>JAZHRO010000001.1:17615000-22615000 GCA_037157565.1 Thalassia testudinum
AATTTTTTCGGCGTACGGGTTTGCGTCAGTGCGCCTGCGCGCGCAGATTGAACCCGCCACCTTCGTCTTCTCCTTTTTCTCCCTCCCTGCAGACGACGCCGCATCTTTTCTCTCTCTCCTTGCGCTGCCTTTAAATAGCGCTCCCCTCTCCCTCACCCTCACTCCACTGTCTTCATCTTCCCCTTCTCCCTGCGAGCGAGCGAATGAGCGAGCGAGTGCTGCAGCAGCGGCTGCAGCGAGCATGCAGGAAGGAGTTGTTGCAAGAGGAAGACAAAGCCCGACCGTGAGGGTGAGAGCTTGTCGGGGCAGCTAGAGCCGGCCGGCGGGAGAGTAGAGGGTGTGGGGTGTCGCGGAGGAGCTGCTGCAGCTCGGGCAGCAGGCGGACGCGGCACGGCGCGACCGTGCGTCGCGGGCAGAGAGCGAAAAGGGTCCTGATTCTGGGAAAATTTCCAAGAATCAGACGTCTGGACTTACGTCCAGACGACGCAGAAGACATCTGGAGGAAGGCCCAGACGTCTGACAGATACAATATTTTCCTATCTTCTCCTTTTTACGCGTGTACGGCCATGCAGCCATCCGCCACGTTTGTGTGCGCAGGTTCTATTCGTGAGGGCGCGAGGGCTCGCCATCCCACACCTCCAGACGTCCGGGGTGACAATCGGACGTCTGGGAACTAGGACCCGACGAACTAGCGGGCTTCTGGACGTCTGAAGGACTGTACAGACCAAGGTATGACCTGATCAACCTTTTAAGACGTCTGGAAAAAGTTCCAGACGTCTGATTTTGGGCAGATTCGTCGTTTTTGACCCGTTTAAGGTACGTTCGGAGTCCGTTTTCCGTGTTTCAAGTTGCGTTCTTTCCAGATTTATTTCCTCTACCTATTTACAATAATTGTATACTGTTATGAGAAACTCCTTGTGATGATCCTTGCGTTAGGACCCTGTTCCGTTGCGGCTGTGGGGGTTGCAGAGGCGGCGGGATTACCGACCACGCCCAGAGTACTCCCGATTTTGTGGGTAGAGTGGCCCTTTAATTTATTTAACAAAAATTGTACAATTATGAAACAATTAATAGAGTCTAGGGCATTGCATGAACCCTAGGACTGAGAAATTAGATTGAATGATAGATCATAGGGTATTGCATGAATCCTATGACTGGAAAACTAGATTGAATGCTAGATCCTAGGATACGACATGAATCATAGCACTGAAAAATTAGTTGAATATATAAACATTGCAGTCTTGAAAAAGTGGAAAGGAAATGATAACTGCCTGTAAATTGGTTAACAGTTGCCTGTTATGAATGAATAAATACGGTTGAGAACATGGGTTATATGAATATAAAGCTGGAACGATGAAACCTAAATTGGTTGAGTTAAAAGAGCATGAACCCCACGGGGAATTAGGAGTAGAACTCCTGGAAAGGGAATGGAATAGAATTGGGGAAGTGAGCTGGCCCTTGAGTACGGAGTACCAAGGAGAGCAACTGTCCCCCCTGTTTAGTGCAGAGCGGAGCTAGCTGCCCCAGGGACTCGGGGTTAGGTCTGGCCACTTTGTACCGAGTTTTGGCCCTCATGTACACAGTACCGAGGAGAGCTACTAGTGTAGGGAGAGCACTAGCTACCCCATGGGCCCCGAGGTTCTACTAGCTCTCCTACACCGACTTGTTAGGCCCACTGGGCAAACCAGGGTAGTCAGGCGAGGGTGCGTGGACTATGGAGGGGTAAGACCCCTGTTTGGTTACTGTGGAGGGGCTGGACCCCTGTTACTAGGAGGGCTCTGCCCTATACTGGTTCCGTGCTGTGCTTTGGGCGCACTCGTTAACGGAAACGACTGACCGTGTGCCAGTGCGGGGTAGCTACCTGTGCGTTTATCGCACGTGCCGTAGTCATCGTTACGTCTGTCAGCGACCTTGGGGTGGTTGACTGAGGGTGGGACCAGCACGAGGGACTCTCCCGACTAGGAGAGTACCGCGTGTTACTTCTACTTTTCGAAAAAGACTGCAATCAAGATCGTTCCCACGAGGAACATTCAAGATCAAGAGAAGGATCTCAGAAATAAATCAACAGTGAATAAATGGAAAAATATAAATAAAGAAAGTAAAAATATAACAGTTACTGTACACTCTACTACTTCTTTTAGCTTTTAGTTGCCACTCTACTCAGCGTTTCGCTGACGTGTCACCCTTGTTACCTTTTCAGGACCAGGTGTCGAGCAGCCAGAGTCAGCGGCTGCAGAGGGCGCTGGGTCTAGTAGAGCCCAGTAGTGTTACCTGTAGTACCTTCTGTACTTTTCTTTCCGCTGTAGTGAGCAGTTTTCTGTTACTCTCTGTACTCTCTTTATTGTAAGCTTCATGTTATATACATGTTTATTTTTCTTCTGTTGTGGTGGTGTATACTGTAGTATTTCCTTTCTTTACTACTGTATTTTGTTACTACTAGTTATATACATGGTGAATGTGGTTTATTTTACTGCTCTTTCGGTTACCTTCTCGTTGAACGACTGGGTCTTGGGATCAGTCGGGTCGGTCTGATTCTCGTGTCTCGTAGGGATTCGGGAAATCGGGTCGTTACAGATGGTATCAGAGCAAGATCATCCCGAGAAGTGAATCAACTGACTGGAAAATAAATAATTCACGTGTCTGTAACTAGAGTAGCCACCAAAACGTTTCTTTCGACATTAGCTCTTAGACTTCTTCGTGAGATATTTTCCATATTGACGTGTTTCCGTTCTGTTTCGCATCTCCTTGCAGGAGATGCCTCGACGAGGGACTAGCGAGGCGGGCCGCGGGTGCGGCCGAGGACGAGGTCGGCGAGGTGGGCGTGTTGCAGTCGACGTCTCAGTGAACCAATCACTGCTCCCGGGCATTCAGGCCCAGGACCTAGCCCAACTTATACGGGATATAGTGTAAGAGGAGCTCCACACACCGCCCCGAGCGCCTTTCCCTGGGGCTGGGGAGGGGGAGTCCTCTGTGGGACCACGCGACAGACGCAGCACTGGACGCGGGGGAGGGGATGGGCCGCCACCGCCCCCACCTTCCTCCGACACTTCTGTGCACGAGGCTCCTTTACCTGGAGGTGCACCAGCATCTCCACTGCAGCGCCACTTCGAGCTTTTCGGGCAGTTCCGAAAGCTGAAGCCCTCCTCCTTCAAGGGGGTTGAGGACCCGACCGAGGTGGAGGACTGGCTCGAGCAGATCGAGAAGGTTTTCGACACCCTTCGCCCCCCGGTGGAGTGCCCCGTGGCCTTTGCCACGTACCAGCTAGAGAGTGTGGCACACAGGTGGTGGAGGGTGGTCAGGGGGAAGGAGAGGGACGAGCTGACCTGGGACCGGTCCGTCACCCTCTTCTGTGGGCAGTACTTCCCCAGATGTGGCAGGACCAGAGGAGGCGGGAGTTCCACACTCTCCGCCAGGGGACGATGACTGTGAGAGCGTACCGCACGCGTTTTCTGGAGCTGTCCAGCTTCGCCGCGACGACAGTAGCCACTGAGGAGGAGCGCCATTGGAGGTTCATCGAGGGGCTCCAGCCTACGACTCGGGGGTATGTCAAACCCCTGAAGCTACCTACGTTCTCGAGGTCGGTGGAGGCAGCTATGACCTACGAGGAGACCAACCCGTCCACGCGAGATATTGATAGCGGGCGGAAGAGGCCCTACCAGCCAGACTTTTCACAGGGTCAGCGAGAGAGGAGACACGTGGCGTCCGCAGGAGAGCCGTCACGTTTTGCAGGGCCATCAGTGGCCTTTGGGGGCCCTCGACAGGGGCCAGTTGCCGGCATCGGACCCCCGCCCAGCCGATAGCAGGGACCGAATGAGGGCGGGAGTCGGGTTCCCCTCTACTACCAGTGTGGCCAGCCGGGCCACATCAGGAAGGACTGCCCGTCTAGGGCCGGAGGTTAGCAGATACTTCCCGCGCCGAGCACTGGAGGGTGAGCAGGAGGCCGTGGTTCCCAGGCACGAGGAGGAGGGCAGTAGTCACGAGGAGGGTACCGGCCAGCAGCTACCCGTCCGATGCAGAGTGTGGCTGCTTCGTTCGCACCTAGGGCTGTGGGGCGTATCAATGCCCTGACACACAGGGATGCCAGAGCTTCGGGATCAGTGGTGGCAGGTATGGTTTCAGTTTCCGGCAGACTCATTTACACACTTTTCGATTCCGGTGCTACGCACTCATTTGTTGCAGCCAGTTTCGCAGTTAGTTTGGGCCAGGATTATATGCTGTTAGAGGATCTGTTCGTGATCAGAGGTCCGAGTGGTCAACTGTTTGTAGCTGAGGAAGTGTACACGGGTTGCGAGGTCAGTATTGGGGGACATAGCCTTCCCGCTGACCTGATTATGATATAGATGGAGGACTTTGGCATTATTCTGGGGATGGACTGGTTGTCCGCTTACCACGCTTTGGTGGACTGTTTTGAGAGGAAGATTGTCTTCTACATACCGGAGTTTCCTTCTTTCGAGTTCCACGGTCAGCCAGTGGACGGAGGCCTCAGGTGCATTTCTACACTTCGGGCGGCGAGACATTTGAGCCAGGGGTGTGAGGGCTTCCTAGCTTGTGTGGTAGCAGAGCCCAGCCTTGTGGCAGACTTCCAGAGTATCCCGGTGGTCAGAGAGTATCCCGACGTGTTTCCAGACAAGTTGCCAGGACTACCGCCCGAGCGTGAGATCAAGTTTGGGATCTCACTAGTACCAGGGACCAGCCCCATCTCCACCGCACCATAATGGATGGCACCACTTGAGCTGCGAGAGCTCAAGTCTCAGTTGCAGGATCTTTTGGAGAAGGGCTTTGTGAGGCCTAGTGCGTCTCCATGGGGAGTCCCGGTACTGTTTGTAAAGAAGAAGGATGGTACCCTATGCCTCTGTGTGGTCTACCGACAGCTGAATAGGGTCACCATCAAGAACAGATATCCGCTGCCGAGGATCGACGACTTGTTTGACCAGCTGCGAGGTGCCACGGTATTCTCCAAGATCGACTTGAGGTCTGGATACCACCAGTTGAGGATCAAAGAGGCAAACATCTCCAAGACAGCTTTCCGCACCCGGTACGGACACTACGAGTTTCTGGTCATGCCGTTTGGGCTGACCAATGCCCCCGCTGCCTTCATGGACCTGATGAACTGGGTGTTTAGATCGTACTTGGACCAGTTAGTGGTGTTATTCATTGATGATGTGCTCATCTATTCTCAAGATCAGACGCAGCACGAACAGCACTTGCGGATGGTTCTGGACACACTGAGACGACGTAAGCTGTACGCCAAATACAGCAAGTGCGAGTTCTGGTTGAGGGAGGTGACCCTCTTAGGTCATGTGATCTCTGGAGATGGCTTGGCGGTGGACCCAGCCAGGGTCGAGGCAGTGCTCAGGTGGGAGAGACCATGTACGGTTACTGAGATTCGCAGTTTCCTGGGACTGGCGGGCTACTACAGATGGTTTATCAGGGGCTTTTCACAGATTGCACCTCCTATGACACAGTTGACCCGGAAGGACATGCCCTTCACTTGGATAGACGCCTGTGAGGCATGTTTTCAGGGCTGAAGGAGAGGCTGACTTCGGCTCCCGTGCTCACCATCCCTGACAGTAGTGGCGGGTTCGTTGTGTACATGGACACCTCCTTGTAGGGGTTAGGGGTTGTGCTCATGCAGAGGGGTCACGTTGTCGTTTACGCTTCGCGGCAACTGAAGCCCCATGAGCATAGCTACCCTACCCACGACCTGGTGCTGGCAGCTGTTGTCTTCGCACTGAAGACCTGGAGGCACTACTTGTACGGTGAGACCTTCGAGATCTTTACAGATTACAAGAGCCTCAGATACCTATTTGATCAGAAGGAGCTCAACATGAGATAGAGACGTTGGTTGGAGCTCCTGAAGGACTATGACTGCAGCATTTCCTACCACCTGGGAAAGGCCAACGTGGTGGCTAACATCTTGAGCCGGAAGGCGCCCACACACTTGGCCAGCTTACAGGTGCAGAGTTGGAGCCTTTTGGAGGAGATGGGCAGTTGGCGACCCCTAGAGTTACGGGGGCACTGTGGGGCAGTGACTGTGACACGACAGACGAGGCCAGAGCTGATAGATCGCATCATCACAGGACAGATGGCTGACCCGTACTTGCAGCCCTTGCCCGACAAAGTACTGTCAGGAGACCCGGGGGACTTCTCTTTCACTGACCAGGTGCTGCCCCTGAGGGGACGTTTGTGCGTTCCCAGAGATGAGGAGCTGCTGAGAGAGCTCCTGACTGAGGCACACGGTTCCAGATTCATCATACATCCCGGAAACACGAAGATGTACCATGACTTGAGACGCGAGTTCTGTGGAGGGAGATGAAGCCGAATGTGGGTGAATTCGTGCAGCAGTCTTTAGTGTGCTAGCAGGTGAAAGCCGAGCATCAGAGGCCTGCAGGGCCGCTACAGCCACTTCCTGTGCCAGAGTGGAAGTGGGAGAGCATCACCATGGACTTGGTGTTGGGCTTACCTGTTACCCAGCTAGGACACGACGCAGTTTGGGTAATCGTTGATAGATTGACGAAGACGGCGCGATTCTTGCCGATCTGAGTCACTTTGGGACCAGCACAGTTGGCAGAGAGGTATATCCGTGACGTTGTACGTCAACACGGAGTTCCGCGGGAGATCATATCCGACCGGGATACCCGCTTTATGTCCCAGTTTTGGGCTGAGTTTCAGCAGGCCCTGGGGGCACGATTGAGATTCAGTACAGCTTACCACCCCCAGACGGACGAACAGTCTGAGTGCACGATACAGACACTTGAGAACCTTTTGCATGCCTGTGTACTGGACTGGAGGGGCACTTGGGAGGAGCACTTGCCCTTGGCGGAGTTTTCCTACAATAACAGTTATCACTCGAGCATCGGCATGGCTCCCTACGAGGCTCTGTACGGACGGAGATGTACGGCACCCTTGAGTTGGGTTGAGGTGGGGAACAAGTGGGAGGTTGGCCCCAGGCTGATCCGGGAGAGTTAGGAGGTAGTCGAGCGGATTCACAGGCGACTCCGCACTGTCAGGAGCAGGCAGAAGAGCTACGCGGATCGGAAATGCAAAGAGGTGCAGTTCGAGGTTGGGGACCATGTCTTCCTTCGCGTTTCGCCCTTGAAGGGCCTGCAGCAGTTTAGGGTGAGAGGGAAGCTCGCGCCGATGTTTATGGGGCCCTTTGAGGTCCTGGAGCGGGTTGGATCCGTTGCTTACAGGCTTACCCTCCCTCCCCAGCTTTCTGGTGTGCACAACGTGTTCCACGTGTCCAACCTTAAGAAGTATGTCGCCGATCCCAGTCACGTCCTGAGCCACGAGAGCGTCGAGGTGGGCGACGACCTGACCTACCCCGAGCGGCCAATTCAGATTCTTGACAGAGCCATCCGCAGTCTGAGACGAAAGCAAGTACCCCTGGTGAATGTTTTGTGGAGGAGCTAGCAGTACGAGGAGTAGCAGTACGAGGAGGCTACCTGGGAGCCTGAGGCGGCGATGCGGGAGCGGTATCCGGAGCTTTTCGCGGGTACGTCTTTTCGGACCGACTTCGGTCCTCTTCGAGTTTGTATGTATATATATATTGTTCTTTCCCGCACCCTAGTTAGCGCAAGTTTCGAGGACGAAGCTTCCTTTGAGTTTGTTATATTGTTACGAACATGGGCATAAAACGTAGTTAAGACGTTTGGGAAGTGTCCCAGAAGTCTTGCCAGACGTCTGGAACCTTTTCCAGATGTCTGGTATTAAATTTTTTCGGTGTACGGGTTTGCGTCTGCGCGCCTGCGAGCGCAGACTGAACCTGCCGCCTTCGTCTTCTCCTTTTTCTCCCTCCCTGCAGACGGCGCCGCTTCTTTTCTCTCTCTACCCGCATTGCCTTTAAATAGCGCTCCCCTCTCCCTCACCCTCACTCCACCGTCTTCATCTTCCCCTTCTCCCTGCGAGCGAGCGAGCGAGTGCGGCAGTAGCGGCTGCAGCGAGCATGCGGGAAGGAGTTGTTGTGAGAGGAAGAGAAAGCCCGACCGCGAGGGCGCGCGGTATTGCCGACCACGCCCCCAGTACTCCCGATTTCGTGGGTAGAGTGGCCCTTTAATTTATTTAACAAAAATTATACAATTATGAAACAATTAATAGAGTCTAGGGCATTGCATGAACCCTAGGACTGAGAAATTAGATTGAATGATAGATCATAGGGTATTGCATGAATCCTATGACTGGAAAACTAGATTGAATGCTAGATCCTAGGATACGACATGAATCATAGCACTGAAAAATTAGTTGAATATATAAACATTGCAGTCTTGAAAAAGTGGAAAGGAAATGATAACTGCCTGTAAATTGGTTAACAGTTGCCTGTTATGAATGAATAAATACGGTTGAGAACATGGGTTATATGAATATAAAGCTGGAACGGTGAAACCTAAATTGGTTGAGTTAAAAGAGCATGAACCCCACGGGGAATTAGGAGTAGAACTCCTGGAAAGGGAATGGAATAGAATTGGGGAAGTGAGCTGGCCCTTGAGTACGGAGTACCAAGGAGAGCAACTGTCCCCCCTGTTTAGTGCAGAGCGGAGCTAGCTGCCCCAGGGACTCGGGGTTAGGTCTGGCCACTTTATACCGAGTTTTGGCCCTCATGTACACAGTACCGAGGAGAGCTACTAGTGTAGGGAGAGCACTAGCTACCCCACGGGCCCCGGGGTTCTACTAGCTCTCCTACACCGACTTGTTAGGCCCACTGGGCAAACCAGGGTAGTCAGGCGAGGGTGCGTGGACTGAGGGGTAAGACCCCTGTTTGGTTACTATGGAGGGGCTGGACCCCTGTTACTGGGAGGGCTCTGCCCTATACTAGTTCCGTGCTGTGCTTTGGGCGCACCCGTTAACGGAAACGACTGACCGTGTGCCAGTGCGGGGTAGCTACTCGTGCGTTTATCGCACGTGCCGTAGTCACCGTTACGTCTGTCAGCGACCTTGGGGTGGTTGACTGAGGGTAGGACCACCACGGGGGACTCTCCCGACCAGGAGAGTACCGCGTGTTACTTCTACTTTTCGGAAAAAACTGCAATCAAGATCGTTCCCACGAGGAACATTCAAGATCAAGAGAAGGATCTCAGAAATAAATCAACAGTGAATAAATGGAAAAATATAAATAAAGAAAGTAAAAATATAACAGTTATTGTACACTCTACTGCTTCTTTTAGCTTTTAGTTGCCACTCTACTCAGCGTTTCACTGACGTGTCATCCTTGTTACCTTTTCAGGACCAGGTGTTGAGCAGCCAGAGTCAGCGGCTGCAAAGGGCGCTGGGCTTAGTAGAGCCCAGTAGAGTTACCTGTAGTACCTTCTATGCTTTCTTTCCGCTGTAGTGAGTAGTTTTCTGTTGCTCCATGTACTCTCTTAATTGTAAGCTTCATCTTATGTACATGTTTATTTCTCTTCTGTTGTGGTGGTGTATACTGTAGTATTTCCTTTCTTTACTGTTATATTTTGTTACTGCTAGTTATATACATGGTGAATGTGGTTTATTTTACTGCTCTTTTGGTTACCTTCTCGTTGGATGACTGGGTCTTGGGATCAGTCGGGTCGGTCCGATTCTCGTGTCTTATAGGGAATCGGGAAATCGGGTCGTTACGGGAAGGGAAATGACCGAATGATGCGTATCTTGAGTAAGATTCTCACTGTATAGCCCATCCTCAAAGATTTGATTACAACTTAGGTTTGCTTGTTACATGTAACCTTACTGCGGTAAAATTTCGACAGCACCTCCTCTCACTTCTCTAGTATACCCCCCAATACAAACCTTAGCTAGATTTCCTTTAACACCCAATTAAGGGCACCACTGTAAACTAGATAAGTTTAGTTGGTATACTAGAGAAGAGTATGAAGAAGCAACCGAAATTTCACTGCAGAAGGTTACATGTAAAGAGTAAAACTAAGTTGTGGTCAAATCTTTAAGGATCTTCTTTAATTCGGTACTACACTGAACTAAACTTGATCGAGTCTTATGGCATGATACAAAGACAGCACATCATGCATCTAAGTGAGGTATACATGCACTTCCAGCATTGTCCGTATAACATGATCATTAGTTTTGACGGATGAGTAATTTGGACATATTTTGACTCGGAGGACTTTTACTCTAAGGTTAGAATATCTAATGTTTGGCCTCGTGTGCATATATCTTCTTTAGCAAGTGTGTGCATATAAAATAATACTAATAATTGCAAAGAAATTTACATAAACATAAACAATCATTTGATACGAAATGAAATTATTTTTATTATCATGCAAAAAAGAAATGTATAATAAATCAAAGAAAACTACAAAGTAATGATGTAACTTCATAATAATAAATTATTATACTTGAAAGACCCTAATAACTACATTTATGGCATGAATAGATTAGAGATAAACTTAGGAATGTATGCCTAACTTAGGATTGTATACCTAAGAAAACTAACTTGTCTTGCTCAAATCTAAATTATCACACTCTTTGGTTTGTGAAAATTATGCAACCAGAGGGTAGTCTTAATATATGGAAAATTTATGCTCTCAATTGATTTTTAAATCCTTCATCTTTGTGATTTTCCTAAAATACATCTAGAGTCCTAAGTGTTACACCTAACTCAATTTGTCCTAAGTGTTATATTTTAAAGTTTTTCTAATAACCTGCACATCAAAATAATACATATAATCAAAGTGAGCACACCTCACATTAAAAATGCATCAAATATAAACAAGTGGGCACATCCTACATTCATTCATTGAAACATAAACAATATTTGGGAACATCCCCACATCTAACATATACCTAAAATATCATAAAAATAAATTATACATAATAAAATTATACCTCCAAATATCACAGCCTCCAACAATGCCCGAAAAAAATACCCTATAATTTAAATAACATAATTAATTAAATAATACATTAATTAATTATTATGTAGAATGGGAGGAGACGGATAGGTAGGAGGAGAGGAGGGAGGGTAGGGTAGCAGTAGGGGGAGGAGGACATGACGAGGAGGGAGCAAGGAGGAGGAGGGGGGTGGTCAGGAAGAGGGGGAGGGGGAGGAGGCAGGGAGGTGGGCGGTCAAGAGGAGGGGGGCAATCAGGAGGTGTTACGACCCAATTCCCAAATCCCTACAGGACACGAGACCGGACCGACTCGACTGATCTCAAGACCTAGTCGTCCAACGAGAAAGTAACTAAAAAGTAGGAAAGTAAACTACATTCACTATGCTAAGCAACTAACAGTAACAAAAGTACAGTAGTAAAGAAGTAAAACTACTACAGTACACACCACCACAACAGTAGAAAAGTAAATGGGTACGGAATATAATGTACAAAATGTAAGATGTACAGAAGTGCAATAAACTGCTCACTACAACAGAAAAGGGAGTACAACAAGAGGCTACAACTACTGGGCTCTACTGGGTGATGAGTGGCTACTCATCATAGCTAAAAGCTGAAGTTAAGCTAGACACTGGGTTAAACAACATCAAATTAACAAATAAAAAGGGTTAAGTGTGGGAATCAAAGAAAAAGACCTAAAACCTTTATTCTGGGTTAAAACTGCATATTTAGGTCATAAAACGAGATATCTTGAAGGTAAAGGAGAAATGGTGATCCATGCGTTAATTGAACACATAAAAAAAAAAGTACAATTAATTTCTTAAATGTTCAATTGGGCACATATAAAAATTTGAAGGCATTTGGACATCATTAGGTCTTGTAATATAGAGTTTACACTTAGGACCTTCATGCATCACATTCTTGTCTTTAGAAATCCTTTTTGAACCTACTTGTAAACCGTAGGGACCCCTTTGAAAGGCTACAGGGTCCATCCTGTTATAATTCTCCTCACTTATGGGTCTGCACATAATTTTTCTACCCCTTCGTGAAAGGGTGTTCCCTGCAATTTTCCAAACATTTCGAGATACTTCTGCTGCTCTTCGCACGCACTCTAGAGCACGAAGAACACGGCAGATCTCGACCGTCTGTTCTCTCACGATTTTGATCTGTGGCTTGATCTGAAGCGAAACTTTGCGCGAAGCGATGCGTGCACTCACCCCTCTCCCCAGATCCCATCTAACGGTCAATTTTGTGTTGGCTCGCCGCGCTCCCCTCTCCTCTCATCCCTACCGCTGGTTGCTTCATCGGCTATCCTCACCTGCGCGGTGATCTGAGCCACTGAGTTTGCTACTTAAGCACCACAGTGGTCGAGCGTGTAAAGGATCGCTCTCTCCTACATCTCTTAGCGATCATTCGTCCACTCCAGTCTCTCCTCCCCACCAATTCTCTGATTTCACAGCCATCAACTGTGAAATCACCGCCTTCTTCTCGACCTCCTCATCGCTAAGGACCTCGTAGCACCTGAGGACGACCCTGGAGTCTCACTAGCAGACTCTTCCCTCGGCTGGAGTCATCTTCCTCCCTTCTTCCTCCTTAGCCACCGGCTAAGGACCCATAAGTCCCATTCTTCCTATTAGAGTAGATTTATCATTCTGCAAATTAGTTGTAGCTGTAGTTAAGTACGTTTAGAGTAGAATTAAAGTAATTTGTAGTGTTTAATTGCACTGTTCTGATAGTGTAGCTGTAGCAGTAGATTTAGACTAGAATCCCCCCCTCACCTCCTCTGATCATTCCAGATCAGAGGGGATGGTTTCACACAGTCCATGATTATGAATTCTCTACCTCTCCATGTTTTCCATATTCGCTTCTGATTTCCACGACTTGTTTCTCACAATTCACCCATTCATTTAGACCTAATTTCAGATCTGATTGGTTTCTAACCTCAGATCTAAAATTGGCGTCAAAAAGCACATTAGGGGCTTCCCATTCACCTCATTTTTGCCCACAAAAGCCCCTGATCTGAGCTAAAAGGTGATCAGTTTGTCGGATTTTTCATTAGCTCAGATTTCAAAGGTTTTTACTCAATTGGGTTTTGACTGTTTTGATCTGATAAACTGAAGAATTCTGATTCTTATTCATTGTTTGGCAAGGAATCTTAGATGTTTCTGATGTCAGAATTCATCTCAGAAGAGCCATAATCTGATCTGATTTTTTATGAGGATTTTAATGCATTGAATGCATGATAGAACTAAGGAAAATCACTGTGGTGATTTGAAGTTCTATCTTGTATTCATGAGTTGTTATTTGTGAAGAGCACTGATGATTTTTAACCGAAGGAGTTCTCAATACTCCGTATGGTTCCAGAATCTGGGATTTGAATTGTGGATTTTAGTTGATTGATTTAACTCTTTCTACATTCTGTCTATAGCATTAGGAAGAGTTAGATCAGTGTTTCTGCTGATTGAATTTGATGAGAATTTATTGACAAGGGTTCTTGCATTTGAATTGGAGTATTGAGTGTTTTTGACAAGTGAAGCCCTTGTCAGATGGGGTTGAGGGAATTTCTAAGTCAGGATTTATGGTTTTAATCCCAGAGTCATAGCAAGTTGCTGCAATTGCAGCTACATTTCCATTCTTTCCATAAATCTGATTTCATTCCAGATGGACTAACTGCAGCAGCAGTTAAGCCATCTGAAATCAGATCTGATTTGCTGCAGGGTTGGAGCATAGAGTCCTTGCCGCTGCTGTCTGTTGTCTTAATGTGTAGCAGAAATTTCTGATTTAAAAACCATGTAGAATGTACTCTGAAGATAGCTGACATGTAGTCATACTGTATTCCTTGTATACAAGCTGTCCTGTATAAGTAATTGAATTTCAATTCTGTGAATGCTTGTTATTTTTCTTCTAAATGTTTGTCAGCTAGTTCATTTTCAGTCTAACTGTCCAAGCAAATGAACTAAATGAGATATAAACTAAAGAATGTGCTAAAATGGGTAGAATTCTTTTCAGATTTCATACTAACGGTAGTTAAGGCAGTCAATGCCTTTTCAGATCTCTCTAAGATCCATCCTAAGCCTTTAGGACCCCTTAGAAATCTTTTGAAAGGCTTAGGATGGATGAGATTGGAAATTCAATAAAAATCAGTAAAAATTCTAAAAAAATAAAATAAAACTATCCAATTGAAGATCAAAAAGTTTTCTAACTACATACCAAGTTGCATGGTATGCAGAACCCTCGACTTGGTATAATTTTCCAGTCAATGGATTTCTATACCATGAAACTTAATAATAGAGATTACACCTAAAAAACATCAAAAACACCTCTTTCTCCTCGTCTAATTCTTTCGTTCTCATCTCTTATCTCTATAACATGTATAAAAATTATAAAAAGTGAAAAACTCTAAAAATACCAAAAAAAAAGTACTTTGTATATTAAGTATATTCCTGTAAATATAAGCTTTATACTAAGTTATATATGTAAATAAGTAACATATGTATATAAACTGTACAAATAACTTATGTATATATTGTATACTGTAAATTGGGTATTTAAGTTAGATTACACTGTATATATCTTAATTATACAAATATTTATTAATTAAACTAACTTATATGTACTCTTAGACTATATAAATCAATAAACAGTATAAATAACAATATTAAGCTATAATACTGTATATACATATTTATATGTAGATTATAAATAAATAAAACCCTGTACCTTAATTTAATTCTAATTAATTTATTAAGTTAATAGCTAAGTTAATAGATTAAATTAAATAAATTAGTAATTTAGAGTTAGAATTAAGTTAACCGATTCTGTATATTTAGACTAATGTAATTTAAGTAATTTAAGCTAATTGAAGTATATTTATATCTTATTATATTAATTAAACTTAATTTATAAATAAACAGTTCAAGATCTGCTATTTAAATGTAAATAGAACGGAAATTAAGTCTGAAAAATATAATAAAAATGTCTATAAAATAATTTTACATGTATACTAACTCTGTATAAGGTCAATTAGACCATATAATAACTAATTTATACGCAATTAAAGAATTAAACATCAAAATCAGTATATATAAACCGTATACTTTAGTTAATTTATTTAAATAGTAAATACAATTAAAATTTCAAATCAAGTGTACAATTATATAGTATTATATAAATACTTTATTTTCCATAATCTATTTTATGTTAAAATAAATTATGGCCCTCGAATTGAGGGCCAAAATCCCCTTTGTCGTGCAGTCGCACGAAATTTCAGCGTAGATGTGGCGCTCGAATAGCGCCACATCGTGCGCTGAAGAGCGAGCGCTGTTATATATATTGTTTTTACTTAGTATAAGGCGCAGTCGTCACAGGCGCCAAGCGTCCGAAACAACTGAACCTTATAACCTTTTGAGCATGAATCTGAGCTTGAGCATTTGGGGCCGGGGGCCCGGGGGTGTGTGTGTGCACGGGCTGAGATGCCCTCTGATCTGAGCTTGATAATACACAATTAAGCGGCCTAATGACAAATTAGGGTGCTCTTAGTAGAGGTCTAGTCCCACCCTCTAGGTGCTGTGTATCTCTCGAAAAGCGTGCTCGCAAATTTAACACATTTTTGATTTATTAAGAGGGGTAATGATAGCAGTTAATCACCTATTATGCCGTAGTGTTGCGAAGACTTATAATGCAGAATAAGACTAAGAAGAAGAAGAAGAAGAATGACAGAAGAGGTGTAGCGTGGAAAGAGAGAGAGTAAAGGTAAATACGTATGGTGAAGAAAGAGAGAGTGACAATACAGATACAAAGGATTATTGTTATAACCCGGGGCATCAAGCGTCCTTTAAGACGTATGGGAATTGGTCCAGACGTCTGGAATTAAATTTTTTCGGCGTACGGGTTCGCGTCTACGTGCATGTGCGCGTAGACTGAACCCGCTACCCACCTCCTCTTTCCTCCCTCCCAGTAGACAGCTTTTTCTCTCTCTCTCCCCTCGGAAGCTTACAAATAAAACTCTCTCTCCCTCACCCTCACTCCACCGCCTTCTTCTTCTTCTTCCCCCTGTCAGTGAGAGAGCGAGCGGGTGAGAGCGGCAGTAGCGGCTGCTGCGAGTGTGTGGGGAGGAGGGGCTGTTGCGAGAGGGAGAGGGAGCTCGACCGCGAGGGTGCGAGCTCGCCGGGGTAGCCAGAGCCAACCGGCGAGTGCGCAGCAAGCGTGTGATGCCGTAGAGGAGCTGCTGCAGCTCAGGCAGTAGGCGGGAGCGGCGCGGCACGGCAGTGCGCTACGGGCGGAGGGCGAGGAGGTCTTGATTCTGGGAAAATTTCCAGAATCAGATGTCTGGACTTACATCCAGTCGACGTAGGAGACGTCTGGAGGAAGGTCCAAATGTCTGAAAGGTACGTTATTTTTACCTTCTTCTTTCGCGTGTATTGCCATGCAGCCGTTCTGCCGAAGTCTTCTGCATCCTTTCATGTTGAGAACGGGCACGTGTGTGTGCAGGACTTGTTCAAGAAGGTGCACAGGCACGCCATCCCACACAGATTGGATGTCTGGGCACAACACTAGACGACGGAGAGGGTCTCCAGACGTCCGGAGTGACAGTCGGACATCTGGAAACTAAGTCCAGACGGTTCAGCGGGCTTCTGGACATCTGAAGGACCCCGCAGATCAAGGTATGACCTTAGCGATCATTTAAGACATCTGGAAGAAGTTCCAGACGTCTGATTTTGGGCAGACTTGTCGTTTTTGACCCATTTAGGGTCCGTTCGGAGTCCGTTTTCCGCATTTCAAGTCTCGTTCTTCTCAGATTTAGTTCCTCTACCTGTTTACAGTAATTGTATATTGTTCTAAGTAGCTCCTTGTATTTGATCCTTGTGTTAGGATCTCGTTCCATTGCGACTCTAGGGGTTGCGGAGGCACGCGGGCTTACCGATTTCTCCCCAGTACTCCCAGTTTTACGGGTAGAGTGGCCCTTTCAATTATTTATAAAAAATTATGCACTTGTGAAATAATTAATAGAGTCTAGGGTATTGCATGAACCCTAGGAATGAAAAACTAGATTTAATGATAGATCCTAGGGTAATGCACGAATCCTAGGATTGGAAAAGTAGATTGAATGATAGATCCTAGGGTATGGCATGAATCCTAGGACAGGAAAACTAGATTGAATATATATACATTACAATCTTAGAAAAGTAGAAAGGAAACGATAACTTCCTGTAATTGGTTAACAGCTGCCTGACAGTTGGGAACATGGGTTATATAAATATAAAGCTGAAAAGATGAAACCTAAATTGGCTGAGTTGAAAGAGCACTAACCCTACGGGGAATTAGGAGTAGAACTCCTGGAAAGTGCATGAAATAGAATTGGGGAAGTAAGCTGGCCCTTGAGTACGGAGTACCAGGGAGAGCGACTGTCCCCCTGTTTAGTGCAAAGCGGAGCTAGCCGCCCCAGGGACCCGGGGTATGTCTGGCCACTTTGTACTGACTTTTCTCCCTCGTGTACACAGTACAGAGGAGAGCTACTAATGTAGGGAGAGCACTAGCTACCCCACGGGCCTCGAGGTTCTGCTAGTCCTCCTACACCGACTTGTTCGGCCTACTAGGCAAACCAGGGTAGTCAGGCGAGGGTGCGCGGACTGTGGAGGGGCAAGACCCCTGTTTGGTTACTGTGGAGGGGCTGGATCCCTGTTACTGAGAGGGCTCTGCCCTATACTGGTTCCATGCTGTGCTTTGGGCGCACCCGTTAACGGAAATGACTGACCGCGTGCCTGTGCAGGGTAGCTACCCATGCGTTTATCGCGCGTGTCGTAGTCACCGTTACGTCTGTCAGTGACCTTGGGGTGGTTGACTGAGGGTAGGACCACCACGGGGGACTCTCCCGACCAGGAGAGCACCACGTGCTACTTATACTTTTCGGAAAAGACTGCAATCAAGATCGTTCCCACGAGGAACATTCAAGATCAAGAGAAGAATCTGAGGGATAATTCGATAACGAGTAAATGGCAAATATAAAGAAAGAAATTAAAAATATAACAGCTACTGTCCACCTTACTGTTTCTTAGCTTTTAGTTGCCACTCTACTCAGCATTTCACTGACGTGTCACCCTTGTTACCTTTTTAGGACCAGGTGTTGAGCAGCCAGAGTCGGCGGCTGCAGAGGGCGCTAGGCCTAGTAGAGAGGCCAGTAGTGTTACTTGTGTAGTACCCACTGTACTTTTCTTTCTGTTGTAGTGAGCAGTTTCTGTTACCCTTGTACTCTTTTCATTGTAAGCTTCATATTTATATACATGTTTATTTCTTTACTGTTGTGGTGGTGTATACTGTAGTAGTTCTTTTCTTTACTGCTGTATTTTGTTACTGCCAGTTATATGCATGGTGAATGTGGTTTATTCTACTGCTCCTTTGATTACTTTCTCGTTGGACGATTGGGTCTTGGGATCAGTCGAGTCGATCATATTCTCGTGTCTCGTAGGGATTCAGGAATCGGGTCGTAACAATTATAATATCTATATATATATATATACATGTAGTACAACCATTTACTTTTTTGTAAATAACTTCGAACCTTTACTAATAGAATAAGATGTCGCTATAACCGTCGCTACAGACCCTGGTTTCCCTCTTTTAGTTTGTATATAGTTTTTCTGGGGTCTAGCAACGTTTGCATCTATCACTATAGCTATTATATGTGTTACTGTAGGTGTCAGCTTAGTAAGTTAAATTAGTTTGCTATGTAATCTTAATTGGTAGTGTACTTTTATGTAAGTAGTAGTAATATAACTTATAAAGAGATAGTTTAGAGTATATTGATGAACTGTTTGGTGCTTGTTTATAATTAATTTTTGCAAGCATGTTAATTAATTCTCTATACACAATTAAATCAAGTATTCATTCATTCATTCTTTGTTAGACATAAAACTTCTTTTTGGAATTAAAGGATAAGTTTGGACTTAGAGAGTGATGTAAATCAATAACTGCCTCCTGATGAACGACCTGGAATAAAACCAGTAAAAATTAGTTAATTAAATAATGGTTATAATGATGGATGGTATTTCATACAATTCACTACAATGACACTAATGATATTTTCATCAATAACTACTTCACTACTCAAAGCCAATTCATCACTAGGCCCAGCACCCTCTGTAGCCGTAGGCTCTAGCTGCTCAACACCTGGACCTGAAAAGGGTTATGACTACTCGAAATCAGCGAACGCTGAGTAGAGTGGCAACCAACTACAAAAGCAGTAAAAGTGGACAGATAGCTGTTGTTTTCCAATTTTCATTATTTCACAAGTTATTCCCTTTTTGTTCTCATTGGTTTATTTATCAGATCTCTTTCTTGATCTCGAATGTTCCTCGTGGGAACGATCTTGATTGCAGTCTTTTCCGAAGAGTAGAAGGCACACGTGGTACTCTCCTGGCCGGGAGAGTCCCTCGTGGTGATCCTATACCTAGTCAACCACCCCAAGGTCACAAACAGACGTAACAGTGACTATGGCATGCGCGATAAGCGCACGGGTAGCTACCCCGCACTGGCATGCAGTCAGTCATTTCCTTTAGCGGGTGCACCCAAAGTATAGCACGGAACCAGAATAGGGCCTAGCCCTCTCAGTAATAGGGGCCTAGCCCCTAAGAACCAAATTGGGGTCTCGCTCCTCCACAGTCCGCACACCCTCACCTGACTACCCTGGTTTGTCTAATGGGCCTAACAAGTCAGTGTAGGGCGGCTGGCTAAACCCCAGGCCCCGTAGGGTGGCTAGCACTCTCCATACACTAGTAGCTCTCCCTAGTACTGTGTACGCGAGGGCCAAAAAGTCGGTATAGAGTGGCCAATCCTAACCCCGGTCCCAACCCAAGGGCGGCTAGCTCCGCTCTGCACTAAATAGGGGGACAGTCGCTCCCCTTGGTACTCCATACTCAAGGGCCAGCTCACTTCCCCACTCACATTTCCAATTCCATTCCATTTATTTTCAGGAGCTCTACTCCTAATCCCCCGTAGGGTTCATGCTCATATTTCTCAGGCTAAGCCATGCCAGGTTTCATCATTTCTATTTCCATTCCCAGGTTACACATATGCAACTCATATTGCTATCGTTCACATTTTCCATACATAGGTTATACACAGGTAACTCGTATTTCCATCATTCACATTACCATTCCCAATTTATATACATGCAGCTCATGGTATGTCATTTAACGTATACAACAGAAATTTACATGCAACAGTTTACTAGCACAAGTACTTTACATTTCACAAGCAGCTGTTATTTATTTACAGGCAATTGTTATCATTCTGTCTACTCATTCACGACTGCAATCCATTCATTTAATATAGACATGTCAAGTGTTTCTCGTCCTAGGATTCATGCCATATTCTAGGTTCTAATTCCACACACACACTTTAGTTTCAATTTGATTAAGGGGAAGCCACTCTACCAGTAAACCCAGGAGTAGTGGGGGCTTGAACGGCAGGTCCACGTGCCTCAGCAAGCCCCGAACCCACAACGGAACGAAGTCCTATCACAAGGATCAATCACAAGAGAATATTCAGAACAGTATAGAAAGTCTTCTAACAAGTAGAGGAATTTATACGGAAAACATCGGTATCTTATTTGCGGAAAATGGACCTCAAACGGACCCTAAACGGATCAAAAACAGTGTTTCTGACTCAAATCAGACGTCTAAAACAACTTCCAGATGTCTTAAGAGTGTTCAGTGCCATACCTCAAGTCCTGTGTCAATCCTCAGACGTCCAGGAACTCCTCTAGACCGTCTGGACCCTGTTCCAGTCGTCCGACCATCCTCTCCGGACGTCTGGAAGTGCTTCCCGTCGTCTGGTGCCTCACCCAGACGTCTGAAGTGCGTAGGAGGGCGTGTCCCGCGCCTTCCCGAAGCCACTCCTACGCGAAATCCATCAAATCTCCTCAAAAGGGCATGCAACAGTGCCTCGGTGGAGCGGTCTGCATGGCCATATCCGCAAAAAAGATGTACCTTCGCGATGTCTACTCAATCGTTTGGAACCTCCTCCAAACGTCGGCTACGTCATATGGATGTCGCTCCAGACGTCTGATTCTAGGAAAAACATAGAACGAGGACCTGCTTCCGCCCTCTCGCGCTGCGCGTGGCCGCGACGCGCCCTCTTGCTTGCTGCTCCGGTTGCAGTAGTGTCGGGGAGGACCTCCCCAATGCACTCCTTCGCCTTGCGCACGTGCCGCTCCGGCCTTGAGCTTACCGGAGAGCTCCCACGCAAGCTCGCAAGCTAAACTCCTCTCCCTCTCACGCTGCTCCCGCGCTCTCACTCGCTCTGTTGCTCTCGCTGAAGGGAAGGAGAAAGGTGGCTGGGAAGTGGTGTGGAACAAGGGAGAGGAGGGGCGCTTTATATAAGGGTGTGGGTTTAAGGTTTTGTCGGGGCAGAAGGAGAGAGAAGAAGAAGGAAAATGAGAGGAGTGTACTTTCTGCACGCACGCAGATGGGAGCTCGTACTCAAAATTTTTGATTTCCAGACGTCTGGGAAGGTGTCCAGACGTCTGACCAAACGTCTGACTCACATTCCAGATGTCTTAAAAGGCTCAAACAACACGGGTCATAACAGGAGGAGGGGGGAGGCGCCAGTGGAGGGGGGATAGGAGAAGGAGGAGGGGGTCGATCAGGTGGGGGGTAGGGAGGAGGAGGGGGAGAGTGTCGCTGATGGAGGGGAGAAGTTACGAGGAGGAGGAAGGGGATGTGGCGGATCGGAGGAGGGTGGTGGCTGGAGGGGGAGGAGGAGGAGGGGGGCAGCGGGAGGGTTTCTGGGAGGAGTAGGGCACCAAGAGGTTGTTGGGGAGGAGGAGGACGACCATCGGCGGGATCGGGATTGGAGGAGGGTTTTGGAGGAGGGATTCGCTACCTGAGGTGGTTAATGGTGAGATGACGACCGCGGCGCTATTTTTGCGTGGCTTTTGGTTTATTATAATACAGTCGTTATAGTATAAGATGAGACAGCTACGGTTGTTATTACCATACAATTTTTTTACTCGAAAATAGTTTTCCCGAGGTCGAACTCAGGGAGCTACTGGAATTCTAGAAGTACAAAGTTTCTTTATTACAAAAATAAGAGAGAGAGAGAGAGAGATAGATAGATTTCTATTTTTGGCTTCTTCTTCTCTTTGTGCTTGTCTTCTTTCCTCTTTCTTTCTTCTGCTGCTCTTCCTGTCTTCTTCTCTTCTTTCTCTTTTCTTTAGCTGCAAAGCCTTCTTCTTTCCTTCTTCTTCTTCTTCTTCTCTGCTTTATCTCCTCTGAAGGTTCATCCGTCGTCTGATACAGCCGTCAGACGACTTAAACTGCGGTCTACTACAGTGATTCTCCTCTTTTCCTTCCTTCGCTACTTCTTCTTCTTTGGCGAGCCTTCTTCTACTTCTGCTTCTTCTCTTCTCCTTCCTGCGGCTAAGTGCTGAGCCTTCCTCCTTCACGCCCCGTTCCTGCACAAGGCACAGCAAAACCTAGCCCTTCCCTCTACCCGCACGTCTCTCTCTCTCTCTGCAAACCACTCATAGGAATCTCTCCCAGAGCCGGGTTATCAGGTCGAGTAGCGTACCCGTGACCAGGCGCACCGGCGTGGGTGGTGCGAGAGGAGTGCAAGGTAAACGGGTCGGCCAGGTCCGCGTGGCATGGGTCGCGGACGAGGCGGGCGAGGGGACCTCACCCCATGTTCTGAGGCACTAAGGTAAAAGCACAAAATCAATTTAAATGGGTGCGGCACTTCGAGATCTTACGATGTGGGACTAAACTTCGCTCGTTCTAGCGCGCGCCCGCAGGAAGAACGCGACCTCACCTCAGCAGCTGCGTCCTCGTTTCCCCTCACGTGCCAGCTGCCTGGATTCACCTGAGTCTCCCCAATTCGCATCAGCTGGAGACCTGATGCTCTGAAGCCTGGAGCTCGCTTGGAAGCTCCTTGAGTCGTCGCCAATGGCTGCCGGGGCAGCAGATTTGTCCAGCACGAAAAGGGCCTCTCGGCCTAATCAGACCACAGGGGAACCTTCGTCGTGGAAAGGCGAAGGTGGTGCGAGGTGCAGTAGGCCGCGGGATGGCCTAGGCGTGCGTGCCTAGGTCGTCCTGTGGCCAGAAAAGTGGGTTTGATCGGGGGTGAGTTGTGGAGGTGTAGAGTGGCAGTGGAGGGTGTTTAGTATGATGAGGTGGAGCTTTTGGGACAGTTGGCGAGTCGTATGGGGTTGTGGGATGACGGGGGCGACTCGCCGGAGAGTGGCCGGAGGCGGGGAAGGTGAGGGTGATCAGGCGTGGTCGTGGGGCAATCAAGCAAAATAGATTGGGGAAAAGAAAGAGGGGAAGAAGGGGAGTAAATGTAACCTACCTACAGGGATGAAGGGGGGAGGGAGGAGCCGCCGGCTCGTACCTGCCAGAGCCGGAGAAGAAGAACCCAGGGGGAGAGAGCGGCGGCGAGGAAGTGGCCAGGGAGGTGCGTGCTTGGTACGGCGCAACGCGGGAAGATGAGACAAAGCAAACTCTGCTGCTGGTATTGCAGCAGAGCGACGAGAAGGAGGAGCGGCCGCCGGAGTTGGTGGGTTTCCTGTCGGAGTGGGGAGAGAGGAAGGGTTGGGGGTTTCTCCACCAAGAGCAGACTGGGAGAACCGGCTGGCGATGCTGGTCTTTATAAAGGCGGTGGCGGAGGGGCGGACGCAGGGAGACGACGTGCGTCCCTTGCCGGAGTATGGTCGGAGACGAGACCCATACCTTCCGCGCGTTCGCACGGAAGGTGTGGATGTCGTCAGGCAGCATGGCGGAGTCCCTGCGACAGCAGACGTCGCAGGGAACTCCGCATTCTCTTTGCAGGACGCCCCCCTCACCCTGCGCGGCGCCATGCTCCACGCAAAGTCGCCGGAGCATGGTGCTGCGTAGAGGCTTGCAGGAGGGACCAAAATGCAAAGAACGACGAGGAAATTAGGGGCCAAAATGCAAGGGTTTCGAAAATTGAGGGTCAAAAAGTAAATGATGAGAACCAAATTGCAAAGTTAGTCAAGGAGGTCTCTTCTTAGGCTCATGTTTTTATGCATGACTAAATTGAACCTAAGGATTTTAATGGTGAATTTTGTTTCTAGGTCACACCATGTTTGACTGGCCAATTTACGTAAAAGCCCAAATTAAATCATTAATTGGGCATGGTTCTCAATGTAGGTCAAAATGGGTTTCTAAGGCCAAATTGAAGGTTCTAAACCATATAGATTATTTTTCTATGAATTTTAGAGGATTTAGTTGATTTTTAACCTGCCTTGAACTTCGTGAATTGAAGTGAATTTGTTTTAGGGTTACAAAATGTCATTTAATTGCTTGGAGTTGTTGTAGCCCTTGTTGGATCAGATCATCCCACTTTCCTTCTTATTAGGTTAGTTTGTCCTGTGTTTGGACCTTGAGTTACCCTGTTTGCAGATTGTGTTGGTAAAATTACATTTTTACCCCTTATGACTTGTTTTCTTCTTAAACTCAGAATTCTCTGAGTTAAGCCTTTCTTTGAGTTATGTAGGAGCTTTTTCTTGCATATCTAGGTTAGATTGTGCTAGTTAGGGTTCATGATGAGGTTCTCATCGGAGAAGGAGCGGCAGCAGGAGGGGCACTGTCGTGTTACGCAGGAGGGTGGCAGCATGTTTGGGGAAGAAGATGAATAGTAGGAGGGGAGGGGGCCTGTGCACGATAGTTGAAAGACTCTACGCCGTTGGTTATACTCCAAACCGACGGCAAGGGGTCTATTCAATTACTTGGCCAGCGCACCCAAAATTTTGGAATCCCTCCAAAACCTTAAATTATTAGTGTCTCTTACTCTATCAACCGACGGTGCAAATATTTTCCCCATCACTTATTCAGAAAACCAACGATGAAAGATCAAATAAATTCACCCTAGGTATAAAATATAACCAACTTTTTACCGTCGCTTATGTAATCAACCGACGGTAAATGAAAGTATAACTTGATCTTTACCGATAGTTTGGGCAGATATTGTAACCGACCTTTTGCCGTCACTTTTTCATATAACTGACGGCAAATCTTCTGCTATAAGACGTCTGGAAAAAGTGTCAGGAGTCTAATACTAAGATGATTTTTTTCCTGTTTTCACAAGATAGAAACAGGGTTTTAAATAAGTTGTCCAGACGACAAGTCGGACGTCTGACATTATGTTGGACGTTTGGAAAGACAAATCACTGTGGAAAAGGATTTATGACAATCCTTTGCAGTTGCTTATTACAAAAACTGACGGTATTAATAGTTTTACCGACGGCAAAAATATATTTGTTGCCGCTTACTGCAGCGATGGCGAATATTAATGACAACTACCCAACCAATCACTTTTGTTCAACCGATGACTGGTCGATTACAGGCCTTCACCATCACTTATAGTAATAAGTGACAGTAAATAAAATATTACCGTCAATTTTATTAACCAATGGAAATGAACCGACGGCATAACCCATTTTTCTAGTAGTGCATACTGCACCTGTTTCGTGTATACGTAAACACACAAGTGATTTGAAGGGATTGCGATGGGTGAATAGTATTCTAGAAGGGTACCATGATCGATCAATTGATATGTTTCGAATGGAGGGTCTTCAATTCTTCAAGTTACGAGACATGTTACTTAATAGGAAGTACTTAAAACCCACTAAGGAGATGTGTCCAAACGAAACACTCGCAATTTTCTTATATGGGGCATGTCAAGGTGCTACAAATCGAAATATGCAAGCTCGATTCGAAAGATCGTCAAGAGCAATAAGTAATTACTACAAAGGAGTTGCCCGAGCTTTCAAGAAGCTCTAATTTGAGTTCATTTCATTTCCCCATCACTCCGCACCATTTCTGGCTAAGATAAGGAGGAACATGGAGCTTTACCCATATTTCAAGGTAACCGCCTATATTTCCTAATTTTGCATGGTGCGATTGTTCGTTTACAATATATCACGTGTTTGTCCTTACCAACACTATCATTGCAGGATGTCATTGGGGCAATTGATAGAACACATGTTGAGTTGTGTGTGAACCCAACGGATGTTGGTAGGTATCGAAACCAGCATGGCTGATATTCTTTGAACGCTATATGCATTGCATCATTGGATCTTTCGATATAGTACGTTGCTAATGGTTAGGAAGGATCTGCTGCTGAGATGACGGTACTTCGATGGGCTGTTTAAGAAGATAATATTCCCGTACCACCAGGTCGGGTGTATCTAGTGGATTGTGGATATGCAAATACTGATCAATTTCTCGCACCATATAGAAATGTCATTTACCACATCACCGAATACAACTCAAGGGGTTCATGAAACAGATATCGAAATAAGAAAGAGTTGTTCAACCATCGTCATGAGAAGATTAGGAACTATGTTGAGAGGTGTTTCTGTGTCTTGAAGAGATTTCTATCTTTGAAGTATCATTCACTCTATTCAGATGAAGTCCATCAAGACGTAGTCATTGCATGTTATGCCATTAACAACTTCCTATTAAGAAATGTAGGATGCGATGAATTTTATAACAAGAACATGGAGGCAATGCCATACCAAGATCATATACTTGGTAGTCGACCACTCCCCAGGACAGATAACCTTAGTGACACAACTCCTGAGCCTTCCATGATGTTAAGTTAGGCGGATATACGATGAGGGGGACAAATAAAGGAGTCAATTGCCGATATCATGTGAGAGGAATTCCAACTGAGAAATGCACACGTTTGATGGGCTCTGAAGAATGTCATAGAATTGCATCGTCTTCATTTCTATGTACTCATAATATAAATTATATATCTAATATATGAGAATGTTATGGAGCCCATATGACATGTGAGCATGAGTTCGATGGGTATTTCTTATTCTATCTTTACATCTTCACAATTTATTCTGCACCCCCATGACCTTTGTATCATATTATTGATATTTCAAAGATGGAAATCGCTCCTTACTAAGGGAGAGACTGGTATCATGGCCGTGAATGCCTCTGCCAAGAACCATGCAAGCTTGTTTTTGAGAGACATAACCCAACAAATAAGGAAGTTTTAGACCGTCTATTTTACATGTGCCTTCAGGGAAAAGAGGTTAGTGTCTACACATGTACGTCCATCATCAGCTGATCCCGTCCATAGGACAACATACTGTACTTAATCCATTGCATGCAGGGATGCAACGTTAAATAAGTTGCAAGGTCATATTTTGCAAATTTCTCATCAATGAAGGCTAAGGGCAACTTCTTGAGCCTCTTGTATAATAAGCTCGAGACAGCATGCTGTTGTCCCCACAACACAATGGTGGATAGTGCGTAAGCAGAATTAGATCAAGTTAAGTTCGAGTTGACGCAAATGAAGGCAAAAGCTATGGATTAGAGACTGAATGCCATGATTTGCTGACTCGCATCGAAAACATCCATTTATCTTAGTTCCAATGTCATATGTAGCGTTTTACTTTTATCATGGACTGTTAGCACTGTAAGCTATGAACACATTACTTATCAGTACTTCTATGTTATGTCTATGGACTACCATATCGGGATAATGTTATCTGCAGACTTGTAGGGTTGTATTATGAAATTATTGTTCCATCGTTCAAAGTTTCTTACCATACAGGCATATCTATATCTTGAGGGATGTCGACACATGCAAGGCGCAACCTCTGTGGACTTCCCTGCGAGCTTGTCTTAGAGGAAGATGGAAGAAAAGTAGATGCAATCATAGATAGTCTCTACTACAAATGCCCTTATGGAAAGAATGTAAGAGAAGCATTCTCTTCCAGTACTTCATTCATTTATAGCACGTAACAAATAACTTTCATTTAGGGATGCAGTTATCCTAAGTCTCCTCTCCAGTTTTAGCTAACTATGAAATCATGAGAGGTGGAGTTAAATTTCATGGCATACATGTATTACGATGTATGCGGCGAGCTCATACAGAAGAAGAGGAGAAGAATGGAATTGCAATAGCAATATAAAGCTTCCCAGGAATATATTTTTGCACTAAGCAGGAAGTACGATGTTTTAATAGATCGTTTCACGAAGAATCCGTAGGATTTGCAACAACATTTGCCTTCATGTACTCTGAATAATTGGATACCTGAACATTCAATGGAGTAAATGTATACACGTAAGCACACAATGATCAATGTGGGGTAACATGAACATTATATTAGATATCTTGTATTTATGTAAGGGTTGATCAATGTAGGGTAACATCAACATTACATGAGATCTTATATTGAAATGAATAATGTCCATATGTTGCAAGAACTTCTTCTTCCATGTCATTAAAATTATCTTTTAACAGTTCTAACAACTCTTTCAAATTTAGAATGGCATCAGGGGCATGGATTGTGGAAGAAGACGAATGCCTTCTGAGGACCTTGAAGAACCTGAAATTTAATGTGGAGTTCATTAATGGCTCATTCACGAGGACTGCTTGGTTCATCACTAAAGAATACACGGAATTTCATTTCAAGGAGGCCATTCCAATGCATCTAATTCAAAGTTGGTGGACGTTTCTTAAAAATATCTACAAGTTGATCATCAATCTGTTGGGCGATCCTAGTTGGTATTGGGACGATGCACGTAATATCATTGTTCTAGCTGATCCTATCCAATGGAATTATGTACGATATTGTAACGACCCGATTCCCGAATCCCTACGAGACACGAGAATCGGATTGACTCGACTAATCCCAAGACCTAGTCGTCCAACGAGAAAGTAACCAAAAGAGCAGTAAAATAACCACATTCAACATGAATATAACTAGCAGTAACAAAATATAGCAGTAAGAAAAGGAAATACTACAGTTTACACCACCACAACAGAAGGGAAATAAACGTGTACATAACATAAAGTTTCGATAAGGAAAGTACAGGAGTAACAAAGAAAACTACTCACTACAGTAGAAGAAAAGTACAGAAAGTACTACAAGTAACCCTATTGGACCCTACTAGGCCCAGCGTCCTCTGCAGCTGCTGACCTTGGCTGCTCAACACATGGTCCTGAAAAGTAACTAGGGTAACACGTCAGTGAAATGCTGAGTAGAGTGGCAACTAAAAGCTAAAGAAGCAGTAGAGTATACAGTAGCTGTTATATTTTTACTTTCTTTATTTACGTCTTTTTATTATTTCACTATTGATTTATTTCTCAGATCCTTCTCTTGATCTCGAATGTTTCTCGTGGGAACGATCTTGATTGCAATCTTTTCCGAAAAGTAGAAGTGACACGTGGTGCTCTCCTGGCCGGGAGAGTCCCCCATGGTGGTCCTACCCTCAGTCAACCACCCCAAAGTCGCTGACAGACGAACGGTGACTACGGCACGCGCAATAAGCTCACGGGTAGCTACCCTGCACTGGCACGCGGTCAATCATTTTCATTAATGGGTGCACCCAAAGCACAACACGGAACCAGTATAGGGCAGAGCCCTCTCAATAACAGGGGTCCTACCCCTCCACAGTCCGGGCACCCTTGCCTGACTACCCTGGTTTGCCTAGTGGGCCTCACAAGTCGGTCTAGGAGGGCTAGCAGAACCCTGGGGCCCGTGGGGTAGCTAGTGCTCTCCCTACACTAGTAGCTCTCCTAGGTACTGCATATGCGAGGGACAACAAGTCGGTGTACAGTGGCCAAACCCATCCCAGTCTCAACCCGCGGGCGGCAAGCTCCCTTCTACACTAAGAGGTAAGGTGTGCTCTCTTTGGTACCACGTACCCAAGAGACAACACACTTCCATGTTTCACTTTCTCAGTTCCATTCTATTCTCTTTCCAGGAGTTCTACTCCTAATTCCCCGTAGGGTTCATGTTCTTTTTGTTTGGTCATTTTAGGTTTCACCGTTCCAGTTTTACGTTCATACAACCCATGTTCTCAATCATATTTATTCATTCATAACAGGCAGCTGTTAATCAATTTACAGGCAGCTATTATTTCCTTTCTACTTTCCAAGATTGCAATGTGTGTATATTCAACTAGTTTTCGAGTCCTCGGATTCATGCCGTATCCTAGGATCTATCATTCAATCTAGTTTTCCAATCCTAGGATTCATGCAATACCCTAGGATTTATCATTCAATCTAATTCTCAGTCCTAGGGCTCATGCAATGCCCTAGACTCTATTAATTGTTTCAGAATTGTAACAAATTTTGTTAATTAAATTAAAAAGCCACTCTACCAGCGAAACTGGGAGTACTGGAGCATGGTCAGTAATCCCGCGCGCCTCCGCAACCCCAAAGACTGCAACGGAACGATGTCCCAACATAAGAATCAATCACAAGGAGTTCTCAAAACAGTACACAATTACCGTAAACGGATAGGGAAATTAATTCTGGAAAGAACGCAACTCGAAACGCGGAAAATGGGCTCCGAATGGGCCCTAAACTGGTCAAAAATGACAAATCGGTCCAAAATCAGACGTCTGGAACCTCTTCCAGACGTCTTAAAAGGTGGATCAGGTCGTACCTCAGTCTGCGCAGTCCTTCAGACGTCCAGAAGCCCACTGGAATGTCTGGCCTTGGTTTCCAGACGTCCGATTATCACCCTGGACGTCTGGAGGTTCTCTCCGTCGTCTGGCACTGCGGCCAGACGTCTGATTTACGTGGGATGGCGAGCCCTTGCGCCCTCCGGAGTAGAACCTGCGCACATAAACACCTGCTCTCAGCACGACGAAGCGCAGAAGAAGTCGCAGCGGACGGCTGCATGGCCGTACAGGCGTAAAAGGGAGAAGATAGAAATATCTTACCTGTCAGACGTCTGGACAGTCCCCCAGACGTCCTCGGCGTCGTCTGGACATCAGTCCAGACGTCTGATTCTGAAAAATTTTCCCGAACCAAAGCCCGATTCGCTCTCCGCCCGCGACGCACGACCGCGCCGCTCCCCATCCGCCTGCTGCCCGAGCTGCAGCAGCTCCTCCGCGCTACCCCACGCTCACCGTCCTCCCACCGGCCGGCTCTAGCAGCCCCGGCAAGCTCGCACCTTCACGGTCGAGCTTCTACTTCCTCTCGCAACAGCTTCTCTCCCCACAAGCTCGCAGCAGCCGCTCTCTCTCGCTCGCGCTCTCGCTAGCAGGGAGGAGAAGATGGGTGGAAGGGAGTGGGGTGGCGTGAGGGAGAGGAGGGGTATATGTAGGCACGAGGGGGGCTCTGCAAGTCGGCGGGGGAAGAAAGAAAGAGAAGGGGGCGGCTGGGAAGTCAGTCTGCACGCGTCTGCGCGCAGATTCGCTCCTGTACTCACGCAAAATTTATTTCAAGACGTCTGGGAAGGCATCCAGACGTCTGATCAGACGTCTGGGCCAACTCCCAGACGTCTTAAAGCGGTCTTAGTGCCTCGGGTCTTAACAAATATCAACTACTCAAATTTTGTCATTTAATCAATATCATGTCAAGTTTCTAAATTCTTTTCACCTCGTAGGTTGGAGTATAGTACAAAAGGTTGCGTGATCATCAATTCCCTTTCATGGAATTATTTAAGGACCTGATAGATTAGGGAAATCATAGAGATGTCCTCCAAAACTATAGCGGGCCTTTCATGGAAATATTTAAGGACTTGCCAGATTAATGTTCTTATCTATGTGTTATTCAGTAGTATGTTTGTTGGTAGTACTTCTCTATGTTGGTCGTTGTTGGTATTATGTTGAACTGTGCTTATTTTAGAACTATGTCGCAGTTGATGTCGATACTTATTAACGTATGACGGTACTTATGAATCGTTATATTAACTACTTAGATATTTTTATTTTTTCTTCTTCTGAATTTCCTTTATTATAACCATTTTTTAAGTTATTCTTTCCTACATGAAGATAGTTGAATTCTTATGTAATTTTCTTTACTACCAATTACATGTACAGGATACATTATAAAGAGAGTTTAATTCATATAAGCAATAATGAAAGCTTCAAACACTTGAGGGAAAAGATATTATATACTTGGATGGTCCTAGTTTGACTGCCTAATGAGTAAACAAGGCAACCCCAGGAAAATGTGTTCGCATAGTTAGGACGGCTATGTTATAGTAATCCTATGCAACACTATAATAAAGGGTAAATTGTGTTTGTATGGCAGCAACCCTATGCAAATCAATTTTTGAGAGATAACTGATTTATACCACCCATTGTTTATAGACTTTGCCAATGACAAGCGTTGACTTTAAACAACCTGAGCCTAACACATTACTCAATATGTGTTACGCTTCCATGGAATATAATATAACGAAATGTCACAGGTTAGACAAATTTTATTTTTCGATATTACCTTTTTAAAATTGTTCATCATTACATAATGGCCTTCAATTTTCAATGTAGCCTCACTTTAGGAATTTTAGCAATGAACAACCAAAAAATCAAACTGTACGTTAATTGTTATATATATCTCTCTCAATTATTATTTTTATAATTTCCATGTTCCTCTTATTTTTTATATTTCATTGCTATGGTATTTCTTAATTTTATCATGTATACTATGACAATATCTTTCAACATACATAATTATTATTAAAGTTTTCATTTAATTAGAGATAATTTTTTGCTTAGAAAAAATTAATTAATACTTCAAATCTATTTATTACTACTAACTTACTTAAAATGGATCGACAATAACTCATCAAATGAATTCAATGCCATCCTAAAATTAATACTTAATTATATTTGTAATTACTACAATGTATAATCGTAATTTACTATATTAACATATTATACCTAATCAATGGTACTCACTATTTAATTATAAACTACATTATCACATTAAATAAATATAATAAAAAATATTACCACCAACCAACTTTCCTGTCAACATAAGAGGTAAAGTAGTCATTTCCTACCTTATTCCCCATTGTAACCCTAATTTCCAAGTAAATATCCTCCTCTTACATCACAGATAACCCTCATTCTTATCCTCCTTAAGCAAACACAAATATAAGCTATCCCCACTTATGAAGTAAATAGCTTTGGAAGTTATCCCCTATTATAAATAAATTATCCCAAATTAACTTTCCCTTACGGTAAACTAATCCTAAGTGTGAGATGTGATGCAGCTAAGAATCTCGCATGTAAGATATTTTCCTCGGCATTGTTTAAGATATAAGTCAAAAGTACATATTTCCCATCGTTTTCTATATGCACAATTTATACTCTTAACTAAAACGGTTGGTCCAATTGCAACTCATTCAAACATTTAACCTTTTTGAATTTTCTTATGCCCCATCAAATTGATCAACTCTAGCCGAATAAGTTGAAGGACATACTAGTCTTCTCGTTCCGGTTTGATTTCAGGTTATTATTCTTTATCATGTGTTCAAGTAAGATATTTGCTCTTTATCTAGTCGTACACGGGAAGAAATCATCCGAGATTAATTTGTAAGCACTTGAAAAATTCTTGCATTTTTTTCGACCCAAGCTAATCCCTTAATCAAGATAAAATAGCTTATAGCTAATAATGCATATTTTTTCAAAAGGTGTTCTCATTTAAGGTTGGTTTACTTAAAGTGTCAAAAAATGATATTAAGAAATGTAAAATTAATGTTAACTTGCAATTATGTCTACCTGCAATTAAAATTTATGGTGTGGATGATATTACTTGGCATTCAAGAATTTATTCCCCCAAGAGAGTATATGATATGATGCTTGATACGGGATGTCATGACCCCCATTGTACGTCGTGTTGCGCCTTATGGAAGATAAAGATCCCCCTCAAAGTATAGATCTTCTTGTGGCTGGCGAGGAGGGGTGGACTTGCTACTGGTTCTCTGTGAACAAGGGTGATGGAGGCCTCGCCCATTATGTGTCCTTTATGTAACTTTGTAGAAGACAATATCCAACATTTGCTATCTTCATGCCGGGTCACCGCAAAAGTTTGGAGTAGGTGTTGCGGCACTCCTCTCCCCATGTGGGAAGGGCTTTGGGCATTCTTGCTTAATTCATCTTCCTCTTGTGTTTCTATGGCTGCAATATTGTGGTGTGTTTGGAGAGTAAGGAACAATGTGTTATTTAATAAGGGGTGTGGGTGGGCTGATGTTATTAGTAATGAAGCGTCCATGTTAGCCCATCAGTGGTTGTCTGGTATGTAATTGTTTTATCTTGATAAATAAAATCGTGGATTGCTACTGTTAACAGTAACATTCTTTTCTCCTTCTCAAAAAAAAAATTATGTTTACCTGCAAAGTGGTGTTAACACTAGTTTGTATTTACTTAAATTGGTGTCAAGTTGTGGTGTTAACCCTTGTAGAGTTTACTTTGTAGTGGTGTTAAGCATATAAAATAGAAGGAGCGTCAAAGACACGAGTGGTATATGATTTTAACACGAATTTGCCTAACATCAGGTGAAACTGATGTTAAACAAACTTGTGTTATAGTAGCTAAATCCAAGTTAGGAAATAGGGAGTTAAGTAGTCAGGTAAACGGATGTTAACCTCCCTTTTGAATTGTTAACCCCATAGGTAAATTAGGTGTAATGTTAGAAAAGTGGTATTAAAAAATATGAAACTAGTATTAACCTCTAATTGTGTTTATTTGCAAAGTGGTGTTAACACAATTTGTGTTTACTTAAATTAATGTTAAGTTGTTGTTATAATCCTAGTAATGTTTACTTGGTAATGATGTTCGGAATATAAAATATGAGGATGTCAAAGACGTGAGTAATATACGATTTTAATACGAGTTTGGCTAACACTAGTTGAAACTAGTGTTAGACAAATTCATGTTAAAGTAACTAAACTCGTGTTATCAAATAGGGGATTAAGTAGTCGAATAAGTAGGAATTAACCCCCCTTTAGGCCTTAGGTACAATCTCACAGCTTCCACAAGATCGTTGCTCCATTGGAATCATAATGTTGCTACGATGATCATGACCACATCATTACTTGAAGCAGATTCCTCCAAGATCACATGATCCACCTCGATCGTTAATCGATCTCTTGCTCCTCGCATAAAGATGAGCTTTATTAAATTAAGACCAAATCACACCCTCGACTTCAAGATGTATTATGAAGCATCAGGTTCGTATCATATGCTTGGAGATGTATTATTAACGTAACATATGAAGCATATGACACAAAACCACTCGCTTCTTTTGGGACAAATTGAAGGCCTTGAGACCTAATTAGATACCTAGAAAGGATTTTGTTGGGTTTTCTGCCATATTTAAAATGACAAACATGTTTTGGCCAAATTTGAAAAATATAGAAATGAAGTATGCATACTTGATACTATAGATATGAGCTATTGCAAGATAAAAAAGAAGAGAACAAACATGTTCGTTAGGATATGGTTGAATAATGAGGGCTCTAGCAAAGATCTTGGTTCGAGAGTTTCCCATCATTACTTGGAAATTCATGCGTTGAAGGTGGCTGATTTAAGTCAATTTGCCTACATGTGATTATGGGTCGTTAAGGCTCATTTAGAAGGGAAGAATTTGCTTGGACAAATGAGTTGAGCAAATGGAAACCTACGCATAGATTTATTTAGCAAGATAAACAAGTTGGGCGAATGAATAAATTTTGAACCTCATATGCATAGAAAAATATTTCGTGGACTATATTTTGTGGAATATGTAATTAAATTTGATCATATTTAGGTATGGATTTAATCTAAAAAATTTGATCGAATTTGGATATGAGTATGAGTATGGATATGGTATGGATCTATATTTGATTATTTAACTTGAGTATCTAAATAAAATCTTAATTTATTCGAGATATATAAACTTTACCTTAAGTCCTTCGTTTCCCTAACCTTGATCTTTTTCATGATTTTCTTTATGATTTTGAAGATTACAAGTACTTCTAAAGTTTTTATTAGACATTTATTTCAAGGATATACATCTTTTATTTAAAATATACTTTTTTTTTCTTTATATCTTTTATTTTTTTAATGCATTCCTCTCAAAGAACTTTTTTTACAATAATTTTAATGCGGATCTATAAAATTAGAGTAGCTATTTCATGTTTGTTGAAAATAAATAATTAACTAATTGTATAAATTTATTTTTTTACCTTATTTTAATTTAAATATTATTTATCCCTAAGATAAATTTACACAAGAATATTCGATGAACAGATGGATATTGCTATATATTTAAATATTTATACTTATACCTAAATAGGTAAAATGTAAATATAAATTTAAATTTTGTCCATCGACGTCGCGCGCACGTGGTGCGCGCACAACAGCTGCGGGTCCTACAATCAGGTGGCTTCTGGGTTCCAACTTCCCATGCATCCCCGGATTGGACGGAGAGAATGGAACATTTGAAATTGGATGTGAAATTTGTCGCGTAAAGATCATCTCTCTTGGAATAATCAACTCGAAGTTTAGCTAACGTTGGGAACAGTGGTGGAGGGTTGGATGCGACGTGTGCGGTGGGGATCCACACCGCAGGGGAAGGTGCCAACCGGTGGAGGTGCGGTTTATTTTACTTTGCGAGTTGCGCTGTCTCTCTCTCTCTCTCTCTCTCTCTCTCTCCACAACGCAGCTTTTGGTTCGTCCTTTCCCCGCATCTTTTCCGCCTCTCTCTCTCTCTCTCTCTGTTCGGCGGTGACGTTACCCTTAGAATAGTGCGCGTGCGCGCGAGGAGGGGGAGTAGCGGCGTGGGGGGACGCCGTACGAATTCGTTGTGCCCAAACCGCGGCCAGCGGATAAAGGACGAGGAGGGTGTGAGTGGAGATGGGGTAGACGGTGGTAAGAGGTGAGCAGAGGTGGAGTTGGGAGTTAGTGCCAACTCCCAACTGGTCGTAGCTCTGCGTTGGTTTTATTTGTTTATTGTTTGTTTGCTTGCAGTGAGGCAGCACGAGCACGAAGAATTCAGGGGAATTTACACGCGTGGTGGAATCGTACGCCCCTTCTGCGTTGCATATGGGGAAAACTTTATCCGTACTCCGCCTCCCAACATCCCCACCGTACCCCCCTCCCGCCATCAAAGGATAGGACCTATCCACACGGGAAAGAAAAATTCTATCTAAATTCAATGTAAAAAGAATTTACGAATGTTTAATAAAAAAAAAAAAAAAAAAAAGCTCATTAAGAAGTCTAAAGATTTTATAGAAATTAAATGGATCTAATCGTAATTATAAGGTTATGGTTAATTTAATTTATGCATACTTCAATCCAGCAATTTTGGATAAGAAGATGGATAGATAATCAGATATTGAAATCAACTAAAAAGATCTAATCGTAATTACAAGGCTATGATCAATTTAATTTGTCTATACTTTAACCCAGCACAATCAAATACTGAAATCAACGAAAAAGATAGATGGATAGCTAAACACTTAAACAAATTACAAAGTCAGGAGAATAGACGGATTATCATATTTGACAGGCACTTGACGAATTAGCCATTGTGAATCTTGTTACCTCACTGTCGTGGACCTTGAATGAAACGTGGGTAATGTGTGTGGTAATAATTTGTCCGGCCATTACGGGAAGACTCCAAAGATAAAAGGATGCAGTCGATACCTATATTACGAGGGAGTTGGGCTATAAGAGAGAATGACAATTCTCATACAAGGGCATGCGAAGAGGAAGAGAGAGAGAGAGAGTGCATTCTTGTATTCTCCACTAGTCCATATTTAGTATATTGTCTAGAGCCTAGGCGTATACCTTGCCAACGGCGGAATTAGATTGCCAATTTAGATGTTTTCTATCTAATTTTTTGTTAGACATAGGATCTAACGAATCCTTTCTCTACTTTCAAATTTAATAAGACTTAAAAAAAAAAGGCTCCAATCACCTACCATGTTGACACGTGCCCAACAATTCCACTGCATCTAACGGTGGTGGATGAGCACAGATAGGGGTAGATGGTGGAGTATGGAGCCACTATTCCATGGTATAGAAATCTATTCCATTGTAGTGCCTAATGTGCCATGCGTTTACGTGGATGTTGCTTTTAGATCAGTTGGTATTGATTTCTAAATTTCTAACAAGCGTGGTTTAATCGAATCTAGTTATGGTTGTTAAAATGGCTAGATTGGCCTTGATAACGACTGACTTGACTAGGTTGGAATAAGACGTAGATGACAGAAATTGATAACGGGGAACATAATGGGTAGGTATGTCTGAGTGTAAAATCTAAAGGGGCTATGCATTATAGTAGTGATAAAAAGTTAAATATGTCTGAAAGTTTTTCTGGAAGAAGGATACCCGTACGAATGCCTGCCGAATTCCTTTGCAAGTGAAGCACCTATTTCGTACGAAGGCGTCTATGTTCATCAATATTCACACCGTTTCATTGTCACATAGATTGCCATTTACATCACACACTAAGTAATATTATACGCATCCTCTAAGCATACTTGATCTTCTAATCGTAGTATCCTCATGACTTAAAAATTGCACATCAACAATCTTCACCTTTGCACTCTTATCTCTAAATACATTGTCCAATGCATAGGATATGATGATAAGAGTTCATCATGATTTCCGAACGAAATCAACTTATACTCTGCAAGAGCTTCTACCGTGGAAATGTTGTACTTTTGCCTTGCTGGAGGACGTACATACGTGCTAGAATACGCACATACAAGAATTATGCTCAGCATATTCTAAAGACACCTCGGCTTCACTCCTGGCAAATGTTGTTCCTCTATCCAGAGATTCACCACCCAACGCTCTAATCTTTCTCCAATAGACTCACCACAACACTACTCAGCAAATCGGACCTATCGGTTTGGATATTAAAAGAAATTTGAATGTAAAAAGATATCCACAAAACAAAAGCAAGGAGACAGACATCCATGTCTATTTATAATATATACCGTTTATCCATCCAAAGAACCTGCGAGAAAATAAAACGGCCAGTGGCCACTACTTGTTAAACATTTGAACATGTGATGAGCATATTTATCCCTTGTCTCAGTTTTTGCAACCATGGCTTTCTAAGCTGTTTATGCTATATGATTAGAAGGTCAAAATATGTAATTGATGCACGGATAACTACTCTCGTGCCCAAAGCAGCATTGCACTTTGCAAATCATCCTTTAATTAGAAAATGAGAGAACATACAAAGAGCTCAGGGCTGCATACACTTCTAGTAGCCACTATGTCAAGTACCTTGATCAGAACTTAGGCAAACAAAAAAGAATACTCGGATATTAAGTTCTCATGAAGCCAATTTGTACCAAACAGCTTCAGAATCATCGGATCACAAACTGCGGCTTGACATGTTGTCGGTTTACTTCTTTGCATAGGTAATTGACATTGGGTTTTGTGGCGTGATCTTAAATCCCTGCAAGGCCTGCATAGCAATGGTCGCCTCTGAATCATCTTCGAACTCTACGAATGCAATCCCTGGCTTGGCCTCGATCATCCGAACTTCTCTGAATCCTGGGTATTGCTGGAATAGAATTTGTAGCATCATGCCTGTCGTTTCGTTCGGCAAGTTTTCAATGAAGAGGATGTTATTTGGCGCAGTGGGTGGCTCCTGAGTGCCAGTCTTGCCTTGGCGGAATGCATGTGTTGACTGTACATGTAATGTAAGTAGAAATTTATGAAAGGATGAAGACATCCACATTTGAGGCAGTAAGCACAGACCAATGGAGCTAAAAAAAGAAGAGAAAAAAGAAACGGCAACAGGCCATAAAGCAAATATACAGATATTTTGCTAAAAGAAATAAATTATTGATATTTCTAGACTCGTTAAAATATGATTTCAGGTAACTATACCAGTTGTGGCATTGCTGCGACACTATTATATGTAAGCAAAAGGAACACGGGTTTTCACAAAGTTCACACAAAAGCTCACATGCCCTACACAAAGCTGATATCATCGGCGATATTTGATTATATTTTTTGAGAAAGTAAATAAGGTGGGCACGGAATTTGATCTCACAACCTCTTAGATGCCATGTTGTTCTCAACCACTAAGCCAAACCTCTTGGTGATATTTGGTTATATTACACTAGTGATATTAAAAAATATTCAAATACCACTACCACCGTTGATGTTTGGTTTCGAACTGTCAGTCACCAGTATTATTTGGTTCAGAATTAAATATCATGCATGCAATTTAGTTCAAAACTACTAAACATCACAGGTGCAAATTGATTTAGAACTACTAAATATAATCGGTGATAGTTGATTCATAGCTAAATATCACCCGTACAATCTAGTTCAGAGGAGGGACGTGAACTTTTTACGTGAATTTTTGTGTTAACAAACGTTTACAGTCAGCAAAATACCAGTCAGTAAACAAACAAGAAGTCTTGTTCAAGAGGCAATGTGTATGAAAGGCATCGAAAACAAAATGGTCTGTAGACATTTATTAGAAACTAAACAAATGCATTGAGTCATCAAGTTTAAAGGATGTGCTGTGAAGCATGCAAGAAAGTTGAGAAGCTTAAGTCTTGCAAGTGATCTTTGGGCATATTAGATAAACTAAATAGATGCATTGAACTGTCAAGATCAGATGATGTGCTGCAAAACATGCAAGAAAAGTGAGAAGTTCAAGACTTACAGCTTGGGTACCACGACCATTAGCAGCAGCAGCTGCCTGCTGCGCTTCCTCAGCCTTGCGCTTCTTCTCAGCTGCAACGAATCGGATAATATCAGAATATAGTTGGTTATTTCCTTGTGGAGGTAGATCAATATTTTCAACAAAACGGGTACTTCCACTCAAGAAATTGGATGCTAACTAGCTCACAACACACCCCCCCCCCCCCCAAAAAAACAAAAAAGAAAACAGACAGAAATTGAATGCCAACTAAGTTCCTACTGAACACAGCATAAAAAACATTTTGAAAATAACCAATACACACGTTATCATTGTTAAATTTCTGTCTTGAAATGCACCACAATGACTGTCCTAAACCCAGATCAAATAGGTGGGATAATTCCCATAGAAGGCATCCCTGCCCCTGCCCCTGCCCCTGCCCCCACCCCCACAAGAAAAAAAACACCACCCACCAAAAAGTACGAGGCCACAATGGAAAAAAATAATCACTATTTAAAGCTTTCGCAGAAGGAATATCTCAATGCTGGGGCAATATGATGCTATCTCTCAGGCAGACACTATTCTGAGGAATCCAAAAATATTCTGACCGAGGTTAAATCCAAAGCTCTCTGAGAAATAATTATGAACATGAATTAATTCTACTACCACCAAAGGTGACCATGAAAACATGAAAAAGGGATAAAATGGCATCACTTTTAAAAATGTATATACCACACATATTGGGGAAACCACATATTTTGACTGCACCAATCCTAATGAAGACATGAGAACCCCAAGACCAAGGTTGATTCGCCTTTACTCATTGAAAACATTAAGAGAATTCATATCAAGTTTGTTACTCCTACCAAAGCTCTCTGAGAAATAATTATGAACATGAATTACTTCTACTAGCATCTGAGGTGGTCATGAAAACATGAAAAAGGGAAAAAATGGCATCGGTTTTAAAAGAATATATACCACAAAAGGGGGGGAATCCACATATTTTGACTGCACCAATTCTAAGAAAAACATGAGAACCCCAAGACTAAGTTGATTCACCTTTACTCAATTGTAAACATTAAGAGAATTCATATCAAGTTTGTTACTCCTACCAACAACCGTCAACAAAGATAGTATGTGATAACCAAGAGTATGAATGCTGAAGAAGCGCCCGAAGTGAACAATATAAACACAAAGGGTTATGGCTGGAAACATCAAGATTCTGAATCAGGATTGAAATCATCCCAACTTGGTGGGATATCTTCCTGCCACATGTATATTATGTACTGCTACCTTGGAAATCTAATGAAACACTAAGACTGTCTGCATACGTCAAGTTCAAGCATTCATGGTTATTAGACCTTGATTGCAAGGATATGATTGAGGTAAGGTGGCAGTTGGCTCCATTTGGTTCCAACTCCCATGATGTCACTTTGACAAGGTAACTGAAGGTTTAAGGACCTATGTCATAGCTTACATGAAGAGGATGCAGGCCATGGAGGTTATGGAGAGGAAGACCATCCAAAAGGTTGTAGCTGAGGATAGTAAAAAGTGGACATTGAATGGTGCCAGCAATCACAATAGTAAAAGAACGGGATGCCAACAGTCGTATTCTTTTTATGGCAGCAAATGGAAGTAGAAGAAACCTTTTAGATACCATACAGGTCGGTGATGGTGCATGGATTGGGAGGACATCTGCATTTTGATAGCACGGTGCTTTTGTTCTTTCATGTGAAAATGGATTAGAGGTAGTTGGAGTTTTGTTTTTTCTGAAAAGATATAGGTAGTCAGAGTTAGACTGGTAAAGGAGCTTTGCCCATTTTTGAGAGTAGGCACAACGGTCAGTACAACCCTTCTCCAAGTCATAAGTTAAGACAACTTCGATAGGTTTGAATGTAGAGGTTCTTCAGGCCCATGCAGTTTTCCAGCATTATTTTCTAAAGAATTTTCATTTGTTGTGGAATCCGATCTTATTCAGACCTTACAAAATTTTATGATAATAATTGATGATTTGAAAGAGTGAATAGGTCATTGCTTTTCCTCCCAAAGATCTTTGCAGAAAGAATAGAATGCTATATGTCAATTTCCCTTTCTAATGCAGGTTACCTGATAGCAGCAAAAGTACTTGCAAAAAGGTTAAGGGAAGATTTGGAGGAGCTCATCAGCCTAGTACAACCTGCTTTTGTCAGAGGAAGACATTTGATTTATACCATCATATTGGCCACAGAATTTACCAGGTTATTGCAAGAGAAGTGGCAGTAAAAGGTTTCTGTGGAAGGTTGATTGAGCGAAGGCATATGACTCTTTGAACTGGACTTTTTTATGGAGTTCACTGAGGCATGGATTTCCTAGTTAGTGGATATTCTGGATGAAGCAGTGTGGATTCTCAGTCTTGGTCAATGGGTGTTCTAAGGAGGGATGGATCCAGCCACAACTTGGTGTAAGGCAAGGATGCTTTACTCTGTTTTTTGTGTTGGTGGTGGATTCTCTTGCTATTTTCTCCTTTGCAGCTTGTACCAGAGGTTTCACAAGATGGAGATACAATCGGCATCATTCCTTTGTTATGTGGATGATATAGTATTCTTCATTGATAGCTCAGTGGAGATTGATGAAAATACTTTATCCTCCTTGATCTGTTTGAGGAATTCTTCGGGCCAAAGGTGCACAGAGAGAAATCTTCATTTGCTCCCTTTGGTCTGAGCAATGAGGCTAATAAATGTGCCATAATGTTGAGAAATATGCTTTATTAGCTTAGCCCTAATCCTCATTATATAGATTGAGAACAATTACAAATATATCCTCATACAAAGAATAAATAGAAAAAAATAAAACAACCTAACACAAGGTACTAGTACTCAACACTCCCCTACAAACTGAAACATAAATGTCAATCATGCTTAGCTTAAAATAACATTCGATCACAGAAATCCTTTAGTATATCTTGTATGAATAAGCTCTTGTTGAAGCAAATCTCAAGTATAATGACAATTTACTTTAACATTATTCTCTCACGGAACATAGGATTATTTGTAACATATGTAGCTACCCTATTATCACATCTCATCTCCATAGCAGAATCAATAGAAATGTGTAAGTCACATTGAAGAGTACATGATCATTGCATTGTCTAATGCGATCTACCTCATTGTGGCAAAGGTTTTAGCTAATAGATGAGTCTTGGAAGGAATTGTGTCGCCAATGCAGATGGCTTTTGTCTCGAGCCATAATATTTTGGATGATTTTGTCATTTGCTTCGGAGATTCTGGCATTTTCCAAGAGGGAGAGGAAGATGGCATTTCTTTGGAAGGTAGATTTTAAAAAGGCATATGACTCAGTACAATAGTCTTTTATTTGGGCATCCTTGGTGAAAAGGGGTTTCCCTCCTCGGTGGGTGGACTGGATGAAGTGTTTCCATTCTTGTTAATGGAAATTCAACAGGTGGATGGATACAACCGAGGAGAGGTGTTGGGTAGGGGTGCCCTTTGGCACCGATGCTTTTTGTGTTGGCGACAGATGCTCTAGCAAGATCTGTCATTAGGGCATGCAAGAGGAATCTGATTAAGGGCTACTCATTGGAGGATGGGACAGAGATCCCAGTGCTTCAGTATGCCAATGACACGTTCTTTATGGAAGGCTTCGAGGAGGAGGTAAGAAGGATGCGTATTCTTCTGGAGCTGATTGGTGATGGGTCAGGGCTACAAAGAAACTTTGCAAAGTCAACTTTTGTCCTTATTCAGATGACAATTGAGGAGGCTAGCAGGTGTAGTGTGACTCTTCATAATGGGTGAATGCTTACCTATCTCCTCCCTTGGCCTTCCCTTATCAGACAAGAGAATCTCTTTGCAGAAGTGGGTTCCTTTGCTACAAAGGATGGAGAGAGGTGGCGGGTTAGGCATCTAAGGTTCTTTCCAAGGGAGGAAGGTTGGTGCTCTTGAAGGCAATATTGTCTTCCATGCCTGCTTATTTTACATCAGTTCTAAAGCTACCGCAAAGGATAAAAAATAAGATATCCAATTTGATAAGAGATTTCTTTTGGATGAACTATGGGTCCGTTGAGAAGGAGGTGAGATTGGTGGCATAGGATAAGATCTCTAAACCTGTGAAAGAGGGAGCTTGGGAGCTAGAGACCTGGAGAAGATAAATGACAATTTTCTGGCTAAGTGGATTTGCAAATTACTTGAGTATAGGGAGGACTTGTTGGGGAAAATTATCCTGACTTGTTATGGCAACTCCATGAACTGGGATTTTTTGTCATCACCTTCAGGTGGTACTTCACAATTTTTTAGGGGCTTGTCTTCAGTGGTACCCAAGGTATGAAGATTTTTCTCTTCCTATATTGGCACAGGCAATTTCTTTTGCTTTTGGATGGAGGACTGGATAGGCAAGGGGAAGTTGATGGATCAATTTTCGAGGCTTTACGCTTTGGCCACTTCTAGGGGGGTCAAGGTGGTTCATTGTTGGGAGGGATCTTGGTGCCCTTCTTTTATAGGGAACATATATGATCAAAGAATGCAGGAGCTCCAAACTTTGTCCCAAGAGTTGGATGGCTATCAGCCAAAAGGTGGTGTTTGATGATTTCCTATGGGATGATGGTGGTTTTTCTGTTATGAAAGTTTATGGGAGATTGGGTCTTAGAAGTTTGATGGCGGATGAGGATTTCATTCAGGATTGTAGATAAATTGATCGCCCTCTTATCCCTTAAAAGTTAAAATTTTTGCTTGGTTGCTCAAGAGGGGAAGGCTCACGGCAAGAGTGTGAAAAGCTAGATGGGTATCTAATGCAGAGATGTGTCAACTTTGTTTGGTGGCAGATGAGGATGTGGACCATTTGCTTTTCGGGTGCTCTTTCTTCGCAAATATGGAGACTTTTGTTTCAACTAGATAGCAGATTCAAGCTTTACTAATTTCTGGAGGTTCTTTAGAAGTGGAGCTCGGAATGGTGGTCAGAACACTTTTAGAATGACGAAGGAGAAGACAAAGGCAAAGGCTTTAGCAATGCTCTGGAGCATTTGGCTGGGAAAAATTGTGGCGATTTTCAATAAGCAACATCCCTACACTAAGAATTTTATTACTTGTATTTCTTCTTTGACAAATTATTGGCCTTGTAATATGTGATTTGGCCATTTTTCTGGGCCTTGATTAATTTAACTCCTGGGTGGTTATCAACTGGAACACCCTTTCTCTTTTCAAAAAAAATGTACAATAGAAGTTGATATGTAGAACCTGTTTCGAAAAGATCACAAGGATAACTTACATAAGCAATATATTGATTGTTGCTTTATAGAAAGGATGAGGACTAGCAACATTTGTTCATCGGTTGTTGCTATGCAAAGGAGATCCTTGCCAGCTTAGGCATCTTGGTCTTCCTGATAACTGAGGCATAAAATTTTAGAGAGCATTTTGGCATGAGGCTTAGGTTGATTGGGAAGTTCACAGCAAGTTGGTGGCTGCTCTTTAGTGCATCTGGCTCCAGAGGCATGCAGGCTGAAAATGTTGTAAGGGATGCCTTTTTGCTTTTTCACTTTTGGTCACAGTTTTTGTAATGCCTACTTTTTCTAATTATATGAAGGTTGATGATGTATGGCTACCAACCTTCCATAGCCATCCTTTTACTTTTCAAAAAGAAATATTGATTGTCCTCTTTAGCAAATAGCAATGGGCATGGTAGCATCATACTTTTAATGAACAAGGCTAGTCAATTCATCAGTCTATACAATTGTCCATGTACCAACAGAAGATTTGATGGCTACCACAATCCATGCTTCTTCATGTGGACATGTTAGGTGCATATCCCAAATAAAACTATTATCCAACTAATTAAAATCATTGAAGTCCATGTTAAATTCACAATAAGTTTGATGCTACTACCCCATCACTTAATCAGAGTAATAATGGTGATTGGTGACTACACCTCATGACATGATCTTACATCATCCCATGAATCTTTTCCTCCACAAAAGGGAATGACCTCTTATACCATTTCCAATAACCATGTCTAAGCCAATATCGTTGATGTTTACCATCCAAGTGACATGTCTCCTTACATGCATAAGCTCATTGTAAATGGCAATAGGCCTCCATAGTACATACTTTCAACTCGCAGCAAGTTCAAGGCTAACCAATGTGAGAAAATCCTAAAGGTACCATACGTTTCCCACATTTACAATGTGCTTATTTTGACATGCCCACTTGTTTCCTATTATTTTATTCTCTCAAGTCATGGATAATACTTTCCTCTTGGATGGAGCTTGCTCTCATTCTCTTCTCCAATGATCCACGTTTTGCAGTGATCCGGTCTTTATTCTAGGTCATTGAGGTTTACCATCCCACTTGGCATCTAGGGCAAAAGTTTAGAGGATTTATTGTCCACTTGGCTCAAAATGGCTAAGCTAATGCTAAACTAATATTTTCCCAGTTCAAACTAACCAATTTCTCATCTCCACAGGCACTGCAGAAAACAGTTGTAAACTACTCCTTGCCACGGAGGTGAATTGATAAATTAAAATTCTGCATTTGCTTCCCTGTGCATTTCAGCAGGAAAAGAATTGTGAGCTTCAGCAGCAATTAGAGCGCACGCTTAACATGAAAGGGGAGTTCTACTTTGATATACACCTGAAGAATTAGGTTTTGTGGTGTTCTCATTAGAACATGTGGGCATACTACTTGCTTCTAGGGGCATTAATTCAAAGCTCGGGCATAGTCCATTTGCCCTTTTTTTTTTTCTGAATTTCATATTAGAATCCTTATTCAAAGCCAAGTTCACCATATCCTAAATGGTTCATGGATGGCAATGGAACTAGAAGGCTTATGGACTATTTTGGATCACCATATTGGTAATATGGTAACAGCATAGTTCAGTGGTTGAGTTGATAATTGGGTCTACTTGATTATCATAGTAGTTAAGCCGTACTCATCCTATTTAGAGATCAGGTCACGAAACAAATAGATTCCTAAATGAAGAAAATATGAAGTGTATCTGGACATGTGCGACTGCTGTGCTTTCAAGGTTCTCTTTTCAGGTTCAAGAGGTTAATGGATGGATCCAAGGAGCCTTTTCCTTTTTTCTTGGAGACACCATCACATTAAAAAATGTATAAGTGTCCATTCTAAGAAAATTTCAGTCAATTCTTGAAATCCATTGAAGACTGCCCATCCATGGATTAACAGCTAGCAATTAATCAAAATTTGGATGACAGTCGATTTGTTTGCTAAACTTCCGGCATGAGTGCCTCTAAACTCAAAAGTGCCAAAACTATGACAGGAAATACAGAATAAATCTATAATTTGTGAGAACCACAGACACAATTTATCCACCAAATGACAAAAACACAACCTTTACCCAAATATATGAAATAGCTTCAATTAAGTATTGGATGTCATTCGGCTTTGCAAAGTTTCAAAAAAATTAGCTATATCTTATGCCATTGTTTATAATTCCATTCAAGTGAACCAAGTCTTCTTAAATATCTTGGAACTAAAGCTTGAATAATACAAATCCCCTAACCAAGAAATTCCAGAAGGTGAATACTTTCTCTTGGAAAACATGTGTTAACATGTGGCCGATAAGACAATTAATATCTCCCAACATTTCCTATTGAGTGCAGAACGTGCATAATATATAATGATGGTATGCTTCTCATTTCATAGTGCGAAAAATCATCAATTTACAGATTTATGTTTCTCAAAAAAATCAAAGCATCATCAAATGCGTTACAAGCCAATCAATAATAAAGAAGCTGGGTTTAACTATAACAATAACCAAGCACTCTAGCATTCAATAATACTAATGGACCTCATCCATATAAAGAAAAAAAATCTGAAACTTGAACATGCTTTTGCAACAAGTTTCTGATAGATGAAAGTTCATTTCTTGCAAAAAAGGTCAATTTTAAAATTTGTACTTTTTGCCTACAAATGCAACAGGATGAAAGGTCAATAATCAATATTTATGTGTGCAGTAAATAAATTCTCACCCTTTTCTTCTTTCCTCTTCCTTTTCTCCTTTGCAACATAAGTTCCATCTGCCTTTGCAATACAGTCAGACTTCTCTTTAGCATATTGTATTCTCTGTATGTAACCAAGATAAGATGGAACAGTGAGGTCAATAGCCAAAAATCAGCAATAATAATTCATGGCATCAACATCATCACCACACCATGAAACCGCACCATTGGCTTGTCATAAAAAGGAAAATTTTGCATCTGACGGACAGCGGCACTTGCAGCTGTAACTTCACTGAAGGCAACCCATGCTTGACCACGAAGTCTTGGAGTCTTTAAAGCAACCACATCCAAAATCCTCCCATACTGAGAGAACAGAGCATAGAGGGATCTTTTTAACTCTGCATTGAGAAAAACATAACCTCTAAAGACTAAAATTCTTGTTATCTTCAAGCACATGCAGAAATTCAATATTACCTTGAAGAAATGAAAAGTTATAATAAATGCCTTGCAGAGAAAATAAACATTATATTTCATTCTGAAACACACACTTCCTAAAAGTCACGTTGGATTTTGATGGCAAGTACAACATTGGAGGAGTGTGGCAGACGGGTTGGCTGATTGAGTAGGGGCTTTGGAGCGGGGCAGAGGTATTTTGGTTTAACAGTTTAACTTGGGACTGAAACTCGAGATTTGGAAGTCTGCTGCAGGTGTTTTGTAATTAGTTTCATCTCGTTTTTCATTTTCTTTTTCCCTTTCCAAAAGGGTTTCAGCTGGTTTTGTTGATTTGAGATTCTGTTCTGGCAATTGGAGCTGCTGATTTTTTTTTTTTTGTTTATCTAGAGGTCTGGTGAAGGTCGTTACAGATTTGATGAGTTAGTTGGATTCTTGTACAGGGAATTCCATTATGATGAGTTGGTTGAAATGAGATAGATTGATTGTAACCTTAGGTCTCTTTTATATAGAGAGAGATCAAAAGAGTAAAACTACACCCTTATCCCTAAGGAGCATACAAGCCACAACTAGAAAAGAAATACACATGGTATGCTAACACTTCCCCTAAAGTTAGAACATATATATCTATCATACTCAGCTTGGATATACATGAATCAAATGAAGATCTGGTCAAGGACTTGGTGAAAATATCTACAGTCTGCTCCTCAGATGCAACAGAAGTGATATATAGCAACCCTTTCTGAATAATGTTTCTGGTACAGTGACAGTCAACCTCAACATGTGTTGTTCTCTCGTAAAATGCTGGGTTGTTGGTAATGAAAGTGGCTGCTTTATTATCACATCGCATCTCCATGAGACTAGAAAACTACACCTGTAGGTCAATAACCAAGGACCTGATCTACACCATCTCTGCAGTCGTCTGAGCCATAGCTCTGTACTCAGACTTGGCATTGGACCTCGCAACTGTGCCTTGTTTCTTACTTCTCCAGGTGATCAAATTTCCTGCTAAAAAGGTGCAAAACCCAGTAGTGAATTTACTATCCACATGGCATCCGACATAGTCGACATCCGAGTATCCAACCAATGTCATAGAGGACCCTTTGGAGAAGAAAAGACCCTTTCCAAGAGCCCTCTTGACATATCTAAGCACCATCAATGCTGCATCTCAATGCTGCTATGTTGGCTTTGCCATGAACTGACTCAGTCTCCCAACAACAAATGAGATATCCGGTCTCGTGATAGTAAGGTACAATAGCTTGCCAACAAGCTGTCTGTACTTTCTATTGTTTACCACTTGTGCATCCTCATCATAGATTGACATCTTTGGGTCCATAGGAATATTGACCTCTTTGACCCCAAGTATACCAACTTCCTGCAAAATATCTAAAGCATACTTTCACTGAAATAAGACCACACCTTCCTTGCTGCGAGCAACCTCAATACCAAGGAAATGTCGTAAAGCCCCAAGGTGCATGACAAACTGCTCTGCTATGATATGCTTAACCTCAACAATACCCTTCATATCGTCCCCCGTAATGATCAAATCTACATAAACTAAAAGTACCACAGTACCTCGTCTAGTCCTCCTGACAAAGAGGGAAAAGTCAGCTATCAATCTCTTGAATCCAACTGCCTCTACAACCTGTGACAATCTCTGAAACCAGGCTCGGGGACTCTGTTTGAGACTATATATAGCCTTCCGTAATCGGCATACACACTCCCCCTGTCTTTCAAATCCAGGCGGTTGTTGCATATAGACTTCCTCTTGAAGATCATCATAAAGGAAGGCATTCTTCAGATTTAATTGGTGTAAGGGCCAATCTAACTAAACTGCCACTGCAATCAACACCTGGACTATGGGAAGTCTGGCAACTGAAGAAAAGGTGTCAAAAAAGTTCACCCCATAGATTTGGGTGAACCATTTTGCCACAAGGCAGGCTTTATACCTAGCAATACCACCATCAGGATTGAACTTCACAGTAAATACCTATCGACAGCCACGAGTGCAGTACCATCAGGAAGTGAACAAGCTCCCAAGTCCCACAGCCTCGAAGAGCAACCATCTCATCCTCCATGGCTGCCCGCTATTTTGGATCAAGCATGGCCTCATGGTGTGTAGCTGGAATCTATGTATAGCCAACACCTGGATGAATCCAGCAAATCTAGGAGCAAGAGTATCGGTAGCAAGTGCCCCCATCGTAGGATAAGTAGTGCAAGTCCATGGCCTTTTCTAAATAGCTATCGGAAGGTCAATATCATCACCTGACACATCACATATCATGTCCTTGTGACCATCACATGGCAAGCATACGTCAATATCTAAAGGACTCACCGAAGTCGATGGTGAGAGTGACGATGGGGGTCCCTTATAGGTAGCATGAGGGTGAACGTATGTCTGCAGAGGCTCAGTCAAGCGTGGAAAGAGATGCGTAGCAGGTGGTGGTGGTGTGGTAGGGACAGAAATCTCAGGAAAACTCTCAAAACGAATGGGAGAATATTGCATAAGCGCCATATCATCCTTTGGAGGCATCTCAGCATCCGTCACAGAAAATAAAGGCACAGCCTCATGAAAGGTAACATCCGCTGAAACATAGTGTCAAGAAGTAAGCGGATCAAAATGACGATACCCCTTTTGTATCCGGTATACCCAAGAAAAACACTTAACTGCTCTAAGGTGCTAGTTTATCCCGACCTGGTCCCAACAAATGGACAAAGGTAACACAACCAAACGTCTAAGGGGTAACGTGAAATAGGAGACGATCAGGATACATGACCTGAATAGTAATCCGTTCATGTAATGTAACATTAGGCATCCGGTTAATCAAAAAACAAGCAGTCAAAACAGTGTCACCCCAATAGAGAGAAAAGACTAAGTGGTGAATCAACAAGGAGCGAGCAACCTCAAAAATATGGCGATGCTTCCTCTCAACAACATTTTGCTGAGAGGTACGAGGACATGTCTCATAGATAATGTCACAACTAGAAAAGAAATTATGCAAACGTAAAGTACAAAATTTCAAGGCATTATCCGATCGAAAGCACTTCACCAAACAAGCATGCTGAGTTTTAATTTCTTTGACAAAGTTCGCAACAATTTGTCCCACATCAGACTTATTTTTCAATAAAAACATCAAAGTCACATGGGAAAAATTAACTAAAATAAGATAATACTTGTTCCCAAGTCGATCAAGCATACGACTGGGACCCCACACATTCATATGGATCAAATCAAAAACAGCGACAGACGAGACAGAAGTAGAACTAGAAAAACTAATCCTATGTTGCTTGCCAAGTTGACAAGCATCACAGGTGAGAGCAGTAGTAGAGGGAATATGCGATATAATGCGTCTGAGGCAATGAATGGGTAGATGGCCAAGACGATGGTGCCACTAGAGAGGAGATCCAGTAGAAGCAAAGCCCTGAGTAGCAGAAGCAACGAAAGCAATACGGCTCAGACGATACACCCCATATTCCTCACGTCCTCCACCAATCATCTTCCCAGTGAATTTGTCCTGCAAGACACAAGACGACGCATCAAAAATCGCCTGGCAGTTCAGATCCCTAATAATGCTGCTAACAAACAATAAACTCAAAGGAAAATCAGGCACATAATAAACATCTGCAAGTCTCAAAGTAGGAGATAATGACATATCTCCCTTGCCAACAAGTGGCAAGTCTCCCATTAGCCATCTATACTGTCCTAACAGGTGTAACAGATGCTAACTGAAAGAAGGATCCACGATTGCCACATAGGTGCTTGGATGCACCAAAATCAATCAACCACTCACCAGAAGACAAAAGTAACGACATTCCAGTCGCAAGTGTCTTTGATGAGAAGACCATGGCTGCAGTGTCGTCGGGAATTTGAGAGGATGAAGCCTGTGTCAACTGTGCAATTTGCTATCTCAGAGTCTTAATCTCGATACTCAAGGAACTCACATTAGGATCGATAGGCACTCCGTCAAAAACCTCAGCTGCCTGATTGGCCATGGGTGGCCTACCGTGCTTCTGCCAACATGTAGCCTCTGGATGATCAAGTCTGCCACAGAAAGTACATGGTGTCTTGGTACATGCACCAGATAAGCGTCCACATCCACGACCACGTGCAAGGAAAGGAGTATCCCTGCCACGTCCAAGAGTCGCTGCCAGTGCAGACGTTTGGGTACCTATCTCTGGGGCAGTAGTACGAACTGCAACTCTGCTGAGTCTACTATAAGCCTCCTCCATGGTAGGAAGCTTAAGAGTTGTGAGAATCTGATCTCTGGCAGCTGTATAGTCAGGTTCAAGCCCTGCCAAGAAGATAGAGACGACCAACTATCTCCGAAAATTCCTCCAAGACTCACAAGCACATCTCGGCAGATAAGAGTAATGTCTCTCCAGCATTCCCTTCAAGAGGAAGTAGTACTGTGGCAGAGTGCGTTCTTCCCGACGCAAATAGAAAAGGTTGTAGAAAATTTGAAAAACTCGTGCAGTGTTCTTGGCATGAGAATAGGTCTCGCGCAAGGACTCCCACATCTTCTTTGCAGTGTCGTAATACATTATCTCCTCCCCTATACGGGGAATACTGTCTACATAAACCATGCAGAGACCATGGCATTATCTTTATCCCAAGTGGTATTGACGCTAATCTTACTCTTGAGCTCCGGATCTGTAAGGATGTGGCTCTTCCCATGACCCCTAACAGTCATGAGGAAAGTCTGAGACTATTGTGGGTAATTGGTCTCATCCAACTTGACGATAGGACAAAAAAAAATGGATTCTTCAACACCTGAGTGTCTAGAGAAGTGCCTGAATTCACCTCGGACTAATCATCTAAAGCCATCCTTACAATCTTAAAGCCACAATCAAACTTCTATATCCAAGGAGTCATCAATCAAGTCTAAGATCCAAAGATTTAGGCTGGCATCTTCACGTTGAACAAGCTTTGGCCTATCCCGGGTGCAGGGAGACCACCTGAGAAGGCCCCACCGACGCTGACGGAGACCAGACGAGCCCTAGGCGGTGTTAATGGTGCTGGCGGTGCCTTGGGCAGCGCTGGTGGCGCCTTAGGCGACGCTGGTGGTGTTGGCGGTGCTAGCGGTGCCCTAGGCGATGCTGGCGATGCCTTGGGCAATGCTAGCGACGCTGGCAAGGTCTAGCGATGCTCGCAGCGCCTTAGGCAATGCAGGCGACGCCTTAAACGAAGCCTTAAGGCTCGCAGGTGAAGCCCTAGGGGATCGGTGAGGCTAGAGGCGAAGGTAGCGATGCGTAGCAACGCTGCACCGGTGCACAGAGTCTCCCAAGGCAGCGCGCGCCAGTTGAGGTCAGTTTAGGGCCTTCCAAGGCAGCCCGATCAGCATCATAGGCCGATGAGGCTGGTTGGCGATAGCACTGGCCCAAACGGCGACCGGCAGAGGTCGCCAGCCGGCAGTGGAGGCTCCTCCGAGTACCTCCAATGGAGATTAGGGTTTTAGGTGGACAAGATACGAAGGCTTTGTGAAGGTGGGATACCGAAGCTCCGATCTAGGATCGCGGCTCTGATACTAAGTTGGTTGAAATGAGATAGATTGATACCTTAGGTCTCTCTTATATAGAGAGACGAAAAGGGTAAAAGTACACCTTTGCCCCTAAGGTGCACACAAGCCACAACTAGAAAACAAATACACATGGTATGCTAACATAATGGCATCTAAACAGATCAAAAGGGGAAGGTCTTTTGAGGAAATGGACAGATGTGAGGAGCTTCCTTTGAGTTTAGGTGAATAGACCAGGGTGCAGGGAAGAAGATTGTGGTTGTCTCAAAAGAAGGGATTGAAAAGAGCCAAGAACCATTTAAGCAGTGTTTGTTTGGGAGATTTGATGATAGGCTACCATCATTGGAAGAAATTGATCAGGTTCTGTCAGATAATGTGAAGTTTATTAAGCCTTTGCAGTTTGAGCTTCTCTGATTCCTATCATATTGTCATGAGATCCAAAGCTTTTGATGACTTTATATCTGTCTATACTTGCAATTTTATGAAAATTGGGAATAAATCTATGTGAATAATGAGATGAAAAGCTCACTTTATACCTGGTAGAATATCTTTGAAGCTGGTTCTTTCGATTAGATTACCAGGTACGGGATTTCACATTCAAAACTAGGGGGAATTGATTTTGCTGAGACGCATACAAAAGTTTCTTACGATTGACAAATGTACAGCCCAATTTTCTGGAGCAGGTCCACTGGAATATGAGTGGAGATCAATTTGGTAAGGCCGAATGAAAGGGAAATCTGGATCCAAAATGGTGCTGATTCTACTGAAAGGATATGTCAGCAAGAGCTCTATGACAGATCACATTACCATTTGCAAGAAAGATGGGAGAGGGATCACAAACATGCCAAAAATTGAATGGGGGTGGAGACATGCCAAAAAAAAAAAAAAAAAAAGGAAATTGGATGAGAAAAGCAAAGGGGAGGTTATAGAAAAATTGAAGAAACCAATTAAGGTTTGGAAGAAGGAAGAAAATAAAAAGGACGCAGTTGGAAAGAAAGTTCAGATCTGGAGCATGATCAGGGGTCACAATAGGAGACCACTAATCTAAGCTCTAAGAAAAAATTTGCAATAGGGTAACATTCAAGAAACAATGATCAGAATAAAGAAGATTTAGAGGAAAATAAAGTGATTACTAACGAAATGGAGCTGAATTTGAAGCTGATGGAAGTAAATTTGATAATTTGTGATATAAAAGAGGATGGTTTAGATAAGGGTGGCAACATTCAAATTGGGGGAGATGATGTTTACAGCTTAGGAGGGCTGTCTTCAATTGATGAGAAATCAGGAATATGAGATTGCTGAATTAGAAGGTAGACAGGAATTTCAAATAAATGCATCCGATGTTGAGATGAAAGAGGCTGATATGCCTAGACACCCCTCTCAATTAAATTGAATTAAATCTAGAAAGAAAAGTTTATCTCTATTGATTAGAGAAGCCAATGAGGAACACGGAAGTATTTAGATTATAATGCAGAAGAATTTGATTAACCGTCAAGCTCCATTGAGTTCTTGTACTGATCAAGAATAGAAGCAAAGAAGAGAATTAGAAGCTACAAAGAAGGCTCTAACTGAAAGTAAAAGGAAGAAAAGGGTACAAAGAAGGAACTTAAAAATTTATTCCTGAAGGAAATAAATGTTCAGATTTTGTAAAACAGATGACTGAAGATTTGTAGAGCTCTAATTCTGAAGGGGAAACTTTCATAAGGAGATTGAATGAGACAGAAGTGAAGAAGAATATTTCTAAAGAAGTTCTGGGACCTCGCGTACTGCATACACATTGTTTTATTGATGATTTTGAAAAAAAAAAAAAGAGGTTTGGCATCAATGAAACTGAAATGGAGATCTAGAAAAAGATACGTGCAGTTCAAAGAGCCAAAAATGAACATTATCGTATGACAATAAATCATAAGGAAGAAGGCTGGGAATACAAAGGAAAAGTACAGAGGGTTTTGTTCAAGCTTCTTCATTCAAGCCAAGAAGATCCAAGAGGATTTGGCTCAAGATTAGTGCCTCCAATGAATACGTCTCTGATTGATAGAGGAGCTTTTGGGGAGTTGCTTTCTACGTTGGAAGTATGTGTATCCATCTTGGATGTGCATCCAGATAAGTTCCCTTTCCTTCTTCCATTTTGAAGTTCTTCCGAATCCAATCAACAGTTTGCTGATATATTATTTTTTGGCTTTCGGTCTGAATAAATCAAATATGGATGCTGCTGCTCCTTCCTATGCATTAAAGAAGAGATAAGAGGCCATCTGTATCAGTGTGGGGAAGTATACATATCCAAGAGGAAATGCACACAGAAGATGGGTCCCTATTCTTTCTTCTTTGAAGCTTCCTTACAAAATTAAAAAGCAACTGCTGGGCCTTGATTTTTTTTTTATAATTTTCCAGGTTATTCAACTAAAATTTTAGTACAAGATCATATTTCATGAACCATGCTCCTTGTGGAGAACAAGTGCCACGTGATAGATCTGCCAAGCCATGTGGTAGTGCCACGTGGTAGGTCCTGAGTCCTCTCAAGGGGTGCTGGCCCTAAGGGGTTTTTAGGTTTACTTAGAGTCCAAGTTTTACGTTTTTAGTATGGTGACATGTCAATCAGAGTCCAAATTTATTTCCTGAGTTAAAAATTAGGATTTGCTCTCTATATAAAGAGAGAACTTATGTAATTTCCTTCGAGTTGAATGCATTATATTTCCTACAAAGAAATCAACTCCCTCTCTCTCCTCTCTTCTTCTCCACTGCCGGCTGCTCACTCCTCTCTCTCTCTATTTTGCATGTGCCAACAACAACAGTAGCCTGCTGCTGCTGCGTTCTCTCCACGTGGAAGAGTCTTTACACCCTGCTAGCGCCCAAATCCTCACATGGTATTAGAGCCTTCGATCTAGGCTCTTATTGGAGATTCTCTGCACACGTAGAACGAAGAAAAGGGGGGAGAAAAGTCACACACCGGGCCTGTGCATTTCTCTGGTGGACTGCAGCCACACAAGCGTAGCTTCTCTCCTCGGCAAGAAGTCTCCTCCACATAGAAGCAAGGAGGGCAGATCATGTGTAAGAAGGCTCTGTCTTGTGTGTGATTTTCACGTGATCCAAGGCCTCGATTTTCAAGGCATCTTCGTTGACTTGTGAGTTCTCTCAAAGAACTTGAAGGATCTTGACATCTTACGCAAGGCCCAAGGACTCGAGAAGGGGACTCCGGCAAAGTAGCTTCTCTTATGCATCCAGTGCCTTATGCGGAGCATACAAGCAGAGGAAGGCTTGTTTCTCGAGGATGAGGATGGCTGAAAGCGAGAACCAGATCAACACCAGAGAAGAAAAGGTTATAGTTTAAGGCACCACGATCAAGCTTCAGGGTGCCTCGAACTATATCCTATAGGCATGGGCATTCAAGATCTTCGTAGGCAGCCAAGACAAGTTGCATGTCCTATAGGAGGAGGAGCTCGAGTCCAAGGACTCGATAAAGAAGTAGGAGAAAGAGAACTACTTGATTTCATCGACTTGTGAGTTCTCTCGAAGAACTCCTTGAAGTACCTTGGTACCTTACACAAGGCCCAAGGAGTCAAAAAGGGGACACTGGCAAGTAGCTTCTCTCACGCATCCAGCACCTTACGTGGAGCGTACAAGTAGTGGAAGGCTTGTTTCTCGAGAACAAGGATGGCTGAAAGCAAGGACCAGATCAACATCGAAGAAGGAAAGGTTAAAGTTCAAGGCATCATGATCAAGCTTCAAGGTGCCTTGAACTATATCCTATGGACATGGGTGTTCAAGATGTTCGTAAGCAACTAGGACAAGTTACATATCCTACAGGAGGAGGAGCCCGAGTCCAAGGACTCGATAAAGAAGTGGAAGAAATAGAACTACTTGGTGATGAATTAGCTAAGGAACTCAGTCGATTCATCTATTGCCTCCATTATGTTATATAAGAAGTTGGCGCATGAGATGTGGGAGTCCTTGGAGAAGAGGCACTCCAAGAAGTCTAGCAATACTCGCATCATTAACATCTATAGCCGCATCTGGATGACTAGTCACGGCGATCTTCCCTTTGACAAGTACTACTTAAAGATGGAGGCACTCTTTGAAGAACTGAAGATCTACGAATCTGTCTACTACGAAATCAGACCATTGTACGAGAAAGGTAGCAAGCTGCGAGATTCTTGTCGAGGTTGAATCCTCGATATCAGCCGGCACGTGATCAGATCCTAGCACTGAACGAGAAGTTGGATTTTGAGACGATTTATAGTTATCTCAAGAAGCTTGGAGAACCAGATGCAAATTCCAGTAAAGTTGTGGTGTCTGAAACACTACTATGGCTACCTTCGATGGAGGCGCAAGACGTGGAAGAGGATGTGGCCAAGGCTCTGGTCGAGTCTATCCACCATGTCAGCACTATGGGCGCACTAATCATCAGCAAGATCATTGTTGGAACAAATTTAGGAGACCCGCACATGGGACTACTAGGACCTCACATGTGAATTCCCTTACTCCTATGGATCTCGAGAAGATTAGAGTGATGCTACAAGATGAAAAAGAGAAGACTATTGTGGCTGTCGCAACAACTATTGAAGTTGTCCACAGTGCAACGACTTGGGAGGCCGGGAAAGGTTATACCGTAACTCCTACCAAAGAAAAGATAAAGCTATATGAAAATGAAGATGAAGAGTGATGGGGACTTAGCCCTATGACAAAGTGCAACAAATCATCGTCCTCTCAGCCTCAACTTGAGGTGGAGTGTGGAGAATAAGTGCCACGTGACAGGTCTATTAGGCCACATCGCAATGCCACATGGCAGGTCCTGAGTCCTCCCAAGGGGCATTGGCCCTAAAAGGTTTTTAGGGTTACTTAGAGTCCAAGTGTTGCTTTTTTAGTATGATAATATGTCAATTAGTTAAGTTGTTAACAAGGATATATTATTCCCTAATTTTAAGAGATTCGATTGAGTTTGTTTCCTTAGATATTAAGACTTGCTCTTTAAATAAAGAGAGAATTTATGTAATTTCCTTTAAGTTAAATGCATTATATTTCCTACAAATGAAACAACTCCATCTCTCTCCTTTCTTCTTCTCCACCACCAACTGCTCTCTCTTTGTTTTGCATGCGCCAACACCAACAACAGCTTGCTGCATTTTATCTCCACATGGAAGAGTCTCCACGCCCTGCTAGCACCTAAATCCTCACACTCCTTTTTCTGATGGGAACAAAAATAATTGACCGTGATAGTTGAGAAGGCCTTATTTCAATTTGAAGTGATGATTGATTTTTATGTAGATATCTGTATGGAAAATTCTTTTGAATGTTGGTGCATTGCTATGGAAGTGAGTATATCCATCATGGATATGTACACAAAAGATAAGTACTTGGTTTTTTTATTCTTAATTCTATTTCAAAAGAAAGATGGGTACTTCTCAAAAAAATATCGATTCTTCTTTCAGAAAAAAAAAAAAAAAGATACTGCTATTTGTATTTGCTTCTTTCATAGCAATATGAGATAATTTGATAATTATATGGATTTTTTGGAAAACAAAGCATTTTTCTACTCTAAGAGATAAAAAACTAAGCGAACAAAGAGGAAATGGCTTTGAAGTTCGGAAATGCACATAACCATTTAGGATATGGACACAATAGGTAAGTCCGCTGTTGGGATTCGGTGAGAGTGCCACATGACAGCTATCAGGTCACGTAGCAGTGTCATGTGGTCGCTATCCAAAGGCCAATAGGGCCATCGATTTTGAAGTTCAAGAAGTCAACTAGGAGTTATTTTTCCTTAGTTGGCAAATAAGCCTAATTTTGTTTCTTTATTTTAGGATATATTGTAAGATTTAATTTTACCAAATGTAGAAGATTTGATTAGATTTTATTAGTTAAGTCTATTTTAGAAGTAGGAATATGTATTCTCTATTTAAAGAAAGCATTTCATATGATTTGAGATTTGAGCAACAAAAAAACTTCTTTCAATTATTGTGCTCCTCTCCTCTCTCTCTACTTCTACAAGTGGTCGCCGACCTTAGGAGGACCCCTGCAGGTTTGCACACATCCCAACATATCGGTCCAAGCCTAGACTGATCTTCTCCAGTCCTTGCAAAAGGGTTCAGCAACCAGGTCGGACATTTTCCTCCATTGCAGACCAGTCTACACATGGCAAACTGGCCTACAACTCGATCTGCCAAGTAGGCCAGTTCATCCCCCTCAGGCTGGTCATCTGCAGCAACCACAGAGCTACTCTCCCTCTCCATGCGTTGACAGTCCCATCATTAGGTTGTTTTTCCCACATACAGGAGTCTCCACGCTCCGCTTCCGCACCAATTCTTGACATGGTATTTGAGCCAGGTTGGTCTAGACTCGTCGTACGTGTGGTTCAAGATCGTGCGATGGTGTTTCACGCATCCAGAAAAGTTCCCCCTCAACAAAACCGACGACTTACGCGGTAAAGGAGGATCAAAACCAGTGACTTACACGGTAGAGATGGCGAAAGCATCATTAACCATCAACGATGCTTCGCTCAGACCAAGAGAGAGCAAGGTGATCGTCTCCAGGAAGACCATCAAGCTCCGTGGAGCCTCCAACTACATTTTGTAGGCTCACGCCTTCAAAATTTTCGTTGGAAGTCAAAAGAAGTTGCATGTTCTCTTGGAGGAGCCATAGGAGAACGACAAGAAGAAGAAGAAATACAATAAGGAGATTTATCAGAAGATGCATAGTATAGCCTCTAGAAGAACTCCAAGAATGCATCGACTTCTACAATTTCTCTTGGTGACCTTGGCTTGAAGAAAAGCCGAAGGTCTTTGCCGACTTAGGAGCAAGGCACCATACTTCTCGAGGAGACACATGGAACTTCCTCCTAATACATCGAGGAACACCTAGATGAAAAGCTTGACTTTCGAAAGTAGAAGAAGAGACACGAAGATCATCCTCAAAATCTCAACAAGAAGAACGATGCATTAATTTCAATTTCGGCAGGTCATCAACCTCTCGACCTCTGACTTGAGGGGGAGTGTTGGGATTCAGTGAAAGTGCCACGTGGCACATGCCACGTGACAGCTATCCAAAGGCCAATAGGGCCATTGATTTTGGAGTCCAAGAAGTCAACTATGAGTTATTTTTCCTTAGTTGGAAAGTAAGCCTAATTTGGCTTATTTATTTTAGGAAATATTATAAGATTTGATTTTACTAAATCCAAAAGATTTGATTAGATTTTATTAGTTAAATCTATTTTTAAAATGAGGAATATGCACTCTCTATTTAAAGAGAGCCTTTCCTATGATTTGAGTTTGAGTAATAGAAAAACTTCTTCCAATTATTGTGTTCCTCTCCTCTCTCTCTCTACTTTTACAAGTGGTAGCCAACCCGAGGAGGACCCTTGAAGGTCTGCACGCATCCCAACAGACCGGTCCAAGCCTGGACCGACCTTCTCCAGTCCTTGCAGAAGGGTTCAGCAACCAGGCCGGACTTTTTCCACCACTGCAGACCAATCTGCACATAGCAGACTGGCCTGCAACTCGGTCTGCCAAGTAGGCCGGTTCGTCCAGCCACTGCTGGACTGCTTTTCAGCCCCTACAGGGTCAGGCCGGTCGTCCACAGCAGCCACAGAGCTGCTCTCCCTCTCTATGCATTGACAGCCCCATCATTGGGCTGTTTTTCCCACGTAAAAGAGTCTCCATGCTCCGCTTCCGTACCAATTCTTGACATCCCCCTTCCTTATTTATTTACTTTCAAGAATTATAAAAGCTGCTGTTTTTGTTATAATGCTTCCTGAGATTGATTTCCATACTTGGAATTGGAAGAATTTTGTTGCTGATCTGCAATTGGAAGGGTTTATAATCCTTGGAGGATGTGTACACATCAATCTGGTGCATGCACAAAAGAGCAACAATCTGAGCTGAAGGAAAGTTCAATTTGGCACATTAGCATACATCATTTCTAGTTGTGTTCACAGGAATTTGAAAGCTATGTAAAGACTGCTGTGACGAAGAATTCTATAAAGATGCTTCACAAACATGGTTCAAGTTGAGGAGAATTTGGCAAAGAAATATATACCCAAAAGATAAGTCTACTCCTTTTTGGCTGAATTTTAGGCCATTGCAATTGGAGAGGCCATTATGCTTTTGCTGCGTTTTTTATTTTTCCGATGACACCAAAATCTCATTTGGACAAATTAGGGAGAAATTGGTCATCCCCTGCACTCCAATCCTGCACGTAATGCAGGGATGAGGACTCAAATCTAGATCTTTCCTACAAAACTCATAAGTGCCCACCGTTTGACCATATAGGCAAATGAAGACTGATTGGTTCTAAAGCATCTGTTGAGGGAGAAGAGAAAACACGAAAATCAACTTTATTCGAATCCCTAGCTCTCCTTATATAGGGAGAGAGTCTGGGTAGAAAGCAAGAGTGGCCCTCAACTATACAAAACATAACCATGTACCCTTCTAATAATACTAATATTCCCTCTCAAGCTAGAGCATATATATTTAACACGTCCAACTTGGAACAAAGGGAATCATGACGCTTTCGAGGTAGTATCTTGGTAAAAATATTTGTCACTTGCTACTTTGATGTAGTAGTAAGGGTGTACATCTTACCAGAAGTCACCATATCACACACAAAGTGACAGTACACCTTAATATGTTTAGTATGTTCATGAAACACCGAATTGGAGGCAATAAATATGGCCAACTTATTATCACATAACATCGGAACAGGTGTCTTGGCCTCAACTCCCAGGTCCTTTAGAAAGTTAATAAGCGACATAATCTTACAACTAATATGTGTCGTTGCCCGATATTCTACCTCTGCACTAGATCTGGACACTACAGTTTGCTTTTTACTCTTCCACGTGACCAAGCTACCTCCAAGTAAGGTGGCATAACCTGTGGTAGATCGTCTGTCTTCTGAACTTCCTACATAGTCGGCATCAGAATACGCATGTGCATCATAATGACCATTGTTCTTTATGTAGAATCCTTTTCCAGGACTTCCTTTAAGATACCTGAGGATAAGACACATAGCATTCCAGTAACTATACCTCGAGTTCTCCATATGAAATGGCTAGCCTTATTAACAACATAACTAATATTAGGTCTTGTAACAGTAACATATAACAGCTTCCCAACAATACCCCTATGCCTTCCTTTATCCTCAAGCAGCGAATCATCACCCTCTGGCAATTGACATAGTGACTCTGCAGGGACCATAGATGGTCGTGCAGCTAAAAATCTAGTTTCACTAAGAAGCTCAAGAACATACTTCCTCTTGGATAGAGACATCCCTTTCAAGTTTCTAGCAACCTAAATGTCCAAGAAATAACGTAGTTTGCCTAAATCATTTGTTACAAATGTGCTCTGCAAGTATGTTTTAGTATCCTGAATTCCTTGAATGTCATCTCCTGTGAGTAGCATGTTATCAACATATACAGCAAGAATGATAGTTCCAGATTCCTTTCGTCTAATGAAAATAGAATGATCAGATGTAAATCTGCAAAATCAATCTCTTGTATTGCAATACTGAGCCTCTCAAACCAAGCTTGGGGGCTCTGCTTCAAGCGATAGATAGCCTTTCTAAGCCTACATACCTGCCCCCCTTTAACCACAAAACCTGGTGGTTGAGACATATAAACTTCCTCCTACAAATCACCACATAAGAAAGCATTTTTGGCATCCAATTAATGCACTGGCCAGTATTTATTTACCACAAGGAAGGAAATGACCCTGACAGAGCATATACGTACCACTGGGGAGAACATATCAAAGTAGTTGACCCCATAAGTTTGGGTATAGCTCCTCGCTACAAGTCTGGCCTTCAGCCTCTCAATAGTACCATTTAGGTGATACTTCACAATAAACATCCATCTGCAATCCATCACCCTGCCTCCTGGTGGAAGATGTGTTAAGTCCCATGTAACCCAAGACATAAGAGCATCCATCTCATCCTGCATGGCCTACCTCCAACTTGGATCTTGAAGAGCCTCATCATAATGTTTGGGAACCACCATAGCTGCAAGAGTTGTAGTAAATTTCTGCAAATCTAGTGATCAGTAGCTATATAATGGGCCATGGGGTATAAGGTACAAGATCTCACCAACTTTCTCAAAGCAATAGGAAGCTCATTAAACTACTGTGGTGGATCATCCGAATCTGATGATGGTGAGGGGACATGAGGCTCCTCTTGATCTTTACCTGCATGATAGGTACAGGGACAGAAACAGATAAAGTATGTCGACGTTCATATGTCTTCGAAAACCACTCAAGACTAGACCCCTCATGAGAGAAGTAGGGAGTCTTCTCAATAAAAGAGATCTGCAAACACATAATATCGTCTCTCAAAAGAGTCAAAACATCGATACCCCTTCTGGGTTCTAGAATAACCCAAAAAAACACACTTAACGGACTGGGGAGACAATTTATCAGGGTCCCAAAGAGGTGAACAAAGCAAGTGTGGTATTTAGCTACAACAAAAGTAACAGTGTGGCTCTGTCAAGCACAAGGGAAGTCTATTTATTATGTGGATGTTCGGATAGCATCCCCCCAAAAATTCTTAGGTGTATTTATGGCAAGTATTATAGTTATAGCAACATCAAGCAAATGGCGTAATTTCCGTTTTGTAACCCCATTTTGTTGTGAAGTGTGAGAACAAGAGGTTTAATGAAGGGTACCATTGCTAGAAAGAAAATCAACCACATCTTTTTGCATAAATTCCAAAGCATTATCACTACAAAAAATTTTGATGCAAGTAGAATAAAAATTTTGCATTTCATTGAAAAACTTTGGAACAATAGAAACAATTTCCGACCTATCACACATCGAAAACGTCCAGGACAGACAACTGAAGTCATCAACAAAGATCACAAAATATCGTAAACATTCCGGTGTGTTATTAGACACAAACCCCAAACATCACAATGGACCAATTCAAAAGGCACTAAGCTCCATTTATTCCGTTGAGACGAAAAGGAAGCACAGTGATGCTTGCCAAGAATCCAAGATGACAAGCTTCATACTCTATATTTGGTGGTATAGTAGACACTGGAAACATTTTTTGCAGACGTGAAGCAGAAGGATGACCAAGTTAACAATGCTAAAGAACTGGATCCATAGAAATCGAAGCAGCACCTGTAAATAAAGTAGAAGCATTAATGTAATAAATACCATCACATTCAATCCCCTCAACAATCATTGTCTTTGTCCGGATGTCCTGAAAATAGACAAATTGCTTGTCAAATATAACACGACATTTAAGCTCCTTACATAATATGTAAAAAGATAATAAGCTCAATGAAAATTTTAGAGCACAGTAGATAGTAGAAAGCCTTAGCTTATTGGAGAAATGAACCTCTCCAACTCCAGTAACAGGAGAATATGTACCATTTGCCAGACGAACAAAAGTGATATCATTAGCTTTATGCATAGAGACAATAGCATCTTCCTTACCAATGAGATGACTCGAAGCACCTAAGTCAACAATCCATGAGGAAGAGGATGAAGTAGTGGCAAGGTTCACAGAACTGCTAGTGGCAACAAGAGAAGCTATAGTATCCGAGGCAATAGGTTGACGCAAAAGGGCCATAAGACGATTATGGTCATCCATCGTCAGAGTAGAGGCTAGAAATGACATCGAAGCAGAAAAAGATTCAGTAGAGGGAGGCAACTCCCCCTCAGCCACTGCAGCAGTAATGGAGCGATTTCTTGGATAACCAAATTTAGCCCAACATTTTTTCGAGGGATGATTAATCCCTTAACCATGAATACAAGGTTCATAGACGCGACCTCATCTATGTCCATGACCACCACCATAGCCACAACCGCCTTGGAATCCGCCTCTGCCTCCAGATGCAGCAAAAGTCGATGTCTCAATGTTAGGTGTTGTAGACACAATCTGAGGATGACTCGGATCGATAGATATTTTTTGCAGACGACCATACGCAGTCTCCAAATCAGGCATAACCTCAAGGGCCAAAATATTCTCACATGCAGATGAGAACTTAGCATTCAACCCATCTAAAAATCTATAGACTTACCAAATCTATCTCTGGCTGGTCTGAGCATCACAACAAGAAGGTTGAAACACATTTAGCTCTTCAAAGAGTCATTCCATCTCTGTATAATAATCAATTAGTGTCCTTTCTCCTTGAGACATGGACTGAAAGATGAGCATGATTGGATTTTTTAGAACATTTCTTGGAGAGGCTCTCCCATATATCCTTTGTCGTCGTTTTGTACAATAGATTTGATGCTATATGTCGCTTCACATTATTCATTAGTCAGTTCATCACCAGATAATTATCCTGCTCCCATTTTTCAAAATCCTTATGAGTTGTCTCAGGAGGACTAGAGAAAGGATTGAAAGCTTCTTGTGGCCACCGACAAACATCTAGAACGCTTGTGCCCATAGGAGATAATTTTAAGGTCCATTGAGTTTGATGGTTGTCCCTTGAACCATCAGGGAAGCCAAGGTAGTCATCGGCTTTGCTTCAATTGTTTCACTAGAGGTAGATGCCATGATGGTGACCACACGAAGCGATTGAAATCAGGAGGAAGAACTCAGATCTAATTTTCAGTATTCAGAGCAGTAGAGCACGCTCTACGAGTTATGGGAACTAGAAATCATAACCCAAGCCACCTAAGAAGGTGTTCTAGCACATCGTCCTCTAATCAGAGATGTGCAGCACCCTAGGCAGTACCAACCAAAGGAAGAGCGCCCCCCAGTGACACCTGGCGACACTGCTAGACTACTGGTGGCACTCAACGGCAACGCTAGGTTGTAGAGAGGGTCAGGCGGCGCTAGGTGGTGTTGCTGGGCTACAGAGAGGCATTGGAGATCGCTGAAAAGACTTGGTGGCGCGCTAGGGTTTCAGCACAAGGTGGCGTAGGCGGCGCTGGCAATCACAGGGAGATATGACAGCGACGCTGCTGGTCGGAGGGACGAGTGGGCAACGACGTTGCTGGTGGAGGTCTCTACAGGTATGCTAGAGACAAATGAGAAAGAGTTGCACTATTTGGTGGGAAGAGTACCAGAGCGCAAAGGATCTAGGATCTACCTCGCTCTAATACCATGTTAAGGGAGAAGAGAAAACATGAAAATCAACTTTATTCGAAACCCTAGCTCTTCTTATATAAGGAGAGAATCTGGGTAAAAAGCATGAGTAGCCTTCAACTATACAAAACATAACACATATACCCTTCTAATAATACTAACAGCACCAAATGAAGAATTATGGAAGTAATGATTTTTCAGTAGCTGAAAATCAGAATATTATAGGCCTGATTTCTTTTTTCTTTTGGAAAAGTATGCAGCCGTGCGGTGAGCATAAAGTGAACTATCCTTTCGCCTTTTACCATAGGCCAGATTTTATCAAGTAAGATAGTGTCTATCAGCTGGAGATTACAATTTTTTTTAGAAAAAAAGGGAGGACTGTCCTGAATAATAGGAAGTGTGCATATCCTTGCTGGACAATCACATGATAGACAAGTTTTCCTCTCTTTTTTTTTTATTTCATGGATCCTCTAATTCTCAAGAAACTTCGTTTTTGCTGCTGCCTGATATTCTGATCTTCCAAAATTCAAAAGGATTGAAATTTGGAGCTTAAGCCAACACTATGCTGCAGATTTTTTGGATTGGAAATTAAGCAAGGGCTTAAATTGCTTTGAATCTAAAGCATTAATGAATAGAGGAAGGAAGACATCAGGCTCCCGTCGTGGTGGAGCATCTAATGGAAATGGCAATGAACATATATGTGCTCAACTTGAATTTTTGGGCTGATCCTGAAGGCGATGTTTGGCAGGCGGGTTAAGTGAGTTAATCCACGTTTGCTTACTACTTAACTCACCTGTCACCTGCGCTGGGTTAAGGTTAAGGGAAGGCGCAACCTCAAAGTTATTCCACCTCTTCTATGGAATAACTGTAACCTACCTAAACACCCAAACGCTAAAAAATTCACTTATTCCACCACCTTTTCCCTATTTTTCTACTTATTCCACAAGCATATTGTCCGTACCAAAAACCACCGAAGATAATAGACTGTTGTAGTTTAGTCCTTATCTTCTGCAAATTCTCCAAGAAGGTCACCTTTATATTTTTCCTTTTTTTTGCTTCGATAAAAAGCGCAACCCGAGCCCCCTACGTAAGCTAACGTACTGACAAGTTTGATTGATCCGTAGAGAAAGCAAGAAGCGGTCCATTTCTCTTCAGGTAAGTGATAACTGACACATGTACACGTTTACAGACGGGTCTCAACAACGGCTACGGTTGGCGAAAGCTTTCTCTCCAGATATCAACCTACATCCGCTTTGCTTTCCTTCTCCAAACCCTAGAAATGTGGAGAAGGAACCGAAATGGAGATGAGGGGTAGAGAAAGGGGGGCGGGTTGCGAGATGGACCTTCTTTCTTGACCTTGTCGTTGAGGTTCTTGACGTAGATGGTCTGATTTGGAGGGATGTCCCCCGATAGCATCGCTGTGGGCATTTTCTATCTGTCCCCGCTTCTATGCGACTGGATTCCGTCGGCCGAGGAGGGAAGAGCAAAGAGCAACAGCGAGGTTCGCTGCGAGGGAGACCACAGGGAAGGAAGAAGAACGTCGGCGAGGAGAGAGGCCGGGAGGAGGGGAAGAAAGGGGTAAATCCGATTTGACCGAGGCCCCGGCCGACCCCCACTGTGGACGAGCCCTAAGCCCACGTAGCAGGCCCATGTAACATTGGAAGCCCTTGGAACCAACTTAAGTGGCATGGTAAATTGCACCTTTTTAATCAAATGAATGGTGTTTTGAAGTGCCGTAAAAGTCAATGGTTGGTATTTCGTCTGTCAAGTTGCTGATTAAGAAATATACGGTATAAGTTGGAGTAGATAATGGATATTTTTTAAATAGTTAAATATATATATCAACCGGTAAAATATATGACTACATAAAAGTAAATTATTTTCAAATTTATAACTATGAAAATAAGCCACGGATTATAAGTCAAACGAGATAAAAGTACAAGTTTGAAATGCTTAAATAGTTGAGCAAGAGAAGAGCAGCAGCATTGGAGCAGTTGAAACGGTGATTGGAGAAGCAACAATAGGGTTGGGCGATAGCAGTAGTAGTGTTGGGGCCATCAAGTGATCTATAAAACAACAGCATTAGTAGCACTGGGTGTGGTCAGTTGAAGATGTTGGTAGTCAGCTCTCGATGAAGAAATTGGATGCATAATTAATCGAGTAGATCAACTATTCGGTTGAGTAGTTAAACCTATCGACTATGCACCTAAGTATAGATTGTTCAATCGATTAAAGATCTGACTAAGAGTAGCCAATCGACTACTCAACCAACTCGATCAAATTTTACAGCATTAATATTTTGCACATTATTTTCAAAAAGAAGAAGAAAAAAAAAAAGTGGCATTTGTATACAGGTATGTTACATATAATAATAAGAAGAACTAAATCCTTAATACTTGAAGACATGAAACTCTTGAAAAGCTCCCTCCACTCAATTTCTTTGCCACCTCCTCTCTCAAATAACCCTCATGATCCTCTTATTTTTTTTATTTCCATTGTGTTAATCGCTTAATAGGAAAAAAATGAACTTTAAATTTGAGGCTTTACATTGATCAACGAGAAATCATGTATAAATTACAAGGTCATGTAAAATTAAAAAAAAAAAAAAAAAGATTCCAATCCATAATTTTATGTATTGGAGTAGACCTTAAAATAAATTGGAGTGAGTTACAAAAATCTCAATCCAAAAAATAAACCGAGTTGGATAATGGATTTACTATAGTTCGATCCCTATGCAACGCTAGTTTTCACCGCCATGTATGTACTACCGTTGCATTGCCTTGAGCCTAATTCACTCGACTTTGAGATCAGTAACGGGAAATGACAATATGCTAATGGTTCACATAAACCGCAAAGCTCATAACATGGTGACGCAAGATATGGTCACAGTCACGCTCCTTTCTATCTATAAACCTAACAAATTAAAGACCAGAATTCTTTCCGGTAGGTTTCTAAATAAATGAAATATAAATCGATTAGAGCACGAGTTTCAGTTTTCTAACACTACCTTTGGTTAATGATATGATATGGATAAACATACTCCTGCTTACATAACTCACCTAATGGCACATGAAAAGGGCGATCGCAATTTTTTCTTTTCTTATGACACATCGGGGGAAAATTTGTTATCCTTTGTATATCAATTTTCAAACAATATAGAGACGAGGGATTGAACTTAAATCTCTCATATCAAAATTTAGAGTCCACATAATTTGATACGAGACGAACGGAGCTGTTGGTCGTACAAAAGCAAATCGTCGTGCATGCAAACTAACAATTTTACATGCATGCTTATACATCCACGATACCATACTTTATGCATGTAGTTACATAGCAATATATCCTCCAAAGAAACTTGTCCATGTCGAGATTAGATCAGTATGATCCTTGCTGCATGCATTGCTCATTTTCATTGAGGAACATACATAGAAACGTGCGCCCGTTGTTAGTTCTGATTGAAGCTGTCTCATTGAAACGGAACAAAGCATGGGCTCTATTTGGAGTTCAATAACAAATCAAGCTGAAATCAAGAAATCTGACTCCAAAGTTTACATTTGGCACCAATTACCTTGTCGTTGGATCCCAAATTAATTAATTAAATTAACAAAGTTGCCTCACTCAAATAGAAAACGACCCAAACTTGGGATGGACATCTTCCTTTTTTAGTGATGGGTCTACTTATCAATAATTTAATATAGTTTCCTTCTCACCTAAATTCTCCCTCTTTTCTTTTTTAATTTGATAATCCAAGCCCCTTACGCCTCCTCCGTCACATTTCTCCCATGTAAGTGCAAGGTTAGGATAGAATAGCACCTCCCTGGGTACTCAACTATCTGGAAGTAATTTGCCTTGTTTTCCTCCCTCTATGAATAGCCCTAAGCTCCTCCTCTATTTTTGTGAAAACTATCTTAGCTACGGTATCCTTTATCTCTTATTTATTAGATTTGATAATCTAATTACATCAATTACGATGTAATTATTACATGGTGACGTGAAAATTCATATTGAAATCAGTAAGATTTGAGAGAGGCCTTTTGTCTCATACGAGAAGTAGACAAACCTCTTAGTGGATATAAAAGGCTTCTGTCTCCTATGACTTATGTAGCAAAGAGTGAGAGGTGGGGTTGAGGACTACGAATGCACGCGCGCGCACCCAGCCCTACCCTAACCTCAATTCGGGCTTGAGCTCGAGTGAGAATCAATTTGGAACTTAGACTCCTTTTATTACGGATTTTTAATCTCACGATTTTGACTTAGATTGGTCGATTAAAATATAAAATTGGTCGACCAATTATTTTGGTCAATTAATGAATTTAGTTTGGTTGATCAATTGGTTTAGTCAACCAATTAGTGAAGTTTGATCGACCAATTATTTTGGTTGATCAATAAACTTAATTGGTCGATCAATTGCCGTGTTTCCATAAAACGAGAATTTCCTTAAACAATGATCGTGGGCTTTATATAAGGGTCACGAGGGACTCTCATTTAAAACACAACAAGAGTAGAAAAACTCTCTCCAGTCTCTCCCCCTCTCTCTCGTTCTTGTCTCTCTTTCTTAGTGCGTTCGTTCGACATGAGATTGGTAGAAAATTTTCCAATCACTTTTGTCGATCTTACACAAGGAGATTGAGAGATCCACAAGAAGCTTTTAGTTGATTAAACTATTCAATTGGTAGATCAATCGGGAATTTAGTTGAAAACCAAATTGCCTCGACTTCATTCTCCTGTTGTGGTTTTCGAGGACATCCAAGATCAGAACACGTCGAATCTTGAAGGTAGATCGTCGTATCCTGAGAGGAGTTCCTTAGACCCCGATGTATCGGTATTGTGGGAGGCGATACCTTCTCTAAAAGAAGTCCTTAATAGATGATTCGATCAGAGTAAAATCTAATCCCTTCTCATTTTGTTTATTTGTGTTATTGCATGTTATTTGTTCTTTATTTTATTCTAGATCTTGCCAAATCATGTTTGACTTGCTTGATTTAATATTTTTGATATATGCGAAAACATTGGAAATGCATATATTTTTATTTATTTATTTCCTATATGCATTTCTTTCAACAATCTTAGAAAAGGTATCCCTTAAATCTAAAATATTTGGGATGTCGGAAATAACTTTTAAATCACGTGTAGACTTATTTGGCATGCCTAAGAAATTTGGTGGGTAAAATTTTAAGCATTGGTAACAACGCATGAGAATTTGGTTACCACCATGGGTTTGATCTTGGTGTTGGAAACCGATTGCCTGATTTTGAATAAGGAAAAATCTACTCCTGAAGGTCAAAAGGCGGTAGATGTGTGTAATGAGTGCAACCGTATTTGTCATGGTTGCATCTTATTGGCATTGTCCAATGTGCTGTTTGATGTGTATAGCACATCCACGTCCATTGCAAAGGGGCTATAGGAGGAGTTGGACAAGAAGTATAATACCAAGGACCTTGGTATTGAAAAATATTCTGTCTCAAAAGTCCTTAAATTCCAAATGGCTGAGGGTAAATCAGTATCGAAGCAGGCACAGGAATTTCTGCTATTGATCCATGGTTTAGTAGAGCCTGAAATGAAGCTTCCTAAGAAGTTTTAAGTCATGTCAATCATTGAGAAATTTCCTAAATCTTGGAAGGACTTCGGAATGACTCTTAAGCATAGGGAGGGAAAGATTTCTCTGGATGACTTGATGATAGCCATTACTATTTAGGAAGAGCATAGGAAACAGAAACTTGTAATGCCTATGAAGTTTAAGGTGAATGTCATGACATCTAAGGGCAAGAAGAATAACAATAAGAACAATAAAACAAAACGAAAGCCAAACCGAAGATCCAGAAGAAATCCAAGAACAAACCATGCTGGCACTGTGGGCAGGTTAAGCCTTGGAAGAAGGATTGTCCTTCTAATAAAGCTCAGTAGAAGACCACAAAGGGGAATCTTCAGATGAATGTGATTGCCGAGGAGGCTGGGGCTAGCGATAAGTATGTCTTAATAAAACTCGAACTCTATGTTATTCACGATCCTACTAAATGGCTCGTGGATACTGGAGCCAATGTATATATTTGTACTGATAGGTCATTCTTTTCTTTCTATCAGACCTATAGTGGTGGGACTGTGAAGATAGGAAACGACTCTGCAGCTAAGGTACTGAGATTCGGTTGCATGGACTTGAGCTTTTCCTCGAGGCGAGTCTGGACACTACACAGGGTATTGTACGTTCCTATTGTGAAAAGGAATGTTCTTTCCGTTTCATTGTTAGTTAGAGAGGGTTTTGAGTTAAACTTTAAATGTAATAAAGTTATTATGTTGAGATATTGAACATTTTATGTAAAAGGGCATTTGACAGATTTTGATCTATTATTTAGAGTGAGATGTGATGTGGATGTATCATCTAGAAATGCTCTAAATAATGTTAGTTTTCATTCAATTCAATCTGTTTGCAATAATATTGAATCTTGTGTTATATGGCATGGTAAATTTGGTCATGCAAATTTCAATTCTTTAAAAAGAATGATAAAATCAAATGTGATTCCTGAACACACCATAAATAAAACTAAGAAATGCGAGATATGTGTGCAGGCTAAATAAACTAGTTACTAGAGATACTGAGGTTCTAGATTTGGTGTACACGGATATCTGCAAGTTTAATGGTGTGTTAACTAAGAACAATAAAAAGTATTATATCACCTTTATAGACGATAGTAGCTGATACTGCTATGTATATTTGCTTACGTCTAAGGATGAGGCATTAAGTGAATTCCTCATCTTTAAGAAAGAAGCAAAAACACAAATTAAGAGAACTCTTAAGAGAATGAGGTCAGGTAGAGGAGGGGAATATATGTCTAATTTATTTGATGAATAGTGTCAAGCTTTTGGTATAGTTCATGAAATGACAGCCTCATATTCCTCTCAATCTAATTGGATAGCAGAGCGAAAGAATAGGACCCTAATTGACATGGTCAACACTCTCTTACAAAGCTCAGGATTACCTACTTATATGTGAGGGGAAGCATTTAATACGATTTTCCATATTCTGAATAGAGTTTCCCTCAAGCATAAGGAAAGTAGTCCATTTGAGATTTGGAGAAACATGAAACCAAGTTTGAAATACCTTAAAGTGTGGGGCTATGTTACGAACGTGGCATCAGACGGGTTTTAAGACGTCTGGGAAGTGGCCCAGACATCTGTCCAGACGTCTGGAACCCTTTCCAGACGTCTGGAAATAAATTTTTTCGGCGTACGGGGTTGCGTCTGCGTGCGTGCGCGCGCAGACTGCACCCTCCGCTTTCATTCCTCTTTTCCTCTCTCTCTTCCTGCAGGCGAGCCGCTCTCTTCTCTCTCTCCCCGCGCAGCCTTATAAGACACCCTCGCCCTCTCCCTCACCCTCATCTCCTCCGCCTTCCTCTTCTCCTTCTCCCTGCCAGTGCGAGAGCGCGAGCGAGCGAGTGAGCAGCGACAACAGCGGCCGCGGTGAGCGTGCAGGAAGGAGGGTTGCGAGCGGAACGAAGAAGCTCGACCGTGAGGGTTCGAGCTTGCCGGGGCAGCTAGAGCCAGCCGGCGGGGGAGCGATGGGCGTGGGGTGTCGCAGAGGGCTGCTGCAGCTCGGGCAGCAGGCGGACAGGGCGCAGCGCGGCCGTGCGTCGCGGGCGGAGAGCAAATCGGGCTCTGGTTCTGGAAAATTTTCCAGAATCAGACGTCTGGACTTACGACCAGACGACGCTGAAGACGTCTGGAGGATTGTCCAGACGTCTGACAGGTAAGATATTTCTATCTTCTCCTTTTTTCGCGTGTACGGCCATGTAGCCGTCCACCGCGACTTCATCTACATTTCGTCGTGCTGAGAGCAGGTGTGTGTGTGCACAGGTTCTGCTCGGGAGGGCGCGAGGGCTCACCATCCCACATAAATCAGACGTCTGGCCGCAGTGCCAGACAATGGAGAGAACCTCCAGACGTCCGGGGAGACAATCGGATGTCTGGAAACCAAGACAGACGTCCCAGCAGGCTTCTGGACGTTTGAAGGACTACGCAGAACTAAGGTACGACCTGACCCACCTTTTAAGACGTCTGGAATAGGTTCCAGACGTTTGATTTTGGACAGTTTCGTCATTTTTGACCCGTTTAGGGCCCGTTCGGAGTCCGTTTTCCGCGTTTCGAGTTGCATTCTTTCCAGAATAAATTACCCTACCCGTCTACAGTAATTGTATACAATTCTGAGAAACTCCTTGTGATTGATCCTTGTGTTAGGACCCCGTTCCGTTGCAATCTTGGGGGTTGCGGAGGCACGCGGGATTGTTAACCACGCCCCAGTACTCCCGTTTTCGCTGGTAGAGTGGCTTTTCAATTTACTTAACAAAATTTGTTACAATTGTGGAACAATTAATAGAGTCTAGGGCATTGCATGAACCCTAGGACTGAGAAACTAGATTGAATGATAGATCCTAGGGTATTGCATGAATCCTAGGACTGGAAAACTAGATTGAATGATAGATCCTACGGTACGGCATGAATCCTAAGACTGGAAAACTAGTGGAGAAAATAAATATTGCAGTCTTGGAAAAGTGGAAAGAAAATAACAACTGCCTGTAAATTGATTTAACAGCTGCCTGTTATAAATGAAGAAATATGATGGAGAACATGGGTTGTAGGAACGTAAAACTGGAACGGTGAGACCTAAAATGGCCAAACCAAAAAGAACATGAACCCTATGGGAAATTAGGAGTAGAACTCCTGGAAAGAGAATAGAATGGAACTGAGAAAGTGAAACGTGGAAGTGTGTTGTCTCTTGGGTACGTGGTACCAAAGAGATGCACACATTACCTCTTAGTGTAGAGGGGAGCTTGCCGCCCTCAAGTTGAGACCGGGGTGGGTTTGGCCACTGTACACCGACTTGTTGGCCCTCGCGTATGTAGTACCGAGGAGAGCTACTAGTGTAGGGAGAGCACTAGCTGCCCCACGGGCCCCGGGGTTCTACTAGCCCTCCTACACCGACTTGTTAGGCCCACTAGGCAAATCGGGGTAGTCAGGCGAGGGTGCGCGGACTGTGAAGGGGTAGGACCTCTATTACTGAGAGGGCTTTGCTCTATACTGGTTACGTGTTGTGCATTGGGCGAACCCGTTAACGGAAACGACTGACCGCGTGCCAATGCGGGTTAGCTACCCGTGCGCTTATCGCGCGTGCCGTAGTCACCGTTACATCTGTCAGTGACCTTGGGGTGGTTGACTTAGGTAGGACCACCACGGGGGACTCTCCCGGCCAGGGGAGCACCACGTGTTACTTCTACCTTTCAGAAAAGACTGCAATCAAGATTGTTCCCATGAGGAACATTCGAGATCAAGAGAAGGATCTGAGAAATAAATCAATAGTGAATTAATAGAAAGACGTAAATAACGAAAGTAAAAATATAATAGCTACTGTGCACTCTTCTGCTTCTTTAGCTTTTAGTTGCCACTCTACTCAGCATTTCGCTGACGTGTTACACTCGTTACTTTTCAGGACCAGGTGTTGAGCGGCCAGGGTCAGCGGTTGCAGAGGACGCTGGGCCTAGTAGGGTCCAGTAGAGTTACCTATAGTACTTTTTGTACTTTTCTTCCACTGTAATGAGTAGTTTTCTTTGTTACTCCCTGTACTTTCTTTGTCGAAACTTTATGTTATGTACATGTTTATTTCCCTTCTGTTGTGGTGGTGTATACTGTAGTATTTCCTTTTCTTACTGCTGTATTTTGTTACTGCTAGTTATATTCATGCTGAATGTGGTTTATTTTACTGCTCTTTTGGTTACTTCCTCGTTGGACGAATAAGTCTTGGGATTAGTCGAGTCGGTCCGATTCTCGTGTCTCGTAGGGATTCGGGAATCGGGTCGTTACAGGCTACCTTGCAAAAGTGGTTGTCCCAGAACATAAGAGAAAGAAGCTTGGACCTAAGACAGTTGACGTGGTTTTTCTACGTTATGTTGATAATAGCTATACCTATAGATTTTTTGTTATAAAATCTGAGATTTCAAGCATAAATGTCAACACCATTGTTGAGCTTCGCAATGCTACATTTTGTGAAGATGTTTTCCCTATGAAGATTGGATTACCTAAAAATGTAACTTCAAATGATCTAACCACCACATCTGGTTCTATTCCTGAACAAGTGGAAAGGATGTCTAATGTTAGGGCTAGCTCTTCTTGTTCTAAACACAATCAAGTAAAAGAGTCTAAACCTAGGAGAAGTAAAAGACCAAGAATTGCCAAGGATTTGGGAAGTAATTTTATTGCTTACCAAATCGAGGGCAATCCCCCCACTTATTGTGATGCTATGGCTTCTTCTAAAGCTAAGCATTGGAAAGACCATTAAAAATGAGATGGACTCAATCATCTCTAATGTCACTTAGGAGTTGGTTGATTTACCTCCAGAGTGTTCTACTATTAAGTGTAAGTGGGTGTTTAAGAGAAATCTCAGGCCTGACGGATCTATTGAAAAATACAAAGCTAGACTTCTTGCCAAGGGGTTCAAGCAAATTGAAGGAATCGATTATTTCGATACCTATTCTCCAATAACTAGGATAACTACTATCCGGATGCTTATTACATTGGTTTCTATTTATGATCTCACTATCGACCAAATGGATGTGAAGACCGCCTTTCTTCATGGCAATCTTGAGGAGGAGATTTATATGGACCAGCTTAAGGGATTTGTAGCTCATGGGAACAAGAGAAAGATTTGCAAGCTTGTTAAATCTCTTTATGGTTTGAAACAAGTACCCAAGTAATGGCATGAAAAGTTTGATAAGACTATATAATCTTTTAGCTTTGTAGGTCACAAATCTGACAGGTGTGTCTACTCTATGATTAGGGGTAATATGTATTTTGTCTTATGCCTATATGTAGATAATATATTATTGTTTGGATCAAACATTAGAATTGTGAATGAAACTAAGTTGTTCTTGAGTAGTAAGTTTGAGATGAAGGATATGGGTGTTGCAAATGTAATCCTAGGCCTCAAACTGATTCAATCATCAGAGGGGTAGTATTTCTCAATCTCATTATGTTGAAAAGGTTCTTGAGAAATTTGGCTATGAAGATTGTAAGGTTGTAAGCACTCCTTTTAATTCATCAAAAACTCTCTATAAGAACAAAAGTGGAACGTCTGTTTCACAACTAAGATATTCACAGATTATAGGAAGCTTGATGTATTTGCTAACTGTACTAGATCGGATATTTCTTTTTCCTTGTCTAAGTTGAGTAGATACACAAGCTGTCCTGACCATACTCATTGGAATGTCGTAGACCAAGTATTCAGGTATTTAAAGGGAACTAGTTCCCTTAATTTGCATTATGGTAAATATCCTTCAGTTTTGGCAGGATATAGTGATGCAAGTTGGATCTGTCAAATGGAGGATTTCGGGAGCAATGGTCTTACAGGGTATGTCTTTACCCTTGGAGGCGGTGCAATCTCCTAGCGGTCTATAAAACAAACCATTTTAGCTCGGTCTGCCTTTGAGGCTAAGCTATGTGCTTTGGACACCACTGGAATTGAGGTCGAATGGCTAAAGTGACTTCTTACAGAAATTCTTTTGGTGGGTAAGCCAATTCCTGCAATATCTTTACATTGGGATAGCATGATTGCTATAGCAAAGATTATGAGTTCAAAGTTTAATAAGAAAACAAGGAGACATATCCAAATTAGACTCAAGTCTGTAAGGGATTTAGTGTCTCAAGGAGTGATTACTGTGGAATTTATAGGATCTAAGGATAACACAGCAGATCCGTTTACTAAAGGACTCGATAGATCTTTAGTCCTTAAGTCTAGGCTTGGGATGCGATTGAGACCTATTGGGAGTTCACCCGCAGCAACAACCCAACCTAACTGAGTGGAGATCCCACAAAGTAGGTTTGATGTGGTAACAATAAGCTGTATGGTGAACTGGTTGGCACTCATTGTTAGATGCTTTTGCATCTGAGTCTAATCCATGGAAGCATGAGTGCCCTAAGCTGCAAATTTAGGAAGAGCAAAGGCTCTGAATAGGTTCAAGCCTTTATGGCAGGATGTGAGTAGTGCATCCTTGGAGAATGCCACCTATGTGAGTGTTACTATCGGCCGCAAGTAAGGGAATAGGGTCTTTCCCGATTACACTCATAAAATAGGAAAAGGTGCATGGCCTTTAAGAACACCAACCCTGAATATTATCACTAAGAATTTCATTCTGTTGTCACTACTATACACCCCACATCAAAGGTCCAGAGTTCAAGACTAGTTTCACTTTATTCCTATGGTGGTGACGATGAATGACTCAGGTAAGGGTTCAAATCGGAAGGTACCTTTACTGAAAGCAGAGTGTGGTAGCTGAGGAATTTATCGTTGAATTTCAACGATGGATTTATGCGGGATTGTTGGATTTGAGAGCCTAATTGCATCAATTGGAATGCAATTGTTACATGATGACACGGGAATTTATGTTGGAATCAGTGAGATTTGGGAGAAGTTTGTAGTCCCAAACTAGAAGTGAACAAACCTCTTGGTGGGTGTAAAAGGCTTGTGCCCCCCTTAACTTATGTAGCAAAGAATGAGAGGTGGGACTAGGGACCATGCACGCACGCGCACACGCCCCGCCTAGCCTCAGCCCTGGCTCGGGCTTGGGCTCAGGTGAGAATCAATTTGGAACTTGGACTTCTTTTGCTACAGATTTTTAATCTCATGATTTTGACCTGGATTGGTCAATCAAAATGTAAAATTTGTCGACTAATTGTTTTGTCGGTCAATGAATTTAGTTTGGTCGATCAATTGATTTGGTCGACCAATTAGTGAAGTTTGATCAACCAATTGTTTTAGTCGATCAATTAACTTAATGGGTCGATCAATTACCGTGTTTCCATAAAACAAGAATTTCCTTAAACGTCTGGTCGTGGGCTCTATATAAGAGTCACGAGGGGGCTCTCATTTGACACATAACAATAGTAGAAAAGCTCTCCACTCTCTTTCCCTCTCTCTTGTTCTTATCTATCTTTCTTGGTGCATTTGTTCGATGTGAGATTGGTAAAAAAATCTCCAATCACTTTTGTCAATCTTGCACAAGGAGATTGAGAGATCAACGGGAAGTTTTTGGTTGATCAAACCATTAAGTTGGTAGATCAATCGGGAATTTTGTTGGAAACCAAATTGCCTCTGCTTTGTTCTCCTGAGGTGGTTTTCGGGGACATCCAAGATCGGAGTGCGCCAAATCTTGGAAGTGGATCGTCATATCCTAGGAGGAGTTCGTCAGACCCCGACGCACCGGTATTCTGGGGGATGATACCTTCTCTAAGGGAAGTCCTTAATGGATGCTTCGATCGGAGTCAGATCCAATCCCTTCTCGTTTTGTTTATTTATATTATTGCATGTTATTTGTTCTTTATTTTATTTTGAGTCTTGTCAAATCATGTTTGACTTGCTTGATTTAAAATTTTTTATCTATGCAAAAACGTTGGAAATGCATATATTTTTATTTATTTATTTCCTATATACATTTATTTCAACATCATTCCCTTCCCACAATGGAAGAGGTCCCTTCAGAGACTGATGCAAACTACACCAACAAGTTCATTATAGAGGTCCTCTACGATGTGATATTACTTGGAGATTCCATGATCGTAGTCTCTCTCCTAGTTCTTGATCTTGAATGGTGGTTCCATGGTCCGTCAAACCATGAGCACATGATGCGCACGCTAACTGGTAAGGCCATGCGCGATGAATTCCTCTTCGTGCCTCACCACATGGTGGCCATAGGTGAGGCACTGGTGGTGGGCGACAGGTGGGAAGTAGACGATGCCTATTAGGTGCATCTGTGGACCGTTGAAGGCAGAGGGGTCATCATGTAGTTTAGGGAGTACTTCAACACCTATCTCATCATCCGAGAGCTCGAGCCAAGGCCAGAGATGGCTCAATGGGAGCAATCCGCACTGTAGGAGAGCCAACATGCTCGTCGATCTCCCAAGGGCTCATTCTTGCCTTGTTACGAATGTAAGGCCGCACGCCGTTCGTCGCTTGTTTTCCCGTGATCATCATACGTCGCCTTGGTAGAGGTTCTTTTCACGAGGTTGCTGTACATCGCCACTCATCACACCGCTGGTCCTCTTATGTTCGCTCACTGACCGAAGTTTCGAGGTCGTTCATGGTCGGTGGTGGCCTCGGTCGAAGCTTGTGGCCAGTCGCTCTTGTTCGCCGCTCACGCTCGTCGGCCAGCGACTGCAGTTTGTGTGGTTGTGCTTGATGGCCTGTTCGAGAGGGTAGCCTTGTGGTGGAAGTTGGTGATGTGGCGGATGGCAGAGATCGGGGGGCGAATGGCAGAGGCTGCGAGGTTGTTGTGTGTTTTTTAGGGATGTTTTCATTTGCAGGAGTTGTATGATTTTTTTTTCTTTATTTTGTGTTGTTTTGCTTGTGTGGGGACCACGTGTAACCTCAACTATTATGGCCAAGTTTGATTTCGACCTTTTGGTCGATCTATTCAATCTCGTTGGTACGTTTCTTCGAGATTCGTCTCGTTGGTGTCTTGCCGAACCTATGAGCATGAGGTCACCTTTTTTTAGAAGGTCATCCAGTTTCCAATCTTGAGACGCATAATTGTTCTTTCTCCTTTGTTTCTTATCTCTTTTTTTTTTTTTTTAGTTCCCCAGGGTGTATTCCCCCCCTTTCATGGGCAAGGTTTCTCCATCTTTTCTTTCCCATCTAGGGCACATCTCTTATATCAAGTTCTTACCTTCAATTAAAAAAATAAATGTCTCCGATCTCATTGTGTGAATTAATGAAGTGCGAGTCTAGCTACATAGACATGCAAATGAAAAATTAATTGAGCTAATCTAGATTTTTTTTTTTCTGTTATTCTTCTTTTAAATGTTTTTAGATTTCTAAATATGGACATTACATCACCACCTAGTCACCATTACTTCTGCAGTTGTGGTTCACAAGAAATCAAACTTATGAGCAATGGTGCAATTTTCTACTCTTGCTATTTAAGGTATCAGACATAGAAAATGTTCTCCAACGGATGCGGGGAAAGATTTTTTTTTTACTTGGTTTGCCTTATTTTATGACATTAAGGATGATTGTTTCCATTATTAATCATGGGAAAATTTGTGATCATGTGTCTTTGTCCTTGTTTTCCAAATAATTTATCAAATTATCTCATAATTAGATCTTGCCTACCAGCATGGATATTTCAACCAATGCAAGATATACTGCCTAACAAAGCCTATATTGGGATTTGCATGTTGCAATCTCGTTAGTTGATCTAACCTGGATGCACTTAGCACGTATCTCAGCCACTCCCTTTCCCGATTCATCTATGGCCTAATTTTGCCTAACGAGGACTAGATTTTACACGAAGTGGTGGAGGGTACTCCATTACAAAAATGTTTATATGTATGCAATGGGTGGAGAGTTATGCAAGAAGAGGTGTGTATGCGTGAGCTAATTGTGTGTTCCACACGATCACTTGCAATGGCAAAAGTTCTTTTATACTTAATAAATAAGAAAAATGATGGCAGAAGTTGCTTTCTAATACATTTATTTATTTTTTTGGGTAGAAAATGATGACGACTCCTTTGGCGATGCAGAGGCAACGGGGTAGAGACCCCTAGTGGACAACGTTGGGCGGTGGAGGAAGGCATGGTTGTCGATCAGATAGGGCATTCGGACTCAAGGGAAGGAGTGGTGGATGGGAGAATCACGATCCAAGGTGGAGGAGATGGGGGACCGTTGTTTGTTTCAAGCGCCGAGAGAAGGGACACGTCACGGACGATTGCCGCAACATCGTTGTCTGCCTGATGTGCGGCAACCTAGGTCACAAAATGGCAATGTGCAGGCGACGAGGCGATGGAGGAAGAAGGGAAACTGGTGTAGCACAGATGGGGAATGCAAGGGGTGTAAACCCTAACTCAAGGTTGCACTCGCAGCATGGGAAGGAAGGCGTGTAAAGTCGTGGATGGGGCACACAAACACATGGGCTGAAGGAAAGACCACAGTAGCGAAGAAGCCATTGTCACAATGTGGGTAGACGATCTCCTCCCCCGCCAACTCCCCCGTCTCTCGACGTGGAGGTGCCACTCACCCCAAAGCTACAGGCGATGCAGATACTGCTATGTGGTGCACTCATTGGGAAAGTTATGGTAGGCTCCCCATCTCTGGATGACCTGTGTGGGATAGTAAGGTATCTTCCTCTCTCATCCCCTATGTGGAAATTGTCATGGTTGAACCCATCAAGGTTCTTGTTGTTTGGATTGAGGGTGATGTGAATGGTTTGAAGTTCTGCACTACGTGTTTTGAGGGTGGATCGATCTTATGGAGGATGGTGTCTCTGTTCAATGGTGCCTTGGGTGAACGTCCTCCGCAGTGCGTCTTCTCCAAGGATGCCCAGGTGGTGATTAAGGGAATCCCTCTCCACCTTCGATCACATGCCGTGGTTTCATGCATTGTTGCAAGGTTTGCTTGGTTGAAAGTTGACTCCGTGGTTGGTTTGGTGGATAGTGATGGTAGCATTGTGCAGGTGAATGTCTGTTTGAAGCAGAGAGGGTCGTTCCATGAACGAGCAATACTGAGGTGTGGGGGTTCATCATGGCTACTACAGATTGTTGTGCGTGTGACAGAGGAGTTTGGTAGGGAAGAGAGGTCCACACAAGAGGTCAAGGAGGAGGAGATGACCACTGATATGAAGCAGAGAAGAATTGACAAAGGGATGGGGTCTGGACAAAAAAAGAGAAAGGTTGCGGCCAGCCTGGGGGAGTTAGAGGGAGAAGAAGTCATGGGCGAAACAGGCAGCATGAAGGGTGTTTCTGAAATAGAAGGCACCATGGTGGTGTGTAGCGAAGCAAGCCGACCTTGTGCATCCTTGGTAGGCATGGGGGAGCGAGCCACTCCAAAAAGCGACGATGTGGCCTTCCAGTGGATGCACAATGAGGGGAAGATGTTCATCAGGTGGCATCAGTGATTAGTGTCATGCACAATGAGGGGATGCCCGAGGGTGTCCAATTCGCCCCATGTTGAAGATTTTGTCATGGAATGTGAGGGGGTTGCAGGACCGTGTGCGAAAGGGGACACTTGGAAGATACTTGAAGGAGTGGTGTAATGGCTGTGCCTTGCTATAGGAAACACATATTGGTTGTGTGGAGGGGTCCACTTGGTAGCCTTTGTGGGAGAGTGGGGAAGTTGAGATGAGGATTGTTAAGTCGGATGGGAGGTCTGGTGGTTTTTGTGTTTGGTGGAAGAGGAGGGCCTTATAGTTGGTGGATGTACACGAAGGGAAATTTACTGTAAAGACCAGTTCTGATTTGAGCCTTTTAAGACGTCTAGATTATCAGTCAGATGTCTGGAAATTGAAAAACCTGTATGCACATTTGCTTTCTGTGCGCAGGTCGCGTGCAGCCCATCTCTCTCTCCTCCATTCTTTTTCCCCTTCACCTAACCCTAACCCCTTGCCTATATAAGGGCACCCCTTCCTCTCCTCTCCACTCCACCACTACCTTCCTTCCCCCTCCATTGCCATGAGTGAGGCAAGCGAGAGCGAGGAGGAGAGGGAGTGAAGAGGAGGAGAAGGTTGAGCTCGCAAGCTTCGTGGGAGCTCGTCGAAGGGTTGCACGGCCACCGTAATGCGTGCGGGAGGAGGAGAGCATCGGGGCGTCGTCCCCAACTCCCTGCAACAGTCGGAGCTGCAGCAGAGTAGGAAGAGCCGCGGCGAAGCGCGGCGAGAGAAGCGGGAGCACAGTCTGATACTGGAGTTTTTCCAGTATCAAATGTCCAGAGGGCCTTCCGGACGACGGGCTAGACGTCTGGGGATGACACCAAACGTCTGAAAGCGGGTATTCGCGCAGGTACGTCTTCCTCGCGGTTACAGCCATACAGGCAGCACCGCAAAGGCGATTTGTTTCGCTAAAAATGGTGCGCTGCTCTGTCGTGTGCAAGAGCAGCTTTAGGAAGGCGCGCGGCATGCCCTCCCACACTTTTTGGATGTCTGGACAGCCTACCAAACGATCGGAGGCTTTCCAAGACGACCGGAGGACTAGTCGGACGTTTGGAACTGGGTCTAGATGGTCGCGGAGTCCTGGACGTCTGAACTCGTCACAAGAACCTGAGGTGAGACTCTGTTGACATTGAAGACGTCTGGACTTTATCCCAGACGTCTGATTTGGGTCTACAGACATGTTTTCAACTCGTTCATGGTTCGACCGAGATCCGTTTTACGCAATTAAAATATCTGTGTTTTCCTTATGAGTTTTTCTACATGTTAGAAACCTTTATATGCTATTCTGAACATTCCGTTGTGATATGTTCCTTGATATAGGACTTCGACCTGTTGTGTGTCCGGGGCTTGCAGAGGCACGTGGGCCTACAGTTCGAGCCTCCAGTATTCCCGGATTGTCTGGTAGAGTAGTTTCCCCCTGTTCTTTTTATAATGCATGGATGCATCTATGATAATTAGATAACTGGAAACCTAGGATGTGGCATGAATCCTAGGACGAGAAATAGTTGCACTGCTTGTGTGCGTGATTGAGATTGTACTTATAAATGAATAAGCTGAATTGTTAGCAACTGTCTGTTAATGAATATGAGTTTCCTGAGATAATTAAACTGTTACCTGTAATATCGCTTGTTGTATGTGTTTAATTGTGGAAATACGAGCTGCATGTGTATAATACCAGAACAGAATTGTGAATGATGAAACCTGGTATGGAATAATATGGTGAATATGAGCATGAACCCTACGGGGAGTTAGGAGTAGAGCTCCTGTGGATGAATGGAAAGGACTGGAAATGTGGATGGGAAGTGTGTTGGCCCTTGAGTACGTGGTACTAAGGAAAGCGACTACCCCCTTTTTAGTGTAGAGTGAAGCTAGCCGCCCTTGGGTTGGGACCCAGGGTTAAGATTGGCCACTCTACACCGACTTCTGTTGTCCCTCACGTACACGGTACCGAGGAGAGCTACTAGTGTAGGGAGGGAGCTAGCCACCCCACGGGGCCTGGGGTTCAACTAGCCACCCTACACCAACTTGTTAGGCCCACTGGGCAAACCGGGGTAGTCAGACGAGGGTGCACGGACTGTGGAGGGGCGAGACCCCTGTTTCTAAGAGGGCTAGGCCCTATACTGTTCCGTGATGTACTTTAGGCGTACCTGCTAGCGGAAACGACTGACTGCGTGCCAATGCTGGGTAGCTACCTGTGCGCTTATCGCTTGTGCCGTAGTCACCGCTACGTCTGTCTATGACCTCGAGGTGGTTGACTGGGTGTAGGATTACCACGGGAGACTCTCCTGGCTAGGAGAGCACCACGTGTGCCTTCTACTCTTCGGAAAAGACTGTAATCAAGATCGTTCCCACGAGGAACATGCAAGATCAAGAAAGAAATCTGAAAGTAAACCAATGGGGTGAAAAGAAATTACTTGAAAAATAAATAACTGGAAAAGATAAATTGACCTGCTAGCTTTTACTACTTTAGATGGTCTGGTTACCACTCTATTCATCGTTCGCTGACTCCATTTTTACATAACCCTTTATAGGTCCAGGAGTTGAGCAGCCCGAGTTACCGACTGCAGAGGGTGCTGGGCCCAGTTGAGCCCAGCAGTAGTTTGCTTACTGTTATCGTACTCTCTTTCTGTTAGTGAGTTTCAAACTTTGTTTACTATTCCAGCTACTATTACTTTTGTTCTACTTTCCTGTTATTGTGGTGGTATGTACTGACTAGCAGCTTTTATTTCCTTTACTGCTTATACACTTTTACTGTTAGTTACATTGCATAGTGAATGTGGTTTATTTTCTTGCTTTTCGATTATTTCTTGTTGGATGACTGGGTCTTGGGATTAGTCGAGTCGAGCCGGTCTCAGGTCCTGTAAGGATTTGGGAACCGATTGTAACATTTACCCTCTCATGCAGATTTAATAAATGTTTAGATGATATTTCTTTGTACATCACTTGTGTTTATGGGCCGTGCAGCCAAAATGACAGGCCACCCTTATGGGAGGAGTTGTGCACTGCCTCTACCTAGGCGCAGGGCGGTTCGTGGCTCGTTGATGGTGATTTTAATGCCACGTTTTCTTCTGATGACAGACCAGATGGCAGAGTGGATACATCCTCCCTTGGCTTTCAAAATGCTGTGTCAGAGTTGGAGCTGGTTGATTTACCCACATCGGGGGCAATGTACACTTGGTGTAATGGGAGTGGACAGATGTCAAAGATTGACCATTTCCTGTGTAATGTGAATCGCATGGGGAAGCTCCAGTTGGCTTCGGTGGTAGCTTTGGGAAGACCATTTTCTAATCACAGCCCCCTTGTGTGGGAAAGCGAAGAAGGATCCATGCCCATCACGTACTTCAAATTCTAGAGATCATGGCTCCAAGGGGAAGGATTCAGAGATATGGTGGGATTGTGGTGGCAATCCCAGGAGTTTGAAGGTTTGAGGATGCAGAGGTTGGTGGCTAAGTTGAGGGGTCTTTGCTTTATGTTATTTGAATATAGAAAGTCCCTTTTTATAACACGTTCTCAGAAAAGGAAGGAGGTTTTGGAGGGTGTCAAGGCACTGGATAACAAGGAGATAGGGGAGCTATCGAAGGATAAAATCCAACAGCAAAAAGTTCTTTTTAATGTCATTGCCGAAGAAGATCTACAGATGGAGGTGGACTAGCGTTAGAGATCACGCCAGTTATGGCTAAAGGAGGGGGATTCCAACATGAAGTTCTTCCACGTTGTGACTAGTACAAGAAGATATAAGCTCATCTTCTTCGATATGGGAAGCATGTGGTGACTTCTCCAGCTGATATTTGTAACACAGCCAACAGGTATTTTTATGATGTGATGCGTGCTGAATCGAGGGGTAGTTGAAGGATTATTGCATCTGACATGCCAAGGTTAGGGGAGGATGAAAGCCGGCAACTCTGTAGGGACATTACGAAGGAGGAGGTCGTGGGGGCATTGGAGGGGCTGAAGGCTAAGGGGTCTCCAGGGCCAGATGGGTTTCCCATCTTTTTCCACAAAGAATTCTAGTCGGTGGTGCGTCTAGAGGTTATGGAAGTGTTCAAGGAGTTCCATGTGGGGAACTATGGGATGGAAAAATTGAATAAATCTTTCTTATTCTTGCTACCAAAAAAGGAGGGGGCGTAGGCAGTATTAGATTTCAGACTGACCACTCTTTCTAATTCGATATATCTCATCATTGGGAAGGTGTTGGCTAACCGTATGAGGGGGATCCTCCCGAATATTATTAGTCATGTGCAAGTAGCTTTTTTACAGGGGAGATCTTTGAAGGAATCATTTATTTTGGCATAGGAAATGGTTGCAAGATGGGTAGGGAGGAAAAACCAGGCGTTTATGTGGAAAGTTGACTTCTCCAAAGCCTATGACTCTTTATCTTGGGCGTTCTTGTGGGACATTTTGTGGCAGAGAGGCTTTCCAGAAACATGGGTCCAGTGGATTAGAAGATGTATTACCACGTCCTCTTTTTTGCCCTTGATCAATGAGCGTTCGATGGGAAGATGGATACAACCCCAGAAAGGGGTGAAACAGGGCTGCCCATTCGCCCCTCTAGTATTCATCATTGTAGTTGATACACTTGCCAGGTTTTCCTTCAAAGCCAGTGCAGCAAGGTTGATTCTTGGGTATACCCTTTCCTCCAACAGAGCCCTAATGCCCATACTACAATTTGCAAATGACACGGTCTTCTTTGTAGAAGGGGGGTTTGAGAAGTTAAGTGTCTGAAACATCTAGTTGATATATTTGGTGAAGTTACTGGGTTGAAGATTGTTACGACGGTCAGTTTGATTTTCATTTTATTACTCGAAATTAAAATGTTCCGAGGTCGAACTCAGGGAGCAAGCTTGATTTTAGAAGTATAGAAAATCACAATTTACAATAATACACTGTTTTACAAAAAAAAACTAGAGAGAGGAAATAAAATTTTTCTTTTCTTTTCTTCTCTCTTTCTTCTTTGTTCTTCTTTCTCTTCTTCTTTCTATCTTCAGACGTCTGATTCTAGGAATCAGACGCCTTAAGTAGCCACTTGCTACAATGCACGTGTTCTCCTTCTTCTTCTTCCTTTCTCTACTGCTGCTGCTGCTTCTTCTTCGCCTTGGCTTTTTCTTCTTTTCTTCTTCTCTTCCCTGCTTGGCCTTCTTTGCGACAGCTTCCTCTTTCTTTCTTCTTCAATTGGCTTCTTCTTCTTCTTCAGCTCCCTGCTCCTGTTTTCTTCTTTCTCTTCCTTTTCCTTCTTCAGCTCCTGCTCCTTGGCATGGCTAAGTCTTTAGCCGCTTCCTCTTTTCTTCTTCTGTTTCCTCTTCCTTTTTCCTTCTAGGCTGTGCCTCTTCTTCTTCCTCCTCCTTCTTTAGCTTCCCTACACAGGCATGGTTAGGAAAAACCTACCCCTACCCTCCCCGTGTCTCTCTCTGTTTCTCTCTCAAGTTCGCTCTCCCAGAGCCTGCTCGGGTATACGGGTCAGGTTAATGCGCCTGGGACCAGGCCCACCGGCGTGCGGTGGTGGGCAAGGTGTGCACGAGTATCGGGTCAGGCAGCCAGGTCCGCGGAGGAGTGAGCACGGATGAGGTGATGAGTAGGCGAGGGGAACTTACCCCGTGTGACTGAAGCGATAAGCTTATGTCACTTTTTCAATTTATGCGCTGCGGGGCGCTCGAAAATGCCCGAGGTGGGACTAAACTTCCCACCTTTCTATCGCACGCTCGCAACAAGAGTTGCATCCAAATTGCAGCGACAGCTAAGGCCTTCGAAGCCAATTAGCTGCCTAGAGCTGTGCCCGGACGTATTCCGCGCGACCTGGACTCGTGTCTTGGAGCTGGAGAGGTCGGAAGCTGCTTGCGAGCTTGCTCCAAGCTCGGTGTCACTGGTGGCGGAGGCTCGGGACCTGAAATCACGAATACGGCCTTGCAGCCTTGTCAGAACGCACGGTGAGCTTCGCCAGAGCACGACGAAGATGGCTCGTGGGTCAGCGTGGCATGAAGACGCCTATGCGCGTTTGCCTAGGGCACACTGTGTGCGTGTAGGTGGGTGTGATCGAGGAAGGGTTTCAGTGGGTAGCACGGTCAATGGAGGGTCGCAAGAGGATCAATGGGTGGAGGTCATGCTTCTGAGGGGCCTGGTGAGGTGGATGGGTGCAGGGAGGTGACGAAGACACCTCGCTGGTGGTCTGCCGGAGGTGGAGATGGTGGTGGTCTGCAGTTGTCGAGGGGTAGAAATAACAAATTCGCAGAGGGGAAATAAAGAGGAGGGCAAGAGGAACTTATCTGTGAGTTCAGAGTGAAGGGGGGGATGCGAAAGTGGCGAACGGTCGGTACTGCCATCGCTGGAGATGAAGGTGCTAGGGGGAGAGAACGGCGACGAGGAAGAGGGACTGGAGGGCGCTCGCTGGTACAGCATGGTGTGGCGGAAGATGGCGGAGGTAGCTCTACCACTGGTACTTTAGCAGAGCGACGAGAGATGAGAGGGAGAGTCGCTGGAAGCTCTGGCAATCGGCCAGAGTCGGGAAGAGATGAATTGGAGGGAGGATCTCAGGCCAATCGAAGCTTGAAGGATGCGGCGAGGTGTGCCGCTCCTTAAATAGGCAAGGGCTGGCCGGGATACGCGCGAGAGCGGTGGGAAAAGTCTCGCCGGAGGTATGGCAGACGGAGACCCATACCTCTCGCACATTCGCACGAGAGGTATGGCGGTCAACAGGGCATGGGGGCCAGCCCATGCAGTAAGGGGCTCCGCAGGGAGCTCTCCTTTCAAATCTGGGGTCGGCTCCCCATGCATGCGCAGCGCCATCCTCCATGCAAAGTTGCCGGAGGTATGGCCTGCGCAGGGGGTGGCAGAAGGACCGGATTGAAGAAAACGACGGGAAAGCTAGGGGCATTTGTAAGAGTTTCAAAAAGTTGAGGGTCTGAAAGTAATTTTGAGGACTAAATTGCAAAGTGGGTCAAGATGACCTTTCCTTAAGTCCAAATTTTGGTATCAACCTAATTTGAACCTAAGGAATCCAATGGTGAAGTTGGATTTTTATTTTGACCACGTTTGACAGGATATTTTGCACAAAAACCTAAATTAGGTCAAAAATTGGGTATGGTCTTCAATCTAGGTCAAAATAGGTTCCAATGGCCAAATTGAAGGTTCTAAATCCTAGAGGATATTTTTACATGAATTTTAGAGGGTTTGGTTGATTTTTATCTTGCCTGGAACCTTATGAATTAAAGTAGGTTTGTTTTAGGGTTACAGAATGTTATTTAATTCTTAGATTTTGTCATAACCCTTTTTTGACCAAACCATCCCACTGTTTCCTTTATTAGGTTCACTTGACCTATGTCTAGACCCTTACAAATCCCGTTCATGCTATGCAATGGTAAAATTACAGTTTTACCCCTTGTATAATGTTTTATTCTTAGATTAACAATTCCCTGACTTAGGCCTTCCCTAAGGTTATGTAGGAGCTTTTGTTCAATTTATTAGGTCAAAATGTGCTATTTAGGGTTCATGATGAGGTTCTCATCATACCCCCATGCCTAACTTTTGTTAATCCCTTAACAAAATATTAAGGTTTTAACCTTTGTTTTAGACCATGAGTTCCTTTCATCAATTTTGATAAGTGCTTTTTCTCTTGTCTCCTTGATTAGGTCAAAATGCTAACCATGGGCCTAAAGGTACTCTAGTACCAACCAAGATCCATATCTGTCTAGCTTTATCCTCAGTCCTTAGCAAAGGTTTTTAAGGCCTGTAGGAACTACCCTAAGGTTTATTGGACTCCGCGGTTAAAGCACTCGTACTAGAGACATTTTTAGCCTTGGTTAAGTTTACAGTGCGTTTTGTAAGAGAGAGACAGAGGGTTTATTTGTTTGGAGAGTTTTCTCTCTCTTTTCTTTTTAATTCTAGCTTAGGATTGGCTTCACAACACAGTTTGTATCGGATTCCTCGTCCCCATCATCAATCCTCAAAGGTCCCTGGCAATCGATGCTTTGAGATAGCACCGCCCATGGTAACCCCCAGAACCCTGATTTTCGAGATTTCGAGATAATCTCACCCATGGCGTTCCGTTCGAGATTTCGAGATAATCTCACCCATGGCGTTCCGTTCGAGATTTCGAGATAATCTCACCCATGGCGTTCCGTGGCCGAATTCAGATCCTGGCAATTGACATTTCGTGATAATGTCATCCATGGTATCTGAACCAGCAGAGTGCTTACATGACTCCAGTAGGATATGTAAATATCCTAAGAGACAAGCACCGAGGAGACGATATGTTGTTACGCATCTTCGAGGGGAATTTCCCACCTCTCTACGTCAGGAACTTGTCCAAATCAACTTGTGTTGACCGGCCGCTCCTAATCTAGGTAACATTTTCATAACATTAGAAACGCTTCTGCGTGATTTTGATATTTATGCTTACTGAACCAGACTGTGTGTGAATTGGGGTGTTTAGGTTACCGAGTCCCGTAAACTGAAGGTTAGTTAACGAGGCTGAATACTCCCTAAGCCTTAGACCTAATACTTAAGCTTTTCATTTTCCTCAACCTCTTGAGGAATTGATAACACTGCATCGTGGGATGATAAATCTGTCAATTGGGGTTTATCTTAAGAACAAAATGCACAGATAACACATCATAAATAGGAATGGGAGCATTGCATGCATCACACATCAAGATTGCTTATAGAATAGAATTAATGGCCATTTGTATGAGTACTTGTCAAAACAGGCCTCAGATGAGCAATCGAATCGCACGGATAGATTCAGAGCGACGAACGGAGTCTAACGGACTTGAAATCGGCCAAACCAACATCTGGAGCTCCTGTAATGGGCCCAAGAAGTCCTGGCTGTTGATTTGATGATCAACGGCCCACTGCACACCACGTGGCGCCCCCACAACGCATCTGCGCCACCGGCCGATCTCACCTTCAACCGGAGGATGAATCTCAGTCGTTCGATCGAAGAGTCGCCCGTGCACCCGCCCTCGTCGCGACAAAGCAGTGGGCGTAGCGCTCACTCGCGTTCAGGCGACACGGGTTCGCAGAGCGTTGCACGGAAATTGCGAGGCGAAGACGTGCTGCGAGAAATTGAATCGCCCAATCAGCAGCGGATGGCGTGGGTGGAGCGACGCGGCGTAATCTCACGCGTCTAAAGCCAATGCCCGCGATGACGCTGGGGGCATGGGCGCGATCCAGGCGCGCGTCCCACAAGCGAAGATCAGACGGCTTATGATGCACGCACAAAGATAAGACACGAAGAAGCACAGCACCTCGTGAGCGACCGATGGGCAGGGGCCTTCACCGACGTTTTGGGACACCGCTAAAACCACTTCTTCATTTGGAATGCCCTTCTTCCTATTTAAACCCCTTCCAACCACCCATGGGAAGCATTCACTCCACTTGCAAGTGTTCTACCTCCCTCCTAGCTACCATTAGCCCTCTTTGTAATCGTCGGAGACGATGAGCCGCCGATGGAGCCCCCTCCACTGTCGTGGCTGCCTCGTCGTCTTCTCTTTCTCTCTCTTTCCCTCTTTATCTTAAGCTTTACTTTACTTATGTTCAAGCATTTATCAAGTGTTGTAATTATGAACTAAAGTTGCATGTCAAATGAAATTATTTTCTACTCAATTTCTTGCTCTCTTTTATGTTTGAAATGCATGCTGTGAATGAAGAAATTCTAACCCTATTCTCTCTCTCTCTCCCTTCCCCTCTCTCACTCGCTTTTCACCTGCGCCTTTTCGCAAGCAAAACCCCACGATTTTCGTGACATTAAGTGACAAGAAAAATTCGATTTTCACTCCTCCCTGAGATCGACACTCGGACTCACATCCATTTCTTCATTTTAAAATCGACGTTGCGAGCACAAGCTATAATGACTCTTTCAAACACACGCGTGACGCACACGTCAGTTTTTGGTGCCGTTGCTGGGGAGGCAACGGATTTATTTTGTCACTTCCATTTTACATCCATCCTTACATCGTCTAACGCCTCGTCTCCTACTTGACGGTTGCAGGAATTCGGCGCTTGGACGGCGAAGCAGCGCAACTCATGACGGTAACAAGGAAGTAGGCGCAACAAGGACCGGTCATGAGTATTTCTTCACTCATGGTTGTTTGCTTGCTTAAAAAAAATCTAAAAAATTGTAAAACTGAAAAAATTGGCGTGGTGTATGATTGCCTGACCCACATCCTTAACACATCACCTAACAAAAAAAATACACTCTAACATTCTAAATAAATCCTTGGAGTGTTCTTCTTTCATTTTTTTTAGTGTTGTTTGCGAAGCCACCTTGAATTGACTTGGGCCGCACCACTCAACCCTAAAATCGACTCATCTAATAGGAGCTGCATGATCACTAGGATGAGTACATTAGGGTTTTAGATCCCCTACACAATAAAAGGAAATCTACTTTCACCGAATTGTATGCAAAACTTGACGTGCCCACTGAAACTTATCTGAAAACATTAAGACACGTCAATCCTAAAAGACACAAAAGTAAAGATGAAACATTAAAAGACACCACATCTTAAAAAAAAGAAAATCCTTGCTTGAAAACCCTATTTTGATAGAAGCACACACACTGAAATCGGAAAATTAAGAGGTACTACCCCAATCAATGCCTCATCACATAACCCTAGCACAAGCATTATCCTAGCCCTTTTAAGACTGAGTAGATGTGCCCTAGGTAGGACTGAGTTAAGTCTCGAGAGGCGAAGTTTTGTTCGCTGGGCACTTGGCTTTCATTCCCTTAGTAAAATCTGATTACTAGGCTGCGGAGCAGTGTTAAACGATCGCGGTTGTGGGGTCTATGGAACTGGCAGCGCAAGCCAAAGGAAGAACCTTCCCTGCAATCCCCTCGTAATCAACCTGGCCAGATTAGCTTTGGGAAGGGGAGTCTAGTGCTTACGGACTTAATCACCCTTTTGGAGATTTCTAAGTCCCCTAAGGAATACACCATAAGGACTAGGCTTGTTTGCTTGATTGAACACACACTTCTTGCATCTGTCGCTCTTCGCATCCCCTCCTGTTCTTCTCTAGTATATGCACGGGAGATGCTCACTACATCCCAAGTTGTTTGTTTTGAGACGGGAATCCAAGTGACTTGATTCTGCTAGAAACTTGGCTGAACTTAGGGTAGATGAGGTTGAGGACCAACCCCCACCAGACACAATGGCCATCATCCAAGCCCAGATTAACGCAAACCACCGGCTGCAGAACCCACAAGGGCAACCACCACCACCTTTCCAAGGCCCACAAGGGCAACCGCCACCTGATCTACCACCATTCTAGGATCAACAGAGGCCCCTCCGTGATTTCCACAATCCTTTCGCTATTAGAGTCGAGCCGCACCTTAGGATCCCCGAAGGGGGAGATGATTTTGAGCTAAAACTAAATGTTTTGAGTTTGATTCAAAGCCACTTCCATGGAAGCTCAAATGATGACCCCTTCCAGCACCTAGAGGATCTTGATTGGATAGCCCGAACTGTGAAACCTAAGAACATTAGCCTTGACATTGTTCTGATTAAGATGTTCCCCTTCTCACTGAGAGACAAGGCATCTCACTGGCTTAGAACCCTAGGTAGACCCATCACCACCTGGGAAGAACTGAGGCATGCATTTCTAAAGAAATGCTTCCCCATAGGAAAGACCAATGCCCTCAGAAGAGCCATTACTACCTTTACACTCCAGGGTGGGGAATAGTTCCATGAGGTATGGGAAAGATTTAATGAACTCTTGAGGAAATACCCACACCACAAAGTATCAAGGTGGCAATTGGCCCAAATCTTCTACCACGGTCTGGACAGCAACCTACGGAACTTCATCGATGCCTCATGCAAGGGGAACTTCCTGAACAAAGACGAGGAGAGCGCGTTTGAGCTCTTTGAATCTATGAGCAAAAATTCGCTAAACAATGCCTCCATGACCCAGTTTAATCGATCCAGTCAACCCCGTGGCGAGATTTATGAGGTACAAGCAAATTCTGGAATTGTTGACATGGACATCATTGCCAAGAAATTAAATCGAGTGGAATTGGTGGATAAAAAGATTGATGAGCTACTGAACCAAATCAAGAACCCATTACTGACCTTCTCCTTAGCAAAGGGAGCTCACAATGTTGACCTGGTCCAGCCCTTGAGCCAACTAAACCCGGAACAACCCCTGATCACGTTCCAGGGAGGGACCTTTGCTCCCTCAACCCTTAATTACTCTCTTCCCTCCCCATCGACATCTGCTATCCTTAAAGATGTACAAGCTGTCCAAGGTTATGCTAAACCTGACCCTTTCTCCAACACTTACAACACTGGCTGGCGTAATCACCCCAACTTTGGTTGGGCAAACCAGAAACCACCTCAATTTTAGAACCAGCCCAGGCCAAACCAGCAGCCAAACTTGCCCCCTATCAGCAGGACCACCAGTTAGACCCCCATATAATTAGAACAGGGCAGCCCCTCCCTTGCAAAACCAAATGGACACCTTGATAAAGATGATGGCTGAAATGAACCAGAAACATCAGGAAGAAATGGCCTTAGTAAAGGGACAGTTAAGCCAACTTTTGGACTGTAAACAACAAGGATCCCTACCTTCCCAACCACAATCGAACCCGCGAAACATGATTAACAGAGGCCCCAATTCGCAAGGGTTCCAGGGCAATCCCAGGCAGGCTCACATGGTCTAGCCAGCCCCACAAACATCCCCTGGGTTCGGTGCTTCTTCGTCCTCGTCTTCTCAAGGATCAACCCATGGTCCCAATGCCTCTGCGAACGCGGTAACCTTGAGAAGCGGCACCAAAACCCAGGATCCCAAATGGCTGACTCTTCCCGAGACTTCACTAGCTGAAACACCCGACTCAGAAGAGGCACTGGAAAAACCCAAGGACCCCGAAATAGACCCTATCTATGTTCAGACACCTTACCCCAAGGCCTTGGAAACAATCAAGAAGAAGAAAAGTGTTGTGGAAACTAAGGAGCTTTTGGAGATCTTTAAGCAGGTTTAGATTAATATTCCGCTCCTCGAAGCCGTTAAGCACATCCCGGCTTACACCAAGTTTTTAAAGGATGCCTGTACACCCAAACGTAAGCCAAGACCTCAAGCACCTAGGAAGGTTATGCTCTCCAAGCAAGCAAGTTCCATAATACCAGGCAACCTTCCGCTCAAGCGAACTGACCCAGGAGCACCCCTGATATCCTGCAATATCGGAGACATGACATTTGATAGAGCGCTCCTGGACTTAGGTGCTTCCATCAATCTGATTCCAACAATCCTGTACCACCAATTTGGTTTCGGAGAGTTGACATCCCACCTGTCACCATCCAGCTGGCTGATAGATCTGTGAAGACCCCGAAGGGGGTTGTCGAGGATGTGATTGTACAGGTCAAGGACTTCTATTTTCCGGTCGACTTCTTGGTGCTCGACATGGAAGTCCCTGAAAAACTATAGAATGCACCCGTAATCTTAGGTAGACCTTTCTTAGCTACGGCTAAGGCAAACATCGATTGTGACACGGGATGTATGGAAATCACCTTCGGAGACAAGAAAATGCAGTTGGATATCTTCCGGGCGACCAAGTCTTTTGATTGCGATTGTGTTGAGGAACATGATCCCGTGGAACCTTTGGTAGAGGAATGCCTCACCCTTAGTTCTGTCTCAGACCACCAATCCTGTAACAACTATTCTGACCCGTCACCATCGCTGCCCATGGACCTCTATAGGCCTGATTATCATCAAACAACACCATTTGAGGAAATTGATGTTGATCAACTCCCGCCTTTCCCTTTCCCTTCGACTGTTGTTCCACCCGCACCCGAACTAAAGCCACTATCTGAGAATCTCAAGTATGTCTTCCTGGGACCTGAACATACCTTCCCTGTAATTATTAACTCTTATCTAAGCCAGGATTAGGAACTTAGGTAGACCGCGACCCTTTCAGAACATCGGGTTGCCATTGGATGGACCATTTCAGACTTGAGAGGAATTAGCCTCGCCTATTGCACTCATAAGATTTACCTGGAAGACGAGGCACGACCCTCCCGCCAGATGCAGAGACGGCTAAACCTAAAAATGCGGGAGGTCATTAAGAAAGAAATTATTAAGTAGCTTGACGCCAACATCATCTATCCCATTTCTGATAGCCCCTGGGTGAGCCCCACTCAGGTGGTTCCAAAGAAGGCCGGGCTCACCGTGGTTACTAATGAGCATGGAGAATCCATCCCCACCCGCAACACCACCTCATGGCGGGTGTATATTGATTATAGGAAGCTCAATGAAGCAACCAAGAAAGATGATTTCCCCTTGCCATTCATTGACCAGATCCTTGAAAGATTGGCAGGGCAAAAGTATTTCTACTTCCTGGATGGATATTCAGGATATAACTAAGTTGCAATTGCTCCTGAGGATCAAGAGAAGACCACATTCACTTGCCCATATGGCACGTTTGCATTCTGTCAAATGCCGTTCAAGTTATGCAATGTACCTGCTACCTTTCAGCGTTGCATGCTAGCCATTTTTTCAGAAATGGTGGGTGAATACCTGGAGGTCTTTATGGATGATTTCTCTGTATTTGGGAATTCATTCGACCACTGTTTGAGCAACTTGGAGAAAATCCTGAAACGATGTATTGAGGTTAATTTGGTGTTAAGTTGGGAAAGGAGTCATTTTATGGTTCAAGAAGGAATCGTCCTCGGTCACATCATATCGCATAGGGGTATTGAGGTGGATCGGGCTAAGGTTGATTTGATTTCCAAACTTCCTCCACCTAGCTCGGTCCGGCAGATTCGTTCATTCCTGGGACATGTTGGCTTCTACCGAAGGTTCATCAAAGACTTCTCCAAGCTTTCCAAACCCTTAACCGACCTTCTGGCCAACGACACCATATTCCACATGACCTCTGATTGCATCCAGGCTTATCACACCCTCCGGGACTTAGTTTCTACAGCACCTGTACTTCAACCCCCGGATTGGTCCCAGGACTTTGAGATCATGTGTGATGCATCATATTTTGCCATAGGCGCTGTCCTGGGACAAAGACAAGACAAGAAACCCGTGGTGATCTACTACGTGAGCAAGACGTTGGACGAGGCCCAACGAAATTATACGGTCGCAGAAAAAGAATTGCTCGCTGTAGTTTTCGGACTTGAGAAGTTCCGACCTTACTTGCTGGGATCCCACGTGACCATCTATACTGACCATTCAGCCATCCGGCACCTATTGGCTAGAAAGGACGCGAAGCCCAGGCTCATCAGATGGATCCTGCTCTTGCAGGAATTTGACCTGGAAATTCGCGACGAGCAGGATAAAAGAATGTGGTAGCTGACCACTTATCCAGACTTCACCTAGACCACATTGGACCCTCCCTACCTTTATCCGACACCTTCCCCGATGAACACATTTTGGCTGTGCAAGACAAGAAACTGCCTTGATATGCTGACTATGTCAATTACCTGGTTGTAGGACAGACCCCGCACAACTGGTCTAGACAGCAACGGGACAGATTTTTGGCCGAGGCCAAGCACTATTTCTGGGATGATCCCATGTAGTTTCGCCTCTATGCCGACCAGATCATCAAGAGGTGTATCCCCTAGAACGAAGTTCAAAGTGTGCTATCTTTTTGTCATGACCAAGCTTGTGGTGGCCACTTCTCTGGAAAGAAAACGGCTGTGAAGGTTCTGCAGTCTGGATTTTACTGGCCTTCCCTATTTAAGGATGTACATAACTTTGCCAAGACTTGCTCGCGCTGCCAAACACTGGGGACCATGACCAGAAAAGATATGATGCCCCTCCATCCCATTTTGATTGTCGAGGTCTTCGACGTTTGGGGTATTGATTTTATGGGCCCCTTTCCACCATCCAACGGCTTTGAGTACATCCTAGTCTCGGTAGACTATGTTTCTAAATGGATTGAAGTTGTTGCCACCTGCCGATGCGATCATAAGACTGTCATGGACTTTGTTAAATAGAACATCTTTTCCCAGTTTGGAATACCAAAGGCCATGATCAGTGATGGTGGAAGTCATTTTATTCACTCCCAATTCCGTGCCCTACTTAGAAAATACGGGGTTAACCACTGCATTGCTACCTCGTATCATCCACAAATAAATGGGCAGATCGAGGTCTCAAATAGACAAATCAAGAACATTGTACAGAAAACTGTGAGACCTGACAGGAAAGACTGGTCTACACGACTGGATGATGCCCTATGGGCATACAAGACCGCTTTTAAGACCACAATAGGCATGTCTCCTTATCACCTGGTCTTTAGCAAAACTTGCCACCTTCCTGCTGAATTGGAACACCGGGCTTACTGGGCCATCAAGCAGTGTAACATGGATTCCCAATTAGCCGGTGCACAGAAGACGCTTCAACTCTCTGAGCTAGAAGAAATTTCTCGGGACGCCTTTGAGAACAGTCAATTGTATAAGGAGAAAATGAAAGTCGTCGACGACCGACTCATCCACATAAAGACCTTTGAGCTAACCAGCAAGTTTGGCTTTTCAATGCCCGCCTAAAACTCTTTCCAGGGAAGCTCAAGTCCAAGTGGACAGGACCATTTAGGGTGGTCAAGCCTCACTCAAATGGGGTGATTGAAATCGCTGATCCGAACACTAGGCACACTTTTATGGTCAATGGCCAAAGATTGAAACACTTCCTAGCTCAGGTTCCCCCAAAGGAGAGTGTCACCCTCATTGAGGGATGACATGAAGCACCGCCTAGCTGGAGGCGTTAAACTCAGCGCTTCCTGGGAGGCAACCCAGAGGATTCAGACTGATCCGGTATTCTACGTCACTTAGGTAATATCTTTTCGAACCCCTATTACATCCATGTATTTGCCAATGAGGACATTGTCTAACTTAAGCATGGGGGAGGGTGGAAAATTGCATGATCCTGAGCTCATTTAATCAGTCTGAATAGAATAAAATTAAATTAAAAAAAATGAATTTAGGAAGAAAAACTTAGGCATTAGAAATTTGTCAATAGTAAGAAATAATACGGAAAGAACTTGAACACTTAAACTTTTCAGGCCTTCAGGCTTAATCAGCCCTGGTGTTCGTTAAAATATGGATTTAGCTTCAAATCCTTCCAACCTTAAGCTACTCTAATCCACTAACTAAATAAGGTGATAAGTATATGACTTATCAACTCACCCTCTAACTCAGAAAGACTTTCAATCTAAGCATCTGCACACATTTTTGCACAGACTCACTCCTCGGAGATTCTGACAGAAATTGGGTAGCTAATGAACTCTCTAGGGTGGTATGGCTGGCAAGTTATCATGGGTAACAGCCTGTTGGCAGGTTGTCCAGAGCCCAGCCACGGGACCACTTCTTCTTCATTGCCTCTAGGTAAATTTGAGATCAGGGAAGCCACCTACCAAAAAAAAAAAGGGAGAAAAAAAAAGAAAACAAAATAAACCACACTTCACCGCATGAGTATGGCTGGCAAGTGATCGTGGGTAACAGCCCATTGGTCGGTTGTCCAGAGCCCAGCTCAGTAAATGCATAAAAAGAACCAAAACACTTAAAGAAGAAGCGGGGAAGTAGAGCAAGTCGGGGAGATATAGATCGGAAAAATCCTTGTGTTGGCCCCAATTAAAACAAACGTAGGGAGAAAGCTACCGATCGAATAAATACACCTTCAGGCAAAACACTTCCTCTTCCAATCACCTAGGGGCGTAGAAACCCGGAGTCTGTTTAAATTACCATTAAGTGAGTCTATCACGATCTTCACACCAAGATGCTTAGCACTTAGAGTTTTGTCCGAGTTTTGGGTGGGTTGGGTAGCCGTAAAAAATTACCAACCCACTCTTAATTCCAAAAAAATCTAAAAATAAGAAAAAAAAAATACATATATATATATATATATATTCACATACATTAAAGCAAGGATTCATGCTATTCGTATTTTGGCAGACACCCGGGCGCTGTTTAATCTTTGTAGATTAAGATCTTAGTATATTTTCTCCTATTGACAAGTGACGAAGTGTCTAAGTAGTTACGTCTTAAATTCTGACTAGAAATAAAGGCTAGAATAAACCTTGCTAGGGACTAGCAAGGAGTAAGCATGGGGGTATGATAACACTGCATTGTGGGATGATAAATCTGTCAATTGAGGTTTATCTTAAGAACAAAATATACAGATAACACATCATAAATAGGAATGGGAGCATTGCATGCATCACACATCAAGATTGCTTATAGAACAATATTAATGGCCATTTATATGAGTACTTGTCAAAACATGCCTCAGATGAGCAATCAGACCGCACGGATGGATTCAGAGAGACGAATGGAGTCCAACGGACTCGAATCGGCTAAATCTGACATCAGGAGCTCCTGCAATGGGCCCAAGAAGTCCTGGCCATTGATCTGATGATCAACGGCCCACAGCATCAAATCAACGGCCCACAGCGTGCCACGTGGCACCCCCACAAAGTATCCACGCCACCGGCCGATCTCGCCTTCAACCGGAGGATGAATCTCAGCCGTCGATCTTTGATCGAACGGCTGAGAGCCGCCCGCGTGCCCGCCCTCGCCGTGACAAAGCAATGGGCGCAGCGCAGCGGTCGAAGCGCTCACCCGCGCTCACGTGATGCGAGTTTGAAGTGCGCTGCGCGGAAATTGTGAGGCGAAGACGCGCTGCGAGAAATTGAACCGCCTGATCAGTAGCGAACGACGCGGCACAATCTCGCGCGTCCAAAGCCAATGCCCGTGATGACGCAAGGGGCGTGGGCACGATCCAGGCACGCGCCCCACAAGTGATCTCAGCCGTCCGATCTTCGATCGGATGGCTTACGACGCACGCACGCGGATCAGGCGTGAAGAAGCACAGCGCCCCGCAAGTGACCGATGGGCAGGGGCCTTCACCGACGTTTTGGGAAGGGTTTTAGCGACGTCCCGGACGTCGCTAAAACCCCTTCTTCCTATTTAAACCCCTTCCAACCACCCATGGGAAGCATTCACTCCACTTGCAAGTGTTCTACCTCCCTCCTAGCTACCATTAGCCCTCTTTGTAATCGCCGGAGACGACGAGCTGCCGACAGAACCCCCTCCACCGCCGTGGCTGCCTTGACGTCTTCTCTTTCTCTCTCTTTCCCTCTTTATCTTAAGCTTTACTTTACGTATGTTCAAGCATTTATTTGTGTTGTAATTATGACCTAAAGTTGCATGTCAAATGAAGTTGTTTTCTACTCAATTGCTTGCTCTCTTTTATGTTTGAATTGCATGCTGTGAATGAAGAAATTTTAACCCTATTCTCTCTCTCTCTCTCTTTCCCCCTCTCTCACTCACTTTTCACCCATGCCTTTTTGCAAGCAAAACCCCACGATTTTCATGACATTAAGTGACAAGAAAAATCCGATTTTCACACCTCCCTGAGATCGACACTCGGACTCACATCCGTTTCTTCATTTTAAAACCAACGTTGCGAGCGCAAGCTATAACGACTCTTTCAAACACACGCGTCATGCACTGATAAACGCTAGTTTATCATCATTCTTATGCATTAAAACAAACCTAGCTCTTAGGATTTTAATCCGCAAATGGGTTTTTGGGCTGCATTTAGGCATAAATTAGGTTAGGCACGCATTGCATTTTTTATTGTCTTTTTGATATGTTTTTGTGAGTGTTAAGGATGAACAGATATACAGATCCCTAAAACCCTAGCACTCAAGAAGGCAAATGTTGAAGGAGAAGCTCAGACTAACTGAAACTCAGCTTGATCTAGCTCACCACAACTGGAACCTAGGTCACTTGAACTAGGGTTAACTCATCCCAGCTCCATTCAACTAATCTCAGCTGAATGACAGCTCAAGAGAGTTCATCTTAGCTCACCCTAGCTCAAGTCAGCTCAGATCCAGCTCAACCTAGTTGAGTCTAGCTCATTTTAGCTCCCACAAGTCCATAGGGAGCTCTAGCTAGCTCAGCTAAGTTGACTGGTGTTCACCCCAGCTCAGCTCCAGCTACATCCAGCTCCACTCAACTCCAGCCAGCTGAAGAAGAACTCATCCCAGCTCAGGAAGCTCAAGTCTAGCTCCCGGGGACTCAGCTTAGCTCAACTCAGTTGAGCTAAGATACCTAGCTGCCTCAACCAGCTTGATCCTCCCCGAGAGCACCAGAACTAGCTCACCTCAGCTCATTATGGTAGAAGCCAGCTCACTTTAGCTTGGCTTAGCAGCTAGCAAAGAACTAGCAAGCTAAGCCAGCTAGAGTAACTCCATGCTAGCCTCTTCAGCAGCTGCCAGCTCCAGTTCCAGCTCCAGACTTCTCCTCATCTCTTCTCTTCAAACCCTAGCTCCAATACCTCCTCCTCTACTCCATAGCTAGCTAAGCTAGCTTAGCTTAGCTTAGCTAGCAACCAGCTCCTTGGCCATCCACCACCTTCAACTCAACCCTAGCTAGCTCCACCAACTTAAGCCCTACCTAAGCTAGCTATCCTACTCATTTTGGTGCCACCTCTTCACCACCTTTCACCCCTCAACTAACCACCAAAAGACATCAAAAGTTGACCCCAAAACTAACCCTAACCACCTCCCTTTTGGCGCCAACTTTCAGCCCCTTTATCCACCCTACACCTACCCACATAACCCATCCTAGCCATCCACATACACCCCTTCTAGAACCCTAAGGTGGCACCACCTAATGGCCTTCTAGAAGGCCCATTTTGGCGCCAATTCTAAAGGGCACCAAAGCCTTAACTACCCCCCTTAGCACCCCTTAGGTGGCGCCACTTATCCTTAGCCCTAGGATCCCCAACTACCCCCCATATCCTATCCTAGCCGTCCATTCCAAGAGCCACCTATGCCCCCCTTCCTACACTATATATACCCGCCTAACTTCCCACATTTTCTTTATCCTCCATTAGTGTATTTTTCTACCTATACCCACCTTCACCTACGGCCGAGAAGAAGGAGTAGAGAAGAAGATTAAAGGGGCACATCACTAGCCCCTTTGGTGCTTTCTTCTTCCCACTCTCTTCAACTTGAGCCACGCCAAGGAAGAGGACTTTTCTACTTCAAGGAGGATGGCCAGGCAAAGAAGAAGGACCTAGGGTGGACGTCCACCCTTGGAGAAAAGCTTAGGGCATGCCCCCATAAGGCTTGCTTTGGAGAACATCACCTTGGCGGAGCATAGCGAAGAAGGAGTTGGAGGACTCTTTTCAAGCTCGGGAGCTACCAAGCTTGGAGCAAGAAGCCCTCTTCTTCACCATCTATTTAGATGATTTGTGTTTTATTTATTGCAATTCTCTAGTAGTAGAAGCATTCATCTACTAGGTTTTTCTATAAAACATTTTCTCATTAATCTAGTTGCCTTCTTTGAAATTTCTTTTAGCTGCATTTTGATTGCTATGATCCTAGCACTCTTCACTCTCTCTCCCTAATTACTCTAGGCCTCCACGTGCCTAGAGTGAGCTTAGGAAGAGGAATTACTTGTCACTTAGGTGTTAGCTTAGTAATCATAGTTGTTATTTACTTTTCCGCCAACAACTTTGCATGTTGCCTTAATTTCAGAAACAAAAAAATGATATATTGAAAAAAAACCAAAAAGAAAGTTGAGATTATATTCCAAGCAAGAGGTTTAATTTTTTCACACGTCAAGCTAGTTGCCTTTGACGACCCTAGATACCCCACTATCTAGGTTTATAAATTTAAGAGTTGATCGGTTTTGCGTGTTACAACGACGTATTTTACAAACTGCGTAAAATTCACTTCATGCACACGTCAGGAATATCTAGATTTTATCGGGTACTAAGAGTCTAGCAAAGAAGGCATAAGGTTAGCGTTCTTACTAATCTTTTTGTGTTTCTTTAGCACTTTCACTTTACTTTTCTTTAATGTGATCTAGAACTTTGGTTAATTCCTTAATTTCTTACTAATGACTTGATGAGAGCCTTATCATGAGCCATAACTAGCTCATTTTGACCCAATAAAGAAGATAAAAGCTCCTACATAACCTGGAAGAAGGCCTAACTGAAGGAACAAGTGCTCTGAGAAGAAAACATGAAATAAAGGTTAAAACTGTAATTTTACCATTGCAGTACGTAAACGGGATTTCTCAGAGGCAAAACAGAGGTCAAATGGTATAAATGAGATAAAAAGTGGGTTGAGTCAATCAGAAATGGGTTCATGTGCAATCTAAGAACTAAATGACACTTGGTAACCCTAAAACAGACCCGCTTAAATTAACAAGGTTCCGATCAGAAAAAAAAGCAATTAAACCCTCTACAAATCATGGAAAAACATACTCTAGGGTTTAGAACACTTAATTTGGCCTTTGGAACCTAGTTTGACCTAGATTAGGGTCCTAGCTCTTCAATTAACCTAATTTGGGTTTTTACGTAAAATGTCCAGTCAAACAAGGTCAAACCTAAAATCCAACTTCACCATTGGATTCCTTAGGTCCAAATTAGGTTTGTACCAAAATTTGGACCTAAGGAGAGGTCATCTTGACCTACTTTGCAATTTAGTACACCCAAATCATAAATTGGTCCCTATCTTTTGAATACCGTTGCAGAGAACCCCCTAGGTTCTTCACCTCCTTTGCAAACCGGTCCTGCCGCCATTGCTAGGGCAGAACCGAGCTCCGGTGAGGTTCGGAGAGGGATTGCTCTCTAATCCCTCAGAGATTCCCTCCCAAAAATGGAAGGAGGATTCTCTGAGGAATTCCCTTCCTTATAAAGTCAATTACAATCGCTGGTGTGAACACAATCTCTCGTGCGAACGCACGAGAGATTTGGGTATCCTAACTCCTTTCCATCTCCGGTGACCAACCTCAGGCAATTACGTGCCCTTCACGCCCTGCACACCCAGTCCAGCGCCTATATAAGAACCCACAACTCCGGCCGAAGAGGCTAAGCTTGATTTTGACGGAGATCCCTTCCAAATTCCTCCCTCTCCCATCTCCGGCCAAACGACCCACAAGCTCCGGCGACCTCCTTCCCTCCTTCTCGTCGCTCTGCTGCCATACCAGCAGCAGAGTCCTCTCTGCCGCTTCCTCCCGCGTCGCGCTGTACCCCGCGCGCGCGCTTCTGACCTCGTCTTCGTCGCCGCTTCCTCCCTCAGGGTCTTTCTTCCTCGACGACGGCAGTTACGAGCCGTCCTCTCCGCCGCCTCCCTTCCCTCCAGACAACCCCAGATACGTTCTCCACCCTCTCATCTCTCTTTTCCCCTACCTATTTTACTTGATTACCCCTCGACCGACGCTGACCACCCTCATCTTCCACATCACCGACCGACCTCCGGCGAGCCGCTTCCACCATTCCAGCACTCCACACGGCTCGCCAACCACCTCGGGAGCTCCGCCTCACCACCAGGAACTCGCTCCACCCCACAACTGCCACTCCAGACCTCCATAACCACCCCCTGAACAACCCACCATCTCCGGCCACAGGTTGACCTAGGTGCGCACGCCTAGGCCGACCGGCAACCTGCAGCATCACCCACCACCTTCGCCGTGCTACGGCGAAGGTTTCCAGCTATTCTGATTGGGCCAATAGGTCGTTCTGTGGAATCTCAGATGAACGCCCCGGCCGCCATTAACAGCCGAAGCAGCAGGAAGCTTGGAGCAGCAGCAGGCGTCAGGCTTCCCAGGCGGCAGGTGCAGCAGACTCTCTCAAGTATCGCGAGGTGACTGAGTTCAGCGAGGAGCACCAGCAGGGCCTTCAGTGTGGGCAATTGCACACGAGAGTCTGCGAGCGCGCGCAAAGGAAGGGCGGAACGTTTAGTCCCATATCGTGGAATCTCAAGGCACAGGTATGGTATAAAGAGTTTTTGTGATATAGCTTTACTGCCTCGAAAGCACAGGGGTGAGGTCCCTCACTGACCCCACACCTGCCTCGTCCGCGACCTGACCACGCGGACTTGGCGGATCCGACCCGACCTAGACCTACGCACTTCTCGCGCATCACACCACCTTCAGGTGCGCCTGGTCCCGGGTACGATCCGACCCGATTAATGCCTGTGGCTCTGGGAGAGCAGCTCTGAGTGAATTGCTTGAGAGAGAGACGCGCGGGTAGAGGGAGAAGGGTTAGGTTTTGCTCCTGTGCAGGCAGGCTGAACGCAGGAGAAGGACTTGGCCGCTACAGAAGAAGAAGAAGGAAAGGCAAGGCGAAGAAGAGAAGAAAGAAGGAGCAAGACAGAGAAGAAGAAGAAAGAAGCCTTCGCAGGAGAAGAAGGAAAGCAGAAAGATTAGAAGTTTTCGCAGAGAAGAAGAAGAAGGACAAGGAAGATTGCAAAGAAATCAGAAAGACAAAGCAGAAGAAGGAAAAATACAGAAGCAGAAAGGAGAAGAAGGAAGAGAGAAAGATCACATTTAAGACGTCTGATACATAAATCAGACGTCTAATTCTATTTTTTTTAAAAACTCCTTGAATCAATTATATTTGCATTTAACAGTTGTATTCTTGGGTTTTCCAAAGTACTGAGATTGCTCCCTGTGTTCGACCTCGGATACTCCGATTTTCGAGTAATAAAAATCTTTATTTGTTTTGAACGCTTTCGCGGCTATACTACAACGCGATATTATCTTTTAACAAACCGCACAAAAGCGCGACAAACATGACTCTCTCTTTCTTTTTCGTTTTGTGCTCCTTTTTAGCATTTTGCTCTTTTCTCCTCCTCCTTTTGTAAAGCTCAACAAATTTCTTCCCTCCCAATTTTTTTGTTCTTTTTTCAAAATAATTTTTTAAAATTTTTTTGGTGTTGTTTATTTTTTTAAAATTTTTTTGTGTTTTTGACATATGTGATTTTTTTGTTGAAACATTTTCTTGTTATGAGTTTTCATTGCACTTTCATAATCCCCAATGCCTAAGGTTTGCAATGTCCTCATTGTACATTAGGTGGGTTTTTATTCAGCTTGGTTCATGCATTAGGACATATTTTGGGTGAGTGGATGGGTTGAGGTGACTGTTGTGAACGATTTCTAATATTAGGTACGAGTACCTAAGGTGGAGTCGGCTGTCCTAAAGGATGAACCTAAAGTGCAAAGAAATGTCAGAAAAGATTTCGGGTTTTCAAAAGAATGACGGGCTGCCTCCCGTTAAGCACTGAGTTTTATGCCATCGGCTGGGCGCAATGAGTTCAGGGAGAATAGAGGATAAATGATGACTCAACCAAATCTGTATTGGTTACGTCAATAACGGTTTGAGTCTCTGACCATTCACGACGAAGGGTTCGGAATCATGGCTGAGTGGACTGATCTCGACGGCTCAATTTCCAAAAATCTGTCGGACAAGATATGGTCCGACCCACTTGGATCGTAATTTTCCAGGGAACAGTTTAAGCCGGGCATCGAAGAGTAGGACCTTCTGACTAGGGTGAAAGATCTTTCTAGAAATGTGCTTGTCATGAAAGGTTTTAACCTGCTCTTTGTTGATTTATGAGTTTTCATACGCATCAAGGCGTAATTTATCAATCTTGCTTATCTGAAGCTTTCTATGGGTTCCAGCCTTAGAAAGATCTAGGTTGTAGTTCCGTACTACCTAATAGGCTTTATGCTCCAGTTCGACGGGAAGGTGACATACCTTCCCGTACACCAGTTTAAAAGGAGACATGCCTAATTGGGTCTTGTGAGCGGTCCTATAAACCCACAAAGCTTTCGGAAGTCGGGATGACCAATCCTTCCTGTCAAGTCGAACAGTAACCTGAAGGATCTTTTTGATCTCCCGATTTGATAGCTTGGCTAAACCATTAGTCTGCGGGTGGTAAGGAGTAGACATTCGATGTGACACCCCGTATTTGGTCATTAGTGACCTGAACTGAGCGTTGGTGAAATGGGTCCCTCCATCAGAATTGATCGCTTGAGGAATCCCGAACCGTGAGATGATATTCTGATGAATGAATTTGATAACGATCTTGTGATCACTGGTTCAGGTCGAAATGGCTTGGATCCATTTAGACACGTAGTCAACAGCGAGTAAAATGTACTCAAAGCTGTCTGAGATAGGGAAGGGGCCCATAAAATCAATCCCCCAAATATCAAAAATCTCGCATACGAGAATTGGCTGTAAAGGCATCATGTCGCGATGGCTCATGTTGCCCAAAGTTTGGCAACGGCTGCATGCTTTACAGTGACTGTATGCGTCCTTGAAGATAATGGGCAAGTAGAAGCCACATTGGAGGATTTTCGATGCTGTTTTATGCCAATAAAAATGGCCACCGCATGCCTGGTCATGGCAGAAAGAGAGTATGTCATTGATTTCGACCTCTGGGTCACATCATCAAATAATTTGGTCAGCACCTATGCGGAATAAGTACGGGTCTTCCCAAATGTAATACTTGGCATCAGAGCGTAATTTGTCTTTCTTGGCCTTCGACCAATCAGACGGGATCTGGTGTGATGCTAAGTAGTTTACTATGTCAGCAAACCATAGAAGCCCTGTACCAATTGTCAAGAGGTGCTCATTAGGAAAATGCTCTGTAATGGGTCTAGAAGGGTCGATGATCTCAGAAGGAAGGCGGGATAAGTGGTTAGTTACCATGTTCTGTCTTCCCGCTTTGTCCCGAATCTTGAGGTCAAATTCTTGCAACAGCAAGATCTATCGGATTAATCGAGGTTTTGCCGTTCTTCGCAAGGAGATGCCTCACAGCTGTGTGATCCGAGTAGATAATAATGTGGGAACCCAAAAGATAAGACCTGAATTTTTCAAGGGCAAATACTACAGCTAGCAGCTCTTTCTCCGTAACCGTGTAGTTACGCTGAGCCTCGTCAAGTGTCTTGCTAGCGTAGTAGATGACCACGGGTTTCTCGTCAATCTTTTGCCCTAGAATCGCTCCTACAACGAAGTCAGATGCATCGCACATGATCTCAAAGGGTTGAGACCAATTAGGGGATTGCAGGATCGGGGCTTGGGTAACTCGGTCACGAAGGATCTCAAATTCTTGAGTGCATTCCTTAGAAATCTCAAAGGGTACATCCTTGGAGAGAAGAGTGGTCAAGGGGTGTGCGATTTTCGAGAAATCAGGGATGAATCGACGGTGAAAATCGACGTGCCCCAGAAAAGATCGGATGTCCCTGATCGAGCTAGGCATAGGGAGTTTGGAAATCAGGTTAACCTTGGCTCAATCCACTTGGATGCCCTTCTCAGAAATCAAATGTCCCAGGACGATCCCCTCAGGCACCATAAAGTGACTCTTTTCCCAGGAAAGAACCAGATTCACGTTAATGCATCACTTGAGTATATGAACCAAGTGCTGGAGGCAATCGTCAAATGATGCCCCAAAAACTGAGAAGTCATCCATGAAGACTTCCAGATAGTCACCTACCATATTAGAGAATATGGCAAGCATGCGCCGCTGAAAAGTCACGGGTGCATTGCGAAGACTGAAAGGCATCCTTCGGAGCGCATATGTCCCAAAGGGGCAGGTGAACGTGGTCTTCTCTTGGTCTTCTGGATGGATCACCACTTGGTTGTAACTGGAGTACCCGTCCAGAAAGCAGAAGAATCTATTTCCCGCTAGTTTTTCTAAGATCTGATCAATAAACGGTAATGGGAAATGATCCTTCTTCGTGGAGGAATTGAGTCTTCGGTAATCTATGCAGACTTTCGACGAATTGGCTATACGGGTAGGTATGACCTCTCCGGTCTCAGTCGTGATGGTGGTGAGCCCTGCCTTTTTAGGCACAACCTGGATTGGGCTCACCCAGGACTGTCGGAGATCGGGTAGATGATCCTTGCATCTAACCACTTAATGATCTCCTTTTTCACGACCTCTTGCAGATTAGGGTTCAGACGTCTCTGCATCTCGTGTGAAGGTCATGCGCCCACTTTAGAATAGATGTGGTGTATGCAATAAGAGGGGGTTATTCCAGTCAAATCATCGAGAGTCCAACCAATGGCTCTACGATGTTGCTGGAGAACAGCAATTAGACGGGATTCCTGTTCAGGGGTGAGTTTGGAGTTTATAATCACAAGAAGTGTCTGATTTGAACCCAAAAAGATATATTTCAAATGATCGGGAAGGGGTTTGAGTTCTAGAACAGGGTTATGCAGTAGGTGGGTCAGAGTGGGTGTGAGGAACAAGGGTAGGAGTTATGGGTTTGTCTAGATCAGGTTCTGACTCCTCTAATTGCGGTTTTAGATCTTCTTATGGTTGATTGGGGATAATCATGTTGTCCTCAATTTGCGGTTCATCAACCACGGCTCTGATATCACAAATTTATTTTACCACACCGCAATTAATTCCTTGTTGGGCCTTAAAGATATCAATCTTGAGGGTTTGATTCCCAAATTTCAGCTCTATTTGGCCCTCGTCACAACTTATGTTGGCCCTTGCAATGGCCAGAAAAGGTCTCCCTAGTATAATTGGTGTATCCCTTGGATTCTCAGGTGCGTCCATGTCTAGAACTATAAAATCTATCGGGAAGTAGAAATCCCGCACCCTAACAATAACATCCTCGAGAACTCTCTTGGGTGACTTAATGGATCGATCAGCTAACTGCAATGTCACCTCAGTCAATTTCAACTCAGATTCTTCAAGGTGGTTAAGCAGGGATGTGGGTATCAGGTTTATAGAAGCACCTAGGTCTAACAAAGCTCTATCAAATTGGGTTTCACCAATTTTACAAGAAATCAGGGGAGTGCCTGGGTCGTTTGCCTTGGGTGGGAGGTTGCTCAGGATCGCAGAGCTGGCTTATGCTGGGGTGTACACATGTTTTTCAAGAATCGTGCGTAAGCCGGTATATGGCAGATTGCATCCATTAAGGGGATGTTTATTTGAACCTGCTCAAAGAGCTTGATCAGGTCCTCCTCAGGAGCCACGGGTTTGGTTGTCCTTTTTCCCTTGGTCAAGGCCTCAGGAAATGGAACCTTGGATGGTTCCTCTAGAATAGGTCCAGGTTTTTGATCTGGGATAGGGATAGGGACATCTTGGATAACTATCCTAGGGCTTGGGTCACTACCAGGCTTGGAGTGGTCTAGATAAGGTGGGTCTTGGGTTGCTTTACCACTACGGGTTATCACAGAATTTAGTCCTGCCTAGTTCTAGTTGGGGGTTGGTAAGATGGGTTGCTGTTATTGATAACCCGTATAGGAGGTTGATGCTTCCATCTCGTCAAGTGATAGAATAGAAGGAGCCTGATAGATAAAGTGTGCTTGGCCTGGGTTCGGGTTCATAACGCGTTGCTGCGTCGGCACGTTATTAGAGTTAGGCAGAGGTTGTGAAGGAAGTGTGCCCGACTGGCAAGCATTCGCCATCTGGGCGAGTTGGTTGAGTACCTCTGTGATCTCGTCCTTGTGCTATTTTTGGATAGCCGCATTCGTTCTTTGAATGCCAGCCAGAGTTTGGAGGATGAGGGACATTTGGTCTTGGTTGGGCCCAGATGGATAAGTGGGGTTGGGCTGAGGCTGAGGCTGCTGATAAGGACGAGGGGCTTGTGGACGGGGCTGATAGGGTGGTATTTGGGTCTGAGAATTTCCCGCCCACTGGAAATTGGGATGGTTTCGCCATCCAGGGTTGTAGGTGTTGGAAAATGGGTCATTCTGGATGATGTTGAGGTCCTTGCAGGTCTGAGGAGTCTCAGGAAAGTTGGAGTATGGGGGATTAGAGTTCCCCCAACAAGAATAGAAAGGATCGGAGGTCCCTCCGGTCTTAGAGTCAGATGGGGGTGGATATGGATCCATCCCAGGAGAAGATCAGTGGAAAATGTTTTGCACAGTTTCCCTTACAGGAGGTGGCTGTGCGAAGGAGTTCTGCGCAGAGGTGGCTCGCTGCAAGTGCTGAGTCAGCTCGTCCACCTTCTTCTCGATAATAGAGATCTTGTTCAATCGACTGGCCATTAATTCTAAGTCGACGGATGCAGACAGGCCCTGCGTCTCATGTGCTCCCCTAAGGTTCATCTCATGTGCTCCCCTAAGGATAGGGAGAGTCGCCGGAAGCTCTGGCAGTCGGCCGGAGTCGGGAAGAGATGAATTGGAGGGAGGATCTCAGGCCAATCAAAGCTTGAAGGATGCGGAGAGGTGTGCCACTCTTTAAATAAGCAAGGGCTGGCCGGGATGCGGGCGAGAGCGGCGGGAAAAGTCTCACCGGAGGTATGGTAGACGGAGACCCATACCTTTCGTGCGTTCGCATGAGAGGTATGGCAGTCAACAAGGCATGGGGGCCGGCCCATGCAGTAGGGGGTTCGCAGGGAGCTCCCCTTTCAAATCTGGGGCTGGCTCCCCATGCATGCGCAGCACCATCCTCCGTGCAAAGTCACCGGAGGTATGGCCTGCGCAGCGGGTGGCAGAAGGATCGAATTGAAGAAAACAACGAGAAAGCTTGGGGGCATTTGTAAGAGTTTCAAAAAATTGAGGGTCTGAAAGTAATTTTGAGGACTAAATTGCAAAGTGGGTCAAGACGACCTTTCCTTAGGTCTAAATTTTAATATCAACCTAATTTGGACCTAAGGAATCCAATGGTGAAGTTGGATTTTAGGTTTGATCACGTTTGATTAGACATTTTGCACAAAAATCTAAATTAGGTCAAAAATTGGGTATGGTCCTCAATTTAGGTCAAAACGGGTTCCAATGGCCAAATTGAAGGTTCTAAACCCTAGAGGATATTTTTCCATGAATTTTAGAGGGTTTAGTTTATTTTTATCTTGCCTGAAACCTTATGAATTAAAGTAGGTTTGTTTTAGGGTTACAGAATGTCATTTAATTCCCAGATTTTGTCATAACCCTTTTCTGACCAAATCATCCCACTTTTTCCTTTATTAGGTTCACTTGACCTATGTCTAGACCCTTAGAAATCCCGTTCATGCTCTGCAATGGTAAAATTGTAGTTTTACCCCTTGTATAATGTTTTATTCTTAGATTAACAATTCCCTGATTTAGGCCTTCCATTAGGTTATGTAGGAGATTTTGTTTAATTTGTTAGGTCAAAATGTGCTAGTTAGGGTTCATAATGGGGTTCTCATCAAAGATTACTGGGGCAAAGTCGTCACTTGTTTGTTTTGGGTCTACGTGTGGCATCAAGGGGGCATTGTCAGAGGTTTTATGCTTGCTGGTTGTTAGCCTTCCCATCAGATACTTAGGTCTACCCCTATAGGCTAAACGAATGCGGAAGAAGGATTTGATGTTTCTTTTTGAGAAGATGTCTAAGAAGATGACTTCTTGGAGTAGGAGGTTCTTGTCAAAGGGAGGTAGACTTATTCTACTAAACTCAGTCTTATCTACGATTCCGATTTTTTTTTTATCTGTGTTCAGGCCCCCTGACTCTGTGGTAAAAAAGTTGCATGTGGTAAGGAAGTGTTTCTTTTGGAAGGGATCGATGCATAGCGGGAGGTTCCTGCAACCAATCAAGTGGAAAAATGTGTGCCTCCCGAAGAAGGGTGAAGGATTGGGTGTTAGATCCCTCAGGGAGTTCAATGATTCTCTACTGCTCAAGTGGGGCGTGATCATCCTTAGAGGGGATGGACTTTGGCATAATACTATTATTGATTCTTATGCCGGCAACAACGGTCCTGAAACTTTTTTACATTCGCAGAATGCTTCCCCTTTTTGATCTTCTGTCTCCAAGGCTGTGCAGATGCACTGGGATCAGTTCTCGCCAGTTTTGGGTGATGGCAAAGGCTTCAGGTTCTGGAAAGATGACTGGAGTGGGCTTGGTTGCTTTTAGGACCTCTTCCCATGGGCATTTAAAGCTGTAAGCTCTAAGGAAGCAAAGGTGGAGGATTGTTGGCATGTGGATGCTAGCACGTCGAGCACTAGGCCTTCTGGGGGATCGTATGAGTTGAGGTCCATAGAGGAGTCTCAGCTCTTATTGGAGATTATAGCTACCTTCCAACCAAGAGATGGGGTGGATTGATTTGAGTGGAGACATGGGGTGTGCACATCATGGAAGGCGTATGAGAAAATGATGGATAGTAGGGAAGTGGATGAGCATAGACATTCTTGTGTAGCTGTATGGAAATTGAAGATTCCCCTAAAGGTGTAGGTTTTTCTCTAATTGACCATAAAAGGACTGATCATAGGTGTGCTAAGAAGAAGATTTCTAGGTGCAGATGCCATCTCCTACCCTTTGTGTGGTTGTGATGAAGATGGCGCCAGACACCTCTTTAGCAGTTGTTTGTTTGCGGATGAAGTTCGACGAAGATTTTGTGGTTGCTCCATCCTGATGTGAGATACCCCATGGTGCAATTTCTCCTCAAATTCTAAACTGCACGTATTTATGGCTATTGTATGGGCAGTGTAGAAGGTGAGGAATGATTCCTTATTTAATGGTAGTAAGGTGTGAATGAAAAGTATTTGTAATGAGGTGACATCACATATCAAACTGTAGCAATTTTCGTAATTACATTTTTATTTTTATGAATGAATAAGTATGGATGACTACAGCAATTGATGGTGGTCCTTTCTTTGGTAAACAATAAAAAAACATACAAATGCTACAATACCTCTATTTCTTACAGAAATTTCATCAAAATTAATGGAGCTAGATGAAAGTAGTGATTTTTCGTTTTAAACCTCTTAGAATTCATATCTTTCCTATTACGAAGATTAATAGAATTACGAGATTTTACGAACATTACTTAATAAGTCAAACCACTGGAGGGAAAAGTCTCCGGTTATTAAAGTACTGTGGGGTTGAAAGGCTTAGTTATATGAATAGATCGACGAATCCCCTGTCGACCTCAATGTAATTTCCGGGCCCTACCAGGAGGGGGTGACGTAATAATTGCGGAATTGAAATAAACAATCTTCACAAAAAGTCAATCACAGAAAGTACACAAGAATTTATAGGTGGAAACCCAAACCGGGTGAAAACCACCACCTAACCCTCTCGAGTTAGGATTTTCCGATCAACCAAGTTGATCAAAATCCACTAAACCGAATCACTTTAAACGAGGGTGATTCAACCTCAATACAACCACGCTACTTAAACGAGGGTAGCGTACCTCAACCCCTTCTCTCCACGAGAAGGATTTTGTCTCGCGAAGGAGACGGGAATTCGCAAAGCGAATACCCAACCAAATAACAAAGATAAAATAAACAAGTAATCCTATAGAGCCAACAAAGTAATTATAAACCTAGCTTCTATAGGAATTAGGAAACTCCCCTTTGCAAGGAGTGCGTCGAGTTGATGACGCGGTGCGTGAGCCACGCGACGGCGCAACTTCGCTCTCATGAACAACGGTGGGAGAGCGGGTGTGCAACAGCTTGATGCTCTCAAGAGAATGGAGCTTGAGCTTGGAGAGCAAGAGCTAGCTAGGACACAAGAGAGTGGAAAGTGTAATATAAATTGTTTCTTGTGTATCTTGGTGTCTCTAGGTGTGTCTTAGTGTGTATTTGTGTTGCAAAGGTTCCCCTCTATTTATAGAGGCCTTAGGAAGGCTTTGGAAGGCTTAGGAAAGGTTCTATAGCTGTTGGGAACAAAGCCCAAGAGAATCAGCCTGAAATCAGGAACAATCATTGCTCTGACAGGCTTATCAGACGTCTAATTCTGGCATTAGACGTCTGGAAGTTCACTTTAAGACGTCTGATTTCAAGGTCAGACGTCTGATTTTGGGCGGGTCTCTTCTTGACTTGGATCAGATCTAAACAGGGTTTTTGTGCAAGTCCATCAGACGACATACAGGACGTCTGGCACTATGTCTGGACGTCTGGAAACCTACTTTTTCTGTGGGAATGGATTTCCAAACGTTGCAACGGCTAGAAGATCTCTGAAAAGAGATTTTGGGTCAGCTGAGGCAAAACGGTCAATTATCAGACATCTGGACAGTCCTATGGACGTCTGATAAGGCTCTAACGGTCATATCCTTGTGTGTTTGCTAAGCCAGCCAACGGTCCACTAATTGGACGTCTGGCCAATCCATCAGACGTCTCCTAAGACGTCTGGACTAAGGTCTGGACGTCTGATTTCATCAGACATAACTAACTATGTCCAGCCTAATAGTTATCAGACGTCTTAAAACATTTTATCAGACGCCTGATTTGGGAATTAGACGTCTGGAAACTCTTTTTGAACCCTATATTGGTTTTCTAAGTGTTCTACAGAAAACCTAAGTATCCTAGGGTTGTGCAGGTGTTCCTAGGACTACTGTTAGGGTACTTTGAGGCTCTTTAACAGAAATCTAAGTAACAAAAATAAAGAGCAACAGAAATAACGAAAAATACAAGGAGTACAAGAGAAGGAAATCTATCCTATTCTTCATCTCCTTCCTTCTTCAATCTATCGCTCCTCGCGAATCTCCTCTGTTTTCCATCAAGCTCGTCCAATCCGTCCTGGATGCGAGCTCGAACTCCGTCTAATCACGTATCCATTTGCGATTGACCTGAAATCTAGGACTCAAAGCGCAAATATTAAATGACACGTGTTTTGTTATCATCAAAACAAATGATCGTGGTGCTCTAGCACCAACACTCAACTGCCGTCATCGACCTCCGGTTTGCGTCCGATCACCTTCTCCTCCCCTTCATTCTTCAGCGACTCCTTCGAACCCCAGACGGAGGAGAAATTTAGGAAACGTCGATTGAAATGGAGACGTTACATGTGAAGCATCGCCTAAAGAAGAGCAACCCAACCCAAGTGATTAACATCAATCTTATATCGACGTTTGAAATTTAAATGTTGTTGAAAAGAACAACATTCATCTATATCGACATGAAAGACGAGACGTTGTTCATGACTTCAGGAAAAAAAAACCCAACAAGGTCATCAAAAATTTCCCCGCCCATTTGCATCTAAAGGAAAGAAGCATTTTTCTTCCCATTCGATTAAGGGTAAAAGCAAGTTACTCTCTTCATGCTCGACCCTGCACCCTTGGCCTCCTCTTACTTTCTCCCCCCTTCCCCCTCATGTTCCTTATCAGCCGCCCATCTCCGTTGCCATGGCCGTTGCCGTTGCCGCCTTCACCTGTCTCTGTTCCTACCATCTCCACTGTACACCTACTCTTCCGTTGAATGCTCTCACCCTCTCTTATTTCAGGCAACATTTAATAGTCCACATCCATATAAACTCAAGACGATGAGGCCACGTTTATGGTGACATCTTTTAAAGGTTAACAAAAACCTAGTATGGAGTTTATTTGGCTTATTCTGACATTAAATAAAAGTCTCCGAGGGTCTTTTTTTTTCCTATATTGATGAAACATTTGATATATGGGTATATAATATAATTTAACATTAAGCAATTTTTCGATGTATTTATGTGAATGGTAGAAAATGAAGGATATTTGTAAAATTACATATAATTTTATAAATTTTATGTAAAAATCACTTTTTAAATGAGGGTAGGGAATGTAGACACCTAGGAGGAGTGAAAAGGCTTTATTTGGATACGAGGCAGTGTATGAGATAGCTGGCGTGTCATGTCTAAGATGAATAGTACAATAAATAATGATATGATAGTATTTCTAGTGAGTTATGCTATATATAAGGATAATGCAAGTGATGATCACATAGATGTGAGTGTAGTGAATGTTGCCAATATGAGCAGCCAAATCAAACTACATAGGAATTTGCGTGTGAAATAAATCTTCCATATTCCACAAGTTATCTTATCCACGCGAGGTAAACTTTACCCCACACCCAAACAAAGCCTTACATCTTGTCAATAACTTAGTACAAGCTCCAAATCGGTTCACCTCGTCTTTTGAAGTCCCTTCATTCCCCCTTGCATGCTATGAGATAATTTTTTTACAGCATTTTTGTTTGCAAGTTATAAGGGTTATCCTAGTAGAATAAATCTTCATTATCCGACAAGTTATCCTATCCACATGGGGTAAACTTTACCTCACGTCCAAACAAAGCCTTACATCTTGTCAGTAGCTTAGTACAGGCTCCAAATCAGTTCACCCCATCTTTTGAAGTCCCTTCATTCCCGCTTACACGTTTCAACCCCCTTCAAAAGAACCCTTGGGGCAGTATGGATGAAAGGATAGATTTCATGAGATAATTTATTTATAGATAGATTATCTTGCATTTTTATTTGCAAGTTATAAAGGTTATTCTAGTAGGTTAACTTGTAGCTATTTGGAAAGTTTGAATTAACTTGTGAAAATACATATGATAACTCACAAAACTAACTTATCTCATGTACATCAACTCTAAAATAATTTATTAAAAATTAAGTCCTTTAAACCTAAGTTAAAATATCTTTCAACTAAATAAAATTAACCTCTATTTTGATAGATAATCCCATTTGCCAAACTAACCTCAGTAAACTAAACTATATCCTCCTGTAACTTGAACTTGCATGCTTTCTTCACTTCAAGAGAGGCATTGACCAAATGACGCCATGCACCCACACATATAGGATTTTCGGATAGAACCTTCGTATATTATATAAAATATCCTATTTTGCATTCATTGATGCCACTGTAGACTGTTTCGTTTAAACGTAGATGATGATATAAAAGTTAAATGTGAATCTTATTTGATATATATTTTTTTATGTATAAAAATTATTGATATATGATAAATTTCATTATTATTAAAATCAATAATAAATTACATTTATATGTATGTAACTTACTTAAATTATTTTTAAAATTATTTTGTACGTTCAATAAATTACTTTGATATGTATATAAATCATTTAAATTATTTTTAAAATTATTTTATATGAATATAAAATTATTTTATATTGATGTAGTTATATTTTATAATAATATAAAATTATTTTTTACCTTCAAAATAATTTTATATTGATATAAAATACAGTTGATATTATATCTTGTAACATCCTCATGTTAAACGCATAGTCTCTGATTGAGTACAATTATTAAAAATCTACTCACATTATCATGCATGGTCCAAATCATCCTCTTCGATCGTAGTGAGTCCAAAGGCTGCACCTTCCACGTCCTCCCTTTCGTCGTAGCTGGTCAAGAAAACGGCAATTTCGGAGCCACCTACGGAAATAAAATGGCTGGTGGGTCATACGAAAGATTTTCGATTTTCTGTACCTAATTTCCACCAAATAGTACAACTTCACAAGTTTAACTTGCTTGACCGAGTTGGTTAGTTGGATCTACGAAAGTCCCATCTACATGTAACATGACTCTAAAATCAGGCGTGCGTTCTCCCAATTTCTTTAGTTTGAGTTGTAGTTCCCATTGGTCAATCTAGAAGAAAAACGTATGCATCAGGTGAGGCAGCTCTCGAATCTCTTTCTTTTTTTTTTCCTATGTATATGTTTGGATGTAAGATAAAATAATGTGTAGGGATAAAATAAGTGGAGAGAGATATTTATTTAAATATTAGAATAAATAAAGGTTTAAATAGTAAAATAAAATAACGGTGTATCTATATAATATTAATGGATATTTATTTAATATTAAAATAAAATTGAATAATAATAGTGAATATTTATTTAATATTAAAGATAAAAATAAAAATTATTATGATATGATAGAATAAACCTTCTCAAAAATTTCAAAAAAAAATCAAAGACGGGATATCCCACACTAACACCAGTTACGCCACCCCCACACAGGTCCTTAGAGCGAACTGATGGCCATCCAACAACAGCTTCACCATTGACCAGAGAGGCTCCTGAGCTGCCAAGCCACCTTCCCTCTTTTACATGGGATGGAGCGCCCCGTTTCGATAGCGAACAAACCAGGTCCCATGTCAAAATCACGAAAATTAGTTTAAGCTTCAAATTAATTACGAAGTATTAATATAAATTCGCAACAAATCACCACAATGATGCATCATACAACGGAAAACGCTCCACGTAGCTAGAGAGGCAACCAGGAAAAGTAGCAATTAAGCAAACGTGACTAGTAACGAAGGTGAGGAGCATACAAGGATCGAAGCTGCAATTTTCATTCCCTTCAAATGTACGAAGGGAGACGTCATACATTTGCCACTAGAGAAGGACCGGATGGCGAAGCGCGCGCGAGGCCGCGGTGCCATGCCATCTCGCTTGGGCAAAGGTGGAGAAGAAGGTCCCTTGAGGCAGATCCTATGGACGTGGACGTTGCACAGCGCGCAGTGGTACCGCCACTGGACGCACCTCTCGTTGCAGACGATGCACAAATCAGCTCTCGATATATGGTGGTGGAGGCGGTGGGCACGGTGGGCCGCGTCCCTCACGGCCGACTTGACCTACCAAGTGCAATGCTTGTGCCGCAGCGCCCGCAGCCATGGCAGTCCTCGTCGATGGGAACCGGATCTCCGCAGGCCTCGCAGGAGCATCCATCGCGAGCGCGTAGAGGCGCGAGATCGTGCTCCGGGTGCATAAAGAAGTAGAGGGTCGAGTGCCCCTCGGCAGTGGTGGTGGTCGTCGCCAACATGGTTCTCTGATGGCAGAGCGGGTCAAGGGTGTATCAGCAATCCCAACACCTGTATAATATCCCATGCAAGTTCTCCCTGCAGTCATTGCACTGAGGCGATGCACGGGTCAGCATGTGCTGAGGGTGGAGGGGCGAGGAGAGCCTCCTTGGCCACCGCGGTAAGGTTTTTTGAATGCCAAGGCAGCTTTTTGAATGCCAAGGGATCTCGCGTGGAAGTCCACCTCGCAGTCGCAACACCTGTAGAACACCTGCCCTCGGATGAACTTGGAGCATATGCCAGAGAGCTTCCGGACGAGGGTGAGGCCGTGCTGGGGGTGCAGCGGGGAGAGGATCGTCTCGGGGCAATGCGCGCAGTAGATGTGGAGATCGAAGTCGCAGGGATTGCAGCGGCACCTCGTCCCCCTCCCTTGAGTCCAGCATGCGTCGCAGGTGAAGCGGGTGTGGTTGTTGGTCTTCACGAGGGTGTGGAGTGGATGGAGGAAGTGTCCCTTCATGGAGCGTTCCAGCCCGCTCGCTGCTTGCGCCATCTTCCGGTTGTAGCTAACCCCCTGCGAAATCATGCACACGCACGACCGGATGGTAAGAATTAGATGTAATCATCTGAAATTATACGTACATGATAAACACTCACAGGTCGTGTAACTTCGTGAATCTTTCTTTCGCTCTTGATGAGTTGCAAATGGTAGCAGGCAGGTTATGCGCGTGGTATAACGCAAGAGATCAGAATTATTAAGATATTGTAATGTTTGGATTGAATCCATGTTGATTCCTACGAGGCTTCTGATCAGTGCGAGAGCGGAAGGCCTTGGGGTCAACGCGACGGTGTGGTGTGGGAGGAAGGCAAGAATGTAGTCGGGGTGCACACATTTTTATTATTATAGTAATTGTCACATCTATTCTGCTAGTCAATGAACCTGCACGGCTGTACCAGGTGGGAGATATTGCCTGTTTGGTTTGAGCTTAAAATCCAGCATATGTGACGTTAATGTATTTAATATAAAAGTAAAGGAACATACGTTCTAATATATTTTGTAATTTTTTATTAGTAAAAATGATTTTTTATAGGTAAAAAATTATTTTTAAATGAAAATTATTTTTATAAGTGAAAATTTATTTTTTTATTAATATATTTTAATTGATGTATTTTAATTTTTAATCAATATATTTTAATTTTTAAATAATATATTTTAATTTTCAAATAATGTACTCTAATCTTTTCACTTATATACGATATGGTAGGTTTTTTTTTTTTAAATGATGGTAAATTCCTTTTTTTTTTTTTTAAGTGAGACTTTGATTGCAATTTTAAAGTAAATCGATATATCTTACTGATTTTTTTTTTTTTTGTTGAGCAAGGGCGTAAACAAGGACTTGCATGTTACGTAATGCCCATACATTTGTTTACTCGTGTGTCCACTTATTTATACGTGGGGAGGAAAATACTCTCAATGAGTGTATCTTTAAATGGAATTTTGCACGTATTACTATTTTAGTTTTTTATTTACAGTGAAAACTTGCCCTTTAGCGTTTGTCATCAACGTCATAAAATTATATAGAATCGTTTAATTAGCCAAAAGAAAATAATGGGAGGTTGGTTACAGGGTTTCAGTAGGGGATGTTGGCGAGACTGTTGTATCATTTCAGGAAGATCCGACGGTCACAGAAAGTGGCACGAAGGTAACTTCCCTATATGTAAATATCGGGTCTCAGTTCTTAACATACGCACATATAAGAAATTTATTAACAGTGGTTGGGATTATTTTGGTCTCTCATGCACATGATCCTTCGAAGGTCCCGAACGGATCGAACCCTCACCTCCTACATCCTTGCCATCTTTAGCGTCCTCCCTCATCTCTTATGGTTGTGATCTTCTGCTCTTACCTCGAGGTTCCAACAAGTTTTTAACGCCCTTTCCTTTTCTCAGCCGTGGCAACACTCTATCCTCTCCTTGGTTGCGGTAACACCCTCTCTAAGTTGCACTCTTCAAGTAACTCTCTACTATCATTCTCATCTCTTCCCTCAATCCTTCACCTCCACCTAATGACTTAGTAACTAACCTAACGATGAGTGACTACTCATCATAATTAAATAAGTTAAAGTTAAATTAGAAACTGTGTAAATAATATTAAATTAACATATAAAGAGGGATTTGAGTGTGTGTTTTAAAAGTTACCGATCTAACTCTTCCTACATGCTATCTATAGCATTAGAAAGAGATAGATCAGCTTTCATTTTGATCTGAAGGGATTTTGTTGACAAGGGATCTAGATTTTAAGATGCATTTTTGATTAGAACCTCATCATGAGCCCTAACTAGCATATTTCGACCTAATAAAATAAACAAAAGCTCCTACATAACCAAGAGAAAGGCTTAATTCAAGGGATCACTAATATGTGAAGAGAACATGAAACAAGAGGTAAAACTACAATTTTACCATTGCAGTGCATCAATGGGATTTCTAAGGGTCTAGACATAGGTCAATTGGACTTAATAAGAGAAAAGGTGGGATGGTTCAGTCAGAAAAGGGTTATTGTGAAATTCAAGAATTAAATGACAATCTGTAACGCTAAAAAAAATCCACTTAAATTCACATGGTTTCAGGAAAGATAAAAATCAACTAAACCCTCTAAAATTCATGAAAAAGTATCCCCTAAGGTTTAGAACCTTCAATTTAGCCTTTGGAACCTGTTTTCACCTAGATTGGAGACCAAGCCCAATATTTGACCTAATTTGGATTTTTGTGCAAAATATCCAGTCAAACTAGGTCAAACAAAAAATCCAACTTCACCATTGGATTCCTTAGGTTCAAATTAGGTTTGTACCAAAATCTGGACCTAAGAGAAGGTCATCTTGGCCTACTTTGAAAAATGGTCCACCTAATTACATTTTGACCCTTAACTTTTGAAAACCCTTGCAAATATGCCCTCAAATTTTTGTCACTTTCTTCATTTTAGTCCCTCTGCCATTGCAGCAGGGACCCATACCGCCGGCGACTTTGTGAGAAGGTTCTCTCCTCGTTTCCATGGGGAGCTGCTCTCAGATTTGAAAGGGGAGCTCTCTGCGAGGCCCCCTATCGCATGAGTAGCTCCCCATACCCTGAATCGCCTCATAACTCTCATGCGAATGTTCAAGAGGTGTGGGTGTCACTCCGGCCATGCCTCCGGCAACCACTTTTGGCCGGCCCCTTTGCAAATAACATCCTAACCGTGCCTATTTAAGGAAGCCTAGATCATTCCACACCTTCGAAGCCAGTTTTGGCCAGAGATAACCCCCCAATTTCGTCTCTTCCTCCTTTGGCCATTTGCTCACAGGCTCCGGTGATTCTCTCTCCCTCTTCTCGTCACTCTGCCACCGTACCAGTGGCAGAGCCATCTCCGCCTCACTCCTCTGCATCGCGCCGTACCCACGCTAGCCCTTCTGACCTCCTTATTGTCGCCGCCTCTCCACCTCAGGGCCTTCGTCTCCGGCGATGGGAAACACGCGTCGCTCGCCCTCTGCATCCCCCCTTCACTCCAAATACCGTAGATAAGTTCCTTCTTTCCCTCTCTTCATTTACCCTCTTTTAATTCACACTTTCGACCCCTCGACTGCCATTGACCACCACCATCGTTCCCACCTCTGACTAGATCACCAGCGAGGTGTTCCCACCGCTCCACGCCTCCATCCACATCGCCAACCACCTCACGAGCTCCGCCATGCCTCACTGACCATAAACCCTCTTCCCATTCATCGCGAAACGCCCCCAAGAGTATCCCCGAACACACCCACTTACACGGCCACAGTAAGCCCTAGGCACGCCCACACAAGCCACCCTGCACCACGCCGACCACCGTACCACCTTCGTTGTACCTTGACGAAGCTTCCCATGCGTTCTGACGAGGCCACAAGGCCGTTTGCCTGTTGCAGGTATAGGACCTTGACCGCCATTGGAGCAAGCTTGAATAAGCTTGCAAGCTTCACCTACTGCCCCAGGCTTCAAGAAGCAGGGTCCCAGGTGTGCGAGCTCCCTTCACGAACTCCTCACGCCCGGCAATTGGAGTCCCAAAACTCTGCAGTATCGGCAATTTAGCGCGACACCCCTTGCGGGCGTACGCAAGGCAGGTAGGATTTTTAGTCCCACCTCGGTAAGTTTAGAGCGGGAAGAGTGGCATAAATTGTAAAAGTGTTAAGGGCTTATCGCCTCCTGACACGAGGTAAGGTCCCACTCTCCCCATCACACCTCGTCTACGCCCCATGCTTCGCGAACCTGGTATCCTACCTGACTACCCGTGCACTCCTTGCCCACCACCGCATGCCGGTGGGCCTAGTCCCAGGCACGCATACCCGACCCGATAACCCGAGAAGGCTCTGGGAGAGCATTCTTAAGAGCGAAATAGAGAGAGAGACGCGGGGGAGGGTAGGGGCTAGGTTTTGCTTCTCTATGCTGTGCAGGGAAGGAGGAGGAGGAAGCAGCTACGGGGAAGAGGAAGAGAAGAGAAAGAGAGGAAGGAGCTGCGGAAGGAAGCTGAAGGCAGGAGCAGCTAAGGGAGAAGAAGGTGCTGCTGAAGAGGAAGAGTTGAAGTCAGGAGAGGCTAAAGAAGAAGGAAGGACTTAGCCATAGAAATCAGAAAGAGAGAAGGAAGAAAGAAGAAGAAAGAAGAAGGTGCTGCTGAAGAAGAAGAAAGACTTGAAGGTAGAAGAAGCAGAGGCTGAAGAAGAAGGAAGGAAAAGGAGAGGCCGAGCAGAGAATCAAAGGCAGAGGAAAGCTAAGGAGACAAGAGAAGAAAAAGAAGAAAGAAGAAGGCTGAAGAAGAAGAGTGGTCGCAGAGAAAGAGAAAAAAAGAAGAAGCCAAAGTCGGAAATCAGTAGGAGAAGAATAGAGAGTGCACTGTAGTATCAAGGGTTTAAGACATCTGATTTTTACATTAGACGTCCATCTTTATATTTTTGAAGCTTCTCTATACATTAATCTCTTTTTTTTTTGCTTTATAACTTTGATTGGTCATTACATTTTATAAAGTTGGAAGTTGTGATTCTAGTTTCTAAAATATCGAATTGGTCCCAGAGTTCGACATTGGAAGTTTTTGAATTTTGAGTGGGAGCTCACCGGTGAGCGCACGGCCGGAGCGGCACGTGCGCGAGGAGGAGGAGTGCATTCGGGAGGTCCTCCCTGATACTACTGCAGCTGAAGGTGCAGGCGAGAGGGCGCGACGCGGCTACGCACGACGCGAGAGGGCGGAAACAGGTTCTGGTTCTGGGTTTTTCCTAGAATCAGACGTCTGGAGCGACGTCCAGACGACGAAGCTGACGTTTGGAGGAGGTTCCAGACGTCTGGGGTGAGAGTTTCGCGAAGGTACGTCCTCTTTCCATGCAGGCCGCTCCACTGCCACCACTTTGCATGCCATTTTGAGAAGATTGGGTGTCTGCGTGCAGGATTTACTTTGGAAAGGCCCGGGACATGCCCTCCTATGCTTTTCAGAATTCTAGGGAGCTTACTAGATGACTGTAGGCACTTATAGATGTCCGGAGAGGTGGTCGGGCGTCTGGAGCTGGGTCCAGACAGTCTAGAAGAGTTCTTGGACGTCTGAGGATTGGCACAGGGCTTGAGGTATAACATTGGACACTTTTAAGGCATCTGGAAGTTGTTCCAGATGTCTGATTTGAGATAGAAACCCTATTTTTGACCTGATTAGGGTTCATTTGAGTTTTGTTTTACGCAATTAAGATACCATTGTATTCCTTGTGAGTTTCTCTACTTGTTAGAAGACTTTTTATACTGTTCTGATAGTTTCCTTGTGATTGCTCCTTGTCATAGGACTTCGTTCCGTTACGGGATTGGGGCTTGCTGAGGCACGTGAGACTGTCGTTTAAGCCCCCACTACTCGTGGGTTTACTAGTAGAGTAACTTCCCTTAATCTAATTACAAACCTGAATGCATGTGTGGAATGATTGAATAGAATCTAGGATATGGCATGAATCCTAGGACGAGAAGTACTGAAAATGTCTGTATTGAATGAATGAAATGTAATCTTGAATGAGTAGATAGAAATGATAATAACTGCCTGTAAATGAATAACAGTTGCCTGTGAAATGGGAAAAACTAGTACTAGTTAACTGTTGCATGTGATTTTCCAGTTGTATACATTAAATGACATAATACGAGTTGCATGTATATAAATTGAGAATGGTAATGTGAATGATGAAAATACAAGCTACTTGTGTATAACCTGAGTACGGAAATGTGAACGATAGAAATACAAGTTGCATATGTATAACATGAGAATGGAAATAGAAATGATGAAACCTGGTATGACATGGCCTGAGGAATATGAGCATGAACCCTACGGGGAATTAGGAGTTTAGCTCCTGGAAATAAATGGAATGGATCTGGAAATGTGATTGGAAGTGTGCTGGCCCTTGAGTACGTGGTACCAAGGGGAGCGCATATTACCTCTTAGTGTAGAGGGGTGCTTGCCGCCTTCGGGTTGAGACTTGGGGTGGGCTTGGCCACTTTGCTCTGACTCTGTGGCCTTCGTGTACACTGTACCCAGGAGAGCTACTAGTGTAGGGAGAGAGCTAGCCACCCCACGGGACCAGGGGTTCAGCTAGCTGCCCTACACCGACTTGTTAGGCCCACTGGGCAAACCAATGTAGTCAGATGAGGGTGCGCGGACTGTGGAGGGGCGAGACCCCTGTCTGGTTTCTGAGAGGAGCTAGACCCCTATTATTGAGAGGGCTAGGCCCTATACTGGTTCCGTGCTGTATTTTGGGTGCACCCACTAACGGAAACGACTAACCGTGTGCCAGTGCGGGGTAGCTATCCGTGCGCTTATCGCACATGCCGCAGTCACCGTTACGTCTGTTTATGACCTTGGGGTGGTTGACTGGGTGTAGGATCACCACGGGGGATTCTCCCAGCTAGGAGAGCACCACATGTGCCTTCTACTCTTCGGAAAAGACTGCAATCAAGATTGTTCCCACGAGGAACAATCGAGATCTAGAAAGAGACCTAATAAATAAATCAAGTGGTGAAAAAGAATAATTAGTTAAAGAAAGTAATTGAAAAACAACAGCTACCTGTCCACTATTACTGCTTTAGTTAGTTGGTTGCCACTCTACTCAGCGTTCGCTGACTTTGTGTACTCATAACCCTTTTTAGATCTAGGTGTTGAGCAGCCATAGCCCATGGCTGCAGAGGGTGCTGGGCCTAGTAGAGCCCAGTAGTTGTAGCTTCTTGTTGTATTCCTTACTGTTGTAGTGAGTAGACTCTTGTACCTTTACATTTTACACTCTTGCGTTCTGTACTTTATATTCCTGTACTTGGTTACTTTTCTACTTTTGTGGTGGTGATACGTACTATAACAGTTTTTACTTCTTTACTGCTGTACCTTTTTACTGTTAGTTGCTTAGCATAGTGAATGTGGTTTACTTTCCTGCTTTCTGGTTACTTTCTCGTTGGCTGACTGGGTCTTGGGATCAGTCGAGTCGGTCCGGTCTCGTGTCCTGTAGGGATTCGGGAACAGGTCGTAACATTAGCCCTCTCTCTTAATCCCCTCAAAATCCAAAAAGGAAAAACAAAAATCAATTTAGGGCTACCTGTTTCTATATTTAGTAACTCACAAAAGTTGCCTGATTTTTAATTTCAACACATTTTTTATTGAACATCCACTTAAGGTAACTAGGGCTAAGACCTTCTTGAATTGAGCCCTAGATACCAATTTGTGAGGCAACTAAATTGGATTAAATAGAGCCAGCTTAAGGATTACAAGCTAGGGTTTTAGAGACACATCTTTTTTTAAGAAAAGAATAAAAAATTCCAAAAAGAAGTGTGCCTAAGCCTTGTTTGAAGTGACCTATCTAAGAGAAACCCTAAGCAAATCAGGCTCTTAATCTACTTGAACTCTAAAAGTAAGGACCTAAAAGCTCTCAAAGGAATAAAGAGGTGAAGTTGATCATTTGGGTCAACCAACCTTTAAATTAAGTCACTTTGCACTCAAAAGGCTTAAAGTTCAAGTGGAACCCTAAGCACCTTGATCTTAACTAAAAGAGGTAGACTTAAGAGGTCAAGGTCCCCATTCTGGTCTACTTGGAATCTCAGTGACAAGAGAGGTCGGGTGGGGGAAACCCTGTAACCCGTGGGGACGCTCTACCGTGTAGGGGTCTTCGCGGGACTCTCCCTCTCTGGCTACCCTGGTAATTCTTAGGTGGACGACCTTCTGATCTAAGGGTATCATCCGCCCCGAACCTCTATAGTCACCTAGCATATTTTTGGTGTCTTGATTGGGTCCAGCACATTTTGATCTCATCTAATCTGTCGATGTATGTTTGGTAGGAGGTCCTTAAAACCCCCTTTAGAAATCCATTCTCCCCGAGGCCAAGCCTTCGTACTCTTGTTTGAGCAGCAACCCCACCACATAGACCTTTCCTCTGATTCAGAACCAAGTTCCCCTTCTTCTTCCATCATGGCACAACCTGTTGAAGAAGAAAATAATCTTGAGCACCAGCTTCAGCATCTAAATAACCTCTTCCAAAACTTCATGAACCCACCACAGCGTCCCATGATGCGAGATCACTATAATCCCGCTACGGTGGCAATCGAGCCTCGAGTCTAAATCCCGGCTGGAGGTCTGATTTTGAACTAAAGCCCAATATGATTCATGTCATACCAAAATTCTATGGGCTTAACTCCGAGGATCCATTCTAGTATATTAAACAGCTCAAGCATCTGGCCTAGACTTTTGGGTCAGATGCACAAAATCAGGATATTTTGCTCAAGAAGATGTTCTCTTTCTCCCTCATGGACAAGGCTACTCATTGGTACCAAACTTAGACTCGTCCAATCAACACATGGGATGAACTTCAGTCCGAGTTTTTGAAAAAGTTCTTTCCCGTTGGTCGGACAAACGCCTTACGCTATCAGATCACTCATTTCACCCAATAGACGGGAGAACCTCTTCATGAGGCATGGGACAGATTCTTGGATCTCATGTGAAAGTGCCCCCATCACGGAGTTCCTAAATGGGAACAAGTCCAGTCTTTTTACCAGGGCCTCCGTGAGAATATTCGATTATCCGTCAATGCAACCTGCGGAGGAAACATCATGGGTCAGCATGAGGACACGGTGTGGGAGATTCTGGAGAACATGTGTGAGAACTCCATCAATAATGACTCCATGGGCTTATTCGACCGGACGAATGCCTGCGCATCGGCGAATCTGAGGGGAGCACATGAGACGCAGGGCCTGTTCGCATCCGTCGACTTGGAGCTAATGGCAAGTCGGTTGGACAAGGTCTCTATCATAGAGAAGAAGGTGGATGAGCTGACTCGGCATTTGCTGTGAGCCACCTATGCGCAGAATTCTTTCGCACAGCCACCTCTCGCAAGGGAAATTGTGCAAAACATCTTTCACCGATCTTCTCAGGGGGTGGACCCGTATCCACCCCCGTTTGACTCCAGGACCAAAGGGACCTTCGATCCACTCTATTCTTGTCAGGGGAACTCTGAAACCCCATACTTTGACTTTCCTGAGGCTCCTCTGACCGGAGAGGACCTCAATGCCATCCAGAATGACCCATTTTCCAACACCTACAACCCTGGATGGTGAAATCATCCCAACTTCAAGTGGGCGGGAAATTCTCAGACTCAAAGACCACTTTATCAACCCCATCCACAAGTCCCTCGTTCATATCAGCTGCCTCAGCCTCGGCCCAACCCCACCTATCAACCTAGGCCAAACCAAGATCAAATGCCTCGTATCCTCCAAACACTGGCTAACATTCAGAGAATGAATGCGGCAATACAACAACAACACAAGGTCGAGATCACAGAGGTCCGCAACCAACTCACCCAGATGGCAAATTCCCACCAACTGGGCAAACTTCCTTCACAACCTCTTCCAAACCTAAATAACGTGCCAACCTAGACGTGCGTTATGAACCCAAATTCAGGCCACGCACACATGATTTATCAAGCCCCTTCTCTTCCATCACTTGACAGGATGGAAGCTTCAACATCTTACGCGAGATATCAACAACAGCCACCTATTTGACCAACCCCCAACCAGAACCAGGCAGGATTAAACTCTGTAACAACTCATAGTGGTAAAGAACCCAAGACCCACCTTACCCAAACCACTCCAAGCCTGGTAGTGATCCAAGTCCTAGGATAGTTATCCAGGATGTCCCCACCCCAGATCAAGAACCTGGACCTATTCTAGAGGGACCAACCAAGGTTCTATTTCCCGAGGCCTTGACCAAGGGAAAAAGGATAACCAAGCCCGTGGCTCCTGAGGAGGACCTGATCAAGCTCTTTGAACAGGTCTAGATAAACATCCCCTTGATGGATGCAATCCGTCACGTACCGACTTATGCACGATTTTTGAGAGACGTGTGTACACCCAAGCGTAAGCTGCGAATCAAAAGTGGGAGTCCGATCATACTATCAGAGCACGCCAACTCTGTAATCTTGAGTAAACTCCCACCCAAGGCAAAAGACCCAAGCACTCCCCTGATTTCATGTAAAATTGGTGAAACCCAATTCAATAGAGCATTACTAGACCTAGGTGCCTCCATAAACCTAATACCCACATCCCTGCTTAACCACCTTGAAAAGTCCGAGCTTAAACCGACAGAGGTGATATTGCAGTTAGCTGATCGATCCATCAAGTCACTTAAAGGAATACTTGAGGATGTCATTGTTAGGGTACGAAATTTCTACTTCTCGGTGGATTTCATAGTTCTAGATATGGATGCACCTGAGAACCCAAGGGATACATCGATTATACTAGGGAGACCTTTTCTGGCCACTACTAGGGCCAACATAAGCTGTGAGGAGGGCCATATAAAATTGAACTCTTAATATTGACATCTTTAAGGCCCAACAAGGGATTAATTGCGGTGTTGTAGAGCAAATATGTGATATCAAAGTCGTGGTTGATGAACCGCATATTGAGGACAACCTGATTATCCCCAATCAACCACAAGAAAATCAAAACCCGCAATTAGAGGATTCTGAACCTGATCTAGATACGCCCATAACTCATGCCCTTGTTCCTCACATACACTCTAAACCACCTACTGCTGCTGATAATCCCGTCTTGAAACTCAAGCCCCTTCCTGATCATCCGAAATACGTCTTTTTGGGTTCCAATCAGACGTTTTCTGTGATTATAAACTCTAGACTCACACCTGATCAGGAATCCCATCTGATTACTATTCTCCAGCAACATCGTAGAGCCATTGGATGGACTCTCGATGATTTGACTGGTATAAGCCCCTCTTATTGTACACACCACATCTATTCCGAAGAGGGTGCACGACTTTCACGTGAGATGCAAAGACATCTGAACCCTAATATGCAAGAGGTCGTGAAAGAGATCATTAAGTGGTTAGATGCATGGATCATCTACCCGATCTTCGACAGTCGATGGGTAAGTCCAATCCAGGTTGTGCCTAAGAAGGCAGGGCTCACCACCATCACGACTGAAATTGGAGAGGTCATACCACGTGGAGAGTCTGCATAGATTACAGAAGACTCAATTCCTCCACGAAGAAGGATCATTTCCCACTACCGTTTATTGATTAGATCCTCGAAAAACTACGGGATATAGGTTCTTCTGCTTTCTTGATGGGTACTCCGGTTATAACCAAGTGGCAATTCATCCAGAGGACCAAGAGAAGACCACGTTCACCTGCCCCTTTGGGACATACGCGTTTCGAAGGATGCCTTTCGGTCTCTGCAATGCACCTACGACTTTTCTGCGGTACATGCTTGTCATATTCTCTGATATGGTAAGTGATTATCTGGAAGTCTTCTTGGATGACTTTTTAGTATTTGGGACATCATTTGACAATTGCCTCCAGTACTTGGTTCAAATACTCAGGCGATGTATTAACGTGAATTTGGTTCTTTCCTGGGAAAAGAGCCACTTCATGGTGCCTGAGGGGATCGTCCTGGGACATCTGATTTCGGAGAGAGGCATCCAAGTTGATCGAGCCAAGGTTAACTTGATTTTCAAACTTCCTATGCCTAGCTCGATTAAGGACATCCGATCTTTTATGGGGTACGTCAGTTTTTATCATCGATTCATCCTTGATTTTTTGAAAATCGCGCGCCCCCTAATCACTCTTCTCTCTAAGGATGTACCTTTTGAAATTTCCAAGGAATGAACTCAAGCATTTAAGATCCTTTGTGATCGAGTTACCCAAGCCTCGATCCTACAGTCCCCTGATTGGTCTCAACCCTTTGAGATCATGTACGATGCATCTGACTTTGTTGTAGGAGCGGTTTTGGGGCAGAAAATTGACTGGAAACACGTGGTCATTTACTACTCTAGCAAAATACTTAACGAGGCTCAGCGTAACTACATTGTTACTGAGAAAGAGCTGCTAGCCATAGTATTTGTTCTTGAAAAATTCAGATCTTATCTCCTGGGTTCCCATGTCATTATCTACTCGGATCACACTACTGTGAGGCATCTCCTTGTGAAGAAGGATGTGAAATCTCGATTAATCCGATGGATCTTACTGTTGCAAGAATTTGACCTCGAGATTCGCGACAAAGTGGGAAGACAGAACGCTGTAGCTGACCACTTATCCCACCTTCCTTCTGAGATCATTGACCCTTCCGAACCCATCGCAGAGAATTTTCCTAATGAGCACCTCCTGACTATCAATACTGGGCTTCCATGGTTTGCTGACATAGTAAACTACTTGGCATCACATCAGATCCCGTCTGATTGGCCGAAGGCTAAGAAGGACAAATTACGCTCTGATGCCAAGTATTACATTTCAGAAGACCCGTATTTATTCCACATAGGTGTTGATCAAATTATTCGACGGTGTATCACGGAAGTGAAAATCAATGACATACTCTCTTTCTGCCATAACCAGGCATGCGATGGCCATTTTTTTTGGCACAAAACCGCATCAAAAGTCCTCCAGTGTGGCTTTTACTGACCCACAATCTTCAAGGATGCATATAATCACTATAAGTCATGTAACCATTGCCAGACCTTGGGCAACATGAGCCATCGTGACATGATGCCTTTACAACGGATTCTGGTATGCGAGATTTTTGACATTTGGGAGATTGATTTTATGGGACCCTTCCCTATCTCGGACGGATTTGAATACATTTTACTCGCTATTGACTACGTGTAACGACCCGATTCCCGAGTCCCTACGAGACACGAGAATTGGACCGACTCGACTAATCCCAAGACCTAGTCGTCCAACGAGGAAGTAACCAAAAGAGCAGTAAAATAAACTACATTCAGCATGAATATAACTAGCAGTAACAAAATACAACAGTAAGAAAAGGAACTACTACAGTATATACCATCACAACAGTAGAACAACAATTATAACATAACATGAAGCTACAAGTAAAGAAGTACAGAGAGTAACAAGAACTACTCACTACAGTGGAAAAAAAGGGGGTACAAAAAGAACTGCGGTAACTCTACTAGACCCTACTCGGCCCAGCGTCCTCTGTAGCCGCTGACCCTGGCTGCTCAACACCTGGTCCTGAAAAGTAACGAGTGTAACACGTCAGCAAAACGTTAAGTAGAGTGGCAGATAAAACTAAAGAAATAGTTGAGTGTACAGTAGCTATTGTATTTTACTTTCTTTATTTACGTCCTTCTATTATTTCATGATTTATTTATTTCTCAAATCCTTCACTTGATCTCGAATGTTCCTCGTGGGAACGATCTTGATTGCAGTCTTTTCTGAAAGGTAGAAGTAACACGTGGTGCTTTCCTGGCCGGGAGAGTCCCCGTGGTGATCCTACCCTCAGTCAACCACCCCAGGGTCGTTGACAGACGTAACGGTGACTACTGCACGCGCGATAAGCGCACGGGTAGCTACCCCGCACTGGCACGCGGTTAGTCGTTTCTGTTAACGGGTGCACCCAAAGCACAACACGGAACCAGTATAGGGCAGAGCCCTCTCAGTAACAGGGGTCCAACCCCTCCACAGTCCGCGCACCCTCGCCTGACTACCCTGGTTTGCCCAGTGGGCCTAACAAGTCGGTGTAGGAGGCTAGCAGAACCCCGGGGCCCGTGGGGTAGCTAGTGCTCTCCCTACACTAGTAGCTCTCCTCGGTACTGCGTACGAGAGGGCCAGCAAGTCGGTGTACAGTGGCCAAACCTACCCCGGTCTCGACCTGAGGGCGGCAAGCTCCCCTCTACACTAAGAGGTAATGTGCGCTCTCGTTGGTACCACGTACCCCAGAGACAACACACTTCCACGTCTTACTTTTATAGTTCCATCCATTTTCTTTCCAGGAGTTCTACTCCTAATTCCTCGTAGGGTTCCAACTCCTTTAACTCAACACATTTAGGTTTCACCGTTCCAGTTTTACGTTCATACAACCCATGTTCTTAATCATATTTATTCTTTTACAGCAGGCAGCGGTTAAATCAATTTACAGGCAGCTATTATTTCCTTTCCACCTTTCCAAGACTGCAATATTTATATACATATCACTAGTTTTCCAGTCCTAGGATTCATGCTGTAACCTAGGATCTATCATTCAATCTAGTTTCCAGTCCTAGGTTTCATGCAATACCCTAGGATCTATCATTCAATCTAGTTTCTCAGTCCTAGGGTTCATGCATTGCCCTAGACTCTATTAATTATTCCACAATTGTAACAATTTTGATTAAGTAAATTAAAGGCCACTCTACCAGCTACAACGGGAGTACTGGGGGGTGGTCGGAAATCCCGCGCGCCTTCGCAATCCCCAAGACTGAAATGGAATGGAGTCCTAACACAAGGATCAAATACAAGGAGTTTCTCAGAACGGTATATAATTACTGTAAACGGGTAGAGGATTTTATCCTGGAAAGAATGCAACTCGAAACGCGGAAAACAGACTCCGAACGGGCCCTAAACGGGTCGAAAACGATGAAACTGCCCAAAATCAAATGTTTGCAACCTCTTCCAGACGTCTTAAAATGTGGGTCAGAGCGTACCTTTGTTCTGTGTAGTCCCTCGGACGTCCAAAAGCCTACAGGGGCGTCTAGCTTAGTTCCCAGACGTCTGATGGTCACCCCGGACGTCTAGAAGTCCTTCCCGTCGTCTGGCACTGCGGCCAGACGTCTGACTCACGTGGGATGGCGAGCCCTTGCGCCCTCCCAAGTAGAACCTGCACGTACCCACACTTGTTCTCAGTACAACAAGTCGCAGACGAAGGCGCGGCGGACGACCGCATGGCCGTACACGCGAAAAAGGAAGAAGATAGAAATATCTTACCGTCCAGACGTCTGGACAGTCCTCCAGACATCTTCACCGTTGTCTGGTTGGAAGCTCAGACGTCTGATTCTGAAAAAACTTCCAGAATCAGAGCTCGACTCGTTCTCCGCCCACGATGCACGGCCGTGCCGCGCCCCGTCCGCCTGCTGCTCGAGCTGCAGCAGCCCCTCCGCGACACTCCACGCCTGCTGCTCCCCCGCCAGCCGACTCTAGCAGCCCCGGCAAGCTCGAGCCCTCACGGTCGAGCATCTCCTCCCTCGCGCAACACCTCCTCCCGCACACTTGCCGTGACCGCTACTGCTGCCGCTCACTCGCTCGCTCGCGCTCCCTCACCAGCTGGGAGAAGAAGAAGAGGGACACGGAGGAGATGAGGGTGAGGGAGAGGGCGAGGGGCCTTTTAAGGCTGCGCGGGGAGAGAGAGAGAAGCGCCGCGCCCTGCAGGAGGAGAGAGGGAAAAAGAGGGAAGTGAGCGGTGGGTGTAGGTCTGCGCGCGCATGCGCCCAGACGCAACCCCGTACGCCGCAAAAATTAAATACCAGACGTCTGGTCAGACGTCTGGGCCACTTCCCAGATGTCTTAAAACCGTCTTAAGGCCGTGTTCGTAACACTACGTGTCCAAATAGATCGAAGCCATTCCAACCCGAACCAATGATCACAAAGTCGTTATCAAATTTATTCACCAAAACATCTTTTCACAGTTTGGGATTCCATGTGCAATCATTTCTAATGGAGGGACGCATTTCACAAATGCTCAGTTCAGGTCACTGATGACCAAATACGGGGTGTCACACCGAATCTCTACTCCTCAATCATTGGCTGTGCTTCTCGTAAAAGATTTGGCTGCGATCCTTCTAACAAATTCTTTAGGAAAGAATTAGATGATTGGAACTTCTATGGAGGTGTGTTCTTCGTGAAATTCTAATGAAGCATCGGTCTCCCACAAATCTTAAATAAACTCTGTGCGAGGGTAAAGAGAAAGAAGATCGATCTACTCTTGCAGTTGACAAAATCAAATAACGAGAGTGGTGACAATTGATGAGGAAAGAAATCGCCCTTGCAAAATGAATCCAATGGGCTGGTTGTTAGACTAGTAGAATTAACTTGGACTCAGTCTACGTAGGAATGCAAAGAGGTATAGACCCACCAAACGGTTATGAGTCAACATAATAACCCCTATTATCTTTCTATAACTCCATATTATTATGGTAGTTACATCTCCAAATATGTAACCTCCCACATGTATTCTATTGTTAACTCGCTTTGATTGGGTTTTAAAATTGTTGCGTTATAGTATAAATAACCAAAGTGAATCTAACATTTAAATTTATAATTCTCGAAATAAAAGTATCCTAAAGTCGTCTCTGGGAGTAAGTAATACATGACTGTCACTTTTTGGATTTTAAGGCTCGGGAACTAGATACAATTAATTTGGTTTCCATGGACGCAATCTAGTTTGGAGGGGTTAAGTTCATAATTCAATAATGTATTCACTGAAACTATATGTTAATTGGTGCATAATTGAAAATAATTGAGAAATGATGTAATTAGGCACTATATTAAGTTAATAATAGTCCAACGAATATACTAATTATCCAGGAATTCAAATAAATTCAATTTCATATCAATTAAATTCATATAACTATATGTTCTTTACTTGAATTGATGAAATAAGGTCCCTGTGAGTTTGCAATTGAGTCCCTGCGAACTTTCTTCTTCTGCAGATAGGTCCTTGTGAGAATTAAGGAGTATAAGCTCCTCTTCTCTTCGCGTGCAGCGAAGAAAACCTTCTTCTTCACTTCGGTTCTTGCGTGCCTCACCAGAGCACTGCTGAAATCAAGATCTGGCTGTAGGTCATCGCTGACATGCGGCGGAGCTGCATCGTTGGGGGGCGACTAGAGTCGTGGCGGCGGCAGATTGGTGATCTGAAACGAGGATCTCCGGTGAAGGGTGGCTGAAGGTGGTGGATCCAACGGAGCTCGTTGGATGTCGTTCGTGCACGAAACAACCCTGTGGAGGGGGCAAAATGTTCCTCGTGCCGTGGGGAAGCTTCCCGTGAAGCTTGGAAGCTTGCGGACGTAGGTGCGGTTATCTGAGGTCGTGGGCAACGTCGCCGGCAATGGGTTGTTTGGTGGAGAGCGGATCGCGTCGAAACTCAAAGCTAATGAGTTGGGAAGCTCCGCCCTTGCCTATTAAGATGGTGGCTATGTTAATTTTGCGCGGGGATGTCGGAGGAAGGCTGGAGGACACGATTAGGGTGGTGGTTGATGTTCGTGTCCGATGGTTGTTTTGAAGCATCTAAACCCCAAATTGATTGGGGGCTTTTGTTTCCATTGTCGTGGGTTGTAGGTCTGATATCTTAAGTGATCAATTAACTCGTTACTTACTGTAAGCTGTAAGTTCTCATCCTCGATCAAGTGATTCTCCGATATAAAAAATTTGGTGATTCATCACCCTACCAACACCTTCTGGTGCAGCAGCTGTACGATCATCATATTTCGAGCCTCTCAATGAAATGTTGATATCAATTTTTAGATTTTACTTGCTGTATGCAAGCATAATAAAAAAAAAAAAAAAGAAAACATAAATAAAATTTAAAAAAAAAAGTAATGGCTACCGTATCTGACGAGCACGATCATCGAAAATCTTAATCTCACATTATCATATTTTGCAGACCATCCTCTTCGATGGTGGTGAGTCCAGAAGCTGTACCTTTCACGTCCCCTCTCTCGTCGTAGCTGGAGAATGTCCCTCGAAAGGTCGTGTCGTTGGCATTTGAAATAGCAATTTCTTTGCCATGCAGCCAAGGAAGTTGGTGGGTCATGCCTACCATTGTCGAAGAAATTATTAAATAATATCTAATTATTATAATATTTTGACTGAGATATTTTGTTAATAAAGATTTTCCATTTTCTGTACCCAACCTCCGCGAAATAATCTAACTTCACAAGTTTAACTTGCTCGACTGAGTTATTTCCCCCTCCTAATCCGCACGCTCCCCCGACCCCCTCTTTCTTCTCCCTGAGTTACTCTTGGGACTTCGATCGCCCACCTGAGCCGATCTGCCCCCCATTTCTGTTGGAACTTCCCCTCCTTCCTCGAGATCTCTCCTTCCTTGTCAATCTCGACATGAACAGTGTTTTGTGACTCATAGCGACCAGATGCGGCGAGGCTATGATGGGTGCAGCCCGATGTGATGCTTCGATCGATGTGTGTGCTGCGTCCGTCGTGATCGGTGCCGTCGGTAGCGGATCTACGTACGGTGAACGACGCGAGATGCAGTGGTGGCACCGGCCAGACGACTCTCGCTGCGTTCTTCGGTCGACGTCTGCAGTCATGGTCTCCAGTCGACGTGAGCGGTCATGATCTCCGATCAACGTCGAGCAATGGTCGTGGACTTGGAGCGTTGGTGCTATTGTCCAGTGTGATTATCTCGATTTGCGATTCGATTGTGTGTTACAATGGGTATTTGTTCTGGCTGGTGTGGGTATTTTGTTCCTTCTTTTTCTATATTTTTTAGTTTAGATATTTTATCAAAAATCACGTGTGATTTCAAATTATTAAGGTCGAATTTGATTTCGACCTTTTGGATCGTTCTATTCATTTTTGTTGGAGTGTTTCTTTGAGTTTCGTTTCATTGATAACTCATCTTATCTATAAGTGTAGCATCACCTTACTTCGTGAGATCGTCCAAATTTTGATATAGGGATATATTTTTATTTTTTTATTTGTTATTTTATTTGTTATCTTATTTATGAATTTTAACTTCTCCTCATTCTTATGTGATATAAATTTTTTTTCTTTGCCAGGGCATCAAATTATTATTATTTTTTTATGCATCCCTTTTTATTAGATTTTCCCCTGAAACTTTCTTTAAGAAAGAAAAACTTACCCTACCGAGTTGGATTAGTTGGGTCTGCCCAAGTCCGATCTAGATCACTAGTGATTGACTTTTAAATCAGTCGTACGTTCTCCCAGATTTTCTAGGTTGAACCGTAGAGCTCATTCGTCGAATAATAAAGAGAAAAAAATAAACGAACATAATTTACAACATATTTTACAATACACGTATAAGGGTGATAGTTTAAATTTATATATTTTAAATTTTTATCGGTAGAAATTATTTTTATTGATAAAAAATTAATTTTTATACATAGAAAATTATATTTTAAATAAAAAGTATTTTTTAATGATAAAAAGTAAAAAATTATATATTTTTTATTTTCATTCGATACATTTTAATTATTAACCTATTTGTTTTAATTTTTAATTATTATATTTTAATTTTTAATTGATTGAAATTTAATTTATTTTTTATTAATTAATTTTTATTTTCAACCGATTCCCATTTCAACCTATTAATCTTAATTTTCAACGAGTTATTTCTTAAACGCGTTGCAACGCCAATTTTTTTACTCGCGTCCAGTAATAAAATAGAAACGTGTGCATGAGGTGAGAAAGCTCTCGAATCCCCTCTCACGGGCCATCCAGCAGCAGCTTCACCAATCGCCAGAGCGGATCTCAAACTGCGGAAAGAACCATAACCTCCAGCTACCTCTGCCTCTCGGCCACCTACCCTCTTCTGCGTGGGATGGGACGCCCCGTTTCGATAGCGAACAAACCAGGTCGCATGAATCACGAAAATTAGTACACGCTCCAAATTCAAATTAATTATGCAGTAATATAAATTCGCAACAAAGCACCGCAACGATACATTATACAAAGGTAAACGCTCCAAGTAGCTAGAGAGGTAACTAGGAAAAGCAGCAGTTAAGCAATGTGACTAGTAACAATGGTGGGGAGCATACAAGGATTGAAGCTGCAATTTTCATTCCCTCCAAAGGTACGAAGGGAGAAATATTCATGCATTTCCCACTACAGGTGGACCAGATGGCAAAGCACGCGACCGTGGTGCCATGCCATCTCAGTTGGGCGGAGGTGGAGAAGGTCCCTTGAGGCAGCCCCTGTGGACGTGAACGTTGCACAGCACGCAGTGGTACCTCCACTGGACGCATCTCTCCTTGCAGACGATGCACAGATCAGCTCTCGATATATGGTAATGGAGGAGGTGGGCATGGTGGGTCGCATCCCTCACGGCCGGCTTGAAAGCCCGAGTGCAACGCCTGTGCGCGTGGAAACCACAGCGATCGCAGCCGTAGCAGTCCTCGTTGACGGCAACCGGATCTCCGCAGGCCCCGCAGAAGCATCCGTCCGGAGCGCGTAGGGGCGTGAGCTCGTGCTCCGGGTGCATAAAGAAGTAGAGGGTCGATTGCTCATTGGTAGTGCTGGTAGTGGATGTGGTAGTGGTCATCGTCAGCATGGCTCTCTGATGGCAGAGCGGGTGAAGGTCGTAGTCGCAATCCCAGCACCTGTATAATATCCCATGCAAGCTCTCCCTGCAGTCATCGCATCGATGCGATGTCCGGGTCAGCATGTGCTGAGGGTGGAGGGGCGAGGAGACCGTCCTCGGCCACCGCGGTGCATTTTTTTGATCGCAGAGGCAGCTCGTGTGGAAGTCCACCTTGCAGTCGAGGCACCTGTAGAACTCTTGCTCTCGGATGAACTTGTAGCAGGCGCCGCAGAGTTTCCTGACGAGGGTGAGGTCGTGCTGAGGGTGGAGGGGGGAGAGGATTGTCTTGGGGCAGTGCGCACAGTAGATGTGGAGATCGAAGTCGCAGGGATCGCAGCGATACCTCGTCCCGCTCCCTCGAGTCTCGCACGCGTCGCAGGTGAAGCAGGTGTTCTTGTTGGTCTTCACGAGGGGGTGGCGTGGATGGAGGAAGTGCTCCTTTATGGAGCGTTCCAGCTCGCTCGCTGCTTGCGCCATCTTCCGGTTGTAGCTAACCCCCTGCGAAATCACGCACACGTACGACCGGATGGTAAGAATTAGATCTAATTATCTAGAATTATATATGGATGATAAACACTCACGGGTGGTGTAACTCAATACATCTTCCTTTCGCTCTTGATGACCTGCAAATGGCCACAGGCAGGTATGATGAGCGTGATATAACGCAAGAGATCAGAACTATTAAGATATCGTTATGTTTGGATTGAATCCGAGCTGATTCCTATGAAGCTTCTGATCGACGCGAGAAGGGGACACCTTGCAAGGCTTGATGGGTCAACCCGATGGTGTGGTGTGTGGGAAGGTGAGGACGTAGTTGCAGGTGTAGTATTATAAATACCTATATATATATACCAATTTTCCCGGCAAACCTGACGTGGAGGAGATGAAGCAGGAATAAGAAAATGGGCAGAAGGAAATTTACATTTTAGACACGGCGCCAATGCATTTTAATTCCATATGGAAGAAGTCAAATCGCATTCAAAATTTTGAATGAAGCTCTATAAATAGTTCTCCCACCGAAATAAAAGCAAATCAAGTAAACATTGAAGCTCCTCGTCTCGCCCAAGTCCAGAAGGAGAGTTTGGAAATCCAAAATCGAGTGCACGCTTACAGCTGCGAGGACAAAGCGGTGCTTCTGTAGCTTGAAGCAAAATCTTGAAATAACTTCGTGAGGTATACCCTCTAACATCGGAATCAACTAGAACCACTCGGACATGGCAACACTACACCGATCGAAGAATGTAAATAGTAAGTTTCTTCTTTACAATAACTGCTGCATTCGCTGAACTTTCGCACTTCACTTGGGATATTTAGAACACAGGGTGAACGATGGACGTTGTCGGCTGGTATCGTGGTGGTTGATACTTGATAGGAATGGCAGATTCCACGTAGCCAGAGGTTTCCTATCTGTCATCGCAATCAAAGAGCTACCCTAATAACTATAGATTCACCACCCGACTTAGCATATATAGTTAGTTACCGGTTTATACTGCCAACGACAGAAGCATTAGAGAAGAAGGTGTGTATCTCGTATTTGAAATTTAGAAGTTACATTTGTTACTTTCAGGTATATATGCTTGTTGAGTTCCCCACTTCACGTACGTGAGGCAAACACGTTGCAACTGCAGAAAGAGGTAGATCAACTGAAACGATGCAATGTTCATGGCGATATTATTACGAAGGAGTCGGCGATGACTAAACTTGTTGTCTCTGAATGGACCAAGTCAAAGGAGAGGTCCAACAGAGAGCGAACATGGTCATTGGAGCAACTATTAAGTGACAGTTTTTTTTAAGGCTCCGTTTGAGGGGAGATTCTGCCACGGGATAAAGGTTTGATTAAAAGATTACAGGAGAAAGTCGATTAAATTAATTTGGAAGTTAGATAAAATAATTTATTTTATTTTACTAATTAATATCAAAGTAAAATTATTTTATTATATTACATCAATTCCATTATATAATAAAATATATCAACTTCAATATAATATATCTATTAAAATATATTTATTATATTATATCAATCCACTTATATCTATATCAAAATATTAAAAAATTATTAATCATATTATACCACTATTTATTTTTATACTATCAATTAAACACCACTCAACTTATCCCTATAATACTTTATCCAGATATAAATCTTATAATGTAACCTAAAAAAAGTGAAAACTCCCGTCATTCACAAATTGGCATGTTTTATTGTAAAGAAAATTGACCTAGCATATGCGAGGATTGCAGTTTGCATGACTCCTCACACCCAAAGTTGGTTAAAAGGTAGAAGAGAGGTGATGAAAAGAAGAGAAAAGAACAGCTATTATGATAGATTATTGTTATAACATACATAGGACTGGCAGACATGCGAAAAAACTCCTGTCACCTGTGTGCCTATCTCCTCTTCTTCTCCAATAGGCCCCAATCGATCGCTTGGGGCTAATTGGAGCCTCCTTCCCCTTTGATTTTTCCTCCCCTTCCCCTAGGGACACCTCTCACAACATGGGCGACATGCACGGCTCATAGACGGGTGTGCGGCAAGCTCGAGCGTGTCGGTGGTGAGCGGTGGTTGCGGTGTGTGCGGTGGTGGTGAGGGCTCATCAGTCGGGGTCCGATCGTTTGCTGCTTTTTTGGTTACCGATTGGTGATGCTGGTGTGCTTTGGCGTGGTTCGGCACGGCTACCGGCTGCGTCATTGGGTGCTGTAGCGTGAGCAGGTGGTGATGACGTGCAGCGGCTCGGTGCGGTGCTTGGCCGGTGGTCGGCCAACGTGCACTTGGTCGGAGTCCGTTGACTGGAGTCCGAATGGTGTGCGCATGTTGTGGTTGTATTTTTGTTGTTATGTTGTGGTGGATTTATTCCTTTCCTTTTTTTTTCTAGTGTACTTTAAGGTCCGTTGGAAATCACGTGTGATCTCGGATTATTACGACTGAGTGTCCTATCATTTTTAACTTTTTGATCGATTTATATGATTAACTCGTAGGCGTAATTTTCAAGACTCATCTCGTTGACGTCTTATCGTTTCTATGAGAATAAAGTCATCCTCTTTAGAAAGATTATCCGATTTCTATTCTTGTGATATATATTTTTTTTTATTTTTATTTCATATCTTATTTTTTATATTTTACATTCCCTCATTTCTATTAGATATTTGTTTCCTCCGTAGGTGATGATTTTCTACCGTTACGTCCACTTATATGGTTTCTTGTCCTTTTAAGAGAAATATTTAGAAGGAAAGAAAACAACATACACAGGTTTTTAAATTTTTAACTAGAGAGAAAATGGAGCTGCTGCCGCTTCCCTGCAAAACTCCCCTTGCCGACCTGGCGTATCTTTCAATTTCTTCAAAACAAACAACGTCCCATCACTTTCTGGACGCGAAAACGAAGCTCTGCAAGCACTTGCGGGGTTGCTCTCCGGGCAATGACTCGACGTGCTTCCCAAGATGTGGCCTTTCACCTAAGCTATGGGGTAGTTGGGAGGTGCAACAAACGTCTCCATGCGGTGCGCTCACTTTTATTACTAATATAATAACTGCCCCGTCTATTATTCAAGCCAATGAATCTGCATCACGCCAAGGTAAGGCATTGCTGTTTAGTTTGATTTTTAAGAGTTTGGTTTATTTCGGAAATTAAGAATGCGAGGAAACATACAATTAATGTTAATTTATAATTATATTTATGTGCAGAGGGGGTGTTAGTATTAATTTATATTTATTTGAATTTAGATTAAGTTGTGATGTTAATTTTTGTTACATTTATATAATAGTAGTGTTAAAAATAGGAAATATGATGGTTGTGAGAAGCACAAGTGTTATATAATTTTTACATAGATTTAGTTAACATTAGTTGAAATTGATCTTAGGTAAATCTATGTTAAAGTGGCTAAATCTCAGCTATTACATAAGGGATTAAGTAGTCAAGTAAATGGAAGTTAATCTCTCAAGTAAACTAGACCCAAGTGTTCGTTTTAAGGTTAACGAAGTGACGTTAAGAAATGTGAAATTAGCACTTATAATTGTATTTCCTTGCAAAGTGATGTTAACATCAATTTATGTTTACTTGAATTGTTGTTAAGTTATGGTGTTAACTCTTGTGACGTTTATTTGATAGTTGTGTTAAAAATATAAAACAAAAGAGATATCAGAGACAGAGTGGTGTATGATTTTAACATGGATTTTACTAATATTAGTTGAAATCAATGTTAGATAAATCCACATTAATTAAAATAACTAATCTTAGATTAGTGATGTGTATGCATCTGAATAGCCTAAAATATCTATTTATGCATGTTCTTAGTGTCGTATAAGTATTATACATTATAAATATTGCATAACATACATCATCATGCATTTAGGTCAAAGTGTATAAATTATATAGTAATTTACTCTTTTTGGTGGTCAGGGACTGACAATATCTAATTGGGGCCTCGAATTGAAGATCCAACTGTAAGAATTTGATCAAGGTGATAATTAGAGTTCAACGACTCTAAGATCGTCCCGATCAGACTTCCATAGTATCAGATACAGTCTGAGAAAAATCAAACGTCAAGGGGCAAAGATGGTATAAATTCGTACATCATATGACAAATACGACTACATGGATGGGTGCGGATCGACGATTGCAGCCCAATGGCGCGAAAATTGATCCAATCGGCCATCTGTGGCACCATTTACAGGACACAGAAGATGGATAGCCATATGGCGCCACGTGGCGCTATTACTGCTGCAGAAACCGGCAGTAGCATCTCTTCTCAGCTTCGGAAGGTGCGGGCGAGGCGAGATCTCACCGATAAGGTGCAACGGTTAAATCATCTTCGCGCCAATCCACGAAGATAGCGCAATGGTTATAACATCGCTCCACGAGTTGAAAGCGTCGGTTCGAGACACCTCAGCGCCTTAAATCGAGGAGCAAGCAAGCGTGGGCGAAATTCGCTTGTTGGATGCGGTGCAAACGGTGGATCCCGCAACGACGTGGCATGCCAAGATGGCATGATTCATGCATGCGCAATCAGACGCGTTGCTACATGCCTGATCATACGCACAAACATGCAATGTAGAGCGGGTGCGGATGATCTCAAGCCGTCCAATCATTGTCTGGACGTGATTATGCATTGAAATAAAGGAAGTGGAGGGGTGGTGCGTGTGCGCGAGCTACGACCACATTCAGGGTCTTTAGTGATTCTTAAATCCGTCATTAAAGACCCCTATATTAATATTTTAAGGTTAAAATGACCTATTGATGAGAACATCATCATAAACCCTAACTAGCACATTTTGACCTAAATAAGTATACAAAATCTCCTACAAAACCTAAGGGAAAGCCTAAATCAGAGAATTATAAATTTGAATATAAAATAATTCATAAGGGGTAAAGCTGCAATTATACCAATGTAGTACACAAATGGGATTTCTAAGGCTCTAAACACAGGTCAAATGGGATTAATAAGAGAAAAAGTGGGATGATTTGACCTGAAAAGGGTTATAGCAGCTTCTAAGAATTAAATGATATTCTATAACCCTAAAACAAACTTCCTTTAATATACGAAGTTCCAGGAAAGATAAAAATCAATTAAATCCTCTAAAATTCATGAAAAAAGATCCCTTAGAGTTTAAAACCTTCAATTTGGCCATTGGAACCTATCTTGACCAAGATTGAGAACCATACACAATTTTTAACCTAATTTGGGTTTTTGTGCAAATTGACTGATCAAACGTGGTCAAACCTAAAATCCAACTTCACCATTGGATTCCTTAGGTCCAAATTAGGGTCATATCAAAATTTAGACCTAAGGAAAGTTTTCCTTGACCTACTTTACAAATTTATCCTCAAGAATTACTTTTTGACCCTTAACTTTTTGAACCCTTGCACTTAAACCCTCAACTTTCCCTTCGTTCTTTTCAAATCGGTCCCTCTGCCACCCGCAGCAGCAACCCATGCCTCCGGTGACTTTGCGCGGAGGATGGCGCCGCACAGGGTATGGGGACCAACACCAGAAACGAGAGAAGGGTCCTCTAAATTGTCTTCTTCCGCATGGACCCCCTCCCATGCCCTGCCGACACCCATACCTCTCGTGCGAACGCGCGAGAGGCATAGGTCTCTTTTCCGGCCATGTCTCCGGCGGCCTGCCCACGCCTCCTCCTCGTGTTTCCCTCCTCGCCAACACCTATTTAAGGAGCGGTAGGGGCTCCTGTTTCCTGAAAGCTTCGTTTGGCCTGAGATTCCCCCTCCTCTTTGCCTCCTCCCAACTCCGGCCAACTGCCAGAGATTCCGGCGACTCTCCCTCTCCTCTCTCGTCGCCCTGCCACCATACCAGTGGCAGGGTTAACTTCGCCATCCTCTGCAGCGTCGCGCCATACCAGTGGGCACTCTCTGACCCCTTCTCCTCGTCGCCATTCTCTCCACTGGCACCTTCGTCTCCGGCGACGGAAGCACCAGCCGCTCGCCACTTTCGCACCTCCCCCTTCACTATGGACTCATAGCTAAGTTTCTCTTACTCTCTCCTTTATTTCCCCCTGTTAATTTGTTGATTCAACCCCTCGACATCCACTGTCCATCTCCACCTTCTCCACCTCCAGCTAAACCTCTGGCGAGGTGCTTCTGTCATTCCACTCACCCATCCACCTCGCCAAGCACCTCAGAAGCTACACCACCACCCACTGATCACCCTACGACCCTCCACCGATCGTACCAACCCTGTCGCCTCCCCCCGAACAAACCCATCCTCACAGCCACAGAGCAACCTAGGCAGGCACGCCCAGGCCGCCCCGCGGCCAGTCAACCACCGCCTCACCTTCGCCGTGATACGGTGAAGGTTTTCTGATGTTCTGACGGAGCCGTACGCAGTATTCGCGCTTTCCGGTTCTGCACGTTCGTCGCCATTGCTGCCAAGCTTGGAGCAAGCCTGCTAGTAGCTCCAGGCCTCCGCAGTCCCAGGCTGGAGTCCCAGGCCATGCGGGAGAGACTCACGCACGATCCCAGGTCCCCATTCGAAGGCGAGAGCTCGCGTACCACTACAATAGCGAGGATTCCTGTTGCGGGTGAGGGCGCGAAATTTAGGTGGGACTTTTAGTCCCACCTCGTAAACGTCTAAGCGCGGCGTTTCGAATAAATTGAAAAAGTGCCTTACGCTTATCGCCTTCGATACACAGTGGTCAGGTCCCTCGCCTACGCACGCGCAATGCGCCAAGCGCTCGCACCCGCCCTCGCCCGCGCTCACGCCCCGCGGGCCTGGACCGAACCCGATTACCCAACCAAGCACTCCTCGCCCACCACTGCACGTCGGTGGGCCTGGCCTCGGACACGTACACCTGACCCGTATACCCGCGAATGCTTTGGGAGAGAACCTTTGAGAGAGAAATAGAGAGAGAGAGACGTGGGACGGGTAGGGGTTAGGTTTTGCATAACCTTGTACTGTGCAGGGAAGCGGGAGAAGAGGAAAGGAGGGAGCACAGTGGAACGAAGGAGAAGGAAGAGGCAGCTGCTGAAGGAAGAACTCAAGGTAGAGGAGTGGCAGAGGAACAGCTGAAGAAAGAGGAAGAAGACAAGAAGGAGGAAGCTACAGAGAAAGGAAGATGAAGAAGAGAAACTAAAGACGGAAGAAAGAAGAAGACTCGCAGAGGGAAAAGACAAGGAAAGACAAAGCAGAAGCTGAAGAGGAGAAAAGCCAACTGAAGAAGAAGAAGGCCGAGTAAAGAAGAGAAGAAGAAGAAACCAAGAGAACCTGCAAAGGGCACTATAGTAAGGGGCAGATAAGAAAAGGCAGAGAAGAGAAGGAAGAGAGAAGAGGAGGAGAAGAAAGAAAGAAAAAGAAAAGAAAAGGATTTTTGTTCACTCTCTCTCTTTAATTTTTGTAAAGTAGTATATTTAATTATAAATTTGTATGCTTCTGGAATTAAGTTTGCTCCCTGAGTTCGACCTCGGAACATTCTAAATTTCGAGTAATAAATTAAAATAAACTGATTATCGTTTTTCGTAACATACTACAACGAACATATCTTTAAAACACTACGAACAACGACCGTCAGTTTTTGGCGCCGTTGCCGGGGAGCAACGAGCATTCTAGAGGCTATTAAATCACAATTTCTGATTTACTGCTGATTTAATCTCTTCTCTTTTGTTGTGCAGGCACAGGAAAACAAGAAGGAACAAGTGGCCGCACAACAACCACACCAAGGGACAAGTAATTTTCTATCCTCTCTTTTAAGCCCCTAAAATTCTAAAGAGGAAGAAAAAGAAAAGCAATCTAGGGGTTACCTATCTTTCATACATAGTAAATTACAAGAGTTGCCTGTTTTTCAATTTCAATACATTCTATCTATATATCCACTAAAGGTAATTAGGGCTAAAACCTTCTTGCTTGGGCCCTAGTTACCTAATCTTGAGGCATCTAACTGGACCAATTAGAGCCAACATAAGATTTTAAGCTAGGGTTTTAGAGGCACACCTTTTAATCAAGAATTGAAAATTCCAAACAGAAATGTGCCTAAGCCATTGCTTGAAAAGACCTAATAAAGGGAAACCCTAAGAAATCCGGCTCTTAAGTCACTTGAACCTTAAAAGACAAGACCTAATAAGCTCTCACAGGAACTAATAGGTGAAGTTGATCCGTTGGATCAACCAACCTTGAAATTAGGTCACTTTTTGCACACAAAGGATAAAGTTCAAGTGAAACCCTAAGCACCGTGATCCTAATTAAAAGTGGTAGACTTAACAGGTCAAGGTCCCCATTCTGGTCTACTTGGAATCTCAGTGACAAGAGAGGTCGGATGGGGGAAACCCTGTAACCTGTGGAGGCGCTCTACCGTGTAGGGGTCTTCGCGGGACTCACCCTCTCTGGCTACCCAGGTAATTCTCAGGTGGACGACCTTCTGATTAAGGGGTATCATCTGCCTCGAACCTCTATAGTCACCCTATATTTTGGGTGTCTTGATTGGATCCAGCACCTGCTAACCTCATCCAATCCATCAGTGCATGTTCGGTAGGAGGTCCTTGAAACCTCCTCTAGAAATTCACTCTCCCCGAGGCCAAGCCTCGATACCCTTGCTTGTGCAACAACCTCTTCACATAGGCTTCTCTTTTGATTCTGAACCTAATTCCCCTTCTTCTTCCACAATGGCTTAGCCTGTTGAAGAAGAGAATAATCTTGAGCACCAGCTCCAGCAACTCAATGATCTCTTCCCAAACTTCATGAACCCACCGCAACGCCCCATGATGCAGGATCACTATAATCCTGCTGCGGTGGCAATTGAGCCTCGAGTCAGAATCCCGACTGGAGGACCTAATTCCAAATTGAAGCCCAACATGATCCATGCCATACCTAAATTCTATTATCTTAACTCTGAAGACCCCTTCCAACACATCAAACAGCTTAAGCCTCTGGCCCAGACCTTCGTGTCAGATGCGTAGAATCGGGATATCCTACTTATGAAGATGTTCTCTTTCTCCCTTATGGACAAGGAGGACCATTGGTATCAAACATAGACCAGCCCGATCAACACTTGGGAGGAACTTCAGTCCGAGTTCTTGAAGAAGTTCTTCCCAGTTGGTCGGACCAATGCCTTGCGCCATCAGATTACTCACTTCACGCAATAAACGGGAGAACCTTTTCATGAGGCATGGGATCGTTTTCAGGATCTCATGAGAAAATGCCCCCATCACGGAGTTCCTAATGGGAACAAGTCCAGTCTTTTTACCAGGGACTCCGTAAAGATATTAGGTTGTTCATCAATGCAACTTGCGGAAGGAATATTATGGGTCAACATGAAGACACCGTGTGGGAGCTTCTCGAGAATATGTGCGAGAACTCCATCAACAATGACTCCATGGGATTATTCGACCGTTACCCGCGCAGCGACGAACCTTAGGCGAACACATGAGACGCAGGGCCTGTCCGCAGCAGTCGACCTGTAATTAATGATCAGTCAATTGGACAAGGTCTCAATCATTGAAAAGAAGGTCGATGAGCTGACTTAGCACTTGTAGTGAGCCACCTCTGCGCAGAACTCCTTCTCACAGCCCCCTCCCACACGGGAAACTGTGTAGAATATTTTCCATCGACCTTCTCCTGGGATAGACTCGTATCCACCACCATCTTACTCCAAAACCGGAGGGACCTCCGATCCTTTCTATTCTTGCCGGGGGAGCCCTACTCCCCCATTCTCCGACTTTTCTGAGGTTCCTCAGACCTGCGAGGACCTCAACGCCATCCAGAATGACCCATTTTCCAACACCGACAATCTTGGATGGCAAAACCATCCCAATTTCCAATGGGAGGGAAATTCTCAGAATCCGAGACCACCTTTTCAGCCCCGTCCACAAGCCCCTTGTCCTTATCAGCCGCCTCAGCCTCGGCCCAACCCCACCTATCATCCGGGCCCAACCAAGATCAAATGTCCCTTATCCTGCAGACTTTGGCTGACATTTAGAGAACGAATGAGGCTATCCAAACGTAACACAAGGATGAAATCACAGAGGTCCGCAACCCACTTGCCCAGTTGGCAAATTCTCGCCAACCAGGCACACTTCCTTCTCAGCCTCTTCTTAACCCGAATACCGTGCCGACCCAGCAGCGCGTTATGAACCCAAACCCAGGCCAAGCACACTTGGTCTATCAGGCCCCTTCTATTCCTTCACATGACAAGATGGAAGCTTTAACCTCTTATGCGGGTTACCAACAGCAGCAGCCCATCCTACCGACCCCTAACAAGAACTAGGCAGGAATAAATTCTGTAACAACCCGTAGTGGTAAGGCAACACAAGATCCACCTTATCTAGACAACTCCAAGCCTGGTAGTGACCCAAACCCTAGGACAGTCATCCAGGATGTTCCTATCCCTGTCCTAGATCAAAAACCTAGACCTATCCTAGAGGAACCAACCAAGGTTCCATTTCCCGAGGCCTTGAGCAAGGGAAAGCAAACAACTAAACCTGTGGCTCTTGAGGAGGACCTGATATATATAGGTATATAAGTGAGTGGATCCCCTTGATGGATGTGATCCGCCATGTATTGGCTTACGCATGATTCTTGAAGAACGTGTGTACACCTTAGCGTAAGTTGAGAACCAAGAGTGGGAGTCCAATTGTACTGTCAAAGCAAGCTAGCTTCGTAATCCTGAGTAGACTCCCACCCAAGGCAAAAGACCCAGGCACTCCCTTGATTTCATGTAAGATCGACGAAACCCAATTTGATAGAGCATTATTGGACCTGGGTGCCTCCATAAACTTGATACCCACATCCCTACTTAACCATCTAGAAGAATCTGAGCTAAAATCGACTGAGGTGACATTGCAGTTAGCAGATAGATCTATCAAGTCACCTAAGGGAATTCTTGAGGATGTTATTGTTAGGGTGTGGGATTTCTATTTCCCTGTAGATTTCATCGTTTTAGATATGGACGCACCTGAAAACCCTAGGGATACACCAATCATACTAGGGAGACCTTTTCTGGCCACTGCAAGGGCCAACATAAGTTGTGAAGAGGGCCAAATAGAACTGAAATTTGGGAATCAGACTCTCAAAATTGATATATTTAAGGCCCAACAAGGGATCAATTGCGGTGTCATTGAACAAATCTGTGATATTAGAGCTGTGGTTGATGAACCACAACTTGAGGACAACATGATTATTCCTCATCAACCACAAGAAAATCTTAAACCGCAATTAGAGGAGTCTGACCTTGATCTAGAAAAACCCATAACTCCTACCCTTGAACCCCACACTCACTCTGAACCACCTGTTGCTGCTGATAACCCCATTCTTGAACTCAAACCCCTTCCCGATCATTTAAAATACGTCTTTTTGGGTTCTAATCAGACATTTCCTGTGATTATAAACACCAAACTCACACCTGATCAGGAATCCCGTCTGATTACTGTTCTCCAGCAACATCGCAGAGCCATTGGTTGGACTCTCGATGACTTGACTGGAATAAGTATCTCTTATTGCACACATTGTATCTATTCCAAAGAGGGCGCACGACCTTCGCGTGAAATGCAGAGACATTTGAATCCTAATCTGCAGGAGGTCGTGAAGAAGGAGATCATTAAGTGGTTAGATGCAGGGATCATCTACCTGATCTTCGACAGTCGTTGGGTGAGCCTAATCCAGGTTGTGCCTAAGAAGGCAGGGCTTACCACCATCACAACTGAAACCGGAGAGGTCATAACTACCCGTATAGCCAACTCGTGGAGAGTCTGCATAGATTACCGAGGACTCAATTCCTCCACGAAGAAGGATCATTTCCCACTACCATTTATTGATCAGATTCTAGAGAAGTTAGTGGGAAACAGATTCTTCTGCTTTCTTGACAGGTACTCCGGTTACAGCCAAGTGGCGATTCATCCAGAGGACCAAGAGAAGACCACATTCACCTACCCCTGCAGGACATACACGTTCCGAAGGATGCCTTTCGGTCTCTGCAATGCACCTGCGACTTTTCAGCGGTGCATGCTTGCCATATTCTCTGATATGGTTGGAGATTATCTAGAAGTCTTCATGGATGACTTCTCAGTTTTCGGGGCATCATTTGACGATTGCCTCCAGCACTTGGTTCACATACTCAAGCGTTGCATTGACGTAAATATGGTTCTTTCCTGGGAAAAGAGCCACTTTATGGTGCCTGAGGGGATCGTCTTGGGACACTTAATTTCTGAGAGAGGCATCTAGGTGGATCGAGCCAAGGTTAATCTAATTTCTAGACTTCCTATGCCTAGCTTGATCAGGGACATCCGATCTTTTCTGGGGCACGTCGATTTTTATCGTCGTTTCATCCCTGATTTCTCAAAAATCGCGCACCTCCTGACTACTCTTCTCTCCAAGGGTGTACCCTTTGAGATTTCCAATGAATGCACTCAAGCTTTTAAGAACCTTCATGATCGAGTCACCCAAGCCCCGATCTTACTGTCCCCTGATTGGTCTCAACCATTTGAGATCATGTGCGATGCATCTGACTTTGCTGTAGGAGCGACTCTGGTGCAGAAAGTTGACGGGAAACCTGTGGTCATCTACTACGCTAGCAAGACACTTGGCATCTCTTGACTATTGGTACTAGGCTTCCTTGATTTGCTGATATAGTAAACTAGTTGGCATCACTCCAGATCCCGTCTGATTGGCCGAAGGCCAAGAAAGACAAATTGCGCTCCGATGCCAAGTACTACATCTGGGAAGACCCGTACCTATTCTGCATAGGTGCTGACCTAATCATCCAGCGATGTGTCCCGGAGGGCGAAATCAATAACATTCTCTCCTTCTGCCATGACCAGGCATGCGGTGGCCACTTCTCTGGGCATAAAACCGCATAAAAAATCCTCCAGTGTGGCTTTTACTGGCTGATAACACTACACAAGGGGGTGATAATTATGTTGAATATGGCCCATCCTTAGAATAAGAGGCACAACATAAGTAGAATAGGAGCATTGCATGCATCATGTACCAAGATTGCTTATAAACTGCATTAATGGCCATTTGTGTAAGCATTTGTCAAAGTAGGCCTCAGATAAGCAATCGGACCGCACGGATGGATTCAGAACGACGAATGGAGTCCAACGGATTCAAGATCGGCCAAATCCGACATCCGGGGCTCCTACAATGGGCCCGAGAAGTTCTGACAGTTGATATGAAGATCAACGGTCTAGATTACGCCACGTCAGCCCTGCCCCACCATGCGCCACGCCCTCAGCCAGCCGAGATCAAATCTCGACCATCGATCTTCGATCGAACGGTTGAGACCCGCGTGCTCGCTCGCGGTCGCCACGACAAAGCAGGGGCGTGGTGCAACGGTTAGCACGCACGCCTACACCCACGCGACGTGCATTCGAGCCGCGCGGGGTGGAAATTGAAGACGGGAGACCAGCGTGGAGAAATTGGGCTGCCCGATCAGCAGAGGGCGGCCAGGATCTTGCCACGCGGCGCGACCGTAGCCCACGAGCATCCACGTGCGCGAGCACGCCGGGCGGAGACGCTCGCACACACGTGCGCCCGAGGCGCGATCCCAGTGCAGGCGAGGAAGACTCTCAGCCATCCGATCTTCGATCGGACGGCTCTCGTTCAATGGCCACGGATCGCGCGAGGAGAAGAAACGAGGCGGGCGGTTGACCAGCGGTGGGAGGGCTTCACCGACGCTTTTGGAAGCGATTTTAGCGACGCTCTGGATGTCGCTAAAGCCCCTTCTTCTTTTAGGAGGCCCTTAACTCTATTTAAACCCCCTCCAACCACCATTCAAAGCATTCACTCCCCCATGCAACTACTCCACTCCTCTCTCAGCTAGCTTTAGGCACTCTTGTAATCGCCGGAGATGACGAGCCGCCGACGGAGCCTCTTCCACCGCCGTGGCTGCCTCGTCGCTCTCCACACACACTCTATCTTTCTCTCTCTCTTTTAAGCTTTTTATTACTTTTGTTGAAGCATGTATTTAATGTTATAAGTTATGAACTACAAGTGCATGTTTAATGAAGTCATTTTCCGTTCAATTGCCATTTTCATTTCGGTTCAAGTTGCATGACAAAAATCAAGAGCTTTCTAACCGTAAACCTTTTCCCTCTCTCTCTATCTCCCTCTCGCTTTCCAAAACCGCATCGTTCGCAAGCAAAACTTCTCACTTTCTGTGACATCAAGTAATAAACAAAAATCCGATTTCCACACCTCCCTGAGACCGACACTCGGACTCACCTCAGTTTACTTATTTTAAAATCGACGTTGCAAGCGCGACTGTAACGACACTTCTTAACACACATGCACAAACACACGTCACTGGCCCACTATCTTCAAGGATGCATACAGCCACTGCAAAGCATGCAGTCGTTGCCAAACATTGGGCAACATGAGCCACCGCGACATGATGCCTTTATAGCCGATTCTCGTATGCGAGATTTTTGATATTTGGGGGATTGATTTTATGGTTCCCTTCTCTATTTCGGACAGCTTCGAGTATATTTTACTCATTGTGGACAACGTGTCCAAATGGATCGAAGCCATTCCGATCCGAACTTGTGATCACAAGATCGTCATCATGTTCATTCATCAGAATATCTTCTCGTGGTTCGGGATTCCTCGTGTGATCATCTCTGATGGAGGGACCCATTTTACCAATGCTCAGTTTAGGTCACTAATGACCAAATACAGGGTGTCTCACCGAATCTCTACTCCTTACCACCCCCAAACTAATGGTCTAGCTGAGCTATCAAATCGGGAGATCAAGAAAATCCTACAGATTACTGTTCGACCTGACAGGAAGGACTGGTCGTTCCAACTTCCGGAAGCTTTGTGGGCTTATAGGACCACTCACAAGACCCAATTAGGCATGTCTCCTTTTAGATTGGTGTACGGGAAGGCATGTCACCTTCCCGTCGAACTGGAACACAAAGCCTATTGGGTAGTACGGAGCTGCAACTTAGATCTTTCTAAGGCTGGAACCCACAGAAAGCTTCAGATAAGCGAGATTGATGAATTACGCCTTGATGCATATGAGAACTCGCAAATCTACAAAGAGCGGGTTAAAGCCTTTCATGACAAGCACATATCTAGAAAGATCTTCCACTCTGGTTAGAAGGTCCTACTCTTCAATGCCTGACTCAAACTCTTCCCTGGGAAACTACAATCCAAGTGGGTTGGACCGTATCTTGTCCGACAGATTTTTGGAAATGGAGCCGTCGAGATGAGTCCTCTCAGCCACGATTCCGAACCTTTCGTCGTGAACGGTCAGAGACTCAAACCGTTCATTGACGTAACCATTACAGATTTGGCTGAGTCATCATTTATCCTCCACTCCCCCTGAACTTATTGCGCCCAGCCGATGGCGTAAAACTCAGCACTTAACGGGAGGCAGCCCGTCATTCGTTCTGAAAAACTCGAAACCCTTTCTAACATTTCTTTACACTTTAGGTTCATCCTTTAGGACAGCCAACTTCACCTCAGGTACTTATACCTGAGATTAGAAATCGTTCGCAACAGTCACCTCGACCCATCCACTCACTAAATACCTATCCTAATGCATGAACTAAGCTAAATAAAAACCCACCTAATGTATAATGAGGACATTGCAAATCTTAGGCATGGGGGGGATGAAAGTGCAATGAAATGACATAACAAGAAAAGATTTCAACAAAAGAATTCGTATATACAAAAAAAAACTTTGAAGGAGGAAGAAATTGCTAGAAAACTTTACAGAAAGAGGAGGAGAAGGGCAGAATGATAAAAAGGAGCACAAAATGAAAGAAAAAAGGGATATTCATTAGAAAGAAATTAAGGAATTAACCAAAGTTCTACACCACATTAAGGAAAAGAAAAACAAAAGTACACAACAAGATTAGTAAGAACGCGAACCTTAGACATTCTTGGTTAGACTCTTACTACCCGTTATGATCTAGATATTCCTCAAGAGGGTGAGGAAAATGAAAAGCCTAAGTATTAAGTCTAAGGCTTAGGGAGTATTCGGCCTCGTTAACTGACTTTTGGTTTACGGGACTCAGTTACCTAAGCATCCAAATTCACACACACAATCTAGTTCAGTGAGCATAAATATCAAAATCACGCTGAAGCATTTCAAATCTTCTGAAAATGTCACCTAGATTAGGAGCGACCGATCAACATAAGTTGATTTGGACAAGTTCCTGGTGTGGAGAGGTGGGAAATTCCCCTCGAAGATACGTAACAACATATCATCTCCTTGGTGCTTGTCTCCTAGGATCTTTACATATCCTACCGGGGGCATGTAAGCACTCTGCTGGTTCAGATTCCATGGATGGCATTATCACGAAGTGTCAATTGCCAAGGTCTGAATTCGACCACGAAACACCATGGACGGGATTATCTCGAAATCTCGAAAACCAGGGTTTTGCTGGTTACCATGGGCGGTGCTATCTCAAAGGATCGACTGCTAGGGACCCTTGAGGATTGATGATGGGGACAAGGAATTCGATACAGATCGTGTTGTGAAGCCAATCTTAAGCTAGAATTAGAAAGAGAGAGAGAGAGAAAACTCTCCAAACAAATAAATCTTTTGTCTCTCTCTTACAAAACGCACTACAAACTGAACCAAGGCTAAAAATATCTCAAGCATGGGTGCTTTAACCACAGAGTCCAATAAAATTTAGGTTAGTTTCTGTAGGCCTTAAAAACCTTTGCTAAAGACTGAGGCAAAAGCTAGACAGATCTGGATCTTGGTTGGTACTAGAGTACCTTTTAGGCCTATGATTGGCATTCTGACCTAATCAAGGATACAAGAGGAAAAGAACTTATCAAAATTTGATGAAAGAGATTCATGGTCTAGAACAGAGGTTAAAACCCTAAATTTTGCTAAGGGACTAGCAAAAACTAGGCATGGGGATATGATGAGAACCTCATCATAAATCCTAACTAGCACATTTTGACCCAAATAAGTGTACAAAAGCTCCTAAAAAACCTAAGGGAAAGCCTAAATCAGAGAATTATAAATTTGAGTATAAAGCAATTCATAAAGGATAAAATTGCAATTATACCAATGCAGTACACAAACACAGGTCAAATGGGCTTAATAAGAGAAAAAGTGAGATGATTTGATCTGAAAAGGGTTACAGCGGTTTCTAAGAATTAAATGATATTCTGTAACCCTAAAATAAATCTACTTTAATTCATGAAGTTTCAGGCAAGATAAAAATCAATTAAATCCTCTAAAATTCATGAAAAATGATCCCCTAGGATTTAGAACCTTCAATTTGGCCATTGGAACCTATCTTGACCTACATTGAGATCATACCCAATTTTTGACCTAATTTGAATTTTTATGCAAATTGACTGATCAAACATGGTGAAACATAAAATCCAACATCACCATTGGATTCCCTAGGTCCAAATTAGGGTTATTTCAAAATTTGGACCAAAGGAAAGTTTGCCTTTACCTACTTTACAAATTGGTCCTCAAAAATTACTTTTTGACCCTTAACTTTTTGAACCCTTGCACTTAACCCCTCAACTTTCCCTTCATTCTTTTCAAACTGGTCCCTTTGCCACCCGCAGCAGCAATCCATGCCTCCGGCGACTTTGCGCGGAGGATGGCGCCGTGCAGGGTATGGGGACCAGCACCAGAAACGAGAGGAGGGTCCTCTGCGTTGTCTTCTTCCGCATGGACCCCCTCCCATGCCTTGTCGACACCCATACCTCTAGTACGAACGCGCAAGAGGCATGGGTCTCTTTTCCGGCCATGTCTCCGGCGGCCTGCCCATGCCTCCTCCTCGTGTTTCCCTCCTCGCCAACACCTATTTAAGGAGCGGCAGGGGCTGCCGTTTCCTGAAAGCTTCGTTTGGCCTGAGATTCCCCCTCCTCTTCGTCTCCTCCCAACTCCGGCCAACTGCCAGAGCTTTCGGCGACTCTCCTCCTCTCTTGCCACCCTGCCACCATACCAGTGGCAGGGTTAACTCCGCCATCCTCTGCAGCGCCGCGCCATACCAACGGGCACTCTCCGACCCCTTCTCGTTGCCGTTCTCTCCCCTGGCACCTTCATCTCTGGTGACGGCAGCACCAGCCGCTCGCCACTTTCGCACCTCCCCCTTCACTCTGGACTTATAGCTAAGTTTCTCTTACTCTCTCCTTTATTTCCCCCTATTAATTTGTTGATTCAACCCCTTGACATCCACTGTCCATCTCCACCTTCGACCAAACCTCCGGCGAGGTGCTTCCGTCATTCCACTCGCCCATCCATCTCGCCAAGCACCGCAGAAGCTACACCACCACCCATTGATCACCCTACGACCCTCCACCGATCGTACCAACCCTGTCGCCTCCCCCGAACAAACCCATCCTCACAGCCACAGAGCGACCTAGGCACGCACACCCAGGCCACCCCGCGGCCAGCCAACCCCCGCCTCACCTTCGCCGTGATACGGCGAAGGTTTTCTGATGTTCTGACGGAGCCACGAGGCAGTATTCGTGCTTTCAGGTTCTGCACGTTCGCCACCATTGCTGCCAAGCTTGAAGCAAGCCTGCTAGCAGCTCTAGGCCTGCGCAGTCCCAGGCTAGAGTCCCAAACCGCGTGGGAGAGACTCACGCACGGTCCCAGGTCCCCAATCGAAGGAGAGAGCTCGCGTACCACTGCAATCGCGAGGATTCCTACTGCGGGTGAGGGCACGAAATTTAGGTGGGACTTTTAGTCCCACCTCGTAAATGTCTGAGCGCGACGCTTCGAATAAATTGAAAAAGTGCCTTACCCTTATCGCCTTCGATACACAGGGGTCAGGTCCCTCGCCTATGCACGTGCAGCGCGCCACACGCTCGCACCCGCCCTCACTCGTGCTCACGCCTCGCGGGCCTGGACCGAACTCGATTACCCGACCAAGCACTCCTCGCCCACCACCGCACGCCGGTGGGCCTGGTCCCGGGCACGTACACCCGATCCGTATACCCACGAATGCTCTGGGAGCAAACCTTTGAGAGAGAAATAGAGAGAGAGACGTGGGTTGGGTAGGGGTTAGGTTTTGCCTAACCTTGTCCTGTGCAGGGAAGCGGGAGAAGAGGAAAGGAGGGAGCGCAGTGGAAAGAAGGAGAAGGAAGAGGCAGCTGCTGAAGGAAGAACTCAAGGCAGCGGAGCGGCAGAGGAACAACTGAAGAAAGAGGAAGAAGACAGGAAGGAGGAAGTTGTAGAGAAAGGAAGATGAAGAGAAACTAAAGACAGAAGAAAGAAGAAGACTCGCAGAGGGAAAAGACAAGGAAAGACAAAGCAGAAGCTGAAGAGGAGAGAAGCCAACTGAGGAAGAAGAAGGCCGAGCAAAGAAGAGAAGAACAAGAAACCAAGAGAACCTGCAAAGGACACTGTAGCATGGGGCAGATAAGAAAAGGCAAAGAAGAGAAGGAAGAGAGAAGAGGAGGAGAAGAAAGAAAGAAAAAGAAAAGAAAATGATTTTTGTTCACTCTCTCTTTAATTTTTGTAAAGTAGTATATTTAATTATAAATTTTTATGCTTCTGAAATTAAGTTGTCTTCCTGAGTTCGACCTTGGAACATTTTAAATTTCGAGTAATAAATTAAAATAAACTGACCATCGTTTTTCATAACATACTACAATGAACATATCTTTAAAACACCGCGAACAACGACCATAACCTATTTGCCCCCAACCTCTACACCTATAAAAAGGATTACCCCCCCCCCCCCACATTTCATTCATCCCTTTCTTCACCTCTCTCCCTCTCCAAAGCTCTAAAGAAGCTTGTCTCAAACCTGGGATGTTTCTTTAAAGTTAAAAACAAAGATTTTATCCACTTCTCATCCCGTTCGTGGAGTTCCCGTGGTCGTCTTCTCACCCCCATTCCGGAAGTTGATCCCGCGACAACGACGTCGTACTTTCCCAGTTCTTCCAGCTTCGTTCTCTGTCTCCCGTCTCCGCTTTTTGTCTTCCAGGCGTTGCTTGTTCTGGCTCATCCTCCAAGTAGCTGTCATGCAGGATAATTTCTCACCTTCCTTCTCTTTTACTTCTTTCTAGAGTAGATTTGACTACTTTCTAGTTGTAATATTTCTCGCTTTCCAGTTGTAAAATCATTATCCATATTAAAAAGTGTTTTGTTCTCTCTCTCTCTCTCAGTTAGTATTGATAACACTACATAAGGGGGTGATAATTATGTTGAATATGGCCCATCTTTAGAATAAAAGGCACAACATAAGTAGAATAGGAGCATTGCATGCATCATGTACGAAGATTGCCTATAAACTGTATTAATGGCCATTTGTGTAAGCATTTGTCAAAGTAGGCCTCAGATGAGCAATCGGACCGCACGGATGGATTCAGAACGACAAACGGAATCCAACGGACTCAAGATCGGCCAAATTCGACATCCGGAGCTTCTACAATGGGCCCAAGAAGTTCTGACCGTTGATCTGGAGATCAGTGGCCTAGATTGCGCCACGTCAGCCTCGCCCCACCATGCGCCGTGCCTTCAGCCAGCCGAGACCCGCACGCCTGCCCGCGGTCGCCGCGACAAAGTGTGGGCGTGGCGCAACGGTTAGCGCGCACGCCCACACCCGCGCGACGCGGGTTCGATCCGAGCGGAGTGGGAATTGAAGACGGGCGACGGGCACGGAGAAATTGGGCCGCCCGATCAGCAGCGGGTGGCTGGGATTTTGCCACGCGACGCGACCACAGCTCACGAGCGTCCACACAAGCGCGCACGCCAGGAGACGACGCGCGTGCACACGCGCGCCCGAGGCGCGATCCCAGTGCAGCCGAGTAAGACTCTCAGCCGTCCGATCTTCGATCAGACGGCTCTCGTTCAATAGCCACGGATCATGCGAGGAGAAGGAACAAGGCGAGCGGCTGACCAGTGGCGGGAGGGCTTCACCGACGCTTTTGGAAGAGGTTTTAGCGACGCTCTGGACATCGCTAAAGCCCCTTCTTTTAGGAAGCCCTTAACTCTATTTAAGCCCCCTCCAACCACCATTCAAGGCATTCACTCCCCCTTGCAACTACTCCACTCCTCTCTTAGCTAGCTTTAGGCACTCTTGTAATCGCCGGAGACGACAAGCCGCCGACGGAGCCTCCTCCACCGCCGTGGCTGCCTCGTCGCTCTCCACACACACACTCTCTTTCTCTTTTAAGCTTTTTATTACTTTTGTTGAAGCATGTATTTAATGTTGTAAGTTATAAACTACAAGTGCATGTTTAATGAAGTTATTTTCTGTTCAATTGCCATTTTAATTTCTGTTCAAGTCGCATGATCAAAACCAATAGCTTTCTAACCCTAAACCTTCTCTCTCTCTATCTCTCTCTCTCGCTTTTCAAAATCGCATCTTTCGCAAGCAAAACTCCGCACTTTCCGTGACAACAAGTGATAAGCAAAAATCTGATTTCCACGCCTCCCTGAGACCGACACTCGGACTCACCTCCGTTTACTTCTTTTAAAATCGATGTTGCAAGTGCGACTATAACGACACTTCTTAACACACACGCACAAACACACATCAGTTTTTGGCGCTGTTGCCGGGAGGCAACGGATTTGTTTTATCACCTCCATTCCACATTCATTCTCACATCGTCTAATGCCCTATTTTCCTTTTTACTTGACGGTTGCAGGAATTCGGCGCATGGAAGCGAAGCGACGCATCCCACGATGGTAGCAAGGGAGTAGGCACCTCGAGGACCGATAGTGAGTAACCTCTCTCTCATTGTTTGCTTGCGTGAAAAAGCTAAAAAAATTGTAAAAACTGAAAAAAAAATTGGCGTGGTGTATAATTGCTTGACCCACATCCTTAACACATCACCCCACAAAAAAATGTACACTCTAACATTCTGAATAAATTCTTGGAGTGTTCTTTTCTTTTTTTGAGTGTTGTTTGCGAAGCCACCATGAGTTGACCTGGGCTGCACCACTCAACTCTAAAACTGACTCATCTAATAGAAGCTGCATGATCATTAGGATGAGTACACTAGGGTTTTAGAGCCTCTGCAGAATAAAAAGGAAATCTATTTTCACCAAATTGTGTGCAGAACTTGACGTGCCCACGGAAACTTGGTTGAAAACATTAAGACACGTCAACCCTAAAAAGTACTAAAGTAAGGATGAAATACTAAAAGACACCACACCTTAAAAATCCTTGCTTAAAAATCATGTTTTGCTAAAAGCACACACCTTGAAAGTGGAAAATTAAGAGGCACCACCCCAATCAATGCCTCATCACATCACCCTAAGCACAAACACTATCCTAACCCTTTAAAATTGAGTAAACGTGCCCTAGGCAAGACTGAGTTAAGTCTCAAAAGGCGAGGTTTTGTTCGCTAGGCACTTGGCTTTCATTCCCTTGGTAGAATCTGGTGACTAGGCTGTAGGGCAGTGTCAAACGACCGCGGTTGTGGGGTCTACGGAACCGGAGGCGCAAGCCAAAGGAAGAACCTTCCCTGCAATCCCCTCATAATCAACCTTGCCAGATTAACCTTGGGAAGGGGAGTCCAGTGCTTACGGACTTAATCACCCTTTGTGAGATTTCTAGGTCTCCTAAGGAATACACCATAAGGACTAGGCATGTGTGCTTGATTGAAACACATTTCTCTCATCTGTCGCCCTTCGCATCCCCTCCTGTTCTTCTCCAGTGTATGCACGGGAGACGCTCACTGCATCCCGAATTGTGTGTTTTGGGACAGGAATCTAGGCGACGTAATTCTGTTAACATGGCTGAACCTAGGGTAGATGAGGCTGAGGATCAACCCCCACCAGACGCTATGGCCATCATCCAAGCTCAAATCAATGCTAACCATCGGCTTCAGCAACAACAAATCCACACCATCATGCAAGCCATACAAAGGTTACAGAACCCACAAGAACAACCACCACCACCTTTCCAAAACATACCAGGGCAACCACCACTTGATTTATCGCCATTTCAGGACCAGCCAAGACCCCTCCGCGATTTCTATAACCCTTCTACTATTAGAGTCGAGCCACACCTTAGGATCCCCGAGGGGGGAGATGATTTCGAGCTAAAACCGAATGTCATAAGTCTGATCCAGAGCCACTTTCATGGAAGCTCAAATGAGGACCCCTTTCAGCACCTAGAGGATCTCGACCGCATAGCACGAATGGTGAAACCTTGGAACATTAGCCTTGACATTGTTCTAATCAAGATGTTCCCTTTCTCATTAAGAGACAAGGCTTCTCATTGGCTTAGAACCCTAGGTAGACCCATCACCACCAGGGAAGAACTGAGGCATGCACTTTTAAAGAAATTCTTCCCAATAGGAAAGACCAATGCCCTCAGAAGAGCTATCACTACCTTTACACTCCAGGGTGGGGAACAATTTCATGAGGAGTGGGAAAGATTTAATGAACTTTTGAGGAAATGCCCACACCACGAAGTTCCAAGGTGGCAATTGGCCCAGATCATCTACCACGGTCTGGACAGCAGTCTACGGAACTTCGTCGATGCCTCATGCGGGGGAAACTTCTTAAACAAGACGAGGAGAGCGCGTTTGAGCTCTTTGAGTCTATGAGCGAGAATTCGCTTAACAATGCCTCCATGAACTAGTTTAACAAGTCCAATCAACCCCGTGGCGGGATTTATGAGGTGCAAGCAAATTCTGGAATGGTTGACATGGACATCATTGCCAAAAAGTTGGATCGAGTGGAATTGGTGGACAAAAAGATTGATGAGCTACTGAATCAGACCAGGAACCCCTTGCAGACTTTCTCCCTAGCAAAGGGAGCACATAATGTTGACCTGGTCCATCCCTTCACCCAACTGAACCTAGAACAACCCCTGACCACGTTCCACGGAGGGACCTTTGCTCCCTCGACCCTTGATTACTCTCTTCCCTCTTCATCAACATCGGCTATCCTAGAAGATGTGCAAGCCGTCCAAGGTTATGCGAATCCTGACCCTTTCTCCAACACTTACAACACTGGCTGGCGTAACCACCCCAACTTTGGTTGGACAAACCAGAAACCACCGCAATTCCAAAACCAACCCAGGCCAAACTAGCAGCCACACTTGCCCCCCTATCAGAAGGACCACCAGTTAGATCCCAATATAACCAGAATAGGGCGGCCCCTCCTCCACAAAACCAAATGGATACCCTAATAAAGATGATGGCTGACATGAACCAGAAACATCAGGAGGAAATGGCCTTGGTAAAGGGACAGTTAAGCCAACTCTTGGACTGTAAACAACAAGGATCCCTACCTTCCCAACCACAACCGAACCCGCAAAACATAATTAACAGAGGCCCCAATTCGCAAGGGTTCCAAAGCAATCCCGGGCAGGCTCACATGGTCCAGCCAGCCCCGCAAACACCTCCTGGGTTTGGTACTTCTTCGTCCTCGTCTTCTCAAGGATCAACCCATGACCCCAATGCCTCTGCAAATGCAGTGACCTTGAGAAGCAGCACCAAAACATAGGATCCCAAATGGTCGACTCTCCCCGAGACTTTGCCTGCTGAAATACTTGACTCAGAAGAGGCACCAACCAAGGGCCCAGACATGGAACCAATCCACATTCAAACACCCTACCCTGAGGCCTTAGAAACAATCAAGAAAAAGAAGAATACTGTGGAAACTGAGGAGCTGTTGGAAATTTTTAAGCAAGTACAGATTAATATTCCGCTCCTAGAAGCCGTCAAACACATCCCTACTTACGCCAAGTTTTTAAAGGATGCCTGTACACCCAAGCGTAAGCCGAGACCTCAAGCACCTAGGAAGGTTGTACTTTCTGAGCAAGCAAGTTCCGTGATATCAAGCAACCTTCCACTCAAGCGAATTGACCCAGGAGCGCCACTGATTTCCTATAATATCAGGGAGTTGACGTTTGATAGAGTGCTCCTGGACCTAGGTGCTTCTATCAACCTAATTCTAACAACCCTGTACCACCAATTTGGTGTTGGGGAGCTGACACCAACCCCTGTCACCATCCAGCTGGCTGATAGATCAGTGAAAACCCCGAAGGGGGTTATCGAGGACGTGATTGTACGGGTCAAGGACTTCTATTTCCCAGTCGACTTTTTGGTGCTCGACATGGAAGTCCCAGAAAGATTACAGAACGCACCCATAATCTTAGGCAGACCTTTCTTAGCTACGACTAAAGCAAACATTGATTGCGATACGGAATGTATGGAAATCACCTTCGGGGACAGGAAAATGCAATTGGATATCTTCCGGGCGACAAAGTATTTTGATTGCGATTACATTGAGGAACGTGATCCTGTGGAAACTTTAATCGAGGAATGCCTCACCCTCAGTTCTGTCTCAGACCACCAAACCCGTAGTGACTGTTCTGACCCGTCACCATCATTACCCGTGGACCTCTGTAAGGTTGAGTATCATCACACGACACCTTTTGAAGAGATCGATGTTGACCAACTCCCGCCCTTTCCCTTCCCATCGACTGTGGTCCCACCCGCACCCGAACTTAAACCATTGCCCCAGAATCTCAAGTACGTCTTCTTAGGACCTGACCAGACCTTCCCAGTGATTATTAATTCTCATCTAACCAAGGATTAGGAACTCAGGTTGACTGCGACCCTTTTAGAACATCGGGTCGCCATTGGTTGGACCATTTCGGATCTAAGAGGAATTAGCCCCACCTATTGCACCCACAAGATTTACCTGGAAGATGGGGCCCGACCTTCCTGCAAGATGCAGAGATGTTTAAACCCTAACATGCGGGAGGTCGTTAAAAAAGAAATAATCAAGTGGCTTGACGCCGACATCATCTATCCTATCTCCGATAGCCCCTGGGTGAGCCCCACTCAAGTGGTTCCAAAGAAAGTTGGGCTCACCGTTGTCACCAATGATCATGGCGAATCCATCCTCAGCCGCACCACTACCGCATTGCAGGTGTGTATTGATTATAGGAAGCTTAATGAAGCCACTAAGAAGGACCACTTCCCCTTGCCATTCATTGACCAAATCCTTGAAAGATTGGCAGGGTAGAAGTATTTTTGCTTCCTGGATAGATATTCAGGATATAACCAAGTTGCAATTGCTCCAAAAGATTAGGAAAAGACCACATTCACTTGCCCATATGGCACGTTTGCATTCCGTCGAATGCCGTTCAGGTTATGCAATGCACCTGCGACCTTCCAGCGTTGCATGCTAGCCATTTTTTCAGAAATGGTGGGTGAATACTTGGAGGTCATTATGGATGATTTCTCTGTATTCGGAAATTCATTCCACCATTGTTTGAGCAACTTGGAGAAAATCCTGAAACGATGTATCAAGGTTAACTTGGTGTTAAGTTGGGAAAAGAGACATTTTATGGTTCAAGAAGGAATTGTCCTCGGTCACATCGTCTCGCATAGGGGCATCGAGGTAGATCGAGCTAAGGTTGATTTAATTTCCAAACTTCCTCCACCTAGTTCGGTCTGGCAGATTCGCTCCTTCCTAGGACATGTTGGCTTCTACCGAAGGTTCATCAAAGACTTTTCCAAGCTTTCAAAACCCTTGACCGACCATCTAGCCAACGACGCCATATTCCACATGTCTCCTGATTGCATCCAGGCTTATCACACCCTCTGGGACTTAGTCTCCACCGCACCTGTACTTCAACCCCCAGACTAGTCCCAGGACTTTGAGATTATGTGCGATGCATCAGATTTTGCCATAGGTGCTGTCCTGGGACAAAGGCAAGACAAGAAGCCCGTGGTGATCTACTACGCGAGCAAAACGTTGGACGAGGCCCAACGTAATTATACCGTCACAGAGAAAGAATTGCTCGCTGTAGTCTTTGGACTTGAAAAATTCCGCTCATACTTGCTGGGATCCCACGTGACTATTTACACTGACCATTCAGCCATCCGGCACCTGTTGGCCAAAAAGGACGCAAAGTCGAGGCTCATCAGATGGATCCTGCTTTTGCAGGAATTTGACTTGGAAATTCGAGACAAGGCCAGATCGAAGAATGTGGTGGCTGACCACCTGTCGAGACTTCATCTAGACCACATTGGACCCTCCCTACCTCTATCTGATGCCTTCCCTGATGAACACATCCTAGCCGTGCATGACAAGAAAATGCCATGGTATGCCGACTACGTCAATTACTTGGTTGTAGGACAAACCCCACACAGCTGGTCCAGACAACAATGGGATAGGTTCTTGGCTGAGGCCAAGCACTCTTTCTCGGATGATCCCATGCTGTTTCACCTCTGTGCTGATCAGATCATCAAAAGGTGTATCCCTGAAGACGAAGTTCAGAGTGTGCTTTCCTTTTATCATGACCAAGCGTGTGGTAGCCACCTCTCTGGAAAGAAAACCGCTGCAAGAGTTTTGCAGTCTGGATTTTACTGGCCGTCCCTATTTAAGGATGCACACATCTTTGCCAAGACTTGCTCACGCTGCCAAGCACTGGGGACCATGACCAAGAAAGATATGATGCTCCTTCAGCCCATTTTGATTGTCGAAATCTTCGACGTTTGGGGTATCGATTTTATGGGCCCCTTTTCACCATCCAACGGCTTCGAGTACATCCTGGTCTCGGTAGACTATGTTTCCAAATGGATTGAAGCCGTCGCCACCCTACGATGCGATCACAGGACTGTCATGGACTTTGTGAAGAAGAACATCTTTTCCCAGTTTGGAATACCCAAGGCCATGATCAGTGATGGTGGAAGTCATTTTATCCATTCCCAATTTCGTACCCTACTTAGAAAATATGGGGTAAACCATCGCATTGCCACCCCGTATCATCCACAAACAAATGGGCAGACTGAGGTCTCAAATAGACAAATCAAGACCATTTTACAGAAGACCGTGAGACCTGACAGGAAAGACTGGTCCACACGACTTGATGATGCCCTGTGGGCATACAGGACCGCTTTTAAGACCCCGATAGGCATGTCACCTTATTGCCTGGTCTTTGGCAAAGCCTGCCATCTTCTTGTCGAATTGGAACACCGGGCTTACTGGGCTGTCAAGCAATGTAACATGGATCCTTAGTTAGCCGGTGCGCAGAGGACGCTTCAATTATTTGAGCTCGAAGAAATTCGTCGGGACGCCTTTGACAATGTCAGCTGTATAAGGAGAAAATGAAAGCTGTCCACGACCGACTCATTCATAGAAAAACCTTTGAGCCTAACCAGCAAGTTTGGCTGTTTGATGCACGCCGAAAACTCTTCCCAGGGAAACTCAATTCCAAATGGACAGGACCATTTCGGGTGGTTAAGCCCTATTCTAATGGGGCGGTTGAAATCACGGATCTTAACACCGGGCACACCTTTATAGGTAATGGTCAAAGATTGAAGCATTTCCTGGCCCAGGTACCCCCCAAGGAAAGTATCACCCTTGTTGAGGGCTGACACCGAGCACCGCCCGGCTGGAGGCGTTAAACTCAGCGCTTCCTGGGAGGCAACCCAGAGGATTCAGACTGATCTAGTAGTTTACGTCACTCAGGTACTATCTTTTTGAACCCTTTTGCATCCATGAATCTGCCAATGAGGACATTGTCCAACTTAAGCATGGGGGGATGGTAAAATTGCATAATCTTGAGCTCAATTAATCAGTCTGAATGAATAAATTAATTTTTAAAAAAAATTGAATTTAGGAAGGAAACTTAGGCATTAGAAACTTGTCAATAGTGGGAAATAATGCAAAAAGAACTTAAACACTTAGACTTTTCAGGCCTTCAGGCTTAATCAGCCCTGGTGTCCGTTAAAATATGGATTTAGCGGCGAATCCTTGCAACCTTAAGCTATTCTAATCCACCTACTAAATAAGGTAATAAGTATACGACTTATCAACTCACCCTTTAACTCAGGAAAACTTTGAGTCTACGCATCTGCACAGATTTTTGCACAGACTCACTTCTCAGAGATTTTGACAGAAATTGGGTAGCTAATGAACATTCTAGGGTGGTATGGCTGGCAAGTTGTCGTGGGTAACAGCCCATTGGCAGGTTATCCAGAACCCAGCCATAGGCCATTTCTTTCTCGTTGCCTCTAGGTACATTTGAGATCAAGGAAGCCACCTACGAAAAAAAAAAATGAAAAAAAAGGAAGAAGAAGAAAAGAAAATAAACCACACTTCACCGCACAAGTATGGCTGGCAAGTGATCGTGGGTAACAGCCCATTGGTCGGTTGTCCAGAGCCCAGCTCAATAATTGCACAAAAAAAGATCAAAACACCTAAGGAAGAAGCGGGGAAGTAGTACAAGCCGGGGAGATATACACTGGAAAAATCCTTGTGTTGACCCCAATTAAAACAAACGTAGGGAGAAAGTTACCAAACGAACAAATACACCTTCAGGCAAAATTTATTTTCTTTTCCGGTCACCTAGAAGCGTAGAAACTCGAAGTCTGTCTCAATTACCATTAAGTGAGTCTATCACAACATTCACACCAAGATGCTTAGCACTTAGGGTTTTGACCGAGTTTTAGGTGAGTTGGGTAGCCGTAAAAAGTTACCAACCCACACTGAATTTCGAAAAAAAAAATTCTAAAAAAATATATATATACGTATACATATGTATAGTTATATATACATTAAAGCAAGGATTCGGGCGATTCGTATTTTGGCAGACACCCGAGCACTGCTTTGTCTTTGTAGATTAAGATCTTCGTATATTTCCTCTTATTGACAAGTAACGAAGTGCCTAAGCAATTATTTCTTGAATTCTGCAAGGAAATAATGGCTAGAATAAACCTTGCTAGGGACTAGCAAGGAGTAAATATGGGGGTATGATAACATTACACAAGAGGGTGATAATTATGTTGAATATGGCCCATCTTTAGAATAAAAGGTACAACATAAGTAGAATAGGAGCATTGCATACATCATGTACCAAGATTGCCTATAAACTGCATTAATGGCCATTTGTGTAAGAATTTGTCAAAGCAGGCCTCAGATGAGCAATCGGATCACACGGATGGATTCAGAACGACGAACGGAGTCCAACGGACTCAAGATCGGCCAAATCCGACATCCGGAGCTCCTACAATGGGCCCAAGAACCAGATTGCGCCACGTCAGCTGAGATCAAATCTCGGCTGTCGATCTTTGATCGAATTTTCGAGACTTGCGCGCCCGCCCGCGGTCGCTGCGACAAAGCGTGGGCGTGGCGCAACGGTTATCGCACACGCCCGCACCCACGTGACGCAGGTTCGAGCTGCGCGGAGTGGGAATTGAAGACGGGCGACTGGCGCAGAGAAATTGGGGCTCCCGATCAGCAGCGGGCGGCCGGGATCTTGCCACGCGGCGGGACCGCAGCTCACGAGCGTCCACGAGCGCGCGCACGTCAGGCGACGACGCTCGCGCACACGCGTGCCTGAGGTGCGATCCCAACGCAGCCGAGGAAGACTCTCAGCCATCTGATCTTCGATCGGACGACTCTCGTTCAATAGCCACGGATCTCGCGAGGAGAAGGAACGAGGCGGGCGGCTGACCAGTGGCGAGAGGGCTTCACCGACGCTTTTAGAAGCGGTTTTAGCGACGCTCTGGACGTTGCTAAAACCCCTTCTTCTTTTAGGAAGCCCTTAACTCTATTTAAGCCCCCTTCAACCACCATTCAAGGCATTCACTCCCCCTTGCAACTACTCCACTACTCTCTTAGCTAGCTTTAGGCACTCTTGTAATCGCCAGAGATGACGAGCCACCAACGGAGCCTCCTCCACCGCCGTGGCTGCCTCGTCGCTCTCCACACATACACTCTCTCTCTTTTAAGCTTTTTATTACTTTTGTTGAAGCATGTATTTAATGTTGTAAGTTATGAACTACAAGTGCATGTTTAATGAATTTATTTTCTGTTCAATTTCCATTTTAATTTCTATTCAAGTCGCATGATCAAAACCAAGAGCTTTCTGACCCTAAACCTTCTCTCTCTCTCTATCTCTCTCTCTCGCTTTTCAAAACTGCATCTTTCGCAAGCAAAACTCCGCACTTTCCATGACAACAAATGATAAGCAAAAATCTGATTTCCACACCTCCCAGAGACCGACACTCGGACTCACCTCCGTTTACTTCTTTTAAAACCGACATTGCAAGTACGACTATAATGACACTTCTTAACACACACGCACAAACACACGTCAAGTATCGATTTATTGTGATTATCCTGTCTTAAAAATAAAATTACAAAAAAAATATAATCTCGGATTTCAAATCGACACAGTCTCCCTGTGTTCGACCTGGAATTCTTTTCGAGTTTCGGTAAAATTATCTGTTAGCGAATTTCCTCGTAAATTGCACAACAACGACGGATTTTAAAAACTCAAACTTCGTTTGTATAGATTATCCATTCAACAATTAGTAGATGAGAGGTTAACTAGTCAAATAAATAAAGGTTAACTCTCCTTTTAAGGAGTTAATCCCTCAAGTAAATCAAGTCTAAATTCAGTATAAGCGACGTAAAAATGACGGTTTTGCTTTTAATATAAATGAGGAAAAAGGATTAATAGCCTCCTTGTTATGTAAGTCTAATTTTTACATACCCGATAGATTACTAGCTTTTTTACGCTTAAGCTCCTCCGAGGAATATCGGATTTCATCACACTCAGGGTGACACTTTTTCCTCTTTGGTTTGTCATCCCACGAATCAACCTAAAATTGATTGTAAACAGATTAAATGAACTAATGAGGTTGGGATTACTTCTTGGGGTATTTACCTACCCTTACCTACGTTTGCCCCCTGATAACACCACGCAAGGGGGTAGTAATTAGGTTGAATATGGCCCATCTTTAGAATAAAAGGCACAACATAAAGTAGAATAGGAGCATTGCATGCATCAAGTACCAAGATTGCTTATAAACTGTATTAATGGCCATTTGTGTAAAGCATTTGTCAAAGCAGGCCTCAGATGAGCAATCGGACCACACGGATGGATTCAGGACGACGAACGGAGTCTAACGGACTCAAGATCGGCCAAATCCGACATCCGGAGCTCCCACAATGGGCCCAAGAAATCCTGACCGTTGATCTAGAGATCAACGGCCCAGAACGCGCCACGTCGCCCCGCCCCCGCCGCTCGCACGCCCCCAAGCCTGCCAAGGACGCATCTCGGCCGTTGATCTTCGATCGAACGGCCGAGATCCGCAGGCTCGCCCGCGGTCGCCGCGACAAAGCGCGGGCGTGGCGCAACGGTTAGCGCGCACGCCCGCGTCGCGGCGACGCGCGTTCGAATCGCGCGGAGCGGAAATCAATTGCGAGCGAAGGGCGCGGCAAAATTGAACCGCGTGATCAGCAGCGAGCGGCTAGGATTGCGCCACGCGGCGCGACGACAGCGCCCCACCTCCCACGCGCGCGCGCACGCGCGCCCGAAGTGCGATCTTAGTGCAGGCGCGGGAGGATCTCAGCCGTCCGATCTTCAATCGGACGGCTCTCGTTCGACATCCACGGATCGCGCCTGAAGAGAGAGAGGGGCGGGCGGCTGACCGGCGGCAGGAGGGCTTCACCGACGTATCTGGAAGCGGTTTTAGCGACGTTCTGGATGTCGCTAAAGCACATTCTTCTTTTAGGAAGCCCTTAACTCTATTTAAACCCCCTTCTACCACCATGCAAGGCATCCTCTCCCACTTGCAACTACTCCACTCCTCTCCTAGCTAGTCTTAGGCACTCTTGTAATCGCCGGAGACGACGAGCCGCCGACGGAGCCTCCTCCACCGTCGTGGCTGCCTCGTCGCTCTCCACTCTCTCTTTACCTCTCTCTCTCTCTTTTAAGCTTTCATTTACTTTTGTTGAAGCATGTATTTAATATTGTAAACCATGAACTATGAATGCATGTTTAATGAAGTTATTTTCCATTTAGTTGCCATTTTAATTTCTGTTTAAAGTGCATGATCAAAACCAAGAGCTTTCTAACCCCAAACTCTCTCTATCTCTCGCTTTTCAAAACCGTCTCTTTCGCAAGCAAAACTCCGCCTTTTTCGTGACAACAAGTGGTAAACAAAATCCGATTTCCACGCCTCCCTGAGATCGACACTCGGACTCACCTCCGTTTACTTCTTTTAAAACCGACGTATCAAGTGCAACTATAACGACACCTCTTAACACACACGCACGAAGGCACGTCACCCCCCCTGACATAGCTTCGGATCCTCCTTTGATATTGGAAATTAATGATAAGGAGGAGCATCTTTTGGTGAGCGATGATGGGTTTCTAGGGCATAGAGGAGCCTGTGGTGGTGATACCTTGAAGGGAATTGATAGGATGATGAGAAGTCGTTGTAAATCGCTTTCAAGAACTCATTCTCAATGGACTTTTTTAGAATTGTAGGGGAGCTTTGAACCTTCCCACCGTCAACCGTATCAAATTTTTGATTCACGAACACTCCATTGATATCATTTTCCTTTTCGAGCCTTTTGCGGATCGTTCCTCGGCCTCCTCTTTTATGGATATTATAGGTTTCCATCATGCTCATATTAATGATTCTGCTTCAAAAATTTGGTGTTTTTGGAAAGACCCTATTGATCTGTTCTTGATGCACTCCATACCCAAGCTGTCGTGGTTAGATGTGTTTTTCTGGATACCACTATCATTATTTCTGGGATTTATGCCTCCTGCGCAGTTGAGTCCAGAATTATGCTTTGGAACCACCTTGAAAGTATACATTCTTCTATTTCCTTTCCTTGGATTGTTGGGGGCAATTTTACCTGTATCCTTAGGGTGTCTGAGAAATTAGGGGGAATCCCTTTCCATGATTCCCCAGCTGATGCCTTTCGTTCTTGGAAGGAATCCTTAGGCCTTCTTGAGCTTCCTCTTGCGGGCAACCAATTTTCTTGGTGCAATGGTAGAAAAGGTAGTGCCAGGATTTATTAGAAATTAGATCGTATTTTTGTCTCCTCCCAGTGCATGGCCTTGTCTCCCAAAGCAAATTACCTTTCAAGAAGAAATTTTGATCATGTGCCTATGCTGTTCACCTTTAGGAATCAAAATTCTACCAGGCCCCATCCTTTTCGTTTCCAAAACATGTGGTTCCGAGATCAAAGTTTTAAGGATCTCATCACGCGTGTTTGGAATCAATCTATCTACAATCCTACTTATAATCCGATCGACCACCTTTACTAGAAACTTGTTAGTCTAAAAATGGCCCTATAATCTTGGAATCGTTCTAGTTTTGGTGATATACACACTTTGGTTGGGAACCTTGAGAAACTTCATGATGATCTTGAAGCCAGACTTTTATCCCATTGGGATGAAGAGACTCCACTGAGGTCACAGATGTTTGCATCCAACTGGACAATGCTCTTGCTAAACTTTATGATTTTCTTGCCTAGAAAGCTAAGATCAAATGGCTTCAATAGGGGGAGGGTAATAATGCTTTCTTCTTCACTACTATGAAGAAGCGTTTCACAAAACATAATCATAGATCCGTTATGTCTACTATTGGTAATAACTCCTGGGATCAAGTGGCTTCTAAAGCATCTCAATATTTTGAGAATCTTCTTCCAATGCATGGGGGATGCTGATAGATTCCTCGATGTCATACCTCCTCTTATCTCCAATGCTGACTCACTATTCTTAGTCAACTTCCTACTGAAAAGGAGATTTATGATATTCTGTCCTAGATGCCTTCCAATAATATGCCCGGCCTTAATGGTTTTAACATGGAATTTTACCTCAACTGCTAGGACATTGTCATGAACAACGTTGTGAGTGACATTACTAATTTCTACTCTTCTAATTCTACTCCTAGGTGGTTTAATTCTACCTTTATATCCCTCATCCCCAAGAAACATAGTCATCGATTTTTTTGACTTTAGACCAAGTAGCCTGTGTATTGTAATTTATAAGATTGCCTTCACTATCCTTGTTGAAAGACTTGCCTCTATTATGACTAAGATTATCTCTCTTGAACAGGCGGGTTTTATTCAGGGCAGATCAATATTCGATCACATCTCTACCACCATCGAGCTCGCTCAACGCCTTGATTAAAAGGTCTATGGTTCCAATGTCATTTTCAAATTAGACCTTCAGAAAGCTTATGATCGAGTGAAATGAGAGGCTCTATCATATTCTGTAAAGATTTGGCTTCTCTCTGCAGGTTATTAAGCTTATCAAAGGTTTTGTTCAGCATGAGGGATCTTCCATTCTGGTTGATGGGAGCTCATCCTCCTTTAAGTTCTCTCGTGGTTTGAGACAAGGTGATCCCTTATCGCCTTTTCTCTTTGACATCTTCATGGAGCCTTTCATCCGTGGCATTAAAGAGATGGCCTTCTTGGGTCAAACCTCACCTTTCTCAATTAAGCGCAAAATTTCCTCTCCCTTAGCTCTTCTTTATGTTGATGACATTATCCTCTTTCTCAATGGGAGTCTCATGTCTACTTCTAATCTTATGAGTTTCATTCGTGACTTTGAAGCTGAGTTCGATAAAAAACTTAATTCGTTGAAGAGTTTCTGCTATGTTGGAAACACTTTTCTCATGGGAGGCTATTACGACCCGATTCCCGAATCCCTACGAGACACGAGAATCGGACCGACTCGACTGATCCCAAGACCCAGTCATCCAATGAGAAAGTAACCAAAAGAGCAGTAAAATAAACCGCATTCATCATGCATGTAACTAACAGCAACAAAAGTACAGCAGTAAAGAAAAGAACTACTACAGTACACACTACCACAACAGTAGAGAATTAAATAGGTACATAAACATGATGCTTACAATAAAAGAGTACAATTGTAACAGAAAATACTCACTACAACAGAAGAAACGGTACAGTAGGTACAACACAAGTAAAACTACTAGGCTCTACTAAGCCCAGCACCCTCTGCAGCCGCAGGCTCTGGCTGCTCAACACCTGGTCCTGAAAAGGTGACAAAGGTGACATGTCAGCGAAACGCTGAGTAGAGTGGCAACCAACTAACTAAGAAAAATAGTAAGGTGGACAAGTAGCTGTTACTTTTAATTTCTTTCTTTATTTTCTATTTACTCATCCTTGAATTATTCCTCAGATTTCTCTCTTGATTTTGAATGTTCCTCGTGGGAACGATCTTGATTGCAGTCTTTTCTGAAAAGTAGAAGTAGCACGTGGTGCTCTCCTGGTTGGGAGAGTCTCCCGTGGTGGTCTTACCCTCAGTCAACCACCCCAAGGTCACTGATAGACGTAACAATGACTACGGCATGGGCGATAAGTGCACGGGTAGCTACCCCGCACTGGCACGCGGTCAGTCGTTTCCGTTAACGGGAGCGCCCTAAAGCACAACACGGAACCAGTATAGGGCAGAGCCCTCTCAGTAACAGGGGTCCAACCCCTCCACAGTAACCAAACAGGGGTTTTGCCCCTCCACAGTTAACGCACCCTCGCCTGACTACCCTAGCTTGCCTAGTGAGCCTAACAAGTCGGTGTAGGATGGCTAGCTGAACCCCGGGCCCGTGGGGTGGCTAGCTTTCTCCCTACACTAGCAGCTCTCCCCGGTACGGTGTACGCGAGGGCTAGAAAGTCGGTGCAAACTGGCCAAACTCACCCCAGTCTCGACCTGAGGGCGACAAGCTCCCCTCTACACTAAGAGGTAGTATGTGCTCTCTTTGGTACCACTTACCCAAGAGACAACACACTTTCCTGTTTTACTTTTCTAGTTCCATTCCATTGATTTCCAGGAGTTTTACTCCTAATTCCCTGTAGGGTTAGTGCTCATGTTTCCTCAGGCCATGCCATACTAGGTTTCACCATTTCAGGTTTATTCGCATATAGTACGTATTTCCAACAGTTAATATCCATTCGTTTACAAGCAGCTGTTATCCCATTCGTCGTTTGGGCCTAGTTCCAGAGGTCTGACTATCACTCCGGACGTCTGGAGACTCTCTTCGTCGTTTGGTGCTGTGCCCAGATGTCTGATCTGTCTTGGCAGGCGTGCCCTTGCGCCTTCCCGAAACGAAACCTGCACGCGTATGCAAACGATCTCGACACGGCAAAGAGGCAGAACTTTCGGTGGAATGGCCTGCATGGCCGCGTCTGCAAGAAAGAGAAGGAAGAGAATATCGTACCTTTCAGACGTCGGGATCTCACTCCAGACGTCCCCTGCGTCGTCTGGATGTAGGTCCAGATGTCTGATTCTGGGAAATTTTTCCAGAATTTGGACCTCCTCGCATTCCGCCTGCTGTGCACGGCCGCGCCACGTTGCGTCCGCCTGCTGCCTGAGCTGCAGCAGCGCCGAGGTAACTTCCCCAGCATCCCGCTCCCACTGTGCGCTCGCCGACCGGCCCTGTGCTGCTCCGGTGAGCTCTCTCTCTCTTCCTCACGCACTCCGCCTCTTCTCCCTCTCGCTGCACCTCCTCCTCCCCGCGCGTGCCTGGCAACAGCTGCTGCCCACGCTCTCTCTCTCTCTCGCTCAAGATGGAAGAAGAAGGGGACAGTGGGGGGGAAATGGGTGAGGGAGAGGGAAGGGTATTTGAAGGCGTGGCGGGGTGGGGAAACGTGTTTGCAGGACGGGGAGGGAAGAGAGAGAAGAAAAGAGGGCGGCGGGTTCAGTCTGCGCGCGCATGTGCGCAGACTCGCAATCATACACCGCAAAAATTTAATTCCAGACATCTGGGAAGGCGTCCAGACGTCTACCAGACGTCAGGGCCAACTCTCAGACATCTTAAAAAGCATTTGATGTCTTGGGTCTTAATAACATAATAAACTCAAAGGAAGTTTCGTCCCCAAAACTTGTGCTAACTAGAGTGCGGAAAAGAACGATATATGCATAACAAACTCAAAAAGGACCGAAGTCGGTCCGAAAAGACGTACCCTCAAAGAGATCCAGGTACCTCTCCCGCATCGCCACCTCAGGCTCCCAGGTAGCCTCCTTGTACCACTGGCTCCTCCACAAAACCTTCACCAAGGGTACTTGCTTCCGTCTCAGACTCCGGACGGCTCTGTCGAGAATCTGCACTGGTCGCTCAGGGTAGGTCAAGTCGTCTCCCACCGCGACGCTCTCGTGGCTCAGGACGTGGCTGGGATCGGCAACGTACTTCCTGAGGTTGGACACGTGGAACACGTCGTGCACACCAGAAAGCTGGGGAGGAAGGGCCAGCCTGTACGCAACGGGTCCAACCTGCTCCAGGACCTCAAAGGGTCCCACGAATCTTGGCGCGAGCTTCCTTCTCACCCCAAATTGCTGCAGGCCCTTCATGGGCGAAACACGAAGGAAGACGTGATCCCCAACCTCAAACTGTACCTCTCTGCGTTTCCGGTCTGCATAGCTTTTCTGTCTGCTCCTAATAGTGCAGAGTCGCCTGTGGATCTGCTCGATCACCTCCTGACTTTGCCGGATCAGCCTGGGGCCAACCTCCCACTTGGTCCCCACCTCAACCCAACTCAAGGGTGCCGTACACCTCCGTCCGTACAGAGCCTCGTAGGGTGTCATGCCGATGCTCGAGTGATAACTGTTATTATATGGGAACTCCGCTAGGGGCAAGTGCTCCTCCCAAGAGCCCCTCCAGTCCACTACACAAGCACGGAAAAGATCCTCAAGTGTCTGTATCGTGCGCTCAGACTGTGCGTCCGTCTGGGGGTGGTATGCTGTACTGAACCTCAACCGCGTCCCCAGGGCCTGCTGAAACTCAGCCCAAAACTGGAACGTAAAGCGGGTATCCCGGTCGGATACGATCTCCCGCAGAACTCCGGGTAGACGTACCACGTCGCGGATATACCTCTCTGCCAACTGTGCTGGACCCAAGGTGACTTGGATCAACAAGAAGCGTGCCGTCTTCATCAATCTGTCAACGATTACCCAGACTGCGTCGTGTCCTCGCTTGGTAACAGGCAAGCCCACCACCAAGTCCATGGTGATGCTCTCCCACTTCCACTCTGACACTGGAAGTGGCTGTAACGGCCCTGCTGGCCTCTGATGCTCGGCCTTCACCTGCTGACACACTAAACACTGCTGCACGAATTCACCCACATCCCGCTTCATCCCCCTCCACCAAAAGTCGCGTCTCAAATCGTGGTACATCTTTGTGTTTCCGGGATGTATGGTGAACCTGGAACTGTGTGCCTCAAACAGGAGCTCTCTCAACAGCTCCTCGTCTCTGGGAACGCACAAACGTCCCCTCATGCGTAGCACCTGGTCTGTAAAAGAGAAGTCTCCAGGGTATCCTGACAGTACTCTGTCATGCAATGACTGTAAGTACGGGTCGGTCATCTACCCTGTGATGATGTGGTTTATCAGTTCTGGCCTCGTCTGTCGCGTCACAGTCACTGAAACACAGTGCCCCCGTAACTCTAGGGGTCGCCAACTGCCCATCTCCTCCAGGAGGCTCCAGCTCTGCGCCTGTAAACTGGCCAAGTGGGCGGGCGCCTTTCGGCTCAAGGCGTCAGCCACCACGTTGGCCTTTCCCAGGTGGTAGGAAATGCTGCAATCATAGTCCTTCGGGAGCTCCAACCGACGTCTCTGTCTCACGTTGAGCTCCTTCTGATCAAACAGGTATCTGAGGCTCTTGTGATTTGTGAAAATCTCAAAGGTCTCACCATACAAGTAGTGCCTCCAAGTCTTCAGCGCGAAGACGACAACTGCCAGCTCCAGGTCGTGGGTAGGGTAGTTATGCTCATGGGGCTTCAGTTGCCGCAAAGCGTAAGCGACAACCTGACCCCTCTACATGAGCACACCCCCTAACCCCTGCAAAGAGGCATCCGTGTACACAACGAACCCGCCACTACTATCTGGGATGGTGAGCACGGGAGCCGAAGTCAACCTCTCCTTCAGCTCCTGAAAACACGCCTTACAGGCGTCTATCCACGTAAAGGGCACGTCCTTCCGGGTCAGCTATGTCATAGGACGTGTAATCTGCGAGAAGCCCCTGATAAACCACCTGTAGTAGCCTGCCAGTCCCAAGAAACTGCGGATCTCAGTAACCGTACGCAGTCTCTCCCACCTGAGCTCTGCCTTGACCTTGGCTGGGTCCACAGCCAAGCCATCCCCGGAGATCACATGACCTAAGAAGGTCACCTCCCTCAACCAGAGCTCGCACTTGCTGTATTTGGCGTATAGCCTACGTCGTCTCAGTGTGTCCAAAACCATCCGCAAGTGCTGTCCATGCGGCGTATGATCTCGAGAATAGATGAGGAATGCACCACGAACTGGTCCAGGTACGGTCTAAACACCCGGTTCATCAAATCCATGAATGCAGCGGGGGCATTGCTCAGCCCAACGGCATGACCAGAAACTCGTAATGTCCATACCGGGTGCGGAAAGCTGTCTTGGAGACGTCTGCCTCCTTGATCCTCAACTGGTGGTATCTAGACCTCAAGTCGATCTTGGAGAATACCGTGGCACCTCACAGCTGGTCAAACAAGTCATCAATCCTCGGCAGCGGATACCTATTCTTAATGGTGACCCTATTCAGCTGTTTGTAGTCCACACAAAGGCGTAGGGTACCATCCTTCTTCTTTACAAACAAGATCGGGGCTCCCCAAGGAGACGCACTGGGCCTCACAAAGCCCTTCTCCAGAAGATCCTGCAACTGAGACTTGAGCTCTCGCAGCTCAAGTGGTGCCATCCTGTACGGTGCTGTGGAGATGGGGCTGGTCCCTGGTACCAGTGAGATCTCAAACTCGATCTCACGCTTGGGCGATGGTCCTGGCAACTCGTCTGGGAATACATCGGGGTACTCTCTGACCACCGGGATACTTTGGAAGTTTGCCACAGGGCTGAGCTCCGCCACCACACATGCTAGGAAGCCCTCACACCCCTGGCTCAAAAGTCTCGCCGCCCGAAGTGCAGAAATGCACCTGAAGCCTCCGTCCACTGGCTGCCCGTGGAACTCGAAAGAAGGCAACTCCGATATGGAGAAGACTATCTTCCTCTCAAAGCAGTCCACCAAGGCGAGGTAAGCGGACATCCAATCCATCCCCAGAATTATGCCAAAGTCCTCCATCTGTATCATAATCAGGTCAGCGGGAAGGCTGTGTCCCCCAACACTGACCTCACAACCTGTGTACACCTCCTCAGCAACAAACAGCTAACCACTAGGACCTCTGATCACGAACGGATCGTCTAACAGCACACAGTCCTACCCCAAACTAACCGCAAAACTGGCAGCGACAAACGAGCATGTAGCACCGGAGTCGAAAAGCGTGTAAACAAGTCTGCTGGAAACTGAAACCATACCTGCCACCACTGATCCCAAAGCTCTGGCATCCTTGTGTGTCAGGGCGTTGATACGCCCCTCAGCCCTAGGTGCGGATGAAGCAGCCACACTCTGCGTCGGATGAGTAGCCGCTGGCCGGTACCCTTCCCGCCACTGTTGTCCTCCTCCCCGCGCCTGGAAACCGCGACCTCCTGCTTGCCCTCCTGTGTTCGACGCGGGAAGCATCTGCTGACCTCTAGCCCTAGACATGCAGTCCCTCCGGATGTGGCCCAGCTGGCCACACTGGTAACAATGGGGGCCTCGACTTCTGCCCTCAGTGGGTCCCTGCTGACGGCTGGGCAGGGGTCCGGTGCTAGTAGCTGGCCCCTGTCGCTGGCCCCCAAAGGCCACTAATGGCCCCGCAAAACATGACGGCTCTCCTGCGGGCGCCATGTGTCTCCTCTCTCGTCGGCCCTATGAGAAGTCTGGCTGATAGGGCCTCTTCTGCCCACTGTCAGTGTCACGCGCGGATGAGTTGGTCTCTTCATACGTCATAGCTACCTCCACCACCCTCGAGAACGTAAGCAGCTTCAGGGGTTTGACATACCCCCAAATCGCAGGCTGGAGCCCCTCAGTGAACCTCCAAAGGCGCTCCTCCTCAGAAGCCACGGCTGTCGCTGCGAAACGAGACAGCTCCAGGAAACACGTACGGTACACGCTCATGGTCATCGTCCCCTGGCAGAGAGTGTGGAACTCGTGCCTCCTCTGGTCTTGCCACGTCTGGGGAAAGTACTGCTCGCAGAAGAGGGTGACGAACCGGTCCCAAGTCGGCTCGTCCCTCTCCTGACCCCTGACCGCCCTCCATCACCTGTGTACCGCACTCTCCAGCTGGTACGTGGCAAAGGCCACGCGACACTCCACAGGGGGGCAAAGGGTGTCAAAAACCTTCTCGATCTGCTTGAGTCAGTCCTCCGCCTCGGTCGGGTCCTCATCCCCCTTGAAGGAGGGGGGCTTCATCTTCCGAAATTGTCCGAAAAGCTCAAAGTGGCGCTGAAGTGGAGATGCTGGTGCGCCTCCAGGTAAAGAAGCCTCGTGCTCGGAAGTGCCGGAGGAAGGTGGGGGCGGTGGAGGCCCATCCCCTCCATCGCGTCTAGCGCCGTGTCTATCGCGTGGTCCCACAGAGGACTCCCCCTCTGCAGCCCCAGGGAGAGGCACTCGTGGCGGCGGGTGGAGCTCCTCTAGCACGATGTCCCGTATCAGCTAGGCGAGGTCCTGGACCAAAATGCCAGGGAGCAGTGGCTGGTCCACTGAGGTGTCGGCCTCAACGTGCCCGCCCCTCCAGCCTCGTCCTTGGTCGCGTCCGTGGCCCACCTCGCTAGTCCCGCGTCGAGGCATCTCCTGCAAGGAGACGCGAATACAGAACGGAAAAACATCAATACGATTTGATATTCAACGAAGAGGTCTCAAAACAGATGTCAAGAGGCACGTTGTGGTGGCTACTCTAGTTACAGGTGCGTGAATTGGTTATTTTCCAGCCAGTTGGTTCACTTCTCGAGACGACCTTGCTTTGATACCATCTTCTTACGACCCGATTCCCGAATCCCTACGAGACATGAGAATCGGACCGACTCGACTGATCCCAAGACCCAGTCGTCCAACGAGAAAGTAACCAAAAGAGCAGTAAAATAAACCACATTCATCATGCATGTAACTAACAGCAACAAAAGTACAGCAGTAAAGAAAAGAACTACTACAGTACATACCACCACAACAGTAGAGAATTAAACAGGTACATAAACATGATGCTTACAATAAAAGAGTGCAATTGTAATAGAAAATACTCACTACAACAGAAGAAACTACTGGGCTCTACTAGGCCCAGCACCTTCTGCAGCCGCAGGCTCTGGCTGCTCAACACCTGATCCTGAAAAGGTGACAAAGGTGACACGTCAGCGAAACGCTGAATAGAGTGGCAACCAACTAGCTAAGAAAAATAGTAAGGTGGACAAGTAGCTGTTATTTTTAATGTCTTTCTTTATTTTCTATTTACTCATCCTTGAATTATTCCTCAGACCTCTCTCTTGATCTCGTATGTTCCTCGTGGGAACGATCTTGATTGTAGTCTTTTCCAAAAAGTAGAAGTAGCACGTGGTGCTCTCCTGGCCGGGAGAGTCCCTCGTGGTGGTCCTACCCTCAGTCAACCACCCCAAGGTCACTGACAGATGTAACGGTGACTACAGCACGTGCGATAAATGCACGGGTAGTTACCCCGCACTGGCACGCGGTCAGTCATTTCCGTTAATGGGTGCGCCCCAAAGCACAGCACGGAACCAGTATAGAGTAGAGCCCTCTCAGTAACAGGGGTTCAGCCCCTCCACAGTAACCAAACAGGGGTCTTGCCCCTCCACAGTTCGTGCACCCTGCCTGACTATCCTGGTTTGCCCAGTGGGCCTAACAAGTCGGTGTAGGATGGCTAGCTGAACCCCAGGCCCCGTGGGGTGGTTAGCTCTCTCCCTACACTAGCAGCTCTCCCTGGTACGGTATACGCGAGGGCCAGAAAGTTTGTGCAAAGTGGCCAAACTCACCTCGGTCTCGACCTGAGGGCGGCAAGCTCCCCTCTGCACTAAGAGGTAGTATGTTCTCTCTTTGGTACCACTTACCCAAGAGACAACACACTTTCCCGTTTTGCTTTTCCAGTTCCATTCCATTTATTTCCAGGAGTTCTACTCCTAATTCCCCGTAGGGTTAGTGCTCATGTTTCCTCAGGCCAAGCCATACTAGGTTTCATCATTTCAGGTTTATTCACATATAGTATGTATTTCCAACAGTTAATATCCATTCATTTACAAGTAGCTGTTATCCCATTTCAGGCAATTATCATTGTTCTATCTACTTTTCCAAGACTGCACTTCAAGCATTCAAGACATTCGTTTCAGTGTTTTTGTTCCTAGGATTCATGCCACACCCTAGGATCTATCATTCAATCTAGTTTTCAGCCCTAGGATTCATGCCAGGCCCTAGGATCTAACATTCAATCTAGTTTTCAGGTCTTAGGATTCATGCCATACCCTAGGATCTATCATTTAATTCAGATAAGCATTACTGTCTAAATTAACTAAGGGAAGCCACTCTACCCGCAAAACTGGGAGTGATGGGGGCGTGATCAGCAGGTCCACGTGCCTCCGCAACCCCCAGATCCGCAACAGAACGAGGTCCTAACACAAGGATCAAACACAAGGAACCACTCAGAATAGGATACAATTACTTTAAACAAGTAGAGGAACTAATTCTGAGAAGAACGAAATTTTAAATGCGGAAATCGGACTTCTAACAGACCCTAAACGGGTAAAAAATGATAACTCTGCCAAAAATCAGACGTCTGGAACACCTTCCAGACGTCTTAAACGATGGTTCAGATCATACCTTACTCCGAGCTGTTCTTTAGACGTTCAGGATCCCGCTGAACCGTCTGAACCTAGTTCCAGATGTCCAACTATCACTCCGGATGTCTGGAGACTCTCTCCGTCGTCTAGTGCTGTGCCCAGACGTCTGATTTGTGTGGGAGGGCGTGCCCTTGCGCCTTCCCGAAATGAAACCTGCACGCATATGCAAACGATCTCAACACGGTAAAGAGGCAGAACTTTCGGCGGAACGGCCTGCATGGCCGCATCCGCAAGAAAGAGAAGGAAGAGAATATCGTACCTTTCAGACGTCGGGATCTCACTCCAGACGTCCCCTGCGCCGTCTGGGCTTAGGTCTAGATGTCTAATTCTGGAAAATTTTCCCAGAATCAGGACCTCCTCGCCTTCCACCTGCTGCGCACGACCGCGCCGCGCTGCGTCCGCCTGCTGCCTGAGCTGCAGCAGCACCGGGGTAACTTCCCCAGCACCCCGCTCTCGCTGCGCGCCCATCGACCGACCCTGTGCTGCTTCGGCGAGCTCTCTCTCGCTTCCTCACGCGCTCTGCCTCTTCTCCCTCTCGCTGCACCTCCTCCTCCCCGTGCGCACCTTGCAGCAGCTGCTGCCCACGCTCTCTCTCTCTCTCTCACGCTCAAGCTGGAAGAAGTAGGGGACAGTGGGGGGGAAATGGGTGAGGGAGAGGGAAGGGTATTTGAAGGCGTGGAGGGGTGGGGAAAGGTGTTTACTGGATAGGGAGGGAAGAGAGAGAAGAAAAGAGGGCGGCGGGTTCAGTCTGCACGCGCATGCACGTAGACTCGCAATCGTACGTCGCAAAAATTTAATTCTAGACGTCTGACCAGACATTTGGACCAACTCCCAGACGTCTTAAAAAGCGTTTGATGTCTTGGGTCTTAACAGAGGCTTACTCGTATTATGGCTATCATTGGCTTTCGATTTGGGGGTTTTCCTTTCACTTACTTGGGGTGTCCCATTTTTACTGGTAGGGCTAAAATTTCCTATTTTCATTATCTTATTGATCAGATCCAATCTAAACTTTCTGGGTGAAAAGTGAAGCTTCTTTCTAATGCTGCCAGACTCCTTATTAAGCATGCCCTTACCTCTATTCCTATACATGTCCTCTTCGTCATTGACTTGCCCAAATCTATTATTAAAAAATTGGAGGCTACCTTTGCTAACTTCTTCTGGAATTCTAGTCATGAGGAAAGGTACCACCATTGGATTTCCTGGAATCACATCTATAGGCCTTTCGATCACGGTGGCCTTGGTATTTGGGATTTGTCCATGGTCATCAAGTGTTTAGAATGAAGCGTGTTTGGAACATTCTTTATGGGGATTCTCCCTTCTCTATCCTTCTGAGAGATCTTTGTGACTAGTCTGGCAATTTTCTCCATCACCTTCCTAAAAGGCTCAAGCCTTTGGCCACGGTGTACCTTGAAATGAAATCGTTTATGTGGTGGGAGGTGAAGGAGGGGAAGATCGACTTCTGGGTTGATATCCGGGTTGGGGACTCTCCTATTATTCAAGTCAACGATGCCATTTCCAACCCTACCTAGGTCCACCATTGTGCGCTTCTCCCTGAATCGATTCGTAACTTGATCTTTTAAACCCCGATTCAAGAAGCTAAGGATATCCCTATTTGGTCCCCAACTCCTAATGGTAACTTTTCTGTTGCTTCTACCTACAATGTAAACTTTAGAACCTCTTCTCTTATTCCTGCTATGCAAACTTTGGGGAAACTTAGCCTTCCTATGTGGATGGTCTTTTCTGCCTGGAGGATTATTCATGCTAGACTCCCCACTAATGATAAAATCAAGAAATTGGGCATTAATATTGTCCCTAAGTGTTTCTACTATCTGAATTCCCTTGATGTTGAATCATTAGCTCATTTCTTCTGTTAAAGTACTCTATCTAATATTATTATTTCTTGAACCTTCTAGAAGAACTTCCTTCCCCCTGCTGATCCGGATAACTTATTCACTAATATTAGGGATGTCAGCTCCTCCAAAAAAACTAAAACGATTAAGGACCTCACCATCTTCATTTGGTGGATTAGGAATAAACTTAAAAATGACAACTTCAACTTCAAGGATATCCCTTAATTTTTGGATCACAACTTAAGGCATTTTAATATGGCCAACTGGTTCAAATCTTAGCGTCCTACTCAGTTTGCCTTGTCTTGGGTTTGCCCTTTGGCTGGGTATAAGGTCAACCTGGCCTCTCACCAAAGGTCTGGTTATTCTTTTATTGGTTGGGTTATCCGCGATGTCAATGGCTCCTTCTTCAAAGCAGCTGTTGTTAAGGTGTCCACCCGTTCCAAAGAAATCAACTTGATTTGTTCTCTGCAACACTTTCTGGAGGATTGGAATCATCGATACATTTCCCTTCATATGTAAGTGGATTCGACCCTGTTATACTATTGGTGGAATGGCAATTAGCCATACTTTTCTCAAGCTAAGCATTTACAGAACTAGGAGATTATCTTGCAATTTATCCATCCCATGGTCAATGGTCTTGCCCAGCTGATCGCCCTTTTTGCAACTGGATCCTGGCAATTCTTCCAGTCTGAAGTCCAGTTCAATTTGAGGTGCCGCAGTACAATCAGGCTTGACAAAATACAGCTTTCACATATCATCGGCTGAGTTTGGTCCTCTGCCCCTTTTTGCTGGTTGCTCTGGGTAGTTTTGTTGTGGTAGCCTTCTTTTTGTGTGTGTGTGTGTGTTTTTTTTATATACTAAGCCATGAGTCATGGTTCTTTTTGTTTTCCTTGTACTCACATGTCTTGATCTAGTCTCCCTACCTTTTTCTAACTCCTTAGGAGTGGGGGATGAATAAAATTTACTCCTAATTTTCTAAAAAAAAAGAGCTATTTACATTACAAAAAAAGAGAAAATAGAATGTATAGGCATAGCCATCACATTTTTGGTGATAGCATTTTTGTTAAGGTAACCAATTTTTTAAATATAAAAATTGTATATGATTTCAATAAATAAGATCAAAATTATTTGATGGCTTTTGTGCAATAAAAATTTATTTTCTTATATAATCAGATATTTTACTATAAAATTCCCATCATACTTGAAATTTCATACATTCAACTCCTTTTTTCTTTCCAAATAGGTGAAAAGTAGATATTGTTAACTTTGATAGTCACCGATTCTTATTTTTTTGACTCAATATAAAAGTTTCCATCAATCAAACTTCGAAGTTGCTAACTATACTCGTAACAGTTAAACTTTTATCCCAAAATTAATTCTCAACATATGTGCAAAGCATCATCCAGATATGTTGACTATTGCATATCATCTTATGTGGTAAGGAGAATAAGTTTATGGAATAAGTAAAGAAATAAAAGAGTGAAATAAATGATGAAGTAAGTGAGTTAATCTATTTTGTTGTTTTGGTTGATTAAAAGTATTTTACAGAGAGGATATAATAACTTTATCTCAGGTTAAGTCTTCCGACGCAAGTGAAGATCATATTAAGTGATAGGTTAAATACTTAACCCAACGTAATTAAATTCACTTAATTCGACAACCATGCAAACACCACCTCACTATTTATTTTTGGTGATCTTTTATTATTGTTATTCACTGGCTTATGGAGTCCTTGTGGACATTGTGGGGGTTGGGTTTGGTTGGTCCAGTTGGTAAATGAGGAATGTGCTAGTAATGGAGGTGGCAATAGAAGTAGGCATCGATTTGGGTGGGCGGAGGTATTGGATGGAGGGGTCAACTAACATTTGAATATAGTTCTTACTCATTATAATTCATTAGTAGAAAAAGCACTATTTGCGTCGCTAAATTTTCGTTCGTTCTGCAACAGTCGCTAATATTAACCTTTCTCGACCGTTATAAGGAAAACAGTTGCCAAAAAATCCATCATTAAGTTTCCCACCCACTAAGAAGAGGTTTTGGTTGAGGTCATTCTCGACTGTTACTAACGGTCGAGAATAAGAGGTTTTTCAACCGTTAATGATAAAACGGTCGAAGATAAGATGCCGGCTTGAAAAGTTAATTTTCAAGGATAATCATCAACCGTTTCCCCTTAATCGTCGATAAAACTATTATTCTCGATCGTTATTACCAGTAAAAATAAGTGTTTTTTTGATCGTCAAAGAGAAACGGTCGACGATAAGCTTTTCATAAACCACTAACTCATCACTCTATGTATCTCTAATGGGAATAAGATTTGCATGTACATATAAGAATCATGACTTTTTAACCCAGTAATGTTCTTTTGCGTTTCATTTACGCAACGTGAAAGCTGCGATGAATACCCATTTGAAACTCGAATGTCTTTAAGGAACGAGAAAATCCCTCGCCTCTGCTCTCCGGTAAGACTATATATAGCTTCTGAAAAGTGAGACCCTCCTTCTTCAATGTGCAACTCAGGACGAATATCTGATAGATCAGTTTTTGCTTTTGAAAATGATGATTAAGAAGATTTGTCGTTGTATTTCTAAGTGGTGGAAAATCGACTAATTAAAATAATTAAAAATTAAACCACTCGTAGAAGAGTGGATTGTATCCATAGGGAGACAATCGCCTAATTAAACTCGTTAATATAAAAAATGAATATTCACTATTGATTTTGTCAAGAAATCGAGCCAAATCCGCCTTCAGATTAAGGAAACAACAAGAGATCATGCCGAAATGGCATTTATGAGAAAGAGGAAGGTCACTTGCATAAATTAGCCACAATATTTAATTAATAAATTCAAAAATCTCACTCTTGCAATGGCAATGAAATGTAATTACTAATACCACAAGAAACAGAGCATTTCCTTTGTGGGTTCTCACGCACAATGGAGGAGATGTTCGGCAGCGTGGTCTTCACCGGAGGTGGGCGAGCCCGACGTGCACCCGACGATGGTGGCGGCAAGGTGTGACGTGATTGGAGTCAGCCGGACGAAGCAAAGAGGGGCGACGACGATGGGTTGCTTGCTGCTACTGTGAAGCAGCTCAATGCACGAGCTGGAGGCGAGGAGGCATAGGGGGACGCGCGCGCTCGAGGAATGGTTGCTGCGCACTGCGCGGGAAGCTGCTGGAGGTGCTGCTCACTGGCAGTGCAGCGAGCGGACGTGCCTACGCGCTGGAGGTGAGCGGGTGGAGCTGCTGGAGGACGTGTGGCAGGCTGCAGCTCTGTTTGCTGCTGAAGCTCGGTGTTGGTGGAGCTCTGCTATTGAGAGCACGAAAGGACGCTATTGCATCTGCGGGGCGGAGGTGTAGCAAAGGGGGCACGCACGGTGCTATTGCTGCAGGCGGTGTGTATGCGCTGGAATGGCGAGGGAGCGCAACGAGGGCATGCACGCACCTGCCACGATGGAGCTGGAGGGTCGTCACGTGGGGATGCAGCAAGGAGGGCGCGGACAGGAGGTTGCACGCTGTTGCACACTCGGACACCATGCTGGCCATGCGTGGGAAGGAGGACATGGGAGTTGTTGATGGTGGCATCATGCGTGGACAAAGGCAGGGACATCTTAAGTGAGCGGGAAGGTGTGCAGTGGCGGTCGTCGGGGGAGGTGATTTGTAATACAGAGCTTTGAGATGGTGGTGCGAGCTATCACCTCGCATGCCCACGGTGGCGAAGCTCTGCCGCGGTTGGCCGGTGGTAGTGGAGTGGATGAGAACAAGTTCTCTGCATAGTGAGGAGTGGGGTTGGAGGCTCCTCTAAATGGCATCCGTTCCTCCTCTTTTGTGAAATGACCCACCGCTCTTGGGTTGGTAAGGAAGTCTGGTTTATTCATCAGACGTCTTCCCAGATGTCTGGATAGATGGTCGGACGTCTGAAAGTAGAGAAGAATCGTACCTTGTTTTCTTTTCCCGCGTGTATGCGACATGCACAACCCCTCTCTCCTCACCCTAACCCTAACCCATCCCTACTTAAACCCCCACACCCACGCCACTCTCTCCATCACCACCAGCCACCACCTCCATCCATTCCCTCATGCCGGCAGCCACCTTCCTCCCAGCCTCCAGCTCAGCGAGTGGAGAGGAAGAAGAGAGACGGGACGTGGAGGAGGAGAGGGGAGCGAGAGTGTGGGAGGAGCTCGAGGGGAGGAGCTCGCGAGGGAGCTGCGGGAGCTCGGAGGAGCTCGCACAGGAGGAGTCGAGGACGTGTGAGAGGAGGAGCTCGCGAAGGTGAGCTTCGCGGCCTCTTGAAGCTGCTGGCGTAGCTGCTGCAGCCGGCGTAGAGGGTTTCGCGCGGAGAAGAAGGCTCACGAGAGTTCTATGTACTGGATATTTTCCAGTATCAGATGTCTGGAGCACATCCCAGGCGTCTAGAGTTGCAGGGGGACATCCGGAGCTAAAGCCAGACGTCTGAAAGTACACTAGTGTCAAGGTACGTTTTTCTCTGCACGGTTTCCACCCATGCAGACCCTGCCGCAGGATAGTTAGTTGTTTTGGCTCTACGCATGCGTACGTAGGTGCAGAGCGTTGGAAAGGCATGGGGTGCGCACTTCTAGGTGTTTTTGGACGTCTGGAAACGTTGATAGACATCTGATTGCATTCCCAGACAACCAGAAGTAGAGTCCAACGTCTGGAAATCCCCTCAGACGATCACGGAATGATCCAGACGCCAAAGAAATCGCAGGAAAACCCAGGGTGAGTGCTGACATCTTTTAAGAAGTCTGGGACTAGTCCCAGACGTTTGATTTTGGATAGTATGTGTGTTTTTGGCCCGTTTAGGACCCAAACGGAATCAGATTTCGCAAACGAAGTGCCGTTGTTTTCACTTGAGTCTCTCTATGAGTTAGTGTCACTTATATATAGTTTTGGACTCGTTTGACATGGTTAGTCAATTGTATAGGTCTCCAGTCAGTTGAGTACGCGGGACCCGTGGAGGCGACAGGACCTGTAATTCTCGCCCCCTTTCCTCCTGTGTTTCCGAGTAGAGTGGTTTACATTAATATTATGATTTAAATAAATAAACTGCATGTTTAAAATAACTTTAATGAATCCTAAGATGAGAATGAACCCTAGGGTAGGAACAAATGAGTATGGTTTGAGCTACACTGTTTCCTTGAGATGCATGTAAAACCCTAAATGCTAGCAAATGTATTGGTTATTTATATGATGCTTTCTCAGTTAATAAATCACGAGCTGCATGTTATAAGAATGAAGCATGTAATGTGAATAGAGAGATCAGAATGTTAGAAAATGAAACGAAAGGAATAGCAACATGAATCCTACGGGGAAATAGGAGAAGAACTCCTGTAGACGGGAAGTGAGTTGGCCCTTGTGTACGCCGAACCAAGGAGAGCAATTGTCCCTTTAGTGTAGAGGGAAGCTAGCCACTCTTTAGGTTGAGCCCCAGGGTTAGGCTTAGTCACTCTACACCGACTCTATTTGACCCTCATGTACGTGGTACCGAGGTGAGCTACTTAGTGTAGGGAGGGAGCTAACCGCCCCATGGGGCCTGGGGTTAGGACTAGCTACCCTACACCAATTTTTGTTAGGCCCACTGGGCAAATCGAGAGAGTCGGACGAGGGTACACGGACTGTGGAGGGGTAAGACCCCTATTCTGAGAGGGCAAGGCCCTGTACTATTCCGTGCTCTACTTTTAGGTGTACCCGCTAGCGGAAACGACCGACCATGTGCCAATGCGAGATAGTTACCCGCGTGCTTATTACGCGTGCCATAGTCACCGCTACGTCGCGACCATGACCTCGGGGTGGTTGACTCGCTGTAGGAATACCACGGGAGACTCTCCTAGCCAAGAGAGCACCACGTGTACATCCTACATCAAGGAAAAGGCTGCAATCAAGATCGTCCCCGTGAGGGACAGTCAAGATCCAGAAATAACCAATTTCTAAGAAAATGAACGAATTAGAATCACTTGCCTGAGTTAAATAGAATTGAAAAATAATTACTTGTCTGTCTTAACTTAAATTGCATCTAAATGGTTTAGTTGCCACTCTATTCAGCATTAGCTGACTATGAAATTTTATAACATTATCCAGGTCAGGGAGTTAAGCAGCAACACTACCGACTGCAGAGGGAGCTGGGCCCAGTTGAGCCCAGCCTTAGCTGCGTTTCCTTACTGTTTCGTAGCTTCTGTTGTGGTAGTGAGTATTTTATTCTATGTAATACTGTTTTAGTTACTTTTTCGTTGTACTTTCCGCTGTCGTAGTTGTGATGGCCTGTAATATTGTGAGTCTGTTCGCTCTGTGTCCTTTACTGCCTCTTGATTATTTTCTGCTTAGTTACATTGCATGTGTGGTTGTGAAACATTTCCTGTTTTTGGTTATTTCTCGTTGCACGACTAGGTCTTGGGATTAGTCGAGGCGGACCGGTCTCAAGTCCTATAGAGATCTGGGATCAGGTTGTAACACTTTGTAGCTATGGCTACAAGGATTTGAAATCCAAACAGACGGGAGGAGATCCACCGTCGAGTGAATGCTGGCAGCTGTGAAGAGTGAATGCGCAGGAGGAGGCAGAGGCGGAGTGGTTACCTGCAGAAGGAGAAGAAGAAGAATAATAAAATAATTAGGATTATTTATACATAACTCCTTAACTTTTATGTTAATTAAAACAATGTATGTAATGCACCTAATTAATTAACTAATCAAATGCATGAAATTCTAGGTTAATTCTAAATGCATTTAGATATGGATGCCACACATGAATTATGTACTTAAGCTAAATATATGAATTAATTTATTAACATCCTAATATATGCTATCTAAATGTTAAAATTAACTTAATGTCTAGACACTTAAATACTTAAATAGCCCACAAATATGGGCTAATCAATACCCAAAATTTTCTTTTTTTTAAAACAAAAAGGAAAGCTATCGTGCAACGATAGCAATCCGGGAGAGCATTTTATTAATCACTATACGGACATTATTACAACATAGATCCCCACATATGCATGAGAGACCAGCATACATTTACAATTTGCTCCACACATACTGGCCTCCCCTAAAACAAAAAATGATTTCTCACTCTCCAAATACACCACATGACTGCCGCCATATGACAAGGCAGTTTATCATGCAACAAAAAATTTTTCCATAGATCATCCCAGATGGGAAGGGGTTCTCTGCATACTCTTCTCCACACGTTATCAGTGATTGCGCATGAAGAAAAAATATGAATGGAACTATCAGCTGGCAAACCACATAGCAAGCAGGATTGTAACATTGCATCCAATCTTCTATGTCTGAGATCACCTGTCACCAATCCATCCCTCCTACATAGCCAAAGAAAAATCTAGACTTTAATTGGGATCTTCAGTAACCACATCTTTTTCCCTACCTCATCAGCCTCCATTGAGTAGGAGTGTCTCATGATCTTTTCGTATGCTCTTGCAGGAGTGAAAATTCCCTCCCAGCTATATCTATCTTCAACACCAGGCAGTGGCCTAAAAGCCATTAGGTCTTGCTCCAGGCGAGTATTTTCCTCCCATGTTCTTGTGGCTTCTCTACTAGATTCACCCCCACCAATCTGCCAGGCCTCATTCCCCTCAGACTAGAACTTGCAAACCGAATACCCTTTATTCATGTCAGCCGCATAAGCTCTTGGATATACGTCCTTCAGTTGACACAAAGAAGACCATTCCTCTTGTCAAAACTTAAAGTAGCGTCCATCCCCTAAAACAGGTTGAAACATCTGCCAGTTGTTCTTCATGGCTTGTATCACAGATCTCCAAAATGGATAAGGCTTAAATGGTTGGAGACGGTTCAAAGAACTATGCGAGCTGCCATAATTCTCTTTAATAAGATTCACCCAATTCTTTTTCTCATCATTAAGCAATTTGATGGCCCATTTAATCAACAAAGCATCATTGAACCCTTTAAGAGATTTATTCCCATACCACCATGATTTTTTGGCATCCAAAGGCTATCCCACTTCACTGGCTGGAGAAATTTACCTTCATGATTGGCTCCCTTCCAGAAGAAGCGTTTTCACATCACATCAATACGCTTCCAGATGGATTTAGGTGCTTTAAACATAGAGAAGAAAAAAATAGGGATGGAAGCTATTACTGAGTTTAAAAGAATAAGTCTGCCCCCCTTAGAGAGATATTTGCTGCTCCATCCTTGTAGTTTGACAGAAATTTTATCAAATAGAACATGCTAGTCGCTCTTCTTAAGTTTTGTACATTTCAGAGGCAAGCCCAAATATCTGATTGGAAGAGTTACCAGGGGGTACCTAATATTGAGGAGATGGCCGATTGCTCGTCATTAGTTAGTCCAAAACACACCACCCAAATATCTGATAGGAAGAGTTACCAGGGGGGCACCTAATATTGAGGAGATGGCCGATTGCTCGTCATTAATTAGTCCAAAACACACCAAAGAGGACTTCTCACCATTCAATTTCAAACCAGATATTTCCCCAAATATCTTTACCATATGGAGCAGTGCCTGTGCTTCTTGTTCATTCCCTTCTACAAAAAAAACTGTATCATCAGCATACTGCAAAACAGGAGCCAAGGCATTCCTGTTGGAGATGGAATATCCTCTGATGACACCAACCTCTGACAATCTGCAAGCGTACCTCGCTAAGGTGTCGACCGTGAGGTTGAACACAAGTGGAGCAAGAGGGCATCCCTGCCTAACACCACATTGAGGCTGAATCCATGTCCCACAAGGCCTACCATTAATCAAAGGTGAGTAAGAAGCAATAGTGATGCACCTTTTCATCCATTGCACCCACAAAGGTGGAAACCCCCTTCTCTTGAATATTTCCCATAAGTATTGCCACGACACCAAGTCATATGCCTTCCGGAAATCCACCTTCCATAGGAAGGCTTTACACTTTCTCCTGTGCCAACCCATCAACATCTCTTGTACCATAATAAAGGACTCTTGTAATGACCTGTTGGGGAGGAAAGCAGATTGCACTGGGAGAATGAGGTCTTGTAGAACCTTCCTTAATCTGTTAGCCAAAACCTTACTCACCAATAAATATATGGAGTTAGACAAAGAGATTGGTCTAAACTCCAAGAAGCAGTTAGCACCTGGCTTTATTGGGAGTAGAAAAAGATAACATCTGTTAATTTTATCAAGCCACTATTACCCCTCTCAAATTCCCCAACTACTTCCATCACCTCCCCCTTCAACATAGTCCAAAATTCTTTGTAGAAGACCTATATTCCGTTTGGACCCGGTGAACCTTCATTATTCAGATCATTCAGCACTTCCCAGACCTCTTCTTCAGAGATGGGAGTCACCAAGCTACCAGCTTGCCGCATAGAGAGGTGGGGAAAAACTGACCCTGCCATCTTCCACCCCCCTTTCCAGCTGCCCGAGAACTGTCCCTGAAGTATCTAATGCCAGCAGCATTGATTTTAGTTAAAACATGGTAAAATCCCTTGAACTCTCAATTGAAGGTTGGAAGGTCTCTACCCTATCTCCTACGAAATTTGTTCTCTTTGATTTGGGTATGATGGATGTGGAGCGACTTCAATTTAAATCCTCTAGTTTTGAGAATTTAATTGTGATCTGGAGGCTCGTCTCACCTTTTGATGGAGCCTTGCTTGATTGATTGCCTCAAAGAGTTGGCTCTCGATTTGGGTCTCTAGAAATCAGTGGTCTGCTGTTGCATCTTAGATCATGAATTGTGGTAGCATCTGTTCTGGCTGGATATGCGACTATGGCAGAGGATGCTGAGATTGGTTTGAGGGAAGGGGATGGCAGAGTGTTATATGTTAATGTGGAGGTCTTCAGAGTAAGATCACTACCAGAGAAGATCATTCTCAGATATGGGGGGAGTTCATGCCTCTTGAGGCTGAAATTTGGGGAGGTGGTGAATGCTGTCCATAAGCAGAAGATGCAGCGAACCTACGCGGAGATGGTTAGAGAGGAACCCTCATTGGAGCAGGAAGGGAGAGGCACACCTGAGGAGGCACCCGAGCCAAAGAAGAGGAAAGATCATCACTACAAGAAGAGGGAAGAGGAGGAGATGGTTGTGATGGGGGGTGACCAACCTATTCAAAAGGAAGAACAAGCTGTGGGAGTACTACAAGATATTCTAGTGAATTCGATGGTACAGACTTCCTCTTTCAGTGCTGCCAAAGAACTGACATATGGGCTTGGAGCTTCATCTAAATAGTCCCCAGGGAGATCCCCCTATAAGCTAAGGCAAAGAAGAAAGATGTTGGCGACCAAGAAGGTGAATGAAAACTCTATTGCTCTGATAATTAAAGCTGAACGCATGCCTCAAGCAAACATAGGGGATTCTCAAAAGGGGAGATGAGAGTTCTCTCCTGGAATGTGCGTGGGTTGTGTAATAAAATTAGAAGGGCCTCACTTATGAGATATCTAAGAGAATGGGACATTGAATGTGCTCTCATTCAAGAAATACATATTGAATGTGAGAATAGTCCGTTGTGGACTGATCTGAAGAAAAATGGATATGTTGGTTGTGTGGCAGTGGGAGCAAATGGAAGATCGGGAGGGATGGCATTTTGGTGGAAGGAGGCATGCTTAGATGTGCTTGAGGTCTTTAAATCTAGGCATGCGATCTCTTGCAGATATAAGATGATCCAAGGGGAGATGGAATGTTTAATCACAGGTGTGTATGGCCCATGTGCTGCAAGCAGTCAATTTGAATTGTGGGAGGACCAAATAGATCTGGCGAGACACTCACAGGGACTGCCATGGTTAGTTGGGGGTCACTTCAACTGCACCTTAACAGAGTCGGACATGTTGAGAGGAATTTTGGACAATGCTTCTCTTGGATTTCAGTTAATAGTACAAGAATTGGGGTTGAATGAATTTCCCACTGCTGGGGTGGATTTTACATGGAGAAGTGGGAACGGTCTGTGCTCCAAACTGGATAGATTTTTCGGGAATGCAGAGCTGCTAGAAAAATTCCATTTATCCTCGGTGACAGGTTTGGAGCGTCCATTTTCAGATCATACCCCGCTGATTTGGGACAATGGCGACAACACACATGTTGGGTCTTATTTTAAACTCAGAAAGTCTTGGCTTAGAGTGCAAGGATTCTGCGAAATGATTGAGTCCTGGTGGAGAACTAATAAGGCTGAAGGCACTGCAACAGTAAAATTGGCTGCTAAACTGGCATCTTTGCATTCCATGCTGAAAGAATATGGCTCCACAGTGGCAGTATTGAGGAACCAAAAACGCATAGAAGCTTTGGCTGCAATACAACAGCTGGATGCAAAGGAGGAGACCACCTGTTTGACTGAGCAGGAGTTGCTAAACAGGAAGAACTGGCAGGAGATAGTGGCTGAGGAAGACTTAAAAAGAGAAATGGATTGGTGTGAGCGTTCACGACAACTTTGGCTCAAAGAGGAGGACACCAATACCAAATTTTTCCATTTGGCAGCTAATGCACGAAGAAGATACAATCTTACACCCAAAATTTTCATATCATTCCTTATTTTAACTGTATCCTTCGGGTTGTCTGTTAGGCTTAATACACCAAGAATATTGTCCATTACATTTATCTCGATATGCATAACATCTAAATTGTGTCGCATTGTCAAATCCTTCCAATATGGAAACTCCATAAAAAAATATGCTTTTCTTCCTAAACCCTGAATGTCGCAAGGAAGCCAAGTCATTCTTGAAAAGCAACCCAAACATATTTCTCAGAGCTATTGCAATGTCTCCATGATTTTCATCCCCGACATCCTAATAGAACATGTACTGAGTTTATTCTTCGAATTCCTCGACGAATACCGACATGCTTTACCATCAAATCTATCCTTGAATTGTGACATTCGCCATCTATTTTCAATGGGCAAAATCCTACGGTATCCTAAGTAACTGAACTTCTTGCTTTTAGGCAATCTTAGGTGATGAGTATCATCCATATAGATTGGACAGGCGACCTTCCCCTTCGTACTCTATCCTGACAAATTCGCATATGTGGAAAAGTCATTGATTATCTACAGTAATGCTGCGCACAACTAAAAGAATTGTTTCTTCTGTGCGTCATATGTTTGAACACCACTGTAACATAAGACATTCTGTTCATCAATCAATGGCTTAAGATAAACATCTATTGCATTTCCTAGTTACTTGGGTCCTAGGATAAAGACTGTCAACATCATTAATGCAGATCGCATGCATAGCCATGGGGGTAAATTTAGGTTACCATGACCACCGGCCATATGGAATATTATGGTGGATAAATGCTCTTGAATGGGTTGAATTCATCGCTTGGAAGACCTAGTCTCACATTTCGTGCCTCCTTTGCAAATAATGCGTGATTCTCGTTAAATTTGTTCCACTCATCAAAATCTGTTGGATGACGGATGTGTCCATCTTTTGATTTATCATCCTAATGCCACGACATTAGTTTTGCTCTTTTTCTAGAAATGAATAAGCGTTGTAGCCTAGGGATCAGTGGAAAATAACCGAGAACCTTCTCCGGTTGTTTCTTCCCGCCGGTGTTTGTTGACTTACCCATCTTGTATCTCTCCTCACCACATTCAGGACAGTTAGTTAACCCTGAGTACTCATTTCTGTACAGGACACAGTCATTACGCCACACATTAATCTTCTCGCATTTCAGTTCGAGCCCACGTATCTGCTTCTTCACATCATACCATGACTTAGGATACTCAGCAGAATTATTCAGCAGATCTCCAATGAATTCTAGAACCTCTGACATTAATTTCGTTGTGACTCTATTCACCACTTTCATCTGAAACAATTTCAGAAGAAATGACAACTTCGACATTGACATTATTCTAGGAGCAATAGGATCATCTGCTGCCTTACTGCATCGTACAACTCATTACAATCTCTTAATGTCTCATCGTCATCTGCATCCTCATAGTCTGCTGCTCTCATATCATGTAACATTTCATCCAATTCATCTCCTTGATTATCATCACTTCCTTCAAAGGCTTCAATTCTTTCATTTCTAACTTCCCTTATTTGCTCACCATGAGCTGTCAAATTTACGTAATATTGCCACCAACCATTACATATCATATGCTCCAAAATTGTGTCCTGGTTATAGAAAAACTCATTCAAACAACATCTACATAGGCATAAAATCAGCTGAAGGAATTCACCTAGTCTAAATGTCTTCCTATCATCATGAAATGTCCACTCCAGAAATGAAATCACTCCACTCTTGTATTCATGGTATTTCAAATTCCTCATACTAATCTATGTCGTATCCATAATAATTAACCTAAATGTAAAAGACGACTCATAAGTTGGACTCGAATAAGGTAAAAATGTGTATTTTAAGATCACTCATAAGTTAGACTTGAATAAGGAAGAAATGTATATTTTAAGAAGAATTTCATTTGATAGCCCATCATTGAAGATTTGATCACAACATTACTTCTTACATGCAACCAGTGTTTGGAGGAATTTCGGTAGCTTTTCTTCTCACTTCTCCAGTATGCCCCCTAAGATTAACCTTAACTACATCCCCAATCGTCCCCACTAAAGGGTGCTTCGGGAACGGAGCTAAGATTAGTTGATATATTGGAGAAGTGTGAGAAAATGAGACCAAAATTTCTCCAAACACTAGCTGCATGCAAGAAGTAATCCTCAGTTGTGATCAAATTTTTAGGGACTCCTGATGTGTTATTTCTCAACACAGTTAATTAAATTAATTAAATTTAATTAATTGCATCAAAAAGTACCTTAGGTTAACTCGAATTAGTGTCGGAATTGTAATATACGGTCAAGTTAACCTAACAAAGTTTTTTTTAACTGGTTGAGTTCAGGTCATTTACTGGGAGACACAATTGTAAGCTTAATTCATCATTAATCCCTAAACATTAATTAACAACTACTTAATTAATCAGATTATAATTAACAATACTTTAAGCATATGAATATAGCACAAGATATTCACAATAAAAACATGCAATATTCCATTTGAAAAGAAATGTGTTTACAAGAAATATTTGACATTAAAAACCAACTAAACATGTTTATTACAACTTTTTACAAGAATATAAGGTAAAGAAATGAAATTACAAGAGTTATTATGCCTATTACAACGTTAAAAGTTCAAAAATATGTAATATATGAACTTCAGCCCTGAAATCAAACGTCTAAAAAAAATGTTAGATGACTTAAAAGTGCAAGTTAGATTTCTAATACATGTGATGGATGTTTGATTACTTCATTCAAACATTTCTTAACTTTTCTTCATCTCTCTGCCTTTGCTCATTTCTTATTCAAGCCTTACGAGCTCCTAGCTCTCTCTCTCTCTCTATCTCTCTATCTCTTTTGAGCTCTTTCTATCTTCTTCTTAAGCTCCCTTCTTAACTCTTTTTCTTTAGGTTCTCTCTTTGGCGAACCTATTCTCTTCTTTTCTTCCTTAACTTTTTTCCTTCTTACTGTGCTTTTATGCTCCACACTTGACCAATTTATGCTCAACTAAGACCCATTAATTTCTTTCTAATCCAAAATTATGTATTTAATGGGCGGCCCAAGCTCGTTCGGGGATACACAGCGCCTAATGGGCGAGACTAGACCTTACTTAAGCTCGGGCGTAGTAAATTAATCGTGGATTTTTCATATTTTAGCATCAATGTATAGTACTGGGCCAATCAGGCTTGCTCACATTCATGCCAATGCTCGAGCCCACATGCACACACCCACGCACGCACACCCACGCACAGGCACGTGCGTACGCACGCACTCGCACCCACTTGCTCAGTTCAATTTGCGTCCTGCACTGACGACCGGGAGGGTCGTAGTGCGTTTTCATAATACAGTATAACATGCGCCTACAGACTCCCAATCTAGGACGATAATCAGCCAATCCAAACCAGACTTCAATCGTTAATTCTGGCAGACTCAATTGATCATTCCGATTGAGCAAAGACTCAATCAGAAGCTATTCAGATGCCTTATCTGAGTCACGCATCAATTTGATGCTTTGAACATGATTGGTCCATCAATTTGATGGACGAAAATAGATGTTTCACACGACCATTTAAGCCTGCAGAGAAGAGATTCAGGTCGATTGGCCTGAAGAAAGTATATAGCTCTCAGCTGAAGGCCTACGTGCCTTCAGTGATGTTGGTGGTAGAGCGCCACGATCGTTTATTTTGATGATAACAAAACACGTGTCATTTAACATTTGCACTTGAAGTTTTAGATTTCAGGTTAATTGCAAATGGAGACGTGGTTAGATGGAATTCGAGCTCGCATCCAGGACGGATTGGAGGAGCATGACGGAGAACAGAGGAGCTTCACGAGGAGCGATGGCTTAAAGAAGGAAGGAGATGTAGAATAGGATAGATTTTCTTTTCTTGTACTCTATGTATTTTTTGTTTCTTTTGTTGCTCTTTATTTTGTTACTAAGATTCATGTTAAAGAGCCTCAAAGTACCCTAACAGTAGTCCTAGGAGCACTTGCACAACCTTAAGATACTTAAGCTTTCTGTAGAGAACTTAGAAAACCAATATAGGGTTCAAACAGCCTTTTCAGACCTTTAATATGAAAATCAAACGTCTGATACTGACTTTCAAGACGTCTGACTGTTGATTCAGACGTCCGATAATGTTTAGGTTGGATTTAGTTAGTTCTGTCTGATGAAATCAGAAGTGTGCCTAATGACTATCCCTCTTTTTTCACATTTTTGTGCTCCTTTTTCTTTCTTTTCCTTCTCCCACAAAATTTCCTTTCTCCTCTTATTCCATTATTCTTTTTCGAAATTTTTTTTTTTAATTTTTATGGTGTTTTCGGCATATGTGAATTTTTTTGTTTAAAACCTTTTCTTGCAAGTTTTGCACTTTCATACCCCCCCATGCCTAAGATTTGCAATGTCCTCATTGTGGCTTAGGAGGTTTTTATTCAACTTGGTTCATTCCTTAGGACAGATGTTTTGATGAGTGAATGGGTCGAGATGACTGTTGCAGACGATTTCCAATCCCAGATGCAAGCATCTGAGGTGAAGTCGGCTGTCTTAAAGGGTGAACCTTAAGTGCACAAAGGTGTCAAAAAGGTTTTAGGTTTTCAAAGAAAATGACAGGCTACCTCCCGTTAAGCGCTGAATTTGATGCCTTCAGCCAAGCGGAAAATGGAATGGAGAGGGAATGGTCAAATCAGTGGAGTTTTGCATAACAAGCACCTTGATCAAGAGCCTGGTTGATCCAACCAGGTGCTTGTTTAGATCAACAGGCTGATGATGCAGCCCAAACCCAATCAATCTGGTGGGTTGATAGATGTAGATCAAGAGGTGAGGAACCCACCATATACTATGAAGCTCAGATGGATGTGGAAGTGTGAATGCGGGGTTTGGCTGAGTCAAGTCAGCTTGGTCAGGGCAGGGACCCGTATCATAATCAGTGAATGACATAGAAACCCTACAGGGGTGATCAGAGAATGATGGAACAAGGTCTTTTGTCTGATCAATGTTCGCAACCCAATATAGATGTGGAATTGCAATCGGCTCGGTGATAGGTGAATCTGAATAGAAATTGAGTCTGGTTGCGGGTCGGGGTTGAGAAGAGGTTTAGATCAGTTCTGTGTGTGTGGAAGAGGTGGCTTGAATGAGAATTGTGCACGAGGGCTCTTCTAGAAACGAATGACAGGTGGTCGCTTGTAGAGAGTCCTCTGGGTAGTTATCAAATGCTTGAAGAGTATCTATAGGATGCAGAAAATCTAATTTGAGAAAAGATTTGAATTCTGGGTTGCAATCACTCTTGGCATTTTGTGTTTTTGGCTTCTGAGGATAAAAAAGGAATTGCTTCCATGATCCCAGGAAGAGAGACCTCAGAGTCAAAGTCAGAGAATGAGTCATGTGGGCTGAGGTCGTAGATTGGCTTGGTGTGTTTAGGAAGGGGAGTCTCTTCGAAGTTGTCAGAGAGTTTGCAAAGATTCAGTTCTAAATGAGATTCACAACCTTGAATTCCACCGTAGCATAAATCATCTGATGTGGAATCAGCAGCCTGGCTGGGGTCTAGCCTATATGTCAATTCTGGGTTTAAAAAGATGTTCTGTCTAGGCTCAAGTTCCAAGCTGGTAGGAGAGACCCAATTGAAACCCCACTCATCCAACTCCTCGGTTTCTGTATCGTAAATTGGCATATCTTCTGGAAAATCAATCAGATTTCCTGAGGATGTTGGAGAAGGACATTCATCAAATAGAGGCCTGGAATCATATTCTTTAAAAATTTGATCTTTCTCATGTGGGGCCTCATAATCTTCCCAATAAGTTTCGGATCTAGATTCTAGGTTTAGGATGTGGGTAGGTTTACTAGAATCAAAATCCGAATAACCTTCGAAGGTCACCTTATCAAAATAAGGGGCGGAATTTATACCCTCAAGAGGTTCAGTTCTAATCTTATTATTACAGGAGTCTTGGAATTCTAAGCTTGGCGATTCATGGTCTAGGGTTGGCTCAGCATTGTGTTCTCCTGCAACTTCCTAACCTAATTTAATGTTGTCTTCTATCTGGGTTGGGAATCTATAACCACCCTGTGCCTCAGTCCCGAGGTCTGGGAAACCGGATTGATCTTTAGTATTGTTCCAAGATGATTCATCCTCTGTTTCTGGTGTACACGGGTATTTTTGGTTGATAGTTTATTCCAGTAGTCTCATCATCTCTACCTGTTTTTCAAGAGCATCTTGGTTTTGTTCCCAAAGTACAGGATTTGTCAAGCATTGAAGGTATTCAGATTTGTGTAATTTGTCTATCTCAATGTATCCTGTTAGGAGTATTTCTCGGGTTGATCCTTTTATGGCTTCTGTTAATAGAGTTTGGGCACAGTTTATGATGAAGGCTGTGGTTGTTGGGACATCAACCTGAATGTTTTCTATTGGTTTATATTTGATTTCATAGAAGTCAAGGGTTTCCTCAATCATCCTATCTCTCATGGATCTTTGGGATTTCGGTCTCTTGAAGGGTGATGCTAAGTAATTAGGCTGCATATTTGGATCAGGCGGTGAAATCAAAATGTAGAATCAAAAACTTCGATGTAGACTCATGTTGTGCCAAGATGGAAGAAGGGAGGCTTGGTTCTGAATCAGATGAAAGATTAATGTGGTGGGGCTGTTGCACAAATAGGGGCGTCGAGGCTTGGCTTTGACGAGAGTGAATTTCTAAAGGAGGTCTTAAGGGTGGTCTTAAGGACCTCCTACCGTACATGCACCGAAGAATGAGATGAGATTAGAAGGTGCTGGACCCAATCGAGACACCCAAAAATTGTTGGGTGACTATAGAGGTGCGGGGCAGATGGACCCCTTGATAAACAGATCGGCCACCTGAGAATTACCTGGGTAACCAGAGAGGGTGAGTCCCGCGAAGACCCCTACACGGTAGAGCGTCCCCACGGGTTACAAGGTTTCCCCCACCCGACCTCTCTTGTCACTGAGATTCGAGGTAGACTAGAATGGGGATCTTGACCTCTTAAGTCTACCAATTTTTAGTTAAGATCAAGGTGCTTAGGCTTTCACTTGAACTTTAGCCTTTTGAGTGCAAAGAGTGACCTAAGTTGAAGGTTGGTTGACCCTAAGGGGTCAACTTCACCTATTGATTCTTTTGAGAACTTATTAGGTCTTGTCTTTTAGGGTTCAAGTGTTTTTAGAGAGCCAATTGCTTAGGGTTTCTCTAAATAGGTATTTTCAATCAATGGCTTAGGTACACTTCTTTTGGATTTTCTCAATTCTTGATTAAGGGGTGTGTCTCTGAAACCCTAGTGTTAATTCCTATGTTGGCTCTATTTGGTCCAGTTAATTCCTTATTTGGTAATTAGGGCTCAGGCAACAAGGTGTTAGCCCTTAATTGCCCTTAATACTGTGTACAGGAATAGTAGTTTTGAAAACATGCAATTGTTACTACGTATGAAAGACAGGTTATACCTATATATATTTTTTCTTTCTTTTTCTTCCTCTTTAAGATTTAGGGTTTAATAGTGAGAGGATAGAAGTTACCTGTCCTTGGAGTGGCTATGGTGCGGCTGCGTCTTGATTTTCCTGTACCTGCACACAAAAGAGAGAGGAGATTATTAGAAACTCACAAATAGAGATTTTATAACTTCTAGAATAGCCGTTGCTCCCTGGCAACGGCGCCAAAAATAATGATTGCAACCGCAACTGCATTGGCTGTTTTTATGTTTATTATAGTATAGTCATTATAGTATAAGATAAGACAGCTACGGTTGTCATTACAATAGAATTTTTTTTACTCGGAAATAGTTTTCCCGAGGTCGAACTCAGGGAGCTACTGGAATTCTAGAAGTACAAAGTTTCTCTATTGGATTACAAAAATAAGAGAGAGAGATAGATTTTTGTCTTGGCTTCTTCCTCTTCTCTTCTTCTCTTTGTGCTTTCTCTCTGATCCTGTCGTCTTCCCTCTTCTTTCTTCTTCTACTCTTCCTGTCTTCTTCGTCTCTTCTTTCTCTTTTCTTCCTTTGCCTTTCTCTCTTTCTTTCTGGCGGCCAAGCCTTCTTCTTTCTTTTTCATCCTGGCTGCTCGTCTTCTTCTTCTGCTCTTCAGCTGCAGAGTCTTCTCTTCTTCCTTCTTCTCTTTTCTTTCTCTTTTCTTCATCTGCAGAGCCTTCTTCTTTCCTTCTTCTTCTTCTTCTTCTCTGCTTTATCTCCTCTGAAGGTTGTTCATCCGCCATCTGATACAGCAGTCAAACGACTTAACTGCAGTCTGCTACAGTGCTTCTCCTCTTTTCCTTCCTTCACTGCTTCTTCTTCTTTGGCAAGCCTTCTTCTTCTTCTTCTTCTTCTGCTTCTTCTCTGCCTTGCCTTTTCCTCTGCCCAGCCTCTCTTCAGAGCTTCTTCCTTCTCTCTTCTGCGGCTAAGTACTTCTCCTTCGCGCTCTGTTCCTGCACACAAGGCACAGCAAAACCTAACCCTTCCCTCTACCCGCACGTCTCTCTCTCTCTCTGTAAACCACTCACAGGAAGCTCTCCCAGAGCCGGGTTAACGGGTCGGATATTGTACCCGTGACCAGGCGCACCCGCGTGGGTGGTGCGCGAGGAGTGAAGGGTAAACGGGTCGGCCAGGTCTGCGTAGCGTGGGTCGCGGACGAAGCGGGCGAGTTGGCGAGGGGACCTCACCCCGTGTTCTGAGGCTGTAAGCAAGAAACACAAAAACAATTTAAACCGGTGCGGCGCTTCGAGAACTTACGATGTGGGACTAAATGGTTGCTTCTCCTCGCGCGCGCCCGCAGGGAGACCTCGGCCTTGCTTCCGCAGCTGCAGCCTCGATTCCCCTCGCTTGCCAGCTGCCTGCCTTCACACGACTCGCCCGCCTTCGCAGCAACTGATAACCTGGAGCGCGCTTGGGATCTTCTCGAGTCGTCGTCAATGGCGGTGATGAGAACCTCGTCATAAACCCTAAACTAGCACCATTTAACCCAGATTTGCAAGAAAAAGCTCCTACACAACTATAGAAAGGCTTGACTCAGAGAAATTTTGAGTTTGTGAAGAAAATAGAAACTAAGGGGTAAAAATGCAATTTCACCAACTCAATCTAAAAACAGGGTAACTCAGGGTCCAAACATAGGTCAAACCAACCTAATAAGAAGAAAAGTGGGATGAATTGATCCAATAAGGGCTACAACAACTCCACGGAATTAAATGACATCCTATAACCCTAAGAACAAACCCACTTCAATTCACGAGGTTCGAGGCAAAGAAAAAAATTGAATAAATCCTCTAAAATTCATAGAAAAATAATCTCTAGGGTTTAGAACTTTTAATTTGGCTTTAGGAACCCATTTTGACCTACATTGAGAACCATGCCCAATTAATGATTTAATTTAGGTTTTTACGTAAATTGGCCGCTTAAACAAGTTCTGACCTAGAAATAAAATTCACCATTAGAATCCTTAGGTCCCATTTAGTCATGCATAAAAACTTGAGCCTAAGAAGAGACCTTCTTGACCGACTTTGCATTTTGGTCCTCATCCATTACTTTTTGACCCTTGATAACGGCATTGTGACCAGCTTTTGTTGTAGAAATTACATTGTAGTACAGATAGTCATTGCCATTATTACAATTTATTACTCGAAAAATAAAAGAGTTCCCGAGGTCGAACTTAGGGAGCAAGTCGTATTCTAGAAGTACAGTGTTTCTTCTTATTACAAAAATAAAGAGAGAGAGAGATGGAAATTTGGCTTCTTCTGCTTCTCTTCTTTCTTCCTCTTTGTCTTCTCTTCTCTCTGACTCTTTCTTCTCTTCTTTTCCTTCTCTTCTCTTGCGGGGTTCTTCTATTTCTTCTCCTCTTCTTCCTTGTGCGTCCCTTCTTTGTCTTCTTTCTTTGTCTTCTTCTTCTTTCTTTCTTCAGATCTTCTTCAGGGCGTATCCTTTGCGATCCTGCTCTCTCCTTCTTCTTCTCTTCTCTTGCGCCTTAGCCTTCTCCTTCTGCTTCTTCTTTTCTTCCTTCCTTGGTCTTCACCTTTCTTCCTTTTTCTTCTTCTCTTCTTGGTTGCCTCCAGGACGTCGTCTGATTTTCCCAATCAGACGACTTAACTGCTGAAGCTACAGTGTCCTCCTCAGCTTCCTTCTTCTTCTGCTTTGTGTTCTCTTCTTCTTCTTCCACAATCCTTCTTCTTCTTCACCTGTGCCTGCACACTTCACGGTTTACACGTCAGAGGGCAAAACCTATTCTACCCTCCCCCCTGCGTCTCTCTCTCTCAGAATTCACTCTTAGGAAAGCTCTCCCAGAGCAACCGGGTAATCGGGTACGTGGGTCGCGCCCGGGTCCAGGCCCACCAACGTGCGGTGGTGGGCGAGGAGTGCAGGTTGGGCTTAGTCGGGTCGGGACAGGTCCGCGGGGCGTGAGCGCGGACGAGGCCGGGTAATCGGGCGGGTGAAGGGGACCTCACCCCGTGAACTGAGGCAAACAGCTTAAGGCACCTTTTGCCTTTAAGCGCCCGTTCGCCTCAGTGAGTTTCCGAGGTGGGACTAAATGTCCCACCCCAATTTGGGTGCCTGTGTGAAGGAAGCAGCGGCAGTCGAGGCTTCGCACGAGGGCTTCGCCCCAACTGCAGCCTGGGACTCTTTGCGAAGATACCCTGCGCAGCCTAGGGGTCGGATCTGGGCGTGGCGCGCTTGGAGCAGCAGGTCAAAGGAGCTTCTTCACCTCAGCAATGGCGGCGGCAAGCGAAGTTCCTGTTTACAGAGAACGGGCCTCTCGGCCTAATTAGATACGTGGAGGACCTTCGCCGTGGCACGGCGAAGGTGGTCGAAGGGTCTGCAGGTGGCGGGGCGGAGCCTAAGGCCCGCCCTAGGTCAAACTGTGGGTTGGGAGATGGGTTTGATCGGTGGGTCTGCAGAGGGTGATTGGTGGGAAGTGGAAGGGCGGAGGTTGATCAGGGTGAGGAGGCGAAGGTTCTGCGGTGGTCGGCGAGCCGTGTGGGTTGCTGGAGTGATGGGAGCGGGTCGTCGAAGTGTGGTCATAGGTGGAGAAGGTGAGGGTGATTGGTCGAAATCGAGGGCGACAGTAAAGGTTTAAAGTGAGGAAAAAGGAAGAGGGGAGGAAGAGAAGTTATACCTACTTAGCAGGACGAGCAGGGGCTGGAGCAGGCGACAGTCGTATCGACTGTCGCCGGAGAAGAAGCTGCCCAGGGGAAGGAGCGATGGCAAGGAGAGGGCCGGAGAAGCGTGCGCTGGGTGTGGCGCGGCGCAGGAAGAGCGAGGGAGGACAACTCTGCTGCTGGTAGTGCGGCAGAGCGACGAGGGTGAGGAGGAGAAGCCGCCGGAGCAAGGGGGCGTCTGTCGGAGTGGGAAGAGAGGAAGTGAGGGGGTATCTCCGTCAGATCCGAGCTGGGAAGAACGGTGGAGCGACGGGGGTATTTATAGGGGCAGAATCAGAGAGGAGGGCGGAGGGAGACGACGTGTCTCCCTCGCCGGAGGACGCCAGAGGAAGGAGACCCATATCGTCTGTGCGTTCGCATGGGCGGTATGGGTGGTCGCAGCACTCAGGGGGGTGCTCCTGCGGTGGCTGACGACGCAGGGCACCCCCATTTGACCTGGCAGGCCCTCCCCCTCACCCTGCGCAGCGCCATGCTCCGCGCAAGGCCGTCGGAGCACGGTGCTGGTCAGGTTTTGCAGGAGGGACCTGAACACAAAGAATGAAGGAGAGTTAAGGGCCAAAATGCAAGGGTTCAAAAGTTAAGGGCCAAAAAGTAAATATATGAGGACCAAAGTGTAAAGTTGGCCAAGAAGGTTTCTTCCTAGGCTCAAGTTTTTATACATGACTAATTAGGACCTAAGGATTCTAATGGTGAATTTTATTTCTAGATTAAATCTTGTTTGACCGGTCAATTTATGCAAAGACCCAAATTAAGTTGTTAATTGGGCATGGTTCTCAATGTAGGTCAAAATGGGTTTCTAAGGCTAAATTGAAGGTTCTAAACCCTATAGATTATTTTTATATGAATTTTTGAGGGTTTATTTGATTTTTTCTCTGCCTCGAACCTCGTGTATTTAAGTAGGTTTATTTTTAGGGTTACAGGATGTCATTTAATTCTTCGGAGTTGCTGTAGCCCTTGTTGAGTCATCTCATCCCACTTTTCTTCTTATTAGGTTGTTTTGACCTATGTTTGGACCCTGAGCTACCCTGTTTTCAGATTGGATTGGCAAAATTGCATTTTTACCCCTTAGTTTCTATTTTCTTTGCAAACTCAGAATTTCTCTGAGCCAAGTCTTTCTAGGGTTATGTAGGAGCTTTTTCTCCCAAATTAGGGTTAAATGGTGCTGGTTTAGGGTTTGTGACGAGGTTCTCATCAACCCTCAACTTTTGAAACCCTCTCATTTTGGCCCCTAAGCCTTCATCATTTTTGCATTTGGGTCCTCCCTGCAAAACCCTGAGTAGCACCATGCTCCAGCGAGGCATGACGCCGCGCAGGGTGAGGGCGACCCCCTGCCAAGACAATGGGGTGTTCCCTGCGACGTCTGCTGTCGCAGGGACACCTCCACGATCTCTGCTATCGCCCACACCTTCCGTGCGAACGTGCGGAAGGTATGGGTTGCAATCAGGCCATCCTCCGGCGAGGGAGGCACGTCGCCTCCCTCCGCCCTCCTCTCTGATTTCGCCTCTATAAAAGCCGCCACCGTCTGCCGCATTCAGCGGCTCGATTCTGACGGAGAAACTCCCCCCCCCTTTCCTCTCTTCCCACTTCGGCAGAGGCCCTCCAGCTCCGGCGGTTCTTCCTCCTCCTCCTCATCGCTCTGCCGCAATACCAGCAGCAGAGTCGCCTTCGCCCGCTCTTCCCACATCGCGCCATACCCAGCGCGTGCTCTCCCGCTCTCTCCTCTCCGCCGCCCCTTCTCTCTGGGTACCTTCTTCTCCGGCGACAGTCGATACGACTGTTGCCCTACTCCGACCCCCTTCGTCTCTACAACTAGGTCAGAACTTCTCCCCACTTCCTCCTCTTTCTTTTCCTCACTATTTTACATTCAATTAAGCCCTCGACCGCTCCTGATCACCGTCACCCCCTTCGTCTCCGGCTACCCTCCGACGAGGCGCCTCCATCGATCCACAGCCCCGCACGCCTCGCCGACCCTCACAGAACCTCCGCCTCTTCACGCTGAACCACTTCCACCCCTTCACTTCCTGCCCTTTGCTGCCTAAAGACCCCCCGAACAAACCCATTCCCCCGGCCACAGTCCGACCTTGGGCAGCCCCTACACTCCGCCTCACGACCTGCCATACCTTGCACCACCTTCGCCGTGTCACGGTGAAGGTCCCCGGCTTGTCTGATTAGGCCGAGAGGCCGTTTTGCTATGAACAGATCACCTGCCCTCCGCCGCCATTGCTGAGCAGGTGGAGCTCCTTCCGCCTGCAGCTGCAGCCTCGCCCTGCCCAGCCTCGACTCTCCAGGCTGCGCGCTTCACCTTACCGCACTTGCCCAGGCCTGCAGCTGGGGCGAGAGCCTCGCGCACAGCCGCGATTGCCTGCAGCTATCTCAGCTGCAGGCGCCCAATTGGGGTGGGACATTTAGTCCCACCTCGGAAGATTCTGCAGCCGCGCACCCATATAAAGGTAAAAAGTGCTATAGGCTTATCGCCTCAGCACACGGGGTGAGGTCCCTCTCACTCGCTCACCCGGCCTCGTCCGCGACCACCCCCCACGGACCTGGCCCGACCCGTTTACCCGACCTGCACTCCTCGCCCACCACCGCACGTCGATGGGCCTGGACCCGGGCGCGACCCGTACCCGAATACCCGGCAGCTCTGGGAGAGCTATCCTACGAGCGAAATCTGAGAGAGAGAGATGCGGGGGAGGGTAGAGTAGGTTTTTGCCCTGACCAAACTGTGAGTGTGCAGGCATAGAAGAAGAAGAAGGACTGCGAGGAGAAGAAGAAGGAGAAGAGAAAGAAAGGAGCAGCCAGAGCTGTGGCTGCTTGAAGCAAAGCAGAAGGAGAAGAAGAAGAAAGCCACAGAAGGAGGACGCACTGTAGCAGAGGCTACTTAAGTCGTCTGATTGAAAAATCAGATGACGCTCTGAAGAAAAAGAAGAAGCTTGGAAGAAGAAAGAGAGAAGAACAGAAGAGAAATAAGAAGAAGAAAGAAGACTGACGAAGAAAAGAGAGGAGAAAAGAAGAAGACAAAGACAAGAGAAAGAAGAGAAGAAGAAAAAGCCAACAAGACACATCTCCCTCTCTCTCTCTCTCTCTCTTTCATTTTTGTAATAGAAACTTTGTACCTCTAGAATACAGTTTGCTCCCTGAGTTCGACCTCGGGAAAACTTTTATTTCCGAGTAACAAATTATATTAAACTGGTAACCACTCCTCTATACTATACTACAACGAGATATTAGAACCATAGACGAGAGTGCGCAACCAGGCGGCCAGGGCAGCAGACCTGTCCAGCACTAAAAGGGCCTCTCGGCCTAATCAAACCATAAGGGAACCTTCGCCGTGGCACGGCGAAGGTGGTGCGAAGTGTAGCAGGCCGCGGGACGGCCTAGGCATGCGTGCCTAGGTCATCCTGTGGCCGAAAAAGTGGGTGTGACCGAGGGTGAGTTGGGTGAGTGTGGAGGGACTGTGGAGGGGCAGAGGGCGTTCAGTGAGATGAGGTGGAGCTGCGGATCGACGGGGGCAACTCACCGGAGAGTGGCCGGAGGCGAGGAAGGTGATGGTGGACAGGCGTGGTCGTGGGGCAATCAAGTAAAATAAAGTGGGGAAAAGAAAGAGGGGAAGAACGGGACTAAATGTAACCTACTTACAGGGATGAAGGGAGCCGGAAAGGCGGGCAGTCGTATCGACTGTCGCCAGAGAAGAAATACCTGGAGGGAGAGAGCGGCGACGAGGAAGTGGACAGGGAGGCATGCGCTTGGTGTGGCGCGACGCGGGAAGATGAGACGAAGCTGGCTCTGCTGCAAGTATGGCAGCAAAGCGACGAGAAGGAGGAGCGGTCGACGGAGCTGGTGGGTTTCCTGTCGGAGTTGAGAGAGAGGAAATGTTGAGGGTTTCTCTGCCAAGACTAGACTGCTAGAACCGGCAGGGAGTGCTGGTTCTTATAATGGGGGTGGCGGAGAGGCGGATGCAGGCTGGCGACGTGCACGCCTCGCCGGGGTGTGGTCGGAGACGAGACCCATACCTTCCACGCGTTCGCACGGAAGGTGTGGGGGTCGTCAGGCAACATGGTTGAGTCTCTGCGACAGCAGACGTTGTAGGGAACTCCGCGTACACTTTACAGGACGATCCCCTCTCCCTGCGCGGCGCCATGCTCCGCGCAAAGTCGTCGAAGCATGGTGCTGCGTAGAGACTTGCAGGAGGGACCGTTCTGCAAAGACGACGAGAAATTTGGGGGCCAAAATGCAAGGGTTTTGAAAGCTAAGGGTCAAAAAGTAAATGAAGAGGACCAAATTGCAAAGTCGGTCAAGGAGGTCTCTTCTTAGGCTCAAGTTTCTATGCATGACTATATTGAACCTAATGATTTTAACGGTGAATTTTGTTTCTAGGTCAGACCATGTTTGACCAGCCAATTTACGTAAAAACCCAAATTAAATCATTAATTGGGAATGGTTCTCAATGTAGGTCAACATAGGTTTCTAAGGCCAAATTGAAGGTTCTAAACCCTGGAGATTATTTTTCTATGAATTTTAGAGGGTTTAGTTGATTTTTACCCTACCTCGAACCTCGTGAATTGAAGTGGATTTGTTTTAAGGTTAAAGAATGTCATTTAATTTCTTGGAGTTGCTGTAGCCCTTGTTAGATCAGATCATCCCACTTTCCCTCTTATTAGATTTGTTTGACCTGTGTTTGGACCCTTAATTACCCTGTTTGCAAATTACGTTGGTGAAATTGCATTTTTACCCCTTATGACTTATTTTGTTCTTAAATTCAGAATTCTCTGAGTTAAGCCTTTCTTTGAGCTATGTAGGAGCTTTTTCTTGCATATTTAGGTTAGATTGTGTTAGTTAGGGTTCATGATGAGGTTCTCATCACGTTCCAAGCAACTTGGGACCACTCGAGCTCGGAAGAAGAGGAAGAAGAAAAGTCTATGAAGGATGAAACCGCTTGCTTTGGTTTCATGGCCAGAGGAAGTGATAGCAACAGTGACAACTCCGACAATGAGGTACATTCAGATTTACAAGATGCTTTTGATGAGCTATTTGAACTTAGTAAATCACTTAAGATAGAAAATAAAAATGTTAAAAAGAACCTTAGGTTAGAAAAATAACTCGAGGATCTAGAAGCTAATCCTAAAAATGATGACTTAATCAATGAAAATACTAAATTTATTGAGGAAAATGCTAGTCTAAAATTAGAAATTTCTGATTTAAAGACTAAGATAAATAGTATAGAAAAAGAAATCGCATGTCTTAGGGAAGATTCTAACAAATTAATCAACAAAGTAGAAGATTTGCATAGCCCTAAGGTTGAGAAAGGATCTTCGCCAAGGAGACCCACTAACAGATCCGAATCCAAGCTCATATGGATACCGAAGAAAGACTTGGAATTTTGTTTTGTAGGTTTCAAAGGTAACTACAACGCAAAGGACTGGACCTACAAGCTCAAGGCTGGTCAACTCGAGTTGGGAGGACCAAAGAGTAGACCAAGGAGAAGGACAAGAAAATTGATGAGACGGTGAACAAATGATGGACCCACCGCACGTCGACCGCCAGACTAGAGACCGGCACCGATGCCCAGGCCTCCAAGTTACGGATGGGAGCCTCATCCGATCTGGCATCCACCACCTCCATTTGGGCTATTTTATTGGCCATGGTAGGTGAGGTAAAACCCTTTACCCTATCTCTTTATCATTAGCATATAGATAGGGAGAGTTTAAATTATGAGCTAATTGTCAATTATTAAGGGGGAGATGTAAGTTAGCTAAATTTCCTTTAGTAAGGGGGAGAAGAATAATAGCTATCTTGTTGTTACAAAAAGGGGGAGGACATTACTCCTGTTAAAAGAAATCTAACCCATTTTTAGAAGAGCATGTTTTAAAGGGGAGTTATAAGAAATTTAAAATCAATTAAACCTTTTTGATAATGTCAAAAAGGGGGAGGATTTTTTGCATTATTATTTATGATTTTGTCATTATCAAAAAGGGGGAGATTGTTGGTGCTAGAGCACCACGATCGTTTATTTTGATGATAACAAAACATGTGTCATTTAACATTTGCACTTGAGGTTTTAGATTTCAGGTTAATTGTAAATGGAGACGTGGTTAGATGGAATTCGAGCTCGCATCCAAGATGGATTGGAGGAGCTTGACGGAGAACAGAGGAGCTTCGCGAGGAGCGATGGCTTGAAGAAGGAAGGGGATGAAGAATAGGATAGATTTCCTTTTCTTGTACTTTATGTATTTTTTATTTCTTTTGTTACTCTTTATTTTGTTACTTAGATTCATGTTAAAGAGCCTAAAAGTATCCTAATAGTAGTCATAGGAGCACTTGTACAACCCTAAGATACTTAGGTCTTCAATAGAGAACTTAGAAAATCAATATAGGGTTCAAACAGGCTTTTCAGACGTCTAATATGAAAATTAGACGTCTGATAATGACTTTTAAGACGTCTAACTGTTAATTTAGATGTCCGATAATGTTTAGGCTAGACTTAGTTAGTTCTGTCTGATGAAATCAGACGTCCAGACCTTAGTCTAAATGTCTTAGAAGACGTCTGATAATTTTGCCAAACGTCCAATAAGTGGATCGTTGGCTGGCCTAGCAATCAATAAAGGATATGACCGTTAGGCCCGTATCAGACGTCCATAGAGGAGCCTAGATGTCTGATACATAATCATTTTGCCTCGGCTGATCCAAAATCTCTTCTCAGAGATTTTCTAGCCGTTGCACTCGCTTGGGAATCCATTTCCGCAGAAAAGTAGGTTTCCAGACGTCCTGTATGTCGTTTGATGACAATTCACTAGAACCCTGTGTAGATCTGATTCAAGTCAGGAAGGAAACCCACTTAAAATCAGACGTCTGACTTTGTCCCCAGACGTTCGATGCCAGGATCAGACGTCCGATAACCCTGTCAATGTAATGATTAACTCTGATTCCGGCCTGATTCTCTTGGAGGTTGTACTCAACGGCTATGGAAGCCTTCCAAGACCTTCAAAAGCCTTCCCAGGGCCTATATAAATAGAAGAGAACCTTTGCCACTTAAGAAGACACCAAGTCACACCTAGCAACGTACTTTCCACTCTTTTGTGTTAAGAAGAAGTAGATCAATTAGAAGAAAGATCTAGCTCTCCAAGCTTAAGTTCTACATCTAGAGAGTATCAATCCTTTGTGCACCCGCTCTCCCGCCATAGTTCACGAGAGCACCGTTAAGCCGTCACGTAGTTCACGCATCCGCGTCGTCGACGCACTTCCAGCAAAGGGAAGCATCCTAACTCCTATAGAAGCTTAGTTTAAGATTTATTTTGTTGGCTTTATAGGATTATTGTTGTACTTTTCTTTGTTATTTGGTTGGGTATTCGCGTTGCGAATTCCCGCCTCCTTCGAGAGACAAAATCCTTCTCATGAAGAGAAAAGGTTTGAGGTACGCTACCCTCGTATAAAGTAGCGTGGCTGTAATTGAGGTTGTACTACCCTTGTTTAAGAAGTACGTTAGTAGATTCGATCAACTTAGTTGATCGAAAAATCCTAACTCGAGAGGGTTAGGTCGTGGTTTTCACCCGGGTTGGGTTTCCACCTTAAAATCATTGTGTATTTTGTGTGATTGCTATTTTGTGAGATTGTTCTATATTTTAATTTCGCATTTTTACGTCACGCTGATCTCACCCCCTCCAAGCAAGAAATTGCAGAATTCTTCATCACTTGGGAAGGGAAAGAGGTTCCGGAGAATTTTTAACAAGCTCAGAAGCTGAGGAGCTTCGATTTGAAGCTTCAGAGCTCAGATTTGAGCTCCAATTGGCTCATTAGAGAGGTAACAACCTCTGAAAGGGATCAGAATAGGTTCAGAAGGTCAAAGATAACTGATCTGGGTGAATTTGAGACTTGAAACTCAACAGAACCACGCTAAAATAGTATTGGGTTCATTTTGAACCTAAACTAAACAAAAGAAGAGAACTCGACCAATCCTCAATAAAAATTATCAAATTTACTCTAATTGATCTTTAAATCAATCAAGGAGCTAAATCAACGAGTTAAATCAGAAATTTAGGCTTTAATTCTTCATCTGCGGCTCAACCTTGACTTATCCAGCTCAAGAGTTGACTTTCTGTTTTAAGGCTTTACAGATCAAATTAAGGCCCCGGATTGACTTAAATCCATCTCAGAAATCTGATGCATACCTCAAAATTAGGTTTCGACAACTCCTGATGTGTTCTCAAACGTCGCTGCCTGAGGCGAAAGGTGTGTGTGTTTGGTGAACTAATATATCAAGTTTCAGACGAAATAAAGGCCAGGGATATTCTAAATAGGTATCTCTTATGCTTCTGGAACAGAAATTAGGAGTCTGCTAGAGTTGGAGAAGAAGAATTTCAAATGAAAACTCTAGACATTGAAACATACTTTAAACCATCAATTCCTAATCCTTAGCCCTAGTAGATGCAATCTGGAACTTCTCGAGGGTTGCCTAGGGCTGAAGTAGAAGATTGACGAGCTCCGGTGAGTCCAAAAAATGATGTCCTGGAGTTCAAAACTTCATGGAACTACTCAGAAATAACCTAAAAGGTCTCTTGAGGTCACAAGGAACCTTAGGAGCACTACAATTGAAGTAATTAGGGAAGAAACCAAAAGATATGCCTCGAATTCAAAGAAAATGCAATCTGAGTTCGCTGGAACTTAGATTGACTCCTCTCACTCAATAGAGTGAGGGGAAATGCTTAGTATCATGTGGCAATGGTGTACGGTTAATTAATTAGGTGATTAGCCTCCTCCTGAGCCGCCATTGACAGCAAGCTCAGGAGAGAGATGAAATTGGGTGTTTGATATATAGGTGATTATTTATCTAATTGATACGTCGATTAGGGCCCTTAAGTGATGTAAAAGCTATGGAAGGCCCCTATGGGTGTGATCTAAGCTCAGAGACTTTCGCCAAAGACAGTGAAAGTCTCCGGTGAAGGTGATGATGAACTAGGCATGTCAGCTGATAAAACAGTGAGGAAAGAAGTGGGGGATGATCATGGAGAGTAGAGAAATGTGATCAAATACATGAAATAGTGAGTTGAAGTCTAGCAAGGTCGGACTTGGCCTTGCCAAAGTCGGGGAAGATGATCTAAAAACTTAACTAACATTACTCTAACTAACTACCTAAGTAATCTAAACTAATGTAAAGACCTACTCTGTTCTGAGCCTTTTAAGACGTCTGAATTGTCAGTCAGACGACTGGTCATACGTCTAGACCCCTTCTCAGACATCTGGAAATTGAAAAATTTGTACGTAGGGTCGGGTCTGCGCGCTGGCTGTGCACAGACAGCCTTCCTTTCTTCTCTATCTTCTTCTTTTCTCCTTCCTCACCGAACCCTAACCCCCCACTCTCTATATAAGAGCCCTCACCCCTTCCTCTCTTCTCCACCACCACCACCTTCTTCCTCTCCATTGCCATGAGACAAACGAGCGAGAGAGAGGGAGCGAGGAGGAGGAGTGGCGTGAACAGAGGAGGAGGTTGAGCTCGCAGGTTCATGGGAGCTCGCCGGAGGGCGCATGGTCGGAGCGACGCGTGCGAGAGGAGTTTGTCGGGGGAGTCGTCCCCGACTTTCTGCTGCAGCTGGAGCTGCAACGAGAGGGTGGAGCTGCAGCTGCGCGCGGCGAGAGGAGCGGGAGCTCGCTCTGGTTTTGGGATTTTATCAGAATCAGACGTCTGGAGTGCCGTCCAGACGACTTGTTGAACGTCTGGTGATGACACCGGACGCTTGAAAGCAATGTTTCAGGAAGGTACGTTCCTCTTACGGTTACGGCCATGCAGGTCGCACCGCAGAGCTGATCTGTGTGGCTAAAAGTGGGAGATTTGGTCTGTCACGCGCAAGGATAGCTCTAGGAAGGCGTAGGGCACGTCCTCCCACACGTTTTGGATGTCTGAATAGCTTGCCAGACGACCGGAAGCACTCCCAGACGACTGGAGGAGAGGTCGGACGTCTAGAGCTGAGTCCAGACAGTCAAGTAAGGGTTCTGGACGTCTGAGGTTGAAGCAGGAACTTGAGGTGAGACCCTGGTGACTTTTAAGACATCTAAACCTTGTGCCAGATGTCTGGACCTTATGCCAGACATCTGATTTGGTTTTGCAGCCCTATTTTTGACCCATTTAAGGTCCGTTAGGGGTCTATTTTACGCAAACAAGATATTTATGGTTTCCTTGTGAGTTCCTCTACATGTTAGAAATCCTTATATACTATTCTGAACATTCCATTACATTATTTTCCTTGGTATAGGACTTCGATTTGTTCCATATTTGGGGCTTGCAGAGGCACGTGAGTCTGCCGTTCGAGACTCCAGTACTCCCGGATTGTATGGTAGAGTGGTTTCCCCATGTTTTAATTATAAAACATGAATGTATATGTGAAATTAGATAACTAGAAACCTATGATGTGGCATGAATCATAGGATGAGAAACAGTTGCACTGTTTGTATGCGTGTTTGAGATTGTAGTCATAAATGAATGAGTAAAATTGTAAACAATTATCTGTTAATAAATATGAGCTGCCTATTGGAATATGAAATGCTTATGCTAGTTAAACACTTACCTGTGATATCACGTGTTGCATATGTTAATTGTGAAAATACGAGCTGCATGTGTAAATACGAGAATAGAAATGTGAATGAGGAAACCTGGTATGGAACAACATGGTGAATATAAGCATGAACTCTACGGGGAATTAGGAGTAGAGCTCCTATGGATGGATGGAAAGGATCTGAAAATGTGAGTGGGAAGTGTGCTGGCCCTTGAGTATGTGGTAACAAGGAGAGCGACTCTCCCCTGTTTAGTGTAGAGTAGAGCTAGCTGCCCTTGGGTTGGGACCCAGGGTTAGGATTGGCCACTCTACACTGACTTCTGTTGGCCCTCCCATACACTGTACTGGGGAGAGCTACTAGTGTAGGGAGAGAGTTAGCCACCCCACGGGGCTCGAGGTTCAGCTAGCCATTCTACCCGACTTGTTAGGCCCACTAAGCAAACCGGGTTAGACAGATGAGGGTGCGTGGACTGTGGAGGGGCGAGACCCCTGTTTGGTTCTGAGGGGCTAGACCCCTGTTACTGAGAGGGCTAGGCCCTACACCATTCCGTGCTGTACTTTGGGCGTACCCACTAGCGAAAACGATTGACCCCGTGCCAGTGCAGGGTAGCTACCCGTGAGCTTATCGCGCATGCCGTAGTCACCACTACGTTTAGACAGTGACTTCGGGGTAGTTGACTGGGTGTAGGATTACTACGGGGGACTCTTCCGGCCAAGAGAGCACCACGTGTGCCTTCTACTCCTGGAAAAGACTGCAATCAAGATCGTTCCCACGAGGAACATACGAGATCAAGAAAGAGATATGAAAGAAAACCAATGGGTGAAAAGGAATGACTTGTAAAATAAAATAATTGGAAAAGATAAATTTACCCGTTAGCTTTTACTGCTTTAGTTAGTTTGGTTACCACTCTACTTAGCATTCGCTGACTTCGTTTACTCATAACCCTTTACAGGTCCAAGCGTTGAGCAACTCGAGTCACCGATTGCAGAGGGTGCTGGGCCTAGTCGAGCCCAGCAGTAGTTTCCTGTTTTTGTTGTACTCTCTGTTCTACTAATGAGTTTTAGACTGTTGTTATCGTTTTTGTTACTGTACCTTTGTTCTACTTTACTGTTGTGGTGGTGATATATACTATTAGCAGCTTTTACTTCTTTACTGCTTGTACGCTTTTACTGTTAGTTACCTTGCATAGTGAATGTGATTTATTTTCTTGCTCTTCGGTTATTTCTTATTGGACGACTGGGTCTTGGGATTAGTCGAGTCGAGCCGGTCACGGGTCTTGTAGGGATTCGAGAATCGGGTCGTAACAACTAATGCCTAGCTACCTATTGTTACCTGGACGAAGTAGGGGAAACAAATCTTCGTCGAAAGCCACATAACGGAGGATGAAATCAAAGGATCGGGGATAGAGCCTCGGCGAGAAAGGAAACAGAGAGGTAGGAGGGGTGGCGCACTCCCCAGCCCTGTCACAGCCGCAGGAGAGGAAGAGGAGGTAAGGGAGGCGAACGCCTCTGGCGGAGATGCTCTGAAGGAGAGGTGAGAGGTTGCCAGAGGTGTTGGAAGAATAGCCTATCGTCGGCTCAGTGGGGGAAGAGGGAAGGGAGTTGACCCTTGAAATCAGAGGGGTGGATAGCTATTTATAGGTTGCTGCAGTGGTAGAGGGGGTTGTATCTGAATAGGTGTAGGTCTAGGTTCGTTGAAACCACCGGCGTCGTCTCCGACGCCAGTGAAGTTATTCACCTATCCTAATTAGGATTAGTGGCCAATCCGCACTGTCGGATGGAAAGGGGAGAGTGAGCCGAAGCTCAGCAGCTTGGGTGGAGGTGTTCTAACGAGGGATGGGTGGTGATCGGGTGGTGTGGCGACCGACTGTTGTTAGTCGTCCAGTGCGAGGAAGAAGATGAACTGTGCTTACAGGGATGTGTGTGCAAATAAATTTAAGGACGTAAAAGTGAACAAAAGGAGTCAATTGAAAGGAATCCTAAGGACCTAAACGTAAACAGAGGCATTTTAAGCTTAATTTAATTTAATTCTTTTTCAACTTTTTATATATGATTATAAGTTAGATAACTATTATATATATGCCCTGCAATTACATTTTTGGCATTGTTAGCTTTATTTAATTAATCAATTAAATTACTTAAGTTAATTAGATACTTAGTGTTAAATATTACTAATATTAAATTAAATATTAAATAAGTAACTAAATTTTTATAATTAGAGTCTAGATTCTTAATTAAATTATTAATAATGTAATTTGATGTTTAATTTAGTATTTTTAACTTATTTTTGTGACCCTTAGCATTTTGTCCCTTATATCATAAATAAACCCTAATTACACATATTCTTAGCTCATTAACTAGGGATTCTAGTTAATTAGGGGTATTTAAGAGCTATGATGAGTCTCTCATCAACCCCCCTTTGTTCATAACTTGTCTGAATATAGGACGACGACACTTATGGCATGTTATAAAGACAACGCATCGTGCATGTAAGTGAGGTATACACACACTCTGCATTGTCCGTATAACATGATCATAAGTCTCGATGGGTTAGTATTTTGACACAAATATATCCCTTCCACAACCTATTACCTAGGGGTTAGAATTTTTATTATTTGTTATCAAGTGCATCTAAATTTATACAAGTGTATGTATCTACAAAGTTGTAATAAAAAATTCATAATCAAACATAAACATTTAATAATTCAAATAATTTGGAAACACAATTCAAACTTGCAGTTCATTAGAAACACATTCAATTCTCTCCTCTATTTCCTCCTCAAGATCCTCCTCCCACCTCCTCCTCAAGATCAAGTTCCCTCTTTATTGATTTTATTGAACTTACTTCCCCCATCCTTTGGCCATATTGTGACGATGTTTCTCTATGATAAGGAGACTATCATATTTGACGAGATGATCGCTTAATTACTAATGAATGAGATGTCAAGTAAGAGCATAGGTGAAGGCACTTTTGACAATGGTCAAGTGCTAAGTGCAGAGAACAAGTGAGATAGATCACAGAAGATATTGAGGAGAGGAGGTTCTTCTAGATCTTGTGATTCCTTCACATGCTTATGTTGAGACAAAGAGGGTTAGAGAAAATTTTTTTGTTGAAGATGTAAGGAAGATGATAAGATGAGGAAGGATCTCGAAGACATTAAAGCAAAGAAGAAGTTTGATGGTGATTCAAACTTAGAGGGTCACACATTAGCTATCATGGTGGGAGGCATGGTTATATGGCATGGGCCTCGCTCCCCATTTGGTTTCATGTGGGAATGAATGGTCGAGATTAAGGGTTTGTGAAGATGGGTATAGCCCTAGGCATAATAACCATGGCCCATATATAAATATCTTGCTTCACCTTGTAGGTGTATGCCATAAGGAGGAAAAGTTTAGAGATATAGCCTTCTTCTCGTCTCCATGTTTGATGAAAGGTACGAGAAGTAGCAAAAGTGAAAGAAAGAGGTGTCCCCTACTCTTATGGCTAACTAAATGAAAGCAAGGCAATCAAAGAGGAGGTGGATGAGGCATTGGACTTCAATCATTCTTTAATTCACACGCCACTATGAATCGAAAACCTAAATGCAACATCCTAAACCCTAAACCTAGAAAGTAAACTCAAAGCTGAATAGATTTCGACAGAGTTTTCCCTATAATATGCACATTTTCCAATTCCTGCATATAAAACACATTATGTAGGCACACCCTACATTCAGATCAAATAAAAAAATCAACTAACATGTGGGCATACCCACATTTCATGTGCACACCATCACATAATAACACTAATGACAAATGGAAGAGACCATTGAGCATTTAAGCTAAATTAATGCATTTTATCTAAACATTGATGCATTGAAACATATAATTACATTACATTCATAATTAAATACTACAGTAAAAATGAGAAATTAATGGTGACAGAAGGAGGTGATGGTCGTGGCAGTAGGTGGTGATGGTGGTGGTGGTGTTGGCAGGAGGAGGTGGTTGTGGTGGCGACAGGAGATGGTGTTGGTGGTGGGGCTAGTGGTGGCAAGGGGTGGTGGTGGTGCACGTTGGTGGTGGGGCTAGCGGCAAGGTGGTGCAAGGTGGTGGTGCTAGAGGTGGTGGTATTAGAGGTGGCGGCGACGAGTGGTGGTGGCCGCAGGGGCAGGAGGTGGTGGCGGCGGGTGCTGCTTCTGTGGGTGGCTGCTGGTGGTGGGCGAGGGGGAGGGGTCAAGGAAGGCCGATGACGATAGGGAGGGGAAGGAGGAAGAACAGAAGGAGGACAGCTACCCCTTGAGGTCGCGAAGGAGGAGCCGAGGGGAGGAGGTCTCGCGGAGGGGAGGGGCAGGAGGAGGTCGCTTCAGATTTGGGATGAAGGGGGAGGGAGTCGGGTTTGTGCTAAGGATTTAACTCAACATTCTTGATCATTCCTAATAAACGATCAATGATAACTTTATTCTCGACCATTCAAAATAAATGGTCAATGATACACTTATTACCGACCGTTAATAATAGTCGAACATAACTTATTTTCCGATCATTAAGGTGGAACGGTCAACGATAAATTTTAAAAATTTATCCACTGGCATTGGCGGGTTATGAAAACATTATCGTCGACCGTTAATATAGAAACGGTCGACTATATTATTTGTCAACAGACGTCTTAATTATATTTCACTTTTCCGACCATTATATATTGCACAATCGATGATTTCATTATCCTCGACCATTTATATAACAACGGTCGAGTAAAATTTTTTTTTCGATCGTTTATAACGATTGAGAATAGTCTCAATCTCCTCGACTATTTTGCAGATAACAAAATTAATGACTGAATTTTTGACAACCATTCCTATTAAAACGGTCGAGGATAACGTTATTGTCGATCATTACTTAAATTGTTAAAAATTTTCATCTTGAACAGTATTTTTTCTAGTAGTGATATATATCCTAAATATGACTCGAAACATCGGATAAACTTAATAAATCATCTTGAAGACTTATCTAGCATGCCCTCCTCTCTTTGATTTTTGTTAAAGCCAAAATTGATGAATGCTCAGGATCGTATGATTAGTCAGCACGTACCTTCCGCCTTTCCTCCTCCCCAGCTATTAGCTGCCCTCCCCCGATTGGTGAAGTCCATCGCCTCATTATTTAGCGCCTCTATCGGCAAACAAAGAAACCATATCATAAATGTCATAAACACACTCAGGACTTGCATCTCCTTCCCATGCTTTAGCATTTACTGGCAACTCTGTTGAAATATTGTATCGTAATAAATATGTTAAGCTGAATGAGATCTTATGTTTGTGCCCACGTAAAATAGTGCCCTCTCTCACGGGATATATGTATGGTGAACAGAAAATTCAAGAAGAAATTTAAATTATCCTCCTCAATAAAAATAGATCATATTGGGCTAGAAAGTTGGGTTCTTATACTTGATAATTGGAAATTTCAAGATAAAAATCCATTTCCGACCTTCTTCCCTTCTTGGAATCCAAATGGTCCCTACGTCATATATGAAACAATATTTGAACTTATACCCACAAGCATACAAATAGTACACTACAATATTGCAGAAAGGATATAATAACATGTGTGTGTACACAATGAAGTAACTCTACATCGATAAGAACCATAACCTCTATCTCTGCCTCTTGGGCACCTTCCCTCTCCTGCATGGGATTTGGCGTCCCGTTTCGATAGCAAACAAACCAGGATCCATGTCAAATCACGAAAATTTGTTACCTCTTCAAATGAATTACATAGTAATATAAATTCTCAACAAATCACCACAACGATATATCATACAAAGGTAAACGCTCCATGCAGCTAGAGAGGCAAGCAGGGAAAGCAGCAATTAAGCAAACGTGACTAGTAACGATGGCGGGGAGAATACAAGGATTCAAGCTGCAATTTTCATTCCCTTCAAAGGTACGAAGGGAGAAATATTCATGCATTTCCCAGTACAGGTGGACCAGATGGCAAAGCACGGGACCGTGGTGCCATGCCATCTCGGTTTTGCGGAGGTGGAGAAGAAGGTCCCTTAAGGCAGCCCCTGTGGACGTGGACGTTGCACAGAGTGCAGTGGTACCGCCACTGGACGCACCTCTCCTTGCAGACGATGCATAAATCAGCTCTCGATATATGGTAGTGGAGGAGGTGGGCACGGTGGACCGCATCCCTCACGGCCGGCTTGAAAGCCCGAGTGCAACGCCTGTGCGCGTGGAAACCACAGCGATCGCAGCCGTAGCAGTCCTCGTTGACGGCAACCGGATCTCCGCAGGCCCCGCAGAAGCATCCGTCAGGAGCGCGTAGGGGTGTGAGCTCGTGCTCCGGGTGCATAAAGAAGTAGAGGGTCAAGTGCTCGTCGGTGGTGCTGGTGGTGGATGTGGTGGTGGTCACCGTCAGCATGGTTCTCTGATGGCAGAGCGGGTGAAGGTCGTATCGGCAATCCCAGCACCTGTATAATATCCCATGCAAGCTCTCCCTGCAGTCATCGCATCGAGGCGATGCCCAGGTCAGCATGTGCTGAGGGTGGAGGGGCGAGGAGAGCCTCCGCGGCCACCACGGTATGTTTTCTTTAATGCCGAGGCAGCTCGTGTGGAAGTCCACCTCGCAGTCCCAACACCTGTAGAACACCTGCCCTCGGATGAACTCGGCGCATATGCCACAGAGCTTCCTGACGAGGGTGAGGCCGTGCTGGGGATGCAGCGGGGAGAGGATTGTCTCGGGGCAGTGCGCACAGTAGATGTGGAGATCGAAGTCGCAGGGATCGCAGCGATACCTCGTCCCCCTCCCTTGAGTCCAGCACGCGTCGCAGATGAAGCGGGTGTCCTTGTTGGTCTTCACGAGGGGGTGGCGTGGATGGAGGAAGTGCTCCTTCATGGAGCGCTCCAGCTCGCTCGCTGCTTGCGCCATCTTCCGGTTGTAGCTAACCCCCTGCGAAATCACGCACACGTACGACCGGATGGTAAGAACTGGATCTAATTATCCGAAATTATATGTACATGATAAACACTCACAGGTCGTGTAACTACGTGAATCTTCCTTTCAGGCAGGTATGCGCGTGATATAACGCAAGAAGAGATCGGAATTATTAAGATATTATGTTTGGATTGAATCCATGTTGACTCCAACGAAATTTTTGATCGGCTCGATGGGGGGAGACCTTGGGGTCAACGCGATGGTGTGGTGTGGTGCGGTGCAGAAGGTGAGGATGTCACAGTCTACACACTTTTATTATTATAATAGCGGTCACATCTATTTTTTTTTTTTTTTCTTTTATGATTCATAATTTCTTGTAGGAAAATAGAAGGAATCGACAGTCCATATCATTAACTCTTAGAAAATGTAAGATCGAGAATCGAACTTAAATCTCCTCTGTTGTAATCATAATTAACTACTGAGTTATACTCTAACGAATAATTGCTGCATCTATCATGCTAGCTAATGAACCTCCACCTTGCCACGAGGAGGTATTGTTGTATGCTTTAAGCTTAAAATTCAATATAAGTGACGTTAATGTATTTATATCCTGGGAGAAAAATGGTCCAAATGAGTGTATCCTTAAATGAAATTTTGCATGTATACTGTTTTAGTTTTGGCATTTACAGCGTAAGCTTGCATGCCCTGTCTTTAATTTCATTGAGCTACAAAGAATCATTTAATTAGCTAAAACAAAATGGCGCTATTATGGCACAGCCATCACATTTTTGATGGTAGCATATTTGTTAAGGTAACCAATATTTTAAATATAAAAGTTATATACGATGACAATCCAGTAGCATCAAAAGATCTTGACAGCATTTGCGGAAGAGAAAAATATTTTTTTATATATAATCAGATATTTAACTATAAAATATCCATCATACTTGAAATTTCATACGTACAACTCAAATGTTTTTTCAAATAGAGAAAAGAGTAGCTGTTGTTAGCTTTGATGGTCACCAATTCTTGTACTTTTGACTCAATATAGAAATTAATTTCCATAAACCATACTTCGAAGTTGCTAACGGTGCTCATAATGGTTAAATTTTTATCACTAAATTGGTTCCCCATACATGCAAAATATCATCGTAGATATGTTGACTGTTGCGGCCCATCTTTCTGTAGTTTCTTACTATTCATTTTTGGTGAGTTTTTATTATTGTTATTCTCCTGTTCATTGAACCCCTGCCGACACTTTGGGGGTTGGGTTTGGTTGGTCCAGTCCGTAATCGAGGAATGTGCTGGCAATGGAGGCGGCAGTAGAAGTTGGCATCGGTTTGGCGTTGCAGTGGTATTGGGTCGAGGGATCAACGAACACTTGAATATAGCTCTTACTCATTATAATTGCATGTAAGTCCCTGTCAGGGGTGGACCGGTGGATAAAAAACAAAAAAAGAGGTGTTTTTACAGGTGGTCGGGAGAAGGGAAGAAAGAGTAACGTCGGCTTGACAGCTGTTAACAGTGAACTCATCTTTAGCGATCAAGAATCGGTTTGCTCACGCGTGCCCGCTTGCATCACCGGGGTGTTAACAGGGGAGGTGGCCCTTTGTGGCTTCGTTTCGGACGACAGGGATCAGATATTCTTTCAATGTTAGTATTTCACATTATCTCACAAATTATCTCACAAATTAGATAACATAGAGGATCTGGTTGCCTAACAAATGAAGAAGACCTAGGATGAGTCCATTTACATGGATTCACATGTCCGACTAAATGGTAGATCCCTCTAGAAAATCACAAATTAGCATTTTTGGAATCGTCAATGGAAAGAGATCACGCTAAGTATGGAACCAACTCATAACAGTCTGCCGATTAGAATCTCGAGATCTTGGAAATAAAGAAAAGAGCCTTCGACTAAGAAAACTTTGATCTATAAATAATGAGATAAACTAACTCTCATTTTTTACAAAATTAGAGAGAGAGATGTTGACAACTTGAAATACCTAGATACTAATGCAAATTGGAAGAATCATCTTCTCTTTAGATGTATACCTATTTTCAATTGAACTAAATTACCAAACCTTACTTGTAGCTTTCTCTGTGGTTAATCTCGTTGATTTGAAATTCTTAATCTAAGGCTTCAATAAGGAGAGATGCGATCCCACTACTAATCACCCATGAGTGGAGGTTGGAGTCTCCTCACCAGCCTTGCTTGGGTCCCCTGGGGTGATGATTATATCGGCTTCTATTTGAGCTGTTTGGAAGGAACGAAACTTGCATGTGCATGCATGGTGAAGGTGCTTCCTCGGTTGATACGACTGTTGCTCATATCCTCTGCGGTTCAAAAGATGTACTTGCGGGTTTGTAAGATTCCTCTGCAGCGTTGGGTCTGTTGTTGTATGGTTGTTGCGGTTGGTTTGTTGTATCTGACCGGGTGATCGATCACCTCAAAGTTTGCAAAGGGATATTACAGTATACATACATGTTCTATACACCGATAAATATCATGAGGGACTATTGTAAGGAGAACAACCACGCAATGATGCCTACTCGTAAATGGCCGTTGGGCCTCCTACAGTTCTGTGATGGTTTGCTCTGTAAACATCATGGCCCACCGCCATAGGTGGCGTGTTGTTGTGACCACTTATATTCATTTCCTTTCCCCCTTTCTCTCTCTAATTTTCTTATCCATGCTGTCATGTTCACATTGGTTAATTAGAAGATCTTTTAATGGTTTTCAATATAAGAAGACGAAGGCATCTTGTTTTATATAATAAATAGACTATCTTTTGAGGGTGTTATAATATCTAACCTAGATATGATTCAAAACATGGTATGAACTTAATAAAGCATCTTGAAGACTTATCTAGCATGCTTTCCTCATCTTTGATGGTTGTTAAAATCAAAATAAACTTATATAAAAAATAAATAAATAAAAATATATATTTTTTATAATTTTCTATATATTAAAAATATTAAATCAATTAAGTTAAATATAATTTAACAAGAACTAAAATAATATAAAAACATATAACATATAATAATGTAAATAAATAAAATAAAAAGAATTAGATTTTACTTTAAATGAAGTACCGATGAAAGATTTCTTTTAGAGATAGAGTAGAGAAAACTTTTTTATTTTTGTTGTGTGTCAAATGAAGGTTCCTTCGTGATCCTTATATAGAGCTCACAACCCGATGCTCCATTGATCGATTAAAATCAATTGATCAATGAAACTTGACTTTTTGTCCAACTAAACTAATTGATTGGTCAGTTTTAATATATTGATCGATCAAAATAATTGAAATATCATTTTTACCATTTAATTGATCGATTCTAGCCAAAACTTTTAGATTAAAAATCTATAGCAAAATAATCTAAGTTTATTCTCACTCGAACTCAAGCCTACATCGGATTGGGTGGGACGCACGTGCGTGCTATCATTGTTTCCAACCCTCTCGCTTACTCTTTACTACATAAATCATGAGAAAGTTTTTACACTTTTAATATAAGATTAAAAATTTCTATCATATTTAATTAATTTCAATATAAATTTTTACGTCATTGTATATTAATTATATCTTAATCGATCTAATTAAATTCTTAAATCTAACAAATTCATACATACTCAAGATCATATGATTACTCCGTTCCTTCTCCCTTTCCTCCTCCCCATCTCTAGGTTCTGACACATCCGCTATTAGCTGCCCTCCCCCGATTGGTGAAGTCCGTCGCCTCATTATTTAGCGCCTCTATCGGCAAACAAAGGCACCGTATCATAAATATCATAAACACACTCAGGACTTGCATCTCCTTCCCATGCTTTAGCATTTACTCGCAACTCCGTTGAAATATTGTATCGTAATAAATAAGTTAAGCGGAATGAGATGTTATGTTTGTGCCAATGTACAATAGTGCTTCTCTCATGGAATATATGTATGGTGCACAGCAAATTCAAGAAGAAATTTAAGTTATCCTCAATAAAAAATAGGTCATATTGGGCTAGAAAGTTGGGTTATCTATAATTGAAAATTTCTAGATAAAAGTGCACTTCCGATCTTCTAAATAATCCCTGCATCATATATGAAACAATCTTTGAACTTTCGTACATATACCAACAAACAAATAAATAGTACACTACAATATTCCACAATGAATACATCTTTATTTACACAATGACAAAGGATATGAACTTAACACGCTAACATACTATGTAAAAGTTTCGATGACAATCTTTTTTAAAAATTATCCTTACTATATATGGTAATTAATTAAGTATGTTTATTTGCTTACACGTGATAGGTTTTTCATGAACCCTCTCACCCTCCGAATGCATGTTTTGGTTAAGTTTGATGTTCGGATAAAAGTTATTTCAAAATAAAATATCATAAAAATAAGCCTAGTAAGATGTTTGTTTAAATGATAAAATAAGTGATATGCTAAAATAATTGATATAATAATTTTTTAGTTAAAAGATACAAAATGTGTTGATGTGACACACAAATTTATATCAGTGCAAAGTGATTTTAGATAATTTTACACTAGTGTAAAATTATTATAGAGTGATTTCGCACCTATACAAGGTGATTTCATGGTGATTTACATCGGTGCAAAGTGATTCATGATGATTTTGTACCGGTGCAAAATAGTTATAGAGTGATTTTACACCAGTGCAAAGTAATTTTCGATGATTTTGTATCGACATGAAATAGTTGATAGTGATTTTACATCAGTACGTCACGTCAACACGTTGTAAGATAAGTAAATTTTTACATTTTTGTATCTACATCTAATTTTTCAATATTATAATATGAATGCGAGTGGATTGATGTAATTAGTAAATTTATTTTAATAGATATATTATATTAGAGTGAGTGTATTTTAATATATATTAATGTTGATATGATATAATAAAATAATTTAATATTGATAGGTGAAGTATAATAAATTATATCATCTAATTTTAAATTTTATTTCTTTAATATTTTTTTAATTAAAAAATAACCTATGAATTACTCTTCTTTCCAACGAAGCCTCACTCACCACCACCACGACCTCCACTAGAAGATCTCACCATGTCTGCTGATCCCCTTCCCCATGATCCCGTGATCTCGCCACTAATTAAAATCATCAAAGATCTCACCCTCTCTATCCCTCTTTGCAGCAAAGGGCTTGATGTTGGACAAAAATATCCCTCATGGAATAAGACACACTCGACTCTTAGATCCAAATCCACGTGGCCTGACCCGTTAGAGGATCTGATTTGATCAAAGTTAGAGAGGTGGTGGAAAAAGTACAACACGGCCATACTTCAGATAAATGGTGACATGGCCTTTGCAATTAATAACTTGACAGCATACGTACCTTGACAGCGAACGTATCCAATCAGAAGATTTCGCAAAGGGACTAACCCCAACACTATAAATAGTAGAGAGAGTCCCTTCGGGGCTCTCCCCAAGCCAATCCATGAGATGCAATCCGAGAGAGACAAACTCGAGAGATTGGAATACCATCATTTTTAGTGGATTTTATCGGAGCATTGCTCTCTTCCTAGACGTACAACCCCTATGGTGAAACTGGGTTACCAATCTTGTGCCTCTTGCTTGTGATTGCTTATTTATGGTTACGTTACGTTATCTACGTCTACAAATCTTTTGATGACCATCGATAACCTTGATGGTGACCATGGAGGCTCCCAGGGCTTGAACGTCCCCACCATCGACCTGTTCAATCTTTTGCTAGACATGATCGATTGTCACCTCAAAGCATCACCACCTTATGATTAAGCTACACGACCAATGGATTGCTTTCTTATCTGGGAGCCCCTCCCGTCATTTCGCATTGCATCGTGAGTTTCTATACCTGCATTCAATCACGTCTTTAATTATTTAACCATGAGCAGAATATGATGAATCAATCAACATAAAACCTGAACCTTATCTTAGTCGGGTTAAGTGTCGATCCAAAAATATCTAGATTTTATCTTATTTGACATAGAAATCGACATAAAAATTATCATTTACGTAAATAAAGTTTACTCTTTTTACGACATTTATATATTAAGGCATTTTTTTTTATGATATCTAAGTATTTTTGAAAATTTTTGATAAAATTTATGTAAAATCCTCTAGAAGTTTTACATCCATCTTCCCTTAGAATAAAAGAAAATTTATTTTTTGGTGACTTGACCGTTGGCTATTACTAATATTTACTAGCCCACCTGTTCTTTATCTATTTTTAGTTCGTATTCTCTTCCAAGAGGGCCATTGGAAACTGGCAACGGCTGGAGGAGCGATGATGGTAGATGAGGGGCATGGAATGACGCAACGGAAGGCACTATAGGCAGAAAAAGCATCATATGGATTGTAACAATCTATTACAAACTAAACAAGGACTTGAAAGAAACTAAAAGCTAGATTAAAAATGTATAGGGTTATTTCAATAGATACAACGATACCCAAAAAGATCGTCTCCTGGAAAAGTTGTGATAGGTTAGATAATCATTCCCACCCTACGAAGCCTCCATTAATTCATTTGCTCCTTCAATGCACTTGTGATTTAATTTAATAATAACTTGGTGAGTCAAAATTTAATATGTGATGAGAAAGAGATTAATTATAATTATATCTTTAACATGTTCGATTAAATGCATTCAACTGTCATTGTATATGTCTTTAATTGAAATTTTTAAGTGTTAATACTCAATGTTGTGGCATCGCTGCCGCAGCCGACGAGAACGAGGGGCGCCGCCGACCGTAGCCCGGAGAGCGCCGGACGCACTCACCGAACGTCGTGGCCGGCCCCGACCTCACCGCAGCCAAACGACATCCACGAGAGGCGCCGTCGTCGTCGGTCCACGGAGCGTCGTTTCCGCCGGACCACCTAGCGCCGCCACCAAGACCGCAAGAAGCCACGAACGCCGATGCACGTCGGAAGGGAGGTCCGTACGCCGCAGAGGAGAGATCCGGGGAAGGGGAGAGGACATCCGGAGGCGGGGGTGTCTTCGCTCTGCTTTCGGTGGAGGCGAAGGGGTCTTCGGTGGAGACGGCCTCCCTATGATAGTTGAAGTTACTTAACCATGAGAAGGAAATGTTTACTGAAACATGGGTTTGGTGGGAATCAGTTGTAGCGTCAAAGACCAAGGATTTCTACAATTATTTAACTTTTATGACTCAGTAATCTTGCGATCAGCCAGTGGAATCTGGCCAAGGAGGGTGAGGGGGGATGGTTACAAGGGACCGAAGAAGTGAGAACAAATATTGGATGGGAAAGAATGGGAAAAAATTCCTAATAGTTTTTGCTAGAACCAAGGGGACATTCCATTGTCACGAACAATTTTGCTTTCCGCAGCTGCTCTTTCCATACGTCTAGATATCTGGTGTCAAATTGTCGCCTCTTCCTTGGTTTTTTCGATCATCGAGTTGGTGGTAAATGTGGCATTGATTAACGTACAAGTTTGTGAAGAGGGTTGGACAAGTAGAGGGGTTCGATCGACAAAAAGGAGTAACCCCACAGGACCCCCTAGAAAAGTCCACCTAAACTCATTCCTGCATAGCTGACAAAACACAGAAGATGGAGAAAGACCCTGCGGGGCCTAACCATCCCCTTCTAAATAACATGAAAGAAGCAACCTGACTAGTGTCTCAAAACGTAAAAGCTGGTGATGCAAGGAGTTTTTGCTCAAAAAAAGAATGGAGAATTATAGAAATTCAAATCATCAAACACCAAGAAAGCTAGTGACGTGACACTTGTTTCCTCAAAAGAAAAAAAAAAAAAAAAAACATCAGAAACCACAAGAAGAAAATTGGTTCAGAATGGCATGCTGCCAACTTAATCCATAGCGACAAAAAGAGAGACACTTCATTATAACAACCTCACACAACAGGTATGCAACAAATTTGGAGAATAAATTTATTGATGAGGAGTCCTTGCATGGATGAATAAATCCCTCGCAAAATTGAATTCCTGTAATTTTAGTAATTCAATATAACAGGCATATTACAGACAAAAATAACTTCTCAAAAGGATACAAGTTGCAAGTATCATTACATAGCATGCAAAAACACCAATATCTACAGCTTCTGATTCTCATCTCTCTGAATCTGAGATGGACGAGGTGGAGTCATTGTAATGTCGTCTCTGTCCCCTTTAGACAACCCTTCTTCCTTTACAATAGGCAATTTCATGCCATTGCCATGGACCTTAGCAAACCTGCTAGGACTCTGTGCATTAACAGATCTGAATATAGATGGGCTTGCAGTGTCCCAGAGAGGGGAACTGGGACCTGATCTAAACAATGGTGACCCTTCTTCAGGGCGTGAAGGTGACCCTCCTTCGGGGCCCAATGGAGACATCATAACTGGTGTGCCTTCGTTCGTTTGCTTCACGAAAAACTTGTCCTCGACAATCTCATATAAATCTGCAGTCCTTACCTCTTGCGCAAGAGAGCAAGAGCAGCAGCAAAGCCACTGAATGCAATCAGTCGCCGACAGGCTTCCGCAACAAAACTTGTTCCCTGGAAGGTTAAACTTCTTCCTTATTTGGATTCTCCAAAACCCGCCGTACAACAAACCAAGTACGCAGAGAATGATCCCGGTGAAGCCCAATGCTTCCCTAACAGTTTCATTGTCGATGTTGATGGCTGCCAGATTGAAAATCCAGAAAGGAGCCACGCATAGCAAGATGAAAGTGGCAATGTGCACGTACATGTTCCCGAACCCGAGCCTATCCATGTTCCACCCAAAAACACAGAAGCCGCAAAAGACGGACAGCCAGGCTAGTGATATGTCATCCCAAAGGTCAAACAACCCCCCTGCCCATTGCGGCGAGCTTTCTGGAACTCGATTATTTTCCCTCACAGCAAACGAGAACTTCTTTTGCAGCGACTTAACCCTGACTGGAGACTTTTGGTTGCTAACATGCGATTCTTCGTCTAGTTCTAACTCATACTCTCTTCCAAGAGGGCTAAGAATATTGTATACCGTGGCAACAACCGGTGCACCAAAAGCGACGGAGAGGCATGCAGCAACACCGATGGCGGGACGCCTGGATCTGCGGTAACCCAAGTTGAGAGAACACAAGGCATACTGAGCGAAACAATTGACGTGAAGGAGAATGACGACAACCATCATGTGGACCCACTCATTAGGCTTGTAAGTTCCATTTTTGCAATATATCTTCCTGAGTCTAAGGATGTCCTTTTCCTTCCACCTCAACAGGAGTGAAAGATAGTGGAATCGTCTAGGATGCTGGTATAGGCACATCAGGGTAAATAAGGCATTTAGGATCTGATTGCTGACCTCGAACCATGCATCTCTTTGCGATTTCCTTGGCAAGACATGGTTCAACATCCCAGTCATGACCATGAACAATATGGCACCAGATATGGCAACACAAACTATCCAAACAAAGAGTGCCATGTTGAGGGGATTCCTTATCCATGCCTTGGACATTTGCCAGAGTGAGGCCCAATCAATATTTGTGACAGTTGAGGCATGAGAAGGATCAGGCGAGGCCTGTCCCTGACTCTGAGGAGTGGTAGCAATGGATTGAGAGATCTCATCTCTCCCCTCAGCAAATTGGCGAAACTTGGTAGACGGGGAGGATAGGCTACTTGATCTGAATTTCTTGTAGCCTGACTTAATAGGAAGACTTCTTGTTCCTATCATATCTAAGAACTTGTTCTTCCATTTTTTCTTCACTTTCTTTTCATTCTGGCATTCCTTGGAACAAAGAGACACTTGGGCGTTCCCATTGCCATTTGTGGAGGAATCTTTTTGAGAGCAATCCTCAACTTCCACCTTGTTTTCTTCTTCGCCAGTTGAAGCCATTCACGAAACTGTTTACAAAGATAGATAACGCGATGCGTAATGGACCCTTTACAGCCTGCCGCTGTTGATCACATAGTTTGATGAAGTTGCAAACACCTAAGCCAGACCTTTTAACCTTTAAGGAGAAAGCGTTCAGTCACTGGATATGCTGCAGAAATAAGAAATTAGAATCAAAGCAGAGAAAGAGAGATCTGTTACGGCAATTATGTTGAGCAATGCGCAAATAACTATGTAAATATCTTAAAGAAGGTTATCTAGGAGAGAAAAAGAAATGATCATCTTCCGAGGGACGGATGACTGGAAGAGAAGAAGTCTGGAAGACAATATCAATTGAACCAAGCCAGAATATTCTACATAGCCAAAAGCAAGATCAGAGGTGTTTCCATGGCTCAAATTGTTATAAATGTGATGATCAATAGATTTGGTAATTTTTACTTGGTATCATGACAAAAGTTTCCAATCAGATGCTAACCCACTGAAGCAGTGGCTGGGGAGAGTGGAGCAAAGTTCTATATTTGGTAACCTCAGATATGTATTGTCAACAAAAAACCGCTGATGTCGCATTCAGCATGGATGAGATAATTATGCCTTTCCAGTTGAAATGATTGAATCTAAATAGATTCTACGAACAGTACTGAGTTATTACAAGAGATAACTACGGAGTCAATTTAGATGTAAATCAGGCTCATTTTAGGAACACAATTATGAATTCCTTGCACACAATCTATCAATACCAACCCTTTTGCGAAAAAGAGAATCCAGGAATGATTTTTAATATCAACATCAAACCTTCATCCTCTTCAAAATTTTCCCTTTCTCCTAAGAATCAAGTTTATGCTCTTTTCCCTTCTACAAAACTCAGCACAAGAGGAGGGCACAGGGTATGAAGGAAAAAAGATCCGAAAATATAAAAAGATCCGAAAATATCTCGAAGGAAAACATGTGCTAATAAGAATCTAAAAAATTACATGCATCTTGAACAACATAAGCAAATCCAAAGTGCCATCAAGATTCAAATTTTCACGCCCACAATTTTGTAACTACACAACAAAATCAATCAACCATGAAAAAGAAGCAAACACCCAAATTGAAGAGACAGAAAAATCCTTCTTTTCCAGGTCAGTCTAGGATCACCCTCTCTCTGTGGTAAGATAACCTTCCCCTTACACAACTTCCAGAAAAAAACCCAACATGAATCTGATGCTGCTTTCCAAAGATCCACAGGAACCACCAACCAACAAAATCTCCCTTCCAAGAATGTTGTCCTATTTGACCAAAATCCCAACTTGAAATTGAACCAGTCCCAACCACCAGATCCTCATACACAACAGTACACGGTAAGAAACAGAAAAATAACAAGAATTGCCTTTTGGAATTAAACGTCAAGGAGAGAAAAATACCAACATCAAGAAAGGTACGCTACCTGTTCAAATAACGGGTGAAAATCGCAGCTTTCCCTAAGTAGGAGCTGCTCAGACATCAACCCTTTTCTCCCGCTTCTCAGCTTCACCTCTTAGCTTCGTTTTTTGTTGAACGATCGCTTCTGACACCGTCGCGAGTCATCAAACACGGAAGCAATAAAGGAATCGAGGGAGGATTAGAAAAGAGGCAAACCACTGGGAGGCTCGCAGAGAACCTTCTCGGAAAGAATTTGGTTTGTCCGCATTGGCTACCGGTCGGAGTGGGTAGGTGGTAGAAGGGGTTTACGGGGTCGAGTCAACCCGAACTCCACCCAGCTCAATCCCACGGGGTTGCGTTTAGATTTACGATGCCTTCGGAGTTTCCTGTCCTTGGAAAAAAACAAAGGATGCATGTTGAAAAATATAAAAGTTAACGTAAAATTAATATATAGCAGTGTTTTTAATTTATATTTTCTTTATTATGTAAAAAGAGTATTGATATTTGATGGGATCTATTATTATTAAAATTAATAAATTATTTTAATACGGAGGTAAATCACTTAAATTATCTTTAAAATTATTTTAAATGGGTGTAATCTTATTTTACACCTATACAAAATCATTTTATATCTTTAAAATAATTTTATACGAGTGCAATGTAAGATTGCACCAGTGTAATCTTACTTTAAACTACTTTGAACTGGTGTAAAATTAAATTTCAAGTGTTTCTTCGCATATAACAAATGATTTTATACTTAAAAGGTGATTTTTTACCTTAGAATTTAGGATTTAAGGTAATCACTTTCCATAAACCTAAATCCTGAATCCTAAATCCTAAGCTCATAAGTCAAAATCACTTTGCACGGGTGCAAAATCACTTTGGACAGGTGAAACTACCCTTAAAATAATTTTGCACCGATACAAAATAAGATTTCATTGGTGTAAAAATACTTTAAAATAATTTATCATCAGTGCAAAATCATTTTGCACCAATGCAATATCAATTAAAATAATTTATCACCGATGTAAAGTATTTTATTATCGTTGCAAAGTTATTTATAATATATGCATTTTATGTTAAAGTGGTGTGATGATTTTTTTGAATGTGGTGGGAATTATCACATAACAAATCCTATAATCTTTTATTTCTTTACATTAAATATCAATTACTAAGTGGATTCACATTCTTAACGCTATGTGAAGAATGAAAACAACACTCACAATATCTCTGTGTTATTTTTTACGTCAAAACCTATATTTCCTTACTTTTTAGCTAAAATAAATTAAATTAAATTTAAGATTTAATCCATCCAACCTAACTTGTTATTCGATACAATCTCATATATATCGAAATATAATAATAATAATAATAATATGTGATTCAATAAAATTCTTATCTCGTTGATTTTAACATCTTTTGATCCTTGCATCCAAATTCCTAATTTCTAACCCTCACGAACCCAAGGTGACACCCTTTACCTTCACCTCACCTCTAAGCTCCACTCCATGTAATGGCTCTTATCAACTCCAAGCTTTGGGCAATACACTCTCCTCTCCTCGTAAGGATCGCTTTGCCATTACCTGACAACTCACCTCTCACCTCCTTCTTAGCAATGACCCCACAGCCATCACTAAACAACCCACCTTTCATTTTTTTTTCCTTGTAGCGAGCCTAACACCACTACTATCTAAACATTCCCTCTATATTTGTTGTCTATTAACATAGACTTAAACTTTTACATACATCTATCAAAATTATTATTAGGTGTTTTTTTTCTTTATTTATTACTTTTAGATTATATTTTTATTTTTTTATGAGTTTAATTTTTTTTAATAAGTATAAATAACATAAGAAGTATGTAACAAATAAATATAAATTTTGATTAGTTAACAATTCGACTGAATCTGACTCAGCCTAATCTAATTTTATAGATTGAGTTGGATTGTATTCGGAAGTGTTACGGGTTGAGTTGAATTGGGAAAATTTCAACCCATAAATTATGGATTAATTAAATTTCAACTTGACTTTTGTACATTTGTGGTAGGTTGTGTGGTGTATAATATCTTTTAGTCTTTTGGTTTTCAAGGGTCTTTCAGAGGTATGTCCCTTTGTCCAACTTCTATATCCGTACACTCTTAAAATTGTGACATCAATGCTTCGTATTTAAATCTTGGTTTGATGGATGTGTAAGGTGCAAATTATCTCACATCTCATGAAATGACTAATATCAAGTTAACATTGTCAATTTGTACATCAAAGTGTACCTTACTACCCCTCCTTACCAACAAGCTTTGGGACCTACACTGAGAGGAAGGTCTCATTGCTTGGTAAGGGAAAGGGAGGGGGTGTGTAGAGAGCTCAATGTGCACTTTGATGTCCAAACATGTGTCCCTTAATCATTTTTAAATGACCACTTTAAACTCCCTATCATAACAAATTATTCAACATTAAATATATATAAAAAAAATTTCGATTATCAAGTTTCTGATTATAATACATCAACTTTGTTTGTCAATACTATTTATTTCCCTTTTTTAACCAAATAATAAATAGAAGATACTAGAACACCTAAGGTAAAACAAATTTGCCAATAACTTCCGCTCATCAAATCACATAGCATACCATCCAACTTGTCATTTATTCCGCCATTCAACCCTTTCAACTTAGACATAACCCACAAATGCAACCTCAGGATCTAGTTTTAACAACCTATGTCCTATAACTAGATTAGGGCTTATATCCAATATTTTTAGGAATGGGGGAAGGAAAAATTAAACCTTGGTGCTGGTTTCCTTCCTTCATTTAGTCCAAACAACAAGGCAAGACGAAACTACAATGGTTTTAGCTCAAACAACAATTAATACCAAGGCCTATCATGGCAAGGTCTAAGTAAAAAGGTCCCAGCAACCATTGCGAGGTAAAAGCTTTGTGTCAATTATAGAATGGAGCAGTGGAAGTAACGCCATGGTGTCTTAAGAGCTTATGATCCAATAGAATACTTTTCCATTTCTCGTATATGCATTTGCAATTTCTTTTAAATTCATTTTCATTCGTCTCTTTATTTGAGTTAGCATAGATATAGAGGAGGTACCTTAGAGCAATATATTTGTTAAACTGTGCAAAGACATACGGTAGCACGTGGGACTCTCTATCTAGTATTATATGCTTATAGAAACACATATACTTAGTCGAGTGACAAAAGTAGTTTTAGATATATAGATGCTTATGGGATCTTTGGATATCACATATACTCTTGAAAGTTCATTGTATACAACCCCCACAATCTCAATTTCACTCTACTTGGAGTTATGTCTCCCTTCACAAAAGAAATCTATCATAACTAACAAATGACTAAAAAGGGGAAGAGATCATACTTTGAGTCCCCAATGTTGTTTCTCGTTTCCTCTCCACCCTCCTAGTCAATCCCTAACTCCTACCTCTTCCTCCACCACCACCACCGGCGATCGATCACCCTCCCCTCAATTGTCCTTCTCCTGCAACTTCATCTCGAAGAACCTCCCCAGCATAATTCCCATGTTGCTTCCCATGCATCAACCTCTATTACAACAACCCCTACCAATGCCTCCTCGCCTCCAATTTCCCTCAACCTTTGTAACAAGCTCCCCCCTTTTCCCCTGCATAACCTTTCTCAACTCCCTTCCTGCTCCTCTCGCAATTCTAATCATAATAATTAGCAGGATGAAAACATTCATAATCATACTCCAAGAGTTTTTCTTAATTGCTTTTTATTAACACAAAAAAATTATAAAGAAATTACAAATAATTAAAATATATATTTAATTAGTACATTACACCAAGCATAGATAATTCTGAGAGTTATCACATGATAAAGCTAAAACAACAGGCATACAATGAGTAGAGTGGATAGCCAATAAAACAAGTGGAAATGGAAAACTTAACACCATCGTGTTCTACCCCGTTTAAAAAAAAAAATAGGGACGTTGTCACCTTCTAATTGATGTGTACTAATGCATTACTCACAAAAAGGAGAAAGGCAAGCTCACAAGTCTAGCTAGCCACAAATTACGCAATCGCAAGCATCAAGATTAATAAGTTGAGATTTTAAAGAAGGACGAGAGTGGATGACATCCCAGGGATATTAGAAATCCGACATGGGTAAATTTGGAGTTGGAAAAAATCATCTTCTACGTAGGGATGTTTATTTGATCTGAAAATTTTTGATACCTGACCTGACCGGACCCATGACTTTTCATCCTACTGGATTGGGTATTCATTTTACTAAATATGGGTTGGATACCCGTTTGGTGGGGCCCCATTTGGATATCCGTTGGAGCATCTATGGGCACCCATGACCCATGACCCGTTTCCCATAACTCACTTCAATGCCTGCCCCAAGGCCCCACACCCATGACCCACTTACAACTTGCGACTCGCCCCACTCGACTCATGTCCCATGCCCCAAGTCATGACTCCCTCACTTTACCACTCCCATCACGACTGCCCCATTCACTCTCCCACTTGACTTTTACTTCCATTCGTGACTCCCACTTTTAGGTCCCAACTTTAATTTGTAAATTGCAATCTGTTGATCCCTATTTGCACCGTTGCCATTGACTCCCCTCCATGACCTTGGCGACGGGTGAGACTGGCACTCCATAGGGACTTTCCTTGCTCTTGACACTCCACTATCCATGACTCATAGACTACTCAGCTCCATAAGCCACAACGATGATGCATCAACGATAACTCCAGTGAAGTGTGCAATGTATACCTATCAACTATTAATAGCAATGACAAGCTGTGCTAATAATAATAATAATAATAGTATAGTTATTATTTAAAATAAGATCAATAATAATTTATTTTATTGTTTTAAATTAATTTTGTATTTCATTCATTTTTAGTTGATTATCACATTTTAAAATTTTAATGTTTATAAATATATTTAATTTTTATACAAAATTTATATATTTTAGTTGTTTTTTTATTAGTTTAAATATTTTTAAATTATTTTTATTTAATAATATTTTTCTTGTTATTTTTATATTTTGTATAAAGTTATCTTGTTTATGAACATTTTTATAAATTTATAAAGAATAAATTTTCAATTTAGTGAATATTTTCATATAGTTATTATTATTATTATTTAATTTTCTTTAAATTATATTTTATCTTTTTATTTTCACTAAATTGGCCAACAGGATATCCATGTCATGTCAAATCCTGATTGACGTTGGATTAGGTTGAGTCAAATGCAGATAGGATAGGTATCCAATCCACGAACACTCCTCTCCGATGGCCAATTCACATAGTATAATACATGTAGGTTTTGGTTACGCTTGTCGTGGATTGACTTCTCTTAATAAAAATGCTAATGAACCATGTCGAGATGGAACACCCGTCAAAAGAGGAAAACGGAGGTATGTTTTCCTATTCTTATACTCTTCAATATTTAGAATAGCTGGTAAGTTGTGCAGCTTCTTTAAAACTTATCGAATTCTTGCAGACTATTGGGAAGTCAATTTGAAGAAACCAATTGGCTTTCCGGTCCAAAACATCATACATGATTCAAAATTTACCCCAATCTAGAGACTTTTGACTCAGATCAATGGTCGGTCCCTTTTTTTCCCTAGGAGTCTCGTAACCCTCGAGTTTCAGCCATCAATTTTTCTTTTTTAAATAAGATACTCCATTAAAAAAATAAAAAATATACAAGGCACAGTTTCAATCAGTAAAGAAGAAACAGACAACCTCAAAATCCATTCGATGGACTAGAAAAACTTCAGACCAAGTAAAGGCCATGTGAAACTGACAATGTTGATTAAGGTGAAGAAATTATAGTTTGCATAGGTGATTAGGATTACGAGGAAGTCATTGAAAACTTGGAAGAGGATGATGGGGAGACATGCTGCTGCTAGATATCAGCAGGGGTGCAAAAGTTGGCTTAGCCGGTGACGTAATAAGCTTAGCAATTCTACTTGGCCACCTTAATGAGGCATGTATTTAGACCTAAGCACCATACCCGACAGCCCCAACTAAACAGGAGCTAAGGAAGATTGTCCTTGTCCATTTGCGTACCTAGTGCTTCTTTCCAGTAAACAAAAACTTATACCAAACCCCAAATCAACAACTGTAAATCTTAACGCTATTTCCACAACTAAAAATCCAGGCTTACTGAACAGTGGAGGTTCTTAACTTCAACAGTAAAAGACAAAATTTGTGTCCCCATTCTTCCATTACCTGGAAGATTAACGTGTGAAGCATATTCCATGTCCCTCAATTTGGCTGAATAAGTTTCTAAGTCATCCAAAAAGAAAAAAAAAATCAGGTTTTCTAATACCTCGAGAACACCAACTTCAAAGGAATTTCAGTACGATCAAACCGAGATGTCATGATAATAATAAAAAAATGACACCTAAAGGTCTACGACATACACGGGTTGTAAACGTGTATTTTCAAATTTTTGGTGTTTTCTCCTTCACAATCCTATTTGAAAGGAACCTCCCATTTTTATTTTTCCTTACTTTTCTTTTTTTTTTTTCCCCTCATGACAACTCATGCCACATTTATAATAGACTTTGTATACAATTCTTTCTTAAGGAGTATAACCATCCAAGGCCCCAGTTGAAGCTATACGCTCAATTTCACAGCATGTGTATATTACCTGAAATGTATAACACCTGAAAGGGGTATGGCAGTCCAAGGTTCCCAAATGAAGCAGTCCAAGGTTCCCAAATGAAGCTATCTTAGTTTACTTTCTGGACATCTTTGTTAGTGTTATTTCTAACTATAATCATTTTTACCCATTTTGTTGCTTCTTTTCCCCACAAAGACATAGAATGGAGGAAACTATTTCCCATTCCATTGTAATTTGTGTACCCTCAAAAGCAATAAACACATCCAAAACATATAGAATGCAGTTAATCCCACCGTGAAAGATGCTATTATTGTGAAAATTGATGTATAAAACTATTGTTAAGAATTTCATGTTTGGGCCAAAAACAAGCAAGGAATGGAATACCGCAAAGAGAGGTCATTCCTTCATAAACTTGATTGACGCCCAACCTAAGTCTCAAAATTAAGACCAATTCAACTAGTTGGAACAAAGGACCTATTCCACTAGTTGGAATAGATCACCCAAGACCAAATATTCGATTGGAGACCTGTGTATTATGGCTTTTCAGCTGAATTCATTCATGCAGGACTAAATCAGTCTCTTTTATCTCTTGAACATTACTGAAGAAAGGATTCCTATTTCAGCTCTCTCTTAACACGGCCTAAAACAAAGTTGGATGGTACCAAAATCAAACCCATATAGGATATAATCATACTCTACATCTTGGGGAATAAACAAATGTATCTGTGTAATTAAGTTCTTCCTGTTATCACACAGCAAGGAACAGTCTGATCCCATGAAAAAAGTAACTTTGATTCAGTCTTGACCTCCACAGTAGCTAGCCATGTCCATGAGGTCCAGTTGACAAGTTGGATGAACATTGTCAATATGTTCTTGCTAGTTTATGCAGATTGCCATTTGTATGCAGTGATTGTCAGGGATAATTTTTTATCCCTAAGAAATTAATTACAACTCCATGTACCTGGAAAAAGAATTTAAAGAAAAATAGACCTTCAAATGGAAGAAGACTTTTAGATCTATTTAAGCTAGCAGGGAACATCAACTATTAAGGGAAGATAGGAACACCTCAGTAAAAAGTTGTGCTTGGCTTATTTTAGAGAATAGATAGTAAGTTAATTCAGGATTACTACCTCAGAGGATGCTATTCTGACTTGATAGTTCTTTCGAGAGCCAAATCAAGAACTGCCCGGAAAAATGCATGTGGATACATGGGCGGCTCTTCAGCAAGTGCCTGGAACATTATTGCAATATTCAAAAGAAAGAAATATGCGATGATGCTCATATTTAAAAACAAAAATGGCAAACTCCTATATTACTTGGTGAATTAGGACCGTTGGTGGCGTCATCCCAGGTACAGTGTTGACTTCTATGACCTTTACCTGTTAAAATCCAAGTTTTTCTCAATGTGAGTCTATTGTGACCTCTATATGAGAGAAGTGCCCCCCATGGACGTGATCATTGAATATTTTTTCTCAAAGTAAGTGGGGGGTACAAAGACCTTTATATAGGTCACCACACACCTCACTTTTTCCCACTCAACTATGTGAGACTAAACAACTTATAATTGGATCTCCTACTATCTAATTATCCAACAACATTCATCTCTCTCAACACACATGAATGAGAAGTGAGGTGATACAGAGAAATTATATTAGGTGCTAAGATGTAAAGGCCTGCGGTGACTAGATTATAAAATTGATACTCAAGATAAAAAATAGCTCAGATCCTGTCAACTTCACTATGCAAGAGAATATGCCCTGCAAGCTCATAACAACTTAAAACTAGCAGGAAATCATCCAGCTGAGCTTGTGCAACTAAAATGCTCCCCAATTACTAATGGGAAAGCTTCATCAATAGTGAGAGAATCAGAGCTTACCTCTCCACTGTGAACATTCACAAATGCATCAATACGTGAAAAGCCTTCCAATTCCAATGCATTAGCTATTATCTCAATCCTCTGCTTACATCTCTCTAAAGCTTCTTTGCTGGAGAAAAGAGCTTGTCAGCATGCACAAACATGTTTGAAAAATGGCATCTACAAGGATGGCACCCATAAACATAAGATAGCCAAACTAAGATGCTATAATAAGGCACAAGGAGTTGAATTGTAGCCATGTAGGAGAGTCCACGAAAAAGAAGTGTCGGAAGAAAAGCCGTTGCAGTGCTTATTTAGAGATGCATGCGGAAATAACCAAACCAAAGCAAATCAAAATAGTAATCAAACGTTGTTGAGAGACATGAATGCTATTATTGGATAATTGGATAGTGGAATATCTGATTACAAGTTATTTAGTCCTTATATAGTGGAGTGGGAAAGAGAGGTGTGTGGCGGCTTATATAAAAGGTCCTTGCACCCTCCATTTGTCTTTGGAAAGAAATATTTAACAATCCCAATTACTACCTCTGACTAGCACAGGTACACACAGGATGGGAAGCATTATACTTTTCAAGGAGTCCCTTGAGAGATGCATAATATTGAGCAAGCATCCTTATTGAAGTTCTTTTCATGGGAATATTTGTCATGCAACGAATCCCACATCTCCTTGATCGTCTTATAATACATGATACCATCTCCAATCCGGGGTTGAACTGTATTCATGATCCAGGAGCACACCATCGCAGTATTGTTCTTCCACGTCACATATTTTCCCATCTTGTTGGTAGGCTCAATCTTTAGTAGTATATGTTCATGTAATGACCCTCCACAGTCACGAGAAATGTCTGAGACCACTGTGTATAATTGGTCTCATTAAGCTTGGAGATAGGTAAGAAAATGGGTTTTTATACATCCCCGCCTCTGTAGTAGTATCCGATGACACTTTGGAGGATTTTGACGATGCCATCATGCCTTGAGAGGAAGGAAACTCAAAAATCAGATCTGAATATCCGATTTCAGATCATAGAAATCTCTAGTAATAGAGGGTTGAACCTCTTGATCATAAAATCCAAGCGCACATAGCCTGGAAATCAGACCAAGAGCATCAACTAAGCCCCTAGAATCAAATGGGGCAGCATTAGGTAACCACCCTAGCGCAGCCAACCAGGGGTTACTGCCCTCATCGCTGTCGCTGGAGAGAGGAGCCCTTACCGGGGACACCTCTGCTGGCCGGATAAGAGGCTGAGTGACTCCCTACAATGTTGGTAGGAGGTCAACGGTGACCCTGGTGGTCCTTGTTGGCACCTCAAGTAGCCACAGGGGTGCTGCAGAGGCTGTGTGGCAGATACCTGGAGCCACTGGAGAGGTTGCTGCAACCTCTGACAGTCACTGGTGGCAGTAGCAGCCGACGGTGACGATGGTGTGACGAGAAGAGGGAGAGGGGTTAGGGTGGTTAGGGTTTCAAAGGCCTACTTGGTTGGGATACAAGGGCCATGGTCTAGGATCAATGCTTTAATACCAAGTGGGAAATAATGATCAGTCTTATTGAACCAAAAGAACCCTACATCACTTAATATAAAAACAGGTGTGGATAAATAGCAATACATGACCAGACATAAAAATAAAATAACAAAAGAAGAGTCTACAACAAAAATGATGTGGAAGAGGAGAGGAGGAGAAGCTCTACTCTATTTTGTTTTCTTCTTTATATTGGTTTCTTCTCCTATATGAATATGAGAGAAAGTAGTGTAAGAGCCTCTTGTGACCCCATATGAGGGAGACTTATTCTTTGAGGCCCCTACATGTGAGAAAACCCTTATGGGCGTAATCTTTAAATATTTCTTCTCAATAACAAATAGGGGGCACAGGGGCCTTTATATAAGCTACCACACAACTCTCTCGTTCCCACTCCACTATGTGAGACTGAACAGCTTGTAATTGGATCTCCTATTATCCAATCACTCAATAGCAACATTCATCTCCATTGTAAGTGAGAGCTGATTGTGACCCTATATGAGGAAGACTCATTCTTTTAGGTCTTCACAAGAGAAAAGCACCACTATGGGCATGATCTCTGAATATTTATTCTCAAAGAGGAATGAGAGGTACAATGGCCTTTACATAGGCCACCACACACCTCTTGCTTTCCCACTCCAATGTGTGGGACTAAACAACTTGGATTTCTCACTATCCAATTACCCAACAATTCGTCTCTCTCATCAAAGGTTAATCCGCAAAATGCATTGTTTTTTATTATATTAGATAAATTCTAATATAAATTCAAGAGATGATAGTAGAAGAATTTTAAGAACTTTCTTATTTTCTACTCACTTCTATACCACAAGATAACATAAACCTACCGTTGAGGTTGGCACAACGCAAAGGCATGGAGGCTCTTCCACGTGGGAAAATGGGTGGCAGCAAGATGTTGCAGGTAGCCCTTGTCCATGTGACATAGAGAAGAGAGAGGTTGTAGCCAGCGGACTTGAAGAGAAGGGGAGAGAGAGAGTTGATGTGTTGGAAGAATTATTACATTAACTCAAGAATAAAAGGATTACAAAGACTCTTATAAAGAAAGAACATATCACAATTCTCTAAAATAAGAAACAAACTAAATCCTAATCAAATCAAATCTTCTAAAATTAGGAAAGATCAAATCCTCTAAAACAAACTTTCTAAAACCAAACATACCAACTAAATAAGTATAAACTTGGACCTAAAGCAAAAACCCAAAAATTCCCTTAGGGTCAATGCCCCTTGAGTGCATGCTGGATCGCCATGTGGCACTGCCATGTGGCCAAACTGATTTGCCACGTGGCATTGCCATTTAGCACCTCATTCTCCACACTCCCTCAAGTTGAGGTCGAGAGGACGATGACTTGACTAACTTGGCTTAGTGATGATGCAACCAGATACTTTATCTTCTCTTGATACGACTGCACATCCTCTTGCCACCTCCGTAGTCATTACTTCTTTGGCAACCTATGAAGTTATGGTCACGATTTAAAAAAATGAACCTCGAGGTGGTCGACGCGTACGCCTTGAGGCGAGGTGGCCCAAAATAGCCTCGAGGCGGTAGCCTCATTCTGTAGGCATGAGGCGTGCACTTCACTTAGTCAAGAGGTGCATTGAGGTGGTGCTGAGGCATTGGCTCAGGCTGTTATTAAGGATCTTCATCTCCAGAACTTTTTTATTGCAGAAGTCTCTTCTGAGGTAGGACTTTATGTCAGGGTACTAATATTCACAGGTTATGTTTTCCTTGAAGAGAATTTAACAAGGTAGAATTTATTAAATTGACTGTTTTGCACTGTCTTATAGGGGAAAAATTGACACAATGGGATTTAGCTCTACTACGAGTAGAGTTCGCATAAAACAATTCCACTAAAAAATTTCCTTTCGAACAGATATATAGGTTCCCCATTTTGCAAATCTTAACCAAATATCTACTAGCCATCATAGTAGAACAAATGTAACATATTTTACCCAGGTCCACCAAGAAATTCATGCCAAACTGCAAGCCATGACCCTAAATATCAAACCCAAGCCAAGTTGTCTCCCTAAATACCAAATCCAAGCCAACCTACATCAATGAGAATTTGAGTTTCCAAACAGGGGCCTTACGACGATATATTTCAAAAAAGAAAGGTTTCCTACAAATGTCCACCAAAATTTGAAGACAAGTTTTGAGTCCATTATAAGTCATCAAGCACATCAGGCCGAATGCCTATTTGCTAGATCTCCTTCTAAAATTCTAGTTCATCGTCAATGTTCAATGTTTTCAAACTCTATATGTATCATGGTGACTAGGTGACCTTGGGGGAACCTCCACTAATATCTCATTTGGACTTCAACCTTCTTTAATGCTTCTTGGAACATGTTGTCAAATACCATGTGACAAGTAGGCTTGATTCTAGCTTGAGGGAGGGGTTGGGGGGATTATATCCTATAGGGTGCTTACATAAACCATTTTGTAATTTATTTTGGGGGGGTTATAACTTGTGATGGAGAAAAAAATGTTATGAAAGTGTATTATTTATATTATTATTTCCTTATTGGTACTTAACAAGTATATATCATATTACATTTCTAAGTTTTTATATAAATCCTGAGGTTTACGCCTCGACCGCCTCGAGGCTTATGCCTCGCCTCGATAAAGGAAAACCACCTCAGTATCACCTTGCGTTTTTTAAGACCTTGGTCGTGGCTATTTGAGCAACCGTCTTGTCTTTGTATAAGTTGATAGGCTCTCTTCTCCAACTTCTTCTTGGCTACATCTTTTATCTTAGGCGCCTTCTCAAGTAGTATAGATCTTCGAATCTTCATTTTAGAAGGTTTAGAGGAGTCTTTATGCCTCTTTTTCTACACCTAAGAGCCACACACTTAATCTTGAAGTTCCTCGGCTTGCTAGATGGTTCCACGCACCCCCTCAATCTGAATCGGTGCTATTGCTCCTATACCCTGTGAGCAAACGTAAGGCGCTCAATTTCTCCAGGCGTGTAGAAGGTTACCAAAAAGAAGGTGAAGTCTACGGAGATCATGGAACTTCTTGTGCATGTTTTGATGAGAGGATAGGCCACGCACTTGGTTGCTGTACACCTAGAGTGACTTTTGCTTCCCTTCTCCTTCCTATGCGTGTAGAGAATCCCCCAGGAAGAGCCTAGATTGAAGGCTCTGATACCATGTTGAGGTTGGTGCAATGCAGAGGCGTGGAGGCTCTTCAACGTGGGAAAATAGGTGGCAGCAAGATGCTGTAGGCAGCCCTTGTCCATGCGACAAGAAGAGAGAGGTTGCAGCCGACGGCCTTGAAGAAGAGAGGGAGAGAGAGGGAGTTGATGTGTTGGAAGAATTATTAAGTTAAGAATGAAAGAATTATAAAGACTCTTTTATAAAGAGAGAACATATCCCAATACTCTAAAACAAGAAACAAACTAAATTCTAATCAAATCAAATCTTCTAAAATTAGGAAAGATCAAATCCTTCAAAACAAACTTTCTAAAACTTAACATACCAACTAAATAAGCACCAAACTTGGACCTAAAGCAAACCCAAATATCCCCTTAGGATCGATGCCCCTTGGGTGCATGTTAGACTGCCACATGGCACTGCCACATGGCTGAACTAATTTGGCACCTCATTCTCCACACCTACAATAATTAAGATAAACCTACAATAATTTTACATTCTTTTGTTGCTTCTAACCAAACTTCATGGAGGTTTATTTCCTCTATTTCCCTTACATCATATTTCCATCGCATATTCTCATCAAGATACATTATGAACAAGCATATATGCTAACAAGTTGTACTAAGATGTTTCTTATATGACAGCAAGGAATATGCAGCTTAGCTATAGGCAAGTTACCTACAGCTTAACTTTCATACAAGCCCATGAGTCAATTTCAAATTGAAAATTTAAGGGTTAATAGTAGTCCATAAGCAACAAAAAGTGGACACTCCAACCAACGCATAAAAGGAGGTCAAATTTCGCATGTCTTGGACCGTTAAGATTGAGCATCCTTGATGTATAGAGTAATGGAGTTAGATTAGCTTGCAATTTGATCCATGGCACAGTCATGTAAGGTACAAGCTAAGCAACAGGTCACTTGGCTATATTTAAGCTGCATGCTCCTTTTTCACTTACCATGGAAGGGCAAAGAAAATGTAGCTTAGCTGTAGCAAAGTCACCTGTAGCTTAGATTTTTCACTGCCCACAGTTAATTTTATAATCAAAGTTATTCAGTACAGCTGATAAGTGTATCAACTATCAATTTCATTACAATACTCTCCTAATGCCATAAAGAAGGGGCCAAACTTTGCAGCACTCGAATTGTTAAAATTGACTAATTATTGTGGCATGATCATATTAGGTGATCTTGATTGTCTACGTTTCATATCAAAACAGCACTTGCAGGCATACAAGCCAAGCTTTCACTATAACTAAGTTTATGTCTCAGAATGTAGGCCATTACCTATAGCTAACCATTTATTGTTGTCCACGAGTAATGTTTTCAATTTATACTAAAGGAACAAAGTTATTAAAAGATAATAATAAATATTTTACACTTCACCAAGTCGGACACCTCTAACCTCCCTATCAAGAAGGGTCAAACTTTGGAACTTAAAGGATTTGAAGTGATCATCTTTGTTGTACTAGATATTGGGGTAGGATTGACCTGCTATACCATGGTCACTAAGATGATCTCAATTTTCAAAAATTCAATTCAGAAGGATCAAAACACTACTCATGAGCAATAATGTAAATTGAGTGATCGGTAATTTACCTACATCTAAACCACATACGGTTTTTCCTCCTATCATATGAGGGCTCATGAATTAAGTAGCTTAGCTGTAACTTACCCATAACTTAGCGTTTATCCTTTTAATAAAATTAGGGGGAGAAAATGATCAAGCAATCTTTATTCTCAAATCCTACCTCATAATATATAGAGGTGGAAAAGTTCAATGCAACTCCAAGAAAATAATAAAATAGAAAAAGATTCAATACTCAAGACATAAACAAATAAACAAAAATTGAAGGGGTACAACACTCCCTCTTAAGCTAGAGTATAGATGTCAGCCATACTCAGCTTAGAACAACAAACATCAAAATATGTATGTTGTAGTAGCTTGGTAAAAATGCCTGGTCCTTTGAAGCATTAGGAATAGTGCGGATGAGTCCACGCTGAATCAAATCATGAGTATAGTGGTTGTCAATCCCAACGTGCTTTGTCTTCTTGTGGAACATGGGGTTGTTAGCAATGTGCATGGTAGCTCTGTTATCACACTTCATTTCCGTAGGTGTATCATAAGAAATATGCAAGTCTGTCAAAAGAGATCTCACCCGCATCACCTCTGCAGCAGTGTGGGCCATCACTCTGTACTCAAACTCTACATTGGATCTGACAACGATCATCTACTTCTTACTCTTCTACGTTACCAGATTCCTAGCAACGTAAGTACAGAATCTCATAGTGGACTTAAAACAGCTAAGCAACTTGCGTAGTCCGCATCAAAGTATCCTACTACACTCATGGATGTCCCTTTGCTATACAAGATTCCCTGTCCAGGTCTTCTTCAAAAAAAAGATTCCTTGTCTAGGTGCCTTCTTCAAGTACCTCAACACCATCATGACTGCATCCCAGTGCTGCCTCGTTGGCCTATCCATAAACTGACTCAATTTCTCAATAGCTAAGGAAATGTTAGGTCTAATGATGGTCAGATAAAGATTCAAGAAGCTTGCCCACCCATTGCTTGTACTGTTTGCTAATAGCCTCAACTTTCTAATTATAAAGTCTGGCTTTGGGTTTCATAGGAATGTTGGTTGGCTTGGCTCCTAGCATGCTTGTCTTCTGCAAGACATCTATAGTGTATTTCCTCTGAGAAAGAACAATTTACTTTTTGCTGCGAGCAACTTCTATCCCAAAGAAGTACCCAAATGGCTCGAGGTCTTTCATAACAAATCTGTCGACAAGACATTGCTTGAGCTCAGCAATGCCACTTATATCATCCCTTGTAATAATCAAGTCATCCACATACATAAGAAGTACCACTGCTCCTTTTCCCATCTTCCTGACAAAGAGGGAATGATTTGATGTGGACCTTTGAAAGACAATAGCCGCAACTACCTCAGAGAGCTTCTGAAACCAACCTCTAGGACTCTGCTTCAGCCCATACATGGCTTTCTGCAATCTGCGCACACACTTCCCCTAATTCTCATAGCCTGGTGGTTGCTACATATATACTTCCTCTTGAAGATCACCATAGAGATGCATTCTTGACATCAAGCTGGTGAAGCTGCCAATCATATTGAACTGCCACAGAAACAAGAATGCGAACAGTGGGTAGTCGAGCAACTGGAGAGAACATGTCGAAGAAGTCCACACTGTATGTCTGGATGATACCCTTGGCAACAAGGCGAGCCTTATGTCGAGCAACCAACCCATCCGAATTGTATTTAATGGCAAGCACCCATCTACAACCAACAATAGCGACTCCATCTGGAGTAGTAAGCTCCTAGGTACCCCATGAACATAGGACAACTATCTCATCTTCCATGGCCTACCATCATTTTGGATCGAGCATGGCCTACTGATAGATGGTAGACAGCTGGGTAGTAGACACAGCAACACATAATCTCCCAAGGGAGGTACCCAGGCCCTCAAGAGATAGGGCCCCTGCTACATACCGGGCATAGATCTAAGGTGCCTTCCGAATAGCAATCGGAAGATCCATATCATCGAGCATAATCCCCTATACTGGCTCAGAAGTAGTGTCATCCAACCCTACACTTATATCATCACATCTCGGTACATCATTGTCAGTCTGCAAAATATCTATGCTCACCTATACTAGGGAAAATGGTGTCCATGAAGAAGGGAGGCATTGCTTATAAGTAACAGGAAGCCTGAAGGTAATGGATCGATCTTGATATTGTGCAGGCTCAGTGGTAGAGGGCATAGGATCAGGAACCAACATACTTTCCAACGGTATGGAAGGTACAAGCATAGGTGCCTCAACAACCTCTAGAGAAAGATCATGCTCCGTAGTAGAGAAATAATAGATGGACTCATTAAAGGTAACATTAGCATTGACATAATGATGACAAAAAATAAGATCAAAGCACTGATAACCCTTTTGAGTCCAAGAATAACCCACGAAAACACACTTGACTTCCCTCGATGCTAACTTATCTTAACCAGGAGTGAGATTATGCACAAAAGCAACACACCCAAAAACTTTAGGTGACACATGAAAAATCTCACAATTAGGATACAATTGCCAAGGAATCTGTTCATGAATAGCAAAAAGCTAGGCATCCTATTGATCAAAAAACGTATAGTTAAGATGGCAGCCCATTAGTAAAGAGAAGGAACACAGTGATGTATCAACAAGGTACGAGTCACATCCAATAAATGCCTATGCTTCCCCTTAGTAACTCCATTCTGCTAAGAGATATGGGCACATGTAGTTTGATGCACAATGCCACGGGATTTGTAAAACAAAGATAACTGGTGAGTGCAAAATTTGAAAGCATTATCAGACCACACAATTTTAACAATAATAGAGAACTGGGTCTTTATTTCTAATATAAAATGTTCAATAATAGTACCCACATCAAACTTATTATTTTTCGTAAGAAAAACTCATGTCACTCTAGAAAAATCATCAATCATGACAAGGAAAAATGGTGACCTTGCTGGTCAGGAATCTGGCTAGGATCCCACATGTCCATATGAACTACGTCAAATAAGATAGAATACCCAATACTCTGACAAGAAGGAAAACTAAAGCAATGATGATTACCCAGCTAACAAACATCACATGTGATGATTGAAGGTGAAGAAATATGGGGTGTGACATGCCAAAGCTAACCTAAAGGAAGGTGACCAAGACGAAAGTGCCGTTAGAAGGGACTCCTTACTGCAAAGGAGACCTCCCCATGGCAAGCAGCAATAACTGAATTTTGGCTTAGGCGATACACCCCCCTTTTTTCACGTCCTCCACTAATCGTTCTCCTCGTGAGCTTATCCTAAAATACCCAAGACACATCATCAAAAATGGCATGACAGTTCAACTCCTTCATAATCTAACTCATAGAAAGTAGATTAATGGGAAAATCTGGTATAAACAACACATCAAGCAATCTTAAAGATGGGTAACAGGAACCTCCCCTTGTCCAACAACATGGGAATGCCTTCCATTAGCTACCTATATCGTCTTGCCTGAAGGAATAGGACTAAGCTATGGAAACTACCTTTGCTCCGCAAAGGTGACGAGAAGCCCCATAGTCAACAAGCTAGTCACTACTCCATCTATCTGCAGGCTGGGAAGAACAAATGAGATTTGTACTTAATGAGGAGGCAAGCGCAGCTGTCACTAGAGGAGTTGTAGAAGCCTAGGTTAGCTAGGAGAAATGTTGCAGTAAATCATCAAACTCAGCCTGCGACACAATGTCAAAAGTGACCTCAGTAGACTCAACTGCCTGGTTGGCAGTGGGGGGATGACCATGCTTTGTCTAACAAGTGGCCTCAACATGTCCAGGTCGAGCATAGTAGGTGCACTGAGTGTGACCTCATCCTCGCACATGACCACGACCTCTACCTTGTGATGCAGGTGACCCTTTGCCTCGTCCAGAAATATCTGTAAGAGTTGAAATTAGACTAGTAACCTCTGTAGTGGAAATATTAACAGCAATTCGACTTAGCCTGCTATAGGTCTCCTTAAGTGAGGGGAACTTTGCTAGAGTAAGAATCTGAGAACGTGCAGCAGTAAACTTTGGTCCATGACTAAACAAGAAGAGTAAAACAACTATCTCCTTCTTGTATGCCCTCTTAAAAGCATAGGTGCACATAGGTCTATTAGCATTATGCTTCTCCAGTAGGCCCTTCATCGCTAAATAATACTGGACTAGTGAACAACCCTCTTGGCATAATTGCATAAGCTCATATAAGGTCTAAAATACCTGGGCTGAATTCTTCTCATGGGAGTATATCTCTCTCGAACTATCCTACATCTCAGTATGATGAAATACATGATCTCTTCACCAATACAAGCACATACCATCGGAGACGACAAAATTCATAATCTAAGCACATATCATAACATTATCCTTATTCCACGTAGCATTCTTGTTTGTCTTATCATGTGGTTCCAGTTGAAGAAGAATATGCTCCTTATCATAACCTCTCATCATCATGACAAATGTTTGTAACCATCGAAGATAATTGATCTCATCTAGGTTGACCATGGGACCAGAAAAGGACTTTTGCACATCCCTGTCTCTGAAATGGGATCCGATGTCACTTCGCAAGAACTTGAAGACACCATCTTCCTTCAATCGAACCACTCCAAGAGCCACAAATCAAGATAAAAGCATCCAATCAATCACCAACCATCAAAAAACTCAATCTGAACTTGTAAATCAGATCTAACTACTCCATTTGATCTGAAAAATAAGGTATTGTAGGCATAGCACTCACTTCTGGGGAATTAGGAAACCATGGAGGTGACTGCCTCTCCCTTCTAGAGCCCGCTACTGCCTAAGATAGAAGAGAGGACCGCGATACACTTGCCCCTACAAATAGTAAGCCTCTATGCATAGGAACACGTGTAGAGGAACCCCTACATAAGGCCACAGGGGCCCCTTATAGGCGATGCGAGGCCCACAGCAGTGGCAGCAAGGGCTACTGCAATGGCTCGTGGGGAGTAGGAGGCCCTTGCAACAATGCTAGGACCCTGCTGGGTCTTAACGACGCTACTACAGGGACTGGAGCAGCACTATTGGAGTAGGAGGCCTTGTGACGGCGCTAGGGCCCTGCTGGGCCTTGGCGGTGTTGCTTTAGGGTCGCTTGAGAGAGGAGAGAGGATAGGCGATAAGGGGTTTGTTGGAGGGTAACGAAGGCTAGGATTTTTTGTGGGATATCGAGCCCTAATCTAGGATCGTTGCTCTGATACCAAGTAGGAGAAAATGACTAAGTAATCTTTATTCTCTAACCCTACCTCATAATATATAGAGGTGGGAAAGTACAGTACAACCTTAAAAAAATAATAAAATGGAAAAAAGGTACAAGACTCAAGACATAAACAAATAAACAAAGGCTGAAGGGATACAACAAAAACTTTGGTGATTGAAATTATTCTCTAAGAGTTTCAAATTTCATCCATTTCAGGCACCCCTAGTCCATCAATCAAGAAGATGTCAACTCTTTAAATATTTAGATCGTTAAAATTAATCACCCCTTATGTATAAGGGGAGAAGGCGCTATTGCAATTTGACACATGGCATGTTAATCTAAGGTGATCTAAACCCTTAAATTTTCATCTCAAAATTGTTCCTAAGAAGAGACACCGGTTGAGTGCAAATCAAAATAAAACTTGGATAAATTTTCATCTCAAACGCTTAGATGAAACTTGCTCAAAATATGTCATATATGTATCGTTGGATTTCTTTTGTCTTAAGCTTTCCAACGAGTCATATTTTGCAAACATCTGAGCCATGTAGCTCAAGTTGCACGTAAAACACATTAAACGAGAATGCGGATGCACCATAACCAAAATCAGGGGCATTTGAGTCCAACTTGGGTATTTTCTAAACCTAATCCGACCTTATACTTATAAACAACACCCCTTGGATTCCATGTCACTATAATTTAGATCAGAGGCCTCGATTTTTGAGAATAGGAAGAAACTGTGAGAGAGAGAGAGACTGACTCTCCTCTCCTTTGCACACATGAAGGAGCGGGAGCCATATATTTGTACAACCGATGTAGGTGCACAATAAGTTGTGGGAGCTAGAGTTAACAAGTGAGGAGCGTAGAGTAGTGTTGAGAATCTTATCTATCTTATTTTTCTACTCACTGTTCATTGTGGCTTGCTTGCTCTGTTTGTTTTGTTGAGGGGTTTGTTAACAGTTTTTCCTTTAACTCTTCATAAATAGAGTCCTAGGGTTTCATAGACCGAAAGGGCTCAATAAGTCAGAACATAGACTAACAAGTATCTGGAGACAATTGCAAGCACCACGAGGGAGACAATCCCTAGTATGATAGGGGAGACCATCCCAAGCAAGGGATAAATTGAGGCACCAATCACTTCCATCAATGAGAGACCCGTGAACATGGGGAATAACACAGGAGTCTCACGGTAAGGCAACAATCAGTTTCTAGGCATGAGGACAACAGCAATAACGGCAGCAATAGCAGATTCTGGGAGATGAGAGGCAGCAGCAGGATCCCAACAACAGCAACAATCAGCCCACAGACAGGCAGCAATAATCAGGGCGATGAACAGCTCCAGCTCCATGGTGAGCGCCAGCAACAACATGAGACCTAGCAGCAACACCAGGGATCGATGAGCAGCAGTCCCACAATCAGGTTCTGGGCAATCCAACTGGCCAAGGCAATCAGGATGCAAAGCAACAACAGCCATGATCATTGCCTGGAACAGGATGCATGATCCCCAACGCAGAACAAGGATGCTTGATCCCCAGCGCATGGTATGTTGTTGATGGAGATCAGGGCTGATAACACGTTGGCTGCAAAGCAGCCGACACTCAGATACACATGCAAGGATCCTTCAAGCCATGATTGCTGCGTGCATGTGAAAAAAGGTTGAATATTTAGTAGGATACCAAACCGTCAATCTAAGATTACTGCTCTAATACCATGCTGGACGAGATAAGATGGCTTGTCATTTTAAGAAAACCCTAATCCCTTTTATATTGATAGTAGGGAAAAAGTACAAAGTACAAATAAAAGCATAAATAAGCAAAACAACACAAACTCTCTAATAAAAGTAATGATCCATATCTTCACCAATAAATGAAATCGATGATAAAATAAAATAAGCATTAACAACCACTAAATGAGATAGTGTTTGTTTTAGTTTGTTAACAATAAAGGTAAAAAGAAAATGAGATAACTACCCAGCGCCAACATCTCCTTCCTAAAAAAGTTGGATTTGTTACTGATTTTGGAAGTAAAGTTGACCTAAATAGTGGTTTTGGCTCAAAAGAAAGTGGTTTTACTCTAAGCAAGTGGTTCACATGTCAAGCGTAGGATCAAATATCTATGGCTATGATCTTTTGGCTCAAAGTAAATTGAGTCTTGGGCTCACTGGGTAATTTTCCTATATATATATGTGTGTGTGTGTGTATAATTGAATCATTTCAAATTGAATCCAACACAAAAAAAATTCGACTTGTTTTATTTGAATTGAATTTAATCAAATAATTATTGAATCAAATACAAATAGTGTGATTCGATTAGTACCCTTAGCTATGACTAGGCCAATCATAAGGATGTCATCATTTTCAAGTCATTATGGAACCCACATATAATTGTGATTTTTATGGAAGTCTAATACTAAGCAAATAAGGGCTAAAGAATTCTGAACCATCTAGGCATTGCATCACTTAGGATACTAAACCTCAATAATGCTTGGCTAGTTAGAAAAGCAATAATATGAACAACAGCTTGATCAAGTGGTTTCTTGTACTCATAGGTCATAAATATTTCCTTGCTAGAGGAGTACAGCCTAAGAAAGGAACACTAAGCCCTATAGTCAGCTTAAAGAGTGATAGCAATATAAGAAACTTTAACACTCTAAGGTGAAAAACATGGTAAAAGAATCAAGGTTACAAACTTGATTTTGATTGAACAACTCAAACAGAAACATCTTTAATGTCCATGAAAGTAGAAGATTCAGAGTGATACCTGATAATTGTCACAGGTGGTGGGGTTAGATTAATTCCAGTTCCACCTACAAAAACAAATTAATTATCACCCTGGGTTCTCAGGATGTAAAAAAGGTAGAATAAGTTAAGCAAATCGACCTCTTTTAGGATGATTGTACCAGCCTAAATGTTGGGATGAGAAAACCACTACAGATATCAACATCCATTGAAAATCATTGTACATATCTTACTTAACTTCCATTAGAGATTAGTTCTCTAAAGGAGTCACTAAAAGCAAGAATAGGGAAACAAAAGAAAATTAAGAAGAAAAAAAAGCAAACAGATAGGCTAAGATGAAGAGGACAAAAGACCAGGAGACGGAACAAGAAAACTTGCTAAATCCTTTTCAGTTTTGAACGCAATATTTCCCAAGTGACTGGTCACAGATGCATAGATGTATCTTTTAGAGCTCAGATATGAAGCCATTGTCCTAGTATATCTGAAGCAATAAGAATAAATTATCTCACTCTGACCCCACATGATTTGGCAGAAAAGAAGGGAGGGTAAGTCAATTGCTACAGATGAATGATTGACCAACTGGAAGGAAAAAGTTGACACTGGAGAATCCATCCAAAGTGAGGTAGACTCGGACTCTACTTTGTCATATTCAAACCTATTCCTCGAGCAGGTGAGGATCAGTTGGTCAAAGTCCAACAAACTTCTCACAACAATTTTTATTTGAAATTTGAAATATCAGATAAACTTCAGAAGTAAGAAGTATGTTAAAAAAATTAAAATCAAAACTACAAGATTTTGGCACTTCAGGTTTGGTGTTCACATGAAACCATGATTGCAATAAAGGTTATGCAGATTTAAACAGATAGGTAACATACTTCGGATCTCACTTGGAATAAGAACTTAGATGATGCCAAATTAATAATCAGAAGTTAAAACAAACAAACAAAAAAGCATCAAAAAAGTATTTGGAGGTTGAAATAAAAAATACCATTGGTCCTCTAACTAGTGAAACCAGAAAAGAGGATCCATATCTAGTATTTATGGACCAATTAAACCATACCTTGAAATTTTTCTTCCAGTGATAAAATGTCACCTGCTTCCTTGACAGTAATACTAGGAGTCAAGGAATGCATAGCCCCACGCTTACCCATAACTCCCACAGTTACTTCAACCCATTCACTGTGTCCTTCCCACAACAGTTTGCAGGCATTGGAATTTGTATCTTTGCATGATATGATTATTGCATCAGTCTCAACAAATGGTTCAAAGAGAAGAGATTCTGGAGGGGGATTCGGCATCTCAATTATCCCATGTGCCTGAGAATATAAATTCCAACTATAAGAACTCCATCCCAGCAAAAACCAACCAAATTTCATGCAAAGACACTTTAATTTCAAACATTGAACATCAAAACGAAGGAAAGCATATTGTAAATTAAAAGAGTATGAGAAAACACAACACTTTCACAAGAGCATGCATATACAAATGTCAACCACAAGTCGATAAAGACAGATTTGAAACAAGAACAATATGCCTTGGAAATAGAATCAACAGTAGGCAGAAAGCATATTCCACATGGAACAAGGTAACCAAAATAATCAGAAAGCATCAATTGAAATGACAACCACAAGTTCAGAATCCATAAACCTGCTACTATGCATTTGCAGGACTTGCTGCAATACCTTCTAAAACAATGGCATGCAAGAATGGTTCACAAAAACCGAGAATATGACCTACTATTACAATACAGAGCCACCCTTCAAGTGGTGTTCTAAGGCTCTGCAAGCAACAGATTTTCTCTCTTTCAGGAAATGAAAAAATGGAGATTAACAAGGAACATTAATCCCCCATCTCCATTATGAAGGAGCTCATGACTCTAGGTTTCACATCCCGTAACCTCTTGTATCCACAAGCACAAGGTTCATGGGTGCAAATCAGCACCAATGGATGGTAGATAAAGGTTGCTAAGTGGTCTAATTACACATTTATCTAGTGCGCAGCTTATTGATGGATTCATAACAGCAATAAATAACGGAAGTAAAATAAAAGAGCATCATTTTCTACATATAGAGCCAAATACAAAAGGAAACAAGTCATATGTACATCTATCAGCCAATGTACAAAAGGAGGCATGATTATTATATATAGATTGTACAATGTGGAAGGTTGGAAGCAAATGACATCTTTACTTGAAATTGGTTTACAAATTATGGTATGAACCAAACAGCTCAATAGGGATACAACTTTACTAGTTATCAAGGAAACAGGGTAATATCAAAGTTTGGCTTCAGTTTTTGATTCTTTTATGCTTTCTATTTTTCCCTTATACATGGTGTTCTATTTGTCATCATACCTATGTACCTTTACGGTATACCTTATCATTAGGTTCCTTCTCTCGCCACTTTAAGTATATCATTTTAGATATCGATGCTTTATTGACAACCCAAAAAGAGGTATACCAGGGATATATCACCCATATCCCAAAATTTGATGTTAACATCTTAAAATAGCTTAAAATGACTCAAAATGCCACTGTTGAGAGCAAAAATGATGTCTTGCATTCAAATAAAACCCTAGCCTCTCTTCTATACTAGCAAGGTTTGGAAAAATCATAAAGTCATCCAAGAAATAACATAAAACAACAAATGTCCCTAGGCTCAACACTCCCCCTTAAGTTGGGATGTAGATATCAATTAGACCTAACTTGTCGCACAAAAAATCAAGACATTTCTTCTTCAGAGCTTTAGTAAATATATCTGATAGCTGAAGTTTTAAGGAGACATACGGAGTGCTAATCTTCCCTGAGAGGACTGCATCATTAACAAAGTGGCAATCTACCCCAATATGCTCGATCCTCTCATAAAAGACCAGATTCGAAGCAATATACGTTGTTGACTTGTTGTCATAGAGAAGTGGGGCTAGCATAGTGGCCTAAATGCCTAGGTCATGCAGAAAGGTAACAACCCACATAATTTCCCAAGCAACCGTGCCATCGCTCAATATTTAGCCTCTGCATTCGAACGAGCAACAACACTTTGCTTCTTCTCCAGGAGACTAGGTTCCCACCAAGATAAACTGTAAAGCCTGAAGTAAAACGTCGATCATCCACAGACCCAACATAGTCTACAATATAATAGACTAGAATGTCCAAACTGTCACCATCTCTATAGTACAACCCTCTACTTAATGTCCCCTTGAGGTACCTAAGAATAAGGGAAACCTCATGCCAATGACTGTAATGTGGAAGTTGCATATGCTGACTGGCTCTACTCACTGCAAAACTAAAATCAGGCTTCGTGGTAGTAAGATAGAGTAAACGACCTGTTGTACTATGATATTGGGTGACATCTTCATACAATGGATCCTCCGCATTAGAAGAATATGTAGGTAAAGGCTTAACAGGTATCCCAGAGGGCTTGGTCCCAAGCAAACAGCTTCCTCAATGATTTGTAGTGTATACTCTCTGTGACAGGGATAAACACAAACCCTATCGTATTGCCTCGATTCCCAGAAAATATCTCAACTCTCCCAAGTCCTTGGTAACGAATGTGGACTGCAAGGGCTTGACCTAGGTAATCCCATCCTCATCATCACCAGTGAGAATGATGTCATCTACATAAACAATAAGAATAACTGAATGATCACCGTACCCAATCTTCCTGTTGAAGACGAAAAGATCAGAAGTAGAGTGTTGAAACCCAATCTTCTTAATCTCCGAGCTAAGCCTCTCAAACCAGACAGAAGGACTTTGCTTCAACCCATGTATCGCCTTCCTCAGACAACAAACAAGCTCCCCTTGACTATTGTGACTTGGTGGCTATCTCTGTATACCTCCTCAAATAAATCACCATAAAAGAAGGCATTTTTATTGTCAAACTAATTTAAAGGCTATCTCCTAACAACGGCAACTGAGATGATAATCCTGAAACAAGTAATACGAGCTACAAGAGAAAACATCTCAAAATAGTCTATCCCATAAGTCTGGGTAAAGCCTTTGGCAATAAGCCTAGCCTTGTATCTATGCATTGTCCCATCGGCTTTATACTTAATGATATAAACCCATCTATAATCAACAACTGTAGCACCTGAAGGACATTGTACGAGATCACATCTTCCGTGATTGTAATGCCTACATCTCCTCATCCATTGTTACATGCCATTTGGAGTCTTGGGAAGCCTGAGCAAAGTTCGTGGGGATAATAATAGTAGTAATGGTGGAAGCAAACTGATGGACCCCATCCTCCAGATGGGCAACTCGTGTATTGTAAAAGAGGATGAAGAGTGCCTACTCTGCTAGATCTCCTCGAAACTGACTGCTCCTTTGTATTTGAACCACTCTCATCCATCAAGATGGGGCAAGGCTCTGTAATGTGGCCTCTGGTAATAAACCTAGGTCTCCTTTAAGGCAGCCTATATAGAAGTTCCTTTAAGAAATATGGAATCTTCTCAAAGAAAGTAACACCTATTGTAACAATGTATCTCTTGCAACTTGGGTCATAGAACCTATATCCCTTTTGTGTCTTGAAAAACCCAAGAAAGACACATTTGACTACACTAGGAGAGAACTTAACCTGATTGCCGAATGCCTGAACAAAGCTGGTACACCTAAAAATCCTCAATGGTAGAGCAAGGGGTCTGTCATAGTCTGGATGAATCACCTGAAAGGGAACTTATCCTCCAAGCATAGACAAAGGCATCCGATTAATCAGGTAGGCTGCAGTAAGTATAGCATCCCCCCCAGAATTGTTTAGGAACCTTCATATGGATTTTCATGATCTTAGCAATATTTAGGAGATGTCAAAGATTGTGCTCAGCCACACCATTCTGCTCGAATGTGTAAGCACAAGACTTCTGGTGAATAATACCTCTAAAGGAAAAATGGCTCTGAATATCTCGCTGCATAAACTCTAAGGCATTATCAGTACGGATGACTCAAACTATATTAGCATATTGAGTTTGAACCTTTGCCAAGAGTTGCTAAATAACTTGAGGAATCTCTAAGCATGTCTTCATTAAGAAGACCCAAGTAAGGCAATTGTGATCATCCACAATGACAGTATAATACTGGTGTCCTCCTGGAGTAGGAACTCTAGATGAACCCACACATCACAATGTACTAAGGAAAAAGGAACAGTACTCACCCCAGCAACCCTCCATGGGTAAGTGCTTCTGTGATGCTTCCCAAACTAACAATTCTTGCACCACAAGGTCAAGGAATCTGGTAATTCAAGATACATTTGTTGCATCTTCTTGAGCGATGGGTGCCCAAGTCTATAGCCAGGGATTAGTAGCTATGGATACTGCCTTAGCAAATAATGTAGGTGTGTCTAGGTAATAGAGACCTTCTCGCTCTATACTCCCACCTATGATATCTCCTGTCTGCCTGAAAGTAGAAATGAACTTCGTCAAACACTACCCGACACACGAGATCCTTGAAAATGTGGCTCACCAACAATAGATTCATTGGGAACTTTGGAGCACAATGAACCTCTTCAATCAACATCTTTGGATAGGTATGTACACGCTTAACTGCTACAATAGGTGACGTGGCTCCATTAGCCACTCTGACTTCCTTGATCCCACATGGAGCCTTAGGATTCACAAGGCGCTCCACATCTCCAGTAAGGTGAATAGAGGCACTGGAGTCAACTATCCATGCTTCTCCGATCCTCTTCTTCCTCTTCATGTCTTCTTGGATTGCAAACGTATGCCCTTTCATATCTAAACTTGCTCTTTCTTATTCTTATTTGCATGAGAGAAGGCTCATCATGTTTGAGGGGGATATCTTCACTATCAAGGGTGAAAGAAGGCTCATCACCACATACCTAACGTGTGAAATATACTTCATCATGTAAGAAACAACATCAAGAACCACGAACCAAGGCCATGTGTTGTTGGCCTGTTGGGCCCCCAGCAGACCTACTAGAGGTCTGCCAGCGGCAGCAATGGAGTTGCCACCCCTAGGCGACGCTAGCAAGGTCATCGGACCCCTAGGTGGAGACGTTGGTGGCGATGGAGATGGCGGGAGCGTTGCCAGGAGGGGTGGCGACACTAGTAAGACCTTTTCCAGTGTTGTGCTATTGCTGCTGCTGCTACTCTCCATCAATTTTTCTTCCATCAAATCATTACTATGTTGGTGATTTGATCATCTTTGGGGAGGATATTTGGTGGGGGTATTAGAGCACTGGCCTAGGACTGTTACTCTTTTTTACCATGTTGAGAGCAAAAATGACGTCTTGCATTCAAAAAAAACATAGCCTCTCTTTTATACTAGAGAGGCTTAGGAAATTACAAAGTCATTCAAAAAATAGCATAAAATAACAAATGTCCCTAGGCTTAATGGCCACAAATTTCATGAAATTATGATTTTAATTATTATTACATGCATGAAGAAATGTCTATGTTAGGGCAAATGAGCATTCCATTATTTCACGAGGCCCTATATGCCTTTATATAGAGAGTGAGACATAAGGGAAAAATACAAGCACACCCTTACACAAATAAATAAATACAGAAAAGACATACGCCACTTAACTCAACACTCCCTCTTAAGATGGAGCATACAAATTAAACATGATCAGCTTCAAACATAACATTAGATGCTTCTTTGAAAGAGCTTTGGTAAAGATATCAGCATCTTGTCTTTCAATGGCAATATAGGGTGTTGAAATTTTCCTCATTATAATGGAATCCTTGATGAAGTGATAGTCTACTTCTATATGCTTTGTCCGCTAATGAAATGCTGGGTTGTTTGCAATGAATGTAGCCGCTTCGTTATCACAATACATTGGAGTAGGACCTGAGATAGAAATGCCTAGGTCTTGTAAAATAGATCACACCCACAACAACTAACAAGTAGTATGAGCCATTGCCCTAAACTAAGACTCAACACTCAATCCGGAGACTACATTTTATTTCTTACTCCTTCAAGTGACAAGGTTGCCACCCACATAAGTGCAATAACCTGTAGTAGACCTCCTATCCTTGTGTGCCCCAGCATAATTAGCATCCGAATATCCCTATATATCAAGATGACCATGTCTTTTGAAGGAGAGTCCATTTCTAAGAGCCTGCTTGAGGTACCTCAACACCTAACACACACCATCCTAGTGTATCTCTCTAGGTGACTGCATAAACTGGTTGAGTCTCCCAACAACAAATGCAATATCTAGCCTCGTCGCAATCAAAGACAGGAGCTTTTCTACCATTTCATGATATCTAGTGACATCCTCAAGTAGTGGACTCTTAGAATTTGCTAGTGGTATGGATGGATCCATCGGGACACTAACAAGTTTGCAGCCAAGCATTCTTGCCCCCTCTTGACATGTCAAGCACATACCTTGTCTGTGACATAGTAAGACCACCAACAATGTGTTGCACCTCAATACCCAAAAAATAATTTATCAGCCCCAAATCTTTATTTATAAACTGAGAATGCAAAAAATCCTTGGTGACCTCTATGCCTTCTTTATCACTCCTTATAAGCAAAATATCATCCACATACACAATAAGAATGGCTGAACCCATAGTCCTGTGCATGGTAAAGATTGAGTGATCTGTTGTGGATCTAGTAAAATCATACTTCTGAATAATCTTACTAAATTTCTCAAACCAGGCTCGCAGGCTTTACTTCAGGCCATAAATAGCCTTCTTCAATATGCATATCTTCTGACACTCTCCCTGAATCACAAACCCCGAGGGTTGCTACATGTATACTTCTTCCTTAAGGTCACCATTAAGGAATGCATTTTAATATCCACCTGGAAGACAAGCCAATCAGCCAAGGAGAGGAGAATCTGTACTGAATTGAGGTGAGGGACAGGTGAGAACATCTCAAAGTAATCAATGCCAAAGGTTTATGTATAATGTTTAGCAACCAAGCAGACTTTGAATAGTTCGATTAAGCCATCTGGATGCACTTGAGGGTGAACACCCACCTATATCCCACTATTGTAGCATCAGGGGGTAGGTCAATAAGCTCCTAGGTCTATCTAAACTGGAGAGCTACTATCTCCTCCTCCATAGCTAAGGTCCAGGAGGGGCCTTGAAATGTTTTTGTATGATTTCTGGGAACATGGTGATTGTCCACTGCTAAAGATAAAAGGCATGTTACTGCATATAAATTATCAAGTGACATATAATTTGAAACAAAATACTTAGCATAGGATCTTTGTAGCTTCCTCTAGACAATAGGAAGGTCCACATCTGTTATCTCACGTGTTGTAGGCTCTGGATCTCTAGTTGAATCCGTATGGCCAGTAAAGGACAGAGCAGGAATAGTAGAGAGAGGCTCATCTGCTAGAGTGGTGGTGGGTACATGCTTGGCTAAAAATGTCTAGGGAAGGTATCTGTAACCTCAGGGTGTCTAGGAAATGTAACATCAAGAGGGACATCTATCTGAGGTATTGCAGGCTCAAAGGGCACTATAGGCGTTGTAGTGGGTGTAAGAAGAAAGACATCTTGAGAAACAATAGTGGTCTTCCCAGAGCAAAGTAATAAGGAATCTCCTCAAAGAAAGTAACAATCGCAATGACATAAAATGAATGTGTCAGTGGGTCAAAGCACCTATATCCCTTCTAGGTTCTAAAACACCCCACAAAGACACATTTAATTGACCGAGGAGAAAGCTTGTCCACTTTGAATAAGTGAACAAAACAATCACATCCAAACACTTCAGGTGATAGAGAAAATAGCTCTCGTTCGAAAATAAAATAGAATACAGGGACCTTCCACCTAGAACAGAACAGGAAATCAGGTTAATTAAGAACAGCATTAGCCCAACATCAAGCGTCTCAACTTATGTTCAGCCACCTGTTGGGATGTATGAATAGAAGATGTCTAGTGAACAATGCCAAGGACTGGAAAAATTGAGATAAAGTGGAATTCAGAAACTCAAGTTCATTATCAGTCCGAAACATACGAATAAGAATAGAAAATTGAGTCTTTATTTTACCAACAAAATTTTTGATCAAGACAGATTTCTGATTATTCCTTCATCATAAATACCCAACTGACAGATGCAATCATCCACAAGAATCACAAAGTAGTTAAAACCCCTAAGACTCTAGACCTGACAGGGGCCCTACAAATCAACATGAACAAAACTAAAAGGAGGCTCTACTCTTTTATTTCTACTCAAAAAAACACTCTATGATATTTGCCTAGTTTACAAGCCTCACAAGAAAAGGAATCAGGAAAATGCATGTCTAGAAATTGACAACGAAGAACTGAAATGCTAAATCGGAAATGTCACTAAAGAGCATATGTGGCACAAGCAACAACAATGGAAGGATTCTCAGGTGAAAGGTGCTGGTAGTAGAGGCCATCATGCTTAAGTCCTTCATGAATCTACTTCATCATCTAAAGGTCCTCGAGGAAGAAGAAATGGCCATGAAAAATCACTCTACAGTTTAATGCCTTTGTAATATGACTTATAGACATTAACTTTAGAGCAAATTTAGGTGCATACATAACATTATATAAGGGAAAAGTAGAAGATAAGAAGATGTCACCCAAGCTTGTCTTAGGGGATAGGGCACCATCTGCTACCCTAACATGAACTGGGGTAGTCAAAGGTCTAAGAGACGAGAATAATATAACATCTCCGATAATGTGGGAGGAGGCACCTAAATCAGTAAGCCATGATAGTGTACGAATACCTTCAGCAATAGCAGTAGTACCTATCCAGCAAGTCACTGACGCATTAACAATAGAAGTAGCCTGAGAGAATAAGAGCATATGATACTCCTTGGAGATAGTAATTTGGGTACCAATTTGCTCCTCCTGATAGTATTGACTCCCTTCGCCATCATATGCAACTTGGTTGGCTTGATGCCTCTATGGAAGCCATGTTTTATCCAACAACGATCAACTGAATGATTTATCTGGTGAATGATCACAAAACAAACCATGATGACCTCTGCCACAACCTCCTCTCGCACCACATCCTCTCCCTTGCTTCTAGGAACCCCTATTGACATATCCCCTCTGACCTTTATTAGTTGTTATTTGCTTCTCAGTATGAGAAAATGATTAAATGTATTATTCCAAAGAGTCCTGCACCTCTTTATATAGGGGAGAGGTGTTGGAAAAAATAACATAACATGTCCAAATAGAAAATAGAAATAATAAACAGAGCAAAGCAAATGACAACTAATAAAAATCAAAGGGGGTATGTCAACACCAAGGTTTTAAAAAATGCGAGGCGGTACCGAGGCGGTTTGCCTTCATCGAGGAGAGGGGTAAGCCTCGAGGTGGTCGAGGCGTAAGCCTCAGGATTTGCATAAAAAATATAGAAAATGAAATGATATATACTTATCAAGTGCTAATAAGGAAATAATAACATAAATGACAGTTCATAACATTTTTTCTCTATCACAACATTGAAAGAACGAAACTTAATGAGAGATGACGTTTAAATAAAAAGATAAACATCCATATAATATAGAAGATTAGAAACCATAACAAAAGCATAAACTAAACAAACTTCCCAAACCATTGGGAGACTTAAGAGTTAAAACATACATTAAAATGAAGGTACATGAAACATCCACATCAAAAACTCAAAACTACAACAACACATTATAGACTCTAATCTCCTCCTCCTTGAACACCATCAAGCTCATCAATGTTGTCGCTAGGGCTGGTCGCATCATCCCAAGAGTCATCCATAAACTTCATCCTAGCCTCATTATCAACATCTTCCTCAGTATCTCTATCACTCTCTTGAAACTCTTCATCCTCAACGTCAATAACAGCTTTGCCTAAAAGATAAATCATTTTAAACAATTTCTTATAAGTTAAAACCTTAGTTTGTAACGTTAAACATTAGAGTTAAGCAAAATATAAAATTACATATTACCTTTACCATTGTCCTTTCTCTTTTGCCTCTTTCTTCTACTTCCTCCTACTTGTATTCCTCCCTCTACTCCTACTAACTGCTCAAGATCAATAGGATCATCTTCTAGAGCTACAGTTGCATCAAGCTCCTCATAAGTATCAATCTCTGTTTCACAAAGTTGTAGCTCAGCAATCCACTCATCATCTGAGTCCACTTCCTCTAAGCATAGAGGATCATCCATTGTCTTTTTCTTCACCTCCTTGTATTTCAATTTCAAATTGAACATACAATAAACCAAGTCATTGAGTTTATCTTGTCTCAGCCTGTTCCTTCTCTTAGTATGGACCTACTCAATGAAAAGTTCACCATTAAATTTTATAGCCTAATTATTATATATTACTCTAAATTTAAAACGTAAATTTAAACTTTTTACCTGATTAAAAGCACTCAAATTTCACTCACATGCAGATGCACTACAAGTTAAACTTAAAATGTGCATGGCAAACTTCTTCAACTCAGGTGTTTCATCACCAAATGCTCTCCACCAATCCGCTGTAATGGAAATTTTGTTTATAGTATATAGGAAAAAATTAACAAAATTTATTAATTTAAATGATAGAATCATTGAAAGACTTTACCAGGACTCCCCATAAAACGAGTATCAATAGCATTGGACCATCCAAATAATCCGCTTCCATTAACAAATGCATTTGTTTGGAGATCCACATTCAACCTCTCATCCTTGTCAAGAATCAACCTCTAGAAGCATGAGTACAAGCCCATCTTTACTTCTGAATCAATTTTAAAAGTTAGTTCATACTGGCATTGGGGATTCAGAAAATAGGCAGCAGCATGTAAGTGTGTGCAATTGCCTGTCCCATCTTATGTCAATGATGTCCCAGATTGTCTTGTACTTTTCATCATTACCCAAATTTTTAGCAATAACTTCCTTAGCCCTATCCATAGCCTCATAAATAAATCCCATAGGTGGATATTGTTCAACGTCCACCATTCTAAAAACCAACACCAATGGTTTGATTGTCCTTATCACATAGGCTACACCAGGCCAAATGTTCTACTTTTGAGAATAATATTTTGTACAACTTCCTCTTGAACCTTCAATGCATAACTGCTGCACTTCCACCTTTTTGAGGTGAAAAAAGACTCGAGCATCTTTTGCTATTAGCAACCTCTACAAGGTAAGGAAAGCAGTAGCAAATCTAGTGATGGCAAGTCTCACCAAGTCTCCTCCTACATGCTTCCTTATCATGGCCACCACACAAGCATGTGCATATATGTAATTGATTGTTTGTTTGACCTTCTTGAAAACAGTCGTGAAGAGGTAGCTTCATAATATCCTCCAACATAAGGTCAATGCAATGAGCAGCGCGCAGAGTCCAATACAAATGTTCCCTTTTTTCCATCAATTTCTCTCCAGCTTTTTTATAAGCTGATGCATTATCTGTTATCACTTGGATAACATTGCTTTTGCCCACTTCTTCAACAACATCATCCATCAATTTGAAGAGATAGTCAGCATTCTTGATCTCATCAGAGGCATCAATAGATTTCAGAAACCACGTACCTCTTGGGTTGTTAACCAAAAAATTGATCAGAGTGCGTCCTTTTGTATCTGTCCAACCATCAGACATTATGCTACATCCAATCTCTTCCCAAGACGCTTTCGCTTGGTACATCATAGTAGCTATTGTCATGACTTCTTTCAAAATCCAAGTTAATAACTCATGCATTGTAGGACCTCTGAATCCCCTTCCATAGTTACATCTTGAAGCATTTGCCAGTAAGATGGACTGGTGGCCAAATTGAATGACAATCCATTCTCAATGAAGAATCTACCAATACTAAAGCACATTCTAATTCTTCAGTCTTTCTTCCAAGAAGAATTCAAAGTAATCTGCTTTGGAGGACATTGAGGAGCATTATCAGGTTCATCACTTCCAGGCCATACTTTATGTTCAACTCCTGCAACAAATAAATCCATAGGACCCTTCACCACTTGCGCACCACTTGATCCTGTAGATGAATTTTCATCATGCCCAGATAGACCTTCTACTATATATGCACCTATGCGACGAATTTTTTTCATTTCTTCAAGTGCTCTTCTTCTACCAACTTCCTTCTTTGCTAAGAAGGCCTTAATTTCAGGTGGCACCTTTGCACATGCTCCCATATTTTTGTCTTCGTTAAGTGCTCCTTCAGTCTTGCAATGCCACCTGTGATAATTTTCCCACAGAAGTTACACTTCACATACTTATATCCTTTCTCCCTTTGAGATCCTTAAAGGTCAATTTCCGTGCAATACTTTCATCCAGGATCAGACCAGCCAGTGGATCCTTCTTTTCCTCCTCTTCTTGCCTTTGGCGCCATGTCTAAAAGCATAAAAAAGATTGGTAAACCTAAATGACCTAAACTTGAAAAATAAATAAAACTATCAAATAAATAACAAAGGTTCCACTTTGACAACTAGTATACATCGTGAATCAAGTAATTCACTTTGACCTCACTATATAGTCATACACTCATACTAAAGTTATGCTCAACATATAGTCATTCATACTAAAGTTAACATAAACTTACAGTCAACATACTAACCTCAACCTCAAATGCATCCTGCTAAAGAGTGGAGCACTACTGTTGGAGTTGGAGCCTGCGCTGGAACCTGAGCTGCCGTTGCTTGCGCTAGGGCATGCGCTGCGCTGGGGCCTGCATGGAGAACTGTGCTGCCGCTGCTTGCGCTGGGGTCTGCGCTGCGCTGGAGCCTGTGCTGGGGCCTGAGCTACCGCTGTTTGTGCTAGGGCCTACACTGGAGCTGCACTGTGTTGAAGCCTGCACTAGGGCCTACGCTGGAGCGCTAGGGCCTGTGTTGAAGCCTACCGCTTTTTACGCTGCTGACACTGCTCGCACTGCTGGCGCTGGAGCGCTGCTCACCGGTGGAGGCTGCGATGCCGTGGAGCAGGAGCTGTTGCCGACTCGCCGGTGATGGCTCTTGCTCAAGACTTTTTGAGGTTTGGATTTTAGGCTTAGGGCTAGATGAGCTACACCAAGGCTTGGGTCAAAAAAATGGTCATGTGACTACCACATGACCATTTTACAAACCAAACCAGCCGAGGTGATGCCTCTCTAATGCCTTAGCGCCTCCGCCACGCCTCGCAGACTGCAGGTGAGGCTTAAGCCTCGAGGCAAAATTGGCGTGCCTCACCTCGAGGTGCACGCCTCAAGCGCCTTGAGGCGCGTTTTTTTAAACGATGGTCAACACCCCCGTTAAGCTGAGCATGATGTCAATCATGCTTAGTTTGAGGGGGAATGTTGAAATATCCCTTCGATCTTTATTACTTGTTATTTGCTTCCAAGTAGAACATGATGAAATCTATTTGTGGAGAAGTTTGGGAAGAAATAATTCTTGTTATTCATAAAAGGAGAGGCCTTAGCCCTCTTATATAGAGGCAAGGGCAAACAGAGAAACCCAAATAAACACTTACTAAAAATAGTAAAGGCTAGATATGGAGGTAGAATCCTTAATTTTATTTCCTAACACTCCCCTGCAAATCGAGATGTGGGAGACGGCGAAGATTTGGATCCTTAAGGTAATGAAGATCCATTCTTGTTGACGTGGTAGTCCGCTCTTCCTGTCTTCAACCTTAGGTGCCCCTTCTTGTACGCCCTCACAGAGCCAATTAACACTTAGTTTTTCCTAAGGTGTGTGAGTACTGCCCTAACTTTAACATCTTGAGATAGCTCCCATCTTCAATTCTTGTGTCTTCCACTCAACATATAAGGACCTAAACAAAAATAAACTTAAAACTTGAGGGGCTATACACAAAGGCCCCAAAGACAAGACACTAAAAACATAAACTTGAAAAAATAGCTGGACTTAATAAGCAAATAATCCCTCCCTTTTTTTAACCCTAAAACAGTCAAAGTAGCCATCCTTAGCGAGAGCCAATAATGCCTGAGGAAGAAGCAGCAGTTGGGGCTCAAAGAGCCCCAACTCCACCACAAGCCCTTGAAAGTGTAGGTGAAGAGGGCTAAAACGGCATCGGCACCTCTACCAGCAACGAAGAAGACACTCCTGTGGAAGCGAACCCATGGTTGAAGATCAAGGGCAGGGGCGGCAAAGAAGGTGTCGTCAAGGAGCAACAAGGCGGGTCTCTAGTTCCTAATGGGGAGGGTCACTCGCTTCCTAAAGGCCAGCAAGTACGCCGAGAGGATCGACGTCGACGCCCCTATCTACCTCGCTGCTGAGATCAGGAGGGCGAAGGGAGAGAATCGGATCGAGGAGGACGCCGCCGCCTTCCCTCTCCCAGGGTCGCTAGGGCGATGTCCACTCAGCAGAGTTGAGGGCAGGTGGAGCCTTATACACCAGCGACGAGAACTCAGCAATAGCAATAGTGAGAGAAGAAACGGAGAGGTTTGGGGAGAGGGGAGAGCCTCTCCGATGGCTCTATGGAGACCGACAACACCGCCGGAAGGCCTCCCCCTCTAGATCTTCTTTTAAACCCTAGGCCACCAAAATCGATGGCTCTAATACCATGTAGAGAATTTTGGGGAGAAATAATTCTTGTTATTCGTAAAAGAAGAAGCCTTAGCCCTCTTTATATAGAGGGAGGCAAGGGTAAACATAGAAACCCAATTAACCACTTACTAAAAATAGTAAAGGCTAAATATGGAGACAGAATCCCTAATTTTGTTTCCTAACACTATTACTCTAAAGAGCCCTACACCTCTTTATATAGAAGAGAGGTGAGAAAAACAGTCGTTGAGAGTAGAATGTGGAAGAGGCTTCATGAATATATCTCCTGTTTGGTCTCCAAATGTGACAAAGGTGGTGCGCAACATCCCATGTTGAATCAAGTCTAGCATAGTGGCAGTCCACCTTGACATGCTTGGTCCGCTCGTGGAACATGGGATTGTTGGCAATATAAGTTGATAGGAAACAAATGACAATTTATTTTGAAGAACCCCACACCCTTTTATATAAAAGAGAGGTATGGAAAAATAGCACTACATGTCTAGGAAACAAAAATAAATAGCATGCAACATAATAAAGAATAAAGTCGTGGGGATACGTCAACACTCAAGCTGGAGCATAAATGCCAATCATGCTTAGCTTGGAATAGCATATATCAAAAAATATACGTAACAAAGGGTACGTTAAGATGTCGGCCGTTTGGTCCTCTGAAGCAACAAATGTTGTGCATAATAACCCATGATGGATCAAATCGCTAGTGTAGTGGCAATCAACTTCCACATGCTTGGTGCACTTATGGAACATTGGATTGTTGACAATATATGTACCAACCCTATTATCACATCTAGAGAGGGCAATTATCTATAATGCACATTTCTAATTCCAAATAAAGAGTGCCTCTAAAACAACAATATAGTTCTTCTAGATAGACCTTCTCCATATAATGCTGACTAAACTGGGTGATAGATTGAGCCTGAAAGTGCAATTATCTATAGTCCTCTACCATCCACCACCTCAAAATACTTTGACTTTAGTAGGATAGAACAATATGGTATAACTAAGCTTTGGAGAAATTGTCACCACTAAGCGACCACTAAAAATAGCCAAAAAAATCTACATTTATGAGGTACCAGAATTCCTTAGAGAAACCGCTGAGACCTAAAGAACCCCCTTGCTTCAGAGAACAAAAGACTCATCAAACTACCTTCTCAATTAAGGGGCAAATCAACTCAAACACCTTATTCCTTAAATATCGTAATAACACCCCAAGTGAGAAAGTCTATTGCCAGCTGCACAGAACATGTGGTGAAAATACTCCACAAAATCTCTGCCAACTCCTGCCAACCATTCCCAATATCATCCAATTCAAATGGAAAATCCAGCTTTGTCGTCACCTTCCATTGACAAAAGTAGGGAAAAATCCCATATTTGTATCCCCTCTTTAAGTCATAGTTGATGAGGTCTCCATCTCCAAGAGATTTATTCTTTTGCACATTTAAGGTATATCTTCTTCCTCATCTCTGTGCTCTCCCTACCCTCATCTGTAGAGAGGGCCCGACATCATCCAAAATATCTAATATGCTAATGCCTATTGGGGCCTCTGCCCAAAGTTTGTTGTGATCTCGACCTCTTTCTTATCTCTCCAAGCAGGTCTCTACAAAAGGATTTTTGTCCGGAATAGCAAGGCCAAACCAACTAGATTGCACTCTTCATACCATCCCTCAATCTTCTCTTTGAAACCTTCCATAGGAAGTGAAGATCTCTCAAACTTAAAATAGGTAGCTTAGCATATTCCTTGCCCCGAATCCCATATCAAGGGCATATGACAAAAGAATGGCCTAGAAAGTGTCGTTGCCAATTTGAGAGGAAAGCACTCTTGGAACGATTTTAAATTAAAAATTTATCCCATTAGGAAAGAGAAATGACCATGCATGATCCCAGAAGCTGAGTTCCCTTACCATTGGCCAAATGGTCCATGAAAGACACTTGCTATATCACCTCCTTACCAGGTGAGAAACCCTTAGCATGGTGCTTGAGGTTGTCTAAATACTCTGCACCCCTCAAGTCCAATAGTGATGCCATCTGGCCATGAAGCTCTCCTTCTAGATAACCTTACATACAAAGACTTGGTTGAAGGAAGTGAAGCATCTTATTTCGTAAAGAAAATCCTACACCTCTTTTATAGAGGGAGGTAAGGGAAAATATTACATGACTCAAAATAAAAATAAAAATGACATAAACACCCTCATAACATAGCGTAACACTCCCCTTCAAGTTAAAGCATATATATCAACCATACCCAACTTATTTTTACACTTCTCAAACATGAGGTGTGACAAGGACTTGGTGAACATGTCTGCAGCTTGCTTTAACGAAGCTAAAGAGGAAGTGCAAAGTAGGCCCTACTGAATCAGGCTTCTAATGTAGTGGCAGTCTACCTCCACATGCTTCGTTCGTTCATGAAATATAGGGTTATTGACTACATATGTGGTAGCTCTGTTATCACAGTACATCTCCATAGGCTCCTTAATAGTAACATGGAGATGTTTCAATAATGACTGTATCCAAATCATCTCAGCAGCACAGCAGCAGTATGTGCAATAAAACAATACTTTGACTCAGCACTGGAACGTGACACCACACTCTACTTCCTGCTCCTCCATATCACCAGATTTCCTGCAACAAAGGTACAAAAATCTATAGTGAACCTCCTATCCTCAATATCACCTGCGTAGTCGACATCAGAGTACCCAACAACAGTTGTAGGAGCTCCTCTCTGGAATAGAAGTCCTTGGCCTGGAGCCTCCTTGATATACCTCAACACATGCATTATTACCTACCAATGTTCATCTTTAGGCCTGTCTAAAAACTAACTCAACTTGCCCACTACTACAAGGCTGATATCTGGTATAATGATAGTCAGAGCAATTTTCCCACAAGTTGCCTATATGCCTTCTTATCCATCAATCAAGCAGACTTATTAAATAGGTGAACCTTTGGATCCATAGGGATATTTTCTCCCTTAGACCCAAGCATAACAGCCTCCTAAAGGATATCCAATGCATACTTCTTCTGGGACATAACAATCCCTTACTTGCTCATGGAAATCTCAATACCTAAGAAGTACCTAAGTCTACCAAGGTCCTTCATAACAAACTGCTGTGCCAAATACTCCTTGACCTGGGATATACCAGTCGTGTCATCACCTGTGAGAATGAGATCATCTACATACACAAGTAGAGCCACAACACCCATACTAGTCTTTCTCACAAATAAAGAATGGTCAAATGAAGACCTCTGTAATCTAATCATTGACAATGCTTCTGATAGTCACTGGAATCATGCTCAGGGACTCTGCTTAAGGCTATAAATTGCCTTACGTAGTCTGCACATGCACTCCCCTAGAACCTCGAAACCTTAAGGTTGCTGCATGTATATCTCCTCTTGAAGATCTTCATAAAGAAAAGCAATTTTGACGTCCAGTTGATGAAGTGTCCAACCAGAGCACAGCAACAAAAATAACAATACGAACAGTGGAGAGCCGAGCCACTAGCAAGGTGTCAAAGAAATCCACACCATAAGTCTGAGTAAATCCTTTGGCCACAAGACGAGCCTTGTACTGAGAAATAAACCCATCAGGATTATATTTTAAGGCAAAGACCCACCATGCTAAAAAAAGATGAGCAACAGATGATAAGGAAGCAAACTCATAGGTGCCCCTGTCATGAAGAGCAGTCATATCCTCCTCCATTGCAGCCTTCCAATGTGGACTCAATAGTGCCTGCTGATAGGATGTAGGTATCTCAGAACTAGACACAATAGCTGCAAATGCATAAAACGCAACACCTAGAGAGTGAGTAAACATTGCACTCCCAATCACACAGTAATGAGTATATGATCGAAGGGCCTTCCGAATAGCAATAGGCATATCATCATCAGTACTCATGAAAATCGGACCTGGAGAAACATCTACAGGCGAAGCACTCTCAGTGGTCTCAACCTCCACACCTGTTGACACTGTATCTAAAGGAGCCTCATCTGTGCAAGTATTTATACCTGTAGGAATTTCCTGAATGGAAGTAGCCACCAAGTTATCAACATTAACCGGAGAAGACTGTGGAATAAACGAAGGAGGCTTTGCCCTATAAACAACCGGTAACTGATAAGTATGACTCTTGAAGGTTCTTTCATCTGCTGGTACTGGCCTGATTGTGCTAGCAGATGGCCCAGTAGCAGAACTGCTACTATATTAGAATACACTAAATAAGATAGGAGCAACTAGCATAGGAGCATGCTCTGGCACACTTTACACCTGTCTGGCAATAACTAAAAAATAAGGTCCAGCTTCATGAAAGGTGACATCTGCACTAATGTAATGCTTTTGGTATAGAGGATCAAAACATCGATACCCCTTCTGAGTACAAAAATAGCCAAGAAATACGCATTTGACTGCTCTAGATGCTAATTTATCTTGACCAAGTCCAAGAAGATGCACAAAAATCATGCACCCAAATGTCTTGGGTGGGACATCAAACAACTTTGCATCTGGATATAACACCTGCCATGGTACCTGCTCATGGATCACTGAGAAGGGCAATCTATTAATGAGATAGCAGGTTGTAAGAACTGCATCTCCCCAGTAATTATATGGCACACCGTTATAAATAAGGAGAGTTCTGGCCATATCAAAAATGTGTTTGTGCTTTCTACAACTCCATTCTAACAAATGATACCATGCAAACTATAGAAATTTGCCTACCAACGGGTACAAAACTCCAATGCATTATCAGATCTGACAGTCTTGATGTAGACATCAAACTGATTTTTTATCAACACAAACTTCTCAATAAGGGGACGCACTTCAGACTTGCTCTTCATGAGAAATAACCAAGACAATCGAAAAAATCATCAATCACAATCGAATAATATCGATGTCCTTGTCTATCAAGAGTACTACTAGGACCCCAAACATCAAGATGCACAAACTGAAAACATGAAGACATACGTGGCCCAGTAGCAACTGGAAAGGAAGATCTATGGTGCTTCCCAAGTTGGCATGCATCACAAGAAAGCTGTGTAATGTATCCAAAGATGGATGACCCAACTGTCTATGCTACTATAGAGCACTACCTGAAGTAGAACCAATCTAACAGGTTGCAGCCATGGGACCCTAAGCAAATCGATAAACATCTCCCTCTTCATATCCACTACCAATAGTCTTCCATGTCGTTTGATCTTGGAAAATGCATCCAAGCTCATCAAAGATGACATGACAATTCATTTGCTTGATAATTTCACTAATAGAACGCAAATTCATGGACAAATCCGGAACCAACAGGACACGGTTAAGCTGCAGAGATGGGGTAACATTAATTACCCCCTTACCAGCAATAGGAACGTGTCACTCACAGCCACCTGTACAATGCAACCTTGAGAAATAGATTGAATCTGGCCAAAACACTGTGGATTACCAGATAAATGATTGCAGGCACCCAACTCAATCAACCACATCACACCAGTGGTTGGAGAAGAGTCACCCATGATGGTTCCTACGACAGTCTCTGACTGAGAAGAAGTCCCCATGTCCACAAAATCACATCACCCAAATCTGATTTTTCCTCCTTAAGGACCTACAAATCTGATTTTGATGCAACACAGGGGAATACACACCTCAAAACTCTTTCAATAACACATACGACACAGTAGATATCACAGAGGGGAATACACACCCCAAAATTGAATTAGAAGGGGAATACACACCCCATAAGATTATCAAAGAACAGGGAAATATACATCCCAAATCTAATAGAGGATATGAAAATTCCATCAAATCACCTTCCCAGAAGACCCTTGGCTTTAACACTCCATCAACCACGTTCCAAAGAACTTCCAATGAGACTAAGGCACCGATGTGCCATCTCCCTGCTGTCAAACACAAAGGCAACGAGAGAGAGAGAGAGAGAGAGAGAGAGAGAGAGAGAGAGAGAGAGAGCACAAAGAAATCAGCTACTATGACCTAGGCAGCAGCGGCGGGCTACCTGGTCGACGGCGGTGGCCTGAGCGGCTGCTGCGGGCGACCTGGCTGGCAGCCTGCTCACTGCTCACAGCTACGGTGGTGGTGGGGGGAGGGGGGAGAAGGGCTGATGGTGGAGGGGTTAGGGTTTCTTCTTGGCGGAGCTCTCAATTTGACTCTGATACCAAGTTGAAGGAAATGAAGCGTCTTATTTCGTAAAGAAAACCCTACATCTCTTTTATAGAGATGTGAGGAAAAATATTACAAGACTCCAAATAGAAATACAAATGACATGAATACCCTCATAACATAGCATAATAGACTTGCTTACCCCACCATGTATGGTGAGAGGTAGAGGACTAAACACATTGAGAGGTGAAGGAACAAATCTAACCAACTCCTATACCATTGAATTAGAAAAAGGAAAGAATATTATATTCAGATAGATCCAGAGTATCTGTAAATGGATCTCAGATACTCTGTAAATGGATCTAGGACAAGAGTTGCATATAATGGTGTAACCCCACATGCAATCTAAGTACTAAGTAGGAAAGGTGAAGTAAGGGCAAAGAAAACAATAACCCTTGTTGACTTCAAAATTTTAGGCCATGTCACATCTTTGGTTGGTTACCTTAAAAATTCGACCATAGAGACCCCTTTTTTAAACACTTACTATCAGTCCCAATGATAACTATTACAACACCAAGAGAATATGACAAGAAGGCATGGAAAAACCTTACGAAGGAGGTGCGTAAAAATGATATGCAAAACCCCTAGGTGCTACACTTATTATTGTTAAGCCCTTCCGGTCAATTATTTATTTTCTTTTTGTTTCTTGTTCTATAGTTTCTTATTTCTTTTAGAGTAGGCATGTAATTTTCCCACCTCTCGATATATTGAGCCTACCTCTCTATATATCGAGAGGTGCAGTTGCATCAGTATGTAGGAAACTTATTTCCTTTGACTTGGTATCAAAGCAGTGGTCTTAGGTCAGCGCTCAGATATCCCACCAAAAACCCTAGCCTCCGAAGCCTACACCTCAATCCCTTCTCTCTCTTTTTGGGCACCACCAACCCTCCACCTTGCTAGGCCGCCTCTTGATGTGCATACATCTGAACAACCAAAAATGTCTTAATGCATGTTCTTAGTATCACATTAGCATCATGCATTGTAAATATTACATAACATGCATCATCATGCATTTAGGTCAAACTGTACAAATTGTATAGTAATTTCTTTTTGGTGGCCAGGGACAGGCGACTTTTAATCGGGGCCTCGGATCAAAAAAATCCAACCGTACGGATCTGATCAGGACGACGATTGGAGTTTAACGACTCCAAGATCGTCACGATCGGACTTCCGTAGCATCAGATATAATCCGAGGAAGGTCACAGATCAAGGGCCAAGATGGTGTCAATTCGCACTTCAGATGACAAATCCGACCGCACGGATGGGTTCGGATTGATGATCGCAGCCTAGCGAAGCGAAAATCGATCCAATCCGACATTCGTGGCACCATCTACAATTCACAGAAGATGGACGACAATGATGGTGCCACGTGGCTCCATCACAGCTACCCAAACCGGCCGCAGCACCTCTTCTCAACCTCTAAAGGCGCGAGCAAGGCAAGATTTAGGCTGTTGGATCTTGATCCAACGGCCATGGGTGTGCGTGCTTAAAACATTAACGCGACAAAGAGGGAGCCGCAACGCAATGGTTGAGCATCTCTTCACGAGCACGAGGCTCGAGTTCGATCCCCGCTACACCTCAAATCAAGGCACGCGAGCGGGAGCGGCTAAATTAGGCTGTTGGATGGCGAGCGGACAGCGCAGATGCGGGCGACGTGGCGTGCCCAAATGCGAAGAGCACGAACGCGTCATCAGACGTGCTCTTGTGAAGGCAGGCGAGCGTGCGTCCTGAGCCGTTGATCTTTGATTCAACAGCGAGGAAGGAGGCCGCGTCGCCTCTTAACAGGCGTTGAAGGAGATGGGCAAGCGTGTTTAAGCCGTCTGATCTCGAGATCGAACGGCTGAGGATCCAAAGACATGCGCGTGCATTGAGGCAAATAGAAAGAGGCGCGTGGGCGGATGCGCACATACGGCCATGATCAGGCTTTAGTGACGTTTTCAATCCGTCACTAAAGGCCCTTGCATTAATGTTCTTAACATAAAATGACCTTTTTGCCCTCAACCTCTACACCTATAAAAAGGCCTACGCCCCCCACATTTCAATCATCCCTTCCTTCACCCCTCTCCCTCTCCAAAGCTCTAAAGAAGCTTGTCCTAAACCCGGGATGCTCCTCTATAGCCAAAATCAAAATTTTCTCCCCTCGTTCTGGAAGTGGATCTCACGACGACGACGACACCCTGCCTCGCCCCCGGTTCTTCTTGCTCCGTTCTTCATCGCCCCGTCCGACTCGTTCTCCAAGCAACCGTCGAAGAAGATAACATCTCTCTCCCTTCTTTTCTGCTTTCTAGAATAGAATTTTCCGCTTTCTAGCTGTAATAATTTCCTGCTTCTAGTTGTAAAAATAATATTCAGTTGCAAAGTCATTGTTCCTTCTCTATCTTTCTCTTTCTTTCTCTCTCTTAGTGTTAATATCAAATTCATTGTGATTATCTCGCTTTTAAAATAAAAATACCACAAAATATAATCGCGGATTTTAGATCGACGTAGCCTCCTTCAGTTCGACCCGGAATTTCTTTATAAATTTCAGTAAAAGTTTATTTGACGGATTTCTTCACAAATCATCCTATGATGATGGATTTTTCAAAATCCAATCCTTTTTACGTAGTTCTTCTGTTCAACACCTTCAACACCTCTAACGGTGGTGTAACAGCCTATGGCAGTAAGCACCGCTGATAGGCCTCCTCCAAGCGTCGCCACCTGCTTCCTATAGGTGGCCCCCAACGCTGCCAACTCCTTCCTGTTGGTGGTTGGTGACAGCAACATCGCTTAGAACAGGCATTGTCAGCTGCTGGTGGCTATAGCAACCAGAGGCATCGCCTCTGGGTGCTCTAGCGTCTAACATTGGTGGCTGCAATGTTGATTGGAGGGGGCTACGACATTGATTGGGCCCTTCCAATCCAATCAAATCAAATTTTGATTTAGTTCCTTGCCACTATGGTTTGAATACCCTTTTTTCATACCTTGGAGTTGACTTTAGATTGGTTGTAATTGAAGAATAGATGGTGTATTCAAGTTTTTTCTGAAGTGACATCAGAGTCTATGTCAGAAATAGGGACAAACAAGAGTTCCTTCTTTGGTCCCATGGTAAAGTTGGATGAGACCAACTATCTTTGATGGTCACAGACCTTCCCAATGACTATGGAAGGCCATGATAAGGGGTACACACTTCTTCAACTAGAGCAGGAGAAAAGATAGGTAGGAATGCTACCTGGAAGAAGGATAACGCTATGGTCCATGCATAGATCATGAATTGTGTTATTCCTCGTATTGGAGATAAGATCATGTACTATAGGACACTGAAAGAAATGTGGGATAGTTTACGTGATACCTTATATTAGAGAACTCTTGTACTCTTCCATATTTACAACGAGCTCTCACAGCTTCGTTAAGAGGGTCGCCTGTTGTCTTAGGATTATTCTACCTTGAAGGGTCTTCTTGAGAAATATAATGCATGCAGGCCTGTTTGTACGTGTGCTACACAAAGGGCATATCATAAGGAGGCTGTTGTTCTACAGTTTCTTTTTGGCCATGAACTCGAGTACTCTGTTGCGTGTTCCCAACTTCATACTGGTGTTGCTTGTCATTGCAATGCCCAATTTTAATTATAACTGACTTTTGCAATATGTAGAAGTGGTAACTTAGGTCGAGTCCTCGGGGACATTGTACATAAATCCTGATTTAGATTGTCTACTATCGAAATTAAGGCTAGGTGTGACGTGAAATTTTTATATTTTTTTATTTTCTAAAATGGTGATATAGTATGGGAAATCAAAACAAAATAGACACGAATCTTTGAAATTGAAAAATAAAGATGTGGAAAGGGCACACGTGGATTTCAAAGTAATAAAATTAGAGCTTAAAGTGTCAAATCAAGGATCAACTTGTAGGATCAGAGAACACAAGCATACTAGAAGGGGGGTTGAATGGTGTGATAAAAAAATGTATATAAGATAATTCAAACCACAAATTGACACCAAATATATAATAGTTTTCCTCACTTGGGTACTCCACTACCTAAGTTTAACCTGATTCCCTCAACACGAAAGGAATCAAATCACTATAACAAGAGGCAATTAACATGTTACCTCAACACAATTACAAGATAATAGGAACAAATAAAGAGTACATGTGCAAGCTAAAATAAATGGCTTACAACTTGAATCCTAAGTCTCCCAACGATATATAATTATAAAAAAATATTACCAATGGAAGCTAAGGAAGAAATTGGTGTGCAAAATGATTCGTAAGAATGAAAAGCTACACACCTAAAGACTTGTTGCGAACTCAAAGAATTTTCTTGTAGCCACTAGGCAACAAGTCTACCACCTTGCTAGAAGAATAGTGTAAATAAGAATTTTTGAAGCAAGGGATAGAGGAGTGATTTGTGTGTTGAAAAAAGGACCCAGAGGGGTCTATTCATAGGCTAGAATACACCCACCCACGCTCCATAGCCGTTGGGTGTTAATTAAGGGTGATTTAAATCAATTTTAAAGCAAATCAGCTATTCAAACCTAGCTCAATGAGTAGTTGGTACCGGTAGTAAAGATTGGGTACCAATACTAGCTGCTCACAAACCATCAATAGTCAGTACAAAAGAGACTGGGTACTGGTACTCATCATAGGTACTGGTACTCAGTGCTCCTAGTTGAGTACCAACAAGTCAATATGTACCGATACTTGTTACTTACAGGTTTGAAGTACAGAAAACACTGTGACCTACACGTATCGATACTCATGATGGGTACCAATACTTGTAAGATCCAGGCAAGAATATAACCCAAAAACTGTAAGCACCATATACTGGTACTCATGATGAATACCGGTACTTGCTCACAGTTTGAGTTAACAACTCAAACCTGTGCCCTGCATATACTAGTACTAATGAACAGTACCGGTACTTGCAACAAATACCTTGATTGTTGATTTTAGGACTTCATAGCTAATCGATTTTAACAATACATCTTTAAATTTTTTAAAAACGAATTTTTGTTGCAAATTTGAGACCTAATTATCTCTAATTTACTTTTAACTCCTATGCCCATTTCTTTTGTTAGGAGACATACATAATCTAAAACGATACACAAAAAGTCTCCATTAATCTTCATCATCATCTTCATCAATATCCGAGCCTTTTCATTCCTATGAATTCCACTCACAAAGACTCTTTAGATTTTAAAACGGTTTTGTTAACACCAATATTTAGAAGGTGGAACTAGGTTCCAACATAACTAAAATCAAGTTTCCCCTAGGCTTAGGTTATCCTCTATGACCAACTCCAAGGGTATAACCTAACTCGGGTTTCAACTTAATTTATGGGCAGTTGAACACTAAATTGTAGATTAAGACAAACGCCCTAGACCTCTCTTATGCCCAAGGAACAGAATGAACTGTACATAATTTATTATAAAAGACAATGTACCGTACTATCTGTTTAATACAAGAAAAAGAAAGATGTTAATCTTGAAGGCGGGCAATGTGCGCTTGCCAGGAGTTGTGCTCGTCTTCGACTTGTGGTGGAGGAAGTTGATGATGGAGAGACGACGACAACAATTGAGGTCAAGCTTAGCTAGCGAGAGAGAAGGTGATGGCGGTAGTAGCATTGGGAGCCAACGTTGAGGAAGGAGGGTGACTGTGGTGGGCTAGTGTAAAGGAGGAAGGGGTCGAGGAAGGAGAGGTGGTGTTTCCTGTTGCTAAGGTCGTAGTGGGTGGTGGTGATTGTTTTTTTTTAAATGTTAACGTAAGAAAAGAAGAGGAAGTAGGAGGTTCGGGGGGAGGAACAAGGGAAACAAAATGACTGAAATGAGGGTGCTTTCGAGGATGAAATTGGAGACGATCACAGCTTGCTCGAGTGTGTAAAGTCGACGAGTGCGTTGGTAGGAGGAAAAGGAAGAGATAGATGGTCTCGGTCGCCACGGCAAGTGTGAAGGGCGTGCGAATTTGGTGAGGAGAGGAGTTGGGTTCACATGTGGTGGTGGCTGCTCGATGGAGGTTACGGTGGTGAATAGGGAGGAACGAAAAGGAGAAGGTGATGAAGAAGGGAGGTCGTAAGAAGAGAGAAGGAAAAGGAAAGGTGGTGGTTAGGTGGTGGCCATCTAGAGCTGTTGTGGGTGGAGTGGTGGTTGACGGTGATGGAGAGAAGAGGGGTGGATTACTGTAGAGATGGTGGAGAAGAAAAAGAAGAAAGGAGGAAGATCGTAAGGGAGAGGGGGCGGTTTCATGGAGGGAGTTGCCACGTTGGAAAGAGGGAAGGAAACAATGGCGGCATCAGTGGCTACTGCTGTGGAGGAGTGGTGGTCGACGATGATGGAGGGGAGGGGGGTTGCTATAGGGATGATGGAGAAGAAAAAGAAGGGAGGAAGACTGTGAGGGAGAAGGGACCAGTTTCATGGAGGAAGGAGCTATTGCATGGGAAAGACGAAAGGAGATAGTGGCGGCACCAATGGCCATTGCTGTGGAGGAGCAACAATGTGGTGACGATAAAGAAGAGGTGAAGAAGAAGAGAAAAGGAGGAGATATGGCGATGGCGATGAAGGTTAAAGTAGCAGCACCGGTAAATGGTTGAGAGGAGGAAGAGAAGGTGGCATTAGAGAAGGAGGGGAAGGAGAAGAAATGAGAGAGGGAGGGGAGAAGTACGAAGAGGTTGAAGGAGGGGTTAGGCTTACATAAAGTGATGAGTGCGTTATATAGTGGGAGAGTGCGTTAGGGAGTGTGGGAAGGTGGCGTAGGATTATTGTGTGGTGATGGGATCGTGAGTGGTGTGAGTGGTGGTGTTTGGGAGTGATTGAAGAAGGGATTAAATAGTGAGCTTACTTAAGAGGTTGAGGGAATTCATACAATATACTAATGTGAATGATTATGAGTAATAATACTAAATTATTAATTATGATTATACTCTATTTTATAATTATATGATTATTAGATTATGTATATTTTGTTTGTCCCTTATATCATTGTATGTGTATTTTATGTATGAATTTGTAATCGTTTACGTAGAACAGTTAAAGAAAATGAAAGTTCTCAAATTACTAAGCCGACCTTACACTTCATTATATAGAGAGAGGTAAAGGAAAAATTATAACAAGAGTCCAACATATAAAAACAAATGACATGAGAGCCCTTAACATAACGTAACACTGCTCCTTAAGCTGGAGCATATATATCAACCATGCTCAACTTGTTCCTATACTTTCGAACATAAGGCGAGATAACTTGGTAAACATATCTGCAGTCTGTTTTGAAGAGGTTAGGCAAGCAGTGCGGAGTAGATCCTGCTGAATTAGGCTCCTAGTGTAATGACAATCCACTTCCACGTGTTTAGTCTTTTCATGGAACATGGGATTGTTAGCAATATATGTTGCATCACTGTTGTTATAATACATCTCCATTGACTCCTCAATAATAACATGAAGGTCACGCAACAAAGACTGTATCCATATCATCTCCGTTGCTATGTGCCATAGCGCAGAATTCTGCTAACTGATAATGTAAGTCTTTTGTGATTCTGCTAACTGACAAAAGACTTATAGGAAAATCAGGATAAGAACATTAGGCAATGTCAATGACCACATCTCCTCTGCCATCTACTCTGGACCATCTGCCATCTGCTACTCGAACACATCTTACCAGAAGGAATAGTCTGAACCTGTCTAAAGCATGTCTAATCACCACTGAGATGCTGGGAAGTTCTCGAGTCTACTAACCACAAAAATACCACCACCAGAGATATAAGCAGAGTCTATACCTGAGGAGGACAATATAGCAATATCAGTAGTAGCAGCAGTCTCTTAGGCCAACTAAGCGTAAGCAGTCAATACCTGAGGAGGCCTATGCAGCAGTATCATTAGTAGCAGCAGTCTCCTAGGTCAACTGGGCGAGACACTGAATAACAACATCATAGTCAGCATGTGACACTGTGCCGCTCGCCTCCTCAGAAGAGATAGCTTGGTTGGCCTTAGGAGGCGTACCATGCTTCGACCAACAAGAAGCCTCCAAGTGACCAACATTGCCACAGTGTGAGCATATGGTGCGGAGTCTGCCAGTCGTGCCCCAACCACCACATCCTCTCCCCCTGGTAGATGGAGCTCCACGTCCACTATGTGTAGTAGCCACTAAGGCAAAAGTCTGTCCAGCATTTGACAGGGGTGGTTTAAGTTTAACAACCACCCTACTCACTCGACTACATGCTTCCTCAAGAGATGGAAGCTCAGCATGAGTTAGGATTTGGGATCTAACAGCCTCATAATCTTGTCCAAGTCCATCCAGCAACTGAAGAACTACATACTCCTTCCTGTGTGCCCTTTGATTGGCACAAGTGCAGATAGGGCAGCAGGAATTATACTTCTCCAAAAGCCCCTTCAATGCAACATAATACTGTGACAGTGACTGGTCCTCTTACTTTAGACCACCAATAGCATGATGAATCTCAAATACCTTGCTAGAATTCTTCTCGTAAGAATACGTGTCACGCAGAGAATCCCACATCTCCTTGTCCGTCTTGTAGTACATGATCCCATCTCCAATATGAGGCTCTACAGAATTCATGATCCAACCATGGACCATTGCATTGTCTTTCTTCCACATGGCATTTTTTCTAGTCTTGTCTTGTGGCTCCAACTCTATCAAAATGTATTCCTTATCATGTCTCTCTGTAGTCACGAGGAACGTTTGAGACAATCTGACATAATTGGTGTCATTCAATTTGCCGATGGGAACAAAGAAGGGAGTTTTGTAACTCCCAATGTCCATAGCAGTAACCAATGACACCTCTGAAGAGCTTGAAGAGGCCATCGTGCCTTAGGACTGCCATAAGATACCACGAACACGATCTGAAACCAATATTCAGATCTGGAAAACTCTGAAATCAAAGAGAGTGTGATCTCTTGATCATGAGTTCTAAGATCTAAAGATCCTAGATAACATCCCAAGAGTCACAAGCACCCCTTAGATTAGGACTTAGCGCATGTTAGGGTGTGGGGAAGGCCCTAACAACGCTTCTAAGGGACACTACTCCCCCTTGCCAATGTGGACGACCTGCAACCACCCACCACCACATGTAGCCAACTACAGGCAGCAGCAACAAGAAGCCCTACAGGCGACGGATGCCCACAGGGGAGGTGCAGTTGTGAGTGGTGGCACACCTGAGGGCCTAGCGGTGGCCTACAGGTGACGGCAACACCCTGTGAGAGGGGACAATGCCCTGCCTGAGCCGACGGAGACTGATGGAGCACCAACGGGGGTAGCTGCAGGTGCCGACAAGGAGAGAAGGGATTAGGGTTTTTGGTGGAGGGATACAAAGGATTGTGCGGGTGGGATATCAGAGCGCCGATCTCGAATCATCGCTCTGATACCAAGTCAGAAAAAATGAATATTCTTATTTCTCAAAAGAAATACTACACCTCTTTATATAGAGAGGTGTTAGGTAAATAACAACATAAGTCCAAGGGAAAAGTAAATAAAAAATCTGTCCAAAAATAACAAAAAAGATAACTAGAGAATGCTACACCAACAAAAAAGAATTCACCTTTTCAGTATCTATGGCAATGACAATTACTGTGATGTCTTTCCATTCTAAATATACCCAACATGGGCAAAACTTATGGATTTGGAAACATTTTAGAAATGGAATGGCCAAATAATTAATCAACCTACACGCACTTTAGGAAACTTAACCATAAAATATAGACCTTGGAGAGACTGTTCGCAGGTATCTGCTCAAGGCATCCTTTCAAAGCTTTTATATAAGTACTTAAATCATCTGCAGAGCTGCAAGAACAATTTAAATCAACCATCAAATATGGAGGTTCTTTTTATAATTTAACAGTTAATGCAATATCATGAATAGCTATTACCATAATCTGGCAACTCCAGTGGAGCACCCATCACGAGCTGGTTTAACACACAATGTTTTTGAATTAAGTACATTTGTAACATGGTGCCAAACGTCATGCACATCTTCATTTAGGAGTTTTTGCTTACTCCAAACATCCTTGGGAATGGTCAATATCCCACAAGCAGCCAACTGCAATGCCCACAACAAAATAAAATAGAATCAGGCAGATGGTGAGAAGGGTCAGAGATTCAATCAGTCAAAGAAAAAGTCGGCTATATAGGTGCATACCAAAAAAAAAAAAAAGGGGGTCCCAAAAAGGAAAACACAAAACACTACTAATTTGGTACAACTCTTCAAAACCTCCCAGAAACATGCATGGTCTGTAACAATATTTGCACAAATCACAAAGGATGCACCTATGAAATACTTTTTCCCAATGGCCATGGATTTCTCTTAAGATCCATTGACTTTTGTGTCATGAAACTCCAAACACAGTCATGCATTAAATACAGTTTGACATTTTTTTCTGAAGTGTAGTGCAATATTCTTCAATAGAAGGGGATATCGTCATGTAGAGTCATGTGGAGTCATGTGTTATCTAGGATTGTATCAGTTTCTCTTCTCCAGGAAAGGACAAATTTGTTAAGATTTTTTCTTGGGGGAAAGAAATGTGCCCCCACCCCCCCACCCCCCCCAGGTTAATTCATTTATGAAGAGTACAGCATGTTATAAAATGGTATAGAATGCCCTCCACGAAGGTTCTCTTCCTTTTAACGATAACCCCATTGTGCTCTAGGCAGATGCAACATAGCAAAATAAAAGCCCTCCTACTTGTATCTCCATCTGCAATCCCATGAATGCTAGCCTAAAAGCCTAAGCGAAAGTTGAAGCTAACGGACCAACCATAAGACCTTGCCCAATAAGACTACACAAACACAAAGCAATGAGTAAAGAAAAGATGTTTTGAGTTCTCTGCTGCTTCACCATAGAAGACAAACATGGCATCAACCTCTGGTGCCCATCACCTCCTACAATCATAAGTACCACTCTGACTACTTACAAGCCACATGAAAATTTCACCATTAAGGAGATTTTGCTCTTGTAGGTCTTCCTACAATCTGCAACCAATGCTTGCTCCATGAAGTTCAGGAAAGCTTTTCAGATAGAAAATTGCCTATGCTTCCATATCCAACCATCCCTGCCTTGCCCTGCCCTGCCCTGGTCTGAGTCATGCAGTATCTATAGAAAAAAGAAAAGCTCTTGAGAATCAGATAAAGACCATAGTAGGGTCGATGCCCAGTACACATAGAAGCAATCCGCCACTATAGAGAGTTGGTTGGTAGCTAGAGCTACCAATCTAAGGTATATTTCAACTATAACACCAATAGGGGACCACTCATGACTCCAGAAGCAAAACCTGAAGCCCACCAAACAGACTTATGCAATATGACCTAACATTCCGCAAACACTTCTACAGGCCCACCCAAAATTGCAAGGGTCCCCCAATAGTGATCCTCCACCCATCCCAATCAATATCTGCAAGTTCAAGATACCTGATCCTCTTACCTCCTTCAGCAAGTATACCTCCTCCCAGAATACTAACGGTAGGAAATTGTCACCAGAGGCAGAAGCACTCTCTAATGGAATCAATTCTTTTCAGAACAGCAACAGGCATCCTCATTAGCAAAGGGAAGTAGATAGGTAGGATTGAAAGCACCGATGAGAGCAGGACCAGTCTACCCCCTTTGGAAAGGAGGTAGGATGCTGAGCTCTATAGGTGCTTCTCCATCCTCTCAACAATGGAGGTCGATCTGTGGCGATGATACAACCTAGGGTGAGTGGAAAGCCCAAGTACTGGAAAAGTGTGTGCAGTTGTTGGATGCCCAAGATTGTTCCACATAAAGCCACCCTCTCTTAAGACATGCCAAATGGTAAGAATCCACACGTCTTAGTGCACCATGGATCAAGTTACAAAGAGTTTTAAGTGACTCATAGCAAATTTATGAGGGTTTCTATTTGCTAAGGGTTTTTGCTCAAGATTTATACTTCTTTGCAAAGGAGCAGATGTGGTATTGGGATTCCTTTTCCAAATATTATTCTGGCCTTTCCCTTATTTCATTTAGGCTTTCCTTTTTATGTTTTCTTTTATAGAATTAGGACTTTTATATTTTCCTTCCATTTTATCCTTTTCCCTCTATAAATAGGGGTGTTACTCAATGTAAGAAACATTGAAGACAAAACTACCCCTCCCCGCTCTCGTCCCCCCTTCCCCAATTTTCCCTTTTCCCTTCACATGAACCCACCTTCCCCACCCTCTTCTTTTCTTCCCTCTCATTCTCTTCCTTTCCCTTCTTCCTCCTCTACATTAACCCAACACCCTCCACCAACAATCCATTGCCGCCCCTCTTCATTCCTCCCTGTTACCAACTGATGATGCTCTAAGCCACACAATTCAACCACCACTGCCAGCACCACCTCCTCCATGATACCTTATGCCTCCTAGGCTCCTCTACGCATCACCTCCAACCGCCAGAGCCCTTTAACTCCTCTTCTCTGAAGCTAGCACCTTCTCTGACTACCATCCTTACTCGCCAGATTCCCCAACTCCACCACTCTCTCTACCTCCCTACAAGGAGCCCAATCATCACGGGCCCATCATCATGGAAGCCACCCAAAGTGCCACAACCTCTAGAAGAAAATCTTACTTCAGAAACCATCAAAAGAATTACCTCATTCCAATAGAAATTTTCCAATATCTTCAAGAAAAGATTTGTTTATTAAATCCTATTCCATCCCATGCTACCTGAGAGATCAACAAAATAAGTAACCGAGGTTTGAAATCAAGCTAGAATTTTGTACAGCTTGGTTCCAGCAGTGACCTAATGAGTACAGTCTAATTTCTGTGTTCAGTTATTCTCCCACCTTTGTTTTTGTTAGAGTTCCCAAGTTTAGTTATAAGTTTGCTTTGTTTTTTTTCCTTTTTTTTGAGAAAGAGAAGGAAGATTACCGCCACTCGGTAATCATTCAAGCAACCTACTCGTGCTCTTCGCAAAATGATAAGAGGTGTCATTCCTCCCAACTAAAGGGGAAGTGTTAGAATATTAAGAGTCATTGTACTTTTGTGTATCATTTCCTGTAATGTTTCCACTCAATGGTTCAAACTACAATTTCACCTTTGGACCCCTCTATATAACAAAATTGCCTTACTAGGTAGCAGAATGACAATTTGGCTTGAGATTCAGTAGGTGGGAAGAACCCTAGTGTTACTATGAAGTATTCCTAAATGCTGATAAAACAATGCTTTGTCTGCATTGTGCCAATATTCTGCATTTCTGTTCTCTCTAGATTATGTAGCTTTTATATCTAACTACCACACTTTTTTTTAGAAGAGTTCTTACTTGTTTAAGAGCAACTGATGTTGACACCTTATCCATGCAAGTTATTGAAGCCACAACCCCAGGACCTGCATGGCATGACAAAGCCACATGGTTTACATACGATATGCTACTATGGGGATTACAACAAATAACAAACAAAGAAACCTGTGTAAAAAACTCCCGAAGCTTCTAACAATGACTGAAGTGTGCCATCTTCTCCAATACCACCATGGACTGATCAAAGAAAAGAAAAACAAAGTTTTCATCATTTTCCTGCTATAGGGAGAAGATTTATATGCTTCCAAACCTTGGAAAAAGTAATTGAACTTTGCATGTAAATGGAAACTCAAATCACTGTCATAATTTAAATGCATGAGATCTTTATATTCAGCTGATGTAAGTACACAATTATTGTTGAGAAACTAGTGCATTAGAACCCGTGTGTGTGAGTTTCCGTAATTGAAATTTATTCAACTTGAAAAGAAAGATTAACCCCTTTGTATATAGAGGGGTTTATAATAGAATCCTAATCCTAATAAGGTAAAAAATCATAACAAATCAAATCAAATCATATCCCCAAAAATAGAAAGAGATAAGTCAAAATCACTATTTCCTAAAATTCTAGAATATCTCTAACACTCTCTCTCAAGGAGTATACAACACCCAACTTGTAAGAGTAGAACAGAAAATAGGGCTCCCCCCTTCAGACATAATCCTTAGGCTGGAGTAGGTAGGCAGGCAAGCAATCAAACATGCAGGCAGTAACTCCCTTGGAGTAAGAAAAACAAAACTGGTGAAGAGACCTTTAGGCAGGAGAAGCAGACAAGCAGGACAACAAGAGACAATCCCAAGCAAGTAGGTAATTGTAGTCACCTCACGCCAGCGAAAAACCCTTCTCTAAAAGAGAAAGTAAAATTGGGGCGAGGCATTTAGTTAGGCAAAGGGGAGGGAAAGAGTACAGCGCTTAGTTCCCCCACCAGTCATCTAAGTCATCAGCATCAACCATGGTTGTTGGCTGTGCAGAGAATCCAACAGTAGCAACAGCAGCAACACCAAGAATAGCCACAACAGCAGCAACATTAACAACATCAACAATAGCAGAAATATATGGTAATTCTGCAACAACGATGAGATGAAGTGGCAGTAGTTGTGACGAAGTCAATGAAGGCAATAGCAGCTCCTGTGCACTGCAGATCCTATGTGCACAGCAAGAGAAGAAGAGAGGCAAAGTTCATGAAGCTGAAGGTTGATCTAGGTATAGCTCTGGCCAAGATTCAGTTTGGGTGGAGCCTAGAGGCTGTAAGAGGACTGGAGCAGCATCGTTGGGCAAGGATTCAACCCAAGTGATGGCAAAAGTGGCTAAGGGAGGCTGCAGTAGTCACTGATGGTCACATGGACTAGAACCAGTTGATAAAGGCTGGTAAAAGAGGCCACAGTGGTCTCTCTTGATCGAGAGAGATAGCGCACTAGGGAGAAAGAGGAAGAGGAGGAGCCACTGATGTGCCTCAGCAGAAGGAGACGCAATAGCAGCGCTCCTAGGCATCGCGAGAGGGTGATAACGACACTCTTAGGCATCGAGAGAAATTGACGCCAGCACCTCCCAAGGCACAAAAGAGAAAGATTAACAATTGAGATCTCTACGATCTTCCCGTTCTAATACCATGTGCTTGTTTTCAAAATTGGAATCCATTTAACTTGAAAAGAAAGAGATTATTCTTTTTAATACCTATACTTAAGAGTCGTATGTGAACACCGTGAAGACTAATTGAAAAGCATCTAACTCAAATCCAATTTTCTTGAGTGGTAGTTGTTGGAAGAAAACATTAACTTATTCTATGCCAAAAATCCTAGGCCTCAATTTTCAGAGGAAAGGCCAAAGGAAAAAATATCAAACATTACCCTCTACTACAAAATAATTAAGGAAAGCATTAATTACAATAGAAAAACAATCCGCAACACTTCCTCTCAAGTTAGAGCATAGATGTCAATCATGCTTAGCTTGGAACAACATTTATCAAACGAGGAGCGAGGGAGAGCCTTCGTAAACATGTCTGCTACCTGATCTCCTTATGTTACATAAACTACGCAAACATGTCCCTTCTGAATAATGTCTCTAGTATAGTAATAGTCCACTTCTACATATTTGGTCCGCTCATGAAATGCTGAGGCTACCTTGTTGTCACATCTCATTTCCATAGGATCAACTACTAGAATCTAAAGGTCCATAAGAACTAATTAAATCCACATTAGTTTTGCAGTAGCTTGTGCCATTGCCCTGCATTCAAATTCTGCACTAGACCTAGCCACAACACTCTGTTTCTTGTTGCTCCATGTAACCAAGTTACCTCCTACAAAGGTGCAAAATCCAGTGATAGATTTCCTATCCTTTAGGCATCCAGCATAATATGCACTAAGATATGCCATCACGCCCAGTGTATCACCCCAAGTAAATAAGAGTCATTTTCCTAGTGTAAACTACAAATATCTTAGGATCATGATCGCTACATCCTAATGGACTCTCTATGGTTTATCCATAAATTGACTCACTTTACTAATTGCTAGTGCAATGCATGCTCGTGTAACTATCACATACAATAGCTTTCCCACAAAACATCTAAACTGCCTTTCATTCACCAGAACCAAATTTTCTTTGTAAAGGTATACGTTAGGATCCATGGGAATGGAGGCCGGTTTGGCCCCCATCATTCCTGTCTCCTAGAGAAGATCAAGGATATACTTTCTTTAGGAAAGTACGACACCTTTGGCATTCCGAGCAACCTTAATTCCAAGTTAGTATTTGAGCAAAAGCCAAGATCCTTTGTGACAAAGTGTTTTCTCAAAAACTTGGTGGTAGCTATGCCACCAGTGTCATCTCCTGTCAAAATGATATTATTGACATAGACTAGCATTACAACACACTCTTGTGCTGTTGTCCTTATAAACAAAGAATGATATGCCGCAAATCTCTTGAACCCAATTAGTTCAACCACTTTAGACAATTTTTGGAACAATGCATGTGGATTTTGTTTAAAACCATAGATGGCCTTGTGTAAGCTGTAGACCTTGGAACACTCCCCCTCATATTCAAATCTCGGAAGCTGCTGCATATACACTTCTTTAAGATTGTCATCGAGAAAGGCATTTTTAATGTCTAATTGATGTAAACACCAATCAAGGTGAACTGCAACTTAGATAAGCATCCAAATCATAGGAACTCTCGCTACTGGGAAGAAGGTATCAAAGTAATCAATACCGTAGGTTTGCGTGTATCCTTTTGTCGCCAGTCTTGCCTTGTAGCGCTTCGTTGAGCCATCAAGCAAGAATTTGACAGTGAAGACCTACTTGTGTGCAACGATTGTAGCATCAGATGGTGGATCCACAAGTGTCCATATCCCTTACGAGTGTAATGCATACATCACCTCCTCCATACATTTCCACCACTGCAGATCTCCAAGAGCCATCTGGTGGGTAAAAGGAATTTGTACACTAGATAGAGACAGTACAAATTTCCTGTAGTCTAAAGAGAGACTTATCAGGGACACCTTTTTGGAGATGGGATGCAGAGTGCAAGTTCTAGTCCCTTTCCACATGGCAATTGGTGGGTCAAGATTGAGCTCCTTTATGTCATATGGTGACCCCTTTGTATCAATAGGCTCTAGTGGCAAGAAGGCATCCTGAGGTGCTGGAGTATCTAAAACATCTGGACTAGAAGAATCATTAGTTCTTTCAGAAAAAATGGATTATCTTAGGATAGGGTGAAAGGCCAAGCACTTGAGGAGGGGGGTCATGCCACTGTCTAGGTCTACATGAATAAACCAACCAGAATTTACTATCCTATACATTCTCAGGTATCACCCCCTGCTCTGTATTAGGAGTCAGAATGGGAAGAACCAACTCAGTCTTAAGGATAAAAACAGCAATACGAGACCTCGCCAAGGAGCAATAAGGAACAAACTCAAAGAAAGAGACATCGGCATTGACATTGTCTTCTACCAACCGGATCATAACATTTGTATCCCTTCTAGGTCTTAAAGTAACCCATAAATATGCACTTAACTGCTTTGGGTGACAACATGTCCCTGTTGGGACCAAAAACATGAATTAAAGACACACAACCAAAGACCTTAGGGGGAACTTCAAAGAGTTCCTTCTTAGGGAACAAAATAAAATAAAGAACCACCTCATCAAGAACGGTGGATGGCATAATCAAGTAACAAGCAGTGAGAAAAATATCTCCGCAATAGGATAAGGGGACACTATTCCAAATAAGGTCTTGGCAACATCCAAAATATGGCAATGCTTCCCCTTTGCAATATCATTTTGCTGAGAGGTATAAGAACAATTAGTTTGGTGGATTATTTCCAGTCCCTAAAATAAAGACCAAAGTGAATGAGTACAAAATTCAAAAACATTATCAGTTTTAACAATTTTCACTTGAGCACTTGACTGATTCTTTATTTCAATAAGAGAATTTCTATTATAGTGCCAACATCAAACTTGCACTTTAATAACAAGACTAACGATAACCGATAAAAATGATCAATTGCAACAAGATAAAACTTATTCCCCTTACGATCAGGAGTACGACTCGGACCCTATACATCAGAATGAAGCAACTGAAAAGGACTAAGAACTTTGACACTATCGACTAGGGAATGAACTCCTATGGTGCTTGTCCAGTCGACAAGTCTCACACTAAAAGATAACAATATGAGGAATTTGTAGGAAGACACATCTCAGCTTTGTCAGAGGAAAATGCCTAAATCTTAGATGCCATAAATAACCATAAGAGACTCCAACAGACGAAGTAGCCTGTTTAACATAAAGTTGACTGCAAAAGGCAATAGACCTCTCCATCATAGCCACAGCCAATCACTCGCCCTATCAATATATCTTGAAACACAAGTGACAATATTACAAATTGTTCGACAATTTAGTTCCTTTGTAATATATGACTAAATGAAAGAAGATTCAAAGAAAAATCTAGAGTATGAAGAGCATTTTGCAGTCATATGTAGGAGGCTATTTGGACCTCCCCCTGACCAATAACTGAACAATTTCGTCCATCTACTACAACAATGATCCTCCTAGATGAGTTTGGGTATAAACTAGCAAACTGGTGTACCTTCGCACATATATGTCGAGAAGTGCCTAGGTCGACTAGTCAATCTGCAACATCAATCCTAGCATCACAGGTAAGACATATACCTAGAGACTTGGCGGCGGTAGCGGTATCTCCAAGAATAGAGGATGAGCTAGGTGCAATACCGGATGAAGTAGATAGTCCATGTCAAGACAGCCTCCGAATCAGATCATCATATTCAGCTCTAGTAATAAGTGCAGTCTCTGAATCAAGATCAGAGGCTTCCTGTATTTAGACCAGCAAGTCTCTTCAGAATGCCCTAGTTTCCTACAGTGTAAACATTGGTACCTAGCACACCCTTGACCACCTCATCCTCATCCACAGCTATGAGTGAACTGCCCAATACCTCTTCCTTTGCTTCGAGATGAGGTGTGCTCAACCTATCTAGAGGAGGAGAAAGAAACCACAAGCCTGCTCAGATGATTATAGGCCTCCTCCATAGTGGGTATCTCTAGCAGAGTCAACATTTGTGATCTTACTGCCTCATAGAATGGATCTAACCCAGCCAGAAAGTGACCCATCATGGTTTATGTCCAGTAGAGTTTCTGTGACTCAGTCATACATAGGTGTATAGGCATTCAACATCTCAAATGCAAACTACAGGGAAAAATAACACTAAGCAAGGGGTCTCCCATCTTGTCTCATGTGGGCAATCTCGAGATGAAGCTGTAGAATGCGCGCTACATTCTTATCCTAAGAATATGTCTAGAAAAGAATATCCTAGATCTCCTTAGCTGTCTTGTAATACATTATCTCAATTGCAATCCTTTGAATAGTAGTATTCATAATCCATGCTCTCAACATTGCGTAATCCCTTTTCTAGGTAGAATACTTGCCAATCTTGTGGATGGGTTTCGATTCAAGGAGTCATGTTCTTTATCATGACCCTCAACTACTTTAAAGATCGATTGAGATCAGAGTGCATAATTGGTTCCGTCAAACTTGGTGAGCGAACCAAAGAAGGAATTCTTGAAATCCTCATGACTTCCATCTCCTTGAGTGGAAGAAGCAACATCAAATGCCATAATATTCCCGATCAGAGACCTAAATATGTTGGATATTAAGAAAAGTTTACATAAAATGCTTACAAATCATTTGTTCTTCAATCCAAGGGCTTACATGAAGAGGAAAGTGCCAGCAGAACAGGAACAGTCTAGCAGGAGGAGCACCGCTGATCTGAAAGACCCTAAGTCAAGTATTGGTGACACTCCGGTGACCCTTCTGGTGACAGGTCTATCACTGGAGTTAAGGAAAGAAGAAGAGGGATTGAGTACGGCCCCTATAGTGCCTTAAGAGGAGAGACCCCTGACAGGCCTCTACTTGTAGCAATAAGGGGGAGACGTTACAATGCACAGATGAGGAACAATGCCGTCGACGACGCCCCCAGTGGTCTGGAGGTCCACTAGTGGCTTGTGGCAGTCTAACCAATAGCCGGTGGCTTGAGGACAGTGGCCAATAGTGGCGGCTTCTTCCTCGAGTTTTTAGGGTTTGGTTGTTGTCAAACCCGAGAACGAAGTTGTTCATGCACCCTGATGCTAGAGATTCTTATTTGGAAGAGAAAGAAAGATGATGGGAATCAAGAAGATATAGAACTCCAACCTGGCCTAGGACCATCACTTTGATACCATTTTGAAAGAAATCAACAACTTGTTCTATTCCAAAAACCCTAGGCCTCTTTATAAGGGAGTGGCCAAAGGGAAAAATAATAGACATGACCCTCTACTAGAAAATAATTAAGGATAGCACTAATAACAGACAACAAAATAGTAAAACAATCCGCAATAGTAATAATTTAATAAACCAGTTATCAATTATAACTTTAGATGTAGGACTACTTCAATGCTAACATATGATACTACTTTTAGCTACGCTATGATGGCTGGTTATCTAGAACACACAATGTTCAATGTCAATAACTAAGTTGGCATCTATTCGACAAAATTAATGGCAGCATACATGTAACCCAGTTCCTGCAATTAGATGCCTAAAGTTTAGTGGCAAAACCTTAAGTTCGTGCCTGAGTTATCCCGGATACCATTCGGAGTCATGAGTGTGATGATGTGAAGTACCATTACAAGCAAAATCATTTAAAGGAAGAGAAGATTTTTTTTTTCATCAGAAAATTTTGGTCCTCAAGGTACATTGTTATTTATTTTGATATTCCCAGAATTGCTTGCTAGCCAAACCCCCTTAGTGAGGGAAAAGGCTTGGCAGTGGTGGTGGTGGAGCTGGTGGTTGTTCCCCTTGTTACTGTAGGAATGGTAGTATTAGTAATAGTATCCTCAGAATTGCTTGCCATACCGCGTACGATGCAATTTCTTCAGTAATTCATGTTGTCTATATTACTATAAACAATAAATTATTGATAGCAAACGCCAATTTAAAATGAAACAAACAAAATCAGTTATTCACACTTTTTCTCACTGAAAAAAAAGAAATTGGGGCATGACCTGCCATGAACACTATTGCCTGGGTATCCCTTGCTAAGGCAATCCATTCATCCAGAGAGAACTTCACTGGTAGGTCACGATTTACATCAAAGCCCAAGAACCAACTATGTCTTTTGAGACCATTCTCAAGTTCATCCATTACATGGTTATGAATGTCCAATGTCACATCAGCAGATTCCATGGCCTCAAGACATGCAGCCAAGACCTCCTCAGTGGTATGGCGTAGCACAAGAGAATAACTATAACAGCAAAAAGAATTTGTTTAGATCTGCTCATTAAAACAACTATAGAATAAAAATGTCAAAAAAGGAATAACATGTGAAGGTAAAAAAGCTTTATTTTCGATATCAAAAGATAGATGTTGAGCCCCAGTCCTTTTACTCATGTCCATTATTTTTATTTTTATGTGGGATAAAGTTATAATTGTTCCCACCTCTCTCTCTATATAAAGAAAGATAGGATTTCTAAGATAATTGAATTTCATCATTTTCTCCCATTTGGTATCAGAGCACGATCTTAGATCGAGTTCCGGTATCCCACCAAGCATCTAGCCCTCCAAACCCTACACCTAAACCCTATCCATCGGTCCCTCCTCTCACCAGCCAGCCAGCATCGCCCCCTCTCCAACAGGCAGCTCCGCCGCCTGCAAGCAACGCCAGCCATCTCTGCAGGCCAGGCCAATCCTTGAAGGCAGTGTCGATCACCTCTGCAGGCTACGCCCCTGCATGACTGCTGCACATAACCGACAGTGCAAGGGTGTTGCTAGTGCTTCCAGCCACCAGCAGCTGGTGAAGAGGAGCAGGGTCCCCTTGTGGGTGTTGCTAGGGCCCATCTAGGCTCCAGCGCGCATCCCTATTGCAAGTAGGGGTCCCTGTGCGATCTTAGACACAGGTTTCGGGTCCCCGTTTGCCCAAAAATCCATATTTGAAGTCTGCTCTGCTGATCTGATGGTTTATATATGTTTGATGATTTGCTGGTCTGCTATTTTTCCATGTTATTTTTGATTTCATGATTGAAGTTAGTATGATATTATTTGAATATGAGGAGTGTGAGAGACTGTTTCTTGATCCAAGGATGGAATCAAATGGGATGCATTATTCTCGATGGTCACAAATGTGTATGATAACCATGGGAAGTCATGATTAGAATCATACTATTCTTCGACCAGAAGCCAAAGAGAAGATAATTTTGACCAAAGATTATGCAGCATCTGTGGTGACGAGAGATTTGATACGGTTACTCTCTCTAGGAGTGAATATGAGGTATTACTCTAGGTGTATAGGAAGTATGGGGCTTCCCAAGCAGGTTCAGCTTGTTTGTCTCGAGTAGGAGATGCAGATTGGCTTGTTGGTTCAAGAGCTTCTCAACATATTGTGGTGATGAGAGATAGTTTACTACTATTCATCTAGTTCCACCAGGTAGATCTGTGTAGGTTGCTAATGGGAGGCAAGCACCCATATCTGGGAAGGAGGTTCGTGTAGCCTCGCACTTGAAGTTGGAGAATGTTTTTTTAGTTCATGACTTTCCACTGAGTCCATTATCAGTCAGTAAGATTACGAAGGAGTTGAATTGTAGGGCAATCTTTGATGCTATGTCCCTTACGTTTGAGGATATTCTCACTAGATGCACCATCGGATGTTGTCGTGAGGAAGGTGGTGTTTATCGTCTTCTGCAATCGCCCTATGCAGGACATGCTTCCCTCTCTACAGGAGGTTCCACTAACTACTTGTGGCATCTCAGGTTTGATCATCTTCCTTTGCCGAAACGTAGATGGATGCTTCCACAGATTTCTCCTACTGGAAAAGTGTAAGGCATGTCATCTTGGGAAGCATCATAGGAGTACCTTTCCTAGGAGACAACATCGGGGTTCCCAAGCATTATTCCAGTTGCCCCATATGGATATTTGGGGACCTAGTAGGAGTCCAGATCGTCTCGGATACAGATACTATTTGACTATTGTGGATGATTTTTCTCATCTTGCCTGTTGAACGCCAAATCTGAGGCAAGTGACATCATTCGTGCTTTTCTAGTAGAGACCAAAACTCAGCATGAGGCAAAGGTGAAGACCATTAGATCAGACAATGCATTAGAGTTCTACACCACTTCATTGCGCACCTTCTATCGTAAGCATGGCATCATTCATCACACTACTGTCCTCGTACATCTTAGCATAATGGTGTGGTAGAACAAAAGCATAGACACATTCTTGATGTTGCACGAACACTCTTGATTCAGAACAATGTGCCTGACAAATACTGGGCAGATGCGGTATTGACTGCATGTTATCTTATCAATCAGATGCTATCTACTGTTCTCGATGAGCAAGTTCCCTACTCCACCTTGTTTCCTGATAGTGACCTATTTGAAGTGCCTCCCAGGGTTTTTGGATGCATTGCATTTATGCATATCCATGGACCCAACAGGGGATAAACTTGCTCCTCGTGCAATCAAGTACGTTTTTCCTGGATATTTGCGTACTCAGAAAGGGTATCGATGTTATGATCTTGTTGGAGGACGTCACTATATCAGTGCAAATGTCACCTTTCATGAATCTGTTCCTTACTTTTCTACTGCTGGGTGATGTCTTTCTCCTGAGCTTACTGAGGCTCCCATGCCCATTCCACTTGTACCACTGAGAGCGATTCCTATCACTAAGACTGGGTCTTCACCGTCTGTGCCAACACCCTCTAGACCTGAGCGATTTCATGAGCCTCCAGTCACTTATAGGCTTCCTGTTACATATTGATAGATGTCCATAGTGATGATACAGGGTGTGCCCAAGATGATAGTAAAGGGTCTCCTCCTGTAACAGTGAGTGATGATAGTCTATCTACTAATGATATAATACGTAGTGGGGATCCTACAGGTCCAGCAATTCCAGCATCTACTTCGGAGCCTTTACAGGGGGACGTGCCAGATGACCTAGACTTTCCGATTGCCATTCAGAAGCCACCTCACCACTGTCCCAGATATCCTTATACAGGAGTAGTTCCTATCGACGGTCTAGGGACTACATTTAGCCAGTTTTGTCAGGCTCTTTCTGCTGCACAAATTTCCTCCAGTCATCAGTAGGCCATGCTTGATCCAAAGAAGCGCCAGGCCATGAAAGATGAAATGGTTGGTCTGCGATCTCGTGGTACCTGGGAGTTCACTGCACTACCTAAGGGAACCACTGTTGTTGGGTGTCGATGGATGTTTGCCCTGAAGTACAATCCAGATGGGTCGATTGCTAGGTACAAGGCCCGCTTAGTGGCTAAAGGGTTCACTCAGACATATGAAGTGGACTTCTTTGACACTTTTTCCCCAGTTGCTCGTCTCTCTACCGTCAGGATTCTTGTTTCAACTGGAGTACACTATGGTTGAAAGCTTCACTAGTTAGATGTGAATAATGCATTTCTGTATGGTGATTTGCAGGAGGTATACATGTAGTAGCCACCAGTGATTTAAATGCCACCGGCATGCCATCGGCAAGGGGGCTTTCGAAGCAGGGCCATGCCGACACAAAGATGGTGTCGATTTACAAGTAAATCGTCGGCATGCCGAGGATTTCGTCGGCATGCCGACAGTTGCTGACGAAACCGCCAGCATGCCGACCGTCTGCTAGGCGGGAAAAAGCCTGCACTAGGAATTAGAGCGATGGGAGGGTGAAACTAAAAAGAATTGGAGGGAAATTTTTTGAGGTAAGAATTTGGAGGGAAAAAGAATTTGATCCTAACACACACGTTGATTTTTTGTTATATAGGCTTAAATAACTATTATTTTTTGTTATATACAACTGTAGAATTTGGAGATCCTAACACACACACGATTTTTTGTCATATAGGCTTAAATAACGATTGTTTTTTGTTATATACAACTGTAGAATTTGGAGATCTTAACACACGTTGATTTTTTTGTCATATAGGCTTAAATAACGATTGTTTTTTGTTATATACAACTGCAAATATGTTTCTAACATCTTGATTTACTTGTCTTTCAAATTTTAATCATTTCTGTCATTTCTGTCGACATGCCCTCGACGTGCCTCGAAATGTCATTTTTTCAGACCGTCGAAATCATCGAAAGCTGCCATCAAAAAACGGACATTTCCAAAGGCATGCCCACAAAATGCATACCTACAATTTCATCGGCACGGTGTCGAAATCGACATTTCGAAACTTGGTAGCCACCTGGTTATAAGATGCAGGGGGAGTGTGTATGTAGGTTGAAGAGGGTCATTTATGGCCTTAAGCAAAGTCCCAGAGCATTGTTCCAAAAGCTATCCCAGGTTGTGGAGTCTGCAAGGTTCCAGATATCGTCTACTAATCATTCCCTATTTATCAGGAAGATGGGGAAAAGGGTAGTGACACTCCTAATTTATATTGATGATCTGATAATCACAGGAGATGACGTTGCAGGTGTTACAGAGATCAAACAGTGTTTAGCAAAGTAGTTTGTCATGAAGGATTTGGGCATCCTCCGATACTTTCTTGGGATAGAGGTAGCTTACAATAGGAGTGGCATCGTTCTATCCTAAAGGAAGTATGCATTAGATATATTAAGGGAGACTGGTATGCTGGGTGCTAAACCAGTAAATATTCCTATGGATCCCAAGGCACAACTATATGATAGAGAGTCAGAGACAGCAGATAGCAAGCAGCACAGGCAGTTAGTTGGTAAGCTATTATACCTGATTATTACCAAGCTAGACATCTCTCTTGCAGTAGGCAAGCTCAGTTAGTTTATGATAGACCAACTAAGCAGCACTAGGTTGCTGCCATGATGGTGCTGAAATACTTGAAGAAAGCACTAGGACAGGGTCTTCTGTTTACCAGAATGTCATCCATGACTGTGATGGCTTACTCTGATGCTGACTATGCAGGTTGCCTAGATGATAAGAAATCCACTACAGGTTTCTGTACATATGTGGGTGGGAATCTAGTTACTTGGAGAAGTAAAGAGAAAGCAATGGTATCCAGATCGAGTGTTGAGTCTTAAGTATAGGGCAATGGACAGACAGCTACAGAATTGATGTGAGTGCGATCTCTACTGACAGATCTATATGCGCAGATTGATGGGCTTATGGAGATGTGATGTGATAACTGAGTTGCTACATACATCGCAAATAACCCCATGTTTCATGAGCACACCAAATATGTAGAGGTGGATTGCCATTATACACAAGACCTGATCCAAAAAAGGTTTCTTATATATCACTTAGTTGACTTCTGGTGATCAGATGGCAGATATCTTCACCAAGCCTCTGGCTCATTCTTCATTTGATGTTTGCTATTTCAAGCTAAGTATGATGGATATCTATGCTCTAGCTTAAGGGAGAGTGTTGAGCTCCTTCGGTCCTTTTACTTATGTCCATGTTTACTTTTATTTTTATGTGGGGTGAAGTTATAATTGTTTCCACCTCTCTCTTTATATAAAGGGAGGAAAGGTTTCTAAGATAATTGAATTTGATCACTTTCTCCCACTATAGAGAAAAGAGAATTATTCATATTATATTCTCAATTAACAGCTATGTGTACATCACTCATATTTCAGGCCAGAATTAATGATAACTATCGCAATTTACCAACTAACACCAAGCAAGGTATTGTTTTCGTTGTCTAAATCATTGCTTAGTCATATTAAAGATGGGAATAATGATGCATATCAGTTTAGTCTAGAGTCCTACTTTTTGTATAGAGAAAGGTGGGTGCAAATTATAGTACAATTCAATGAAGAAAAGAAAAGTAATACGTAGCACCAATAAGAACAAATTAATAGAATTTCACAACATTCCCCCTCAAGTTGGAACATAGGTATCGATCATGCTTAGCTTGGACACACATGTATCAAAGGAGGATTTAACCAGTGGCTTGGTAAAGATGTCAACAGTCTAAGCCTCTGAAGCAACTTGGGTGGTGAAGATGAACCCCTTCTGAATCAAATATCTGGTATAATGACAATATACCTCTACATGTTTGGTACGTTCATGAAACATGGGATTGTTAACAGTGTAAGTAGCAGCCCAATTTGAAAGTTCTGACAGAGGGGGGTGAGATTTACGTGATACAAAAATAATATGCAGAAATAAAAATATGGCAATCACACAAAAACAACAATCACCAGTAAACAATTATTTTTAGGTGAAAACCCAAACCCAGGTAAAAACCACCACCAAAACCTCTCAATTTAGGATTTTCCGATCGACCTACTTGATTAAATCCACTAATGTACTACTTCAACAAGGTTAGTACAACATCTTACAACCACGCTACTTTACACCCGAAGGTAGCGTAACCTTAAAACCCTTCCTCTTCACGATGAGTATTTTGTCTCACGAGGGAAACTGGAATTCGCAAAGCAAATACCCAACAAAGGCAATATAACAATATCCTATAGAGCCTCAAAGTAAATGTCTTAAACTTAGCTTCTATAGGCAACGGGTATTTCCCTAAGATGGAAATGAAGTGCCCAGCGGATCGATGCTCTTGGATGAAGATTATGTAGATGGGAGAGTAATGGCACTTCAAGCACTTTGAACTTCTTTCAAAGACACAATGAGTGGAAGTAGTATTCTTAGGTGTATTTGATAAAGGAAGAGTGCCCCTCTATTTATAGAGACCCTAAGAAGGGTTTAGAAGTAGTCGTTGGAAAGCTTCTATAGCCGTTGGGAAGAGATCCAAGGCAAAACAGGCCGAAATCAGGGTCATTTATTATTCTGACAGGGTTATCAGGCGTCTAGATTTATTATCAGACGTCTGGGTCATCGTCTGATCTAGGGATTGGTCATCTGATCTAGAAGGGTAGAAGATCTGGACTGAGTTGGATCAAGACGGACGTCTAAGATTCAACTATAAGATGTCTAGGCCAATAATCAGACGTCTAATCCTAAGATGGTTTCTTTTCAATTTTCACAAGATCGCAACATGGTTCTAGTGTTAAGTTAAACAGACGACAGATCGGATGTCTTGCAAAAGATCTGGACGTTTGGAAATACAAATCACTGCAGGAATGAATTTCCCGAGGCTCAAACGGCAATTAAGTCTAACAAGAAGTAATTAGGATCAGATCTTAGCCTAACGTCTATTTATCAGACATCTAGGATACCCTATGGACATTTGAAAGTAGATGTAAATTATATTAAAGGTTAATCATCTAAGATAAGCCAATGGTCCTCTAGTTGGACGTCTGGTAAGGTCCTTAGACGTCTTCTAAGACATCTGGACTAAGGGCTAGACATCTGAAACTGGCAGACAAAGAGTGGGTTTCCAGCCTAAGTGTTTTGGACATCTAATCAAATAGTCAGACATCTTAAAGTATAAGATTAGATGTCTGATGTCCAGATTGGACGTCTGATCAGGCTATCCGATGCCTACTTTGATTTTCTAAGTTCTCTACGAGATGTCTAAGTTATCCTAGGGTTGAATATGTGATCCTAGGACTACTGTTTTGTTACTTTGGGCTCTTTAACAAACGATCTAAGGAAATAAAAAGTAAAAAATAAAAAGATAAATACATAGAAAAAATAGAAAGAACTATCCTATTCTTCATCTTCTTCAAGCTCTCACTCCAAGCGAAGCTCCTCCTCCATCAAGCTCCTCCATTCCGCCATGGATGCGAGCTAGAACTCCTTCACACTTGTATCCCTTTGCATTTTCCCAAAACTCAAACTCAAATGCAAATGTTAAATCACAAGTGTTTTGTTACCATCAAAATTAACGATAGTGGTGCCCTTGCACCAACATGATTGTCACACCGCAACTTCATGAGCCCACTAATCTATATTTGTAGATCAATTAATAGGAATCTCACCCACATTAGCTCTGCAGATGTCTGAACAATAACACGGTACTCAAACTCAGCACTGGATCTAGGCACACCAATTTTTTCTCTTCCAGGTCACCAGATTCCTTGCAACATAAGTACAAAAGCTTGTAATAGACTTCCTATCTTCATTACTATACATAAACTGTGTCAGAATATCCAACCACTATCATAGATGTCCCTCTAGTGAAAAGAAGACCATGTCTTGGTGCTCTCTTTAAGTACTTAAGTACCAACATGGCTGCATCCTAATGCTGTCTAGTAGGTCTCTCCATAAACTGACTCAACTTCCAAAGGAAATATCAAGTTTGGTAATCGTTAGGTATAACAGCTTCCCCACAAACTAATGATATTGTCTGCTATCAACGAGCTCTGCATCATTGTCATATAATCGTGCTTTAGGATCCACAGAAATGTTTACTAGTTTGGTTTCCAACATACCTATCTCCTTTAACACATCTAAGGCATATTTCTGTTGAGATAAAACAATGTCACGCCTACTAAGAGCTACTTCTACCCCAAGGAAATATCGCAAAGGCCCTCAATTCTTCATCACAAACTGATCTGCCAAAGTCTGCTTAATCTCAGCCACACCTGTTGTATCATCACCAGTGAAAATCAAGTCATCAACATATACTAAAAGAACTACCCCTTTCCCTATCATCCTAATAAACAAGGAATGATCTGCAGATGATATGAAAAACCCCATTGACCCTACCACTTGAGAGTATTAAGAGGAGTGTGTGGTGTTAAGTACCACATTGTGAGTTGTAGGAATGTAGAGTGTGTGGTTGCTTATAAATAGGCGTGTACCCCCCAATTATTTCTTAGAGATCAATACAGATCTTAGCCCTATTAGGGCCTTCTCTCGTGATTTTCTCTCCGCTCTTCGTGAGTGGAGTCCCCATGTAAAACCCAAGCATTCACTTGATTTCTTTTATACTTTTCATATCATGCTTCTGCATTATTTTGAATTTCAACTTGGTATCAGAGCAAGTCGGATCTTGAGTTATCTTTTTTATTCTTAAGATTATTACATGTATCTTTCTTGGAAGTTTTATTTTTGCTCCATGATCAGGAGCACGTGGGAAGTCGAAGAAGATGGAGGCGAGGCTCTCTCGTAAGAGTAAAGAAGTTGGAGGAGGTGATGGCGCTCGATCCTCCCTGCTGGCGGCAATCAGAAGGAAGGAAAAGAAGACAAGGGCGATGACGGAGGCAACATCGATAAGGGTTCGTGGTCGCTGGCCAATGTGCAACATCGAGAAGACGGGGTCTTTCGAGCCCCTTAATAAAGAGATGATGAAGGCCACCACCAAAGGGGTCTCCCAAAGCCCTAGGGATCATGGCGACGGTTAGGCAAGCGCTAATGGTGCTGGCAGTGATCACGAGTATCAGCAGAAGTAGGAGAAAAAGAAGAAGGTGGCGAAGGAGGCCTCGATCGAGGCAACGTGTGAGGTCAAGAGGCGTTGATCGAGTGTTGCCATTGAAGGGAGGAGCAGATTCCGGCAAAGAGCATGATAGAGATCTCACGCACAATCAGATTTGGTGGCTCATGCGATGGAGGCATAGGTCTCAGCAAAGATCTCACCTTCGATTGCGAAAGCAATAGGCGGAGGTGACGAGCCCGCTCCAAGCAGTTTTTGGTGATGGCGTCGAAGGAGAAGGCAAGATCGCGTCACTAATCTTGCATGGTTTTAGCAATGATGGTGGCGATGAAGCTGGAAATGGAGATCATGGGCAGGAACACAAGTTCAGGGGAAGAGATCGCACATCACTTTGAGCAGCACATTTGGGTCCCTTTAAACCCATCGAGTGAATGAAGGGTAATGACCATCTTTTTATTTTGTCTTTTAGTTAGTTGTTGGTGAGTCACGTAAAATCAAAGAAAAAAGATAGGAGAGAAGGAAGAGTAAAGAAAGGGAAAAAGAAGAGGAAATTTTTTCTTGGGAATAAAAAATTCAAAAAGAACAAAAAAAAGGGAAAACAAGAAAATTTTCAAAAAACAAAATCGAAAAAAAAAATGATGATGTGAAGAGGAGGAGAAGCTCTTCTTTATTTTGATTGTTATTTCTTCTCATTGATATTTTCTACCCCCATGCAAGTATGGGTGAAAGGGGGAGTGTAGATGCCTATTATAATTACTCCAATTTGGGAGTCCCTTTGTTGCAAATTTTCATACCTACGTGTTTCTCTTTTCCTAATGCACGATGGCATCCTCCAACAGTTCTGAGGTAACATTGGATACCACTACAGACATTGGAAGTTACAGATCATCACATAAGAAACCAAACTCTGGGAGGTCTAAAGTTTCGAGGTCTCCAGAGAGGGAGATCCAATTTCAAGGTCCTCAGAAGAAGGGCTTAGTCGCTTTCTATGTGAGAGATCTAGTTTCCAGGACTCCAGGGGGAGATCCCGCTTCGAGGTCTTCAGAGGAAACCATTACAGGGATACTAAAAGGGGAGCCACCAGCACCAGTTGAGGTCTCCAGAGGAGAGGCCCTTGTCAAAGACATCAGCAGCTCCAACCAGTGTTCCTGCCTACAAGCGAGAACCGGTTTAAAGGAGTGTGTTCTGCTGTAGAATGAGAATTGTGTTTTGGTACAAGTTGAACATTCCATGCTCCAGCTTGAGAGGGAGTGTTGAGAGGAGTGTGTGGTGTTAAGTACCACATCGTGAGTTGTGGGAATGTAGAGTGTGGTGTCCTATAAATAGGCGTATATGCCCCACTTATTTCTTAGAGAAGATCAATATAGATCTCAGCCCTATCGAGGTCTTCTCCTGTGGTTTTCTTCCCGTTCTTCGTGAGTAGGGTTTCCACGTAAAACCCAAGCATTTATTTGATTTCTTTTATGCTTTTAATATCATCCTTCCGCATTATCGAATGAACACTTTGGGTTTACGTGGAAACCCCACCCACGAAGAGCGAAAAGAAAATCACGGGAGAAGGCCCTAATAGGGCATGTTTCTCTATTGTTCTTCTCAAATAATAACTGACGAGGCATGATATCAACCACACACTCCACATCTAACGATGTGGCACTAAATACCAACCCATATTCTCCAACAAAGAGAGCTTTTGTAACCAAGCTCTCGAGCTTTGCTTGAGGCCATAAATGGTCTTCTGCAATCTGCATACACAACCCCCTTAAACCTCATAGCTGAGAGGGTTTTTGCATGTATATCTCCTCCTGTAAATCTCCATAGAAAAAGGCATTCTTCATATCAAACTGATAAAGATACCAATCTCGTTGAACTGCTATTGAAATGAGGATCCTCACCATAGAAAGTCGAGCCACTGGAGAGAAAGTGTTAGACAAATCCACCTCACATGTCTAGGTGAACACTTTGGCAACAAGTTGGGTCTTGTATCGTGCAATAGACTCATCTAGGTTGTATTTAAGTGCAAGCACCCATCTACAACCAACTACTGTAGCACCCTCTGGTAAGGATGTAAGCTCCTAAGGACATCGTAAAGTAAGAGCAGCCATTTCATCCTCCATAGCCTAGTGTCACTTTGGATCTAGCATGGCCTACTAGTAAATGGCAGGGCTTTGCGTGGCTAAAAGTGCATGACAGAAGCTCCCAAAAGCAGAACCAAGCCCTTCAATAGACAAACTCCCCATAACTAGATATCTGGCACAATTCTAGGGTGACTTCTGAATAGCAATCAAAAAGTCGAGTTCATCCGTCGGATCCTCTTATACCGACTCTGAAACAGAAATATCATTTAGACCTATAGCATCACCACTGGATACCTTATCATCAATATGCAACTTGTCCATGGTCATCTGAGGTGAAAAAGGGTGATGTCTTTATGGCTCCTGGGAAGGATGGCATCCGGAAAGTACTGTAAGGGCATTTGTATGTAATAGTAGGCTCAGAAAACTTCATAGATCCAGTCATAGTAGTCAGGGGGGCAAAAATAGGTATTTCCTCCAACGAAATAAGAGATAAGAATGGGGGGCTCTGTAACCTCAGGAGATAGGCTCCAGGCAACAGTAGAAAAGTATGGAATAAACTTATGAAAGGTAACATTAGCACTCACATAGTGCCTATATGTATATGATCCAAGCATCTATATCCCTTCTAAGTCCATGAATATCCCAAGAATGCACACTTGACTACCCGTGATGGAAGCTTGTCTTAACCTGGGGAAAGAAGGTGAACAAATTTAGCACAGCCAAACACACGTGGTGGCACGTGAAAAAGCTCTCGCTCAAGATGCAATATGTGCCCGTGAATCTGCTCATGAAGTACTAAACTGGGCATTCTATTGATTAAGTAACAAGTTGTAAGAACTGCATCTCCCCAATATAACGGAGGCACACTGTAATGAATCAAGAAGGTGCAGGCCACATCCAAAAGATGTTTATGTTTCCTCTTAGCCACCTCATTTTGCTAAGAGGTATGAGCATAGGAAGTCTGGTGCACTATCCCTTGAGACCTGTAACAAGCAGACAACCTAGTGGTGCATAACTCAAATGCATTATCAGATCTTACTACTTTAATAGCAACTAAGTACTGATTCTTAATCTCCAACATGAAATGCTCAATGACAGATCCAACATCTGACTTATTCTTCAACAGAAACACCCACGATAGGCGTGAAAACTCATCAACAACTACTAAGTAGTAATAGTGGCCCTGCCTATCTAGTATCCAACTCAACCCCCACACATCCATGTGCAACAACTCAAACAAGGTTGTCAATCCAGGATGAGTACTCACAGGATAAGAGGAACGATGGTGCTTGCCCATCTGACAAGCATCACAGCAGATCGGGGCTGTAGGAGATATATGTGAATGACTCAACGAAGGTTGTCTAGAGAAAGATGTTCAAGTCGAAGATGCCACTAAAATGTACCTCCAGTAGCAAAAGATACTTTTCCTCAACATGCAGAAGTAAGTGGAGTCTGAGCCAGACGATAAACTCCACCTTCTACATTTCCACTACTAATCATCTTCCTTGTCAACTTGTCTTGAATGATGCATCCCACATCTTCAAAGATAGCACGGCAATTAAGCTCCTTAGTAATCTTGATGACGGAGTGTAGGCTCATAAGAAAGTCTGGTACATACAAAACATCAAGTAAACTCAAAGTAGAAGTCATCAGTACCTCTTCCTGACCTATCCTAGAGTGTCTTGTCGTCTGCAACTTGCATCATCCTACCTGCTCGTACGGATGAAAGATAGGTAAAATAATCCCAATCTCCACTAAGATGTCGTGAAGGACCTGAATCAACAAGTCACTCTGTACCGCCCCGATACCTGTTATGTGCAATAGAACCCAACTCGATCGCTCCCTGAAACACATTATGATGGCAAAGACCTCGAAGTAGTCTCTCACACTCACCCCGTGCAATGGTCACTGTATCAATTGCTGATCTCTGAGTAGTAGAAGTGCTTGGCTCAATATAAGCGAAGGCCATACTGCTACAATAAAACCATAAATCCACCAAGAAACAAAATTCTAAAGTATTGAATCAGCGATAGATTATACTAATTTGATGAAGTTGATATGAAAATTTTCAAATCTATTAAAGCCAAGATCAATCCCTAACAGTGCAGCCTCTCCCTCATGGACCCTCAGGAGCGAGAAAAGGAAGAGGGAGGAGGATGCTAGTCATCCCTACCAAGATATAATTAGACCTAGCGACTGTAGATGGCCACCTAAGGGCACCACACAGCCACCCAAATCAACTAGCAGCCCCAAAAATAGCCCTAATAGGGCTGAGCGACACCAACCTCAGGCCCAAGAAGGTTGAACGATGTCTAAAGAAGCCTAGCAGTGTTGGGCAACACCTAAAGATCACCAACCAACACTACAAGGAGGGGTCTGGTGGGTTCCAGTGACGACGCTGGTGGTGGCTGCAACTGTTATGCCGCCTAGTGACATAGTTCCCTTTTTGAAAGTATGCAAATCCTCCAAAACCTGATACAGACATCCAATATTGTTCACATGGGAATGTATCTCATGCAGGACCTCCCACACTTCTTTGTTAAGGAATACGACATGACCAGCATGGCTATATTCTCCTTCATGCTATTTAGCATGCATGTGACAACCCAATCATTGTCTACCTCCAAGTCTGCGAACTTCACAATAGGTACATTCGTGGTTAATATATATGTTTCCGATATGAACCCACAATCGAGCGAAAGAGGTCGACTATAACATAAAGTTAGTGTCATCCAACTTGATCGAAGTCCCTTGCATACAAAATGCACACCTGTGGTAGTCACTCGCCCAACTAGGTCACTAGGATCACTCTTTTGGTCTTCCATAGAGACTCAATTCCCAGGTTCGATCACCAAAACATGAAAGAGATAATTAGGCCTTCATAGATCTAAAACCAGATCATCAAACAATCGCAAGAGGGTCAAATCAGCAAACCCCCTGTAGTTTATCGACTTGGAGAGGTGGCAGGTCAGCTGTAGTCGGTGTTAAAGAGTTGCATCGACTAGAGGCGGCACTGGAGGGTCTGCGCCAACTAGGGGTGACACTAAGGAGGACCTACACCGGCCTGAGGTAATGCTGGGTGCTCATTGAGGTGAAGCAGTGATGACGGTACCAGGATCTAGGCCTGTTGCAGGAGCCGCACGACCTGCAACACCCCTAACAACGCTAGGGCAACGCTGCCAGGGTCTTCCTGTCGCTAGTGGGAGGTTGCTACAGCAAGGTCAGCCAGCAACGGTGGCGGGAGTGTAGTGTTGTTGACAAGCAAAGAGAGAAAAGGGAAAGGATTTTGGTGGTGTGTTTGGGAGGTAGGGTTTTGGGTGTGGTACCGGGCACTGGTCTAAGAACGCTACTCTGATACCATATTAGAACTGAAATGACTTAGTTATTATTGGAGGCCATACGTACCTTTATATATAAAAGCACTAGGGAAAAATACTAACACCCTTACAAATATGACAATAAAAAAACATTACAAATAGACTTTCACTTAACAACCCTAGGAGAAAGTTTATCGACAACCCCAAACAAATGAACAGAGCATGTACATCCAAAAATTTGCAGTGGTAAGGAAAAGAGTGTAAAATTTTTGAAAGGTATCTCCCACTTATGGACTCAGCAAGGAACCTTACTAATAAAGAATGTGGTAGTAAGAATAACATCTCCCCAGAGCTATTTGGACACTTTCATATCAATAAGGAGAGTCTGAATAACAACAAGAATGTGGCAAAGATTTCTCTCAATAACCTCATTTTGTTGAGAGATACAAGTGCACAATGTTTGGTGGATAGTACCATTAGTGGCAAGGAAGTTTAATAAATTTGAGGGCATTATCAATGTGAAACATTCTAATAGTAGTAGAATAAAAATTATGAACTTCATTAATGAATTTTGGAATTATAACAACAATCGTTGACCGAACTTTTATTAGAAATACCCATGACAAACAACTGAAATTGTCAAGAAAAACAACACAGTAGCAGAAACCAAGCCTACCACTGATAGAACATGGTCCCCAAACATTGCAATGAACCAAATGAAGAGGACTCCAATTATTTTCTCCATACCGAAACGACACTATGATGTTTCCCCAACCAAGGTTCGAAACGTCGATTTTGATGTCGTGCCGATGAAATTTTAAGTGTGCATTTCGTGGGTATGCCGAGGGCACATCGTGGAAATGCCCATTTTTCGATGGCAGATTTCGACAATTTCGATGGTCTGAAAAATATGGCATTTCAGAGGCACGTCGACGACATGTCGATGCATGCCGACAAAAATTACAGAAGTAGTCAAAATGATTTTAATTTTAAGAAAATGAAATGCTGATTATGAAACAATAAGAGTGTCACATCATAATATTCAAATTCAACATGATCATACCATGTTAAAGTTCAATAATGAAATATCAAATATTCTTACCATGTTAAGAATATAGAAAATTTAAGAATGGAAGAATATAAAGAATTTAAGAATACAAAGAATTAAAGAATCAAAGAATCAAAGTATATAGTTTCAAAGTAAAAGCTGAAATCTTAATGTCTTGATGCATCGAAATTCAAAACTCGAAAGTAAGATTTTACCAAAACCAAGAGTGTCTTGCTGGATCCATATCTCTATCATAGGTACCATCACCACTTAATTGATACCATCTTTGACTATTGTGTCGATCAATACTTTGAATGTATTCACAGTAACTCTCCTAAGGCATATATGAATACATTTTCTGATAATCCATTATGTGCTGTCTGCACTCATGTTCATTCATACTAACCAAAATCCCAAGATAAGGAAATCTACTATTTGTGTATGGTCTGTCACGCGTACGATTAGTTGCACGTGTTTAGAAGAATCCTATTATTCTAGAACCATCTTGTGATGACTGTGATCTTATTGGAATTTGAGAGAGAGCTTAGGATTGGAATTAAGGAGCAAATTAATCTTGGAAAGTACCATACCCATATGGGTAAGAATATTCACCCATATGGTCGGCATGCCGGCGAAATTCTCGCTTTCGACAACTACACCATGTCGGCATGGTGACTTCCAAAAAAATGCCATTTCGGTGGCATGCCACCAACATTTAAAACCCTATTCCCAATTGACATGCCTCACAATCAAAGGAAGTTAGAGTGGAAGACTGTGAAAACATTTGATGGAGCTTGGTAGAAAAGGGATGACCAAGACAACAATGCCAAAACTCTAGATCAGCAAAGATAAAAGAAACACCAACAAAGAGAGCAAGAATATCCTCGTAGTACAGCCCACCTTTCTTAATCCCTCCATTAATCATCTGGCTTATCAAAATGTCCTGAAAATAAACATAATGTTCATCAAATATCACACGACACTTCAAATCCTTGCATAATTAACTAACCGATAATAAGCTTAATAAAAACTCAAGAGCACAATGAACATCCAATAATCGAAGACGAGAAGAGAAATCAATAACACCAACATTCGTGATGGGGGAATACAAGCCATTAGCTAATTGACCGAGGTAATACCAGTAAACATTGTAAAGACGTAAGATAATCCCTCTTACCGGTAAGGTGCTTGGAGGCACCTGACTCAACCACTTAAGAAGATGACGATTTTTTTTTGGAGAGGAAAAAGAATGATTACTGGCACTCAGCAACCATCCAAAATATTCTTTAATTAAAAAAGGAACGAACCTATAAATTTCCAACCACAACTCCGAGCGGCTACAAGCCTCCCAAATGACATTTTCAACCCATGTTCTCTCCTTTTTAAATATGGGACAATTATGTTGCAACCAAATCGACCATAAAACAGCCACTGCTTTCACCCATCCTATCATATCCTCATGTACTAGTGTGCGAAAGAAGTCCCACCAATCCTGAAAGGAAGACAGATTTACCTGCCATATATCAAATCTTGACTAGACCTCCTTGGAGAAGTCGCATTGGAAAAATAAGGGTTCAAAATTTTTCGTTGCAATCTTACAAAAGATGCAATCTAAGTCATCATCAATAGTCCACCTTGACCAGAAAGCCTTCATCACCAACTTTTCCCTCCTAAATAGCCACAAGAAAATTTTAACTTTCACTAGAATAGGCAATCTCCAAACCAAAAAACAATCCTCCTAAACAAGGGATGTGGGGCCCATCTCTGACATCAACTTCTTATAAATCTTTTCCACTGAGAAAATACCCTCCTCTCATCTAAAGCCATTAAAATTGTCTTCACTAAGAGAGATGCCATGAAGTAGTTGAAATGATTCCTATAGCTGTCCCATGGACACATAAGACCAAGATTTGGAAACATTGTCCCAAATGTCCGAGACAAGCACGTGTTTATCAAGAACCAGACCAAATAGATGCGAAAATAAGGACTAAAAGCTACCATTACCCATCTAATCATCCTTCTAGAACCCAAATGAACATCCTCTACCAATCCTCGGTCCAAAAAAATAGAAAGAAATACCATGGGTAATAAAAGGCTCCACTGAAGCCCAAAAAGCTAACGACTGAATTGAATGAGAGCATTTAAAGGCTACCACCGCAAGGGTCCCTAAGAATTTCTCAACAACTTATCAAGAAGCCCATCTCCGCCCGCTAAGAATCTAGTCACCCACTTCAAAAGAAGCATAACATTGAACTCATCAAGTCCCCACACACGCAATCCACCAAACGTCCTTGGTGTATGCACCTTCCACGAAACAAGCTGTAGAAATAGTCCTTGCTAGTCAAGCCCCTTCCAGAAAAACCTTCTCCAAGCCACCTCTAGTTTTGCCATTATCTTCTTTGGAATTCTGAGCAAAGAAAGATAAAAACAGGAATTGCAGACAACACTACCTTTATCAAAACAAGCTTGCCACCCCTGGAAAGAAGCCTTCCACTGTAGCCATTCAACCCCCTAGTTAATCTCTCCACATGCTTCCAATCCGACATCACCAGTCGCTTTCCCTTCAGTGGTAATCCTAGATGTATAACTGGCAGCCTAACAGGTGTATCTAGGATTTAGGAAATACTCTCCCCCACATTTCTATCCAAATGAAACGGAATGAAAACTTACTTCCTCCCATTAACCACCAACCTGACGATGTCTCCAAACAACTTCACCAACTGGCCAACATGTTTAACCTGGTTGACACCTCCCTATATCAGGAAAATTGTATCATTAGCATACTGCAGGAGCAGAGTGAGCAAGGAGCCATCTCCAGACAAGGCGAAGCCAGAGAAAAGGCCCTCCCTATACCCCTTGTTAGCTAAAAAATCCAATGTTAACAAATATGAAAAAGAAGCGGTGCCAATAGGCATCCCTACCCAATGCCCCTCTGCAATTGCATCCAAGATCCTAAGACCTCCCATTAATCAATATCGAAAAAGACGTCGTGACACATCTTATTACCCTTACCCAGGCCTCCAAAAAGCCCCTTCTAAGGATCTACCACAAATAGGACAAAGAAATGGAGTGGCAGCCCTTCGAGAAGTCCACCTTCCACATAAAAGTAGGTGAATCAAATTGATTCCATACAAAGATTTTAGACTCAATAAAAGAAAAAATCTAATAGACAATCTTCCTTGTCTCTTAGCAAGATAAAGTCCACGCTAGATTGCTTGAAAGATTAGTCCACAAATAAAACATAATCTTATTTCATCAAATCAGAGGCATCAACATTCTCCCTCTTTTTTATGACAACAAAATTATCATTAAGGAAAGTAATGCGAAAAGAATAACAAGTGTATGATATCAACATGACCATATATGGAGTATAATGCATAATTTTCTCCCCCTTTTTGTTTCAGCAAAAGTATCAAATAGAAATATAGGCTCTCTCCCTTTCAATTGTAATAAGTACTTTGGTATACTAGTGACAATGGAAAGCATTAAGATAATTTTCAAAATCAAGGAGCAATAGAAACTAGAACTGATAATAGACAGAAATATATAGCTAAAAAGAAATGTTCAACAAGCACAGTTAACTAAAGTAGTGAATTATACTGTCTCTGGTAGGGAAGATATAATGTTCTAGAACAGGAAACATATCATCCCAAGGTAGCTAAGAAGGCATCCAGGTTGGCCTGGAAATCTGCATCTATCTGTAAGGCATGGATGCTGATCCAGATAGTCTTGCGGAGAAGGAAGCTCCAGGTCCACCAAGGCGAAGTCGCCTCTGCACAGATGAACTGACTATAGGCTCTAGTGCAGTCAATCGTGGTGGAGTCACCTGCTATGCCTGAGTCTCTGAAGTAGGAGGAGCTATAGTAGATCGACGGTGATGACGAGGAGGATGCTGGTCACTATGCTGTAAGGCATGAATAGACTGTCCAAGTTTGTCCAGAAAGCGTCCTTAAGCATTGGGTAGTCGGCTACCTAATGCCCATGCTCCATCAAAATGGTATTGGTGTCCCGTTGTCTATGCATCACTAAGGAAATCCCATCTATCACATCCTGCACATCTATAGAATCACATCTGAAGAGCTATCTGCCCAAAAGACTCATTCTTGATCGTAAAAGGTGTAGGTCAGATCGGTGAGGGACAAGTCAAGGTGAAGTGCTCATATGAAGGAACAAACGGAGGTGCTATTGTGGTAGAGGAGGGCCCACCATGAGAAGGTCTCGTTGTCTCCTGAGGTGGTTGGGACTCAGAATCCTCACCACCGGCTCTCGGTGTATGCTCCATCTTGGTATATGTGAGGTTATCAAAGGTGGTTGGTGGTGGCGGTGTTGGTCGGTGGCATTGATCGGTTGGTCGGTGGTGGAGAGACTAGTTGATGGTGGAAGGGGGTGATGGTTTTGGTCGGTCAAAGGTAGGGTAGGAGAGGTTTTGGTGGTGAATGTTTTTGGTGAAAGCTTAAAAATGAGGTGAAAAGGTGTTGGGTTTTATATTTTTGGATGTGGTTAAACATGGCAAAGATTAAAATGGATAGCACTAAAGTGATTTAATCGATTTTGGGAATATCGATCGTGATTAGAGAAGATTGGAACCAAATTTGTGAAACAAGATTTCACATAAATTTGGTTGATCAAAACTAAATTTTGATCAATAAAAAACAATTCTAATTGATCACATCTAAACGCTGATCAATAAAGGAGTTTTAGTTTGGAGGGAAATTTCCCACCCAACCAATTCATTGACCAATCAAGATCAAAAATCTTGATTAGTCGATCAATCAACATGAAAATTGGAGGGAATTTTTCCGCAAAAAATTGGTGTATCAATTCAACATGATTGATCGATCAAAAGCAATTGATCTATCAAAATAATTAGTTTAGTTGATCAATAAGGTAAAACATGGATTTTCAATATTTTTTTATAAGTTCTTTAGTCGTGATAGACCTAATTCACAACGAATGGAAATATACATGTCTTTTGATAAAGGTTTTGTGAATATATCAACTAACTATTTTTATGTTTGTATGAATTCCAAGTAAATCTCATTTTTTAGCACATAATCTCTCAGAAAATGATGTCTAACATCTATGTGTTTTGCTTTAGAGTATTGCATAGATTTTTTGAGAGATTAATGGCCCTAATGTTATCACATAAGATATTATTTTTGTAGGTTAGACCAAAGCCTACTAATGTTTGTTTCATCGAAAGAAGTTGTGAACATGCTAAAGATGTAGCAATATATTCAACTTCAATGGTTGATAGTGAGACGATTTTGTTTTCTAAAGAGCCAGGAGACTAGGGTGTTTCCAATGAATTGACATGTTCCAATGGTACTCTTGCAATCAGTTTGGCTACCAGCATGTCAACATGCTAAAGATGTAGCAATATATTCAGCTTCAATGGTTGATAGTGAAACAATTTTGTTTTCTAAAGAACCAGGAGACTAGGGTGTTTCCGATGAATTGACATGTTCCAATGGTACTCTTGCAATCGGTTTGGCTACCAGCATGTCAACATCACATTACTAATATAGTTCGATTGTGGCTGATTTGGGATAGAAAAGCTTGAGATCAATAGTGTGAACTAGATATTTAAATATCCTTTTAACTACATTTAGGTGAGATTCTTTAGGTTCTACTTGAAAACATGCACACAAACAAGTGAAGTATAGAATATCCAATCTACTTGCAGTTAAGTATAATAATGATCCTACCATGATTCTATATAACCTTTGGTTTACCGTTTTACTTGATTCATTGCTTTTTAGTTATGTTGAGGTGGCCATTGGTGTCCTTTCCTTTCAATTTGATTTGAGATATAAATATCCTATGTTTTAGTTAATCTATTTGTAGACCAAGGAAAAATTTCAGCTCTCCCATCATGCTCATCTTGAATTGTTCCTAGATGACCTTAGCAAACTCTTCGCATAATAGATCATTAGTAGCACCAAAGATTATATCATCAACATAAATTGAGATTATTAGTAAGTCATTAACTTTTTGTTTTGTAAATAAGGTTGGATCTACTTTTCCAATTGTAAAACCATTGTCTATTAGGTAGTTTCTCAGCCATTCATACCAAGCTTTAGGAGCTTCCTTAAGGCCGTAAAAGGCTTTACATAATTTATACACATATTTAGATGACCGTTGTTTAAAAAACCTGGGGTTTGTTTAACATATACTTCTTCCTTCATAAACCCATTCAAGAATGTACTTTTGACATCCATTCGGAACAATTTCAATCCCACATGAGTGGCAAAAGCCAGCATCATTGGAATGGATTCTAGGCAAGCTACAAGTGTGTATGTCTCGTCAAAATCTATTCCTTTCTCTTGGTTGTAACCTTGGGCCACAAGTCTAGTCTTGTTTCTCAGTACTTGTCCAGATTCATTAAGTTTATTCCTAAATACCCACTTTGTTCCAATTATAGTTTGCTATTCCGTTTCTTAGCATTAGTTCCCAAACATTATTTCTTTTAAATTGATTTAACTCCTCTTGCATTGCTATTATCCAATATTCATCACTAAAGGCATCCTTTACGGTCATTGGTTCTAGTTGTGAAACAAATGCTGTAAATGCTAAAGTATTGAGAGATGATCAGGTTTGGTCTCCATTGGATAAATCACCAATTACTAACTCTTCAGGATGATCTTGCAAATATGTGACATCCTTTGTTAGATTAATTGCTCTGGTATGGTGGATGGATCTTCTAAATGTTCATCTTGATTTGCAAAAGATCTAGGTTTTGATAAGGTCTCATCAAATGATACATGTAGTGTTTCTTCAACATCATTGGTAATCTTATTGGAAACCTTATAAGCTTTACTTCTTGATGAGTATCCTAAAAAGATCCCTTAAGTACTTTGAGCATCAAACTTATCCAGATTTTCCTTAGTATTAAGGATAAAACATTTGCATCCAAAGACTTTGAAGTAAGAGATTCTAAGTGTTCTTTCAAAATATAATTCAAAGGGTGTTTTATTAAGGATGAGTCTAACTAAAAATTGATTTTAGATGTAACAAGCAATGTTTACACCTCAGACCAAAAATATCAAGGTAACTTTGACTCGCACAACATTGTGTGAGTACACTCTTGCAAAGATCTATTCTTTCTCTCAACTACACCATTTTAGGGAGCTACTTTAAGAAAGGCAAACTCTTGTTTAAGCCCTGATTGATTATAGAAATCAGAAAATGCTGATTTTCAAACTCCCATCCGTGATCACTTCTTATTTTTATAATCACATATCATTTCTCAGTTTGTAATCTTTTCACAAGTTTATTGAACTCCTCAAATCCTAAATCCTTAGTCTTGAGAAATAGTACCCAGGTAAACCTAGAGAAGTCATCAATGATGACAAGACAATAGTGACAACTACTTAGACTTTCGGACTTGGTGGGTCCAAATAAGTCTAAGTGGAGTAACTCTAGGGATCGAGAAGTACTGACCATCTTCTTTGCTTTAAAAGTGATTTTCATAAATTTTCCAAGTTCACAAGAGTCACAAATTTGACTCTTTTTGAAGTTAATTTTTGGCAGACCTTTAACTAGATCATGTTTCACAAGTTTACTTATGCTTTTCATGTGAACATGTCCTAGTCTTTTATACCAAAGAGTTGCCTCATCGTCAGATGCGACTAGACAATTGTAGGTGCCGCAATTATCGTAGTCAATAATATAGATATTTTTATATTTAACACATTTTACTAGGGTTTGTTTTGTTTGTTTGTCTTGTATTTTAAAACCTCCTCATGTAAAATTGATTTTATATCCTTTATCAATTTGACTGACACAAAGAAGATTGTGCTTTAAACCTTTAACTAGATGAACATTACCAAAAAAGCTCTGGAATCACAAATTCGGTCAGTACCAATAATTCGAACTTTGTGGTTGTTGCCAAAGGTGACTGTTCGATCTTCCATGCGGTCGAGCTCTAAGAACAGTCCTCCAATCATATGCTTTGAAAATCTACTATCCATGATCAACCTTTTCTTTCTTTGGTCTTCTCATTCCTTTAGCTTTGTGTGGTCCAGTACCAGAAAACGATCTTCTTTATGTATTAATAGGCTTGAAGATTCCATTGCATTCTTGATATATCAAGTCCTTATATGCTACTTGATCTCACTTATTTAAATGCCGACGGCATGCTATCGGCAAGGCCTGTTTTGAAAGGTGACCATTCCGATATGGTTGTAATGTCGAAAGTCAGGAGTTTCGCCGGCATGCCGACCATACCGACGGCATGCCGACGATACCGGAGGCATGCCGACGTGCCGATGCCGATGATGTGTGCTTGCTGCAGACTGCCACTGCCATCTCTTCCGCTCCGCTAATGCCACTGCCACTGCCATCTCTGCCGCTGCTTCAGGTTGTAGCATGCATCGTTACTTATGGAACTTCTCGCCTTCTTGGTGGCGGACTTGTTGCCTACTGGGAAGGTGGGGGAGCGTCTCCCTGTAGAGGGTGGCCACCACACGTTTAGGATTTCCTCCAATGATGACTCTTTTGGAGGGAAGGGAAAAGGGGACAAAGGTAACGGGAGTCGTGTGGTGCCAGTGCCCGCACTGGCTGGTGGCACAATGGCCTATTCCTTTCCAAAAAAGAATCCTACTCACTACTTAACCTACAAATAACCTCCAGAGATTCATTGTTCACCTAACAGTGCTCCTCTTTAATCTATTTCTCATACCCTCTTAGAAACTCTCTTGATGCAAATAACCTTGCTGCCAGAGTATAAATCATTATATCCACTTCCAGTACTTTACACTGGTGATCCTGTATAAGGTCTCTAAAGCCAGGTTCACAGAATAAAAATTTCTTGAATTTGAAGTACACTACACACCTGAAATCATCATTTGATCTCCAACACTGTGGAATGTGATCAAAGAAAGGTCTATCCAAGGCAGTTCACCTCAAATAAAGGGAAAAGCTCCACAAAATTAATGGAGTAGTAAACCTGTAATTGCATGGGCACTGCTTCTGTGTGTGATACTTCACCAAGTAAAACAACAGTTGCAGATTATACAATCAGATAATGCAAGCTCAACCAGAACGTCACTGAACTCCATCTCATCCCTATTCCTTGATACTTTATCCCCTAGTCGGTCATGTATTCCAACTTAATTTTAGAATCTCAACCTACACTCTGGTAAATTGGAAAAAGGCCCTATGCATGTGTCTCAAATCTTCTTGCAGTACCCTTCTCTCTATCTCTGCATGTGGCCCATACAGAGAACTAAAGAAGAATCTGTTCTTATCTAATATATTGCAACATCACTAAAAATAAAATGTCTCCAACCACCGAATCCTCTTGCAAAGTTTCCCACATCCTAGGCAATCAGACGCCTGTCTAACAAGCCATCTGGATTCTGAGCCACAAAATCATTCCATTATGTTCCCCCAACTGACCCCAACAGTTAAAAACAACAGGCCTCCAACGTTGCCCCTTGTAAAAGTACAAGCACTGGACTCTAATATGACAAGCACCTCCCAAATGTCCTATGATAGGCAGTGTCCCACAAACCCTCGTGTTCCAACTATCTTCACCAGAATATAAGACAAAGCCCCCGCTTCCAGAGTTCCAACTATCTACCACAAGCCTACCCCCTAGCCCCCATCACAACTCTAGCCACTGCATCCGTAGTCTATTTGAAGTCTAATGTAATTCAATTGTTGCAACCCCATTGTTAGCCTCCTTTTATGAAGTGTAAACATGGTGGTTTTGAGTGTGGGAGACTTCTTCAGATCCAGACATCACATCTGGAAATCAAATCCGAGAGCATGCTGTCTAATTTTTTTTTTTAAAGGAAAAGGAAAACTATCGAATCACCAATAGCAATCCAGCATGCTGTCTAATTTTAAATATAGTTGAGCATAATAGGTCATTGACTTTGCTGGAAACTTATGATAGTCTCAATTTTTCTATTCAACAAGATTTTCTAGCCAACTACGATTCTTTCTTAACAACATGATCTTCTAATGGAAGTAAACAACCAAGCGAACTTAAGACATAGCATGAAATCAAGACAAATCACCACCATGAACACTGAGAAGGAAATCTCGAAAGGTCACTCTTATACAATGTTGCATAATACAAGATGAAGCAAGAATAAGAGATAATCAAGAAATAATGTGCTTCATCACAACAAACTCCCCTACAAGAGAAGTGGACTAAAGCTAGTTCATTCTTCTCAGAGAAGAAGACAAAGGGGAAAAAAGGGCCCACCTCAACTTGAGTAGTATGCCCTATTCACACCCAAAAAAAAAAAAAGGAAAAGAAAAAAAGAATAGTATGCAAGTAACACCCTGAGTACTAACTGGATATAGAGGTAGATCCAGCAAGCCATCTAATCAGTTACCTTACTCAACATAGAGTCTTCATCATCCAACTTGGATGCCAATCTTTACTCTTAGTTTATATTCTACGCCTCTTCATGATTAACAGCAATTTCGGCAGTGTTTCTGCCCAAATCCATAAACCATGATTCATGCATGTTGCTTTGGGGTTAATTCTAAAACCCTATTATGCATGTTCATATATTATTATTCCATTAAGCATGACTTATGCATCTTACTTAGGGTTTTCTTCTGTTAAATAGTGTATTAATGGGTTGTAGCTAAGATTTCTAGTAAAGGCATCTTATTACTTTTCCCTACTTTGCTGTTCCTCTATGGTTTTGTGACTACATTTAGATGGAAGGATTAGTTTAGATGCATATACACCTATATATTAAGACTAACATTGCACTGACCAAATATTGTTCATGGTGCTTCATGTACAGATACAAGAGGAGCCAGTTACATACAAACCCTCCTAACCCGACCTTAGGCACTCTAGGATCCCGGTCCATCTGAAATATGCCCCCAGTTCACGTCAAGATATAGATGAGTACAATGATTTAAATGCCGACAGCATGCCGTCGATAAGGGGATTTTTAGAGAAAGGCCATGCCGACACAAAGATAGTGTCGATTTGCAGGGAAACCGTCGACATGCCGACCGTCTACTGAGTGGCACTGGGAATTGGAGCGGCGGGAATTTGAAAACGAATTGGAAGTTTAAATCTGAGGAAGAGGGACAAGTTATACTTTCAAAATTCGGGAAGAGTCCACACACACACGTTGATTTTTTGTCATATAGGCTCAAATAACCTGCAAATACATTTCCAACATCTTGATTTAGTTGTCTTTCGAATTTTAATCATTCCTGCACACACGTTGATTTTTTGTCATATAGGGTTAAATAACAATTATTTTTTGTTCATATAGGCTTACATACAACTGTAAATATGTTTCTAACATTTTGATTTAGTTGTCTTTCAAATTTTAATGATTTCTATCATTTTTGTCAGCATGCATCGGCATGCCCTCGACGTGCCTCGAAATGTCATTTTTTCGGACCGTCGAAATCGTCGAAATCTGCCATTGAAAAATGGGCATTTCCACGACATGCCTTTGGCATGCTTACGAAATGCATACCTACAATTTCATCGGCACGGCGTCGAAATCGGCATTTCGAACCTTGCTTGATCTTCATAAGGGTGACCTCCAAAACAAAGTTTCAAGCTATCTTTTGGTACCCATTTTTCTTACTGGGTCCACTTGTGTTAGATCGAATTGCCTTATAGCATGTGATATTAAGCAAATACCTTTTTAGCCTCTTGACCGGTGAAGCTAGGTGACTTTGTGATTTAGAATAGGAAGCTTTATGGTCATTTTTAGGTGTGTAACCTAGTCCAAACTTGGTGGTGCTTTGTGTGTGTGTACCTAGTAATTTCTCAAGATTATGCTTACCTTTAATCAATTTGACTAGGTCATTGACAAGGATGGCAGATTTTTCCTTTATTTTATCAAGATCTAATTTCAGGGAATCTATATGAGCTTTTAGTGAGGTGATCTCTAGAGATAGCTCATAGTTTTGTGAAGCATTTCTATGTTTAAGGCCATTTCATCTTCTAGACATTTTGTTAGCTTCTTGTTTTCAGCCTTAAGTGCTTTAGCAAGATCATGCAATTCATCCAATGCTTCTAAGAGTTGTTCATTAGGTGTGAAGGAAGATACCTCATCTTTTAGAGCCATGAGTCCACGAAGAGCCTCTTCGCCTAAAGTCTCTTCTTTTTCCTCTGACGTTGGACTTCATATTAGTTTGTAATGCTATGTCCTTTTTCTTTACTCCATTTTGACTTTCCTTCATATGCTGAAGTTGGACTTCATAAACCATCAAACTTCCTATCAAGTCATTCAACTGAAGTGTTGACAGATCCTTTGATTCTTGACTAGTAGTAGTTTTTGTTTCTCAATCGCTGGTAAGAGATCAGAGGATCTCTCTGACTAGCGCTTCGTTCTTCATCTCTTGGTCGAGGTTCCTTAATGAATTCACGATATATGTAAACCTGATGTACATTTCTTTTATTGCCTCTCCTTTCTTCATCCTAAAGAACTCATATTTTTTAGTTAGGAGATTTATGTGGGTCTTCTTTACATTCGCGGTTCCTTCATGAGTTACTTCAAGGGTATTCTAAATCTCGTAGGTAGTCTTACACGCAAAGACTCGATTGAATTCTTTCTTTGATAGCCCGCAAAAGATGGCGTTCATTGCTTTTGCGTTAAATGTTGCCTTCTTGTCATCAGCAAATACTTCGACTCCTTCCTTTTTCTCTGGTTGGGTATATTTTGAGACGATCACTGTAAAGGCCTGAACCCAGATTCCCGAGTCTTTCAGACTTAAGTAGGTTAAGACAAACCCACGAACGCTTTCCATGTGTCAATTGGAGGTCGCGCAAATTAAAAACATATAACCAAACTGGAAACCCGCTTGTTTTTTCGTTTTTGTGATTTGGACCTCGGATTGATAATCCGAAAGTACTGTTAGCTTTCTAGTGTCACAAGAATTTCTATGATATGTTTTTTGTGACGATCGAACCTCGGATGTGCGGAACGTGTGTGAATTGCAGGCAAACTGACGCGCAACTCGTCTTAGTGATCGCATTGTTGCAAACAACCTCCGTTTAGAAATTCGTAAATATTGTCGAATTCCTTGTCTCGTAACAATTCCGGTGATACGAGTTTCGCTGGAGTCAAAGCTCGATTACAAGAGTGCTCTATTTATAAAAAAAAACTACGTAAAGGGATTTTAATAATTAAAATAATAATAATAAGGGGTATGGGGTTTGATCCTAAAAGCTAAGTACATCAAGACGAGTCCGTTGACACTAGTTAAGCGTGAATAGGATCTGTATACCTAGAAAATGGGAAATATTTACATAATTGGTCAAATTTAGTCAACCCTTGAGAAACGTGCCCAAAATTCGTTAAAGTATCGTTGGATTTCTCTCGTTGTTAGCTTTCCAACGACAGTCATTTCATGAAATTTCGAGTCCTCTACCAAAAATCACATGTAAATTGTGACGCGAACGATTTAATTAATTAAAATAAAAGTAATATGAGTTGTTACAACCATATCTCAAATCCCAAACCGACATATAGATAGGAGAGGCTATAAGGAGGGGAGAGGAGTTCGTGGATGGGATTTCCACAGATGGCATACGTATAGGAGAGAGAGAGAGAGAGGGAGAGAAAAGAGACCATTTTTCTCCTTATCCACTCTTCCCTTCTCGTCACCATTGTCCTATTCCCCCCAGCACTGCACGAAAGGGGGGACGTGGCCAACGACCTCTTGTCGAAGGGCACTTGACATTGACACAGCAAGGTGAGCCCTATAAATCTCTTTTCGTTCTTGCATGGGGAAGCTAGGGAGGAATAGCATTACGAAGAGGGAGGAGAGGTAAAGGGAAGGCAAATCGCATGAAGAGGTTGGGAGAATGATGGCGATGCGACCGACGTGGACATGACATGAGGCACCAACGGACAGTGATGGGTTCTTGCACCCATTACCGTCGATGAGAAGACGATGAAGAAGAAAGGCAAGGAGAGCGGCAACGGGGAAGGGAGACCGTGGAGGGGGACGGCTATTGCAGGCCATTCGAGGGTTGACGGCGAGGAGCGTCGAGGGGGAACCCTCCGATGGCTACCGTTGCACCGGTGAACTGTTGCGTATGGGTAGGTTGCACCTATCATGGGTGCACGATGAAGGAGGAAGGAGGTTGCTCGATGAAGGTCGCATGTGGTCGCCAAAGGAAGAGAGGGCTCGCTAGCGAGGCCATCATGGCCGAGCAAGGTCGACCAATAGAGGAAACGACCAGCCACCATGGCTGGGCGTGCATGCATGGTGAGGAAGATGAATAGTGCTACGTAAAAAAGACCAAAGGCGTGAAGAAGAGTTGTGGTTGAGGATTTTAAAAAAATTACATACTTTAAATCTTAAGTTTTGATTATCACGATTCGATCCCTGATTGTAGCCTTCCTTGTTTGGTTCATTCAGGACTCTTTCGAAATCCATTTTCGACGAGTCACCTGCCGTTAGAATCCCATTGAGACGTACTTCGATATGGTAAGATCTAATTTTCCATTTGAAGTGGTAAATTACGACTGTACCCCTGAGTTCCTTTTTATTTACGTTTTGACATGTATTCTCATTTCAATTGGAAATAGACACCCAAAGCGTGTGCAAAGTCTGAGAAGACTAACGGTTTTCGCGGAGTCATCGTGACCCTCCAACGCCGTTAGGTAGAGTAGTCCCTCTCTTTTCCCCATGTGGGTTATCTACATTGTGATTTCATTCATATGTATTACCGTTAGTGTGCATTCTTACCTCATACTAGGATCAGACCCGTTTGCGCATTTCTTGCTAGCCTGGGTACTCGAATATTAAATATAGATGATGTAAATCAAGTTATTGACTTAGAATGTGGATAATCAATTTGTTATATTTAACTACCAGGTTAAAAGGATTAACAACAATTTATTTGACAATTTTCATGAATTAAATGAATTACAAAGCACTTAATATATGAGATGTGATCTTACCATGGGATGTACGAAATGAATTCTATTGTAAATCTGGTATCATCGTGATGGTTAAATAATACTTTGATTGGAACTACGATTAAAAATTGGAAACTACTTGTAAATGATAAGTTGGAGAATAACGTAGATATCTGGTAATTCTGTAATCGGCACGACGGATTCGTCGGAAATTAAAAAAATTAGATAACTGATTTTAGCCCTGCTACTCGCCGGATTTTGGTTGTAGATTTGGCCTTTCATACCAGTTTCAAGGGTTGGTTTAAAGAGTTGCTGGCCTCCTTACAACTCTTTGGTTAGGCTTAGCGACCAACTGGGATAGTAGGATGCGTGGCTCGAGGGTTGGAGTTTGCTTTCTTTACTCTGCTGGTGGATGAGTCATTGGCTGTCTATGATTCAATGTGTAGCTAGCACGTGTTCACACCATATGATGTAGCCACCACCCCTTTCCGTAATGATCCCAAGGTGACGGAGAGTGGCGACTCGATGGGTATAAGACGTCTTCTCGACTAAGAAGGTGGCTTATACTGGTATTGCGTCACAGGAAGTCACACGAGATCGTCTCGTGCCCTGAGACGCCAATTCCCAAATTGTGGACTATGATAACTTAGGTTTCCAATATACAGAACGGAACTGGATAACGAGATATTTAATAAATGGATTAATTAAAACTATAGTACCCATTTTCTCTTGTTTTCTGTTATTGATGTACTCTGTTGTTATTGCTTCTACTCTATTCAGTCTTTACTGACGTGTTTTTGGGTTCCGTACTCAGGTGTATTTGGCAATTCACAAGATGATTTCCGTTGTACATCTTTTTAGCTTATATATTATGGAAAACCTCTGGTCAGTATTAAATTTCTGTTCATTTAGTTGATACATTATAACTAGTTTGTTTGGTTATGTTTATATTTTATGATTATATGCAAAATGACTATAATCTTGTGGGTGATTGTGCTTATATACTTCGGTTCCGTTGCTTAGCAGGACTCAAGTCGTCACAATCACATCCCAAACCTCGTAGCCTATGGATTCGAGAAATATCTATATTCTTGTCTTCCAGTATCCATAGTTTGTTCCACCAAACAATGGAGGTCTTACAGCTAATTACCCCTCAGCATAGATGTCAGCAGAGGACTTTGACATCTTCTAGACAATAACTTAGCTCTGATACCAAATGTTGGTTCCTACAAAATCTAAGGTTCTACATTAGAGGGGGGTGAATAGTGTAGTTTGCAAAAATATGATAAACTTTAAAATAAATCAAACCACAAATGACATCACACGAATGCACATGGATTTATAGTGAAAACCCTTTCGGGTAAAAACCACTACCTATGAGCTACTCAACTTAGGATTTTTCTGACTAGACGAAACTAGTCAATCCACTAGTATGCACCACTTGAATGAGGGTGACAAAACCTTTTATAATGGTTTCTCTTATACACGAGAGAAGATAAACTACGGGTTTCCAAGATAACTTAGGACCCAAATCAAATAAAGAGAATAAAAGAGTACAACTTTGTAACCTAAGGAACCTCACGAGTATAGAAATCAAACCAAAATTTTTCGCAATAGCTCAGATTAGAGTGCTTAGGAAAGCATAGAAAAATGAGCACTGAAGCACTTTAGAATGATGTGTAGAAGCATTTTTTCTCTTAGAGATTTGCTTTTTGAGGTGAAGAAAAAGGCAACTGAAAGGTCCTATTTATAATTGAAAAATGAATAGATTTGGTAATCATTCAAATCTCATTGATCGATCAAAAGTAGTTGTTGGTTGATCCAATTAAGGTTTGGTCGATTAAATGATTATCTTGATCAATCAACTATTGGTCGATTAAACTCTGATTTTGATCAATTAATCTATGAAAATTGGAATGCCTTATTTAGATCGTTTGGTCGATCACATATTTCGTTTGGTCGATCAATTAGTTTTGGTCGATCAAAGGTATATGAAATCGTAAGTAAACTAACACTTTTAAGTTTGATTGAAATATTCGAGGTTCCATACGAAGATTCTAGGCTCAATAAAAGAAAAAATCACATAGATCATCTTTCCTTGTCTTGTCTCTTAGCAAGATAATGTCCACGCTAGATTTCCTAAAAGATTAGTTCACAAATAAAACATAATTTAATTTCATAAAAACATAGTTATCAACGATAGACATGTGGGAACAAAGAAGCAAAGTCCCCACATCTCATCCAATCATCCCTCCATAAATGAAACAACTCCCCTAACCCCAAAACCGACCTAAAGAGCTCGAGTTGTGGCCCTTGCTAAAGTATAGGTAGAATGCTGGACCAAAAAAGCTTAAAAGCCCTCTGGTTTGAGCGCCCCAAAAAAGCATCCATCGATAAGGCATATAAGTCCCACAACTGTTTATCCACCCTGCCCCTCCCCCCCCCCCCCCCCCCCCCCAATTTAATAGTTAACTAGCCCACTTCATAACTAGAGCATTGTTGAACACATCAATCAACTGCAATCCCAATCCTCCTCTAGAGTTTAGCCTACAGATCTCATTCCATGAGATCATCTGTAAGAAGCAACCCTCATAATCAGGTCCTTTAGAGAAGAATCTTTTCCTAATCACCTCCAATTTTTTAAGGGCCTCCTTCGTCGGCCTGAACAAGGATATGTAAAGCACCAAAATGGTAGACAAAAAGAGCTTTACCGACACCAGCCTTCCATCCCTAGAAAGAGGTCTACCCTCCAACCAGTAAGTCTTCTATGGACCCTTTCCACCACAAGGTTCCAATTCACAATCAAAAGACGTTACCTCCTTAAAGGTAGGCCAAAGTACACCAATGGCAACTGAACCACAAGGTGTCAATGACAAACAACAAAACCTCCTCTTATCCCTTATCCATGTTGAAAGGAATAGAAGTCGAATTCCTCCCACTTATAGACAATCCAGAAATACCACCAAAAATTTCAACCAAGGTAGATACATTTTCCACCTGCTCCAATAGTCCTTAAATAAAGAAGATGGTGTCGTCTGCATATTGTGACACCAGAGTAAGGACCGAGCCATCCACCTACAAGGTGAAACCAGAGAAGTCCACCACATCCTCTAAAAGCCAGGCAGACGAACGTATCCACAACTACATTAAATAATAGTGGCGCCAAAGGACAACCATGTTGCACCCCTTGCTGAGGCTAAGTCCACAATCCACTTGACTTCCCATTCACCAAAACAAAAAACGATGTAATCATAACACACTGCTTCATAAGCCAAATCCATCCCTCTAGGAAGCCCCTCAAAATCTCCCAAAGAAAAGCCCAACAAAATCATAGGCCTTAGAAAAATTCACCTTCCACAAAAATACTAATGTCTCTTCTCCAAGCAACAACCATTTCTCCAGCTAGAACAAAGGAGTCTAGTAAAGATCTCCCCAAGATAAAAGCCAACTAGATGAGGGAGATCAACCTCATCTGCACAACACAATCTGTTGGCCAACACCTTGGCCACAGTAAGGTACACAACATTGGAGAGGGAAATTGTCTTATAATCGTCAATGGACTCAATAACCAACTTCTTTAATAGAAGGAAGAAATGGAATCTATTAAGCCTCTCGAAGCCGTGGCTCCCTCCAAAGAATTCTCGCACCATATTCATGACATCCTCTCCATCCACATCCCACAACTCCTTGTAGAATAGCATTGCAAGCCATCCAAACCCGAAGATCCTTTCTCCTTAAGCCCACGCATAGCTGCGAGAACCTCCTTCGTGATCTCCTGAAGCAAATCAACCTTTTCTTGGCTATCCAGCATCGACACATCTAATTAGCCTAACCTCCCATGAGTCTCCTGGTGAAATCATGAAAGTGCATGCTGCCAACATGACAAATCTTTGGCATATGATCCAAAACAACATCTCCAACCTGCAATGTCTGAATGAGATTCATCATCCTCCTAAAGCTTGCTGTCATATAAAAAACCTGGTAGTTGCATCCCCCTCCTTAGGCCGAAGTTGTCTCGACTTTTGTCTCGAGTCCACCTCCCTCTTGAGATCCTCCAATCTAACCTTGGCCTATAGCCTACATCATTCCTATTTCCCATTAACCCCCAATAGACCAACCCCGTCCATCAAATCTCATTCATTGATAGCCTGAAGCGCCTCCTTATTGGCCTAATTACGCCTCGCCTGCACCTCCTTTTTATAATCCATCAAAGCTACCCAAATGCCTTTTATTTTCTCCGCCATAGTACATGTTGTAAATTTGGAACAAGGAATCTCAGACCACTTTGATTGAATGAAGTCCTAGAACCCCTACTCCATTAGCTAGGACTTCTAATGTTTGAAGTAAGAAGAAAAGGGGGGGTCCCCACGCCACTACCCCAAAGTAGTGGAGTATGGCCGAAGAATGACCTATCCATGGCAATCACCAAAGCTCCCTGAAAGAACTCAACAAGCAACACGCTACACAAAAATCAATCTATATGCGATGCAAAACCCGCTTCATTCCTCCAAGTACACATTGTACCAAAGGTTGGGAGGTTCAACAATTCAAGGTCATGAACCACATGACGAAACTCCATCGTATGTGCATTAATCCTACCATCTAGCCTATCTGCTACCTCCAAAGTGACATTGAAGTCCCCACCCACCAGTCAAGGCCATCCATCAGCAAGATCCGAAACATGCTTTATCTCCTTCCACAGAACTAACCTATAGGATCAAAGTAGCCCCATCCAAGTTCCTAGTGAACACTCCAAGACCACTCTAGTCGTGACCAAGGAGGAAAACAACTGGAAGTTGCTGCCGTTCCACATCAAAATCAGACCACTTGACCTCCCCTCTGAATTAATTGCAAGCACCCCAAAGAAACGGCCACCCCCAAGGCTTCTTTTGATGGACACATCAACCTCAAGGTGTGTCTCTTGAAAAATAAAAAAATCAACATACCACTCCTTGAGGTATCTTGTCAAGGTTGCCCTACATCCCACAATCCCCTCACATTCCATGATAACACTCTAGCCATGGGATCCATCTCTACCCCCTACTTTGGTCCCCACCAGGGTCCTTTCACCTTCAACGTGTGCATAACTCGTCAATCAACCTCTAAGACATCACGACTATCTGGAGCAAGCCCGCTTTTGTCTGTAAGTTTCTTTTAAAAATGTTTCCTCTTGTAATAGATGCAGTAGTACCAGGAAACATGATGCGCTTCGAAAGGCACTTGTTCCTTCCAACGGCCGCATGGGGACCTCCCCTTTTGGAAAGCCAACGCAACTCCCCACCAAAACCTCCTCGAAAATCGTCACCATCTCCTTTTCAAAATTTGGAATCCCAGAGAAGGCAGCTCTAGCAATCGATTTCCAAACACATCACACCGCCGAAACCTCCTTCTCAAGTCGTTTCGCCGGAGCGCCACCGACCACAACCTTGGTGAAGCTCCTTTGTAGTGCTGGATGGGACGAAGAACCACGAGCAACTTTAAAGCAAATCACCCAACACGATCCCTCAAGCCTGAGAATGGCCTTGGAGGGTGATTCTAGACCCATAAGAAGCTCCCCTACAATCAGGATGGAAGAAATATCTCCGTCAAACAATCCTAACCAGAGCAACTTTCAATTCTCGCAAATAGTGCACATACATTCCACCACCTCCATAGTTTGTAAGCTGAGCAAGATGGCCTCAGATATGAGATTGAACCTCTGGTTTGAGAAGAGGCCTCTCCTTCAAAGCTTCATCATGAGGCGATGGAGGCCTCCAATGAATGACAGGTGTTCCTCATTGCCAACTCACGAAACTTCGAACAATCAACATCTGCTTGAACCAAACCAAAAGGCAAGAATCTATCAGGAGCGAACTTAGCCAACTTCCACTCTTTCGAAAGACAGTTCATGTCCGATATACACCTCGAACCCCCTCCACCGCAATGCTATCACAGACGACATCCCCCACAAGAGAAAACCTCAAGAAAGAAACGATAGAAATAACTGCAGGGGACCAAGGTACCTCCATCTTAAAAGATGGTGGATCCATAGGAGACAAAAACGTCACCACCTTGACCTTGCACAATGCCATCCTATGACCAACTCCTTTGCATGCCAAACAAACAAGGTCGTGACAATCGGAGGCGATGTGGCCCCACGCCCAACAACGGAAGCACACCACATAGTGACAAGCCTCAAAACCCCTCACTCCACTAATAGTCCAACCCCCTCCCACCCTATCACCACCTCTACCCTCCTTCGTTCTCCCCGACACCATCTTCCACTAACTTATTCACAAGGAATTTAACAAAACGAAGATAAGGTCTTTATGCTCCTTCCAATATGTCTTAGCCTATTACTCTTGACAAAATATGCATAAATATATAATCAAAATATATTTCTATTTTACTTATTGGTTACCCTTTTTGTACATCATCAAAACATTTAAATGGTTGACACTATATTCTATGATGAAGGCTCTTTAACAGAAGCTGAGAATGTGGCTACTTTATTAATGCCATTTGGGGAGGTAAGCGGTCTTTCCATCAACAAACAGAAGCCTTCTTCTGTCACTTTTGGTATGGAGGAAGCTGAATTGATTACTATATGTACTATGTTATCTACACCCCAAGTTTCTTTACCCATTTGTTATCCTAGGCTACCACTCTTTGTTGGATTGCCATGCATTCAGGGTTTGATAGCTTTGATGGAGATGCTCTATAAGCAATTAGCTTCTTGGTGAGCATGCTTGCTTTCCAAGGGAGGTCAATTGGCTTTGTTAAAGGCAATGCTTTTTGCCATACCAATCTTTTATGTGCCCATATTTGGGCATCCAATTGAGGTTGTCACGTGTATTAAGGTCTTGTGCCACCACTTCTTATGGAAAGGGGACTCTAAACTTAGAAGGGGTGGATATTTGGTTGCTTGTAAGGAAGTTTGCCGACCATTCTCCAAAGGTGGCTTGGGTGTTCGTCACTTACGAATTATGAATGAGGCTCTACTTTTTAGATGGTGTGCCAACAATATGAGTGGTAATGATCGATTATGTTCTTAACTATTGCATTCACTTTATGGCCACACCCTCGATTGGAATACACGTGCAACTCTATCTAGCGGTGTCGGCAAAGTCTCTCACCTATTTCCACACCTGGCTGAATTCTTCACTCCAAGGGTGGGTGTCAACGATGGGTTTCTCTTTTGGCAAGATTCTTGGTTGCCATTAGGCCCTTTGGCAACTTCTTATCCATGCCTTTATGCCTTGGCACGTGCCCCTAATGCTACTCTTGCGGATTGTTGGTCTCCTATCAATGGTGCAGACCAAGGGAGCTGGATGTCCAAACTTTTGGGGCACTTTGTCTACAGCTAGAGAGGAGTTCCTCCAACTTCTAGCCTCTATTAATCCCTTTGCTTTGCAGCAGGGAATAATGGATGGCTGGGATAGGGGTGCTGGGCACTTCTACGTGAGCAAGGCTTATACCTTGCTAGGGGAACCTTTGGGTGCTCCAGATGAAGATTTCCTTGCTGATTGTTCTCTTTTATGGTCAGCAAAGGCCCCACTCAAGGTGAGGTTTTTCATTTGGAAGTTGTGTAGAAGACGACTTATGACAAAAGTCCAAAGACATTCTTGGATTCCTAATACGGTGGTTACTTGTTCCTTTTGTGATGGGGCAGATGAAGATGATGATCACTTAGTTTTTCACTATCCTTTCTAAAGATCAAGTTAGGAGGCCTTCCACTTTGATTGGCTTTCATTGGATTCTTTTGCAGATTTCTGGTCTTCTTTCAGAAGAGGGAGATACACACCGGGTCCTGCTATTTTTCAAACAAAGGCTCAGCGAGCTGCTCCTTTATTTGTTCTGTGGACTATTTGGTGTTAAGAGGAATGGGACAGTTTTTCAGGGGTTGCATTTTTATAAAGAGAATGTAGTGCAATGGGCTAAAACTTTGTTGGCTGAGTGGTGTCCATCTTGATGTAACATGCTTTAATGAAGTTGGAGGGTTGCAATACTGAGAAACTGTCCTTTTACTTTTCTAAAAAAAAAGCTGATTCTAACAAGTTCCATCAAGAAACAAAACATGAACTGACCATGATTATCAACTTCCCCATATTGCGAGTTTTCTTACCTCCAGCAACATCTATTAGGAGTAGGGTTGTATCTCAAAAGAATTGCAGTCGGTTATTTCCTACACTCTCTCCAAGAACGGGATTTCACTAGTATGCCAATTCTTCATACTGATCATGCAAGATAATGATGAAACATATGCCGTATGGAAGTGAGATGATTCTATCTTACCTTTACTAGGATAATAAGCATCAAACTGGCGACAAATGATTCAAGACACTTGGATTGATCACGCAAAAAAAATCCTTAATGCCATTTACTATTCAAAAAACCCCAAGTGCTACGATGCTAATTGCAATTGTGAAACAAAGTATAAAAAGAAATTAAGGTTTGCTTACGGTAAAGTCCAGACAGTTCTGATACTTCCATCTTGGTCGCTGCTCGGAGTCTGCGGCTTTATATAGCTACCTCTAGGTGCAAGTAAACAGGGTATGACCTCAAGCTGTGGTGCCATGGATGCGCATGCCAGAACAAATGCATGTAACACAAATTTAACGCTACATGAAGGAAGGCATCTAAACATAATAGAATCAAAATTTTGATAAATTTACATTTGACAAGTCACCAACTGATAAGAATTTAGAATGAAACATGTGAGTCAAAATAAAGCAAACATAAGTGAAGGACAAGAAAATCTCAAGGAGCAGGAAACCAACATGAATCAAAAGCATGAATTTCTCAACATACCAAGTCAGCACCACCAAACAAGCATCCTTGGCCCATTAATCAAGGGAGACCCCCATGCAACCAAAAGCAGTTGGACCCTAGCAGAAAATGGATAGGTGTTTCTATTACATTCAATTTAAATTGGATGATGGAAAGACTAGCAAGCAGCCCCTCTGTTGTCCACTGTATTTCTAACATGCTTGGAGTCATACAAAGTTAGCAATGACCTAGATTGCAAGCATAGGAAAGCAACTAGACTCTCAAAAAGAAGTGAAGGGCAGTGAACTTGAAAAGGTTGGAAGATCTGGCCAAAGAAGGTGACGGCCCAGTAGATTCTTTCCCATGATTTGATCCTTCCCAGTAAAACACGACATGTTTGAATGATGATTGGCTGTATGCAAGAAAAGGGGACTTTCCTCTTGTTAAAGCAGCACAAGAGTCAATCAAACGGAAGAAGGGAAAGCTAGTCAGGAATCACGCCCTCTATCCAACATTGTCCTCTGTCAAGAAAGAGATGTTGTCCTCTGTCAAGAAAGAGATGTCCCATGTAGTCAAAGATGGTTAAAAGAGAAAGGCCTACTGAAATACTTGAAAAAATAAGTTATGAATGATTTGAGTGTAGGAGCTCCTAGAGAGGAATGTACAGGTCGAGCCAGTAGCGGAAGAGAGGGAATTGATGACCAAATGACTCAATCCCCATGGTTAGCAAGTGAACTCGATTGTACTAATCTACAAGAGACGAATGTAAATGAGTGATAAAGAGGACTGGGTTATGGCGATCAGGAAGAAACAAAAAATTTCCAACGATAACTGTCATATTTACTGTAGAAGATAGCGGTCAACAAGATGTTTAGAAAATGGAAAGAAAGCTCAGACTCAAAGAAGGCCACTTTCACTAGTTTCCCTTGATGAGAAGGAAGCAATACAAGTTAGCACTATGGGTACAAGCTTTCCTGTGATAGCTGTTGAGACTCCTAGTTATCTTGTACTTTGCCTTCTGTTAGTAGCTATTTGTAGCTTATTATTTCTTTACAGACATGCACTGTATTTTACCTACATCTCTCTCTATATAAAGAGGTGTAGGGTTTCCAAGGAATAACAAATTAAATATTTCTTCCGACTTAATATCAGAGTGGTAATCCTAGATCAACGCTCGGGTATCCCACCTGAATATGCCTCTGAACCAAAACCCTAATCCATATTCTTCGATCTCGCCAACAGCACGCGCACAGCAGCGTGCAATGGCCGTTCTCAGCAGCAACGTGCATGTGCAGCAGCAGCAATGCAACAGAGGTGTGCAGCAGCGACGGCAACATGCTGCAGCGCCGGTAGCGGGTGGCAGCGTACTGCAGGAGTAGTAGCGTGTGCGGCACATGCATGAAGCAGCGGTGCTCGAAGCAGGCACACGGCAGCATGCTGCAGGAGTAGCAGCGCGCGCCAACGAGTGCGTGAAGCAGCGGCGCTCAGCGGGGTGTGTGCAACACCAGCCCTAGGCCGTACCAGACAAAGCGGCAGCAGCAGCGGCAGTGTTGCTGCCTATTGCTACTTTGTAGGACGACAGCGGCAAGCACAACCTCCTCCCTTGTGGTTTGAGGACCACTAGGGATCCCTTCTGACCCTAGTGTGTCCCTCCTATCATCCGAAGGGATCTCATGATCTGAAAGACGTGATTTCCGAGGATCTGTTCACCCGGATTTCATGCTCGATCACATAATTTGTGATCTGATCGTTATTCTATAGATCTAAAGGAGATATTTCAAATCCGATTTCTGTGGATTCCCAATGGATTTAAGAGCAATGGCCGCTTCCTCATCATCCGATTTGTGAAGCAATCAAGATGATGGAGTATGCAAGCACGGTGCAACAAGAGCATAACATGAGCCAATCATCATAGTACAAGATGGTTAGTTAATTTCGGTGCCTCACAGCATCTTTGCGGTGATCACAATTATTTTCGATCACTCAGTTCTGTTGCGCCAGGGAGGATGACGAAGGTTGCTAATGGCAGGCACGCTCCAGTTGTTGGCCAAGGGGAGGTGTCTATTACCCCTACGTTGCGGCTGCCAAGAGCGCTATACGTACCAGGGTTTCCCATGAGCCTGTTGTTCGTGAGCAGAATTACAAAGGATCTTCATTACAGGATTATTTTTTACGAGATTGGATGTATTATCCAGGATAAGTTCATTGGAAAGACCGTCGCCAAAGGTACAGAGGAGAATTGTCTTTATCACCTTGGCCAGGAGCAATTTACAGGAGCTAGTAAGTACGATAGTGGGAGTGCTTTACAGTGGCACGTTCGTCTAGGTCACCTACCTCTGGATCGCCTCAAGAGGGTAATTCCATATATTTCACCTGCTACAACTAGTAGATGTGATGCTTGCCAATTAGGAAAGTATCATCAATCTTCCTTTCCTGACAGTACTTCTCCTGGATCAGCAGCTGCTCTTAAGTTACTCCAAATGGATATATGGAGATCGAGTAGAGTTCTAGACAGGATGGGACATCAGTATTATCTTGTTATCATTGATGATTTCACCAGAGTATCTTGGGTATTCCTTTTGAAGACCAAGGGAGATGTTTGACGTGCCATAGAGACTCTTCTCTTGAAGATGAAGACTCAATATTCTGCCACAATGAAGATTGTACGAACGGATAATGCCCTCGAGTTCTGCACTGCTAGATTTGCTGAGTTCTACATGACTCATGGGATTATCCATTAAACCACTTGTCCCCATACTTCACTGCAGAATGGGATTGCAGAGAAGCACAGACACCTGGTAGAAATTGCCTGCACTCTACTTATCCACCATAGTATCCCACGGAGATACTGGGGGGATGCTGTGTTGACGGCGTGCTACCTCATTAATAGGATGCCGAGTTCAGTCCATCACGAGCAAATACCGATTCTTCTGTTACATCCAGATGTTGAGCTTTTTCATGTGTCTCCCAAGACCTTTAGGTGTGTTGCTTTTGTCCATGTGTCATCACAAGCCGTGACAAGCTTGCTCCTCGTGCTGTTAAGTGCATCTTCTTAGGGTACTCCAGGAGTCAGAAAGGGTACCGATGTTATGATCCCATCCGCCACAGGCATTACGTTAGCGTTGATGTGACTTTTCATGAGACGACACCATATTTTTCTATTATTGGACAGACGAGTGTTCATAATGATGCTACTCCCATGTTTATTCCTCCAGTTCCACTTGAGGTGATGCCGATCTTCACACCTCTACCGACTTCTTTAGGGTCAACTACCCTCTTGGATGACTACCAGAGATTGCATGGTCTGCTGCAAACATATAGTAGAGCTCATGCGACACTACAGAGGCATCTGCCTACACCAGTGACTAATACTCCACAGGCAGTTGAGATGGGTTCTGATGACGGAGATCATCTAATTAAACATGATCCCCCTAATAGTGCAGATCACCATAGTAGTGAGGTTCCCTCTGCAGAGACTCAGTTAAAGATACCATATGAGTCTGATCTTCCTATTGCCATTAGGAAGACACCCCGCATGTGTGATTTCAGATATCAAATTGCAGGCAATTTGGTTACAGATGGTCTTGGTTCTTAGTTTAGCAACTTCAGTCAGGCACTTACAACTTCACCCATTCTGTCTACCTATCAGCAAGCCATGCTTGATCCAAAGTGGCATCAAGCCATGGAAGACGAGATAGCAGCACTTCGGAGCAGATAGACTTGGGATCTCACCTCGCTTCCTATAGACACACGACTAGTTAACTTCAAATGGCTATTTCCCTTGAAGTACAACCCTGATGAGTCTATTTCAATATATAAAGCTAGGTTGGTGGCAAAGGGGTTCACCCAAATATATGGGATGAACTTCTTTAATACTTTCTCTCCCGTTGCGTGGCTTGCTATTGTTCGGGTACTCATCTCTGTTGCTGCTGACCAAGATTGACGGTTACACCAACTTGATGTGAAGAATGCCTTTCTTTACGGCAATCTTCAGGAGGAGGTTTACATAACCCTCAGGTTTTGAGGTTTAAGGGGAGTGTGTGTGCAAACTCAGGAAGGCCATGTATTACCTAAAGCAGAGCCTGAGAGTCTAGTTTCAGAAGCTCTCAGATGTGTTGTAGAGGATGGGGAAGCAAAGGTCTTCAAATCATTCTTTGTTTGTCAAGAAAACAGAGAATGGCATGGTAGCTCTACTGGTTTATGTAGATGACCTGATTATCACTGGAGATGATGAGGTTGGATAAGACAAGTCAAGGAATATCTTACATAGCAATTTGTTATGAAGAATCTGAGCTAGCTTAGATACTTCTTGGGGAACGAAGTCATTAAGAGCAGAGATGGGATTATTCTTTCTCAACACAAGTATGCATTGGATGTTCTTCAAGAGACAAGTATGCCAGGGTCCAAATCAGCAATATTCCTATGTACCCCGAGGCTCATCTTCATGATGAGGAAACAAATTCAACTAATAGCAGAGCATACAGACAGCATGTGGACAAGTTGTACCTACCTATCACCAGACCTGATATTGCCTTTGGCAGTAAGCAAACTTAGCCAGTTTATGGAGAGCCCAACAAAGCTACATTGGCAGGCAGCTATACAGGTGCTGAGATATTTGAAGAAAGCACCAGGTCGTGGTATTCTCTTTCAGAGAGGCTCTCCTATGACATTGGTAGGATATTCCGACGCTGATTATGCGGGATGTATGCTTGACAGGAAATCCACCACTGGTTTTTGTACCTTTGTGGTGGATAATCTGGTTACCTGGAGGAAAAGGAAACAGGGGATAGTTTCTCACTCTAGTGCAGAGTCAGAGTATAGGGCAATGGCCCAAACTGCTACAAAGATGGTTTAGGTACAGTCTCTTTTGCGTGATTTACAAGTTCAGATTGAGAAGTCCATGGAGATGCTATAAAGGCCCAAACCGACTGCCCGAGGTTATTTTTCGACTAAGCATATCAAGAAGAAACTGTTGGCACTCGTCAGGCAAGAATCGAGTTTGTATACTTCGAAAATTAGAAAAAATGTGTTTTTTGGTCAAACCTTGCCAACTCTCACAAATCGCAACTAAATAACGCCAAAATTTGTGTACTGTTAAGTTTCCCATGTCACAAGCTTTTTAATAGGAGTAACTTCCCGCTGATCCAAAGTCATTTGCTATAAAGATGGGAAGAACATGTAAGCTTCAATTTTGGTTAATTAATGATTTTATGATACATATATACACATATACAACTACATGGATTTAGTTATTTATTTATTTGTTTATTAAATTATTTTATTCTCCTTACAACAAGCCATCGGATCCAATCTTTCTTTTTTAAAGCCAACGACCAGTTGCAAACATTGGAAATTACCCTTTCTTTTTTTTATCTCTCTCTTTTCTTTTCATTTTATCATAGCCAACTCAATCCTTCATACCACCAATAAAGCCCTCTCCTCTCCTACATATAGGCACCCCTACCAAACCAGTAAGAGGCACAAATCTAGTTGCCACCCTCAGATCTTTCACAAGTGAGAGAGAAAGTGAACAAGCGAGGGCAGAGGGGGGGTCGAGGAGGAGAGGCCGAACCATAGCCTTCTCTCTTCTTGCCCATCTCTAACTGAAGGCTGCAGCCATGGGACCGACCATGACCCCCATCGCATGGGGAGAGCAAACGACAAACTATCATACGTCCCTCATCCTTCACGTTTCTTCTCATTTTTGTTGTCGAGTCAAGGAAAGAACGAGCTAGTTGAAGGGGAGGCACATCGGTGACAACCTATGCATAGCCTTCTCTCTTCTTGCCCATCTCTAACTGAAGGCTGCAGCCATGGGACGGACCATGACCCCCATCGCATGAGGAGAGCAAACGACAAACTATCATACGTCCCTCATCCTTCACATTTCTTCTCGTTTTTGTTGTCGAGTCAAGGAAAGAACGAGCCAGTTGAAGGGGAGGCACATCGGTGACAACCCATGCATGTACAGGCATGGGTTCACGTAGAAGCATGAGAGGAGGAAGGTCGCGAGAGGTCGATGAAGGCCAGCGCAATGACGACGAGGTGAGGGGGAGTCATCTGTGGTGGAGATACAGTGAGAGGAGTGGCCGAGCATGGCCATGTGTTCGCACGTGAACAGTGTGGGAAGGAACCGAAGGCGAGGGAGGAGATCGAAGGAAGGTCTCCGACGACTAGTGGGCCACCGACTAAGCCACCGGACGTGACCGGCATCGGATCAAAGGCAAGGCTGACGAGGACGTCAACCGACATGCGTGCGTATGGGGTTGTTTCTCGTTAACAGTACATGAAGGGGGGAAACAATCGCAGGAAGGAGAGGAGGGGGCTTTTACAACAACAAACAAGACTTTTCCCACACGAAGTGGGGTCGGCTATATGGACTCTTTGCCCCCACACAGATCGATTTTGAGACATTTCGGGACTTAAATTAAAGTAATTGAGATCATTCTTAGTAGTTTCCTTCCAACACTTGTTTGGTATTCCTCACCCCCTCTGACCAGGTTCAGCTTCTAACTTCTCGCATCTCCTAACTAGAGCATCTAGTGACCTTCTTTGCAAATGTCCAAACCATCTTAGGCGTGTCTCATTTTATCCTCTATCGATGCCACCCTAACATTTTCTCGAATAATCTCATTTAAAACATGGTTCATTCTTATATGACCACACATCCATATTAACATCTTTATTTCTGCGGAAGATATCTTCTACACATGCATATAGTTGATAGCCCAACATTTAGAACCATATAGCATGGTTGGTCTTACCGCAACTCAAAAGTACTTTCCTTGACTTTTAAAGGAACCCTCTTATCATAGAGAACATCAGATGCACCCCTCCATTTCAACAACCTTGCATTAATTCTATGCATAACATTTCCATCAATTCCACCATCTTGTTGGAAAATAGATTCCAAGTACTTAAAAGCATCTTTTATTGGAATGCACTCTTCTCTAATTTTTACATCCATCCCTTCATTGTTCCCTCTACTACTAAACTTACATTCCATATACTCAATCTTTGTCCTGGTTAGGCATAGTCCTTTAGCTTCCAGGGCTTCCCTCCAAAGTTCAAGTTTTCTATTAACTCAATCTCTTGTCTCATAAACCAAAACAATGTCATCAACAAAAAGCATATACCATGGCACCTCAACTTAGATATGCTTCGTCAACTCATCTATAACCAAGGCAAAGAGATAAGGGCTTAAAGCCGATCCTTGATGCAGACCAATAGTGATATCAAAGTAGTCCGTCAAATCACCCTTAGTCCTTACACAAGCTGCAGCTACATAATACATATACTTTATGAGGTTAATATATAAAACTGGTACCTGTCTCTTCTTCAAAATTCTCCATAAGATATCTCTTGGGATAGAATCATAGGCCTTCTCCAAATCAATAAAAATCATATGTAAATCCTTCTTCTTGACTTTGTAGGTCACCATCATACGTCTCAAAAAATGTATTGCATCAATAGTAGATCGGCTTAGCATAAAGTCAAACTGATTTTCAATTACTACAGAGACTTACCTCACCCTTCTTTCAATTATTCTCTCCCAAAGTTTCATCGTATGACTCATTAATTTAATCCCTCTATAGTTGGAATAATTTTGTATATCTCCATTGTTCTTGTATAAAAATATCACAAAACTTTTCCTCCATTCCTCTGACATCTTTTTGCCTCTAAATAGTATTAAATAATTTTATGAGCCAAGTTATACCCCCTTTCTCCCATCACTCTCTAAACGTCTATAGGAATCTCATTAGGTCGAACAACCCTCCCACTTTTTATCTTCAAAGCCTTCACCACTTCTTTCTTTTGTATCCTTCGATAACTTGCCCGATTCACATAATCTTCTAAGTTGGCTAACTCCCCTAAGATGATATCATTATTTTATTTTTCATCAAAAAGCTTATGAAAATATCTTTTCCATCTTGTATATATATTATCACTAGCTATAAACACCCTTCCTTCTTCATCCTTGATACACCTTACATGTGTAAGGTCCTTTACTTTCCACTCTCTTGCTTTAGCTAACTTGAAGATATCTTTTTCACCTTCTTTAGAATCAAGTTTCTTATAAAAATGCTCCCAAACTTTTGCTTTTGCTTCACTGACTAATTTCTTTGCTTCTTTCTTTGCTCTTTTGTAAATTTTCCATATTTTCATTAGTGTTATCTCGATATAAGGCTTTAAAGCAAGCTCTTTTAATTTTAAACTTCACTTACCTTCCTAACTCCACCACGAAGGCTCCTTTTGTCCTGGAACTCCTCCTTTAGACATGCCTAATACCTCCTTTACCATATTTCTAATACAATTTGCCATCTTTAACCACAATTCATCAGCACTTCCATCAAGATCCCAAGTCTTTTCTTGTATCATCTTTTCTTTGAATCTCTTTTACTCTTTCTTAAGATTCCACCATTTAATTCTCAAATTCTAAAATACCAATTTTCTTTTCTTTGTCTTCCTCATATGAACATCATCACCAAAGGACGATGTTGAGCAGTTAAACTCTCCCCTAGAATAATCTTACAATCTTTACAAGAAAAATGATCTCTTCTTCTCAAAGCAAAGTAATCAATCTGCATTCTTGTTAAGCCACTTTATAGGTGATCATATGCTCCTCGTTTTTTGAAGATGGTATTTGCTATGAAAGGATCATAAGCCATTGCAAAATCAAGGAAAGTCTTCCCTTCTTCATTCCTAACACTAAATCCATGATTTCCATTTACTCTTACATATTGTAAAGCATATTTTCCCACATGCCCATTTAATCTCTACCCAAGAAAATCATCTCTGTGGAATTCCTTGAATTATCATATCAAGCTCCCCCCATTAATTTTTTCTTTATTCTTTCCTCTAAACCAACTTGAGGTGCATAAACTGAAATGACATTCAAGATCTCTTCTTCTAAGACTAATTTTATCAAAATAATTCGATCACCCAATCTGTTAACCTTAACAACACTCTCCCTCAAATCCTTATGAATAATGCCAATGTCATTTCTACCTTTGTCCCTTCCTAAATACCACAAATTGAAATCGGTTCTCTCAATTTCCTTTGCTTGTTCTCCAACCTACTTAGTCTCTCGAAGGCAAAGAATTTGAATCATTCTCCTTACCATTGTATCCACAATCTTCATTAGCTTATTGGCCAAAGTATCAATATTCCAACTACCAAATCTTAACTTCTTTTGTCACACACTTCGATGGCAAAGTGGTGGAACTAGCTTCTTTACTCACATGCATTTCTCATGCAAGAACCCTTGCACATTTTGGACTACATCCAGGCGACAATGTAGTGGAATTAACTTCTTTACTTACATACATTCATCATGCAAGAACACTTGCTCATTTTGTACTACATCCGGGCAACAATGTAGCGGAACTAACTTCTTTACTCGCATGTGTTCCTCATGCAAAAGGAGTGGGGCTTTTGTTTTGAAAAAATTGAAGTTATTAAATTATAAGTTTTTTATATTGCATTTAGGTCCCTGATAATTGTCCATTTGATTAATTCAGGGAGCAATCGAAGTCCATTTTCGGCGAATCACCATCATCAAAGTCGTGCCGAGACAGTTTTACATAGTTGGTTCCGATTTTTCATCAGATAGGATAAATTACATTTGTACCCCCAACTTTTCTATTTACTACGTTTCAATGCTTTCCCTCATATCTAATTTAGACAAGCACATGGAGAGTGTGCAAAGTTCGAGAAGTCGCTGACGTGCATTTTGGAGTCACCGAGATCACCAGTGACATTAGGTAGAGTAGTTTCCCACGTTTTTGCTAGGAATTATTAGTATGTCCTCGTCTTGTCATAGTCATTATTTTATGTGCTATTCTTTTTGCTAAGTATTGGAGTCCGTGAAAAATAATAATATTGATTGTCCTCTCATGAGTACTATGAATAGAATAATGTTGAAAATATTGATAATATGATAATTCATGTCATGTTTATAGAATTGATGTTGATTTATAAAATTTAATAATTAGATTGGGAATATTACGAAAGAAATAACCATGTCAATTTTGATGAATCAAATATATATATATATATTGCTTCTTCTATTGTACCCAAGAAATAATGTGATCACTCCCTTTATTACATTAAAGGATAAATTGTGAAATTAGTTTATAAAAGAAATTATTACTTGCCAGTTATCCTAGTGATAAATGAACGTGTGAATATAATGAAATTGACAATAGAATATGGATAATTAGATGACACAGTTTGATTGAGCCGGTTGTTGGATCAGAGAGTGAGTTAACCTTCCTACGACTCTATGATAGGCCTATTGGTCAACCAGACAACGAGGTAAGGGTACGTGCATATATATATATATATATATATATATATATATACACACGTGATATTTTGGGTTGGATAGGTTCTCAGGATGTAGAGAGGGCTATGTACAAGCTAGCATAGGTCACGTCTACGCTTATAACTTTTAATATGAACTGCCACACTACCTACACTAGGACCTCGGGTGATGGCACAAGTCGTAGGGTGATTTCAACATTTCCTCTTGACCAAGAGAACACTACGTACTTGTCATACCTCTCAAAAAATCGCAACGAGATCCCCTCGTGCCTTCCGAGGAACTAATATGAAATAATTATGACTGAAATATGGAGGGCAACACACTGTTAAGATAAATGAGACATAACTAAGAAATGCATTAATAAGAAATTTTTGAAATAACAAATTAGTACCATTTTTCCTTTTCTACTACTTTTGTTAGCATATATTTCATATTTCTATTTTTTGGTTGTTGTATGGTTGTTAGGCTTGGTTTGCTCCTCAAGGGCTTTTATGTACTTCCACCCTTTCGGTCTCTCTCTATATAAGAGAGCCTTGGGGTTTCTAATAGAATTAAGTCATTTCAATCAATTTGGTATCAAAACACTAATCCTAAACTATGGCTCTAGGTATCCCACCCCTCACAGCCTACAAAACCCTAACCACCAAACCCTAATCCTCCCCTCTCTCGTAAGCAACAGCAACTCATGGCGGAGCTCCAGCGGCGCATTGCAGCATGCACGAGACGCTGTGGCGATGCAAGTGAGCCCCAACGGCACTCATGCAGGGCTTGCGGTGATGCTGCAGTAAGGTTGGGGGCTTCCTTGGCCTCCAGCGGTGGCGTAACAGTGCCATGGGCCGTTGTGCTGGCTCTACGACGCTTTTCACGGCCTTCCTAAGTCTTGGCGGTGGCACAGCAACATCGTGGCAGCTCACAACAACGTTGGGATCCCTTAGAGGTCGATCTAACCTCCAGTGATGGTGCAGCAGCCGGCGTTGAGCCTGTGGCGGTGCTACAGGAGCACGACGGCGACAAAGCAGCCCACGGTTGAGCTTGCAGCAGTGCTGTAGGTGCACTACAAGCGACGCTGACCTCGAACGGCAGCGCTACAGTACTCCGATTGTGACAGTTGGCGACACAAATCAACAGAGGCGATTTTCCATGCTCCAATCCCTGTGCAGCAATTGAAAAGGGGTTTTGTGCCCTGGTCTAGGAACATAAGCCTGTCATGAGGTCTGAATTTGTCTGATTTCAAATTTATGGATGATTTCGTGGTGAATATGGATTTCTTTATTAAGGAATTCGTTTTATTGGGTGTGATTAATGGATGCCTTTGGATCAATCCATTTTATTGATTGATAAGGAGTTGTTGAGCTCCCTTTGGGCATGTTGAACTCACCGAGAATTGTTGAGTTCATGATGGAGGCCACTATGGAAGCAAGACTAGTCAGTCTTGACAGAGACCGTGTCAAACAATGTCATCTGAATAGAAAAGGAGGCCCATCTACACGAGGTAGGGGGTACCGTCGTTGACAAGGTAACAAGCAGTGGGCCACTGGTATGTTCCCTGGAAAGATAGGTCATGTTCAGACTGTGACTAAAGCTACCGAGCGGGCCAATAAGATGTTACGAAATAGGACAAGGCTATGGTATCTACCACTTGATACTGCAACTCTTGCTTCTTCTGCAGATGATGGATGATTAATTGATTCTGAGGCATCCAGGCATCTTAGTGGAGGTCAGGAGTGCTTCCGTATGCTGCGTGATGTTCCTCCTGACAAGACTATTCAGGTGGCTGATGGACATCTTTCTCAGGTCCAAGGCAAGCGGGAGGTTATTATATCCCCTACCTTAAGACTACCCAATATTCTATCTGTTCCCAATTTTCCGATCAGTTTGTTGTCAGTTAGCAGGATCACCAAAGAGCTCAACTGCAGAGCAATCTTTGATGATGTGAGGTGTGTTTTCCAGAACAAATTCACAGGGAAAACTATTGGCAGTGACACGAGGAAGGAGGTGTATACCGCTTAGCTCAATCTTCATTGGCAGTTGTTGGACAGGCAGATGTGGCATACAAGGTAGGGACAGCACTTCAGTGGGACCATCGACTGGGACATCCCTCTCTAGTTCGACTGAGACGAGTTATTCCTCATTTATCACCTGCTACTAATCTTCTTTGTGACTTGCCAACTAGTCAAGCATCATCGCTCCAACTATTCTCCTCGCACAACGGTTGTGTCATCTGCATGTTTTGACTTACTTCACATGGACATATGGGTCCCAAGTCATACTCCAGACAGGCAGGGATTCTACTTCTACTTGGTGGTTGTTGATGATTTCTCCATACTATCATAGACCTTTTTGTTTCGCAGTAAGTCAGATGTAGGTAATACGATTGAGATGTTAATTAATCAGATCAAAACTCAATTTTCTACAGTTGTAAAGATTGTTAGAACCAACAATGCACTTGAGTTTTACACCAGGAGACTAGCTCAATTCTACAGCTCCCTAAGCATCATACATCAAACCTCCTGCCCCCATACATCCCAGCATAATGGTGTGACAGAAAAGAAACACAAACATCTCTTAGATGTGGCCCAAACATTGTTGATATATCACAATGTTCCATCTTCCCACTAGGGAGACGCCGTTTTAACTGCTTGCTACCTAATCAACAGGATGCCTAGTTTGGCCCTTCATGAGCAGATTCCGTACCAGATACTATATCCTAATAGAGATTTGTTTGTTGTGCCTCCTCGGGTTTTCGCTTGTGTTTCATTTATTCACATTCTTGGTCCTGGCAGGCATAAGCTTGCTCCCGTGCGGTCAAGTGTGTATTTTTGGGTTACAGTGCCACCCAGAAAGGCTAAAAATGTTATGATCCCATTGGTAGGCAATGCTATGTTAGGATGGATGTCACGTTTCATGAGGTGCCTTATTTTTTTATGAGGGACCCCCAAATGTCTACTTCAGATTCACCTTCTTCGATGCCCTTTCCCCCTATCCAGTTTAGGGTTTAGGCTGACTCAAAATATACTCCTTCCCATAATCCCTAATGGTCATCAAGAATATCTAGACTACTGTGGATAATTAGTCTCATCCAACTTGATCATCGGACCGAAGAACAGACTCTTGTAGCTCCCGGTACCCGAAGAAGTGTCTGATGTAACCTCGAACGAACTGGAACTGATGGAAGCGCTAGAGGATGCCATATTGCAATCCCCTGTCACCCGTTAGATGAAAACAGAGCCCACTATAGCAATAATCAGACTAGAAATCACTCAAACATGATCTAAAATTCATTTTTCATAACATGATCACAACTTGAACGACGTAATAGCCCTCCTCTAGATGTGATCTACCGAGGACGAGTCACCTCTCCCTGTTGAGACCCTACAAGGAGGTTAAACAAAGGGAGGGCGCACGCAGGCTCCCATGCTGGTCAATAGCAAGGGGGCAATGGTGACGCAACACCTGCAACGATAGCCAATAGTGGCTGCGACGGCGATCGGGCTACGTTACCAAAGTCCATAGTGACTGCCGCAATGCTAGAGGCGCATCACCACCTAAAGCGGCTACTGGCAGAAGGATCGATCCTCATCGCCTCCTCTTCTCTCTGCCTAGTGGGTGGCGATGGCAGGAGGCTCTGCTGCAGCGGCTAAGGTTAAGGTGATGGGTTGAAGGCTTATTTCTGTGAGGAATCTAGGGCCCTGGTCTAGGATTGCCGCTCTGATACCAAATGGGAAGTAATGAAAGGCTTAATTTTATTATGAGAGCCCTATCTCTTTTTATATAAATAGAGGAAATAGGCAAATAGCATTACAACCTCAACGACAGAAAAACGTGTACAACACACCCTTACAAAAAAAATGTAAAAACAAATAAAACATCCAAGTCTACATAAGGTATTATCTTATGTGGCAAGGCTAATTGTTGTACCCCTTCGATTAGTTATGCTTTATTCTTATGTAAAGGTGTGATTGTACTTTTTATTTCTTTATTACAATTGTGTTGTAATTGTCCCACGTCTCTCTCTATCTAAAAAGAGGTAGGGTTTTGGAGAATAAACAAGTCATTTGTTTCTCCTAACTTGGCATTAGAGCGGTGATCCTAGACCAGAGCTCTTGATATCCCACTCAAACAGCCTACAACCCCTTCCACCTCTCTCCCTCCTCCCCTCATCGACCTCCTAGGGGCAATGGGTGGCCTGCGCCGGTAGCCAAAGGCCGCCAGCCACTTACGTAGCAGCATCGCTAGTCACCCCTGGCCCCAGTGGCACCACTAATGGTGACCAGGGTACCCTAACGCCACCGTTGGGGGTCTGTTGACCTCTGGTGGTGGTTGTTGATGTTGTTGGGAGGCCTTTCCCCTACAGCAGCCCTTAGTCTTGTGGTTTGGAGTTATTCCAACACGAGATCAGGTGTTGTGGTGATCTCTGGATCGTTGATTTGCAATCCGATTGGATACTTTGGTGAAGATCTATTCCCAAATGTTCTAAAACCTTTTTAGATATGTTCTATGTGTTTCTTAGCCTGACTGTATGATCTGAATCTTCTCCAAGTGTTGTGGGTTCTTGGGTGAAGAAGATATGGCATCCTCTAGTTCATTTGATGTGACTTTAGAGCCTACCATGGACACAGGGGCATACGAGAGTCCGTTCTTTGATCCCCATAATCAAACTTGATGAGACCAATCACCCTTGGTGGTCCCAGACCTTTTTGATGACCGTAAGAAGTCATGGCAAGGAGCATATTTTGCAGCATCCAAAATCTAAGGAGAAGACTAGAGCCAATGCCAATTGGGATAGAGAAAATGCAATGGTCCATGCATGGTTGATGAATTGCATTATCCCTAGAATTGGTGATGATATAATGTATTACAGTAGAGCCAAGTAGATGTGGGATTCTCTTCGTGAAACATACTCTCATGAGAAGAATTCTACCCGAGTTTTTCAAGTATATCTTGAGCTTTTCCACCTGCACCAAGAGACAGTCTTTGGCACAGTACTACTCCACTGTGAAGGGTCTCTTGGAAAGACAATTTCTACAGGCCTGGTTGTATTTACATGCCTTGGCACGACTTCAGGACAGAGCTGGTTGTCTCTCTCTTCCTATCTGGTTTAGGCCCTATGTTTACTATTGCACAAGACCAAATCTTGACTTTGCCAAAGTTCCCATCACCAGAGGAGATATACAGCAACTTGAGCCGGATTGCCATCCAATCTCCTTTGGCTGATACTTCAGGGCAAACTTCTACACTGGCTGCGAGCCCTAAAAGTGGTAGAGGTGCTCCTTCTGTATGTGGTCTTGGCTATGGCCATAAATCTGGAGGTCGCACTCACACCTCTTGTACTTATTGTGGTAGGCTAGGGCATTCAGAGGTCAATTGCTGGACTAAGCATGGTAAGCTTGCTACTGTTCATCAGGCGACAAAGGTATCAAACAGTCCCCCTGAGACTGTTTCCAGAGAAAAGTTTGATGATTTACTCCATAGATTTTATCAGTTGGCCCAAGCATCTACTCCATCTGTCGAGACTGCAACTTTAGACTCCTCTTCGGGTACGAAGTTGGGTTGTTCCTCTACTTCATTGTGGTTTGGTGATTAATTGGTTGATTCTAGAGCATTGAGACGTGTGGGGATCATGGCTCGTTTCCAGCTTTGAGCCTGGTGTTCCCAAGGAGGACAATGCAAGTTGTTGATAGTAGACGCTCTTCAGTGGTTGGCAAGAGGGACATGCCCCTCTCTTCCACTCTAAGACTATCTAAGGTTTTATATGTGCCAGAATTTCCCCACAGTTTACTTTCAATTAGTAGCATTACTAAAGAGTTCATTTGTCGAGCTATATTTAATGCACAATCATGTGTCTTGCAAGACAAGCTTACAGGGAGGATGATTAATGGAGGATGTGAAGAAGGGGGTATATTGTTTGAGCCAATCTCCTATTATCATTGTTGTCAGTGTTGGCCATAGGGAGGGTGCTCTTGCCTCTGGGTCTCACTTACTTTGGAGAGACTCAGACGTGGCATTCCTCGCATATCATCCACAGCTACCATCTCCTGTGATGCTTGTCAGCTTGGAAAGCATCATCATGCTAGTTTTCTTTCTTCCAATCATGTTGGGTCTATTTATGTTTCGATCTTATTCCTATGAATGTTTAGGATCCCAATCAGGCTCCAGACCAATTACACCATTGTTAATTTTTTGTTCTCGTGGATGATTTTTTTAGAGTCATGGGTATTCTTGTTGAAAAATAGATCTGATGTTGGAACTTGTGACGTTTTAGGTAATACAGAGGCATAGAAGCTCTTCCACATGAGGCAAACACGTAGCAACAAGGTGTTGCTGGTGTATCCTATCCACACAACAAGGAGAGAGAGTGTTGCAACCGGCAGTGAAGAAGGGAGAGAGAGAGTTGTTATTGTTGGAAGTAGTATTGCATTAACTCCAAAATAGTAGGATTACAAAGGCTCTCTTTTACATAGAGAACATATCACAATCCTCTGAAATAAGAAACAAACCAAATCCTAATCTAATCAAATCTTCTAAAATTAGGAAAGATCAAATCCTCTAAAAATACTTTCCAAAAACCAAATATACCAAAGGACACCAAACTTGGACCAAAAACCACACAAAAAATCCCTTAGGGCTAGCACCCAATTGGGTGCTTCCTAGACTGCCACGTGGCACTTATTCTTCACAGAACCATTATTCAAAATTTTGTTATTGAAATAAAAATCCAAATTTTTGTTACCATTAAGAAATTTCATTCAAATAATGCATTGAAATTTTCTACTACTTGGTTGCAGATGTTTTAAAAGTCCAATGGCATTATTCACCAGACCACTTGTACTCAAACCTCTTAGCAAAACGGTAGAGGAAATATAGGCATCTTCTTGATGTGGTTTGTACTTTGTTAATTCACCATTCTATGCCTACTTTGTACTGGGGAGATACAGTGTTAACTGCTTATTTCTTGATTAATAGGATGCCAAACTCTGTCTTACATGAGCAAATTCCCTGGCAAGTTTTGCATCCTAATTACCCATTGTTTCATGTTACTCGGGTGTTTGGTTGTGTTGCTTTTGTATATCTTTTTGGTCCTGAATGAGATAAACTGACACCCAGAGCAGTAAAATGTGTTTTCTTAGAGTATTCATGGACACATAAGGGATATTGCTACTTTGATCCTATTTCATCTCGCCACTTCGTGTCTGCAGATGTCACTTTTCATGAGGCAATACCTTATTTTTCTACTTTCGGTCGTGAATTACCCCCTACTGTTGAGTCTGCTCCTATGCTCGTTCCTCTTATTCCGTTTGGAAGTATTCTAAAGCACAAGACACCTACCACAGCTACTAAGTCACAGAAGTTTTCTAAGACTATTGTAACTTATAGACAACATCATACCACCCTGCAAATTCCCTCCCTCCTTTGCATCCTCTAGCCACCCAAGGATAGGTGAGCACTGCATCTTTAGACACTAACGATTGTGTATCCAGTGATGTAGGCAAGTGTACTTCTAATGCAGTTGAGGATGCTTACCTGGATCTTTCGATAACCATTCGAAAGGCACCACGGAGTTGTGTCAGGTATCCAATTGCATGCAATATTGTGACTAACGATTTAGGGACAATTGTTGCTAGCTTTTGTCAGGCTCTGGCCTCTTCTCATATTCCAGTGATATATCAGGTGGCCATGCTTCATCCAAAATGACATCAGCCCAAGGAAGATTAAATGACCGCTCTTCAATCCAAAGGCATGTGGGATTTGGCACCTATACCTGAGGGTACTATTGTGGTTGGGTGTTGTTGGGTGTTTATACTAAAGTATAATCTAAATGGGTCTATTGCAAGATACAAGGCCAAACTTATGGCAAAGAGATTTACTCAAACCTATGGAATAGACTTCTTTGACACTTTCTCTCCTGTTGTGCGCATGTCTACGGTGAGGATTCTTATGGTCATTGTTGTTAACAGAGATTGAGAGCTACACCAGTTGGATGTCAAAAATGCATCTCTATGTGGATCTACAAGAAGAGGTATACATGCAGCAGCCCCCATGTTATGAGGTTTAGGAGTGTGTATGAGGGTTATGGAAGGTCATTTATGGCCATAAGAAAAGCCTTCATGCTTGGTTCCACAAATTATCCCAGGTGGTGGAGTCTATTGGTTTTTAGAGGTTGTCTGCGGACCACTCCCTATTCATCAGGAAGACAGGGAGGGTGCTACTATTCTTTTAGTTTATGTGGATGACCTAATTGTCCTAGAAGATGATTCTGAGGAAATAGCTGGGTCATGAGATGCCTGGCTAAGCAATTTATGATGGACATGGGTCCATTGAGATACTTTCTTGTGATAAGAATGGCAAGCAGCAAAAGTGACATTATTTTGTCCCAAAGAAAGTATGCTCTAGACGTCTCCCAGAAGGTTGGTACGCTGGGGGCCAAGCTAGTAAATATACTCATTGATCCAAAGGCACATTTATATGATACTAAGGTTGAGGCAATTAATAGCAAGCAGTATAGACAACTTGTTGGGAAGCTGTTGATCTCACCAAGACCAGACATATCTTTTGCAATTAGTAAATTGAGTCAATTTATGGCTAAGCCCACTAGAAAGCATTGGGATGCAGCAATGATGGTCCTTAGATATCTTAAGGCTCCTGGGCAGAGTCTTCTATTTACCAGAGGAACATCCATGACAGTGGGCTATTCAAATGCAAATTATGTAGGGTGCCACATTGACCGAAAATCCACTACAGGCTTTTGTACTTATGTACTATGTAGCTGGAAATCTTGTGACTTGGTAAAGCAGGAAGCAAGTGGTAATCTCCAGGTCTAGTGCAGAGTCTAAGTACAAGATAATGGCCCAAACAACTATGGAGATGATGTGGATTCGGTCTCTCCTGATCGACTTACATGTTGAGATAGATGGTCCCATGGAAATGAGGTGCGATAATCAAGCATCCATTTACATAGCCAACAATCCCATGTTTCATGAGTACATGAAACATGTGAAAGTTGACTATCACAATACTGGAGATATCATCCAGAGAGGGCTCCTCACAACTCCAGTATCTTCTGATAACCAGACAATAGATATATTTACCAAGCCCCTTGCCAAATCTAGTTTTAAGGTCTTTTATTCCAAGCTAAGTATGATTAACATCTATGCTCCAACTTGAGAGAGAGTGTTATACCCTTTCAGTCGATTATGTTTTATTCTTATGTACAGGTGTGATTGTACTTTTTATTTCTTTATTGGAGTTGCGTTGTAACTGTCCCACCTCTCTATATAAAGAGAGGTAGGGTTTTGGAGAATAAACAAGCCATTTGTTTCTCTTAACTCTAACGGCTACAGTATATGAACAATAACAACTATCGATGGCTATCACATCAACCCCCACTACTATTTATAACATATCAACTTACACACCACATCTATCTCCACTGCCCTACTCCGAATACAAATAAAAACAAAAACTACTTACAACATATCTACTCACCCATCATATCTACCCCCACTATCCCACTTCCACTACAAATAAAAACAAAGATCAGCAACAACAAATTAACTCAACCACCACATCTACCTTCTACTAATTTACCACTTACCCCATCACTCTCAAACCTTACAACTTTCTAAATTATACACAATCTTAAACTTTAAACCCCTTATAAACGGGGCCTAAGAGAATATCTTCCATTTTCCACTTTGTTATATAGAATATCAAAAGAATAATTCCATGATTGAAGAAAAAGGTGAGAATTAGGTTAAAACTTTCAATAGATGAGACTTACATCATCAAAAGATCGCAAGTTAAGCCACACATTGGTACCACTCATAAGTGATACCTGACGCTCCGATGTCTCCCCTCCAAAAATGACAAAAACTTTTCGACGATCAATGGATTTTCTGGCACTACAATTATGAAATGAAGATCTTGAGATTGCGTGCAATTCATCCACGGTGCACCTCGGCAATTCGTTAGAAAGAAATCGCATACAAGCATGTTGTATGACGGTTCGCAGAATGTTCCTATGTGAGAACCCAACCTGGAAATGGCAGCAAACTCATCAAAAAAGTATGTCTGATATGTCAGAGAAAAAAAGTTGAAGCCAGTTGCATCAGAAACAAACTAATATACGAAATTTCTACGATAGAAAACCTAAAAGTTATCACTAAATGATAAGTAGAGTTCAGTAAGGAAAGTTAAAGAATTCCAGTCTATATATCTATTTGATATTAGGTGAAAGAATTGCAACTATCTTGACCATCAACTTTTATTTAGGGAGGGAGAGGAAGGGGAACTAATTGAACAATATTAAAGAAACTATGCAAATATATCGCTAGCTAAAAAAAACAAACCTTTGAAGCTTGCTGGAATAAGAAACTTGCTTGTTCCATCCCACTTACCTATCAACAACAAGCACAAAGTAGTCTGAGAAAAGATGAATACTATATCAAATCCCCACAGTCTAAGATACAATAACTACAAGAGATAGAGCTTCACCATAAAGGCAATCAAAAGCTTACCAGATTAATATCTGTGTAAACAATAATACCAGATTCTGTGAGCCCAAATTTTGTTTCATTTGAATGAAGAATGGGGCTAGAAGAAGGTAAGAACCAACCATCAATCCTAGCAAAGTCACGAAGACCAAATAAACGAAATAATTGTGATGCTCCTTGTCTAATAGATTCAATCACATGCAACGGAAAGTGTGGTGGTGTGTGATAAGCAACCTGCAGACCAAATGAAATGGAGACATTCAAGTCAAACTGTCAAACCACATTCCCAGTGAAATGACCCATTTTAATCAAACTGAGGCAGTTTGACATGAATCCCAATATTATTAGATGCAAGAAAAACGTGTATTTTCAACATCTACTAGCTCATACCTGTTGTGTAGGAAGATACTTCTGTCGATAAGTAAATATTCTGTCATCTCTCATATAACCTTCATCATGGAACTGAAGCCCCACCTGGAAAGAAAAACTTAACTACAATCACATTGCCTGGAAAAGCTTTTCCTATGCACTAGCAAAACCAATGCAGCAAGATTCAGGGATGTTGATCAGTCCAAGTCCATCGAATTAGGTGCATCTTAAAAAGATAAATGCCAATTAAAAGGAATGTCTTACCAAAGACAGTAGCATCTATTGCAACATAGTTGTTGAGTTCTTTAGTCTTATTTTATATTTTCTGTTATTTGTTATTTCTTTATGGGCTTGTACTATTATTTTTCCACCTCTTTGTATTCAAAGGTAGGATTTTTAGAATAAACAAGTTTCTCGATTCCTTCAACTTGGTATCAGAGCAAAAATCCTAAATCAAAACTCAATGTCCCACCAAAAACCCTAGCACACTCCATTGAAAACCCCTCTCACACTGTATTGAAAACCCCTCTCCAAGGGTGCCTCCAACCCTTTCTTCCTTTCCAGCAACCCTATAGTAGCGCCGCCAAGGCCCAGGCGAGCCCTAGCGCTGCCGTAGGGCCACTTACGTGGTCACCACACCAGTGCAACCACCCTGCAACAAATGCTGCCGAGGCCAAACAGGGCCCTATGTGTAAAATCGGTCGAGTCGGCCAACTACTCCTAGGTAATCTCCTAACCGATTGAATAATCCATACTCGGGCATATAGTTGGCAAGCCTGACTACTCAACCGAGTAGTCAGTCGATTAGACCAATTATGCACTTAATTTCTCCATAGAGAGTTGACTTATGATTTATTCTCTTGCTCGGCTACTTCAACACTTCGAACTTATGCTTTGCTTTCGTTGGACTTATGGTTTGTAACTTGTTTTCATAATTTTAAATTTGAAAATGGTTTACTTCTATCTGATATTATATTTTACTTGTTATATTTATTTAATTAAATATTTAAAAAATACCCAACCGAATACTCCCCGACTACTCCCCCACATATCGTATACTCCTTAGTCAGTGACCTAACCGACTGAACACCAACTATCAACTTTTACAACACTGACAAGGCCCCAGCGCCACTGTAGGGGCCACACGTAGCCCTACAGTAGGTCTTGTTGCAGCTGCAGTTCCCTTTGCACAGCCTGTGAGGGATTCCCGTGATCTTGCAAGTCTTGCATAAAGATTGCTTCTTGGTAGGAGCGATTGTGTCGCTCTCCTCTCTTCGAATCTAGATAACAACAGACCTGAGAAGAGAGGCAATCACTCCTGAGGTCTATTCTTGCCCTAGAAGTGACTGCTACATCAGTACTGCTATATTTTTCATATCATAGATGATCTGAGACAAGTATTCAGATCTGATGGAGTTCTTTCATATTGGTTTCTTCCTAGTTTGATGATTGGTTGATCGTGTCTCCATATATTGATCATGGTGGTATGATCTCTCCTTGATCCAGTGCTTCAAAGTCTTGGTGGATTTGCGGTCCTACTGTAGAGATATGGCCTCTTCTGATGTTGAGCCAAGTATCTTCGCCACACAGAGATTGACAGGTAATACAGTGACCATTGCATGGAGTATAAGAGGCCACTCCAACGTCATTGCCATCATGATGATTTTCGGGGAGGCATCGATTTGATTTCTATTGCACATAGCAGGAATCAAGGGAGTACAAAGTGGCTGGTTGATTCTGGAGCTACGCAACATCTTAGTGGAGATCGGAGTTGTTTTAGTCATCTTAAGTCTTCACCTGCAGGCAGGACTGTTCAAGTTGCAAATGGCAGGCATTCCCTGAAAGAAGGTCAAGGGGAGGTGCCAATGACTTCTAGTTGAGACTAACTGATGTTCTGTTTGTACCAGACTTTTCTATCAGCTTGCTTTTGATCAGTATGATCCCTAAGGAACTTAATTGTTGTGCCATTTTTTATGATGTGGGGTGCATCTTTGAAAACAAGGATGATTGATAGTGATCATGTAGAGTGTGATGTTTTTTTTCTTTTTGAAAAGTATGTAGAGTGTGGTGGTTATTGTTTAGTTTAGTCTCCACTTGCTATTGCATGTCAAGGAGAAGCTTCTTTTGCTACTGGAAGTACATTTTAGTTACACCTTCGACTTGGACACCTCTCTCCGAACAACCTCTAACGAGTTATTCCCTGCATATCTCCTGCAGCCATGAGCAGTTATGATGCTTGTCAGATGGCCAAGCACTACCGTGCCTCCGATTCTAGAAGTACTCATCCGAGGTCAACAGCTTGATTTGAATTGTTACATATGGATGTGTGGGGTCTGAGCCAGATTCCAAATAGGCAGGGCTATCGTTAATACTTAGTGGTTGTTGATGATTTTTCACGTATATCATGGGTATTTCTTTTGAAGAGTAAGTCAGATGTTCAATCTATCCTTGAGCATTTTTTGTTGAAGATAAAGAATCAATATTCAATTGTTATCACAGTGGCGAGATCTGATAATGCACTTGAGTTGTACACCACTAGGTTGTCTACTTTTTATAGGTATCATGGGATTATACACTAGACCACTTGTGCTCATACCTCTCAGCAGAATGGGTTAGTTGAGAGGAAACATCGACACCTTCTAGATGTGGCTTGCACTTTGTTGATTCACCACGGTGTGCCTCTATTATACTAGGGAGGTAAAGTTCTTACAGCTTGTTACTTAATCCATAGAATGCTTGGTTTGATACTTCATGAGCAGATTCCTTAGCACATATGCATCCTAAGCAAGAGCTTTTCCACGTTTCGCCACGTGTGTTTGGTTGTGTTACCTTTGTTCATCTTCTTTCCCAAGACCGAGACAAGCATGCACCATGGACTGTCAAGTGTGTGTTTTTGGGATATTCACGAACTCAGAAGGCATATAGATGCTAGGATCCCATCACTGGTAAGCATTATGTGAGTGCTAACATTACCTTACATGAGCCCATTCCATATTTTTCCATTGCTGCCCAAAGAATATCTTCTAAGGTAACAAAGATGCCCATGCCTATACCTCTTGTTCCCTTAGAGGAGATACATATCTTTGCTCCCTCGACTACTACGACTGGACCTGTGAGGTTTTCTAAGCCTACTATTACCTACACACGCTCTCATAGTACTCTACAGATACCATCCTCTCCAGTTAAGGTGACCAAAGATAGCTTGCATACCGATGATATAGTACCCATTTGTGATGCTACAAGTCCAGGTGTGGATATTTCTGCCTCAGAGCAAATACAGGAGGATCTGCCAGAAGATCTTGACCTTTCGATTGCTATTTAAAAGGCACTTCGCAGTTGTGCCAGATATCCAGTTATAGGTAGTCTGTCTACTGAGGGACTAGGATCAGCCTTTGGGAGTTTCTGTCGTGCACTTTCTACCACCTATCAACAAGTCATTCTTGATCCTAAGTGATGCCAAGTCATGGAGGATGAGATGGCAGCACTTAGAGCTCAAGGTACTTGGAAGCTTACACCTTTGCCAGCAGGAGCTACTGTTGTTGGTTGTTGTTGGGTATTTACACAATTGCACTCAAATACAACCTAGATAGGTTCATTGCCAAACACAAGGCCCATTTAGTGGCCAAGAGCTTCACTCAGACGTATAGGGTAGACTTCTTCGATACCTTCTCCCTAGTAGCTCGTCTTTCTACAATCAGGATATTGGTCTCAGTGGCAGTGTAGCGAGATTCGTAGCTTTACCAGCTTGATGTGAAGAATACCTCTCAATGGTGATCTTTAAGAGGAGATTTACATGCACTAGGCCCCTGGTAATAAGGTTCAAAGGGAGTGTGTGTGCAAATTGCAAAAGGCAATATATGGTCTAAAGCAAAGCCCAAAAGCCTGGTTCCAAAAGCTCTCTCGGATGGTGGAGTTTGTTGGGTTTCAGCGATCGTCATCAGATCATTCCCCATTTGTCAGAAAGAGTGGCAATGCTTCTGATGTATATTGACGACTTGATAGTCACTAAAGATGATACAGTAGGCATGGTTAAAATCAAGAGGACCTTGGCAGATCAATTTGTTGTGACGATATTTCTTTGGGATAGAAGTTGCACACAGCAAGCGTGGCATTGTTATATCTCAAAGGAAGTATACCTTGGATGTCCTAAAGGAGACCGACATGCTGGGTGCAAACCAGCTAGTATCCTCATGGATCCTAAGGCACGATTGTATAACAGGGAGGCAAAGACTGTGGATAGTATGCAATATAGGCAGCTTGTTGGGAAGCTGCTATACTTAACCATCACCAGGCCCGATATTTTGTTTATTGTTAGAAAGTTGAACAAGTTTATGGAGAAGCCAACCAAGCAACATTGGAATGCTGTTATGATGGTGCTCAGGTACCTAAAGAGAGTGCCAGGACAGGGACTTCTTTTCACCACAGGAGCCTCCATGACAGTAGTTGGGTACTCTAATGCAAATTATGCTGGTAATTGTGATGATAGAAAGTCCACCATGGGCTTTTACATTTATGTTGCTAGGAATTTAGTGGCTTGGAGAAACAAAAAACAGACTATTGCTTCCACGTCGAGTGCAAATCTGAGTATAGAGCAATGGCTCAACATCTACAGAGTTGATGTGGGTGAAATCCCTTTGACAGACCTACATATTCAAATTGATGGACATATGGAATTACGGTGTGATAGCCGAGTTACCACATATATTGCTAACAACCCCATGTTCTATGAGCGCACCAAGCATGTAGAGATTGATTGACACAACACCCAAGATGTAATCCAGTATGGACTCCTTTATACCACGTTAATCACATCAAAAGATCAAACTATTGATATTTTTATCAAGCCCTTATCTCATTCTGCATTGGAGGTTTGCTGTTCCAAGTTAAGCATGATTAACATTTATACTTTAGCTTGAGGGGAAAGTGTTGTGCTCCTTAATCTTCTTTTATATTTTCTGTTATTTCTTATTTCTTTATGGACTTGTACTATTATTTTTCCACCTCTTTATATTGAGAGGTAGGGTTTCTAAAATAAACAAATTTCTCATTTCCTTCAACTATGGCTTACATGAGAGTTCATTGAAAAGGAATCTCTTAGAATCTCATATAATCTTCAGCAAGTGGATTATGATAGAATTGTGTATTCTTAAGGGGTTCCATGTAAATTTTATAAATTTCAAACGTGTGTGTAGGTGACTATCTATTCTACTCATTACTCGGCTCCAAGCAAACAGTTGGATATAGATAAATCCTAGTGGCCTCTCTTTTCATCAATGGGAGAAGGGGAAAAAAACCCTAAGCACAGATGTAGGATGGCACTGTCGTCTCAAACTGTCTTCACAAATCTTTGCCTTTTCTTGTGGTTTTTTTCTATCACGGTATCAGAACCATGATCCAAATCTGAAAGTAGCCATTTTCCCTCTACACATAGCAAAACTCTCATTCAGCAGCCTTGTGATTGATATCATCCGCCACCAAACTATCCATTCTCGAGTCTGCATCCTGTCTGGGAGCATTCCAAAGGGTCACCATCATTTTTGGTTTGTCCAATAGCCCCTGCCAGCCTGACCAATCACCCAGATCAGTCTGTCTCTCCAATCTGACCCGCATTGCCCCTCATTGCTCAGCTGTGGGTAGCCATTCAATTAATTGGAACTCCCATTCAGACTGACCAGGCTGCTAGACTGGTTTCTTTCTTGGTCAAGGCCCACCGCCCATGCCTGACCAACTGACTGGTTCAGTCACCAAACCAGACCTACTCTTCGTTCATGGTGTTCCATTGCAGTTTTTCCTCCAATCATTTGTTGTGTTGCCACTGGTTTTTCAGCAATCCATTTCATCACGATCCAAGGCAAGTACTTGTTCTTTTAGCGCTTGACAATCCATACATTTTCAATGTACTTCAGTTTTTACGCAAAACAAATTCTTGTCATCGTGACTTACATGTTCAATGTGTTGTAGGCCCCACACTTGAATAGTATTGCCCTTTTATTTTAGTCATGGCTTCTGACAGGGCAAGTCCAAGTTTCCTCTCTTTTTCCAATATGCTGAGCCAGATTGTTTATATCAAATTTAGCAGAGGAAATGCTACTTCCCTTCATTAATGGTCAACAGCGAACTGGTCATGTCTATAAGACTGTGCCTGCACCACCCAATGTCTTACATGTTGCTGTTGTTGCTGTTGAAGAGAAAGAAAAGAATGGTTCCTATCAAGGTTTCAAATGTCGATATCGATGCCACATCAACAAGTCAAATAGAGGGCCTGTTGAGGATATATACGCCAATGTATCACGGACATCCCGAAATCGGTGCAAAATGATTTTAAATGACTTAAATTTCACAAATTTTATGAAATTATAATTTTAATTACTACTACATCTATGAAGAAATATCTATACCTTTTAAGAGGAGGAGAAATGTCTATATAGGCTGAAATAAGAAGTTTTGAATGACGCATAGTGGACATATGCCACAGAAAGTTCATGTCATAGCATTCAAAAGGAAAAACAAAAGATACAAAAATAAGTTCATAAAGTAACATGAAAACAAGCCAAAAGTTGACAAGCCTACAAGGACCATGGCAATAAATTTAGAACCAGCTTGAGTTTTGGCACTGCTATTACAAGTTGAGACCCTTACTCCTTCAATCTTCATATTGCCGCTCTTATACTCTCTTGATACTCTCGAGCTGCATCCTCTTCAGCCTACTTGGATAACAAGTTCTTCTACCAACACCACTTTGTTCTTTTGATTCAATCATCATGGCATCTATGTTGTCATCATCTCCTCCATCATACCACCATCGTCTTTTGATTTAGAAGGTGAATAAGCTACATCGGCACTCTCTTCTATTTCATGGATCATCCTTCTACCAAATCTATCAGCCATAAATACAGCAACATCTACTCCCATTTCATGGGTTATCTCAAGATTGCACCCTTCCTGTTTTATCAAACAGTGGCTCTCCATTACCATTCAACCATGCTTATAAGGCATCTTCATTGTCATCTTTCTCTCCAAAAATATATGCTCCATCTGTGGGGTTCATGTACTCCACCTTGTCCTATCCTTCTCATGCATATTTCATCTTTAACCTGATATTGTGATGGACGAATACTAAATCCATCAGCCTGTAAGTGCCAAGGTGATTTTTCCTTTGGGAGTGAATTAGGTTGAATGTGCTCTAATTCCTCTCACACCCTCTTGATGAAAATTTTAATGGCAACTTATGATAATTAGGAGCATCAACACCATACAAGTTCCACCATTCAACTATCATAACAAAAAATAAACTTTTTATTATAATTGTTAAATACAAAATAAGTTCACCACATCTCTTCTTCATATACAATGATACAAAGAAGAGCTTTGGTATTTAGATATTTTTTCATTCTCCTAGGGATATCCTGGGTACTTAGCTCCCATGCTGCAATTCCAAGAATGCCCTGGTCATACTATGACTTCCAATTCAATTTCAAATGCATAGGTGCTACCAAAGGAGATATTGATCTTGCATTCTGCACCACAGTTCACAATTGAATGCCCTTGCTAAGCCTACTAATCAACCCAATCAATATATCATTATCTTCGAAAGTAGGCACATGAGCCACTAATTAAACAAAAGAGCTTACGTAGAGAGCATAAGGAAGAGTTCATATTTTTATTATGATCTAATTAATTGGCGCCTCTTTTTCACTTTCTGACTCTACAATAAATTAGCACATCTCTAAAATATTTTATTTGATATAGTCATATGTACTCTATAATCTATATGAATATAAACTATAGATTATAAGTGTTAGATCCCCTTTCGGTCGCTATTTGTTATTTGTTTTTCTTATTTTAGTTTAGACTCTTCACGTAATTCTTTCATCCCTCATCTCTGTATAAGAGAGGCTAGGGTTTCAGTTTCAAGAAAAATTTTTCCATTCTCTCACACATGGTATCAGAGCGACGATTCTGAGCCAATGTTCGATACCTTCTTGATTCTCATACCATCTTCCTTCTTCCACCAACAAATTTTTCCCTTCGTAGATCCGCAGTGAGAGCACCACCAACGCGACAGCAACACGTGGCAATGGCACTCAACAATGGCACACGAAAGAAGCAATGCATGCAACACTGTAGCGCACACTACGCATGCAACACTATAACACACATCACTACAGTACCATGCGAGGCATGCAGTATTGCTGCAATGCACGCATACCTAGTGCAATCTCACACGTGTCTAAATCAAGATTGTTTTTTGGTGTAGCTCTCAGCCCCTCTCCGAAGATGAGTCTCTTTTCTTCATACCATGCTCTTGTGTATCTATATCTCTGGTAGACTGTGATTGGTCTAATCTCAACCATGGCAACTTGGCTCCTTCTTCAGTTACTGATTAAGAATGTTTCCCAATTTCTACTTGGGATCATCGCCCACTACTACTTGGGATTGTTTCTTGTTGTTACCCTCTTCTTGGTAATCTATCTTCTTGGAGAGTTATTGTTTAGATGGATTTGTACCATAGACAACATGACCACGTGTGGCGATGGTCTTCGTGCTCTTGTTGCCTTTAGGTACGCTAATGGAGCTTAAGTAAATTTGGTATCCACCACTACTAGCAAGTGGGTCATTGACTCAAGTACATCCACTCATCTCACAGGTAATGTCAATTCTCAATGTGCAACCCAACCAGCCAGAGCAATTACCTCCATGAAGTTAGCGAATGGCTCCTATTCTCCGGTGATTGCAGTTGGAGATATTCAGTTTACTTCTAAGTTGCAGTTGTCAGATGTTCATTATGCACCTAAGTGTCCTATGAAGCCTTCTTTCTATAAGCAAGTTGTGCAAGGGTCTCAAATGTCAAGTCATTTGATGAGCACCACTACTATTTTTAGAGCAAGCAAACCAGCCAGATTATAAATGGAGGCTATGAGAGGGATGGAGTACACTACCTCAATATCTCCACTCATTTTGCCAAAGCAACCTCTATTTCCATGGATCCTCTCTAGCATCATAGACTTGAGCACCCCTCGATTGGGAAGCTTCGTTAGATCTGCCCTCATCTGCTACCTTTGATTGTAAGGCTTGCAAATTGGGCCAGCATCATTGATTTACCTTTCCTTTACAAATTAAAGAGCATAGTAGAGTATCCTTTCAGTTGATCTATTATGAAGTTTGGGGACCGTCTTGCATGATTAACATTGCAAGCCATAAATACTTTGTTGTGTTTATTGATGATTATACCAAGTCTACTTGGGCATTTCTTATGAAGGATCAGTCTAAGATCCTTCTCATAATGAAGCGATTCTTTACAAAGGTGCAGAGTTTCTACTCGGCCTAAATCAAGACCTTCTGCAATGATAATGCCTCAGAATTCATGCAAAAGGAGCTGGAATTATTCTTTGTCATGAACGACACCTTACATCGAACATCCAGTGCCTACACCTCTCAACAGAATGGTATTGCTAAGAGGAAGCTGCAACATATCTTAGACATTGCCAAGACCGTTCTCTTCATAAAGGTGCCGAAATAGTTCTAGGAAGATGTTGTAGTCACAGCCACATATTTGATTAATCGGGCCCCCTTATCTGTCTTGAAAGAGGAAATCCCATTTCAGTTGTTTCATCCTAATGTGGATCGACCTTTTGCCTTTCCGCTCGTGGTTTTGGATGCACATGCTTTGTGTATGCCTTTGGGAAGTAGGACACGCTATCCTCTCAAATGCTTAAGTGTGTATTCTTTGGTTACTCCCACACTCAAAAGGGATATAGGTGTTATAACCCAAGTAATCGACAATATATTGTTACTGCAGATGTAACCTTCTCTGAGAAGGTTCCCATCTTTTCTAAGGAAGGGACCAATATTGAGCTTATTCCTTATCAGCTACAAAGATATCATAGACGAGAAAAGCAGCCTCCTATTATTCCATTGCCTACTATGTCTGCTCCTATTCTTGATGATAGCAGTTACATCCCCTCATAGACGCGAAGCCAGAGTGAGGTTGATGAGAGACCAATTGCCCTAAGGAAAGCAATTCGTACTTGCATATTATATCATGTCTACCATTTCACGATCACAACACATTTGGATCCTTCTATACAATAGTTTTCTAAAGCATTCCTTAGCATTATCATTCTCCAGACCTATGTAAAAGCTTCACAAGACCCTCAATGGAAGACAACTATGGACGCAAAAATGGAGGCTCTTACAACTCGTGGCACATGGGAGGTTATGCCATGTCCAAAGGGTGGTAAAGCTTGTTTTAGAGAAAAAAGGACGACTATTGGAGATCGGTAATCATCCACTTCAATTAACTATAAAAAAAACTACATCAACCACAAGCCAAACAAGGCCTGGATGCCATTAACAACATTCTCCCTTCACACCCTCTCCCCTCTAAAAATAGTTACATTACGTTGTAGCCAAATAGACCACACCATCGTAGCTACAACCACCCTATGAGAATTCAAGAACCAAACACATGGCGGTGCCACGTGGCAGCCTACGGTGTGCCCACGTTGGGCGTGAATGTGTGCATGTGTCATGATTAGGTTTAGGAGTTTGTATGGTTTGTTTCCAAGTTTGTATTTATTTCATTAGGTTTTGGTGATTAAGTCAATTTAGGAATAGTTGATTTGATTTGATTAAGCTTATTTAGGAAAAAGGATTGAAATTTCTAGATTCCAAATCCTAAATTCATTGGGATTATAATTAGGATTAGATATCTTTAAATAGAGACTAAATCCTCTTTTTATTTCCTGAGTTCCAATAACAATATTTCCTATTCTAAGAACTCCTCTTCTCTCACGCCACCATCCTCCCTCTCTCTCCCTTCTCTCCACGCGTGCCACCTTGAAGGAGAAAGGCTCTCCGCTCCAAGCAACTCTCACAAGTATCAAAGCAGGTCCTCCTAGCCCCTTGATCTCACGTGTGAAGGAAAGGAGACCTCTCTCCACACAGAGAAGTCACTCTCTGTGTATGGAAAACGTGGAGCCGTCCCAAGGGTCGAGCGTCAAGCCAAGTTCAAGTTCAAGTCAAGTTCGAGACATGTGAACCCTTTACACACCCAGGAAAGCCAAGCAAAGGACATTAGCTCTAGGGCATACAAGAAAAGGCACAAAAACCTCAAAATCTAAGTTAAGGGGGCATGTGAATCTCTCATGCACCAAGGAATGCCAAGCTATAGCACTTGACTCCTGGGCATGCAAGAAGAGGCATAGAGCTATTCACTTCTCATGTGAATATGTATCTTTCATATTTTCCTACATCTCCTTGGCAGCCTTGTAGTACATGATCTCATCCCCTATTCAAGGGATAACAGAGTTCATAATCCACACACGAACCATGGCATTGTCCATCTTGCACATGACATTTTTACTTGTCTTCTATGCGAGCTCCGATTGAAGTAATATGTGCTCCTTGCTAAGACCTTCAACCATCATCAAGAAGGTTTGTGACCATCAAGCATAGCTAGTCTCATCCAACTTAACCATGGGGATAAAACGCAGGCTCTTGTAGGCTCCTGTCTCCATCTCTTGCTCGGATGTCATCTCTAACATGTCTTTTGAAGCCATCTCTTCTCCAATCAATCCCAATACTTGTAAATAATCTCTAATTGACAAGTTTAGTGCATTAAAAAATGCCAAAACCCTTCAATAAACCTCAAGAACAAGAGCTACGACAGTTTGTGTCCATTGTTCTAGCCAGCACCAAAACCCAATCTTGCTCCAGCACCACCTACACGAGTAGAGGACCCCTGGGCAATGCTAATATAAGCCTCAACAATCGTTGGTGGCATAGATGGTCAGAGACCTAAGACCTACACTGCCTTCCGATGGAATCTGGCAATGTTGTGGCACCGTGGCAGTGTTGCAACCTATATGGTGGCGCAACTACGAATCCTCAACAACCCCAAATCACCTTGGAGGCGCCAAGGAATTTGCGTCAAGGGTCATAAGGATCTTGGCAACACCTCAAGCCCTTCCCTAATGTGGTAGAGGTCCTTAGCAACTCTAAGGAGAGGCAAAGAGCAATCTCTATGGGCAAGCTCCAGCCAACGACAAGCTTTGTGGTAGAAGCCTATCCCCCGAAGGGCCCACCGACCAATCACAAGGTGACAGCAACTATAGATATGCTCCCAAAGCTTTTCCTTCAATTAGGTTTTGGATTTTTTATGTGTAGAAGAATGAAAGGGAATCAAGGAGAGTCCAGAACACCAACCTAAAATCACTGCTCTGATACCATGCTGAGAAAATAAAGCAGCTCATATTACTCTGAAACCTTAGGCCTCTATTTATAAAGGAGAGTCCAAGGGGAAAACTATGAACAAGTCCTTCCATTATAAGATAATAGAGAAAATAATAACAAAAACACAAATGCAAAAAAGACAATTCTCTGAAAACCTCTCAACAATATCCAATCCATTTGTGCTCCTAATGTTGGTGCTATATAAACAATTCTAGGTATAGGGATCAAAGCAAAGAGATCAAAAAAAATTACCTCGGTGGGCAGTAGACAAATGGGCTGACTCTCCGAGATTGTACCAACATCAATAACAATAGCAGTAAATTCACTTCCTCCTTCAAGAAAAATTTCAACGAGGACCTTATCATCAATGCCCTTATCTCAAAAAACAAAGTTAAGAAACATAACCACAATGCAGATAAAGAATTGTTATTTTAAAGCTCAACATAATCACTGAAAGTAAATTTACCTTCATGATAATATCATTGGCCTTCCTGATTGAGTCCTCAATTCCATAAGCAATGGTTACACCAATGCTTGATCCACCCTTCACAGGCTTAATCTAAATCTCATTATGATAAGCCATTCAAAATCTTGAGCAGCATTTTTTAAACAAAATTAATGAAAACTTCAAAAAAGGTTGAATGAAAGAGCATATAGCTTACCACAACTTTTCCCGTATTGGTGTCTAACTTGTGATTTGCAAACCACCCCTGTAGCCCAGGTACGTCTGATTCCATTCCCTGGTATCAAATATATATCTTTCAAGGCCTAATATCAAATATATTACTTTGTCCAAAAGAAAAATAAAAAGGTAGCATGAATTCCATTCCTTGAATAGAAATTGTGTAAAATCAAGATTTTTAACCCCTTTCCGGATGGTGTTTCAGTTCACACCCTTCCCATTATAATGGTATCGAAAAAGGAAAACAATGGGGGCTGCAGAAATAAGAAAAACTATGCACAATGACAGGAAGATAGTTTTAAATAGAAAATCCTTGCAACACGAGGGGAAAAATCACAAGAGTACAATTCCTAGAGACATTTGCATCTAGGGTTTTCTTCACTAACATAAAATAAAACAAAGGTCTATAAGTAAAATTTACAGACACATAAGGTAAATGAATCTTAGGCTCACGTACCCACACACCACACAACACAACACTCCACCCAAGTTGGGTATAAATGACACGTTCACAACTCCCCTACTATCACCTTAAACTAGGACAAGGCAAGATCCTTAGCGAAGAGATTTGCAACTTAATCATTAGACATAATATATGATAAACATACAACCACAAAGTCAATCTGCTCACAAATGAAGTACCTGTCTAACTACACATGCTTTTTGTAATTATAAAGAACTAAGGCTCACCAAAACCAAATAGAAAACCAAACTGAACCGAACCAAATATTCTGATTTTTAAGAGATTTTGATTCTGCAAATAAGATCCAAAAAAATCCTGTTTTTATGTTTTGGAAAGTATAGACGAGAGTATATTTATTCCACTATATTACCTTGTTTCAGTTTATTTATATTTTTTTGGACGTAGTGTAATTTTTCCACTAATCCTCTATTTAATGAGGATATGGGTTTTCTGGTGGAAGATAAAATACTTCTGTTGAGTTTTGTTTTAGTGGGTTTATGATATAATTTTTGCATCACCTCTATAGAAGTGAAGGGACTATTTGGTAAAATAAGAATATTCATTTTCTTCAACTTGGTATTAGAGTCAAGTTGAGGATTCCATCAAGACACCCTAACCCTACCACCAAGCCTACCATCACTGCCGCCGCCGCCTCCGACAGAAGCGTTGGCCAACAGCAGCACCGCCGTTATTGCCAGCAGCACTGCCAACCTACCACAATCGCCACCGCTGCTGGCTACGGCAGGAGGGGCGTAGAGGGGGCAGCACCGCCTCTTCTACTCTTCTCCACCTCCCTTCTCTTGCTGTTGGACATCTTCCTGGGTTTAGGAAGATCCTCCATGTGTTGGTGGTGAAGTTCTAGAGCAAGGATCTTCCAGAAAGGAATTTGAAAGGTCTTCTTGGATGGTATAATCAAATCAAATCTTTGTTTCTGTTTGTTTTGAGGTACGTCTTCCCCTTGAGTATTGACCGCGTGTGAGCAGAAATTTTTTAGGGTGTGTATTCCCCATTTTCTATCAGTTTTCAGATCTAAGTGTGAAGAAATTCAAGGATGTGTACCCTTTCAGTGGTGCATTGAAATCAGTTTGTGGCAATGTGTTTCAGTGAACATGGCAGTGTCTCAGTCAGAGATTACGCTAGGAACCGTCATGGATGATACTCCAACCACTAGTGTGACGTGGTTGATTGATTCAGGTGTCTCCAATCATTTATCCTGGAATCTGCAGTATTTTGAACAGATTCAACCTCTCTCGAGGTCGTACAGTACAGGTGACTGATGGGAGACTTGCTCCTACTAGTGGTCAGGGGAAAATTAATGTTGCCCCTTCTATGCAACTTAATCGTATCCAGTTTGTTCCAAATTTATCCATGAACTTGCTCTCTGTCAGTGAAATCATTAAGCAGATGAATTGTCATGACATCTTTGATGAGAGTGGATGTATTTTCCAAGATAGAATGACAAGGAAGACTATTAGTAGTGGATATGAAAAATGAGGTATTTACCGACTTCAGCAGGGTCCCATGGTTGTAGCATGTCAGGTTAGTACCACATCTGGAAGTGCTATACAGTGGTATAAACTGTTGAGCCATCCTTCTTAAGAGAAATTACGCAGGCTTATTCCTCATGTATCACCAACTACACAACTCACCTGCAATGCATGTCAACTTGGGAAGCACCATAGATCTTCCTTTCCAGCTGCTACAAGACCATATTCGTCTTCGTGTTTTCAGTTAGTGCATCTTAATGTTTAGGGTCCCAGTAGGTCTCCTGATAGAGCAAGACATCGGTACTATTTAATTGTGGTTGATGACTTTTCCAAATTGTCATGGCTATTTCTCATGAAGAATAAGTCCGAAGTAGGTCCACTGATTGAGAAGTTTGTGTTGATGTTAAAAAATCAATCTAATGTTTGCATTAAGATTCTCAGATTTAATAATGCATTGGATTTTGTACTCGTCAGCTGGCAGAATTCTATGGCTTACATGTCATAATTCATCAGACCTCATGTCATCACACCTCTCAGCAAAATGGAGGCGTAGAGAGGAAGCACAAACATATCCTTGATATGGCCACAGCCCTTATCCATAACAATGTGCCACAGAACGACTGGGGAGATGCAGTTCTCACAGCTTGCTACCTTATTAATAGATTTCACTCCTCAGTGATTCACAAGCAAATACCGTAGCAGATGCTTTATCCAAATGATGAGTTGTTTGATCTTCCACCCAAGACATTTGGGTGCGTGGCTTTTGTACATCTTCTTGGACCTGGACGCGATAAATTAGCACCTAGAGCAGTCAAGTGTGTTTCTTAGCTACTCTCGTACTCAGAAGGGGTATTGGTGTTTTGATCCCCTACACCAGAGACATTACATCAATGCAGATGTCACCTTTAATGAAGTTGTATCCTATTTTTCTGTTGCTACCAAGCAGGTACAAAGTGTGTCGGAGTGTGCTCCTATACCAGTTGCTCCTATACCATTTGGTGTATTCACAAATAGTAGTAACCCTTCTCAAGCTACTAAGCCATCTACCAGCACATTCAGGCTAGTACAGCGGATGAAGGGACCTTCAAGGGTCACACCTATCAGTTGCCAGTTGTTTATAGGGCAAAGCCCCCTCCATCTATTCCACAGACTCCTCAAGTTAGTATTGATAACCTAGAGGTTGTTTCTACTCAAGAGGCTTCTTCAGATACAGTTCAGCATGTGTAAAGGGTGAAAGTCTATCACCTATGGATGTTTCTCCAGGTCCTGATTCCATGAGTGATGATAAGGATGTCCATATTGCTATCAGGAAGGTTACATGATCTTGTGCCTAATATCGTGTTGCCGGGAGTGTTATTTCTGCTAATTCTCTAAGTTCGGAGTTTCATGCATTCACAGCTACTGTATCCAACGCTGAGTTACCTACCGTATACCAGCAAGCTCTACTACATCCACACTGGAAGACAGCTATAGAGGAGATGTCTACACTTACTACCTAAGGTACCTGGGAGCTGTCACCTCTTCTATCTGGTGCACACCTTGTTGGAGCCAGATGGGTCTTTACCTTGAAATACAACCCAAATGAGTCTATTTCAAGATATAAGGCCCACCTTGTGGCCAAAAGATTCACCCAGACCTATGGGGTGGATTTCTTTAACACGTTCTCCCCTGTTGCACGACTCTCCACTGTTCGCATTCTTATCTCTGTTGCAGCTCATTATGGATAACAGTTACATCAGCTGAATGTCAAAAATGCATTTCTGTACAGAGACTTGGAGGAAGAGACTTATATACAGCAGCCGCCTGGCTTTGAGGATCAAGGGGAGTATGTATGCAGGCTTCTAAGGCCATTTATGGTCTTAAGTAGAGCCCTCGAGCCTGATTTCAGCGCATGTCTAAGGTGTTGTCTGTTATTGAGATGCAAAGACCTTCATTTAACCATTCACTATTTGTGAGGAAGACCAGCAGGGGTACAGTGACTTTACTTGTGTATGTGGATGACCTTATTCTTACAAGTGATGATGTAGAGGGTATATCTCAGGCAAAGGAGTACTTGGCACACCAGTTTGTCATGAAATATCTTGGGAGGCTGAGATACTTTTTAGGCATTGAATTTGCCACAAGTAAGCAAGGGACAATTATGTCACAAAGGAAGTATGCCCTTGATATTTTTCAGGAGACAGGCATGCTACGATCCAAAGATGCAAAAATTCCTATAGATCCTAAAATTCACCTTTTTGAAGATGTTGTAAAGCTAAAAGACAAGAAGGCATATAGACAACTGGTGGGAAAACTGTTATACATGACTATCACAAGGCTAGATATTAGCCTTACCATGGGTAAGCTAAGTCAGTTCTTAGATAAACCCACTGATGTTCATTGGCAGGCTGTGATGCAAGTGTTGAGGTACATCAAGGGATGTCCAGGAAGAAGCATTCTTTTTCAGAAGAAGGCACCTATGTCTGTTATTACATACTCAGATGCAGATTATGCAAGTGATGTTGGTGACAGGCGGTCTACTACTGGCTTCTGTACCTTTGTAGCTGGGAACTTGGTGACCTAGAGGAGCAAGAAATAGAGTGTTGTTTCATGCTCTAGTGCTAAATCTGAGTATAAGACCATGGCACATACTGCAGCTAAGATGGTATGGATTAGGTCTTTGTTACGGGATCTTTATGTTAATGTTCAGGAGCCTATAGAGATGCATTGTGACAATCGGGTTGCCACCTACATTGCAAACAATCCTATATTCCACGAGAAAATAAATCATGTGGAAGTGGATTGCCATTACACCAAAAGTCTGATTCAATAGAGTCTGCTTCGTACTACTTGTATTGCCTCCTCAAACCAGACTGCTAACATGTTTACCAAGCTATTGTCTCACCTCTAGTTTGAGAAGTATAGAAATAAGCTAAGCATGATTTATATATATGCTCCAGCTTGAGGGGGATTGTTGAATTTTGTTTTCCATAGTAAGGATGTTTCGTTAATTTTTATTTTCGTAGTGGGTTTATGATGTAATTTTTGCCTCACATATATAGAGGTGAAGGGACTATTTGGTAAAGTAAGAATGTTTGTTCTCTTCAACTAATACATTTCCTTCTTCAACATCGTATGAAAGTAAGGTGAGCCCTAGACTCTTCATGCTACGGTACACTTCACCAAGAAACTTTTTTCATTTTTTTTCCTCTCTTTTCCTTTCTCCCTTTTTCCCTTTTCTTCTCCGCCGAGCAACAACACCATAGTCGAGCAATGACACTAGAGGCTATAGTCCGCCAAAAAGGCTTCTTTTGCCACCATCTGCAGCAACGATGCTGCCAGTGGCCCCTGCACTACTGCCACAAATCCAACCAACTCTGGTGCTGCAGCAACAAACCTAGCAATGCCATAGTCTAGTAAATTGAAATTTGATGATCTTCTCACCGCCTGGAGCCAAATCCAGTGGCATCTGGATCCTAGCAATGCCAATCTGGCACCAGGAAATTGATGATTGGATCTAGGTATCTGGTAATTAGATCATTACCGTCAACGCCATTCTCTACAGCCATTGTGTTGGTTCAACCCAACAGTAGCCGGATTGTCTCTGGAACTTTACTAGAACTCCACCAGAGTGACACCGATCCTCCAGATCATCACTGGAGCACTGCCTCCCCACCGAACAGTCAATGAACTTCTTTGGGCACCTGATAGTGTGTTTTAGGCAGATCTCTTTGTTTGTCTGTGGTTCTTCGATTCAATTTTTCTTAAATCCACACGGCTCAATTATCATTCTCTAAAGGTTCATATCATTTGCTAGGAGAAGAGTATCATAGCAGGGGAATCAAAGTCGTCAAACCTTGAAGAGGGTTCCAATGGAAATATGAGAATGCTTGATAATCCATTTGAGTATGTTATTCAGTTAAAGTGGATGAAACCAATCACGATTGTTGATTAAGAACATTCATGGTTTTAGTTAATGGACATGACAAGGAATATGCCCTCACAAGCACCAAAGGATACAAAAAGTAAATATCCATAGTGGAAGAGAGATGATAGCATCGTGTGTGTGTGTGTGTGTGTGTGTGTGTGGTTGCTAAATTGGATGCTTCCCAGAATCACCAATGAGATGAGTTACTACAATACTGCATAGGAGATATAGTGCAGCCTAAACAACATGTACTCACAAGAACAAACTATTAGCAAAATTCTTTGTCTCTCCTAGGAAATATTTTCTATGCCTCGAGGACCAGACTTTGCCATGGAACCATTGGACCATAAAGGTCTTCATTGAGAAACTCAATGCATACCGACCAATGTGTTGTGACAAGCAAAAGGATCAGAGTGAGAACACAAGGGTTGTTAAGTTTCTTGGAGGATTTGGGCTTGATTACACTTCGATCTGGTATCAAATGCTAGTAGAGAAGGTAACCACTATGCCAGAAGAGGACTAGAAAAAGCTGAGTCAACTGGTAGTCATACAGATGAGGACATCCACCTGCGAGAGGTCCTAGAGGCCAAGGTCATGAGGTTAGTCATAGTTCTTCAGGTCATGGTAGACTTCAGTGCATTATTACGGGAAACAACGTCATCTCAAGGATAGGTGGGTTAAGCATGGGAAACTACCCTCAATTGCCATTGGTCAATCTCAAACAATTGATGCTATTACTAATAAGATAGCATCTATTCCTAGAGGAGAGTAAGAAAAGCTTCTTTGCCATCATTCAACCACCACCTCATCTTATGTCCCATCAGTTTTTGGACCATCTACTACTGAACCTATCACTGCCATAATACAATCAATGTTGCTTGCTCTATTGTTACACGAGATGCTAACTCCACAAATTGGCTGGTTGGTTCTAGTACTTGGCACCATTTGTGTGGAGATGCTTCTCGATTCAAAAAGGTACAAACACTACAAGGGAAAAGCTTTATGACTCTTGTTGATGGGAGTCAGTTCCCTATTACATGACAAGGGAATGTGCAACTTAATAAGCCTACAGGACGTAATAACTACACTAGAGGGGAGGGGTGAATAGTGTAGATGGCTGAATTAAGCTTAAAGAATTGCCAACCATATGATAATTCACATGAGTGCACCTAGATTTATGTTGGAAACCCTCTCAAGAAAAAAACCACTACCTAAAATTTGTACCACTTAAACAAAGGTGACATAACCTCTTACAATAACCCTTATCTTATAAACCTGAAGAGAAGAAGAAGAAGAGCAGGGTCTTCAAAACAACTTGGGACCAAAATTAAATTGACAGAAATAAAATAATATAATTTGTATCCTAAGGAATCTCAAATAAGTAGAGAAATTCAAACCGAATATTTCGTACAGGCTCTAGACAAAGTGCTTAGAAAAACATAGAAGGATGAGCATAGAAGCACTTAGAATGAGTGTAAGAGCGCCTTTTCTCTTAGAGATTTGCTTTGAAGTGTGTGTGGAAAAAGGCTGCAAGGAGGTACTATTTATACTTGAAATTCGTGCAGATTTGAAAATTATTTAAAAACAATTGGCGAGGAGGCAAAGGTTGCACTTGCGAAGGACGTTGATGAAGAGGAGATTGTGTGCCCCTTACGTGGCATGAAGGCGGAAGGGTCTCCTGGGTTGGATGGGTTACAAATTACTTTCTATAAGGAGATGTGGGATGTAGTTGGGCCTATCATAGTGGCTATGATTAAAGAATTGTTTGATGGTAATGGAGCCACTGAGAGGCTAAATATTTTTCTTTTTTTATTTCTTTTGCATAAGAAATAGGTCCGAAGAAGGTGGGAGATTTTAGACCAATAGCACTATCAAACTCCATTTATCTTTTGGTTGCAAAGATTTTGGCTAACCAGTTGCGCCAAGTTCTTCCTAACATTATTTCACCAGTGCAATCTGCTTTTGGGAAGGGAGGTCGCTACAAGATTTTTGGCATCATGGAAGAGGAGAAAATCTGACTTTTGTCTGAAATGTAGATTTCTCAAAAGCCTATGATCCAATTTCTTGGAATTATTTGAGGGATGTCATGAAGATGAGGTTTCCTGATCTTTGAATTATGTTGATGAAGAGATGTGTTACTACCTCTTTTTCCATTTTGGTTAATGGAAGGGCAAATGGTTCTTGGATTCAACCACAAAGGGGGGTACATCATGGGCACCAATACTATTAAATATTGCGGTTGATACTCTTGCAAGCATGGCTTTTTCTGGTTATATTGCTACTGCTGATGGTAGGATCATAACCCCTAATTTGCAATATGCTGACGACACGACTTTCTTCATTGAAGGTGGAATTTGGGGGGCTAGACATGTCTTCTCCTTGGTAAGAATCTTTGCTGAAATTTCAGACCTGAAAATTAGCAGAAGTAAATTGACCTTGGTTCCTTTTGGCATGGGCAATGTGGAGGAGAATGAGGTTTCTAACAATCTGGAGACCCCGGAAGTTAAACTACCCATTAAATATCTAGGGCTACCGTTGAAGGGAAAGAAATTGATTGGAAGCCCCTTGTTGAGATATTAGCAACAAGGCTATCTTCTTGGAGTGGTAGACTCCTATCTAGAAGAGGACGGTTGATCCTTCTTAAATATGTTCTTTCATCCATTCCAATGTTCTTTATGTCCGTTTTTAGGCCAACAAAGAAGATATTAAAATGTATGGCTATGATCAACAAAAAATTCTTTTAAAAGGGTGCTGATTTTGTGGGAAAATTTGCACAATTGGTCTCTTGGGAAGATGTCTGTAAACCAAAGAAGGAATGCGGCCTTGGTGTTGGTAATTTGGAATCCCTTAATAAAGTGCTTCTATTAAAATGGGTAATTAGATTGTTATTAAATGAACAGGTGGTTACTTCTATTTTAAAAGATTCCTACGGGGACAATATGGACCTTAACCAGTGGAGTGAGCTGCTGCTGAAAGTGGAGCTTCAACGTTTTGGCATGCTATTCGCCCAGTTATGACTGACCAATTTCCCGCTTGTCTGGGGATGGTTCTTCATTTAAATCCTAGCTCAATGATTGGACTAGAAAGGGAAGTTTTCCGAATAGTTTCAAAGGTTATTTCAACATATTCTTGATAATGATGCTTTGGTGAAAGATCTAAGGGACAGGGAACTCAAAGTTTGGGATATTAGATTGCCCGATGGACTGTCAGATGCGACATATTCTGAATTTCAGCAGCTGCTCCTAACAGTGGAAGATTCTTCTCCATCTACTAACCGAGATAGGCTAATTGGTAACCATGGAAAGTTTTCGGTTAGCAATGCATACAAGTTCCTGATTTCAAATGGGGCACAGCATACACCTACTGATGAAGATTCCAAGCGGATTTAGAGTTGTAAAGTTCCTCTGAAGATTAAATTATTCCTTTGATTCTTGAGAAGGAAGCGGTTGGTCACTAAAGTTTATAGAACTAAGTGGTGTTCTAATGGGGATACTGCATGTCCTTTTTGTGGGCGTTCAGAAGAGGATATCCAACATCTATTTTTTTGAATGTAGCTTCTTTAGAGATGTTTGGGAGCAATTCATCCTACAAACCGTTGATACTACAAATTTTGAAGACTTTTGAATGACTTTCAAGAAGCATCTCCATCTTGATATGCGAGGCTGGTGTCAAACTATTGCTATTATTTGGTCTATCTGGTTGCAAAGAAACGGTCAAGTCTTTAAGAATGAGCGGCATTGGGTGGAGAATGTAGTGAGAGAGGCCAGATGTATTTCTGATTTTTTACTCCAAACTTTGTAAGTCTATTCCTTTTCCCAGTTAATTCATTTACAGGATGATTACCACCCTCAAGTAATCTTTTTTTTTCTCAAAAAAAAATTGGTTGATCAATTTATCTTTTTAGTCAATTAATTTTATGTTTTGACCAATTAAATGACTAATTTAATCAATTTATCTTTTGAATGCGGACTTCCTAATTTGCAATAATTGATCAATTTAAGTGCAAAGTGTTTTGGTTGATTACTGTTAAAGCCTATTAAGAAGTATATTACCGTACATTTTTGATTGAAAAGTATTTGGGGTTTCGTACAACAATTCTAGAATCAAAGAAAGAAAATGAACAAGACTATCTTCTAAGATTCAATCACTTAGCTTACCAAGATCCATGATAGATTACCTGAAAAATTAGTTGACATATAAACATAATTTTGGTGCATCAAAACTGAGGTGTCAACACAACTTACCTCTATGATGAGACTAAATGATGTTCTACATACTCCTGATTTCCCACTCAGTCTCTCCATTAGTAGAATAACAAAGGAATTAAATTGTCAAGTTATTTTTTATGGTGTGCTCTTCTGAAAAGAAAGATTAGTGTTGGTCATAAGGAGAAGTCATACTTTTACCAGTGGCACCTTCACCTTGATCACTTGTCGTTGCACAAGCTGCATCATATTTTTCCTTAGTTTATATGTAAAATAAATTTCAACGTGAACCACGTTAGTTGGGATAAAACCATACATTGAGTTTTCCTGCATGATGTTTTCCTACCGGTCAGAGTCTAGAAATAGCCAATTGCCTGAGTTAATTCAAGCTAATGTTGTATGGGATCCTAGTCATATACCTAGTCATCAGGGTATCAATACTATCGTCTTGGTTAATCATTCTCAAATTTCTCGACTTTTCCTCGTGAAAAAGAGATCTTGTATTATAAAGCTAGTCATCTCTACGATTTACGACTCGACAAAGGATGCAAGAATGGGTTTTATGTAGGAAGATCTGACTCGGGTGGCGAATAGAGCCCAGGGGCAACCTTAGCTGATTGGGGGTGACTTCAATGTCACCCTTTTGATGGAGGATAGGTTGGGAGGAAGGGGCGAAACAATCATGGATCAGGGGAGTTTGCAAGTTTTATTGCTATACATTGCCTTCTTGATATCTTGCCCACCTCCTGTACATTCACTTGGAGGAATTCGACTAAATAGAAATCCAAGATTGATAGGTTCATCCTCTCCAGTTTACCTCTGCAGCTACACAGGGGGTTCTAGGTTATCAAAAAGAAAGATTGATAGGTTCATGTGCAATGTGGAAATGGTGGAGACTTTCTTGATAGCTGAGGTTCAACCTATGGATAGACCTTTCTCTGATCTTATGCCCCAAATGTGGAAGGCAAATTAGGGGAGACATTTGGGGACGTACTTCAAATTTGACAGATCCTAGTTGATGAAAAAGGATTTCAAAAGGATTGTAGAGGAGAGGTGGTGCTCCCTCCAGTCGAAAGGATCAGCAACTGCTACATTGGAGTCTAAACTAAGAGACCTACAAGTAACCCTCAAAAGCTACAAAAAGGAGGTTAGGGAGAGGCACAATAGGAGAAGGAATGATGCCATAAAAGAGGTCTCCCAGATGGACAAAGTAGAGAATGTGGCAGTGCTTTCTCAAGAGGATCTAGCGGCTAGAGCCAGAAACTTGCAGACGGTTCAAGAGGAGAACAGGAAGGTGGAAGTAAAATGAAAGACCAAGTCTCGAGTCTCGACAGAAGTGACTCAAAGAGGACTCCAACACTAATTTTTTTTACCCGATGGCCTCATCCAAGAGGAGGAATTGCATTAATAGACTGGTGGTGAATGATGTGCAATTCTCTGGTAAGGAGGTGGGAAGAGTACCAACAACCCAGACTATTATAAGGCCTTCACGACTAGGAGGAAGGGAGAGTGGAGGTGGACAGGGTCTAAACTAATGACCAGGCATGGGGGGCTTATTGTTGATTTTACAAAGGATGAGATGCATGATGCCGTTTAGGGACTTAATGCAAATGGGTACCCGGGAACGGATGGCTTTCCTATTTTCTTTTATAGAGAATTTTGGCCCTTAGTTAAGGAGGATGTGTTACAGGTGGTGTCAAAGTTTGCTGGCGGTAACTTGGGCTTTAATAGGATCAACAAATTTTACATGTTTTTGCTGCCAAAGGAGGGGTTGGAAACCATTGAGGATTATAGGGCAATTGCACTCTCCAATGCTATATATCTCATCGTTGCAAAGGTGCTCGCTAACAGGTTAAGGGGAGTACTTCCAGATATCATCTTGCCGGTGCAGACAAGTTTTGTGTTAGGTAGGAACATCTTGGATGGTTTTGTTCTTGCCTTTGAGATTCTGGCATATTGGAAGAGATTAAGGAAGAAGGTGCTCCTCTAGAAGGTAAATTTCAGCAAAGCCTATGATTCTATTCAGTGGTCCTTTCTATAGGCATCCCTAGTGAAGAAAGGTTTTCCACCACGATGGATGGAGTGTATGAAGCGCTCTATAACAACCTCCTTTTCAATTTTGGTCAATGAAAATATAACTGGGGGATGGATTCAACTTAAAAGAGGCGTCAAACAAGCGTGCCCATTAGCACCAATGCTCTTTGTTCTTGCAACGGACGCATTAGCCAGGTCCACAGTCGAGGCTTGCTATGGAAAGTTGTTTGCAAGTTTTACTATGGAGAGTGGGGCAACAATCCCGATTCTACAATATGCAAATGATACGCTCTTCTTTGTGGAGGGCTCTGACTTAGATGCCAAAAGGTTGCGATCACTACTGGAAATATTTTGTGAGGCGTTGGGATTGCAGATTAATTTTTTTGAAATCAACTTTTGTTCCTATGCATTTGAACCAATAGTTGTGGAGCTATGTTTCATACTGCGCAAGAATCACTACCTATTTCCTATCTTGGATTCTCACTACCTGATAGACAGATCCCAACAAAGGAGTGGATGCATCTCATTGAGAGGATGGAGAAGAGGTTAGCGGGGTGGGCCTCTAAGGTGTTATCCAAAGGTGGCAGCTTGGTGCTTCTAAAGGCAGTGCTTGCATCCTGGCCTTCATAAGGTTGAAAGGAAAAAGTCCGGGCTAATGAGAGATTTTTTCGAGGCAAACTATGGCTCTGCAAGGGTAGGTGCAAGGTTGATGGCATGGGAGAAGGTATGTAGACCTGTAAAAGACGGAGGTCTAGGAGTTTGGTAGCAATGAATAATAGTTTTCTTGCAAAATGAATAAACAGAATCTTGGATCGCAAACAGGATCTTTTGGGGCAAGTTATTGAGGTGTCATATGGGACAAGGTTAAATTGGGAGTGATTGGCAGCCCCACCATGTGAATCTTCGTATTTCATTAAGGACTTGTCTTCTGCAGCTCGAAAGGTCCAACACTTCTTTTCACCATATGTTGGTGCTAGGGATATCTTCAGGTTTTGGTTAAATGATTGGATGGGTGAATGAAGGCTAAAGGACCGATTTCCACGAGTCTTTGCATTGGCTTCCAATAAAGAGGTGTCAGTAGGTGGTTGTTGGGATGGGTCTTGGTGCCCCTCTTTCACAGGAAACTTATCGAATCAAAGGATTTTGGAGTTGCAATCCTTGCTTCATGGGTTGGAGGGCTATCAAATCGAAGGAGGTGTAGACTCTTTTGTGTGGGATGAGGGTGGCTTCTCTGTACGAAAGGCCTACAAAAGGCTGACAGTGCTAGGACGAGTGGTGGACATTGACATCGCCAAAGATTGTAGGCAGATTTAGGAAGCAAAGTCTGCCTTTGAAGATCAAAATCTTCGCTTAGCTACTTAGAAGGAGGCATCTGGTGACGAAGGTGTGGAGGGAGAGATGGGTGCCAAATGATGAGGGCCAATGTTCGCTTTGTGAGAGGAAAGATGAGGACATTAACCATCTTTTCTTTACCTGTCCCTTCTCTGAGCAAGTATGGAATCATTTTAATATTAGCGAGATTTTCCACACTAACCAAGGTGAGCTCTGGAGTTCGTACGGGAGAGGTGGATGACAAACAGGGCTAAATTCTTTCCATACCAAGAAAGAGAAAGCAAAGGTTCTAGCTATCTTGTCGCGGATTTGAATTGGCAGGAATGCGACTATCTTCAAGGGAAAATTTTATTGCTTATATTTCTTCATTGATATTGTTTTGGGATAACTTTTTGTAAATGTTTTGACCAAGATTGTATCTTGGTCTATTTTAATTAATTTAGGTGATTATCATCGGATAATCACCCTTCCTCTTTTCAAATATATATATATATATATATATATATATATATATATATATATATATATATATATATATATATATATATATAATTCAAACTTTCATTCTTCAAATAAAGAACCTTTCTATGCTTCTCTAAAATTTGTATGCACAATAATGCTTTGAAATTTCATGGTGTTGCTTTATCTAATTTCCTAAAATTCTATGGCCATTATAGTACACCATACCTCTTGTGCACATATCTTCTAATTGAATGGCATAGCTGAATAAAAATTCAGACAACTTCGAGATGTAGCGCAATCCAATATGTACCACTACTCCACCTTCGTATTAGACTAATGCTATTCTTACAACTTGTTCACTTATAAATCAAATGCCCTCTATTGTCTTGGATGAAAACATCCCTTACTCCATTATATTTCCTGATAAGCCTTTGCTTGCATTGCCACTAACAATCTTTCGTTGTGTTACTTTTGGGAGAGACAAACTTTCTCCAAGGGTATGTGAAGTGCAACTTTCTAGGTTATTCAAGGCCTCAAGAAGGTTACAAATGCTATGATCCATTTCATCGTCAAGAGTATGTCAATGATACTGTTACATTTTTTGAGTCTGCCACATTTCTCTACAACAGGTTCTCGAGCTTCCCTTGACAAGAATGATGGTCTTTACATGTGTCACCTATTCCTTTTGAGGTCTTTCCCAATAGCAGCGACAATGGGTCCCCTTCAGAGTCTACTACCAATGCCAAGTTTCACAAAACTATGCCCAATCATCGACCCTCCATATATCTAGCACCACTTAACTCCCTAGGTGGAGATCCCGAGAAGACGCTACTACTCTTACAGTCAACGACATTAGTAACACGAATGAAGTTGTTGCTATTGATGATAATATTGTTCCAGCTGATGTTCCTGCAGGGTTGTATTCCTACTGCTCTAAAGAAAGGGAAGAGACTGTGTACTATGCATCTGATTTCTAATTATGTTTCATTTTAGCAACTTGGCCCTTCATTCAGAGAATTAGCTTTAAACTTTGCTACATCCAGTAGCCTCCAATGAACAGTGTCTATAAACAAGCAATGTTGGATGAGATTGGAAGTCAGTGCCACTTGCTTCCAGTGCTCATTTGTGCAAAGTAAATAGGTGTTCACCATTAAGTACAAAGCAAAGGGGAGCATTAATTGGTATAAAGTGTGCCTTGTCACTAAAGGTTATACACAAAGTATGGTATTGATCTCTTTGATATCATTTCTCTTGTTGCATGATTGCATACTATTGTAAGTATCATATCTGTTGTTGTGTTGCTTTCACAGATCATTCGCTTTTTGTGAACAAGACTGAGGCTGGGGGTGATTGTGTTGCTAGTTCATGTAGATGACATAATTTTTACCGGTGATTATGTAGAAGGAATCTAGTATGAAGGCATACTTATAACAACACTTCCTAGGTTACTGAAACAACTCCAATACTTACTAGGTTACTAGGTATTGAAATAGCCAAGAACTCCAAAGGCATCGTACTAACTCAAAGGAAATATGTTACTAATCTTCTGCAAAAGGCAAGTATGCTTGGAGCAAAACCAAGTGGGATTCCAAAGGAATCCCAATGCCCACCTTTGAGAAAAAGCCTTGAAAAGGCAAATCCTAAGAGCTTTAGGTGCGTGGTGGGAAAACTGCTCTATGTGGCAGTTACTCGACCTTAAATTGCTCTTACAACAACAACCAAGCATTTTCCCACACTAAGTGGGGTTGGCTATATAGATTCTTTGCCTCCACACAGATCAATTTTCAGTTATTTCATGACTTAAATTAAAGTAATTGAGATCATACTTAATAGTTTCCTTCCAACACTTGTTTGGTCTTCCTCACCCCCTCTTAGCAGGTTCAGCCTCCAACTTCTCGCATCTCCTAACTAGAGCATCTAATGGCCTTCTTTGTAAATGTCCAAACCACCTTAGACGTGTCTATCTCATTTTATCTTCTATCGGTGCCACCCTAATCTTTTTTCTAATAATCTCATTTGAAATACAGTCCTTTCTTATATGACCACACATCCATCTTAACATCTTCATTTCTGCCACAAACATCTTCTGTACATGACTGTTGTTGAAAAAATTAGTCAATTTATGGAAAAATCAACTAAAGGCCATTGCAGATGCTAGTATGACTCAGATATCTTAAGGCCTTATTTGGTAAAGGCCTATTGTTTACCAATTCTGAGCCACTCAATATAGTTAGTTACTCAGACACTGATTATGCTGGATCTATGAATGATAGAAAGTCAACCACGGGATTATGCATGCTTGTTGGCGGCAATTTGTGGTATGAGAAGCAAACTATAATAGCATGATCAAGTGTTGAATCAAAGTATCAAGTCATGGCATATAGTGTTGATACCCTTGTTTTGATGTAACAAAATTATGTTTTATCATGGACTAATCATTTCAGGTTATTTAAAGTTGGATTATCGAGAAATGATTATGATCCAAGGATATTGATCCCAAGGCGAAGTTTCTGCAATTTAGATTTGTCTCTTTTTACTTTTATTGAATCTAAAATTTTGTAAGAAACCTCAATAATATCAACCAAATCATTTTGAACCTTGATAGTTTTCAAACTTAGACTAAACTCTAAGTTTTTAATACTGTTGATCGACCGGCTTTCTTATAATCGATTGACCAAACTCCAAATCCTGAAATTGCGCTATAAGTCGACCAATTTTCTAGTTTAATCAATTAACATAAAATCGATAAAAACTATATTTTAATCAACCAAAGTTTATTTTAATCGACCAATGCCTCATTTTGATCAACCAACACCGTAATTATAAACTTTCTAAATCAAGCCTGAAAACACCTATAAATAGGACCCCTTGACCCCTACCTCAACACACACCTCAAAGAGATTCTAAAAAGCAAAATGCTATCTTTCTCTCTAGTGCTTTCTCGCCTCCGTGCCTGCAATCTTTGCTTTCTAAAGTAAGTTCTTCTGCAACCTTAAAAACATGATTTGCATATTTTCTTGAGATTCCATAAGAATTATTATTATATTTTATATTCCTGTTATTTTTTATTTGGGACCCAAGTTGTTTGGGAGTCTCGTTATTCTTCTCTTGGTCAGGTGTAAAAGAGAAGGTATTGTAAAGTGGTTGTGTCACCCTCATTAAAGTAGTGCGTTGGTAGATTTGACTAACATTGACTAGTCGTAAAATCCTAAGCTAAGAGGCTTAGGTAGTGATTTTTACCCAAAAGAGTTTCCACTCTAAAATCCAGGTGTGATCTTTCTCGTTTACTGTAAGTGATTTATAATTATTTTTAATCTGTGGTGAATATTCTTTAAATCTTGCATTTTTATAATTACACTATTCACCCCCCTCTAATGTAAACGTTAGAACCTACAAGCTCCACTTGCACTCACACATAGAACAACAAAAATGACGTGGATCAAATTGAGGACTTTTATAGCAAACAGTCTAGTATTTCATGAATGTATTAAGCATGTACAAGGGCAACATATCCATCTAGTATGTGCCCAACAATGCTCAAATTGTATAGCCATCTTCATTAAGCCTCTTCAACGTGCAACCTTCTACAAGTATTTATCCAAGCTAAGCATGACAGCCACTTATGCTACAACTTGTGGGGGAATATAAAAGACAGCTTATTTATTTCATTTTATTATCGTGTTTTCAATTTACTTGCATTTATTGGACATAGAATAATTTTTCCATTAATCCTCCCTTTAAAGAGGATCAAGGCTCACTGATGGAAGAAAGAATAAGGCATTTCTTTCTTCAACAAGAACCATTTCAAACTGTTTGTAGATAAAAAAAAGAGCAAACTCTAAAACCCTAACCTTAACCCCTCCCCCTCCCCTTCTTTGTTCTACTATTCCCACCAACATTCCAATCCTACTAACATCAAGGTTACACTCTTATTACTGATTTTTTATTTGTGAGAAAATAGGAAGACTACCAACATTCAATAGTCATCCAAATTCATTAAGAAAAGACACCTACAATAAGCTCAAATCAAACGGCATGGTAGAAAACCACATCCCACAGGACCCACCCAACCGACATCAGAGGAAAGCAACTCAACACATCAATTACCACACTACAAGCACCTTTAGGTGACTCTCACATCAAAGAAAAATAAAACTCCCACTCACCCACAAAACAAATCCTCCAACACCCCCCCCCCCCCCCCCCCCCCCCCCCCCCCCCCCCCCCCCCCCCGCCCAGAAGAAATACATAAAATCAGACCACAAGAAGCCCACAAGAATCTTATTACTGAATTGGCATCAAGAGTACCAATGGAAAGGAGGTGATGCCAATTCCAGCAGTCCACAAGAATCTTCTTCTGTGTTGCCCATACAATCCAAAGCACTAGCCAGTATCTTCAAAAGGGCAAGTAGTAAATAGGCATGGCTGGAAGAACAAAGGAACACCAATCTCCTTCCTTTAGAGAGCAACCTTATTGCCCATTGGCCCCATCCTTGCGAACGCTTCTCCATCCTATTAATCACTAGCAACCAAACACAAGGATAACCACCCCGAGGTAACATGGAAGATCAAGTATCTAAAGAAAGTCTATAGCTATTGAACACTCAAACTTGCCATGCACTAATCGACCTCCTCATCCATCATCAGCCAGATTTCTGTAAGTTGACTTGCAATCCAGAAGCTTCACCAAACACTTCTAATAAAAGTTAAGCCTTGTGCACCTCCGTTAAAGAGTCATCAATGAAAAGTATAGTACCATCCATGTATTACAGGAACGAAACAACCACCATGCCCCTTTCAAAACCAAATCCATGTATCTTCCTCGAACCACATAAAGAGAAGCATGCACCAACCAAGAAGTCTTCTACCAAGACAAAATGGAGTGGAGCTAGCAGGCACCTTGTCGTACTTCCTCCTTGGTTGTATACCACCCCCTTCAAGTCGACCATTAATGAGAATAGAAGAGGACATTGAGGTGACACAAATCTTCATCCACTCAATCCAAGACATTAGGAAACCTCTCAGATGAAGGAACAACAACAAGAACCTCTAATTGAGAATATCATACATTGTAGAGAAGTCTATCTTCCAACAAAAAGCCTTTATCCCCTTCCTCTTACAAGCAGACAAAATCTCTAAGGCCAATATTTAGTTTCCATGATAGCTCTGAATCAAAAGAATGTTGATTGAACTGGCTTATTAATTTATTGATGGCAAATGCTACATGTAAGGCCAAGGTCTTGCCATCAAAAGATAAATCGAGTTAGAGTGCACAATTAGACTGAAATCCTCCATTAATTCCACTAACTCACCTTTAAGCAAAAGAAACAAGAAAAATCCATTGAGCTCCCCCCCCACCCACACACACACACCATTTAGGGATTAGAATATATCCATAATGTCCTCCTTAAGCAAATGCCAAAACTCCTCCAAAAATAAAACTACTCGTATGCCCCCCTACTACTTTAAGGAGCATAGAGAATGCTAGACCTCCTCAACCTCCTCAATGACAGAACAAACCGTGGTTGTCTCAACTTCATCAACATGTCTAGGGTGATACCATCAAGATGCCAAATTCTGTCAGTCTCATCCAAAAGAGAGTGATAATAGTTAACAAAAGCAGACCTGATTTGCTCCCTCCCAAAACAAACCTCCTATCCAATAGAGATGGAATCAATCCAATTTTGTCTTCCATAATTGGCAAAGGCATGGAAGAATCTTGTATTTGCATCACCTTTCCCCAACCACAACTACCCAGACCATTGTCTCCAAGCCACCTCCTTTCTGTCCTCCAAGTTAAGATTCCAATTAAGATCATCCCCTTCTACCTTCTCATCAATGGGCAAGTCCCTAGCATCCTCAATAAAATTCAATCTAGAAATCCCTATCAATACTTCCTTTCTTAACTTGTTTTTGGATTCCTTTGGTTCTTTTTTGAACACTTATAGCTTGTCCTGCAGATGCATGTTACTATGAAATGCCATGGGGCAAGGGGTCCCTGCTCCTTGCATTCTCCCTATAGGTGTTTTACCTTCTTAAAACCATACTCAAGCAACCATGGCCTTCCAAACTTGAAATAGGTCCTAAAACAGATGCCCTCCCCTAAGACCCAAGCTAGTGCAGTGTGGTCTAAAAGTAACCTTAGGAGGGCTAACGCTGAAGAAAGCAAGAATCATTAGAAAAAAGATATGGAGCCAAAAAATCGATCTGACCTGGAATTATTGCCATTGTTTGCCAAGCTTCTCCAAAAGAACCTATAATTAGGGACCTCCAGCACAATCACCCCCATCTTTGAAACCCAATCAACGAAGTCATTGGCACTCCTGTCATGATCCTGCAAACACTCAGACAGATCTTCCAAGGATAGTCATGTTAAAGTCACTTGCACATAACCATCCACAGTCACCAGATCAGAGAGCTCTCGCCAACAAGCGTACTTGTCTTCATAAGAGCAAGGGTCATACACGTTGATCACCCTCAAAGCATATGCCATGAGTCCTACACTCTAGATCTACCACCATCAAGAAGGAACATTTCACCACCACCTCCCGCATCCTCAGGCCAAGGGGGATGCACCTTAAACTTGCACTCGTGCCAAGTGGTAGCCAGACAAGCAAGCACCAAGAGAGGGCCTTACATGATGGAATGACCTTGGCGTCATTGCTACATCACCCACCACCCTTCATTTGTGTCACCCACCATGCTCGTTGCCGACCATGTTGCCATTGTCGAGTTGTTGCACTAAAGGAGAATATTATGTCAGATTGTCTCTATGGCCAATGCGGTCCCCCCATCCCCCCACCTAAGCCCTTGGTCACAGGCTTCATCAAGGTTGCTGTCACAAGCCCCCATGCACATACCATAAAATTCACATTTACAACCTCCCTCTTGCTTTGTCACTCTCGACTCATCATAAGTTTTTCTTCCCCACTACTCATTGCATTGTGCTTCCTATGCAGATGGCTATAAACGACAACTATCCCCCATTCATTGTCCAAAAGAGTTCATCTTTTCTTGGAATTGTATATCACAATATTTTTCTTGAAAGGCATTATTTTGATGCTTTTAAGCTCTTTGGAGCTTTAGAGATCAATCTAAATGTAGAACTTGATAATAAAACAAGCTAAAAAAACCCAAAAAGAAAGGTATCGGTTCTGTAATAATAACAACAGTGTATTGTTTGATGCTACCTGAATAAGAAAATTGGGTACAGTGATAAATCCATGTTTGCCGAGTTCCAATGATGCATTATACTGCCAATTGTTTTAAGAAAAAAAAATGACTGAAAACTTCTCAAAAAGAATATTGATGAACAAAAAAATAATCAAGCAATAATAGTGAATAACAAAATAACAAAGCAATATTCAAAGAGGAAAAATTTAGCAAGGAGGTATATCATATGCAAAATAATGATCAGAGAAATTCAAAATTAAACAAAATGGCTGTTTTACACAGAAATCCCTATAAGCATTTGATATTACACACATGCCTAATTCTATCATATTTACACAAATGCCTTCATTATGTTGCTAAATTACATAGTTACGCTCGTTCACTACTAAAAGCTTACAAATTAACCATATAAGGCAAGATTAGGATGAAATATAATCAAAAATTGTGAAAAAATAAAAAAGGAAAGTTTTTTTTACATCTATGCCCCTATAAACTTTCCTAATTACATCCATACCACTATTAAAACATGTTATTACAACTATACCCCTACAAGCTTGCCAAGCATGCCGGTTATACCCCCTGTTTAAGTATGTTGGATTTTGAGGAAATATTCTCCGAATATTCTCTAAGGGCCATTAAAGTTAATGGCACAAGATACAAAAATTATATTAGTACCCCTATCCATATTTTTTCTTTTTTGTCCTCTCCTCATTTTCTTCCTCTTAACTGGAGGCCACAACAATGGCAACAACATCAAGATCCACAACAACAATGGCAATGGCAATGGATCACACCTACTCATCCTCCTTCCTTCTCCTCCAACCACCCCCATCCCCCAACCACCCACCCTACCTCCTCCTCCCCATCAACCCCTCCTCTTCCACCCCATCTCCACCTCCTACACACCCCCTCCCCCAGCCAACTCTTCCTCTCCTCTACTCCTGTGCCCCACCTCCTTCTCCTCCCCCAAATGTTATTTGATCAATAACATTAAATTCATCAAGGTGGTCATTGATAAAACTAAAGTGTGTTGGGTTCCTTTGTAAATAAATATTAGTGGGTGGGTGGGTGTTGTCATTTCTCCATTACTTGGAGAGCAAAAAACCTTATTATTATAAATAAATCCTTAAGGCCTCTATTCATTATTTGAGTAAGGAAAACCCTAAGGCCTAGATATAGAGAGGCACACTACCTCTTGAACTAGGCTATCAAATGTCCTCTCTCCTTATTGTTTGTGTATGATTTTTCCTTGCTTTTCATGATATCAGAGAATCGATCCGTCGTATAAATGGATATTTGTTCTTCATTTTTTTCCCTTGGTGGTGTTACATGTCCCATTGTTTGAAACAAAGCACTATTGTATCAAGAAAACTCGTTTAGATCTGGAATGTAACTAATCCGACCATAATCTTCCCATCGTCCAACCACTGCCAATCGTCATCGGTCGATCAGACCATTATCGGTCCCAACCTAATTAGATCCAATCTCTTGCCTTAAATTGTCCTCTCCTGCCTCTATGGGGCAATTTCAAGTACTCTAGTGCCTACTCTAGCCTTTATTGAGCTATTTCAAGGACGACAAGCTGCTCCAATCTCTCCTCTGTTTCGATTCCTCTTTGGCAGATTTGACACCACCTAAGTCAAAAGTGCTCGATTCTTCCCATGTCGTTGCTTTGTTTGACTGTCAATAGCCCTTCTCATCGTTGGTTGACCCTCGTCAGTCCTCCCCGATACTCTGTTTGCCAACTTGTGTTTCCCGTGGTTTTTGCCATGAAAGGGAGAAGGTTGTTGTCATGACTTAGAGTCAACGTCCCCTTTCTTTTCTGAATATGTTGAATCAAATCATTTCTGTCAAGCTCACTAGTGGAAATTATCTTCTTTCGAAGAGTCCGATACTTCCTTTTATTTACAGGCAACACCTTACAAGGCACATTGATGGGACAAAGCATGCTCCTAAGTTCTTGCCATCAAAGACGGCTACTAAAGATAAAGCGAAGGATGGCTCTAAACCTTCCCAGGAGGTACACTTTGTTTCAAATCCTAAGTATTACGAATGGTTTGCTTTAGATTAGCAATTAATTGGTTGAATCGAGTCTACCTTGTTCGAGGAGATTGTTGCTCAAGTTGTTCATGTGGAGACCATGAAAGAACTTTGGGACTGCCTCAATGGTAGTTTCTCTCAAATGGCCGAGGATAAAATTACCCAGTTGAAAGTCAAAATCAACTCATATCAGGCAAGGAAAGATGAGTGTGATAGAGTATTACAAGGTGCAACATATATGTAATGAACTCGCCCTCGTTGGTCACATCACCAATTATCCTAATAAGGTCATGCATTATCTTGCTGACCTACGTGATGAATACAAGATGTTCATTAGCACTATAAATGCTAGACCACCTCTTTTGACTTTTGAAGAACTCAAATTCTCATTGGCCCAACAAGATAGTCTAGTTTTGAAGCCCCAAAACACTTCTATTAAGATTGACTCTAGTACGAAGGCATTGAATGTACATGCCAATTTCACTATCTAAGCTTGTGGGCAAGGATGTAACCGTGGTCATGCCAAAGGATCTAACTAGCAAATGCCTATGATTGGTTGTGGACAATCCCCTTATGGGCATGGTCAACAACAACAGGGGGGCGTGGCTGCAGTCGTGGCTATGTTAGTTAGGCAGGAGTCATCTACCACCTTCATGGAAGATCCAATCACAACGCACTCAATTGTTATGATTTACACAAATTCTCTGCCACTACTTCTCATATGCATACTAGAGTATATCTTCCTGGCCATGATGAAAGGTCATCATCTACTGGACAACAAGAGATCAATGCACTTTCAACGAACTTTGATGACATGCAACTTACTCCTTGAGATTGGATCACCAACACTAGAGTTAGCAATCATATTTCGAGTACCAAAGGTAACTTTGTTTCATTAAAGCCTTATTTTGGAAAAGGTAAGGTTATCACTGGTGATGGCACTATGCACCCTATCACTCACATCGGAGACATTGATATTTGTACTATTGATGGTTGCATTCAACTCCATAATGTCTTCTATGTTTGTACAATGCAATATCGCCTTCTTTCTATTTCTCGTCTACTAGATGATTACAATGTTGACAGTATATTTACAAAGGCTTATATTTTTCTGAAAGCAAGTCCATCCAACAAGATTCTTCCTAAGGGACATCAACATAGACATCCGTAGATTGTCACGTGCATTAATAAAGTCAATATCGCTTTTGCTACTGTTCCTATTTTTCATTCCACTTCAGTTTCAGCTTTTCAGAATAAAATTCCTGTAGCTTCTCTTGAATAATGGCATCATCATCTTGGCCATTGTAATTTTGAAACCTTAAGGAAGTTACTTGATCTTGCTATTACAAGATCTTCAAATGGATTTAATAAAAACATCATATGTCATGATTGTTAACATGGAAAGAATGCTAAGTTGCCTTTTAGATTGTCCAACTTTGTCTCCACTCATATATTGGAGCTAATTCATACTAATGTTTGGGGTCCATCTCCTTGTGCTTCATTATCCCACTCTCGTTATTACATTACTTATATTGATAACTTTCTAGATATACCTGGATATTTTTCCTAACAGAGAAATTTGACGTTTATGAAGTTTTTATCAAATTTAAAGCTTTTGCTGTAAACCATTTTGAATGTAAAATCAAATGTCTTCGAAGTGATGATGAGGGAGAGTACATGTCAAATGAGTTTAAGGATTTTTAAAATCATTTGTAATTTTTTCTAGATTGTGTGCCCTAGAATGCCACAATAAAATGCTGTAACTGAAATAAAACGTAGACATATTTGTAAGACTGCCATTAATATGCTACATAGTAAAAGATTTCTTACTTATCTTTGACTACAAGCCTTTCACACTGGTGTTTTTTCTTCAAAAGAGATAGCTACTTTCTTGTTGCAATAGAGAATCATTGGTCTTTTAAGACAAAACCACGGTGAAATAAGAAAATCTTGGACCATGATGTCATAATGACTCCAGATGCCATTGCCTAATGTTCCTCATAATGTTGCACAGTTAATTTGTTTCTTATTTCTCCAAATAACAATGTTGCCTCCAACAGCAGCCAGAGGCAGATCTTCTATCACCCACAGAACTAAACCAATCTACATAAGTATACCCCTTGATCATAAACTCATCTCCTTTAATGAGAAAAGGCCATTTTCTTGGACTCTTCTTTAGAAGAGAATTTGCACACAACAACAATATGAATAGTGATGTCTACATGAATAAATTGGCTCACAATATTCACAAGATAAGAGATGGTGAGCATAGCAAGGTGAAATAAATCTACTACCACATGGGTTTCTAAAAATTGTTCTTCTCAAAGTCACACAGAGGCTTTCATGCTTTCATACTCAAGTTGTGTTCTTTTTTCAACTGGAGTAGGCTACATTCAAGCCGTTCCATCTCATTCATCAGATCAAGAACATACTTTCTGTAACACATAGGAAGGAAGTCCTTCAACTTCGTAATCACAATACCAAGGAATTTTAGCTTCACAAGTTCCTTGATTTCAAATCTACCAAATCTACCCTTAAGTTTGCCATTTTCTTTCTTTTCACTCTGCCAATCTCTTCCTTTTTAATGTCTTGAATTATTGTCTCACCAAAATGTACTAAATAAGGAAAAAAATACTTCGAGCGAGAATTCCCTGCATATTTGTTTATCGAGCGGCAAGTTACATTCTCTAATTCTCTTTTTAGGAGCGGTAGGTAGGAATATATCATCAACAATATCATCATTAACAAAAATCAAGGGTGAAAATCGACAATTAGGTTGATGGGCCCACCGGGGTAGACGGAATCAGCAGAGGAAGGGGCCCAAGATGGCGCCTGTATACCTGCAAGGTGCAGAATTGACAGAAGAAACCATAGGGGCAACACACAAGAGGCTCTTCAAAGAAGGACCCAGTGAAACTTGAGTATCATTGATGTTTTTTGTTTTTTTTGAAGAAGAAAAAAGGGGTTTACAAGAGATGTTAACCCCCACTATCATTAAACAAACGGACTTATTACAGCAGCAAGAACAAAGAAAATTGAAATGATGAAGCACTCCCTCAACAATAACAACCAAGTCTTTTCCCACACTAAGTGAGGTCAGCTATATGGATTATGTGAATCCACTCAGATTTATCTCGTGCCATTTCTAGACTTAAATTGAAGTACATAATATCATACTTCATAGTTTTCTTCCAACACTTCTTTGATCTTCCATGCCACCTCTTAGCGGGTTCAACCTCCAACTCCTCGCATCTCCTAACTAGGACATTTAGTGGCCTTCTTTGCAAATGTCTAAACCACCTTGGATGCTTTTCTCTCATCTTATCATCTATCGGTGCCACCCCAACCTTCTCTCAAATAATTTCATTTGAAATACGGGCCTTCCTTGTATGATCACACATCCATTTTAACATCTTCATTTCTACCACAGACATCTTTTGCACGTCTATAGTTGACAGCCCAACATTCAGAATCATACAGCATGGTAGGTCTTACAGCAGCTCGATAGTACTTTCCTTTAACTTTTAAAAAAACCTTCTTATCACAGTAAACACCCGATACTCTTCTCCATTTCAACCAACCTGCATTAATTCTATGTGTAACATCTCATCAATTTCACCATCTTGTTAAAAAATGAATCCTAAATAATTAAAAATATCTTTCATTGGAATACACACTTCTCCAATTTTTACATCTATCCCTTCATTGTTCCCTTTACTACTAACCTTGCATTCCATATACTCAGTCTTTGTCCTACTTAGGCGTAGGCCTTTAGCTTCCAGGGCTTCTCTCCAAAGTTCAAGTCTTCTATTCGTTCTATCTCTTGTTTCATCAACCAACACAATGTCATCAGCAAAAAATATATAGCATGGCACCTCAGCTTGGATATACTTTGTCAACTCATCCAGGACCAAGGTAAAGAGATATAAGCTTAATGATGATTCTTGACGTAAATCAATGATGATATCAAAGTAGTCTGTCAATCCATCCTTAATCCTTACACTAGCCACAGCTCTATAGTACATATCCTTTATGAGATTGTTATATAAAACTGGTACATATCTCTTTTCCAAAATTCTCCACAAGATGTCTCTTGAAATAGAGTCACAAGCCTTCTCCAAATCAATAAAAATCATAAGTAAATCATTCTTCTTGGTTCTGTGGATCTCCATCATACGTCTTAGGAGATGTATTGCCTTAATAGTAGACCAACTTGGAATAAAACCAAACTGATTTTCAATTATGGCAGAGACTTGCCTCAACCTTCTCTCCATTATTCTCCCAAAGCTTCATCGTATGACTCATCAATTTAATACATCTATAGTTGGAGCAATTTTATATATCTCATTCGTTCTTGTATAAAGGTATCACAAAACTTTTCCTCCATTCCTCTGGCATCTTATTGTCTTTCCAAATAATATTAAATAATCTTGTGAGCCAAGCTATTCCCCCTTCTCCCATCACTCTCCAAACATCTATAGGAATATCATAAGGCCCAACAGCCCTCCCAATTTTCATCATCTTCAAAGCATCCACTACTTTCTTTTGTATCCTTCGATAGCTTGCTCGATTCACATAATCTTCTGAATTGGTTAACTCCCCTAAAATAATATCATCCTTTTGTTTTTCATTAAAAAGCTTATTAAAATAACTTTTCTATCTTGTCTTTGTATCCTCACTAGCTATAAGAACCCTTCCTTCTTCGTCCTTGATGCACCTTACATGTGTAAGGTCCTTCGTTTTCTACTCTCTTACTTTAGCTAGCTTAAAGATATCTTTTTCATCTTCTTTATAATCAAGTTTCTTTTTCTTTTTTTGAAGAAAATAGAGGAAGATTACCTAAGATCAGTAATAATCCAACAGAATATATTAATAATAAAAAAAATGCAGACTTATAGATTTTCCAGCTAGGACTCAGATAGGCTATTCACCTCACTCACTACATTTTCAGTCCAACATCTTTCCCCTCTAAAAATGTTGACATTCCTTTGATTCCATATACACCACACAATAGTAAAACATTTGACCCAACCTGTCACGTCAAGAGTATAGTTTTCTCTAAATGACTTCCAAAAAGTAGAGCTATCCGTAGTTGCCACTGTGGAGAGACCAACTTGATTCCAAATTTCCTTAGAGCAATCACACTAAAAGAATAAATGGTTGATATCTTCATCTTATTGTTGACAGAAGGAGCAACTAGCATTCACTTCACTGAACCACTTTCTTCTGAAAACTTTCGTCACAATACGTTCCCTTCTAAAGAGCCGAAAAAACAACTTAATTTTCAAAGGAATTTTTACTTTCCAAATCATCTTAGAACTTCCATCCACTTTGTTGGCAGTTGTATCTACCAAAGTTAATTTTCTATAAGCCTTCTTTACAAAAAACGTCCCCTCCCATCGATAGCGATCCTGCACACCTGCGGTAGGATTTATATCCTAAATCACATTAATCAAGTTCTGAAATTCAGCAAAAGAGGCATAAGCCAACCCCTGGGGAAGCTGAAAATCCCAAGCATTGATCTTGGAACCCACACATCTCTAACTGCTACACATTTGTTAGCTGCTTGCTAGAAAATCCTATGATACTGGTCTGAAAATTTACCATTTTCAGACCAATTGACATTCCAGAACTTGAACAATGACCCATTCCCCAACTCCGAAGAAAAAAAAGATTCATAATCATTTATCAAAGGACGAATGGCATGCCAAAATGCAGAAGAACCTCTCATAGACACTGGCCTTTGCATTAATTCAGTACAAAACCCATACCAGTCTTTCAAGATCAGGGAGACCATTGACGTATCATTCGACATTACTTTAACCACCCACTTCAATAAGAGAGCCTTGTTGAAAGTACTCAAATGCCTCACCCCCAAACCACCTTCGCTCTTGGCCTTGCAAACATCCTCCAAAGGAACCAACTATGCAAATCTACCCACCGAATCTGAACATTTCCAGAAAAATCTTTTCCTTATCATGTCTAATTGTTTAATGATCTTCTTTGGAGGCCTGAAAACAGATAAAAAGAAGACCAGCATAGATGTCAAAACTGATTTGAGGAGGATCAATCTCCCCCCTCTGGAAAGCAGTTTACCACTCCATGTAGACAACCTATTTGAAATTCTTTCAATTATTGGATTCCAGTCCGATGACAGCAGCTTTTTTCTTTTCAACGGTAGGGCCAAGTACCTACTAGACAACCTTGCAATATGGAACTCCAAAATAGTAGCAATAGCCTCCTCCTCCACACCATGGAAGGCAAAAGGTATGAACACCGATTTCCTTCTATTAATATTCAAACCGAATGTTGCAGCAAAGATCTTTACCAATGCCGAAGCATGATTTGCCACTCCCTCTCCACTTTCAATGAAAAACGTGGTGTCATCTGCATATTATAAAATAGGCGTAATCAATAATCCCTCGCCGTGCGTGGTAAATCCCGAGAACAGATTTCCTCCACACGCCTTGAAAGATAAGCCAATGTATCCACTATTATGTCAAATAACATTGTAGCCAGCGAACAACCTTATCGAGCACCCCTTTGAGGTTGAATCCATCCTCCATTGGATCGTCCATTAATCAGTACAGAGAAAGATGACGCAGTCACGCATCTCTTCATCAATTTTATCCATTGATCTAGAAATCCTCCTCTTTAAGAGATCCCAAAGATAATTCCATGAAATCAAATCGTAAGCTTTGGAAAAGTCAACTTTCCAAAGAAACGCTGAACATCCTCTACTTATCCATGCTGCCACCATCTCTTCAGCCATTACAAAGGAATCTTGCAAAGATCGACCCTTAATAAAAGCTGATTGCGTCGGTGATATAATTTCAGGTAATATATTCCGCAACCTATTTGCAAATATTTTTGCCACCAACACATATATTAAGTTAAACAAGGCAATGGGTCTAAACTCATCCATTTTATCCGGCCCCGATTTCTTTGGTAACAAGAAATGATAGAACCGATTCAACCTCTAAAACCCTTCGTTACCCTTAAAAATTCTCTAATTATTGCCATCACATCAGGACCAACCACATCCCATAGTTCCTTATAAAACACAATCTGCAGACCATCCGAGCCAGGTGAGCCTTCTACCTTTATACCTTGCAATGCATCCAAAACCTCTTTTTCCGCCATCTCAGCTACAAGAGAAGTCTTCATCTCATCATTTACCTGAGTCATCTCCAAGTCTCCCAATCTCCAATCCCCCACCGATTTTCTTGTGAAATCATGATGGAAATAGGAATGAAAAGCATCACATATCTGGTTTCTCTGACATAAAAACTCCTCTCCCACTTTCAGCGTGTTAATGAAGTTGGACCTCCTTCCGACACTAGCCGACAAATGGAAAAGACGTGTGTTTAAGTCTCCCTCTTTAAGCCAAATCTGCCTAGACTTTTGCCACCAATCCATCTCTTGTTTGTGATCTTCCTCACTAACCACCCTCTACATCTTCTTTCTTTCGACATGGTCCTCTTGAGATAGGAGTGCATTCTCCTCTTTCCTATCAAGAGGCGAGATTTTCAGCAATGCCTCATTTCGCCTCCTCTCTTCGTGATCTCAAATCGCGTTTAAACACCATCATAAATTCTCTAACCACCTTAATTTTACACGCCAAAGTACATGCTACTAAGGTAGACTCCGATGTAGATATCCATTTCTCCTGAACCTGCTCCTTAAATCCCGGTTCCTTCAGCCAAGATTTATGAAATTTGAAATATGTAGCGAAATTTGCATCTTCGTTACCACGCCACACCAAAGGTGTATGATCTGAAAACGGTCTATCACAAACCACCACATCCGCTCCATGGTATGATTCTGCCATAGAAATGTTATAAAGAAATCTATCTATACATGAAGCTGGCCCACTACCATTTCTCCACGTATATCGGGCTCCAGAAATCGGTAAGTTCATCAATTCCAGCTCCTGCAAGACATGCTGAAATTGGCTAGTAGATCTATCATTTCTATCATCTGGTCTATCCTTAGCACATAAAGTGGCGTTAAAATCCCCCTAATGAGCCATGGCATCCCATCAACAAAATCAGAGGCCTGGTGTAGTTCCTCCCAAAATTGACTCCTCAACGTGTCATTGCAAGGGCCATAAACAGAAGAAATCGAAAAAGAGTTGCCATCCACCTTCCTTGTGAAAATTGTCCTTGCCACTCTACTGGTTAATCGAGAAGCACATAAATCAAAATCTTCCTTGCGCCACATCATAATGATACCTCCCGATCGCCCTTCTGCACAAACCTCCTTATAATATGTATTTGAGGATTTACAATGTCCAAATGTGTTTCCTGGATGCAAGCAATATCTATTTTCCACTCACCCAAATATTTCTGTAGAATTGATCTTCGCCCATTGTCCCAAAGGCCCCGAACATTCCATGACAGGACCTTAACCATCATTTTTTTTCTTCGCCCCTCCATCATGCACTCTCCTAGCCCCAATCACTTTTGCCACCCAGGCCTCAATTTCACTTGTATCCGCTGACCCCCCATGGCTCTTCACAACCAGATTCTTCTTTGCCGATCTTTTCCTACGGTAGCATGCACATAATATCATCTTGTGCTTCCGAGAGATTGTCCTCAACGACCCAGCTACGCTGATGATCCAAACGCTTACAATTTCCCTCTATTTCTAGGACAGCCACAACCTGTCTCTTCTGTCCATAGCTTTCCACACCCTTTAGTTCTTCCTCATCAAGCACTCTCTTGCTGAAAATGAATCCAAACGCAATCGATATGATCTCTTCCTACATATCATCACTAAACATCACAGACCGACCACCAAAAGGGGAAAAACAACAGCTATTCGGACGTAGAAAAAGGCTTTAGCACTGTACTCACCACAACCATACAACAGGTCCAGTGTCCATCTGCAGAAAGCCTAGAGGGTGATTAAACTTCTCCACCCCCTCCAAAGCGGTTGAAGCTGGTCTTGCCGTAGTTCCCATAGCCAACTCCAACTGCATATCACCCGTAGCCACAGGGAAGATTTGCTCCAGCTCCTACGTAAAACCAACCTTCGCAACAGCAGAGGGTCCACCAGAACCCAAAAAATGAAAGGAAAGCCTATCTTTAGCAAGATTTTTCAACTCATCACATCCGGATCCATTCACAGATCCGAAGGCCACCTATTCTGGATTGACATTAAAACCTGCCATGCCTTTTGGAATGGCTGCAACAGCTCCAAACCTTTCCTTCATATTAGACACACCCACAACATCAGGGAAGACCCGGCAGACTTCCTCCAGATCCTTTACAAAGCCACCCACCGCAACAGAGGGTCCATCAGACCCCAAAAAAGGAAAAGAGGAAGTTGTTTTGCTAAGATGGTTTAACTCATCACATTTGGAATCGTATCCGGATCCAGAAGCCACCTATTCAAAGTAGGGAATATTCTCTGCCACATCATTTGCTATTTTTGGATCATAATCCAAAAATGGCAAACCGACCTCTTGAGAAATTGGATCGCCCACACAGTTAGCCCCTAATTTCGTGCCAACAGCTCTTGGATGATTTGAATTTCAAAATCCAAGGCCAGCCCTATTCACTGCCCTCCAGACTTGCTTCACCGGACAGTCTGCCACCTACTACATCGTCTGAGCTCCCCCTGCAGCTAAAGTGTCAATGTGTCTCCTTCCGCACCTCTGTTGGAGGCCACCACTTGAGCATAGGACAACACCTAGTTTCCTTATTTCTCTTCAACAAAAGTCACCACACACGCACAGCGACCAAACCTCAGCACCTCCTTATCCAGAATAAATTTCCCTACCAGAAGCTCTCCTTCAACCGTGACCAAAGATGCATCTCCTTCATGCAACCCCACTCCAACATACCTCCGCACCTGAGCAAAAGGTGAGCATATCGTGACAATCGCTCCCACTTCTTTGCTCAAGCTTATAATCAAATTTCTTATAATGATCTCAAGCTTTTGCTTTTGCTTCACTAACTACTTTCTTTCATAAGCCATTGCAAAACCAAGAAAAGTCTTCCCTTCTTCATTTCTAACACCTAAACCATATTTCCATGCACCCCTACATACTCTAAAGCATCTTTTCCCACATATCCATTTAAATCTCCACCCAAGAAAAACATCTCTCTGTGAGATTCCTTGAATTATCATATCAAGCTCCCCCCAAATTTCTTTCTTTATCCCCTCCATACCAACTTGAGGTGCATAAATTAAAATGACATTCAAGAAATCTCCTTCTAAGACTACTTTTATCAAAATAATTTAATCACCCATCCTCTTAACTTCAACCACACTCCCCTTCAAATCCTTATGAATAATAATGCCCACTCCATTTCTACCTTTCTCCCTTCCTAAGTACCACAATTTGAGATGTACTCCCTCAATAAAATAAAAAAAAAATCTCTCCTAGCGGAATATCACCCCATTACATTCAAGCTAGAGGCACCAAAACAAGGTAAAAGCTCTTCCCAAGGTGTCGACATCAACGAGCACCCTAGGCACGCTGGTCTAGAAACCCATCTCAGAGCCTATGTCAAGAGGTCAATCCAAAGCACCTCCCTAACAAGCCTGGACAAAGTAGGAGTGTCATCTATGTTGATTAACGAAAGGACGAGATATTTGGTGGAGAATTAAATCAGAGGGAGAATCAAGAATGACAAACACCAATATGTGATCAATGCTTTAATATCACGTAGAAGATTGAGATGGAATGCTTTATCATGAAACCCTTGCCCAACTTAAATAGTGGAAATATTATATCAAAAGCACCAATAAAAAACAAAATGAGAACATAATAAAACTACAGAACCATTCTGTATTTTTGTGCAATCTTTTAATAGCCTTCTAGTTTAAAATACTTGGGCATGATGCACCTTTGGACTAAGGCAAAGACTCTATCCAAGCCAAGCAGGTGGAGGATCATGATCTTGAAAGCTAAGATGGATCGTCATTGATACTAGTACTAGTATCTCTACTTATTCTTTTTTAGTTTGTTCAATTTCAGCCTAAGCCATAAACTACTTACTCTTGCTACCTAGTTTCTCATTAGTAGAAAAAAAATGGTATCTTTTGTTGCAATATTGATGAGTAGTCTTATCAGCTAGAAAGAATGAGATTTTCTTTTCTGAGAGGTTAGAAAGAGCTCAGATGGAACAGAAAGAAAAAGATTTTTGTTGAAAATAATAAATTAACTCAAGAAAAGCCAGACACCACGTACATGACAAAACTAGCAAAAGAAAAAAGACAACAAAGTCTAAATGATAACAGGCTCAATCACGTTAGATAAAGTAATCTGAAATGCAAAAGTTTCAAAAATACCTTGTCAAAGGCCCTTTGGCATTCTTTAGATGCTGTACCAACAAAGGGAATGGATGCTTTCTCTAACAACTCCTACACACAACTCACCAGGCAAATGAAGTACAAAAGACAGTAAAAAGTCAACGACATTGTGAAGTGTAAATGCATGCATTGCATCTTCAGATTTACAGCACACCTGAATACCACCATCTTCACCAAAATGACCATGAATGACTGGAAAAACTATATCCACGGTAGAACCAAGGTGTTCCATGAATTCATCCCACGTGTGGAAACCATGAGCAAGGCTATAAAGAGCACTGAAGGATTGAGTTTTATATACAAGCATAAAGATGTCCAGAGAAATGCAATCAATAGAGCTAACCTTTCTAGCTTAAAGTCAAAGTCTGCAGGGGTGTTTGAGTATAACTGTAATGGCAAAAGGAAAAATTATGGACAAAGGACATAGCAAATAGAGACCTCTGGTCTTGCAGGCAGCAGCTTGTCATTCAGCTGGTAATGAACACAATGTAACCAGCAAAAACCAAAAGGAGAAGCCAAAAAGAAAATGTTATGACACAAATGCCTAGAGATTCATATAGAACAAAAGAGTTTTATATATTGTTTCCTCTCCGATTTGCAAACCAAGTAAACAGCTTGAAACACATACTATCATTGTTGCTTTTGTGGAACATGATGATAGGATTTGATAAAAATATACATATCTCCATGCTCTAGGTCTTTAAAGAGTTCCTACATCTTCAAAAAAGATTGATCTGCTGAGGATAAACTCAAAACAACTTTCTTTTCAAGCGAAAGAAGGGGTTAACCCCATAAATTGTATTAACGAGGAGAGCTAATTACACCACAAGTTACACAGGGAACTGTAACAATGTAAAACACCATCCACCTAGAATCTCTCCCCTCTAAAAATGTTGCCATTCTGCTCTAGCCAAATGCACCATAATAAGATGACAGTTGCCCTTGCGGCAATCCATATGCAATAGCACCATGGACACTAGACCAAAAATCTGACTCATAGGTAGGAGGCACAAGCCAAACCTCAGACCTCGACCAGCAGACACGTGCAGAGGAACAAGTGAAGAACAGGTGCCCCATGTCCTCAGTTGCCTCACCACAAAAAATAAAATTAGAATCACCATCGGGTGCCCATCTTTGCCGCATTCCCAAGAAGAATATTTGCAGGTTGGGCTTCTTCAAAATCTATGCTCAAATTGAAGTGGAGTGTTTTTTTTTGGAAGGAATGGAAGGGGAGAGTTGAGTGCATAGGTATAGGAATACATAGATCATGAGTGTAGAACCATGTAGCCCCTCTCTCTAAATATGGACACACCATCACTCATTTGTTCTTTGTAAAACAAAAGCCTAATGATGACTAAGGCCAATGCTCCCATGGTTTTCCCTTCTCATTGTGGAGGATTTTCCACATAAATCTTGTGTTTACAATTGATTCTAGCCTGCATTTAAATTTTTAAATGATTTTTACGTAAATACTACTAAAATCTTTTGAAATTACTTAAGTGTCATTCACTTCAATATATTCCTGGTTATGCCACTGAAATCTTTGCGATGCAACCATAATTGCCACTCCGTTAGCTTTCCATCAACGAACCAACTAGGGTCATGAAATGTTAACTACAGTTGCGTTAGGAGACCAATCTCAAAGCAAGAACGAACAGATGGGATTTAATCGATCACATGATGATAATCGAGTGGTCACTTGATGATACCCAGTCAGTTGAAATTTGATTGGAATGCAAGACAATTTCTGAGTTGTTAGGCGAAATGTCCCATCGAACAACAGTGACGAGAAATTCCCTTCCTTCTCGATGCATCGTTTGTAGTTGATTGGAGAAGACAAGAGATGAGCGCTTCGATCGACTACTTGCAGTCATCATCAATATTCCCCTCTCAATTCCTTTCAACTCGTTCTTCTTCAGCCATCCCCATCATCAAAGGCATTAATTGTTGCTTCACCAACCATGCAATGCAAGAAGCTTCTTCACCTCTACTACCTCTTGTCATGCAAGGTTAGAGCTCTCCCTCCCCATTAATGATGTCCATCTACTCCTTTCCATCTTCTGTTGTCCTATTTTCCCTCTCATTTTCCCCCTCACCTGTTGTTCCTTTTTCTTTATATGCACGATTGTGATCCATTGTCCTTTCCCTCTCAATGTCTAGCAGGAACCCTAATTGAAGCTAGAAAGAGGGGACTTAGAAGTTGGGAAGGTGCAAGGACTTGCGTGTTTTGCAGGTGGGTGGCCTTACTATTCAAGTAAATATTTGAGTTATATATTTAGGGCTTTCGGTCAGGGTTTGAGGCTTACGATGTAGGTTTTGATCATGGTTTTTGACGACAGATTTAGGGTGAGGGTTTTGTCGATTTTTGGGATTATGGTTGTTTTGGAGGGATTTGGGGTAAGTGTTTTCCATAATATTGGGATTAGCATTTAGTGTATTTAGGGAAAGGGTTTTGAGTATTACTAGGATTAGGGTTTTCGTTCGGCTATTGGGATTAGAGTTTTCTGGAGGGATTCAGGACTTGGTGTTAAGGCTTTCTGAATTGTTGGGATTAGGGTTTAGTCGAGATATTTGTGGCAAGGGTTTTGTGTATTGCTAGGATTAGGGTTTTCGTTCGGCTGTTAGGATTAGAGTTTTCTGGAGGGATTTGGAATTAGGATTTGGTGTTAGGGTTTTCTATATAGTTGGGAATAAGGTTCAGTCGAGGTATTTAGGACAAGGGTTTTGTGTATTGCTAGGATTAGGGTTTTCGTTCGGCTGTTGGGATTAAAGTTTTCTGGAGGGATTTGGGATTTAGTGTTAGGGTTTTTGTACATTTGGGATTAGGGTTTAGTCGACGTATTTGGGGTAAGAGTTTTCTCTACTAAGATTAGAGTTTTCTCAGTTGCTAGGAAAGGGTTTTCGTACAGGGATTTGGGGTTATGAGTAACTGTTGGTTATGATTGTTTTAAGGTACGAAGGTGAAGAAGGCAACATTGAGATCTATATTAGATACGGTAGATTTTTCTCAGATATGAGAGTATCAACAAGGGAGAAGTGTAAGGGAGGTAATGAGAAAGTAATAGGCCTTGATCCAGACAAAACTTGCTAGTTTGATTTCATAGAGATATTGTCAAAGCTGTATGTATAGGAGACAAAGAAGGTACCGATGATAAAGTACAAAGTTCCAAAGTTACACCCCCGTCAATATGCTAAGGTAAATAATGAATCTGATATGCTTAAGATGTTCAATTATCATATGGATAGAACACCATTAGAATTAGCTGTTAGTTTTTACAACATTGAGACCTTCTGCTATGTTGATAAGTTGAATGAAAGAGAAAAATTGAAGATGGATATGAAAACTCTTGGCAAGGAATTACCTATACAACCTTTACGTACACAATCTTCAGCTACAGATAACTCACATGCTAATTTAAGAAAGCTCGACGTGGATGTGAGAATGAAAATGAATTTCAACCAGAATCAAATATTAATGTCCCATAGCCACCACCTATAATGGGTGAAGCTCATCTTAATCAAACTCATGCAAATTTAAGAAACCTAATGTAGATGGTAGAAATGAAAATGAATCTAAAGTAGGCTCAAATATTAATGTCCCACAGTCACCACTAGTAATGGATGAAAGTCATCTTAATCAAACTCAGACAACAATAGATAACATTGTGCCATGTGCAAGTGTGAAAATGAAAACCTAATGTAGATGTCAGAAATGAAAATGAATCTCAAGTAGGCTCAAATATTAACGTCCCACAGTCACCACTAGTAATGGATGAAAGTCATCTTAATCAAACTCAGACAACAATAGATAACATTGTGCCATGTGCAAGTGTGGTCAGTGAGAGAAGCAATAGTCAATCAAGTAGCTAGTGTAACGAGAGTTGTCGGTGGTCCTAAAAATAATGCTAGTAGAAGCAACCCAAGATTTTCAAGTATTGTTGTTGATAAAGTTCCAAACTCATCGATAGAAGTCATCCCTAGTGGCAATAGTTTTGAAACTAGACGTTCACTAAGGCTAGCAAAGTTAAGAAGTAGGCCAAATGAAAACATAGAGGTTTGTGTCACTCAAAGTTCAAATAGTAATAGAAGGAAGAGTAAAAATAGTAAAAGAAAGAAGATTTCAAATACTTGCAAAGGGAAAAAGGATAGTGACAGAACTAGTAGGAAAGGGAATAAATTAAGCATTGAAGTTTGTGAAATTAATGTGGTCAGTGATAACACAGGATAAGTTGACGGTGTCATTGGTAGTGAGGTAAGAAGAAGTGCCAGGATCAAAGGCAAGCGAAGAGAAGTTATGTTCGATGTCTTTCTACATGATTCTGACGAGAGTTCTAATGATAGTGACTTTCACGTGTCTGCTAAGGAAAGTGATGATAGTGACTCATTTGGTGATTTAAAGATGGAAGTTAAGAACCAACTTGACGAGAAAGTGCCTGAAGGGAGCTCACAAATAACATCGAGGACTATGAGTTATATGTAGGAAAAGATTTTAGGTAAAGGAAGGGTGATTGCAACGTGTGATGGTAAGGGCTATCCTTGCAAGATTCATGCTTCAACTTTGCAAGATAGTGTAACCTTTAGCATCAAATCACTGAAAATGAGCACATAAGCACTTCTGTTAATCAAAGAGGAAATCTAATGGCAACAAAAGATTAGGTGGCAAATCATTCTCGAAGATGGCTAAAGGATAACCCCAAGATATCAGTAAAGGAGATAGGGGAGAGAATATTTTCTTATATGAAAATTTGTGTTCCTTACATGAGGATCTATAGAAGCAGAGAGAAAGCCACAGGGAAGCTTTTTGGTGCAGCTAAAAAATCCTATGAGAAGATCCCCTCCTTGGTTTACGAGTTAAATAGAAGAAATTGAGGCAATATCATACACTATTACATAGAGCCTGATCACTCATTCCTAAGGTTGTTTATGAGTTTAAAGGCCATGAAAAATGGATTTATCAATGGGTGCATACCATTTGTTGGGTTTGATGCATGTCACCGTAAAGTCAAGTACATGGGTAACTTGCTACCACTGCTTCAGATGGATCAAATGGGTTGTTCCCAGTGGCATTTACAGGTTGTGAGGATAAGTCTAACCCTTCTTAGTCATGGTTCATGACTTATTTGAAAAAAAGCCATTGGCTTTGGTACTGATGAAGGTATAACCATCATTTTAAATGGTAGGAAGGGCTTGGTTGTTGCTATTAAAGAGCATTTCCTAGAGAGTGAGCATCGGACTTGCATAAGACACCACTATAGCAATTTCAAGAAGCACTTCCCAAGGTAAGGCATGAAGGGGCTTGTGTGGTGTGCAGCAAAGACATTTGATATTGAGCATGAAATCCAAAAAGCTAACCTAGCTGCATTTGACTAATTGGATAGGATGAAAGAGCAATAAAGTAGATACTATTTTGGAAATCATGCATATAATCATTACATCACAAACAACCTCAGTAAATCATTCAATGCATGGATTACAGATGCAAGGTCACATGTGGTTTGTAACCTAGCTAATTGCCTAAGGCAGAAGCTCATGGTTCGATTCGATACAAGAACAGCTGAAAAGTGGCACGAGATATTGCTGCCATCTTCCATGAAACACGTTCAACAATTAATTAGAGAGTTGCAAGGCTTCACTACCAAGAGAACAAATGATAAAAATGTGGAGGTTGAGGCAACTTAAGGCAAGTTTGTGTTGGACAAGCTTGCTAACGAATAAAATTGCAAGAAATAGCAAGTTACAATGATGGTTTGTGCACATGCTAATACAACACTAAGAACCATAAGAGGGGTGAAATGAGAGTTGTATGTCAATGACTATTACTCTATTAAGAGGTACTTGGCTACCTATGCTGAAACAATTGCACCATTACCAAGGCAGGATGCATGGGAGGAAGTTAGTCTACCTTATGTTGTAGGTGCTCCACATTGCAAGAGGCCTGGAAGTCGACATAACAAAAAAAGGATAAGGGCTAGAGATGAGGATCTTCATTGAAAAACTCATAAATCAGAAGGTGTGGTGTTGTTGGCCATCATTGAAATAGTTGCAAGACAACCATTAACCCAGCATAGCCACTATAGCCCCCGTAACCTAAAGCTACAAATGTAGAACCATCTACACAACAATCTATTGTAGGAGACAATATTGATCCAATGGTCATATGACTTGCAGGTAGAAAGTAAGTAACATTAACCCTTATCTCATTTCATTTCTATTAATGAAATTTATGTTCCCTACAAAAGTCTACTTTACTTTCAAGTGGTGTGTCCTTAAAACCACCAAGTTTGAGTTTTAGGAAGAAGAAAGAGCCTAAGATTGGCCCTTCAAAAAAAAGAGGCAGGCCCCAAAAGGGAGGGCAGTTGGCATTCTCCCTAATGGTCCAACAATCCATTTGGACTAAGGTAGCCTCTTAGTGTATTTTCCAACGGCTACTACAACTGCCTTCAAACTCAATTGACAACTCTAAATTTTCTCATAGTTAACATCTATTAACTCAAGGCCGATGGAAGTCAACCATGAGGGCATTTCCATAAATGGATCAAAGATTTTAGTGGCATAACCAAGAATATAGTGAAGTAAATGGCATTTAAGTAATTTCAAAAGAATTTAGTGGCACTCATGTAAAAATCCTAATTTTTAAATATGTAATGGCAAGGTCATATACTATTTGAGCTGGATTCTAGGGTTTACCTTGTATTTTGATATTGTTTGGAAGATACATTTCCTGGCATCAGACATCTTGCTTTTATTCTAAAATCTTATGCCAAATTATTGCCTCCTTTCGACTGGATTTTGTGATGCATCTAAACCTTTTTGCTTTTTTATTTGTTAGTCTCGTATCATTAGAACCTAAAATATAAAGAGGGAAAAAGTCATAATTTTTTTTTGAGAGGTGGTCATAATAGCTTATTATTTTATATCTTATTCAAATATGAAAAACCACATACTTAACTGCAATGCTGCATGCAATACTGCATGTTCACTAATTCGTCACTGATTTGACCAAGTGCTTGCATGCTAGTTTTTCAATAATACTTATGCAATGCGGCTTCATTTCCACATTTGGGGACTAGTAACATGGATTTCATACCATTATACAATGACTAGGATTCACTCAGTCCAGGCCTGGATAAAGAAATTTCAACAACCAGGGATGGTTAGGCCCCAGCTGGTAGGAAAAGATTCCTCAATTTCAGTCACGGAAGCAAAGAATGTGAATATTACAAAAAAAACAAATTTGCAGTTGGATAAATGCTATTCGACATTAAGTAAACCTACTTAGACCAATCATGCATGTCCTACACATCTGTGACTATTAACGTTGTCATTATCCTCCCTCCCAAAAAAAGAAAAAAATATATCACTATCCTTAGAGCATCTTCTTAAATCCAGAAATGACCTACCTGGGGTAGCTCAACTAGTGAGCCGTCAAAACCACCTTAGTGGAAGATGCAGGTTCGAGTTCCCAAACATTATCCGGGGAAGTAGGGGGAAGCAAGCGCCTCACTCCTCCCCCTTAAGATGTGGGTTACCATCTTTTTAAATCCAGAAATGCGGTGGAGAAACTACCTTCTCAAGTTTAAGGTGCATCTGCTTTAATTGCTTTTTCATAACAAAGATTCTATTAACGCATGCTGGCCTTTCTCAATTTTCCCTAAACTCCAAAAAGCTGATAGTAAATTCAAGAGGATCCTCACACATCAAGGATGGCAGATCTGATTTTCTTGGTTCATCTTCTATTTGCTCATGCATTTCAATTCATTATGGATCCTTCTTGGGACTGGAAATGTTTCCCAAGGTCCTTGAATAGCTCTGTAATTCTGCACAAACAACAATACCAACAAAGCCTCTTTCCATACCAGACCAAATTGAATGTATCAATTCTTTGCCTCCACTCAAAATCAACATTTTTTTCCAATAATTTCCATATTGGTAGATACAAGAGTGAAACTCAAGTGCTGCCAAAATTATGGCATCAATGTTAGCCTTCAAAACCATCTGATAGAAAAGACACCATAGGCCATGAATGAGGACTCTGCCACATGGATATATCCAAATCTGTTCTTTTTTTGTTTGTTATAATATATAGCCACCTCCCATGCAATAGTACTACTAGAGAAAATGTTAAAAAAATTCCCCTCCCAAGTACAATGGAGGTCGCCGACTTAGACCAAAGGCCTTCTTGATCACCCATTGACCCCATCCATGCAAATAGTCGTACCATCATAGTTGTCTCTCTCTACAAAAGTAGAACAGATTGAATTGTGTTACACGGTTGCCAGCCTATCCGGCATTAAATCATTATTAATATCCCTTGTACTTATCTTTCAAAAAAAATACATCCCTTCTACTAAGATAAATTATCCAATCAAATCGCCATTCTCTTGTTAACCCTACAGACTAAGGTAAATCCAATTGTCATGTGTTGACCATGAAACAGTGCTAGGATCCTACACAGTGATGACTGATGAACATTAAATTTTGTGCCGTCTGTAATTTCTATTCCATTCTATTGGGTATTAGCACTAATTTCTATGGTATGATCTCTAATCGTCAAACTTTCATTTGTACAATATGTCAATGCAGAGTCCCTATCATATATGGAATGTCATGCCATCAGCATGCCTCCGATATTTGCAAGTTTCGCAAAGTTGCATACTGGTACCTATTGGTCATACTGAAATAATACGAAATCAACTACATCCTCGCAAAATTTCAACTATATCATGCTAAAACCATTAAAATCAAGTATTACCAATGAAATTTATCGATGTGAACTCAGATGTTGGAAAACGATGACATCAACTTGTCATTGTAGATATTTTCCAATTTTTCCTATATTTTGGCATGTAAAAGAGCTAGAGATGCTTCATTTCCATTGGCTCCGATGTAATTTGTCTTAGCAACTGATGCATTGGCAAGAGCTATTTCCAGAGCTTGTGAGAGAAACTTATTTAGTGGTTTTTCTGCAGAGAATGGTGGTCAAATCCAAGTGTTACAATATGCAAATGACACCCTCTTTTTAGTAAAGGCTCTAAAGTTGAGGCGAGAAGGATACGAATTCTTTTGGAGCTTTTTGGAGAGGAATCAAGGTTGCAGATTAATTACCAAAAATTCAATATACTTTTCAGATGTCAGTGCAGGAGAGTACCACATGTAGCATGCACTTACAAACTGCAGAGGGATCCCTTCCACTCTCTTATTTGGGTTTACCTCTATTAGATAGACAAATCACCTTATTTGAATGGAAAACCTTGATTGAGAGGTTGAAGAGGAAACTAGCAGGCTAGGCTTTGAAAATCCTTTCTAAGGAAGGAATATTGGTTCTTTTGAAGGCAGTATTGGCCTCAATGCCATCTTACTTTACATCAATGTTGCGGATATCGCAAAATATTAAGAAGATTTCTACTTTGATGAGGGATTTCTTTTGGACCAACTTTGAGTCAACTGAAAAAGGTGCAAGATTGGTTACCTAGGAGGATGTTTGTAAGCCTTTTTATAAAGGCGGTTTAAGAGTTAGAGATTTGAGGAAGATGAATAACAGTCTCGTGACAAAATGGATTGCTAGGCTTTTGGGGCACAGACAGGATTTGGTTGGAATGGTTATAGAGGCCTGTTATGGAACCTCTACAAGTTAGGAATTGTTGGGTTCACCACAAGTTGGTGTATCTCATTTCATTAAAGGCCTATCGTTGGTGATGCCTAAGGTACAGAACTTCTTCTCCCTCATGGTGGGTGCAAGTGACTCCTTTTGATTTTGGTTGGATGATTAGATGGGAGAAGGAAAACTTAGGAAGAGATTCCCTAGATTGTTTGCGATGGCTATGGACTAGCAGGCGAAGGTGATTGATCGTTGGGAGGGTTCCTGGAACCCCACCTTTGTGGGAAACCTTTCTAACCAAAGACTCCAAGAACTTCAATTGTTGTGGCAAGGGATGGAGAATTACCATCCTGAGGGGGGATTGGACACTCTTGTGTGGGATGAGGGAGAGTTCATTATCAAGAATGCTTATAGGAGACTACATAATGGAGGAGTGGTGACGGGTGTTTATTTTTATAGGGATTGCAGGCAGATTTGGTCGGTGTCTGCCCTTTGAAGATAAAGATCTTTGCTTGGCTACTCAAAAAGGAAGGTTGATAAAAATTTAGAGAGTGAGATGGGTAGCAGAGACAGATAAGGCGTGCCCGCTCTATCGAGGGGTAGATGAGGGTATTGATCATTTATTCTTTCGCTGTCATTCTCAGTTAAGGTGTGGAGGCATTTCCGCTTATCATGGATAACACTCCATGACTAGGATGCTTTTTGGAGATCTTTTAGGAGCGGAACAGTAATGAAGAGTCACACACATCCAGGACGAAGAAGGAAAAAGTTAATGTTTTAGTAATACTCTAGGGAATATGACTTTGAAGAAATGTGACTATCTTCAAAGGACAGCGTCCGTATCTTGAAATTTTCATTTCTTGTATCTGTGCTCCTATGAAGTTCTGAGAAACCAATATGTAATTCTTTCCACTTTATTTGGCTTTTGAGTAATGTATTTGTTGGGTGGTTATCAACCAAATAATCACCATTACCCCTTTCGAAAGAAAATTCCATCATCAACAATAAAGCATGAGGGAGCTTGGGAAAGGTTAAGAGGTCTTATTTGACTAGAATCAAGGTATCTAAGGTCAATTTTCTTCTAACTTGGCTCAATTTAGGTGGTAACCACTTTTTTTAAATAAAAAGGGGAGTTGGTAACTACTAATGACTCAATGATAAGAATAAGTAGCAACATCATGAATTTTGATTGCATATTAAGTAAACATTTTGATCGTTGTCCATTCTTCATAGTCATAATTACCAATTATTAATACTAACTACTACTAAGTATTAATTAAGTACTACCAAGTATGGAATTACTAATTGAGTAAATACTTAGTATTTCAGTAATGGCTAACTAATCCAATACCAATAAATAAGCACTAAATAGTAAATTCTTGGTTGGGACTCTTTGTATTATGTATGAAAATTTGAAATGATAAACCTGTGCGTTATTGTTAAGAAATATAAACTAAGTGCTTATCATGTTATGTGCAGCAGCCATAACATTACTTCAACAAAGTAATGTTACCGGAGGTCAGTAACTATCCACTATATTACTGCAAAAAAGTAAAGGCATACTTACAACTTTTGAGACCAATCAGTAAAAAAATAAAGCACCTCCCTTACTACATTTTCAGCCCAGACCCTTTTATTTTTGAAGAAAGCCTGATTTCTCTGAAGCTACGCCGACAAGAATGCAGCAGCCAACCGGATTCAAATAGCTGGATCCACCCTTGAACCACTTCGGAATGCTCCCCAAAAAAGAGTGCAGCTGGTTGTTAACCAAGCAAGGCGTGCCCAAGTCCAGCAAAATTCCACTGAGGAAGTTGCACCTGATCAGAAGATGACTAATGTCTTCCTCGTCAACCCTGCATGGAGAGCAAGTTGTATCAATCCCCAGTTGCCACCTAAGCACCTTGGTTTTCGCGGTCAGCCTATCTCTTCTCAAAAGCCATAAAAAGATCTTTATCTTTATTGGTACTTTCATCTTCCAAATGATAATCTTCCTTTTCCCTCTTAAAAAAAAACCTTCATCTTCCAAATGATAGAGCAGTCCACCCCCAAATTGATTTGCATCATTTGAAATTTCGACCCCCCTCAGGGTCTTCTAGGCTTTGTAAAGAAATTACCCTGTGAACACCAACTGATCCAGCCTTCCTCACGCAGTGAGAAAGCTTCCAAATTTGCTAGCATCTCCTGCAGTTCTAAAGCTCTTGCCTCAGATAGCACCCCACACACCACCCCCCCCCCCCCCCCCCCCCCCTCTCTCCCGACACACACCTCCCTAGAGCCAAAGAGTCTGGGAAACCTAGAAGCAAGGCTTTCCATCCCTATCTAGTCATCTTCACGTGTGTTCTATAATCTCAAACGTATCAAGTTGTCACTTTTTTGAATAAATTTCTCATTTTACTTGAGTTTCACCAGCATGTCTCCTGCATACCTCTATTTCAATCATCAAAATTGTTGAAATAATGGCATTGGCTTACATCCATTTCTTTGGCATAACTCTCACATGTCTCTGAACTGCACACTTCCAAAACCGTCAAAACAACATCGAAATCGAGAACCTTGTCTCAACCTACCTTGTGCACTTTTATGATATGTGAGATCTCTACTGCTCATTTCTCATCCATGTTTCTCCTGTACGGATGGTCTTATTCCTGAGCATTTCCTTCTTGTGATTCCATCCCCCATGGTCCTTCCTGTCTCTGCGTATGGGCCTATTTGAAAACTCATTTGTCTTTATAAGGCAGCTTTTTTGCATGCCAATTCTTATCTCCATAACTCCAAGAACCTCCCTATCATATCCTCCCAATATATATGACTTAGATGATCAGTGAAGTTCACAAATGATTTATGATCTGATTGAGTACTCTATTCAAGAAGGACAGCTCCTATGAAGCTGGCACCAGAGTTACTATAAATCAACCTTTGATGTTACAATTCAGAAGATTGGTACATGGCCAAAATACAGTGCAACTATGGGATAGACTTTTGAAAGGCTCTTACAGTACGATGTTGTCCATAAGAGAAAGATCGGTAGTGCGACGTGGGGATTCTTCCTTCTGGAAGTCCGCCACACCGATTATGCAAAGATTTGCTTCATTTTTTGCCCCGGTTTTGCAAAACGGTGAATGTGTCAGATTTTGGGAGGATGATTGGTTAGAGATGGGTAAGTTTGCAGAGTTGCTCCCTTGCCTTCACAGGCTGGTGGTTGATAAACACATTTGTATTCGTAGAGTTTGAGACTCAAACTCTTTGTCTTGGATGCCTATTTTTCGAGTAGGTTTATCGGATGCCAAATTCCAAGACTTACAGCCTCTCCTGGCAATGTTGTCTGAGAAGCAACCGGTTGAATCTATGCCTGATTGGCTCGTTTAGGTTGAGGGTCGCTTTTGCGTGGCAAAGGCATATAAAGTTCTAAGAGGAACGGTACTTGATGATGGTGACTTGGTGACTGATTGTCGCCTTTTGTTGAGGTCGATGATTCCTTTGAAGGTTAAGATTTTTTTGTGGCAGCTGAGAAGAGAGAAGGTGGTGATGTAAGTGCCCAAGAAAACTTTGTCAGAGGATCTGGATGTTCTATGCCTGCTCTGTGGTCGGGAAGATGAGGATGTCGATCATCTGTTCTGCTTATGTGGCTTTTCAGAGTCTGTTTGGTCATCATGCAGACTCATGGGATTGATGCCTCATCCCTTGACAGATTGTGGACCTCTTTCAGGAACAATGTCTAGACAAACACGATTGGATGGGTGAAGGCAGTGGCAGTTTTGTGGTCTTTCTGGCTCCAAAAGAACTCTGTAATTTTTAGGAGTAAAAGGGCATGAGTTGCAAATGTTTTTTTTTGAAAAAGGAAAGGATAGTAATCCAGAGTGATAACTACCCAAATATATTAATTATATATCAACAGCCATCGTCAGTACAAATAGCAGACCCCAAGGTCCCCACTCACAAGGATCCACTCCAAAGATTAACAAATAAATAACAGACTCAACAAAATTCTCCACATAAGGCCTCTAGGCCCTGAAGACCATGAGTTGCAAATGTTGTAAGGAAACTAAGTTTCTTATCTAATTCCTAGTTGCACATTTGCAAGTTTGTTCCTTTTTTTAAATTTAATGTCTTGGATGACTATTGACCTATGAGAGTCATCCATTTTATTTCATATATATATATATATATATATATATATATATATATATATATTACAACTACTTGCTTGTCATATGACTCCTTAGAGGAGAGACAGGGCAGCAATAGAGAGAATGGTGGAAAGGAGGAGCTAGAGTTCTCATTTAGGCCCTAAAACAAATTTACTTAAAAGCATTTTTCAAAAGGTAAAAAGTTCAGTTTGAAAATACTGCATGGAAACAAAGACCAAGCACATAAAATTCATGTATGAAATAGATATTTAGTTCCACTTTGCCACATTGGTGCTCAAGTCTCAACATAATAACAATACAATCAATTAGGATTCTTATACCTGCGACGATGATATAGCATAAGCATTGAGATGAGCATCAATATAGAAGCATCTGACTTGTAGGTCTTCTCCCTGTTGAGGAATGAATTAATGAAAAGCTGAAAATGGCATGTTTCTAAAAGAAACAAATTAATAATTGCTTGAGCTGATTATATGAGATAAGTAATTAGGTTTTTTTTTCAAGATAAGGGATGGACACATAGGACTAGTGACCATCCACTCTATTAAGAAAGGAGACTGATCAGGAAAAATTAAATCAAAGAACATAAAAAATCTGAAGGAAACTAATTTTAAGTCATCCCTTCGTTTTAGAATTCATAATGTCAACTTCCAATCCTTTTCAAATGACAAATAGTAAATGATACTCTTCACTTCAGAAAAATCAACAATTGTGCGAGTGTTGAAGTCAATAAGAATATAACTTTCATCTTCCTACAGACATCACTTGAATGAACTCTATAGGCCTTAAGCCGCCAACAAGCATCCAATCTCATGCATCACACTTCTCTAACTACGATTTTGTAACAATACAGCATCTACTGCCCAGCTGCTCAAGTACACCAACACCGCCCCCCCCCCCCCCCCCCCCACAGCCAACCCTCCTTTCTCCGAAACTCCTCTTTGGATCATGGAGTCCCCTAAAATTTCAGGTCAAGATCCAAGAAATTCATCTAAATCTCTTCAAAACTTACCCCGCACAAGGCATGTTCTGCTGAATGCCAATCCTTTTTGTCACTTGACAAGCCTTTCAACCAAAATCACCACTGAGCAAAGTACGTTGTACCTTTTTATCAGGCCCCTGAGCTTCACACGCACCCTTCCTCAATGAAGAGCCCATGTATGGTTAGCTAAGAAAGCAAACTTATTGACAACAAGAATAGATGTGGCCTTCGGGGCAAAAACCAATGAATAGGCACTGACGGGGATGCTTGCAAGTCAAGTAAAGTGAGAGAAATAAATGTGCTTAAGGCTTCGCATCATCCAAGTTGAACTATGCTTGAGTCCATAGATCATCTTGTAAAGTTTGCAGACTTTGGTACACTCCTCCTTAAACTCAAACCCAGGGGTTTACTTCAAACACACTTCCTTTTGGAAATTACCATAGAGAAATACATTCTTAACATCCAGCTAAGAGAGTGGTCAATCCTTACAAACGGCTACAAAGATGAGAACTCAAATTGTAGGCATCTGTGCTACAAGGAAGTGTCAAAATAATGTACGTCATACGTCTGAGTGTACCCTTTTGTTACTAAACGAGCTTTATATCTTTCAACTAACCCATCTAAATGATATTTGGCGGTAAATACCCATTGGCATCCGACCACTGCTGCACTATTTGGAGGCTGAGTGAAACTCCAAGTCCCATGAGAGTCTAATGCAACCATTTCTTCCTACATGGCTTCCCACCACTTTAGATCACAGAGTGCCTCCTGATGGGTAGTAGGTGTCTTAGCAATAGAGAGAGCAATAGCAAATTATCAATACTGAGGAGTGAGACTTACCATAGACATGTACTTGGGACGTTGGATACAGAGTACATGACCTAATGCCTTTCTGTAAGGCAAATGGCTAATCAAAAGTGCCTTCCTCTAGATCACTTGTCTCATGAGGCTAAGGCTCGAAGCCTTTAGTTGCTACAATCTCAAGTTGCTGAGGTATATCAGAGCTTCCCAAAGTAGCAGGAATGTAGGTCCCCATATTAGCAAGTGTAGGACTCTCCTCAGGAGTAGAAGAAATCGGTTCTGGATAAACCCGTAGAGGGGGTGATTCTTCCTCCTGAATTTGACGAGTGTAGATCGTCTCAAACAACGACCATTAGGATGAGGTGGATCCTCAGGCGGTCGCCTCTATGGTGCATCTGATGGTACAGGAAATGAAATGGCAACTACATCTTCAGGTGCAAGAGTGCTAATTTGAGAGTCAGATGTAAAATAGTAAGGAACTGACTTATAGAACGTAACATCAGCACTAACAGAGTAATGTCTGCCAATTGGGTCATAGCATCAGCACCCCTTTTAGATTTTTGAGTATCATACAAAAATGCACTAAACTACACAAGAGGCAAGCTTATCTCTATTGGGACCATAAAAATATACAAAAGCTATACAGCCAAAGATCTTAAATGACACCCCAAACAATTCACAATCAAGAAAAGGGATGGAATAGGGAACCTACTCGTCAAAAACTATAAATGGCATTCAATTAATAAGATAACAAGTAATTAACACCACATCTCCCTAGTACGTAGCCAATACAGTATTATATATCAAGAGAGTCCTCACAACATCCAAAATATATCGATGTTTATTTTCTGCAACACCATTTTGCTATGACATGTAGGGGCAACTTGTTTGCTGGATGAGTCCATACTCCCAACAAAAGGTACAAAAAGAGTTAGCACAAACTCTAGAGTATTGTTTAATCCAATGATTTTCACATTAACTTCAAATTGATTTTTAATCTCTACCAAGAAGACCTTAACAATATCACCTGCTTCAAACTTAGATTTCAAAAGAAATATCTAGGTGAGGGGAGAAAAATCATCCACTGCCATCAAATAAAATGTGTCCCATACAATCTAGGCCTAGTTAGGTCCCCAAATGTCCAAGTAGAGTAATTGGAACATAGCTTGTGAGCTCCAATGTTGGCTCCTTGGGAACGTACTCCTGTGATGTTTGCCAAGTTAGCATGCTTCACATTAGAAGGTGGTTGTTGGTGAAATTTGCGGTAGCATCCTTCAAAACTTATGCAAAAGAAGACCAAACCAAAGGTGTCACAGGTAACTAGAAGCCCTTCCTGATGGAAGAGAAACACGATCTGCATATGGTGACTATAGAAGATGACAGATACCCCCTTCCAAGGTTTGAAATGTCAATTTCGACGCTGTTTCGATAAATTTGTAAGCATGCATTTTGGAGGCATGCCGAGGGCACGCTATGGAAATGCTCGTATTTCAACATCTGATTTCGATTATTTCAATGCCCTAAAAATAGCTTATTTCGAAGGCACATCAAGGGCATGCCTTTATCAACAACATTAACTGAAGTAGTCAAAATGATTAGAATTTCAAAAAAATCACAAGCTTAAATATATTTATGTAAGAATAATAATGTTATATATTAATATTCATGTGCAACATATAACCTATTATATCATGTTCAAGTTCAAGAATCAAATATCAAACAATTATCATATGAATTGAATTAACTCAAGCAAAGATAAAAGATTCAAATATATAGTTTGTAGAAAACTAAAGTAAAAAAGTAAAAGCTATAATTTAAATATCTAATCAATTAATTTAATCAAGGGCATGCCTTTATCAACAACATTAACTGAAGTAGTCAAAATGATTAGAATTTCAAGAAAATCACAAGCTTAAATATATTTATGTAAGAATAATAATGTTATATATTAATATTCATGTGCAACATATAACCTATTATATCATGTTCAAGTTCAAGAATCAAATATCAAATATCAAACAATTATCATATGAATTGAATTAACTCAAGCAAAGATAAAAGATTCAAATATATAGTTTGTAGAAAACTAAAGTAAAAAAGTAAAAGCTATAATTTAAATATCTAATCAATTAATTTTAAATTAATTTATAAGTTAATTTGAGGTATATTAACCAATTTGAATATATCTAAATTAACATAACTATGTATATTGTATTGGCTATTTTTATTTATGCTACCCCTTAAAAGTCATGTTTAGATGTAGTTGTATCATATTTATGTATAAAAATATATGTTGTCACCTTCAAACATAAGACCATGGGTTTCTAGATTGGATGTTATCATTGAAATAAATGATGATTAATTAATGAAATAAACAAGCCCTTAGTATTTCAATTTTTATATTTTATTCTCTTATGAATTGATGCAAGTTCTTTATTCTTTAATGCTAACCCAAATTTCTTTAATGTTAACCCCAATTTAATATTTTATTTTTTTTGAATTAAGCAAATATTCCTTCAATTCTAAATTGTGATTAGACCTATATGTTCGTAATAATAGTAGATGTAGACTCTAGTATATAGATCTACTCTATAATTATGGATTAAGTGTGGAATTAAACCTTGAGAAAGTTAAAAGAGGTGCAGTGAGACGAGAGGAACCAGCAGTAGCGAAGATTCGATTTTGATATGAATAGAGTAGCAGCAGTAGTGTGAGCAATAATAGTAGTAGTAAAGAATGAGATAACTGAGAATGAGAAACAATAGCAGTAAGTCGAAATGCCGAGTGCATTTCGTCACTTGCTAATATTTCGATGAAATTCGACATTTCGTCAAAGTTCTTATGTTTCGACATTATATTAATGTCAATATGGCCTAACCCCAAAAATAGCATTTCAACATGTCAATAGGAAAGGGTAGAAACTAGTTATCAAGGCCTATATTGACCTTAAAAGATGGTAACGATTTAATAATTTTACCTAATGACACCTATTTCTCCGCACTTATCGACATATTATCCATATTTGGCAAAATATTGTTGACACTCCTGCATTTCGACATTACATTTGTGCCGATAGGCGATAGCGCCCCACGTTAGAAAAAGGTCATTCTGTGGGTACGCCGTGGACATTCAGAATAATGCCCCCTTCTTCACGAGCCGCAACTAATAATGCATCATGTCAAAATGTCAAGGATGCTGCATCAAATACCACTCTACAAATCATCTCCTCCACGATATGACCGATGGAGAGTAAGCTCAAAGAAAAATCTAGAGCTAAGACATTCTCTAATTTCATATGAGGAGCTACATGTACCTCCCCTTGACCAACAAGGGGGGAATGCCGCACATCAACTACCAGTATAGTCATACCTGATGGGACTGATCTGAGTGTAGAAAATTCCCACATAACCACATATGTGTCGGGATGCACTTGAATCAACTAGCCAATCTACTTTCTCTGCCTGAGAGTGACACACAACACCCATTTGAGCAACTTTATATCCTCCAAGTGTCGGAATCAATGTATCGTACTCAATTTGTGGAATAGTAACAGTTTTGTGAGTTAGCCTACTTCCAGCCAAGGCTTAGTACTCAACCATCAATCTCTGATCACCATGATCGCATCCAGATCCTCGAGCAGACAACAAGCTATCTCTGCCCCTTTCCTAAGAGATAACCATAGCAGACAATTCCTTCTTCTTGGATTCCGATTTGACTTGGATGTTCTCTTCTCTACATTTCTCAACTCCACAAGGAAATGTTTGTGACCATATTACATGATTGGCCCCGTCGAACTCTAAGATCAGGCCAAAGAAGGGGTTCTTGAACCCCCCTTGAGTCCCATCAACTTGGGATGGTCTGCCAACAACTACGGATGCCATATTTCTTTAAACAAATCAAAATCCCACACAATGAATCTACCAGCTTGAGGACTTACCTCGTCGAGTCCTCTTTAGATCCATAGCGAGTCAAATTCACCTCATGTGAAGAGAAGCAATGTTTTCTAAATAATTACATATCTAAAAATCCGGAATACGACTCGTTCCGATGAAAGATTGGCGGTTGTGGCAACACGAGTGGTAGATCAAGGATCCACACAACTTGTCGAACCAATCCACCAATCTCCAGAAGTCTATTGGTAGAGTGCTCGCAAGAGCAACCTCTAGTGTTGGCAGCACTAGGTGTGTTGGTGGTCGAACAGTGCCTCCTTCAGTCAGTCAACAATCGGAGCAGCCCCCACTGGTCAGGTAGGGTCAAGCGACACCCCCAACCGATCACCTAGAAGATCTGACAAGGATGTCGGCAATAGCATCGATATCTCTATTTGGCAGTGAATGGTACCGAATAGTGCCCTTAGGGCCGGAGCCCCCCGAGCACAATTTTGGAGCATTCTCTCTACTACTTTGAGGTTATGAATCCCAACCAGTAGAGGACTTGTATTATTTGGTAGAGAAAGAAAGAGAGGCCAAGAAGATACAAAGCTCCAACCTAGGGCCACCTCTCCGATACCATATTGAGAAAAATGAAGTATTCAATTCCACCATGAAACCCTCTATTTATTGAGGAGAGGCCAAGGGAAAACTGTAAATATGAAATAGAAAAAACAAGAAACAGAATAATAAAATGAAAAAGACGAAACAGATAAGACACTCAACATGTAACACCCCTCTCAATTTTTCCTTTGAGTGAAGAAACCCTAGCCTCTAGAGGAATGGAGAGGGGGGCAATTGTTCCACAGTTTTTTCCCTTCAATCGAGGAGGGTTTCCACATAAATCATGTGTTTGTGTGTTTGATCCTAGTGTGATTCTTTTTCTACACATCAATCATTGGACAAGCATCCATATCGAAGGGAAGCTCGAGGGATAAGTTGGAGGGTCCACTTGATCCACCTAAACCGCAAGATATCCATCTTCAGGAATATCGAGCCCTTCAAATAGAATCCAACTTTTAAATTGCGATTTTCTTTCCCTTCGGCTTCTCCAGTTACCTAACATATCCAATAAAATCTACGGACGATAACAAAAAAGAGCGCGTAAACTTATCCACGAACCCGATCGCACTCCATATCCAATCCCGAACGAGTTCATTCGTCCTCAAGGACGTTACCTGTATGTGATCGAGAACGGACCTCGCCGAGTTGAGCGATATCCCGCGCTCCTCCGAAGGTCCCCCGCAGATGATCCCGACCCTTAGAGGCCTCCCCTTCCCCTCCTCGCCCCCCTCCTCCTCCTCCTCCAACTCCTCTTCCCTGATCGATGTCCGAAATCTAACGGTATCGAACGCGGCGCGAGGGACCCGAACCCTAGGGATCGAGTTCAAGAAGCGAGCACCGAGGCCACAGGGAAGCGTCGAAGGAGGAAAATGGCGGCGAGGAGGTGGAGACGGGAAGCGTGGGAAGGCCGACGACGAGGTCCGATGGAGGGGGAGGTGAGAGTGGGAGATGAGTGCGTGAGGTAGAGACGCCATCGTGGGAGGGGAGGACGCCGGTGGCACCGGGGGAGTGGCGACTGTGGGAGAAGTGGACCGTGGAGTGACTCAACCAGTGTGCGTTTGTGCGTGGGGGCGTCTATATACGGACGGGAATCTTTGTGCTTGTCCTGGAGCAGCCGACGGTGAAAAGCGGGAGGAAAGGGACGGGAGCCGTCCACGATACGGGGCTTTGGGTCCGTCGTTTCGAACCGAACCGCCCATGCAGACCGACCCCTGCCGTGGACGGCTCGGATCCAAGGCTGAGGTTGGGATTTTGATCGAATGGTGAGAAATGATTTACCTCTGAGTTGAAGAGGTGGGTCTAAAATCTCTAGACGGATGTTGGAAGTACGGAAAAAAGAGGGTAGAGATAGAGCCTGCACGTCTCTATTTCTGGTGGAGAAAGGTTCGATTTCAAACTAACATACCAACCATCTTTCCAAACCTCCGGAGAGAATAAATAGATTATAATTGAATGGTAAAATAGTATTCTCCTTTATATTTAACGGGAGGATCCAGTTTGTTGGAATAGGAATAATGCATTACATATACGTAGATTGTTGATGGTTGGATCCATCAATTCTAACTATAACTACAAAGAATCAGGTTAATCATGGGCTCACATTTTGATGCATGTATAAAAAAAGGTCTTGTTTAAATCAAAATGGATGGATTTTATAATCAAATATCAACCAAATTTCTAAGAGAATCCCCTATTCTTTCCATTTAAAGGGTATAGGTTGAATATCAATCACATATATGAGCATATTTACGTTTTAAGGTTGGGATCAGAGGTTTATAAGTGCGTCCACTAAGTACAAAGTGAGAGATGTAAAGTTAGAGATATAGATTGAAGGATAATTTTGAAGAAAAAAATGGATTTCATCTAAAATCTTAATTCTCATTCTAATCACATCATAATTTTGTAAGAATTTTAGGTCTATTAATTCTTATTGTCTGGACATTTTTAGGATTTTATGTGGCATTTATATTGTATTTTTTTATCCATTAAAAGTTAGGTAAGAATCTAATCTTGATTTATTTTTACAATACAAGTGAGATGAAGAGAGGCTATGAGAGGAAGGAGGGACACACAATGTTCCAAAATCAAAAAGATATTTCTTAGCGGAATTTTCAAGCAAAAATCCCAACAAAAAGGCAAGAAAAAGAGCAAGAGAGAAGAAGAAAAAGAAGAACACATGTCACACTTGGACACTTTGAGAAGTTGATCCACATGAGTGGGTCAACCCAAGCACTCATGCAACGTGTCACGCATGCACAAGGGATGGGACGCAAGCACTCTTTGTGGGGTGGTGTGTGGAAGGAAAAAATTAAAAAAATGAGAAAAAGCCCAATTGGGCCCTCTGAAGTGCATTTGGGTTGTTGAGGTATTGATTCAAGCATACTATCATGGAAAAAAGGAAAGAAAAGAAATAGGAAAATGCCTATCTGGGCTTATTGTAGCCAAAATGGGATTCCTACCTGGAAACCAAGGAGGAAAAGCCTATGTCCACCAAGATTTAGAGTATTATCATTTGTAGAAACTTGCTAGAACTTGGAGCACAAAATTGGGACCAATTTAAATGAATTTAGGACTCAAGAGAGGCCTCTTCTCTTTATAAATACCTCCTAAGACCTATGACTCAAGGAATCCCTCATTCTCTTCTTCCTCTCTCCTCCTCTCTCCTCTTGCAAGCATAAGATCTCTCTAACAAAACTCTAGCTCTTCACCTCCATAGCGATCATTTATCGGTGCTCCTTTATCGCCACCACCGTATCGACTCTCCCTTTTCTCTATCCTTTTATTTCTCTCTCCACTTTCTCTGATTTTAATCTTGGCATTATGCTTTCTTTTGATTAGTTTAGTAGTCGTAGCCCATAGTTTGTTCATAAATCAGATTTTTTTATTTCTGCCACTTGTTTTGTTAAATTAAGATTAGTGTTTCTCTCATTATAAAAATTTCAACAAATAAAGAAAGAGATTTTTAGGTAAATATCACTAAAATATTTTTAAATTACTTAAATATTTTAAATTCATTATATTTATAGATATGTCATTGAGAAGTAATGTCGTTTTGATATTTGTCACTTCGTTAGCAATAACCATTAAATTTAACGATTTTGAATTGAAATATAATAAGAAAATTATTTTTTAGTCCGCAAATTTTTTTAGTCTTCAAAATTTTTTTTCTGCAAATTTTATTTGTTTAATTTTCACCCCCTGCCTCCCCTCTCCCCTTGCTAATTCACCTCCCTTCCTCTTCACCTTTGACCACCTCCTCCACCCCCACTCTCCAACCTTCCAACGTTCAGCCACCTCCTCCTCCCCCTCTATCTAACCACTACATCCTCTCAACCACCTCCTTGTCCCAAAGTGACAACCCTGCCCTAACCCTCTGTTATTTTCTCGTCGTTTGTGGTGGCATCATTCTTCAACTTCTTGCCATCCATGATGATGCCATTCTTGGGCTTGTGGTCGAAGAAGCACCCAAAAATATTTTAGTGGTGGTGGTGGGCTTTTAGGACCTCCTTTTCGATATCGCCTTGGGAGGAAGAGGTGGTGGTTAGAGAGAGGATGCAAAGGAGGTAGTCGGAGGTTGGAGAGTTAGTGTAGAGGAGGTAGTCAAAGGTAAGGAGGAAGGAAGGTGAACTGGCGAAAGGAAAGGGGGAGGGGGGCTGAAAATTTTAAAAATAACATTTGAGGATTAAAAAAAAAATTGAGGACTAAAAAAATTTTTTCATTATATTTTAGTCCAAAATCATTAAGTTTAACCGTTTAGCTAATGGAGTGGCAAACACAAAAATGACATTACTTTTTCAATGGTATATCTCTAAATATAGCAAACTTAATAGCATTTAAGTAATTTCAAAATATTTTAGTGACATTCACGTAAAAATCCCTAAAACAAGTAATGAGTAATTAGACACTTTCGCCTCTCTAATGACGACTCAAACTCCTGTTGTACTATTTTTATTCATTTTCAAGAGTTCAAAATTGTTGATAAATCCGTTGTAATTTTACTAACAACACTTCTTATCATATACGACTTTCATGATCACATTATCATGGGGACTTTAAGCTGTTTTAAGGTGGAATTTGGGAGGTAAATATGAGAGGCATGGATTTTTAATTAAAAATAGATAAATTAGCAGGAGAATCCTCATCCATGATATCTCTAAAAACCCATGTGGGTTTGAGCCTGTATGCAACTGTAGCTACTACTGTAGTAGCCAGTGGCAGTGGCAACTGATGTAGAAATAGCTAAGGCTAGGGCTAATTTCAGAACCCTCATCTCCCTTTCGGTCTCTTTGTCGTCGCTTTTGAGCTCTTCCTTGCACCTCCTCCATCTCTCCCGCTGCACCTCCCTCCCTGATCTCCCACTCCTGCAACTCCTTCCTTTACACGCTCTGATGAGTTGCGACTTATCATAGCTAAAAATGCTTAAGTTAAGCTAGAAACTAAGTTAAACACTATCAAATTAACACATAAAATAGGTTAAGTGTAGGAAATAAAGGAAAAGACCTAAAACATTAATTTTGTGCTAAAAATGCATAATTAAGTCATTAAATGAGATATTCTATTGAAGAAGGTTAAATGGTGATCCAAGTGCAAATTGAACACACAAATGAGCTCAAAATTCCAAATCAAAAGTAAAATTAACTTCTAATATGTTCAATTAAGCTTCAATAAAAACCTGGTTGCATTTAAGGATTTGCATTTAGGCCATTCACACATCACATTTTGTTCACTAGAAAACCTCTACGGACCTACTTGAAGGACACAAGGACCTTTTTGAAAGCCCAGAAGGACTACTCTGTAACCATTCTTGACCACTTTTGGGCATCCCTACAGTTTTTCTACCCCTTCGCTGAGGGGCCTTTCACGCAATTACACCAATAGAACCCAGCGTCACCTACAGGTCTTCGCGTGCATTGTTCACATGAAGAACAAGGGCAATCTTGGCCATTCAATCTTTGACCCACTCGATCTGTGGCTCACATCAATCAAAGCTTCACGCAATTCGACGCGTAGCCTCACCTCCTTGCCCAGATCCCATCCAACGGCCCATTTTTGGATTAAACTTGCGCGCACTCCTCTCTTCTAATCACCACCGCCCACGCCTTAATCATCTAATCCCACCACACGGTGAGGAGATTCACCGATCACTCTACTTAAGCACCTCACTAGCCTCATGCGCAAAGGATCGACCTCCTCTCCTACTTCCTTGAGGCAGATCCCTTTGTCCTCTCCAGCTCTTCTAACCATTTCACCCGCCACATCAGTAATAATGGTGTGGTTTTTCACCTCTAATTCTTCCTCGTCGCTAGAGATGACGTACTCCTGAGGACGACCCTGAAGCTCCTCTCGCGGGTTTTTCACTCGCTGGAGATCCCCCTCCATTCCTCCTCCTTAGCCACCAGCTCTAGATCCAAAGGTCCCATTCCACTAATTAGATTAGGATTTACTATTTTCTACAATAGTTGTAGTGATAATTAGAGTAAATTAGGAGTACAAATTAGATGTAGACTTGCTCTGATCTGATTATGTGATTGCAGATAGCTTAGGAGTAGTGTAGTGTAGAATCCACACAACCACCTCCTCTGATCAATTCAAATTGGAGGAGATGAATTCATTTCACCCCACTAATCACTGATCTTCCCCCTCACAACACCATTTCATGTTCCGAATTTCCCTCGTGTTTTAATTTGCAATTCCCCCCATCCATTAGAGTCAAACCTTCATCTCATTGCTCTCTAGCTTTGAGATGAAGATCTGTGCTCAAAATCCACCTAAGGGTCTCTTCACTCATGTCATTTTGTTCACAAAGACCCCTGATTTGATTTGAAAGTAATTGATTTACTTGACTTATTTTAATTTGGTTTTCAATGCGAAAATCATGAGATTTTGATTAAATTGGGCTTTAAAGAGTTGTTATCGAGTGAATCGATATGTTTTTGAATAGATCAGTCCATGGCTATGAATCTAAGATGATTTTGTTGGTGAACTTTTCCTTAGATGAGCCATGGTGGAATTGGGCTTGAATTAAGTCTTTTTATGATTTTCAAGGTGAGGGAGTGCCAAGGAGAATCAACTTTGTTGATTTGAGGTACTCACATGTATTTGTGTGTAAACTGATATCTTTGAATTTGGATTTCTTACCTAAGGGATTCTCAATATCCCTTAAGGTTTAAACATTTGGTATTTAGGTCAAACAGATTTAATGGGCTGAGTTGAACTCTCCCTTCATGCTGTCTATAGCATAAGAAAGAGATCAAATCAATGTTCTCTCTCTGATTTGATATGAGAATCAAGGTTAGAAGGTTTTTGAGCAAGGACACAATGTTTTCAACTGATTTCTAAGCTAATTCAAGTTCTATCAGATTTTTGAGTTGGTCTATTGTGTGTTTTGAATCCCAATTTCACATATTAAAATGCTGCATAGCAATGACATTTTTGTTGGATTGATTTTCAATCTAATCCCATGATCTTTGTTGTCTATGATAGAGATTATGGATAAGATTTGGCTATCTAAGCAGCTACTGAAATTTCCATTTCAGAGCTGCTGAAAATGAGTCTTTCTTATTGGAATCCCCAACTCTGATTTACTGAAATTGAGTGTTGGTTGCACAGTAGTTGTAGAAATTAGTTCAAGGCATCTAAAGCAGCTCATTGAGAGCTGCTATGAGTTGCTACTGCTACTATCTACAATTGCTGCTGTGTCTGCTTGATTTCAACAGCTGCAACTGTTGCTGGTAGCTGCTTGTGGGCTGAATCAATAGGGCAGTGAGCTAGAAATTAATTTTGTTGTAGGGATGACATGTTCTGTAATGTGAAATATTTCGTGTCAAGCTTCCATGTACTATTTTATGATTTTAAATCTCATCTGGATTGCTTGTAACCTTGTTTAAATCCTTCTTTGTCAGCTAGCTATGTATGCTTAACTGTCCACATTGAGTAATATATGGAAATTGATTTAAAAAGCCTGATTATATGATTTCACATCCTTTAGTTTGTGTTTAGAGCTTATCTGTGGCAGTCCACTGCCATTTCAGCCATCCATTTGAGATTTAGGATCTTAGGTTCTTTTGAAAACACTTAAAAGACCCTAAAATGATCTAAATTTGTATATAAATAAAAATGATTTTAAAAATCCAGAAAAAATAAAATAAACCTGTCTTGGTGAAGATCAGGTATATTTCTAAGTGTACGTTGAGTTTCAAGGTCATCTGAACCCTTGGCTTAGTAGAACATACCAACCGACGGTTTAGTATACCTTTAGACTTAATAAAAGATCTTAACCTACAAAAATACCAAAAGACACTCTATCTCATCTATTTCCTTCTCTCTCACCTCCTACCTCTATAAAACACATAAAACCCATAAAAAGAAGAAAAATTCAAAAAATACCCAAAAAATACCATGTATATTATGTATATACTTGTAAATATAAGCTATATAATAAGTTATACATGTATATATTGTAAAATAGGTGTATAATAGGTATAACCAACTTATATATACATTGTATAATGTAAATTAAATATTTAAAATTATTTAAACTGTATATAACTTAATCATATAACTATTTATTATTTATACTAACTTATAAGTACTATAACTTATGTAAATATATAAAACCCTGTAAATAACTATATATATTTACTAATGATACTGTATATACATATTTATATATGTATTATGTATATTATAAACCCCGTATCATTATTTAATTATGTATATATAATAAATAATTAATTTATTAATTTATTAGCTAAGTTATTAAGTTAAATTAAAATAAAATAGTAAATTAAGTTATAACTGAGATAATTTATATTGTATAGTTGTATTGTAGTATTTTAAGTAAATTAGACTAATTTAATTATATTTATAGTGTATTATACTATTTATACTTAATTTATTTGTATAATACCCTGAATTCAATTATTTAAATGCAAATAAATCAAAATAAACTGTGTAAAATAAATAAAAATGTGTATTAAATACTTTAATATATATATTAACTCATTATTAAGTCAATTAGACCATTAATTAACTAATTTATACATTAATTAAGAAATAAATCCAATAATCAGTATGTATAAATTATAAACTTTGACTAATTTATTTATATAGTAAATGTAATTAATTTTGTAAATAAATTGTAGAATTATGTAATCCTATGTAAATACTTTAATAAGATATAATTTAATTTTAAATTAGATTAATTTATGACCCACAATTCGAGGGCCAAAATCAAGCAATCAGAACATGCGCTGGAGTTGCAACGTTGAAGAGGGCGCTATTTAGCGCCACATCGTAAGTGAAATTGCACTAGAGGGGGGTGAATAGTGAAATTATAAAATATTGTAATACAAAAAATTCAATCACACAATATACTCAATTATTTTTAGGTGGAAACCTAAGATGGGTGAAAATCACCACCTAAGCCAATCTCTTGACTTAGGATTTTCGATCACAAGGTGATCAATCCACTAACCACACTACTTAAACGAGGGTAGTGTACTTCAATTACAAATCCCACCTCCGATTCCTAAACGGAGGTTTCTCCCTTCAAAATGAAGAGACGGGGACCCAACAGGCCGAATACCTAAAGTACAGAAATTAAGAAGTAAAATAACACCTATAGAGCACACCAATAATTTAGTTGCTTTCTTATTTACTAAGCATAAAAAGAACTCCCTGATGATCTGCAGAACGGAGTGAGTCGGGAGTATGGATTTGCCCTTTGATCGGAGTATTAGTACAGCACAAGGGCAAGATGGAGCTTAGAGTAGTGAGCCAGAGATTTTTCTAATAGAATTGTATCTCAAGAGGTGTGTATTGCCTAAGAAGAGTTGTAGTCTATTTATAAGCAAGTTTGGAACCTTCAAGAACACCTGGGAGGGGAGGCGCGCCCCCCCTTTTAACGCCGCGCGGAGAGGAGAGAGAAGGCGGTCGCAGCCGCCTGCAGCCGCAGAGAAAGAGGGCAGAAACGCAGGTCTGCGCGCATAGGCGCACAGACGAATCTCCCGTGCGAACCTAACTGTTCTCCAGACGTCTGTAAACTATCCCGGACGTCTGGTCAGACGTCTGGATATGATCCCAGACGTCTGGTACGACGTCTGGGCCACCTCCCAGACGTCTTAAAAGGCGTCTGGGGCACACACTCGTTACAATATAACAAACTCAAAGGAAGTTTCGTCCCCGAAACTTGCGCCAACTAGGGTGCGGGAAAAAGATGTCCAAATAACCATAACAAACTCAAAGAGGACCGAAGCCGGTCCGAAAAGACGTACCCGCGAAAAGCTCCGGGTACCGCTCCCGCATTGCCGCCTCAGGCTCCCAGGTAGCCTCCTCGTACCGCTGGCTCCTCCACAAAACCTTTACCAGGGGTACTTGCTTTCGTCTCAACCTGCGGACTGCTCGGTCTAGGATCTGTACTGGCCGCTCGGGGTAGGTCAGGTCGTCGCTCACCTCGACGCTCTCGTGACTCAGTACGTGGCTGGGATCGGCTACGTACTTCCTGAGGTTGGACACGTGGAACACGTCGTGCACACCAGAAAGCTGCGGGGGAAGGGCAAGTCTGTAAGCAACGGGTCCAACCCGCTCCAGGACCTCAAAGGGCCCCACGAACCTCGGCGCGAGCTTCCCTCTTACCCCAAACCGTTGTAAGCCCTTCATGGGCGAAACACGAAGAAAGACGTGGTCCCCAACCTCGAACTGCACCTCTCTGCGTCTGCGATCTGCGTAGCTCTTCTGTCTGCTCCTGACAGTGCGGAGTCGTCTGTGGATCTGCTCAACTACCTCCTGACTCTGCCGGATCAACCTGGGGCCAACCTCCCACTTGGTCCCCACCTCAACCCAACTCAAGGGTGCCGTGCATTTCCGTCCGTACAGAGCCTCGTAGGGAGCCATGCCGATGCTCGAGTGATAACTGTTGTTGTATGCAAACTCCGCCAGGGGCAGGTGCTCCTCCCAAGAGCCCCTCCAGTCTAGTACACAGGCACGCAAAAGGTCCTCAAGTGTCTGTATCGTGCGTTCCGACTGTCCGTCCGTCTGGGGGTGGTAAGCCGTGCTAAACCTCAACCTCGTCCCCAAAGCCTGCTGAAACTCAGCCCAAAACTGGGACGTAAAGCGGGTATCCCGGTCGGATACGATCTCCCGCGGAACTCCGTGTAGTCGCACCACGTCACGGATATATCTCTCTGCCAACTGTGCTGGTCCCAAAGTGACTCGGATCGGCAGGAATCGTGCCGTCTTCGTCAATCTATCCACTATTACCCAGACTGCGTCGTGTCCTCGCTGGGTAACCGGTAAGCCCACCACCAAGTCCATGGTGATGCTCTCCCACTTCCACTCTGGCACTGGAAGCGGCTGAAGCGGCCCTGCAGGCCTCTGATGCTCGGCTTTCACCTGCTGGCACACTAAGCACTGCTGCACGAACTCACCCACATCCCGCTTCATCCCTCTCCACCAGAACTCGCGTCTCAAGTCATGGTACATTTTCGTGTTTCCGGGATGTATGGTGAATCTGGAACCGTGTGCCTCAGTCAGGAGTTCTCTCAACAGCTCCTCGTCTCTGGGGACGCACAACCGTCCCCTCAAGCGTAACACCTGGTCTGTGAAAGAGAAGTCCCCTGGGTCCCCTGATAGTACTCTGTCGCGCAAAGACTGCAAGTACGGATCGGCCATCTGTCCCGTGATGATGCGGTCTATCAACTCTGGCCTGGTCTGCCGTGTCACCGTCACTGCCCCACAGTACCCTCGTAACTCTAGAGGTCGCCAACTGCCCACCTCCTCCAAAAGGCTCCAACTCTGTAACTGTAGACTGGCCAAGCGTGCGGGCGCCTTACGGCTCAAGGCGTCAGCCACCACATTGGCCTTTCCCGGGTGGTAGGAGATGCTGCAGTCGTAGTCCTTCAGGAGCTCCAACCAACGTCTCTGTCTCATGTTGAGCTCCTTCTGGTCAAAAAGATATCTGAGGCTCTTGTGATCTGTAAAAATCTCGAAGGTCTCACCGTACAAGTAGTGCCTCCATGTCTTCAGCGCGAAGACAACAGCTGCCAACTCTAGATCGTGGGTAGGGTAGGTATGCTCATGGGGCTTCAGTTGCCGCGAAGCGTAAGCGACCACGTGACCCCTCTGCATGAGCACACCTCCTAACCCCGGCAAGGAAGCGTCCGTGTACACAACGAACCCACCGCTACTGTCAGGGATGGTGAGCACGAGAGCCGAGGTCAACCTCTCCTTCAGCTCCAGAAAACACGCCTCACAGGCGTCTGTCCAAGCGAAAGGCACATCCTTCCGGGTCAACTGTGTCATAGGACGTGCAATCTGTGAAAACCCTCTGATGAACCGTCTGTAGTAACCTGCCAGTCCCAGGAAACTGCGAATCTCAGTGACTGAACGCGGTCTCTCCCACCTGAGCACTGCCTCGACCTTGGCGGGATCCACCGCCAGGCCGTCTCCAGAGATCACATGACCCAAAAAGGTCACCTCCCTCAACCAGAACTCGCACTTGCTGTATTTGGCGTACAGCCTGCGTCGTCTAAGAGTGTCCAGAACTATCCACAAGTGCTGTCCGTGCTGCGTCCGATCTCTAGAATAGATGAGTACATCATCTATGAAAACCACCACAAACTGGTCCAAGTACGGTCTAAACACCCGGTTCATCAGGTCCATTAAAGCAGCGGGGGCATTGGTCAGCCCAAACGGCATGACCAAAAACTCGTAGTGTCCGTAGCGGGTGCGGAAAGCTGTCTTGGAGACGTCGGTCTCCCTGATCCTCAACTGGTGGTATCCAGACCTCAAGTCGATCTTGGAAAACACCGTGGCACCCCGCAACTGGTCAAACAAATCGTCAATCCTCGGCGGCGGATATCTGTTCTTGATGGTGACCCTATTCAGCTGTCGGTAGTCCACACAAAGGCGTAGGGTCCCATCCTTCTTCTTCACAAACAGTACCGGGGCTCCCCAGGGAGACGCACTGGGCCTCACGAAACCCTTCTCCAAAAGGTCCTGCAACTAAGACTTGAGCTCTCGCAGCTCAAGCGGTGCCATTCTGTATGGCGCGGTGGAGATGGGGCTGGTCCCTGGTACTAGTGAGATCTCAAACTCGATCTCACGCTCGGGCGGTAGTCCTGGTAACTCGTCTGGAAACACGTCGGGGTACTCTCTGACCACCGGGATGCTCTGGAAGTCTGCCACGGGACTGTGCTCTGCCACCACACAAGCTAAGAAGCCCTCACACCCCTGGCTCAAAAGTCTCGCCGCCCGAAGTGCCGAAATGCACCTGAAACCTCCGTCCACTGGCTGCCCGTGAAACTCGAAGGAAGGCAACTCCGGAATGGAGAAGACAATCTTCCTCTCAAAGCAGTCTACCAAGGCGTGGTAAGCGGACAGCCAATCCATCCCCAGAATCACTCCAAAGTCCTCAATCTGTATCATAATCAGGTCAGCTGGCAGGCTGTGTCCCCCGATGCTGACCCCGCAACCCGTGTACACCTCCTCAGCTACAAACAGCTGACCACTCGGACCTCTGATTACGAACGGATTCTCTAACAATGTATAATCCTGGTCCAAATTAACTGCGAAACTGGCTGCGACAAACGAGTGCGTAGCGCCGGAATCGAAAAGCGTGTAAACGAGTCTGCCAGAAACTGAAACCATACCTGCTACCACGGATCCCGAAGCTCTGGCATCCCTGTGTGTTAGGGCGTTGATACGCCCCTCAGCTCTAGGTGCGGACGAAGCAGCCACACTCTGCGTCGGACGGGTAGGTGCTGGCCGGTACCCTCCTCGCGACTGCCGTCCTCCTCCTCGCGCCTGGAAACCGCGGCCTCCTGTGCGCCCTCCAGTGCTCTGCGCGGGAAGTATCTGCTGACCTCCTGCCCTAGATGGGCAGTCCCTCCTGACGTGGCCCGGCTGGCCACACTGGTAGCAGAGGGGAACCCGACTCCCGCCCTCAGTGAGTCCCTGCTGTCGGCTAGGCGGGGGTCCGGTGCTGGCGACTGGCCCCTGTCGAGGGCCCCCAAAGGCCACTGATGGACCTGCACAACGTGACCGCTCTCCTGCGGACGCCACGTGTCTCCGTTCTCGCCGGCCCTGTGAGAAGTCTGGCTGAAAGGGCCTCTTCCGCCCGCCGTCGGTCTCTCGCGCGGACGGGTTGGTCTCCTCATAAGTCATAGCTGCCTCTACCACCCTCGAAAACGTCGGCAGCTTCAGGGGTTCGACATACCCCCGGATCGCAGGCCGGAGCCCCTCGGTGAACCTCCAAAGGCGCTCCTCCTCAGTGGCTACCGCTGTCGCTGCAAAGCGGGACAGCTCCAAGAAACGCGTGCGGTACGCGCTCACGGTCATCGTCCCTTGGCGGAGAGTGTGGAACTCCCGCCTCCTCTGGTCCTGCCACGTCTGGGGAAAGTACTGCTCGCAGAAGAGGGTGACGAACTGGTTCCACGTCGACTCGTCCCTCTCCTGTTCCCGGACCGCCCTCCACCACCGGTGTGCCGCACTCTCCAGCTGGTACGTGGCAAAGGCCACGCGACACTCCACCGGGGGGGCGAAGGGTGTCGAAGATCTTCTCCAACTGCTCAAGCCAGTCCTCTGCCTCGGTCGGGTCCTCATCCCCCTTGAAGGAGGGGGGCTTCAGCTTCCGGAACTGTCCGAAAAGCTCGAAGTGGTGCTGTAGGGGAGGTGCTGGTGCACCTCCAGGCGAAGGTGCCTCGTGTACAGAAGTGTCGGAGGAAGGTGGGGGCGGCAGGGGCCCATCCCCTCCCTCGTGTCCAGCGCCGCGTCCGTCGCGTGGTCCCACAGAGGACTCCCCCTCTGCAACCCCAGGAGGAGGTGCTCGGGGCGATGGGTGGAGCTCCTCTCGTACAATATCCCGTATCAGTCTGGCGAGGTCCTAGGCCTGGATGCCAGGGAGTGGTGGCTGGTCCACCGAGACGTCAACGACAGCACGTCCACCTCGCCGACCTCGCCCTCGGCCGCGCCCGCGGCCAGTCTCGCCAGTCCCACGACGAGGCATCTCCTGCAAGGAGACGCGAAACAAAACGGAAACGTCAAAATAGACGGTACCTAACAACACTTCTAAGAGCTCATGTCAAGAGATATGTTGTGGTGGCTACTCTAGCTATAAACATGTGAATTGGTTATTTTCCAGTCAATTGATTCACTTCTCGGGACGACCTTGCTCTGATACCATCTTGTAATGACCCGATTCCCGAGTCCCTACGAGACACGAGAACCGGACCGACTCGACTACTCCCAAGACCCAGTCGTCCAACGAGGAAGTAACCAAAAGACAGTAAAATAAACCACATTCAGCATGAATATAACTAACAGTAAGAAAGTACAGCAGTAAGGAAAGAAACTACTACAGTAGGCACCACCACAACAGTAAAACAACATTTATCATATAACAAAAACTGCAGGTAAAGAAGGTACAGCGGAAACAAAACTACTCACTAGAACAGAAACAGAAGGGGTACAAAAGCTGTGGTAACTCTACTGGACCCTACTCGGCCCAGCGTCCTCTGCAGCCGCCGACCCTGGCTGCTCAACACCTGGTCCTGAAAAGGTAACGAGTGTAACACGTCAGCAAAACGCTGAGTAGAGTGGCAAACTAACTAAAGGCAACAGTAGAGTGTACAGTAGCTGTTATGTTCTATTACTTCCTTTATTTACATCTTTCAATTTTTCTCACTATTTCCTTTATTTCTCAGATCCTTTACTTGATCTCGAATGTCCTCGTGGGACGATCTTGATTGCAGTCTTTTCCAAAAGTAGAAGTAGCACGTGGTGCTCTCCTGGCCGGGAGAGTCCCCCGTGGTGATCCTACCCTCAGTCAACCACCCCAAGGTCACTGACAGACGTAACGGTGACTACGGCACGCGCGATAAACGCACAGGTAGCTAGCCCGCACTGGCACGCGGTCAGTCGTTTCCGTTAACGGGTGCGCCCAAAGCACAGCACGGAACCAGGGCAGAGCCCTCTCAGTAACAGGGGTCCAACCCCTCCACAGTAACCAAACCGGGGCCTTGCCCCTCCACAGTCCGCGCACCCTCGCCTGACTACCCTGGTTTGCCCTAGTGGGCCTAACAAGTCGGTGAAGGAGGCTAGCAGAACCCCGGGGCCCGTGGGGTAGCTAGTACTCTCCTAACACTACTAGCTCTCCTCGGTACTACGTACACGAGGGCCAACAAGTCGGTACAGAGCGGCCAATCCTAACCCCGGGTCCCTGGGGCGGCTGGCCCCACTCTGCACTAAACAGGTACAGGTACTTCCCTTGGTACTGCGTACCCAAGAGACAGTACAAACTACATCTCAGTTCCATTCCTTTTTCTTTCCAGGAGTTCCACTCCTAACTCCCCGTAGGGTTCCAGCTCTTTATTTCAGAACATCATATGTTTCACTTTCCAGATTCACGTTCTCAAATTCCATGATCTCAAACATGTTTCTTTATTCATAACAGGCAGCTGTTAATTAAATTTACAGGCAGCTTTATATATTCCTTTCCATTTTTCCAAGACTGCAGTAATATACATTCCACTAGTTTTTCCATCCTAGGATTCATGCCATATCCTAGGATCTATCATACAATCTAGTTTTCCGGCCCTAGCATTCATGCAACACCTAGGAGCTATCATTCCATATATTTCTCATTCCTAGGATTCATGCAAAGCCCTAGGTTCTAGTTATGGTTCCATACTTTAACAGATTTTATTAATACTTAAAGCCACTCTACCAGGTACAACGGGAGTAATGGGGGCGTGATCGGGAATCCCGCGCGCCTCCGCGACTCTCAAGACTGCAACCGAACGAGGTCCTATCACAAGGATCAAACACAAGGAGTGTCTCAAAATAGTGTATAGCTACTGTAGGCGGGTAGAGGAATTAATTCTGAAACGAACGCAACTCGAATCGCGGAAAACGGAGCCCAAACGGGCCCTAAACGGGTCAAGAAAGACGATACTGTGCAAAATCAGACGTCTGGAACTCCTTCCAGACGTCTTAAACGGTGGATCAGAGAATTACCTGTTTAGCTTGGTTCCCCGGACGTCCAGAAGTCTGCGGGGATGTCTGCCTAGATCCCAGACGTCCGATGGTCCCTCCGGACGTCTGGAGGTCACTCCCGCCGTCTGGTACAACTTCCAGACGTCTGATTCGCAAAGGATGACGAATCAGAAAACCTGCGCACAGCCAACCCCCCTCCCTCAGTACGGTCAGTCGACAAGAAGGAAGAAGAAAGCAGAAACTCACCTTTCAGACGTCTGTATGATCTCACAGACGTCGACCTTGCCGTCTGGATATCAATCCAGACGTCTGATTCTGGAAATTTTTCCAGAATCAGAACCCTGCTCGGCCTCCGCTCGCGACGCCGCCCGCGTCGCACCTCGCGCGTCTGCTGCTCAGCCCGCACAGGTCCCTCTCTGCGACGCTCCGCGCCCCCTGCGCCTTCCGCCGGCCGGCCAAGCCGCTCCTGGCGAGCTCGCCTTCACGGCAGAGCCCCGCCTTCGCACGCTGCAGTTCCTCCGCGCTCACTGCGGCTGTCGCTGCCGCTGCGCCCTCGCGTCCGCTCGCTCTCGCGCACAGGCAGGAGAAGAAGGAGGAAGATGGTGAAGACGGGAGGGGAGGCGAGCCCCCCTTTTAACGCCGCGCGGAGAGGAGAGAGAAGGCGGTCGCAGCCGCCTGCAGCCGCAGAGAAAGAGGGCAGAAACGCAGGTCTGCGTGCACAGGCGCGCAGACGAATCTCCCATGCGAACCTAACTGTTCTCCAGACGTCTGTAAACTATCCCGGACGTCTGGTCAGACGTCTGGATATGATCCCAGACGTCTGGTACGACGTCTGGGCCACCTCCCAGACGTCTTAAAAGGCGTCTGGGGCACACGCTCGTTACATCTGAGATACTTGTCAGACGTCTTAAAATGGAAAATCAGACGTCTGACCATTGTTCTGGACGTCTGATAAAGGTATGAGTGTTGGGTTTTCGTTTCTAATTTATCCTAAGTGTAGAGAGCCTAAGTTAGCTATTTATAGGTTATGTTTGGGGGCTCTTTACAATATTTCTAGACTCAAATAAAATGAAAATTACAACCTTTGAAAGTTTACATGAAAAAGCCTAAGACATAATACTTATGCTACTTGTCTTCACGCTTTTAATCTCCCACCTTGGAAAGCTTTTTGAAATCCTACAAATATGTTATTACAAAGAGAAAACAATATGCTACGCTTTATTTTTTATTTCATTTACTTCATTTTGTAAAATCATCAAAATATTATATACGAGTGGTTGAACTAATAGTAAGATGGCAAGCGCCCTCCGTGATATAATTTATTTTTCTCTTCTGTCCTCTTTAGTCGTCAAGCACTCGGCGCTAAATAACCATCACCCTTTCCGCTCTGAGCATGAAATGAGATTGGCTTGAGATTTGAGTGTGCTGTGCGAGCTGGGAGCCTGACATTGTGCGTGGGCCTAATTGGGCCCATTGATGAGCATAAACCGGATTAAATGGGCTAATTAATCATCAGGATGACCTTAGTAGAGGTCTAGTCCCACCCGTTGAGGGTACTATGTATCCCTTTTAAAAGTTGTCCGCCAATAATAAACCTGGTTTTGTCATTAAGAACAGTAATCAAGCTTTAATCACTAAGGGTAGAGAAGTGATGGCCTGAGACGCTAAGTGTTATGAGAGAGGAAGAAGAAGGCTGTGAGCGTCTAAGTGTTGGAGAAAAGAGCAGCCTTGTGCCTGTTGTGCTATGTGTATGTATACAAGTATATAGTATAAATATATGTATGTGTATATTGTAAATAATAATATAATAATATGTATATGTAGTATAGAGTGTTTGAGCTCATATTTGTATATAAATAACATGTGAGCTTTACTGACAGACTTATACGTCAGGGTATATAGAATAAATGTCAGTATAGACCCTAGTTTTTACTTTAGCTAATGTATATAGTTTTTCCTAAGGTTTAGTGATGTTTATATATGTCGCTATACATATGATATATGTTACTATAGCTGTTAATATATTATGTCAAGTTAGTATGATATATTTTATAACTTATTATTATATGTATATGTAAGTAGTAGAACTATAAGTTATAAATAGATAGTATATAGTGTGTAATTATAGTTTTTGATGCTTATTTGTATATAGTTGTTTTCAAGCATTATATTGATTTGTAAGTCACTTTTGTATATACAATTGATTCATTCTTTGATTATTTCATTCATTCATTATTGTACATAAAATCAATTTTTTTGGAATTAAAGAATGATATTGGACTTAGAGAGTGTCACGACCCGGTCCCAAATCCCTATAGGATCTGAGATCGGCTCGCTTCGGTTAATCCCAAGACCTAGTCGTCCAACAAGAAATAACCAAGTAACATTCATCAAACCACAATCACACAAATACAGTAGCTAAGCAGATAGAAATTTACAACATGGGGAAAATGAACAGTAATATTATATCACAATACAACCATCACTGCAAAACGAGTACATGTAGCAGAAGACAAAACTATATAAACTCACTATAAAACAGAAGAACTAAAGTTGGGCTCGACTAGGCCTAGCGTCCTCAGTAGCCGGTGGCTTGGGTTGCTCAAATCCCTGACCTACACAAAATTTATTTAACTGGAGTCAGCTAACGCTGAGTGGAGTGGTGGCTAAAAAGTAATGTGCATTTAACAAGTAGTTAACATAAAATTTTCCATTTTCCAATTATATTATACATGTGGACACGTAGAGATCTATAATTAGGATTTGTTAATTAATCTTCTTATTCCCTATAGGAACGATTTTGCTTGCAGCTTCCCGTGGTATAGGATACCCACGTGGCACTCTCTTAGCTGGGGGAGTCCCACCGTGGTATTCCTATACTCGGTCTATCGCCCTAGGTCACAGTTGTGATGTAGCGGTGACTACGGCACACGTGATAAGCGCATGGGTAGCTACCCCGCACTGGCATGCGGTCAGTTATTTCCGCTAGCGAGTACGCCTCAACGTACATTGCGGAACAGTATAGGGACTTGCCCTCTCAGAACAAAACAGGGATCTTGCCCCTCAGGGGTCTCGCCCCTCCTCAGTCCGCGTACCCTCGTCTGACTACCCTGATTTACCCAATGGGCTGGCGAGAGTCGGCGTAGGGTGGCCATACTTAGCCCCCGGCTCCCTGGGGCGGATAGCTCCCCCCTACACTAAGTAGCTTACCTCGGTACCACGTACATGAGGGCCAGTAAGAGTCGACATAGAGTGGCCAAACCCACCCGGGTCCCAACCCAAGGGCGGCAAGCTCCCCTCTACACTACAAGGGATAGTTGCTCTCTTCGATACCACGTACACGAAGGTCAGCTTACCCCCCTTAACAGCTGCCCATAGGCAGCAAATTCCCATAACCATCCGATTCTTCGTAGTACGGTGTTTTTATTTACATTCCCCGTGGTTCGTACAGGAGTTTCTTTTTCACATCCGGGTTGGAATGGTCGAAACAAACAATTCAATTTCCATTTTATTACAGTAGGGGTTCATTTTAGCTAAAAATAGACAGCTTTTGATTACTCAATCATTCACATGCAGTTTCTTCTAACCCTAGTGTTCATGCCAAGGCCTAGGGTTCAAGAATTTATTTTCGAGTATACGTTTATTCCTTCCTAGGGTTCATCTCAAGTCCTAGGATTACTTACTAGCATGTACTAGATTAGAGATTCAAGGTTGTGACCACTCTACCTGGGTAACCGGGTGGAATGGGGGCTCGTATAGTGGCTCCCGATGTCTCCACAGGTCCCGTACACCCAACGGACTGGAGACCTAAAACATGGATTAATGAGCCAAAAGGTTCAGAAGGATATAAACAAGGTATTACTATATAGAAAAACTCGTACGGAAAACAGAGACAGTTCGTTTGCGGAAAAACGATAATAATAGGGCCTTACACAGCTCAAAACACGCTGTCAGATGGAAATTAGACGTCTGGGAAAGGTCCCAGACGTCTTAAAATAGTTTTCAGGGATACCTCTCTCGGTGTTCCGCTATCAGACGTCTGGAACTCAATGCCGACATCCAAGGACTCTGTCAGACGTCTGGGGATGCTCCCGGACGTCTGAAACTGCCTCGGTTACGCTCCCACCTCCTGACACATACACGTACGCTGTCAGGACTTGTCAGAGAGAAAAGGTACGGAAAGTAGATCTCTACCAGATGTCTTGCTCTACATTTGGACATCCGGTAAGACGTCCGGGTGTCTTTCTGGCCGTCTGATTCCGCGGAAAAATGACTTCAGCGGAATCGCTCTGGCTCCCCCTGCCTGCAGGTGTTGCAGCAGAACGACGCTGCACCCTCCGCTCTCGCGCTTCCTCTCGCTCGGGTGCTCCGCTCTCACTCGCTCTTGCCCTTGCTTTGCTCTCGGCTATGGGGTGGGCAACGAAGAGGAGGGGGCAGAGGTTTATAAAGGGAGAGGAGGTGAGGGGGGCGGAAAGGCAAGGCATGGCGCGGAGTGGCGTCGTAGGAGGAGGCGCGGTAAGGCTCGGTGAGGAAGTATGGCGTACGTACGTTCCGCATTGAAAAGCATGTTCAGACGTCTAGTGAACATCCCAGACATCTTAAATGACCAAAGGGGGTGCTGGGTCGTTTCAGAGAGTGATGTATATCAATAACTGCCTCCCAGTAAATGACCTGGAATAAACCAGTAAAAATTAGGTAAATAAATAAAATTGACGCGACAACGGTTTGTATTTGTGACATATACTATAATAACGATCCCTTTTTATACGAACCGGTAGTCGGACATTCACCCTCTCCTTCTACTCCAGCGGCGCCCACCCCCTTACGACCCCTCCTTAGCATCTGTAACGAATGCGTGCCCCAGACGCCTTTTAAGACGTCTGGGAGGTGGCCCAGACGTCGGACCAGACGTCTGGGATCACATCCAGACGTCTGACAAGACGTCCGGGATCGTTTACAGACGTCTGGAGAACAGTTATGTTCGCACGGGAGATTCGTCTGCGCGCCTGTGCGCGCAGACCTGCGATTCCTCTCTCTCTCTCTCTGCGGCTGCAAGCGCGCTGCGACCACCTTCTCTCTCCTCCTCGCGCGGCCTTAAAAGGGCGCGCCTCCCCTCCCGTCTCCTCCTTCTTCTCCTTCCTGTGCGCGAGAGCGAGCAGACGCGAGAGCGGCAGCGGCAGCCGCAGTGAGCACGGAGGAGGTGCGGCGTGCGAGGGCGGGGCTTTGCCGTGAGGGCGAGCTCGCGCGGAGCGGCTTGGCCGGCTGGCGGAGGGCACAGGGGGTGCGGAGCGACGCGGAGAGGGACCTGCTGCGGGCTGAGCAGCAGACGCGCGAGGTTCGACGCGGGCGGCGTCGCGAGCGGAGGCCGAGCAGGGCCCTGATTCTGGAAAAATTTCCAGAATCAGACGTCTGGGTTTATAGCCAGACGGCAAGGTCGACGTCTGTAAGATCATACAGACGTCTGAAAGGTGAGTTTTCCGCCTTCTTCTTCCTTCTTGACGACTGACCGTACTGAGGAGGGGGGGTTGGCTGTGCGCAGGTTCGCTGATTCGCCATCCTTTGCGAATCAGACGTCTGGAAGTTGTACCAAACGGCGGGAGTGATCTCCAGACGTCCGGAGTGACGATCGGACGTCTGGGATCTAGGCAGACGTCCCTGCAGACTTCTGGACGTCTGGGAAACCACGCTGAACAGGTAAATTCTCTGATCCACTTTTTAAGACGTCTGGAAGGTGTTCCAGACGTCTGATTTTGCACAGTATTGTCTTTCTCGACCGTTTACGGCCCGTTCGGGCTCCGTTTTCCGCGATTTGAGTTGCGTTCTCTTCAGAATTAATTCCTCTACTCATCTACAATAGCTATACACTGTTTTGAGACTCTCCTTGTGTTTGATCCTTGTGACAGGATCTCGTTCAGTTGCAGTCTTGAGAGTCGCGGAGGCACGCGGGATTCCCGATCACGCCCCCATTACTCTCGTTGTACCTGGTAGAGTGGCTTAAGTTATTAATAAAATCTGTTAAAGTATGAAACCATAACTAGAATCTAGGACATTGCATGAATCCTAGGAATGAGAAATGTTTGGAATGATAGCTCCTAGGTGATGCATGAATCCTAGGGCTGGAAAACTAGTTGTATGCTAGATCCTAGGATGTGGCATGAATCTTAGGATGGAAAAACTAGTGGAATGTATAATACTGCAGTCTTGGAAAAACGGAAAGGAATATAAAGCTGCCTGTAATTTGAATTAACAGCTGCCTGTTATGAATAAAGAAACATGTTTGAGATCATGGATTTTGAGAACGTGAATCTGGAAAGTGAAACATATGATGTTCTGAGATAAAGAGCTGGAACCCTACGGGGAATTAGGAGTGGAACTCCTGGAAAGAAAAAGGAATGGAATTGAGATGTAGTTTGTACTGTCTCTTGGGTACGCAGTACCAAGGGAAGTACCTGTACCTGTTTAGTGCAGAGTGGGGCCAGCCGCCCCAGGGACCCGGGGTTAGGATTGGCCGCTCTGTACCGACTTGTTGGCCCTCGTGTACGTAGTACCGAGGAGAGCTAGTAGTGTTAGGAGAGTACTAGCTACCCCACGGGCCCCGGGGTTCTGCTAGCCTCCTTCACCGACTTGTTAGGCCCACTAAGGCAAACCAGGGTAGTCAGGCGAGGGTGCGCGGACTGTGGAGGGGCAAGGCCCCGGTTTGGTTACTGTGGAGGGGTTGGACCCCTGTTACTGAGAGGGCTCTGCCCTGGTTCCGTGCTGTGCTTTGGGCGCACCCGTTAACGGAAACGACTGACCGCGTGCCAGTGCGGGCTAGCTACCTGTGCGTTTATCGCGCGTGCCGTAGTCACCGTTACGTCTGTCAGTGACCTTGGGGTGGTTGACTGAGGGTAGGATCACCACGGGGGACTCTCCCGGCCAGGAGAGCACCACGTGCTACTTCTACTTTTGGAAAATACTGCAATCAAGATCGTTCCCACGAGGACATTCGAGATAAAGTAATGGATCTGAGAAATAAACGAAATAGTGAGAAAAATTGAAAGATGTGAATAAAGGAAGTAATAGAACATAACAGCTACTGTACACTCTACTGCTGCCTTTAGTTAGTTTGCCACTCTACTCAGCGTTTTGCTGACGTGTTACACTCGTTACCTTTTTGAGGACCAGGTGTTGAGCAGCCAGGGTCGGCGGCTGTAGAGGACGCTGGGCCGAGTAGGGTCCAGTAGAGTTACCACAACCTTTTGTACCTCTTTTGTTTCTGTTCTAGTGAGTAGTTTTGTTTCCGCTGTACCTTCTTTACCTGCAGTTTCTGTTATATGATAAATGTTGTTTTACTGTTGTGGTGGTACCTACTGTAGTAGTTTCTTTCCTTACTGCTGTACTTTCTTACTGTTAGTTATATTCATGCTGAATGTGGTTTATTTTACTGTCTTTTGGTTACTTCCTCGTTGGACGACTAGGTCTTGGGATTAGTCGAGTCGGTCCGATTCTTGTGTCTCGTAGGGACTCGGGAACCGGGTCGTTACAGCATCCCCTCCCCTCTCTTGGCCACTGCCACCTCGCGGCCCTTGCCCTTTCCTCTCCCCTTGCCTCGCAGCCACCGCCACCGCACCCTCCCACCTTGAGTCCCTCCTCCACCGTTTTCTCCTCGACAAAGGAAGGTGTGACAACCCTCCTCTTCCCACGTGTCACCCTCTACCCTCCTGCAACCTCTTCTATCGTCGCCCCCTCTCCTCCTCCCTTAACCTTCGACTCCGTCCTCTCCCTTCACATCCATTTCCTCCTCCTGAACCACCACCCCCTCTCCCACCTCTCCTGTAACTCATCTTTCTTTCTTTCTTTTCGTTTCCGCCGTCTCCATCTTCTTCCTCCGTCTTCAAGCAAAGAACCCATCAACACCGCTCCTCCCGCACCAACTTTGGCCACCATCTCGGCACTATCAAGCTTGTCGCATCCTCGCCTACACACCCACGCCAACCAAGCCATCAACCAGTGCCTCCACCATCGTCGAGCTCGTCGCCGACCATCATCGTGTCGAGTGGCCACCTCCGGCAACCTCACGTCACGTCATCACCATCAATAGGTTCCCTATCCGCTGCCGAACCGAACGCCACCCATAGCTTCACCTCCAATCGACTCCTCACACATGCCATCTCCTCTCACCTGAATCGTCGGTAAACTAACCATTAATTTTTTCATCTTTTTCTGATACAGGTCACTATTCATTTATTTTTTATTTTATTTAATTTCTCGGGTCCCTTTTCCCCATGTGCTCCGCCCTCGGCCCCACACCCCGTTCCAACACTCGAGACCCCTTCTCGCTTCCTTCCGATCCTCCAAACCCCCTGCCATGGCCCCAGCCCCAATCCACTGCCCTCAAAGCTCCACACCACCACCCACCACCTCAGCGTCTGGTCCACCCCGGAGATTGAGAAGAAGTACGTCAACAGCGTCTACGGCGCGATCGCCCCCCACTTCAGCTCGACGAGGTTTGCCAAGTGGCCCAAAGTCGCCGCCTTCCTCGACTCCCTCCCCTCGGGCTCCCTTGTCCTCGAAGCCGGCTGCGACAACGGCAAGTACCTGGGCTTCAGTCCTCGCTCCTTCTACGTCGGTTGTGACATAAGCGCCCCACTCGTCGCCATCTGCACCGAGAGGGCCCACGAGGCTCTCATCGCTGACGCCGTCCACCTCCCCTACAGCTTCGGCAGGAGGACAGCTCGCTGCTGACCAAGTGAACCCCACTGGGTGTCAAGTATGACGACGAATGGATCGGCCCCGTGAGCCCCTAGATGTGGGTTTCCCCCGCGATAACTTTTATCATGGGAAATGCTTTTTTTTTGTTCCCCTTTCTTTCTCCCTTTTCTCTATTCTTTTATTGCATTTTTGAGCTTCATCAAGAGCTTTTTGGATTACTTTATTTTGATTTTTTATGGTTTTGTTACCCTGTGAAAATGCAACAGGAGACCCCCTGAAGGTCATGTCCCTGTGCGATTCGGAATCCTTTAATGCCATTTGCATGTTTTAGGATTCAAACTTTTCAAAGCTCCAGGTAGAATACACTAAACAATTCTCTATCTCATGTCTACCTCCCTGTCCCTAATTTTGAAACTTGCATATTTGAGGAACCTTCTTGAAAAAAAGAACATATACACTAAATCATCGAGATAGTACATCATAAATTAATTACTTACCTTTTTGTATCCAAACATTTGATATCTGTTGCTTGCAATTCTTTTTTTATTTTGTTCAAAGGCAACGAGGCTCCAAGACCAACTAGATAAACAAATGTTATTATAGAAGATTGGTTGATGCAAAAGCTGATTGTTCTGGGAATGAACTTGAATCTGAAATGGTTGGACTCCACAAACAACTTAGACAAACAAACTCTCATATGCAAGCTTTAATATCTTCAGGAGGGCCTGAATTTTTCTCTCACATGTTGACATAGCATCCAGAAATTTACCAGGATTTTTATCAGGTAGAAGCTTTTCTAGAATCAAGATCCTTTTAAATTTCCTTCTATTGTCATCTATTCAGTGCATCATGATTTATGGTTTAAAATTGAGAACTTCTTTATTAACGAGGTGACGTTCATTTGGTAATGTTTCAGAGTGCATCATGTTGAAGTCTTGCACATTCATTTTTCCTATAATGATGCTTCTCAAATATGATTTAAGGGTTGGTGAAGTAGTTGTAGCTTGGAGGTTTCTAATCTCTCCTTGAATATTTGAGTTGAGATGGTGATTGCCTTCAGTTTCAATGTTCAATTTTAGCATGGACTCCTCTTCAAAAAAAAAGGGACTTGTTACTTTAAGTTGCTGAACTTAGCCTCGAATTCTTGATGGTGACTCTGACTTTACCTAACCAATATTGTTTTTGTTCTGTATCTAAATCTTCAGTTATGTGTTTTGCATTTGTTGAGGTTCAAAAATCATAATTATCTAACAGTTCGTACTGTTAATTGTGTTTTGCATTTGGTTAAAGATAGGACCTACCTTTTGCTTGATTATGTTAAAAGAGATGTGGACATCAAGTGCTACCAAAGCATGGGTTGGAAGATCTTGCAACAAAGTGTGGGCTACCAACTATATAGGTTCGCACCTCTCCTCCCTCCCCCGACATAAAACGCATGCTGCGCCCATCTCCTAATGGCCTCTATCCCATCTGTCGTAGTGAAGAAGTGGAAGAAGCATCTGCAGGAGAACAACCCCATGGAGTTCACTACCTCCAAACCCTTTCGAAGAATGTGTTTGTTTTTTTTGGTCAGTTCTCCCTCTTCTGTTGAGCGCATGTGTTTGTTGATTAACTAATTCGTTGTTTGCTATTCGACATAGGAGAAGGCGGAGTCGGATATTGTCGACTGGTGGAGGGCCATTGTTGAGGAGAATGCAAGGAAGCTCGAGGAGGTGGACGAGCTGAAGCTCAACCTCAAAGGGGAATTCGACAAGTTCAGGCTGCTTGCCAAAGAGGTTTGAATTTTGTCAATTTCCGTGATTCTTTGGTCTTTGCATATTACTTAAAAAGTATAATTTGTTTGTAGGAAATCATTGTAATTTTGGCAAGTAAATGCCATATGAAATCATTGTAATTTTGCGTGGATGAATTATCAAGCACAACTAAACAAGCCTTACTATAGTGGGTACCTGCTGCACAAGGTTAAATGATGCTTCTAAACTTCATGGTGGTTTTCTTTAGACTTGCATGAATGGCATCTAAAACTACATTAACTAATGATATTTTTTACTAAGATTTCATATGTTTTGGCACTAAAGCAAATTGTTCTGTCGATTTCCTATATTTATGTGGAAACTAACTTTGCCACTTATTTGCTGGAGCATTTCAGTTTGTCACTTCTGGGTGATTTGTCACTTTCTCCATGGTAAGGGGTGGCATGGAGCACTGGTATGCTTTCCAGATTTCTGTCATGCTGATTATATGTATAAAAATTCATAGAAGCATATATATGATTATTGACAAGCAACTGGTCACATTCAGCATGAGAATATTGTGATAGATAGAAAAGCAACTCCTTGAGCAAGCTTTAATTATAATTCTAAAAAGAAACCAAATAGCTTTGGTGGAAGGGTAATGTAAAAATATATGGTTTTCGTCCTCCCTTCCTTTCTTGCAAAGTTCGCACCTAGCATCAATCTCATGAATTCTTTTTGCAAGAAGATCCCTTACATTCAATGCATTACATACAACCTTCCAGAGGAAAATTTTGATTTTTGGAGGTAACTGAAGTGACCGGATCTTTTTACAGCAGTTAACAACAAAATCATTAGAATGCACCCAACCAAGCTATTTGGTATCTTTTGAATTTGTATGATGAGGAGTTACATCAAAGCTAAATGTTTAACGGTGGCATGTTAAGGTATTTTATTGCTTGTCGTTTTGAATCTCCAACTCTTTAATGCAGTCACCTATCTTACTGAAACATAAGGCCCATTCCATTTAATATTTACTCTTGTTATGTTAATTAGAAACCCTTAACATGCAATTCCTATTTTTTTTATGGATTTTCGTGTTGGGTTTTAGAACTGTTGGGTTGTTTTGTGTGTCTGTGTATGTCATTCTCTTGTGTGCATTGGATAGGATATCATTATAAGGGTCTTGGATGAGGGGTTGAGGTCGGAGCAGATGGTGAAGTTGAGGTGACAATGAGGATCTCGATCTACATAACGTTGGATATGCCTATGATAGAGGCCCTGCAAAAGACCATCCAAGGTTCAATCCTTCTTTTCTTTTCTTTTTCTTTTTTTTCCGTTATAGGATTGCATGTTGAATTTGTATGATCATTTATGTTAAACCTAAATGTTTAATGGTGGCATGTTAACATGTTTTTCTGTGATGTTAGGTGCAATCCTAAACATGTAATTTTCCTCTTCACTTGAGAGTTGCCTATGTCAGCATATTGCTTTCTCTCTATTCAATAAGTGTGCAGTAAGTAAAAAAAAAGACCCAACTGCCCATTTGCCTGATAAACTATTTTGAGATGTGTGCATTTGTAGGTCACTGTTGGATTATGGGTTTTGTCAATTATTTTACTTTTATTGTGTGATTATCTCACGTGTTATTTTGATTGTGGCTGCTCTTACTCTACTAGATTATGGAGGACTGGTCTTATTTTGGTTATTTATCAGAATATATCTCATGTCTTTTGCCTCTAGCCAATTTTTTTTATGACAATATTTTTGAAGATTCCAGACATTTGTTCTATAAATATGATGTTGCAAGAGCTACTTAGTTCTGTTTCGATGGAAAATCAAGCTCACCTCTTCTAATTGAGTAGATCATTGGAGTAATTCTTTATCTTATTCAATAGTTTTTGTGCTTATTGCAGTATGGTAAGGTTGATGTAAAATGATGTTTTAAGATAAATATTATTTTCAGAATTCTTGATTGTGCTAGAGTGTCACATAATTGTCACTTGAAGTCTCACTTGAAAATCATAAAAGTTTTCATCCATTAAAGAATGAAGGCTTGATGTTACAATATATAGGTGAATGGAGTAAATGAATCCACACTCAAAGATTCATATACCTATTTACAATATCACTCAACATTATATATATATATATATATAATCTTAAATACTCATCAAGATTTTTAATCAAAAATAAAAATCATCTTGATATCTCCAAACATTCTCAAACGTTGTTCAAAGTGCATATCTAATTAGGTGTGCTTCATATAAAAGAAAAAATAAATTATTTAAGGTACTAAGAAAAGATGGCCACTGAAAAATCCTATTTGCATTAGTGAGAGAAACTAACTTGACCACTCATTTCAGAGGTGAGAATTATGAAAGAAATTTTCTCAACTTTTGTAACCTTACTAACACGGTAACTTTACTTTTACTGTTGAAACTTATTTACTTACAAACTCGTGTATTTCTATGTGACAGCCAATACTATATAACAATATGGCGGACACAGTCAGTAACATTGTATTGAGATCAAGAGGAATGTTCACACAAGAACATTAACTCTGGAGATCTTTGGGAGCATTACTAGGTTTCTCCGTCATCTTCAACCTTCCCAGCCTCCTTTCACCATTGCACTTAAATGGTAAGGGATTTTTTCAACTTCTTTTCATGGTGTGGATAGTATTTACATCATGGTCTAGATTAACTACAGTAAGACTAAAGCATAGAAGGTTTTATTGTATGCTTATAGCTCTTCACAAAAGTAAAACCCACATATGCTATCAAGCAGAGGAATCTCTTACAAGAATGGAAAATCCTAAAAAAGTGGTAGAAGGAAAAGTGCATACAACTGGATCACTTTTGCCATTTCAACTTCTAACACTTAAATTCGAACACATTCATTACTTCATTGACACAACAAGTGTAATTACAAAATACTATCTTTTTTTATATAGTCCGCAGAGACCTTCATGGAACAATTAATTATAACATAACGTAGCAACTGTGTAAGAATTTTTGTAAAGAAACCATAATATCAAGAGGTGAAGAAACACGTCGTTGTTGAAAAGAGGCTTCAACTCTTACTAGATGTGAGTGGTACTTTCACACCTGGAATCCTGGCAACACAGATAGGAGTCCCTGGTGTAGGAAAGATAATACTCTTAGATGTTTTGGTAGGAAGAATGACGAGAGGATACATAAAAGGAAGCATTATTATATGGAGTAATCAAATTCTCCTAATTTAGTCTTAGCTAGCTAAGTGGCTTTTAATAATATTGGTGAAAACAAGCGCGCGTGTATATATATATATATATATATGTGTGTGTGTGTGTGTGTGTGTGTGTGTGTGTGTGAGATGATGGTTAGGTACTCATCTCATCTCAGGAGGCTTAATAGACTCTACCGAACAACAAAAGAGGTTAATAATTGCAGTTGAATTGGTTCATAGTCCTTCAGTAATTTTCATGGATGAACTTACAATAGGTATGGATGCTAGAGTTGCAGCAATTGTCATGAGAATAGTAAGGAAAATAGTTGATACTGGGAATTCTTGCTTTTACTTATTAACCCATCTTGTGTAAAAATTTTGTAATAAAATTGTGGATCAGACTTACAACTTTTCATTTGTCCTCTTGGTTTTATTTGGTCATCAGAATCTTGATTCAGTGACAGTAGATTGCAAAGGATTCCATGTTAATCCCTTCCCTTGTGCCTCCATATTTTGCAGGAGCCATTTCAACCTAAGGAAATAGAACTTCCCTTCTGGCAGTTTGATTGATTTTTTTCTTTACATAAATTGAATTGCCAACTTCCAACCTTCTGGTCTTCACTTATGACAAGAAAATGTAATTTGATATTGCTAGATATGTACATAGACTATATCATGGTACTGTCTTCAATCAAGTAAAATTTTTTTTCATGAATCTATAGATTCAAATGATCATTATTACAGAGGAACAATTGTTTTTTTTGTATCAAAAAAGAAAAAAAGAAAGTTAACTTTTTCTGTTACATTCATCATCTTCAATTTTCAGGTTTCAATATGGGGAAGTTACTGTTAGAAGCACAGAGTTGCTGGTTGAAGCCTTCAGAAATTCTCATTCTATTACATAACGTTAGGGAACATTATAGATATTACAAACTTGTGAATACTATTATCTAGGTATATTTTGTACTTCCACGTCTTGAAGTGTATGATGCTTAGCACTCGTGATCATTCCTTGATGCATATGCTTTGTGGGACTTATATGTAGAAAAACATTAAACCTGTTTCAACTATCCTCTTATCTTCATGAGTGGTGTAGTATTAAAAATATATTTTAAATTTATAATATCGTTATTGCATTATATTGCTTATATTTTACAAACTTCTTACATTGATATCTTCTAGCTTTCTTAGAATTATATCGATGAAACTTCGCTGAAAACTTCTTACATTGATATCTTTCATCTTTCCTAGAATTATATCAATGAAACTTTGATGAAATAAATGATATTTTGCTGTATTTTTTAAAAATAATTACCTTAATGACTTGATTATCATTTTTACCATGTGCATGTTGCATCATTTTATTACATTTTTAACTTTCATTTTCAATTGCCAGTAAGCTGTGGGCTTACAACTAATTTCTTTGTATGATGCATGATATCTCGGATGAAAGAATTAAATAAAAAATATATATGATAATGTATTTTTTTTAGCTTGAGCATAAGAGGCGGTGTTTTACCATTCCTTAGCATTCGTGGATTCCTATTTTTAGCTTTAGAACTACTTTGAGTTCTCATTCTTAGTCTTTAAGGCTATGTTCGGACAAGCATCATGCAATGATACTAGGTAAAATTTAGGATAAGAAGAGGTAGATCCACACCAAGCAAATTCCATGAGTAGGGTAATAGGTGACCATTTTACGTAGGTCGAGGGGCATGTTAAGTTAAGCCACCTATGTCAAGCTGGATCTTAACCCTATAATTTTTGGGTTAACTCTCCCTCGTATTACCAAAAAATGAGAATATTAAAGAATCTAAGTTTGTTGCTCCAACCATTATAAAATTTATATGTATTATTTAGTTCTTCAGGTGCTTCTAGAGGGTATATGCCAATCTCGAAGCAGAACAATTCCAAGAAGCCTTTCAATCCTATATGTTTGTTTAACTTGTAGGGAATTTCTTTAAATCCTTAAGGGCTTAACTCTAAATGACCTATCTCTAACTTAAGATGAACTTGTACCATAATTTCACTCAATTGGACTTCATATTAATTGGGTATCAGTAAATTAGTATCGGTATTCTTGAGTTACAGTTATGTGTTCTATACCCGAATGAGTACTGGTACTGATGATAAGTATCGGTATCTACGGGTTACAGTTTAGAACCCATGTCTAGATGAGTACTTGTCCAGCACTGTCACAATCCGTTCCCGGCTCCCTATAGGATCCGAGAATGGCTCCCCTCGACGAATGTCATGACCCAGTCGTTCAATGAGAAACAACCAAATACATGTTCATTCCATAACTATACGGGTAATGTAACTAAGTAGAAAATATATAACTAACAGTAAAAGAAATAGAAACAACAATTCACTAGATTTTTACAGGATACAGTGGAAAAGTAATGATATAAGTATAGCCATCATAACAGAGAACTAGTAGAAACAAAAGAAAGAAAACTATGGATTGGTTCGACTGGGCCCAGCGCCTTCAGCAGCCGGTGGCTTTGTTTGCTCGAATCCCTGACCTGAATATGTTTACAAAATTCGGAATCAGCTAACGCTGAGTAGAATGGTAGTTTATTTACAAGCAACATAATTAACAGTAACCAGCTAAACATTCAATTGTCGGTTATTTATTTCATCTATTTCCAATTCTCTGGTTATGTGTTTTTGAGTCAAGTACGCTAATCAGGTTTCATGATATTGCTCAATTTTCTTGTTCCCTAAGGGAATGATGTTGCTTTTAGTTTTTTCGCGATGTAGGATGTACACGTGGTACTCTTCTGCCCGGGAGAGTCTCCTGTGGTAGTTCTACATCTGGTCTACTATCCCGAGGTCATGGCGCGACGTAACGGTAACTATGGCATGTGCAATAAGTGTACGGGAAGCTACCCCGCACTAGCACACGGTCAGTTGTTTCCATTAACGGGTATACCCAAAAATACAACAAGGAACAACACAGGGCCTTGCCTTCTCAGAACAGGGGTCTCGTCCTTTAGAACAGAACATATGTCTCACCCCTCCACAGTCCATATACCCTCATCCGACTATTTCGGTTTGCTTAATGACCTAATAAGAGTCGGTGTAGGGTGGTCAAACCTAACCCTAGGTCCCATGGGGTGGCAAACTCCCCCCTCACTAAGTAACTCCCTCGGTACTACGTATGCGAAGGCCAAACAGGAATCGTCGTAGAGTGACCAAACCTAACCTCGGGTTTCAACCCAAGGGGCGGCTAGCTCCCCTCTACTCTAAAGGGATAGTTGCTCTCATTGGTACCACATATACGAGGGCTAGCTCACTTCCCTTAATCAAGTCCGAACAGCCACCCGTAGGTAACATGTTCCAAAACTATCAGGTTTTTCGTACTATAGTATTCTTGGTTTCTTTCTAAATTTCCCGTAGGGTTCGTACATAGACTTTTTCATTTCCACATCTGATTCATTAAATACATAACAGGAAGCTCAATATTTCACAATCGATTATTCAGTACACTGCAGGTATGTCCATTCGTATCATGGTTCATTAAATGTAGTACAGGCAGCTCGTGGTTTACTACTTTCAGGAAGTATCACAGCAATTTAATCATTCATTAAATGCGCATTCATTTCTTTCAGCCCTAGTGTTCATTTCACAACGTAGGGTTCAATCGAATATTTTTGAAGTAGCATGCATTCCTCTCTTCCACCCCTAGGGTTCATCTCACAACCTAGGGTTCAATCGAATAATTCTAAAACATGCAATTTAATTATTCATTCTGGGATTAGAGAGGACTACTCTACTAGGTTAACCGGGTGGAATGGGGGCTTGTATGGTAGCTTCCGACGTCTTTGTAGGTCCCATATACTCTACGGACTGGAGACCTACAACATGGACCGACTGGTCAAACGAGCTCAAAACTGCATAGACACTATATCATTATGTAGAGAAACTCGAACGGAAATCAACAACGTTTTGTTTGCTTATATCCGACTCCGTTTAGACCCTGAACGGCCCCAAAAATACCAACCCTAACCAAAATCTGACATCTGGGAAGAGTCGCAGACGTCTTAAGCGAACTCAGAGACTCACCTTGCTCGGGGTGCCTTTTTCGGACATCTGTAACTCCGTGCAGACATCTGAGGGGGTCTTCAGACGTCTGGCAACACTCCCTGATGTTAATCGCTCTGAATCGGGTTTTAAAATCATTGTGTTGTAGTATGATTGAATCGGCGCGAATAACAAATAATGTTTATACTCGAATATCAGAAATGAAGTCCGAGGTTGAACACATGGAGCAATTGGCAAAATAATTCTCGAGATTACAATATAAGCAATGTAAGCAATTTATGATAGAACTCTAAATAATAATGAGATAAATGAAAGTGAAAGTCAAATAATGCAAAAAGAATAGGGTAAAATGGTGATTTGAATCACCAATTACCCCTCGCAATTATATCAAATATCTCAATAGTATTAATCAATCTAAATTCCACGTAGGATGAGTGCATAGTGCACTCCCTTTAGAGATACTGTTCTTCTTTCTCTTCTCTAGCTATTCTTCTCTTCTCTTCTTCTTCCTTCTCTTTCTCTCTTCTTCTACCTTCTTAAGCTCTAGAAAAGGCACAGCACAGGGCTCAGCAATGCCAGTAGAGGCAAAGACCTCCCTTAGAGATCACAAGTGTTGAGAAGAGGGCGGCAGAGCAACCCCCCCCCCCCCCCCCCCCCCCCTTCTCCTCTCTCTCTTTCTCGTCTTCTTATCTCAGAAATAGGCAAACCAGAGCAAACCTGGGTAACCGGGTAAACGGATCGAGCTTAGACCCGCGAGGCATGAGCATGGGCGAGGGCGTGCGTGTGCGGACCTCACCCCCTGTGCGTGCTGAGGCGATAAGCCACTATCACTTTTTAAATTTATCCCCTGCAGAGGCTTCAGTCTTCTACAAGGTGGGACTAAATCACAGGGCTTGTTCGCGTAGCAGGCAGGTCGACTTCCTTCGCTGAATTGGAGCAGCAGCCATGTACGTTGATTGCAAGTGAATGCCTGGAGTCTTGAAGCACGTAGTTCTGCACCACCTAGAGGTGATGCCTGGGGCAAAAGACGTGAGAACACCTTCGTTAAGGTGTGCGTGGAGCTCCATTAATGGCGGTGGCACGTGCGATACCTAAAACAAGGAATACGGCATGATGGCCACATTAGAGCAGCTCAGAAGGTTCACCGGACCACGGCAAGTACAACAGTGGTGGTCCAAGGGCGTGTAGAGGTTAGTGGAGGCCTGACGACCTCGAGAAGGTGGTGTGTAACTAGTGGTGTTCGACAGGGAGGTAGAAGGTGTTAAACCTTAAATTTCTTTTGGGGTTTTGGAGGGTGAGTCGTGGCGGAGGTTTTGGACCGGTTGGCGAAGCGGATGGAGTTGTGGAGCAGCGGAGACGCTTCGTCGGAGATGTGGCCAGAGTGAAGGATGATGATGGGGTCAGAGGCGTATTGGCGATCGAAATGAGGTCTTGACGGTGTATAAATGATCGTGGGAGAGGGAGAAAGAGTTTAGGGAACTTATGGAGATGTTGGGAGGTGGAGATGGCTGGTGGTGGTGGACCAACGCTGGAGAAGGAGGAGAATACGGTGAGACGGCGACGGCGAAGTAGGCGGAGATACTCCCTCCCTTTAACTGGGGAGGGTCATGACGAAGAGAGGAGTCAAGGGAGCCGACCAATTTGGTTGTTGGACGGCCGGAGGAGGAGGATCGAAGAGGGTCACCGGAGCAAGGGTTTTGGTGGTCGGGAGAGGAGAATCAGAGGTGGTTAGCTCACCAAAACTTGTTGAGGGGATGCGCAAGGCCACGGGGGTCCTTTTATAGGGCTCTAGATGGGGTTCCAAGCTTAGAAACAAGCTTAGAAACTTTGAGCTCTTCACCGGCGATAGAATACCCAATCAATTAAAATGTTCACATGAGGATTCTAGAGGGATTTAGGATCCCTGGATGGGCTTAATTGGTAAGCAATTACTTGAAGAGTTTCCCTATCAATTTTGAGAGGGATTCGTCAAGAAATCACAAAGATCTTGCCCTCTTAAGGTCGCCGGAGTTTGTAGGATTAGGATTTCATGGCATCAAGGACCTATTTGTGAAATGATAACAAAGATAGGGACTGAAATGCAAAGAATTCAAAAGTTAGGGGCATATGTGTGAGATAAAAGAGTCAGACAGGATCAAATTGTAAACTAGGTTAAGATGATCTCAAATTGGATCCAAATTTTGGCACAAACCTAATTTGGACCTAAGGAATTCAATAGTGAAGTCGGATTTCGGTTTTAACCTAGTTTGAGTAGGCAATTTATGTAAAGACCTAAATTAGGGAAAATGTCTGCTTGTGGCTCTATTTTAGGTAAAGACGGGTTCTAATGGTCAAATCAAGCATAAGAAATCCTAGTGAATATTTTTATATGAATTTTTGAGGGTTTAGGTGAATTTTATCTTGAATAGACCTCAGTTGATTAATCGGGTCTGTTTTTAGGATTTTAGAAGTCATATTCCTGAAATGAGTGAAAATCCATTTCTATCTGTATTAACCCACTTGTTAAAATCTTAAGATCATTTGACCCTTATTTAACTCCTGAGAAAACTCATGGTTGTTCTGCATTCAAGATATGATGGTAAAATTACAGTTTTAACCTTGATTTCTTGTATTTCTCTTTGAAATGATTTGCAATGAATTTTGGCATTCTGGTGATCATGTAAGAGCATTTAATGACTTAATCATATCAAATTGAGCTAATTATGGCTCATGATGGTGTTTCCATCATCGAACATCTGAAACCACCTCGATCCTTGCACCAGCGTGTTTTCCCAGCCTCTGACATGCGCATGTACGGTCAGAACTCAGCAGGGAAAAATAATTGCAAATTATGCGCTATCAGACGTTTGGTGTTACCTTTGGACGTCTAGAAAGACGTCTGACGGTCTCTCCAGATGTCTGATTCTGCGAAAAAATGACTCCACAAAACCGTTTCGAGCTCTCTCTCCCTTTCATTCTACTGCAGTAGCAGCGACCCTCGCAGTAGCAGCTTCTGCCGCTTCCCCCTCCTCTCTCGCACGCACTCTCCTCCATGCTCCTTTGGTCCTTCGCTCTCCCTCTCCTTCTCTCACTCGGCTACTGTGTGATGTGCAAATGGAGGTGGAGGGGGGTTTTTATGGAGTTTGGGGCATGGGGGAGGGAATGGTGTGAAGTCTGGGGGGAATGGGGAGGAATGGGGGAGTTGGTGTGAGGTACGGGGTACAGTGGAGGGGTGAGGTGCTCGTGGGGTAGGGGTGTGGGGATGGAAAAATTGCGGGGGCACCCTGCAAGTTTTCTTCTTCCCTCGCATAACCACAAAAAAACCTAAGGGGTTTAAAATTGCATAAAACCCCTAAAAATTCTGGAAACTCCAAACGACCCTTGGGAATGGTAAGCTTATTGAGTACCGATACTCATGGAGTACTGGTATCTCTCCAAGAAACAACTAGTCTCAATGAATACCGGTACTAGTTGAGTACTGGATGCGCCACCAGTAGCCTACCAATACCGGTACTCATGACGAATATCGGTACTTGTATGCTACAGATTCTGGTGACTTCAAGTCCAGAACCTGACCTGGGACTCATGTGTATCGGTACTCGTGATGAGTACCGGTACATGTATGTCCCAATTTTGTACTTAAGACGACCTGGAGCCTCGTTTGTAGCTTGCATGTACCGGTACTCATGAAGAGTACCGATACTAGCAACTTATAGTACGCCTAATGGTCCAAAACCAGTATTGCGTATGTATCGGTACTCATGCTGAGTATTGGTACTTACGACAGTTACAAAAGGATTTTTGTGTTTTACACGAATACGAAAAGGGTTGTTAATCTCATGTTAATCTGTAATCTAATCTAGGCAAAATATATGAACGTATAAATAGATAAAGATCTATATATAAAGCTAAATACATCAATGTGCTAAGATATGGATTTACCTTGGTTATTGCATCATGCACATGTATAGAAAACTAAATACCACCTATGAAGGAAGGTAATCATCTATTTATGCAAACAAACCTGTAGATTACCTGTGTTCATGATTCTAGAGAGTAATAGGAGTTGCAATCTAGATCTTCCAAGAGATGCCCACCTTTTGATTCTTTAGACAGTTGCCTTGAGGAGAAGTTTTCAAATTCTCCTATCTTCAGTCGTCTGCAACATTTAAGCCCTAAACCTCTCTCAATCTCGATGGGGAAAACAACGAGAATGATGATGTGGGTCTCTTGGAGACCCGATGCCTTAATTAGCAATTTGTTACACTAATTGCTGTGGGTGAATTATGTTTCAGCCCATCAGAGAAACACAATTCACAACTTAAATCTCTGCACATATGTCATTTAAACAACACCATCCTTTTGCAGTTTATGTCCATACCCTTAATAAATCTTAAATTGATCACTTTAAGTGATGAGCAATTACATGATAGTCTCTAATATTTATGTTGAATGATTATATTTATATGTAAATACATATACTAGTCCATGTAGGTTCGGCCCTACTTGGAGGGGTGACGTAATAAATGCGGAAATAAACAATATCACAGAAAGAACAAACACACAAGTACACAAGAATTTTTAGGTGGAAACCCAAACCGGGTAAAAACCACCACCTAACCCTCTCGAGTTAGGATTTTCCGATCAACCTAGTTGATCGAATCCACTAACCGAATCACTTTAAAACGAGGGTGATTCAACCTCAGTACAACCACGCTACAAGTACGAGGGTAGCGTTCCTCAACCCCTTCTCTCCACGAGAAGGATTTTGTCCCACGAAGGAGACGGGAATTCGCAAAGCGAATACCCAACAAAATAACAAAGATAAAAGAAACAACAAGTCCTATAGAGCTAACAAAGTAATTATAAACCTAGCTTCTATAGGAATTAGGAAACTCCCCTTTGCAAGGAGTGCGTCGAGTTGATGACGCGGTGCGTGTGCCACGCAACGGCGCAATGTCGCTCTCGTGAACAACGGCGGGAGAGCGAGTGCACGAAGGTTTGATGCTCTCAAGATGTAGAACTTGAGCTTAGAGAGCAAGAGCTTTTCTGGATACAAAAGAGTGTGAAAGTGTGTAGCTAAGTGTATCCAAGTGTATATCTTGTGTCTTTCTTAGTGTATCTAGGTGTGTAAAGGTTCCCCTCTATTTATAGAGGCCTTAGGAAGGCTTTGGAAGGCTTAGGAAAGGTTCTATAGCCGTTGGGAACAAAGCCCAAGAGAATCAGGCCGAAATCAGGACAATGATTACACTTGACAGGGTGATCAGACGTCTAATTCTTGCATCAGACGTCTGGAAGGCCACTTTAAGACGTCTGATTTAAAGGTCAGACGTCTGATTCTATGCGGGTTTCCTCCTGACTTGAATCAGATCTAAACAGGGTTTTTGTTCAAGTCCATCAGACGACATACAGGACGTCTGGAACTATGTCTGGACGTCTGGAAACCTACTTCTACTGTGAGAATTGATTTCCAAACGTTGCAACGACTAGAAAATCTCTGAGAATAGATTTTGGGTCAGTTGAGGCAAAACGGTCATTTATCAGACGTCTGGAAAGGCCTAAGGACGTCTGATAAGGCTCTAACGGTCATAATCTTGACTGCCTGCTAAGCTAGCCAACGGTCCATTATCTGGACGTCTGGAAAGTCCATCAGACGTCTCCTAAGACGTCTGGTATAAGGGTCTGGACGTCTGATTTCATCAGACAGAACTAACTATGTCCAGCCTAACAGTTATCAGACGTCTGAAACAACAGTCAGATGTCCATAAATACTTTATCAGACGTCTGATGTTGGAATTAGACGTCTGGAAGTGCTGTTTGAACCCAATATTGGTTTTCTAAATATTCTACAGAAAACCTAAGTATCCTAGGGTTGTGTAGGTGTTCGTAGGACTACTGTTAGGGTTCTTTGAGGCTCTTTAACAATATTCTAAAGAAAATTAAAAGAGCAATAAAATAAAGACAAGAGATATAAGAAATGATTAAAAAGAATCTATCCTATTCTTCTTGTCTTCTATCTTCAATCTGTCGCTCCACACGAACCTGCTCTGTTTTCCGTCAAGCTCCTCCAATCCGTCCTGGATGCGAGCTCGAACTCCGTCTAAATACGTCCACATTTGCAATTGACCTGAAATCTAGGACTCAAATTGCAAATGTTAAATAACACGTGTTTTGTTATCATCAAAACAAATGATCGTGGTGCTCTAGCACCAACAATCTCCCCCTTTTTGATGATGACAAAATCGTAAATAATAATGCATAAAAATCCTCCCCCTTTTTGACATTATCAAAAAGGTTTGATTGGTTTTACATTTCCTATAACTCCCCCTTAAAACATGCTCTTCTATGAATTTATTTTAACAAAGGTGATATTCTCCCCCTTTTTGTAACAACAAGATAGCTATTATTTTTCTCCCCCTTACTAAAGGAAAATTAGCTACCTTATATCTCCCCCTTAAAAATTGACAATTAGCTCATCATTTTTTAACTCCCCCTATCTAAATGATTATGATAAAAAGATAGGGTAAATGGTTTTACCTCACCTACCATGGCCAATAAAATGGCCCGAATGGTGGTGGTGGATGCCACATCGGATGGGGCTCCCATCCGTAGCTTGGAGGCTCGGGCATCGACGCCGGTCTCCAATCTGGTGGTCGATGTGCGGCGGGTCCGTCGTTTGTTCGCCGTCTCGTCGGTCTTCTTGTTCTCCTCCTTGGTCTACTCCTTGGTTCTCCCAACTTGAGTTGACCAGACTTGAGCTTGTAGGTCCAGTCCTTTATGTTGTAATTATCCCTGAACCCTACGAAACAAGATTCTAATTCCTTTTTCGGTATCCAAGTGGGCTTGGATCCGGATTTGTTAGCGGGTCTCCTTGATGGAGATCCTTTCTCAATCTTAGGGCTATAAAACTTGTCTACTTTGTTGATTAATTTGTTAGAATTTTCCCTAAGACATGCAATTTCTTTTTCTATAGTTTGCATCTTAGTCTTTAAATCATAGATTTCTAACTTTAGACTATTATTTTCCTCAATCAATTTATTATTTTTATTAATGAGGTTATGATTTTCTAATAATAGGTTATCATTTTTAGGACTAGCTTCTATGTCCTTAAGTTATTTTTCTAACCTATCATTTTCATTTTTAAGAAAGCTAAGATTCTTTTTCATACTTTTGTTTTCTATTTTAAGTGATTTACTAATCTCAAATAGTTCATTAAAAGCTTCTTGTAAATCAAAATTTACCTCGTTGTCGCTGTCGTCGCTTCCACTTTCGCTGTCGCTGTTGGTTCCTCTGGCCATGAAACCAAAGCAAGCGGTTTCTTCTTCTTCTTCCTCTTCCTCCGAGCTTGTCTCCTCATGAGTGCCTTCCAACCTCCTCCATATCTCGTGGGCGGTGGTGCACTCTTTGATTTTCTTGAACTCCTTCAGACTCAATGCGCAATACAGGGCATTCATTGCCTTTGCGTTGAGTGAAAGCTCTTGAATCTGCAGCTGCGAGTAGCCTCCTTGGGGTCGCTTCGGGATCTCGTATGGGGTTTCGCAACATCCCCATACCTCGAATTCAGTAGCTTGGAGCCACGTCTTCATCCTCAACTTCCAATATCCGAAGTCCCTCCCGTCGAAATAGGGTGGTCGGACGGTGGAGTGCCCTTCGGAGATTCTGATTGCGGCTATGCTTCCCTCCATGATCTTCTTGCCGGGTGTTACTCCGATCTTGCAAGAACCTGCTCTGATACCAATTGTAGGTTCGGCCCTACTTGGAGGGGTGACGTAATAAATGCGGAAATAAACAATATCACAGAATGAACAAACACACAAGTACACAAGAATTTTTAGGTGGAAACCCAAATCGGGTAAAAACCACCACCTAACCCTCTCGAGTTAGGATTTTTCGATCAACCTAGTTGATCAAATCCACTAACCGAATCACTTTAAAACGAGGGTGATTCAACCTCAGTACAACCACGCTACAAGTACGAGGGTAGCATTCCTCAACCCCTTCTCTCCACGAGAAGGATTTTGTCCCACGAAGGAGACGGGAATTCGCAAAGTGAATACCCAACAAAATAACAAAGATAAAAGAAACAACAAGTCCTATAGAGCCAACAAAGTAATTATAAACCTAGCTTCTATAGGAATTAGGAAACTCCCCTTTGCAAGGAGTGCGTCGAGTTGATGACGCAATGCGTGTGCCACGCAACGGCGCAATGTCGCTCTCGTGAACAACGGCGGGAGAGCGGGTGCGCGAAGGTTTGATGCTCTCAAGATGTAGAACTTGAGCTTAGAGAGCAAGAGCTTTTCTGGACACAAAAGAGTGTGAAAGTGTGTAGCTAAGTGTATCCAAGTGTGTATATTGTGTCTTTCTTAGTGTATCTAGGTGTGTAAAGGCTCCCCTCTATTTATAGAGGCCTTATAAAGGCTTTGGAAGGCTTAGGAAAGGTTCTATAGCCGTTGGGAACAAAGCCCAAGAGAATCTGGCCGAAATCAGGACAATGATTACACTTGACAGGGTGATCAGACGTCTAATTCTTGCATCAGACGTCTGGAAGGCCACTTTAAGACGTCTGATTTAAAGGTCAGACGTCTGATTCTATGCGGGTTTCCTCCTGACTTGAATCAGATCTAAATAGGGTTTTTGTTCAAGTCCATCAGACGACATACAGGACGTCTGGAACTATGTCTGGACGTCTGGAAACCTACTTCTACTGTGAGAATTGATTTCCAAACGTTGCAACGGCTAGAAAATCTCTGAGAAGAGATTTTGGGTCAGCCGAGGCAAAACAGTCATTTATCAGACGTCTGGAAAGGCTTAAGGACGTCTGATAAGGCTCTAACTGTCATAATCTTGAGTGCCTGCTAAGCTAGCCAACGGTCCATTATCTGGACGTCTGGCAAGTCCATCAGACGTCTCCTAAGACGTCTGGTATAAGGGTCTGGACGTCTGATTTCATCAGACAGAACTAACTATGTCCAGCCTAACAGTTATCAGACGTCTGAAACAACAGTCAGACGTCTTCAAATACTTTATTAGACGTCTGATGTTGGAATTAGACGTCTGGAAGTGCTGTTTGAACCCTATATTGGTTTTCTAAGTATTATACAGAAAACCTAAGTATCCTAGGGTTGTGCCGGTGTTCCTAGGACTACTGTTAGGGTTCTTTGAGGCTCTTTAACAATATTCTAAGGAAAATAAAAAGAGAAAGAAAATAAAGACAAGAGATACAAGAAAGGATTAAAAAGAATCTATCCTATTCTTCTTGTCTTCTATCTTCAATCTGTCGCTCCACGCGAACCTCCTCTGTTTTCTGTCCAGCTCCTCCAATCCGTCCTGGATGCGAGCTCGAACTCCGTTTAAACACATCCACATTTGCAATTGACCTGAAATCTAGGACTCAAATTGCAAATGTTAAATAACACGTGTTTTGTTATCATCAAAACAAATGATCGTGGTGCTCTAGCACCAACAGTCCATACGTTGGATTATGATCCAACATAACTTTATTGCTTTTTCAAAAATGTCGGTTCCTTGATGAAGTTTTGAATGCCTTCCTCCACTCATTCAAAAGTTGGTTTATTCCTACTCTCCTTCGTGGATATCACATGGAAGCTAATGATCTTCCACGGGCGGGTAAAATAGAAATGGTTCTAGGGAGCCTACTCCATGTTTGCTTCAAAGATGACTTCTTCCTTGCGTTAGTCAATCAATGACTCCTTCCCTTTTGTGTGAATGGGGGTGTTTATTGGGGTAGTGAAGTGCTTGGCTAGTGGCAAATAAATTTGATTACTGAGTTAATATATTATTTGGAGTGGATTTGTGAGGATGGATGTGATTAGTGAATTGATATGTTATAAGTAATAGTTGAAGTTGATGTAATGGCCACCAATACATGTAGGACAAAACCCTATATATAAACTCATCCAAATGGGGTGTAAGGTATTTTTCAAGTCCCTTCCCTTCATACTTTAGTCTATCAACCAGCATCCCTCCTCTTATCCTACGTACCCCGTTCCTTTGATGGCTTCCTTCTAGCCATCTCTTTCCACAATTTGACCCCTCAACGATGCCATTACTCTTAATGACCTCAACATCTATGATATCTCCTCTTTGGGCCTTGGCAACCTCCTCCTTCCATTACCTTTTGTTTGTTCATGTCACCACCCTCATTACACCATCAACTATCCTCTCCACTTCCTTTATAATATCCCACTCCTCCACGCCTTCACATCATCAATTCTTCCTCCATAAGATGCCCATGATGCCCTTATCCTCCGTCATCCTCCCCAAACTTAATGTTGCCTCCTCCATGTCAACTTCTTCAGTTAAGTGCTAATTGGACACCATGCCTTGTATCCATCTATGGGGTTATGAGGAGGAAATAGGAAAATAAAGAACGTTTTTGAAGCCTTTGCGTTGGAGTTGGGAAGATATGAAAGAAAGGTGGTGAAATGCAGGTTTGCATGAAATATTCACTAAAATACTTGTGAGAGGGAAGCCCTTTTGAGGACATGTGTTGCACTCACCCATGGTTCTTTTGTTAGAATCATTATGTAGGTATACATGTATTATTATAAAGAACCTACATTGATACATATCATATATGTATAAATTCATATACATGACCGATATGCAATCCGATAAGAATTAAGCAAATTGCACTTCTAATAATATGGGATTAATTACATAGAAATCCTCTGAAAAATTACGATTTGTTGTTGGGTAGAAGCATTAATTCCAAAATATAGCGGTTATGGTCCCCAAAAATATGCGAGTAGTGAGCGATTTTGTTTTCTTACACCCCATCACGGGAAATATAAGGACTTTTTGGATGGAACTGAAAGGACACCACGTCACCATTGTTGCTCTCTCTTTGGAGGACTAATTCCTCTGTCTTCAAAAGATTTGGACGTGTTGTTACACATCGAATAACGATTGCAATGGATTCAGGTATTGTTTCTTTTATACAAGTTGATGATTTGATAGAAGGATTGATTCTTGAAATTTAACAAAATCGATTTCAATGATTTGATTCGATTATGCAATGTTTAGATTCCATCATCTTTGCCTCCATTGAGAAAGGACCCAAGCCTTCTAGGTTCGAGAATACATAGTTTAGTCGTCAAGACTTCCATTCTTTTTGTATTCTCTATCCAAAACTTTTATTCCGATTCTCTTGTGACTTCTTTAGCTATTAAACTTTGTTTCTCAAAGGAAGTACAAAAAATCTGGACTTGTCACCACTCTAGCAACACTAGTTCTCAAATAAAAACCCATGAAGACTCGTGCATCTTCCTAAAGCTTTACTTCAGGAGTGTGGGAATGCTTATCTTGGTCTCAGATCTATATTGAAAGGACTTGAGATGATGGGCATTGGAAATGGTTTCTTTCCCCCAAAGAAAGATGGTAGTTCCTAGAGTGCAGTTTCCTATGTGTCAACTACCATTTTTAATCTCTACTTACCAGCCAGGCTAGATCTGATGACGTGGCAACTCAATATAGCTCTACCGTGTCCAACATATGAACACGAGAAGTATGACCAGAAATAAGATGTGAAATAATAAGATAAACGTCCAATTTCTACCTTCATAAGAGGGACAACAAAAAAAACCAAGTCTATATGTTGTCGGAACAAGCTCATGATATCATGCAGAAAAATGCAAAAAGAAATCAATACGACTATTATTGTTTGGTATGTTGTTGATAATGAAACTCCGAAAGCCATAACAAACTTTTTCACAGATAAAACTCTTCTCCATTGTACGTCTTTGTTAATTTCATCCCACGATCAAAGGGGTCTCCTTTCTTCAACTTTTAGCAAATCAAGCTTTGTAGTATGCTATATAAGGTAGTTTTGACTAGATAGTTGGTCCCCTTATTCCTAATCTAACTTGAACAAGTTGCTTTATAACCAATTATCCCATTCACGAGCAAATCACCATGATCTTTAAACTTGCTTACAAAATCAATCAAAAGACCCATGTCCCTATCATCGTCGGTGAGCCCGACATGGAGAAAGCCTTTTAATAAGTTGTATTGGACTTGTATAAAATTCAGAGGAAGTTTGGATTTCTTTGTATTTTGCATCTATCATAAAGGTATGTATGGAACAATGTTGAAGCCTCAACTCTTATTGATGAGTTTTTTCTATCTTTTGTCCATGTACTGTAATAACGCGAGTCTAAACCGAAATCAAATTGAGCCTCTACCTTTTTGCTACACTGTTGAAAGGACCATGGTTTACCGACAAGACCGATCTCCTTTCAATTAAAAAATTGAACGATCTCTTTTTGTGCTGTTGACATGACTATACCCTTTGCTACATGTTTTTGTTGCTAGCTTTACCAGGTCACGAGCTGTAGCCTGTTTCGATGTAGGGTTTTTTTTTTTTTTTTTAGATTTCATGCATGCAAAGCTAGGAGTCCGTAGTTAGTTTTTCCTTTCTCCCGATGCACCAGATAATGTTAGAATTATCTTATTAAAGTGGTTTGTACAACCTTGCTAAATACTTTCATTGGGTCTAACTTCACTCAATGGATTAGTTGAAACAGATAAAAGAGACCACGTTGATAATCAATAGTCAGGATAGAGTCAGTTACGATTGAGATTATAAATCCTTGTGACCCTACTCTTATAAAAAGATAAAGAGCCCTTGAACTTAGGGATTCATCTTACAAACTAAAATTCTAATAAAGATTGAGACACTCTCCTTGTCGTCAAGGATATCTATCGCACAAAGGGAGAAGGGGAGGAGGGTTTATCAAGGAGATTTTGGTGGTTTGTTCAAAAGCACCTGATGCATCGCTTCCACTCCCTCATCTCGCATGGTAATAGAAAGAGGTAATTGCTAAATCCTAATATCTTGTAATTGATGAGTGATGAGGGAGAAAAAGATATCCCAAGATAATGGGCCTGTAAAAGGAAAAAGCTCATTGAACCCAACAAATTTGGAGCCCAAAGAAAGAAGCCTAGGTAACGACAATATATTTTGCTAAGTCTACAAGAGCAACGACCAAGTTCAACATGGCTACCTCCAGAAGTATCAACCCAGACATTAGGTAGGCCTATCCAAAATCTTGATTACCAAGAAGTGATCCAGAGGGATTGATGACTGATTGAAGAGATGTACTGCCTAGAGGAACCATTGCTCTGGGCGGTCACTTGGTCGACACAACCTAGGTGGGGCCAATTAGGATGATGAAGCGATGCAAATAAACGAGGTGTCCTCAAGAAGCGAATAAGATGATTACGCTTCTCTAAAATACTTTTAAACACCCTATGAAAAGGGCTCCATTTATACTATTTGAGGCTAATTGAACCCATTATAAACAAGCTTACAAAGATAGTACATATTTGAGGATTAGATCTTCCTCCTCACATGTTCACCATACATGCTCTATGTGATTGCTTGATTTGTTGATTATCCGGTTGAGTGTTCTTTGAACTTGATTAATGAGCATGAGTATAAAAAAGCCTAATTTATTAGCATAGTAGATATTTCTCCTTGTATAATTATCGAGATTTAAAATTATGTAATAGTTGTTCTTGATCGTGAACAATGAATGTCGATTGGGCTTTACATGTGATTTTAACATAATTTTTGATATTGTTGAATATCAAAGTTGGAATAATCGATCTAAAAAGAATGTTAAAAGATAAAACTTGATTTAATGAAGAAAGCAGTGAATAAAATTATCTCATGCCTTCTCTCATTTGCTTGATGAATAAAAATATTCTACAGGTTAGGGAATAGGATAAATAGTAAGATAAAATAATTGATTTATTGATGAGATACTAATTAATGGGTAATATTTTAATATTATTAAATGAGAATGGGATGAATCGATATGATGTTAATATAGGTTACTGGATATATGATGTTAGAGTTGATGTATTTTAACATATGCTTGCATTCATTTGATGCAATAAGATAGTGTTGATATAACGAGGGAAAAGTGATATCCTCTAAATTTTTTAGGTATCCCATGAGATATCCGTAAAAGAAGGTGCCTTGCAACTTATTTTACCATGTCATCCCATTATTAGAAAAAAAAAACAAAAACCTCTCCTCTCGTGATATGAGTAACATCATCTCATTATATAAAAAAATTTCTCTCTTCCCCTGATCCAAATAATCTCTCTCCCCGCTCCCTTATCTCTGTCACTTGCTCTGACATACCAAAATAAATCCTCCTAAATGTTGAATATACATTAGACGATTAAATCTGGTGCCATCAATAATTTTTTATCCCTTCATGTATGCATATTTGGGCTTATGTGCGTTGATGATAATGTGTGCAAGCTAACACATGGGTAACACATATATGTATTTTCAATTTTATGTAATCGTTCCTATTTTATATAATTTGACTTCTTAAAAATATTATATTTTTATTATTATAAATTTTATCCATAACATAAAAGAAAATCTTACAAAATAAATCTCACATAAGATTTTACCGTTATATACTTTTACTTTAAAATCTACATGATGATTGTTAATACAAGAAAATCATGTGTGACTCTTATAATATTTTTAAATTTTTTGATAATATTTTAATAATTTATATTATTATTAATCATCAAATGTTATGAAAATAAAAATTTAATTGTAAATTAAATTTTATTAGGATAAGTTTTTTAAATATTTAATTAAATCATATATTATACTTAGATATATAAAAATTCCGCCAACTTCCATACCAAAATGAGGTATATCACAAGTATTTTTAAAGAGAGGGTGTGCGAAAACTTTATAAATTCCCTCAGAATAATTTTCCAATGACATCGAACCCAAAATGAAACATTAGGATAATTTCCTAACAATTAGCGTGAGAAGAATCGTTCGTATGATTCCAAAGGAAACCACTTTCCGTTGATCGAAATTTCAACAACCAGCTCCGACTGAAACATTAAGATTCAGTCCGGCAACGGTGACTTTATTTGCCTCTTGTATCCTGACAAGACCAATCACATGCCTAATTTCCAAATCCCACGGCAAGTCGAGGGGCATCTGCTTGAGACAATCGTAATCAAATTACTGTTTAATGTTTCTGGTCTTATCATCCCTCTAATGCCCATAATTTATGCTTTTATGAGAGAAAAGATCATTGGGCTCCCTAGAGAGTGTTGGGTCCTCGATTGGCCTTCGACTGCTGATCGGGGCCCCCCACCCCTTCCCTCCTGTGCTTGTCTCACTCCCCTCTCTCATCTTCCATTCTGTCTATCCTTGTGGTGGTCCACCACCTTCCTCACCACCTTTGGCATCTCGCCTCCAAGCAACACTCCTTTCGTTTGTAGTTTTGGCTCTGGTGTGACTATGCTCGCCTCCGATGATGCTGCTTCCACGCCTTTCCCATCCTTTCATACGTTGGGAAGGGGTGGGGTGTTGGAGGGGAGGGGATAAAATTGTTTAGGGGTAGGTTGCTTGGGTTTTACCATTCATCCTCGTGACCCTTTTGTGTCGAGACTACATGAGAGCTTGGAGCCATATATGACGGAGATTTTGCTGAATATACTTTAGCTTCAGGTTTCCTAGATTTCGCAGGTGAGGATCGTTGAAACAACTTTTTTAATGGCATCGTCGTAATGTTAAGATATGGAGCACAGGATTACTGCAATCGATTTATAAGAACGCTTTTCTATGTAATTTTACTTCATTTTCTTATTTTATTTTTACATGTTTTCTCTTATTGTTTGGAGTTTCCCTTGTTGGGAAATTCCTTAATCCCTTAGGGTCTTAACTGAAATTAACCCACCTTTGACTTAGGATGGACCTATACCATAACTTGTTTCAACTGAACTTCATATTTAATAGGTACCGATACTGGTGTACTAGTACCAGTATCACATATACTGAGTATCGGTACTGGTGAACCAGTACTACTATCTATAAGTCGCAATTATGAGTTCTATATCAAAACAAGTACCGGTACTGATGCCAAGTACCGGTACTCATAAACTACAGTTTAGAACCCATGTCCAGATGAGTACTCGTCTAGTACTCACTATGTACTGGTACTCATGTTGAGTACCGATACTTAGTGAGTACTGGTATCACTCCAGGAAGGAACTGATCTCAATGAGTAACGGTACTCATGAAGAGTATCGGTACTAGTTGAGTACTGGATGCACCACCTGTAGCCTATCAGTATCGGTACTCATGATGAGTACCGTTACTTATAAGCTACAAGTTTTGGTGACTTCAAGTCCAGAACCTAACCTGGGACTCATGTGTACCGGTACTCATGGTGAGTACCGGTACACATGAGTCCCAAGTTTTGTTCTGGAGTGAGTACCGGTACATGTAAGTTCCAACTTTGGACCTAAGACGACGTGGAGTCAATCCGAAGCTTGCATGTACCGGTACTTGTGAAGAGTACCGGTACAGGCAAGTTACAGTATACATTAAGAATTGAATCTGTAATGCCTGAGTACCGATTCTTGTCTAAAAGGTACTGGTACTACCTGTAATTACGAGTTGATTCTTGGGTTTTTCCTGGGAATATAAAACATTTATTCATATCCCACATGAGTTTGCATGAAATAGAGAGTAACCAACATCAAATATCTAAATAAGATGACATTTATGGCTTTATAACAGATAAGATATGTCATGCAACAAGATTCCTTTTATCAACAAAATACACATATACATAAACATATCTATGATGTTCAAAAGAGGTGCTAAACATAGAAATACCTGTGCTCATCTTTAAGGAAGAGAAGAGGGGACTGCAAAATGGTGCTTCCAAAAGAACCCACCTGCAATGCTTTGATCAAGAATGACAGGAAGGAGTTCTCTATTTTTCTTCCTCTTCCCTACCGTTCTCTCTCTCTCTCTCGCATCCAACAACTCCACAGGTCCACGAATGTTACAACTCGATCCTGGCTCCCTACGGAACCTGAGAACGGCTCGCCTCGACTAACTACAAGACCTAGTCGTCCAACGAGAAACAACCAAATGCAAGGATAAACATTTCCACAGCCACACATGCAATGTAACTAAGCAAATTGATTAAAAGTTAGCAACAGAACACAGGAATAGAGTTCAACATAAGAGACATGCCACAGGCGAGAAATAAAGGTACAATTCACTAGCTAGCCATCACAACCAGCAAAAGTGTAACAATAACATGTTTTAATATAAGCCAAAATACTCACTAATAATAGAAAATCTCGAAAATGGAACAGGAGCAAGTACAACTACTACTGGGCTCGACTGGGCCCAGCACCTTCTGCAGTCGGTGGTGCTAGCTGCTCAATTCCCTGACCTGAACATTGTTACATATATCTGTGGTCAGTCAACGCTGAATAGAGTGTTGTATATGAAATTCTAAATGCAATTAAACATAAAGGGAAAAGCAGCTAGCTAATCATATAATTTACCAATTATGTGTTTCCATTTATATCAACTATGTGTTTCTGATTCGGTTATTCTAGTAAGGGTCCACAATATTTCTTAATCCACTTGTTTCTTAAGGGAACGATCTTGATGTAGTTTTTCCACGATATAAGATGTGCCTGCAGTGCTCTCTTGGCTGGGAGAGCACCCTACGGTAGTCCTACACCCGGTTTACTACCCCGGGGTCATGGCCTCGACGTAGCGGTGACTACAGCATGCGCGATAAGCGCACGGGTAGCTACTCCGCACTAGCACGCATCAGTCGTTTCCGTTAACGAGTACACCCAAACGTACAACATAGAACATAATAAGGGTTTCACCCCTCAACAGTCTACATACCCTTTCTCGACTATCTCGGTTTACCCAGTGGGCCTGATAGGAGTCGGTGTAAGGTGATTAATCCTAAGCTCGGGTCCCAACCCAAGGGGTGGTGTAAAGACCCTGATGAGAACCTCATCATGAGCACTAACTAGCTTATTTTGATCTAATAAAATAAACAAAAGCTCCTGTATAATCTAAAGGAAGGCCTAATTGAGGGGATTACTGATCTGAAAATAATACATAAAATAAAGGGTAAAATTGTAATTTTACCAGTGCAGTTCATCAACGGGATTTCTCAGGATCTAGACATAGGTCAATTGGACTTAATAAGAAAAAAAGTGGGATGGTTCAGTCAGAAATGGGTTATTGTGAAATTTAAGAATTAAATGACATTCTATAACCATAAAACAAACCCACTTAAATTCACAAGGTTCCAGGTAGGATAAAAATCATATAAACCCTCTAAAATTCATGAAAAAATATTCCCTAGGGTTTAGAACTTTCAATTTGGCCTTTCGAACTTATTTTGACCTAGATTGAGGCTAAGCCCAATATTTGACCTAATTTGGGTTTTTGTGTAAAATATCCAGTCAAACGTGGTCAAACCTAAAATCCAACTTCACCATTGGATTTCTTAGGTCTAAATTAGATTTGTACCAAAATTTAGGCCTAAGGGAAAGTCATCTTGACCTACTTTGCAAAATGGTCCACCCAATTACATTCTGGTCCTTAACTTTTGGAAACCCTTGCAAAAACCCCATCAACTTTTTGTCACTTTATTCATTCAGGTCCCTCTTCCATTGCAGCAGGGACACATACCTCCGGTGAGGTTTCAAGGTGGTTTTCTCCTCGTTTCCCTAGGGAGCTGCTCCTAGATTGGAAAGGAGAGCTCTCTACGAAACCTCCTGCCGCATGAGCAGCTCCCCATGCCATGAATCGCCCCATACCTCTCGTGCGAATGCTCAAAAGGTATGCATTTCACTTCAGTCATGTCTCCGGCGAAGACTTTTGGCCACCTCCTTGCGACTCTCCTTCTGCCTGCGCGTTTATAAGTAAGCCCAGATCCCTCCGCATCGAGCAAGCTTGTTTTGGCCAGAGATATACCCTGAAATTCGTCTCTCCTCATCTCCGGCCATCTGCCCGCAAGCTCCGGCAACTTCTCCTCCCTCCTCTCGTCACTCTGCCACCGTACTAGTGGCAGAGTCATCTCCTCCTTGTTCCTCCGCGTTGCGCCGCACCAGCACACGCCTGCCTAATCTCCTCGTCGTCGTTATCTCCAACTCAAGGCCGTCTTCTCCGACAATGACACATGCGCGCCATTCGTCTCCTCTTCTCCCCTTTCGTCCACTCACTTGCAGATAAGTTTCTCTCTCCCTACTCTTCATTTTCCCCCACTTTACTTCTATTTTTGCTCCTCGACAACCACAGTCCACCCTCATCTTCCTCATCATCGGCTGACCTCCAGCGAGGCGCATCCGTCACTCCATGCATCCACACGCCTGGCCAACCACCTCACAAGCTCTGCTTTCACCCACTGATCATCATCCACTCCACTGACCGCCAACACCTCCATACTCTCCCACCGACCTAGCCCACCTTCACGGCCACAGAGTGACCTAGGCACGCACGCCTAGGCCGCCCCGCAGCCAGCCAACCCTCGCCTCACCTTCTTCGTGTTACAGCGAAGGTTTTCCTGTGGTCTGACAGGGCCACGAGGCCATATTCGTGCATTTCAGGTTCGCGCCTCCGCCGCCATTAGCGAAGGTGTGAAGAAGCTCCCTCGCTCGCTCCAGGATGACCCACTCCTGGCAGACGCATCCCAGGTGCGCGGAATCCCTCTACAAGCCTTACGCACTTGGCAATCAGGGCCTTCATCAACTGCAGCTGCTCAATTGGGAGGCCATTCCTCATGTGGGCGCCAGCAGAAGCGAGTGGGACATTTAGTCCCACCTCGTAAACTCAAGGGTAAGCTGTGACACTTAAATTGAATTTGTGCTCTTATCTCATCGCCTCCAGTACACAGGGGTGAGGTCCCACTCGCCCTTCACACCATGTTCTCACCCCACGCTCCGCGGACCTGGTACTCAACCCGACTACCCTTGCACTCCTCGCCCACCACACACGCCGGTGGGCCTGGACCCGGGTGTGCTTGGCCCGACTTGATTACCCGGCTTTGGGAGAGGATTCCTAAGAGAGAAATAGAGAGAGAGAGAGATGCGGGGACTGTAGGGGCTAGGTTTTGCTTCTGTGTGTGTGAGCAGGGGAAAAGAAGAAGAAGGAAGGAGAAGGTGCGGCTGGAGAAAGAAAGGGAAGGAGAACTCAAGGCAGAGTAGCGGAAGAAAGAAGAGGAAGAAGCCAAGGAGGAAGAAGTAGAGAAAGGAAGAGGAAGAAGGAGCTGCGGAAGAGGAAGAAGGAGGAGGCACAGCAGAGAGGAAAAGAAGAAGAAGAAGACAAGGGAAAATAAAGTAGAACAAAAGAAGGAGCCGCAGCCAAAGCTTAAGGCAGGGGGGAAGAAGAAGAAGAAAGAGCGATCTACTGTAGCAATCGCCAGATAAGCCGTCTAATTCACAGAATTAGACGTCTGAGAAAGGAAAGGTAGAGAAAGAAAGAAGGGAAAGGTGCAGCCAAGAAGAGAAAGAAAAAGAAGAAAGAGAAGAAAGAAGAAGCCATAAAGAGGATTTTATTTTCCACTCTCTTTTTAGTTTCCTGATGAACTCTCATTTATATTGTTAAATATCATATTTTTTGTGAATTGTGATTTCTGTTTGTAAAAAACCAATTTCCTCCCTGGGTTCGACCTTAGAAATTTTAACTTTCGAGTAATAAAATTGTAAATTGTTTATACGATGATTTCAATTATACTGCAACAAATGTCTTTTTAAAACACGATCTCGTCGCGCAAACAAACCCGTTCTGTTTTGAGCCCTTTAAGACGTTTGGACGGTCGGTCAGACGTCTGGTGGGATGTCTGGACACACTCCCAGACGTCTGGAAATTGAGAAATTTGTATGTAGCTTCGCGTCTGCGCGTTGGCTGTGCGTAGACTGCCTTTTTCCCTCTTCTCTCTCTTTTTCTTCTCCCCTGCAGAACCCTAGCGCACCCATATATAAGGCCCTCTCCCCCTTCCTTTCTTCCCCACTCCACCACAGCCACCTTCCTTCCTCCCTCTCCACTGGAGCGAGAGGGGCGAGCGCAAGAGAGTGGGACAAGGAGGAGAGGTGGAGTGAGGAGAGGAGGAAGAGCTTGAGCTCGGGAGCTCGTGGGAGTTTGCCAGAGGTCTCACGGCCGGAGCGACGCGTGCGGGAGGAGGAGCACGTCGGGGGAGGCATCCCCGACACTTGCTGCAACTGGAGTTGCAGGCGAGGAGGAGAGGCCGCGGCTGCGCACGGCGAGGGAGAACAGTAGGTCGTTCTGGTTCTGGGTTTTTCCCAGAATCAGACGTCTGATGTGACGTCCAGATGACGGGGTGGACGTCTGGTGACGACACCGGATGTCTTAAAGTAGTGTTCTGTGAAGGTATGTTCCTCTTGCGGTTACGGCTATGCAGGCTGCGCCGCAGCCTCGATCTGCTTGGCTAAAAGTGGATGATTTGCCTGTCACGTGCAGAGATAGCTTTGGGAAGGCGTGGGGCACGCCCTCCCATGCATTTCAGACGTTTGGACAGCTTACCATAGGATCAGAAGCACTCCTAGACGTCCGGAGGAGAAGTAGGACGTCTGGAGCTGGGTCCAGTCGGTCAAGAAGAGGTTCTGGACGTCTGAGGTCGACACAGAACCTGAGGTGAGACTCTGGTTACTTTTAAGACATCTGGACCTTGTGCCAGATGTCTAATTTAGGTCTGCAACCTTGTTTTGTCTTGTTTAGGGTTTGTTTGAGCTATGTTTTACGCAAATAATATATCGATGTTTTCCTTGTGAGTTCCTCTACTTGTTAGAAGGCCTTTTATGCTGTTATGAATTTTCCATTGTGGTATGTTCCTTGGTTTATGACTTCGATCGGTTGCGGGTTCGGGGCTTGCTGAGGCACGTTAGCCTGCCGTTCGAGCCCCTAGTACTCCCGGATTGTCTGGTAGAGTGGTTTCCCCTTTATTTAATTATTAAACATGAATGCTTATGTGAAATTGGATAACTAGAAACCTAAGATGTGACATGAATCATTGGATGAGAAATACTTGCACTGTTGTATGTGTGTTTGAAATTGCTGTCTTAAATAAATGAATAGAAATGTTGAACGTACGAATTGCTACGCTAACACATTTGGTTTTTAAAACCTTGTCGTTGTAGCTTGAAAGCGAAGAACTTGTGTTCAACGAATAAAATTTATATTGAATTTTAAATTCCGGGTCGAACACAGGGAGGCTACGCCGATCTATATTCGCAATTATATTTTTTTTAGAATTTTTCTAGAAAAATGAGGCGATGTAATTATAATGAAGCTATTACAATAATCAGACTAAAAGGAAGAGAGAGAGAAAACATGCATTCAATATTTCAAAATGTTTATATAATAAAACCAAATAAGAATTACACTAGAAAGTGGGAAATCAGCTACACTAGAAAGTAGGAAAATTCTACACTAGAAAGCTGCAAAGAAGAATGGGAGAGAGATGTTATCCTCCTCGACGATCGCTTGGAGGATGAGCCGGACGGGACGACACCTGGACGAAGGAGGACGTAGCAGGATGAAGGAGGACGAAGTAGAAGAACGGGAATGGGGCAGCACGTCGTCGTCGTCGCGGGATCCACTTCTGAACGGGGATGAAATTATGGACTTTATCTCGCGAGGAGCATCTTGGGTATGGGACAAGCTTCTCTTGAACTTTGGAGAGGTAGAGAAGAGAAGGAAGGGATGAGAATTTCGTGTGGAGGGGGTCTCCTTTTATAGTTGCAAGGAGTGGGGGCAAATTGGTCATTACATCTTTAAAACATTAAATAAGGGGTCTTTAGTGACGGATAAAACCGTCGCTAAAGCCCCATCGTGGTAGTAGTGGGTGCTGCCTGCTCGGTTGTTGGCTTTCATGGGTGGTTAACGCTTACGCACGTTCGCTGAATCTCAACGATCAGACGGCTTAAGATGCGCCTTCCCTGCTCCTCAACGCGCGCCCGCCCGCGTGTGATGCCGCGTGAGGTGCGGGCGTGCGGTTGCGCGTCGACGCTATTGAGCGGGGGCGGCCGTTGGATCGTGATCTGACGGTCGATTGAACGTGCGCCCCCGCTCCAAATCCCGCATGCTGCAACTCGAACTCGCGCCAGTGCCTCGCGATAAGTGCTGGACCGCTGTGCTACATCGGCCAAATGGTCGCGCGAATGTATTCAAGGCGCCGCATCCACAGCCGTTGGATCTTGATCCAACGACGGAGAATCGACGCTTTGATTGAAGAAGAGAAGGTGCGACGGTGATGGGGGCCAGTTGGATGGTTGAGATGGCGCCATGTGGTGCCATCTTGGCCGTCCATCTTCTGGATTGTGTAGATGGTGCCACGGGTGTCGGATTGACTCGATTTTTGCATCGTTAGGCTGCGATTGTCGATCCGAATCCACTCGTGTGGTCGGATTTGTTGTTTGTAGTGTGGATTTACACCATCTTGGCCCTTGATCTTTTAGGGTTCCCTGGTCACTATCAGATGCTACAGATCCTGATTAGGGCGATCTTGGAGTCGTTGAACTCCAATCGTCGCCCAGATCACATCTGTACGGTTGGATCTTCGATCCGAGGCCCCGATAAAAGGTTTGCCCTGTCCAAGCACATAAAAGGAGACAATTAACCTCCATTTTATTCAAACTACTCTAAATGCAAGATGATGCATGTTATGTGATATTTATATCATGCAATGCAATCCTATGCTTAAGAACATGCATAAATAAACATCTTAAGTATTGTAAATGTGTTTACATCATATCCCTATGCCTATCTTTTGCTAGTCCGTAGCAAAAAACTGTATACTATTTATAAAAGAATTAGGTTGGATTATTTGGGCATGAGTTATTTTCAATCATTAAGAAACTGTCTACTTAGGATCTGAACTTTCAAAGACGCAACAGTGCCCAAGTATCTGCCAAAATCTAAACCGTCTCAAGCCCTCGCCTTATTCAAAGAAAAATTTCTTTTTTCTCTTTTTCCTCTTTTCTAATTTTTTTTTTGAATCATTTGGTAAGCTTTGTGAAATTCATGTAAATTGTTTTTCTCTTCTTATTTATACATAAAAAAAATCAAAATTAGGGAGGATTAGTTGGACATTATGACTTTTCAATCTTAGGAAATTTTACAATAGGATCTGAACACAAAGGCTCTTCAGGTCTTTGGACTTAATTAACCCGTGTATCCACTAAAATGTGGATTTGTCTTTCGAGTCCTCGCCATGTTAATTCTATCGTAATTGGAATAAATAAGTTTGGGTGATAAGTACACGACTTATCAACCCACCCTCTGATTTGAGGGAGTTTTTGAGTTTTAAGCATCTGCACACTTCCTTTGCACTGAGTCGTTGTTCGACGATTCGAACAGAAATTATGTAGCTAATGAACCTTCTAGGGTAAATTTTCAAGTTTTAGGGTTTAAGAGTGGCTTTCTACGGCCATTCAACTCACTTAGGATTTGATGAGAACTCTAAGTTCTAAGCATCTTATTGTGGATGTAATAGACTCATTGACCGGTAATTAAAACAGACTTTGGATTTCTACGCCTCTAGGTGACCTAAAAAGAATTCTGTCTAAAGGTGTATCTTTACAACCAGTGGCTTTATCCCTACTTTTATTTTTTTTACGGGGTAACACAAGGGTGAATTCAGTGTATATCTCCTCGGTTTATTTTACTTCTCCGCTTCTTCCTAAGTGTTTTGGGAATTTTCAACGCATTTATTGAGCTGGGTTTTGGACAACTGGTCGATGAGCTGTTACCACCAACAACTTATCAGCCATACTCGTGCAGGAAGTGTGATTTATTTCTTTTTTATTTTCTCCTTTTCTTTTTGATTTTTTTTTTTTTAAGTAGGTGGCTTCCCTAGTCTAGGATTTATCTAAAGGCAGTAAAAAGAGAAAGATCCAGTGACTGGGCTCTGGACAACCTACCTATGGGCTATTTACCCACGATAACTTGCCAGCCATATCACCCTAGAATGTTCATTAGCTACCCAATTTCCATTAGAATCGCCGAATAACGAGTCGGTGCAAAGAAAGTCTGTAGATGCTTAAAACTAAAAAATTCCCTCAAATCAGAGGGTAGGTTGATAAGTCGTGTACTTATCACCTAAACTTATTTATTTCAATTACGATAGAATTAAGATGGTGAGGACTCGAAAGAAAAATCTACATTTTAGTGGATACACGGGCTAATTAAGTCCAAAGACCTGAAGGGTCTTTGTATTCAGATCCTAATGTAAAATTTCCTAAGATTGAAAAGTCCTAATGTCCAACTAATCTTTCCTAATTTTGACTTTTTTTAATGTATAAATAAGAAGAGAAAAATAATTTACATGAATTTCACAAAGCTGACCAAATGATTAAAAAATGAATCCACCCCCCCATGCCTAGCTGATGCAATGTCCTCATTGAAAAAGAGACATGAAAGAAATGGTAGAATATGAAAGATGTCACTTGAATATGAAGCTCGTATCAGCCTTGTGTCATATGTACAACTGCTAAGTTTAATGCCGTCAGCTAGGCGAAGTCCAGGCAAAGAAGTCACAGAATGGCTAGAGTAACTGTGTCTGAGACGGGTTCTGGAAGAATACGGTCAATAACAGGCTTCAGACGTTGACCGTTGACTTTAAATGTGTTACCCATCTTTGGGTCAGAAATCTGAGCGGCTCCATTTGGAAAAATCTGGTCAATTATGAATGGGCCATTCCATTTAGATCTAAGTTTGCCAGGAAAGAGCTTAAGTTTAGAATCGAATAACAAGACCTTCTGGTTTGGCTCAAAGCTCTTGCGGGAAATTAGTTGATCATGTAGAGCTTTGGTCCGAGCCTTGTAGATCTTGGCATTCTCATAAGCATCATTTCTAAGCTCCTCCAACTCAGATAGTTGGAGTTTCCTGGTCTTCCCAGCTAAATTCAGATCTAAATTGCATTGTTTGATCGCCCAGAATGCCCTGCGTTCAATCTCTACGGGTAGATGGCATGCCTTTCCATACACCAAACGGAATGGAGACATGCCTATGGGCGTTTTATACGCCGTACGGTAGGCCCAAAGAGCGTCCTGAAGCTTTTGAGTCCAATCCTTGCGATTAGGCCTAACAGTTTTCTGTAGAATGTTCTTGATCTCTCGATTGGAGATCTCGGCTTGTCCATTCGTCTGGGGATGGTAAGGTGTTGAAATTCGGTGATTAACCCCGTATTTGGCCAATAAATTCTAGAATTGGGCATTAGTAAAATGAGTGCCACCATCACTGGTGATAGCCCTTGGAATCTCGAACCTACTGAAGATATTTTTCTTGACAAAATTGATGACCACCTTGTGGTCATTGGTTAAGGTGGGAATCGCCTCAATCCATTTGGACACATAATCAACAGCAACAAGAATGTACTGATGTCCAAATGAAGGGATAAGGGGTCCCATGAAATCGATGCCCCAACCATCGAAAATTTTGACGGGAAGAATAGGGTTTAGGGGCATCATATTTCTCTTAGTTATGCTCCCGAGTGCCTGACATCGAGAACATGACCTTGAGAAATCTTGGGCATCCTTGAATAAAGATGGCCAATAGAGGCCAGATTACAAGAATTTTGCAGCCGTCTTTTTCCTGGAGAAATGTCCACCACACCCAGATGCATGGCAGAACTAGAGTATACTGTTGAATTCATTCTCCGGTATACATCGGCGAATAATCTGATCAGAGCCGATGTGGTACAGCTCAGGGTCTTCCTAAAAGTAGTATTTGGCCTCAGATTTGAGTCTATCCCGTTGTTGCTTGGTCCAATCCTGAGGGATTTGACCAACGACCAAATAATTAACAATGTCAGCAAACCATGGGGTGTGGACACCTAAAACTGTAAGAATAGTTTTGTCTGGAAAAATGTCAGCAATCGGAATGTCTGGACAAGAAGAATCACCTAGGAGTCTCGACAAATGATCCGCTACCACATTTTGTACCCTGGTTTTATCCTTGATTTCAAGATTAAATTCTTGAAGAAGAAGAATCCAACGAATAAGTCGGGGTTTAGCTTCCTTTTTGGCCAAGAGATGTCTCAAAGCTGGGTGGTCTGTATGGATGATAACATGAGACCCTAAGAGATAAGACCTGAATTTTTTCAAAGCAAACACTACAGCTACTAATTCATTTTCAGTAACAGTGTAATTCCTTTGGGCTTCATCCAGAGTTTTACTAGCGTAGTAGATGACATAGGGCTTTCTATCAATTTTCTGACCCAGGATAGCCCCGACCGCGTAATCAGAAGTGTCGGTCATGATCTCAAAAGGGGCTGTCCAAATTGGTGGTTGCAAAACTGGAGCACAGGTGACTGCCATTTTCAGGAAATCAAATGCATTTCGGCATGATTCGTCAAAAACAAACGGCGTTTCTTTGGCAAGAAGATTGCTCAAAGGACGAGCAACCTTCGAGAAATCCTTGATGAATCTTCGATAAAATCCCACATGGCCAAGAAATGATTGGATTTGTTTAACAGATGTGGGAGGAGGAAGTTTAGCGATAGCATCAACCTTAGCTTTATCCACTTCAATTCCCCATTCAGAGATTACATGACCCAAAACGATGCCTTTTTGGGTCATGAAATGACTCTTTTCCTAGCTAAGGACCAATCGTGTTTTGATACATCGCTTAAGAATCATTTCCAGATTAGCCAAACAAGAGTCAAATGATTCTTCGAAAATAGAGAAATCATCCATGAAGACTTCCATAAACTCTCCCACCATGTCAGAAAATATGGCTAGCATACACCTTTGAAAAGTCGCAGGTGCATTGCATAACCCGAAAGGCATTCTACAAAAAGCAAAGGTTCCGTAGGGACATGTGAAAGTAGTTTTTTCCTGATCCTCGGGATGGATGGGAACTTGGTTGTCTCCCGAGTAGCCATCAGGAAAACAGAAGTACTTTTGCTCGGCTAATCTTTCCAAGATTTGATCGATGAAGGGCAGGGGAAATGATCCTTTTTAGTGGCTGTGTTCAGCTTCCTATAATCAATACAAACCCTCCTAGAGGAAGCTGAACGAGTTGTGACAGATTCTCCTCTCTCGTTAGTCACAATAGTAATCCCGGCTTTCTTCGGAACAATCTGTACGGGACTTACCCAGGTACTATCAGAGATTGGATAAATAATTCCTGCATCGAGCCACTTGATGATTTCCTTTTTGATCACTTCTCGCATATTTGGATTCAATCTCCTCTACATCTGGCGAGAAAGGTGGGATCCATCTTCCAAAAATATTCTATGATTACAGTAAGATGGCTCGATCCCCCTGAGGTCATGAATGGTCTAACCAATTGCCTCCTTATGTTCCCTCAGTACCTTGATCAATTTAATCTCTTGCTCTTTTGTCAATTTAGCACTGATAATCACAGGGGCGTCTTTTGAGGTCCTAAAAATTGATATTTCAAATTCTTAGGCAATGGTTTCAATTCAAGCTAGGGTGGTTTGATGATTGATGGTAGGGTAGATGTTGAAGATTCAACAAGAGGAAGAGGTTGTGAGTGAACAAAATCAATAACCTCTTCCGAAGATGGCAGGTCAGCCATAGAGGGTTGCGGGTCAATTTCTTCATCCAACGAGGAACTTTCGATTGAAGAAACCATCAAACAAGTTTCAATGTTATCATTATCCTCATCAAGTTCCTAAATAAACCACAATCCTTAAATTTGTTGATCGCCTTAAAAATATCCAATTTCTTTCGTTGGTCCCCAAAGGCGATTTCCATGCTATCGCTTTCACAATTAATGTTTGTCTTAGTGGTAGCTCGAAACGGACGCCCCAGAATGATGGGCGTGTTCCTTAGATTATCAGGTACATCCATGTCAAGGACAAGGAATTTTACAGGAAAATAGAAATCCTTGACCTTAACTATAACATCTTCAATAACGCCTCGAGGGTTTGTGACCGAGCGGTCCGCTAACTGTAGCGTTACTGAAGTTGGCTGAAGTTCACCTAATCCAAACTTCTCGTAAAGAGAAGTCGGAATTAGGTTGATGGATGCACCTAGATCCAAAAGTGCTCTATCAAATGTATAATCTCCAATGATGCAAGAAATCAACGGAGCACTAGGATCTCTTTTTTTCTTAGGGAGGTAGTGCAGGATAACAGAATTAGCCTGCTTAGAGAGTACCAACTCTTTGGAACAGATTCTCTCGACTTACGCTTTTGTGTACATAATTCCTTTAAAAATCTTGCGTAAGCCAGTATGTGCTTGATAGCATCAAGGAGCGGGATATTGATCTCAACATTCTTAAATAGATTCAGAAGCTCCTCAGTGCTATCAATAGACTTCTTCTTCTTTGATTTGGTTAAAGCTTCAGGAAAAGGAACATGAGTCAGATCTTTGGAATCAGGTTCCTGAGCCTTGATTTCTCCTTTAGGATTCTCCTCTCTCTCCTTAGGTTCTTTAGGATTCAAAAGATCAGAATAGTATGGTTGTGGATCCTGAGTCTGCTTACCACTCCTCAAAGTGACAAAATTTGCAGATGCATAAGAATTTAGGTCTTGGGGAGGGTTAGGAAAGATTGGAGGGGCTTGATTAACCATGAATTGTTGATTTGCAGAAGAAGAGGATGAGGAACCCTGCTTAACCACCTGAGCATGTGCATGTGGGTCCCTTTGATTTTCGTACCCATGGGCTTGGTTGCCTGAATTCATAATATTTCACGGATTGGGTACAGGTTGGGATGGTAGAGATCCGGGTTGATGAGAGTTAGCAATGAGCCCGAACTGCAAGTTGTCCAGCGAAGTTTTCATTTGCTGCATGAGATGGAGCATGGATCCTTGCATCTCTACCATTTGATGGTTCAAATCAGCCTTCCCTACGGGTTGACGGGCATTTTAAGCTGGCTGATTGACCTGATTCGGAGGCAACTGAGTATATACTTGACCCTGACCCATTGGTCGTTGCGGAGCATAGTTGCCGGGTCAGAATTGGGTCTCTTGCCCCGGATTTTTCCAAGAGAAGTTAGGGTGGTTTCTGTAACTTGGATTTTAGGCATTCGAGTAGGGGTTGGATCTAACATTCTCTTGTACAACACATACATCCTCGTAAGGTGAGGATGGAGAGAAGGAAAGGGAAGGATCAGAAAAACTGGGATTAAAGGCCCCAATTTGGAACTTGTGGGGTTCTGAAAAATGCTGACTCACAGGTTGAGCCGCATCGGGTTGATTCACGAAATCCCGTCTAGAAGGAGCTCGTGAGGAATGGAATCCCAAATTTTGGGATTGAGTGGATCGAGAGTTGTTCATAGAATTGCTAGCCATCCGCTCTTCCATTCTCTTGGCAACCAAGTCCACCTTATCAAGTTTATTACAAATCAATTCTATATCAAATGAATGAGAGTCATGGACTTCATTGACATTTGATCTAGGCTGATGGGACAGGTTAAAAGTATCTATGGAGGCACGATTGATTGAATTCTCACTCATTTCCTCAAATAAATCATGTGCACTATTTGCATCTTTATTGAGAAAATTACCTCCGCAAGAAGCATCCACATGATTTCTGAGTTGCTCAGTCAACCCATGATAGAAGATCTGCACGAGTTGCCATTTCGGCACCTCGTGGTGTGGACACCTCCATAATAAGTCCTGGAATCGCTCCTAGGCTACATGAAACTGTTCCCCCGGCTGCTGGGTAAAGGTAGTGATTGCCCGTCTCAAAGCATTGGTACGTCCAACTGGGAAGAATTTCTTCAGAAAGGCTGATTTCAACTCATTCCAAGTTTCAATTGGTCTTCCTATTGTCCTATACCAATGTGCGGCCTTATCCCTAAGAGAGTGGGGGAAGAGCCTCATGATCATTTGCTCCTCGTTTACGTTTCGTGCCTTGGTGGTTTGGACCAAAGTGGTCAAGTCCTTCAAGTGCTGAAACGGATCTTCAGAGCCAAGCCCATGATAATGTTTAATCAGGCTTAACACCTGGGGCTTGATTTCTACGTCACTGACTGGAATCTGGATGCCGGGACGTTCCCCGTAATTTGAAGGATTATAAAAATCCTTCAAGGGCAGAGCACCCTGCATTATCTAGAACCATTCTTGCATTCTCTACATTTTTTCCAGCTGCCTTCGAAATTCTTCCTGTGGATTTCCGAGCAGAGGAGGCTGTTGGTCGGCCATGGGATCAGTTTGACCAAAATCCAACGTGCGCCTCCTAGAATGTTCTAATGGTCCTTCTAATTGGGGATTCAATGACCGTCTTCCCAGCATAAACTAGGAGAAGGTCGGATGGACTGGGGATAGGGACCCTGCAGCACAACAAAACAAGGTTGTCCTTAAGTGGGGTAGCCTAAGGATCTACTGACTCCCAGAACCCGCCTTAAGACTGTAAATGATTTACTCTACTTGCGTCTGTTTAATCCAACCAGTTAGAAGGAGGGACTGGGGAGAAGGTTCTTCCCTCGACTTTCGCCTCCAGCTCCTAATGTACCCTCCAGCCGCGGTCGTTTGACACTACTCCCCTAGCTAGACATCAGATTAACCAGTACAAGTAGGTTAATAAAAAATAATCTCAGACTAGGCCCTGAAGAGCGAATCAGACCTTAAGGCCAACGTCTACTCAATTTTATTAAGGCCTGGGGTTGTGGTGCTTATGGAATGTGATGGGCCCTTAAAATGGGTTGTGCCCTTAATGATTGATTGAGATTTGTGTAAGTGCGTGCACAACCAGGGTTTTCAAGTAAGATTATTTGTGATGCGTGAATTTTAATGTTCAATCTTACTTAAGTAGCTTTTAGGGTTTCAAATTAGGTGGATTGTAATCAACTTTCTAGGCAAGCCAAGTTGTCAAACATAGGTGAAGATTGTTTTCCTTTAAAATCAGAAAGAAAGTGGAGTGCTTGGAATAGACCTAGATTGAAAACCCTAAGGAGGAGCTACTTGATGAGTTGGTTTTAAGTAGAGTGGTGCGGCCCAAACATCTCAAACAATTAGCCACAAATGCACCACCAAGTTAGGCACTCAAAGATGGTTAACCTAGAATGATTTCTACTCTTTTATATGTTGTTTTGTGTGTACCGGTTCCACAGATCAGAACCCGGTTGAGTAGAAACAAATCAATTTGATTAAGTGCCTTGAATGTGGGTGCATGTTGTGTGTTTGTTGAAAATTACCCCACAAGATTATCTTTTTGTTATTTTTTTTTTATAAATGAGGGTGGAATGAATGTGAGTGAGAATCCAAACAGCCAAACTATTCCTAGGATTTATGCAAATACCTAGGTTAATTGGAATTTGGATTTAATGTGGCGAATGAAATTTATGGAGGGGGAAAGAATGGGGAAGCACTTACAGTTGTCTTCAACTGCACTTTACTCCAGTCTACCGCTTGATGATTCCCTGATGAAGGTCTCTGCAAAACAATGGACACAAGAGAAAGTAAATTAGAAATCAATAAAGTGCAATAAATGCGAAAAGAAGATCGAAAATTGTTGTCTCCCCAGCAACGGCGCCAAAATGTTGAATGTACGAATTGCTACGCTAACGTGTTTAGTTTTTAAAACCTTGTCATTGTAGCTTGAAAGCGAAGAACTCGTATTCAACAAATAAAATTTATACCAAAATTTAAATTTCGAGTCGAACACAGAGTGGCTACGTCGATCTATATTCACAATTATATTTTTTTTAGAAATTTTCTTGAAAAGCGAGGCGATGTAATTACAATGAAGCTATTACAATAATCAGACTAAAAGGAAAAGAGAGAGAGAGATAGGTTACCACTTTACCTATCTCTCATCGTTCGCTGATGTCATGGCTCGGATCGGTTGTGTTAATACGGTGAAATTATCGTTGGAGTGAGTATAGGTTAATATGGTGTGATAGGACCATATTAACCTGATTGGACTCGACAGGTTGTGTTAATATGGTGAAATTATCGTTGAAGTGAGTATAGTGGTTAACCTAAATCGAGCATAACCATCTTTTTACAAAATTTTTGGCCTGGCCTACTTGATTTTATCTTGGTCACTTTTAGGCCCAGGGTCGATCTCAGGGAGGCGGGGATTAAGGGTGAATAAGTTTCTATGCCTTTCCTACAACGAATATTTTCCGTGCATTTATTATGTGTTTGGTTTTTTTCTATTTATGATTTTTTTTGCTGATAATTTTATCCTTGAGGTACACCCTCAAAAATCAGGTCCTTGGCTTAGAGCCAAATTATTCTTGGCTTTGAGCCAAATTAGGGCTCCAAAAATGAGTCCTACTATTCGCAAGGCCGAGTATCTGCAAGACAAGGGTTATCTTTTCTCTTTTACTCTTTTTTTAATCTTTTTAATAGCAGGAAACAGAAGAGAAAGAAAAATAAGATATGTTGCGTGTAAAGAAATAAATATAGTCTATATATATATATAGATATATATATTATATATACAGGGGTGGGGGTAGAGGTGGAAATGGTGTGTAGCACAGTGTCGAGTTGGTCCACGTCTAGACAGACGCAACTAATAGGATGAAGTGCCGCGTAGAGTGTAGGATGGATGTGTGGGAATGTGTGCGGGGATGCTTTCTATACGCGGGTATCGGGGAATATCAGCAACAGGTGCGAATATTCCCGCGATATTACGCGTGGTGGAGTGTGTATATGTAGTTATGTATATATATATAGGTATATATATATTTATAACTAGATATATATGTACATATATATATTTAACTATATAGATATTTATTTATATAGTAATATATGTATATATATATATATATATATATATATAAACGTACATATCTATATAGATACATTTGTATAAGTATCTATGTATATAGATATATATGTAGATATGTATATGTATGTATATATGTATATATATATATATATATATAGTAATATATATGTGCGTGTATATATATATATGTGTATATATATATATTTATATGTACAGATATATATGTATATATGTATGTATATATGTTGGTGTGAACGTGTACAAGTGAGTGTGTGTGTGTGTGTACGAGAGAGTGTCTGTGTGTATGAGTGTGTGTCTGCTGGAGAGTGTGTGAGAGAGAGAGCGCTGGAGGGTTTAAGACGTCTGCAGCCGCAGGCGTCGTCTGGTGGCTGTATGCACGCGCAGGCGCATAGGTGCTTCACGCTGGTGCTGGAGGACGCGCGCGGGAGAGAGAGTGCAGAAGAGTGCGGGTGCGGGTGAGAGAGAGTGCAACGCAGTGCACTTCATAGCGCTGCGCACTGCGTTGCGAGCGGGAGTGGATGCGGGCGAAGACGTAGGCGCGGGTGCGGACGGGAGCGGGTGCAGACGTTGGCGCTGACGCGGGCGACTGGATGGAGGCAGTGGCAGCTAGGAGAGAGAGCACGCGGTGATCGGATAAGTGAGAAACTCTCCGGTCACCACACTGTAGCTACAGTGTCGTGCAGAAATGAGTGAACAGTAGCTACAGTGCCGTGTGCAGAGGACAACCGGTTGCGGCCGGTTCTGCATGCGCGGAAGGAGCTGCGGACAGTGCTGGCGTGTGTGCGGGCTGCTGCTGCTGGTGCCGTTCTGCTGCTGCTGCTGAGCTTTGAAGCTTGGAGCTTCGGTAATGGTGGGAAGGTCTTCAGTAATGGAAACAGAGATTGAACCCACCGCGCCCACTTGCTCTTGGATGAGCTACGCGGTGGTGGAACTCACAGTGGTGGTCGTGGGACCACTGTGAGCTTGCTCCTGCCCGCAGTGTGTCTCTTCAGTGCAAAGAGAGACTGCGTATGGAGGGGAGAGGGGAGGAGACGGCCTGGACGAAGGTGGCTGCTGTGTTCTCTGGACTGGGCTCTCCTGCGTAAGGGAGATGGCTAGGCTTTTTAAAGAAGCAGGCGCCTGCCCAGCCATGCTACAATCGTGCATGACCAGCCATGCTGGTGGCAGAGCAAGCCCCGCCATGCAGCCGGGTAGAGGAATGGCGCGAACAGGCGCAAGCCCATGCCCTGAGCTGCGTGGAGAAGATTTCAAAGGAAATAAAGAAATGAAGAAGGTGAAATTGCGAAGCAGCACTTGATGAAGACGTTAATTACATGGCCAATTATTCACTCTCCTCTCTTCTCAAGGAAATGAATGCAAGTGTCTTCTTTTACAAATGCAACTATGGCTACCTAATATGCAATGGCAGTGCTAGGGAATAACACAAGATGGCATATTTATCGGTGTATTTTTGCTATGCAATCATACCCCCGTGCTTATCTTTTGCCAGTCTCTAGCAAAACATTTTGTATTGTATTTAGAAATGATCTTAAGTTGAAGATTTTCTTCATGGGTGTGTTTATTGTTGGATATTGTGAGAACCAATTGCAGAGAAGACTACCAGTACTTTAAGTCTTATTTGACATAAACCATCTCTCGACTAACCTGGACTCTTGATATTTAAACCTTAAGTACGATTTTCATGACTCAGGAGGTTTTTACCGTACTCGAGAGCTTAAGAGATTATGGCTTATGCTTAGTGAAGGATCAAGACTGACCAGATGAACATTAAGACTCAAGCCCAGGGTTTCACAAATCTTTAAGTGTAGGTTGGTGCCAGTTTCAACTCGTGTCTTCTGATTGACCCTTAAAAAGATGACGGAAAACTCAACTCCCATTTTATTAGATTTGTGGCTCAAAGAATATATGGTAGACACAGGGTATTTGTAACTTTGCCCTGAAAAATTTTGAGGGAGAAGAATTTACAGATATTTACGAGATATACTGACTTATTTGCACAGTTTTTTTATTTTTTGAAACAAGTGTCAGTATATCTCTTACAACTTTATTTGGAGGAGCACACTTTTCTTTTGGTGGGAGAGTTCCTTTTTGTTGGAAAGAGTTTCTCCTAGACACAAGAGTAAAGCTTGGGATAAAAAGTTTACCTGCGCGCACAGGTAAGGACTCCACCTTCCCTAATGAACACTAGGGTTGGATTTTTTGTTCACCTGATCTTTCTTGATATGTGTAGTGTGAACCAAGATTACTTAGGCTCTCGAGTAGAAGCAAACCAACGGATCCTGTACTGATGTCTCAGGTACAAGAATACGTCCTTAGTTAGGAGAGATTCCGATTATCTTGTCAATGCTGAAGTGAATTAAGCCGAGCCTGAGCGAATCAAGCTTTTGTGGCCTGGAAAGTCTTCAAAATAGTGGTTGAATATCCATAAACACTTATTGTATTTTAGTTTTAGCCTTCAGATCATTACTAAACACCCTTTTTTTTTCATATATATATACATATTTATAGATGAATGGAAGCTGCATGATACCATATAATACCCAGATCCTATGGATGCCTATCCACCCCCCCATGCCAAACGATGCTATGCCCTCATATGCATGCAGGGTAGAGGAAGGTCGAAAGATTGGGGAGCGAGAGCTGAAGTGCAGGATATATAGCATGGTGGTAGGGTGGGTGGATGGTGGGTGGTGAAGTGAAAAGGTGCGAAGTGAAGTGTACGTGACAGTGGAGGAGTGTTGCTGGTGTGCCTCCCAACGAGCGCTGAATTTAACGTCCCCAATTGGACTCAGAATGAGGCACGAAGGAAGAAGTTAGCTCTCAGTTTGGCCAAGAAGAGGGGCATCTTGGGTTGATGGATCCAAAAAGGGATAGCCCTAGTGAGCAGTATGTGGGCTCAAGGTCCCATTGTGGAGTTGCGATTTCGCCTGATTTGGCGGGAAAGAAAGGGCAATCCGATTTTCAAGAGTGTGGACCGGCGGTGAGTATTCCGAATATGAATCAAACCACGAGGTATGAGAAGCAGAGAAAACCTCGTCAGAAGTTAGGTTAGGAGAAGGTACGGGAAAAGGGAGGGTGGGGGAATGTCACGATATGTGTCGGTCAGGCAATCGTCTGTGTTTAAATTCAATCCACAGCAGTCAGAATAGGTCCCTATTAGTCCGATACACGCGCTAATGGCCATGTTCTCGTTAGACGTGTCATCCTCGATACAATCGCAATCAAAGTTCTTGGCTGCCTTAAAGATGTTAAGCTTGAGCTTCTCAGATCCAACGGCAATCTCAATACAGCCCAGCTCGCAGTCGATATGGGCACGGGCTTTGGCCAAGAAAGGTCGACCAAGGATGATCGGACAATCAGAAAGTGAGTTAGGAACTTCCATATCCAAAACAAGAAAGTTAACAGGAAAACAGAGACTGTTGACCCTAACCATCACGTCTTCCACCACACCCTTTGGTATTTTGACAAAACGATCTGCCAACTGTAACGTGACTGGGGCGGGTTTCGGATTTCCTAAGGTAAATTTTTTGAGCATGATGGTTGGTAAAAGATTGATGGAAGATCCTAGATCAAGCAGAGCATGGTTAAAATTACAGCCTTGGATGCTATACGAAATAAGTGGTGTGCCCGGACCTTTCTGCTTCGGTGGTAGATTTGACAGTATAGCACAACTCGCATGAGGCGAGAGAACCACCGGATTCTTCATTTTCTTTGACTGTCGCCTGGGTGTAGTGTAGTCTTTGAAAAATCGGGCGACAGTAGGTGTGTGGTCGATAGCCTCTAACAGGAGTACCTTGATTTCAACATCCCTGAATAAATTACACAGGTTATCAAAGGCCTACGTATCATTTTTCTTGCCTTTTGGCTCCCTTAGTAGAGCCTTAGGGAATGGGACCGATTCTGGCACTAGTTTGGGTGTATCGTCCTTTTGCAAATGCGGTGCGCATCCCGAATGAGTGGGCGATGAAGAAGATGGGCCAGGATCAGGTCGAGGCGGATCGACGGTTTGCTTATCGCTCCTCGTAGTAATTGCATTGGATGTCGCGTGTCCAGTGGGATCATAAGGCGGAGGAGGGTTCACAATTGGGACATGAGAGTGAGGTGCAATTGCTGTGGGATTAACCTGAAATCCCGGAGGAATGCTCGGTGCTTGCAGAATCTGAGGAACCTGCCCCTGAGAAGGTCGTACCTATGGTTGAGGACCACAGGGTACGGAATTTCGTGGGTTGGGAACAGGTTGGGCTGGAAGAGTGCCCTGAGATCGAGTCGCCATACGTAGTTGACTGATCTCAGCATTCTGCTATGCCAATTGGTGCTGAAGAGAGGTCATGTTCTCTTCATGGCGCTTCGACATTTCCGTCATCATTTGCTTCAATTTCTCAAGAGGACTTGATGCGTGTTCTGTTTGCGGTATGTAAGGACCCGAGGCAGATTTGCCACAGGATTAGCCTATGCCCTTGGGATGACGGGTGCGGACAGTAGCATTGGCCCACTCGTGGGGTTTTGGCACTGCGGGTTGCTGGGCCATACAAAGTTCGGATGATTTCGCCACCCTAGGTTATAAGTGGTAGAGAATGGGTTGTTCCCCAGGGCGCAAGCGTCTTCTAAGCCGGATGGCGAGTCCGCATGTAAACACGCATCTGAGCACACGAAGGCTTGGTCCTCCATGTCAAAATACTGGCTTGCAGAAGCTAGATCCACGTGACTTACCGAATCGCTCGGCGCGACGCTCGGTAAGGAAGATCTCACAGGGTTTTTGGAGATAAGCCTGGTGTTGGAAGAATTGGGATTGTGATGAAGTGGTGAGGTGGGGGTGTTTGCCATTGAACGGGCCAGATTGGCCAGAAGCTCGTTTAGCTTCTTGTGCACGACGGAGACTTCATCCAATTTTTGTGCGATAAGGTTACGACCAGTGGATGAATGGGAGGGTCCCGTGTCAACTTTGTGAACATTACGAGGCAGGCTGGTACGATTAAAGGTGACAATGGAGGCATTGTTCATTGAGTTTTTGCTCATGTTTTCAAATAATTTGAATGCTCCATTCTCGTCTTTGTTCATGAAATTCCCTCCGCAGGAAGCGTCTGCAATCTGCTTCAAAGTCTCATTTAGCCCATAATAGAAAATCTGGGCTATATGCCACTTAGGCAAACCGTGGTGCGGACACTTCCGGAGGAGGTCATTATACCTCTCCCAAGCGTCATGAAATTGTTCGCCGTTTTGTTGCGTAAAGAAAGTTGTAGCACGGCGTAGCGCATTGGTTCGCCCGATTGGGAAGAATTTCTTGAGAAATGCTGTTCGCATCTCTTCCCAAGATTGGATGGTTCTCCCAAGGGTGCGTAACCATTACGATGCTTTATCCCGCAACGAAAATGGGAACATTTTTATGAGGACAATTGGTAACCCGATGTTTCTTGGTTTAACTGTTTCAGCCAATCGGGTTAGGTCTTCCAAATGGAGAAAAGGATCTTCACTTGCAAGACTGTGGAAGTGAAAGTTAATTAGGCCAATTATATTGGGTTTTAGTTCAAAGTCGTCCCCACCCATGGGGACCCAAATTTGTCCTATGCTCTCTGTAGCAGCGGAATTTTGATAAGAGCTAGGAGACCTAGCTCTTCCCGTTCGGGAGGGTTCTGCATTTCCTCCAAGGTTTCCCTATGGCTTCAATTTGCTCTTTATACATTTCCATTTGGGCTTGGAGGCGGGTTATTGGATCCATGGCTCCACCACCTGGTGGATTTTGAGGGCGGTTTCCTCCCTCAGGATTTTGGGGTGGGCGTGCTGCCATGTTTGTGGAGGAGGATGACAATTCGATTTCTTTCCTAAAATTATCAGACAATTCAAACAATTTAGGGTTTTGTGACCTCCTCCCAAACATGCACTACCGCAACAAGAATTAGGGGGATAAGAAGGGAAAAGGGGATGGAGAAATGACGCTGCAAAGGTACACTTGATGACAAATCAAGACAATCAAATTCCTAACCTCTATAGTGTGCCCTTAGACCTAAGGATCTAGGTTACCTACTATCACAACCTACGGAACCAAATGCGAGCACCGTGGAACCACCGGGTATGATTGAAAGGCCGTTTGCCCTAGTCTTAGACATTCGATAGCACGCGGGAACCCTCACCAGCACGTAGGCGCTACACGCAGGTAGTTAGACCTCCAATCCTTAATAAGGGTCAAGTTACTACCAGTTTTAGTTAGAGGCTTAGGGTCAAGTGCTTCAGGAATGTGAAGGGTGTTGTTTACGGGTAATGCCCAGGTGCGTTATTTTATAAAGTGTGTAAACCAAGAATGCAACGGGGAAATCTCCCCGAATTGAAGTTTTAGTTGGTAAATGATTTTTAGAATTTCAGCCTTAAGTAGTATGGATTTTAAGATTTTTTTGAATTACCAATTCAACCAATCTCCGGGTTTTGAGAGAATACAAGTTCTTCTATGCCCAACAAACCCTTCTTCAATGTGAGTTAGTTAATGCATGCTAAAAATGCAATGGGCTTCCCTAGGTGGAAATTTCTATGTGTGGATGTACGAGTCAATTTTAGGTTAGTGTGAAAGGGAGCCAAAGCACTTCAATTCAAGTGCTCCCAATCACCAAAATAATGTTCCACACACAAGTCTCAACCACAAGATAATGTAAAGGAAAAATCAAAGTGTTGGGGTTGAAGTATTCGGGATCAAATCTTAGGCACGTGAAAGGTCGTGGTGGGATTGGAATCACCTCAATTCCAAATCTCCCCACAAAAAATGTGATCCCAAATTGTGGATGAATGAGGCAAGGAGGGATGGCAATCAATCTGTTTAATCTTACCTCAAAGAATACTTCACACGATGAAAGATTCAAGATTCTTGGATCTTCGCTATGCGAAATTTGGCAGGAAATCCCGGGGCGGTGGGAGTGGTGGCAAACAATCAAGCAAGTGAATTTTAATCCACTTGCCCCAAGAGATCCCAAGAAGTTTTTTTTTTAGGTTTTTTTTTTTTTTTAAGGTGGCAAGTTACCCAAGTTGCTGAGAGAGAGACCTACCTTTTCAGCAACGTGGGCGAAGCTCCAGTGCGGCGCCGGCGACTTCACGGTCTCGTTCCTGCCTTTGATCTGCCGACGTCTCAGTCTTCCTCTGCTTGCCTCCTCCTTGCAACTGGTTCACCTGCACACCAGCAAACAAAAACACCCGTGAAGAGAAGGGTGTGAGAAGAGAAAATCAAAGGAATGGAGTAGAAACTTACCTCAATGTGCACCTCCCCGGCAACGGCGACAGAAAAAGGTGTGTCAAGGCTCAGATAGGTTGTGTTAATACGGTGAAATTATTGTTGAAGTGAGTATAGTGGTTAACCTAAATTGGGCCTAATCATCTTTTTACAAAACTTTTTTAACCTAGCCTACTTAATTTTATCTTGGTCACTTTTAGGCCTAGGGTCGAACTCAGGGAGGCAGGGATTAAGGGTGAAGAAGTTTCTACGCTTTTCCTACAACAAATCTCTTCCGTGCGTTTATTATCTTTTTATTTTTTTTTTATTTAAGATTTTTTTTGCTGATAATTTTGTCCTTGAGGTACACCCTCAAAATCAGGTCCTTGGCTTAGAGCCAAATTATTCTTGGCTTTGAGCCAAATTAGGGTTCCAAAAATGGGTCCTACTATTCGCAAGACCGAGTACCTGCAAGACAAGGATTATCTTTTCTCTTTTACTCTTTTTTTTATCTTTTTAATAGCAGGAAACAAAAGAGAAAGAAAAACAAGATATGTTGCTTATAAAGAAATAAATATAGTCTATATATATATAGATATATATATTATATGTATAGGGGTAGGGGTAGAGGTGGAAATGGTGTGTAGCACAATGTCGGGTTAGTTCACGTCTAGAAAGACGCAACCAACAGGACGAAGTGCCACATAGAGTGTAGGATCGATGTGTGGGAGTGTGTGCGGAGACGCTTTCTGTACGTGGGTATCGGGGAATATCAGCAACTGGTGAGAATATTCCCGCGATATAACGCGTGGTGGAGTGTGTATATGTAGTTATGTATATATATATTTATAACTAGATATATATGTATATATATTTAACTATATAAATATTTATATATATAGTAATATATATATATATATATATATATATATATATATATATATATATATATATATATATATATATATATAAACGTACATATGTATATAGATACATTTGTATAAGTATCTATGTATATAAATACATTTGTATAAGTATCTATGTATATAGATATATATATAGATATGTATATGTATATATATATATTTATATATATATAGGAATATATATTTATGTGTATATGTATATATGTATGTATATATGTGGGTGTGAACGTGTACAAGTGAGTGTGTGTGTGTACGAGAGAGTGTGTGTGTATGAGTGTGTGTCTGCTGGAGAGTGTGTGCGAGAGAGAGCGCTGGAGGGTTTAAGACGTCTGCAGCCGCCGGCGTCGTTTGGTGGCTGTGTGCACGCGCAGGCGCACAGGCACTTCACGCGGGCGTTGGAGGACGCGTGCGGGCGAGAGAGTGCAGAAAAGTGCGGGCGCGGGTGAGAGAGAGTGCAATGCAGCTCACTGCATAGCGCTGCGCACTGCGTTGCAGGCGGGAGTGGATGCGGGCGAAGATGTAGGCGCAGGCGCAGATGGGAGCAGGTGCAGACGTTGGCGCTGACGCGGGAGACTGGCTGGAGGCGGTGGCGGCTAGGAGAGAGAGCGCGCTGTGACCGGATAAGTGAGAAACTCTCCGGTCACCGCACTATAGCTACAGTGTCGCGCAGAAACGCATGAACAGTAGCTACAGTGCTGCACTCGGAGGACAACCGGTTGTGGTCGGTTCTGCGTGCACGGAAGGAGCTGCGGACTGTGTTGGCATGCGAGCGGGCTGCTGCTGCTGCTGGTGCCGTTCTGCTGCTGCTGCTGGTGCCGTTCTGCTGCTGCTGCTGAGCTTTGAAGCTTGGAGCTTCGGCAATGGCGGGAAGGTCTTCAGTAATGGAAACAGAGAATGAGCCCACCGCGCCCACCTGCTCTTGGATGAGCTGGGCGGTGGTGGAACTCACAGTGGTGGTCGTGGGACCACTGTGAGCTTTCTCCTACCCGCAGTGTGTCTCTTCAGTGCGAAGAGACACTACGTATGGAGGGGAGAGGGGAGGAGATGGCCTGGACGAAGGTGGCTGCTGTGTTTTCTGGACCAGGCTCTCCTGCGCAAGGGAGATGGCCAGGCTTTTTAAAGAAGCAGACGCCTACCCAGCCATGCTGCAAGCGTGCATGACCAGCCATGCTGGTGGCAGAGCAAGCCCCGCCATGCAGCCGGGCAGAGGAATGGCACGACCAGGCGCAAGCCCATGCCCTGAGCCGCGTGGAGAAGAAGATTTCAAAAGAAATAAAGAAATGAAGAAGGTGAAATTGTGAGGCAACACTTGATGAAGGCGTTAATTACATGGCCAATTATTCACTCTCCTCCCTTCTCAAATAAATGCATGCAAGTGTCGCTTTTTACAAATGCAACTATGGCTACCTAATATGCAATGGCAGTGCTAGGAAATAACAGCAGTCGCGAGGAGGGTATTGGCCAACGGCTACCCGTCCGACGTAGAGTGTGGTTGCTTCTTCTGCATCGAGTGTTGAGGGGCGTATCAACACCAAGACACACATAGACGCCAGGGCATCAGGTTCAGTTGTGGCAGGTATGGTTACAGTTTCCGACAGATTAGTTTACGTACTTTTTGATTCCGGTGCCACGCACTCGTTTGTTGTTGCGAGTTTTGCTATCGGTTTGGGACATGACTGCGTGTTGTTAGAGGATCCGTTTGTGATTAGAGGTCCGGATGGCCAGCTGTTTGTAGCTGAGGAGGTCTACACAGACTGTAAGGTCAGTATTGGGAGACACAGCCTCCTCGCTGACCTGATCGTGATACCGATGGAGGATTTTGGAATTATTCTAGGGATGGATTGGTTGTCCGCTTACCACGCCTTGGTGGACTGTTTTGGGAGAAAGATCGTCTTCTCCATACCAGAGATGTCTTCCTTTGAGTTTCAAGGACAGGCGGTGGACGGAGGCTTCAGGTGCATTTCTATACTTCTGGCAGTGAGACTTTTGGGCCAGGGGTGTGAGGGCTTTCTGGCTTGTGTAGTGGCAGAGCCCACCCCCATGGCAGACTTTCAGAGCATTCCGGTGGTCAGAGAGTACCCCGACGTGTTTCCAGAGGAGTTGCCAGGACTACCACCTGAGCGTGAGATCGAGTTTAAGATCTCACTAGTATCGAGGACTAGCCCCATTTCTACAGTTGAGCTGCAAGTGCTCAAGTCACAGTTGCAGGACCTGTTGGAGAAGGGCTTTGTGAGGCCCAGTGCGTCCCCGTGGAGAGCCCCGGTGTTATTTGTGAAGAAGAAGGATGGTACCCTGCGCCTTTGTGTTGACTACAGATAGCTGAATAGGGTCGCCATCAAGAATAGGTATCTGCTGCCAAGGATTGATGATCTGTTTGACCAGTTACGAGGTGCCACGATATTCTCCAAGATAGATCTGAGATCACGCTACCACCAGTTGAGGATCCGGGAGACCGACGTCTCCAAGATAGCTTTCTGCACCCGGTACGGACACTACGAGTTTTTGGTCATGCCGTTTGAGCTGACCAACGCCCCCACTGCCTTCATGGATTTGATGAACCGGGTGTTCAGACCGTATCTGGATCAGTTTGTGGTGGTATTTATTGATGATGTGCTCGTTTACTCGTGGGATCAGGTACAACACGGACAACAGTTGCGGATGGTTTTGGACACTTTAAAATGACGCATGTTGTTTGCCAAATACAGCAAGTGCGAGTTTTGGTTGAGGCAGGTGACCTTCTTGGGTCATGTGATTTCCGGGGATGGCTTGGCTGTGGATCCAGCCAAGGTAGAGGCAGTACTCAGGTGGGATAGGCCACGTACAGTGACAGAGATACGTAGTTTCTTGGGACTGGCATGTTACTACCGGCGGTTTATCAGGGGTTTCTCGTAGATTGCGCGTCCTATGACTCAGACATCTCTTGCACCTCGACACTCTATGTGCTTTCCAGACTTCCTGAGTCTGTCCCAGACATCCAGAGACCCCTCCAGATGTCGGACAAGTGTTGCTGACGTCTGAATCTGCCGACAAATGACTCCGCAGGACCTCCTCACAAGCTTTCCTCTCGCACTAGGAGCTGCTGCAGCTCCTGCAATGGTGCTCAGGACCTCTTGCCACCCTTCCTCTCCTCTGATCTCCTCCTGCTCCCCACTCTCCCTCTCCTCCCTCACTCGGCTGTTGTGGTGGAGAACAAATGGAGGAGGGGGGGTTTTTATTGATGGTGAGGGATGGGGGCGGTAAGGTGGCATGGGGATGGGGAAGGGTATGGTGCATGAGCATGGGGGAGGGTATGGTGTATGGGCATGGGGGTTTTTGCATTAAACCTCTTAAGGACTAAAATATTTCGCACGAGAATCTTTTAGTCTACAGAAATTACGATAAGGCCCCTAAAGTTCGAAAAAAAAAAATAGAACGGCCCTTGGAAATGGTCGTTTCAATGATGGGGGTGTAAAACCTAGGATTAGTAGTGGGTCTTTTGGGAACCATAACCCCTAAAAAGCACTTATTCAGTAATTAGACCTCCTAATTACTGTATGGTGAATTATATATCTACCCATCGAAGAGACATAATTCACAAACAGGTCTCTACACATATATAATCTAAACCACACTATCATTTTTGCATTTTATGCCCATACCCACCCATAGAAAGACTTAATTTGATCACTTTATGTGATGGGCATTATGTGACAATCCTTGATATGTTGATTGATTATATGAATGCATAACGCATATATTAGTCCGTACGTTGAATTAAAATCCAATATCCCTATCCCTCAAGATGGGGAGTAACATCTTGTCAGATGGTGTTCATTTGTCTTTCTCCCTTCCCCTTTGAGGTGTGACGTCTTTGTATTCAGTATAGGGAAGAACGGTTTTCGCCTATTTCATGAAAACCGTTGTATTCTGTCGTCGCGAAAGTATGTGTCGCGTCAGTGTATACACGATAATTTTTATTTAAAATCGTTGTATTTTAAACCACGATTTTAGAAACCGTCGTCTCGTTTATTGACGATAGTTTTTGTACAAACTGTCGGCAATAAGCTCTAAACGATGGTTTGGATCACCGTCGTCTATGGTATACATAAACTGTAGACGATGGCTTTTCAACTGTCGTATAGCTGTATAAATGACGGGTGATGGGTTCACTTTAGCCTAAGTGCTTCCTAACTGTGGTGTCATCATCTCTAATTACCTATATATAAGTGAAAGTCATTTTATCCAGCATATATTCTTTTTGTATCCATTATACATTTAAATACATATTATATATTTTTAAATGTAGGGAAATCGCGATGGCTTTGAGGCTATGCCTAATTTGGGAAGGGAATTCAAAATTCCCTAACAGATGACTCAGATGAAGGGGCGAGGGGTCGTTGAGCATAAAGAGAAGGAAGGAGAACCTCTCCAGAGGATATCTCCCTCCCCCCCTACGGGGACCTCCTCCATCCTCTCCACTGTGAATCATCGTCTCCACCGCAGAACCAGCGAGCACCAAGGCCATTGCGTACACTGTGTCAACGGTGTGCACCATGATCTGAGCCTACACCTCCTTTGCCCGCCCTCGACCTCCTCCTGTGCACGATGACAGCGTGCACTTCTTTCCCCCGTAGCCATCCATGACCACCGCCCCACGGCCACAACACCATCACCTTCATCCATCACCATCGCCAACACCCTTCACCCCTCGCAAAACCCACAACCCTTCTCCCTCACCCACCTGTGCGCACCCACCATCCATGCACAACCCTTCTACACCCTAACAGCCACCCACCATCGACCCCTTTTTTCTCTTCTTCTTCTTCACCAAAACCTTTCCTCTGTTCACCAAAGAACCCAAAGCATCTATACACGCAGCAACTCCCACGCCGTCTGCTTCGACCTCCAACCTCGACTACGCTCCATCTTAGATCATCGCGTTCCCACGAGTACCCTCTCTGACCACAGCGGCTGTGCACGGTCACCTCCATCACCTACGCTGACGTGCTCCTGTCGGATACCCCGCCGTTGAGTGCTCTCCAACCAACCACCTCCGACCTTCGAGCTTGATGCCATCACCACTAGCACGCATATCGCGTGCTCGCCGATAAGCCTACCGTCCACAGCACCTTCCCGATCATCTCCACGTCGACGCTGAGAAGCCATTGCCGCCGGTCTCCCCGCCGTTGCACGGCCACCGGCAACCATCTCAGCCTGCATAAAGATCATCAACGCGTAGCCCTTGTCGAGATGCACCTTCCCCTCGATCCTCATAGTCGACCACAAGTCCTCCTTGCATGAGCATGGAGAGAAAATCCTCTATTTTCAATTCAAATAAAAATTATGTCAACTGCCATTGTAAGAATACTATTCATTTATTTAAAGGATATTTTATTGAAGTGGTTTTGCATAAGAACTCCCTCTACTCTTATTCAATTGCATACAATAATGATTCCTAAGGTTGCAATGGGTTTTATATTTACCAATTGATAGTCTTGAATAGACAAATCATCATTCATTATTTTATTAGGCTAATTCTTCCTTGTAGAAACGACCTAATCATTATGGTCAGAAATAATTGATGTTAGTTGATTTTCCACCACAAAAGCTTTACAATGACATGTCATTTTATGTTTAAAATTTTAACGAAAGTGAAACTCGACTCGTCAACGGGTCTTAGAGAACCGTCGTTTATATAAACACGACAGTTATTCTTAGAACCATCGTGTATATATGCATGTTTTTTTTTTAATATAATGTTTAGGGTTATAAGATTCTATAATTTTAGAATCTTATAACATCATAAAACATATATAACATACAAAACACACACAATATAAGAATTTAACATATGACATGGAACATAAAACATTCAACATTCAACAAATATATGTATAAAGCTAATGATAAAAGTATGTCATACTGTGAAAATACAAAATCAAACAAAATAAAAGATAAATAATATAAAGCTTTGCATTAGCTCCTACCCCCTGTCCTGCTTCACCACCTCCGAGGTCGTTGTCGTCTCTGCGAGGCAGGTAGTGATATGAATTGTGATCTCGACTGCTGTCCTATAATAACGCCATCATCTCTTTCATCTCCATTCTCTGCTGCTCCATCTCCTTGCTCTACTCCTCCATGAATTTCTTGACATCTTCCAAGCTTGAGTATGCTGGAGAAATTCTAAGGTGACATCATGGAGTTGTGTCTACATCTATTGCACGATGGCTGCTGTTGCTAACCCCTTCAGCCTATACCAGCTAGAGATCGTTTGACTTCTCCCCCCACTACGAATGAAGCCTCCATGCTCCGGAGGCATGGTGCTCCTAAAAGCCTCCTCAGGTGTCACAGTAGGGTGCTGCTAAGTGTCGGAAGCGGCGTCTGTAGGGAGGTCGATTAAGTTCATCATTTCTCCTTACAAATTACATGTTTTGTCTGGTATGTCTCATATATCCATGTTCGCCCGCTGTCAGTGGTGGCCTTGCTATGACTAACCTCATACACACCAATCCGATTGAGAGTGGCACCATCGTGCAAATGTGCTTATAAATATATTTCAGAGATTTGCAGGTAATAGTTATAATTAAAACTTTAATTAAAAACATAAAAGTAACAAAATTATAAGGAATTAGTTACATATTTAGCCTTAACTCTATCTATGCTGGTTTGACCCAAACAATGGGTCTATGATGGAGCCTTGGCCCTACAGGCTTTGTTTCTCTTCGCCTGATCTTATATATATAACATATTGTAATGGAAAACAATTGAATAATTTATCTCCAAATGCTATTAAAAGTAATTGTAATTACCTGTCTCAGGCTTATTCCAATGCTCACAGCATTCTCTCCACCCTTCTATTGCTATTGTAGAAGACACGTTCCTTAATGCCTCCTCATTAGACGACATTGAATTATAATACTAAATTATAGAAATAAATCGTCAAAAAAAAAGTAAATAATAAAAAATGAGAAATATTACAAATTTCACCTTTCTCTTTGTTGTCATTCTCCAATCACGATGTTGTTTCGCAGCATGATGAATAATATACTTAGTGACATTCATATTGTCACCTCAATCAAAGATCACCATAATATTACAAATCGTATAAATGAATTAAATATTAATAAAGTAAACTTATATACATATAAATAAATAATTATTTACCTCCATATTACGAATAAGCTGCCTCTTGATCTCCTTGGTGATCGACCTCCAGTTAAAAGAACAAAGGGAGACGACCTCCTTTACCATCATAGATAGCCTGCTGGTGAAGGGAGGATAATCTGGATCTTCTCCAGCTTCTTTGATATGCACTTTAATTCTCATTTCTTCTGGAAGTACATCTAGATGTGCATTTCTTGTCAGACCCCTTCCTTTTTTTTTTATTACCTGATAAGAAAAATATAATATTAAAAATTAAAACATTATCAATAAATTTTATTAAGCTTTTACCGACAATTCATACCAGCGGAACTGGTCCCTGCCTCAGCTTGAGGGTCCTGCTGAGGTGGCTTCTGTACCTCAACATCGTCCTCACCCTCTTCATCCTCATCCTCGCCTCCACTGTCACCGTCGTCCTCATCCTCTTCGTCGTCAGGGTACTACTGGGTGGCAACCTTTGGCTCTGGCTCTCGCACTACATTAATAACCACCCTCTTTCCCTTCTTTGGTATGTTGGGCAAGATCACTGGGTCGGATATATTCACGTTGCCGGATAAATGCGGGATTAGGTACCATGACAACTGAGTGTACGTAGGGAGTACTTAGAGGAATGTACTCAGGAATGGATGAGGGAGTCTGGGTGCAGGGTAGGTGGGTGTAGGGCTGCTGGGTGCAGGGGGGTTGGGTGGGCTGGGTGTGAGGTAGCTGGGTGCGTGGGGGCTGCGTGGGCCGTGGGGAGGGTGGCAGGGTCTCATCCCTACTCGCTGAGGTGCCCTGCTCATCCTTACCGCTATTAGCAAATTTCTTGAATTTCATCTACATAAACATTAAAACAATTAGTATTTGTATAAATTTTAAGAAATAAATAAATAAAAATAAAAAAATCTGAAAAAAATTTGGCAAAGTTTCCCCTATATTGTGGATATTTTCCAAAATCATGTAAAAAGGAAATAACACATTCTACATGGTATAAAATTACACATTCTGCAGTAAAACATAAACATAAACATAATGGAACCTTTAAAACATAGACATAAATATAATGAATGAAAAAAACACTTTGAATATTATTCCAACATAAACATAAACATAAAAGTAACTGGTTGTTCTTTTTCCAAACTATTGATTTGTTAGAGAAGTTAATTTGGGTCTTATACCCCTAAATGATTATTATTAGCCATTTTCATATGTCATTTTCCTATCCCTAATAATGAAAACTTACCATACATCAATGAATTTATATAGACAAATTGGACTCTTGAAGTTGACAACATGAGCTAAGAAGAAATATCTTGTTGCCCACAAATAGCTTTCAGTTCTCCACGAATTTCTCCACTTTTCTAGTCTTCTCTGTGATAACAACCCCATATTTTGATGGCTCATCCACCTTCATTGTTGCAAGCATGGAGATGGGAATTTTTTTTTGAAAAGGGCATGGAGATGGGAAAATATGACATAACAAGAAGGCATCAATGTTGTAAAGATAATTATACCTTACATATCAATATCCATTGCTCCTGCACTAACTTCTGGTAAGTGTTTTTGATAAGCATCTGCTTCTATGTCATTTTCGACATTTTTTTGCACAACAAAATATTCGCGTGGAATTGTTCGTACGGGTATAATCCATCCATTTCTACTGTTGTCAGGGACGTAGAAAACTTGAGATATTTGACATGCTAATGTAAACGGTTTTGAAGAATGAGGAATTCGACAATTCTTATTCATACTTAAAAAATCGTGCTTCTTATCAAGTTTGAATCCAATGCCTTCTTTAAACACGTCTAACCAATTACACTTGAAAAAGACAACTCTACGATCGTATCTGAAGCTCATCTCAACGATTCTTTCAATATGTCCGTAGTAGTCATCACAACCAGTGTTCAAATCGTAGCTGACAGCAGCACCAGCATGTTGCGTGGCCTTCATATCATCTATGGATTTTATCCTGGATCTGAATTCATTTATAATGTAACATGAATGGTAATGCCCATAGCTCAACGGTTGATCTGATATTATGTCGAAGTCCTTCAACCATCGTGGGTCGTTCTCTTCTTTCATTTGCATAACACGTTCTTTAAACTACTCGAGAAAGTCGACCTCGTGTGTTTCTGGAGGTGAACATTCCTTATATTCATTATAAAATGTATCAACTTCTGGAATCTGCTTAAGAATGTACAAGTGAGCTAGATGCCGATCAATTTCAGAGATTGATTTATACTCTGTGTGGAGGATAGATCTTGCTGGAATATCAAATATAGAAAGACAATTTTCATCGCTCTCATTGTACCTTCCATCATAATTTCTCTGTAATCGATTAAATTGATTGTCTATCTCATCCATATCCATGGCACAGAAGTTAATAGACTCTTCTACAAGATATCCTTCCACAATATATCCTTCAGGCTTAACCTTATTTAACACATAATCTACAAGTTTCTTCAATAACTGTTCAACTGGATACATTCATTTGTATTGCACAAGCCCAGCAACTTTTGCTTCATTTGCAAGATGCAAAGTTAAATGAACCATGACATCAAAGAACGTCGGAGGAAATATTTGCTCCATTTTACATAATGTGACGACTATTTGCTTATCTCAATACTGTAATAAATCAGAATGTACAGTTTTCGAACAAATAGCTTTGAAATATTGGCTCATCTCTGTAATTGAATTCACAACAGGATTAGGTAACACTCCACGAATAGTTAGTGGGAATAAGACTTGCATGTAAACGTGACTGTCATGACTCTTTAACTCACTAGTTTTCTTTTAAGCCTCATTTACACATCTAAAAAGTTATGAAGAATAGCCATCTGGCACCATACTTCTTTCAAAAAGGTGAAAACTTTCTCTTGATAATTGTTTAAACTGTAAATGACTTTCGGAAAGTCATAACTACCGTCTTCTTTTTCAATAACATGTAACTTTGGACGGATGCTAAATTTATCATGTCTTTCCTCATTTTCACTATATTCCTTGGACTATCAGTTAAGTTGAACATATCGAAAATGTTGTCCATGACATTCTTCTTAATATGCATCACATGAAGATTATATCGAATAGTTAGATCTTTCCAATACGGGAGTTTCATGAAGAAAATGCTCTTCTTTTTAAAACCCGTATGTTTGAAAGCTATTTTATCTTTTTTAAACGGACGACCTAATCGTATGTTGCCAAGTTCTTGTAATTTCTCCATTATTTGAAAACCTGACAACTTTATTGAATTTGTACTTAGCTTATTCCTCGGATTCTTAGAAGAATACCGACAACTTTTATCGTCGAATTTATCCTTAAACACTGTTGTTCGCCATATATGCTCAACTGGCAGGAATCTACGGTGTCCCAAATAACAAAACTTATTGCTTTTAGGTAGTCGAAGATGCTGAGTGTCATCCATACATACTGGACAAGCAGACTTTCCCTTTGTACACCATCCCAACAAATTTGCATATGCAGGGAAGTCATTAATGGGCCACAATAATGCATCTTGCATATCAAAGAATTCTTTTTTGTGTGCATCATATGTATGAATGCCGTTATACTACGACAGTTTCAGTTCATCTAACATTGGTTGAAGATAAATGTCAATTGCATTTCTTGGCTGCTTTGGATCGGGGATGAGGAGGGTCAACATCATAAACGACGATCGCATACAAAGCCACATAGGTAAGTTGTAAGTTACCATTACGACTAGTCAAATTGAATAGGATGGGTACATGTTTTTGAAATGATTAAACCTATCGCTTGCAAGACCCAATCTGACATTCTTTGCATCCTTTGCAAATGCTAAATGAATGCTGTCAAACATTTTCCACTCTTCTGAATTTACAGGATGATGAATGCGACAATCTCGTGACATATTATTCTTATGACTTGTCAACAAATTTGCAGTTTATTTGAAATAAAAAGGCATTGAAGCCTAGGAATTAATGGAAAGTAACGTAGAACCTTCTCTGGCTGTTTTTTGGCCTTTGTATTTAGTGGATTTCCCACTTTAAATCTCTCAACACCATATTGTGGACAACTACTCAACCCTGCATATTGATTTCTGTATAACACAATCATTTGGACAAGCGTCAATTTTCTCGCAATTTAAACCAAGTCCACGAATATATTTTTTTGCTTCATACTATGTCTTTAGATAACCTTTCAGATCATTTAAAAGCTCTCCAATGAATTCAAGCACCTCAGAATTAATTTAGAGGTCGCTCTATTTATAACCTTCATCCGAAATAACTTCAAAAGAAATGACAACTTAGAAATGGACGTGGTACCAGGAGCAATAGGTTCATCCGCTACCCTAATAGCATCATAAAACTGATTACAAGTTTCTCCACTAGTTGGATCTTCAACTTTTGCTCTCATCTCATCAAGCATTTCATCGATGTCATCAGCTTCAATGTCAACAGCTGTCTCAATGAAATCTATCGGAAATCATTTGTCTTCCTCTGTCTGATCCTCTCCATGAGCAATCCAGTTAGTATAATGCTGACACCAATCGTTGCAAATCGTGTGCTCATATACAGTGTTCCTATCATGTGAATATCCATTCAAGCACCTCCTACATGGGCAAAATATCCTGTCAAACTTGTCTCCTCGTCTAAATGACTTCCTATTGTCATGAAATGCCTAATCAAGGAACTCTCTCACTCCATTCTTGTATCGAGAGTAATTTGAGTTCCTCAAACTAATTCAGGACTAATCCATGATAATCTACAAAAATGAAATAAAATCGCCCAATAATTATAATTAATCTGATTTCATAACAGTGTTTATATTTTGATTAATATTTTCACTTAATAGCCCATCCTTGAAGATTTGATCACAATGTTACTTGTTACATGTAACTGGTGTCTAGAGAAATTTCGGCAGCATCTCCTTACACTTCTCCAATATAGCCCCCAAGACTAATTTTAACTACATTACCAATAACTTCCACCTAAGGGTGCATTAGGAACGTAGATAAGATCAGTTGGTATATCGGAGAAAAAGATACTACCAAAATTCCTTCAAACATCGGTTCCATGTAACAAATAACCCTAAGTTGTGATCAAATCTTTAAAGACCCCCCTTTGTTCAGAATTTCTCTTAACAAAGGACGATGACTCTTTATGGCATGCTATAAAGAGAAAGCTTCGTGAATGTAAGTGAGGTATGCAAACACTTTTCATTGTTTGTATAACATGATCATAAGTGTCTATGGATAAGTATTTTGACACGATTATCCCCTCTTAAAACCTATAGCCTAGGAGTTAGAATACATATTGTTTACCCTCAAGTACATCTAGATATGTGTAAATGTGTGTATCTATGAATTCATTAAAATATTAAAATTTACAATAAAAATAAATAATTATATACAATATAAAAATAGATTCTTCCTCTCTTTCCCTTCTCTCCCTTCTCTCCTATCTCCCTATCTTACCACTTCCTTTCTACTCTCTTTCTCTCTTCTCCCTACCCTTTCTCTCATCATTCCCTTCCTTTATATTCTTCTCTATGCATCGCTCTCCCTCTTCTTCATCTCCCGTCTATTTATTTATCCTCTCTTCCCTCTCTTCTCCCTATCCTTCCTCTCCTCCTTCCCTTCACTAATTCATATTCTTCTTTATTCATCTCTTTCCCTCCTCTTCCTCGCCTACTCCATCTCCTTTCACTTTCCCTCTCTTCTCTCATTACTTCTTCCAAACTTCTTAAATTCATAAAAATTTTCACATAAGAAAGACAATAAGCATCAAGTGGGCACACCTCACATTCATAAAATAAGTATTTAGAAATATTATCAAGTGGGCACACCCTACATTCATAAAAACATTCACACATCATAATATCATCAAGTGGACACACCCAACATTCTAATAAACCTAGCTAAGTGGGTACACCCCACATTCTAAACCTTAGTGGTCACACCCCACATTCATTTACAAATTAATTAACTTTAATTGATATACCTCAATGCAGCGTGTGAATCGAAGAGAGGTGTCCGATGATCGATGCGAGATACCTAAGTCAAATTATAAAATTTTATAAGCAAAAAATTAAAAAAAATTACATAAATTTAAACACATCTTACATTTAATTAATATACTACATATTTTTAAATTAACCTAAAAATAAAAAATGTTGAGAGGGGGAGCTACTGCTAAGGGGAGGGGGGTGGGGGGGTTTGGCTGGGAGGAGGAGGGGTTGTGGGGGTCGGTTGGAGGAGGAGGGGGGAGTTTGACCGAGAGGAGGATGAGGTGGAGGTGCCAGGGGGTGGGGGGGAGCTTGCTGGGAGGAGGAGGGGGTGGAGGTGGTGGGGGGAGGGGTGGTGGCTCGCTTGGAGGAGGAGGATGTGTGGGAGGGGTCAGTTGCAGTTGGGAGGAGGTGGGAGGGGGTGGTCGCGGCTGGGAGGAGGAGGGCGGACAGGCGGATGTGCGACGGAGGTGGGAGGATCACTCGCTCGACTAGGAGGAAGGCTACAAGTCGTGCGACGGCAGAGGTGGGAGGGCCTTGTGGACTAGGAGGATGACGATGGGAGGGGGTTGGAGGAGGTCGAAGGAGGACGATTTCGACAGCCATGAGAGTAGGAGAGTCTTGCTTACCGAGGATGAGGCGGACGTGCGGTCGGAGGTCGTCGTTGTTGTCGGGGAAGGGAACGATTGAAAGGGGGTAGGGTTCTAAGGGAGTTCGTGAAGTCGGGCTAAATATTAGGCCTGATACGACGGTTTTCTCCAAAATCATCTTCTAAAGTCAGGTTAGGGCGCGAATCTTTTGCATCAAAGGGAAATTTTTGTTGATGACATACACAATAGTTTCATAGAAAATTGTCGTATTTGTCAATGCGATCACAAATAAGACGGTATTAAAACTGTCGTCTATAGGTGTCGCTACAGACGACGGTTCTAATTCAAAACCGTCGTCTATATCGATGCGGGGACCTCCACACATAGGAGGGAACATGGAGGGTTAATATACACGACGATTTGAATTAGAAACGTTATGTATATTATAAATAAGACGATTTCGTAACTGTCGTGTATATTTTAATTTTAATTAAAATAATTATTAAATAAATATCGTCAAAATTTAATTTTCTAGTATGGAGTTATTCCTTCCTGTTATTAAAAATCCTTGTTAAAAAAAAATAGAGAGAGAAATCATCTGCATGGATTCCGCGTTCGTCCCAAGCCGCTTTCCAGAAGAGATTCCTCGTTACAAAAAGAAGAAAGCCCCGCAGACTCCAAATTTCTGGCATCGATGAAAACGAGACACCAACCCCCACCTCCGCTGGACGTTTTCCAGATCTCAGCATCTAACGTAAACAATAGACGGTAAAGTCTTCAGAGAAGACTCCAGGAACCATGTCGACATGTTTCACGTTACCATACACACCCCCCCACCACCCCACGTGGCTCTCCCCACAGACCGAACCTCTCTTGCCGCCCATCCCCTTCCTCTGGCCGCTGTCAAATGACGCAATTATGAGCACATCACATCAGCCCACGACCCAGCACCGCCGTACAAAATCTATCCCTGCGAGTCCATCCCCGGCCCTCCTCCTCTCTCGCATGCATGGAAAGCGAGGGAGAGATCCGGAGCCGCCGAGAGAGTGGGGGATTGAGCTGCTGGGAAGACGCCGCGTCCGTGCTCGTAGCCGTGGCGCTGCGGAAGAGCATCTGCAGGATATGGGAGTCTCGGCACATGGTGTTCGACCTCGTCTCCATGTTCGCGGTGGCCGTCCAATTCGGCTTCGTTGTCCGGAGGCCCACGGTCGCGGTCACCGGGCGGTACACTCCCACCTCCTCCATGGTTGCAAGGCATGACAGGTAGTGGGCGTTTATGTTTATAGGTCGGCGTCTTCTCACGCCATCTACATGGTGGTGACTGGAACCTGAGGGCCATCCGAAATAAAGGTTATGAGTTATCTTTGCTTTATCTGAGGTCATCGCATTCGCATGCATGCGACTTGAACAATTGTTTTCGTATTTAATTGATGGAACGAAGAATCGGAGAGTCTTGGTATTTGGTTGGATTTGCTATTTTACCAAAGAAATTGAGAAATTTTATTCTATTTGAGGTGTTCATTTGTTGAAGTAAGTAAAAAAATTACTGAGAAAGAGAGGTTAAGCAAAATTAACGGATAAGATTAGATAATTTCGCGGAAGAGTGGAGACAGAGTCGTGAAAATCCAGAATTGGAGGTGTAATTTCGGCATGATGCAATTCTAAAATAAATACAGCCAGACGAGGAAGCACTGTGAAGTTTTGCATGTGGTGTGATTGTGATTTGTCACGGTCTGCAGGAACGCCTAGCTAAGGCCTGTGATAATATTATATCATATAATAGAATCCGAGCTTCGAAAATCAACTCCAAAATTGGTCATCAAGATTATCTATCAAAATGGTGCGTAATCCACTGCTAAAGTCGCGTCATAGCAGCGAGCAATTCCGGCGCCTAACTCGGACGTTGTTCAATAACAACAAAACAACCTCCGATTTAGGCAGATTGTTTTTTTCTTTCCTTCGAGAACAAAAATCGCAGGTTGTTTATATAATAATCGAATTATATACAATGTTGCTTTCGATATTAATTAAGAGAGCTGTAGTTTTTTTTTGTTTTTAGAGGAAAAATCTTTCATTCATGAGCAATCAACCAAGACCAAAGGATAGAAAAAGTACTCCAAGATCCAACTGACACCATATCCCATATAAGATTTTGCTAGTGAATGAGCCAACCTCAATCCCCATATCCTAACATGCTTGACCCGAAGGGAGGAAGCCTAAGAAAACAGTGATTAACATTTATCAATAATATACTGAGATTTCCATTGCTTAGACTTAGTGATTTGATGAACTAGGGATAAGGCATCACTAAGTGTGCAACCATCGCTGAAAGTTAAAGACAAGGCGAGATGGATATCTTGAAGGATCATGAGAGCTTCGGTTTCTTCGGAGAACGAAGAAGAAAATTTAATGGCTTGAGCCGCCACCACATTTTTAGTAGCATTCAGAGCCACTGCCGCCACCATAGAATTTGAACTACTTAATGCATCATCTATTAAGATTTTGCCTTTAGCGTAGGATGGGATAAAAGATCCATTCTCAACCAGAGAATAAGAATGGATGGGAGAACTCCTCTGAGCAAAACTGATATAATCCATATCCGACTGGGAAAGATGAAGATTTATTGTTTTCAAAAAGAAGATGAAGATTTATTGATGCTAAATATGTGACTTTAATTGTTGGACATTGCTTCCATAGTTGTCATGTATACATCTGCGTCTTTATGACTAAATAAAGTATGCAATGAAGAAAGGCACTCGAGGATTGTTACCTGCTTGCCTAAGATCGTCACTGATCTTTTGATAGACAAGGAACCAATCCATTGAATCATCAATCCTTAAATCAAAATTTAACCAGAGAGTTCTAGTGAAAAAGTAGGATAGAAACAAATGGTTCCCATCTTCAACCTCCTTATTACAGAGCAAACACGTAGAATCAAATTGGGGAATTCTACTAGTCAATAGTGATCTTGTGGAAATGGCACCCACCGTTGCTTTCCAAAGAAAGAGCTTTATATGGGGAGGGAGATCCATGTGCCAAATGTTTTTACAACAAGCTAGAGATAAGTCATCCAATTAAGAGGATCTTTGGAAATGGAGTAGAGATTGATAAGCTGTCTTGATAGAGAAAAGGACTTTAGGATGGGTCATCCAAATAATGATTCCAATGAATGGAAGTTGAAATAATTTTTTCAGGGAAATTTTCTACAATAAAATTTGTACTCCAGGAAGAATTTTGAAGGTCAATTAGATCCTTAACTGATGATACCAGTGCTAGAAAGCTGGTAGAAGAATGTACAGTACCCTCAAAATCCCTTACCCATCTATCTCGCCAAATATTTGGCAGATCTCCCTTACCAACAAGCCAACCAGTGCCTTTAAATAGGTGACTCTAAATGGAATAAAGAGCCTTCATGAATGGTGAATCTGTCGACTTTGGAATAGAATCCTAGAATGTACCAGAGCTAAAGTACTTCATCTTAAGTTGTGTTTTACATGGTCCATCCTCTTGAGTTAACAACTTCCATCCCATTTTCTTCAGGTAAGCCATGTTTGCAAACTCAATTGATTTAAATCCCAATCCTCCCATATGTTTTGGTGGACAACCCACGAATATTGAATTAACAGAGCTGTAGTTAAAAAAAAGGAAAGAAAGGAGAAGTGGAATGGGAATTTTAGCAGGTTTTGACGATGAAATGTTGCACGGTTGGCATGATTAAATATATTAATCAACCAAAAAAACTCTTTGATTATTGCAGTTGCTCATAAATGACGAAACTTATTTACATGATTCTTCATAATTGGTGTGGTTGATGTGATATGTTGTGGTAGCCTTGAATTGTGAAATGCTCTTGTAAGTAACATGGAACTTGTGTGTACTAATACGCTTGTATTCCATTGTATCAACACATTTATTTCCTCTTCGGGTAGTGAAATAATCCGCTTGCAGCTAGTTTTTATCTTCTCTTGCTTTGAGGGGATTTCCGCGTCTCTACTCTTTGTCTGATTTCTTATTCATCAAGGATCCAATCATAACAAATGGCATCAAGGTTGAGTTTTGTTTGCATGGAGTTGTGAGCACTGCAACATCAACGATCTACATTCGTCGTGATCAACAAAGGTGTGCACATGGGAAGCCATCACATGTTTGTATGGTACGTGCAAGAGGAGATCAATCACTGGATCTTAGCAGTGTGTTTATGCATTGGATTTGTCTAACCAATTAATCTATAGTCCAATTAGTTGGATATTATCTTGTTGTCCAGCAAGTCCACTTATATCCTAATTGATTAGGGGTTCCATTAATTTTGTGCCCTCGCTATTTGGCAAATTTGCCTTTAGATCAACCAATTTCATGAAGATGACGATTGAAGCTTGAAATCAGGAAATTCAAAATGTCAATTTGGATCTATAAGAATTTGAGATGCATGTAATACTTGTTCAACAAGGCATAATAAAGTTGTTGTTCAACAAGCAGAACATGCCAACATCTATGACTGCAGACGGGAAGGTAATGATGGACGATAAAGCCTTTTCAAGTGTATGGCACTGTCAAATAAGGTTCTTTGAAAGGTCGTGAATCTTCTTACATGATGAATACTCCTACAAATTAGTCCTTAAGAAACTAGAAGTTCCTACCTTTTAGCCCTTGATCTCTTGCGATTGGGTCCCTACAAATTTGTTTCTTTTGCGGTGAGCTCCCTACAACACCCCTACCTTTCTTCTTCCTCTTCTTCTCCTTTTCTTTGTTGGCTGCAAGAAGCATAGAAGGTGGGGTCAGAACTTCTGGTGGAGATCGGTGAGGAGTTTGTGAGTGCACGAAACCTCTACGGGAATTGTCCGTTGGGGTGCCATGAACTCTCCCGCGATGTTTGAGAGCTCGGAGATGGCCGAAGGAGGCTCGTCATGGATATGGAAGATGGTGATGATGACGGAAGTCGACGAAGCTCCTTGGTGCACGAAACTTTTTGTCGAGGATCGCAAATGGTTCCTCGTGCCACCACGGAGCTTCTCGTTAAACTTCAAGCCGTGAGGATGCTGGAGGAGGCTTTGCGTGCTTGACAAGGATGGGTCAGCGTGGGTCATTCAGTCGAGGTGAAGAGGCGTTGAAACTCCCATCCAAGAGGTTGAGGAGCTTCCATGTGATGCACTGAAGGTGGAGGAGGTGTTGGATTTGCGTGGGGATGCTTGGAGGTGGCTGATGGTGGCATGGAAGGTGATGGTCGGTGGGTGTGTTCGGTGAGCGTGTAGAGGTGTTGAAGCTCTCAATAGAATGAGGGCTTTTGCTCGTGGAGGAGTGGTGAAGGTGGTGACATGGTCGGAAATGGGTGAGGAGGCGTGGACGTGGTGTTTGGTGGTTGCTGGAGCATCCGCTAGAGTGTGGCCGGTGATGGAGAAGATGAAGAGGAGGATTGAGAAGTTGCGGATATTTCTCTAATCTAAAACACCTAAACTACTCTATGGAGTAAGGGGTGGAAGAAGAGATACCTAGGACGAGGAGAGGAGGTCAGAGGACATCGGAGGAAGGTGGCCGGACGTGGAGAAGGAGATGGGTCCAACCAGGTGAGTTGGAGCAACGAAGAGGAAAAAGAGCTGCCTTCTTTGATGGGAAACACGGCGATGACGAGAGTAAGAAGAACCCTGATGGTAACACCATCATGGGCCCTGACTAGCCACATTTAGTCAGATTTGATTGATAAAAGCTCTTGCCTAATCATTTGAGGGTCATAACTCTGCATTATTCTGATTTGAGAAAAGAATTGGGAATCAGGATTAATTCTATAAGTTTAATAGCACATCACAAATACAGACTAACCATGGGTCACTCAGGGTCTAATTGATGGTCAAATGAACTCAAAAGTCTAAAAAGTAGGTCAACACTGACAGAAATGGGGTTTCACGTATTTTGAGGGCAAAAATAGTACACAAAATCGTAATTATCAACCCACTTAAATTGAAGAAATAAAATCCATCTAAAACTCCTAAAATTCATAGAAAAATATTCTATGAGATTTTGTACCCTTGGTTTGACCATTTGAACCTATTTTGACCTAGAATAGAGTTTCATACGAGATTTTACCCTGATTTGGGATTCTGTGCAAATTGCCTAGTCAAACGTGGTCAAAACTCAAACCTAATTAGAGTCCATCTTGACCTAGTTTGCATATAGTCCTTTAAAACTCTATTTCTTACATTTAGCACCTCAGGTTTCAAGTTTATTGCTTTTGGGACCCTAGCTTCTAGTAGTTTTCTTAATTTTGGTCACTGCTGCCATTGATGTGAAACCAAGCTCAGCAATGAGATCCGAGAAGGGATTTCTCCCTCAAATCAAAGCCAAATCTCTCCAAAATTGGAGAAATTGATCCTCAAGCAATTCCCAATCATTTGAGCCAAATCAAAGACTCTGAGGAGATCTCTAGAGCTCAGGCGAGCTCAAAATTTCAGGGGAACTTTCCCTGAAATCTCAAGAAATCTAGGCCTCTTTCCTTGGTCTTGAGCTCATTCTGGAGCACTATAAGAAGCCCTCAACCCCAGACCATGCTCTTTAACTAAGAATTGACCAGAACTACCTCTCATATCTCTCCTCCAGCCTTTGCTTCTTCGAGCTCCGGTGAGCCTCTCAACCCCCTTCATCGAGACGTTCAACAGTCAAATTGACCAGCTCTTCTTCCTCGCCTCTTCTTCACAACCGAGTCCAATAAAAGACCAGCCGTTTTTGCCCTCTCCTGCCTCACCGCTCCCTTACCGATGACATCACCTTCTCTGACATCGGCCAATCACAATCAGCCTCAATCCCTCTCCGTCTCACCTCCTAAGTTCCTCTACTCTCTTCCTCTCCCTCTCCAGAACACCCTCACCCCTTTAGACTCTAGGACCAACCACCGCACCACCCACCACCTTCAACCTTGTCATCTTCCCTAACTTCGGTGCAAACTTGGGCGAGTTCGGTGATTAGGTGTGGCACATGATAGCTAAAATGTCCAAGTTAAGCTAGAAACTAGGTTAAACACTATTGAATTAACACAAGAAATGTGTTAAGTGTGGAAAACAACTGAATTGACTTAAAACATCAAAATTGTGTTAAAAAAATGAAATTAGGTCATAAAATAAGATATTCTATTCATTAAAATGAAATAATGATCTAATTACAAATTGAACATATAATTGAGTTCAAAAGTTCAAATAAAAAGTAAAATCAACTTCGTAAATGTTCAATTAAGCTTTAATAAAAACTTGGTAGCATTTGGACATCATTAGGACCTTGCATTTATTAGATTACATTTAGGTCCTTTGTTTACAAACATATCATTCATATAAAAACTTCCAAGGATCATTTTGTAAGCCACAGGGACCTCTTTGCATAGACCTAGGGACTGCTTTGATATCATTCCTCACCACTTATGGGCTTGCCTACAATTTTTCTACCCTTTCGCCCACAAGGGCTTCTCTGCAAAACCACCAAAAGACCTGCTGCGAGCAGATCACTATAGCCGCAAGAACACGGTCAATCACGACCGTTCATCCTGTAATCTCTTGATCTTAAGGCCCTACTCCAATCGAAGCTTCACGCGCATCGGCGAGTGTGTTCACCTTCTCTAGATCTCATCCAACGGCCGTGATTTGGATTAAAACTACGCGCGCCCTCGCAAGCTCATCTCCATCACCCAAGCCCTAGGTGCTTAATCATGCCTCTGCAGTGATTGGAATCACTCCCCTGCTTACTTAAGCAGCTCCCCTGAGCTGCGCGCATGCAAACCAACTCCCTCCCCCTGAGTGGTTCCCTTCATCCATCCCCTCAGCCTTCCACCCCCTTTCATCGCCCACGGTGACAAAGTGGGTTCCTCTCCCTCGTTCAATCGCCTTTAGCCACCGACTATTGGCTCTTAGACACCTCTTTCTTCAGTTGAGGATCTCTTCCATTTTATCACCATCGACCTCCAGCCGGTGGACCTTGCACACCACCTTCATTTGTTAGCTAGATCTATTGCTTTCGTAGTGTAGTTTTCTTGCTTTCTAGATTAATTTTAGTATAGTTAGTGTAATTAGATTAGCTTAAGAGTAGATTAGATGATGGAATTCACTAGTTTGTTAGATTAGCTAGGAGTAGATAGATTAGATCCGATTTGACCCCTCTGATCAATTCAGAATAGAGAGGAGTTTTTCGCATTCTCGCATCAATTCACTGATCTCCCACCACATCTCATAATCCATATTCTCTGATATTCTCTCATTTTAATCATTGTTCACCCTTTCATCAAGGCCTAATTCAGATCCATATTCTCTGAATTTGAGCCTAAAACTCATTTGAGGGGTCTCCCACTCATTCCATAAATCCACAAAGGCCCTCCGATTTGATTTTAATTGAACTGATTTACTTGATTCTTTCAGATTTGGTTTTGACACCCAATCTTGCGATTTGGGAGTTAATTTGGTGAGAAATGATTTTTATCAAGTGAATTGGATTGTTTATGAGTTTCATTGGTTGGAATGTGATGGGCTTGAGCTGTTTTAACTTGATTCTTATTACTGAATGTGTTCTTGCCCTATTTGGATTGTGATCTCTGATTTTTGGCACTTTAGTAGTTCAAGCCAAGGAGAATCAGTAAGTTTAATTTGAGGCATGAACAATGTTTTAATGGGTTAAATGAATCATCTACTGTCCCTGTTCACTAGCCAATGGTGAATAGGAACTATAACTAATGACATCACCGTAATGACTCAAGACTGAAAATTCAAACTCTACAACAAGGCATCATGGTTTTGATTTTGAATGACATGGAATTCCAAATTTGATCAGAGGTCTGATATGATTTTTGAATGAGTTTCTTTACGTAGATTCTCAGATTTTAGAGTTTTAAATGATTTATGAGAAGGGGATTTAATTAAATCTAAACACAACAAATCCAAAAGACTAATCTTAATGTATCCGTCCAACATTGAGGTAAACATGGGCATCAGATCAAATGTATGTGATCTGATCAGATTGGCAGCTTGTAGTTGCTGATATTGGGCAGGAACTGCTGCCATTAGACAGCAGCTGCTAAATTTTAGAGTTGCCATTGTGCAGCAGATCAGCCACTGTTTGGCTGTGTTGGCTGGTCTGAACTGGGATTTTGGCTAGGAATTCGAGTTTAAGTGAGCTAACATGTTTTGTAATATTAGAACTCAATGACAATAAGCATTCATGTACCTTTAATTAATTGAAATTCAATTAGGATTGCTTGTAATTTAATTTTGAATTCCATTGTCAGTTATTGTTTCTTGGTTTAACTGTTCAATGATGGAATTTAATGAAATCAAATAAAAACTTATGCTTAACTGCCCATACTCCTTTCATGTGTTGTGTTGGATGATCTTGAATGTTTTTACCCCATTTCCAGCACTTAGAGTCCCATTTAAGGCCTAAAATTGGTGAACCTTGTAAAATATATAAAAACTATATAAAAAATTTCAAAAAAATAAAATAAACCTATGTTAAGTAAGATCAGGTATTTTATTAAGTGTATGCAAAGTTTTAAAGTAATCTGAACTCCCAGCTTGGTAGAATATACTAGCCGATAGTTTAGTATACCTTGAAATTTAATAAAAAAACTTAACTTAAAAAATAACTCTCTCTCTCTCATCTCACTCTTTCTCTCTCATCCCCTATCTCTACTATATATATAAACGCCATAAAAATCAGAAAATACCCAAAAACTCTTAAAAATACTTTGTTTATTATGTATATACTTGTATATACTAATTAAACCTAAGTTATATGTATATGTTGTATAGTATGTATAAAATATCTATAAATAAATTATATATGTATTATACATCTTAAATTAAGTATTTAGAATAATTTATTATATATATAACCTTATTATATAAATATCTACTAATTTATATAACTTAAATGTATAATAACTAAGTAATTATACAAACCTATTTAAATGTACATATCTGTACTTAATACTGTAAATATGTATTTATATATATAATATGTATTATATAATACTTGCTATTTAATATAATTATATATTTACAGTAAATAATTAACTTATTATTTTAATTAGGTAATTTATTAAGTTAAAATAAAATAAATTAGTAATTTAAGTTAATACTGAGATAATTTATAGTGCATACTTATAATATATTATACTAAGTATTTTCAACTTATTTAAATCATATTTATATTGTATTATAGTATTTTTGGTTTATTTATATGTAAAACTAACTAAAACATGCATTTAAATGTAAATAAATTAAAATGAAGTTTATAAAATATCATAAAAATATGGAATAAATAATTTATCATGTATATTAATATTTTATTAAGTCAATTTGATGATTAATTGGCTAATTTATACTTTAATTAACAAATTAACGCATAATTTAATATGTATAAACTGTAAACTTTAGCTAATTTAATTATGTAATAAACTAGCTTATTTTTGTAAAATAATTACGTAATTATGTAGCCCTATGTAAGGACTTTACAATGGTATAATTTAATCATAATTTATATTAAATTATGGCCCTCAAATTGAGGGCCAAAGTTGCTAAATCAGAATATAGACGCGTGTAGCTGTAGCGCTCAATTGAGTGCTTCTCTTGTCCTACATCGGTAGCGTAGAAGCAGCCGCAACGCTCTTTATTGAATTTGTGTTTTGCCCTCTTCTGTCGTCATGGTGTCGGGCACCATTACAAATGCACTCATCTCTCCTCTCTCGATTTGATATGGCATGAATGTGTGTGGTGCATAGGCCTAATTGGGCCCATTAAAGAGCATTGAATCAGATTTAAATGCACCTAATTAAGAACTAGGGTGGCCCTAGTAGAGGTCTGGTCCTACCCTAAAAGGGGTGTTGTGTATCCCACGAAAAGGTCACCAGCCTGCACTAAACCTAATTTTTGACTTAGTGAACCGGTCTAAGTGTTGAGTAGCTACAGTGGCTAAGTGTTGAAAACCCCCTTGTGCCTTTGTGTGTGTTGTGTATGTGTTGGCTATGTGTGTGTTGTGTATATATACATACATACATATATATGTGTGTGTGTGTGTCTATATATATATATATAAGTAGATTAGATACTTATATGAGTTCTTATATGGATATAAATATCAATTAGAGCTTTAGTGATAGATTCATCCGTCACTGTATATATATATATGTTAGTATAAGTAGTTTTTGTCTTAAGTAATGTAAATATGTTACTAAGGTTACACTGACGTTTATGTATGTCACTGTACATAGGATTATATGTTAGTATAGATAGTATTTTACCTTATGTTATGTATATAATTTACTAAGGCTTTAGCAACAATTATATATATTATTGTATATATTATATATGTTACTATAGATATTAACATGTTATAATGATTTAGTATAGTAGATATTACTAACTATTTTTTTACCTATACTTAGGTATTATCTATATTAGTTGTAAATATTAATATAAAGTAATTTTATATAGTTTTTTTATGCTTGTTTGTGTCCATATGTTTCAGGCACTTTAATTCATTCTTTTGTACATAATTAACCAATTCATACAATTATTTGATTCTTTCATTCATTATGTAAATAAAATCAACATTTTTGAAATAAAAGAATATTTTTGGACTTAGAGAGTAATGTATATCAATAACTGCCTCCCAGTGAACAACCTGGAATAAACCAGTAAAAATTAAGTAAATAAATAAAATTGATACGACATCGGTTTGTATTTGTTTCATATACTACAACAATGACATTTAAAATATCATTTTTAGTGCGAATCGGTTGTCGACAATCATTTGTGCCACCGCTATACTCCACCAAATGACTCACCGTCAAGCCCAAAAGCTCCACTACACTTCCTCCAGCAAAACCCCTCTACCAATTTTAACGAGACATGCACTGCTATTCTCCATTGAGCAACCCACCATAACTGCACCTTCTCTAACTTCACTACTCACCCTCACACCGATCCATGACCACCATTGCATTCGCCATGCTCCGACGTTCATATTGAGCATTTTAACTTGGGCTTATAGCTCGTATTCGTGTTTTAGGTATCTTCACGAGAGAGCCTCCGCCGCCACCATCTTCTTCGATGTCTCTCGGCTCTGTCCGACCTTTATCCGACCATCTGCAGCACCAATCAAAGTGGCTGTAGTTTGAGAAGCTTCCCAGGCCCACGACTAAGCAGCATAACAGTAGCTGCAGCTCCAATTGCCACAGGTGATTTGATGGCCGAAACTCTTAAAATTTGACATTGTTGAGCGCTGTTCACACCTATTGGGCGCCTCGGTTTGGTGCCATGTTAGTTGTTAACAGCAACACGAAGCTACATATAAGCCCTTTGTGCTAGCAACCCCTCAGTTGTTAGCGTATGGCACAAACAGGACGCATGCATACATACTTCCTCGGGGGGTGTGCCCACGTGAGTGCGCGGGTGTGTGGGCACGTAAGCGCGTGTGGGCCTGATGGGCTTGTGAATGCACAAATATATACCTAAAATCGACTAAGGCCGGCCCATTAGTAGAGGTCAGGTCCCACCGATATGGGTGTTGTGTATCCTTTGAATTGGGCAAGCCCGCTCACTTAAAAACCAATTTTTAGTTTCATGAATTTTGAAAGATGTCCGTGCGAGAGAGAAGACATCCTAAAAGCTAAGTACAAAAGAAAGAAGAAGAGTTAAGAGAAAAAGCCATTTGCGGCTAATGTGAGTGTGTCAATGTGTGTGTGTGAGTATATATGTATATATGTATGGTATAAATATAAGTATATGTATATAAGTAGTAAATATGTATATAAGTATAAATAGAAGAGTATAAGTACCGTTTGAGTTCTTTTGTATATAAACCACCTAAGGGCTTTAGTGACAGATTTAGCTGTCACTGTAGATATGTATATACGTTAGTATAAGTAGTAACTTATACCTTATGTAATGTAAATATGTTACTAAGGCTACACTGACGTATATATATGTTACTGTATATGACATATATATGTTACTAAAGATATTAGTATGTTAATATAATTTAGTATAATAGATATTATTAGCTATTTTTGTACCTACACTTAGGTACTACTTATATTAATTGTATAAAGTTAGCATAATGTAGTATTAACTAGTTTTTAATGACTGTTTAGTTGTAAATTTGTTTAAGCCATTGTAGAGCTAATTAATTGATTCTTTTGTACATAATTAGTCAATTCATTAATTATTTGATTCATTCATTCTTTTTTTAAATAAAACTAGTATTTTTTGGAATAAAAGAATATTTTTTGGACTTAGAGAGGGATGTATATCAATAATTGCCTCTCAATGAACGACCTGGAATAAATCAGTAAAAATTATAATTAAATAAAAATGATGAGACTTTGATTTGCATTTATGACGAATATACTACAACAATAATATATAAAACATCATTTTTACTTCAACTCAGTAGTCGACAAACACATAATAATGTAGTACTTGCCATTAATATTTTACAAGAAATCATGTTGATCAATCCTATTTTTGCTCCATGGATCCAAGTTGCACAAGTTAAGAATTCATGTGGATTCAATTTACTCTTATCTTCAATGGATGAACCTCATGGATTTAATTTGAGCCATAGATCTCACTTAGTAGACAAAAATACCGACATTAATATTAGGATATATTCCAACATTAAATAGAACAATAGGTAAATAATATTTGTCTAGTTATAATGTCAATCTCTTTGGTAGGTGACATGACCGACATCATTAATCATAGTAAAGCACTATTGTTGGGTTTTTTTCCCTAGGAATGGCGCCAAAAATATGATGAGCAGACAATCGTGTTGTAATAAAAATGGTATTTTAAATGTCGTTGTTGTAATCTAATTGTTACAATGGAAACATATGTCGCATCATTTTATTTATTTACATACGTTTTACTGATTTGTTCCAGGTCATTCACTGGGAGGCAATTATTGATATACATCACTCTTTATATTCTAAAAATATCAATTTTATTTACAAAATGAATCAATGAATGAATTAATTAATGAATTAGTTAATTATGTACAAAAGAATCAATTAATATGCACTACAATGCCTTAAACATATGCACAACTCAACAGACATCAACAACTATGTGTAACTACACTCTGTTAGTTATGTACAATTATCCTAATTAATACCTAAGCATAGGTATTAAAATAACTACTAATTTGTACTACATTAAGTTGTATTAACACATACTATTGTCTTTAGTAACATATACTATATATACAGTAACATAAATATGTGTTGCTATAGTTTTAGTAAAAGTATGTACAAGACATAAGGCAAAAGAACCATGTTTACTAACATCTATAGATATCTACAGTGACATATCTATTCGTCACTAAAGCATAAGGATTTATTTATATATATAAGGCTCAAACAATGCTACTATTCTAATTATATTTATATATATTTATTATATATATTATCTATGTATACGTATACATTATTTATAAATATATTATTTATTATATCTACACACGTATTACTCATATACTTATACTATTTATATATGTATACTTTATACATACACATATATACAAGTACACACACATAAGCACACACTCTTACACTTGACACTTAGTTGCTCAAACACAGCCTCTCAAACCTTCCAACACTCACAATTTTTAGGACACTCACACACAACAACACCGATTTACTGTTCACCCAATCAAAATTTAGGTTTTTGATGGGTGAACCGAGTTTTTTGTGGGATACACAGCATCTCTAGGGGTACGACTAGACTACTACTAGACTCGATTCTAGCTTTATTTATGTGCATTTTAATTCAATTTCTTCCAAGCCCATTTCAAGCCCATAACACCCCACTAGGCCTATCATTGTACATGTACTGATTGATTGATTTTAGTCGTTAATTTGAGGACCATAATTAAGTCCAAATTATAAATAAATTATATATTTATAAAGCCCTTATATAGATCTACATAATTGTATAATTAATTTATGGAAATAAGTTATGTAAATATATATTCAAATTAGTTAAAATTAGGAAATTATGTATGTTAAATTAAGATTTAATTTGTTAATTAATGTACAAATTGTTAAAGTAATCATGAAATTGACTTTATAAATAGTTGATTTATATATTAAAGTATTTATTAGAATTTTAAATTTATTTTAGAGTCTTTATTTTAATTTATTTAGCATTAAATATACATTTTGAATAGATATGTACATATTTCAGTTATAAATAATGTAATATAATACAAATATAGTATAAATAGGTTGAAAATATTTAAAATTAATATAGATACATATACAGTATAGATTAATTCAGTAATAACTTAATTTATTAATTTATTTTTTTTTAAAGTTAATAATCTAGTTAATTAACTTAATAACTTAATTATCTACAATAAATACATAATTAAATTAATGTACAGGTATGGTATAGTATATAATAATTATTTAAATATGCATGTACAGTATTATGCATGATTATAGACATATACATAGGTTTTTATAATTACTCAGGATTATATACATTTACTTTAATATAAATTAAAATATAATAATACAATAAAGTTATATATACAATAAATCATCCTAAATAGTTATTTAAATATATTTAAAACAATTATAAGTTATTTATGTATATTATTTGCATATTTTACAATATCTACATATAGCTTAATATTAAATCATATTTACAGGTATAAATACACTATACAAGGTATTTTTAGGTAGTTTTGGGTGTTTTCTGATTTTTGTGATTTATATATATATAATAGAGATAGGAGATGAGAGAGAAAGGGTGAGATGAGAGAAAAAAACTCTTTTTTTTGTGTTTTGAATTGGTTTCTTTTATTAAGTTTCAAAGTAAATCGAATCGTTGGCTGATATGTTCTACTAATTTAAGGGTTCAGAATACTTTGTAACTTAGCATACACTTAAGAAAATAGCTGATCTTACTGAAGGTAGGTTTATTTTATTTTTGAAAATTTTTGATGATTTTTTTACATTTTTACAATCTCACATGATGAAGGCTCAAAGTGAATTAGGAACTAAGAACCGAAGCTTTCAAAGTTAGTTCTAAGTGATGGAAATGCATTATGAACATTTAGAGATGTCTAGCAAACCATATGAAACATGATGGGCCCTTAGAACTTGATTTTCACTTTGATTTCTTTAAAATCCCTACTTGGATAGATTTATACACTCACATACAACTGACATAGTTTTAAAAATGATTTCACATGCTATTCCAATCAAAATTTAGCCTAAGCATTGTATATGAATGCTTACAAATGAAGTTCTAGCACTACAACACAATGCCAACCCATTAAACCTTCAAATCCACTCCAAAATCCAGCCTAAAATCCTTCTGAATTTCTTCCAGATTGCTACTGCTATAAAAACAACAGCTACCTTTACTTCAGCATCTGAGGCTGTTGTTGTTGCTATAGAGTCAGCAACAAAGTGCTGCTATTTGAATAAGATTAGACAACTGAGATTAGACTAGATCAGGTTGGATCTAAGCCAAATCTAAACCCCATCTGAAATGACCTGCTACCATTTGGGTTGGTTAAGACGTCTGTATTAGCTATCAGACATTTGTCCAGACGTCTGGATAGAGGGTCGGACGTTTGAAAGAAGAACCGTACCTTGTTTTCTTTTTCCGCACGCGCACACATGTGCACATCTCCTCTCTCCTCACCTCAAACCCTAACCTTTTCCTATTTAAACCCCACACCCATGCCACTCTCTCCATCACCACCAGCCACCACCTCCATCTTTCCCTCCTGCCGACCGCGACCTTCCTCCCAGCCTCCAGTGCAGCGAGTGGAGAGGAAGAAGAGAGACGGGACACAGAGGAGGAGAGGGGAGCGAGAGCGTAGGAGGAGCTCGAGGGGAGGAACTCGCGAGGGAGCTGTGGGAGCTTGGAGGAGCTCTTGCAGGAGTCGAGAATGAGTGCGAGGAGGAGCTCGCGAAGGTGAGCTTCGCGACCTCCTGAAGCTGCTAGCGTAGTAGCTGCGGGCGGCGCCGAGGGGTTCGCGCGGAGAAGAAGGCTCGTGAGAGTTCTGCGTACTGGATATTTTACACTATCAGATGTCTGGAGCACATCCCAGACATCTGGAGTAGCAGGGGGATATTCGAAGCTGAGGCCGGACGTCTGAAAGCATGCGTAGTGCCAAGGTATGTGCTTCTGCACGATTTCCGACCATGTAGGCTGTACCGCAGGGGATGTGTTTAGCCGTTTTTAGCTTTGCGCGTGCATACGCAGGTTCAAAGCATTAGAAAGGCACGGGGTGCACCCTTTGAGGTGTTTTTGGATGTTTGGACACGTCGCCAGATGTCTGACCGTACCTCCAGATGATCGGAAGGAGAGTTCGACGTGTGGAACTCTCTTCAGACGATCGCGGAAGGATCAAAATGTCTGAGCAAGCAGCAGGAAACCCAGGGTGAGTATTGGCATCTTTTAAGACGTCTGGGGTTAGTCTCAGATGTCTGATTTTGGACAGTGTGAGTGTTTTTGGCTCGTTTAGGGCCTAAACGGAATCGGATTTCCGTAAACGAACTACCGTTGTTTTTCGTCAGAGTTTCTCTACGAGTTAGTGACACTTGTATACGATTTTGGGCTCATTTGATGTGGTTGGTCAATTGAATAGGTTTCTAGCTAGTCGAGTATGCGGGACCCGCGGAGGCGACGGGATCTGCGATCGGAGCCCCCATTCCTCCCATGTTTTCTAGTAGAGTGGTTTACATTAATATGATGATTTAAACAAATAAACGACATGTTTAGAATAACTCGAATGAACCCTAGGTCAGGAACAAATGGGTATGGTTGAGCTACACTGTATACTTGAGATGCATGTAAAACCCTAAGATGAGAATGAACCCTAGGGCAGGAAGGAATGAGTATGGTTGAGCTACACTGTTTACTTGAGATGCATGTAAAATCCTAGGATGAGAATGAACCCTAGGGCAGAAACAAATGAGTATGGTTGAGCTACACTGTTTACTTGAGATGCACGAAAAACTCTAAATACTAGCAAATATATTGGTTATTTTAATGTGATGCTTTCTCAATTAATAAATCATGAGCTGCCTGTTTTAAGAATGAAATCGGTAATGTAATAGAGAGACTGGAAAGTTTGGAACACGAAGCGAAAGGAATACCAGAATGAACCCTACGGGGAATTAAGAGAAGAACTCTTGTAGACGGGAAGTGAGCTGGTCCTTGTGTACGTGGTACTAAGGAGAGCAACTGTCCCTTTAGTGTAAAGGGGTGCTAGCCGCCCATTGGGTTAAGCCATGGGATTAGGCCTATTCACTCTACATCGACTCTGTTTGGCCCTCGTGTACGTGGTACTGAGGTGAGCTACTTAGTGTAGGGAGGGAGCTAGTTGCCCCATGGGGCCCGGGGTTAGGTCTAGTCGCCCTACACCAACTCTTGTTAGGCCCACTGGGCAAACCAGGATAGTCGGACGAGAGTACGCGGATTGTGGAGGGGCGACACCCCTGTTCTGAGAGGGCAAGGCCCTGGACTATTCCGTACTGTACCTTTAGGCATACCCGCTAGCGGAAACGATTGACCACGTGCCAGTACGGGATAGCTACTTGCGCGCTAATCACACATGCCGTAGTCACCGTTATGTCGCGACCGTGACCTCGAGGTGGTTGATGAGTCCATTTTAATGGACTATTGTTACGCCTAAGTTAACTTTATTCTTACCTTTTAGGTTTGTTAATAACTACATTAAGTTATAGAATGTTTACATGCATCATTATTTAAGTTTATATCTATTTTATTGCATTCTATAACTTAATATGTAATTATTTTATGTTTTTTTATTGTAGGAATAAGGTTGGAAAAGGATAGGGGATGAAAGAAATTTTCCCCAACAACCGCCTCAACTTCACCTCATGTAACCTCTGGCCGGCCTCAACACCCCCCAATAGCTACCGGCCAAAATTAGTAAGGGATTTGAAATTCCCTTAACTCATGCGGGAGAGGAGATAAAAAATAGAGAGGCTTGGCAAAGGGTTGGCATCTTCGATTCTTCTTCCCCCCTAGGAGGGGATCCCTTCTTCTCCACCCTCCCCACCATGGAGAGTGTGGGCACTGTGGAACCAAGCGTACACCGCCTTCATCAATCCTTTGCAAGCCACAGCAGTGTCCTTCACCACACTGCCACTGTGCCTTCCAGCCTGCACCCTGCATCCATCGCCCTTGTGCCCCCCTTCAGTGCCCTTGCAAGCCCAGCCACCAGCGCTCTTAGCAGCATCAGAGCCTTCCCTCACCGCAGGCAACAGCCCCCTGCAGCGCCCTTGCGCGCCCAGCCTCTAGCGCCCTTGTGCGCTCAACCGCCCGCACCCGCGTAGGCCCACCGGTGCCTACACCAAGCCCTCGCCTACCCGCACTTGCGCCCCCTGCAGGCGCTGCTTCACCCCCCACCGCACCCTGCAAGCCCCGCCCGTAGGTGCCCTCGCATTGCACCAGCGCCTGCAGGCAGTAGCATGCCATCGCCATCACCTGCAGGCGCTGCACCACAGGTAGCAGCAAGCCAAGCCATCACCCTCGCATCTTCCACTGCTTGCTCCACCCATCAACGCCCTCGTTAGCCCTGCAAGTGCGCCCTACAAGCACGTAGTGCGCCTCACGCCATCGCCATCGCCCGTAGGTGCTGCACCGTAGCCACCCGCAGGTGATTGCAGACACCATAGCCACGCCCTGCCGGCGCTGTAGGCCACTCCCGCACGCGCCCTAGCACACCTTGCGTGCGCGCGCCCAGCGTGTAGCCGCGCGCGCTACAACAGTCGCACCATCCTCTCACGCGCGGCCTCCTCCTCCAATAGAGCCAACAAGTCAGTGGCCATTCTCCTCCGTCCGGCCGTTGCCAGCCACCTCTGGCCGCTGCGTCACCATCGTTGCGTAGTCCTTGTTGAGGCTTACCACCCCGTAGACTCTCGTCGCCAACCGTGCACGACCGTCCACGCGAGGAAGAGAGAGAGATCCTCTATTTTCTCCTCAATTAATATTTACATTTAATGCTATTGCCATTTAGATATTCGTATTTTATTCAAGTCACATTGCATTGATGCACTCATAGTTTTCTGAAATTACTTCACTTGTGTTATATGCATGATTTAACTTTGAATTTCAAGTCAAATTTGCATGTAAGTTAAATTTACATGATATGCCATTACACATGCATCATATGCATATTTTTTGGAGCTTAATTCCTGGCATGAAAATTACATAACTAACCCTGAACTTTTAAAGAAATTGCAAGCTCCATTTAAAATAGCATATTCCTTGCATTAAAGTCGCGAAAGTGTCTGCGAACAGTATAGTCCTCTACTCATGAATTTATTGGTCTATTCCTCCTTGTAGATTCGACATCTTTATTGTGGTTAAATTAGATATTTAGCTTTGATTGAGAGATTTTCCACCACATAAAACACGACATATCATTCTATTGCTATCATAAATAAGCAAGAATCTCTTCGTCAAAATGGCGCCGTTGCAGGGGCGGCAACAGAAGCAATAGATTCACTTCATTATTTTTGAATATTCTGAGTTGCGCAGTTATCTGATCATTTTTTTTATGTGCGAGGAATCTGACGGGGCGATAGGCGCAGTAGAGTGACGACATTGACCTTGACGACGCGCACAGCGGAGACGATCCTTTTGGTGGACCTTGATGCCACCTGGAGGCTAGAAACAGGAACACGTGGGCCTTGATCCCACGCACATAGGCTTACGGAGAAGCTTGTTTTTGATTTAGTCAGTAGATCTTAGTTAGATTTAGTTTAGATAGACATTAGAATTTAATTTCTGTCTTTTGGACCCTTGTTGGGTATTTTTGGGAACGTGTTCCCAGTGCTTCTTTATTTCTTATCGCTCTTGTATGCGGAAGCGTATTTTTGGGAGCGTGTTCCCATTTATTTATATTATAGGATTATTTGGATTGTTTGAACTGCATTTTGGTTAGTTAGTTAGATTAGGTCTGTTTGTTTATTATTATTATTATTAAAAAAAATATATATTCGAACTGCTTGGTAAAAGCTGCATATCTATAGGACGACCATCTAGGACTGAATGAGCAGCATCTATTGCACGAAGGAAGCTGGAGTAAGGTACATCTTCTCTTGAGCATCAATTACCTGTCATGTATATTCATTGAACCTAAATCTAAGATCACTAAGGTGCTTGAATGAAATTAATTCGGTGGTCACTTTAAAAATTGGGATTGCTAAGAGGTTAGACCTTAAAATCTGACTTAAAATTGTGTGCAAAAGGATCTTGTTTGCGAAATTTCAAAACTCAAAACACAATCATATATTTGCACACCTGAGACACTATGCACCTCACACATAAGGTCACTAGATAAATTTCTATCTCTCCTCTTTTGCACCAAAAGGGAAGTTAGTCGAAAATCAACAAGCCCATCTACCAAGTTACTTCAATTCCTCGTGTGTGGGCTCGATTCGAGACTTCCATCCCTTGCGAGTAGGTTATAGGCACCAGCGAAGGTTGGCCGAGGAAGCGTAATTTGTGCAAAACTTGTTTGGCCACCAACTGAATATTTAATTCTAAGACCTACAATCTACTAAAAATAGATCCCACTGAATTTGCGTTTGCTTTGATAGTAGAACTCTCTAGGAAGTTTTTGCTCGTGTTCTGAATTCTTCTAAATCCTAAGAGAGTTAAAACTATTTTGCTTAAAGAAATGGATCACCCTTATTCCTATCATTTACATTATCAGAGTCAATACTTCTCATCTTTTAACCGGGATCCCATGCCCCAAGCGTATCCAGCCTTTGATGGGTACATTGATAATTCATGGGATCATTCATATTCCTATCCTAGGAGTACTGGCTTGATAACTCCCACTTTTGAGCAGAGCCTAGGAGCGGGATTTTCCAACCCATAATTCCCTACTTCTATGCAAACAACCAACCCTCCCACCCTTTATGATTTTCCGTATCGAGGTTGGACCGATACCCTTAGGCAACCAGAGCCTGAAATTGACTATCCTCCCCAACCTGATAATAGTAGCATCTCCTCTTTTATGATAGAAATGCAAAAACAACAATAAGAAATGATGAAATCTATGGGAGAGATGTTGAAGAATGGTCAACAGTTAAACGAGGAAATAAGACAGCTTAGCTACGTGCCTCCCAGTAATTCTGATCCTTACCCATACGACCATGATCATGAAAATAATTCTGAGGAAACCAATGACAATAGGGATCCAGTTTTATGTAGCTATCACTTAGACTCTCCCAATGAGACATGGCCACTAGAGGAGAATGATCATAGTGATTATCCAACTGAGTTATATTGGAGTCAAAAGCAAGGGAAGATAGTACCTCTTGAGGACCTTGACTCCAATGACAGTATTCTCCTTACCCCTTCCAACCTGGGTCAAGGTTGTATTATTCCTATCACTTCCCCTATTGATTATTTGGTGGAATCCCATTCTACTCTTAGTGAGCCTACTCCTGACCCTCCTCTTAGGGAATCAACACCTACCATTCAGCATCCTGAGGATTTAAATGCAAACAATGAAGGTGACTCTAAGGGAATGGAGGATGAATTTGATCAATTTTGGTCTCAGGGATATGAAGAGTCCATTTAAGAGGATGATGATGCCCCAAAAGAGGAACCTGGATTGAAAATCTGGAGTGAATCACAGGGGAATTATTTATCATTTGAGGATTTACCTCCAAAGGATATAAACAATATGGTGAAATCGAGATTCCTCCCTTCTTTTGAGAGTCATCCTCCATCAAAACAGGAGTTGATATTAGAGGACAAACAAAATAGTGAGAAGCCTATGGGAGACTCTCGGGGACAAAATACGTCAATTGAGGATTTATACCCCGAGAAGAATAACGAATTCAGTGATACAGGCTTGCTCCAAAATATTAAGACTAATCCTCCTTTTGGAATAATTAAGGATACTGATTTAACTCCTGTCTTCACTAATGAATCACATATAGACCCCGACAAAAATTTGAGTGAACCAAACGAATCCGAGGATGAGCTTAATGATAATGATTCTAATATTTTGACCCTGCCATCAAAGAGTTGTAATTTGGAGTCTACCCTTGATCCAAATATGACTTCGATAATTAATGCTAGGCAGGGTAACGTGCAATTGTCTACAACTGTTAGGGAGTATACACAATCTGAATCATTATTGGAATTGGACCTGACACCGACTAAACCCTCGTTGGACTTAACCATTACCTTCCAACACTACAAACAACCCTTATATTCCCTAACCGATCATTGGCTGAGATCTCTGCTCATGTACATTCTTTCTAGAGAACATATCAGGCCAGTACATCCTTGGGTAGAATGGCGAGTGTGGATTGATGCTTGTACTTTTACTCTCGCCATTCAACGGTTTAAACTAATAATGTTTATATCTTTTACAACCCGTCCTGCTCTGGAGGATCCTTGTTATCCTCCACTTATTCCATTTCGGGAGGTCCCTTCTCATATTCCTTTTGTTATTCCTAGACCTCCACAGGTAGCCAACGAGATTTTCTGCTTTCATACATTCTGGTGAGAATTTGGGATTACGTTGCATCATTAGCTTGCCAACATCCGTGGCTACCTATTTTCTAGGCCCGCGTTGTTACGCATATTTTTAGGGCCTAACTTTTTCTATCTGGAACCAGACTTACAGGTTCGTTTTAAGCCTGGCTGCTGACAGAAAATGTAGCGCTTGTTGGAAGGCAACCCATCATTCTGAATAACACCGTCGTCAGGTGATTTCTTTCCTTTCTCCCTCTGTTTTAATTTTACAATGAGGACATTGTAGGAATTAGGCATGGGGGGTGCATTTTGCATTTTAGGAAGTATGCATGCATTTAGGTTAGCATATAAAAAAAAAATTCCCTTTTCTTGAGCTAAATGGGTTAGTCCCTAGCAGAATATCTTTGTCATTGGAGGTTTTTCTTCTTTAATTATTTCTTAAGTTTAGAATCCAGTACATTTATTGCACATGCACGTAGACTGGGTAATTGATCCTTGAAGAAAACCAATAAGCATTTGTAGTCTACTGAACCCTTAGACAGTTAATAGAGAGTCAGGCATACTATCTTCTTGTAGATCCACCCCATATTTGTGAGATGAAAGTAGAGAGATTACTGGTGCGCTAAGTCTAGTGCAATGACTCTTAAGTTTTGGACAATTAGATGATGATACTTCAGAGTTAGGCGTAGTTTTTGCTCTCTGTTCCTGTATGCGTACTTTGTGTGAATTCCTGAGAGTCACCAAATAAGGCAGATACACAGAGATTGAGTCTTGATAAAGCTATGACTATGGTGGATGGTTGCGACCATCCTTCATAGAGTCCTCGGCTGAAGGAGGGTAATAGTATCAAAGGTCAAAAATACGCCTGTCCTATCCATTCCTTCTTGGTGTTGAGAATAGGCACTTTAGATGTATTAAGTGCAAAAGTGACCTAATTTCAAGGTTGGTTGACCCAACAAGAGGGCAACTTCACCTATTTGTCCTTTGAGAAGCTTTAGGTCATTTCTTTTAGGATTCAAGTGAAATTAAGTGCTTGAATTTTAGGGTTTCTCTTGAATAAGTCTTTCCAAGCAAGGCTTAGGCACACCTCTTTTTGGATAGTTGATTCTTGCTTAGAAAGATGTGTCTCTAAAATCCTAAATTGGGGTCCTTAATTTAGCTCTAATTTTGATCCAATTTAGTTGCCAAAAATATGGTATCTAGGGCTCAATCAAGAAGGTGGTAGCCCTAGCTACCTTAAATGGATGCACAAATCAATATTTATTGTTGAAATCAAAATCAGGCAACTTTCGTGACTTAGCTAAGGATGGAAAGCAGGCGGCTCTAATTGATTTTATCTTGTTTTTCCTTTTCAGAATGAGGGGATTAAGAGAAAGGGCTAATCAGAGATTACTTGCCCCAGGACTGTTTGTTGTGAGGCCATTTTCTTTTGACTCTTCTCCCCTGCAACAATCACAACAACAGAGATATATCAAGTTAGTACCAACTCAGAAATTGTGATCAAGATTTCTAAATCGCCCGTTGCTCCCTGGCAACAGTGCCAAAATGTTTAATGGGCGAGATCAATGTTTTAAAATCGATGTGTCGTAGTATAGTTGAAATCGCTCGAAAACAAATAGATTTTATTACTCGAAGTTTTAAGTCCGAGGTCGAATACAGGGAGCAAATTGGGGTTTAAAAATCAAGAACACAACTTTGGAAAATTGAATATAATTTGCAATGAAAATCAGAGTTGTAATGCAAAAATATAAATGTGAACACTGAATATCAATGTATATAAAGAAAGCACAAAAAATGGACATCTGATTTTATAAATCAGACGTCTTAAATATGGCTGCTACAGTGCTGTGCTTTTCTTCTCTTTTTCTTGTCTCTGATCTCTCTCTGGTTGGATTTCTTCCTTCTTCTTTCTTCTCCGATTTCTTCGTGCCTTAGCCTTCCTTTGCTTTCTTTCCTTCTGCCTTTAGCTTCTTCTCTTTCTTCTTCTTTCTCTGGTGGTGCCTCTTTCTTCTGCCTTCAGTTCCTTCTCTTTCTTCTTCTTCTTCTTTCCTTTAGCCTTTAGCTTCTTCCTCTTCAGCCCTTGCCTTCTCCTTCCTTAGCTTCTCTGGCTTCCACCCTCTTCTTCCTGGGCTTCTTCTTCTTCTCCTTTCCTACGAGAGAGAAAATCCTACCCCTACCCGCACCCGCGATCTCGCTTCCTCTTTCTCTCTTGGGCTCGCTCTCCCAGAGCCACTTCTCGGGTAATCGGGTCGGGTACGTGCCTGGAACCAGGTCTACCTACGTGCGGTGGTGGGTGAGGAGTGCAAGTTGGGTATAGGGTCAAACCAGGTTCGCGGGGATCGGGTCACGGACGAGGCAGTGAGAGGTGGTGGGAGCTCATCCCGTGGTCAGGAGGCAAAGAGGCTACTTCACTTTTTCACTTTATTCCACTGCAGCGTGCTAGCAGCTTCCGAGGTGGGACTATTCTCCCACCTCCCTCCGCACCCGTCCACAGCAGGAGTCCTCCCTTGATTGCAGCAACTACCTCAGTCTTCAGTGCCAATTGCCTGGGGCTGTGCATGAGAGGATTCCGTGTAACTTGGGGTCGTGCACTTAGAGCGGGGAGACCTAGAACACGCTTGCAAGCTAGCAGCTTGCATGCATTAATGGCGGCGGGCCTCCGAACCTGTCAACCACGAAAACGGCCTCGCGGCCTCGTCAGAAAGCTCAGACAGCTACGCCGAGACATAGCGAATGTAGTGCGGGGGTCGACGTGGCATGGGGTGGCCGGAGTGTGCGTGCCTAGGGCACCCTATGCGCGTGAGAGTGGGTGTGTTTAGGGGGTGTTTTGGGGGCGTAGCGCTGTGAGTGTTGTGAGGGTTTAGGATCAGTGAGGTGTTGTGGTGCTCTTGGGGTGGTTGGCGAGGCGGATGGAGGTGTGGAGCGGCGGGGACGCCTCGCCGGAGGTGAAGAAGGTGAGGGTGATTGCATGTGTTGAGGGGTGTTTGCAAGAATAAAAGAGAGAAAAATGATTAGAAAAGAGAGAGGACTTAGCTGGATGTAGAGAGATGAAGGGGGAGGCAGAGATGGCGACCGGCTCGTATTGCCGTCACCGGAGACGAAACCTCAATGGGGGGACGACGGCGACGATGAAGGGGCTGCAGAAGCATCGGCTTGTGCGGCACGACGCAGATGAAGAGGAGGAAGAGAACCCTACCACTGGTATTGCTACTGGGCGACGAGGGAAAGAGAGGGAGGTCGCCGGAGCTTGCTGAGTCACTGGTCGGAGGGGGAAGAGATGAATTCGAGGGATTTGGGCATTCTTTTATAGGCCTTGGAGGAAGGAGTTATGCTTGGAAGCCAAGCTTCCAAGCACGGAAGGCTCGCCAGAGATGGAAGGTTGTAGGAGACCCAAATCTCTTGTAAAGAACGAAGACAAAGATAGGGGGGTTTCTGCAGAGGTTTTCAAAAGATAGGGGTAGAAATGTAATTAGGCTAGACTTGTTTGCAAAGTAGGTCAAGATGAATTCCCCTTAGGTCCAAATTTTGGTACAAACCTAATTTGGACCTAAGGAATCCAATGGTGAAGTTGGATTTTAAGTTTGACCACGTTTGACTGGGTAGTTTATGCAAAAACCTAATTTAGGGTAAATATTTGACTGAGACCCTAATTTAGGTTAAAATAGGTTCTAAGGGCCAATTGAAGGTTATAATCCCTAGAGAATATTTTTCCATGATTTTTAGAGGATTTAGGTAAATTTTATCCTAACCAGAACCTTGTTAAATTAAGTGGGTCTGTTTAAGGATTACAAGAAGTCATTTAATTCTTAGAATTTGCATGAATCATTTTCTGTTTGAACCAACCAATTTTTTATCTTGTTAAGACCATTTGACCTATGTTTAGCCAATGAGAAATCCCATTGTTGTACTACAATGGTAAAATTACAGTTTTATCCCTTATTTCTTGCTTTTCTCTCAGAATGGTTATTCATGGAATTAGGACCTCCGGTTGGTTATGTAGGAGCTTTTGTTCTCTTTTTTAGGTCAAAATGAGTTAGTTAGAGCTCATGATGGTGTTCCCATCATGTATGCATCGATACGAATGCGTGAAAACACCTCTCCAATATGAATTGATCGGAGAGGGCGAAATCGAAGCTAATCTAATCCACTCCTAATCTACACTACTGAATCTATGAATTTGCTATCTAAACTACTCCTAACTGATCTATAGTACAATTATCCTAGAAAGTAGGAGATCTATTCTACTTGGAAGAATGGGACCTTTAGATCTCCACCTAGTGGATGGAGAGAAATAATGGAGGAAGAAGATTCCGACAGAAGGGAAAGTTCACTGGTGGAGCTCAAGTCGCCCTCAAGTGTTACGCGATCCCTAGTGGCGAGGAAAGTTAGAGAAATTGAACTCCACCGCCCAAGCGATGGAGCTAAGGTTTAATGAGGAGAGGAAGCCAGAGGGAGAGAAAGGATCAACTCGAGAGAGGTAGATAGGGTGCTGATGATCGCACATGAGCTTAGGGAGTGTGCTTAAGTCGCTGTGCGAGTGAATTAGGTGACCGGCATGTGAGATTAGGCGTGTAAGGTTCCAATGGTGAGATGAGTACGAGAGGAGCGCGAGAAGAATATAAATGAAATCTGATCATTAGATCAAGTCTAGGTGAGGTAAGGGTTAATCACGCGAAGGCACGGGATTTTTGAAAAAGGACTCACCGTTAGATCAAAGGTATAGGGGAACGATGACCCAGATGGGTCGTGTTCTTCGAGTCCACAGTGCACCTCGACGCATCAGGTGTAATGGAAAATTTGCATGGAAGCCCTTATGGGTGAAACGATGGAAGAAGTGTGTAAAAACCCATAAGTGGTTAGAAGTTATGTAGAGTGGTCCTTGGAGTCTTGCACAAAGGCCCTTGCGACTTTGCAAATAAGTCTCAGGTTTAAATGTGAATGAATAAAGGACCTATATGTAAAATCATTAATATAGGGTCCTAATGATGTTCAAATGCCATGAAATTTTTATTGAAGCTTAATTGAATATTTAAGAACCTGATTTCACTTTTAATTTGAACTTTTGAGCCTAAAGATGTGTTCAATTGGCAACTGGAACATCATTTTGCATTTGTGAGTAAAATATCTCATTAATTGACTTAATTATGCATTTTTTAACACCAAGTTGATGTTTTAGGTCATTTTTGTTATTTTTCATACTTAGCCTATTTCTTGTATTAATAATATATTGTTTAACCTAGTTTGTAGTTTAACTTGGATATTTTAGCTATGATAAGCCATACCTCATCAGTAGGAACATAAGATGGGAGTCTCAACTAATGGTAAAGCGTCAGTACTTCCTTGATTTAGCTTAGAACTTAATTTAGTAACTCTTTCAGAAAGGTGTGAATGTAAATAAAAAATCTATCTTCTAACTGTGCTTCATAGTTAGAGGTCTTCTTAATAGAAGATACATTTTGATAATAAGATTGCACCTGTTTGGATAGATCATCATAGATTATTAAAGTATGTCATTCTTTGTACATAAAATATTCAACCAAAGTTGCCCTTGTAAAAGGAGCTAGATATTGTAATGTAGCAAGTGATTCTGCCGTTTAGACTACCATGATGGGTTTATTGAAATTATCAAACAATGAGGGATAAAATTTCCTCATCAAGATATTTACAAATTTCAAACACATTTGTTTGATGAATGTAGAAAAGTCACAGTATTTTTACATTGCATTATATCGAAGTGTCAAATATTCGTAAATGGTTGATATTCCTAAATGAGTAATCAAGATATTCGAATAAATAACTGGTATTTTTAAGCAAAGCAAATGTTTGACTTTTTATATTTAAAAGACATTGTCCTTAGTCAAATTATCCAAAGCATTTGAACAGTTAAGGAATTCTTGGACATATGAAATTCTTATCCTTCTTATGGTTTTTGTCAAAAGTGATTACCTGATATTATGGAAAGTTCTTGATTCAATAGATCTTAGATGTCTTGTACTGACCTATGTCATCCAGTTTGCTGAGGACGAATTGGAATATCTGTCTCATGCTTTCAAGACAAGTTCAATCCATAATAGTTTTATGCCCTGCACCTTCCTCGAGTGGGGTTCATGCCACAAGGGGAGGAGGTTGGCATGGTCTTCGGTCTCGAGTGACACCCAACTCTTCAATTCAAATCACAAGTTGGGCTCATTGAGAAGACAACACTTAGTATCTTGACTCTTAAGTCAAATTCATAAATTGAGCTTACTATCTTGGATGTTGGGGTTACCTCTAGGCTCGATGTTTCTTGTATATTTTTTACTTAGTGAGATCCTCATGTCACTATATGCTGAGTTGTTACCTTTGACCAACTTAGTCATCCTAAAGGTTGTACATTGACTCTTTGTCATCCTAAAGGTTGTCTATGAATTAACTCCTTCAATGTACCAAGTACTTTCTTTTATGTAAAGGAAAAAGGTTGTACATCTTCATAAAGCCTAAACAAATAAAAATGAAATAAAGGTGATTGTTGAGAAACTTAAGATATTCGTCATTACTTAGAATATCTAACCATTCAATTTTACTTGATTAATTGCATGATGTATTTGGATATTTGTTATTAAAATAATTGACAAGTGGTGATCTTTGAAGTTAATTAAAGGAAATTATTGTGTAGATGATGAAAATAATATAAGATCGTGAGCAAGGGACTTTTGTCGTTTATGAGCAAGAACTATTTCACTTATTGTTGGAGTTATGTGCCATGACTGAGCAAACTTGAGTTGAATCACTCAATTTGTGATTCAGATTTGAGTGCAGGTCATGTGGACACACTAATATGGTTGGATGCATCCCTCTGTACAGTCGAGATAATGTACTGTGCTATGTTGGATATACTGATGACAAGTATCGAAGGATCCAAATCATTTAGGTCAAGGATTTCGATAAATCATCAAGAACCATCATGATATTCAACTGGTCTTTAGTTTGAGAAAAGTAACAATCTTCTATAGAGATTGTTGCTTGATTGATACCTTTGATACACATCCTCTACATGGGAATAGAGGTTTGGAGCTGTCACGCAAGTTGCATCAAGGAGTTAACTCGACGAGATAGAGATGCAGAAGTCCTTCTCTTATCATTGTTACGGAGAAGGCATAGTATCTTTTGGCTTGAGATAAATGTGTCTGTGTCTAAGTATACACACTTGGTGGATCAATTGGGGATACACCCACCATGGTGTTGAAATTGGAAAGTTGGTGTGTATATGAGGGCAGAGGAGGCACATGATCTCTCAAAGGGATCTCATAAATCCAATGTCATAAGAATACACAGCAAATTAGGAGACATGAGATCACTTTGCATATATTGGGAAGTACGAACTTCCATACATGGTCGTACGAGTCCTAATCTGACACATACATGAAGAGAAGATGACATTCTTTCGGGAAAGGGTATGATCTTTGTTCTCGTCTTAATAGTACAAAGAGAATGTAAAACGTATGTAACCCATGATGAGATGGATAGTGAATCTGGGATTTGATCCTAAAGGTTACATATGCCTTCTAGTGTGAAGGATTCATAGGTATTTGGAATACTTAAGGGAGGCGCAATGCCATAATTCCTTTAATCCAAAGGGCCATAATTCCCTTAATTTTGAGAGCTATGATTGGATTTTGACCATGTGTCGCGATCCGCTCCTGGCTCCCTATAGGATCTAAGAACGGCTCGCCTCGACAAATCCTAAGACCTAGTCGTCCAACGAGAAAGAACTAAATGCCATAATCATTAAATAATCACACAAGTAATGTAACTAAGTAGAAAATATTTGACTGGAAATAAAGGAAAGAAAATAGCAATCCACTAGTATCTCACATCATACAGCGGAAAGTTACGATTACAAGCATAGCCATCATAACATAAACTGGTACAGATATATCAGAAATATATCTAAGAACAACAGGTACTCACTACCATAAAATTCTCTGTAAGAAAGATAGAAGAAAACTACTGCTGGGCTCGATAGGCCCAACGCCCTCAGCAGCTGATGGCTCTGGCTGCTCGAATCCTTGACCTGAACAAGGTTATAAAATTCTGTGTTCAGCTAACGCTGGGTAGAGTGGTGGTTAAAACATATAATTTAAATAAGCAGCTAACATGCATTTAACAGTTTATTATCATCCGATCCCAATTATCGTCTCTCTGATCCGAGTATTTTAATCAGGTTCCATAATATTTCTCAATCTTCTTATTCCCTAAGGGAACGATCTTGCTTGCAGTTTTCCCGCAATGCAGGATGTACACGTGGCACTCTTTTGGATGGAAGAGTCCCCCGTGGTAGTCCTACACTCGGTCTACTACCCCGAGGTCACGGTTGCAACGTAGCGGTGATTACGGCACGTGCGATAAGTGCACAGGTAGCTACCCCGTACTGGCATACAGTTAGTTGTTTCCACTAATGGATACACCCAAACGTACAGCACGAAACAGCTTAGGGCCTTGCCCTCTCAGAACAAGAGTCTCGCCCCTCAGAAACAGGGGTCTCGCCCCTCACAATCTACGTACCCTCGTCCGACTATCCCGGTTTTCCCATCGGGCTAACAAGAGTTGGTGTAGGGTGGCCATACTTAACCCCGAGCCCCAAGGGGTGGTGATGAGAACCTCATCATGAACCCTAACTAGCATAATCTAATCCAAATATGTGTGAAAAAGCTCCTACAAAACCCAAAGAGAGGCTTAACTCAGAGAATTTTGAGTTAAAGAATAAAACAAATCATCAGGGGTAAAACTGCAATTTCACCAATGCAGTATGCGAACAGGGTAATTAAGGGTCCAAACACAGGTCAAACAAGCTTAACAATGAGGGAAGCGGGATGATCTAATTTGAAAAGGGTTATAGCAACTTCTAGTAATTAAATGACATTTTGTAACCTAAAACAAACCCACTTCAATTCACGGGGTTCGAGGCAGGATAAAAATCAACTAAATCCTCTAAAATTCATAGAAAAATATTCCCTAGGGTTTATAATCTTTAATTTGGCCTTTGAAACTTATTTTGACCTAAAATGAGAACCATGCCCAATTAATGACTTAATTTATTTTTTTCGCAAATTGACTGGTCAAACATGGTCCAACCTAAAATCAAAATTCACCATTAAAATCCTTAGGTTCAAATTAGTCTGGTATAAAAACTTGAGCCTAAGAAAAGACCATCTTGACCGACTTTACAAATTGGTCCTCTCTATTTACTTTTTGACACTTATCTTTTGAAACCCTTGCATTTAGGCTCCCAACTTCTCGTCGTTCTTTGAGAACGGTCCTCCCTACCACTTCTGCACAGCGCCATGCCTCCGGCGACCTTCCCCGGAGGATGGCGCCGCGCAGGGCAGGGCGGTCGTCCTCTAGAACAGACGGGGGGTTCCCTACGACATCTTCTGTCGCAAGGACCCTCCACTGCCCTCTGCCATCAACCATGCCTCTCGTGCGAACGCACGACAGGCATGGGTATCATCTCCGGCCACGCTCTGGCGAGGCTGGCACGTCGCCACCTCGGTCCCCTCTTTGCGCCAAGGTCTTTATAAGGAGCGGCAAGGTTTGTCGACTCCTTCAAGCTTCCTCTGGCGGAGAAATACCCCACCTTTCATCTTTTCCCCTCCGGTCAGAACACCCGAAGCTTCCGGCGATCTTCTCCTCCTCCTCCTCGTCGCTCTGCTGCCCTACCTGTAGCAGAGTTTACTCTGCCTTGTTGTCCGCGCTAGGCTGTACCAGCTGGCGCCCTCCGATTGCCTCCTCGTCGCCGATATCCTCCTCCTTGTCACTTTGCTGCCCTACCTGCAGCAGAGTTTACTCTGCCCTGTCGTCCGCGCTAGGCCGTACCAGCTGGCGCCCTCCGATTGCCTCCTCGTCGTCGATACCCTCCTCCTGGGCATCTTCGTCCCCAGCTCCGGCAGGCACGAGCCGGGCGCTGCTCTCTCCCCATTCGTCGAGTAACTAGGTACAGAGTTTCCTCTCTCTCTCCCTTGTATTTTCCCCCTTCTAATTTTCCATTTCAACCACCCGACCACCACTATCCAACTCCATCTTCCCCATCTCCAGTTGCCTTCTCCGGCGAGGCCATTCCACTTCCACAGACCTCCTCACCCCTCACCGACCAGCCCAGAGGCTCCCCCTCACTCCACTCAACCGATCCCCCCTCTCCATTCATTGTCAATCACCGCCCAACCACCCCCCGAACAAACCCATCTTCTCGCACACAGTCTGACCTAGGGCTACCTCCATAGGTGCTCTCGCGCCTCGCCGACCACCGCACTGCCTTCGCCGCACTCCGGCGAAGCTTCCCACGTTTTCTGATGTGGCCAGGAGATCGTCTTTTTGCTTTTAGGTCAGAGCCCCCTCGCCGTCATTGCTGAGCTGCTGTAGCTCCTTCGCTCACAGCTCCAGGCGTTCTCCAGCCTAGGCGCACATCCCAGGCAGAGTGGATTACTGCTGCAAACACGCCCAGGCCTGCAATTGGGTCGCAAGCCTCGCTGCTGCCCTAATTGGCAGTAGCTTCCTCAGCCGCGGGTGCGAGATTTGGAGGTGGGACTTTAGTCCCACCTCGTAAGTGTGCGGCCGCACGCCCACACTTATATTGAAAAAGTGCATCAGGCTTATTGCCTTCGATACACAGGGGTCAGGTCCCTCTCACCCACACGCAGCGCGCCATGAGCTCGCTCACCCTCGCCCGCGCTCACGCCTCACGAGTCTAGGTCGGATCCGACTACCCGACCACGCACTCCTCGCCAACCACCACACGCCGGTGGGCCTGGTCCCGGGTGCACTACCCGAACCCGATTACCCGGCTCTGGGAGAGCAGTCCTAAGAGAGATTCTGAGAAAGAGAGAGACGCGGGGAAGGGGTAGGTTTTGCACTGACCACTGTGTGTGCGTGCAGGAAAGAAAGAAAGAGTGAAAGAAGAAGAAGAAGCAAGCTAAGGAAGAAGAAGAGAGGAGGAGTAGCCGAAGCCTTAGCTGCACTGGGCAGCTGAAGAAGAAGGAAGGATAGCACTGTAGCAAATGCACAGATAAGTCGTCTAAGCACTGCATCAGACGTCGGAAGGGCAACAGCCAAAAGAAAGGGAAAAGAGAAGAAGGAAGCAGAGAAGAAAAAGAAAGAAAGAGAAGAACAAAAGAAGGAAGCAAAGAAGAAGAAGAAAAGAAGAAGGCACAGCCGCAACAAAAGAGAAGAACAGAAGAAGGCAGGAAGAAAAGAGAAGAACACAAGAAGGCAGGAAGAAAAGAAGAAGCAGAAAAGAAGAAGATCACCACAGCTGCAGAAGAAAAAAAGAAGAAAGAAGGCAGAAGCCTTTGCAGCCGCAAGAAAGAAAAGAGAAGAAAGGAGAAAGCAAAGAAAGAGAAGAAGATCAGCTGAAAGAGGAAAAAAAAGAAGGAAGAGGAAGAGAGAAGAAGAAGAAGCCAAAAGAACTTTTGCTCCCTCTTTCTCTCTCTCTTGTTATTTTTGTAACATAATTGAGAACTTTTATACTTCTAGAATTCTAGTTGCTCCTTGAGTTCGACCTCGGGAAAACTTGTTATTCCGAGTAAAAATCTTGTAGTAATCTGGTAGCTGTTTTGTCATGTACTACAACAATTGTAAACCATAATAACATAAAGACGAAACCTCGCTACCAGGTGGCTAGCTCCCCCCTACATTAAGTAGATCACCTCGGTACCACGTATGCGAGGGCCAAACAGGAGTCGACATAGAGTGACCAAACCCACCTCGGGTCTCAACCCAAAGGGTGGTAAGCACCCCTCTACTCAAAAGGGATAGTTGCTCTCCTCAGTACTACGTACACGAGGGCCAACTCACTTCCCTTAACCAAGTCTGAACAGTCGCCCATAGGCGACATGTCCCAAACTCACAGGCTTTCCGTATTACAGTATTCCTGGTTTCTTTCTAAATTCCCCATAGGGTTCGTACATGGACTTTCTTATTCCCATATCTGGTTCATTGTACGTAAACAGGCAACTCGAATTCCATCATCAATTACTTAGTACAAGTATGTATTTCCATTCATGACGTATTTCATTTCAGGCATCTCATGATTTCATCACGGTGATCCAATTATTTATTAATTACGTAGGCATTTCTTCCAGCCCTAGTGTTCATGTCACAACCTAGGGTTCGATTGACTATATTGTATGGCAGCGTCCATTTATCTCTTCCTGGGGTTCATCTCACATCCTAGGTTCAATTTAATTCTACACATGCAATTTATTAATTCCGAGATTTAGGTGAGAACTACTCTACTAGGATAACAGGGAGATGTGGGGGCATAGTCGACGAAGCATGCAATCCCCGCAGGTTCCGTGCACACCACGAACGAACGACCTATCACATTGACCCATATGTCAAAATGAGCTCAGAACTGTATAGACAATGTATCACTACGTAGAGAAACTCGAAAGGAAACCATCGATGTTTCGTTTAAGGAAAACTAACACTGTTTAGGCCCTGAACGGGCCCAAAAACACCAATCCTAACCAAAATCAAACGTTTGGGAAAAGTCCTAGACGTATTAAATGAACTCGCAGGAATACCTTGCTCGGGGTGCCTTTCTCGGACGTCTAGAACTCAGTGCAGACATCTGAGGGTGTTTTTAGATGTCTGGAGATACGTTCGAACGTCTGAAATTGCCTCGATCTTCGTACCAGTGCGCTTCCCAACCTCTGACATGTGCGCGTGCATGGTCAGAACTTGGCAGGAAAATAATCGAAAGAAAATTGCTCTACTAGACGTTTGAGGTTACCTTCGGACGTCCGACCCGACGTCTGAAGGTCACTATGGACGTTTGATTCTATGGAAAAATGATTCCACAGAACCGTTTCTGAATCTTTTCTTGCCACAGAAACGGCAGTAGTTGCAACACCGCCTCTTTCCCTCGTGAGTCCTCCGCTCTCGGCCTCCAACTCCTCTGCTCTCCGCTCTCCTTCTCCCCTCGCTCGGCTACTGGTGTGGGGATGAATGGAGGAGGGGGGGTATATATGGAGCTAGGGGGATATGAGAGACGGCATGGAGGGTGAGGGAGGTGAGGTTGCCGCAGGAGGGGGGAGAGGTGCGGTGTGCGGGGTGAAGGGGAGGAGAGGGTGTGCGTACGGTGGAGTGGTGGTGGGAAAAAATTGCGGGGATGCCCTTGCAATTTTTCCTTCCCCCCTCAAATCCCTAAAACAAAACCTAAGGGGCTTAGAATTGCATAAAAACCCCTACAAAATCCGAAAACGCCAAACGACCTTGGGAAAGGGTCATTTCACCATGCTTGAAGGAGTTAAGAGCATGAATGTAGATTTCTATGTTCAAATATTAACTAAAGTTTGAGTTGATGTGCATTTATATTATGATGTATGCATGAGATTGAGGGTTCAGAATCATGCTGACATCTTGGAGAATACATACAAGTGTTGATAAGGGAGCTAGATTAGTTTCATAATTGCACAAGAGTGTTTTTCATGCACAAACTCATTTGTTTCAGCATGCATGTTTGGGTTTGATCAGTAAAGCGAGGTTTTATTACCATAAATCTTATGATTTCTATTCAAGTTTATGGGTTTGAAATCTTATGCATTTTTTGTAAAAATGGTGGGCTTAATGATTGTAAGGGCTTGAATTTTGATGATCCTAATGAAGTCAAGCTAACCCTAATTAGATTGCTAACAAGGGAATTAGGGGACGCTTAAGGTCCAATTCCTCAAGTTGACAGTTAATTGGCTAAAGTTCTTTATTAAAGCCTTTATAATATAAGTGTTGTGGGGCTTTTAGTAATGGAATAAAAGTTAGTAAACCACCTTTTAACCTAACTTATTTAGGTAGGATGGCCTTGATGCAATTTCACCATATAATATAAAGCCAACAAATTGCTTTGAATTGGAGAAGAACAAACGTAAATCCAAGACTTCTCCCTTCAAGTACCGCCACTGACTTTTAGCCTCTCCTTCCCTATCCTCTCCTTCAAGCATAAGCTAGGGGGATCATTTCAGGCTCCATTAAGGCCAATTTGAAGGCAAGCCTTTGATCTAACCCCTCTTCCTCCATGGCAACCCTATTTCTTCCCTTGTTTTCAAGTTTTTGAAGGGAAATTGAGGGAGTGGTGAGGAAGAGTGTTATGACCTGAAGTCTGGATTCGATCCCAAATCTAGAATAGGCGTGCCAAGTTAAGTTGTCAACACTTGTCTGATGCAAATTGGGTCAGTGTAGTCTGAAAATGAAGAAACGTGGATTTTCGTCAAACTTGGTCAACTATCAGGTAAGATTTGCTTAGAAGGTGTCATGTATGATACTGTTGGATTCCTCTTGTTGAAAGTTTTTCAACAGTTCATATTTCACAGAAATCCGAATTGTGTAGCAAAAGTTATGAATGAAACATGTTTCACGAAGACATAGGTGCACATAATGGAAATCAGGAGTCTCGAGGGTTATCTTTGTCAAAATACAGGTTTTGAGTCATTTTAGAGGTGATTGCATCATTTTGAACCCATTGGTACCCGTTGAGGTTGGGATGGGTCAGAATGTGTTACGACCCGATCCAGCTCCTTGTGAGAACCAGGTCGCGCCACGTCATTTATCTCAAAACCCGATCATCCAACGAGAAATAAATCAAAACTAAAGTATTACCACACATGTATCATAGCTAAACATAAATTTTAAACTATAGGAAGAAACAATTAGGTCTAAGCACCGGCATTCATTTTAATAAAAGAACTAAAGTACTAATGTAGCCATCACGACAGATAGAAAAGTAAGCAACCGATAAGAAGGACTAGTAGTTTTGAGGCTAAAAACTCGCTACCACAAACAAAGGAACGTTGTTACAGTAGAAGGAAGATAACCGCTATGCTAAGGTTAGGCTCTGTCGGGCCCAGCTCCCTCTGCATGCGGAGGGATTGGCTGCTCACTCCCCTGACCTGGGTACAACATTAGATGTCAGCAAAAGCTGAGTAGAGTGGCAGGACTATGGTAAACAGATAAGCAAGACAGAAAAGAAGGAAACCAATTCTTCAGGCATTTAAAATACAAATGCATAAAGAAAAGAAACAGTTAGTTATTCTCTTATTACTTGATTTCCCATCGCATGCTAGAACAAGGTCATAATTCCTCTTTTCTCACGTGTTCCCTGGTGGAACGATCTTGTCGCAGCATCTCGTGATGCAAGACACACACGTGGCACCCCCTTGCTGAAGAAGCACCCTGTGTTTGCCCTACACTTGGTCTACCTCCCCAGAGTCATGGTCGCAGCGTAGCAGTGACTAGGCACACGTGATGCATGCACGGGGAGCTACCTCGCACTGTCACGTGGTTAGTCGTTTTTATTAATGGGTACGCACTAAATTGTACATCACAGATCATAATAGGGGCATGCCTCTCACCAGTCTACGTATCTTCGCTCGACTATCTGGGTTGGCCACACGTGAACCAACGGGAGTCGGTGCAAGAAGGTCGTTCCTATCCCAGACCCCCACCTGGGTAGGTCAGCTCCTTTCCTACACAAAAGGGGTAGTCAGCTCTCCTCGATGCACGTGCACTCGAGGGCCAGCTTATCCTTGATTGTTCAATTCTCAACACAATTAATTAAGGTTATTAGTCTTAATTAATCGCATAAAGAAAATTGTTAAATCGTTGTCGTAATTGTAGTATAGGTCAAGCTATCCTACATTTTATATTTAATTCTTTTAATTGGTTGAGCTTAGGTCATTCACTGGAAGGTATTTAAACTTAACTTTATTCACCACTTTTATTCTAAGTTAATAAACAACTAATTACTATATTAATTATAAAATATTTTAAGCACATGAACAATTGCAAAATGCTGAACTTGAAAGCACCGCAATCATTCCATTATAAAAGGTATATGAATGATTATATCATTGAACAGCAAAAAGAAACATTTATTATAAGTGTTACAAAAAAATAAATCCATAAAAAGTATTTTCAATACAAAATAATGCCTTTGTTACAATAGAAAGCTCAAACACTGATTAATCTCAATTTAGCCTTCATTTATCGGATGTCTCTTAAGAATATCAAATGACTTATGTATCGAAATTAGACTTCCAAACACTTCATCAGATGTCTCTTCCCAACATTCAACTATTTGTCATATTTAATCATTTCTATTTAACTTTTCTTCTCTCTGTTCACTCTTAACTATCTTCTTAAGTCCTCTCTCTTTCTTTAACACTCACGTAATTAACTCCTCTTTCACTCTTCTCTTAAATCCTCACTTAAACCTTCACTGTGCAACTCTTCCACACTTAGTAATTTTTAATCTCAGACCTACACTTTTTCCACACTTAACCAAAAATTGGTTTAGTGGGCGAACTAGGTTCGTTCGTGGGATACACAGCACCCATAGGGTGGGACCAGATCATTACTTGAACCTAGCTCTAGTTCATTTATTGTGGATTTTAGTGTATTTATTTGCATAGTATTGGGCCATTCCAAGCCCACAAGCAAGCTCACACCCACTCGGGCATGTGCACACCCATGTGCGTCGCACGCACACACACATGCATGTGCACGACACACGCTCAAGATGGTCAGAAGTATGCTCAGAAGGGTGCACCCTGTGCTGAAGATTGCATCGACAATGCACGCTTTAACTTTTATACCAAGGCGAGCATCCAATTCTTTCCGAGGTGGGACTTAATTCACCTGACCTCCTTTAGTGCAGCGTTCGCCAGCTGTCAACTTTGAACAACAATTCCGTTCGGCACACTGAACCAAATCGAGCAAACAAGAGCTCGATGGAAAGCTGTTGAGATCCTCTTTTGATTGAGAGTGTCAATTTGAAGATTGGATCAAGTTTGATCCGTGTAATCAAAAGGTGAACATGGCCCTGTGACATGTGCCTGGAAATGTGTTTCTTAGGTCAAATGATTTGAAGAGGAGTTATAACTCTCCTTTAAGAGTTCGATTGGATTCAAATGAACATTCCGCATCTAATTGGATGGAGATTGGAACCAGAGAGAGCTTTAGAAGCTCCAGAACTTAAGAGATTTAAAGATCTGTGTTCAGAACAATGATTCTAATATGAATCTAACTGGTAGTTAGTTATAGGCTCCAAGAAGTGATTAAAATTGATTCAAAGAGTCAGGAATAACTGATCTGGGCAAAAATTTGAGCCAAGTCTCGCCAAACACATACAGAACAGTGTTGGGTTCCATTTTGAACCCAAACTAGACAATAGATGTAATCCTTATCAAATCTTAATTAAATTCACTCAAACTTGCCCCAGAAGATTCTGATAACTTACATAAACTCAAATCATCCACTAAATCAGAGTTTTAACCTCTAGAATCTCATATTCGAATCTGGGTTGACCTAAACAAGTCCAAAGTTGACTTTCGAATTCAAATCATCTCAGATCAATTTAACCACCTAGAAAGACTAAAATCAATCTCAGAAAGTGATTACGCACATCAAAATCAAGTTTTTGAACACTACCACTAACTCTGAGCTTATTGCTGGAGTTCTAATCGGTAGTTGTTTGACAGAACAAACGAGAGTTTATTAGACTCAAATTAAGCATTGAATGTATTCTATAATCTCTGTTTTTGCTTTTGAACCTAAGATTAGAGTCTAAAACCCCAATAATGATGTCTCTCCAACTCCGCCAAAGTTGAAGAAGACAAAGTCCAACAGAGTTCGATTGTTATTAAATCTCAAATCTGAATGGTGGAACCTGATCCTCTACTTAAATCAACTTGATCTGGAGCTTCTCATGGAGTTCTAAAGGCTGTGGGTCTAATTAAGGTTGCCGGAGCTCTGGCGAAAGCTGAGATGAATCATTGGAGATCAAATCTCCATGAAACAGACCAACAATGGTCTAAAAAGGTTCCCGAGGTTACAAGGAACCTTAAGAACATTGCAATTGAGTCAGCTAATGATGATAGACATGAATTATTCAAAAATCTCAGTAAAATTGCATCTTGAGTTTGTGAGAACTCAAGAGTTGCCCTCTCACTCAATTGAGTGGGGAAATGTTCAGATAGGTAGGGAGAAGGCGTGCGTGAATGGAATTAGATGAACTCCTCTAAGCTCGCCATGGATAGCGAGTTTAGAGGTTGAATGAAGATAGGGCATTTTTGAAATAGATGTGAGTTGATATAATTAGAACGAGAAATAGGATGTTTGTGATTCGAGAAAGTGATGTAAGACCCTAATTGGGTGTAGAATAGGTCTGAGACCTCCACTATTGATAGCGGAGGTGCTCAGGTGTATGTGTTGTGGATTTGGCGGATAAGTTGATAGAATTAGTGATTTAGAATGTGGAATGAAATCACGGTGTGATAAAGAAGGTGAACAAGTATCTGATTAGGTGATTGAAAGTCCAGTGAACCAAAATTGGCTCGCTAGAGACGAGGAAGATGACATTAAAAGTAAGCTCTACACTACTTTAACTACCTAACAACTAGCTAGATCTAAGCTAAACTGAATTCTAAGCTACTATACAATTACCTGAACGAATTGGGGTAGAGAGAACTCCGTCGAAGACGCGTTAACGGAGGAGGAAATCAGTAAGGGAGAATAGAAGTCCGGCGAGAAAGGAAAGTGTCAAGATGAAGAAGATGGTGCTCCTAAACTCTGTCACAGCCACTGGAGGGGAAGAGGAGGTGAGGGAGACGAATGTCTCCGCTGGAGGCGCTTCGATGGGGTGATGAGAGGTCGCCGAAGTTTAGTGGAATACCCTAATGTTGGCTTAGTGTGGGGAAGAGGGTAGGGAATCGACTAACCGAGATTGGAAGTGAGATGGAGTATTTATAGGTGGCGGTGAGAGTAGAGGGGGATGTATCGGGACGGGAAAGGGTCTAGGAGCGTCGTAACCACTAGCGTCGGAGACACCTAAGCTAAATAGGATTAAAGGATGATTCAGTTCGTTGAATGGATTGCTGGAGGTGAGCATAATAATGGCAGCCATCGCAATGGCTTTCTGACACCAGATGGAAGGTCATTGGAAGATGTGGAAATCGGTCATCGTGAGCCGTCCATAGTGAAGAAGAGAGGTTGAAGAAGACCGTATTCACAGGGGCATAAGTGCAAATAAAAAGGACCAAATTAAAATAGAAAGGTTTTAACTGAAATGGAAGTTAGGGACTTAACGTAAATTGTTAGTTTTAAGGCTAATTTTAATTTATTTATTTTTCAACTTTTTATATATAATCATAAATAATGTAAATAACATATTTATGCCTTGAAATTACGGTTTACCCTTTTTAGCTATATTTATTAAGATGATAAGATTAATTAAATTAATTACATACTTAGGGTTTTAAATTAAGTAAGTTAATTTAAATACTTAATATATAGCTAAATGATTATGAATTAAGTTTTAATTATTAATATTAATTTAGCTTTAATTATATATTTTTAACTTATTTTACAGGTCCTTACTATTTAACCCCTATAGTATAATTAATTATGTATTTAATGTATTCTTAGGTAATTAACTAAGAAAACTAGCTAATTAATATTATTTAGGAGCTATAATGAGTCTCTCATCAATCCCCACACTAAAAACTATACACGAGTGGCAAAAAGGCCCGTCGCAAGCTCACCTTCCCATTTTCATCTCATTAACAATTCCCAAGTTTTCATTTCCCCCACAAAGAAACCTAACTTTATTTCACCTTAGGTTTCAAACTCATCCCTACTTTAAGTTCTATTTAAAGTGTGCAACTATAACTTATAACACAAGCAATTAGATTTCTAAGAGGGTTCGTGCACTAACAAGTAAATGAAATTTTCTTTTAACATGAATATCTATACTTGCTAATTCTCACAAGAAAAACTTAAATCTGGATAGTAATACCAAATTCAAGATTTCAAATACAAGAATGCAACAATCCAATAAAATCTCAAGTCATATTAATTATTTTAAACATACTAATTTTATGCGAGAATTACTCCTAATACTTACAAACTTCCAACTACATAAAAAATGATAATAAACATGATTTGCTCTAACTAGGCAATTCAAGCAACAATGGATGAAGACATAGCCAAATGTATTTAAATAGGAAACTCCATTACTAAACAACAAAAAATTATTGATATTGGTTTCTAATCCCATTTGGGCATTTTCCATCCTAGAAGTTACATGAATCAACCAATTATCATATCACATCTCAATAAAGTTGATTATTATTTGTTGCCATCATGCAATATATGGTTTGGAGTTTAAAAACCTGTACAAGTAAAAGTATCTTATGAATCACTTGGATCAGCCTCCACCATGACTGATGGTTCATTGAATTATTCTTGGTATAGGTATTCATTTCAATCTTATATTTTGATTGCACGTGGAGTCAAATAATAAAGATAACACTAGTGATTTTTTTTTTTTAAAAATCAATACTAAATAATTGTCAAGTATGTCCCAAAAATCCAATCAAACTCATAGCTCATTGGGATCGGGAAGGTGCCTCCTAAAGTCCTAGGTGCACTCCCAGGCGAGCAAACAAGTGCACCCCCACATGTCTCCATTGAAAAGAAAATAGCTATTATGATTTAAATTTATATATAGGAGATTCTATTTCTTAAAAAAAATATATAAACATATATAAAAGATATATGGATGCAGGATCTTTATGACAGAAATGAGGCAGTTTTGGTCAAAATCTTATTTATGACAAGGGAGTATCATACCAATTTGGCATAGAACCTCATGTCCAGTACTTTGTTTATCTAGTGAACACATAGAGTGCATCAAAACATCCTTTGCTCACATTGTGAACATCCAAATTGCACCAACGAGCTTATGTACCGGAAAAGAATGCATTTTCCTCCTTTCAAAAAGAACCGTCAAAGCAAAAGGACATAATAATAAACTTCACATTTCAGCACAATAGAATCTATCAAGGGAGATCGGTTATTAATATATTATAAATACTTAAAAAGCATTAGAGAGTAGGTAGAGAAATAGACCACTCAACCTCAACTCTCCTTCTCCCTCTCTCCTTGAACCTCCTCCCTCCCTTGTTCTCCTTTTCCTCCTCTTGTCCACCCGACACCACACCATCAACCACCCCACAACCACCGATTCCTCGAGAGGGGCGACCCTGATGAGAGGCACCTAATCGTGGAAGAGGACGGACCCGTAGAAGCTGGCAAGGAAGAAGAGGGCGCAGGAGGAGACCACTGTCGGGAGGCCCACCCTCGACCTCCTCAGTGTCAGCAGTAGCACCTCGCTGCTCCTCCCTGCGCTGCCCTCGCGTAACAACAGCGGCCCTCGCGTCGCCTTTGCGTAGCAGCAATGCCTTGCTGCTCCACCTTGCGCCGCCCTTGCTCCTTGCAACCGTGGGGGGGGGTGGGGGGGAGGGAAGGAAGAACCTGATCGAGGCGTTGCTGAAGGGAGTGTGTGGGTGTGGTGCCTGAGGCGAGGAGGGTTTTTGAAGCTGGGTTTGGGGTTTTAGGGCTTTGAGGTGTTATGGGGTAAGGGAAAAAGTATGATTTTCACCCCCAAAATTACTTTTTTTTCTTAGGGATCCCTAGAACATAACTAAGGGAGTAGAAACTTGCGTCCAGCTCCTTTGCGAGAAGAGAGAAAATACGTGGGGGTCCCTACGTGGGTTGGATGTGCGTGAAAACTATGGGAAGGTCATTTAGAGTTTAGAGAATTCTTTGAAATTATGGGACACTATAAAAGATGCGTAAAAATTTATGGAGGTAACATAAGGGAAATCATGATTTTTGCAACGATCCCCCTTTTCATTTCAGCATGCCTATAAAACATGAAAAATGTGTGTGTTTGATCAGCCCTCAGTCAAATTTTCTTAAAATGGGTGGTAACTTTATATTCTTCTTGTCGCAAACTTTCTAACGGTACCTGTTACGCATGAATCAGATGTATGTATCTCAAGTTACGTTAAAAATAAGATGAATAAGATTGTAGTAGGATTGAAACAATATCATAAAGTATTTTTATCATTTAAGAGCCTCATTTTATCCAAATCTTAATTAGTAGCTTATATAAAACTCTAATTAAGGTTTTGAGTCATTGATCTCCCTCCAAAATTACACACATCATGTGAATAAGAGAGAGAAGCAAAAAGAAAAGAGAGCAACATTTTGGCACATAGCAGTCGCGCGGCAATTGACATCACTTTTGGTAAATATTCCATAGGCTAATTACGAAGATGTCCATTAATTTGTTAGGTAGTTATTCATGCCTTTCAATTTAAAGCTCATTAATTTATTATACTTTGTCAAGCTATATTGGCTTCCTTGTACTTTTAGATGGTTATTTGTGTCTTTCAAATTAAAAAATTGTCAATTTGTGGTGGATTTAGATAGCAAGACATCATTCTTTTTTCTCGTTAAATGATAGGACAAGCCAACATAAATATTGTTATATGTTATTTTAAATGATATATAGGTCAATTTCTTTGTTATATTTGAAAAGTTTATTTGAGTTGACATTTTGGACCAAATTGCATCGGAAGTCTCTAGAAACTTACAAAAATAACTGCGCGAAACCTTTGCATTTTACCGAAGTATAATTAAAGAATTGTAGTTGTCCTACCTAGTGATTGTCCATAATAGATAATCATTCTAGTGTGAAGAAGAGATCATAAACAATAAATGATAATGGATGGTCATTACACGGTGACGAAGAAATCATAAACAATAGATAATAATGGATGATTATTATTACGTGATCAAGATAGTAGTTAACGAGTTGTTCCCTAATTACATGCTTCAGATTGGATAAACTTGTTGGTGCAATGTGGTAAAGCAAGGTATGAGATTTCATACACAAATGCCCCCAATTTGCAACTTAGAAGATGGAGGCATTCAAACTTCTCTTGAAATAATTAAGGAAGAACTCAAAAAGCGCAACACCCTACCCGGTGGGTAGACCTGGATAATGGATCCAGGCGCCCATAGGCCGGCTCGACCAAACCCACCCGTGGGCTGGGCTCGGGTTCACCTATATACCTCGAGGGCCCGAGCCATATCATGATTCTCATCCCAAGGGGCACCCATCCGGACCAGATGGTCCTCGAATCATTCTTCCTTCAGATGTTACGTTGATCAACGATTATAACGGAGTCAAGCCACCGGGCACCACCGATTGACTTTGCAAACCAAATCATTCTTCCTATGGATATTACCTTGGTGAGCGATTTTTTTAGCCAGGTCGAGCGATGGGGCACAACTTATTGTTATTTTCCCCTTCAATTGCTAAAGCTTTTTGGTTTTTTTTTTTTAAGGAAAATAAAACTCTGTTGGTAGGGATGAAACGATTTTAGATGAAACGCAGTCGCAAGGGTTAATCATGAGAGAGGGGGTGGAAAGGATACACACCCTGTCAAAACGGAAAAACTTCGGAACAGAGATCCAGTCAAACTGTAAAAATAAAATAAAATAAAATAAAATAAAATAAAATAAAGCGTACCCGTCAACGCATCCCCAACCCAAATTGGGCCGTTGAGTGGGAGAAGACGTATCCACGAGCGACCCAAAGGCACACCCCGCGTGGACGCCGTCTCCGCAATTTCCCATTTTTCCAGAAAGCAATAAAGCTTTTTCTTTTTCTTTTTTTTTTTTGTGATAAATAAATAAACAAACCCACCCAACACACACGCACCCCCGCAACTCCCCCCTCCTTCCCATCACTGATGCGTCCCCGACCCAATTCTCAAACCACATTAACAGAAGAAGAAAAGTCATCATAAACCCTTCCGTTTTCCTTCCCCCACCCACACCCACACCCACACCCACCCGATCCGATCGGCAGACAACATCCCTTCCAGATCCACACACGGCGAGATGTCGATCCGGAAGGCCCTGGGGGCGGTGAAGGACCAGACGAGCATAAGCATCGCGAAGGTCTCGAGCGCGGTGGCACCCGAGGTGGACGTGCTCGTGGTGAAGGCGACGAGCCACGACGACGAGCCCGCCGAGGAGCGCCACGTCCGCGAGATCCTCGCCATCACCGACCGCTCCCGTCCCCACGTCTCCGCCTGCGCCTCCGCACTCTCCCGCCGCCTCCACAAGACCCGCGACTGGGTTGTCGCCGTCAAGTCCCTCTCCCTCCTCCACCGCCTCCTCACCGACGGCGACCCCTCCTTCCGAGAGGAGCTCCGCTACGCCTCCCGCCACGGCCCCCGCCCCTTCCACCTCCCCGACTTCCGCGACGAGGCCCACTCCTCCTCCTGGGACCACTCCGCCTTCGTCCGCACCTACTCCCTCTACCTCGACCACCTCATCCACTCATTCCCGCTCTCCCACCACCCCCACCCCTCCCGCCGCCCCCCCGACTCATACTCCTACCCCTACGAGGACGACCGCCGCTACGACGATCGGGATGACCGGCGTTACGACGACGACGGGCGCCCGCGCAGCGGCAGCAATCGTGGGGGGAGGGGCGGCAGCAGCAGCGCGAGGACCCCCGCGAGGGAGATGCCGACGGAGAGGCTCCTGGAGAGGACGCGGGAGCAGCAGCAGCTGCTGGACCGGTTCCTCGCGTGCCGCCCCACAGGGCGGGCGAAGAGCAACAGGCTGGTGCTGGTCGCGCTGTACCCGCTAGTCAAGGAGAGCTTCGAGATACACTCGGATCTGCGCGAACTGCTCGGGGCGCTGCTCGACCGGTTCCCGGATCTCGAGTACCCTGACGGGTCGAAGGCGTTGGATGCGTACGCCACCGCAGCAAAGCAGATCGACGAGCTCGTGTCGTTCTACGGCTGGTGCAGGGAGACCGGGGTCGCGAGGTCCTCGGAGTACCCGGATGTGGAGAGGATCTCGGACAGGGTGCTGGAGTCGCTGGAGGATCTCATGAGGAATAAGGGGGGGAGGTCGAGGAGCCCCGAGAACGGGCGGGCGGATCGGAGCACCCCGGCAGCGGCGGCGGAGGAGCCCGCGCAGGACATGAACAGCATCAAGGCATTGCCCGCGCCCGAGGGGTACGAGGAGAAACCCCAGGAGGAGAATCGTGAGAGCGAAAAGAAGGCGCAGGCGCAGGCGCAGGCACAGCCGCAACCGCAGGCGCAGCCGGAGAAGGCCCCGGATCTCGTGGATCTCAGGGATGACTCGGTTACTGCTGACTCACAGGGGAATAAGCTCGCCGTGGCGCTGTTTGCCGGCCCGGGGACGGGAGGCGGGAATGCGAATGGTAACGGGACGTGGGAGGCGTTCTCTGGAGGCGAACCGGAGTCCACGTCCGCGTGGCAGACGCCCGCGGCGGAGGCAGGGAAGGCAGACTGGGAGCTCGCGCTGGTGGAGCACGCCAGCAAGCTGTCGAACCAGAAGGCCGCACTCGGAGGGGGGTTCGACCGGGTGTTGCTGGATGGGATGTATGATCAGGGTGCCGTGAAGCAGCAGGTGAGCGCGCAGGTGTCGAGCGGGAGCGGCAGCAGCGTGGCGTTGCCGGGGCATGGCCGTGGCACCACTCCCGTGCTCGCGCTCCCTGCTCCCGATGGCACCGTGCAGACGATAGGAGGAGATCCGTTCGCGGCGTCGCTGACGGTCCCGCCTCCCTCGTACGTTCAGATGGCGGAGATAGAGAAGAAGCAGCAGCTCCTGGTCCAGGAGCAGCACTTGTGGCAGCAGTACCGCAGGGATGGTATGCAAGGTCAGGTTAGCTTGGACAAGCTCTCGCTGGCGCAGAATCCGGCCGCCATGGCAATGCCTTACGGGATGCCTCCTGCCGGTTACTACAGTGGCCCATAACGAACAGGTTGCATCCGCATCCCACGCTTTCTCGTAGTTGTCTTTGAGCCTCTAATGCGGATAACCATCTGTTATCCCGTATATGCTGTGTATCTCTTGCATGGATATTGGGTTTCTAGCTCTGCCATTATGTGGAAGGGAATCGAATTCGATGCACTTCTATCCTTGTTGTGTGTTGGTTTCCGATATTTCGTTCTTTTTGATTGTTAAGCTTAATAATATATAGTGATGTTTTGATACTGGACTTTCTGTTCTTGTGGCTCTTTCAGGAAACTAGATCATTGCTGGCAATGGCTGAGAATATTCATATGGTTATTTGGTTTTTCTATGAAGCAGTTTGTTGTTTCCATTGAATACATTGATCCCTTCATTCCATTGATAGCCTCATCAGCTATGCACTGTACTATCCCTACGGATCGTACAATGTCCTCGATGGATGAATGCTTCCTTTCATAATATGGAATGTGATTATATGGTACATCCATCCATTGAACATGATCCACATCTTCCCTCTTAAGAAAAAGGAAAAAAAAAAGATCCCCTTCTTTCTTTTGTGGGGATCATGAGTATATAGTGAAATTGCCAGGCATTTTTTTTGTTTATACAGATATCTTCTGCAAGATGCTAACACCTTGGTATTTATCATGTTTAAGAAGGTAACTTGAATGTTAGATGGGATGAGCATCCATAAATTTCAGGAGTACAACAATAACAACAAAGCCTTTTCTCATTTCAAGTGGGCTCAGTGACATGGTTTCTTTGCCCCCATTCAAATGTAACCTGAGATCTTGACTGTCAGATTATTTCATTGTAGTTTTCTTCATAAATCTATGTATGTATCTGATAGCATGGCGAACTGTTTCTGCCAAAAGATTGCACCTAGACCCTCCTATAGTTTGCACACTGCACCTTTTGCCTTTGGGATTATTTCGCTGTCAATTGGGACACGATATAGTTATAACTGTTTCTGGACATGCTCTGTCAGAATAAGTTGTGGGCCTTTTGACCTCTGTTATTTAAGCCATGAAATTGTGGCTCACGCAAGTTCTTTGGTTCCTTTTGCATACTTCTGAGTCTTGGATACTCCTCCATGATTTTTTGGAGCATGTGTCCCGTACCATTTGGTTTGGAGTCTTGGAACAACCATAGATTGGGGAGAAAAGGGGCTTTTCTAAAAAGGCAGGCAGGATGAGAGCTTTCATCTACAATTCACCCTCCCTCAACAGGCATTCCATTCCCCTAGTGCGTAGATGAGTTTGGCACATTCAAGGTTTTGCCTATTAGGTGGTTTGGAACGGATGTGGAATAGGAGATGGAAGAGAAAGCAATGGAAAATTCACTTTAACTTATACCTGCCTCCTGGACAAATGAGGATGGATTTGGGGGCTGGAATGAGACTTGTTGCTTTGCCAACAAAACCTGTTTTCAGAAGCTTCACCTTCTATTGGTGGTAGTAGTTCGAAATCAACCTTGATCTTCTCCTTAGGGTGCATTTTGGGAGGCTCGACTCTCTTTGATCCTATTTTAAGCTAGATAGTGGAGCTTTCAATTTCTTCTAAGTGCTCCAAGTGACATTGAGTATCTCAATCAAAAAACGTTGTTGCCTCCTTTCAGCTTGATTCATACTGAAAGGATTTGCCAAAACCCGTGTCTGCTTGCAGCACACACGAAAAATCTTCAGGTGAAGAGGGATTTTTTCAGGTTGATTTTCTCATAAACTTAGCTGCCGACCATGTTCCGACTGTGGTCCTGATAAGGCTGACTCAGTGTATATTTGGGCATTTAGTCCATAGTCCGAATCTTTGTAATATCAACTTTCTTTCAGTTACAATTTACATGTGATTTGTCAACTGGATACCTTTGTAGTTTGACTGGTTCTGGTTTATTCTTTTATGAAGGTATATACCCATGTAACTCCTACTTGATAAGGGAAGACACCTAATTATTGTTGTGATTGTTTGCAGTCATTGGTTTTGGCCACAACACCGCAAGCTGTCCTGAACCTGGTAATTTCATGGGTGCATTATCCTTGATACATATTAATAGAATTACCACCCGTACAGGTTGTTTGGCCCATCAGGACAATAGAATCGGTTCTGGATAGGCTGCTAGGCTGGATTTGGCTGGTTAATCACGGAGCACAATACGATCCTCAACTTTTAAATTCTTGATTTCTTAACTGCTAATGATCCAATCCTTCTTAAGTCTCGATTGGTGTGTACCTTGTCAGCAGTAGATGTCGTGAAGGGCGGCATCTTGACATCTTGTCTGGCACGGACTTTGTCCGGGGGTACAAAAGAAGTGGGGCTTCTTTGTCTTGAGAGATGACTGACTGAAAGCTTTTGCTTAATGGAACTCGCAATTTCTTTCTGTTGATGGAGTATCATGTCTCAATCTAAAGAAGGTTATTCTTCCATCTATGTTCTCCATTTTCTAGAATTGCTTAATTCCAACCTCTATATCCGCACATCATATGGTGAACTGGAACCATCTCAGGTCTATATCAACATGGAAGGGAAGTCCAGCCTGCATATTCTTGTGGTATAAGAAATCACTTGTTAGAAATCATATAAGAGTGTACATCTTTTTTAGAGTCATTGGTTCTCATTACAAATAAAAAATAGCAGGGGAAAAGAAGTAAGGATTTATTTTTCCTACAGCAACTCATCACGGGTAAAAGCCAGACGGAGATGTGGCACTTAAACGAGGCATTTAAGGGATTCAATGCGTGCTTTCAGGGAATTCTTTGGTTGAGTGCCACCCAAGACTACCATGAAGGAGGCATCGAGGAGCAGGGGTGGGCCTTATTTGAGTCAATTTCGATAACCCATCCAAAGGGCTATTTGGTTTAAGCCATTTTGGCTATGGTCGGGTCAAAACTTAAATTATAAAATTTAATGGATTTTAGGTTGGTTGTTGGGCTAACACATGTAATTCGAATCATTAAAATAATCCAAATGACTAATTGGGTGACTCATGGGTTACATCCATCCATCCCATTTGAATTTAAATGTATAGGTGAATTAATTGTAAATGAAATTGACATGATTTAAGATTTTTTTTTTTATAATTATAAATGTTATTTAATTTTTAATAATTTAGATGAAATATTTACTCATTATTATATTATAAAGTATTTGCCAAAAAAATAAAGTTCTCTTTCGTTAACAAATATGTATAAATTATAAATTTCACTCGATCCAAATAACCAAAGCTGATTTAATTTGATTGGATCATAAATGATCATTTTTTTCAACCCAAACCGATCTCGACCAGCACCGACCATGCTTAATCCATAAAACCAGGGGAATGTCCGCTCCTATCCAGGAGTGGGCGGCTGTCGGCCACGAGAACAGTGGTGGATTGGCGAAGGTGACAATCGGAGAGGATGGTGGGATGAAGTTGCATTGAAGCGATTGCTGTCCTCAAAAGTCTACTTACTGAAGAGGCAGATTTCTGTAAAGATGACCGATGCCAATAGGTTTAGATGGTTGTAAAGAATGTGTCCAACAGAGCACAATTTTAGGACTTCTTCCAGCATATTGCAATTCTTGATAGCACAAGCAAAAATAATTGATATGGATGTTACCATTATTTTTTGCTCTTTAAACTTAATATTTTTGTGTTTGTGTTAAGTTATATTTTTGCATTTAGTTGCACTAATTAATGCTATGACAACTTAGGCTCTACTAGTTCAACCCAAGTCGTTGAGTATGAATTCACACTCAACACATGATTTATAGTCACTTATCACGTAATCATAAAACACAAATATAATCAAATAAATCATTCATAAAGTATAAGATAAAAAAGAAAAGAAAATGCTTATCAAAATAAATAATCAACTCTATAAATCTACAATTGAAAGAAAAAAGAGTAATCTAATTATTTGAAAGTACAACTATCAAAGAACATGAAATAAGCTAGATAACTAAAAATGAAAACCACTCCACATCATGGACTGTCTGCTAGTGTCGAGCTTGGTTTTGCACTAGCCACTCAGAATGTAGCTGTTCCCAATTGTGTAGCTGTACTTGAGTATGGAATTTAGGAATACATCAACAACACTGAGTAGCGTAAATAGAAAAATGTGTAATATAAAGAGCACAAAGATGGGTACCCTTTAATTATTCTAATTATTAATTTCATGTAGGTTATTCTCTATGTTTTGGTTATTGGTATATGTGATATGCCTTTGACATTACGGTCAACTATCACCAATCAATTTCTTGAAAGGCATAAGGAGATCTTCCTATGATATCTTAAGAAGTATGACAGACATGAGATGCCGTCTTGGTTAGGAGGAAAACTCTATCCATTACCCTAGGATTTTAGCGTAGGTAGTATGGTAGCTATAGACTACGAACCGTACGTGCAAACGTAGCTTGCACTGATTCGTAGATAGTTCTCTCCACAACTTGGATATGTATCCTAATATAACATTTATCTACATCCACCTTCGTATCTCTAGCAACTTGGTTGACCAATAAGCCTGTCATAGATTTATAGGAGGTTAGCCCACTCCATGATTTGCCCAACTGATGTAAATCCAAAACATTATGTTGTGAACCATCTAGTTATCTATTAATTGTATCCCTATTTCATTGTGATCATTTTATTCAAGTATAAATTTGGGATAACTAAATGCTCTTCTATGCTGTGTAATGCATAGGAAGTATTATATCAACTGTGCTATTGCAAGAAAGGTATTTAGAGATATTTATAGGGATCTTAGGAAAGCTTTAGAAAGGTTTAGGAAGAAATTAGAGGCGTTGGGAGTCAATGGGTTAATGGGCCAATGGATAGGTGAATGGAATCAAAGAGTAAAAAAGGACTTAGTTCAAATCGGTTGTCCAATGAAGTCATCAGACAACTCCTTTGTGAAGTATCATGACTATTGTAGTAATATTAGTTGTTCCACATGAATGAGAATTTTCCTAGAAGTTGGATTTTGGATACGGGGTCGTCTAATGATATTGTGCACAATAGCCATTGTGTAAAGTATTGCTCAACTGCTCTATTGGGGCGACGATCAATTGTTTAACAACTAATTGAACTTAGCGTTAAATTGATCCAAGATTAGTGAATGTTAAATCTAGTTCCAAAACCATTAAAAACAGTGAGCATTAACTAATCAACATTCACTCATTAATTGGTTAATGGCTTTATCAGTTGTCTTAAAGTCAATATTTGACAACTTCTATAACTGTCGTTCCATTGGTGACTGAAGGGTTGGTTGCCCAATATGACCTAATTGGGTTGTTTTAGGTTTTTGATTTAGGTTTAAGTGATTCTAAGCGTTTCTAAGGATTCCTAATGGCTAAGTGACTTTTAATTAATATTCTTGGGCTCTTTAACAATAAGTCTAAGAAAATAATATTACAACAGTACTTTTATAATAAAATACATTTGAACTTCTTTGAATAACTTAGATGCTTGAGCACTTCAACTTAAGTCACTTTATGACTTAGCCTTGCTTTTTCTTGTACGTCATATGATTTGCTTGCAACCTTGATTGTCTAAGATTATCTCTTCCTTTTTCCTTAAAATGTTAACTTTCTAAAAATAACATAATATATTTTTTTCTTATCATCAAAATCAGGAATTAAGATCATCTCTTCCTTTTTCACTAAAAATGTTAGTTCTCCAAGCACAACATAATATATATGCTTAGTATTTGTGCACCGAAACATACTTTTAGAGACTTTGACAATCAAAAACTCTTCCATCATATTGCTAGAATAACTAAGCAACGTTGAGTGACATGAAGAGATCACCAATGAGATTGAGCTTTACAATTCACCCAACCAATAGGAACAACTACATTGCTACCTATTATACCTGATGAGAAATGCAGGAACATGGCCAATCGAAGGCCAAGAAGTATTGCCTAAGATTCCACCTCTTTAATGTCAAAAGTAACCAATCTCATTGATAGTGCAAGATTTCTCAAGTGGTAAAGCATGTATTTAAGGGAGATTCACCATAAGGAAAAAGATTTTTCTTGATGTTTGTTCTCTTAAATGTTTAAATTAATAATCATGGTGTTGTGACATATCCTTTTGAGATGTATGATCTCAAGATCTTGACTCTTGGTTCAAATGTCAAGTTAGATCTATTATAATATTTTCTTTCGAGTCAAGTTAGATCTATCGTGATATACTCTTTCAAGACAATTGGTCTAAAGATTTCGAAATAATATGTCACTGTAAACCTAGTTTGACATTTGTTTTCGTTAAATGTCAAGAAAATACTAAAATTATTTGATTATTTTAAGAGACAAACATCAAGAAAGTTATTTTCTCTTGTAGTGATTTGAGTTTTCTGGATGTGGTCAATATTTGTAAAGATTTTAAGTTATTGGGCTGTACAAAGCGATATGCAGATGTGAAGGATGATGCCATCCGAAATTCCATTTAGAGAGTATTCTAATGAGTTGACTACTTAAATTCCAGTCAGTGAATGTCTTTTGATTCGAATTACTTAGATTCTCTTTGGAAATCGAATTTGAAGATGCACATGCTAAAGTATTTGGTCATTTAAGAAACAAACATCAAGAAAATTACTTTCTCTTGTAGTGATTTGAGTTTTCTGGATGTGGTCAATATTTGTAAAGGTTTTAAATTATTGGGCTGCACAAAGCAATATCTAGATGTGAAGGATGATGCCATCCGAAATTCCGTTCAGAGAGAATTCTAATGAGTTGACTACTTAAATTTTGGTTAGAGAATGTTTCCCAATTTGAATTACTTGGATTCTCTCTGAAAATCGATTTTTAAGATACACATGCTAAATTTTCGTGCAGTGCAATCTTTAGGTTTTTATGTTTATTATAAAACTATTTAGTATCCTAAAAATGTGGTTTTATTTTTTCCCAATCAAGTCCAATAGTAAAGCATTTTAAAGTTTGAACCTGCGTACTTGGTCCTATCGTATATGTTTTCAACACTTTATTTACCCTCCTTTTCTTTAAGCACAGGATAAGGAAATTGAAGAATATAATCCTGCAGGAAGAGAAGTTTCAGAAACCGCGCCAGTGGATGGATCGAGTTTGTTGGAGAAGTCTAACCTATGGATTGATCGGTTAAAGGAGGATAATTAATTTTCTGAACTCTGGTGGTTGGTGCTAAATGGATTCCCTATCCGTAATTTCACCCTTCGATCCCAACCATCAGATGGGAGAAGAATGAAATTTCTCAGGGTGGGGACCTTGGGGTCCATTGGAAGGTGTCCCTTTTCATTGGAGAAGGGAAGGACGGTGTTTGGTCCACCATCAAGTAATGGTCGGATGGTGACAGGTTCACATCTCTTGATTTCGACGGAAGGGGTTTACCTGTTCAAATTCAATTTTGCAATCATCCTACAGGCATGTAACGAAAGAGTACGTCTTTTTCAATTGTCAGAATGTACAAAAACATATCATGCGATGTATTTTGTAACGTGTCGACGTAGTACACCGATTCACATCAGTGTAAGATGATTCTGGATGAGTTTGCATCGATGAAAATTGGTCATATATTGATTTTATATTAATATATATAAAGTAATTCATGGTAATTTTGTACTCGTATAAAATGATCATTGAATGATTTTACATAAGTAGAAAGTGATTTTGGATGATTTTATCTTTATCCAAAATGATTGATGGTAATTTTACATTGATATACTAATATCAACACGTAATAAAATACGATAACTTTTATATTTTTATACGACCATCCTTTTCAATTTAATTATAAGAGTGCTAGATTATCAAAAAGGGAAGGATGAAATTTGGTGTACGGTGAAATCTATTATCTTTTATAAGATATTTTCCTTCGCATAGATGGACGATCATCACTCCTTGGATCCTTCGTTATTTTTTTTTTATTGCCTTTTCGTCCGTTGTTCTTGCTTATTAATATGGTATTATGATCTTTTTTTTTTTGTGGTTGGTAAGATTAATAAAGAGTAATTTCGTTTTAAAAAGAAAAAGAAAAAGTTAGATATATGCATCAACTGCTTATGGTCCGTTTATGTAAATGTACTCTTGTAAACTATTAATACTGCATTTATATATTTTACACATATAATCCGACAACAATACCTTTTATGTAAATGTCTTTATCAAAATGTAAGCTTACAAGAAATTTGCTATTTCGATAGAAATGTCCAGTAGTAAATGCCTTTGTCACTTTCTCATATCTTAACTTTCAAACTAGTGTTGATTTTGACTTCCATCACCCAAAATATGCAAATGTTATTCCAATGTGCAGCTCAGAGCTCAAGGGTTGTCCAAATCTTAATGAGAAGATTATCTTTGTTTCATTATATCGAGAGAATGTGTAATTGAAATTTAATCCCACATCGTATAATGTAGAGAGTTGGAGTGTGTACTGTCATATAAATAAGTATTGTATTCTCCACATATTCTTTGAGAAGAGTAATATATATACTCGTCCTGTAGGGTCTTCTCTTGTGATTTTCTCCTTGTTTTTCGTGAGTGGAGTTTCCACGTAAAATAAAATATTATTTTTATCATGCTTGATATTCTTGTTATTTATTATTCTACTTATTATTATTTATCAACTCATTAATTTCTTTAACATTGTAATTTGATATCAAAACTAATTAACAATAATCTCAATATAATCGAACTCCTATATGATTATTTTGTAAGGTTATACTAATAGAGGGCCGTACGTATTAAATTCAGCAATTTCATGTAAGGATCTGTGTAAATATACAATAGTTATATGTCGGACCACTGAATGTATATTGGAGCATCTATGTAAAAATGTCAATATTCATTTGTTAAATGTCCTGCCAATAATAGTGACTCTACCGGTCTTTGGCTTCCACGGAAGTACAGTGGAATAGAGTCGACTGATATATTTGTCTGCATGCATGCAACAGTGAAAGTGTTTGTATCATATGGGCGTCCCTCCTCGTTTGTACTTTGCTTCTCATATTTTCATTAGTGATCCTAAATTATCTTGGTGTTCCTAGAGGATCAAAAACTTTAGGAAAAGAGTTTCCACACTCCACCTAAACTTAAAAACTTTCCAGATAGAATCATTGCTGTAAAGAATTGCACCAATGGGAGGCTAATATGGATGAGGGTGTTCAACAACTAGGCTTCAAAAATTATTGAGAGAAGAATCCAATTTGATTATGTCTAATAACTAGGCTAATTTGTCATAATCATGATATCATTTTTTCAGATAGAACAGACTAGTTTGGCCCAAAATCTGGCCACACCAAAAAAATCCTCCAAATTCCGTCATCTATGCTTCTCCCAAAATTTTAAAAAAAAACACACTTCAAATATAGTACTGTGACAACTCATGCTTCTTATTTGGATAAATTCAATTTCCAAGATGGCAAGTACATAGTGGCTATTCAGCAGTTGAAATTAGATACTTTTCACCCCCCTCATCTATCGCCTGACAATTAAGCATCACATATAAGTAAATAGAAATTGAAAAACATATGCAAGCATAGAAGGAAAAAAGAAAACTCTGAAGCATGTCCATAAAAGGAAAATGCAGGTGGACTAAAATTCATTTAGTAGTGTTGCGTCCTCGTTTCAGGGATCTTATGGACAAATACATTAAACATGTCATGGGGTGAAGAAGGCCTTGGAGGTGCTGTATGATTTCTAGTTTACTAATAAATGGAAATAGTGGGTTGAAGACCCACCTACCTGATTATTTGTTTATCGACTAGCTATGTCCCTGCTCATATGGAGAATACTTTATCCACTCAACTCTTTGTAATTTTGAACTGGTTTCCAGGCATAACTTTTAACAGTTTAGCAATATCATGTTCTTATTGAATGAAATTGTTGTGCCAACAGCGTAAATTCCTTGCTACAAAGCTGGAGAAAAGTAGGGTATACATTTTTCACAATATAAAAAAAATAGAGCCATACTTATTCGATAAGTCGTCCATCGTAAAATTTGAGGGCTTCCCTATGACAAGAGGATATTTCTGGATTGAATCTCTAATGGCACCAAACCATGGAACCACCACCTGAATTTCAGATCCTGTTCAATTAAGTATATGGAAATCATTAGTGACAATTATATTCATAATGTACTAGCAACCTAATTTTTTTACAGATTCCGCAACCAGATTCCTGACAATGGAAAACAATTTGGTCACGTAATTTTATTTGGCCCTAAATATTAACATCCAGTGTATGTTCCATGCAACAAGATGCATCCTTTAGTTTTCTCAGCAGCTACAAGCAAGGAAGATGAAACTTTAAAAGCTTTAAACGACCATGGCTCATTAAAGTTGCATAGCATATCCTTCTTGACAATTTATACACGCATCAACTTAGCCTACGAATATCAAAAGGTGCTTTCATATATAATTCGCCATTGACATTAATTATGCATGAATACTTTGCATTTTCATCAATCCATCGACTGTTTTCTGAAAAGATTCGTGATAAAGTGAAAATAATCCCATTAATTCTAGTCTTAGCTCTACACCTTTCTTCACACTACTTAAATGCTCAGGAAGAAAGAAGTATGCACTTCTTATGAGATACGTGAACAATCAATTATCACTTTTTCATGGATGCTCATGCGAAGCTGCAGCCTGACAACTCCATAATGTCTTCTTGATAACTACTAGAATTTAAGTAGTTATCCAGGTAACATCTAAAATGGCTATAGGTACCATTTCCAATGCCAAAAGTTACAAAAGCGATTTGAGCCAAGTTTGTGGATACGAAGCTCTTATTGGAAGGCAGTAGTTCGCCCAATCAACACCCCATTGCATGAGATAAAGATCAAGTGGATGAACGATGATTTAGTCACACATATGCAGACAACCAAAAGCACATTACATTCTGGTCAAAAGCCAAAAACCTGAATGGATATAACTGTTCAAGGTAAGAAAAATGTAACCAGCACCATGGTAGATGAAGACAAGATGTGCAAGGCAAAATTTATTTACATTTTTTGGGTCCATCGTATAACTCTTGGAGCTTTTAGCCATTGACCAAAACAGAGTCCCTTAAGTTAATTGTGACTGACAAATGATTCTTCTCCCGGATAAAACAAACGAAAATTTTGAGAAATGACTTTTATTAACATCTACGTGGCTGTAGGGTGCAAAGGGTGAGTGGGCTGAGCAAAGTTGCATTCCATATCTTATTAATCGTCAAATGGGCTATAGAGAACCAGCAACTTAAAAATCGAAAATATTCAGTGTTGGAAAAATACTTTCTGGATGGAGATGATATTTCAAGGTGCAGAAAATGCTCGATGAAGTTGTAAGGCGACTTCCATTCTTTTTTCTAGTTTCCAAGTTTTTGCTACTTGGAGGCATCACTAGGGAGAGAGTAGGGATCTCCAGAAAATTCCCTCTTCCCATTTGGAGGGATGCCTGCAAATTGAAATTTGTCAGATAAAATGGACTGGTCTTCGGGATTTCAAACTTCTGCTGTAACAGGACATGCATGTCTTCGATCAAAGAACTAGTAATCATCCTGATCAGAAATCTAGGCCCAAAAATAGGAACTATCTTAAATACGATGACGGTCTTAAACATTGATTCCTTCATGGATGAGCAATAGAAGGTCTAAATCGCATTAATTGAAATGCTATCACCCCTTCCTTCCAAGGACAAGTAGAGAGGAAACAAGCACTTTTTGACTGGATATATGTCACTTGAGTTTTCCTTTATTGTTAAACAAGCATTTGGACATTTTTCATGAGCTCAGAACACAACCTATTGCAGAAGCCAGAATAGCCACCTCCTCTCTACCCACCAAAAAGAGAAAAAAAAAGAAAAAAAAAAGCGAGAGAATGTACTGATTATATATAATTAAGTCCTGCCTGATGGGCCATCCTCATAAATAATTAGAAAATGAACATGAAAATGGGAATCACAATGATAACTTGTCATCCAAATCACTAGAAAATATGTGTAATCCTCAATCAAAAGACTTTCCTACATACACAAGAATATGTAAGTTATACATCTTCCAGTGGACCCAAGTCATGGATATTGGTTTTTCCACTTGGTACAAAACCAACTCTTACATGTGGAAGTGCTGCAACCCGACGTTTAAATGCACAGCCATTTCCTGGAAAGTTGAAGTACCGTACAGGATGCAAAGAGCAGTAATTCATAATATGAATATCCATATGCTCGGTTCATGAATGCTTGGGACTTGCTCGGAACCTCCACAAGCAATAAACCGTTCAATATCTATGATGATAGCAGGAATTCAAGGCTTCAACTTTTGTGGAAAATGGGGAGCATACATGAGACAAGAGCGGAATTGAGAAGATAGCAATGGACGCGAGACCTTCAGCAGAGGACCAACATGTAGAAATAATGGTTAATTCTTAATGTCGAGGCACCTGCCAATACCAACCTTCTCTTGATATATACTCTGTTTGTCACACGAATTGCGTGCAGATTAACGTCCATCCAAGTCAAAAGGTAGAACCTTTTTCTCCTGACAGTTGATCACTTAATTCTATCATTTTCAACTATCATTTTGGGACCCAAAACCTTCAAACATGATAAAGAGGCTGCCTGAACATCACGTGATTAAAAACCACTACTTCGATTTCGTTAGAGCACGACAGAGTAATAAAAGGGCAGCTGAATATAGATTCCAAAAGCCAAAAAAAAAAGTAAAATACACGGAAAAATTCCATCTATCCAGTTGCTTCTCTAAGAGCGTAAGGCTTCGAGTGGAAAATCCAAATTTTGCAAGGTAGATGACAGGAAGTTCTATTGTGGATCTTTCTGGAACCAATTTCTAAGTCCCCCTTTCCATTTTGAGCCCTTGCCATTGGATAAATCAAAGATATGTGGATTGTAATCCTCCATCTACTGCACTCAAAAGCATCTCCTATCAATTATTAGAAATCATTCTATAAATAGAACATAAGGCTAGAGCTTCTGAGCCATCGAAGATTGATGCATATAATTGTATCTGAGATCCTTTACTACCAAACACCACCTTAACAAATGAAAGGTTAAGTATCTTAACCCACCTTTCTTAACCCGATGTGAATGGGTGACGGATTAAGTGGTGAACAAATGCAAGAATAAGTGCCTTAATCCACCTACCGAACACCACCTTAACAAATGAAAAAGATACATCGTGGAGTATCTAATGAACCAATGGAGAGGATAGGATAAAAGGTGCCCAATCTTCGAATTTAATTCTCTCTGCCACCACTAAATGAGCGATAGACCTTGAAATTTATATCTTTTCACCGGTTCGAAAATGCAACAAACGAAGATTCAGGATTGTTCGAAAATATAATGAACTTATTTTTTGAGGTGATTTTTAGGTTAAGTATCATCAAAATTCTTCGGACGTGAATCGAGTTTGTGTAATATAAAAATTAAAAAAATTATATTTTAAATCAAACATAATATCATCAAAAAAAAATATATCCAAAATACATCAAAATTAATGTCACTATATCTCTCCCATCACAAATTTTTTGACGATATCCATTTTATAAAAATTGAAATTTAGTTGTGTGGAAACAAAAGGAGCTCCTCGTATCAATCGTAAATTAATTAACATATTATCTTTTTGAGTTTTTATTTCATATTATCTTAGATTTGTTGAGTTCTCCTCGCAAGTATTTCGGCTATGCTGATTGCAAAATAATTTGAGTTTGATGGTAAGGTTGTATCTAGAACATAAGATGGTACTAAGAGTATATATATACATATATCTAGGGCAATAGTCTTATGAGAAGTATTATTTGATGAGAACATAAGAAAATTTAATAGTAATCATTGGATAACAAATGGTTGAAATTAAAATATTTTCTCTCTACAGTCCAATAACCAATATTAAGTTTTATAATATTCTCGTGGGATCATTTCCGCCCCCCCCCCCCCCCACCCCCCACCCCACACACACACACACATATATATATATTGTTAACCCTATCTCTCTAACCAACTAAATTGTTACGATGGGTTTCAAAAAGAGAGAGCGGGAGTCCGTGGATAGATACATTTCGTTTGTTTCGTTCAAGCACATTTAAGGAAGAGAGAGAGAGAGGTCAAGAGAGATAGATACAAAAGAGAGGGAGAGAGAGAGATCGAAGCCCCAAAGGAAAGAGGATGACGTTAGGAAGGTGGTGAACAGTCGATGGTGAGGCAGGGGTAGCGGCGAGCACCGGCGTGCATGGGTCATGAACCCATCACGCAGAGAGGGAGAACAGTGGACAGAGAAAGACCATTGTGGGGGGGGTTTGGGGGCGGCCATAGATGGCCTACGTGTAGCGAGTGAACAGTTCGCGTCGAGAGAAACAGAGAAAGAAAGAGGGGAGGAGGAAGTCGAGCGAGAGGAGGCCGAGGAGAACGGTGGGTGGTCGACTCGAGGGGGAGGAGCCACCGACGTGGGAACCATACATATGCATGTGCGACGTCGACGAAGCACGGGGGGTTTACGTGTGCATGCACGGGAAAGAAAGAGAGAATGATTGGGAGAGGAGAGAACGGGCGTGGGTTGATCACTCGGGGAGGAGAGAGAGAGAGCGAGGAAGAGAAGGTGATGAGGAAGGAAAGGAGGACATCGACGGCGAGGTCGACGCGGCGGCTAGGCCGGAGGGTGACCGTGGCAAGGGTTGTCGCATCCCTTGCATGGGAGCAACGTGAAGAAGGTGAGAGAGGAAGGAAGGGACGTAGAGGGTCGTCGAAGGGGCGACGGCGGACAGCGAGCGCAGTAGTGGCTGCCGTGGCTGGGGTCGAGGATCAGAGGGAAGAGCGGGGGCTGCGTGCATGGGTTTGTTCAACGTGGACAATACTCATGCGTGGAAGAAGAAGACGAGACGAAGGGGTTGAAAATTTGTGATAAAAAAATCAAGACTCTTTAATATTATGGTTAGGTCATGTGAAGGGGATCAAGAGTAATCCAAATCTAATGGTAATTCTTATTCTTTGTAGATTGAGGTCATTCAGAGGCAGGTTTAGGCGATCCAAGAGTCAATCTTGGTGTTCTCGAGCATGTCAGACACATTCGTACTGTTGGATTAGGTAATTTCCGCTTCTATTTTTGAGATGCAGATTTGGGATACACGTGTGGTATTAGGAGTCTCCAACCTGTTTTCGTGGAGTCGTCGTAACCTGTCGATGACGTTAGGTAGAGTAGTCTCTCTCTTTTTTTGTATAGTTCGTCTACATTGTGACTTTCCTCTCATGTTGCACCGTTTAGTGTACATTTTTACCTCTTATTGAGATCGGAACTCATCTTCGTGTTTGCTGCTATATTGGGTATTTGAATATTAAATATTGATGCTATAAATGAGGTTGGTGACTTAGAATGTGAATAGCTAAGTCGATATAACTAACTGTTGGATTAATTACACTTCATTAAATGATTTTCATGATTCAACAAATTAAAAAGCACTTAGTATATGAAATGTGATCTTATCATCGCATGCACGAAATGAATTCTATTTTAGTAAAATTGGCATAATTATGATGGTTAAATAATACTTTGATTAGAACCACGATAAAATATTGGAAACTAAGTCGTTTAATAGTTAATCTTGAAGTGATGTGATATGAGCTCTTTATATCAATGGTTTAATTAAAATGATGAGAGTTATGGCTTAATTAAGGGATACTATTGATACAGTTATCTGGAAATAATTAAATAATCAGTACGACCTATTTGTCGAGAATTAAAAGGATTGAATAACTAGTTTTAACTCGCTACTCGTCGAATTTAGTTATAGCTTTGGTCTACTAGATTGGTTCTGGACTGATTTAGGGAATTACTAGCCTCCCTACAACTCTTTGGTTAGGTTTAGCGGCCAACTAGGATAGCGGGATGTGTGGCTTGAGGTTGGAGTTGGCTTTCTTTACTCGATCAGTGGGTGAGTCATTGGCTATCTATGGTTCAGCGTATGTAGCTAGAACGTGTTCATACCATACGATGTAGTCGTCACCCCTTTCTGCAATGACCACAGGGTGACGGAGAGTGGTGACTTGATGGGTATAAGCCATCTTCTTGGTTAGGAAGGTGGCTTATACCGGTTTTATACCACAGGAAGTTACACAAAATCGTCTCGTGTCCTAAGGCGTCGATTGACAGATTATGGACTATAATAATTTGCGCTTCCAATATACAAAATGGAACGGATAACGAGATGTCTACCAAATGGATTAATTAAAGCTATAGTACCAATTTTCTCTTATTCTCGGTTATTATTGTACTCTGTTGTTATTGTTTTTACTCTATTCAATTTTTACTAATGTGTTTTTGGATTTTGTACTTAGGTGTATTTGGTAGATCATATGATAATTTCCATTGTACATCTCTTGGCTTATATACTGCGGTAAACCTTCGGTCAATACTACTGTTCATTTAGTTGATGTAATATAATTAGTTTGTTTGACTATAGTTATATTTTATGATTTTGTGTTGGGTAACTGCAATCTTGTGGTTGGGTTATGCTTGTTATTAGCACATGGTGACTCAGGTCGTCACAGATGGGGCAGTGCAACAATGAGTTTTTGATTGCTATACATACCTTGAACAACCATGATCCGTTTACGGCCCGACACATGTAAATTAAATGGATCTTGGCGACTCGATAAATGAAACATGGGGGCGCGAGGGTGGAGCCCCCATGGTAACGTACCTATCTATATTTGTTAGGCTTTTGCGGATGTGTAACTCCACTTTTCTTCTTGCTTTTCCAAGAGAGCGTCGCCGTGTAGAGATCTCTCTTAGGGTTTTGTGAGCTCGAGGGTTTGTATTTCATCTTGCTCTATAGTGGATTATCTCTCTCTCTACCAGTGGTTTTCCCCTCTACATAGGAGGGGTTTCCACGTAAATCTGTGTTTTATGGATTGATTGTCTATGATTGTTAATTCGCATGATTTCCAGCAGTGACATCTTGAAAATTGGTGTAATTCACGGTAGAAGGAAATTAAGCAAAGCAACAATCATATTGTGAAGGGGTAGCAACAATTATGATTTAAGCCTTCCGAATTCAAATTCCTAATTTTCATGGAAAGGAATGCCAAGTTTGGAATAATGAATCAATAATTCCTTCATCTTTATAAGCCCCCTTCTTCCAAACGCCCAATGCATATGTACATCTTCACTCCACATCCATGGAAAAAGACATACAAGAGTCTCTTTTTTGATCCCATGTTTAAGTTGGATGAGGCAAATTATCCACATTGATCATATACCTTTCTCATGACGGTGAGAGGTTATGATAAGAAGTATATTCTCTTTTAGTTGAAACCTCGGGAGAAGACATGCAAAATGCTATGTAGAAAAAGAATAATGTCATGGTATGTGCTTAGATCATGAACTGTGTCATTCTACGGATAGATGAAAAAATCATATACTATTGACAACGAAAGGAATCTGAGACAATCCACGTGATACTTATTCTCGCAAGAAGAGCTCAAGTCTAGGTTTTTGTTAGATCAGCTTTGCCAGGAGACGGTACTATTTTGCCGCGGACTTCCTTGAGAAGTACAATCTTGACCTCGGGGAATCTTTTACATGAAGCAGATGAAGACTTTTACTGAAACAGCTTTAAAGGGGCCTCTTGGATTTCCAAATGGTAAATGAATGGCAAGATTCCAATTCTACTTGCTTCTATCAAAACGGTATTCGTTCTATCCATGAATGGAGAGCGAATCAGATGACGGTAATGTTTTGAGCATAATTCCACAATGTCGGCATTTAATCTAAAAGGAATTAAGTTCAAACATAGTATTGTCCTCCAAAGAGGCACCCAAGCACTCTGCAAATGTATGATCGATATGTTGGTTAACTAAATAGCACTTTTGCAATAACGTTTTCATGAATAAAGTTCTCTCGTGCCTACAAGATGACATACATATATGTGAAAGAAAAGCAATCAAGCATATTGTACCAATCACTATTCTATGCAACATTGACCTCATGTAGGTGTGTTGCACATACTATCACCTTCCTAGTCTAAGTTGCACGTAACTTTTGTCAATTGGGTTACCTCCCACCAATTGCCCATCGACGGCCTCACCAGAGTGCATGATTGTACAGAATCCATTTCTCTTCGAGCTGCAAAATATTCTAAAGGGATCAAAGTTATATTAAAAAGAATTGGATGACATCAATCCTTTTGCGATAAGCAAACCATAGTGCTAGTGGCTGTTGAAACCCTTCTGGAAACAACATCCGAAAAAGAAAACATAAAGAAGGGAAGTTGCTGAATCCTACTTGGTATATTACTTCTTTCTCGTAACTAATCAGGAGTAGGAATAATATTATTCCTAATTAAAACCAAAATAGGCTTGGAGCTCTATCATCGGGGAGGAAAGAAATGATCAGGTCAGGCGTCATGAAAAATAGAGAGAGAGAGAATTCATTTAAGATCATTCTGTATTGTTATAAAATTATTTTATAGTGATACATTTTTTCAACACATTATAAAATACATTACATAATATATTCTTGTACATTTTCTTTTTAAATTTTTAATGGTTGTTTTGTTTGCAACCAATTTATAGCAATCTGCTATAAAAATTATGGATATCATAATAAAATATATCCTTGTGGAATTTTTAGGTAAAAACTTAAGGATGCAATTCATTAATCTAAAGAAAGAGTTTATAGTTTAAACAACGTAGAGGCACTCCCTTGTGGAGAGACAAATAAAACCCTAATACATCCCAACCACAAAAATCCAATATTGAAGGTCCTAGAATACATGGTGAAAGTGCACAAAACGTTAGCATTCATGCAAACATGTCATGAAATATTTTCCAAATACGTACAACTTCTAAGATCTTGAAGTGAGTCTTGAAGTAATCAATAAAAACTGGGTAAAAATTATTAATAATATTGATTTAAGCGATTAAAATTGTAATGGGATGCAATTGGATTTCATTGTGCTTGATTGGGTAATGGAGTCAATTTAACTTCAAATAATGTTGAAACGAAAAAGCGAGACGTAAGCCGCCTGCAGTTTAGTTGAGATTTATATTTATAATTAATAATTTAAAATAAATATTGGGTTTGAAATCGTTTGATGAAAGAATGAAGTAGAGCAAATTTCATTGAAATGGAACCTACTTTACACCCTCGTTGAATGAGGCCAAATTTTGTAATTAAGCCATAGAAATCGATCCCTACGTAGGAGTAGAAGTACCGTGTTAACTTGAAATTTTATATATAACATGCCTTTAAAATGTGATTTCAATCTTGAAAATTCTATTAAATGTTGCTTGCAGTGAAAAATATTGATGAAAAGAAACAAGTGGAGAAAAATTTCGTTGAGATGGAAATTATTTAATACCCGCACCGAAGGAAGCCAAATTTCGTAATTAGGTCATAGATATCGATCCCTGTGGAAAAGTAGAGTATAATTTAACTTAAAATTTTATATATAACATGCCTTTAGAATGTGATTTCAATCTTAAAAATTTTACTAAACTATGTTCACAGTAAAAAATATTAACTACGTTTTACATATAACTCATGTGCAACTAAGTTTCATTTCCTTTTAAAATATTGAAAATCATGAAAAATATCATCCTACGGGGTTGCTTTCATAGGTTCTATATGCACGCATCCATGCACATGCCAACACATCAAAAGTTGCACGTCGGGTTTGCACAGGTGTTGATGGGGCACATGTAGAGTGCAGGCACATTGCAAGTGGGGATGGATGGTACAGGTGACCTCAGGTGTGGAGCATGCACACACGTCTGTTTTCACATGTCTATCACATTTTTCATGATTATTTTGTGATTTGAGCATGGACTTCTTAGTTTGCGAATCGTAGAGTATTTGTGCATGTAACTACGGATCCATGGGTGCCTTTTAAGTAGTAGATTTACATTTTAATTATTGAAAAAAATATTTTATTCATTTTTTAAGCAATTAAGATCTTCTTACTTCTAAGAGTTTGTTTGAGCCAGGGCATTTTTTTTAAAAAATTCTCTATCTTGCAAGGGTATTTGACAGTTTTGTTAACTCTTAAGATTTGATACACCCTTGATTTGATTCATAATTTTTTATGTTGTGCTACCAACTAGCGTTTGGTGTATGCTGCGAGAAAGTTGACTGAGAGTCTTCTTTCATCAAATAAATTGTTATAGGAATATCTAACTTTATTGTGAAATGCAACTAAGAGTTACTCGTATGTATGGGCAGGGATATGTAAGACAATTATACTTAATTATAACCAACTTTTCAACTAATCCTTAATGTGGATCTTCTTATGCTTAGGCCAATTAAGTAATTAATTGAGTTCAATACAAGTAAATTAGGTCCTTAGTCATATTGGCTACTTTTAAGGAATTACTCCAATATCAAATCTCCATTGACTTTTACCAATATGATTGCAATTAGGGCATGGAGACTACTCAATGGTCCTTGCACATATGTTGCATATCCCTACTTGATTTTAGTGCTACCACCTTAATAGCACTTAGAATGTCAACACACATTTGTTACACAAAAGGATTACGGTTAACTCACAAGAAAGTTCACACATTTTTTTACACTCTTCAAAAAATGAAATATCATCAATAGGATTTGAATATCATGCATAGTATTTTCTTATATGTTAGTGGTGAACTTCAAATATTGGTGCACAACTAAATATCATTTGTCATATTTTATTCCAAGAGGAGTGTGAACTTTTGTATTACTATTCTTATATATTTGCACACAACTAAATATCACGAGCTATGCTTAATTATTATTTCCTTCCGGATAATCAAGATAAGATTAGAGAATTTCCTCTAGTTAATCCCTCAAACAATTATTATTTCCTTTAACAAAGATGATTTCCTGAATAAGCATCCATGCATAACTTTTGAAATGCTTTCTACCTCAAAGAAATTATAGAATGCTTGGGAACAATTGTATTATTGCAACCTTAGGCTCGGGAGAAAAGGAAAGGAGATCCTTCTTTCTTGCAAAACACTTGAAAGCAATTACTACATCCTGAACAAGATCAAGGCCGTTTCAGCCAATGGAAAACAATAGCAATTATTATTTTAAGTGTTAGTTCTTTTCCTAGAAATAATAAAAGATTCTCTTGGAATTAATTATATAAGAAATCTAAAACGCAAAGACAGGTTTCCTTAATCAAAACCAGTCATATCCAAATCCAACCAACATTCCAGAGAGCCATTTAATTACCAGGGAAGGAGAGGGTGACTGCAAAATGAAAACAAAATCCACCTCCCTTGAAACTATATAGACATTTTTCATGCAACTGCACATCAACCAAGCAATAGTATACAATTACAGCACCCATGAGAGAGCAGGAGGTGGGGACTGGAGAGCGACATCGAGGTGATGTCTCATCCATGTCTCCACATCTCCTTTTCAGCTCTTATTCGCGAGCAGGCTACTTCAGATCTTACATAGGCCCGAGGAACTTCAGAGCTTGGATAGCGCGATGTCCATCACATCAGCAAAGAAGTCTAGGATAGAAAACACATGGGAGTTAGAGCAGCAGAAAAATTAGTGACGAGCAATGAACACCAAATAAGAAACCAGGGGGTGCGTTCACAAACCGGCGTCTTCCTTCGTGAAACAGAGAGAAGGTGTTATGCGGAACACGTTGCCATAGAAACCTCCTTTGCCGACCAGCACACCCATATCTATTACATGTGGTTCAGAATCAGATTGTATGTAGCATCAAAAGAAAGATGCATGTCAAATGTTTATGCAAAATTCATGAGTAATGGAAGTCGAGGTGTAAATGTAGAAGACAGTTATCAAACATAATTCTATGATGTGAGATTTTTCTGAAAACATGGCCCTGGACTTTTTACCTCTTTGATACCTGATCTCTAAATCGTGCATATAGTTCAATCAAGGAAAAATGGCATCCACCAACAATTCACTTGAAGCCAAAAACTTGGTTGGCATGAGATCAATCAACTAGGCCAAAGTTAGATTGAAATGGTTAATGGGCCCACTTATCTTGGTAACCAAACCCCATATATAAGCGAAAGAAGTAATGTCTAGTCAGACAAATCAGGGATCCAATTGCTCAAATTTGATCAGTCCAAGCTGAAATATTCAAACCAGATAACTTAAAGCATCCTTTATTTATTGGGTACGGACATATCGGCTCTGTCTCTGCCCTCTATTTATTGATTACTTAGCATCCTTGATTATAGGTGATATGGATATCAATATTGGAATAATTTTCCACACCATACTACGGTCAACCATAGGTGACCTTAATCTGCATTATTGCTTCTTAATAGAGGGTTATCATTTACCACTTTGGGTAACAATCTTGAAGTCATCTGGATCTCACCATAACTTATGCCCATGCATGGAGATCCCAAATTGCACTTGACTCAGTTACACATAGCATGCAACAGTACAGGAAAGCAAACCTTTCATCAGCTCCATCGCATGTGAGATTTCAGCTTTGGCTGGAGTCTTCAGCCTGCGGTCGGTGACGAGCTCCATTCCAAGCAACAGCCCTCTCCCTCTTACATCACCAATAACTGCAGCGGGGAAAAGAACCACCTTGTGAGAGAGCAACTAGATACATGGAGAACAAAATAAAAAATGACAGTAATTTTCATGCCGTGTGCCAGATGTGTGTCATCTTATGTCATCAGGATGCATGGAATCTTCAGAAGTAAGCAGATAAACATGCCTTGTACAACATGCCAATATATGCTTCATTGGGATATCATATATTATTAATCAGCAAAAGATGCCGTGTGCATTGGATGGGATGCTGTTGGGCTGTAAAGAAAACTTCTGTGAACAAAAAGTCCTTTGTCCCTCCACGAAAAGTGGTACAGCAAATGCTATGGGATGTTTCAGACACACAAAATATAACTAATGGAGATGCATGTTCCAGCATTTACTGATAAAACAGCTTAAATAACTACAAGAAAACCAGATATAGGTGAAACTTGCCTGCACAAAATGAGAAGAGAATACTACAAGCTGTGTCATGCACTGATTATACATGAAATATAGGTTTATTCCACTAAACATGGTGTAAAAATGAAAGTTATAGACATTGGAACTCCACAAAATACTGAAACCAAAGCTCCCTTGTGCTTTTGTGAGAACAGAAAAGAGTCATATCAAAATGTGCACCCACATGCTGAAAAATGTGAGTTCAATTCAATGGGTTAGGGGTGATTTTTTTTTTAAGAGAATAGATTACAGATAATATTCACTAATGAAGAAGGAAATATGTTTTGTTAGAAAAATATCCAAAGGAAATATGCACTAATTTTCTCTTGAAGTTAGATTCCTTACTGTCATGCTTTGCTTGAAGGGCTAAAAGGCGCTCTTTCAGATACGATCCGACCACTAGAGCATTCTCTTGGAGCTTTTCCTTCTCAAGGACTTTCAGGACGGCATGACCTGCTGCGGTGCAAACAGGGTTACCACCAAATGTGTTGAAGTAGCTGCTTTGAGTCAAGACATGGGCGATTTCTGGGGTTGTGACCACAGCACCAAGAGGAATTCCATTTCCAATACCCTGGAAAAATTCAAACGTTTTAGGAACAAGGGCATTTTACAAAAGCTAGAAGACACTTGAGAGTCTTGAAATATTAACTAGAATGATTAGTTTCACCAACATCAACGTTATTGTTTGAGAAACAAATTATTACAAAAGTGTTTGCCACAGCCAGTGTATCAAAGAAAAATTAAATACCAAAAAATTTGTGGTTTCTCGCACTTCTAATATCCACTTCAAAAGATGTCTCCGTGCAATCAAAATAGTTGGAATGCTCAAGAATACTTGCAATTCCCTATTTCTAGCAGCAGAAAAGTCTTGAAACAATCATTAGGAAAGGAAGGCCCAAGGTTGCTAACCTTTGCCATAGTAACTATGTCTGGAACAACTCCATGTGCCTCAAAACCCCAGAAATGTGAACCCGTACGTGCGAATCCACACTGGACTTCATCAGCTATGCAAAGCCCACCGGCTTCCTTTATGGTACTGTAAACGGCGGGTAGATATCCAGGTGCTAGTTCAATGACTCCACCCACTCCCTGCATTCTCAAACACACACAAAAAAAAGCATACTTTAGTAGAACAAAGAATGCCACGCACGTACAACTAAGCTGAGAGATGGCTGGAACATCTACCTGAATGGCTTCATGAATAAAACCGGCAACTCTCCCAGAAGTCCCAAAGCTGATAATTTCCCGGACATCTCTGGCGTATTTTTCGCCATCGGAACCAAATAGGCCTCTGTATGGATCTGGGTTCATTGCATGATGTACTCCACTCTGGTGAAAACACATGAATGATTGTTAAATAAATTACAATGGTTCAGGAAAATAACTATGTTTGACCTGCTCTTATATTTGCAACAATTAATTTTGATAAGAGCCACAAGAAGGTTTGAAGAACTCCAATAATTTTTTTCCTCCAAAGAGCCTTCTACCTGTACTATATTATACTTCCAGATGCGCTGAGAAGTTGCTCCCATCGTTCCGGCCGCATTCCCATGATATGCATTCCTGATAGAGATAATATCTTGGCCTCCAGTATAAAGCCGTGCCATCATCAGCGCAAGCTCATTAGCTTCGGTCCCTGAGTTTGTGAAGAATGCGACCTACAGCACACCTTGTATCAAATTAACAAGATCTCCAACAAACCAGGAAATAAATGAGGATGATTGCCACCGAATTAGGTGCCTCACCTTGAGATCTCCAGGCAGCTTCGAGGCCAGAGCCTCAGCAAAATCCGCGATGGCATGGTTGAGGTACACAATGGTGGAGTGCTGAATGCGCTTGGCTTGATTGGCGATGGCCTCGACGATATCTGGATGGCAGTGCCCACAGCTAACCGTGGCAATCCCAGCAAAGGCATCAAGGTAGCGTCGCCCGTTCTCGTCGAAGAGGTACTGCATCTTCCCATCCACAACATTCACCTGCAAAGATGCAGCAAAAGAATGTTCAGTGATGGAAACATGACTAAGACCTTTCTGTAGCTAAAAAAGTAATGCAAAGAAAAGGAAAAGACCAAGAAGAAACCGTGCAAATGAAAACAGAATATTCCTTTCAAAGTAGGAAGCACCCTAACAAAAAGTGGTAGATTTGTGTTCGATGTGTACAAGGCGTGTAAGCTACAGTTACATGGAAGAAGTACGTGAACTCGGGAAAGAAAAAGGTCCCTTTTTTTTTAGGCCTAGTTTACTTGAGGTTAATTCTCGTTCAGTTGACTACTTAACCCTCCATCTAGTAATCCAGGTTTCGTCACTTTAATACAGGTTTGTCTAACATCAGTTTCAAATGGTGTTACCCAAATTCGTGTTAACATCGTATGCTACTCGTGCCTTTGACAATCCTTATATTTCATATTCCTAACACCACTACAAAGTAAACATTACAAGAGTTAACACCATAACTTAACACCAATTCAAGTAAACACAAACTGATATTAACATCACCCCTATAAGTAAATACAATTACAAGTTAACACCAGTTTCATATTTACTAACACCACTTTCCTAACCCTCAAGTAAACTAGCCCTTAAAGATACTGGTAAGACATTTTTATGTAAAATTTACCCAGACAATTGCTCTGGAAAAAGAAAAGGAAGCAAATCCGGTAAACTGATGAGCATGTGATCAATTTCGGCATATTTCATGCAACCAAAGCTGGAGGAATGAGATTCTTCATTTCAACAAAATTCCAACTGCATCAGCAGATAAGTAACAAGCAAATTTCTTTTTTTGAGAAAGAAACAAAGTAAATTATTTCCACGTTGCTTTCAATTCTAAAAAATACGAACAAAATCACCGAAAATTGTGACCTTTTCCCCTGTCATTTAACGTAACAAATGCTTAAACGGAAGATCCCTGATTCCGAAAGGTACGATTTTTTCGTCAAAGAACATTTCATGCAACCTAAATTGGAGCCTCCAGAGAGACAAACTAAACATTGGAAGGAAAAAATAAAAATCCTCCTTTTCTGTTGGAATTTCCAAAAAAAAAAACCACCACCAATGAAATTTCCAAAAAAGGACCCATTTTTCCTCTACACAAAAGCAATATCCAACAACCCAAATCGAAGGGAAAAAGTAAAAAAGGAAATCGAGGGACTGCAACCGAAACGGGAGAGAGCACCCACGGGGTTCTTGTAGAAGTAGAACATGCTGGGGCTGAGGTACTCGGATCGCTTCTTTACGATCTCGGCCGCCCGAGGCCCATCGTACGGCGGCGGCTTGTAATCGAAGGGTGGCATTCTCGGGACGTTCTCCTCCACCGCCGCCGCCGCCTGCCTGGCGAAGGCCCTCGCCCTTCGGAGGCAGAGGAGACGAGCGGAGAACAATCTCTGCATCTTTCGAGAGAGAGAGAGAGAGAGAGGTGACGAGGAGCAAGGGGAGAAACGTGGGTTCTTCGAGATATGGAGAGTAGCCGAGGCGTTGGTGGTGGTCGGCCTCTCCCTCTCTCCCTCCCTCCCTCTCCCTATATCCCTGCTTCCTCCACGATAACTGGGAAATAGGGGGAAGAGCAGAGGTTGCTTACGTAGAGGAGGGGGATGTGACGGGGATCGTATAAATTTTAGGAACATTTACATCCATATATCTCTGTAATGATATCTAATTACGTAGGTATCCTTGACATTTAATACGATGGCATTTAATACGAAATGGTATTTCTAATAGATATTATATTATAAATATTTATCATGAAAAAATATAAGAACTTATATTGCAAGTGAAATCAGATCTCTATCTATACGAAGAATATGTATTATAATTATTTATTAATAAAAATTTAAGAATTTATATTATAAGTAAAAAATTAAATTGTAATATATGAAAGATATTTGTCATACAATTTCATTTTAATTAAGATGAGAGTTATAATATGATTAAGTATTAAGGTGATATGGTTACTTTTCAATAATAATGTAATATTTTATTAATTGTATTCTAAATATGATTTATAAATAAAGTAATAATATAACTTAACATTAATATGTAAAGATATTTTTCAAAAATAACATTATGATTGATTGAGTATATATAAAAGGTGATTTTCTAAATCATCTTTTGACAAGTGCAATGGTTTTCAACAACAAAAAATATCATCCAACGATCATAAGGATGGACTTTTTTGTGGATTTATAAGCACAATGCTAATAGATACTTTTCCTATAAATATATTTTTATGCATGGGGATAGGAGTGTATAGGTGACATGTGTATAAATTACATATAGGTGCGGCAATTTCTTTAACCATAAATAATATTTTGGATTTAAAATTTAGGGATTAAGATCACCCATATAGATATGTTATGTAACGAATTTGAAGTTAATCTGACACTCTTAGCACCTACATCGAAGGAGGCTCAGTTTTTACAGCTTAAGTATTACGGAATTTAACCCTAATTGATGTAGGTGTTAGGAGTGTTAGATTGACTTCAAATTTGATGCATAATATGTTCATATAAAGTGATTTAAATCTTCGAATTTTCAATCGAAAATATTACTCGTAGCTGGAGATATTGCCACACTTGTACATAACTTATGTATAGATCACCTGCATGCTTATACCTCTAGATTAGCATTTCGTTAGTTAGAGGGGTATGGAATATTCCTCTAATGTCATTTACTTTAATAGTATAAAGTTTGAAAATTACATTAATACCCCCATAATCTTTTTTCACCATTTTCTCACAAAACCTCCACCTTGTCCTCCCTTGTCAACCCATCATCAGCTACTTCATCAACTCCATTGGAGAGTTCCTTCATTAGCTCCATTAGTGAGCTTCGTGGAGCCCATTCCCCTCTCATGAAGCACTGCACTCTCATTGTATCCAGCCTCATCTCCCACAATAGTAACTGTTACGACCCGATTCCTGGATCCTTACAAGACTTAATACCGGCTCGTCTCGACTAATCCCAAAACCCAGTCGTTCAACAAGAAATGACCCAAAAGCAGGAAAGTAAACCACATTCACATATGCAATATAACTAAGCAAAAGAAACATACAAAGCAGTAAAGGAAAGTAAATCTGGTGTTTCATTACATACCAAAACAACAACAAAACAACGGAAAGCGGAAGTAAACAGTAGAATCAAACAATACTAACAGTCCAATACTTATTACAACAGTAAAGGAACGAAAAGGAAGTGCTGAAAAACTACGGCTGGACTCGACTAAGCCCAGCACCCTCCGCAAACGGAAGGTCAGGTTGCTCAACTCCTGGTCCTGAACAGTATTATGAAAAAACAGAGTCAGCGAACACTGAGTAGAGTGGTATCTACATTATCTAAAAATAGTAAAAGTAATAGGTTTAATTCTCTTTTCTATTATCTGTTTTATGTGTATTTCCTTTTTACCCATTTTTCTCCAACATCCAGATATTCTTGGTCTTGCATGTTCCTCGTGAGAACGATTTTGATTGCAGTCTTTTCTGTAGAGTTGAAGGTACACATGGTGCTCTCCTGGCCGAGAGAGTCCCTTATGGTAGTCCTACACCCAGTCAACCACCCCAAGGTCACTGTTAAGACATAGCGGTGACTACGGCATGCGTGATAAGCACATGGATAGCTACCCCGCATTGACATGAGATCAGTCATTTCCGCTAGCAGGTACGCCCAAAGTACAGCATGGAATAGTATAGGGCCTTGCCCTCTCAGAACAGGGGTCTCGCCCCTCAGAACCAAACAGGGGTCTTGTCCCTCCATAGTTCGCGCACCCTCGTTTGACTACCCCGGTTTGCCCAGAGGGTCTAACAAGTCGGTGTAGGGTGGCTAGTTGAACCCCGGATCCCGTGGGGTGGCTAACTCTCTCCCTAGACTAGTAGCTCGCCTCAGAACCGCTTACACGAGGGCCAACAGGAGTCGGTGTAGAGTAGCTAATCCTAACCTCGGGTCTCAACCCAAGAGAGGCTAGCTCCACTCTACACAAAAAGGAGACAACTACTCTCCTTGGTACTACGTACTCAAGGGCCAGCACACTTCCCGTCTACATTCCAGGTTTCCATCTAACCACAGGAGTTCTACTCCTAATTCCCCGTAGGGTTCATGCTCATGTTCACCTCATTTATTCCAATCCAGATTTCACCATTCACAATTCATTTCTCGTTCATATACAGGCAGCTCGTGTTTCCATAATTCGATATATGCAACTGGTGATTTCACAAGTAATTGTTCATTAATTACAGGTAGCTCATATTCTAACAGGCAGCTCACAACTATATTACAGGCAATTGCTAGTAATTTAGCTCAATCATGCATACAAATACATCATACAGTTCCAACGGTTTATTCATTCCTCTATCCTATGGTTCATGTCACATCCTAGGGTTTCATTCGGCTATTTCTACAAGCACATTCTTATTTAAATATTATTAACAGAATTAAACCACTCTACTAGGCAATTTGAAAGTAATGGGGGTTCGAACCGCAAATCCAGGCATCTCTGCGAGCCTCAAACACGCAGTAGGCTGAAACCCTATACCAGGGAAAACATCACAAAAGGATAGTTCATAACAATGTACAAGGGACTCTAGTACGTAGAGGAACTCGGGAGGAAAATACAGGTATTTCGTTTGCGTAAAACGAACCCCGATCGGACCCCAAACGGGTCAAAAACGTGCCTACTATTCAAAATCAAACGTCTGGGAACAAGTCCAAACGTCTTAAAAGGTACCAGATCCTTACCTTAAGTCCCTGCAGTATCCTTAGACGTCCAGGCCTTCTCTGCGATTGTCTGAAGGCAGTTCCAGACGTCGAACAATGCCTTTGGTCGTCTGAATGCACCTCCGGACATTTGGTGATGTGATCAGACGTCTAAAAGCGCGTGGGAAAGCGTTCCACGCTCCTTTCCAAGGTTGTTCCTGCGTACGACAACTGCAGGCCCCTAAATCAGGCCAAACCATGCGTCTGCGGTGAGGCTTGCATGGCCGTTATCGCAAAAAAAGAATGCACCTTGCGATATAAGTGCTTTTAGACGTTTGGCCTTAGCTCTAGATGTCCGGGTATGTTAAGACCCGAGGCACCAAGACCACTTTAAGATGTCTGGGAGTTGGCCCAGACGTCTGATCAGACGTTTGGACGCCTTCCCAGATGTCTTGAAATTAATTTTGCATGTGTACAGAAGCGAATCTGCGCACAGGCACGCGCAGACTGATTTCCCAGCCGCCCTCTTCTCTTTCTTTCTTCCCCCGCCGACTTGTAGAGCCCCCTCGTGCCTACATATACCCCTCCTCTCCCTCACGCCACCCCACTCCCTTCCACCCGTCTTCTCCTTCTCCCTGCTAGCGAGAGCGCGAGCGAGAGAGAGCGGCAGAGCGGCTGCTGCGAGAGTGTGGGGAGAGAAGCTGCTGCGAGAGGAAGTAGAAGCTCGACCGTGAAGGTGCGAGCTTGCCGAGGCTGCTAGAGCCGGCCGGCGGGAGGACGGCGAGCGTGGGGTAATGCAGAGGAGCTGCTGTAGCTCGAGCAGTAGGCGAACAAGGCACGGCGCAGCCGTGCGTCGCGGGCGGAGAGCGAACCGGGTCCTGATTATGGGAAAATTTCCCAGAATCAGACGTCTGGACTTGCATCCAGACGACGCCTAAGATGTTTGGAGGACGGCCCAGACGTCTGACAGGTACGATTTTATTTACCTTCTCCTTTTTACGCGTGTACGGACATGCAGTCGTCCGCCGCGTTCTTCTGCGCTTCGTCTTGCTGAGAGCAGGTGTGTGTGTGTGCGCAGGTTCTGCTCGGGAGGACGCGAGGGCTCGCCATCCCACATGAATTAGACGTCTGGCTACAGTGCCAGACGACGGAGAGAACCTCCAGACATCCGGGGTGACAATCGGACGTCTGGAAACCAAGGCCAGACGTTCTAGCGGACTTATGGATGTCTGAAGGACTGCGCAGACTGAGGTACGACCTGATCCACCTTTTAAGACGTCTGATTTTGGACAGATTCATCGTTTTTGACCCGTTTAGGGCCCGTTCGGAGTCTGTTTTCCACGTTTCAAGTTGCGTTCTTTCCAGAATTAATTTCCCTATCCGTTTACAGTAATTGTATACTGTTCTGAGAAACTCCTTGTGATTGATCCTTGTGTTAGGACCCCGTTCCGTTGCAGTCTTGGGAGTTGCGGAGGCGCGCGGGATTGCCGACCACGCCCCCAGTACTCCCGGTTTCGCTGGTAGAGTGGCCCTTTAATTTATTTAAAAAAATTTGTATAATTATGAAATAATTAATAGAGTCTAGGGCATTGCATGAACCCTAGGACTAAGAAATTAGATTGAATGATAGATCCTAGGGCATTGCATGAATCCTAGGACTGGAAAACTAGATTGAATGATAGATCCTAGGGTACGGCATGAATCCTAGGATTGGAAAACTAGTTGAATATACAACCATTGCAGTCTTGGAAAAGTGGAAAGGAAATGATAACTGCATGTAAATTGGTTAACAACTGCCTGTTATAAATGGGTAATTACGGATGAGAACATGAATCATATGGACATAAAGCTGGAACGGTAAGAACCTGAATTGACTTAGTTAAAAGAGCTTGAACCCTACGGGGAATTAGGAGTAGAACTCCTGGAAAGTGAATGGAGTAGATTGGGGAAGTGAGCTGACCCTTGAGTACGGAGTACCAAGGAGAGCGACTGTTCCCCTGTTTAGTGCAGAGTGGAGCTAGCCGCCCCAGGGACCTGGGGTTAGGACTGGCTACTTTGTACCGACTTTTGACCCTCGTGTACATAGTACCGGGGAGAGCTACTAGTGTAGGGAGAGCACTAGCTGCCCCACGGGCCCCGGGGTTCTGCTAGCTCTCCTACACAGACTTGTTAGGCCCACTGGGCAAACCAGGGTAGTTAGGCGAGGGTGCGCGGACTGTGGAGGGGCGAGACCCCTGTTTGGTTACTGTGGGGGGGCTGGACCCCTGTTACTGAGAGGGCTCTGCCCTATACTGGTTCCGTGCTATGCTTTGGGCGCACCCGTTAACGGAAACGACTGACCGCGTGCCAGTGCGGGGTAGCTACCCGTGTGTTTATCGTGCGTGCCATAGTCACCGTTACGTCTGACAGCGACCTTGGGGTGGTTGACTGAGGGTAGGACCACCACGGGGGACTCTCCTGGCCAGGAGAGCACCATGTGTTACTTCTACTTTTCGGGAAAGATTGCAATCAAGATCGTTCCCACGAGGAACATTCAAGATCAAAAGAAGGATCGGAGAAGTAAATCAATAGTGAATAAATGGAAAATTATAAAGGAAGAAAGTAAAAATATAACAACTACTGTCCACTCTACTGCTTCTTCTAGCTTATAGTTGCCACTCTATTCAGCGTTTCGCTGATGTGTCACTTTTGTTACCTTTTCAGGACCAGGTGTTGAGTAGCCAGAGTCAGCGGCTGCAGAGGGCTCTGGGCCTAGTATGGTCCAATAGGGTTACCGTAGTACTTTCCGTACTTTCTTTCTGCTGTAGTGAGTAGTTTTCTGTTGCTCCTTGTATTCTCTTTAAAGTAAACTTCATGCTTAGATTTATGTTTATTTCTCTACTGTTGTGGTGGTGCATACTGTAGTGGTTCTTTCCTTTACTACTGTATTTTGTTACTGCTAGTTATATACATGGTGAATGTGGTTTATTTTACTGCTCTTTTGGTTACTTTCTCGTTGGACGACTGGGTCTTGGGATTAGTCGAGTCGGTCCAATTCTCGTGTCTCGTAGGGATTCGGGAATCAGGTCGTTACAGGGTACCTCGTCGGCCGTCTGGACTCTACTCCAGACATCTGATACCGGAAAACTTCTAGTGCTCTTTGCTCGCTCCGCCTCACACCGCTGCAACTCTAGCCGCTGCAGAGGGTTGGGAGGCCGTCTCCCCGAGCTCTCTCCTCCTCCTGCACGAGCCCGCGGTGGCTGTGCGAGCTCCGTCGAGCTTCCACCGAAGCTTCCCGACCTCGATCTCCTCCTCCTCTCGCGCTCTCCTCCTTCTCCCTCTCGCTCTCCCTCGCTCGCCTTCTCTCGCCACTCCCGCACAGCTCTGAGGGTGGTGGTGGTTGGTGTATGGAGTGGAGAGGAGAGGGGAGGGGGGGCTTATATAGACGGTGTGGGGGTTAGGGTTTGGGGAGGAAAAGGAAGGGAGAGAGAAGAAGAGGGTCTTGCACGCAGCCCTCACGCAGGGAGCAGTGTGCGTACAAAAATTTTATTTTCCGACATTTGGGAAAGGGTCCAGACGTTTGGACAGACATCTGACTAAGACTCCAGACGTTTTAAAAGGCTAAAAGTATGACGGGTCATTACAGTGACCCTAAGAGGTAGCTTCACTCCTCTCTTGCGGTCATTTGTAGCTTGTACACACACTCCCAACACCCATGCACGTAGAGCACCGCCCTTACCCTGCTTCCTTCCCTTCTCTCCGTCTCACACCTCACATATACACATAGTAGACACACCTCCACCATGACACATGTACCCATAGCCGTTGCACTTCAACTCATGTACTCAGTTGCATTTTGCGGTACCTCGCTCGAAGGTTCATGGCATGTGCAGCACAATGGGGTAGTGCTGAAGGGAGGTGGTGGCTGATTTGACTGGTGTGTGATGGTGGGCAGTGGAGGTGATTGGAGGAGGAGACGAAGGTTGTGGTAGTGTCATAGGAGGAGGTGGTGGTTGTGCGAAGGACTGGAGGTGGTTAGCTATGGTGAGGAGTTATGGATATGTGAGGAGGTAATCATAACGGTAGCTACTGGTTGGTGGTCGTGGATGGAGAGTGGGGGTGGTCAAGGTCGTGAGAAGGTGAAGAGAGGAGAGTCAAAACTGGCCAATGGAAAAGGGATCGTCGAAGGGAGTTGGGTGGAGGTGGTGAGCGGTGGGAGTGAGGAGGTGGTGGGGGTAGGGCGGTGGCTGTAGGGTGGATCGGAGGAGGAGGAGCCCGTAAGGAGGTGGAGAGAGGAGAGTGGAGAGTTAGAGTTGGCTGGTGGAGGAGGGATCATCGGAGAGAGTTGGGTGGAGAAGGTGGTGAGCAATGGACGTGAGGAGGTGCTTGGGGCATGGTGGAGGAGGAGGTAAGTTTTCTTTCTTTTTCTTAAAGGTAACTTTGATACATGATTATATCTTAATTATGCTTAGTGTGTTATATGATTAAATACTAATAGGAAAGTATGTGTGATAAACTACTTAAGTTTGTAAAAGTATAGATATATATGGGAAGTTTTTAGGAGTACATGTATAATTATGTATGCTTATAAGATCTAAATTTTATATAATTTGATTTGGATGACGGAGGTTAAAGTTTGGAAAATGTGTGGGAGAGAGGGAAGAGGGCATTGGAGGGGTGTTTTGGGTATTTGGCCCTGAGAGTTGTGGGACAACGAGGTTGACACATATGGCACTGGAATGGGGTTCATTCCAATTTGGATGTAATTCTATCCGTCCGGGTGGGGATGGGAGGGTATTTTGGGGATTTTGGCCATGGGAGTTAAAGGTTAATGACGTTGGATACATATATAGTCAATCAAATGGTGTTCATTCCAATTTGGATGCATTCTTTCCACGTGGAAGGAGAGGTGATCGGAGGATATTTTGGATATTCTGCCATTGGATTTTAATTATTATTATTATTTTTTAAGGAAGGGTAAATATGATGGTCGCGGGTTTTCGATCCCATAACTTTTTTTTTTTTTTGGTAAAGGGTAACATGCTTTCATTCATATACAACCATGAAATGGTAGGGGATGGAGTCCCCATCCGAAGTGCCAGACGCACCTGAATTAATATAGAAATTAGTAGCCAAAGAGTGTGTCATTTCCACCCTTAATCTAGGAACACGGAGAATCTCAAGAGAGGAAAATTGTTGTAGGACATCTAGATTGGAGACGATAATATACAATGTCTTCCACGATCCAAGAATTTGACCAATTAGAGACAAGGCATCGTTGAGAATGCGTTCCCTCATGTAAGTCAAAGACAAGGCAAAGTGGGTGTCTTGTAGAATAGTGAAGGCTTCTGCTTCCTCAGAAGAAGTTGAGGAATGGCTGAAGGCTTGGGCTGCGATAATGTTTCCACTAGTATCCAATGCGACAACAGCCACCATCGAACCATGATCTCTGACTGCAGCATCAACCAACATGGTACAACCATAACTGTCGAGAGCTTCATCAATTGGAAGTGAAGGATCTGATCAAACAAAACTCCCTTACTGGAAGGAATAGGGGTTAAAGGTTCCATTTAGCTGCATGGAATACATGTTGAGTGAGGCCAGAATGTGAGAAAATAATTCTTGAATATTTTGAGCTTCCCCACTATGGACCAATTTACATCTATTAGTCCATAAGAAATAGGCAATGAAAAAGGGAAGAGAGAGATGTTGATCCACATCCAGTAGAATATTACTGATTTACTAGTAAACCTTATACCAAGTATCCCCAAAGGCATTGATTCTGAAGTCGAACTTGAACCATAAAGCTTTAGTGAAAGAACAATCAATAAATATATATTATTCATCCTCATTCCCATCCTTACAAGTGGTGCATATAGATCGGAAATCGAGAATTCTTCTAGCCAATAAGGAAGCATTAGTTAATGCCCTAACCAGAGCTTTCCATAGCAGCAGCTTAACCCGATTCGACAGTCTTTTTGTCCAAAGCTTCTTGCAATAAACCATTACCTCATCATCTATTGACGTTGACCTAATGACAAATGACAAAGAAATTTATGAACTAAATGTTAATTTTTGTTAATATTGATTAAAATGTAAATAAAGACACTTACAACCAATAAGAAAAAGAAAAAAGAGAAAGTGACACAGAAGAAGAAAATGCACAGTAGAATGCCTCAAGCAACCTACAAGATTTTGCTTACTCGAGCACATGTATCAACAGTAGAGGGGGTTGGAGAAGGCCACATGGAGACTAAGCAAAGTGATACGGTGGTAATAGGGCAAGACTAGGACAAAGGGAAAGCTAAAGCTAATGTAATCTAAATGGGTTGCTGATCAATGGAATAAAACATAAAAAAAGCTAAGAGGAAGCTTTATTTTTCATGCAAAATCTTGAGAAGAAATTTTTACTCATCGAATGCCTTGAGTGAGTATTTCCCCCTTGGAGAGATGCTACTTCAGTTGTGAATAATGTCAATGAGAGTGGAAGGGTGACACCTATAATTGGGAGGGTTTCACCAAAAATGGCAATCATGTGTTTTTTCCTTCACAAAGGATAATAATTATTTCAATGGAAGAAATTAGAGACTTAGAGAGCCTAGTAGACACTATGAATGCCTCTTTCACCTACTCGGAGGGTCTTGACCTTTTATTGGTCAATTTCCTCTTAGTAAGGCACCTTCACTCTAGTATTATCTCCTTACTTTATAAAGTTCTTTACTCCTCTCCGCTTCAAAAGGAGTTGGTAGGGTTTCCAGATTTTGAGCCTTTGTTGGGAAGGTGAAACCTAGATGTCTAAGCTAGTTGGCTGTAATCCCCTACCATTTTGTTTAGGTCTTCTGAATTCTACACAGGGACAACATCCCATCTCGAGCTAAATCTTAGATATGGATTCTCTTGGCACATGGGAATTGGGGGGTAAGATAGACCATCTAGGATATTCTTTCCATTCTAGAAAGAACATCAATACTCCATGTCCCCTCCATGACTTGTCCACCAAACTCAAAATCCACTTTATACTAGGGGTACCACATGTCACACCTTCCATGTCCATGCTTACAAGTTAACTTCTAGATAAATCTAGGTATGAGAAATTTTGCAACACATTTTAAACATTGAGAAGATCTAAGTTGATGTTATTATCACAGTATTTTTTAATGTGAAGACTCTTCTTGGATGAAAGCTTGTGGCCTTTGTCATAATTTTTTTTTCTTTTAGTTTGAAGGAATACTTATAATTAACCATTATTCTTTAATAAATATTGTTTTGTCATATTTTATTTCTCATATTAACATTTTCAATTTATTCAAGAGTACGTTTATAATGGTTCTTAACAAAATTTGCTTACCACTATATCCAAAATGTTACATTTCTTCAACATCCCTTGGGGTGTGTTTGCTTGATGAATAAGGTTATTCTAGGATAGAATAAGTGGAACAAGAAATTGTATAGGTGTTTGTTTGAGGAAATGAAATAAGTAGTGGGATAAAATGATTGATATATTCATGTGATAAAGTTAATATATTCTAATAGATATGTTATGTTAGAGTGTGTAGATTTTAATATATGTTGGTATTGATGGCTAAAAAGTGAAGAAACACATGTTGCGACACATTTTGCAATGTGTACCTCTTATTCAACAAAATATATTGGTGTATTTTGATTTTTCAAGCAAACACACTGGTTAAATCAAGATATACAAGTTGAAAATAAAAATATAATAATATATTTTAACTTTTAATCGATTAAAAATAGATCTTACTTGAAAGTTGAAGGGTAATAAAATTTTAGGTTAAGTTATCATTTAAGATTTATAGAAGATGATTTAGTTTTGGGACGTGTAATGATGTGATATGATAAAATATTATTGACATGTACATACCGAAAGTAATAATATTATCTCCTAATTCCTTAAAATATCCCTTAAAATATTCTGCATCCAACCGAAGCCTTTACGTAAATCCAAAGCCCCAGACGACAAAGCAAACGTAACCTCAGATCCAGATTGTGAGGACAACATATTAAACTTGTCTTTTTCCTCCGACGACATACTTCACGGCTGACGTCGGCAGGAAAGAGCCAACGGAGCTGCCAACGAAGCATGTGGGGACATTGCTCTTTGTTTAGTGCCAAAGGATCAGAGGACACTTACCACACGACTCCTAACACGAGGAGAGACGGCTCCCTTCCTCCCATAAATGGAAAATGGACGGCTTTCTTTTGTTTTTTCTTTTTCAATCAAAAACTCTTTCAATTAATTAAATGAAAATGATACTTGGACGTAAACTTTGAGTTCAAGAGAAAAAGATAACTTCAACTCCTTTAATAGAATGGGAAAAATAGCTCTCTCTTAAGAGAGGGGAATTCAAAAAATACTAACACGAGGTAAAACAAAAGGATGAGAAAATAGAGAAGAAATATCCAAGAATCATTTCCACCGTAGGAGAATCAACATAGTGTAGTAGAAATAACAAAATATCATCGATGTCGTCGATATACCACCCCAACAGATGATAAGCGATCGGAGCGAGATCGATCATCAACTTCGTCGTGGTCAACGTGACTCCAACGTAGCTTCTACAATAAAAATGATATTGACACGTGGAGATGGAGCGGAGGTGGAGAATCAATGCCTAATAAAAATAAATGGATAGCAACTCTAAACTAATAATCAAAACCCGATGATAATATTAATTTCAAATGCTAGATTTATTAAATTAACAAACTAATACTTTTATTGATAAACTCGATATTATGACGAAAGAAAGATCTTGAGAGGCCTACAAGCTTGAGTGTGGTTCAATTGACTTCATTTGAGCTGGAACCTCTAGAATCATTGGAGACAAGATCGAGGAAAGGAGATGACTAATGGTTCAACGACATACAAGTCTTTGTAAATCAATAGGAACTTATTGATCAGGAGTTAGAGAAGAGGTGTTGAAGGAAAGCTTTGGTTTTAGGTGGAGGAGTTGCGTGTAGTAGTTGAGAGTGAGTTGATGACCATGAAATAACCACAATAAGAATAGATTGAAGTTATAGTTGAACAACCAAACCTAATTAGCCTTACCTTATTTACTCCTTTAATCTTCGAGATTCTTCAACAAGTTCAAACTTCTTCCTTTGCCACCTTTTGATGCTCTTGATGGTATTGTCAATAGGAATGAAAGATTGGGAGTAATGGGTGGCCCAAGTGAACCTAGCCTTATAAAATTAATCTTACTCTAGATACCTCCTTCACTCACATTTTTAATTTTAAATAAATATTTATTATATCTTTTGCTTTTACTTTCAATATTAAATAAATATCTACTAATATTACATCAATACACTAATTATTTTATCGCTTCACTTATTTCATCATTTAAACAGACATCTCTCTTCACTTATTCTACATTAACCTATTCCTACAATATCTTATCCTACACCCAAACAAAGCCATAATATTAATATGATATTAAGGATAAGAAAATATAGCTAAATTGGGCAATTTAAGAACAAAGTATATATATAATCACACGATGTGTCAACTTTCAAAATAATTTCCTATGAAATCACATAATGGAGTTTGCTAACTCTGTGCAAACGACAAGGATGTTAGATTAACTAATTTTGAGTCTATCTCTTTTTGTGGGAGCACAAAAGTTAATAGGAAGAAAAAAATGCTACATTACTTTTTAACGCTACATCAAACAAAAGTTTAAAAAATAATAAATAAATAATTCAATAAACGTTGTATCAATTTCTCGAAATAAATAAAAATTTTAAGAAAAAAAATAAATAAACATTTTCTATGTTTTAATTCTTCACTGATGTCAATCAATATATTCTAATTTTTTATGTATTTTAATTTTTTAACCTTTGACAATCGATATATTTTGATTATTTATGTGAAAATCGAGAAACATTAATTAAAAATTTAATTTCTCATTTTTTGATGACAAACAAAAATGAAAACATCAATTGCAAAAAGAAAAAATAAAATAATGATAGTATACTGTGTATTACAAAATATATTGTGTAGTAAATTTTGATTTGTAATTAATATTTTAGATTATATTTACAATACATCATTTTATACATATATTATTTTATATTCTCATAAAAATATATTCCATATTGATCTTTAATATAAAAAGTACAAAATGAGAAGACATAAGGGAAAGGAGAAATTCGAATAGACATATCAACAAAAAGAAATAAGAGAAAATAAAGACGGACAGAGCCGAAGGGAGAATCAGACGATCGAAAAATAAAAAACAGAGAAGAAAAAACCGTTGGTTACTGTAGCAACCGAAAGTTTAAAAAATAATAAACAATTTACATCTAATGTGAAAAGCGACGGAGGCATACGTGTAAATTAGCCGATTATTTTGACTAATAATTTAAGTGGTGTTACTTCCACGGTTCTGCTTATATTCCCAGGGATCTTAAGATTGAGGGGCTGTGGTGTTCTGATGAGATCGCCAAGGTCATTAGGGGAACTATGAATTGTACTTAATCTTCCATTTACTAGGGTTTAGCTTTCAAGAAAAGGGAAAGAGACAGCGATGGAGGTCTGCACTTTGGCGTTATGGTTCACGGAACCAATAACTCTTAGATCCAAGATGGTGATTGAACCTGCTGCACCATTGGTGGCGATGCTTAGTTTAAATGCGTACTTATAATATTATAGAAACATTGTTCCGCCTTAGCTATCACATGAATGAATTTAAGACCGATTGGAGCGCCCACAGAAATGGTAGCGGATATCTGAGGAGAGTAATGCCCAAGATTTGGCAGCATCCTGCGATGAACCATTTCTTTTTTTTCACTTACATGATTCTTTTTTTTTTTCTTTAAGGGTAACAAGTTTCATTGATATGCAACCTTACAGGGTACAAGAAATAGAATGACCATCCCAAGAACCAATAATGTCCTTTCCTAGGTAGAATTTTGCGAGATAGTGGACCCTATGAACCTTCAATTTAGGTGAATGAGAAATCTGAAATAAAGGAAAGTCTTGGAAAATTTTCTTACAAGAGATAACAACGTGGAGAACTCTTCAAGAAGGTTGCAAAGTCCTATTCATCTAGCTAAACAAGGACATGAACATCACTGAGAATATACCCCTTAGAGTAAGTCAAACTAAGAGTAAATTTGATATTGTAAAATATGGCCATGCATCATTTCAATCTCTTGATTATCAGTAGTTGGTAATTTAACAGCTTGTGCAACTTGAATAGATAACTGGTTGTGCTAATTCTAGACGTGCATGTACATTAGTAAGCGTGGATTCATTACATAGGTTTTTAACGTTCTTCTCTCTTTCGTACTATATCATTTCCGATTCATTACATGGTTAGCCCAACAAAAACTAATGACAAAGGCAAAGAATGACTATCTTACTCTCTCACGTGAATATGCGAAAGGCTCACAGAGGACTAAGCGTAAGCCGCGGGCTGAGCTAAATGCAGGGTGTATATTTCTTCTTCATGCAAGTAACTACAGGTTAAAATGTACAAAGCCCACAACATAACAGGCTTCGTAATATATATATATATATATATATATATATATATATGTGTGTGTGTGTGTGTATAGACGTGGTATTCAATTTAGAATTGATATTCAATATAAAAATATTAATAAATCATTAGTTGGAATCTTACGTCACTTTGAAAAAGTTATTATCATTTTTAAATTAAAATACATAGGTATAAAATAATTTTATATCGATAGAATCTCAATATAAATTATTTTAAAATAAAATATATAATCATAAAATAATTTTATATCGATACAATCTTATTTTATATGAATTTAAAAAAATTTTTAAAGTAATTTGATATCATTGTAAAATAATTTTATTTTGATTTAGAAGTGTTAATGAAATTTTTGAGTAATGATAAATGATGATATTTTATATATATGTTTTTTTTTGGTAAGAGGAAAACATGTGACCTAGTATTTACTTTAAATCTTTTATTCTTTTTGTACCTATATCCTAAGAAAAATGACTCGACCTTTGGGATTATAATGGGTTACTGCGAGTATAAGCTCCTTAACTTTTTAATTTCTTTCATGGTAGTACACCAATTATCCTTTTCCAGCTCCTTAGCCTTCATTTGCCTCCCCTAAATTCTAGGTTCCATTTCACTGGTAATCTTAATGACTTTTTTGAATTCGTCCCCGTACGTGCTTAAATTTATGTTTCTACCTTTAGATTATGCTTCTCTATTTTTTTTTTTTTTGAAACTAAGGCTTATGCTAATTTTGAAATTCATTTATTCTAAAATTAGCCTTTAAATGCCAAATTATGATAATTCTTTCCTAACGGCTGAAATTATTTTACTTCTTCAAATATATGCTATGATATGTGATCTTTAATTTTTTAATATGTTGTTTAATTTCCTAATTAAGAAAGGACTTTGATTTCTCTATACTTTCCCTCATCCCTCGAGTCTTCCACTGATTTCGCTAGCTTACTTCCTGCAATCAAACGATGCGTTGGTGAAGGAATCTAGTAGATTTTTGGGTCAAAGGCGGCAGTCACCCACCTTTGATTTTTAATTCCTTTGAAATGGTAGACTATGATCCTTGTTCTGGTTCTAATTACCTACACTATATGTTTCGCCTCTCCTGAAATTTAGGTTCATGTTTTTCTTTTCTTGCTGAGCAAAGGCTCAAAAACCTTCATTAAAGAGCTATGGAAACATATGGGGCAATAAAGGTAGGGGGTTGGAGTTACACCCACTCCCTTCCAGCTACTCCCTAGTACAAGAAGTTGCTAACACATGAACTGAGAAGATCTCATCCCAAGGAACCTTTAGCAAGGTAGAGTTCTGAAGAGAATGAATAAGTTTTTGACAGTTGTGGATGAAGTTTTTGTTGCGCCAATTGGAGGATTGTCTTCCAGTGATCATATCAATTGCATTTGCACAGTCACTCAGAATAATGGAGGAGTAACCGCAATATGTACCACCCATGTCAATGCCCCATGCAATTGCATTGAGCTTTGCTTCTTCAATGCTTTCAACCTGGATGGCCTTGACATTTGCGGGCATGAAGGTGTTATTAGGAAGCAAACAAACCACTACCATTTTTACCTTTCCTTTTATAAAAGATCCATCCACCTGAATGATTATTTCAGCCGTGGGTATGTTTTAAGGGGGGCTTTGAGATACATGGATGCTCCACATAACAGGTTGGGTATTGTGCTCTGTTGCCTTCATCCAAATATCTCAAGATTAGGCTTGGCTCCCAAGTGGTTGGCTTGGCATTTAGCAACCCAAATCTGATGCAACAATTGACAAGCATTTCTGAAAATGTTCTTATCTCTTGCCAAGTATGTAAATAAGAATTGTGAAATGGTCCTTTTCAAGGGCAGTTTAGATTGTTCTGAACTTTAAGGGCCTTATCACAATTTCTGCTCACCACAATGGTTTCCGTGTGAAGTATTTTCGTTTGAAGGGGGGTTTAGCGTAATTTTTCTTACACCCATACCCCCCACCATACCCCCATACCACCATAGCCCCCATGCCCCATACAACCATACCCCCTCTCATTCCCATGCACCCTTAAGCCCCCCCCCCCTCTCTCCTCCATTTTGTTCTCCACCACAGTAGCCGAGTGAGGGAGAAAGAGAGGGAGAGTGGGGAGCAGGAGGAGATTAGAGGAGAGGAGGGTGTCCAAGAGGTCGAGGGGAGGGATCGCGAGGAGGTTCTGTGGGCATTATTTTCACAGATTTAAACATCTGGAGGGGTTATCGGACGTTTGGAATGGACATAGGATATTTGGTAAGCAGGCAAAGTGCCGAGGAGCTAGAGATGTTGGGAAGGCATGTTGGTGCGACGTTCGAGGCACTTTAGGATGTCTAGAAGCAGCATCAAACGGCTCTTCCATATGACTGGGAGTAGTACCAGACGTCTGGAGACACCCTCAGACGGCTGTGAGGGAAGTAGAGGACGGGAAAAGATGCAGGAATGCAAGGTGAGATCATGCGCTCGTTTAAGATGTTTGAGACTCTCCTCAGACGTTTGATTTTGGTCAGGGTGCGAGTGTTTGAGCCGATTCAGGACCCAAACGAAGTCGGTTTTGTGTAAACAAAGTACTGTTGGTTTTCTTTTGAAATTTCCTACGTATTAGTGTTGTATCTATACCGTTTTGAGTTTGTTTGACCTATTGGTTAAGAATGTTAATGATTAGTGTGATCAACTGTTTGGAATAGGTCTCCAATCCGTAGTGCACACGAGACTTGCGGATACATCGGGATCCACCGTTCGTGCCCCCATATCTCCCATACACTTTGGCAGAATGGCCCTCTCTACTCCTGTGGTTTAAATTATTAAAGTGCATGCTAAAATTAGAAATGTCTGCTTGAACCATAGGACATGAGATGAACCCTAAGATTAAGAATGAGAATATTATATTCGATGCATGAACCCTGCTGGATATAAACTGAGAATGCATGTGGTTAAATTCCCTACTATGAGAGATGAAATATTGGAAAATGACTGTGATAAATTGCTTACCTTGTTAATTTACGAGCTGCTTGTTATATGTATAAGAAACCATAATGTGAGACAGATACATGCCATGTAATGAAATAAGTCGAGTACTGTGCACGAACCCTACGAGGAACTAGGAAAGGAATCATAGTATAGTAATATAGATATTCAATGTATGATGGGACTCGCTGTCTACGGGAAGGTTGGTGATAACTCTATATCCAATGATGATAATTCCATGAAATAGAGTTAGTTTTGAGGATATATGTGCGTTAATGACATACCATAATGAGCTTGGGAGCATTGCAAGCATAACAAATTAAGATTGCTTATAATTAGGGTTTAATGGCTATGTGTACAAGTGCATGTTGAAATAGTCCTCAGATGAGCAATCAGACTGCGCAAATGGATCCAGATCGACGAACGAAGTCCAACGAACTAGAAATCGCTTAAATCCAACATCCGGAGCTTCCCCAATAAGCCCAAGAAGTTCTGGCCGTTGATCTGATGATCAACGACCCACAATCGACCACATGGCGACCGCACCTGCCTCCATCACACGCTTTACACCCGCAGCGTGAAATCCTGACTGTTGGATTTCCATCCAGCGGTTGACTGCGCTCGTAGCTTGACCTCGCCTCCGCAACAAAGTGCGGATGCAGCATAGTGGGTAGCGCCTCGGCCTCGCAAGCAAGCGATGAGCATTTGAAGCCTCGCATGCTGCCAAATCATGTTGGACTGAGAGCGCGGTCTATTACAGTTGTCGATGCGGGTGCGAACCGTGCAGATGGAAGCTACGCGACGAACTCTCACGCGCTTAATGCGAACGCGTGCAATCACGCGTGAGGCGCACACCCGAAGCATGCGGCACGATCTGAACTAGTGCTTGGGGTGCGATCTCAGCCGTCCGATCTTTGATCGGACGACCCACGTTGTGTGCACAATAAATTGCGCAGAGGAAGAAGCACATGCGCGTGCTTGTTCCGACGGGCGAGGGGCTTCACAGACACTTATGGAACAGGTTTAGCGATGTCTTGAACGTCGCTAAAACCCTTAGTTTGGAAACCCTTTCTTCTTTGTATAAACCTCCTCAACCATCCCATTCAATGGCATTGAATTCACACACACTCTTCATGCAATACTAGCCCTCTCCTAGCTCCACCAAGCATCCCATATCCGCTTCGGAGTTGTCGAGTCATCGATGGAGCCCCCCTCCACCGCCGTGGCCACCTTGCCTCCTCCTGGCACTCTCTTTACTTTAGTTTTATGTTGCACTTGCCTAAGCTTCCATCTATTTTTATAGTTGTAAACAAACTCTTATTGCATGCTATATGTTGATGTTGTTTCGTATATCATAGCTCACATTCTCTTAGAATGATTGCCATGTTTTAAACATGAGCTCTAACCCTGCTCTCTCTCTCTCTCATTTTCTCACAAGCAAGCAAACGAAAGATTCCTGTGACAAGTAAAGCAACAAGCTAATCCGATTTCATGCCTCCTCGTGTTCGACACTTGGACTCACCAAATCCACATCTTAAATTAAAACCGACATCACGAATGCACGCTACAATGACATAATTAAACCAACACGTTCCGTGTACGTCATTTTTTGGCACCGTTGCTGGGGAGGCAACGGATTTCTTTTGTTGCTTTCATCCTGCATTCATATTCACATCTTCTAACTCATTTTCTCCCTCTAATTGATTGGTTGCAGGAACTCGATGCTTGGGTGACGAAGGAGCGCAATTCGAGATGGTAGAAACGGAGTAAAGTGCTGTGAAGACTTTTTATGAGTATCACTTCACCCATTGAGTGTTTGCTTGCTTAAAAAATACAGAAAAAAATATAAATCTAAAATTGGCGTGGTGAATGGTTACCTGACCAACATTCCAAACTCATCACCCAACCAAAAAAAGAAAAAAAAAATATATATATATATATACACTCTAACGTTTTTGAAGAGACAATCTTTTTGGAGTGTTCTTTTTTCTTTTGAGTGGTATTTGTGAAGCCACCATTATTTAACTTGTGCTGCAGCACTCACCATAATTAAAATCAACTGACCTGCTAGAATTGCATGAACACTAGGGTGAATACATTAGGGTTGTTTTTCTAAGGCCACATCATTCTAAAAGAAATTGACTTTCACCCATTGTTTGCAAAGCCTTGTGTATTCACTTGAACCTTGTTTGAAAACATTAAGGAACTTCAACCCTAAAAAGCATTAAAGCAAGGATAAATAATTAAAAGACACCACATACTAAAATCCTTGCTTGAGAATCATGTTTTGTTAAGTGCACACACACGCTCAAATCGGTTAATTAAGAGGCACAACCCCAAACAATGCCTCATCACATATCATGAGTACAAGCACTAGCCTATCCCCTGATGGGAACACCATCATGAGCCATAACTAGCTCAATTTAGTCATTATCAAGAAATAAATGCTCCTACATAACTGCCAGAGAGCCATAATTCATTGCATAATAATTTTTAGAAAGACAAAATAGGGTTAAAAATGTAAGTTTACCATTATATCATGAATGTAGTACAATCACAGGTTTTCCCAGGGGGTAATTAAGGGTCAAATGGCCTTAAATGTCCAACAAGTGGGTTAGAACAGACAGAAAAGGGTTTTCGCGTGTTTTGAGAATTAAATGACTTCTGAAACCCTAAAAACAGATCCACTTAATTAACTGAGGTTCTGGTCAGGATAAAATTCACCTAAACCCTCTCAAATTCATAAAAAAATATTCTCTATGGTTTGGTACCTTCAATTTGACCATCAGACCCGGCTTGACCCAAAATAGAGTCTTAAACAGACACTTGCCTTAATTTGGATTTTTACATAAATTACCCATACAACGAGATCAAAACCTAAATCTAACTTCACCATTTGATTCTTTGGGTCCAAATTAGGTTTGTACCAAAATTTTGACCCAATTTGAGATCATCTTGACCAAGTTTGCATTTTGGTCCAATCAAACTCTTTTTATCTCATTCAGACCCTTAACTTTTGAATTCCTTACAAATAACCCTCCAACTTCTTTATCTTCTTCACAAAAAGGTCCCCACCACCATGAATCCTATTCCTACAACTCCAGCGACCTTTGATTGAAGAGAACTTCTCTGATCAATCAATCCCTTCCAAAATTGGAAGGGAGATTCCTTGAGGAGTCCTCTTCCCATTGAATCCATCCATGTGCCCTAAAACTTTCCCAATCTCTCATGCAAATGCATGAGAGATTAGGGTACCTTAAAACTTCCATCTCCGACGACATTTCCTAAGTTTGGAAGCTTGGCTTCCAGGCTCAAAATCCCCTCCTGAGCCCTATGAAAGGATCCCCAGGGAACGACTGTGTTCTTCAGCTAGGTTTAAGGCCACAAAACCCTCTTCTTCCTCTCCCACAGCCAGCTTCGACCTAAGCTCCGATGGCCCTCTTCATCTCCTTCATCCGCAGCCCCAACCATCAAATTGGAGGCATAGTTATCCTCTCCTTCCTCCACCTCTCGCCAGCCAAAGCGAAGGCATCCAGACCCCTTCTTCGTCGTCGTCTCTCCCTTCATAGGTTCGTCTTCCCCACATCCGGCCATCAAACCGGCGTGGGAATTTCTCCCCCTTTCGTCCTTAGATTAGGTCCTTTAGTTTCCTTATCTCCCCTACTCCCTTCTCTTCTCTCTATTCTTCAAATCTGACCACCGACGACACCAAATGCCTTCATCTCCACCATCTCCGGCGACCACTCCGGTGAGGGTTCCTGTTACGACCCAGTTCCTGAATCCCTACAAGACACGAGAATTGGACCGACTCGACTGATCCCAAGACCCAGTCGTCCAACGAGAAAGTAACCCAAAAAGCAGGAAAATAAATCACATTCACCATGCAAGTAACTAACAGTAACAAAAGTATAGCAGTAACGAAAAGAACTACTACAGTACATACCACCACAACAGTAGAGAATTAAAAAAAAATAGGTACAGAAATATGAAGTTTACGATAAAAGAGTACAAGGTGTAACAGAATACTCACTACAACAGAAAAACGGATACAAAGAAAGTACAACTATTGGGCTCTACTAGGCTCAGCACCCTCCGCAGCCGTAGGCTTTGGCTGCTCAACACCTGGTCCTGAAAAAGATGACAAATATGACACGTCAGCGAAACGCTGAGTAGAGTGGCAACCAGCTAGCTAAGAAAAACAGTAAAGGTGGACATGTAATTATTATTTTTAATTTCTTCTTTATTTCTCTATTTACTCTTTCTTGATTTATTTCTCAGGTCTTTCTCTTGATCTCGAATGTTCCTCACGGGAACGATCTTGATTGCAGTCTTTTCCGAAAAGTAAAAGTAGCACTTGGTGCTCTCCTGGCCGGGGAGTCCTCCGTGGTGGTCTTACCCTCAGTCAACCACCCCAAGGTCACTGACAAACGTAACGGTGACTACAGCACGTGCGATAAACGCATGGGTAGCTACCCCGCATTGGCACGCGGTCAGTCGTTTCCGTTAACAGGTGCGCCCAAAGTACAGCACGAAACCAGTATAGAGCAGAGCCCTCTCAATAACAGGGGTCCAGCCCCTTCACAGTAACCAACAGGGGTCTTGCCCCTCTACAGTCCGCGCACCTTCGCCTGACTACCCTGATTTGCCCAGTGGGCCTAACAAGTCAGTGTAGGACAGCTAACTGAACCCCAAGCCCCGTGGGGTGGCTAGCTCTCTCTCTACACTAGCAGCTCTCCCCGGCACTGTGTACACGAGGGCTAGAAAGTCGGTGCAAAGTGGCCAAACTCACCCCGGTCTCGACCTGAGGGCGGCAAGCTCCCCTCTACACTAAGAGGTAATATGTGCTCTCTTCGGTACCACGTACCCAAGAGACAATACACTTTCCCGTTTACTTTTCCAGTTCCATTCCATTTATTTCCAGGAGCTCTACTCCTAATTCCCCGTAGGGTTAGTGCTCATGTTTCCTCAGGCCAAGCCATACTATGTTTCATAATTTCAAGTTTATTCGCATATAGTACGTGTTTCCAACATTCAAACTTCTTTTCTTTTCCAATTTATATACAAGTAGCTCGTAATTAATTTCAACCAACAGCAATTACATGTAACAGTTACTAGCAACGGTACTCTACATTTCACAAGCAGCTGTTATCAAATTACAGGCATTTATCATTATTCTATCTACTTATTCAAGATTGCCAATCAGGCATTCAAGACATTTGTTTTAGTGTTTCTATTCCTAGGATTCATGCCACACCCTAGGATCTATCATTTAATCTAGTTTTCAGGTCCTAGGATTCATGCCATACCGTAGGATCTATCATTCAATCTAGTTTTCAGGTCTTAGGATTCATGCCATACCCTAGGATCTATCATTTATTTCACAGATGCATTAATGTTTGTAAGTAACTAAGGGGAGCCACTCTACTCGCAAAATCGGGAGTAATGTGGGCATGATAGGTAGGTCCACGTACCTCCGCAACCCCCAAAGCCGCAATAGAATGAGGTCCTAACACAAGGAGCAATCACAAAGAACCACTCAGAATAGGATACAAGTATTTCAAACAAGTATAGGAACTAATTCAGAGAAGAACGAAATCTTAAACGTCGAAATTGGACCTCGAACGGATCCTAAACGGGTCAAAAACGACAACTCGGACTCAAATCAGACGTCTAGAACACCTTCCAGATGTCCTAAAAAGTGGTCCAGGTCATACCTCACTCTGCGCTGCTCCTCAGACGTCCAGGGATCCTGTTGAATCGTCTGGACCCAGTTCCAGACGTCTGACCACCTCTCCGGACGTCTGAAGATGCTCTCCACTGTCTGGTGCCGTGCCCAGATGTCTGAACTGCGTGGGAGGGCGTCCCCGCACCTTCCCGAAACGAAACCTGTACGCGTGACGAAAACCTCCTCAACACGACACGTCTCAGCACTTCGGCGGAACGGCCTGCATGGTCGCATCCGCAAAAAGGAGGTAGAGGAGAAATTCCGTACCTCTCAGTCATCTGGATCTCCCTCCAGACGTCACCCGCGTCGTTTGGATGTAAGTCCAGACGTCTGATTTTGGGAAAACTTCCCAGAATCAGAACCTCCTCATCTTCTTCCCGCTACATGCGAGCTCGCCACGCAATCGCTTGTCCGCTGCTCAAGCTGCAGTAGCTCCAGGGGAGATCTCCCCAGCAGGACGCTCCTCCGCGTGCATGCCGGCCGGCCTCGAGCTGCTCCAGCGGGCTCTCTCTCTCTTTCTCGTGCGCTCTCCCTCTTCTTCCCTCTCGCTGCACCTCTTCCTATCCGCACCGCACCCGGCAGCAGCTGCTGCCTTCGCTCTCGCTCTCGCGCTCACGCTGGAAGGAGGAGACGGTGGGGTGGTGAACGAGGAAGAGGGGATGGGGTATTTGAAGGCGTGGGGGAGGCGTCTGCAGGTTGGCGAGGGGAGAGAGAAAAAGAGGAGGGCGGTGGGTTACAGTTTGCGCGTGGCACGCGCGCAGACTCGCGATCGTACGCACGCCAAAATTTATTTCCAGACGTCTGGGAAGGTGTTCAGACGTCTGGACCAACTCCTACACGTCTTAAAGTGTGTTTGATGTCTCAGGTCTTAACAACATAACAAACTCAAAGGAAGTTTCGTCCCCGAAACTTGCGCTAACTAGGATGCGAAAAAAGAACAATATACGCATAACAAACTCAAAGAGAACCGAAGCCGGTCCGAAAAGACGTACCCTCAAAAAGCTCCGGGTACCGCTCCCGCATCGCCGCCTCAGGCTCTCAGGTAGCCTCCTCGTATCGCTGGCTCCTCCATATGACCTTCACCAGGGGTACTTGCTTCCGTCTCAGACTTCGGATGGCTCTGTCGAGAATCTGCACTGGCTGCTCGGGGTAGGTCAGGTTGTCACCCACCTCGACGCTCTCGTGGCTCAGGACGTGATTGGGATCGGCGACGTACTTCCTGAGGTTGGATACGTGGAACACGTCGTGCACACCAGAAAGCTGGGGAGGAAGGGCAAGCCTGTAAGCAACGGGTCCCACCCGCTCCAGGACCTCAAATGGTCCCACGAACCTCGGCGCGAGCTTCCCTCTCACCCCAAACCGCTGTAGGCCCTTCATGGGAGAAACACGAAGGAAGACGTGGTCCCCAACCTCAAACTGCACCTCTCTGCGTTTCCGATCTGCATATCTCTTCTGTCTGCTCCTGGCAGCGCGGAGTCGCCTGTGAATCTGCTCGATCACCTCCTGACTCTGCCGGATCAGCCTGGGGCCAACCTCCCACTTGGTCCCCACCTCAACCCAACTCAAGGGTGCCGTACACCTCCGTCCGTACAGAGCCTCGTAGGGTGACATGCCGATGCTCGAGTGATACCTGTTATTATATGCAAACTCTGTCAGGGGCAAGTGCTCCTCCCAAGAGCCCCTCCAGTCCAGTACACAAGCACGCAAAAGGTCCTCAAGTGTCTGTATCGTGCACTCAGACTATCCGTCTGTTTGGGGGTGGTATGCTGTACTGAACCTCAACCGCGTCCCCAGGGCCTGCTGAAACTCAGCCCAAAACTGGGATGTAAAACGGGTATCCCGATCGGATATGATCTCCCATGGAACTCCGTGTAGACGTACCACGTCGCGGATATACCTCTCTGCCAACTGTGCTGGTCCCAAGGTGACTCGGATCGGCAAGAAACGTGCCGTCTTCGTCAATCTGTCAACGATCACCCAGACTGCGTCGTGTCCTCGCTAGGTAACGGGCAAGCCCACCACTAAGTCCATGGTGATGCTCTCCCACTTCCACTCTGGCACTGGAAGTGGCTGCAATGGCCCTGCAGGCCTCTGATACTCGACCTTCACCTGCTGGCACACTAAATACTGCTGTACGAATTCACCTACATCCCGCTTCATTCCTCTCCACCAAAAGTCGCGTCTCAAATCATGGTACATCTTTGTGTTTCCGGGATGTATGGTAAACTTGAAACCGTGTGGCTCAGTCAGGAGCTCTCTCAACAGCTCCTTGTCCCTGGGAACGCACAAATGTCCCCTCATGCACAGCACCTCGTCTGTAAAAGAGAAGTCCCCAGGGTCTCCTGACGGTACCCTGTCACGCAATGACTGTAAGTACGGGTCGGCCATCTGTCCTGTGATGATGCGGTCTATTAGTTCTGGCCTCGTTTGTCGTGTCACAGTCACTGCCACAAATCTCTGCCAACCACCAACTTCAACAAAAACAAATCCAAACTATCATGCAAGCCATACACCGATTGCAAAACCCTCAAGGGCAACCCCCACTGAACCCACCTAACTCACCACAACCTCCTGAGGGCCAACTTAGGCCTCTTCATGATTTTTACGATCCGTCTGCTTTCCGGATCGAGCCACATCTTAGGGTCCCCGAAGGGGAAGATGATTTTGAATCAAAACCTAATGTCATGAGCTTAATTCAGAGCCACTTTCATGGGAGCTCAAATGAGGACCCCTTCTAACACCTAGAGGACCTTGACTGGATCACCCGAACTGTGAAACCCAGGAACATCAGCTTGGATATTATTTTGATTAAAATGTTCTGTTTCTCCCTAAAAGACAAAGCATCTCACTGGCTTAGAACCTTAGGAAGACCCATCTCCACCTGGGAGGAAATGAGGCATGCATTTTTGAAGAAATTTTTCCCCATAGGTAAAATCAATGCCCTTAGAAGAGCCATTACCACATTTATACTACAAGGTGGGGAACAATTCCATGAGGTATGGGAAGGATTTAATGAATTGTTGAGGAAATGCCCACACCATGAGGTTCCAAGGTGACAATTGGCCCAAATCTTCTACCATAGTCTGGACAATAACCTGAGGAACTTTGTTGATGCCTCATGTGGAGGCAATTTTTGAACAAAGATGAGGAGTGCACGTTCGAACCCTTTGAGCCCAGGAGTGAGAATTTGCACAAAATGCCTCCTTGACCCAGTTTAATCGATCCAATCAATCCCGTAGTGGGATCTATGAAGTGCAAGCCAATTTTGGAACGGTTAACATGGACATTATAGCCAAAAAGTTGGATCGAGTTGAGTTGGTGGACAAAAAGATTGATGAGCTATTTAACCAAACTAGAAACCCGCTACAAACCTTCTCCTTAGCAAAGGGAGCTCACAATGTAGATTTGGCACAACCAATGAACCAAATGCACCTGGAATAACCCCTGACCATGTTCCAGGGAGGGACCTTTGCTCTCTCAAACCCTGATTACTCTCTCCCCTCCCCCTCAGCACCTTCTATCTTTGAAGATGTCCAGGCCATCCAAGGTTACTCCAAACCTAACCCCTTCTCCAATACCTACAACGCCGGATGGCATAATCAACCAAATTTCGCATGGACGAACCAAAAATCGAACCAACTCCAGAACCATCCCAAGCCAACCCCCTTCCTATCAGCAAGGTCCACCGGTTAGACCACCCTATAATCAGAATAGGGCAGTGTTAACAGAGCGAGATCGATGTTTATAAATGATGCGTTGTAGTATAGCCAAAATCGCTTTGAAAACAAATACAATTTATTACTCGAATTTGAAGTTCGAAGTCGAACACAGGGAGCAAATAAGAATTCATGCACTAATCTCAATAGATAATATACATGAGCATAATAAATTACTCAAAAACTAATATGCAGTGTATAACATGAGTATATGAAGAGATAAAAAGAATTCGAGACGAAATAATGGTGATTTGGATCACCAATTATTAGCCTAACACATATATAATATTTACTAAATATAATCAAATGAAGGAATAGATAATTAGACGTCTGATTTTACAATCAGACGACTTAAAGTGCGTTGCTACAGTGCTCCTTCCTCTTTTACTTCTCCTTTGATTTTCTTCTCTTCTTCCTCTGCGTACACAGGTTCTTCTTCCTTCTCCTTCCTTTGATTTCTTCCTTATCTCTTCTTTAGCTTTTCTTCTTCCTCTTCCTCTTCTTTCCTTCTCTGCTATCTCTTCCTTCACCTCTTCAGATGCACAGGGGGAAACTTATGAAATTGGCTAACTGTTAGCCAATCCTTCTTAGAGCAAGACCTCCGTAACCCCCGCACGCTCTCCTCTCATTCTCTCCTTGGGTCATGCTCTCCCAGAGCCTTCAACAGTACTAGGTATATGGATAATCGGACCTAGAGCGCACCCGGGCCCAGGCTCACCGGCTGTGGGCTGTGAGTGAGGAATGGATAGCGTAGGCAGGTAGTCGGGTCTGTGCCAGGCCTGCAGGGGAAGTTTCACGGACGAGGAGCATGAGGGGTGTGAGGGACCTCACCCCTTGTGTCTGAGGCGATAAGCCGATGTCACAAATACCATTTATGCCACGCAGGTGTTTCTGTGCTCCACGAGGTGGGACTAAATCCCATAGCCCATTCGCATGTCAGCTGCAAATGAAGGTGGATTCGATTGAGGTGTTGCTGCTTCAAGGATCCTCAATTGAGGACATGGATGCGTACATGGAATGAATCCGTAGTGCCTAGAGGGTGTGGTCTGGAGCTTCGTGGCTAGAACTCGAAGAACTCGACCAGAGGAGACGTTGCGGTAGCGGAGCTCTGATGGTATTCCTGAAACATGAAATACTGGCTAAAAGCCCCGGTTAAAAGGTTGAATAGCAGCGCTGTGAAGCGAGGAAGAGAATAGCGGTGATTTGGTGCAGGATGGCTGTTTGTTGTTGTTGGTCGGAGGCGGAAACAGACGTGCGGTGATGGGTTGATCGGGGGTGAGTTTAGGTGAATGAGATGATGAAATAGGAGAGGGGTGATGTAAACACGTTTACACTACTTAACATGTCTATTTATGCATGTTCTTAAGCATAGGATTGCATTGCATACTATAAATAGTGCATAACATGCATCATCTTGCATTTAGAGTAGTTTGAATAAAATGGAGGTTAATTGTCTCCTTTTATGTGCTTGGACAGGGCAAACTTTTTATTGGGTCCTCGGATCGAAGATACAACCATACAAATGTGATCAGGGCGACGATTGGAGTTCAACGACTCTAAGATCGTCCTAATCATGCATCTGTAGCATCAGATAGTGACCGGGAAATCCTAGAAGATCAAGGGCTAAGATGGTATAAATCTGTACTTCAAATGACAAATTCGACCACATGGATGGATTCGGATCAACGATTGTAGCCTAACGACGCAAAAATCGAGTCAATCCGACACCCGTGGCGCCATCTACATCATCCAAAAGATGGACGGCCAAGATGGCGCCACGTGGTGCCATCTCAGCCGTCCAACTGGCCCTCAGGTCCACCGCTGCCTTTCCAAAGAGAATCCAACGCACGATCTGGAGATCCAACGATCCTGAATGTGCGTTCAAAACTTTAGCCGCCCGCCCCATCCACGCGGGCAGCGTAGTGGATAAGGCGCTCGGCTGCCTTCAGATGCGCGATCGAGTCTTCGCGAGCGGGCGAGCGGGCGCGGGCGAGCGTTAGATCGCAATCGAACGGCTGCGCGCGCCCGATAGCACCCACGCGATATTGCACGCGCGGTGAGGACGTGACATCGCATGCGAGCGGGCGCATAGTGAGGCGGACGAAGGCACGATTTAAGCTGTCCGATCTCGAGATTGGACGGACGGCTGAGGATGGCTGAACGTGCACAAGCATTGCGCACACGAGCAGGCGAGTGGGCGCGCGCGCATCGCACACTACGCCCACGTTCAGACCTTTAGCGACGGTTTTATCTGTCACTAAAGGTCCTAAATTAATGCTTTTAAGGATGTAATGACCAATTTGCCCCCACTCCTTACAACTATAAAAGGAGACCCCTTCCACACGAAATTCTCATCCCTTCCTTCTCTTCTCTACCTCTCCAAAGCTCAAGAGAAGCTTGTCCCAAATTCGGGATGCTCCTCGCGAGATAAAATCAAAATTTTCGTCTCCATTCGGAAGTGGATCCCGCGACGACAACGACGTGCTGCCCCATTCCTGTTCTTCTGCTTCGTCCTCGTTCATCCTGCTCCATCCTCCTTCGTCCAGGTGTCATCCCGTCCGGCTCGTCCTCCAAGCGATCGTCGAGGAGGATAACTTCTCTCTCCCATTCTTCTTTACAGCTTTCTAGTGTAGAATTTTCCTACTTTCTGATTTCTCGCTTTCTAGTGTAATTCTTATTTGGTTTTATTGTATAAACATTTTGAAATATTGAATGCATGTTTTCTCTCTCTCTCTCCCTTTTAGCCTGATTGTTGTTATAGCTTCATTGTAATTACATCGCCTCGCTTTTCAAGAAAAATTCTAAAAATAAATATAATTGCGAATATAGATCGGCATAGCCTCCCTGTGTTCAATCCGGAATTTCAATTTCGGTATAAATTTTATTTGTTGAACACGAGTTCTTCGCTTTTAAGCTACAACAACAAGGTTTTAAAAATCAAACACGTTAGCGTAGCAACTCGTACGTCCATCATTTTGGCACTGTTGCCAGGGAGGCAACGATTTCTGATCTTCTTTTCGCATTTCTTGCACTTTATTATTTTCTAACTTGCTTTCTCTTGTGTCTATTGTTTTGTAGAGACCTCCATCAGAAAATCATCAAGCGGTAGACTGGAGTAAAGTGCAGTTGAAGACAACTGTAAGTGCTCTCCATTCTTCCCCCCTCCATAGATTTCATTTCCCACACTAAATCCAAATTCCAATTAACCTAGGTGTTTGCATAAATCCTAGGAATAGTTTAGTTGTTTGAATTCTCACTCACATTCATTCCACCCTCATTTATAAATAAAAAGTAAAAAGATAATTTTGTGAGGCAATTTTCAATAAACACACAACATACACCCACATTCAAGGCACTTAATCAAATTGATTTGTTTCTACTCAACCGGGTTCTGATCTATGTAACCGGTACACACAAAGCGACTCGTACGTCCAACATTTTGGCGACGTTGCTGGGGAGGCAACGATTTCCACTCAATCCATGACGTACGCCCATGACTCTCATTCATTTGATATGGAATTGATTTGTAACAAACTTGATAAGGTGGACTTGGTTGCTAAGAGAATGGAAGAGTGGATGGCTGGTAATTCTATGAACAACTCTTGATCTACTCAATTCCAAAATTCGGGATTCCATTCCTCACGATCTCCTTCTGGACGGGAGTTCGTGAATCAACTCGATGCGGCTCAACCTGCGAGTCAGCATTTTTCGGAACCCCACGGGTTCCAAGCTGGGGCCTTTGATCCCGATTTTTCTAATCCTTCCCTTTCTTTCTCTCCATCCTCACCTTATGAGGATGTCTGTGCTATACAAGAGAATGCTAGATCCAACCCCTACTCTAATACCTATAATTCAGGTTAGAGAAACCACCTTAACTTCTCTTGGAAACACCTAGGGCAACAGACCCAATTTCGACCTGGCAACTATGCTCAACAATGACCAATGGGTCAGGGTCAAGTATATACTCAGTTGCCTCCAAATCAGGTCAATCAGCCAGCTTGGAATGCCCGTCAACCCGCCGGGCAGGCTGATTTGAACCGTCAAATGGTAGAGATGCAAGGATCCATACTCCATCTCATGCAGCAAATGAAAACTCGCTGGACAACTTGCAGTCCGGGCTCATTGCTAACTCTCGTCAACCTGGATCTCTACCATCCCAACCCGTACCCAACCCACGAAATATTTTGAATTCAGGCAACCAAGCCCATGGGTACGGAAATCAGAGGGACCCACACGCAGATGCTCAGGTGGTTGAGCAGGGTTCTTCGACCTCTTCTTCTTCTTCTGCAAATCAACAATTCATTGTTAATCAAGCCTCTCCAATCTTTCCTAACCCTCCCTAAGACCCAAATTCTTATGCATCTGCAAATTCTTCCACTTTGAGGAGTGGTAATCAGACTCAGGATCCACAACCACAATATTTTGATCTTTTGAATCCTGAAGAACCTGAGGAGAGAGAGGAGAATTCTAGAGGAGAAATCAAGGCTTAGGAACCTGATTCCAAAGATCTGACTCATGTTCCTTTTCCTGAAGCCTTAACCAAATCAAAGAAGAAGTCTGTTGATAGCAATGAGGAGCTTCTAAATCTATTTAAGAATGTTAAGATCAATATCCCGCTCCTTGATGCTATCAAGCACATACCGGCTTACGCAAGATTTTTAAAGGAATTATGTAAACAAAAGCGTAAGTTGAGAGAATCTGTTCCGAGGAAGGTGGTACTCTCCGAGCAGGCTAATTCTGTTATCCTACACTACCTCCCTCAGAAAAAGAGAGATCCTGGTGCTCCGTTGATTTCTTGCGTCATCGGAGATTACACATTTGATAGAGCACTTTTGGATCTGGGTTCATCCATCAACCTAATTCCAACTTCTCTTTACGAGAAGTTTGGGTTAGGTGAACTTCGGCCAACTTCAGTAATGCTACAGTTAGCGAACCGCTCAGTCACAAACTTGCGAGGCGTTATTGAAGATGTTATAATTAAGGTTAAGGATTTCTATTTTCCTGTAGATTTCCTTGTCCTTGGCATGGATGTACCTGATAATATGAGGAACACGCACATCATTCTGGGGCATCCGTTCTTGGCTACCGCTAAGGCCAACATTAATTGTGAAAGCGGTAGCATGGAAATTGCCTTTGGGGACCAACGAATGAAATTGGATATTTTTAAAGCGATCAACAAATTTGAGGATTGTGGATTTATTGAGGAACTTGATGAGGATAATGAAAACATTAAAACTTGTTTGATGGTTTCTTCAATTGAAAGTTCCTCCTTGGATGACGAATTCGACCCGCAACCCTTTATGGCTGACCTACCATCTTCTGAAGGGTTTATTGATTTTGTTCACTCACATCCTCTTCCTTTTGTTGAATCTTCAGCATCTACCATACCATCAATCATCAACTGGCCCCATCTTGAATTGAAACCATTACCTGAGAATTTGAAATATCAATTTTTAGGACCTCAGAAGATGCTCCCTGTGATTATCAGTGCTAAATTGATAAAGGAGTAAGAGATTAAATTGATCAAGGTCCTGAAGGAACATAAGGAGGCAATTAGTTGGACCATTCATGACCTCAGGGGGATCGAACCATCTTACTGTAATCATCGAATAATCTTGGAAGATGGATCCTGCCCTTCTCGCCAGATGCAGAGGAGATTGAATCCAAATATGCGAGAACTGGTAAAAAAGGAAATCATAAAGTGGCTCGATGCAGGAATTATTTATCCAATCTTTAATAGTCCCAAGGTAAGTCCCGTACAGATTGTTCCGAAGAAAGCCAGGATTACCGTTGTGACTAACGAGAGAGGAGAATCTATTACAACTCGTTCAGCTTCCTCTTAGAGGGTTTGTATTGATTATAAGAAGCTGAACACAGCCACTAAAAAGGATCATTTTCCCCTTCCCTTCATCGATCAAATCTTGGAAAGATTAGCCGAGAAGAAGTACTTCTGTTTTCTTGATGGCTACTCGGGATACAACCAGGTTCCTATCCATCCCGAGGATCAGGAAAAAACTACTTTCACCTGTCCCTACAGAACCTTTGCTTTTCGTAGGATGCCTTTTGGGTTATGCAATGCACCTGCGACTTTTCAAAGGTGTATGCTAGCCATATTTTCTGACATGGTGAGAGAGTTTATGGAAGTTTTCATGAATGATTTCTCTATTTTTGGAGAATCATTTGACTCTTGTTTGCCTAATCTGGAAATGATTCTTAAGCGATGTATCAAAACACGATTGGTCCTTAACTGGGAAAAGAATCATTTCATGACCCAAGAAGGCATCCTTTTGGGACATGTAATCTCTGAACAGGGAATTAAAGTGGATAAAGCTAAGGTTGATGCTATCGGTAAACTTCCTCCTCCCACATCTGTTAAACAAATCCAATCATTTCGGCCATGTGGGATTTTATCGAAGATTCATCAAGGATTTCTCGAAGGTTGCTCGTCCTTTGAGCAATCTTCTTGCTAAAGAAACGCCGTTTGTTTTTGACGAGTCATGCTGAAAGGCATTTGATTTCCTGAAAACGGCAGTCACATGTGCTCCAGTTTTGCAACCACCAATTTGGACAGCCCCTTTTGAGATCATGACCGACGCTTCTGATTAGGCGGTCGGGGCTGTCCTAGGTTAGAAAATTGATAGAAAGCCCTCTGTCATCTACTACGCTAGTAAAACCCTGGATGAAGCCCAAAGGAATTACACTATTACTGAAAAGGAATTACTAGCTGTAGTGTTCGCTTTGGAAAAATTCAAGGCTTATCTCTTAGGGTCTCATGTTATCATCTATACCGATCACTCAGCTTTGAGACATCTCTTAGCCAAAAAGGATGCTAAACCCCAGCTTATTCGTTGGATTCTTCTGCTTCAAGAATTTGATCTTGAAATCAAGGATAAAATCGGGGTACAAAATGTGGTAGTGGATCATTTGTTGAGACTCCTAGGTGATTCCTCTCGTCTGGACATTCCGATTGCTGACACTTTTCCGGACGAAACTATTCTTACAGTTTTAGGTGTCCACACCCCATAGTTTGTTGACATTGTTAACTATTTGGCCGTTAGTCAAATCCCCCAGGATTTGACCAAGCAACAACGGGATAGACTCAAATTTGAGGCTAAATAGTACTTCTGGGAGGACCCTGAACTGTATCGCATCGGCTCTGATCAGATTATTCGCCGATGTATATCGGAGAATGATTTCAACAGTATACTCGAGTTCTGCCATGCATCTGGGTGTGGTGGACATTTCTCCGGGAAAAAGACGGTTGCAAAAATCTTACAATCTGGCTTCTATTGGTCGTCTTTATTCAAGGATGCCCAGGATTTCTCAAGGTCATGTTCTCGATGTCAGGCACTCGGGAGCATAACTAAGAGAGATATGATGCCCCTAAACCCAATTCTTCCCGTCAAAATTTTCGATGTTTGGGGCATCGATTTCATGGGACCCTTTATCCCTTCATTTGGACATCAGTGTATTCTTGTTACTGTTGATTATTTGTCCAAATGGATTGAGGCGATTCCCACCCGAACCAATGACCACAAGGTGGTCATCGATTTTGTCAAGAAAAGTATCTTCAGTAGGTTTGGGATTCCGAGGGCTATCATCAGTGATGGTGGCACTCATTTTACTAATGCCCAATTCCATAATTTATTGGCCAAATACGGGGTTAATCACCGAATTTCTACACCTTACCATCCCCAGACGAATGGACAAGCCGAGATCTCCAATCGAGAGATCAAGAACATTCTGCAGAAAACGGTTAGGCTTGATCGCAAGGATTGGACTCAAAAGCTTGAGGACGCTCTTTGGGCCTACCGTACAGCGTATAAAACGCTCATCAGCATGTCTCCATTTCGTTTGGTGTATGGAAAGGCTTGCCATCTACCCGTAGAGATTGAACACAGGGCATTCTGGGAGATCAAACAATGCAATTTAGATCTGAATTTAGCTAGGAAGACTAGGAAACTCCAACTATTTGAGTTAGAGGAGCTTAGAAGTGATGCTTATGAGAATGCCAAGATCTACAAGGCTCGAACCAAAGCTCTACATGATCAACTGATTTCCCGCAAGAGCTTTGAGCGGAACCAGAAGGTCTGGTTATTCGATTCTAAACTTAAGCTCTTTCCTGGAAAACTTAGATCTAAATGGAATGGCCCTTTCGTAATTGACCAGATTTTTCCAAATGGAGCTGTTCAGATTTCTGACCCAAAGACGGGTAACACATTTAAAGTCAACGGACAACGTCTGAAGCCTGTTATTGATCGTATTCTTCCAGAACCTATCTCAGACACAGTTGTTCTAGCCATTCTGTGACTTCTTTGGCTGGACTTCATCTAGCTGACGACATTAAACTCAGCAGTTGTACATATGACACAAGGCTGATACGAGCTTCATATTCAGGTGACATCTTTCATATTCTACCCTTTCTTTTATGTCTCTTTTTCAATGAGGACATTGCATCAGCTAGGCGTGGGGGAGTGGATTCATTTTTGAATCATTTAATAGCTTTGTGAAATTCATGTAAATTATTTTTCTCTTCTTATTTATACATAAAAAAAAAATCAAAATTAGGAAGGATAAGTTGGACATTAGGATTTTTCAATCTTAGGAAATTTTACATTAGGACCTGAACACAAAGACCCTTCAGGTCTTTGGACTTAATTAGCTCGTGTATCCACTAAAATGTGGATTTGTCTTTCGAGTCCTCGCCATCTTAATTCTATCGTAATTGGAATAAATAAGTTTGGGTGATAAGTACACGACTTATCAACCCACCGTCTGATTTGAGGGAATTTATGAGTTTTAAGCATCTACACACTTTCTTTGAACTGACTCGTTGTTCGACGATTATAACGGAAAATTGGGTATCTAATGAACCTTCTAGGGTAATATGGCTGGCAAGTTATCGTAGGTAACAACCCATAGGTAGGTTGTCCAGAGCCCAGTCACTGGACCTTTCTCTTTTTGCTGCCTTTAGGTAAATCTTAAACCAAGGAAGCCACCTACTTAAAAAAAAAAAGAAAAAAAAATCAAAAGGAAAAGGAGAAAAGAAAAAAAGAAATAAACCACACTTCCCGCTTGAGTATGGCTAGCAAGTTGTCGGTGGTAATAGCTCATCGACCAGTTGTCTAGAACCCAACTCAATAAATGCACTGAAAATTTCCAAAACACTTAGGAAGAAGCAGAGAAGTAGAATAAACTGGGGAGATATACACTGGATTCACACTTGTGTTGACCCCGTAAAAAAAATAAAAGTAGGGAGAAAGCTACCGGTTGTAAAGATACAACTTTAGGCAGAATTCTTTTTAGGTCACCTAGAGGCGAAGAAATCCGAAGTCCGTTTTAATTGCTGGTCAACGAGTCTATCACATTCACAATAAGATGCTTAGAACTTATGGTTCTCATCAAATCTTGGGTGAGTTGAATGGCCATGGAAAGCCACTCTTAAACCCTAAAACTTGAAAATCCAAAAAAATTAGAATAGAGGAAAAAGAGAAAAAGAAAATTTTCTTTGAATAAGGCGAGGGCATGAGGCGGTCTGCATTTTAGCAGATACTCGAGCACTGTTGTGTCTTTGAAAATTCAGATCCTAAGTAGACAGTTTCTTAATGATTGAAAATAACTCATGTCCAAATAATCCAACCTAATTATTTTATAAATAGCATATAGTTTTTGCTAGGGACTAACAAAAGATAGGCATGAGAGTATGATGTAAACACGTTTACACTACTTAAGATGTCTATTTATGCATGTTCTTAAGCATAGGATTGCATTGCATGCTATAAATAGTGCATAACATACATCATCTTGCATTTAGAGTAGTTTGAATAAAATGGAGGTTAATTGTCTCCTTTTATGTGCTTGGACAGGGCAAACTTTTTATCGGGGCCTCGGATCGAAGATTCAACAGTACAGATGTGATCAGGGCGACGATTGGAGTACAACGACTCCAAGATCGCCTTAATCAGGCATCTGTAGCATCAAATAGTGACTGGGAAATCCTATAAGATCAAGGGCTAAGATGGTGTAAATCTGCACTTCAAATAACAAATCCGACCTCACGGATGGATTCGGATTGACGATTGCAGCCTAACGATGCAAAAATCGAGTCAATCCGACACCCGTGGCACTATCTACATCATCCAGAAGATGGACGGCCAAGATGGCCCCACATGGCACCATCTCAGCCACCCAACCGACCCTCAGGTCCACTGCTGCCTTTCCAAAGAGAATCCAACGCGCGATTTGGACCGTTGGATCTCGATCCAACGGTCCTGAACGTGCGTTCAAAACTTCAGCCACCTGATGAGAACCTCATCATGAACCCTAACTGGCACAATCTAACCTAGATATGCGAGAAAAAGCTCCTACATAACTCATAGAAAGGTTTGACTCAGAGAATTCTGAGTTTAAGAAGAAAATAGGTCATAAGGGGTAAAAATGCAATTTCACTAACACAATCTGTAAACAGGGTAACTCAGGATCCAAACATAGGTCAAATTAACCTTATAAGAAGAAAAGTTGGATGGTTCGATCTAACAAGGGCTACAACAACTCCAAGGAATTAAATGACATTCTGCAACCCTAAAACAAACCCACTTCAATTCACGAGGTTCGAGGCAGGGTAAAAATCGACTAAGCCCTCTAAAATTCATAGAAAAATAATCTCTAAGGTTTAGAACCTTCAATTTGGCCTTGGGAACCCATTTTGACCTACATTGAGAACCATGCCCAATTAATGATTTAATTTGGGTTTATACGTAAATTGGCCGGTCAAACAAGGTCTGACCTAAAAATAAAATTCACCATTGGAATCCTTAGGTCCTATTTAGTCATGCATAAAAACTTGAACCTAAGATGAGACCTTCTTGACCGACTTTGCATTTTGGTCCTCACCTATTACTTTTTAACCCTCAACTTTCGAAACCCTTGCATTTTAGCCCCTAGGTTCTTCGTCGTTCTTTGCATACAGGTCCCTCCTGCAAATCTCTGAGCAGCGCCATGCTCCGGCAACTTTGCGTGGAGCATGGCGCCGCGCAGGGTGAGGGAGGTCACCTGCAAGTTGAACCGGGTGTTCCCTGCGACGTCTGCTGTCGCAGGGACACCGCCATGACTTCTGCCCTCGCCCACACCTTCCGTGCGAACGCGCGGAAGGTATGGGTCGCAATTCCGACCACTCTCCGGCGAGGGAGGCACGTCTCCTCCCTGCGCCCACCCCTCTGCCTTCGCCTTTATAAGGACCAGCATCGCCAGCCGACGGGGATAGCTCGGTCCTGACGGAGAAAAACCCCCATTTTCCTCTCTTCCCACTTCGGCAGAAACCCACCAGCTCTGATGGCTCCTCCTCCTCCGTCTCGTCGCTTTGCTGCAATACCAGCAGCAGAGCCACCTTCGCCCGCTCTTCCCGCGTCGCGTCGTACCCAGCACGCGCCCTCCCGCTCTCTCCCTCGTCGCCGCCCTCTCCCTCTGGGTATTTTCTTCTCCGGCGACAGTTGATATGACTGTCGCATTGCTCCGGCCCCTTCGTCCCTGTAACTTGGTCAGAACTATTCCCCATCTCCCCCTCTTTCTTTTCCTCACTGTCTTTAATTCGATTAAACCCTCGACCGCTCCTGTCCACCGTCACCTTCCTCGTCTCTAGCCACCCTCCGGCGAGATGCTCCCATCGCTCCGCAGCCCCACACGCCTCGCCGACCCTCACATAACCTCCGCCTCATCACGCTGAACAACCTCCGCCCACCCACTGCCGCTCTACACCCACTCATCGCTCCCCCGAACACACCCACACCTCCGGTCACAGGACGACCTAGGCACGCACGCCTAGGCCGCCCCATGACCTGCTGCACCTAGGCACGGCAAAGGTCCCCCGCTAGTCTGATTAGGCCGAGAGGTCGTGTTTCTGTCTGACAGGGTCGCCACCCCAACCGCCATTAACGACGACTGAAGCTGCTTCGAGGCGAGTCCAGGCTTGCAGCTTCAGGATCCCAGGTGCTGCAGGTTGCGGTGAAGTCTGCGAAGACTTTCGCCTCAGCAGTTGGCACCGATAGTGGCTGCAGCTGAGCAGAGAGCAAGGTGGAATCATCCTGCGGGCATGCGCGAAAAGAGTGCAGAGGATGGTCCCACATCGTGAGTTTACCAAACCCCGCAGTAGTATAAATTGTTTTTGTGTTTTCTACTGGTCGCCTCCGAAAGCACTGGGGTGAGGTCCCGCACCTACTCACCCGCCCGGTCCGCGAGCTCATCACGCGGATTCGGCGGACCCGACCCGATACTACATGCGCACTCCTCGCGTACCAAACACGCCGGTACGCCTGGTCACGAGCACGAAACCCGACCCAATTACCCGCAGCTCTAGGAGAGCATCCTGTGAGTGGTTTACAGAGAGAGAGAGACATGCGGGCAGAGGGACAGGGTAGGTTTTGCTCTTTGTGTAGGGACAGGGTGCGAGAAGAAGAAGACTGCAGGAAGAAGAAGAAGAAAGAAGAAGAAGATTGCAAGAAGAAGGAAAGAAAAAGAAGGAGAAGCACAAAGGAAGCACTGTAGCAGACACCACTTAAGCCTTCTGATTGAGAAATCAAACGACAGATGAAGCTCTGCAGACAAAGCAAAGAAGAAGAAAAAGAAAAGAAAAGGTGCCGCAGCTGAAAGCAAAGAGAAGAAGGAAGAAAGAAGAAGAACTGAAGAAGATCAAGAACTGTGAAGAAAAAAGAGAAAAAGAAGACAAGCAAAAAGAGAGAAAGAAGAGAAGAAGAAAAAGCCAAGAAATAAAATCTACCTCTCTCTCTCTCTCTCTCTTATTTTTGTAATAAAAGCATTGTACATCTAGAATTCTAATAGCTCCTTGAGTTTGACCTCGGAAGAAAACTATTTCTGAGTAAAATTGTAATAGTGGCAATGATAACAAACTGTAGCTATTTTATTTGTACCACAACGACATTACTATAACAAACAAAAGACTAAGCTTCGGTCGACATAATCCACCATTACTATTTTTGGCGCTGTTGCTGGAGAGCAACGGCTATTCTAGAAGCTTTGAATTTCTTTTAAGAGATTGCTAATCTTTTTCTCTCTCTTGTGTGCAGGTAAAAATGAGAAGAGCAGCCACACAAAAAACACTCCACCAAACAGTTAATCCTCATTAGCCCTTTTCTTAACTCCCTTAAAATTTGAAAAGGAACAAAAAGAAAAATCAACTTAGGGCTACCTATATCATACATAGTAATTCATCAGAGTTGCCTAATTTTCATTTCAACACATGCTTAACTGTCCATCCAACTAAGGTAACTAGGGCTAAAACATTCTTGATTGAGCCCTAGATACTAAAATTTTGAGGCAACTAAAATGGACCAACTAGAGCCAATCCAAGGATTGAAAATCTAGGGCTTTTAGAGACACACCTTCTGTCAACAAAGAAAAGATCTTCCTAAAAAGAGGTGTGCCTAAGCCACTGGTTGAAAATACCTATTAAGAAAAACCCTAAACAAATTGGCTCTCTAAACACTTGAACCCTAAAAAGACAAGACCTAATAAATTCTCAAAAGAATCCCTAGGTGAAGTTGACCCTTGGGGTTAACCAACCTTCAAATTAGGCCACCTTGTTTACAAAAATACCTAAGAGTTCAAGTGAAACCTTAAGCACCTTGATCTTAAGGTAAAAGAGGTAGACTTAAGAGGTCAAGATCCCCATTCTGGTCTACCTGGAACCGCAGTGACAAGAGAGGTCAGTGGGGGAAACCCTGTAACCCGTGGGGACGCTCTACCTTGTAGGGGTCTTCGCGGAACTCACCCTCTCTGGCTGCCCAGGTAATTCTCAGGTGGACGATCTTTCTGATCAAGGGGTCCATCTGCCCCGCACCTCTGTAGTCGCCCAACAAATTTTTGGGTGTCTTGATTGGGTCTAGCACCTTCTAAACTCATCTATTCCAACAGTGCATGAACGGTAGGAGATCCTTAAGACCACCCTTAAGATCTCCTTTAGGAATTCACTCTCGTCAAGGCCAAGCCTCGACGCCCGTGTTTTCACAACAACCCTACCCCATCATTCTCTCATCTAATTATGAACCAAGCTCTTCTTCTTCCCCCATCATGGCTCAGCCAGTTGAGGAAGAAAACAATCTGGAGCACCAGCTCCAGCAACTCAATGACCTCTTCCAAAACTTTGTGCACCCATCACAGCGTCCTATGATGCGGGACCATTATAATCCTGCTGCGGTGGCCATTGAGCCTCGAGTCAGAATCCCGACTGGAGGACCTGATTCCGAATTGAAGCCCAATATGATTCATGCTATACCTAAATTCCATGGGCTTAATTCCGAAGATCCCTTCCAGCACATCAAACAGCTAAAGCATCTGGCCCAAACTTTTGGGTCAGATGCGCAAAATCGGGAAATTCTTCTCATGAAGATGTTCTCCGTTTCTCTTATGGACAAGGCCGCTCATTGGTATCAAACTCAGACCCGGCCGATCAACACTTGGGAAGAACTTCAGTCCGAATTTTTGAAAAAGTTTTTTCCCGTTGGTCGGACCAATGCCTTGCGCCATCAGATTACTCACTTCACTCAGCAAATAGGGGAACCTCTCCATGAGGCATGGGATCGCTTTCAGGATCTCATGAGAAAGTGCCCCCATCACAGAGTTCCTAAATGGGAACAGGTCCAATCTTTTTACCAGGGACTCCGTGAGGACATCCGTCTTTTCATTAATGCAACCTGCGGAGGGAATATCATGGGTCAACATGAGGACACCGTGTGGGAGATTCTCGAAAACATGTGCGAGAACTTCATCAACAATGACTCCATGGGATTATTCGACAGGACGAATACCCGCGCATCAAGAAATCTTAGGGGAGCACAATAGATGCAGGGCCTGTCCGCATCAGTCGACCTAGAATTAATGGCCAGTCGATTGGACAAGGTCTCAATCATTGGAAAGAAGGTGGATGAGCTGACTCAGCACCTGCAGCGAGCCACCTCTGCGCATAGCCCCTTTGCACATCCTCCTTCCACAAGGGAGACTGTGCAAAACATTCTTCATCGATCTTCTCCTAGGATGGATCCATATCCATCATCTGATTCTCGAACCGGAAGTCCTTCCGATCCTTTCTGCACCAGCCCGGGGAATTCCATCCCCCCTTTCTCTGACTCTCTGGAGGTTCTTCAGACCTGCGAGGACCTCAACGCCATCCAGAACGACCCGTTCTCCAACACCTATAACCCTGGGTGGCGAAACCATCTCAACTTTCAGTGGGCGGGAAATTCCCAAACCCAAAGACTACCCGTTCAGCCCCGCCCACAACCCCCTCGTCCGTACCAGCCGCCTCAGCCTCGGCCCAACCCTACTTATAAATCAGGGCCAAATCAGGATCAAATGTCCCTTATCCTTCAGACTTTGGCTGACATTCAGAGAACGAATGCGGCTATCCAAAAACAACACAAGGACGAGCTTACAGAGGTCCGAAATCAACTGGCCCAGTTGGCAAATGCTTGCCAGCCAGGCACTCTTCCTTCCCAACCTCTTCCTAACCCGAATAACGTGCCAATCCAGCGGCGCGTTATGAACCCAAACCCGGGCCAAGCCCATATGATTTATCAGGCCCCCTCTATTCCTTCACCCGATGGGATGGAGGCTTCCACTTTTTTTGCGGGATATCAGCAGCAACCCATCTTACCCAATCCCAACCAAAACCAGGCAGGACTTAATTCCGTGACAGCCCGTAGTGGTAAGGAAACCCAAGATCCACCTTATCCAAACCAAGCCAAGCCTGGTAGTGATCCCAAGCCTAGGACGGTAATCCAGGACGTTCCTATCCCTGTCCCAGATCAAAGACCTGGACCTATCCTAGAAGAACCAACCAAGATTCCGTTTCCCGAGGCCTTGACCATGGGAAAGAAGGCTACCAAGCCCGTGGCACCTGAGGAGGACCTGGTCAAGCTCTTTGAGCAGGTCCACATAAACATCCCCTTGATGGATGCAATCCGCCACGTACCGGCTTACGCACGATTCTTAAAGAATGTGTGTACACCCCAGCGTAAGCCGCGAACCAAGAGTGGGAGTCCAATTGTTCTGTCAGAGCAAGCCAGCTCTGTAATCCTAAGCAGACTCCCACCCAAGGCTAAAGATCCTGGTACTCCCCTGATTTCCTGCAAGATAGGTGATACCCAATTTGATAGAGCCTTGCTAGACTTAGGTGCTTCCATAATCTGATACCCACATCCTTACTTGACCATCTAGAAGAATCTGAGCTAAAACCCACTGAGGTGACATTACAATTAGCAGATCGATCTATTAAGTCACCAAAAGGGATTCTCGAGGATGTTATTGTAAGGGTACGGGATTTCTACTTTCCTGTAGACTTTATAGTCTTAGACATGGACGCACCTAAGAACCCTAGGGATACACCAATCATTTTAAGGAGACCATTTTTAGCTACTGCTAGAGCCAACATTAGCTATGAGGAGGGCCAAATAGAGCTCAAATTTGGGAATCAAACCCTGAAACTGCGCAGCGAGGAGGGCGAAGGCGCGATTTAAGCCGTCCGATCTTGCGATCGGACGGCTAAGGACGGCTGAACTTGCACAAGCGTTGCACGCATGAGCAGGCGAGCGGGCGCACGCGGGCGTGTCTTCCACTAGCCCACGTTCAAACCTTTAGCGACGGTTTTATCCGTCACTAAAGGTCCTGAATTAATGTTTTTAAAGATGTAATGACCAATTTGCCCCCACTCCTTGCAACTATAAAAGGAGACCCCCTCCACATGAAATTCTCATCCCTTCCTTCTCTCTACCTCTCCAAAGCTCAAGAGAAGCTTGTCCCACACTTGGGATGCTCCTCGCAAGATAAAGTCAAAATTTTCATCCCCATTCGGAAGTGGATCCCGTGACAACAATGATGTGCTGCCCCGTTCCCGTTCTTCTACTTTGTCCTCCTTCGTCCTACTCCATCCTCCTTCGTCCAGGCGTCGTCCTGTCCGGCTCGTCCTCTAAGTGATCGTCGAGGAGGGTAACTTCTCTCTCCCATTCTTCTTTACAGCTTTCTAGTGTAGAATTTTACTTCTTTCTAGTGTAGCTGATTTCCCACTTTCTAGTGTAATTCTTATTTGGTTTTATTGTATAAACATTTTGAAATATTGAATGCATGTTCTCTCTCTCTCTCCCTTTTAGTCTGATTGTTGTTATAGCTTCATTGTAATTACATCGCATCGCTTTTTAAGAAAAATTCTAAAAGAAAATATAATTGTGAATATAGATAGACATAGCCTCCCTGTGTTTGACCCGGAATTTCAATTTCGGTATAAATTTTATTTGTTGAACACGAGTTTTTCGCTTTCAAGCTACAAGGACAAGTGATGAGAGTCTCATCATGAACCCTAACTAGCATAATTTAATCTAAATAAGTATGAAGAAGCTCCTACAAAACCTAAAGAGAAGCTTAACTCAGAGAATTCCGAATCGAAGAGTAAAACAAATCAGAAGGGGTAAAACTGTAATTTTATCAATGCAGTACACAAACAAGGTAATTAAGGGTCTAAACACAGGTCAAATAATCTTAATAAGGAAGGAAGTGGGATGATCTAATCTGAAAAAAGTTATAGCAACTTCTAGGAATTAAATGACATTCTGTAACCTTAAAATAAACCTACTTTAATTCATGAGGTTTGAGGCAGGATAAAAATCAACTAAATCCTCTAAAATTCATACAAAAATGTTCCCTAGGGTTTAGAACCTTCAATTTGGCCTTTGCAACCTATTTTGACCTAAAATGAGAACCATGCCTATTTATGACCTAATTTGGGTTTTTACGCAAATTGATCAGTCAAATGTGGTCAAACCTAAAAATAAAATTCACCATTAAATTCCTTAGGTTCAAATTAGGTTGTTACAAAAATTTGGGCCTATGAGAAAACCATCTTGACCGACTTTACAAATTGGCCCTCTTGAATTACTTTTTGACCCTTATCTTTTGAAACCCTTACACACAGCCCCCTATCTTTGCCGTCGTTCTTTGCAGAACGGTCCTCCCTGCCACTCTGCGCAGGTGCCATACCTCTGGTGACCTTGCACGGAGGATGGCGCCGCCCAGGGTATGGCGCCCATTCTCAGGAATGAACGGGGGGTTCCTTACGTCGTCCTCTGTCGCAAGGACCCTCCTCTGTGTCCTGCGGTTGCGCATGCCTCTCGTGTGAACTCACGAAAGGCATGGGTCTCCATCTCCGGCCATCACCGATGAGCTCCGCACGTCGCTCCCTCGGGCTACTCTCCTCGCCAGCACCTTTATAATGAGCGGCAGGGGCTGCCGTCCACTCCAAGCTATTTCTGGCCGAGAAAACCCCCCCTCTTTCGTCTCCTCTGTCTCCGGTCAGACTGCCCTAGCTTCCGTCAAACTCTCCTGCTCCTCCTCATCGCTCTGCTGCCATACCTGCAGCATAGCCCACTCTGCCTCGTCGTCCCACGCCAGGCCGCACCAGCTGGCGTCCTCAGATCTCTTCCTCGTCGCTGTCATCTCTGGGCACCTTCGTCTCCAGCTCCGACAAGCACATGCCGAGTAGCCTCCCTCTCCCTCTTCATCGATTAAGTAGGTAGGAATTTTCTCCTTACCCTCCTCTCACTTTTTCCTTCTTGAATTAGCATTTTAAACCCCTCAACTGCCACGACTACCTTCATCTGCTCCACCTCCGACCACCATCTCCGGCGAGATCGCTCCACTTCCACAATCCTTTCCACCCCTCTCCAACAACCCCAGAAGCTCCCCCTCACTCCACTCTAGCGTTTCCCCTACTCCATTCACCACCCTACACACTCTAAGGACCCCCCGAACACACCCACTTCCAGGCACGCAGGTTGCCCTAGGTGCACGACCACAGGCACTCTCACAGCACGCCGCCCCTCGCACCGCCTTCGCCACGCTCTAGTGAAGCTCCCTGTGTTGTCTGATGTGGCCGTGAGGCCGTCTTCGTGATTTCAGGGTTCACCCTCCTCGCCACCATTGACGAGCTGTAGGAGCTACTTCGCAGGTAGCTCCAGGTCTCTTCGACTCCAGGTGAGGGCTCCAGGAAACAAGGGGCACATCCGCAAAGGCGCCCAGGTTCTCAATTGGGAGCACGAAGCCTTCGCTGCTGCCCAATTGTCAGCTGCTTCTTGCCTACGGGCGAGCGGAGCGGAGGTGGGACTTTAGTCCCACCTCGTTAGTGTATGAGTGAGCGCCACCACTTAAATTGAAAAAGTGGTATAGGCTCTTCACCTTCGATTACACACGGGGTGAGGTCCCTCACCTATCATCGGATCTCATCCGCGGCTCAACCACGCGGATCTGACCCGACCCGACACCCTCCTGTGCACTCCTTGCGCACCACCCACGCCAGTGCGCCTGGACCCGAGCACGCAACCCGACCCAATTACCTAGCTCTGGGAGAGCTTACCAAAGAGAGATCCAGAGAGAGAGAGACGCGGGGAAGGGGTAGGGTAGGTTTTGCACTAATATTTGCGTGTGTGCGTATGGAAGAAGAAAGAAGAAGAGAAGTAGTAGCCAGGACTTAACCGCAGGGAAGAAAAGGAAGAACAAAGAGAAGAAGAAGGAAGAAGCAAGAGAAGGAAGAAGAAAGGAAGGAAAGAAGCTAAAGGAAAAGAGGAGGAGCTACACTATAGCAACCAAGCTGTTAAGTCGTCTGAGCGCTGAATCAGACGTCGGCAAAAAAGGAGAGTTAGCAGCAAGAGAAGAAGAAAAGAAAGAAGAAGGGCCAGAAGAAAAGAAAGAAGAAGAAGAAGAAAGAGGAACTGCGGCTACTGAGAAGAAGAAAGAAGAAGACAGGCTGAAGAAGAAGAAAGAAGAAGACAGGCTGAAGAAGAAGAAAGAAGAAGCAGAGAAGAAGAAAAGAAGAATGAAGAAGAAAACAAGCTGAAGAGAAGAGCTAGCTGAAGAAAGAGAAGAAGAAAAAGCCAATTACTCTCTCTTTCTCTCTCTCTCTCTTAACTTTTGTAAAAACCTTATATATATTGTGAATTTATATGCTTCTGGAATTTTGGTTTGCTGCCTAAGTTCGACCTCGGGAAAATTTTCATTCCGAGTAATAAATTGTATTAGACTGGTAAACGTTTTTGTTATATACCACAACGACTATAATAACCACATCAACAAAGACGATGGGACCAACAAGGTTTTAAAAACCAAACACGTTAGCGTAGCAACTCGTACGTCCAACAAGGGCTTTTGTGTTAAAAGGTGAGGCGAAGGTCGTGAAGTGGTCCGCGAGGCGGATGGAGGGTTGTAGCAATGGAGGCGCCTTGCCGGAGGTTTGGTCAAAGACAGAGACAATGAGGGTGAGCAGCAGTAGCGAGGGGTTGCTTTTGGTATTTTGGGTAGGAAATTAACCTAGGAACCTAGAGAGACCTAATTACCTATTCTAAGTGGATGAAAGGGGGAGGATGACACCAACTGGTATGGCCGGTGTCGGGGAAGATGAATTCTCTGGTGATGAAGAAGCGGCGAGGAAGACATGGAAAAGGGCATCTGTTAGTTGGGGAGGATGAATCTACTGCTCATTTTGCAAGATGAATGAGGAATGTGGACGGGGAACTCGTCGGAGCTTGTGGAGACTTGCGGCCGAAGAGGAGAGAGGAAGAGGGGGCTTTCGGCCGAAATTCAAGCTGATGAGACTCGGTGAGGTCTGGCAGTTCTTTTATAAGGGTTTAGAGGGCGAAAGGAGCTTGGAAGTCAAGCTTCCAAGCTTGGAAGGTTCGTCGAAATATGATACCTAGTTCTTCCACAAGTTCGCATTAGGATTTGGGCAAGATCTGGATCTTCAAATTTGGTTGAAAAGGAAAACAGTTACCTGACGAGTTTCCCTTTCAATTTTGAGAGGGATTCGTCAAGTAATCGTAGAGATTTTGCCAAAGATAAGCTCACTGGAGTAGGAATTCTCCACGATAATGGCGGAGGGACCTAATTGCTAAGAAGACAACAAAGCTAAGGGGCCTTTTGCTTAGAATTCGAAAGTTAGGGGTCTGAATGAGATAGAAAGAGTCTGACTGAACCAAAATGTAAACTTGGTCAAGATGATCTTAGATTGGGCCAAAATTTTATTACAAATCCAATTTGGACCTAAGGAATCCAATGGTAAAGCTAAATTTAGGTTTTGGCCAGGTTTGACTAGGTAATTATGCAAAAATCCAAATTTGGGCAAATGTTAGTCTGAGACTTTGTTTTAGGTCAAGATGGGTTCTGATGGTTAAATTGAAGGTACCAAATCTTAGAGAATATTTTTCTATGAATTTTACAGGATTTAGGTGAATTTTATCCTGACCATAATCTTATTTAATTAAGCGAGTCTGTTTTTAGGATTTCAGAAGTCATTTAATTCTCAAAACACGCGCAAACCCTTTTCTATCTATTCTAACCCACTTGTTAGCCTTTTAGGACCATTTGACTCTTAATTAACCCCTAAGAAAACCTATGGTTGTACTGAATTCAAGATATGATGGTAAAATTACAGTTTTAATCCTGGTTTCTTGTCTTTCTTTCAAAATGATTATGCAATGAATTACAGTCCTCTGGCGATTATGTAGGAACATTTAATGACTTAATCGAATCAAATTGAGCTAGTTATGGCTCATGATGGTGTTCCCATCAGGCGACCCCTCCCCCACAAAACCAAATGGACACGCTGATAAAAATGATGGCTAATATGAATGAGAAACATCAGGAGGAAATGGTATTAGTGAAGGGACAGTTAAGCTAGCTGTTGGATTGCAAACAATAGGGGTCCCTTCCTTCTCAGCCACAACCGAACCCGAGAAATGTGATCAACAGAGGCCCCAATTCTCAAGGGTTCCAAGCCAATCCTAGGCATGCCCACATGGTCTAGCAAGCCCCACAAACACCCATTGGGTTTGGTGTTTCTTCCTCTTCTTCTCAAGGATCTACCCATGGTCCCAACGCCTTAGAAAACGCGGTTACCTTGAGAAGCGGCACTAAAACCCAGGACCCCAAATGGTCGAACCCTCCCGTGCCTCACTTCCTGAGATACCCAATTCTGAGGATGAGCGAGAGGAACCCAAGGACTTGGAGACTGACCCTATTCAAACCCAAACACCATACCCTGAGGCCTTGGAGAAAAGGAAGAAAAAGAAAGTTGTAGTTGAGAATGAGGACCTGTTGGAGATTTTCAAACAAGTCCAGATTAATATTCCGCTCCTCAAAGCAATCAAGCATATCCCAGCTTACGTTAAGTTCTTGAAGGATGTCTGTACGCCGAAGCGTAAGCCGAGAACCCAAGCACCTAGGAAGGTTGTGCTGTCAGAACAAGCTAGTTTAGTGATATTAAGAAGCCTACCTCCCAAACAAACTAACCCAGGAGCACCCCTGATTTCTTGTAATATCAGGGACATGACATTTGATAGAGCGCTCTTGGAGTTAGGTACTTCGATCAACCTCATCCCAACGACCCTGTATCACTAGTTTGGATTTGGCGAGTTAAAACCCATGCCTGTGACTATCCAACTGGCTGATAGATCTATGAAAACCCCGAAGGGGGTAGTTGAGGACGTATGTTTCGGGTCAAGGACTTCTACTTCTCAGTCGACATTTTGGTCCTAGATATGGAAATCCCCGAACAGCTACAAAATACACCCATCATCCTGGGCGGACCCTTCTTAGCTACGGCTAAGGCGAACATTGATTGCGACATGGGATGCATGGAAATCGCCTTTGGAGACAAGAAGATGCAATTGGATATCTTCAGGGTGGGTAAGTCTTTTGATTATGCCTGAGTTGAGGAGCATGATCTTGTGGAATCTCTAGTTGCAGAATGCCTCACTCTTAGCTCTTCAGTAGACCATCTGACTCAACCAGTTGATGACTACCCTGACCCACCCCAGCCTATGGAGGTTGACTTATGTAGAGCTGATTACCTTCAGCAACCTCCATTCGAGGAGATTGATGTTTATCAACTCTCACCTTTCCCTTACCCATCAAATGTTGTCCGACCTACACCCGAACTAAAGCCTTTGCCCGATAATCTCAAGTATGTCTTCCTAGGACCTGATTAGACCTTCCCTGTGATTATCAATGCCCATTTAACTAGTGATCAAGAACTTAGGTTGACTGCAACCCTCTCTGAACATCGGGTAGCCATTGGGTGGACAATTTCTGACTTAAGGGGAATTAACCTTACCTATTGCACTCACAAGATCTATTTGGAAGATGGGGCTTGACCTTCTCGCCAGATGTAGAGGCGATTGAACCCGAATATGTGAGAGGTCGTTAAAAAAGAAATAATCAAATGGCTTGACGCAGACATCATTTACCCAATTTCCGATAGCCCCTGGGTGAGCCCCACTCAAGTGGTACCTAAGAAAGTCGGGCTCACTATGGTCACCAATAACCAGGGCGAACCCATCCCCACCCGCACCGCTACCACATGGCGGGTGTGCATCGACTATAGGAAGCTTAATGAGGCCACCAAGAAAGATCATTTCCCTCTGCCATTCATTGACCAGATTCTCGAGCGATTGGCTGGGCAGAAATATTTTTGCTTCATGGATGGATATTCCGGATACAACCAAGTTGCTATTGCACCAGAGGATCAAGAGAAGACCACATTCACTTACCCGTATGGCATGTTCGCATTCTATTGTATGCCATTCGGATTATGCAACACACCCGTGACCTTTCAGCATTGCATGCTAGTCATTTTTTCAGAGATGGTGGGTGAATACCTGGAGGTCGTTATGGATGATTTCTTCGTGTTCGAAAACTCATTCGACCATTGTCTTAGCAACTTGGAGAAGATCCTGAAGTGATGTATCGAGGTCAACCTGGTTTTAAGCTGGGAAAAGAGCCATTTCATAGTTCAGGAAGGGATTGTCCTCAGTCACATTGTCTTGCATAGGGGCATCAACGTGGATCGAGTTAAGGTTGATTTAATTTCCAAAATTCCACCCCCTAACTCGGTCAGGCAAATCCGATCTTTCCTAGGACATGTTGGCTTCTATAGAAGGGTCATTAATGATTTTTCCAAACTTTCTAAGCCCTTGATTAACCTTCTAGCCAACGACGCCCTTTTTCACATGACACCCGATTGCATCAAGGCCTACAACACCCTTAGGAAAATAGTCTCCACTTCACCCGTTTTACAACCCCCGGACTAGTCTCAGGACTTTGAAATAATGTGTGATGCATCAGATTTTGCCATCGGCGCAATCCTAGGACAAAGAAGACAGAAGAAACCCGTGGTGATCTACTACGCGAGCAAAACGTTGGATGAGGCTCAACAGAATTACACCGTCACAGAAAAAGAACTGCTCACCATAGTCTTTGGGTTAGAAAAGTTCTGATCATACCTTCTGGGATCCCACGTGACAGTTTACATCGACCACTCGGCTATTCGGCATTTGTTGGCCAAAAAGGACGCTAAACCCAAGCTCATCCGATGGATCTTTCTCTTGTAGGAATTTGACTTGGAAATACGTGATAAAGCCGGGTCCAAGAACGTCGTAGCCGATCACCTGTCTAGACTTCACCCAGAACACATCGGACCCTCATTACCCTTGACTGACACCTTCCCTGATGAACAACTTCTAGTCGTGCCAGGAGGAAAGTTACCTTGGTATGCAGACTTGTCAACTATCTAGTGGTAGGATAGACTCTGCACGACTGGTCTAGACAGCAACGGGATAAGTTTTTGGTTGAAGCCAAGCATTATTTCTGGGATGATCCTATGCTGTTTAGACTTTGTGTTGACTAGATCATTAGGAGGTGTATTCCTAAAGAGGAAGTCTAAAGTGTGCTATCCTTTTGTCACGACCAAGCCTGTGGTGGCAATTTCTTTGGGAAGCAGACAACTGCAAAGGTTTTGCAATCTGATTTTTACTGGTCATCCTTATTCAAGGATGCACATAGCTTTACGAAGACTTGCTCTTGATGCTAGACATTAGGGACTATGACTAGAAAGGATATGATGCCCTTCCAGCTCATTTTGATTGTTGAAATTTTTGATGTTTAGGGTATCGATTTTATGAGTCCCTTCCCACCAACTATTGTGACCCGCTCCCGGTTCCTTACAGGTCCCGAGAACGGCTCGCCTCGACGATCCCTAAGACCCAGTCATCCAACAAGAAAGAACCCAATGCCATAATCATTCCACAACCACACGAGTAATGTAACTAAGCAGGAAAAAGTTTATGACTGAAAATAAAGGAAGAAAATAGCAAACCATTAGTATCTCACATTATACAGCGGAACGTACAAGTATAGAGCATAGCCATCACAACTGAAGCTAGTAGAAAATACAATTGAAAATAACTATGAACTACAGGTACTCACTACTAACAAGACTCTTTGTAAGAGAAGTAGAAGAAAACTACTACCGGGCTTGACTGGGCCCAACGCCCTTAGCAGCCGGTGGTTGTGGCTACTCGAATCCTTGATCTAAACAAGGTTATGAAATTTGTGGTCAACCAGTGCTGAGTAGAGTGATGGTTGAAACATATAATTTAAACAAGCAGCTAACTAAACATGCATTTAATAGTTTATTTATCATCATCCGTTTCCAATTATCGTCTTTCTGTTTTGAGTATTCTAAACAGGTTCCATAACATTTCTTAATCTTCTTGTTCCCTAAGGGAACGATCTTGCTTGCAGTTTTCCCACGATACAGGATGTACACATGGCACTCTTTTGATTGGAAGAGTCCCTCGTGGTAGTCCTACACCTGGTCTACTATCCTGAGATCACGATCGTGATGTAACGGTGATTACGACAAGCATGATAAGCACACAGGTAGCTACCCCGCACTGGGAAGCGGTCAGTCATTTCCACTAATGGGTACGCCCAAACGTACAGCATGGAACAACACAGGGCCTTGCCCTCTCAGAGAATGGGTCTTGCCCCTCAGAAACAGGGGTCTTGCCCCTTACAGTCTGCGTACCCTCGTTCGACTATCCCGATTTGCCCAATGGGCTAACAAGAGTCGATGTAGGGAGGCAAGTCCTAACCCCTACACTAAGTAGCTCACCTCGGTACCACGTACACGAGGGCCAAATAGGAGTCGACGTAAAGTGGCCAAACCCACCTTGATTCTCAACCCAAGGGGTGACAAACTCCCCTCCACTCTAAAGGGATAGTTGCTCTCCTCAGTACTACGTATGCGAGGGTCGGCTCACTTCCCTTAACTAAGTCCAAACAGCCGCCTGTAAGCAACATGTTCCAAAACTCGCAGGTTTTCCATACTATCGTATTCCTGATTTCTTTCTACATTCCCGTAGGGTTCGTACATGGACTTTCTTATTTCCATATCTGGTTCGTTGTTCATAGAACAGGCAACTCAAATTCCATTATCAATTACTTAGTACAAGTAGGTATGATGTAGTTCATTACAGGCAGCTCACAGTTTATTTCTTTTCAGGAAACAATAATTTAATCATTCACTAAATGTACATTCATTTCTTTCAGCCCTAGGGTTCATGTCACAATTCTAGGGTTCAATTCTATAGCAACATGCATTTACCTTCTTTTAGTCTTAGGGTTCATCTCACAACTTGGGTTCAGTTAATTCTATGCATGCAATTTAATTACTAATTCCGAGATTAGTGTGGGAACCACTCTACCAAGATAACCGAGAGATGTGGGGGCACAGTCGACGAAGCTTAAAATCCCCACAGGTTATGTGCACACCACCAACGAATGACTTATTACATTGACCCATATGTCAAAATGAGCTTAGAACTGTATAGACAATGTATCACTATGTAGAGAAACTCGAAAGGAAACCATCGATGTTTTGTTTGAGAAAAATCAACTCCGTTTGGGCCTTGAACGGGCCAAAAGCACAATCCCTGACCAAAATCAGACATCTGGGAAAAGTCCCAGACGTCTTAAACAAACTCGCAGCCATACCTTGGTCAGGGCTCCTTTCTCGGATGTCTGGAGTTCAGTGCAGATGTCTGAGGGTGTCTTCAAACGTCTCTGGAGGCACATCCGAACGTCTGAAACTGCCTCGGTCTTCACACCCGCGTGCTTCTCGACCTCTGACATACGCGCGTGCATGGTCAGAACATTGGTAGGAAAATAATCGAAAGAAAAATGCTCTACCAGACGTTTGAGGTTACCTTCGAACATCCAACCCGACGTCTGGAGGTCACTACGGACGTCTGATTCTGCGGAAAAATGATTCCACAAAATCATTTCAGAATCTTTTCTCACCGTAAAAACGGCAACAGCAGCAGCACCGCCCCTTACCCTCGCGAGTCCTTCACTCTCGACCTTCAACTCCTCTGCTCTCCACTCTCCCTCTCCTTCTCCCCTCACTTAGCTGTTAGTGTGGGGACGAATGGAGGAGGAAGGGGGATATATATGGAGCTAGGGGATACTGGAGATGGCATGGAGGAGGGTAAGGGAGGTGAGGTTGCCGTAGGGGGAAGAGGTGCGATGTGCGGGGTGAAGGGGAGGAGAGGGCATGCGTATGGTGGGAGTGGTGGTGGGGAAAATTGTGGGGATGCCCTTGCAATTTTCTTCCCCCCCCCCCCCAAATCCCAAAACAAAACCCAAGAGGTTTAAAACTGCACAAAAACTCCTACGAATTCTGGAAACACCAAACGACCTCAGGAAAGGTCATTTCACCATCCAACGGCTGCGAGTGCATATTAGTCTCAATGGACTATGTCTCAAAATGGATTAAAGCTGTGACCACCCAAAGATGTGACCATAAGGCTGTCATGGACTTTGTTAAGCAAAACATCTTCTCTCAGTTTGGGATACTAAAAGCCATGATCAGTGATGGTGGGAGTTAGTTTATTCATGCTCAATTTCGTGCCTTACTTAGAAAATACAGGGTTACTCACCACATTACCACCCCGTATCACCTGCAAAGAAATGGGCAAACTGAGGTCTCTAATTGGCAGATCAAGAATATTCTGCAAAAGACAGTGAGACCTGACCGGGCGGATTGGTCCACATGATTGAATGATGCCCTTTCGGCATACAGGACCGCTTTTAAGACCCCAATAGGCATGTCGCCTTATCGATTGGTCTTTGGCAAGGCTTGCCACCTTCCGGTCGAATTGGAACACCGGGCATACTGGGCTGTTAAGAGATGCAATATGGATTCCTAGTTGGCTAGAGCTTAAAGGACACTCCAACTCTACGAGCTCGAGGAAATCTGTTGGGACGCCTATGAGAACAGTCGACTTTATAAAGAAAAGATGAAAGCCGTCCATGACAAACAAATCCATAGGAAAACCTTCGAGCCCAATCAACAAGTCTGGCTTTTTGATGCAAGACTTAAACTTTTCCCCGAGAAGCTGGGATCAAAGTGGACAGGACCATATCAGGTGGTCAAACCTTATCCCAATGGGGCGGTTGAAATTGTAGATCCTAAAACTGGGCAAACCTTCATCGTAAATGGCCAGAGATTAAAACATTTTCTTGCCTAGGTTCCCCTAAAAGAAGTAGTCATCCTCATTGAGGGTTGACACGGAGCTTCGCCCAGCTGGAGGCAATAAACTTAGCGCTTCCTGGGAGGCAACCCAGAAGATTCAGACCAATCAGGTACATAGCGGCACTCAGGTGATTTCTTTCTATTCCCCCTTGCATACATTTATTTGCCAATGAGGACATTGTCCAACTTAAGCATTGGAGGTGGTAATTCGTATTCTCTGAGTTTATATTTTTAGCTTGAATTTTATATATATATATATTAGGAAGGAAAACTTAGGCATTAGGAGCTTGTCAACTGTGGGAAATAATACGAGACGAACCTGAACACTTGGACTTTTTAGGTCTCCAGGCTTAATTAGCCCAGGTGTCCACTAAAATGTGGATTTAGCCTCGAATCTACGCAACCTTAATTTACATTAATCTGATCAATAAAGAAAGGTGATAAGTATACGACTTATCAATTTGCCCTCCGACTTGGAGGGACTTTTAGTCTAAGCATCTGCACACATTTTTGCACTGACTCACTTCTCGGAGATTCTAATAGAAATTGGGTAGCTAATGAACCTTCTAAGGTGGTATGGATGACAAATTGTCGTGGGTAACAGCTCATTGGCCGGTTGTCCAGAGCCTAGCCATAGAACCATTCTCTTTTATTGCCTTTAGGTAAATCTTAAATAAGGGAAGCCACCTATTGAAGCAACAAAAGAAAAAGAAAAAAAGAAAAAGAAAAAGGGAGAAATAGAGAAAAAAAATAGAAAAAGAAGAAAAAGAAAAAAATAAATAAGCCACACTTCACTACACAAGTATGGCTGGCAAGTGGTCGTGGGTAACATCCCATTAGCTGGTTGTTCAGAACCCAGCTCACTAAATGCACGAAAAAGCCCAAAACACTTAAGGAAGAAGTGAAGAAGTAGAGCAATCTGGAGAGATATACACTGAAAACACTCTTGTGTTGACCCCACATAAAATAAAAGTAAGGAGAAAGATACCGATCGGACAGATACACCTTAGGAAAGCATTTTCTTTTCAGATCACCTAGGGGCGTAGAAACCCAAAGTCTATTTTAATTACCATTAAGTAAGTCTATCACAATCTTCACACTAAGATGCTTGGCACTTAGAGTCTTTTTTGAGTCATGGGTGGGTTGGGTAGCTATAAAAGTTATCTACACACTCTCAACTCCAAAAATAAAAAAAAAAATAGAAAAAATAAAAAAGAAAAAATATATGTATCTGTATATATGTTTTAAAGCAAGAAATTGGACGGTTTGCATTTTGGAAGACACACGGGCGCTGTTTAGTCTCTGTGGATTAAGCTCTTAGTATATTTCCTCCCGTTGACAGGCAACAAATGTCTAAGTAATTAATTCCTAATTCTGACTAAAAATAATGGCTAGGATAAACCTTGCTAGGGACTAGGAAGGGATGAGAATGAGGGTATGATAACTCTATATCCAATGATGATAATTCCATCAACTAGAGTTAGTTTTGAGGATATATGTGCGTTAATGACATACCATAATGGGCTTGGGAGCATTACATGCATGACGAATTAAGATTGCTTATAATCAGGGTTTAATGGCTATGTGTACAAGTGCATGTTGAAATAGGCCTTTGATGAGCAATTAAATTGCGCAGATGGATCCAAATAGACGAATGGAGTCCAACGGACTAGAAATCTCTTAAATCCGACATTCGGAGCTTCCCCAACAGGCCCAAGAAATTTTTTCCAATGATCTGATGATCAACGGCCCACAATCGGCCACGTGGCGACCGCACCTACCTCCATCATGCTCTAGCACACCCGCAGCGTGAAATCCTGACCGTTGGATTTCCATCCAATGGTCGACCGCGCCCGTAGCTTGACCTCGCCACCGCAACAAAGCGCAGATGTAGCATAGTAGGTAGCGCCTCGACCTTGCAAGCAAGCAGCGAGCGTTCGAAGCTCCGCACATTGCCAAATCGTGCTCAATCGAGAGTGCAATCGATTACAGCCGTCAATGTGGGTGCGAACGGTGCAGATGGAAGCTACGCGACGTGCTCTCAAGAACCCGATGCGAATGCGTGCAATCACACGTGAGGCACGCACCAGAGCACACGGCATGATCTGAACCAGCGCTCAGGGCACGATCTCAATATTGGACGGCCCACGTTGCGCGCACATGGATCGAGCGGAGGAAGAAGCACGTGTGCGAGCTTGGACTGGTGGGAGAGGGGCTTCACCGACACTTATGGAATTGGTTTAGCGACGTCTCGAACGTCGCTAAAACCCTTAGTTTGGAAACCCCTTCTTCTCAATATAAACCTCGTCTACCACCCCATTCAAGAGCATTGAATTCACACACACTCTCCATGCAATACTAGCCCTCTCATAGCTCCACCAAGCATCCCATATCTGCCCTGGAGTTGTCGAGCCACCGATGGAGCCTCCCTCCACCGCCATGGCACCTCGCCTCCTCCTCGCACTCACTTTACTTTAGTTTTATGTTACACTTGTCTAGGCTTCCATCTATTGTTATAGTTGTAAACAAACTCTAATTGCATGCTATATGTTGATGTTGTTCCGTATATCATAGCTCACATCCTCTTAGAATGATTATCATGTTTTAAACACGAGCTCTAACCCTACTCTTTCCCTCTCTCTCGTTTTCTCTCAAGCAAGCAAACCAAACATTCCTGTGACAACTAAAGCAACAAACTAATCTGATTTCACGCTTCCTCATGTTTGACACTTGGACTCACCAAATTCACATCTTAAATTAAAACCGATGTCGCGAACGCACGCTACAATGACATAACTAAACCAACGCGTTTCGCGTGCGTCAGCTGGTTGGTTGTTCGGACTTGGAAAGTGAGCTGGCCCTCGTGTACGTGGTGCCAAGGAGAGCTATTGTTGCTTTAGTGTTGGGAAAGAGCTAGCCGCCCCTTGGGTTGGGCTCACTGGGCAAACTAGGATAGTCGGGCGAGGGTACGTAGACTGTTGAGGGGTGTGGCCCCTGTTCAGTTATGTGCCGTACGTTTGAGCGTACCACTAACGGAAAGGACTGACAGCGTGCCAGTGTGGGGTAGCTACCTGTGTGTTTATTGTGCGTGTCGTAGTTACCGTTACGTCACGACCGTAACCCTAGGGTGATTGACCGGGTGTAGGACTACCATAGAGTACTCTCCCAACCAGAAGAATGTCACGTGTGCATCCTACATCGTGGGAAAACTGTATCAAAATCGTTCCCTTATGGAACATGTGGATTAAATGATGATGTGGACCTTTACTAGAATACATGAATAACTAAACACATAATATGCAGGAAACTAAAAGACAACGAGTAACTGTAAGATGCATGAATGGTTTATTGCTTTCTTTCTATGCATTAAATGTCTTGTGTGCCACTCTACTCAGCATTGGCTGACAAAACATATATGTATATCTGTTTAGGTCAGGGAGTTGAGTAGCTAGCACCACCGGCTGCAGAGGGTGCTGGGCCCAGCTGAGCCCAGCAGTAGTCTGTTCCTTTTTCAGTTTTTGTTTCAGAGGCCCTATTTACTGTAGTGAGTACTTTTAACATGTTGGAACATGTTGGTGTTTATGTCCTTTTTACTTATGTTGTGATGGCTAACTAGCAAACTTTATTTTCCCTCCTGTAGAGTGTGGTTCTGTTTGAACTCTATTCTACTTTCCGTTGCTGACTTTCTGTTATTTGCTTAGTTACCTTGCATGTGTGGTTGTGGAAATTATTTATCCATGCATTTGGTTTATTTTTCGTTGGACGACTGGGTCTTGGAGTTAGTCGAGGTGAGCCATTCCTGAGTTCTACGAGGGGCCGGGTTTGAGCCGTAACAAATTGTAAGAGGTCCATATCAAGATTTCCCATGTTGAGGCCAAATCTAAACCACAATGCTTGAGAGAAGTGGCATTGAGCAAAGAGATGATTTTTGGATTCCTCATTGGAATGACAGCAAGGATATTGGATATTATAATGGGGAATTCTTGCAGCAACCACCTTTCCTAGAGGAAGTGCATTTTTAATGAGGTGCACATAAAGAGTTTAACACGAGGCCCAAGAGTCTTGTTCTTCTAGATCTTCATGCAATATACAATGGCTTCATCCTGAGGTCTGATAATTCCCGAAACAAGTGCTTTATAGGCTGATTTTACACTAAAAAGTCCTTTGGAATGAGGCTTCCATATGAATTCGTCCTCCTATTTGGGGTTAGTTTGAGTTTGATTAATATGTGGTCACATTTCTGACGGGAAATATCTATGAAGAAGTTCCTGTCTCCAATTTTCATTTCATCAATGAGATCCCCAACAAATAAAGGGGTTTGGTTGCCGACTTTTGTTAGACTTAAAGGAGCATTCCATGCATCTAACCAAGCATCTCTCCAAATTTGGATGTGTTGCCCACTGCCAACTAACCATAAGGAATTCTTGAAATTGTTTCTTTCAGATTCCACAGTGCTGTCCAAAGGGAGGATGAGTTGCATTTTTTGACAGCCCCCCAAAAATCTTCAGTTGGGAAGTATTTTGCTTTGACAATTACACCCATTATAGAGCTCCCTCCTATGATGATTCTCCAGAGCTGCTTGAGGTGTAAAGCATCATTGAATGACTGCGTTTTTCTTTTTCCCAAGCCCCCCTGCACTTTTGGCAGTGCAATTTCATTCCAGGCTTTTACATACAGATGCTTTTTGTCTTCTTCGAATCCCCACCAAAAGTCCCTCATATGTCTGTCCATATCCTTGCAAGTGCACGTTGGAAGCTTAGCAACACTCATAAGGTGGATAGGAATAGAAGATAAGGCTGATTGAATTAACACTATTCTTCCCGCCTGGGAGAAGGCTTTGTTTTTCCATCCACTAAGTTTAATCTTTAACTTAGAAAGTATGTGCTAATGGAGTCGAGCTTGAGCACGACCAGCATTGATTGGATAACCCAAATAAAGCTCATCAGAGAAGCCTTTGTGAATGCCCAGAAGTTCTCTAATAGTTTTTTCTTTTTCAGCTGCTGCACCTTTACTAATGAAAATCTTTGATTTGTGTAAGTTGACCTGCTGCCCAGAATATTCTCCATAGTACTCCACCAACTTGAAAATTTTGACTGCTTCAAGAGGGTCTGCTCTGCCAAAAATCATTGTATCATCCGCAAACATTAGGTGACAGCAGTGGCTCTTCTTGCAACTTTATATCCACTAATGCAATCTGATAGCTGTGCCTTAATAAGGAGCCTTGAGAGAAATTCAGCACTAAGAATAAATAAAAAAAGGGGAGAATGGGTAACCTTGGCGTATTCCTTTCTTTGGAACGATTGGAGTGGAGGGGACACCATTCACAAGGACTGAAAGGTTTGGAGTGGTGATACAAAAAGTAATCAAGGAAATTAAGGCAAGAGGAAAATTAATTTGTGTCATTTAGTCAACAACAAACCTCCATTCAATGCGGTCGAAAGCCTTTCCCATATCCATCTTAATAGCCATATGAGATTTTTTGGTTTTCTTGGTCCTCATTGAGTGTATGATTTCCTTGGCTGTAATTATATTATCTGAAATTTGGCGACCTTGCAGGAAGGCATTTTGGTAGGGGGAGATGATTCTCATCAAAACTTTTTTCACTCTCACCGCTAAAAGCTTGGCTATTACTTTATACAAAGTGTTGGTTAGGCTAATAGGCCTAAATTCCTTGGGTAGCACTGCCACTCTACCTTTGGGATTGGGAGCAATGTATGTAACATTTAGCTCGAGTGGGAAAACTCCCATAGCAAAAGCCTCCTGAATTAGACTAACAATATCGTTAGCAAGAATATCCCAGTTCCTCTGGAAAAATAAGGCTTGGAAACCATCAGGTCTAGGGCATTTGGAAGGTTTTAATGCAAAGAGGGTGTGTTCGATTTCCTCCTCATCAGGACTGTGTGAAGCAAAGTTTAATTCCTCAGGAGTTAATCTGTCTGACTCCCCAAAGAGTACGGGCGTATGCCCTGGGCTTTTAGAATGGCCAAACAAAGTCTTGAAATGCCTGACAAAGCATTTTTTGATTTCCTCTTCTTTTCCAGTGTAGGAACCATCTTCTAATTTCAGCCATGAAATATGATTTTTCCTTTTTCTGTTTAAAACATAGAGGTGATAAAATTTAGTATTTCTATCTCCTTCATGTAACCATTTGTGCCTCGACCTCTGAAACCAGAAGATTTCTTCCTTGATAAGAACCTTTTCATATTTTAGATTCAAAGCTTTTTCTTCCCTGATGGTTTCTTCAGACTGATTGCCATTTTGGAGCTTGATCATTCTGTCTTCAATTTGGACCTTTTCTTCCCTCCGATCCTTGACATTCTTTGTAGCCCATCTTGATAATTCAGATTTGACTCCCATGAGATTGCAAGTAATTTTATTTTCTTCCTTATATTTTTCCTTTCAGGCTTTCTTAATAACTTCCTTGCATGTTTCTTCTTGGAGCCACCATTGCTCAAAACGCCAAGGGACTTTTCTTTTTTTTCTCTGCTTGTTGAGTTTCACTAAAATGGGAGAGTGATCACTGCCAAGTGCTGGAAGGTGCAAGACCCCTTCTGCAGGAAAGAAAGAACACCAATCACAAGTAGCAAAGGCACGATCAAGTCTTTCTCTAATTAGGCCTCTATCCCACTTTTTGGACCATGAGTAGGTAGGATCGGCAAAACCGAGATCCATCAATCCAAGATCAACTATAAATTTGCGCAGATAGGAGAGTTCCCATGGCTTACACAGCAGACCTCCTTCCTTATCCTTGTGCTTCAAAATGGTCTTGAAATCTCCAATTACAAGGAGATTGTTATAGCCAGAAACTATCTCAGTCATTTTTTCCCAAAATATTTTTTTCTTCCCCTTTGTAGGTGCTCCATAGACACATAGCAGTGCCCAGCTTTCAGCTCCCATTCTGTACACCTCCAAAAGCAAGCAGTTGTGGTTTGAGAATTTTAATTGGCAATTGATATCAGTAATGCCAAACCTCCATATTTGCCTTGGGCCTCGACATAGAATAGTCCATGATTGGGACACGTGCTCTTGAGTTTTGTAAGTTGTTTGCTGTGACAATGAGTTTCGGAAACAAAGCAAATTGAGGGCTTGATTGACCTGAGAAGGTTTTGTAGATGATGAATTTTGCAGAGGGACTTCTCAAACCTCTACAATTCCAGGAGAGAACACTCATTGGCGCTCTTGCAGCTGTTGGGGGTCAACTGCCAGAGCCCCATCAAGTGAGTCGGATGAGCATCCTTCAAGTTGCAGTTCTCTTGATTTCTTCTTGGGTTGTTTAGCATCCTCCATGATGATGTCTTGAGTGTGCCTTTTCCTCATGCCAAGAACTTTGTCCACTTCTACATTTTTGGAGAACTTATACTGTATATGCTTTGTCCGATTTTTGTTTGCCTTGGATAATTTCTTTATGGGTTTCAGGTTTAAATTGGTTTGAAGCTGTTCAAGGTTGTCAGTGCAATCTGAGGAGGGAATGGGTGACGGGGGAAGCTTTGAGGGTGAGTTTGGATCATATGTGGGTTGAATGGGTGGCTGCCTGACTTGAATTGGTTCAGTCATTTTTTGTATAGATCTTTCCTCACTATGAAGGATTGCTACAGGTATTGTGAAGAGAGCTGCAGCATTCCTAGTATCTCCTTCGAGTTTGGTGTTAATGAGTGTGGGGGAAAAGTCCAAAGTAGTTGGGATGTGCTGTTTTGATTTCGATGAGAGTAAAGTTTGGTCTGAGGAGGAATTGGGCTTAGTGGGTTCTTGTGAGGGGGTTTGGTGGGCAAGGGGCATTGGATTGATTTTTGGTGGGGGAGTGATGGGTATTGGATGGTTGTGGGTCCGGGAAAGGGTTAGGAGGTTTTGTTGTGGTAGGATCTTGATTTTTTATGTTTTTGGGTTCAGGTATTAGAGGGAGATTTGGTGAGATATGGCAATCCGGGTGGTGAGTGGTTGACTCGATGGGTGATGGTTTATTTGGTGTATGTGTGGGAGTAGCAGAGGACATAAGAGAGGGGGTTAGCAGACTTGAGCTTGAAAGGGATGGGATAGGTTGCTTGCTCCGATGTCCAAGACTCCCATTGGGCAGAGAACCTTCGCATTGGTCCTTGTGACCAGGAATTATCCTCAGCGTTTGGTGGGGCGTGCGGTGGGGGGATAAATTAAGAAAGGATGTAAGAATTGAAAAATAAATTAAAAAAAGGATAATAGGTCGAAGGAGAGACCTACAAAGGTCAATACTTCATTTGGCGACCTACCATCGGCATGTAGTGGCTGGGGGAAGGGGAGCGGAGGTCACCGAATCATCCATTGATTTTTGAAAGGTCGTCGGATATGTGTATATGTGTATATTATTATTTATATATAATGTATCTACGTAATGTATATGTATATATTAAGTGCATATATATAGAAAAGAAATTATTAATCTGTAAAATAAAATACTTTTTATTTATTATTTATTTGACAAATTTTTTATATTCATATAAATCAAAAGTTAAATAATATAGTATTATTAGTTTCTTTGGAGAGGTTGAAGCAATGAAATTTTGGAATAAAATATTTTAATTTTTGTTTATTTTCCATAATAATAATATTTTAAGATTTTATAATAATAATTTAGTATATTGACTATACAAATAATCAGCAAAATTTATCTATGGTTAATTAAGTGCGTAGATTAAGGATTGTTCGAAACTATATTCAATTAAAATGTACATACAATTGTTTTGAGAATAAAAGAGTAATTGCTATTAAATTATAAAACATCAAATGCAACATTTGAGACATTTAACTCAACATGTCTTACAACTCATTCTTTACAATTAATGTCGCCAAACAAAATTACTTACAGCATTACTAAAAGCACTAAAAAATCCTCCATGTCGCCTACCTTCTCTTCCTCTACATTCACCCCTACTTTGTGATGATTCTTCTTGTGCAACCCTTCATCTTTCTCTCTCAAGATCGTCACGATCTAGGTGAATAGACCTGTTGCCAACATTGGATCGGCCACGTACACTTCTAGTGTCGGGTACATAACCCTCATCGTCACTTTCAGTATCATCACATTTTTTTTGTTGCATTCGCGGTTCATTTCAGATAGGTAGAGGTCTCGAATGTTGACAGGTAGGCATCGAAGGAGGTTGAAATGGTGATCTAAATGGCCTCGGACCCAATAGAGAATACCTTGGCATGTATAGATTTTGCATCGATCTCCAAAACGTATATCTACAAAACTACCCTTCTAACTCTCAGAAGTAGAAAAATTTGAAACTTTCGAAGATCCTTCTCCAAACAAATTGTAAGCATACGATGGTTGTGTGACGATCCAAGTCCCGCCAAACAACGAAACCCAAGTCACCGTGTGCTAACAACTAGCATGAACACTCGCAGGATCGCAGTCACCCAACATAGAGCCATAAAACATCAATAGCCAATATTCATTCATAATGCATTAAATAAAAAAAAACTAAAGTGCTGATAATATAATTAAATTTCACCCTAAACTAGAAATTAAATAAAGTCTCTCACATCTATCAAGAAGACACGAAATAAAATTTTAACAGCGGAAAGAAAACTACTGCTATGAGCCACTGGCTTTATACGGACCATCTCCTCAAGTAGGACCTAGTTCCGCGGAAGTTTGACCGGTAGCAGCCGCTGCACTCGACTGCTCAGCAACACCTGAGTACGGAAATCGAGACAAAACATCAGTGAAAACTGAATAGAGTAGAACAACTAAACATATAACCCAAGTAACATAGTGTTACGACCCAATTCCCGAATCCCTACGAGACACGAGAATCGGACCGACTCGACTGCTCCCAAGACCCAGTCGTCCAACGAGAAAGTAACCAAAAGAGCAGTAAAATAAATCACATTCACCATGCATATAACTAACAGTAACAAAATACAGCAGTAAAGAAAAGAACTACTACAGTATACACCACCACAAAAGTAAAGAAATAATAGGTACATAAACATGATCCTTACAATAAAAGAGTACAGTGGTAACAGAAACTACTCATTACAACAGAAGGAAAGGTACAGTGGGCACTACACAAGTAAAAACTACTGGGCTCTACCAGGCCCAGCACCCTCTGCAGCCGTCGTCTCTGGCTGCTCAACGCCTGGTCCTGAAAAGGTGACAAAGGTGACACGTCAGCGAAACGCTGAGTAGAGTTGCAGCCAAAAGCTAAGAAAACAGTAAGCTGGATAGTAACTGATATATATATATATATTTTTTTTTTCCTTTTTTAATCTCTTCCTTTATTTTCCGTTTACTCGTTATTGAGTTATTCCTCAGATCTTTCTCTTGATCTCGAATGTTCCTCGTGGGAACGATCTTGATTGCAGTCTTTTCCGAAAAGTAGAAGTAACACATGGTGCTCCCCTTGCCGGGAGAGTCCCCCGTGGTGGTCCTACCCTCAGTCAACCACCCCAAGGTCGCTGACAGACGTAACGGTGACTACGGCACGGGCGATAAACGCACGGGTAGCTACCCCGCACTGGCACGTAGTCAATCGTTTCCATTAACGGGTGCGCTCAAAGCACAGCACGGAACTAGTATAGGGTAGAGCCCTCTCAGTAACAGGGGTCCAGCCCCTCCACAGTAACCAAACAGGGGTCTTGCCCCTCCACAGTCCGCGCACCCTCGCCTGACTACCCTGGTTTGCCCAGTGGGCTTAACAAGTCGGTGTAGGAGGCTAGTGGGGTGGCTAGTGCTCTCCCAACACTAGTATCTCTCCTCGGTACTGTGTACATGAGGGCCAAAAGTCGGTACAAAGTGGCCAAACCTAACCCCGAGTCCCTGGGGCGGCTAGCTCCACTCTGCACTAAACAGGGGGACAGTCGCTCTCTTTGGTACTCCGTACTCAATGGCCAGCTCACTTCCCCAATTCTATTCCATTCCCTTCTCAGGAGCTCTACTCTTAATTCTCCGTAGGGTTCATGCTCATTTTTCTTTAACTCAGCCAATTTAGGTTTCATCATTTCAGCTGTATATTCATATAACTTATGTTCTCAACAATAATTATCCATTCATAAACAGGCAACTGTTAACCAATTACAGGCAGTTATCGTTTTCCTTTCTACTTTTCCAAGACTGCAATATATATTCAATTTAGTTTTCCAGTCCTAGGATTCATGCAATATCCTAGGATCTATCATTCAATCTAGTTTTTCAGTCCTAGGATTCATGCCATACCATAGGATCTATCATTCAATCTAATTTTTCAGTCCTAGGATTCATGCAATACCCTAGAATCTACTAATTATTTCACAAGTGCATAATCTTTGATAAATAATTAAAGGGGCCACTCTACCCGCAAAATCGGGAGTACTGGGGGCGTGATCGGCAAGCTCACGCGCCTCCGTAACCCCCAGAGTCGCAACGAAACGGGGTCCTAACACAAGGATCAATTACAAGGAGCTACTCAGAATAGGATACAAATACTGTAAACAGGTAGAGGAACTAAATCTGAGAAGAATGAAACTTGTGGAGATGGGGTTGGTCCCTGGTACCAGTGAGATCTCAAACTCGATCTCACACTCGGGCGGTAGTCCTGGCAACTCGTCTGGGAACACGTCGGGGTACTCTCTGACCACCGGGATACTTTGGAAGTCCGCCACAAGGCTGGGCTCTGCCACCATACAAGCTAGAAAGCCCTCACACCCTTGGCTCAAAAGTCTCGCTGCCCGAAGTGCAGAAATGCACCTGAAGCCTTCGTCCACTAGCTGCCCATGGAACTTGAAAGAAGGCAACTCCGATATGGAGAAGACGATCTTTCTCTCAAAGCAGTCCACCAAGGCGTGGTAAGTGGACAGCCAGTCCATCCCCAGAATTACGCCAAAGTCCTCCATCTGTATCATAATCAGGTCAGCGGGAAGGCTGTGTCCCCCAACACTGACCTCGTAACCCGTGTATACCTCCTCAGCTACAAACAGCTGACCACTCAGACCTCTGATCACGAACGGATCCTCTAACAGCATACAATCCTGCCCTAAACTAACCGCGAAACTGGCGGCGACAAACGAGTGTGTAGCGCCGGAATCGAAAAGCGTGTAAACGAGTCTGCCAGAAACTGAAACCATACCTGCCACCATTGATCCCGAACCTCTGGCATCCCTGTGTGTCAGGGAGTTGATATGCCCCTCAGCCCTAGGTGCGGACGAAGCAGCCACACTCTGTGTCGGACGGGTAGCTGCTGGTCGGTACCCTCCCCGTGATTGCTATCCTCCCCCTCGCGCTTGGGACCTGTTGCCTCCTGCTCGCCCTCCGGTGCTCGGCGCGGGAAGCATCTGCTGACCTCCTACCCTAGATGGGCAGTCTCTCCTAATGTGGCCCGGCTGGCCACACTGGTAGTAGAGGGGAACCCGACTCCTGCCCTCAGTGGGTCCCTGGTGTCGGCTGGGTGGGGGTCCGGTGCTAGTAGCTGGCCCCTGTCGAGGACCCCCAAAGGCCACTGATGGCCCTGCAAAACGTGACGGTTCTCTTGCGGGCGCCACGTGTCTCCTCTCTCGTCGGCCCTGTAAGAAGTTTAGCTGATAGGGCCTCTTCCGCCCGCTGTCAGTATCTCGCGCGGACGGGTTGGTCTCTTCGTATGTCATAGTTGCCTCCTCCACCCTCGAGAACGTAGGCAGCTTCAGAGGTTTGACGTACCCCCGAATCGCAAGCCGGAGCCCCTCGGTGAACCTCTAAAGGCGCTTCTCCTCAGTGGCCACTGCTGTCGCTGCGAAGCGAGACAGGTCCAGAAAACGCATGCGGTACGCGCTCACGGTCATCGTCCTCTAGCGGAGTGTGGAACTCCCGCCTCCTCTGGTTCTGCCACGTTTGGGGAAAGTACTGCTCGCAGAAGAGGGTGACGAACCGATCCCAGGTCGGCTCGTCCCTCTACTGTCCCCTGACCGCCCTCCACCACCTGTGTGTCGCTCTCTCTAACTGGTACATGGCAAAGGCCACGTGGCACTCCACCAGGGAGCGAAGGGTGTCAAAAACCTTCTCGATCTGCTCGAGCCAGTCCTCCGCCTCGGTCGGGTCCTCATCCCCCTTGAAGGAGGGGGCTTCAGCTTCCAGAACTGTCCGAAAAGCTCGAAGTGGAGCTGCAGTGGAGATGCTGGTGCACCTCCAAGTAAAGAAGCCTTGTGCACAGAAGTGTCGGAGGAAGGTGGGGGCGGTGGAGGCCCATCCCCTCCCCCGCGTCCAGCACCATGTCAGTCGCATGGTCCCACAGAGGACTCCCCCTCCGCAGCCCCAGGGAGAGGCGCTCGTGGCGGCAGGTGGAGCTCCTCTCGCACGATGTCCCGTATTAGCTGAGCGAGGTCTTGGGCCTGAATGCCCGGGAGCAGTGGCTGGTCTAGTGAAACGTCGACCTCAACACGCCCACCCCTTCAACCTCGTCCTCGGCCGCGCCCGCGGCTCGCCTCGCTAGTCGCACGTCGAGGCATCTCCTGCAAAGAGACGCGAATACAGAAAGGAAACACGTCAATACGGATCGATGTCTAACGGAGAAGTCTAAGAACATATGTCAAAAGAAACGTTGTGGTGGCTACTCTAGTTATAGACACGTGAAATGGGTTATTTTCCAGTCAGTTGGTTCACTTCACGGGACGACCTTGCTCTGATACCATCTTGTTACGACCCGATTCCCGAACCCCTACGAGACACGAGAATCGGACCAACTCGACTGCATCCAAGACCCAATCGTCCAACGAGAAAGTAACCAAAAGAGCAGTAAAATAAACCACATTTACCATGTATATAACTAGCAGTAACAAAATACAGCAGTAAAGAAAAGAACTACAACAATATACACCACCACAAAAGTAAAGAAATAACAGGTACATAAACATGATGCTTACAATAAAAGAGTACAGTGGTAACAGAAACTACTCACTACAACAGAAGGAAAGGTACAGTGGGCACTACACAAGTAAAAACTACTGGCCTCTACTAGGCCCAGCACCCTCTGCAGCCACTGTCTCTGGCTGCTCAACGCCTGGTCCTGAAAAAGTGACAAAGGTGACACGTCAGCGAAACGCTGAGTAGAGTTGCAGCCAAAAGCTAAGAAAACAGTAAGGTGGATAGTAACTGATATATATATATATATATTTATTTTTTAATCTCTTCCTTTATTTTCCGTTTACTCGTTATTGAGTTATTCCTCAGATCTTTCTCTTGATCTCGAATGTTCCTCGTGGGAACGATCTTGATTGCAGTCTTTTCCAAAAAGTAGAAGTAACACGTGGTGCTCCCCTTGCTGGGAGAGTCCCCCGTGGTGGTCCTACCCTTAGTCAACCACCCCAAGGTCGCTGACAGACGTAACGGTGACTACGGCACGGGCGATAAACGCATGGGTAGCTACCCCGCACTGGCACGTGGTCAATCGTTTCCATTAACGGGTGCGCCCAAAGCAAAGCACGGAACTAGTATAGGGTAGAGCCTTCTCAGTAACAGGGGTCCAGCCCCTCCACAGTAACCAAACAGGGGTCTTGCCCCTCCACAGTCCGCGCACCCTCGCCTGACTACCCTGGTTTGCCCAGTGGGCCTAACAAGTCGGTGTAGGAGGCTAGCAGAACCCCAGAGCCCGTGGGGTGGCTAGTGCTCTCCCAACACTAGTATCTCTCCTCGGTACTGTGTACACGAGGGCCAAAAGTCGGTACAAAGTGGCCAGACCTAACCCCGAGTCCCTAGGGCGGCTAGCTCCGCTCTGCACTAAATAGGGGGACAGTCACTCTCTTTGGTACTCCGTACTCAATGGCCAGCTCACTTCCCCAATTCTATTCCATTCCCTTCTCAGGAGATCTACTCCTAATTCCTCGTAGGGTTCATGCTCATTTTTCTTTAACTCAGCCAATTTAGGTTTCATCATTTCAGCTGTATATTCGTATAACCTATATTCTCAACAATAATTATCCATTCATAAACATGCAACTGTTAACCAATTACAGGCAGTTATCGTTTTCCTTTCTACTTTCCAAGACTGCAATATATATATTCAATTTAGTTTTCCAGTCCTAGGATTCATGCAATATCCTAGGATCTATCATTCAATCTAGTTTTTCAGTCCTAGGATTCATGCCATACCATAGGATCTATCATTCAATCTAGTTTTTCAGTCCTAGGATTCATGCAATACCCTAGAATCTACTAATTATTTCACAAGTGCATAATCTTTGATAAATAATTAAAGGGGCCACTTTACCTGCAAAATCGGGAGTACTGGGGGCGTGATCGGTAAGCTCACGTGCCTCCATAACCCCTAGAGTCGCAATGGAACGGGGTCCTAACACAAGGATCAATTACAAGGAGCTACTCAGAATAGGATACAAATACTGTAAACAGGTAGAGGAACTAAATCTGAGAAGAATGAAACTTGAAACGCGGAAAACGGACTCCGAACAGACCCTAAACGGGTCAAAAACGACAAGTCTGCCCAAAATCAGATGTCTGGAACATCTTCCAGATGTCTTAAATGGTGGCTCAGGTCATACCTTGATCCTGCACGATCCTTCAGACGTCCAGACTCCCGCTGAACTGTCTAGACTTAGTTTCCAGACGTCCGTCTGTCACTCCGAATGTCTGGAGACCCTCTCCGTCGTCTGGTGCTATGCCCAGACGTCCGATCTGCATGGGAGGGCGTGCCCTTGCGCCTTCCCGAACGAGACCTGCACGCACACGCGATCGTCCTCAACATGAAAAGAGGCAAAACTCCTTGGCAGGACGGCTGCATGGTCGTACACGCGAAAATAGAAGGGGTCAAAAAATATCGTACCTTTCAGACGTCTGGACCTTCCTCCAGACGTCTCCTGCGTCGTCTGGACGTATGTCCAGACGTCTGATTCTGGGAAATTTTCCCAGAATCAGGACCTCCTCGCCCTCCGCTCGCAGCTCATGGCCGTGCCGCGCCGCGCTCGTCTCTGCCTGAGCTGCAGCAGCTCCTCCCCAACACAACGTGACTGCTGCGCACCCACCGGCCCGCCCTGGATGCTTCGGCGAGCTCGCAGTCTCGCGATCTAGCTCTTTCCCTCTCACAGCAACCCCTCCCCACGCACTCCCGGCGGCAGCTGCTGCTGCCCTCGCCCGCTCACTCTCTCGTTAACAGGAAGAAGAGGAAGAAGAAGGCGGTGGAGTGAGGGTGAGGGAGAGGAGAGGGGGGTATTTGAAGGCTGCCGTTGGGAGAGAGAGAGAGAAAAATGTGTCTGCGCCTACAGGGAGGAAGGAAAGAGAAGGAGGGCGGCGGTTCAGTCTACGCGCGCATGCGTGCGGATGCGAACCCGTACGCCGAAAAAATCAATTTCCAGACGTCTTGGAAGGCTTCCAGATGTCTGGACCAACTCCCAGACGTCTTAAACAACGTTTGATGTCAGGTCATAACACATAGTACAGAAAAAAGGGCATTATGTTAAGAGTTCATCCGCTTACAATTTATTTTATAACCAGTTCTGTTTATGTAATTTGCCCACATTCTTATTGCTTTCAATCTGTCAAACGATGTCTCGTGCACGAGATGATCTCATGTAACTTAATGTGACGCACGATCGGTATAAGCCACACTCCTAGTTGGGATGACTGCTTATACTCGTCGAGTCACCACGCTCCATCAGCCGATCAACAGTAGACGGCGCGGATGGAGCAACGCGGTGCAATCTCGTGCGTCCAAACCTGATGCCCGCGATGACGCAGGGGGTGTGGGTGCGATCCAGGCATACGCCCCACGAGTGACCTCAGCCATCTGATCTTCGATCGGACGGCTTACGGTGAGCGCACATGGATTAGGCACGAAGAAGAACAGACGCGCACGAGCGACCGGTGGGCAGGGGCCTTCACTGACGTTTTGGGAAGGGTTTTAGCGACGTCCGGACGTCGCTAAAACCCCTTCTTCATTTGGAAAGCCTTTCTTCTTATTTAAACCCCTTCCAACCACCCATGGGAAGCATTCACTCCACTTGCAAGTGGTCTTCCTCCCTCCTAGCTACCATTAGCCCTCTTTGTAATTGTCGGAGACGACGAGCCATCGACAGAGCCCCCTCCACCGCCGTGGCTGCCTCGCTGTCTTCTCTCTCTCTTTCCCTCTTTATCTTACGCCTTACTTTACTTACGTTCAAGCATTTATCTAGTGTTGTAATTATGAACTAAAGTTGCATGTCAAATGAAGTTGTTTTCTATTCAAATGCTTGCTCTCTTTTATGTTTGAATTGCATGCTGTGAATGAAGAAATTCTAATCCTATTCTCTCTCTCTCTCTCTCTCTCTTTCCCCCTCTCTCACTCGCTTTTCACCTGTGCCTTTTCACAAGCAAAACCCCACGATTTTCGTGACATTAAGTGACAAGAAAAATCCTATTTTCACACCTCCCTGAGATCGACACTCGGACTCACATCCATTTCTTCATTTTAAAACTGACGTTGCGAGCGCAAGCTATAACGACTCTTGTAAACATACGCATCACGCACATGTCAGATCCTTGAAGCTCAATGAAGCTTGGATTTATTTTGATTACAGGAAGCTCAATGAAGCAACTAAGAAGGATCATTTCCCCTTGCCATTCATTGACCAGATCCTTGAAAGATTGGCGGGGCAAAAGTATTTTTGCTGCTTGGATGGATATTCAGGATATAACCAAGTCGCAATTGCTCCTGAAGATCAAGAGAAGACCACATTCACTTGCCCGTACGACACGTTTGTATTCCGTTGAATGTCGTTCGGGTTATGCAACGCACCTGCTACCTTTCAGCGTTGCATGCTAGCCATTTTTTCAGAAATGGTGGGTGAATACTTGGAAGTCTTTATGGATGATTTCTCTGTATTTGGGAATTCATTCGACCACTGTTTGAGAAACTTGGAGAAAATCCTGAAATGATGTATTGAGGTTAATTTGGTGTTAAGTTGGGAAAAGAGCCATTTTATGGTTCAAGAAGGAATCGTCTTCGATTACATCGTATCGCATAGGGGCATTGAGGTGGATCGGGCTAAGGTTGATCTGATTTCCAAACTTCCTCCCCCTAGCTCAGTCCGGCAGATCTGTTCATTCCTGGGACATGTTGGCTTCTACCAAAGGCTCATCAAAGACTTCTCCAAGTTTTCCAAACCCTTAACCGACCTTCTGGCCAATGATGCCATATTTCACATGACCTCTGGTTGCATCCAGGCTTATCACACTCTCTGGGACCTAGTTTCCACAGCACCTGTACTTCAGCCCCCGGATTGGTCCCAGGACTTTGAGATTATGTGTGATGCATCAGATTTTGCCATAGGCGCTGTCCTGGGACAAAGACAAGACAAAAAACCCTTGGTGATCTACTACGCGAGCAAGATGTTGGACGAGGCCCAACGAAATTATATGGTCACAGAGAAAGAATTGCTCGTTGTAGTTTTCGGACTTGAGAAGTTCCGACCTTACCTGTTGGGATCCCACGTGACCATCTATACTGACCATTCAGCCATTCGGCACCTGTTGGCTAAAAAGGACGCGAAGCCCAGGCTCATCAGATGGATCCTGCTCTTGGAGGAATTGGACCTGGAAATCCGCGACAAAGCCGGATCAAAGAATGTAGTGGCTGACCACTTGTCTAGACTTCACCTAGACCACATTTGACCCTCCCTGCATTTATCTGACACCTTCCCCGATGAACACATTTTGGCTGTGCAAGACAAGAAACTACCTTGGTATGCTGACTATGTCAACTACCTGTTTGTAGGACAGACCCCACACAGTTGGTCCAAACAGCAACGGAACAGGTTCTTGGCCGAAGCCAAGCACTATTTCTGGGATAATCCCATGCTATTCTGCCTCTGTGCCGACCAGATCATCAGGAGGAGTATCCTCGAGAACGAAGTTTAGAGTGTGCTATCTTTTCGTCATGACCAAGCTTGTGGTGGCCACTTCTCAAGAAAGAAAACGGCTGCGAAGTTTCTACGATCTGGATTTTATTGGCCTTCCCTATTTAAGGATGCACACAACTTTGCCAAGACTTGCTCGCGCTACCAAACACTGGGGACCATAACCAGAAAAGATATGATGCCTGTCCAACCCATTTTGATTGTTGAAATCTTCGATGTTTGGGATATTGATTTTATGGGCCCCTTTCCACCATCCAATGGCTTTGAGTACATCCTAGTCTTGGTAGACTATGTTTCTAAATGGATTGAAGCTGTCGCCACCAGCCAATGCGATCATAAGACTGTCATGGACTTTGTTAACCAGAACATCTTTTCCTGGTTTGGAATACCAAAGGCCATGATCAATGATGGTGGAAGTCATTTTATTCACTCTCAATTCCGTGCCCTACTTAGAAAATATGAGGTTAACCACCGCATTGCTACCTCGTATCATCTGCAAACAAATGGGCAGACTGAGGTCTCAAACAGACAAATCAAGAACATTCTACAGAAAACTGTGAGACTTGACAGGAAGGACTGGTCCACACGACTGGATGATGACTTGTGGGCATACAGGACGCTTTCAAGACCCCGATAGGCATGTCGCCTTATCGTCTCATCTTTGGCAAAGCCTGCCACCTTCCTGTCGAATTGGAACACCAGGCTTACTGGGCTGTCAAGCAGTGTAACATGGATTCCCAGTTAGCCGATGCGCAGAGGACGCTCCAACTTTCTGAGCTTGAAGAAATTCGTCGAGATGTTTTTGAGAACAGTCGATTGTATAAGGAGAAAATGAAAGTCGTCCACGACCGACTCATCCATAGAAAGACCTTTAAGCCTAACCAGCAAGTCTGGCTTTTCGATGCCCGCCTAAAACTCTTTCCAGGGAAGCTCACATCCAAGTGGACAGGACCAGTTAGGGTGGTCAAGCCTCACTCCAATGGGGCGGTTGAAATCACTGATCCGAACACTGGACACACTTTTACAGTTAATGGCCAATAATTAAAACACTTCCTAGCCCAAGTTCCCCCAAAGGAGAGTGTCACTCTCATTGAGGGATGACATGAAGCACCACCTAGTTGGAGGCGTTAAACTCAACGCTTCCTGGGAGGCAACCCAGAGGATTCAGACTGATCCGGTATTCTACGTCACTCAGGTAATATCTTTTCGAACCCCTGTTGCATCCATGTATTTGCTAATGAGGACATTGTCCAACTTAAGCATGGGGGGGTGGCAACTTGCATGATCCTGAGCTCATTTAATCAGTCTGAATAGAATGAATATATATATAAAAGAATTTAGGAAGAAAAACTTAGGCATTAGAAATTTGTCAATAGTGGGAAATAATACGGAAAGAACTTGAACACTTAGACTTTTTAGGCCTTCAGGCTTAATCAACCCTAGTATCCGTTAAAATATAAATTTAGCTTCAAATCCTTGCAACCTTAAGCTACTCTAATCCACTAACTAAATAAGGTGACAAGTATACGACTTATCAACTCATCCTCTAACTCAGAAGGACTTTTAGTCTAAGAATCTGCACACAATTTTGCACAGACTCACTCCTCGAAGATTCTGATAGAAATTGGGTAGCTAATGAACTCTCTAAGGTGATATGGCCGGCAACTTGTCGTGGGTAACAGCCCATTAGCAGGTTGTCTAGAGCCTAGCCACGGGACCACCTCTTCTTCATTGCCTCTAGGTAAATTTGAGATCAGGGAAGCCACCTACCAAATAAAAAAAAAAAGAGAACAAAATAAACCACACTTCATCGCACAAGTATGGCTGGCAAGTGATCGTGGGTAACAACCCATTGGTCGGTTATCCAAAGCCCAGCTCAGTAAATGCACAAAAAGAACCAAAACACTTAAGAAAGAAGCGGGGAAGTAAAGAAAGTAGGGGAGATATACACCGGAAAAATCCTTGTGTTGACCCTAATTAAAACAAACGTAGGGAGAAAGCTACCAATCGAACAAATACACCTTCAGGCAAAACACTTCCTCTTCCGGTCACTTAGGGGCGTAGAAACCCAAAGTCTGCCTAAATTACCGTTGAGTGAGTCTATCACAATCTTCACACCAAGATGCTTAGCACTTAAAGTTTTGTCCGAGTTTTGGGTGGGTTGAGTAGTCGTAAAAAGTTACCAACACACTCTTAATTCCAAAAAAAAAATTTAAAAATAGAAAAAAATATATATAAAGCAAGGATTCAGGCGATTCATATTTTGGCAGACACTCAGATGCTGCTTAGTCTTTGTAGATTAAGATCTTAGTATATTTCCTCCTATTGACAAGTGACGAAGTGTCTAAGTAGTTACTTCTTAAATTCTAACTGTAAATAAAGGCTAGAATAAACCTTGCTAGGGACTAGCAAGGAGTAAGCATGGGGGTATGATAACACTGCATCTTAAGGTGATAATTATGTTAATTGGGGTCCATCTTAAGAATAAAATGCACAGATAACACATCATAAATAGAATGGGAGCATTGCATGCATAATACATCAAGATTGCTTATAAAATAGTATTAATGGCCACTTGTATAAGTACTTGTCAAAACAGGCCTTAGATGAGCAATCATACCGCATGGATGAATTCAGAGCAACAAACGGAGTCCAACGGACTCGAAATCGGCCAAATCCGACATCTGGAGCTCCTACAATGGGCCCAAGAAGTCCTGGCCATTGATCTGATGATCAACGGCCCACAGCGCGCCATGTGGCATCCTCACAACTCATCCGTGCCACTGACCGATCTCGCCTTCAACCGGAGGATGAATTTCAACCGTCGATCTTCGATCGAACGGCTGAGAGCCGCCCGCGAGCCTACCCTCGCCGTGACAAAGCAGCGGGCGCAGCACAGCAGGCAAATGCCTCACACCCGTGCAGCCGGCACGGGTTCGAAGCGCGCTATGCGGAAATTGCGAGGCGAAGACGCGCTGCGAGAAATTGAACTACCCGATCAGCAGTAGATGATGCGGATGGAGCAACATGGCGCAATCTCGCGTTTCGAAAGTCGACGCCCACGATGACGCGAGGTGCGTGGGTGCGATACAGGCACGCGCCCCACGAGCGACCTCAGATTGGACGGCTTACGGTGCGCGCACGCGCATCAGGTACGAAGAAGAACAGACGTGTGTGAGCGACCGGTGGGCAGGAGCCTTCACCGACATTTTGGGAAGGGTTTTAGTGATGTCCGGGACATAGCTAAAACCCCTTCTTCATCTGGAAAGCCCTTCTTCCTATTTAAACCCCTTCCAACCACCCACGGGAAGCATTTACTCCACTTGCAAGTGTTCTACCTCCCTCCTAGATACCATTAGCCCTCTTTGTAATCGCCGGAGACGATGAGCCATCGACGGAGCACCCTCCACCGCCGTGTTGCCTCGCCGTCTTCTCGCTCTCTCTTTCCCTCTTTATCTTAAGCCTTACTTTACTTATGTTCAAGCATTTATCTAGTGTTGTAATTATGAACTAAAGTTGCATGTCAAATGAAGTTATTTTCTATTCAAATGCTTGCTCTCTTTTATGTTTGAATTGCATGCTGTGAATGAAGAAATTCTAACCCTATTCTCTCTCTCTCACTCGCTTTTCACCCGTGCCTTTTCGCAAGCAAAACCCCACGATTTTCGTGACATTAAGTGACAAGAAAAATCTGATTTTCACACCTCCCTGAGATCGACACTCGGACTCACATCAGTTTCTTCATTTTAAAACCGACGTTACGAGTGTAAGTTATAACAACTCTTCTAAACATACGCGTCACGCACACGTCACCCAGCTGGCCGCTAAACTTAACCAAAGAGTCGTAGGGTGGCCAGTCATTCCCTAAACCAGCCCTTGAACACGGTCCGAAAAGACCCAAAGCTACAGCCCAAAGCCCAGCAAGTAGTGAGGCTGAAAATCAGTTATCTAATCCTTTTATTTCCTGACATATCTGTCGTATTATATAACCAATTTCCAGATAATTGTATCTCTTAATTTGTCAATTCAGGAAATCCTTAGTAATTTTGTATTACTAATTCCATGATTAACAATTATTCACATTATCTTCTAACTTATCCACTTACAAGTAGTTTCAATCTTGTGATAGTGGCCCCACATCATTTAGAAATTACTGAAGACAGCTGAACTTGTTTTACGGAAAATAGTATTCATTTCATGCATGCGATAACAAGGGTGCATGTGATCATAAAATCTTCATCATTCACATAAAACATATTATTTCTCACTATAGCTCCCATAAATCAGGGAAAACATCGGAGGGGTTCCAAACTCAGTAAAAAGGAGAAACATGCCGACCAAGGCAATATATGGAGAAAGATCACACGGGACGGGTCGACAAGTACCCAAAAAATCGGCTGAATTGGAAGAGGGGTAGACTACTCTACCTAATGTCATTGGAGGGTCACGGTGACTTCGAACCATGTGCACAGGGCCTGGGGAAGTTTCCACGCTCACCTCAGGATCCACACACACACCGGAGGTAAGACTTGGTTCACACAGACCAAAAATAAGATTGAAGGCTTCTAATCACGTTTCTAATTTTTCACCAAAGGAAACATACTCAAAAACAGAAATAAACTATACCAACACGTAGTAGCGTCGATATGATTCCAACGGTATCTTGTTTGTTGAAATTCAAGGTCGGGAAAGCCTCGAACAAGATGAAACCGTGAGAGGGGTCCTTGAAACACCCCTGGTTCAATCGGCAGCCACGTGCTCGAGTAGGTCACCCACAACGTGTCGCTCGCCCGATCGGCTGCAGATCGCCTGCGCGCACGCCTGCTCAATCGATGCCACGCGTTGAAATCTAGCGCTCACCCTGCTCGAGCTCGCTCACGCGTGTCGCTGCTTCTCCATGCGGCACGCACCGCTGATCTAGCGGCGGCCGCTGGATCAAACGACTCCCATTCACCACTACCGCTGCCTCCGCGAAATTTGCAGTGGGAATGACGTGTCTTTTCTCAACACAATTAATTAAGGTTATTACCTTAATTAATTGCATAAAGAATGGACTTAGGTTAACCTGATTTGTTAAATCATTGTCGTTGATTGTAGTATAAGGTAAGCTAACCTAACATTTTAGATTTTTAATTTATTTAACTAGTTGAGTTCAAGTCATTCACTGGGAGGCATAAATGTAATTTAATTTACCATTTTCTTTTTCTAAGAAGAATTTACTAATTAATCAAATCTATAATTAGATGCGTATGAACAAGTGCACAAGAATTTAACTCTAAAGCATGGCAATTATTCCATTAATAAAAGAAAAGGTATATGAAAGATTTACAATGAATGACAAGTGCTCAACTCGCTCTGATCGTATTTTAAAATCGTCGCGTCGTAGTATAGTGATCAAATCGAATCAAGCATTTGAATTTATAATACTCGAATTAGAAAGAAATCCGAGGTCGTCTCTGTGAGCAAGTAATTGCGCAAATATTACTATCCAATTGAGGCTCGGGAACTGGTTAAAATTAATTTTCTTTTTTATGCATGCAACTTATTTTAAGAGAATGAATTACGAAATTCTATTTTAACTAGTGCTTAATTAAAAATAATCAAGATATGATACAATCAAGTACTAATATATCGAATCACTAACAATTAGGCATGAAATCTTAATATCAATCATCAACAATTAACAATCAAGTTAAACAATTAATCATTCAAACACATATTCAATTTAGTCCCTAGAAACTCGATTGTCTCACACTCAGATCCCTGGAGATTTACATTTTGGTCCCTGTGAGAATTTCCTTCTTTCAACAAGGTCCCTACCTCTCTTCTCCTTCTTCCTTCTTTTGCAGGTCGTTAATGGAGGAGCTTCGGAGGGAGATCGACGGCGAGCTCTAGCCATTGGATGGGGCTGGGATTGATTGAGGATGGTCGTCGAAGGTCGGTCAATGTGATGGTCCCCTTGGATCGGCAATCGAATGCGGTGATGGAGGTGTCGAGGACAGTGAGGATGGGTTTGAGGGCAGCGGAGGTCCCGGTGATGGAAGCGTCAAAGCTTCAGACTAAGGTGTCGTCAAGCTCTAGTGACCCGCTGGAGGTGATGGTTGTGGTTATTGGTTGCGATGATGTCGGAGGAGGGCAGTCGGAGTCGAAGAAGGCAGCGGCAGCGGGCATAGGTGTCGGGTGGGCAATTGGTGGCAACGAAACCCTCAATATGTTGAGGGGTTTTGCTCCTCGCGACGTAGCGAAGGTCGTGGGGTGGTCAGCGTGCTGTGTTGGTGAAGGAGGTGATGAGGCGTGCTTGCTGGAGTTGGTGCTGGAGTGTGGGCGGGGCTAGCCATGAGTAGGGAAGACGATGGAGAAGAGGATGGTGTGGTGGTTGAATCCTAGGTCTAAAGGGGGGAAGCCATTCTATACGGAGAGGAGAAGGTCAGGGGGTACCTATGTGGAGAGAAGACGGTCGGGAAGAAGGGTGGCGAGCCCGCCGAACTTGGAGATGAAGGTGAAGTTCAACGGGTGTCATTTGGAGCGAGGAAGAGGCTTGGAGGACCGTCTTCTGTGGTAGGAAGAACAGCGAGGAGTTGGGGAAGGTAGCCGTGCCCTTGGTTGGTGGCGAGGGACCGATGATGAGTGAGACGAAGGGAGGCTCCAAGGTGCTTTAATGGAGGTGACCGGAGGAAGAGAAGGGGAGAATCCGGCCAAATTGAGCATGACTCAACTCAGAAGAAGTTAGCCAATATTTATAGACCTATAGCTGCGCAAGGAGGTTGGGAAGCTTGCGAGAAGAACTCTGAGAAAAGTGAGTTAGGTGTGGATACTTTGGATGCGGATTTCGGCGAGAAGAGTTGGCTATTGACGAAACAAATGCCTCCATTAGATGCAGGGATGATAGGAGAGTTGGTCCTCCAAATTTCGTGGAGGGAGGTTGAGGGAAGCTACGGGAAAACGAGATCAAATCTCGCCTTCCGCACACTATTGATGGGTGAAGGTGGAGGTGCTGGCAGGGGTATAACTATGGAGAAGATGAAGAATTAGGGGGTCATTGCAAGGAAATTAGAACTTAGGGACCAAAGTGCAAAGTTGACCAAGATGAAGTCCAAATGAACCCAAATTTTTATGGTAGCCTGATTTGGATATAAGGAAGTTGATGGTGACTTCAATTTTGGGTTTTGATGTCATTTGCATGGTCAATTTACATTTAGACCCAAATTATACCAAATACCTGTCTTTGATTCTATTTTAAGTCAAAACGAGTTCTAATTGTCAAATTGATTATGCCAAATCTTATAAAATATTTTAAATTTATTTTTAGAAGGTTTAGATTACATTTATTTTCATCAAAACTGTTTTAATTAAAGTGGAGTTGAAATTAGGATTTTAATTAGAATTAAATATTCAATTTGAATGTAAATCCTAAATTACTCAATACCAACCAACTTTTAAGATGTTTAAGATTAATTGACCTTTAATTAATCATAGGTTCACTTTTCAGCCATTCTGCATTCATAATTATTTGTGAAAACTACAGAATTAACCCCATTTTATAATATTTCCTTTCTCTTCCGATTGAGTAATACCTTTTTAATATGTTAATTAAATGAATTTAACTTTAGAGCTTAGCTAAATTAGGTTAATTATAGAGGATGATGGCGATGCCATCAACAAGTAATCACAATTACAACATCAAGTGTTACAAGATAAGCCATAAAAGAAATGATTACACTAACTACAATGCCTTTTATCACATGAAAAGCTCAATCACTTGATATCTCTTTAATAAGCCTTCAGCCTTTGGTCATTAGACGTCTCTTTGCAATCTTCAAACGACTTAAAAATAGAAATTAGACTTCCATTTATAGAAAAAGACGTCTAATTACCATTCTTTAATTCTCTTTCTTCAATTCTTTTGTTTAACCCATTCTCTCTCTTAGCTCTCACCACTCTCTTCTTTCGTTCTAATCACTGTGCATTCAATTCTCTCCACACTTAAGCCATTTTTTAGAGCTTTAACTCATGTTTAACACTTAACAACGGCCTAGGCTCTTTTAGGGATACACAACATCCACTAAAGGTGGGACCAGACCTTACCCGAGCCCAAGCCTAGTTTTATTTAGGTAGATTTTAGTATTTTGGCTATGCACAGTACCAACCCCATTAGGCCCACACGCTCACGCCGACCTTGGCCCACACACACAGGTGTGCGCACACATGCTCGCATGCATGTGCTCGACACACGCTCAAGAGGATCAAATGGTCAGAGGAGATATGTGCGCCCAGTGCTTGACGACTAAAGCGCTGGGTGCACAGTTAGCTTTTATATTAAGGCACTCGCTCATTAGTCCCCGATGTGGGCTATCTCCAGCCGATTTTCTTCAGCACAATGCTCAAATTTGTCAACTTCAGATGGTAATTTCAACCGTCTCAGTTCACCAAATCAAGCATATAATAGCTCGATCGAAAGCCCTAAAGATCCTCTATTCAATTTTATCACCAATTTGGTGATTGGATCAGTTTTGATCCAAGTATTCGAAGGAGGAACATGGTTGTTTCACCATGCTCAGAAACATGCTCAAAGGAGGGATTTCAGGTTTAATGACTTGAAGACGAGAAATTCCTCTCATTTGAGAGATCAACAAGGTTTAGGAGATGCTTTTGCATTGATTGAGAGAGAGATGAGGGTCTAAGAAGCTCTAAAAAGCTCAGAAGCTCGAGAGCTATGAATCTGGAGCTCAGGACTCTGATTTCAGAGTTAAATCAACTAAATAGAGAGATTTGGACATCATCTAACAATCTAGATCAATTAAGAATGTTAATTGGCTCTATTTTGCGTGAAGATTGAATTCAAAACTTGACACAATAGCTTAGAACAGCAATGGGTTCCAGTTTATCCCAAACTCGTTAGATCACAAAATCTCTAACATTCCTCAATAAAATCTGATCAAATAAGTTCTAAACAGTTCTAAATCATCATAGGAACTTATCCAATTCATTAAATCAAAAATTCAAGAATGAATTCCTCGAGAACAGTTTCGTTTCTAGTTGACCATAGGAGCTCAAGAGTTGACTTTTCAAAATACTTCTTCTCTGGTCAAATTAGGCACTTGAATGGCCTCAAATCAATCCTAGGAATTTGTTTAGCACATCAAAGTAGAGTTTTGAACTCTCCTATGGTACTCTTAGGCTTCGCTGCTTGAGATCAAAATGGTGAGTGTTCGACAGAGCTATCCAAAGGCCATAAGACCTAAGTGATACCTAGAGTAGGTTCTCTAGAGTTTGCACATGCTTCAGGACATTTTTCTAGAGCTTAAACCCTAATGATTGTGTTTCTCCAACTCCGCTGGAGTTGGCGAAGACAACACTCAATCCAAGCATTTAATCCATGAAACTCAAGTCCAATGAGCGAAATCTAATCATCTAATCCAGATTTAATGATCTGGAGCTTCTCAGGTAGTTTGAAAGGTTGAGGTTCAAATTTGACTTGCCAGAGCTCGCTAAAGCTCTAGTGAAGGCTAAAATTGGTGACTGAATGTCAAATCTTCATGAAACTTACTAGGAATGGCTTTAAAAGGTTCCTAAGGTTACAAGGAACCTCAAGAACAGTACAATTGATTCAATTGATGGATAGATTCATGGATTAATCAAGAATTCAGTAGAATCATTTCTTAAGTTCGATTGAACTCAAGATAAACCTTCTCACTCAATTGAGTGAGGGGAAACAGTTAAGGAGGTGAGGCGATGGTGATAGGGTGATTAATTAGGTGATTCAACTCCTCTTGAGCCGCCATTGACAGCGAGCTCAAGAGGTTGAGTGGAATTGGGCATTTTATGTGTAGGTGTTAATGGGGCTAATTAAGGAGTGCAACAGGGCCTTATAGTGATAATAAGGTGATGAAGGGCCCCTATTGACTGTGAAATAAGTCGGAGACCTCCATCATGGACAGCGGAGGTATTCCGGTGAAGGTGATATGGATTAGGTGTATTAGGTGATAAAAATCAAGGGAAAAGAAGTGGAAGTGATCATGAGGTGATAAGGAGTGTGATCAAGTGATGGAAATTGTGAAATGAAGTCCAACAAGATTGCAATTGACCTTGCTGGAGACGGGGAAGAAAGTAAGAGTTCAAGCTAAACTACACCTACTCCTAAGATTTACTCACCTAATTAAAGATCTAATCCTACACCTAAGAGTTAAAGCTACTTACCTGATGAAGGAGGTGAGGGAATCCACCGTTGGGAGGGAAGAAACGGAATCGAAATTAGACTTTGGTGAGAAAAGAAACTTCGGCTGATCGAAGCGGAGAGATTCACAGCTATGGGGCAATCCAACGCTATTGGTGGGGGGAGGAAAGGAAGAGGAGGTGAGAGAGGCAGCACTCCTTGGCGGTAGCACTCGAGAACGGTGGTGTGAAGATGCTGGAGCTAGGAGGAAACTGATGAGAACCTCGTCACAAACCCTAAACTAGCACCATTTAACCCTGATTTGCAAGAAAAAGCTCCTACATAACCTTAGAAAGGCTTGGCTCAGAGAGATTCTGAGTTTGCAAAGAAAATAGAAACTGAGGGGTAAAAATGCAATTTCACCAATCCAATTTGAAAACAGGGTAACTCAGGGTCCAAACATAGGTCAAAACAACCTAATAAGAAGAAAAGTGGGATGAAATGACTCAACAAGGGCTACAGCAATTCCGAAGAATTAAATGACATCCAAGAGCCAAAGAGAAGAGAAGACAAAGAGGAAGAAAGAAGAGAAGAAGAAGAAGCCAAATTTTCATCTCTCTCTCTCTCTCTCTTTATTTTTGTAATAAGAAATACTGTACTTCTAGAATACGACTTGCTCCCTGAGTTCGACCTCGGGAACTCTTTTATTTTCGAGTAATAAATTTTTAATTGTAACGGCAACCGTAGAGCCGTCTTATCCTATACTACAATGACTCTACTATAAGAGACGCGTCGCGGTTGTCCCCGTTAACAATTTTGGCGCCGTTGCTGGGGAGCAACGGCTATTCTAGAAGCTTTAAATTTCTTTCAAGAGATTGCTAATCTTTTTCTCTCTCTTATGTGTAGGTAAAGGAAGAAAGATAGACGCAGCCGCTCCAAGGACAGGTAACCTCCTATTAAAACCCTAAAAATTCAAAGAGGAAAAACTAGGAGAAAAACAAAGAAAAACTAGGAGTGACCTGTCTTTCATAGTAATAGCTGCATGTTCTCAGAACCACTATTCCTGCACACAATTTTAAAAGGGTAATTAAGGGCTAACACATCCTTGCTTGAGCCCTAATTACCCAAACAAGGAGTTAAATGGACCAAGTAGAGCCAACATAAGATTCAACATTAGGGTTTTAGAGACACACTACTTAAATCAATAATGGAGAAAATCCAAAAGAAGTGTGCCTAAACCATTGATTGAACATACTTATTCAGAGAAACCCTAAACAATTGGCTCTCTAAACACTTGAACCCAAAAAGAAAGGACCCAAAAGCTCTCAAAGGAACAAGAGGTAAAGTTGACCCCTTGGGTCAACCAACCTTAAAATTAGGTCACTTTCTCACTCAAAATATCTAAGAGTTCAAGTGTAACCTTAAGTACCTTGATCTTAAAGTAAAAAATTGGTAGACTTAAGAGGTCAAGGTCCCCATTCTGGTCTACCTGGAACCGCAGTGACAAGAGAGGTCGGGTGGGGGAAACCCTGTAACCTGTGGGGATGCTTTACCGTGTAGGGGTCTTCGCGGGACTCACCCTCTCTGGCTGCCCAAGTAATTCTCAGGTGGACGATCTTTCTAATCAAGGGGTCCATCTGCCCCTCACCTCTATAGTCACCCAACAATTTTTGGGTGTCTTGATTGGGTCCAGCACCTGCTTATCTCATCCAGTCCTTCAGTGTTTGGCAGGAGGTCCTTGAAACCTCCTATAGAAATTCACTCTCCCCGAGGCTAAGCCTCGGCTCCCTTGTTTTTGCAGAAATCATTCACATAGCCCCTCTTTCCTCTGATTCTAAACAAAATCCCCTTCTTCCATCTTGATTCAAACTTCGATTCTATATCTTGATTCCACCACCTGATTCAAAGATGCAGCCACACCAATTAAGACTACCATTCAAAAAACCTGAATATCTGAGATTCATGAAAGATAAGATGATTGAGGATGCCCTTGAATTCTATGAAATCAAATGTAAACCCTCAACACCAATAGAAAACATTCAGGTTGATGTCCCAACAACCACAGCTTTCATCATAAACTGTGCCCAAATTCTATTGACAGAAGTTACAAAAGGATCAACCCGAGATATGCTCATGACAGGATACATTGAGATAGAAAAATTACACCAATCTGAATACCTTCAATGCTTGACAAATCCTGTACTTTGAGAGCAACACCAAGATGCCCTTATAAAACGGGTAGAAATGATGAGATCACTAGAACAAATTATCAACCAGAAATACCCGTATATACCAGAAACAGAGGATGAACCATCTTGGAACAGTAGTAAAGAACAATCCAGTTTCCCAGATCTCGGGACTGAGGCACAAAGTGGTTGTGGAATCCCAACCCAGATAGAAGACAATGTTAAATTAGGTTGGGATATTGCAGAACACAATGATGAGCCAAACTTAGACCATGAATTGCCAAGCCTAGAATTCCAAAACTCCTGCAATAATGAGATCAGAACTGAACCTTTTGAGGGTATAAATTCCGCCCCTTATTTTGATAAGGTGGCCCTCGAAGGTTATTCGGACTTAGGTTCTAATAATTCTACCAACATCCTAAGCCTAGAACCTAGATCTGAAACTTATTGGGAAGATTATGAGGCCCCTTATGAGAAAGATCAAATTTTTACAGAATATGATTCCGGGCCTCTATTTGATGAATATCCCTCTCCAACATCCTCAGGAAATTTGATCGATTTTTCGAAAGTCATGCCAATTTATGATACAGAAACTGAGGAGTTGGATGAGCAAGGTTTTAATTGGGTCTATCCTACCAGCTTCGAGCTTAAGCCTAGACAGAATACCTTTTTAAGCCCAGAATTAACATATAGGCTAGACTCCAGTCAGGCTGCTGATTCCACATCTGATGATTTTTGCTGCGGTGGAATTCATAATCATGAATCTCATTTTCGCAAACTCTCCGAAAACTTCAGATCCGACTATAATTGCGGAGAGATTCTCCTTCCTGAACACGCCAGGCCCATCTACGACCTCAGTTCACATGACTCTGACTCCGACTCTGAGGTCCTGATTCCCGAGATCACTGATAACACAGAATCATTCCTTTTCGATCCTCAGGAACCAAAAATAGAAAATGCCAAGAGTGATTGCAACCCAGAATTCAAATCTTTTCTCAATTCAGATTTCTTTCATCCTACAGACACTCTTCAGGCATTTGATAGTTACCCAGAGGACTCTTTACAGAAAATCACCTGTCATTCCTTTCTAGAAGAGCCCTCATACACAGTTGCCACCTCGTCTGCACACACAGAACTAATCAAAACCTCTTCCCAACCCCAACCCGCAACCGGACTCAATTTCTATTCAGATTCACCACTCGCCGAGCCGATTGCATTTCCACATCGGGTTTGGAACACTGATCAGACTACATACCATGCTCCATCATTCTCTGATCACCTCTGTAGGGTTTCCGCGTCATTCATTGATTATTCTACGGGTCCCTACTTTGACCAGGCTGATTCGACTCAGCTAAACCCTGCGTTTTCACTTCCACATCCATCTGAGCTTCATAGTATATGGTGGGTTCCACACCTTTTTATCTACACCTATCAACCCACCAGATTGATTGGGTTTGGGCTGCATCATCAGCCTGTTGATCTGAACAAGCACCTGGTTGGACCAACCAGGCTCTTAATCAAAGTGCTTGTATTATAAAACTCTGCTGATTTCACCATCCCCTCTCCATCGCATTTCCCGGTTGGCTGAAGGCATCAAATTTAGCGCTCAACGGGAGGCAGCCCGTCAGTCTCTTTAAAAACCTGAAACCTTTTCTAAAACCTTTGTGCACTTGAAATTCATACTTTAGGACAGCCGACTCCACCTCAGGTGCTTGCATCTGAGATTAAAAATCGTCCGCAACAATCACCCCGACCCATTCACTCATCAAAACATCTGTCCTAATGTATGAACTAAGTTGAATAAAAACCCTCTAAGTTACAATGAGGACATTGCAAATCTTAGGCATGGGGGGGTATGAAAGTGCAAAACGTGTAAGAAAAGGTTTCAAACAAAAAATTCACATATGCCAAAAACACCATAAAAATTAAAAATTTTTCGAAAAAGAATAAGAGAATAAGAGGAGAAAGGAAATTTTGTGAAGGAGAAGGAGAAAAGAAACAAAAGGAAAAAAGGAGCACAAAATATGAGAAACAAGTGACAGTCATTAGTAAGGAACTAAGGAATTAACCTAAGTTCTAGACCTCATTCAAGAAAATAACTGAAAAAGTACATAATGAGATTAGTAAGAACGCAAACCTTAGGCATTCTTGAATAGACTCTTAGTACCCATTAAGATCTGGACACTCCTCAAGAGGTTGAGAAAAATGAAAAGCTGAAATATTAGGTCTAAGGCTTAGGGAGTATTTGGCCTCATTAACTAATTTTTGGTTTACGGGACTCAGTAACCTAAGCACCCTAACCTCACACACAGCCTGGTTCAGTAAGCGTAAAAATCAAAATCATGCAGAAGCGTCGCAAAATTCTGAAAAGTACACCTAGAGTAGGAGCGGCCGATCAACACAAGTTGATTTGGACGAGTTCCCAGCTCGGAGAGGCGGGAAATCCCCTCAAAGATGCGTAACAAAATATCATCTCCTCGGTGCTTGTCTCTTAGGATATTCACATATCCTACTGGGGGCATGTAAGCACCCTGCTGGTTCAGATTCCATGGATGGCATTACCACGAAGTGTCAACTGCCAGGGTCTGAATTCAGCCACGGAACACCATGGATGGGATTATCTCGAAATCTCAATAGCCAGGGTTCTGGGGGTTGCCATGGGCGGTGCTATCTCGAAGCATCGATCGCCAGGAACCCTTGAGGATTGATGATGGGAGCAATGAATCTGATACAGACCGTGTTGAAAAGCCAATCCTAGGCTAGAACTAAAAAGAAAAAGAGAGAGAAAAACTCTCCAAACAAAAATACTTTCTACTTCTCTCTCTCTTGCAAAACGCACTGCGAACTGAACCAAGGCAAAAATCATTTCAAGCACGGGGTGCTTCAACCACAAAGTCCAATAAACCTTAGGTTAGTTCTTGTGGGTCTTAAAAACCTCTGCCAAAGACTGAGGCTAAGGCTAGACAGATCTGGATCTTGGTTGGTACTAGAAGTACCTTTTAAGCCTATGGTCAGCATTCTAACCTAATCTAGGTTCAAATGAAAAGACACTTATCTGAAGTGGTTATGAATATCATGGTCTAGACCAAAGGTTAAAACCTTAGGTTTTTGCTAAGGGACTAGCAAAAGCTAGGCATGGGGGTGTGATGAGAACCTCGTCACAAACCCTAAACTAGCACCATTTAACCCTGATTTGCAAGAAAAAGCTCCTACATAACCTTAGAAAGTCTTGGCTCAGAGAGATTCTGAGTTTGCAAAGAAAACAGAAACTGAGGGGTAAAAATGCAATTTCACTAATCCAATCTGAAAATAGGGTAACTCAGGATCCAAACATAGGTCAAAACAACCTAATAAGAAGAAAAGTGGGATGAAATGACTCAACAAGGGCTACAGCAACTCCGAAGAATTAAATGACATCCTATAACCCTAAAAACAAACCCACTTAAATACACGAGGTTCGAGGCAGAGAAAAATATCAACTAAACCCTCTAAAATTCATAAAAAAATAATCTCTAGGGTTTAGAACCTTCAATTTGGTCTTAGAAACCCATTTTGACTTACATTGAGAACCATGCCCAATTAACAACTTAATTTGGGTTTTTGCGTAATTTGACCGATCAAACAACGTTTAATATAGAAATAAAATTCACCATCCGAATCCTTAGGTCCTAATTAGTCATGTATAAAAACTTGAGCCTAAGAAGAAACCTTCTTAACCAACTTTACACTTTGGTCCTCATATATTTACTTTCTGGCCCTCAACTTTTGAACCCTCACATTTTACCCCCTAACTCTCCTTCGTTCTTTGCGTTTAGGTCCCTCCTGCAAAACCTGAGCAGCACCATGCTCCGGCGACCTTGCGCGGAGCATGGCGCCGCGCAGGGTAAGGGGGGGCCTGCCAAGTCAAATGGGGGTGCCCTGCATCGTCAGCCACCGCAGGAGCACCCCCCTGAGTGCTGCGACCACCCATACCGTCCGTGCGAACTCACGGACAGTATGGGTATCCTTCCTCCGGTGTCCTCCGGCGAGGGAGACACGTCGTCTCCCTCCGCCCTCCTCTCTGGTTCTGCCCCTATAAATACCCCCGTCGCTCCACCGTTCTTCCCAACTTGGATCTGATGGAGAAAACCCCCACAACTTTCCTCTCTTCCCACTTCGGCAGAAGACCTCCAGCTCCGGCGGCTCCTCCTCCTCCTCCTCTTCGCTCTGCTGCAATACCAGCAGCAGGGACTTCTTCCTGATTCTCCTCCGCGTCGCGCAATACCGGCGCGCGCTGCTTCAGCCCCGTCGTCGCCGCCGTCCTCCCCCACTGGGCATTTCTTCTCCAGCTCCGGTAGGTACGATCCGGCAGCCTCTTCGTCCCCTTCGTCACTTTAGATAGGTTAGAATTAGTCTTCTCTATCCCCTCTTTCTTTTCCTCCCTATTTTTATCTAATTACCCCTCGACCGCGCCTAATCACCCTCACCTTCTCCACCTCCGGCCACACTCCAGCGACCCGCTCCCATCACTCCAGCAACCCACACGGCTCGCCGACCACCACAGAACCTTCGCCTCCTCACCCTGATCATCCTCCACCCTTCCACTTCCCCCAAATCGCCCTCTGCAACTCCACCGAACACACCCATTTCCCAACCCGCAGTTTGACCTAGGGCGGCCCTTAGGCTCCGCCCCGCCACCTGCAGACCCTCCGACCACCTTCGCCGTGCTACGGCGAAGGTCCTCCGTGTATCTGATTAGGCCGAGAGGCCGTTTCTCTGTGAGCAGGTACTTCGCTCGCCGCCGCCATTGCTGAGCAGCGAAGATTCTTCGACCTGCTGCTCCAGGCGTGCCACGCCCAGATCCGACCCCCAGGCTGTGCAGGGTATCTTCGCGAAGAGTCCCAGGCTCGCAGCTGGGGCGAAGCCCTCGCGTGAAGCCTCGACTGCCCGCTGCTTCCTCCGCGCGGGCGCCCAAATTGGGGTGGGACATTTAGTCCCACCTCGGAAACTCGCAGAGGAGCGCGGGCGCTTAAAGGCAAAACGTGCCTTAAGCTGTTCGCCTCATATCATGGGGTGAGGTCCCCTTCACCCGCCCGATTACCCGGCCTCGTCCGCGCTCACGCCCCGCGGACCTGACCCGACCCGACTAAGCCCGACCTGCACTCCGCGCCCACCACCGTACGCCGGTGGGCCTGGACCCGGGCGCGACCCGCGTACCCGATTACTCGGTTGCTCTGGGAGAGCTTTCCTAAGAGCGAATTCTGAGAGAGAGAGACGTGGGGGAGGGGGGGTTAGAGTAGGTTTTGCCCTCTGACGTAAACCTTGAAGTGTGCAGGCACAGGTGAAGGACTGTGGAAGAAGAAGAAGAAGAAGAAGGAGGAGAAGAAGAAAGCTGAGGAAGACACTGTAGCAGCAGCGGTTTAAGTCATCTGATTGGAAAATCAGACGACGTCCTGAAGACAAAAGAAGAAGAAGGACAGAAGGACTGAAGAAGAAAAGAAGAAAGAAGGAGAGACGACGTCCTGAAAGTAAAAGAAAAGAAGAAGAAGAAGAGCACGAGAGGAAGATCTGAAGAACAAAAGAAGAAGAAGAGAAAACAAGGAAGAACAGAAGGCAGAAGAGAAGACCACGAGGAGATAGACAAAGAAGAAGAAACCAAGAGCCAAAGAGAAGAGAAGACAAAGAGGAAGAAAGAAGAGAAGAAGAAGAAGTCAAATTTTCATCTCTCTCTCTCTTTATTTTTGTAATAAGAAATACTGTACTTCTAGAATACGACTTGCTCCCTGAGTTCGACCTCGGGAACTCTTTTATTTCCGAGCAATAAATTTTTAATTGTAACGGCAACCGTAGAGCCGTCTTATCCTATACTACAATGACTCTACTATAAGAGATGCGTCGCGGTTGTCCCCGTTAACAGAAACCTACTAAACTACTACGGTGGGAGAAGAGGGTAAGGAGTCACTACCTGAAATCGGAGTTATGCATGGGTATTTATAGGCGGAGGAGAGAGTCAAAGGGGAAGAACTTGGACAGGCTGGGGTCTAGGTTCATTGTAACCTCCAGCATCATCTCCAACGTTGGTGAGGTTAAATGTCTAGGTCAATTAGGATTTAAGGGACATCCAGTCCGTTAGATAAAGAGAGGGAGGTGAGCGTAATGTAGACGGCAACGGCGAAGGTCTTCTGATGTGGGATGAGCGGTGATCAACGGGTACAGACCATCCACAGCAGGGATGAAGATGAAGAAGACGACATTGAAGAGGTGTACACAGGGGTATTTTTGTAAGAAAAAGGAGCTGAATATAAATAAAAAAGACTCAATTGGAATGAAAGTTAAGAACCTAAACGTAAACAGTAAGTTTTAAGGTTTATTTTAATTTCTTTCTTTTTCAACTTTTTCTATATAATTATAAATTAAGTAAATATTATATGTATGCCTTAAAATTACGTTTTTCCCTTTTTAGATATATTTATTTAAATGATATAATCAAATAGGTTAATTACATACTTAGGCCATAATATTAATTAAGTTAGTTTAAATACTAAATATGTAGCTAAATAATTATTAATTGAGTCCAAATTATTAATTAAATTACTGTTAAGATTAATTGATATTTAATTTAGCATTTTTAACTTATTTTGCAGGTCCTCAGTGATTTAACCCCTATAGTATAAATAACCCTGTAATTATTGTATTCTTAGTTAATGAACTAGGGAAACTAGTTAATTAAGGATAATTAGGAGCCATGATGAGTCTCTCATTAAAGCCTGGACTTCTCGGAATCACGAGAAAGTCCCTGAAGGAAAGTTTTTGATTTTTGTGAAGGAAAAATCTAGATTTTTCCTTCTCAAAAATCAAAAAATTTTCTTCTGGGAGATTTTTCCTCTTTCTTCCTCTATTGATTTGAGAGACTTAGAGGCTAATGACGACCCAAGGACTCAATGGGGTCCTTTTATAAGCCTAGAGGTTGTTGGAAATAGGTTTAGTAGGTTGAAATATCCAAAATATCCCTAGGGTTGGGTCAACCTTACATTTAGGTCCTTTCCAACTTGTTTTGGCTATAACTTGAGTTATACACCTCGGAATTGTGCAAAACAAGCGTCACCAGAAAGCTTTGGATGAGAGGACTCTAATGGTAGCATATATGGCACCCTTTTTACAACATTTGGATATGAGTTGACTTGAAATAGACAGTTCTTGGTAATTTAAGGAGGTGCTGACACCAATATCGAACCACAACCGGGTTTCTAGGATTGGTGACCTGGATCACCTTGAAATGACTTAGAACCTGGATTTTAGGACGTTACAGATGTTGGTGCAAGAGCGCCTTGATCATTGATTTTGATGATAATAAAACACTTGATATTTAACATTTGTGTTGAGTTTGAGTTTTTAGGAATAATGCAAATGGATTCAAGTCTAAAGGAGTTCACACTCGCATCCATGGCGGATTAGAAGAGCTTGATGGAAGAGATGGAGTTTCACTTGAAGTGAGAGCTTGAAGATTCATGAAGATGAAGAATAGGACTTAGATTGATTTTGAATGTCCATCTAGTTCTTGTATGTCTCTTTATGTTCTTTGCTTTTTATTTCTTAGATGATTGTTAAAGGGCCCTAAAGTAAAATACCGTAAGCTTAGGATCACTTACACAACCCTATGATACTTAGACAATCTTTAACAAACTCAGTAAATCAATATAGAAATCAGATAACCTGATCGACGTCCAATCCGGACATCAGACGTCTAATCTTAACTTCTAGGACGTCTGACCTTTTGTCAAAAATATAAAATAAATTTTAGTAACTATATTCATTTAAAATATAGTTTTCTTACCAAGTCTCTCTCAATTGGGCCTCGACGTTTGTAAACAATTAGAGGTTGCAGCAATTATTCTTGCACTCACATTCTTGTCTTTCTCCAATACCATCGCAAGTAACATTCTCTAACTTCTGTAGGTGTCTTGTAAATCATGCTCTTCAACAATTGTTTCTAGCCTCCAAGTTCACCATTTAATGTAGCCCTGATGATTTGATGCCCATGAAGAGGCACCCCTACTTGTCTGTCGACATATCTTATTTTATCCATCTATTCGGGTATGTGTTGCTTCAACCCGAACTGTACCATCACACGATCAAGAATGTGTTTGACTACTATATTATAACAAATCAAGCACATCCTGGATCTCCAAACCACTGAATCTGCTAAGCAGATGAGATGAATGTACCGTATCCTCCCATCTTTGTACGGATTCTAAATCACCTATAATACGAACGAAATATTTTGAATATTGTTATTACATAATAAATCAAGAATTTATGATGAGTACGTTGTGTATCGAACTTATTTCGCAGTAAACATGATTTGTTGTTCTCACATTGTTATTAAATTCTTTACTACCACTCCACTTGAAACATAACTTTATCATGTTAAGAAAAGAGTAATGAATTTAATATTTATGATTATATTGAATATTTTGAACCTACCATACGCCTAATAGTGAAATATGTACTAAAGAAGGAGAAAATGACATTTCTTTTGGCCTCCCAATATGAAAGTGTTCGCAAATCCATAATTACAAACACAATTTAAATATTATAACTTATATTTTAAGAAATTTATAAAATTTATATAAATTAATATAAAAATTACCTATAACATCGTAAAAAAAGTATATACATTTGTTGTTAAACATCGTGCTGCTTCATTTAATTGGTGATACAACTGAGCAAGTGAAGTAGCTCTCCAGACTAGTTACCCTCACACTCTAAGATCTTCTAGTAGTAATAAGTATATACAAACGTATAAAACTACTAGTCAAGTATGTATAAAAACATTACTCGAGAATATTGTATATGTTTTATTCTCAGTGCCTAATTGGGATCCTATTTCTTGTCGAATCTAGAAGGATATTAGCTTCTAAGTAAATCAAAATGGTGTCTTGAGCATATCTAACCGCATCATCTTCTGTCTCTACAAACTCAAGGTCATCTAGAAACTTAGACTTCAACCATGTCATACTTAACCCTTTAGAGGTTAAATTCTTTTTACTTGGATTCTCATCTGGGTCTTCTTCAAGTAATTCGACATACTTTCCCCTCCAATCCCCGCATTGTAAACACCTACCATAGGTGGACCATGCATGCGAAGACCCGTCAAAATCGCGATATCTTTTAACGTTACAATAGCTTCTCCTTTCTGCAAATGGAAAGTGTTAGTTTCTAGATACCAACGCTCAACCATAGCATGTGGAATGACCCTTCCTAAGGATCGTTTGGCATTTTATGGAATTTTTAGGGGTTTTTGTGTAATTTTAACCCCCCTAAGTTTTTATTTCGAATCGTAAGGCCCTGTGTTGTTCCGTGCTGTACTTTTGGGCATACCCGCTAGTAGAAATGACTGATAGCGTGCCAGTATGAGGTAGCTACCCGTGTGCTTATTGCGCGTGCTATACTCACCACTACATCGCGACCGTGACCTCTAAGTAGTAGACCAGATGTAGGACTACCACAGGGGACTCTCCTGGCCAGGAGAGTGCCACGTGTACATCCTGCATCACGGGAAAACTACAAGCAAGATCGTTCCCTTAAGAAAGAAGAAGATTGAGTAATATCATGGAATCTGATTAGCGTACTTGACTCAGAAACACATAAAACATAAAATTGGTAATGCTTGCAAATAAATAACCGGCTTTTGAATGTTTTGCTGGTTACTGTCTAATTATTTTGCATGTAAATAACTTAACCACCACTCTACTCAGCGTTAGTTGACTCTAGATTTTGTAACCATGTTCAGGTTAGGGATTCGAGCACCTAGAGCCATCGGCTGCTGAAGGTGCGGGGCCCAGTCAAGCCCAGCCTTAGTTTCCTTTCTTTAGTTTCACTGCAGAGAGTTTTTGTTGTAGTGAATACCTTTAGCTTATATTCAGTTATGTTTCTACTAGCTTCCTATTGTGATGGCTAAAATTGTAACTTTACTTTTCTGTTGTATTCTGTAAAGAAATCTAGTGGTTTGTTGTTTTCTTTTTTTTATTATCAGTTATATATCTTCTGCCTAGTTACATTACTCGTGTAGTTATGGAATTAATATGTATTTGGTTATTTCTCGTTGGACGACTGGGTCTTGGGGTTCGTTGAGGCTAGCTGTTCTCGGGTCCTGTAGGCAGTCAGGAGTCGGTCATGATAGCATGCATAAGTACATGATCGAGTTGTGGCCTCGGCAAACGTGAGGTTACTCCAAACCCTGCTAACTCTAACTGTTGTTGCATTAAGTTTTTTTTTTTTTCAATACTTGATTCATCATTATGATAGGTTCAATAAATCTTACCTACAATAAAATTTGTTGTATATAATTACAATAAAAATTTCAAAAATCACTTATATAAATGAATAATATCAAATAATAAAATTTATAATATATGTGTAATGTCATACCGATCCAGATCGAAGATATGAAGATGGTCTCTCTAGATAAGCTCGTAATCACCTACGTTCTGTTGTGCCATCTATTATTATATGATAAAAAAGAAAAGAAGTATATCATAAGAGAAAAAAAGTTAGTGTATTTTTTGTGATAAAGAGATATTGTCGAAATTTAAATACTTACCTTATTTATTTAATCTAGTAATAGGAAATAAAGTGAATATTAAATTTAGATGTAGAGTGGGTTAACTCGACTGACGTCTAGAGAAATGTGTTAGATAATTTATTTATCACTCTACCATTTCATTTATCATTATTTTAAATGATAACAATTTCTAATAACATATGTTCAATTTAATTCTAATTTATTTTTAATAAACTATTATATTTACATTTATTTCTTACTAGAAAATAAATATATTAAGAATAACATTCACTTAATAATTACTAAATAATATCATTATCAATATAAAAATTATATACTTTAATGTAAAATAGTAGTTACGTTACAATAAATAAAAAATAATAAATTCTTATATATTTACGAACATTAGGTACGTTACAATTATTATCATTATCATTATCAAATAAAAAAATAACAAATTTACTTATCATTATTTTACATGATATGAATGACATAATTTTATATATTATTATATTTTATAAATGTATTAATTCATAATATCTTATATATTATTATAGAATCAAAATAAAATAAATTATTACAAATGAATATAAAATAACTACTACTAACTATTATTTAAAATAAAATAAAGTTATCTTAACTGCTAAATGTAAATGTTAAACTGGAGTGGAAGGAAATTCAGAACCTCAGTAAGATTACAATCTTAAATTCAGAATTTCAATGAGATTATAATGTAAAGTTTCAACGTAATCACGATCTAAAATCTCAACAAGATAATGAATGAAGATGAAAATTTTTAAGAGGGAAGGGAGAAGGATTTATGATGATAAAAGAGGGTGCGTTTATGTAGGCGAGCGGGCAAGTGGGGGGAGCGGAGCTGGGGTAACGGTTAGGTTGAGGTTGTTGGATGAACCAGTGACCTTTGATAAGTCGTTGGATCATCCAGCAACCTCCGCCTAACGTTCGGTCACATGTAACGGTCGGTCAAAGGTCACTGGTTGATCCAACAACCTATCAAAGCCAGATCTCCGCTTGACTTTTTCCCTTGCCTGTTACAAAGTGGAAATCGATGATAGGTTACTAGATGGAGTTTCATCTAGCGATCTGTTATCCCTTTTTACTTGGTTTTTGATTCCTGTCTCTCGTAATTTATCCCCCGCCGCATGTCCCTTATGCGAAAAAGCTTACGTTTGGGTCTAAAGACATTTATATATCTATCTATATATACAATTAGCAATCATAGACATGTTACTATTCAAAGTACTGTACGATGTCCATAGCAATTGAAATGTGTGGTAGTGGTAATTGAACATCGATGAATTGTAGCAGCAGTTGAAATTTTTTTCTTTTTTGAAAATAAACATTTCATTGATGGGAAAAATTCAACATAAGAGACGTATCCTAAAGAGGAAGGTAGAGATGGAGAAACCTCACTCATAAAGGGAAAAATATGTCCCATAGAACTAAGAAACTCAAAAATAAAAAATTGAGATCAAGAAACAAAAGAAAAAGAAAATGAAAACGTTCCAAGAATCGAGAATCAGACGACCTCTCAAAGGACAGCAACCTCATGCTCGTAGAACAGCAAAGCACCAACGAGAAATAATTTTGAAAGTCATGCTAACGAGTGATCGAATAAATCGACCCCTTACATATATCGGGAAACTCAACCAAATTAGTCGACGATGGCTTCCGACGAGCATCACAACGACACCACCAACATCGAAGACGAACGAGGGTTGAAATTGAGATGAGTAAGATAGTGGAAAAGAATTGATGCTTTCTGGATCCTACATAAAAAAATGGAAGGGGAGAAAAATAAAAAAAATGTGAGTATAAAAGTATAAAAATTAATATATTTTAAAACGTAAGGTTGTAGAGGTAATAAAAAAATAAATTTAAAAATATAAATTATAACACGTGTCTCCTTTTCATTGAATAAAGTATCGCACAATAGTGTCACTTGACATGATCACCGTCACTCAAAAAAATTATTATTAGTTCTAAATTATAGAAACATAATTATTTTATATGATATATTTTAATTCAAAATGATGATAGATTTTAAACATAAAAATTTAATTTTCATATTAATTTATTGAAATCTTCCTGATGATTGTGATCATGACTTTTTAATCTCATCATATGAGATGATAGATTACATTTAAGCATTTCAATTTTTTTTTCTATTTCAAAAAACTACCATTAATGATGAGATATAATATTTTAGGTATAATCATCTTTAACACCTTTCTCCTTAGAAGATTTGACATACGAAATTTAATCCAACAATAAAGCATGGGTTAAAAATTAATATACAGTGAATTCACGTGAGACAGCTGCCGTAGTAGTTTCTGCTCGTTTTTTTTTTGTTTGATTTTTGACGGTCTATTGTCACTGCTACGCAAACTTAGTTCGATTTGGGTCACTTGAGATTCAATATTATTGGATGAAGAACAAAATAAAACTGCAGCTGCAATTCCTTCATTATTTTTTTTCTTTAATTTTGGACGGTCTAGTACTGTTGCTCCTACACAGACGTGGTTGGTTTTGTGCCACTTGAGGTTCAATATTATTGAATGCAAAATAAAATAAAAGTATTGCATAAGGTAGTGGGGAATTGATTTCTTGCGGGTCTCACGTAGAAAATGAAAAAAAAAAAAAAAAAAAAAAAATCGACGTGAATATGAAAACGTGAAATATGACATTTTTATATAAGTGGGGTAATAAGAAAATTAAATTTGAAAGTATAGATCACCTCACATTTTCTTTCCCATAAAAGATAATGTAAAATAATATCACGTGAGGAGGTGTATCACAATTCGAAAAACCCGCGACCTCTAAATTAACAACAAAATTATTTTACCTCGAAACTTAAATATAAAGTTTAAATTTTTATGTTAGTTTATTAAAATCTTTTAGGTGATTTCGATCATAACTTTTTGTTCTTTTCACGATGAAATTATAGGATTATATTTGAAGATTTTATTTTATTCTTTTGAAACAAATTTATTAAAATTAAAATATAAAATTTTAAGTACAATTATCTTTAAAAAATTTTGGTATAATTCTTCAGCAAAAACGCGAGTTAAAAATCAGTTATTGATTACCTCGACGATCTCTTGCCTTTGCCCTCTGACTTAACCATTTGGGTCTGCCATTGGATGCCACCTGGCGAAGGAATCTTTGATATCACCAAGACACGTCAACTCCTATATTTGAAATAACGGAATATCCGATCAGGATTAGAACTTTTTCCCCGTAGTGCCGCGGCAAAGTGATTTATTCCTTGGTCAGTAACACCGATGCCATCACAACTTTTCCTATGGTGCAAAGATTCCATACAAAGATGCATCTCACGAGAGAAAGGGAGAAAGAGCGGAAGCCTGCGTCTTCTGACTAAGAATCAGCCAACCTCCAAAAGGAGTGTGATCCGACATTTGTTGAACGATCTAGAGATCGAATAAATCGATTCCTAATATATATCAGGAATCCCTATCGTGATATATACAACCATCTCCAACGAATGAAGATCTACTGCAACAAACACAAGTCACTATCGATGCGACCTTCGATGTCGTGTTCGTAGTGTCGACCACATCAGCCTCCGTCGACGTGATCACCACGCCACCCGCAAACCAACCGTGACATCGACCACACGTGCAACCTTGAAGGTCCGCCAACCTCAATCGAAGCTTCGACCACTACGATCAGCCACGACTAATGATGTCACGACCGTCGAAGCCGTGCAACAAACGGCTGCGACGATCAGTTGCTTGCAAGGCCTCAAACGAAACTCCAACCATACAATCGACCTTGACCATCGACGCCGCCATCGCACCTCCATCTGCCACGATCGGCCTCAACAAGGCAAAGTTGCTGCGATGCATGTCACCAAACTGCTTCGATTGTCGAGGATGCGAAGGCTGGAGGAAGGGAGGTGGATCCAGAGGAGGGGGGGGCCCAATCGACCAAGGATGGCTAATCGAGGTCCCAAGGCAGCTAGGGTTTCTTGTTGCTGGAGAGAAAAAGGGAAAGGAAGAGGAGGAAACGGTTAGGGTAGAAGGAGAAAGTTTTGAACACGCAATTTGACGATATTTTAATCAGCAAATGCTGAAATAGTTCAATTGGAGAATAATTTTAAAAGAAGTTAATAGCATTAATATTTGATAGTGGACCTCTTTTTTTATTTTATAAGGGGAGCATAGAATACGACTTGAGGAATTTCAACTTGGGAGAAACGTTTGTCATAAGATAAACCTTAGACACCCACAGATTGTTTGCACCTACTCTTATCCATCGCCAAGCTATCCAACTATGTGTGGAGAGGTCAAATGCCGAGTAGATTCATTCGGAACCAAACCCAACCCTTCGTCTCTATGACCGGAAGAGAAATCCACCCATGCCAATTAATTAGCGTGGATGGGGCTAAGATTCAAAGCGTGACACATTGGAAAGCAAAACGATTCGTGCACTCTCAAATCCACTCCCAATCAACTGACGTCGTGGCTAACCCGAAGGCCAAACCAGCATTTATGATAGAAATTGTGCCTTATAAACATTCGATTTTTCTATCTCTATGTTTGTGCGGGAGGGCGATTAGGATTGAGCAATAGGCTTGACCCTTTAGGATCAACTTACGTGTTAGGCTTCACCCAAGTTTATTACATTTAAAAGTTCATGAGTTAATTTTAGATTTATTTAATTTGTAAAATTTGATCTTTCTTCGAAAGTTCGAATCTTATCTAAAGTAAATGTGTTAAGATCTAATCGGATCAAATTCATTTATTATTTGAAAAAAAAAATGAAATGTGTAATTTAGTAAATAAAAATTTTCAAAATAATTAAAAAATTTTATATAATTTAATCTTAATTCATAACAAATACAAAAATGTTAATGATTTAATAATAAAATGAGTAAAATTATAGACTTCCAAGTTTAACACATAATTGAAAGTGGCTGCGCCACTCACGAGAACGAGCGTACTACCAGAGCAGGTGGAACAGGAGGGAACGAGGGAAGAGTTCTATTTTTTTTACTTTTTAGATATGAATATATATATATATATATATATAAATATGGATACTAAATGAATCAGATCTCAGGTAAAGTTGAACTTAAGTCAACCAAGGTCTTGACCTAAGTTTATTTAATTAATGGATGAAAATTTGAACGAAAATTTTGATCCTTTAAGTGATGGACCCAACCTTTTGCAGGTCAAGTCAAGGTTAGGGTCAAGGCAGCTTGACCCGATTCTCAATCCTAAGAGAGACCACACGATCCCACAAGGTGCATTTCATCGTAACAAGAACAAAATTATTCATTGCTATCAAGGGGATGACCCAATTGTAGAGCTTTTCATTGGCATCGAGAAGGTCATGGGTTAAATCCATACCCATCTTATTTACCTTCTCGAGATGGAAAACGAAATTATTCATTCAATATATGCTTAAGCCTGTATTGATAAATAATATTGCCGAACTCCTATTCATTCGTATCTTTGATTTCGTGAGTTTACAATGGCTTGCGCATGTTACATGCTAATTTTCTTCGCATCGTTCAACACAAAAGTTGGATTTTTCTTTTTTTTTCTTTTTGGCCTCCATGTAATTCCATTCCTGAGGGATCACGATGTTTAGTGAAAGACAATCCCTTTCTTCGTATATGTGTGCACCTGCATGTATATTAAAAAAGATGTGAGTTTGGGAAAATAAAAATTGATATAAAAATTAACGCATAAGATTATAAATGTTGTTATGTATATATATATTTTTATGTAAAATAAAGTACTCATATATAATGGGATTCATTATTATTGAAATCAATGATAAATTATTTTTATATGGATACAAGTCACTTAAATTATCTTCGAAATCACTCCCATACGTGATTCCCTAAATCCTAAATCCTAAACTCTATGGTGAAAAATCACCTTTCAAGTGAAAAATCTCTCTTTATATGTGAAATCACTTTCCATAAATTTAAACTTAAATTCTAAATCTTAAATCCTAAGTCCTAAGCCTATAGGTCAAAACCACTTTACATGGGTACAAAATCACTTTGCACGAGTGAAACCACACTTGAAATATTTTACACCTTTGCAAAGATACCTTAAAATAATTTATCACAAGTGTAAAATCACCTATAATAATTTATTACCAGTGTAAAGTTATTTATCACTTATATGCTTTAGATTAAAGTGGTGTGATGATTTTTTTGAATGTAGTGAAACCTACCATATAACAAATTTTACGTTCTTTTGTTTCTTTACATCAAATATCAATTATCAAGTAGGATCACGTTTACAATATCAATGTGAAGTCAGGTTTTGAAGGACCTATGTTTTCCCTCTAAATCATGGGTTTTGGAAGATGGTATTAACCCATAAAATAAACAAAGATTCACTCCCGTTTGCCAAGCTTAACCTTCTAAGTAAATTATACCATGAAGAGATACCCTCTTTTCCGAACTCATAAATCCAAGTAGGCTAGCCCCCACTAAGAACCAACCCTTGTGAGCCGTTTATAACAGGTTTTGTGATAGTATGAAATCCACGCTAAATCCTCAATGGGAGGTGCAGAGAAAGGCGAGGTTGTCATTCGCACATGTTTAGATGGAACATTGATGTTGCTTTTTCCTCAATTTATTAAAGATACTAAAGTTAATGGATAAAACATGACTCTGTACGTGGTATGATCATTCACTCCTTTCTTCCCCATGGCACAGCTTCTCATCCCTCCTAGCGATGTCAATTTTGTCTTCCAACTTATTTCATGGTCGGGAGGGAAAGTACTCTTTGGTTTAAAAATTAGATATTGATTTGGAAAATATTGTGCCAGGTTGATAGAAAGGGGATATAAAATATTTTTAAACTTAGGTTTGTTCCTTTTTTAGTAAATATCCCAAGTCTTATTTTCCCCTTAACAATCTATTTCTTTCCGATTAATAATATCCATGTGCCTTCGATTGGAGTGTCCAATTCCATGTAATCAAATTGTTTCACAATAAAAATTTTAAGTAATGAATTGATGGCAATTATACAAAAAGTAAAATTAACATTCTCCCATGCTTAAATTATGATTGACCATAGTAAAAGATAAATTTTACATCCAGTGAGCGGTGATTGAAGATGTACGTAACCAACTTTGCTCGACATTTACATGTAGCAGATGAGAAAAATAAACTTACCTATGAACTTATGATAAATCCAAAAGGACAAATATGACATCAACGAGCGTTGCTACAATCTAGCAGACTTTATATGTCTTTTCTTACCCTCTCCTCTAGAGATATAAAGCTTTTCAAGGGCAAATGCAAAGTCTTTTTTCGTCCTTTCGTTTGAAATTTTGCCCAATTAACCACATGAAAGTCTATGATAAAAACCCTATGGTGTTTTAGTGTTGAATAGCTTATATATGTTGCAATTCCCTCAAATATGACACTTCCATAGAATAACATTGCCATTGATATTTGAATGATTAGTAGTTGACTTTCCTATAAAAATTAAAGTTTTTGAAAACTTATCTATCTTTATAAAAAGTATTGATATTTAAATTTGGTAGTAAGCTTTTGTGAGGTCATTTGCTACTCTTTCTTCAATTTATTTTTTTGAGATTTTTACTAAATTTTTAATAAGATATATATATCCTTATATATATATATATATATATATATATATATATATATATATATATATATAAGGATATATATGTTTTAGTGTTGAATAGCTTATATATGTTGCAATTCCCTCAAATATGACACTTCCATAGAATAACATTGCCATTGATATTTGAATGATTAGTAGTTGACTTTCCTATAAAAATTAAAGTTTTTGAAAACTTATCTATCTTTATAAAAAGTATTGATATTTAAATTTGGTAGTAAGCTTTTGTGAGGTCATTTGCTACTCTTTCTTCAATTTATTTTTTTGAGATTTTTACTAAATTTTTAATAAGATATATATATCCTTATATATATATATATATATATATATATATATATATATATATATATACTCCACTAAAGTCATATATCCTTGTTCCATTAAATTCAACAAAAAAAAATGTCATAAAAAATATAAAAAAGATGAAAATTTACATATTCATTTCCAAATATGTGACCCCCTATTTTTCCCCAGTAAACTCTCACACCTCCTACCAACTCCTCCTCCTCCTCCGAACCTCCCTATCCTTCGCCAAAGCTATGCCTGGAACTTCTGATGCAATTCTTCCACTTGAAACAGGCAAATCACACCAAATCATTCATTTACACACACACAAAACAAACAATAATAAACAAACAGCAACAAATAATTATAAAACCCACATCTCCAATAACACAAAGCTTCACGACACGCAGATTAGGTGGAAAGACAAACATAGAATCTAAACCAAAACCAAGCAAAACAAAGGCACTACCCTAGTGGCCTTGGTTGTTGCACCCTTTGCAAGATATAAAGTCATGTGGCGGGTCAAGTTGAAGCACCCAGTGAGCCAGAGGCACATAGACGAGCGTCCCTCCCTTCGCCTTTAGGTGCTTTATCCTGTACGTGGCCTTGCGGAAGGCCCAAGTAATTATCCCTCTTCCCCCATCCCCCACCACACCAAACTCGGATATCGGTAGGGCCACCCATCTTGTTCCTCATCCTCACGATGTCGGAGCACGTAGTCTCACGAAGGGCCCACCTTGGCACGAGAAAGCCAACCAGGAACAGGGTCGCGACCGCCCAAGATCTCATATCTCCCAAGGATCTCATCTTTCGCGGTTCTGGAGGGCGTCGAGACGTCAAAGGCCACGGCTTTGGGGTGGAAAGCGGTAGGGATGGGAACGACCCAAGTTGGCGGAATTGGTCTGGAAACTGCAAAAGCGAGGTTTTTGGAGGGACGGGGAATTGGGTCTCTGGAGTTGGGATCTATGGTGAGTGCAACGGGAGGGGGCAGCCAAAGCGAAGGGAGGAGAGGAAGTGGGAGGAGGAGATGGTGGTGTGATGATTTAGGAGGGAAAAAATAAAAAAAAAATATTTAGGCGTGAATATATATATATATATATATATATAACTTTTTTGGTTAAATTTAACGGAATAGAGTTATATATCTTTAATGGAGTAAATTTATAGAGATATATATATTTTTTATTAAAAATTTACATGGATATATACATATAAATCCGTTATTTTTTAAGTTTCTTTCCTAACGTAGATATCAGTTTGCTATGTTTCAAGATTGTTGTATAGCATTGCTTGGAGGTACACACTAAATGTTTAACTTGTTAGAAAATTACAGTTGATATGAATTAGAAGTGCATCTTTTATCCATTTCAATTTTTAGGTATTTATCATTTTTTATTTGTAACCTTGCAGGATTTTTCCTTCTATAAGCTTCATGTTCATCGTACAAGTGAATAAATTAAAAGAATATCTCGAGGAAAATCACATATAAAAATTAGTTGACATTGCTTTTTATTTGCGTAGAGAATTTTTATTTAGATGCTTTTGCTTTGATCATGTGATGACGTGATACCAAACATATATGGAAGCATCGAAAGAAATTGCATTCTCGCTGCAGCCGAGCAAGAGTACAATTGCTGGTGTATGTTAATAAAAATAGGCAGGAGTGTAAAAATACATTTTACGATGTAAAATATATTGCAAAGGTCAGATCACACCACATGTCCTCCTAACGCGGACACTTCTTTCACTCGGAAAACTCTGGTGCATTGAAAATATCCTTAAAAAAAAAAAAAGGAAAACAAACAAAAATACTGTAACATGATGAAATTCGCTGCCCCTTTTAAAAGTCCCCACTACTTCTAAATCAAAATACATTAAAACTTATCAATATATTTACTTCAAAATCAAATTACATTAATATAAAATAAAAAACATTTTCATTTAAAATAAAAATACCACCAATACATTTTCATTAAAAATAACAAATCACCTGTACATTTCTATTGAAAATTAAAAATGATCCGTATGATGATTGACTATTTAAGTGGTGATTGATCATGTTCCGTGATCTATTTTTATGGTGCATTGTAAAATGAGCTATTTTTCAAATTTCGTACATTTTCAAAATGGAAAATGTCAAGACTGACGCCGGTAATCATTCATGATCAAACGTACATATGCTGATTGGACCATATCAAGCCTCATTTGATCTCAGATTGTCTCTTTTTTATTCCATAATACTACACACATTTAGGCCTGCTTATCAACAACAACATCATCTGAACTAAACTAGTGCTTAAGGCAATCTTGCCTTCCAGCCATCCAAGATAAGAAACAAGATGTCCGAAGGAGAGATGCCACATTTCTAGCAACAAAATAACAAGGGATTTCGGTGCTACGAAGGCTACACGGGCGGTATGTAGACTGGTTAATATTGCCTGAACGTCAAGTTCAGGCGTCCAGGACGAAGATTAGCTTCATCGACTAGGTTCTTTGGGGCTGTCCCAGAATAAATCTGAGTGACTCCGTGGAAGATGTGTCTTGACTCACCTCCAAATATTAAGACATCACCAGATTCAAGCTTGAGGGTTTCTTCAGCTTCTCTGCTGACTCCATGCGAAAACTCCGCTGAATCGCCCACAGAGAAGGAAACAACAGGTAATCCCTTAAGTAAACTATCCTTGCTCTCATCTCGATCCTGCAAGTACCAGAATAATGTTGCAAGAAAAAAAACACGTGCAGCCTAAAAGGGCATTGCATATCAATTTAACAAAATGGTCTAGCATTATAATTCGGGCAAAAATGGAAGCAGATAAGGGTGGCATGCTTGTTACAAGAGCAACAAAACATCATAACATGCTTATGTGATGATTTCTTATGTGCAAGAATGACAAGGAGAATTCTGATGGTAATGCAGAAAGAGAGATCAATATGCTCTCAAAAATCCCTTTTCTCATAAATAATATGTTTAGTAACCATGTATGCCAAGCACTGTGAACTCGATGTTCACATTCAAATTTGTGAATGAGCTGGAAGATGCTCAATTCCAGGCTCACTAAATTATTGGCAAGGTTGAAAGAAGCTGGAGAAGAGTCCAGAGGAAAGTAGAGAGAGAGCACCGATTTTTAAAATGGCCCAATTGCTTTACTGGATTTGGAACCATGCTAAGAGAAATAGAATCCAAACTGATTCAAGCTCTAATCAAGAAAGTAGTCGTGATCGTGAGATTTTACTCTAGAAAAATCTAAACTTGATGATCTTCTTTAAGTATCTATAAGGACAGGAACAAAGAAAAAGCAACATTTATTGCTAATACTTTACTGATATTTATTAGGCCACGACTAAGCTGTTGGTATTATGCAATTGCTCCATCCATGAAACTAGTTGAAAGTTTTGAGCTGATTGGGGAAATGCAATAGCTATGGCCTATTTTTTAGTGTCCTAACTCATCACTATGCCTGATGTTCTTGGCACCAAGAAAAGTAGGGAAAGTAACGTTGCAAAAGCACCACAAATGGGATGAAGCTCAAATTTACCTGGGATGTCAAAAGAAGACAAAAAAGGCCCTTAAACCAGGACCAAGCATTTTTCATACACCAAGTGATGCGAGCTACATGATTTATTATTCACTACTGTGATTAACTTGGATTAGACTGATGCATGTGCAGTTTGTTCAAAAATGGTTGCACAGACTTTATTCTCTAAAAATAAAAACATTACACAACTAGTAGAGGATCAATCCAAGATGTGTGACTTTTTTACCAGAAGGCAATTTGATGCGAAGGTAAGAACTCATAAGTGCTACACCACAAAAGAGCCTCACATAGGTAGTATAGCCAGTGAAAAAGGCAAATATGCTCATAGAGTGTTTGCCTTCACCAAGATGATTGCTAAAGAAGATCCCATTTTGCCTTTTTCATTTCGGTGATACCGTCATATTTCATTTCTGTACTGAAGATGCCTCAACAAGTAATTGCAAAGATTGAACGAACAATGAGGAGTTTCTTTTGGTCCAATCAAGGGACGAGTGGATAAGGTGCCAGGTTGGTCGCTTGGAAGGAGGTCTGCAGACCACTGAGAGATGGGGGGCTCGGCGTGAGGGGTTTGGAGAGATCTAATGACAGTTTGTTGGTGAAGTGGGTGGGGTGCCTGTTGGAAGGAAAGAGGGATCTGTTGGGCAAGGTGTTTGAGACTGCATATGGCTGTCCGATGCATTGGGATCTCCTGATGTCTCCGCCTAGGGATGCTTCTCACTTCATGAAAGGCTTGTTGACGATGGCCCCTAGGGTGAGGAACTGCTTCGTCCCTGTGTTGGGAACAGGGGGGATTTTCAGATTCTGGCAGGATGACTGGACAGGTGATGGAGTGCTTTGCAGAAGATTTCAGAGACTGTTTGCCTTGTCCCAGAACAAGATGGCGTCTGTGGCTGAGGTGTGGGATGATGGGTGGTGCCCACGTTTCGTTGGCAGTCTGTCAGATGCGAGAACGCATGATTTCCATACCTTACTTGCTGAGTTGAAGGGACTGCATCCGGCGGCTGGTACAGACATGTTTGGTTGGGATGAAGGTGAGTTTTCAGTTGCGGCCGCGTACAGGAGATTGTTCGTTGGTGATCCTGAGGTGGAGCTGGATCTGGTAAGGGACTGCAGACAAATTTGGAAAGCCACGTGTCCGCTGAAAGTTAAGATTTTTGCCTGGCTGCTTAGGAGGAGAAGGCTGGTGACTAAGGTGTGGAGGGCAAGGTGGGCTCCTGGAGAGTGTAAGGTATGCTCTTTGTGTGGGGGTGGTGAGGAGGACATTGACCACCTTTTTTTTCGATTGCCCTTTTGTGGTGTAGATTTGGGACAAGATGGGCGGGAGATGGTGGGAGTGTCGGCTGTTTGAGGAATTCTGGCATAGCTTCAGAAGTAGAGGTGGTGGTGGCGGACGGTTTGTTTTCCGTACGAAGAAGGAGATGGCCAGGCCGTTGGCGGTCCTTTGGGGAATCTGGTTGGGCAGGAATGCGGTGGTCTTCCGGGGCTTGAGACCTTACGTGGAGAACTTTGTTGAGTCTGTCGACTCTTTGTTTTCTCTTTGGGTTGAGTCGTTGTGAGTGGGGGACCTTGGTGTCTGCCTGTTGTAATATTGTTTATTGTTGATTCTATTTTATAAGATTCTGGGTAGTTATCATTCTGGATTACTATCCTTTCCTTTTTCAAAAAAAAGATCTCATTTTGTGGGAGTTTTTCTAGAACATGGAGCACTTTTATTATTAGAGAACTCAAAGAGAAACAAGAGTTGGTCTCTTTATATAGAGAGACTAATGCTACTTCAAATCCTAATACAATCTTCTAAATAAAGAAAAACATATCTCTAATCAAATCACATCAAATCCTAAACAAATTTCCTAAAGGAATAATGCCAAAATAGAAAACATTAAAAAAAAAGAAAAGAATAAGTTGACAAGTGGATTCTTCTTCTCCACTCAATGTAGAGATCTCATAGAATCTCTAACACACTCCCAAGTTGGACGTGCACAATCCAACTTGAAGGTGTACTTGGTAGACACTCCCCCCTTCTGATGCAATTGAAGCTAGAGCACGCGTGTAGACTTCTTCATGCACATACTGTCTTCAACAGGAGTTGATCCCAAGCATAAACTTGAATTGGAACTTGAATTTTACCTGAACTAAGTACGTCAATTGGGGCATGTTCCCAAGCACTAGAAGTTGGCCATCTACAGGAAAAAAGAACTCTTCATGCTAAGAGAAGAGGAGAATTGGGTCCAACCATTTACGAATTAGCTAAGCTTGTGGCTCAATTTTCCTACCACTCATTAACATCTTCTACGTCGATGACACGACCCAAAGCTTCAGAGCTTTCTTCCAAGCCAGGCACAAATTGCATAGACATGACTTTGGTGACCTCTGAAGCTGTCACAACAACAACAATAACAGATGGAGACCGTAAATGGAGCAGCTACATATTGGGAAATGTTCCGAAGCCCTAATAGAGGAGGCCTCGTTACTCAGCAAAAACATGGGAACTTTGTGCTCCCTTAAACTAGTACGGAGGCCAAAATCTTCGCCTTAGAAGTCACCATAGTCAAATCCACTTTAGCCATGGCACTGTCCACATATGTACTTCACACATACGAAGCACAATAGGTTGGAACAAACCAAGAAAGTCGGTCTAAGATTTGGTTTAAAGGCCTAGCATGGAGTCACCAATCTACACAATGAAGATGCTACTTAATGGAGAGGCCCCACGTAATGAGGAAGAAGGCCAACAAGAACTTCTTGGACAGACGATGGAGAGGGAGAAGGTCAAGGGACATGCCTCGGCCTTCTTCAGTGGCTACTAGCGATGCATGGTGTCACCAACACAAGCCAAGGGATCGATCATGCTTCCCAAGGCATAGGGGAAGCTGATGAAGCTCCTCTAGTGTGCAGTGGAGCACATGGTTTTCCTAAGAAAAGACTTTAATACCATGTAAGAGTTTCTTTGGAGCACTTTAATTGTTAGAAAGCTCAAAAAGAAACAAAGGGAGTTGGTCTCTTTGTACAGAGAGTCCAAGCCTACTTAAAATCCTAATACAATCATCTAAATAAAACAAAACATATCCCAAACCAAATCACATTAAATCCTAAATAAATTTCCTAAAAGGATAATGCCAACATAAAAAACATAAAAATAGGAAAGGAATAAGTTGGCAAGTGAATTTCTTCTCCACTCAACATGGAGATCACATGAGATCTCCAACATGGAGATCTCGTAGAATCTCCAACACATTTCAATATCCATGTCAGAACTATTCACTCTTTTTGTTCCCCAGAGAGAGAAGGCCACCTAATAAATCCAACACTACACCAATAATAAACTTAATAGCAATAAGGACACAAATCATGGTAGCCAGGGAGCCATCTCAAGTAGGCCTTAAGAGTTTGAGATTGCAAAACTGTATCCACTCCCCATTTTTGCTCCAGTAGCATTATGGAGATAAAAACGAGGATGAAATCCACATTAAACAAGTGCATAAATTTGATATCACAATGCATATCTAATGGGCATACTGTTTCTCAAGATATGCATCTCAAAATTTATTACAGTTTATAGGCAAAAGGTACACACCTCAGGGCATGGAGGTAAACAAGTATTAGATTGCAAACTTTTAGAAACCACATTCCAGAGTTTAAATTGCCCCGAGTGCGTATGAAATGCATGAGCAATTACAAATGGCTCTAACCTATGCAACCACATCCCAGTCAACCATTGCAACAACAAATGGCTCCAACCTAAACTACATTTAACTTCACATTGACACAAGCATCTACGGATGGCTCCAACACATTCCTCGGACAATTTTAGCAACAACTCCAGTTTAGCAACTTAGTGACTTAGGAACTCCACAATGAATTTACTGTAAGCTTGTAAGTCAACAAATTTCACAGCCAATCTCAGTGTCTATAAAAAGTGTGCAAATTTCAAGGGCATTCCAGTCAAAATCTTCCTCCATTCCACGGAACCTTTTTCTCTTCCTTTAGAAAGTTAAAAGGATGAGCATTTGATGTTAGTAGCCATCCAACTTCACTAAAGAAGAGGTTACGAGCTAATCGTACTACAATGTAGCCCCCAATAATGTGCTCAGATGTCAACATGCCCAAATGTCAAGTACTCCTGACAACACTCCAACGTAACCCTACCTGCCCTCACAAATAGCTGCATTTCTCCCAAGACAAGCCATTTCAAAAATAAAAAGATCTGCCAAGATAAGTAGTCTGTAAACCATAGGATGGAAAATTGGAAGAAATGCTCCAAAGGAGAGCAGAAGGTGACGGCACCAAATATGTTCCTTAGCAAAACTCCAAGATGACTCATAGAGCCAATTGATATTCATAGCACTTTAGATGGAGGAAAATGACACTGAATGAAAAGATGATCAACATCCTTGGGGCATAGGCCATGAAGCAAACAAGTACGAGAATAGGCCTGATGCTCACATCTATATGCATTCCTTCATGACCTAAGCTGTCATATTAAAACCCAAATCTTGAGAAGGGCCTTTGCCTCCCAGAAGAATTTAGCAATCTCTGAGAAAACCAACTTTAATCTCCTAAAATTGACTCCTCAGAAGCTGATATCTGTCAATAGGAAATCTCCTCATGCTCATCTCCCATGATTCCAAAGAGGAATGCAGCAAAGAAGCACAAAGATGCAATCAAGTAATAGAGAAATGTCCTCCAATCACTGCTTGGTGAGCACTGTCCAGAACCCTGGGGTCCATGTACCCAGTTTGTGGTCAAAGGGGCCTGAACAACTAGAGGCAAAAGGAACAACAGCCCAAGCTGCCAGCAATTGAAAGGACTCCAGAAAACATCCACTTATTGACTAATTGTCTTTCCAAAGTCAAAAATTCTAGCTACTACAAATAAGGTGTATAATTATAGGAGACCTTGGATAGCATCACTACAACACTCTCCCAAGCAAATAACGAGCCGTCTGAGACCACCTTTCTTGCTGTCCAGTTAAAACTACAATGATTCCAGCAAACTTTTCCTTAAGTCTGCTCATTTAAAGAACGAAACAACCTTCAAGAAAATCAACCAACTTCTGAATTCCAATCTATGCCCCTAACTATTCCCCCAAATATCAGTTGGCATACTTTTCCTCTGTCTTGAGGATGCCTAGGCAGGTGGAGAAGAGGATGTGCGATTGATGAGAGATTTCTTCTCGACCAAGGTTCGAAATACCGATTTCGACGCCGTGCCAATGAAATTCTAAGTATGCATTTCATGGGCATGCTGATGGCACATTGTGGAAATACCAAAGGCATGTCGACAAAAAATCACATAAATATTCAAAATGATATCAATTGTGTAACAATAAAAGTATTTCATCATGACCGTATCCAAGATTTCGACGAGTCAAAAAGAACAAAAATCGTGTGTGTGTGTGCGTGTGTGCGAACCTCTTGCCCACCTTCAAAATTCAAGCTCGTACCCAAACTGCAGATGCATTCCCGCCCATGCAGGTTACAGCAGCACCAAGATATCGTCGGCAACTGGCGGTATGGGCGTCGAAATGGTCGGCATGCCGCCGACATCCTTGTAAACCGACACCTTCCTCGTGTCGGCACACCCACTTCCCAGAAATAGTCATGCCAACGGCATGTCGGCAGCATACCATCAGCATTTAAAACACTATTCTGGATAAGCGCTGCGTCGACTGGGAAGGGGGCGAAGCTGGTGGCTTGGGAGGAGGTGTGTAAGCCGATCAAGGAGGGAGGTTTGGGTGTTAGGGAGGTGCAAAGAATGAATGATAGCTTCTTGACGAAATGGATTTCCAGATTATTATGGGATGAGGAGTGTTTGGTTGGGAGGGTCTTAAGGTCGTGCTATGGCTCCGTGTTATCCTGGGATTTTTTGTGTTCTCCCCTATGCGAGGCATCGCATTTTCTCAAGGGGATTTCTATGGTGGCACCCAGAGTATAGGGTTTCTTCACCGATGCTTAGGACAGGATCAACGTTTAGATTCTAAGAGGATGATTGGATGGGGAAGGGGAAACTGTGTGACCAAGTCCGTAGATTGGTGGCTATGGCAGCGAACAGAGGAGTCACGGTGGCACCTGCTTAGGAGGGGCACTAGGGCTCGGCTCTCATGGGTAACCTATCGGATCAGAGGATTGATGAGCTTTAAAGGATGCTGCTACAGTTGGAGGGGTTCAGGCCAGAGGAGGAGGGGCCTGACTATTTTGGCTCGAAGGAGGGTGAATTTTTTGTCTGTGCTACTTATAGGAGATTGGCAGATCCAACGGGTTTGGGGGACATTGACCTGGTTAGATATTGCAACCAGATGTGGGCAGCAATGTGTCCTTTGAAAGTCAAGATTTTTAGCTGGCTACTCCGAAGAGAGAGGATCATGACGAAGGCATGGAGGTCGTGATGGGTTACTGATGTGGATACCACTTGTCCTTTATGCCTAGGGGCGGAAGAAGACACTCAGAATTTGCTCTTCAACTGTCCCTTTGCAGCCCAGGTCTAGAGTAGAGTTCCTGATGTTTAGTGGGCTCACCACACTTTTAATGCCTTTGGAGTTCTTACAAATTAGGGGATAGGATGGGAAGTCATAATGTGTTTAAATCGAAGAAAGAAAGGGCGAGGCCATTAACGGTGTTGTGGAGTCTGTGGTTAAAGAGGAATGTGGTGGTTTTAAGGGATAACATCCGTATGTGGAGAATATTGAGGAGTCAATTTTGTCTTTGATTTCATTTTGGAAATGTAATTTGTAATTTGTAATTGGCCCTGAGGCCCTTTTTAGTGTTAATACCATTTGGTTGGTTATCCGCCCTTTCTTCTTTTCAAAAAAAAAGAGAAGTGTCATAAAAAAGTCAACACTCTTCCCCCTAGAAAGATGTGACTCAGTTCTATCAAAGCTCTCTAAAAGAAGCCAGCCAAAGTAAAATAGAAGGCAGTGACTATAACAATGTGTCCAAATCAAGAAACATTGCAACAGAAATCAGTAGTCAGTATTCAATTGGTGAGGTCAATGACTAAGGAGTATACAATATGCAGATGATTAATCAGGGATTAATCAGTGTAGTATTTTTTAATATTTAAAATTTTAAATATAATTATATATACCATTATATATATTAAGCACACATATATATGAATTGAAATATCACATATATATTAATATTATTTTTTTGATATATATATTCTCTCAATATAGCTTTTAAAAAATAGCTATCAATATCACAACACATAATAAAATAAGACAAATAAACTAAGATTGGTGCATCATAAATCTAAAGGAGATAAGTTGGGATAAAGGAGACAAGAAGAGGGACTCAGGATTGAGGGTTTTGCTTAGGGTTGAAGCTTTCATGCGTTGAGAACTTGAGGTAATGGGAGAAGTCAGGTTTAGTTGGGTGCATTTAGGCGTTGGGTTTAGTCGAGTTTTGGTTTGAGGGTGCATTGCACATGCATCAAAGCTAAACAAAATGAAACTTTAAAACTTACTCGATCGATTAATCGATTGATTAATCAGATACTCGATCGATTAATCGAGTAGACCGACTATAAGGCCGAATATAGGTACAAAATTCGTTTTTGGACCGCATACGATTATGTAGCCGATTAATCAGCCGTATGGACAAATTTTTACACCCTTGTCAAGAAATCCTATACAACATAAAACACTAATACCAACCAGCAACCTTCTTGGGTATTTCAATAATAACTGTTGGGACGTGGAGAAGATGCCACGTGGATACTGCTAGAACATCAGCAAGAGTTGCCGACCATAGAGGGCAAGAGGCTATTTTTGGTGCTCCCTTAAGGAGTAAGTTTGCTAATTTAGGAGTTTTAATTTTTTGGTAAATTGAGCAATTGAGTGTTTTACTGTTTTAGAGAGATTGCATTTGCTATTTTTAGTGATTTGGTTTCCTATTGTAGGGATATGTCCTCTCTGTAAAATAGAGTCTTCCCAACTTTATTTTCTTGAGCAATACAATTAATATTTCCAAACATTGTACTCCTCTCCGCTTTCTCTTCCTTCCACAAGCACAGCCAACCACAAGGGAGACCCCCTGCAGCTTGCACATGTTCCAGCAAGTTGGTTCAAGACTGAACCGACCTTTCTCAAGCCTCTGCAGGCGCTCTAGCAACTAGGCTGTCAAAAATTTCAGATTCGATATTCGTTTAAGTTCTATTCGTTAAAAGTTAGGTTTAGATTCGACTCGTAAATAAACGAACCAAACCTAAACATAATTTTAGGCTTGTTTAGATAAACGAACCGAAGCTGAACAAGGTAGGTTCATTTAGGTTCGATTCGTTAAAAGCTTGATATATATATATATATATATATATAAAATTTAGACCTACAAGAGCCACAACTAATAATCACTACCCTCGCTACTGTCGCATTCCCGTCATGGTTTTAAAAAACGTGCCTCGAGACTATAGAGGCGTACACCTCGAGGCAAGGTGGCCCCAAATAGCCTGGAGGCGGTAGCCTCAAGCTGCATACCAGAGGCGTGTGCCTCAGTTGAACCGAGGCGGTCGAGGCGGTGAGGCGCACATAAGGCGCCGCCTCAACTGTTTAGGCAAGAATGAGGAAGTGGTGCAGCTGAGACCTTGCAAAGATTGCTTCAAGCGATGGTGCAACTGTTGCTACATCGTCAGAGGAGGAGCGTCGCCGGTTACCAGCTGCTGCTGCTTCATTGTCAAAGGAGCATCGTCGGTTACCACCTGCTGTTGCAGCGTCGTCGTCGGAGGAGCATCGTCAATGGTGTAGCTGCTGCAGCAGCATCGTTAGAGGAGCATCGCCGGTTACCAGCTGCTGCCGCTGCGTTGTCGCCGGAGTATCATCGGTGATCCAGGTTGGTTTGAGATGGTTGTTTTGCTTAGAGTTTAGGAGAGTTGTTTTGCTTAGGGTTTAGGAGAGTTAGTTTACAGTTTATTGCAGACGTGATGCTCTTTGTATCAAAGGTGATGCGCAGAGGTACTTAGGGTTTCGTTGGTTTATTGCCCATTAAACCATGTGTTATTTGATTACTTTTGTATCAGAGTTACGTTAATTTTTTTTTTTGGTTTACTTGATTGTGTTTCATCATTATCAAATATCTTTAGGATGAGTTTTGAGGTGTGCTTTAGGGTTTGAGGGGAAAGTTTGGATCTTAGTAGGGCTTGGTTGTTAGGATTTTGGGTTTTTTAGTGAATTATATGTTGGTCTGGTAATGTTGTTATCTAGGTTACGATAAGACTCAATACCAATTGGCAACTTGCTTTAAGTAAAGGCTCCAAAATGACCTATTTAGGTCATTGACTTTGATAGTTTTATTTATTTCTTGGGTTTAGGTCATTTTTCTATATTTTTTATGCAAATCCTGAGGCTTATGCCTCAACCGCCTCGAGGCTTACGCCTTGCCTCGATAAAGGAAAATCGCCTCGGTATTGCCTCACGTTTTTTAAAACCTTGATTCTCGTCCCCAAAATAGAGACTCTTCACCTCCCAAGATTGGAACATGCAATGGCAAGACAACTCAAAGGATACCTCCCTTCTATATTTTATAGACTATAGAGGTATTTATTATTTTTCTTTTTTAAACATACCTTGAAATGCTTATGATATAATTTGTATATTTTTTAATTTTCTGGTTCATGTTTTATTTTTTTAAATTATATTTTATTATGTTTGTATTTATAACAAAACATTATACTTTAAAGGAATCATAAACAAACCTTTAAATGAACCCTTAAACGAACTCTAAATGAATTGCATCTAAATTAACAACATTTCAACCTTTACACTTAAACAAACCATAAATGAACCGAACTGAACCTTTGATAACAAAAATGAATCAAACCGAATCGAACCTCTTATTGAACCCAAACCTTGAAAAGTTGTTATCGAACCGAACTGAACCTATGTAGGTTCACTTAGGTTTGATTCATTTACACCCCTATCTCTTGGTGGCTCCCTCTGCCTTCTCCACATCTTTATCAAATTGCTATTGCTACCTACTCCTCCAGTAACCCCCCTCCTCCTTTATAACAGTTCAAGAAAGGAAAATCTGTTATGTTTCTTTAATTAAGAGTTATGATCACTTATTTCATATGATTGTTAGTGGAATGTAACGCTTACAAATTAGTTAATAGCTTTTATCTTTCGTGTGATTGTTAATGGGATTGTTAAATGAACCTAAAACGAACCGAACCTAAATAAGGTAGGTTCACTCAAGTTCGATTCGGGTTCGATTTGCAAAAAAAACGAACCAAACCTAAACAAGATTTATGCTCGCTTAGATAAATGAACCAAACCTAAACAAGGTAGGTTCGCTCGCATTTAGCTCATTTACACCATTACCAGCAACCCAACCGGCCTGCAATCAGGCCTGTACATCAGGCCGGTGGCTCCCCTGGTCCACATGACCAGTTCCCAAGGTCCAGGAGGACTGGCTGCACCCAGCAGCCGGTCCAAGGCTCCAAGACCAGTCCATATCAGGACCGGCCGGTCCATTAAAGCAGCCACAGGGCCACTCTCCCTCTTCGTACGCTGACAACCCCTTCATTGGGCTGTTTTTTTCCCGCATATGGGAGTCTCCACGCTCCACTTCCACGTCAATTCTCAACATTATAACCAAGGGATATAATGAAAGAAGATGTCAACTTCAAGACGGCATAACCAGTTCTTCTCAATGTCCATATAAGAACCATTATCAAAGACAGCACCACTGCCAATATGACAAAGGGGAAAAAGGAACCTTGAAAAAAAAGTTAACCCATCATGACAGGACCATTTGGCCTCGTTATAACTGTACCTGAGTCTGAAGTAGAATCTGAAGTGCTTTCTGAATCCGCACATCATGCCAGATGGTCAAAAAATGAGGATCCAGCAACCTACTATACATCATATATGAGTCTGGTCAATGAGGTTAGGTTCCAAGTTTATGCAACATTTCCTTGCAGAGCACACAGAGGGCTGCATTAGGAAGTGTTAGTCTTGATTGAAGCAAGATATTGGGGTCTAAGAAGTAATGTTAGGGTTCATTTAGTTCTCGTGAGAAAGAATTTGTAAGGAATGCCAAGACTAGATGGTTTTCCAAAGAATCCAAACTTAATCACTTCAGAGTTTAGTCACAGTCAAAGGAGATGATACAAAAATTTCCAATGAATTTTACTTGAACTTGTGAAATTTTATCAGTTGAAAAATTCTCTGATCTTCCTCACATAAAACGAGGATGACTAGAAGATTTCTAAAACTTTGGACCCATTTCTCACCAGAAGCTGTCAAAAGTCATTGCCAGTTACCTTCAAGTGCTAATCTCATTTCTCCTTTGCAGGTTTTTGCCCCATTTAGGAAATTGTGTGAGCATTCACTGGATACCCATGAGATTGTCAATTTCTGAAAGAATGGTAAATGCAGCGGCTTTGCTGTAAAAGAAAGTTGGTTTCTGGAAGGGATATGACATGATCGACTGGACACCTACTCACAAGACAATTTCTCAGAGTGAGAGTTAAATTGGACCAAGAGATGTCATATGATCATCTTTGGCAATGTGATAAAAGGGGTAGCAATTATCTTCTAGTTGTAGCATTTTAGTATGCAATTGAATAAATTCTACCAAATAAATAAATAAATTCTACCAATTAAAATTCTGGGAGATCAGCATTGGGTAGAAAATGTAAGAGAAGTCTTTTGTCTTTGATTTTTGTTTTTTAAGAAAATGATTTGACGGCTTTTTGGTCACAAAACTTGTGATTGATTTTCTTTCGAAGGAATGACACAAATGGCTACCGACGTCCACTAGCTATCCTTTACCTTAAAAAATACAAAATATTTTTCCAAAGGGACTATTATGCAAAGAACTTAGGATGTAAAGCTGCTTTAAGAACTTTCAATGTGGATCATGGGATGCTTACTGGGGAGCCACGTGGACAGGCCACCTGGCAGTCAGAGGGCCACATGGACTGTCCACATGGCAGCAAATAATGGGCCCAGCAGGGGTCAGCTATCATGGTCCAAGAGGACCTATTTTTGGGTGTTTTTGCTTTGAATGCAAGTTAGTTATTTTTAGAAATTTGTTTTAGGAGATTTTGTTGAGATTTGGTCTTTCATATTATTAGGAGATTTGTTTCCTTTATTAGAGATAAAATCTTTTCTTAAGGAATAAGATCTTTGGTTTCTAAGTGTGTAGGGATATGTTCTCTTTATAAAAAAGAATCTTCCCTTGTATTTGATCTTTAAGCAATACAAATATTTCCAATACTAAGTGCTCCTTCCCTCTCTCTCCTCTATTGCAGCCGGCTACCACAGGAGGCAACCAAGGTTTTAAAAAATGCAAGGCGGTACCGAGGTGGTTTGCCTTCATCGAGGCAATCGAGGCGTAGGCCTCAGGATTTGCATTAAAAATATAGAAAAATGACCTAACCCTAAGAAATAAATTAAACTATCAAAGTCAAATGACCTAAATAGGTCATTTTGGAGCATCTACTTAAAGCAAGTTGCCAATGGTACTGAATCTTATCGTAACCTAAATAACATTACCAGACCAACATATAATTTACTAAAAAACCCAAAATCCTAACAACCAAGTCCTACTAAGATCCAAACTTTCCCCTCAAACCCTAAAGCACACTTCAAAACTCATACTAAAGATATTTGACAATGATGAAACACAATCAAGTAAACAAAAAAAAAAAAATTAACGTAACTCTGATACAAATGTAATCAAATAACACATGGTTTAATGGGTAATAAACCAAGGAAACCCTAAGCACCTCTGCGCATCACCTTTGATACAAAGAGCATCACCTCTGCAGTAAACCGTAAACCAACTCTCCTAAACCCTAAGCAAAACAACTCTCCTAAACTCTAAGCAAAACAACCATCTCAAACCAACTTAGACCACCGACGATGCTCCTTCGACGACGACAACGCAGCAGCAGCAGCTGGTAATTGGCAATGCTCCTCCTCTGACGATGCTGCTGCAGCAGCTACACCATCGACGATGCTCCTCCTCCGACGACGACGCTGCAATAGCAGTTGGTAACCAGCGATGCTCCTCCAACAACACAGCAGCAGCAGCTGGTAATCGGCGATGCCCTTCCTCCTTCGACGATCTAGCAACAGCTGCACCACCGCTTGAAGCAATCTCTACAAGGTCTCAGCTGCACCACTGCCTTATTCTTGCCTAATGTTACAACCCGGTTCCCGAATCCCTACAGGACACGAGATCGGACCGACTCGACTGATCCCAAGACTCAGTCGTCCAACGAGAAAGTAACCAAAAAGTAGGAAAGTAAACCACATTTACTATGCTAAGCAACTAACAGTAACAAAAGTACAGCAGTAAAGAAGTAAAACTACTACAGTACACACCACCACAACAATATAAAGTAAACGGGTACAGGAATATAAAGTACAAAATGTCATAGTACAGAGGTACAAGAACTACTCACTACAACTGAAAAAGGAGTACAACAGAAAGCTACAACTACTAGGCTCTACTGGACCCAGCACCCTCTGCAGCCGTAGGCTCTGGCTGCTCAACACCTGGACCTGAAAAGGGATTATGAGTATAAAACGTCGGCGAACGCTGAGTAGAGTGGCAACCAACTAACTAAAGCAGTAAAGGTGGACAGGTAGCTGTTTTTCAATTTCTTTCTTTCTTTAACTAATTATTCTTTCTTTCACCACTTGATTTATTTATCAGGTCTCTTTCTTGATCTCGAATGTTCCTCGTGGGAACGATCTTGATTGCAGTCTTTTTCAAGGAGTAGAAGGCACACGTGGTGCTCTCCTGACCGGGTCAATCCTCCGTGGTGATCCTACACCCACTCAACCACCTCAAGGTTACAGACAGACGTAACGGTAACTACGGCACGCGCGATAAGCGCACGGGTAAGCTACCCTACACTGGCATGCGGTCAGTCGTTTCCATTAGCGAGTGCGCCTACAGTACAGCATGGAACCAATATAGGGCCTAGCCCTCTCAGTAACAGGGGTCTAGCCCCTAGGAACCAAACAGAGGTCTCGTCCCTCCACAGTCTGCGCACCTCGCCTGACTACCCTGGTTTGCCCAGTGGGCCTAACAGGTCTGTGTAGGGTGGCTAGCTGAACCCCGGGCCTCATGGGGTGGCTAGCTCTCTCCTTACACTAGTAGCTCTCCCTGGTACAGTGTACACGAGAGCCACCGAGTCGGTGCAAAGTGACCAAACCCACCCCAGGTCTCAACCCGAAGGCGGCAAGCACCCCTCTACACTAAGAGGTAACATGCGCTCCCCTTGGTATCACGTACTTAAAGGCCAGCACACTTCCCAACGCATTTCCAAATCCATTCCATTTATTTCCAGGAGCTCTACTCTTAATTCCCCGTAGGGTTCATGCTCATATTCCTCATGCCATTTCATACCAGATTTCATCATTTCTATTTTCATTCTCAGGTTATACTCATGCAACTTGTAATTCTATAGTTTACATTTCCATATTCAGGTTATTCACAGGTAGCTCGTGTTTCCAACATTCAGATTTCCATTTCCAAATTATATACATGCAGCTCATATTATATCATTTCACGTGTACGACGGGAAAGTTACATACAACAGTTAACTAACACAAGTACTACATAATTCGCAGGCAACTATTATTCATTTACAGGCAATTGTTATCATTCTATCTACTCATTCAATACTGCAATTCATTCATTCAATACAGACATTTCAATATTTCTAGTCCTACGATTCATGCCATACCCTAGGTTCTAATCATTCATCTCACACATGTATTTAGGTTTTAATTAAATTAAGAAGAAGCCACTCTACCAGTAAACCCAAGAGTAGTAGGGGCTTGAACGGTAGGCTCACGTGCCTCAGTAAGCCCCGAACCTGCAAAGGAACGAGGTCCTACCACAAGGATCAATCACAAGAGAATACTCAGAACAGTATAGAAAGTCTTTTAACAAGTAGAGGAATTCATATGGGAAACATCGATATCTTAATTGCGGAAAACGAACCTCAAACGGATCCTAAACGGGTCAAAACAGTGTTCCTGACTTAAATCAAACGTCTGGAACAACTTTCAGACGTCTTAAAAGTGTCCAGTGCCATACCTCAAGTCCTGTGCCACTCCTCAGACGTCCAGGAACTCCGCTGGACCGTCTGGACCTAGTTTCAGACGTCCGACCACCTCTCCGGACGTTTGGAAGCGCTTCCCATCGTTTGGTAGATCGCCTAGACGTCTGAAATGTGTGAGAGGACGTGTCCCGCGCCTTCCCGAAGCAAATCCTACACGAAATCCACCAAATCTCCTCAAAAGGTGTGCAACAGTGCTTCGACGGAGCGGCCTGCATGGACGTATCCGCAAAGAAGGCGTACCTTCGCAAAATCTACCCCTCAAACGTCTATAACCTCCTCCAGACGTCGACTACGTTGTCTGGACGTAGCTCTAGACGTCTGATTCTGGGAAAAACCCAGAACCAGAACCTGCTTCCGCCCTCTCGCGTCGCGCGTGGCCGCGCCGTGCCCTCGCGCCTGCTGCTCCGGCTGCAGCAATGTTGGGGAGGACCTCCCCAACACACTCCTCCGCCTTGCGCACGCGTCGCTCCGGCCGTGAGCTCACCGGCGAGCTCCCACGTGAGCTTGCAAGCTAACTTCTCTCCCTCTCACACTGCTCCTCTCCTCGCGACACGCCCACGCTCTTACCGCTCTACTGCTCTTGCTAGAGGGAAGGAGGAAGGTGGCTGGGAAGTGGGGGTGGAATGAGGGAGAGGAGGGAGCCTTATATAAGGGTGTGGGTTTAGGGTTTCATCGGGGGTGGAAGGAGAGAAGAAGAGAAACGAAGGGGGTACTGTCTGCGCGCAGCACGTGCTTAGACGCGAGGTCGTACCCGAGATTTTCGATTTTCAGACGTCTGGGAATGAGTCCAGATGTCTTACAAGACGTCTGACCCTTAGTCCAGACGTCTAACCTAAAGTCCGGATGTTTTAAAAAGGCTTAACAGCATGGGTCTTAACACCTAAACAGCTGAGGCGGTGCCTTATGTGCGCCTCACCGCCTCAGACTGCCTCGGTTCAACTGAGGCGCACACCTCTGGTATGCAGCCTGAGGCTACCGCCTCGAGGCTATTTGAGGCCGCCTCGCCTCGAGGTGTACGCCTCTATAGCCTCAAGACACATTTTTTAAAACCATGGAGGCAATAGGCCCTCCTCCTGCCAGCCTACATATCAGAACCGATTGCACATAGCAGCCGGCCCTCTACAGACCGACCGGCCTATTGCAGGCCGGTCTCCTCCATCCTGCCGACCACCTCTGCTGGCCCTGAGGAGACAGTCTGCCCCTCCTGCAGCAGCAGCCCCCTCTTCTGCTATCCCTATACACGTGTGGGCAGTCCCTCTTTGGGACAGTTCTCCAATGAAATGCTCCAGATTGCGCTATTCCCAACACTTACAAATATTGGTATATTTGATTCTCTCTTACCTTCTTGCTCCTCCAGTCTCACGCAGGAAGGTAAGGTCCTTGAACCTCAAAGTATGGGGGCTAAAAGAAGCAAAAGGCAACTAACCCAATAGCAGGCATGGAAATGTAAAGGCTGGCTATGAGGTTATTCAATAGATGCTTAGTTTACAGGAGCAAAGCCAGGTGATGAGGGTAATCCAATGAGACAAGTACACATACATAGGATTTATGTCAAATGAACACTGCTCATTTTTGCAAAAAATAAGCAATCACTTGGATGAACATATTGGATGATCAACTAGCATTCCAAACATTAGTGGTTTGTACGACTATTGATCAAAATGGTAACATCACTAATCGTGTAATGGAGTTTTAAAAAGCAATAAATTAAAAAGGAATTCCCAAATTTGGCAATATTAGAATCGAACTGCTTGAAATCAGACTCACCAATGGGACCACATGGAAAGAGGGAAATCAAGTGAATCAAGGACTCTTAACTAATCATGTTGGTGGCCTACTCAAACTGGAAGAATGAGATCATCAAGAAGGCGAAGGAGATATCTACAAGAAAGAGATTTTGTTTCTCAAGTACCCTTATCTTTCCATGTGCAACCAATTCAGCCTAACTTGCATGAGAACCAGCAGCTTCAGTGATGTGGATTGCCATTTCCAGGTCACATAACATGTATCGTGGACAAAAATAAAGTGTGTTTTTTTCATTAAGCAAGGCTTAGCCCACTTTAAATAAAGAGAGGACTAATTACGTAGTAATCATATGTCTTAATTAATCCAAACTAGGTTAGGACTTAGCATAAATTAGGATAATTCATGCATGCATAAACATTATTTGCATCTTTACTGTTTTATTTTAGGTATGCATAAAATAATGCTATGATGTACTGATTAGGTGCATTATGTCAATTACAGGTAATAAGTTGATCAGAAGGTAGATCTGAAGCTAGAATAACTGGTGTTACAGCAGAGCTGGAGCGGAAGACCTAGATTAAATGTAATAGATAATAATGTAAGGGAGTGAAGGTATGCTATTCTATTAAGTAGGAATAAAGCAGTAAAATATGAAAAACTTAAGACCATCCTAACCCTAGGATAGCCTATAAGCATCCCCAAGCCTTAGCCACCCTTAGATTGGGTCACCGCACCCTAGGAAACCATAAAACCCTAATTTCAACCTCTATCTGGCATCAACCTATTCAATTGGACTCATTGAGTCCAATTGAGCCCTGATCTCAGCACACACTATCCAATTAAACTCAGTGAGAGTCCAATTGACCTAGACCTGACTTATTTGAGTTATTCTACTCTCAATTAAGTTTTCACACACCCAATTATAAGTTTAATTGCACTTTACCTTAGTGAATTAGGGTTTACAACCTTAATTTGAGACCTACCTTAACCTAAACCCACTAAAACCTAACCTAATCAACCTAGCCACCTAAGTTTCGACCCACACACACCCACACACATCATCCACATGAAAATATCTAGCCTAGAGTTCTCTAGAACTCTCTACCATGTGCTGTTGCCTTGGTTGCTAAAATTAGCAACTAAGAGCCATTCAATTTTTAGATCCACATTTGGTGGATCTAAAAACCACCATATATCCTCTCTCTCTCACTCTCCCACGAGCTCCTACCATAGGCCTCTCTAGAGAATTCCATAATTCTCTAAAGAGGGTGGCCATTTGCACCCATCCATCTCTTAGCTTTATTCATTTCCATTTAGGCTAGCTACATTCCACCTCCACTCTACTTCCACGAGTTGCTCACCATGGCCACCACCATCTCCACGCCAGGATGCTGGATCACCTCTCCAACCTCTCTCCAAGGGCCGACCTAAGTACCATTGGCCGCCCCTCCTCTCAACCATTCAAAGGCCATCGGAGCCCACCTCCGAATGCCCTTATTTCTGCTAGATTAGTAGTTAGTTCTTCATAGTTTACATGCTTTTATTTACTACTTAGTAGTGTATCTCTTTACTCTCCCCCAATGATGCATGCAAAATCTCCCCATAGATTCCTGTATGCGATCGTTTTCTGTTAGCTAAATTGATGTTTTTAAGCTTTCCTCTAGTTCCATGTTGCAAACACTCTCTTAAATGAATGAAAGAAATTTTTCTATATATATGTGTGTCTATGTGTTGAGAATCACTATGAGCTTATTGCAATATATTTGGTGTGATTAAGGTTGCATGCTTTTAACTTCTGATATTCTTGCAACTAAGCATGTCATACTTAAATACGTAATAACCATAAACCGCCATGCGATTTTAAGTAGAGCGAAAAAGAGATCGATTTCAAATTTGCATAATCGCCTCCCAGAGACGAACGATCGGGACTCAAGTCTCGTTATCTTAAAAAAAAAAAATCATTTTTTGACGAACGTTTTTGCACGACTATACTACGATTTCCGACGACTTTAAAATGCGCAAAAACGGCCTCTGTCAAATGGTGCCATTGCCGAGGAGGCAACGTCATTTTCTGATTTCGATCTTTTGAGCTATCACTGACAAATCTTCCTCTGTTTGTCTTTGGATGTGCAGGAAAAACAGGAAAAAAATAGGATCTGCGCACACGAGCGCGGGAAAAAAAAATTCCAGGTGCACATCATATCTATTTTAGTCTAGTTTTTTTTGGTGAACCCTAGGTTAGATTTGCTTCTAGCAATTTCATTTGAAAAAAAAAATGCTTATTCATTTTCGTGAAATAGAAAAAAAAATCAAAGAAAAAAAAATATCTAGGTAGTTAGATTAGGTTTCTTTTTTAATCTTAGGTTAGTTTTGAAAAAGCAAAAAAAAAAAAAATGAAAATCCTTTAAAAAAATCCTTCTTGAAAAAAAGAATTTCAAAATTTTTTGAAAAAAAAATTTTTTTGGTGGAAAGTTTGAATTTTAAACTCACATTTTAAAAGCTTCTCCACCACCCTCTGATTTTCGGTCAGACTTCAAAATCCGACTTAAAAATTCAATTGCTGAAAAATTAGTGAACAAAAAATTCTGAAATTCAGGTTAGACCTTCATTTTCAAACCATCTTTCAAGCGGCACCATTCTTTTGAAAAAATTCCAAGTATAAAATTTTTAAAAATTCGCGAAGTGCAAGGGGGTCAAACTGACCCAGATTTGAGATTTTTCAAAATTCAAAAAGCAATTCCGAACAATCCGCAAATCTGTTTTGATTAAAAACGGTGGAGTTTGAAAGCTGATCTTATTGGATTTAATTTCCATATTTTTCCTGAATTTTTGAAAAATATTTGATACTGTTTCAATTTTAAAACCAACCAGGGGTCAAAATTCCAGATCTGACCCCTTGACATTTAAAAAGCTCTAGTAAAAATTACAAAAAAATATTATCTAAAAAGATAATTGAAAAAGCAATCTACTCGCCAAATTTCAATTTAATTGGATTCCAATTTTGTTTAGAGAATTATTTTTATTCTTGTGATCTGCTGAAGAAGAACAAAACAAAAGAACAAAAAAACCCTAGAATTGCATGAACCCTAGGTTACATCTTTAGGGTTACAATCTAGAGACCACATTTGGGCTAGACTAGACTTACTCAAGTCTAGTGCTTAGTCGGCGAGCTTGGTCACCTTGTGGGCCACTCACCACAAACCCCAACTGAAGAAAAACGGGCTAGAATCAATTCTAAAACACGAAATCAACCCGAATTTGTTGTCATACTACTGGGTGCTTTCAAACTCTTGGCTGAGTTAGTTTGAGAGGTGGGAATCACTTTCAGTTGATTGTACGACGAATTTTTCTTCAGGAATTCGAACTTTAGAACGAAAAATCTGGTCACCCGATCATAAGGACCATCTGATTGACAGGGCCTTAACCTTGTCTGGCTTGGCTACACCAACCAAGGGGTTGGGTAGTATATGCAAGGAAGGAGGTCACTTAGACCTCAACTAATTGGACCTTGGGAGCCGCTCCCAAGGAGGCGAGTCACCTTGCCAAGACCATCTTCTCCCCCCACTTCTTCTACTCCCTTAGCCGCAATGGCTAATCCTGGACCTGGACCTAGACCGGGTCAGGACGCTGGTAATCTGGACCCGATGGATCGTCTGGAGGCCCAGGTTGTTGAATCTGAGGAGCGGCATCAGCAGAGCATGGACCGTATCTTGACGACGCTTGATAGAATGCAGCATCCATCGCGAGGAGAACTTCGAGATTTCTATGATCCAGCTGCACCGATCGTCGCACCCTTGGTCAGGATTCCCATAGGCCGAGACGCGTTTGAGATCAAGCCCAATGTGATCGGTTTGATCAGCAGTCATTTTTATGGAAACTCAAGCGAAGATCCGTTCCAGCACTTAGAGGACCTGAGTCGACTCGCAGAAACGATTCAACCCAAGAATGTTAATCTTGAGATTGTTCTGATGAAGCTTTTCCCATTTTCTCTGAGGGACAAAGCTTCATACTGGTTCAAGACCATTGGGAAGCCAATTGGAACATGGTCGGAATTACGACGTGAATTCCTGCAAAAGTTCTTCCCGATCGATCGAACGAACGCAATGAGGCTCGCGATCACGACTTTCTTCCAAGGAGCTGGGGAGAAGTTGCATGACGCCTGGGATTTCACGACCTTCTCTGGAAATGCCCGCACCATGGTATACCCAGATGGCACCTAGCTCATATCTTTTACCATGGGCTAGATAACACACATCAGATATTTGGCCGATGCATCTAATGGCGGGAATTTCCTCGCGAAAGACAAGAATAGCGCATTTGAGTTGTTCGAATCTTTGGCGGAGAACTTGATGAATGCTGTGTCCATGAACCAGTTCCAACGGCTTAGTCAGCAGCAAGTTGGTGTCCATGAGACTCACGTCGAGTCTATTCAAGCCGACATGGATATCATCGTCAAGCAGTTGGATAGAATAAACCTAATCGAGAAAAGGATTGACCAAATTAGTCAGGGTCAATCTAACCTAAACTCTGCTGCTCCAAGACCCTCCTATGCACCTCGAGCCCCTCCTACTCGAGTTAATCTACTCACTCGGGATGCATCCTCTCCTTATTTACGAGATCCTGCATATCAAAATCCCGTAAACAGTCCCAATCTAGCACCATATGACCAGGGTTACGCACCACCCGCAGACTATAATACATATCCCCTTGATGGATATACGTCTCAGATGTCTTCGGCCTACGAGGACGTCAGTGCTATTCAAGGATACGGGCATAATAACCCGTATTCAGAGATGTATAACCCTGGTTGGCACCAGCATCCGAACTTCTCCTGGTCTGGTAACTCACAGAGACCACATCAAGATCCACACTACCAGACCAGGCAATACGGGAATGCGCAAAACACATACCCTAGGCAACAACCATTCCCGTCTCAACAGCAGCAACACCGTTCTTTATACCAGCCGCTGCACCAAGCTGCCAGTCACCCTCCAAAGCGGGCTGACCCTTTGGAGGCACTGAAGGAGGAGCTGCAAGAATCAATGAGGAAATCTACACATGATAGCTTGCAGATAATGAAGGCGATGGCTGACCAGATGCAAACTATACAGAACATGCAAAACCAGTTGTTGCAGGAGCATAGGACTTAGGGAGCCTTGCCCTCCCAACCCGTCCCGAACCCTCGGTATGTGCAAAGCCAAGGCACCCCACCTAGGTTTCAGGCACCACAGGGACAGGTACACGCCATATTATAGGCACCTCTTGCACCACCTGGTTATGCTCAAGGCCAACCGCCTTTGATGCAGAACCCTGCATACTCTACCCCTTCCGCTCCCCCACCACCTCATGGACAGCAAGCCGATGCAAATGCTGTCTCATTGAGGAGTGGAAGGAAGACATTCGACCCACCACATAGGCAGGCGGGTCCTGATTTTTCTCACCCTTCGCCGCAGGCAGGTTCGACTCCATCTCAGGAGCCACCTACGGTAGATAAGGGTAAGAGGCCACTTGACCCTGAGATTCCCATCCCTTTTCCTGAGGCTCTGACGCAAAATGTAGTGCGGAAGGACACGCGGAATTTTGAGGACATGAAGTCAATTTTCAAGGAAGTACATATTCAGGTCCCCCTCCTCGAGGCAATTGATCACATCCCCGCTGTCGCTAGGTTCTTCAAGGACTATTGTACCCCGAAGCGACAGCCTAGAATTGGACGACAGGCAATACTTTCAAAAGAAGCTAATGCCGTGATTCTAGCCGACTTGCCACTGAAAAAGAAAAACCCTGGTACCCCACTCATCTTGCTTCTTGCAGGATTCTCCATTTGATCGGGCCCTTCTAGATCTGGGTTCGTCCATCAACCTACCTCCCACTACCGTATTTAATCGATTTCGATTTGGGGAGTTAAAGCCTACCTCAATCACGATTCAGCTGGCTAATAGATCAATAAAAACACCGAGGGGGTTGGTTGAGAACGTGATCGTAAAAGTCCGCGGATTCTGCTTTCCCGCAGCTTTTTCATTCTCGATATGGAGGTTCCTCCTAATCTCCGAGATGCACCAATCATTTTGGGTCGCCCATTTCTAGCAACAACCCAAGCAAATATTGATTGTGCATTCAGGTATATGGAGATAGCCCTAGGTAATGAGCGACTTCGACTTGACATATTCAGGGCATCAAGGAATTTTGACTGTGATCGCATAGAGGAGGATGGTGAAGATGAAGATTCGACATACTGTGGTAACATTGGGCTCCTTTGTGACGACCTAATGTCTCATTCGTCTGCACTATCAGGGTTCTTAGACCTCAATCCACACGGGATTGAGACCACTGCACTGCACTGCACATATCTCCCCGAGGATCCGACTGTTTAGGGTGTGTTTCTGACCACAACACCCCTGACTCTAACTATCCTGATCCGCACAATACTGAATCGCCCCTGTTGTTGCAGAAAGACGTGATCACAGCTAACGGGTTTCCCGTTAACGCAGTCACAACTGATTATCTCACAGGAAGCGAATTAGCAGGAATTCACATGCATACGGATCAGCAGATTCCCACCTTCGAGTTTGCTCCTCCTATCCCCATTTCTGACTCGGACCCACCCGTGATTGAATTGAAGCCCTTACCTGACTGACTTAAGTATGTGTTCTTGGTTGAAAGTGAGACATACCCGGTCATTATTAGTGCCCACTTAACCCAAGAACAGGAGCATCAATTGATTTCTACATTACAAGACCATAGGGCTGCTATAGGGTGGAGCATTGTTAATCTCCACGGAATTCGCCCCTCGTATTGCACTCATCACATTTACACGGATGAAGGAGTGAAACCTTCGAGACAACCTCAAAGACGGCTTAACCCGAATATGCTAGAGGTTGTTAAGAAGGAGATCATCAAATGGCTGGATGCAGGTATTGTATACCCAATCTCTGACAGCCAATGGGTGAGTCCGATCCAGATAGTGCCCAAGAAAGCAAGACTCACCGTAGTGAAAAATGATAGAGGCGAATCCAACCCAACCCGCACTGCAACATCTTGGTGGGTCTGCATCGACTATAGGAAATTGAACATGGCTACTCAGAAGGATCACTTTCCTTTGCCTTTCATTGATCAGATCTTGGAACGGTTAGCCGGACGCAGTTTCTTTTGCTTTCTTGATGGATACTCCGGGTATAATCAAGTAGCGATTAGCCCGGAAGATCAAGACAAGACCACATTCACATGCCCCTTTGGAACATTCGCTTTCAAGCGGATGCCCTTTGGCCTCTGCAACGCACCAGCAACATTTCATCGTTGTATGATGGCCATCTTCTTTGACATGATTGGGGACTGTGGAGGTGTTCATGGATGACTTCTCCATTTTCGGAGATGATTTCGCATCTTGTCTTAATAACCTCACCAAGATCCTGAAACGGTGTATTAAGGTAAACCTAGTACTATCCTTGGAGAAAAGCCATTTCATGGTGAGAGATGGCATAGTACTAGGGCACAGGATCTCTAAAAATGGACTCAAGGTCGATCGAGTTAAATCTGAGATTATTTCCCACTTACCGCCACCTAACTCGGTCAAGCAGATCAGATCATTCTTGGGTTATGTCGGCTTCTATCGGAGATTTATACGCGATTTCTCGAAAATTGCACGACCTTTAAAGAATCTCCTTGTCACCGATGCCCCATTTGAATTCAACACCTCGTGTCTCAGTGCCTTCGAGACTTTACGAAGCGCTGTCTCTGATTCCCCGATTCCCCAACCACTCGACTGGTCGCTTGATTTCGAGATGATGTGCGACACTTCTGATTTTGTTGTCGGTGCTGTTTTAGGCCAGCGTCGGGAAAAACAACCTTTTGTCATAAACTATGCTAGCAAGACGTTGAATGAGGCTCAACGTAATTATACAGTCATCGAAAAAGAACTGCTAGCAATAGTATTCGGGTTGGAGAAATTCAGATCTTATTTATTATGGTCCAAATTTATCATCTTCACTGATCACTCCACCCTCCGGCATTTATTGGCAAAGAAGGATGCCAAACCCCAACTAATGAGATGGATCCTTCTATTGCAAGAATTTGATATTGAAATCCGCGACAAAGCCGGAAAGCAAAATGTTGTGGCAGATCACCTATCTAGACTGGACCCAGGCCACATTCCTTATTCCCTGCCTATCCATGACCAATTTCCGGATGAATCCCTTTTAGCAATTTACTCTGTTGAGTTCCCCTGGTACGCGGATATCGTGAACTATCCTGCCGCAGGCAAGATTCCCGCGAACCTATCTAACGACTAGAAACTCAAATTTACTGCAGAGGCTAAATTCTACCTCTGGGATGACCCACTACTCTTCCGCATTAGAGCAGATCAGATTATTCGAAGATGCATCCCAAATTCTGAGATCCCCAGTGTGTTATCTTTTTGCCACGATGATGCTTGTGGTGGTCATTTCCCGAGACGGAAAACCACTGCAAAAATTTTGCAATCAGGATTTTTCTGGCCAACTATTTTCAGAGATACACACGAATACGCCCAACACTGCAAACGATGCCAGTCGGTCGGTTCTATGACCAAGAGACATGATGCCACTCCAGCCCATCATGGTTGTAGAAGTATTCAACGTCTGGGGCATCGATTTTATGGGCCCTTTTCCGAATTCGCATGGCTTCGAGTATATATTACTAGCCGTTGCCTGTCTCAAAGTGGGTCAAGGCCATCCCGACAAGACGGGCTGATCATAAGACCGTCATTTCTTTCATACGGCAATACATCTTCGCGAGATTCGGAATACCCCGCGCTCTGATTAGCGACGGGGGAAGCCACTTCATCCACGCTCACTTCAGGACATTATTAAAGAAATACGGGGTACATACCATATAGCCACCTCGTATCACCCGCAGACCAATGGGCAGGCTGAAGTGTCTAACCGTCAGATCAAGCTGATTCTCCAGAAGACGGTTAGACCAGACAGGAAGGACTGGTCCGATAAATTAGTTGATGCACTCTGAGCATATCGGACCACGTACAAGGTCCCACTCGAAATGTCACCATATCGTATGGTATATGGCAAGGCCTGTCACCTTCCTGTAGAGCTGGAACACCGCGCCTTTTGGGCGGTGCGAAAATGTAACCTTAACCTCGATGTAGGAGGTCAAGAATGGAAACTCCAACTCAGCGAATTAGAAGAGATCCGGCGGAAGGCCTATGAGAACGCATTGATATACAAGGACAAGACCAAGGCCTTTCATGACCGCCACATTCGGAGGAAAGCATTCATGCCCAACCAGCAAGTCTGGTTGTTCGATTCACGATTAAAACTTTCCGCAAGGAAGCTCAAGCCCAAGTGAACTGGCCCATATGTTGTGATTCACCCATATCCTAATGGGGCAATCCAGATCAGGGACCCAAAATTTGGCCATATATCTACGGTAAATGGCCAGCGCCTCAAGCCATTTTTGGCCTAGGAACCTCCTCCAACTGACGAGATCGTTCATCTTATTGAAGATGTGTGATTAAGTTTCACCCAGCTAGAAGCGTTAAACTCAGCATCTACTCCTCATCCATCACCCTATACATATTCATTTTTATATATAGCATATTTTTCTTTTAAGTATATTTTCTTTCTGCATATTGTAATACTGTCAGGTTGGCCAGTGCTAAATGTATAATTTCAAGAGCAATTACAGATGATTTCTACCCATTTACTCCCTACTGTATTTATTTTCTTTTATATTCATGCATGAGGACATGTAAGAACTTAGGCATGGGAGGGTAAATACAGTAAAACTGAAAAATTTTTATGCCAACATTTAGGAAAAACCTCGGAGCTGCATGTCAAACGTACTTTAGGACCCTAAATAAAAGAACCGACTCCACCTCCAAAGCTCGCATTAGAGCTAGCAATCGTCCGCAACAGCCATTTCCGACTCACCCGCTCACCTCTTATTCTAAATTTAGAGTCAAGCTGAATGTAACCCGATACGGGAATTTCACGAAGTACAAATTATACGAGCTTACTTGTTTATAGCATATATACATATTGCATTCATGAATAAGATTATTTTATTAAGAGCATGTTTTAGGGATTTTATTCTCTAGTTGATTCCTGTAATCTAGAATCCAGTACAACTTTTCACACACGTAGAATTTGCAATGGATTCACGGTGAAGGCTGATAAATGTCTTTAGTCTGTCGAGAAGCAATGCTTCTTCTCCTGAACCCCTGGACAGTGTTTTAGGAGTTAGGCAGATTTTCCTCCAAAAATCCACCAAATAATGTGAGATGAGAGTAGAGTGTACTGGTGCTCTAAGATTAGTACAAGGAATCCGGAATCCTAAATAATTAGGTGATGATACTCAGAAATTAGGCATAATTTTCACTTTCGATTCCTGCGTATACATTTTTGTGCGAAATTTTGAGAGCCACAAAATAAGGTAAATACGCAGAGAGCGAGTTTTCATAAAACTAAGACTAAGGTAGATGGTTACAACCATTCTTTACGGAATCTCGGCTGAAGGAGGGTATTGATGTCAAAGTCAGAAATACACCATCCTATCGTCTCTCCCAGTGCCGTGAGTAAGCACTTCCACCAAATATGCCACCCAATATCTCTTGAGCACCACCAATCCCTAATAATGCCTCAATAAAGTTCATGAATGTATGCTAGCTTGTGTTGTGTTGAAAAAAAAAATCATTACACAGAAAAAAATATGAAAAACAGAAAGAAAAGAGAAAAAAAGAAGAAAGACAGAAAAAGAAAAAACAATTGGAAGAAGTAAAGAGCAGAAAAAGAGTTTGTGAATATTTAGTATTTATTTCATTTGCATTGAGGCAATATCACCAAATAAATTTGAGATCCACCAAATAAGGCCTTAACTATTTTTCTGTGCTTCTGACCACCCGAATACTGGCTGAGGAATTCTGACTTAGTATTAGAGTTATAGGAACTCAATTAAAATGCTAATGTCAAGAGAGGCCACCAAATATAGGTCATATGTGTGAATCTAATGAGATTGTGAGCTCTAAGAAAAAGAAAAAAAAGAAAAGAAAAAGAGAAAGAGAAAGAGAGAATGAATACACAAGAACCAGAAGAGAGCATAGTTTTTCTCGTCTTTTTTTGAGTTAAGTTACTTGATATTCCGGGAATCTAGATTCTGAAATACTAATCTCTATGTAGCACCAAGTGAGAGTGAGCCACCAAATAAACACCCGTATCCCTCAGACATCCTCTACCCAAACTTAAAGCCAGGGTGAAATTCATAGAATATGTTGAATACCTCGAGGGAAAAAGTTCGCCTATTCTGTTAGAATTTTAGGGTCAAGTACAGACTTTAGAGGTGAATTAGTTTTTCACTCGAATCCATTGCAAAAGCTACATAGCTACACTTTCACGATTGTCTGGATTTCTAGAGCATAGGATGAAAACAAAAAAGAGAAAAATCTCTACACATACACTTGATAAAATAATCAAGCCCTTAGAGACCCTTCTATGAATAACTTAGTCTTGCATTTGCTAGGGACTAGTAAAATTTAGGCATTCGGGTATGATTGCGCAGCAATTATAGGTCTTAATTGACCAAAATTAAGCTAAGACTTAGCATAAGGTAGGATAATTCATGCATGCATAAGCATTATTTGCATCTCTACTGCTTTCTTTTAATATGCATAAAATAATGCTATGATGTACTGATTAGGTGCATTATGTCAATTACAGGTAATAAGCTGATCTGAAGGAAGATCTGAAGCTGGAATAACTGGTGTTGCAGCAGAGCTGGAGCAGAAGACCTAGATTAGATGTAATAGATAATAATGTAAGGGAGTTAAGGTATGTTATTCTATTAAGTATGAATAAAGCAGTAAAATATGAAGAACTTAAGACCATCTTAACCCTAGGACAGCCTAGAAGCTTCCCCAAGCCTTAGCCACCCTTAAATTAGGTCACCGCACCTTAAGAAACCTTAAAACCCTAATTTTAACCTCTATCTGGACATCCAGATAAGTTATAGGACATTCAGAACCCTTAACCAACTCTCGCACACCTTACACCCACTTCTGCAGTGTTATTGGACGTCCAGACACTTTGTCAGACGTCCAATTTCTGCAGAATAGCCAAGACAAAACCTAGAATCCCTCCTGACTCTGATTAGACGTCCAGACAATAAGTTTGGACTTTTGATTTTTCACTATAAGATGTCTGACACTTTTATTAGATGTCTGGAACTGCTCTCCAGTTCCTGTTTTGAGATTCAAGCCTTGATCTTGGATCTCTAGATCCCTAAACCCAATTCCAACCCCATAGAAACCTAAATGAAGGTGCTCTAACCCTAATACATCACCTCTAGACATCCCTAAGGACCTAATTAGGTCCTCACTAAACCTAATTGACTTGGATCTTAGTCAATTCCATCAGTCTATTCAATTGGACTCATTGAGTCCAATTGAGCCATGATCTCACTCAGCACACTATCCAATTGGGCTCAATGAGAGTCCAATTGACCTAGACCTGACTTAATTGAGCTATTTTACTCTCAATTAAGTTTTCACACGCCCAATTATAAGTTTAATTACACTACCTTAGTGAATTAGGGTTTACAACCCTAATTTGAGACCTACCTTAACCTAAATCCACTAAAACCTAACTTAATCAACCTAGCCACCTAAGTTTCGACCCACACACACCATCCACATGAAAATACCTAACCTAGAGTTCTTTAGAACTCTCTACCATGTGTTGTTGCCTTGGTTGCTAAAATTAGCAACCAAGAGCCATTCAATTTTTAGATCCACATTTGGTGGATCTAAAAACCACCATCCATCATCTCTCTCACTCTCCCATGAACTCCCACCATAGGCCTCTCTAGAGAATTCCATAATTCTCTAGAGAGCTTCCCTTAGGTCTATAAAAAGACCGAAGGGGTAGCCATTTGCACCCATCCATCTCTTGGCTTTATTCACTTCCATTTAGGTTAGCTACATTCCACCTCCACTCTACTTCCACGAGTTGCTCACCATGGCCACCACCATCTCCACGCCAGGATGCTGGATCACCTCTCCAACCTCTCTCCAAGGGTCGGCCTAAGCACCATTGGCCGCCCCTCCTCTCAACCATTCAAAGGCCATCGGAGCTCACCTCCGAATGCCCTTATTTCTGCTAGATTAGTAGCTAGTTCTTCATAGTTTACATGCTTTTATTTACTGCTTAGTGTAGCTCTTTACTCTCCCCTAATGATGCATGCAAAATCTCCCCATAGATTTCTGTATGCAATCGTTTTCTGTTAGCTAGATTGATGTTTTTAAGCTTTCCTCTAGTTCCATGTTGCAAACACTCTTGAATGAATGAAAGAAATTTTTCTATATATATGTGTGTCTATGTGTTGAGAATCATCACGAGCTTATTGCAATATATTTGGTGTAATTAAAGTTGCCTGCTTTTAACTTCTGATATTCTTACAACTAAGCATGTTGTGCTTAAATACGTAATAACCACAAACCGCCATGCAATTTTAAGTAGAGAGAAAATGAGATCGATTTCAGATTTGCATAATCGCCTCCCAGAGACGAACAACCGGGACTCAAATCTCGTTATCTTTATAAAAAAAAAAATCATATTTTTGACGAACGTTTTTGCGCGACTATATTAAGATTTTCGACGACTTTAAAATACGTGAAAACAGCTTCTGTCAAGGACCTAGGGATAATAGGAAATAATAAAACTCTATACCAAAATAGGAAAACCTAAAAACTAATCCTAGTAAATTTAATCCTAATCTATTTTATTCTAATACTCTCCACCAAATTGAAGCATGTAGAACCCAACTTGTTACAAGAAACAAAAGTTAACCCCCCCTCCCCCAAATGTAGACATCCAAACGAGCAAGTGGCAAATTAGAGTAAGTTGCAGCTGTGCCAGAACTAGCAACCATAGTAGACAGACAACAACAATAATAGCAAACAGACAATAGGAGATGATCCCAAGCAACATCAAAAAGTAGGAAGAGACGAGATACGATCCCAAGCAGTACAGCAGTAACAAATGGCAAAAGACTATAGCAGAAGTAGTAGTCACAGACAACAGTAATATGATTATAGTAGGGGTAGCAGCAGTAGATGACAGCAGTATGATTGTGTAAAGATCGTAGCAATAGCAGTAGTAAGCAATACTAGATAGTAGGAGGCTGCAACAAAAGTAGCAGCAGGAAAGGTGGTCTCAAAAGTGACCTTAGACGCTCTAGTTCCCATTGAAAAAAGAAATTTCAATTTTTAATGAGAAAATCCAAAGTATCCAGGGACTTTCTACGAGGGGGTGCAAGGGTGAAAGCAACCCCCCCCCCCCCCCCCGATATGAATAGGGGCACCAACATTAGTAATAGTAGCATCTATAGCAATAAAGCAAGAGTGCATTATGCGTGCATGGGTAGCAATGTGCTCATTGTAGCGTGCGAGAAAGTAGTATGCGCTCCAATGCACAAGCAAGCACATAGGAATCACGCACTAGATGCATAGAGGTGCATGTGGTGACGCATAAGAGGCACACGCAATGGTGCATACATGAGTAGAGGTATGTGTTTGGTGGCGTGTGCATGGAAGCAAAGCACACATGTTGCATGAACAGGGGTAGACATGCACATGATGGCACATGACCAAGGTTTTAAATACCGATATCAATGTCATATCGACAAGTCGAAAAAGGAATATATCATGGGTATGTCGCTAATATATCGCTGATATCGATAAATTTTGGAGAGATCACTAAAAAAGGCCTAAAATGTTCCAAAATATTACAAATTTGATAAAAATTAACGTTTTAATAACTAGTACATCATGATGAAATACATAGAAGACGAAAATCATAGATTCTAAATGAAAATATAAAAGAAATGCACTAGTCGTATATTAACAAAATCATATATTGAAAAGAAAGTATACATAATATGATAATAATTGAAAAATGTTCATAGTAATGCTATTCACCAGAAGAAATGAAATATCAATAGTGCTAAAGTATCAGTAGACCACACCAAGCACAGAAGCACTGGCCAGTGCCACCAAATCAATACCAAGTTGAGTTTCAACCTGGCTTGATATCTCTCCTCTGATTATCTTCCTCTATTAGTAGTACTTTAACATATTCATAATATGACTCCCACGCTATGTAACTGTATTAAGTATTGTATTCATTGATGCATCGTTGATGGTCATCATCACTACAATACAGAAGTATTCCAAGATGTGGATATCGACTGTGAGTGTCGAATAAGCTGCTCCTGCTTCTAGTTCTAGATCTATCATAAGTAGACTCATCTTGATGTCCTCTTGAATTTGTGGACCCTTTAGAACCACCTCTATTCAATGTAGGACTTGACAATTCACAAGGTTCACATTGTCTCATCGATGAATTTCATGGCGGTCGAGGAAGTCGTGCAGTAGAGTGAAAAGGTTGATAAGAAAATAGTTGAGGACCTTGAAATGGAAAATACCCAAGAAATATCCCATAGCCACAACTTGCAGATGCATGATCACTTTGAATACTATCGCTTTCGTGACGACCATCATACTTATAGGAGGAACCACAATAAGATGGAGGACTGGTGTAGTTGGGGAAGTAACTAAATGAACTTTGTGCCTTATCTTGGGGTTGGTATTGAAGGCTGGTATAATGAAATCCATAGCCACCATAGTAACTTGATGATGATGATCCTGAGCTACCTCTAAAGATTGATTTCGCCGCCAGATTACGGGATCCCACCGATGAACTTAAATCATCGATGGACATCATAGAATAGCCTGAGGCATACCCATACCATGTTCCTGTATCATAGTCAAGAGGTGGACTTGGCACGAGGTCTCCATGTATATTTGTATATCTTTGCGTATATTCATGCTAGGCATCATCTCTAGACTCTACTAGGACCTTGATGATGATATCCTTCATCTCCAACACTACTTTTTATCTGTGGCTCGTCAACTATCACTGCATCGTCATCATTTTATGTTCCTCTTAAAGATGGTGAATCATTGATTAATATTTTATGACTTTTTATAATTTAGTTCTTCGACAAATCATGCATCCATGTGAGTCGCACAGGGTAGGAAAAAAGAAATGGAAAGAATCCGTGCCCATGTAAGTTGCACAAGTAGACAGATATGTGACCAACATATCTCTCATATCGATCACATATCACCAATTTAATGGAAAAATTCAACTACAGTCCTTCGATATCGGTGAAATCATGAAAAAAAGATATGGCATGTGATATCGATATGGAGATGTCTCTTGATATCGATATATCGACGATAATGTCAAACATTGCACATGACAGGAGAGTAGCGTAGTGTTGTACACTATGCACGTAGCTAACAAAATAGTGCACACTTGTGCTTACGATAGGCCAAGGCACCAAACGCAAGACCGCGCGATGCAATAACAGCAATCCAGGTGTGTTGGCATGAGGTGGGCAGAGAGCCTACACGTGATGTGCAACAAGTAGGGAGACACCTCATACGTTGGTGCACAGAGGCACGAAGCCTGCATGCATGTGTGCTACATGCAGGGAGTACACACGCAATATGGTGTGCGCAAGTAGACTGTTGCTCCCTCTCCACATGCATGCGTGGAGAAGGGGGGCAGCGAAGGCAATGGGCCTCTCTCTATCGCAGGGCTTAGAATTAGGATTTTTTTCCTAAGATGATCCTTATTTTGATACCATGTTGGATAATTTTTTTTTTTTTTGAAAAGGTAAAAGGTGGTTATCCGTATGATAACCACCCAAATTTATTATTCAAAAAAAAAGTTACATCATCATAGCTACAAGGCAAACTCCCAAAACACCACATGGGAGGAAATAGATTGTAAAATATTCTCAACATAAGGCATCTCGCACCTAAACTCAACCCATTCCTTCCTAGCCACACGCCCCACAAAAGGACCAGCACCTTTGCCTTCTCTTTCCTCGTCCTAAACATGTTTCCTCCTATGTGGATGTTACCCCTCTTAAATGAAGACCAAAACCCCTTCATATTATCATGGGTAATCCACTCAATCCCCATCAGCCTCCAAACCTGTGCCACAAAAGGACATCTAAAGAACAAATGCTAAATATCCTCATCTGCCCCTTTGCAAAAGGGGCAGCTAAGGTCATCCGTCGTGACCCACTTCACTATCCAGGTCTTGGTTAGAATTATATTCTTTCTCACTAACCAAGCGAAAACTCTACCCTTCAACGAGCACTCTATCGACCACAATAATCTGCAATCCCTCTGGAGATCAACATCCACCGCATGCGACGATGCACACAGCTTGCGATAAGACCTAGCCACAGAGAACTCCCCCTCATTCCAACAATAAGTGTCCCTCCCTCCCTCTTGTTCCCATCCATCCAAATCTCACAGTAGATGCTGGAACTCCGCACACCTTTGATCCGACAACACCCCTTGGAAAATGGGGCACTAAGCACCACCACAACTCCCCACGGTGGCCTCCTTGATTGAGGCCCTCGAGAAGAGACAAGGAGACATGTCACAAAGGTTGCCATCACCCTTGTGATGATGTATTTTTTTCAGGGAGAACTCCAACATTCATCCTGAACGCGTTACCTATATTGGATAAAAATAAACTATATATTTTTTATTAAGCAAGTCTTAACCCTCTTTGTAGAGAGAAGACCTAAGGATAATAGGAAACAATAAAACTCTTTACCAAAATAGGAAAAACCAAAAATACGAAAGACAACTAATCCTAACAGTCTATTTTATTCTCTAACAATGTCCATCTGTACATATACGCTATTTATACCTTCTTAAATGGCAGAGGATAAACTTTCAGATGATCCCTGGGAACTTGAATCCTGTCGTGTGCTATGCTTGTTCATAGCAGTTAAGGTTAAATTTGACCTTTTGCAACAAAATTAAGTACCACCATAAATACTTTGTTTTTTGGAAGGAAAAACAATGACTACACAAGGTTAGTAGCCATCTAAAAATCTTACAAAAAACCAGGCTGAAATTACATGAAAAAAAAAAGTTCACCCCACTCAAAGCAATGATGACCAGGCATAGAGACATGTTTTCCATGTAAGGCCTATCATCCCTGAGCAGCACCCCCCTTTACTCATTCCAAATTGCCCACAAAAAACCAAGGGGCACTGAATGCTTCGGCTTGGTGAGAAACACAGACAGGCCATCAGCAGGATTCTCCCTCTAGAAAGATCTCCAAAAGAATCAAAAGAAGAGGTGTGAACCTAGTCAATGTCCACTTCCCTCCAAATGCTGGTGGACAAGCTCTACATAGGGGACAAGCAGTATTTGCTCCGAGTGCCCACCAGCTACATCGGATCTTTGTTACTGTCCTCTGTATTCATAGCTCCCGAGCCCTTCCAAAGGAGCCTGCAATCTCTCAGGTCTTTGTACCCATTCTCCATTCCTGGCCATAATGCACTGTACGAGTGACGAACTGAAAGCTCCCCATTCTCCCATGCCCACCCATCCTCCAAGTCCCTCTGATAGAGTCATAAATATAAGTATTTTTAAAAGAAAATTACTTTATGTTTTACTACTACTGCATTTTACAACCATGTACTTTTTACATGTGTATTATCTTCATTACAAATTATAAGTATGTTTTACAAGTCATTATGTGATTCCTTAATTATATATCCTTTATATGTTTGCCTATATTTACAATCTGTTTATCTTTTGCTTCACAAATGTTGACTCATTGCTTACAAATAAATTCACTTGTTTTCACAAGACAATATATTTATTTTAGTATTTTATTATATGCTCTTACAGTTGTTATCTCTTTTGTTTTCTTTTGAACAGTTATCTCTGGCCTTTTCTTGCAATTGATTATGTAATTTTTTCAAGTGCCTTATCTTCGCCTTGCAAATATTGTCTTCGCTTTACAAGATATTGTGCAAGTTAAGTGGTTATAGTCTTCAAAAGTTGCTTTTCTTTGTTTTGCTAATATTTACTCAAAGGTTATAAGCACATTCACTAGTTTTACAAAGATTTCTGTTTGTTTTGCAATTTTATTTAATATTTCTAAAATGTTGTTTACATTTTTGCCAATTGTGGAGTAGGTGGCAGTGGTCAGCAGTAGGCAGAGGGCAATGGTGATCAGTAAGGACCAGTTGGTGAATTAAAGCAAAAGTGTGGTGGGAAGTGGTGATAGTGGCTGAATATGTGCGCAAATGCATGCCAACACACAGACACACATATATCAAAAAAAAAGAAGCACCCAAAGGCCCTTTCAACTGAATCATCCTTGAATTCTCCCTGTGAAGGTTTCAAGTAAAGAACAAGAAAGAACATCAACATTGATTTTGTGTACGCCATATTGTCAATTCACAAAACTATATCTAGTGGATCTAAATACAATGAAAGAGAAATCAAGAAATACCATTCTGTTCATTGCCCTGATAAAAAAGATTAACCTTGGGAATGACCATTAATTTACATCAATACTAGCACTATCAGATTCAAAAGCAATAAAGTTGTCAACTAAATAAACAATCCAACTAATCAGCCGCAAATTTGACAAGCTCACTCACCTGGTGAAGACCAAGTTTCCCACCCATGCTGTAGAAATTCACGATGCAGATGTCTGGCAAGAAGTTTGGGAGCACATCTTCAGCACAACATTTATAATCCTTCTTTATAAGGTCATGAGATGCCCACATTGCACTTTCCACCAACTTTTTAAACTGTCCAGGAATTGGAGGAGGTACAGCCCCATCAACCGCCCGTACCTCGTGGTACTCATGTGTCTGTGGATCCCAGTTCTTTCCAAGGCACATCATTTGCAGGTGCAGCTTAGCCCCATCCCTGTAACCTGGTTGGTAGAAGCCACCAGACCCAAGACCCAGTCCTCGGCATTGCCTTACTATCTCCACCTAAATTTTTCACCAATAGCAGATAATAGTTCTCAGCATGCCAACAGGCTTAGCAACGCATTCAATGGGCACTAACGATGCTCTCTCCACATTATGATCTACACATCAGTTCACATGGAAACAGCAATGTAATTTCACCAAGGTGATGTTCGTTTAGCGGCCATCTATTCTGCATTTACTAGTTGGCTTAACTCCGGAATTGGCCAATTCCTGAATTAAGCCCTCAATTCTGAGATAAACTTATTCTACCTCAGTTTATTCCTCACAACAATTCTCTTATTCCTCACTTAATTCCTTGAAGTGACATATGATGACCCAAACACTAAACTTCACAATTCCTAAAGTTGATTCCACACTTTACCGATTCCTCCACTTATTCCAATTAGCTAATTCCACCAAAGGAATGCATGATATCTACCCAAACCACAAACCCAATTCGGAATTCCGAGAAACCGACACCTGATCGCGATGCCCGAGGTAGTTCTTCAGCAGAACCATTCCTGTCTTCAACATGATACCCTGCGGTCCCGAAGTCGAACACCTGGCAAGCATCCTTCTCCTCTCCCTGTTCACCTGGAGCAACGACCTCTTCAGTTGGAACACCTGGTCCTTCGGCGGCGGGCACAGATCAAAACCACACTTCCCATCCCCTCGTTCGGGACTCCCCACCACCCGCTTCTCCGGAGAGGCACGTGGGAGCTGATCGGAAGCGCCAAGAAGCGTCCTTTGGGGCTTCACCGACGGAAACGATCCGCTCCCGACACGAGGTGTAAACTTCCCCTCCACCGCACAAGGGGAACCCTCTTTACCGACGGACGCCTTGAAAGCAACGGTACCCAAGATCGAATCAGGCGCAAGGGAGGGAGCTTTAACGAGGAAATCGAGTAATGGGGAGGAAACGTCGACAACCCACGAAGAGGAAGGTGGAAAGGAGGGGCCTTTGTGGCGTTTACCTGCTGGGGGGTGGTGTGCGGGGAGCGAGCTATGTTGGACCACCCGACGCGGGGTCTATCGGAGGACATGTGGTTGACCCGAGAGGTGGAGGATGAGGAGGAGGAGGGGAGTTGGAGGAAGAGGAGAGTGAGGGGAAGGGGCGGCGAGAGGCGAAGCGGAGCCGCAACATGGAAAAGGGGGCACACGAGCGTTCCGTTGTGGATCCATCCATTTCATTATTGCGAACGTGAACTTTTTTTTCATGAGTGTTCAGCTGTATGACGAGGTAAGTGATGGTTACATGTTAGGATAATACTTTTTTATATAAGAATTTGGAAAAAGATTAGGTGAGAGGAGAGTTTTGTACGTCGGATAAAAATTTTTTATATTTAAATTTTGGGGAAAACAAAAAAAAAGTGATGGAAAGAGTTTACGAAAAAAAATTGCTTAAATTATGATGGGATATCTCATTAAATATAGTATTTAGTTTACTTACATTATATTTGGCTAAGAGTTTATTTTTTAAATTGATTATCTCAATATATATCTCTTACCCCTTTTCAAGAAGAAATGACCTATTAAACGGAGTTGACCTTGTGGACACTTTGTTATCGGGTGGAGTATTGGATGGCTGCAAAGGATAGTGTTGGATGGGGTATAACAAGAAGCATGGATATTGCTATCTTCTTGGATTTTAATCTTGAAAGATTTGCATGGGATCAAGGAAGCATATTTATCCCTGTGAAAGAGACTCATCAAATCTTATTAGGGAAGATATATTTGGTTCACATGACCGGGCAAGCTCTTGGCCCATACCTTCAAGCATGCATTTTGCTTTCTTAGTGTTGAGAATTTGATTTAGGTTCTAGATTCAACATTTGAATGATTTTATGTCCAAATTGGTTTGGGTATGGTGATTCCCTTGCTTGGAAGCATACAGTACTCTCTTGCATTGCACTTATTGAGCATGCACCAATGGTAGATATAGGGGGCAAGGAAGTTTAGCATTGGATACTAATGACTATAGTTCACTTGTGATGTTACAAAACCTGAGTTTTCAAATGTGTTGCTGGTGTTGACCCTTCTTTTTGTTTACGTTACAAGAGGGGTTAACACCTATTTCCTTTTACTTGAAATAGGTGTTAATCTGGGGTGTTAAGAAGGAGAAAGGTAAAAAAAGGAGGGTTAACATCAATTTCAACTTAACACCAATAGGAACTTGAGTTTTGCAAAACTTGGATTTTCTCTCCAAAACATGGGTTTTAGAAGGTGATGCTAACCCATGAAATAAACGTAGGTTAACCTTTTAACCCCTAAATAAACTAGGCTTATAAAGGATGATAAGATTTGATTTGTTTTGTGAATTTATGGGAACCTGCTGAGGGAGAAGCTTCCCTCTTGCGAGGACATAAGGCTAATTTACATCATGAGTTAACTAATCAAGATTTTCATCTTTGCAATGAGGGTTAACTCCTATTCATGTTTACTTGTCCTCGGGGGTTAACCCTAGTAAGTGTTTATTGAATGAGGGTTAAAAGTAGGGCTAACCTGTGATGCGACAAGGGGCTATTTACTTAGAAATGAGTCTTAAAAGAGAAGATAAGTTAGAAAAGGACAACTTTACCCTTAGGATGGTAAGTAAGTTAGGTGTTATGGTATTTTTTTATATCATACAACATATTATGTGACAAATTGCATTATAGTCGATATTAATGTAACAAATAGGTTGTAATTATTTTATTTATTAAATATTAATTATCTTATGTTATAATAATAATTAAATTATAATGCTCTGATTATTTGCTAATTAGGAAACACTTAATTTCATTAGTCAGTGATTAATTGATGGTAATAACAATATGATTATTTGTTAATAAGATATGTCGTTATAGTTTAAAGAAGTAATTTTTGTAATTATTATAAAGTAATTATCTTTTGTTGCAAATGCTAACTGTACTGTAATTATGTTAATACTATGATTATATATATGCTAGTTAAGAAGAACATAATGATTAGTTAGTCATTAATAATTTTTTAGCAATTAAAATATGATTATTTGCTGTAGTTGAATAAATTATTATGATTCAAGTATATGTTAAATTAAGTTAATTATTTAATTATCAACAAATTATGTTAAAATGATTATTAATTGAAATACGTCAACCCACCATACATGAGAGGAGAAAGGATGGGATGGAAATAATGTGATGGGATAAGAAGGAAGAAAACATAAGTTGGAAAGTGGGGTTATCTCAACCTACCATCGATGTTGGATTTGTTTAGCCCAAGTTTCAAAGGTAAAGTGGAACTTGGTTGACTCCTACGGTAAATGAGAATTAACCCTTGACAAATAAGGTTAACCTCAACTGTAAATTTATCTATAAGGGTCAACTGAAATAGAGACCCCATACAACAATGGTTTGCATGCAAGTGATTAGCATTTGGTGGAAGACACTTGCCCTGCAACCAAACGGATACTAAGATTGGGGTTTGCCTATGGATCCTAGATGCCCCTTAGTGTTGTAATGCTAGATAGTCTATGCCAGACTTCCCTGGCAAGGAGCATTTTCATTTTTCTAGGGTTAATTTGCAGAATCTAGAGTCATATATAACCCATGTATCCAATATATTATACTAAGATAATGACACTCATCAAAGATAATTAATTTACAAACCTATCCTCCCAAATTAATTGAAATTTGAATTGAAATCTTACTGCTCCCACTTACGTGATATAAACTTATTCAACAGTTAAACTATCCAACCAACTCCCGATGTATCATACTCTATTGTATGCTTGTGATCTCTTTTTTTCCGAGGTACCCATTCTCCAAAAAAAATGAAAAAAAACAAAAAGAAAAGAATGGGATTTAACACAATTTCGACGTTGACATTTCCATGTTTTTGTCTTAAACCAAAAGTCTCTTACAGGCAAACTATAGGAAATACAAACCCTATCCCTAGGTAACATGGGAATAGAAATTCAAATCTAAGTTCTACTTAATAAAATCGGGAGACCCTATTATTCAACCCTACTTCCATGTCAATAATCATTTCTAACAAATCAAATGGATGCTAGTTAGTTCACATGCATGTAACTGGGATTTGTTCACATGAATTTAAACGAAGATTGAATATCGTTCTCTTACACGTCAAAAGAAAATTGGAAAAAAAATTACTTGCAAAAAAATTATGCAACTTAAACCGTAAAGCTCTCATCTTTTGTGGATGAGTTAAGGATTCGATATAGCTTTTTAAATTTAAATGTATGGTAAACTATGTTAAATCATTAATTTATCATTGTAAATATATATATTACTGTTAGGAAATAAATTAAAGTTTAATTAGTTAAAAATAATATTTTTTTTATTTTAATTTATGTTATTTTTGGTAACTTGATTGTTATAATTTTTTATTATATCAAATCTTCTCTATATAAAGGGATATTACTTACTTATTTCAATAATAAAAATCATTCCATCATTTTTAATATTGTATCAGAGTTACCGATCTTTATAGCTTAGGATTAGGAGAGAAGAAACCAAATTAGAGAGGGGAAAGGGGGTCTTCAGCGATGCCATCAGTCTCCAACAAGCCACCAGAGAAGCCCCTCTTCTCCACATCAATCTCCTCGTCTCTTCTCTCACACTGATCTTCTTGTTCTCTTCTTTTCTCAATGTTGGAATCCACCAACAACCGTTGCAACAACAACCGAAGATCATCACCATTGTCACCAATCATTGCTCCAATTATCGTTGGCCTTCTGATCATCACGTAGATGAGATGCACTCTCATGCACATAGAGCATTTCGATTGACTCTTGAGGTGTAGGAATAATGGGGGCAATGTGACCTTATGCACGCCCAGCTTGTGAGGTGTAGGAGCAATGACACCTATGTGAACTTATGCACACTTAAGAGGATCAAGCCTCGTCATCTTTAAACTCTTGCATGTGGGAGCAGGAGCACCCAAGTTGTAGTCGTGATTTCTCACATACCTAGCACCTTACACGAGACATCCAAGGACATGTGACTAGTAGTTGCACATGTAGATGACAGTTACTTCATCATCTATCGTTGATCTTTGACTTTTGTCTATCACTGCTGCTCCTCTGACTACTTGAATTAGGGGGGAGTCTCTTGTTTGTCATGACTCCTTCATGTTGGGTATTGTATGCTCCAATTTAGAGGAGTGAAGTGTTAGGAAAGAAATTAAAATTTAATTAATTAATAATTTAATTATCTTTTGCATTTTAATTTATGTTATTTTTAACAACTTAATTGTTATAGTTACTTAATGTATCAAACCTCCTCTCTAGTATATGTCTTACTTATTCCAATAAAAAAAATTATTCCCTCGTACTTAAGAAATACTTCAAAAATCCTCCAATATCTCAAACACTGAACTTGCATAAAAATATATGGCTCTTTCGTAGGTAGATTTGTTCCACATATGCCTAAGTCTACGTCTAAATCTAAAAATAATTTTTTTTAATCGCCAACCCTTTTCAACTTCCTCGTGTGTGTAAAAATTCCTTGAGAAGCTCGGGCTCCGATCGGTCGTACGTTGTCGATCGGCCCCCCTTCCTCCGGATGAGCCTCTTCCTCTTCTTAGACCTCTCTCCAACATCAAGCTAACCTCGTCCCCGACATGCATAGACTCTTGTTGCTTGTGGCGGCTGGACGCGTTGGTCGAGTTGTTGTGGCACGAAGGGATGCGTGCGGTGTTTCTGACGTGCTTCCATGGCTTGGCGTGTCGCGAGCATCGATTTGGCTTGCTGTATGTTGGTGGCGCGATAAGCAACGGAAGATCGGAGGAGAGGTACGACGCTCACTCCGGTGTGCTGTGGCGAGGCGTTTCGATGCGGCGACGGTCTGGCGTGGAGCACTCCGACATTCAGATCGGCCAGTCAAGGCGAGCTGTGGCTGCAGCGGTTCGATGTGCTGAAGGTGGAAGTACGGCAGTTCAACGAGTTGTGGTGGTCGTTGGTGGCTGTGGTGTCATGCTCTTCGTGGTGCGGTGAGCTTGGCATTGCCGTCGTTGGCTATTGCAGGAGCAGGAGTCGATCCTTTTGTCATCTTGGATGGTTTGGTTTGATGGAGTGGTTTGGTCTTTTTTTTTTTTTTTAGTGTAGTTTTGGTTTTAGTTTGTTTCTCTCTGAGGAGATGAAATGTTCTTCCCCTTAAGGATGAAACGTTCTTTTCCTAGGGGATTGACGTTTCTTTGGGGACATGCAAGAATCTGTGTTTCATATGATTGGAATTGATCATGCATTGTACCGGTTATAATTTTGGTTGGATCTCCCGTTTGTGCTAATAGTTAGGAAATCTCCTAGTTGCACAGTCGTATCGTTGAGTATGTCACGGTGACTCGATTCCCTATCACTATTTGTTTTAGACTTATGTTGAAATTTTGTTCCCTATGTGGATGGAGATTTTTCCTCTTATCTTGCATCACTTGCATGGTTCAACTCGTGAAAGAAACTCAAAAAAAAGAAAAATCTACGTCTGAGTCCAAAATTTCCTATCTCAGTATGTATCCAACAAAATTCTGAGAATAACATCCAACTCCAACGAATATCTAGATCCATATGGTCACATGCTATAAAGTAGTTTCCTGGTCATTTCATGAGGTTCGTGGTCATGCACCCTTAGAAGTAAATATCATTGGTAATATTAATTTATTATATTACATCTGTGATACTTAAAAAATATTTGATTTAAAATTTAAATATTTAAATATTATAGGTAATATTTCAAGTGTTGTCCGTAACATTTGATATAGAATCGAAATATCTTTGATGACATTTGTTTCAAATGATACAATTTAATTTAAAAGGAAACATGCAGGTGAACTTTTGAAAAATTTTAATATTAACATACATCTATTCTCTCTGAAATTAAAACAAGGATGTGTTAAGGTGCTTCTCGTCGTGGAATTCTCTGTAAAATCTTTTCTGAAGTCGTTGCCGTATGCATGACACAAATCCTCCGAAAACTCAATCCCGTTGATGGGTCCGAATCTTTCTTTGCGGGCTGTAATCTTCACGTGCAAACTCCTCATGGGCTTCCAAGTGGTGCACCCAAGTGCCACGGCCTGCGCTAAAATTGACCTTTCTAAATTACCAACGTAAACCCAAAATAAACATGTCGATTTCAATGAAATCGATCAAAGAAATGAGTGATAGGATAACTAACTGCCCAAGACCCAACACGATCCGAAAATTATGGATCCAACCTGACCAATAATTTAACGGGTGCATGGATCTAATGGGTCCTCAAAGGGTCTAATGTGTTCTTAGTGGGTCTAAGTGAGTCTAATGGATGCTTCGAGAGTCCAGTGGGCCTAGCCGACCCTTGACGGTTCCTGGGGGGAATGCTTAGGGAATGATGAAATGTGGGAGTCATCTAAGAGGCAACCTTTAGTGGTTAGATCGAGCTTTGATCGAAGCTATCGTCGAGTTATACTTCGGAGCTTAATTACATGGCTTCAATCATTGTTGAATGAACTTGGTCTTACCTTAAACCACTACTCCTTTCCTTTTAACTCTCTCTTCTCGTGATTTTTTCCACCCTACACAGGCGTGATTTCGTGCCTTTTGAAGTTGATTGTTTGTAATGGTTTGTTCGCAGGATTCCTCAACACTCAATTCCACCCGAACTATGCTCATGGTTTCTGTTCTTACTGTTTATATTGTAATCTGGTGGATTTGAGAATCTTGGTATTCCCTGTGGTCTCAAATTTAACTTTTTGACCGACCCAAAAAGATTTGGAACTCTTTGTAAACGTTGTTATTTCCATCACATTAATTAACTTTTTTTTTTTTTCCTTTTTAGGATCCACGTAGAATCTAATTGCATAAATTGAAGAGTGATTGACCATCATAAAGTGAGATAAGCTACAAATGGTTCACAACTTTCTGCACTTCGTGCGAGCACTCAACTCGCCCATAACTCAGGTAAAGGTTACAGTTATTAAGGAATTACCATTTTCGCCAGCATCAACTATGCACAGTAATAAATGACAAGTCACGACTCTCGTTGCCTTACGGCGTAGAGTAATCTTGATTACAGAGACGTCTTCTTTCTTTTTTGTATTTTTTTTATTTTTTATTTTAATTCTTCCATTTTATCTTCTCCGTTCGTAATTCCTTCATTCTTTGTGACAAGACGTAGTTGGCAGTTTTTTTCTTCTTTCGGGAGGATTACAGAGATGAGACATTACCACTGTAAATTTCGATTATCTCTCTTTATTTACCCGTGAGGTTTCACATCCCCAGTAATTTTTTCATTTTTATTTGAAAAAAAAGAATGACAACCGAGTGGTTGAGGGGATTTTCAATGAAGGCGACAGATGGGATGCAAATAAAATGATTAATAGTTTGAGTTTCTCGATTTACATATAAGTATCAAAAAATATATGGCCACAGAAGATCGCAATAGATAAAATAATTAAGCACAACATATCCTTCTTCCTTAGGTCTGGGATTTACAATGGTAGCGATGATTTCACCAAAATCGTGTCATCAAATGGTTTCGATATTTTGCTTTCTTTCACGTTAAATTCATGGCTATAACATGCACATCTCATCTATCAAAGAAGATTGGTGTCAAAATTAGCATACGGTATATGCAGTTTTGTATTGCTTATTTTAAAAAATATAAAATAATTAATTAATTTATTAAAATTTATATTACATGTAATGTTATAATTATACAATTATCTCAAATAATATAATAAAAAAATATAGTTAATATTCCCATACTTTAATTACTAAAATAAGAATCTAAAATAAAAATTAAATCAAAAATTTTAAATCAATTTAAATCAAAATATATTATTAAGAATCTAAAATGATATCTAGATAAAAAATTTAAAGTCACACGTAAGAATTTAAATTGAAATTTAAAGTAAAAATTTAAAATCAGATGTAAATAAATTAAAATGAAAAAATTTAAATGTACCGTGTACATCATGTCAAATAATATCTAAAAGATAAAAAAGAAGAAATTTTTCAAAGACTTAAATCAAAATCATCCTCCTTAAAAGCTTGGCTTGCTGTCATCGTCAACTAAAAGAATCCTCATCATTTCCTCTAGGCAAAGAAGCTCGTTGTTGTCACTAGATAAAGATGTTACTTTCTCCTTGTCGTTGCAGTCATGCGAAGACCTTCATTGCCGACTGAATGAAGGCCCTCATCGCGCTCAACCTCACACAATCGGTTTCTAATGGACGATGTGGGTGCGATGGGCTTCCTGACGAGGGTTTTGTGGAGAGGGAGAGGGTCAACATGGAGAAGGTGTAAGGGGTGGGTGTTGGGTTTATGTGGGCTTTTTTAGAAGAGCCGACCTGTGGCTCTATTTCAAAATTGGGTGTGTATGATATTGAGTAAACACCTCTTCAACCTACCTACCTGTCTAGACCCGACTGTAGGATCGCACGACATTACTCAATTACGGAAGGGATCCACTGATTCTTATGTGAGCACTTATTTAACTTAGGCAACTGATTTCCTAAACACTTATTGTTGTATTGGGTGGCAATTAGGAAAATCACACTAGACAAGGTATTACGTGCATGGTTAATAATACATATCCAATTTTTGTCATCTTGCTTTTTTCTCCTATAGTGGAGGGTATTTATGTCCACATAGAGAGATCGGGCCACTCCACTTTTTGCTATGCCTTTTCATCACTAGACGACATAATCTTCAAATTGATGCAAGAAAATAAGAAGTTTCTTAGCCTCATTCACACCAAAGGACATTTCATGTAAGGGAAATGTTTAGTATATATATATAAAAAATCCCACCTAAAACGTAACCCCCATCCCTACCAAAAATAAGGGATCAAACCCTCATGCCCCCAACCTTGTATTATTCCCCTCATATAAAAGCATGAATTATTATTTTTTTTTTTTTGCAGTTATAAAAGCATGAATTGTTGGTTGGGGATTTTTTGTGCAGCGGGTGATCCCATTCTAAATGGTGGCAAGACCAGAGACAATGGAATACCCACTTTCGACATCACATGGATGCGGACCTCTTATGGCCTCAAGCTTCAATGACCCAAACAAACATATTTAGCCCCTCTCAAAAGCTGGCAATGTTAACCTTTGGAGGTATTGAAATTAAGTTTGGAAAAGTTCGTTGGGGAAATTGAGAATTAATGGTGCATTCAATCGAGACAATTATTGGAAATCTAACTCATATGATCTGTCTTTGAATCCTAATGGTTTGTTTAGTTGAGAGGTTAACTTCTATCTATTTGAAAGATTAACCTACATGATCGTAACTTAGAATTTTTTATCCTGGTGTCAACTTCGTATCCCTCTTATTGAAACCTCTACTCTCCACAAAAGCTAACATTATAACCTAATATCAAAATTTAAGTGACAGAAATTGATATTAATATCGTTATATAAATAAATAAAAATAAAAATTAACATCTTACAATCAAGTTCCATGGGAGTGATATAGTGTGTGTATACATAGGCAGCTCAAATTGACCCATCCCATAATCATGAGAATCAACTTTTTTTTTTTTTTTATTTCTCTTTTGACTAACACGAGAATCAACTTGAAAACTGAAGTTTTTTTCCATGAATGTAATTATGATACATGACAGTCACATGAGACCTTTTGGCTTCCAACCGTTACATATCTCAACTGGTGTGTTCCGATTAACACGAGAATCAACTTGAAAACTGAAGTTTTTTTCTATGAATGTAATTATGATACATGACAGTCACATGAGACCTTTTGGCTTCCAACCGTTACATATCTCAACTGGTGTGTTCCGATTAACACGAGAGTCGAAGACCTAAAACAGTGATCCCTTCTGGTTCTTGTCCTGGACGGGTCATCATTGGTCTCCATCGTTGTGGCACACATCATTCTCATCTCGAAGCATTTACCAGAGAACATATTCTCATTGACTTTAGAGCTTCCCCATTTGACAACTCTCCAAACCAACCAACGACATGCAGGCACACCTCCACCACACCTATCCTTCCTTCTCTTTAGGTGGGAACAAAACTTTCTTATTGGCTACTCGAATGCCAATTCCTAGATTCGATGCAAGGGGAAGGATGTTGGACCGGAGGGAAGGGGGAGGAGGTAGCGATGGCTGGTAGGTCTGTTTCATTTTCGCCCATTAAATGTTGTTGCTTGAATTCCCATCTAATATGTCAAAAATATGAGTTATGGGAAACAGAGGAGGAAAAAGATAGAACCCATCTCTCGCCACATCACCAACGGAATAATCTAAACGTTAAGGTTGTGTTTGGATGAGAGGTCCAGGATAAGTAATGTTGGGTGTTTGTTTGTACAACATGTATGTGATACGTTGGATGTGATGATTGCTACGATGAAAATTATTACAATTTATTCGTTCAATTGAAATTTGGATAAAGACAGGGATGAAAAAAGGTTTCACGAGAGAAACCACAAAGCTCCCATGGCTACCGTACCTCGTCGCATCCCACACTTGTAATAAAAAATGCCTTAAATGATAAGAAAATTTAACCATCGCCTTTTTACTTCGAAGTGATGACTACCATCGGGAGCAACAAGTAGATGGTCATTTATAAATGGTAAGTAACCCGTTTGGAATTGAGTAATAGTTGATCCAAGAATTTTTTCAAGTTTCTTTTCGGACTTTGGATCTTGACTTTTAAGATCAACGGCACACGTGTCTTTTTAAACAGCACATGTGTCGCTTCGGATTTGCATCTTTCCTCGGTAAGGGAGGGGGCTTGGAAAAAGATTTAAGAAAAATCTCTCTCTTTAAAATTTAAAATTTGCATTGATCGTAAGGTGCCGCATGTGTACGACACTCTATTATAATAATAATAATTATTATAATAATAATGATGACGATGGAATGCAGATACATTTAACTTGATCGTTTGAAAAGGGCAGAGCAAAAAGCTTCCCTTGTATGACGGTGCCACCTTCTTCTATTTATCGATCAAAGTCAGCAACAATTTAATGCCGTGTAATTAAATGGCAAAAGGAGGATGGAAAAACTTCCCTTCCCATTTGACACGACAGTTTGAAAACGAAATCACATTTGACAATGGAAAGAGGAATCGATCACCTGAAAGGTTTGTGGCAAAATACCTACTATTTATTTTTGACTTATTATAACAAAGAAAAAGAATAGCTCATGTGGTGATGGAGCCCACTGGAATCCGACAGTAAAGATTAATAATCTAGAATAAAGGAGAGATAGAATTGGTAATCTAACTCTGTCTTGATGGTATATGTCTGCAGCGATGATCTAAATTTTCGTAGTGTGCTATAGGTTATCTTTTTTTTTTTTCTTAGTAGCAATCAAGGTGATCTCCCTTTTTACACATATAGTGGATCCTTTTTACAAGGGACTTCGAGTTATAATTATTACATTAATCATTTAATTTTTTTTTGGAAAGTATAATCATTTTTTTCACTTCATGAGATTACGTCTTGCCTTTGTGTTGTTTCGCCTTCAGAGGAAATGTCGATTGAGCTTTGCTCTTTTGGGAATTAGGCATCATGCCTTGCTTGAACATGGGGTCGCTTGTGCATGAAGGCGAATCAGGTGGACCCACTAACTCCTCCTGGATTTCTCATGTGGTTGACTTTTCCACCCAAGGGTGTTCGATCACCTCTATCGAGCGGAAGCACTAGCTAGCTATAGCGATATGAACCGGTGGGATCAGTCGAGAGACTACTTGTGCCCTCAAAAAGTGGTGACGCAACCTTAAGCCTGTTGCCATGGAGTCTTTGTTACTCCTTAGATGCTAGGCAACTACAAAAGAAGCCTTTGCCCTAGAATGGATCCACACCATGGGTGTTTTCATGTGCACCTTCATATCCATTAGGTCCATATTCATGTGCACCCCATACATCCTCATCAATAATCTACTAAAATCCTTTAGATGCTTCTTTGACCTTGATCGTCTGATGACCAGGAATCACACCTAACAATGGCTAAGTTTAGCTGGGAATATTGTTGGCTTTCAACCAATCTTGTTTCTTGCTTGCTTTGCAAGTTCTTGGTTGAGCACCATCCAAGGACCGAAACACCTTCCATTGGAACCTTCGACTTAAATCTTATAGAAAATTCTAATTGAGATAAACTACGTTCTCAATCAACACACGGGTAATAAACTTTGCTCAGAAATTAAACCTAAACTCATGGTATCCATGCAAAAAGTAAACTCCTCTCAAATCTTTCCTTGCTCACTATCATAATATTATCATCCTTAATTCCTTTCTCCTAGAGAATATGGCCCTAAATATAACAGAGAGTTATGCAAATGGCCATGAAGAATTGCAAATCGCTAATATCCTATCCACAAATGTCCCATTGATATTCCTCATGATGGGTGAGCAAAACGTCATTAATATCTATAAAAATAATAAATGCCTTCTCATCCCAATAGAGACTAAGAATTAACTTTGAACAAGACCTCCCTCACCCCGATTAACGTTAAAGAGAAAGAACAACTCTCCTCTACTAATTTATTAGGTTATCGAGGGGAATATCTTCGTTAAACTTATATTCATCCTCCCTTGTTTCTTTTTGCTCTAAAGAAGGAGAGTAGAAACAACATTTTCCATATATAATTCTGTCCATTAATTTCGTGAGCCGAAACCATAATTTCGCTATCCTTTACCATCGCCCCCTCGCAACTCTCGACCACCCCCTTTTGACATCACCATTCTCCATTGCTTACTACTCTTGTGGGTTGTTTGATTACCATTGGCATCAAAACTAGTTTTCTTCATCGTTCTCTGTGATATGATCATCATCACCTCATCTCTTGTTCGCATGGATGTGTCCATCGTCGTTTGGTTTTCTCAGTTCTTTTTGTTGGATCATAATCCAACGTATGGATTGGTATATGTATTTACATGTAGATATAATCATTCAACATAAATATTATAAACTGTCATGTAATTGCTCATCACTTAAAGTGATCAATTTAAGGTTTATTAAGGGTATGGGCATAAAATGCAAAAGGATGGTGTGGTTTAAATGACATATGTGCAAAGACTTAAGGTGTGAATTGTGTTTCTCTGATGGGTTGAAACATAATTCACCTACAACAATTAGTGTGACTAATTGCTAATTAGGGCAGTTAGGTCCCCAAGAGACCCAACATCATCATTCTCTTTGTTTTCCCCATCAAGATTGAGAGAGGTTCATGGCTCAAGGGTTGCAGACGGATGAAGATAGAAGGAGAATCTGAAAGCTTCTCCTCAAGGCAGTCATCTAAAGAGTTAAAAAGTGGGCATCTCTTGGAAGATCTAGATTGTAGGTCCTATTACTCTCTGGAATCATGAACCCAAGTAATCTATAGGTTTGTTTGCATAAATAAATGATTACCTTCCTTCATAGGTAGTATTTAGATTTCTATACATGTGCATGATGCAATAACTAAGGTAAATCCATGTCTTAGCATATTGATATATTTAGCTTTATATATAGATCTTTATCTATTCATACGTTCATATATTTTGCTTAGATTAGATCACAGATCAACATAAGTTTAATAACCCTTTTCGTATTCATGTAAAACTCAGAAATCTTTTGTAATCGTCGTAAGTACCAGTACTCATGATGAGTATCGATACATATGCAATACTAGTTTTGGACCATTAGGTGTACTGTAAGTTGTTAGTACCGGTACTCTTCATAAGTATCGGTACATGCAAGCTACAAATGAGGCTCCAGGTAGTCTTAAGTCCAAAACTGCGACTTACATGTATCGGTACTCATCACGAGTACCGGTACACATGAGTCCCTCATCAGGTTCTGGACTTGAAGTCACCCGAACCTGTAGCTTACAAGTATTGGTACACGTTATGAGTACTGGTACTGGTAGGCTATAGGTGGTGCATCCAGTACTCAACTAGTACCAGTACTCATTGAGACTAGTAGTTTCTTAGAGAGATACCAGAACTCTATGAGTATCGTTACTTAACACAAGTACCGGTACGTAATGAGTACTGAATAAGTACTCATTTGGACATGGGTTTTAAACTGTAACCTATAGCTATCGATAGTTGACATAAGTACCGGTACTCATTTGGATATGGAACCTATAACTGTAACTCAAGGATACTAGTATTGATTTACCAGTATTGGTACCCAGTTAATATGAAGTCTAGTTGAGTTAAGCTATGGCACAGGTCAATCCTAAGTTAGAGGGGCATTATTTATAGTTAAGTCCTTAAAGGTTTAAGATATTTATCAACATTTTTTACTTATTGTGGTTTGATTTTGTCCATTTTTTGGTGCATAATTGCTGTATCTTCATGTTATGAGTCATTGTTCGCTCTATTAGATCTAACAATGGAGGTTTCCATGGTGCATATACAAGTGGCCTAATAAGTTATATTCTTTCCAAAAGATGTTTTTATATATAGCAAATTTGTACGAAATAATGGAATTGTACTGATCTTCACCATTATTTACTACTTAGATGACTATATTAAATTTATTACTTCGTAGTAGTTTTTGTTCACATTTAGATGTTAAGATGCAGTTATGTTTTATGTGTATGCATTTATTTTGATGTCTTCATAATCCGCTTCTAATCTATTTCAACACCTACTTGCAACTGTTACTTTTGTTACTTGCAACTTGTAAACCTTACTAATGTTTATGCGGTGATGAACAAGCTCGAGTTGTTGCATTTTACAAACTAACAAGCAATGCTGACCACATTTTAAAATTCTATTTAGTTTCATTATTTCAAGTGGTACAACACCATTTTAGTCAAAAGCTTCTTTTGTATTAGCCACTCTCCTCTAATGCATGCGTAAAAGCCATGGATGCTCATGTTGCGAATCTCTATCCTTACTATTTTGCTTTTCAAAGCTGATGGTGCTAATGAACACACAGGGATGAAGAAGAAACAATCATAACTTATCACCATTTACCACCGTATCTTGTGTATGCATGAAAGAGATTCAACTGAAGCCACAACAACAAGTGTTGCATAAGCCACTGGAGAATCTTGTGCATTGTGTGAATATCAACTAACAAAAGTGACTTTACCCCTACTGCATTCAACATGTACTCACAAGGGATACAATTTGAACATTTGCTTTGTGCTCAATTTGAATAATTTGTTATTGTATATAAATTTATATCATAACAATTTATCAATGTAACCAACTCTTTGTACAATTTTGAGGGCACTATATAAATTATTTATTATGTCAATGAAATGATTTCTCCTTTGTTATGTAATTACATGACTGCATATGTGTTTTTTTAAGTTCTCTCAATTTTGTATGATGTAACTATCATTTACTACTAGAAAAATGGGATATGCCGTCGGTTACTTATTGTCGGTTATCCAAACCGACGGCAAATATATCTTCCCCGTCGATTCTTAAAATAAGCGACGGCGAAGGTCTATACTCAACTAAAAAAAATGGGATGGGTGCACGGAGGTCATAAATATTAACCATCGGTTATTCAAATGATGGTAAATATATTTTCTCCATCGCTTCTTGTAATAACCGAGGGTAAAAAGACCCTTAAAAGTTGCACCTAAAATTTTGGAGGGAGTATCGTCAGTTAGTAAAAGAAACGACAGTGAAAAGTATGTTAAATTTACCAGCCAAAATTTGGGTGCGTTGGCGGACTTGGTGAAGTAAGCCTTTGTCGTCGGTTATCTTAATAAGTGACGGTGAAAAGACGATTAAAATTTGTACTTAAATTTTGCGCGGGATTAGTCACCTATACCATCGGTTAGTGTAAGAATCGGCGGTGGAAGATATGTTATATTTAGTGGCCAAAATTTTAGGCGCATACGAGGGTGAACTGAAATGATCCTTTGGTGTCGGTTTGTAATATAACTGACGGCATATATCGATTCATCTATCGCGTGCAGTCGACCACCCCATCACTGTTTATCATCTTCCCTAAAACCTAACGCATGCTACCCCCATCGTCCCACAATGCACGCTGCCCCTTCCTCCTCGTTAGGTAACCTCCACGACACCCTCCTCTTGCTCCTCCAACCCACTGCTCGTCATCCTCCTCAGCTTCCTCGGCGACCTCCTTCCCCTCCGCCACACCCTCCTCCTCCACCTTCTCCAACGAGGTAATCCTCCTCCCCAACCCCGTCCTCCTCCTCCTCCCTGACCACTCGTGCCATCCTCCTCCACCACCCCGACCCCCTCCTACCGGTCTCCTCCTCCACCCTACCCCCGCCTGTCGCCCCCCGCTTGCTGCCCCTCCTCCTCCCCGACCCCTCCTCCTTCTCCTCTTCCTCCCTAACCCCTCCTGCCGGCCTCCTCCACCCCGACCCCCTCATGCTGGCCTCCTCCACCCTAACCCCTCTTGCCTCTCTTATGTTAGTCGCTCTGAATCTGGTTTTAAAATCGTCGTGTTACAGTATAGATTGAATCAACGGAAAAAACAAATAAGATTTGTAACTCGAATGAAAGTCCGAGGTCGAACACAAGGAGCAATTGGTAAAATAATTCTCAAGATCACAATTCAAATGCAATATAAGCAATGTATGATAGAATTTCAAACAAGAATGATATATAAATGAAATCTGATGTCAAATAGTGTAAAAAGAATGGAGTAAAATGGTGATTTAAATCACCAATTACCTCTCACAATTTATGTCAAATAACTCAATAGTACTAAGCAAATGAATTCCACGTAATATAAGTGCACAGTGCACTTCAAATGATGCTCAGATGTCTATTTAGCCGATTAAACGGCTTATCCTGTTCTCTGCTACAGTACCTGGTTGCTTCTCCTCTCTGTGCCTTCTCTTCTTCTTCTGTTGGGTTTCTTCTCATCTGCAGCTCTTCTTTCTTCTATGCCTTCTCTTCTTTCCCTCTTCTTCTTCTTCTTCTTCTTCTTCTTCTTCTGCTTCTGGCTTCCTCTCCTTTCTTCTTCTTACACACATGGGGGAAGGGCTTCTTAAATGGCTAAGTGTTGGTTGTTGGTCCTGAGAGCAAAACCCCCTTGCCCCCGCGTGCTTTCCTCTCCTCTCTTTTGGGATCCGCCCTCCCAGGGCCGCGGGTTATTGGGTATTTGGGTAGAGTGCACCCAGGACCAGGCTCATCGATGTGGGTGGTGAGCAAGGAGTGCTTAGGTTAGGCGGGTTATTGGGTTAGCCAGACCCGCTTGTAAGGTGTCGTGGGAGAGGCGCGTGTGGGGACCTCACCCCCTGTGCATGCTGAGGCGAACAACCTATGCGACTTTTTCAATTTATGCAGGTGAGCGTGCTTGTTAGCTTCTGAGGTGGGACTAATCCCACCTCCCTTCCTCTACGTGCAACTGCAGCTGCTGCTTCGTGCGATTGCGGTCAAAGGCCCAGTCAAAGAGTCAAATTGGCCCCTGGAATGTGATCCTAGAGATGCTCCACTGAGCCTGGGGCTTTGCCTGGGGTCTTTAGATGCTAAAACAAGGCTTCAAGCTTTGTTCGAAGTTTCGCTAATGGCGGCGGAGGAACAAAGACCTGAAATGAAGAACACGGCCTTGTGACCTCGTTAGAAGGTTCAGTAGGCTTCACCGTAGCACGGTGGACGTGGTGGTGTGTGCAGCGTGCCGTGAAGGTGACTGTGGTGGCCGGACAGTGTCGGAGTTTGTGCGCAGAGGTGGGTGTGTTCGGCAGAGGGTTTGGAGGTGTAATAGGGTGGAATAGGATGGGGGTTTTGAAGAGGGTGATGTGGTGAAGGTCGTGAGGTGATTGGCGAGGCGTTTGGAGTAGTGGAATGAGTGGGGAGCCTCGCCTGAGGTATGGTCGGAGCGGAGGAAGGTGATGGTGGTCGGCGTGATACGACGATCGAAATGAAGCATGGTTGGTGTGTGAATAAAGTAGAGGAGTTAGGGAACTTACTTAGGTGATTGGCGGACGAAGAGGGGTATAGATGATGTCGGTTGTAGTGTGGTTGGCGCCGGGGAAGAAGGTGACTCCAGTGAGAAGGAAACGACGAGGAAGACGGAGGGAGAGACGCTCGCTGGTTTGGCGCGACGCGGAGGAGGGTGAGGAAGGCAAATCTGTCTTCGATATTGCGAATGGACAAGGAATGAGGTCGGGAGGAATCGTTGGAGCTCGAGGAGATTTTCAGCTGAAAGAGGGAGCAGGATTATGGGGAGTTTTCGGCCAAAATCGAGCTTGAGAAGTTCAGCATGATCAAGGGGTCCTTTTATAGGCCTCTAGGGGGAGTTTTGAGCTTCGGAAGCAAGCTTCCCAATCTTGGAAAGCTCGCTGGAGTAGGAATTCTCTAGGATACCCAAATCTCTCATGCGTTCGCATGAGAGATTGAGACGGTTTTAGGGCGTGGGAATTGGCTCAAAAGGAAGGGAATTCCTTAACGAATTTTCTTTTCAAATATGAGAGGGATTCGTCAAGGAATCATGGAGAATTTGCCAAATTTAGGTTACCAGAGTTTGTAGGAATAGGATTCATGGCGGTAGGGACCTATTTGTGAAAATGATGACAAATTTAGGGGCCTTTTTGTAAGGATTTTGAAAGTTAAGGGCATATGTGTGATATAAAAGAATCAAAATGACCAACTTGCAAACTAGGTCAAGACAGTCTCAGATTGGGTCTAAATTTTGGTACAAATCTAATTTAGACCTAAGGAATCCAATGGTGAAGTTGGATTTTGGTTTTGACCAATTTTGACTAGGTAATTTATGCAAAAATCCAAATTAGTGCAAATGCCTGTCTAAGACTGTTTTGGGTCAAGATCGATTTTGATGGTTAAATTGAAGGTACAAAATTCTAGAGAATATTTTTATATAAATTTTAGAGAGTTTAGGTAAATTTTATCCTGACCAGAACCTCATTTAATTAAGCAGGTCTATTTTTAGAATTTCAGAAGTCATTTAATTCTCAAAACACATGCAAATCCATTTCTGACTGTTCTAACTCACTTGTTAGAATTTTAAGATCATTTGACCTTTTTTTAATCCCTGAGAAAATCCATGGTTGTTTTGCATTCAAGATATGATGGTAAAATTATAATTTTAACCCTGGTTTCTTGTATTTCTCTCAGAATGATTATGCAATGAACTATGGCTCTCTAGTAGTTATGTAGGAGCATTTATTCCTTGATAATAACTAAATTAAGCTAGTTATGATTCATGATGTTGTGTTAGAGCACCACGATCGTTTGTTTTGATGATAACAAAACGCGTGTCATTTAACATTTGCACTTGGAGTCTTAGATTTCAAGTCAATTGCAAATGGAGACGTGATTAGACGGAGTTCGAGCTCGTATCCAGGATAGATTGGAGGAGCTTGATGGAGAACAGAGGAGATTCGTGAGGAGCGATATATTGAAGAAGGAAGGAGATGAAGAATAGGATAGATTTCCTTCTCGTGTACTCGTTGTATTTTTCGTTTCTTTTGTTGCTCTTTATTTTTGTTACTTAGATTCATGTTGAAGAGCCTCAAAGTACCCTAACAGTTGCCCTAGGAACACCGGCACAACCCTAGGATACTTAGGTTTTCTGTAGAAAACTTAGAAAACCAATATAGGGTTCAAACAGCCTTTTTCCAGACTTCTAATTCCATAATCAGACGTCTGATAATGTGTTTTAAGACGTCTAACTGTTGATTCAGACGTCTGATAACATTTAGGCTGGACTTGTTAGTTCTGTCTAACGAAATCAGATGTCCAGACCTTAGACCAGACATCTTAGAAGATGTCTGATGACTTTGCCAGACGTCTAATTAGTGGACCGTTGGATGGCTTAACAAACACTCAAGGAGATGATCGTTAGAGCCTTATTAGACATCCTTAAGCCTTTCCAGACGTCTGATAAATGACCGTTTTGCCTCGGCTGACCCAAAATCTCTTCTCAGAGATTTTCTAGCCGTTGCACTCTCTTGGAAATCCATTCCCACGAAAAAGTAGGTTTCCAGACATCCAGACATAGTGCCAGACGTCCTATATGTTATCTGATGGACTTGTACTAGAATCCTGTTTAGATCTGATCCAAGTCAGGAAGAAACACGCCTAAAATCAGACGTCTGATGTTGTTCCCAGACGTCTTAAAGTGATCTTCCAGACGTCTGATGCCAAGATCAGACGTCTGATAAGCCTGTCAGTGCAATCATTGTTCCTGATTTCGGCCTAATTCTCTTGGGCTTTGCACCCAACAGCTATGGAAGCTTTCCTAAGCCTTCCAAAGCCTTCCTAAGGCCTCTATAAATAGATGGGAACCTCTTGCACACTTACACACACTTTGTAATACAATTTCAAACCATTTTGTGTCTCTTGATTCTAAGAAGAAAAGCTTTTGCTCTCCAAGCTCTAATTCTTCATTTAGAGAGCATCAAGCATTTGCGCATCCGCTCTCCCGCCGTAGTTCACGAGAGCGACGTTGCGCCGTTGTTCACACATCCGCGTCGTCGACGCACTCCTTGCAAAGGGAGCATCTTAATTCCTATAGAAGCTTAGGTTAAAAATTACTTTGTTGGCTGTATAGGATATTTGTTATTTTACTTTGTTATTTGGTTGGGTATTCGCTTTGCGAATTCCCATCTCCTTCGTGAGACAAAATCCTTCTCGTGAAGAGAAGGGGTTTGAGGTATGCTACCCTCGTATAAAGTAGCGTAGTTGTAATTGAGGTTGAATCACCCTCGTTTAAGTGATTCGGTTAGTGGATTTGATCAACTTAGTTGATCGGAAAATCCTAACTCGAGAGGGTTAGGTGGTGGTTTTCACCCAGTTTGGGTTTCTACCTAAAAATTATTGTGTACCTTGTGTGATTGAATTTTTTGTGAGATTGTTTATTTTCAATTCCGTAATTTATTACGTCACCCCTTCCTGGTGGGGCCTCCGTCGAATTTTCCTACACATGATGGTGTCCCCATCCCCCTCCTCCTCCTCCCCGACCCCCTCCTGCCATCCTCCTCCTCCCTGACCCCTCCTGTTGCCCTCCTCCTCCTCCTCTTGCAGCACCCCTCCTACCCAACTCCTCCTCCCTGACCCCCTCCTCCTCCTCCTCCTCCTCTAGCTCGAGCCCTTCCTGCCGGCCTCCTCCTCCACCCTACCACCCTCCTGTCACCCCCTCTTGTTGCCCCTCTTCCTCCTCCCTAACCCCCTCCTCCTCCTCCCCCTCCTGCCATCCTCCTCCTCCTCCTTGCCACCCTCCTCTTATTGCAGGGAATGCCCTTGCCCTCCCTCCTCCTCCACCTGCCATCCCTCTCCTCCTCCTCTTGCTACTGCACCTTCCCCCATCCTCCTCTCCTTCTTACTGCCACCCTCCTCTTCATCCCCTTCTCATATTGCTTTCCTTATATCAAATTAATATGTTAAGTTATTAATAACATAATGATTTATTATTTAATTTATTGTGCATTATTGAATTTACAGATTATTGGTGACTGTCATGCTCAGAGGATGTAGTATATCAGAGTTATAATTTCATTTCTTTAAATTTATTTTAATGATATTTTAGGACTATATTAGATGTGAGGTGTGCCCACATAATGTCATTTGCGTAAATGTATGGTGGGGTGTACCCACATAATGTCGTTTGTTTGAATGTATGGTGGGGTGTGCCCACTTTTATGCACTTTATGTTTTTGTGTGATGGACTATTATTGTGGGGTATGCCCACTTTTATTATGTCTGTTATTTTGATATGCAGGTTTATGAAAAAACTTAAAATTTAAGGGGAAACACTGTCAAAAAATGTATTGGTTGGTTGGGGATTTAGGGTTAGGTTGGGCTTTGGTTAGGTTATGTTAGGATTTGGTTAGGTTATGTGCACAACCTCCGATTTCTACTATGCCATGCACCCCTCGCACCACCATCCCTATTGTCGTGAAGGGGATCTCTTTCGCCATTGCCGTCTCGCGAGTTGTTGTTAAGGTGGACGATGGGGCGGAAGGCATCGAGGTAGATGTCCTCGTCGTGTGGGGAGGGGAAGGGGGGAAAGGGAGGGAGAGGAATCGGAGCTCGATGAAGATGTCGAAGGCGAAGGAGGGTGAGTTAGAGAGGGAGAGACATCAACGAGGGAGTGAATGACGAGGGAGAGACGTGAACATGTTAGGGTTTTGTTGTCAAGGATCTTATGTCGAGGATAGATGCCCGTGAGAAACTCCTCTCCAATTGCTTCCCTTCTCTGCCGCAAGTCGTTATACTTTATCAGCTACGCTCTCAAGTGCCGCAATCTACGAGCCAAAGCCCTCTTAGTGGGGGGTGGTGGAGTGGTCACCCTTAAGCATGTAGAGGAGAGTGGTAGAGTTGATGGTGGAGAAAGAATGCGCTCGAAGAGTCAAACGACGACGGTGATGCGGATGGTGAGGAAGCAGTCTGATCAGAGGAGGGGTGGTGCTGGTGGGAGGAGTCGCCACTGTTGGGGGGTGTGGGGGAGGGGTCGGAGGTAGGGATGCAAACGGGTTGAGTTCGAGTCGGGTTTGGCTAAACCCATACCCATATCCATTTAAGAAATCCATACCCATACCCTACCCATTTATCCATCGGGTATAAAAATTCAAATCCATACCCATACCCATCTACCCATTAGGTACCCATGTACCCATCGGGTACCCATTTATAAATTGATCTTGCAATCAAATAATGTTAAATTAGAATCAAAGAGGAAAAATCTATAATACAAAATTATTTATTTTTAGCAATCTCTCAACATAGGAACTCGGGCTACTCTAATTTTATTGATTCCATTAAAATTATTACAAAAAGAGCCTTTAAAAGGGAATACATCAAAAATAAAATACAAAAAATACAAAAACTACAAAGAAAGACTAAATATAAATACATTTGTTAATCGCGCTTGATCGAGTTTTAAATAATAACACGTAATAGCCGAAAAAGCGTTCAAAACAAATAAAGAATTTTTTACTCGAAAACCGAAGTATTCGAGGTCGAACACAGGGAGCAATCTCAGTACTTTTAAAAACTAGAGAGTACAACTTTTAAACGAAAGACAATTTGATTCAAAGAGAGATGTATAAAAAGAATTGCTAAGAAAGAACAGGATTGGACGTCTGATTTCTGTATCAGACGTCTTAAATGTAAGGCTTCTTGCTGTTCTTCTTTTTCTTCTTCTGCCTTGCTTCTTTCTTGGTCTTCTTCTTCTTCTTCTTTGGATTCTCTTCTTCCTTCTCTTTTCTTCTACGAAGGCTTTTTCTTCCTTGGTCTTCTGCCTTGCCTTTTTCTTCTTTCTTTCTGCCTTGCTCAGCCTCTTCTTCAGAGTTTCTTCTTCTTCTACTCCCTCTCTTCTCTTGTTCTTCCTTAGGCTGAGCTTCTTCTCTTCAGTGCTAGGCCTACCTGCACACAAGACAGCAAAACCTACCCCTTTCCCTCTACCCGCACGTATCTCTCTCTCTCTCCAAACCACTCACAGGAAGCTCTCCCAGAGCTGCGGGTAAACGGGTCGGGTTCCGTACTCGGGACCAGGCGTACCGGCGTGTATGGTACGCGGTGTGCGTGGGTGGTGTCGGGTCGGGTCCGCCCGATCCGCGTGGTGAAATCGCGGACGGGGTGGGTGAAGGGCGAGGGAGCTCACCCCAAGTGCTTTCGGAGGCGAAGAGAGAATATGACAAAATCAATTTAAACCTCACCTGTGCCTTGTAGGTTACCGATGTGGGACTATTAGTCCCGGCCTTTTCTCGCGCACGCCCGCAGAACTCTTATTCTTCAATTGCCAAAGCTGCGGACTTCGTTGCGTTTCTCGCTGGACCAGGTATCTTCGCATTGCCTCCCAGAGTGAGCTGCACCTGAAGCCTGGTCGTCCTGAAGCCTGGAGCGAGCTTGGAGCTTCTTCGAGTCACCGTCATTGGTGGCAGGAGCTTGAGAACTGTCAGACACAAATATGGCCTATCGACCTAATCAGATCACCGGGGGACCTTCGCCGTGTCACGGCGAAGGTAGTGCGAGGTGCAGCAGGTTGTGGGACGGCCTAGGCATGCGTGCCTAGGTAGTCCTGTGACCGGAGATGTGGGTGTGTTCGGGGGAGTGTTGAGTGGGTGTAGAGCGGTAGTGGGTGGGCAGAGGGTGTTCAGCATGATGAGGCGGAGCCTCTGAGTTGGTCGGCGAGTCGTGCGGAAGTGTGGAGCGACGGGAGTGACTCGCCGGAGGTTGGCCGGAGGGGTGGAAGATGGCGGTGGTCAGGCGTGGTCGAGGGGTAATCAAATGAAATGCAGTAGGGAAAAGAGAGAGGGGAAGATAATGAACGTATCCGGACTGTTCTGGGAGAGAAGGAGGCAACGGAGTGGACGGTTCGTAGCTGCCGTTGTCGGAGAAGAAGCACCCTGAGGGAGAGAGCGACGACGAGGAAGAGGTCGGGGAAACGCGCGCTTGGTACGGCGCGACGTGGGAGGATGAGGCGAAGTAGACTCTGCTGCTGGTATGGCAGCAGAGCGACGAGAAGGAGGGGAGGAGGTCGCAGGAGCTTGCGGGTTCCTTGGCCAGAGATGGAAGAGAAGAAAATTTGGGGGAATCTCCGCTAAGACAAGTCTGAAATTGAGCGGCCTGGTTTGGGGGTTCTTTTATAGGTGCTGGCCGAACTTTCTAGTGAGTGGAGGGCGGCTTTTGGCTACCATTGTCTTGCCGGAGAAGGAAGGTAGCCGAGACCCAAAATTCTCGTGCGTTAGCACGAGAGTTTGGAAAGAAATCAGCGATCAAGATCGGGCTTAGATGGAAGGGAATTCCTCAGAGACTCTCCCTTCCAATTCTGGGAGGAGATCTCTGAGGTACGTGAGCGTATCCCCCCTGTCAACCTCACCGGAGAAGAATCCTCCCCAACAATGGTGGAAGGACCTGATTGCAAAGGTGGCGAGGAAGTTAAGGGGCTTTCTGCGATGATTTTCAAAAGATAGGGACCAAATTGTGATTTGGGTTACTAAATTGCAAAGTAGGTCAAGATGACCTCCCCTTAGGTCCAAATTTTGGTACAAACCTATTTTGGACCTAAGGAATCTAATGGTGAATTTGGATTTTAGGTTTGACCACGTTTGACTGAATATTTTGCATAAAAACCCAAATTAGGTCAATTAATGAGCTAGGACCCTAATCTAGGTCAAACTGGGTTCCAAAGGTCAAATTAAGTGTTCTAAACCCTAGGGGATATTTTTCCATGATTTTTAGAGGGTTTACTTGATTTTTATCCTGACCAGAACCTTGTTGATTTAAGCAGGTCTATTTTAGTGTTACCAAATGTCATTTAATACCTAGATTGTACATAAACCCATTTCTGATTGACTCAACCCACTTTTTATCTTATTTAGACCATTTGACCTATTTTTTGCCTATGAGAAATACCATTTATGTACTGCAATGGTAAAATTACAGTTTTAACCTTTATTTCATGTTTTCTTCCCAGAATACTTATTCCTTCATTTAGGCCTTCTTATAGGTTATGTAGGAACTTTTATTCTCTTTATTGGGTCAAAATGAGCTAGTTATGACTCATGATGAGGCTCTCATCAACATTGCAGACAAAAAATTTTCGTTTCCAAAATAAATGTTTAATGGATGCTTCAGAAGCATTCCCAACCTTTAAGTCATAAAGGAATCATGAAGAAGATTAAGGTTGGGGAAATGAGGGACAGGGTGGGACTAATATATATCTTGGGTAATTGGGGATTTTATTCGGGTATTCGAGTAAGGTAATCAAGTATAGATAAATACCCATACCCATACACAAACTCGGTCGGGTTTTTTAGGTAAAACCCATACCTGAACCCGATCGGGTTCGGGTTGGATTTTACCCATTCTTTTTGGGCAGGGTTGGGTTGGGTTCGGATTCGGTTTAACGAAACTTACATCCTTAGTTCGAGGGTGGAGGTGTCCCTGTTAGGGCTCCGGTGAGGGGGCGGGTGGGAGGGGCGAAGGAGAGAGGTCCGAAGGGGGATGGGGGTGTGGGGGTGAAGGGGCAGTGGTGGAAGTTGCCTTGTAGCTGTTAGTCTAGGTGGTGCTTTCTTCCATTTTTCTTATACTAGATCCTGAAAGCTCGATTGCATAAGCCACAATTTTCCAAATTTGAAGTAAATGGACACCTACAAGCATTTGAGATGTTAATCTACAAAAAACTAAGCCCAGAAAATCCATTTCATGTGTATGATTAATCAAAACCAGTTGCAATCTCCAATCGAATTAATTCAAAGTTCATTTAGAAGCTCCATCTGAGCTTCTGAACCATTTTTTAACCTTAATCAATACCTTAACCCTTTAAACGAATGCTTGAAATCCATAAATCACCTCAGACCTGGGTGATGAAAGTGTTCATCCCAGATCTGACTCAAAGCAGTAAATCTCCATTCTAACTTGTCGCAAATAATCTGTGATATGTTTAGAATTCAATCTAACTTATATTAGGAATCTTTAGATCCTAGAAACCCTAATTGATCCCCCTCCTTACATTACAAACAACGTGAAGGAGGAGAATCACATCAGGTATTAGAATCAACTCAAAACCAATCATAGACCTTCATTCAAATCTCTCAAGCATTGGTCAAACTTTGATAGACAAATTAAAACAACTTTCAATTGCTCAAGCTGTCGCCCAGGAAGGTATTTGATCTTATGTTCATATAATTTATTGTTCTGAAACTATGTCATCCACTTTGTAGTTCTATTTGATTTATTGTACATTTCTTTCTATCATTTAATAAAAAAAAATTTATTTCTTATTAGATGATTGCTTATGTTTATGTCAATTTCCTTGCAATTATGAGTATTATTTTAGATACACACACTTGGTAAAGATGATATATGCATGAGAGGCCAAACATTAGGTATTCTAACCCCTAGGGTAAAAGTCCCACGAGTCAAATTGTGTCCAAATTACTCACCTGTCAAGACTTATGATCATGGGTGGTGGTAGCATTACACTATTTGAGTAGCTCATGGAGAGAAGTTGACTAAGAAAGTCATACACAATGAGAACACTATTGACCAAGAGATCGACGAAGACATAACTGATAACGGAGGTGAAGAAATAGAAGAAATGTTGAATGAGATGAGAGCAGCAGAGGATATCAATACAGACGAGGAAAATCCATTCAGTTGTGATCCGTTCTATGATGCTGTTAAGGCTGCTGAGGATCCTATTGCTCCCGGTATTACGAAAATGTCAAAGTTGTCGTTTTGTTGAAGATGTTTCAATTGAAAGTTATGAATAGAGCTAGTGTTAAATTCATGCCAGAAATACTTCAGTTTATTGCTGAGCTGTTAAATAACTCCAATGCTTTTCCAGCTTCATGGTATGAGGCAAGGAAACATATTCGTAAGCTTGGTTTGGATTGTCAGAATATTGATGCATGTCCAAATGACTGCATTCTTTTCAGAAATGAATTCGCAAATTTGAGTAATTGTCTCGAATGTGAACATGAGAGATATATGGAAGGTAAAAATGAAAGTAAGAGGAAGCAATCTCAGAAAGTTTTTCGTTACTTTCCACTGACACCAAAGCTTCAACGGTTTTTTATATCAACTAAAACTGCACGGTGGATGACATGGCACCAGGATTGTAAATCTCAAGATGGAAGAATACGACATCCTACTGATTCAGAGGAGTGGAAGAGATTTGATGAAAGAAATAATTTATGTGCTTTAGAAGCAAGGAACGTGCGGTTGGGTTTTGCCAGCGATGGATTCAATCCATTTAAGAGTATGTACCCATCGTACTCTATATGGCCAGTGATACTGGTCACTTATAACTTACCCCTTGGTTGTGTACGAGATCGTCATTCATGATACTGACCCTATTAATCCCCGGTCCAAAATAATCAGCAATAGATATTTATCTCCAGTCATTAATGGATGAACTAAAACAGTTGTGGTACACTGGTGTGAAGACGTATGATGCAGAAAAGAAAGAATTTTACAATATTGAAACGACCCGTCACCCTTTGGTCATTTAAGACGTCTGGAATGTTCACCAGGCGTCTGGAAAGATCAACGGACGTCTGAAAATACGTTTTCTCTTCGCCGCGTACCGTACGTACACCATGCTTTCTCCCTCACCCGCACCTCACCGCTCCTTCCCCTGCAACGCCACTCTGCACCACACCTCGCCCATACCCTTCCCCTCTCCTCCTCACCCTTTATAAACCCTCCTCCTCTTCTTCACCTTACGTCCACGGACGAGCGAGAGAGAAAGCAGGGAGCAAGAGCGAGAGCGAATGGAGAGCCGATCGCAAGTCTGTGCGCGAGAGCGGAGGGGACTACGCTGCTCTGCTGCAGCACCTGTAGGTGAGGGAAGCTAGAGTGGTTCCGCGGAATCAGACCTCCGAAGCAACACCCAGACGTCTTACCGGATGTTCGAAGGTAGAGTAAGACGTCTAGTAGAGATCTACTTTCCGTATTTTCTCTCTGCCAAAGTCCTGACAATGTACGTATATGTGTCAGAAGTTGGAAGGCAGACCGAGGCAATTTCAGATGTCCGGGAGCACCTCTAGATGTCTGACGGAACCCTTGGACGTCGACACTGAGTTCCAGACGTCTGATAGAGGAACACCGAGAGAGGTATCCCTGAGAACTATTTTAAAACGTCTGGGACCTTTCCCAGACATCTGCTTTCTGTCTGACCGCGTGTTTTTGGGTCTGTGCAAGGCGCTAATGTTATCAGTTTTCCGCAAACAAAGTATCTCTGTTTTCCATATGAGTTTCTCTGTGTAATGATACCTTGTTTGTATCATTCTGAACCATTTTGCCTGTGGATTCATGTTTTAGGTCTCCAGTCCGTCGGGTGTACGGGACCTACGGAGACGTCGGGAGCTACTGTACGAGCCCCCATTCCACCCGGTTACCCTAGTAGAGTGGTTATAACCATAAATCTCTAAATTAATACATGCAAGTAGTTAATCCTAGGATTTGAGATGAACCCTAGGAAGGAATAAATGCATACTCTAGAGTAAATTCTTGAACCCTAGGTTATGGCATGAACACTAGGGCTAGAGGAAATCACATGTGAATGATTAAGTAATCAAAAGCTGCCTGTATTATCTAAAATGGACCCATACTGTGATAAAAATGAAAATTGAACTACTTATTCCGTACATTCCAACCCGGATGTGGAAAAACTCATGTATGAACCCTACGAGGAATGTAGACAAGAACACCGTAATACGGAGAACGGATGGTTCTGGAAATTGTCGCCCGTGGGCAGCTATTAGGGGAAGTGAGTTGACCTTCGTGTACATGGTACCGAAGAGAACAACTATCCCTTGTAGTGTAGAGGGGAGCTTGCCGCCCTTCGGTTGAGACCTGGGGTGGGTTTGGTCGCTCTACGTCAACTCTTGCTGGCCCTCGTGTATGTGGTACCGTGGTGAGCTACCTAGTGTAGGGGGAGCTAGCTGCCCCATGTGGCCCGGGGCTAGGTATGGCCACCCTACACCGACTCTTGTTAGCCCATTGAGCAAACCAGGATAGTTGGACGAGGGTACGCAGACTGAGGAGGGGCGAGACCCCTGATGGGCGAGACCCCTTTCTGTTCTGAGAGGGCAAGGCCCTATACTGTTCCACACTGTACGTTGAGGCATACCCGCTAGCGGAAACGACTGACCGCGTGCCAGTACGGGGTAGCTACCCACGGGCTTATCACGTGTGCTTTAGTCACCGCTACGTCACGACCGTGACCTCGGGATGGTAGACCAGGTGTAGGACTGCCACAGAGGGACTCTCCCAGTCAGGAGAGTGCCACGTGTGCATCCTACATCACGGGAAGCTGCAGGCAAAATCGTTCTTTTTGGGAATAAGAAGATTAAGTAATGAGATAAGCCCTGATTAGAGATCTCTACACACAGAAAATCGTTATGGGATAAATTGGATCAGAAAGGAATATGTTAAATTACCTGATAAGTGTATTTGTTTATGTTTAGTCACCACTCTACTCAGCATTAGTTGACTCCAGTTAAATAATTTTGTATGGGTTAGGGATTTAAGCAGCTTGAGCTACCAGCTACTGAGGACGCTGGGCCTAGTTGAGCCTAGCTTTAGTTCTACTGTTTGGTGTAGTGAGTTTCTATAGCCTTGTTTCTGCTATATGTACTCGTTTTTGTTGTGATGGTTGTATTATGACATGTAATATTACTGCTCCTTTCCCCTTGTTGTTGTCAATTTTTTTCTGCTTAGTTACTATACTTGTGTGATTGTGGTTTGTTGAATGTTATTTGGTTATTTCTTGTTGGACGATTGGGTCTTGGAATTAGTTGAGGCGAGTTGTTCTCGGGTCCTGTAGGGATCTAGGATCGGGTCGTGACAAATATGCATACAGCATTGTTGTGGATCATAACGACTTCTCGGCGTATGCAAATTTGTTAAGTTGGAGCACTAAAGGAAAGCTTGCTTACCTAGTCTATATGGAAGATGCTCATCACCTACAATGACCATAGGTGATGAGCACTAGAAAGTAAGAAATTCTCTTTCTTAGGACATCGCAGATTTTTACCTATTGAACATAGATGGCGAACGTCACAGTTCAAGAGTAAATTTGATGGAAGGATGTGTCAGTATTCAAGGAAAAATCCAAATAATAAACTTAGTATAGATTCTATCATATTGTCAGGTCGGGTTATAATGGAGAGATTATAAGAAATGGGTGATGTACGATTGGGTCGACCATTCAAACAAGACTAGACGGCCTTGAGGAATTTTTGATTTTGAAAGAGAAGCATTTTCTTTATGGAGCTGCCATACTGGAAAGATTTTACAATACATCATAATTTAGTTATGTACATCGAAAAAAATGTGATGGATAACATCTTAGACGTATTAAATCTAATGAATGATCCAAGGGATGTGGTGAAAACAAGGAAAGACATGGAGAGTTTAGGGATATGTACGGAACTGCATATTCATGATGATGATGGCTACTTCCCACCTGCTATTTTCAACTTGAATCAAGATCAAAAGAGTAGGTTGTTCTCTAATCAACTTTCTGCGACATGTTAATCAATCACTCACAATAAAATGCTGTTATCAGGTTTTTATCCCCAGCAATGGCGCCAAAAAAATGAAGCGATCGATCACAGTTCATATAAAAATCGTCGTTATTGTAGTATATGTCATAAATACAAACCGTTATTGCGTCAATTTTATTTAATTACATAATTTTTACTGGTTTATTCCAGGTCGTTCACTGGGAGGCAGTTATTGATATATATCACTCTTTAAGTCTAATATTATTCTTTAATTCCAAAAAGATTGGTTTTATGTACAATTATGAATGAATGAATTAATGAATGATCAATGAATGAAATAACAACTCAATTATGTACAACAAAATGAACTAAAATGCTTGCAAATAGATATATACAAACAAGCATCAAACACTATAATTGAATACTTTATACTATCTATTTATAACTTATAATAACAATACTTACATATATATACAATAATAAGTAATAATATATACTATACTAACTTAACTTAATATACTAACATATACGGTAACATATATAGTATGTACAACAACATATATAAACGTTGCTAAACCTTAGGAAAAGTATGTACATAAGCTAAGGTAAAAACTAGGTCTATAATGACACTTATTCTATCTACAGTAATGGATAAGTTTGTTACTAAAACTATACTGTTATTTATGTATATATATAGCTTAAACATTACTTATACTACATATACTTCTTATACAAATTATTTATTTACAGTATACTATATATATATATACTTGTATATACACATACATTTCTAGGGTCATTCTTCTTTCTCTTTTGTTCTTCTTTTGTTCCCTCTTCTTAGCTTATATTGCATATACTTCTTATACAAATTATTTATTTACAGTATACTATATATATATATACTTGTATATGCACATACATTTCTAGGGTCATTCTTCTTTCTCTTTTGTTCTTCTTTTGTTCCCTCTTCTTAGCTTAAGGCTCTCTCATTCTCTCTTCTTTTGTTCTCTCTTAGTTAATCCCTTATTAACTCAATACAGAAATTAGATTTTTAATTGGCGAGCAGCTTTTTCGAGGGATACACAGTACCCTCTTAGGTGGGATCAGACCTCTACTAAGGGCCGCCCTTATTCGTTAATTAACCTCTTAATTCCAGTTCAAGCTCCTTAATGGGCTCATTCAAGCCCATGCACAATGTCAGGCCCCCGGCTCGCACCGCACATACAAATCTCATCACAAACCAAGGTCATAAGCCAAATGCTTAGAGGGATAAGGGGTAATGGGTTTCGGGCACCCGACGTCCGTGACGACTGAATAGCCAAGGAAGAAAAATAATTTAAGTGGCACCGGGTGCTTGCCAATAACTGATGTGGCTCTATCCAGCACCTTCTTTAGGCGCTGTTGCTTCCAGCGTAACCGCTCTAATTTGGGGTTTTTGACCCTTAATTTGAGGGTCATAAATTATTATAATTAAAAATTAAATTATATGGCATTAAAGTATTTACATAGGGCTACGAGATTATACAATTTATTTACAAAATTAATTATATTTACTATATAAATAAATTAGTCAAAGTTTGCAATTCTTACATATTATTTTAAGGGTTTATTTCTTAAGTAAAGTATAAATTAGTTACTAAATGATCTAATTGACCTTGTACAGAGTTAATACATATAATGAAGTATTTAATACATATTTTTATTGTATTTTACAACATTTATTTGGATTTATTTACATTTAAATATCCATTTTCAGGTTATTGTACATGTAAATTAGGTATAAATAGTATAATATGATATAAATATATTTGAATTAGTTTAAATTACTTAAAATATTATAATACAAATGTACAGTATAACTTATCTCAAATATAACTTAATTTACTAATTTATTTTGATTTAACTTAATAACTTAGGTAATAACTTCATAAATTCAGTATTTATTACATATATATAATTAAATTATATTACAGTTGTTATAATGTACTATATACATATATAAATGCATGAATACAATATCATTAATAAATAAGGTTATTTATAGGGGTTTATTGATTTATTTAGTGTATAGTACATATAAGTTAAAATAATTAATAGTTAAGTATATAAATAAGTTATATACCGTTTAAGTTATCTTTAATATATAATTTACAATATATATATATATAGAAGTTATTTACACCTATTATACATCTATTTTACATCGTATACATATAGCTTACATTTACAAGTATATATACTATACATATTATTTTTAGGTATTTTTGTAACTTTTCTTCTTTTTATGATTTTTATATCTTTTATAGATGAAGGGGATGAGAGAGAAAGAAAGAGATGAGAGAAAGTGTATCTTTTTGTATTTTTTTAGTTTAAGGTCTTTTATTGAGTTTTAAGGTAGATTGAACTGTCGACTCATATGTTTTACCAAGCCGAGGGTTCAGTTTGCCTTGAAACTTGGCATATGTGTAGAGAAATAGTTAAACCTACTCTCTGCACCTTTATTTTATTTTTTTGGAAATTTTAAATTATTTTTATTTATATACAAATGAAGCATATTTTAGGCCTTTAAGAGTATTTTCAATGAGAACTTAAGACCTAAATGAGGGCTTGAAGGCTGGAATAGATAGTAAAGGGGGCTCAGTTATGCTCAACATATGATATTGTTGAACGCTACAAGTTGCTACGCTAACGTGTTTGGTTTTGAAAAACCTGTCGTCGTAGTATGAAAGTGAAGAACTCGTATTCAACAAATAAAATTTATGCCAGAATTGAAATCCCGAGTCGAACTCAGGGAGGCGGGCGTTTGATTTAAAAACAAGCATTTGTTTTATTTATCATGAAGTAAATTAATCGACTAAAAACTATCTATCTATTTACACTAAATAGAAGAGAAAGAGAGAGAGAGAGAATATTACAAACAAAAACTAAAAAGAGGTGTAGAATGAATATGGAATTCATTATTAGAAGGATTGTTCATTACACTAAACATTACGACTAGAAAACGGGAAAATGATTGCACTAGAAAGCAGTAAATCTACTCTAGAAAGTAGTAAATCTATTTTAAAAAGCAGTAAAAAGAATGGGGAGAGAGATATCCTCCTCGACGGTCGCTTGGAGGACGAGCTGGACGAGACGACGCCTGGAAGACGGGGAATGGAGCAGGACGAAGGAGGACGAAGCGGGAAGAACGGGAATGAAGCAGCACGTCGTCGTCGTCGCGGGATCCACTTCCGAAAGGGGGACGAAAAATTGACGTTATCTTGCGAGAAGCATCCCGGGTGTAGGACAAGCTTCTCTTGAGCTTTGCAGAGGGAGAGAAGAGAAGGAAGGGATGAGAATTTCGTGTGGAGGGGTCTCCTTTTAAAACATTAAATAAGGGGCCTTTAGTGACGGATAAAACCGTCGCTAAAGCCCCATCGTGGGCGATGTGTGGCGGAGCGCGCGCGCCCGCTCACTTCCTCTGCACACAACGCCCGCTCACGTTCAGTCGATCCTCACGATCGGACGGCTTATCTCGCGCCTCACTGCGCCTCCTCTGTGCGCAACGCCTGCGTCTGAACTCGCATGAGGCACAGGCTTGCGATAGCGCGTGGGTGCTATTGAGTGCTCACGACTGCTCAATCGCGATCCGACCCTCCTCACGCCCGCTCGCCCGTGCCCGCTCACCCGCTCGCCGTGATTCGAACGCGCGCCTCGCCTTCTTGCAGCGAGTTCACCCACTACACTACAGCGGCGCTTGTGTTGCGGAGATGAATTCAGGCGCATGCATCCACAGCCGTTGGATGTGCATCCAACGGCGGAGAAGCGACGAAGAAGAGAGGGTGCGGCGAGTGCAGCGGCTGGTTGGGCGGCTGAGATGGCGCCATCTTTTCCGTCCATCTTCTGAATGATGTAGATGGTGCCACGGTTGTCAGATTGAGTCGATTTTCGCTCCGGTAGGCTACGATCGTCGATCTGAATCCATCCGTGCAGTCGAATTTGTCGTTTGAAGTGTAGATTCACACCATCTTGGTCCTTGATCTTCTAGGGTTCCCCGATCTCTATCTAATGTTACAGATGTTTGATTAGGGTGATCTTGGAGTCGTTGAACTCCAATCGTTGCCCTGATTACATCTATACGGTTGGATCTTCGATCTGAGGCCCCAATAAAAAGTTTGGCCTATCCCTGAACATAAAAGGAGACAATTAACCTTCATTTTATTCAAACTAATCTAAATGCAAGATGATGCATGTTATGCAATATTTATAGTATGTAATGCAATCTTATGCTTAAGAACATGCATAAATAGACATCTTATGCAATGTAAACATGTTTACATCAGATATGGAAGAAGTGTAAGCAGTTAAGCATGAAATTCAACTTAGATCTCCATTAATTCTGATTTTGGACAGTTAGGCATGCAAGTAAGCTGACAAAGGAGTTGAAATTCAAATTACAAGCGATTCAAATGCAATTAAAATTCCATTTCAAATACATGAAAGCTTGTACAATTACTACACAACATTTAGAACATGTCGGCTAATTTACAGAACCTAATCCTAGCCTTTACAGTCCCACTAATTTAGACCAACTAGTCACTACTCCATCTTTGTCAGCAGCTGTTGCTAACCGCATCAACTCCAACAGCAGCAGCAACTGCAGCATCAGCTACAGCATAATGATCAACAGCAGCAACCAATTTAGACCATCTGAATTAACTCCGGACGTCTTAATTGAATTCCATAGGTTGCTGCAACCCCAATTCCAGAACTAAAATTCATTTTGATAAATTAAACCCCCAAGATCAGACTCGGTGAAGTCTGATATGGAATGTTTAATGTCCCAATTAGATGTGAATTAAGTATGGAAACCATTTTAAAATCAAAGAAAAAGATCTACAATCAATTCTATACTATGACACCTTCATTCTCTTTTGACAAAACATTTCAAATCCCCTTCTAAATATCTTTTAAACTTCAATCAAAACCTCTAACATACAATTATGAAAGTAAATGCATGGAGGAAGAAATGTCGCCCCCATTTGGGCTTTTAATTTGGGTCTTACACTGATTTCTTCACTTGATCTCCTTGAACACCATTGATGGGTGTTCAAGGCAATCATGTGGATAGATCATGACCTGTTGGGAACTTCTATCTCAAATCAGAGTTAACTGATTTTCCTTGATAGACTCCAACATACGGATTTACTTAGATACATGCTCATCTATATAATCAAAACAAAACTCAAAACCATTGGAATCATTGCATATACCTAATCAACCCCATCCAATCTCAAAAAGTTCGATTAAATCTGATAAAACCCAAATGAATTTTAAATCACTGATCTAAGCAATAAACACCATTCTAAATAATATCGAGCAATTCGAGTTGGTTTAATTAAGATAAGGGGGGTCTTTGTGGATTTGCGAAATGAGTGGGAGACCTCCCAAATTGGTCTTTGGTGCTAATTTTAGATCTGAGACACGAAGTCCTCAGATCTGAAATTAGAACTGATGGCTGGGTGATCAGCGAAATTAAAATCGAGGAAAAGAAAATGCAGAATGGAAATATGAAGGGGATGAAATGTGATCAATGGGAAGGGGGTGAATTCATCTCCTCTGATCTGAAATGATCAGAGGAGGTGTAGTTCGAATTCTACTCTAAATCTACTCCTAAACTACACTAACAGTCATCAGATTATCTCTAATTACTCCTATAAAGCATGTAAATCTAATCTATGAAAGCATTAAAAAGCTACTCTAAAGGAGGAAGATGTCTAAGGTCACCCACCGGCGGCTGGTGACGATGAAGGGGGAAGGAGGATCAGCAGCTGATGAAGATGTCCAAGGTCTACCACTCGGTCAGCTGGCAACGAGTGAAATTGAGGAGTGGAGAGCCAACTCTGTCATAGCCAGCGGAGGAAATTGGGGTGAGGGGAAGCTATTGATGTGGATGAAAGGATTGGCTCATGGGGGAGGGAGTCTATGGGCACGCACGCGATCAGGGGAGCTCCTTAAGTAGAATCAAGAGTGGTTATACTCATCGTAATGGTGAGATTAGGTGCAAGGGGTTTGGGTGGTGAGGAATTGAGGAGAGGAGCGTGTGGGGATTCAAATCAAAAAGTGGTCGTTGGATGGGATCTCAGTGAGGTAGTGATCACACGTGCCGATTCGCGCGAAGCTTCGAATCAAATCAAGCCACAGATCAAGAGTTGTAGAGAATTGACAGCCACAAGGCCCGTGTTCTTCACGTGCTACAGTACATGTGCGAGCTGCAGGTGGTGGTTGGGTTCTATTGGTGATTTTACAGGAACACCCCTCAACGAAGGGGTAGAAAACGTGAAAGCAAGCCCATAAGTGGTTATCAATGGTTACAGAGAGATCCTTAAAGGCTTGCAAAAAGGTCCCTACATCCTACGAATAGGTCCTTGGTTAGTTTTCTAAGGATGAAATGTGATGTACCAAGGACCTAAATGTAAATCCTTAATTTCAAAGCCTTAATGATGTCCAAATGCACCCAAGTTTTTATTAACGCTCAATTGAACATATTAGAAGTTAATTACACTTTTGATTTAGAATTTTGAGCTCATTTTTATGTTAAATTTGTAATTGGATCATCATTTTACATTTATTCATAGAATATCTCAATTAATGACCTAATTATGCATTTTTAGCACAAAATTGATGTTTTAGGTCTTTTTCTCTATTTCCCACACTTAACACTTTTTATGTGTTAATTTGATAGTGTTTAACCTCGTTTCTAGCTTAACTTAAGTGATTTAGCTATGATAAGTTGCAACTCATCATTCTCCTTCTTAAAGGAAATTCGAGTGCCAGATGGGTTTTTATCGTAGCTTTCTCGTTGTGTGAATGAAGCGCAAAAAAAGGTATCTAGCTTGAAAAGTCATGACTCTCACGTTTATATGCAAGTATTGTTTCCACTAGCTATACGGGGGATACTACCAGAGCTAGTTGTTGAATCATTCACAGAGAAGAGTTGGTTTTTCAAAGCTGTTTGTTCGAAGATGCTACAAAATGATACACTGGATCACTGGAATATACAAATAGTCATTACTCTCTGTAAGATGGAATAGATTCTTCCCGCAGCCTTCTTTGATGTAATGGTTCATCTCACCCTGCATCTTGCAAATGAAACGAGAATTAATGGACCTATACAATTCAGATGGATGTATCTTGTGGAGCAGTTTTTGAAAAAGCTTAAAGATTATGTTTTGAACAAGGCAAAGTGTTGAAGGTCGTATAACTACGCTATCGAAGTTGGTTTTGAAAACTTGTCGTTGTAGTTCGAGTAGCGAAGAACTTGGGTTCAACAAATAAAATTTATACCGAAAACCTATAAAGAAATCCCGGGTCGAACTCAGGGGGCTACGTCGATCAAAATTCGTAATTATATTTTTTTGTGTTTTTGTTTCAACAGCGGAATAATCACAATGAAATGGAATAACTATAGACAATAAGAGGGAGAGAGAGAAAATATTCACTTGATGTTGCCAAGTATTTTTACAATTAAGAAAGCGAGAAAAAAATTACACTAGAAAGTGAGAAATTATTATAACTAGAACACATGAAAATTCTACTCTAGAAGGCAGAAAAAAGTAATGGGAAAGAGGAGTTATCCTCCTCGACGATCGCTTGGAGGATGAGTCAGATGAGACAACTCCTGGAAGACGAGGAGCGGAGTGGGAAGGAGGTCGAAGCAGAAGGAATGGGAATGAGGCAGCACGTCGTCGTCGTCGTCGTCGCGGGATCTACTCCTAGAATGGGGGTGAAAAATTGATTTTAGCTCTTGAGGAGCATCCCGAGTGTGGAACAAGCTTCTCTTGAGCTTTGGAGAGGGAGAGAAGAGAAGGAAGGAATAAGAAATTCGTATGGAGGGGGTCTCCTTTTATAGATGCAAGGAGTGGGGGCATTTTTTACATTTTAATTTCAAAAACATTAATATGGGACCTTTAGTGACAGACTTAAACGTCACTAAAGGTTCGTCGTGGGCGACATGTGCGCACGTCGCGCGCACCTGCTCTTCTTCCCCGCCTAAAATGCTTACGTACGTTTGGGCATTATCAGCCGTCCGATCAAGAGATCAGATGGCTTAAACCACCCTCGCCCGCGCCACGCGCGCGCGTGCGATCACGTGTAAACGTTGTGCGTCTGATAGCACGTGGGCGCTATCACTCGCTCAGCATTGCTTGATGCAAATCGAACAGCTCCCATCGCATGCTCGCGTGCTCGCTTGTTCCGATTTGGCGATAGGGTGGATTTGAATGCACGCTCGCTCTTCTTGCGAAGGGCGCTGGACCAACGCGCTGTGGGGCCGACTCTGCCTCGTTTAGAGATTAGGCATGTGCGATCTACGATCTTTGGATGGAGATCCAACGGCCTAGATCGTCCACACCTTTGTCTTCAAATATTGATTGGAGAGGGGCGGCCAGTGCTGCGTGGCTATGATGGTGCCACATGGCACCATCTAGGCCATCCATCTTCTTAGTGATGTAGATGGTGCCATGGGTGTCGGATTGGATCGATTTTTGCATCGTTAAGCTGCGATCGTCGATCCGAACCGATCAATGTGATCGGATTTGTCTTCTGAGGTGCAGATTAACACCATCTTGACCCTTGCTCTTTAAGGTTCCTCGATCTCTATTTGGTGCTATTTATGTCCGATTAAGGCGATCTTGGAGTTGTTGAACTCCAATCGTCGCCCTGATTAGATCTGTACGGTTGGATCTTCGATTCGAGGTCCTGATAAAAAGTTTCCCTGTCCCTGACCATAAAAAGGAGACAATTACTATACAATTTATACAACTTGATCTAAATGCATGATTATGCATGTTATGCACTATTTACAATGTATGATGCTAATGTGACACTAAGAACATGCATTAATAGACTTTTTAGGTTAATCAGATGTATGCACATCACAAAGGCAGAAGGATCCATTGTAGAAGGATATCTCGTAGAGGAATGGATAAATTTTAATTCAATGTATATAAATGAAATAGACAATTGCTTTAATAAACTTCAAAGGAACTATGAGGGGGAATACAATGACAGTGATGAAGAATGTTTGTTAATTTTTGATATCAAAGGAAGGTTGATTCTTCATACAAAGTTTAAGAAAATTTCAGAAAATGACAGACATTGCACACATTTATATATTTTAAAACAAATTCATGAAATTAATCCATTTTATGAGGAATTCTAATGATTACCACTTTCAAGGACAACTAAATTTGGCTTCTTAAATTGGTTTAAGGATCGGGTAATCAATTGAAAGAGGATAAGGACCCACGATGGGTATCAGATTTTGATGTAATTGCCGATTCACCATTACATTATGCACATTACCACTCTGGTTTTGTAATAAATGGGTTCAGATTCAGGATAAAAGAAATTGATGATAGAAAGGTTACACAACAAGTCGGAGTTGTTGATTCAGATCTTTCCACCGGTCCAGATGGATATTGTGGTGAAATCAGAGAAATTGTGGAGATCAGCTTCAGATTTGATCACAGGGTTGTCCTATTTAAATGTCATTGGTTTGATGTTTTTAAAGAGGGTACCGGTTTCAAAATTGACATGAAACACAATTTCTTGAGTTTAAATCATAATCGTCAAATTCTTCAGTTTGTGAATCGACCCACTAACCCTTTGGTCTTTTAAGACGTCTGGAATGCTCACCAGACGTCTGTCCGAACGTCTGGGATGTTCACTGGACGTCTAAAAATGCGTTTTCCCTTCGGTGCGGACCGTACATACGCCATGCTTCCTCCCTCACTGCGTCTCACCACTCCTCCTGCGACGCCACTCCACTCCACGCTTCGCCATCTCACCCCCCTTACCTCCTCTCCCTTTATAAACCTCTCCTCCTCTTCGTTGCCTACCCCGTAGCCGAGAGCAGAGCGAGGGCGAGAGCGAGTGAAGAGCGGAGAGCCCGAGCGAGAGGAAGTGCAAGAGCGGAGGGTGCAGCACCGTTCTGCTGCAGTGCCTGCAGGCGAAGGAAGCCAGAGCGGTTCCGCGGAAGTCATTTTTCCGCGGAACCAGACGATCGGAAGGACACCCAGATGTCTTACCGGACGTCCGAAGGTAGAGCAAGACGTCTGGTAGAGATCTACTTTCCGTATTTTCTCTTTGACAAAGTCCTGACAGCGTACGTATATGTGTCAAAAGGTGAGAGCGGACCGAGGCAATTTCAGACGCCCGGGAGCACCCCCAGACGTCTGACGTAGTCCTTGGACGTCGACATTGAGTTCCAGACGTCTGATAGAAAAACACCGAGAGAGGTATCCCTGAGAACTATTTTAAGACGTCTGGGACCCTTTCTAGACGTCTGATTTCTATCTCACAGCATGTTTTTAGTCCGTGCAAGGCCCTATTATTATCGCTTTTCCGCAAACAAACCGTCTCTGTTTTCCATACGAGTTTCTCTGTATAATGATACCTTGCTTGTATCATTCTGAACCTTTTGGCCCATCAATCCATGTTTTAGGTCTCCAGTCCGTCGGGTGTACGGGACCTGCGGAGATGTCGGGAGCCACTGTACGAGCCCCCATTCCACCTGGTTACCCAGGTAGAGTGGTTATAACCTTAAATCTCTAATTTAATACATGCAAGTAAGTAATCCTAAGACTTGAGATGACCCTAGGAAGGAATAAACGCATACTCAAGAGTGAATTCTTGAACCCTAGGTCTTGGCATGAACACTAGGGTTAGAGGAAATTGCATGTGAATGATTGAGTAATCAAAAGCTGCCAGTTTTTATCTAAAATGGACCCCTACTATGATAAAATGGAAATTGAACTGTTTATTCCGTACATTCCAACCTGGATGTGAAAAAGAAACTCCTGTACGAACCCCATGGGGAATGTAGACAAGAACACCGTAATACGGAGAACCGGAAGGTTCTGAGAATTTGCTGCCCATAGGAAACTGTTAAGGGAGGTAAGCTGACCTTCGTGTACGTGGTACCGAAGAGAGCAACTATCCCTTGTAGCGTAGAGGGGAGCTTGCTGGCCTTGGGTTAGGACCCGGGGTGGGTTTGGCCACTTTACGATGACTCTTACTGGCCCTCGTGTACGTGGTACCGAGGTGAGCTACTTAGTGTAGGGGGAGCTAGCTGCCCCAGGGGGCCCGGGGCTAGGTATGGCCTCCCTACACTGACTCTCGTTAGCCCATTGGGCAAACCGGGGTAGTCGGACGAGGGTACGTGGACTTAGGAGGGGCGAGACCCCTGAGGGGCAAGACCCCTATTCTATTTTGAGAGGGCAAGGCCCTATACTGTTCCACACTGTACGTTGAGGCATACCCGCTAGTGGAAATGACTGACTGCGTGCCAGTGCGGGGTAGCTACCCGTGCGCTTATCACGTGTGCCATGGTCACCGCTACATCACGATCGTGACCTCGGGGTGGTAGACCGAGTATAGGACTACCACGGTGGGACTCCCCCAGCCAGGAGAGTATAGGATTTGAGCAGCCCGAGCCACCGGCTGCTGAGGACGCTGGGCCTAGTCGAGCCTAGCTTTAGTTCTACTGTTTGGTAGTGAGTTTCTATAGCTTTGTCTTCTGCTATATGTACTCATTTTGTTGTGATGGCTGTATTATGACATAATATTACTGTTCCTTTTCCCCTGTTGTAAATTTTCTTTCTGCTTAGCTACTGTACTTGTGTGATTGTGATTTGCTGAATGTTATTTGGTTATTTCTTGTTAGACGACTGGGTCTTAGGATTAATCGAAGCAAACCAGTCTCAGATCCTGTAGGGATCTAGGATCGGGTTGTGACAAGATGGTATCAGAGCAAGGTCGTCCTGAGAAATGAACCAAGTAGTCTGGAAAACACCACACTTATACATGTAACTAAGATAGCCATCACAACGCTTTCTCTCGGTTAGTGTATTCGAGTCTCACATCTCCTCTTTGGTCAAACATGCACCAATAATCTCGTTCCTCCTCGATCTCTGTGTAGGAAATGCCTCTCCAGGGAGCTATTGAGGCAGGTCGCGGACGTGGTCGTGGTCGAGGACGTGGTCGCAAGGGAGGACGAGCTATGGCCGAGGATAGAGCCGCTCCACCTCTCCTCCCAGGCATCCAGGCGCCGGACCTTGCCCAACTGATCCGGAGTCTTATATAGGAGGAGCTCCATCAGCCTCCTCCTCAGCCTTCCCTTTCTGGGGATGTGGAGGGGGAATCCTCCGTGAGGCAGGCAAGCTGCCACGGCGCTGGACGAGCTGGAGGGGGAGGGGGTGATCCTCTACCGCCCCCTTCAGACACTTCGGGGCACGAGTCCTCCTTACCTGGAGGTGCACCCCTTCCTCCGCTGCGGCTACACCATGAGGTTTTCAGCCAATTTAGGAAGCTGAAGCCCAAAGCCTGTCTGAGCCAAAAGATTGGCTGGAGCAGATGGAGAAGATCTTTGACACCTTCTATCCTCCTGCAGAATGCCGCATGGCCTTCGCCACGTATCAGCTCGAGAGTGCAGCTCACAGGTGGTGGAGGGCAGTCAGAGGACAGGAGGGAGAGCTGATGTGGGACCGGTTTGTGGCTCTCTTCTGTGAGCAGTACTTCCCTTAGACTTGGCAGAATCAGAGGAGGCGGGAGTTCCACACTCTCCGCCAAGGGGCAATGACCGTTAGCGCGTACCGTATGCGTTTTATGGAGCTGTCACGCTTCGCCCCAACAGCTGCATCCACCAAGGAGGAGCGCCTGTGGAGATTCACCGAGGGTCTCCGACCCGCCATCCGGGGGTATGTAAAGCCCCTGAAGCTGCCTACCTTCTCCTGCGTAGTCGAGGCTTCCATGACCTACGAGGAGACCAACCCATCCGCACGAGATATTAATGGAGGACGGAAGAGGCCCTACCCGCAGGAGCACTCACAAGGCCGCCGGGAAAGGAGGCACCAGACACCAGCAGGGGAATCGTCCCATTCTGTGGGTCCACCAGGGACCTATGGGGGTCCCCGACAGGGATCAGCTGACTGCAGCAAACCCCTGCCTAGTCACCAGCAAGGACAACAGACAGAGGGAAGTCGCGTACCCCTCTGTTATCAATGTGGCCAGCCGGGCCACATATGGAGGAATTGTCCATCTAGGACTGGAGCGCAGCCAACGCTCCCAGCACCGAGCACTTGAGGCCGATCTAGTGGCCTCGGATACTAGGCCCAAGGAGGAGGGCAGTAGTCACGAGGAGGGTACCAACCCGCTGCCTCTCGCTCGACCCAAAGCACGGCTGTTTCTTCTGTACCGAGGACTGAAGGGCATGTTAACGCCCTGACTCACGGAGATGCCAGAGCTTCGGGCTCCGTAGTGGCAGGTATGGTTACTATTTTTGGCAGACTCGTCTACACTCTTTTCGATTCCGGAGCCACGCATTCGTTTGTTTCTATGAGTTTTGCTATCTGCACGAGTGTGAGCAATGTGCTTTTAGAGGAGCCCTTCTTGATTAGAGGACCAGGTGGGTAGGTATTAGTTGCCGAGGAGGTTCTCACTAACTGTGAGGTCATGATAGGGGGACACAATCTTCCGATAGACTTGATCATGATCCCGATGGATGACTTCGGTGTAATCTTGGGGATGGACTGGTTGGCCGCATACCACGCCCTTGTAGATTGTTTTGGGAGGAAGATTGTTTTCTCCATACCACGGCTGCCTCCCTTCGATTTTCATGGCCAGCCTGTAGATGGAGGATTCAGGTGCATCTCCGCACTTCGGGCGGCGAAGCTACTAAGTCAAGAGGTGGTCAAGCAGATCCAACAATGACTGCGTACTGTCCGAAGCAAGCAAAAGAGTTATGCCGATCTGAAGCGTAGGGAGGTACAATTTAAGGTTGGGGATCATGCTTTTCTCCGTGTTTCACCGATGGAAGGCTTGAAGCGGTTTGGGATGAAAGGGAAGCTTGCACCGAGATATGTGGGACCCTTTGAGGTCTTAGAGTGGGTAGGACCCGTTGCTTACCAACTTGCCCTTCCTCCCCAGCTTTCTGGAGTGCACGACGTATTTCATGTGTCCAACCTCAGAAGATACATTGCCGACCCCAGCCATGTCCTTAGCCACGAGAGCATCGAAGTGGGAGATGACCTGACCTATCCCGAGAGACCGATACAGATACTAGACTGAGCCATTTGGAGGTTGAGGCGGAAGGAAGTACCCTTGGTGAAAGTCCTGTTGAGAAGCTAGCGATATGAGGAGGCAACTTGGGAGCTTGAGTTGGCGATGCGAGAGCAGTACCCGGAACTTTTCGAAGGTATGACTCTTCAGACCTACTTCAATTCTCTTTAAGTTTGTTATACGCTGCTACGTTATTTTTTCGCACCCTAGTCAGTTCAATTTTCGGGGACGAAACATCCTTTAAGTTTGTTATATTGAAACAACCCACCAACCCTTTGGTCATTTAAGATGTCTAGGATGCTCACCAGACGTCTGTCTGGACGTCTAGGATGTTCACCAAATGTCTGAAAATGCTTTTTCTCTTCGACGTGGACCATACGTACACCATGCTTCCTCCCACACCGCGTCTCACCACACCTCCTCCTGCGACGCCACTCCGTGCCATGCTTCGCCATCTCGACCCCTCACCTCCTCTCCCTTTATAAACCTCTCCTCCTCCTCTTCGTTGCCCACCCCGTAGCCGAGAGCAGAGCGAGGGCGAGAGCGAGTGAAGAGCGGAGAGCCCGAGTGAGAGGAAGTGCGAGAGCGAAGGGTGCAACGCCATTCTGCTGCAGCGCCTGTAGGCGAAGGAAGCCAGAGCGATTCCGCGGAAGTCATTTTTCCGCGGAACCAGACGATTGAAGGGACACCCAGATGTCCGAAGGTAGAGCAAGATTTCTGGTAGAGATCTACTTTCCGTATTTTCTCTTTGACAAAGTCCTGACAGCGTACATATATGTGTCAGAAGGTGAGAGCGGACCGAGGCAGCTTTAGACGTCCGGGAGCACCCCCAGACGTCTGACGAAGTCCTTGGATGTCGACATTAAGTTCCAGACGTCTGATAGAAAAACACCGAGAGAGGTATCCCTGAGAATTGTTTTAAGACGTATGGGACCTTTCCCAAGCGTCTGATTTCTATTTGACAGCGTGTTTTTGCGCCATGCAAGGCCCTATTGTTATTGCTTTTCCGCAAACAAATCGTCTCTATTTTTCGTACGAGTTTCTCTGTGTAATGATTCCTTGCTTGTATCATTCTGAACCTTTTGGCCCATCAATCCATGTTTTAGGTCTCTAATTCGTCGGGTGTACGGGACCTGCGGAGACGTCGAGAGCCACTGTACGAACCCCCATTCCACCCGGTTACCCAGGTAGAGTGGTTATAACCTTAAATCTCTAATTTAATACATGCAAGTAAGTAATCCTAAGACTTGAGATGAACCCTAGGCAGGAATAAACGCATACTCGAGAGTGAATTCTTGATGCCTAGGTCTTGGCATGAACACTAGCGTTAGAGGAAATTGCATGTGAATGATTGAGTAATAAAAGCTGCCTAGTTTTATCTAAAATGGACCCCTACTGTGATAAAATGAAAATTGAACTGTTTGTTCCGTACATTCCAACCCGGATGTGAAAAAGAAACTCCTGTATGAACCCTATGGGGAATGTAGACAAGAACACCATACTACGGAGAACCAGATGGTTCTGAGAATTTGCTGCCCATAGGCAGCTGTTAAGGGAGGTAAGCTGACCTTTATGTACGTGGTACTGAAGAGAGCAACTATCCCTTGTAGTGTAGAGGGGAGCTTGCTGCCCTTGGGTTGGGGCCCGGGGTGGGTTTGGCCACTCTAAGATGACTCTTACTGGCCCTCGTGTACGTGGTACCGAGGTGAGCTACTTAGTGTAGGGGGGAGCTAGCCATCCCAGGGGGTCCGGGGCTAGGTATGGCCACCCTACACCGACTCTAGTTAGCCCGTTGGGCAAATCGGGGTAGTCGGACGAGGGTACGCGGACTGAGGAGGGACGAGACCCCTGTTCTGTTCTGAGAGGGTAAGGCCCTATACTGTTCCGCACTGTATGTTGAGGCATACCCGCTAGCGGAAATTACTGACTGCATGCCAGTGCAGGGTAGCTACCCGCGCTCTTATCACGTGTGCCGTGGTCACCACTATATCGCGACCGTGACCTCGGGGAGGTAGACCGAGTATAGGACTATCACGGTGGGGCTCCCCCAGCCAGGAGAGTGCCATGTGAGCATCCTATATCACGGGATGCTGCAAGCAAAATCGTTCCTATAGGGAACAAGAAGATTAATTAACAAATCCTAATTAGAGATCTCTACGTACCCACATGTATAATATAATTGGAAAATGAAAAATTTTATGTTAACTACTTGTTAAATGCATGTTACTTCTTAGCTACCACTCTACTCAGCATTAGCTAACTCCAGTTTAATAAATTCTGTACAGGTCAGGGATTTGAGCAACCCTGGCTGCTGAGGACGCTGGGCCTAGTCGAGCCTAGCTTTAGTTCTACTGTTTGGTAGTGAGTTTCTATAGCTTTGTCTTCTGCTATATGTACTCGTTTTGTTGTGATGGCTGTATTATGACATAATATTACTGTTCATTTTCCCCTATTGTAAGTTTTCTTTCTGCTTAGCTACTGTACTTGTGTGATTGTGATTTGCTGAATGTTATTTGGTTATTTCTTGTTGGACGACTAGGACTTAGGATTAATCAAAGCGAACCAGTCTCAGATCTTATAAGGATCTAGGATCGGGTCGTGACAGTTTGATGAATCATTCACATTGGTATGTCAAGCGGCATAAGTTTTCTATGTCCCGATAATTGCCAAAGGGGATGGGTTATACCCATAAGAACAATACTACGCAACCATTTTGACGTACAGTCAGAAGTATACTAAGAAATAACAAAAGAAGGTCATTTATTTGCAATCGATAGTGACATCTAAGGTTAATAACAATTTCTTTGCTTTATTTCATTTCTATCTAAATGAAATTCATATTAAAATTGAAAATTATAGGGGCATATATGTCATTACAAAGGAGGTTTGGAGTAAAATTGTTATTCATGTCTGTTGATTTATATATTAAAGATTTTTAATTATATTAATTATTGCATTTTTTATGTGTTACAGATGAAGTTGTTTAGGAAAAAAACAAAAAGAGTCCTCCTAAGACACTGTTGAACGGTATCTTTCGCGAATCGCTACGCTTACGAGATTGGTTTTGGAAAACCTGTCGTTGTAGTTCAAAAAGCGAAGAATTCGTGTTCAACAAATAAAATTTATACTGAAAATAATTCCGGGTGGAACACAGGGAGGCTACGTTGATCTATATTCGCAATTATATATTTTTTTAGGATTTTTTTTATAAGTAAGGCAATATAATTACAATGACGCTATCAAACTGAGAGAGAGAGAGAGAACATGCATTCAATATTTCACTTGTTCATAAAAGTTACACTAGAAAGCGGAAAATCAATTACACTATAAAGAAGGAAAATTCTACACTAGAAAAGCTGTAAATAAGAATGGGAGAGAGAAGTTATCCTCCTCGACGATTACTTGGAGGACGAGCCGGACGGGACGACGCCTGGATGAAGGAGAACGAAGCAGGACGAAGGAGGTTGAAACAGAAGAACGGGAACGGACCAGCACACCGTCGTCGTCGCGGGATCCACTTCCGAAGGGGAACGAAAATTGGACTTTATCTGGCAAGAAGCATCCCGGGTGTGGGACAAGCTTCTTTTGAGCTTTGGACGGGTAGAGAGGAGAAAGAAGGGATGAGAATTTCGTATGGAGGGGGTCTCCTTTTATGGTTGCAAGGAGTGGGGGCAAAATGGACATTATAACTTCAAAATAGTAAATGAGGGGTCTTTAGTGACGGATAAATCCGTCACTAAAGCTCCCTTCGTGGGCGACGTGGGCGGCTCGTGCGCGCCCGCTCGGCTGCTCGCGCACGCAACGCCCGCGCATGTCCATTGATTTCCAGCCGTCCGATCGCGAGATCGGAAGGCTTAAGATGCATCCGCGCCCGCGCGCTGCGCGCGTCTGATTGTGCGTTCAATAGCGCGTCCAATTGCGCATCGACTCTATCGGGCGCGCGCGGCCGTCCGATGTCCATCTGACGCTCCACCCGCGCCCAATCGCTCGCGTTCGCCGCTCCTCGCCGCGGATCGAACCCGCGCCCCGCACTCGCGATAGAGCGCTCGACCGCTGCGCTGTGGGGCGCGGATGGTCGAGCGGGTGTTTTTAAATGCGAGCGGCCACAGCCGTTGGATTAAGATCCAACGGCGGAGAGCGATTGGGCGCGGGGCTTTCACAAGACGTAAGCGGCCGTTTGGGCGGCTGAGATGGCGCCATGTGGCGCTATCTGGGCCGTCCATCTTCTGGAAGTTGTAGATGGTGCCACGGATGTCGGATTGACTCGATTTTTGTGTCGTTGGGCTGCGATCGTCGATCCGAATTCATCCGTGCGGTCGGATTTATCATCTGAAGTGCGGATTTACACCATCCTGGCCCTTGGTCTTCTAGGGTTCCCGGGTCACTATCTGATGCTACGGATGCCTGATTAGGGTGATCTTGGAGTCGTTGAACTCCAATCGTCGCCCTGATCACATCCATACGGTTGGATCTTTGATCCAAGGCCCTGATAAATTATTTGCCCTGTCCAAGCACATAAAAGGAGACAATTAACCTCCATTTTATTCAAAGTATTCTAAATGCAAGATGATGAATGTAATGCAATATTTATATCATGAAATGCAATCCTATGCTTAAGAACATGCATAAATAGACATCTTAAGTAGTGTAAATGTGTTTACAGCATACCCCCATGCCTATCTTTTGCTAGTCCCTAGCAAAAACTATATGCTATTTATAAAAGAATTAGGTTAGATTATTTGGACTTGAGTTATTCTTCAATCATTAAGAAATTGTCTACTTAGGAACTGAACCTTCAAAGATACAACAGTGCCCGGGTATCAGCCAAAATGCAGACCGCTTCAAGCCCTCGCCTTATTAAAAGAAAAATTTCTTTTTATCTTTTTCTCTTTTCTAATTTTTTTGATTTTCAAATTTTTGAGTTTAAGAGTGGCTTTCTACGGCTATTCAACTCACCCAAAATTTGATGAGAACCCTAAGCTTTAAGCATCTTATTGTGATTGTGATAGACTCGTTGACCGGCAATTAGAATGGACTTCGGATTTCTATACCTCTAGGTGACCTCAAAAAGACTTCTGCCTAAAGGTGTATCTTTACAACCGGTAACTTTCTCCCTATTTTTATTTTTTTTACGGGGTCAACACAAGGGTGAATCCAATGTATATCTCCCTGGTTTATTCTACTTCTCCGCTTCTTCCTAAGTGTTTTGGGAATTTTTAGTGCATTTTCTGAGCTGGGTTCTGGACAACCGGTCGATGAGCTGTTACCACTGACAACTTGCCAGCCATACTCGTGCGGCGAAGTGTGGCTTATTTCTTTTTATTCTTTTCTCCTTTTTTTTTTTAAATAGGTGGCTTCCCTAATCTAAGATTTACCTAAGGGCAAAAAAAAAAGAAAGGTCCAGTGACTGGGCTCTGGACAACCTACCTATGGGTTGTTTCCCACGATAACTTGCCAGCCATATCACCCTAGAAGGTTCATTAGCTACTCAATTTCCGTTAGAATCGTTGAACAACGAGTTAGTGCAAAGAAAGTGTGTAGATGCTTAAGACTCAAAATTCCCTGAAATCAGAGGGTGGGTTGATAAGTCATGTACTTATCACCCAAACAATTTACTCCAATTAAAATAAAATTCAAGTTGGCGAGAACTCGAAAAATAAATTCACATTTTAGTGGATACACAGGCTGATTAAGTCCAAAGACCTGAAGGGTCTTTGTGTTCAGATCTTAATGTAGTTTTTCCTAAGATTTAAAATTTTCTTAAACCCAAATTCTCTTTCCTAATTTCGATTTTTTTTTAAAATCAAAATAAAACAAATCTACGGAGCTGACGAATGAATTCAGAGATAAATATCCACCCCTCATGCCTATCTAATGCAATGTCCTCATTGTATTAAAAAGACAAAAAACAGAGTGGAAATGTGAAGAAAGCACCTGAATTATGTGAATGTCAGGTCCGCTCTGAGATGAAAACTAAGAAAAACTGTATATGTGCTGAGTTTAGTGCCTTCAGCTAGGCACACTATACAAGGAAAAGAAATGAAGAATTCACAAGTGCAGGTCAGAGTTAGAATAAATAGAATAATCCTCCAACCTGTCAACAGAGGTCCACAGATGTGGACCAGATTGTGGTGTAGACCCACACCCCATAATCGAGAATATCTTAGGTTCTGGATAAAGATTTCCCAAAACCTAAAATCAGAATGCAAGCGGGGTCGGGCCTGCGATTTATGAGGATGAAACCCAAGACCAAAAAGTCGGGTTACAGAGAATTGAAGCTCAAAAGGATAATCGTTGAATGTGTGCTTGGGTTTGACATCCTCGAAACAAATGTCGTAAGGGTTCTGATTTGATGGTTTCTGCTTAAAAGGAACCCTTCGACTCAATCTTCTATTTCCTCCAAAATTGACTTCCCAAATCAGAACTTCCCAGCTCCTATTCTCCTCATTCAGCTTATCAAATTCGAGGACCTCTTGTATATTCATCACCTCGTCTGAAATCTCCAAGTCTAAATGATGTGGCAGAATCAAAATTGACTTGGGTCTAATTATCTCAGAATTAGAATCATCAATAAGCTCAACAGGGTGTAACTGATAATCAGGGCATTGAATTGATTCCTCCAGAAAATGCGATTCTGGATCCGTAATGTGTGCCCTAATAAGGTCAGTGCCCTTAGTTATTGGGCTATCAATTGATCTATCAGATTCCTCAGCCCCAATCGTCTCACGGAAATCATTTTCAGAAAACTCGTGTGAGATTTCGCAACTTGAATCTTCACCATCAGGATCCGTATCAATATATGTCCCAAAATCATTTGTCACTTTCTGTTCCAAGGAGACATCGTTTCCTCGTAACCCGGCTTAGGGATCTCAGGTGAAGAAATCAGATCATCCTTAATTGGTTGTTTTAATTCAATCTGGTCAGCTTCGTAACACGTGTCCGCCCCAACAGGTGCCTGAGCGAGTTCTGTCATTGGCTTTCCTGAAGAGGGTTCACCCTGGGAATTATTCCAAGATTGAATCAAAGCAACCACGAATCTCATCCTCAATTTCGCTAATTTCTTAAGTAGAAACTCACCCGGGTTCTTATCCTTAACATCCTGGAGCCAATCCAACAAAGACTTGTTTAAATCATCAATCATTTCAATCAGGGGCTCCAATCTCTCAATGCAAGGTATTGGCTGAACTTCTAAAGATTGAATGATATTCCTCAAGTTAGCCAGAACCTTATCTTGAACCTGATTAACCTGAACCAAATGAGTTGGTTCAGTGTTGGGTGGGTTAGACATCAATGTAGAGGAATTAACGAATTGAGATTCGTTATACCCTTCCTGATAATAGGTCATTTCAGATTATTGAAAAGATGGTGATGACCTAAAGGCAGTGAAATCAGAGGATGGGTAAGGATCAGTGTATCCTTCTTGATTGTAGATCGTATTAGGTTGTGCATGAAAGGAAGACGATCTATAATCGATGTAGCTCTGAGAAGGATAGAAATCAGAATCAAAGTGTTCAGGGTTAGACCCTAAACACGGGGGTCCGGAATTGTATCCCAAATCCGAATTATCCCAACTAACTGATGGTTGATTACAATACGAGTTGGGATAATCGTCATGTTGAGGATAATTCACAGCAGGAGGGAAAGAGCGGGAATGTGTGAAATATGTGGAAGGATTCATGGGACTCGGGAGGAAGAAAGGCACCCTGCAATACAAACAATCAAACCTGTCCTTAAATGGGTTAGCCTACAGACCTACAGACTCTCAAAGCCCGTCTTGAGATAAAGGAACTATTTGATCTACTTCTGTCTGTTCAATCCAACCAGTTAGAAGGAGGGACTGGGAAGAAAGTTCTTCCTTCGGCTTGCGCCTCCGGTTCCTAGTGTACCTCCCAGTCGCGATCGTTTGACTCTGCTCCCCTAACTAGACATCAGATTGAACAGTAGAAATAGACTAATTGAAAATAATCTCGTTTTGTGTTCTGAAGAGCGAGTTCAATCCTTAAGGCCAACGTCTACTCTGTTTTATTTAGGGCTAGGTTTGAATGTGCTTTGGAATGTGATGGGCCCTTTAAATGGATTGTGCCCTTAATGATTGATTGATTGTGTGTGCGTGCACAACCAGTGGTCTTCAAGTAAGATTATTTTTGATGTGGTGAATTTTAAGGTTCAAATCTTGCTTAGTAGCTTTTAAGATTCAACTTTAGGTATTTTCAAGCAGGTTTCATTGGCACACCAGGTTTTGCAAGCACAGGTGAAGATGTTTTCCTTTAAAGTTTAAAAAAATAATGTGGAGTGCTTGGTAAGTCCCTAAGAGTTGAACCTAATTGGCAGCTACTTGATGAGTTTATTTTATTTGAAGTGGTGTGGCCCAATCAACTCAAACAATTGGCCTGAAATGCACCACTAAGTTAGGCATTCAAAAATGGTTAACCTAGAATAATTTCTACTCTGTTATATGTTGCTTTGTGTATACTGGTTCCTCGGATCAGAACCCGGTTGAGTAGAAAACAAATCAAGTTGATCAAGTGCCTTGAATGTGGGTGTGTGTTGTGTGTTTGTTGAAAATTACCCCACAAGATTATCTTTTTGTTATTGTTTTTTTTTTTATGAATGAGGGTGGAATGAATGTGAGTGGAAATCCAAACAACCAAACTATTCCTAGGATTTATGTAAAATACCTAGGTTAATTGGGATTTGGATTTAATGTGACGAATGAAATCTATGAAGGGGGAAAGAATGGGGGAGCACTTACAGTTGTCTTCAACTGCACTTTACTCTAGTCTACCGCTTGTTGATTCCTTGATGGAGGTCTCTGCGAAACAATAGACACAAGAGAAAGCTAGTTAGAAAACAAATAAAGTGCAAGAAATGCGAAGAAAAGATCGGAAATCGTTGCCTCCCTGGCAACGGCGCCAAAATGTTGAACGGTATTTTTTGCGAATCGCTACGCTTACGAGATTGGTTTTGGAAAACCTGTTGTTGTAGTTCAAAAAGCGAAGAATTCGTGTTCAACAAATAAAATTTATACCAAAAATAATTCCAGGTCGAACACAGGGAGGCTACGTTGATCTATATTCGCAATTATATATTTTTTTAGGATTTTTTTTATAAGTAAGGCGATATAATTACAATTGCGCTATCAAACTGAGAGAGAGAGAGAGAGAAAGAGAACATGCATTCAATATTTGACTTGTTCATAAAAGTTACACTAGAAAGCGGAAAATCAATTACACTATAAAGTAGGAAAATTCTACACTAGAAAAGCTGTAAATAAGAATGTGAGAGAGAAGTTATCCTCCTCGAGGATTGCTTGGAGGACGAGCTAGATGGGACGACGCCTGGATGAAGGAGAACGAAGCAGGACGAAGGAGGACGAAGTAGAAGAACGGGAACGGAGCAGCACGCCGTCGTCGTCGCGGGATCCACTTCCGAAGGGGAACGAAAATTGGACTTTATCTGGCAAGAAGCATCCTGGGTGTGGGACAAGCTTCTTTTGAGCTTTGGAGGGGTAGAGAGGAGAAAGAAGGGATGAGAATTTTGTATGAAGGGGGTCTCCTTTTATAGTTGCAAGGAGTGGGGGCAAAATGGACATTATAACTTCAAAATAGTAAATGAGGGGTCTTTAGTGACGGATGAATCCGTCACTAAAGCTCCCTTCGTGGGCGATGTGGGCGGCTCTTCCGCGCCCGTTCGGCTGCTCGCGCAGGCAACGCCCGCGCACGTCCATTGATTTCCAGCCGTCCGATCGCGAGATCGGACGGCTTAAGATGCGTCCGCGCCCGCACGCTGCGCGCGTCTGATTGTGCATTCAATAGCGCGTCCAATTGCGCGTCGACTCTATCGGGCGCACACGGCCGTCCGAAGTCCATCCGACACTCCACCTGCGCCCAATTGCTCACGCCCGCCGCCTCGCCGTGGATCGAACCCGCGCCCCGCGCTCGCGATAGCGTGCTTGACCGCTGTGCTATGGGGCGCGGATGGTCGAGAGGGCATTTTTAAATGCGAGCGCCCATAGCCGCTGGATTAATATCCAACGGCGAAGAGCGATTGGGCGCGGGGCTTTCACAAGACGCAAGCGGCCGTTTGGGCGGCTGAGATGGCACCATGTGGCGCTATCGGGCCGTCCATCTTCTGGAAGTTGTAGATGGTGCCACGGATGTCGGATTGACTCGATTTTTGTGTCGTTGGGCTGCGATCGTCGATCCGAATTCATCCGTGCTGTCGGATTTATCATCTGAAGTGCAGATTTACACCATCCTGGCCCTTGATCTTCTAGGGTTCCCGGGTCACTATCTGATGCTACGGATGCCTAATTAGGGCAATCTTAGAGTCGTTGAACTCCAATCGTCGTCCTGATCACATCCATACGGTTGGATCTTTGATCCGAGGCCCTGATAAAATATTTGCCCTGTCCAAGCACATAAAAGGAGACAATTAACCTCCATTTTATTTAAAGTATTCTAAATGCAAGATGATGCATGTAATGCAATATTTATATCATGAAATGCAATCCTATGCTTAAGAACATGCATAAATAGACATCTTAAGTAGTGTAAATGTGTTTACATCAGACACAGCCCTCCACGTAGCCCGATTCGTATCCTCAGGCTCAGCCACCCCCCTCATAGCAGACTCAGCCGCCCCATCGACAGTAGATTCAACCACCCCCCCAGTCATGTTATGTACGACCCGGGGAGATGTGTTACGACCCGAATCCGGCCCCTCTAGGAACCCGGGTACGGCTCGTCTCGACTAACCCCAAGACCTAGTCATCCAACAATAGACTATCCCAAACGTACCAAACAATCCACAAACCACGCATGCAAGTGGCTAAGCAATTTAAATAAAGCCAACAGTAGAAATTATAAGTGAGATTCCAGAAAGATAACATACTAAGAGCAAAAACATAGTCACTAGCCATCAAAATTAAGGCAAAAAGGTATAACGATAATAGTTCTCAACATAAAACAAAAGTACTCACTAACAACAAAAGTAATGGAAACGGAAAGGAACAAGTAGAACTTTGGCTGGGCTTGACTGGGCCCAGCACTCTCTACAGCCGGTGATGCTGGCTGCTTGACTCCCTGACTCGTACACGGTTGTATATGACGGTGGTTAGCTAACGCTGAGTAGAGTTGTATATTTAAAGCAGTTATAGCATTCAAAACAGTAAAGAAAAGTAGTTTGATGCATGCATTTATCCAATTCTCCAATCATACAGTTAATTTTCTACTGAGTGTTCATGAGCCATTTCTCTAACAAAGGCCCACAATGTCTCTTAAATCTTCCTGTTCCCTAAGGGAATGATCTTGATTGTAGTTTTTCCCGTGATGTAGGATGTACATGTGGCACTCTCCTAGCCAGGAGAGCACCCCGTGGTAATGCTACACCTGGTCTATCAACCCGAGGTCACGGTCGTGACATAGCGGTGACCACAACGCGTGCGTTAAGCGCACGGGTAGCTACCCTACACTGACACGCAGTTAGTTGTTTCCACTAGCGGGTACACCCAAACATATAACACATAATAAAACAAGGGTCTCACCCCTCAACAGTCTGCATACCCTCGCCCGACTATCCCGGTTTGCCCAGTGGGCCTCAATAGGAGTCCGTGTAGGGGGCCAATCCTAACCCCGGGTCCCATGGGGCGGCTAGCTCCCCCTATACACAAAAGGAACAGTAGTTCTCCTCGGTACCATGTACACGAGGGCCAGCTCACTTCCATATCAAGGGATGGTTGCTTTCCTTGGTACCGTGTACATGAGGGCCAGCTCACTTCCCTTACTAAGTCTGAACACCCGCTCGTAGGCAACATATTCCATCATTTCACAGACTTTCCACATCACGATTTTAATTTTCTTTCAAATTCCCTGTAGGGTTCATGAATAGCTTTCTTTAAACACATAGCAGGTAACTCACGGTTTCACAATTCGGCAATTATCTCAGCAATCAATTATACAGGATCTAACATGTATTTCAGTTCAAGTCATGATTCAATAATCATAACAGGAAGCTCATCATTTACCATATTCAGGAAACATCACAACAGGTTAAGCATGCATATTTCTCTATCTCAACTCTAGGGTTCATTGCACAGCCTAAGAGTTCAATCAGTAGTTCTAATGTAACATGCACTTCGATTATATAATTCACAAGGCATAGCAAAAACCACTCTACCAGGGTAATCGGGAGATGTGGGGGCACAAACGGCGGACCTCGCAGCCTCTACTGGTTCCGTGCACACCACGAACGGACAACCTACAAATGGTCAACACACACATTACTAACAACTCACATGACAGGAATGTGCTTAAAACAATTAGAACCAAACTCCATCACATTGGAAAATCCAATAGGAAGCCAACGATACTTCATTTGTGAAAAATCGACCTCGTTTGGGCCTTGAATTGGCCCAAACACACCTCTCGGTTCACCTGAACCGGTCCAGGCAGGCTGGTCTAGTAGGACCAGCTGCCTGATACTTGGAACATTCTAGACAGGCTAATATCAGAAGCCTTAAACGACACCAGAATGCTCACCTTGCGTTATGTGCTAAAAACAGACGTTTGGAACACCTTATGGTCGTCCAGGGGTCCTTCTAGAAGTCTGGTAGCACACTCGGACGTCTGGGACGGGTATCAGTTGTCTGGAGAGACGTCCAGACATCCTAAAGTGTGTGGGGAGCTGCGCCTGTGCCTCTTCTCGACGACCCTGCACACGCACAGTGCCGTGCAATCACTCGTAGACTCGTGTACGAAAAATACAGGCATACAGAACCTTACCGTTTGAATATACTTTATCGGACATCTGGTGCTACTTTCGGACGCCTGGTCAAACGTCCGTGGAGAGGTATAGACGTCTGATCTGCGGAAAAAAATCTCCCCAGAACCCTTCGCAAACCTTCCTCTCCTCACGGAAGGTGCCCACGTCCTGCGCAGCGCACACACCAAGGCGCTTAGACTGTGTAGAGAAAAATACGCTGAACATTGCGTACAAGTCTCGAACAGGGCGTTACCTTAGATTTTTTGCACTGTATCAGACATCCGGTGATAGCTCCGGACGTCCGATCAGGTGTCTGTTGGACTTTCCAGACGTTTGATTCTACGGAAAAATGACTCCACAGAATCGTTTGCGAGCCTTTCCTCCTAACGAAACACCGCACCCAGTTGCACCAAGAGATGCAGCAGCAACATCGCCCTCTCTTCGTCGATCTCTCTCGATCTCTTGGACTCCTCCCTCTCTTACTACTTGCAGAGGAAATGAAAGGAGGGTGGCATCGCAGGAAGAGGGAAATGGGAGAGGGTGGGGGCTTGGGAAATTAGGCAAGGGGTTTAAATATAGTAGGGGGTTAGGGTTTAGAGGTGTGGGGGTGCGTGAGTGTGGTGGGGCGGGGGCATTTTGCAAGAAATGCCTCGCAAGAGCCTCATTTATCCGCAGAACCCCCAAAATAAGAAAACCAGGGTTTACAAATTGCAGCAACCCCCCCCCCCCCCCCCCCCCCCTCCCAAATTCCAGAAAATGGCCCCATGACCCTTGGGAAGGGTCATTTCAATTTGGCACATTTACTACATACGTGGGGGAAGGGAAAGAGGAAGGCGTTTGCTCAGACCTTGCCAGACTGAGTAGAGGATGATCCAGATTATGGAGGATCAGATGAGGAGGAGGGGAAGGAGGAGGGAGAGGAGGCGAGAGAGGAGGGAGAGGAAGAGGGCGAGGAGGCGGAGGATGAGATGGTGGGGAGTATGTCCCAGTTCATGTTGACCCCTCAGTGGTAGGCTCAAGTTTTGATAAGAAATCATATACCTTTAAGAAGTAAATTACTTATATGTTTTAGAGTTTACTATAACTTCAAAATTATATAATGAATATGATTGATGTTTATGTAAGTAGACTAGCAAGAGGATGGGGGAAGACAAAAAATCTAGACCTTCAGTGTATGCCTGAGGGCGTGAGAATAACAATTAGGCTTAGAACCATAGGGGAGGCGGAGAATTACCCGGGCTTTATCAGTTGAGTGTGTACAATTGTTAAGTCTATTGTGCCCATTTGTTACTTCGATTGGAGGAATGTGCCCGTAGAGCTAACGAGGTAGTTCCTCCGTCAGTTGGAGGAAATTTTATTTATAAAAGTTATTTCTTTTATAATTTTATCTTAAAATTATTATAAAGTAAGATTGACATATAATTTTTAAAATTATTGTAGGCAAATTATAATTGGGGTGACGACCCCAATGCCTCCCGATATATCCTTAAGCACGCCGCCAAAATCCACAGGGATTGGAGGATGAAGACCAAGAGAAATGTAAGAATTTTAAAACATTTACATTTTTATTATATACAATTTTTTTATATTATTTCTAACAATTTATATTTGGTATTTAGTTTTTCTCGAACAAGAGTTCACCCGAGGAGGCAATGGGTGATGCTCCTCTTGATGTCATGCCCGACGATTGGAATAAGGCATGTGAGCATTGGCTGAATCCAAAGACAAAGGTTGGTAAACGATTACAAATATTCTATTAATTTCATATATCTTTCATTCATAAAAAACATTATTTTGTATATGTATAGGAGCAAGCAAGAAACAATAAGGCCAAAAGGGCTAAAGCTCCACCACAGACCCGTTGTTTGGGTCGAAGGAGTATCAAGACAGTTATGAGCCGTTACGTAAGTGTTGGAACTACTTTTCAGTTGAATATTACTTAATTTTTATGTTATCTTAATATAATTATAACGTTCTTATATTTTCAGTCCGCTACTCATGATGGGATGGAAATGATAAGAATTGATATATACGAGGTCACCCACAGTAAGGCTACAGCTGAAGGTGCTCGTAAGTGGATTCATGAGTTATATCAGGAGAAATACGTAAGTTTCTTAAACTCAAAAATATTTATAACTTTCTATATATATATTACAATAATATTTTTTAATACATGTAGGAGAAAATGGTATAATTAGTATATCCCCTCACTGGTGAGACGTCCGACAGCGTCCACCAGCCTTTGCAGCCAGATGACGCATTTAGGAGAGTGATGCCACCGGACCATGGTGGTTTTATTCGTAGTGCAGGGGGCGCATACGTTATCTACCTGGTATGAGAGAAAAGGTGCTATCTCATCTAGTGTCGTTGATCAGTTGCATCAAAAAATCGATACACTACAGAGACAAGCGGAAGAGAGGGACAAGAGAGAGACATATATGAAGAGTCAGATGGATGCCATGCAATCACAGATGAATAAAGCGGATAGTAAGATTGAGAAGCTTTTAACCCTTCTTTTGAAGAAGGGTCAGTTAGAGCATCCGTCTTCATCAGATCCCAGCATCCATAGATGAGACGACGACAACACAGGTGGAGCTGGTGGTATCGGGGTAGCTGTATAGTGATATTTATACATTTTCTTTTCTTATATTTTTCATGTAAATATTTTGTTTTCATTTTATGCAAAATTTTCATTTTCAAACATTTTATGTATTAGACTTTTTATATTTATGCAATATAAACTTCTCTTCATTAGTAAGTCATTTAAGTATATTTAGTATGTAGTTCCATCATTTTATAATTCTTTTTAAAAAAATAATTTCATACATTTTCAGTCGGTTAGTTAATTAACCGACGGCTTATAAATGATGGGAAAAATATTTTTCCCGTCACTTTCTAGAATAACCGACGGCGGTAATATCTTTCAGACTAACCGCGTCACATATTTTCTGTCGCTTTTAAGTAAACTAACGTGAAAAATACTTGTGCCGTCATATATATGTCGTCGGTTTTAATGATACACGATGGCAACAATATTTTTGCTGTTAGTTTACTTATAAGCAACGGTAAATGTATATATAACCGACAGGGAAACTTCAGAAATGGGTGCGTAAAGGCAGAAAAAAGGGACAGATTAATGCCGTCGCTTGACAAATAAGCAACAGCACATACACGTACCGTCGATTTTGAAACGACGGTGAAACATTTAAACCGATCTTGGGTGAACACTCTTTTTACCATCGGTTCTAAATAAACTGACGGCAGTTGTATTTTCCGTCGATTTTTAATCATCGTCGAAATGACCAATCCGTCTTGTGGTTAGACATTATTTTGACGTTGAATGTACCCTTAAATAGATAAGAAAATGAAATAGCAACCATCATAATGACATCTTTTAATGACTTTGGTCAGTAGAATTTTACCGTCAATTTTTTATCGACGACAAAAGTGAAATATATTACAGTGATTTTTGATCTTCAAATGTATTCCAAACCATCAAACTCCCATTTACATGCAAGTTTTCATTTATATTATATACATTAAACATAATTACCTATACAATAATGTTATATATATAAATCACCAACCTGCAAATACTACACTAAACCAACTACTCCGAAAATAAAACCACCCTTCAATGCAACTATCCTACAAATATATATAAAATTATAACAAGATAAACCTAAATCTTTACTAGACATTGATGTCAAAATTCATTCCGATTAATTAAGTACACATAGATGATGTAACACACACGGTGTTACCTTCGATTTCAAACACATCTGCTATATTCTGATACATTAAATAATGCTAGCTCATAATAAGTACCTATACAATAAAATTATTAACATATGGCAAAGGCTTGTAAAAAATAAAAAAAATCAAGAGCATTATGGCCCAACTAATATTTTGCAACTCCCTAATTTCCCATACAGCTACAAATCAACTACCTAATTCCATCGAATCCAACAGCTTTCTAAATTTCATTTCCAACAACCAAACAACGAAATTCCTCCAAACAAACAATTGACTCCACAAATTTCAAATTTCATGCAAAGCCATCAATGGCATCCAAACACAGAAAGGATCAAATTCCTCCTCTAATCTCTTTTCACCGATTCCTCTTGCAATTCCTCTTTTTTACTTCCACTAAACAAATGGACTCATTGGGTGGTAAGTTGTTTTATCCGTGGAGAAGTCGAAGCACTTTGAAAAGCACAGCACTGCAGCAGCAGCTCGAAATCTAACCGCTTTTAGATTAGAAAAAAAGTCCTCACTCTAATTAAAATTTTCAACATATTTCCGAAACCGTATCTCGAGCAAAGTCTGGAACTAACTTTCTTGTATCCTAACTAAATCTAAGCCATTGTACAAATAATTATATTCCATGATACACTTTTATATGAAAATAGAGAATCGGGAAAATTCCACAAACTAAAACACTCGCCTTGAAAAGTTAAACCATATGTGTTTGTGCGTGTGTTTTGTGTGTGTGTGGTTATGTGCATGCACGCATAAATCCATATAAATTTTGAAAAGAGCAGCAACCTATATCTTCTATTTAGATCTCGATCCAAATTAACAAAACAAATCTAAGTGCAAAATCCATGCAAAGGCGTCAATCTTCACCAAATGCAATCCCTGAATCTTACAAAAAGAATGGCACGTTAAAAGTCCAATTAATTTTTTAAATGATAGACCATCATTGCTCCTCTTCATCATAATAATAAACGGCAACCTATATCTTCTATTTGTATCTCAATCCAAATTAACAAAGCAAATCTAAGTGCAAAATCCGTGCCCAAGCATCAATCTGCACCAAATGCAATCCCTGAATCTTACAAAAAGAATAGCATGTTAAAAGTCCTCCAACTATCTTTTTAAATGATAGACTAGCTCCTCTTCATCATAATAATAAACAACCCTCTTGGATCGTTTTCCAATGTATGAATTAGTATACGTATTTATATATATAGATATAATTATTCAATATGATGATCATGGACTGTCATGTTAATGTCCATTATTCAAAGTAATCGATTAAATTTTATTGAAAGTATGGACATAAAATGTAAAAGGATTAGTGTGATTTTCAAATGTTATGTGCAGGGATTTTTTGGTATTTTGCATTTTCTTGATGGACGGTTATGCAAAATGCAATTTGCAATTAGTGTGACTAATTGCCTATTATGGGGTCACGGTCCCCAAGAGACCCTTTATATCATTCTCTTGCAATCCCCACCGTGATAGAGATATTGAGAGAGAGCAGGTGTGCTGATTGTCTGAAGAAGGTCTTTTTCTTCTTGGCGTCAAGGTTATTCCCTTCTAAAGAGATCATGCCCATGTTTGCGGCCTCTTACTTCACTGGAAAGAATATATATAGGTTTCTCTACATATTTGTTTCAATAAATTTCTATGTCATTTTTATATCTTATGAAAAGGCTGTTAAACCTTATCTTATGCTCATATATATATTTGTTAGTAACACCTAGGATCAGCAAAGACTAAGATAGATGTTTCATCTTCTCAGAAAACACAAAATATATCTCGTAATTGTAGTTAGTAACGATACCTCTCCATGAGTATCGGTACTTAGGCGTTACAGATAGGGGACTGTAGTCTACATGTACCGATACTAGTTAACTACAAGTAAGGTTTTGAGGCTCCAAATGTGTGGACTGTGGCATACTAGTATCGGTACTCACCATGAGTACTAGTACTTGTTGGTCACAGTTAAATTCTGGCTTCTCCTGATCCATAAACTGTAAAACTCATGTTTACCGGTACTCACCGCGAGTACTAGTGCACATGAGATACTGTTTAGGTTCTGGGTCAGAAGAGGACAAGATCTGTAGCTTACTAGTCCTGGTACTTGGCTTTAGTACCGGTACTTGTTAGCTACAGACAAAGTAGCCAGTACTCAAAAGGTATTGGTACTAGTCATGAGTATCGGTACTTGTTACGACCCACATCCAGATCCTTATAGGACCCGAGACCGACTTGTCTCGACTAATCCCAAGACCCAATTATCCAACGAGAAATAACAAAATAACATTCATTAAACCACAATTACACGAATACAGTAGTTAAATAGGAAAAAATTGACAACAACAGGGGGAAAAGAACAATAATACTTCAATATTACATGTCATAATACAGCCATCACAAAAAAAATGAGTACATATAATGGAAACAAGGTTATAAAAGCTCACTACTCTAGACAGTAGAACTAAAACTAGGCTCGACTAGGCTCAGCGTCTTCAACAACAGGTAGCTCGGACTGCTCAAATCCCTGACCTGTACAAAGATATACATATGGAGTTAGCTAACACTGAGTAGAGTGGTGGCTAAGAAGTAACATGTATTTAACAAGTAGTTTAACATATAACTTTCCGTTTCCAACTATCTTATACATGTTGGTGCATAGAGATCTCTAATCAGGATTTATCACATTATTTAATCTTCTTGTTCCCTACAGGAACTATCTCGCTTGTAGTTTTCCCGTGATACAGGATGTACACATGGCACCCTCTTGGCTGAGAGAGTCCCCACCTGTGATAGTCCTACACCCGGTCTATCACCCCGAGGTCACAGTTGCGACATAGCGGTGACTACGGCACACGTGATAAACGTGCGGGTAGCTATCCCTCACTGACACGCGGTCAGTCATTTTCACTAGCGGGTACGCTCAAATGTACAGCACGGAATAGCACAAGGCTTTGCCCTCTCAAAACAGAACAGGGGTTTTGCCCCTCCAAAGTCCACGTACCCTCGTCCGATTATCCCGGTTTGCCTATTGGGCCTAATCAGAATCAGTGTAGGGTGGCTAGTCCTAGCCCCGGCCCCATGGGGTGTCTAGCTCTCCCCCTATACTAAGTAGCTCACCTCGGTACCACGTATGCGAGGGCCGACCAGAGTTAAAGTAGAGTGGCCAAACTCACCCCGGGTCTCAACCCAAGGGCAACAAACTCCCCTCTACTATAAGGGATAGTTGCTCTCTTCGGTACCACATACACAAATGCTAGCTCAATTCCCTTAACTGCTGCCCATGGGCGGCATATTCCAGAACCATCCGGTTCTCCGTACTATGGTTTTCTTGTCTACATTTCCCATAGGGTTCGTACAATAGCATTTTCTATATACGGGTTGGAATGTATGCAACAAGCAGTTCAATTTCCATTTTTGTCACAGTATGTAGTCCATTCCAGATAATACAGGTAGGTTTTGATTACTGTAACGAACGCGTGCCCCAGACGTATTTTAAGACGTCTGGGAGGTGGTCCAGACGTCTGACCAGATGTCTGGGATCGCTTACAGACGTCAGGAAATCTGTTATTTTCGACACGCGCGAGTCGTCTGCGTGCCTGAGCGCGCAGATCGCATATTCGCCTTTCCTTCCTCCTGCGGCTGCAGATTCCCCTGCCTCGAATCCTTCTCTCTCCTCTCCGCGCGGCCTTAAAAGGGCACGCCTCCCCTCACTCCGTCACCACCATCTCCTTTCTCTTCTCCTTCAGCCAGAGCGTGAGAGTGAGCGCGAGGGTGGCAGCGGCGGCCGCAGTGAGCGCGGAGGAGGTGCTGCGTGCGAGAGCGGCGCTCTGCCGTGTGGGCGAGCTTGCCGGGGCTGCTAGGGCCGGCCGGCGGAGGGCGCAGGGGGCGCGGAGCGACGCGGAGGGGGGGGACTGCTGTGGTCTGAGCAGCAGGCGCACGAGGTGCGACGCGGGCGGCGTCGCGAGCGGAAGTCGGGTGGCGCCCTGTTCTCGAAAAAATTTCCAGAATCGGATGTCTGGGTTGATAGGCAGACGGCGAGGGCGACATCTGGTAGATCTTCCAGTCGTCTGAAAGGTGAGTTTTCCGTCTTCTTCTTCCTTCCTGTCGACTGACCATACTGAGGGAGGGAGATGGGTGTGCGCAGGCTCGGTGATTCGCCATCCAACGCGAATCAGACGTCTGTCTGTTGTACCAGACGGCGGGATTGACCATCGGACGTCTGGCAGATAGGCCAGACATCCCCGCAGACTTCTGGACGTCTGGGAAACCACGCTGAGCAAGTAATTCTCTGATCCACTTTTTAAGACGTCTGGAATAAGTTCCAGACGTCTGATTTTGCACAGTGTCGTCGTTTTTGACCCGTTTAGGGCCCGTTCGGGTTCCGTTTTCCGCGATTCGAGTTGCGTTCTTTTCAGAATTAATTCCTCTACCCGTCTACAGTAGCTATGCACTGTTTTGAGACACTCCTTGTGTTTGATCCTTGTGATAGGACCTCCTTCAGTTGCAGTCTTGGGAGTCGCGGAGGCACGCGGGATTCCCGATCACGCCCCCATTACTCCCGTTGTACCTGGTAGAGTGGCTTTAAGTTATTAATAAAATCTGTTAAATTATGAAACCATAAATAGAACCTAGGACATTGCATGAATCCTAGGAATGAGAAATAGATGGAATGATAGCTCCTAGGTGTTGCATGAATCCTAGGACTGGAAAACTAGATTGTATGATAGATCCTAGGATATGGCATGAATCCTAGGATGGGAAAACTAGTGGAATGTATAATACTGCAGTCTTGGAAAATGGAAAGAGATATAAAGCTGCCTGTAATTTGAATTAACAGCTGCCTGTTGTGAATAGATAACGTGGTTGAGAACATGGATTGTAAGAATGTGAAACTGGAAAGTGAAACCTGTATGTTTGAGTAAAAAGGGTGGAACCCTACGGGGAAGTAGGAGTAGAACTCCTGGAAAGTGAATGGAATAGTTTTGGGGAAGTGAGCTGGCCCTTGAGTACGGAGTACCAAGGAGAGCGACTGTCCCCCTGCTTAGTGCAGAGCGGAGCCAGCCGCCCCAGGGACCCGGGGTTAGGACTGGCCACTCTGTACCGACTTGCTGGCCCTCGCGTACGTAGTACCGAGGAGAGCTACTAGTGTAGGGAGGTACTAGCTACCCCACGGGCCCCGGGGTTCTGCTAGCCTCCCACACCGACTTGTTAGGCCCACTGGGGTAAACCAGGGTAGTCAGGCGAGGGTGCGCGGACTGTGGAGGGGCAACGCCCCGGTTTGGTTACTGTGGAGGGGTTGGACCCCTGTTACTGAGAGGGCTCTGCCCTGGACTGGTTCCGTGCTGTGCTTTGGGAGCACCCGTTAACGGAAACGATTGACCGCGTGCCAGTACGGGTTAGCTACCTGTGCGTTTATCGCGCGTGCCGTAGTCACCGTTACGTCTGTCAGTGATCTTGGGGTGGTTGACTGAGGGTAGGATCACCACGGGGGACTCTCCCGGCCAGGAGAGCACCACGTGCTACTTCTACTTTTTGGAAAAGACTGCAATCAAGATCGTTCCCACGAGGAACATTCGAGATCAAGAAAAAGATCTGGGGAATAAATGAAATAGTGAAACAATTGAAAAATGTGAATAAAGAAAGTAATAGAACATAACAGCTACTGTACACTTTACTGTTGTCTTTAGTTTTAGTTGCCACTCTACTCAGCGTTTTGCTGACGTGTTACACTCGTTACCTTTTTCAGGACCATGTGTTGAGCAGCCAGGGTCAGCGGCTGCAGAGGACGCTGGGCCGAGTAGGGTCCAGTAGAGTTACTACTGTCTTTTGTACCTCTTTGTTTCCGTTATAGTGAGTAGTTCTTGTTTCCGCTGTACTTTTCTTTACCTGCAGTTCATGTTATATGATAAATGTTGTTATACTGTTGTGGTGGTATATACTGTAGTAGTTTCTTTCCTTACTGCTGTACTTTCTTACTGTTAGTTATATTCATGCTGAATGTGGTTTATTTTACTGCTCTTTTGGTTACTTCCTCATTGGACGACTAGGTCTTGGGATTAGTCGAGTCGGTCCTGTTCTCGTGTCTCGTAGGGACTCGGGAACCGGGTCATTACAAGATGGTATCAGAGCAAGGTCGTCCCGAGAAGTAAATCAACTGACTGGAAAATAACCAATTCACATGTTTATAGCTAGAGTAGCCACCACAACATATCTCTTGACATGAGCTCTTAGAAGTTTTGTTAGGTACCGTCTGTTTTGACGTTTCCGTTTTGTCTCGCGTCTCCTTGCAGGAGATGCCTCGTCGCGGGACTGGCGAGACTGGCCGCGGGAGCGGCCGAGGGCGAGGTCGGCGAGGTGGACGTGCTGTTGTTGACGTCTCGGTGGACCAGCCACACTCCCGGGCAACCAGGCCCAGGACCTCACCAGACTGATACGAGATATTGTACGAGAGGAGCTCCACCCATCGCCCCAAGCGCCTCCTCCTGGGGCTGCAGAGGGGGAGTCCTCTGTGGGACCACGAGACGGACACGGCGCTGGACACGAGGGAGGGGATGGGCCGTTTCCGCCCCCACATTCCTCCGACACTTTTGTACACGAGGCACCTTCGCCTGAGGTGCACCAGCACCTCCCCTACAGTGCCACTTCGAGCTTTTTGGACAGTTCCGGAAGCTGAAGCCCCCCTCCTTCAAGGGGGATGAGGACCCGACCGAGGCAGAAGACTGGCTTGAGCAGCTGGAGAAGATCTTCGACACCCTTCGCCCCCCGGTGGAGTGCCGCGTGGCCTTTGCCACGTACCAGCTAGAGAGTGCGGCACACTAGTGGTGGAGGGCGATCCGGGGACAGGAGAGGGACGAGCCGACGTGGGACCAGTTCATCACCCTCTTCTGCGAGCAGTACTTTCCCCAGACGTGGCAGGACCAGAGGAGGCGGGAGTTCCACACTCTCCGCCAAGGGACGATGACTGTGAGCGCGTACCGCACGCGTTTCTTGGAGCTGTCCCGCTTTGCAGCGACAGCGGTAGCCACTGAGGAGGAGCGCCTTTGGAGGTTCACCGAGGGGCTCCGGCCTGCGATCCGGGGGTATGTCAAACCCCTGAAGCTGCCTACGTTTTCGAGGGTGGTAGAGGCAGCTATGACTTACGAGGAGACCAACCCGTCCGCGCGAGACATCGACGGCGGGTGGAAGAGGCCCCTTCAGCCAGACTTCTCACAGGGCCGGCGAGAACGGAGACACGTGGCGTCCGTAGGAGAGCCGTCACGTTGTGCAGGGCCATCAGTGGCCTTTGGGGGCCCTCGACAGGGGCCAGTCGCCACCACCGGACCCCCGCCTAGTCGACAGCAGGGACCCACTGAGGGCGGGAGTCGGGTTCCCCTCTGCTACCAGTGTGGCCAGCCGGGCCACGTCAGGAGGGACTGCCCATCTAGGGCAGGAGGTCAGTAGATACTCTCCGCGCAGAGCACTGGAGGGCGCGCAGGAGGTCGCGGTTCCCAGGCGCGAGGAGGAGGACAGCAGCCGCGAGGAGGGTACCGGCCAGCACCTACCCGTCTGACGCAGAGTGTGGCTGCTTCGTCCGCACCTAGAGCTGAGGGGCGTATCAACACCCTAACACACAGGGACGCCAGAGCTTCGGGATCGGTGGTAGCAGGTATGGTTTTAGTTTCTGGCAGACTCGTTTACACGCTTTTCAATTCCGGCGCTACGCACTCGTTTGTCGCAGCCAGTTTCGCAGTTAGTTTGGACCAGGATTATACACTGTTAGAGAATCCGTTCGTAATCAGAGGTCCGAGTGGTCAGCTGTTTGTAGCCGAGGAGGTGTGCACGGATTGCGAGGTCAGCGTCGGAGGACATAGCCTGCCAGCTGACCTGATTATGATCCAGATGGAGGACTTTGGAGTGATTCTGGGGATGGATTGGTTGTCCGCTTACCACGCCTTGGTGGACTGTTTTGAGAGGAAGATTGTCTTCTCCATTCCGGAGTTGCCTTCTTTCGAGTTTCACGGACAGCCAGTGGACAGAGGTTTCAGGTGCATTTCGGCACTTCGGGTGGCGAGACTTTTGAGCCAGGGGTGTGAGGGCTTCCTAGCTTGTGTGGTGGCAGAGCCCAGCCCTGTGGCAGACTTCCAGAGCATCCCGGTGGTTAGAGAGTACCCTGACGTGTTTCCAGACGAGTTACCAGGACTACCGCCCGAGCATGAGGTCGAGTTTGAGATCTCACTAGTACCAGGGACCAGCCCCATCTCCACCGCACCATACAGGATGGCAACGTTTGTGCTGCGAGAGCTCAAGTCTCAGCTGCAGGACCTTCTGGAGAAAGGTTTCGTGAGGCCCAGTGCGTCTCCCTGGGGAGCCCCGGTACTGTTTGTGAAGAAGAAGGATGGGACCCTACGTCTTTGTGTGGACTACCGACAGCTGAACAGGGTCACCATCAAGAACAGATATCCGCTGCCGAGGATCGACGATTTGTTTGACCAGTTGCGGGGTGCCACGGTGTTTTCCAAGATAGACTTGAGGTCTGGATACCACCAGTTGAGGATCAGGGAGACCGACGTCTCCAAGACAGCTTTCCACACCCGGTACGGACACTACGAGTTTTTGGTCATGCCGTTTGGGCTGACCAATGCCCCCGCTGCTTTCATGGACCTGATGAACTGGGTGTTTAGACCGTACTTGGACCAGTTCGTGGTGGTTTTCATAGATGATGTACTCATCTATTCTAGAGATCAGACACAGCACGGACATCACTTGCGGATGGTTTTGGACACTCTGAGGCGACGCAGGCTGTATGCCAAATACAGCAAGTGCGAGGTTTGGTTGAGGGAGGTGACCTTCTTGGGTCATGTGATCTCTGGAGACGGCCTGGCGGTGGACCCAGCCAAGGTCGAGGCAGTGCTCAGGTGGGAGAGACCGCGTTCAGTCACTGAGATCCGCAGTTTCCTGGGACTAGCTGGCTACTACAGACGGTTCATCAGAGGATTTTCGCAGATTGCGCGCCCTATGACACAGTTGACCCAGAAGGACGTGCCTTTCGCTTGGACAGATGCCTGTGAGGCGTGTTTTCTGGAGCTGAAGGAGAGGTTGACCTCGGCTCCCGTGCTCACCATTCCTGACAGTAGTGGCGGGTTCATTGTGTACACGGACGCTTCCTTGCAGGGGTTAGGAGGTGTGCTCATGCAGAGGGGTCACGTTGTCGCTTATGCTTCGCAGCAACTGAAGCCCCATGAGCATACCTACCCTACCCACGACCTAGAGTTGGCAGCTGTTGTCTTCGCGCTGAAGACCTGGAGGCACTACTTGTATGGTGAGACCTTCGAGATTTTTACAGATCACAAGAGCCTCAGATACCTTTTTGATCAGAAGGAGCTCAACATGAGACAGAGACGTTGGTTGGAGCTCCTGAAGGACTACGACTGCAGCATCTCCTACCACCCGGGAAAGGCCAATGTGGTGGCTGACGCCTTGAGCCGTAAGGCGCCCGCACGCTTGGCCAGCCTACAGTTACAGAGTTGGAGCCTTTTGGAGGAGGTGGGCAGTTGGCGACCTCTAGAGTTACGAGGGTACTGTGGGGCAGTGACGGTGACACGGCAGACTAGGCCAGAGATGATGGACCGCATCATCACAGGACAGATGGCCGATCCGTACTTGCAGTCTTTGCACAACAGAGTACTGTCAGGAGATCCAGGTGACTTCTCTTTCACAGACCAGGTGCTACGTTTGAGGGGACGGTTGTGCGTTCCCAGAGACGAGGAGCTGTTGAGAGAGCTCCTGACTGAGGCACACGGTTCCAGATTCACCATACATCCCGGGAACACGAAAATGTACCACGACTTGAGACGCGAGTTTTGGTGGAGAGGGATGAAGCGGGATGTGGGTGAGTTCGTGCAACAGTGCTTAGTGTGCCAGCAGGTGAAAGCCGAGCATCAGAGGCCTGTAGGGCCGCCTCAGTCGCTTCCAGTGCCAGAGTGGAAGTGGGAGAGCATCACCATGGACTTGGTGGTGGGCTTACCTATTACCCAGCGGGGACACGACGCAGTCTGGGTAATAGTGGATAGACTGACGAAGACGGCATGTTTCTTGCCGATCCGAGTCACTTTGGGACCAGCACAGTTGGCAGAGAGGTATATCCGTGATGTGGTACGACTACACGGAGTTCTGCGGGAGATCGTATCCGACTGGGATACCCGCTTTACGTCCCAGTTTTGGGCTGAGTTTCAGCAGGCCTTGGGGACGAGGTTGAGGTTTAGCACGGCTTACCACCCCCAGACGGACGGACAGTCTGAGTGCACGATACAGACACTTGAGGACCTTTTGCGTGCCTGTGTACTGGACTGGAGGGGCTCTTGGGAGGAGCACCTGCCCCTGGCAGAGTTTGCATACAAGAACAGTTATCACTCGAGCATCGGCATGGCTCCCTACGAGGCTTTGTACGGACGGAAGTGTACTGCACCCTTGAGTTGGGTTGAGGTGGGGACCAAGTGGGAGGTTGGCCCCAGGTTGATCCGGCAGAGTCAGGAGGTAATTGAGCAGATCCACGGACGACTCCGCACTGTCAGGAGCAGACAGAAGAACTACGTGGATCGGAGACGCAGAGAGGTGCAGTTTTAGGTTGGGGACCACGTCTTCCTTCGTGTTTCACCCATAAAGGGCTTACAGCGGTTTGGGGTGAGAGGGAAGTTCGCGCCAAGGTTCGTGGGGCCCTTTGAGGTCCTGGAGCAGGTTGGACCCGTTGCTTACAGACTTGCCCTTCCCCCGCAGCTTTCTGGTGTGCACGACGTATTCCATGTGTCCAACCTCAGGAAGTACGTAGCCGATTCCAGTCACGTACTGAGTCACGAGAGCGTCGAGGTGAGCGACGACCTGACCTACCCCGAGCGGCCAGTGCAGATTCTAGACCGAGCCGTCCGCAGTTTGAGACGAAAGCAAGTACCCCTGGTAAAGGTTTTGTGGAGGAGCTAGCGGTACGAGGAGGCAACCTGGGAGCCTGAGGCGGCAATGCGGGAGCGGTACCCGGAGCTTTTCGCGGGTACGTCTTTTCAGACCGGCTTCGGTCCTCTTTGAGTTGTTATGGTTATTTGGACGTCTTTTCTCGCACCCTAATTGGCGCAAGTTTCGGGGACGAAACTTCCTTTGAGTTTGTTATATTGTAACGAACGCGTGCCCCAGACGTATTTTAAGACGTCTGGGAGGTGGTCCAGACGTCTGGGATCGCTTACAGACGTCTGGAAATCCGTTATTTTCGACACGCGCGAGTCGTCTGCGCGCCTGAGCGCGCAGACCGCATATTCGCCTTTCCTTCCTCCTGCGGCAGCAGATTCCCCTGCCGCGAATCCTTCTCTCTCCTCTCCGCACGGCCTTGAAAGGGCACGCCTCCCCTCACTCCGTCACCACCATCTCCTTTCTCTTCTCCTTCAGCCAGAGCGCGAGAGTGAGCACGAGGGCGGCAACGGCGGCCGCAGTGAGCGCGGAGGAGGTGCTGCGTGCGAGAGCGGCGCTCTGCCGTGCGGGCGAGCTCGCCGGGGCTGCTAGGGCCGGCCGGCGGAGGGCGCAGGGGGCGCGGAGCGACGCGGAGGGGGGGACTGCTGTGGTCTGAGCAGCAGGCATGCGAGGTGCGACGCGGGCGTCGTCGCGAGCGGAAGCCGGGTGTCGCCCTGTTCTGGAAAAAATTTCCAGAATCGGACGTCTGGGTTGATAGGCAGACGGCGAGGGCGTCGTCTTGTAGATCTTCCAGTCGTCTGAAAGGTGAGTTTTCCGTCTTCTTCTTCCTTCCTGTCGACTGACCGTACTGAGGGAGGGAGATGGGTGTGCGCAGGCTCGGTGATTCGCCATCCAACGCGAATCAGACGTCTGTCTGTTGTACCAGACGGCGGGAGTGACCATCGGACGTCTGGCAGATAGGCCAGACATCCCCGCAGACTTCTGGACGTCTGGGAAACCACGCTGAGCAAGTAATTCTCTGATCCACTTTTTAAGACGTCTGGAATAAGTTCCAGACATCTGATTTTGCATAGTGTCGTCGTTTTTGACCCGTTTAGGGCCCGTTCGGGTTCCGTTTTCCGCGATTCGAGTTGCGTTCTTTTCAGAATTAATTCCTCTACCCGTCTACAGTAGCTATGCACTATTTTGAGACACTCCTTGTGTTTGATCCTTGTGATAGGACCTCCTTCAGTTGCAGTCTTGGGAGTCGCGGAGGCACGCGGGATTCCCGATCACGCCCCCATTACTCCCGTTGTACCTGGTAGAGTGGCTTTAAGTTATTAATAAAATCTGTTAAATTATGAAACCATAAATAGAACCTAGGACATTGCATGAATCCTAGGAATGAGAAATAGATGGAATGATAGCTCCTAGGTGTTGCATGAATCCTAGGACTGGAAAACTAGATTGTATGATAGATCCTAGGATATGGCATGAATCCTAGGATGGGAAAACTAGTGGAATGTATAATACTGCAGTCTTGGAAAATGGAAAGAGATATAAAGCTGCCTGTAATTTGAATTAACAGCTGCCTGTTGTGAATAGATAACGTGGTTGAGAACATGGATTGTAAGAATGTGAAACTGGAAAGTGAAACCTGGATGTTTGAGTAAAAAGGATGGAACCCTACGGGGAAGTAGGAGTAGAACTCCTGGAAAGTGAATGGAATAGTTTTGGGGAAGTGAGCTGGCCCTTGAGTACGGAGTACCAAGGAGAGCGACTGTCCCCCTGCTTAGTGCAGAGCGGAGCCAGCCGCCCCAGGGACCCGGGGTTAGGACTGGCCACTCTGTACCGACTTGCTGGCCCTCGCGTACGTAGTACCGAGGAGAGCTACTAGTGTAGGGAGGTACTAGCTACCCCACGGGCCCCGGGGTTCTGCTAGCCTCCCACACCGACTTGTTAGGCCCACTGGGGTAAACCAGGGTAGTCAGGCGAGGGTGCGCGGACTGTGGAGGGGCAAGGCCCCGGTTTGGTTACTGTGGAGGGGTTGGACCCCTGTTACTGAGAGGGCTCTGCCCTGGACTGGTTCCGTGCTGTGCTTTGGGAGCACCCGTTAACGGAAACGACTGACCGCGTGCCAGTACGGGTTAGCTACCTGTGCGTTTATCGCGCGTGCCGTAGTCACCGTTACGTCTGTCAGTGATCTTGGGGTGGTTGACTGAGGGTAGGATCACCACGGGGGACTCTCCCGGCCAGGAGAGCACCACGTGCTACTTCTACTTTTTGGAAAAGACTGCAATCAAGATCGTTCCCACGAGGAACATTCGAGATCAAGAAAAAGATCTGGGGAATAAATGAAATAGTGAAACAATTGAAAAATGTGAATAAAGAAAGTAATAGAACATAACAGCTACTGTACACTTTACTGTTGTCTTTAGTTTTAGTTGCCACTCTACTCAGCATTTTGCTGACGTGTTACACTCGTTACCTTTTTCAGGACCAGGTGTTGAGCAGCCAGGGTCAGCGGCTGCAGAGGACGCTGGGCCGAGTAGGGTCTAGTAGAGTTACTATTGTCTTTTGTACCTCTTTGTTTCCGTTATAGTGAGTAGTTCTTGTTTCCGCTGTACTTTTCTTTACCTGCAGTTCATGTTATATGATAAATGTTGTTCTACTGTTGTGGTGGTATATACTGTAGTAGTTTCTTTCCTTACTGCTGTACTTTCTTACTGTTAGTTATATTCATGCTGAATGTGGTTTATTTTACTGCTCTTTTGGTTACTTCCTCGTTGGACGACTAGGTCTTGGGATTAGTCGATTCGGTCCTGTTCTCGTGTCTCGTAGGGACTCGGGAACCGGGTCGTTACAATTACTCAATCATTCACATGTATTTTCCTCTAGCCCTAGTGTTCATGCCATAACCTAGGGTTCAAGAATTTACTCTAGAGTATGTGTTTATTTCGTCCTAGGGTTCATCTCAAGTCCTAGGATTAACTACTTGCATGTATTAATTTAGAGATTTATGGTTATAACCACTCTACCAGGGTAACCGGGTGGAATGGGGGATCGTATAGTAGCTCCCGAAGTCTCCATAGGCCCCGTACACCCGACGGACTGGAGACTTAAAGCATGGATCGATAGGCCAAAAGGGTTCAGAATGATATAGATAAGGTATCATTACATAGAGAAACTCATATGGAAAACAAAGACGTTTTGTTTGCGGAAAACCAATAACATTAGGGCCTTGCACAGGCCCAAAAACATGCAGTTAGACAAAAATCAGACATCTGGGAAAGGTCGCAGACGTCTTAAAACAGTTCTCAGGGATACCTCTCTCGGTGTTCCTCTATCAGACGTATGGAACTCAGTGCCAATGTCCAAGGGTTCCGTAGACATCTAGAGGTTCTCCCGGACATCTGAAACTGCCTCGGTCCGCTTTCCAACTTCTGACACATATACGTACACTGTCAGGACTTTGGCTGAGGGGAAATACGGAAAGTAGATCTCTACCAGACGTCTCACTCTACTTTCGGACGCCCGGTAAGACGTCTGGATGTCGCTTCGGACGTATGATCTCGTGGAAAAATGACTTTTTTGGAACCGCTCTAGCTTCCCTCGCCACAGGCGCTGCAGCAGAACAGCGCAGCACTCTCCGCTCCCTCTCGCTCGATTGTGGTGGTGTAAGACGGAGAGGAGGAGGGGGTATATGAAGGGAGGAACGGTGAGGGGAGAGGGATGGTTGTCGTAGGGAGTGGTGCGAGGTAAGGCTGTTTGCAGGGTGAGGCATGAGGCATGGGCGAAGAGAGTGGCATGCGCACGATATGTGCCGAAAAGAAAAAAGTCTTTTTAGACGTCTGGCTCTTTCTCCAGACGTTTGGACAGATGTCTGGCAAACATCCTAGACGTCTTAAAGGACCGAGAGGTGACGAGTCGTTTCAGTACTCGTTGAGATCAATTGTTCCTGGAGTGAGACCAGTATACAATGAGTACCGGTACTTATTACTAGTACTGGTACATAATGAGTACTGGACAAATACTCATCTGAACATGAGTTCTAAACTGGAACCTATAAGTATCGGTACTTGGCATCAGTACCGATACTCGTTTGAATATAGAACTTATACCTGTAACTTTGTGATATTAGTACAGGTTCACTAGTATCGGTATTTAATATATGTGATACCGGAACTGGTCTACCAGTACTGATACTCATTCAGTATGGAGTTTAGATGAGAAGAGTGATTGTACAGGTCCATCCTAAGTTAGAGGTGAGTTAATTACAGTTAAATCTCTTAAAGTTAACTAACATCTAAGACCCATAGAATTGTTCCTTTAGGTTGTGTTTGGCAACAAGATAAGTGTTATCCTAAGATAAAGTATATAGATAAGTGAAGAAGGGTGTTTGTTTGGGTGACGAAGTAGGTGGTGGGATAAAACGATTGGTGTATTATAATATGAATGTGAGTGTGTTGATGTGATATAGTAAATGTATTTTAATGGCTATATTATGTTGGAGTTGATATATTTTAATATATATCTGTGTTAATGTGATGTAATGAGATAATTTGATGTTAATGTTGATTGAAGGAGTGGGATAAATTCTATCTCTTAACTTTAGATTTAATTTCTGTGACATTCCTTTGTAATCCTTTAACTGAAGGATAATCTCCTCACTTATATCTATTATTACCAAATGCAGCCTTAGTGGATCAACTACAATTTTCACTTTTAACCGATGCCAAAAAGTGATGGTGTGAATAGCGTAAAAGTGTCACTGCTTACAAATAGTGACGGTACTAAGCACTCTTACAAATAGTTATATGAGAAAAAGTGTCACTACTTCAATAAACTTCCCATGTAAGAAGCAATTCCAAATTCTAATACAGCTTAAGATGCTTTCTAAGTATGATCCCTTTCGTCCTCCAAAATATGAAATTATAAATTTACAGTTAGAAGTTAGAACCTCTATGGGAATTGGAATTACCCTCAGAATTGATTATACTCAATGTAGATGCATGGCTACCAGATATCAGATCACATAGTTTGGAGTAACGAATTATTCAAAACAACATAAAGAACTCTTTGAATGACTAGATCTCGATTAGGTGTACAGATGCTTCAATCAATTCGATCACAAATAGTTCATGGGATTTATTGAAATCAAAATAACAAACAAGGATAACTAACAAACCTAGTCATCTTAAGCATGTTCTCCATAGCCAACTGCAATTGATTGACACATCTATAATAAAAACGTGTGGAAAATATCACAATCAAATATTGCTCCTAGAGATTATTGTTCAAAATAATACACATACATATATCCATGGCATACATATGTAGACATACATGTATTATGTGTATACAAAGAGATGCAGATGCACACACATGAAAGCACATATAGATTATAATCTTCTTGAACAAATCTCAGAACTATGAGGGACTGAAAATACAAGTTCCTACTATGATTACGTACTTTATCGAAGCACAATCTTCTTATGCATGCATAACCTTTTCACAATTTCTTAACAAAGTAGGATAAATTGGATAACGATCTATTTGATAACAAGAATTTAACCACTAGAGGGAGGAGGGAGAGGAGGAGGACATGAGGATAGGGAGGAGGAGGAGGGGGAAGGCTGGAGGAGATGAGGAGCAAGCGGAGGAGGAGGAGGGGGGACGACTGAGGGAGATGAGCAGGGGGAGGAGGAGGAGATGAGGATGGGGAGGAGGAGGAGGGGTAAGGCAGGAGGAGATGAGGAGGTTGAGGAGGAGGAGGGGGACCACTGAAGGGGAAGGAGGAGGAGATGAGGAGGGGGAAGAGTTGTAGGAGGGGGACTGATAGGGGAGGAGGAGTAGCAGTAGGAGGAGTTGTGGATGAGCAGGAGGAAGAGGAGTGATGAACGTCAATGATTGGTTCACACTAAAAAGGGATTTTAAAATGTCGTTCTTGTAGTATATGTAACAAATACAAACCGATGGCGCATCGATTTTATTTATATACTTAATTTTTACTATTTTATTTTAGGTCGTTTATTGGGAGACAGTTATTGAAATATATCACTATCTAAGTCCAAAAACATTCTTTAATTCCAAAAATGTTGAGTTTATTTACAAAAATGAATGAAAGAATCAATGAATAAAAGAATTTGGTTAATTATGTACAAAAGAATGAATTAAAAAAACATTACAATGCTTAGAAACAAATGTACACACACAAGCATTAAAAACTATGTACAATTACTCTATGTTAGTTATGTACAACTAATATAGTTAGTACCTAAGTGTAGGTACAGAAATAGTTAATAACACTTACTATAGTAAATCATTATAACATACTAATATCTACAGTAACATATATTGTATATATAGTAACGTATATAAGTGTTGCTAAAACCTTAGTAAAATTATATACATATCATAAGGTAAAATACTTATCTTTACTAACATATATAGCTATGTACAGTGACGGATGCATCTGTCACTAAAGCTCTTAGTGTTATATATATAGTATAAGAGTTCAAACAAGCTTACTACTTATACATACTACACTATTACAATATACATTATTACATTATTTATATATATATACTTTATATACTATATACTTAACATATATATATATATATATACACATACTCATGGACACACATACACATGTATACACACAGCTAACACGCACACACGCAACACACACATAAGCACACTATACAAAGGGGGAAGGTTCTCTAACACTTAGCCAAATTTCAGCTGTTCTTCTCCTCTTCTTGGCTGGTTCAGATCGGTTTAGCTCATGTTTTTAACCCAAAAATTGGTTTAGTTGGCAGGTGACCTTTTCGAGGGACACACAACACCCATTTCTGGGTGGGACCTGACCTCTACTAGGGCCACCCTAGTTGTTAATTGATGTATTTCATTCTGATTTAATGCTCGTTATTGGGCCCACAGTCCCACGCATAGTGCACGACCCCCAACCCATACACCGCACCCAAATATTTGCATATGCCATATCAGTATCAGAGAGGAGAGTAATGTGTGTATAAGAGGGCGCCCGGCTCCCGACGACCGGGAAGGATAAAGTAGAAAAAACATATATGGCGCTATGCTTGCTCCACCGCCCACGACATAGGACAAATCCTTGCACCCGCGTAAGCGCTGCAGCTGCGCTAAATGCTATCCTGATTAGGTGATTTTGGCCCTCGATTTGAGGGCCATAATTTATTTTAAATTAAAAATAAATTATGGGATTAGAAAACCCTTACATAGGAATACATAATTATATAGTTAGTTTACAAAAATAAGTTATTTTATTATATAATTAAATCAGCTAAAGTCTACAGTTTATACACATTAAATTAGAGTTTAATTTACCAAATTAATTTTATACAGAGTAAATATACATAATAAGTTATTTATTACATATTTTTATTATATTTTAGAGAATTCTTTTAATTTATTTACAATTAAATATATGTTTTAGATGGTTTATCATATAAATAAGCTATAAATACTATAATACAGTATAAATATGGTTTAAATTAGTTGAAAATACTTAATATAATATATTACAAGTTTACACTATAAATTATTTCAATATTAACTTAATTTACTAATTTATTTTATTTTAAATTAATAAATTACCTAATTAACTTAATAAAATAATTATTTATTGTATATATATAATTAAATTAAATTACATGTAAAATATTATTCATAATATATATAAATACGTATGTACAATATGATCTACAGATATGTACATTTAAATAGGTTTGTAGATTACTTAGTTATTATACAATTAATTATATAAATTAATATAAAATAATACAATAAGATTATATATACATTAAATTACTCTAAATACTTAATTTCATACATAGAATACATATATAAGTTATTTATATACATTATATACATATTATATAATATTTACATATAGCTTAGTTTTAAGTTATATATACAAGTATATACATAGTATACATAGTAGTTTTAGGCATTTTTGGGTATTTTTTTATTTTTATGGGTTTTATACATATATTATAGATAGGGGGAGAGAGATAAAGAAAGAGATGAGAAATAGAGAGTTGTTTTTGAAGTTTGGTTCTTTTATTAAGTTTCAAAATATACTGAACCGTCGGTTGGTATGTTCTACTAAATCGGGAGTTCAAAATGCCTTGAAACTTGGCATACACCTAAAAATGTATCTAATCTTGACCAAGATAGGTTTTCATTTTTTTGAAATTTTTTTCTGATATTTATTTGTTTACAAAGTTGATACATTTTAGGTCTTTAAAAGATTTTCAAAAAGAAGCTAAGACCCTAAAACCAATTGGAGTGGTCAGGAATGTAGTTCAAACACCTCAAAACATCCAACACACTAAATTACACATGTTTGAACAATCAAGCAAATTTTTATCTCTCATTTCACTAAAATTTCAGTTTTGGACAAATATGCAATTCAAATGATAGATAAAGGAAATTAAAACATGAAATCAAAGCATCTAAATCAAATTTCTAAGTTATATCAGTACATGAATGCTTGATACAAATAATTCTAACACTAAACATAGGTTAGCCACTCAAACACTCCAAAACACAGCCAAAAATTCCAAACTGATCAGACTCCAACAGTGGCTGCAGCAACTGCAATAAACATAGCAGCAACAGATGTTGAAATCTGAACTGCTGCCATCTTAGCAGCTGATCTACAGCTGTTGCTCTCAGCTGAAATCAGGTGCAAGAACAAGTTACCAGACGTCTTGAAATTTTAGATGTGCCATTGCTGCCATCTCAGCAACAATAGCTGCTCCGTCAGATTACTGAAATTAGCCCAGATGAGACCTAAGAAGGTCTGATCTAAGGCACATGAAATCCACAAAAACACATATAGTAGATCAAATCTTCCCAAAATCCTTTTAAAATCATAATTGAAAATATGAAGATCTATTGATGAATATAATTTCCAGATTGAATTTAGTATATATCAAAAACCCATGTTGCCCTGATTTGGGCTTTTGATGTGATTTGATATCTGAATAAATCATCTGATTTGCTTAAACACTATTGATTGGTGTTTAAGATGATTTAATGATAACTCATAATCAATTGGGTCCTCGTTTGACCTCAAATCAATATTACTGATTATCCTTGGCCAAACTCTCCAAATAACACTTAGATTAAGTGTATGCTCATCCACACATTAAAAACCAAATCCAAAACCTTGGATTCATTGTATAACACTTAATTAAGCAATTAAAAACCTCAAAAAACTTGATTGAATCTGATAAAACCAAATGATCACTAAATCATAAGATTGGGTATTAAAAGCACCTTTGAAAATAATCGAGCAATTTGAGACAATAAAATCAGATCAGGGGGTCTTTGTGAATTTTATGGAGTGAGTGGGAGACCCCCGAAATGAGTTTTAGATGGATGGGTGGATGATGAGTAAAATTCAAGGAAAAATCAGAAGGGAATCGTAAAGTGAAACGACCCGTCACCTTTTAGTCCCTTAAGACATCTAGAGTGTTTCCCAGACGTTTGTCCAGATGTCTGAAGAGAAAGCCAGACGTCTGAAAACGCTTTTTCTTTTTTGTTCAAACCGTGTGCACGCCACTCCCTCGCCCATGCCTCATGCCTCACCCTGCGATGGCCATCCCCGCACCCCACGCCACTCCCTGCGACGCCATGCCCTTCCCCTCACCTCCTCTCCCTTTATAAGTCCTCCTCCTCCACTTCGTCTCACACCCTCATGCTGAGTGGTTGCTACTCTCGTCTATAGTTCTAATATTTCTAATATTTCGTCGTAGTATAGTGTAGAGGAGCGGTTACCAGTTTAATACAATTTGTTACTCGAAAATAAGAGTTTTCCCGAGGTCGAACTCAGGGAGCAAACTGTATTCTAGAAGTACAAAGTTTCTATTATGAAAATGAAAGAGAGAGAGAGAGAGAGATTTGTCTTGTTGGCTCTCTTGTCTTCCTCAGTCTTCTTTCTTCTTCTTGTTTCTCTTCTGTTCTTCTGTTCCTTTTCTTTTGCTTTCAAGCTTTCCTTCTTTCTCTTCGTGTTCTGCTTCTCTCTTCTTTTTCCTTCAGCTCTTTGTCTTCTTCCTTCTATTCTTTTTCTTTCTTTCTTCTTTGCGGTGCCTCCTCTTCTTTCCTTCTTTTTCTTCAGAGCGTCGTCTGATTTTTCAATCAGACGACTTAAGTAGCCTCTGCTACAGTGCGTCCTCCTTCCTTCTTCTTCTCGCAGTCCTTCTTCTTCTGCTTTGCTTCAACCAGCCATGGCTCTGGCTGCTCCTACCTTCTTTCTCTTCTTCTTCTTCTTCTCTACCTCAGCTTGCACACTCACAGCTTGGTCAGGGCAAAACCTAACGCTACCCTCCCCCACGTCTCTCTCTCTCAAATTTCACTCGTAGGATAGCTCTCCCAGAGCCGTCGGGTAATCGGGTACGGGTCGCGCCCGGGTCCAGGCCCACCGGCGTGCGGTGGTGGGCGAGGAGTGCAGGTCGGGTAAGCGGGTCGGGCTAGGTCCACGGGGGGTGGTCGCGGACGAGGCCGGGTAAGCGGGTGAGAGGGACCTCACCCCGTTTGCTGAGGCGATAAGCCTATAGCACCTTTTGCATTTATGCGGGTGCGCGGCCTTCAGAACTACCGAGGTGGGACTAAATGTCCCACCCCAATTTGGCGCCTGCAGCTAAGAAAGCTGCAGGCAATCGCGGCTGCGTGCGGGGCTTTCACTCCAGCTGCAGACCTGGGTAGGCGCGTGAGGGCGAGGCGCGCGTCTTGGAGCGCAAGCCTGGGCGAAGCGACGCTGTAGCTGCAGGCGAAAGAAGCTCCACCTGTTCAGCAATGGCGGCGGAGGAAGGGTGACTTGTTCACAGAAATACGGCCCTTCGGCCTAATTAGACAAGCGAGGGACCTTCGTCGTGGCACGACGAAGGTGGTGTGGGGTCTGGCAGGTCGTGGGGCGGCGTGCAGGGGCTGCCCTAGGTCGAACTGTGGCTGGGGGAATGGGTTTGTTCGGGGAGTCTTCAGGTGACGAATGGCAGGAAATGAAGGGGCGGAAATGGTTCAGCGTGATGAGGCGGAGGTTTTGAGTCGGTCGGCGAGTCGTGTGGGGTGGTGGAATGATGGGAGCGAGTCACCGGAGGTTGGCCGGAGATGGAGAAGGTGAGGGTGATCAGGCGCGGTCGAAGGGGGGTTGAGCAAATTGAAGTAAGGAAAAGAAAGAGGGGAGGAAAGGAAAGAACTATACCTACTTGGAGGGACGAGAGGGGGACGGAGCAGGGCGGCAGTCGTTTCGACTGTCGTCGGAGAAGAAGGTGCCCAGAGAGAGGGGGCAGCGGCGAGGAGAGAGCGGGAGAGCGCGCGCTGGGTACGGCACGACGCGGGAAGAGCGGGCGAAGGCGACTCTGCTGCTGGTATTGCGGCAGAGCGACGAGAAGGAGGAGGAAGAATCGCCGGAGATGGAGGGCTTCTGCCGGAGTGGGAAGAGAGGAAGGAGGGGGGTGTTTCACCGTTAGAACCGAGCTGCTGAGTGCGGCAGACGGAGGCGGCTTTTATAGAGGTGAGATCAGAGAGGAGGACATCGGAGGTGGAGACCCATACCTTCCGTGCGTTCGCACAGGAGGTATGGGCAGCCGCAGAGACCATGGAGGTGTCCCTGCGACAGCAGACGTCGCAGGGAACCCCCGGTTGTCTTAGCAGAGGGTCTCCTTCACCCTGCGCGGCGCCATGCTTCGCGCAAAGTCGCCGGAGCATGGCGCTGCTCAGGGTTTTACAGGGAGGACCCAAATGCAAAGAACGAAGAAGACTTAGGGGCCAAAGTGCAAGGGTTTCAAAAGTTGAGGGTCAAAAAGTAATGGATGAGGACCAAAATGTGAAGTTGGTCAAGAAGGTCTCTTCTTAGGCTCAAGTTTTTATACATGACTAAATATGACCTAAGGATTCTAATGGTGAATTTTATTTCTAGATTAGACCTTGTTTGACTGGTCAATTTACGTAAAAATCTAAATTAAGTCTTTAATTGGGCCTGGTTCTCAATGTAGGTCAAAATGGGTTCCTAAGGCCAAATTGAATGTTCTAAACCCTAGATATATTTTTCTATGAATTTTAGAGGGTTTAGTTGATTTTTTATTTTCCTCGAACCTCGTGAATTGAAGTGGGTTTGTTCTTAAGGTTACAGGATGTCATTTAATTCCTTAGAGTTGCTGTAGCCCTTATTGGATCAATTCATCCCACTTTTCTTCTTATTAGGTTGGTTTGACCTAAGTTTGGACCCTGAGTTACCCTGTTTTCAGATTGAGTTGGTGAAATTGCATTTTTACCCCTTAGTTCTTATTTTCTTCACAAACTCAGAATCTCTCTGAGTCAAGCCTTTCTATAGTTATGTAGGAGCTTTTTCTTACAAATCTAGGTTAGATGGTGCTAGTTTAGGGTTTATGACGAGGTTCTCATCACTGAGCTAGAGAGGAATGTTGGAACCTTGTTCCACATTTTGTTTTGATGTTAACAAAATTATTATGGATTAATGTCTGCATTAAGTGTTTTTCAGATTTAGGTGAAGGAGCAAGGCAAATAAGAAACAATGGAGGCATGATCGTGTCATGGAGGATGACAAGGATGAGTCGTGGAGAAGAAGATCATCTTCGACCTTAGTTTCTGTAGTTTAGATTTTATTTTCATAGATTGTATGCCTCTTAACAAGAGAATGTAACTTAGATCGTAAAATCAATTAGAGATAAATTAGGATTTATATTGCGATCATTTTCAAAGAACGTAATTGATTAAATCACTTAAAAAAGGTACTTGTTAACCCACAAGTACCGGTACTAAAGTTTAGTACCGGTGCATGTGAGTTACAGGTTTGGGTTTTATCAAGAAACAAACCTGTATGTTGCAAGTACCGGTACTCATGATCAGTACTGGTACTGGAGGTAACGAGTACCAATACTAATGATCAGTATCGATACAAGTGGGTTACAGATTTGTGTTAAAAGTTTGAAACCCAAATCTGGAAGCAACGAGTACTGGTACAGGTACCTTAGTACCGGTACCAGGTAGTCGTTGGCTCAAAACTGAATGGCTAGAAAATTAATTCCAACAATATGAACGCTGGGAATTAAATCCCAACGTCTAGTAGACGAGTATCCTAGGTCCTAAACTCTATAAAATGACCCTAGGACTCTTTGTTTGCACATAAGAGACACAAGAAAAGAGAAGAGAAAATCCTAAAGCTAGAATTTCAAATTTCCACCATATTCACAAGAGAGAAAGAAGCTTGCCATCCACTCTCATAGTATTCTTGCAAGCTCAACGACACGTTTTTTTTTCGCATCTACGAAGTGAATCACGTTCTTTGTAGGCTCTCAAATCGGTAATATTATTCTATATATTGCTGAGAGGCTTAGGAACTTAGTTGTAAGATTAATCTTTCTTACACCTGTACTTCTTTTGTATTTGAGCATTTGCTCATTGGGTTGTAACAAACCCGTTATTGTACTTGGGTTGAGGTAACCTATTAATTACCTCGGTTAGTAAATTGATTGTCTCGGGGTTGAGAGAATCAGGTTAAAAACCCTAAGTTGGGAGGCTTAGGTAGTGGAGTACCCAAGGGAGGGGAACCATTATACATTTTGTGTCCTTTGTGGTTTGAATTGTTTGTGCAAATCTTTTTTGTTATTGCTAACATTTTGATTAAGTTTGTGTGCGCATAGATAGCCATATATTACATATCTTCAGATCCTTTATCAAGGAAGAGAGCGAGAGGAGAGTGGAGAGCTGATCACGAGTTTGAGCGCGAGAGCAGAGGGTGCTGTGCTGCTCTGCTGCAGCGTCTGCAGCGAGGAAAGCCAGAGCAGTTCCGTAGAAGTCATTTTTCCGTGGAATCAGACGTCTAGAGCGACATCCAGACGTCTTACCAGACATATGAAGGTAGAATGAGACGTCATGTAGAGATCTATTTTCCGTATTTTCTTCTTTGCCAAAGTCCTGACAATGCATGTACATTTGTCAGAAGTTGGAAGGGGGATCGAGGCAGTTTCAGATGTTTGGGAGCATCTCCAGATGTCTGACGGAACCCTCAGACGTCGGCATTGCATTCCAAACATCCGATAGAGGCACCCCGAGATAGGTATGCTTGCGAGTTGATTTAAGACATTTGGGATATCTCCCAGACGTCTGATTTCTATCAGAACTTTTGTTTTAGGCCCGTTCAAGGCCCAAACGATGTCGGTTTTCTGTAAACAAAACATCGTTGTTTTTCATACTAATTTCTTCACGTAACGGAAACTTGTCTGTATCTTTTGGAATCCTTTTGACCTGTCCATTTACGTCTTATGTCTCCAGTTCGTCAAGTGTACGAAACCTGCGGAGATGTCGGGAGCTACTGTACGAGCCCCAATTTCACTCAATTATCCTGGTAAGTGGTTCTAACTAATTCTCCAAGTTAAATAAAATGCATGTAATTAGTTAAAACCTAGGATGTGAGATGAATCCTAGGAAGAAATAAACGTATGCTCTACAATACAGCTATTCAATTGAACCCTAGGTTGTGATATGAGCGCTCGAGCTAGAGAAAAGTGCATGTGAATAATTGAGTAAATCATGAGATGTCTGTATTATTTGCAATGAATCACATTACAAACAAACTTGTACTATGATTGAGCTGCTTGTTTTGTATATATCGAACTGGATAAAGGGAAAGCCATGTACAAACCCTATGGGGAATATGGAAATACCGTAGCACGGAGAACCAGATGGTTCTGGAATTGTCGCCCACGGGCGGCCGTTAAGGGAAGTGAGCCGACGTTCGTGTACGTAGTACCAAAGAGAGCATCTATCCCTTGTAGTGTAGAAGGGAACTTGCCACCTTTGGGTTGAGCCCCAGGGTGAGTTTGGCCACTCTACGTCGACTCCAGTTGGCCCTCGCATACGTGGTACCGAGGTGAGCTACTTAGTGTAGGGGGGAGGTAGCCGCCCCTGGGGGCCCGGGGTTAGGCATGGCCACCCTACACCGACTCTTGTTAGCCCGTTCGACAAACCGGGACAGTCAGACGAGGGTACGCAAACTGTGGAGGGATGAGACCCTTGTTCTATTTTGAGAGGGCAAGGCCCTATGTTGTTCCGTACTGTACGTTTGGGCGTACCCGCTAGCGGAAACGACTGACCACGTGCCAGTGCGGGGTAGTTACCCGCACGCTTATCACGTGTGCCGTAGTCACCGCTACATCACGACCATGACCTCAGGGTGGTATACTGGTTGTAGGACTACCACGGAGGGACTCTCCCAGCCAGTAGAGTGCCACGTGTGCATCCTACATCACGGGAAAACTGCAAGCAAGATCGTTCCTTTAGGGAATAAGAAAATCAAGTAATGTAATGGACCCGGATTAGAGATCTCTATACAGTAACACGTTCTAAGATAATTGGAATCTGGAAATAAAATGTGTAGCTTCACCCTACTAGGAGGGGATGACGTAATAAAATGCGAAAATATAATATAAAATAATCTCACAGAAAATTCAATCACACAATGTACACAATTATTTTTAAGTGGAAACCCAAACCGAGTGAAAACCACCACCTAACCCTCTCGAGTTAGGATTTTCCGATCAACCAAGTTGATCAAATCCACTAAACGAATCACTTAAACGAGGGTGATTCAACCTCAATTACAACCACACTACAAGTGCGAGGGTAGCGTTCCTCAACCCCTTCTTTTCACGAGAAGGATTTTGTCCCACGAAGGAGACGGGAATTCGCAAAGCAAATACCCAACCAAATAACAAAGATAAAATAACAAATATAGTCCTATAGAGCCAACAAAGATTTAAACCTAGCTTCTATAGGAATTAGGAAACTCCCCTTTGCAAGGAGTGCGTCGAATCGATGATGCGAGTGCGTGAGCCACACGACGGTACAACGTCGCTCTCGTGAACTACGGCGGGAGAGCAGCTGCGCAAAGGCTTGATGCTCTCAAGATATAGAACTTGAGCTTGGAGAGCAAGAGCTTCTTTAGGACACAAAAGAGTAGAAAGTGTGTTGCTTGGGTGTGTCTTGTGTATCTAGGTCCATGTTTGTGTGCAAGACGTTCCTCTCTATTTATAGAGGCCTTAGGAAAGCTTTGGAAGGCTTTGGAAAGCTTCCATAGTCGTTGGGTGCAAAGCCCAAGAGAATCAGGCCGAAATCAGGAACAATGATTGCACTGACAGGGTTATCAGATGTCTGATCCTGGCATCAGACGTCTGGAAGATCAGTATAAGACGTTTGGGATAAAAGTCAGACGTCTGATTTTAGGTGGGTTTCTTCCTGACTTGAATTAGATCTAAACAGGGTTCTAGTGCAAGTCCATCAGACGACATATAGGACGTCTGGCACTATGTCTGGACATCTGGAAACCTAGTTTTTCATGGAATGGATTTCCAAGAGAGTGCAATGGCTAGAAAATATCTGAGAAGAGATTTTGGGTCAGCCGAGGCAAAACGGTCATCTATCATACGTCTGGAAAGGCTTAAGGATGTCTGATAAGGCTCTAACGGTCATATCCTTCAGTGTTTGCTAAGCCAGCCAACGGTCCACTAATTGGACGTCTGGCAAAGTCATCAGACATCTTATAAGACGTCTGGACAGAGGTCTGGACGTCTGATTTCATCAGACAAAGCTAACTATGTCCAACCTAAATGTTATCAGACGTCTGAATCAACAGTCAGACGTCTTAAAACACATTATCAGATGTTTTATTTTGGAATTAGATGTCTAGAATAGCTGTTTGAACCCTATATTGGTTTTCTAAGTTCTCCATAGAAAAACTAAGTGTCCTAGGGTTGTGTCGGTGTTCCTAGGACTACTGTTAGAGTACTTTGAGGCTGTTTAACATGATGTTCTAAGGAACAAAAAGAGCAAGAAAATAAAGACAAAAGTACATGAAAGAAATAAACAGAATTCTATCCTATTCTTCTTGTCCTTCCATCTTCAATCTATCGCTCCTCACGAATCTTCTCTGTTCTCTATCAAGCTCCTCCAATTCGTCCTGGATGCGAGCTCGAATTCCGTCTAATCACGTTTCCATATGCAATTTGACTTGAAATCTAAGACTCCAAGTGCAAATGTTAAGTGACACGTGTTTTGTTATCATCAAAACAAACGATCGTGGTGCTCTAGCACTAACAATCTCCCCCTTTTTGATGATAACAAAATCATAAATAATAATGCAAAAAAAATCCCCCCCCGTTTTGACATTATTAAAATGGTTTGATTGATTTTAACTCCCCCTTAAAACATGCTCTTCTATGAATTTCTTTTAAAAGTAATGTCCTCCCCCTTTTTGTAACAGCAAGATAGCTATTATTTTTCTCCCCTTACTAAAGGAAATTTAGCTAACTTGCAACTCCCCCTTAAGAATTGACAATTAGCTCATAAATTTTTTAACTCCCCCTATCTAAATGCTAATGATAAAAAGATAGGGTAAAGAATTTTTACCTCACCTACCATGGCCAATAAAATGGCCCAAATGATGGTGGTGGATGACACATTGGATGGGGCTCCCATCCGTAGCTTGGAGGCCCAGGCATTGGCGCCGGTCTCCAGTCTGGTGGTCGACGTGCGGTAGGTCCATCGTTTGTTTGCCGTCTCGTCGGTCTTCTTGTTCTCCTCGGTTCTCCCAACTCAAGTTGACCAGCCTTAAGCTTGTAGGTCCAGTCCTTTGTGTTGTAGTTATCCCTGAAACCTACAAAACAAGATTCTAATTTTTTCTTTGGTATCCAAGTGAGCTTGGATCCAGATCTGTTAGCAGGCCTCCTTGACGGAGATCCTTTCTCAGCCTTAGGGCTATAAAAATTATCTACTTTGTTGATTAATTTGTTAGAGTTTTCCCTAAGACATGCGATTTCTTTTTCTTTAGTATTCACCTTAGTCTTTAAATCAGAAATTTCTATTTTTAGACTAACATTTTCCTCAATCAATTTATTATTTTCATTGATGAGGTTATGATTTTCTAATAATAAGTTATCATTTTTAGGACTAGTTTCTAGATCCTTGAGTTTTATTTCTAATCTTTCATTTTCACTTCTAAGAAACTAAGATTCTTTTTCATGCTATTGTTTTCTATTTTTAGTGATTTACTAACTTCAAAAAGCTCATTAAAAGTATCTTGTAAATCTGGATTTACCTCATTGTCAGAGTCGCTTTCGCTGTCGATGTCGCTTTCTCTGATTGCCATGAAACCCATGCAAGCGATTTCATTCTTTATCTCTGATTCTTCTTCTTCTTCCGAGCTCATCTCTTCATGAGTGTCTTCTAACTTCCTCCATATCTCGTGGGCGGTAGTGCACTCTTGGATTTGCTCGAACTCTTTCGGACTCAACGCGCAATACAGGGCATTCATTGCCTTTGCATTGAGTGAAAGCTCTCGAATCTGCAGCTGTGAGTAGCCTCCTTGGGGTTGCTTCGAGATCTCATATGGGGTTTTGCAACATCCCCATATCTCAAACTCAGTGGCTTGGAGCCACGTCTTCATCGTCAACTTCCAATATCCGAAGTCCCTCCCATGGAAATAGGGTGGTCGGACGGTGGATTGCCCTTAGGAGATTCTGATTGCGGATATGCTCCCCTCTTGATCTTCTTGCCGGGTGTTACTCCGATCTCGCAAGAACCTGCTCTGATACCAATTGTAGTTTCGCCCTATTAGGAGGGGATGACGTAATAAAATGCGAAAATATAATATAAAATAATCTCACAGAAAATTCAATCATACAATGTACACAATTATTTTTAGGTGGAAACTCAAACCGGGTGAAAACCACCACCTAACCCTCTCGAGTTAGGATTTTCCGATCAACCAAGTTGATCAAATCCACTAAACGAATCACTTAAACGAGGGTGATTCAACCTCAATTACAACTACGCTACAAGTGCGAGGGTAGCGTTCCTCAACCCCTTCTCTTCACGAGAAGGATTTCGTCCCACGAAGGAGACGGGAATTCGCAAAGCGAATACCCAACCAAATAACAAAGATAAAATAACAAATATAGTCCTATAGAGCCAACAAATATTTAAACCTAGCTTTTATAGAAATTAGGAAACTCCCCTTTGCAAGGAGCGCGTCAAATTGATGACGCGGGTGCGTAAGCCACGCGACAGCGCAACGTCGCTCTCGTGAACTACAGCGGGAGAGCGGCTGCGCAAAGGCTTGATGCTTTCAAGATATAGAACTTGAGCTTGGAGAGCAAGAGCTTCTTTAGGACAAAAAAGAGTAGAAAGTGTGTTGCTTGGGTGTGTCTTGTGTATCTAGGTCCATGTTTGTGTGCAAGACGTTCCTCTCTATTTATAGAGGCCTTAGGAAAGCTTTGGAAGGCTTTGGAAAGCTTTCATAGTCGTTGGGTGCAAAGCCCAAGAGAATCAGGCCGAAATCAGGAACAATGATTGCACTGATAGGGTTATCAGATGTATGATCCTGGCATCAGACGTCTGGAAGATCAGTATAAGACGTTTGGGATAAAAGTCAGACGTCTGATTTTAGGTGGGTTTCTTCCTGACTTGAATTAGATCTAAACAGGGTTCTAGTGCAAGTCCATCAGACGACATATAAGACGTCTGGCACTATGTTTGGATGTCTGGAAACCTAGTTTTTCATGGAATGGATTTCCAAGAGAGTGCAATGGCTAGAAAATATCTGAGAAGAGATTTTGGGTCAGCCGAGGCAAAACGGTCATCTATCAGACGTCTGGAAAGGCTTAAGGATGTCTGATAAGGCTCTAACGGTCATATCCTTCAGTGTTTGCTAAGCCAGCCAATGGTCCACTAATTGGACGTCTGGGAAAGTCATCAGACGTCTTATTAGACGTCTAGACAGAGGTCTGGACGTCTGATTTCATCAGACAGAGCTAACTATGTCCAACCTAAATGTTATCAGACGTCTGAATCAACAGTCAGACGTCTTAAAACACATTATCAGATGTCTGATTTTGGAATTAGATGTCTGGAATAGCTATTTGAACCCTATATTGGTTTTCTAAGTTCTCCATAGAAAAACTAAGTGTCCTAGGGTTGTGTCGGTGTTCATAGGACTACTGTTAGGGTACTTTGAGGCTGTTTAACATGATGTTCTAAGGAACAAAAAGAGCAAGAAAATAAAGACAAAAGTACATGAAAGAAATAAACAGAATTCTATCCTATTCTTCTTGTCCTTCCATCTTCAATCTATCACTCCTCACGAATCTTCTCTGTTCTCCATCAAGCTCCTCCAATCCGTCCTGGATGCGAGCTCGAATTCCGTCTAATCATGTCTTCATTTGCAATTTGACCTGAAATCTAAGACTCCAAGCGCAAATGTTAAGTGACACGTGTTTTGTTATCATCAAAACAAACGATCGTGGTGCTCTATCACCAACAATATGTTAAATGTACTGTATGTTTTTCGCCACCACTCTACTCAGCGTTAGCTGACTCCAGTGATATAACTTTGTACAAGTTAGGGATTTGAGCAGCCCGAGCTACTGGCTGTTGAGGACGCTGGGCCTAGTTGAGCCCAGCTGTAGTTTCTACTGCTAGTTATAGTGAGTTCCTGTAGTTATAGTTTTAGTACTTTCCTTTATATTCTCTATCTGTACTAGTTTTGTTGTGATGGCAGTATTCCTGTTCTTGAAGGCATGTAATATTCTAGTATTCCTGTTCTTGTAGTTATATTTTCTCCTTTTGTTGCCAATTTCTTTCTGCTTAGTTACTGTACTTGTGTGGTTGTGGATTGATGTATGTTATTTGGTTATTTCTCAGTGGATGACTGGGTCTTGGGATTAGTCAAGATGAGTCGGACTCGGGTTCTGTAGGGATTTGGGTTTAGGTAGTGACAAGATGGTATCAGAGCAAGGTCGTCCCAAGAAATAAACCAAATAGTTCGAAAATCACCACACTTGTACATGTAGCTAGGATAGCCATCACAACGTTTTATCTTGTTTGTCATTTCCGAGTCTTACATCTCCTCTGTAGCTAAACAGTCACCGACAATCCTGTTTCTTTTCGATCTCCGTGCTGGAGATGCCTCGCCAGGGAGCTCTTGAGGCGAGCCGCGAATGTGGTCGTGGCCAAGGGCGTGGGCGTAAGGGAGGGCAAGCGATGGCCGAGGATGGGGCCGCTCCACCTCTCCTTCAGGGCATTCAGGCCCCGAACCTCGCCTAGCAAATCCGGGATCTCATATGGGAGGAGCTCCATCAGCCTCCTCCTCAGCCTCCTCTTCCTGGGGATGCGGAGGGGGAGTCCTTCGTGGGGTAGGCGAGCCACCACGGTGCTGGACGAGCTGGAGGGGGTGATCCTCCACTGCCCCCACCTCTTTCATACACTTCAAGGCATGAGTCCTCCTTGCTGGGAGGTGCACCCATTCCCTCGTTGCGACTACACCACGAGGTCTTCAGCCAGTTCAGGAAGCTGAAGCCCCCCTCTTTCAAGGGGGGAGAGCCTGTTTGAGGCAGAGGATTGGCTGGAATAGATGGAGAAGATCTTTGACACCCTTTGTCCTCTTGTAGAGTGCCGCGTGGCCTTCACCACGTATCAGCTGGAGAGTGCAGCTCATAAGTGGTGGAGGGTGGTTAGAGGACAGGAGGAGGGAGAGCTGACGTGGGACCAGTTTGTGACACTCTTCTGTAAGTAGTACTTCCCACAGACTTGGTAGGATCAGAGGAGGCAGGAGTTCCACACTCTCCACCAGGGGGCAATGACAATTAGCGCATACCATACGCGTTCCTGGAGCTATCACACTTCGCCCCGACAGCCGCGTCCACCGAGGAGGAGCACCTATGGAGATTCACCAAGGGTCTCCGACCTGCCATTCGGGGGTATGTAAAGCCCCTGAAGTTGCCTACCTTCTCCCATGTAGTCGAGGTTGTCATGACCTACGAGGAGATCAACCCGTCCGTGTGAGACATTGATGGAGGAGGATGGAAGAGGCCCTACCCACAGGAGCACTCAAACGACCGTTGGGAGAGGAGGCACCAGGCACCAACAGGGGAGCTGTCCCGTTCTGTGGGTCCGCTAGGGACCTTTGGGGGCCCCCGACAGGGACTAGTCGACTGTAGCAGACCCTCGCCCAGTCACCAGCAGGGACAGCAGACAGAGGGAGGAAGTCGCATACCCCTCTGCTATCAGTGTGGTTAGTCGGGCCACATACGGAGGAGTTGTCCATCTAGGACCAGAGCACAGCTGATGCTCCCAGCACCAAGCACTAGAGGTCGATCTCGAGGCCGCGGTTACCAGGCCCGAGGAGGAGGACAGTAGTCGTGAGGAAGGTACCGGCCCGCTGCCTCCCGTCCGACCCAGAGCACGGCTGCTTCTTCTATACCGAGGGCTGATGGGCATGTTAACGCCCTAACTCACGAAGATGCTAGAGCTTCAGGCACCGTAGTGGCAGGTATGGTTACTGTTAATGGCAAGCTCGTTTACATGCTTTTTGATTCCGGTGCCACACATTCGTTTATTTCTGCGAATTTTGTTGTAAGCATGGGGTCAAGCAGCATACTTTTAGAGGAGCCCTTCTTGATTAGAGGACCAGGTGGCTAGGTATTTGTTGCCGAGGAGGTTTTCACTGATTGTGAGGTCACAATAGGGGGACACAGTCTTTTGATAGACTTGATCATGATCTCGATGGAGGATTTTGGTGTAATCTTGGGGATGGACTTGTTAGCCGCATACCATGCCCTTGTAGACTGCTTCGGGAGAAAGATTGTTTTCCCCATACCATGGTTGCCTCCCTTCGAGTTCCACGGCTAGCTAGTAGACGGAGGTTTCAGATGCATCTCCACGCTTCAGCCAGCGAAGCTACTGAGTCAGGGGTGCGAGGGCTTCCTTGCTTGCGTCCTACCATAGCCTGGCCCTGTAGTAAACTTACAGAGTATTCTGGTGGTTCGTGAGTACCCCGACATCTTTCCAAAGGAACTGCCAGAACTGCTACCTTAGTGGGAGATCGAGTTTGAGATCTCACTGATACCGGGGACTGGCCCCATTTCTACTGCACCATACGAGATGGCCCCACTTGAGCTGCGAAAGCTCAAGTCAGCTACAGGACCTCCTAGAGAAGGGCTTCGTGAGGCCCAGTGCCTCCCCATGGGGAGCCCCCGTTCTGTTTGTGAAAAAGGACGGTGCTCTTCGGCTGTGCATCGACTACATACAGCTGAACCAGGTCACAGTCAAGAATAAGTGCCTGTTGCCGCGCATAGATGACCTCTTCGACTAGCTAAGAGATGCCACGGTATTCTCCAAGATAGATCTAAGGTCGGGCTACCATCAGCTTAGGATTAGGGAGATCGATGTCTCCAAGACAGCCTTCGCACGTGGTATGGTCACTACGAGTTCTTGGTCATGCTGTTTGGGCTAGCCAACGCCCCTGCAGCTTTCATGGACCTGATGAACCGTGTTTTCCAGCCGTATCTGGATCAGTTCGTGGTAGTATTCATTAACAACGTACTCATTTACTCTCGAGATTAGACACAGCACAAGCAGCATCTTCACAGGGTCTTGAATACTTTACGATGGCACAGGCTGTACACCAAGTACAGCAAGTGCGAGTTTTGGTTGAGACAGGTCACCTTCCTAGGCCATGTGATCTCAGAGGATGGATTGGCTGTGGATCCAGCCAAAGTGGAGGCAGTGCTCAGGTGAGAGAGACCGCGTACTGTGATAGAGATTCGCAGTTTTCTAGGACTGGCTGGTTATTATTGCGATGGTTTTGATAAATGGAGAAAAGTGGAGAGAGTGGTTCTCACTATACATTAATGGTCGGCGATGATTGTGAATTGATGTTGTTGTAGTAAATGTAGGAAATACAAATCATTATCACGACCATTTTATTTAATTACCTAATTTTTACTGATTTATTCCAGGTCGTTCACTGGGAGGCAGTTATTGATATACATCACTCTTTAGGCCCAAAATTATTCTTTAATTCCAAAAATGATAAATTTTATATACAATCAATAATGAATGAATAAATCTATAAAGAATGAATTAAAGGTTCCATGATGTACAAAAAGAGTCAATAAAAATACTTGCAAAAATCTACTTACAAACAAGCATCAAATAATACATAGGTATATTCTATACTATCTATTTATAAGTTATATTGCTAATTCTTACATAAATATACACTACTAACTAATATTACATAGCATACTAGCTTAACTTAACACATATAATAGCTATAGCGACGGATATAAACGTCGCTGGATCCCAGAAAAATTATATACAAACTGTAAGAAGGAGACCAGGGTCTATAACGACGGTTATTTCACCTACAGTGATGTTTTATTTTGTTAGTAAAAGTATGAAGTTATATATAAATGTAAATAGCTATACTACGTATATATATACCTTAGTTATCTTATACATATTTATTTACAAATACTATTTATACGGGTCTCTGTACATACTATACATATACATCTCTCTTTTATTCTTCTTTTCTTCTCAGCACTGCTTCTTCTCTTAATTTCACTTATCGTCTTAACACTTAGGCATCTTTAGCTTTCTTTCTTCGCAGTACTTACAGTTTCATTAGGGCTCTAACTTAACCAAAAATTTGTTTAATTTGCATACATGCTTTTAGAGGGATACACAGCACCCAGAGACTGGGTGGGGCCAGACCTCTACTAAGCGCGTCCTAATTTCTTAATTAGGCCACTTAATTACGTTTTCATGCTCATACATTTGGGCTTAATAAGCCCGTACACTCATAGGCCCCCGGCCCCACACACAGATGCTCAGAATATATGCTTAAGATGCTTAGAGATGTTCGGTTGTTCGGGTGCCTGGTGCCCGTGACGACTGAACATCCTAAGGAACAAAAACAATATAAAGCGCTCTGCGTGCTCCTCAGCACATGATGTGGCGCTTTTCTAACGCCTGTGCAGCGCTAGAAATCCAGCAGCTGTGCATAAATTTGCGATTTTGACCCTCAATTCGAGGGCCATAATTTATTAGATATTAAAAATAAATATGTGAAAATAAAGTATTTATATAGTACTATACAATTGTACAATTAATTTGAAATTTTAATTATATTTACTATATAAATAAATTAACTAAAGTATACAGTTTATACATACTTAATTTTAGGTTTTGTTCCTTAATTACGTATAAATTAGCTATTATATGGTCTAATTGACCTTATACAGAGTTAGTATACATTCCTAAATATTTTATAAACATTTTTATTATATTTTACAGGTTTAATTTCTATTTTATTTACTTTTAAATAGTAACTTTTTTGGACTGTTTTATTTGTAAATTAAATTTAAATAGTTTATACATTATAAATATACTTAAATTAAGTCAACTTACTTAAAATACAGTAGTATACATATATAGTATAGATTAACTTAGTTTTAATTTAATCTACTAATTTATTTTCATTTAATCTAATAACTTAACTATTAACTTAATAAATTAATTATTTATTCTATTTGTATAATTAAATTAAGGTACAGGGTTTAGTATGTTTATTATATACATATAAATACATCTATATAGTATTATAACTTAATAAGGTTATTTATAGTACTTATTAGTTACATAGCTTTATTGTACATATACATTAGTTTAATTAATAATTAGTTGTATAATTAAGATATATCTAGTATAATCTAACTTAAATATTTACTTTACGTAATACAATACATACATAAGTTATTTAACTTATAAATATGTATACTTTACATTATAGATAAGTAGGCTTACTATATAGCTTAAATATATATTTATATACATATTATACAAGGGATTTTTACTATTTTTAGAGTTTTTTGACTTTTTATGGTTTTTTTATATGTTATGGAGGTAGGAGAGAAGATGGAAAGAAATGGATGAGAAGAATGAGATGTTTTTGGTATTTTTAAGGGTAGTTTCTTTTATTAAATTCCATGGTATATAGAACCATTGACTGGCAAATTATACCAAGTTGGGGGTTCAAAATACCATGAAATGTGGTACACATTTAAGGAAATACCTGATCTTCAATCAGATAGATTTATTTTATTTTTTTAGATTTATTTTATAATTTTTATTTAAATCCAAAGTTCACTCATCTTAAGCCTTTAAAAGGGTGTCTAAAGTGTCCTAAAGGCTTAGGATGAAACCTAAGAGTCTAAAAGGCAGGGAATTGCCTTGAACATGTTCAGTATAGGCTATGGAAAGGATATAAGCAGTTAAGCATGCAAATTAAGATAAATTTAAGTTAATTTCACTTAGTGGACAGTTGGGCATACTAGTTAGCTGACAAAGGATTAAAAGAAAAATTCATTACAAGCATTCAAAGGATATTAAAAGTCAATTACAATATAGGAAAGCTTGTATACAAGTAACACAACATTGTACATTAGTCAGCTATTTTATAAAAATTAAACCTAAGCTATTGTCCACAGGATTTATTCAGACTTGGGATTTCTGCTAGAATAGTAGAAAGAAGCTAACAACTGCAGCAGCAAAGCAAAAAGTTATTCAACAGCAAGCAACTGTTGAAACTCCTATCACTACAACAGATTAGACTCTACTTTAGACGTCTTAACTGTTGCTGCAGTTAAGACATCTTCCATAGAACCGGATTTGCAATAGGGAGAACTCAAAACCAGTTACCTAATAACTTGAATCAACCAATCAAATTCCAGATCAGGCTATAGACAACCTGATAAGGAATTTTAAGTGATTGTTTCAAGAATTACATAGCTGGGTTTGAGGGGAAATGTAGCTGCAATTGCAGCAAATTGCTCTAAATTTGGGATTTGTGCACATAAAACATAAATCAGAAATTCCCTCAATACAATCTGACAAGGGTTTCAATTCATATAAAAACCACTCGAGAATACAAATCAAAACCAGGATCCCTTGTTAGTAACATCTGATCAAATCAGAGTTAAAAGAGCAGCTGATCTAACTCTTTCTAATGCTATAGACAGCATGTAGAAAGAATCAAATCAGTCAATTTAAACCAAACACTCCAATCCTAAAATTCTGGAAACTTGAGGAATATGGAGAATTTCTTAGGTTAGGAAAATAGATTTACTCCTTAAAATCAACTAGAAGATGCAAGGTAGAGTCTCAAATCAACTAAGTGATTTTCATTGGCTCAACCATGCATTCAGGACATTAAAAGCCTCACGAAAATTCAGATCAGATCATGGCTCTTCTAAGATGAATTTTGACTTCAAAATCACCTCAAATTCCTTGCCAATCAGTGAATCACAATCAAAATCCTCAGTTTGCTAGATCAAGCATTCAAAGCTCAAATGAATAAAATTCATTACAATCCAAATTCAATATCAATCCAGCAAACCAATTATCTTTTAAGCTCAGATCAGGGGCTTTTGTGAGCAAAATGGAATGAGTGAGAATCCCCTAACATGATCTTTAACGCTAAGTTCAAATTTGAGATTAGAAGACAATCAGATCTAAAATTAGGTCTAATGAGTGGGTGAAATTGCGAGAAATAAATCGCAGGATTCAGAAGCGAAATGGAAAACATGAAGAGGGAGAAAATTCATGATCAATGGCTGTGTGAAACCGTCCCCTCTGATCTGGAATGATCAGAGGAGGTGAGGGGGGGAATTTACCCTAATTTTACTCCTACTGCTAAACTAACAGAGCAACAAAGTTAATAACTAAAATTTACTCTAATTCTACTGCTACAGTTAAACTACAAAGCAATAAAACTATTCTAACAAGAAGAATGGGACCTATGGGTCCTTAGCCGGTGGCTAAGGAGGAAGAAGGGAGGGAGGTGAGCTCCAACGGAGGGAAAAGCCTTCTAGTGAAGCTTCAAGGTCGTCCTCAGGTGCTATGAGGTCCTTAGCGACGAGGAGGGTTGGGGAGAAGTTGAGGATTTCACAGCCGATGGCTGTGAAATCAGGGATTTGGTGGGGAGGGGTAGCTGGAGTGGAAGAACGACCGCTAAGAAGGTAGGAGAGAGCAATCCTTTGTGCGTGCGACCACTGAGGTGCTTAAGTAGCAATCTTAGTGGCTCAGATCACCACGTGGGTGAAGATAATCGTCGATGGAACTAGTGGCAAGGATGAGAGGAGAGGAGCGCGCGGGCTGCCAAATTGAAAACTGACCGTTGGATGAGATCTGGGGAGTTGGGTGAGCATACGCGCCACTTCGTGCGAAGCTTCGATTTAGATCGGGCCATAGATCAAAATCAAGGGAGATTGGACGCCAAGATTTGCTGAGTTCTTCGCGCGCTATAGTACGAGTGCGGGGCAGCAGGTGGCTCGGGTCTTTTGGGTAATTTGTAGGGAGAGGCCCCTTACGAAGGGGTAGAAAAATTATGAATAGGTCCATAAGTGGTAAGAAATAATAACTGAATGGGCCCTAAGGACTTTCAAAGAGGTCTCTGTGGGTTACAAATAGGTTCGGGAAAGTTTTCTAAAGAATAAAATGTGATGCATAAAGGACCTAAATGTAAACTCTAAGTTTCAAGGCCTTAATGATGTCCAAATGCCTTCAAGTTTTTATATGTGCTTAATTGAATATTTGAGAAATTAATTATACTTTTGATTTGGACTTTTAAACTTGTTTGTGTGTTCAATTAACACTGGGATCATCATTTGACCTTTATCTTAAGAATATCTTGTTTTATGACCTAATTATGCAATTTTAACACAGAATTATGGTTTTAGGCCTTTTTCTTCGATTCCCACACTTAACCCTTTTTATTTGTTAATTTGATATTGTTTAACCCTGTTTCTAGGTTAACTTTAGCTTTTTAACTATGATGAGTTGCCACTCATCAGTTACTATAGACGGTTTATCCGAGGACTCGCAGATTGCATGTCTTCTGACTTAGTTGACTCGGAAGGACGTACCTTTCACCTGGAAAGACGAATGTGAGTCTTGCTTTCAGCAGCTGAAGAAGAGGCTGACCTAAGCTCTTGTACTCACCATTCTTGACAGCGGTGGCGGATTCGTCGTCTACGCAGACACCTCATTGCAGGGATTGGAGGGTATGCTCATGCAGCGGGGTCACGTTGTCGCATATGCTTTGCGGCAACTAAAGCCTCACGAGCATAACTACCCCACCCATGACTTAGAGTTGGCAGCGGTCGTCCTCACACTGAAGACCTGGAGGCACTACTTGTATGGAGAGACGTTCGAGATTTTCATTGACCATAAGAGCCTTCGATATCTGTTTGACTAGAAAGAGCTCAACATGAGGTAGAGATGTTGGTTGGAGCTCTTGGAGGACTACGATTGCAGCATCTCCTACCACCCAGGAAAGACTAATGTGGTGGCTGATGCCTTGAGCTGAAAGGCGCTCGCCCACCTGGCTTGCTTACGAGCACCGAGTTGGAGACTCATGGAGGAATTGAGCGGCTGCGACCTCAGGAGTCATAGGGGTACTACGGAGCAGTGACAGTGGCGAGGCGGGCACGACCACAGCTGATGGATCGCATCGTGATTGGACAGATGACGAACCCATATCTACGGGCACAGCGAGACTGAGTATTGGTAGGGAGCTCAGGAGAGTTCTCATTCACTGACGGAGTCCTGCATATGAGGGGATGCTTGTGCGTTCCTAATGACGAGGAGCTGTTGAAGGAGCTCCTGATTGAGGCACACGGATCTAGATTTACCATACATCCCAGGAACACGAAGATGTATCACGATATACGACATGATTTCTGGTGGAGGGGCATGAAGCGGGATGTTGGTCTTTTCATTCAGCAGTGTCTGATATGCCAGCAGGTGAAGGCCGAGCACTAGAGGCCTGCAGGGCCATTGCAGCCACTTTTCGTGCCAGAATGGAAGTGGGAGAGTATCACTATGGACCTGATAGTGGGATTACCTGTGACATAGCGGGGACACGATGCAGTTTGGGTGATTGTAGACAGATTGACAAAGGCGGCACGATTTCTACAAATCCGAGTCACTTTCGGGCCCGCACAGTTGGCGGAACAATGCATCAAAGATGTAGTGCGCCTTCATGGGGTCCCCCGCGAGATTATTTCAAACAGAGACACTTGTTTCACTTCCCAGTTTTGGGCAGAGTTTCAGAGGGCTTTGGGAACTTATCTCAGATTCAGCATGGCCTATCACCCCCAGATAAATGGACAGTCGAAGCGCACCATTCAGACCCTTGAGGACCTTCTATGCACCTGCATACTGGACTTAAGGGGCTCTTGGGAGGAGCATTTGCCCGTTGCAGAGTTTGCATATAACAACAATTATCACTCGAGCATCGGCATGGCACCATATGAGGCTCTGTACAGGAGGAAGTGTACGGCTCCCTTGAGTTGGGTTGAGGTGGGAACCGAGTGGGAGGTTGGTCCCTGACTGATATGCCAGAGTCAAGAGGTGGTTGAGAAGATCCACCGACGACTGCGTACTGTCCGGAGCAAGCAGAAGAACTACGCCGATATGAAGCGTAGGGATGTACAATTGGAGGTTGGGGATCACATTTTCCTCCGTGTTTTGCCCATGAAGGGCTTGCAGCGGTTTGGGATGAGGGGAAGCTTGCACCGAGATTTGTGGGGCCTTTTGAGGTCTTAGAACGGGTAGGACCTATCGCTTACCGACTTGCCCTTGCCCCCCAGCTCTCTGGAGTGCACGACGTATTTCACGTTTTCAACCTCAGGAGATATATCACCGATTCCAGCCATGTCCTTAACCACGAGAGCATCAAGGTGGAAGACGACCTGACCTATCCCGAGAAGCCGGTACATATACTAGACGAAGCCATCCGGAGTCTAAGACGGAAGGAGGTACCCCTGGTGAAAGTCCTGTGGAGAAGCTAGCGGTACGAGGAAACTTGGGAGCCTGAGGCGGCAATGTGAGAATAGTACTCGGAGCTTTTCGAGGGTATGTTTCTTCGAACCTACTTCAGTCCTCTTTAAGTTTGTTATACATTGCTACGTTATTTTCCGCAGCCTAGTTAGTTCAAGTTTTGGGGATGAAACTTCCTTTAAGTTTGTTATATTGAAACGATCCCTCACCTTTTAGTCCCTTAAGACGTCTGGAGTGTTTTCCAAACGTCTAAAGAGAAAGCCAGACGTCTGAAAATGCTTTTTCTTTTCGGTGCGTACCGTGCGCATGCCACTCCCTCGCCCATGCCTCACACCTCACCCTGCGATGGCCATCCCTACACCCCACGCCACTCCTTGCGATGCCATGCCCTTCCCCTCACCTCCTCTCCCTTTATAAGTCCTCCTCCTCCACTTCGTCTCACACCCTCACACTGAGCCATAAAGGAAGAGAGTGAGTAGAGAATGGAGAGCTGATCGCGAGAGTGGGGGGCACTGTGCTGCTCTGTTGTAGCATCTACAACGAGAAAAGCCAGAGCAGTTATGTTGAAGTCATTTTCTCGCAGAATCAGACGTCCGGAGCGACATCCAGACGTCTTACCGGACGTCTAATGGTAGAATGAGATGTCTGATAGAGATCTATTTTCCGTATTTTCTTCTCTGCCAAATTCCTGACAATGCACGTACATATGTTAGAAGTTGGAAGGTAGACCGAGGTAGTTTCAGACGTCCATGAGCATCTCCAGACTTCTGACGGAACCCTCGGACGTCGGCAGTGTGTTCCAGACATCCAATAGAGGTGCCCCGAGAGAGGTATGCCTGTGAGTTGATTTAAGACGTCTGGGATCTCTCCCAGACATCTGATTTTTTGTCAGAACTCGTGTTTTAGGCTTGTTGAAGGCTCAAACGATGTTAGTTTTCTGAAAATGAAACATCGTTGTTTCCGTATCAATTTCTTCACGTAATGGTAGCTTGTCTATATGGATCGTGGCATAAAGCGTAAAGAAAGCTATATGTGTCGAAATGGCAGTGGAAAAATACCTCTCTGATCTAAATTGATTAGAGAGGGTAGAGATCAAATCTATACTAATCTACTCCTAATCTACACTAAGCCATCGCTGAATTTTGGTTTCTAACATCTAATCTACTCCTAAATTACTCTAACTAACACTACAATTAATCTAAAAAGCATGAAAGTTACACTAGGAAAGCAATAAATCTAGCTAACAGATGAAGGTGGTGGTCCACCGGCTGGAGGTCAATGGCGATGAAAGGGAAGAGACTCTCAACTGAAGAAGGTGGTGTCCAAGAGCCAACAACCGACGACTAGAGGGGATCGAAGAAAGGAGAGGAGTGATCTCTATCACCGACCACTGAGGAAAGGAGGTGGAAGGCTGAGGGGTTGGACGAAAGGAACCACTTAAGGGGAGGGAGCTGGTTGCATGTGAAAAGAGCTGGGGAGGGACTTAAGTAGCCGAGGTACTGATTCAGAGCACCATAGTGGTGCGATTAGGCACCTAGGTCTTGGGCGATGGAGATGGGATTGAAAAGCGCGCGAGTGTTTAAATCAAAATGCTACTGTTGGATGGGATCTAGGTAAGGTGGCGATCACACGTGCCAAAGCATGCGAAGCTTCGAATCAGGGATGGCCACATGATCAAGAGAGCAAAGGATGGATGGCTGCGATTGGGCGAGTTCATGAGGCACTACAGTGTCTCGCGGCTGTAGGTGAGTTGGTATTTTTGCATGGAAGCCCTTATGGGCAAAGGGTAGAACAATAGCAGTAATGCTTTAAGTGGCTAAGAAGTTCTGCAAAGCCGTCCTCAGATTTTGCAAGTAGGCCCCTGTAGCCTTCAAAATGGTCCCTGGAAGGTTTTTAATGTGAAAAAATGTATGTGACCTAATGACCTATATGTAATCTAATAAATGTAAGGTCTTAATGATGTCCAAATGCAACTAAGTTTTTGTTGAAGCTTAATTGAACATTTGGGAAGTTAATTTTACTTTTGATTTGAACTTTTGGTCTTAAATGTTTGTTAAATTTGCAAATGGATCATCATTTTACAATAATGAATAGAATACCTCATTTAATGACCTAATTTCATGTTTTTAACACAGATTTGATGTTTTAGGTCTTTTTCACTATTTCCCACACTTAACACATTTCATGTGTTAATTCAGTAGTGTTTAACCAAGTTTCTAGCTTAACTTGGGCATTTTAGATATGATGAGCCACACCTCATCAAAGGGATGGCGAGGAAGAGGTGTAGGAAGAGAAGAGGGGCAAGGAGGATGAGGAAGACGAGGAGGAGGAGGGCTGAGGGGAGGACAAAAAGGAGCGGGTGTGGACGAGGAGGAGGTTTTCGACGACGACGAGGAGGACGAGGACGAGGACGTGGAGGAGGGGTTATCTAAGGAGGGGGAGGAGCAAGAGTGGCGACAAGTAGCTCTGCTACAAGGAGGAGTTCTATGGACGAGGAGGGAGGAGTTGCATGCAGTGTGGGGGAGGAGAGGGCTCTGCGATGGCATACAAGGTCTGACATTCGTCGTTGGTTTAATTACTAAGCGATGGCAAATGTATAATTCAATCTCAATTCTCGTGTCCAAAATTTTACTGAAAATGTTAGGTTGACATTTATTGTCGCTTATTATAATAAGCGACAGCAAATGTATAATTCAATCTTAATTCTCGCATCTAAAATTTTACTGAAGATTTTAGGATGACATTTGTCGTCGCTTATTATAATAAACGACAACAAATATTCATTATATACTATTTTTTGGATGAGATGGGGGCACTCAACTTTTGTATGTTCTTCACCGTCGCTCACATGAAGAAGCAACGGTAAAATTGTTTTTACCGTCACTTGCGCAATCGACGGTAACTAACCGACGTCAAATCACCTTTTTCTAGTGGTGATCATATTACCCTCATTCACTTGCTTAAGCACCCTTGTCATTTATGCCCTATTCTTCATTTGCTTATATCTTTGATTTTATCTAGTAACAAAAGGAAATCCTGTTGTGCATCCCATTTTTCTTTACTAATGGTCAAACAACAAAATTCACATCACATAACAAGTCAAAGTTTCTATTCCCCTTTTAATGATTGGGAACGTTTTCTTCAGCCTATTGCAATTTTTCTCCAATTAATCACCATGTAATGAATCAAACAAAGAACATAAGAAAAAGTTGATTGCTTTGCACCTAACTACATTTTGCATTTCACTATGCTTGTCACCACTCTTGTACCGTGAGCATATTTACTAGAAATCTTCAAAGGGAGCTATGAAGTTCACAAGCTCAATCGTGCACGTACTATCCTCGACCAAAGAAGAGAGAGAACAAAGAATCGTGCCTATATGAATTAACCCTTTGATAGCTAACCATCGAGTGGGAATCAACCTAAAAACCCACGGAAGAACCTCACCTCCTACAATTATCCATAGCAACATTGTACACTTGAGCATCCCTAACCCTGATAGTAAATTCCTAAATCAAAGCTTAAGTTGTTGTAACCTTAAAGGCCTTGTAATTTTATTGCCATCTAATTCACATATAGAATGAGTATCGATGCTTATTATTAGTATCAGTAGAAATAGCTTAATGTTTGAGGTTCATGGAATTTCATATGTGGCATGAGTATTGGTACTAAATGTTAGTACTTGTACTCAGAGCACACTATTTGTGTGTTTCAAGAACTTTTCATGCCTCACCTTACCTCATCTGTGACCAATGTATATCGGTATCAAGCATTAGCATAGGTACTCGTTAGTTACATGTTGATCCCGTAAGTTCTTGAGGGCTCATCTTGATCCTCATGAGAAAAATTATGTGTGCCGAATGGAAACCATAACTATCCTTATTTTTGGTAACCACTCCATGTGATTTTCATGTCTACCCGTTGTAAAAAAATGAAAATCACTCCCTGGTCTCTACACATTTTTAACCCACATCAAGATAAATACGTTAATGCATAAGTCACCCTCCCCTTTTCCCATCTAATCAACCCTCCATCTTCTCTAGGAGCTCGATCGCCATGTTTATCACATTTGCATGCTAGACACGCCACCACAAACAAATATGCGATCTAGGTTTAACCTCACTTTTTTTAATGATTTAGAATCTCATTCGGATAAATGAAGGAGAGATTAACTATCTCTCACACACCAATCTATCAAACTAATGCAAAGATAGAAAGTCAAATGTACGTATCACTTGCAAATATCAGGAGTCCCCACCAATTAGACCACACGTTCTCGGGCAACCTTAGCTTTGTTGCGCGGTAGAAAAGAGCTACCATGAATGGTGTTAAATTAGTTTGAGGTTCTCTCGTGCCCTTCAGATGATGGACTGCATGGGTCCACCCGTTTCTTCTTAAAGCCACACAGGTCCCCCATCACCCGAAAAGCACAACCACATCGTGATTCAAATGGTCAAGAAATAGTTAAAGGTAGGCCTCGTGGTAAAATATGTTTAATTTCGTAAGTAGGAACAAATGTATGTCAACTTCTTGGGATATTATAATATCCATGCCTCCATGTTTCCATTCCACGTTTATAACGCCAATGGTAGTTACTGCATATGAACGATAAGTTGTCATGTATCCCCTGCATATTAATGTTAATGACTACATAATATGGCACAATGACAGCGACTATTTTACGGGCGGAAAAACTAAAAATTCCAAGCACCCATTTGTTTAGAGGTACAAAGCAGAGCCTTTCGCGTTTGAGTTGAAACTTTTCGAAAGAAATTTATTTAGGATGACATCTACTTACGTCGAAATAAAATTAATTCAAAGAACTTTTAAATATAGTTTATTTGAGAGATTAATTTTTTTTAGTGGTTAACTTTTATTTATTTGAAAAATTAATTCTCTTTTGGTTACTATAGGTTAAGGATTCTTAATATTGATTTGTCTAACATCGATTATTACTGATGTTAGATAAATTCGTGTTTAAGTTCCATAATTTTGTTGAATTCTTGCAATTTCTGATTTAAATTCTTAATGTCACTGTCAAGTAAATATCACAAGAGATAATACTCTAATTTAACACTAATTAGAGTAAACATAAATTGATCTTAACATTACTCTATAAGTAAACACAATTAAGAATTAACATCAATTTTATATTTCTTGATACCACTTCCTTAACCTTTCAAGTAAACTAATCCTTAAAATCATTGTATTCCACTTCCCATTTCCCCAAGTATAAAACACTAACCCTCCATTCCTTCTCATTACCAATTCTATATCCAATTCTTCAACCTCTCATTTTTTGAATCAAGCATGTGCCCCAAAGGTATAATTCCTACGGGTAAGGAAGGGCTCAACAGATTTGAACTCAGGGCCCATCATGCCGGTGGCCCCATCTTCCCAAAAATTTGTTTGTTTTTATTTATTTTTATTTTTTTAAAAAATAGATATTTTCATTAGAAGGAACAACTTGATACAAAAATACCCACCTAAAGAAGATGAAAAATTCAATTGCACCCAACGAAGAGGAAGTTAGCAAAAGACAAATGGAACAGTCGGTTAGAAAATTAGAGGCAGCGATTGAAGAGTATCTACTACGGTTGGCGTACGGTAGGCTCTCATGGTACATATCAGATTAGAGTAGACTATATTTATATACCACTAGTTTATTCCTCGTCATGTTTGACTTCCCCAATAAATCAGAAATACATGGGTGTATCTTATATATTCTGATACACTATGTTACAATTCGATTTTAGATTCTTATAAGATTTGAGATTGGTCTATTTTAATTAATCTCAAAATCTAGTTGTCCAAGGAGAAATAATAAAAATAAGAAATAAATCACAACTACACATGTAATATAACTAAGCAGAAAATAAACAAGAGACGGTAAAAGAAACAGAGCGAATAGTCTATCAATATTACAGGTCATCACAACTATGACAGAGAAAAGTACAGCGGAAAAGTAACTAAAACAATATTGCATAAAACAAAATACTCACTACTACAATAGAAGCTAGGGAAACAGTAAAAAAAAGCAACTAAGGCTGGGCTCGACTGAGCCCAGCTCCCTCTACAGCTGGTGGTACTGGCTACTCAATTCCCTGACCTGAACAAGGTTATAAAATTTTTGAAATCAGCGAACGCTAATAAAAGTGGTAATTTAGCCATTTACATGTAATTGAGACAAGCATGTAATTAATGCAATTATGTGATTATCCATTTTAATCTAGTTCAACCAAGTATTCCTAATTTGTTGTTCCTTTATTCACTTAAATCATTTCTTGATCTGGCCTGTTCCTCACGGGAACGATCTTGATTGCAGTCTTTTCCATGATGTAGGAGGTACACGTGGTGCTCTCCTAGACGGGAGAGTCCCCCGTGGTAGTCCTATACTCAGTCAACTACCCCGATGTCACGGTTGCGACGTAATGGTGATTACGGCACGCGTGATAAGCGCATGGGTAGCTATCCCGCACTGGCACGCGGTTAGTCGTTTTCGCTAGCGGGTACGCCTAAAGGTACAGCACAGAACAGTACAAGGCCTTGCCCTCTCAGAACAGGGGTTTCGCTTCTCCACAGTCTGTGTACCCTCGTCCGACTATCCCGATTTGCCCAGTGGGCCTAACAAGAGTCGGTATAGGATGGCTAGTCCTATTCCCGGGCCCCGTAGGGCGGCTAGCTCCCTCCTCACTCTAAGTAGCACACCTCGATACCACGTACGCAAGGGCCGAACAGGAGTCGGTGTAGAGTGACTAGTCCTAACCCCAGGTCTCAACTCAAGTGGCGGCTAGCTCCCCTTTACACTAAAAGATAGCAGCTTTCCTTGGTACCGCGTACACAGGGATCAGCTCACTTCCCGTCTACAGGAGTTCTTCTCCTAATTCCCTGTAGGATTCATACTGGTATTTCTTTCGTTTTATATTCCAAACTTTCAGATATGTTTATTTACATTACTGGATCCATTCTTAAACCAGGCAGCTCATGATTTTCTAACTGACAAGATATCAAATTTAAGTAACCAATACATTTGCTAGCATTTAAAGTTTTACATGCATCTCAAGTAAACAGTGTAACTCAACCATACGCATTTGTTCGTACCCTAGGGTTCATCCTCATCCTAGGGTTCTACATGTATCTCAAGTAAACAGTGTAGCTCAAACCATGCCCATTTGTTCATGTCCTAGGGTTCATTCTCATCCTAGGGTTCATTCAATTTATTCTAAACATGAATTTCATTTATTTAAATCAAAATATTAATGTAAACCACTCTACCGGAAAAACGAGAGGAATGGGGGCTCAGATTGCAGGTCCTGTCACCACCGCAGGTCCCGTGTACTCAAATGGCTAGAGACTATACAATTGACCACCACATCAAGCGAGTCCAAAACCATATACAAGTGACACTAACTCGTAGAGGAACTCAAGCGAAAATCAATGGTAGTTCGTTTGTGGAAATCCAATTCCGTTTAAGCCCTAAACGGGTAAAAAATATACACATTGTCCAAAATCAGACGTCTAGGACTAGTCCTAGATGTCTTAAAAGATATCAGTACTCACCCTGGGTTTCCTACGGCTTCCTCAGACGTCTGGATTCTTCCGCGATCGTCTGAGGTGAGTTCTAGATGTTGAACTCTCTTTCCAGTCGTCTGGAAGTACGATCATACGTCTGGCGACGTGTCCAGACGTCCAAAGACACCTCGAAGGGTGCACCCCGCACCTTTCCAATGCTCTACTTCTGCGTACACACGTGCAGAGCTCCTGACAATGCGTAGCTCTTCTGCCTGCTCCTGACAGTGCGGAGTCACCTGGGGCCAACCTCCCACTTGGTCCCCACCTCGACCCAACTCAGGGGTGCGATACACCTCCTCCCATACAGAGCCTCGTACGACACCATGCCTATGCTTGAATGATAGCTGTTATTATATGCAAAATCTACCAGGGGCAAATGCTCCTCCTAGGAGCCTCTCCAGTCTAGTACACAAGCGCATAGGAGGTCCTCGAGTGTCTGTATGGTGCGCTTTGACTGCCATCGGTCTGGGGGTGGTATGCGGTACTGAACCTCAAATGAGTCTCCAATGCCTATTGAAACTCTACCCAAAACTAGGAAGTAAAACGAGTATCCTTGTCGGATACGATCTCGCGAGAGACTCCGTGCAGACGCACCACATCTCTGACGTATCTCCCTGCTAACTGTGCTGGCCCAAAAGTGACTTGGGTCAGCAGGAACCGTGCCGTTTTCATCAACCGGTCTACTATCACCCAAACTACATCGTGTCCCCACTGGGTAACTGGTAGACCCACCACTAAGTCCATGGTGATGCTCTCCCATTTCCACTTTGGCACAGGAAGTGACTGTAACGGCCCTGCAGGCCTTTGGTGCTCGGCCTTCACCTACTGGCATACCAAGCACTGCTGGACAATTCACCAACATCCTGCTTCATCCCTCTCCATCAGAAGTCGTGTCGTAAATCATGGTACATCTTTGTATTTCTGGGATGTATGGTGAACCGGGACCCGTGCGCCTCGGTCAGGAGCTCTCTCAATAACTCCTCGTCTCTAGGAACACTTAGGCGTCCCTTCATGCGCAATATCTCGTCTAAGAAGGAAAAACTCTACTAGATCCCTTGTCAACACCTTGTCTCGCAGTATCCGTAAGTACGGAATGACCATCTGTTCTGCAACGATGCGGTCTATCAGCTCTGGTCGTTCCTGTCGTGTCACTGTCACTGCCCCGCAATACCCTTGTGACTCCCGCGGTCGTCAACTGCTCACCTCCTCCATAAGTCTCCAACTCGATGCCTGCAAGCTAGCCAAGTAGGCGGGTGCCTTCCGGCTTAAAGCGTTGTCCACCACATTGGCCTTCCCTCGGTAGTAGGAGATGCTGCAGCTGTAGTCCTTCAGGAGCTCTAACCAGCGCCTCTATCTCAGATTGAGCTCCTTCTAGTCAAATAGGTACCTGAGGCTCCTGTGGGCAGTGAAGATCTCAAATGTCTTACCATACAAGTAGTGCCTCCATGTCTTCAGTGCGAAGACAACTGATGTCAGCTCTAAGTCATGGGTGGGGTAGTTATGCTCATGGGTTTCAATTGCCGCAAAGCATATGCGGCAACGTGACTCTCTGCATGAGCACACCGCCCAACCCCTGCAATGATGCGTCGGTGTAAACCACGAACCTGCCACTATTGCCTGGAATGGTAAGTATAGGAGCTGAAGTCAGTCTCTCCTTCAACTCTTGAAAGCACGCCTCACACTCGTCGGTTCAAGTAAAGGGCACGTCCTTCCGGGTTAGCTGAGTCACAGAACGCACGATCTGAGAGAATCCTCTGATAAACCACCGATAGTAGCCTGCCAATCCTAGAAAACTGCGTACCTCTATCACTGTGCATGGTCTCTCCCTCCTGAGCATGGCCTCAACCTTTGCTGGATCCACAGCCAATCTGTCTCCCGAAATCATGTGGCCCAATAAGTCACATGTCTCAGCCAAACTCGCACTTGTTGTACTTGGCATACAGCCTGCGCCATCTTAAGGTATCCAGGACCATACGTAATCGCTGTCCATGCTACGCCTGATCCCGTGAATAGACTACGATTTCGTCAATGAATACCACCACAAATTGGTCTAAGTACGGTCTGAAAACACGGTTCATCATGTCCACAAAAGCAGCGGGAGCGTTGGTCAACCCGAACGGCATAACCAAGAACTTGTAGTGCTCGTATCAAGTACGGAAAGCTATCTTGGAGATGTCGGTCTCCTTGATACTCAACTGGTGGTAACCTGACCTCAGATTTATCTTAGAGAATACTGTGGTGTCTTTCAACTGGTCAGAAAGGTCGTCGATATGAGGTAGCAGGTACTTGTTCTTGACGATGACTTGATTCAACTATCGGTAGTCGACACAAAGTCGTAAGGTACCATCCTTCTTCTTTACAAACAACATAGGGGCTTCCCATGGGGACACACTGGGCCTCACAAAGCCCTTCTCCAACAGGTTTTGTAACTGTGGCTTGAGCTCTCACAGCTCAAGTGGCGCCATCCTGTGCTGTGCAGGAGAAATGGGGCTGGTCCCTGGTGCTAGTGAGATCTCAAACTCGATCTCACGCTCAGGCGGTAGTCCTAGCTGCTCCTCTGGGAAAACGTCGGGGTACTCGCAGATCACCGGAATGCTCTGAAAGTCAGCCATGGGACTAGGCTTCTTCTACAACACAAGCCAGGAAGCCCTTACACCCCTGACCCAAAAGCTTTGATACCCGAAGCATGGAGATGCACCTAAAACCTCCGTCCACCGGTTGGCTGTGAAACTCAAAGGGAGGTAACCCTGGTATGGAGAAGACGATCTTCCTCTCAAAACAGTCTACCAAAGCGTGATAGGCAAACAGCCAGTCCATCCCTAGAATCATGCCAAAGTCCCCCATCAGAATTACAATCAAGTTGGCGGAAAGACTGTCTCCCTATAGTGACCTCGCAGTTGGTAAAGACCTCCTTTACTACGAACAACTATCCACCTGGCCCTCCAATCAGGAACGGAACCTCTAACAGAGCGCTTGTTAAGACTCGTGACATCAAGACACTTTAAGATGTCTAGAAGTTGGTCCAGACATCTGGACACTTTCCCAGACATCTGGAAATTAACTATTGCGTGCGTACGATTGCGAGTCTGCGCGCATGCCGCATGCGGACTGAAACCCAATCGCCCTCTTCTCTTTCTCTCCCCTCGCCGACCTGCAGGACCCTTTCCCTCGCACCTACAAATATCCCCTTCCCTCTCCATCGTTCGCCACCCCACATCCATCCGTCCCTCGTCTTCCTTTAGCGAGGGTGAGAGCGAGCAGCAGCTGCGGCCGGGTGCAACGGCTGAGAGGAGAAGTGTAGTGAGAGGGAAGAGAAGAGAGCGCATTAGCCGTGAGGGAGCTCGCCGGAGAAGCTCGAGGCCGGCCGGCGTGCGCGAGGCGTAGTGTGTGTCGGGGAGGTTCCCCCGGCTCTGCTGCAGCTCGAGCAGCAGACGCATGGCTGCGTGGCGAGGTCGTGTGCAGCGGGAAGAAGACGAAGGAGGTTCTGATTCTGGGATTTTTCCCAGAATCAGACGTCTGGACCTACATCCACATGACGTGGACGACGTCTGGAGGGAGCTCCAGACGACTGAGAGGTATGTATTTCCTCCTGTGCTTCCTTTTGTGGATACGGCCATGGAGGCCGTTCCGTAAAAGTTCTGTCTCATGCCGTGTTGAGGGATTTTACGTACACATGCAGGATTCGCTTCGGGAAGGCGCGGGACACGCCCTCCCACGCGGTTCAGACGTCTAGGCGAGGCACCAGACGGTGGAGAACGTCTCCAGATGTCCGGAGTAATAGTCGGACGTCTGGAACTAGGTTCAGACGGTTCAACAGGATCCTGGACGTCTGAAGAGTAGCACAGAGTGAGGTATGATCTGGACCCCTTTTTAAGATGTCTGGAAGATGTTCCAGACATCTGATTTGAGTCAGAGTTGTCGTTTTTGACCCGTTTAGGGTCCGTTCGAGGTCTAATTTCCGCGTTTAAGATTACATTCTTCTCAGAATAAGTTCCTCTACTCGTTTTAAATACTTTTATCCTGTTTTGAGTAGTTTCTTGTGGTTGATCCTTGTGTTAGGAGCTCGTTCTGTTGCGGACTTGGGGTTGCGGAGGCACGTGGACCTGCCGATCACGCCTCCATTTTTTCCAGTTTTGCGGGTAGAGTGGCTTCCCTTAGTTAATTACAAACATAAATGCATATCTGAAATAAATGATATATCTTAGGGTATGGCATGAATCCTAGGACCTGAAAACTATATTGAATGATAGATCCTAGGGTATGGCATGAATCCTAGGACTAGAAACACCGGAACGATTGTATTAAATGCCTAAAATGCAATCTTGAAATGAGTAGATGGAATAATAATTGCCTGTAATTGGATAACAGCTGCCTGTGAAATGTAGAGTACTGTTGTTAGTAGCTGCTACATGTAATTTTTGTTGGTTGAAATTAAATACGAGCTACTTGTATATAAATTGGAAAAGAAAGATTGAATGTTGGAAACACCTGCTACATGTGAATAAATCTAAATAATGAAACCTAGTATGGCTTGGCCTGAGGAAACATGAGCACGAACCCTACGGGGAATTAGGAGTAGAGCTCCTAGAAATAAATAGAATGGAACTGGAAAAGTGAATGGGAAAGTGTGGTCTGTTGGGTACGTGGTACCAAAGAGAGCACATATTACCTCTTAGTGTAGAGGGGAGCTTGCCGCCCTCAGGTCGAGACCGAGGTGAGTTTGGCCACTTTGCACCGACTTTCTGGCCCTTGCGTACACAGTACTGGGGAGAGCTGCCAGTGTAGGGAGAGAGTTAGCCACCCCACGAGGCCCGGGGTTCAGCTAGCCGTCCTACACCGACTTGTTAGGCCCACTGGGCAAACCAGGGTAGTCAGGCGAGGGTGAGCGGACTGTGGAGGGGCGAGTCCCCTATTTGGTTACTATGGAGGGGCTAGACCCCTGTTACTAAGAGGGCTCTGTCCTATACTAGTTCCGTCCTGTGCTTTGGGCGCACCCGTTAACGGAAACGATTGACCGCGTGCCAGTACGGGATAGCTACCCGTGCGTTTATCGCGCGTGCCGTAGTCACCGTTACGTCTGTCAGCGACCTTGGGGTGGTTGACTGAGGGTAGGACCACCACGGGGGACTCTCCCGGCCAAGATACCTAATATGCACTGGTAATGCTAGGAAATAGCACAAGATGGCACAATTGTAGGTATATTTTTGCGGTGCAATCAGGCGTTGGGACGCCTCTCGGTCTTGGGTGCAGATGAAACAGCTAAGCCCGGGGCTAGGTGGGTGGCAGCTGGTCGGTACCCTTCTCTTGGTTGGTGATTGCGGCCGCCAGATCGGCCTCTAGTACTCGACGTTGGGAGCATCTGGTATGCTCCAGTCCTAAAGGGGCAGTCCCTCCTCAAGTGGCCTAACTGGCTACACTGGTAGCAGAGAGAGACACAGCTTCCTCCCCCAGTTTGTCCCTGCTGGTGACTGAGCGGGGGTCTGATGCTGATAGCTAGCCCCTGTCTGGGGCACCCAAAGGCCACTGGTGGCCCCACAGAATGGAATGGCCCCCCCACAGGCACCACATGCCTCCTCTCCTGGCGACCCTGCGAGTGTTCCAGCTGGTAGGGCCTCCTCTGATCTCCCCTGACTCGCCTGGCACTATGGTGACTCTGTCGTCCCACGGAATTCTCCCCCTCCGCACCCTCGGAAGGGACATGAGGGGGCGGCGGAGCCGGCGAAAGCTGAAATTCTTCTCGTACGACCTTTTTAATCAACTGGACGAGGTCCTGGGCCTGGACACTCAGGAGGAGAGGCGAGCCAGCACTGGTCCCAAGCTCGACACGCCTGCCCCTGTGCTTACAATGAGGCATCTCCTATAAGGAGATAAAAGAGAAAGAACGGGGACTGTCAATAACACCAAATTACATGAAGAATTACGACTCGGAAGTGAAGAGCAAAGTTAATGTTATGATGGTTATCTTATTTACATGTATGTGAGTGGTTACTTCCAGACCATTTGATGTATTTCTCGGGACGACCTTGTTCTGATACCATCTTGTTACGACCCGATCCCAGATCCCTACAAAATCCGAGACCGGCCGGCCTCGACTAATCTCAAGACCTAATTGTCCAACGAAAAATAACCATATGTAGGAAATAAATCACAACCACACATGTAATTTAGTTAAGTAGAAAGTAATTAAGAGACAGTAAAAGAAACATAGCAAATAGTCTATCAATATTATAGGCCATCACAACTACGACAGAGAAAAGTACAGTGGAAAAGTAACTGAAACAGTATTACATAAAATAAAATACACATTACTACAACAAAAGCTAGGGAAACAGCAAGAAAACGCAACTAAGGCTGGGCTCGATTGGGCCCAGCTCCTTCTGCAGTCAGTGGTGCTAGCTGCTCAATTCTCTGACCTGAATAAAGTTATAAAATTTCTGAAGTGTGTGAATGCTGAGTTGAGTGGTAATTTAACCATTTACATGTAATTAAGACAAGCAAGTAATTAAGTGATTATCCATTTTCATCTAGTTCAACCAGTACTTCTAATTTGTTGTTCCTTTATTCACTTAAATCATTTCTTGATCAGTCAACCACCCCGAGGTCCTGGTCGCGACGTAGCGGTGACTACGGCACGCGTGATAAGCGCAAGGGTAGCTATCCCGCACTAGCACGCGGTCAGTCGTTTATACTAGCGGGTACGTCTAAAGGTACAGTGTGGAACAGTACAGGGCCTTGCCCTCTCAGAACAGGGGTCTGGCCCCTCAGAACAGGACAGGGGTCTCACCCCTCCACAGTTCACGTACCCTTGTCCGACTATCCCTGTTTGCCCAATGGGCCTAACAAGAGTTGGTGTAGGGTGGTTAGTCTTAACACCAGGCCCTGTTGCCTCCGCGGGTCCCACATACTCAATTGGTTAGAGACTTATACAATTAATAACCACATCAAATAAGTCTAAAATCGTATCTAAGTAACACTAACTCATAGAGGAATTCAAACAAAAAGTAACGATAATTCATTTACGAAAATCATGTAAAATGTATAATGGTTAGAGACTTATAAATATTCTCTTAATGTAATCATTCATTACGATGTACGGATATAAAATAATGGAATGTCCAAGATCCCATCAAGGATGTTGATAGTTATAAAAATAATTTATAATTTATAAGAAATATAATATATTCGTAATAAAATAAAAATGAACATACAATCATGTATTCTTAATTGATATACGATCTGAGAAGGAAATCTAATCTCAACATTAACTATTGGTGATGTAGCATACGAGGTAGCAGGCTGTACTGGGTTTTCGTGGATGAAATCTTTACATTCTCCGTAATTACAATTGAACCCACACGGTGCAAGTTATATGGAATCATAAAAAAAAAAAAGCAAAAGAAAAAGAAAACTTGAATAATATATAGGACAGAACACATGTTTTTTTGATTTTGGATTCTGGATGGTGGATGTTCGAATTAATTTGTTGCAAGAGAATGGATTTGTGCCCCTTTTATGGATAGGCATCCGTTGGTCTTTCCCGTTTATTTCTAACCAAAATTAAACTCAACGAGGCCAAGGTTAAAATTTTAGCATAAAAAATCTTTTCAGATCCGATCACAACATTAAAAGCACTAACGATAAATTTACGAAAACTAGTTTATCTCAAAAGTATCAATAAAAAAATATTTGAGATACAAAATCTTTGAGTTTCGTTTTGGAGGGTGAACACGGATATATTAAAATGAAATAAGTAAAAATAATTGTTTACATCGGTGGTGGTTGGATAAAAGAAAGGTCAACTAAAAAATTAAAATAATTAGTGTAGATATTTATTGAATAATATAAATAGGAATAAATAATATTCGTGAATATTTATTTATATTAAAAATAAAAGTAGATAATTAAAATAAAATTAAATATTATTACAAATGGATTGGAATGATGGGAAATAATTATATATAAATTTATATTTAAATAATAAAAAATATTTGAACAAAATTTATAGATCGAGATGATCCGGTTGTGAGAAAAAAAAAAAAAAAAGGAGAGAAAGAAAACGTCCCTCCGGTCCTAAAAGTAGGCGTCGCCGCCGGGAATTCGTCCGGTTGCGTAAAGTGCCCTACTGTTGTGAAGACAGAGAGTAGGGGGATTGGAGGCTTGAGATGCGGTGCGGAAAATGACCTCAAAAAGTCACCGCTGTTTTATATACGACCAGTGGCGCCCATTCCAAAGAAGTATGTATGGGATGCAGAACATTCCGTACCAACCAAAAAACCAAAACCAAAAAACTTACCTCCCTCTTCAGCATACGATGTCACCACCAATTGCATCCCCGTTGCAGTGGCTTAGCTTAGTGTCAGCTATATGGCTCCAATCCATCAATGGCCCCAACACGGATTTCCCCGTCTACTCCTCCCAGCTCAAGTCCCTCCTCTCCATCAACCAACTCCGCCTCATCTTCCTCACCTCCGCCTCCGACGCCGGCAAGCTCCTTGGCTTCCTCTCAGGGATTGCCGCCCTCCACCTCCCGCTCCCCATCGTCCTGCTCATCGGCGCGTCCCTCGTCTTCTCCGGCTACTTCTTTCAGTATCTCCTCCTCGTCACCGACTCTCTATCATCGCCCTCCGCCTACTGGAAGTTCTTCCTCCTCAGCGTCGTCTCCGGTAACGGCATATGCTGGATCAACACGGTCTCCTACATCGTCTCCGTGTGCAACTTCCCGGCGCGTCGACGCGTGGCCTTGGGCCTAACCACGAGCTACGTAGGCATCAGTGCTGCCATCTACACCGCGTTGGCCGGTGCAGTCTCGGATACGCCACCGGAGCTCAAGACACGCACGTACCTTCTTTTAAACGCCGTGGTGCCCCTTGCGGTCGCATTCGTGGCTGCACCGTTCACAAGCGAGATGGTACGCGGCTCGCGGGGTGGCAAGGATGGCAGTGCAACGAGGGACAAGAGGTTGCTACTGGTGATGTCCTTAATCGCAGCAGCCACGGGGGTGTTCACGACCATTGGTAGCATCGGTCGAAAGTTGGCGTCGCACGAGCTGCTGATTGGCCTCATGGTGATGCTGGTGGGGGCACCGCTGGTTGCACCACTGTGGTCGTGGTGGTGCAACATGGGGGAGGATAAGAGCAAGGTGTATAACGAAGAAGGTGTAGGGAGTAGAGTGGTGTTGCGAAGTGGAGGTAGTGGTGATGAAGTGGCGGTGGTGGAGGAGGAGGGGGAGGAGAGTGTGTGGCCGACGTTGAGAAGCGTGGAGTTTTGGTTGTATTTTTTCGGGTACCTTCTGGGACCAACGGTCGGATTGGTTTTTCTCAATAACTTGGGACAGGTGGCGGAATCTCGTGGGGTGGAGAGTACATCCTCTGTGGTCTCCCTCTCGTCTTCCTTTGGGCTGCTCGGTCGCCTGCTTCCGCCATTGTTGGACTACTTCAGTGACGGGTACGTGTCTGATCCTTGATTTCTACCATGATGATATTATTTGGAAAATGTCGCATGTATAGCACACATTGCACATATTTGCATGGGTACAATTTTTGCATGCTATCGTCATCAATCTTGATTTCTTTTATATGTTCTGCGTATCTAACGAGGGCTGGTACTGCTACCCGTAGTCATCAATAGCTACAGCTGGCTGAATTTTTTGTTTTTTTCTTAAGATAAACTTTCATTGATGGAAACTAAGTAAGTTACACCATAATATCACACCTTGAAAAGAAAAATTCATCTCCTAAAAATTAAGGGATGATACTCGTCTAAGGATGAAAATATTAAATTTAAAAAATACACAACTATATTCAACCTACTAAAATTTTTCGCACAACACATCATCAAATAATGTCGAATGCGAACATTAGAGTGACATTGGCAATGTATGGAAAGTTTGAACGTAAATTTTTACTTACAAAGGTAACCCGTAGGAAAATTCTCTTGTTTCTTTTTTTTTTGGGTGTCATATATCATCTAAATTTTAATTTCATAGGTGACATGTGTGCAAATTTCTTAATTTGAAAAAGGGAAAAAGAAAGGAATTTTTGTTATTTTTCAATACGTTGAGAATATAATTAACTTAAGCCTACCGGTTTTTTACATATAAACTAGGGTCAATGTTTGGAAGCTGATTACAATAATATCCATTCAAAAATGATGATTACAAAAATATTCTCCAGAGATGAAAAATCATGCAGATTTCTAATATTTTTCAAGACTGATTTCAAATATATTGCTTCATTATTCTTAAAGCGACTTAAATATAGGTCAAGGATTTATACGTATTGACTTCACATTATTGTTGATCTTTCTAATTGGAATCATGTAGACTCTTAGTAAGTTACCAAAATAACATGGATCCGTGGTTGCAAATAAGGGTCGGACTAAAAGATTCAGTTGGATAATTTTGTCTAACATTGGTAACTGATACCCAGACAAGAGGTAAAAAAAAGGGAGACTGCATTACATTGAAACAAAATAAAAGCATCAAGGAATTTATGCATGATGCTTTTTAACGTTTAAGGAGCGCATTCAAATTTAGAAATCCATCCGACGATAATCATTGATTACGACAGCGAAGATCCAAGCTCAAACCCCAACCTTGCATTACCCGGGAGTTGATGTTGCGGGAGCGACCTAGTTTACCCGCAAGCTGTTCTAGGTCACAGATAAAAACAATTAATTAAGGATTCTTATATGAATTACTCTTATTTTTATTCCTCTTTGTTTATCTTGATAAACCTTTTTGGTGGGCCATTCGTATTCGTGGAGTAGTTAACCAGTGTTTTCAAGCTTTCATTTACGAAAATTATTCGGATGAATCATTGAAACTCACATTTTTTGTTGGATGAAAATGCTATAGAAGTAAAATTTAAGGGACAAGAATACACATTTCCATACTTCTAAAACTATTTACAAATTACCAAAACCGTTGAACTCCTGTCACAAAGTTTGCTAAATTCAGTTATACATATAAGTGACACCATCTAACGTGTTAGTGCGAATCTAGTTCTGATTCATTGATGACCTTTCTTTGCACTTATTTGACAGTAGCAATCACTTGATCTCGAGGCCAACGGTCATGGCAATTCTAACGGGGGCAATGACTTTGTGCTTCTTGTTACTAATCAACACAACCAACATTGCTCTATACATCAGCACGGTCACCATCAGTGCATGCACAGGAGCAATCACCTCCGTTGCTGTTTCAGCAACTGAGGAGCTCTTTGGTGGAAAATATTTTGGTGTCAATCACAACCTTATCGTCGCTAACATCCCTATCGGCTCCATTTTATTTAGCTACTTTGCAGCAGTAGTGTATCGGAGATCACAGAAAGGCAACGATCTATGCATAGGGAGTGCATGCTATAGGATGACATTGATCATATGGGCCATCTTTTGCGCTGTTGGAACAGTTTTATACGTCGTCCTCTACATGAGGACTAAAAAGAAAGGTTTAAAAAGGACCGAAAATGTACAACTTACTGGGAGAGAGGTTGCTTCAAATGGTAATATAGAAGGGAAGGGCAATGTAACGAGATGAGATGCGACCGTGTATAATATTCTTGAATGCTTAGGAAACTAGAATAAGATACTGGGAGTTATCCATGTTTAATACGTAAAATTAGTAATGACTACGTTAATGTTGAGATTGATTCACAGATCCTGATGCTTTGAGAAATGTTCATTTGTTTGACGAATTCGGATGTTATATCGGAAACGTCAAAATAACCCAGAAATATTTTGACGTTTAACTTTTAACGATGAAATTGCTGTTTCCTCCGAAGTATGTTTTTGTAGAAAATTTCTCGAATTAAAAAAAAAAAAAAGAACACCACCTTCTGTCTCCTATGCTATAAAGTAATACAACGACATCTGATTACATAACGTCGGTGAAGTCTACTTATTGCAACGATCAAATAACAGGATAAAATATACACCTCATGGTTGAATAATCCTCCATGAATCTCCGCCATTCGACCACACTTTGATGGGCCACCACAGTTTTGTTACGCGGTGCAAAAGATACCATGGATGACGTTAGATCAATTTGAGGTTCTCCCGTGCCCTTCAGATCGATGGTGGATTGCATGAGTCCACCCGTTTCTCCTTAGAGCCACACGGATCCCCGTCACCCAAAGAAGCACAACCGACGTGACGGCGCATGGTGATCGAAATGGTTAAGCCATGGTTGAAGATGGGCCTCGTAGTAAAATATGCTTAATTTCGTACACAGGCACAAATGTATGGTATGCTCAACGATGCACGCCTCTCTCTCTCTCTCTCTCTCTCTCTCTCTCTCTATATATATATATATATATATAAAAGTTGTCATGTATCTACATTTTTATTTTTTTTGACTTATGCAGAAGAAAGTAAGAGGTGATGTCAGGGATAACGCATGTGTGTGTCCTGTCTCGGCTTTGGCTCTAGATTGAGTGAAAATTAATTTGACGTTTGGACTTTTAATTAATTAATTAAAATAATTGTTTAATTAATTAGATAATTAATTTTTTTATTGAATACCATAATGTTAATTTACAACATCTTTCACGCTCTTTAGAAAGGTTGTGAGGGTGTCACCAACAGAACAACACATTCTACCTTCCTCTTCTCCACTATATGTGTGTACGCACGGTACACATGCATGTAGGTTGATCAACAAAAGCTGAAGTTGATTAAGTGATCTTTTCTTTTGCTTCACTCAAATTGGCAATAGCAATCATAACCTTAGATTGTTAGAAGAACCAGCAACCTTTCAAAGGTTGCTAGACCATTCGACAACCATTGGCACCCTACAATGGTCCATGAGAATGACCAAAGTTAAGAACTATGGTGTATGCTTACATTGTTGGACATCATATGGATAATTGTAAACCACCAAATTCATTGACTAAAAAAAAAAAAAAGGTAAAGAACTTCATGTTATGCACCTCCTTGTGCAGTCGTGGACTAAGCTGCTTGGTATCACATGGAATCGTAGCATAAAATTAGAGAAGTATTTTTTTGGCTGTGGTCCGAAGGAGCTCACTAACTGTGGATTAGCTTTTAAAGAGAGATTTGTCTCTCTCTATTTTAAGGGTTTAACTTTGCCAGCTTGCAAAAACGAACCCCGACCTCTCACCTCTCCCCTATCCTCTCGCGAAAGAAGGTAGCTGCTATAGTAAGGTTCATTCTTTGTTGCATCTCGAGGAGGGAGTCCCGCTCAGGGGCCTCGAGCAGTCGGTCGGGTTGTACAGACTTCCCTTCATTGGAATCGACATGCTGAGGGTGTTGTTAGAACATAAAGACGCTAGACTCTGATCGAACCTCCTCGGGGTGGCCGAGAATGGCTAGGGCCATCATGAGGAGTTTTTACCAGGAAGGTCGAGGCAAGGCATTATGGAGGTGTTGCCCTCCAGCAACTGGATACACGGAAGAGTATGACATTTTTGTTAACGTTTCCCACAGACAGCAACATTTGATGTACCTTACGAGCCACTGTCAAGGCCACCAATTGTAATTTCTACCACGAGAGGGGGTGAGATTTTCGTGATAAGAAAAATAAAGTAGAAATTATAATATCAATCACACAAAATGGCAACCACACAAGTACACAAAGATATTTAGGTGGAAATCCAAACCTGGGTAAAAACTATCACCTAAGTCTCTCGACTTACAATTTCCCGATCTACCTGGTCGATCAAATCCACTAACCCAGTTACTTAAACGAAGGTGACTGAACCTCTTACAATCATGCTACTATGTACGAGGGTAGTGATGAGTTGCTACTCATCATAGCTAAATCACCTAAGTTAAGCTAGAAACTAGGTTAAATACTATCAAATTAACACATAAAAGGGTTAAGTGTGGGAAATAGAGAAAAAGACCTAAGACATCAATTTTGTACTAAAAACGCATAATTAGATCAATTATTGAGATATTCTTTTAAATAATGTAAAATAGTGATCCAAGTGCAAATTCAACACATAAATGAATTTAAAAGTTCAAATAAAAAATGTAATTAACTTCCTAAATGTTCAATTAAACTTCTACAAAAACTTGATTGCATTTGGACATCATTAGGACCTTGCATTTGAAGATTCACATTTAGGTCCTTCACATATCACATTCATTCACTAGAAAACCTTCAAGGACCTATTTGTAGGCCGTAAGGACCTTTTTGCAAGCCTTGAAGGACTGTTCTGTTATAGCTTTTTACCACTTATGGGCTTCTGTGTAATTTCTCTAGCCCTTCGCAGAGGGACTTTGCCTACAAATTCACCAATAGAACTTGTGCCCACCTACAACCCACGCGTGCACTGTAGCACGCGAAGAACATGGGCCATCATGACCGTCGATCTCCCTTACCTCTTGATCTGTGGCTCGATTTGATTCGAAGCTTCACGTGAATCGGCGTGTGCGATCACCTCCTCACCCAGATCCCATCCAACGACCCATTTTTGGTTTAAATTTGCATGCACTCCTCTCCTTGAATCCTCACCGTGGATGACCTAAGCGCCTAATTTCACCCTCACGGTGAGGGGAATCATTGTCAAGCTTTACTTAAACACCTCCCCTTATTGCGTGCGCGCAATTGAACTCCTCTCCTGCTTTCTCAAGGCGATCCCTTCAGCCTCTCCAGTTTCTCCTCTCCACCCGACCCTATTGCAGCACCATGAGCAAAGGAACTTCATCTTCTCTGACTCTCCTCGTTGCTAAGGACCACATAGCACCTGTGGGCGACCTTGAGTCCCACTAGTGGACTTTCAATCCGCTGGAGATCCTCCCTCCTTCGTTGCTGTACCCACCAACTGCAGATCTTCTCAACAGGTCTCATTCCTCCATTTAGAGTAGGATTTACTACTTTCTAGAGTAGCTGTAGTGATAATTAGAGTAGTTTAGGAATAGAAATTAGACATAGAATTGTTCTGATTTGATTGCATGACTGTTAGAGTAAATTAGAAGTAGAGATAGGATAGATCCCGCACCTCCTCTAATCAATTCAGATCAGAGGAGAAGAATCCATCCTCATTCACTGATCATTGACTCCCCCTCCTCATGTTTTCACTTCTCATTCTGATTTTCCTCAGTTTTTGTTTCGTAATTCACCCATCCATTAGAGTCAAACCCTCATCTCATTGCTCTCAAAATTTGAGATGAGGATTTGCGCTAAAAAACCATCTAGGGGTCTCTCATCCATCTTAGATTTTCCACAAAGACCCCTGATCTGGTTTTAAATGGAATCGGTTTGCTTGATCTGATTTTAGTTTAGTTTTTCAAAGCAAGATTGAGAGATTTTTATCAAATTGGGTTTTGAATGGGTTTTGATCAAGTGAATTGATCTATTTTTGAGCTAAATCAGTCCATGGCTGTGAATCTAAGACAATTTTGATGATGAACTTTTCCTTAGATGAGCCATGGTTGATGTTGTTATGAGTTTGGATTTTGATGGTTTTTCAATGTAAGGTAGAGTCAAGGAGAATCGACTTTGTTGATTCGAGGCTCTACCTGATATTTTTATGTGAATATTAGTGTTTGAACTTTTGATTTCTCACCTAAGGGATTCTCAATATCCCTTAAGGTTTCAAACATTTAGGATTCAAGTTAGTAGTTTAATAGACTGATTTGAACCTTTCCTTCATGCTGTCTATAGCATAAGGAAGAGAGCAAATTGGTGTTCTCTCTAATTTGAATTAGGGATCAAGGTTTAAAGTTTTCTTGAGTGAGGATTCCATGATTTAAAGTGATTTTTAGATTAGAATTCAAGGTCTCATCAGATTTTCTGAAGTGTTCATTGTGAATTTTGAATCCCAAACTTCACACATTAAAATGCTGCATAACAGCAACATTTTCGTTGGATTAAATTCCAATCTAATTCCATTATCTTTGTTGTCTATGACAAAGATAAGGGATTAGATTTGGTTAATTTAGCAGCTACTAAAATCCCCATTTCAAAACTGCTGGGGATGCAATTCTCTTGCTGAAATCCTCATTCAGATTTGATGGATTGGGGTTTTATCACTGCATCAACCTATGGAAATTCAATTAAGACGTTTGGAAGCTCTTTCTATTGTTGGAAGCTACTTCCTGATCTTAGTAGCTCCATGAGCAACCGATCAGGCAGCTGCTGTCCAAGCTACAGCCACTGCTGCTGAAATTGCTGCTACTGCAGCAAATGGTTTGGTTGTTGATATGGTCTGAATTGTAGGACAGTAGCTAGATTTGGAGTTATTTAAATTAGCTGGCATGTTTATGTGTTGTGCATATCATATACAAGCTTTCATGTATCTTAAATGATCTTTAGATTCAATTGGAATAGCTTGTAATTTGGTTTTTAATCCCTTTTTCAGCTAACTATTATGCCCAACTGTCCAAACTTGGAAATTAATGAAATTTTGAGTTGAAATTCATGATTATCTGTTTGAATCCCTGTTATGCAACCTGTTGTAAAGATCCATGTTGTTTTAAGCCTTTTAAGACGTCTGAACTGTCGGTCAGACATCTGGTCAGATGTCTGGACACCTTTCCAGACATCTGCAAATCAAAATTTTTGGGTACGAGCTCGCGTTTGCGCGCGGGCTACGCATAGACAGTACCCCCTCATTTTCTCCCCTTCTTTTCTCTCTCCCCTCCAGCAAACCCTAACGCCCCATCCTTATAAGACCTCCCCATCCTCCTCTCTCATTCTCCCCACTCCAGCCACTTCTTCCCTTCCTCTTCACCCCAGCGTGAGAGCTAGCGCGAGCGAGAGAGCGCGAGAGTGGCGATGAGGAGCGGCTTGAGGAGAGGAGGAGTTGAGCTTGTGAGCTTGTGTGGGGGCTCACCGGAGAGTGCACGATGGGAGCGGCGCATGTGCGAAGAGGAGTGCGTCGGGGGAGTCCTCCCCAACACTGCTGCAACAGGAGTTGTAGGCGAGGAGGCGAGCCGCAGCCACACGCGGCAAGAGCGAGCGGGAGCAAGTTCTGGTTCTGGGTTTTTCCCAGAATCAGACGTTTGGAGTGACGTCCAAACGACGGAGCGGATGTCTGGAGGCGGTTCCAGATGTCTGAGGAGAGAGCTTTGCGAAGGTACGTTCCCTTTGTGGATACGGCCATGCAGGCTGCTCTGCAGGAACACTTTGTGTGCCTATTTTGAGGAGATTTTATGGTGGCATGCGGGATTTACTTTGGGAAGGCACAGGACACATCCTCCCACGCATTTCAGACGTCTTGGAAGCTTACCAGATTACTAGAAGCACTTCCAGACATCCGGAGAGGTGGTCGGACGTCTGGAGCTGGGTCCAGATGGTCCAGAAGAGTTCCTGGACGTCTGAGGTTGACACAGAGCTTGAGGTACGTTCCTGAACACTTTTAAGATGTCTGGAAGTTGTTCCAGACGTCTGATTTGAGTCTGTAACTTTGTTTTTGACCCGTTTAGGGTCCGTTTGAGGTATGTTTTACGCAAACAAGATACTGATGTATTCATTGCGAGTTCCTTTACTTGTTAGAAGGCTATCTATACTGTTCTGAATGTTCCATTGTGATTGTTCCTTGTTATAGGATTTCATTCCGTTGCAGGTTTGGGGCTTGTTGAGGCACGTGAGCCTGCTGTTCAAGCACCCAATACTCCTGGGTTGACTGGTAGAGTGGCTTCCCCTAATTTAATTATAAACCTAAATGCATGTGTGGAATGAATGATTAGAACCTAGGATGTGGCTGTAGATTTCGCCCTATTAGGAGGGGGTGACGTAATAATTGCGGAAATAAAATATAAACAATCTCACAAAAAATCAATCACACGATGTACACAATAAGTTTTAGGTGAAAACCCAAATCGGGTGAAAACCACCACCTAATCCTCTCGAGTTAGGATTTTCCGATCAACCAAGTTGATCAAATCTACTAAACAAATCACTTTAAACGAGGGTGATTCAACCTCAATTACAACCACGCTACAAGTGCGAGGGTAGCGTTCCTCAACCCCTTCTCTTCACGAGAAGGATTTTGTCCCACGAAGGAGACGGGAATTCGCAAAGCGAATACTCAACCAAATAACAAAGATAAAATAACAAATATAGTCCTATAGAGCCAACAAAGATTTTAAACCTAGCTTCTATAGGAATTAGAAAACTCCCCTTTACAAGGAGTGCGTCGAATCGATGATGCGGGTGCGTGAGCCACGCGACGGCGCAACGTCGCTCTCGTGAACTACAGCGGGAGAGAGGGTGCGCAAATGGAATTTAGCTCTCTAGATGAAGGAACTTAAGCTTGGAGAGCAAGAGCTTTTCTTGGACACAAAAGAGTAGAAAGTATGTTGCTTGGGTATGTCTTGTGTACCTAGGTGTGTCTTGGTGTGGCAAAGGCTCCCCTCTATTTATAGAGACCTAAGGAAGGCTTTGGAAGGCTTAGGAAATCTTCCATAGCCGTTGGGTGCAAAACCCAAGAGAATCACCTCGAAATCAGGAACAATGATTGCACTGATAGGGTAATCGGACGTCTGATCTTGGCATTAGACGTCTGGAAGATCACTTTAAGACTTCTGAAAACAAGGTCAGACGTCTGATTTTAGGCGAGTTTCTTCCTGACTTGAATCAGATCTAAACAGAGTTCTAATGCAACTCCATCAGAGACATACAGGACGTCTGGCACTATGTCTGGACGTCTGGAAACCTACATTTTCTGCAGGAATGGATTTCCAAGAGTTGCAACGGCTAGAAAATCTCTGAGAAGAGATTTTGGGTCAGCCGAGGCAAAAACGGTCATTTATCAGACGTCTGGAAAGGTCTAAGGAAATCTGATAAGGCTCTAACGGTCATATTCTGCAGTGTTTGGTAAGCCAGCCAACGGTCCACTAATTGGACATCTGGCAAGTCCATCAGACGTCTTCTAAGACGTTTGGAGTATGGTCTGGACGTTTGATTTGATCAGACAGAATAGCTAAGTCCAGCCTCATTGTTATCAAACGTCTGAATCAATAGTCAGACGTCTTAAAACATATTATTAGACGTCTGATTTTGGAATTAGACGTCTGGAAAGGCTGTTTGAACCCTATATTGGTTTTCTAAGTTTTCTACAGAAAACCTAAGCATCCTACGGTTGTGCGGGTGTTCTTAGGACTACTGTTAGGGTACTTTGAGGCTCTTTAACATGAAATTCTAAGGAATAAAAAAGAGCAAGGAAATAAAGACAAAAGTACATGAAAGAAATAAACAGAATTCTATCCTATTCGTCTTATCCTTCCATCTTCAATCTATCGCTCCTCACGAATCTCCTCTGTTCTCCATCAAGCTCATCCAATCCATCCTCGATGCGAGCTCGAATTCCGTCTAATGACGTCTCCATTTGCAATTGACCTGAAATCTAAGACTCCAAGTGCAAATGTTAAATGACACGTGTTTTTTTATCATCAAAACAGACGATCGCGGTGCTCTAGCACCAACATTCTCCCCCTTTTTGATGATGACAGAATCATAAATAATAATGCAGAAAATCCTCCCCCTTTTTGACATTATCAAAAAGGTTTGATTGATTTTAAATTTCCTATAACTCCCCCTTAAAACATGCTCTTCTATGAATTTATTTTAACAAAGGTAATGTACTCCCCCTTTTTGTAACAACAAGATAGCTATTATTTTTCTCCTCCTTACTAAAGGAAATTTAGCTAACTTGCATCTCCCCCTTAAAAATTGACAATTAGCTCATAAATTTTTTTAACTCCCCTATCTAAATGCTTATGATAAAAAGATAGGGTAAAGAATTTTTACCTCACCTACCATGGCCAATAAAATGGCCCAAATGGTGGTGGTGGATGCCACATCGGATGGGGCTCCCATCCGTAGCTTGGAGGCCTGGTCATCGGCGCCGGTCTCCAGTCTGGTGGTCGACGTGCGGCGGGTCCATCGTTTGTTCGCCGTCTCGTCGGTCTTCTTGTTCTCCTCCTTGGTCTACTCCTTGGTTCTCCCAACTCGAGTTAACCAGCCTTGAGCTTGTAGGTCCAGTCCTTCGTGTTGTAGTTATCCCTGAAACCTACAAAACAAGATTCTAATTCTTTCTTCGGTATCCAAGTGAGCCTGGATCCGGATCTGTTAGCAGGTCTCCTTGACGAAGATCCTGTCTCAACCTTAGGGCTATAAAAATTATCCACTTTATTGATTAATTTGTTGGAGTTTTCCCTAAGACATGCAATTTCTTTTTCTATAATATGCATCTTAGTCTTTAAATCAGAGATTTCTAACTTTAAACTATCATTTTCTTCAATCAATTTAATATTTTCATTGAGTAAATTTTTGTTTTCTAATAACAGGTTATTATCCTTAGGACTAGAGCTACTTTCTAGGTCCTTAAGTTTTATTTCTAACCTATCATTTTCAGATTTAAGAAAGCTAAGGTTCTTTTTAATGCTTTTGTTTTCTATTCTTAATGATTGACTAACATCAAATAGTTTATTAAAAGCATCTTGTAAATCGAGATTTACCTCATTTTTGGAGTCGCTTCCGCTTTTGCTGTCGTTGTTACTTCCTCTGTCCATGAAACCAAAGCAAGCGGTTTCTTCTTCTACAGACTTTTCTTCTTCCTCTTCCTCCGAGCTCGAATCATCCCAAGTGGCTTGGAACGCCTTCTTCTTAGATTTCTTCTCTTTTTCCTTCTTCTTCTCCTTTTTGAGAAGAGGGCACTCTGGTCGTAGGTGCCCTTTCTCGTTGCAGTGATAGCAACGTCTCGGGCTCTCCTTCTTCTCCTTCTTCTTTAATTCCCTACACAACTTGGAAAACTTTTTAAGTAAAATTTTAAAGTCTTCATCATCGGAACTTACCTCGCTATCTGACGCGGCTCTGAAGGCAAGAATCTTCTTCGGTTTAGGCTCCGGTGTATCATTCTTCTTCTGCTTCAACTTAGTCTCGTAGGCCATTAGATTTCCTAGGATATCTTCCATGTTGAGATCCTCCACTTCGTTCGCCTCCTCGATGGCGATGACTTTTTGTTCCCACTCCGGTCCAAGGGAACGAAGAAGCTTCCGTTGAAGCTACCCCTTGATGAAAGTCTCCCCTAAAGCTTTCAAATTATTTACAATGAGAGTGAACCTAGTGTTCATCTCACTTAAAGATTCGTTAGGTTTCATAGAAAAAGATTCAAATTCTTGAGAAAGTAATTAATTTTAGAAGTTTTTACCTTAGAGGTACCTTCGTGAGTTACCTCAAGTGTGTGCCAAATCTCGTATGCGGTGGCGCATTGCGAGATTCTATTGAACTCCTCTGGGCTGAGCGCACAATACAACGCGTTCATTGTTTTCACGTTGAGCGAGAGTTCCCAGATTTGCTGCTGCAAGTATCCTGCGGCGGATTTTTCTGGGATGTCGAAGGGGGTCACGCACCTAGCCCAAATCATGAAGTCGGTGGCTTGAAGCCATGTCTTCATCCACAGCTTCCAGTAAGGGTAGTTGCTCCCGTCGAAGAACGGCGGACGAGTCGTAGACTGACCCTCGGAAATCCTACTCGCAGAACTGCTCCCCTCTATGATCTTCTTGCTGGGTGTTACTCTGAATAGCAAGAACCTGCTCTGATACCAATTGTAGATTTCGCCCTACTAGGAGGGGGTGACGTAATAATTGCGGAAATAAAATATAAACAATCTCACAAAAAATCAATCACACAATGTACACAATAATTTTTAGGTGGAAACCCAAACCGGGTGAAAACCACCACCTAACCCTATCGAGTTAGGATTTTCCGATCAACCAAGTTGATCAAATCTACTAAATGAATCACTTTAAACGAGGGTGATTCAACCTCAATTACAACCACGCTACAAGTGCGAGGGTAGCGTTCCTCAACCCCTTCTCTTCACGAGAAGGATTTTGTCCCACGAAGGAGACGGGAATTCGCAAAGCGAATACTCAACCAAATAACAAAGATAAAATAACAAATATAGTCCTATAGAGCCAACAAAGATTTTAAACCTAGCTTCTATAGGAATTAGGAAACTCCCCTTTGCAAGGAGTGCGTCGAATCGATGATGCGGGTGCGTGAGCCACGCGACAGCGCAACGTCGCTCTCGTGAACTACAGCGGGAGAGAGGGTGCGCAAATGGAATTTAGCTCTCTAGATGAAGGAACTTAAGCTTGGAGAGCAAGAGCTTTTCTTGGACACAAAAGAGTAGAAAGTATGTTGCTTGGGTATGTCTTGTGTATCTAGGTGTGTCTTGGTGTGGCAAAGGCTCCCCTCTATTTATAGAGGCCTAAGGAAGGCTTTGGAAGGCTTAGGAAATCTTCCATAGCCGTTGGGTGCAAAGCCCAAGAGAATCACCCCGAAATCAGGAACAATGATTGCACTGACAGGGTAATCGGACGTCTGATCTTGGCATTAGACGTCTGGAAGATCACTTTAAGACGTCTGAAAACAAGGTCAGACGTCTGATTTTAGGCGGGTTTCTTCCTGACTTGAATCAGATCTAAACAGAGTTCTAGTGCAACTCCATCAGACGACATACAGGACGTCTGGCACTATGTCTGGACGTCTGGAAACCTACTTTTTCTGCGGAAATGGATTTCCAAGCGTTGCAACGGCTAGAAAATCTCTGAGAAAAGATTTTAGGTCAGTTGAGGCAAAAACGATCATTTATCAGACGTCTGGAAAGGCCTAAGGACGTCTGATAAGGCTCTAACGGTCATATTCTGCAGTGTTTGGTAAGCCAGCCAACGGTCCACTAATTGGATGTCTGGCAAGTCCATCAGACATCTTCTAAGACGTCTGGACTATGGTATGGACGTCTGATTTGATCAAACAGAATAGCTAAGTCAGGCCTAATTGTTATCAGACGTCTGAGTCAACAGTCAGACGTCTTAAAACATATTATCAGACGTCTGATTTTGGAATTAGACGTCTGGAAAGGCTGTTTGAATCCTATATTGGTTTACTAAGTTTTCTACAGAAAACCTAAGTATCCTAGGGTTGTGTGGGTGTTCTTAGGACTACTGTTAGGGTACTTTGAGGCTCTTTAACATGAACTTCTAAGGAATAAAAAAGAGCGAGGAAATAAAGACAAAAGTACATGAAAGAAATAAACAGAATTCTATCCTATTCTTCTTGTCCTTCCATCTTCAATCTATTGCTCCTCACGAATCTCCTCTGTTCTCCATCAAGCTCCTCCAATCCATCCTGGATGCGAGCTTGAATTCCGTCTAATGACGTCTCCATTTGCAATTGACCTGAAATCTAAGACTCCAAGTGCAAATGTTAAATGACACGTGTTTTGTTATCATCAAAACAGACGATCGCGGTGCTCTAGCACCAACAGTGGCATGAATCCTAGGACGAGAAATACTTGAAATATCTGTATTGTGTGATTGAATTGCAGTCTTGAATGAGTAGATAGAAATGTTAACAACTGCCTGCAAATGAACAAAAGCTGCCTGTGAAATATAAATGATCTGTACTGGTTAACAGTTACATGTGACTTCCTGTGGTATATGTTAAATGATATAATACGAGCTGCAAGTGTATATCCTGAGAATGGAAATGTGAATAATAGAAATACGAGCTGCATGCGTAGAACCTGTGAATGGAAATGTGAATGATGAAACCTGGATGGAATGGCATGAGAAATATGAGCATGAACCCTACGGGAAAATTAGGAGTAGAGCTCCTGGAAATAAATGAATGGATCTGGAAATACGTTGGGAAGTGTGCTGGCCCTTGAGTACGTGCTACCAAGGGGAGCACATGTTACCTCTTAGTGTAGAGGGGAGCTTGTTGCCCTTCGGGTTGAGACTCGGGGTGAGTTTGGCCACTTTGCACCGACTCCGTGGCCCTTGTGTACACTGTACCTGGGAGAACTACTAGTGTAGAGAGAGAGCTAGCCACCCCACGGAGCCCGGGGTTCAGCTAGCCACCCTACACCGACTTGTCAGGCCCATTGGGCAAACCAGGGTAGTTAGGCGAGGGTGCGCTGACTGTGGAGGGGCGAGACCCCTGTTTGGTTCTTAGGGGCTAGGCCCCTGTTACTGAGAGGGCTAGGCCCTATACTGTTCCGTGCTGTACTTTGGGCGCACCCGTTAGCGGAAATGACTGACAGCATGCCAGTGCGGGGTAGCTACCCGTGTGCTTATCGCGCTTGCTATAGTCACCGTTATGTTTGTCCGTGACCTTGGGGTGGTTGACTGGGTGTAGGATCACCACGAGGGACTCTCCCGGCCAGGAGAGCACCATGTGTGCCTTCTACTCTTCGGAAAAGACTGCAATCAAGATCGTTCCCACGAGGAACATTCGAGTTCAAGAAAGAGATTTGGAAATATATAAACAAATGGGTGAAAAAGGAACAACTTGTAAATTAAAGAAATTGGAAAAGCTAGTTTACCGTTAGCTTTACTGCTTTAGTTAATTGGTTGCCACTTTACTCAGCGTTCGCTGATTTTGTGTACTCATAACCCTTTTCAGGTCCAGGTGTTGAGCAACCCGAGTCTACGGTTGCAGAGGGTGCTGAGCCCAGTAGAGCCCAGTAGCAGTAGCTATTTTGTTGTACTTCTTTTGTAGTAGTGAGTTTAGACTCTTGTACCCTTGTGTTCTGTACCTTTACTTTCTGTATTTTTATGTTCCTGTACCTTATTACTTTTCTACTGTTGTATTGGTGATATATACTGTAGCTGCTTTTACTTCTTTACTGCTGTATCTTTTTACTATTAGTTGCTTAGCATAGTGAATGTTGTTTACTTTCCTGCTTTTTTGTTACTTCCTTGTTGGACGATTGGGTCTTAGGATTAGTCGAGTCGAGCCGGTCTTGGGCCCTGTAAGGATTTGGGAACCGGGTCGTAACACCTGTTGAATATATGTGAGTACTTTCCATGCATATTCAGCCACTAGAAAACCATCTAGGCCTTAGATTCTTATTGAAAACCCTTTTTAGGCCTAGAATGAACTCACTTTGTAAATAAATAAAAATACTGCAAAAAATCAGAAAAAATAAAATAAACCTATCTTGGTGAATATTAGGTATATTTTTAAGTGCATACCAAGTTTCATGTTATTCTGAACCCTCAGCTTGGTAGAACATACCAGATGACGGTTCAGTCTACCTTAAAGCTTAATAAAAGACCTTAACATAAAATACCAAAAATAATCTATTCTCTCTCATCTCTTGCCTCTATAAAACACACAAAACCTATAAAAATCAGAAAATTCACAAAAAAAAATCCCTAAAAAACATCTTCTATACTATGTTTATACATGTAAATGTAAACTTTATACTAAGTTATAAATATATATATATTGTACAATAGATATATAATATGTATATATAACTTATATATATACTATATAATGTAACTTAAATATTTAAGATAACTTAAATTATATATAACTTATTTATATGATTATTTATTAATTATAATAACTTATATGTACTATACTCTAAGTAAATTAATAAAGCCCTATAAATAAACATATTTATGAATAATATTGTACATACGTATTTATATGTATATTATGTATATAATGAACCTTGTACCATAATTTAATTATATATATAGAATAAACAATTAATTTATTAATTTACTAGCTAAGTTATTAGATTAAATTAAAATAAATTAGTAATTTAAGTTATAAATGAACTAACTTATATTGTATATTTCTATGATTATACTTTAAGCAAATTAAACTAATTTAACTATATTTAAAATGTATTATATTATTTATACTTAATTTACACGAATAACACCCTGAAATCACCTATTTAAATGTAAATAAACCAAAATAAATCATGTAAAATACAATAAAAATCTGTAATAAATACTTTAATATGTATATTACTACTGTAATAGGTCAATTAGACCATAATTAACTAATTTAACCTGTAATTAAGAGATAAACTCAATTAACAGTATGTATAAATTATAAACTTTAGTTAATTTATTTATATATAAACATAATTAATTTTGTGAATAAATTGTATATTTATGTAGCCATATGTAAATACTTTAATACCCCTATAATTTAATTTTAAAGTATATTAATTTATAGCCCTCAAATCGATGACCAAAATCATGAATCAGGATAGTCGCGCTGAGAATGCAGCTCCTGTGGGGCACTAAACTTAGCGCCACATCGTGGATGCAAGAGTGCCTGCAGCGCTTTATACTGTTTTCCTTCCTCCCCTTCTTCAGTCGTCACGGGCGCTAGGCGCCTAAAACCTCTCCCCTTATCCTATGAGCATGAATGAGAATGGCTTTGGTCTTTGAAATGAGAATGGTGTGTGGTGTGTGAATAGGAGCCATGCACTGTGCGAGGGCTTGAATGAGCCCATTAATGAGCATAAAACACGATTAAGAGGCCTAATTAACAAATTAGGGCAGCTCTTAGTAGAGGTCTGGTCTCACTTGAGAGGATGCTGTATATCTCTCGAAAACGCCGCCTGCCGAATAAGCCTAATAAGGGGATTAAGAAGAGAGCATGAGCGAAACCTAAAAAAACTAAGTGTTTGAGTGTTAGCTGTGCTAAAAGAGAGAATGAGAGAGACGTGATTAAGAAGAGAAAGCAAAAGAACGAAGAAGATGTACATGTATATGCATAGTGTATATATATAAATATATATATATATATATATATATATATATAAGTATACTGTAAATAACAAGTATATGTATATTAAAAGTATACATAGTATAGGTAATGTTTGAGCTATATATGTATATAAATAACAGGCATAGCTTTACTGACAGAATCATCTGTCACTGTAGATAGAATAAGTGTCACTATAGACCCTAGTTTTTCTGAGGTTTAACAACATTTATATCTGTCACTGTATATACTATATCTGTTACTGTATATGTTAATATATTAAGTTAGTATAGTATATATTATTACTTATTATTGTATATATATGTAAGTATTAGTATTATAAGTTATAAATAGATAGTATATGGTTTATATGTATAATGTTTGATGCTTGTTTGTATATTTGTGTTTGTAAGCATTTCAATACATTGTTTTGTTCATGAATTAGTTTAATTCTTTCCTTCATTAATTCATTCATTTATGATTGTACACAAAATTGATCTTTTGGAATTAAAGAATAATATTGGACTTAGGGAGTGATGTATATCAATAATTGCCTCCTAGTGAACGACCTGGAATAAACCAGTAAAAATTATGTAATTAAATAAAATTGACGCGATAACGGTTTGTATTTGTAACATATACTATAATAACGACGATTTTTATACGAACCGTGGTCGATCGCTTCAGGTAGCATTCCTCAAACCTCTCCTCTTCACGAGGAGTATTTTATCTCACGAGGGAGACAGGAATTCACAAGGCGAATACCCAATCAAAATCAATAAAATACATCTTATAGAGCCACAAAAATTAATGTAAACTTAGCTACTATAGGAAAATAGGAAACTTCCCCTTGGTAGAAGTGCATCGGCTTAACACGGATGCATGAACCACACGATGGCATAACATCGCTCTCATAATCGTAGGCGGGAGAGCGGGTGCGCAGCTGGGATGGTGCTCTTTAGATGTAGAACTAAGGCTTGGAGAGCAAGATCACCTCTAATGATTAATTGGACACAATATGATGTGGAAATGTTGTTCAAGGTGTATCTTAACAAGGGATGGCATCCCCTTTATTTATAGATGGCCTAGGAAGACTTTGGAAGGCCTTGGAAGGCTTCCAAAGTCGTTGGGTGCAACACTGTGCAACGGCGCCAGAAAAACTTCGTGCGACTCGAATAGGTTTTGTTAATATGGTGATATTGTCGTTGAAATTAGTATAATGAGTTACCCTAAATCGAGTCTACACTAATTTCACAAAATTTTTAACCTGGCCTACTTGATTTTATCTTGGTTACTTTTAAGCCTAGGGTCGATCTCAGGGAGGCGGGAATTTGAAGGTCAAGGAGTTTCTACGCCTTTCCTAAAACGCATCTCTTCCTTGCATTTATTACTTTTTGATTTTTTTTTCTATTTTTAAGGTTTTTGTTGGTGATAATGTTGTCATTGAGGTACACCCTCAAAAATGAAGTCCTTAGCCTTGAGCCAAATGGTTCTTGGCTTGTATCCAACTAGGGGTTTCCAAAAATCGATCTTGTTATTCGCAAGATCGAGTACCTGCAAGACAAGAGTTATCTTTTCCCTTTTACTTTTTTTTTGTCCTTTTAGTAGTAAGAAATAAAAGATAAATGCAAACAGAGTAGGTTGCTAAGAAAGAAAGAAACACTTAGCTTAGTATATATATGTATAGATATATAGTAAATACAGAATATATATATGTGTATATAGGTTTATATTATGTATATAGGGGTTGAGGTGGAAGTGGAGATGGAATGTAGCACGGTGTCAAATTGGTCTACATCTAGCAAGACGCAACCAACAAGACTGAGTGCTGCATAAAGTTCGGAGCGGATGTGTGGGAGTGAGGGTGGAGGCGCTTGCTTTACACGAATATCGAGGAATATCAGCAACTGGTGTGAATATTCCCGTGATATGATGCACCATGGAGGGACGAGTGCACAGGAGTATGGGTGGTGGTTGTGAGGTGTATAGATGGATATGGGTAAGTGGATGTATATGTAAGTATGTATATGTATATATGTATATATCTATAACTATATATGTATATATAGATGTATCTGTATATATATATATATATATATGTATGTATGTATGTATGTATGTATGTATATATATCTGTGTGTGTGTATGTCTGAGTGTGTAAGTGTGTATCAGGGTGTGTGTGTGTACCAGTGCGTGTGTGAGTGTACCAGTGTGTGTGTAAGTGTGTATCAGGGTGTGTGTGTGTACCAGTGCGTGTGTGAGTGTACCAGTGCGTGTGTGAGTGTACCAGTGCATGTGTGAGTGTACCAGTGTGTGTGTGTACAAGAAGGAGGAGGGGAGCGAAGCAGATAAGCCGTCTGCCGCTACCCCGACGTCTGAAGGTGCAGGTGAGCAGGTAGTAACGCTGGTGGGGTGTGTTCTGCCTATATGTTTATTATGGTTTACAATCGTTATAGTATATGACAAAACAGCCACCAGATTACTACAGAAAATTTTTTTTACTCGGAATAATAAGTTTTCCCGAAGTCGAACTCAGGGAGCAACTAGAATTCTAGAAGTATAAAAGTTCTCAATTAGGTTACAAAAATAAGAGAGAGAGAGTTTGTTGGCTTCTTCTTCTCTCTTCTTTTTCTCTCTTTTCTTCTTCTTTCTGCCTTGGCCGTTCCTCTTCTTCTTCTTCTTTCTTCTTTTCTTCCTGCCTTCTTCTTTCTTCTTTTGCCTGCCGCTGTGGTGATCTTCTTCTTCTTTCTTTTTTCTTTCTTTCTTTCTGCTGCAGAGTCTTCCTTTCTTCTCAGCCTGCCTTGTTCTTTTCTTCTTTCTCTTCTTTGCTTACTTCTTTCTTTTCCTCTCTTTTCTTGCGACTGTGTCTTCTTTCTTCTGTTTCTTCCTTCTTCTTCTCTGCTTCTGCTCTTTTTCTTTTCCTCTTCTTTCTACTCTGGCCGCTGCCCTTCCGTCGTCTGACTTGATGCTCAGACGACTTAACTGTGGGTTTGTTACAGTGCGGCTTCTTCTCTTCTTCTTCAGCTCCTCTCCTTCCTTTCTTCTTCAGCTGCTCAGTGCAGCTGAGGCTTCGGCCGCTCCTCCTCTCTTTTTCTTCCTTAGCTTGCTTCTTCTTCTTCCTTCTTTCTTTCTTTCTTTCCTGCACTCACACATAGTGGTCAGTGCAAAACCTACCCCTACCCTTCCCTACGTCTCTCTCTTTCTTAGAATCTCTCTTAGGACTGCTCTCCCAGAGCCGGGTAATCGGGTTCGGGTAGCGTGCCCGGGACCAGGCCCACCAGTGTGAGGTGGTGGGCGAGGCTTCCTTGGTTGGGTAGTCGGATCCGGCCCAGACCCGCGGGGCGTGAGCGTGGGCGAGGGCGAGCGAGCGCGTGGCGCGCTGCGTGCTGCGTGCAGGTGAGAGGGACCTGACGCCTATGTATCGAAGGCAATAAGCCCGATTGACTTTTTCAATATAAGTGTGGGTGCGCGGCCGCACACTTATAAGGTGGGACTAAAGTCCCACCTCCACATCACGCGCCTGTAGGAGAGGGAGCTGTTGCTAATTGGGGCAGCTGCGAAGCTCGCGACCCAATTGCAAGCCTGGGCGTATTTGCAGCAGCAATCCGCGCTGCCTGGGATGTGCGCCTGGGCTGGAGAAAGCTTGGAGCTGCGAGCGAAGGAGCTGCAGCAGCTCAACAATGGCGGCGAGGGGCTGCTGACCTGAAAACACAGAGACGGCCTCTCGGCCACATCAAAAAACGTAGGAAGCTTCGCCGTAGTGCGGCGAAGACGGTGCAGGGGTCGTCGAGGCGAGAGAGCGCCTGTGGAGGTAGCCCTAGGTCAAACTGTGCGCGGAAGATGGGTTTGTTCGGGGGGTGGTTGGGCGGTGATTGGTAGTGAATGGAGAGGGGGGATCGGTTGAGTGGAGTGAGGGGGGAGCCTCTGGGCTGGTCGGCGAGGGGTGAGGAGGTCTGTGGAAGTGGGATGGCCTCGCCGGAGAAGGCAACCGGAGATGGGGAAGATGGAGTTGGACAGTGGCGGTCAGGTGGCTGGAATGGCAAATTAATAGGGGAAAATACAAGGGAGAGAGAGAGAGGAAACTTTGTACCTATTTACTCGACGAAGGGGGAGAGAGAAGCGTCCGGCTCGTGCCTGCCGGAGCTGAGGACAAAGATGCCCAGGAGGAGGGTATCGGCAACGAAGAGGCGGTCGGAGGGTGCCAGCTGGTACAGCCTAGCGCGGACGACAGGTAGAGTAGACTCTGCTGCAGGTAGGGCAGCAGAGTGACGAGGAGGAGGAGAAGATCGCCGGAAGCTTTAGGCGCTCTGACCGGAGGAGGAAGAGATGAAGTGCGAGGTATTTCTCCGCCAGATGAAGCTTGAAGGAGTCGGCAGACCTTGCTGCTCCTTATAAAGGCCTTGGCGCGGAGAGGGGACCGAGGTGGCGACGTGCCAGTCACCGGAGAGTGGCCGGAGAGGATACCCATGCCTTCGTGCGTTCGCACAAGGGGCATGGTTGATGGCAGAGGGCAGGGGAGGGTCCCTGCGACAGAGGACGTCGCAGGGAACCCCCCGTCTATTCTAGAGGACGGCCGCCCTGTCCTGCGCAGCGCCATCCTCCACGGAAGGTTGCTGGAGGCATGGTGCTGTGCAGAAGTGGCAGGGAGGACCGTTCTACAAAGAACGATGAGAAGTTGGGGGCCTAAATGCAAGGGTTTCAAAAGATAAGGATCGAAAAGTAAATAGAGAGGACCAATTTGTAAAGTCGGTCAAGATGGTCTTTTCTTAAGCTCAAGTTTTTATACCAGAATAATTTGAACCTAAGAATTTTAACGGTGAATTTTGATTTTAGGTTGGACCATGTTTGACTGGTCAATTTGCGTAAAAACCCAAATTAAGTCATTAATTGGGCATGGTTCTCTTTTTAGGTCAAAATAGGTTTCAAAGGCCAAATTGAAGGTTCTAAACCCTAGGGAATATTTTTATATGAATTTTAGAGGGTTTAGTTAGTTTTTATCTTGCCTCGAACCTCATGAATTGAAGTGGGTTTGTTTTAGGGTTATAGAATGTCATTTAATTCCTAAAAGTTGCTATAACCCTTTTTAGATCAAATCATCCCACTTCCCTCATTGTTAAGCTTGTTTGACCTGTGTTTGGATCCTTAATTACCCTGTTCGCATACTGCATTGGTGGAATTCAGTTTTACACCTGATAATTTGTTTTATTCTTTCACTCAGAATTCTCTGAGTTAAGCCTCTCTTTGGGTTTTGTAGGAGCTTTTTCACACATATTTGGATTAGATTGTGCTAGTTAGGGTTCATGATGAGGTTCTCATCAGCGAGCGCAAGAGAGAGAGAGTGCACGCGTGGCTGAGTAAAGCGCAGCGCTTTGCTGCGTAGACGGGCGAGGTGCAGTGCACTATGGGCGGGTGAGGCGTAGTAACTGGTTGGCTCGGGTTGCGGGCGAGGAGAGAGAGCGCCACACCACCGGCTAAGTGAGAAACTTGTCGGTGGCTACAGTGTCTGGCAGACCACGCGCTACAATGCGCTACGGTGCATATGCGGTCTGGCGACCGGTAGCGGCTGATTTTGCGTGCGCGGGCGTGCTGTGGAGAGCCTGCGTGCACAGGAAGAGGCTACGCACGGTCTGCAGGAGAGCGCGCGGCGATCGGCTGGAGCTGTAGGCAGGTGCGCGGTGAGCTAGAGCTTCAGAACTTGAGAGCTTGAAGCTCTAGCTAATGGCAGAGAAGATGAAATCACACGAAACAAAAGGAGAAGCCACCACGCCCACCTGCTCACGAAAGAGCTGGGCGGTGTGGAACTCACAGTGGTGGTTTGAGACCACTGTGGGTTTTCTCCTGCGCACGGTGTGCCTCTTCTCACTTGTGAGAAGAGGAACTGTGTATTGAGAGGGAGAGGGGAGGAGGTTGGCCTGAAGGTGAGGTTGATCTGAAGGTGCATGCCCCCCGCAGTAAGGGAGAGAGCAAGGAGTTTTAAAGAGGAGAGGGCATGCCTCATGCCATGCCACTAGTAGGAGAACAGGTGCGCACACCCTGCCATGCTGTTGGCAGGAGGAGAGGCGCGGAGAGGTGCTCTCACCATGCCCTGTGGCTGCACGAGAGAAAGGAAAATACAAAATAATAAAAAAATGAAAAAAATGGTGAAATTGCAATGCCACACTTAATGAAAATGTTAATTAATAGAAGTGGATTGGATGGCCAATTATTCTCACTCTCCTCCCCTCTTTATAAATGCATGCAGGTGTATATTTACAAATGGAATTACAGCTACATAAGATGCAATGGCAGTGCTAGGAAATAACACAAGATGGTATATTTACTGGTGTATTTTTGCTGTGCAAACATGCTCCACGAGGTGGGACTAAATCCCATAGCCCATTCGCATGTCAGCTGCAGATGAAGGTGGATTCGATTGAGGTGCTGCTGCTTCAAGGATCCTCAATTGAGGGCATTGACGCGTACATGGAATGAATCCGCAGTGCTTGGAGGGTGTGGTCTAGAGCTTCGTGGCTAGAACTCGAAGGACTCGGTCGGAGGAGACGTTGCGGCGGTGGTGCTCCGATGGTATTCCTAAAACATGAAATACTGGCTAAAAGCCCCACTTAAAAGGTTGAACAGCAGCGCCGTAAAGCGAGGAAGCGAATAGCGGTGATTTCGTGTAGGATGGCGGTTTCTTATGGTCGTTCGGAGGCAGAAATGGACGTGCGGTGATGGGTTGTTCGGGGTGAGTTTAGGTGAACGAGATGATGAAATAGGAGAGGGGTTTTGTGTTGGAAGGTGAGATGAAGGTCGTGAAGTGGTCGGCGAGGCGGATGGAGGGTTGTAGCGACGGAGGTGCCTTGCGGAGGTTCGGTCAGAGACAGAGATGATGAGGGTGAGTAGCGGTAGTGAGGGGTTGTTTTTGGTATTTTGGGTTGGAAATTAACCTAGGAACCTAGAGAGACCTAACTACCTATTCTAAGTGGATGAAAGGGGGAGGACGACACCAGCTAGTATGGCCGGTGTTGGGGAAGATGAATTCTCCGATGATGAAGAAGCAGCGAGGAAGACGTGGAAAAGGGCATCCGCTGGTATTGTGGCACGGGGAAGAAGTTGGGGTGGATGAATCCACTTCTCGTTTTGCAAGATGGACGAGGAATGTGGATGGGGAATTCGCCGGAGCTTGTGGAGACTTGTGGCCGAGGAGGAGAGAGGAAGAGGGGGGTTTTCGGCCAAAATTCAAGCTGAGGAGACTCGGTGAGGTCTGGTGGTTCTTTTATAACGGTCTAGAGGGCGAAAGGAGCTTGGAAGCCAAGCTTGCAAGCTTGAAAGATTTGCCGAAATAGGATACCTAGTTCTTCCACAAGTTCGCATTAGGATTTGGGTGAGATCTGGAGCTTCAAATCTGGTTGAAAAGGAAAATAATTACCTGACGAGTTTCCCTTTCAATTTTGAGAGGGATTCGTCAAGTAATCGTAGAGATTTTGCCAAAGATAAGCTCACCGGAGCAGGAATTCTCCACGATAATGGCGAAGGGACCTGATTGCTAAGAATACAACAAAGCTAAGGGGCCTTTTGCAAAGAATTCGAAAGTTAGGGGTCTGAATGTGATAGAAAGAGTTTGACTGAACCAAATTGTAAACTTGGTCAAGATGATCTTAGATTGGGCCAAAATTTTGTTACAAATCCAATTTGGACCTAAGGAATCCAATGGTGAAGCTAGATTTAGGTTTTGACCAAGTTTGACTGGGTAATTATGTAAAATCCAAATTAGGGCAAATGTCAATCTGAGACTTTGTTTTGGGTCAAGATGGGTTCTGATGGTTAAATTGAAGGTATCATACCCTAGAGAATATTTTTCTATGAATTTTAGAGGGTTTAGGTGAATTTTATTCTGACCATAACCTTATTTAATTAAGCAGGTCTGTTTTTAGGGTTTCAGAAGTCATTTAATTCTCAAAACACGTGCAAGCATTTTTCTGTCTGCTTTAACCCACTTGTTAGCCTTTTAGGACCATTTGACCCTTAATTAACATTTGAGAAAACTCGTGGTTGTACTGAATTCAAGATATGATGGTAAAATTACAGTTTTAACCCTGGTTTCTTATCTTTCTCTCTGAATGATTATGCAATGAATTACAGTCCTCTAGCGGTTATGTAGGACCATTTAATGACTAAATCGAATCAAATTGAGCTAGTTATGGCTCATGATGGTGTTCCCAATCAGGTGGCCCCTCCCCCACGAAACCAAATGGACACGCTGATAAAAATGATGGCTGATATGAATCAGAAACATCTGGAGGAAATGGCATTGGTGAAGGGACAGTTGAGCCAGCTGTTGGATTGCAAACAACAGGGGTCCCTTCCTTCTTAGCCACAATCGAACCCAAGAAATGTGATCAACAGAGGCCCTAACTCTCAAGGGTTCCAAGCCAATCCTGGTGTTGAGCGCGAGGATCTACGCTAACGTGTTTGGTTTTGGAAAAACCCGTCGTTGTAGTTCGAAAGCGAAGGATTCGTGTTCAACAAATAAAATTTATACCGAAATAAGAATTCCGGGTCGAACACAGGGAGGCGAACGTTTGATTTAAAAACTCCGCGTTTCTTTTTATTTTGTCACAAAGAAATTCAATTTAAACTATCTAAGTATCTACAACAAATAAAAGAGAGAGAGGGAGTAAGAGAGAGAGAAGGAATACTATACATGGAAATCAAAATGAGATGTAGAATAGACAAGGAATTTATCATAAAAGAGTTCTTTCATTACAACTAGAAAACATAAAACAATTACTCTAGAAAGCATTAAAAGAATGGAGGGAGAAATGTCCTCCTCGACGATCGCTCGGAGGACGAATAGACTACTCTAGAAAGCAGTAAATCTATACTAGAAAGCAGTAAAAAGAATAGGGAGAGAGAAATCCTCCTCGACGGTCGCTTGGAGGACGAGCCGGACGGGACGACGCCTGGACGAAGGAGAACGAAGCGGGACGAAGGAGGACGAAGCAGAAGAACGGGAACGAAGCAGCACGCCGTCGTCGTCGCGGGATCCACTTCCGAAGGGGGACGAAAATTTGGACTTTATCTCGCGAGAAGCATCCCGGGTGTGGGACAAGCTTCTCTTGAGCTTTGGAGAGGTAGAGAGGAGAAGGAAGGGATGAAAATTTCGTATGGAGGGGGTCTCCTTTTATAGTTGCAAGGAGTGGGGGCAAAATGGACATTACATCTTCAAAATAATAAATAAGGGGTCTTTAGTGACGGATAAAACCGTCGCTAAAGCCCCGCCGTCGCCGTCGCCGCTGCGCCACGCGCGCCCGCTCGGCTGGCCTGCGCGCGTAACGCAGACGCACGTCCGCGTCGTCTCAGCCGTCCGATCGCGAGATCGGACGGCTTAGATCGCGCCCGCGCCCGCTGCGTAGCGCGGCGCCCGCGTGCGATCGCGCGCCCACCAGGGCGTCCAATTGCGCGTCGGCGCTATCGGGCGCGCGCGGCCGTTGGATCTTCATCCGACGCTCGTGCGCGCCCGCTCGCCCGCGCCTTCGACCCCATCTCCGCGGCTCGAACCCGCGACCTCCGCTTCGCCCGCAGCTGCGTAGCCGCTGCGCTACGCGGCGAAATGGTCGCGCGGACGTTTTTAAACGCGCGCGACCGCAGCCGTTGGATCGAGATCCAACGGCGGAGAGGAGACGTGGCGTGGTCTTCACAGGACTCCTGCGGCCGATTGGGCGGCTGGGATGGCGCCACGTGGCGCTATCTTGGCCGTCCATCTTCTGGAAGTTGTAGATGGTGCCACGGATGTCGGATTGACTTGATTTTTGTGTCGTTCGGCTGCATTCGTCGATCCGAATTCATCCGTGTGGTCGGATTTTCCATCTGAAGTGCGGATTTACACCATCCTGGCCCTTGATCTTCTAGGGTTCCCCGGTCTCTATCTGATGCTACGGATGCCTGATTAGGGCGACCTTGGAGTCGTTGAACTCCAATCGTCGCCCTGATCATATCCATACGGTTGGATCTTTGATCCGAGGCCCCGATAAAATATTTGCCCTGTCCAAGCACATAAAAGGAGACAATTAACCTCCATTTTATTCAAACTACTCTAAATGCAAGATGATGCATGTAATGCAATATTTATATCATGAAATGCAATCCTATGCTTAAGAACATGCATAAATAGACATTTTAAGTAGTGTAAATGTGTTTACATCATACCCCCATGCCTATCTTTTGCTAGTCCCTAGCAAAAACTATATGCTATTTATAAAAGAATTAGGTTAGATTATTTGGACCTGAGTTATTTTCAATCATTAAGAAATTGTCTACTTAAGAACTGAACTTTCAAAGACACAACAGTGCCCGGGTATCAGCCAAAATGCAGACCGCCTCAAGCCTCGCCTTATTCAAAGAAAAATTTCTTTTTCTATTTTTACTCTTTTTTTTTTTTTTAGATTTTCAAATTTTAGGGTTTAAGAGTGGCTTTCTACGGCCATTCAACTCACCCAAGATTTGATGAGAACCCTAAGTTTTAAGCATCTTATTGTGATGTGATAGACTCGTTGACCGGCAATTACAACGGACTTCGGATTTCTACGCCTCTAGGTGACCTCAAAAAGAATTCTGCCTAAAGGTGTATCTTTACAACCGGTAGCTTTCTCCCTACTTTTATTTTTTAACGGGGTCAACACAAGGGTGAATCCAGTGTATATCTCCCCGGTTTATTCTACTTCTCCGCTTCTTCCTAAGTGTTTTGGGAATTTTTAGTGCATTTTCTGAGCTGGGTTCTGGACAACCGGTCGATGAGCTGTTACCACCGACAACTTGCCAGCCATACTCGTGCGGCGAAGTGTGGCTTATTTCTTTTTGTTCTTTTCTCCTTTTTTTTTTTTTTTTTTTTTTTTAAGTAGGTGGCTTCCCTGGTCTAAGATTTACCTAAAGGCAGCAAAAAGAGAAAGGTCCAGTGACTGGGCTCTGGACAACCTACCTATGGGCTGTTACCCACGATAACTTGCCAGCCATATCACCCAAGAAGGTTCATTAGCTACCCAATTTCCGTTAAAATCGCCAAACAACGAGTCAGTGCAAAGAAAGTGTGTAGATGCTTAAGACTCAAAATTCCCTCACATCAGAGGGCGGGTTGATAAGTCGTGTACTTATCACCCAAACTTATTTACTCCAATTAAAATAAAATTCAAGTTGGCGAGAACTCGAAAAACAAATCCACATTTTAGTGGATACATAGGCTGATTAAGTCCAAAGACCTGAAGGGTCTTTGTGTTCAGAACATAATATAGTATTTCTTAAGATCGAAAATTTTCTGAAACCCAAATTCTCTTTCCTAATTTTGATTTTTTTTTTTTTTTTAAATAAAACAAATCTACGGAGCTGACGAATGAATTCAAAGATAAATATCCACCCCCCCATGCCTATCTAATGCAATGTCCTCATTGTATTAAAAAGACATAAAACAGAGTGGAAAAGCGTAGAAAGCACCTGAATTGCGTGGATATCGGGTCCGCTCCGAGATGAAAATGAAAAAGAACTGTATATGTGCTGAGTTTAGTGCCTTCAGCTAGGCACACTATACAAAGAAAAGAAATGAAGAATTCACATGTGCAGGTCAGAATTAGAATAAACAGAAGAATCCTCTGACCTGTCAGCAGAGGTCCACAGATGTGGACCAGATTGTGGTGCAGACCCACACCCCATAATCGAGAATACCTTAGGTTCTGGATAAAAATTACCCAAAACCTAAAATCAGAATGCAAGCGGGGTCGGGCCTGCGATTTGTGAGGATGCAACCCAAGGCCAAAATGTCGGGTTACAGAGAATTGAAGCTCAAAAGGATAATCGTTAAATGTGTGCTTGAGTTTGACATCCTTGAAACAAATGTCGTAAGGGTTCTGATTTGATGGTTTCAGTTTAAAAGGAACCCTTCGACTCAATCTTCCATTTCCTCCAAAATTGACTTCCCAAATCAGAATTTCCCAGCTCCTATCCTCCTCATTCGGCATATCAAATTCCATGACCTCTTGTATATTCATCACCCTGTCTGAAATCTCCAAGTCTAGATGATGTGGGAAAATCAAAATTGACTTGGGTCTAATTATCTCAGAATTAGAATCATCAATAAGCTCAACAGGGTGTAACTGATAATCAGGGCATTGAATTAATTCCTCCAGAAAATGCGATTCTGGATCCGTATCGTGTGCCCTAATAAGATCAGTTTCCTCAGTTATTGGGCTATCAAATGATCTATCAGATTCCTCAGGCCCAATCGTCTCACAAAAATCGTGATCTGAAAACTCGTGTGAGACTTCGCAACTTGAATCTTCACCATTAGGATCCGTATCAATGTATGTCCCAAAATCATTTGTCACTTTGCGTTCCAAGGAGACATACGTTTTCTCGTAACCCGGCTCAGGGATCTCAGGTGAAGAAATCAGATCATCCTTAATTGGTTGCTTTAATTCAATCTGGTCAGCTTCGTAACACGTGTCCCCCCCAACAGGTGCCTGAGCGGGTTCTGTCATTGGCTTTCCTGAAGAGAGTTCATCCTGGGAATTATTCCAAGATTGAATCAAAGCAACCACGAATCTCATCCTCAATTTCGCTAATTTCCCAAGTAGAAACTCACCCGGGTTCTTATCCTTAACATCCTGGAGCCAATCCAACAAAGACTTGTTTAAATCATCAATCATTTCAATCAGGGGCTCCAATCTCTCAATGCAAGGTATTGGCTGAACTTCTAAAGATTGAATGATATTCCTCAAGTTAGCCAGAACCTTATCTTGAACCTGATTAACCTGAACCAAATGAGTTGGTTCAGGGTTGGGCGGGTTTGACATCAATGTAGAGGAATTAACGAATTGAGATTCGTTATACCCATCCTGATAGTAGGTCATTTCAGATTGTTCAAAAGATGGAGATGACCTAAAGGCAGTGAAATCAGAGGATGGGTAAGGATCAGTGTATCCTTCTTGATTGTAGATCGCATTAGGTTGTTCATGAAAGGAGGACGATCTATAATCGATGCAACTCTGAGAAGGATAGAATTGAGAATCAAAGTGTTCAGGGTTAGACCCTAAACACGGGGGTCCGGAATTGTATCCCCAATCTGAATTATCCCAACTAACTGATGGTCGATTACAATAAGAGTTGGGATAATCGTCATGTTGAGGATAATTTACAACAGGAGGGAAAGAGCGGGAATGCATGGAATATGTGGAAGGATTCATGAGACACGGGAGGAAGAAAGGTGCCCTGCAATACAAACAATCAAACCTGTCCTTAAATGGGTTAGCCTACAGACCTACAGACTCCCAAAACCCGTCTTGAGATAAAGGAACGATTTGATCTACTTCTGTCTGTTCAATCCAACCAGTTAGAAGGAGGGACTGGGGAGAAGGTTCTTCCTTCGGCTTGCGCCTCCGGTTCCTAGTGTACCCCCCAGCCGCGATCGTTTGACTCTGCTCCCCTAGCTAGACATCAGATTGAACAGTAGAAACAGACTAATCGAAAATAATCTCGTTCTGAGTTCTGAAGAGCGAGTCCAATCCTTAAGGCCAACGTCTACTCTGTTTTATTTAGGGCTAGGTTTGAATGTGCTTTGGAATGTGATGGGCCCTTTAAATGGGTTGTGCCCTTAATGATTGATTGCTTTGTGTGTGCGTGCACAACCAGTGGTTTTCAAGCAAGATTATTTTTGATGTGGTGAATTTTAAGGTTCAAATCTTGCTTAGTAGCTTTTAGGATTCAACTTTAGGTGTTTTCAATCAAGTTTCATTGGCACACCAGGTTTTGCAAGCACAGGTGAAGATATTTTCCTTTAAAGTTTAAAAAGAATGTGGAGTGCCTGGTAGATCCCTAAGAGTTGAACCTAATTGGCAGCTACTAGATGAGTTGATTTTATTTGAAGTGGTGCGGCCCAAACAACTCAAACAACTGGCCTGATGCACCACCTAATTAGGCACACAAATGATTACCTAATCTGATTTCTTACTCAATTATGTGTTTGGATGTGTGTACCGGCTCCTAAGATTGGTTTACCGGTTGAGTTAGAAAATCAGATGAGGTTGTGTACCTCTGTGAGATTTTTTTTTATTTTTTTCTTTTTTTAATGTGGGGGTTGGAGTGAGTATGGATGTCAAACAACAAACAATCTAACCTTAGAGTTTATAAGAACACCTAGGTTGATTGATGTTTGAATTATTATGTGATGAAATGAAATCTAATGGGTGGGAGGTGGGGGGTAACTTACAAAACCTTCCACAGCACTTTACTCCGATCTACCGCTTTTGCCTGTCTCAAAAGAGTACCTGCAATTACAATAAGAAAGGAGAAAAGTGAGGTAAATGATTTGTAAGTTACAAAACGTGAAGAGAAATCAAAGATCGTTGCCTCCCCGGCAACGGCGCCAAAATGTTGAGCGCGAGGATCTACGCTAACGTGTTTGGTTTTGGAAAAACCCGTCGTTGTAGTTCGAAAGCGAAGGATTCGTGTTCAACAAATAAAATTTATACCGAAATAAGAATTCCGGGTCGAACACAGGGAGGCGAACGTTTGATTTAAAAACTCCGCGTTTCTTTTTATTTTGTCACAAAGAAATTCAATTTAAACTATCTAAGTATCTACAACAAATAAAAGAGAGAGAGGGAGTAAGAGAGAGAGAAGGAATACTATACATGGAAATCAAAATGAGATGTAGAATAGACAAGGAATTTATCATAAAAGAGTTCTTTCATTACAACTAGAAAACATAAAACAATTACTCTAGAAAGCATTAAAAGAATGGAGGGAGAAATGTCCTCCTCGACGATCGCTCGGAGGACGAATAGACTACTCTAGAAAGCAGTAAATCTATACTAGAAAGCAGTAAAAAGAATAGGGAGAGAGAAATCCTCCTCGACGGTCGCTTGGAGGACGAGCCGGACGGGACGACGCCTGGACGAAGGAGAACGAAGCGGGACGAAGGAGGACGAAGCAGAAGAACGGGAACGAAGCAGCACGCCGTCGTCGTCGCGGGATCCACTTCCGAAGGGGGACGAAAATTTGGACTTTATCTCGCGAGAAGCATCCCGGGTGTGGGACAAGCTTCTCTTGAGCTTTGGAGAGGTAGAGAGGAGAAGGAAGGGATGAAAATTTCGTATGGAGGGGGTCTCCTTTTATAGTTGCAAGGAGTGGGGGCAAAATGGACATTACATCTTCAAAATAATAAATAAGGGGTCTTTAGTGACGGATAAAACCGTCGCTAAAGCCCCGCCGTCGCCGTCGCCGCCGCGCCACGCGCGCCCGCTCGGCTGGCCTGCGCGCGTAACGCAGACGCACGTCCGCGTCGTCTCAGCCGTCCGATCGCGAGATCGGACGGCTTAGATCGCGCCCGCGCCCGCTGCGTAGCGCGGCGCCCGCGTGCGATCGCGCGCCCACCAGGGCGTCCAATTGCGCGTCGGCGCTATCGGGCGCGCGCGGCCGTTGGATCTTCATCCGACGCTCGTGCGCGCCCGCTCGCCCGCGCCTTCGACCCCCTCTCCGCGGCTCGAACCCGCGACCTCCGCTTCGCCCGCAGCTGCGTAGCCGCTGCGCTACGCGGCGAAATGGTCGCGCGGACGTTTTTAAACGCGCGCGACCGCAGCCGTTGGATCGAGATCCAACGGCGGAGAGGAGACGTGGCGTGGTCTTCACAGGACTCCTGCGGCCGATTGGGCGGCTGGGATGGCGCCACGTGGCGCTATCTTGGCCGTCCATCTTCTGGAAGTTGTAGATGGTGCCACGGATGTCGGATTGACTTGATTTTTGTGTCGTTCGGCTGCATTCGTCGATCCGAATTCATCCGTGTGGTCGGATTTTCCATCTGAAGTGCGGATTTACACCATCCTGGCCCTTGATCTTCTAGGGTTCCCCGGTCTCTATCTGATGCTACGGATGCCTGATTAGGGCGACCTTGGAGTCGTTGAACTCCAATCGTCGCCCTGATCATATCCATACGGTTGGATCTTTGATCCGAGGCCCCGATAAAATATTTGCCCTGTCCAAGCACATAAAAGGAGACAATTAACCTCCATTTTATTCAAACTACTCTAAATGCAAGATGATGCATGTAATGCAATATTTATATCATGAAATGCAATCCTATGCTTAAGAACATGCATAAATAGACATTTTAAGTAGTGTAAATGTGTTTACATCACCTGGGCATGCCCATATGGTCCAGCAAGCCCTACAAACATCCATTGGGTTTGGTGTTTCTTCCTCTTCTTCTCAAGGATCTACCAATGGTCCCAACGCCTTGGTAAACGCGGTTACCTTGAGAAGCGGCACTAAAACCTAGGACCCCAAATGGTCGACCCCTCCCGTGCCTCACTTCCTGAGATACCCAATTCTGAGAATGAGTGGGAGGAACTCAAGGACCTGGAGACTGACCTAATTCAAACCCAAACACCATACCCTGAGCCCTTGGAGAAAAGGAAGAAAAAGAAAGCTGTAGTTGAGAATGAGGACCTGTTGGAGATTTTCAAACAAGTCCAGATTAATATTTCGCTCCTCGAAGCAATCAAGCATATCCCAGCTTACACTAAGTTCTTGAAGGATGTCTGTACGCGAAAGCGTAAGCCGAGAACCCAAGCACCTAGGAAGGTTGTGCTGTCAGAAAAGCTAGTTCAGTGATATTGAGTAGCCTATCTCCCAAACAAACTGACCCAGGAGCACCTCTGATTTCTTGTAATATCGGGGACATGACATTTGATAGAGCGCTCTTGGAGTTAGGTACTTCGATCAACCTCATCCCAACAACCCTGTATCACCAGTTTGGATTTGGGGAGTTAAAACCCATGCCTGTGACTATCCAACTGGCTAATAGATCTATGAAAACCCCGAAGGGGGTACTCGAGGGCGTATTGTTCAGGTTAAGGATTTCTACTTCTCGATCGACATTTTGGTCCTAGATATGGAAATCCCCAAACAGCTACAAAATACAGCCATCATCCTAGGTAGACCCTTCTTAGCTACGGCTAAGGCGAACATTGATTGCGACACGGGATGCATGGAAATCGCCTTTGGAGACAAGAAGATGAAATTGGATATCTTCAGGGTGGCTAAGTCTTTTGATTGTGGCTGGGTTGAGGAGCACGATCCCGTGGAATCTCTAGTTGAAGAATGCCTCACTCTTAGCTCTTCAGTAGACCATCTGACTCAACTAGTTGATGACTACCCTGACCCACCCCAGCCTGTGGAGGTTGACTTGTGTAGAGCTGATTACCTTCAGCAACCTCCATTCGAGGAGATTGATGTTGATCAACTCCCACCTTTCCCCTACCCATCAAATGTTGTCCCACCTACACTCGAACTAAAGCCTTTGCCCGATAATCTCAAGTATGTCTTCCTAGGACCTGATCAGACCTTCCCTGTGATTATCAATGCCCATTTAACTAGGGATCAAGAACTTAGGTTGACTGCAACCCTCTCTGAACATCAGGCAGCCATTGGGTGGATAATTTCTGACTTAAGGGGAATTAGCCTTACGTATTGCACTCACAAGATCTATTTGGAAGATGGGGCTCGACCTTCTCGCCAGATGTAGAGGCGATTAAACCCAAATATGCAAGTGGTCGTTAAAAAAGAAATAATCAAATGGCTTGACGCAGACATCATTTACCCAATTTCCGATAGCCCATGGGTGAGCCCCACTCAAGTGGTACCTAAGAAAGCCGAGCTCACTGTGGTCACCAATAACCAGGGCGAACCCATCCCCACTCGCACTGCTACCACATGGCGGGTGTGCATTGACTATAGGAAGCTTAATGAGGCCACCAAGAAAGATCATTTCTCTCTGCCATTCATTGACCATATTCTCAAGCGATTAGCTGGGCAGAAATACTTTGCTTCCTGGATGGATATTCAGGATACAACCAAGTTGCTATTGCACCAGATGATCAAGAGAAGATCACATTCACTTGCTCGTATGGCACGTTCGCATTCCATCGTATGCCATTCGGATTATGCAACGCACCCGCGACCTTTCAGCATTGCATATTAGTTATTTTTTCAGAGATGGTGGGTGAATACCTAGAGGTCTTTGTGGATGATTTCTTCGTGTTTGGGAACTCATTCGACCATTGTCTTAGCAACTTGGAGAAGATCTTGAAGCGATGTATTGAGGTCAACCTTGTTTTAAGCTGGGAAAAGAGCCATTTCATGGTTCAGGAAGGGATTGTCCTCGGTCACATTCTCTCACATAGGGGCATCGAAGTGGATCGAGTTAAGGTTGATTTAATTTCCAAACTTCCACCCACTAGCTCGGTCAGGCAAATCCGATCTTTCCTAGGACATGTTGGCTTCTATAGAAGGTTCATTAAAGATTTTTCTAAACTTTCTAAGCCCTTGACTGACCTTCTAGCCAACGACGCCCTTTCTCACATGACACCCAATTGCATCAAGGCCTACAACACCCTAAGGGAAACAGTCTCCACTGCATCTATTTTACAACCCTCAGACTAGTCCCAGGACTTTGAAATAATGTTTGATGCATTAGATTTTGCCATCGACGTAGTCCTAGGATAAAGAAGACAGAAGAAACATGTGGTGATCTACTATGCGAGAAAAACGTTGAATGAGGCTCAACGGAATTACATCGTCACAGAAAAAGAACTGCTCGCCGTAGTCTTTGGGTTAGAAAAGTTCTAATCATACCTTCTGGGATCCCACGTGACGGTTTACACCGACTACTTGGCTATTCGGCATTTGTTGGCCAAAAAAGACGCTAAACCCAAGCTCATCCAATGGATCTTGCTCTTGCAGGAATTTGACTTGGAAATAAGTGACAAAGCCGGGTCCAAAAACATTGTAGCCGATCACCTGTCTAGACTTCACCTAGACCACATCGGACCCTCATTACCCTTAACTAACACCTTCCCTGATGAACAAGTTCTAGCCGTGCTAGGAAGAAAGTTACCTTGGTATGCAGACTTAGTCAACTATCTGGTGGTAGGATAGACTCTGCACAGCTGGTCTAGACAGCAACGGGATAAGTTCTTGGCTGAAACCAAGCATTATTTCTGGGATGATCCTATGCTGTTTAGGCTTTGTGCTGACCAGATCATTAGGAGGTGTATTCCTGAAGAGGAAGTCCAAAGTGTGATATCCTTTTGTCATGACCAAGCCTATGGTGGCCATTTCTTTGGGAAGCAGACAGCTGTAAAGGTTTTGCAATCTGGTTTTTACTGGTCATCCTTATTCAAGGATGCACACAGCTTTACGAAGATTTGCTCTCGATGCCAAACATTAGGGACTATGACAAGAAAGGATATGATGCCCTTCCAGCCCATTCTGATTGTCGAAATTTTTGATGTTTGGGGCATCGATTTTATGAGTCCCTTCCCACTAACTGTCGCGACCCGCTCCTGGTTCCTTGCAGGTCCCAAGAATGGCTCGCCTCGACGATCCCTAAGACCCAGTCATCCAACAAGAAAGAACCCAATGCCATAATCATTCCACAACCACACGAGTAATGTAACTAAGCAGGAAAAAATATATGACTGAAAATAAAGGAAAAAAATAGCAAACCACTAGTATCTCACATTATACAGCGGAACGTACAAGTATAGAGCATAGCCGTCACAACTGAAACTAGTAGAAAATACAACTGAAAATAACTATGAACTATAGGTACTCACTACCGACAAAACTCTCTGTAAGAGAAGCAGAAGAAAACTACTGCTGGGCTCAACTAGGCCCAGTGCCCTCAGCAGCCAGTGGTTGTGGCTGCTCGAATCCTTGACCTGAACAAGGTTATGAAATTTGTGTTCAGCCAGTGCTGAGTAGAGTGGTGGTTAAAACATATAATTTAAACATGACACTAACTAAACATGCATTTAATAGTTTATTTATCATCTTCCGTTTCTAATTATCGTCTTTCTGTTTCGAGTATTCTAAACAGGTTCCATAACATTTTTTAATCTTCTTGTTCCCTAAGGGAACGATCTTGCTTGTAGTTTTCCCGCGATATAGGATGTACACATGGCATTCTTTTGGCCAGAAGAGTCCCCCGTGATAGTCCTACACCCAGTCTACTACCCCGAGGTCACGGTCGCGACGTAGAGGTAACTACGGCACGCATGATAAGTGCACGGGTAGCCACCCCGCACTAGCAAGTGGTCAGTCGTTTCCGCTGATGGGTATGCCCAAACGTACAACACGGAATAGCACAGGGCCTTGCCCTCTCAGATCAGGGGTCTCGCCCCTCAAAAACAGTGCTCTTGCCCCTTACAGTCTGCGTACCCTCGTCCGACTATCCTGATTTGCCCAATGGGCGAACAAGAGTCGGTGTAGGGTAGCTAGTCCTAACCCCGAGCCCCATGGGGCAGCTAGCTCCCTCCCTACACTAGGTAGCTCACCTCGAAACCACATACACGAGGGCCAAATAGGAGTCAACGTAGAGTGGTCAAACCCACCCTGATTCTCAACCCAAGGGGCGGCAAACTCCCCTCTACTCTAAAGGGATAGTTTCTCTCCTCGGTACTACGCACACGAAGGCCAGCTCACTTCCCTTAGCCAAGTCCAAACAACCGCTGATGAGAACCTCATGATGAACCCTTACTAGCACATTTTGACCTAATAAAGTGAACAAAAGCTTCTACAAAACCTAAGGGAAGGCCTAAATCTGGGAATTACAAATCCGAGAATAAAATAATACACAAGGGGTAAAACTGTAATTTTACCATTGCAGTACATAAACGGAATTTCTAAGGGTCTAGACATAAGTCAAATGGGCTTAATAAGAGAAAAAGTGGGATGGTTTGATCATGAAAGGGTTATGACAAAATCTAGGAATTAAATGACATTCTGTAAACCTAAAATAAACCCACTTTAATTCACAAAGTTCTAGGCAAGATAAAAATCAATTAAACCCTCTAAAATTTATGAAAAATATCCCCTAGGGTTTAGAACCTTCAATTTGGCCATTAGAACCTATCTTGACTTAGATTGAGAACCATACCCAATTTTTGACCTAATTTGGGTTTTTGTGCAAAATATCTGGTCAAACTTGGTCAAACCTAAAATCCAATCTCACCATTGGATTTCTTAGGTCCAAATTAGGTTTATACCAAAATTTAGACCTAAGAAAAGGTTACCTTGACCCACTTTGCAAAATAGTTCTCAACAATTACTTTTTGACCCTTAGCTTTTTGGACTCTTGCAGATGCCCCCTAGCTTTCCCGTTGTTTTCTTCAAACAGGTCCCTCTGCCAACCGCCTGCGCAGGCCATACCTCCGGCAATTTTGCGCAGAGGATGGCGCCGCGCAAACCTGGGGAGTCGGCTCCAGATTTGAAAGGGAGACTCTTTGCGTTGTCCCCTACAGCATGGGCTGGCTCCCATGCCCTGTCGACCACCATACCTCTCGTGCAAATGCTCGAGAGGTATGGGTCTTTTTCCAGCCATACCTTCGATGAGGTATCCCCGTCTCCTCCTTACGACTCTCTCTCTGCCAACACCTATTTAAGGAACGGCAACCCCTGCCGCTTCCTTCAAGCCTGATTTGGCCGAAGAAGATAATATAGTTTCGTCTCCTCCTCCTCCGGCCATTCACCTACAGGCTTCGACAACCCTCCTCCTCCTCTCTCCTCGCCCTGCCACCATACCAGTGGCACATTACCTCCACCGTCGTCCGCCGCGCCTTGCCGTACCAGCAGGCGCCCTCCAGCCCCTCTTCCTCGTCATCACCCCTTCCCCTGGGCTCTTTTGTCTCCGGCGATGGCAGCACAGCCACTCGCCACCTCCGCCCTCTTCCCCTTGGTCTAGAGACTCTTAGCTAAGTCCTCTCTCTCTGCTCTTTATTTTTCCCTCATTTTTTTCTGATATTCCACCTCACCGATCACACACCACCGCCATCTTCTCCACCTCCAGCAGACCACCAGCGAGGTGCAACCATCGCATCACACCTCCACACGCCTCGCCAGTCACCCCACAAGCTCCGCCACAATCCACTGATCACCTTCCGCACATTCACTAATCGGCAGCACCACCTCACACTTCCACTGACCTAACCCACCTCCACGGCCACAGAGCGCCCTAGGCACGCACGCCTAGGCCGCCCCGCGACCAGCCAACCCCCACCTCACCTTCACCGTGACACGGAGAAGGTTCTCCTGTTGTCTGATAGAGCCGCAAGGCTCCTTTTGTGATGCGCAAGGTCGAGCCCTTGTCCGCCATTAACAAGCAAACAAGCTTGCTTGTTCTCCAGCTCCAGGCCACACGCTTCAGGTTCCAGGTTCCCAGGCTACGCAGATTGAGTGTGTGCGTAAGTCCAACCTGAGAGTAGTTATTGCAAACCCTTTAGCTACGTCAATCGCGCGAAGACATTCGCCTGCAGGTGCCAGCAGAAGTGGGTGGGACATTTAGTCCTGTAACGACCCGATTCCCGAGTCCCTACGAGACACGAGAACCGGACCGACTCGACTAATCCCAAGACCTAGTCGTCCAACGAGAAAGTAACCAAAAGAGCAGTAAAATAAACCACATTCAGCATGAATATAACTAACAGTAAGGAAGTACAGCAGTAAGGAAGGAAACTACTACAGTAGATACCACCACAACAGTAGAACAACATTTATCATATAACAAGAACTACAGGTAAAGAAAGTATAGCGGAAACAAGAACTACTCACTATAATAGAAACAAAAGAGGTACAAAAGACTGTGGTAAACTCTACTGGACCCTACTCGGCCCAGCGTCCTCTGCAGCCGCTGACCCTGGCTGCTCAACACCTTGTCCTGAAAAAGGTAACGAGTGTAACACGTCAGCAAAACGCTGAGTAGAGTGGCAAACTAACTAAAGACAACAGTAGAGTGTACAGTAGCTGTTATGTTCTATTACTTCCTTTATTCACATCTTTCAATTTTCTCACTATTTCATTTATTACTCAGATCCTTTACTTGATCTCGAATGTCCTCATGGGAACGATCTTGATTGCAGTCTTTTCCAAAAGTAGAAGTAGCACGTGGTGCTCTCCTGGCCGGGAGAGTCCCCCGTGGTGATCCTACCCTCAGTCAACCACCCCAAGGTCACTGACAGACGTAACGGTGACTACGGCACGCGCGATAAACGCACAGGTAGCTAGCCCACACTGGCACGCGGTCAGTCGTTTCCGTTAACGGGTGCGCCCAAAGCATAGCACAGAACCAGGGCAGAGCCCTCTCAGTAACAGGGATCCAACCCCTCCACAGTAACCAAACCGGGGCCTTGCCCCTCCACAGTCCGCGCACCCTCGCCTGACTACCCTGGTTTGCCCTAGTGGGCCTAACAAGTCGGTGAAGGAGGCTAGCAGAACCCCGGGGCTCGTAGGGTAGCTAGTACTCTCCTAACACTACTAGCTCTCCTCGGTACTACGTACACGAGGGCCAACAAGTCGGTACAGAGCGGCCAATCCTAACCCCTGGTCCCTGGGGCGGTTGGCCCCACTCTGCACTAAACAGGTACAGGTACTTCCCTTGGTATTGCGTACCCAAGAGATAGTACAAACTACATCTCAGTTCCATTCCTTTTTCTTTCCAGGAGTTCCACTCCTAATTCCCCGTAGGGTTCCAGCTCTTTATCTCAGAACATCATATGTTTCACTTTCCAGTATCACGTTCTCACAATCCATGATCTCAATCATGTTTCTTTATTCCTAACAGGCAGCTGTTAATTCAATTTACAGGCAGCTTTATATTCCTTTCCATTTTTCCAAGACTGCAGTATTATACATTCCACTAGTTTTTCCATCCTAAGATTCATGCCACATCCTAGGATCTAGCATACAACTAGTTTTCCAGCCCTAGGATTCATGCATCACCTAGGAGCTATCATTCCATACATTTCTCATTCCTAGGATTCATGCAATGTCCTAGATTCTAGTTATGGTTCCACACTTTAACAGATTTTAAAAATAAACTTAAGCCACTCTACCAGGTACAACGGGAGTAATGGGGGCGTAATCGGGAATCCCACGTGCCTCCGCGACTCCCAAGACTGCAACTGAACGAGGTCCTATCACAAGGATCAAACACAAGGAGTGTCTCAAAATAGTGTATAGCTACTGTAGACGAGTAGAGGAATTAATTCTGAAAAGAACGCAACTCGAATCGCGGAAAACGGAGCCCGAACGGGCCCTAAACGGGTCGAAAAAGACGATACTATGCAAGATCAGACGTCTGGAACTTCTTCCAGACGTCTTAAAAAATGGCTCAGAGAATTACCTGTTCAGCGTGGTTTCCCAGACGTCCAGAAGTCTGCGGGAACGTCTAGCCTAGCTCCCAGACGTCCGATGGTCACCCCGGACGTCTGGAGGTCACTCAGGCCGTCTGGTACAACTTCCAGACGTCTGATTTGCAAAGGATTGCGAATCAGCGAGCCTGCGCACAGCCAACTCCCTCCCTCAGTACGGTCAGTCGACAGGAAGGAAGAAGAAAGCGGAATACTAACCTTTCAGACGTCTGTATGATCTACCGTCTGCCTATCAACCCAGACGTCCAATTCTGGAAATTTTTCCAGAACAGGGCGCCACCCGGCTTCCGCTCGCGACGCCGCCCACGTCGCACCTCGCGCGCCTGCTGCTCAGACAGCAGCAGGTCCCTCTCCGCGTCGCTCCGTGCCCCCTACACCCTCCGCCGGCCGGCCAAGCCGCTCCGGCGAGCTCGCCCTCACGGCAGAGCTCCGCTCTCGCACGCCGCACCTCCTCCGCGCTCGCTGCGGCCGCAGCTGCCGCCCTCGCACTCGCGCTCACGCTCACTGGCTGAAGGAGAAGAAGGAGGAGACGGTGGAGACGGGAGGGGAGGCGTGCCCTTTTTAAGGCCGCGCGGAGAGGAGAGAGAAGGATTTGCGGCAGGGGAATCTGCAGCCGCAGGAGGGAGGAAAGGCGAATATGCGGTCTGCGCGCGCAGGCGCGCAGACGACTCGCGTGTGTCGAAAATAACGGATTTACAGACGTCTGGAAACTATCCCAGACGTCTGGTCCGACGTCTGGGACACATCCCAGACGTCTGGGGCAAGCGTTCGTAACAAGTCCCACCTCGTGAACGCAAGAGTACGGCGGGTAACATAAATTGAAAAAGTGCTTTATGCTCTTCGCCTCGAGACACACAGGGGTGAGGACCCTCGCCCTCTTCGCGCCTCATCCGTGACACTCCCCCACGAACCTAGCACCCGGATCTGACTAACCCTGCCTGTGCACACCTCGCGCACCACCCACGCCGGTGTGCCTGGTCCTGGGCACGTCACCCGACCTGCTTACCTGATTAAGGCTCTGGGAGAGCGAACCCTGGAGTGAATTTGAGAGAGAGAGAAGCGGGGAGGGTAGGGGTTAGGTTTTGCCTAACCGATCGCCTGTGCAGGAAACAAAAGAGGAAGCAAAGGAGGAGGAGAGGCGAGGACTTAGCCGCAGGGAGACAGCTGCGGTCAAAGAGAAAGGGAGAAGGACTTAGAGCGGTAAAGAAGCAAAGGAGGAAGACGACGCTGTAGCTGCAGAGAGGCAGAGGCAGAAAGTGAAGGAAAAGAGAAGAAAGCAGAAAGGCGTGCAGCAGAGAAGAAAGAAGAAGAAGAAGAAGAAGTCAAAAGAGAAGGCGTCCAGCAAAGATAGAAAAGAGGAAGAAGAAGCCAAGAAGAAGAAGAAGAACCAGCAGTAGCAGCAGAAGCACTGTAGCAAGAGGCATTTAAGGTGTCTGACCCTTGGAGTCAGACGTCTGAAAAGAGAGAGAGAAATAGGAAGACAAAAGGAGAAAGAGAGAAGAAAAGAAGAGACAATTTTCCTTTCTTTAATTTTTTTTTGTAAAACAGTATATATTGTAAATTGTGATTTTCTACGCTTCTAGAATCAAGTTTGCTCCCTGAGTTCGACCTCAGAGATTTTCTATTTTCGAGTAATAAAATATAATCAAACCGGTAGATTTTAACTTCCAACCAGTTTTTGGCACCGTTGACGAGGAGAAATGGGCATTCTGGAAGCTACTAAATGACAATTTCTGATATAATACTGACTTAATCTCTCTTCTGTTGTGCAGGCACAGGAAGGCAAGAAGGAACAAGCAACCGCACAACAACCACACCAAGGGACAGATAACCTTCTACCCTCTCTCTTAAGCCCTTCAAATTCTAAAGAGGAAAAAGAAAAGAAAAATCAATCTAGGGTTACCTGTCTTCTATACATAGTAATTCAAAGAGTTGCCTACTTTTAAATGTCAACACATTTTATCTACATATCCACTTAAGGTAACTAGGGCTGAAACCTTCTTGCTTGAGCCCTAGTTACCAATTCTGAGGCAACTAATTGGACCAATTAGAGCCAACCTAGGATTCAAAGATAAGGTTTTAGAGATACATCTTCTAATCAAGAACTGAAAATTCCAAAAGGAGGTGTGCCTAAACCATTGCTTGAAAAGACCTATTAAGAGAAACCCTAAGCAATCCGGCTCTTAATTCACTTGAACCATAAAAGAAAGGACCTAATAAGCTCTCACAGGAACTAAAAGGTGAAGTTGATCCCTTGGATTAACCAACCTTCAAATTAGGTCACTCTTGCACAACAAACGGTTTAAAGTTCAAGTGAAACCCTAAGCACCTTGATCTTAATTAAAAGTGGTAGACTTAAGAGGTTAAGGTCCCCATTCTGGTCTACCTGGAATCTCAGTGACAAGAGAGGTCGGGTAGGGGAAACCCTGTAACCCGTGGGGGTGCTCTACCGTGTAGGGGTCTTCGCGGGACTCACCCTCTCTGGCTGCCTAGGTAATTCTCAAGTGGACGACCTTCTGATCAAGGGGTATCATCCGCCCCGAAGCTTTATAGTCGCCCAACATTTTAGGTGCCTTGATTGGGTTCAATACTTTCTAACCTCGTCCAATCCATCAGTGCATGTTCGGTAGGAGGTCTTTGAAACCTCCTCTAGAAATGCACTCTCCCCGAGGCCAAGCCTCGGTACCCTTGTTTGTGTGACAACCACTCCACATAGACCTCTCTTCTGACTCTGAACCTAATTCCCCTTCTTCTTCCATCATGGCTCAGCCTGTTGAAGAAGAGAATAATCTTGAGCACCTTCTCCAGCAACTTAATGATCTCTTCCAAAACTTCATGAACCCACCACAACGTCCCATGATGCGAGATCACATAATCCCGCTGCGGTGGCAATTGAGCCTCAAGTCAGAATCCCGACTGGAGGACCTAATTCCGAATTGAAGCCTAATATGATTCATGTCATACCTAAATTTTATGGGCTTAACTCTGAAGATCCCTTCCAGCATATCAAACAACTTAAGCATCTGGCCCAGACCTTCGGGTCAGATGCGTAGAATCGGGATATCTTACTCATGAAGATGTTCTCTTTCTCCCTTATGGACAAGGCAGCTCATTGGTATCAGACATAGAACCGCTCGATCAACACTTGGGAAGAACTTCAGTTCGAGGTTTTGAAGAAGTTCTTTCCCATTGGTCAGACAAACGCCTTGTGCCTTCAGATTACTCACTTCACGCAGCAGACGGGAGAACCTCTTCATGAGGCATGGAATCGATTCCAGGATCTCATGAGAAAGTGCCCCCATCACAGAGTTCCTAAATGGGAAGAAGTCTAGTCTTTTTACCAGGGACTCCGTGAAGATATTAGACTGTTCGTCAATGCAACTTGTGGAGGGAATATCATGGGTCAACATGAAGATACCGTGTGGGAGATTCTTGAGAATATGTGTGAGAACTCCATCAACAATGACTCCATAGGATTATTTGACTGAACGAATACCCGCGTAGCGACGAACCTTAGGGGAGTACATGAGACGTAGGGCCTGTCCGCATCAGTCGACCTGGAATTAACGGCCAGTCAGTTGGACAAGGTCTCAATTATTGAAAAGAAGGTGGACGAACTGACTCAGCACTTGCAAAGAGCCACCTCTGCGTAGAACTCCTTCGCACAACCACCTCCCGCATAGGAAACTGTGTAAAACATTTTCCACCAACCTTCTCCTGGGATGGACTCGTATCCACCCCCATCTGAGTCCGGGACCGGAGGGACCTCTAATCCTTTCTATTCTTGCCGGGGGAATACTACTCCCCCATTCTCCGACTTTCTTGAGGCTCCTCAGACCTGCGAGGACCTCAACGCCATTCAGAATGACCCATTTTCCAACACCTACAACCCTGGATGGCTGAACCATCCTAATTTCCAATGGGCAGGAAATTCTCAGAACCCAAGACCACCCTTTCAGCCCCGTCCATAAGCCCCTCATCCTTACCAGCCGCCTTAGCCTCGGCCCAACCCCACTTATCCATCCGGGCCCAACCAAGACCAAATGTCCCTTATCCTCCAAACTCTGGCTGACATTCAAAGAACGAATGCAGCTATCCAGAAATAACATAAGGACGAAATCACAGAGGTCTGCAACCAACTTGCCCAGTTGGCAAATTCTCGCCAACCTGGCACACTTCCTTCTCAACCTCTGCCTAACCTGAATAGCGAGTCGACCCAACGGTACGTTACGAACCCAAACCTGAAACAAGCACACTTGATCTATCAGGCCCCTTCTATTCCATCACCTGACGGGATGGAGGCATCAACCTCCTATGCGGGTTACCAACAGCAGCAGCCCATCTTACCGACCCCCAACCAGAACCAGGCAGGACTAAATTCAGTAACAACTCGTAGTGGTAAAGCAACCTAAGATCCACCTTATCCAGACCACTATAAGCCTGGTAGTGACCCAAACACTAGGACAGTTATCCAGGATGTTCCTATCCCTGTCCCAGATCAAAAACCTGGACCTATCCTAGAGGAACCAACCAAGGTTCCATTTCCCAAGGCCTTGACCAAGGGAAAGAGAACAGCTAAACCTGTGGCTCCTGAGGAGGACCTGATCAAGCTCTTTGAGCAGGTCCAAATAAACATCCCCTTGATGGATGTAATCCGCCACGTACCGGCTTACGCACGATTCTTGAAGAACGTGTGTACACCTCAGCGTAAGCCGTGAACCAAGAGTGGGCGTCCCATTGTACTCTCAGAGCAAGCCAGCTCTGTAATCCTAAGTAAACTCCCACCCAAGGCAAAAGACCCAGACACTCCTGGTGTAGACCTGGATAGGTTATGTTAATATGGTGATTTAATCATTGTAATGAGTATAGTGGTTAACCTAAATCGAGCCTAACCATCTTTTTACAAAAATTTTAACCTGGCCTACTTGATTTTATCTTGGTCACTTTTAGGCCCAGCGTCGAACTCAGGGAAGCAGGATTAGAGGTGAATAAGTTTCTACGCCTGTCCTACAACGAATCTCTTCCGTTCGTTTGTTATGTTTTTGGTGTTTTTCTATTTAAGATTTTTTTCTAGTAATTTTTGTCCTTGAGGTACACCCTCAAAATCAGGTTCTTGACTTTGAGCCAAATTAGGGTTCCAAGACTGGTCTTACTATTCGCAAGACTGAATACCTGCAAGTCAAGGATTAGCTTTTCTCTTTTATATATTTTTTTATCTTTTTGATAGCAGGAAAGAGAAATAGAAATAAGATAAATATAGTATGTATATATATATAGATATATATTATATATATATAGGGGTGGGGGTGGAGGTGGAAATGGCGTGTAGCACGATGTCGAGTTGATCGTCGTCTAGGAAGACGCAACCAACAGGACGAAGTGCCGCGTGGAGTGTAGGATGGATGGGTGGAAGGTGTGTGTGGAGATGCTTTCTATACTCGTGTATTGGGGAATATCAGCAACTGGTGCAGATATTCCCGCGATACGTATGGTAGGTGATATGAAAAAATATATATATGTATATATATATAAATATATATTTATATGTATATATATAGATATGGTTATAATTATATAGGTGTATATGTAGTTATATATATATATGTATATGTATATGTATATATATATAAAGGTATGTAAATATATATAGATAGATGTATATATATATGTATATATATATATATGTATTTATAATTAGATATATCTGTATGTATATATAACTATATAGATGTAGATATATATATGTGTGTGTATATATATATATATATATATATATATATATATATATATATATATATATATATATATATATATGTATGTATGTATGTATGTATGTATGTATGTATATGTATGTATGTATGTATGTATATGTATGTATGTATATGTATATATATGTGTATATATGTATGTATGTATTTATATCTGTAAATATAGATGTATATATGTATGTATATATATGTATGTGTGTATATATATATATATGTATGTATGTATGTATTTATAGCTATAGATATATATGTATATATGAATGTATATTTGTATGTATATATATATATATATATGTATAAATATATGTGTGTATATATATATATATATATATGTATATGTATATATATACATATATATATATATGTTTATAAATATATATATAAATAAATATATATATGTATATAAATATATATATATATATAAATATATATATGTATATATATATATAAGTATATAGTTGTGTACAAGTGTGGTGTGTGTGTGCGTGAGGTGAGTGTTTGTGAGAGAGAGAGAGAGAGCGTCTGCTGGTTAAGTCGTCCAGAAGCTTCAGTCGACGTTTGGTGGTGCGCGCAGGAGCTTGCACACGCAGGCACAGGCGCAGGCGTGCGAAGATGCGTGCGCACGCTTGCCAGAGCGGGTGTGAGGAGGGGCTTGCAGTGGAGTGCGCTGCGGGCTGGAGTGACGCAGACGAAGACGCAGATGCGGGAGCAGGCGGGTGCAGACGCAAGCGCAGGCGCTAAAGAGAGCACGGGGAGAGTCGCGGGCGCGGGCTGGAGGCGATTGTGGCGCGGAGAGAGAGAGCGCGGTGACCAGATAAGTGAGAAACTTTTCGGTCACCGCACTGTAGCTACAGTGTCGCGCTCTCTAGCGTAAACAGTAGCTACAATGCGCGCTCGGCGCGGGCGACCGGCTGCACCCGGTTTAGCGTGCGCAGGCACTGTGGAGCGCGCTAGCACGCGTGCGGAAGGAGCTGCATTGGCTACTGGCGTGCACGCAGGGGCTTGCGCGCGCGTGGGGCCGCCGGTGCCTTGCTGCTGCTGCGGTTGAGCTTCAAAGCTCGACTCTGTGGCAATGGCGGAAAGGGATGGAACAACGAAAATAGAGAGGTGAACCACCACGCCCACCGGCTCTTTGATGAGCTGGGCGGTGGTGGGACTCACAGTGGTAGTCGTGTACCACTGTGAGCTGCTCCTGCCCACAGCGTAGCTCCTCAGGAGGAAGAGAGGCTGCGTATGGAGGGGAGAGGGGAGGAGATGGCCTGGAGAAGGAAGGGTGTTGTGTGTGTTTTGTCAACCAGGCTCCATGCGCAAGGAAGCGAGGCGGGCTTTTTAAAGAAGATGGAGGCAAGCTCAGCCATGCCCTGGGCTGTGCATGGCTGAGCATGCGGATGGCAGGGCATGCTGTGTAGAGAGTGGCGCGAAGAAGAAGTAGCCATGCCCTGCAGCCGCGGAGAAGAAGAAATTCAAAGCTAATAAAAAAAAAGTGAAGATGGTGAATTTGCGAGGAAACACTTGAAGAATACGTTAATTACAAGGCCAATTTATTCCCTCTCCTCCCCTCTCAAATAAATGCATGCATGCGTTTATTTTTACAAATGCGACTATGGCTACCTAATATGCAATGGCAATGCTAGGAAATAACACAAGATGGCACTTTTATTGGTGTATTTTTGCTGTGCAATCAACTCCCCTGATTTCATGTAAGATTGGTGAAACCCAGTTTGATAGAGCATTATTGGACCTAGGTGCCTCCATAAACCTGATACCCACATCCCTACTTAACCACCTAGAAGAATCCGAACTGAAACCGACTGAGGTGACATTGCAGTTAGCCGATCGATCTATCAAGTCACCTAAGGGAATTCTTGAGGATGTTATTGTTAGGGTGCGAGATTTCTACTACCCTGTAGATTTCATAGTTCTAAACATGGACGCACTTGAGAATCCAAGGGATACACCAATCATACTAGGGAGACCTTTTCTGGCCACTACAAGGGTCAATATAAGTTGTGAAGAGGTTCAAATAGAGCTGAAGTTTAAAAATCAGACTCTCAAGATTGATATCTTTAAGGCCCCAACAAGGGATTAATTGTGATGTCGTAAAACAAATTTATGACATCTGATTAACATGTTTACATTACTTAAGATGTCTATTTATGCATGCTCTTAAGCATAGGATTGCATTGCAGGCTATAAATATTTCATAACATGCATCATCTTGCATTTAGAGTAGTTTGAATAAAATGGAGGTTAATTGTCTCCTTTTATGTTCATGGACAAAGCAAACTTTTTATCAGGGTCTCGGATTGAAGATCCAACCGTATAGATGTGATCAGGGCGTCGATTGGAGTTCAACGACTCCAAGATCGCCCTAATCAGACATTTGTAGCATCAGATAGAGATCGGGGAACCCTAGAAGATCAAGGGCCAAGATGGTGAGAATCCACACTTCAAACGACAAATCCAACCGCACGGATGGATTTGGATCGACGATCGCAACATAATGGTGCGAAAATCGACTCAATCCGACACCCGTGGCACCATCTACATCATCCAAAAGATGGACGACCAAGATGGTGCCATGTGGTGCCATCTCAACCGTCCAACCAACCCACAAGGCCGCTGCTACCTCTCCAAAAGAAGATCCAACGTGTGATCTGGGTCGTTGGATCTTGATCCAACAGCTGTGGATGCGCGCGCTTGATTTCATCCACGCGACTATCTGGACGACGTAGCACAGCGGGTGAGCACCTTATCGCGAGGCGCTAGCGCGTGTTCGAAACGCGAGAAGCGGTCGAGCGGGCGCGATTGACTGCTCGATCGCGATCGAACGGTCGCGTGCGCCCAATCCCCTCCACGCGCTATTACACACCCACGCGTGACGCGGGATCGTACGTAGGCGGGCGCGTGCTAAGATTGGCTGGATGTGCACATGCGTTGAGCGTGCGATAGGCGAAGAGGTGCATGCACGACGCCCACGTTCAGACCTTTAGCGACAATTTTATCCGTCAATAAAGGTCCTGAATTAATGTTTTTAAAATTGGAATGACCAAAATGCCCCCACTTCTTGCAACTATAAAAGGAGACCCCCTCCACACGAAATTCTGATCCCTTTCTTCTCTTCTCTCCCTCTCCAAAGCTCAAGAGAAGCTTGTCCCACACCCGGGATGCTTCTCACGAGATAGTCAATTTTTTGTCCCCCTTTCGGAAGTGGATCCCGCGACGACGACGACGTCCTCCATTCTCATTCCTCCTGCCTCGATCTCCTTCTTCCCACTCCGTCCTCCTTCATCCAGGTGGCGTCTCGTCCGACTCGTCCTCTAAGCGATCGTCGAGGAGGATAACTTCTCTTTCCCATTCTTCTTTACAGCTTTCTAATGTAGAATTTTCCTACTTTTTAGTGTAATTCTTCTTTGGTTTTATTGTATAAACATTTTAAATTATTGAATGCATATTTTCTCTCTCTCTCTCTAGTTTAGTCTGTTTGTTATTATGGCTTCATTATAATTACATCGCCTCACTTTTCAAGAAAAATTCTAAAAAAAAATATAATTGCGAATATAGATCGACGTAGCCTCCATGTGTTCGACCCGGGATTTCCATTCCGGTATAAATTTTATTTGTTGAACACGAGTTCTTTGCTTTCAAACTACAACGACAGGGTTTTTTTTAAACCAAACACGTTAGCGTAGCAACCCGTGCGTTCAACATTTTGGCACCATTGCTGGGGACGCAACGATTTCCGATCTTTTCGCATTTCTTGCACTTTATTGATTTCAAACTTGCTTTCTCTTGTGTCTATTGTTTTGCAGAGACCTCCATTATGGAATCAAGCGGTAGACTGGAGTAAAGTACAGTTGAAGACAACTGTAAGTGCTCCCCATTTTTCCCCCCTCGAAAGATTTCATTCGCCACATTAAATCCAAATTCCAGTTAACCTTGGTGTTTGTATAAATCCTAGGAATAGTTTGGTTGTTTGGATTCTCACTCACATTCATTCCACCCTCATTTATAATAATAATAAAAAAAAAAGATAATCTTGTGGGGCAATTTTCAACAAACACACAACGTACACCCACATTCAAGGCACTAAACCGAATTGATTTGTTTCTACTCAACTGAGTTCTGATCTGTGGAACCGGTACACACAAAGCAACACATAAAAGAGTAGAAATCATTCTAGGTTAACCATCTTTGTATGCCTAACCTAGTGGTGCATTTGTGGCTAATTGTTTGGGTTGTTTGGGCCACACCACTCTACTTAATATCAACTCATCAAGTAGCTCCTCCTCAAGGTTTTCAATCTAGGTCTATTCCAGGCACTCCACTTTCTTTTTGGTTTTAAAAGAAAATAATCTTCACCCGTGTTTGACAACTTGGTTTGCCTAGAAACTTGATTGCAATCCACCTAATTTGAAACCCAAAAAGCTATTTAAGCAAGATTTGAACATTAAAATCCACGCATCACAAATAATCTTGCTTGAAAACCTTGGTTGTGCACGCACTTACACAAATCTCAATCAATCATTAAGGGCACAACCCACTTTAAGAGCCCATCACATTCCATAAGCACCACAATCCCAGGCCTTAATAAAATTGAGTAGACGTTGGCCTTAAGGTCTGATTCGCCCTCTAGGGCCTAGTCTGAGATTGTCTTTGATTAACCTACTTGTACTGATTAATCTGATGTCTAGCTAAGGGAGTAGCGTCAAACGATCGCAGCTGAGGGGTACACTAGGAACCGGAGGCGAAAGCCGAAGGAAGAACCTTCCCCCCAGTCCCTCCTTCTAACTGGTTGGATTGAACAGACGCAAGTAGAGTAAATCATTTACAGTCTTAAGGCAGGTTTTGGGAGTCAGTAGATCCTTAGGCTACCCCACTTAAGGACATCCTTGTTTTGTTGTGACCTCTTAGTTTATGCTGGGAAGACGGTCATTGAATCCTCGATTGGAAGGACCATTAGAGTATTCTAGGAGGCGCAAATTAGATTTTGGTCAAATTGATCCCATGGCTGACCAACAACCTCCTCTGCTTAGAAATCCACAGGATGAATTTCGAAGGCAGCTGGAACAAATGCAGAGAATGCAGGAATGGTTCCAAAGAATGCAGGGCGCTCAGCCCTTGAAGGATTTTTATGATCCTTCAAATTACGGGGAACGTCTCGGTGTCCAGATTCTAGCCGATGACGTAGAAATCAAGCCCCAGATGTTAAGCCTGATCAAACATTATCATGGGCTTGGCTCCGAAGATCCGTTTTACACTTGGAGGACTTGACCACTTTGGTCTAGACCACCAAGGCATGAAACGTAAATGAGGAGCAAATGATCATGAAGCTCTTCCCCCACTCTCTTAGGGATAAGGCCACGCATTGGTATAGGACAATAGGAAGACCAATTGCAACTTGGAATGAGTTGAAATCGGCCTTTCTGAAGAAATTCTTCCCAGTCGGACGTACCAATGCTTTGAGACGGGCAATCACTATCTTTACCCAACGGCCGGGGGAGCAGTTTCATGTGGCCTGGGAGCGATTCCAGGACCTATTGCGGAGGTGTCCACACCACGAGGTGCCGAAATGGCAACTTGTGCAGATCTTCTATCATGGGTTGACTGAGCAACTTAGAAATCATGTGGATGCTTCTTACGGAGGTAATTTCCTCAATAAAGATGCAGATAGTGCACATGATTTATTTGAGGAAATGAGTGAAAATTCAATCAATCATGCTTCCATGGATACATTTAATTGGTCCCAGCATCCCAGATCAAATGTCAATGAAGTTCATGACTCTCATTCATTTGATATGGAATTGATTTGTAACAAACTTGCTAAGGTGGACTTGGTTGCTAAGAGAATGGAAGAGTGGATGGCTGGCAATTCTATGAACAACTCTCGATCCACTCAATCCCAAAATTCAGGATTCCATTCTTCACGAGCTCCTTCTGGACGGGAGTTCGTGAATCAACTTGATGCGGCTCAACCTGTGAGTCAGCATTTTTCGGAACCCCACGGGTTCCAAACTGGGGCCTTTGATCCCAGTTTTTCTGATCCTTCCCTTTCTTTCTCTCCATCCTGACCTTATGAGGATGTCTGTGCTGTACAAGAGAATGTTAGATCCAACCCCTACTTTAATGCTTATAATCCGGGCTGGAGAAAGCACCCTAACTTCTCTTGGAAAAATCCAGGGCAACAGACCCAATTCCGACCCGACAACTATGCTTCGCAACGACCAATGGGTCAGGGTCATGTATATACTCAGTTGCCTCCAAATCAGGTCAATCAGCCAGCTTAGAATGCCCATCAACTCACAAGGAAGGCTAATTTGAACCGACAAATGGTAGAGATGCAAGGATCCATGCTCCAGCTCATGCAGCAAATGAAAACCTCGCTGGACAACTTGCAGTCCGGGCTCATTGTTAACTCTCATCAACCCGGATCTCTACCATCCCAACCTGTACCCAACCCGCGAAATATTATGAATTCGGGCAACCAAGCCCATGGGTATAGAAATCAGAGGGACCCACACGCACATGCTCAGGTGGTTGAGCAGGGTTCATTGTCCTCTACATCTTCTTCTTCAAATCAACAATTCATGGCTAACTTCAGTAACGAGAAGTTTGGATCTGGGTGCATCCATCAACCTAATTCCGACTTCTCTTTACGAGAAGTTTGGATTAGGTGAACTTCGACTAACTTCAGTAACGCTACAGTTAGCAGACCGCTCGGTCACAAACCCGCGAGGCGTTATTAAAGATGTTATAGTTAAGGTCAAGGATTTCTATTTTCCTATAGATTTCCTTATCCTTGACATGGATATACCTGATAATCTGAGGGACACGCCCATCATTCTAGGGCGTCCGTTCCTGGCTATCGCTAAGGTCAACATTAATTGTGAAAGCGGTAGCATGGAAATCGCCTTTGGGGATCAACGAATGAAATTGGATATTTTTAAGGCGATTAATAAATTTAAGGATTGTGGATTTATTGAGGAACTTGAGGAGGATAACGGAAACATTGAAACTTGTTTGATGGTTTCTTCAATCGAAAGTTCCTCCTTTGATGATGAATTCGACCCACAACCCTCTATGGCTGACTTGCCATCTTCTGAAGAGGTTATTGATTTTGTTCACTCACAACCTCTTCCTCTTGTTGAATCTTTAGCATCTACCCTACCATCAATCATCAACCCGCCCCAGCTTAAACTGAAACCATTGCCTGAGAATTTGAAATATCAATTTTTAGGACCTCAGAAGATGCTCCCTGTGATTATCAGTGCTAAATTGACAAAGGAGAAAGAAATTAAATTGATCGAGGTCCTGAAGGAACATAAGGAGGCAATTGGTTGGACCATTCATGACCTCAGGGGGATCGAGCCATCTTACTGTAATCATAGAATATTCTTGGAAGATGGATCCCGCCCTTCTCGCCAGATCCAGAGGAGATTAAATCCAAATATGCGAGAAGAGGTCGAAAAGGAAATCATCAAGTGGCTCGATGCAGGAATTATTTATCCAATCTCTGATAGTCCCTAGGTAAGTCCCGTGCATATTGTTCTGAAGAAAGCCGGGATTACCGTTGTGACTAACGAGAGAGGAGAATCTGTCACAACTTATTCAGCTTCCTCTTGGAGGGTTTGTATTGATTATAGGAAGCTGAACGCAGCCACAAAAAAGGATCATTTTCCCCTACCCTTCAACGATCAAATCTTGGAAAGATTAGCCGGGCAAAAGTACTTCTACTTTCTTGATGGCTACTTGGGATACAATCAAGTTCCTATCCATCCCGAGGATCAGGAAAAAACTACTTTCACCTGTCCCTACGGAACCTTTGCTTTCCGTAGGATGCCTTTCGGGTTATGTAATGCACCTGCGACTTTTCAAAGGTATATGCTAGCCATATTTTCTGACATGGTGGGAGAGTTTATGGAAGTCTTCATGGATGATTTCTCTACTTTCGGAGAATCATTTGACTCTTGTTTGGCTAATCTGGAAATGATTCTTAAGCGATGTATCAAAACACGATTGGTCCTTAACTGGGAAAAGAGTCATTTCATGACCCAAGAAGGCATTGTTTTGGGTCATGTAATCTCTGAACGGGGAATTGAAGTGGATAAAGCTAAGGTTGATGCTATTACTAAACTTCCTCCTCCCACATCTGTTAAACAAATTCGATCATTTCTTGGCCATGTGGGATTTTATCGAAGATTCATCAAGGATTTCTCGAAGGTTGCTCGTCCCTTGAGCAATCTTCTTGCCAAAGAAATGCCGTTTGTTTTTGAAGAATCATGCCAAAAGGCATTTGATTTCCTGAAAACGGCAGTCACCTGTGCTCCAGTTTTGCAACTACCAATTTGGACAGCCCCTTTTGAGATCATGATCGACGCTTCTGATTACGCGGTTGGGGCTATCTTGGGTCAGAAAATTGATAGAAAGCCCTCTGTCATTTACTACGATAGTAAAACTCTGGATGAAGCCCAGCGGAATTACACTATTACTGAAAAGGAATTACTAGCTGTAGTGTTCGCTTTGGAAAAATTCAGGGCTTATCTCTTAGGGTCTCATGTTATCATCTATACCGACCACTCGGCCTTGAGACATCTCTTGGCCAAAAAGGATGCTAAACCTCGGCTTATTCGTTGGATTCTTCTGCTTCAAGAATTTGATCTTGAAATCAAGGATAAAATCGGGGTACAAAATGTGGTAGCGAATCCTTTGTCGAGACTCCTAGGTGATTCCTCTCATCCAGACATTCCAATTACTGACACTTTTCCGGACGAAACTATTCTTACAGTTTTAGGTGTCCACACCCCATGGTTTGCTAACATTGTTAACTATTAGGCCGTTGCTCAAATCCCGCAGGATTGGACCAAACAACAACGGGATAGACTCAAATCTGAGGCCAAATACTACTTCTGGGAGGATCCTGAGCTGTACCGCATCGGCTCTGATCAGATTATTCGCCAATGTATACCGGAGAATCAATTCAACAGTATACTTGAGTTCTGCCATGCATCTGGGTGTGGTGGACATTTCTCCGGGAAAAAGACGGCCGCAAAAATCTTGCAATCTAGCTTCTATTGGCCGTCTTTATTTAAGGATGCCCAGGATTTCTCAAGGTCATGTTCTCGATGTCAGACACTCAGGAGCATAACTAAGAGAGATATGATGCCCCTAAACACAATTCTTCCTGTCGAAATTTTTGATGTTTGGGGCATCGATTTCATGGGACCCTTTCTCCCTTCATTTGGACATCAGTACATTCTTGTTGCTGTCGATTATGTGTCCAAATGGATTGAGGCGATTCCCACCCGAACTAATGACCATAAGGTGGTTATTGATTTTGTCAAGAAAAATATCTTCAGTAGGTTCGGGATTCCGAGGGCCATCATCAGTGATGGTGGCACTCATTTTACTAATGCCCAATTCCAGAATTTGTTGGCCAAATATGGGGTTAATCACCGAATTTCCACACCTTACCATCCCCAGATGAATGGACAAGCCGAGATCTCCAATCGAGAGATCAAGAACATTCTGCAGAAAACAGTTAGGCCTGATCGCAAGGACTGGACTTAAAAGCTTGAGGATGCTCTTTGGGCCTACCGTACAGCGTATAAAACGCCCAGCGGCATGTCTCCATTCCATTTGGTGTATGGAAAGGCATGCCATCTACCCGTAGAGATTGAACATAGGGCATTCTGGGCGATCAAACAATGTAATTTAGATCTGAATTTAGCTGGGAAGACCAGGAAACTCCAACTATTTGAGTTGGAGGAGCTTAGAAATGATGCATATGAGAATGCCAAGATCTACAAGGCTCAGACCAAAGCTCTACATGATCAACTGATTTCCCGCAAGAGCTTTGAGCTGAACCAGAAGGTCTGGTTATTCGATTCTAAACTTAAGCTCTTTCCTGGCAAACTTAGATCTAAATGGAATGACCCATTCATAATTGACCAGATTTTTCCAAATGGAGCCATTCAGATTTCTGATCCAAAGACGGGTAACACATTTAAAGTCAACGGTCAACGTCTGAAGCCTGTTATTGACCGTATTCTTCCAGAACCCGTCTCAGACACGGTTGCCCTAGCCATTCTATGACTTCTTTGGCTGGACTTTGCCTAGCTGACGGCATTAAAGTCAACAGTTGTACATATGACACAAAGCTGATACGAGCTTTATATTCAGGTGACATCTTTCATACTCTACCCTTTCTTTCATGTCTCTTTTTCAATGAGGACATTGCATCGGCTAGGCATGGGGGGGTGGATTCATTTTTGAATCATTTGGTCAGCTTTGTGAAATTCATGAAAATTATTTTTCTCTTCTTATTTATACATAAAAAAAAAATTAAGAAGGAATAGTGGACATTAGGACTTTTCAATCTTATGAAATACTACATTATGATCTGAACACAAAGACCCTTCAGGCCTTTGGACTTAATCAACCCGTGTATCTACTAAAATGTGGATTTATTTTTCAAGACCTCGCCAACCTAAATTTTATTTTAATTGGAGTAAATAAATTTGGGTGATAAGTACACGACTTATCAACCCACCCTCTGATTTGAGGGAATTTTGATTTTTAAGCATCTACACACTATCTTGTCACTGACTCATTGTTCGGCGATTCCAACGGAAATTGGGTAGCTAATGAATCTTCTAGGGTGATATGGCTGGCAAGTTATTGTGGGTAACAGCCCATAGGTAGGTTGTCCGGAGCCCAGTCACTGGATCTTTCTCTTTTTGCTACCTTTAGGTAAATCTTAGATCAGGGAAGCCTCCTACTTAAAAAAAAAAAAGAAAAGGAGAAAAGAAAAAAAAGCCACACTTCGCCGCACGAGTATGGCTGGCAAGTTGTCAATGGTAACAGCTCATCGACCGATTATCCAGAACCCAGCTCAATAAATGCACTGAAAAATCCCAAAACACTTAGGAAGAAGAGAAGTAGAAAAAATCAGGGAGATATACACTGGATTCACCCTTGTGTTGACCCCGTAAAAAAATAAAAGTAGGGAGAAAGCTACCGATTGTAAAGATACACCTTTAGGCAGAATTTTTTTTTTAGGTCACCTAGAGGCGTAGAAATCCGAAGTTCGTTTTAACTACCGGTCAACGAGTCTATCACATTCACAACAAGATGCTTAGAACTTAGGGTTCTCATCAAATCTTGGGTGAGTTGAATGGCTGTAAAAAGCCACTCTTAAACCCTGAAGCTTGAAAATTCAAAAAAATTAGAAAAAAAGAAAGAGAGAAAAATAAAATTTTCTTTGAATAAGGCGAGGGCTTGAGGCGGTCTGCGTTTTGGCAGATACTCGGGTACTGTTGTGTTTTTCAAAGTTCAGATCCTAAGTAGACATTTTCTTAATGATTGAAAATAACTCATGCCCAAATAATCCAACCAGATTCTTCTATAAATAGCATATAGTTTTTGCTAGGGACTAGCAAAAGATAGGCATGGGGGTATGATGTAAACATGTTTACACTACTTAAGATGTCTATTTATGCATGTTCTTAAGCATAGGATTGCATTGCATGCTATAAATATTGCATAACATGCATCATCTTGCATTTAGAGTAGTTTGAATAAAATGGAGGTTAATTGTCTCCTTTTATGTTCATGGACAAAGCGAACCTTTTATCGGGACCTCGAATCGGAGATCTAGCCGTACAGATGTGATCAGGGCACCGATTAGAGTTCAACGACTCCAAGATCGTCCTAATCAGACATTTGTAGCATCAGATAGAGACCGGGGAACCCTAGAAGATCAAGGGCCAAGATGGTGAGAATCCACACTTCAAACGACAAATCTGACTGCACGGATGGATTCAGATCGACGATCGCAACCTAACGGAGTGAAAGTCGACTCAATCCGACACCCGTGGCACCATCTACATCATCAAAAAGATGGACGGCCAAGATGGCACCGCGTGGCACCATCTCAGCCGTCCAACCGACCCTCAAGACCGCTGCTACCTCTCCAAAAGAAGATCCAACGTGCGATCTAGGCTGTTGGATCTTGATCCAACGGCTGTGGATGCGCGCGCTTGATTTCATCCGCACGACTATCTGGACGACGTAGCGCAGCGGGTGAGTGCCTTATTGCGAGGCGCTGGCGCGCATTCAAAACGTAAGTGGGCGAGCGATGCGGGCGAGCAGGCACGATTGACCGCTCGATCGCGATCGAACGGTCGAACGCGCCCAATTCACCCCACGTGCTATTGCACGCCCGCACGTGACGCGGGATCATACGCGAGTAGGCATGCATTGAGGAACAAGCGAAGGCGCGACTTAAGCCGTCCGATTGTGAGATCGACTAGACGTGCGCGTGCGTTGAGGGCGCGACAGGCGAAGAGGCGTGCGCGCGACGCCCACGTTCGGACCTTTAGCGACGGTTTTATCCGTCACTAAAGGTCTTGAATTAATGTTTTTAAAATTGGAATGACCAAAATGCCCCCACTCCTTGCAACTATAAAAGGAGACCCCTTCCACACGAAATTCTGATCCCTTCCTTCTCTTCTCTCCCTCTCCAAAGCTCAAGAGAAGTTTGTCCCACACCCGGGATGCTTCTCACGAGATAGTCAATTTTTCGTCTCCCTTTCGGAAGCGGATCCCGCGACGACGACGACGTGCTACTCCGTTCTCGTTCCTCCTGCCTCGATCTCCTTCTTCCCACTCCGTCCTCCTTCGTCTAGGCGGCGTCTCGTCCGGCTAGTCCTCCAAGCAATCGTCGAGGAGGATAACTTCTCTTTCCCATTCTTCTTTACAGCTTTCTAGTGTAGAATTTTCCTGCTTTCTAGTGTAGCTGATTTCCTGCTTTTTAGTGTAATTCTTCTTTGGTTTTATTGTATAAACATTTTGAATTATTGAATGCATGTTTTCTCTCTCTCTCTCTCTAGTTTAGTCTGATTGTTATTATGGCTTCATTGTAATTACATCGCCTCACTTTTCAAGAAAAATTCTAAAAAAATATATAATTGTGAATATAGATCGACGTAGCCTCCTTGTGTTCGACCCGGGATTTCCATTCCGGTATAAATTTTATTTGTTGAACACTAGTTCTTCGCTTTCAAACTACAACGGCAGGTTTTTTTTTAAACCAAACACGTTAGCATAGCAACCCGTGCGTTCAACAACATTAGAGCCGTGGTTGATGAACCACAAATTGAGGACAACATGATTATCCATCATCAACCATAAGAGGATCTAAAACCGCAATTAGAGGAGTCAGAACTTGATCTAGACTGACCCATAACTCCTACCCTTGTACCCCACACTCACTCTAAACCACCCACTGCTGCTGATAACCCCATTCTTAAACTCAAGCCCCTTCCCAATCATCTAAAATATGTCTTTTTGGGGTTTCAATCAGACACTTCCAATGATTATAAACTCCAAACTTACACCTGACCAGGAATCCCGTCTGATTGCTGTTCTCCAGCAACATCGCAGAGCCATTGGTTGGACTCTCGATGATTTGACTGGACTAAGTCCCTTTTATTGCACACACCACATCTATTCTGAAGAGGGTGCACGACCTTCACGTAAGATGCAGAAACGTCTGAACCCCAATCTGCAAGAGGTCGTGAAAAAGGAGATCATTAAGTGGTTAGATGCAGGGATCATCTACCCGATCTCCGATAGTCGTTGGGTGAGCCCAATTCAGGTTGTGCCTAAGAAGGCAGGGCTCACCACCATTACGACTAAGACCGGAGCGGTCATACCTACCAGTATAGCCAACTCGTGGGGAGTCTGCATAGATTACCGAAGACTCAACTCCTCCAAGAAGAAGGATCATTTCCCACTACCGTTTATTGATCAGATTCACGAAAAACTAGCGGGAAATAGATTCTACTTTCTTGACAGGTACTCCGGTTACAACCAAGTGGCGATTCATCCAGAGGACCACGAGAAGACCACGTTCACTTGCCCCTTCGGGACGTACGCGTTCCGAAGGATACCTTTCGATCTCTGCAATTCACCAGCGACTTTTCAGCGGTGCATACTTGCCATATTTTCTGATATGGTAGGTGATTATCTGGAAGTCTTCATGGATGACTTCTCAGTTTTTGGGGTATCATTTGACAATTGCCTCCAGCACTTGGTTCACATACTCAGGCGATGCATTGACATAAATCTGGTTCTTTCTTGGGAAAAGAGACACTTTATGGTGCCTGAGGGGATCGTCCTGGGACACTTAATTTCTGAGAGAGGCATCCAGGTGGATCGAGCCAAGGTTAACCTGATTTCTAAACTTCCTATACCTAGCTTGATTAGGGATATCCGATCTTTTCTGGGGCACGTCAGTTTTTACCGTCGTTTCATCCCTGATTTCTCGAAAATCGCGTGCCCCCTGACCACTCTTCTCTCCAAGGATGTACCCTTTGAGATTTCTAAGGAATGCACTCAAGATTTTGAGATCCTTCGTGATCGAGTCACCCAAGCTCCGATCCTACAATCCCCTGATTGGTCTCAACCCTTTGAGATCATGTACGATGCATCTGACTTCGCTATAGGAGCGATTCTGGGGCAGAAGATTGACAGGAAACCCATGGTCATCTACTACGCTAGCAAGACACTTGATGAGGCTCAGCGAAACTACACGGTTACGAAGAAAGAGCTGCTAGCTATAGTATTTACCCTCGAAAAATTCAGATCTTATCTCCTAGGTTCCCACGTCATAATCTACTCGGATCACATAACTGTGAGGCATCTCCTTGCAGAGAAGGACGCGAAGCCTCGATTAATCCGATGGATCTTGCTGTTGCAAGAATTCGACCTCGAGATTCGCGACAAGGCGGGAAGACAGAACGTGGTAGCTGACCACTTGTCTCGCCTTCCTTCTGAGATCATCGACCCTTTTGGACCCATCACAGAGCATTTTCCTGATGAGCACCTCTTGACTATTGGTACCAAGCTTCCATGGTTTGCTGATATAGTAAACTACTTGGCATCACACCAGATCCCGTCTGATTGGCCGAAGGCCAAGAAAGACAAGTTGTGCTCCGATGCCAAGTACTACATCTGGGAAGACCCGTACTTATTCCGCATAGGTGCTGACTAAATTATCCAGCGATGTGTCTCGGAGGTCCAAATCAATGACATTCTCTCTTTTTACCATGACCAGGCACACGGTGGCTATTTTTCTGGGCATAAAACTGCATCAAAAATCCTCCAATGTGGCTTGTACTGGCCCACTATCTTCAAGGATGCATACAGTTACTGTAAGGCATGCAATCGTTGCCAAACTTTGGGCAACATGAGCCATCGCGACATGATGCCTTTACAACCGATTCTCGTATGTGAGATTTTCAATATTTAAGGGATTGATTTTATGGGCCCCTTCCCTATCTCGGACGGCTTCGAGTACATTTTACTCGCTGTTGACTACGTGTCCAAATGGATCGAAGCCATTCTGACCCGAACCTGTGATCACAAAATCGTCATCAAATTCATTCATCAGAATATCTTCTCACGATTCGGGATTCTTCGTGCGGTCATCTCTGATGGAGGGACCCATTTTACTAGCTCTTAGTTCAGGTCACTGATGACCAAATATGGGGTGTCACATCAAATCTCTACTTCCTAACACCCCCAGACTAATGGTCGAGCTGAGCTATCAAATTGGGAGATCAAGAAAATCCTGCAGGTTACTGTTCAACCTGACAGGAAGGACTGGTCATCCTGACTTCCAGAAGCCTTGTGGGCTTATAGGACCGCCCACAAGACCCAATTAGGCATGTCTCCTTTTAGACTGTGTACGGGAAGGCGTGTCACCTTCCCGTCGAACTAGAGCACAAAGCCTATTGGGCAGTACGGAACTGCAACTTAGATCTTTCTAAGGCTGGAACCCACAGAAAGCTTCAGATAAGTGAGATTGATGAATTACGCCTTGATGCGTACGAGAACTCGTGAATCCACAAAGAGCGAGTTAAAGCCTTTCATGACAAGCACATATCTAGAAAGATCTTCCACCCCGGTCAGAAGGTCCTACTCTTTGTTGCTCGACTTAAATTGTTCCCTGGAAAACTGTGATCCAAGTGAGTCGGACCATATCTTCTCTGACAGATTTTTGGAAATGGAGCCGTCGAGATCAGTCCGCTCAGCCATGATTTCGAGCCTTTCAGCGTGAATGGCCACAGACTCAAAACGTTCATTGACGTAACCAATACAGATATGACTGAGTCATCATTTATCCTCCATTCTCCCTAAGCTAATTGCGTCCTGCCGATGGCGTAAAACTCAAAGCTTAACAGGAGGCAGCCCATCATTCTTTATGAAAAACTGAAACCTTTTTCTGACATTTCTTTGCACTTTAGGTTTATTCATTAGGACAGCCAACTCCACCTTAGATACTTGTATCTGAGATTAGAAATCGTCTGCAACAGTCATCTCGACCCATCCACTCACCTAATTTCTATCCTAATGCATGAACTAAGCCAAATATAAACCCACCTAATGAACAATGAGGACATTGCAAACCTTAGGCATGGGGGGGTATGAAAGTGCAATAACAAGTCATAAAAAGAAAATGTTTCAACCAAAAAAAAAATCGCATATACTAAAAAAAAAAAAACTTTGGAGGAGGGAAGAAAGTGTTGGTAAGCTTCACGAAAGGAGGAGGAAAAGAGTAGAACATTAAAAAGAAGTACAAAATAAAAAAGAAAAAGGGATAGTCATTAGTAAGAAATTAAAAAATTAACCAAACTTCTAGACCACTTTAAAGAAAAGCAAAGAGAAAGTGCACAACAAGATTAGTAAGAACGCGAACCTTAGGCATTCTTGGCTAGACTCTTAGTACCCGTTAAGATGTAGATATTCCTCAAGAGGTTGAGGAAAAAGCTTAAGTATTAGGTCTAAGGCTTAGGGAGTATTCGGCCTCGTTAACTGACTTTCGATTTACGGGACTCGGTAACCTAAGCACCCAAATTCACAGACACAATCTGATTCAGCGAGCATAAATATCAAAATCACGCAGAAGCGTTTCAAATATTCTGAAAATGTCACCTAGATTAGGAGCGGTCGATCAACACAAGTTGATTTGGATGAGTTCCCAGCGCAGAGAGGTGGGAAATTCCCCTCGAAGATGCGTAACAACATATCATCTCCTCGATGCTTGTCTCCTAGGATATTTACATATCCTACTAGGGGCATGTAAGCACTCTGCTGGCTCAGGTTCCATGGATGGCATTATCACGAAATGTCAATTGACATGGTCTGAATTCAACCACAAAACACCATGGACAGGATTATCTCGAAATCTCGAAAGCCAGGGTTCTGGGGGTTACCATGGGCGGAGCTATCTTGAAGTATCGATTGCCAGGGACCTTTGAGGATTGATGATGGGGACGAGGAATTCGACACAGACCGTGTTGTGAAGCCAATCTTAAGCTAGAATTAAAAAGAAAAGAGAGAGAAAACTCTCTAAACAAATAAACCCTCTGTCTCTTTCTTACAAAACGCACTGCAAACTGAACCTAGGCTAAAAATGTCTCAGGCTTGGGTGCTTTAACCACGAAGTCCAATAAACTTTAGGATAGTTCCTGTGGGCCTTAAAAACCTTTGCAAAAGACTAAGGCTAAAGCTAGACAGATCTGGATCTTGGTTGGTACTAGAGTACCTTTTAGGCCTATGGTTGGCATTTTGACCTAATCAAGGAGACAAGAGAAAAAAGCACTTATAAAATTTGATGAAAGGAATTCATGGTCTAGAATAGAGGTTAAAACCTTAAATTTTTTGCTAAGGGACTAGCAAAAGCTAGGCATGGGGGTATGATGAGAACCTCATCATGAATCCTAACTAGCACATTTTGACCTAGTAAATTAAACAAAAGCTCCTACAAAACCTAAGGGAAAGCCTAAATCTGGGAATTACAAATCTGAGAATAAAATAATACACAAGGAGTAAAACTGTAATTTTACCATTACAGTACATAAATGGGATTTCTAAGGGTCTAGACATAGGTCAAATGGGCTTAATAAGAGAACAAGTGGGATGGTTTGATCAGGAAAGGGTTATGACAAAATCTGAGAATTAAATGACATTCTGTAACCCTAAAACAAATCAACTTTAATTCACAAAGTTTCAAGCAAGATAAAAATCAATTAAACCCTCTAAAATTCATGAAAAAATATCCCCTAGGGTTTAGAACCTTCAATTTGGCCATTGAAACCTATCTTGACCTAGATTGAGAATCATACCCAATTTTTGACCTAATTTAGGTTTTTGTGCAAAATATCTGATCAAACTTGATCAAACCTAAAATCCAACCTCACCATTGGATTCCTTAGGTCCAAATTAGGTTTATACCAAAATTTGAATCTAAGAAAAGGTTACCTTGACCCACTTTACAAAACGGTCCTCAACAATTCTTTTTGACCCTTAGCTTTTTGGACTCTTGCAGATGCCCCCTAGCTTTCCCGTCACTTTCTTCAAACAGGTCCCTCTACCAACCGCCCGCACAGGCCATACCTCCGGCGACTTTGCGCGGAGGATGGCGCCGTGCAGACCCGGGGAGCTGGCCCTAGATTTGAAAGGGGGACTCTTTGCGTTGTCCCCTACAGCATGGACCGGCTCCCATGCCCTGTCGGCCACCATACCTCTCGTGTGAACACTCGAGAAGTATGGGTCTTTTTTTGGCCATACCTCCGACGAGGTATCCCCGTCTCCTCCTTGCGACTCTCTCTCTGCCAACACCTATTTAAGGAACGGCAACCCCTGCCGCTTCCTTCAAGCCTGATTTGGCTGAAGAAAACCCTCAAATTTCATCTCCTCCTCCTCTAGCCATTCGCCTGCAGGCTTCGGCGACCCTCCTCCTCCTCTCTCCTCGCCCTGCCACCATACCAGTGGCACGGTTACCTCCGCGCCTTGCCATACCAGTAGGTGCCCTCCAGCCCCTCTTCCTTGTCGCCGCCCCTTCCCCTGGGCTCTTTCATCTCCGGCAACGGCAGCACAGCCGCTCGCCACCTCCGCCCTCTCCCCCTTCGTCTAGAGACTCTTAGCTAAGTTCTCTCTCTCTGCTCTTTATTTTTCCCTCATTTATTTCTGATATTCCGCCTCACCACTCACACACCACCGCCATCTTCTCCACCTCCGACAGACCACTAGCCAGGCGCAGCCACCGCGTCATACCTCCACACGCCTCGCCAATCACCCCACGAGCTCTGCCACAATCCACTGATCACCTTCCGCACATTCACTAATCGGCAGCACCGCCTCACACTTCCACCGACCTAACCCACCTCCACGGCCATAGAGCGACCTAGGCACGCATGCCTAGGCCACCTCGTAGCCAGCCAACCCCCGCCTCACCTTCGCCGTGACACGGCGAAGGTTCTCCTGTTGTCTGATAGAGCCGCAAGGCTCCTTTTGTGACACGAGGGTCGAGCCCTTGTCCGCCATTAACAAGCAAACAAGCTTGCTTGTTGATGAGAGTCTCATCATGAGCCCTAACTAGCTCATCTTGACCTAAGAAAGAGAATAAAAGCTCCTACATAACCTAGAGAAGGGCTTAATTCAAGGAATAAGTGTTCTGAAAAGAAAACATCAAATAAAAGGTAAAATTGTAATTTTACCATTGCAGTACAAAAATAGGATTTCTCAGAGGCAAAACATAGGTCAAATGGTCTAAATAAGATAAAAGTGGGCTGGTTAAATTAGAAATAGGTTCATGTGCAATCTAGGAATTAAATGGCATTCTGTAACCCTAAAACATACCCGCTTAATTAAACAAGGTTCTGGTCAGGATAAAAATCAAGTAAACCCTCTAAAATTCATGGAAAAATATCCTCTAGGGTTTAGAACCTTCAAATTGGCCTTTGAAACCTATTTTGACTTAGATTGGGGTCCTAGCTCATCAATTGACCAAATTTAGGTTTTTATGCAAAATGTCCAGTCAAATGTGGTCAAACCTAAAATTCAACTTCACCATTGGGTTCCTTAGGTCTAAATTAGGTTTGTACCAAAATTTGGACCTAAGGGGAGGTCATCTTGACCTATTTTGCAAATTAGTACACCTAATTACATTTTGGTCCCTATATTTTGAAAACCATTGCACAGACCCCCCTAACTTCCTCGCCACTCTTACAAGTAGGTCCCTCCACCATTAATGGGGAGAAATCCTACTCTGGCGAGGAATGGAGGGGGAATACTTCCTGATTCCTCATAGATCTCCTCCCAGATTTGGAAGGGAGATTCTCTGAGGAATTCCCTTCCATCTAAGCATAGTCCTGATCTATGATTTGCACCCAATCTCTCGTGCGAATGCACGAGAGATTTGGGTACCTCACAGACTTCCTACTCTGGCAAGAACTCTTGCGTTTGGAAGCTTGTCTTCCAAGCACAAGAGCCCCTGCCAGTGCCTATAAATTGATCCTCAACTCCGGCCGCACCTCTTTAGCTCGACTTGGCCAGAGATCCACCTCGATTTCCTCTTCTTCTCCTCTGGCCAAGTGGTCCAGTGAGCTCCGGCGAGCCTCCCTCCTCTTTCTATTCACTCTGCCACAATACCAGTGGCAAAGCTGTCCTCACCATCCTCCTCCGCATCGCGCAACACCCGTGCTAGCAACCCTAGCCCCGTCGTCGCCGCCGTCTTCCTCCACTGGACGCCTTCTTCTCCGGCGACAGCAGGTATTGCCAGCCGCCTCTCTCCCCCTTCGTCCACTTAATTAGGTTAGAACCACTCGTCTCTATCCCCTCTTCAATTCCCCTCAACCTATTTCACAAAACACCCCTCAACTGCCACTGTCCACCGCCATCTTCCCCATCTCCGGCCAACCTCCGGTGAGACGCACCCGTCATTCCACAACTCCACACATCTCACCACCAACCCCACAACCTCCGTCACACTCCACTGAACATCTTCCACCCATCCACAGGCCGCCTACAACACCACAAATGCCCCCCGACCTAACCCATAAACCTGGCCACAGAGCGACTTAGGCACGCACGCCTAGGCCGCCTCGCGGCCTGCCACCGATCGCCTCACCTTCATGGTGGCACAACGAAGGTCCTCCTATGGTCTGATAGAGTCGTAAGGCTCCTTTTGTGTCGTGCAGGGTCAAGCTCCCAGCCGGCATTAGCGACGACTCGAGCTCGACTGTTCTCCAGCTCCAGGCCACAATTGGTCGCTCCCAGGCTTCCAGACTGTGCGGGTTGCGAGTGTGTGCAAGTCCAGCCTGATAGAGGGTGCCACAAAGACCTGCAGCTGTGCCAATTGTGAAGTCGCTCTCCTGCAGTTGCTAGCAGCAGCGGGTGGGACTTTTAGTCCCACCTCAGTAAGTCGTGAGCTATCTGAGTGGTTTAAGTGGATTTTGTGTTCTCACCTCTTCGCCTCGAGACACATATGGGGTGAGGTCCCTCACCTATACACACCTCGTCCGTAAATTCATCCCGCGGACCTGGCAACCCGACCCGACTATCCTACCGAGCACTCCTCGCGCATACACCCACGCCGGTGTGCCTGGTCCCGAGCACGTGACCCGACCAGATTACCCGGCTATGGGAGAGCATACTGAGTGATATACAGAGAGAGAGACGCAGGGGTGGGTAGAGGGGTAGGTTTTTCTCTTCGGTTTGTGCAGGGAAGAAGAAGGAAGGAAGGCTAAAGAAAGAAGGAAGACTCGCAGAGGAAAAAGAGAAGGAAAGACAAGGCAGAAGGAAGAGGCGAAGCCAAAGAAGAGGAAGTCAGAGAGCTAAGGCTGAAGAAGGAAGAAGAAAGAAAGAAAGGGAAAGACAAGCAGAGCCAAGGAAAGAAGAAGAGAAAGCAGAGCCAAGGAAAGAAGAAGAAGAAGACCAGCAAGGAAAAAGGAGAAAGACACTGCAGAAGAGAGGCAAGGCAGAAGACAGAGGAAGGAAGAAGAAAGGCAAGAGCAGAGAAAGGAGCTGCAGTGAAGAAACAAGGAAGAAGAAGCATACGGCCAAAGAAGAACAGAAAGAGGAAATCCAGAGAAAGAAAGTCAGAAGAAGAAGAACAAGAAGCAGATAGGAAAAGAAATAAGAGATAAAATATTTTTTTAAGACGTCTGATCCCATAATCAGACGTCCAATTTCTCTATTTTTGCCACAATTAACTTTTAAACTTATGCATATATATTCTGAATTAAGTTTTGAGTAATTAAGTGTTCAATTATATTATTGAAATTAATGAATAAATTCCATTTACTCCCTGTGTTCGATCTCGTATACTTAGGTTTTCGAGTAATAAATTTTTATTTGTTGACAACTCTTGATCACCTATACTACGACGCAACTGACTGTTAAAACACGATCTAGCCGTGTCAACACTTGTTCTCCAGCTCTAGGCCACACGCTTCAGGTTCCAGGTTCCCAGGCTGCGCGGATTGAGTGTGTGCGTGAGTCCAGCCTGAGAGTAGTCGCTGCGAACCCTTCAGCTACGTCAATCGCGCGAAGACATTCGCCTGCAGGTGCCAGAAGAAGCGGGTGGACATTTAGTCCCACCAGTGAGCACAAGAGTGCGGTGGGTAACATAAATTGAAAAAGTGCTTTATGCTCTTCGCCTCGAGACACACAGGGGTGAGGTCCATCGCCCTGTTCACGCCTCGTCCATGACACTCCCCCACGGACCTGGCACCCAGATCTGACTAACCCTGCCTGTGCACACCTCGTGCACCACCCACACCGGTGCGCCTGGTCCCGGGTGCGTCACCCGACCCGCTTACCCAATTAAGGCTCTAGGAGAGCGAACTCTGGAGTGAATTTGAGAGAGAGAGATGAGGGGAGGGTAGGGGTTAGGTTTTGCCTAACCGGTCGCTCGTGCACGAAACAAAAGAGGAAGCAAAGGAGAAGCGGCGAGGACTTAGCCGCAGGGAGACAGCTGCGGTCAGAGAGAAAGGGAGAAGGACTTAGAGCGGTAGAGAAGCAAAGGAGGAAGACGACACTATAGCCGCAGAGAGGCGGAGGCAGAAGGAGAAGGAAGAGAGAAGAAAGTAGAAAGGCGCGCAGCAGAGACGAAAGAAGAAGAAGTCAGAAGAGAAGGTGTGTAGCAGAGATAGCAAAGAAGAAGAAGAAGCTAAGAAGAAGAACCAGCAGTAGTAGCAGAAGCACTGTAGCAAGAGGCATTTAAGGCATCTGACCCTTGGAGTTAGACGTCTGAAAAGAGAGAGAGAAAGAGGAAGACAAAAGGAGAAAGAGAGAAGAAAAGAAGAGCCAATTTTCCTTTTTTTTTTTTTTGTAAAATAGTATATATTGTAAATTGTGATTTTCTACAATTCTAGAATCAAGTTTGCTCCCTGAGTTCGACCTCGGAGATTTTCTATTTTCAAGTAATAAAACATAATCAAACCGGTCGGTATTAACTTCCAACCAGTCGCCTGTAGGCAATATGTTCCAAAACCCGCAGGTTTCCCGTACTACTGTATTCCTGATTTCTTTCTACATTCCCGTAGGGTTCATACATGGACTTTCTTATTTCCATATCTGGTTCGTTGTATGTAGAACAGGCAACTCAAATTCCATCATCAATTACTTAGTACAAGTAGGCATGACGTAGTTCATTACAAGCAACTCAAAGTTTATTTCTTTTCAGGAAATAATAATTTAATCATTCACTAAATGTACATTCATTTCTTTCATCCCTAGGGTTCATTTCACAATCCTAGGGTTCGATTCTATAGCAACATGCATTTACCTTCTTTCAGTCCTAAGGTTCATCTCACAACCTGGGTTCAGTTAATTCTATGCATACAATTTAATTACTAATTCCAAGATTAGTGTGGGAACCATTCTACCAAGATAATCGAGAGATGTGGGGGCACAGTTGACGGAGCTTGAAATCCCCGCAAGTTCTGTGCACATTGATAACACTGCATATGGGGGTGATAATTCTGTTAAATAGGGCCCATCTTAAGAATAAAAGGCACAACATAAGTAGAATGGGAGCATTGCATTCATCATATACCAAGATTGCTTATAAGACTGTATTAATGGCCATATGTGTAAGCACTTGTCAAAACAGGCCTCAGATGAGCAATCGGACCGCATGGATGGATTCAGAATGACAAACGGAGTCCAACAGACTCAAGATCAGCCAAATCCGACATTTGGAGCTCCTACAATGGGCCCAAGAAGTTCTGACTGTTGATCTAATGATCAACGGCCCTCGTTGCGCCACGTCGCCCCCCGCTCACCGCGTGCCGCTGCCTCCTTCAGCTAAGATCAAATCTTAGTCGTCGATCTTCGATTAGACGGCTGAGAACCGCACGCCCGCCGCTATCGTCGCGATAAAGTAGCGGACGTGGCGCAGCGATGAGCACGCTCGCCCGCACGTAGGCAACGCGGGTTTGAGCCACGCGGCGTGAGGAATTGAGGACGAAGAAGCGCGTGGCGAAATTGGGCCGCCCGATCAGCAGCGGGCAGCCAAGATCGCGCCATGCGGTGCACCCTCAGACAACGAGTGCCCACGCATGAGTGCACGCCAGGCGACGACGCTCGCGCACACGCGTGCTCGAGGCGCGATCCGAGCGCTCCCAAGGGAAGATCTCAGTCGTCCGATCTTCAATCAAATGGCTCTAACACAGTGGCCACGGATCAGGCGTGAAGAAGAACGGTGCGGCCGTGTGACCGGCGGGCTTGAGGGCTTCGCCGATGCTTTTGGAAGGGTTTTAGCAACGTCCCGGACGTCGCTAAAGCCCCTTCTTCTTTTAGAAAGCCCTTCTCCCTATTTAAACCCCCTCCAACCACTCATTCAAGGCGTTCACTTCCCTTGTAACTACTCTATCCCTCTCTTACCTTGCTTTAGGCCCTCTTGTAATCGTCGGAGACGACGAGCCGCCGACGGAGCCTCCTCCACCGCCGTGGCTGCCTCACCTCTCTCCCTCCTCTCTCTCTCTCTCTCTTCCTCTCTTTTAAGCTTTCCTTTACTTATGTTTAAGCATGTATCTAATGTTGTAATCTGTGAACTAAAGCTGCATGATTAATGAAGTTACTTTCCGTTTAGTTATTTACTTTATTTCCTGTTTAAGTTGCATGATCAAGCAAGAAACAACCCTAACCCTAATCTCTCCCTCTCTCACCCTCTCTCTCTCTATCTCTCTCCCTCTCGCTTTTCAAACTGCACCTTTCGCAAGCAAAACTCCACGCTTTCCGTGACAACAAGTGATAAGCAAAATCCGATTTTCACGCCTCCCTGAGACCGACACTCGGACTCACCTCCATTTCTTTACTTTAAAATCGACATTGCAAGTGCGACTATAGTGACACTTCTTAACACACATGCACGAGTGCACATTAGTTTTTGGCACCGTTGCCGGGGAGGCAACGAATTTGTTTTGTCACTTCCATTCCACATCCATTCTCACATCGTCTAATGCCCTGTTTTCCTTTTTACTTGATGGTTGCAGGAATTCGACGCTTGGACGACGAAGCGACGCATCCCACGATGGTAACAAGGGAGTAAGCGCAACAAGGACTGATAGTAAGTCATCCTTCACTCATGATTGTCTGCTTGCGTGAAAAACTAAAAAAATTTGTAAAAATTGAAAAAAATTGGCGTGGTGTATGATTGCTTGACCCACATCCTTAACACATCACCCCACAAAAAAAATGTGCACTCTAACATTCTAAATAAATTCTTGGAGTGTTCTTTTCTCTTTTTGAGTGGTGTTTGCGAGGCCACCATGAGTTGACTTGGGCCGCACCACTCAACCCTAAAACCGACTCATCTAATAGAAGCTGCATGATTATTAGGATGAGTACATTAGGGTTTTAGAGCCTCTACAGAATAAAAGGAAACCTACTTTCACCAAATTGTGTGCAGAACTTGACGTGCCCACTGAAACTTGCCTGAAAACATTAAGACACGTCAACCCTAAAAATCACTAAAGTAAGGATGAAACACTAAAAGACACCACATCTTAAAAATCCTTGCTTGAAATCCATGTTTTGATAGAAGCGCACACCTTGAAAGTGGAAAATGAAGAGGCACCACCCCAATCAACACCTCCTCACATAACCCTAGCACAAGCACTATCCTAGCCATTTAAAATTGAGTAGACGTGCCCTAGGCAAAACTGAGTTAAGTCTCGAAAGGCGAAGTTTTGTTCGATGGGCACTTGGCTTTCATTCCCTTGGTAGAATCTGGTGACTAGGCTGCGGGGCAGTGTCAAACGACCGCGGTTGTGGGGTCTACGAAACTAGAGGCGCAAGCCAAAGGAAGAACCTTCCCTGTAATTCCCTCGTAATCAACCTGGCCAGATTAGCCTTGGGAAGGGGAGTCCAGTGCTTACGGACTTAATCACCCTTTGTGACATTTCTAGGTCTCTTAAGGAATACCCCATAAGGACTAGGCTTGTTTGCTTGATTGAACACAATTCTCGCATCTGTCGCTTTTCGCATCCGCTCCTGTTCTTCTCTAGTGTATGCACAGGAGACGCTCACTGCATCCCGAGTTGTTTGTTTTGGGGCAGGAATCTAGGCAACGTGATTCTGTTAGGAACATGGCTGAACCTAGGGTAGATGAGGCTGAGGATCAACCCCCACTAGACGCAATGGCCATCATCCAAGCCCAAATTAATGCAAACCACCGGCTTCAGCAACAACAAATCCACACCATCATGCAAGCCATACAATGGTTACAGAACCCACAAGAACAACCACCACTCGATATACCACCATTTCAGGATCAGCCGAGGCCCCTTCGCGATTTCTATAATCCCTCCGCTATTAGAGTCGAGCAACACCTTAGGATCCCCGAAGGGGGAGATGATTTTGAGCTGAAACCGAATGTCTTAAGTCTGATCCAGAACAACTTTCATGGAAGCTCAAATGAGGACCCCTTTTAGCACCTAGAGAATCTCGACCGCATAGCACGAACTATGAAACCTAGGAACATTAGCCTTGACATTATTCTAATCAAGATGTTTCCCTTCTCATTAAGAGACAAGGCTTCTCACTGGCTTAGAACCCTAGGGAGACCTATCACCACCTGGGAAGAACTGAGGCATACATTTTTAAAGAAATTCTTCCCCATAGGAAAGACCAATGCTCTCAGAAGAGCCATTACTACCTTTACACTCCAGGGTGGGGACAGTTCCATGAGACGTGGGAAAGATTTAATGAACTCTTAAGGAAATGCCCACACCACGAAGTACCAAGGTGGCAATTGGCCCAGATTTTCTACCACGATCTGGACAGCAACCTACGAAACTTCATTGATGCCTCATGCGGGGGGAACTTCCTGAACAAGGACGAGGAGGGCGCGCTTGAGCTCTTTGAGTCTATGAGCGAGAATTCGCTCAACAATGCCTCCATGACCCAGTTCAACAGGTCCAGTCAACCCCGTGGTGGGATTTATGAGGTACAAGCAAATTCTGGAATGGTTGACATGGACATCATTGCCAGGAAACTGGATCGAGTGGAATTGGTGGACGAAAAGATTGATGAGCTACTGAACCAGACCAGGAACCCCTTACAGACTTTCTCCCTAGCAAAGGGAGCGCATAATGTTGACCTGGTCCAGCCCTTAACCCAACTGAACCTGGAACAACCCCTAACCATGTTCCAGGGAGGGACCTTTGCTCCCTCAACCCTTGATTACTCTCTTCCCTCTTCATCAACATCGGCTATTCTTGAAGATGTGCAAGCTATCCAAGGTTATGCGAAACCGGACCCTTTCTCCAACACTTACAACACTGGCTGGCATAACCACCCCAACTTTGGTTGGACAAACCAGAAACTATCGCAATTCCAAAACCATCCCAGGCCAAACCAACAGCCACACTTGCCCCCCTATCAGCAAGGACCATAAGTTATACCCCAATATAATCAGAATAGGGCGGCTCCTCCCCCACAAAACTAAATGGATACCCTAATAAAGATGATGGCTGGCATGAACCAGAAACATCAGGAGGAAATGGCCTTGGTGAAGGGACAGTTAAGCCAACTCTTGGACTGTAAACAACAAGGATCCCTACCTTCCCAGCCACAACCGAACCCGCGAAACATAATTAACAGAGGGCCCAATTCGCAAGGGTTCCAAGGCAATCCCGGGCAGGCTCACATGGTCCAGCCAGCCCCACAAACACCCCCTGGGTTTGGTGCTTCTTCGTCCTCGTCTTCTCAAGGATCAACCCATGGCCCCAATGCCTCTGCGAATGCGGTGACCCTAAGAAGTAGCACCAAAACCCAGGATCCCAAATGACCGACTCTCCCCGCTGAAATACCCGACTCAGAAGAGGCACCAACCAAGGACCCAGAAGTAGACCCAATCCACATTCAGGCACCCTACCCTGAGGCCTTGGAAACAATCAAGAAAAAGAAGAATGTTGTGGAAACTGAGGAGCTGTTGGAGATCTTTAAGCAAGTACAGATTAATATTCCGCTCCTTGAAGCCGTCAAGCACATCCCTGCTTACGCCAAGTTTTTAAAGGATTCCTATACACCCAAGCGTAAGCCGAGACCTCAAGCACCTAGGAAGGTTGTGCTCTCTGAACAAGCAAGTTCCGTAATATCAAGCAACCTTCCGCTTAAGCGAACTGACCCAGGAGCGCCCCTGATTTCCTGCAATATCGGGGACATGACATTTGATAGAGCGCTCCTGAACTTAGGTGCTTCTATCAATCTGATTCCAACAACCCTGTACCACCAATTTGGTTTCGAAGAGTTGACACCAACCCCTGTCACCATCCAGCTGGCTGATAGATCAGTGAAAACCCCAAAGGGAGTTGTCGAGGACGTGATTGTACGGGTCAAGAACTTCTATTTCCCGGTCGACTTCTTGGTGCTCGACATGGAAGTCCCTGAAAAATTACAGAATGCACCCATAATCTTAGGCAGACCTTTCTTAGCTACGGCTAAGGCAAACATTGATTGTGACAGGGGATGTATGGAAATCACCTTCGGAGACAGGAAAATACAATTGGATATCTTCCGGGCGACAAAGTCTTTTGATTGCGATTGCGTTGAGGAACATGATCCCGTGGAAACTCTGATCGAGGAATGCCTCACCCTTAGTTCTGTATCAGACCACCAAACCCATAATGACTGTTCTGATCCACCACCATCACTACCCGTGGACCTCTGTAAGGCTGAGTACCATCACACAACACCATTTGAGGAGATCGATGTTGATTAACTCCCTCCCTTTCCCTTTCCATCAACTGTGGTTCCACCCGCACTTGAACTTAAGCCATTGGCTGAGAATCTCAAGTATGTCTTCCTTGGACCTGACTAGACCTGACCGGTGATTATTAATTCTCATCTAACCAAGGATCAGGAACTCAGGTTGACTGCGACCCTTTCAGAACATCGGGCCGCCATTGGTTGGACCATTTCTGACTTAAGAGGAATTAGCCCCAGCTATTGCACCCATAAGATTTACCTGGAAGACGGGGCACGATCCTCCCGCCAGATGCAGAGACATTTAAATCCAAACATGCGAGAGGTCGTTAAGAAAGAAATTATCAAGTGGCTTGACGCCAACATCATCTATCCTATCTCCGATAGCCTCTGGGTGAGCCCCACTCAAGTGGTTCCCAAGAAAGCTGGGCTCACCGTTGTCACCAATGATCATGGAGAATCCATCCCCACCCGCACCACCACCGCATGGAGGGGTGTGTATTGATTATAGGAAGCTCAATGAAGCCACTAAGAAGGATCATTTCCCCTTGCCATTCATTGACCAAATCCTTGAAAGATTGGCAGGGGCAGAAGTATTTTTGCTTCCTGGATGGATATTCAGGATATAACCAAGTCGTAATTGCTCCAGAAGATCAAGAAAAGACCACATTCACTTGCCCCGTATGGCACATTTGCATTCCGTCGAATGCCGTTCGGGTTATGCAACGCATCTACGACCTTCCAATGACCCACCCATTTGCTTGTACATCATGTAGCGTGACATGTACAAGCACTGTGTATGTTGAAATATAGACAGCCAATGACCCACCCATCGGCCGAGAAGAACTACTTCAAGCCTCGAGCCATATACTTCGCTATCCCAGCTGGCTGCTAAGCCTAACCAAAGAGTCGTAGGGTGGCCAGCCATTCCCTAAACCAGCCCCTGAACACGGTCCGAAAAGACCCAAAGCTACAGCCCAATGCCCAGCAAGTAGTGAGGCTGAAAATTAGTTATCTAATCCTTTTATTCCCGACATATCCGTCATATTATATAACTAATTTCCAGATAATTGTAGCTCTTAATTTGTCAATTTAGGAAATCCTTAGTAATTTCGTATTATTAATTCCATGATTAACAATTATTCGCATTATCTTCCAACTTATCCACTTACAAGTAGTTTCAATCTTGTGACAGTGGCCCCACATCATTTAGAAATTTCTGAAGACAGCTGGACTTGTTTTACAGAAAATAATATTCATTTCATGCATGCGATAAACAAGGGTGCATGTGATCATAAAATCTTCCTCATTCACATAAAACATATTATTTCTCACTATAGCTCCCATAAATCAGGGAAAACACCGGAGGTGTTTCAAACTCAGCAAAAAGGAGAAGCACGCCGACCAAGGCAATATATGGAAAAAGATCACACAGGAGAGTTCCACAAGTACCCAAAAAATCGACTGAATCGGAAGAGGGGTAGACTACTCTACCTAATGTCATTGGAGGGTCACGGCGACTTCGAACCATGTGCACAGGGCTTGGGGAAGTTTCCACGCCCGCCTCGGGATCCACACACACACCGGGGGTAAAACCTGGTTCACATGAACCAAACATAGGATCGAAGGCTTCTAATCACGTTTCTAATTTTTCACCAAAGGAAACATACTCAAAAATAGAAATAAACTATACCAACACGTAGTAGCGTCGATACGATTCCAACGGTATCTTGTTTGTTGAAATTCAAGGTCGGGAAAGCCTCGAACAAGATGAAACCGTGAGAGGGGTCCTTGAAACACCCCTAGTTCAACTGGCCGCCACGTGCTCGAGTAGGTCGCCCACAACGTGTCGCTCGCCCGATCGGCTGCGGATCGCCTACTCAATCGGCACCACGCGTTGAAATCTGGTGCTCACCCTACGCAAGCTCGCTCGCGCGTGCCGCTGCTTCTCCATGCGACATGCGCCGCTGATCTAGCGGCGGCCGTTGGATCAAACGACTCCCATTCACCACTACCGCTGCCTCCGCAAAATTTGCGGTGGGAATGATGTGTCTTTTCTCAACACAATTAATTAAGGTTATTGCCGTAATTAATTGCATAAAGAATGGACTTAGGTTAACCTGATTTGTTAAATCATTGTCGTTGATTGTAGTATAAGGTCAAGCTAATCTAACATTTTAGATTTTTAATTTATTTAACTAGTTGAGTCCAAGTCATTCACTGGGAGGCATAAATGTAATTTAATTTACCATTTTCTTTTTCTAAGAAGAATTTACTAATTAATCAAATCTATAATTAGATGCGTATGAACAATTGCACAAGAATTTAACTCTAAAGCATGGCAACTATTCCATTAATAAAAGAAAAGGTATATGAAAGATTTACAATGAATGACAAGTGCTCGACTCGCTCTGATAGTATTTTAAAATCGTCGCGTCGTAGTATAGTGATCAAATCGAATCAATCATTTGAATTTATAATACTCGAATTAGAAAGAAATCCAAGGTCATCTCTGGGAGCAAGTAATTGCACAAATAGTACTATCCAATTAAGGCTCGGGAACTGGTTATAATTAATTTGCTTTTCTATGCATGCAATTTATTTTAAGAGAATTATTTACGTAATTCTATTTTAACTAGTGCTTAATTAAAAATAATCAAGATATGATACAATCAAGCACTAATATATCGAACCACTAACAATTAGGCATGAAATCTCAATATCAATCATCAACAATTAACAATCAAGTTAAACAATTAATCATTCAAACACATATTCAATTTAGTCCCTAGAAACTCGATTGTCTCACACTCAGATCCCTGGAGATTTACATTGAGGTCCCTGTGAGAATTTCCTTCTTTCAACAAGATCCCTGCCTCTCTTCTCCTTCTTCTTTCTTCTTCTGCAGGTCATTAATGGAGGAGCTTCGGAGGGAGATCGACGGTGAGCTCTAGCCATTGGATGGGGCTGGGATTGATTGAGGATGGTCGCCGGAGGTCGGTCAATGTGATGGTCCCCTTGGATCGGCAATCGAATGCGGTGATGGAGGTGTCGAGGACAGTGAGGATGGGTTTGAGGGCAGCGGAGGTCCCGGCGATGGAAGCGTCAAAGCTTCAGACTAAGGTGTCGTTAAGCTCTAGTGAGACCTGCTAGAGGTGATGGCTATGGTTATTGGCTACGACGATGTCGGAGGAGGGCGGTTGGAGTCGAAGAATGCGGCGATGGCAGGCGTAGGTGTCGGGTGGGCAGTTGGTGGCAATGAACCCCTCAATATGTTGAGGGGTTTTGCTCCTCGCGATGTGGCGGAGGTCGTGGGGTGGTCGGTGTGCTTGTTGGTGAATGAGGCGATGAGGGGTGCTCACCGGAGTTGGCGTCGGAGTGTGGGCGGGGCTCGCCATGCGTAGGGAAGACGATGGAGAAGAGGATGGTGTGGTGGTTGAGTCCTAGGTCTAAAGGGGGGAAGCTATTCTATATGGAGAGGAGAAGGTCAGGGGGTACCTATGTGGAGAGAGGTCGGTCGGGAAGAAGGGTGGCAAGCCCGCCGAACTTGGAGATGAAGGTGAAGTTTGGTGGGTACCGTTTGGAGCAAGGAAGAGGCTTGGAGGACCGTCTTCTGTGGTAGGAAGAACAGCGAGGAGTTGGGGAAGGTAGCCATGCCCTTGGTTGGTGGCGAGGGACCGATGACGAGTGAGACGAAGGGAAGCTCCAAGGTGCTTCAATGGAGGTGACCAGAGGAAGAGAAGGGGAGAATCCGGCCAAATTGAGCACGACTCAACTCGGAAGAAGTTCTCCAATATTTATAGACCTATAGTCGTGCAAGGAGGTTGGGAAGCTTGCGAGAAGAACTCCAAGAAAAGTGAGTTAGATGTGGATACTTTGGATGTGGATTTCGGCGAGAAGAGTTGGCTGTTGACGAAACAAATGCCTCCATTAAATGTAGGGAGGATAGGAGAGTTGGTTCTCCAAATTTCGTGGAGGGAGGTTGAGGGAAGTGGCAGGAAAATGAGATCAAATCTCGCCTTCCCGCACACCATTGATGGGTGAAGGTGGAGGTGCTGGCAGGGGTATAACTATGGAGAAGATGAAGAATTAGGGGGTCATTGTAAGTAAATTAGAACTTAGGGACCAAAATGCAAAGTTGACCAAGATGAAGTTCAAATGAACCCAAATTTTTATGGTAGGTTGATTTGGATATTGTTGAACGTTTACGAACCTACGCTAACGAGATTGGTTTTGGAAAACCTGTCGTTGTAGTTCGAAAGCGAAGAATTCGTGTTCAACAAATAAAATTTATACCGAAAATAATTCCGGGTCGAACACAGCGAGGCTACGTTGATCTATTTTCACAATTATATTTTTTTTTAAGATTTTCTTTAAGCAAGGAGTTATAATTACAATGGGGCTATCAAACTATGAGAGAGAGAGAGGGAGAAAGAGAACATGCATTCAATATTTCAATAGTTTATAAAAGTTACACTAGAATGCGGAAAATCAATTACACTATAAAGTAGAAAATTCTACACTAGAAAAGCTGTAAATAAGAATGGGGAGAGAAATGTTATCCTCCTCGACGATTGCTTGGAGGACGAGCCGGACGGGACGACGCCTGGACGAAGGAGAACGAAGCGGGACGAAGGAGGATGAAGCAAAAGAACGGGAATGAAGCAGCACGCCGTCGTCGTCGCGGGATCCACTTCCGAAGGGGAACGAAAATTGGACTTTATCTCGCAAGAAGCATCCTAGGTGTGGGACAAGCTTCTCTTGAGCTTTGGAGGGGTAGAGAAGAGAAAGAAGGGATGAAAATTTCGTATGGAGGGGGTCTCCTTTTATAGTTGCAAGGAGTGGGGGCAAAATGGACATTACAAGTTGAAAATAGTAAATGAGGGGTCTTTAGTGACGGATAAATCCGTCACTAAAGCCCCTAACGTGGGCGACTCGCGCGCGCCTCCTCACTTGCTCGCGCCCCCAATGGCTTCGCACGTCCGCGAAGTCTCAGCTGTCCGATCGCGAGATTGGACGGCTTAAAATCGCGCCTTCACCGCTGCCGCCCGCCCGCCTGTGCGTGCGATCGCGCGTTCACGCGCGCGTCCAATCGTGCGTCGGCGCTATCGGGCTCACGCGGCCATTGGATCGCGATCGTGCGGTCGATTGGAGGTGCGCCACCGCTTCAATTTCTGCGTGGCGAGGCTCAAACGCGCGTCCCTGCTTCGCGTTAGAGCGCTCGACCGCTGCGCTGCGGTTGCGTTTGTGTCGAGCGCCTGACTTCAGCGCGGGCGCGTCGCAGCCGTTGGATCGAGATCCAACGGTGGAGAGGAGACGGGTGCGCGGTCTTCACAAGATGCAAGCGGCCGTTTGGGCGGCTGAGATAGCGCCACGTGGCGCCATCTTGGCCGTCCATCTTCTGGAAGTTGTAGATGGTGCCACGGATGTCGGATTGACTCGATTTTTGTGTCGTTGGGCTGCGATCGTCAATCCGAATTCATCTGTGCGGTCGGATTTGTCATCTGAAGTGCGGATTTACACCATCCTGGCCCTTGATCTTCTAGGGCTCCCCGGTCTCTATCTGATGCTACGGATGTCTGATTAGGGCGATCTTGGAGTCGTTGAACTCCAATCGTCGCCCTGATCATATCCATACGGTTGGATTTTTGATTCGAGGCCCCGATAAAATGTTTGCCCTGTCCAAGCACATAAAAGGAGACAATTAACCTCCATTTTATTCAAACTACTCTAAATGCGAGATGATGCATATTATGCAATATTTATATCATGAAATGCAATCCTATGCTTAAGAACATGCATAAATAAACATTTTAAGTAGTGTAAATGTGTTTACATCATACCCCCATGCCTATCTTTTGCTAGTCCCTAGCAAAAACTATATGTTATTTATAAAAGAATTAGGTTAGATTATTTGGACCTGAGTTATTTTCAATCATTAAGAAATTGTCTACTTAGGAACTGAACTTTCAAAGACACAACAGTGCCTAGATATCAACCAAAATGCAGACCGCCTCAAGCCATCGCCTTATTCAAAGAAAAATTTCTTTTTCTTTTTACTCTTTTCTAATTTTTTTTTTTTTTTGGATTTTCAAATTTTAGGATTTAAGAGTGGCTTTCTACGGCCATTCAACTCACCCAAGATTTAATGAGAACCCTAAGTTTTAAGCATCTTATTGTGATTGTGATAGACTCGTTGACCGGCAATTAGAACGGACTTCAGATTTCTACGCCTCTAGGTGACCTCAAAAAGAATTCTACCTAAAGGTGTATCTTTACAACCGGTAGCTTTCTCCTTACTTTTATTTTTTAACGAGGTCAACACAAGGGTGAATCCAGTGTATATCTCCCCGGTTTATTCTACTTCTCCGCTTCTTCCTAAGTGTTTTGGGAATTTTTAGTGCATTTTCTGAGCTGGGTTCTGGACAACCGGTCGATGAGCTGTTACCACCGACAACTTGCCAGCCATACTCGTGCGGCGAAGTGTGGCTTATTTCTTTTTGTTCTTTTCTCCTTTTTGATTTTTTTTTCTTTTTTTTTAAGTAGGTGGCTTCCCTGGTCTAAGATTTACCTAAAGGCAACAAAAAGAGAAAGGTCCAGTGACTGGGCTCTGGACAACCTACCTATGGGCTGTTACCCACGATAACTTGCCAGCCATATCACCCTAGAAGGTTCATTAGCTACCCAATTTCCGTTAGAATCACCAAATAACGAGTCAGTGCAAAGAAAGTATGTAGATGCTTAAAACTCAAAATTCCCTCAAATCAGAGGACGGGTTGATAAGTCGTGTACTTATCACCCAAACTTATTTATTCCAATTATAATAGAATTAAGATGGCGAGGACTCAAAGACAAATCCACATTTTAGTGGATACACAGGCTAATTAAGTCCAAAGACCTGAGGGGTCTTTGTGTTCAGATCCTAATGTAAAATTTCTTAGGATTGAAAAGTCCTAATGTCCAACTAATCCTTCCTAATTTTTTTTTCTTTTTTATAAGAAGAGAAACAATTTACATGGATTTCACAAGGCTGACCAAATAATTCAAGAATGAATCCACCCCCCCATGCCTAGCTGATGCAATGTCCTCATTGAAAAAGAGACATGAAAGAGAGGGTAGAATATGAAAGATGTCACTTGGATATGAAGCTCGTATCAGCCTTGTGTCATATTTACAATTGCTGAGTTTAATGTCGTCAGCTAGGCGAAGTCCAGCCAAAGAAGTCACAGAATGGCTAGAGCAACAGAGTCTGAAACGGGTTCTGGAAGATTACACTCAACAACAGGTTTCAGACGTTGACCGTTGACTTTAAAGGTGTTACCCGTCTTTGGGTCAGAAATCTGAATGACACCATTTAGAAAAATCTGATCAATTATGAATGGGCCATTCCATTTAGATCTAAGTTTACCAGGAAAGAGCTTAAGTTTAGAATCAAATAACCAGACCTTCTGGTTTGGCTCAAAGCTCTTGCGGGAAATCATTTGATCATGTAGAGCTTTGGTCCGAGCCTTGTAGATCTTGGCATTCTCATAAGCATCATTTCTAAGCTCCTCCAACTCAGATAGTTGGAGTTTCCTGGTCTTCCTCGCTAGATTTAGATCTAGATTGCATTGTTTGATTGCCCAGAATGCCTTGTGTTCAATCTCAACGGGTAGATGACACGCCTTTCCATACACCAAACGGAATGGAGACATGCCGATGGGCGTTTTATACGCCGTACGGTAGGCCCAAAGAGCGTCCTCAAGCTTTTGAGTCCAATCCTTGCGATCAGGCCTTTTTGCATAATGTTCTTTATCTCTCGATTGGAGATCTCAGCTTGTCCATTCGTTTAGGGATGGTAAGGTGTGGAAATTCGATGATTAACCCCGTATTTGGCCAATAAATTCGGAATTGGGCATTAGTAAAATGAGTGCCACCATCACTGATGAAACCCTCGGAATCCCGAACCTACTGAAGATATTTTTCTTGACAAAATTGATGACCACCTTGTGGTCATTGGTTCGGGTGGGAATTGCCTCAATCCATTTAGACACATAATCAACAGCAACAAGAATGTACTGATGTCCAAATGAAGGGATAAAGGGTCCCATGAAATCGATGCCCCAAACATCGAAAATTTCGACAAGAAGAATAGGGTTTAGGGGCATCATGTCTCTCTTAGTTATGCTCCCGAGTGCCTGACATCGAGAACATGACCTTGAGAAATCCTGGGCATCCTTGAATAAAGACGGCCAATAGAAGCCAGATTGCAAGATTTTTGCAGCCGTCTTTCTTCCAGAGAAATGTCCACCACACCAAGATGCATGGCAAAACTCGAGTATACTGTTGAATTCATTCTCCGGTATGCACCGGCGAATAATCTGATCAGAGCCGATGCGATACAGTTCAGGGTCCTCCCAAAAGTAGTATTTGGCCTCAGATTTGAGTCTATCTCGTTGTTGCTTGGTCCAATCCTGGGGGATTTGACCAACGGCCAAATAGTTAACAATGTCAGCAAACCATGGGGAGTGGACACCTAAAACTGTAAGAATGGTTTCATCCGGAAAAGTGTCAGCAATCAGAATATCCGGACAAGAAGAATCACCTAGGAGTCTCGACAAATGATCCGCTACCACATTTTGTACCCTGGCTTTATCATTGATTTCAAGATCAAATTCTTGAAGAAGAATCCAACGAATAAGTCGGGGTTTAGCATCCTTTTTAGCTAAGAGATGTCTCAAGGCCGAGTGGTCGGTATAAACAATAACATGAGACCCCAAGAGATAAGCCCTGAATTTTTCCAAAGCAAATACTACAGCTAGTAATTCCTTTTCAGTAACAGTATAATTCCTCTGGACTTCATCCAGAGTTTTACTAGCGTAGTAAATGACAGAGGGCTTTCGGTCAATTTTCTAACCCAGGACAACCCCGACCGCGTAATCAGAAGCGTCGGTCATGATCTCAAATGGGGTTATCCAAATTGGTGGTTGCAAAATTGGAGCACAGGTGACTGCCGTTTTCAGAAAATCAAATGCCTTTCGGCATGATTCGTCAAAAACAAATGGCGTTTCTTTGGCAAGAAGATTGCTCAAAGGACGAGCAACCTTCGAAAAATCCTTGATGAATCTTCGATAAAATCCCACATGGCCAAGAAATGATCTGATTTGTTTAACAGATGTGGGATGAGGAAGTTTAGTGATAACATCAACCTTAGCTTTGTCCACTTCAATTCCCCGTTCAGAGATTACATGACCCAAAACGATGCCTTCTTGGGTCATGAAATGACTCTTTTCCCAACTAAGGACCAGTCGTGTCTTGATACATCGCTTAAGAATCATTTCTAAATTAGCCAAACAAGAGTCAAATGATTCTCCGAAAACAGAGAAATCATCCATGAAGACTTCCATAAACTCTTCCACCATGTCGGAAAATATGGCTAGCATACACCTTTGAAAAGTCGCAGGTGCATTGCATAACCCAAAAGGCATCCTACGAAAAGCAAAGGTTCCGTAGGGACAGGTGAAAGTAGTTTTTTCCTGATCCCCGGGATGGATAGGAACTTGATTATATCCCGAGTAACCATCAAGAAAACAGAAGTACTTCTGCCTAGCTAATTTTTCCAAGATTTCATCAATGAAGGGTGGGGGAAAATGATCCTTTTTAGTGGTTGTGTTCAACTTCCTGTAATCAATACAAACTCTCCAAGAGGAAGCTGAACGAGTTGTGACAGATTCACCTCTCTCATTAGTCACAATAGTAATCCCGGCTTTCTTTGGAACAATCTGAACGGGACTTACCCAGGGACTGTCAGAGATTGGATAAATAATTCCTGCATCGAGCCACTTGATGATTTCCTTTTTGACCACTTCTCGCATATTTGGATTTAATCTCCTCTGCATCTGGCGAGAAGGGCGGAATCCATCTTCCAAAAATATTTTATGATTACAGTAAGATGGCTCGATCCCCCTAAGGTCATGAATGGTCAAGCCAATTGCCTCCTTATGTTCCTTTAGGACCTTAATCAATTTAATCTCTTGCTCCTTTGTCAATTTAGCACTAATAATCACAGGGAGCGTATTCTGTGGTCCTAAAAATTGATATTTTAAATTCTCGGGCAATGGTTTCAATTCAAGCTGGGGTGGGGTAATGATTGATGGTAGGGTAGATGCTGAAGATTCAACAAGAGGAAGAGGTTTTGAGTGAACAAAATCAGTAACCTCTTCCGAAGATGTCAATTCAGAGGGTTGCGGGTCAAATTCATTAACCAAAGAGGAACTTTCAATTGAAGAAACTGTCAAACAAGTTTCAATATTAACATTATCCTCATCAAGTTCCTCAATAAATCCACAATCCTCAAATTTGTTTATCGCCTTAAAAATATCCAATTTCATTCGTTGGTCCCCAAAGGCGATTTCCATGCTACCGCTTTCACAACTAATGTTGGCCTTTGCGGTAGCCAGGAACGGACGCCCCAGAATGATGGGCGTGTTCCTCAGATTATCTGGTACATCCATGTCAAGGACAAGGAAATCTACAGGAAAATAGAAATCCTTGACCTTAACTATAACATCTTCAATAACGCCTCGCGGGTTTGTGACCGAACGGTCCGCTAACTGTAGCGTTACTGAAGTTGGCCAAAGTTCACCTAACCCAAACTTCTCATAAAGAGAAGTCGGGATTAGGTTGATGGATGCACCGAGATCCAAAAGTGCTCTATCAAATGTGTAATCTCCGATAATGCAAGAAATCAAAGGAGCACTAGGATCTCTCTTTTTCTGAGGGAGGTAGTGCAGAATAACAGAGTTATCCTACTTAGAGAGTACCACCTTCCTCGGAACAGATTCTCTCGACTTACGCTTTTGTGTACATAATTCCTTTAAAAATTTTGCGTAAGCCGGTATGTGCTTGATAGCATCAAGGAGCGGAATATTGATCTCAACATTCTTAAATAAATTCAGAAGCTCCTCATTGCTATCAACAGACTTCTTCTTCTTTGCTTTGGCTAAGGCTTCAAGAAAAAGAACATTAGTCAGATCTTTGGAATCAGGTTCCTAAGCCTTGATTTCTTCTCTAGAATTCTCCTCTCTCCTCAGATTCTTCAGGATTCAAAAGATCAAAATAGTGTGGTTGTGGATCCTGAGTCTTCTTACCACTCCTCAAAGTGACAGAATTTGCAAAAGCATAAGAATTTGGGTCTTGGGGAGGGTTAGGAAAGATTGGAGGGGCTTGATTGATCATGAATTGTTGATTAGCAGAAGAAGAAGACGACGAACCCTGCTCAACCACCTGAGCATGTGCGTGCGGGTCCCTCTGATTTCCGTACCCTTGGGCTTGATTGCCCGAATTTATAATGTTTCGCGGGTTGGGTACGGGTTGGGATGGTAGAGATCCGGGTTGACGAGAGTTAGCAATGAGCCCGGATTGCAAGTTGTCCAGCGAGTTTTTCATTTGCTGCATAAGCTGGAGCATAGATCCTTGCATCTCTACCATTTGACGGTTCAAATCAGCCTGCCCTGCGGGTTGACGGGCATTCCAAGTTGACTGATTGACCTGAGTCGGAGGCAACTGAGTATATACTTGACCCTGACCCATTGGACGTTGCGGAGCATAGTTGCTGGGTTGGAATTGGGTCTGTTGCCCCGGATTTTTCCAAGAGAATTTAGGGTGGTTTCTCCAACCTGGATTATAGGCATTCGAGTAGGGGTTGGATCTAACATTCTCTTGTACAGCACAGACATCCTCATAGGGTGAGGATGGAGAGAAAGAAAGGGAAGGATCAGAAAAACTGGGATCAGAGGCCCCAGTTGGGAACCCATGGGGTTCCGAGAAATGCTGACTCATAGATTGAGTCACATCGAGTTGATTCACAAACTCCCGTCCAGAAGGAGCTCGTGGGGAATGGAATCCCGAATTTTGGGATTGAGTGGATTGAGAGTTGTTCATAGAATTGCCAGCCATCCACTCTTCCATTCTTTTAGCAACCAAGTCCACCTTATCAAGTTTATTACAAATCAATTCCATATCAAGTGAATGAGAGTCCTGGACTTCATTAACATTTGATCTGGGTTGCTGGGACCGGTTAAAAGTATCCATGGAGGCATGATTAATTGAATTCTCACTTATTTCCTCAAATAAATCATGTGCACTATCTGCATCTTTATTGAGGAAATTGCCTCCGCAAGAAGCATCCACATGGTTTCTGAGTTGCTCATTCAACCCATGATAGAAGATCTGCACAAGTTGCCATTTCGGCACCTCGTGGTGTGGACACCTCCGCAATAAGTCCTGGAATCGCTCCCAGGCCACATGAAACTGCTCCCCCGGCCGCTGGGTAAAAGTAGTGGTTGCCCGTCTCAAAGCATTGGTACGACCGACTGGGAAGAATTTCTTCAGAAAGGCCGATTTCAACTCATTCCAAGTTGTAATTGGTCTTCCTATTGTCCTATACCAATGCGCGGCTTTATCCCTAAGAGAGTGGGGGAAGAGCCTCATGATCATTTGCTCCTCGTTAACGTTTCGAGCCTTGGTGGTCTGGACCAAAGTGGTCAAATCCTCCAAGTGTTGAAACGGATCTTCGGAGCCAAGCCCATGATAATGTTTAATCAGGCTTAACACCTGGGGCTTGATTTCTACGTCACCGGCTGGAATCTGGACGCCGGGACATTCCCCGTAATTCGAAGGATCATAAAAATCCTTCAAGAGCTGAGCGCCCTGCATTCTCTGGAACCATTCTTGCATTCTCTGCATTTGTTCCAGCTGCCTTCTAAATTCTTCATGTGGATTTTCAAGCAGAGGAGGCTGTTGTTCGGCCATGGGATCGAATTGACCAAAATCTAACTTGCGCCTCCTAGAATGTTCTAATGGTCCTTCCAATCGGGGATTCAATGACCGTCTTCCCAGCATAAACTAGGAGAAGGTCGGAAGGACAGGGGATATGGACCCTGCAGCACAACAAAACAAGGCTGTCCTTAATTGGGGTAGCCTAAGGATCCACTGACTCCCAAAACCAGCCTTAAGACTGTAAGTGATTTACTTTACTTGCGTCTGTTTAATCCAACCAGTTAGAAGGAGGGACTGGGGAGAAGGTTCTTCCTTTGGCTTTCGCCTCCGGTTCCTAGTGTACCCCCCAGCCACGATCGTTTGACTCTGCTCCCCTAGCTAGACATCAGATTAATCAGTACAAGTAGGTTAATCAAAAATAATCTCAGACTAGGCCCTGAAGAGCGAATCAAACCTTAAGGCCAACGTCTACTCAATTTTATTAAGGCCTGGGATTGTGGTGCTTATGGAATGTGATGGGCCCTTACAATGGGTTGTGCCCTTAATGATTGATTGAGATTTGTGTAAGTGCGTGCACAACCAGGGTTTTCAAGCAATATTATTTATTATGCGTGAATTTTAATGTTCAAATCTTGCTTAAGTAGCTTTTAGGGTTTCAAATTAGGTGAATTACAATTAAGTTTCTAGGCAAACCAAGTTGTAAAACACGGGTGAAGATAGTTTTCCTTTAAAATCAGAAAGAAAGTGGAGTGCCTGGAGTATACCTAGATTGAAAACCCTAAAGAGGAGCTACTTGATGAGTTGGTTTTAAATAAAATGGTGCGGCCCAAACAACTCAAACAATTGGCCACAATTGCACCACTAAGTTAGGCACTCAAAGATGGTTAACCTAGAATGATTTCTACTCTGTTATGTGTTGCTTTATGTGTACCGGTTCCACAGATCAAAACCCGGTTGAGTAGAAAACAAATCAAGTTGATCAAGTGCCTTGAATGTGGGTGTGTATTGTGTGTTTGTTGGAAATTACCCCATAAGATTATCTTTTTGTTATTATTTTTTTTATGAACGAAGGTGGAATGAATGTGAGTGGAAATCCAAACAACCAAACTATTCCTAGGATTTATGCAAACACCTACGTTAATTGGAATTTGGATTTAATGTAGCGAATGAAATTTATGGAGGGGGAAAGAATGGGGAAGCACTTACAGTTGTCTTCAACTGCACTTTACTCCAGTCTACCGCTTGATGATTCCTTGATGGAGGTCTCTTCAAAACAATAGACACAAGAGAAAGCTAGTTAGAAAACAAATAAAGTGCAAGAAATGCGAAGAAAAGATCGGAAATCGTTGCCTCCCCAGCAACGGCGCCAAAATGTTGAACGTTTACGAACCTACGCTAACGAGATTGGTTTTGGAAAACCTGTCGTTGTAGTTCGAAAGAGAAGAATTCGTGTTCAACAAATAAAATTTATACCGAAAATAATTCCAGGTCGAACACAGGGAGGCTACGTTGATCTATTTTCGCAATGATATTTTTTTTTAAGATTTTCTTTAAGCAAGGAGTTATAATTACAATGGGGCTATCAAACTATGAGAGAGAGAGAGAGAACATGCATTCAATATTTCAATAGTTTATAAAAGTTACACTAGAATGCGCAAAATCAATTACACTATAAAGCAGAAAATTCTACACTAGAAAAGCTGTAAATAAGAATGGGGAGAGAAATGTTATCCTCCTCGACGATTGCTTGGAGGACGAGCCAAACGGGACGACGCCTGGACGAAGGAGAACGAAGCAGGACGAAGGAGGACGAAGCAGAAGAACGGGAACGGAGCAGCACGCCGTCGTCGTCGCGGGATCCACTTCCGAAGGGGAACGAAAATTGGACTTTATCTCGCGAGAAGCATCCCGGGTGTGGGACAAGCTTCTCTTGAGCTTTGGAGGGGTAGAGAAGAGAAAGAAGGGATGAAAATTTCGTATGGAGGGGGTCTCCTTTTATAGTTGCAAGGAGTGGGGGCAAAATGGACATTACAAGTTGAAAATAGTAAATGAGGGGTCTTTAGTGACGGATAAATCCGTCACTAAAGCCCCTAACGTGAGCGACGTGGGCGGCTCGCGCGCACCTCCTCGCTTGCTCGCGCCTTCAACGGCTTCGCACGTCCGCGAAGTCTCAGCCATCCGATCGCGAGATCGGACGGCTTAAAATCGCGCCATCACCGCTGCCGCCCGCCCACCTGTGCATGCGATCGCGCGTTCACACGCGCTTCCAATCGCGCGTCGGCGCTATCGGGCACGTGCGGCCGTTGGATCGCGATCGTGCGGTCGATTGGAGGCGCACCACCGCTCCAATTTCTGCGTGGCGAGGCTCGAACGCGCGTCCCTGCTTCGCGTTAGAGCGCTCGACCGCTGCGCTGCGGTCGCGTTTGTGTCGAGCGCCTGATTTCAGCGCGGGCGCATCGCAGCCGTTGGATCGAGATCAAATGGCGGAGAGGAGACGGGTGCGCGGTCTTCACAAGATGCAAGCGGCCGTTTGGGCGGCTGAGATGGCGCCACGTGGCGCCATCTTGGCCGTCCATCTTCTGGAAGTTGTAGATGGTGCCACGGATGTCGGATTGACTCGATTTTTGTGTCGTTGGGCTGCGATTGTCGATCCGAATTCATCCGTGCGGTCGGATTTGTCATCTGAAGTGCGGATTTACACCATCCTGGCCCTTGATCTTCTAGGGCTCCCCGATCTCTATTTGATGCTACGGGTGCCTGATTAGGGTGATCTTGGAGTCATTGAACTCCAATCGTCGCCCTGATCATATCCATACGGTTGGATCTTTGATCCGAGGCCCCAATAAAATGTTTTCCTGTCCAAGCACATAAAAGGAGACAATTAACCTCAATTTTATTCAAACTACTCTAAATGCGAGATGATGCATGTTATGCAATATTTATATCATGAAATGCAATCCTATGCTTAAGAACATGCATAAATAGACATTTTAAGTAGTGTAAATGTGTTTACATCAGATATAAGGAAGTTGATGGTGACTTCAATTTTGGGTTTTGATGTCATTTGCATGGTCAATTTACATTTAGATCCAAAATATACCAAATACCCGTCTCTGATTCTGTTTTAGGTCAAAACGAGTTCCGATTGTCAAATTGATTATGCTAAACCTTATAAAATATTTTAAATTTATTTTTATAAGGTTTAGATTACATTTATTTTTGTCAAAACTATTTTAATTAAAGTGGAGTTGAAATTAGGGTTTTAATTAGAATTAAATATTTAATTTGAATGTAAATCCTAAATTACTCAATACCAACTCACTTTTAAGATGTTTAAGCTTAATTGGCCTTTAATTAATCATAGGTTCACTTTCCAGCCATTCTGCATTCATAATTGTTTGTGAAAACTGTAGAATTAATCCTATTTTATAATATTTCCTTTCTCTTCTGATTGAGTAATACCCTTTTAATATGTTAATTAAATGAATTTAACTTTAGAACTTAGCTAAATTAGGTTAATTATAGAGGATGATGGCGATGCCATCAACAAGTAATCACAATTACAACATCAAGTGTTACAAGATAAGGCATAAAAGAAATTATTACACTAACTACAATACCTTTTATCACATGAAAAGCTCAATCACTTGATATCTCTTTAATAAGCCCTCGGCCTTTGGTCATTAGACATCTCTTTGCAATCTTCAAACGACCTAAAAATAGAAATTAGACTTCCATTTATAGAATAAGACGTCTATTTACCATTCTTTAATTCTCTTTCTTCAATTCTTTTATTTAACCCATTCTCTCTCTTAGCTCTCACCACTCTCTTCTTTCATTCTTATCACTGTGCATTCAATTCTCTCCACACTTAAGCCATTTTTTAGAGCTTTAACTCATGTTTAACACTTAACAACAGCCCAGGCTCTTTTAGGGATACACATCGTCCACTAAAGGTGGGACCAGACCTTACTCGAGCCCAAGCCTAGTTTCATTTAGGTGGATTTTAGTATTTTGGCTATGCACAGTACCAAGCCCATTAGGCCCACATGCTTACACTGACCTGGGCCCACACACACACAAGTGTGCACACACATGCTTGCATGCATGTGCTCGGCACGCGCTCAAGAGGATCAAATGGTCAGAGGAGATATGTACGCCCAGCGCTTGACAACTAAAGCGCTGGGTACACAGTTAGCTTTTATACTAAGGCACTCGCTCATTAGTTCCCGATGTGGGACTATCTCCAGCCGATTTTCTTCAGCACAGTGCTCAAATTTGTCAACTTCAGATGGTAATTTCAACCGTCTCAGTTCACCAAATCAAGCGTATAATAGCTCTATCGAAAGCCCTAAAGATCCTCTATTCAATTTTATCACCAATTTGGTGATTGGATCAGTTTTGATCCAAGGATTCGAAGGAGGAACATGGTTGTTTCACCATGCTCAGAAACATGCTCAAAGGAGGGATTTCAGGTTTAATGACTTGATGACGAGAAATTCCTCTCATTTGAGAGATCAACAGGGTTTAGGAGATGCTTTTGCATTGATTGAGAGAGAGATGAAGGTCTGAGAAGCTCTAAAAAGCTCAGAAGCTAGAGAGATATGAATATGGAGCTCAGGACTCTGATTTTAGAGTTAAATCAGCTAAACAGAGAGATTTGGACATCATCTAACAACCTAGATCAATTAAGAATGTTAATTGGCTTTATTCTGCGTGAAGATTGAATTCAAAACTTGACACAATAGCTTAGAACAGCAATGGGTTCCAGTTTATCCCAAACTGGTTTGATCACAAAATCTCTAACATTCCTCAATAAAATCTGATCAAATAAGTTCTAAATAGTTCTAAATCATCATAGGAACTTATCCAATTCATTAAATCAGAAATTCAAGCATGAATTCCTCAAGAACAGTTTCATTTCTAGTTGACCATAGGAGCTCAAGAGTTGACTTTTCAAAATACTTCTTCTCTGGTCAAATTAGGTACTTGAATGGCCTCAAATCAATCCTAGGAATTTGTTGAGCACATCAAAGTAGAGTTTTGAATTCTCCTATGGTACTCTTAGGCTTCGCTGGTTGAGATCAAAATGGTGAGTGTTCGACAGAGCTATCTAAAGGCTATAAGACCTAAGTGATACCTAGAGTAGGTTCTCTAGAGTTTGCACATGCTTCAGGACTTTTTTCTAGAGCTTAAACCTTAATGATTGTGTTTCTCCAACTCCGCTGGAGTTGGCGAAGACAACACTCAATCCAAGCATTCAATCCATGAACTCAAGTCCAATGAGCAAAATCTAATCATCTAATCTAGCTTTAATGATCAGGAGCTTCTCAGACAGTTTGAAAGGTTGAGATTCAAATTTGACTCGCCATAGCTCGCTGGAGCTCTAGTGAAGGCTGAAATTGGTGACTGAATGTCAAATCTTCATGAAACTTACTAGGAATGGTTTTAAAAGGTTCCTGAGGTTACAAGGAACCTCAAGAGCACTACAATTGATTCAATTGATGGATAGATTCATGGATTAATCAAGAATTCAGTAGAATCATTTCTTAAGTTCGATTGAACTCAAGATAAACCTTCTCACTCAATTGAGTGAGGGGAAACAGTTAAGGAGGTGAGGCGATGGTGATAGGATGATTAATTAGATGATTCAACTCCTTTTGAGCTGCCATTAACAGCGAGCTCAAGAGGTTGAGTGGAATTGGGCATTTTATGTGTAGGTGTTAATGGGGCTAATTAAAGAGTGGAATGGGGCCCTATAGTGATAATAAGGTGATGAAGGGCCCCTGTTGACTGTGAAATAAGTCGGAGACCTCCGCCATGGATAGCGGAGGTATTCCGGTGAAGGTGATATGGATTAGGTGTATTAGGTGATAAAAATCAAGGGAAAAGAAGTGGAAGTGATCATAAGGTGATAAGGAGTGTGATCAAGCGATGGAAATTGTGAAATGAAGTCCAACAAGATCGGAATTGACCTTGCTGGAGACGGGGAAGAAAATAAGAGTTTGAGCTAAACTACACCTACTCCTAAGATTTACTCGCCTAATTAAAGAGCTAATCCTACACCTAAGAGTTAGAGCTACTTACCTGATGAAGGAGGTGAGGGAATCCACTGTTGGTAGGGAAGAAACAGAACCGAAATTAGACTTTGGTGAGAAAAGAAACTCCGACTGATCAAAGCGGAGAGATTCACAGCTATGGGGCAATCCAACGCTGTTGGTGAGGGGGAGGAAAGGAAGAGGAGGTGAGAGAGGCAGCACTCCTCGGCGGTAGCGCTCGAGAATGGTGGTGGTAAGATGCTAGAGCTAGGAGGAAACCTAATGAACAACTATGATGGGAGAAAAGGGTAAGGAGTCACTACCTGAAATCAGAGTTATGCATGGGTATTTATAGGCGGAGGAGAGAGTCAAGGGGGAAGAACTTGGACAGGATAGGGTCTAGGTTCATTGTAACCTCTAGTATCATCTTCGACGCTGGTGAGGTTAAATGTCTAGGTCAATTAGGATTTAAGGGACATCCAGTCCGTCGGATGAAGAGAGGGAGGTGAGCGTAATGTAGACGACAACGGCAAAGGTCTTCTGATGTGGGATGAGTGATGATTAACAGGTACAGACCATCCACGGCAGGGATGAAGATGAAGAAGACGACATTGAAGAGGTGTACACAGGGGTATTTTTGTAAGAAAAAGGAGCTGACTGTAAATAAGAAAGACTCGATTGGAATGAAAGTTAAGAATCTAAACGTAAACAGTGAGTTTTAAGGTTTATTTTAATTTATTTCTTTTTCAACTTTTTCTATATAATTATAAATTAAGTAAATATTATATGTATGGCTTAAAATTACGTTTTGCCCTTTTTAGATATATTTATTTAAATGATATAATTAAATAGGTTAATTATATACTTAGGCCATAATATTAATTAAATTAGTTTAAATACTAAATATGTAGCTAAATGATTATTAATTGAGTCCAAATTATTAATTAAATTTTTGTTAAGATTAATTGATGTTTAATTTAGCATTTTTAACTTGTTTTGCAGATCTTCAGTGATTTAACCCCTATAGTATAAATAACCCTGAAATTATTGTATTCTTAATTAATGAACTAGGGAAACTAGTTAATTAAGGATAATTAGGAGCCATGATGAGTCTCTCATCAAAGCCTGGACTTCTCGGAATCACGAGAAGGTCCCTGAAGAAAATTTTTAATTTTTGAGAAGGAAAAATCTAAGATTTTTCCTCTTTCTTCCTCTATTAATTTGAGAGACTTAGAGACTAATGATGACCCAAGGACCCAATGGGGTCCTTTTATAAGCCTAGAGGTTGTTGGAAATAGGTTTAGCAGGTTGAAATATCCAAAATATCCCTAGGGTTGGGTCAACCTTACATTTAGGTCCTTTTCAACTTGTTTTGGCCATAACTTAAGTTATATACCTCGGAATTGTGCGAAACAAGTGTCACCAGAAAGCTTTGGATGAGAGGAATCTAATGGTAGCATATATGGAACCCTTTTGACAACATTTGGATAGGAGTTGACTTGAAATAGACAGTTCTTAGCAATTTAAGGAGGTGCTGACACCAGCATCAAACCACAACCGGGTTTCTAGGATTGAGTTGACCCGGATCACCTTGAAATGACTTAGAACCTGGATTTTAGGACGTTACAGATGTTGGTACAAGAGCGCCTTGACCGTTGATTTTGATGATAATAAAACTCTTGATATTTAACATTTGTGTTGAGTTTGAGTTTTTAGGAATAATGTAAATGGATTCAAGTCTAAAGGAGTTCACGCTCGCGTCCATGGCGGATTAGAGGAGCTTGATGGAGGAGATGGAGTTTCACTTGAAGTGAGAGCTTGAAGATTCATGAAGATAAATAATAGGACTTAGATTTATTTTGAATGACCATCTAGTTCTTGTATGTCTCTTTATGTTCTTTGCTTTTTATTTCTTAGATGGTTGTTAAAGGGCCCCAAAGTAAAATACCGTAAGCTTAGGATCACTTACACAACCCTATGATACTTAGACAATCTTTAACAAACTCAGTAAATCAATATAGAAATCAGACAACCTGATCAAACGTTCAATCCGAACATCAGATGTCTGATCTTAACTTCTAAGAAATCTGACCTTTTGTCAAAAATATAAAATAAATTTTAGTAACTATATTCATTTAAAATATAGCTTTCTTACCAAGTCTCTCTTAATTGGGCCTCGAGGTTTGTAAACAATTGGAGGTTGTAGCAACTATTCTTGCACCCACATTCTTGTCTTTCTCCAATACCATCGCAAGTAACATTCTCTAACTTCTGTAGGTGTCTTGTAAATCATGCTCTTCAACAATTGTTTCTAGCCTCCGAGTTCACTATTTAATGTAGCCCTGATGATTTGATGCCCATGAAGAGACACCCCTACTTGTCCATCGACATATCTTATTTTATCCATCTATTCGGGTATGTGTTGCTTCAACCCGAACTGTACAATCACACGATCAAGAATGTGTTTGACTACTATATTATAACAAATCAAGCACATCCTGGATCTCCAAACCACTAAATCTGCTAAGCAGATGAGATGAATGTACAATATCCTCCCATCTTTGTACGGATTCTAAATCACCTATAATACGAACGAAATATTTTGAATATTGTTATTACATAATAAATCAAGAATTTATGATGAGTACGTTGTGTATCAAACTTATTTCGCAGTAAATATGATTTGTTGTTCTCACATTATTATTAAATTCTTTACTACCACTCCACCTGAAACATAACTTTATCATGTTAAGAAAAGTGTAATGAATTTAATATTTATTATTATATTGAATATTTTGAACCTACCATACGCCTAATAGTGAAATATGTACCAAAGGAGGAGAAAATGACATTTCTTTTGGCCTCCCAATATGAAGGTATTCCCAAATCCATAATTATAAACACAATTTAAATATTATAACTTATATTTGAAGAAATTTATAAAATTTATATAAATTAATATAAAAATTACCTATAACATCGTAAAAAAAGTATATACATTTGTTGTTGAACATTGTGCTGCTTCATTTAATTGGTGGTACAACTGAGCAAGTGAAGCAACTCCCCAGACTAGTTGCCATCATACTCTAAGATCTTCTAGTAGTAATAAGTATATACAAACGTATAAAAATAGTAGTCAAGTATGTATAAAAACGTTACTCGAGAATATTGTATATGTTTTATTCACAGTACCTAATTGGGATCCTATTTCTTGTCGAATCCAGAGGGATATTAGCTCCTAAGTAAATCAAAATGGTGTCTCAAGCATATCTAACCGCATCATCTTCTGTCTCTACAAACTCAAGGTCATCTACAAACTTAGACTTCAACCATGTCATACTTAACCCTTTAGAGGTTAAATTCTTTTTACTTGGATTCTCATCTGGGTCTTCTTCAAGTAATTCAACACACTTTCCCCTCCAATCTCCGCATTGTAAACACCTGCCATAAGTGGACCATGCACGCGAAGACCCGTCAAAATCGCGATATCTTTTAATGTTACGATAGCTTCTCCTTTCTGCAGATGGAAAGTGTGAGTTTCTAGATACCAACGCTCGATCATAGCATGTGGAATGACCCTTTCTAAGGATCGTTTGCCATTTTATGAAATTTTTAGGGGTTTTTGTGTAATTTTAACCCCCCTAAGTTTTTATTATGGATATACGAAGGAAAAGGAGAACTTGCGGGGGTGCCCCCGCAAGTTTCCCACACCATCCCCTTTCCCCACGCACACACACCCCTCCACCGTACACCACCCCCTCACCCCTCACGCCACCCCATCCCTCACCCATGACACCCTCCCCATTCCCTCCACCTCCACCTTACCTCTCCCCACGCTATCCATCTCCATATAAGCCCCCCTCCTCCATTCCATCCCACACCGCAGCTAAGAGGAGAGGGAGAGCAGGGAGCCGAAGGAGAGAGTGGAGAACAGAGGATACCGGAGGCTTGAGAGCAGTGGGCTCATGAGGGAGACGGGGAGGTGCTGCAATTGCTGTAGCTTCTGCAAGAGAGAGAGCTCACAAACGGTTCTGCGAAGTTATTTTTCTACAGAATCAGATATCTTGAGAGACCATCAGACGTCTGTCCAAACGTCCAGAGGTAATACTAGACATCTGATAGTGCATTTTCTTTTAATTATTTTCTCCATGTCGAGTTCTGACCTCACATGCATGTGTCAGAGGTTGTGGAGGCATGTCGATGAGAGGACCGAGGCAATTTCAGACGTCTGAAGGCACCCTCAAACATTTGCATGGAGTTCCAGATGTCCAAAGGAAGGCATCCCAAGCAAGGTGAGTCTCTGAGTTCGTTTAAGACGTCTAGGACTCTTCCCAGACGTCTGATTTTGATTAGAGTTGGTGTTTTTGGGCCTGTTCAGGACCCAAACGGAGTTGGATTTCCGCAAAGGAAACGTCGTTGGAATCTATTCGAGTTTCTTTATGTAATGATATAGTGTCTATGCAGTTTTGAGCTCGTTTGACCTGTTGGCCCATGTTGTAGGTCTCCAGTCCGTAGAGTATACGAGACCTGAGGAGACGTCGGGAGCTACCGTACAAGCCCCCATTCCACTCGGTTAACCGATAGAGTGGTTTTCTGTCTAATCCTAGAATTAATAATTAAATTGCATGCTTTAATATTATTCGATTGAACCCTAGGTTGTGAAATGAACACTAGGGCTGAAAGAAATGAATGCGCATGTAAATGAATGATTAAAATTGTTGTGATGCTTCTTGAAAGTAATAAATCATGAGTTGCCTATACTACCTGCTTTGAAACATGTCATGATGGCAATACATACCTGTACTGAGTAATCGATGGTTAACTTTGAGTTGCCTGTTCTACATGTAACGAACCAGATATGGAAATAAGAAAGTCCATGTACAAACCCTACGGGGAATTTAGAATGAAACGAAGAATATTGTAGTACAGAAAACCTGATGGTTTTGGAACATGTTGCCTACGGGCGGCTGTTCGAACTTGGTTAAGGGAAGTGAGCTAGCCTTCGTGTACGTGGTACCGAAGAGAGCAACTATCCCTTTAGAGTAGAGAGGAGCTAGCTACCCCTTAGCTTGAGACCCGAGGTTAGGATTGGCCACTTTATGTCGACTCTTGTTTGGCCCTTGCATACGTGGTATCGGGGTGAGCTACTTAGTGTATAGGGGAGCTAGCTGCCCCATGAGGCCTGGGGTTAGGACTGGCCACCTTACACTGACTCTTATTAGGCCTGCTAGGCAAACTAGGATAGTCGGACGAGGGTATGCGGACTGTGGAGGGGCAAGACCCCTGTTTTGTTCTGAGGGAAGAGATCGCTGTTCTGAGTGGGCAAGGCCCTGTGCTATTCCGTGCTGTACTTTTGGGCATACCCACTAGCAGAAATGACTGACCGCGAGCCAGTATGGGGTAGCTACACATGTGCTTATCGCGCGTGCCGTACTTACCACTACGTCGCGACCGTGACCTCGAGGTAGTAGACCGGATGTAGAACTATCACGGGGGACTCTCCTGGCTAGGAGAGTGCCATGTGTACATCCTGCATCGTGGGAAATCTACAAGCAAGATTATTCCCTTAGGGAAGAAGAAGATTGAGTAATATCATGGAATCTGATTAGCGTACTTGACTCAGAAACACATAAAATAGAAAATTGGTAATGCTTGCAAATAAATAACTGGCTTTTGAATGTTTTGCTAGTTACTGTCTAATTATTTTGCATGTAAATCACTTAACCACCACTCTACTCAGCGTTAGCTGACTCCAGATTTTGTAACCATGTTCAGGTTAGGGATTCGAGCAGCCAGAGCCATCGGCTGCTGAAGGCACGGGACCCAGTCGAGCCCAGCCTTAGTTTCCTTTCTTCAATTTCGCTGCAGAGAGTTTTTGTTGTAGTGAATACCTGTAGCTTATATTTAGTTATGTTTCTACTAGTTTCCTATTGTGATGGCTAAAATTGTAACTTTACTTTTCTGTTGTATTCTATAAAGAAATCTAATGGTTTGTGATAACACCACACAAGAGGGTAATAATTATGTTGAATATGGCACATCTTTAGAATAAAAGACACAACATAAGTAGAATAGGAGCATTGCATGCATCAAGTATCAAGATTGCTTATAAACTATATTAATGGCCATTTGTGTAAGTGTTCGTCACGCTTTTGTGCGGTTTGTTAAAAGATAATATGGTGTTGTAGTATAGCCGCGAAAGCATTCAAAACAAATAAAGATTTTTATTACTCGAAAACCGGAGTATCCGAGGTCGAACACAGGGAGCAATCTCAATACTTTGGAAAACCCAAGAATACAACTGTTACATGCAAATATAATTGATTCAAAGAGTTTTTAGAAAAAGTAGAATTAGACGTCTGATTTATGTATCAGACGTCTTAAATGTGATCTTTCTTCCTTTCTTCCTTCTTCTCCTTTCTGCTTCTGTATCTTTCCTTCTGCTTTGCCGTTCCGATCTCTTTGCAATCTGCCCTTGTCCTTCTTCTTCTTCTCTGCGAAGACTTCTAATCTTTCTGTTTTCCTTCTCCTGCGAAGGCTTCTTTCATCTTCTTCTGTCTTCTTCTTTGGCTTGCTTTTCCTTCTTCTGCAGCGGCCAAGTCCTTCTCCTGCGAACAGGAGCAAAACCTAACCCTTCTCCCGCTACCCGCACGTCTCTCTCTCTCAAGCAATTCACTCAGAGCCGCTCTCCCAGAGCCACAAGCATTAATCGGGTCGGATCGTACCCGGGACCAGGCGCACCTGAAGGTGGTGTGATGCGCGAGGAGTGCGTAGGTCTAGGTCGGGTCGGATCCGCCAAGTCCGCGTGGTCAGGCCGCGGACGAGGCGGGTGGGGTCAGTGAGGGACCTCACCCCTGTGCTTTCGAGGCAGTAAAGCTATATCACAAAAACTCTTTATACCATACCTGTGCCTTGAGATTCCACGATGTGGGACTAAACGTTCCGCCCTTCCTTTGCGCGCACCCGCAGACTCTCGTGTGCAATTGCCCACGCTGAAGGCCCTGCTGGTGCTCCCTGCTGAACTCAGTCACTTCGCGACACTTGCGAGAGCCAGCTGCACCTGCCGCCTGGGAAGCCTGACGCCTGCTGCTGCTCCAAGCTTCCTGCTGCTTCGGCTGTTAATGGCGGCCGGGGCGTTCACCTGAGATTCCACAGAACGGCCTATTGGCCCAATCAGAATAGCTGGAAACCTTCGCCGCAGCACGGCGAAGGCGGTGGGTGATGCTGCAGGTTGTCGGTCGGCCTAGGCGTGCGCGCCTAGGTCAACCTGTGGCCGGAGATGGTGGGTTGTTCGGGGGGTAGTTATGGAGGTCTGGAGTGGCAGTTGTGGGGTGGAGCGAGTTCCTGGTGGTGAGGCGGAGCTCACGAGGTGATTGGCGAGCCGTGTGGAGTGGCGGAGTGGTGTGGGAGGCTCGCCGGAGTACGGTCGAAGGCGAGGAAGATGAAGGCGGTTAGGTACTGTCGAGGGGTAATCAAGTAAAATAGTTGGGGGAAAAGAGAGAGGAGAGGATGGAGAATGTATCTGGGGTTGTCTGGAGGGAAGGGAGGCGGCAGAGAAGACGGCTCGTAACTGCCGTCGTCGGGGAAGAAAGACCCTAAGGGAGGAAGCGGCGACGAAGACGAGGTCAGAAGTGCGTGCGCGGGGTACAGCGCGACGCGGGAGATAGCGGCGGAGAGGACTCTGCTGCTGGTATGGCAGCAGAGCGACGAGAAGGAGGGAAGGAGGTCGCCGGAGCTTGTGGGTCGTTTGGCCAGAGATGGGAGAGGGAGGAATTTGGAAGGGATCTCCGTCAAAATCAAGCTTAGCCTGTTCGGCCGGAGTTGTGGGTTCTTATATAGGCGCTGGACTGGGTGTGCAGGGCGTGAAGGGCACGTAATTGCCTGAAGTTGGTCGCTGGAGATGGAAAGGAGTTAGGATACCCAAATCTCCCGTGCGTTCGCACGAGAGATTGGGTTCACACCAGCAATTGTAATTGACTTTATAAGGAAGGGAATTCCTCAGAGAATCCTCCTTCCATTTCTGGGAGGGAATCTCTGAGGGATTAGAGAGCAATCCCTCTCCAAACCTCGCCGGAGCTCGGTTCTGCCCTAGCAATGGCAGCAGGACCGGTTTGCAAAGGAGGCGAAGAACCTAGGGGGTTCTCTGCAACGGTATTCAAAAGATAGGGACCAATTTGTGATTTGGGTGTACTAAATTGCAAAGTAGGTCAAGATGACCCCTCCTTAGGTCCAAATTTTGGTACAAACCTAATTTGGACCTAAGGAATCCAATGGCGAAGTTAGATTTTAGGTTTGACCTCGTTTGACTGGACATTTTGCGTAAAAACCCAAATTAGGTTAATTGAAGAGCTAGGACCCTAATCTAGGTCAAACTAGGTTCCAAAGGCCAAATTAAGTGTTCTAAACCCTAGAGTATGTTTTTCCATGATTTATAGACGGTTTACTTGCTTTTTGTTCTGACCGGAACCTTGTTAATTTCAGCGGGTCTGTTTTAGGGTTACCAAGTGTCATTTAGTTCTTAGATTGCACATGAACCCATTTCTGATTGACTCAACCCACTTCTTATCTCATTTATACCATTTGACCTCTGTTTTGCCTCTGAGAAATCCCGTTCACGTACTGCAATGGTAAAATTGCAGCTTTAACCTTTATTTCATGTTTTCTTCTCAGAGCACTTGTTCCTTCAGTTAGGCCTTCTTCTAGGTTATGTAGGAGCTTTTATCTTCTTTATTGGGTCAAAATGAGCTAGTTATGGCTCATGATGAGGCTCTCATCATACCCCCATGCCTAGCTTTTGCTAGTCCCTTAGCAAAATTTCAAAGTTTTAACTTCCATTCTAGACCCTGAGTGTCTGTCAACAATGATAAGTGCTTCTCCTTTTCTTTTGTGATTAGGTGGGAATGCCGACAATAGGCCTAGAGGTACTCAAGTACCAACCAAAATCCGGACCTGTTCCGCTTTAGCCTCAGTCTTCTGCAAAGGTTTCTACGGCCCACAGAAACTAACCTAAGGTTTGTTGGACTCCGCGGTCAAAGCACCCGTGCTTGAGATATTTTTAGCCTAAGCTCAGTTTGCAGTGCGTTTTTTGTAAGAGAGAGATAGAGGATTTATTTGTTTGGAGAGCTTTTCTCTCTCTTTTCTTTTTATTTCTAGCTTCGGATTAGCTTCTCAACACGGTCTGTATCGGATTCCTCGTCCCCATCATCAATCCTCAAGGGTCCCTGGCTTTCGAGATTTCGAGATAATCCCGCCCATGGCAACCCCCGGAACCCTGGCTCTCGAGATTTCGAGATAATCCCGCCCATGGCGTTCCGTGGCCGAATTCAGACCCTGGCGATTGACATTTCATGATAATGCCACCCATGGTATCTGAACCAGCAGAGTGCTTACATGCCCCCAGTAGGATATTTAAATATCCTAAGAGACAAGCACCGAGGAGATGATATGTTGTTACGCATCTTTGAGGGGAATTTCCCGCCTCTCCGTGCTAGGAACTCGTCCAAATCAACTTGTGTTGATTGACCGCTCCTAATCTAGGTGACTTTTTCAGAACATTAAACGCTTTTCGCGTGATTTGGATGTTTATGCGCACTGAACCAGACTGTGTGTGAATTTGGGTGCTTAGGTTACCGAATCCCGCAAACCAGAGGTCAGTTAACGAGGCCGAATACTTCCTAAGCCTTAGACCTAATACTCAAGCTTCGCATTTTCCTCAACCTCTTGAGGATTATCCAGATTTTAATGGATACGTGAATTTTTAAGCTAAAGGTACTAACCCAAAAAGCCTAAGACCAGCGTTCCCGCTAATCTCTTGTTATATCTCCGTGGCACTTTACTTTTCTTTTTCTTGATTCGGTCTAGAACTTCAGTTAACCCCTTAATCTTTTACTAATGACTATTTCTTTTCATTTTGTGCTCCTTTTTGTCATTTTTTTCTTCTTTTCCTTCTCTCATTTGTATGACCCTGAATTGTTCCTCCCCTCTATCAAGTCTTTTTTTTTTTTTATGTGAAACCCTTTCTTGATATAAATTTTCTGACATTTTGCACTTTCATACCCCCCCATGCCTAAGATTTGCAATGTCCCCATTGTAAATTAGGTGGGTTCGAATTCAGCTTAGTTCATGTATTAGGACAGGTGTGTGGTGAGTGAATGGGTCGAAGCGACTTGTTGCGAACGATTTCTAATCTCGGGTAGGTATACCTGAGGTGAAGTCGGCTGTTCTAATGGATGAACCCTAAAGTGCAATATGAGTTCCGCATAGAGATGTCAGAAACGGTTTCAGGTTTTCAAAGAATGACGGGTTGCCTCCCGTTAAGCGCTGAGTTTTACGCCATCGGCTGGGCGCAATGAGCTCAAGAGGAATGGAGGGTAAAGGATGACTCAGTCAAATCTATATCGGTCATGTCAATGAACGGCTTGAGTCTCTGCCCGTTCACGATAAAGGGTTCAGAATCGTGGCTGAGTGGGCTGATTTCAATAGCTCCATTTCCGAAGATTTGGCGGACTAGGTAGGGTCCGACCCACTTGGATCTTAGCTTTCCTGGGAATAATTTGAGTCGAGCATCAAAGAGTAAAACTTTTTGACCAGGACGAAAGACCTTTCTAGAAATGTGTTTGTCGTGAAAAGCTTTAACCCGTTCTTTGTAAATTCGCGAGTTCTCATACGCGTCGTGGCGTAATTCATCGATCTCGCTCATTTGAAATCTTCTGTGGGTTCCAGCCTTAGAAAGGTCGAGATTACAGGTCCGTACTGCCCAATAGGCTTTATGCTCCAATTCGACGGGGAGGTGACATGCCTTCCCGTACACTAGTCTGAAGGGAGACATTCCTAATTGGGTCTTGTGGGCGGTCCTATAGGCCCACAATGCTTCCGGAAGCCGAGAAGACCAATCTTTTCTATCAGGTCGAACAGTAACCTGAAGGATCTTCTTGATCTCTCGGTTAGATAGCTCAGCTAGACCATTAGTTTGGGGGTGGTAAGGAGTAGAGATTCGGTGTGACACCCCGTATTTGGTCATCAGTGACCTGAACTGAGCGTTCGTAAAATGGGTCCCTCCGTCGGAAATTATAGCATGCGGAATCCCGAACCTTGAGAAAATGTTTTGATGGAGGAATTTTATAACGACTTTATGATTGTTGGTTCGGGTCGGAATGGCTTCTATCCACTTGGACACATAGTCAACTGCGAGTAAGATGTATTCGAAGCCATCCGAGTTCGGAAAGGGTCCCATGAAATCAATCCCCCAAATATCGAAAATTTCGCATACCAAGATCGGCTGTAGAGGCATCATGTCTCTATAGCTCATGTTGCCCAGAGTCTGGCAATGGGAACATGCCTTACAGTGTTCGTATGCATCCTTGAAAATTGTGGGCCAGTAGAAGCCACACTGGAGGACTTTCGATGCGGTTTTATGTCCAGAAAAATGTCCACCGCATGCCTGGTCATGGCAGAATGAGAGTATGTCTTTGATTTCCACTTCCGTGACGCACCGTCGGATTATCTGATCAGCACCAATGCGGAAAAGATACGGGTCTTCCCATAGGTAATACTTGGCATCGGAACGCAATTTGTCCTTTTTGGCCTTCGACCAATCGGGCGGAATCTGATGTGATGCCAGGTAATTAACAATATCGGCGAACCATGGAAGACTTGTACTGATAGTCAGGAGGTGCTCATCAGGGAAATGTTCTGTAATAAGTCCGGAAGGATCAATAATTTCAGAAGGAAGGCGGGACAAGTGATCAGCTACCACATTGTGCTTTCCCGCCTTGTCGCGAATCTCGAGGTCAAATTCTTGCAATAGCAAGATCCAGCGGATTAGTCGAGGTTTCGCGTCCTTCTTGGCAAGGAGATGCCTTGCAGCTGTGTGATCCGAGTATACGATAATACGGGAACCCAGAAGGTATGATCTGAATTTTTCCAGGGCAAATACTACGGCCAGCAGCTCTTTCTCAGTAACCGTATAGTTACGCTGAGCCTCATCCAGTGTTTTGCTGGCGTAGTAAATGACCACAGGTATCCCGTCAATTTTCTGCCCCAAAACCGCTCCTACAGCAAAGTCAGATGCATCGCACATGATCTCAAAGGGTTGAGACCAATCAGGGGACTGTAGGATTGGGGCTTGGGTGACTCGGTCACGTAGGATTTCAAATGCTTGAGTGCATTCCTTGGAAATTTCGAAAGGTACATCCTTGGAGAGAAGATTGGTCAGGAGGCGCGCGATCTTGGAGAAATCAGGGATGAATCGACGGTAGAAACCGACGTGCCCCAAAAAAGATCGGATGTCCTTAATCGAGCTAGGCATAGGGAGCTTGGAAATCAGGTTAACCTTAGCTCGATCCACTTGGATGCCTTTCTCTGAGATTAAATGTCCCAGGACAATTCCCTCAGGCACCATGAAATGGCTCTTTTCCCAGGAAAGAACCAAATTCACCTCGATGCACCGCCTGAGTATATGGACCAAGTGTTGGAGGCAATCGTCAAATGATTGTCCAAAAACTGAAAAGTCATCCATGAAGACTTCCAGATAATCACCTACCATATCTGAGAATATGGCAAGCATGCACCGCTGAAAAGTTGCAGGTACATTGCAGAGACCGAACGGCATCCTTCGGAACGCGTACGTCCCGAAGGGGCAGGTGAATGTGGTCTTTTCTTGGTCCTCTAGATGGATTGCCACCTGATTGTAACCGGAGTACCCGTCAAGAAAGCAGAAGAATTTATTTCCCGCTAGTTTCTCGAGGATCTGATCAATAAATGGTAGTGGGAAATGATCCTTCTTCGTGGAGGAATTTAGTCTTCTGTAATCAATGCAGACTCTCCACGAATTAGCTATTCGGGTAGGAATGACTTCCCCGGTTTCAGTCGTGATGATGGTAAGTCCTGCCTTCTTAGGTACCACTTGTGTTGGACTCACCCAACGACTGTCGGAGATCGGGTAGATGATCCCTGCATCTAACCACTTAATGATCTCCTTTTTCACGACCTCCTGTAGGTTAGGGTTTAGGCGCCTTTGCATTTCTCTTGAAGGTCGTGAGCCTTCTTCCGTGTAGATTCGATGTGTGCAGTATGAAGGGCTTATACCAGTTAAATCATCTAGAGTCCATCCAATGGCTCTACGATGTTGTTGGAGAACAGAAATCAAACGGAGTTCCTGGTCAGGTGTGAGTCGAGAATTGATAATCACAGGAAACGTCTGATTTAAATCCAAAAAGACGTATTTTAGATGTTCAGGAAGGGGCTTGAGTTCCGTGACAGGATTGTCAGCAGCAGCGGGTGGTTCGGGGTTTGTATCGGGAGCAATGGTAGGAGTCATAGGTGTGTCTAGATCATGTCCGCACTCCTCTGTTAGCGGTTTTTGCTCCTCTAGTGGTTGATCAGGAATAATCAGGTTGTCCTCTATATGCAGTTCATCAACCACGGCTTCGACATCACAAATTTCCTCTATCACCCCGCAATTAATCCCTTAATGGGCCTTGAAAATGTCTATCTTTAGATTTTGATTCCCAAATTTTAATTCTATCTGGCCCTCTTCGCAGTTTATATTGGCCCTAGCAGTGGCCAAAAAAGGTCTCCCTAATATGATTGGGGTGTCCCTTGGGTTCTTAGGTGCATCCATGTCCAGTACTATGAAGTCCACTGGGAAATAAAAATCTCGTACCCTAACAATGACATCCTCGAGTATTCCTTTGGGTGACTTGATGGATCGATCGGCTAACTGCAATGTCACCTCAGTGGGTTTAAGTTCAGATTCTTCAAGGTGGTCAAGGAGGGATGTAGGTATTAAATTTATGGAGGCACCTAGGTCTAGTAGGGCTCTATCAAGTTGGGTTTCACCAATTTTACAAGAAATCAAGGGAGTTCCTGGGTCTTTAGCCTTGGGTGGGAGTTTGCTCAAGATGACAGAGCTGGCTTGCTCTGATAGTACGATTGGGTTCCCATCCTTGGTTCGCGGCTTACGTTTAGGTGTACATATGTCTTTCAAGAACCTTGCGTAAGCCGGTATGTGGCGGATTGCATCCATCAACGGGATGTTTATCTGGACCTGTTCAAAGAGCTTGACCAGATCCTCCTCAGGAGCCACAGGTTTGGTTGTCCTTTTTCCTTTGGTCAAGGCCTCAGGAAATGGGATCCTAGCTGGTTCCTCTAGGATAGGTCCAGGTTCTTGATCTGGGACAGTAGTATCTTGGATGACTACCCTAGGGTCTTGGCGATTATCAGGCTTGGAGTGGTTCGGATAGTGTGGGTCTTGTGTTGTTTTACCACTGCGTGTTGTTACAGAGTTTAATCCGGCCTGACTTTGGTTTGGGTTAGGTAGGAGGGGTGGCTGCTGCTGCAATCCTGCATAAGATGTTGACGCCTCCATCCCGTCTGGTGATGGAGTAGCAGGGGCCTGATAAATTAAATGTGCGTGGCCTGGATTTGGATTCATAACGCGCCTCTGGGTCGGCACGTTATTTGGGTTGGGCAGAGGTTGCGAAGGAAGGGTGCCAGGTTGGCGGGAATTTGCCATCTGGGCCAGTTGGTTGCGAACCTCTATGATCTCGTCCTTGTGCTGTTTTTGCATTGCCGCATTCGTCTTTTGAATGTTAGCCAGTGTTTGAAGGATAAGAGTCAGTTGATCCTGATTTTTCCCGGATTGGTAGGTGGGATTGGGCCGAGGCTGAGGCGGCTGATATGGACGAGGAGCTTGTGGGCGAGGTTGATATGGTGGTTTTTGAGAATTTCCTGCCCACTGAAAGTTAGGATGATTTCGCCATCCAGGGTTGTAGGTATTGGAGTATGGGTCATTCTGGATGGCGTTGAGGTCCTCGCAGTTCTGAGGAACCTCAGGAAAGTCAGAATACGAGGGTTCAGAGTTCCCCCAACTCGAATAGAAGGGATCAGAGGTCACTCCGGTCCGAGAGGTAGACGGAGGTGGATATGGGTCCATCCCCTTGGCAGGTTGGTGATAGATGTTTTGCACTGTTTCCCTTGCCAGAGGAGGTCGTGTAAAAGAATTTTGTGCAAAGGTGGCTTGCTGCAAATGTCGAGTTAGCTCGTCCACCTTCTTTTCTATGATAGAGACCTTGTCTAACCGACTGGCCATCAGTTCCAGGTCGACAGAAGTGGACAGGTCCTGCGTCTCATGTGTCCCTCTTAGATTCGTCGATGCGCGGGCATTCGTCCTGTCGAATAAGCCCAAGGAGTCATTGTTTATGGAGTTCTCGCACATGTTTTCGAGAATCTCCCATACCGTGTCCTCGTGTTGGCCCATGATGTTTCCTCCACATGTTGCAATGACGAATAGACGAATATCCTCACGGAGTCCCTGGTAAAAAGACTGGACATGTTCCCACTTAGGAACTCCGTGATGGGGGCACTTTCGCATGAGATCTAGGAATCGATCCCAAGCTTCATGAAGAGGTTCTCCCGGTTGTTGAGTGAAATGAGTGATCTGGTGGAGCAAGGCATTTGTCCGGCCAACAGGGAAGAATTTTTTCAAAAATTCGGACTGTAATTCCTCCCAAGTGTTGATCGGGCGGGTCTGAGTCTGATACCAGTGTGCAGCTTTGTCCAAGAGGGAGAACGAAAACATTTTCATGAGTAGGATATCCCGGTTTTGTACATCTGACCCGAAGGTCTGGGCCAAATGCTTGAGCTGTTTAATGTGTTGGAATGGATCCTCCGAGTTAAGCCCATGGAACTTCGGTATGGCATGAATCATATTGGGCTTCAGATCAGAATCGGGTCCTCCAATTGGGATTCGTACTCGGGGTTCGATTGCCACCGCAGCAGGATTATAGTGATCTCGCATCATAGGTCGCTGCGGTGGGTTTACAAAGTTCTGAAAGAGATCGTTCAAGCGTTGAAGTTGGTGTTCAAGGTTATTCTCCTCTTCAATGGGTTGTGCCATGATGGAAGAAGAAGGGGAATCAGGGTCTGAGTCAGATGAAAGATTTATGTGGCGTGGTTGCTGCACAAACAAGGGCGTCGAGGCTTGGCCTCGACGAGAATGAATTTCTAAGGGAGGTCTTAAAGGTGGTCTTAAGGACCTCCTACCGAACATGCACCGAAAGATGTGATGAGATTAGAAGGTGCTGGACCCAATCAAGACACCCAAGAATTGTTGGGTGACTATAGAGGTTCGGGGCAGATGGACCCCTGGATCAGAAGATTGTCCACCTGAGAAATACCTGGGCAGCCAGAGAGGGAGAGTCCCGCAAAGACCCCTACACGGTAGAGCGTCCCCACGGGTTACAGGGTTTCCCCCACCCGACCTCTCTTGTCACTGCGGTTCCGGGTAAACCAGAATGGGGATCTTGACCTCTTAAGTCTACCTTTTTTTTTATTTTAAGATCAAGGTGCTTAATGTTCCACTTGAACTTTTAAGTATTTTGAGTGCAAAAGTGACCTAATATTAAGGTTGGTTGACCCGAGGGATCAACTTCACCTCTTGTTCCTTTGAGACCTTTTAGGTCCTTCCTTTTATGGTTCAAACGGATTATCAGCCTGATTTGCTTAGGGTTCCCCTTGTATAAATCTTTTCAAACACGGTTTAGGCACACCTCTTTTTGGAAAGTTTGTTTCTTTGTTTTAGAGAAGATGTGTCTCTAAAAACCCTAGCTTTGCAATCCCTAACTTGGCTCTAGTGGGTCCAATTTAGTTGCCGTAGAAATTAGCACCTAGGGCTCAATCAAGAAAGTTTTAGCCCTAGTTGCCTTAGTTGGATGAACAGATAAAAATATGTTGAAATGAAAATCAGGCAACTTGATGAGTTACTAAATATGAGGCAGGTAGCCCTAAGTTGATTTCCCTCCTTTTTTTTAGATTGTGAGAGGGTTAAGAGAGAGGACTTATGGAGATTACCTGTTCCTTGGAGAGTCTGTTGTGCAGTTGCTATTCTTTCCTTTTTGTTTTGCTTTCCCTGAATGAACACAGCAAAAGAGAGAAGTCAAGTCGGATATTAGATAGAAAAGTTGTACTCAAAAGTTTTAAAAGTGCCCGTTGCTCCCCGGCAACGGCGCCAAAAATGTTCGTCACGCTTTTGTGCGGTTTGTTAAAAGATAATATGGTGTTGTAGTATAGCCGCGAAAGTGTTCAAAACAAATAAAGATTTTTATTACTCGAAAACCGGAGTATCCGAGGTCGAACACAGGGAGCAATCTCAGTACTTTGGAAAACCCAAGAATACAACTGTTACATGCAAATATAATTGATTCAAAGAGTTTTTAGAAAAAGTAGAATTAGACGTCTGATTTATGTATCAGACGTCTTAAATGTGATCTTTCTTCCTTTATTCCTTCTTCTCCTTTCTGCTTCTGTATCTTTCCTTCTGCTTTGCCGTTCCGATCTCTTTGCAATCTGCCCTTGTCCTTCTTCTTCTTCTCTGCGAAGACTTCTAATCTTTCTGTTTTCCTTCTCCTGCGAAGGTTTCTTTCATCTTCTTCTGTCTTCTTCTTTGGCTTGCTTTTCCTTCTTCTGCAGCGGCCAAGTCCTTCTCCTGCGAACAGGAGCAAAACCTAACCCTTCTCCCGCTACCCGCACGTCTCTCTCTCTCAAGCAATTCACTCAGAGCCGCTCTCCCAGAGCCACAAGCATTAATCGGGTCGGATCGTACCCGGGACCAGGTCATCATACCCCCATGCCTAGCTTTTGCTAGTCCCTTAGCAAAAAAAACTTAAGGTTTCAACCCTTGTTCTAGACCATGAAGTTTTCAATGGTTTTAGATAAGTGCTTTTTTATTTGAGCATAGATTAGGTTAGAATGCTGACCATAGGCCTAAAAGATACTCTAGTACCAATCAAGATCCAAATCTGTCTAGCCTTAGCCTCAGTCTTTTAGCAAAGGTTTTTAAGGCCCACAAGAACTAACCTAAGGTTTATTGGACTTCGTGGTTAAAGCACCTGTGCTTGAAATGATTTTAGCCCTGGCTCAGTTCGCAGTGCGTTTTGTAAGAGAGAGAGATAGAAAGTTTTTTTCTGTTTGGAGAGTTTTCTCTCTCTTTTTCTTTTTAGTCCTAGTCTAGGATTGGCTTTTCAACACGGTCTGTATCAGATTCCTTGCTCCCATCATCAATCCTCAAGGGTTCCTGGCGATCGATGCTTCGAGATAGCACCGCCCATGGCCCAAAATGATGGAACGTCGGTTTTCGTTGTTAATTCGTTGTAGTAAAGCCGGTTGTTACCAACGTTTCATATAAAAATTTTTTACTCGGAAAAATAAAAGAGTTCCCGAGGTCGAACTCAGGGAGCAAGTTGTATTCTAGAGATATACAAATTCTATTACAAAAATAAAGAGAGAGAGAGAGAGATGAAAAATTGGCTTCTGCTTCTTTTCTTCTTTCTTCCTCTTTGTCTTTGGTTCTTCCTGTTCTTCTTCTTCTTCTTCTTTTTCTTCTGCTTTCTTCAGATTTTCCCCTCGTGCTCTTCTTCTTCTGTTCTTCCTTGAGATATATAGGAGCTTTTATCCTTTGTATTGGGTCAAAATGAGCTAGTTATGGCTCATGATGAGGTTCTCATCATACCCCCATGCCTAGCTTTTGCTAGTCCCTTAGCAAAAAAAACTTAAGGTTTCAACCCTTGTTCTAGACCATGAAGTTTTCAATGGTTTTAGATAAGTGCTTTTTTATTTGAGCATAGATTAGGTTAGAATGCTGACCATAGGCCTAAAAGATACTCTAGTACCAATCAAGATCCAAATCTGTCTAGCCTTAGCCTCAGTCTTTTAGCAAAGGTTTTTAAGGCCCACAAGAACTAACCTAAGGTTTATTGGACTTCGTGGTTAAAGCACCCGTGCTTGAAATGATTTTAGCCCTGGCTCAGTTCGCAGTGCGTTTTGTAAGAGAGAGAGATAGAAAGTTTTTTTCTGTTTGGAGAGTTTTCTCTCTCTTTTTCTTTTTAGTCCTAGTCTAGGATTGGCTTTTCAACACGGTCTGTATCAGATTCCTTGCTCCCATCATCAATCCTCAAGGGTTCCTGGCGATCGATGCTTCGAGATAGCACCGCCCATGGCAACCCCCGGAACCCTGGCTATTGAGATTTCGAGATAATCCCATCCATGGTATTCCGTGGCCGAATCCAGACCCTGGCAATTGACATTTCGAGATAATGCCATCCATGGAATCTGAACCAGCAGAGTGCTTACATGCCCCCCGTAGGATATGTAAATATCCTAAGAGACAAGCACCGAGGAGATGATATTTTGTTACGCATCTTCGAGGGGATTTCCCGCCTCTCCGCGCTGGGAACTCGTCCAAATCAACTTGTGTTGATCGGCCGCTCCTATTCTAGGTGTTCTTTTCAGATTTTTGCGACGCTTCTGCGTGATTCTGATTTTTACGCTTACTGAACCAGGCTGTGTGTGAGATTAGGGTGCTTAGGTTACTGAGTCCCGTAAACCAAAAATTAGTTAACGAGGCCGAATACTCCCTAAGCCTTAGACCTAATACTTCAGCTTTTCATTTTCCTCAACCTCTTGAGGAGTGTCCAGATCTTAATGAGTACTAAGAGTCTATTCAAGAATGCCTAAGGTTTGCATTCTTACTAATCTCATTGTGCACTTTTCAGTTATTTTCTTGAATGAGGTCTAGAACTTAGGTTAATTCCTTAGTTCCTTACTAATGACTATCAACTTTTCTTATAATTTTGTGCTCCTTTTTCATTTTGTTTCTTTTCTCCTTCACAAAATTTTCCTTTTCCTCTTTTCCTCTTATTCTTTTTTGAAAATTTTTTTTTTTTTTTTTTTTTTTTTTTTTAATTTTTATGGTATTTTTGGCATATGTGAATTTTTTTGCTTGAAACCTTTTCTTACAAGTTTTTGCACTTTCCTACCCCCCCATGCCTAAGATTTGCAATGTCCTCATTGTAACCTAGGGGGTGTTAGTTCAGGGTGAACTTCGAGTGCTGAAAGGTGTCAGAACAAGTTTCAGGTTTTCAAAGAGAATGACGGGCTGCCTCCCGTTAAGCGCTGAGTTTTATGCCATCGGCTGGGCGCAATAAGCTCAAGGGGAAAGGAGGATATGAGATACCTCAGCCAAATCAGTAGAAGTTACATCAATGAACGGCTTGAGTCTTTGACCATTCACGATGAAAGGTTCAGAATCGTGGCTGAGTGGACTGATTTCGATTGCTCCATTTCCAAAAACCTGTCGGACCAAATATGGTCCGACCCACTTAGATCTCAGTTTTCCTGGGAAGAGTTTGAGTCGGGCATCAAAGAGTAGGACCTTTTGACCAGGATGGAAGATCTTTCTTGAGATGTGTTTGTCGTGGAAGGCTTTAACCCGCTCCTTGTAGATTTGCGAGTTCTCGTACGCGTCTGTGCGTAATTCATCGATCTCGCTGATTTGGAGTTTTCTGTGGGTCCCAGCCTTAGAAAGATCTAGATTACAGTTCCGTACTGCCCAATAGGCTTTATGCTCCAGTTCGACGGGAAGGTGGCATGCCTTTCCGTACACCAATCTAAAGGGAGACATGCCCAATTGGGTCTTGTGGGCGGTCCTATAGGCCCACAATGCTTCCGGAAGTCGGGACGACCAGTCCTTCCTGTCAGGTCGAACAGTGACCTGTAGGATTTTCTTGATCTCCCGATTCGACAGCTCAGCTAGACCATTAGTTTGGGGGTGGTAAGGAGTAGAGATTCGGTGAGACACCCCGTATTTGGTCATCAGTGACCTAAACTGAGCATTTGTGAAATGGGTCCCCCCATCAGAGATTATTGCACGAGGAATCCCGAACCTTGAGAAAATGTGTTGATGAATGAATTTGAGAACGATTTTGTGATCACAGGTTCGGGTCGGTATGGCTTCGATCCATTTGGACACGTAGTCCACAGCCAACAGAATGTATTCGAAACCATCCGAAACAGGAAAGGGGCCCATAAAATCAATCCCCCAAACATCAAAGATTTCGCATACTAGAATCGGTTGCATAGGCATCATGTCGCGATGGCTCATGTTGCCCAAAGTCTGGCAACGACTGCATGCCTTGTAATGACTGTATGCGTCCTTGAACAGTGTGGGCCAGTAAAAGCCGCACTGGAGGACTTTTGATGCGGTTTTATGCCCGGCAAAATGGCCACCGCATGCCTGGTCATGGCAGAAAGAGAGGATATTGTTGACTTCCCCTTCCGGGATACATCTCCGGATGATCTGATCGGCACCTATGCGGAAGAGGTACGGGTCTTCCCAAATGTAATACTTGGCATCGGAGCGTAATTTGTCTTTCTTGGCCTTCGGCCAATCGGACGGGGTCTGATGAGATGCCAAGTAATTTACAATATTAGCAAACCATGGAAGGCTAGTACCAATAGTCAGCAGGTGCTCATCGGGAAAATGCTCAGTGATGGGTCCTGAAGGGTCTATCATTTCAGAAGGAAGACGGGACAAGTGATCAGCTACCACGTTTTGTTTTCCCGCTTTATCGCGAATCTCGAGGTCAAATTCTTGCAACAGCAAGATCCATCGGATCAATCGAGGCTTCGCGTCCTTCTTTGCAAGGAGATGCCTCACAGCCGTGTGATCCGAGTATATGATGACATGGGAACCCAGAAGGTATGATCTGAATTTCTCTAGGGCAAATACTACAGCTAGCAGCTCTTTCTCAGTAACTGTATAGTTACGCTGAGCCTCATCGAGTGTTTTGCTGGCGTAGTAAATGACCACAGGTTTCTTGTCATTTTTCTGCCCCAAAACCGCTCCTACAGCGAAGTCGGATGCATCACACATGATCTCAAAGGGTTGAGACCAATCAGGGGACTGTAGGATCGGGGCTTGGGTGACTCGGTCACGCAGGATTTCAAATGCTTGAGTGCATTCCCTGGAGATTTCGAAGGGAACATCCTTGGAGAGAAGAGTGGTCAGGGGGCGTGCGATTTTTGAAAAATCAGGGATAAATCGTCGATAAAAACCGACATGCCCTAAAAAGGATCGGATGTCCCTGATCGAGCTAGGCATAGGAAGGCGAGAAATCAGATTAACCTTAGCTCGATCCACTTGGATACCTTTCTCCGAAATTGAGTGTCCCAGGACAATTCCCTCAGGCACCATGAAATGGCTCTTTTCCCAGGAAAGAACCAAATTCACGTCGATGCACCGCCTGAGTATCTGGACCAAGTGCTGGAGGCAATCGTCGAATGATGCTCCGAAAACTGAAAAGTCATCCATGAAGACTTCCAGATAATCACCTACCATATCTGAGAATATGGCAAGCATGCATCGCTGAAAAGTAGCGGGTGCATTGCAAAGACCGAAAGGCATCCTTCGGAAAGCGTATGTTCCGAAGGGGCAGGTGAATGTGGTCTTTTCTTGGTCCTCAGGATGGATTGCCACCTGGTTATAACCGGAGTACCCGTCAAGAAAGCAGAAGAACCTATTTCCCGCTAGTTTTTCGAGAATTTGATCAATGAAGGGTAGTGGGAAATGATCCTTCTTCGTGGAGGAATTGAGTCGACGGTAATCTATACAGACTCTCCACGAGTTGGCTAATCGGGTAGGAATGATTTCTCCGGTCTCAGTCGTTATAGTGGTGAGTCCTGCCTTCTTAGGCACGACCTGAATTGGGCTCACCCAACGACTATCGGAGATCGGGTAGATGATCCCGGCATCTAACCACTTGATGATCTCCTTTTTCACGACCTCCTGCAGATTGGGATTTAAGCGTCTCTGCATTTCACGAGAAGGTCGTGTGCCCTCTTCTGAATAGATATGATGAGTACAATAAGAGGGACTTATTCCAGTCAAATCATCGAGGGTCCATCCGATGGCTCTGCGATGTTGCTGGAGGACAACAATCAGACGGGATTCCTGTTCAGGACTAAGGTTGGAATTGATGATCACAGGAAGGGTCTGATTAGAACCCAAAAAGATGTATTTCAAATGAGCAGGAAGGGGTTTCAGTTCGAGGATGGGGTTTTCAGCAGCAGCGGGTGGTTCAGTATAGATGTGAGGTTCAAGGGTGGGAGTTATTGGGTTGTTCACATCTGGATTTGACTCCTCTATTTGCGGGTCAAGATCCTTCTGTGGTTGATGAGGAATACTCAAGTCATTCTGGAGGTGTGGTTCATCAACCAAAGTCTTGATGTCACAAATTTGCTCGATGACGCCGCAATTAATTCCTTGTTGGGCCTTAAATATATCAATTTTCAGTGTTTGATCTCCAAACTTAAGCTCTATTTGGCCCTCCTCACAGCTGATGTTGGCTCTAGCAGTAGCCAAGAAAGGTCTCCCTAGAATGATTGGTGTATCCCTAGGGTTCTCAGGTGCATCCATGTCTAAGACTATAAAGTCCACTGGAAAATAGAAATCCCGCACTCTTACGATAACATCCTCGAGAATCCCTTTTGGTGACTTTATAGATCGATCTGCTAACTGTAATGTCACCTCAGTTGGTTTCAGCTCAGATTCTTCCAGATGGTCAAGTAAGGATGTGGGTATCAGATTTATAGATGCACCTAAGTCTAACAATGCTCTGTCAAATTGGGTACCACCTATCTTACAGGAGATCAGGGGAGTTCCAGGATCTTTTGCCTTGGGTGGGAGTCTACTAAGGATTACAGAGCTGGCTTGCTCTGACAGAACAATTGGGCTCCCTCCCTTGGTTCGCGGCTTACGCTGGGGTGTACATATATTCTTTAGAAATCGTGCGTAAGCTGGTACGTGGTGGATTGCATCCATCAAGGGGATGTTTATGTGGACCTGCTCAAAGAGCTTGACCAGGTCCTCCTCAGGGGCCACGGGTTTGGTGGTCTTCTTTCCCTTGGTCAGGGCCTCGGGAAACGGGATCTTGGTTGGTTCCTCTAGGATAGGTCCTGGTTGTGGGTCTGGAACAGCGGTACCTTGGATAACTATCCTAGGGTCATGATTATCAGGCTGGGAGTGGTTTGGATAACGCGGGTCCTGAGTTGTCTTACCACTACGTGTTGTTACAGAATTTAATCCGGCCTGATTTTGGTTTGGATTTGGGAGGAGGGGTGGCTGCTGCTGAAATCCCGTACGAGAAGTAGAGGCTTCCATCTCGTCTGGAGATGGGGCAGTAGGGGCCTGATAAATCCATTGAGCGTGGCCTAAATTTGGATTCATAACGCGCTTCTGAGTTGGCACGTTATTTGGGTTAGGAAGGGGTTGGGAAGGGAGTGTGCCTGGCTGGCGAGAATTTGCCAACTGGGCCAGCTGAGTTTTAACTTCAGTAAGCTCGTCCTTGTGCTGTTTTTGAATGGCCGCATTCGATTTTTGAATGTCAGCCAGAGTCTGAAGGATTAAGGACATTTGATCTTGATTTGGCCCTGATGGATAAGTAGGGTTGGGCCGAGGCTGAGGTGGCTGGTAGTGATGAGAGGGCTGTGGGCGGGACTGAAAAGGTGGTCTTTGGGTTTGAGAATTTCCCGCCCACTGAAAATTTGGATGGTTTCGCCATCCAGGGTTGTAAGTGTTGGAGAATGGGTCGTTCTGGATGGCGTTGAGGTTCTCGCAGGTCTGAGGAACCTCCTGAGAATCAGGGAAAGGGGGAATGGAGTTCCCCCGGCTGGTGAAGAAAGGATCGGATGATCTTCCAGTCCAAGAATCAGATGGGGACGGATATGGATCCATCCCAGGGGAGGATCGGTGCAGGATGTTTTGCACAGTCTCCTGTGTGGAAGGAGGTTGTGCAAAGGAGTTATGCGCAGAGGTGGCTCGCTGCAAGTGCTGAGTCAGCTCATCCACCTTCTTTTCAATAATTGAGACCTTGTCCAATCGACTGGCCATTAATTCCAGGTCGACCGATGCGGACAGGCCCTGCGTCTCATGTGCTCCCTTAAGATTCGTCGCTGCGCGGGTATTCGTCCTGTCGAATAATCCCATGGAGTCATTGTTGATGGAGTTCTCGCACATGTTTTCGAGAATCTCCCATACGGTGTCTTCATGTTGACCCATGATGTTTCCTCCGCAGGTTGCATTGACGAAAAGGCGGATGTCCTCACGGAGTCCCTGGTAAAAAGATTGGACTTGTTCCCATTTAGAAACTCCGTGATGGGGGCACTTCCTCATGAGATCCTGAAAACGATCCCATGCCTCATGGAGAGGTTCTCCTGATTGTTGAGTGAAGTGTGTAATCTGATGGCGCAAGGCGTTGGTCCGACCAACGGGAAAGAACTTTTTCAAAAACTCGGATTGAAGTTCTTCCCAAGTGTTGATCGGCCGGGTCTGAGTTTGATACCAATGGGCGGCCTTGTCCATAAGAGAAAAGGAGAACATCTTCATGAGAAGAATATCCCGATTTTGCGCATCTGATCCAAAAGTGTGGGCCAGATGCTTAAGCTGTTTGATGTGCTGGAAGGGATCTTCAGAATTAAGCCCATGGAATTTAGGTATAGCGTGAATCATGTTGGGCTTTAGTTCGGAATCAGGTCCTCCAATCGGGATTCTAACTCGAGGCTCAATTGCCACCACAGCAGGATTGTAGTGGTCCCGCATCATAGGACGCTGTGGTGGGTGCACGAAGTTTTGGAAGAGGTCATTGAGTCGCTGGAGCTGGTGTTCCAGATTATTTTCTTCCTCAACTGGCTGAGCCATGATGGGGGAAGAAGAAGAACTTGGTTCTGAATCAGAAGAGAGAATAATGTGAGGGTGTTGCTGCACAAACACGGGCGTCGAGGCTTGGCCTTGACGAGAGTGAATTTCTAAAGGAGGTCTTAAGGGTGGTCTTAGAGACCTCCTTCCGTACATGCACAGTTGGGAGAGGTAAGTTTAGAAGGTGATGGACCCAATCAAGACACCCAAAAATGTGTTGGGTGACTATAGAGGTGCGGGGCAGATGGACCCCTTGATCAGAAAGATCGTCCACCTGAGAATTACCTGGGCAGCCAGAGAGGGAGAGTCCCGCGAAGACCCCTACACGGTAGAGCGTCCCCACGGGTTACAGGGTTTCCCCCACCCGACCTCTCTTGTCACTGCGGTTCCAGGTAGACCAGAATGGGGATCTTGACCTCTTAAGTCTACCAATTTTAAGATCAGGGTGTTTAAGGTTTCACTTGAACTTTAGTCTTTTTAGGTGCAAAGAGTGACCTAATTTAAGGTTGGTTAACCCAAGGGGTCAACTTTACCTATTGTTTTCTTTAAGAGCTTTTAGGTCCTGTCTTTTAGGGTTCAAGTGTTTAGAGAGAGCCAATTGTTTAGGATTTTTCTTGTATAGGTATTTTCAGACAAGGGCTTGGGCACACTTCATTTGGTTTTCTCAATTCTTGAGTTAAGTAGTGTGTCTCTAAATCCCTAGTGTTGGATCCTAGGTTGGCTCTACTTGGTCCAGTTAATTCTTTGTTGGGTAATTAGGGCTCAAGCAAGAATGTGTTAGCCCTTAAATACCCTTGATAGTGTGCAGAAATAATGAGTTGAAAACATGCAACTTTTATGGTTACTAAATATGGAAGACAGGTTAGCCCTATATTGCTTGTTCTTTTCTTTTCTTTCTCTTTAGAGTGTAGGGGTTAATAGTGAGAGAAAAGATTTACCTGTCTTCGGAGTGGTTGTCGTGTGGTTGCTTGTCTTCTTGAGTTCCTGTAGCTGCATAAAAGAGAGGAGATTATCAGAAATTAAAAGATACAGGAATGTTTACCTCTAGAATAGCCGTTGCTCCCCGGCAGCGGCGCCAAAATGATGGAACGTCGGTTTTCGTTGTTAATTCGTTGTAGTAAAGCCGGTTGTTACCAACGTTTCATATAAAAATTTTTTACTCGGAAAAATAAAAGAGTTCCCGAGGTCGAACTCAGGGAGCAAGTTGTATTCTAGAGATATACAAATTCTATTACAAAAATAAAGAGAGAGAGAGAGAGATGAAAAATTGGCTTCTGCTTCTTTTCTTCTTTCTTCCTCTTTGTCTTTGGTTCTTCCTGTTCTTCTTCTTCTTCTTCTTTTTCTTCTGCTTTCTTCAGATTTTCCCCTCGTGCTCTTCTTCTTCTGTTCTTCCTTGAGATATATAGGAGCTTTTATCCTTTGTATTGGGTCAAAATGAGCTAGTTATGGCTCATGATGAGGTTCTCATCACCAGGCGCACCTGAAGGTGGTGTGATGCGCGAGGAGTGCGTAGGTCTAGGTCGGGTCGGATCCGCCAAGTCCGCGTGGTCAGGCCGCGGACGAGGCGGGTGGGGTCAGTGAGGGACCTCACCCCTGTGCTTTCGAGGCAGTAAAGCTATATCACAAAAACTATTTATACCATACCTGTGCCTTGAGATTCCACGATGTGGGACTAAACGTTCCGCCCTTCCTTTGCGCGCGCCCGCAGACTCTCGTGTGCAATTGCCCACGCTGAAGGCCCTGCTGGTGCTCCCTGCTGAACTCAGTCACTTCGCGACACTTGCGAGAGCCAGCTGCACCTGCCGCCTGGGAAGCCTGACGCCTGCTGCTGCTCCAAGCTTCCTGCTGCTTCGGCTGTTAATGGCGGCTGGGGCGTTCACCTGAGATTCCACAGAACGGCCTATTGGCCCAATCAGAATTGCTGGAAACCTTCGCCGCAGCACGGCGAAGGCGGTGGGTGATGCTGCAGGTTGTCGGTCGGCCTAGGCGTGCGCGCCTAGGTCAACCTGTGGCCGGAGATGGTGGGTTGTTCGGGGGGTAGTTATGGAGGTCTGGAGTGGCAGTTGTGGGGTGGAGCGAGTTCCTGGTGGTGAGGCGGAGCTCACGAGGTGATTGGCGAGCCGTGTGGAGTGGCGGAGTGGTGTGGGCGGCTCGCCGGAGTGCGGTTGGAGGCGAGGAAGATGAAGGCGGTTAGGTACTGTCGAGGGGTAATCAAGTAAAATAGTTGGGGGAAAAGAGAGAGGAGAGGATGGAGAACGTATCTGGGGTTGTCTGGAGGGAAGGGAGGCGGCGGAGAAGACGGCTCGTAACTGCCGTCGTCGGGGAAGAAAGACCCTGAGGGAGGAAGCGGCGACGAAGACGAGGTCAGAAGTGCGTGCGCGGGGTACAGCGCGACACGGGAGATAGCGGCGGAGAGGACTCTGCTGCTGGTATGGCAGCAGAGCGACGAGAAGGAGGGAAGGAGGTCGCCGGAGCTTGTGGGTCGTTTGGCCAGAGATGGGAGAGGGAGGAATTTGGAAGGGATCTCCATCAAAATCAAGCTTAGCCTGTTCGGCCGGAGTTGTGGGTTCTTATATAGGCGCTGGACTGGGTGTGCAGGGCGTGAAGGGCACGTAATTGCCTGAAGTTGGTCGCCGGAGATGGAAAGGAGTTAGGATACCCAAATCTCCCGTGCGTTCGCACGAGAGATTGGGTTCACACCAACAATTGTAATTGACTTTATAAGGAAGGGAATTCCTCAGAGAATCCTCCTTCCATTTCTGGGAGGGAATCTCTGAGGGATTAGAGAGCAATCCCTCTCCGAACCTCGCCGGAGCTCGGTTCTGCCCTAGCAATGGCGGCAGGACCGGTTTGCAAAGGAGGCGAAGAACCTAGGGGGTTCTTTGCAACGGTATTCAAAAGATAGGGACCAATTTGTGATTTGGGTGTACTAAATTGCAAAGTAGGTCAAGATGACCCCTCCTTAGGTCCAAATTTTGGTACAAACCTAATTTGGACCTAAGGAATCCAATGGAGAAGTTAGATTTCAGGTTTGACCTCGTTTGACTGGACATTTTGCGTAAAAACCCAAATTAGGTTAATTGAAGAGCTAGGACCCTAATCTAGGTCAAACTAGGTTCCAAAGGCCAAATTAAGTGTTCTAAACCCTAGAGTATGTTTTTCCATGATTTATAGACGGTTTACTTGCTTTTTGTTCTGACCGGAACCTTGTTAATTTCAGCGGGTCTGTTTTAGGGTTACCAAGTGTCATTTAGTTCTTAGATTGCACATGAACCCATTTCTGATTGACTCAACCCACTTCTTATCTCATTTATACCATTTGACCTCTGTTTTGCCTCTGAGAAATCCCGTTTACGTACTGCAATGGTAAAATTGCAGCTTTAACCTTTATTTCATGTTTTCTTCTCAGAGCACTTGTTCCTTCAGTTAGGCCTTCTTCTAGGTTATGTAGGAGCTTTTATCTTCTTTATTGGGTCAAAATGAGCTAGTTATGGCTCATGATGAGGCTCTCATCAGTAAGCATTTGTCAAAGCAGGCCTCAGATGAGCAATCAGACCGCACGGATGGATTCAGAACGACGAACGGAGTCCAACGGACTCAAGATTGGCCAAATTCGACATCCGGAGCTCCTACAATGGGCCCAAGAAGTTCTGACCGTTGATCTGGAGATCAACGGCCCAGATTGTGCCACGTCGGCCCCTCCCCCACCGCACGCACGCCTTCAGCCAGCCGAGGATGAATCTCGACCGTCGATCTTCGATCGAACGGCCAAGATCCGCGTGCCCACCCGCGGTCGCCGCAACAAAGTGCGGGCATGGCGCAACGGTTAATGCGCACGCCCGCATCCACGCGACACACATTCGAGCCGCTCGGAGCGGCTTTTGAAGGCGAACGAAGGGCACGGAAAAATTAGGCCGCCCGATAAGCAGTGGGCGGCCAGGATCTAGCCACGCGGCGCGACTGCAGCCCACGAGCGCCCACGCGCGCGCACGCCGGGCGGACATGCGCGCGCACATGCGCGCCCGAGGCGCGATCTCAGCGCGGGCAAAGAAGGCTCTAAGCCGTCCAATCTTTGATCGGACGGCTCTCGTTCAGCGGCCACGGATCGCACGAGGAGGAAGAACGGGGCAGGCAGCTGACCGGCGACTTGAGAGCTTCACCGATGTTTTTGGAGGTTGTTTTAGCGACGCTCTGGACGTCGCTAAAGCCTATTCTTCTTTTAGGAAGTCCTTAATTCTATTTAAACCCCCTTCTACCACCATTCAATGCACACACCCCCCTTGCAACTACTCCACTCCTCTCTTAGCTAGCTTTAGGCACTCTTGTAACCGTCGGAGACGACGAGCTGCCAACGGAGACTCCTCCACCGCCGTGGCTGCCTTGTCTCTCTCCACTCTCTCTCTCTCTCTCTTTTAAGCTTTCATTTACTTTTGTTGAAGCATGTATTTAATGTTGTAAGTTATGAACTACGAATGCATGTTTAATGAAGTTGTTTTCCGTTCAATTGCCATTTTAATTTCTGTTCAAGTTGCATGATCAAAATCAAGAGCTTTCTAACCCTAAACTCTCTCTCTATATCTCTCTCTCACTTTTTAAAATCGCATCTTTCGCAAGCAAAACTCTGCCTTTTCCGTGACAACAAGTGATAAACAAAAATCCGATTTCCACGCCTCCCTGAGACCGACACTCAGACTCACTTCCGTTTACTTCTTTTAAAACCGACGTATCAAGTGCAACTATAACGACACCTCTTAACACACACGCACAATAGCGTGTCAGTTTTTGGCGCCGTTGCCGGGGAGGCAAAGGATTTGTTTTATCACCTCCATTCCACATTCATTCTCACATCGTCTAATGCCCTATTTTCCTTTTTACTTGACGGTTGCAGGAATTCGGCGCATGGACGGCGAAGCGACGCATCCCACGACGGTAGCAAGGGAGTAGGCGCCTCGAGGTCCGATAGTGAGTGACCTCTCTCTCATTGTTTGCTTGCGTGAAAAAGCTAAAAAAAAAATTGTAAAAACTGAAAAAATTGGCGTGGTGTATGATTGCTTGACCCACATCCTTAACACATCACCCCACAAAAAAATGTATACTCAAACATTCTGAATAAATTCTTGGAGTGTTCTTTTCCTTTTCTTGAGTGGTGTTTGCGAAGCCACCATGAGTTGACCTGGGCCACACCACTCAACCCTAAAAATGGACTCATCTAATAGAAGCTGCATGATCATTAGAATGAGTACACTAGGGTTTTTAGAGCCTCTACAGAATAAAAAGGAAATCTACTTTTCATCGAATTGTGTGCAGAACTTGACGTGCCCACTGAAACTTGGTTGAAAACATTAAGACACGTCAACCCTAAAAAGCACTAAAGTAAGGATGAAATACTAAAAGACACCACATCATAACAAATCCTTGCTTGAAAATCATGTTTTGCTAGTAGCACACACTTTGAAAGTGAAAAATTAAGAGGCACCACCCCAATCAACGCCTCCTCACACCACCCTAAGCACAAGCACTATCCTAGCCCTTTAAAACTGAGTAGACGTGCCTTAGGCAGGACAGAGTTAAGTCTCAAAAGGCGAGGTTTTGTTCGCTAGGCACTTGGCTTTCATTACCTTGGTAGAATCTGGTGACTAGGCTGCGGGGAGTGTCAAACAACCGCAGCTGTGGGGTCTACGGAACCGGAGGCGCAAGCCAAAGGAAGAACCTTCCCTGCAATCCCCTCGTAATCAACCTGGCCAGATTAACCTTGGGAAGGGGAGTCCAGTGTTTACGGACATAATCAACCTTTATGAGATTTCTAGGTCTCCTAAGGAATACACCATAAGGACCAGGCTTGTTTGCTTGATTGAGTGCACAACTCTCTTTCATCTGTTCTTCCCGCATCCCTCCATTTCTTCCAAACCATGGATTTCAATGCCTATCCATCTTACCCAAACTACCCCCAACAGGATTTGTATGCTAACCTAAGTAGACCATACCCACAGCAGACTTGGGCTAACCAACCACCAAGTTGGGGATACTACCTGGAATATCCCTCTTGGCCCAACTATGACCAAACCGCACCAACCTCTTATTGGAATACACCCAACCTAGCCACCCAAGGGTACAATTCAAATTGTGGGGCTCTATATCTCGATTCTCCTCACGATGCCTCCTCATTTAGGTCCGACCCGCTCTACTGTGATAGGACCTATACTTTAAGAGAACACCAAGAACCCTACCCTTCTCAAGATAATAACCAAGAAAGGTCATATGAATTCAACAACCTTTCCTACTTGACCTTTGGATTGGAAGGAGTTATAGACAAATGGAAATCAGAAAATGATCAGAAATCTAGGCAAACCCCGGATCATCAACCTTTGATTTGGTCCCCTGATGAAGAATCTGACTGGGAGGAGAACTTAGAACCTCAACTATTCTGGAGTAGGACCAAACAAAGAATGGTTCCTCTTGAAGAACTGGATCCTGAACATGATAGACTAGAGGACCCACCCAAGAACCTAAACACTAGCGTGGGTTCTGATCCACAACCTCAACCTTACTCTCTTAACCAGGATTTCAAGGAGGAAATCCAAAGGACACTGAAAACGTCGGTTGCGGCCGGGTTTGAGGGTTTCGTTATAACGTTGTAGTAAAGCCGGTTATTACCAACATTTCATATATAAATTTTTTTACTCGGAAAATGAAAGAGTTCCCGAGGTCGAACTCAGGGAGCAAGTCGTATTCTAGAGATATACATGTTTCTTTTACAAAAAGAAAGAGAGAGGGAAAGAATTCGTTGTTTTCTCTTTGTTTTGCAGAGGGGGATGCTCTTCTTTCTCTCTTTCTTTAGATCTCCTTCTTTTCTCTGTTCTGCAGAGGTGTTTTCTTCTTCTGCAATGGTGATGCTCTTCTTCTTCTTCCTGCTGTTCCTGCGTTGGTGATGTTCTTCTTTCTTCAGAGCTTCTTGTTCTTCTTCTTCTTTGGTTTTCTGCCTTGACCTCTCTTCTTCTTCTTCTGCAATCGTGGTGACCCTTTCTCTTTTCCCTTCTTTTTTTTTCTTTATGGCTGCAGAGCTTCTGCCTTCAGCTACTAAGTCTTTCTTTCTTCTTCTTCTGCTTCGGCCGTTGCTCTTCCTTCTTCTTCAGCCTGCCTTCTTTCCTGTTCTGGCTGCTGACTTTCCGTCGTCTGACCCGGTGCTTCGACGACTTAACTGAGCATTTGCTACAGTGCAGCTCCTTCTTCTTCGCCTGCACTTCTTCTTCTTTGGCCTGCACACTTCAGAGTTTTTTTTTTTTGTCAAGAGGCAAAACCTACTCTACCCTCCCCCCCCCGCGTCTCTCTTTCTCTCTGAAACCACTCTTGGGAAAGCTCTCCCAGAGCTACCGGGTAATCGGGTTCGGGTCAGGCCCGGGTCCAGGCCCACCGGCGTGCGGTGGTGGGCGAGGAGTGCAGGTCGGTCTAATCGGGTCGGGCCAGGTCCGCGGAGCGTGGTCACGGACGAGGCCGGGTCGGGTGAGAGGGAACAGGAGCGGTCGAGGGTTTAATTGACTAAATTGAAAGCGGGGAAAGAAAGAGGAGAAGAAGGGGAGTAGTTCTAACTTAACTGCAGGGACGAAGGGGGAGGAACAGGGCGACAGTCGTATCGACTGTCGCCGGAGAAGACGATGACCAGTGGGGGGAGGACGGCGGTGACGACGGGGCAGAGGCAGCGCGCGCCGGTATTGCGCGACGCGGGAAGAGCAGGGGAAGAAGTCTCTGCTGCTGGTATTGCGGCAGAGCGAAGAGGAGGAGGAGGAAGAACCGCCGGAGCTGGTGGGCGTCTGCCGGAGTGAGAAGAGAGGAAAGTTGGGGGTTTTCTCCGTCAGATCCAGGCTGCCCTGGTCGGTGGAGCAGCGGGGGGTATTTATAGGGATGAAACAGGGAGGAAGGCGGAGGGAGACGACGTGTCTCCCTCGCCGGAGAATGGTCGGAACACGAACCCATACCGTCCGTGCGTTCGCACGGCCGGTATGGTGGGCTACAATGACCATGGGGGTGCCCCTGCGACGGCTGACGACGCAGGGCACCCCCGGTACACTTGCCAGGTCCCCCACCTCACCCTGCGCGGCGCCATGCTCTGCGCAAGGTCGCCGGAGCATGGTGCTGGCAGGGTTTTGCAGGAGGGACCTGATTGCAAAGAACGAAGGAGAGTTAGGGGCTAAAATGCGAGGGTTCAAAAGTTGAGGGCCAAAGAGTAAATATATGAGGACCAAAGTGTAAAGTTGGTCAAGGAGGTTTCTTCTTAGGCTCAAGTTTTTATACATGACTAATTAGGACCTAAGGAATCTGATGGTGAATTTCATTTTCATATTAAACCTTGTTTGACCGGTCAATTTGCGTAAAGACCCAAATTAAGTTATTAATTGGGCATGGTTCTCAATGTAGGTCAAAATGGGTTCTAAAGGCCAAATTGAAGGTTCTAAACCCTAGAGATTATTTTTCTATGAATTTTAGAGGGTTTATTCTATTTTTACTTTGCCTCGAACCTTGTGAATTGAAGTGGGTTGTTTTAGGGTTACAGATTATCATTTGGTTCCTTGGAAGTGCTGTAGCCCTTGCTAGATCATCTCATCCCACTTTTATTCTTATTAAGCTGTTTTGACCTGTGTTTGGGCCCAGAATTACCCTGTATGCAGATTATACTGGTAAAATTGCACTTTTACCCCTTATGACTGGTTTTCTTCTCAAACTCAGAATTCTCTGAGTTAAGCCTTTCCTTGAGATATGTAGGAGCTTTTATCCTTTGTATTGGGTCAAAATGAGCTAGTTATGGCTCATGATGAGGTTCTCATCAGACACCAAATGACACCATGTCAATTCTTGATAACCTCCAATTAGAACTACACAGACAGAATCAAGAATTGGTTAAAGGGCAACAGGCCATGTTAGATTTATTCCAACAATTGGGGGAAAAAGACCAGACAAAACTGTTGCACACAACGCCATTCATGGAATTCATAAAGCAAGGACCTACCATGATCAATTGGACTACACCAAGTCATGCTGATTTGGTTCAGTCCACCATTGATACCCCTCAGGAGTTGGACAGCTCAGTGGATAAGGACAGTAAGGATTCCTCGAAACACAATTTGGGGAGCATTGAAAACAAACATCAGGAGGAAACTGAGAATGTGAGGGGAGAGGCCTTGGAATCCGAATCTAATCAGCCCAAGAGAAGCAATCCAGTGGGAGCAGCAGCCAACATCGGAGATGGAGAATGGAGTTACAATTTCAAAGAAATTGATTATGAATCTGTTGGAATCCCCATCACAAATTTGGAGGAGGGCCGAGAGAAAGAATATGATCTAGAGGATGAAATTGACCCTACCTCTAATGCAACCCCAAACAGTGAATCTGATACAAAGAAGGTTGAAGAAAATATTCTTGAGATCAAGGGTTTGGAGGGAATGAGCAATGAAACCATAGTTGCGTAAGAGACAAATTCGTCTTTGGAGAGAGGCCTCATGCTTGGTTGTAGGGCTCAGTATGAAACTCTGGACTTTGTTACCTGCCCTACTAGAATAAAGATCCCGCAACCCGAATGCACTGGAATTGATACACTTTCGATGGATTACAATTTTATGGGGACACAAGCTGAATATAAAACCTACATCTTTAGTGTCTGGCGTGTCATATTTGGGGTGCGTTCGTCCACAGCAACTTGTTTGCATGCCCACAAACTAAGAGAGGATCTGACACGGGCATGCATGATATATCTGTTACAGACTTCCCGCCCCATAGGAATGGGACTCCACCACAACCTTATTCGCATCTGTAGACTTCTGATTTTGGGTCTGGTTAATTTTGAACATATCTTCTTGACCCAAGTCATTCCTATTTGTGCACCGCCCAGCTAGAGGCGTTAAACTCAGCGCTTCCTAGGAGGCAACCCAGAGGATTCAGACTAATTTGCATGGGGGGGATGGTAAATTGCATAATCTTGAGCTCAATTAATCAGTCTGAATGAATAAATTAATTTAAAAAAAAATTTAAATTTAGGAAGAAAACTTAGGCATTAGAAACTTGTTAATAGTGGAAAATAATACAAAAAGAACTTAAACACTTAGACTTTTCAGGCCTTCAGGCTTAATCAGCCCTGGTGTCCGTTAAAATATGGATTTAGTAGCGAATCCTTGCAACTTTAAGCTATTCTAATCCACCTACTAAATAAGGTAATAAGTATACTACTTATCAACTCACCCTCTAACTCAGGAAAACTTTGAGTCTAAGCATCTGCACACATTTTTGCACAGACTCACTTCTCGAAGATTTTGACAGAAATTGGGTAGCTAATGAACTCTCTAAGGTGGTATGGCTGGCAAGTTGTCGTGGGTAACAGGCCATTGGCAGGTTGTCCAGAACCCAGCCACAGGTCATTTCTTTTTCATTGCCTCTAAGTACATTTGAGATTAGGGAAGCCACCTACGAAAAAAAAAAAAATAGAGAAGAAGAAAAGAAATTAAACCACACTTCACTGCACAAGTATGGCTGACAAGTGATCGTGGCTAACAGCCCATTGGTCGATTGTCCAGAGCCCAACTCAATAATTGCATAAAAAAAAAAAGACCAAAATACCTAAGGAAGAAGCAGGGAAGTAGTACAAGCCGGGGAGATATACACTGGAAAAATCCTTGTGTTGACCCCAATTAAAACAAACGTAGGGAGAAAGCTACCAATCGAACAAATACACCTTCAGGCAAAATTTATTTTCTTTTCCGGTCACCTAGAGGCGTAGAAACTCGAAGTCTGTCTCAATTACCGTTAAGTGAGTCTATCACAACATTCACACCAAGATGCTTAGCACTTAGGGTTTTGACCGAGTTTTGGGTGGGTTGGGTAGCCGTAAAAAGTTACCAACCCACACTGAATTCCGAAAAAAAATTCTAAAAGACTATATATATACGTATACATATGTATAGTTATATATACATTAAAGCAAGGATTCGGGCGATTCGTATTTTGGCAGACACCCGGGCGCTGCTTAGTCTTTGTAGATTAAGATCTTCGTATATTTCCTCTTATTGACAAGTAACGAAGTGCCTAAGCAATTACTTCTTGAATTCTCCAAGGAAATAAAGGCTAGAATAAACCTTGCTAGGGACTAACAAGGAGTAAGCATGGGGGTATGATAACACCACACAAGAGGGTAATAATTATGTTGAATATGGCCCATCTTTAGAATAAAAGGCACAACATAAGTAGCATAGGAGCATTGCATGCATCAAGTACCAAGATTGCTTATAAACTGTATTAATGGCCATTTGTGTAAGCATTTGTCAAAGCAGGCCTCAGATGAGCAATCAGACCACACGGATGGATTCAGAACGACGAACGGAGTCCAACGGACTCAAGATCGGCCAAATCCAACATCCGGAGCTCCTACAATGGGCCCAAGAAGTTCTGACCGTTGATCTGGAGATCAACGGCCTAGATTGTGCCACATCAGCCCCGCCCCCACCGCACGCACGCCTTCAGCCAGCCGAGATCCGCACGTCTACCCGCGGTCGCCGCGACAAAGCGCGGGCGTGGCGCAACGGTTAGCGCGCACGCCCGCATCCACGCGATGCGCATTCAAGCCGCGCGGAGCGGATTTTGAAGGCGAACGCAGGGCGCAGAAAAATTGGGCTGCCCGATCAGTAGTAGGTGGCCAGGATCTCGCCACGCGGCGCGACCGCAGCCCACGAGCGCCCACACGTGTGCACAAGCCGGGCGAAAACGCATGCGCACACACGCGCCCGAGGCGCGATCTCAGCGCGGGCGAAGTAGGCTCTCAGCCGTCCGATCTTCGATCGAACGACTCTCGTTCAGCGGCCACGGATCGCGCAAGGAGGAAGAACGGGGCGGGCAGCTGACCGGCGGCTTGAGGGCTTCACCGACGTTTTTAGAGGCGATTTTAGCGACGCTCTGGACGTCGCTAAAGCCCATTCTTCTTTTAGGAAGCCCTTAACTCTATTTAAACCCCCTTCTACCACCATTCAATGCACACACCCCCTTGCAACTACTCCACTCCTCTCTTAGCTAGCTTTAGGCACTCTTGTAATCACCGGAGACGACGAGCCGCTGACGGAGCCTCCTCCACCGCCGTGGCTGCCTCGTCGCTCTCCACTCTCTCTCTCTCTCTCTCTCAAGCTTTCATTTACTTTTGTTGAAGCATGTATTTAATGTTGTAAGTTATGAACTAAGAATGCATGTTTAATGAAGTTGTTTTCCGTTCAATTGCCATTTTAATTTCTGTTCAAGTTGCATGATCAAAACCAAGAGCTTTCTAACCCTAAACTCTCTCTCTCTCTCTATCTCTCTATCTCACTTTTCAAAACCTCATCTTTCGCAAGCAAAACTCCACCTTTTCCGTGACAACAAGTGATAAACAAAAATCCGATTTCCACGCCTCCCTGAGACCGACACTCGGACTCACCTCCGTTTACTTCTTTTAAAACCGACGTATCAAGTGCGACTATAACGACACCTCTTAACACACACGCACAAGAGCGCATCAGTTTGTTGTTCTCTTTCTTTTATTATCAGTTAGATATCTTCTGCGTAGTTACATTACTCATGTGGTTGTGAAATTAATATGTATTTGGTTATTTTTTGTTGGACAACTGGGTCTTGGAGTTCGTCGAGGCCAGCTGTTCTCGGGTCCTGTAAGGAGCCGGGAGTGGGTCGTAACAGCATGCATAAGTGCAAGATCGAGTTATGGCCTCGACAAACGTGAGGTTACTCCAAACCCCGCTAACTCCAACTGTTGTTGCATTAGGTTTTTTTTTTTTTTTCAATACTTGATTCATCATTATGATAAGTTCAATAAATCTTACCTACAATAAAATTTGTTATATATAATTACAATAAAAATATCAAAAATCACTTATATAAATGAATAATATCACATAATAAAATTTATAATATATGTGTAATGTCATGCCGATCCAGATCGAAGATATGAAGATGGTTTCTCTAGATAAGCTCGTAATCACCTACATTCTGTTGTGCCATCTATTATTATATATAAGAAAAAAAAGAAATATATCATAAGAGAAAAAAGGTTAGTGTATTTTTTGTGATAAAGAGATATTGTCGAAATTGAAATACTTACCTTATTTATTTAATATAGTAATAGAAAATAAAGTGATTATTAAATTTAGATGTAGAGTTGGTTAACTCGACTGACGTCTAGAGAGATGTGTTCCATAATTTATTTATCACTCTACCGTTTCATTTATCATTATTTTAAATGATAATAATTTCTAATAACATATGTTCAATTTTAATCTAATTTATTTTTAATAAACTATTATATTTACATTTATTTCTTACTAGAAAATAAATATATTAATAATAACATTCATTTAATAATTACTAAATAATATCATTATCAATATAAAAATTATATACTTTAATGTAAAATAGTAGTTACGTTACAATCAAATAAAAAATAATAAATTCTTATATATTTACAAACATTAGGTACATTACAATTATTATCATTATCATTATCAAATAAAAAGTAACAAATTTACTTATCATTATTTTACATGATATGAATAACATAACTTTATATATTATTATATTTTATAAATGTATTAATTCATAATATCTTATATATTATTATAGAATCAAAATAAAATAAATTATTACAAATGAATATAAAATAACTACAACTAACTATTGTTTAAAATAAAATAAAGTTATCTTAACTGCTAAATGTAAATGTTAAAGTGGAGTGGGAAGAAAATTCAGAACCTCAATAAGATTATAATCTTAAATTCAGAATTTTAATGAGATTGCAATGTAAAGTTTCAACGTAATCGCGATCTAAAATCTCAATAAGATAAATGAATGAAGATGAAAACTTTTAAGAAGGGAAAAGGATTTGTGATGATAAGAGGGGAGGGTACGTTTATGTAGGCGAGCGGGCGAGTGGGGGGAGCGGAGCTGGGGTAATGATTAGGTTGAGGTCGTTGGATGAACCAGTGACCTTTGGTAAGTCGTTGGATCATCCAGCAACCTCCGCCTAACGTTCGATCGCATGTAACGGTAGGTCAAAGGTCACTGGTTGATCAAACAACCTATCAAAGCTAGATCTTCGCTTGACTTTTTCCCCTGCCTGGTACAAGGTGGAATCGATGATAGGTCGCTAGATGGAGTTTCATCCAGCGATTTGTTATCCATTTTTATTTGGTTTTTATTCCTATCTCCTCTCGTAATTTATTCCCCGCTGCATGTCCCTTATGCGAAAAAGCTCACGTTTAAATTTGTATATCTATCTATATATACAATGAGCAGTCATAGATATGTTACCATTCAAAGTACTGTACGATGTCCATGGCAATTGAAATGTGTGGCAGTGGTAATTGAACATGGATGAATTGAAGTTTTTTTCTTTTTTGAAAATAAACATTTCATTGAAGGGAAAAATTTGATACAAAAAATGTATTCTAAAGGTGAAGACAAAGATGGAGAAATCTCATTCATAAAGGGAAAAATATGTCTCGTAGAACTAAGAAACTCAAAAATAAAAAATGAGATCAAGAAATAAAGAAAAAAAAAAATAAAAGTGTTCCAAGAATCAGGAATCAGATGACCTCCTAAAAAATAGCAACCTCACATTCGTAGAATAACAAAGTACCAACGAGAAATAGTTTCAAAAATCATGTTAAGAAATGACCAAATAAATCGACCTCTTTCATATATCAGAAACTCAGTCGAATTGGATGACGATGGCTTCCGACGAGCATCACAACGACACCATCAACATTGAAGATGAACAAGGGTTGAAATTGAGATGAGCGAGATAGTGGAAAGGAATTGATACTTTCTGGATCCCACGTAAAAAAAAAAAGGAAGGGGAGAAAAATAAAAAAAATGTGAGTATAAAAATGTAAAACTTAATATATTTTAAAACATAAGGATGTAGAGATAATAAAAAAATAAATTTAAAAATATAAATCATATCACGTGTCTCTTTTTCGTTAGAGAAAGTATCCCACGGTAATATCTCTTGACATAATCCCGTCACTCAAACAAATTATTATTATTTTTAAATTATAGCAACATAATTATTTTATATCAATATATTTTAAATTCGAAATAATGATAGATTTTAAACATAAAAATTTAATTTTCATATTAATTCATTGAAATCTTCCAGGATGATTGTGATTATGACTTTTTAATCTCAGATGAAATGATTACATTTAAGCGTTTCAATTTTTTTTTCTATTTCAAAAAACTACCATTAATGCTGAGATATAATATTTTAGGTATAATTATCTTTAAAAGAACACCTTTCTCCTTAGAAGATTTGACATACGAAATTTAATCCAACAATAAAGCATGGGTTAAAAATTAATATACAGTGAATTCACGTGAGACAGCTACTCTAGTAGTTTCTGCTAGTTTTTTCTTTTTGTTTGATTTTTGACGGTCTACTGTCACTGCTACTCAAACTTAGTTCGATTTGGGTCACTTGAGATTCAATATTATTGGATGAAGAACAAAATAAAAGTGCAACTGCAATTCCTTCATTATTTTTTTTCTTTAATTTTGGACGGTCTAGTACTGTTGCTCCCACACAGACGTGGTTGGCTTTGTGCCACTTGAGGTTCAATATTATTGAATGCAAAATAAAATAAAAGTATTGCATGGGTCTATCCATGAACGTATACACTGTAGCATGTACATGACAATTGTATATATATGCTAAATCGTCATCCATGCACTATAGCTATTAGCTGAAATTGACATCAACAGGAAGGTAGTGGGGAGGGGGGTGGGGAATTGATATCTCGTGGGTCTCACGCAGAAAATGAAAAAATAAAAAATAAAACAAACGACGTGAATATGAAAACGTGAAAAATGACATTTTTATATAAGTGGAGTATTAAGAAAAGTAAATCTGAAAGTATAGATCACATCACATTTTCTTTCCCATAAATAATAATGTAAAATAATATCACGTGAGGAGGTTTATCGCAATTCAAAAAAATCGTCGCCTCTAAATTAACAATAAAATTATTTTACATTGAAACTTAAACATAAAGTTTAAATTTTTATGTTAACTTATTAAAATCTTTTAGGTGATTTCGATCATGACTTTTCGTTGTTTCACGATGAAATTATAGGATGAAATTTGAAGATTTTATTTTATCCTTTTGAAACAAATTTATTAAAATTAAAATATAAAATTTTAAGTACAATTATCTTTAAAAAATTATGGTATAATTCTGCAGCAAAAACGCGAGTTAAAAATCAGTTATTGATTACCTCGACGATCTCTTGCCTTTACCCTCTGACTTAAACATTTGGGTCTGCCATTGGATGCCACCTGGCGAAGGAATCTTTGATATTACCAAGACACGTCAACTCCTATATTTCTTTCTTGGTCAGTAACACCGATGCCATCACAACGTTTCCCATGGTGCAAAGATTCCATACAAAGATGCCTCTCATGAGAGGAAGGGCTGCACCTTTAAAAGGGGGGAAGTTGCTCCTCGTCCGAATAGGGGAAAGGTAAAATATAGAAAAAATAAGATAAAAAATAAAAGGATAAAAAAAATGAAGTATCCTTCTATTATGAATTAGCTAAACTCTCAAGGAGTGTGACTCTACAATAGTTGAATGGTCTAAGAGATCGAATAAGTCAATCCTTAACATACTTAAAAAATTCGTATCGTGATATATATAGGGTCACTCATAATTCTTATCAAAATATGATTACACTACAAAAATAAAGGACAACCATCTCTAAAGAATGAAGATCTGTTGCGACAAATATAAGTCACGACCGTTGCGACCTCCGATGTCATGTTCGTAGCATCTACCGCATTGGCCTCTGTTGATGCGAACATTACACTACCCGCAAACCAACTGTGACGTCGACCACACGTGCAACCTTAAAGGTCCGCCAACCTCAATCGAAGCTTCGACCGCTACGATCAGCCATTACTGATGATGCCGCAATCGCCGAAGTTGTGCGACAATCAGTTGCTTGCAAGACCTCAAACGAAGATCCAACCATACAATCGGCCTTGACCACCGACACCACCATCGCACCTCCACCTGCCACGATTGGCCTCAACAAGGCAAAGTCGTGGCTATGCATGTCAACAAACTACTTCGATCACCGAGATGCAAGGGTCAGAAGAAGGGAGGTGGATCCAAAGGAGGGGAGGCCCCGATCGGCCGAGGATGGCCAATCGAGGCCCCAATGCACCTAGGGTTACTTGTCACCGGAGAGGAGGAAACGGCAAAGGTTGAAGGAGAAACTTCTGAACCTGCAATCTGACGATATTTTAATCAGCAAATACTGAAATAGTTCGATTGGAGAATTATTTTAAAAGAAGTTAATAGCATTAATATTTGAAAGTGGACCTCTTTTTGTCTTATAAGAGGAGCATAGAATACGACTTGAGGAATTTCAACTTGGGAGAAACGTCTGTCATAAGATAAACCTTAGACACCCACAGATTGTTTACACCTACTCTTATCCATCGCCAAGCTATCCAACTATGTGTGGAGAGGTCAAATGCCGAGTCGATTCATTTGGAACCAAACCCAACCCTTCGTGTCTATGACTGGAAGAGAAATCCACCCATGCCAATTAATTAGCGTGGATGGGGCTCAGATTCAAAGCGTGACACATCGGAAAGCAAAACGATTCGTGCACTCTCAAATCCACTTCCAATCAACTGACGTCGTGGCTAACCCGAAGGCCAAACCAGCATTTATGATAGAAATTGTCCCTTGTCAACATTCAATTTTTCTTTTTCTATGTTTGTGCGGAAGGACGATTAGGATTGAGCAATAGACTTGATCCTTCAGGATCAACTTACTTACTTATTAGGCTTCACCCGAGTTCATTAAAGTAAGGGAGTTCACGAGTTAAGTTTAGACTTGTTTAATTTATAAAATTTTATCTTTCGTCAAAGTTCAAGTATTATCTAAAGTAAATGTGTTAAGATCTAATTGGATCAAATTTATTTATTATTTGAAAAATAAAGATGAAATGTGTAATTTAATAAATAAAAAAATTTAAAATAATAAAGAAAATTTATGTAGTTCAATTTTAATTCATAACAAATACACAAATATTAATAATAAATTGAGTAAAATTGAAAGTGGCTGCGCCACTCACGTGAATGAGCGTGCTACCAGAGCAGGTGGAACATGAGTGAACGAGAGGAGAGTTTTATTTCTTTTACTTTTTAATTTGAATATATATATATATATATATATATATGAATCCTAAATAAATCAGATCTTAGGTAGAGTTGTGTTTAGGTCAACCTAAGTCATCACCTAGGTTTATTTAATTAATAGGTGAAAATTTGGGTGAAAATTTTGATCCTTCAAGTGATGGATCCCAACCTTGCGGGTCAAGTCAAGGGTTGGGCCAAAGTAGCTTGAGCCGATTCAGAGACCACACGATCCCACAAGGTGCATTTCATCGTAAAAAGAACAAAATTATTCATTGCTACCAAGGGGGTGACCCAGTTGTAGAGCTTTTCATCGGCATATAGAAGGTCATGGGTTAAATCCATACCCACCGTATTTACCTTCTCGGGATAAAAAACGAAAGTATTCATTCAATATATGCTTAAGCCTGTATTGATAAATAATATTGCCGAACTCCTATTCAGTCGTATATTTGATTTCGTGAGTTCACAATGGCCTGCGCATGTTACATGCTAATTTTCTTTGCATCGTTCAACACAAAAGTTGGATTTTTCTTTTTATTTTTTTATTTTTTTTTGGCTTCCATGTAATTCCATTCTTGAGGGATCACGAAGTTTAGTGAAAGGCAATCCCTTTCTTCGTATACGTGTGCACATGCATGTATATTGAAAAAGATGTTAGTTTTGAAACATAAGAATTGATATAAAAGTCTGACGTACAAGATTATACAGGTGCAAGTTACTCAAATTATCTTTGAAATTACCCTCATAATTAGTTTTCTAAATCCTAAACTCTAAGGTGAAAAATCATATTTTAAGTGAAAAATCATTTTTTATACATGAAATTACTTTCCATAAATCTAAACCTAAATTCTAAATCTTAAATCCTAAATCCTAAACTCATAGGTCAAAATCACTCCGCACGAGTACAAAATCACTTTGCACGAGTGAAACCACCCTTGAAATATTTTGCACATGTGTAAAGACACCTTAAAATAATTTATCACAAGTGTAAAATCACATATAATAATTTATCACCGGTGTAAAATTATTTATCACTTATGTATTCTAGATTAAAGTGGTGTGATGATTTTTTTAAATGTGGTGGGACCTACTACCTAACAAACTATACATTCTTTTGTTTCTTTACATTAAATATTAATTATCAAGTAGGGTCACGTTCACAATGTCGTATAAAGCACGGAAACATGACATACAAATTTCCTCACGTCACTTTTTACATCACTATCTGTGTTTCCCTAATTTTTGGCTATTAAAAACATGTCAACATGCATAGACTTTCAATTAGTGATACATAGCTTTTGATGACGAGATTCCCTCTTGTGAGTTAATCCCTAGGAGATCGCAAGCATCCCAACTTTACAACCTTCAAATAAATTCAACGTTGTTAAAACTCGACTCGATGACCCCATTCCCCAATAATAAAATAAAGGCCTTACCAATTGAATCACTCGCTAAAACCAGTTAGTGATACATAGTCACGAAGGCTTGATAAAATAATAAAGTCCTTGAATTGACATATAAAGGTCATGAGATCAACTTCATAAGTTACTAATCCTATGGAGACCAAAGGGGGCTCACCCGATCTGTCAACTTTTGAGCCAATTGGTTTGTCCCCCTTGGCATATCCTAACAATCAAAGGGTCCAGACATGGATCAAGTATAAATCCTTTTCAAGTCCATATCATCGAATACTTATAGTTTTTTGAATGGAAGATGAAGCACAAGTCATTGGAGAAATATATGTGGTGTCTGGCAAATCTATATCTATATCTCTATACTAAAAGAAGGTTTAACAAGGCAGGTGTCATTCCCTCCCTTTCTTCCTCATCTCAATACTTCCACTCCGTCAATAGCTCTCTTCATTGCTCTCTTCCTCTGTCCTCACGGTTAGGAGATCCACATCCTTAAGGGCCTATTTATGTAAGGTTGTTCTATCTATAGCAAGATCACCCTTGTTTATGAGAGAGGATGGAGGGATCACCGGTTTGGCATCAAGCCTAGATTTGTCTAAACCAAATTGTGGATAAACCTTCATTTCATCCTTGGAACAAGGGTATCCCTTCACTTAAACCCCCACATGTGAATAGATGTAGGTCTAGTTATTTGAAGTGTTATAAAATATAGGTTTACAAAACTATAATGGGTGTCAACCCCCTTTTTGTTTACTTTGTAAAAAGAGTTAACACATGTTTTTGTTTACTTGAAATAACCGTTAACCATTGTTAAGGAAGAAAAAGGGAAATAAAAGAGGACTAACACAAGTTTCATCTTGATACCGATTTTGTAGAACCTGTGTTTTCCCTCCGAATCATGAGTTTCGGAAGATGATATTAACCTATGAAATAAACAAAGATTCACTCCTGTTTACAGGACTTAACCCTCTAAGTAAATTATACCATGAAGAGATATCCTCTTTTCCGAACTTATAAATCCAAGTAGGCTAGCCCCTAAACCAACCCTTGTGAGCCATTTATAACAGGTGTAGTGATGGTATGAAATCCACGCTAAATCCTCAATGGGAGGTGCAAAGAAAGGCGAGGTTGTCATTCGCACATGTTTAAATGGAACATTGATGTTGATTTTTTTCCTCAATTTATTAAAGATACTCAAGTTAATGGATAGAACATGACTTTGTACAAAATTACTTGCTTAACATGCCCAAAATCGTTCAAAAACCTGAAACATCGAGATGAATTCCATTTTGTCACAATACAAAAATCTATATCTATATACTATTAACTTAAATAGAATTCTACGTGATATGATCATTCACTCCTTTCTTCCCCATGGCACAGCTTCTCATCCCCTCTAGCGATGTCAATTTTGTCTTCCAACTTATTTCATGGTCGGGAGGGAAAGTACTCTTTGATTTAAAAATTAGATATTGATTTGGAAAATATTGTGCCAAGTTGATAGAAAGGGGATATAAAACATTTTTAAACTTAGTTTTGTTCCTTTTTTGGTAAATATCCCAAGTCTTATTTTCCCCTTAACAATCTATTTCTTTCCGATTAATAACATCCATGTGCCTTCGATTGGAATGTCCAATTCCATGTAATCAAATTGTTTCACAATAAAAATTTTAAGTAATGAATTGATGGCAATTATACAAAGAGTAAAATTAACATTCTCCGATGTTTAAATTATGATTGACCATAGTAAAAAATAAATTTTACATCCAGTGAGCGGTGATTGAAGATGTACATAACCAACTTTACTCGACATTTACATGTAGCTGATGAGAAAAATAAATTTACCTATGAACTTATCATAAATCCAAAAGGACAAATATGACATCAACGAGCGTTACTACAATCTAGTAGGCTTTATTTGTCTTTTCTTACCCTCTCCTCTAGAGATATAAAGCTTTTCAAGAGTTAAGGCAAATGTTTTTTTCATCCTTTCGTTTGAAATTTTACCCAATTAACCACATGAAAGTCTATGATAAAAAACCTATGGTGTTGTAGCGTTGAATAACTTATATATGCTGCAGTTCCCTCAAATATGGCACTTCGATAGAATAACATTGCCATTGATATTTGAATGATTAGTAGTCGACTTTCGTATAAAGATTAAAATTTTTGAAGAATGATCATCTATCTTTTACAAAAATATCGTAACATGATGAAATTGGCTGCCCCTTTTGAAAGTCCTCACTACTTCTAAATCAATGTAAAATAAAAACTTATTGATAACTTTTAATTCAGAATCGAATTACGTCGACGTACAATTAAAAATTATCGATATATTTACTTTAAAATCAAATTACATTAATGTAGGATGAAAAATTATCAATACATTACAGTGCATTTTCATTTAGGACAAAAATATCACCGACATATTTTCATTAAAATTAACAAATTACCTATACATGTTTATTGAAAATTAAAAATCACCCGTACGATGATTGACTATTTGAGTGGTGATAGATCTTGTTCGTGATCTATTTTTATGGTGCATTGCAAAATGAGCTATTTTTCAAATTTTGTACATTTTCAAAATGGAAAATGTCAAGACTGACGCCGGTAATCATTCATGATCAAACGTACGTATGCTGATTGGACCATATCAAGCCTCATTTGATCTCAGATTGTCTTTTTTTTATTCCATAATACTACACACATTTAGGCCTACCTATCAACAACATCATCTGAACTAAACCTGTGCATTAAGGCAATCTTGCCTTCCACCATCCAAGATAAGAAACAAGATGTCCGAATGAGAGATGCCACATTTCTAGCAACAAAATAACAAGGGATTTCGGTGCTACGAAGGTTACATGGGCGGCATGTAGACTGGTTAATATTGCCTGAACGTCAAGTTCAGGCGTCCAGGACGAAGATTAGTTTCATCCACTAGGTTCTTCGGGGCTGTCCCAGAATAAATCTGAGTGACTCCGTGGAAGATGTGTCTTGACCCACCTCCAAATATTAAGACATCACCAGATTCAAGCTTGAGGGTTTCTTCAGCTTCTCTGCTGACTCCATGCGAAAACTCTGCGGAATCACCCACAGAGAAGGAAACAACAGGTAATCCCTTAAGTAAACTATCCTTGCTCTCATCTCGATCCTGCAAGTACCAGAATAATGTTGTAAGAAAAAAGTCACGTGCAGCCTAAAAGGACATTGCATATCAATTTAACAAAATGGTCTGGCATTATAATTCGGGCAAAAATGGAAGCAGATAAGGGTGGCATGCTTGTTACAAGCGCAACAAAACATCATAACATGCTTATGTGATGATTTCTTATGTGCAAGAATGACAAGGAGAATTCTGATGGTAATGCAGGAAGAGAGGAATCAATATGCTCTCAAAAATCCCTTTTCTCGTAAATAATATGTTTAGTAACCATGTATGCCAAGCACTGTGAACTCCATGTTCACATTCAAATTTGTGAATGAGCTGGAAGATGCTCAATTCCAGGCTCAATAAATTATTGGCAAGGTTGAAAGAAGCTGGAGAAGAGTCCAGAGGAAAGTAGAGAGAGAGCACCGATTTTTAAAATGGCCCAATTGCTTTACTGGATTCGGAACCATGCTAAGAGAAATAGAATCCAAACTGATTCAAGCTCTAATCAAGAAAGTAGTCGTGATCATGAGATTTTACTCTAGAAAAATCTAAACTTGATGATCTTCTTCAAGTATCTATAAGGACAGGAACAAAGAAAAAGCAACATTTATTGCTAATACTTTACTGATATTTATTAGGCCACGACTAAGCTGTTGGTATTATGCAATTGCTCCACCCATGAAACTAGTAGAAAGTTTTGAGATGATTGGGGAAATGCAATAGCTATGGCCTATTTTTGAGTGTCCTCACTCATCACTGTGCCTGATGTTCTTGGCACCAAGAAAAGTACGGAAAGTAACGTTGCAAAAGCACCACAAATGGGATGAAGCTCAAATTTACCTGGTATGTCAAAAGAAAACAAAAAAGGCCCTCAAACCAAGACCAAGCATTTTTCATACACCAAGTGATGCGAGCTACACGATTTATTTTTCACTACTGTGATTAACTTGGATTAGACTGATGCATCTGCAGTTTGTTCAAAAATGGTTGCACAGACTTTATTCTCTAAAAATAAAAACATTACACAACTAGTAGAGGATCAATCCAAGATGTGTCACTTTTTGAGCAGAAGGCAATTTGATGCGAAGGTAAGAACTCATAATTGCTACACCACAAAAGATCCTCACATAGGTAGTATAGCCAATGAAAAAGGCAAATATGCTCATAGAGTGTTTGCCTTCACCAAGATGATTGCTAAAGAAGATCCCATTTTGTGGGAGTTTTTCTAGAACATACAGCACTTTTATTATTGGAGAACTCAAAGAAAAACAAGAGTTGGTCTCTTTATATAGAGAGACCAATGCTACTTCAAATCCTAATACAATCTTCTAAATAAAGAAAAGCATATCTCAAATCAAATCACATCAAATCCTAAACAAATTTCCTAAAGGAATAATGCCAAAATAGAAAACATTAAAAAAAAGGAAAAGAATAAGTTGACAAGTGAGATTCTTCTTCTCCACTCAATGTAGAGATCTCATAGAATATCTAACACACTCCCAAGTTGGACGTGCACAATCCAACTTGAAGGATTACTTGGTAGACACTCCCCCCTTTTGATGCAGTTGAAGCTAGAGCACGCGTGTAGACTTCTTCATGCACATACTGTCTTCAACAGGAGTTAATCCCAAGCATAAACTTGAATTGGAACTTGAATTTTAACTGAACTAAGTACGTCAATTGGGGCATGTTCCCAAGCACTAGAAGTTGGCCATCTACAGAAGAAGAAAAAAAAAAAAAACTCTTCATGCTAAGAGAAGAGGAGAATTGGGTCCAACCATTTACGAATTAGCTAAGCTTGCGGCTCAATTTTCGTACCACTCATTAACATCTTCTATGTCGATGACACAACCTAAAGCTTCAGAGCTTTCTTCCAAGCCAGGCACAAACTGCATAGACATGACTTTGGTGATCTCTGAAGCTGTCACAACAACAACAATAGCAGACAGAGACCATAAAAGGAGCAGCTACATATTGGGAAATGTTCCCAAGCCCTAATAGAGGAGGCCTCGTTACTCAGTCAGCAAAAACATGGGAACTTTGTGCTCCCTTGAACTAGTACGGAGGCCAAAATCTTCTCCTTAGAAGTCACCATAGTCAAATCCACTTTAGCCATGGCACTGTCCACATATGTACTTCACACATACGAAGCACAATAGGTTGGAACAAACCAAGAAAGAAAGTCGGTCTATGATTTGGTTTAAAGGCCTAGCATGGAGTCACCAATCCACACAATGAAGATGCTACTTAATGGAGAGGCCACACGGAACGAGGAAGAAGGCCAACAAGAACTTCTTGGACAAACGATGGAGAGGGAGAAGGTCAAGGGACATGCCTCGGCCTTTTTCAGTGGCTACTAGCGATGCATGGTGTCACCAACATAAGCCAAGGGATCGATCACGCTTCCTAAGGCACAGGGGAAGCTGACGAAGCTTCTCTAGTGTGCAGTGGAGCACATGGTCTTCCTAAGAAAAGACTTTAATACCATGTAAGAGTTTCTTTGGAGCACTTTAATTGTTAGAAAGCTCAAAAAGAAACAAAGGGAGTTGGTCTCTTTGTATAGAGAGACCAAGCCTACTTAAAATCCTAATACAATCTTCTAAATAAAGAAAAACATATCCCAAACCAAATCACATTAAATCCTAAATAAATTTCCTAAAAGGATAATGCCAACATCAAAAACATAAAAATAGGAAAGGAATAAGTTGGCAAGTGAATTTCTTCTCCACTCAACATGGAGATCACGTGAGATCTCCAACGTGGAGATCTCATAGAATCTCCAACACATTTCAATATCCATGTCAGAACTATTCACTCTTTTTGTTCCCCAGAGAAAGAAGGCCACCTAATAAATCCAACACTACACCAATAATAAGCTTAATAGCAATAAGGACACAAATCATGGTAGCCAGGGAGCCATCTCAAGTAGGCCTTAAGAGTCTGAGATTGCAAAACTGTATCCACTCCCCATTTTTGCTCCAGTAGCATTATGGAGACAAAAATGAGGATGAAATCCACATTAAACAAGTGCATAAATTTGATATCACAATGCATATCTAATGGACATACTGTTTCTCAAGATATGCATCTCAAAATTTATTACAGTTTATAGGCAAAAGGTACACACCTCAGGGCATGGAGGTAAACAAGTATTAGATTGAAAGCTTTTAGAAACCACATTCCAGAGTTCAAATTGCCCCGAGTGCATATGAAATGCATGAGCAATTACAAATGGCTCTAACCTATGCAACCACATCCCAGTCAACCATTGCAACGACAAATGGCTCCAACCTAAACTACATTTAACTTCACATTGACACAAGCATCTACGGATGGCTCCAACACATTCCTAGGACAATTTTAGCAACAACTCCAGTTTAGCAACTTAGTGACTTAGGAACTCCACAATGAATTTACTGTAAGCTTGTAAGTCGACAAATTTCACAGCCAATCTCAGTGTCTATAAAAAGTGTGCAAATTTCAAGGGCATTCCAGTCAAAATCTTCCTCCATTCCACGGAACCTTTTTCTCTTCTTTTAGAAAGTTAAAAGGATGAGCATTTGATGTTAGTAGCCATCCAACTTCACTAAAGAAGAGGTTACAAGCTAATCATACTACAATGTAGCCCCCAATAATGTGCTCAGATGTCAACATGCCCAAATGTCAAGTACTCCTGACAACACTCCAACGTAACCCTACCTGCCCTCACAAATAGCTGCATTTCTCCCAAGACAAGCCATTTCAAAAATAAAAAAATCTGCCAAGATAAGTAGTCTGTAAACCATAGGATGGAAAATTGGAAGAAATGCTCCAAAGGAGAGCAGAAGGTGACGGCACCAAATCTGTTCCTTAGCAAAACTCCAAGATGATTCATAGAGCCAATTGATATTCATAGCACTTTAGATGGAGGAAAATGATACTGAATGAAAAGATGATCAACATCCTTGGGGCATAGGCCATGAAGCAAACAAGTATGAGAATAGGCCCGATGCTCACATCTATATGCATTCCTTCATGACCTAAGCTGTCATATTGAAACCCAAATCTTGAGAAGGGCCTTTGCCTCCCAGAAGAATTTAGCAATCTCTGAGAAAACCAACGTTAATCTCCTAAAATTGACTCCTCAGAAGCTGATATCTGTCAATAGGAAATCTCCTCATGCTCATCTCCCATGATTCCAAAGAGGAATGCACCAAAGAAGCACAAAGATGCAATCAAGTAATAGAGAAATGTCCTCCAATCACTGCTTGGTGAGCACCGTCCTTAAGTCTGCTGTCCAGTTAAAACTACAATGATTCCACCAAACTTTTCCTTAAGTCTGCTCATTTAAAGAATGAAACAACCTTCAAGAAAATCAACCAACTTCTGAATTCCAATCTATGTCCCTGACTATTCCCCCAAATATCAGTTGGCATACTTTGCCTCTGTCTTGAGGATGCCTAGGCAGGTGAAGAGGATTGTGCGATTGATGAGAGATTTCTTCTTTGACCACGGTTCGAAGTGCCGATTTTGACGCCGTGCCAATGAAATTCTAAGTGTGCATTTCTTGGGCATGCCGATGGTACACCGTGGAAATGCCGATGGCATGCCGACAAAAAATCACATAAATATTTAAAATGATATCAATTGTGTAACAATAAAAGTATTTCATCATGACCGTATCCAAGATTTCAACGAGTCAAAAAGAACAAAAATCGAGTGTGTGTGTGCGAACCTCCTGCCCACCTTCAAATTTCAAGCTCGTGCCCAAACTGCAAATGCATTCCTTCCCATGCAGGTTACAGCGGCACCAAGATATCGTCGGCAACTGGCGGTATGGGCGTCGAAATGGTCGGCATGCCGCCGGCATCCTTGTAAACCGACACCTTCCTCGTGTTGTCACACCCACTTCCCAGAAATAGTCGTGCCAATGACATGTCGACGACATACCATCAGCATTTAAAACACTATTCTGGATGAGCGCTACATCAACTGGGAAGGGGGCGAAGCTGGTGGCTTGGGAGGAGGTGTGTAAGTCGATCAAGGAGGGAGGTTTGGATGTTAGGGAGGAGTAGAGACTGAATGACAGCTTCTTGACGAAATGGATTTCCAAATTATTATGGGATGAGGAGTGTTTGGTTGGGAGGGTCTTGAGGTCGTGCTATGGCTCTGTGTTATCCTGGGATTTTTTGTGTTCTCCCCTACGCGAGGCATCGCATTCTCTCAAGGGGATTTCTATGGTGGCACCCAGAGTATAGGGTTTCTTCACACCGATGCTTAGGACAGGATCAACGTTCAGATTCTAGGAGGATGATTGGATGGGGAAGGGGAAACTATGACCAAGTCCCTAGATTGGTGGCTATGGCAGCGGACAGAGGAGTCACGGTGGCACCTGCTTGGGAGGGGTGCTAGGGCTCGACTCTCATGGGTAACCTGTCGGATCAGAGGATTGATGAGCTTTAAAGGATGCTGCTACAGTTGGAGGGGTTCAGGCCGAAGGAGGGGCCTGACTATTTTGGCTAGGAGGAGGGTAAATTTTATGTCTGTGCTGCTTATAGGAGATTGGCAAATCCAACGGGTTTGGGGGACATTGACCTGGTTAGAGATTGCAACCAGATGTGGGCGGCAACGTGTCCTTTGAAGGTCAAGATTTTTAGCTGGCTACTTCGAAGAGAGAGGATCATGACGAAGGCATGGAGGTCACGATGGGTTACTGATGCGGATACCACTTGTCCTTTATGCCTGGGGGCAGAAGAAGACATTCAGGATCTGTTCTTCAACTGTCCCTTTGCGGCCCAGGTCTAGAGTAGAGTTCCCGATGTTTGGTGGGCTCACCACACTTCTAATGCCTTTTGGAGTTCTTACAAATAAGGGGATAGGATGGGAAGTCATCATGTGTTTAAATCGAAGAAAGAGAGGGCGAGGCCATTAGCAGTGTTGTGGAGTCTGTGGTTAGAGAGGAATGTGATGGTTTTTAAGGGATAGCATCCGTATGTGGAGAATATTGAGGAGTCAATTTTGTCTTTGATTTCATTTTGGAAATGTAATTTGTAATTTGTAATTGGTCCTGAGGCCTTTTTTAGTGTTAATACCATTTGGGTGGTTATCATACGGGTATGATAACCGCCCATTCCTCTTTTCAAAGAAAAAAAGAGAAGTGTCATAAAAAAGTCAACACTCTCTTCCCCCTAGAAAGATGTGACTCGGTTCTATCAAAGCTCTCTAAAAGAAGCCAGCCAAAGTAAAATAGAAGGCAATGACTGTAACAGTGTGTCCAAATCAAGAAACATTGCAACAGAAATCAGTAGTCAGTATTCAATTTGTGGGGTCACTAACTAAGGAGTATACAATATGCAGGTGATTAATCGGAGATTAATCAGTGTAGTATTTTTTAATATTTAAAATTTTAAATATAATTATATATACCATTATACATATTAAACACACATATATATGAATTGAAATATCATATATATATTAATATTATTTTTTTGATATATATATTCTCTCAATATAGCTTTTAAAAAATAACTATCAATATCACAACACATAATAAAATAAGACAAATAAATTAAGATCGGTGCATCATAAATCTAAAGGAGACAAGAAGAGGGACTCAGGATTGAGGGTTTTGCTTAGGGTTGAAGCTTTCGTGCGTTGGGAACTTGAGGTAATGGGAGAAGTCAGGTTTAGTCGAGTTTTGGTTTGAGGGTGCATTGCACATGCATCAAAGCTAAAAAAAATGAAACTTTAAAACTTACTCGACCGATTAATCGATTGATTAATCGGATACTCGGTCGATTAATCGGGTAGACCGACTATAAGGCCAAGTATAGGTACAAAATTCGTTTTTGGACCGCATACGATTATGTAGCCGATTAATCAGCCGCATGGATAGATTTTTACACCCTTGTCAAGAAATCCTGTACAACATAAAACACTAATACCAACCAGCAACCTTCTTGGGTATTTCAATAATAACTGTTGGGACGTGGAGAAGATGCCACGTGGACACTGCTAGAACAACAGCAAGAGTTGCCGACCATAGAGGGCAAGAGGCTATTTTTGGTGCTCCCTTAGGGAGTAAGTTTGCTAATTTAGGAGTTTTAGTTTTTTGGCAAATTGAGTGATTGAGTGTTTTCCTGTTTTAGAGAGATTGCATTTGCTATTTTTAGTGATTTGGTTTCCTATTGTAGGGATATGTCCTCTATAAAATAAAGAGTCTTCCCAACTTTATTTTCTTGAGTAATACAATTAATATTTCCAAACATTGTGCTCCTCTCCTCTCTCTCTTCCTTCCACAAGCACAGCTAACCACAAGGGAGACCCCCTGCAGCCTGCACGTGTTCCAGCAGATTGGTTCAAGTCTGAACAGGCCTTTCTCAAGCCTCTGCAGGCTCTCCAGCAACTAGGGCTGTCAAAAAAATTTCAGGTTCAATATTCGTTTAAGTTCTATTCGTTAAAAGTTCAGTTTAGATTCGACTCGTAAATAAACGAACCAAACATAAACATAATTTTAGGCTTGTTTAGATAAACGAACCGAAGCTAAACAAGGTAGGTTCATTTAGGTTCGATTCGTTAAAAACTTGATATATATATATATATATATATATATATATATATATATATATATATATATATATATATATATATATATTAGACCTACAAGAGCCATAACCAATAATCACTACTCTCGCTACTGTCACATTCTCGTCATGGTTTTAAAAAACACGCCTCGAGGCGAGGCGACCCCAAATAGCCTCAAGGCGATATCCTCCAGCTGCATGCCAAAGGCGTGTGCCTCAGTTGAACCGAGGCGATCTGAGGCGATCGAGGCGGTGAGGCGCACATGAGGCGCCGCCTCAGCTGTTTAGGCAAGAATGAGGCAGTGGTGCAGCTAAGACCTTGCAGAGATTGCTTCAAGCGATGGTGCAGCTGTTGCTGCATCGTCGGAGGAGGAGCATCGCCGGTTACCAGCTACTACTGCTGCGTCGTCAGAGGAGGAGCATCGCCGGTTACCAACTGCTGTTGCAGCGTCATCGGAGGAGGAGCATCGACGATTGTGTAGCTGCTGCAGCAACATCGTCAGAGGAGGAGCATCGCCAGTTACCAGCTGCTGCTGCTGTGTTGTCGTCGTCGAAGGAGCATCGTCGGTGGTCCAGGTTGGTTTGAGATGGTTGTTTTGCTTGAAGTTTAGGAGAGTTGGTTTACAGTTTACTGTAGAGGTAATGCTCTTTATATCAAAGGTGATGTACAGAGGTGCTTAGGGTTTCGTTGGTTTATTGCCCATTAAACCATGTGTTATTTGATTACATTTGTATCAGAGTTACCTTAATTTTTTTTTTTGGTTTACTTGATTGTGTTTCATCATTGTCAAATATCTTTAGGATAAGTTTTGAGGTGTGCTTTAGGGTTTGAGGGGAAAGTTTGGATCTTAGTAGAGCTTGGTTGTTAGGATTTTCGATTTTTTAGTGAATTATATGTTGGTCTGGTAATGTTGTTATCTAGGTTACGATAAGACTCAGTACCATTGGCAACTTGCTTTAAGTAGAGGCTCCAAAATGACCTATTTAGGTCATTTGACTTTGATAGTTTTATTTATTTCTTAGGTTTAGGTCATTTTTCTATATTTTTTATGCAAATCCTGAGGCTTATGCCTCACCTCGATGAAGGCAAATCGCCTCGGTACCGCCTCATATTTTTTAAAACCTTGATTCTCGTCCTCAAAATAGAGACTCTTCACCTCCCAAGATTAGAACATGCAATAGCAAGACAACTCAAGGGACACCTCCCTTCTATATTTTGTAGACTATAGAGGTATTTTTTGTTTTTTTTTTTTAAGCATACCTTGAAATGCTTATGATATAATTTGTATATTTTTAAATTTTCTGGTTCATGTTTTATTTTTTTAATTATATTAAACATTATACTTTAAAGGAATCATAAACAAACCTTTAAATGAACCCTTAAACAAACTCTAAATGAATTGTACCTAAATTAACAACATTTCAAACTTTACACTTAAACAAACCATAAATGAACCGAACTGAACCTTTGATAACAAAAATGAATCGAACCGAACCGAACCGAACCGAACTGATTATTTTTTCTTATTGAACCCAAACCTTGAAAAATTGTTATCGAACCGAACTGAACCTATGTAGGTTCACTCAGGTTTGATTCATTTACACCCGTATCTCTTGGTGGCTCCCTCTTCCTTCTCCACATCTTTATCAAATTGCTATTGCTACCTGCTCCTCCAGTAACCCCCCTCCTCCTCTATAACAGTTCGAGAAAGGAAAATCTGTTATGCTTCTTTAATTAAGAATTATGATCACTTGTTTCATATGATTGTTAGTGGAATGTAACGCTTACAAATTAGTTAATAGCTTTTATCTTTCGTGTGATTGTTTGTGGAATTGTTAAATGAACCTTAAAACGAATCGAACCTAAACAAGGTAGGTTCACTCAAGTTCGATTCGGATTCGATTCGCAAAATAAACGAACCAAACCTAAACAAGGTTTATGCTCGCTTAGATAAATGAACCAAACCTAAACAAGGTAGGTTCACTCGAATTTGACTCATTTACACCCTTACCAGCTATCCAACCGGGCCTGCAATCAGGCCTGTACATCAGGCCAGTGGCTCCCCTGGTCCACATGATCTGTTCCCAAGGTCCAGGAGGACTGGCTGCACCCAGCAGCCAGTCCAAGGCTCCAAGACCAGTCCATATCAAGACCGGCCGGTCCATTAAAGCAGCCATAGGGCCGCTCTCCCTCTCCGTACATTGACAACCCCTTCATTGGGCTGTTTTTTTCCCGCATATGGGAGTCTCCACGCTCCACTTCCACGTCAATTCTCAACATAATAACCAAGGTATATAATGAAAGAAGATGTCAACTTCAAGACGGCATAATCAGTTCTTCTCAATGTCCATACAAGAACCATTATCAAAGACAGCACCACTGCCAATATGACAAAGGGGAAAAAGGAACCTTGAAAAAAAGGTTAACCCATCATGACAGGACCATTTGGCCTCGTTATAACTGTACCTGAGTCTAAAGTAGAATCTGAAGTGCTTTCTGAATCCGCACATCATGCCAGATGGTCGAAAATGAGGATCCAGCAACCTACTATACATCATATATGAGTCTGGTCAATGAGGTTAGGTCCCAAGTTTATGCAACATTTCCTTGCAGAGCACACAGAGGGCTGCATTAGGAAGTGTTAGTCTTGATTGAAGCAAGATATTGGGGTCTAAGAGTAATGTTAGGGTTCATTTAGTTCTCGTGAGAAAGAATTTGTAAGGAATGCCAAGACTAGATGGTTTTCCAAAGAATCCAAACTTAATCACTTCAGAGTTTAGTCACAGTCAAAGGAGATGATGCAAAAATTTCCAATGAATTTTACTTGAACTTGTGAAATTTTATCAGTTGAAAATTCTCTGATCTTCCTCACATAAAACGAGGATGACTAGAAGATTTCTAAAACTTTGGATCCATTTCTCACCAGAAGCTGTCAAAAGTCATTGCCAGTTACCTTCAAGTGCTAATCTCATTTCTCCTTTGCAGCTTTTTGCCCCATTTAGGAAATTGTGTGAGCATTCACTGGATACCCATGAGATTGTCAATTTCTGAAAGAATGGGAAATGCAGAGGCTTTGCTGTAAAAGAAAGTTGGTTTCTGGAAGGGACATGACATGATCGACTGGACACCTACTCACAAGACAATCACAGAGTGGGAGTTAAATTGAACCAAGAGATGTCATATGATCATCTTTCGCAATGTGATAAAAGGGGTAGCAATTATCTTCTAGTTGTAGCATTTTAGTATGCAATTGAATAAATTCTACCAAATAAATAAATAAATTCTACCAATTAAAATTCTGGGAGATCAGCATTGAGTAGAAAATGTAAGAGAAGTCTTTTGTCTTTGATTTTTGTTTTTTATGAAAATGATTTGACGGCTTTTTGGTCACAGAACTTGTAATTGATTTTCTTTTGAAGGAATGACACAAATGGCTTCTGACGTCCACTACCTATCCTTTACCTTAAAAAAAACAAAATATTTTTCCAAAGGGACAATTATGCAAAGAACTTAGGATGTAAAGCTGCTTTAAGAACTTTCAATGTGGATCATGGGATGCTTACTATTAGGACGGCAAAGGGAGGAGCCACGTGGACAGGCCACCTGGCAGTCAGAGGGCAATGTGGACTGTCCACGTGGCAGCAAATAATGGGCCCAGCAGGGGTCAGCTGTCATGGTCCAAGAGGACCTATTTTTGGGTGTTTTTGCTTGGAATGCAAGTTAGTCATCTTTAGAAATTTGTTTTAGGAGATTTTGTTGAGATTTGGTCTTTCATATTATTAGGAGATTTGTTTTCTTTATTAAAGATAAAATCTTTCCTTAAGTAATAAGATCTTTGATTTCTAAGTGTGTAGGGATACGTTCTCTTTATAAAAAAGAGTCTTCCCTTGTATTTGATCTTTGAGCAATACAAATATTTCCGATACCAAGTGCTCCTTCCTTCTCTCTCCTTCTCTACTGCAGCCGGCTACCCAGGAGGCAAACAAGGTTTTAAAAAATGCGAGACGGTACCGAGGCAGTTTGCCTTCATCGAGGCGAGGCGTAAGCCTCAGGATTTGCATAAAAAATATAAAAAAATGACCTAAACCTAAGAAATAAATAAAACTATCAAAGTCAAATGACCTAAATAGGTCATTTTGGAGCCTCTACTTAAAGCAAGTTGCCAATGGTACTAAGTCTTATCGTAACCTAGATAACAACATTACCACACCAACATATAATTCACAAAAAAATCCAAAATCCTAACAACCAAGCTCTACTAAGATCCAAACTTTCCCCTCAAACCCTAAAGCACACATAAAAACTCATCCTAAAGATATTTGACAATGATGAAACACAATCAAGTAAACCAAAAAAAAAAATTAACATAACTCTAATACAAATGTAATCAAATAACACATGGTTTAATGGGCAATAAACCAACGAAACCCTAAGCACCTCTACGCATCACCTTTGATACAAAGAGCATCACCTCTACAGTAAACTGTAAACCAACTCTCCTAAACCCTAAGCAAAACAACTCTCCTAAACTCTAAGCAAAACAACCATCTCAAACCAACCTGGACCACCGACGATGCTCCTTCGACGACGACAACGCAGCAGCAGCAGCTGGTAACCAGCGACGCTCCTCCTCTGACGATGCTGCTGCAGCAGCTACACCATCGACGATGCTCCTCCTCTAACGACAACACTGCAACAGCAGTTGGTAACCGGCGATGCTCCTCCGACGACGACACAGCAGCAGTTGGTAATCGGCGATGCTCCTCCGACGACGACGCAGCAGCAGCTGGTAACCAGCGATGCTCCTCCTCCTCCGACGATGTAGCAACAGCTGCACCACCGCTTGAAGCAATCTCTGCAAGGTCTCAGCTGCACCACTGCCTCATTCTTGCCTAAACAGCTGAGGCGGCGCCTCATGTGCACCTCACCACCTCGACCACCTCAGACCGCCTCGGTTCAACTAAGGCGCACGCCTCTGGTATGCAGCCTGAGGCTACCGCCTCGAGGCTATTTGGGGCCGCCTCGCCTCGAGGCGTACACCTCTATAGCCTCAAGATGTGTTTTTTAAAACCATGGAGGCAACAGGCCCTCCTCCTGCCAGCCTACATAGCAGAACCGACTGCACATAGCAGCCAGCCCTCTGCAGACCGGCTGGCCTATTGCAGACCGGTCTCCTCCATCCTGCCGACCACCTCTGCTGGCCCTGAGGAGACAGTCTGCCCCTCCTGCAGCAGCAGCCCCCTCTTCTGCTCTCCCTATACACGTGTGGGCAGTCCCTCTTTGGGACTGTTCTCCCATGAAATGCTTCAGATTGCGCTATTCCCAACACTTACAAATATTGGTATATTTGATTCTCTCTTACCTTCCTGCTCCTCCAGTCTCATGCAGGAAGGGAATGTCCTTGAACCTCAAAGTATGGGGGGGCTAAAAGAAGCAAAAGGCAACTAACCCAATAGCAGGCATGGAAATGTAAAGGCTGGCTATGAGGTTATTCAATAGATGCTTAGTTTACAGGAGCAAAGCCAGGTGATGAGGGTACTCCAATGAGACAAGTACACATACATAGGATTTATGTCAAATGAACACTGCTCATTTTTGCAAAAAATAAGCAATCACTTGGATGAACATATTGGATGATCAACTAGCATTCCAAACATTAGTGGTTTGTACGACTATTGATCAAAATGGTAACATCACTAATCGTGTAATGGAGTTTTAAAAAGCAATAAATTAAAAAGGAATTCCCAAATTTGGCAATATTAGATTCGAACTGCTTGAAATCAGACTCACCAATGGGGCCACATGGAAAGAGGGAAATCAAGTGAATCAAGGACTCTAACTAATCATGTTGGTGACCTACTCAAACTGGAAGAATGAGATCATCAAGAAGGCGAAGGAGATATCTACAAGAAAGAGATTTTGCTTCTCAAGTACCCTTATCTTTCCATGTGCAACCAATTCAGCCTAACTTGCATGAGAACCAGCAGCTTCAGTGATGTGGCTTGTCATTTCCAGGTCACATAACATGTATGTTGGACAAAAATAAAGTGTGTTTTTTTTCATTAAGTAAGCCTTAGCCCACTTTATATAAAGAGAGGACCTAGGGATAATAGGAAATAATAAAACTCTGTAACCAAATAGGAAAACCTAAAAACTAATCCTAGCAAATTTAATCCGAATCTATTTTATTCTTATACTCTCCACCAAATTGAAGCATGTAGAACCCAACTTGTTACCAGAAACAAAAGTTAACCCCCCCCCCCCCCTCCCCTAAATGTAGACATCCAAATGAGCAAGTGGCAGATTAGAGGAGTAAGTTGCGCGGCTGTGCCAGAACTAGCACCATAGTAGACAGACAACAACAATAATAGCAGACAGACAGTAGGAGATGATCCCAAGCAACATCAGAAAGTAGGAAGAGACGAGAAACGATCTCAAGGAGTATAGCAGTAATAAATGGCAAAAGACTATAGCAGAAGTAGTAGTCACAGACAACAGTAATATGATTATAGTAGGGGCAGCAGCAGTAGATGACAATAGTATGATTGTAGCAAAGATAGCAGCAATAGCAGTAGCAAGCAATACTAGATAGTAGGAGGCTGCAACAAAAGTAGCAGCAGGAAAGGTGGTCTTAGAAGTGACCGTAGACGCTTTAGTTCCCATTGAAAAAAGAAATTTCAATTTTTAATGAGAAAGTCCAAAGTATCTAGGGACTTTCTACGAGGGGGTGCAAGGGTCAAACCCCCCCCCCCCCCCCCCCCCCAAACGATATGAATAAGGTCACCAACATTTGTAGTAGTAGCATCTGTAGCAACAAAGCAAGAGCGCACTATGTGTGCATGGGCAACAATGTGCTCGTTGTAGCATGCGAGAAAGTAGTATGCACTCCAATGCACAAGCAAGCAATTATTAATCACGCATTAGGTGCATAGAGGTGCACGTGGTGACGCATAAGAGGCACACGCAGTGGCGCATACACGAGTAGAGGTATGTGTTTGGTGGCGTGTGCATGGAAGCAAAGCACACATGTTGCATGAACAGGGGTAGACATGCACATGATGGCACATGACCAAGGTTTTAAATATCGATATCAATGTCATATCGACAAGTCGAAAAAGGAATATATTAGGGATATATCGCTGATATCGGTAAATTTTGGGGAGATCACTAAAAAAGGTCTAAAATGTTCCAAAATATTACAAATTTGATAAAAGTTAATGTTTTAATAACTAGTACATCATAATGAAATGCATAGAAGACGAAAATCATAAATTCTAAATGAAAATATAAAAGAAATGCACTAGTCGCATATCAACAAAATCATATATTGAAAAGAAAGTGTACATAATATGATAATAATTGAAAAATGTTCATAGTAATGCTATTCAACAGGAAAAATGAAATATCAATAGTGCTAAAGTATCAGTAGACCACACCAAGCACAAAAGCACTGGCTAGTGCCACCAAATCAATACCAAGTTGAGTTTTAACCTAGCTTGATACCTCTCCTCTAATTATCTTCCTCTATTCATAGCACTTTAACATATTCATAATATGACTCCCATGCTATGTAACTGTATCAAGTATTGTATTCATTGATGCATCGTTGATGGTCATCATCACTGCAATACAGAAGTATTCCAAGACATGGATATCGACTGTGACTGTCGAATAAGCTGCTTCTGCTTCTAGTTCTAGATCTATCATAAGTAGACTCATCTCAATGTCCTCTTGAATCTGTGGATCCTGTAGAACCACCTCTATTCAATGTAGGACCTGACGATTCACAAGGTTCACATTGTCTCATCAATGAATTTCATGATGGTCGAGGAAGTGGTGCAGTAGAGTGGGAAGGTTGATAAGAAAATGGTTGAGGACCTTGAAATGGAAAATACTCAAGAAATATCCCATAGCCATAACTTACAGATGCAGGATCACTTTGAATATTATCGCTTTCGTGGCGACCATCATACCTATAGGAGGAACCATAATAAGATGGAGGGCTGGTGTAGTTGGGGAAGTAACTAAATGAACTTTGTGCCTCATCTTGGGGTTGGTATTGAGGGCTGGTGTAATGAGATTCGTAGCCACCATAGTAACTTGATGATGATGATCGTAGGCCACTTCTAAAGATTGATTTCGCCGCCAGATTAAGGGATCCCACCGATGAACTTAAATCATCGATGGACATCATAAAATAGCCTGAGGCATACCCATACCCTGTTCCTGTATCATAGTCAAGAGGTGGACTTGGCACGAGATCTCCATGTATATTTGTATATCTTTGCGTATATTCATACTAGGCATCATCTCTAGTCTCTACTAGGACCTTGATGATGATATCCTTCATCTCCAACACTACTTTTTGCCCGTGGCTTGTCAACTATCACTGCATCATCATCATTTTGTGTTCCTCTTAAAGATAGTGAATCATCGATTAATATTTTATGACTTTTTATAATTTAATTCGTCGACAAATCATGTATCCATATGAGTCGCACAGGGTAGGAAAAAAGAAAAGAAATGAAAAGAATGCGTGCCCATGTAAGTTACACAAGCAGACAAAGATATGTGACTAACATATCTTTGTCTGCTTGTGTAACTTACATGGGCACGCATTCTTTTCATTTCTTTTCTTTTTTCCTACATATCTCCCATATCGGTCACATATCACCAATTTAATGGAAAAATTCAACTACAGCCCTTCGATATCGGCGATATCATGAAAAATGATATGGCATGTGATATCGATATGGAGATCCGTCAATATCGATATAACGACGATAATGTCAAACCTTGCACATGATAGGAGAGTAGCATAGTGTTGTACACTATGCACGTAGATAGCAAAATAATGCACGCTTGTGCTTACGATAGGCCAAGGCACCAAACGCAAGATCGCGCGATGCAATAACAGCAATCCAGGTGTGTTGGCATGAGGTGGGCAGAGAACCTACACGTGATGTGCAACAGGCAGGGAGACACCTCATACATTGGTGCACAGAGGCACGAAGCCTGCATGCATGTGTGCTACAGGCAGGGAGTACACACGCAATATGGTGTGTGCAAGTAGACTGTTGCTCCCTCTCCACATGCATGCGTGGAGAGGGGGGCAGCGAAGGCAATGGGCCTCTCTCTATCACAGGGCTTAGGATTAGGATTTTTTTCCTAAGATGATCCTTGTTTTGGTACCATGTTGGATAATTTTTTTTTTTTTTTGAAAAGGTAAAAGGTGGTTATCCGTATGATAATCACCCAAATTCATTACTCAAAAAAATAAAAGTTACATCATCATAGCTACAAGGTAAACTCCCAAAACACCACCTGGGAGGAAATAGAGTGTAAAATATTCTCAACATAAGGCATCTCACACTTAAACTCAGCCATTCCTTCCTAGCCACACGCCCCACAAAAGGACCAGCACCTTTGCCTTCTCTTTCCTCGTCCTAAACATGTTTCCTCCTATGTGGATGTTACCCCTCTGAAATGAAGACCAAAACCCCTCCATATTATCATGGGTAATCCACTCAATCCCCATCAGCCTCTAAACCTGTGCCACAAAAGGACATCTAAAGAACAAATGCTAAATATCCTCATCTGCCCCTTTGCAAAAGGGGCAGCTAAGGTCATCCGTCGTGACCCACTTCACTATCCAGGTCTTGGTTAGAATTATATTCTTTCTCACTAACCAAGCGAAAACTCTACCCTTCAACGAGCACTCTGTCGACCACAGTAATCTGCAATCCCTCTGGAGATCAACATCCACCGCATGCGACGATGCACATAGCTTGCGATAAGACTTAGCCACAGAGAACTCCCCCTTCATTCCAACAATAAGTGTCCCTCCCTCCCTCTGGTTCCCATCCATCCAAATCTCACAGCAGATGCTGGAACTCCGCACACCTTTGATCCGACAACACCCCTTGGAAAATGGGGCACTAAGCACCACCCCAACAACTCCCCACGGTGGCCTCCTTGATTGAGGCCCTCGAGAAGAGACGAGGAGACATGTCACAAAGGTTGCCATCACCCTTGTGATGTATTTTTTTCAGGGAGAACTCCAACACTCGTCCTGAACGCATTACCCATATTGGATAAAAATAAACTATATATTTTTTATTAAGCAAGTCCTAACCCTCTTTGTAGAGAGAAGACCTCGGGATAATAGGAAACAATAAAACTCTTTACCAAAATAGGAAAAACCAAAAATACGAAAGACAACTAATCCTAACAGTCTATTTTATTCTCTAACAATGTCCATCTGTACATAGACGCTATTTATACCTTCTTAAATGGCAGAGGATAAACTTTCAGATGATCCGTGGGAACTTGAATCCTGTCATGTGCTATGCTTGTTCATAGCAGTTAAGGTTAAATTTGACCTTTTGCAACAAAAATTAAGTACCACCATAAATACTTTGTTTTTTGGAAGGAAAAAGGATGACTACTCAAGGTTAGTAGCCATCTAAAAATCTTACAAAAAAACCAGGCTGAAATTACATGAAAAAAAAAAGTTCACCCCACTCAAAGCAATGATGACCAGGCATAGAGACATGTTTTCCATGTAAGGCCTATCATCCCTGAGCAGCACCCCCCTTTACTCATTCCAAATTGCCCACAAAAAACCAAGGGGCACTGAATGCTTCAGCTTGGTGAGAAACACAGACAGGCCATCAGCAGGATTCTCCCTCCAGAAAGATCTCCAAAAGAATCAAAAGAAGAGGTGTGAACCTAGTCAATGTCCACTTCCCTCCAAATGCTGGTGGACAAGCTCTACATAGGGGACAAGCAGTATTTGCTCCGAGTGCCCACCAGCTACATCGGATCTTTGTTACCATCCTCTGTCTTCATAGCTCCCGAGCCCTTGCAAAGGAGCCTGCAATCTCTCAGGTCTTTGTACCCATTCTCCATTCCTGGCCATAATGCACTGTACGAGTGACGAACTGAAAGCTCCCCATTCTCCCATGCCCACCCATCCTCCAAGTCCCTCTGATAGAGTCATAAATATAAGTATTTTTAAAAGAAAATTACTTTATGTTTTACTACTACTGCATTTTACAACCATGTACTTTTTACATGTGTATTATCTTCATTACAAATTATAAGTATGTTTTACAAGTCATTATGTGATTCCTTAATTATATATCCTTTATATGTTTGTCTATATTTACAAACTGTTTATCTTTTGCTTCACAAATGTTGACTCATTGCTTACAAATAAATTCACTTGTTTTCACAAGACAATATATTTATTTTAGTATTTTATTATATGCTTTTACAGTTGTTATCTCTTTTTTTTCTCTTTTGAACAGTTATCTCTGGCCTTTTCTTGCAATTGATTATGTAATTTTTTCAAGTGCCTTATCTTCGCCTTGCAAATATTGTCTTCGTTTTACAAGATATCGTGCAAGTTAAGTGGTTATAGTCTTCAAAAGTTGCTTTTCTTTGCTTTGCAAATATTTACTCAAAGGTTATAAGCACATTCACTAGTTTTACAAAGATTTCTGTTTGTTTTGCAATTTTATTTAATATTTCTAAAATGTTGTTTACATTTTTGCCGATTGTGCAGTAGGTGGCAGTGGTCAGCAGTAGGCAGAGGGCAATGGTGATCAGTAAGGACCAGTTAGTGAATTAAAGAAGAAGTGTGGTGGGAAGTGGCGATAGTGGCTGAATATGTGCACAAATGCATGCCAACACACAGACACACATATATCAAAAAAAAAGAAGCACCCAAAGGCCCTTTCAACTGAATCATCCTTGAATTCTCCCTGTGAAGGTTTCAAGTAAAGAACAAGAAAGAACATCAACATTGATTTTGTGTACGCCATATTGTCAATTCACAAAACTATATCCAGTGGATCTGAATACAATGAAAGAGAAAGCAAGAAATACCATTCTGTTCATTGCTCTGATAAAAAAGATTAACCTTGGGAATGACCATTAATTTACATCAATACTAGCACTATCAGATTCAAAAGCAATAAAGTTGTCAACTAAATAAACAATCCAACTAATCAGCCGCAAATCTGACAAGCTCACTCACCTGGTGAAGACCAAGTTTCCCACCCATGCTGTAGAAATTCACGATGCAGATGTCTGGCAAGAAGTTTGGGAGCACATCTTCAGCACAACATTTATAATCCTTCTTTAAAAGGTCATGAGATGCCCACATTGCACTTTCCACCAACTTTTTAAACTGTCCAGGAATTGGAGGAGGTACAGCCCCATCAACCACCCGTACCTCACGGTACTCATGTGTCTGTGGATCCCGGTTCTTTCCAAGGCACATCATTTGCAGGTGCAGCTTAGCCCCATCCCTGTAACCTGGTTGGTAGAAGCCACCAGGCCCAAGACCCAGTCCTCGGCATTGCCTTACTATCTCCACCTAAATTTTTCACCAATATCAGATAATAGTTCTCAGCATGCCAACAGGCTTAGCAACGCATTCAATGGGCACTAACGATGCTCTCTCCACATTATGATCTACACATCAGTTCACATGGAAACAGCAACGTAATTTCACCAAGGTGATGTTCATTTAGCGGCCATCTATTCTCCATTTACTAGTTGGCTTAACTCCGGAATTGGCCAATTCCTGAATTAAGCCCTCAATTCTGAGATAAACTTATTCTACCTCAGTTTATTCCTCACAACAATTCTCTTATTCCTCACTTAATTCCTTGAAGTGACATATGATGACCCAAACACTAAACTTCACAATTCCTAAAGTTGATTCCACACTTTACCGATTCCTCCACTTATTCCAATTAGCTAATTCCACCAAAGGAATGCATGATATCTATCCAAACCACAAACCCAATTTGGAATTCCAAGAAACCGACACCTGATCGCGATGCCCGAGGTAGTTCTTCAGCAGAACCATTCCTGTCTTCAACATGATACGCTGCGGTCCCGACGTCGAACACCTGGCAAGCATCCTTCTCCTCTCCCTGTTCACCTGGAGCAACGACCTCTTCAGTTGGAACACCTGCTCCTTCGGCGGCGGGCACAGATCAAAACCACACTTCCCACCCCCTCGTTCGGGACTCCCCACCACCTGCTTCTCCGGAGAGGCACGTGGGAGCTGATCGGAAGCGCCAAGAAGCGTCCTTTGGGGCTTCACCGATGGAAACGATCCGCTCCCGACACGAGGGGTAAACTTCCCCTCCACCGCACAAGGGGAACCCTCTTTACCGACGGACGCCTTGAAAGCAACGGTACCCAAGATCGAATCAGGCGCAAAGGAGGGAGCTTTAACGAGGAAATCGAGTAATGGGGAGGAAACGTCGACAACCCACGAAGAGGAAGGTAGAAAGGAGGGGACTTTGTGGCGTTTACCTGATGGGGGGTGGTGTGCGGGGAGCGAGCTATGTTGGACCACCCGACGCGGGGCCTATCGGAGGACATGCGGTTGACGCGAGAGGTGGAGGAGGAGGAGGAGGAGGGGAGTTGGAGGAAGAGGAAGAGTAAGGGAAGGGGCGGCGAGAGGCGAAGCGGAGCCGCGGCATGGAAAAGGGGGCACATGAGCGTTCAGTTGCTGATCCATCCATTTCATTTATTGCAAACGTAAACTTTTTTTTCCATTAGTGTTCAGCTGTATGATGAGGTAAGTGATGGTTATATGTCAGGATAATATTTTTTTATATAAGAATTTGGAAAAATATTTGGTGGGGAAGAGTTTTGTATATGGAATAAATTTTTTTTATATTTGGGAAAAAAAAAATGATGGAGAGTTCATGAAAATAATCGCTTAATTTATGGATCCATCCACTTTAGTGTAATATTCTATCACTAAACATAGTATTTAATTTGCTTGCATTATATTTGGCTAAGAGTTTATTTTTCAAGTTGATTATCTCAATATATACCCTTTCTCCCTTTCCAAGAAAAAAGAGCCCGTTAAGGGAGTTGACATTGTGAACACTTTGTTGTCGGGTGGTGCATTAGATGGTTGCAGAGGATAATGTTGGATGGGATATGACAAGAAGTATATGTATTTCTCTCTTCTTAGATTTTAATCTTGAAAGATTTACGGGGGAGCAAGAAAGTGTATTTATCCCTGTGAAAGACACTCATCAAACCTTATTGGGGAAGATAGATTTGGTTCACAAGACCAGGGCAAACTCTTGACCCATACCTTCAAGCATGCATTTTGCTTTCTTGGTGTTGAGTATTTGATTTATGTTCCAGATTCAAGGTTTAAATGATTTTATGTCAAAATTGATTTGGATATGGTGATTCCCTTGCTTGGAAGCATACAATACTCTCTTACGTTACACTTATTGAGCATGCACCAACGGTAGATATAGGGGGCAAGGAAGTTTAGCATTGGATACTAGTGATTATAGTTCACTTGTGATGTTACAAAACCTGAGTTTTCAAATCTATTGTTGGTGTTGACCCTTCTTTTTGTTTACGTTACAGAAGAGGTTAACACTTATTTCTTTTTACTTGAAATAGGTGTTAATCTGGGGTGTTAAGAAGGAGAAAGATAAAAAAAAGAGGGTTAACGTCAATTTCAACTTAACACCAATAGGAACTCGAGTTTTGCAAAACTTGGATTTTCTCTCCAAAACATGGGTTTTAAAAAGTGAAGCTAACCCATGAAATAAACATAGGTTAACCTTTCAACCCTTAAGTAAACTAGGCCTATAAAGGATGGCAAGATTTGATTTGCTTTGTGAATTTATGGGAACCTGCTGGGGGAGAAGCTTCCTTCTTGCGAGGACATAAGGCTAATTTACGTTATGGGTTAACTAATCAGGGTTTTCATCTTTGTAATGAGGGTTAACTCCTATTCATGTTTACTTGTCCTCGGGGGTTAACCCTTGTAAGTGTTTATTGAATGAGGGTTAAAAGTGGGGCTAACCTGTGATGGGACAAGGGATTGTTTACTTGAAAATAGGAGTTAAAAGAGAAGATAAGTTGGAAAAGGACAATTTTGCCCTTAGGATAGTAGGTAAGTTAGGTGTTGTGGTATTTTTTTTATATCATACAACATATTATGTGACAAATTGCAGTATAGTGTTGTAATGGTAGATAATCTATGCTAGACTTCCCTGGCAAGGAGTATTTTCATTTTTCTAAGGTTAATTTGCAAAATTTAGAGTCATATATAGCCCATGTATCTCATATATTATACGAAGATAATGACTCATTTTGAACTGAGGGATAATTAACCTACAAATCTATCATTCTAGATTAGTCAAAATTTGAATTGGAGATTTACTACTCCCACTTAAGTGATATAAACTTACTCACCAACTAAACTACCTAACGAACTCCCGATGTATTATACTATTTTGTATGCTTGTGGTATCTTTTCTCCAAGGTATCCATTCTCCAAAAAAGATGAAAAAAGAGAAAAGAATGGGATTCAACACAAACATTTTCATATTTTTTTCTTAAACCATAGGAAATTCAACTGCTATCATAGAAATAGAAATTCAAACCTAAGTTCTCCTTATTAAAATTGGAAGTCCCCGTCATTCAACCATGCCTTAGTTGACTTCCATGTCAATAATTGTTTCTAACAAATGAAATGGGTGTTAGTTTGTTCACATGCATGTAACTGGTCTTTGTTCACATGAATTTAAATGAAGATTGAATATCGTTATCTTACGCATCAGAAGAAAATTGAAAAAAAGTTGCTTGCAAAGAACTATGCAACTTAAATCGTAAAGGTCTCATCTTTTGTAGATGAGTTAAGGGCTCAATATAGCCTTTTAAAGTTAAATGTATGCTAAATTATGTTAAATCATTAATTTATCATTTTAAATACATATATTACTATTAGGAAATAAATTAAGAATTAATTAGTTAAGAATTTTGTTGTTTTTCTTATTTTAATTCGTATTATTTTTAGTAACTTATTTATTATATTTTTTTTTTTATATCAAACCGTTTCTATATAAAAGGATATAACTTATTTATTTTAATAAGAAAAATTCTTTCATCATTCTTAATATAGTATCAGAGTTACCAATTTCTATGGCTTAGGATTATGAGAGAAGAAACCTAATTAGAGGGGCCAAGGGGGGTTTTCGGTGGCATCGTCGATCTCCAACAAGTCACCAGAGAGGCCCCTCATCTCCACATCAATCTCCTCATCTCTTCTCTCTCACTGATTTCCTTGTTCTCTCCTTTTCTTAACATTGAAACCCACCAACAACCGTTGCAACAACAACCGAAGATCATCACCACCTCCACCAATCGCTGCTCCAATTATCGTTGGCCTTCTGATCGTTACGTAGATGGGATGCACTCTCATGCACTTAGAGCATTTCGACTGACTCTTGAAACGTAGGAATAATGGGGGCAATGTAACCTTATGCATGCTCAGCTTGTGAGGTATAAGAGCAATGGCACATATGTGACCTTATGCACACTGAAGAGGATCAAGCCTCGTCATCTTCAAACTCTTGCACGTAGGAGCAGGTGCACCTAAGTTGTAGTCGTGATTTCTCACATACCTAGCACCTTACATGGGACATATAAGTAGAAACACGACTAGTAGTTGCAGATGTAGATGGCAGTTACTTCGTCATCTATCGTTGATCTTTGACTCTTGTCTATCACTGTTGCTCCACTGACTATCTGAATTAGGGGGGAGCCCCTTGTTTGTCGTGACCCCTTCATGCTGGATATTGCATATTTCAACTTGGGAGATGAAAGGTTAGGAACTAAATTAAGATTTAATTAGTTAATAATTTGATTATCTTTTATATTTTAATCTATATTATTTTTAGCAACTTAATTGTTATAATTAGTGTATCGAACCCTATCTCCAGAGGGATATATCTTATTTCAATAAAAAAAAATTATTCCCTCGTACTTAACAAATACTTAAAAATCCTCCCATATCTCAAACACTAAACTTGCATAAAAATATATGGCTCTTTCACAAGTAGATTTGTTCCACATATGCCTAAGTCTACGTCTAAATCTGAATCCAAAATTTCCTATCTCAGTCTGTATCAAACAAAATTGTGCGAACAAACTCCAACGAATATCTAGATCCATATGGTCACATGCTATAAAGTAAGTTTCTTTATAGAGCTTGTTTGTGAAATGTGGGAGTCATCTAAGAGGCAACCTTTAGTGGCTAGATCGAGCTTTGATCGAAGCTATCGTCGAGTTATACTTCTGAGCTTAATTACATGGCTTCAATCATTGTTGAATGAACTTGGTCTTACCTTAAACCACTGCTCCTTTCCTTTTAACTCTCTCTTCTCGTGACTTTTTCCACCCCACACAGGAGTGATTTCGTGCCTTGAAGTTGATTGTTTGTAATTGTTTGTTCGCAGGATTCCTCAACACTCAATTCCACCCGAACTATGCTCCTGGTTTCTGTTCTTACTGTTTATATTGTAATCTGGTGGATTTGAGAATCTTGGTATTCCCTGTGGCCTCAAATTTAATTTTTTGACCGACCCAAAAAGATTTGGAACTCTCTGTAAACGTTCTTTTTTCCATCACATTAATTAACTTTTTTTTTTTTTTATCTCTCATCTTGTGATGCACGTAAAATCTAATTGGATAAATCGAAGAGTGATTGACCATCATAAAGTGAGATAAGATACAAATTGTTCACAACTTTTTGCACTTCGTGCGAGCACTCAACTCGCCCATAACTCAGGTAAAGGTTACAGTTATTAAGGAATTACCATTTTTGCCAGCATCACGTACGCACAGTAATAAATGACAAGTCACGACTCTCGTTGCCTTACGGCGTACGGTAATCTCTACGGGATGTAATGTCTTGATTACGGAGACATCTTCTTTCCTCTTTGTATTTATTTTTTATTTTTTATTTTTTTATTTTGATTCTTCTATTTTATCTTCTCCGTTCGTAATTCCTTCATTCTTTGGGACAGGACGTAGTTGGCATTTTTTTTTTAATTTCGGGAGGATTACAGAGATGAGGCATTACCATCGTAAATTTCGATTATCTTTCTTTCTTTATCCGTGAGGTTTTACATCCCCAGTAATTTTTTCATTTTTATTTGAAAAAAAAGAATGACAACCGAGTGGTTGAGGGGATTTTCAATGAAGGCGACAGATGCGATACAAATAAAATGATTAATAGTTTGAGTTTCTCGATTTACATATAAGTATTAAAAAATATATGGCCACAGAAGATCGCAATAGATAAAATAATTAAGCACAGCGTATCCTTCTTCCTTAGGTCTGGGATTTACAATGGTAGCGATGCTTTCACCAAAATCGTGTCATCAAATGGTTTCTATATTTTGCTTTCTTTCACGTTATATTCATAGCTATAACATGCACATCTCATCTATCAAAGAAGATTGGTGTATGCAATTTGAAAGTTAACATGCGGTATATGCAATTTTGTATTGTTTATTTTAAAAAATATAAAATAATTAATTAACTTATTAAAATTTATGTTACATGTAATATTATAATCTTTTCATTACTTCAAATAATTTAATAAAAAAATATAGTTAATATTCCTATATTTTAATTACTAAATTAAGAATATAAAATAAAAATTAAATCAAAAACTTCAAATTGATTTAAATCAAAATATATTATTAAGAATCTAAAATGATATCTAAATCAAAAATTTAAAATCACACGTAAGAATTTAAATGGAAACTTAAAGTAAAAAATTAAAATCAGATGTAAATAAATCAAAATAAAAAGAAAATAAAATATACCATGTACATTATATCAAATAATATCTAAAAGATAAAAAAGAAGAAATCTCTTAAATATTCAAATCAAAATCATCCACCTTAAAAGCTTGGCTTGCTGTCATTACCAACTAAAAGAATTCTCGTCATTGCCTCTAGGCGAAGAAGCTTGCTGGCATCATTAGCTAAAGATGTTACTTTCTTTTTGTCGTTGCAGTCATGTGGAGACCTTCATTGCTGATCGAACGAAGGCCCTCGTTGTGCTCATAACCTCACACAATCGATTTTCGATGGATGATGTTGGTGCGATGGGCTTCCTGACGAGGGTTTTGTGGAGAGGGAGAGGGTCAACATGGAGAAGGCATAAGGGGTGGGTGTTGGGTTTTTGTGGGCTTTTTTAAAAGAGTCGACCTGTGACTTTATTTCAAAATTGGGTGTGTATGCCACTGAGTAAACACTTCTTTCATCTAAACTTGACTATAGGATCGCACGACATTACTCAATTATGGAAGGGATCTACTGATGCCTATGCGAGCACTTACTTAGCTTAGGCAACTGATTTCCTAAACACTGATTGTTGTATTGGGAGGCAATTAGGAAAATCACACTAGACAAGGTATTACGTGCATGGTTAATAATACATATCTAACTTTTGTCATCTTGCTTTTTTCTCCTATAGTGGAGGCTATTTATGTCCCCATAGAGAGATCGGGCCACTCCACTTTTTGCTATGCCTTTTCATCACTAGACGACATAATCTTCAAATTGATGCAAGAAAATAAGAAGTTTCTTAGCCTCATTCACACCAGAGGACATTTCATGTAAGGGAAATGTTTAGTATATATATAAGAAATCCCACCTAAAACGTAACCCCCATCCCTACCAAAAATAAGGGATCAAACCCTCATGCCCCGAACCTCGTATTATTCCCCTCATATAAAAGCATGAATTATTATTATTTTTTTTGCGGTTATAAAAGCATGAATTGTTGGTTGGGGATTTTTTGTGCAGCAGGTGATCCCATTCTAAATGGTGGCAAGACCAGAGACAATGGAATACCCACTTTGGACAGGCACACCTCCACCACACCTATCCTTCCTTCTCTTTAGGTGGAAACAAAACTTTCTTATTGGCTACTCGAATGCCAATTCCTAGATTCGATGCAAGGGGAAGGATGTTGGACCGGAGGGAAGGGGAGGAGGTAGCGATTGCTGGTAGGTCTGTTGTCGTTTTCGCCCAGTAAATGTTGTTGCTTGAATTTCCATCTAATATGTCAAAAATATGACCCATCTCTCACCACATCACCAATGGAATAATCTAAACGTTAAGGTTGTGTTTGGACGAGAGGTCTAGGATAAGTGATGTTGGATGTTTGATTGCACAACATGTATGTGGTAGGTTGGATGTGATGATTGCTACGATGAAAATTATTACAATTTATTTGTTTTATTGAAATTTGGATAAAGATAGGGATGAAAAATGGCTTTGTGAGAAAAGCTACAAAACTCATAAGGTATCCCATGGCTACCGTACCTCATCACTTCTACTTTGAAATGATGACTACTATCACGAGCAACATGTAGATGACCATTTATAAGTCGTAAGTAACCCATTTGGAATTGAGGAATAGTTGATTCAAGAGGTTTTTCAAGTCTTTTTTCAAACTTTGCATCGTCGCCTTTAGATCAACAGCACACGTGTCTTTTCGAACAGTACATGTGTTACTTATCTTTCCTTGGTAAGAGAGGTAGCTTTGAAAATGATTTAAGAAAAATCTCTCTTTAAAATTTACATTAATCATAAGATGCTACATGTGTGCGATACTCTATTATTATAATGATGATGGTGATGATACATTTAACTTGATCGATTTTTTAAGGATTATTGTGTGGACAGAGCGAGAAGCATCCAGGTTTCATCGAGAAAAATAATTTGCTTTTAATTTAGGCTCTGGAGATGCATTAATTCCGGTCATGTGCCTAGTGTCTACGAATTATTCCAATTCCATCGGTTGTCTGTAAACTCCAAAGGGTTTATTAATGTGCCCATTCTTTATTGAAGATATATATATGTAGATCCAGATCCGTCTACTTCCCTTGTATGACGGTGCCACCTTCTTCTATTTATCGATCAAAGTCAGCAACAATTTAATGCCGTGTAATTAAATGGCAAAAGAAGGATGGAAAAATTTCCATCCCATTTGACACGACAGTTTGAAAAAGAAATCACATTTGACAATGGAAAGAGGAATCGACCACTTGAAAGGTTTGTGGCAAAATACCTACTATTTATTTCTGACTTATTATAACAAAGAAAAAGAATAGCTCACGTGGTGATGGAGCCCACTGGAATCCGATAGTAAAGATTAATAATCAAGAATAAAGGAGAGATAGAATTGGTAATCTAACTCTGTCTTGATGGGATATGCCTGCAGAGATGTTCTAAATTTTCGTAGTGTGCTATAGTTTATCTTTTTTTTTTTTTTAAGTAGCAATCAAGGTGATCTTCCTTTTTACACATATTTAAGTTCTAATTATTATATGTAATCATTTAGTTTTTTTTGGAAATTACAGTCATTTTCTTCGCTTCACGAGATTACGTCTTGCTTTTGTGTTGTTTCACGGAATGTCGATTAAGCTTTGCTTTTTTGGGAATTAGGCATCGTGTCTTGCTTGAACCTGAGGTCGCTTGTGCACAAAGGTGAATTAGGTGGACCCACTTACTCCTCCTGGATTTCTCATGTGGTTGACTTTTCCACCCAAGGGCATTCGGTCACCTCTATTGAGAGGAAGCACTAGCTAGCTATAGTGATATGAACCAGTCGGATCAGTTAAGAGACTACTTGTGCCCTCAAAAAGTGGTGACACAACCTTAAGCCTGTTGCCGCGAAGTCTTTGTTACTCCTTAGATGCTAGGCAGCTACAAAAGAAGCCTTTGCCCTAGAATGGGTCCACACCATGGGTGTTTTCATGTGCACCTTCATATCCATTATGTCCACATTCATGTGCACCCCATATGTCCTCGTCAATAATCAGCTAAAATCCTTTAGATGCCTCTTTGACCTTGATTGGTTTATGACGAGGAATCACACCTAACAATGGCTAAGTTTAGCTGGGGATATTATTGGCTTTCAACCAATCTTGTTTCTTACTTGCTTTGCAAGTTCTTGGTTGAGCACCATCCAAGGACCGAAACACCTTCCATTGGAACCTTCGACTTGAATCTTATGGAAAATTCCAATTGAGATAAATTACATTCTCAATCAACACACGGGTAATAAACATTGCCAAGAAATTAAACATAAACTCATCGTATCCATGCAAAACGTAAACTCCTCTCAAATCTTTTCTTGCTCACTATCATAATATTATCGTCCTTAATTCCTTTCTCCTAGAGAATATGGCCCTAAATATAACAGAGAGTTATGCAAATGGCCATGTAGAATTGCAAATCGCTAATATCCTATCCACAAATGTCCCATTGATATTCCTCATCATGGGTGAGCAAAAATTCATTAATGTCTATAAAAATAATAAATGCCTTCTCATCCCAATAGAGACTAAGAATTAACTTTGAACAAGACCTCCCTCACCCCCATTAACACTAAAGAGAAAGAACAACTCTCCTTTACTAATTTATTAGGTTATCAAGGGGGATATCTTCCTTTGACTTATATTCATCCTCCCTTGTTTCTTTTTGCTCTAAAGAAGGAGAGTAGAAACAACATTTTCCATATATAATTCCGTCCATTAATTTTGTGAGTCGAAACCATAATTTCGCTATCCTTTGCCATCGGCCCCTTGCAACTCTTGACCACCGCCTTTTGACATCACCATTCTTCTCCATTGCTTACTACTCTTGTGGGTTGTTTGATTACCATTGGCATCAAAACTAGTTTTCTTCATCGTTCTTTGTCATATGATCATCATCACCTCATCTCTTGTTTGCATGGATGTGTCTATCGTTGTTTGGTTTTCTCAGTTCTTTTTGTTGGATCATAATTCAACGTATGGACTAGTATATGTATTTACATGTAAATATAATCATTCAACATAAATATTATAAATTGTCATGTAATTGCTCATCACTTAAAGTGATCAATTTAAGGTTTATTAAGGGTATGGGCATAAAATGCAAAAGGATGGTGTGGTTTAAATGACATATGTGCAGAGACTTAAGTTGTGAATTGTGTTTCTCTGATGGGTTGAAACATAATTCACCTACAGCAATTAGTGTGACTAATTGCTAATTAGGACAGTTAGGTCCCCAAGAGACCCAACATCATCATTCTCTTTGTTTTCCCCATCAAGATTGAGAGAGGTTCAGGGCTCAAGGGTTGCAGACGGCTGGAGATAGAAGGAGAATCTGAAAGCTTCTCCTCAAGGCAGTCATCTAAAGAGTTAAAAGGTGGGCATCTCTTGGAAGATCTAGATTGCAGCTCCTATTACTCTCTGGAATCATGAGCATAAGTAATCTACAGGTTTGTTTGCATAAATAAATGATTACCTTCCTTCATAGGTAGTATTTAGTTTTCTATACATGTGCATGCTGCAATAACTAAGGTAAATCCATGTCTTAGCATATTGATATGTTTAGCTTTATATATAGATCTTTATCTATTCATACGTTCATATATTTTGCCTAGATTAGATCACAGATCAGCATAAGATTAATAACTCTTTTCGTATTCCTGTAAAACTCAGAAATCTTTTGTAACCATCGTAAGTACCAGTACTCATGATGAGTATCGGTACATATGCAATACTAGTTTTGGACCATTAGGTGTACTGTAAGTTGCTAGTATTGGTACTCTTCATGAGTATCGGTACATGCAAGCTACAAATGAGGCTCCAGGTCATCTTAAGTCCAAAACTGGAACTTGCATGTATCGGTACTCATCACGAGTATCGGTACACATGAGTCCCACGTCAGGTTTTGGACTTGAAGTCACCAGAACCTGTAGCTTACAAGTATCAGTGCTCGTTATGAGTACTAGTATTGGTAGGCTATAGGTGGTGCATCCAGTACTCAACTAGTACCGGTACTCTTCATGAGTACCAATACTCATTAAGACCAGTCGTTTCCTAGAGAGATACCAGAACTCTATGAGTATCGTTACTTAACACAAGTACCGGTACATAATGAGTTCTGAATAAGTACTCATTTGAACATGGGCTCTAAACTGTAACCCATAGCTATCGATACTTGGCATCAGTACCGGTACTCATTAGGATATATAACCTATAACTGTAACTCAAGGATACTGGTATTGGTCTACCAGTACTGGTACCCAGTTAGTATGAAGTCCAGTTGAGTTAAGTTATGGCACAGGTGCATCCTAAGTTAGAGGTGTGTTATTTACAGTTAAGTCCTTAAATGTTTAAGGTATTTATCAACATTTTTTGCTTATTGTGGTTTGATTTTGTTCATTTTTTGGTGCATAATTGTCGTATCTTCATGTTATGAGTCATTGTTCGCTCTGATTAGATTTAATAATGGAGGTTTCCATGGTGTATATACGAGTGGCCTAATAAGTTGTATTCTTTCCAAAAGATGTTTTTATACATAGCAAATTTGTACGAAATAATGGAATTGTACTGATCTTCACCATTATTTACTACGTAGATGACTATATTAATTCTATTACTTCGTAGCACTTTCTGTTCACATTTAGATGTCAAGATGCAGTTATGTTTTATGTGTATGCATTTATTTTGATGTCTTCATAACCTGCTTCTAATCTATTTCAACTCCTACTTGCAACTTGTAAACCTTACTAATGTTTATGCGATGATGAACAAGCTCGAGTTGTTGCATTTTACAAACTAGCAAGCAATGCTGACCACATTTTAAAATTCTATTTAGTTCCATTATTTCAAGTGGTACAGCATTATTTTAGTCAAAAGCTTCTTTTGTATTAGCCACTCTCCTCTAATGCATGCATAAAAGCCAAGTACGCTCATGTTGCGAATCTCTATCCTTACTATTTTGCTTTTTAAAGTTGATGGTGCTAATGAACTCATAGGGATGAAGAAGAGACAATCATAACTTATCACCATTTACCACCGTATCTTGTGTATGCATGAAAGAGATTCAACTGAAGCCACAACAATAAGTGTTGCATAAGCCACTGGAGAATCTTATGCATTGTGTGAGTATCAACTAACAGATGTGACTTTACCCCTATTGCATTCAACATGTATTCACAAGGGATACAATTTGAACATTTGCTTTGTGCTCAATTCGAACAATTTGTTATTGTATATAGATTTATATTGTAACAACTTATCCATGTAACCAAATCTTTGTACAATTTTGAGGGCACTGTATAAATTATTTATTACGTCAATGAAATGATTTTTCCTTTGTTCTGTAATTACATGACTGCATATGTGTTTCTTTAAGTCCTCTCAATTTTGTATGATGTAACTATCATTTACTATTAGAAAAATGGGATATGCCGTCGGTTACTTGCTGTCGGTTATCCAAATCGACGACAAATATATTTTCCCCGTCGGTTCTTAAAATAAGCGACGATGAAGGTTTGTACTCAACTGAAAAAAGGGGGATGGGCACGCGGTGGTCATAAATATTTACCGTCAATTATTCAAACGACAGTAAATATATTTTCTCCGTCGCTTCTTGTAATAACTGAGGGTAAAAAGACCCTTAAAAGTTGCACCTAAAATTTTGGAGAGTATCGTCGTTTAGTAAAAGAAATGACGGCAAAAAGTATGTTAAATTTACCAGCCAAAATTTAGGTGCGTTGGCGGACCTGGTGAAGTAATCCTTTGCCGTCGGTTATCTTAATAAGCGACGGTGAAAAGATGATTAAAATTTGTACTTAAATTTTGTGCGAGATTAGTCACCTATACCGTCGATTAGTGTAAGAACTGACGGTGAAAGATAGGTTATATTTAGTGGCCAAATTTTAGGTGCGTACGAAGGTGAACTGAAATGATCCTTTGGCGTCGGTTTGTAATATAACCGATGGCATATATCGATTCATCTATCGCATGCAGTCGACCTCCCCATCACTGTTCATCGTCTTCCCTAAGACCTAATGCATGCCGTTCCCATCCTCCCACAATGCACGCCGCCCCCTCCTCCTCGTTAGGTAACCTCCCTGACACCCTCCTCCTACTCCTCCGACTCGCTGCTCGTCGTCCTCCTCACCATCCTCGGCGACCTCCTTCCCCTTTGCCATGCCCTCCTCCTATGCCTTCTTCGATGAGGTAATCCTCCTCCTCCCCAACCCCATCCTCCTCCTCCTTCCTGACCCCTCATGCCGTCCTCCTCCTCCACCCCGACCCCCTCCTATCGGTCTCCTCCTCGGCGAACAACCTATGCGACTTTTTCAATAAAGTAGAGTTAGGGAACTTACCTAGGTGATTGGCGGATGAAGAGGGGTATAGGCAATGCCGGTTGCGGTGTGGTCAGTGCCGGGGAAGAAGGTGACTCCGGTGAGAAGGAAACGATGAGGAAGACAGAGGGAGAGACGCCCGCTGGTATGGCGTGACACGGAGGAGGGTGAGGAAGGCAAATCTATCGCCGGTATTGCGAACGGATGAGGAATGAGGTCGGGAGGAATCGTTGTATCTCGAGGAGCCTTTCAATTGGAAGAGGGAGTAGGATTATGGGGAGTTTCCGACCAAAATCGAGCTTGAGAAGTTCAGCCTGATCTGGGGGTCCTTTTATGAGCCTTTGGAGGGAGTTTTGAGCTTGGGAAGCGAGCTACCCAAGCTCGGAAAGCTCGCCGGAGTGGGAATTCTCTAGGATACCCAAACCTCTCATGTGTTTGCATGAGAGATTGGGACGGTTTTAGGGTGTGGGAATTGGCTCAAAAGGAAGGGAATTTCTTGACAAACTTCCCTTTCAAATCTGAGAGGGATTCGTCAAGGAATCAAGGAGAACTTGCCAAATTTAGGTCATCGGAGTTTGTAGGAATAGGATTCATGGCGATATGGACCTACTTGTGAAAATGACGACAAAGTTAGGGGCCTTTTTGTAAGAATTTTGAAAGTTAAGGGCATATGTGTGATATAAAAGAATTAGATAAGACCAAATTGCAAACTAGGTCAAGACAGTCTCAGATTGAGCCCAAATTTTGGTACAAACCTAATTTATACCTAGGAAATCCAATGGTGAAGTTGGATTTTAGTTTTGACCAAGTTTGATTAGGTAATTTATGCAAAAACCTAAATTAAGGTAAATATTTGTCTGAGACTCTATTTTGGGTCAAGATGAGTTCTGATGGTCAAATTGAGGGTACCAAACCCTAAAGAATATTTTTATATGAATTTTAGAGAGTTTAGATAAATTTTATCCTGACCAGAACCTCATTTAATTAAGCAGGTCTATTTTTAGGGTTTCATAAGTTATTTAATTCTCAAAACACGCGTAAACCCATTTCTAACTGTTCTAACCCACTTGTTAGACTTTTAATACCATTTGACCTTTATTTAACCCTTGAGAAAACCTGTGGTTTTTTTGCCTTCAAGATATGATGGTAAAATTGCAGTTTTAACTTTGGTTTCTTGAATTTCTCTTAGAATGATTATGTAATGAACTATGGCTCTCTGGTAGTTATGTAGGAGCATTTATTCCTTGATAATGACTAAATTGAGCTAATTATGGCAATCCTTGTAGGGTCCCTAGCAATCGATGCTTCGAGATAGCACCGCCCATGGCAACTCCCAGAACCCTCGCTTTTGAGATTTCGAGATAATCCCGCCCATGGCGTTCTGTAGCTAAATCAAGACCCTAGCAATCGACATTTCGTGATAATGCTGCCCATGGCATCTGAACCAACACAAGGTGCTTACATGGCCTTAGTAAGATATTTAGATATCCTAGGAGACAAGCACTGAGGAGACAGTATGTTATTGCGCATCTTCAAGGGTAATTTCTCGCCTCTCCATGTCGGGAACTCTTTCAAATCAACTTGTGTTGATCAACCGCTCCTAATCTAGGTAGCTTTCTTTAGTACAAAATTAACGCATTTACGTGACTTTGGTAATTAAGTGCATTGGACCAGACTGTGTGTGGATTGGGGTGCTTAGGTTATAGAGTCCTGCAAACCAAAGGTCAGTTAACGAGGCTGAATAATCCCTAAGTTTTAGACCTAATACTTAAGCTTCGCATTTTCGCCAACCTCTTGAGGACTATCCAGAGCTTAACAGATACTTGAATTTTTAAGCTTAAAATCACAGCCTAAGAGACCTAAGATCAGCGTTCATATTAATCTCTTTTGTCTCTTAGTACTTTTTGTCTTTTTATTTCTTTCTTTTTTGATTTGGTCTAGAACTAAGTAGATTCCTTAATCTTTTACTAATGACTATCTTTTTTGTTTCAAACTGTGCTCCTTTTTGCCCTTTAAATCAACTCCCCTGTTTCTCCTCCTCCAGAATGATATGCAATTTTCAAAATTCCCTCCCTTCTCTATTTTTGTTCTTTTTTAGTTTTTTTTTTGGTATTTGGAATATTTAATTTGTTTGATGAAACCCTTTCTTGTGAAGTGATTCTCATAGCGTTTTGCACTTTAATACCCTCCCATGACTACGATTTGCAATGTCCTCATTGTAAATTAGGTGGGTTTGAATTCAACTTAGATCGTACATTAGAACAATTTTAGGTGGGTGGACGGGTCGAGGTGATTGTTGCGGAGAATTTCAAGCTCGGGTACGGGTACCAGAGGTGGAGTTGGTTGTTTAATGGACGAACCCTAAAGTGTAATATGAGTTCAGCATAAGATGTGTCAAGAAAGGTTTTGGGTTTTTCAACAAGATGAAGAGTTGCCTCCCGTTAAGCGCTGAGTTTAACGCCATCAGCCAGGTGCAATGAGCTCAGGGAGAATGGAGATCAAAAGATACCTCGGCCAAGTTTGTTTCGGTGATTTCAATGAACGGCTTAAGTTGCTGGCCATTCATGATAAAGGGTTTGGAATCAAGGTTGGGTTGGCTGATTTCAATAGCTCCATTTCCAAAAATCCGTCGGATAAGATATGGTCCAATCCATTTTGATTTGAGTTTTCCTAGGAAGAGTTTGAGTTTGGCATCAAAGAGTAAGACTTTTTGACCAGGGTGAAAGATCTTTCTGGATATGTGCTTGTCGTGAAAGGCCTTAACCTACTCTTTATAAATTAGTGAGTTCTCGTATGCATCATTGCGTAGTTCATCGATATTGCTCATTTGAAGCTTTCTGTGGGTTCCTACCTTAGAAAGATACAGATTACACTTCCGTACAGCCCAATAGGCTTTGTGCTCCAACTTGATGGGGAGGTGACATGCCTTCTTGTACACCAATCTGAAAGGAGACATGCCCAATTGGGCCTTGTGGGCGGTCCTATAAGCCCACAAGGGTTCCGGAAGGCAGGACGACCAATCTTTCCTGTCAGCTCGGACAGTAACCTGAAGGATTTTCTTGATCTCTCGATTCGATAGCTCTGCTAGACTATTGGTTTGGGGGTGATAAGGAGTAGAGATTTGGTGTGATACCCCGTATTTGGTCATCAGTGATCTAAACTGAGCATTCATGAAATAGATCCCTCCATCAGAGATAATGGCACGTGGAATCTCGAACTGAGAAAAGATATTCTAATGAATGAATTTGATTACCACCTTATGATCATTGGTTCGGGTCAGGATGGCTTTGATCCATTTGGACATGTAGTCAATAGTGAGAACAATGTACTCGAAGCTGTCCGAGATAGGGAAGGATCCCATAAAATCAATCCCTCAGATATCGAAGATTTTGCATACGAGAATCAGCTGCAAAGGCATCATATCGTGGTGGCTCATGTTGCCCAAGGTCTGGCAACGAGTGCATGCCTTACAGTGATCGTATGCATCCTTAAAAATCGTGGGCCAATAAAAGCTGCACTGGAGGACTTTTGTTGCGGTTTTATGTCCAGAGAAGTGTCCGCCACAAGCCTGGTCATGGCAGAAGGACAAAATGTCCTGAATTTCTGCTTCCGGAATGCACCGTTTGATGAGCTGATCAGCACCAATGCGGAAGAGGTACGGGTCTTCCTAGATGTAGTACTTGGCATCAGAAAGTAATTTGTCTTTCTTGGCCTTCGGCCAATTGGACGGGATCTGATGTGATGCCAAGTAGTTTACCAAATCAGCAAACCAAGGAAGTTCCGCACTAATAGTCAGGAGGTGCTCATTGGGAAAGTGTTCTGTGATGGGTCCGGAAGGGTCAATAATGTCAGAAGGATGGCATGATAAGTGGTCAGCTACCACGTTCTGCTTTCTTGCCTTATCACGAATCTTGAGATCAAATTTTTGCAACAGCAAGATCCAGCGGATTAGTCGAGGTTTCGCATCCTTCTTCACGAAGAGGTGCCTCACTGCAGTGTGATCTGAGTATATGATAACACAGGAACCCAAAAGATATGATCTGAATTTCTCTAGGGAAAATACTACGGCTAGCATCTCTTTCTCAGTAACTGTGTAGTTACCCAAAAGATATGATCTAAATTTCTCCTTTTTCACGACATCCTGCAAGTTTGGATTTAGGCATCTCTGCATTTCACGGGATGATTGTGAGCTTTCTTCAGTATAGATGTGATGTGTGCAGTATGAGGGGCTGATGCTAGTCAGATCATCGAGAGTCCATTCAATGGCTCTCTGATGCTACTAGAGAACAGAAATCAGACGTGCTTCCCGATCAAGTGTGAGTCGGGAGTTGATAATCTCAGGAAACGTCTGATTGGAGCTCAAAAAGTCATATTTGAGATGGTTAGGGAGGGGTTTCAATTCCATAATAGGATTATTAGCAGCAGCAGGTGGTTCAGGGTAAGAGTCGGGAGCAAAGGAAGGAATTATGGGTGTGTCTAGGTTAGGTTCAAGCTCCTCAAATTGCGGGTTTTGATCTTCCTATGGTTGATCAAAAATATTCAGGTTTTCCTCGTTACATAGGTCATCAACCACGACCTCGATATCACAAATTTGTTCTATAACCCTGCAATTAATTCCTTGTTGGGCCTTAAAGATGTCAATCTTCAATGTCTTGCTCCTAAATTTTAACTCAATTTGGCCCTCCTCACAATTAATATTGGCCCTAGCAGTGGCTACAAAGGGTCGCCCTAATATGATCGGTGTATTCTTCAAGTTCTCAGGAGCATCCATGCCTAAGACAATAAAATCTACGGGGAAGTAGAAATCATATACCTTAACTATGACATCCTCGAGAATTCCTTTTGGTGAATTAATAGATCGATCGACTAACTGCAAAGTCATCTCTGTCGGTTTAAGCTCAGATTCCTCAAAGTAGTCTAATAGGGATGTAGGTATCAAATTTATGGAAACTCCTAGGTCTAGTAAGGCTTGGTCAAATTGTATATCATCGATAGCACAGGAGATCAGAGGGGTGCCTGGATCTTTTACCTTAGGTGAGAGTTTACTCAAATGACGGAGCTGGCTTGCTCCAACAGTAGGATTGGGTTCCTGCCTTTGGTTCGCGGCTTATGCTTAGGTGTACACACGTCTTTCAGGAATCGTGCGTAAGCCAGTATGTGACGAATTGCATCCATCAAGGGGATGTTTATATGGACCTACTCAAAGAGCTTGACTAGGTCCTCCTCAGGTGCCACGAGTTTAGTTGTCTTCTTTCCCTTGGTCAAGGCCTCAGGAAATGGAACCTTAGATGGTTCCTCTAGAATTGGCTTAGGTTCTTTATTAGGGATGGGTGTGTCTTGGATGACTAATCTAGGGTTAGGGTTTATGGTCTCAGGCATGTTGTGGCTTGGAAAGGGTGGGTCTTGTGTTGCTCTGCCACTACGGGTGGTGACAGAATTTAATCCTGCCTGGCTTTTGTTTGGGCTGGGCAAAATAGGTGTTTGCTGTTGAAATCCTGAGTATGAAGTTGAAGCATCCATCCTGTCAGGTGATGGAGTAGAAGGGGCCTGATAAACAAAGTGAGCTTGGCCCTGATTTGGGTTCATAACAAGCCTCTGGTTCAGCATGTTATTCGGGTTTGGAAGAGATTGAGAAGGAAGTGCACCAGTCTGGCGAGCACTTGCCAGCTGGGCCAATTGATTTTGTAACTTAAAGATCTCTTCATTGTGTTGTTTCTGCATGTCAACCAAGGCTTGGAGAATCAAAGATGTATGATCTTCTTTAGGTTGTCCAGATTGGAAATTTTGAGTGGGTCTTGGTTGGGTGGGTTGATAAGGATGCAGAGCTTGTGGTTGGGGTTGGAATTGAGGTCTTAGATTCGGGTTATTTCCTGACCACAAAAAGTTAGGATGATTCCACCATCGAGGGTTGTAAGTGTTGGAGAAAGGATTATTCTGGATGGCGTGAAGATCCTAGCAGGTTTGAGGAGCTCCGAGATAATTAGGGTACGAGGGTTTAGAGTTCCCCCAATGGAGGTGGGTTGACTCGGTGTTACGACCCGGTTCCCGGATCCCTACAGGACCTAAGATCGACTCGCCTCAACTAATCCAAAGACCTAGTCGTCCAACGAGAAATAACCAAAAGTAGGAAAATAAACCACGTTCACACATGCAATTTAAGTAGAATGAAAGAATGAAGTAGTAAAGAAAAGTAGAACAACTGTCTCAAAATAGTACATGCCACCACAACAACAATAGCGGAAAGAAAAACAGAAAGTAACAGAAACAGTAGCTCAAAGGTCCAGTACTCACAACTACAGCAGTAACAAAGAGCTGGAAAGAAAACTACTATGGCTGGGCTCCGCTGGGCCCAACTCCCTCTGCAGCCGGAAACTCGGGCTGCTTAACTCTTGTTTCTGAATAGGGTTACGAAAAGACAGAGTTAGTGAACGTTGAGTACAGTTGTGTTTATATTATTTATGTGCAAGTAAAGTAAAAATAACAAGCAGGTTTTATTCTCATTTCTATTTATCTCATTTATGTATTTCTGGTTCATCTATTTCTCAAAGTATCCAAGTATTTCTTGATCTTGTATGTTCCTCATGGGAACGATCTTGATTGCAATCTTTTTCGTGGAGTAGAAGATACATGTGGTTCTCTTCTGGCTGGGAGAGTCCCCTGCGGTAGTCCTACACCCAGTCAACCACCTCGAGGTCTCTGTCGAGACGTAGCGGTGACTACGGCATGCGTGATAAGTGCACAGGTAGCTACCCCGCACTGACTCATGGTCTGTTGTTTCCGCTAGCGGGTACGCCCAAAGTATAGCACGGAATAGTATAGAGCCTTGCCCTCTCAGAACAGGGGTCTCGCTCCTCCATAGTCCGCGTACCCTCGTCTGACTACCCCAGTTTGTCCAGAGGGTCTAACAAAGTCGGTGCAGGGTGGCTAGCTTAGCCCCGGGTCCCGTGGGGTAGCTAGCTCCCTCCCTACACTAGTAGCACACCTCGGTACCATGTACGCTAGAGCCAACAGGAGCCAGTGTAGAGTGGCCAATCCTAACCCCGGATCTCAACCCAAGGGCAGCTAGCTCCACTCTACACTAAAAAGGGACAGCTGCTCTTCTTGGTACCGCGTACACAAGGGCCAACACACTTCTCGTCTACATTCTGGGTTCCTTTCATACATAGGAGTTCTACTCCTAATTCCCCGTAGGGTTCATGCTCATATTCATCTCATTTATCCATATTCAGGTCTCATGTTTCATAACTCATTCCTCATTCATATACAGGCAACTCGTATTTTCATAATTAAGTTCTCAATCATAAACATGCAACTTGTGGTTTCACAATTCATTTCTCATTCACATACAGGCAACTCGTACTTTAACATGCATCTCATAATTCATCCACATACAGGCAACTCGTATTTTAACATGCATCTTGATGAGAGCCTCATCATGATCCATAACTAGCTCATTTTGACCCAATAAAGAAGATAAAAGCTCCTACATAACCTAGAAGAAGGCTTAACTGAAGGAACAAGTGCTCTGAGAAGAAAACATGAAATAAAGGTTAAAACTGTAATTTTACCATTGCAGTACGTAAACGGGATTTCTCAGAGGCAAAACATAGGTCAAATGGTATAAATGAAATAAAAAGAGGGTTGAGTCAATCAGAAATGGGTTCATGTGCAATCTAGGAATTAAATGACACTAGTAACCCTAAAACAGACCCGCTTTAATTAACAAGGTTTCGGTCAGAACAAAAAGCAAGTAAACCCTCTAAAAATCATGGAAAAACATCCTCTAGGGTTTAGAACACTTAATTTGGCCTTTGGAACCTAGTCTGACCTAGAACAGGGTCCTAGCTCCTCAATTAACCTAATTTGGATTTTTAAGCAAATTGTCTAGTCAAACGAGGTCAAACCTAAAATCCAACTTCACCATTGGATTCCTGAGGTCAAAATTAGGTTTATACCAAAATTTGGACCTAAGGAGAGGTCATCTTGACCTACTTTGCAATTTAGTACACCTAAATCACAAATTGGTCCCTATCTTTTGAATACCTTTGCAGAGAGCCCCCTAGGTTCTTCGCCTCCTTTGCAAACCGGTCCTGCCGCCATTGCTAGGGCAGAACCGTGCTCCGGCAAGGTTCGGAGAGGGATTTCTCTCTAATCCCTCAGAGATTCCCTCCCAGAAATGGAAGGAGGATTCTCTGAGGAATTCCCTTCCTTATAAAGCCAATTACAATCGCTGGTGTGAACCCAATCTCTCGTGCGAACGCACGAGAGATTCGGGTATCCACCTTCCTTCCAACTCCGGCGAGCCAGCAGACCTAATTGCGCGGTCTCCACGCACTGGTAGGTGCAGCCAGCACCTATAAAAGGCACCCCAGACCCTGCCGCAGAGGGCAAGCTTGATTTTGGCAGAGATCCCTTCCAAATTCCTCCCTCTCCCATCTCCGGCCAAACGACCCACAAGCTCCGGCGACCTCCTCCCCTCCTTCTCGTCGCTTTACTGCCATACCAGCAGCAGAGTCCTCTCCGCCGCTTCCTCCCGCGTCGCGCTGTACCCCGCGCGCGTGCTTCTAACCTCATCTTCGTCGCCGCTTCCTCCCTCAGGGTCTTTCTTCCCCGATGACGGCAGTTACGAGCCGTCCTCTCCGCCGCCTTCCTTCCTTCCAGACAACCACAGATACGTTCTCCATCCTCTCCTCGCTCTTTTCCCCCAACTATTTTACTTGATTACCCCTCGACAGTACCTAACCGCCTCCATCTTCCTCGCCTCCGACCTCACTCCGGCGAGCCGCCCACACCACTCCGCCACTCCACACGGCTCGCCAACCACCTCGAGAGCTCCGCCTCACCACCAGGAACCCATTCCACCCCATCACTGCCACTCCAGACCTCCACAAGCACCCCCCGACCAACCCACCATCTTCGGCCACAGGTTGACCTAGGCACGCACGCCTAGGCTAACCGGCAACCTGCAGCATCACCCACCGCCTTCGTCGTGCTGCGGCAAAGGTTTCCAGCTATTCTGATTGGGCCAATAGGCCGTTCTGTTGGATGTCAGGTGTAAGCCCCAGCCGCCATTAATAGCCGAAGCAGCAGGGAGCTTGGAGCAGCAGCAGGCGTCAGGCTTCCCAGGCGGCAGGTGCATCTGATTCTCGCAAGTGTCGCGAAGCAACCAAGGCCAGCCAGTAGCGCCAGCAGAGTCAACAGCTTGGGCAATTGCATATGAGAGTCTACGGGCGCGCGTGAAATCAGGGTGGAACCTTTAGTCCCACATCGTGGGATTGCAGCCCTCAGGTACGTTATAAATTGCATTTGTGCTTTAAGCCGGTTGCCTCCGTAAGCACAGGGGTGAGGTCCCTCACTGCCCTCACACACGCCTCGTCCGCGGCTTGACCTCACGGATCTGGCTGATCCGACCCGACCTAGACCTACGCACTCCTCGCGCATCACCACTTGCCGGTGCACCTGGTCCCGGGTGCGAACCCGACCCGACTACCCGTGTGGCTCTGGGAGAGCGTCCGTGAGTGCATTGCTTCAGAGAGTGAGAGACGCTTGGGTAGAGGGACGAGGGTAGGTTTTTGCTACTGTGTGGTGTGTGCAGGAAGGAAGAACCGTCCCAGGCAGCGAACACTTGGTGGCTGCAGAACAGGAAGAGAAGAAAGAAGAGGCTGCGTAGCAGTGAAAGGAGAATTCTTCACAGAGTAGAAGAAGAAGGAAGACAAGGCAGAAGAGAGAGAAGAACGAAGAAGAAGACAAGGGAAGACTGCAAAAGAGATCAGAAGAAAAAGAAGAAGAAGAAAGGAAAGATACCAGAAAAGCAAAGGAAGGAGAAGAGCCACGAAGAAGAGAGAAAGAGAGATCACATTTAAGACGTCTGATACACAAATCAGACGTCCAATTCTATTTTTTTTTCCAAATCCTTTTTTAAAATTCTCTTTGAATGAGTTATATTTGCATTTAAACAGTTGTATTCTTTGGTTTTACAAAGTACTGAGATTGCTCCCCGTGTTCGACCTCGGATACTCCGGTCTTCGAGTAATAAAATTCTTTATATTTGTTTAGATGTTTTGTCGGTTATACTACAACGTGACATCCTTTAAACCCGCACAAAACGTCGACAACACATCTCATAATTACACTAATACCATTTGCTACCAATTTATTTTAAACATGCATCAAGTAAACAGTACAGCTCAAAATAGGCTCATGCATTTCTACCCTAGGGTTCATTCCACATCCTAGAGTTCGATTCGATTATTCCAAATAAGCACATTCTTAATTAAATATTAACAATTGAATTAAACCACTCTACCGGGTATCACGGGAGAAATGGGGGCCTGCACCGCAGATCTCGTCGTCTCTGCGGGCTTCGAACACGCCACCGGCTAGTAACCTGTACCAGTGACTAATTTACATCAGATAAGTTCAAAACAGTAGATACTCAACACGAACATGTAAAGGAACTCGAGCGGAACACAGTGGTACTTCGTTTGCGGAAATCCGATTCCGTTTGGGCCTTAAACGGGCTAAAATCGCGGTTGCAGAGCAAAATCAGTCGTCTGGGACTAGTCCCAGATGTCTTAAAAGACGTCAGATCTCACCTTGCACTTCCTGCAGCTGCTTCAAATGTCCAGACTCTCTCTACGATCGTCTGGGGCAGCTCCAGAAGTCGAACAAGGCCTCCGGTCATCTGGAAGTACCTCCGAACGTCTGGCGACATAATCAGATGTCCAAAAGTACTCGCAAAAGCGCACTTGCGCGCCTTCCCAAAGCCTTCCCTGCGCATGAACAACGCAGGCACAAAATCAGCTCGACATCTCCTGCGCTACATGTTGCATGGCGGAAAGTAGCGTAAGAAGATACGTACCTCGTGCGATATTGTGCTTTCAGACATCCAACTTCAGCTCCGGATGTCTGGGTGTCCCGCCAGCCGTCTAGACGATACTCCAAACATATGATACTGGAAAACTTCCAGTACAAGAACCTCCTCCACGCTGCTCGCCTCGCTCGCGCCTCCGCCCGCAGCGGTAGCTCCAGCAACTGTAGGAGCTTGAGAAGCTCCTCATCGGTGTCCTCTGCTCTCCCACGAACTCCTCCTCGAGCTCCACCGAGCTCCCACGGCCATTGCCCTCCTCCCCGCTCTCACTGCCTCGCACTCTCTCACTTTCGCTCTTCCCCGTTCTGCCTCACCGGCTCCTCTCTTCCTCGCCGCGGCTGCAGCAGTAGAGATGGGAGGCTGGAGGGCACGGCCGTCGCAAGGAGAAGGTGGAGGTGGCGGTTGCTTGAGTAGTGAGGGGGGTGAGAAGAAGAGAAGGGGGGTTTAAATAGAGTGGGTGCTAAGGTTTAGGGGTGGAGTGCAGAGGAGAGAGAAGCCTCTGTGCGCTGCCCGTGCACAGAGCGCAAAGGGATGTACGAAATTTCCCACTTTCAGACATCCAGGCATTTGTCCAGACGTCTAATTGAAACTCTAGACGTCTTATCCAACTAAAAAGGCAACGGGTCATTTCACCCGGAGTTGCCTCTGAAGCCATAATCAGACGGGGGTGGATATGCATCCATCCTTGGGGAGTGGTAGATGTTGCGCGCAGCCTCCCTTCCTGTGGGCGGGTGCATGTATGTGCTTTGAGGTGTAGAGGTGGACTTGTGTAGATGACGAGTAATGTCGTCCACCTTTTTCTCAATAATGGAGACCTTGTCCAATTGACTGGCTACCAACTCCAGATCAGCGGATACAAAAAGGCCTCGGGATTCGTGTCCCCCCAATTATTTGTCAATGCGCTGGTGGACGTCTGGTCGTATGCACCCAATGACTCATTGTTCAAGGAGTTCTCGCACATGTTCTTGAGCATTTCCCATATCGTGTCCTCATGTTGACCCATGATGCTACCGCCACAGGTTACATTGACAAAGAGCTTGATATCCTCACGGAGTCCATGGTAAAAGGATTGGACTTGTTCCCACTTCGGAACTCCGTGATGGGGGCACTTACGCATGAGATCCAAAAAACGATCCCATGCCTCGTGTAGAGATTCTTCCGCTCCTTGGGAGAAGTGCGTGATTTGGTGCTGCATCGTGTTGGTACGATCAATGGGGTAAAATTTTTGCAGGAAGGCAGTTTGAAGTTCTCCCCATGTGTTGATTGTGTGTGGTTGAGTCTAAAACCAGTGAGTGGATTTGTCAGCTAGGGAGAATGAGAAGAGCATTAAGAGTAATCCGTCTCGATTCTGCACATCTGCCCTAAAAGTGTGGGCTAGATGTTTTAGGTTCTTGATGTGCTGGAAAGGATCCTCGGAGTTCAAGCCATGAAATTTTGGTGTCATATGAAGCTTGCTAGGCTTGAGATCTACCTTAGGTCCTCCCATGGGAATGTTGATTCGGGGTTCGATCTCCAACACTGTAGGATTATAGTGATCTCGCATTTGAGGACGCGACGGTGGGTTGATGATGGCATTGATTCGATTTTGGAAATCATGGAATTGTTGCTCAAGATTAGGTTGTTCTTCATGGTGATCCATAGTTGATGAAGGGGAAGTAGGTTCTGAATCAGAGGATATGTCAATGTGATCAGGTTGTTGCACAAACATAGAAGTTGATGCTCGACCTCGACGAGAGTGAATAGCTAATGGAGGCCTCAAGGATGGTCTTAAGGACCTCCTCCCGAACATGCATCGATGGAATGGAAGAGAGATAGCAAGTGATGGACCCAATCAAGACACCCAAAAATTTTGGATGACTATAGAGGTTCCGGGTGGATGACACCCCTTAGTTAGAAAGCTGTTCACCTGAGAATTACCTGGGCAACCAGAGAGGGAGAGTCTCGCGAAGACTCCTACATGGTAGAGTGCCCCCACAAGTTACAGGGTTTACCCCACCCGTCCTCTCTTGTCACCGAGGATCCAAGTAGACCAGAATGGGGACTTGACCTCTTATGTCTACCAGTTTTAAGTTAAGAGCAAGGGTGCTTATGATTTCACTTGAACTTTAAAATGTTTTTGTGCAAGGTGACCTAATTTGAAGATTGGTTAACCCAACAAGGTGGGTCAACTTCACCTGTTTTGTCCTTTGAGAAATTTAGGTCCCTCTTTTAGTGTTCAAATGAGATTAAGAGCCTATTTTTAGGGTTTGCTTGAATAGATAAATTCAACCAAGGCTTAGGCACACACTATTTGGGAAGGTTAATTCTTGATTAAGCAAGTGTGTCTCTAAAACCCTAAACTAGAAACCTTAATTGGCTCTGATTGGTCCAATTCAATTTTGTCCAATTGTGGGACCTGGGGCTCAAGCAAGAAAGTGTAGCCCTAGATATCTTAAGCTTTAAGTAGGTGCACAAATTGGGGTTTGGATGTTCTCTAAAATGTGTCAAATCAAGCAACTTGATTATTTGTCTAAGAATAGAATGCAAGTAGCCCTAATTGATTTTTTTTTCTTTTTTTAGCTTTTTAGGATCAGGGACTTAGAAGAGGGTGGATAGAGTTTACTTGCCCCTGGAGTGGTTGATGTGCAGCTAATCTTCCTTAAATGAATCCCTAAAATAGCTCACAGTAAAAAAGAGATAGAGTAAGTTGGTACCAAATCAGATATTGCAACCAAGAGATCAAATTGCATGTTGCTCCCCGGCAGTGGCGCCAAAATGTTAATCGCTCTGAATCGGGATTTAAAATTGTCGCGTTGTAGTATTGATCAAATCAGCGCGAAAAACAAATAAGATTTGTAACTTGAATAAAAGTTCGAGGACGAACACATGGAGCAATTGACAAAATAATTCTCAAGATCATAATTTAAATGCAATATAAGCAATGTATGATAGAATTTCAAACAGGAATGATATATAAGTGAAATCTGATGTCAGATAGTTCAAAAAGAATGGGGTAAAATGGTGATTTGAATCACCAATTACCCCTCATAATTTATATCAAATAACTCAATAGTACTAAGCAAATGAATTCCACGTAATATAAGTGTACAGTGCACTTCAAATGATGCTCAGGCGTCTGTTTAGCCAATCAGATAGCTTATTTTGTTCTCTGCTACAGTGCCTGGCTACTTCTCCTTCTCTCTGCACCTTCTCTTCTTCCTCTATTGGGTTTCTTCTCTTCTGCAGCTCTTCTTTCTTCTGCACCTTCTCTTCTTCTTTCCCTCTTCTTTTGCTTCTGGCTTCCTCTCCTTCTTTCTTCTTCTCACGCACAAGGGGGAAGGGCTTCTTAAACAGCTAAGTGTCGGTCGTTGGTCCTGAGAGAAAAACCCCCCTTTCCCCCGCGCACTTTCCTCTCCTTCTCTCTTCTGGAATTCGCCCTCCCAGGGCCTCGGGTTATTGACTATTCAGGTAGAGTGCACCCGGGACCAGGCTCACCGGTGTGGGTGGTGAGCGAGGAGTGCTTAGGTTAGGTGGGTTATCGGGTTGGCTAGACTAGCTTGTAAGGTGTTGCGGGCGAGGTGTGTGAGGGCATGTGCGATGACCTCATCCCCTGTGCGTGCTGAGGCGAACAGCCTATGAGACTTTTGCAATAAAGTAAAGGAGTTAGGGAACTTACCTACGTGATTGGTGGACGAAGAGGGGTATAGGAAACGCCGGTTGCGGTGTGGTTGGCACTGGGGAAGAAGGTGACTCCAGTGAGAAGGAAACGACGAGGAAGATGGAGGGAGAGACGCCTGCTGGTATGGCATGACGCGGAGGAGCGTGAGGGAGGCAAATCCGTTGTCGGTATTGCGAACGGATGAGGAATGAGGTCGGGAGGAATCACCGGAGCTTGAGGAGCCTTTTGGATGAAAAAGGGAGCAGGATTATGGGGAGTTTTCGACCAAAATCGAGCTTGATAAGGTCGGCCTGATCTGGGGGTCCTTTTATAGGCATCTGGAAGGAGTTTTGAGCTTGGGAAGCAAGCTTCCCAAGCTTGGAAAGCTCGCCTAAGTAGGAATTCTCTAGGATACCCAAATCTCTCATGCATTCTCATGAGAGATTGGGAGGGTTTTAGGGTGTGGGAATTGGCTCAAAAGGAGGGGAATTCCTTGATAAACTTCCCTTTCAAATCTGAGAGGGATTCGTTAAGGAATTAAGGAGAACTTGCCAAATTTAGGTCATCGGAGTTTGTAGGAATAGGATTCATGGCGATATGGACCTACTTGTGAAAATGATGACAAAGTTAGGGGCCTTTTTGTAAGAATTTTGAAAGTTAAGGGCATATGTGTGATATAAAAGAATTAGATAGGACCAAATTGCAAACTAGGTCAAGACAGTCTCAGATTGGGTCCAAATTTTGTGACAAACCTAATTTGGACCTAAGGAATCCAATGGTGAAGTTGGATTTTAGTTTTGACCAAGTTTGATTGGGTAATTTATGTAAAAACTTAAATTAGGGCAAATGTCTGTCTGAGACTCCATTTTTGATCAAGATGGGTTCTGATGGTCAAATTGAAGGTACCAAACCCTAGAGAATATTTTTATATGAATTTTAGAGAGTTTAGATGAATTTTATCATGACCAGAACCTCATTTAATCAAGCGGGTCTGTTTTTAGGATTTTAGAAGTCATTTAATTCTCAAAACGCGTGCAAATCCATTTATGACTGTTCTAACCTACTTGTTAGACTTTTAAGACCATTTGACCTTTATTTAGCCCTTGAGAAAACCCGTGGTTGTTTTGCATTTAAGATATGATGGTAAAATTACAGTTTTAACCCTAGTTTCTTGTATTTCTCTCAGAATGATTATGTAATGAACTATGGCTCTCTGGTAGTTATGTAAGAGCATTTATTCCTTGATAATGACTAAATTGAGCTAGTTATGACTCATGATGGTGTTCCCATCACCCTCCTCCTCCTCCAACCCGAGCCCTTTCTGCCAGCCTCCTCCTCCACCCTGTCACCCTCCTGTCGTCCCCTCCTGCTACCCCTCTTCCTCCTCCCTGACCCCCTCCTCCTCCTCCTCCCCCTCCTGCCATCCTCCTCCTCCTCCTTGCCACCTTCCTCTTCTTGCAGGGAATGCCTCTGCCCTCCCTCCTCCTCCGCCTGCCATCCCCCTCCTCCTCCTCCTCCTTTTGCTACTGTGCCTTCCCCCATCCTCCTCTCCTTCTTACTGCCACCCTCCTCTTCATCCCCTTCTCATCTTACTTTTCTTATATCAAATTAATATGTTAAATTATTAATAACATAATGATTTATTATCTGATTTATTGTGCATTATTGAATTTACAGATTGTTGGTGACTGTCACGCTCGGTCATGCTCAGAGGATGTAGTACATCGGAGTTATAATTTCATTTCTTTAAATTTATTTTAATGATATTTTAGGACTATATTAGATGTGGGGTGTGCCTACATAATGTCATTTGTGTGAATGTATGGTGGGGTGTGCCCACATAATGTTGTTTGTTTGAATGTATGGTGGGGTGTGTCCACTTTTATGCACTTTATGTTTTTGTGTGATGCACTGTTATAATGGGGTGTGCTCACTTTTATTATGTCTGTTATTTTGATATGCGGGTTTATGAAAAAACTTAAAATTTAAGGGGAAACACTGTCAAAATTTTTAAAGTTCTGTAATGTTAAATGTATTGGTTGGTTGGAGATTTAGGGTTAGGTTGGGCTTTGGTTAGGTTATGTTAGGATTTGGTTAGGTTATGTACGCAGCCTCCTATTTCTACTACACCGTGCACCCCTCGCATTACCATCGTTGTTGTCGCGAAGGGGATCTCTTCCGCCATTGCCGTCTCGCGAGTTGTTGTTGAGGTGGATGGTGGGCGGAAGGCATCGAGGCAGATGTCGTCGTCATGTAGGGAGGGGAAGGGAAGGGGGGAAAGGGTGGGAGAGGAATTGGAGCTCGGTGGAGATGTCGAAGGAGAAGGAGGGCGAGTTAGAGAGGGAGAGACGTCAACGAGGGAGTGAATGACGAGGGAGAGACGTGAACATGTTAGGGCTATGATGTCAAGGATCTTATGTCGAGGAGAGATGCCCATGAGAGCCTCCTCTCCAATTGCTTCCCTTCTTTGCCGCAAGTCGTTATACTTTATCAGCTACGCTCTTAAGTGCCGCAATCTACCAGCCAAAGCCCTCTTAGCAAGGGTGGTGGAGGAGTGGTCACCCTCAAGCTTGTAGAGGAGAGCGGTAGAGTCGGTGGTGGAGAAAGGATGCGCTCGAAGAGGCAAACGATGACGGTGATGCGGATGGCGAGGAAGCAGTCGGGTCAGAGGAGGGGTGGTGCTGGTAGGAGGTGTCGCCACTGTTGGGGGCGTGGGGGAGGGGTAGGAGGTAGGGATGCAAACGAGTCGGGTTCGGGTCGGGTTTGGCTAAACCCATACACATTTAAGAAATCCATACCCATACCCTACCCATTTATCCATCAGGTACAAAAATTTAAATCCATACGCATACCTGATGTGTCGCCTCCTTAACACAATTAATTAAGTTAATTGTGCTTAATTATGTGCATAAGAAAGTAACTTAGGTCAACTTGAATTTGTGTTGATCGAGTAGTATAGGATCAAGTTAACCTAACATTTTATATTTTATTTCTTTTAACTGATTGAGTCCAGGTCGTTCACTGGAAGGCATAGCTTACTTAAAATTCACCATTAAGTCTAAGCTACTCATTGAAAGTATAATTAAGTTTACTTTAAGAACATGAACTTTGCTTAATGATTTCAAATTAAAAGAATATGCAAAATTCCATAAGAAAATACATTTACACAAATGATCTTCTTTAACAACAAGTAAACATGTTTATTTTCTTTTTATTTCAAGAGATTAAGGCAATAGAAAGTATTGCTAATGAAAATATGCCTTATTACAACATTAAACTCAAAAGGAATGAAAAATGTGCAAGAAATTAAATCATTTATTTCTCTTCGTTGTCTTCAGCTTCTTTCTTTCTTTCTCTTCTTCTTCTTTTACCTTTCTCTCTTTCTTTCTTTTTCCTTTTTACTGATTTCTTAATCTTCTTCTTAATCTTTTTCTTTAATTTTTCTCGAGCTCTTTCTTTTACAAGTCTTCTTTTCTTTCTTTCTTTCTTCTCTTCTCTGCCTTTCTTTCTTCTCTTCCTTCTCTGCCTTTTCTCTTTAGTGCCTGTTCAACCTTCCTTTCTCTCTACGAGTTCTCTCTTTTTTCTCCTTCTCTTCCTTTCCTTTGCTTCTTCTCCTTCTCTTCTTAGCCTTAGCATTCTTTCCTTCTGAGCCCTTAGCATCCTTTCCTTCAGAATTCTTGCAGACCTTCTGAACCGAACCGGTCTATCTATTTAAACCAAAAATTAGATTTTTTCATTGGCGTCTTGGACCGGTCGGGGATACACAGCACCCCTCTCAGGGTGGGACTAGACCCTACTAGGTCCAAGCCTGGTTTATTTAGTTTTGGTTCATTTCTGGTTCACATAGTCTCGAGCCCATCTAGCTCACAGCCTCCCAGGCCCATGCACACGCCCTCACGGGCCTACACTCGCACGCCCACAAGCGTACACACACACCTGGGCACGCATTGCACGCGCCCACACACACACCCAATGCTCATTTGTTTCCTTGCATTGTGCGTTGTCGACTGAGGAGCCCATAACACAAATACATTTTATACCCATGCTGCCGCTCAGGTTCTTTCGAGGTGGGACTAATTTTCCCCCTCCCAGTCTGAACTTCTAACGATGATTCCTACCAGCTCAAAGCTCCATTCCAAGCAAATAAAAGCTTGTTGGAAAGCTCTTGAGATGTTTTACACAATTGAAGTGTCAATTTAATACAATGGGGAAATTAAGCTCTTCGATCTGAAGGGCGAAGTTTCTGGGTTTATTACATCAAAAATGGCCTGCAGAGTGGATTTATGGTTCTAAAGTCCACAGACTGGACTTTAACTTCCAGATGAAGTGTTAAAAGGATTCAGAGGTTAATTTACAGTTGTTGGTGGAGATATTAAGCTCTCAGGAGTTTCAGGAAAGATGCAGAAGCTAAAAGCTTCTCAAGGAGCTTCAAAACTAAGATTCAAACTCTGAAAAGTCCTAACAGACAGCTAAAGAACTAATGAATCAAATTAAACAACCTCTAGAGGTTGTTACAAATCCATCTGGGCAGATTATTCATTCAAATCTCATAAAAAATCCACTGTTGTCAGTTTGGGTTCAAAAATAACCCAAACTGAACAGAATCAAATTCTACTAAAAAGTTGATCAAAGCTCACTCAAATCTCATCTAAATCATTCACAAGCATTCCAGCAACATCCTGAACTCCTCAATTTGACTGATTGAATTCACAATCCAAGGAATAGACTCAGGGTTGACTATGAAGCGTCGGATTTTGACTTCCTGAGTTTGGCTATTTCAAAGGAAATTAAAACCTTAAACATCATCTCTTCAACTTCAGGAATAGGTTTAGACCCTTAAATTGATGTTTCAACTAAAGTTCCTAGGGTTCCAGGCTTGTCGCCTGAGCTTCAAAGGAGTTTGTTCGTCAGGACAAACCAAGGTTTGTTACAGTGATTGAATCATGGAAATGAACTCAGGGCAGAACACTGAAGCTTTCAGACCTCTTAAACAAGACTTAAACCTAACTGTCAATCATCTCCAACTCTGCCGGAGTTGGAGAAGATGAATACCTAACATAAGCTCCAAGAATTAAAACCTCAATTAAAATGTCTCAGCATGATCAGTATACTTCAAATCAAAGTTCTGGAGCTTCACACTAAGTTCTATAGGTTGCAGAGCTTGTTTTGACTCGTCAGAGCTCCGGTGTGTCCAGAAAAAGGTGAAATGTGTACAGATATCATGAAATTGTACCATTAAAGATTCAAAAAGCTTCCTAAGGTCACAAGGAACCTTAGGAACAAATTAATTCCTTTAATTGTTCATTAGAGTAAAGATTAAACAATGAATTCATTTTGCAAAAGATTCGAGTTGGATTAGGCTCAGGACTTGTTTTCCCACTCAATTGAGTGGAGAAAATAAGTCAACTGATAATTGCGATGATATATATGTATTTAATTAATGATTTGAACTACTCGTGAGCCGCCATTGACAACGAGCTCAAGAGCTTAATTAAAATTGGGTGTTTAAGTTATAGGTGGTAATTATTCAAATTAAAGTGTGGAATAGGGTCCTTAGGTGATGAATAGATGATGGAGGACCCAGTGAAGGTGGAATTAGCTCAACTACTGCTGCCATGGACAGTAGGAGTAGTTGGTGGAGGTGGATTAGGCGATTAAATGATCTATTCAGTAATTAAGGATTATAGAAATGTTCATGGAAGATTCAAGAAGGTGAACAGTGACTTAAAAAGATAAAATAATTGCTCCTGACAAGCTCAAGGAGCTCGTCGGAGTTGAGGAAGACGAGTGTGAAATCTACCATTATACTACCTAATCTACCTAACTAACTAACCTAAACTAATCTACCTACCTAATCTACTGTTACCTGGACGAAGGGGCTAGAGGATCTCCATCGATGGCTCATAACGGAGGAGGAATCAGAGGGTTGTCGAAAGATCTCCAGCGGGCAGTTGTGAGGTAAAGCAGAGGAGAGCTCCTAGTCAGCACTTGTGAAAAGACTCGACTGACTTCGGCGGAGGTCCAGAGCTATTGAAGATGGATGGTGGAAGACAGATGAGGCGGAGGAAATTCGTCGGAGTTTGGAGAGAATAGCCTATCGAAGTCAGCTCAATGAAGAAGAGGGAAGGGAGCCAACTTAGTGAAAATCGAAGGTGTGGAGGGGTATTTATAGGTGGCGGCAGCTGAGATAGAGGTGGAATCTGGACGGATTAAAGGCTAGGAGAGGAGTAACTGATGAGTGGCTACTTATCATAGCTAAAAAGCTAAAGTTAAGCTAGAAACTGGGATAAACAATATCAAATTAACACATAAAAAGGGGTTAAGAGAGGGAATCAAAGAAAAAGGCCTAAAACCTTAATTCTGCGTTAAAATTGCATAATTAGGTCATAAAACGAGATATTCTTGAGAATAAGGTCAAATGGTGATCCAAGTGTTAATTGAACACACAAACAAGTTTAAAAGTCCAAATCAAAAGTATAATTAATTTCTCAAATGTTTAATTGAGTACATATAAAAACTTGAAGGCATTTGGACATCATTAAGGCTTTGAAACTTAGAATTTACATTTAGGTCCTTTATGCATCACATTTCCTTCTTTAGAAAACTTTTTCGGACCTATTTGTAACCCGCAGGGACCTCTTTGAAAGCCCCTAGGGTCCATTCGGTTATCATTTCTTACCATTTATGGACCTACCTATAATTTTTCTACCCCTTCACAGAAGGGCCTCCCTACAATTTGCCCTTTAGAAGCTGGCTACCTGGAGCCTCTTCGCGCGCACTGTGCGTACGAAGAACTCGGGGCTTCTCGACCGTCCATTCTCCTTAGATCTTGATCTGCGACTCAATCTAAATTGAAGCTTCGCGCGAAGCGGCGTGTACGCTCACCCAACACCCCAGACCCTATCCTACGGTCAGATTTCAAATTAGCAGCCCACGCGCTCCTCTCCTCTCATCCATGCCGCCGGTGCTCTCGACGTCTATCTTCACCCGCACAGTGATCTGAGCCACTGAGATTGCTATTTAAGCACCTCAGTGGTCGCGTGCGCAGGGGATCGCTCTCTCCTACTCTCTTAGCAATCGTTCCTCCACTCCAGTTTCCTCTCTTCATCAAATCCCTGATTTCACAGACACCGGCTGTGAAATCCTAGACTTCTCTCCGACCCTCCTCGTCGCTAAGGACCTCATAGCACCTGAGGACGACCCTGAAGCTTTACTAGAAGGCTTTGCCCTCCGCTGGAGCTCACCTCCCTCCCTTCTTCCTCCTTAGCCACTGGCTAAGGACCCACATGTCCCATTCTTCCTGTTAGAATAGTTTTATTGGTTTGTAGTTTAGCTGTAGCAATAGTTAGGTAGATTAGCAGTAGAATTAGAGTTAGAATTAGTGATTAATTTGCTGTTCTATTAGTTTAGGATTAGGAGTATATTTAGATTATATTTCCCCCCCTCACCTCCTCTGATCATTCCAGATCAGTGGGGATGGTTTCACACAGTCACTGATCATGAATTTTCTCCCTCTTCAGGTTTTCCATATCGCTTCTGATTTCCACGATTTGTTTCTCGCAATTCACCCACTCATTAGACCTAATTTCATATTTGATTGGTTTCTAACCTCAGATCTGAAATTAGCATAAAAAATCACATTAGGGGCTTGCCATTCATCCCATTTTACTCACAAAAGCCCCTGATCTGAGCTTAAAAGAAAACTGGTTTGCTGGATTTGTGTTGAATTTGGATTGTAAAGATTTTTAATTATTTGACCTTTGAACGTTTTGATCTAGCAAATTGAGACATTGTTGATGTGATTCACTATTTGGCTGGGAATTTGAGGTGATTCTGAAGTCAAAATTCACCTCAGATGAGCCATAATTTGATTTGAGTTTTTGGTGAGGATTTTAATGTTTTGAATACATGCTAGAGCTAAGGAAAATCACTTTGGTGATTTGAGGTTCTATCTTGTATTTTTGAGTCGTTTGCAAAATAGAACTCTGATTTTCAACCTAAGGAGTTCTCAATACTCCTTAAGGTTTCAGGAATCTGGGATTTAAGTTTAAATTTTAATTAGACTGATCTAACTCCTACATGCTGTCTATAGCATTAGAAAGAGCTAGATCAGATCTCTTTCTGTTTTGAATGATGAGATTTTATTGACAAGGGATTTTAAGTTTGAATTGTAGTCATGAGTGATTTTTATGAGAACATAAATCCTTGTCAAAGTTCTTCTTTAGAGTGATTTTTGATTTTGTCTTTAAATCCCAGATGTATAGCAATTTGCTGCACAAGCTGCTACATTCCCTCCCCCTTAATTCCAGCCAAGTGTTTCCTTGATTAGCTCTTTTAAAATCCCTAATTAGGCTGTCCATGACCTGATTTGGGATGTAAAGAGTTAAATCAGGAGATACAAGTTGGAATTAGCCCCTTTTCCTGCTGCAAACTTGTTCCTCTTTAGATGAATTAACTGCAGCAGCAGTTAAGACGTCTGAAGAAGGACTTGGTTGGATGATTGGGTCAGGTTCAGCAGCTTATACTGATATCTGTTGCAGCTTCTGTTGAGAATTACTTCTGTTGTTTCAGCAGAAGACTTGTAGATCTGAATAAATCATATGGACATTGGTTTAGGCTTTAAATAGCTACCTGTTGTAGAAAGTTGTATTCAACTTCTGTACAAGCTTTCCTGTAAACTAAATAAACTCTTTTCATATCCTTTGAATGCTTGTATTCTTCTAAATGAACCTTTTGTCAGCTAGTTAATAAACCTAACTCATCACGATTTTAATTAATTGTAATCCATGTGATCTGCATGCTAAACTATTTTTTATCTTGTCCATATGTTGTGTTAGGTTTGTTAAGGCAGTTGATTGCCTTTTAGACCCCGTAGGATTCATTCTAGACTTTAACACACTTTAGAAAACCTTTAAAAGGCCTAGAATGTGTGAAATTTGGATTTAAATAAAAATCATATAAAAAATATAAAAAAATAAAATAAACCTGTCTAATTGAAAATTAGGTATTTCTTTACACCTGTACCAAGTTTCATGGTAATCAGAACCTTCGACTTGGTATAATTTACCAGTCGACGGTTCTGTATACCATAAAATTAAATAAAATGAACTAAAGTTGAAAATGACTAAAAATAATTCTTTCTCCTCATCTACCTCTTCCCTTCTCATCTCCTATTTCTAACACATATATAAAAACCATAAAAAGTGAAAAAAGTCTAAAAATATTAAAAATCCCTTGTATAATATGTATATAGGCATATATTTAAGCTATTTAATAAGCCTACTAAGCTATAAGGTGAATTATACATATTTATAATATAAATAACTCATGTATATATTGTAGTATATAATTTAAGTATTTAAGTTAGATTATACTATATATATCTTAATTATACAACTAATTATTAATTAAACTAATGTATATGTACAATAAGCTATATAAAGTAATAAGCACTATAAACAGACATATTAAGTTATAATACTGCATATACGTATTTATATGTATATTATAAACATATTAAACCCCGTATCACAATTTAATTATATATATAGAATAAATAATTAATTTATTAAGTTACTAGTTAAGTTATTAGATTAAATTAAAATAAATTAGTAATTTAAGTTAAAACTAAGTTAATTTATACTGTATATGTATACTACTGTATTTTAAGTAAGTTAACCTAATTTAAGTATATTTATAATGTATACACTATTTAAATTTAATTTACAAATAAAATAGTCCAAAAAGTTACTATTTAAATGTAAATAAAATAGAAATTAAACCTGTAAAATACAATAAAAATATTTATAAAATATTTAGACATGTATAATAATTCAGTATAAGGTCAATTAGACCATTCATTAACTAATTTATACGTAATTATGGAATAAAACCTAAAATTAAGTATATATAAAATGTATACTTTAGCTAATTTATTTATACAGTAAATATAATTAAAAATCTAAATTAATTGTACAATTAAGTAGTATTATGTAAATACTTTATTTTTCCATAATTTATTTTTATTTTATAATAAATTATGGCCCTCGAATTGAGGGCCAAAGTCCTTAATTCTACACAGCTGCAGCTCAATTCCAGCGCAGATGCGGTGCTCAGATAGCGCCACATTGATTGCTGCTGTGCATCCGCAGCGCTATTTATTGTTTTTGTGTTATAGGATGTTCAGTCGTCATGGGCGCCAGGTGCCCGAAACAACCGAACATCTTACCTCATTGAGCATTGAGAGCACTCTGTGTGTGTGTGGGGCCGGGGGCTTGTGTATGCGAGGTCTTGGTTAAGCCCAAATGTGTGCCACAACATATGATTAAGTTGCCTAATTAAGCAATTAGGGTGCGCTTAGTAGAGGTCAGGTCCCACCCAGTCTCTGGGTGATGTGTATCCCTCGAAAAGCAAGCTCGCAAATTAAATAAATTTTTGTTAAGTAAGAGCCCTAATGGCACTTTAAACACGGAGAAGAATGAAAGCTAAAGAACACGTAAGTGTTAAAACGAAGAGAAAAAGAAGAAACACTGAGAAGATGTACTGCGATACATTTGAAGAGTGAAAGAGAGAAGAGGAGTATGTATATGTATAATTTATAATAGAAATCCGTATAGATAATATTTGTAAATAAATATGTATAAGACAAATAATGTATATATATACGTAGTATAGCTATATACATATATATATATAACTTCATATTTTTACTGACAAAATAAAATGTTACTGTAGGTGAAATAAATGTCACTATAAACCCTTGTTTCCTTCTTAAAGTTTGTATATAGTTTTTCTGGGGTCCAGCAACGTTTATATCTATCGCTATAGCTACTATATCTGTTACGTTTATATGTTAACTATAGACCTCCTTTTCAACAACCTTCTGCACCACCATAGCACAACCCAATCCGAGCACCACCTCCACAATCACACGGATATCCACCGCGTGCCTACCAGCAACCCCAACCCAGGCCCACCCAATACTCTCAATCTAGCCTTACACAAGATGACTAGTTGGGGTCTATCATGAAAGCTCAAGCTAATATGCAACAGCAAAATATTGCTATGCAGCAGAGACAGGACACGGCCTTAGCTGAGATGAGAGCCTAGCTATCACACTTGACGGAGTCCTGTCAACCACATTCACTCCCATCTCAAGCACAACCCAACCTAGGAACATACCTGCCCAGAGGTATGTTCAACCTAGACCGGCAGTGCAAGGTCAAGCACATGTCATTTCACAACCCTTACACGACACTGAATTTTTCACAGACCCAAGTTCTTCTTTTGTACAAACACAACCACCTCTGCTACCTAACATCGATTTACCATCTACAACTAGGGCCGAACTAAATGCCATAGTCACTAGGAGTGGTAAAAGCACACTAGATCCACCTCTTCCTACTTCTACTAGTTCTACTTCCACTCCTCCATTTCCTACTTCTCCCTTACCTAGGAATGAACCTCTTGTCACCACTTCTGTACCTTTTCCTGAAGTTTTAAAGAAGAAGGAGAAAGGAAAGAAAATGACCTGTGTGGCACCTAAGGAGGATTTGCTTAAGCTCTTTGAGCAAGTCCACATAAACATCCCCTTGTTGGATGCGATTCGCCACATACTTCTTTACGCTAAGTTTTTAAAAGACCTATGTACACCTAAGCGTAAAGCAAGGATTCAAAAAGGGAGTAGTCCAATCATCCTCTCGGAACAAGCTAGTTCCATTATCTCCAGTACCCTCCCTACTAAGATGAAAGACCTAGGTACCCCTCTCCTATCCTGCATGATAGGTAACACCACATTTAATAGAGCACTACTTGACCTAGGTGCTTCCATCAATCTTATTCCAACCTCTCTGCTGACACATTTCGAGGTTGGCAATCTGAAGCCAACCGAGGTGTCCCTGCAATTAGCTGATAGATCAGTTAAGACACCTCAAGAAGTGTTGGAAGATGTTATAGTGCGGGTCAAGGATTTTTACTTTCCTGTAGACTTTATAGTCCTTGACATGGAAGTACCTGAGGATATCCAGAACATACCTATCATCTTAGGAAGACCTTTCTTGGCTACGGCCAAGGCAAACATTAATTGTGAGGAGGGCCTTATAGAATTGAAGTTCGGAGATCAGAAAATAAAGATTGATATTTTTCAGGCCCAAAGAGGACCGACTTGTAGTTTAATTGAGGAAAGCTTTTCTTTGGATTCTTTGGATCGGTTAGTTGAGGATACCTTAATCGATTCGTTAAACTTAGAACTTCAACACTCTTTGGACTCTGACTTGACTTCTACTGACATACCCATTTTAGAGATTGAGGACCTACCTCCTATTCCTTTAGTATCTCTAGGATCTCCTGAAACTTCCACACCTGCTCCTTCTGATCCTGTACCTGTTGAACTCAAACCTCTCCCTGACTCTCTCAAATATGTTTTCTTAGGACCTAATCAGACCTATCCGGTGATTGTTAACTCTGCTTTATCATTTGATCAAGAATCATGACTCTTATCTGTCCTTAGAGCACATAGATAGGCTTTAGGATGGAGCCTTTCTGACCTGACTGTCATTAGTCCTTCTTACTGCACACATAGGATTTTCACTGAAGAAGGATCTAGACCTACTAGACTGCCCTAGCATAGATTGAACCCTACATTAGAAGAGGTGGTGAAAAATGAAATGATTAAGTGGTTAGACAACGGAATTATCTTCCCCATTTCTGATAGTAGATGGGTAAGTCCTGTTCAGGTTGTGCCAAAGAAGGTCGGATTTACCATCATCACCACTAATTCTGGAGAAGTCATCCCTACACGCATTGCTAGTTCGTGGCGAGTATGTATAGATTACCGGAAACTCAACCAAGCCACGAAGAAAGATCATTTCCCTTTGCCCTTCATTGATCAGATATTGGAAAGACTGGCAGGGAATAGATTTGTCTGCTTTTTGGATGGCTATTCAGGGTATAATCAAGTGGCAATTCACCCCGATGATCAGGAAAAAATGACATTCACCTGTCTCTACGGAACCTTTGCATTCCGTAGGATGCCTTTTGGATTGTGCAATGCACCTGCTACATTTCAGCGGTGTATGTTTGTAATCTTTTCCAACTTGGTAGGTGATTGCTTAGAAGTCTTCATGGATGACTTCTCGGTCTTCGGAAGCACATTTGATGCATGCTTAGACCACTTGACTAAGGTCCTGCAAAGATGCATAAATGTGAATCTGGTACTTTCCTGGGAGAAATCACATTTCATGGTACCAGAAGGACTAGTATTAGGTCACCTTATCTCGAAGAGAGGAATAGAGGTTGACCGCGTGAAGGTAAAGTTGATTTCTGAATTACCACTACCTTCGTCGGTTAAACAGATTAGATCTTTTCTCGGGCATGTTGATTTTTATCGTCGCTTTATAGCGGATTTCTTGAAAATAGCCTGACCTCTCACTAATCTCCTCTCTAAAGATGTAGACTTCCAGATCTCTAACGATTGTGTTCGTGCCTATACGACACTTCGTGATCTGGTCACCAAGGCACCAATACTGTAACCTCCGGATTGGTCTCACCCTTTTGAGATCATGTGTGATGCCTCTGATTATGCAATAGGAGCTGTCCTTGGTCAAAAACTGAACGGGAAACCCACAGTCATCTATTACGCTAGCAAGACCTTAGATGAAGCTCAGAGGAATTACACCGTCATGGAAAAGGAATTGCTAGCTGTAGTATTTGCACTGAAGAAATTCAGACCTTATCTTTTAGGTTCCCACATTATAGTCTACATCGACCACACTGCAGTTCGACATCTTCTCGCCAAGAAGGATGCGAAATCTCGTCTGATTAGATGGATCCTACTGTTACAGAAATTTGATTTAGAGATTCGTGATAAGGCTGGAAAACAGAGTGTGGTAGCTGACCACTTATCCCGCCTTCCTTCTGAAGCGATTTCTCCTTCTTTACCCATTTCTGACCACTTCCCTGACGAGCAATTGCTAGTCATTCATTCTGATCTTCCCTGGTATGCTGACATTGTCAACTACCTGGCTTCTGGAATCCTCCCTACTGATTGGGTTCGACATCAAAAAGACAGACTTAGATCCGAGGCCAAACACCATTACTAGGAAGAACCTTGGCTTTTCAAGCATTGCAAAGACCAGATCCTTAGGAAGTGTGTTCCGGATAAGGAGATAGAAAGCATCTTGTCGTTTTGCCATGACCAGGCGTGCGGCGGTCACTTCTCTGGCAAAAAGACTGCTGCAAAGATTTTGCAGAGTGGTTTTTATTGGCCCACAATCCTTAAAGATGCACACGAATATAGCAGGGCATGTTCACGCTGTCAATCTCTCGGCAGTATTGGCCGCTGGGACATGATGCCCTTGAATCCGATCATAGTGTGCGAAATCTTTGACGTTTGGGGCGTTGATTTCATGAGACCTTTTCTTAAATCTTATGGCTTCGAGTATATATTGTTGGCAATCGAGTATGTTTCTAAATGGATAGAAGCCATCCCCTCGAGGACTAATGATCGTAGAGTTGTGACACAATTCGTTCAAGATTTCATCTTCTCTAGATTTGGGGTACCAAAAGCCATCATTAGTGATGGAGGTTCTCATTTTAGAAACACACATTTTCAGTCCCTACTTCAAAAGTATGGGGTGTCACATAGGATAGCTACACCATATCACCCTCAAACCAATGGACTTGCTGAATTGTCCAATCAGGAGATCAAGAAGATTTTACAGACTACCATCCGACCAGATAGAAACGATTGGTCTTCCTGCCTTTCTGATGCGTTGTGGGCATATAGGACAGCTCACAAAACCCCATTAGGCATGTCTCCTTTTATATTTGTGTACGGGAAACACTGTCATCTTCCTGTAGAACTCGAGCAGAAAGCCTATTGGGCCATCAGAAAGCGTAACTTGGACCTAGAGAAGGCCGGTGAACTTAGAAAATTGTAAATTTCTGATCTAGATGAGTTAAGGAATGAATCTTATGAAAGCTCAAGGATGTATAAGGATAAACTTAAGGCCTTCCATGACCGTCACATTCATAGGAAATCATTTCACCCTGGTCAAAAAGTCCTTCTCTTCGATTCTAGACTAAAACTCTTTCCTGGGAAACTATGATCAAAATGGACTGGACCTTTCAAAATCACAAGAATCTTTGACAATGGAGCCGTTGAGATCACTGAAATTGACAAATATGAACCTTTTACTATCAATGGACAAAGACTAAAACCTTTCATTGAGCCACATGATCTCAGACTTGTCGATTCCACCATTTCGCTCTTACATTTTGAATTACCGTCTGGGTTTACGCCTAGCTGAAGGCGTTAAACTTAGCAAAACCTATCCTTGTATATAGCTGTTTTTCACCTTTCTTACTTCTGCCTTTATTTGCATTAGGTGTCTTCTTTTGCATTTTTAGCATACTTTCATTGACACACATGTCATGCATTTCACTTCTTAGCCTGACTGTTCACTCTGATCCTAGATCAGACTTAAAATCGTCCGCACAGAGATTTTATCTCCTCATTCCGACTTCCTTCCATCACCCAGTCTAGGATAGTGAAAAGCAGAGCATGCATTGCATCTACCCTATTCATTCAATGAGGACATTGCAACATTTAAGCATGGAGGGTGTAAATGGTGAACCATTTAAATCGAAATACAATTGTAGACACACCTATAGTACATATAGTATAGTATTATCAAAAATACCAAAAAAATTGAAAAATTTTGAAAAAATAAAATAAAAATAAAAAAATCACAAAAATTCCAAAAATACAATAAGGGACATGCACTCTATTGTCAAGGGAGGACATTAATTTCTAAGGAGAGAGGGAGAAAAAGTTGTAAAAGATGAAAAATAAGTGCTTAACTATGATATTCTAGCTGAGAACAAAAATAGAATATGTGTTTATGGACATTCAACCTTTGCTAGTTTGACTTGCCGGGCCACTATAGCTTGATTCAAGCTTGGGCTTAATACACTTTAAGCTTTGACAAGATAGACCACAGTCTCTCCTAACTTTAGGACATATTCTTGTACCTGAGTCACCAGTACAGGATTTGCTGGTTTGCTTTGACTTAGGAGTCTAAGTAACCTTGGCTTACACTACACAATGTCAGGAAAAATCACTTGAACCTAAAATTCAACCCTAGTGTTCATTAGGGAAGGTGGAGTCGTTACCTGTGCGTGCAGGTAGACTCTTTGTCCTAACCTTTAGTCTTATGTCTAGGAGAAGCTCTTTCCACAAAAAGTTCACCCACCAAATAAAGTACGCTCTACCAAATAAAGTTGCTGGAGACATACTGACAGAAAAAAAAAATAGAAAAGTCTAAAAAGAAAGTTCTTGCGAATAAGTCAAGTATGTTCTCCAAAGTCTGTAAATACAAAAGTTCCACCAAAAATATTTTCGGGGTTCAATACAAATACCCTATTTTTCCACCAAAAATTCTTTGAGCCACAAACACAATAAGAGTTGGGTTTGAGTACTTGTCAATTCTTGAGAGTCATCCAAAAACATGAGCTGAAGTTAGGACCAACCTGGACTTAAAAAGAAGTGAAACCCCGGGATTGAGTTTTAGAATTCACTTGGTTAGTCCTGACTTATCACAAAGCACAGCCATAACCTCATAGCATTCTGAGTCTCTGTAAAACCCCCTGAGTCCTGGAATTCGACTTAAGGTTTAAATATCAAGAGTCCTTGTTGGTTGAGAGATGGTCTATGTCATTTAAGTCTTGAGTTCTGGTAGGTTATCGTCAGTAATAAGGTTCTCACAATGTCCAAACATAAACACAGTTGGTTTATTGGAAAAATCTTTCAGCTTAAAGATCATCTTCAAACACTTAAGACTTTGAGAAAAATTGAAAGAAGAAAAAGATATCTCTTCACACTTGCCTTGCTGATACTCAAATTGCTCTACACTTCAATGAATTGTTTGCTAAGGGCTAGCAAAACCTGAGCGTGGGGGTATGATGAGTGGCTACTCATCATAACTAAAAAGCTGAAGTTAAGCTAGACACTGGGTTAAACAACATCAAATTAACAGATAAAAAGGGTTAAGTGTGGGAATCAAAGAAAAAGACCTAAGACCTTGATTTTGTGTTAAAATTTCATAATTAGGTCATAAAATGAGATATTTTGAAGGTAAAGGTCAAATGGTGACCCATGCATTAATTAAACACATAAATAAGTTTAAAAGGCCAAATCAAAAGTACAATTAATTTCTTAAATGTTTAATTGAGCACATATAAAAATTTGAAGGCATTTGGACATCATTTAGGCCTTGTAATATAGAGTTTACACTTAGGTCTTTCATGCATCACATTCTCTTCTTTAGAAATCCTTTTTGGACCTACTTGTAACCCGTAGGGACCCCTTTGAAAGCTGCAGGGTCCATCCTGTTACAATTCCCTTCACTTATGGGCCTGCACATAATTTTTCTACCCCTTCGTGAAGGGGTTTTCCCTGCAATTTTTCCAACATTACGAGATCCACCTACTGTTCTTCGTACGCACTATAGCATGCGAAGAACAAGGCAGATCTCGGCCGTCTGTTCTCTCGCGATTTTGATCTGTGGCTTGATTTGAATCGAAGCTTCGCGCGAAGCAACGCGTGCGCTCACCCTTCTCCCCAGATCCCATCTGACGGTCAGTTTTTGAGTTGGCTCATCGCACGCCCCTCTCCTCTCATCCTTGCCGCCGGTTGCTTCATCGACTATCCTCACCCGCGCGATGATCTGAGCCACTGAGTTTGCTACTTAAGCACCTCAGTGGTCGCATGCGTAGGGGATCGCTCTCTCCTACATCTCTCAGCGATCATTCGTCCACTCCAGTCTCTCCTCCCCACCAATTCTCTGATTTCACAACCATCGGCTGTGAAATCACCGACTTCTTCTCGACCTCCTCGTCGCTAAGGACCACGTAGCACCTGAGGATGACCCTGGAGCCTCACTCGCAGACTCTTCCCTCCGCTAGAGTCATCTCCCTCCCTTCGTCCTCCTTAGCCACTGGCTAAGGACCTATAGGTCGCATTCTTCCTGTTAGAGTAGATTTACCATTCTGCAATTTAGTTGTAGCTGTAGTTAAGTAGGTTAGAAGTAGAATTAAAGTAATCTGTGGTGTTTAATTTCGTTGTTCTGATAGTTTAGCTGTTGCAGTAGATTTAGATTAGATTTTCCCCCCCACCTCCTCTGATCATTCCAGATCAGAGGGGATGGTTTCACACAGTCCATGATCATGAATTTTCTCCCTCTCCATGTTTTCAGTATCGCTTCTATTTCCCATGATTTGTTCTCGCAATTCACCCCTTCATTTAGACCTAATTTCAGATCTGATTGGTTTCTAACCTCAGATCTGAAATTGGCGTCAAGAATCACATTAGAGGCTTTCCATTCATCCCATTTTTCTCACAAAAGCCCCTGATCTGAGCTAAAAAGTGATTAGTTTGTCAGATTTTTCATTAACTCAGATTTCAAAGATTTTTACTCAATTGGGTTTTGACTGTTTTGATCTTACAAACTGAAGAATTTTGATTCTTATTCATTGATTGGCAAGGAATCTGAGATGTTTCTGATGTCAGAATTCATCTTAGAAGAGCCATAATCTGATCTGAGTTTTTATGAGGATTTTAATGCATTGAATGCATGATAGAGCTAAGGAAAATCACTGTGGTGATTTGAGGTTCTATCTTGTATTCATGGTTGTTGTTCGTTAAAGGCAATGATGATTTTTAACCTAAGGAGTTCTCAATACTCCTTAAGGTTTCAGAATCTGGGATTTGAATTAGTGATTTAAGTCGATTGATTTAACTCTTTCTACATGCTGTCTATAGCATTAGGAAGAGTTAGATCAGTTTTTCTGCTGATTTAATTTGATGAGATTTTGTTGACAATGGTTCTTGAGTTTGAGTTGTAATATTGAATGTTTTTTATGAGAAGTGAAACCCTTGTCAGATGGGGTTGAGGGAATTTCTGATTTAGGCTTTATGTGTTTTAATCCCAGAGTCATAGCAAGTTGCTGCAATTGCAGCTACATTCACTTTCTTGCTACAAACCTGATTTCATTCCAGATTGACTAACTGCAGCAGCAGTTAGTCAATCTGGAATGAAATCAGGTTTGTAGCAAGAAAGTGAATGTAGCTGCAATGCTGCAGTTAGTCAATCTGGAATGAAATCAGGTTTGTAGCAAGAAAGTGAATGTAGCTGCAATTGCAGCAACTTGCTATGACTCTGGGATTAAAACGTTAAGCCGTCTGGAATCAGGTCTGGCTTGCTGCAGGGCTGGTGCTTAGAGGCTCTCACTGCTGCCGTTCCTGTTTAATTTTTGATCTAAAACCCTGTAACTATGGGTTTAGATTTCAGTTCTGAAAATAGCTGACATGTTAGTCATGTTGTATTCTTTATATACAAGCTTTCCTATATAGTAATTGATTTTTAATCCTTTGAATGCTTGTTATCTTTCTTTTAAACATTTGTCAGCTAGCTAACTTTAAGCCTAACTGTCCAAGCACATGAATTAAATGAAATCTAAACTGAAGTACGTGCTAAAATGGATAAATTCTTTCCATATTTCATACTAAATGTATTTAAGGCAGTCAATGCCTTTTTAGATCCCTTTAAGTTCCATCCTAAGCCTTTAGGACTCCTTAGAAATCTTTTGAAAGGCTTAGGATGGATGAGATTGGGAATTCAATAAAAAATCAGTAAAAAATTCTAGAAAAATAAGATAAAACTGTCTGATTGAAGATCAGATAGTTTTCTAATTACATATCAAGTTGCATGGTATGCAGAACCCCTGACTTAGCATAATTTGCCTGTCGATGGATCTGTATACCATGGAACTTAATAATAGAAGTTACACCTAAAAACACAAAAAATATCTCTTTCTCCTCATCCAATTCTTTCCCTCTCATCTCTTATCTCTATAACATGTATAAAAATCATAAAAAGTGAAAAGATTCAAAAATACCCAAAAGTACTTTGTATATTAAATATATTCTTGTAAATATAAGCTTTATACTAAGTTATATATGCAAATAAGTGACAGGTATATAAAATGTACAAATAACTTATGTATATATTGTATACTGTAAATTGGGTATTTAAGTTAGATTATACTGTATATATCTTAATTAGATAACTACTTATTGATTAAACCAACTTATATATACTCTTAGACTATATAAATCAATAAACAGTATAAATAATAATATTAAGTTATAATACTGTATATACGTATTTATATGTAGATTATAAACAAAATAAACCTTGTACCTTAAGTTAATTCTTCATACGCAAAAAATAATTAATTTATTAAATTAATAGTTAAGTTATTAGATTAAATTAAATAAATTAGTAATTTAGAGTTAGAATTAAGTTAACTGATATTGTATATTTAGACTAATGTACTTTAAGTAATTTAAGCTAATTGAAGTATATTTATATCTTATTATATTATTTAAACTTAATTTATAAATAAAACAGTTCAAAATATGCTATTTAAATGTAAATAGAATGGAAATCAAATCTGTAAAATACAATAAAAATGTCTATAAAATACTTATACATTTATACTAACTCTGTATAAGGTCAATTAGACCATATAATAACTAATTTATATGTAATTAAAGAATTAAACATAAAAATCTAATTTATTTATATAGCAAATATAATTAAAATTTCAAATCAAGTGTACAATTGTATAGTATTATACAAATACTTTATTTTCCCATAATTTATTTTTATTTTAAAATAAATTATGGCCCTCGAATTGAGGGCCAAAATTCCCTATGTTGTGCAGCCGTAGCTCAATTTCAACGCAGATGCGACGCTTGAATAGCGTCCCATCGGTCGCTGAAGAGCATGTGCTGCATTTTATATTGTTTTTGTTAATTTAAGGCGCAGTCGTCACGGGCGCCGGGCGCTCGAAACAACCGAACCTTAGATTATCGATCTGAGCATGAGCATTTGTGTGGGGCCGGGGGCCCGGGTGTGTGTGTGTGCGAGCTGTGAGGCCCACTGATCTGAGCATGAAAATACATAATTAAGCAACCTAATGACAAATTAGGGCACGCTTAGTAGAGGTCTGCTCCCACCCTCTGGGTGCTGTGTATCCCTCAAAAAGTGTGTCCACAAATTAAACAAATTTTTTATTAATTAAGTAGGGTAATGACAGTGGTTAATCACCTATTATGCCTTACTGTTGCTAAGACTTAACGCAGAATAAGACTAAGAAGAAGAAGAAAGGCAGAAGAGGAGTAACGTGGAAAAAGAGAAAGTGAGGGTATAAATACGTATAGTGAAGAAAGAGAGAGTGAGAGAGAATCCAGATACAAAGTGAAGACAGATTGAAACTGTATAAAATAATTATAATATCTATATATATATATGTAGTACAGCCATTTACTTTTATATGTATAACTTCATACCTTTACTAACAGAATAAGATGTTGCTGTATGTGAAATAACCGTCGCTACAGACCTTGGTTTCCCTCTTTTTGTTTGTATATAGTTTTTCTAGGGTCCAGTGACATTTACATCTGTCACTTTAACTATTATATGTGTTACTGTATATGCCAGCATAATAAGTTAAATTAGTATGCTATGTAATCTTAGTTGGTAGTGTATATTTATTTAAGTATTAGTAATATAACTTATAAATAGATAGTTTATAGTATAGTGATGAAGTGTTTGATGATTGTTTATAATTAACTTTTGCAAGCATTTTAATTGATTTTTTGTACACAATTAAACCAAGTATTCATTCATTCTTTGTTAGACATAAAACTTCTTTTTAGAATTAAAGGATAATTTTGGACTTAGAGAGTGATGTAAATCAATAACTGCCTCCCAGTGAACGACCTGGAATAAAACCAGTAAAAATTAGTTAATTAAATAATAATGGTCATAATGATGGTTGGTATTTCGTACAATTCATTACAATGACCCTTATGATATTTTCATTACCATAACCAATCCATCAAAACATACTCCATCATCATCATTACTACCACCGACCATTATTCACCTTTATTTTACTTTTTTAAAATTTTTAATTATTTTTATTTATATACAAGTGAAGCACATTTTAGGCCTTTAAGAGTGTTTTCAATGAGAACTTAAGACCAAAATGAGGGTTTGAAGGCTGGAATAAACAGTAAAGGGGGCTCAGTTATGCTCAATAATGATATGGAAGAAGTGAAAGCAGTTAAGCATGAAATTCAACTTAGATCTCCATTAATTTTGATTTTGGACAGTTAGGCATGCAAGTAAGCTGACAAAGGAGTTGAAATTCAAATTACAAGCCATTCAAATGCAATTAAAATTCCATTTTAGATACATGAAATCTTGTACAATTACTACACAACTTTGAGAACATGTTAGCTAATTTACAGAACATAATCCTAGCCTTTACTATCCTACTGATTCAGACCAACCAATTACTGCTCCATCTCTATTAGCAGCTACTGCTAACCGCATCAACTCCAACAGCAGCAGCAACTACAGCATCAACTACAGCACAATGATCAACAACAACAACCAATTCAGACCATCTGAATTAACTCCAGACGTTTTAATTGAAGTCCATAGGTTGCTGCAACCCCAATTTCAGTACTGAAATGCATTTTGATAAATTAAACACCCAAGATCAGACTTGGTGAAGTCTGATTTGGAATGTTTAATGTCCTAATCAGATGTGAATTAAGTCTGGAAACCATTTTAAAATCAAAGAAAAAGATGTACAATCAATTCTATACCATGACACCATTCTCTTTTGGCAAAACATTTCAAATCCCCTTCTAAAGATCTTTTAAACCTCAATCAAAACCCCCAACATACAATTATGAAAGTAAATGCATGGAGGAAGAAATGTCGCCCCATTTGGGCTTTTAATTTGGGTCATACACTGATTTCTTCACTTGATCTCCTTGAACACCATTGATGGGTGTTCAAGGCAATCATGTGGATAGATCAAGACCCGTTGGGTCCTTGTCCTATCTCAAATCAGAGTTAACTGATTTTCCTTGATAGACTCTCCAACATAGGGATTTACTTAGATACATGCTCATCCATATAATCAAAACAAAACTCAAAACCATTGGAATCATTGCATATACCTAATCAACCTCATCCAATCTCAAAAATCTCGATTAAATCTGATAAAGCCCAAATGAATTTTAAATCACTGATTTGAGTAATAAACACCATTCTAAATAATATGAAGCAATTCGAGTTGGTGAACTAAGATCGGGGGGGTCTTTGTGCATTTTAGAAATGAGTGGGAGACCCCCCAAATTGGTCTTTCGTGCTAATTTCATATATGAGACACGAAGTCCTCAGATCTGAAATTAGACTTGATGGCTGGGTGATCAGTGAAATTAAAATCGAGGAAAAAATGGAATGCAGAATGGAAATATGAAGGGGAAGAAATGTGATCAATGGGAAGGGGGTGAATTCATCTCCTCTGATCTGAAATGATTAGAGGAGGTGTAGTGCGAATTCTACTCTAAATCTACTCCTAAACTACACTAACAGTCATCAGATCATCTCTAATTACTCCTACTCCTAGGAAGCACGTAAATCTAATCTAAGAAAGCATTAAAAAACTACTCTAAGGGAGGAAGATGTCTAAGGTCACCCGCCGGCGGCTGGTGACGATGGAGGAAGGAGGATCAGTAGCTGACGAAGATGTCCAAGGTCTACCACCCGATCAGCTTGCAGCGAGTGAAATTGAAGAGGGGAGAGCCAACTCTGTCACAACCAGTGGAGGAAATTGGGGTGAGGGGAAGCTACTGGTGTGGATGAAAGGATCGACTCATGGGGGAGGGAGTCGACGGGCGCGCATGTGATCAGGGGAGCTCCTTAAGTAGAATCAAGAGTGATTATACTCACCACAATGGTGAGATTACGCGCAAGGGGTTTGGGCGGTGAGGAATTGAGGAGAGGAGCTGTTATGACCCGGTTCTCGAATCTCTACAGGACACGAGAATCGGACTGACTTGACTGATCCCAAGACCCAGTCGTCCAATGAGAAAGTAACCAAAAAGCAGTAAAATAAACCACATTCACCATGCAAGTAACTAACAGTAATAAAAGTACAGTAGTAAAGAAGTAACTACTACAGTACACACCACCACAACAGTAGAGAATTTAAACAAGTACAGGAATATAAAGTTACAACAAAAGAGTACAGGAGTGTAACAAAAATACTCACTACAACAGAACGGTACAACAAAAAGGTACACTACTGGGCTCTACTGAGCCCAGCACCCTCTGCAGCCGTAGGCTCTGGCTGCTTAACACCTAGACCTGAAAAAGGTTATGAGTACAACATGCCAGCGAACGCTGAGTAGAGTGGCGACTAGCTATCTAAAAACAGTAAAGGTGGACAGGTAGTTGTTGTTTCAATTTCTTTCTTTATTTAACTAATTATTCTTTCTTTCATCACTTGGTTTATTTAACAGGTCTTTTTCTTGATCTCGAATGTTCCTCGTGGGAACGATCTTGATTATAGTCTTTTTCGAAGAGTAGAAGTAGCACGTGGTGCTCTCCTGGCCTGGAGAGTTCCCCGTGGTGATCCTACACTCAGTCAACCACCCCAAGGTCGCTGACAGATGTAACGGTGACTACGGCACGCGCGATAAACGCATGGGTAGCTACCCCGCATTGGCACGCGGTCAGTCGTTTTCGTTAACGGGTGCACCCAAAGCATAGCATGGAACCAGTATAGGGCATAACTCTCTCAGTAACAGGGGTCTAGCCCCTCCACAGTAACTAAACAGGGGTCTCGCCCCTCCATAGTCCGCGCACCCTCACTTGACTACCCTGGTTTGCCCAGTGGACCTAACAAGTCGGTGTAGGACGGCTAGCTCTCTCCCTACACTAATAGCTCTCCCCGGTACTGTGTATGGGAGGACCAAAAAGTCGGTACAAAGTGGCCAGTCCTAACCCCAGGTCCCAACCCTAGGGCGGCTAGCTCCGCTCTGCACTAAGCAGGGGGACAGTCGCTCTCCTTGGTATTCCGTACTCAAGGGCCAGCTCACTTCCCCGTTCACATTTCCAGTTCCATTCTATTTATTTTCAGGACCTCTCTCCTAATTCCCCGTAGGGTTCATGCTCATGTTTCTCAGGCCAAGCCATACTAGGTTTCATTATTCAGGTTTATTCGCTGGTAACTCGTGTTTCCAACATTCAATCTTTCATTTCCAATTCATATACAGGTAGCTCATGTTTAATTGCAAACAACAAGAATTATATGCAATGGTTGCTAACAACAGTACATTATATTTCATAGGCAGCTGCTATCCAATTACAGGCAATTGTTATTATTTATTCATCCAAGACTATAATTCATGCATTCCATACAATTACTACAGTATTTCTAGCCCTAGGATTCATGCCATGCCCTAGGATCTAACATTCAATCTAGTGTTTCTGGTCTTAGGATTCATGCCATACCCTAGGATCTACCATTTATTCCAGATATGCATTTATGTTTGTAATTAACTAGGGGAGCCACTCTACCCGCAAAACCAGGAGTAATGGGGACTCGATCGGCAGGTCCGCGTGCCTTCGCAACGGAACGAGGTCCTAACACAAGGATCAACCATAAAGAACCACTGAGAACCAGATAAAAGCATTTCAAACAAGTAGAGGAACTTATACGAAGAAGAACGGAATCTTAAATGTGGAAATCAGACCTCAAACGAACCCTAAACGGGTCAAAAATGACAATTCAGACTCAAATCAGACGTCTGGAACACCTTTCAGACGTCTTAAAAGGTGTCCAGAACCATACCTCACTCTACGCAGCTCCTCAGACGTCCAGGGATCTTGCTAAACCATCTGGACCTAGTTTCAGACGTCCGATCACCTCTCTGAACGTTTGGAGATGCTCCCCGCCGTCTAGTGCCTCGCCCAGATGTCTGAACCGCGTGGGAGGGCGTGTCCCGCGCCTTCCCGAAACGAATTCTGCATGCGCACGCAAAATCTACTTAACACGGCATGCATCAGAGCCTAGGTGGAACGACCTACATGGCCGTATTCGTAAAGGGAGGTATAAGGTGCAGGACGTAACTCTTAGTCGTCTGGAGCTTCCTCGAGACGTCGTCAGCGTCGTCTGGATGTAGGTCCAAACGTCTGATTCTGGGAAAAATCCCAAAATCAGAAGCTCCTTCATCTTCTTCTTGCTGCGCACGGACACGCCACTCTCGCTCGTCCGCTGCTCTAGCTGCAGCAGCGTCGGGGAAGACCTCCCCGACACACCCCTCCGCCTCGCGCACGCCCGACCAGCCTCGAGTTGATCCGGCGAGCTCTCTCTCACGGTTCGTGCTCTCTCCTCTCTTCCCTCTCGCTGCTCCTCTCCTCTCCGCCGCTGCACTCGGCTGCAGCTGCTGCTCTCGCTCTCGCTCTTGCTGGAGAAGGTGGATGGGAGTGGGGTGGCGTGAGGGAGAGGAGGGGGTATAAGTAGGCATGGGGGGAAGGGTTCTGCATTCAGCGAGGGAAGAAGAAAGAGAAGAAGGCGGCTGGGCTCAGTCTGCACGCGGCACAAGCGCAGACTCGAGGTTGTACGCACACAAAAATTGATTTCCAGACGTCTGGGAAGGTGTCCAGACGTCTGGCCCAAGTCCCAAACGTCTTAAAGGGCTTTAATGGCAGAGGTCTTAACAGGAGCACGTGGGGATTCAAATCAAAAAGTGGTCGTTGAATGGGATCTGGGTGAGTTGGTGATCACACGCGCTGATTCGCACAAAGCTTTGAATCAAATCAAGCCATAGATCAAGAGGTGTAGAGAATCAACGGCCACAATGGCCTGTGTTCTTCACGTGCTATAGTACATGCACGAGCTGCAAGTGGTGGTTGGGTTCTCTTAGTGATTTTGCAGGAACACCCCTCAACGAAGGGATAGAAAAAGTGTAAGAAAGCCCATAAGTGGTTATCAATGGTTACAAAGAGATCCTTAAAGGCTTGCAAAAAGGTCCCTACATCCTACGAATAGGTCCTTGGTTAGTTTTCTAAGGATGAAATGTGATGTACTAAGGACCTAATTGTAAATCATTAATTTTAAAGCCTTAATGATGTCCAAATGCACCTAAGTTTTTATTGATGCTCAATTGAACATATTAGAAGTTAATTACACTTTTGATTTGGAATTTTGAGCTCATTTGTGTGTTCAATTTACAATTGGATCACCATTTCACATTTATTAATGGAATATCTCATTTAATGACCTAATTATATGTTTTTCGCACAAAATTGATGTTTTAGGTCTTTTTCTCTATTTTCCACATTAACCCTTTTTATGTGTTAATTTGATAGTGTTTAATCTCGTTTCTAGCTTAATTTATACGATTTAGCTATGATGAGTCGCAACTCATCATTCTCCTTCTTAAAGGAAATTCGAGTGCAAGATGGGTTTTTATCACAACTTGCTTGTTGTGTGAATGAAGTGCAAAAAAAGATATCTAGCTTGAAAAGTCATGACTCTCACATTTATATGCAAGTATTATTTCCACTAGCGATACGGGGGATATTGCCAGAGTCAGTTGTTGATTCATTCACAGAGATGAGTAGGTTTTTCAAAGCTGTTTATTTGAAGGTGCTACAAAATGATACATTGGATCATTAGGATAAACAAATAGTCATTACTCTCTGTAAGATGGAATAGATTCTTCCCCCAGCTTTCTTTGATGTAATGGTTCATCTTACCCTGTATCATGCAAATGAAGCGAGAATCGATGGACCTATACAATTCTGATGGATGTATCTTGTGGAGCAATTTTTGAAAAAGCTTAAAGATTATGTTTTAAAAAAGGCAAAGCCAGAAGGATCCATTGTAGAAAGATATCTCGTGGAGAAATGCATAAATTTTAATTCAATATATATGAATGAAACAGACAACCGCTTTAATAAACTTCAAAGGAACTATGAGGGGGAATATAATGACAGTGATGAAGAATGTTTGTCAATTTTTGATATCAGAGGAAGATCGATTCTTCATATAGAGTACAAGGTAATTTTAGAAAATTACAGACGTTGCGCACATTTATATATTTTAAAACAAATTCATGAAACCGATCCATTTTACGAGGAATTCGAATGATTACCTCTTTCAAGGACAACTGAATTTGGCTTCTTAAATTGGTTAAAGACAGGGTTAATCAATTAAAAGAGGATAAGGACCTACGATGGGTACCAGATTTTGATGTAATTGTCGATTCACCATTACATTATGCACATTACCACTCTGGGTATATAATAAATGGGTTTAGATCCAGGATAAAAGAAATTGATGATAGAAAGGTTACACAATAAGCCAGAGTTGTTGATTCAGATTTTTCCACTGGTCCAGATGGATATTATGGTGAAATCAGAGAAATTGTGGAAATCAGCTTCAAATTTGATCACAGAGTTGTCCTATTTAAATGTCATTGGTTTGATGTTTTTAAAGAGGGCATCGGTTTCAAAATTGACAAGAAACACAATTTTTTGAGTTTAAATCATAATCGTCAAATTCTTCAGTTTGATGAACCATTCATATTGGCATGTCAAGGGGCATAAGTTTTCCATGTCCTTGATAATTGCAAAAGGGGATGGGTTATATCCATAAGAACAATACCGCGCAACCATTTTGACGTACAGTCTGAAGCATACCAAGAATTAACAAAAGAAGGTCATTTATTTGCAACCGATATTGACATCTAAGGTTAGTAACAATTTCTTTGCTTTATTTCATTTCTGTTTAAATAAAATTCATATTAAAATTGAAAATTATAGGAGCATATATGTCATTACAAAGGGGGTTTGGAGTAAAATTGAAATTCATGTTTGTTGATTTATATATTAATGATTTTTAATTATATTAATTATTGCATTTTTTATGTGTTACAGATGAAGTTATTTAAGAAAAACCCAAAAAAAAGAGTCCTCCTGAGACACTACCCTCCACGTAGTCCGATTCGCCTCCTCAGGCTTGGCCACCCCCCCCACAGCAGACTTAGCCACCCCTTTGACAGCAGATTCAACCATCCCCCCAGTCACATTTCGTACGACCCGGGGAGATGTGTTATGGCCAAAATTCGGCCCCTCTGGGAACCCGGGTACGGCTTGCCTCGACTAACCCCAAGACCTAGTCGTCCAATGATAGACTATCCCAAACGTACCAAACAATCCACAAACCACTCATGCAAGTAACTAAGAAATTTAAATAAAGCCAACAAAGGAAATTATAAGTGAGATTCCAGAAAGATAACATACCAAGAGCAGAAACATAGTCACTAGCCATCACAACTAAGGCAAAAAGGTATAACGATAATAGTTCTCAACATAAAATAGAAGTACTCACTAACAACAAAAGTAGTGGAAACGAAAAGGAACAAGTAGAACTATGGCTAGGCTCGACTGGGCCCAGCACTCTCTATAACTGGTCGTGCTGGCTGCTTGACTCCCTAACCTGTACACGGTTGTATATGACGGCGGTCAGCTAACGCTGAGTAGAGTGGTATATTTAAAGTAGTTATAGCATTCAAAACAGTAAAGAAAAGTAGTTTTATGCATGCATTTATCCAATTATCCAATCATACAGTTAATTTACTACTAAGTGTTCATGAACCATTTCTCTAACAAAGGTCCACAGTGCCTCTTAAATCTTCCTGTTCCCTAAGGGAACGATCTTGATTATAGTTTTTCCTGTGATGCAGGATGTACACGTGGCACTCTTTTAGCCAGGAGAGCACCCCGTGGTAGTCGTACACCCGGTCTACCACTCCGAGGTCACGGTCCCGATGTAGCGGTGACTACGACACGCGCGATAAGCGCACGGGTAGCTACGTCTCACTGGCATGCAGTCAGTTGTTTCCACTAGCGAGTATGCCCAAACGTACAGCACAGAACAGAACAGGGGTCTCGCCCCTCAACAGTCGGCGTACCCTCACCGGACTGTTCCGGTTTGCCCAGTGGGCCTCAATAGGAGTTGGTGTAGGGGGGCCAGTCCTAACCCCAGGCCCCATGGGGTGGCTAGCTCCCCCCTTACACAAAAGGAACAGTAGCTCTCCTCGGTACCACGTACACGAGGGCCAACTCACTTCCATACCAAGGGACAGTTGCTCTCCTTGGTACCATGTACACGAGGGCCAGCTCACTTCCCTTACTAAGTCCGAACAACCGCCCGTAGGCAACATGTTCCATCATTTCACATATTTTCCACATCACGGTTTTAGTTTTCTTTCAAATTTCCTATAGGGTTCACGCGTAGCTTTCTTTAAACACATAGTAGGTAACTCATGGTTTCATAATCCAGCAATTATCTCAGCAATCAATTATACAAGATCTAACATGTATTTTAGTTCAGGTCATGGTTCAATAATCATAACAGGAAGCTCGTCATTTACCATATTCAGGAAACGTCACAACAGGTTAAGCATGCATATTTCTCTATCTCTGCTCTAGGGTTCATTGCACATCCTAAGAGTTCAATCGATAGTTCTAATGTAACATACACTTCAATTATATAATTCACAAGGCATAACAAAAACCACTCTACTAGGGTAACCAGGAGATGTGGGTTACAAACGGCGGACCTCGCAGCCTTCGCTAGCTCTGTGCACACCATGAATGGATGTCCTACGAATGGTCAACACACACATTACTAACAACTCACATGATAGGAATGTGCTCAAAACAATTAGAACCAAATTCCATCACATTGGAAAATCCGACAGGAAGCCAACGGTACTTCATTTGCGAAAAATCGACCTCGTTTAGGCCCTGAATTAGCCCAAACACACTTCTCAATTCACCTGAACTAGTCTAGGCAGGCTGGTCTAGCTAGACCGGTTGCCTGATGCTTGGAACATTCCAGACAGGCTGATATCAGACGTCTGGAACAACTTCCACACATCTTAAACGACACTAGAATGCTCACCTTGCGTTCTGTGCTAAAAACAGACGTCTAGAATACCTTACGGTCGTCCAGGGGTCCTTCCAGATGTCTGGCAGTGAACTCGGACATCTGGGACAGGTATCAGTCGTCTGAAGAGACGTCCAAATGTCCTAAAGTGTCTGGGGAGCTGTGCCTGCGCCTCTTCCCAACGGCCCTGCACATGCACAATGACGTGCAATCACTCGCAGACTATGCATACGAAAAATATAGGCGGACAAGACCTTACCGTTTGAATCTGCTTTATTGGTCATCTGGTGCTACTTCCGGACGTCCGGTTAGACGTTTGTGGAGAGGTACAGACGTTCGATCTGCGGAGAAAAATCTCCCCAGAGCCCATCGCAAACCTTCCTCTCCTCGCGGAAGGTGTCCATGTCTTGCACAGCTGATACACACCAAGGCGCTTAGACTGTGTAGAGAAAAATACGCCGGACATTGCATTTAAGTCTCAAATGGGGCGTTACCTTAGATTTTTGCATGATATCAGACATCCGGTGACAGCTCTGGATGTTCGATCAGACATTTGTTAGACTTCCTAGACGTCTGATTCTGCGGAAAAATAACTTCGTTGAACCGTTTGCAAGCCTTTCCTCCTCGTGAAACACCGCACCCCCTTTCACCAAGCGCTACAGCAGCAACACTGCCCTCTCTTCCTCGATCTCTCTTGATCTCTGGGACTCCTCCCTCTCCTTCCGCTTGTAGACGAAACGAAAGGAGGGTGGCACTGCTGGAAGAGGGAAATGGGAGAGGGTGGGGGCTCAGGAAACGAGGCAAGGGGTTTAAATAGAGTAGGGGGCTAGGGTTTAGAGGTGTGGGGGTGCGTGAGTGTGGATGGGTCTGGGGCATTTTGCAGGAAATGCTCCGCAAAAGCCTCATTTATCCATAGAACCCCCAAAATAAGAAAATCAGGGGTTATAAATTGCAGCAACCCCCCCTGCTAGATTCCAGAAAATGGCCCCACGACCCTTAGGAAGGGTCATTTCAAGATGGCACGTTTACTACATACGAGGTGGAAGGGAAAGATGAAGGATTTTGCTTAAACCTTGCCAGACCGAGTAGAGGATGATCCAGATTATGGAGGATCAGATGAGGAGTAGGGGGAGGAGGCGGGAGAGGAGGGAGAGGAGGAGGGCGAGGAGGCAGAGGATGAGATGGTGGGGAGTATGTCCCAATTCATGTCAACCCCTCAGCGGTGGGCTCAAGTTTTGATAAGAAATCATATACCTTTAAGAAGTAAATTACTTATATGTTTTAAAGTTTATTATAACTTCAAAAATATATAATGAATATGATTAATGTTTACGCAGGTAGACTAGCAAGAGGACAGGGGAAGATAAAAAATCTAGACCTTCAACGTATCCCTAAGGGCGTGAGAATAACAATTAGGCTTAGAACCACAAGGGAGGTAGAGAATTACCTGGGCTTTATCAGTCGAGTGTGCACAATTGTTAAGTCTATTGTACCCATTTGCTACTTTGACTGGAGGAAGGTACCCGTAGAGCTGAAGAGGCAGTTCCTCCATTAGTTGGAGGAAATTTTATTTATAAAAGTGATTTCTTTTATAACTTTATCATAAAATTATTATAAAGTAAGATTGACATATAATTTTTAAAATTAATGTAGGCAAATTATAATTGGGGTGACGACCTCAATGCCTCCCGATACATCCTTAAGCATGCCACCAAAATCTAAAGGGATTCGAGGACGGAGATCAAGAGAAATGTAAGAATTTTAAAACATTTACATTTTTATTATATACATAATTTCTTATATTATTTTTAACAATTTATATTTGGTATTTAGTTTTTCTCGAACAAGAGTTCACTTGAGGAGGCAATGGGTGAGCTCCTCTTGATGTCATACCCGATGATTTGAAGAAGGCATGCGAGCATTGGCTGAATCCAAAGATAGATGTTAGTAAATGATTACAAATTATTCTATTAATTTCATATATCTTTCATTCATAAAAAATATTATTATGTATATGTACAGGAGTAAGCAAGAAAAAATAAGGCCAATAGGGCTAAAGCTCTACTAAGACCCGTTGTTTGGGACGAAGGAGTATCGAGACAGTTAAGAGTCGTTACATAAGTGTTTGAACTACTTTTCAGTTGAATATTACTTAATTTTTATGTTATCTTAATATAATTATATCGTTTTTATATTTTCAGTCCGCTACTCATGATGGGATGGAAATGATTAGAATGAATATATTCGAGGTCACCCACAGTAAGGCTGTAGCTGAGAGTGCTCATAAGTGGATTCATGAGTCATATCAGGAGAAACACGTAAGTTTCTTAAACTCAAAAATATTTATAACTTTTTATGTATATATTATAATAATATTTTTTAATACATGTGGGAGCAAATGGTACAGTTAGTACATCCCCCTACTGGTAAGACGTCTGACAGTGTCCACCAGCCTTTGCAGCTAGAGGACGCATTTAGGAGAGTGATGCCACCAGATCACGGTGGTTTTGTTCGTAGTGCAGGGAGGGCGCATACGTTATCTACCTGGTATGAGAGGAAATGTGCCGTCTCATCTAGTGTCGTTGATCAGTTGCATCAAAAAATTGACACACTACAGAGACAAGAGGAAGAGAGGGACAAGAGAGAGACATATATGAAGAGTCAGATGAATGCCATGCAATCACAGATGAATAAGGCGGATAGTAAGATTGAAAAGCTTCTAACCCTTCTTTTGCAGAAGGGTCAGTCAGAACATCCGTCTTCATCAGATCCCAACATCCACAGACGAGACGACGACATGAGTGAAGCTGGTGCTATTGGGCAGCTGCATGGTGATGTTTATATATATTTTTTTCTTATGTTTTTCATGTAAATATTTTATTTTCATTTTATGTAAAACTTTCATTTTCAAAGTTTTTATGTACTAGACTTTTTAGATTTATGCAATATAAACTTTTCTTCATTAACAAGTCATTTAAGTATATTTAGTATGTGATTCTATCATTTTGTAATTCTTTTTTAAAAAATAATTTCATACATTTGCCGTCGATTACTTAATTAATCGACGGCTTATAAATGATGGGAAGAATATTTTTCCCATCGCTTTCCAGAATAACCGACGGTGACAATATCTTTCAGACTAATCGCGTCACATATTTTTCGTCGCTTATAAGTAAACTGACGGGAAAAATATTTGTGCTGTCATATATATGTCGTCGGTTCTAACGATATGCGATAGCAAAAATATTTTTGCCGTTAGTTTACTTATAAGCGAAGGTAAAGGTATATATAATCGACAGAGAAATTTCAGAAATGAGTGCGTAAAGGTGGAAAAAAGAGATAGATTAATGCCGTCGCTTGACAAATAAGCAACGGCACATATACGTACCGTCGATTTTGAAACGACGGTGAAACATATAAACCGACCTTGGGTGAACACTTTTTTTATCGTCGATTCTGAATAAACTGACGGAATTATATTTTCCGTCGATTTTTAACTGGTATTGAAATGGTCAATCCGTCTTGTGATCAGACATTATTTTGACGTCGGATGTACCTTTAAACATATGAAAAAAATGAAATAATGATGATCATAATGACATCACTTAATGACATCAATTAATAAAATTTACTGTCAATTTGTGACCCAAACAAAAATAAAATATATTATAGTAATTTTTGATCTTCAAATATATTCCAAACCATGAAAGGAAATGCTTCCGATCAAACTCCCATTTTACATCCGGTGTTCATTTATATTATATACATTAAACATATTTACTTATACAATATTGTTATATATATATACATCACCAACCTGTAAATACAACACTAAACCAGCTACTCCGAAAATAAAACCACCCTTCAGTGCAACTATCCCACAAATATATATAAAATTATAACAAGATAAACTTAAATCTTTACTGGACAATGATGTCAAAATTCATTCCGATTAATTAAGTACACATACATGATGTAACACACACGGTGTTACCTTCGATTTCAAACACATCTGCTATATTCTGATACATTAAATAATGCTAGCTCATAATAAGTACTTATACATTGAAATTATTAACATATGGCAAAGGCATGTCAAAGAAAAAAAAAAAAAAATCAGGAGCATTATTGTCCAACAAATATTTTACAACTCCCTAATTTCCCTGACAGCTACAAATCAACTACCTAATTCCATCAAATCCAACAGCTTTCTAAATTTCATTCCAACAACCAAACAACGAAATTCCTCCAAACAAGCAATTGATTCCACAAATTTCAAATTTCATGCAAAGCCATCAATGGCATCCAAACACAGAAAGGGTCAAATTCCTCCTCTAATCTCACTTCACCGTTCCTCTTGCAATTCCTCTTTTTTACTTCCACTAAACAAATGGACCCATTGGGTTGTAAGTTGTTTTAGCCGTGGAGAAGCCGAAGCACTTTGAAAAGCACAGCACTTCAGCAGCTCGAAATCTAACCGTTTTTAGATTTGAAAAAAATCTTCAATCTAATTAAAATTTTCTACTTCCGAAACCCTATCTCGAGCAAAGTCTGGAACTAACTTTCTTGTATCCTAACTAAATCTAAGCCATTGTACAAATAATTATATTCCATGATACACTTTTATATGAAAATAAAGAATCGGGAAAATTCCACAAACTACAACACTCGCCTTGAAAAGTAAAACCATATGTGTTTGTGTGTGTGTGTGGTTATGTGCATGCACGCATGAATGCATAGCTATGCCACTGTACTTGAGGGGAAGAAGGATCAATACTCAAAGGTCAGCATTCTTCATCCATATAAATTTTCAAAAGAGCACCAACCTATATCTTCTATTTAGATCTCGATCCAAATTAACAAAACAAATCTAAGTGCAAAATCCATGCAGAGGCGTCAATCTTCAGCAAATGCAATCCCTGAATCTTACAAAAAGAATGGCACGTTAAAAGTCCTCCAATTAATTTTTTAAATTATAGATCATCATTGCTCCTCTTCATCATAATAATAAACAGCAACCAATATCTTTTATTTGGATCTCAATCAAAATTAACAAAACAAATCTAAGTGCAAAATCCATGCCCAAGCATCAATCTTCACCAAATCTGAATCTTACAAAAAGAATAGCATGTTAAAAGTCCTCCAATTATTTTTTGAAATGATAGTCTGTCATTGCTCCTCTTCATCATAATAATAAACAACCCTCTTGGATCATATTCCAACATATGAATTAGTATACGTATTTATATATATAGATATAATTATTCAATATGAAGTTATGGACTATCATGTTAATGTTCATTATTCAAAGTGATCGATTAAATTTTATTAAGGATATGGACATAAAATGTAAAATAATTAGTGTGATTTTTAAATGTTATGTACATAGATTTTTTGATATTTTGTATTTTCTTGATGGACGGTTATGCAAAATGCAATTTGCAATGAGTGTAACTAATTGCCTATTATGGAGTCATGGTCCCCAAGAAACTCTTGGTATCATTCTCTTGCAGGTGTGCTGATTATCTGAAGAAGGAGGTCTTTTTCTTCTTGGCGTTGATGTAAACACATTTACACTACTTAAAATGTCTATTTATGCATGTTCTTAAGCATAGGATTGTATTTCATGATATAAATATTGCATAACATGCATCATCTTGCATTTAGAGTAGTTTGAATAAAATGGAGGTTAATTGTCTCCTTTTATGTGCTTGGACAGGGCAAACATTTTATCGGGGCCTCGGATCAAAGATCCAACCGTATGGATGTGATCAGGGCGACGATTGGAGTTCAACGACTCCAAGATCGCCCTAATCAGGCATCCGTAGCATCAGATATAGACCGGGGAACCCTAGAAGATCAAGGGCCAGGATGGTGTAAATCCGTACTTCAGATGACAAATTCGACCGCACGGATGAATTCGGATCGACGATCGCAGTCCAACGACACAAAAATCGAGTCAATCCGACATCCGTGGTACCATCTACAACTTCCAGAAGATGGACGGCCAAGATGGCGCCACGTGGCGCCATCTCAGCCGCCTAAACGGCCGCTTGCACTTTGTGAAGGCCCCTGCCCGATCGCTCTCCGCTGTCAGATGGAGATCCAACGGCTGTGGTCGCTCGCGCTTAAAAGTGTCCGCGCGACCATTTCGTCCGCGTAGCGCAGCGGCGACGCAGCAGCTGGCGAAGCAGAGGTCGCGGGTTCGAGCCGCGGTGAGGGGGTGAAAGGCGTGGGCGAGCGGGCGCAGATGAGCGTCAGATAAGATCCAACGGCTGTGCGCGCTCAATCAGGACGACGCGCGATCGCACGCGGGCGGGCGCGGACGCGATTTAAGCCGTCCGATCTCGCGATCGGACGGCTGAGACTTCGCGGACGTGCGTAGGCGTTACTCGCGCGGGCAGCCGAGCGGGCGCGCGTGGGCGCGGCGGCGACGGCCACGTCGGGGCTTTAGTGACGGATTTATCCGTCACTAAAGACCTCTTATTTATTATTTTGAAGATGTAATGTCCATTTTGCCCCCACTCCTTGCAACTATAAAAGGAGACCCCTCCATACGAAATTTTCATCCCTTCCTTCTCCTCTCTACCCCTCCAAAGCTCAAGAGAAGCTTGTCCCACACCCAGGATGCTTCTCGCGAGATAAAGTCCAAATTTTCGTCCCCCTTCGGAAGTGGATCCCGCGACGACGACGGCGTGCTGCTCCGTTCCCGTTCTTCTGCTTCGTCCTCCTTCGTCCCGCTTCGTCCAGGCATCGTCCCGTCCGGCTCGTCCTCCAAGCGACCGTCGAGGAGGATTCTCTCTCCCTACTCTTTTTACTGCTTTCTAATATAGATTTACTGCTTTCTAGAGTAATCGCTTTATGCTTTCTAGTTGTAACGAACGATCTCTTTTATGATAAATTCCTTGTCTATTCTACATCTCATTTTGATTTCCATCTGTAGTATTCTCTCTCTCTCTCTTACTCTCTCTCTCTTCTATTTGTTGTAGATACTTAGATAGTTTAAATTGAATTTCTTCGTGACAAAATAAAAACGAAACGTGAAGTTTTTAAATCAAACGTCCGCCTCCCTGTGTTCGACCCGAAATTTTAATTTCGGTATAAATTTTATTTGTTGAACACGAATCCTTCGCTTTCGAACTACAACGACGGGTTTTTCTAAAACCGAACACGTTAGCGTAGGTTCGTAAACGTTCAACATTTTGGCGCCGTTGCCGGGGAGGCAACGATCTTTGATTTCTCTTCGCGTTTTGTAACTTACAAATCATTTACTCACTTTTCTCCTTTCTTATTGTAATTGCAGGTACTCTTTTGAGGCAAGCAAAAGCGGTAGATTGGAGTAAAGTGCTGTGGAAGGTTTTGTAAGCTATCCCCCATTCTTTCCCCCTCCATAGATTTCATTTGCCACATTAAATCCAAATTCCAATTAACCTAGGTGTTTGCATAAATCCTAGGAATAATTTGGTTGTTTGGATTTCCACTCACATTCATTCCACCTTCGTTCATAAAAAAAATAATAATAACAAAAAGATAATCTTGTGGGGTAATTTTTAACAAATACACAATGTACACCCACATTTAAAGGCACTTAACCGAATTGATTTGTTTCTACTCAACCGGGTTCTGATCTGTGGGACCGGTACACATAAAGCAACACATAAAAGAGTAGAAATCATTCTAAGTTAACCATCTTTGTGTGCCTAACTTAGTGGTGCATTTGAGGCCAATTGTTTGAGTTGATTGGGCCGCACCACTTCAAATAAAATCAACTCATCAAGTAGCTGCCAATTAGGTTCAACTCTTAGGGATTTACCAGGCACTCCACATTCTTTTTAAACTTTAAAGGAAAACATCTTCACCTGTGCTTGTAAAACTTGGTGTGCCAACGAAACTTTATTGAAAACACCTAAAGTTGAATCCTAAAAGCTACTAAGCAAGATTTGAATCTTAAAATTCACCACATCAAAAATAATCTTGCTTGAAAACCACTGGTTGTGCACTCACACACAAATCAATCAATCATTAAGGGCACAACCTATTTAAAGGGCCCATCACATTCCAATGCACATTCAAACCTAGCCCTAAATAAAACAGAGTAGACGTTGGCCTTAAGGATTGGACTCGCTCTTTAGAACTCAGAACGAGATTATTTTCTATTAGTCTGTTTCTACTGTTCAATCTGATGTCTAGCTAGGGGAGCAGAGTCAAACGATCGCGGCTGGGGGGTACACTAGGAACCGGAGGCGCAAGCCGAAGGAAGAACCTTCTCCCCAGTCCCTCCTTCTAACTGGTTGGATTGAACAGACGGAAGTAGATCAAATCGTTCCTTTATCTCAAGACGGGTTTTGAGAGTCTGTAGGTCTTTAGGCTAACATATTTAAGGACATGTTTGATTGTTTGTATTGCAGGGCACCTTTCTTCCTCCCTTGTATCATGAATCCTTCCACATATTTCACGCATTCCCGCTCTTTCCCTCCTGTTGTAAATTATCCTCAACATGACGATTATCCCAACTCGTATTGTAATCGACCATTAGTTAGTTGGGATAATTCGGATTGGGGATACAATTCCGGACCCCTGTGTTTAGGGTATAACCCTGAACACTTTGATTCTGATTTCTATCCTTCTCAGAGTTACATCGATTATAGATCGTCCTCCTTTCATGAACAGCATAATACGATCTACAATCAAGAAGGATACACTGATCCTTACCCATCCTCTGATTTCACTGCCTTTAGGTCATCACCATCTTTTGAACAATCTGAAATGACCTATTATCAGGATGGGTATAACGAATCTCAATTCGTTAATTCCTCTACATTGATGTCAAACCCGCCCAACCCTGAACCAACTCATTTGGTTCAGGTTAATCAGGTTCAAGATAAGGTTCTGGCTAACTTGAGGAATATCATTTAATCTTTAGAAGTTCAGCCAATACCTTGCATTGAGAGATTGGAGCCCCTGATTGAAATGATTGATGATTTAAACAAGTCTTTGTTGGATTGGCTCCAGGATGTTAAGGATAAGTACCCGGGTGAGTTTCTACTTGGGAAATTAGCGAAATTGAGGATGAGATTCGTGGTTGCTTTGATTCAATCTTGGAATAATTCGCAAGATGAACTCTCTTCAGGAAAGCCAATGACAGAACCCGCTCAGGCACCTGTTGGGGGGGACAAGTGTTATGAGGCTGACCAGATTGAATTAAAGCAACCAATTAAAGATGATCTGATTTCTTCACCTGAGATCCCTAAGCCGGGTTACAAGGAAACGTGTGTCTCCTTGGAACACAAAGTGACAAATGATTTTGGGACATACATTGATACGGATCCTGATGGTGAAGATTCAAGTTGCGAAGTCTCACGCGAGTTTTCTGAACCCGATTTCTGTGAGACAATTGGGCCTGAGGAATCTGATAGATCATTTAATAGCCCAATAACTGAGGAAACTGATCTTATTAGGGCACACATTACGGATCCAGAATCACATTTTCTGGAGGAATCATTCAATGCTCTGATTATCAGTTACACCCTGTTGAGCTTATTGATGATTCTAATTCTGAGATAATTAAACCCAAGTCAATTTTGATTCTGCCACATCATTTAGACTTGGAGATTTCAGACGGGGTGATAAATGTACAAGAGGTCCTGGAATTTGATATGCTGAATGAGGAGGATAGGAGCGGGGAAGTTCTGATTTGGGAAGTTAATTTTGGAGGAAATGGAAGATTGAGTCGAAGGGTTCCTTTTAAGCTGAAACCATCAAATCAGAACCCTTACGACATTTGTTTCGAGGATGTTCAACTCAAGCACACATTCAACGATTATCCTTTTGAGCTTCAATTTTTTGTAACCCGACTTTTTGGTCTTGGGTTGCATCCTCAGAAATCGCAGGCCCGATCCCGCTTACATTCTGATTTTAGATTTTGGGTAATTTTTATCCAGAACCTAAGATATTCTCGATTATGGGGTGTGGGTCTGCACCACAATCTGGTCCACATCTGTGGACCTCTGCTGACAGGTCAGAGGATTCTTCTGTTCATTCTAATTCTGACCTGCACATGTGAATTCTTCATTTCTTTTCTTTGTATAGTGTGCCTAGCTGAAGGCACTAAACTCAGCACTTATACAGTTCTTTTTCGTTTTCATCTTGGAGCGGACCTGATATTCATGCAATTCAGGTGCTTTCTACAATTTTCCACTCTGTTTTATGTCTTTTTAATACAATGAGGACATTGCATTAGATAGGCATGGGGGGGTGGATATTCATCTCTGAATTCATTTGTCAGCTCCGTAGATTTGTTTATTTTCTTTTATAAAAAAAAAATAAATAAAAATTTCAGAATTAGGAAAGAGAATTTGGGTTTAAGAAAATTTTCAATCTTAGGAAATACTACATTAGGATCTGAACACAAAGACCCCTCAGGTCTTTGGACTTAATTAGCCTGTGTATCCACTAAAATGTGGATTTATCTTTGAGTCCTCGCCATCTTAATTCTATTATAATTGGAATAAATAAGTTTGGGTGATAAGTACACGATTTATCAACCCACCCTCTGATTTGAGGGAATTTCGAGTCTTAAGCATCTACACACTTTCTTTGCACTGACTCGTTGTTCGGCGATTTTTACGGAAATTGGATAGCTAATGAACCTTCTAGGGTGATATGCCACACTTCGCCGCACGAGTATGGCTGGCAAGTTGTCGGTGGTAACAGCTCATCGACCGGTTGTCCAGAACCCAGCTTAGAAAATGCACTAAAAATTCCTAAAAACACTTAGGAAGAAGCGGAGAAGTAGAATAAACCGGGGAGATATACACTGGATTCACCCTTGTGTTGACCCCGTTAAAAAATAAAAGTAGGGAGAAAGCTACCGGTTGTAAAGATACACCTTTAGGCCGAATTCTTTTTGAGGTCACCTAGAGGCGTAGAAATCCGAAGTCCGTTCTAATTGCCGGTCAACGAGTCTATCACAATCACAATAAGATGCTTAAAACTTAGGGTTCTCATCAAATCTTGGGTGAGTTGAATGGTCGTAGAAAGCCACTCTTGAACCCTAAAATTTGAAAATCCAAAAAAAAATTAGAAAAGAGTAAAAAGAGAAAAAGAAATTTTTCTTTGAATAAGGCGAGGGCTTGAGGCGGTCTACATTTTGGCTGATACCCGGGCACTGTTGTGTCTTTGAAAGTTCAGTTCCTAAGTAAACAATTTCTTAATGATTGAAAATAACTCAGGTCCAAATAATCTAACCTAATTCTTTTATAAATAGCATATAGTTTTTGCTAGGGACTAGCAAAAGATAGGCATGGGGGTATGATGTAAACACATTTACACTACTTAAAATGTCTATTTATGCATGCTCTTAAGCATAGGATTGCATTTCATGATATAAATATTACATAACATGCATCATCTTGCATTTAGAGTAGTTTGAATAAAATGGAGGTTAATTATCTCCTTTTATGTGCTTGGACAGGGCAAACATTTTATCGGGGCCTCGGATCAAAGATCCAACCATATGGATGTGATCAGGGCGACGATTGGAGTTCAACGACTCCAAGATCGCCCTAATCAGGCATCCGTAGCATCAGATATAGATCGGGGAACCCTAGAAGATCAAGGGCCAGGATGGTGTAAATCCGTACTTCAGATGACAAATCCGACTGCACGGATGAATTTGGATCGACGATCGCAGTCCAACGACACAAAAATCGAGTCAATCCGACATCCGTGGCACCATCTACAACTTCCAGAAGATGGACGGCCAAGATGGCGCCACGTGGCGCCATCTCAGCCGCCCAAACGGCCGCTTGCACTTTGTGAAGGCCCCCGCCCGATCGCTCTCCGCCGTCAGATGGAGATCCAACGGCTGTGGTCGCTCGCGCTTAAAAGTGTCCGCGCGACCATTTCGTCCGCGTAGCGCAGCGGCGACGCAGCAGCGGGCGAAGTAGAGGTCGCGGGTTCGAGCCGCGGTGAGGGGGTGAAAGGCGCGGGCGAGCGGGCGCGGACGAGCGTCAGATGAAGATCCAACGGCTGTTCGCGCTCAATCAGGACGACGCGCGATTGGACGCCGGGCGTAACGCGCGATCGCACGCGGGCGGGCGCGCTACGCAGCGGGCGCGGGCGCGATTTAAGCCGTCCGATCTCGCGATCGGACGGCTGAGACTTCGCGGACGTGCGTAGGCGTTACGCGCGCGGGCAGCCGAGCGGGCGCGCGTGGGCGCGGCGGTGACGGCCACGTCGGGGCTTTAGTGACGGATTTATCTGTCACTAAAGACCCCTTATTTATTATTTTGAAGATGTAATGTCCATTTTGCCCCCACTCCTTGCAACTATAAAAGGAGACCCACTCCATACGAAATTTTCATCCCTTCCTTCTCCTCTCTACCCCTCCAAAGCTCAAGAGAAGCTTGTCCCACACCCGGGATGCTTCTCGCGAGATAAAGTCCAAATTTTCGTCCCCCTTCGGAAGTGGATCCCGCGACGACGACGGCGTGCTGCTCCGTTCCCGTTCTTCTGCTTCGTCCTCCTTCGTCCCGCTTCGTCCTCCTTCGTCCAGGCGTCGTCCCGTCCGGCTCGTCCTCCAAGCGACCGTCGAGGAGGATTCTCTCTCCCTACTCTTTTTACTGCTTTCTAATATAGATTTACTGCTTTCTAGAGTAATCGCTTTATGCTTTCTAGTTGTAACGAACGATCTCTTTTATGATAAATTCCTTGTCTATTCTACATCTCATTTTGATTTCCATCTATAGTATTCTCTCTCTCTCTCTTACTCTCTTTCTCTCTTCTATTTGTTGTAGATACTTAGATAGTTTAAATTGAATTTCTTCGTGACAAAATAAAAATGAAACGTGAAGTTTTTAAATCAAACGTCCGCCTCCCTGTGTTCGACCCGGAATTTTAATTTCGGTATAAATTTTATTTGTTGAACACGAATCCTTCGCTTTCGAACTACAACGACGGGTTTTTCCAAAACCGAACACGTTAGCGTAGGTTCGTAAACGTTCAACAGGCGTCAAGGTTAGATCTCCCTTATTGATCTAAGGGATCTCTTGGAAGGTCATTCCCACGTTTGTGGCCTCTTACTTCGCTGGAAAGAATATATATAGGTTTCTCTACATATTTATTTCAATAAATTTCTATGTAATTTTTATATCTTATGAAAAAGCCATTAAACCCTCTCTTATGCTCATATATATATTTGCTAGTAACACCTAGGATCAGTAAAGACTAAGATAGATGTTTCATCTTCTCAAAAAACTCAAAATATATCTCATAATTGTAGTCAATACCGATACCTCTCCATGAGTATCGGTACTTAGGCGTTACAGATAGGGGACTGTAGTCTACATGTACCGATACTAGTTAACTATAGGTAAGGTTTTGAGGCTCCAGGTGCGTGGACTGTGGCATACTAGTTGGTCAGTACTCACCATGAGTACCGGTACTTGTTGGTCACAGTTCAAATTCTAGCTTCTCCTTATCCATAAACTGTAACTTATGTTTACCGGTACTCACCACGAGTACTAGTGCACATAAGATACTGTTCAGGTTCTGGATCAGAAGAGGACAAGATCTGTAGCTTACTAGTCCCGGTACTTGGCTTTAGTATCGATACTTGTTAGCTACAGACAAAGTAGCCAGTATTCAACAAGTACTGGTACTAGTTATGAGTATCGGTACTCGTTGAGATCAATTATTCCTGGAGTGATACCAGTATACAATGAGTACCGGTACTTATTACTGATGAGTCCATTAAAATGGACTAATATTAAGCCTAAGTATCTTTAATTGTACAATTTAGGTGTGTTAATAATGGTAATTAAGTTATAAAAGATTTGTACACCTCATGATTTAAGTTATAACATTCTATAACTTATTGATTCTATTATTTTTATGTGCAGGTAATAAAATGCACAAAGAGCAAGGGTGGGGGGATAAATTTCCCCAAACAGCCGCAACTCTCTTTCCCCCCTCCCCCGCCGGACATTGGGGTAATCTTCTTGCGCCGCCTTTCTCAACAGCCATGACCGGGGATTTGGGAAAATCCCTGAACTCACGCGGTGAGGGGAGAACTTAAAAAGAAGAGGCAGGGAGAGAGGAAGGCTATCCGGAGAGAAAAAAAGCGTGCACTGTGCCGCACTGTGCCCTCTTTCCCCTTGCGGGGAAAAACCTCCACCAACGTGCACGTCTCCGCTGGCGCACCATCCTTGCGCGCCTCCTCTTTCCTGTAGTTCAAGCACCGCTCACCAACTGCCCACACCAGCACCCCCTGTTGCAGGCAGTCTCCAGCCCCGCATGCGCACACGCGTCCCTGCAGCCCCACGCCACAGCAGGTGCTCACGCACAAGCCCGCGCCTCTCCTCCAACGCGCCCCAACCTCTCAAGCAGGCGCCCGCACGCCATCTCCCGCGCCTCAACCCTGCCCGCTCGCCATCTCCAGCGCGTGCACCAGTGCGCCCCACCGCTCCACCTTCCTGCAGACCGCCGCCCATCTGCAAGCGTGCTCCACCGCCATCTGCAGGCGCTCTCCGCCTGCGTGCATCCATGCCACGCCACTCCTTGCATTCGCACCCTGCTGCAGGCGCTCTCTGCCCGCGCACCAGCGCACGCACACACCCTCTCACACAGCCACCGGAGTAGCTAGGCCCTCTTACTCCACAGGCCGGAGCTCCGGCCACCGCCGCCGGCCGCCTTTGGTCACCTTCGTCGCCGCCGCTGCCACCGTCGGAAAGCTCTCGACTTCGCCGTCCTCTTGAGCCTTGCATTGACTCCCGCGGTTCTCTCTCTCGAGAGAGAGGAGGAGAGAGGAAGAAAGCCCTATTTTCATCTTAATTAAAAATTACATTTAATGCCATTGCTACCAATTTGATTTTTTTATTATTATTATATTGTGGCAGAATTGCATTCAAGCACTCATGGTTCTTTATAATTGCATGGTATTGATATTAACTAGTTTAAAGGTTGATTTTGGGCTTAACTTAAGTACTAATTGTTTTTAGTACACATCATGTGAAAACTGCATGAATTCATCCTAAAGTTATTGAGGATTTCTGTGAGGGAAAATTGCACTTACACCCTTAACTTTTTAGGTTATTGCAAATCTACTTTCCTTCACATTTTAAGTCCGATTTGAAAAGGGATTTCGCACTATCTGAAATAACATTAAATAATTGATTGCATCATTGCCTCCCTGTGGACACAACTTGCTCTTCTGCGAGTGGTTATTTTCATTATTTTTTATTAGTCGATTTTTCCACCACTTAAATACTATAACGCTAAGTGAAAAGTTGACCATCAAAATTGGCGCCGTTGCCGAGGAGGCAATAGACGTAATAGATTTACTTTATTATTCTTGAATCTTTTAAATTGAGAAATTATCTAATCATTTTGATTATTGTGCAAGGAATCCGCCGAGGCGACGAGGCGCAACAGAGCAGTGACAACAACCACGAGTTAAGCCACACGAGGAAAAGACGAAGGAGACCAAGATCCTGTTTCGCAAAGGATTCTCCGTCGTCACAATTTAATTTTGTCTTTTCGCCCTTGTAATTTGGGGCTAAATTTTGGGGGTTTGTCCCTACATTCTTTAGCTACTAGGGCTTACAATATTTTTGGTGCATGTGTAATTATATTTTCTGCTTGCTTGATTTTAAAAACCAATAAAAAATATCGAGCTGCCTATTTAGAAGTTGCATGCTCTTAGGTGCGTGCATTTAGGGGTGATTGAGCAGCATATTAGATCTTATTATTGCATTGCAAGCATCTTAGCACGAAGATTGCTGGAGACAGGTATATCTTTCTAACTTTTGCATCCAGCTTCTGTTCACGCATTTGCATTCCAATTTAAATTCAAGACCACCAAATTGTTTGAATTTACTAATTAAGTGGTCACATAACTAAAAGCAGAACTAATAATCAGATTCAACCCTAAAAGTAATTCACTTTTGATCTGATTCTAAGGGACTTGTCTGCGATTTTAAAAAGAAATTACAAAGATTTGCGGTGTGTTGCACACTTTTGATACTGAGCACGCACATTAGGCACCGCACTAAGGCTCGATCCCGTAAGGCTATAGGCACCGATCTCTTTATCGGTGCAGACCCTCCTATTGTGCTTTGTGGTAGTGGTGATACTATCTTTTGATCAAGTGTTTTGATACTCCACGGAGGGGGACACCCCTTAAAGTAACAAAAGGGTAGTTAAGGGGCACCGCATACTCATCGCCTCAAAGGAAGGGTTCGCCCTACTTGCATCCCTTTGTTCGTTCTTGGAGTAACTTCTCTCTTGATCACCTGGAAGTATCATCCAAGCAAAGTATAGGTCCTAGGGCACTCGAAGGTTGAATTAAGGCACATAATTGCAGTGAAAACTTGTTTGGCCATTTATTTTAACTAATTTAACATCCACAATAAAGAAGGTTAAGATTTCAAGTCCACACCCCTCTTATACCACTTATGTGGGAATGGAGGGATAAGTTTTGATCTTTTGACTTATCTTTGGAGTGGAGGTTTGACTTAATAATAAAATAAAAAATTTCTGAATTGTGTTTTGTATGCTTGGTAGACGCTCTCTTGAGGGTAGTCTAGTGTTTGATCCTAAGCCCGAGAGAATTCTTAAGAGAGCTCACCTAGGAGAAGAAAGAGAAGAAATGGCTGAGCAAGGTGCAAATCAACAAAGGACCCTAAGGGACTATTTTATTCCTACCAACCAACCTGCACAAGCACTAAGACGACCGGCAGGGGATAATCCGTATGAGATCAAGAGCAGTACCATATCTTTATTGCCCTCTTTTTATGGTACTATTAGCGAGGACCCCTACCAGCATTTGGAGGAATTCACCGAGGTCTGTTCCACGGTGAAGCTCCAGGGCTTTACTAATGAAGCCCTGATGAGGACTTTATTTCCTTTCTCCCTAAAGGATAAGGCCAAGCACTGGTATCATACCCTCGATGCAAGGGTAAATGATTGAGCTACCCTTAAGGGAGAATTTTTAAAAAAGTATTTTCCTATGAGTAAAACCAACCATTACAGAAGAGAGATTATGGGTTTTACTCAACAGGAAGGGGAGCAATTTCATGAGACTTGGGAGCGCTTTAATGACCTTCTTAGGTTATGCCCCCACCATCAAGTGCCAAGATGGCAGTTGGTCGAAAGGTTCTATAATGGATTATCTGAAAGGCATAGGCAAACCATTGATGCAGCCTGTGCAGGAACCTTCATGACCAGAACTGAGGATGAAGCCTGGGCATTATTTGAAACTTTAAGTGACAACTCCATACATTTGTCCTCTACGTATCAAGAAAGAAAACCATCAATCTTGCAGAGGAAGATAGAGGCTCATAAAGCTAGGGCTTCTCATGATTTGGCTTATCAGATTCAACTATTGAATAAAAACTTTGATAGGCTTTTAGCAAACCCCGGCATAAACCCGCAAGCAACCTCTATTTTTCAGGCTTTAAGAGAATGCTCCATTTGCCAAAGCACAACGCATGCCACTGCGGAGTGCCATCAGGCAACCCAATTCCCTGAGTTGATTTATGCCGACTTGAAGCTGGCCTAAGGTTTCCGCCCCCCTCGCAATAACCCTTACTCCAACACTTATAATCTAGGGTGGCGGAACCATCCAAACTTCTCTTGGAAGCAAGTTGATGCTTCTAACTCAGGGAATACAAGACCCTTACCTCCCCAGCCCACATACCAACCTTCTTATGAAAACCCTCTTCCGAATAAGCCCTCTGAGATGGATGAACTGAAGGCCATGATGAAAGCGATGCCAGAGCATCAGAGTATGGTTATCCAATCTCAGAATAAGATGATTACTGATATGCAATCCCAAATTGGTCATCTTACTGAGGCAGTTAGGCAACGTGATCTGGGGAAGCTGCCTAGCTCTTCTGAGGAGAACCCTAAGGGCAAGGGGGTTGTATTCAGGGAGCACGCCCAAGCAGTGACCGTGTTGAGGAGTGAAAAAAAGATTGACAAGCCTGATAACACTCCTACGGTTACATCTCAGAATTCCCCTTCCACACCTGACCCGACTTCCATCTCACCCAAGGAAGAGCCACACCACTCTCCCACACAAAAAATCATCCACAATGAGGATGTCATCCTACCACCACCCCTTTCCCGCCATGACGACCCCTCTACTCAGAAGCCGAGGGTGCCCTATCCAGAGTGCCTATCTGCTCCTGGGGAATCTTCTGTTGGCTCATCTGGAGCCAAGGATAGGACGGAAGAGATTATGGATACTTGGTTCAGTGCCAATCCTCTATGGTTTTAATATCTCGTTGTAGTATAGTATAGAGGAGCAGTTACCAGTTTAATATAATTTGTTACTTGGAAAATAAAAGTTTTCCTAGGTCGAACTCAGGGAGCAAATTGTATTCTAGAAGTACAAAGTTTCTATTACAAAAGTGAAAAGAGAGAGAGAGAGATTTATTTTGTTGGCTTTTTCTTCTTCTCTTCTTTCTCCCTTTGCTTGTCTTCTTCTCTTCTTTCTCGGATCTTCTTCCTTGTTCTTCTCTTTTCTTCTTTCTTCAGAGCTTCTTCTATTTCTTCTCTTCTTCTTTCAGCTCTGTCTTCCTTGCGCTTCTCGTCTTCTTCTTCAGCTTCTCTTTTTCTTCTTCCTCTGTGCGGTGCCTGCTCTTCTTTCCTCCTTCTTCTCTTCCTCTGCAGAGCGTCGTCTGATTTTCCAATCAGACGACTTAAGTCATCGCTGCTACAGTGCTACTTGGTGCTCCTCCTTCTTCCTTCAGTCTTTCTTCGTCGGCCTTCTTCTTCTCTGCCTCGCTTTTCTTCAAGCAGCCACAGCTCTGGCTGCTCCTTTCTTCTTTCTCTTCTCCTTCTTCCTCTGCAGTCTACCCTCTCTTCTTCTTCTTCCTCTGTGCCTGCACACTCACAGATTGGTCAGGGCAAAAACCTACTCTACCCTCTCCCGCGTCTCTCCCTCTCAGATTCCGCTCGTAGGATAGCTCTCCCAGAGCTGCCGGGTATTCGGGTACTGGTCGTGCCCGAGTCCAGGCCCACCGGCGTGCGGTGGTGGGCGAGGAGTGCAGGTCTGGTAAACGGGTCGGGCCAGGTCCGCGGGGGGTGATCGCGGACGAGGCCGGGTGAGTGGGTGAGAGGGACCTCACCTCGTGTACTGAGGCGATAAGCTTATTTCACAAAAACAATTTAAACCGGTGCGGCGCTTTGAAATCCCACGATGTGGGACTAAATTTTGTCCCTCGCTTGCGCGCGCCCGCAGGAAGGCGCGACCTGGCTTCTGCAGCAACGTGCTTGTTTCTCTTCGCAGATCTGCTCCTTGCCCTCGCTCAAGTCCCCCCGCTTCGCCTCAGCTGGGATGATGTTGCTGCAGGGCCTGGAGCTTGCTTGGAAGCTCCTCGCCTTGTCACCAATGGCGGCCGGGGCTGCAGACCTGCCAAACACAAACAGGGCCTCTCGGCCTAATCAGACTACAGGGTGACCTTTGCCGTGGCACGGCGAAGGTAATGCAGGGGGTAGCAGGTTGTGGGGCGGTGTCTGGCGGCGGCCCTAGGTCGGACTGCGACCGGAAAAATGGGTTTGTTCGGTGGAGTGTGGTGGGGCGGTGGAGAGATAATGGGTGAGCGGAGGTTGCTCAGTGTGGTGAGGCGGAGGTTCTGTGAGGGTCGGCGAGGCGTATGGGGCTGCGGAGCGATGGGAACGTCTCGCCGGAGGGTGGCCGGAGATGGAGAAGGTGAGGGTGATTAGGCGCGGTCGAAGGGTGGTTGAGCAAATTAAAATAGGGAAAAGAAAGAGGGGAGGAAAGGGAAGAACTGTACCTACTTGGAGGGACGAGGGGGACCGGAGCAGGGCGACAGTCGTATCGAATGTCGCCAGAGAAGAAGGTCCCCAGAGAGAAGGGGCGGCGGCAAGGAGAGAGCGAGAGAGCGCGCGCTGGGTACGGCGCGACGCAGGAAGAGTGGGCGAAGGCAGCTCTGCTGCTGGTAGTGCGGCAGAGCGACGAGGAGGAGGAGGAAGAACCGCCGGAGCAGGGGGGCTTCTGCCGGAGTGGGAAGAGAGGGAAGAGGAGGGGTTTTCTCCGTCAGAACTGAGCTCTTGAGTTCGGTGGACGGGGGCGGTTTTTATAGAGGTGGAATCAGAGAGGAGGACGGAGGGAGGCGACGTGCTTCCCTCGCCGGAGGACGCCGGAGATGGAGACCCATACCTTCCGCGCATTTGCACGGGAGGTATGGGTGGTTGCAGAGACCATGGAGGTGTCCCTACGACGGCAGACGTCGCAGGGAACCCCCGGTTGACTTGGTAGAGGGTCTCCCTTACCCTGCGCGGCGCCATGCTCCGTGCAAAGTCGCCGGAGCATGGCGCTGCTCAGGGTTTTGCAGGGAGGACCCAAATGCAAAGGACGAAGAAGAGTTAGGGGCTAAAATGCGAGGGTTTCAAAAGTTGAGGGTCAAAAAGTAATAGATGAGGACCAAAATGCAAAGTCGGTCAAGAAGGTCTCTTCTTAGGCTCAAGTTTTTATGCATGACTAAATGGGGCCTAAGGATTCTAATGGTGAATTTTATTTCTAGATTAGACCTTGTTTGACTGGTCAATTTACGTAAAAACCTAAATTAAGTCATTAATTGGGCATGGTTCTCAATGTAGGTCAAAATGGGTTCCTAAGGCCAAATTGAAGGTTCTAAACCCTAGAGATTATTTTTCTACGAATTGTAGAGGGTTTAGTTGATTTTTTATTTTCCTCAAACCTCGTGAATTGAAGTGGGTTTATTTTTAGAGTTACAGGATGTCATTTAATTTCTTGGAGTTGCTGTAGCCCTTATTGGATCAACTCATCCCACTTTTCTTCTTATTAGATTAGTTTGACCTATGTTTGGACCCTTAGTTACCCTATTTTCAGATTGGATTGGTGAAATTGCATTTTTACCCTTTAGTTTCTGTTTTCTTTACAAACTCAGAATTTCTTCGAGTCAAGCCTTTCTATAGTTATGTAGGAGCTTTTTCTTGCAAATCTGGGTTAGATGGTGCTAGTTTAGGGTTTATGACGAGGTTCTCATCATACCCCCATGCCTAGCTTTTGCTAGTCTCTTAGCAAAAACCTAAGGTTTTAACCTCTGTTCTAGACCATGAAGTTTTTAATAGCTTTAGATAAGTGCTTTTTCATTTGAGCTTAGATTAGGTTAGAATGCTGACCATAGGCCTAAAAGGTACTCTAGTACCAATTAAGATCCAGATCTGTCTAGCCTTAGCCTCAGTCCTTAGCAAAGGTTTTCAAGGCCTACAAGAACTAACCTAAGGTCTATTGGACTTTGTGTTTAAAGCACCCGTGCTTGGAATGATTTTAGCCCTGGCTCAGTTCACAGTGCGTTTTGCAAGAGAGAGAGATAGATAATTTTTCTGTTTGGAGAGTTTTCTCTCTCTTTTTCTTTTTAATTCTAGCTTAGGATTGGCTTCTCAACACGGTCTGTATCAGATTCCTTACTCCCATCATCAATCCTCAAGGGTTCCTGGCAATCGATGCTTCGAGATAGCACTGCCCATGGCAACCCCCGGAACCCTGACTATTGAGATTTCGAGATAATCCCATCTATGGTGTTCCGTGGCCAAATCCAGACCTTGGCAATTGACACTTCGTGATAATGCCATCCATGGAATCTGAACCAGCAGAGTACTTACATGCCCCCAGTAGGATATGTAAATATCCTAAGAGACAAGCACTGAGGAAATGATATTTTGTTACGCATCTTCGAGGGGATTTCCCGCCTCTCTGCGCTGGGACTCGTCCAAATCAACTTGTGTTGATCGGCCGCTCCTACTCTAGGTGTACTTTTCAGAATTTTGTGACGCTTCTGCGTGATTTTGAATTTTACGCTTATTGAACCAAGCTGTGTGTGAGGTTAGGGTGCTTAGGTTACTGAGTCCCGTAGACCAAAAGTTAGTTAATGAGGTCGAATACTCTCTAAGCCTTAGACCTAATGCTTCAGCTTTTCATTTTCCTCAACCTCTTGAGGAGTGTCCAGATCTTAATGAGTACTAAGAGTCTATCCAAGAATGCCTAAGGTTTGCGTTCTTACTAATCCCATTGTGCACTTTTCAGTTCTTTTCTTGAATGGGGTCTAGAACTTAGGTTAATTCCTTAGTTTCTTACTAATGACTATCACTTTTTCTCACATTTTTGTGCTCCTTTTTCATTTTGTTTCTTTTCCTTTTCCTACAAAATTTCTTTTCTCCTCTTATTCTCTTTTCTTTTTTACCAGTGAAAATTTTTAATTTTTTATGGTGTTTTTGGCATATGTGAATTTTTTTTGTTTAAAACCTTTTCTTACAAGTTGTTTTGCACTTTTATACCCCCCCATGCCTAAGGTTTGCAATGTCCTCATTATGACTTAGGGGGTTTTTTATTTACTTAGTTCATTCCTTAAGACAGAAATTTGGATGAGTGAATGGGTTGGGATGAATTTTACGGACGATTTCTAATCCCAGATGCAAGCATCTGAGGTGGGGTCGGCTGCCTACAAGGGTGAATGTTAAGTGCACAAAAGTGTCAGAAAAAGGCTTTGGATTTTTAGGAAAATGACGGGTTGCCTCCCGTTAAGCGTTGGGTTTTACGCCATCGGCTGGGCGCAATAAGCTCAAGGGGAATGGAGGATATAAGATGATTCAGCAAAATCAGTAGAAGTCACATCAATGAACGGTTTGAGTCTCTGACCGTTCACGATGAAAGGTTTGGAATCGTGGCTGAGCGGACTGATTTCGATAGCTCCATTTCCAAAAACCTGTCGGACTAAATATGGTCCGACCCACTTGGATCGCAGCTTTCCCGGGAAAAGTTTGAGTCGGGCATCAAAGAGTAGGACCTTCTGACCAGGATGAAAGATTTTTCTTGAGATATGCTTGTCATGGAAGGCTTTAACCCGCTCCTTGTAGATTCGCGAGTTCTCATACACGTCTAGGCGTAATTCATCGATCTCGCTGATTTGGAGTTTTCTGTGGGTTCCAGCCTTTGAAAGATCTAGATTACAATTCTGTACTGCCCAATAGGCTTTATGCTCCAGTTCTATGGGAAGGTGACACGCCTTCCCGTACACCAGTCTAAAGGGAGACATGCCTAATTGGGTTTTGTGGGCGATCCTATAGGCCCACAATGCTTCTGGAAGTCGGGACGACCAGTCCTTCCTGTCAGGCCGAACAGTGACCTGCAGGATTTTCTTGATCTCCCGATTTGATAGCTCAGCTTGACCATTAGTTTGGGGGTGGTAAGGAGTAGAGATTCGGTGAGACACCCCGTATTTGGTCATCAGTGACCTAAACTGAGCGTTCGTAAAGTGGGTCCCTCCATCAGAGATTATGGCACGGGGAATCCCGAACCTTGAGAAAATGTTTTGATGAATGAATTTGAGAACGATTTTGTGATCACAGGTTCGGGTCGGTATGGCTTCGATCCATTTGGACACGTAGTCTACAGCCAGCAGAATGTATTCGAAACCACCCGAAATAGGAAAGGGGCCCATAAAATCAATCCCCCAAACATCAAAGATTTTGCATACGAGAATCGGCTGCATAGGCATCATGTCGCGATGGCTCATGTTGCCCAAAGTTTGGCAACGGCTGCATGCCTTGCAGTGACTGTATGCATCTTTGAACAGTGTGGGCCAGTAAAAGCCGCACTGGAGGACTTTTGATGCGGTTTTATGCCCAGAGAAATGGCCACCGCATGCCTGGTCATGGCAGAAAGAGAGGATATTGTTGAATTCCTCTTCCGGGACACATCTCCGGATGATTTGATCAGCACCTATGCGGAAGAGGTACATGTCTTCCCAAATGTAATACTTGACATCAGAGCGCAATTTATCTTTCTTGGCCTTCGGCCAGTCAGACGGGATCTGATGAGATGCCAAGTAATTTACTATATTAGCAAACCATGGAAGGCTAGTACCAATAGTCAGCAGGTGCTCATCGGGAAAATGCTCTGTGATGGGTCCGGAAGGGTCAATTATTTCAGAAGGAAGGCGGGACAAGTGATCAGCTACCACATTTTGCTTTCCCGCTTTGTCGCGAATCTCAAGGTCAAATTCTTGCAACAGCAAGATACATCGGATTAAACGAGATTTCGCGTCCTTCTTTGTAAGGAGATGCCTCACAGCTGTGTGATCCGAGTATATGATGACACGGGAACCCAGATGGTATGATCTAAATTTTTCTAGGGCAAATACTACAGCTAGCAGCTCTTTCTCAGTAACCGTATAGTTACGCTGAGCCTCATCCAGTGTTTTGCTGGCGTAGTAAATGACCACAGGTTTCCCGTCAATTTTCTGCCCCAAAACTGCTCCTACAGCGAAGTCAGATGCATCGCACATGATCTCAAAGGGTTGAGACCAATCAGGGGACTGTAGGATCGGGGCTTGGGTAACTCGGTCACGTAGGATCTCAAATGCTTGAGTGCATTCCTTGGAAATTTTGAAAGGTACATCCTTGGAGAGGAGTGGTCAGGGGGCGCGCGATTTTTGAAAAATCAGGGATAAATCGACGGTAAAAATTGACGTGCCCCAGAAAAGATCGGATGTCCTTGATCGAGCTAGGCATAGGAAGGTGAGAGATCAGATCAATCTTAGCTCAATCCACATGGATGCCTTGTTCCGAAATTAAGTGTCCCAAGACAATTCCCTCAGGCACCATGAAATGGCTCTTTTCCCAGGAAAGAACCAAATTCACATCGATGCACCGCCTGAGTATCTGGACCAAGTGTTGGAGGCAATCGTCGAATGATGCTCCAAAAACTGAAAAGTCATCCATGAAGACTTCCAGATAATCACCTACCATATCTGAGAATATGGCAAGCATGCATCGCTGAAAAGTAGCGGGTGCATTGCAAAGACCGAAAGGCATCCTTCGGAAAGTGTATGTTCCGAAGGGGCAGGTGAACGTGGTCTTTTCTTGGTCTTCAGGATGGATTGCCACCTGGTTATAACTGGAGTACCCGTCAAGAAAGCAGAAGAACCTATTTCCCACTAGTTTCTCGAGAATCTGATCAATGAAAGGTAGTGGAAAATGATCCTTCTTCGTGGAGGAATTGAGTCTGCGGTAATCTATACAAACTCTCCACGCATTGGCTAATCGGGTAGGAATGATTTCTCCGGTCTCAGTCGTTATGGTGGTGAGTCCTGCCTTCTTAGGCACAACCTGAATTGGGCTCACCCAATGACTATCGAAGATCGGGTAGATGATCCCGGCATCTAACCACTTGATGATCTCCTTTTTCACGACCTCCTGCAGATTGGGGTTTAAGCGTCTCTGCATTTCACGAGAAGGTCGTGCGCCCTCTTCTGAATAGATATGATGAGTGCAATAAGAGGGACTTATTCCAGTCAAGTCATCGAGAGTCCACCCGATGGCTCTGCGATGTTGCTGGAGGACAGCAATCAGACGGGATTCCTGTTCAGGATTGAGGTTGGAATTGATAATCACAGGAAGGGTCTGATTAGAACCCAAAAAGATGTATTTCAAGTGAGCAGGAAGGAGCTTCAGTTCGAGGATGGGGTTATCAGCAGCAGCGGGTGGTTCAGTATAGACGTGAGGTTCAAGGGTAGGAGTTACTGGGTTGTTCATATCTGGATTTGACTCCTCAGTTTGCGGGTCAAGATCTTTCTGCGGTTGATGAGGTATAATTAGGTCATTCTGGAAGTGTGTTTCATCAACCAAAGCCCTAACGTGACAAATCTGTTCGATGACACTGCAATTTATTCCTTGCTGGGCCTTAAATATATCAATTTTCAGGGTTTGATTCCCAAATTTGAGCTCTATTTGGCCCTCCTCACAGCTAATGTTGGCTCTAGCAGTAGCCAAGAAAGGTCTCCCTAAAATGATTGGTGTATCCCTAGGGTTCTCAGGTGCGTCCATGTCTAAGACTATAAAGTCTACAGGAAAGTAGAAATCCCGCACTCTCACAATAACATCCTCGAGAATCCCTTTTGGTGACTTTATAGATCGATCTGCTAATTGTAATGTCACCTCGGTTGGTTTTAGCTCAGATTCTTCTAGATGGTCAAGTAAGGATGTGGGTATCAGGTTTATGGATGCACCCAAGTCCAGCAAGGCTCTATCAAATTGGGTATCACCTATCTTGTAGGAAATCAGGGGAGTACCAGGATCTTTTACCTTGGGTGGGAGTCTACTGAGGATTACAGAGCTGGCTTGCTCTGACAGAACAATTGGACTCCCACTCTTGGTTCGCGGCTTATGCTGGGGTGTACATACGTTCTTTAAGAATCGTGCGTAAGCCGGTACGTGGCGGATTGCATCCATCAAAGGGATGTTTATGTGGACCTGCTCAAAGAGCTTGACCAGGTCCTCCTCAGGTGCCACGGGCTTGGTGGTCTTCTTTCCCTTGGTCAAGGCCTCGGGAAACAGGATCTTGGTTGGTTCTTCTAGGATAGGTCCAGGTTGTGGATCTGGGATAGGGGTGGGAATGTCCTGGATTACTGCCCTAGGCTTGGGATCACTATCAGGCCTGGAGTGGTTTGGATGAGGTGGGTCTTGGGTTTCCTTACCACTACGGGTTGTTACGGAATTAAGTCCTGCCTGGTTTTGGTTGGAACTGGGTAAGATAGGTTGCTGCTGGTAACCCGCAAAAGAAGTGGAGGCCTCTATCCCGTCTGGTGAAGGAACAGAGGGGGCCTGATAAATCATATGGGCCTGGCCTGGGTTTGGGTTCATAATGCGCCGCTGGGTTGGCACGTTATTCGGGTTAGGAAGAGGTTGGGAAGGAAGAGTGCCTGGCTGGCGAGAATTTGCCAACTGGGCCAATTGGTTTCGGACCTCTGTAATTTCGTCCTTGTGTTGCTTTTGAATAGCCGCATTAGTTCTTTGAATGTCAGCCAGAGTCTGAAGGATAAGGGACATTTGATCCTGATTTGGCCCTGATGGATAAGTAGGGTTGGGCCGAGGCTGAGGCGGCTGGTAAGGACGAGAGGGTTGTGGGCAGGGCTGAAAGGGTGGTCTTTGGGTTTGGGAATTTCCCGCCCACTGAAAGTTGGGATGGTTTCGCCATCCAGGGTTATAGGTGTTGGAGAACGGGTCGTTCTGGATGGCGTTGAGGTCCTCGCAGGTCTAAGGAACCACTAGAGAATCAGAGAAAGGGGGAATGGAGTTCCCCAGGCTGATGTAGAAAGGATCGGATGACCCTCCGATCTGAGAATCAGATGGGGATGGATATGAATCCATCCTGGGGGAAGATCGGTGGATAATGTTTTGCACAGTCTCCTGTGTGGACGAAGGTTGTGCAAAGGAGTTACGCGTAGAGGTGGCTCGCTGCAAGTGCTGAGTTAGCTCATCCACCTTCTTCTCAATGATTGAGACCTTGTCCAATCGACTGGCCATTAACTCCAGGTTGACTGATGCGGACAGGCCCTGCGTCTCATGTGCTCCCCTAAGATTCGTCGATGCACGGGTATTCGTCCTGTCTAATAATCCCATGGAGTCATTGTTGATGGAGTTCTCGCACATGTTTTCGAGAATCTCCCACACGGTGTCTTCATGTTGACCCATGATATTTCCTCCGCAAGTTGCATTGACGAAAAGACGGATGTCCTCACGGAGTCCCTGGTAAAAAGATTGGACCTGTTCCCATTTAGGAACTCCGTGATGGGGGCACTTCCTCATGAGATCCTGAAAATGATCCCATGCTTCATGGAGAGGTTCTCCTGTTTGTTGAGTGAAGTGCGTAATCTGATGGCGCAAGGCGTTGGTCCGACCAACGGGGAAGAATTTTTTCAAGAACTCGGACTGAAGTTCTTCCCAAGTGTTGATCAGCCGGGTCTAAGTTTGATACCAATGCGCGGCCTTGTCCATAAGAGAAAAGGAGAACATCTTCATGAGAAGAATATCCCGATTTTACGCGTCTGACCCAAAAGTTTGGGCCAGATGCTTTAGCTGTTTGATGTGCTGGAAGGGATCTTCGGAATTAAGCCCATGGAATTTAGGTATAGCATGAATCATGTTGGGCTTCAATTCGGAATCAGGTCTTCCAGTCGGGATTCTGACTCGAGGCTCAATGGCCACCGCAGCAGGATTGTAATGGTCCCGCATCATAGGACGCTGCGGTGGGTGCACGAAGTTTTGGAAGAGGTCATTGAGTCGCTGGAGCTGATTCTCCAGATTGTTTTCTTCCTCAACTGGCTGAGCCATGATGGGGGAAGAAGAAGAGCTTGGTTCTGAATCAGAGGAGAGAATAATGTGGGGTTGCTGCACACACACGGGCGTCGAGGCTTGGCCTAGACGAGAGTGAATTTCTAAAGGAGGTCTTAAGGGTGGTCTTATGGACCTCCTACCGTACATGCACTGTTGGAATAGATGAGTTTAGAAGGTGCTGGACCCAATCAAGACACCCAAAAATATGTTGGGTGACTATAGAGGTGCGGGGCAGATGGATCCCTTGATCAAAAAGATCGTCCACCTGAGAATTACCTGGGCAGCCAGAGAGGGTGAGTCCCGCAAAAACCCTACACGGTAGAGCGTCCCCACGGGTTACAGGGTTTCCCCCACCCGACCTCTCTTGTCATTGTGGTTCCAGGTAGACCAGAATGGGGATCTTGACCTCTTAAGTCTACCAATTTTAGTTTAAGATCAGGGTGCTTAAGATTTCACTTGAACTTTTAGGTATTTTTGAGTGAAGAAGTGACCTAATTTTAAGGTTGGTTGACCCAAGGGGTCAACTTCACCTCTTGTTCTTTTGAGAGCTTTTGGGTCCTTTCTTTTTAGGGTTCAAGTGTTTAGAGAGCCATTCGCTTAGGGTTTCTCTTGTGTAGATTTTTTTCAAGCAAGGTTTAGGTACACCTCTTTTTGGGAGGATCTTTTCTTTGTTAATAGAAGGCGTGTCTCTAAAAATCCTAGCTTTTTAATTCCTGAGTTGGCTCTAGTTGATCCATTTCAGTTGCCTCAAAAATGTAGTATCTAGGGCTCAATCAAGAAAGTTTTAGCCCTAATTACCATGGCGCTGCTTAGGGTTTTGCAGGGAGGACCCAAATGCAATGAACGAAGAAGAGTTAGGGGCCAAAATGCGAGGGTTTCAAAAGTTGAGGGTCAAAAAGTAATAGATGAGGACCAAAATGCAAAGTCGGTCAAGAAGGTCTCTTCTTAGGCTCAAGTTTTTATGCATGACTAAATGGGGCCTAGGGATTCTAATGGTGAATTTTATTTCTAGATCAAACCTTATTTGACCGGTCAATTTACGTAAAAACCCAAATTAAGTCATTAATTGGGCATGGTTCTCAATGTAGGTCAAAATGGGTTCCTAAGGCCAAATTGAAGGTTCTAAACCCTAGATATTATTTTTCTACGAATTGTAAAGGGTTTAGTTGATTTTTTATTTACCTCGAACCTCGTGAATTGAAGTGGGTTTGTTTTTAGGTTTACAGGATGTCATTTAATTCCTTGGAGTTGCTGTAGCCCTTATTGGATCAACTCATCCCACTTTTCTTCTTATTAGGTTAGTTTGACCTATGTTTGGACCCTGAGTTACCCTGTTTTCAGATTGGATTGGTGAAATTGCATTTTTACCCCTTAATTTCTGTTTTCTTTACAGACTCAGAATTTCTCTGAGTCAAGCCTTTCTATAGTTATGTAGGAACTTTTTCTTGCAAATCTGGGTTAGATGGTGCTAGTTTAGGGTTTATGACGAGGTTCTCATCAATACTTTTAGGCAAGTCCAGATTAACTTGCCTCTATTGGAAGCAATTAAATAGATTCCGTCCTATGCCAAGTTTCTGAAGGACCTGTGCACCCAGAAGTGTCGATCTAGGAAACAGGTCCAAACCAAGGTCATCCTGCCTGACCACGTTAGCTCGGTTCTTTAGCATGGAACACCCCCCAAAATGAAAGACCCAGGGGCCCCGTATATTTCAGTGGTTATAGGTAACCAACACATTAACGAGGCTCTGCTCGATCTGGGTGCGGGGGTAAACATTCTACCGAGCTCTGTCTACGACCTTTTGGGAGGAGGAAAGCTGAAGCCTAGTCCAGTAATCCTCTAGGTTGCAGACAGATCACTTAAGACATCACGGGGATTTTTGGAAGATGTTCTTGTGAGAGTGGAGGATTTCTTCTTTCCCGTTGACTTTCTGGTACTTGATACTGACCCGTCTAGTAAGCCCACAAAGTCATCCATTATTCTGGGACGCCCCTTTTTGGCCACAGCCAATGCCTCTATAAATTGTAGATCCGAGGCACTTAAAATGGGCTTTGGGAATAAGAAGATCCGGTTGAATGTTTTGATACTTACAAGCAACCCGGATTTGAAGATTGTTCTCAGATTGAGGTCGTTGATGAAATAATTGAAAAGACTACTCCAGCACTCTTATGTAGAGATCCCCTTCAGAAGGTCATATCTCAGGACCATCCCTCGATTATTAAAGAAACTGAAAGGAAAATGCCCTAACTAGAAGAGTTGCTGGGGATACACACTAAGTCTCTGTCCCCACCCTGGACTGTGAAGGTAGATCCGCTACCTGAGGCGGGAACATCTCAACTAAAACCCTCAATCCAAAAGGCTCCTGAATTGGAGTTGAAACCCCTCACGAGCGCATTGAAATATGCTTTCCTTGGCCCCAATAACACGCTCCCCGTTATTATCTCGTCTGCATTATCTGAATTGTAGGAGGGAGCTCTGCCTGAGTGTTTACAAAGGCACAAGGAAGCAATTGCCTGGACAATTGCTGATATTAAGGGTGTTGATCCCTCTCTTTGCATGCATCATATATACACGGACGAGTCCGTGAAGCCTTTCTGAGACATGCAGAGAAGATTCAATCCAAATATGCGGGAGGTTGTTAAAAAGGAGATTTTGAAATGGCTGGATGCAGGGATTATCTATCCCATTTCAGATAGTAAATGGGTTAGTCCGATTCATGTAGTTCCGAAAAAGGCAGGAATCACTGTGGAGGAGAATGACCAAGGAGAACTGGTGACCACTAGACCCTCAACTGGTTGGAGGGTTTGCATTGATTACCGCTGTTTAAACACAGCTACCCAGAAAGACCATTTCCCCTTACCGTTTATCGATCAAATTTTGGAACGATTGGCGGGGAACAGGTACTTTTGTTTTCTTGATGGGTACTCTGGGTACAATCAGATAGCCGTTTTTTCTGATGATCAGGAGCGTACCACCTTCACGAGTCCTTATGGTACTTTTGCATTCCGCCGAATGCCATTCGGGTTATGTAACGCTCCTGCCACTTTCCAACGTTGTATGATGGCTATCTTTTCTGATATGATCGACGAGTTCGTTGAAATTTTCATGGATGACTTCTCCATTTATGGCTCGTCGTTTGACCTATGCCTTTCGCACCTTGATAAAGTCTTAACCCGTTGCGAAGAAGTAAAACTGGTGCTTAGTTGGGAGAAAAGCCACTTTATGGTCCAGCAGGGCATTGTGTTAGGGCATGTAGTTTCCAAGAGAGGATTAGAGGTGGACACCGCAAAAATCGATTCCATCTCTAAGCTTCCATTGCCCGCCAATGTTCGTCAGGTTAGATCTTTCCTTGGCCATGCTGGATTTTATAGGCGCTTCATTAGAGACTTCAGTAAAATCTCTAAGCTACTCTGCAACCTGTTAGCGAAGGATGTCTCCTTCGATTTTGGTGATAGATGTGGAGAGGCTTTCCAAGCTTTGAAGAAAGCCCTCATTACCGCACCGATTCTCCAAGTGCCAGATTGGATCCTCCCGTTTGAGCTTATGTGCGATGCTTCTGATTTTGCAGTGGGAGCGATCTTAGGTCAAAGGGTTGATGGCAAACCTCATGTGCTGCATTATGCCAGCAAGACCCCTACGGATCCTCAGCAAAACTACACGGTCACGGAAAAGGAATCACTTGCTGTAGTATTTGCTTTGGAAAAGTTTCGGTCTTATCTTTTAGGATCCAAGGTTGTGGTGTTCACTGATCATTCAGCCCTTAAGCATCTTCTGGCTAAAAAGGACACCAAACCTCACCTAATTCGTTGGATTTTGCTACTCCAAGAATTTGACCTGGAAATTAAAGACAGGAAAGGAGTTGAGAATGTGGTAGTAGACCATTTTTCTAGGATTCCTATTGAGGCATCAAACCCCGCTGGCGGTATTCAAGAGACTTTCCCTGATGAGTCTTTAATGGCTGTGGAAACTAAAACTCCTTGGTTCGCTGACATAGGGAACTATCTGGTCACGGGCATCACCCTTAGTACTTGGGACAAGCAGAAGCGAGACAGGTTTATCGCCAATGCTAAATTTTATCACTGGGAGGAACCCGAGCTTTTTAGAATAGGCCCTGACCAGCTGTTTCGCCATTGCGTCCCTGATGAGGAACAAAGAAGTGTTCTGAGTTTTTGCCATGAACTCCACTGTGGGGGACATTTTAGTGGGAAGAAGACTGCTCGTAAGGTTCTTCAGTCTGATTTTTGGTGGCCCACATTATTCCGAGATGCACATACGTATGTGGGCGCATGTCTATGTTGCCAGCAGACGGGAACCATTGGAAAAAGGGATGAGATGCCCCAACAACCTATCCTCCCTGTTGAAATCTTTGATATTTGGGGCATTGACTTCATGGGATCCTTTCCTGTGTCGTTCGGATATGAATACATCCTTGTGGCTGTTGATTATGTATCAAAATGGATAGAAGCCATCCCCACGCAAACCAATGACCATTCTGTGGTCTTGGACTTTATTAAGGCTAATATCATTTCTCGGTATGGGTGCCCAAGGACGATCATAAGTGATGGAGGACCTCACTTTAAGAATGTACACTTCACTAGACTACTCTAAAATTTGAGAGTCAGTCACATGATAGCCACACTTTATCATCCCCAAACGAGTGGGCAAGTTGAAGTGTCTAATAGGGAGATTAAGCGAATTTTAGAAAAAACTGTCAGGCCTGATCAGAAGGATTGGTCTAAAAAACTAAATGACGCTCTTTGGGCCTACAGAACTGCATATAAGACTCCCTTAGGCATGTCTCCTTTCCGTCTTATCTACGGAAAAGCGTGCCACCTTCCCGTTGAAATCCAACATAAAGCTTATTGGGCCATTAAAAACGTTAACTTAAATCTGGATAAAGCGGGAAAAGCACGTATGTTAGAATTAAGTGAGCTTGAGGAGCTTCGTAATGAAGCTTATGAAACTTCTCAAGCTTACAAGCAATGTACAAAAGTATTCCATGACAAGCACATCATTAGAAAGACTTTTGAACCCAACCAGTGGGTCTGGCTTTTCAATTCTAGACTTAAATTATTTCCTGGAAAGCTCAAGTCCCGTTGGGATGGGCCTTACGTTGTGATCAATACCTTCCCTCATGGAGCTGTAGAGATTAGGAACCCTATTTCAGGTGCGAACTTTAAAGTAAATGGCCAGTGACTTAAACCGTATATTACTCTTTCAGATGGCCAGGTTTTGGACGCACTACGGCTTGAGGAGCCTTAGCTCCCCCCACTCTCCTCCTCAGGTGATATTCTTCTATGTCTATATTTTTCCAATGAGGACATTGTCAGTCTTAGGCATGGGGGGATATAACCTGAGAATGTTTATAGCGTTTATAGAATTTATAAATATTTGCATACATATTTATTAAAAAAAAAAAATTTCTTGAGCTGATTGGGTTAGTCCCTAGTAAAATACCTTTATTAGAGGTTTTTCTTCCGAAATTATTTCTTAAGTTTAGAATCCAGTACATTTATTTCATGTGCACGTAGACTTGGTAATGGATCCTTTGGGAAAACCAATAAGCATTTGTAGCCTACTGAACCCTTGGACAGTTCATAGAGAGTCAGGCATACTATCTTCTAATAAATCCACCTCATATTTGTGAGAAGTAGAGAGATTACTGGTGCGCTAAGTTTAGTGCAAGGACTCTTAAGTTCTGGATAATTAGATGATGATACTTCAGAGTTAGGCGTAGTTTTCACTCTCTGTTCCTGTGTGCGTACTTTGAGTGAATTCCTGAGAGTCACCAAATAAGGCAGATACATAGAGATTGAGTCTTAATAAAGCTATAACTATGGTGGATGGTTACGATCGTCTTCATAGAGTCCTCAGCTGAAGGAGGGTAATAGTGTCAAAGGTCAGAAATACGCCTGTCCTATCCATTCCTTCCCGGTGCCAAGAATAGGCACTTCCACCAAATAAGCCACACAACTTCCTCTTGACCATCATCATCCCTAATAATGCCTCATGTTCGTCACGCTTTTGTGCGGTTTGTTAAAAGATAATATCGCGTTGTAGTATAGCCGCTAAAGCGTTCAAAACAAATAAAGATTTTTATTACTCGAAGACCAGAGTATCCGAGGTCGAACACAGGGAGCAAATGGAATTTACTACTAGTCAAAATGTAATTGAACACTCTAATTTACTCAAAATATCAATTCAAGTGTGAATGTATGCAATTAAAAATAATTAGGACAAAAATATGAAATTGGACGTCTGATCTTGTGATCAGACGTCTTAAAAGTATTTTCCCTTCTTGATTTTCTTCTTCTTTCTATGCCTTGGCGAAGTCTCTCTTTCCTTCCTGTTTTTCCTTCTTCTTTGCTTCTTACTCTCCTCTTCTGTGGTCTTGCCTTGCTTCTCTCTTCTCTGTTTTTCCTGCTTCTCGTGCGAAGGCTTCTTTCTTTCTTCTTCCCTGTCTTGCTCCTTCTTTCTTCTCTTCTTCGCCTTGCCTTTCCTTCTTCTTCTTCTGTAGCGGCCAAGTCCTTCTCCTGCGTTCAGCCTGCCTGCGCAGGAGCAAAACCTAACCCTTCTCCCTCTACCCGCGCGTCTCTCTCTCTCAAGCAATTCACTCAGAGCTGCTCTCCCAAAGCCACAGGCATTAATCGGGTCAGATCGTACCCGGGACCAGGCGCACCTGAAGGTGGTGTGATGCGCGAGGAGTGCGTAGGTCTAGGTCGGGTCGGATCCGCCAAGTCCGCGTGGTCAAGTCGCGGACGAGGCGGGTGTGGGGTCAGTGAGGGACCTCACCCCTGTGCTTTCGAGGCAGTAAAGCTATATCACAAAAACTCTTTATACCATACCTGTGCCTTGAGATTCCACGATGTGGGACTAAACGTTCCGCCCTTCCTTTGCGCGCGCCCGCAGACTCTCGTGTGCAATTGCCCACGCTGAAGGCCCTACTGGTGCTCCTCGCTGAACTCAGTCACCTCGCTATACTTGCGAGAGTCTACTGCACCTGCCGCCTGGGAAGCCTGACGCCTGCTGCTGCTTCAAGCTTCCTGCTGCTTCGGCTGTTAATGGCGGCCGGGGCGTTCACCTGAGATTCCACAGAACGGCCTATTGGCCCAATTAGAATAGCTGGAAACCTTCGCCGTAGCACGGCGAAGGCGGTGGGTGATGCTGCAGGTTGCCGGTCGGCCTAGGCGTGCGCGCCTAGGTCAACCTGTGGCCGGAGATGGTGGGTTGTTCGGGGGGTGGTTATGGAGGTCTGGAGTGGCAGTTGTGGGGTGGAGCGAGTTCCTGGTGGTGAGGCGGAGCTCCCGAGGTGGTTGGTGAGCCGTGTGGGGGGCTGGAATGGTGGAAGCGGCTCGCCGGAGATCGGTCGGTGATGTGGAAGATGAGGGTGGTCAGCGTCGGTCGAGGGGTAATCAGATGAGATAACAGGGGGAAAAGAGAGAGGATAGGATGGAGAGGAGTTCTAACCTAATTGTAAGGATGAAAGGGGACGGAAGGCGGACAGCAGTACCTGCTGTCGCCGGAGAAGATGACGCCAAGTGGGGGAGAACGGCGGCGACGACGGGGCTGAGGCGGCGTGCGCTGGTACTGCGCGACGCGGAGGGAGGTCAGGAAGCTAACTCTGCCACTGGTTTTGTGGCAGAGCGAAGAGGGAGGGGAGGGGGGCTCGCCGGAGCTAGCTGGGACATTTGGCCGGGCAGGAGGAGAGGAATTGAAGGGGGAAACTCGGCCAAATCAAGCTCCGCCTCTTCGGCTGGAGTTGTGGGTTCTTATATAGGCGCTAGACTGGGTGCGCAGGGCGTGAAGGGCACGTAATTGCCTGAGGTTGGTCGCCGGAGATGGAAAGGAGTTAGGATACCCAAATCTCTCTTCCTTATAAAGTCAATTACAATCGCTGGTGTGAACCCAATCTCTCGTGCGAACGCACGAGAGATTGGGTTCACACCAGCGATTGTAATTGACTTTATAAGGAAGGGAATTCCTCAGAGAATCCTCCTTCCATTTCTGGGAGGGAATCTCTGAGGGATTAGAGAGCAATCCCTCTCCGAACCTCGCCGGAGCTCGGTTCTGCCCTAGCAATGGAGGCAGGACCGGTTTCCAAAGGAGGCGAAGAACCTAGGGGGTTCTCTGCAACAGTATTCAAAAGATAGGGACCAATTTGTGATTTGGGTGTACTAAATTGCAAAGTAGGTCACGATGACCCCTCCTTAGGTCCAAATTTTGGTACAAACCTAATTTGGACCTAAGGAATCCAATGGAAAGTTAGATTTCAGGTTTGACCTCGTTTGACTGGACATTTTGCGTAAAAACCCAAATTAGGTTAATTGAAGAGCTAGGACCCTAATCTAGGTCAAACTAGGTTCCAAAGGCAAATTAAGTGTTCTAAACCCTAGAGTATGTTTTTCCATGATTTGTAGAGGGTTTACTTGCTTTTTGTTCTGATCGGAACCTTGTTAATTTAAGCGGGTCTGTTTTAGGGTTACCAAGTGTCTTTTAGTTCTTAGATTGCACATGAACCCATTTCTGATTGACTCAACCCACTTTTTATCTCATTTAGACCATTTGACCTATGTTTTGCCTCTAAGAAATCCCGTTTATGTACTGCAATGGTAAAATTGCAGTTTTAACCTTTATTTCATGTTTTCTTCTCAGAGCACTTGTTCCTTCAGTTAGGCCTTCTTCTAGGTTATGTAGGAGCTTTTATCTTCTTTATTGGGTCAAAATGAGCTAGTTATGGCTCATGATGAGGCTCTCATCACCTCATAAATAAAAGTCCGTATTGTGTTGTGTTGATTGAAAAAGAAACAAAAACAAGAAAAATATATATATATAAAAAGAAGAGAAGAAAAGAGAAAAGAAGTAGAAAAAGAAGAAATAGAAAGAAGAAAAAGAAAAAAAAAGTTATATTACCAAAAAAAAAAGTCCAAGTGTATGATGTAACACTGTTTCCGAGGCAGCAAAACACCTATCGCGTTCCACCAAATATGACCCATACTTACCTTCTAGTATTTCTGATCACCTGAATACTGGTTGAGAACTCTAACTTAGTTATAGAGTTATTAGGACTTTAATTGAAGTATAGATACCATGTGAGGCCACCAAATAGTGAGTATAATTTCTAAATCTGGCAAGATTTGTGATCTCAGAAAGAAAGAAAAGAGAGAGTGCCCAGGGACATCAAGAGAGCACAGTTGTGTAGCCTCTCTCAGAGTTGACTTGTCTAATAGTCTAGAGAGCTAGAGTCTGTAGTACTAGACTATATGTAGCACCAGTTGAGTGTGTGCCACCAAATAAAAATCCATCCAACTTGATGTCTCCTACCTAAGCCAAACGCCGGGGTCAAATTACAGATTATCGTCTGCTTTATCCCCGAGGGAAGTAGTTGCCTATCTCGACAGAAATTTTTGCCAAGGGTGACATATGAACTCCCAATGCAAATTGGCTCTTTCACTTGGATCTGTTACCTAGGCTATCAGCACTTCACATTTGTCTGGATTTCTAAAGTTTTGAAATAAGAAAAGAAGAAATTTTCTGATTATTTCTATTATTGTTGCTAGGGACTAGCAAATCTTAGGCATGGGGGTATTTGATGAGTCTATTAAAATGGACTAATATTAAGCCTAAGTATCTTTAATTGTACAATTTAGGTGTGTTAATAATGGTAATTAAGTTATAGAAGGTTTGTATACCTCATGATTTAAGTTATAACATTCTATAACTTAATAATTCTATTGTTTTTATGTGCAAGTAATAAAATGCACAAAGGGCAAGGGTGGGGGGATAAATTTTCCCAAACAGCCGCAACTCTCTTTCCCCCCTCCCTCGCCGGACATTGGGGTAATCTTCTTGCACCGCCTTTCTCAACATCCATGACCGGGGATTTGGGAAAATCCCTGAACTCACGCAGTGAGGGGAGAACTTAAAAAGAAGAGGTGGGGAGAGAGGAAGGCCATCCGGAGAGAAAAAAAAGCGTGCACTGTGCCACACTGTGCCCTCTTTCCCCTTGCGGGGAAAAACCTCCACCAACGTGCACATCTCCACCGGCGCACCATCCTTGCGCGCCTCCTCTTTCCTGCAGTTCAAGCACCGCTCACTAATTGCCCGCACCAGCGCCCCTTGCTGCAGGCAGTCTCCAGCCCCACACGCGCACACGCGTCCCTATAGCACCTCGCCATAGCAGGCGCTCACGCACAAGCCCGCGCCTCTCCCCTAGCGCGCCCCAACCTCTCAAGCAGGTGCCCGCACGCCATCTCCCGCGCCTCAACCCTGCCCGCTCGCCATCTTCCAGCGCGTGCACCAGCGCGCCTCACCGCTCCACCTTCCTGCAGACCGCCGCCCATCTGCAAGCGTGCTCCACCGCCATCTGCAGGCGCTCTCCACCTGTGCGCATCCACGCCGCGCCACTCCTCCCTGCATCCGCGCCCTGCTGCAGGCGCTCTCTGCCAGCGCACCAGCGCGCGCGCGCCCGCTGGCACAGCTGCAGCAGCAGCTACACCCTCTTGCTCCATAGGCCGAAGCTCTGGCCACCGCCGCCGGCCGCCTCCAACCACCTCCGTCGCTGCCGCTGCCACCGTCGAAAAGCTCTCGACTTCGTCGTCCTCTTGAGCCTTGCATCGACCCCCGCGGTTCTCTCTCTCTCTCGCGAGGAGGAGAGAGGAAGAAAGCCCTGTTTTCATCTTAATTAAAAATTACATTTAATGCCATTGCCACCAATTTGATTATTATTATTATTATTATATTGTGGTAGAATTGTATTCAAGCACTCATAGTTCTTTATAATTGCATGGTATTGATATTAACTAGTTTAAAGGTTGATTTTGGGCTTAACTTAAGTACTAATTGTTTTTAGTACACATCACGTGTAAACTGCATGAATTCATCCTAAAGTTATTGAGGATTTCTGTGAGGGAAAACTGCACTTACACCCTTAACTTTTTAGGTTATTGCAAATCTACTTTCCTTCACATTTTAAGTCCGATTTGAAAAGGGATTTCGCACTATCTGAAATAACATTAAATAATTGATTGCATCATTGCTTCCCTGTGGACACGACCCGCTTTTCTGCGAGTGTTTATTTTCATTATTTTTTATTAGTCGATTTTTCCACCACTTAAATACTATAACACTAAGTGAAATGTCGACCATCAATTACCAGTACTGGTACATAATGAGTACTGGACAAATACTCATCTGAACATGAGTTCTAAACTGGAACCTATGAGTACTGGTACTTGGCATCAGTACCGGTACTGCTTTGAATATAGAACTCATACTTATAACTTTGTGATATCAGTATAGGTTCACTAGTACCGGTGCTCAGTATATGTGATACCGGAACTGGTCTACCAGTACCGATACCCATTCAGTATGGAGTTTAGATGAGAAGAGTTATTATACATGTCCATCCTAAGTTAGAGGTGAGTTAATTACGGTTAAATCCCTTAAAGTTAATTAACATCTATGACCCATAGAATTGTTCCTTTAGGTTGTGTTTGGTAGCAAGATAAGTGTTATCCTGAGATAAAGTATATAGATAAGTGAAGAAGGATGTTTGTTTGGGTGACAAAATAGGTGGTGGGATAAAACGATTAGTGTATTATAATATGAATGTGAGTGTATTGATGTGATATAGTAAATGTATTTTAATGGGTATATTATGTTGGAGTTGATATATTTTAATATATATCTGTGTTGATGTGATGTAATAAGATAATTTGATGTTAAAGTTGATTGAAAGAGTGGGATAAGTTCTATCTTTTGACTTTGGATTTAATTTCTGGGACATTCCTTTGTAGTCCTTTAACTGAAGGATAATCTTCTCACTTATATCTATTATTACCAAATGCAGCCTTAGTGGATCAACTACAATTTTCACTTTTAACTGACGCCAAAAAGTGACGGCGTGGATAGCGTTGTTGTTTCTTTTTACCGTCGATTACAAGGGACATCCGACGTCGAAATATCATTTGCCCAGCAGACGGATTTAATCTTTTGCAATTTTCCGTCGCTTATAAAAAAGTGACGGCATTTTTACATCACTTTTTCCTCGCGTTAACGCACCATTTTTGAGTTTTGTCGTAGTTTAAAAGAAAACGACGTCGCTTATACAAGTGACAGTAAAAGTATTTCTGCCTAAAACTTTCCTTTTTTTGTCAAAACCAACGGTAAAAATATTATCATTGATTATTTCACTAACCGATGTTAAATAGTCACATTTGTAAAAAAAATACCTTTTAATTTCATCAATTATTTCAATAACCAATGGCAAAGGTAGGGATATTTTTTAAAAAAATTTGAAAATTAGGATCTCTATACAATCCTAAAAAAATAGATAAATTCTTACATTGGAAAATGTGAATAAAAAAAAGAATAGTTCTAACTTGCCATCTACTGGAGGAAAGAAGTTGTTGAGACCAAGTAATTTGATGTTACAAACATAGTAGATTTCGAAGAAAAGTTTCAGTATAACAACTCTATAAGACAAATGGTCTTGTGAAAACTACCGTGCATACTAGAGCATGATTGTATATTTTGCTAAGAAATATGACCTTTTTAAAGTTTAGTAAAAAAAATTGAAATCTACCTGTACCCTTGCTCTCTCCTCTAAACTTCTTGCAATGAAGTCACCATCCCCCTACAGCATCACTAGAGAGATCCTATCACAAAGTTATTCATATCATTCAGTAGTTTGAACCATATTGCATGATAGCATACCATCATATTCAGCAAGGCCAGTATGATAGTTGTATTAACATTAGAGAAGGCTCGAGAAAATAGTCAAATATTACTTGACATCAGTGGAGTCTAAGTGGGTTACTTTGAAAGATAACTGCAACTACCATAGAACAGTAGTAAGATCTAGCATGTTACATGGATAATGTTGGATTGCCGATTATAAGCATGTATAAACGATGTCTGTGGAGCAAATGAAAGTGTTAAGGTGAATGTGTGGCCACGTTAAGAACTGATTAATGTTGGTATCATTCCAATATTAAGTTCAAAATTATCATAGTAACAAACAAGTTTTCATTGGTAACTGTAGCTCTACTTCGAGCTTCAAATGGTAAAGAACTATAGACCATAGACTAAAGGTGCCTCCTTTCATTTTCAATTCTTTTCTAGAAATAACAAGGAGAAAATTTACTAACAATTAAAATGACAAAAAGAAAGCATACTTACCATCTATATTTAAATATGGTATATGGCCCAATGCCATCAATGGAGAATCCTATCAAAATTACCTAAATTGCAAACATAATAGACTTTGCTACACCTGTCTTTTTATCTACAAAATGAAAATCTCACATCAAAAATTGATGCAGTAGTTGAAAGTTTGATTGCTTTGGAATTTAATATTCCGATAGAATTGGAGCTTGGTATGAAACTTTGGGCATTGCCACCAAGGGGTTGGCTTAGTGGTATGATACCTCACTGGCATCCAAAAAGTCATGGATTGTATCTCATGCCTTGCATTTAGCTTCTCAAAAGAAGAAGAGGAAGAAAAAAAAATAACAAAATAGAAACTTTGGGTGTTCCCACTCAGTTATGCAAGTATCATAATTGCTTATATATAAGAGATCACCATAGCAAGTGCACTCATAATCCTTGAAACAAATCATAAGATGTAGCGACCTGACAACTTGTAGCATCGAGTACACAAGGTGTCAAGTTGTTACATCTTACACTGGAATTCGAGGCATTGGCAAGCTATCTTACACTTGCATTCGGGGCATCTTACACTTGCATTCAAGGCATCTTCTCCCAATCCAAATTCCAAAAGGTTCATGAAAGAAATAAGGTGCTTTTTGTTGCATCACTTGGCATTCAACTTTAAGGATCTGGCATTTTTGGTCTGTCCCAATAAGTATTCCATACCTTCGTAGCTTTTGACACCATCACCTATAAATCCAGGGAGCTACAAGAAAATAGCTAGCAACATAGTTTATACAACTTGACTAATTTTATCTTAAAGAGGGATCAATTTGAATAAATCAAAAAGACTTTTGGTTCAACCCAACCTAGAGCTAGAGGTAGGCCAATCATGGTTACTTAAGAATACTACATAACTAACAATAGAAAGAAGGATAACCCATTTACAAGACATAACTCAATAGTGACCCAGCAATCATTGCCAACCCAGGATAGATTGTTCCACCAATTACATGACCAAGAGGATACCTTGAAACATGCATAATATTAGCAATATAAAACTATCATAGAATAACCTACTTGGAAATTTAACTATTCACAAGTATAGTTGATATCGTGTCATTATTTTACCAAGTTTTGTCATCAAACCAATTCCAGGATTCATAACCTTTGTGAGAAACTATAAATAGTATAGAAATCTCAAGTAGACATAAATTGAAAACATTTAGGATAATGCCAATATAAAATGGTATGTATTAAACATCTATTCAAACAATCATCAAAGGCAAGGTGACAAGTAATGAATTGAAACTCAGAAAAAGCTACCTCACGCCATAAACTTGATTGCTAGGTTAAAAAATCATATTCATATTAACTTCAAAATGATCTCAAAAGTCAATAGATTTGATTACTAGCTTAAAATACCATATTCATATTAGCTTTAAAATGATCTCGAAAATCCTTTTAAGGTCCACTACCAACTTCACATGTGACTTTTCAGGAAAAGTACATTTACAAATTTCAAGAATATTTGAAAATAGATTTCCAAAATGTAGAGCGAGAAGGCCACTTGCATATAGATTTTCTTATGATAGTAGAAGTATAGCTGTGTTAAACTCAAAGGTAGATGGTGAAGCTGATTTCTATATACGTTGGATGGTTATTTAAATCATTTAATCTGAAAAGGTATCTTTGTGGCCATTGACTCCACAGCCTTTCAACACGTGGATGCAACATGCTTAAAGTACCTATTACATACAATTCTTTTAGAAAAATATTTACTAAATATGTTTATACCTACTACAATGGGCATGAAAAAAGCATATCTTAAGTTACTTCCACATAAAAACAAAAGCAGCACTCAGATACCAAAACAATGCGATAGCAATGGTACTAGTGGCAATGATAGCAATGGTTAACAAGTATGCTACTCCATATGACACCTTATCTAAATCTCATTGAAAGAAATCTTGGTCACCAACGGCACTAAGCACTCTTACAAATAGCTATATGACAAAAGGTGTCACTGCTTCAATAAACTTCCCATGTAAGAAGCAATTCCAAATTTCAATACAGCTTAAGATGCTCTCTAAGTATGATCTCTTTCGTCCTCCAAAATATGAAATTATAAATTTACAGTTAGAAGTTAGAACCTCTATGGGAATTGGAATTACCCTCAGAATTGATTAAACTATTCTGTTCTGAACCTTTTAAGATGTCTAGACTGTCAGTTAGACATTTGATCAGGCATCTGGATCCTTTCCCAGACGTCTAGAAATTGAAAATTTGTACGCAGCTTCACATCTACGCACAGACTGCCTTTTCCCCCTCTTCTCTCTCTTCTTTCTCCCCCGCAGAACCCTAGCCACTCCCTTATATATAACCCCTCTCCCCCCCCTTCCTCTCTTTCCCACTCCACCACCGCCACCTTCCTTCCTCTCCACTGCAGCGAGAGGGACGAGTGTGAGAGAGGGCGCGAGAGCGAGCGACGAGGAGGAGAGGCGGCGTGAAGAGAGGGGGAAGAGCTTGAGCTCGCGAGCTCGTGGGAGCTTGCCGGAGGGTGCATGGCCGGAGCGGCGCGTGCGGGAGGAGTGCGTCAGGGGAGACGTCCTCGACACTTTGCTGCAGCCAGAGCTACAGGTGAGGAGGAGAGGCTGCAACTGCGCGTGGCAAGAGGAGCAAGAGGTCGATCTGGTTCTGGGTTTTTCCCAGAATTAGACGTCTGGCGTGTCGTCCAGATGACGGGTTGGACGTCTGGTGACGACATCGGATGTCTGAAAGCAGAACTTCGCGAAGGTACATTCCTCTTGCGGTTACGGCCATGCAGGCAGCACTACAGCTACAATCTGCGTGGCTAAAAGTAGAAGATATCGTCTGTCGCGTGCAGGGATAGCTTCGGGAAGGTGCGGGGCACACCTTCCTACGCGTTTCGGACATCTGGACAGCTTACCAGACGACCGGAAGCACTCCCATACGATTGGAGGAGAGGTTAGACATCTGGAGTTGGGTCCAAACGGTCAAGTAGGGGTTCTGGACATCCAAAGTCGACGCAGGAAACTGAGGTGAGACCTTGGTTACTTTTAAGACGTCTGGACCTTGTGCTAGATGTCTGATTTAGGTCAGCAATCTTGTTTTTGACCCGTTTAGGGTCCGTTTGAGGTCCGTTTTACGCAAACGAGACATCTGTGGATTCTTTGAGCCTGCCGTTTGAGCCTCCAGTACTCCCGGATTGTTTGGTAGAGTGGTTTCCCCTATTTAATTATAAATCATAACTGCATATGTGAAATTGGATAACTAGAAATCTAGGATGTGGCATGAATCCTAGGACGAGAAGTACTTGGACTGTTTGTATGCGTGTTTGAGATTGCAGTCTTAAATGAATGAACAGAAATATAAATAACTGCCTATTAATAAATACGAGCTGCTTGTGAAATATGAAATGCTTGTACTAGTTAAATAGTTACCTGTGACATTCTTGTTGTATATGTTAAATGATGGAAATACGAGCTGCATGTGTATAATATGAGAATGGAAAAGTGAATGGAGAAACCTGGTATGGAACAACATGGTGAATACGAGCATGAACCCTACGGGGAATTAGGAGTACAGCTCCTGTGGATAAATGGAATGGATCTGGAAATGTGAGTGGGAAGTGTGCTGGCCCTTGAGTACGTAGTACCAAGGAGAGCGACTGTCCCCTGTTTAGTGTAGAGCAGAGCTAGCCGCCATTGGGTTGGGATCTGAAGTTAGGATTGACCACTCTACACCAACTTCTTTGGTCCTCGCGTACACTGTACCGGGGAGAGCTACTAGTGTAGGGTGAGAGCTAGCCACCCCACGGAGCTCGGGGTTCAGCTAGCCACCCTACACCGACTTGTTAAGCCCACTAGGCTAACCGGGGTAGTTAAACGAGTGTGCGCAGACTGTGGAGGGGTGAGACCCCTGTTTCTTTCTGAGGGGCTAGACCCCTGTTATTTTCTGAGGGGCTAGACCCCTGTTATTAAGAGGGCTAGGCCTTATACTGTTCCATGCTGTACTTTGGGTGTACCCGCTAGCGGAAACGACTGACCGCGTGCGAGTGCGGGATAGCTACCCATGCGCTTATCGTGTGTGCTGTAGTCACCGCTACGTCTGTCCGTGACCTCGGGGTGGTTGACTGGGTGTAGGATCACCACGGGGGACTCTCTCGGCCAGGAGAGCACCACGTGTGCCTTCTATTCGGAAAAGACTGTAATCAAGATCGTTCCCACGAGGAACATGCAAGATTAAGAACAAGATCTGAAAAGTAAACCGATGAGTGAAAAAGGAATGACTTGTAAAAAAAAAAATTAAAAAAGATAAAATTATCTGTTAGCTTTTACTATTTTAGCTAGTTTGGTTACCACTCTACTCAGCGTTTACTGACTCCGTTTCACTCGTACCCCTTTTCAAGTCCAGGAGTTGAGTAGCCCGAGTCACCGGCTGCAGAAGGTGCTGGGCCCAGTCGAGCCCAACAGTAGTTATTGTTTTGTTGTACTTCCTTTTTCTAGTGAGTTAGACTGTTGTTACCATTTCTGTTTTGTACTTTGTTCTACTTTACGGTTGTGGTGGTGATATGTATTGTGAGCAGCTTTTACTTCCTTTATTGCTCTACTCTTTTACTGTTAGTTACTTAGCATAGTGAATGTGGTTTACTTTCCTACTTTTTTGTTATTTCTTTCTGGACGACTGGGTCTTGGGATTAGTCGAGTTGAGCCGATCTTGGGTCTTGTAGGGATTCAGGAATCGGGTCGTAACAAGATGGTATCAGAGCAAGCTGTTGACGTGTTCTCGATCGTGTTTTAACAGTTAATTACGTTGTAGTATAGGTGATCAAGGTTGTCAACAAATAAAAGTTTTATTACTCGAAAACCTAAGATCCGAGGTCGAACACAGGGAGCAATTGGAATTTATTACTAATCTCAAGAATGTAATTGAACACTTAAATTACTCAAAACTTAATTCAAATATGAGTTTAAAAAGTAATTGTGGCAAAAAGAAGAATTTGGACGTCTGATCATGGGATCAGACGTCTTAAAAATGTGTTTCCCTTCTCTTATTTTTCTTCTTCTGATTTTCTTCCTTTCTTCTTCTTTGAGCTTCTTCTTTCCTTGCTTCTTCCTTCCTATTTTCTTCTGCAGTTACTTTCTCTCTACGAGTCTTCTTCTTCTTCCTTTGCTCTGCTTCCTTCCTTGGTTCTGTTTGCCTTCAGTTCCTCTTCTTCTTCTTCTTCAGTTCTTCTCTTTTTCCTTCACCTCTTCCTTTTCTTCTCTTTTTCCTCTGCAAAGGCTTCCTTCCTTCTTCTTCAGTTCTGTTTCCCTTGGCGTTTCTTCTTCTTTTCTGTCTTGCCTTTCTTCCTTGGCAGAGCCTCCTTCCTTCTCTCTACCTCTACTTACAGCGGCTATGTGTTGGCTTCTTCCTTCCTTCCCTGTACAAACCATAGCAAAGCAAAACCTAACCCTCTACCCGCGCGTCTCTCTCTCTCTATAAACCGCTCTCAGCACGCTCTCCCAGAGCCGGGTAAACGGGTCGGACCGCACGCTCGGGACCAGGTGCACCGGCGTGAGGGTGGTGTGCGAGGAGTGCTCAAGACAGGGTCGGGTCGGGTCACCAGATCCGTGTGGTGAGACCACGGACGAGATGGTGAAGATAGGTGAGGGACCTCACCCCAAGTGCGTTCGGAGGCAACGAACCCATATCACAAAAACGTTATAAACCACTCCACCGCTTTGTGAGTTAATGATGTGGGACTAATATTCCACCTCTACTTCGCGCGCGCCCGCAGGAGTCCCTCCTTCAATTGCCACAGCTGTGGACTTTGCAGTGCCTCTTGCTGGAGCAGAAGTCTTTGCAATACCTCCCTGAGTCTGCTGCTCCTGAAGCCCTATAGTCCTGTGACCTAGAGCAAGCTTGGAGCTTCTTCAAGTTACCGTTAATGGCAGCCGGGGCGTGAAACCTGTTAGACACGAAAAGAGCCTCGCGGCTTAATCAGATCACCGGGGGACCTTCGCCGTGTCACGGCGAAGGTGAAGAGCTAGGTGGCAGGCCGCGGGGTGGCCTAGGCGTGCGTGCCTAGGTCACCCTGTGGCCGGATGGATGGGTGTGTTCGGGGGGTTGTTGTGGAGGCGTAGAGGGAATGTGGATGGGTGGAGGTTAGTCAGTGAGGTGAGGCGGAGGTTATGCGATGGTCGGCAAGGCGTGTGGGGCTGTGGAGCGATGGGAGCGTCTGACCGGAGGGTGGTCGGAGATGAGGAAGGTGGTGGTGAACAGCGACGGTCGAGGGATGTTTGATGAAATAAAATGAAGGAGATGAAAGAGGGGATAGAGAAGAATAGTTTTGACCTAACTAAAGGGACGAAGGGGACAAGGAGGCGGCCGGCAGTACCTGCTATCGCCGAGAAGAAGACATCCAGTGGAGGAAGATGGCGGTGACGACGGGGCGAGGGCAGCGCGCGTGGGTGTTCGCGACGCGGAGGAGGATGAGGAAGACGGCTCTGTCACTGGTTTTGTGGCAGAGCGAAGAGGAAGAGGAGGGGGGCTCGCCGGAGCTCGCTGGACCCCTTGGTCGGAGAAGAAGAAGATGAATTTAAGGTGGAATCCCGGCCAAGTCGAGCTGAGGAGGTTCGGCCGGAGTTAGGATTTAATTTATAGGTGCTGGCCGTGCTTCTGGTGCGTGGAGGGCACGCCTTCTGCCACCGACGTCTCGCCGGAGATGGAAGGTGGTTAGATACCCAAATCTCTCGTACATTCGCACGAGAGATTGGGTGTAAATCAGGGGTTGTGATCGGGCTCAGATGGAAGGGGATTCCTTAGAGAATCTCCCTTCCAATTCTGGAAGGAGATCTCTGAGGGATCATAGAGTATTCCCTCTCAAATCCTTGCCGAAGCAGGATCTCTCCCCAATAATGGCAGAGGGACCTGATTGTAAGATTGGCGAGAAAGCTAGGGCGGTTTATGTGATGGTTTTCAAAAGATAGGGACCAAAATGTGATTGGGTGTACTAAATTGCAAAGTAGGTCAAGATGACCTCCCCTTAGGTCCAAATTTTGGTAAAAACCTAATTTGGACCTAAGGAATCAAATGATGAAGTTATATTTTCGGTTGACCACGTTTGACTGGGCATTTTGCGTAAAAACCCAAATTATGTCAATTGATCAGCTAGGACCCTAATCTAGGTCAAACTAGGTTCAAAAGGCCAATTTGAATGTTCTAAACCCTAGGGGATATTTTTCCATGAATTTTAGAGGGTTTACTTGATTTTTATCCTGACCGAAACCTTATTGAATTAAGCGGGTCTATTCTAGGGTTACAAGATGTCATTTAATTCCTGGATTGCACATGAACCCATTTCTTATTGAATCAACCTACTTTTTATCTCATTTAGACCATTTGACCTATGCTCTGTCTCTGAGAAATCCCGTTTATGTACTGCAATGGTAAAATTACAGTTTTAACCTTTATTTCATGTTTTCTTCTCAGAACACTTATTCCTTCAATTAGGCCCTCTTCTAGGTTATGTAGGAGCTTTTATTCTCTTTATTAGGTCAAAATGAGCTAGTTATGGCTCATGATGAGGCTCTCATCACAAGGTCATCCCAAGAAATGAACCAACTAGCTTGAGAATAGCCAATTCACATGCATGTAACTAGAGTAACCACCACAACGTACCGCTTGACATCTATTCTGAGGTTCTTTTGCTGAAGTCCGTTAGAGTTGACTTCTTTTTATTTTGTCTTCCACGACTCCTTGTAGGAGATGCCTCGATGCGGAGTTCTTGAGGTGGGCTGCGGACGCGGCTGTGGACGAGGTCGGAGGGGCAGACGTGCCGGGCTCGAGGTACCAGTTGACCTGCCACTTCTCCTGGGCGTTCAGGCTCAGGACCTCGCTCAGTTGATATGAGACATAGTATGAGAGGAGCTTCACCTGCCTCCACGGGCTCCTCTCCTTGGGGATGTGGAGGGGGAGTCCTCTATGGGGCCAAGAGACCGACGCAGCGCTGGACGAGGGGGAGGGGGTGGTCCTCCACCACCCCCACCTCACTCTGACACTTCTAAGCACGAACCCTCCCTACCTGGAGGCGTGCCCATTCCCCCACTGTAGCTACACTACGAGCTTTTCGAACAGTTCTGGAAGCTGAAGCCCCCCTTCTTCAAGGGGGATGAGGACCCATCTTAGGTAGAGGACTGGCTGGAGCCGATTGAGAATGTGTTTGACACCCTTCGCCCCCCTGCAGAGTGCCACGTGGCCTTTGCCACGTACCAGTTGGAGAGTGCGGCACACAGGTGGTGGAGGGCAGTCAGAGGACAGGAGAGGGGAGAGCCGACGTGGGACCAGTTCGTGACCCTCTTCTGCAAGCAATACTTCCCGCAGACTTGGTAGAACCAGAGGAGGCAGGAGTTCCACACTCTTCGCCAGGGGACGATGACTGTTAGCACATACCACAAGCGCTTCCTAGATGATGAGAGCCTCATCATGAGCCATAACTAGCTCATTTTGACCCAATAAAGAAGATAAAAGCTCCTACATAACCTAGAAGAAGGCTTAACTGAAGGAACGAAGGCTTAACTGAAGGAACAAGTGCTTCGAGAAGAAAACATGAAATAAAGGTTAAAACTGCAATTTTACCATTGCAGAACACAAACGGGATTTCTCAGAGGCAAAACATAGGTCAAATGGTCTAGATGAGATAAAAAGTGGGTTGAGTCAATCAGAAATAGGTTTATGTGCAATCTAGGAATTAAATGACATTTGGTAACCCTAAAATAGACCCGCTTAAATTAATAAGGGTCCGGTTAGGATAAAAAGCAATTAAACCCTCTAAAAATCATGGAAAAATATCCTCTAGGGTTTAGAACACTTAATTTGGCCTTTGGAACCCAGTTTGACCTAGATTAGCGTCCTAGCTCATCAATTGACCTAATTTGGGTTTTTACGCAAAATATCAAGTCAAACGTGGTCAAACCTAAAATCCAACTTCACCATTAGATTCCTTAAGTCAAAATTAGGTTTATACCAAAAGTTGGACCTAAGGGGAGGTCATCTTGACCTACTTTGCAATTTAGTACACCCAAATCACAATTTGGTCCCTATCTTTTGAATATCTCCGCAGAGAGCCCCCTAAGTTCCTCGCCACCTTTGCAATCAGGTCCTGCCACCATTGTTAGGGCAGAACCAAGCTCTGGCGAGGTTTAGAGAGAGATTACTCTCTGATTCCTCAGAAATTCCCTCCCAGAAATGGAAGGGAGATTCTCTGAGGAATTCCCTTCCATCTACGGCCAATCACAATCTCTGGTGTGAACCCAATCTCTCATGCGAACGCACGAGAGATTTGGGTATCTAACCTCTTTCCATCTCCGGTGACCCACCTCAGGCGATTGCGTGCCCTCCACGCCTTGAAAACACGACCCAGTGCCTATAAAAGAACCTCCAAGCCCGGCCGCAGATCTTCAGCTTGATTTGGCTGGGCTTCCACCTCCAATTCGTCTCCTCCTTCTCGGCCAAAGTTCCCAGCAAGCTCCGGCGAGCTCCCTCTCCCATCCTCTTCGCTCTGCCACAAAACTAGTGGCAGAGTTATCTTCCTGATTCGCTTCCGCGTCGCGCAACACCCGCACATGCCTCCTCAGCCCCGTCGTCGCCGCCGTTCTCCCCCACTGGGCAGCGTCTTCTCCGGCGACAGCAGGTACAGTTGTCTGCCCTCCGTCCCCCTTCGTCCCTACAATTAGGTTAGAACTACTCTCCATATTCCCCTCTCTCTTTTCCCCCTGCTATTTCACTTAATTGCCCCTCGACCGACGTTGACCACCTCCATCTTCCTCGCCTCCAACCGACCTCTGGCGAGCCGCTCCCACCATTCCGCCCCTCCACACGGCCCGCCAACCGATTCATAAGCTCCGCCTCACCCACAGGAACAACTTCCACCCATCCATCATCCTTCTACACCTCCGCAGTAACCCCCCGAACAACCCCACACCTCCGGCCACAGGTTGACCTAGGCCCGTACGCCTAGGCCGTCCTGCGGCCTGCAGCACCGTCCACCGCCTTCGCCGTGCCACGGCGAAGGTGCCCAACTGGTCTGATTGGGCCAATAGGCCGTGTTTGTGATCGACAGGGTTTCAGCTCTTGCCGCCATGGACGACAGTTGAAGAAGCTCCAAAGTAGCCCCAGGCGCCAGGGCTCCCAGGCTGCAGGCGCAGCAGGTTCGTGCGAGTGTTGCGAAGCGATTGAGTCCAGCCAGGGGGGTTGCGAAGCCAGCAGCTGCGGCGATTGCACGCAGGTCTGCGGGCGCGCGCGAAATCGGGGCAGAACCTTTAGTCCCACATCGTGGAATCGCGAGGCGCAGGTATGCTATAAGTTGTTTTTGTGATAATGCCTTAACGCCTCCGAAAGCACAGGGGTGAGGTCCCTCACCTGACCTACTCACCTTGTCCGCGGCTTCACCTCGCGGATCTGGCGGGATCCGACCCGACCCTCACCTGAGCACTCCTCGCGCATCACACCACCTGCTGGTGCGCCTGGTCCCGGGTGCGAGACCCGACCCGATTATTCGTGTGGCTCTGGGAGAGCGTCCCTGAGTGAACTGCTGAGAGAGAGAGAGACGCCCGGGTAGAGGGAAAGCGGTAGGTTTTGCTCTGTGTAGGCACAGGCTGAACGTTGAGGAAGAAAGACTTGGCCGCAAGGAGAAGAGGAGGAAGAAGCAGCAAGGCAGAGAAGAAGAAGAAAGAAGCCTTCGCAGGAGAAGAAGGAAGAGCAAGGCAGAAGCAAGACAGAGAAGAAGAGAGGCCAAGTGAAGACTGCAAAGATCAGAAGAAGAAGAAGAAGAAAGAAGGAAGGCAAGGCAGGAGAAGAAACAAGAGAAAAGATACAAAGGCAGGAAGAAGAAGCCTTCGCAAGAAAAGAAGCAAAGCAGAAAGAGAGAAGAGAAAGAAGAAGAAAGGCCAAGACAGAAGAAGAAGAAAGGAAAAGAGAGGCTGAGAAAGAAATAACTTCAAAAAAAAGGGGAAAATACTTTTAAGACGTCTGATCACAAGATCAGACGTCCAATTTCATTTCTTTTGTCATAAGTTACTTTTAATCGCATACATTTGTATTTGAATTAACATTTTGAGTAAATTAGAGTGTTCAATTACATTTTGATTAGTAGTAAATTCCATTTGCTCCCTGTGTTCGACCTCGGATACTCCGATTTTCGAATAATAAAAATCTTTATTTGTTTGAACGCTTTGTCGGCTATACTACAATGTGACATTCTCTTTTAAAACCAACAAAAGCGTCGCGAACACTAGAGCTGTCACGTTTTGCTGCAACAGCTATAGCTATGGAGGAGGAGCGCCTGTGGAGGTTCACTGAGAGGCTCCGGCCTGCCATTTGGGGGTATGTCAAACCATTGAAGCTGCCCACCTTCTCGAGAGTAGTGGAGGCAGCTATGACGTACGAGGAGACTAACCCGGCCGCACGAGACACTGACAACAGACGGAAGAGTGAATGTCTGTTGCGTGTTCGGGGCCTGCAGAGGCACATGAGCCTGCCGTTCGAGCCCCCAGTACTCCCGGATTGTCTGGTAGAGTGGTTTCCTCTGTTTTATCTATAAATCATAACTGCATATGTGAAATTGGATAACTAGAAATGTGGGATGTGGCATGAATCCTAGGACAAGAAGTACTTGCACTGTTTGTATGTGTGTTTGAGATTGCAGTCTTAAATGAATGAATAGAAATGTAAATAATTGCCTATTAATAAATACGAGCTTCTTGTGAAATATGAAATGTCTGTGCTAGTTAAATAGTTACCTGTGACATTCTTGTTTTATACGTTAAATGATGGAAATACGAGCTGCATGTGTATAATATGAGAATGGAAAAGTGAATGGAGAAACCTGGTATGGAACAACATGGTGAATACGAGCATGAACCCTACGGGGAATTAAGAGTAGAGCTCCTGTGGATAAATGGAATGGATCTGGAAATATGAGTGGAAAGTGTACTGGCCCTTGAGTACGTGGTACCAAGGAGAGTGACTGTCCCCTGTTTAGTGTAGAGCGAAGCTAGCTGCCCTTGGGTTGGGACCCGAAGTTAGGATTGGCCACTCTACATCGACTTCTTTGGCCCTTGCGTACACCGTACCGAGGAAAGCTACTAGTGTAGGGAGAGAGCTAGCCACCCCACAGGGCCCGGGATTCAGCTAGCCACCCTACACTGACTTGTTAGGCCTACTAGGTAAATCGAGGTAGTCAGACGAGGGTGCGCGGACTGTGGAGGGGCGAGACCCCTGTTTGCTTCTGAGGGGCTAGACCCCTATTACTAAGAGGGCTAGGCCTTTTACTGTTCCGTGCTGTACTTTGGGCGTACCCGCTAGCGGAAACGACTGACCTTATGCCAGTGCGGGATAGCTACCTATACGCTTATCGCACGTGCCGTAGTCACCGCTACGTCTATCCGTAACCTCAGGGTGGTTGACTGGGTGTAGGATCACCACGGGGGACTCTCCCAGCCAGGAGAGCACCACGTGTGCCTTCTACTCTTCGGAAAAGACTGCAATCATGATCGTTCCCACAAGGAACATGCGAGATCAAGAACGAGATCTGAAAAATAAACCAATGAGTGAAAAAGGAATGACTTGTAAAATAAAATAATTGGAAAAGATAAAATTACCTGTTAGCTTTTACTGCTTTAGCTAGTTTGGTTACCACTCTACTTAGCGTTCGTTGACTTCGTTTTACTCGTGCCCGTTTTCAGGTCCAGGAGTTGAGCAGCCCGAGTCACCGGCTACAGAGGGTGCTGGGCCCAGTCGAGCCCAGCAGTAGTTCTTGTTTTGTTGTACTTCCTTTTGCTAGTGAGTTAGACTGTTGTTACCGTTTCTGTTCTGTACTTTGTTCTACTTTACGGTTGTGGTGGTGATATGTATTGTGAGCAGATTTTACTACCTTTACTGTGTACTCTTTTACTGTTAGTTACTTAGCATAGTGAATGTGGTTTACTTTCCTATTTTTTGGTTATTTCTTGTTGGACGACTGGGTCTTAGGATTAGTCGAGTTGAGCCAGTCTCGGGTCCTGTAGGGATTCGGGAATCAAGTCGTAACACATGGCTACCAGATATTAGATCACATAGTTTGGAGTAACAAATTATTCAAAACAACATAAAGAACTCTTTGAATGACCAGATCTTGATTAGGTGTACAGATGCTTTAATCAATTGGATCACATAAATAGTTCATGGGATTTATTGAAATCAAAATAACGAACAAGGATAACTAACAAACCTGGTCATCTTAAGCATGTTCTCCATAGCCAACTGCAATTGGTTGACACATCTATAATAAAAACGTGTGGAAAATAGCACAATCAAATATTGCTCCTAGAGATTATTGTTCAAAATAATACACATACATATATCTATGGCATACATATGTAGACATACATGTATTATGTGTATACAAATAGATGCAGATGCACACACATGAAAGCACATATAGATTATTGTCTTCTTGAACAAATCTCAGAACTATGAGGGACTGAAAATACAAGTTCCTACTATGATTACGAACTTTATCGAAGCACACTCTTCTTATGCATGCATAACCTTTTCACAATCTCTTAATGAAGTAGGATAAATTGGATAACAATCTATCTGATAAAAAGAATTTAACCACTAAAGGGAGGAGGGAGAGGAGGAGGACACGAGGACAGGGAGGAGGAGGGGGAAGGCTGGAGGAGATGAGGAGCAAGTGGAGGAGGAGGGGAGACAATTGAGGGAGATGAGGAGGGGGAGGAGGAGGAGATGAGGATGGGGAGGAGGAGGAGGGGTAAGGCAGGAGGAGATGGGGATGTTGAGGAGGAGGGGGACCACTGAATGGGGAGGAGGAGCTGCAATAGGAGGAGGAGTTGTGGACAAGGAGGAAGAGGAGTGGTGAACGTCGACGACCGGTTCGCACTAAAAAGGGATTTTAAAATGTCGTTGTAGTATATGTAACAAATACAAGTCGATGTCGCATCAATTTTATTTATATACTTAATTTTTACTGGTTTATTCTAGGTTGTTCACTGGGAGACAGTTATTGATAAACATCACTCTTTAAGTCCAAAACATTGTTTAATTCCAAAAATGTTGATTTTATTTACAAAAATGAATGAAAGAATTAATGAATAAAAGAATTTGGTTAATTATGTACAAAAGAATGAATTCAAAACACATTACAATGCTTAGAAACAAATGTACACACATAAGCATTAAAAACTATGTACAACTACTCTATGCTAGTTATTTACAACTAATATAGTTAATACCTAAGTATAGGTACAAAATAGTTAATAATACTTACTATACTAAATCATTATAACATACTAATATCTACAGTAACATATATTGTATATACAGTAACATATATAAGTGTTGCTAAAACCTTAGTAAAATTATATACATATCGTAAGGTAAAATATTTATCTTTACTGACATATATATCTATCTACAGTGACGGATGCATCTGTCACTAAAGGTCTTAGTGTTATATATATACACATAAGAGCTCAAACAAGTTTACTACTTATACATACTACACTATTACAATATACATTATTACATTATTTATATACATATACTTTATATACAATATACTTAACATATATATATATACATACACACAAACACACATACACATATATACACACAGCTAACACACACACGCAACACACACATAAGCACACTATACAGAGAGGGAAGGTTCTCTAACACTTAGCCAAATTTCAGTTGTTCTTCTCCCCTTCTTGGCCGGTTCAGATCTGTTCGGCTCATGTTTTTAACCAAAAAATTGGTTTAGTTGGCGGGCAACCTTTTCGAGAGATACACAGCACCCATTTCTGTGATAGACCAGACCTCTACTAGGGCTACCCTAGTTGTTAATTAGGTGTATTTTATGCCAATTTAATGCTCGTTATTGGGCCCATAAAGTCCCACGCACAGTGTACGACCCTCAACCCATGCACCACACCCAAATATTCGCATATGCCATATCAGTATCAGAGAGGAGAGTAATGTGTGTATAAGAGGGCGCCCGACGCCTGATGATCGAGAAGGCTAAAGAAGAAAAAATATATATGGTGCTGTGCTTGCTCCACCGCCCACGATGTGGGACAAATCTCGCGCCTGCGTGAGCGTTGCAGCTGCGCTAAATGCCGTCCTAATTAGGTGATTTTGGCCCTCGATTTGAGGGCCATAATTTATTTTAAATTAAAAATAAATTACGGGATTAGAAAGCCCTTACATAGGAATACATGATTATATAGTTAGTTTACAAAAATAAGTTATTTTATTATATAATTAAATTAGCTAAAGTCTACAATTTATACATATTAAATTAGAGTTTAATTTACCAAATTAACTTTATACAGAGTAAATATACATAATAAGTTGTTTATTACATATTTTTATTATATTTTAGAGGCTTTATTTTAATTAATTTACAATTAAATATATGTTTTAGATGATTTATCATATAAATAAGCTATAAATACTATAATATAGTATAAATATGGTTTAAATTAGTTGAAAAATACTTAATATAATATATTACAAGTTTACACTATAAATTATTTCAGCATTAACTTAATTTACTAATTTATTTTATTTTAACTTAATAAATTACCTAATTAACTTAATAACCTAACTATTTACTGTATATATATAATTAAATTAAATTACAGGTAAAATATTATTCATGATATATATATAAATATGTATGTACAGTATGATCTACAGATATGTACATTTAAATAGGTTTGTAGATTTACTTAGTTATTATACAATTAATTATATAAATTAATATAAAATAATACAATAAGATTATATATACATTAAATTACTCTAAATACTTAATTTCATACATAGAATACATATATAAGTTATTTATATACATTATATACATATTATATAATATTTACATATAGCTTAGGTTTAAGTTATATATACAAGTATATACATAGTATACATTGTAGTTTTAGGCATTTTTGGGTATTTTCTGATTTTTATGGGTTTTATACATATATTAGGGATAGGGGGAGAGAGATAAAGAAAGAGATGAGAAATAGAGAGTTGTTTTTGAAGTTTGGTTCTTTTATTAAGTTTTAAGATATACTGAATCGTCGGTTGGTATGTTCTACTAAGTCAGGGATTCAGAATGCCTTGAAACTTGATACACACCTAAAAATGTATCTAATCTTGACCAAGAGAGGTTTTTTTTCTTTAATTTTTTTCTGATATTTATTTATTTACAAAGTTGACACATTTTAGGCCTTTAAAGAGTCTTCAAAAAGAACCTAAGACCCTAAAACCAATTGGAGTGGTTGGGAATGCAGTTCAAACACCTCAAAACATCCAACACACTAAATTACACATGTTTGAACAATCAAGCAAATTTTTATCTCTCATTTCACTAAAATTTCAGTTTTGGACATATATGCAATTCAAATGGCTGACAAAGGAAATTAAAACTTGAAATCAAAGTATCTAAATCAAATTTCTAAGTCATAACAGTACATGAATGGTTGATACAAATAATTCTAATACTAAACATAGGTTAGCCTCTCAAACACTCCAAAACACAGCAAAAAATTCCAAACTGATCAGACTCCAACAGTGGCTGCAGCAGCTGCAATAAACATAGCAGCAGCAGATGTTGAAATTTGAACTATTTCCATCTCAGCAGCTGATCTGCAGCTGCTGCTCTTAATTGAAATCAGGTGCAAGAACAAGTTACCAGACGTCTTGAAATTTTAGATGTGCCACTATTGCCATCTCAGCAGCAATAGCTGTTTCATCAAATTACTGAAATCACCCCAGATGAGAACTAAGAAGGTCTGATTCAAGGCACATGAAATCCACAAAAACACATCTGGTAGATCAAATCTTCCCAAAATCCTTTTAAAATCATAACTGAAAATATGAAAATCCATTGATGAACATAATTTCCAGATGGATTTTTGTATATATCAAAAACCTATGTTGCCCTGATTTGGGCTTTTAATGTGATTTGATATCTGAATAAATCATCTAATTTGCTTAAACACCTTTGATTGGTGTTTAAGATGATCTAGTGATAACTCAGAATCAATTGGGTCCTCGTTTGACCTCAAATCAGTATTACTGATTATCCTTGGGAAAACTCTCCAAATAACACTTAAATTAAGTGCATGCTCATCCACACATTAAAAACTAAACCCAAAACTTTGGATTCATTGTATAACACTTAATTAAGCAATTAAAAACCTCAAAAAACTCAATTGAATTCGATAAAACCAAATGATCACCAAATCATAAGATTAGGTATTAAAAGCAACTTTGAAAATGATTGAGTAATTTGAGACAATAAAATCAGATCAGGGGGTTTTTGTGAATTTTATGGAGTGAGTGGGAGACCATCGAAATGAGTTTTTAGATGGATGGGTGGATGATGAGTAAAATTCGTGGAAAAATCAGAAGGGAATCGTAAAGCGTAGAGAAAGTTGTATGTGTCGAAATGGCGGTGGAAAAATACCTCTCTAATTTGAATTGATTAGAGAGGGCGGATATCGAATCTACACTAATCTACTCTTAATCTACACGAAGCCATCGCTGAATTTTGATTTCTAACATCTAATCTACTCCTAAATTACTCTAACTAACACTACAATTAATATAAAAAGTAGGAAAGTTACACTAGGAAAGCAATAAATCTAGCTAACAGACGAAGGTGGTAGTCCACCGGTCGGAGGTCAATAGCGATGAAATTGAAGAGACCCTCAGTTGAAGAAGGTGGTGTCCAAGAGCCAACAACCGATGGCTAAAGGCGATTGAAGGAAGGAGAGGAGTGATCTCTGTCATCGACCACTGAGGAAAGGAGGTGGAAGGTTGAGGGGTTGGACGAAAGGAACCACTCAAGGCGAGGGAGCTAGTTGCATGTGCAAGGAGCTGGGGAGGGACTTAAGTAGTCGAGGTACTGATTCAGAGCACCACAATGGTGCGATTAGGCACCTAGGTCTTGGGCGATGGAGATGGGATCGAGGAACACACGAGAGTTTAAATCAAAATGCCATCGTTAAATGGGATCTGGGTAAGGTGGCGATCACACACGCCAAAGCGCGCGAAGCTTCGAATCAGGGATGGCCACAGGATCAAGAGAGAAAAGGATGGATGGCCGCGATTGGGCGAGTTCATGAGGCACTACAGTGTCTCGCGACTGTAGGTGAGTTGGTATTTTTGCATGGAAGCCCTTATGGGCAAAGGGGTAGAACAATAGCAGTAAAGCCCTTAAGTGGCTAAGAAGTTCTGTAGAGTCGTCCTCAGATTTTGCAAATAGGCCCCTGCAACTTTCAAAATGATCGCTAGAAGGTTTTAATGTGAATAAATGTATGTGACCTAAGAACCTATATGTAATCTAATAAATGTAAGGTCCTAATGATGTCCAAATGCAACCAAGTTTTTGTTGAAGTTTAATTAAACATTTGGGAAGTTAATTTTACTTTTGATTTGAACTTTTGGTCTCAAATGTTTGTTAAATTTGCAAATAGATCATCAGTTTACAATAATAAATAGAATATCTCATTTAATGACCTAATTTCTCATTTTTAACACAGATTTGATGTTTTAGGCCTTTTTCACTATTTCCCACACTTAACCCATTTCATGTGTTAATTCAGTAGTGTTTAACCTAGTTTCTAGCTTAACTTGGGCATTTTAGATATGATGAGCCACACCTCATCAAGGGGCAGCGAGGAAGAGAAGGAGTAGGAAGAGAAGAGGGGCAAGGAGAAGGAGGAAGACGGGGAGGAGGAGGGTTGAGGAGAGGACGAAAAGGAGGGGGTGTGGACAAGGAGGAGGAGGTTTTCGACGATGAGGAGGAGGACGAGGACGAGGAGGGGTTACCTAAGGAAGGGGAGGAGGAGCAGGGGCGGTTACAAGTAGCTCTGCGACAAGGAGTTCTGTGGACAAGGAGGGAGGAGTTGCATGCAGTGTGGGGGAGGAGAGGGCTCTGCGATGGCATATGATGAGAACCTCATCATGAGCCATAACTAGCTCATTTTGACCTAATACAAAGGATAAAAGCTCCTACATATCTCAAGGAAAGGCTTAACTCAGAGAATTCTGAGTTTGAGAAGAAAATAAGTCATAAGGGGTAAAAGTGCAATTTTACCAGTATAATCTGCATACAGGGTAACTCAGGGCCCAAACATAGGTCAAAGCAGCTTAATAAGAATAAAAGTGGGATGAGATGATCTAGCAAGGGCTACAGCACTTCCAAGAAACCAAATGATAATCTGTAACCCTAAAACAACCCACTTCAATTCACAAGGTTCGAGGCAAAGTAAAAATAGAATAAACCCTCTAAAATTCATAGAAAAATAATCTCTAGGGTTTAGAACCTTCAATTTGGCCTTTAGAACCCATTTTGACCTACATTGAGAACCATGCCCAATTAATAACTTAATTTGGGTTTTTGCGCAAATTGACCGGTCAGACAAGGTTTAATATGAAAATGAAATTCACCATCAGATTCCTTAGGTCCTAATTAGTCATGTATAAAAACTTGAGCCTAAGAAGAAACCTCCTTGACCGACTTTACACTTTGGTCCTCATACATTTACTCTTTGGCCCTCAACTTCTGAACCCTCGCATTTTGGCCCCTAACTCTCCTTCGTTCTTTGCAATCAGGTCCCTCCTGCAAAACCTGCCAGCACCATGCTCCGGCGACCTTGCGCGGAGCATGGCGCCGCGCAGGGTGAGGTGGGGGACCTGGCAAGTAAACCGGGGGTGCCCTGCGTCGTCAGCCGTCGCAGGGACACCCCCCTGGTCGTTATAACCCACCATACCGGCCGTGCGAACGCACGGACGGTATGGGTTCTTGCTTCCGACCATCCTCCGGCGAGGGAGACACGTCGTCTCCCTCCGCCTTCCTCCCTGTTTGATCCCTATAAATACCCCCCGTCGCTCCACCGTTCTTCCCAGCCTGGATCTGACGGAGAAAACCCCCAACTTTCCTCTCTTCTCACTCCGGCAGACGCCCACCAGCTCCGGCGGTTCTTCCTCCTCCTCCTCTTCGCCCTGCCGCAATACCAGCAGCAGAGACTTCTCCCCCTGCTCTTCCCGCGTCGCGCAATACCGGCGCGCGCTGACTCTGCCCCGTCGTCACCGCCGTCCTCCCCCCACTGGGCATCGTCTTCTCCGGCGACAGTCGATACGACTGTCGCCCTGTTCCTCCCCCTTCGTCCCTGCAAGTAAGCTAGAGCTACTCCCCTTCTCCTCCTCTTTCTTTCCCCGCTTTCAATTTATTCAATTAAGCCCTCTACCGACCCTGACCACCTTCACCCCCTTCGCCTCCGACCACCCTCCGGCGAGCCGCTCCCATCACCTCAGCAACCCACACGACCCGCCGACCCTCACCGAACCTCCGCCTCATCACACTGAGCACCCCCCACCCCTCCACTGCCACTCCACACCTCCGTAACACTCCCCCGAACAAACCCATTCCTCCGGTTGCAGTCCGACCCAGGGCTGCCGCCAGACACCTCCTTGCGGCCTGCCGCACAGCTCCTCACCTTCGCCGTGCCACGGCGAAGGTTCCCCAGTGGTTTGATCAGGCCGCAAGGCCATATTCGTGTCCGACAGGTTTTGAGGTTCGACCGCCATTGACGCACATTGGAGCAGCTTCTCCCGCGCTCCAGGCTTGAGGACTCCAGGTCTCCAGCTGCTGCGGAGTACGGGGAGTCTTGCGAAGGCAGCCAGCCAGCAACCTGTGCAAATCGAAGCCGCAGCTGCAGAAGCCAGGCCGCGGTCTCCCAGCAGGCGCACGCGAGGAGCGGTCTGCGTTTAGTCCCACATCGGTAAGCCTCACACACGTTCCACTGTTTAAATTGATTTCGTGCACTAGCCCTATTGCCTCAGTACACGGGGTGAGGTCCCCTTACACCCGCCCGGTTACCCGGTCTCGTCCGCGCTCACGCCCCGCGGACCTGACCCGACCCGACTTAGACTGACCTGCACTCCTCGCCCACCACGCACGCCGGTGGGCCTGGACCCGGGCGTGACCCGAACCCGATTACCCGGTAGCTCTGGGAGAGATTTCCCAAGAGTGGTTTCAGAGAGAAAGAGAGACGCGGGGGGGGGGGAGGGTAGAGTAGGTTTTGCCTCTGACGAAAAACTCTGAAGTGTGCAGGCACAGGCGAAGAAGAAGACCCGCGGAAGAAGAAGGAGCTGCACTGTAGCAAATGCATAGTTAAGTCGTCTAAGCACCGGGTCAGACGACTGAAGGTCAGCAGCCAGAGCAGGAAAGAAGGCAGGCTGAAGAAGAAAGAAGAGGAAGGAGAAAGAAAGAAAAGAAGAGCAACGACCAAAGCAGAAGAAGAAGAAAGGAAGACTTAGTAGCTGAAGGCAGAAGCTCTGCAGCCATAAAGAAGAAAAGGGAAAAGAGAAAGGGTCACCACAATTGCAGAAAAAGAAGAAGAGAGGTCAAGGCAGAAACCAAGGAAGAAGAAGAAAGAGATCTGAAGAGGAGCATCACCTCTGCAGAACGAAGAAGAAGAACAAGGAGCTCTGAAGAAAGAAGAACATCATCAAAGAAAGAAGGCAGGCTGAAGAAGAAGGAAGAGCAACGGCCAAAGAAGAAGAAGAAGAGCATCACCATTGCAGAAGAAGAACATCACCTCTGCAGAACAGAGAGAGAAGGAGATCTAAAGAAAGAGAGAAAGAAGAGCATCCCCTCTGCAGAACGAAGAGAAAACAACAAATTCTTTCCCTCTCTCTTTCTTTTTGTAAAAGAAATATGTATATCTCTAGAATACAACTTGCTCCCTGAGTTCGACCTCGGGAACTCTTTTATTTTCCGAGTAAAAAATTATTTATTTGAAATGTTGGTAGTAACCGGCTATACTACAATGTTATAACTAAAATCCGGTCATCAAAACAACCCACCGACATTCATTTTGGCGCCGTTGCCGGGGAGCAACGGCTATTCTAGAGGTAAACATTCCTGTTTCTTTTAATTTCTGATAATCTCCTCTCTTTTGTGCAGCTACAGGAACTCAAGAAGACAAGCAACCACACGACAACCACTCCGAAAACAGGTAAATTTTTCCTCTCACTATTAACCCCTAAACTCTAAAGAGGAAGAAAAGAAAAGAACAAGCAATATAGGGCTAACCTGTCTTCCATACTTAGTAACCATAAAGAGTTGCATGTTTTCAACTCATCACTCCTGCACACTATTAAGGGTATTTAAGGGCTAACACATTCTTGCTTGAGCCCTAATTGCCCAACAAAGAGTTAAATGGACCAAGTAAAGCCAACATAAGGTCAAACATTAGGATTACAGTAGAGACACACCCCTTAATCAAGAATTGAGGAAATCCAAAAGAGGTGTGCCCAAACCATTGATTGAAAATAATTAACAAGAAAAATCCTAAACAATTGGCTCTCTCTAAACACTTGAACCCTAAAAGAAAGAACCCAAAAAGCTCTCAAAGAGAAAAGGTAAAGTTGACCCCTTTGGGTTAACCAACCTTAAATTAGGTCACTCTTTGCACTTAAAAAGACTAAAGTTCAAGTGAAACCTTAAGCACCCTGATCTTAAAATTGGTAGACTTAAGAGGTCAAGATCCCCATTCTGGTCTACCTGGAACCGCAGTGACAAGAGAGGTCGGGTGGGGGAAACCCTGTAACCCGTGGGGACGCTCTACCGTGTAGGGGTCTTCGCGGGACTCTCCCTCTCTGGCTGCCCAGGTAATTCTCAGGTGGACGATCTTTCTGATCAAGGGGTCCATCAGCCCCGAACCTCTATAGTTACCCAACAATTTTTGGGTGTCTTGATTGGGTCCAGCACCTGCTTATCTCATCCAGTCCTTCAGTATTTTGCAGGAGGTCCTTGAAACCTCCTATAGAAATTCACTCTCCCCGAGGCTAAGCCTCGGCTCCTTTGTTTTTTGCAGAAATCATTCACATAGCCCCTCTTTCCTCTGATTCTGAACAAAATCCCCTTCTTCCATCTTGATTCAAACTTTGATTCTATATCTTGATTCCACCACTTGATCCAATTATGCAGCCTAATTACCTAGCAAGACTACCATTTAAAAAACCTGAATATCTAAGATCCATGAACGATAAGATGATTGAGGATGCCTTTGAATTCTATGAAATCAAACCCTCAACACCAGTAGAAAACATTCAGGTTGATGTCCCAACAACCACAGCTTTCATCATAAACTGTGCCCAAATTCTATTGACTGAAATTTCAAAAGGATCAACCCGAGATATGCTCATGACAGGATACATTGAGATGGAAAAATTACACCAATCTGAATACCTTCAATGTTTGACAAATCCTATACTTTGGGAACAACACCAAGATGCCCTTATGAAACGGGTAGAAATGATGAAATCAGTAGAACAAATTATCAACCAGAAATACCCGTATATACCAGAAACAGAGGATGAACCATCTTGGAACAGTATTAAGGAACAATCCAGTTTCCCAGATCTCGGGATTGAGGCACAAAGTGGTTGTAAAATCCCAACCCAGATGGAAGACAATGTTGAATTAGGTTGGGATATTGCAGGAGAACACAATGATGAGCCAAACTTAAACCATGAATTGCCAAGCCTAGAATTTCAAAACTCCTGCAATAATGAGATCAGAACTGAACCTTCTGAGGGTATAAATTCCGCCCCTTATTTTGATAAGGTGGCCCTCGAAGGTTATTCGGACTTAGGTTCTAATAATTCTACCCACATCCTAAGCCTAGAACCTAGATCTGAAACTTATTGGGAAGATTATGAGGCCCCTTATGAGAAAAATCAAATTTTTACAGAATATGATTCCGGGCCTCTATTTGATGAATATCCCTCTCCAACATCCTCAGGAAATCTGATCGATTTTTCAGAAAACATGCCAATTTATGATACAGAAACTGAGGAGTTGGATGAGCAAGGTTTTAATGGGGTCTATCCTACCAGCTTCGAGCTTGAACAGAACACCTTTTTGAGCCCAGAATTGACATATAGGCTAGAACCCAGTCAGGCTGCTGATTCCACATTTGATGATTTTTGCTGTGGTGGAATTCATGATCATGAATCTCATTTTCGCCAACTCTCCGACAATTTCAAATCTGACTATAATTGCGGAGAGATTCCCCTTCCTGAACACGCCAGGCCTATCTACGACCTCAGTTCTCATAACTCAAACTCTGACTCTGAGGTCCTGATTCCCGAGATCACCGATAACACAGAATCATTCCTTTTCGATCCTCAGGAACCAAAAACAGAAAATGCCAAGAGTGATTGCAACCAAGAATCCAAATTTTTTCTCGAATCCGATTCCTCTCATCCTACAAACACTCTTCCGGCATTTGATAGTTACCCAGAGGACTCTCTACAGAAAACCACCTATCATCTGTTTCTAGAAGAGCCCTCGTACACAATGGCCACCTCTTCCGCACACATAGAACGGATCAAAACCTCTCCCAAACCCCGACCCGCAACCGGAGTCAATTTCTATTCAGATTCACCTCTCACCGAGCCGATTGCATTTCCACATCGGGTTTCGAACATTGATCAGACTACACACCATGCTCTATCATTCTCTGATCACCCCTGTAGGGTTTCCGTGTCATTCATTGATTATTCTACGGGTCCCTACTCTGACCAGGCTGATTTGACTCAGCCAAACCCTGCGTTTACACTTCCACATCCATCTGAGCTTCATAGTTTATGGTGGGCTCCACACCTTTTTATCCACATCTATCAACCCGCCAGATTGATTGGGTTTGGGCTGCATCATCAGCCTGTTGATCTGAACAAGCACCTGGTTGGACCAACCAGGCTCTTAATCAAGGTGCTTGTCTTACAAAACTCCGCTGATTTGACCATCCCCTCTCCATCGCATTTCCCGCTTGGCTGAAGGCATCGAACTCAGCGCTTAACGGGAGGCAGCCCGTCATTCTCTTTGAAAACCTGAAACTTCTTCTGACAGCTTTTTGCACTTGAAGTTCACACTTTAGGACAGCCGACTCCACCTCAGGTGCTTGCATCTGAGATTAGAAATCGTCCGCAACAGTCACCCCGACCCATTCACTCATCAAAACAGCTATCCTAATGTATGAACTTAGTTGAATAAAAACCCCTAGGTTACAATGAGGACATTGCAAATCTTAGGCATGGGGGGGTATGAAAGTACAAAAACTTGTAAGAAAAGGTTTCAAACAAAAAATTCACATATGCCAAAAATACCATAAAAATTTAAAAAAAAAAATTTTTTTTCGAAAAAGAATAAGAGGAAAAGAGGAGAAGGAAAATTTTGTGAAGGAGAAAAGAAACAAAATGAAAAAGGAGCACAAAATTATGAGAAAAAGTGATAGTCATTAGTAAGGAACTAAGGAATTAACCTAAGTTCTAGACCTCATTCAAGAAAAGTGCACAATAAGATTAGTAAAGAATGCAAACCTTAGGCATTCTTGAATAGACTCTTAGTACCCATTAAGATCTGGACACTCCTCAAGAGGTTGAGGAAAATGAAAAGCTGAAGTATTAGGTCTAAGGCTTAGGGAGTATTCGGCCTCGTTAACTAATTTTTGGTTTACGGGACTCAGTAACCTAAGCACCCTAATCTCACACACAGCCTGGTTCAGTAAGCGTAAAAATCAGAATCACGCAGAAGCGTCGCAAAAATCTGAAAAGAACACCTAGAATAGGAGCGGCCGATCAACACAAGTTGATTTGGACGAGTTCCCAGCGCAGAGAGGCGGGGAAATCCCCTCGAAGATGCGTAACAAAATATCATCTCCTCGGTGCTTGTCTCTTAGGATATTTACATATCCTACTGGGGGCATGTAAGCACTCTGCTGGTTCAGATTCCATGGATGGCATTATCTCGAAGTGTCAATTGCCAGGGTCTGGATTCGGCCACGGAATACCATGGATGGGATTATCTCGAAATCTCAATAGCCAGGGTTCCGGGGGTTGCCATGGGCGGTGCTATCTCGAAGCATCGATCGCCAGGAACCCTTGAGGATTGATGATGGGAGCAAGGAATCTGATACAGACCGTGTTGAAAAGCCAATCCTAGGCTAGAACTAAAAAGAAAAAGAGAGAGAAAACTCTCCAAACAGAAAAACTTTCTATCTCTCTCTTACAAAACGCACTGCGAACTGAGCCAGGGCTAAAATCATTTCAAGCACGGGTGCTTTAACCACGAAGTCCAATAAACCTTAGGTTAGTTCTTGTGGGCCTTAAAAACCTTTGCTAAAAGACTGAGGCTAAGGCTAGACAGATTTGGATCTTGATTGGTACTAGAGTACCTTTTAGGCCTATGGTCAGCATTCTAACCTAATCTATGCTCAAATAAAAAAGGCACTTATCTAAAACTATTAAAAACTTTATGGTCTAGAACAAGGGTTGAAACCTTAAGTTTTTGCTAAGGGACTAGCAAAAGCTAGGCATGGGGGTATGATGAGAACCTCATCATGAGCCATAACTAGCTCATTTTGACCTAATACAAAGGATAAAAGCTCCTACATATCTCAAGGAAAGGCTTAACTCAGAGAATTCTGAGTTTGAGAAGAAAACAAGTCATAAGGGGTAAAAGTGCAATTTTACCAGTATAATCTGCATACAGGGTAACTCAGGGCCCAAACATAGGTCAAAGCAGCTTAATAAGAATAAAAGTGGGATGAGATGATCTAGCAAGGGCTACAGCACTTCCAAGAAACCAAATGATAATCTGTAACCCTAAAATAACCCACTTCAATTCACAAGGTTCGAGGCAAAGTAAAAATAGAATAAACCCTCTAAAATTCATAGAAAAATAATCTCTAGGGTTTAGAACCTTCAATTTGGCCTTTAGAACCCATTTTGACCTACATTGAGAACCATGCCCAATTAATAACTTAATTTGGGTTTTTGCGCAAATTGACCGGTCAGACAAGGTTTAATATGAAAATGAAATTCACCATCAGATTCCTTAGGTCCTAATTAGTCATGTATAAAAACTTGAGCCTAAGAAGAAACCTCCTTGACCGACTTTACACTTTGGTCCTCATACATTTACTCTTTGGCCCTCAACTTCTGAACCCTCGCATTTTGGCCCCTAACTCTCCTTCGTTCTTTGCAATCAGGTCCCTCCTGCAAAACCTGCCAGCACCATGCTCCGGCGACCTTGCGCGGAGCATGGCGCCGCGCAGGGTGAGGTGGGGGACCTGGCAAGTAAACCGGGGGTGCCCTGCGTCGTCAGCCGTCGCAGGGACACCCCCCTGGTCGTTATAACCCACCATACCGGCCGTGCGAACGCACGGACGGTATGGGTTCTTGCTTCCGACCATCCTCCGGCGAGGGAGACACGTCGTCTCCCTCCGCCTTCCTCCCTGTTTGATCCCTATAAATACCCCCCGTCGCTCCACCGTTCTTCCCAGCCTGGATCTGACGGAGAAAACCCCCAACTTTCCTCTCTTCTCACTCCGGCAGACGCCCACCAGCTCCGGCGGTTCTTCCTCCTCCTCCTCTTCGCCCTGCCGCAATACCAGCAGCAGAGACTTCTCCCCCTGCTCTTCCCGCGTCGCGCAATACCGGCGCGCGCTGACTCTGCCCCGTCGTCACCGCCGTCCTCCCCCCACTGGGCATCGTCTTCTCCGGCGACAGTCGATACGACTGTCGCCCTGTTCCTCCCCCTTCGTCCCTGCAAGTAAGCTAGAGCTACTCCCCTTCTCCTCCTCTTTCTTTCCCCGCTTTCAATTTATTCAATTAAGCCCTCTACCGACCCTGACCACCTTCACCCCCTTCGCCTCCGACCACCCTCCGGCGAGCCGCTCCCATCACCTCAGCAACCCACACGACCCGCCGACCCTCACCGAACCTCCGCCTCATCACACTGAGCACCCCCCACCCCTCCACTGCCACTCCACACCTCCGTAACACTCCCCCGAACAAACCCATTCCTCCGGTTGCAGTCCGACCCAGGGCTGCCGCCAGACACCTCCTTGCGGCCTGCCGCACAGCTCCTCACCTTCGCCGTGCCACGGCGAAGGTTCCCCAGTGGTTTGATCAGGCCGCAAGGCCATATTCGTGTCCGACAGGTTTTGAGGTTCGACCGCCATTGACGCACATTGGAGCAGCTTCTCCCGCGCTCCAGGCTTGAGGACTCCAGGTCTCCAGCTGCTGCGGAGTACGGGGAGTCTTGCGAAGGCAGCCAGCCAGCAACCTGTGCAAATCGAAGCCGCAGCTGCAGAAGCCAGGCCGCGGTCTCCCAGCAGGCGCACGCGAGGAGCGGTCTGCGTTTAGTCCCACATCGGTAAGCCTCACACACGTTCCACTGTTTAAATTGATTTCGTGCACTAGCCCTATTGCCTCAGTACACGGGGTGAGGTCCCCTTACACCCGCCCGGTTACCCGGTCTCGTCCGCGCTCACGCCCCGCGGACCTGACCCGACCCGACTTAGACTGACCTGCACTCCTCGCCCACCACACACGCCGGTGGGCCTGGACCCGGGCGTGACCCGAACCCGATTACCCGGTAGCTCTGGGAGAGATTTCCCAAGAGTGGTTTCAGAGAGAAAGAGAGACGCGGGGGGGGGGAGGGTAGAGTAGGTTTTGCCTCTGACGAAAAACTCTGAAGTGTGCAGGCACAGGCGAAGAAGAAGACCCGCGGAAGAAGAAGGAGCTGCACTGTAGCAAATGCATAGTTAAGTCGTCTAAGCACCGGGTCAGACGACTGAAGGTCAGCAGCCAGAGCAGGAAAGAAGGCAGGCTGAAGAAGAAAGAAGAGGAAGGAGAAAGAAAGAAAAGAAGAGCAACGGCCAAAGCAGAAGAAGAAGAAAGGAAGACTTAGTAGCTGAAGGCAGAAGCTCTGCAGCCATAAAGAAGAAAAGGGAAAAGAGAAAGGGTCACCACAATTGCAGAAAAAGAAGAAGAGAGGTCAAGGCAGAAACCAAGGAAGAAGAAGAAAGAGATCTGAAGAGGAGCATCACCTCTGCAGAACGAAGAAGAAGAACAAGGAGCTCTGAAGAAAGAAGAACATCATCAAAGAAAGAAGGCAGGCTGAAGAAGAAGGAAGAGCAACGGCCAAAGAAGAAGAAGAAGAGCATCACCATTGCAGAAGAAGAACATCACCTCTGCAGAACAGAGAGAGAAGGAGATCTAAAGAAAGAGAGAAAGAAGAGCATCCCCTCTGCAGAACGAAGAGAAAACAACAAATTCTTTCCCTCTCTCTTTCTTTTTGTAAAAGAAATATGTATATCTCTAGAATACAACTTGCTCCCTGAGTTCGACCTCGGGAACTCTTTTATTTTCCGAGTAAAAAATTATTTATTTGAAATGTTGGTAGTAACCAGCTATACTACAATGTTATAACTAAAATCCGGTCATCAAAACAACCCACCGACATTCAGCATACAAGGTCAGACATTCGCCGTTGGTTTAATTACTAAGCGATAGCAAATGTATAATTCAATTTCAATTCTCATGTCCAAAATTTTATGGAAAATTTTATGTTGACATTTGTCGTCGCTTATTATAATAAGCAACAACAAATGTATAATTTAATTTCAATTCTCGCATCCAAAATTTTGCAGAAGATTTTAGGACAACATTTGTCGTCGCTTATTATAATAAACGACAACAAATATTCATTATATACTATTTTTTGGACGAGATGGGGTTACTCAACTTTTGTGTGGTCTTCGCCGTCGCTTAGATGAAGAAGCAACGGTAAACTTATTTTTACCGTCGCTTACGCAACCGACAGTAACTAACCGACGATAAATCACCTTTTTCTAGTGGTGATCATATTACACTCCTTGTTCACCTGCTTAAGCACCCTTGTCATTTATGCCCTATTCTTCATTTGCTTAGATCTTTGATTTTATCTGGTAACAAAATGAAATCCTGTTGTGCATCCCATTTTTCTTTAGTAATGGTCAAACAACAAAGGTCACATCACATAACAAGTCAAAGTTTCTATCCCCCTTTTAATGATTGGGAACATTTTCTTCTACTTATTGCAATTTTTCTCCAATTAATCACCATGTAATCAATCAAACAAAGAACATAAGAAAAAGTTGATTGCTTTACACCTACCTACATTTTGCATTTCACTATGCTTGTCACCACTCTTGTACAGTGAGCACATTTACTGGAAATCTTCAAAGGGAGCTATGAAGTTCACAAGCTCAATCATGCACCTACTATCCTCAGCCAAAGAAGAGAGAGAACAAAGATTCGTGCCTATATGAATTAACCTTTTGAAAGACTAACCATCGAGTGGGAATCAACCTAAAAACCCATGGAAGAACCTCACCTCCTACAATTATCCCTAGCAACATTGTACAGATGAGCGTCCCTAAATCTGACTCTCTGATAGTGAATTACTAAATAAAAGCATAAGTTGTAACGTTAAAGGTCTTCTAATTTTATTGCCATCTAATTCGCATATGGAATGAGTACCGATGCTTCTTATTAGTATCAGTAGAAATAGTTTAATGTTTGAGGTTCATGGAATTTCATATGTGGCATGAGTACTGATACTAAACGTTAGCACTTGTACTCAGAGCACACTATTTGTGTGTTCCAAGAACTTTTCGTGCCTTACCTTGCCTTATCTATGACCAATGTGTATCGGTATCAAGCATTAGCACAGGTACTCGTTAGTTACATGTTGATCCCTTAAGTTCTTGAGGGCTCATCTTGATCCTCATGAGAAAAATTATGTGTGTGGAATGGAAAGCATAACTATCCTTATTTTTGGTAACCACTCCATGTGATTTTCATATCTACCCATCATAAAAAATGGAAATCACCGCTTAGTCTCTACACATTTTAACCCACATCAAAATAAATACGTTAATGCATAAGTCACCCTCCCCTTTTCCCATCTACTCAACCCATAGGTAGGGATTTTTCAGTGCATTTATTGAGCTGGGTTCTGGATAATCGGTCGATGAGCTGTTACCACTGACAACTTACCAGCCATACTCGTGCGGCGAAGTGTGGCTTTTTTTTCTTTTCTCCTTTTCTTTTTTTTTTTTAAGTAGGAGGCTTCCCTGATCTAAGATTTACCTAAAGGCAGCAAAAAGAGAAAGGTCCAGTGACTGGGCTCTGGACAACCTACCTATGGGCTGTTACCCACGATAACTTTCCAGCCATATCACCCTAGAAGGTTCATTAGCTACCCAATTTCCGTTAGAATCGCCGAATAACGAGTCAGTGCAAAGAAAGTGTGTAGATGCTTAAAACTCAAAATTCCCTCAAATCAGAGGGCGGGTTAATAAGTCGTGTACTTATCACCCAAACTTATTTATTCCAATTATAATAGAATTAAAATGGCGAGGACTCAAAGACAAATCCACATTTTAGTGGATACACAGGCTAATTAAGTCTAAAGACCTGAGGGGTCTTTGTGTTCAGATTCTAATGTAAAATTTCTTAGGATTGAAAAGTCCTAATGTCCAACTAATCCTTCCTTTTTTTTTTTCTTTTTTATAAGAAGAGAAACAATTTACATGGATTTCACAAGGCTGACCAAATAATTCAAGAATGAATCCACCCCCCCATGCCTAGCTGATGCAATGTCCTCATTGAAAAAGAGACATGAAAGAGAGGGTAGAATATGAAAGATGTCACCTGGATATGAAGCTCATATCAGCCTTGTGTCATATTTACAATTGCTGAGTTTAATGCCGTCAGCTAGGCGAAGTCCAGCCAAAGAAGTCACAGAATGGCTAGAGCAACAGAGTCTGAAATGGGTTTTGGAAGATTACAGTCAACAACAGGCTTCAGACGTTGACCGTTGACTTTAAAGGTGTTACCCGTCTTTGGGTCAGAAATCTGAACGGCACCATTTAGAAAAATCTGATCAATTATGAATGGGCCATTCCATTTAGATCTAAGTTTACCAGGAAAGAGCTTAAGTTTAGAATCGAATAACCAGACCTTCTGGTTTGGCTCAAAGCTCTTGCGGGAAATCATTTGATCATGTAGAGCTTTGGTCCGAGCCTTGTAGATCTTAGCATTCTCATAAGCATCATTTCTAAGCTCCTCCAACTCAGATAGTTGGAGTTTCCTGGTCTTCCCAGCTAGATTTAGATCTAGATTGCATTGTTTGATTGCCCAGAATGCCCTGTGTTCAATCTCTACGGGTAGATGACACGCCTTTCCATACACCAAACGGAATGGAGACATGCCGATAGGCGTTTTATACGCCGTACGGTAGGCCCAAAGAGCGTCCTCAAGCTTTTGAGTCCAATCCTTGCGATCAGGCCTAACCGTTTTTTGCAGAATGTTCTTGATCTCTCGATTGGAGATCTCGGCTTGTCCATTCGTTTGGGGATGGTAAGGTGTGGAAATTCGATGATTAACCCCGTATTTGGCCAATAAATTTCGGAATTGGGCATTAGTAAAATGAGTGCCACCATCACTGATGATAGCCCTCGGAATCCCGAACCTACTGAAGATATTTTTCTTGACAAAATTGATGACCACCTTGTGGTCATTGGTTCGGGTGGGAATTGCCTCAATCCATTTGGACACATAATCAACAGCAACAAGAATGTACTGATGTCCAAATGAAGGGATAAAGGGTCCCATGAAATCGATGCCCCAAACATCGAAAATTTCGACAGGAAGAATAGGGTTTAGGGGCATCATGTCTCTCTTAGTTATGCTCCCGAGTGCCTGACATCGAGAACATGACCTTGAGAAATCCTGGGCATCCTTGAATAAAGACGGCCAATAGAAGCCAGATTGCAAGATTTTTGCAACCGTCTTTCTTCCGGAGAAATGTCCACCACACCCAGATGCATGGCAAAACTCGAGTATACTGTTGAATTCATTCTCCGGTATGCACCGGCGAATAATCTGATCAGAGCCGATGCGATACAGTTCAGGGTCCTCCCAAAAGTAGTATTTGGCCTCAGATTTGAGTCTATCTCGTTGTTGCTTGGTCCAATCCTGGGGGATTTGACCAACGGCCAAATAGTTAACAATGTCAGCAAACCATGGGGAGTGGACACCTAAAACTGTAAGAATGGTTTCATCCGGAAAAGTGTCAGCAATCGGAATATCCGGACAAGAGGAATCACCTAGGAGTCTCGACAAATGATCCGCTACCACATTTTGTACCCCGGCTTTATCCTTGATTTCAAGATCAAATTCTTGAAGAAGAAGAATCCAACGAATAAGCCGGGGTTTAGCATCTTTTTTAGCCAAGAGATGTCTCAAGGCCGAGTGGTCGGTATAAACAATAACATGAGACCCCAAGAGATAAGCCTTGAATTTTTCCAAAGCAAATACTACAGCTAGTAATTCCTTTTCAGTAACAGTATAATTCCTCTGGACTTCATCCAGAGTTTTACTAGCGTAGTAAATGACAGAGGGCTTTCGGTCAATTTTCTGACCCAGGACAGCCCCGACCGCGTAATCAGAAGCGTCGGTCATGATCTCAAATGGGGCTATCCAAATTGGTGGTTGCAAAATTGGAGCACAGGTGACTGCCGTTTTCAGAAAATCAAATGCCTTTCGGCATGATTCGTTAAAAACAAACGGCGTTTCTTTGGCAAGAAGATTGCTCAAAGGTCGAGCAACCTTCGAAAAATCCTTGATGAATCTTCGATAAAATCCCACATGGCCAAGAAATGACTGATTTGTTTAACAGATGTGGGATGAGGAAGTTTAGCGATAACATCAACCTTAGCTTTGTCCACTTCAATTCCCCGTTCAGAGATTACATGACCCAAAACGATGCCTTCTTGGGTCATGAAATGACTCTTTTCCCAGCTAAGGACCAGTCGTGTCTTGATACATCGCTTAAGAATCATTTCTAAATTAGCCAAACAAGAGTCAAATGATTCTCCGAAAACAGAGAAATCATCCATGAAGACTTCCATAAACTCTCCCACCATGTCGGAAAATATGGCTAGCATACACCTTTGAAAAGTCGTAGGTGCATTGCATAACCCAAAAGGCATCCTACGAAAAGCAAAGGTTCCGTAGGGACAGGTGAAAGTAGTTTTTTCCTGATCCCCGGGATGGATAGGAACTTGATTATATCCCGAGTAGCCATCAAGAAAACAGAAGTACTTCTACCCAGCTAATTTTTCCAAGATTTGATCAATGAAGGGTAGGGGAAGATGATCCTTTTTAGTGGCTGTGTTCAACTTCCTGTAATCAATACAAACTCTCCAAGAGGAAGCTGAACGAGTTGTGACAGATTCACCTCTCTCATTAGTCACAACAGTAATCCCAGCTTTCTTTGGAACAATCTGAACGGGACTTACCCAGGGACTGTCAGAGATTGGATAAATAATTCCTGCATCGAGCCACTTGATGATTTCCTTTTTGACCACTTCTCGCATATTTGGATTTAATCTCCTCTGCATCTGGCGAGAAGGGCGGGATCCATCTTCCAAAAATATTCTATGATTACAGTAAGATGACTCGATCCCCCTGAGGTCATGAATGGTCCAACCAATTGCCTCCTTATATTCCTTTAGGACCTTAATCAATTTAATCTCTTGCTCCTTTGTCAATTTAGCACTAATAATCACAGGGAGCGTATTCTGCGGTCCTAGAAATTGATATTTTAAATTCTCGGGCAATGGTTTCAATTCAAGCTGGGGTGGGATAATGATTGATGGTAGGGTAGATGCTGAAGATTCAATAAGAGGAAGAGGTTTTGAGTGAACAAAATCAGTAACCTCTTCCAAAGATGTCAGTTCAGAGGGTTGCAGGTCAAATTCATTAACCAAAGAGGAACTTTCAATTGAAGAAACTGTCAAACAAGTTTCAATATTAACATTATCCTCATCAAGTTCCTCAATAAATCCACAATCCTCAAATTTGTTTATCGCCTTAAAAATATCCAATTTCATTCGTTGGTCCCCAAAGGCGATTTCCATGCTACCGCTTTCACAATTAATGTTGGCCTTTGCGGTAGCCAGGAACGGACGCCCCAGAATGATGGGCGTGTTCCTCAGACTATCTGGTACATCCATGTCAAGGACAAGGAAATCTACAGGAAAATAGAAATCCTTGACCTTAACTATAACATCTTCAATAACACCTCGCGGGTTTGTGACCGAACGGTCCGCTAACTGTAGCGTTACTGAAGTTGGCCGAAGTTCACCTAACCCAAACTTCTCATAAAGAGAAGTTGGGATTAGGTTGATGGATGCACCGAGATCCAAAAGTGCTCTATCAAATGTGTAATCTCCGATAACGCAAGAAATCAAAGGAGCACCAGGATCTCTCTTTTTCTGAGGGAGGTAGTGCAGGATAACAGAGCTAGCCTGCTCAGAGAGTACCACCTTCCTCGGAACAGATTCTCTCGACTTACGCTTTTGTGTACATAATTCCTTTAAAAATTTTGCGTAAGCCGGTATGTGCTTGATAGCATCAAGGAGCGGAATATTGATCTCAACATTCTTAAATAAATTCAGAAGCTCCTCATTGCTATCAGCAGACTTCTTCTTCTTTGCTTTGGCTAAGGCTTCAGGAAAAGGAACATTAGTTAGATCTTTGGAATCAGGTTCCTGAGCCTTGATTTCTTCTCTAGAATTCTCCTCTCTCTCCTCAGATTCTTCAGGATTCAAAAGATCAGAATATTGTGGTTGTGGATCCTGAGTCTTCTTACCACTCCTCAAAGTGACAGAATTTGCAGAAGCATAAGAATTTGGGTCTTGGGGAGGGTTAGGAAAGATTGGAGGGGCTTGATTGATCATGAATTGTTGATTAGCAGAAGAAGAAGACGATGAACCCTGCTCAACCACCTGAGCATGTGCGTGCGGGTCCCTCTGATTTCCGTACCCTTGGGCTTGATTGCCCGAATTTATAATGTTTCGCGGGTTGGGTACTAGTTGGGATGGTAGAGATTCGGGTTGACGAGAGTTAGCAATGAGCCCGGATTGCAAGTTGTCCAGCGAGTTTTTCATTTGCTACATAAGCTGGAGCATAGATCCTTGCATCTCTACCATTTGACGGTTCAAATCAGCCTGCCCTGCGGGTTGACGGGCATTCCAAGTTGGCTGATTGACCTGATTCGGAGGCAACTGAGTATATACTTGACCCTGACCCATTGGACGTTGCGGAGCATAGTTGCTGGGTCGGAATTGGGTCTCTTGTCCCGAATTTTTCCAAGAGAAGTTAGGGTGGTTTCTCCAACCTGGATTATAGGCATTCGAGTAGGGGTTGGATCTAACATTCTCTTGTACAGCACAGACATCCTCATAGGGTGAGGATGGAGAGAAAGAAAGGGAAGGATCAGAAAAATTGGGATCAAAGGCCCCAGTTGGGAACCCATGGGGTTCCGAGAAATGCTGACTCATAGATTGAGTCACATCGAGTTGATTCACGAACTCCCGTCCAGAAGGAGCTCGTGGGGAATGGAATCCCGAATTTTGGGATTGAGTGGATTGAGAGTTGTTCATAGAATTGCCAGCCATCCACTCTTCCATTCTTTTAGCAACCAAGTCCACCTTATCAAGTTTATTACAAATCAATTCCATATCAAGTGAATGAGAGTCCTGGACTTCATTGACATTTGATCTGGGTTGCTGGGGCCGGTTAAAAGTATCCATGGAGGCATGATTAATTGAATTCTCACTTATTTCCTCAAATAAATCATGTGCACTATCTGCATCTTTATTGAGGAAATTGCCTCCGCAAGAAGCATCCACATGGTTTCTGAGTTGCTCATTCAACCCATGATAGAAGATCTGCACAAGTTGCCATTTCGGCACCTCGTGGTGTGGACACCTCCGCAATAAGTCCTGGAATCGCTCCCAGGCCACATGAAACTGCTCCCCCGGCCGCTGGGTAAAAGTAGTGATTGCCCGTCTCAAAGCATTAGTACGACCGACTGGGAAGAATTTCTTCAGAAAGGCCGATTTCAACTCATTCCAAGTTGTAATTGGTCTTCCTATTGTCCTATACCAATGCGCGGCTTTATCCCTAAGAGAGTGGGGGAAGAGCCTCATGATCATTTGCTCCTCGTTAACGTTTCGAGCCTTGGTGGTCTGGACCAAAGTGGTCAAATCCTCCAAGTGCTGAAACGGATCTTCGGAGCCAAGCCCATGATAATGTTTAATCAGGCTTAACACCTGGGGCTTGATTTCTACGTCATCGGCTGGAATCTGGACGTCAGGATGTTCCCCGTAATTCGAAGGATCATAAAAATCCTTCAAGGGCTAAGCGCCCTGCATTCTCTGGAACCATTCTTGCATTCTCTGCATTTGTTCCAGCTGCCTTCTAAATTCTTCCTGTGGCTTTTCAAGCAGAGGAGGCTGTTGTTCGGCCATGGGATCGAATTGACCAAAATCTAACTTGCGACTCCTAGAATGTTCTAATGGTCCTTCCAATCGGGGATTCAATGACCGTCTTCCCAGCATAAACTAGGAGAAGGTCGGAAGGATAGGGGATATGGACCCTGCAACACAACAAAACAAGGCTGTCCTTAATTGGGGTAGCCTAAGGATCTACTGACTCCCAAAACCAGCCTTAAGACTGTAAGTGATTTACTTTACTTGCATCTGTTTAATCCAACCAGTTGGAAGGAGGGACTGGGGAGAAGGTTCTTCCTTTGGCTTTCGCCTCCGGTTCCTAGTGTACCCCCCAGCCGCGATCGTTTGACTCTGCTCCCCTAGCTAGACATCAGATTAATCAGTACAAGTAGGTTAATCAAAAATAATCTCAGACTAGGCCCTGAAGAGCGAATCAAACCTTAAGGCTAACGTCTACTCAATTTTATTAAGGCCTGGGATTGTGGTGCTTATGGAATGTGATGGGCCCTTACAATGGGTTGTGCCCTTAATGATTGATTGAGATTTGTGTAAGTGCGTGCACAACCAGGGTTTTCAAGCAAGATTATTTATTATGCGTGAATTTTAATGTTCAAATCTTGCTTAAGTAGCTTTTAGGGTTTCAAATTAGGTGAATTGCAATGAAGTTTCTAGGCAAACCAAGTTGTAAAACACGGGTGAAGATAGTTTTCCTTTAAAATCAGAAAGAAAGTGGAGTGCCTGGAGTATACCTAGATTGAAAACCCTAAAGAGGAGCTACTTGATGAGTTGGTTTTAAATAAAATGGTGCGGCCCAAACAACTCAAACAATTGGCCACAATTGCACCACTAAGTTAGGCACTCAAAGATGGTTAACCTATATGATTTCTACTCTGTTATGTGTTGCTTTATGTATACCGGTTCCACAGATCAGAACCCGGTTGAGTAGAAAACAAATCAAGTTGATCAAGTGCCTTGAATGTGGGTGTGTATTGTGTGTTTGTTGGAAATTACCCCACAAGATTATCTTTTTGTTATTATTTTTTTTATGAACGAAGGTGGAATGAATGTGAGTGGAAATCCAAACAACCAAATTATTCCTAGGATTTATGCAAACACCTAGGTTAATTGGAATTTGGATTTAATGTGGCAAATGAAATCTATGGAGGGGGAAAGAATGGGGAAACACTTACAGTTGTCTTCAACTGCACTTTACTCCAGTCTATCGCTTGTTGATTCCTTGATGGAGGTCTCTGCAAAACAATAGACACAGGAGAAAGCTAGTTAGAAAACAAATAAAGTGCAAGAAATGCGAAGAAAAGATCGGAAATCGTTGCCTCCTCGGCAACGGCGCCAAAATGTTGAACGTGTACGAACCTACGCTAACGTGTTCGGTTTTGGAAAACCTGTCGTTGTAGTTCGAAAGCGAAGAATTCGTGTTCAACAAATAAAATTTATACCGAAAATAATTCCGGGTCGAACACAGGGAGGCTACGTTGATCTATTCCGCAATTATATTTTTTTTTAAGATTTTCTTTAAGCAAGGCGTTATAATTACAATGGGGCTATCAAACTATGAGAGAGAGAGAGAGAGAAAGAGAGAGAGAGAGAGAGAAAGAGAGAGAGAGAGAGAAAGAGAACATGCATTCAATATTTCAATAGTTTATAAAAGTTACACTAGAATGCGGAAAATCAATTACACTATAAAGCAGAAAATTCTACACTAGAAAAGCTGTAAATAAGAATGGGGAGAGAAATGTTATCCTCCTCGACGATTGCTTGGAGGACGAGCCGGACGGGACGACGCCTGGACGAAGGAGAACGAAGCGGGACGAAGGAGGACGAATCAAAAGAACGGGAACGAAGCAGCACGTCATCGTAGTCGCGGGATCCACTTCCGAAGGGGAACGAAAATTGGACTTTATCTCGCGAGAAGCATCCCGGGTGTGGGACAAGCTTCTCTTGAGCTTTGGAGGGGTAGAGAGGAGAAAGAAGGGATGAAAATTTCGTATGGAGGGGGTCTCCTTTTATAGTTGCAAGGAGTGGGGGCAAAATAGACATTACATCATCAAAATAATAAATAAGGGGTCTTTAGTGACGGATAAATCCGTCACTAAAGCCCCGACGTGGCCGTCGCCGCCACGCCCACGCGCGCCCGCTCGGCTGGCCGCGTGCGTAACGCCTACGCACGTCCGCGAAGTCTCAGCCGTCCGATCGCGAGATCGGACTGCTTAAATCGCGTCCGCGCCCGCTGCAACCCGCCCGCCTGCGCGTGCGATCGCGCGTTACGCGGGGCGTCGAATCGCGCGTCGGAGCTATCGGGCGCCTGCGACCGCACGATCTCCATCCGACGCTCCACGCGCCTCAATAACCCGCGCCTCCAATCCACTCGCCGCGGCTCGAACCCGCGCAACGTGCTCGCGTAAGCGCGCTCGACAGCTGCGCTGCGGGGCACGGATGGTCGAGCGCACGTTTTAAGCGCCGGGCGGCCACAGCCGTTCGATCTCCATCTGACAGTGGAGAGCGATCGGACGGAGGCCTTCACAAAATGCCAGCGGCCGTTTGGGCGGCTGAGATGGCGCCACGTGGCGCCATCTTGGCCGTCCATCTTCTGGAAGTTGTAGATGGTGCCACGGATGTCGGATTGACTCGATTTTTGTGTCGTTGGGCTGCGATCGTCGATCCGAATTCATCCATGCGGTCGGATTTGTCATCTGAAGTGTGGATTTACACCATCCTGGCCCTTGATCTTCTAGGGTTCCCCAATCTCTATCTGATGCTACGGATTCCTGATTAGGGCGATCTTGGAGTCGTTGAACTCCAATCGTCGCCCTGATCACATCCATACGGTTGGATCTTTGATCCGAGGCCCCGATAAAATTTTTGCCCTGTCCAAGCACATAAAAGGAGACAATTAACCTCCATTTTATTCAAACTACTCTAAATGCGAGATGATGCATGTTATGCAATATTTATATCATGAAATGCAATCCTATGATTAAGAACATGCATAAATAGACATTTTAAGTAGTGTAAATGTGTTTACATCAATTACTCTAACTAACACTACAATTAATATAAAAAGTAGGAAAGTTACACTAGGAAAGCAATAAATCTAGCTAACAGACGAAGGTGGTAGTCCACCGGTCGGAGGTCAATGGCGATGAAATGGAAGAGACCCTCAGTTGAAGAAGGTAGTGTCCAAGAGCCAACAACCGATGGCTAGAGGCGATTGAAGGAAGGAGAGGAGTGATCTCTGTCATCGACCACTGAGGAAAGGAGGTGGAAGGTTGAGGGGTTGGACGAAAGGAACCACTCAAGGCGAGGGAGCTAGTTGCGTGTGCAAGGAGCTGGGGAGGGACTTAAGTAGTCGAGGTACTAATTCAGAGCACCACAATGGTGCGATTAGGCACCTAGGTCTTGGGCGATGGAGATGGGATCGAGGAACACACGAGAGTTTAAATCAAAATGCCATCGTTAAATGGGATATGGGTAAGGTGGCGATCACACACGCCAAAGCGCGCGAAGCTTCGAATCAGGGATGGCCACAGGATCAAGAGAGAAAAGGATGGATGGCCGTGATTGGGCGAGTTCATGAGGCACTACAGTGTCTCGCGACTGTAGGTGAGTTGGTATTTTTGCATGGAAGCCCTTATGGGCAAAGGGGTAGAACAATAGCAGTAAAGCCCTTAAGTGGCTAAGAAGTTCTGTAGAGTCGTCCTCAGATTTTGCAAATAGGCCCCTGCAACTTTCAAAATGATCCCTAGAAGGTTTTAATGTGAATAAATGTATGTGACCTAAGAACCTATATGTAATCTAATAAATGTAAGGTCCTAATGATGTCCAAATGCAACCAAGTTTTTGCTGAAGTTTAATTGAACATTTGGGAAGTTAATTTTACTTTTGATTTGAACTTTTGATCTCAAATGTTTGTTAAATTTGCAAATAGATCATCATTTTACAATAATAAATATAATATCTCATTTAATGACCTAATTTCTCGTTTTTAACACAGATTTGATGTTTTAGGCCTTTTTCACTATTTCCCACACTTAACCCATTTCATGTGTTAATTCAGTAGTGTTTAACCTAATTTCTAGCTTAACTTGAGCATTTTAGATATGATGAGCCACACCTCATCAAGGGGCAGCGAGGAAGAGAAGGAGTAGGAAGAGAAGAGGGGCAAGGAGGAGGAGGAAGACGGGGAGGAGGAGGGTTGAGGAGAGGACGAAAAGGAGGGGGTGTGGACAAGGAGGAGGACGACGACGACGAGGAGGGGTTACCTAAGGAAGGGGAGGAGGAGCAGGGGCGGTTACAAGTAGCTCTGCGACAAGGAGTTCTGTGGACAAGGAGGGAGGAGTTGCACGCAGTGTGGGGGAGGAGAGGGCTCTGCGATGGCATACAAGGTCAGACATTCGCCGTTGGTTTAATTACTAAGCGACAGCAAATGTATAATTCAATTTCAATTCTCATGTCCAAAATTTTATGGAAAATTTTATGTTGACATTTGTCGTCGCTTATTATAATAAGCAACAACAAATGTATAATTTAATTTCAATTCTCGCATCCAAAATTTTGCAGAAGATTTTAGGACAACATTTGTCGTCGCTTATTATAATAAACGACAACAAATATTCATTATATACTATTTTTTGGACGAGATGGGGTTACTCAACTTTTGTGTGGTCTTCGCCGTCGCTTAGATGAAGAAGCAACGGTAAACTTATTTTTACCGTCGCTTACGCAACCGACAGTAACTAACCGACGATAAATCACCTTTTTCTAGTGGTGATCATATTACACTCCTTGTTCACCTGCTTAAGCACCCTTGTCATTTATGCCCTATTCTTCATTTGCTTAGATCTTTGATTTTATCTGGTAACAAAATGAAATCCTGTTGTGCATCCCATTTTTCTTCGGTAATGGTCAAACAACAAAGGTCACATCACATAACAAGTCAAAGTTTCTATCCCCCTTTTAATGATTGGGAACATTTTCTTCTACTTATTGCAATTTTTCTCCAATTAATCACCATGTAATCAATCAAACAAAGAACATAAGAAAAAGTTGATTGCTTTACACCTACCTACATTTTGCATTTCACTATGCTTGTCACCACTCTTGTACAGTGAGCACATTTACTGGAAATCTTCAAAGGGAGCTATGAAGTTCACAAGCTCAATCATGCACCTACTATCCTCAGCCAAAGAAGAGAGAGAACAAAGATTCGTGCCTATATGAATTAACCTTTTGAAAGACTAACCATCGAGTGGGAATCAACCTAAAAACCCATGGAAGAACCTCACCTCCTACAATTATCCCTAGCAACATTGTACAGATGAGCGTCCCTAAATCTGACTCTCTGATAGTGAATTACTAAATAAAAGCATAAGTTGTAACGTTAAAGGTCTTCTAATTTTATTGCCATCTAATTCACATATGGAATGAGTACCGATGCTTCTTATTAGTATCAGTAGAAATAGTTTAATGTTTGAGGTTCATGGAATTTCATATGTGGCATGAGTACTGATACTAAACGTTAGCACTTGTACTCAGAGCACACTATTTGTGTGTTCCAAGAACTTTTCGTGCCTTACCTTGCCTTATCTATGACCAATGTGTATCGGTATCAAGCACTAGCACAGGTACTCGTTAGTTACATGTTGATCCCTTAAGTTCTTGAGGGCTCATCTTGATCCTCATGAGAAAAATTATGTGTGTGGAATGGAAAGCATAACTATCCTTGTTTTTGGTAACCACTCCATGTGATTTTCATATCTACCCATCATAAAAAAAATGGAAATCACCGCTTAGTCTCTACACATTTTAACCCACATCAAAATAAATACGTTAATGCATAAGTCACCCTCCCCTTTTCCCATCTACTCAACCCTCCGTCTTCTCTAGGAGCTCGATGGCCATGTCTACCACATTTGCATGCTAGACACGCCACCACAAACAAATATGCGATCACCATAGCACCACCATTACAAAATAATATACCATTATGATGAAATAATCTATGTTTGACCTCACTCTTTTTAATAATCTAGAATCTCATTCAGATAAATTGAGAAGAGATTAGCTATCCTCCGCACAACAATCTATCAAATTAATGCAAAGATAGAAACTCAAGTGTACGGATCTCTTGCAGATATCTGGACTCCCCACCAATTAGACCACATGTTCTCGGGCAACCTTAGCTTTGTTGCGTGGTACAAAAGAGCTACCATGAATGGTGTTAAATTAGTTTGAGGTTCTCTCGTCATGGGTCCACCCGTTTCTTCTTAAAGCCACACAGGTCCCCCAGCACCCGAAAAGCACAACCACATCGTGATTCAAATGGTCAAGAAATAGTTAAAGGTAGGCCTCGTGGTAAAATATGTTTAATTTCGTAAGTAGGGACAAATGTATGCCAACTTCCTGGGATATTATAATATCCATGCCTCCATGTTTCCATTCCACGTTTATAACGCCAATGGTAGTTACTGCATATGAACGATAAGTTGTCGTGTATCCTCTGCATATTAATGTTAATAAGTACATAATATGGCACAATGACAGCGACTATTTTACGGGCGGAAAAACTAAAAATGCCAAGCACCCATTTGTTTAGAGGTACAAACCAGAGCCTTTCGCGTTTCAGTTGAAAAATTTCCAAAGAAATTTATTTAGGATTACATCTACTTACGGCGAAATAAAATTAATTCAAAGAACTTTTAAGCATAGTTTATTTGAGAGATTAATTTTTTTTGAGTGATTAACTTTTGTTTATTTAAAAAATTAATTTTCTTTTGGTTACTATAGGTTAAGAGTTTTTAATATTAATTTGTCTAACATCAATTATTACTGGTATTAGATAAATTCTTGTTTAAATTCAACAATTTTATTGTGTCTTTGCAGTTTCTGATTAAAATTGTTAACGTCACTGTTAACTAAACACTACAAGAGATAATATTTCAATTTAATACTAATTCGAGTAAATATAAATTGATCTTAATACCATTCTATAAGTAAACACAATTAAAAATTAATATTAATTTTATATTTCTTAACATTACTTCCTTAACCCTTCAAGTAAATTAACCCTTAAGATCATTGTATCCAACTTCCCACTCCCCCAAGTATACAACACTAACCCTCCATACCTTCTCATTACCAATTCTACATCCAATTCTTCAACCTCTCATTTTTGAAATCAAGAATATACCCCAAAGGTATAATTCCCACAGGCAAGGAGGGACTCATAAGATTGGAACTCAGGACCCATCATGCCGGTAGCGACGTGTTCCCCAAAATTGTTTGTTTTTATATAATTTTATTTTTTTAAAAAGTAGATATTTTTGTTAGAAGGAACAACTTGATACAAAAATACGCACCTAAAGAAGACGAAAAATTCAATCGCACCCAACGAAGAGGAAGTTAGTAAAAGACAAATGGAATAGCTGGTTAGAAAAATAGAGACAGCGATTGAAGAGTATCTGCTACTGCTATCGTACGGTGGGCTCTCATGGTACATATCAGATTAGAGTAGACTATATTTATATATATCAGTAGTTTATTCCGGGTCGTGTTTGACTTCCCCAATAAATCGAAAATACATGGGGTGCATCTTATAAACTCTGATACACACCGTTACAATTCGATTTTAAATACTTATAAGATTTGAGATTGATCTGTTTTGATTAATTTTAAGATGCAGTCATCTAATGAGAAATAATTAAAAATAAAAAATAAATCACAATCACATATGTAATGTAGTGAAGTAAAAAATAATTAAGAGACAGTAAAAGAAACAGAGTAAATAGTTTATCAACATTACAAGTCATCACAACTACGACAGAAAAAAATATAACGGAAAAATAATTAAAATAATATTATATAAAACAAAATGTACACTACTACAACATAAGTTAGGGAAACAGTAAGAAAACGTAGCTAAGGCTGGGTTCGACTGGACCCAGCTCCCTCTGTAGCCGGTGGTGCTGACTGCTTAATTCCCTTACCTAAACAAGGCTATAAAATTTTTGGAATCAGCGAACACCGATTAAAGTGGTAATTTAGCCATTTACATGTAATTTAGACAAACAAGTAATTAATGCAATTAAGTGATTATCCATTTTTATCTAGTTCAACCAAGTACTCCTAATTTGTTGTTCCTTTATTCACTTAAATCATTTCTTGATCTGGCCTGTTTCTCACGGGAACGATCTTGATTGCAATCTTTTCCATGATGTGGGAGGTACATGTGACGCTCTCCTGGCCGGGAGAGTCCCTCGTGGTAGTCCTACACTTAGTCAACCACCCTGAGGTCATGGTCGCGACGTAGCGGTGATTACGACACGTGTGATAATCGCACGGGTAGCTATCCCGTACTGGCACGCAGTCAGTCGTTTCCGCTAGCGGGTACGCCTAAAGGTACAACACAGAACAGTATATGACTTTGCCCTCTCAGAACAGGGGTCTTGCTCCTCAAAACAGAACAGGGGTCTAGCTCCTCCACAATCCACGTACCCTCGTCCGACTATCCCGGTTTGCCTAGTGGGCATAACAAGAGTCGGTGAAGGGTAGCTAGTTCTAACCCCGGGCCTCGTGGGGCGGCTAGCTCCCTCCTTACACTAACTAGCACACCCCAATATCACGTACGCAAGGGCCGAACAGGAGTCGGTGTAGAGTGACTAGTCCTAACCCTGGGTCTCAACCTAAGGGGCGGCTAGCTCCCCTCTACTCTAAAAGATAGCAGCTCTCCTTGGTATCGCGTATACAAGCACCAGCTCACTTTCCGTCTACAGGAGTTCTTCTCCTAATTCCCCGTAGGATTCATGCTGGTATTTCTTTCGTTTTATATTCCAAACTTTCATATATGTTTATTTACATTACCGGATCCATTCTTAAACCAGGCAGCTCATGATTTTCTAATTGACAAGGTATCAAATTTAAGTAACCAATACATTTGTTAGCACTTAAAGTTTTACATGCATCTAAAGTAAATAGTGTAGCTCAACTAAACTCATTTGTTCCTACCCTAGGGTTCATCCTCATCCTAGGGTTCTACATATATCTCAAGTAAACAGTATAGCTCAAACCATACGCATTTGTTCATGTCCTAGGGTTCATTCTCATCCTGGGGTTCATTCAAGTTATTCTAAACATACAGTTCATTTGTTTAAATCAAAATATTAATGTAAGCCACTCAATCGGAAAAATGGGAGGAATAGGGGCTCGGATCGCAGGTCCCGTTGCTGCCGCAGGTCTCGCGTATTCAACTGGCTAGAGATCAATACAATTGACCACCACATCAAATGAGTCCAAAACCGTATACAAGTGACATTAACTCATAGAGGAACTCAAGCAAAAATCAACCGCAGTTCGTTTGCGGAAATTCGATTCTGTTTGGGCCCTAAACGTGCCAAAAACACGCACACTATCCAAAATCAGACGTCTGGGACTAGTCTCAGATGTCTTAAAAGACGTTGACGTGTCTTTGTGCATGTGTGTTAAGAGGTGTCGTTATAGTCGCACTTGATACGTTGGCTTTAAAATAAGTAAATGGAGGTGAGTCCGAGTGTCGGTCTCAGGGAGGCGTGGAAAATGGATTTTTGCTTGTCACTTGTTGTCACGGAAAGTGCGGAATTTTGCTTGCGAAAGAAGCGGTTTTGAAAAGCGAGAGGAAGAGATAGAGAGAGAGAGAGAAGGTTTAGGGTTAGAAAGTTCTTTGTTTTGATCATGCAACTTGAATGGAAATTAAAATGACAATTGAACGGAAAATAACTTCATTAATCATGCACTTGTAGTTCATAACTTACAACATTGAATACATGCTTCAACAAAAGTAATAGAAAGCTTAAAAGAGAGAGAGAGAGAGGGAGAGTGTGTGGAGAGCGACGAGGTAGCCACGGCGGTGGAGGAGGCTCCGTCGGTGGCTTATCGTCTCCGACACTTACAAGAAGGCCTAAAGCTAGCTAAGAGAGGGGTGGAGTAGTTGCAAGGGGAGTGAATGCCTTGAATGAGTGGTTGGAGGGGGTATAAATAGGGTTAAGGGCTTCCTAAAAGAAGAATGGGCTTTAGCGATGCCCAGAGCATCGCTAAAACCACTCCCAAAAGCGTCGGTGAAGCCCTCCAGCCGTTGGTCAGCCTCCTACCTAGTTTCTTCTCCTCGTGCGATCCGCGGCTGTTGAACGAGAGCCGTCCGATCGAAGATCGAACGGCTGAGAATCCTCCTCGGCTGCGCTGGGATTACACCTCGGGCACGCGTGTGCGCGCGCATCATCGCTCGACGTATGCTTGCGTGTGGGTGCCCGTGAGCTGCGGTTGCGCCGCGTGGCGAGATCTCAGCTGCCCGCTGCTAATCGGGCACCCCAATTTCACCGCGCACGCCCCCCGTCTTCAATTTCGACTCCGCGCGGCTCGAACCCGCGTCGCGTGCGTGCGGGTGTGCACGCTAACCGTTGCGCCACGCCCACGCTTTGTCGATCAAATGGCCAAGATTTGATCTCGGCTGGATGAAGGCACGGCGCACGGTGGAGCGGGGTTGACGTGGCGCAATATGGGCCGTTGATCTCCAGATCAACGGTCAGAACTTCTTGGGCCCATTGTAGGAGCTCCGGATGTCGGATTTGGCCGATCCTGAGTCCGTTGGACTCTGTTCGTCGTTCTGAATCCATCCGTGCGGTCCGATTGCTCATCTGAGGTCTGCTTTGACAAATGCTTACACAAATGGCCATTAATACAGTTTATAAGCAATCTTGGTACATGATGCATGCAATGCTCCTATTCTACATATGTTGTACCTTTTATTTTAAAGATGGGCCATATTCAACATAATTATCACCCCCTTGTGTAGTGTTATCAGACGTCAACACTCACCCTGGCTTTCCTACAGCTTCCTTGGACGTCTGGATCCTTCCACGATCGTCTAAGGTGAGTTCCAGACGTCGAACTCTCTTTTCGATCGTCTGGAAGTACGGTCAGACATCTGGCGACGTGTCCAGACGTCCAAAAACACCTCGAAGGGCACACCCCATGCCTTTCCAATGCTCTTCTCCTGCGTACACACGCGCAGAGCTAAATAAAAGCTGGACAAATTCTTGCGGTAAGGCCTGCATAGCCGTAAACCGCACAGAAGCACATACCTTGGCAGTGAGCATGCTTTCAGATGTCTGGCTTCAGCTTCGGATGTCCTTCTACTACTCAAGACGTCTGGGAGATGCTCCAGACATCTGATACTGGAAAATATCCAGTACGTAGAACTCTCCCGCGAGTTGTCTCCTTTGCGGGCTCGCCTGCAGGAGCTGCAGCAGTGCCTCCAATGGCTGTAGGAGGCCAACACTTCTGCTCGTAAGCTCCTCCTCGCTTGCGCCCTCGACTCCTCCCACCCAAGCTCCTTCGAGCTCCTGCGGCTCCCTCTCGAGCTCTTCCTATCGAGCTCCTCCCACGCTCTCGCTCCCCTCTCCTCCTCCGCGTCCCGTCTCTCTCTCTTCTTCCTCTCCACTCGCCGCGCTGGAAGGAAGGGAGGAAGGTGGCGGCCAGCAGGTGGGAAGGATGGAGGTGGTGGCTGGTGGAGATGGGGAGAGTGGCGTGGGTATGGGGTTTAAATAGGAAAAGGTTAAGGTTTGGGGTGAGGAGAGAGAGAGGTGCGTGCGTGTGTGCGCGCGTGGAAAAAGAATAAAAGGTACGGTTCTTTTACTTTCAGACGTTTGACCCTCCATCCAAACGTCTGACGGCTAATCCAGACGTCTTAAACAACCCAAAAGGGCAGCAGATCATTTCAACATAACAAACTTAAAGGAAGTTTCGTCCCTGAAACTTGAGCCAAGTAGGGTACGGAAAAAGTAGCGTAAAAGTGCATAACAAACTTAAAGAGGATCAAAGTAGATCTGAAGAGACGTACCCTCGCATCGCCGCCTCAGGCTCCCAAGTGGCCTCCTTGTATCGCTGGCTTCTCCATAGGACTTTCACCAGTGATATTTGCTTCCGTCTCTGACTCTGGTCGGCTCTGTCTAATATCTGTACTAACCTCTCGGGATAGGTCAGGTCATCTCCCATCTCGACGCTCTGGTGGCTCAGAACGTGGCTGGGATTGGAGACGTACTTCCTAAGGTTGGACACATAGAATACGTCATGCATTCTAGAGAGCTGGGGAGGAAGGGCAAGCTGGTAAGCAACGAGACCAACCTGCTCCAAGACCTCAAAAGGTTCCACAAACCTTAGCACAAGCTTCCCTTCCACCCCAAAACGCTGCAAGCCCTTCATGGGTGAAACACAGAGGAAGACGTGATCCCCAACCTCGAACTGTACCTTTCTGCGCTTCCTATTAGTGTAGCTCTTCTGCCTGCTCCTGACAGTGCGGAGTCACCTGGGGCCAACATCCCACTTGGTCCCCACCTCAACCCAACTCAAGGGTGCAGTACACCTCCTCCCGTACAGAGCCTCGTACGGCACCATGCTGATGCTCGAATGATAGTTGTTATTAGATGCAAACTCTGCCAGGGGTAAATGTTCCTCCCAGGAATCTCTCCAGTCTGGTACATAAGCGTGTAGGAGGTCGTCGGGTGTCTGTATGGTGCACTCTGACTGCCCATCGGTCTGGGGGTGGTATGCGGTACCGAACCTCAGACGGGTCCCCAATGCCTCATGAAACTCTGCCCAGAACTCTGAAGTGAAACGAGTATCCCTATCGGATACGATCTCGCGAGGGACTCCGTGTAGATGCACCACATCTTTGACATATCTCCCTACTAGTTGTGCTGGCCCAAAAGTGACTCGGGTTGGCAGGAACCGTGCCGTCTTCGTCAACCAGTCTACTATCACCCAAACAGCATCGTCTCCCCGCCGGGTAACTGGTAGACCCACCACTAAGTCCATGGTGATGCTCTCCCATTTCCACTCTGGCAGAGAAAGTGGTTGTAACGGCCCTGCAGGCCTTTGGTGCTCAGCCTTCACCTGCTGGCATACCAAGCACTGTTGGACAACTCACCAACATCCCACTTCATCCCTCTCCATCAGAAGTCGCGTAGCAAATCGTGGTGCATCTTTGTATTTCTGGGATGTATGATGAACCGGGACCTGTACGCCTCAGTCAGGAGCTCTCTCAACAACTCCTCGTCTCTAGGAACGCATAAGCCTCCCCTCATGCGCAATATCTCGTCTGAGAAGGAAATGTCTCCTAGATCCCCTGTCAACACCCTGTCTCGCAGTATCCGTAAGTACGGAACGACCATCTGTCCGGCAATGATGCGGTCTATCAGCTCTGGTCGTTCCTGTCGTGTCACTGTTACTGCCCCGTAGTACCCCTGTGACTCCCGAGGTCACCAACTGCCCACCTCCTCCATGAGTCTCCAACTCGATGCCTACGAGCTGGCCAAGTAGGTGGGCGCCTTTCGGCTTAAAGCATCGGCCACCACATTGGCCTTCCCTCGGTGGTAGGAGATGCTGCAGCTGTAGTCCTTCAAGAACTCTAACCAATGCCTCTGTCTCAGATTGAACTCCTTTTGCTCAAATAGGTACCTGAGGCTCTTATGGGCAGTGAAGATCTCGAATGTCTCACCATACAGGTAGTGCCTCCATGTCTTCAGCGCGAAGACAACTGCTGCCAGCTCTAAGTCATGGGTGAGGTAGTTATGCTCATGGGTTTCAGTTGCCGCGAAGCATATGCGGCAACGTGACCCCTCTGCATGAGCACATTGCATAACCCCTGCAATGATGCGTCGGTGTAAACCATAAACCTGCCACTATTGCCTGGAATGGTAAGTACAGGAGCTGAAGTCAATCTCTCCTTCAACTCTTGAAAGCATGCCTCACACTCGTCGGTTCAGGTAAAGGGCACGTCCTTTCGGGTCAGCTGAGTCATAAAACGCGCGATCTGAGAGAATCCTCTGATAAGCCACCGATAGTAGCCTACCAGTCCCAGAAAACTGTGTACCTCTATTACTGTGCATGGTCTCTCCCTCCTGAGCACGGCCTCAACCTTAGCTAAATCCACAGCTAATCCGTCTCTCGAAGTCACGTGGCCCAAGAAGTTACCTGTCTCAGCCAAACTCGCACTTGCTGTACCTGGCATACAGCCTGCGTCGTCTCAAGGTATCCAGGACCATACGTAATCGCTGTCCTTGCTGCGCCTGATCCCGTGAATAGACTAGGACGTTGTCAATGAATACCACCACAAACTGGTCTAAGTACGTCTGAAAACATGGTTCATCATGTCCACGAAGCTGCGGGGGTGTTGGTCAACTTGAAAGGCATAACCAAGAACTCGTAGTGCTCGTATCAAGTATGGAAAGCTGTCTTGGAGACGTTGGTCTCCTTGATCCTCAACTGGTGGTAACCTGACCTCAGATCTATCTTAGAGAACACGGTGGTGTCTCTCAACTGGTCAAAAAGGTCATTGGTACGAGGCAGCGGGTACTTATTCTTAACGGTGACCCGATTCAACTATCGGTAGTCGATACAAAGTCGTAAGGTACCGTCCTTCTTCTTTACAAACAACACAGGGGCTCCCCACGGGGACGCACTGGGCCTCACAATGCCCTTCTCCAATAGGTCCTGTAACTGTGGCTTGAGCTCTCGCAATTCAAGTGGCGACATCCTATACGGTGAAGTAGAAATGGGGCTGGTCCCCAATACTAGTGAGATCTCAAACTCGATCTCACGCTCAGGTGGTAGTCCTAGCAGCTCCTTTGGGAAAATGTTGAGGTACTCGCAGATCATCGAAATGCTCTGAAAGTCAACCATGGGACTAGGCTTCTACTACAACATAAGCTAGGAAGCCCTTACACCCCTGGCCCAAAAGGTTTGCTGCTTGAAATGCAGAGATGCACCTAAAACCTCCGTCCATCGGCTGGCTGTGAAACTCAAAGGGAGGTAACCCTGGTATGGAGAAGACGATCTTCCGCCCAAAACAGTCTACCAAAGCATGATAGGCAGACAGCTAGTCCATTCCTAGAATCATGCTAAAGTCCCCCATGGGAATTACAATCAGGTCAGCAGAATTACAAATGGCCAGAAACTGTAACCATACCTACCACCACAAAACCTGAAGCTCTGGCATCTCCGTGAGTCAGGGCGTTGGGACGCCTCTTGGTCCTGGGTGCAGATGAAACAGCTAAGCCCGGGGCAAGGTGGGTGGCGGCTAGTCGGTACTCTCCTCGTGGCTGGTGACTACGGCCGCCAGATCAGCCTCTAGTACTTGGCGTTGGGAGCATTTGGTATGCTCCAGTCCTAAAGGGGTACTCCCTCCTCAAGTGGCCTGGTTGGCCACACTAGTAGCAGAGAGGGACACGGCTTCCTCCCTCAATCTGTCCTTGCTGGTGACTGAGCGGGGGTCTGATGCTGACAGCTAGCCCCTGTCTGGGGTCGCCAAAGGCCACTGGTGGCTCCACAGAGTGGAACGGTCCCCCCACAGGCACCACGTGCCTCCTCTCCTAGCGACCCTGCGAGTGTTCCAGCTAGTAGAGCCTCCTTTGATCTCCCCTAACTCACCTGGCGATACGGTGACTCTGTCGTCCTACGGAAGGCTCCCCCTCCAGACCCTCGGAAGGGACATGAGGGGGCAGCGGAGTCGGCGGAAGCTGAAATTCTTCTCGTACGACCTCTCGAATCAACTGGATGAGGTCCTAGGCCTGGACACTCAGGAGGAGAGGCAAGGCAGCACTGGTCCCAAGCCCGACACGTCTGCCCCTGCACCTACAACGAGGCATCTCCTACAAGGAGATAAAATAGAAAGAACAGGGACTGTCAATAACACTAGATTACATGAAGAATTACGACTCGGAAGCAAAGAGCAAAGTTAACGTTGTGATGGCTATCTTAGTTACATGCATGTGAGTGGTTACTTCCAGACCATTTGATGTATTTCTCGAGATAACCTTGCTCTGATACCATCTTATTACAACCCGATCCCAGATCCCTACAGAACCCGAGACCGGCCTGCCTCGACTAATCCCAAGACCTAGTCGTCCAATGAGAAATAACCAAAAGCAGGAAATAAATCACAACCACACATGCAATTTAGTTAAGCAGAAAGTAATTAAGAGACAGTAAAAGAAATAGAGCGAATAGTCTATCAATATTATAGGCCATCACAACTACGACAGAGAAAAGTACAGCGGAAAAATAACTGAAATAGTATTACATAAAATAAAATACGCACTACTACAATAGAAGCTAGGGAAACAGTAAGAAAACGTAGCTAAGGCAAGGCTCGACTGGGCCCAACTCCTTCTGCAGCTGGTGGTGCTGGCTGCTCAATTCTCTGACCCTAGCAAGGTTATAAAATTTCCGGAGTGAGCGAACGCTGAGTAGAGTGGTAATTTAGCCATTTACACGTAATTAAGACAAGCAAGTAATTAATGCAATTAAGTGATTATACATTTTCATCTAGTTCAACCAAGTACTTCTAATTTATTGTTCCTTTATTCACTTAAATCATTTTTGATTAGTCAACCACCCCGAGGTCACGTTCGCGACGTAGCGGTGATTACGGCACGCGTGAAAAGCATACGGGTATCTATCCCACACTGGCACGCGGTCAGTTGTTTATGCTAGCGGGTACGCCTAAAGGTACAGCATGGAATAATACAGGGCTTTGCCCTCTCAGAATAGGGGTCTTGCCCCTCAGAACAGAACAGGGGTCTCACCCCTCCACAGTCCGCGTACCCTCGTCCGACTATCCCTGTTTGCCCAGTGGGCCTAATAAGAGTCGGTGTAGGGTGGCTAGTCCTAACCCTGGGCCCCGTGGGGTGGCTAGCTCCCTCCGTACACTAAGTAGCACACCCCAGTACTACGTACGCGAGGGCCGAACAGGAGTCGGTGTAGAGTGACTAGTCCTAACCTCGGGTCTCAACTCAAGGGATGGCTAGCTCCCCTCTACACTGAAAGACAACAGCTCTCCTTGGTACCGTGTACACAAGGACCAACTCACTTCCCATCTACAGGAGTTCTTCTCCTAATTCCCCATAAGGTTCATGCTGGTATTTCTTTCGTTTCATATTCGAAACTTTCAGATCTCTCTTTTTACATTATCGGTTTCATTCTTAAACCAAGCAGCTCGTGATTTTCTAACTGACAAGGTATCAAATTTAAGTAACCAATACATTTGCTAGCATTTAAAGTTTTACATGCATCTCAAGTAAACAATGTAGTTCAACCATACTCATTTGTTCCTGCCCTAGGGTTCATCCTCATCCTAGGGTTCTACATGTATCTCAAGTAAACAGTGTAGCTCAAACCATACGCATTTGTTCTTGCCCTAAGGTTCATTCTCATCCTAGGATTCATTTAAGTTATTCTAAACATGCAGTTCATTTGTTTAAATCATAATATTAATGTAAACCACTCTACTGGAAAACACAGGAGTGGAAGCTCGAATGGCAGATCCCGTCGCCTCCACGGGTCCCACGTACTCAACTGGTTAGAAACCTATACAATTGACCATTACATCAAACGAGTTCAAAATAGTATACAAGTGACACTAACTCGTAAGGAAGCTCAAGCGAAAAACAATGATAATTCGTTTGTAGAAATCTTGTACAGTATACAGTGGCTAGAGACTTATAAACATTCTCTTACAGTAGCCGCTCATTACAGTGTACGGATATAAAATAATGGTATATCGAAGATCCCGTCGAGATCGTTGATAATTTTAAAAATAATTTATAATTTATAAGAAATATAATATATTCATAATAAAATAAAAATGAACATGTAATCATATTATTCTTAATTGATATACGATTTGAGAAGGAAATCTAATCTCAACATTAATTATAGGTGATGTAGCATATGAGATGGTAGGCTGTACAGAGTTTTCGTGGATAAAATCCTTACATTCTCCGTAATTACAATTGAACCCACGCGGTGCAAGTTACATGGAATCATAAAAACAAAAAAAATAAAAGAAAAAGAAAAGCTTGAATAATATATAGGAGAGAACACGTTTTTTTGCTTTTGGATTCTGGATGGTGGATGTTCGAATTAATTTGTTGCAAGAGTATGGATTTGTGCCCCTTTTATGGATAGGCATCCGTTGGTCTTTCCCGTTTATTTCTAACGAAAATTAAACTCAACGAGCCCAAGGTTAAAGATTTAGCATAAAAAATCTTTTCAGATCCGATCACAACATTAAAAGCACTAACGATAAATCTACGAAAACTAGTTTATCTCAAAAGTATCAATAAAAAGATGTTTGGGATACAGAATCTTTAAGTTTCGTTTTCGAGGGTGGATAGGGATACATTAAAATAAAATAAGTAAGATAATTATTTATATAGGTGGTGGTAGGATAAAAGAAAGGTCAACTAAAAAATTAAAATAATTACTGTGGATGTTTATTTAATAATATAATTTGGAATAAATATATTCGTGAATATTTATTTAATATTAAAAATAAAAGTAGATAATAAAAATAAAAATAAATATTATTAGAAATTGATTGGAATGATGGGAAATAATTATATATAAATTTATATTTAAATAATAAAACATATTTGAACAGAATTTATAGATCGAAATGATCCTGTTGTAAAAGAGAAAAAAAAAAAGTCCCTCCTGACCTAAGAGTAGGCGTCGCCGCCGGGAGTTCGTCCGGTTGCGTAAAGTGCCCTACTGTTTTGAAGACAGACAGTAGGGGGATTGGAGGCTTGAGATGCGGCGCGGAAAATGACCTCAAAAAATCACCGCTGTTTTATATACGACCAGTAGCGCCCATCCCAAAGAAGAATGTATGGGATACAGAACATTTCGTACCAACCAAAAAAACAAAACCAAAAAACATACCTCCCTCCTTAGCACACGATGTCACCACCGATTGCATCCCCGTTGCAGTGGCTTAGCTTAGTGTCAGCTATATGGCTCCAATCCATCAATGGCCCCAACACGGATTTCCCCGTCTACTCCTCCCAGCTCAAGTCCCTCCTCTCCATCAACCAACTCCGCCTCATCTTCCTCACCTCCGCCTCCGACGCCGGCAAGCTCCTTGGCTTCCTCTCAGGGATTGCCGCCCTCCACCTCCCGCTCCCCATCGTCCTGCTCATCGGCGCGTCCCTCGTCTTCTCCGGCTACTTCTTTCAGTATCTCCTCCTCGTCACCGACTCTCTATCATCGCCCTCCGCCTACTGGAAGTTCTTCCTCCTCAGCGTCGTCTCCGGTAACGGCATATGCTGGATCAACACGGTCTCCTACATCGTCTCCGTGTGCAACTTCCCGGCGCGTCGACGCGTGGCCTTGGGCCTAACCACGAGCTACGTAGGCATCAGTGCTGCCATCTACACCGCGTTGGCCGGTGCAGTCTCGGATACGCCACCGGAGCTCAAGACACGCACGTACCTTCTTTTAAACGCCGTGGTGCCCCTTGCGGTCGCATTCGTGGCTGCACCGTTCACAAGCGAGATGGTACGCGGCTCGCGGGGTGGCAAGGATGGCAGTGCAACGAGGGACAAGAGGTTGCTACTGGTGATGTCCTTAATCGCAGCAGCCACGGGGGTGTTCACGACCATTGGTAGCATCGGTCGAAAGTTGGCGTCGCACGAGCTGCTGATTGGCCTCATGGTGATGCTGGTGGGGGCACCGCTGGTTGCACCACTGTGGTCGTGGTGGTGCAACATGGGGGAGGATAAGAGCAAGGTGTATAACGAAGAAGGTGTAGGGAGTAGAGTGGTGTTGCGAAGTGGAGGTAGTGGTGATGAAGTGGCGGTGGTGGAGGAGGAGGGGGAGGAGAGTGTGTGGCCGACGTTGAGAAGCGTGGAGTTTTGGTTGTATTTTTTCGGGTACCTTCTGGGACCAACGGTCGGATTGGTTTTTCTCAATAACTTGGGACAGGTGGCGGAATCTCGTGGGGTGAAGAGTACATCCTCTGTGGTCTCCCTCTCGTCTTCCTTTGGGCTGCTCGGTCGCCTGCTTCCGCCATTGTTGGACTACTTCAGTGACGGGTACGTGTCTGATCCTTGATTTCTACCATGATGATATTATTTGGAAAATGTCGCATGTATAGCACACATTGCACATATTTGCATGGGTACAATTTTTGCATGCTATCGTCATCAATCTTGATTTCTTTTATATGTTCTGCGTATCTAACGAGGGCAGGTACTGCTACCCGTAGTCATCAATAGCTACAGATGGCTGAATTTTTTGTTTTTTTTTTAAGATAAACTTTCATTGATGGAAACTAAGTAAGTTACACCATAATATCACACCTTCAAAAGAAAAATTCATCTCCTAAAAATTAAGGGATGATACTCGTCTAAGGATGAAAATATTAAATTTAAAAAATACACAACTATGTCCAACCTACTAAAATTTTTCACACATCAAATAAGGATTCACATCATCAAATAATGTCGAAGATAATGCATGAGAACTAGAGCTCGCTGTAGTTAGAGAAATGGGGGATCACACCCATTTCTTGCACAAAAATCACCACCGTTCCCTTTCGCACATTCACGAGTAGAGGGCGTCAGTTTAGGTGTGGAAAGAGTTGTGGGCTTTTCATTTTCTTCATCTAATTATACTTCAACCGCTTAAGTAGGTGTAACTAAATCAAAGTCGGTTGGTAGAAAGTTAACATCCAAACTATAACAGACGGAGAGGAACCTATACGATACATATATACGTGTAAATATGTAGCTTGGCATGGAATGGAAATGATATTAGAGTGACATTGGCAATGTATGGAAAGTTTGAACGTAAATTTTTACTTACAAAGGTAACCCGTAGGAAAATTCTCTTGTTTCTGTTTTTTTTGGGTGTCATATATCATCTAAATTTTAATTTCATAGGTGACATGTGTGCAAATTTCTTAATTTGAAAAAGGGAAAAAGAAAGGAATTTTTGTTATTTTTCAATACGTTGAGAATATAATTAACTTAAGCCTACCGGTTTTTTACATATAAACTAGGGTCAATGTTTGGAAGCTGATTACAATAATATCCATTCAAAAATGATGATTACAAAAATATTCTCCAGAGATGAAAAATCATGCAGATTTCTAATATTTTTCAAGACTGATTTCAAATATATTGCTTCATTATTCTTAAAGCGACTTAAATATAGGTCAAGGATTTATACGTATTGACTTCACATTATTGTTGATCTTTCTAATTGGAATCATGTAGACTCTTAGTAAGTTACCAAAATAACATGGATCCGTGGTTGCAAATAAGGGTCGGACTAAAAGATTCAGTTGGATAATTTTGTCTAACATTGGTAACTGATACCCAGACAAGAGGTAAAAAAAAGGGAGACTGCATTACATTGAAACAAAATAAAAGCATCAAGGAATTTATGCATGATGCTTTTTAACGTTTAAGGAGCGCATTCAAATTTAGAAATCCATCCGACGATAATCATTGATTACGACAGCGAAGATCCAAGCTCAAACCCCAACCTTGCATTACCCGGGAGTTGATGTTGCGGGAGCGACCTAGTTTACCCGCAAGCTGTTCTAGGTCACAGATAAAAACAATTAATTAAGGATTCTTATATGAATTACTCTTATTTTTATTCCTCTTTGTTTATCTTGATAAACCTTTTTGGTGGGCCATTCGTATTCGTGGAGTAGTTAACCAGTGTTTTCAAGCTTTCATTTACGAAAATTATTCGGATGAATCATTGAAACTCACATTTTTTGTTGGATGAAAATGCTATAGAAGTAAAATTTAAGGGACAAGAATACACATTTCCATACTTCTAAAACTATTTACAAATTACCAAAACCGTTGAACTCCTGTCACAAAGTTTGCTAAATTCAGTTATACATATAAGTGACACCATCTAACGTGTTAGTGCGAATCTAGTTCTGATTCATTGATGACCTTTCTTTGCACTTATTTGACAGTAGCAATCACTTGATCTCGAGGCCAACGGTCATGGCAATTCTAACGGGGGCAATGACTTTGTGCTTCTTGTTACTAATCAACACAACCAACATTGCTCTATACATCAGCACGGTCACCATCAGTGCATGCACAGGAGCAATCACCTCCGTTGCTGTTTCAGCAACTGAGGAGCTCTTTGGTGGAAAATATTTTGGTGTCAATCACAACCTTATCGTCGCTAACATCCCTATCGGCTCCATTTTATTTAGCTACTTTGCAGCAGTAGTGTATCGGAGATCACAGAAAGGCAACGATCTATGCATAGGGAGTGCATGCTATAGGATGACATTGATCATATGGGCCATCTTTTGCGCTGTTGGAACAGTTTTATACGTCGTCCTCTACATGAGGACTAAAAAGAAAGGTTTAAAAAGGACCGAAAATGTACAACTTACTGGGAGAGAGGTTGCTTCAAATGGTAATATAGAAGGGAAGGGCAATGTAACGAGATGAGATGCGACCGTGTATAATATTCTTGAATGCTTAGGAAACTAGAATAAGATACTGGGAGTTATCCATGTTTAATACGTAAAATTAGTAATGACTACGTTAATGTTGAGATTGATTCACAGATCCTGATGCTTTGAGAAATGTTCATTTGTTTGACGAATTCGGATGTTATATCGGAAACGTCAAAATAACCCAGAAATATTTTGACGTTTAACTTTTAACGATGAAATTGCTGTTTCCTCCGAAGTATGTTTTTGTAGAAATTTTCTCGAATAAAAAAAAAAAGAAAAGAACACCACCTTCTGTCTCCTATGCTATAAAGTAATACAACGATATCTGATTACATAACGTCGGTGAAAGTCTACTTATTGCAACGATCAAATAACAGGATAAAATATACACCTCATGGTTGGATCATCCTCCATGAATCTCCGCCATTCGACCACACTTTGATGGGCCACCACAGTTTTGTTACGCGGTGCAAAAGATACCATGGATGACGTTAGATCAATTTGAGGTTCTCCCGTGCCCTTCAGATCGATGGTGGATTGCATGAGTCCACCCGTTTCTCCTTAGAGCCACACGGATCCCCGTCACCCAAAGAAGCACAACCGACGTGACGGCGCATGGTGATCGAAATGGTTAAGCCATGGTTGAAGATGGGCCTCGTAGTAAAATATGCTTAATTTCGTACACAGGCACAAATGTATGGTATGCTCAACGATGCACGCCTCTCTCTCTCTCTCTCTCTCTCTCTCTCTATATATATATATATATATATATATATATATATATATATATATATATATATATATAAAAGTTGTCATGTATCTACATTTTTATTTTTTTTGACTTATGCAGAAGAAAGTAAGAGGTGATGTCAGGGATAACGCATGTGTGTGTCCTGTCTCGGCTTTGGCTCTAGATTGAGTGAAAACTAATTTGACGTTTGGACTTTTAATTAATTAATTAAAATAATTGTTTAATTAATTAGATAATTAATTTTTTTATTGAATACCATAATGTTAATTTACAACATCTTTCACGCTCTTTAGAAAGGTTGTGAGGGTGTCACCAACAGAACAACACATTCTACCTTCCTCTTCTCCACTATATGTGTGCACGCACGGTACACATGCATGTAGGTTGATCAACAAAAGCTGAAGTTGATTAAGTGATCTTTTCTTTTGCTTCACTCAAATTGGCAATAGCAATCATAACCTTAGATTGTTAGAAGAACCAGCAACCTTTCAAAGGTTGCTAGACCATTCGACAACCATTGGCACCCTACAATGGTCCATGAGAATGACCAAAGTTAAGAACTATGGTGTATGCTTACATTGTTGGACATCATATGGATAATTGTAAACCACCAAATTCATTGACTAAAAAAAAAAAAGGTAAAGAACTTCATGTTATGCACCTCCTTGTGCAGTCGTGGACTAAGCTGCTTGGTATCACATGGAATCGTAGCATAAAATTAGAGAAGTATTTTTTTGGCTGTGGTCCGAAGGAGCTCACTAACTGTGGATTAGCTTTTAAAGAGAGATTTGTCCCTCTCTATTTTAAGGGTTTAACTTTGCCAGCTTGCAAAAACGAACCCCGACCTCTCACCTCTCCCCTATCCTCTCGCGAAAGAAGGTAGCTGCTATAGTAAGGTTCATTCTTTGTTGCATCTCGAGGAGGGAGTCCCGCTCAGGGGCCTCGAGCAGTCGGTCGGGTTGTACAGACTTCCCTTCATTGGAATCGACATGCTGAGGGTGTTGTTAGAACATAAAGACGCTAGACTCTGATCGAACCTCCTCGGGGTGGCCGAGAATGGCTAGGGCCATCATGAGGAGTTTTTACCAGGAAGGTCGAGGCAAGGCATTATGGAGGTGTTGCCCTCCAGCAACTGGATACACGGAAGAGTATGACATTTTTGTTAACGTTTCCCACAGACAGCAACATTTGATGTACCTTACGAGCCACTGTCAAGGCCACCAATTGTAATTTCTACCACGAGAGGGGGTGAGATTTTCGTGATAAGAAAAATAAAGTAGAAATTATAATATCAATCACACAAAATGGCAACCACACAAGTACACAAAGATATTTAGGTGGAAATCCAAACCTGGGTAAAAACTATCACCTAAGTCTCTCGACTTACAATTTCCCGATCTACCTGGTCGATCAAATCCACTAACCCAGTTACTTAAACGAAGGTGACTGAACCTCTTACAATCATGCTACTATGTACGAGGGTAGTGATGAGTTGCTACTCATCATAGCTAAATCACCTAAGTTAAGCTAGAAACTAGGTTAAATACTATCAAATTAACACATAAAAGGGTTAAGTGTGGGAAATAGAGAAAAAGACCTAAGACATCAATTTTGTACTAAAAACGCATAATTAGATCAATTATTGAGATATTCTTTTAAATAATGTAAAATAGTGATCCAAGTGCAAATTCAACACATAAATGAATTTAAAAGTTCAAATAAAAAATGTAATTAACTTCCTAAATGTTCAATTAAACTTCTACAAAAACTTGATTGCATTTGGACATCATTAGGACCTTGCATTTGAAGATTCACATTTAGGTCCTTCACATATCACATTCATTCACTAGAAAACCTTCAAGGACCTATTTGTAGGCCGTAAGGACCTTTTTGCAAGCCTTGAAGGACTGTTCTGTTATAGCTTTTTACCACTTATGGGCTTCTGTGTAATTTCTCTAGCCCTTCGCAGAGGGACTTTGCCTACAAATTCACCAATAGAACTTGTGCCCACCTACAACCCACGCGTGCACTGTAGCACGTGAAGAACATGGGCCATCATGACCGTCGATCTCCCTTACCTCTTGATCTGTGGCTCGATTTGATTCGAAGCTTCACGTGAATCGGCGTGTGCGATCACCTCCTCACCCAGATCCCATCCAACGACCCATTTTTGGTTTAAATTTGCATGCACTCCTCTCCTTGAATCCTCACCGTGGATGACCTAAGCGCCTACCCTCACGGTGAGGGGAATCATTGTCAAGCTTTACTTAAACACCTCCCCTTATTGCGTGCGCGCAATTGAACTCCTCTCCTGCTTTCTCAAGGCGATCCCTTCAGCCTCTCCAGTTTCTCCTCTCCACCCGACCCTATTGCAGCACCATGAGCAAAGGAACTTCATCTTCTCTGACTCTCCTCGTTGCTAAGGACCACATAGCACCTGTGGGCGACCTTGAGTCCCACTAGTGGACTTTCAATCCGCTGGAGATCCTCCCTCCTTCGTTGCTGTACCCACCAACTGCAGATCTTCTCAACAGGTCTCATTCCTCCATTTAGAGTAGGATTTACTACTTTCTAGAGTAGCTGTAGTGATAATTAGAGTAGTTTAGGAATAGAAATTAGACATAGAATTGTTCTGATTTGATTGCATGACTGTTAGAGTAAATTAGAAGTAGAGATAGGATAGATCCCGCACCTCCTCTAATCAATTCAGATCAGAGGAGAAGAATCCATCCTCATTCACTGATCATTGACTCCCCCTCCTCATGTTTTCACTTCTCATTCTGATTTTCCTCAGTTTTTGTTTCGTAATTCACCCATCCATTAGAGTCAAACCCTCATCTCATTGCTCTCAAAATTTGAGATGAGGATTTGCGCTAAAAAACCATCTAGGGGTCTCTCATCCATCTTAGATTTTCCACAAAGACCCCTGATCTGGTTTTAAATGGAATCGGTTTGCTTGATCTGATTTTAGTTTGGTTTTTCAAAGCAAGATTGAGAGATTTTTATCAAATTGGGTTTTGAATGGGTTTTGATCAAGTGAATTGATCTATTTTTGAGCTAAATCAGTCCATGGCTGTGAATCTAAGACAATTTTGATGATGAACTTTTCCTTAGATGAGCCATGGTTGATGTTGTTATGAGTTTGGATTTTGATGGTTTTTCAATGTAAGGTAGAGTCAAGGAGAATCGACTTTGTTGATTCGAGGCTCTACCTGATATTTTTATGTGAATATTAGTGTTTGAGCTTTTGATTTCTCACCTAAGGGATTCTCAATATCCCTTAAGGTTTCAAACATTTAGGATTCAAGTTAGTAGTTTAATAGACTGATTTGAACCTTTCCTTCATGCTGTCTATAGCATAAGGAAGAGAGCAAATTGGTGTTCTCTCTAATTTGAATTAGGGATCAAGGTTTAAAGTTTTCTTGAGTGAGGATTCCATGATTTAAAGTGATTTTTAGATTAGAATTCAAGGTCTCATCAGATTTTCTGAAGTGTTCATTGTGAATTTTGAATCCCAAACTTCACACATTAAAATGCTGCATAACAGCAACATTTTCGTTGGATTAAATTCCAATCTAATTCCATTATCTTTGTTGTCTATGACAAAGATAAGGGATTAGATTTGGTTAATTTAGCAGCTACTAAAATCCCCATTTCAAAACTGCTGGGGATGCAATTCTCTTGCTGAAATCCTCATTCAGATTTGATGGATTGGGGTTTTATCACTGCATCAACCTATGGAAATTCAATTAAGACGTTTGGAAGCTCTTTCTATTGTTGGAAGCTACTTCCTGATCTTAGTAGCTCCATGAGCAACCGATCAGGCAGCTGCTGTCCAAGCTACAGCCACTGCTGCTGAAATTGCTGCTACTGCAGCAAATGGTTTGGTTGTTGATATGGTCTGAATTGTAGGACAGTAGCTAGATTTGGAGTTATTTAAATTAGCTGGCATGTTTATGTGTTGTGCATATCATATACAAGCTTTCATGTATCTTAAATGATCTTTAGATTCAATTGGAATAGCTTGTAATTTGGTTTTTAATCCCTTTTTCAGCTAACTATTATGCCCAACTGTCCAAACTTGGAAATTAATGAAATTTTGAGTTGAAATTCATGATTATCTGTTTGAATCCCTGTTATGCAACCTGTTGTAAAGATCCATGTTGTTTTAAGCCTTTTAAGACGTCTGAACTGTCGGTCAGACATCTGGTCAGATGTCTGGACACCTTTCCAGACATCTGCAAATCAAAATTTTTGGGTACGAGCTCGCGTTTGCGCGCGGGCTACGCATAGACAGTACCCCCTCATTTTCTCCCCTTCTTTTCTCTCTCCCCTCCAGCAAACCCTAACGCCCCATCCTTATAAGACCTCCCCATCGTCCTCTCTCATTCTCCCCACTCCAGCCACTTCTTCCCTTCCTCTTCATCCCAGCGTGAGAGCTAGCGCGAGCGAGAGAGCGCGAGAGTGGCGATGAGGAGCGGCTTGAGGAGAGGAGGAGTTGAGCTTGTGAGCTTGTGTGGGGGCTCACCGGAGAGTGCACGATGGGAGCGGCGCATGTGCGAAGAGGAGTGCGTCGGGGGAGTCCTCCCCAACACTGCTGCAACAGGAGTTGTAGGCGAGGAGGCGAGCCGCAGCCACACGCGGCAAGAGCGAGCGGGAGCAAGTTCTGGTTCTGGGTTTTTCCCAGAATCAGACGTTTGGAGTGACGTCCAAACGACGGAGCGGATGTCTGGAGGCGGTTCCAGATGTCTGAGGAGAGAGCTTTGCGAAGGTACGTTCCCTTTGTGGATACGGCCATGCAGGCTGCTCTGCAGGAACACTTTGTGTGCCTATTTTGAGGAGATTTTATGGTGGCATGCGGGATTTACTTTGGGAAGGCACGGGACACGTCCTCCCACGCATTTCAGACGTCTTGGAAGCTTACCAGATTACTAGAAGCACTTCCAGACATCCGGAGAGGTGGTCGGACGTCTGGAGCTGGGTCCAGATGGTCCAGAAGAGTTCCTGGACGTCTGAGGGTGACACAGAGCTTGAGGTACGTTCCTGAACACTTTTAAGATGTCTGGAAGTTGTTCCAGACGTCTGATTTGAGTCTGTAACTTTGTTTTTGACCCGTTTAGGGTCCGTTTGAGGTATGTTTTACGCAAACAAGATACTGATGTATTCATTGCGAGTTCCTTTACTTGTTAGAAGGCTATCTATACTGTTCTGAATGTTCCATTGTGATTGTTCCTTGTTATAGGATTTCATTCCGTTGCAGGTTTGGGGCTTGCTGAGGCACGTGAGCCTGCTGTTCAAGCACCCAATACTCCTGGGTTGACTGGTAGAGTGGCTTCCCCTAATTTAATTATAAACCTAAATGCATGTGTGGAATGAATGATTAGAACCTAGGATGTGGCTGTAGATTTCGCCCTATTAGGAGGGGGTGACGTAATAATTGCGGAAATAAAATATAAACAATCTCACAAAAAATCAATCACACGATGTACACAATAAGTTTTAGGTGAAAACCCAAATCGGGTGAAAACCACCACCTAATCCTCTCGAGTTAGGATTTTCCGATCAACCAAGTTGATCAAATCTACTAAACAAATCACTTTAAACGAGGGTGATTCAACCTCAATTACAACCACGCTACAAGTGCGAGGGTAGCGTTCCTCAACCCCTTCTCTTCACGAGAAGGATTTTGTCCCACGAAGGAGACGGGAATTCGCAAAGCGAATACTCAACCAAATAACAAAGATAAAATAACAAATATAGTCCTATAGAGCCAACAAAGATTTTAAACCTAGCTTCTATAGGAATTAGGAAACTCCCCTTTACAAGGAGTGCGTCGAATCGATGATGCGGGTGCGTGAGCCACGCGACGGCGCAATGTCGCTCTCGTGAACTACAGCGGGAGAGAGGGTGCGCAAATGGAATTTAGCTCTCTAGATGAAGGAACTTAAGCTTGGAGAGCAAGAGCTTTTCTTGGACACAAAAGAGTAGAAAGTATGTTGCTTGGGTATGTCTTGTGTACCTAGGTGTGTCTTGGTGTGGCAAAGGCTCCCCTCTATTTATAGAGACCTAAGGAAGGCTTTGGAAGGCTTAGGAAATCTTCCATAGCCGTTGGGTGCAAAACCCAAGAGAATCACCTCGAAATCAGGAACAATGATTGCACTGACAGGGTAATCGGACGTCTGATCTTGGCATTAGACGTCTGGAAGATCACTTTAAGACTTCTGAAAACAAGGTCAGACGTCCGATTTTAGGCGAGTTTCTTCCTGACTTGAATCAGATCTAAACAGAGTTCTAATGCAACTCCATCAGAGACATACAGGACGTCTGGCACTATGTCTGGACGTCTGGAACCCTACTTTTTCTGCAGGAATGGATTTCCAAGAGTTGCAACGGCTAGAAAATCTCTGAGAAGAGATTTTGGGTCAGCCGAGGCAAAAACGGTCATTTATCAGACGTCTGGAAAGGTCTAAGGAAATCTGATAAGGCTCTAACGGTCATATTCTGCAGTGTTTGGTAAGCCAGCCAACGGTCCACTAATTGGACATCTGGCAAGTCCATCAGACGTCTTCTAAGACGTTTGGAGTATGGTATGGACGTTTGATTTGATCAGACAGAATAGCTAAGTCCAGCCTCATTGTTATCAAACGTCTGAATCAATAGTCAGACGTCTTAAAACATATTATTAGACGTCTGATTTTGGAATTAGACGTCTGGAAAGGCTGTTTGAACCCTATATTGGTTTTCTAAGTTTTCTACAGAAAACCTAAGCATCCTAGGGTTGTGCGGGTGTTCTTAGGACTACTGTTAGGGTACTTTGAGGCTCTTTAACATGAAATTCTAAGGAATAAAAAAGAGCAAGGAAATAAAGACAAAAGTACATGAAAGAAATAAACAGAATTCTATCCTATTCGTCTTATCCTTCCATCTTCAATCTATCGCTCCTCACGAATCTCCTCTGTTCTCCATCAAGCTCATCCAATCCATCCTCGATGCGAGCTCGAATTCCGTCTAATGACGTCTCCATTTGCAATTGACCTGAAATCTAAGACTCCAAGTGCAAATGTTAAATGACACGTGTTTTTTTATCATCAAAACAGACGATCGCGGTGCTCTAGCACCAACAATCTCCCCCTTTTTGATGATGACAGAATCATAAATAATAATGCAGAAAATCCTCCCCCTTTTTGACATTATCAAAAAGGTTTGATTGATTTTAAATTTCCTATAACTCCCCCTTAAAACATGCTCTTCTATGAATTTATTTTAACAAAGGTAATGTACTCCCCCTTTTTGTAACAACAAGATAGCTATTATTTTTCTCCTCCTTACTAAAGGAAATTTAGCTAACTTGCATCTCCCCCTTAAAAATTGACAATTAGCTCATAAATTTTTTTAACTCCCCTATCTAAATGCTTATGATAAAAAGATAGGGTAAAGAATTTTTACCTCACCTACCATGGCCAATAAAATGGCCCAAATGGTGGTGGTGGATGCCACATCGGATGGGGCTCCCATCCGTAGCTTGGAGGCCCGGTCATCGGCGCCGGTCTCTAGTCTGGTGGTCGACGTGCGGCGGGTCCATCGTTTGTTCGCCGTCTCGTCGGTCTTCTTGTTCTCCTCCTTGGTCTACTCCTTGGTTCTCCCAACTCGAGTTAACCAGCCTTGAGCTTGTAGGTCCAGTCCTTCGTGTTGTAGTTATCCCTGAAACCTACAAAACAAGATTCTAATTCTTTCTTCGGTATCCAAGTGAGCCTGGATCCGGATCTGTTAGCAGGTCTCCTTGACGAAGATCCTGTCTCAACCTTAGGGCTATAAAAATTATCCACTTTATTGATTAATTTGTTGGAGTTTTCCCTAAGACATGCAATTTCTTTTTCTATAATATGCATCTTAGTCTTTAAATCAGAGATTTCTAACTTTAAACTATCATTTTCTTCAATCAATTTAATATTTTCATTGAGTAAATTTTTGTTTTCTAATAACAGGTTATTATCCTTAGGACTAGAGCTACTTTCTAGGTCCTTAAGTTTTATTTCTAACCTATCATTTTCAGATTTAAGAAAGCTAAGGTTCTTTTTGAAGGTTCGTCCCTACCAGGAGGGGTGACGTAATAAATTGCGGAAATAAAAATATAAAGCAATATCACAAGAAATTAAGCAATCACAAAATGTACACAAAGATTTTTAGGTGGAAACCCAAACCGGGTAAAAACCACCACCTAACCCTCTCGAGTTAGGATTTTCCGATCAACCAAGTTGATCAAAATCCACTAACCGAATCACTTTAAAACGAGGGTGATTCAACCTCAGTACAACCACGCTACAAGTACGAGGGTAGCGTTCCTCAACCCCTTCTCTCCACGAGAAGGATTTTGTCCCACGAAGGAGACGGGAATTCACAAAGCGAATACCCAACCAAAAGACAAAGATAAAATAAACAACAGTCCTATAGAGCCAACAAAATTAAACCTAGCTTCTATAGGAAATAGGAAACTCCCCTTTGCAAGGAGTGCGTCGACGATGACGCGGTGCGTGTGCCACGCGATGGCGCTACGTCGCTCTCGTTATCAACAGTGGGAGAGCGGGCGCGCGAAGGCTTGATGCTCTCAAGAGAATGAAGCTAGAGCTTGGAGAGCAAGGGCCTCAATTGGACACAAAAGAGTGGAACTAAGTTGCTTAGGTGTGTCTCTTGTTTCTCTTAGTGTGTATCTTGTGTTTTTTTGTGTTACAAAGGTTCCCCTCTATTTATAGAACCCTTAGGAAGGCTTTGGAAGGCTTGGAAAAGCTTCCATAGCCGTTGGGTGCAAAGCCCAAGAGAATCAGGCCGAAATCAGGACAATGATTGCATTTGACAGGGTCATCAGACGTCTAACTCTGGCATCAGACGTCTGGAAGGCCACTTTAAGACGTCTGATTCCAAGGTCAGACGTCTGATTCTATGCGGGTTTCTCCCTGACTTGAATCAGATCTAAACAGGGTTTTTGTACAAGTCCATCAGACGACATAGAGGACGTCTGGCACTAAGTCTGGACGTCTGGAAACCTACTTTTACTGTGGGAATTGATTTCCAAACGTTGCAACGGCTAGAAAATCTCTGAGAAGAGATTTTGGGTCAGCCGAGGCAAAACGGTCATTTATCAGACGTCTGGTAAGTCCTATGGACGTCTGATAAGGCTCTAACGGTCATAATCTTGAGTGTTTTCTAAGCCAGCCAACGGTCCACTAATTGGACGTCTGGCAAAGTCATCAGACGTCTCCTAAGACGTCTGGTCTAAGGTCTGGACGTCTGAATTCATCAGACAGAACTAACTATGTCCAGCCTAACAGTTATCAGACGTCTGAAACAACAGTCAGACGTCTTAAAATCCTTTATCAGACGTCTGATTCGTGAATTAGACGTCTGGAAAGTCTGTTTTAACCCTATATTGGTTTTCTAAGTGTTCTACAGAAAACCTACGTATCCTAGGGTTGTGCAGGTGTTCCTAGGACTACTGTTAGGGTTCTTTGAGGCTCTTTAACATAATGTCTAAGGAAAATAAAGAGCAAGAAAATAAATACAAGAGATACATGAAAGGATAAAAAAGAATCTATCCTATTCTTCTTGTCTTCCATCTCCAATCTTTCGCTCCACGCGAACCTCCTCTATTTTCCGTCAAGCTCCTCCAATCCGTCCTGGATGCGAGCTCGAGTTCCGTCTAAACACGTCTTCATTTGCAATTGACCTGAAATCTAGGACTCAAGTTACAAATGTTAAATAACACGTGTTTTGTTATCATCAAAACAAATGATCGTGGTGCTCTAGCACCAACACTTTTTAATGCTTTTGTTTTCTATTCTTAATGATTGACTAACATCAAATAGTTCATTAAAAGCATCTTGTAAATCGAGATTTACCTCATTTTTGGAGTCGCTTCCGCTTTCGCTGTCGCTGTTACTTCCTCTGTCCATGAAACCAAAGCAAGCGGTTTCTTCTTCTACAGACTTTTCTTCTTCCTCTTCCTCCGAGCTCGAATCATCCCAAGTGGCTTGGAACGCCTTCTTCTTAGATTTCTTCTCTTTTTCCTTCTTCTTCTCCTTTTTGAGAAGAGGGCACTCTGGTCGTAGGTGCCCTTTCTCGTTGCAGTGATAGCAACGTCTCGGGCTCTCCTTCTTCTCCTTCTTCTTTAATTCCCTACACAACTTGGAAAACTTTTTAAGTAAAATTTTAAGGTCTTCGTCGTCGGAACTTACCTCGCTATCTGACGTGGCTCTGAAGGCAAGAATCTTCTTCGGTTTAGGCTCCGGTGTATCATTCTTCTTCTGCTTCAACTTAGTCTCGTAGGCCATTAGATTTCCTAGGAGATCTTCCATGTTGAGATCCTCCACTTCGTTCGCCTCCTCGATGGCGATGACTTTTTGTTCCCACTCCGGTCCAAGGGAACGAAGAAGCTTCCGTTGAAGCTACCCCTTGATGAAAGTCTCCCCTAAAGCTTTCAAATTATTTACAATGAGAGTGAACCTAGTGTTCATCTCACTTAAAGATTCGTTAGGTTTCATAGAAAAAGATTCAAATTCTTGAGAAAGTAATTAATTTTAGAAGTTTTTACCTTAAAGGTACCTTCGTGAGTTACCTCAAGTGTGTGCCAAATCTCGTATGCGGTGGCGCATTGCGAGATTCTATTGAACTCCTCTGGGCTGAGCGCACAATACAACGCGTTCATTGTTTTCACGTTGAGCGAGAGTTCCCAGATTTGCTGCTGCAAGTATCCTGCGGCGGATTTTTCTGGGATGTCGAAGGGGGTCACGCACCTAGCCCAAATCGTGAAGTCGGTGGCTTGAAGCCATGTCTTCATCCGCAGCTTCCAGTAAGGGTAGTTGCTCCCGTCGAAGAACGGCGGACGAGTCGTAGACTGACCCTCGGAAATCCTACTCGCAGAACTGCTCCCCTCTATGATCTTCTTGCTGGGTGTTACTCTGAATAGCAAGAACCTGCTCTGATACCAATTGTAGATTTCGCCCTACTAGGAGGGGGTGACGTAATAATTGCGGAAATAAAATATAAACAATCTCACAAAAAATCAATCACACGATGTACACAATAATTTTTAGGTGGAAACCCAAACCGGGTGAAAACCACCACCTAACCCTATCGAGTTAGGATTTTCCGATCAACCAAGTTGATCAAATCTACTAAATGAATCACTTTAAACGAGGGTGATTCAACCTCAATTACAACCACGCTACAAGTGCGAGGGTAGCGTTCCTCAACCCCTTCTCTTCACGAGAAGGATTTTGTCCCACGAAGGAGACGGGAATTCGCAAAGCGAATACTCAACCAAATAACAAAGATAAAATAACAAATATAGTCCTATAGAGCCAACAAAGATTTTAAACCTAGCTTCTATAGGAATTAGGAAACTCCCCTTTGCAAGGAGTGCGTCGAATCGATGATGCGGGTGCGTGAGCCACGCGACAGCGCAACGTCGCTCTCGTGAACTACAGCGGGAGAGAGGGTGCGCAAATGGAATTTAGCTCTCTAGATGAAGGAACTTAAGCTTGGAGAGCAAGAGCTTTTCTTGGACACAAAAGAGTAGAAAGTATGTTGCTTGGGTATGTCTTGTGTATCTAGGTGTGTCTTGGTGTGGCAAAGGCTCCCCTCTATTTATAGAGGCCTAAGGAAGGCTTTGGAAGGCTTAGGAAATCTTCCATAGCCGTTGGGTGCAAAGCCCAAGAGAATCACCCCGAAATCAGGAACAATGATTGCACTGACAGGGTAATCGGACGTCTGATCTTGGCATTAGACGTCTGGAAGATCACTTTAAGACGTCTGAAAACAAGGTCAGACGTCTGATTTTAGGCGGGTTTCTTCCTGACTTGAATCAGATCTAAACAGAGTTCTAGTGCAACTCCATCAGACGACATACAGGACGTCTGGCACTATGTCTGGACGTCTGGAAACCTACTTTTTCTGCGGAAATGGATTTCCAAGCGTTGCAACGGCTAGAAAATCTCTGAGAAAAGATTTTAGGTCAGTTGAGGCAAAAACGATCATTTATCAGACGTCTGGAAAGGCCTAAGGACGTCTGATAAGGCTCTAACGGTCATATTCTGCAGTGTTTGGTAAGCCAGCCAACGGTCCACTAATTGGATGTCTGGCAAGTCCATCAGACATCTTCTAAGACGTCTGGACTATGGTATGGACGTCTGATTTGATCAGACAGAATAGCTAAGTCCGGCCTAATTGTTATCAGACGTCTGAGTCAACAGTCAGACGTCTTAAAACATATTATCAGACGTCTGATTTTGGAATTAGACGTCTGGAAAGGCTGTTTGAACCCTATATTGGTTTTCTAAGTTTTCTACAGAAAACCTAAGTATCCTAGGGTTGTGTGGGTGTTCTTAGGACTACTGTTAGGGTACTTTGAGGCTCTTTAACATGAACTTCTAAGGAATAAAAAAGAGCGAGGAAATAAAGACAAAAGTACATGAAAGAAATAAACAGAATTCTATCCTATTCTTCTTGTCCTTCCATCTTCAATCTATTGCTCCTCGCGAATCTCCTCTGTTCTCCATCAAGCTCCTCCAATCCATCCTGGATGCGAGCTTGAATTCCGTCTAATGACGTCTCCATTTGCAATTGACCTGAAATCTAAGACTCCAAGTGCAAATGTTAAATGACACGTGTTTTGTTATCATCAAAACAGACGATCGCGGTGCTCTAGCACCAACAGTGGCATGAATCCTAGGACGAGAAATACTTGAAATATCTGTATTGTGTGATTGAATTGCAGTCTTGAATGAGTAGATAGAAATGTTAACAACTGCCTGCAAATGAACAAAAGCTGCTTGTGAAATATGAATGATCTGTACTGGTTAACAGTTACATGTGACTTCCTGTGGTATATGTTAAATGATATAATACGAGCTGCAAGTGTATATCCTGAGAATGGAAATGTGAATAATAGAAATACGAGCTGCATGCGTAGAACCTGTGAATGGAAATGTGAATGATGAAACCTGGATGGAATGGCATGAGAAATATGAGCATGAACCCTACGGGAAAATTAGGAGTAGAGCTCCTGGAAATAAATGAATGGATCTGGAAATACGTTGGGAAGTGTGCTGGCCCTTGAGTACGTGCTACCAAGGGGAGCACATGTTACCTCTTAGTGTAGAGGGGAGCTTGTTGCCCTTCGGGTTGAGACTCGGGGTGAGTTTGGCCACTTTGCACCGACTCCGTGGCCCTTGTGTACACTGTACCTGGGAGAACTACTAGTGTAGAGAGAGAGCTAGCCACCCCACGGAGCCCGGGGTTCAGCTAGCCACCCTACACCGACTTGTCAGGCCCATTGGGCAAACCAGGGTAGTTAGGCGAGGGTGTGCTGACTGTGGAGGGGCGAGACCCCTGTTTGGTTCTTAGGGGCTAGGCCCCTGTTACTGAGAGGGCTAGGCCCTATACTGTTCCGTGCTGTACTTTGGGCGCACCCGTTAGCGGAAATGACTGACAGCATGCCAGTGCGGGGTAGCTACCCGTGCGCTTATCGCGCTTGCTATAGTCACCGTTATGTTTGTCCGTGACCTTGGGGTGGTTGACTGGGTGTAGGATCACCACGAGGGACTCTCCCGGCCAGGAGAGCACCATGTGTGCCTTCTACTCTTCGGAAAAGACTGCAATCAAGATCGTTCCCACGTGGAACATTCGAGTTCAAGAAAGAGATTTGGAAATATATAAACAAATGGGTGAAAAAGGAACAACTTGTAAATTAAAGAAATTGGAAAAGCTAGTTTACCGTTAGCTTTACTGCTTTAGTTAATTGGTTGCCACTTTACTCAGCGTTCGCTGATTTTGTGTACTCATAACCCTTTTCAGGTCCAGGTGTTGAGCAGCCCGAGTCTACGGTTGCAGAGGGTGCTGAGCCCAGTAGAGCCCAGTAGCAGTAGCTATTTTGTTGTACTTCTTTTGTAGTAGTGAGTTTAGACTCTTGTACCCTTATGTTCTGTACCTTTACTTTCTGTATTTTTATGTTCCTGTACCTTATTACTTTTCTACTGTTGTATTGGTGATATATACTGTAGCTGCTTTTACTTCTTTACTGCTGTATCTTTTTACTATTAGTTGCTTAGCATAGTGAATGTTGTTTACTTTCCTGCTTTTTTGTTACTTCCTTGTTGGACGATTGGGTCTTAGGATTAGTCGAGTCGAGCCGGTCTTGGGCCCTGTAAGGATTTGGGAACCGGGTCGTAACACCTGTTGAATATATGTGAGTACTTTCCATGCATATTCAGCCACTAGAAAACCATCTAGGCCTTAGATTCTTATTGAAAACCCTTTTTAGGCCTAGAATGAACTCACTTTGTAAATAAATAAAAATACTGCAAAAAATCAGAAAAAATAAAATAAACCTATCTTGGTGAATATTAGGTATATTTTTAAGTGCATACCAAGTTTCATGTTATTCTGAACCCTCAGCTTGGTAGAACATACCAGATGACGGTTCAGTCTACCTTAAAGCTTAATAAAAGACCTTAACATAAAATACCAAAAATAATCTATTCTCTCTCATCTCTTGCCTCTATAAAACACACAAAACCTATAAAAATCAGAAAATTCACAAAAAAAAATCCCTAAAAAACATCTTCTATACTATGTTTATACATGTAAATGTAAACTTTATACTAAGTTATAAATATATATATATTGTACAATAGATATATAATATGTATATATAACTTATATATATACTATATAATGTAACTTAAATATTTAAGATAACTTAAATTATATATAACTTATTTATATGATTATTTATTAATTATAATAACTTATATGTACTATACTCTAAGTAAATTAATAAAGCCCTATAAATAAACATATTTATGAATAATATTGTACATACGTATTTATATGTATATTATGTATATAATGAACCTTGTACCATAATTTAATTATATATATAGAATAAACAATTAATTTATTAATTTACTAGCTAAGTTATTAGATTAAATTAAAATAAATTAGTAATTTAAGTTATAAATGAACTAACTTATATTGTATATTTCTATGATTATACTTTAAGCAAATTAAACTAATTTAACTATATTTAAAATGTATTATATTATTTATACTTAATTTACACGAATAACACCCTGAAATCACCTATTTAAATGTAAATAAACCAAAATAAATCATGTAAAATACAATAAAAATCTGTAATAAATACTTTAATATGTATATTACTACTGTAATAGGTCAATTAGACCATAATTAACTAATTTAACCTGTAATTAAGAGATAAACTCAATTAACAGTATGTATAAATTATAAACTTTAGTTAATTTATTTATATATAAACATAATTAATTTTGTGAATAAATTGTATATTTATGTAGCCATATGTAAATACTTTAATACCCCTATAATTTAATTTTAAAGTATATTAATTTATAGCCCTCAAATCGATGACCAAAATCATGAATCAGGATAGTCGCGCTGAGAATGCAGCTCCTGTGGGGCACTAAACTTAGCGCCACATCGTGGATGCAAGAGTGCCTGCAGCGCTTTATACTGTTTTCCTTCCTCCCCTTCTTCAGTCGTCACGGGCGCTAGGCGCCTAAAACCTCTCCCCTTATCCTATGAGCATGAATGAGAATGGCTTTGGTCTTTGAAATGAGAATGGTGTGTGGTGTGTGAATAGGAGCCATGCACTGTGCGAGGGCTTGAACGAGCCCATTAATGAGCATAAAACACGATTAAGAGGCCTAATTAACAAATTAGGGCAGCTCTTAGTAGAGGTCTGGTCTCACTTGAGAGGATGCTGTATATCTCTCAAAAACGCCGCCTGCTGAATAAGCCTAATAAGGGGATTAAGAAGAGAGCATGAGCGAAACCTAAAAAAACTAAGTGTTTGAGTGTTAGCTGTGCTAAAAGAGAGAATGAGAGAGACGTGATTAAGAAGAGAAAGCAAAAGAACGAAGAAGAAGATGTACATGTATATGCATAGTGTATATATATAAATATATATATATATATATATATATATATATAAGTATACTGTAAATAACAAGTATATGTATATTAAAAGTATACATAGTATAGGTAATGTTTGAGCTATATATGTATATAAATAACATGCATAGCTTTACTGACAGAATCATCTGTCACTGTAGATAGAATAAGTGTCACTATAGACCCTAGTTTTTCTGAGGTTTAACAACATTTATATCTGTCACTGTATATACTATATCTGTTACTGTATATGTTAATATATTAAGTTAGTATAGTATATATTATTACTTATTATTGTATATATATGTAAGTATTAGTATTATAAGTTATAAATAGATAGTATATGGTTTATATGTATAATGTTTGATGCTTGTTTGTATATTTGTGTTTGTAAGCATTTCAATACATTGTTTTGTTCATGAATTAGTTTAATTCTTTCCTTCATTAATTCATTCATTTATGATTGTACAAAAAATTGATCTTTTGGAATTAAAGAATAATATTGGACTTAGGGAGTGATGTATATCAATAATTGCCTCCTAGTGAACGACCTGGAATAAACCAGTAAAAATTATGTAATTAAATAAAATTGACGCGATAACGGTTTGTATTTGTAACATATACTATAATAACGACGATTTTTATACGAACCGTGGTCGATCGCTTCAGGTAGCATTCCTCAAACCTCTCCTCTTCACGAGGAGTATTTTATCTCACGAGGGAGACAGGAATTCACAAGGCGAATACCCAATCAAAATCAATAAAATACATCTTATAGAGCCACAAAAATTAATGTAAACTTAGCTACTATAGGAAAATAGGAAACTTCCCCTTGGTAGAAGTGCATCGGCTTAACACGGATGTATGAACCACACGATGGCATAACATCGCTCTCATAATCGTCGGCGGGAGAGCGGGTGCGCAGCTGGGATGGTGTTCTTTAGATGTAGAACTAAGGCTTGGAGAGCAAGATCACCTCTAATGATTAATTGGACACAATATGATGTGGAAATGTTGTTCAAGGTGTATCTTAACAAGGGATGGCATCCCCTTTATTTATAGATGGCCTAGGAAGACTTTGGAAGGCCTTGGAAGGCTTCCAAAGTCGTTGGGTGCAACACTGTGCAACGGCGCCAGAAAAACTTCGTGCGACTCGAATAGGTTTTGTTAATATGGTGATATTGTCGTTGAAATTAGTATAATGAGTTACCCTAAATCGAGTCTACACTAATTTCACAAAATTTTTAACCTGGCCTACTTGATTTTATCTTGGTTACTTTTAAGCCTAGGGTCGATCTCAGGGAGGCGGGAATTTGAAGGTCAAGGAGTTTCTACGCCTTTCCTAAAACGCATCTCTTCCTTGCATTTATTACTTTTTGATTTTTTTTTCTATTTTTAAGGTTTTTGTTGGTGATAATGTTGTCATTGAGGTACACCCTCAAAAATGAAGTCCTTAGCCTTGAGCCAAATGGTTCTTGGCTTGTATCCAACTAGGGGTTCCCAAAAATCGATCTTGTTATTCGCAAGATCGAGTACCTGCAAGACAAGAGTTATCTTTTCCCTTTTACTTTTTTTTTGTCCTTTTAGTAGTAAGAAATAAAAGATAAATGCAAACAGAGTAGGTTGCTAAGAAAGAAAGAAACACTTAGCTTAGTATATATATGTATAGATATATAGTAAATACAGAATATATATATGTGTATATAGGTTTATATTATGTATATAGGGGTTGAGGTGGAAGTGGAGATGGAATGTAGCACGGTGTCAAATTGGTCTACATCTAGCAAGACGCAACCAACAAGACTGAGTGCTGCATAAAGTTCGGAGCGGATGTGTGGGAGTGAGGGTGGAGGCGCTTGCTTTACACGAATATCGAGGAATATCAGCAACTGGTGTGAATATTCCCGTGATATGATGCACCATGGAGGAACGAGTGCACAGGAGTATGGGTGGTGGTTGTGAGGTGTATAGATGGATATGGGTAAGTGGATGTATATGTAAGTATGTATATGTATATATGTATATATCTATAACTATATATGTATATATAGATGTATCTGTATATATATATATATATATATATATATATATATATATATATATATATATATATATATATATATATGTATGTATGTATGTATGTATGTATATATATCTGTGTGTGTGTATGTGTGAGTGTGTAAGTGTGTATCAGGGTGTGTGAGTGTACCAGTGCGTGTGTGAGTGTACCAGTGTGTGTGTGTACAAGAAGGAGGAGGGGAGCGAAGCAGATAAGCCGTCTGCCGCTACCCCGACGTCTGAAGGTGCAGGTGAGCAGGTAGTAACGCTGGTGGGGTGTGTTCTGCCTATATGTTTATTATGGTTTACAATCGTTATAGTATATGACAAAACAGCCACCAGATTACTACAGAAAACTTTTTTTACTCGGAATAATAAGTTTTCCCGAGGTCGAACTCAGGGAGCAACTAGAATTCTAGAAGTATAAAAGTTCTCAATTAGGTTACAAAAATAAGAGAGAGAGAGTTTGTTGGCTTCTTCTTCTTCTCTCTTCTTTTTCTCTCTTTTCTTCTTCTTTCTGCCTTGGCCGTTCCTCTTCTTCTTCTTCTTTCTTCTTTTCTTCCTGCCTTCTTCTTTCTTCTTTTGCCTGCCGCTGTGGTGATCTTCTTCTTCTTTCTTTTTTCTTTCTTTCTTTCTGCTGCAGAGTCTTCCTTTCTTCTCAGCCTGCCTTGTTCTTTTCTTCTTTCTCTTCTTTGCTTACTTCTTTCTTTTCCTCTCTTTTCTTGCGACTGTGTCTTCTTTCTTCTGTTTCTTCCTTCTTCTTCTCTGCTTCTGCTCTTTTTCTTTTCCTCTTCTTTCTACTCTGGCCGTTGCCCTTCCGTCGTCTGACTTGATGCTCAGACGACTTAACTGTGGGTTTGTTACAGTGCGGCTTCTTCTCTTCTTCTTCAGCTCCTCTCCTTCCTTTCTTCTTCAGCTGCTCAGTGCAGCTGAGGCTTCGGCCGCTCCTCCTCTCTTTTTCTTCCTTAGCTTGCTTCTTCTTCTTCCTTCTTTCTTTCTTTCTTTCCTGCACTCACACATAGTGGTCAGTGCAAAACCTACCCCTACCCTTCCCTACGTCTCTCTCTTTCTTAGAATCTCTCTTAGGACTGCTCTCCCAGAGCTGGGTAATCGGGTTCGGGTAGCGTGCCCGGGACCAGGCCCACCAGTGTGAGGTGGTGGGCGAGGCTTCCTTGGTTGGGTAGTCGGATCCGGCCCAGACCCGCGGGGCGTGAGCGTGGGCGAGGGCGAGCGAGCGCGTGGCGCGCTGCGTGCTGCGTGCAGGTGAGAGGGACCTGACGCCTATGTATCGAAGGCAATAAGCCCGATTGACTTTTTCAATATAAGTGTGGGTGCACGGCCGCACACTTATAAGGTGGGACTAAAGTCCCACCTCCACATCACGCGCCTGTAGGAGAGGGAGCTGTTGCTAATTGGGGCAGCTGCGAAGCTCGCGACCCAATTGCAAGCCTGGGCGTATTTGCAGCAGCAATCCGCGCTGCCTGGGATGTGCGCCTGGGCTGGAGAAAGCTTGGAGCTGCGAGCGAAGGAGCTGCAGCAGCTCAACAATGGCGGCGAGGGGCTGCTGACCTGAAAACACAGAGACGGCCTCTCGGCCACATCAAAAAACGTAGGAAGCTTCGCCGTAGTGCGGCGAAGACGGTGCAGGGGTCGTCGAGGCGAGAGAGCGCCTGTGGAGGTAGCCCTAGGTCAAACTGTGCGCGGGAAGATGGGTTTGTTCGGGGGGTGGTTGGGCGGTGATTGGTAGTGAATGGAGAGGGGGGATCGGTTGAGTGGAGTGAGGGGGAGCCTCTAGGCTGGTCGGCGAGGGGTGAGGAGGTCTGTGGAAGTGGGATGGCCTCGCCGGAGAAGGCAACCGGAGATGGGGAAGATGGAGTTGGACAGTGGCGGTCAGGTGGTTGGAATGGCAAATTAATAGGGGAAAATACAAGGGAGAGAGAGAGAGGAAACTTTGTACCTATTTACTCGACGAAGGGGGAGAGAGAAGCGTCCGGCTCGTGCCTGCCGGAGCTGAGGACAAAGATGCCCAGGAGGAGGGTATCGGCAACGAAGAGGCGGTCGGAGGGTGCCAGCTGGTACGGCCTAGCGCGGACGACAGGTAGAGTAGACTCTGCTGCAGGTAGGGCAGCAGAGTGACGAGGAGGAGGAGAAGATCGCCGGAAGCTTTAGGCGCTCTGACCGGAGGAGGAAGAGATGAAGTGCGAGGTATTTCTCCGCCAGATGAAGATTGAAGGAGTCGGCAGACCTTGCTGCTCCTTATAAAGGCCTTGGCGCGGAGAGGGGACCGAGGTGGCGACGTGCCAGTCTCACCGGAGAGTGGCCGGAGAGGATACCCATGCCTTCGTGCGTTCGCACAAGGGGCATGGTTGATGGCAGAGGGCAGGGGAGGGTCCCTGCGACAGAGGACGTCGCAGGGAACCCCCCGTCTATTCTAGAGGACGGCCGCCCTGTCCTGCGCAGTGCCATCCTCCACGGAAGGTTGCTGGAGGCATGGTGCTGTGCAGAAGTGGCAGGGAGGACCGTTCTACAAAGAACGATGAGAAGTTGGGGGCCTAAATGCAAGGGTTTCAAAAGATAAGGATCGAAAAGTAAATAGAGAGGACCAATTTGTAAAGTCGGTCAAGATGGTCTTTTCTTAAGCTCAAGTTTTTATACCAGAATAATTTGAACCTAAGAATTTTAACGGTGAATTTTGATTTTAGGTTGGACCATGTTTGACTGGTCAATTTGCATAAAAACCCAAATTAAGTCATTAATTGGGCATGGTTCTCTTTTTAGGTCAAAATAGGTTTCAAAGGCCAAATTGAAGGTTCTAAACCCTAGGGAATATTTTTATATGAATTTTAGAGGGTTTAGTTAGTTTTTATCTTGCCTCGAACCTCATGAATTGAAGTGGGTTTGTTTTAGGGTTATAGAATGTCATTTAATTCCTAAAAGTTGCTATAACCCTTTTCAGATCAAATCATCCCACTTCCCTCATTGTTAAGCTTGTTTGACCTGTGTTTGGACCCTTAATTACCCTGTTCGCATACTGCATTGGTGGAATTCAGTTTTACACCTGATAATTTGTTTTATTCTTTCACTCAGAATTCTCTGAGTTAAGCCTCTCTTTGGGTTTTGTAGGAGCTTTTTCACACATATTTGGATTAGATTGTGCTAGTTAGGGTTCATGATGAGGTTCTCATCAGCGAGCGCAAGAGAGAGAGAGTGCACGCGTGGCTGAGTAAAGCGCAGCGCTTTGCTGCGTAGACGGGCGAGGTGCAGTGCACTATGGGCGGGTGAGGCGTAGTAACTGGTTGGCTCGGGTTGCGGGCGAGGAGAGAGAGCGCCACACCACCGGCTAAGTGAGAAACTTGTCGGTGGCTACAGTGTCTGGCAGACCACGCGCTACAATGCGCTACGGTGCATATGCGGTCTGGCAACCGGTAGCGGCTGATTTTGCGTGCGCGGGCGTGCTGTGGAGAGCCTGCGTGCACAGGAAGAGGCTACACACGGTCTGCAGGAGAGCGCGCGGCGATCGGCTGGAGCTGTAGGCAGGTGCGCGGTGAGCTAGAGCTTCAGAACTTGAGAGCTTGAAGCTCTAGCTAATGGCAGAGAAGATGAAATCACACGAAACAAAAGGAGAAGCCACCACGCCCACCTGCTCACGAAAGAGCTGGGCGGTGTGGAACTCACAGTGGTGGTTTGAGACCACTGTGGGTTTTCTCCTGCGCACGGTGTGCCTCTTCTCACTTGTGAGAAGAGGAACTGTGTATTGAGAGGGAGAGGGGAGGAGGTTGGCCTGAAGGTGAGGTTGATCTGAAGGTGCATGCCCCCCGCAGTAAGGGAGAGAGCAAGGAGTTTTAAAGAGGAGAGGGCATGCCTCATGCCATGCCACTAGTAGGAGAACAGGTGCGCACACCCTGCCATGCTGTTGGCAGGAGGAGAGGCGCGGAGAGGTGCTCTCACCATGCCCTGTGGCTGCACGAGAGAAAGGAAAATACAAAATAATAAAAAATGAAAAAAATGGTGAAATTGCAATGCCACACTTAATGAAAATGTTAATTAATAGAAGTGGATTGGATGGCCAATTATTCTCACTCTCCTCCCCTCTTTATAAATGCATGCAGGTGTATATTTACAAATGGAATTACAGCTACATAAGATGCAATGGCAGTGCTAGGAAATAACACAAGATGGTATATTTACTGGTGTATTTTTGCTGTGCAAACATGCTCCACGAGGTGGGACTAAATCCCATAGCCCATTCGCATGTCAGCTGCAGATGAAGGTGGATTCGATTGAGGTGCTGCTGCTTCAAGGATCCTCAATTGAGGGCATTGACGCATACATGGAATGAATCCGCAGTGCTTGGAGGGTGTGGTCTAGAGCTTCGTGGCTAGAACTCGAAGGACTCGGTCGGAGGAGACGTTGCGGCGGTGGTGCTCCGATGGTATTCCTAAAACATGAAATACTGGCTAAAAGCCCCACTTAAAAGGTTGAACAGCAGCGCCGTAAAGCGAGGAAGCGAATAGCGGTGATTTCGTGTAGGATGGCGGTTTCTTATGGTCGTTCGGAGGCAGAAATGGACATGCGGTGATGGGTTGTTCGGGGGTGAGTTTAGGTGAACGAGATGATGAAATAGGAGAGGGGTTTTGTGTTGGAAGGTGAGATGAAGGTCGTGAAGTGGTCGGCGAGGCGGATGGAGGGTTGTAGCGACGGAGGTGCCTTGCCGGAGGTTCGGTCGGAGACAGAGATGATGAGGGTGAGTAGCGGTAGTGAGGGGTTGTTTTTGGTATTTTGGGTTGGAAATTAACCTAGGAACCTAGAGAGACCTAACTACCTATTCTAAGTGGATGAAAGGGGGAGGACGACACCAGCTAGTATGGCCGGTGTTGGGGAAGATGAATTCTCCGATGATGAAGAAGCGGCGAGGAAGACGTGGAAAAGGGCATCCGCTGGTATTGTGGCACGGGGAAGAAGTTGGGGTGGATGAATCCACTTCTCGTTTTGCAAGATGGACGAGGAATGTGGATGGGGAATTCGCCGGAGCTTGTGGAGACTTGTGGCCGAGGAGGAGAGAGGAAGAGGGGGGTTTTCGGCCAAAATTCAAGCTGAGGAGACTCAGTGAGGTCTGGTGGTTCTTTTATAACGGTCTAGAGGGCGAAAGGAGCTTGGAAGCCAAGCTTGCAAGCTTGAAAGATTTGCCGAAATAGGATACCTAGTTCTTCCACAAGTTCGCATTAGGATTTGGGTGAGATCTGGAGCTTCAAATCTGGTTGAAAAGGAAAATAATTACCTGACGAGTTTCCCTTTCAATTTTGAGAGGGATTCGTCAAGTAATCGTAGAGATTTTGCCAAAGATAAGCTCACCGGAGTAGGAATTCTCCACGATAATGGCGAAGGGACCTGATTGCTAAGAATACAACAAAGCTAAGGGGCCTTTTGCAAAGAATTCGAAAGTTAGGGGTCTGAATGAGATAGAAAGAGTCTGACTGAACCAAATTGTAAACTTGGTCAAGATGATCTTAGATTGGGCCAAAATTTTGTTACAAATCCAATTTGGACCTAAGGAATCCAATGGTGAAGCTAGATTTAGGTTTTGACCAAGTTTGACTGGGTAATTATGTAAAATCCAAATTAGGGCAAATGTCAATCTGAGACTTTGTTTTGGGTCAAGATGGGTTCTGATGGTTAAATTGAAGGTATCATACCCTAGAGAATATTTTTCTATGAATTTTATAGGGTTTAGGTGAATTTTATTCTGACCATAACCTTATTTAATTAAGCAGGTCTGTTTTTAGGGTTTCAGAAGTCATTTAATTCTCAAAACACGTGCAAGCATTTTTCTGTCTACTTTAACCCACTTGTTAGCCTTTTAGGACCATTTGACCCTTAATTAACATTTGAGAAAACTCGTGGTTGTACTGAATTCAAGATATGATGGTAAAATTACAGTTTTAACCCTGGTTTCTTATCTTTCTCTCTGAATGATTATGCAATGAATTACAGTCCTCTGGCGGTTATGTAGGACCATTTAATGACTTAATCGAATCAAATTGAGCTAGTTATGGCTCATGATGGTGTTCCCAATCAGGTGGCCCCTCCCCCACGAAACCAAATGGACACGCTGATAAAAATGATGGCTGATATGAATCAGAAACATCTGGAGGAAATGGCATTGGTGAAGGGACAGTTGAGCCAGCTGTTGGATTGCAAACAACAGGGGTCCCTTCCTTCTTAGCCACAATCTAACCCAAGAAATGTGATCAACAGAGGCCCTAACTCTCAAGGGTTCCAAGCCAATCCTGGGCATGCCCATATGGTCCAGCAAGCCCTACAAACATCCATTGGGTTTGGTGTTTCTTCCTCTTCTTCTCAAGGATCTACCAATGGTCCCAACGCCTTGGCAAACGCGGTTACCTTGAGAAGCGGCACTAAAACCTAGGACCCCAAATGGTCGACCCCTCCCGTGCCTCACTTCCTGAGATACCCAATTCTGAGAATGAGTGGGAGGAACTCAAGGACCTGGAGACTGACCTAATTCAAACCCAAACACCATACCCTGAGCCCTTGGAGAAAAGGAAGAAAAAGAAAGCTGTAGTTGAGAATGAGGACCTGTTGGAGATTTTCAAACAAGTCCAGATTAATATTTCGCTCCTCGAAGCAATCAAGCATATCCCAGCTTACACTAAGTTCTTGAAGGATGTCTGTACGCGAAAGCGTAAGCTGAGAACCCAAGCACCTAGGAAGGTTATGCTGTCAGAAAAGCTAGTTCAGTGATATTGAGTAGCCTATCTCCCAAACAAACTGACCCAGGAGCACCTCTGATTTCTTGTAATATCGGGGACATGACATTTGATAGAGCGCTCTTGGAGTTAGGTACTTCGATCAACCTCATCCCAACAACCCTGTATCACCAGTTTGGATTTGGGGAGTTAAAACCCATGCCTGTGACTATCCAACTGGCTAATAGATCTATGAAAACCCCGAAGGGGGTACTCGAGGGCGTATTGTTCAGGTTAAGGATTTCTACTTCTCGATCGACCTTTTGGTCCTAGATATGGAAATCCCCAAACAGCTACAAAATACAGCCATCATCCTAGGTAGACCCTTCTTAGCTACGGCTAAGGCGAACATTGATTGCGACACGGGATGCATGGAAATCGCCTTTGGAGACAAGAAGATGCAATTGGATATCTTCAGGGTGGCTAAGTCTTTTGATTGTGGCTGGGTTGAGGAGCACGATCCCGTGGAATCTCTAGTTGAAGAATGCCTCACTCTTAGCTCTTCAGTAGACCATCTGACTCAACTAGTTGATGACTACCCTGACCCACCCCAGCCTGTGGAGGTTGACTTGTGTAGAGCTGATTACCTTCAGCAACCTCCATTCGAGGAGATTGATGTTGATCAACTCCCACCTTTCCCCTACCCATCAAATGTTGTCCCACCTACACTCGAACTAAAGCCTTTGCCCGATAATCTCAAGTATGTCTTCCTAGGACCTGATCAGACCTTCCCTGTGATTATCAATGCCCATTTAACTAGGGATCAAGAACTTAGGTTGACTGCAACCCTCTCTGAACATCAGGCAGCCATTGGGTGGATAATTTCTGACTTAAGGGGAATTAGCCTTACGTATTGCACTCACAAGATCTATTTGGAAGATGGGGCTCGACCTTCTCGCCAGATGTAGAGGCGATTAAACCCAAATATGCAAGTGGTCGTTAAAAAAGAAATAATCAAATGGCTTGACGCAGACATCATTTACCCAATTTCCGATAGCCCATGGGTGAGCCCCACTCAAGTGGTACCTAAGAAAGCCGAGCTCACTGTGGTCACCAATAACCAGGGCGAACCCATCCCCACTCGCACTGCTACCACATGGCGGGTGTGCATTGACTATAGGAAGCTTAATGAGGCCACCAAGAAAGATCATTTCTCTCTGCCATTCATTGACCATATTCTCAAGCGATTAGCTGTTCAGAAATACTTTGCTTCCTAGATGGATATTCAGGATACAACCAAGTTGCTATTGCACCAGATGATCAAGAGAAGATCACATTCACTTGCTCGTATGGCACGTTCGCATTCCATCGTATGCCATTCGGATTATGCAACGCACCTGCGACCTTTCAGCATTGCATATTAGTTATTTTTTCAGAGATGGTGGGTGAATACCTAGAGGTCTTTGTGGATGATTTCTTCGTGTTTGGGAACTCATTCGACCATTGTCTTAGCAACTTGGAGAAGATCTTGAAGCGATGTATTGAGGTCAACCTTGTTTTAAGCTGGGAAAAGAGCCATTTCATGGTTCAGGAAGGGATTGTCCTCGGTCACATTCTCTCACATAGGGGCATCGAAGTGGATCGAGTTAAGGTTGATTTAATTTCCAAACTTCCACCCACTAGCTCGGTCAGGCAAATCCGATCTTTCCTAGGACATGTTGGCTTCTATAGAAGGTTCATTAAAGATTTTTCTAAACTTTCTAAGCCCTTGACTGACCTTCTAGCCAACGACGCCCTTTCTCACATGACACCCAATTGCATCAAGGCCTACAACACCCTAAGGGAAACAGTCTCCACTGCATCTATTTTACAACCCTCAGACTAGTCCCAGGACTTTGAAATAATGTTTGATGCATCAGATTTTGCCATCGACGTAGTCCTAGGATAAAGAAGATAGAAGAAACATGTGGTGATCTACTATGCGAGAAAAACGTTGAATGAGGCTCAACGGAATTACATCGTCACAGAAAAAGAACTGCTCGCCGTAGTCTTTGGGTTAGAAAAGTTCTAATCATACCTTCTGGGATCCCACGTGACGGTTTACAATGACTACTTGGCTATTCGGCATTTGTTGGCCAAAAAAGACGCTAAACCCAAGCTCATCCGATGGATCTTGCTCTTGCAGGAATTTGACTTGGAAATAAGTGACAAAGCCGGGTCCAAAAACATTGTAGCCGATCACCTGTCTAGACTTCACCTAGACCACATCGGCCCTCATTACCCTTAACTAACACCTTCCCTGATGAACAAGTTCTAGCCGTGCTAGGAAGAAAGTTACCTTGGTATGCAGACTTAGTCAACTATCTGGTGGTAGGATAGACTCTGCACAGCTGGTCTAGACAGCAACGGGATAAGTTCTTGGCTGAAACCAAGCATTATTTCTGGGATGATCCTATGCTGTTTAGGCTTTGTGCTGACCAGATCATTAGGAGGTGTATTCCTGAAGAGGAAGTCCAAAGTGTGCTATCCTTTTGTCATGACCAAGCCTATGGTGGCCATTTCTTTGGGAAGCAGACAGCTGTAAAGGTTTTGCAATCTGATTTTTACTGGTCATCCTTATTCAAGGATGCACACAGCTTTACGAAGATTTGCTCTCGATGCCAAACATTAGGGACTATGACAAGAAAGGATATGATGCCCTTCCAGCCCATTCTGATTGTCGAAATTTTTGATGTTTGGGGCATCGATTTTATGAGTCCCTTCCCACTAACTGTCGCGACCCGCTCCTGGTTCCTTACAGGTCCCAAGAATGGCTTGCCTCGACGATCCCTAAGACCCAGTCATCCAACAAGAAAGAACCCAATGCCATAATCATTCCACAACCACACGAGTAATGTAACTAAGCAGGAAAAAATATATGACTGAAAATAAAGGAAAAAAATAGCAAACCACTAGTATCTCACATTATACAGCGGAACGTACAAGTATAGAGCATAGCCGTCACAACTGAAACTAGTAGAAAATACAACTGAAAATAACTATGAACTATAGGTACTCACTACCGACAAAACTCTCTGTAAGAGAAGCAGAAGAAAACTACTGCTGGGCTCAACTGGGCCCAGTGCCCTCAGCAGCCAGTGGTTGTGGCTGCTCGAATCCTTGACCTGAACAAGGTTATGAAATTTGTGTTCAGCCAGTGCTGAGTAGAGTGGTGGTTGAAACATATAATTTAAACATGACACTAACTAAACATGCATTTAATAGTTTATTTATCATCTTCCGTTTCTAATTATCGTCTTTCTGTTTCGAGTATTCTAAACAGGTTCCATAACATTTTTTAATCTTCTTGTTCCCTAAGGGAACGATCTTGCTTGTAGTTTTCCCGCGATATAGGATGTACACATGGCATTCTTTTGGCCAGAAGAGTCCCCCGTGATAGTCCTACACCCAGTCTACTACCCCGAGGTCACGGTCGCGACGTAGAGGTAACTACGGCACGCATGATAAGTGCACGGGTAGCCACCCCGCACTAGCAAGTGGTCAGTCGTTTCCGCTGATGGGTATGCCCAAACGTACAACACGGAATAGCACAGGGCCTTGCCCTCTCAGATCAGGGGTCTCGCCCCTCAAAAACAGTGCTCTTGCCCCTTACAGTCTGCGTACCCTCGTCCGACTATCCTGATTTGCCCAATGGGCGAACAAGAGTCGGTGTAGGGTAGCTAGTCCTAACCCCGAGCCCCATGGGGCAGCTAGCTCCCTCCCTACACTAGGTAGCTCACCTCGAAACCACATACACGAGGGCCAAATAGGAGTCAACGTAGAGTGGTCAAACCCACCCTGATTCTCAACCCAAGGGGCGGCAAACTCCCCTCTACTCTAAAGGGATAGTTTCTCTCCTCGGTACTACGCACACGAAGGCCAGCTCACTTCCCTTAGCCAAGTCCAAACAACCGCTGATGAGAACCTCATCATGAACCCTTACTAGCACATTTTGACCTAATAAAGTGAACAAAAGCTTCTACAAAACCTAAGGGAAGGCCTAAATCTGGGAATTACAAATCTGAGAATAAAATAATACACAAGGGGTAAAACTGTAATTTTACCATTGCAGTACATAAACGGAATTTCTAAGGGTCTAGACATAAGTCAAATGGGCTTAATAAGAGAAAAAGTGGGATGGTTTGATCATGAAAGGGTTATGACAAAATCTAGGAATTAAATGACATTCTGTAAACCTAAAATAAACCCACTTTAATTCACAAAGTTCTAGGCAAGATAAAAATCAATTAAACCCTCTAAAATTTATGAAAAATATCCCCTAGGGTTTAGAACCTTCAATTTGGCCATTAGAACCTATCTTGACTTAGATTGAGAACCATACCCAATTTTTGACCTAATTTGGGTTTTTGTGCAAAATATCTGGTCAAACTTGGTCAAACCTAAAATCCAATCTCACCATTGGATTTCTTAGGTCCAAATTAGGTTTATACCAAAATTTACACCTAAGAAAAGGTTACCTTGACCCACTTTGCAAAATAGTTCTCAACAATTACTTTTTGACCCTTAGCTTTTTGGACTCTTGTAGATGCCCCCTAGCTTTCCCGTTGTTTTCTTCAAACAGGTCCCTCTGCCAACCGCCTGCGCAGGCCATACCTCCGGCAATTTTGCGCAGAGGATGGCGCCGCGCAAACCTGGGGAGTCGGCTCCAGATTTGAAAGGGAGACTCTTTGCGTTGTCCCCTACAGCATGGGCTGGCTCCCATGCCCTGTCGACCACCATACCTCTCGTGCAAATGCTCGAGAGGTATGGGTCTTTTTCCAGCCATACCTTCGACGAGGTATCCCCGTCTCCTCCTTACGACTCTCTCTCTGCCAACACCTATTTAAGGAACGGCAACCCCTGCCGCTTCCTTCAAGCCTGATTTGGCCGAAGAAGATAATATAGTTTCGTCTCCTCCTCCTCCGGCCATTCACCTACAAGCTTCGACAACCCTCCTCCTCCTCTCTCCTCGCCCTGCCACCATACCAGTGGCACATTACCTCCACCGTCGTCCGCCGCGCCTTGCCGTACCAGCAGGCGCCCTCCAGCCCCTCTTCCTCGTCGTCACCCCTTCCCCTGGGCTCTTTTGCCTCCGGCGATGGCAGCACAGCCACTCGCCACCTCCGCCCTCTTCCCCTTCGTCTAGAGACTCTTAGCTAAGTCCTCTCTCTCTGCTCTTTATTTTTCCCTCATTTTTTTCTGATATTCCACCTCACCGATCACACACCACCGCCATCTTCTCCACCTCCAGCAGACCACCAGCGAGGTGCAACCATCGCATCACACCTCCACACGCCTCGCCAGTCACCCCACAAGCTCCGCCACAATCCACTGATCACCTTCCGCACATTCACTAATCGGCAGCACCACCTCACACTTCCACTGACCTAACCCACCTCCACGGCCACAGAGCGCCCTAGGCACGCACGCCTAGGCCGCCCCGCGACCAGCCAACCCCCACCTCACCTTCACCGTGACACGGCGAAGGTTCTCCTGTTGTCTGATAGAGCCGCAAGGCTCCTTTTGTGATGCGCAAGGTCGAGCCCTTGTCCGCCATTAACAAGCAAACAAGCTTGCTTGTTCTCCAGCTCCAGGCCACACGCTTCAGGTTCCAGGTTCCCAGGCTACGCAGATTGAGTGTGTGCGTAAGTCCAACCTGAGAGTAGTTACTGCAAACCCTTTAGCTACGTCAATCGCGCGAAGACATTCGCCTGCAGGTGCCAGCAGAAGTGGGTGGGACATTTAGTCCTGTAACGACCCGATTCCCGAGTCCCTACGAGACACGAGAACCGGACCGACTCGACTAATCCCAAGACCTAGTCGTCCAACGAGAAAGTAACTAAAAGAGCAGTAAAATAAACCACATTCAGCATGAATATAACTAACAGTAAGGAAGTACAGCAGTAAGGAAGGAAACTACTACAGTAGATACCACCACAACAGTAGAACAACATTTATCATATAACAAGAACTGCAGGTAAAGAAAGTATAGCGGAAACAAGAACTACTCACTATAATAGAAACAAAAGAGGTACAAAAGACTGTGGTAAACTCTACTGGACCCTACTCGGCCCAGCGTCCTCTGCAGCCGCTGACCCTGGCTGCTCAACACCTTGTCCTGAAAAAGGTAACGAGTGTAACACGTCAGCAAAACGCTGAGTAGAGTGGCAAACTAACTAAAGACAACAGTAGAGTGTACAGTAGCTGTTATGTTCTATTACTTCCTTTATTCACATCTTTCAATTTTCTCACTATTTCATTTATTACTCAGATCCTTTACTTGATCTCGAATGTCCTCATGGGAACGATCTTGATTGCAGTCTTTTCCAAAAGTAGAAGTAGCACGTGGTGCTCTCCTGGCCGGGAGAGTCCCCCGTGGTGATCCTACCCTCAGTCAACCACCCCAAGGTCACTGACAGACGTAACGGTGACTACGGCACGCGCGATAAACGCACAGGTAGCTAGCCCACACTGGCACGCGGTCAGTCGTTTCCGTTAACGGGTGCGCCCAAAGCACAGCACAGAACCAGGGCAGAGCCCTCTCAGTAACAGGGATCCAACGCCTCCACAGTAACCAAACCGGGGCCTTGCCCCTCCACAGTCCGCGCACCCTCGCCTGACTACCCTGGTTTGCCCTAGTGGGCCTAACAAGTCGGTGAAGGAGGCTAGCAGAACCCCGGGGCTCGTAGGGTAGCTAGTACTCTCCTAACACTACTAGCTCTCCTCGGTACTACGTACACGAGGGCCAACAAGTCGGTACAGAGCGGCCAATCCTAACCCCTGGTCCCTGGGGCGGTTGGCCCCACTCTGCACTAAACAGGTACAGGTACTTCCCTTGGTATTGCGTACCCAAGAGATAGTACAAACTACATCTCAGTTCCATTCCTTTTTCTTTCCAGGAGTTCCACTCCTAATTCCCCGTAGGGTTCCAGCTCTTTATCTCAGAACATCATATGTTTCACTTTCCAGTATCACGTTCTCACAATCCATGATCTCAATCATGTTTCTTTATTCCTAACAGGCAGCTGTTAATTCAATTTACAGGCAGCTTTATATTCCTTTCCATTTTTCCAAGACTGCAGTATTATACATTCCACTAGTTTTTCCATCCTAAGATTCATGCCACATCCTAGGATCTAGCATACAACTAGTTTTCCAGCCCTAGGATTCATGCATCACCTAGGAGCTATCATTCCATACATTTCTCATTCCTAGGATTCATGCAATGTCCTAGATTCTAGTTATGGTTCCACACTTTAACAGATTTTAAAAATAAACTTAAGCCACTCTACCAGGTACAATGGGAGTAATGGGGGCGTAATCGGGAATCCCACGTGCCTCCGCGACTCCCAAGACTGCAACTGAACGAGGTCCTATCACAAGGATCAAACACAAGGAGTGTCTCAAAATAGTGTATAGCTACTGTAGACGAGTAGAGGAATTAATTTTGAAAAGAACGCAACTCGAATCGCGGAAAACGGAGCCCGAACGGGCCCTAAACGGGTCGAAAAAGACGATACTATGCAAGATCAGACGTCTGGAACTTCTTCCAGACGTCTTAAAAAATGGATCAGAGAATTACCTGTTCAGCGTGGTTTCCCAGACGTCCAGAAGTCTGCGGGAACGTCTAGCCTAGCTCCCAGACGTCCGATGGTCACCCCGGACGTCTGGAGGTCACTCAGGCCGTCTGGTACAACTTCCAGACGTCTGATTTGCAAAGGATGGCGAATCAGCGAGCTTGCGCACAGCCAACTCCCTCCCTCAGTACGGTCAGTCGACAGGAAGGAAGAAGAAAGTGGAATACTAACCTTTCAGACGTCTGTATGATCTACCGTCTGCCTATCAACCCAGACGTCCAATTCTGGAAATTTTTCCAGAACAGGGCGCCACCCGGCTTCCGCTCGCGACGCCGCCCACGTCGCACCTCGCGCGCCTGCTGCTCAGACTGTAGCAGGTCCCTCTCCGCGTCGCTCCGTGCCCCCTGCACCCTCCGCCGGCCGGCCAAGCCGCTCCGGCGAGCTCGCCCTCACGACAGAGCTCCGCTCTCGCACGCCGCACCTCCTCCGCGCTCGCTGCGGCCGCAGCTGCCGCCCTCGCACTCGCGCTCACGCTCACTGGCTGAAGGAGAAGAAGGAGGAGACGGTGGAGACGGGAGGGGAGGCGTGCCCTTTTTAAGGCCGCGCGGAGAGGAGAGAGAAGGATTTGCGGCAGGGGAATCTGCAGCCGCAGGAGGGAGGAAAGGCGAATATGCGGTCTGCGCGCGCAGGCGCGCAGACGACTCGCGTGTGTCGAAAATAACGGATTTACAGACGTCTGGAAACTATCCCAGACGTCTGGTCCGACGTCTGGGACACATCCCAGACGTCTTAAAAGACGTCTGGGGCAAGCGTTCGTAACAAGTCCCACCTCGTGAACGCAAGAGTACGGCGGGTAACATAAATTGAAAAAGTGCTTTATGCTCTTCGCCTCGAGACACACAGGGGTGAGGACCCTCGCCCTCTTCGCGCCTCATCCGTGACACTCCCCCACGAACCTAGCACCCGGATCTGACTAACCCTGCCTGTGCACACCTCGCGCACCACCCACGCCGGTGTGCCTGGTCCTGGGCGCGTCACCCGACCTGCTTACCTGATTAAGGCTCTGGGAGAGCGAACCCTGGAGTGAATTTGAGAGAGAGAGAAGCGGGGAGGGTAGGGGTTAGGTTTTGCCTAACCGATCGCCTGTGCAGGAAACAAAAGAGGAAGCAAAGGAGGAGGAGAGGCGAGGACTTAGCCGCAGGGAGACAGCTGCGGTCAAAGAGAAAGGGAGAAGGACTTAGAGCGGTAAAGAAGCAAAGGAGGAAGACGACGCTGTAGCTGCAGAGAGGCGGAGGCAGAAAGTGAAGGAAGAGAGAAGAAAGCAGAAAGGCGTGCAGCAGAGAAGAAAGAAGAAGAAGAAGAAGTCAAAAGAGAAGGCGTCCAGCAAAGATAGCAAAGAGGAAGAAGAAGCCAAGAAGAAGAAGAAGAACCAGCAGTAGCAGCAGAAGCACTGTAGCAAGAGGCATTTAAGGTGTCTGACCCTTGGAGTCAGACGTCTGAAAAGAGAGAGAGAAATAGGAAGACAAAAGGAGAAAGAGAGAAGAAAAGAAGAGACAATTTTCCTTTCTTTAATTTTTTTTTGTAAAACAGTATATATTGTAAATTGTGATTTTCTACGCTTCTAGAATCAAGTTTGCTCCCTGAGTTCGACCTCAGAGATTTTCTATTTTCGAGTAATAAAACATAATCAAACCGGTAGATTTTAACTTCCAACCAGTTTTTGGCACCGTTGACGAGGAGAAATGGGCATTCTGGAAGCTACTAAATCACAATTTCTGATATAATATTGACTTAATCTCTCTTCTGTTGTGCAGGCACAGGAAGGCAAGAAGGAACAAGCAACCGCACAACAACCACACCAAGGGACAGATAACCTTCTACCCTCTCTCTTAAGCCCTTCAAATTCTAAAGAGGAAAAAGAAAAGAAAAATCAATCTAGGGTTACCTGTCTTCTATACATAGTAATTCAAAGAGTTTCCTGCTTTTAAATGTCAACACATTTTATCTACATATCCACTTAAGGTAACTAGGGCTGAAACCTTCTTGCTTGAGCCCTAGTTACCAATTCTGAGGCAACTAATTGGACCAATTAGAGCCAACCTAGGATTCAAAGATAAGGTTTTAGAGACACATCTTCTAATCAAGAACTGAAAATTCCAAAAGGAGGTGTGCCTAAACCATTGCTTGAAAAGACCTATTAAGAGAAACCCTAAGCAATCCGGCTCTTAATTCACTTGAACCATAAAAGAAAGGACCTAATAAGCTCTCACAGGAACTAAAAGGTGAAGTTGATCCCTTGGATTAACCAACCTTCAAATTAGGTCACTCTTGCACAACAAACGGTTTAAAGTTCAAGTGAAACCCTAAGCACCTTGATCTTAATTAAAAGTGGTAGACTTAAGAGGTCAAGGTCCCCATTCTGGTCTACCTGGAATCTCAGTGACAAGAGAGGTCGGGTAGGGGAAACCCTGTAACCCGTGGGGGTGCTCTACCGTGTAGGGGTCTTCGCGGGACTCACCCTCTCTGGCTGCCTAGGTAATTCTCAAGTGGACGACCTTCTGATCAAGGGGTATCATCTGCCCCGAAGCTCTATAGTCGCCCAACATTTTAGGTGCCTTGATTGGGTTCAATACTTTCTAACCTCGTCCAATCCATCAGTGCATGTTCGGTAGGAGGTCTTTGAAACCTCCTCTAGAAATGCACTCTCCCCGAGGCCAAGCCTCGGTACCCTTGTTTGTGCGACAACCACTCCACATAGACCTCTCTTCTGACTCTGAACCTAATTCCCCTTCTTCTTCCATCATGGCTCAGCCTGTTGAAGAAGAGAATAATCTTGAGCACCTTCTCCAGCAACTTAATGATCTCTTCCAAAACTTCATGAACCCACCACAACGTCCCATGATGCGAGATCACATAATCCCGCTGCGGTGGCAATTGAGCCTCAAGTCAGAATCCCGACTGGAGGACCTAATTCCGAATTGAAGCCTAATATGATTCATGTCATACCTAAATTTTATGGGCTTAACTCTGAAGATCCCTTCCAGCATATCAAACAACTTAAGCATCTGGCCCAGACCTTCGGGTCAGATGCGTAGAATCGGGATATCTTACTCATGAAGATGTTCTCTTTCTCCCTTATGGACAAGGCAGCTCATTGGTATCAGACATAGAACCGCTCGATCAACACTTGGGAAGAACTTCAGTTCGAGGTTTTGAAGAAGTTCTTTCCCATTGGTCAGACAAACGCCTTGTGCCTTCAGATTACTCACTTCACGCAGCAGACGGGAGAACCTCTTCATGAGGCATGGAATCGATTCCAGGATCTCATGAGAAAGTGCCCCCATCACAGAGTTCCTAAATGGGAAGAAGTCTAGTCTTTTTACCAGGGACTCCGTGAAGATATTAGACTGTTCGTCAATGCAACTTGCGGAGGGAATATCATGGGTCAACATGAAGATACCGTGTGGGAGATTCTTGAGAATATGTGTGAGAACTCCATCAACAATGACTCCATAGGATTATTTGACTGAACGAATACCCGCGTAGCGACGAACCTTAGGGGAGTACATGAGACGTAGGGCCTGTCCGCATCAGTCGACCTGGAATTAACGGCCAGTCAGTTGGACAAGGTCTCAATTATTGAAAAGAAGGTGGACGAACTGACTCAGCACTTGCAGAGAGCCACCTCTGCGTAGAACTCCTTCGCACAACCACCTCCCGCATAGGAAACTGTGTAAAACATTTTCCACCAACCTTCTCCTGGGATGGACTCGTATCCACCCCCATCTGAGTCCGGGACCGGAGGGACCTCTAATCCTTTCTATTCTTGCCGGGGGAATACTACTCCCCCATTCTCCGACTTTCTTGAGGCTCCTCAGACCTGCGAGGGCCTCAACGCCATTCAGAATGACCCATTTTCCAACACCTACAACCCTGGATGGCTGAACCATCCTAATTTCCAATGGGCAGGAAATTCTCAGAACCCAAGACCACCCTTTCAGCCCCGTCCATAAGCCCCTCATCCTTACCAGCCGCCTCAGCCTCGGCCCAACCCCACTTATCCATCCGGGCCCAACCAAGACCAAATGTCCCTTATCCTCCAAACTCTGGCTGACATTCAAAGAACGAATGCAGCTATCCAGAAATAACATAAGGACGAAATCACAGAGGTCTGCAACCAACTTGCCCAGTTGGCAAATTCTCGCCAACCTGGCACACTTCCTTCTCAACCTCTGCCTAACCTGAATAGCGAGTCGACCCAACGGTACGTTACGAACCAAACCTGAAACAAGCACACTTGATCTATCAGGCCCCTTCTATTCCATCACCTGACGGGATGGAGGCATCAACCTCCTATGCGGGTTACCAACAGCAGCAGCCCATCTTACCGACCCCCAACCAGAACCAGGCAGGACTAAATTCAGTAACAACTCGTAGTGGTAAAGCAACCTAAGATCCACCTTATCCAGACCACTATAAGCCTGGTAGTGACCCAAACACTAGGACAGTTATCCAGGATGTTCCTATCCCTGTCCCAGATCAAAAACCTGGACCTATCCTAGAGGAACCAACCAAGGTTCCATTTCCCAAGGCCTTGACCAAGGGAAAGAGAACAGCTAAACCTGTGGCTCCTGAGGAGGACCTGATCAAGCTCTTTGAGCAGGTCCAAATAAACATCCCCTTGATGGATGTAATCCGCCACGTACCGGCTTACGCATGATTCTTGAAGAACGTGTGTACACCTCAGCGTAAGCCGTGAACCAAGAGTGGGCGTCCCATTGTACTCTCAGAGCAAGCCAGCTCTGTAATCCTAAGTAAACTCCCACCCAAGGCAAAAGACCCAGACACTCCTGGTGTAGACCTGGATAGGTTATGTTAATATGGTGATTTAATCATTGTAATGAGTATAGTGGTTAACCTAAATCGAGCCTAACCATCTTTTTACAAAAATTTTAACCTGGCCTACTTGATTTTATCTTGGTCACTTTTAGGCCCAGGGTCGAACTCAGGGAAGCAGGATTAGAGGTGAATAAGTTTCTACACCTGTCCTACAACGAATCTCTTCCATTCGTTTGTTATGTTTTTGGTGTTTTTCTATTTAAGATTTTTTTCTAATAATTTTTGTCCTTGAGGTACACCCTCAAAATCAGGTTCTTGACTTTGAGCCAAATTAGGGTTCCAAGACTGGTCTTACTATTCGCAAGACTGAATACCTGCAAGTCAAGGATTAGCTTTTCTCTTTTATATATTTTTTTATCTTTTTGATAGCAGGAAAGAGAAATAGAAATAAGATAAATATAGTATGTATATATATATAGATATATATTATATATATATAGGGGTGGGGGTGGAGGTGGAAATGGCGTGTAGCACGATGTCGAGTTGATCGTCGTCTAGGAAGACGCAACCAACAGGACGAAGTGCCGCGTGGAGTGTAGGATGGATGGGTGGAAGGTGTGTGTGGAGATGCTTTCTATACTCGTGTATTGGGGAATATCAGCAACTGGTGCAGATATTCCCGCGATACGTATGGTAGGTGATATGAAAAAATATATATATATGTATATATATATAAATATATATTTATATGTATATATATAGATATGGTTATAATTATATAGGTGTATATGTAGTTATATATATATATATATATATGTATATGTATATGTATATATATATAAAGGTATGTAAATATATATAGATAGATGTATATATATATGTATATATATATATATGTATATATATATATATGTATTTATAATTAGATATATCTGTATGTATATATAACTATATAGATGTAGATATATATATGTGTGTGTATATATATATATATATATATATATATATATATATATATATGTATGTATGTATGTATGTATGTATGTATATGTATATATATGTGTATATATGTATGTATGTATTTATATCTGTAAATATAGATGTATATATGTATGTATATATATGTATGTGTGTATATATATATATATGTATGTATGTATGTATTTATAGCTATAGATATATATGTATATATGAATGTATATTTGTATGTATATATATATATATATGTATAAATATATGTGTGTATATATATATATATATATATATGTATATGTATATATATACATATATATATATGTTTATAAATATATATATAAATAAATATATATATGTATATAAATATATATATATATATAAATATATATATGTATATATATATATAAGTATATAGTTGTGTACAAGTGTGGTGTGTGTGTGCGTGAGGTGAGTGTTTGTGAGAGAGAGAGAGAGAGCGTCTGCTGGTTAAGTCGTCCAGAAGCTTCAGTCGACGTTTGGTGGTGCGCGCAGGAGCTTGCACACGCAGGCACAGGCGCAGGCGTGCGAAGATGCGTGCGCACGCTTGCCAGAGCGGGTGTGAGGAGGGGCTTGCAGTGGAGCGCGCTGCGGGCTGGAGTGACGCAGACGAAGACGCAGATGCGGGAGCAGGCGGGTGCAGACGCAAGCGCAGGCGCTAAAGAGAGCACGGGGAGAGTCGCGGGCGCGGGCTGGAGGCGATTGTGGTGCGGAGAGAGAGAGCGCGGTGACCAGATAAGTGAGAAACTTTTCGGTCACCGCACTGTAGCTACAGTGTCGCGCTCTCTAGCGTAAACAGTAGCTACAATGCGCGCTCGGCGCGGGCGACCGGCTGCACCCGGTTTAGCGTGCGCAGGCACTGTGGAGCGCGCTGGCACGCGTGCGGAAGGAGCTGCATTGGCTACTGGCGTGCACGCAGGGGCTTGCGCGCGCGTGGGGCCGCCGGTGCCTTGCTGCTGCTGCGGTTGAGCTTCAAAGCTCGACTCTGTGGCAATGGCGGAAAGGGATGGAACAATGAAAATAGAGAGGTGAACCACCACGCCCACCGGCTCTTTGATGAGCTGGGCGGTGGTGGGACTCACAGTGGTAGTCGTGTACCACTGTGAGCTGCTCCTGCCCACAGCGTAGCTCCTCAGGAGGAAGAGAGGCTGCGTATGGAGGGGAGAGGGGAGGAGATGGCCTGGAGAAGGAAGGGTGTTGTGTGTGTTTTGTCAACCAGGCTCCATGCGCAAGGAAGCGAGGCGGGCTTTTTAAAGAAGATGGAGGCAAGCTCAGCCATGCCCTGGGCTGTGCATGGCTGAGCATGCGGATGGCAGGGCATGCTGTGTAGAGAGTGGCGCGAAGAAGAAGTAGCCATGCCCTGCAGCCGCGGAGAAGAAGAAATTCAAAGCTAATAAAAAAAAAGTGAAGATGGTGAATTTGCGAGGAAACACTTGAAGAATACGTTAATTACAAGGCCAATTTATTCCCTCTCCTCCCCTCTCAAATAAATGCATGCATGCGTTTATTTTTACAAATGCGACTATGGCTACCTAATATGCAATGGCAATGCTAGGAAATAACACAAGATGGCACTTTTATTGGTGTATTTTTGCTGTGCAATCAACTCCCCTGATTTCATGTAAGATTGGTGAAACCCAGTTTGATAGAGCATTATTGGACCTAGGTGCCTCCATAAACCTGATACCCACATCCCTACTTAACCACCTAGAAGAATCCGAACTGAAACCGACTGAGGTGACATTGCAGTTAGCCGATCGATCTATCAAGTCACCTAAGGGAATTCTTGAGGATGTTATTGTTAGGGTGCGAGATTTCTACTACCCTGTAGATTTCATAGTTCTAAACATGGATGCACTTGAGAATCCAAGGGATACACCAATCATACTAGGGAGACCTTTTCTGGCCACTACAAGGGTCAATATAAGTTGTGAAGAGGTTCAAATAGAGCTGAAGTTTAAAAATCAGACTCTCAAGATTGATATCTTTAAGGCCCAACAAGGGATTAATTGTGATGTCGTAAAACAAATTTATGACATCTGATTAAACATGTTTACATTACTTAAGATGTCTATTTATGCATGCTCTTAAGCATAGGATTGCATTGCAGGCTATAAATATTTCATAACATGCATCATCTTGCATTTAGAGTAGTTTGAATAAAATGGAGGTTAATTGTCTCCTTTTATGTTCATGGACAAAGCAAACTTTTTATCAGGGTCTCGGATTGAAGATCCAACCGTATAGATGTGATCAGGGCGTCGATTGGAGTTCAACGACTCCAAGATCGCCCTAATCAGACATTTGTAGCATCAGATAGAGATCGGGGAACCCTAGAAGATCAAGGGCCAAGATGGTGAGAATCCACACTTCAAACGACAAATCCAACCGCACGGATGGATTTGGATCGACGATCGCAACATAATGGTGCGAAAATCGACTCAATCCGACACCCGTGGCACCATCTACATCATCCAAAAGATGGACGACCAAGATGGTGCCATGTGGTGCCATCTCAACCGTCCAACCAACCCACAAGGCCGCCGCTACCTCTCCAAAAGAAGATCCAACGTGTGATCTGGGTCGTTGGATCTTGATCCAACAGCTGTGGATGCGCGCGCTTGATTTCATCCACGCGACTATCTGGACGACGTAGCACAGCGGGTGAGCACCTTATCGCGAGGCGCTAGCGCGTGTTCGAAACGCGAGAAGCGGTCGAGCGGGCGCGATTGACTGCTCGATCGCGATCGAACGGTCGCGTGCGCCCAATCCCCTCCACGCGCTATTACACACCCACGCGTGACGCGGGATCGTACGCAGGCGGGCGCGTGCTAAGATTGGCTGGATGTGCACATGCGTTGAGCGTGCGATAGGCGAAGAGGTGCATGCACGACGCCCACGTTCAGACCTTTAGCGACAATTTTATCCGTCAATAAAGGTCCTGAATTAATGTTTTTAAAATTGGAATGACCAAAATGCCCCCACTTCTTGCAACTATAAAAGGAGACCCCCTCCACATGAAATTCTGATCCCTTTCTTCTCTTCTCTCCCTCTCCAAAGCTCAAGAGAAGCTTGTCCCACACCCGGGATGCTTCTCACGAGATAGTCAATTTTTTGTCCCCCTTTCGGAAGCGGATCCCGTGACGACGACGACGTCCTCCATTCTCATTCCTCCTGCCTCGATCTCCTTCTTCCCACTCCGTCCTCCTTCATCCAGGTGGCGTCTCGTCCGACTCGTCCTCTAAGCGATCGTCGAGGAGGATAACTTCTCTTTCCCATTCTTCTTTACAGCTTTCTAATGTAGAATTTTCCTACTTTTTAGTGTAATTCTTCTTTGGTTTTATTGTATAAACATTTTAAATTATTGAATGCATATTTTCTCTCTCTCTCTCTAGTTTAGTCTGTTTGTTATTATGGCTTCATTATAATTACATCGCCTCACTTTTCAAGAAAAATTCTAAAAAAAAATATAATTGCGAATATAGATCGACGTAGCCTCCATGTGTTCGACCCGGGATTTCCATTCCGGTATAAATTTTATTTGTTGAACACGAGTTCTTTGCATTCAAACTACAACGACAGGGTTTTTTTTAAACTAAACACGTTAGCGTAGCAACCCGTGCGTTCAACATTTTGGCACCATTGCTGGGGAGGCAACGATTTCCGATCTTTTCGCATTTCTTGCACTTTATTGATTTCAAACTTGCTTTCTCTTGTGTCTATTGTTTTGCAGAGACCTCCATCATGGAATCAAGCGGTAGACTGGAGTAAAGTACAGTTGAAGACAACTGTAAGTGCTCCCCATTTTTCCCCCCTCGAAAGATTTCATTCGCCACATTAAATCCAAATTCCAATTAACCTTGGTGTTTGTATAAATCCTAGGAATAGTTTGGTTGTTTGGATTCTCACTCACATTCATTCCACCCTCATTTATAATAATAATAAAAAAAAAAGATAATCTTGTGGGGCAATTTTCAACAAACACACAACGTACACCCACATTCAAGGCACTAAACCGAATTGATTTGTTTCTACTCAACTGAGTTCTGATCTGTGGAACCGGTACACACAAAGCAACACATAAAAGAGTAGAAATCATTCTAGGTTAACCATCTTTGTATGCCTAACCTAGTGGTGCATTTGTGGCTAATTGTTTGGGTTGTTTGGGCCACACCACTCTACTTAATATCAACTCATCAAGTAGCTCCTCCTCAAGGTTTTCAATCTAGGTCTATTCCAGGCACTCCACTTTCTTTTTGGTTTTAAAAGAAAATAATCTTCACCCGTGTTTGACAACTTGGTTTGCCTAGAAACTTGATTGCAATCCACCTAATTTGAAACCCAAAAAGCTATTTAAGCAAGATTTGAACATTAAAATCCACGCATCACAAATAATCTTGCTTGAAAACCTTGGTTGTGCACGCACTTACACAAATCTCAATCAATCATTAAGGGCACAACCCACTTTAAGAGCCCATCACATTCCATAAGCACCACAATCCCAGGCCTTAATAAAATTGAGTAGACGTTGGCCTTAAGGTCTGATTCGCCCTCTAGGGCCTAGTCTGAGATTGTCTTTGATTAACCTACTTGTACTGATTAATCTGATGTCTAGCTAAGGGAGTAGCGTCAAACGATCGCAGCTGGGGGGTACACTAGGAACCGGAGGCGAAAGCCGAAGGAAGAACCTTCTCCCCAGTCCCTCCTTCTAACTGGTTGGATTGAACAGACGCAAGTAGAGTAAATCATTTACAGTCTTAAGGCAGGTTTTGGGAGTCAGTAGATCCTTAGGCTACCCCACTTAAGGACATCCTTGTTTTGTTGTGACCTCTTAGTTTATGCTGGGAAGACGGTCATTGAATCCTCGATTGGAAGGACCATTAGAGTATTCTAGGAGGCGCAAATTAGATTTTGGTCAAATTGATCCCATGGCTGACCAACAACCTCCTCTGCTTAGAAATCCACAGGATGAATTTCGAAGGCAGCTGGAACAAATGCAGAGAATGCAGGAATGGTTCCAAAGAATGCAGGGCGCTCAGCCCTTGAAGGATTTTTATGATCCTTCAAATTACGGGGAACGTCTCGGTGTCCAGATTCTAGCCGATGACGTAGAAATCAAGCCCCAGATGTTAAGCCTGATCAAACATTATCATGGGCTTGGCTCCGAAGATCCGTTTTAGCACTTGGAGGACTTGACCACTTTGGTCTAGACCACCAAGGCATGAAACGTAAATGAGGAGCAAATGATCATGAAGCTCTTCCCCCACTCTCTTAGGGATAAGGCCACGCATTGGTATAGGACAATAGGAAGACCAATTGCAACTTGGAATGAGTTGAAATCGGCCTTTCTGAAGAAATTCTTCCCAGTCGGACGTACCAATGCTTTGAGACGGGCAATCACTATCTTTACCCAACGGCCGGGGGAGCAGTTTCATGTGGCCTGGGAGCGATTCCAGGACCTATTGCGGAGGTGTCCACACCACGAGGTGCCGAAATGGCAACTTGTGCAGATCTTCTATCATGGGTTGACTGAGCAACTTAGAAATCATGTGGATGCTTCTTACGGAGGCAATTTCCTCAATAAAGATGCAGATAGTGCACATGATTTATTTGAGGAAATGAGTGAGAATTCAATCAATCATGCTTCCATGGATACATTTAATTGGTCCCAGCATCCCAGATCAAATGTCAATGAAGTCCATGACTCTCATTCATTTGATATGGAATTGATTTGTAACAAACTTGCTAAGGTGGACTTGGTTGCTAAGAGAATGGAAGAGTGGATGGCTGGCAATTCTATGAACAACTCTCGATCCACTCAATCCCAAAATTCAGGATTCCATTCTTCACGAGCTCCTTCTGGACGGGAGTTCGTGAATCAACTTGATGCGGCTCAACCTGTGAGTCAGCATTTTTCGGAACCCCACGGGTTCCAAGCTGGGGCCTTTGATCCCAGTTTTTCTGATCCTTCCCTTTCTTTCTCTCCATCCTGACCTTATGAGGATGTCTGTGCTGTACAAGAGAATGTTAGATCCAACCCCTACTTTAATGCTTATAATCCGGGCTGGAGAAAGCACCCTAACTTCTCTTGGAAAAATCCAGGGCAACAGACCCAATTCCGACCCGACAACTATGCTTCGCAACGACCAATGGGTCAGGGTCATGTATATACTCAGTTGCCTCCAAATCAGGTCAATCAGCCAGCTTAGAATGCCCATCAACTCACAAGGAAGGCTAATTTGAACCGACAAATGGTAGAGATGCAAGGATCCATGCTCCAGCTCATGCAGCAAATGAAAACCTCGCTGGACAACTTGCAGTCCGGGCTCATTGTTAACTCTCATCAACCCGGATCTCTACCATCCCAACCTGTACCCAACCCGCGAAATATTATGAATTCGGGCAACCAAGCCCATGGGTATGGAAATCAGAGGGACCCACACGCACATGCTCAGGTGGTTGAGCAGGGTTCATTGTCCTCTTCATCTTCTTCTGCAAATCAACAATTCATGGCTAACTTCAGTAACGAGAAGTTTGGATCTGGGTGCATCCATCAACCTAATTCCGACTTCTCTTTACGAGAAGTTTGGATTAGGTGAACTTCGACTAACTTCAGTAACGCTACAGTTAGCAGACCGCTCGGTCACAAACCCGCGAGGCGTTATTGAAGATGTTATAGTTAAGGTCAAGGATTTCTATTTTCCTGTAGATTTTCTTATCCTTGACATGGATATACCTGATAATCTGAGGGACACGCCCATCATTCTAGGGCGTCCGTTCCTGGCTATCGCTAAGGTCAACATTAATTGTGAAAGCGGTAGCATGGAAATCGCCTTTGGGGATCAACGAATGAAATTGGATATTTTTAAGGCGATTAATAAATTTAAGGATTGTGGATTTATTGAGGAACTTGAGGAGGATAACGGAAACATTGAAACTTGTTTGATGGTTTCTTCAATCGAAAGTTCCTCCTTTGATGATGAATTCGACCCACAACCCTCTATGGCTGACTTGCCATCTTCTGAAGAGGTTATTGATTTTGTTCACTCACAACCTCTTCATCTTGTTGAATCTTTAGCATCTACCCTACCATCAATCATCAACCCGCCCCAGCTTAAACTGAAACCATTGCCTGAGAATTTGAAATATCAATTTTTAGGACCTCAGAAGATGCTCCCTGTGATTATCAGTGCTAAATTGACAAAGGAGAAAGAAATTAAATTGATCGAGGTCCTGAAGGAACATAAGGAGGCAATTGGTTGGACCATTCATGACCTCAGGGGGATCGAGCCATCTTACTGTAATCATAGAATATTCTTGGAAGATGGATCCCGCCCTTCTCGCCAGATCCAGAGGAGATTAAATCCAAATATGCGAGAAGAGGTCGAAAAGGAAATCATCAAGTGGCTCGATGCAGGAATTATTTATCCAATCTCTGATAGTCCCTAGGTAAGTCCCGTGCATATTGTTCTGAAGAAAGCCGGGATTACCGTTGTGACTAACGAGAGAGGAGAATCTGTCACAACTTATTCAGCTTCCTCTTGGAGGGTTTGTATTGATTATAGGAAGCTGAACGCAGCCACAAAAAAGGATCATTTTCCCCTACCCTTCATCGATCAAATCTTGGAAAGATTAGCCGGGCAGAAGTACTTCTACTTTCTTGATGGCTACTTGGGATACAATCAAGTTCCTATCCATCCCGAGGATCAGGAAAAAACTACTTTCACCTGTCCCTACGGAACCTTTGCTTTCCGTAGGATGCCTTTCGGGTTATGTAATGCACCTGCGACTTTTCAAAGGTATATGCTAGCCATATTTTCTGACATGGTGGGAGAGTTTATGGAAGTCTTCATGGATGATTTCTCTGCTTTCGGAGAATCATTTGACTCTTGTTTGGCTAATCTGGAAATGATTCTTAAGCGATGTATCAAAACACGATTGGTCCTTAACTGGGAAAAGAGTCATTTCATGACCCAAGAAGGCATTGTTTTGGGTCATGTAATCTCTGAACGGGGAATTGAAGTGGATAAAGCTAAGGTTGATGCTATTACTAAACTTCCTCCTCCCACATCTGTTAAACAAATTCGATCATTTCTTGGCCATGTGGGATTTTATCGAAGATTCATCAAGGATTTCTCGAAGGTTGCTCGTCCCTTGAGCAATCTTCTTGCCAAAGAAATGCCGTTTGTTTTTGACGAATCATGCCAAAAGGCATTTGATTTCCTGAAAACGGCAGTCACCTGTGCTCCAGTTTTGCAACTACCAATTTGGACAGCCCCTTTTGAGATCATGATCGACGCTTCTGATTACGCGGTTGGGGCTATCTTGGGTCAGAAAATTGATAGAAAGCCCTCTGTCATTTACTACGATAGTAAAACTCTGGATGAAGCCCAGCGGAATTACACTATTACTGAAAAGGAATTACTAGCTGTAGTGTTCGCTTTGGAAAAATTCAGGGCTTATCTCTTAGGGTCTCATGTTATCATCTATACCGACCACTCGGCCTTGAGACATCTCTTGGCCAAAAAGGATGCTAAACCTCGGCTTATTCGTTGGATTCTTCTGCTTCAAGAATTTGATCTTGAAATCAAGGATAAAATCGGGGTACAAAATGTGGTAGCGAATCCTTTGTCGAGACTCCTAGGTGATTCCTCTCATCCAGACATTCCAATTACTGACACTTTTCCGGACGAAACTAGTCTTACAGTTTTAGGTGTCCACACCCCATGGTTTGCTAACATTGTTAACTATTAGGCCGTTGCTCAAATCCCGCAGGATTGGACCAAACAACAACGGGATAGACTCAAATCTGAGGCCAAATACTACTTCTGGGAGGATCCTGAGCTGTACCGCATCGGCTCTGATTAGATTATTCGCCAATGTATACCAGAGAATCAATTCAACAGTATACTTGAGTTCTGCCATGCATCTGGGTGTGGTGGACATTTCTCCGGGAAAAAGACGGCCGCAAAAATCTTGCAATCTAGCTTCTATTGGCCGTCTTTATTTAAGGATGCCCAGGATTTCTCAAGGTCATGTTCTCGATGTCAGACACTCAGGAGCATAACTAAGAGAGATATGATGCCCCTAAACACAATTCTTCCTGTCGAAATTTTTGATGTTTGGGGCATCGATTTCATGGGACCCTTTCTCCCTTCATTTGGACATCAGTACATTCTTGTTGCTGTCGATTATGTGTCCAAATGGATTGAGGCGATTCCCACCCGAACTAATGACCATAAGGTGGTTATTGATTTTGTCAAGAAAAATATCTTCAGTAGGTTCGGGATTCCGAGGGCCATCATCAGTGATGGTGGCACTCATTTTACTAATGCCCAATTTCAGAATTTGTTGGCCAAATATGGGGTTAATCACCGAATTTCCACACCTTACCATCCCCAGATGAATGGACAAGCCGAGATCTCCAATCGAGAGATCAAGAACATTCTGCAGAAAACAGTTAGGCCTGATCGCAAGGACTGGACTTAAAAGCTTGAGGATGCTCTTTGGGCCTACCGTACAGCGTATAAAACGCCCAGCGGCATGTCTCCATTCCATTTGGTGTATGGAAAGGCATGCCATCTACCCGTAGAGATTGAACATAGGGCATTCTGGGCGATCAAACAATGTAATTTAGATCTGAATTTAGCTGGGAAGACCAGGAAACTCCAACTATTTGAGTTGGAGGAGCTTAGAAATGATGCATATGAGAATGCCAAGATCTACAAGGCTCAGACCAAAGCTCTACATGATCAACTGATTTCCCGCAAGAGCTTTGAGCTGAACCAGAAGGTCTGGTTATTCGATTCTAAACTTAAGCTCTTTCCTGGCAAACTTAGATCTAAATGGAATGACCCATTCATAATTGACCAGATTTTTCCAAATGGAGCCATTCAGATTTCTGATCCAAAGACGGGTAACACATTTAAAGTCAACGGTCAACGTCTGAAGCCTGTTATTGACCGTATTCTTCCAGAACCCGTCTCAGACACGGTTGCCCTAGCCATTCTGTGACTTCTTTGGCTGGACTTTGCCTAGCTGACGGCATTAAAGTCAACAGTTGTACATATGACACAAAGCTGATACAAGCTTTATATTCAGGTGACATCTTTCATACTCTACCCTTTCTTTCATGTCTCTTTTTCAATGAGGACATTACATCGGCTAGGCATGGGGGGGTGGATTCATTTTTGAATCATTTGGTCAGCTTTGTGAAATTCATGAAAATTATTTTTCTCTTCTTATTTATACATAAAAAAAAAATTAAGAAGGAATAGTGGACATTAGGACTTTTCAATCTTATGAAATACTACATTATGATCTGAACACAAAGATCCTTCAGGCCTTTGGACTTAATCAACCCGTGTATCCACTAAAATGTGGATTTATTTTTCAAGACCTCGCCAACCTAAATTTTATTTTAATTGGAGTAAATAAATTTGGGTGATAAGTACACGACTTATCAACCCACCCTCTGATTTGAGGGAATTTTGATTTTTAAGCATCTACACACTATCTTGTCACTGACTCATTGTTCGGCGATTCCAACGGAAATTGGGTAGCTAATGAATCTTCTAGGGTGATATGGCTGGCAAGTTATTGTGGGTAACAGCCCATAGGTAGGTTGTCCGGAGCCCAGTCACTGGATCTTTCTCTTTTTGCTACCTTTAGGTAAATCTTAGATCAGGGAAGCCTCCTACTTAAAAAAAAAAAAGAAAAGGAGAAAAGAAAAAAAAGCCACACTTCGCCGCACGAGTATGGCTGGCAAGTTGTCAATGGTAACAGCTCATCGACCGATTATCCAGAACCCAGCTCAATAAATGCACTGAAAAATCCCAAAACACTTAGGAAGAAGAGGAGAAGTAGAAAAAATCAGGGAGATATACACTGGATTCACCCTTGTGTTGACCCCGTAAAAAAATAAAAGTAGGGAGAAAGCTACCGATTGTAAAGATACACCTTTAGGCAGATTTTTTTTTTTAGGTCACCTAGAGGCGTAGAAATCCGAAGTTCGTTTTAACTACCGGTCAACGAGTCTATCACATTCACAACAAGATGCTTAGAACTTAGGGTTCTCATCAAATCTTGGGTGAGTTGAATGGCTGTAAAAAGCCACTCTTAAACCCTAAAGCTTGAAAATTCAAAAAAATTAGAAAAAAAGAAAGAGAGAAAAATAAAATTTTCTTTGAATAAGGTGAGGGCTTGAGGCGGTCTGCGTTTTGGCAGATACTCGGGTACTGTTGTGTTTTTCAAAGTTCAGATCCTAAGTAGACATTTTCTTAATGATTGAAAATAACTCATGCCCAAATAATCCAACCAGATTCTTCTATAAATAGCATATAGTTTTTGCTAGGGACTAGCAAAAGATAGGCATGGGGGTATGATGTAAACATGTTTACACTACTTAAGATGTCTATTTATGCATGTTCTTAAGCATAGGATTGCATTGCATGCTATAAATATTGCATAACATGCATCATCTTGCAATTAGAGTAGTTTGAATAAAATGGAGGTTAATTGTCTCCTTTTATGTTCATGGACAAAGCGAACCTTTTATCGGGACCTCGAATCGGAGATCTAGCCGTACAGATGTGATCAGGGCACCGATTAGAGTTCAACGACTCCAAGATCGTCCTAATCAGACATTTGTAGCATCAGATAGAGACCGGGGAACCCTAGAAGATCAAGGGCCAAGATGGTGAGAATCCACACTTCAAACGACAAATCTGACTGCACGGATGGATTCAGATCGACGATCGCAACCTAACGGAGTGAAAGTCGACTCAATCCGACACCCGTGGCACCATCTACATCATCAAAAAGATGGACGGCCAAGATGGCACCGCGTGGCACCATCTCAGCCGTCCAACCGACCCTCAAGACCGCTGCTACCTCTCCAAAAGAAGATCCAACGTGCAATCTAGGCTGTTGGATCTTGATCCAACGGCTGTGGATGCGCGCGCTTGATTTCATCCGCACGACTATCTGGACGACGTAGCGCAGCGAGTGAGTGCCTTATTGCGAGGCGCTGGCGCGCATTCAAAACGTAAGTGGGCGAGCGGTGCGGGCGAGCAGGCACGATTGACCGCTCGATCACGATCGAACGGTCGAACGCGCCCAATTCACCCCACGTGCTATTGCACGCCCGCACGTGACGCGGGATCATACGCGAGTAGGCATGCATTGAGGAACAAGCGAAGGCGCGACTTAAGCCGTCCGATTGTGAGATCGACTAGACGTGCGCGTGCGTTGAGGGCGCGACAGGCGAAGAGGCGTGCACGCGACGCCCACGTTCGGACCTTTAGCGACGGTTTTATCCGTCACTAAAGGTCTTGAATTAATGTTTTTAAAATTGGAATGACCAAAATGCCCCCACTCCTTGCAACTATAAAAGGAGACCCCTTCCACACGAAATTCTGATCCCTTCCTTCTCTTCTCTCCCTCTCCAAAGCTCAAGAGAAGTTTGTCCCACACCCGGGATGCTTCTCACGAGATAGTCAATTTTTCGTCTCCCTTTCGGAAGCGGATCCCGCGACGACGACGACGTACTACTCCATTCTCGTTCCTCCTGCCTCGATCTCCTTCTTCCCACTCCGTCCTCCTTCGTCTAGGCGGCGTCTCGTCCGGCTAGTCCTCCAAGCAATCGTCGAGGAGGATAACTTCTCTTTCCCATTCTTCTTTACAGCTTTCTAGTGTAGAATTTTCCTGCTTTCTAGTGTAGCTGATTTCCTACTTTTTAGTGTAATTCTTCTTTGGTTTTATTGTATAAACATTTTGAATTATTGAATGCATGTTTTCTCTCTCTCTCTCTCTAGTTTAGTCTGATTGTTATTATGGCTTCATTGTAATTACATCGCCTCACTTTTCAAGAAAAATTCTAAAAAAATATATAATTGTGAATATAGATCGACGTAGCCTCCTTGTGTTCGACCCGGGATTTCCATTCCGGTATAAATTTTATTTGTTGAACACTAGTTCTTCGCTTTCAAACTACAACGGCAGGTTTTTTTTTAAACCAAACACGTTAGCATAGCAACCCGTGCGTTCAACAACATTAGAGCCGTGGTTGATGAACCACAAATTGAGGACAACATGATTATCCATCATCAACCATAAGAGGATCTAAAACCGCAATTAGAGGAGTCAGAACTTGATCTAGACTGACCCATAACTCCTACCCTTGTACCCCACACTCACTCTAAACCACCCACTGCTGCTGATAACCCCATTCTTAAACTCAAGCCCCTTCCCAATCATCTAAAATATGTCTTTTTGGGGTTTCAATCTGACACTTCCAATGATTATAAACTCCAAACTTACACCTGACCAGGAATCCCGTCTGATTGCTGTTCTCCAGCAACATCGCAGAGCCATTGGTTGGACTCTCGATGATTTGACTGGACTAAGTCCCTTTTATTGCACACACCACATCTATTCTGAAGAGGGTGCACGACCTTCACGTAAGATGCAGAAACGTCTGAACCCCAATCTGCAAGAGGTCGTGAAAAAGGAGATCATTAAGTGGTTAGATGCAGGGATCATCTACCCGATCTCCGATAGTCGTTGGGTGAGCCCAATTCAGGTTGTGCCTAAGAAGGCAGGGCTCACCACCATTACGACTAAGACCGGAGCGGTCATACCTACCAGTATAGCCAACTCGTGGGGAGTCTGCATAGATTACCGAAGACTCAACTCCTCCAAGAAGAAGGATCATTTCCCACTACCGTTTATTGATCAGATTCACGAAAAACTAGCGGGAAATAGATTCTACTTTCTTGACAGGTACTCCGGTTACAACCAAGTGGCGATTCATCCAGAGGACCACGAGAAGACCACGTTCACTTGCCCCTTCGGGACGTACGCGTTCCGAAGGATACCTTTCGATCTCTGCAATTCACCAGCAACTTTTCAGCGGTGCATACTTGCCATATTTTCTGATATGGTAGGTGATTATCTGGAAGTCTTCATGGATGACTTCTCAGTTTTTGGGGTATCATTTGACAATTGCCTCCAGCACTTGGTTCACATACTCAGGCGATGCATTGACATAAATCTGGTTCTTTCTTGGGAAAAGAGACACTTTATGGTGCCTGAGGGGATCGTCCTGGGACACTTAATTTCTGAGAGAGGCATCCAGGTGGATCGAGCCAAGGTTAACCTGATTTCTAAACTTCCTATACCTAGCTTGATTAGGGATATCCGATCTTTTCTGGGGCACGTCAGTTTTTACCGTCGTTTCATCCCTGATTTCTCGAAAATCGCGTGCCCCCTGACCACTCTTCTCTCCAAGGATGTACCCTTTGAGATTTCTAAGGAATGCACTCAAGCTTTTGAGATCCTTCGTGATCGAGTCACCCAAGCTCCGATCCTACAATCCCCTGATTGGTCTCAACCCTTTGAGATCATGTACGATGCATCTGACTTCGCTATAGGAGCGATTCTGGGGCAGAAGATTGACAGGAAACCCATGGTCATCTACTACGCTAGCAAGACACTTGACGAGGCTCAGCGAAACTACACGGTTACGAAGAAAGAGCTGCTAGCTATAGTATTTACCCTCGAAAAATTCAGATCTTATCTCCTAGGTTCCCACGTCATAATCTACTCGGATCACATAACTGTGAGGCATCTCCTTGCAGAGAAGGACGCGAAGCCTCGATTAATCCGATGGATCTTGCTGTTGCAAGAATTCGACCTCGAGATTCGTGACAAGGCGGGAAGACAGAACGTGGTAGCTGACCACTTGTCTCGCCTTCCTTCTGAGATCATCGACCCTTTTGGACCCATCACAGAGCATTTTCCTGATGAGCACCTCTTGACTATTGGTACCAAGCTTCCATGGTTTGCTGATATAGTAAACTACTTGGCATCACACCAGATCCCGTCTGATTGGCCGAAGGCCAAGAAAGACAAGTTGTGCTCCGATGCCAAGTACTACATCTGGGAAGACCCGTACTTATTCCGCATAGGTGCTGACTAAATTATCCAGCGATGTGTCTCGGAGGTCCAAATCAATGACATTCTCTCTTTTTACCATGACCAGGCACACGGTGGCTATTTTTCTGGGCATAAAACTGCATCAAAAATCCTCCAATGTGGCTTTTACTGGCCCACTATCTTCAAGGATGCATACAGTTACTGTAAGGCATGCAATCGTTGCCAAACTTTGGGCAACATGAGCCATCGCGACATGATGCCTTTACAACCGATTCTCGTATGTGAGATTTTCAATATTTAAGGGATTGATTTTATGGGCCCCTTCCCTATCTCGGACGGCTTCGAGTACATTTTACTCGCTGTTGACTACGTGTCCAAATGGATCGAAGCCATTCTGACCCGAACCTGTGATCACAAAATCGTCATCAAATTCATTCATCAGAATATCCTCTCACGATTCGGGATTCTTCGTGCGGTCATCTCTGATGGAGGGACCCATTTTACTAGCTCTTAGTTCAGGTCACTGATGACCAAATATGGGGTGTCACATCAAATCTCTACTTCCTAACACCCCCAGACTAATGGTCGAGCTGAGCTATCAAATTGGGAGATCAAGAAAATCCTGCAGGTTACTGTTCAACCTGACAGGAAGGACTGGTCATCCTGACTTCCAGAAGCCTTGTGGGCTTATAGGACCGCCCACAAGACCCAATTAGGCATGTCTCCTTTTAGACTGTGTACGGGAAGGCGTGTCACCTTCCCGTCGAACTAGAGCACAAAGCCTATTGGGCAGTACGGAACTGCAACTTAGATCTTTCTAAGGCTGGAACCCACAGAAAGCTTCAGATAAGTGAGATTGATGAATTACGCCTTGATGCGTACGAGAACTCGTGAATCCACAAAGAGCGAGTTAAAGCCTTTCATGACAAGCACATATCTAGAAAGATCTTCCACCCCGGTCAGAAGGTCCTACTCTTTGTTGCTCGACTTAAATTGTTCCCTGGAAAACTGTGATCCAAGTGAGTCGGACCATATCTTGTCTGACAGATTTTTGGAAATGGAGCCGTCGAGATCAGTCCGCTCAGCCATGATTTCGAGCCTTTCACCGTGAATGGCCACAGACTCAAAACGTTCATTGACGTAACCAATACAGATATGACTGAGTCATCATTTATCCTCCATTCTCCCTAAGCTAATTGCGTCCAGCCGATGGCGTAAAACTCAAAGCTTAACAGGAGGCAGCCCATCATTCTTTTTGAAAAACTGAAACCTTTTTCTGACATTTCTTTGCACTTTAGGTTTATTCATTAGGACAGCCAACTCCACCTTAGATACTTGTATCTGAGATTAGAAATCGTCTGCAACAGTCATCTCGACCCATCCACTCACCTAATTTCTATCCTAATGCATGAACTAAGCCAAATATAAACCCACCTAATGAACAATGAGGACATTGCAAACCTTAGGCATGGGGGGGTATGAAAGTGCAATAACAAGTCATAAAAAGAAAATGTTTCAACCAAAAAAAAAATCGCATATACTAAAAAAAAAAAAACTTTGGAGGAGGGAAGAAAGTGTTGGTAAGCTTCACGAAAGGAGGAGGAAAAGAGTAGAACATTAAAAAGAAGTACAAAATAAGAAAGAAAAAGGGATAGTCATTAGTAAGAAATTAAAAAATTAACCAAAGTTCTAGACCACTTTAAAGAAAAGCAAAGAGAAAGTGCACAACAAGATTAGTAAGAACGCGAACCTTAGGCATTCTTGGCTAGACTCTTAGTACCCGTTAAGATGTAGATATTCCTCAAGAGGTTGAGGAAAAAGCTTAAGTATTAGGTCTAAGGCTTAGGGAGTATTCGGCCTCGTTAACTGACTTTCGATTTACGGGACTCGGTAACCTAAGCACCCAAATTCACAGACACAATCTGATTCAGCGAGCATAAATATCAAAATCACGCAGAAGCGTTTCAAATATTCTGAAAATGTCACCTAGATTAGGAGCGGTCGATCAACACAAGTTGATTTGGATGAGTTCCCAGCGCAGAGAGGTGGGAAATTCCCCTCGAAGATGCGTAACAACATATCATCTCCTCGATGCTTGTCTCCTAGGATATTTACATATCCTACTAGGGGCATGTAAGCACTCTGCTGGCTCAGGTTCCATGGATGGCATTATCACGAAATGTCAATTGACATGGTCTGAATTCAACCACAAAACACCATGGACAGGATTATCTCGAAATCTCGAAAGCCAGGGTTCTGGGGGTTACCATGGGCGGAGCTATCTTGAAGTATCGATTGCCAGGGACCTTTGAGGATTGATGATGGGGACGAGGAATTCGACACAGACTGTGTTGTGAAGCCAATCTTAAGCTAGAATTAAAAAGAAAAGAGAGAGAAAACTCTCTAAACAAATAAACCCTCTGTCTCTTTCTTACAAAACGCACTGCAAACTGAACCTAGGCTAAAAATGTCTCAGGCTTGGGTGCTTTAACCACGAAGTCCAATAAACTTTAGGATAGTTCCTGTGGGCCTTAAAAACCTTTGCAAAAGACTAAGGCTAAAGCTAGACAGATCTGGATCTTGGTTGGTACTAGAGTACCTTTTAGGCCTATGGTTGGCATTTTGACCTAATCAAGGAGACAAGAGAAAAAAGCACTTATAAAATTTGATGAAAGGAATTCATGGTCTAGAATAGAGGTTAAAACCTTAAATTTTTTGCTAAGGGACTAGCAAAAGCTAGGCATGGGGGTATGATGAGAACCTCATCATGAATCCTAACTAGCACATTTTGACCTAGTAAATTAAACAAAAGCTCCTACAAAACCTAAGGGAAAGCCTAAATCTGGGAATTACAAATCTGAGAATAAAATAATACACAAGGAGTAAAACTGTAATTTTACCATTACAGTACATAAATGGGATTTCTAAGGGTCTAGACATAGGTCAAATGGGCTTAATAAGAGAACAAGTGGGATGGTTTGATCAGGAAAGGGTTATGACAAAATCTGGGAATTAAATGACATTCTGTAACCCTAAAACAAATCAACTTTAATTTACAAAGTTTGAAGCAAGATAAAAATCAATTAAACCCTCTAAAATTCATGAAAAAATATCCCCTAGGGTTTAGAACCTTCAATTTGGCCATTGAAACCTATCTTGACCTAGATTGAGAATCATACCCAATTTTTGACCTAATTTAGGTTTTTGTGCAAAATATCTGATCAAACTTGATCAAACCTAAAATCCAACCTCACCATTGGATTCCTTAGGTCCAAATTAGGTTTACACCAAAATTTGAATCTAAGAAAAGGTTACCTTGACCCACTTTACAAAACGGTCCTCAACAATTCTTTTTGACCCTTAGCTTTTTGGACTCTTGCAGATGCCCCCTAGCTTTCCCGTCACTTTCTTCAAACAGGTCCCTCTACCAACCGCCCGCACAGGCCATACCTCCGGCGACTTTGCGCGGAGGATGGCGCCGTGCAGACCCGGGGAGCTGGCCCTAGATTTGAAAGGGGGACTCTTTGCGTTGTCCCCTACAGCATGGACCGACTCCCATGCCCTGTCGGCCACCATACCTCTCGTGTGAACACTCGAGAAGTATGGGTCTTTTTTTTGGCCATACCTCCGACGAGGTATCCCCGTCTCCTCCTTGCGACTCTCTCTCTGCCAACACCTATTTAAGGAACGGCAACCCCTGCCGCTTCCTTCAAGCCTGATTTGGCTGAAGAAAACCCTCAAATTTCATCTCCTCCTCCTCTAGCCATTCGCCTGCAGGCTTCGGCGACCCTCCTCCTCCTCTCTCCTCGCCCTGCCACCATACCAGTGGCACGGTTACCTCCGCGCCTTGCCATACCAGTAGGCGCCCTCCAGCCCCTCTTCCTTGTCGCCGCCCCTTCCCCTGGGCTCTTTCATCTCCGGCAACGGTAGCACAGCCACTCGCCACCTCCGCCCTCTCCCCCTTCGTCTAGAGACTCTTAGCTAAGTTCTCTCTCTCTGCTCTTTATTTTTCCCTCATTTATTTCTGATATTCCGCCTCACCACTCACACACCACCGCCATCTTCTCCACCTCCGACAGACCACTAGCCAGGCGCAGCCACCGCGTCATACCTCCACACGCCTCGCCAATCACCCCATGAGCTCTGCCACAATCCACTGATCACCTTCCGCACATTCACTAATCGGCAGCACCGCCTCACACTTCCACCGACCTAACCCACCTCCACGGCCATAGAGCGACCTAGGCACGCATGCCTAGGCCACCTCGTAGCCAGCCAACCCCCGCCTCACCTTCGCCGTGACACGGCGAAGGTTCTCCTGTTGTCTGATAGAGCCGCAAGGCTCCTTTTGTGACACGAGGGTCGAGCCCTTGTCCGCCATTAACAAGCAAACAAGCTTGCTTGTTGATGAGAGTCTCATCATGAGCCCTAACTAGCTCATCTTGACCTAAGAAAGAGAATAAAAGCTCCTACATAACCTAGAGAAGGGCTTAATTCAAGGAATAAATGTTCTGAAAAGAAAACATCAAATAAAAGGTAAAATTGTAATTTTACCATTGCAGTACAAAAATAGGATTTCTCAGAGGCAAAACATAGTCAAATGGTCTAAATAAGATAAAAAGTGGGTTGGTTAAATTAGAAATAGGTTCATGTGCAATCTAGGAATTAAATGGCATTCTGTAACCCTAAAACATACCCGCTTAATTAAACAAGGTTCTGGTCAGGATAAAAATCAAGTAAACCCTCTAAAATTCATGGAAAAATATCCTCTAGGGTTTAGAACCTTCAAATTGGCCTTTGAAACCTATTTTGACTTAGATTGGGGTCCTAGCTCATCAATTGACCAAATTTAGGTTTTTATGCAAAATGTCCAGTCAAATGTGGTCAAACCTAAAATTCAACTTCACCATTGGGTTCCTTAGGTCTAAATTAGGTTTGTACCAAAATTTGGACCTAAGGGGAGGTCATCTTGACCTATTTTGCAAATTAGTACACCTAATTACATTTTGGTCCCTATATTTTGAAAACCATTGCACAGACCCCCCTAACTTCCTCGCCACTCTTACAAGTAGGTCCCTCCACCATTAATGGGGAGAAATCCTACTCTGGCGAGGAATGGAGGGGGAATACTTCCTGATTCCTCATAGATCTCCTCCCAGATTTGGAAGGGAGATTCTCTGAGGAATTCCCTTCCATCTAAGCATAGTCCTGATCTATGATTTGCACCCAATCTCTCGTGCGAATGCACGAGAGATTTGGGTACCTCACAGACTTCCTACTCTGGCAAGAACTCTTGCGTTTGGAAGCTTGTCTTCCAAGCACAAGAGCCCCTGCCAGTGCCTATAAATTGATCCTCAACTCCGGCCGCACCTCTTTAGCTCGACTTGGCCAGAGATCCACCTCGATTTCCTCTTCTTCTCCTCTAGCCAAGTGGTCCAGTGAGCTCCGGCGAGCCTCCCTCCTCTTTCTATTCACTCTGCCACAATACCAGTGGCAAAGCTGTCCTCACCATCCTCCTCCGCATCGCGCAACACCCGTGCTAGCAACCCTAGCCCCGTCGTCGCCGCCGTCTTCCTCCACTGGACGCCTTCTTCTCCGGCGACAGCAGGTATTGCCAGCCGCCTCTCTCCCCCTTCGTCCACTTAATTAGGTTAGAACCACTCGTCTCTATCCCCTCTTCAATTCCCCTCAACCTATTTCACAAAACACCCCTCAACTGCCACTGTCCACCGCCATCTTCCCCATCTCCGGCCAACCTCCGGTGAGACGCACCCGTCATTCCACAACTCCACACATCTCACCACCAACCCCACAACCTCCGCCACACTCCACTGAACATCTTCCACCCATCCACAGGCCGCCTACAACACCACAAATGCCCCCCGACCTAACCCATAAACCTGGCCACAGAGCGACTTAGGCACGCACACCTAGGCCGCCTCGCGGCCTGCCACCGATCGCCTCACCTTCATGGTGGCACAACGAAGGTCCTCCTATGGTCTGATAGAGTCGTAAGGCTCCTTTTGTGTCGTGCAGGGTCAAGCTCCCAGCCGGCATTAGCGACGACTCGAGCTCGACTGTTCTCCAGCTCCAGGCCACAATTGGTCGCTCCCAGGCTTCCAGACTGTGCGGGTTGCGAGTATGTGCAAGTCCAGCCTGATAGAGGGTGCCACAAAGACCTGCAGCTGTGCCAATTGTGAAGTCGCTCTCCTGCAGTTGCTAGCAGCAGCGGGTGGGACTTTTAGTCCCACCTCAGTAAGTCGTGAGCTATCTGAGTGGTTTAAGTGGATTTTGTGTTCTCACCTCTTCGCCTCGAGACACATATGGGGTGAGGTCCCTCACCTATACACACCTCGTCCGTAAATTCATCCCGCGGACCTGGCAACCCGACCCGACTATCCTACCGAGCACTCCTCGCGCATACACCCACGCCGGTGTGCCTGGTCCCGAGCACGTGACCCGACCAGATTACCCGGCTATGGGAGAGCATACTGAGGAGTGATATACAGAGAGAGAGACGCAGGGGTGGGTAGAGGGGTAGGTTTTTCTCTTCGGTTTGTGCAGGGAAGAAGAAGGAAGGAAGGCTAAAGAAAGAAGGAAGACTCGCAGAGGAAAAAGAGAAGGAAAGACAAGGCAGAAGGAAGAGGCGAAGCCAAAGAAGAGGAAGTCAGAGAGCTAAGGCTGAAGAAGGAAGAAGAAAGAAAGAAAGGGAAAGACAAGCAGAGCCAAGGAAAGAAGAAGAGAAAGCAGAGCCAAGGAAAGAAGAAGAAGAAGACCATCAAGGAAAAAGGAGAAAGACACTGCAGAAGAGAGGCAAGGCAGAAGACAGAGGAAGGAAGAAGAAAGGCAAGAGCAGAGAAAGGAGCTGCAGTGAAGAAACAAGGAAGAAGAAGCATACGGCCAAAGAAGAACAGAAAGAGGAAATCCAGAGAAAGAAAGTCAGAAGAAGAAGAACAAGAAGCAGATAGGAAAAGAAATAAGAGATAAAATATTTTTTTAAGACGTCTGATCCCATAATCAGACGTCCAATTTCTCTATTTTTGCCACAATTAACTTTTAAACTTATGCATATATATTCTGAATTAAGTTTTGAGTAATTAAGTGTTCAATTATATTATTGAAATTAATGAATAAATTCCATTTACTCCCTGTGTTCGATCTCGTATACTTAGGTTTTCGAGTAATAAATTTTTATTTGTTGACAACTCTTGATCACCTATACTACGACGCAACTGACTGTTAAAACACGATCTAGCCGTGTCAACACTTGTTCTCCAGCTCTAGGCCACACGCTTCAGGTTCCAGGTTCCCAGGCTGCGCGGATTGAGTGTGTGCGTGAGTCCAGCCTGAGAGTAGTCGCTGCGAACCCTTCAGCTACGTCAATCGCGCGAAGACATTCGCCTGCAGGTGCCAGAAGAAGCGGGTGGACATTTAGTCCCACCAGTGAACACAAGAGTGCGGTGGGTAACATAAATTGAAAAAGTGCTTTATGCTCTTCGCCTCGAGACACACAGGGGTGAGGTCCATCGCCCTGTTCACGCCTCGTCCATGACACTCCCCCACGGACCTGGCACCCAGATCTGACTAACCCTGCCTGTGCACACCTCGTGCACCACCCACACCGGTGCGCCTGGTCCCGGGTGCGTCACCCGACCCGCTTACCCAATTAAGGCTCTAGGAGAGCGAACCCTGGAGTGAATTTGAGAGAGAGAGACGAGGGGAGGGTAGGGGTTAGGTTTTGCCTAACCGGTCGCTCGTGCAGGAAACAAAAGAGGAAGCAAAGGAGAAGCGGCGAGGACTTAGCCGCAGGGAGACAGCTGCGGTCAGAGAGAAAGGGAGAAGGACTTAGAGCGGTAGAGAAGCAAAGGAGGAAGACGACACTATAGCCGCAGAGAGGCGGAGGCAGAAGGAGAAGGAAGAGAGAAGAAAGTAGAAAGGCGCGCAGCAGAGACGAAAGAAGAAGAAGTCAGAAGAGAAGGTGTGTAGCAGAGATAGCAAAGAAGAAGAAGAAGCTAAGAAGAAGAACCAGCAGCAGTAGCAGAAGCACTGTAGCAAGAGGCATTTAAGGCATCTGATCCTTGGAGTTAGACGTCTGAAAAGAGAGAGAGAAAGAGGAAGACAAAAGGAGAAAGAGAGAAGAAAAGAAGAGCCAATTTTCCTTTATTTTTTTTTGTAAAATAGTATATATTGTAAATTGTGATTTTCTACAATTCTAGAATCAAGTTTGCTCCCTGAGTTCGACCTCGGAGATTTTCTATTTTCAAGTAATAAAACATAATCAAACCGGTCGGTATTAACTTCCAACCAGTCGCCTGTAGGCAATATGTTCCAAAACCCACAGGTTTCCCGTACTACTGTATTCCTGATTTCTTTCTACATTCCCGTAGGGTTCATACATGGACTTTCTTATTTCCATATCTGGTTCGTTGTATGTAGAACAGGCAACTCAAATTCCATCATCAATTACTTAGTACAAGTAGGCATGACGTAGTTCATTACAAGCAACTCAAAGTTTATTTCTTTTCAGGAAACAATAATTTAATCATTCACTAAATGTACATTCATTTCTTTCATCCCTAGGGTTCATTTCACAATCCTAGGGTTCGATTCTATAGCAACATGCATTTACCTTCTTTCAGTCCTAAGGTTCATCTCACAACCTGGGTTCAGTTAATTCTATGCATGCAATTTAATTACTAATTCCAAGATTAGTGTGGGAACCATTCTACCAAGATAATCGAGAGATGTGGGGGCACAGTTGACGGAGCTTGAAATCCCCGCAAGTTCTGTGCACATTGATAACACTGCATATGGGGGTGATAATTCTGTTAAATAGGGCCCATCTTAAGAATAAAAGGCACAACATAAGTAGAATGGGAGCATTGCATTCATCATATACCAAGATTGCTTATAAGACTGTATTAATGGCCATATGTGTAAGCACTTGTCAAAACAGGCCTCAGATGAGCAATCGGACCGCATGGATGGATTCAGAATGACAAACGGAGTCCAACAGACTCAAGATCAGCCAAATCCGACATTTGGAGCTCCTACAATGGGCCCAAGAAGTTCTGACTGTTGATCTAATGATCAACGGCCCTCGTTGCGCCACGTCGCCCCCCGCTCACCGCGTGCCGCTGCCTCCTTCAGCTAAGATCAAATCTTAGTCGTCGATCTTCGATTAGACGGCTGAGAACCGCACGCCCGCCGCTATCGTCGTGATAAAGTAGCGGACGTGGCGCAGCGATGAGCGCACTCGCCCGCACGTAGGCAACGCGGGTTTGAGCCACGCGGCGTGAGGAATTGAGGACGAAGAAGCGCGTGGCGAAATTGGGCCGCCCGATCAGCAGCGGGCAGCCAAGATCGCGCCATGCGGTGCACCCTCAGACAGCGAGTGCCCACGCATGCGTGCACGCCAGGCGACGACGCTCGCGCACACGCGTGCTCGAGGCGCGATCCGAGCGCTCCCAAGGGAAGATCTCAGTCGTCCGATCTTCAATCAAATGGCTCTAACACAGTGGCCACGGATCAGGCGTGAAGAAGAACGGTGCGGCCGTGTGACCGGCGGGCTTGAGGGCTTCGCCGATGCTTTTGGAAGGGTTTTAGCAACGTCCCGGACGTCGCTAAAGCCCCTTCTTCTTTTAGAAAGCCCTTCTCCCTATTTAAACCCCCTCCAACCACTCATTCAAGGCGTTCACTTCCCTTGTAACTACTCTATCCCTCTCTTACCTTGCTTTAGGCCCTCTTGTAATCGTCGGAGACGACGAGCCGCCGACGGAGCCTCCTCCACCGCCGTGGCTGCCTCACCGCTCTCCCTCCTCTCTCTCTCTCTCTCTTCCTCTCTTTTAAGCTTTCCTTTACTTATGTTTAAGCATGTATCTAATGTTGTAATCTGTGAACTAAAGCTGCATGATTAATGAAGTTACTTTCCGTTTAGTTATTTACTTTATTTCCTGTTTAAGTTGCATGATCAAGCAAGAAACAACCCTAACCCTAATCTCTCCCTCTCTCACCCTCTCTCTCTCTATCTCTCTCCCTCTCGCTTTTCAAACTGCACCTTTCGCAAGCAAAACTCCACGCTTTCCGTGACAACAAGTGATAAGCAAAATCCGATTTTCACGCCTCCCTGAGACCGACACTCGGACTCACCTCCATTTCTTTACTTTAAAATCGACGTTGCAAGTGCGACTATAGTGACACTTCTTAACACACATGCACGAGTGCACATTAGTTTTTGGCACCGTTGCCGGGGAGGCAACGAATTTGTTTTGTCACTTCCATTCCACATCCATTCTCACATCGTCTAATGCCCTGTTTTCCTTTTTACTTGATGGTTGCAGGAATTCGACGCTTGGACGACGAAGCGACGCATCCCACGATGGTAACAAGGGAGTAAGCGCAACAAGGACTGATAGTAAGTCATCCTTCACTCATGATTGTCTGCTTGCGTGAAAAACTAAAAAAATTTGTAAAAATTGAAAAAAATTGGCGTGGTGTATGATTGCTTGACCCACATCCTTAACACATCACCCCACAAAAAAAATGTGCACTCTAACATTCTAAATAAATTCTTGGAGTGTTCTTTTCTCTTTTTGAGTGGTGTTTGCGAGGCCACCATGAGTTGACTTGGGCCGCACCACTCAACCCTAAAATCGACTCATCTAATAGAAGCTGCATGATTATTAGGATGAGTACATTAGGGTTTTAGAGCCTCTACAGAATAAAAGGAAACCTACTTTCACCAAATTGTGTGCAGAACTTGACGTGCCCACTGAAACTTGCCTGAAAACATTAAGACACGTCAACCCTAAAAATCACTAAAGTAAGGATGAAACACTAAAAGACACCACATCTTAAAAATCCTTGCTTGAAATCCATGTTTTGATAGAAGCGCACACCTTGAAAGTGGAAAATGAAGAGGCACCACCCCAATCAACACCTCATCACATAACCCTAGCACAAGCACTATCCTAGCCATTTAAAATTGAGTAGACGTGCCCTAGGCAAAACTGAGTTAAGTCTCGAAAGGCGAAGTTTTGTTCGATGGGCACTTGCTTTCATTCCCTTGGTAGAATCTGGTGACTAGGCTGCGGGGCAGTGTCAAACGACCGCGGTTGTGGGGTCTACGAAACTAAAGGCGCAAGCCAAAGGAAGAACCTTCCCTGTAATTCCCTCGTAATCAACCTGGCCAGATTAGCCTTGGGAAGGGGAGTCCAGTGCTTACGGACTTAATCACCCTTTGTGACATTTCTAGGTCTCTTAAGGAATACCCCATAAGGACTAGGCTTGTTTGCTTGATTGAACACAATTCTCGCATCTGTCGCTTTTCGCATCCGCTCCTGTTCTTCTCTAGTGTATGCACAGGAGATGCTCACTGCATCCCGAGTTGTTTGTTTTGGGGCAGGAATCTAGGCAACGTGATTCTGTTAGGAACATGGCTGAACCTAGGGTAGATGAGGCTGAGGATCAACCCCCACTAGACGCAATGGCCATCATCCAAGCCCAAATTAATGCAAACCACCGGCTTCAGCAACAACAAATCCACACCATCATGCAAGCCATACAATGGTTACAGAACCCACAAGAACAACCACCACTCGATATACCACCATTTCAGGATCAGCCGAGGCCCCTTCGCGACTTCTATAATCCCTCCGCTATTAGAGTCGAGCAACACCTTAGGATCCCCGAAGGGGGAGATGATTTTGAGCTGAAACCGAATGTCTTAAGTCTGATCCAGAACAACTTTCATGGAAGCTCAAATGAGGACCCCTTTTAGCACCTAGAGAATCTCGACCGCATAGCACGAACTATGAAACCTAGGAACATTAGCCTTGACATTATTCTAATCAAGATGTTTCCCTTCTCATTAAGAGACAAGGCTTCTCACTGGCTTAGAACCCTAGGGAGACCTATCACCACCTGGGAAGAACTGAGGCATACATTTTTAAAGAAATTCTTCCCCATAGGAAAGACCAATGCTCTCAGAAGAGCCATTACTACCTTTACACTCCAGGGTGGGGACAGTTCCATGAGACGTGGGAAAGATTTAATGAACTCTTAAGGAAATGCCCACACCACGAAGTACCAAGGTGGCAATTGGCCCAGATTTTCTACCACGATCTGGACAGCAACCTACGAAACTTCATTGATGCCTCATGCGGGGGGAACTTCCTGAACAAGGACGAGGAGGGCGCGCTTGAGCTCTTTGAGTCTATGAGCGAGAATTCGCTCAACAATGCCTCCATGACCCAGTTCAACAGGTCCAGTCAACCCCGTGGTGGGATTTATGAGGTACAAGCAAATTCTGGAATGGTTGACATGGACATCATTGCCAAGAAACTGGATCGAGTGGAATTGGTGGACAAAAAGATTGATGAGCTACTGAACCAGACCAGGAACCCCTTACAGACTTTCTCCCTAGCAAAGGGAGCGCATAATGTTGACCTGGTCCAGCCCTTAACCCAACTGAACCTGGAACAACCCCTAACCATGTTCCAGGGAGGGACCTTTGCTCCCTCAACCCTTGATTACTCCCTTCCCTCTTCATCAACATCGGCTATCCTTGAAGATGTGCAAGCTATCCAAGGTTATGCGAAACCGGACCCTTTCTCCAACACTTACAACACTGGCTGGCATAACCACCCCAACTTTGGTTGGACAAACCAGAAACTATCGCAATTCCAAAACCAGCCCAGGCCAAACCAACAGCCACACTTGCCCCCCTATCAGCAAGGACCATAAGTTATACCCCAATATAATCAGAATAGGGCGGCTCCTCCCCCACAAAACTAAATGGATACCCTAATAAAGATGATGGCTGGCATGAACCAGAAACATCAGGAGGAAATGGCCTTGGTGAAGGGACAGTTAAGCCAACTCTTGGACTGTAAACAACAAGGATCCCTACCTTCCCAGCCACAACCGAACCCGCGAAACATAATTAACAGAGGGCCCATTTCGCAAGGGTTCCAAGGCAATCCCGGGCAGGCTCACATGGTCCAGCCAGCCCCACAAACACCCCCTGGGTTTGGTGCTTCTTCGTCCTCGTCTTCTCAAGGATCAACCCATGGCCCCAATGCCTCTGCGAATGCGGTGACCCTAAGAAGTAGCACCAAAACCCAGGATCCCAAACGACCGACTCTCCCCGCTGAAATACCCGACTCAGAAGAGGCACCAACCAAGGACCCAGAAGTAGACCCAATCCACATTCAGGCACCCTACCCTGAGGCCTTGGAAACAATCAAGAAAAAGAAGAATGTTGTGGAAACTGAGGAGCTGTTGGAGATCTTTAAGCAAGTACAGATTAATATTCCGCTCCTTGAAGCCGTCAAGCACATCCCTACTTACGCCAAGTTTTTAAAGGATTCCTATACACCCAAACGTAAGCCGAGACCTCAAGCACCTAGGAAGGTTGTGCTCTCCGAACAAGCAAGTTCCGTAATATCAAGCAACCTTCCGCTTAAGCGAACTGACCCAGGAGCGCCCCTGATTTCCTGCAATATCGGGGACACGACATTTGATAGAGCGCTCCTGAACTTAGGTGCTTCTATCAATCTGATTCCAACAACCCTGTACCACCAATTTGGTTTCGAAGAGTTGACACCAACCCCTGTCACCATCCAGCTGGCTGATAGATCAGTGAAAACCCCAAAGGGAGTTGTCGAGGACGTGATTGTACGGGTCAAGAACTTCTATTTCCCGGTCGACTTCTTGGTGCTCGACATGGAAGTCCCCGAAAAATTACAGAATGCACCCATAATCTTAGGCAGACCTTTCTTAGCTACGGCTAAGGCAAACATTGATTGTGACAGGGGATGTATGGAAATCACCTTCGGAGACAGGAAAATACAATTGGATATCTTCCGGGCGACAAAGTCTTTTGATTGCGATTGCGTTGAGGAACATGATCCCGTGGAAACTCTGATCGAGGAATGCCTCACCCTTAGTTCTGTATCAGACCACCAAACCCATAATGACTGTTCTGATCCATCACCATCACTACCCGTGGACCTCTGTAAGGCTGAGTACCATCACACAACACCATTTGAGGAGATCGATGTTGATCAACTCCCTCCCTTTCCCTTTCCATCAACTGTGGTTCCACCCGCACTTGAACTTAAGCCATTGGCTGAGAATCTCAAGTATGTCTTCCTTGGACCTGACTAGACCTGACCGGTGATTATTAATTCTCATCTAACCAAGGATCAGGAACTCAGGTTGACTGCGACCCTTTCAGAACATCGGGCCGCCATTGGTTGGACCATTTCTGACTTAAGAGGAATTAGCCCCAGCTATTGCACCCATAAGATTTACCTGGAAGACGGGGCACGATCCTCCCGCCAGATGCAGAGACATTTAAATCCAAACATGCGAGAGGTCGTTAAGAAAGAAATTATCAAGTGGCTTGACGCCAACATCATCTATCCTATCTCCGATAGCCTCTGGGTGAGCCCCACTCAAGTGGTTCCCAAGAAAGCTGGGCTCACCGTTGTCACCAATGATCATGGAGAATCCATCCCCACCCGCACCACCACCGCATGGAGGGTGTGTATTGATTATAGGAAGCTCAATGAAGCCACTAAGAAGGATCATTTCCCCTTGCCATTCATTGACCAAATCCTTGAAAGATTGGCAGGGCAGAAGTATTTTTGCTTCCTGGATGGATATTCAGGATATAACCAAGTCGTAATTGCTCCAGAAGATCAAGAAAAGACCACATTCACTTGCCCGTATGGCACATTTGCATTCCGTCGAATGCCGTTCGGGTTATGCAACGCATCTACGACCTTCCAATGACCCACCCATTTGCTTGTACATCATGTAGCGTGACATGTACAAGCACTATGTATGTTGAAATATAGACAGCCAATGACCCACCCATCGGCCGAGAAGAACTACTTCAAGCCTCGAGCCATATACTTCGCTATCCCAACTGGCTGCTAAGCCTAACCAAAGAGTCGTAGGGTGGCCAGCCATTCCCTAAACCAGCCCCTGAACACGGTCCGAAAAGACCCAAAGCTACAGCCCAATGCCCAGCAAGTAGTGAGGCTGAAAATCAGTTATCTAATCCTTTTATTCCCGACATATCCGTCATATTATATAACTAATTTCCAGATAATTGTAGCTCTTAATTTGTCAATTTAGGAAATCCTTAGTAATTTCGTATTATTAATTCCATGATTAACAATTATTCGCATTATCTTCCAACTTATCCACTTACAAGTAGTTTCAATCTTGTGACAGTGGCCCCACATCATTTAGAAATTTCTGAAGACAGCTGGACTTGTTTTACAGAAAATAATATTCATTTCATGCATGCGATAACAAGGGTGCATGTGATCATAAAATCTTCCTCATTCACATAAAACATATTATTTCTCACTATAGCTCCCATAAATCAGGGAAAACACCGGAGGTGTTCCAAACTCAGCAAAAAGGAGAAGCACGCCGACCAAGGCAATATATGGAAAAAGATCACACAGGAGAGTTCCACAAGTACCCAAAAAATCGACTGAATCGGAAGAGGGGTAGACTACTCTACCTAATGTCATTGGAGGGTCACGGCGACTTCGAACCATGTGCACAGGGCTTGGGGAAGTTTCCACGCCCGCCTCGGGATCCACACACACACCGGGGGTAAAACCTGGTTCACATGAACCAAACATAGGATCGAAGGCTTCTAATCACGTTTCTAATTTTTCACCAAAGGAAACATACTCAAAAATAGAAATAAACTATACCAACACGTAGTAGCGTCGATACGATTCCAACGGTATCTTGTTTGTTGAAATTCAAGGTCGGGAAAGCCTCGAACAAGATGAAACCGTGAGAGGGGTCCTTGAAACACCCCTAGTTCAACTGGCCGCCACGTGCTCGAGTAGGTCGCCCACAACGTGTCGCTCGCCCGATCGGCTGCGGATCGCCTACTCAATCGGCACCACGCGTTGAAATCTGGCGCTCACCCTACGCAAGCTCGCTCGCGCGTGCCGCTGCTTCTCCATGCGACATGCGCCGCTGATCTAGCGGCGGCCGTTGGATCAAACGACTCCCATTCACCACTACCACTGCCTCCGCAAAATTTGCGGTGGGAATGATGTGTCTTTTCTCAACACAATTAATTAAGGTTATTGCCGTAATTAATTGCATAAAGAATGGACTTAGGTTAACCTGATTTGTTAAATCATTGTCGTTGATTGTAGTATAAGGTCAAGCTAATCTAACATTTTAGATTTTTAATTTATTTAACTAGTTGAGTCCAAGTCATTCACTGGGAGGCATAAATGTAATTTAATTTACCATTTTCTTTTTCTAAGAAGAATTTACTAATTAATCAAATCTATAATTAGATGCGTATGAACAATTGCACAAGAATTTAACTCTAAAGCATGGCAACTATTCCATTAATAAAAGAAAAGGTATATGAAAGATTTACAATGAATGACAAGTGCTCGACTCGCTCTGATAGTATTTTAAAATCGTCGCGTCGTAGTATAGTGATCAAATCGAATCAAGCATTTGAATTTATAATACTCGAATTAGAAAGAAATCCAAGGTCATCTCTGGGAGCAAGTAATTGCACAAATAGTACTATCCAATTAAGGCTCGGGAACTGGTTATAATTAATTTGCTTTTCTATGCATGCAACTTATTTTAAGAGAATTATTTACGTAATTCTATTTTAACTAGTGCTTAATTAAAAATAATCAAGATATGATACAATCAAGCACTAATATATCGAACCACTAACAATTAGGCATGAAATCTCAATATCAATCATCAACAATTAACAATCAAGTTAAACAATTAATCATTCAAACACATATTCAATTTAGTCCCTAGAAACTCGATTGTCTCACACTCAGATCCCTGGAGATTTACATTGAGGTCCCTGTGAGAATTTCCTTCTTTCAACAAGATCCCTGCCTCTCTTCTCCTTCTTCTTTCTTCTTCTGCAGGTCATTAATGGAGGAGCTTCGGAGGGAGATCGACGGTGAGCTCTAGCCATTGGATGGGGCTGGGATTGATTGAGGATGGTCGCCGGAGGTCGGTCAATGTGATGGTCCCCTTGGATCGGCAATCGAATGCGGTGATGGAGGTGTCGAGGACAGTGAGGATGGGTTTGAGGGCAGCGGAGGTCCCGGCGATGGAAGCGTCAAAGCTTCAGACTAAGGTGTCGTTAAGCTCTAGTGAGACCTGCTAGAGGTGATGGCTATGGTTATTGGCTACGACGATGTCGGAGGAGGGCGGTTGGAGTCGAAGAATGCGGCGATGGCAGGCGTAGGTGTCGGGTGGGCAGTTGGTGGCAATGAACCCCTCAATATGTTGAGGGGTTTTGCTCCTCGCGACGTGGCGGAGGTCGTGGGGTGGTCGGTGTGCTTGTTGGTGAATGAGGCGATGAGGGGTGCTCACCGGAGTTGGCGTCGGAGTGTGGGCGGGGCTCGCCATGCGTAGGGAAGACGATGGAGAAGAGGATGGTGTGGTGGTTGAGTCCTAGGTCTAAAGGGGGGAAGCTATTCTATACGGAGAGGAGAAGGTCAGGGGGTACCTATGTGGAGAGAGGTCGGTCGGGAAGAAGGGTGGCAAGCCCGCCGAACTTGGAGATGAAGGTGAAGTTTGGTGGGTACCGTTTGGAGCAAGGAAGAGGCTTGGAGGACCGTCTTCTGTGGTAGGAAGAACAGCGAGGAGTTGGGGAAGGTAGCCATGCCCTTGGTTGGTGGCGAGGGACCGATGACGAGTGAGACGAAGGGAAGCTCCAAGGTGCTTCAATGGAGGTGACCAGAGGAAGAGAAGGGGAGAATCCGGCCAAATTGAGCACGACTCAACTCGGAAGAAGTTCTCCAATATTTATAGACCTATAGTCGTGCAAGGAGGTTGGGAAGCTTGCGAGAAGAACTCCAAGAAAAGTGAGTTAGATGTGGATACTTTGGATGTGGATTTCGGCGAGAAGAGTTGGCTGTTGACGAAACAAATGCCTCCATTAAATGTAGGGAGGATAGGAGAGTTGGTTCTCCAAATTTCGTGGAGGGAGGTTGAGGGAAGTGGCAGGAAAATGAGATCAAATCTCGCCTTCCCGCACACCATTGATGGGTGAAGGTGGAGGTGCTGGCAGGGGTATAACTATGGAGAAGATGAAGAATTAGGGGGTCATTGTAAGTAAATTAGAACTTAGGGACCAAAATGCAAAGTTGACCAAGATGAAGTTCAAATGAACCCAAATTTTTATGGTAGGCTGATTTGGATATTGTTGAACGTTTACGAACCTACGCTAACGAGATTGGTTTTGGAAAACCTGTCGTTGTAGTTCGAAAGCGAAGAATTCGTGTTCAACAAATAAAATTTATACCGAAAATAATTCCGGGTCGAACACAGCGAGGCTACGTTGATCTATTTTCACAATTATATTTTTTTTTAAGATTTTCTTTAAGCAAGGAGTTATAATTACAATGGGGCTATCAAACTATGAGAGAGAGAGAGGGAGAAAGAGAACATGCATTCAATATTTCAATAGTTTATAAAAGTTACACTAGAATGCGGAAAATCAATTACACTATAAAGTAGAAAATTCTACACTAGAAAAGCTGTAAATAAGAATGGGGAGAGAAATGTTATCCTCCTCGACGATTGCTTGGAGGACGAGCCGGACGGGACGACGCCTGGACGAAGGAGAACGAAGCAGGACGAAGGAGGATGAAGCAAAAGAACGGGAACGAAGCAGCACGCCGTCGTCGTCGCGGGATCCACTTCCGAAGGGGAACGAAAATTGGACTTTATCTCGCGAGAAGCATCCTAGGTGTGGGACAAGCTTCTCTTGAGCTTTGGAGGGGTAGAGAAGAGAAAGAAGGGATGAAAATTTCGTATGGAGGGGGTCTCCTTTTATAGTTGCAAGGAGTGGGGGCAAAATGGACATTACAAGTTGAAAATAGTAAATGAGGGGTCTTTAGTGACGGATAAATCCGTCACTAAAGCCCCTAACGTGGGCGACGTGGGCGGCTTGCGCGCGCCTCCTCACTTGCTCGCGCCCCCAATGGCTTCGCACGTCCGCGAAGTCTCAGCTGTCCGATCGCGAGATTGGACGGCTTAAAATCGCGCCTTCACCGCTGCCGCCCGCCCGCCTGTGCGTGCGATCGCGCGTTCACGCGCGCGTCCAATCGTGCGTCGGCGCTATCGGGCTCACGCGGCCATTGGATCGCGATCGTGCGGTCGATTGGAGGTGCGCCACCGCTCCAATTTCTGCGTGGCGAGGCTCAAACGCGCGTCCCTGCTTCGCGTTAGAGCGCTCGACCGCTGCGCTGCGGTTGCGTTTGTGTCGAGCGCCTGACTTCAGCGCGGGCGCGTCGCAGCCATTGGATCGAGATCCAACGGCGGAGAGGAGACGGGTGCGCGGTCTTCACAAGATGCAAGCGGCCGTTTGGGCGGCTGAGATAGCGCCACGTGGAGCCATCTTAGCCGTCCATCTTCTGGAAGTTGTAGATGGTGCCACGGATGTCGGATTGACTCGATTTTTGTGTCGTTGGGCTGCGATCGTCGATCCGAATTCATCTGTGCGGTCGGATTTGTCATCTAAAGTGCGGATTTACACCATCCTGGCCCTTGATCTTCTAGGGCTCCCCGGTCTCTATCTGATGCTACGGATGTCTGATTAGGGCGATCTTGGAGTCGTTGAACTCCAATCGTCGCCCTGATCATATCCATACGGTTGGATTTTTGATTCGAGGCCCCGATAAAATGTTTGCCCTGTCCAAGCACATAAAAGGAGACAATTAACCTCCATTTTATTCAAACTACTCTAAATGCGAGATGATGCATATTATGCAATATTTATATCATGAAATGCAATCCTATGCTTAAGAACATGCATAAATAAACATTTTAAGTAGTGTAAATGTGTTTACATCATACCCCCATGCCTATCTTTTGCTAGTCCCTAGCAAAAACTATATGTTATTTATAAAAGAATTAGGTTAGATTATTTGGACCTGAGTTATTTTCAATCATTAAGAAATTGTCTACTTAGGAACTGAACTTTCAAAGACACAACAGTGCCTAGATATCAACCAAAATGCAGACCGCCTCAAGCCCTCGCCTTATTCAAAGAAAAAATTCTTTTTCTTTTTACTCTTTTCTAATTTTTTTTTTTTTTTGGATTTTCAAATTTTAGGATTTAAGAGTGGCTTTCTACGGCCATTCAACTCACCCAAGATTTGATGAGAACCCTAAGTTTTAAGCATCTTATTGTGATTGTGATAGACTCGTTGACCGGCAATTAGAACGGACTTCAGATTTCTACGCCTCTAGGTGACCTCAAAAAGAATTCTGCCTAAAGGTGTATCTTTACAACCGGTAGCTTTCTCCTTACTTTTATTTTTTAACGGGGTCAACACAAGGGTGAATCCAGTGTATATCTCCCCGGTTTATTCTACTTCTCCGCTTCTTCCTAAGTGTTTTGGGAATTTTTAGTGCATTTTCTGAGCTGGGTTCTGGACAACCGGTCGATGAGCTGTTACCACCGACAACTTGCCAGCCATACTCGTGCGGCGAAGTGTGGCTTATTTCTTTTTGTTCTTTTCTCCTTTTTGATTTTTTTTTCTTTTTTTTTAAGTAGGTGGCTTCCCTGGTCTAAGATTTACCTAAAGGCAACAAAAAGAGAAAGGTCCAGTGACTGGGCTCTGGACAACCTACCTATGGGCTGTTACCCACGATAACTTGCCAGCCATATCACCCTAGAAGGTTCATTAGCTACCCAATTTCCGTTAGAATCACCAAATAACGAGTCAGTGCAAAGAAAGTATGTAGATGCTTAAAACTCAAAATTCCCTCAAATCAGAGGACGGGTTGATAAGTCGTGTACTTATCACCCAAACTTATTTATTCCAATTATAATAGAATTAAGATGGCGATGACTCAAAGACAAATCCACATTTTAGTGGATACACAGGCTAATTAAGTCCAAAGACCTGAGGGGTCTTTGTGTTCAGATCCTAATGTAAAATTTCTTAGGATTGAAAAGTCCTAATGTCCAACTAATCCTTCCTAATTTTTTTTTCTTTTTTATAAGAAGAGAAACAATTTACATGGATTTCACAAGGCTGACCAAATAATTCAAGAATGAATCCACCCCCCCATGCCTAGCTGATGCAATGTCCTCATTGAAAAAGAGACATGAAAGAGAGGGTAGAATATGAAAGATGTCACCTGGATATGAAGCTCGTATCAGCCTTGTGTCATATTTACAATTGCTGAGTTTAATGTCGTCAGCTAGGCGAAGTCCAGCCAAAGAAGTCACAGAATGGCTAGAGCAACAGAGTCTGAAACGGGTTCTGGAAGATTACACTCAACAACAGGTTTCAGACGTTGACCGTTGACTTTAAAGGTGTTACCCGTCTTTGGGTCAGAAATCTGAATGACACCATTTAGAAAAATCTGATCAATTATGAATGGGCCATTCCATTTAGATCTAAGTTTACCAGGAAAGAGCTTAAGTTTAGAATCAAATAACCAGACCTTCTGGTTTGGCTCAAAGCTCTTGCGGGAAATCATTTGATCATGTAGAGCTTTGGTCCAAGCCTTGTAGATCTTGGCATTCTCATAAGCATCATTTCTAAGCTCCTCCAACTCAGATAGTTGGAGTTTCCTGGTCTTCCTAGCTAGATTTAGATCTAGATTGCATTGTTTGATTGCCCAGAATGCCTTGTGTTCAATCTCTACGGGTAGATGACACGCCTTTCCATACACCAAACGGAATGGAGACATGCCGATGGGCGTTTTATACGCCGTACGGTAGGCCCAAAGAGCGTCCTCAAGCTTTTGAGTCCAATCCTTGCGATCAGGCCTTTTTGCATAATGTTCTTTATCTCTCGATTGGAGATCTCAGCTTGTCCATTTGTTTAGGGATGGTAAGGTGTGGAAATTCGATGATTAACCCCGTATTTGGCCAATAAATTCGGAATTGGGCATTAGTAAAATGAGTGCCACCATCACTGATGAAACCCTCGGAATCCCGAACCTACTGAAGATATTTTTCTTGACAAAATTGATGACCACCTTGTGGTCATTGGTTCGGGTGGGAATTGCCTCAATCCATTTAGACACATAATCAACAGCAACAAGAATGTACTGATGTCCAAATGAAGGGATAAAGGGTCCCATGAAATCGATGCCCCAGACATCAAAAATTTCGACAAGAAGAATAGGGTTTAGGGGCATCATGTCTCTCTTAGTTATGCTCCCGAGTGCCTGACATCGAGAACATGACCTTGAGAAATCCTGGGCATCCTTGAATAAAGACGGCCAATAGAAGCCAGATTGCAAGATTTTTGCAGCCGTCTTTCTTCCAGAGAAATGTCCACCACACCAAGATGCATGGCAAAACTCGAGTATACTGTTGAATTCATTCTCCGGTATGCACCGGCGAATAATCTGATCAGAGCCGATGCGATACAGTTCAGGGTCCTCCCAAAAGTAGTATTTGGCCTCAGATTTGAGTCTATCTCGTTGTTGCTTGGTCCAATCCTGGGGGATTTGACCAACGGCCAAATAGTTAACAATGTCAGTAAACCATGGGGAGTGGACACCTAAAACTGTAAGAATGGTTTCATCCGGAAAAGTGTCAGCAATCGGAATATCCGGACAAGAAGAATCACCTAGCAGTCTCGACAAATGATCCGCTACCACATTTTGTACCCTGGCTTTATCATTGATTTCAAGATCAAATTCTTGAAGAAGAATCCAACGAATAAGTCGGGGTTTAGCATCCTTTTTAGCTAAGAGATGTCTCAAGGCTGAGTGGTCGGTATAAACAATAACATGAGACCCCAAGAGATAAGCCCTGAATTTTTCCAAAGCAAATACTACAGCTAGTAATTCCTTTTCAGTAACAGTATAATTCCTCTGGACTTCATCCAGAGTTTTACTAGCGTAGTAAATGACAGAGGGCTTTCGGTCAATTTTCTAACCCAGGACAACCCCGACCGCGTAATCAGAAGCGTCGGTCATGATCTCAAATGGGGTTATCCAAATTGGTGGTTGCAAAATTGGAGCACAGGTGACTGCCGTTTTCAGAAAATCAAATGCCTTTCGGCATGATTCGTCAAAAACAAATGGCGTTTCTTTGGCAAGAAGATTGCTCAAAGGACGAGCAACCTTCGAAAAATCCTTGATGAATCTTCGATAAAATCCCACATGGCCAAGAAATGATCTGATTTGTTTAACAGATGTGGGATGAGGAAGTTTAGTGATAACATCAACCTTAGCTTTGTCCACTTGAATTCCCCGTTCAGAGATTACATGACCCAAAACGATGCCTTCTTGGGTCATGAAATGACTCTTTTCCCAACTAAGGACCAGTCGTGTCTTGATACATCGCTTAAGAATCATTTCTAAATTAGCCAAACAAGAGTCAAATGATTCTCCGAAAACAGAGAAATCATCCATGAAGACTTCCATAAACTCTCCCACCATGTCGGAAAATATGGCTAGCATACACCTTTGAAAAGTCGCAGGTGCATTGCATAACCCAAAAGGCATCCTACGAAAAGCAAAGGTTCCGTAGGGACAGGTGAAAGTAGTTTTTTCCTGATCCCCGGGATGGATAGGAACTTGATTATATCCCGAGTAGCCATCAAGAAAACAGAAGTACTTCTGCCTAGCTAATTTTTCCAAGATTTCATCAATGAAGGGTAGGGGAAAATGATCCTTTTTAGTGGCTGTGTTCAACTTCCTGTAATCAATACAAACTCTCCAAGAGGAAGCTGAACGGGTTGTGACAGATTCACCTCTCTCATTAGTCACAATAGTAATCCCGGCTTTCTTTGGAACAATCTGAACGGGACTTACCCAGGGACTGTTAGAGATTGGATAAATAATTCCTGCATCGAGCCACTTGATGATTTCCTTTTTGACCACTTCTCGCATATTTGGATTTAATCTCCTCTGCATCTGGCGAGAAGGGCGGAATCCATCTTCCAAAAATATTTTATGATTACAGTAAGATGGCTCGATCCCCCTAAGGTCATGAATGGTCAAACCAATTGCCTCCTTATGTTCCTTTAGGACCTTAATCAATTTAATCTCTTGCTCCTTTGTCAATTTAGCACTAATAATCACAGGGAGCGTATTCTGTGGTCCTAAAAATTGATATTTTAAATTCTCGGGCAATGGTTTCAATTCAAGCTGGGGTGGGGTAATGATTGATGGTAGGGTAGATGCTGAAGATTCAACAAGAGGAAGAGGTTTTGAGTGAACAAAATCAGTAACCTCTTCCGAAGATGTCAATTCAGAGGGTTGCGGGTCAAATTCATTAACCAAAGAGGAACTTTCAATTGAAGAAACTGTCAAACAAGTTTCAATATTAACATTATCCTCATCAAGTTCCTCAATAAATCCACAATCCTCAAATTTGTTTATCGCCTTAAAAATATCCAATTTCATTCGTTGGTCCCCAAAGGCGATTTCCATGCTACCGCTTTCACAACTAATGTTGGCCTTTGCGGTAGCCAGGAACGGACGCCCCAGAATGATGGGCGTGTTCCTCAGATTATCTGGTACATCCATGTCAAGGACAAGGAAATCTACAGGAAAATAGAAATCCTTGACCTTAACTATAACATCTTCAATAACGCCTCGCGGGTTTGTGACCGAACGGTCCGCTAACTGTAGCGTTACTGAAGTTGGCCAAAGTTCACCTAACCCAAACTTCTCATAAAGAGAAGTCGGGATTAGGTTGATGGATGCACCGAGATCCAAAAGTGCTCTATCAAATGTGTAATCTCCGATAATGCAAGAAATCAAAGGAGCACTAGGATCTCTCTTTTTCTGAGGGAGGTAGTGCAGAATAACAGAGTTATCCTACTTAGAGAGTACCACCTTCCTCGGAACAGATTCTCTCGACTTACGCTTTTGTGTACATAATTCCTTTAAAAATTTTGCGTAAGCCGGTATGTGCTATCAAGGAGCGGAATATTGATCTCAACATTCTTAAATAAATTCAGAAGCTCCTCATTGCTATCAACAGACTTCTTCTTCTTTGCTTTGGCTAAGGCTTCAAGAAAAAGAACATTAGTCAGATCTTTGGAATCAGGTTCCTGAGCCTTGATTTCTTCTCTAGAATTCTCCTCTCTCTCCTCAGATTCTTCAGGATTCAAAAGATCAAAATAGTGTGGTTGTGGATCCTGAGTCTTCTTACCACTCCTCAAAGTGACAGAATTTGCAAAAGCATAAGAATTTGGGTCTTGGGGAGGGTTAGGAAAGATTGGAGGGGCTTGATTGATCATGAATTGTTGATTAGCAGAAGAAGAAGACGACGAACCCTGCTCAACCACCTGAGCATGTGCGTGCGGGTCCCTCTGATTTCCGTACCCTTGGGCTTGATTGCCCGAATTTATAATGTTTCGCGGGTTGGGTACGGGTTGGGATGGTAGAGATCCGGGTTGACGAGAGTTAGCAATGAGCCCGGATTGCAAGTTGTCCAGCGAGTTTTTCATTTGCTGCATAAGCTGGAGCATAGATCCTTGCATCTCTACCATTTGACGGTTCAAATCAGCCTGCCCTGCAGGTTGACGGGCATTCCAAGTTGACTGATTGACCTGAGTCGGAGGCAACTGAGTATATACTTGACCCTGACCCATTGGACGTTGCGGAGCATAGTTGCTGGGTTGGAATTGGGTCTGTTGCCCCGGATTTTTCCAAGAGAAGTTAGGGTGGTTTCTCCAACCTGGATTATAGGCATTCGAGTAGGGGTTCGATCTAACATTCTCTTGTACAGCACAGACATCCTCATAGGGTGAGGATGGAGAGAAAGAAAGGGAAGGATCAGAAAAGCTGGGATCAGAGGCCCCAGTTGGGAACCCATGGGGTTCCGAGAAATGCTGACTCATAGATTGAGTCACATCGAGTTGATTCACAAACTCCCGTCCAGAAGGAGCTCGTGGGGAATGGAATCCCGAATTTTGGGATTGAGTGGATTGAGAGTTGTTCATAGAATTGCCAGCCATCCACTCTTCCATTCTTTTAGCAACCAAGTCCACCTTATCAAGTTTATTACAAATCAATTCCATATCAAGTGAATGAGAGTCCTGGACTTCATTAACATTTGATCTGGGTTGCTGGGACCGGTTAAAAGTATCCATGGAGGCATGATTAATTGAATTCTCACTTATTTCCTCAAATAAATCATGTGCACTATCTGCATCTTTATTGAGGAAATTGCCTCCGCAAGAAGCATCCACATGGTTTCTGAGTTGCTCATTCAACCCATGATAGAAGATCTGCACAAGTTGCCATTTCGGCACCTCGTGGTGTGGACACCTCCGCAATAAGTCCTGGAATCGCTCCCAGGCCACATGAAACTGCTCCCCCGGCCGCTGGGTAAAAGTAGTGATTGCCCGTCTCAAAGCATTGGTACGACCAACTGGGAAGAATTTCTTCAGAAAGGCCGATTTCAACTCATTCCAAGTTGTAATTGGTCTTCCTATTGTCCTATACCAATGCGCGGCTTTATCCCTAAGAGAGTGGGGGAAGAGCCTCATGATCATTTGCTCCTCATTAACGTTTCGAGCCTTGGTGGTCTGGACCAAAGTGGTCAAATCCTCCAAGTGTTGAAACGGATCTTCGGAGCCAAGCCCATGATAATGTTTAATCAGGCTTAACACCTGGGGCTTGATTTCTACGTCACCGGCTGGAATCTGGACGCCGGGACATTCCCCGTAATTCGAAGGATCATAAAAATCCTTCAAGAGCTGAGCGCCCTGCATTCTCTGGAACCATTCTTGCATTCTCTGCATTTGTTCCAGCTGCCTTCTAAATTCTTCATGTGGATTTTCAAGCAGAGGAGGCTGTTGTTCGGCCATGGGATCGAATTGACCAAAATCTAACTTGCGCCTCCTAGAATGTTCTAATGGTCCTTCCAATCGGGGATTCAATGACCGTCTTCCCAGCATAAACTAGGAGAAGGTCGGAAGGACAGGGGATATGGACCCTGCAGCACAACAAAACAAGGCTGTCCTTAATTGGGGTAGCCTAAGGATCCACTGACTCCCAAAACCAGCCTTAAGACTGTAAGTGATTTACTTTACTTGCGTCTGTTTAATCCAACCAGTTAGAAGGAGGGACTGGGGAGAAGGTTCTTCCTTTGGCTTTCGCCTCCGGTTCCTAGTGTACCCCCCAGCCACGATCGTTTGACTCTGCTCCCCTAGCTAGACATCAGATTAATCAGTACAAGTAGGTTAATCAAAAATAATCTCAGACTAGGCCCTGAAGAGCGAATCAAACCTTAAGGCCAACGTCTACTCAATTTTATTAAGGCCTGGGATTGTGGTGCTTATGGAATGTGATGGGCCCTTACAATGGGTTGTGCCCTTAATGATTGATTGAGATTTGTGTAAGTGCGTGCACAACCAGGGTTTTCAAGCAAGATTATTTATTATGCGTGAATTTTAATGTTCAAATCTTGCTTAAGTAGCTTTTAGGGTTTCAAATTAGGTGAATTGCAATTAAGTTTCTAGGAAAACCAAGTTGTAAAACACGGGTGAAGATAGTTTTCCTTTAAAATCAGAAAGAAAGTGGAGTGCCTGGAGTATACCTAGATTGAAAACCCTAAAGAGGAGCTACTTGATGAGTTGGTTTTAAATAAAATGGTGCGGCCCAAACAACTCAAACAATTGGCCACAATTGCACCACTAAGTTAGGCACTCAAAGATGGTTAACCTAGAATGATTTCTACTCTGTTATGTGTTGCTTTATGTGTACCGGTTCCACAGATCAAAACCCGGTTGAGTAGAAAACAAATCAAGTTGATCAAGTGCCTTGAATGTGGGTGTGTATTGTGTGTTTGTTGGAAATTACCCCACAAGATTATCTTTTTGTTATTATTTTTTTTATGAACGAAGGTGGAATGAATGTGAGTGGAAATCCAAACAACCAAACTATTCCTAGGATTTATGCAAACACCTACGTTAATTGGAATTTGGATTTAATGTAGCGAATGAAATTTATGGAGGGGGAAAGAATGGGGAAGCACTTACAGTTGTCTTCAACTGCACTTTACTCCAGTCTACCGCTTGATGATTACTTGATGGAGGTCTCTTCAAAACAATAGACACAAGAGAAAGCTAGTTAGAAAACAAATAAAGTGCAAGAAATGCGAAGAAAAGATCGGAAATCGTTGCCTCCCCAGCAACGGCGCCAAAATGTTGAACGTTTACGAACCTACGCTAACGAGATTGGTTTTGGAAAACCTGTCGTTGTAGTTCGAAAGAGAAGAATTCGTGTTCAACAAATAAAATTTATACCGAAAATAATTCCAGGTCGAACACAGGGAGGCTACGTTGATCTATTTTCGCAATGATATTTTTTTTTAAGATTTTCTTTAAGCAAGGAGTTATAATTACAATGGGGCTATCAAACTATGAGAGAGAGAGAGAGAACATGCATTCAATATTTCAATAGTTTATAAAAGTTACACTAGAATGCGCAAAATCAATTACACTATAAAGCAGAAAATTCTACACTAGAAAAGCTGTAAATAAGAATGGGGAGAGAAATGTTATCCTCCTCGACGATTGCTTGGAGGACGAGCCAAACGGGACGACGCCTGGACGAAGGAGAACGAAGCAGGACGAAGGAGGACGAAGCAGAAGAACGGGAACGGAGCAGCACGCCGTCGTCGTCGCGGGATCCACTTCCGAAGGGGAACGAAAATTGGACTTTATCTCGCGAGAAGCATCCCGGGTGTGGGACAAGCTTCTCTTGAGCTTTGGAGGGGTAGAGAAGAGAAAGAAGGGATGAAAATTTCGTATGGAGGGGGTCTCCTTTTATAGTTGCAAGGAGTGGGGGCAAAATGGACATTACAAGTTGAAAATAGTAAATGAGGGGTCTTTAGTGACGGATAAATCCGTCACTAAAGCCCCTAACGTGAGCGACGTGGGCGGCTCGCGCGCACCTCCTCGCTTGCTCGCGCCTTCAACGGCTTCGCACGTCCGCGAAGTCTCAGCCATCCGATCGCGAGAACGGATGGCTTAAAATCGCGCCATCACCGCTGCCGCCCGCCCACCTGTGCGTGCAATCGCGCGTTCACACGCGCTTCCAATCGCGCGTCGGCGCTATCGGGCACGTGCGGCCGTTGGATCGCGATCGTGCGGTCGATTGGAGGCGCGCCACCGCTCCAATTTCTGCGTGGCGAGGCTCGAACGCGCGTCCCTGCTTCGCGTTAGAGCGCTCGACCGCTGCGCTGCGGTCGCGTTTGTGTCGAGCGCCTGATTTCAGCGCGGGCGCATCGCAGCCGTTGGATCGAGATCCAATGGCGGAGAGGAGACGGGTGCGCGGTCTTCACAAGATGCAAGCGGCCGTTTGGGCGGCTGAGATGGTGCCACGTGGCGCCATCTTAGCCGTCCATCTTCTGGAAGTTGTAGATGGTGCCACGGATGTCGGATTGACTCGATTTTTGTGTCGTTGGGCTGCGATCGTCGATCCGAATTCATCCGTGCGGTCGGATTTGTCATCTGAAGTGCGGATTTATACCATCCTGGCCCTTGATCTTCTAGGGCTCCCCGGTCTCTATTTGATGCTACGGGTGCCTGATTAGGGTGATCTTGGAGTCATTGAACTCCAATCGTCGCCCTGATCATATCCATACGGTTGAATCTTTGATCCGAGGCCCCAATAAAATGTTTTCCTGTCCAAGCACATAAAAGGAGACAATTAACCTCAATTTTATTCAAACTACTCTAAATGCGAGATGATGCATGTTATGCAATATTTATATCATGAAATGCAATCCTATGCTTAAGAACATGCATAAATAGACATTTTAAGTAGTGTAAATGTGTTTACATCAGATATAAGGAAGTTGATGGTGACTTCAATTTTGGGTTTTGATGTCATTTGCATGGTCAATTTACATTTAGATCCAAAATATACCAAATACCCGTCTCTGATTCTGTTTTAGGTCAAAACGAGTTCCGATTGTCGAATTGATTATGCTAAACCTTATAAAATATTTTAAATTTATTTTTATAAGGTTTAGATTACATTTATTTTTGTCAAAACTATTTTAATTAAAGTGGAGTTGAAATTAGGGTTTTAATTAGAATTAAATATTTAATTTGAATGTAAATCCTAAATTACTCAATACCAACTCACTTTTAAGATGTTTAAGCTTAATTGGCCTTTAATTAATCATAGGTTCACTTTCCAGCCATTCTGCATTCATAATTGTTTGTGAAAACTGTAGAATTAATCCTGTTTTATAATATTTCCTTTCTCTTCTGATTGAGTAATACCCTTTTAATATGTTAATTAAATGAATTTAACTTTAGAACTTAGCTAAATTAGGTTAATTATAGAGGATGATGGCGATGCCATCAACAAGTAATCACAATTACAACATCAAGTGTTACAAGATAAGGCATAAAAGAAATTATTACACTAACTACAATACCTTTTATCACATGAAAAGCTCAATCACTTGATATCTCTTTAATAAGCCCTCGGCCTTTGGTCATTAGACATCTCTTTGCAATCTTCAAACGACCTAAAAATAGAAATTAGACTTCCATTTATAGAATAAGACGTCTATTTACCATTCTTTAATTCTCTTTCTTCAATTCTTTTATTTAACCCATTCTCTCTCTTAGCTCTCACCACTCTCTTCTTTCATTCTTATCACTGTGCATTCAATTCTCTCCACACTTAAGCCATTTTTTAGAGCTTTAACTCATGTTTAACACTTAACAACAGCCCAGGCTCTTTTAGGGATACACATCGTCCACTAAAGGTGGGACCAGACCTTACTCGAGCCCAAGCCTAGTTTCATTTAGGTGGATTTTAGTATTTTGGCTATGCACAGTACCAAGCCCATTAGGCCCACATGCTTACACTGACCTGGGCCCACACACACACAAGTGTGCACACACATGCTTGCATGCATGTGCTCGGCACGCGCTCAAGAGGATCAAATGGTCAGAGGAGATATGTACGCCTAGCGCTTGACAACTAAAGCGCTGGGTACACAGTTAGCTTTTATACTAAGGCACTCGCTCATTAGTTCCCGATGTGGGACTATCTCCAGCCGATTTTCTTCAGCACAGTGCTCAAATTTGTCAACTTCAGATGGTAATTTCAACCGTCTCAGTTCACCAAATCAAGCGTATAATAGCTCTATCGAAAGCCCTAAAGATCCTCTATTCAATTTTATCACCAATTTGGTGATTGGATCAGTTTTGATCCAAGGATTCGAAGGAGGAACATGGTTGTTTCACCATGCTCAGAAACATGCTCAAAGGAGGGATTTCAGGTTTAATGACTTGATGACGAGAAATTCCTCTCATTTGAGAGATCAACAGGGTTTAGGAGATGCTTTTGCATTGATTGAGAGAGAGATGAAGGTCTGAGAAGCTCTAAAAAGCTCAGAAGCTAGAGAGATATGAATATGGAGCTCAGGACTCTGATTTTAGAGTTAAATCAGCTAAACAGAGAGATTTGGACATCATCTAACAACCTAGATCAATTAAGAATGTTAATTGGCTTTATTCTGCGTGAAGATTGAATTCAAAACTTGACACAATAGCTTAGAACAGCAATGGGTTCCAGTTTATCCCAAACTGGTTTGATCACAAAATCTCTAACATTCCTCAATAAAATCTGATCAAATAAGTTCTAAATAGTTCTAAATCATCATAGGAACTTATCCAATTCATTAAATCAGAAATTCAAGCATGAATTCCTCAAGAACAGTTTCATTTCTAGTTGACCATAGGAACTCAAGAGTTGACTTTTCAAAATACTTCTTCTCTGGTCAAATTAGGTACTTGAATGGCCTCAAATCAATCCTAGGAATTTGTTGAGCACATCAAAGTAGAGTTTTGAATTCTCCTATGGTACTCTTAGGCTTCGCTGGTTGAGATCAAAATGGTGAGTGTTCGACAGAGCTATCTAAAGGCTATAAGACCTAAGTGATACCTAGAGTAGGTTCTCTAGAGTTTGCACATGCTTCAGGACTTTTTTCTAGAGCTTAAACCCTAATGATTGTGTTTCTCCAACTCCGCTGGAGTTGGCGAAGACAACACTCAATCCAAGCATTCAATCCATGAACTCAAGTCCAATGAGCAAAATCTAATCATCTAATCTAGCTTTAATGATCAGGAGCTTCTCAGACAGTTTGAAAGGTTGAGATTCAAATTTGACTCGCCATAGCTCGCTGGAGCTCTAGTGAAGGCTGAAATTGGTGACTGAATGTCAAATCTTCATGAAACTTACTAGGAATGGTTTTAAAAGGTTCCTGAGGTTACAAGGAACCTCAAGAGCACTACAATTGATTCAATTGATGGATAGATTCATGGATTAATCAAGAATTCAGTAGAATCATTTCTTAAGTTCGATTGAACTCAAGATAAACCTTCTCACTCAATTGAGTGAGGGGAAACAGTTAAGGAGGTGAGGCGATGGTGATAGGATGATTAATTAGATGATTCAACTCCTTTTGAGCTGCCATTAACAGCGAGCTCAAGAGGTTGAGTGGAATTGGGCATTTTATGTGTAGGTGTTAATGGGGCTAATTAAAGAGTGGAACGGGGCCCTATAGTGATAATAAGGTGATGAAGGGCCCCTGTTGACTGTGAAATAAGTCGGAGACCTCCGCCATGGATAGCGGAGGTATTCCAGTGAAGGTGATATGGATTAGGTGTATTAGGTGATAAAAATCAAGGGAAAAGAAGTGGAAGTGATCATAAGGTGATAAGGAGTGTGATCAAGCGATGGAAATTGTGAAATGAAGTCCAACAAGATTGGAATTGACCTTGCTGGAGACGGGGAAGAAAATAAGAGTTTGAGCTAAACTACACCTACTCCTAAGATTTACTCGCCTAATTAAAGAGCTAATCCTACACCTAAGAGTTAGAGCTACTTACCTGATGAAGGAGGTGAGGGAATCCACCGTTGGTAGGGAAGAAACAGAACCGAAATTAGACTTTGGTGAGAAAAGAAACTCCGACTGATCAAAGCGGAGAGATTCACAGCTATGGGGCAATCCAACGCTGTTGGTGAGGGGGAGGAAAGGAAGAGGAGGTGAGAGAGGCAGCACTCCTCGGCGGTAGCGCTCGAGAATGGTGGTGGTAAGATGCTAGAGCTAGGAGGAAACCTAATGAACAACTATGATGGGAGAAAAGGGTAAGGAGTCACTACTTGAAATCAGAGTTATGCATGGGTATTTATAGGCGGAGGAGAGAGTCAAGGGGGAAGAACTTGGACAGGATAGGGTCTAGGTTCATTGTAACCTCTGGTATCATCTTCGACGCTGGTGAGGTTAAATGTCTAGGTCAATTAGGATTTAAGGGACATCCAGTCCGTCGGATGAAGAGAGGGAGGTGAGCGTAATGTAGACGACAACGGCGAAGGTCTTCTGATGTGGGATGAGTGATGATTAACAGGTACAGACCATCCACGGCAGGGATGAAGATGAAGAAGACGACATTGAAGAGGTGTACACAGGGGTATTTTTGTAAGAAAAAGGAGCTGACTGTAAATAAGAAAGACTCGATTGGAATGAAAGTTAAGAATCTAAACGTAAACAGTGAGTTTTAAGGTTTATTTTAATTTATTTCTTTTTCAACTTTTTCTATATAATTATAAATTAAGTAAATATTATATGTATGCCTTAAAATTACGTTTTGCCCTTTTTAGATATATTTATTTAAATGATATAATTAAATAGGTTAATTATATACTTAGGCCATAATATTAATTAAATTAGTTTAAATACTAAATATGTAGCTAAATGATTATTAATTGAGTCCAAATTATTAATTAAATTTTTGTTAAGATTAATTGATATTTAATTTAGCATTTTTAACTTGTTTTGCAGATCTTCAGTGATTTAACCCCTATAGTATAAATAACCCTGAAATTATTGTATTCTTAATTAATGAACTAGGGAAACTAGTTAATTAAGGATAATTAGGAGCCATGATGAGTCTCTCATCAAAGCCTGGACTTCTCGGAATCACGAGAAGGTCCCTGAAGAAAATTTTTAATTTTTGAGAAGGAAAAATCTAAGATTTTTCCTCTTTCTTCCTCTATTAATTTGAGAGACTTAGAGACTAATGATGACCCAAGGACCCAATGGGGTCCTTTTATAAGCCTAGAGGTTGTTGGAAATAGGTTTAGCAGGTTGAAATATCCAAAATATCCCTAGGGTTGGGTCAACCTTACATTTAGGTCCTTTTCAACTTGTTTTGGCCATAACTTAAGTTATATACCTCGGAATTGTGCGAAACAAGTGTCACCAGAAAGCTTTGGATGAGAGGAATCTAATGGTAGCATATATGGAACCCTTTTGACAACATTTGGATAGGAGTTGACTTGAAATAGACAGTTCTTGGCAATTTAAGGAGGTGCTGACACCAGCATCAAACCACAACCGGGTTTCTAGGATTGAGTTGACCCGGATCACCTTGAAATGACTTAGAACCTGGATTTTAGGACGTTACAGATGTTGGTACAAGAGTGCCTTGACCGTTGATTTTGATGATAATAAAACTCTTGATATTTAACATTTGTGTTGAGTTTGAGTTTTTAGGAATAATGTAAATGGATTCAAGTCTAAAGGAGTTCACGCTCGCGTCCATGGCGGATTAGAGGAGCTTGATGGAGGAGATGGAGTTTCACTTGAAGTGAGAGCTTGAAGATTCATGAAGATAAATAATAGGACTTAGATTTATTTTGAATGACCATCTAGTTCTTGTATGTCTCTTTATGTTCTTTGCTTTTTATTTCTTAGATGGTTGTTAAAGGGCCCCAAAGTAAAATACCGTAAGCTTAGGATCACTTACACAACCCTATGATACTTAGACAATCTTTAACAAACTCAGTAAATCAATATAGAAATCAGACAACCTGATCAAACGTCCAATCCGAACATCAGATGTCTGATCTTAACTTCTAAGAAATCTGACCTTTTGTCAAAAATATAAAATAAATTTTAGTAACTATATTCATTTAAAATATAGCTTTCTTACCAAGTCTCTCTTAATTGGGCCTCGAGGTTTGTAAACAATTGGAGGTTGTAGCAATTATTCTTGCACCCACATTCTTGTCTTTCTCCAATACCATCGCAAGTAACATTCTCTAACTTCTGTAGGTGTCTTGTAAATCATGCTCTTCAACAATTGTTTCTAGCCTCCGAGTTCACTATTTAATGTAGCCCTGATGATTTGATGCCCATGAAGAGACACCCCTACTTGTCCGTCGACATATCTTATTTTATCCATCTATTCGGGTATGTGTTGCTTCAACCCGAACTGTACAATCACACGATCAAGAATGTGTTTGACTACTATATTATAACAAATCAAGCACATCCTGGATCTCCAAACCACTAAATCTGCTAAGCAGATGAGATGAATGTACAATATCCTCCCATCTTTGTACGGATTCTAAATCACCTATAATACGAACGAAATATTTTGAATATTGTTATTACATAATAAATCAAGAATTTATGATGAGTACGTTGTGTATCAAACTTATTTCGCAGTAAATATGATTTGTTGTTCTCACATTATTATTAAATTCTTTACTACCACTCCACCTGAAACATAACTTTATCATGTTAAGAAAAGTGTAATGAATTTAATATTTATTATTATATTGAATATTTTGAACCTACCATACGCCTAATAGTGAAATATGTACCAAAGGAGGAGAAAATGACATTTCTTTTGGCCTCCCAATATGAAGGTATTCCCAAATCCATAATTATAAACACAATTTAAATATTATAACTTATATTTGAAGAAATTTATAAAATTTATATAAATTAATATAAAAATTACCTATAACATCGTAAAAAAAGTATATACATTTGTTGTTGAACATTGTGCTGCTTCATTTAATTGGTGGTACAACTGAGCAAGTGAAGCAACTCCCCAGACTAGTTGCCATCATACTCTAAGATCTTCTAGTAGTAATAAGTATATACAAACGTATAAAAATAGTAGTCAAGTATGTATAAAAACGTTACTCGAGAATATTGTATATGTTTTATTCACAGTACCTAATTGGGATCCTATTTCTTGTCGAATCCAGAGGGATATTAGCTCCTAAGTAAATCAAAATGGTGTCTCAAGCATATCTAACCGCATCATCTTCTGTCTCTACAAACTCAAGGTCATCTACAAACTTAGACTTCAACCATGTCATACTTAACCCTTTAGAGGTTAAATTCTTTTTACTTGGATTCTCATCTGGGTCTTCTTCAAGTAATTCAACCACTTTCCCCTCCAATCTCCGCATTGTAAACACCTGCCATAAGTGGACCATGCACGCGAAGACCCGTCAAAATCGCGATATCTTTTAATGTTACGATAGCTTCTCCTTTCTGCAGATGGAAAGTGTGAGTTTCTAGATACCAACGCTCGATCATAGCATGTGGAATGACCCTTTCTAAGGATCGTTTGCCATTTTATGAAATTTTTAGGGGTTTTTGTGTAATTTTAACCCCCCTAAGTTTTTATTATGGATATACGAAGGAAAAGGAGAACTTGCGGGGGTGCCCCCGCAAGTTTCCCACACCATCCCCTTTCCCCACGCACACACACCCCTCCACCATACACCACCCCCTCACCCCTCACGCCACCCCATCCCTCACCCATGACACCCTCCCCATTCCCTCCACCTCCACCTTACCTCTCCCCACGCTATCCATCTCCATATAAGCCCCCCTCCTCCATTCCATCCCACACCGCAGCTAAGAGGAGAGGGAGAGCAGGGAGCCGAAGGAGAGAGTGGAGAACAGAGGATACCGGAGGCTTGAGAGCAGTGGGCTCATGAGGGAGACGGGGAGGTGCTGCAATTGCTGTAGCTTCTGCAAGAGAGAGAGCTCACAAACGGTTCTGCGAAGTTATTTTTCTACAGAATCAGATATCTTGAGAGACCATCAGACGTCTGTCCAAACGTCCAGAGGTAATACTAGACATCTGATAGTGCATTTTCTTTTAATTATTTTCTCCCTGTCGAGTTCTGACCTCACATGCATGTGTCAGAGGTTGTGGAGGCATGTCGATGAGAGGACCGAGGCAATTTCAGACGTCTGAAGGCACCCTCAAACATTTGCATGGAGTTCCAGATGTCCAAAGGAAGGCATCCCAAGCAAGGTGAGTCTCTGAGTTCGTTTAAGACGTCTAGGACTCTTCCCAGACGTCTGATTTTGATTAGAGTTGGTGTTTTTGGGCCTGTTCAGGACCCAAACGGAGTTGGATTTCCGCAAAGGAAACGTCGTTGGAATCTATTCGAGTTTCTTTATGTAATGATATAGTGTCTATGCAGTTTTGAGCTCGTTTGACCTGTTGGCCCATGTTGTAGGTCTCCAGTCCGTAGAGTATACGAGACCTGAGGAGACGTCGGGAGCTACCGTACAAGCCCCCATTCCACTCGGTTAACCGATAGAGTGGTTTTCTGTCTAATCCTAGAATTAATAATTAAATTGCATGCTTTAATATTATTCGATTGAACCCTAGGTTGTGAAATGAACACTAGGGCTGAAAGAAATGAATGCGCATGTAAATGAATGATTAAAATTGTTGTGATGCTTCTTGAAAGTAATAAATCATGAGTTGCCTATACTACCTGCTTTGAAACATGTCATGATGGCAATACATACCTGTACTGAGTAATCGATGGTTAACTTTGAGTTGCCTGTTCTACATGTAACGAACCAGATATGGAAATAAGAAAGTCCATGTACAAACCCTACGGGGAATTTAGAATGAAACGAAGAATATTGTAGTACAGAAAACCTGATGGTTTTGGAACATGTTGCCTACGGGCGGCTGTTCGAACTTGGTTAAGGGAAGTGAGCTAGCCTTCGTGTATGTGGTACCGAAGAGAGCAACTATCCCTTTAGAGTAGAGAGGAGCTAGCTACCCCTTAGCTTGAGACCCGAGGTTAGGATTGGCCACTTTATGTCGACTCTTGTTTGGCCCTTGCATACGTGGTATCGGGGTGAGCTACTTAGTGTATAGGGGAGCTAGCTGCCCCATGAGGCCTGGGGTTAGGACTGGCCACCTTACACTGACTCTTATTAGGCCTGCTAGGCAAACTAGGATAGTCGGACGAGGGTATGCGGACTGTGGAGGGGCAAGACCCCTGTTTTGTTCTGAGGGAAGAGATCGCTGTTCTGAGTGGGCAAGGCCCTGTGCTATTCCGTGCTGTACTTTTGGGCATACCCACTAGCAGAAATGACTGACCGCGAGCCAGTATGGGGTAGCTACACATGTGCTTATCGCGCGTGCCGTACTTACCACTACGTCGCGACCGTGACCTCGAGGTAGTAGACCGGATGTAGAACTATCACGGGGGACTCTCCTGGCTAGGAGAGTGCCATGTGTACATCCTGCATCGTGGGAAATCTACAAGCAAGATTATTCCCTTAGGGAAGAAGAAGATTGAGTAATATCATGGAATCTGATTAGCGTACTTGACTCAGAAACACATAAAATAGAAAATTGGTAATGCTTGCAAATAAATAACTGGCTTTTGAATGTTTTGCTAGTTACTGTCTAATTATTTTGCATGTAAATCACTTAACCACCACTCTACTCAGCGTTAGCTGACTCCAGATTTTGTAACCATGTTCAGGTTAGGGATTCGAGCAGCCAGAGCCATCGGCTGCTGAAGGCACGGGACCCAGTCGAGCCCAGCCTTAGTTTCCTTTCTTCAATTTCGCTGCAGAGAGTTTTTGTTGTAGTGAATACCTGTAGCTTATATTTAGTTATGTTTCTACTAGTTTCCTATTGTGATGGCTAAAATTGTAACTTTACTTTTCTGTTGTATTCTATAAAGAAATCTAATGGTTTGTGATAACACCACACAAGAGGGTAATAATTATGTTGAATATGGCACATCTTTAGAATAAAAGACACAACATAAGTAGAATAGGAGCATTGCATGCATCAAGTATCAAGATTGCTTATAAACTGTATTAATGGCCATTTGTGTAAGTGTTCGTCACGCTTTTGTGCGGTTTGTTAAAAGATAATATGGTGTTGTAGTATAGCCGCGAAAGCGTTCAAAATAAATAAAGATTTTTATTACTCGAAAATCGGAGTATCCGAGGTCGAACACAGGGAGCAATCTCAGTACTTTGGAAAACCCAAGAATACAACTGTTACATGCAAATATAATTGATTCAAAGAGTTTTTAGAAAAAGTAGAATTAGACGTCTGATTTATGTATCAGACGTCTTAAATGTGATCTTTCTTCCTTTCTTCCTTCTTCTCCTTTCTGCTTCTGTATCTTTCCTTCTGCTTTGCCGTTCCGATCTCTTTGCAATCTGCCCTTGTCCTTCTTCTTCTTCTCTGCGAAGACTTCTAATCTTTCTGTTTTCCTTCTCCTGCGAAGGCTTCTTTCATCTTCTTCTGTCTTCTTCTTTGGCTTGCTTTTCCTTCTTCTGCAGCGGCCAAGTCCTTCTCCTGCGAACAGGAGCAAAACCTAACCCTTCTCCCGCTACCCGCACGTCTCTCTCTCTCAAGCAATTCACTCAGAGCCGCTCTCCCAGAGCCACAAGCATTAACCGGGTCGGATCGTACCCGGGACCAGGCGCACCTGAAGGTGGTGTGATGCGCGAGGAGTGCGTAGGTCTAGGTCGGGTCGGATCCGCCAAGTCCGCGTGGTCAGGCCGCGGACGAGGCGGGTGGGGTCAGTGAGGGACCTCACCCCTGTGCTTTCGAGGCAGTAAAGCTATATCACAAAAACTCTTTATACCATACCTGTGCCTTGAGATTCCACGATGTGGGACTAAACGTTCCGCCATTCCTTTGCGCGCACCCGCAGACTCTCGTGTGCAATTGCCCACGCTGAAGGCCCTGCTGGTGCTCCCTGCTGAACTCAGTCACTTCGCGACACTTGCGAGAGCCAGCTGCACCTGTCGCCTGGGAAGCCTGACGCCTGCTGCTGCTCCAAGCTTCCTGCTGCTTCGGCTGTTAATGGCGGCCGGGGCGTTCACCTGAGATTCCACAGAACGGCCTATTGGCCCAATCATAATAGCTGGAAACCTTCGCCGCAGCACGGCGAAGGCGGTGGGTGATGCTGTAGGTTGTCGGTCGGCCTAGGCGTGCGCGCCTAGGTCAACCTGTGGCCGGAGATGGTGGGTTGTTCGGGGGGTAGTTATGGAGGTCTGGAGTGGCAGTTGTGGGGTGGAGCGAGTTCCTGGTGGTGAGGCGGAGCTCACGAGGTGATTGGCGAGCCGTGTGGAGTGGCGGAGTGGTGTGGGCGGCTCGCCGGAGTGCGGTCGAAGGCGAGGAAGATGAAGGCGGTTAGGTACTGTCGAGGGGTAATCAAGTAAAATAGTTGGGGGAAAAGAGAGAGGAGAGGATGGAGAATGTATCTGGGGTTGTCTGGAGGGAAGGGAGGCGGCAGAGAAGACGGCTCGTAACTGCCGTCGTCGGGGAAGAAAGACCCTAAGGGAGGAAGCGGCGACGAAGACGAGGTCAGAAGTGCGTGCGCGGGGTACAGCGCGACGCGGGAGATAGCGGCGGAGAGGACTCTGCTGCTGGTATGGCAGCAGAGCGACGAGAAGGAGGGAAGGAGGTCGCCGGAGCTTGTGGGTCGTTTGGCCAGAGATGGGAGAGGGAGGAATTTGGAAGGGATCTCCGTCAAAATCAAGCTTAGCCTGTTCGGCCGGAGTTGTGGGTTCTTATATAGGCGCTGGACTGGGTGTGCAGGGCGTGAAGGGCACGTAATTGCCTGAAGTTGGTCGCCGGAGATGGAAAGGAGTTAGGATACCCAAATCTCCCGTGCGTTCGTACGAGAGATTGGGTTCACACCAGCAATTGTAATTGACTTTATAAGGAAGGGAATTCCTCAGAGAATCCTCCTTCCATTTCTGGGAGGGAATCTCTGAGGGATTAGAGAGCAATCCCTCTCCAAACCTCGCCGGAGCTCGGTTCTGCCCTAGCAATGGCGTCAGGACCGGTTTGCAAAGGAGGCGAAGAACCTAGGGGGTTCTCTGCAACGGTATTCAAAAGATAGGGACCAATTTGTGATTTGGGTGTACTAAATTGCAAAGTAGGTCAAGATGACCCCTCCTTAGGTCCAAATTTTGGTACAAACCTAATTTGGACCTAAGGAATCCAATGGCGAAGTTAGATTTCAGGTTTGACCTCGTTTGACTGGACATTTTGCGTAAAAACCCAAATTAGGTTAATTGAAGAGCTAGGACCCTGATCTAGGTCAAACTAGGTTCCAAAGGCCAAATTAAGTGTTCTAAACCCTAGAGTATGTTTTTCCATGATTTATAGAGGGTTTACTTGCTTTTTGTTCTGACCGGAACCTTGTTAATTTCAGCGGGTCTGTTTTAGGGTTACCAAGTGTCATTTAGTTCTTAGATTGCACATGAACCCATTTCTGATTGACTCAACCCACTTCTTATCTCATTTATACCATTTGACCTCTGTTTTGCCTCTGAGAAATCCCGTTTACGTACTGCAATGGTAAAATTGCAGCTTTAACCTTTATTTCATGTTTTCTTCTCAGAGCACTTGTTCCTTCAGTTAGGCCTTCTTCTAGGTTATGTAGGAGCTTTTATCTTCTTTATTGGGTCAAAATGAGCTAGTTATGGCTCATGATGAGGCTCTCATCATACCCCCATGCCTAGATTTTGCTAGTCCCTTAGCAAAATTTCAAAGTTTTAACTTCCATTCTAGACCCTGAGTGTCTGTCAACAATGATAAGTGCTTCTCCTTTTCTTTTGTGATTAGGTGGGAATGCCGACAATAGGCCTAGAGGTACTCAAGTACCAACCAAAATCCGGACCTGTTCCTCTTTATCCTCAGTCTTCTGCAAAGGTTTCTACGGCCCACAGAAACTAACCTAAGGTTTGTTGGACTCCGCGGTCAAAGCACCCGTGCTTGAGATATTTTTAGCCTAAGCTCAGTTTGCAGTGCGTTTTTTGTAAGAGAGAGATAGAGGATTTATTTGTTTGGAGAGCTTTTCTCTCTCTTTTCTTTTTATTTCTAGCTTCGGATTAGCTTCTCAACACGATCTGTATCGGATTCCTCGTCCCCATCATCAATCCTCAAGGGTCCCTGGCTTTCGAGATTTCGAGATAATCCCGCCCATGGCAACCCCCGGAACCCTGGCTCTCGAGATTTCGAGATAATCCCGCCCATGGCGTTCCGTGGCCGAATTCAGACCCTGGCGATTGACATTTCATGATAATGCCACCCATGGTATCTGAACCAGCAGAGTGCTTACATGCCCCCAGTAGGATATTTAAATATCCTAAGAGACAAGCACCGAGGAGATGATATGTTGTTACGCATCTTTGAGGGGAATTTCCCGCCTCTCCGTGCTAGGAACTCGTCCAAATCAACTTGTGTTGATTGACCGCTCCTAATCTAGGTGACTTTTTCAGAACATTAAACGCTTTTCGCGTGATTTGGATGTTTATGCGCACTGAACCAGACTGTGTGTGAATTTGGGTGCTTAGGTTACCGAATCCCGCAAACCGGAGGTCAGTTAACGAGGCCGAATACTTCCTAAGCCTTAGACCTAATACTCAAGCTTCGAATTTTCCTCAACCTCTTGAGGATTATCCAGATTTTAATGGATACGTGAATTTTTAAGCTAAAGGTACTAACCCAAAAAGCCTAAGACCAGCGTTTCCGCTAATCTCTTGTTATATCTCCGTGGCACTTTTCTTTTCTTTTTCTTGATTCGGTCTAGAACTTCAGTTAACCCCTTAATCTTTTACTAATGACTATTTCTTTTCATTTTGTGCTCCTTTTTGTCATTTTTTTCTTCTTTTCCTCCTCTCATTTGTATGACCCTGAATTGTTCCTCCCCTCTATCAAGTCTTTTTTTTTTTTATGTGAAACCCTTTCTTGATATGAATTTTCTGACATTTTGCACTTTCATACCCCCCCATGCCTAAGATTTGCAATGTCCCCATTGTAAATTAGGTGGGTTCGAATTCAGCTTAGTTCATGTATTAGGACAGGTGTGTGGTGAGTGAATGGGTCGAAGCGACTTGTTGCGAACGATTTCTAATCTCGGGTAGGTATACCTGAGGTGAAGTCGGCTGTTCTAATGGATGAACCCTAAAGTGCAATATGAGTTCCGCATAGAGATGTCAGAAACGGTTTCAGGTTTTCAAAGAATGACGGGTTGCCTCCCGTTAAGCACTGAGTTTTACGCCATCGGCTGGGCGCAATGAGCTCAAGAGGAATGGAGGGTAAAGGATGACTCAGTCAAATCTATATCGGTCATGTCAATGAACGGCTTGAGTCTCTGCCCGTTCACGACAAAGGGTTCAGAATCGTGGCTGAGTGGGCTGATTTCAATAGCTCCATTTCCGAAGATTTGGTGGACTAGGTAGGGTCCGACCCACTTGGATCTTAGCTTTCCTGGGAATAATTTGAGTCGAGCATCAAAGAGTAAAACTTTTTGACCAGGATGAAAGACCTTTCTAGAAATGTGTTTGTCGTGAAAAGCTTTAACCCGTTCTTTGTAAATTCGCGAGTTCTCATACGCGTCGTGGCGTAATTCATCGATCTCGCTCATTTGAAATCTTCTGTGGGTTCCAGCCTTAGAAAGGTCGAGATTACAGGTCCGTACTGCCCAATAGGCTTTATGCTCCAATTCGACGGGGAGGTGACATGCCTTCCCGTACACTAGTCTGAAGGGAGACATTCCTAATTGGGTCTTGTGGGCGGTCCTATAGGCCCACAATGCTTCCGGAAGCCGAGAAGACCAATCTTTTCTATCAGGTCGAACAGTAACCTGAAGGATCTTCTTGATCTCTCGGTTAGATAGCTCAGCTAGACCATTAGTTTGGGGGTGGTAAGGAGTAGAGATTCGGTGTGACACCCCGTATTTGGTCATCAGTGACCTGAACTGAGCGTTCGTAAAATGGGTCCCTCCGTCGGAAATTATAGCACGCGGAATCCCGAACCTTGAGAAAATGTTTTGATGGAGGAATTTTATAACGACTTTATGATTGTTGGTTCGGGTCGGAATGGCTTCTATCCACTTGGACACATAGTCAACTGCGAGTAAGATGTATTCGAAGCCATCCGAGTTCGGAAAGGGTCCCATGAAATCAATCCCCCAAATATCGAAAATTTCGCATACCAAGATCGGTTGTAGAGGCATCATATCTCTATAGCTCATGTTGCCCAGAGTCTGGCAACGGGAACATGCCTTACAGTGTTCGTATGCATCCTTGAAAATTGTGGGCCAGTAGAAGCCACACTGGAGGACTTTCGATGCGGTTTTATGTCCAGAAAAATGTCCACCGCATGCCTGGTCATGGCAGAATGAGAGTATGTCTTTGATTTCCACTTCCGTGACGCACCGTCGGATTATCTGATCAGCACCAATGCGGAAAAGATACGGGTCTTCCCATAGGTAATACTTGGCATCGGAACGCAATTTGTCCTTTTTGGCCTTCGACCAATCGGGCGGAATCTGATGTGATGCCAGGTAATTAACAATATCGGCGAACCATGGAAGACTTGTACTGATAGTCAGGAGGTGCTCATCAGGGAAATGTTCTGTAATAAGTCCGGAAGGATCAATAATTTCATAAGGAAGGCGGGACAAGTGATCAGCTACCACATTGTGCTTTCCCGCCTTGTCGCGAATCTCGAGGTCAAATTCTTGCAATAGCAAGATCCAGCGGATTAGTCGAGGTTTCGCATCCTTCTTGGCAAGGAGATGCCTTACAGCTGTGTGATCCGAGTATACGATAATACGGGAACCCAGAAGGTATGATCTGAATTTTTCCAGGGCAAATACTACTGCCAGCAGCTCTTTCTCAGTAACCGTATAGTTACGCTGAGCCTCATCCAGTGTTTTGCTGGCGTAGTAAATGACCACAGGTATCCCGTCAATTTTCTGCCCCAAAACCGCTCTTACAGCAAAGTCAGATGCATCGCACATGATCTCAAAGGGTTGAGACCAATCAGGGGACTGTAGGATTGGGGCTTGGGTGACTCGGTCACGTAGGATTTCAAATGCTTGAGTGCATTCCTTGGAAATTTCGAAAGGTACATCCTTGGAGAGAAGATTGGTCAGGAGGCGCGCGATCTTGGAGAAATCAGGGATGAATCGACGGTAGAAACCGACGTGCCCCAAAAAAGATCGGATGTCCTTAATCGAGCTAGGCATAGGGAGCTTGGAAATCAGGTTAACCTTAGCTCGATCCACTTGGATGCCTTTCTCTGAGATTAAATGTCCCAGGACAATTCCCTCAGGCACCATGAAATGGCTCTTTTCCCAGGAAAGAACCAAATTCACCTCGATGCACCGCCTGAGTATATGGACCAAGTGTTGGAGGCAATCGTCAAATGATTGTCCAAAAACTGAAAAGTCATCCATGAAGACTTCCAGATAATCACCTACCATATCTGAGAATATGGCAAGCATGCACCGCTGAAAAGTTGCAGGTACATTGCAGAGACCGAACGGCATCCTTCGGAACGCGTACGTCCCGAAGGGGCAGGTGAATGTGGTCTTTTCTTGGTCCTCTGGATGGATTGCCACCTGATTGTAACCGGAGTACCCGTCAAGAAAGCAGAAGAATTTATTTCCCGCTAGTTTCTCGAGGATCTGATCAATAAATGGTAGTGGGAAATGATCCTTCTTCGTGGAGGAATTTAGTCTTCTGTAATCAATGCAGACTCTCCACGAATTAGCTATTCGGGTAGGAATGACTTCCCCGGTTTCAGTCGTGATGATGGTAAGTCCTGCCTTCTTAGGTACCACTTGTGTTGGACTCACCCAACGACTGTCGGAGATCGGGTAGATGATCCCTGCATCTAACCACTTAATGATCTCCTTTTTCACGACCTCCTGTAGGTTAGGGTTTAGGCGCCTTTGCATTTCTCTTGAAGGTCGTGAGCCTTCTTCCGTGTAGATTCGATGTGTGCAGTATGAAGGGCTTATACCAGTTAAATCATCTAGAGTCCATCCAATGGCTCTACGATGTTGTTGGAGAACAGAAATCAAACGGAGTTCCTGGTCAGGTGTGAGTCGAGAATTGATAATCACAGGAAACGTCTGATTTAAATCCAAAAAGACGTATTTTAGATGTTCAGGAAGGGGCTTGAGTTCCGTGACAGGATTGTCAGCAGCAGCGGGTGGTTCGGGGTTTGTATCGGGAGCAATGGTAGGAGTCATAGGTGTGTCTAGATCATGTCCGCACTCCTCTGTTAGCGGTTTTTGCTCCTCTAGTGGTTGATCAGGAATAATCAGGTTGTCCTCTATTTGCAGTTCATCAACCACGGCTTCGACATCACAAATTTCCTCTATCACCCCGCAATTAATCCCTTAATGGGCCTTGAAAATGTCTATCTTTAGATTTTGATTCCCAAATTTTAATTCTATCTGGCCCTCTTCGCAGTTTATATTGGCCCTAGCAGTGGCCAAAAAAGGTCTCCCTAATATGATTGGGGTGTCCCTTGGGTTCTTAGGTGCATCCATGTCCAGTACTATGAAGTCCACTGGGAAATAAAAATCTCGTACCCTAACAATGACATCCTCGAGTATTTCTTTGGGTGACTTGATGGATCGATCGGCTAACTGCAATGTCACCTCAGTGGGTTTAAGTTCAGATTCTTCAAGGTGGTCAAGGAGGGATGTAGGTATTAAATTTATGGAGGCACCTAGGTCTAGTAGGGCTCTATCAAGTTGGGTTTCACCAATTTTACAAGAAATCAAGGGAGTTCCTGGGTCTTTAGCCTTAGGTGGGAGTTTGCTCAAGATGACAGAGCTGGCTTGCTCTGATAGTACGATTGGGTTCCCATCCTTGGTTCGCGGCTTACGTTTAGGTGTACATATGTCTTTCAATAACCTTGCGTAAGCCGGTATGTGGCGGATTGCATCCATCAACGGGATGTTTATCTGGACCTGTTCAAAGAGCTTGACCAGATCCTCCTCAGGAGCCACAGGTTTGGTTGTCCTTTTTCCTTTGGTCAAGGCCTCAGGAAATGGGATCCTAGCTGGTTCCTCTAGGATAGGTCCAGGTTCTTGATCTGGGACAGTAGTATCTTGGATGACTACCCTAGGGTCTTGGCGATTATCAGGCTTGGAGTGGTTCAGATAGTGTGGGTCTTGTGTTGTTTTACCACTGCGTGTTGTTACAGAGTTTAATCCGGCCTGACTTTGGTTTGGGTTAGGTAGGAGGGGTGGCTGCTGCTGCAATCCTGCATAAGATGTTGACGCCTCCATCCCGTCTGGTGATGGAGTAGCAGGGGCCTGATAAATTAAATGTGCGTGGCCTGGATTTGGATTCATAACGCGCCTCTGGGTCGGCACGTTATTTGGGTTGGGCAGAGGTTGCGAAGGAAGGGTGCCAGGTTGGCGGGAATTTGCCATCTGGGCCAGTTGGTTGCGAACCTCTATGATCTCGTCCTTGTGCTGTTTTTGCATTGCCGCATTCGTCTTTTGAATGTTAGCCAGTGTTTGAAGGATAAGAGTCAGTTGATCCTGATTTTGCCCGGATTGGTAGGTGGGATTGGGCCGAGGCTGAGGCGGCTGATATGGACGAGGAGCTTGTGGGCGGGGTTGATATGGTGGTTTTTGAGAATTTCCTGCCCACTGAAAGTTAGGATGATTTCGCCATCCAGGGTTGTAGGTATTGGAGTATGGGTCATTCTGGATGGCGTTGAGGTCCTCGCAGTTCTGAGGAACCTCAGGAAAGTCAGAATACGAGGGTTCAGAGTTCCCCCAACTCGAATAGAAGGGATCAGAGGTCACTCCGGTCCGAGAGGTAGACGGAGGTGGATATGGGTCCATCCCCTTGGCAGGTTGGTGATAGATGTTTTGCACTGTTTCCCTTGGCAGAGGAGGTCGTGTAAAAGAATTTTGTGCAGAGGTGGCTTGCTGCAAATGTCGAGTTAGCCCGTCCACCTTCTTTTCTATGATAGAGACCTTGTCTAACCGACTAGCCATCAGTTCCAGGTCGACAGAAGTGGACAGGTCCTGCGTCTCATGTGTCCCTCTTAGATTCGTCGATGCGCGGGCATTCGTCCTGTCGAATAAGCCCAAGGAGTCATTGTTTATGGAGTTCTCGCACATGTTTTCGAGAATCTCCCATACCGTGTCCTCGTGTTGGCCCATGATGTTTCCTCCACATGTTGCATTGACGAATAGACGAATATCCTCACGGAGTCCCTGGTAAAAAGACTGGACTTGTTCCCACTTAGGAACTCCGTGATGGGGGCACTTTCGCATGAGATCTAGGAATCGATCCCAAGCTTCATGAAGAGGTTCTCCCGGTTGTTGAGTGAAATGAGTGATCTGGTGGAGCAAGGCATTTGTCCGGCCAACAGGGAAGAATTTTTTCAAAAATTCGGACTGTAATTCCTCCCAAGTGTTGATCGGGCGGGTCTGAGTCTGATACCAGTGTGCAGCCTTGTCCAAGAGGGAGAACGAAAACATTTTCATGAGTAGGATATCCCGGTTTTGTACATCTGACCCGAAGGTCTGGGCCAAATGCTTGAGTTGTTTAATGTGTTGGAATGGATCCTCCGAGTTAAGCCCATGGAACTTCGGTATGGCATGAATCATATTGGGCTTCAGATCAGAATCGGGTCCTCCAATTGGGATTCGTACTCGGGGTTCGATTGCCACCGCAGCAGGATTATAGTGATCTCGCATCATAGGTCGCTGCGGTGGGTTTACAAAGTTCTGAAAGAGATCGTTCAAGCGTTGAAGTTGGTGTTCAAGGTTATTCTCCTCTTCAATGGGTTGTGCCATGATGGGAGAAGAAGGGGAATCAGGGTCTGAGTCAGATGAAAGATTTATGTGGCGTGGTTGCTGCACAAACAAGGGCGTCGAGGCTTGGCCTCGACGAGAATGAATTTCTAAGGGAGGTCTTAAAGGTGGTCTTAAGGACCTCCTACCGAACATGCACCGAAAGATGTGATGAGATTAGAAGGTGCTGGACCCAATCAAGACACCCAAGAATTGTTGGGTGACTATAGAGGTTCGGGGCAGATGGACCCCTGGATCAGAAGATCGTCCACCTGAGAAATACCTGGGCAGCCAGAGAGGGAGAGTCCCGCAAAGACCCCTACACGGTAGAGCGTCCCCACGGGTTACAGGGTTTCCCCCACCCGACCTCTCTTGTCACTGCGGTTCCGGGTAAACCAGAATGGGGATCTTGACCTCTTAAGTCTACCTTTTTTTTTATTTTAAGATCAAGGTGCTTAATGTTCCACTTGAACTTTTAAGTATTTTGAGTGCAAAAGTGACCTAATATTAAGGTTGGTTGACCCGAGGGATCAACTTCACCTCTTATTCCTTTGAGACCTTTTAGGTCCTTCCTTTTATGGTTCAAACGGATTATCAGCCTGATTTGCTTAGGGTTCCCCTTGTATAAATCTTTTCAAACACGGTTTAGGCACACCTCTTTTTGGAAAGTTTGTTTCTTTGTTTTAGAGAAGATGTGTCTCTAAAAACCCTAGCTTTGCAATCCCTAACTTGGCTCTAGTGGGTCCAATTTAGTTGCCGTAGAAATTAGCACCTAGGGCTCAATCAAGAAAGTTTTAGCCCTAGTTGCCTTATTTGGATGAACAGATAAAAATATGTTGAAATGAAAATCAGGCAACTTGATGAGTTACTAAATATGAGGCAGGTAGCCCTAAGTTGATTTCCCTCCTTTTTTTTAGATTGTGAGAGGGTTAAGAGAGAGGACTTATGGAGATTACCTGTTCCTTGGAGAGTCTGTTGTGCAGTTGCTATTCTTTCCTTTTTGTTTTGCTTTCCCTGAATGAACACAGCAAAAGAGAGAAGTCAAGTCGGATATTAGATAGAAAAGTTGTACTCAAAAGTTTTAAAAGTGCCCGTTGCTCCCCGGCAACGGCGCCAAAAATGTTCGTCACGCTTTTGTGCGGTTTGTTAAAAGATAATATGGTGTTGTAGTATAGCCGCGAAAGTGTTCAAAACAAATAAAGATTTTTATTACTCGAAAACCGGAGTATCCGAGGTCGAACACAGGGAGCAATCTCAGTACTTTGGAAAACCCAAGAATACAACTGTTACATGCAAATATAATTGATTCAAAGAGTTTTTAGAAAAAGTAGAATTAGACGTCTGATTTATGTATCAGACGTCTTAAATGTGATCTTTCTTCCTTTATTCCTTCTTCTCCTTTCTGCTTCTGTATCTTTCCTTCTGCTTTGCCGTTCCGATCTCTTTGCAATCTGCCCTTGTCCTTCTTCTTCTTCTCTGCGAAGACTTCTAATCTTTCTATTTTCCTTCTCCTGCGAAGGCTTCTTTCATCTTCTTCTGTCTTCTTCTTTGGCTTGCTTTTCCTTCTTCTGCAGCGGCCAAGTCCTTCTCCTGCGAACAGGAGCAAAACCTAACCCTTCTCCCGCTACCCGCACGTCTCTCTCTCTCAAGCAATTCACTCAGAGCCGCTCTCCCAGAGCCACAAGCATTAATCGGGTCGGATCGTACCCGGGACCAGGCGCACCTGAAGGTGGTGTGATGCGCGAGGAGTGCGTAGGTCTAGGTCGGGTCGGATCCGCCAAGTCCGCGTGGTCAGGCCGCGGACGAGGCGGGTGGGGTCAGTGAGGGACCTCACCCCTGTGCTTTCGAGGCAGTAAAGCTATATCACAAAAACTCTTTATACCATACCTGTGCCTTGAGATTCCACGATGTGGGACTAAACGTTCCGCCCTTCCTTTGCGCGCACCCGCAGACTCTCGTGTGCAATTGCCCACGCTGAAGGCCCTGCTGGTGCTCCCTGCTGAACTCAGTCACTTCGCGACACTTGCGAGAGCCAGCTGCACCTGCCGCCTGGGAAGCCTGACGCCTGCTGCTGCTCCAAGCTTCCTGCTGCTTCGGCTGTTAATGGCGGCTGGGGCGTTCACCTGAGATTCCACAGAACGGCCTATTGGCCCAATCAGAATAGCTGGAAACCTTCGCCGCAGCACGGCGAAGGCGGTGGGTGATGCTGCAGGTTGTCGGTCGGCCTAGGCGTGCGCGCCTAGGTCAACCTGTGGCCGGAGATGGTGGGTTGTTCGGGGGGTAGTTATGGAGGTCTGGAGTGGCAGTTGTGGGGTGGAGCGAGTTCCTGGTGGTGAGGCGGAGCTCACGAGGTGATTGGCGAGCCGTGTGGAGTGGCGGAGTGGTGTGGGCGGCTCGCCGGAGTGCGGTCGGAGGCGAGGAAGATGAAGGCGGTTAGGTACTGTCGAGGGGTAATCAAGTAAAATAGTTGGGGGAAAAGAGAGAGGAGAGGATGGAGAACGTATCTGGGGTTGTCTGGAGGGAAGGGAGGCGGCGGAGAAGACGGCTCGTAACTGCCGTCGTCGGGGAAGAAAGACCCTGAGGGAGGAAGCGGCGACGAAGACGAGGTCAGAAGTGCGTGCGCGGGGTACAGCGCGATGCGGGAGATAGCGGCGGAGAGGACTCTGCTGCTGGTATGGCAGCAGAGCGACGAGAAGGAGGGAAGGAGGTCGCCGGAGCTTGTGGGTCGTTTGGCCAGAGATGGGAGAGGGAGGAATTTGGAAGGGATCTCCATCAAAATCAAGCTTAGCCTGTTCGGCCGGAGTTGTGGGTTCTTATATAGGCGCTGGACTGGGTGTGCAGGGCGTGAAGGGCACGTAATTGCCTGAAGTTGGTCGCCGGAGATGGAAAGGAGTTAGGATACCCAAATCTCCCGTGCGTTCGCACGAGAGATTGGGTTCACACCAGCAATTGTAATTGACTTTATAAGGAAGGGAATTCCTCAGAGAATCCTCCTTCCATTTCTGGGAGGGAATCTCTGAGGGATTAGAGAGCAATCCCTCTCCGAACCTCGCCAGAGCTCGGTTCTGCCCTAGCAATGGCGGCAGGACCGGTTTCCAAAGGAGGCGAAGAACCTAGGGGGTTCTCTGCAACGGTATTCAAAAGATAGGGACCAATTTGTGATTTGGGTGTACTAAATTGCAAAGTAGGTCAAGATGACCCCTCCTTAGGTCCAAATTTTGGTACAAACCTAATTTGGACCTAAGGAATCCAATGGCGAAGTTAGATTTCAGGTTTGACCTCGTTTGACTGGACATTTTGCGTAAAAACCCAAATTAGGTTAATTGAAGAGCTAGGACCCTGATCTAGGTCAAACTAGGTTCCAAAGGCCAAATTAAGTGTTCTAAACCCTAGAGTATGTTTTTCCATGATTTATAGAGGGTTTACTTGCTTTTTGTTCTGACCGGAACCTTGTTAATTTCAGCGGGTCTGTTTTAGGGTTACCAAGTGTCATTTAGTTCTTAGATTGCACATGAACCCATTTCTGATTGACTCAACCCACTTCTTATCTCATTTATACCATTTGACCTCTGTTTTGCCTCTGAGAAATCCCGTTTATGTACTGCAATGGTAAAATTGCAGCTTTAACCTTTATTTCATGTTTTCTTCTCAGAGCACTTGTTCCTTCAGTTAGGCCTTCTTCTAGGTTATGTAGGAGCTTTTATCTTCTTTATTGGGTCAAAATGAGCTAGTTATGGCTCATGATGAGGCTCTCATCAGTAAGCATTTGTCAAAGCAGGCCTCAGATGAGCAATCAAACCGCACGGATGGATTCAGAACGACGAACGGAGTCCAACGGACTCAAGATTGGCCAAATTCGACATCCGGAGCTCCTACAATGGGCCCAAGAAGTTCTGACCGTTGATCTGGAGATCAACGGCCCAGATTGTGCCACGTCGGCCCCTCCCCCACCGCACGCACGCCTTCAGCCAGCCGAGGACGAATCTCGACCGTCGATCTTCGATCGAACGGCCAAGATCCGCGTGCCCACCCGCGGTCGCCGCAACAAAGCGCGGGCATGGCGCAACGGTTAATGCGCACGCCCGCATCCACGCGACACACATTCGAGCCGCTCGGAGCGGCTTTTGAAGGCGAACGAAGGGCACGGAAAAATTAGGCCGCCCGATAAGCAGTGGGCGGCCAGGATCTAGCCACGCGGCGCGACTGCAGCCCACGAGCGCCCACGCGCGCGCACGCCGGGCGGACATGCGCGCGCACATGCGCGCCCGAGGCGCGATCTCAGCGCGGGCAAAGAAGGCTCTAAGCCGTCCAATCTTTGATCGGACGGCTCTCATTCAGCGGCCACGGATCGCACGAGGAGGAAGAACGGGGCAGGCAGCTGACCGGCGGCTTGAGAGCTTCACCGATGTTTTTGGAGGTTGTTTTAGCGACGCTCTGGACGTCGCTAAAGCCTATTCTTCTTTTAGGAAGTCCTTAATTCTATTTAAACCCCCTTCTACCACCATTCAATGCACACACCCCCCTTGCAACTACTCCACTCCTCTCTTAGCTAGCTTTAGGCACTCTTGTAACCGTCGGAGACGACGAGCTGCCAACGGAGACTCCTCCACCGCCATGGCTGCCTTGTCGCTCTCCACTCTCTCTCTCTCTCTCTTTTAAGCTTTCATTTACTTTTGTTGAAGCATGTATTTAATGTTGTAAGTTATGAACTACGAATGCATGTTTAATGAAGTTGTTTTCCGTTCAATTGCCATTTTAATTTCTGTTCAAGTTGCATGATCAAAATCAAGAGCTTTCTAACCCTAAACTCTCTCTCTATATCTCTCTCTCACTTTTTAAAATCGCATCTTTCGCAAGCAAAACTCTGCCTTTTCCGTGACAACAAGTGATAAACAAAAATCCGATTTCCACGCCTCCCTGAGACCGACACTCAGACTCACTTCCGTTTACTTCTTTTAAAACCGACGTATCAAGTGCAACTATAACGACACCTCTTAACACACACGCACAATAGCGTGTCAGTTTTTGGCGCCGTTGCCGGGGAGGCAAAGGATTTGTTTTATCACCTCCATTCCACATTCATTCTCACATCGTCTAATGCCCTATTTTCCTTTTTACTTGACGGTTGCAGGAATTCGGTGCATGGACGGCGAAGCGACGCATCCCACGACGGTAGCAAGGGAGTAGGCGCCTCGAGGTCCGATAGTGAGTGACCTCTCTCTCATTGTTTGCTTGCGTGAAAAAGCTAAAAAAAAAATTGTAAAAACTGAAAAAATTGGCGTGGTGTATGATTGCTTGACCCACATCCTTAACACATCACCCCACAAAAAAATGTATACTCAAACATTCTGAATAAATTCTTGGAGTGTTCTTTTCCTTTTCTTGAGTGGTGTTTGCGAAGCCACCATGAGTTGACCTGGGCCACACCACTCAACCCTAAAAACGGACTCATCTAATAGAAGCTGCATGATCATTAGAATGAGTACACTAGGGTTTTTAGAGCCTCTACAGAATAAAAAGGAAATCTACTTTTCATCGAATTGTGTGCAGAACTTGACGTGCCCACTGAAACTTGGTTGAAAACATTAAGACACGTCAACCCTAAAAAGCACTAAAGTAAGGATGAAATACTAAAAGACACCACATCATAACAAATCCTTGCTTGAAAACCATGTTTTGCTAGTAGCACACACTTTGAAAGTGGAAAATTAAGAGGCACCACCCCAATCAACGCCTCCTCACACCACCCTAAGCACAAGCACTATCCTAGCCCTTTAAAACTGAGTAGACGTGCCCTAGGCAGGACAGAGTTAAGTCTCAAAAGGCGAGGTTTTGTTCGCTAGGCACTTGGCTTTCATTACCTTGGTAGAATCTGGTGACTAGGCTGCGGGGAGTGTCAAACAACCGCGGCTGTGGGGTCTACGGAACCGGAGGCGCAAGCCAAAGGAAGAACCTTCCCTGCAATCCCCTCGTAATCAACCTGGCCAGATTAACCTTGGGAAGGGGAGTCCAGTGTTTACGGACATAATCAACCTTTATGAGATTTCTAGGTCTCCTAAGGAATACACCATAAGGACCAGGCTTGTTTGCTTGATTGAGTGCACAACTCTCTTTCATCTGTTCTTCCCGCATCCCTCCATTTCTTCCAAACCATGGATTTCAATGCCTATCCATCTTACCCAAACTACCCCCAACAGGATTTGTATGCTAACCTAAGTAGACCATACCCACAGCAGACTTGGGCTAACCAACCACCAAGTTGGGGATACTACCTGGAATATCCCTCTTGGCCCAACTATGACCAAACCGCACCAACCTCTTATTGGAATACACCCAACCTAGCCACCCAAGGGTACAATTCAAATTGTGGGGCTCTATATCTCGATTCTCCTCACGATGCCTCCTCATTTAGGTCCGACCCGCTCTACTATGATAGGACCTATACTTTAAGAGAACACCAAGAACCCTACCCTTCTCAAGATAATAACCAAGAAAGGTCATATGAATTCAACAACCTTTCCTACTTGACCTTTGGATTGGAAGGAGTTATAGACAAATGGAAATCAGAAAATGATCAGAAATCTAGGCAAACCCCGGATCATCAACCTTTGATTTGGTCCCCTGATGAAGAATCTGACTGGGAGGAGAACTTAGAACCTCAACTATTCTGGAGTAGGACCAAACAAAGAATGGTTCCTCTTGAAGAACTGGATCCTGAACATGATAGACTAGAGGACCCACCCAAGAACCTAAACACTAGTGTGGGTTCTGATCCACAACCTCAACCTTACTCTCTTAACCAGGATTTCAAGGAGGAAATCCAAAGGACACCAAATGACACCATGTCAATTCTTGATAACCTCCAATTAGAACTACACAGACAGAATCAAGAATTGGTTAAAGGGCAACAGGCCATGTTAGATTTATTCCAACAATTGGGGGAAAAAGACCAGACAAAACTGTTGCACACAACGCCATTCATGGAATTCATAAAGCAAGGACCTACCATGATCAATTGGACTACACCAAGTCATGCTGATTTGGTTCAGTCCACCATTGATACCCCTCAGGAGTTGGACAGCTCAGTGGATAAGGACAGTAAGGATTCCTCGAAACACAATTTGGGGAGCATTGAAAACAAACATCAGGAGGAAACTGAGAATGTGAGGGGAGAGGCCTTGGAATCCGAATCTAATCAGCCCAAGAGAAGCAATCCAGTGGGAGCAGCAGCCAACATCGGAGATGGAGAATGGAGTTACAATTTCAAAGAAATTGATTATGAATCTGTTGGAATCCCCATCACAAATTTGGAGGAGGGCCGAGAGAAAGAATATGATCTAGAGGATGAAATTGACCCTACCTCTAATGCAACCCCAAACAGTGAATCTGATACAAAGAAGGTTGAAGAAAATATTCTTGAGATCAAGGGTTTGGAGGGAATGAGCAATGAAACCATAGTTGCGTAAGAGACAAATTCGTCTTTGGAGAGAGGCCTCATGCTTGGTTGTAGGGCTCAGTATGAAACTCTGGACTTTGTTACCTGCCCTACTAGAATAAAGATCCCGCAACCCGAATGCACTGGAATTGATACACTTTCGATGGATTACAATTTTATGGGGACACAAGCTGAATATAAAACCTACATCTTTAGTGTCTGGCGTGTCATATTTGGGGTGCGTTCGTCCACAGCAACTTGTTTGCATGCCCACAAACTAAGAGAGGATCTGACACGGGCATGCATGATATATCTGTTACAGACTTCCCGCCCCATAGGAATGGGACTCCACCACAACCTTATTCGCATCTGTAGACTTCTGATTTTGGGTCTGGTTAATTTTGAACATATCTTCTTGACCCAAGTCATTCCTATTTGTGCACCGCCCAGCTAGAGGCGTTAAACTCAGCGCTTCCTAGGAGGCAACCCAGAGGATTCAGACTAATTTGCATGGGGGGGATGGTAAATTGCATAATCTTGAGCTCAATTAATCAGTCTGAATGAATAAATTAATTTAAAAAAAAATTTAAATTTAGGAAGAAAACTTAGGCATTAGAAACTTGTTAATAGTGGGAAATAATACAAAAAGAACTTAAACACTTAGACTTTTCAGGCCTTCAGGCTTAATCAGCCCTGGTGTCCGTTAAAATATGGATTTAGTAGCGAATCCTTGCAACTTTAAGCTATTCTAATCCACCTACTAAATAAGGTAATAAGTATACTACTTATCAACTCACCCTCTAACTCAGGAAAACTTTGAGTCTAAGCATCTGCACACATTTTTGCACAGACTCACTTCTCGAAGATTTTGACAGAAATTGGGTAGCTAATGAACTCTCTAAGGTGGTATGGCTGGCAAGTTGTCGTGGGTAACAGGCCATTGGCAGGTTGTCCAGAACCCAGCCACAGGTCATTTCTTTTTCATTGCCTCTAAGTACATTTGAGATTAGGGAAGCCACCTACGAAAAAAAAAAAATAGAGAAGAAGAAAAGAAATTAAACCACACTTCACTGCACAAGTATGGCTGACAAGTGATCTTGGCTAACAGCCCATTGGTCGATTGTCCAGAGCCCAACTCAATAATTGCATAAAAAAAAAAAGACCAAAATACCTAAGGAAGAAGCAGGGAAGTAGTACAAGCCGGGGAGATATACACTGGAAAAATCCTTGTGTTGACCCCAATTAAAACAAACGTAGGGAGAAAGCTACCAATCGAACAAATACACCTTCAGGCAAAATTTATTTTCTTTTCCGGTCACCTAGAGGCGTAGAAACTCGAAGTCTGTCTCAATTACCGTTAAGTGAGTCTATCACAACATTCACACCAAGATGCTTAGCACTTAGGGTTTTGACCGAGTTTTGGGTGGGTTGGGTAGCCGTAAAAAGTTACCAACCCACACTGAATTCCGAAAAAAAATTCTAAAAGACTATATATATACGTATACATATGTATAGTTATATATACATTAAAGCAAGGATTCGGGCGATTCGTATTTTGGCAGACACCCGGGCGCTGCTTAGTCTTTGTAGATTAAGATCTTCGTATATTTCCTCTTATTGACAAGTAACGAAGTGCCTAAGCAATTACTTCTTGAATTCTCCAAGGAAATAAAGGCTAGAATAAACCTTGCTAGGGACTAGCAAGGAGTAAGCATGGGGGTATGATAACACCACACAAGAGGGTAATAATTATGTTGAATATGGCCCATCTTTAGAATAAAAGGCACAACATAAGTAGAATAGGAGCATTGCATGCATCAAGTACCAAGATTGCTTATAAACTGTATTAATGGCCATTTGTGTAAGCATTTGTCAAAGCAGGCCTCAGATGAGCAATCAGACCACACGGATGGATTCAGAACGACGAACGGAGTCCAACGGACTCAAGATCGGCCAAATCCAACATCCGGAGCTCCTACAATGGGCCCAAGAAGTTCTGACCGTTGATCTGGAGATCAACGGCCCAGATTGTGCCACATCAGCCCCGCCCCCACCGCACGCACGCCTTCAGCCAGCCGAGATCCGCACGTCTACCCGCGGTCGCCGCGACAAAGCGCGGGCGTGGCGCAACGGTTAGCGCGCACGCCCGCATCCACGCGATGCGCATTCAAGCCGCGCGGAGCGGATTTTGAAGGCGAACGCAGGGCGCGGAAAAATTGGGCTGCCCGATCAGTAGTAGGTGGCCAGGATCTCGCCACGCGGCGCGACCGCAGCCCACGAGCGCCCACACGTGTGCACAAGCCGGGCGAAAACGCATGCGCACACACGCGCCCGAGGCGCGATCTCAGCGCGGGCGAAGTAGGCTCTCAGCCGTCCGATCTTCGATCGAACGACTCTCGTTCAGCGGCCACAGATCACGCAAGGAGGAAGAACGGGGCGGGCAGCTGACCGACGGCTTGAGGGCTTCACCGACGTTTTTAGAGGCGATTTTAGCGACGCTCTGGACGTCGCTAAAGCCCATTCTTCTTTTAGGAAGCCCTTAACTCTATTTAAACCCCCTTCTACCACCATTCAATGCACACACCCCCTTGCAACTACTCCACTCCTCTCTTAGCTAGCTTTAGGCACTCTTGTAATCACCGGAGACGACGAGCCGCTGACGGAGCCTCCTCCACCGCCGTGGCTGCCTCGTCGCTCTCCACTCTCTCTCTCTCTCTCTCTCTCAAGCTTTCATTTACTTTTGTTGAAGCATGTATTTAATGTTGTAAGTTATGAACTAAGAATGCATGTTTAATGAAGTTGTTTTCCGTTCAATTGCCATTTTAATTTCTGTTCAAGTTGCATGATCAAAACCAAGAGCTTTCTAACCCTAAACTCTCTCTCTCTCTCTATCTCTCTCTCTCACTTTTCAAAACCTCATCTTTCGCAAGCAAAACTCCACCTTTTCCGTGACAACAAGTGATAAACAAAAATCCGATTTCCACGCCTCCCTGAGACCGACACTCGGACTCACCTCCGTTTACTTCTTTTAAAACCGACGTATCAAGTGCGACTATAACGACACCTCTTAACACACACGCACAAGAGCGCATCAGTTTGTTGTTCTCTTTCTTTTATTATCAGTTAGATATCTTCTGCGTAGTTACATTACTCGTGTGGTTGTGAAATTAATATGTATTTGGTTATTTTTTGTTGGACAACTGGGTCTTGGAGTTCGTCGAGGCCAGCTGTTCTCGGGTCCTGTAAGGAGCCGGGAGTGGGTCGTAACAGCATACATAAGTGCAAGATCGAGTTGTGGCCTCGACAAACGTGAGGTTACTCCAAACCCCGCTAACTCCAACTGTTGTTGCATTAGGTTTTTTTTTTTTTTTCAATACTTGATTCATCATTATGATAAGTTCAATAAATCTTACCTACAATAAAATTTGTTATATATAATTACAATAAAAATATCAAAAATCACTTATATAAATGAATAATATCACATAATAAAATTTATAATATATGTGTAATGTCATGCCGATCCAGATCGAAGATATGAAGATGGTTTCTCTAGATAAGCTTGTAATCACCTACATTCTGTTGTGCCATCTATTATTATATATAAGAAAAAAAAGAAATATATCATAAGAGAAAAAAGGTTAGTGTATTTTTTGTGATAAAGAGATATTGTCGAAATTGAAATACTTACCTTATTTATTTAATATAGTAATAGAAAATAAAGTGATTATTAAATTTAGATGTAGAGTTGGTTAACTCGACTGACGTCTAGAGAGATGTGTTCCATAATTTATTTATCACTCTACCGTTTCATTTATCATTATTTTAAATGATAATAATTTCTAATAACATATGTTCAATTTTAATCTAATTTATTTTTAATAAACTATTATATTTACATTTATTTCTTACTAGAAAATAAATATATTAATAATAACATTCATTTAATAATTACTAAATAATATCATTATCAATATAAAAATTATATACTTTAATGTAAAATAGTAGTTACGTTACAATCAAATAAAAAATAATAAATTCTTATATATTTACAAACATTAGGTACATTACAATTATTATCATTATCATTATCAAATAAAAAGTAACAAATTTACTTATCATTATTTTACATGATATGAATAACATAACTTTATATATTATTATATTTTATAAATGTATTAATTCATAATATCTTATATATTATTATAGAATCAAAATAAAATAAATTATTACAAATGAATATAAAATAACTACAACTAACTATTGTTTAAAATAAAATAAAGTTATCTTAACTGCTAAATGTAAATGTTAAAGTGGAGTGGAAGAAAATTCAAAACCTCAATAAGATTATAATCTTAAATTCAGAATTTTAATGAGATTGCAATGTAAAGTTTCAACGTAATCGCGATCTAAAATCTCAATAAGATAAATGAATGAAGATGAAAATTTTTAAGAAGGGAGAAGGATTTGTGATGATAAGAGGGGAGGGTACGTTTATGTAGGCGAGCGGGCGAGTGGGGGGAGCGGAGCTGGGGTAATGGTTAGGTTGAGGTCGTTGGATGAACCAGTGACCTTTGGTAAGTCGTTGGATCATCCAGCAACCTCCGCCTAACGTTCGATCGCATGTAACGGTAGGTCAAAGGTCACTGGTTGATCAAACAACCTATCAAAGCTAGATCTTCGCTTGACTTTTTCCCCTGCCTGGTACAAGGTGGAATCGATGATAGGTCGCTAGATGGAGTTTCATCCAGCGATTTGTTATCCATTTTTATTTGGTTTTTATTCCTATCTCCTCTCGTAATTTATTCCCCGCTGCATGTCCCTTATGCGAAAAAGCTCACGTTTAAATTTGTATATCTATCTATATATACAATGAGCAGTCATAGATATGTTACCATTCAAAGTACTGTACGATGTCCATGGCAATTGAAATGTGTGGCAGTGGTAATTGAACATGGATGAATTGAAGTTTTTTTCTTTTTTGAAAATAAACATTTCATTGAAGGGAAAAATTTGATACAAAAAATGTATTCTAAAGGTGAAGACAAAGATGGAGAAATCTCATTCATAAAGGGAAAAATATGTCTCGTAGAACTAATCAACTCAAACATAAAAAATGAGATCAAGAAATAAAGGAAAAAAAAAATAAAAGTGTTCCAAGAATTAGGAATCAGATGACCTCCTAAAAAATAGCAACCTCACATTCGTAGAATAACAAAGTACCAACGAGAAATAGTTTCAAAAATCATGTTAAGAAATGACCAAATAAATCGACCTCTTTCATATATCAGAAACTCAGTCGAATTGGATGACGATGGCTTCCGACGAGCATCACAACGACACCATCAACATTGAAGATGAACAAGGGTTGAAATTGAGATGAGCGAGATAGTGGAAAGGAATTGATACTTTCTGGATCCCACGTAAAAAAAAAAGGAAGGGGAGAAAAATAAAAAAAATGTGAGTATAAAAATGTAAAACTTAATATATTTTAAAACATAAGGATGTAGAGATAATAAAAAAATAAATTTAAAAATATAAATCATATCACGTGTCTCTTTTTCGTTAGAGAAAGTATCCCACGGTAATATCTCTTGACATAATCCCGTCACTCAAACAAATTATTATTATTTTTAAATTATAGCAACATAATTATTTTATATCAATATATTTTAAATTCGAAATAATGATAGATTTTAAACATAAAAATTTAATTTTCATATTAATTCATTGAAATCTTCCAGGATGATTGTGATTATGACTTTTTAATCTCAGATGAAATGATTACATTTAAGCGTTTCAATTTTTTTTTCTATTTCAAAAAACTACCATTAATGCTGAGATATAATATTTTAGGTATAATTATCTTTAAAAGAACACCTTTCTCCTTAGAAGATTTGACATACGAAATTTAATCCAACAATAAAGCATGGGTTAAAAATTAATATACAGTGAATTCACGTGAGACAGCTACTCTAGTAGTTTCTGCTAGTTTTTTCTTTTTGTTTGATTTTTGACGGTCTACTGTCACTGCTACTCAAACTTAGTTCGATTTGGGTCACTTGAGATTCAATATTATTGGATGAAGAACAAAATAAAAGTGCAACTGCAATTCCTTCATTATTTTTTTTCTTTAATTTTGGACGGTCTAGTACTGTTGCTCCCACACAGACGTGGTTGGCTTTGTGCAACTTGAGGTTCAATATTATTGAATGCAAAATAAAATAAAAGTATTGCATGGGTCTATCCATGAACGTATACACTGTAGCATGTACATGACAATTGTATATATATGCTAAATCGTCATCCATGCACTATAGCTATTAGCTGAAATTGACATCAACAGGAAGGTAGTGGGGAGGGGGGTGGGGAATTGATATCTCGTGGGTCTCACGCAGAAAATGAAAAAATAAAAAATAAAACAAACGACGTGAATATGAAAACGTGAAAAATGACATTTTTATATAAGTGGAGTATTAAGAAAAGTAAATCTGAAAGTATAGATCACATCACATTTTCTTTCCCATAAATAATAATGTAAAATAATATCACGTGAGGAGGTTTATCGCAATTCAAAAAAATCGTCGCCTCTAAATTAACAATAAAATTATTTTACATTGAAACTTAAACATAAAGTTTAAATTTTTATGTTAACTTATTAAAATCTTTTAGGTGATTTCGATCATGACTTTTCGTTGTTTCACGATGAAATTATAGGATGAAATTTGAAGATTTTATTTTATCCTTTTGAAACAAATTTATTAAAATTAAAATATAAAATTTTAAGTACAATTATCTTTAAAAAATTATGGTATAATTCTGCAGCAAAAACGCGAGTTAAAAATCAGTTATTGATTACCTCGACGATCTCTTGCCTTTACCCTCTGACTTAAACATTTGGGTCTGCCATTGGATGCCACCTGGCGAAGGAATCTTTGATATTACCAAGACACGTCAACTCCTATATTTCTTTCTTGGTCAGTAACACCGATGCCATCACAACGTTTCCCATGGTGCAAAGATTCCATACAAAGATGCCTCTCATGAGAGGAAGGGCTGCACCTTTAAAAGGGGGGAAGTTGCTCCTCGTCCGAATAGGGGAAAGGTAAAATATAGAAAAAATAAGATAAAAAATAAAAGGATAAAAAAAATGAAGTATCCTTCTATTATGAATTAGCTAAACTCTCAAGGAGTGTGACTCTACAATAGTTGAATGGTCTAAGAGATCGAATAAGTCAATCCTTAACATACTTAAAAAATTCGTATCGTGATATATATAGGGTCACTCATAATTCTTATCAAAATATGATTACACTACAAAAATAAAGGACAACCATCTCTAACGGATGAAGATCTGTTGCGACAAATATAAGTCACGACCGTTGCGACCTTCGATGTCATGTTCGTAGCATCGACCGCATTGGCCTCTGTTGATGCGAACATTACACTACCCGCAAACCAACTGTGACGTCGACCACACGTGCAACCTTAAAGGTCCGCCAACCTCAATCGAAGCTTCGACCGCTACGATCAGCCATTACTAATGATGCCGCAATCGCTGAAGTTGTGTGACAATCAGTTGCTTGCAAGACCTCAAACGAAGATCCAACCATACAATCGGCCTTGGCCACCGACACCACCATCGCACCTCCACCTGCCACGATTGGCCTCAACAAGGCAAAGTCGTGGCTATGCATGTCAACAAACTACTTCGATCACCGAGATGCAAGGGTCAGAAGAAGGGAGGTGGATCCAAAGGAGGGGGGGCCCCGATCGGCCGAGGATGGCCAATCGAGGCCCCAATGCACCTAGGGTTTCTTGTCACCGGAGAGGAGGAAACGGCAAAGGTTGAAGGAGAAACTTCTGAACCTGCAATCTGACGATATTTTAATCAGCAAATACTGAAATAGTTCGATTGGAGAATTATTTTAAAAGAAGTTAATAGCATTAATATTTGAAAGTGGACCTCTTTTTGTCTTATAAGAGGAGCATAGAATACGACTTGAGGAATTTCAACTTGGGAGAAACGTCTGTCATAAGATAAACCTTAGACACCCACAGATTGTTTACACCTACTCTTATCCATCGCCAAGCTATCCAACTATGTGTGGAGAGGTCAAATGCCGAGTCGATTCATTTGGAACCAAACCCAACCCTTCGTGTCTATGACTGGAAGAGAAATCCACCCATGCCAATTAATTAGCGTGGATGGGGCTCAGATTCAAAGCGTGACACATCGGAAAGCAAAACGATTCGTGCACTCTCAAATCCACTTCCAATCAACTGACGTCGTGGCTAACCCGAAGGCCAAACCAGCATTTATGATAGAAATTGTCCCTTGTCAACATTCAATTTTTCTTTTTCTATGTTTGTGCGGAAGGACGATTAGGATTGAGCAATAGACTTGATCCTTCGGGATCAACTTACTTACTTATTAGGCTTCACCCGAGTTCATTAAAGTAAGGGAGTTCACGAGTTAAGTTTAGACTTGTTTAATTTATAAAATTTTATCTTTCGTCAAAGTTCAAGTATTATCTAAAGTAAATGTGTTAAGATCTAATTGGATCAAATTTATTTATTATTTGAAAAATAAAGATGAAATGTGTAATTTAATAAATAAAAAAATTTAAAATAATAAAGAAAATTTATGTAGTTCAATTTTAATTCATAACAAATACACAAATATTAATAATAAATTGAGTAAAATTGAAAGTGGCTGCGCCACTCACGTGAATGAGCGTGCTACCAGAGCAGGTGGAACATGAGTGAACGAGAGGAGAGTTTTATTTCTTTTACTTTTTAATTTGAATATATATATATATATATATATATATATGAATCCTAAATAAATCAGATCTTAGGTAGAGTTGTGTTTAGGTCAACCTAAGTCATCACCTAGGTTTATTTAATTAATAGGTGAAAATTTGGGTGAAAATTTTGATCCTTCAAGTGATGGATCCCAACCTTGCGGGTCAAGTCAAGGGTTGGGCCAAAGTAGCTTGAGCCGATTCAGAGACCACACGATCCCACAAGGTGCATTTCATCGTAAAAAGAACAAAATTATTCATTGCTACCAAGGGGGTGACCCAGTTGTAGAGCTTTTCATCGGCATATAGAAGGTCATGGGTTAAATCCATACCCACCGTATTTACCTTCTCGGGATAAAAAACGAAAGTATTCATTCAATATATGCTTAAGCCTGTATTGATAAATAATATTGCCGAACTCCTATTCAGTCGTATATTTGATTTCGTGAGTTCACAATGGCCTGCGCATGTTACATGCTAATTTTCTTTGCATCGTTCAACACAAAAGTTGGATTTTTCTTTTTATTTTTTTATTTTTTTTTGGCTTCCATGTAATTCCATTCTTGAGGGATCACGAAGTTTAGTGAAAGGCAATCCCTTTCTTCGTATACGTGTGCACATGCATGTATATTGAAAAAGATGTTAGTTTTGAAACATAAGAATTGATATAAAAGTCTGACGTACAAGATTATACAGGTGCAAGTTACTCAAATTATCTTTGAAATTACCCTCATAATTAGTTTTCTAAATCCTAAACTCTAAGGTGAAAAATCATATTTTAAGTGAAAAATCACTTTTTATACATGAAATTACTTTCCATAAATCTAAACCTAAATTCTAAATCTTAAATCCTAAATCCTAAACTCATAGGTCAAAATCACTCCGCACGAGTACAAAATCACTTTGCACGAGTGAAACCACCCTTGAAATATTTTGCACATGTGTAAAGACACCTTAAAATAATTTATCACAAGTGTAAAATCACATATAATAATTTATCACCGGTGTAAAATTATTTATCACTTATGTATTCTAGATTAAAGTGGTGTGATGATTTTTTTAAATGTGGTGGGACCTACTACCTAACAAACTATACATTCTTTTGTTTCTTTACATTAAATATTAATTATCAAGTAGGGTCACGTTCACAATGTCGTATAAAGCACGGAAACATGACATACAAATTTCCTCACGTCACTTTTTACATCACTATCTGTGTTTCCCTAATTTTTGGCTATTAAAAACATGTCAACATGCATAGACTTTCAATTAGTGATACATAGCTTTTGATGACGAGATTCCCTCTTGTGAGTTAATCCCTATGAGATCGCAAGCATCCCAACTTTACAACCTTCAAATAAATTCAACGTTGTTAAAACTCGACTCGATGACCCCATTCCCCAATAATAAAATAAAGGCCTTACCAATTGAATCACTCGCTAAAACCAGTTAGTGATACATAGTCACGAAGGCTTGATAAAATAATAAAGTCCTTGAATTGACATATAAAGGTCATGAGATCAACTTCACAAGTTACTAATCCTATGGAGACCAAAGGGGGCTCACCCGATCTGTCAACTTTTGAGCCAATTGGTTTGTCCCCCTTGGCATACCCTAACAATCAAAGGGTCCGACATGGATCAAGTATAAATCCTTTTCAAGTCCATATCATCGAATACTTATAGTTTTTTGAATGGAAGATGAAGCACAAGTCATTGGAGAAATATATGTGGTGTCTGGCAAATCTATATCTATATCTCTATACTAAAAGAAGGTTTAACAAGGCAGGTGTCATTCCCTCCCTTTCTTCCTCATCTCAATACTTCCACTCCGTCAATAGCTCTCTTCATTGCTCTCTTCCTCTGTCCTCACGGTAGGAGATCCACATCCTTAAGGGCCTATTTATGTAAGGTTGTTCTATCTATAGCAAGATCACCCTTGTTTATGAGAGAGGATGGAGGGATCACCGGTTTGGCATCAAGCCTAGATTTGTCTAAACCAAATTGTGGATAAACCTTCATTTCATCCTTGGAACAAGGGTATCCCTTCACTTAAACCCCCACATGTGAATAGATGTAGGTCTAGTTATTTGAAGTGTTATAAAATATAGGTTTACAAAACTATAATGGGTGTCAACCCCCTTTTTGTTTACTTTGTAAGAAGAGTTAACACATGTTTTTGTTTACTTGAAATAACCGTTAACCATTGTTAAGGAAGAAAAAGGGAAATAAAAGAGGACTAACACAAGTTTCATCTTGATACCGATTTTGTAGAACCTGTGTTTTCCCTCCGAATCATGAGTTTTGGAAGATGATATTAACCTATGAAATAAACAAAGATTCACTCCTGTTTACAGGACTTAACCCTCTAAGTAAATTATACCATGAAGAGATATCCTCTTTTCCGAACTTATAAATCCAAGTAGGCTAGCCCCTAAACCAACCCTTGTGAGCCATTTATAACAGGTGTAGTGATGGTATGAAATCCACGCTAAATCCTCAATGGGAGGTGCAAAGAAAGGCGAGGTTGTCATTCGCACATGTTTAAATGGAACATTGATGTTGCTTTTTTTCCTCAATTTATTAAAGATACTCAAGTTAATGGATAGAACATGACTTTGTACAAAATTACTTGCTTAACATGCCCAAAATCGTTCAAAAACCTGAAACATCGAGATGAATTCCATTTTGTCACAATACAAAAATCTATATCTATATACTATTAACTTAAATAGAATTCTACGTGATATGATCATTCACTCCTTTCTTCCCCATGGCACAGCTTCTCATCCCCTCCAGCGATGTCAATTTTGTCTTCCAACTTATTTCATGGTCGGGAGGGAAAGTACTCTTTGATTTAAAAATTAGATATTGATTTGGAAAATATTGTGCCAAGTTGATAGAAAGGGGATATAAAACATTTTTAAACTTAGTTTTGTTCCTTTTTTGGTAAATATCCCAAGTCTTATTTTCCCCTTAACAATCTATTTCTTTCCGATTAATAACATCCATGTGCCTTCGATTGGAATGTCCAATTCCATGTAATCAAATTGTTTCACAATAAAAATTTTAAGTAATGAATTGATGGCAATTATACAAAGAGTAAAATTAACATTCTCCGATGTTTAAATTATGATTGACCATAGTAAAAAATAAATTTTACATCCAGTGAGCGGTGATTGAAGATGTACATAACCAACTTTACTCGACATTTACATGTAGCTGATGAGAAAAATAAATTTACCTATGAACTTATCATAAATCCAAAAGGACAAATATGACATCAACGAGCGTTACTACAATCTAGTAGGCTTTATTTGTCTTTTCTTACCCTCTCCTCTAGAGATATAAAGCTTTTCAAGAGTTAAGGCAAATGTTTTTTTCATCCTTTCGTTTGAAATTTTACCCAATTAACCACATGAAAGTCTATGATAAAAAACCTATGGTGTTGTAGCGTTGAATAACTTATATATGCTGCAGTTCCCTCAAATATGGCACTTCGATAGAATAACATTGCCATTGATATTTGAATGATTAGTAGTCGACTTTCGTATAAAGATTAAAATTTTTGAAGAATGATCATCTATCTTTTACAAAAATATCGTAACATGATGAAATTGGCTGCCCCTTTTGAAAGTCCTCACTACTTCTAAATCAATGTAAAATAAAAACTTATTGATAACTTTTAATTCAGAATCGAATTACGTCGACGTACAATTAAAAATTATCGATATATTTACTTTAAAATCAAATTACATTAATGTAGGATGAAAAATTATCAATACATTACAGTGCATTTTCATTTAGGACAAAAATATCACCGACATATTTTCATTAAAATTAACAAATTACCTATACATGTTTATTGAAAATTAAAAATCACCCGTACGATGATTAACTATTTGAGTGGTGATAGATCTTGTTCGTGATCTATTTTTATGGTGCATTGCAAAATGAGCTATTTTTCAAATTTTGTACATTTTCAAAATGGAAAATGTCAAGACTGACGCCGGTAATCATTCATGATCAAACGTACGTATGCTGATTGGACCATATCAAGCCTCATTTGATCTCAGATTGTCTTTTTTTTATTCCATAATACTACACACATTTAGGCCTACCTATCAACAACATCATCTGAACTAAACCTGTGCATTAAGGCAATCTTGCCTTCCACCATCCAAGATAAGAAACAAGATGTCCGAATGAGAGATGCCACATTTCTAGCAACAAAATAACAAGGGATTTCGGTGCTACGAAGGTTACATGGGCGGCATGTAGACTGGTTAATATTGCCTGAACGTCAAGTTCAGGCGTCCAGGACGAAGATTAGTTTCATCCACTAGGTTCTTCGGGGCTGTCCCAGAATAAATCTGAGTGACTCCGTGGAAGATGTGTCTTGACTCACCTCCAAATATTAAGACATCACCAGATTCAAGCTTGAGGGTTTCTTCAGCTTCTCTGCTGACTCCATGCGAAAACTCTGCGGAATCACCCACAGAGAAGGAAACAACAGGTAATCCCTTAAGTAAACTATCCTTGCTCTCATCTCGATCCTGCAAGTACCAGAATAATGTTGTAAGAAAAAAGTCACGTGCAGCCTAAAAGGACATTGCATATCAATTTAACAAAATGGTCTGGCATTATAATTCGGGCAAAAATGGAAGCAGATAAGGGTGGCATGCTTGTTACAAGCGCAACAAAACATCATAACATGCTTATGTGATGATTTCTTATGTGCAAGAATGACAAGGAGAATTCTGATGGTAATGCAGGAAGAGAGAAATCAATATGCTCTCAAAAATCCCTTTTCTCGTAAATAATATGTTTAGTAACCATGTATGCCAAGCACTGTGAACTCCATGTTCACATTCAAATTTGTGAATGAGCTGGAAGATGCTCAATTCCAGGCTCAATAAATTATTGGCAAGGTTGAAAGAAGCTGGAGAAGAGTCCAGAGGAAAGTAGAGAGAGAGCACCGATTTTTAAAATGGCCCAATTGCTTTACTGGATTCGGAACCATGCTAAGAGAAATAGAATCCAAACTGATTCAAGCTCTAATCAAGAAAGTAGTCGTGATCATGAGATTTTACTCTAGAAAAATCTAAACTTGATGATCTTCTTCAAGTATCTATAAGGACAGGAACAAAGAAAAAGCAACATTTATTGCTAATACTTTACTGATATTTATTAGGCCACGACTAAGCTGTTGGTATTATGCAATTGCTCCACCCATGAAACTAGTAGAAAGTTTTGAGATGATTGGGGAAATGCAATAGCTATGGCCTATTTTTGAGTGTCCTCACTCATCACTGTGCCTGATGTTCTTGGCACCAAGAAAAGTACGGAAAGTAACGTTGCAAAAGCACCACAAATGGGATGAAGCTCAAATTTACCTGGTATGTCAAAAGAAAACAAAAAAGGCCCTCAAACCAAGACCAAGCATTTTTCATACACCAAGTGATGCGAGCTACATGATTTATTTTTCACTACTGTGATTAACTTGGATTAGACTGATGCATCTGCAGTTTGTTCAAAAATGGTTGCACAGACTTTATTCTCTAAAAATAAAAACATTACACAACTAGTAGAGGATCAATCCAAGATGTGTCACTTTTTGAGCAGAAGGCAATTTGATGCGAAGGTAAGAACTCATAATTGCTACACCACAAAAGATCCTCACATAGGTAGTATAGCCAATGAAAAAGGCAAATATGCTCATAGAGTGTTTGCCTTCACCAAGATGATTGCTAAAGAAGATCCCATTTTGTGGGAGTTTTTCTAGAACATACAGCACTTTTATTATTGGAGAACTCAAAGAAAAACAAGAGTTGGTCTCTTTATATAGAGAGACCAATGCTACTTCAAATCCTAATACAATCTTCTAAATAAAGAAAAGCATATCTCAAATCAAATCACATCAAATCCTAAACAAATTTCCTAAAGGAATAATGCCAAAATAGAAAACATTAAAAAAAAGGAAAAGAATAAGTTGACAAGTGAGATTCTTCTTCTCCACTCAATGTAGAGATCTCATAGAATATCTAACACACTCCCAAGTTGGACGTGCACAATCCAACTTGAAGGATTACTTGGTAGACACTCCCCCCTTTTGATGCAGTTGAAGCTAGAGCACGCGTGTAGACTTCTTCATGCACATACTGTCTTCAACAGGAGTTAATCCCAAGCATAAACTTGAATTGGAACTTGAATTTTAACTGAACTAAGTACGTCAATTGGGGCATGTTCCCAAGCACTAGAAGTTGGCCATCTACAGAAGAAAAAAAAAAAAAACTCTTCATGCTAAGAGAAGAGGAGAATTGGGTCCAACCATTTACGAATTAGCTAAGCTTGCGGCTCAATTTTCGTACCACTCATTAACATCTTCTATGTCGATGACACAACCCAAAGCTTCAGAGCTTTCTTCCAAGCCAGGCACAAACTGCATAGACATGACTTTGGTGATCTCTGAAGCTGTCACAACAACAACAATAGCAGACAGAGACCATAAAAGGAGCAGCTACATATTGGGAAATGTTCCCAAGCCCTAATAGAGGAGGCCTCGTTACTCAGTCAGCAAAAACATGGGAACTTTGTGCTCCCTTGAACTAGTACGGAGGCCAAAATCTTCTCCTTAGAAGTCACCATAGTCAAATCCACTTTAGCCATGGCACTGTCCACATATGTACTTCACACATACGAAGCACAATAGGTTGGAACAAACCAAGAAAGAAAGTCGGTCTATGATTTGGTTTAAAGGCCTAGCATGGAGTCACCAATCCACACAATGAAGATGCTACTTAATGGAGAGGCCACACGGAACGAGGAAGAAGGCCAACAAGAACTTCTTGGACAAACGATGGAGAGGGAGAAGGTCAAGGGACATGCCTCGGCCTTTTTCAGTGGCTACTAGCGATGCATGGTGTCAGCAACATAAGCCAAGGGATCGATCACGCTTCCTAAGGCACAGGGGAAGCTGACGAAGCTTCTCTAGTGTGCAGTGGAGCACATGGTCTTCCTAAGAAAAGACTTTAATACCATGTAAGAGTTTCTTTGGAGCACTTTAATTGTTAGAAAGCTCAAAAAGAAACAAAGGGAGTTGGTCTCTTTGTATAGAGAGACCAAGCCTACTTAAAATCCTAATACAATCTTCTAAATAAAGAAAAACATATCCCAAACCAAATCACATTAAATCCTAAATAAATTTCCTAAAAGGATAATGCCAACATCAAAAACATAAAAATAGGAAAGGAATAAGTTGGCAAGTGAATTTCTTCTCCACTCAACATGGAGATCACGTGAGATCTCCAACATGGAGATCTCATAGAATCTCCAACACATTTCAATATCCATGTCAGAACTATTCACTCTTTTTGTTCCCCAGAGAAAGAAGGCCACCTAATAAATCCAACACTACACCAATAATAAGCTTAATAGCAATAAGGACACAAATCATGGTAGCCAGGGAGCCATCTCAAGTAGGCCTTAAGAGTCTGAGATTGCAAAACTGTATCCACTCCCCATTTTTGCTCCAGTAGCATTATGGAGACAAAAATGAGGATGAAATCCACATTAAACAAGTGCATAAATTTGATATCACAATGCATATCTAATGGACATACTGTTTCTCAAGATATGCATCTCAAAATTTATTACAGTTTATAGGCAAAAGGTACACACCTCAGGGCATGGAGGTAAACAAGTATTAGATTGAAAGCTTTTAGAAACCACATTCCAGAGTTCAAATTGCCCCGAGTGCATATGAAATGCATGAGCAATTACAAATGGCTCTAACCTATGCAACCACATCCCAGTCAACCATTGCAACGACAAATGGCTCCAACCTAAACTACATTTAACTTCACATTGACACAAGCATCTACGGATGGCTCCAACACATTCCTAGGACAATTTTAGCAACAACTCCAGTTTAGCAACTTAGTGACTTAGGAACTCCACAATGAATTTACTGTAAGCTTGTAAGTCGACAAATTTCACAGCCAATCTCAGTGTCTATAAAAAGTGTGCAAATTTCAAGGGCATTCCAGTCAAAATCTTCCTCCATTCCACGGAACCTTTTTCTCTTCTTTTAGAAAGTTAAAAGGATGAGCATTTGATGTTAGTAGCCATCCAACTTCACTAAAGAAGAGGTTACAAGCTAATCATACTACAATGTAGCCCCCAATAATGTGCTCAGATGTCAACATGCCCAAATGTCAAGTACTCCTGACAACACTCCAACGTAACCCTACCTGCCCTCACAAATAGCTGCATTTCTCCCAAGACAAGCCATTTCAAAAATAAAAAAATCTGCCAAGATAAGTAGTCTGTAAACCATAGGATGGAAAATTGGAAGAAATGCTCCAAAGGAGAGCAGAAGGTGACGGCACCAAATCTGTTCCTTAGCAAAACTCCAAGATGATTCATAGAGCCAATTGATATTCATAGCACTTTAGATGGAGGAAAATGATACTGAATGAAAAGATGATCAACATCCTTGGGGCATAGGCCATGAAGCAAACAAGTATGAGAATAGGCCCGATGCTCACATCTATATGCATTCCTTCATGACCTAAGCTGTCATATTGAAACCCAAATCTTGAGAAGGGCCTTTGCCTCCCAGAAGAATTTAGCAATCTCTGAGAAAACCAACGTTAATCTCCTAAAATTGACTCCTCAGAAGCTGATATCTGTCAATAGGAAATCTCCTCATGCTCATCTCCCATGATTCCAAAGAGGAATGCACCAAAGAAGCACAAAGATGCAATCAAGTAATAGAGAAATGTCCTCCAATCACTGCTTGGTGAGCACCGTCCTTAAGTCTGCTGTCCAGTTAAAACTACAATGATTCCACCAAACTTTTCCTTAAGTCTGCTCATTTAAAGAATGAAACAACCTTCAAGAAAATCAACCAACTTCTGAATTCCAATCTATGTCCCTGACTATTCCCCCAAATATCAGTTGGCATACTTTGCCTCTGTCTTGAGGATGCCTAGGCAGGTGAAGAGGATTGTGCGATTGATGAGAGATTTCTTCTTTGACCACGGTTCGAAGTGCCGATTTTGACGCCGTGCCAATGAAATTCTAAGTGTGCATTTCTTGGGCATGCCGATGGTACACCGTGGAAATGCCGATGGCATGCCGACAAAAAATCACATAAATATTTAAAATGATATCAATTGTGTAACAATAAAAGTATTTCATCATGACCGTATCCAAGATTTCAACGAGTCAAAAAGAACAAAAATCGAGTGTGTGTGTGCGAACCTCCTGCCCACCTTCAAATTTCAAGCTCGTGCCCAAACTGCAAATGCATTCCTACCCATGCAGGTTACAGCGGCACCAAGATATCGTCGGCAACTGGCGGTATGGGCGTCGAAATGGTCGGCATGCCGCCGGCATCCTTGTAAACCGACACCTTCCTCGTGTTGTCACACCCACTTCCCAGAAATAGTCGTGCCAATGACATGTCGACGACATACCATCAGCATTTAAAACACTATTCTGGATGAGCGCTACATCAACTGGGAAGGGGGCGAAGCTGGTGGCTTGGGAGGAGGTGTGTAAGTCGATCAAGGAGGGAGGTTTGGATGTTAGGGAGGAGTAGAGACTGAATGACAGCTTCTTGACGAAATGGATTTCCAAATTATTATGGGATGAGGAGTGTTTGGTTGGGAGGGTCTTGAGGTCGTGCTATGGCTCTGTGTTATCCTGGGATTTTTTGTGTTCTCCCCTACGCGAGGCATCGCATTCTCTCAAGGGGATTTCTATGGTGGCACCCAGAGTATAGGGTTTCTTCACACCGATGCTTAGGACAGGATCAACGTTCAGATTCTAGGAGGATGATTGGATGGGGAAGGGGAAACTATGACCAAGTCCCTAGATTGGTGGCTATGGCAGCGGACAGAGGAGTCACGGTGGCACCTGCTTGGGAGGGGTGCTAGGGCTTGACTCTCATGGGTAACCTGTCGGATCAGAGGATTGATGAGCTTTAAAGGATGCTGCTACAGTTGGAGGGGTTCAGGCCGAAGGAGGGGCCTGACTATTTTGGCTAGGAGGAGGGTAAATTTTATGTCTGTGCTGCTTATAGGAGATTGGCAAATCCAACGGGTTTGGGGGACATTGACCTGGTTAGAGATTGCAACCAGATGTGGGCGGCAACGTGTCCTTTGAAGGTCAAGATTTTTAGCTGGCTACTTCGAAGAGAGAGGATCATGACGAAGGCATGGAGGTCACGATGGGTTACTGATGCGGATACCACTTGTCCTTTATGCCTGGGGGCAGAAGAAGACATTCAGGATCTGTTCTTCAACTGTCCCTTTGCGGCCCAGGTCTAGAGTAGAGTTCCCGATGTTTGGTGGGCTCACCACACTTCTAATGCCTTTTGGAGTTCTTACAAATAAGGGGATAGGATGGGAAGTCATCATGTGTTTAAATCGAAGAAAGAGAGGGCGAGGCCATTAGCAGTGTTGTGGAGTCTGTGGTTAGAGAGGAATGTGATGGTTTTTAAGGGATAGCATCCGTATGTGGAGAATATTGAGGAGTCAATTTTGTCTTTGATTTCATTTTGGAAATGTAATTTGTAATTTGTAATTGCTCCTGAGGCCTTTTTTAGTGTTAATACCATTTGGGTGGTTATCATACGGGTATGATAACCGCCCATTCCTCTTTTCAAAGAAAAAAAGAGAAGTGTCATAAAAAAGTCAACACTCTCTTCCCCCTAGAAAGATGTGACTCGGTTCTATCAAAGCTCTCTAAAAGAAGCCAGCCAAAGTAAAATAGAAGGCAATGACTGTAACAGTGTGTCCAAATCAAGAAACATTGCAACAGAAATCAGTAGTCAGTATTCAATTTGTGGGGTCACTAACTAAGGAGTATACAATATGCAGGTGATTAATCGGAGATTAATCAGTGTAGTATTTTTTAATATTTAAAATTTTAAATATAATTATATATACCATTATACATATTAAACACACATATATATGAATTGAAATATCATATATATATATTAATATTATTTTTTTGATATATATATTCTCTCAATATAGCTTTTAAAAAATAACTATCAATATCACAACACATAATAAAATAAGACAAATAAATTAAGATCGGTGCATCATAAATCTAAAGGAGACAAGAAGAGGGACTCAGGATTGAGGGTTTTGCTTAGGGTTGAAGCTTTCGTGCGTTGGGAACTTGAGGTAATGAGAGAAGTCAGGTTTAGTCGAGTTTTGGTTTAAGGGTGCATTGCACATGCATCAAAGCTAAAAAAAATGAAACTTTAAAACTTACTCGACCGATTAATCGATTGATTAATCGGATACTCGGTCGATTAATCGGGTAGACCGACTATAAGGCCAAGTATAGGTACAAAATTCGTTTTTGGACCGCATACGATTATGTAGCCGATTAATCAGCCGCATGGATAGATTTTTACACCCTTGTCAAGAAATCCTGTACAACATAAAACACTAATACCAACCAGCAACCTTCTTGGGTATTTCAATAATAACTGTTGGGACGTGGAGAAGATGCCACGTGGACACTGCTAGAACAACAGCAAGAGTTGCCGACCATAGAGGGCAAGAGGCTATTTTTGGTGCTCCCTTAGGGAGTAAGTTTGCTAATTTAGGAGTTTTAGTTTTTTGGCAAATTGAGTGATTGAGTGTTTTCCTGTTTTAGAGAGATTGCATTTGCTATTTTTAGTGATTTGGTTTCCTATTGTAGGGATATGTCCTCTATAAAATAAAGAGTCTTCCCAACTTTATTTTCTTGAGCAATACAATTAATATTTCCAAACATTGTGCTCCTCTCCTCTCTCTCTTCCTTCCACAAGCACAGCTAACCACAAGGGAGACCCCCTGCAGCCTGCACGTGTTCCAGCAGATTGGTTCAAGTCTGAACAGGCCTTTCTCAAGCCTCTGCAGGCTCTCCAGCAACTAGGGCTGTCAAAAAAATTTCAGGTTCAATATTCGTTTAAGTTCTATTCGTTAAAAGTTCAGTTTAGATTCGACTCGTAAATAAACGAACCAAACATAAACATAATTTTAGGCTTGTTTAGATAAACGAACCGAAGCTAAACAAGGTAGGTTCATTTAGGTTCGATTCGTTAAAAACTTGATATATATATATATATATATATATATATAAAATTTAGACCTACAAGAGCCATAACCAATAATCACTACTCTCGCTACTGTCACATTCTCGTCATGGTTTTAAAAAACACGCCTCGAGGCGAGGCGACCCCAAATAGCCTCAAGGCGATAGCCTCCAGCTGCATGCCAAAGGCGTGTGCCTCAGTTGAACCGAGGCGATCTGAGGCGATCGAGGCGGTGAGGCGCACATGAGGCGCCGCCTCAGCTGTTTAGGCAAGAATGAGGCAGTGGTGCAGCTAAGACCTTGCAGAGATTGCTTCAAGCGATGGTGCAGCTGTTGCTGCATCGTCGGAGGAGGAGCATCGCCGGTTACCAGCTACTACTGCTGCGTCGTCAGAGGAGGAGCATCGCCGGTTACCAACTGCTGTTGCAGCGTCATCGGAGGAGGAGCATCGACGATTGTGTAGCTGCTGCAGCAACATCGTCAGAGGAGGAGCATCGCCAGTTACCAGCTGCTGCTGCTGTGTTGTCGTCGTCGAAGGAGCATCGTCGGTGGTCCAGGTTGGTTTGAGATGGTTGTTTTGCTTAGAGTTTAGGAGAGTTGGTTTACAGTTTACTGTAGAGGTAATGCTCTTTATATCAAAGGTGATGTACAGAGGTGCTTAGGGTTTCGTTGGTTTATTGCCCATTAAACCATGTGTTATTTGATTACATTTGTATCAGAGTTACCTTAATTTTTTTTTTTGGTTTACTTGATTGTGTTTCATCATTGTCAAATATCTTTAGGATAAGTTTTGAGGTGTGCTTTAGGGTTTGAGGGGAAAGTTTGGATCTTAGTAGAGCTTGGTTGTTAGGATTTTCGATTTTTTAGTGAATTATATGTTGGTCTGGTAATGTTGTTATCTAGGTTACGATAAGACTCAGTACCATTGGCAACTTGCTTTAAGTAGAGGCTCCAAAATGACCTATTTAGGTCATTTGACTTTGATAGTTTTATTTATTTCTTAGGTTTAGGTCATTTTTCTATATTTTTTATGCAAATCCTGAGGCTTATGCCTCACCTCGATGAAGGCAAATCGCCTCGGTACCGCCTCATATTTTTTAAAACCTTGATTCTCGTCCTCAAAATAGAGACTCTTCACCTCCCAAGATTAGAACATGCAATAGCAAGACAACTCAAGGGACACCTCCCTTCTATATTTTGTAGACTATAGAGGTATATTTTTTTTTTTTTTTAAGCATACCTTGAAATGCTTATGATATAATTTGTATATTTTTAAATTTTCTGGTTCATGTTTTATTTTTTTAATTATATTAAACATTATACTTTAAAGGAATCATAAACAAACCTTTAAATGAACCCTTAAACAAACTCTAAATGAATTGTACCTAAATTAACAACATTTCAAACTTTACACTTAAACAAACCATAAATGAACCGAACTGAACCTTTGATAACAAAAATGAATCGAATCGAACCGAACCGAACCGATTATTTTTTCTTATTGAACCCAAACCTTGAAAAATTGTTATTGAACCGAACTGAACCTATGTAGGTTCACTCAGGTTTGATTCATTTACACCCGTATCTCTTGGTGGCTCCCTCTTCCTTCTCCACATCTTTATCAAATTGCTATTGCTACCTGCTCCTCCAGTAACCCCCCTCCTCCTCTATAACAGTTCGAGAAAGGAAAATCTGTTATGCTTCTTTAATTAAGAATTATGATCACTTGTTTCATATGATTGTTAGTGGAATGTAACGCTTACAAATTAGTTAATAGCTTTTATCTTTCGTGTGATTGTTTGTGGAATTGTTAAATGAACCTTAAAACGAATCGAACCTAAACAAGGTAGGTTCACTCAAGTTCGATTCGGATTCGATTCGCAAAATAAACGAACCAAACCTAAAAATGGTTTATGCTCGCTTAGATAAATGAACCAAACCTAAACAAGGTAGGTTCACTCGAATTTGACTCATTTACACCCTTACCAGCTATCCAACCGGCCTGCAATCAGGCCTATACATCAGGCCAGTGGCTCCCCTGGTCCACATGATCTGTTCCCAAGGTCCAGGAGGACTGGCTGCACCCAGCAGCCAGTCCAAGGCTCCAAGACCAGTCCATATCAAGACCGGCCGGTCCATTAAAGCAGCCATAGGGCCGCTCTCCCTCTCCGTACATTGACAACCCCTTCATTGGGCTGTTTTTTTCCCGCATATGGGAGTCTCCACGCTCCACTTCCACGTCAATTCTCAACATAATAACCAAGGTATATAATGAAAGAAGATGTCAACTTCAAGACGGCATAATCAGTTCTTCTCAATGTCCATACAAGAACCATTATCAAAGACAGCACCACTGCCAATATGACAAAGGGGAAAAAGGAACCTTGAAAAAAAGGTTAACCCATCATGACAGGACCATTTGGCCTCGTTATAACTGTACCTGAGTCTAAAGTAGAATCTGAAGTGCTTTCTGAATCCGCACATCATGCCAGATGGTCGAAAAATGAGGATCCAGCAACCTACTATACATCATATATGAGTCTGGTCAATGAGGTTAGGTCCCAAGTTTATGCAACATTTCCTTGCAGAGCACACAGAGGGCTGCATTAGGAAGTGTTAGTCTTGATTGAAGCAAGATATTGGGGTCTAAGAAGTAATGTTAGGGTTCATTTAGTTCTCGTGAGAAAGAATTTGTAAGGAATGCCAAGACTAGATGGTTTTCCAAAGAATCCAAACTTAATCACTTCAGAGTTTAGTCACAGTCAAAGGAGATGATGCAAAAATTTCCAATGAATTTTACTTGAACTTGTGAAATTTTATCAGTTGAAAAATTCTCTGATCTTCCTCACATAAAACGAGGATGACTAGAAGATTTCTAAAACTTTGGATCCATTTCTCACCAGAAGCTGTCAAAAGTCATTGCCAGTTACCTTCAAGTGCTAATCTCATTTCTCCTTTGCAGCTTTTTGCCCCATTTAGGAAATTGTGTGAGCATTCACTGGATACCCATGAGATTGTCAATTTCTGAAAGAATGGGAAATGCAGAGGCTTTGCTGTAAAAGAAAGTTGGTTTCTGGAAGGGACATGACATGATCGACTGGACACCTACTCACAAGACAATCACAGAGTGGGAGTTAAATTGAACCAAGAGATGTCATATGATCATCTTTCGCAATGTGATAAAAGGGGTAGCAATTATCTTCTAGTTGTAGCATTTTAGTATGCAATTGAATAAATTCTACCAAATAAATAAATAAATTCTACCAATTAAAATTCTGGGAGATCAGCATTGAGTAGAAAATGTAAGAGAAGTCTTTTGTCTTTGATTTTTGTTTTTTATGAAAATGATTTGACGGCTTTTTGGTCACAGAACTTGTAATTGATTTTCTTTTGAAGGAATGACACAAATGGCTTCTGACGTCCACTACCTATCCTTTACCTTAAAAAAAACAAAATATTTTTCCAAAGGGACAATTATGCAAAGAACTTAGGATGTAAAGCTGCTTTAAGAACTTTCAATGTGGATCATGGGATGCTTACTATTAGGACGGCAAAGGGAGGAGCCACGTGGACAGGCCACCTGGCAGTCAGAGGGCAATGTGGACTGTCCACGTGGCAGCAAATAATGGGCCCAGCAGGGGTCAGCTGTCATGGTCCAAGAGGACCTATTTTTGGGTGTTTTTGCTTGGAATGCAAGTTAGTCATCTTTAGAAATTTGTTTTAGGAGATTTTGTTGAGATTTGGTCTTTCATATTATTAGGAGATTTGTTTTCTTTATTAAAGATAAAATCTTTCCTTAAGTAATAAGATCTTTGATTTCTAAGTGTGTAGGGATACGTTCTCTTTATAAAAAAGAGTCTTCCCTTGTATTTGATCTTTGAGCAATACAAATATTTCCGATACCAAGTGCTCCTTCCTTCTCTCTCCTTCTCTACTGCAGCCGGCTACCCAGGAGGCAAACAAGGTTTTAAAAAATGCGAGACGGTACCGAGGCAGTTTGCCTTCATCGAGGCGAGGCGTAAGCCTCAGGATTTGCATAAAAAATATAAAAAAATGACCTAAACCTAAGAAATAAATAAAACTATCAAAGTCAAATGACCTAAATAGGTCATTTTGGAGCCTCTACTTAAAGCAAGTTGCCAATGGTACTAAGTCTTATCGTAACCTAGATAACAACATTACCACACCAACATATAATTCACAAAAAAATCCAAAATCCTAACAACCAAGCTCTACTAAGATCCAAACTTTCCCCTCAAACCCTAAAGCACACATAAAAACTCATCCTAAAGATATTTGACAATGATGAAACACAATCAAGTAAACCAAAAAAAAAAATTAACATAACTCTAATACAAATGTAATCAAATAACACATGGTTTAATGGGCAATAAACCAACGAAACCCTAAGCACCTCTACGCATCACCTTTGATACAAAGAGCATCACCTCTACAGTAAACTGTAAACCAACTCTCCTAAACCCTAAGCAAAACAACTCTCCTAAACTCTAAGCAAAACAACCATCTCAAACCAACCTGGACCACCGACGATGCTCCTTCGACGACGACAACGCAGCAGCAGCAGCTGGTAACCAGCGACGCTCCTCCTCTGACGATGCTGCTGCAGCAGCTACACCATCGACGATGCTCCTCCTCTAACGACAACACTGCAACAGCAGTTGGTAACCGGCGATGCTCCTCCGACGACGACACAGCAGCAGTTGGTAATCGGCGATGCTCCTCCGACGACGACGCAGCAGCAGCTGGTAACCAGCGATGCTCCTCCTCCTCCGACGATGTAGCAACAGCTGCACCACCGCTTGAAGCAATCTCTGCAAGGTCTCAGCTGCACCACTGCCTCATTCTTGCCTAAACAGCTGAGGCGGCGCCTCATGTGCACCTCACCACCTCGACCACCTCAGACCGCCTCGGTTCAACTAAGGCGCACGCCTCTGGTATGCAGCCTGAGGCTACCGCCTCGAGGCTATTTGGGGCCGCCTCGCCTCGAGGCGTACACCTCTATAGCCTCAAGATGTGTTTTTTAAAACCATGGAGGCAACAGGCCCTCCTCCTGCCAGCCTACATAGCAGAACCGACTGCACATAGCAGCCAGCCCTCTGCAGACCGGCTGGCCTATTGCAGACCGGTCTCCTCCATCCTGCCGACCACCTCTGCTGGCCCTGAGGAGACAGTCTGCCCCTCCTGCAGCAGCAGCCCCCTCTTCTGCTCTCCCTATACACGTGTGGGCAGTCCCTCTTTGGGACTGTTCTCCCATGAAATGCTTCAGATTGCGCTATTCCCAACACTTACAAATATTGGTATATTTGATTCTCTCTTACCTTCCTGCTCCTCCAGTCTCATGCAGGAAGGGAATGTCCTTGAACCTCAAAGTATGGGGGCTAAAAGAAGCAAAAGGCAACTAACCCAATAGCAGGCATGGAAATGTAAAGGCTGGCTATGAGGTTATTCAATAGATGCTTAGTTTACAGGAGCAAAGCCAGGTGATGAGGGTACTCCAATGAGACAAGTACACATACATAGGATTTATGTCAAATGAACACTGCTCATTTTTGCAAAAAATAAGCAATCACTTGGATGAACATATTGGATGATCAACTAGCATTCCAAACATTAGTGGTTTGTACGACTATTGATCAAAATGGTAACATCACTAATCGTGTAATGGAGTTTTAAAAAGCAATAAATTAAAAAGGAATTCCCAAATTTGGCAATATTAGATTCGAACTGCTTGAAATCAGACTCACCAATGGGGCCACATGGAAAGAGGGAAATCAAGTGAATCAAGGACTCTAACTAATCATGTTGGTGACCTACTCAAACTGGAAGAATGAGATCATCAAGAAGGCGAAGGAGATATCTACAAGAAAGAGATTTTGCTTCTCAAGTACCCTTATCTTTCCATGTGCAACCAATTCAGCCTAACTTGCATGAGAACCAGCAGCTTCAGTGATGTGGCTTGTCATTTCCAGGTCACATAACATGTATGTTGGACAAAAATAAAGTGTGTTTTTTTTCATTAAGTAAGCCTTAGCCCACTTTATATAAAGAGAGGACCTAGGGATAATAGGAAATAATAAAACTCTGTAACCAAATAGGAAAACCTAAAAACTAATCCTAGCAAATTTAATCCGAATCTATTTTATTCTTATACTCTCCACCAAATTGAAGCATGTAGAACCCAACTTGTTACCAGAAACAAAAGTTAACCCCCCCCCCCCCCTCCCCTAAATGTAGACATCCAAATGAGCAAGTGGCAGATTAGAGGAGTAAGTTGCGCGGCTGTGCCAGAACTAGCAACCATAGTAGACAGACAACAACAATAATAGCAGACAGACAGTAGGAGATGATCCCAAGCAACATCAGAAAGTAGGAAGAGACGAGAAACGATCTCAAGGAGTATAGCAGTAATAAATGGCAAAAGACTATAGCAGAAGTAGTAGTCACAGACAACAGTAATATGATTATAGTAGGGGCAGCAGCAGTAGATGACAATAGTATGATTGTAGCAAAGATAGCAGCAATAGCAGTAGCAAGCAATACTAGATAGTAGGAGGCTGCAACAAAAGTAGCAGCAGGAAAGGTGGTCTTAGAAGTGACCGTAGACGCTTTAGTTCCCATTGAAAAAAGAAATTTCAATTTTTAATGAGAAAGTCCAAAGTATCTAGGGACTTTCTACGAGGGGGTGCAAGGGTCAAACCCCCCCCCCCCAAACGATATGAATAAGGTCACCAACATTTGTAGTAGTAGCATCTGTAGCAACAAAGCAAGAGCGCACTATGTGTGCATGGGCAACAATGTGCTCGTTGTAGCATGCGAGAAAGTAGTATGCACTCCAATGCACAAGCAAGCAATTATTAATCACGCATTAGGTGCATAGAGGTGCACGTGGTGACGCATAAGAGGCACACGCAGTGGCGCATACACGAGTAGAGGTATGTGTTTGGTGGCGTGTGCATGGAAGCAAAGCACACATGTTGCATGAACAGGGGTAGACATGCACATGATGGCACATGACCAAGGTTTTAAATATCGATATCAATGTCATATCGACAAGTCGAAAAAGGAATATATTAGGGATATATCGCTGATATCGGTAAATTTTGGGGAGATCACTAAAAAAGGTCTAAAATGTTCCAAAATATTACAAATTTGATAAAAGTTAATGTTTTAATAACTAGTACATCATAATGAAATGCATAGAAGACGAAAATCATAAATTCTAAATGAAAATATAAAAGAAATGCACTAGTCGCATATCAACAAAATCATATATTGAAAAGAAAGTGTACATAATATGATAATAATTGAAAAATGTTCATAGTAATGCTATTCAACAGGAAAAATGAAATATCAATAGTGCTAAAGTATCAGTAGACCACACCAAGCACAAAAGCACTGGCTAGTGCCACCAAATCAATACCAAGTTGAGTTTTAACCTAGCTTGATACCTCTCCTCTAATTATCTTCCTCTATTCATAGCACTTTAACATATTCATAATATGACTCCCATGCTATGTAACTGTATCAAGTATTGTATTCATTGATGCATCGTTGATGGTCATCATCACTGCAATACAGAAGTATTCCAAGACATGGATATCGACTGTGACTGTCGAATAAGCTGCTTCTGCTTCTAGTTCTAGATCTATCATAAGTAGACTCATCTCAATGTCCTCTTGAATCTGTGGATCCTGTAGAACCACCTCTATTCAATGTAGGACCTGACGATTCACAAGGTTCACATTGTCTCATCAATGAATTTCATGATGGTCGAGGAAGTGGTGCAGTAGAGTGGGAAGGTTGATAAGAAAATGGTTGAGGACCTTGAAATGGAAAATACTCAAGAAATATCCCATAGCCATAACTTACAGATGCAGGATCACTTTGAATATTATCGCTTTCGTGGCGACCATCATACCTATAGGAGGAACCATAATAAGATGGAGGGCTGGTGTAGTTGGGGAAGTAACTAAATGAACTTTGTGCCTCATCTTGGGGTTGGTATTGAGGGCTGGTGTAATGAGATTCGTAGCCACCATAGTAACTTGATGATGATGATCGTAGGCCACTTCTAAAGATTGATTTCGCCGCCAGATTAAGGGATCCCACCGATGAACTTAAATCATCGATGGACATCATAAAATAGCCTGAGGCATACCCATACCCTGTTCCTGTATCATAGTCAAGAGGTGGACTTGGCACGAGATCTCCATGTATATTTGTATATCTTTGCGTATATTCATACTAGGCATCATCTCTAGTCTCTACTAGGACCTTGATGATGATATCCTTCATCTCCAACACTACTTTTTGCCCGTGGCTTGTCAACTATCACTGCATCATCATCATTTTGTGTTCCTCTTAAAGATAGTGAATCATCGATTAATATTTTATGACTTTTTATAATTTAATTCGTCGACAAATCATGTATCCATATGAGTCGCACAGGGTAGGAAAAAAGAAAAGAAATGAAAAGAATGCGTGCCCATGTAAGTTACACAAGCAGACAAAGATATGTGACTAACATATCTTTGTCTGCTTGTGTAACTTACATGGGCACGCATTCTTTTCATTTCTTTTCTTTTTTCCTACATATCTCCCATATCGGTCACATATCACCAATTTAATGGAAAAATTCAACTACAGCCCTTCGATATCGGCGATATCATGAAAAAATGATATGGCATGTGATATCGATATGGAGATCCGTCAATATCGATATAACGACGATAATGTCAAACCTTGCACATGATAGGAGAGTAGCATAGTGTTGTACACTATGCACGTAGATAGCAAAATAATGCACGCTTGTGCTTACGATAGGCCAAGGCACCAAACGCAAGATCGCGCGATGCAATAACAGCAATCCAGGTGTGTTGGCATGAGGTGGGCAGAGAACCTACACGTGATGTGCAACAGGCAGGGAGACACCTCATACATTGGTGCACAGAGGCACGAAGCCTGCATGCATGTGTGCTACAGGCAGGGAGTACACACGCAATATGGTGTGTGCAAGTAGACTGTTGCTCCCTCTCCACATGCATGCGTGGAGAGGGGGGCAGCGAAGGCAATGGGCCTCTCTCTATCACAGGGCTTAGGATTAGGATTTTTTTCCTAAGATGATCCTTGTTTTGGTACCATGTTGGATAATTTTTTTTTTTTTTTTGAAAAGGTAAAAGGTGGTTATCCGTATGATAATCACCCAAATTCATTACTCAAAAAAATAAAAGTTACATCATCATAGCTACAAGGTAAACTCCCAAAACACCACCTGGGAGGAAATAGAGTGTAAAATATTCTCAACATAAGGCATCTCACACTTAAACTCAGCCCATTCCTTCCTAGCCACACGCCCCACAAAAGGACCAGCACCTTTGCCTTCTCTTTCCTCGTCCTAAACATGTTTCCTCCTATGTGGATGTTACCCCTCTGAAATGAAGACCAAAACCCCTCCATATTATCATGGGTAATCCACTCAATCCCCATCAGCCTCTAAACCTGTGCCACAAAAGGACATCTAAAGAACAAATGCTAAATATCCTCATCTGCCCCTTTGCAAAAGGGGCAGCTAAGGTCATCCGTCGTGACCCACTTCACTATCCAGGTCTTGGTTAGAATTATATTCTTTCTCACTAACCAAGCGAAAACTCTACCCTTCAACGAGCACTCTGTCGACCACAGTAATCTGCAATCCCTCTGGAGATCAACATCCACCGCATGCGACGATGCACATAGCTTGCGATAAGACTTAGCCACAGAGAACTCCCCCTTCATTCCAACAATAAGTGTCCCTCCCTCCCTCTGGTTCCCATCCATCCAAATCTCACAGCAGATGCTGGAACTCCGCACACCTTTGATCCGACAACACCCCTTGGAAAATGGGGCACTAAGCACCACCCCAACAACTCCCCACGGTGGCCTCCTTGATTGAGGCCCTCGAGAAGAGACGAGGAGACATGTCACAAAGGTTGCCATCACCCTTGTGATGTATTTTTTTCAGGGAGAACTCCAACACTCGTCCTGAACGCATTACCCATATTGGATAAAAATAAACTATATATTTTTTATTAAGCAAGTCCTAACCCTCTTTGTAGAGAGAAGACCTCGGGATAATAGGAAACAATAAAACTCTTTACCAAAATAGGAAAAACCAAAAATACGAAAGACAACTAATCCTAACAGTCTATTTTATTCTCTAACAATGTCCATCTGTACATAGACGCTATTTATACCTTCTTAAATGGCAGAGGATAAACTTTCAGATGATCCGTGGGAACTTGAATCCTGTCATGTGCTATGCTTGTTCATAGCAGTTAAGGTTAAATTTGACCTTTTGCAACAAAAATTAAGTACCACCATAAATACTTTGTTTTTTGGAAGGAAAAAGGATGACTACTCAAGGTTAGTAGCCATCTAAAAATCTTACAAAAAAACCAGGCTGAAATTACATGAAAAAAAAAAGTTCACCCCACTCAAAGCAATGATGACCAGGCATAGAGACATGTTTTCCATGTAAGGCCTATCATCCCTGAGCAGCACCCCCCTTTACTCATTCCAAATTGCCCACAAAAAACCAAGGGGCACTGAATGCTTCAGCTTGGTGAGAAACACAGACAGGCCATCAGCAGGATTCTCCCTCCAGAAAGATCTCCAAAAGAATCAAAAGAAGAGGTGTGAACCTAGTCAATGTCCACTTCCCTCCAAATGCTGGTGGACAAGCTCTACATAGGGGACAAGCAGTATTTGCTCCGAGTGCCCACCAGCTACATCGGATCTTTGTTACCATCCTCTGTCTTCATAGCTCCCGAGCCCTTGCAAAGGAGCCTGCAATCTCTCAGGTCTTTGTACCCATTCTCCATTCCTGGCCATAATGCACTGTACGAGTGACGAACTGAAAGCTCCCCATTCTCCCATGCCCACCCATCCTCCAAGTCCCTCTGATAGAGTCATAAATATAAGTATTTTTAAAAGAAAATTACTTTATGTTTTACTACTACTGCATTTTACAACCATGTACTTTTTACATGTGTATTATCTTCATTACAAATTATAAGTATGTTTTACAAGTCATTATGTGATTCCTTAATTATATATCCTTTATATGTTTGTCTATATTTACAAACTGTTTATCTTTTGCTTCACAAATGTTGACTCATTGCTTACAAATAAATTCACTTGTTTTCACAAGACAATATATTTATTTTAGTATTTTATTATATGCTTTTACAGTTGTTATCTCTTTTTTTTCTCTTTTGAACAGTTATCTCTGGCCTTTTCTTGCAATTGATTATGTAATTTTTTCAAGTGCCTTATCTTCGCCTTGCAAATATTGTCTTCGTTTTACAAGATATCGTGCAAGTTAAGTGGTTATAGTCTTCAAAAGTTGCTTTTCTTTGCTTTGCAAATATTTACTCAAAGGTTATAAGCACATTCACTAGTTTTACAAAGATTTCTGTTTGTTTTGCAATTTTATTTAATATTTCTAAAATGTTGTTTACATTTTTGCCGATTGTGCAGTAGGTGGCAGTGGTCAGCAGTAGGCAGAGGGCAATGGTGATCAGTAAGGACCAGTTAGTGAATTAAAGAAGAAGTGTGGTGGGAAGTGGCGATAGTGGCTGAATATGTGCACAAATGCATGCCAACACACAGACACACATATATCAAAAAAAAAGAAGCACCCAAAGGCCCTTTCAACTGAATCATCCTTGAATTCTCCCTGTGAAGGTTTCAAGTAAAGAACAAGAAAGAACATCAACATTGATTTTGTGTACGCCATATTGTCAATTCACAAAACTATATCCAGTGGATCTGAATACAATGAAAGAGAAAGCAAGAAATACCATTCTGTTCATTGCTCTGATAAAAAAGATTAACCTTGGGAATGACCATTAATTTACATCAATACTAGCACTATCAGATTCAAAAGCAATAAAGTTGTCAACTAAATAAACAATCCAACTAATCAGCCGCAAATCTGACAAGCTCACTCACCTGGTGAAGACCAAGTTTCCCACCCATGCTGTAGAAATTCACGATGCAGATGTCTGGCAAGAAGTTTGGGAGCACATCTTCAGCACAACATTTATAATCCTTCTTTAAAAGGTCATGAGATGCCCACATTGCACTTTCCACCAACTTTTTAAACTGTCCAGGAATTGGAGGAGGTACAGCCCCATCAACCACCCGTACCTCACGGTACTCATGTGTCTGTGGATCCCGGTTCTTTCCAAGGCACATCATTTGCAGGTGCAGCTTAGCCCCATCCCTGTAACCTGGTTGGTAGAAGCCACCAGGCCCAAGACCCAGTCCTCGGCATTGCCTTACTATCTCCACCTAAATTTTTCACCAATATCAGATAATAGTTCTCAGCATGCCAACAGGCTTAGCAACGCATTCAATGGGCACTAACGATGCTCTCTCCACATTATGATCTACACATCAGTTCACATGGAAACAGCAACGTAATTTCACCAAGGTGATGTTCATTTAGCGGCCATCTATTCTCCATTTACTAGTTGGCTTAACTCCGGAATTGGCCAATTCCTGAATTAAGCCCTCAATTCTGAGATAAACTTATTCTACCTCAGTTTATTCCTCACAACAATTCTCTTATTCCTCACTTAATTCCTTGAAGTGACATATGATGACCCAAACACTAAACTTCACAATTCCTAAAGTTGATTCCACACTTTACCGATTCCTCCACTTATTCCAATTAGCTAATTCCACCAAAGGAATGCATGATATCTATCCAAACCACAAACCCAATTTGGAATTCCAAGAAACCGACACCTGATCGCGATGCCCGAGGTAGTTCTTCAGCAGAACCATTCCTGTCTTCAACATGATACGCTGCGGTCCCGACGTCGAACACCTGGCAAGCATCCTTCTCCTCTCCCTGTTCACCTGGAGCAACGACCTCTTCAGTTGGAACACCTGCTCCTTCGGCGGCGGGCACAGATCAAAACCACACTTCCCACCCCCTCGTTCGGGACTCCCCACCACCTGCTTCTCCGGAGAGGCACGTGGGAGCTGATCGGAAGCGCCAAGAAGCGTCCTTTGGGGCTTCACCGATGGAAACGATCCGCTCCCGACACGAGGGGTAAACTTCCCCTCCACCGCACAAGGGGAACCCTCTTTACCGACGGACGCCTTGAAAGCAACGGTACCCAAGATCGAATCAGGCGCAAAGGAGGGAGCTTTAACGAGGAAATCGAGTAATGGGGAGGAAACGTCGACAACCCACGAAGAGGAAGGTAGAAAGGAGGGGACTTTGTGGCGTTTACCTGATGGGGGGTGGTGTGCGGGGAGCGAGCTATGTTGGACCACCCGACGCGGGGCCTATCGGAGGACATGCGGTTGACGCGAGAGGTGGAGGAGGAGGAGGAGGAGGGGAGTTGGAGGAAGAGGAAGAGTAAGGGAAGGGGCGGCGAGAGGCGAAGCGGAGCCGCGGCATGGAAAAGGGGGCACATGAGCGTTCAGTTGCTGATCCATCCATTTCATTTATTGCAAACGTAAACTTTTTTTTCCATTAGTGTTCAGCTGTATGATGAGGTAAGTGATGGTTATATGTCAGGATAATATTTTTTTATATAAGAATTTGGAAAAATATTTGGTGGGGAAGAGTTTTGTATATGGAATAAATTTTTTTTATATTTGGGAAAAAAAAAATGATGGAGAGTTCATGAAAATAATCGCTTAATTTATGGATCCATCCACTTTAGTGTAATATTCTATCACTAAACATAGTATTTAATTTGCTTGCATTATATTTGGCTAAGAGTTTATTTTTCAAGTTGATTATCTCAATATATACCCTTTCTCCCTTTCCAAGAAAAAAGAGCCCGTTAAGGGAGTTGACATTGTGAACACTTTGTTGTCGGGTGGTGCATTAGATGGTTGCAGAGGATAATGTTGGATGGGATATGACAAGAAGTATATGTATTTCTCTCTTCTTAGATTTTAATCTTGAAAGATTTACGGGGGAGCAAGAAAGTGTATTTATCCCTGTGAAAGACACTCATCAAACCTTATTGGGGAAGATAGATTTGGTTCACAAGACCAGGGCAAACTCTTGACCCATACCTTCAAGCATGCATTTTGCTTTCTTGGTGTTGAGTATTTGATTTATGTTCCAGATTCAAGGTTTAAATGATTTTATGTCAAAATTGATTTGGATATGGTGATTCCCTTGCTTGGAAGCATACAATACTCTCTTACGTTACACTTATTGAGCATGCACCAACGGTAGATATAGGGGGCAAGGAAGTTTAGCATTGGATACTAGTGATTATAGTTCACTTGTGATGTTACAAAACCTGAGTTTTCAAATCTATTGTTGGTGTTGACCCTTCTTTTTGTTTACGTTACAGAAGAGGTTAACACTTATTTCTTTTTACTTGAAATAGGTGTTAATCTGGGGTGTTAAGAAGGAGAAAGATAAAAAAAAGAGGGTTAACGTCAATTTCAACTTAACACCAATAGGAACTCGAGTTTTGCAAAACTTGGATTTTCTCTCCAAAACATGGGTTTTAAAAAGTGAAGCTAACCCATGAAATAAACATAGGTTAACCTTTCAACCCTTAAGTAAACTAGGCCTATAAAGGATGGCAAGATTTGATTTGCTTTGTGAATTTATGGGAACCTGCTGGGGGAGAAGCTTCCTTCTTGCGAGGACATAAGGCTAATTTACGTTATGGGTTAACTAATCAGGGTTTTCATCTTTGTAATGAGGGTTAACTCCTATTCATGTTTACTTGTCCTCGGGGGTTAACCCTTGTAAGTGTTTATTGAATGAGGGTTAAAAGTGGGGCTAACCTGTGATGGGACAAGGGATTGTTTACTTGAAAATAGGAGTTAAAAGAGAAGATAAGTTGGAAAAGGACAATTTTGCCCTTAGGATAGTAGGTAAGTTAGGTGTTGTGGTATTTTTTTTATATCATACAACATATTATGTGACAAATTGCAGTATAGTGTTGTAATGGTAGATAATCTATGCTAGACTTCCCTGGCAAGGAGTATTTTCATTTTTCTAAGGTTAATTTGCAAAATTTAGAGTCATATATAGCCCATGTATCTCATATATTATACGAAGATAATGACTCATTTTGAACTGAGGGATAATTAACCTACAAATCTATCATTCTAGATTAGTCAAAATTTGAATTGGAGATTTACTACTCCCACTTAAGTGATATAAACTTACTCACCAACTAAACTACCTAACGAACTCCCGATGTATTATACTATTTTGTATGCTTGTGGTATCTTTTCTCCAAGGTATCCATTCTCCAAAAAAGATGAAAAAAGAGAAAAGAATGGGATTCAACACAAACATTTTCATATTTTTTTCTTAAACCATAGGAAATTCAACTGCTATCATAGAAATAGAAATTCAAACCTAAGTTCTCCTTATTAAAACTGGAAGTCCCCGTCATTCAACCATGCCTTAGTTGACTTCCATGTCAATAATTGTTTCTAACAAATGAAATGGGTGTTAGTTTGTTCACATGCATGTAACTGGCCTTTGTTCACATGAATTTAAATGAAGATTGAATATCGTTATCATACGCATCAGAAGAAAATTGAAAAAAAGTTGCTTGCAAAGAACTATGCAACTTAAACCGTAAAGGTCTCATCTTTTGTAGATGAGTTAAGGGCTCAATATAGCCTTTTAAAGTTAAATGTATGCTAAATTATGTTAAATCATTAATTTATCATTTTAAATACATATATTACTATTAGGAAATAAATTAAGAATTAATTAGTTAAGAATTTTGTTGTTTTTCTTATTTTAATTCGTATTATTTTTAGTAACTTATTTATTATATTTTTTTTTTTATATCAAACCCTTTCTATATAAAAGGATATAACTTATTTATTTTAATAAGAAAAATTCTTTCATCATTCTTAATATAGTATCAGAGTTACCAATTTCTATGGCTTAGGATTATGAGAGAAGAAACCTAATTAGAGGGGCCAAGGGGGGTTTTCGGTGGCATCGTCGATCTCCAACAAGTCACCAGAGAGGCCCCTCATCTCCACATCAATCTCCTCATCTCTTCTCTCTCACTGATTTCCTTGTTCTCTCCTTTTCTTAACATTGAAACCCACCAACAACCGTTGCAACAACAACCGAAGATCATCACCACCTCCACCAATCGCTGCTCCAATTATCGTTGGCCTTTTGATCGTTACGTAGATGGGATGCACTCTCATGCACTTAGAGCATTTCGACTGACTCTTGAAACGTAGGAATAATGGGGGCAATGTAACCTTATGCATGTTCAGCTTGTGAGGTATAAGAGCAATGGCACATATGTGACCTTATGCACATTGAAGAGGATCAAGCTTCGTCATCTTCAAACTCTTGCACGTAGGAGCAGGAGCACCTAAGTTGTAGTCGTGATTTCTCACATACCTAGCACCTTACATGGGACATATAAGTAGAAACACGACTAGTAGTTGCAGATGTAGATGGCAGTTACTTCGTCATCTATCGTTGATCTTTGACTCTTGTCTATCACTGTTGCTCCTCTGACTATCTGAATTAGGGGGGAGCCCCTTGTTTGTCGTGACCCCTTCATGCTGGATATTGCATATTTCAACTTGGGAGATGAAAGGTTAGGAACTAAATTAAGATTTAATTAGTTAATAATTTGATTATCTTTTATATTTTAATCTATATTATTTTTAGCAACTTAATTGTTATAATTAGTGTATCGAACCCTATCTCCAGAGGGATATATCTTATTTCAATAAAAAAAAATTATTCCCTCGTACTTAACAAATACTTAAAAATCCTCCCATATCTCAAACACTAAACTTGCATAAAAATATATGGCTCTTTCACAAGTAGATTTGTTCCACATATGCCTAAGTCTACGTCTAAATCTGAATCCAAAATTTCCTATCTCAGTCTGTATCAAACAAAATTCTGCGAACAAACTCCAACGAATATCTAGATCCATATGGTCACATGCTATAAAGTAAGTTTCTTTATAGAGCTTGTTTGTGAAATGTGGGAGTCATCTAAGAGGCAACCTTTAGTGGCTAGATCGAGCTTTGATCGAAGCTATCGTCGAGTTATACTTCTGAGCTTAATTACATGGCTTCAATCATTGTTGAATGAACTTGGTCTTACCTTAAACCACTGCTCCTTTCCTTTTAACTCTCTCTTCTCGTGACTTTTTCCACCCCACACAGGAGTGATTTCGTGCCTTGAAGTTGATTGTTTGTAATTGTTTGTTCGCAGGATTCCTCAACACTCAATTCCACCCGAACTATGCTCCTGGTTTCTGTTCTTACTGTTTATATTGTAATCTGGTGGATTTGAGAATCTTGGTATTCCCTGTGGCCTCAAATTTAATTTTTTGACCGACCCAAAAAGATTTGGAACTCTCTGTAAACGTTCTTTTTTCCATCACATTAATTAACTTTTTTTTTTTTTTATCTTTTATCTTGTGATGCACGTAAAATCTAATTGGATAAATCGAAGAGTGATTGACCATCATAAAGTGAGATAAGATACAAATTGTTCACAACTTTTTGCACTTCGTGCGAGCACTCAACTCGCCCATAACTCAGGTAAAGGTTACAGTTATTAAGGAATTACCATTTTTGCCAGCATCACGTACGCACAGTAATAAATGACAAGTCACGACTCTCGTTGCCTTACGGCGTACGGTAATCTCTACGGGATGTAATGTCTTGATTACGGAGACATCTTCTTTCCTCTTTGTATTTATTTTTTATTTTTTATTTTTTTATTTTGATTCTTCTATTTTATCTTCTCCGTTCGTAATTCCTTCATTCTTTGGGACAGGACGTAGTTGGCATTTTTTTTTTAATTTCGGGAGGATTACAGAGATGAGGCATTACCATCGTAAATTTCGATTATCTTTCTTTCTTTATCCGTGAGGTTTTACATCCCCAGTAATTTTTTCATTTTTATTTGAAAAAAAAGAATGACAACCGAGTGGTTGAGGGGATTTTCAATGAAGGCGACAGATGCGATACAAATAAAATGATTAATAGTTTGAGTTTCTCGATTTACATATAAGTATTAAAAAATATATGGCCACAGAAGATCGCAATAGATAAAATAATTAAGCACAGCGTATCCTTCTTCCTTAGGTCTGGGATTTACAATGGTAGCGATGCTTTCACCAAAATCGTGTCATCAAATGGTTTCTATATTTTGCTTTCTTTCACGTTATATTCATAGCTATAACATGCACATCTCATCTATCAAAGAAGATTGGTGTATGCAATTTGAAAGTTAACATGCGGTATATGCAATTTTGTATTGTTTATTTTAAAAAATATAAAATAATTAATTAACTTATTAAAATTTATGTTACATGTAATATTATAATCTTTTCATTACTTCAAATAATTTAATAAAAAAATATAGTTAATATTCCTATATTTTAATTACTAAATTAAGAATATAAAATAAAAATTAAATCAAAAACTTCAAATTGATTTAAATCAAAATATATTATTAAGAATCTAAAATGATATCTAAATCAAAAATTTAAAATCACACGTAAGAATTTAAATGGAAACTTAAAGTAAAAAATTAAAATCAGATGTAAATAAATCAAAATAAAAAGAAAATAAAATATACCATGTACATTATATCAAATAATATCTAAAAGATAAAAAAGAAGAAATCTCTTAAATATTCAAATCAAAATCATCCACCTTAAAAGCTTGGCTTGCTGTCATTACCAACTAAAAGAATTCTCGTCATTGCCTCTAGGCGAAGAAGCTTGCTGGCATCATTAGCTAAAGATGTTACTTTCTTTTTGTCGTTGCAGTCATGTGGAGACCTTCATTGCTGATCGAACGAAGGCCCTCGTTGTGCTCATAACCTCACACAATCGATTTTCGATGGATGATGTTGGTGCGATGGGCTTCCTGACGAGGGTTTTGTGGAGAGGGAGAGGGTCAACATGGAGAAGGCATAAGGGGTGGGTGTTGGGTTTTTGTGGGCTTTTTTAAAAGAGTCGACCTGTGACTTTATTTCAAAATTGGGTGTGTATGCCACTGAGTAAACACTTCTTTCATCTAAACTTGACTATAGGATCGCACGACATTACTCAATTATGGAAGGGATCTACTGATGCCTATGCGAGCACTTACTTAGCTTAGGCAACTGATTTCCTAAACACTGATTGTTGTATTGGGAGGCAATTAGGAAAATCACACTAGACAAGGTATTACGTGCATGGTTAATAATACATATCTAACTTTTGTCATCTTGCTTTTTTCTCCTATAGTGGAGGCTATTTATGTCCCCATAGAGAGATCGGGCCACTCCACTTTTTGCTATGCCTTTTCATCACTAGACGACATAATCTTCAAATTGATGCAAGAAAATAAGAAGTTTCTTAGCCTCATTCACACCAGAGGACATTTCATGTAAGGGAAATGTTTAGTATATATATAAGAAATCCCACCTAAAACGTAACCCCCATCCCTACCAAAAATAAGGGATCAAACCCTCATGCCCCGAACCTCGTATTATTCCCCTCATATAAAAGCATGAATTATTATTATTTTTTTTGCGGTTATAAAAGCATGAATTGTTGGTTGGGGATTTTTTGTGCAGCAGGTGATCCCATTCTAAATGGTGGCAAGACCAGAGACAATGGAATACCCACTTTGGACAGGCACACCTCCACCACACCTATCCTTCCTTCTCTTTAGGTGGAAACAAAACTTTCTTATTGGCTACTCGAATGCCAATTCCTAGATTCGATGCAAGGGGAAGGATGTTGGACCGGAGGGAAGGGGAGGAGGTAGCGATTGCTGGTAGGTCTGTTGTCGTTTTCGCCCAGTAAATGTTGTTGCTTGAATTTCCATCTAATATGTCAAAAATATGACCCATCTCTCACCACATCACCAATGGAATAATCTAAACGTTAAGGTTGTGTTTGGACGAGAGGTCTAGGATAAGTGATGTTGGATGTTTGATTGCACAACATGTATGTGGTAGGTTGGATGTGATGATTGCTACGATGAAAATTATTACAATTTATTTGTTTTATTGAAATTTGGATAAAGATAGGGATGAAAAATGGCTTTGTGAGAAAAGCTACAAAACTCATAAGGTATCCCATGGCTACCGTACCTCATCACTTCTACTTTGAAATGATGACTACTATCACGAGCAACATGTAGATGACCATTTATAAGTCGTAAGTAACCCATTTGGAATTGAGGAATAGTTGATTCAAGAGGTTTTTCAAGTCTTTTTTCAAACTTTGCATCGTCGCCTTTAGATCAACAGCACACGTGTCTTTTCGAACAGTACATGTGTTACTTATCTTTCCTTGGTAAGAGAGGTAGCTTTGAAAATGATTTAAGAAAAATCTCTCTTTAAAATTTACATTAATCATAAGATGCTACATGTGTGCGATACTCTATTATTATAATGATGATGGTGATGATACATTTAACTTGATCGATTTTTTAAGGATTATTGTGTGGACAGAGCGAGAAGCATCCAGGTTTCATCGAGAAAAATAATTTGCTTTTAATTTAGGCTCTGGAGATGCATTAATTCCGGTCATGTGCCTAGTGTCTACGAATTATTCCAATTCCATCGGTTGTCTGTAAACTCCAAAGGGTTTATTAATGTGCCCATTCTTTATTGAAGATATATATATGTAGATCCAGATCCGTCTACTTCCCTTGTATGACGGTGCCACCTTCTTCTATTTATCGATCAAAGTCAGCAACAATTTAATGCCGTGTAATTAAATGGCAAAAGAAGGATGGAAAAATTTCCATCCCATTTGACACGACAGTTTGAAAAAGAAATCACATTTGACAATGGAAAGAGGAATCGACCACTTGAAAGGTTTGTGGCAAAATACCTACTATTTATTTCTGACTTATTATAACAAAGAAAAAGAATAGCTCACGTGGTGATGGAGCCCACTGGAATCCGATAGTAAAGATTAATAATCAAGAATAAAGGAGAGATAGAATTGGTAATCTAACTCTGTCTTGATGGGATATGCCTGCAGAGATGTTCTAAATTTTCGTAGTGTGCTATAGTTTATCTTTTTTTTTTTTTTAAGTAGCAATCAAGGTGATCTTCCTTTTTACACATATTTAAGTTCTAATTATTATATGTAATCATTTAGTTTTTTTTGGAAATTACAGTCATTTTCTTCGCTTCACGAGATTACGTCTTGCTTTTGTGTTGTTTCACGGAATGTCGATTAAGCTTTGCTTTTTTGGGAATTAGGCATCGTGTCTTGCTTGAACCTGAGGTCGCTTGTGCACAAAGGTGAATTAGGTGGACCCACTTACTCCTCCTGGATTTCTCATGTGGTTGACTTTTCCACCCAAGGGCATTCGGTCACCTCTATTGAGAGGAAGCACTAGCTAGCTATAGTGATATGAACCAGTCGGATCAGTTAAGAGACTACTTGTGCCCTCAAAAAGTGGTGACACAACCTTAAGCCTGTTGCCGCGAAGTCTTTGTTACTCCTTAGATGCTAGGCAGCTACAAAAGAAGCCTTTGCCCTAGAATGGGTCCACACCATGGGTGTTTTCATGTGCACCTTCATATCCATTATGTCCACATTCATGTGCACCCCATATGTCCTCGTCAATAATCAGCTAAAATCCTTTAGATGCCTCTTTGACCTTGATTGGTTTATGACGAGGAATCACACCTAACAATGGCTAAGTTTAGCTGGGGATATTATTGGCTTTCAACCAATCTTGTTTCTTACTTGCTTTGCAAGTTCTTGGTTGAGCACCATCCAAGGACCGAAACACCTTCCATTGGAACCTTCGACTTGAATCTTATGGAAAATTCCAATTGAGATAAATTACATTCTCAATCAACACACGGGTAATAAACATTGCCAAGAAATTAAACATAAACTCATCGTATCCATGCAAAACGTAAACTCCTCTCAAATCTTTTCTTGCTCACTATCATAATATTATCGTCCTTAATTCCTTTCTCCTAGAGAATATGGCCCTAAATATAACAGAGAGTTATGCAAATGGCCATGTAGAATTGCAAATCGCTAATATCCTATCCACAAATGTCCCATTGATATTCCTCATCATGGGTGAGCAAAAATTCATTAATGTCTATAAAAATAATAAATGCCTTCTCATCCCAATAGAGACTAAGAATTAACTTTGAACAAGACCTCCCTCACCCCCATTAACACTAAAGAGAAAGAACAACTCTCCTTTACTAATTTATTAGGTTATCAAGGGGGATATCTTCCTTTGACTTATATTCATCCTCCCTTGTTTCTTTTTGCTCTAAAGAAGGAGAGTAGAAACAACATTTTCCATATATAATTCCGTCCATTAATTTTGTGAGTCGAAACCATAATTTCGCTATCCTTTGCCATCGGCCCCTTGCAACTCTTGACCACCGCCTTTTGACATCACCATTCTTCTCCATTGCTTACTACTCTTGTGGGTTGTTTGATTACCATTGGCATCAAAACTAGTTTTCTTCATCGTTCTTTGTCATATGATCATCATCACCTCATCTCTTGTTCGCATGGATGTGTCTATCGTTGTTTGGTTTTCTCAGTTCTTTTTGTTGGATCATAATTCAACGTATGGACTAGTATATGTATTTACATGTAAATATAATCATTCAACATAAATATTATAAATTGTCATGTAATTGCTCATCACTTAAAGTGATCAATTTAAGGTTTATTAAGGGTATGGGCATAAAATGCAAAAGGATGGTGTGGTTTAAATGACATATGTGCAGAGACTTAAGTTGTGAATTGTGTTTCTCTGATGGGTTGAAACATAATTCACCTACAGCAATTAGTGTGACTAATTGCTAATTAGGACAGTTAGGTCCCCAAGAGACCCAACATCATCATTCTCTTTGTTTTCCCCATCAAGATTGAGAGAGGTTCAGGGCTCAAGGGTTGCAGACGGCTGGAGATAGAAGGAGAATCTGAAAGCTTCTCCTCAAGGCAGTCATCTAAAGAGTTAAAAGGTGGGCATCTCTTGGAAGATCTAGATTGCAGCTCCTATTACTCTCTGGAATCATGAGCATAAGTAATCTACAGGTTTGTTTGCATAAATAAATGATTACCTTCCTTCATAGGTAGTATTTAGTTTTCTATACATGTGCATGCTGCAATAACTAAGGTAAATCCATGTCTTAGCATATTGATATGTTTAGCTTTATATATAGATCTTTATCTATTCATACGTTCATATATTTTGCCTAGATTAGATCACAGATCAGCATAAGATTAATAACTCTTTTCGTATTCCTGTAAAACTCAGAAATCTTTTGTAACCATCGTAAGTACCAGTACTCATGATGAGTATCGGTACATATGCAATACTAGTTTTGGACCATTAGGTGTACTGTAAGTTGCTAGTATTGGTACTCTTCATGAGTATCGGTACATGCAAGCTACAAATGAGGCTCCAGGTCATCTTAAGTCCAAAACTGGAACTTGCATGTATCGGTACTCATCACGAGTATCGGTACACATGAGTCCCACGTCAGGTTTTGGACTTGAAGTCACCAGAACCTGTAGCTTACAAGTATCAGTGCTCGTTATGAGTACTAGTATTGGTAGGCTATAGGTGGTGCATCCAGTACTCAACTAGTACCGGTACTCTTCATGAGTACCAATACTCATTAAGACCAGTCGTTTCCTAGAGAGATACCAGAACTCTATGAGTATCGTTACTTAACACAAGTACCGGTACATAATGAGTTCTGAATAAGTACTCATTTGAACATGGGCTCTAAACTGTAACCCATAGCTATCGATACTTGGCATCAGTACCGGTACTCATTAGGATATATAACCTATAACTGTAACTCAAGGATACTGGTATTGGTCTACCAGTACTGGTACCCAGTTAGTATGAAGTCCAGTTGAGTTAAGTTATGGCACAGGTGCATCCTAAGTTAGAGGTGTGTTATTTACAGTTAAGTCCTTAAAGGTTTAAGGTATTTATCAACATTTTTTGCTTATTGTGGTTTGATTTTGTTCATTTTTTGGTGCATAATTGTCGTATCTTCATGTTATGAGTCATTGTTCGCTCTGATTAGATTTAATAATGGAGGTTTCCATGGTGTATATACGAGTGGCCTAATAAGTTGTATTCTTTCCAAAAGATGTTTTTATACATAGCAAATTTGTACGAAATAATGGAATTGTACTGATCTTCACCATTATTTACTACTTAGATGACTATATTAATTCTATTACTTCGTAGCACTTTCTGTTCACATTTAGATGTCAAGATGCAGTTATGTTTTATGTGTATGCATTTATTTTGATGTCTTCATAACCTGCTTCTAATCTATTTCAACTCCTACTTGCAACTTGTAAACCTTACTAATGTTTATGCGATGATGAACAAGCTCGAGTTGTTGCATTTTACAAACTAGCAAGCAATGCTGACCACATTTTAAAATTCTATTTAGTTCCATTATTTCAAGTGGTACAGCATTATTTTAGTCAAAAGCTTCTTTTGTATTAGCCACTCTCCTCTAATGCATGCATAAAAGCCAAGTACGCTCATGTTGCGAATCTCTATCCTTACTATTTTGCTTTTTAAAGTTGATGGTGCTAATGAACTCATAGGGATGAAGAAGAGACAATCATAACTTATCACCATTTACCACCGTATCTTGTGTATGCATGAAAGAGATTCAACTGAAGCCACAACAATAAGTGTTGCATAAGCCACTGGAGAATCTTATGCATTGTGTGAGTATCAACTAACAGATGTGACTTTACCCCTATTGCATTCAACATGTACTCACAAGGGATACAATTTGAACATTTGCTTTGTGCTCAATTCGAACAATTTGTTATTGTATATAGATTTATATTGTAACAACTTATCCATGTAACCAAATCTTTGTACAATTTTGAGGGCACTGTATAAATTATTTATTACGTCAATGAAATGATTTTTCCTTTGTTCTGTAATTACATGACTGCATATGTGTTTCTTTAAGTCCTCTCAATTTTGTATGATGTAACTATCATTTACTATTAGAAAAATGGGATATGCCGTCGGTTACTTGCTGTCGATTATCCAAATCGAAGACAAATATATTTTCCCCGTCGGTTCTTAAAATAAGCGACGATGAAGGTTTGTACTCAACTGAAAAAAGGGGGATGGGCACGCGGTGGTCATAAATATTTACCGTCAATTATTCAAACGACAGTAAATATATTTTCTCCGTCGCTTCTTGTAATAACTGAGGGTAAAAAGACCCTTAAAAGTTGCACCTAAAATTTTGGAGAGTATCGTCGTTTAGTAAAAGAAATGACGGCAAAAAGTATGTTAAATTTACCAGCCAAAATTTAGGTGCGTTGGCGGACCTGGTGAAGTAATCCTTTGCCGTCGGTTATCTTAATAAGCAACGGTGAAAAGACGATTAAAATTTGTACTTAAATTTTGTGCGAGATTAGTCACCTATACCGTCGATTAGTGTAAGAACTGACGGTGAAAGATAGGTTATATTTAGTGGCCAAATTTTAGGTGCGTACGAAGGTGAACTGAAATGATCCTTTGGCGTCGGTTTGTAATATAACCGATGGCATATATCGATTCATCTATCGCATGCAGTCGACCTCCCCATCACTGTTCATCGTCTTCCCTAAGACCTAATGCATGCCGTTCCCATCCTCCCACAATGCACGCCGCCCCCTCCTCCTCGTTAGGTAACCTCCCTGACACCCTCCTCCTACTCCTCCTCCGACCCGCTGCTCGTCGTCCTCCTCACCATCCTCGGCGACCTCCTTCCCCTTTGCCATGCCCTCCTCCTATGCCTTCTTCGATGAGGTAATCCTCCTCCTCCCCAACCCCATCCTCCTCCTCCTTCCTGACCCCTCATGCTGTCCTCCTCCTCCACCCCGACCCCCTCCTATCGGTCTCCTCCTCGGCGAACAACCTATGCGACTTTTTCAATAAAGTAGAGTTAGGGAACTTACCTAGGTGATTGGCGGATGAAGAGGGGTATAGGCAATGCCGGTTGCGGTGTGGTCAGTGCCGGGGAAGAAGGTGACTCCGGTGAGAAGGAAACGATGAGGAAGACAGAGGGAGAGACGCCCGCTGGTATGGCGTGACACGGAGGAGGGTGAGGAAGGCAAATCTATCGCCGGTATTGCGAACGGATGAGGAATGAGGTCGGGAGGAATCGTTGTATCTCGAGGAGCCTTTCAATTGGAAGAGGGAGTAGGATTATGGGGAGTTTCCGACCAAAATCGAGCTTGAGAAGTTTAGCCTGATCTGGGGGTCCTTTTATGAGCCTTTGGAGGGAGTTTTGAGCTTGGGAAGCGAGCTACCCAAGCTCGGAAAGCTCGCCGGAGTGGGAATTCTCTAGGATACCCAAACCTCTCATGTGTTTGCATGAGAGATTGGGACGGTTTTAGGGTGTGGGAATTGGCTCAAAAGGAAGGGAATTTCTTGACAAACTTCCCTTTCAAATCTGAGAGGGATTCGTCAAGGAATCAAGGAGAACTTGCCAAATTTAGGTCATCGGAGTTTGTAGGAATAGGATTCATGGCGATATGGACCTACTTGTGAAAATGACGACAAAGTTAGGGGCCTTTTTGTAAGAATTTTGAAAGTTAAGGGCATATGTGTGATATAAAAGAATTAGATAAGACCAAATTGCAAACTAGGTCAAGACAGTCTCAGATTGAGCCCAAATTTTGGTACAAACCTAATTTATACCTAGGAAATCCAATGGTGAAGTTGGATTTTAGTTTTGACCAAGTTTGATTGGGTAATTTATGCAAAAACCTAAATTAAGGTAAATATTTGTCTGAGACTCTATTTTGGGTCAAGATGAGTTCTGATGGTCAAATTGAGGGTACCAAACCCTAAAGAATATTTTTATATGAATTTTAGAGAGTTTAGATAAATTTTATCCTGACCAGAACCTCATTTAATTAAGCAGGTCTATTTTTAGGGTTTCATAAGTTATTTAATTCTCAAAACACGCGTAAACCCATTTCTAACTGTTCTAACCCACTTGTTAGACTTTTAATACCATTTGACCTTTATTTAACCCTTGAGAAAACCTGTGGTTTTTTTGCCTTCAAGATATGATGGTAAAATTGCAGTTTTAACTTTGGTTTCTTGAATTTCTCTTAGAATGATTATGTAATGAACTATGGCTCTCTGGTAGTTATGTAGGAGCATTTATTCCTTGATAATGACTAAATTGAGCTAATTATGGCAATCCTTGTAGGGTCCCTAGCAATCGATGCTTCGAGATAGCACCGCCCATGGCAACCCCCAGAACCCTCGCTTTTGAGATTTCGAGATAATCCCGCCCATGGCGTTCTGTAGCTAAATCAAGACCCTAGCAATCGACATTTCGTGATAATGCTGCCCATGGCATCTGAACCAACACAAGGTGCTTACATGGCCTTAGTAAGATATTTAGATATCCTAGGAGACAAGCACTGAGGAGACAGTATGTTATTGCGCATCTTCAAGGGTAATTTCTCGCCTCTCTATGTCGGGAACTCTTTCAAATCAACTTGTGTTGATCAACCGCTCCTAATCTAGGTAGCTTTCTTTAGTACAAAATTAACGCATTTACGTGACTTTGGTAATTAAGTGCATTGGACCAGACTGTGTGTGGATTGGGATGCTTAGGTTATAGAGTCCCGCAAACCAAAGGTCAGTTAACGAGGCTGAATAATCCCTAAGTTTTAGACCTAATACTTAAGCTTCGCATTTTCGCCAACCTCTTGAGGACTATCCAGAGCTTAACAGATACTTGAATTTTTAAGCTTAAAATCACAGCCTAAGAGACCTAAGATCAGCGTTCATAGTAATCTCTTTTGTCTCTTAGTACTTTTTGTCTTTTTATTTCTTTCTTTTTTGATTTGGTCTAGAACTAAGTAGATTCCTTAATCTTTTACTAATGACTATCTTTTTTGTTTCAAACTGTGCTCCTTTTTGACCTTTAAATCAACTCCCCTGTTTCTCCTCCTCCAGAATGATATGCAATTTTCAAAATTCCCTCCCTTCTCTATTTTTGTTCTTTTTTAGTTTTTTTTTTGGTATTTGGAATATTTAATTTGTTTGATGAAACCCTTTCTTGTGAAGTGATTCTCATAGCGTTTTGCACTTTAATACCCTCCCATGACTACGATTTGCAATGTCCTCATTGTAAATTAGGTGGGTTTGAATTCAACTTAGATCGTACATTAGAACAATTTTAGGTGGGTGGACGGGTCGAGGTGATTGTTGCGGAGAATTTCAAGCTCGGGTACGGGTACCAGAGGTGGAGTTGGTTGTTTAATGGACGAACCCTAAAGTGTAATATGAGTTCAGCATAAGATGTGTCAAGAAAGGTTTTGGGTTTTTCAACAAGATGAAGAGTTGCCTCCCGTTAAGCGCTGAGTTTAACGCCATCAGCCGGGCGCAATGAGCTCAGGGAGAATGGAGATCAAAAGATACCTCGGCCAAGTTTGTTTCGGTGATTTCAATGAACGGCTTAAGTTGCTGGCCATTCATGATAAAGGGTTTGGAATCAAGGTTGGGTTGGCTGATTTCAACAGCTCCATTTCCAAAAATCCGTCGGATAAGATATGGTCCAATCCATTTTGATTTGAGTTTTCCTAGGAAGAGTTTGAGTTTGGCATCAAAGAGTAAGACTTTTTGACCAGGGTGAAAGATCTTTCTGGATATGTGCTTGTCGTGAAAGGCCTTAACCTACTCTTTATAAATTAGTGAGTTCTCGTATGCATCATTGCGTAGTTCATCGATATCGCTCATTTGAAGCTTTCTGTGGGTTCCTACCTTAGAAAGATACAGATTACACTTCCGTACAACCCAATAGGCTTTGTGCTCCAACTTGATGGGGAGGTGACATGCCTTCTTGTACACCAATCTGAAAGGAGACATACCCAATTGGGCCTTGTGGGCGGTCCTATAAGCCCACAAGGGTTCCGGAAGGCAGGACGACCAATCTTTCCTGTCAGCTCGGACAGTAACCTGAAGGATTTTCTTGATCTCTCGATTCGATAGCTCTGCTAGACTATTGGTTTGGGGGTGATAAGGAGTAGAGATTTGGTGTGATACCCCGTATTTGGTCATCAGTGATCTAAACTGAGCATTCATGAAATAGATCCCTCCATCAGAGATAATGGCACGTGGAATCTCGAACTGAGAAAAGATATTCTAATGAATGAATTTGATTACCACCTTATGATCATTGGTTCGGGTCAGGATGGCTTTGATCCATTTGGACATGTAGTCAATAGTGAGAACAATGTACTCGAAGCTGTCCGAGATAGGGAAGGATCCCATAAAATCAATCCCTCAGATATCGAAGATTTTGCATACGAGAATCAGCTGCAAAGGCATCATATCGTGGTGGCTCATGTTGCCCAAGGTCTGGCAACGAGTGCATGCCTTACAGTGATCGTATGCATCCTTAAAAATCGTGGGCCAATAAAAGCTGCACTGGAGGACTTTTGTTGCGGTTTTATGTCCAGAGAAGTGTCCGCCACAAGCCTGGTCATGGCAGAAGGACAAAATGTCCTGAATTTCTGCTTCCGGAATGCACCGTTTGATGAGCTGATCAGCACCAATGCGGAAGAGGTACGGGTCTTCCTAGATGTAGTACTTGGCATCAGAAAGTAATTTGTCTTTCTTGGCCTTCGGCCAATTGGACGGGATCTGATGTGATGCCAAGTAGTTTACCAAATCAGCAAACCAAGGAAGTTCCACACTAATAGTCAGGAGGTGCTCATTGGGAAAGTGTTCTGTGATGGGTCCGGAAGGGTCAATAATATCAGAAGGATGGCATGATAAGTGGTCAGCTACCACGTTCTGCTTTCTTGCCTTATCGCGAATCTTGAGATCAAATTTTTGCAACAGCAAGATCCAGCGGATTAGTCGAGGTTTCGCGTCCTTCTTCACGAAGAGGTGCCTCACTGCAGTGTGATCTGAGTATATGATAACACGGGAACCCAAAAGATATGATCTGAATTTCTCTAGGGAAAATACTACGGCTAGCAGCTCTTTCTAAGTAACTGTGTAGTTACCCAAAAGATATGATCTAAATTTCTCCTTTTTCACGACATCCTGCAAGTTTGGATTTAGGCATCTCTGCATTTCACGGGATGATTGTGAGCTTTCTTCAGTATAGATGTGATGTGTGCAGTATGAGGGGCTGATGCTAGTCAGATCATCGAGAGTCCATTCAATGGCTCTCTGATGCTACTAGAGAACAGAAATCAGACGTGCTTCCCGATCAAGTGTGAGTCGGGAGTTGATAATCTCAGGAAACGTCTGATTGGAGCTCAAAAAGTCATATTTGAGATGGTTAGGGAGGGGTTTCAATTCCATAATAGGATTATTAGCAGCAGCAGGTGGTTCAGGGTAAGAGTCGGGAGCAAAGGAAGGAATTATGGGTGTGTCTAGGTTAGGTTCAAGCTCCTCAAATTGCGGGTTTTGATCTTCCTATGGTTGATCAAAAATATTCAGGTTTTCCTCGTTACATAGGTCATCAACCACGACCTCGATATCACAAATTTGTTCTATAACCCTGCAATTAATTCCTTGTTGGGCCTTAAAGATGTCAATCTTCAATGTCTTGCTCCTAAATTTTAACTCAATTTGGCCCTCCTCACAATTAATATTGGCCCTAGCAGTGGCTACAAAGGGTCGCCCTAATATGATCGGTGTATTCTTCAAGTTCTCAGGAGCATCCATGCCTAAGACAATAAAATCCACGGGGAAGTAGAAATCATATACCTTAACTATGACATCCTCGAGAATTTCTTTTGGTGAATTAATAGATCGATCGACTAACTGCAAAGTCATCTCTGTCGGTTTAAGCTCAGATTCCTCAAAGTAGTCTAATAGGGATGTAGGTATCAAATTTATGGAAACTCCTAGGTCTAGTAAGGCTTGGTCAAATTGTATATCATCGATAGCACAGGAGATCAGAGGGGTGCCTGGATCTTTTACCTTAGGTGAGAGTTTACTCAAATGACGGAGCTGGCTTGCTCCAACAGTAGGATTGGGTTCCTGCCTTTGGTTCGCGGCTTATGCTTAGGTGTACACACGTCTTTCAGGAATCGTGCGTAAGCCAGTATGTGACGAATTGCATCCATCAAGGGGATGTTTATATGGACCTACTCAAAGAGCTTGACTAGGTCCTCCTCAGGTGCCACGAGTTTAGTTGTCTTCTTTCCCTTGGTCAAGGCCTCAGGAAATGGAACCTTAGATGGTTCCTCTAGAATTGGCTTAGGTTCTTTATTAGGGATGGGTGTGTCTTGGATGACTAATCTAGGGTTAGGGTTTATGGTCTCAGGCATGTTGTGGCTTGGAAAGGGTGGGTCTTGTGTTGCTCTGCCACTACGGGTGGTGACAGAATTTAATCCTGCCTGGCTTTTGTTTAGGCTGGGCAAAATAGGTGTTTGCTATTGAAATCCTGAGTATGAAGTTGAAGCATCCATCCTGTCAGGTGATGGAGTAGAAGGGGCCTGATAAACAAAGTGAGCTTGGCCCTGATTTGGGTTCATAACAAGCCTCTGGTTCAGCATGTTATTCGGGTTTGGAAGAGATTGAGAAGGAAGTGCACCAGTCTGGCGAGCACTTGCCAGCTGGGCCAATTGATTTTGTAACTTAAAGATCTCTTCATTGTGTTGTTTCTGCATGTCAACCAAGGCTTGGAGAATCAAAGATGTATGATCTTCTTTAGGTGGTCCAGATTGGAAATTTTGAGTGGGTCTTGGTTGGGTGGGTTGATAAGGATGCAGAGCTTGTGGTTGGGGTTGGAATTGAGGTCTTAGATTCGGGTTATTTCCTGACCACAAAAAGTTAGGATGATTCCGCCATCGAGGGTTGTAAGTGTTGGAGAAAGGATTATTCTGGATGGCGTGAAGATCCTAGCAGGTTTGAGGAGCTCCGAGATAATTAGGGTACGAGGGTTTAGAGTTCCCCCAATGGAGGTGGGTTGACTCGGTGTTACGACCCGGTTCCCGGATCCCTACAGGACCTAAGACCGACTCGCCTCAACTAATCCAAAGACCTAGTCGTCCAATGAGAAATAACCAAAAGTAGGAAAATAAACCACGTTCACACATGCAATCTAAGTAGAATGAAAGAATGAAGTAGTAAAGAAAAGTAGAACAACTGTCTCAAAATAGTACATGCCACCACAACAACAATAGCGGAAAGAAAAACAGAAAGTAACAGAAACAGTAGCTCAAAGGTCCAGTACTCACAACTACAGCAGTAACAAAGAGCTGGAAAGAAAACTACTATGGCTGGGCTCCGCTGGGCCCAACTCCCTCTGCAGCCGGAAACTCGGGCTGCTTAACTCTTGTTTCTGAATAGGGTTACGAAAAGACGGAGTTAGTGAACGTTGAGTACAGTTGTGTTTATATTATTTATGTGCAAGTAAAGTAAAAATAACAAGCAGGTTTTATTCTCATTTCTATTTATCTCATTTATGTATTTATGGTTCATCTATTTCTCAAAGTATCCAAGTATTTCTTGATCTTGTATGTTCCTCATGGGAACGATCTTGATTGCAATCTTTTTCGTGGAGTAGAAGATACATGTGGTTCTCTTCTGGCTGGGAGAGTCCCCTGCGGTAGTCCTACACCCAGTCAACCACCCCGAGGTCTCTGTCGAGACGTAGCGGTGACTACGGCATGCGTGATAAGTGCACAGGTAGCTACCCCGCACTGACTCATGGTCAGTTGTTTCCGCTAGCGGGTACGCCCAAAGTATAGCACGGAATAGTATAGAGCCTTGCCCTCTCAGAATAGGGGTCTCGCTCCTCCATAGTCCGCGTACCCTCGTCTGACTACCCCAGTTTGTCCAGAGGGTCTAACAAAGTCGGTGCAGGGTGGCTAGCTTAGCCCCGGGTCCCGTGGGGTAGCTAGCTCCCTCCCTACACTAGTAGCACACCTCGGTACCACGTACGCGAGAGCCAACAGGAGCCAGTGTAGAGTGGCCAATCCTAACCCCGGATCTCAACCCAAGGGCAGCTAGCTCCACTCTACACTAAAAAGGGACAACTGCTCTTCTTGGTACCGCGTACACAAGGGCCAACACACTTCTCGTCTACATTCTGGGTTCCTTTCATACATAGGAGTTCTACTCCTAATTCCCCGTAGGGTTCATGCTCATATTCATCTCATTTATCCATATTCAGGTCTCATGTTTCATAACTCATTCCTCATTCATATACAGGCAACTCGTATTTTCATAATTAAGTTCTCAATCATAAACATGCAACTTGTGGTTTCACAATTCATTTCTCATTCACATACAGGCAACTCGTACTTTAACATGCATCTCATAATTCATCCACATACAGGCAACTCGTATTTTAACATGCATCTTGATGAGAGCCTCATCATGATCCATAACTAGCTCATTTTGACCCAATAAAGAAGATAAAAGCTCCTACATAACCTAGAAGAAGGCTTAACTGAAGGAACAAGTGCTCTGAGAAGAAAACATGAAATAAAGGTTAAAACTGTAATTTTACCATTTCAGTACGTAAACGGGATTTCTCAGAGGCAAAACATAGGTCAAATGGTATAAATGAAATAAAAAGAGGGTTGAGTCAATCAGAAATGGGTTCATGTGCAATCTAGGAATTAAATGACACTAGTAACCCTAAAACAGACCCGCTTTAATTAACAAGGTTTTGGTCAGAACAAAAAGTAAGTAAACCCTCTAAAAATCATGGAAAAACATCCTCTAGGGTTTAGAACACTTAATTTGGCCTTTGGAACCTAGTCTGACCTAGAACAGGGTCCTAGCTCCTCAATTAACCTAATTTGGGTTTTTAAGCAAATTGTCTAGTCAAACGAGGTCAAACCTAAAATCCAACTTCACCATTGGATTCCTGAGGTCAAAATTAGGTTTATACCAAAATTTGGACCTAAGGAGAGGTCATCTTGACCTACTTTGCAATTTAGTACACCTAAATCACAAATTGGTCCCTATCTTTTGAATACCTTTGCAGAGAGCCCCCTAGGTTCTTCGCCTCCTTTGCAAACCGGTCCTGCCGCCATTGCTAGGGCAAAACCGTGCTCCGGCAAGGTTCGGAGAGGGATTTCTCTCTAATCCCTCAGAGATTCCCTCCCAGAAATGGAAGGAGGATTCTCTGAGGAATTCCCTTCCTTATAAAGCCAATTACAATCGCTGGTGTGAACCCAATCTCTTGTGCGAACGCACGAGAGATTCGAGTATCCACCTTCCTTCCAACTCCGGCAAGCCGGCAGACCTAATTGCGCGGTCTCCACGCATTGGTAGGTGCAGCCAGCACCTATAAAAGGCACCCCAGACCCTGCCGCAGAGGGCAAGCTTGATTTTGGCGGAGATCCCTTCCAAATTCCTCCCTCTCCCATCTCTGGCCAAACGACCCACAAGCTCCGGCGACCTCCTCCCCTCCTTCTCGTCGCTCTACTGCCATACCAGCAGCAGAGTCCTCTCCGCCGCTTCCTCCCGCGTCGCGCTGTACCCCGCGCGCGTGCTTCTAACCTCATCTTCGTCGCCGCTTCCTCCCTCAGGGTCTTTCTTCCCCGATGACGGCAGTTACGAGCCGTCCTCTCCGCCGCCTTCCTTCCTTCCAGACAACCACAGATACGTTCTCCATCCTCTCCTCGCTCTTTTCCCCCAACTATTTTACTTGATTACCCCTCGACAGTACCTAACCGCCTCCATCTTCCTCGCCTCCGACCTCACTCCGGCGAGCCGCCCACACCACTCCGCCACTCCACACGGCTCGCCAACCACCTCGAGAGCTCCGCCTCACCACCAGGAACCCATTCCACCCCATCACTGCCACTCCAGACCTCCACAAGCACCCCCCGACCAACCCACCATCTTCGGCCACAGGTTGACCTAGGCACGCACGCCTAGGCTAACCGGCAACCTGCAGCATCACCCACCTCCTTCGTCGTGCTGCGGCAAAGGTTTCCAGCTATTCTGATTGGGCCAATAGGCCGTTCTGTTGGATGTCAGGTGTAAGCCCCAGCCGCCATTAATAGCCGAAGCAGCAGGGAGCTTAGAGCAGCAGCAGGCGTCAGGCTTCCCAGGCGGCAGGTGCATCTGATTCTCGCAAGTGTCGCGAAGCAACCAAGGCCAGCCAGTAGCGCCACCAGAGTCAACAGCTTGGGCAATTGCATATGAGAGTCTGCGGGCGCGCGTGAAATCAGGGCGGAACCTTTAGTCCCACATCGTGGGATTGCAGCCCTCAGGTACGCTATAAATTGCATTTGTGCTTTAAGCCGGTTGCCTCCGTAAGCATAGGGGTGAGGTCCCTCACTGCCCTCACACACGCCTCGTCCGCGGCTTGACCTCGCGGATCTGGCTGATCCGACCCGACCTAGACCTACGCACTCCTCGCGCATCACCACTTGCCGGTGCACCTGGTCCCGGGTGCGAACCCGACCCGACTACCCGTGTGGCTCTGGGAGAGCGTCCGTGAGTGCATTGCTTCAGAGAGTGAGAGACGCTTGGGTAGAGGGACGAGGGTAGGTTTTTGCTACTGTGTGGTGTGTGCAGGAAGGAAGAACTGTCCCAGGCAGCGAACACTTGGTGGCTGCAGAACAGGAAGAGAAGAAAGAAGAGGCTGCGTAGCAGTGAAAGGAGAATTCTTCGCAGAGTAGAAGAAGAAGGAAGACAAGGCAGAAGAGAGAGAAGAACGAAGAAGAAGACAAGGGAAGACTGCAAAAGAGATCAGAAGAAAAAGAAGAAGAAGAAAGGAAAGATACCAGAAAAGCAAAGGAAGGAGAAGAGCCACGAAGAAGAGAGAAAGAGAGATCACATTTAAGACGTCTGATACACAAATCAGACGTCCAATTCTATTTTTTTTTCCAAATCCTTTTTTAAAATTCTCTTTGAATGAGTTATATTTGCATTTAAACAGTTGTATTCTTTGGTTTTACAAAGTACTGAGATTGCTCCCCGTGTTCGACCTCGGATACTCCTGTCTTCGAGTAATAAAATTCTTTATATTTGTTTAGATGTTTTGTCGGTTATACTACAACGTGACATCCTTTAAACCCGCACAAAACATCGACAATACATCTCATAATTACACTAATACCATTTGCTACCAATTTATTTTAAACATGCATCAAGTAAACAGTACAGCTCAAAATAGGCTCATGCATTTCTACCCTAGGGTTCATTCCACATCCTAGAGTTCGATTCGATTATTCCAAATAAGTACATTCTTAATTAAATATTAACAATTGAATTAAACCACTCTACCGGGTATCACGGGAGAAATGGGGGCCTGCACCGCAGATCTCGTCGTCTCTGCGGGCTTCGAACACGCCACCGGCTGGTAACCTGTACCAGTGACTAATTTACATCAGATAAGTTCAAAACAGTAGATACTCAACACGAACATGTAAAGGAACTCGAGCGGAACACAGTGGTACTTCGTTTGCGGAAATCCGATTCCGTTTGGGCCTTAAACGGGCTAAAATCGCGGTTGCAGAGCAAAATCAGTCGTCTGGGACTAGTCCCAGATGTCTTAAAAGACGTCAGATCTCACCTTGCACTTCCTGCAGCTGCTTCAAATGTCCAGACTCTCTCTACGACCGTCTGGGGCAGCTCCAGAAGTCGAACAAGGCCTCCGGTCATCTGGAAGTACCTCCGAACGTTTGGCGACATAATCAGATGTCCAAAAGTACTCGCAAAAGCGCACTTGCGCGCCTTCCCAAAGCCTTCCCTGCGCATGAACAACGCAGGCACAAAATCAGCTCGACATCTCCTGCGCTACATGTTGCATGGCGGAAAGTAGCGTAAGAAGATACGTACCTCGTGCGATATTGTGCTTTCAGACATCCAACTTCAGCTCCGGATGTCTGGGTGTCCCGCCAGCCGTCTAGACGATACTCCAAACATATGATACTGGAAAACTTCCAGTACAAGAACCTCCTCCACGCTGCTCGCCTCGCTCGCGCCTCCGCCCGCAGCGGTAGCTCCAGCAACTGTAGGAGCTTGAGAAGCTCCTCATCGGTGTCCTCCGCTCTCCCACGAACTCCTCCTCGAGCTCCACCGAGCTCCCACGGCCATCGCCCTCCTCCCCGCTCTCACTGCCTCGCACTCTCTCACTTTCGCTCTTCCCCGTTCTGCCTCGCCGGCTCCTCTCTTCCTCGCCGCAGCTGCAGCAGTAGAGATGGGAGGCTGGAGGGCACGGCCGTCGCAAGGAGAAGGTGGAGGTGGCGGTTGCTTGAGTAGTGAGGGGGGTGAGAAGAAGAGAAGGGGGGTTTAAATAGAGTGGGTGCTAAGGTTTAGGGGTGGAGTGCAGAGGAGAGAGAAGCCTCTGTGCGCTGCCCGTGCACAGAGCGCAAAGGGATGTACGAAATTTCCCACTTTCAGACATCCAGGCATTTGTCCAGACGTCTAATTGAAACTCTAGACGTCTTATCCAACTAAAAAGGCAACGGGTCATTTCACACGGAGTTGCCTCTGAAGCCATAATCAGACGGGGGTGGATATGCATCCATCCTTGGGGAGTGGTAGATGTTGTGCGCAGCCTCCCTTCCTGTGGGCGGGTGCATGTATGTGCTTTGAGGTGTAGAGGTGGACTTGTGTAGATGACGAGTAATGTCGTCCACCTTTTTCTCAATAATGGAGACCTTGTCCAATTGACTGGCTACCAACTCCAGATCAGCGGATACGAAAAGGCCTCGGGATTCGTGTCCCCCCAATTATTTGTCAATGCGCTGGTGGACGTCTGGTCGTATGCACCCAATGACTCATTGTTCAAGGAGTTCTCGCACATGTTCTTGAGCATTTCCCATATCGTGTCCTCATGTTGACCCATGATACTACCGCCACAGGTTACATTGACAAAGAGCTTGATATCCTCACGGAGTCCATGGTAAAAGGATTGGACTTGTTCCCACTTCGGAACTCCGTGATGGGGGCACTTACGCATGAGATCCAAAAAACGATCCCATGCCTCGTGTAGAGATTCTTCCGCTCCTTGGGAGAAGTGCGTGATTTGGTGTTGCATCGTGTTGGTACGATCAATGGGGTAAAATTTTTGCAGGAAGGCAGTTTGAAGTTCTCCCCATGTGTTGATTGTGTGTGGTTGAGTCTAAAACCAGTGAGTGGATTTGTCAGCTAGGGAGAATGAGAAGAGCATTAAGAGTAATCCGTCTCGATTCTGCACATCTGCCCTAAAAGTGTGGGCTAGATGTTTTAGGTTCTTGATGTGCTGGAAAGGATCCTCGGAGTTCAAGCCATGAAATTTTGGTGTCATATGAAGCATGCTAGGCTTGAGATCTACCTTGGGTCCTCCCATGGGAATGTTGATTCGGGGTTCGATCTCCAACACTGTAGGATTATAGTGATCTCGCATTTGAGGACGCGACGGTGGGTTGATGATGGCATTGATTCGATTTTGGAAATCATGGAATTGTTGCTCAAGATTAGGTTGTTCTTCATGGTGATCCATAGTTGATGAAGGGGAAGTAGGTTCTGAATCAGAGGATATGTCAATGTGATCAGGTTGTTGCACAAACATAGAAGTTGATGCTCGACCTCGACGAGAGTGAATAGCTAATGGAGGCCTCAAGGATGGTCTTAAGGACCTCCTCCCGAACATGCATCGATGGAATGGAAGAGAGATAGCAAGTGATGGACCCAATCAAGACACCCAAAAATTTTGGATGACTATAGAGGTTCCGGGTGGATGACACCCCTTAGTTAGAAAGCTGTTCACCTGAGAATTACCTGGGCAACCAGAGAGGGAGAGTCTCGCGAAGACTCCTACATGGTAGAGTGCCCCCACAAGTTACAGGGTTTACCCCACCCGTCCTCTCTTGTCACCGAGGATCCAAGTAGACCAGAATGGGGACTTGACCTCTTATGTCTACCAGTTTTAAGTTAAGAGCAAGGGTGCTTATGATTTCACTTGAACTTTAAAATGTTTTTATGCAAGGTGACCTAATTTGAAGATTGGTTAACCCAACAAGGTGGGTCAACTTCACCTGTTTTGTCCTTTGAGAAATTTAGGTCCCTCTTTTAGTGTTCAAATGAGATTAAGAGCCTATTTTTAGGGTTTGCTTGAATAGATAAATTCAACCAAGGCTTAGGCACACACTATTTGGGAAGGTTAATTCTTGATTAAGCAAGTGTGTCTCTAAAACCCTAAACTAGAAACCCTAATTGGCTCTGATTGGTCCAATTCAATTTTGTCCAATTGTGGGACCTGGGGCTCAAGCAAGAAAGTGTAGCCCTAGATATCTTAAGCTTTAAGTAGGTGCACAAATTGGGGTTTGGATGTTCTCTAAAATGTGTCAAATCAAGCAACTTGATTATTTGTCTAAGAATAGAATGCAAGTAGCCCTAATTGATTTTTTTTTCTTTTTTTAGCTTTTTAGGATCAGGGACTTAGAAGAGGGTGGATAGAGTTTACTTGCCCCTGGAGTGGTTGATGTGCAGCTAATCTTCCTTAAATGAATCCCTAAAATAGCTCACAGTAAAAAAGAGATAGAGTAAGTTGGTACCAAATCAGATATTGCAACCAAGAGATCAAATTGCACGTTGCTCCCCGGCAGTGGCGCCAAAATGTTAATCGCTCTGAATCGGGATTTAAAATTGTCGCGTTGTAGTATTGATCAAATCAGCGCGAAAAACAAATAAGATTTGTAACTTGAATAAAAGTTCGAGGACGAACACATGGAGCAATTGACAAAATAATTCTCAAGATCATAATTCAAATGCAATATAAGCAATGTATGATAGAATTTCAAACAGGAATGATATATAAGTGAAATCTGATGTCAGATAGTTCAAAAAGAATGGGGTAAAATGGTGATTTGAATCACCAATTACCCCTCACAATTTATATCAAATAACTCAATAGTACTAAGCAAATGAATTCCACGTAATATAAGTGTACAGTGCACTTCAAATGATGCTCAGGCATCTGTTTAGCCAATCAGACAGCTTATTTTGTTCTCTGCTACAGTGCCTGGCTACTTCTCCTTCTCTCTGCACCTTCTCTTCTTCCTCTATTGGGTTTCTTCTCTTCTGCAGCTCTTCTTTCTTCTGCACCTTCTCTTCTTCTTTCCCTCTTCTTTTGCTTCTGGCTTCCTCTCCTTCTTTCTTCTTCTCACGCACAAGGGGGAAGGGCTTCTTAAACAGCTAAGTGTCGGTCGTTGGTCCTGAGAGAAAAACCCCCCTTTCCCCCGCGCACTTTCCTCTCCTTCTCTCTTCTGGAATTCGCCCTCCCAGGGCCTCGGGTTATTGACTATTCAGGTAGAGTGCACCCGGGACCAGGCTCACCGGTGTAGGTGGTGAGCGAGGAGTGCTTAGGTTAGGTGGGTTATCGGGTTGGCTAGACCAGCTTTTAAGGTGTTGCGGGCGAGGTGTGTGAGGGCATGTGCGATGACCTCATCCCCTGTGCGTGCTGAGGCGAACAGCCTATGAGACTTTTGCAATAAAGTAAAGGAGTTAGGGAACTTACCTACGTGATTGGTGGACGAAGAGGGGTATAGGAAACGCCGGTTGCGGTGTGGTCGGCACTTGGGAAGAAGGTGACTCCAGTGAGAAGGAAACGACGAGGAAGATGGAGGGAGAGACGCCTGCTGGTATGGCACGACGCGGAGGAGCGTGAGGGAGGCAAATCCGTTGTCGGTATTGCGAACGGATGAGGAATGAGGTCGGGAGGAATCCCCGGAGCTTGAGGAGCCTTTTGGATGAAAAAGGGAGCAGGATTATGGGGAGTTTTCGACCAAAATCGAGCTTGATAAGGTCGGCCTGATCTGGGGGTCCTTTTATAGGCATCTGGAAGGAGTTTTGAGCTTGGGAAGCAAGCTTCCCAAGCTTGGAAAGCTCGCCTAAGTAGGAATTCTCTAGGATACCCAAATCTCTCATGCATTCTCATGAGAGATTGGGAGGGTTTTAGGGTGTGGGAATTGGCTCAAAAGGAAGGGAATTCCTTGATAAACTTCCCTTTTAAATCTGAGAGGGATTCGTTAAGGAATCAAGGAGAACTTGCCAAATTTAGGTCATCGGAGTTTGTAGGAATAGGATTCATGGCGATATGGACCTACTTGTGAAAATGATGACAAAGTTAGGGGCCTTTTTGTAAGAATTTTGAAAGTTAAGGGCATATGTGTGATATAAAAGAATTAGATAGGACCAAATTGCAAACTAGGTCAAGACAGTCTCAGATTGGGTCCAAATTTTGTTACAAACCTAATTTGGACCTAAGGAATCCAATGGTGAAGTTGGATTTTAGTTTTGACCAAGTTTGATTGGGTAATTTATGTAAAACCTTAAATTAGGGCAAATGTCTGTCTGAGACTCCATTTTTGATCAAGATGGGTTCTGATTGTCAAATTGAAGGTACCAAACCCTAGAGAATATTTTTATATGAATTTTAGAGAGTTTAGATGAATTTTATCATGACCAGAACCTCATTTAATCAAGCGGATCTGTTTTTAGGATTTTAGAAGTCATTTAATTCTCAAAACACGTGCAAATCCATTTATGACTGTTCTAACCTACTTGTTAGACTTTTAAGACCATTTGACCTTTATTTAGCCCTTGAGAAAACCCGTGGTTGTTTTGCATTTAAGATATGATGGTAAAATTACAGTTTTAACCCTAGTTTCTTGTATTTCTCTCAGAATGATTATGTAATGAACTATGGCTCTCTGGTAGTTATGTAAGAGCATTTATTCCTTGATAATGACTAAATTGAGCTAGTTATGACTCATGATGGTGTTCCCATCACCCTCCTCCTCCTCCTTGACCCCCTCCTCCTCCTCCAACCCGAGCCCTTTCTGCCAGCCTCCTCCTCCACCCTGTCACCCTCCTGTCGTCCCCTCCTGCTACCCCTCTTCCTCCTCCCTGACCCCCTCCTCCTCCTCCTCCCCCTCCTGCCATCCTCCTCCTCCTCCTTGCCACCTTCCTCTTCTTGCAGGGAATGCCTCTGCCCTCCCTCCTCCTCCGCCTGCCATCCCCCTCCTCCTCCTCCTCCTCTTGCTACTGTGCCTTCCCCCATCCTCCTCTCCTTCTTACTGCCACCCTCCTCTTCATCCCCTTCTCATCTTACTTTTCTTATATCAAATTAATATGTTAAATTATTAATAACATAATGATTTATTATCTGATTTATTGTGCATTATTGAATTTACAGATTGTTGGTGACTGTCACGCTCGGTCATGCTCAGAGGATGTAGTACATCGGAGTTATAATTTCATTTCTTTAAATTTATTTTAATGATATTTTAGGACTATATTAGATGTGGGGTGTGCCTACATAATGTCATTTGTGTGAATGTATGGTGGGGTGTGCCCACATAATGTTGTTTGTTTGAATGTATGGTGGGGTGTGTCCACTTTTATGCACTTTATGTTTTTGTGTGATGCACTGTTATAATGGGGTGTGCTCACTTTTATTATGTCTGTTATTTTGATATGCGGGTTTATGAAAAAACTTAAAATTTACGGGGAAACACTGTCAAAATTTTTAAAGTTCTGTAATGTTAAATGTATTGGTTGGTTGGAGATTTAGGGTTAGGTTGGGCTTTGGTTAGGTTATGTTAGGATTTGGTTAGGTTATGTACGCAGCCTCCTATTTCTACTACACCGTGCACCCCTCGCATTACCATCGTTGTTGTCGCGAAGGGGATCTCTTCCGCCATTGCCGTCTCGCGAGTTGTTGTTGAGGTGGATGGTGGGCGGAAGGCATCGAGGCAGATGTCGTCGTCATGTAGGGAGGGGAAGGGAAGGGGGGAAAGGGTGGGAGAGGAATTGGAGCTCGGTGGAGATGTCGAAGGAGAAGGAGGGCGAGTTAGAGAGGGAGAGACGTCAACGAGGGAGTGAATGACGAGGGAGAGACGTGAACATGTTAGGGCTATGATGTCAAGGATCTTATGTCGAGGAGAGATGCCCATGAGAGCCTCCTCTCCAATTGCTTCCCTTCTTTGCCGCAAGTCGTTATACTTTATCAGCTACGCTCTTAAGTGCCGCAATCTACCAGCCAAAGCCCTCTTAGCAAGGGTGGTGGAGGAGTGGTCACCCTCAAGCTTGTAGAGGAGAGCGGTAGAGTCGGTGGTGGAGAAAGGATGCGCTCGAAGAGGAAAACGATGACGGTGATGCGGATGGCGAGGAAGCAGTCGGGTCAGAGGAGGGGTGGTGCTGGTAGGAGGTGTCGCCACTGTTGGGGGCGTGGGGGAGGGGTAGGAGGTAGGGATGCAAACGAGTCGGGTTCGGGTCGGGTTTGGCTAAACCCATACACATTTAAGAAATCCATACCCATACCCTACCCATTTATCCATCGGGTACAAAAATTTAAATCCATACGCATACCTGATGTGTCGCCTCCTTAACACAATTAATTAAGTTAATTGTGCTTAATTATGTGCATAAGAAAGTAACTTAGGTCAACTTGAATTTGTGTTGATCGAGTAGTATAGGATCAAGTTAACCTAACATTTTATATTTTATTTCTTTTAACTGATTGAGTTCAGGTCGTTCACTGGAAGGCATAGCTTACTTAAAATTCACCATTAAGTCTAAGCTACTCATTGAAAGTATAATTAAGTTTACTTTAAGAACATGAACTTTGCTTAATGATTTCAAATTAAAAGAATATGCAAAATTCCATAAGAAAATACATTTACACAAATGATCTTCTTTAACAACAAGTAAACATGTTTATTTTCTTTTTATTTCAAGAGATTAAGGCAATAGAAAGTATTGCTAATGAAAATATGCCTTATTACAACATTAAACTCAAAAGGAATGAAAAATGTGCAAGAAATTAAATCATTTATTTCTCTTCGTTGTCTTCAGCTTCTTTCTTTCTTTCTCTTCTTCTTCTTTTACCTTTCTCTCTTTCTTTCTTTTTCCTTTTTACTGATTTCTTAATCTTCTTCTTAATCTTTTTCTTTAATTTTTCTCGAGCTCTTTCTTTTACAAGTCTTCTTTTCTTTCTTTCTTTCTTCTCTTCTCTGCCTTTCTTTCTTCTCTTCCTTCTCTGCCTTTTCTCTTTAGTGCCTGTTCAACCTTCCTTTCTCTCTACGAGTTCTCTCTTTTTTCTCCTTCTCTTCCTTTCCTTTGCTTCTTCTCCTTCTCTTCTTAGCCTTAGCATTCTTTCCTTCTGAGCCCTTAGCATCCTTTCCTTCAGAATTCTTGCAGACCTTCTGAACCGAACCGGTCTATCTATTTAAACCAAAAATTAGATTTTTTCATTGGCGTCTTGGACCGGTCGGGGATACACAGCACCCCTCTCAGGGTGGGACTAGACCCTACTAGGTCCAAGCCTGGTTTATTTAGTTTTGGTTCATTTCTGGTTCACATAGTCTCGAGCCCATCTAGCTCACAGCCTCCCAGGCCCATGCACACGCCCTCACGGGCCTACACTCGCACGCCCACAAGCGTACACACACACCTGGGCACGCATTGCACGCGCCCACACACACACCCAATGCTCATTTGTTTCCTTGCATTGTGCTTTGTCGACTGAGGAGCCCATAACACAAATACATTTTATACCCATGCTGCCGCTCAGGTTCTTTCGAGGTGGGACTAATTTTCCCCCTCCCAGTCTGAACTTCTAACGATGATTCCTACCAGCTCAAAGCTCCGTTCCAAGCAAATAAAAGCTTGTTGGAAAGCTCTTGAGATGTTTTACACAATTGAAGTGTCAATTTAATACAATGGGGAAATTAAGCTCTTCGATCTGAAGGGCGAAGTTTCTGGGTTTATTACATCAAAAATGGCCTGCAGAGTGGATTTATGGTTCTAAAGTCCACAGACTGGACTTTAACTTCCAGATGAAGTGTTAAAAGGATTCAGAGGTTAATTTACAGTTGTTGGTGGAGATATTAAGCTCTCAGGAGTTTCAGGAAAGATGCAGAAGCTAAAAGCTTCTCAAGGAGCTTCAAAACTAAGATTCAAACTCTGAAAAGTCCTAACAGACAGCTAAAGAACTAATGAATCAAATTAAACAACCTCTAGAGGTTGTTACAAATCCATCTGGGCAGATTATTCATTCAAATCTCATAAAAAATCCACTGTTGTCAGTTTGGGTTCAAAAATAACCCAAACTGAACAGAATCAAATTCTACTAAAAAGTTGATCAAAGCTCACTCAAATCTCATCTAAATCATTCACAAGCATTCCAGCAACATCCTGAACTCCTCAATTTGACTGATTGAATTCACAATCCAAGGAACAGACTCAGGGTTGACTATGAAGCGTCGGATTTTGACTTCCTGAGTTTGGCTATTTCAAAGGAAATTAAAACCTTAAACATCATCTCTTCAATTTCAGGAATAGGTTTAGACCCTTAAATTGATGTTTCAACTAAAGTTCCTAGGGTTCCAGGCTTGTCGCCTGAGCTTCAAAGGAGTTTGTTCGTCAGGACAAACCAAGGTTTATTACAGTGATTGAATCATGGAAATGAACTCAGGGCAGAACACTGAAGCTTTCAGACCTCTTAAACAAGACTTAAACCTAACTGTCAATCATCTCCAACTCTGCCGGAGTTGGAGAAGATGAATACCTAACATAAGCTCCAAGAATTAAAACCTCAATTAAAATGTCTCAGCATGATCAGTATACTTCAAATCAAAGTTCTGGAGCTTCGCACTAAGTTCTATAGGTTGCAGAGCTTGTTTTGACTCGTCAGAGCTCCGGTGTCTCCAGAAAAAGGTGAAATGTGTACAGATATCATGAAATTGTACCATTAAAGATTCAAAAAGCTTCCTAAGGTCACAAGGAACCTTAGGAACAAATTAATTCCTTTAATTGTTCATTAGAGTAAAGATTAAACAGTGAATTCATTTTGCAAAAGATTCGAGTTGGATTAGGCTCAGGACTTGTTTTCCCACTCAATTGAGTGGAGAAAATAAGTCAACTGATAATTGCGATGATATATATGTATTTAATTAATGATTTGAACTACTCGTGAGCCGCCATTGACAACGAGCTCAGGAGCTTAATTAAAATTGGGTGTTTAAGTTATAGGTGGTAATTATTCAAATTAAAGTGTGGAATAGGGTCCTTAGGTGATGAATAGATGATGGAGGACCCAGTGAAGGTGGAATTAGCTCAACTACTGCTGCCATGGACAGTAGGAGTAGTTGGTGGAGGTGGATTAGGCGATTAAATGATCTATTCAGTAATTAAGGATTATAGAAATGTTCATGGAAGATTCAAGAAGGTGAACAGTGACTTAAAAAGATAAAATAATTGCTCCTGACAAGCTCAAGGAGCTCGTCGGAGTTGAGGAAGACGAGTGTGAAATCTACCATTATACTACCTAATCTACCTAACTAACTAACCTAAACTAATCTACCTACCTAATCTACTGTTACCTGGACGAAGGGGCTAGAGGATCTCCATCGATGGCTCATAACGGAGGAGGAATCAGAGGGTTGTCGAAAGATCTCCAGCGGGCAGTTGTGAGGTAAAGCAGAGGAGAGCTCCTAGTCAGCACTTGTGAAAAGACTCGACTGACTTCGGCGGAGGTCCAGAGCTATTGAAGATGGATGGTGGAAGACAGATGAGGCGGAGGAAATTCGTCGGAGTTTGGAGAGAATAGCCTATCGAAGTCAGCTCAATGAAGAAGAGGGAAGGGAGCCAACTTAGTGAAAATCGAAGGTGTGGAGGGGTATTTATAGGTGGCGGCAGCTGAGATAGAGGTGGAATCTGGACGGATTAAAGGCTAGGAGAGGAGTAACTGATGAGTGGCTACTTATCATAGCTAAAAAGCTAAAGTTAAGCTAGAAACTGGGATAAACAATATCAAATTAACACATAAAAAGGGGTTAAGAGAGGGAATCAAAGAAAAAGGCCTAAAACCTTAATTCTGCGTTAAAATTGCATAATTAGGTCATAAAACGAGATATTCTTGAGAATAAGGTCAAATGGTGATCCAAGTGTTAATTGAACACACAAACAAGTTTAAAAGTCCAAATCAAAAGTATAATTAATTTCTCAAATGTTTAATTGAGTACATATAAAAACTTGAAGGCATTTGGACATCATTAAGGCCTTGAAACTTAGAATTTACATTTAGGTCCTTTATGCATCACATTTCCTTCTTTAGAAAACTTTTTCGGAAGTATTTGTAACCCGTAGGGACCTCTTTGAAAGCCCCTAGGGTCCATTCGGTTATCATTTCTTACCATTTATGGACCTACCTATAATTTTTCTACCCCTTCACAGAAGGGCCTCCCTACAATTTGCCCTTTAGAAGCTGGCTACCTGGAGCCTCTTCGCGCGCACTGTGCGTACGAAGAACTCGGGGCTTCTCGACCGTCCATTCTCCTTAGATCTTGATCTGCGACTCAATCTAAATTGAAGCTTCGCGCGAAGCGGCGTGTACGCTCACCCAACACCCCAGACCCTATCCTACGGTCAGATTTCAAATTAGCAGCCCACGCGCTCCTCTCCTCTCATCCATGCCGCCGGTGCTCTCGACGTCTATCTTCACCCGCACAGTGATCTGAGCCACTGAGATTGCTATTTAAGCACCTCAATGGTCGCGTGCGCAGGGGATCGCTCTCTCCTACTCTCTTAGCAATCGTTCCTCCACTCCAGTTTCCTCTCTTCATCAAATCCCTGATTTCACAGACACCAGCTGTGAAATCCTAGACTTCTCTCCGACCCTCCTCGTCGCTAAGGACCTCATAGCACCTGAGGACGACCCTGAAGCTTTACTAGAAGGCTTTGCCCTCCGCTGGAGCTCACCTCCCTCCCTTCTTCCTCCTTAGCCACTGGCTAAGGACCCACATGTCCCATTCTTCCTGTTAGAATAGTTTTATTGGTTTGTAGTTTAGCTGTAGCAATAGTTAGGTAGATTAGCAGTAGAATTAGAGTTAGAATTAGTGATTAATTTGCTGTTCTATTAGTTTAGGATTAGGAGTATATTTAGATTAGATTTCCCCCCCTCACCTCCTCTGATCATTCCAGATCAGTGGGGATGGTTTCACACAGTCACTGATCATGAATTTTCTCCCTCTTCAGGTTTTCCATATCGCTTCTGATTTCCACGATTTGTTTCTCGCAATTCACCCACTCATTAGACCTAATTTCATATTTGATTGGTTTCTAACCTCAGATCTGAAATTAGCATAAAAAATCACATTAGGGGCTTGCCATTCATCCCATTTTACTCACAAAAGCCCCTGATCTGAGCTTAAAAGAAAACTGGTTTGCTGGATTTGTGTTGAATTTGGATTGTAAAGATTTTTAATTATTTGACCTTTGAACGTTTTGATCTAGCAAATTGAGACATTGTTGATGTGATTCACTATTTGGCTGGGAATTTGAGGTGATTCTGAAGTCAAAATTCACCTCAGATGAGCCATAATTTGATTTGAGTTTTTGGTGAGGATTTTAATGTTTTGAATACATGCTAGAGCTAAGGAAAATCACTTTGGTGATTTGAGGTTCTATCTTGTATTTTTGAGTCGTTTGCAAAATAGAACTCTGATTTTCAACCTAAGGAGTTCTCAATACTCCTTAAGGTTTCAGGAATCTGGGATTTAAGTTTAAATTTTAATTAGACTGATCTAACTCCTACATGCTGTCTATAGCATTAGAAAGAGCTAGATCAGATCTCTTTCTGTTTTGAATGATGAGATTTTATTGACAAGGGATTTTAAGTTTGAATTGTAGTCATGAGTGATTTTTATGAGAACATAAATCCTTGTCAGAGTTCTTCTTTAGAGTGATTTTTGATTTTGTCTTTAAATCCCAGATGTATAGCAATTTGCTGCAGAAGCTGCTACATTCCCTCCCCCTTAATTCCAGCCAAGTGTTTCCTTGATTAGCTCTTTTAAAATCCCTAATTAGGCTGTCCATGACCTGATTTGGGATGTAAAGAGTTAAATCAGGAGATACAAGTTAGAATTAGCCCCTTTTCCTGCTGCAAACTTGTTCCTCTTTAGATGAATTAACTGCAGCAGCAGTTAAGACGTCTGAAGAAGGACTTGGTTGGATGATTGGGTCAGGTTCAGCAGCTTATACTGATATCTGTTGCAGCTTCTGTTGAGAATTACTTCTGTTGTTTCAGCAGAAGACTTGTAGATCTGAATAAATCATATGGACATTGGTTTAGGCTTTAAATAGCTACCTGTTGTAGAAAGTTGTATTCAACTTCTGTACAAGCTTTCCTGTAAACTAAATAAACTCTTTTCATATCCTTTGAATGCTTGTATTCTTCTAAATGAACCTTTTGTCAGCTAGTTAATAAACCTAACTCATCACGATTTTAATTAATTGTAATCCATGTGATCTGCATGCTAAACTATTTTTTATCTTGTCCATATGTTGTGTTAGGTTTGTTAAGGCAGTTGATTGCCTTTTAGACCCCTTAGGATTCATTCTAGACTTTAACACACTTTAGAAAACCTTTAAAAGGCCTATAATGTGTGAAATTTGGATTTAAATAAAAATCATATAAAAAATATAAAAAAATAAAATAAACCTGTCTAATTGAAAATTAGGTATTTCTTTACACCTGTACCAAGTTTCATGGTAATCAGAACCTTCGACTTGGTATAATTTACCAGTCGACGGTTCTGTATACCATAAAATTAAATAAAATGAACTAAAGTTGAAAATGACTAAAAATAATTCTTTCTCCTCATCTACCTCTTCCCTTCTCATCTCCTATTTCTAACACATATATAAAAACCATAAAAAGTGAAAAAAGTCTAAAAATATTAAAAATCCCTTGTATAATATGTATATAGGCATATATTTAAGCTATTTAATAAGCCTACTAAGCTATAAGGTGAATTATACATATTTATAATATAAATAACTCATGTATATATTGTAGTATATAATTTAAGTATTTAAGTTAGATTATACTATATATATCTTAATTATACAACTAATTATTAATTAAACTAATGTATATGTACAATAAGCTATATAAAGTAATAAGCACTATAAACAGACATATTAAGTTATAATACTGCATATACGTATTTATATGTATATTATAAACATATTAAACCCTGTATCACAATTTAATTATATATATAGAATAAATAATTAATTTATTAAGTTACTAGTTAAGTTATTAGATTAAATTAAAATAAATTAGTAATTTAAGTTAAAACTAAGTTAATTTATACTGTATATGTATACTACTGTATTTTAAGTAAGTTAACCTAATTTAAGTATATTTATAATGTATACACTATTTAAATTTAATTTACAAATAAAATAGTCCAAAAAGTTACTATTTAAATGTAAATAAAATAGAAATTAAACCTGTAAAATACAATAAAAATATTTATAAAATATTTAGACATGTATAATAATTCAGTATAAGGTCAATTAGACCATTCATTAACTAATTTATACGTAATTATGGAATAAAACCTAAAATTAAGTATATATAAACTGTATACTTTAGCTAATTTATTTATACAGTAAATATAATTAAAAATCTAAATTAATTGTACAATTAAGTAGTATTATGTAAATACTTTATTTTTCCATAATTTATTTTTATTTTATAATAAATTATGGCCCTCGAATTGAGGGCCAAAGTCCTTAATTCTACACAGCTGCAGCTCAATTCCAGCGCAGATGCGGTGCTCAGATAGCGCCACATTGATTGCTGCTGTGCATCCGCAGCGCTATTTATTGTTTTTGTGTTATAGGATGTTCAGTCGTCATGGGCGCCAGGTGCCCGAAACAACCGAACATCTTACCTCATTGAGCATTGAGAGCACTCTGTGTGTGTGTGGGGCCGGGGGCTTGTGTATGCGAGGTCTTGGTTAAGCCCAAATGTGTGCCACAACATATGATTAAGTTGCCTAATTAAGCAATTAGGGTGCGCTTAGTAGAGGTCAGGTCCCACCCAGTCTCTGGGTGATGTGTATCCCTCGAAAAGCAAGCTCGCAAATTAAATAAATTTTTGTTAAGTAAGAGCCCTAATGGCACTTTAAACACGGAGAAGAATGAAAGCTAAAGAACACGTAAGTGTTAAAACGAAGAGAAAAAGAAGAAACACTGAGAAGATGTACTGCGATACATTTGAAGAGTGAAAGAGAGAAGAGGAGTATGTATATGTATAATTTATAATAGAAATCCGTATAGATAATATTTGTAAATAAATATGTATAAGACAAATAATGTATATATATACGTAGTATAGCTATATACATATATATATATAACTTCATATTTTTACTGACAAAATAAAATGTTACTGTAGGTGAAATAAATGTCACTATAAACCCTTGTTTCCTTCTTAAAGTTTGTATATAGTTTTTCTGGGGTCCAGCAACGTTTATATCTATTGCTATAGCTACTATATCTGTTACGTTTATATGTTAACTATAGACCTCCTTTTCAACAACCTTCTGCACCACCATAGCACAACCCAATCCGAGCACCACCTCCACAATCACACGGATATCCACCGCGTGCCTACCAGCAACCCCAACCCAGGCCCACCCAATACTCTCAATCTAGCCTTACACAAGATGACTAGTTGGGGTCTATCATGAAAGCTCAAGCTAATATGCAACAGCAAAATATTGCTATGCAGCAGAGACAGGACACGGCCTTAGCTGAGATGAGAGCCTAGCTATCACACTTGACGGAGTCCTGTCAACCACATTCACTCCCATCTCAAGCACAACCCAACCTAGGAACATACCTGCCCAGAGGTATGTTCAACCTAGACCGGCAGTGCAAGGTCAAGCACATGTCATTTCACAACCCTTACACGACACTGAATTTTTCACAGACCCAAGTTCTTCTTTTGTACAAACACAACCACCTCTGCTACCTAACATCGATTTACCATCTACAACTAGGGCCGAACTAAATGCCATAGTCACTAGGAGTGGTAAAAGCACACTAGATCCACCTCTTCCTACTTCTACTAGTTCTACTTCCACTCCTCCATTTCCTACTTCTCCCTTACCTAGGAATGAACCTCTTGTCACCACTTCTGTACCTTTTCCTGAAGTTTTAAAGAAGAAGGAGAAAGGAAAGAAAATGACCTGTGTGGCACCTAAGGAGGATTTGCTTAAGCTCTTTGAGCAAGTCCACATAAACATCCTCTTGTTGGATGCGATTCGCCACATACTTCTTTACGCTAAGTTTTTAAAAGACCTATGTACACCTAAGCGTAAAGCAAGGATTCAAAAAGGGAGTAGTCCAATCATCCTCTCGGAACAAGCTAGTTCCATTATCTCCAGTACCCTCCCTACTAAGATGAAAGACCTAGGTACCCCTCTCCTATCCTGCATGATAGGTAACACCACATTTAATAGAGCACTACTTGACCTAGGTGCTTCCATCAATCTTATTCCAACCTCTCTGCTGACACATTTCGAGGTTGGCAATCTGAAGCCAACCGAGGTGTCCCTACAATTAGCTGATAGATCAGTTAAGACACCTCAAGAAGTGTTGGAAGATGTTATAGTGCGGGTCAAGGATTTTTACTTTCCTGTAGACTTTATAGTCCTTGACATGGAAGTACCTGAGGATATCCAGAACATACCTATCATCTTAGGAAGACCTTTCTTGGCTACGGCCAAGGCAAACATTAATTGTGAGGAGGGCCTTATAGAATTGAAGTTCGGAGATCAGAAAATAAAGATTGATATTTTTCAGGCCCAAAGAGGACCGACTTGTAGTTTAATTGAGGAAAGCTTTTCTTTGGATTCTTTGGATTGGTTAGTTGAGGATACCTTAATCGATTCGTTAAACTTAGAACTTCAACACTCTTTGGACTCTGACTTGACTTCTACTGACATACCCATTTTAGAGATTGAGGACCTACCTCCTATTCCTTTAGTATCTCTAGGATCTCCTGAAACTTCCACACCTGCTCCTTCTGATCCTGTACCTGTTGAACTCAAACCTCTCCCTGACTCTCTCAAATATGTTTTCTTAGGACCTAATCAAACCTATCCGGTGATTGTTAACTCTGCTTTATCATTTGATCAAGAATCATGACTCTTATCTGTCCTTAGAGCACATAGATAGGCTTTAGGATGGAGCCTTTCTGACCTGACTGTCATTAGTCCTTCTTACTGCACACATAGGATTTTCACTGAAGAAGGATCTAGACCTACTAGACTGCCCTAGCGTAGATTGAACCCTACATTAGAAGAGGTGGTGAAAAATGAAATGATTAAGTGGTTAGACAACGGAATTATCTTCCCCATTTCTGATAGTAGATGGGTAAGTCCTGTTCAGGTTGTGCCAAAGAAGGTCGGATTTACCATCATCACCACTAATTCTGGAGAAGTCATCCCTACACACATTGCTAGTTCGTGGCGAGTATGTATAGATTACCGGAAACTCAACCAAGCCACGAAGAAAGATCATTTCCCTTTGCCCTTCATTGATCAGATATTGGAAAGACTGGCAGGGAATAGATTTGTCTGCTTTTTGGATGGCTATTCAGGGTATAATCAAGTGGCAATTCACCCCGATGATCAGGAAAAAATGACATTCACCTGTCTCTACGGAACCTTTGCATTCCGTAGGATGCCTTTTGGATTGTGCAATGCACCTGCTACATTTCAGCGGTGTATGTTTGTAATCTTTTCCAACTTGGTAGGTGATTGCTTAGAAGTCTTCATGGATGACTTCTCGGTCTTCGGAAGCACATTTGATGCATGCTTAGACCACTTGACTAAGGTCCTGCAAAGATGCATAAATGTGAATCTGGTACTTTCCTGGGAGAAATCACATTTCATGGTACCAGAAGGACTAGTATTAGGTCACCTTATCTCGAAGAGAGGAATAGAGGTTGACCGCGTGAAGGTAAAGTTGATTTCTGAATTACCACTACCTTCGTCGGTTAAACAGATTAGATCTTTTCTCAGGCATGTTGATTTTTATCGTCGCTTTATAGCGGATTTCTTGAAAATAGCCTGACCTCTCACTAATCTCCTCTCTAAAGATGTAGACTTCCAGATCTCTAACGATTGTGTTCGTGCCTATACGACACTTCGTGATCTGGTCACCAAGGCACCAATACTGTAACCTCCGGATTGGTCTCACCCTTTTGAGATCATGTGTGATGCCTCTGATTATGCAATAGGAGCTGTCCTTGGTCAAAAACTGAACGGGAAACCCACAGTCATCTATTACGCTAGCAAGACCTTAGATGAAGCTCAGAGGAATTACACCGTCATGGAAGAGGAATTGCTAGCTGTAGTATTTGCACTGAAGAAATTCAGACCTTATCTTTTAGGTTCCCACATTATAGTCTACACCGACCACACTGCAGTTCGACATCTTCTCGCCAAGAAGGATGCGAAATCTCGTCTGATTAGATGGATCCTACTGTTACAGAAATTTGATTTAGAGATTCGTGATAAGGCTGGAAAACAGAGTGTGGTAGCTGACCACTTATCCCGCCTTCCTTCTGAAGCGATTTCTCCTTCTTTACCCATTTCTGACCACTTCCCTGACGAGCAATTGCTAGTCATTCATTCTGATCTTCCCTGGTATGCTGACATTGTTAACTACCTGGCTTCTGGAATCCTCCCTACTGATTGGGTTCGACATCAAAAAGACAGACTTAGATCCGAGGCCAAACACCATTACTAGGAAGAACCTTGGCTTTTCAAGCATTGCAAAGACCAGATCCTTAGGAAGTGTGTTCCGGATAAGGAGATAGAAAGCATCTTGTCGTTCTGCCATGACCAGGCGTGCGGCGGTCACTTCTCTGGCAAAAAGACTGCTGCAAAGATTTTGCAGAGTGGTTTTTATTGGCCCACAATCCTTAAAGATGCACACGAATATAGCAGGGCATGTTCACGCTGTCAATCTCTCGGCAGTATTGGCCGCTGGGACATGATGCCCTTGAATCCGATCATAGTGTGCGAAATCTTTGACGTTTGGGGCGTTGATTTCATGAGACCTTTTCTTAAATCTTATGGCTTCGAGTATATATTGTTGGCAATCGAGTATGTTTCTAAATGGATAGAAGCCATCCCCTCGAGGACTAATGATCGTAGAGTTGTGACACAATTCGTTCAAGATTTCATCTTCTCTAGATTTGGGGTACCAAAAGCCATCATTAGTGATGGAGGTTCTCATTTTAGAAACACACATTTTCAGTCCCTACTTCAAAAGTATGGGGTGTCACATAGGATAGCTACACCATATCACCCTCAAACCAATGGACTTGCTGAATTGTCCAATCAGGAGATCAAGAAGATTTTACAAACTACCATCCGACCAGATAGAAACGATTGGTCTTCCTGCCTTTCTGATGCGTTGTGGGCATATAGGACAGCTCACAAAACCCCATTAGGCATGTCTCCTTTTATACTTGTGTACGGGAAACACTGTCATCTTCCTGTAGAACTCGAGCACAAAGCCTATTGGGCCATCAGAAAGCGTAACTTGGACCTAGAGAAGGCCGGTGAACTTAGAAAATTGTAAATTTCTGATCTAGATGAGTTAAGGAATGAATCTTATGAAAGCTCAAGGATGTATAAGGATAAACTTAAGGCCTTCCATGACCGTCACATTCATAGGAAATCATTTCACCCTGGTCAAAAAGTCCTTCTCTTCGACTCTAGACTAAAACTCTTTCCTGGGAAACTATGATCAAAATGGACTGGACCTTTCAAAATCACAAGAATCTTTGACAATGGAGCCGTTGAGATCACTGAAATTGACAAATATGAACCTTTTACTATCAATGGACAAAGACTAAAACCTTTCATTGAGCCACATGATCTCAGACTTGTCGATTCCACCATTTCGCTCTTACATTTTGAATTACCGTCTGGGTTTACGCCTAGCTGAAGGCGTTAAACTTAGCAAAACCTATCCTTGTATATAGCTGTTTTTCACCTTTCTTACTTCTGCCTTTATTTGCATTAGGTGTCTTCTTTTGCATTTTTAGCATACTTTCATTGACACACATGTCATGCATTTCACTTCTTAGCCTGACTGTTCACTCTGATCCTAGATCAGACTTAAAATCGTCCGCACAGAGATTTTATCTCCTCATTCCGACTTCCTTCCATCACCCAGTCTAGGATAGTGAAAAGCAGAGCATGCATTGCATCTATCCTATTCATTCAATGAGGACATTGCAACATTTAAGCATGGAGGGTGTAAATGGTGAACCATTTAAATCGAAATACAATTGTAGACACACCTATAGTACATATAGTATAGTATTATCAAAAATACCAAAAAAATTGAAAAATTTTGAAAAAATAAAATAAAAATAAAAAAATCACAAAAATTCCAAAAATACAATAAGGGACATGCACTCTATTGTCAAGGGAGGACATTAATTTCTAAGGAGAGAGGGAGAAAAAGTTGTAAAAGATGAAAAATAAGTGCTTAACTATGATATTCTAGCTGAGAACAAAAATAGAATAAGTGTTTATGGACATTCAACCTTTGCTAGTTTGACTTGCCGGGCCACTATAGCTTGATTCAAGCTTGGGCTTAATACACTTTAAGCTTTGACAAGATAGACCACAGTCTCTCCTAACTTTAGGACATATTCTTGTACCTGAGTCACCAGTACAGGATTTGCTGGTTTGCTTTGACTTAGGAGTCTAAGTAACCTTGGCTTACACTACACAATGTCAGGAAAAATCACTTGAACCTAAAATTCAACCCTAGTGTTCATTAGGGAAGGTGGAGTTGTTACCTGTGCGTGCAGGTAGACTCTTTGTCCTAACCTTTAGTCTTATGTCTAGGAGAAGCTCTTTCCACAAAAAGTTCACCCACCAAATAAAGTACGCTCTACCAAATAAAGTTGCTGGAGACATACTGACAGAAAAAAAAAATAGAAAAGTCTAAAAAGAAAGTTCTTGCGAATAAGTCAAGTATGTTCTCCAAAGTCTGTAAATACAAAAGTTCCACCAAAAATATTTTCGGGGTTCAATACAAATACCCTATTTTTCCACCAAAAATTCTTTGAGCCACAAACACAATAAGAGTTGGGTTTGAGTACTTGTCAATTCTTGAGCGTCATCCAAAAACATGAGCTGAAGTTAGGACCAACCTGGACTTAAAAAGAAGTGAAACCCCGGGATTGAGTTTTAGAATTCACTTGGTTAGTCCTGACTTATCACAAAGCACAGCCATAACCTCATAGCATTCTGAGTCTCTGTAAAACCCCCTGAGTCCTGGAATTCGACTTAAGGTTTAAATATCAAGAGTCCTTGTTGGTTGAGAGATGGTCTATGTCATTTAAGTCTTGAGTTCTGGTAGGTTATCGTCAGTAATAAGGTTCTCACAATGTCCAAACATAAACACAGTTGGTTTATTGGAAAAATCTTTCAGCTTAAAGATCATCTTCAAACACTTAAGACTTTGAGAAAAATTGAAAGAAGAAAAAGATATCTCTTCACACTTGCCTTGCTGATACTCAAATTGCTCTACACTTCAATGAATTGTTTGCTAAGGGCTAGCAAAACCTGAGCGTGGGGGTATGATGAGTGGCTACTCATCATAACTAAAAAGCTGAAGTTAAGCTAGACACTGGGTTAAACAACATCAAATTAACAGATAAAAAGGGTTAAGTGTGGGAATCAAAGAAAAAGACCTAAGACCTTGATTTTGTGTTAAAATTTCATAATTAGGTCATAAAATGAGATATTTTGAAGGTAAAGGTCAAATGGTGACCCATGCATTAATTAAACACATAAATAAGTTTAAAAGGCCAAATCAAAAGTACAATTAATTTCTTAAATGTTTAATTGAGCACATATAAAAATTTGAAGGCATTTGGACATCATTTAGGCCTTGTAATATAGAGTTTACACTTAGGTCTTTCATGCATCACATTCTCTTCTTTAGAAATCCTTTTTGGACCTACTTGTAACCCGTAGGGACCCCTTTGAAAGCTGCAGGGTCCATCCTGTTACAATTCCCTTCACTTATGGGCCTGCACATAATTTTTCTACCCCTTCGTGAAGGGGTTTTCCCTGCAATTTTTCCAACATTACGAGATCCACCTACTGTTCTTCGTACGCACTATAGCATGCGAAGAACAAGGCAGATCTCGGCCGTCTGTTCTCTCGCGATTTTGATCTGTGGCTTGATTTGAATCGAAGCTTCGCGCGAAGCAACGCGTGCGCTCACCCTTCTCCCCAGATCCCATCTGACGGTCAGTTTTTGAGTTGGCTCATCGCACGCCCCTCTCCTTTCATCCTTGCCGCCGGTTGCTTCATCGACTATCCTCACCCGCGCGATGATCTGAGCCACTGAGTTTGCTACTTAAGCACCTCAGTGGTCGTATGCGTAGGGGATCGCTCTCTCCTACATCTCTCAGCGATCATTCGTCCACTCCAGTCTCTCCTCCCCACCAATTCTCTGATTTCACAACCATCGGCTGTGAAATCACCGACTTCTTCTCGACCTCCTCGTCGCTAAGGACCACGTAGCACCTGAGGATGACCCTGGAGCCTCACTCGCAGACTCTTCCCTCCGCTAGAGTCATCTCCCTCCCTTCGTCCTCCTTAGCCACTGGCTAAGGACCTATAGGTCGCATTCTTCCTGTTAGAGTAGATTTACCATTCTGCAATTTAGTTGTAGCTGTAGTTAAGTAGGTTAGAAGTAGAATTAAAGTAATCTGTGGTGTTTAATTTCGTTGTTCTGATAGTTTAGCTGTTGCAGTAGATTTAGATTAGATTTTCCCCCCCACCTCCTCTGATCATTCCAGATCAGAGGGGATGGTTTCACACAGTCCATGATCATGAATTTTCTCCCTCTCCATGTTTTCAGTATCGCTTCTGTTTCCCATGATTTGTTCTCGCAATTCACCCCTTCATTTAGACCTAATTTCAGATCTGATTGGTTTCTAACCTCAGATCTGAAATTGGCGTCAAGAATCACATTAGAGGCTTTCCATTCATCCCATTTTTCTCACAAAAGCCCCTGATCTGAGCTAAAAAGTGATTAGTTTGTCAGATTTTTCATTAACTCAGATTTCAAAGATTTTTACTCAATTGGGTTTTGACTGTTTTGATCTTACAAACTGAAGAATTTTGATTCTTATTCATTGATTGGCAAGGAATCTGAGATGTTTCTGATGTCAGAATTCATCTTAGAAGAGCCATAATCTGATCTGAGTTTTTATGAGGATTTTAATGCATTGAATGCATGATAGAGCTAAGGAAAATCACTGTGGTGATTTGAGGTTCTATCTTGTATTCATGGTTGTTGTTCGTTAAAGGCAATGATGATTTTTAACCTAAGGAGTTCTCAATACTCCTTAAGGTTTCAGAATCTGGGATTTGAATTAGTGATTTAAGTCGATTGATTTAACTCTTTCTACATGCTGTCTATAGCATTAGGAAGAGTTAGATCAGTTTTTCTGCTGATTTAATTTGATGAGATTTTGTTGACAATGGTTCTTGAGTTTGAGTTGTAATATTGAATGTTTTTTATGAGAAGTGAAACCCTTGTCAGATGGGGTTGAGGGAATTTCTGAGTTAGGCTTTATGTGTTTTAATCCCAGAGTCATAGCAAGTTGCTGCAATTGCAGCTACATTCACTTTCTTGCTACAAACCTGATTTCATTCCAGATTGACTAACTGCAGCAGCAGTTAAGCCGTCTGGAATCAGGTCTGGCTTGCTGCAGGGCTGGTGCTTAGAGGCTCTCACTGCTGCCGTTCCTGTTTAATTTTTGATCTAAAACCCTGTAGACTATGGGTTTAGATTTCAGTTCTGAAAATAGCTGACATGTTAGTCATGTTGTATTCTTTATATACAAGCTTTCCTATATAGTAATTGATTTTTAATCCTTTGAATGCTTGTTATCTTTCTTTTAAACATTTGTCAGCTAGCTAACTTTAAGCCTAACTGTCCAAGCACATGAATTAAATGAAATCTAAACTGAAGTACGTGCTAAAATGGATAAATTCTTTCCATATTTCATACTAAATGTATTTAAGGCAGTCAATGCCTTTTTAGATCCCTTTAAGTTCCATCCTAAGCCTTTAGGACTCCTTAGAAATCTTTTGAAAGGCTTAGGATGGATGAGATTGGGAATTCAATAAAAAATCAGTAAAAAATTCTAGAAAAATAAGATAAAACTGTCTGATTGAAGATCAGATAGTTTTCTAATTACATATCAAGTTGCATGGTATGCAGAACCCCTGACTTAGCATAATTTGCCTGTCGATGGATCTGTATACCATGGAACTTAATAATAGAAGTTACACCTAAAAACACAAAAAATATCTCTTTCTCCTCATCCAATTCTTTCCCTCTCATCTCTTATCTCTATAACATGTATAAAAATCATAAAAAGTGAAAAGATTCAAAAATACCCAAAAGTACTTTGTATATTAAATATATTCTTGTAAATATAAGCTTTATACTAAGTTATATATGCAAATAAGTGACATGTATATAAAATGTACAAATAACTTATGTATATATTGTATACTGTAAATTGGGTATTTAAGTTAGATTATACTGTATATATCTTAATTAGATAACTACTTATTGATTAAACCAACTTATATATACTCTTAGACTATATAAATCAATAAACAGTATAAATAATAATATTAAGTTATAATACTGTATATACGTATTTATATGTAGATTATAAACAAAATAAACCTTGTACCTTAAGTTAATTCTTCATACGCAAAAAATAATTAATTTATTAAATTAATAGTTAAGTTATTAGATTAAATTAAATAAATTAGTAATTTAGAGTTAGAATTAAGTTAACTGATATTGTATATTTAGACTAATGTACTTTAAGTAATTTAAGCTAATTGAAGTATATTTATATCTTATTATATTATTTAAACTTAATTTATAAATAAAACAGTTCAAAATATGCTATTTAAATGTAAATAGAATGGAAATCAAATCTGTAAAATACAATAAAAATGTCTATAAAATACTTATACATTTATACTAACTCTGTATAAGGTCAATTAGACCATATAATAACTAATTTATATGTAATTAAAGAATTAAACATAAAAATCTAATTTATTTATATAGCAAATATAATTAAAATTTCAAATCAAGTGTACAATTGTATAGTATTATACAAATACTTTATTTTCCCATAATTTATTTTTATTTTAAAATAAATTATGGCCCTCGAATTGAGGGCCAAAATTCCCTATGTTGTGCAGCCGTAGCTCAATTTCAACGCAGATGCGACGCTTGAATAGCGTCCCATCGGTCGCTGAAGAGCATGTGCTGCATTTTATATTGTTTTTGTTAATTTAAGGCACAGTCGTCACGGGAGCCGGGCACTCGAAACAACCGAACCTTAGATTATCGATCTGAGCATGAGCATTTGTGTGGGGCCGGGGGCTGTTGTCAACGTTTCTGTGCGGATTTAAAGGCGTATTACGTTGCAGTAGAACCGACAAAACGTTTAAACAAATAATTTTATTACTCGAACAACTAGAGTATCCGAGGTCGAACACAGGGAGCAAACTCAGTACTTTGTAAAACCCAAGAATACAACTGTTTAATGCAAATATAATTGATTCAAAGAGTTTTTAAGAAAGATGTAAAAAAAATAGAATTAGACGTCTGATTTATGTATCAGACGTCTTAAATGTGATCTTTCTTTCTCTTTTTCTTCTTCTGCTTTGCCCTTCGGATCTCTTTGCAATCTTCCCTTGTCCTTCTTCTTCTTCTCCTGCGAAGACTTCTTTCTTTCTTCTTCTTCTGTCTTGCTTCTCCTTTCTTCTTTGTCTTCTTCTTCTTCTTTGTCTTGCTTCTCCTTTCTTCTGCAGCGGCCACGTCCTTCTCCTGCAATCAGCCTGCCTGCACAGGGGAACAAAACCTAACCCTTCTCCCTCTACCCGCGCGTGTCTCTCTCTCAAGCAATTCACTCTAACCGCTCTACCAGAGCCACAGTCCCAATCGGGTCGGATCGTACCCGGGACCAGGCGCACCTGCAGGTGTGTGATGCGCGAGGAGTGCGTAGGTCTAGGTCGGGTCGGATCCGCCAGGTCCGCGTGGTCAGGCCGCGGACGAGGCGGGTGGGGTCAGTGAGGGACCTCACCCCTGTGCTTTCGAGGCGATAAGAATAAAGCGTAAAAACAACTTATACGGTACCTGCCGGTTGCAATCCCACGATGTGGGACTATCTGGTCTCGCCTTCACGCGCGCCTGCAGACACCTCGTCGTGCGATTGCCCCGCAGCTGCTGGCTCTGCTAGCGCTCCTCGGCTGGATTCGTTCACCTCGCGACACTTGCGTTAGTATGCAGCACCTGTAGTCTGGAAGACCGGGTGCCTGGAGCTTCGCGGGAGCTTCATCAGAGGTCGTCCATGGCGGCAGCAGCTCGAATCCTGTCGTACACAAAACGCGCCTCTCGGCCAAATCAGAATAGATAGAGACCTTCGCCGTGGCACGGCGAAGGCGGTGGGCAGTGCAGCAGGCCGCAGGTCGGCCTAGGCGTGCGTGCCTAGGTCAACCTGTGGCCGGAGATGGTGGGTTGGTCGGGGGGTGGTTGTGGAGGGCTGGAGTGGCAGTGGGAGGGTGGAGTGTGTTCCTGGAGGTGAGGCGGAGCTTCCGAGGTGGTTGGCGAGCCGTGTGGAGGGCTGGAGTGGTGTGGGCGGCTCGCCGGAGTGCGGTCGGAGGCGAAGACGATGGAGGTGGTTAGCGTCTGTCGAGGGTCGATCAAGGGAGATAACAGGGGGAAAAGAGAGAGGAGAGGATGGAGAACGTATCTGGGGTTGTCTGGAGTGAAGGGAGGCAGTGGAGAGGACGGCTCGTGACTGCCGTCGTCGGGGAAGAAAGACCCTGGGGGAGGAAGCGGCGACGAAGATGAGGTCAGGAGCTTGCGCGCAGGGTACAGCGCGCCGCGGGAGGAAGAGGCGGAGAGGACTCTGCTGCTGGTATGGCAGCAGAGTGACGAGAAGGAGGGAAAGCGGTCGCCGGAGCTTGTGGGTCGTTTGGCCGGAGATGGGAGAGAAGAAATTTGGAGGGGATCTCCGTCAAAATCAAGCTTAAGATGAGTGGTCGGGTCCGAGGGGTGTTTTATAGGTGCTGGCCGCTCCTATCAGAGCGTGAAAGACGCGCAATTAGGTCAGCCGGTTCGCCGGAGTTGGAAGGAAGAAAGATACCCACATCTCTCGTGCGTTCGCACGAGAGATTGGGTTCACACCAGCGAATTTGATTGGCTTTAGAAGGAAGGGAATTCCTCAGAGAATCTCCCTTCCATTTCTGGGAGAGAATCTCTGAGGAATTAGAGAGCCATCTCTCTCGAAACTTCGTCGGAGCTCGGTTCTGCCCTAGTAATGGCGGCAGGACCGGTTTGCAAAGAAGGCGAGGAACCTAGGGGGCTCTCTGCAAGGATATTCAAAAGATAGGGACCTCTTTGTGATTTGGGTGTACTAAATTGCAAAGTAGGTCAAGATGACCCCTCCTTAGGTCCAAATTTTGGTACAAACCTAATTTGGACCTAAGGAATCCAATGGAGAAGTTAGATTTCAGGTTTGACCTTGTTTGACTGGATATTTTGCGTAAAAACCCAAATTAGGTTAATTGAAGAGCTATGACCCTAATCTAGGTCAAACTAGGTTCCAAAGGTCAAATTAAGTGTTCTAAACCCTAGAGTATGTTTTTTCATGATTTGTAGAGGGTTTACTTGCTTTTTGTTCTGACCGAAACCTTGTTAATTTAAGTGGGTCTGTTTTAGGGTTACCAAGTGTCTTTTAGTTCTTAGATTGCACATGAACCCATTTCTGCTTGACTCAACCCACTTTTTATCTCATTTAGACCATTTGACCCATGTTTTGCCTCTAAGAAATCCTGTTTATCTACTGCAATGGCAAAATTGCAGTTTTAACCTTTATTTCATGTTTTCTTCTCAGAGCACTTGTTCCTTTAGTTAAGCCTTCTTCTAGGTTATGTAGGAGCTTTTGTCTTCTTTATTAGGTCAAAATGAGCTAGTTATGGCTCATGATGAGGCTCTCATCATACCCCCATGCCTAGCTTTTGCTAGTCCCTTAGCAAAATTTCAAAGTTTTAACTTCCATTCTAGACCCAAAGTGTCTTTAGTTATGATAAGTGCTTCTTTTGTGATTAGGTAGGAATGCCGACAATAGGCCTAGAGGTACTCAAGTACCAACCAAAATCTGGACCTGTTCTGCTTTAGCCTCAGTCCTTCGCAAAGGTTTCTACGGCCCACAAAAACTATCCTAGGGTTTGTTGGACTCTGCGGTTAAAGCACCCGTGCTTGAGACATTTTTAGCCTACGCTCAGTTTGCAGTGCGTTTTTTTTTTTTTTTTGTAAGAGAGAGATAGAGGATTTATTTGTTTGGAGAGCTTTTCTCTCTCTTTTCTTTTTATTTCTTGCTTCGGATTAGCTTCTCAACACGGTCTGTATCGGATTCCTCGTCCCCATCATCAATCCTCAAGGGTCCCTGGCTTTCGAGATTTCGAGATAATCCCGCCCATGGCAACCCCCGGAACCCTGGCTTTCGAGATTTCGAGATAATCCCGCCCATGGCGTTCCGTGGCCGAATTCAGACCCTGGCGATCGACATTTCGTGATAATGCCACCCATGGTATCTGAACCAGCAGAGTGCTTACATGCCCCCAGTAGGATATTTAAATATCCTAAGAGACAAGCACCGAGGAGACGATATGTTGTTACGCATCTTCGAGGGGAATTTCCCGCCTCTCCGCGCTGGGAACTTGTCCAAATCAACTTGTGTTGATTAGCCGCTCCTAATCTAGGTGACTTTTTCAGAATATTAAACGCTCTTGCGTGTTTTGAATATTTATGCGCACTGAACCAGACTGTGTGTGAATTTGGGTGCTTAGGTTACCGAATCCCGCAAACCGGAGGTCAGTTAACGAGGCCGAATACTTCCTAAGCCTTAGACCTAATACTTAAGCTTCGCATTTTCCTCAACCTCTTGAGGATTGTCCAGATTTTAACGGATACGTGAATTTTTAAGCTAAAAATCTAGCCCAAGAGGCCTAAGACCAGCGTTCCCGCTAATCTCTTGTTATATCTCTGTAGCATTTTTCTTTTCTTTTTCTTGACTCGGTCTAGAACTTCAGTTAACCCCTTAATCTTTTACTAATGACTTTTTCTTTGTCTTTTCCTTTTGTGCTCCTTTCTTTATTTTTGCTCTTTTTGTCATTTTTCTTTCTTTTCCTCCTCTCATTTGTATGACCCAGAATTGTTCCTCCCCTCTATCAAGTCCTTTTTTTTTTTTTTTATGAATGAAACCCTTTCTTGATATGAATTTTCTGACATTTTGCACTTTCATACCCCCCCATGCCTAAGATTTGCAATGTCCCCATTGTAAATTAGGTGGGTTCGAATTCAGCTTAGTTCATGTGTTAGGACAGGTGTGTGGTGAGTGAATGGGTCGAAGCGACTTGTTGCGAACGATTTCTAATCTCGGGTAGATATACCTGAGGTGAAGTCGGCTGTTCTAATGGATGAACCCTAAAGTGCAATATGAGTTCCGCATAGCGATGTCAGAAACGGTTTCTGGGTTTTCAAAGAATGACGGGTTGCCTCCCGTTAAGCGCTGAGTTTTACGCCATCGGCTGGGCGTAATGAGCTCAAGAGGAAAGGAGGGTAAAGGATGACTCAGTCAAATCTATATCGGTCATGTCAATGAACGGCTTGAGTCTCTGCCCATTCACGACAAATGGTTCAGAATCGTGGCTGAGTGGGCTGATTTCAATAGCTCCATTTCCGAAGATTTGGCGGACTAGGTAGGGTCCGACCCACTTGGATCTTAGCTTTCCTGGGAATAGTTTGAGTCGAGCATCAAAGAGTAAAACTTTTTGACCAGGATGAAAGACCTTTCTAGAAATGTGTTTGTCGTGAAAAGCTTTAACCCGTTCTTTGTAAATTCGCGAGTTCTCATATGCGTCGTGGCGTAATTCATCGATCTCGCTCATTTGAAATCTTCTGTGGGTTCCAGCCTTAGAAAGGTCGAGATTACAGGTCCGTACTGCCCAATAGGCTTTATGCTCCAATTCGACGGGGAGGTGACATGCCTTCCCGTACACTAGTCTGAAGGGAGACATTCCTAATTGGGTCTTGTGGGCGGTCCTATAGGCCCACAATGCTTCCGGAAGCCGAGAAGACCAATCTTTTCTATCAGGTCGAACAGTAACCTGAAGGATCTTCTTGATCTCTCGGTTAGATAGCTCAGCTAGACCATTAGTTTGGGGGTGGTAAGGAGTAGAGATTCGGTGTGACACCCCGTATTTGATCATCAGTGACTTGAACTGAGCGTTTGTAAAATGGGTCCCTCCGTCGGAAATTATAGCACGCGGAATCCCGAACCTTGAGAAAATGTTTTGATGAAGGAATTTTATAACGGCTTTATGATTGTTGGTTCGGGTCGGAATGGCTTCTATCCACTTGGAAACATAATCAACTGCGAGTAAAATGTATTCGAAGCCATCCGAGGTAGGAAAGGGTCCCATGAAATCAATCCCCCAAATATCAAAAATTTCGCATACCAAGATCGGCTGTAGAGGCATCATGTCTCTATGGCTCATGTTGCCTAGAGTTTGGCAACGGGAGCATGCCTTACAGTGATTGTATGCATCTTTGAAAATTGTGGGCCAGTAGAAACCACACTGGAGGACTTTCGATGCGGTTTTATGTCTTGAAAAATGTCCACCGCATGCCTGGTCATGGCAAAATGAGAGTATGTCTTTGATTTCCACTTCCGTGACGCATCGTCGGATTATCTGATCAGCACCAATGCGGAAGAGATACGGGTCTTCCCATAGGTAATACTTGGCATCGGAACGCAATTTGTCCTTTTTGGCCTTCGGCCAATCGGGCGGAATCTGATGTGATGCCAGGTAATTAACAATATCGGCGAACCATGGAAGACTTGTACTGATAGTCAGGAGGTGCTCATCAGGAAAATGTTCTGTAATAGGTCCGGACGGATCAATAATTTCAGGAGGAAGGCGGGATAAATGATCAGCTACCACATTGTGCTTTCCCGCCTTGTCGCGAATCTCGATGTCAAATTCTTGCAACAGCAAGATCCAGCGGATTAATCGAGGTTTCGCGTCCTTCTTGGCTAGGAGATGCCTCACAGCTGTGTGATCCGAGTATATGATAACACGGGAACCCAGAAGGTATGATCTGAATTTTTCCAGGGCAAATACTACGGCCAGCAGCTCTTTCTCAGTAACCGTATAGTTACGCTGAGCCTCATCCAGTGTTTTGCTGGCGTAGTAAATGACCACAGGTTTCCCGTCAATTTTCTGCCCCAAAACCGCTCCTACAGCGAAGTCAGATGCATCGCACATGATCTCAAAGGGTTGAGACCAATCAGGGGACTGTAGGATTGGGGCTTGGGTGACTCGGTCACGTAAGATCTCAAATGCTTGAGTGCATTCCTTGGAAATTCCGAAAGGCACATCCTTGGACAGCAGATTGGTCAGGGGGCGCGCGATTTTGGAGAAATCAGGGATGAATCGACGGTAGAAACCGACGTGCCCCAAAAAAGATCGGATGTCCTTAATCGAGCTAGGCATAGGGAGCTTGGAAATCAGGTTAACCTTAGCTCGATCCACTTGGATGCCTTTCTCTGAGATTAAATGTCCCAGGACAATTCCCTCAGGCACCATGAAATGGCTCTTTTCCCAGGAAAGAACCAAATTCACCTCGATGCACCGCCTGAGTATATGGACCAAGTGTTGGAGGCAATCGTCAAATGATTGTCCAAAAACTGAAAAGTCATCCATGAAGACTTCCAGATAGTCACCTACCATATCTGAGAATATGGCAAGCATGCACCGCTGAAAAGTTGCAGGTGCATTGCAGAGACCGAACGGCATCCTTCGAAACGCGTATGTCCCGAAGGGGCAGGTGAATGTGGTCTTTTCTTGGTCCTCTGGATGGATTGCCACCTGATTGTAACCGGAGTACCCGTCAAGAAAGCAGAAGAATCTATTTCCCGCTAGTTTCTCGAGGATCTGATCAATAAACGGTAGTGGGAAATGATCCTTCTTCGTGGAGGAATTTAGTCTTCTGTAATCAATGCAGACTCTCCACGAATTAGCTATTCGGGTAGGAATGACTTCCCCGGTTTCTGTCGTGATGATGGTAAGTCCTGCCTTCTTAGGTACCACTTGTGTTGGACTCACCCAACGACTGTCGGAGATCGGGTAGATGATCCCTGCATCTAACCACTTAATGATCTCCTTTTTTACGACCTCCTGTAGGTTCGGGTTTAGTCGCCTTTGCATTTCTCTTGAAGGTCGTGAGCCTTCTTCTGTATAGATTCGATGCGTGCAGTATGAAGGGCTTATACCAGTCAAATCATCTAAAGTCCATCCAATGGCTCTACGATGTTGCTGGAGAACAGAAATCAAACGGAGTTCCTGGTCAGGTGTGAGTCGAGAATTGATAATCACAGGAAACGTTTGATTTGAATCCAAAAAGACATATTTTAGATGTTCAGGAAGGGGCTTGAGTTCCATGACAGGATTGTCAGCAGCAGCGGTTGGTTCAGGGTTTGTATCGGGAGCAATGGTAGGAGTCATAGGTGTGTCTAGATTGTGTTCGCACTCCTCTGTTAGCGGTTTTTGATTTTCTAGTGGTTGATCAGAAATAATCAGGTTGTCCTCTATGTGCAGTTCGTCAACCACGGTTTTGACATCACAAATTTCCTCTATAACCCCGCAATTAATCCCTTGTTGGGCTTTGAAAATGTCGATCTTCAGATTTTGATTCCCAAATTTTAATTCTATCTGGCCCTCTTCGCAGTTTATATTGGCCCTAGCAGTGGCCAGAAAGGGTCTCCCTAATATGATTGGTGTGTCCCTTGGGTTCTTAGGTGCATCCATGTCCAGTACTATGAAGTCCACTGGGAAATAAAAATCTCGTACCCTAACAATGACATCCTCGAGTATTCCTTTGGGTGACTTGATGGATCGATCAGCTAACTGCAATGTCACCTCTGTGGGTTTAAGTTCAGATTCTTCAAGGTGGTCAAGGAGGGATGTAGGTATTAAATTTATGGAGGCACCTAGGTCTAGTAGGGCTCTATCAAGTTGGGTTTCACCAATTTTACAAGAAATCAAGGGGGTTCCTGGGTCTTTAGCCTTGGGTGGGAGTTTGCTCAGGATGACAGAGCTGGCTTGCTCTGATAGTACAATCGGATTCCCATCCTTGGTTCGCGGCTTACGTTTAGGTGTACATATGTCTTTCAAGAATCTTGCGTAAGCCGGTATGTGGCGGATTGCATCCATCAACGGGATGTTTATCTTGACCTGTTCAAAGAGCTTGACCAGATCCTCCTCAGGAGCCACAGGTTTGGTTGTCCTTTTTCCTTTGGTCAAGGCCTCAGGAAATGGGATCCTAGCTGGTTCCTCTAGGATAGGTCCAGGTTCTTGATCTGGGACAGTAGTATCTTGGATGACTACCCTAGGGTCTTGGCGATTATCAGGCTTGGAGTGGTTCAGATAATGTGGGTCTTGTGTTGTTTTACCACTACGTGTTGTTACAGAGTTTAATCCAGCCTGACTTTGGTTTGGGTTAGGTAGGAGAGGTGGCTGCTGCTGAAATTCTGCATAAGATGTAGAAGCCTCCATCCTGTCTGGTGATGGAGTAGCAGGGGCCTGATAAATCAAATGTGCGTGGCCTGAATTTGGATTCATAATGCGCCTCTGGGTCGGCACATTATTTGGGTTGGGCAGAGGTTGCGAAGGAAGGGTGCCAGGTTGGCGAGAATTTGCCATCTGGGCTAGTTGGTTGCGAACCTCTGTGATCTCATCCTTGTGCTGTTGTTGCATTGCCGCATTCGTTTTTTGAATGCCAGCCAGCGTTTGAAGGATAAGAGTCAATTGATCCTGATTTTGCCCAGATTGGTAGGTGGGATTGGGCCGAGGCTGAGGCGGCTGATATGGACGAGGAGCTTGTGGGCGGGGTTGATATGGTGGTTTTTGAGAGTTTCCCGCCCACTGAAAGTTAGGATGATTTCGCCATCCAGGGTTGTAGGTATTGGAGTATGGGTCGTTCTGGATGGCGTTGAGGTCCTCGCAGTTCTGAGAAACCTCAGGAAAGTCAGAATACGAGGGTTCAGATTGTGGATAGGGGCTCATCCCCTTGGCAGGTTGGTGATAGATGTTTTGCACTGTTTCCCTTGCCAGAGGAGGTCGTGCAAAAGAGTTTTGTGCAGAGGTGGCTTGCTGCAAATGTCGAGTTAGCTCGTCCACCTTCTTTTCTATGATAGAGACCTTGTCCAACCGACTGGCCATCAATTCCAAGTCAACAGAAGTGGACAGGTCCTGCGTCTCATGTGTCCCTCTTAGATTCGTCGATGCGCGGGCATTCGTCCTGTCGAATAAGCCCAAGGAGTCATTGTTTATGGAGTTCTCGCACATATTTTCGAGAATCTCCCACACCGTGTCCTCGTGTTGGCCCATGATGTTTCCTCCACATGTTGCATTGACGATTAGACGAATATCCTCACGGAGTCCCTGGTAAAAAGACTGGACTTGTTCCCACTTAGGAACTCCGTGATGGGGACATTTTCGCATGAGATCTAGGAATCGATCCCAAGCTTCGTGAAGAGGTTCTCCCTGTTGTTGAGTGAAATGAGTGATCTGGTGGCGCAAGGCATTCGTCCGGCCAACAGGGAAGAATTTTTTCAAAAATTCGGACTGTAATTCCTCCCAAGTGTTGATCGGGCGGGTCTGAGTCTGATACCAGTGCGCGGCCTTGTCCAAGAGGGAGAACGAAAACATTTTCATGAGTAGGATATCCCGGTTTTGTACATCTGACCCGAAAGTCTGGGCCAGATGCTTGAGTTGTTTAATGTGTTGGAATGGATCCTCAGAGTTAAGCCCATGGAACTTTGGTGTGGCATGAATCATATTGGGCTTTAGATCAGAATCGGGTCCTCCAATTGGGATTCGTACTCGGGGTTCAATTGCCACCGCAGCGGGATTATAGTGATCTCGCATCATAGGTCGCTGTGGTGGGTTTACAAAGTTCTGAAAGAGATCGTTCAAGCGTTGAAGTTGGTGTTCAAGGTTATTCTCCTCTTCAATGGGTTGTGCCATGATGGGAGAAGAAGGAGAATCAGGGTCTGAATCAGATGAAAGATTTATGTGGTGGGGTTGCTGCACAAACAAGGGCGTCGAGGCTTGGCCTCGGCGAGAATGAATTTCTAGAGGAGGTCTTAAAGGTGGTCTTAAGGACCTCCTACCAAACATGCACCGGAAGATGTGATGAGATTAGAAGGTGCTGGACCCAATCAAGACACCCAAGAATTGTTGGGTGACTATAGAGGTTCGGGGCAGATGGACCCCTGGATCAGAAGATCGTCCACCTGAGAAATACCTGGGCAGCCAGAGAGGGAGAGTCCCGCAAAGACCCCTACACGGTAGAGCGTCCCTACGGGTTACAGGGTTTCCCCCACCCGACCTCTCTTGTCACTGCGGTTCCAGGTAGACCAGAATGGGGATCTTGACCTCTTAAGTCTACCTTTTTTTATTTTAAGATCAAGGTGCTTAATGTTCCACTTGAACTTTTAAGTATTTTGAGTGCAAAAAGTGACCTAATATTAAGGTTGGTTGACCCGAGGGATCAACTTCACCTTTGAGAGCTTTTAGGTCCTTCCTTTTATGATTCAAATGAATTATCAGCCTGATTTGCTTAGGGTTCCTCTTGTATAAATATTTTCAAACACGGTTTAGGCACACTTCTTTTTGGAAAGTTTGTTTCTTTGTTTTAGAGAAGATGTGTCTCTAAAAACCCTAGCTTTGCAATCCTAACTTGGCTCTAATGGGTCCAATTTAGTTGCCTTAGAATTTAGCACCTAGGGCTCAATCAAGAAAGTTTTAGCCCTAGTTGCCTTAGTTGGATGACAGACAAAAATATGTTGAAATGAAAATCAGGCAACTTGATGAGTTACTAAATATAAGACAGGTAGCCCTAAGTTGACTTCTCCCTTTTTTTTGTCTTTTAGATTGTGAGAGGGTTAAGGGGGAGGGCTTATGGAGATTACCTGCTCCAGTCTGTTGTGCAGTTGCTATTCTTTCCTTTTTGTTTTGCTTTCCCTGTTTGAACACAACAAAAGAGAAGTTAAGTCAGATATTAAATAGAAAAGTTGTACTCAAAAGCTTCACAAGTGCCCGTTGCTCCCCGGCAACGGCGCCAAAATTGTTGTCAACGTTTCTGTGCGGATTTAAAGGCGTATTACGTTGCAGTAGAACCGACAAAACTTTTAAACAAATAATTTTATTACTCGAACAACTAGAGTATCCGAGGTCGAACACAGGGAGCAAACTCAGTACTTTGTAAAACCCAAGAATACAACTGTTTAATGCAAATATAATTGATTCAAAGAGTTTTTAAGAAAGATGTAAAAAAAAATAGAATTGGACGTCTGATTTATGTATCAGACGTCTTAAATGTGATCTTTCTTTCTCTTTTTCTTCTTCTGCTTTGCCCTTCGGATCTCTTTGCAATCTTCCCTTGTCCTTCTTCTTCTTCTCCTGCGAAGACTTCTTTCTTTCTTCTTCTTCTGTCTTGCTTCTCCTTTCTTCTTTGTCTTCTTCTTCTTCTTTGTCTTGCTTCTCCTTTCTTCTGCAGCGGCCACGTCCTTCTCCTGCAATCAGCCTGCCTGCACAGGGGAACAAAACCTAACCCTTCTCCCTCTACCCGCGCGTGTCTCTCTCTCAAGCAATTCACTCTAACCGCTCTACCAGAGCCACAGTCCCAATCGGGTCGGATCGTACCCGGGACCAGGCGCACCTGCAGGTGTGTGATGCGCGAGGAGTGCGTAGGTCTAGGTCGGGTCGGATCCGCCAGGTCCGCGTGGTCAGGCCGCGGACGAGGCGGGTGGGGTCAGTGAGGGACCTCACCCCTGTGCTTTCGAGGCGATAAGAATAAAGCGTAAAAACAACTTATACGGTACCTGCCGGTTGCAATCCCACGATGTGGGACTATCTGGTCTCGCCTTCACGCGCGCCTGCAGACACCTCGTCGTGCGATTGCCCCGCAGCTGCTGGCTCTGCTAGCGCTCCTCGGCTGGATTCGTTCACCTCGCGACACTTGCGTTAGTATGCAGCACCTGTAGTCTGGAAGACCGGGTGCCTGGAGCTTCGCGGGAGCTTCATCAGAGGTCGTCCATGGCGGCAGCAGCTCGAATCCTGTCGTACACAAAACGCGCCTCTCGGCCAAATCAGAATAGATAGAGACCTTCGCCGTGGCACGGCGAAGGCGGTGGGCAGTGCAGCAGGCCGCAGGTCGGCCTAGGCGTGCGTGCCTAGGTCAACCTGTGGCCGGAGATGGTGGGTTGGTCGGGGGGTGGTTGTGGAGGGCTGGAGTGGCAGTGGGAGGGTGGAGTGTGTTCCTGGAGGTGAGGCGGAGCTTCCGAGGTGGTTGGCGAGCCGTGTGGAGGGCTGGAGTGGTGTGGGCGGCTCGCCGGAGTGCGGTCGGAGGCGAAGACGATGGAGGTGGTTAGCGTCTGTCGAGGGTCGATCAAGGGAGATAACAGGGGGAAAAGAGAGAGGAGAGGATGGAGAACGTATCTGGGGTTGTCTGGAGTGAAGGGAGGCAGTGGAGAGGACGGCTCGTGACTGCCGTCGTCGGGGAAGAAAGACCCTGGGGGAGGAAGCGGCGACGAAGATGAGGTCAGGAGCTTGCGCGCAGGGTACAGCGCGCCGCGGGAGGAAGAGGCGGAGAGGACTCTGCTGCTGGTATGGCAGCAGAGTGACGAGAAGGAGGGAAAGCGGTCGCCGGAGCTTGTGGGTCGTTTGGCCGGAGATGGGAGAGAAGAAATTTGGAGGGGATCTCCGTCAAAATCAAGCTTAAGATGAGTGGTCGGGTCCGAGGGGTGTTTTATAGGTGCTGGCCGCTCCTATCAGAGCGTGAAAGACGCGCAATTAGGTCAGCCGGTTCGCCGGAGTTGGAAGGAAGAAAGATACCCACATCTCTCGTGCGTTCGCACGAGAGATTGGGTTCACACCAGCGAATTTGATTGGCTTTAGAAGGAAGGGAATTCCTCAGAGAATCTCCCTTCCATTTCTGGGAGAGAATCTCTGAGGAATTAGAGAGCCATCTCTCTCGAAACTTCGTCGGAGCTCGGTTCTGCCCTAGTAATGGCGGCAGGACCGGTTTGCAAAGAAGGCGAGGAACCTAGGGGGCTCTCTGCAAGGATATTCAAAAGATAGGGACCTCTTTGTGATTTGGGTGTACTAAATTGCAAAGTAGGTCAAGATGACCCCTCCTTAGGTCCAAATTTTGGTACAAACCTAATTTGGACCTAAGGAATCCAATGGAGAAGTTAGATTTCAGGTTTGACCTTGTTTGACTGGATATTTTGCGTAAAAACCCAAATTAGGTTAATTGAAGAGCTATGACCCTAATCTAGGTCAAACTAGGTTCCAAAGGTCAAATTAAGTGTTCTAAACCCTAGAGTATGTTTTTTCATGATTTGTAGAGGGTTTACTTGCTTTTTGTTCTGACCGAAACCTTGTTAATTTAAGCGGGTCTGTTTTAGGGTTACCAAGTGTCTTTTAGTTCTTAGATTGCACATGAACCCATTTCTGCTTGACTCAACCCACTTTTTATCTCATTTAGACCATTTGACCCATGTTTTGCCTCTAAGAAATCCTGTTTATCTACTGCAATGGCAAAATTGCAGTTTTAACCTTTAGTTCATGTTTTCTTCTCAGAGCACTTGTTCCTTTAGTTAAGCCTTCTTCTAGGTTATGTAGGAGCTTTTGTCTTCTTTATTAGGTCAAAATGAGCTAGTTATGGCTCATGATGAGGCTCTCATCAGGGGCCCGGGTGTGTGTGTGTGCGAGCTGTGAGGCCCACTGATCTGAGCATGAAAATACATAATTAAGCAACCTAATGACAAATTAGGGCACGCTTAGTAGAGGTCTGCTCCCACCCTCTGGGTGCTGTGTATCCCTCAAAAAGTGTGTCCACAAATTAAACAAATTTTTTATTAATTAAGTAGGGTAATGACAGTGGTTAATCACCTATTATGCCTTACTGTTGCTAAGACTTAACGCAGAATAAGACTAAGAAGAAGAAGAAAGGCAGAAGAGGAGTAACGTGGAAAAAGAGAAAGTGAGGGTATAAATACGTATAGTGAAGAAAGAGAGAGTGAGAGAGAATCCAGATACAAAGTGAAGACAGATTGAAACTGTATAAAATAATTATAATATCTATATATATATATGTAGTACAGCCATTTACTTTTATATGTATAACTTCATACCTTTACTAACAGAATAAGATGTTGCTGTATGTGAAATAACCGTCGCTACAGACCTTGGTTTCCCTCTTTTTGTTTGTATATAGTTTTTCTAGGGTCCAGTGACATTTACATCTGTCACTTTAACTATTATATGTGTTACTGTATATGTCAGCATAATAAGTTAAATTAGTATGCTATGTAATCTTAGTTGGTAGTGTATATTTATTTAAGTATTAGTAATATAACTTATAAATAGATAGTTTATAGTATAGTGATGAAGTGTTTGATGATTGTTTATAATTAACTTTTGCAAGCATTTTAATTGATTTTTTGTACACAATTAAACCAAGTATTCATTCATTCTTTGTTAGACATAAAACTTTTTTTTAGAATTAAAGGATAATTTTGGACTTAGAGAGTGATGTAAATCAATAACTACCTCCCAGTGAACGACCTGGAATAAAACCAGTAAAAATTAGTTAATTAAATAATAATGGTCGTAATGATGGTTGGTATTTCGTACAATTCATTACAATGACCCTTATGATATTTTCATTACCATAACCAATCCATCAAAACATACTCCATCATCATCATTACTACCACCGACCATTATTCACCTTTATTTTACTTTTTTAAAATTTTTAATTATTTTTATTTATATACAAGTGAAGCACATTTTAGGCCTTTAAGAGTGTTTTCAATGAGAACTTAAGACCAAAATGAGGGTTTGAAGGCTGGAATAAACAGTAAAGGGGGCTCAGTTATGCTCAATAATGATATGGAAGAAGTGAAAGCAGTTAAGCATGAAATTCAACTTAGATCTCCATTAATTTTGATTTTGGACAGTTAGGCATGCAAGTAAGCTGACAAAGGAGTTGAAATTCAAATTACAAGCCATTCAAATGCAATTAAAATTCCATTTTAGATACATGAAATCTTGTACAATTACTACACAACTTTGAGAACATGTTAGCTAATTTACAGAACATAATCCTAGCCTTTACTATCCTACTGATTCAGACCAACCAATTACTGCTCCATCTCTATTAGCAGCTACTGCTAACCGCATCAACTCCAACAGCAGCAGCAACTACAGCATCAACTACAGCACAATGATCAACAACAACAACCAATTCAGACCATCTGAATTAACTCCAGACGTTTTAATTGAAGTCCATAGGTTGCTGCAACCCCAATTTCAGTACTGAAATGCATTTTGATAAATTAAACACCCAAGATCAGACTTGGTGAAGTCTGATTTGGAATGTTTAATGTCCTAATCAGATGTGAATTAAGTCTGGAAACCATTTTAAAATCAAAGAAAAAGATCTACAATCAATTCTATACCATGACACCATTCTCTTTTGGCAAAACATTTCAAATCCCCTTCTAAAGATCTTTTAAACCTCAATCAAAACCCCCAACATACAATTATGAAAGTAAATGCATGGAGGAAGAAATGTCGCCCCATTTGGGCTTTTAATTTGGGTCATACACTGATTTCTTCACTTGATCTCCTTGAACACCATTGATGGGTGTTCAAGGCAATCATGTGGATAGATCAAGACCCGTTGGGTCCTTGTCCTATCTCAAATCAGAGTTAACTGATTTTCCTTGATAGACTCTCCAACATAGGGATTTACTTAGATACATGCTCATCCATATAATCAAAACAAAACTCAAAACCATTGGAATCATTGCATATACCTAATCAACCTCATCCAATCTCAAAAATCTCGATTAAATCTGATAAAGCCCAAATGAATTTTAAATCACTGATTTGAGTAATAAACACCATTCTAAATAATATGAAGCAATTCGAGTTGGTGAACTAAGATCGGGGGGGTCTTTGTGCATTTGAGAAATGAGTGGGAGACCCCCCAAATTGGTCTTTCGTGCTAATTTCATATATGAGACACGAAGTCCTCAGATCTGAAATTAGACTTGATGGCTGGGTGATCAGTGAAATTAAAATCGAGGAAAAAATGGAATGCAGAATGGAAATATGAAGGGGAAGAAATGTGATCAATGGGAAGGGGGTGAATTCATCTCCTCTGATCTGAAATGATTAGAGGAGGTGTAGTGCGAATTCTACTCTAAATCTACTCCTAAACTACACTAACAGTCATCAGATCATCTCTAATTACTCCTACTCCTAGGAAGCATGTAAATCTAATCTAAGAAAGCATTAAAAAACTACTCTAAGGGAGGAAGATGTCTAAGGTCACCCGCCGGCGGCTGGTGACGATGGAGGAAGGAGGATCAGTAGCTGACGAAGATGTCCAAGGTCTACCACCCGATCGGCTTGCAGCGAGTGAAATTGAAGAGGGGAGAGCCAACTCTGTCACAACCAGTGGAGGAAATTGGGGTGAGGGGAAGCTACTGGTGTGGATGAAAGGATCGACTCATGGGGGAGGGAGTCGACGGGCGCGCATGTGATCAGGGGAGCTCCTTAAGTAGAATCAAGAGTGATTATACTCACCACAATGGTGAGATTACGCGCAAGGGGTTTGGGCGGTGAGGAATTGAGGAGAGGAGCTGTTATGACCCGGTTCTCGAATCTCTACAGGACACGAGAATCGGACTGACTTGACTGATCCCAAGACCCAGTCGTCCAATGAGAAAGTAACCAAAAAACAGTAAAATAAACCACATTCACCATGCAAGTAACTAACAGTAATAAAAGTACAGTAGTAAAGAAGTAACTACTACAGTACACACCACCACAACAGTAGAGAATTTAAACAAGTACAGGAATATAAAGTTACAACAAAAGAGTACAGGAGTGTAACAAAAATACTCACTACAACAGAACGGTACAACAAAAAGGTACACTACTGGGCTCTACTGAGCCCAGCACCCTCTGCAGCCGTAGGCTATGGCTGCTCAACACCTAGACCTGAAAAAGGTTATGAGTACAACATGCCAGCGAACGCTGAGTAGAGTGGCGACTAGCTATCTAAAAACAGTAAAGGTGGACAGGTAGTTGTTGTTTCAATTTCTTTCTTTATTTAACTAATTATTCTTTCTTTCATCACTTGGTTTATTTAACAGGTCTTTTTCTTGATCTCGAATGTTCCTCGTGGGAACGATCTTGATTATAGTCTTTTTCGAAGAGTAGAAGTAGCACGTGGTGCTCTCCTGGCCTGGAGAGTTCCCCGTGGTGATCCTACACTCAGTCAACCACCCCAAGGTCGCTGACAGATGTAACGGTGACTACGGCACGCGCGATAAACACATGGGTAGCTACCCCGCATTGGCACGCGGTCAGTCGTTTTCGTTAACGGGTGCACCCAAAGCAGGGGGACAGTCCTAACCCCAGATCCCAACCCTAGGGCGGCTCGCTCCGCTCTGCACTAAGCAGGGGGACAGTCGCTCTCCTTGGTATTCCGTACTCAAGGGCCAGCTCACTTCCCCGTTCACATTTCCAGTTCCATTCTATTTATTTTCAGGAGCTCTCTCCTAATTCCCCGTAGGGTTCATGCTCATGTTTCTCAGGCCAAGCCATACTAGGTTTCATTATTCAGGTTTATTCGCTGGTAACTCGTGTTTCCAACATTCAATCTTTCATTTCCAATTCATATACAGGTAGCTCATGTTTAATTGCAAACAACAAGAATTATATGCAATGGTTGCTAACAACAGTACATTATATTTCATAGGCAGCTGCTATCCAATTACAGGCAATTGTTATTATTTATTCATCCAAAACTATAATTCATGCATTCCATACAATTACTACAGTATTTCTAGCCCTAGGATTCATGCCATGCCCTAGGATCTAACATTCAATCTAGTGTTTCTGGTCTTAGGATTCATGCCATACCCTAGGACCTACCATTTATTCCAGATATGCATTTATGTTTGTAATTAACTAGGGGAGCCACTCTACCCGCAAAACCAGGAGTAATGGGGACTCGATCGGCAGGTCCGCGTGCCTTCGCAACAGAACGAGGTCCTAACACAAGGATCAACCATAAAGAACCACTGAGAACCAGATAAAAGCATTTCAAACAAGTAGAGGAACTTATACGAAGAAGAACGGAATCTTAAATGTGGAAATCAGACCTCAAACGAACCCTAAACGGGTCAAAAATGACAATTCAGACTCAAATCAGACGTCTGGAACACCTTTCAGACGTCTTAAAAGGTGTCCAGAACCATACCTCACTCTACGCAGCTCCTCAGACGTCCAGGGATCTTGCTAAACCATCTGGACCTAGTTTCAGACGTCCGATCACCTCTCTGAACGTTTGGAGATGCTCCCCGCCGTCTAGTGCCTCGCCCAGATGTCTGAACCGCGTGGGAGGGCGTGTCCCGCGCCTTCCCGAAACGAATTCTGCATGCGCACGCAAAATCTACTTAACACGGCATGCATCAGAGCCTAGGTGGAACGACCTACATGGCCGTATTCGTAAAGGGAGGTATAAGGTGCAGGACGTAACTCTTAGTCGTCTGGAGCTTCCTCGAGACGTCGTCAGCGTCGTCTGGATGTAGGTCCAAACGTCTGATTCTGGGAAAAATCCCAAAATCAGAAGCTCCTTCATCTTCTTCTTGCTGCGCACGGACACGCCACTCTCGCTCGTCCGCTGCTCTAGCTGCAGCAGCGTCGGGGAAGACCTCCCCGACACACCCCTCCGCCTCGCGCACGCCCGACTAGCCTCGAGTTGCTCCGACGAGCTCTCTCTCACGGTTCGTGCTCTCTCCTCTCTTCCCTCTCGCTGCTCCTCTCCTCTCCGCCGCTGCACTCGGCTGCAGCTGCTGCTCTCGCTCTCGCTCTTGCTGGAGAAGGTGGATGGGAGTGGGGTGGCGTGAGGGAGAGGAGGGGGTATAAGTAGGCATGGGGGGAAGGGTTCTGCATTCAGCGAGGGAAGAAGAAAGAGAAGAAGGCGGCTGGGCTCAGTCTGCACGCGGCACAAGCGCAGACTCGAGGTCGTACGCACACAAAAATTGATTTCCAGACGTCTGGGAAGGTGTCCAGACGTCTGGCCCAAGTCCCAAACGTCTTAAAGGGCTTTAATGGCAGAGGTCTTAACAGGAGCACGTGGGGATTCAAATCAAAAAGTGGTCGTTGAATGGGATCTGGGTGAGTTGGTGATCACACGCGCTGATTCGCACAAAGCTTTGAATCAAATCAAGCCATAGATCAAGAGGTGTAGAGAATCAACGGCCACAATGGCCTGTGTTCTTCACGTGCTATAGTACATGCACGAGCTGCAAGTGGTGGTTGGGTTCTCTTAGTGATTTTGCAGGAACACCCCTCAACGAAGGGATAGAAAAAGTGTAAGAAAGCCCATAAGTGGTTATCAATGGTTACAAAGAGATCCTTAAAGGCTTGCAAAAAGGTCCCTACGTCCTACGAATAGGTCCTTGGTTAGTTTTCTAAGGATGAAATGTGATGTACTAAGGACCTAATTGTAAATCATTAATTTTAAAGCCTTAATGATGTCCAAATGCACCTAAGTTTTTATTGATGCTCAATTGAACATATTAGAAGTTAATTACACTTTTGATTTGGAATTTTGAGCTCATTTGTGTGTTCAATTTACAATTGGATCACCATTTCACATTTATTAATGGAATATCTCATTTAATGACCTAATTATATGTTTTTCGCACAAAATTGATGTTTTAGGTCTTTTTCTCTATTTTCCACATTAACCCTATTTATGTGTTAATTTGATAGTGTTTAATCTCGTTTCTAACTTAATTTATACGATTTAGCTATGATGAGTCGCAACTCATCATTCTCCTTCTTAAAGGAAATTCGAGTGCAAGATGGGTTTTTATCACAACTTGCTTGTTGTGTGAATGAAGTGCAAAAAAAGATATCTAGCTTGAAAAGTCATGACTCTCACATTTATATGCAAGTATTATTTCCACTAGCGATACGGGGGATATTGCCAGAGCCAGTTGTTGATTCATTCACAGAGATGAGTAGGTTTTTCAAAGCTGTTTATTTGAAGGTGCTACAAAATGATACATTGGATCATTAGGATAAACAAATAGTCATTACTCTCTGTAAGATGGAATAGATTCTTCCCCCAGCTTTCTTTGATGTAATGGTTCATCTTACCCTGTATCATGCAAATGAAGCGAGAATCGATGGACCTATACAATTCTGATGGATGTATCTTGTGGAGCAATTTTTGAAAAAGCTTAAAGATTATGTTTTGAACAAGGCAAAGCCAGAAGGATCCATTGTAGAAAGATATCTCGTGGAGAAATGCATAAATTTTAATTCAATATATATGAATGAAACAGACAACCGCTTTAATAAACTTCAAAGGAACTATGAGGGGGAATATAATGACAGTGATGAAGAATGTTTGTCAATTTTTGATATCAGAGGAAGATCGATTCTTCATATAGAGTACAAGGTAATTTTAGAAAATTACAGACGTTGCGCACATTTATATATTTTAAAACAAATTCATGAAATCGATCCATTTTACGAGGAATTCGAATGATTACCCCTTTCAAGGACAACTGAATTTGGCTTCTTAAATTGGTTAAAGACAGGGTTAATCAATTAAAAGAGGATAAGGACCTACGATGGGTACCAGATTTTGATGTAATTGTCGATTCACCATTACATTATGCACATTACCACTCTGGGTATATAATAAATGGGTTTAGATCCAGGATAAAAGAAATTGATGATAGAAAGGTTACACAATAAGCCAGAGTTGTTGATTCAGATTTTTCCACTGGTCCAGATGGATATTATGGTGAAATCAGAGAAATTGTGGAAATCAGCTTCAAATTTGATCACAGAGTTGTCCTATTTAAATGTCATTGGTTTGATGTTTTTAAAGAGGGCACCAGTTTCAAAATTGACAAGAAACACAATTTTTTGAGTTTAAATCATAATCGTCAAATTCTTCAGTTTGATGAACCATTCATATTGGCATGTCAAGGGGCATAAGTTTTCCATGTCCTTGATAATTGCAAAAGGGGATGGGTTATATCCATAAGAACAATACCGCGCAACCATTTTGACGTACAGTCTGAAGCATACCAAGAATTAACAAAAGAAGGTCATTTATTTGCAACCGATATTGACATCTAAGGTTAGTAACAATTTCTTTGCTTTATTTCATTTCTGTTTAAATAAAATTCATATTAAAATTGAAAATTATAGGAGCATATATGTCATTACAAAGGGGGTTTGGAGTAAAATTGAAATTCATGTTTGTTGATTTATATATTAATGATTTTTAATTATATTAATTATTGCATTTTTTATGTGTTACAGATGAAGTTATTTAAGAAAAACACAAAAAAAAGAGTCCTCCTGAGACACTACCCTCCACGTAGTCCGATTCGCCTCCTCAGGCTTGGCCACCCCCCCCACAGTAGACTTAGCCACCCCTTTGACAGCAGATTCAACCATCCCCCCAGTCACATTTCGTACGACCCGGGGAGATGTGTTATGGCCAAAATTCGGCCCCTCTGGGAACCCGGGTACGGCTTGCCTCGACTAACCCCAAGACCTAGTCGTCCAATGATAGACTATCCCAAACGTACCAAACAATCCACAAACCACTCATGCAAGTAACTAAGCAATTTAAATAAAGCCAACAAAGGAAATTATAAGTGAGATTCCAGAAAGATAACATACCAAGAGCAGAAACATAGTCACTAGCCATCACAACTAAGGCAAAAAGGTATAACGATAATAGTTCTCAACATAAAATAGAAGTACTCACTAACAACAAAAGTAGTGGAAACGAAAAGGAACAAGTAGAACTATGGCTAGGCTCGACTGGGCCCAGCACTCTCTATAACTGGTCGTGCTGGCTGCTTGACTCCCTAACCTGTACACGGTTGTATATGACGGCGGTCAGCTAACGCTGAGTAGAGTGGTATATTTAAAGTAGTTATAGCATTCAAAACAGTAAAGAAAAGTAGTTTTATGCATGCATTTATCCAATTATCCAATCATACAGTTAATTTACTACTAAGTGTTCATGAACCATTTCTCTAACAAAGGTCCACAGTGCCTCTTAAATCTTCCTGTTCCCTAAGGGAACGATCTTGATTATAGTTTTTCCTGTGATGCAGGATGTACACGTGGCACTCTTTTAGCCAGGAGAGCACCCCGTGGTAGTCGTACACCCGGTCTACCACTCCGAGGTCACGGTCGCGATGTAGCGGTGACTACGACACGCGCAATAAGCGCACGGGTAGCTACGTCTCACTGGCATGCAGTCAGTTGTTTCCACTAGCGAGTATGCCCAAACGTACAGCACAGAACAGAACAGGGGTCTCGCCCCTCAACAGTCGGCGTACCCTCACCGGACTGTTCCGGTTTGCCCAGTGGACCTCAATAGGAGTTGGTGTAGGGGGGCCAGTTCTAACCCCAGGCCCCATGGGGTGGCTAGCTCCCCCCTTACACAAAAGGAACAGTAGCTCTCCTCGGTACCACGTACACGAGGGCCAACTCACTTCCATACCAAGGGACAGTTGCTCTCCTTGGTACCATGTACACGAGGGCCAGCTCACTTCCCTTACTAAGTCCGAACAACCGCCCGTAGGCAACATGTTCCATCATTTCACATATTTTCCACATCACGGTTTTAGTTTTCTTTCAAATTTCCTATAGGGTTCACGCGTAGCTTTCTTTAAACACATAGTAGGTAACTCATGGTTTCATAATCCAGCAATTATCTCAGCAATCAATTATACAAGATCTAACATGTATTTTAGTTCAAGTCATGGTTCAATAATCATAACAGGAAGCTCGTCATTTACCATATTCAGGAAACGTCACAACAGGTTAAGCATGCATATTTCTCTATCTCTGCTCTAGGGTTCATTGCACATCCTAAGAGTTCAATCGATAGTTCTAATGTAACATACACTTCAATTATATAATTCACAAGGCATAACAAAAACCACTCTACCAGGGTAACCAGGAGATGTGGGTTACAAACGGCGGACCTCGCAGCCTCCGCTAGCTCTGTGCACACCATGAATGGATGTCCTACGAATGGTCAACACACACATTACTAACAACTCACATGATAGGAATGTGCTCAAAACAATTAGAACCAAATTCCATCACATTGGAAAATCCGACAGGAAGCCAACGGTACTTCATTTGCGAAAAATCGACCTCGTTTGGGCCCTGAATTAGCCCAAACACACTTCTCAATTCACCTGAACTAGTCTAGGCAGGCTGGTCTAGCTAGACCGGTTGCCTGATGCTTGGAACATTCCAGACAGGCTGATATCAGACGTCTGGAACAACTTCCACACATCTTAAACGACACTAGAATGCTCACCTTGCGTTCTGTGCTAAAAACAGACGTCTAGAATACCTTACGGTCGTCCAGGGGTCCTTCCAGATGTCTGGCAGTGAACTCGGACATCTGGGACAGGTATCAGTCGTCTGAAGAGACGTCCAAATGTCCTAAAGTGTCTGGGGAGCTGTGCCTGCGCCTCTTCCCAACGGCCCTGCACATGCACAATGACGTGCAATCACTCGCAGACTATGCATACGAAAAATATAGGCGGACAAGACCTTACCGTTTGAATCTGCTTTATTGGTCATCTGGTGCTACTTCCGGACGTCCGGTTAGACGTTTGTGGAGAGGTACAGACGTTCGATCTGCGGAGAAAAATCTCCCCAGAGCCCATCGCAAACCTTCCTCTCCTCGCGGAAGGTGTCCATGTCTTGCACAGCTGATACACACCAAGGCGCTTAGACTGTGTAGAGAAAAATACGCCGGACATTGCATTTAAGTCTCAAATGGGGCGTTACCTTAGATTTTTGCATGATATCAGACATCCGGTGACAGCTCTGGATGTCCGATCAGACATTTGTTAGACTTCCTAGACGTCTGATTCTGCGGAAAAATAACTTCGTAGAACCGTTTGCAAGCCTTTCCTCCTCGTGAAACACCGCACCCCCTTTCACCAAGCGCTACAGCAGCAACACTGCCCTCTCTTCCTCGATCTCTCTTGATCTCTGGGACTCCTCCCTCTCCTTCCGCTTGTAGACGAAACGAAAGGAGGGTGGCACTGCTGGAAGAGGGAAATGGGAGAGGGTGGGGGCTCAGGAAATGAGGCAAGGGGTTTAAATAGAGTAGGGGGCTAGGGTTTAGAGGTGTGGGGGTGCGTGAGTGTGGATGGGTCCGGGGCATTTTGCAGGAAATGCTCCGCAAAAGCCTCATTTATCCATAGAACCCCCAAAATAAGAAAATCAGGGGTTATAAATTGCAGCAACCCCCCCTGCTAGATTCCAGAAAATGGCCCCACGACCCTTAGGAAGGGTCATTTCAAGATGGCACGTTTACTACATACGAGGTGGAAGGGAAAGATGAAGGATTTTGCTTAAACCTTGCCAGACCGAGTAGAGGATGATCCAGATTATGGAGGATCAGATGAGGAGTAGGGGGAGGAGGCGGGAGAGGAGGGAGAGGAGGAGGGCGAGGAGGCAGAGGATGAGATGGTGGGGAGTATGTCCCAATTCATGTCAACCCCTCAGCGGTGGGCTCAAGTTTTGATAAGAAATCATATACCTTTAAGAAGTAAATTACTTATATGTTTTAAAGTTTATTATAACTTCAAAAATATATAATGAATATGATTAATGTTTACGCAGGTAGACTAGCAAGAGGACAGGGGAAGATAAAAAATCTAGACCTTCAACGTATCCCTAAGGGCGTGAGAATAACAATTAGGCTTAGAACCACAAGGGAGGTAGAGAATTACCTGGGCTTTATCAGTCGAGTGTGCACAATTGTTAAGTCTATTGTACCCATTTGCTACTTTGACTGGAGGAAGGTACCCGTAGAGCTGAAGAGGCAGTTCCTCCATTAGTTGGAGGAAATTTTATTTATAAAAGTGATTTCTTTTATAACTTTATCATAAAATTATTATAAAGTAAGATTGACATATAATTTTTAAAATTAATGTAGGCAAATTGTAATTGGGGTGACTACCTCAATGCCTCCCGATACATCCTTAAGCATGCCACCAAAATCTAAAGGGATTCGAGGACGGAGATCAAGAGAAATGTAAGAATTTTAAAACATTTACATTTTTATTATATACATAATTTCTTATATTATTTTTAACAATTTATATTTGGTATTTAGTTTTTCTTGAACAAGAGTTCACTTGAGGAGGCAATGGGTGATGCTCCTCTTGATGTCATCCCGATGATTTGAAGAAGGCATGCGAGCATTGGCTGAATCCAAAGATAGAGGTTAGCAAATGATTACAAATTATTCTATTAATTTCATATATCTTTCATTCATAAAAAATATTATTATGTATATGTACAGGAGTAAGCAAGAAAAAATAAGGCCAATAGGGCTAAAGCTCTACTAAGACCCGTTGTTTGGGACGAAGGAGTATCGAGACAGTTAAGAGTCGTTACATAAGTGTTTGAACTACTTTTCAGTTGAATATTACTTAATTTTTATGTTATCTTAATATAATTATATCGTTTTTATATTTTCAGTCCGCTACTCATGATGGGATGGAAATGATTAGAATGAATATATTCGAGGTCACCCACAGTAAGGCTGTAGCTGAGAGTGCTCATAAGTGGATTCATGAGTCATATCAGGAGAAACACGTAAGTTTCTTAAACTCAAAAATATTTATAACTTTTTATGTATATATTATAATAATATTTTTTAATACATGTGGGAGCAAATGGTACAGTTAGTACATCCCCCTACTGGTAAGACGTTTGACAGTGTCCACCAGCCTTTGTAGCTAGAGGACGCATTTAGGAGAGTGATGCCACCAGATCACGGTGGTTTTGTTCGTAGTGCAGGGAGGGCGCATACGTTATCTACCTGGTATGAGAGGAAATGTGCCGTCTCATCTAGTGTCGTTGATCAATTGCATCAAAAAATTGACACACTACAGAGACAAGAGGAAGAGAGGGACAAGAGAGAGACATATATGAAGAGTCAGATGAATGCCATGCAATCACAGATGAATAAGGCGGATAGTAAGATTGAAAAGCTTCTAACCCTTCTTTTACAGAAGGGTCAGTCAGAACATCCGTCTTCATCAGATCCCAACATCCACAGACGAGACGACGACATGAGTGAAGCTGGTTCTATTGGGCAGCTGCATGGTGATGTTTATATATATTTTTTTCTTATGTTTTTCATGTAAATATTTTATTTTCATTTTATGTAAAACTTTCATTTTCAAAGTTTTTATGTACTAGACTTTTTAGATTTATGCAATATAAACTTCTCTTCATTAACAAGTCATTTAAGTATATTTAGTATGTGATTATATCATTTTGTAATTCTTTTTTAAAAAATAATTTCATACATTTGCCGTCGATTACTTAATTAATCGACGGCTTATAAATGATGGGAAGAATATTTTTCCCATCGCTTTCCAGAATAACCGACGGCGACAATATCTTTCAGACTAATCGCGTCACATATTTTTCGTCGCTTATAAGTAAACTGACGGGAAAAATATTTGTGCCGTCATATATATGTCTTCGGTTCTAACGATATGTGATAGCAAAAATATTTTTGCCGTTAGTTTACTTATAAGCGAAGGTAAAGGTATATATAATCGACAGAGAAATTTCAGAAATGAGTGCGTAAAGGTGGAAAAAAGAGATAGATTAATGTCGTCGCTTGACAAATAAGCAACGGCACATATACGTACCGTCGATTTTGAAACGACGGTGAAACATATAAACCGACCTTGGGTGAACACTTTTTTTATCGTCGATTCTGAATAAACTGATGGAATTATATTTTCCGTCGATTTTTAACTGGTATTGAAATGGTCAATCCGTCTTGTGATCAGACATTATTTTGACGTCGGATGTACCTTTAAACATATAAAAAAAATGAAATAATGACGATCATAATGACATCACTTAATGACATCAATTAATAAAATTTACTGTCAATTTGTGACCCAAACAAAAATAAAATATATTATAGTAATTTTTGATCTTCAAATATATTCCAAACCATGAAAGGAAATGCTTCCGATCAAACTCCCATTTTACATCCGGTGTTCATTTATATTATATACATTAAACATATTTACTTATACAATATTGTTATATATATATACATCACCAACCTGTAAATACAACACTAAACCAGCTACTCCGAAAATAAAACCACCCTTCAGTGCAGCTATCCCACAAATATATATAAAATTATAACAAGATAAACTTAAATCTTTACTGGACAATGATGTCAAAATTCATTCCGATTAATTAAGTACACATACATGATGTAACACACACGGTGTTACCTTCGATTTCAAACACATCTGCTATATTCTGATACATTAAATAATGCTAGCTCATAATAAGTACTTATACATTGAAATTATTAACATATGGCAAAGGCATGTCAAAGAAAAAAAAAAAAAATCAGGAGCATTATTGTCCAACAAATATTTTACAACTCCCTAATTTCCCTGACAGCTACAAATCAACTACCTAATTCCATCAAATCCAACAGCTTTCTAAATTTCATTCCAACAACCAAACAACGAAATTCCTCCAAACAAGCAATTGATTCCACAAATTTCAAATTTCATGCAAAGCCATCAATGGCATCCAAACACAGAAAGGGTCAAATTCCTCCTCTAATCTCACTTCACCGTTCCTCTTGCAATTCCTCTTTTTTACTTCCACTAAACAAATGGACCCATTGGGTTGTAAGTTGTTTTAGCCGTGGAGAAGCCGAAGCACTTTGAAAAGCACAGCACTTCAGCAGCTCGAAATCTAACCGTTTTTAGATTTGAAAAAAATCTTCAATCTAATTAAAATTTTCTACTTCCGAAACCCTATCTCGAGCAAAGTCTGGAACTAACTTTCTTGTATCCTAACTAAATCTAAGCCATTGTACAAATAATTATATTCCATGATACACTTTTATATGAAAATAAAGAATCGGGAAAATTCCACAAACTACAACACTCGCCTTGAAAAGTAAAACCATATGTGTTTGTGTGTGTGTGTGGTTATGTGCATGCACGCATGAATGCATAGCTATGCCACTATACTTGAGAGGAAGAAGGATCAATACTCAAAGGTCAGCATTCTTCATCCATATAAATTTTGAAAAGAGCACCAACCTATATCTTCTATTTAGATCTCGATCCAAATTAACAAAACAAATCTAAGTGCAAAATCCATGCAGAGGCGTCAATCTTCAGCAAATGCAATCCCTGAATCTTACAAAAAGAATGGCACGTTAAAAGTCCTCCAATTAATTTTTTAAATTATAGATCATCATTGCTCCTCTTCATCATAATAATAAACAGCAACCAATATCTTTTATTTGGATCTCAATCAAAATTAACAAAACAAATCTAAGTGCAAAATCCATGCCCAAGCATCAATCTTCACCAAATCTGAATCTTACAAAAAGAATAGCATGTTAAAAGTCCTCCAATTATTTTTTGAAATGATAGTCTGTCATTGCTCCTCTTCATCATAATAATAAACAACCCTCTTGGATCATATTCCAACGTATGAATTAGTATACGTATTTATATATATAGATATAATTATTCAATATGAAGTTATGGACTATCATGTTAATGTTCATTATTCAAAGTGATCGATTAAATTTTATTAAGGATATGGACATAAAATGTAAAATAATTAGTGTGATTTTTAAATGTTATGTACATAGATTTTTTGATATTTTGTATTTTCTTGATGGACGGTTATGCAAAATGCAATTTGCAATGAGTGTAACTAATTGCCTATTATGGAGTCATGGTCCCCAAGAAACTCTTGGTATCATTCTCTTGCAGGTGTGCTGATTATCTGAAGAAGGTCTTTTTCTTCTTGGCGTTGATGTAAACACATTTACACTACTTAAAATGTCTATTTATGCATGTTCTTAAGCATAGGATTGCATTTCATGATATAAATATTGCATAACATGCATCATCTTGCATTTAGAGTAGTTTGAATAAAATGGAGGTTAATTGTCTCCTTTTATGTGCTTGGACAGGGCAAACATTTTATCGGGGCCTCGGATCAAAGATCCAACTGTATGGATGTGATCAGGGCGACGATTGGAGTTCAACGACTCCAAGATCGCCCTAATCAGGCATCCGTAGCATCAGATATAGATCGGGGAACCCTAGAAGATCAAGGGCCAGGATGGTGTAAATCCGTACTTCAGATGACAAATCCGATCGCACGGATGAATTCGGATCGACGATCGCAGTCCAACGACACAAAAATCGAGTCAATCCGACATCCGTGGTACCATCTACAACTTCCAGAAAATGGACGGCCAAGATGACGCCACGTGGCGCCATCTCAGCCGCCTAAACGGCCGCTTGCACTTTGTGAAGGCCCCCGCCCGATCGCTCTCCGCTGTCAGATGGAGATCCAACGGCTGTGGTCTCTCGCGCTTAAAAGTGTCCGCGCGACCATTTCGTCCGCGTAGCGCAGCGGCGACGCAGCAGCTGGCGAAGCAGAGGTCGCGGGTTCGAGCTGCGGTGAGGGGGTGAAAGGCGTGGGCGAGCGGGCACGGATGAGCGTCAGATGAAGATCCAACGGCTGTGCGCGCTCAATCAGGACGACGCGCGATCGCACGCGGGCGGGCGCGGACGCGATTTAAGCCGTCCGATCTCGCGATCGGACGGCTGAGACTTCGCGGACGTGCGTAGGCGTTACTCGCGCGGGCAGCTGAGCGGGCGCGCGTGGGCGCGGCGGCGACGGCCACGTCGGGGCTTTAGTGACGGATTTATCCGTCACTAAAGACCCCTTATTTATTATTTTGAAGATGTAATGTCCATTTTGCCCCCACTCCTTGCAACTATAAAAGGAGACCCCTCCATACGAAATTTTCATCCCTTCCTTCTCCTCTCTACCCCTCCAAAGCTCAAGAGAAGCTTGTCCCACACCCAGGATGCTTCTCGCGAGATAAAGTCCAAATTTTCGTCCCCCTTCGGAAGTGGATCCCGCGACGACGACGGCGTGCTGCTCCGTTCCCGTTCTTCTGCTTCGTCCTCCTTCGTCCCGCTTCATCCTCCTTCGTCCAGGCATCGTCCCGTCCGGCTCGTCCTCCAAGCGACCGTCGAGGAGGATTCTCTCTCCCTACTCTTTTTACTGCTTTCTAATATAGATTTACTGCTTTCTAGAGTAATCGCTTTATGCTTTCTAGTTGTAACGAACGATCTCTTTTATGATAAATTCCTTGTCTATTCTACATCTCATTTTGATTTCCATCTGTAGTATTCTCTCTCTCTCTCTTACTCTCTCTCTCTTCTATTTGTTGTAGATACTTAGATAGTTTAAATTGAATTTCTTCGTGACAAAATAAAAACGAAACGTGAAGTTTTTAAATCAAACGTCCGCCTCCCTGTGTTCGACCCGAAATTTTAATTTCGGTATAAATTTTATTTGTTGAACATGAATCCTTCGCTTTCGAACTACAACGACGGGTTTTTCCAAAACCGAACACGTTAGCGTAGGTTCGTAAACGTTCAACATTTTGGCGCCGTTGCCGGGGAGGCAACGATCTTTGATTTCTCTTCGCGTTTTGTAACTTACAAATCATTTACTCACTTTTCTCCTTTCTTATTGTAATTGCAGGTACTCTTTTGAGGCAAGCAAAAGCGGTAGATTGGAGTAAAGTGCTGTGGAAGGTTTTGTAAGCTATCCCCCATTCTTTCCCCCTCCATAGATTTCATTTGCCACATTAAATCCAAATTCCAATTAACCTAGGTGTTTGCATAAATCCTAGGAATAATTTGGTTGTTTGGATTTCCACTCACATTCATTCCACCTTCGTTCATAAAAAAAATAATAATAACAAAAAGATAATCTTGTGGGGTAATTTTTAACAAATACACAATGTACACCCACATTTAAAGGCACTTAACCGAATTGATTTGTTTCTACTCAACCGGGTTCTGATCTGTGGGACCGGTACACATAAAGCAACACATAAAAGAGTAGAAATCATTCTAAGTTAACCATCTTTGTGTGCCTAACTTAGTGGTGCATTTGAGGCCAATTGTTTGAGTTGATTGGGCCGCACCACTTCAAATAAAATCAACTCATCAAGTAGCTGCCAATTAGGTTCAACTCTTAGGGATTTACCAGGCACTCCACATTCTTTTTAAACTTTAAAGGAAAACATCTTCACCTGTGCTTGTAAAACTTGGTGTGCCAACGAAACTTTATTGAAAACACCTAAAGTTGAATCCTAAAAGCTACTAAGCAAGATTTGAATCTTAAAATTCACCACATCAAAAACAATCTTGCTTGAAAACCACTGGTTGTGCACTCACACACAAATCAATCAACCATTAAGGGCACAACCCATTTAAAGGGCCCATCACATTCCAATGCACATTCAAACCTAGCCCTAAATAAAACAGAGTAGACGTTGGCCTTAAGGATTGGACTCGCTCTTCAGAACTCAGAACGAGATTATTTTTTATTAGTCTGTTTCTACTGTTCAATCTGATGTCTAGCTAGGGGAGCAGAGTCAAACGATCGCGGCTGGGGGGTACACTAGGAACCGGAGGCGCAAGCCGAAGGAAGAACCTTCTCCCCAGTCCCTCCTTCTAACTGGTTGGATTGAACAGACGGAAGTAGATCAAATCGTTCCTTTATCTCAAGACGGGTTTTGAGAGTCTGTAGGTCTTTAGGCTAACATATTTAAGGACATGTTTGATTGTTTGTATTGCAGGGCACCTTTCTTCCTCCCTTGTATCATGAATCCTTCCACATATTTCACGCATTCCCGCTCTTTCCCTCCTGTTGTAAATTATCCTCAACATGACGATTATCCCAACTCGTATTGTAATCGACCATTAGTTAGTTGGGATAATTCGGATTGGGGATACAATTCCGGACCCCCGTGTTTAGGGTATAACCCTGAACACTTTGATTCTGATTTCTATCCTTCTCAGAGTTACATCGATTATAGATCGTCCTCCTTTCATGAACAGCATAATACGATCTACAATCAAGAAGGATACACTGATCCTTACCCATCCTCTGATTTCACTGCCTTTAGGTCATCACCATCTTTTGAACAATCTGAAATGACCTATTATCAGGATGGGTATAACGAATCTCAATTCGTTAATTCCTCTACATTGATGTCAAACCCGCCCAACCCTGAACCAACTCATTTGGTTCAGGTTAATCAGGTTCAAGATAAGGTTCTGGCTAACTTGAGGAATATCATTCAATCTTTAGAAGTTCAGCCAATACCTTGCATTGAGAGATTGGAGCCCCTGATTGAAATGATTGATGATTTAAACAAGTCTTTGTTGGATTGGCTCCAGGATGTTAAGGATAAGTACCCGGGTGAGTTTCTACTTGGGAAATTAGCGAAATTGAGGATGAGATTCGTGGTTGCTTTGATTCAATCTTGGAATAATTCGCAAGATGAACTCTCTTCAGGAAAGCCAATGACAGAACCCGCTCAGGCACCTGTTGGGGGGGACAAGTGTTATGAGGCTGACCAGATTGAATTAAAGCAACCAATTAAAGATGATCTGATTTCTTCACCTGAGATCCCTAAGCCGGGTTACAAGGAAACGTGTGTCTCCTTGGAACACAAAGTGACAAATGATTTTGGGACATACATTGATACGGATCCTGATGGTGAAGATTCAAGTTGCGAAGTCTCACGCGAGTTTTCTGAACCCGATTTCTGTGAGACAATTGGGCCTGAGGAATCTGATAGATCATTTAATAGCCCAATAACTGAGGAAACTGATCTTATTAGGGCACACATTACGGATCCAGAATCACATTTTCTGGAGGAATCAATTCAATGCCCTGATTATCAGTTACACCCTGTTGAGCTTATTGATGATTCTAATTCTGAGATAATTAGACCCAAGTCAATTTTGATTCTGCCACATCATTTAGACTTGGAGATTTCAGACGGGGTGATTAATGTACAAGAGGTCCTGGAATTTGATATGCTGAATGAGGAGGATAGGAGCGGGGAAGTTCTGATTTGGGAAGTTAATTTTGGAGGAAATGGAAGATTGAGTCGAAGGGTTCCTTTTAAGCTGAAACCATCAAATCAGAACCCTTACGACATTTGTTTCGAGGATGTTCAACTCAAGCACACATTCAACGATTATCCTTTTGAGCTTCAATTTTCTGTAACCCGACTTTTTGGTCTTGGGTTGCATCCTCAGAAATCACAGGCCCGATCCCGCTTACATTCTGATTTTAGATTTTGGGTAATTTTTATCCAGAACCTAAGATATTCTCGATTATGGGGTGTGGGTCTGCACCACAATCTGGTCCACATCTGTGGACCTCTGCTGACAGGTCAGAGGATTCTTCTGTTCATTCTAATTCTGACCTGCACATGTGAATTCTTCATTTCTTTTCTTTGTATAGTGTGCCTAGCTGAAGGCACTAAACTCAGCACTTATACAGTTCTTTTTCGTTTTCATCTTGGAGCGGACCTGATATTCATGCAATTCAGGTGCTTTCTACAATTTTCCACTCTGTTTTATGTCTTTTTAATACAATGAGGACATTGCATTAGATAGGCATGGGGGGGTGGATATTCATCTCTGAATTCATTTGTCAGCTCCGTAGATTTGTTTATTTTCTTTTATAAAAAAAAAATAAATAAAAATTTCAGAATTAGGAAAGAGAATTTGGGTTTAAGAAAATTTTCAATCTTAGGAAATACTACATTAGGATCTGAACACAAAGACCCCTCAGGTCTTTGGACTTAATTAGCCTGTGTATCCACTAAAATGTGGATTTATCTTTGAGTCCTCGCCACCTTAATTCTATTATAATTGGAATAAATAAGTTTGGGTGATAAGTACACGATTTATCAACCTACCCTCTGATTTGAGGGAATTTCGAGTCTTAAGCATCTACACACTTTCTTTGCACTGACTCGTTGTTCGGCGATTTTTACGGAAATTGGATAGCTAATGAACCTTCTAGGGTGATATGCCACACTTCGCCGCACGAGTATGGCTGGCAAGTTGTCGGTGGTAACAGCTCATCGACCGGTTGTCCAGAACCCAGCTTAGAAAATGCACTAAAATTCCTAAAAACACTTAGGAAGAAGCGGAGAAGTAGAATAAACCGGGGAGATATACACTGGATTCACCCTTGTGTTGACCCCGTTATAAAATAAAAGTAGGGAGAAAGCTACCGGTTGTAAAGATACACCTTTAGGCCGAATTCTTTTTGAGGTCACCTAGAGGCGTAGAAATCCGAAGTCCGTTCTAATTGCCGGTCAACGAGTCTATCACAATCACAATAAGATGCTTAAAACTTAGGGTTCTCATCAAATCTTGGGTGAGTTGAATGGTCGTAGAAAGCCACTCTTGAACCCTAAAATTTGAAAATCCAAAAAAAAATTAGAAAAGAGTAAAAAGAGAAAAAGAAATTTTTCTTTGAATAAGGCGAGGGCTTGAGGCGGTCTACATTTTGGCTGATACCCGGGCACTGTTGTGTCTTTGAAAGTTCAGTTCCTAAGTAGACAATTTCTTAATGATTGAAAATAACTCAGGTCCAAATAATCTAACCTAATTCTTTTATAAATAGCATATAGTTTTTGCTAGGGACTAGCAAAAGATAGGCATGGGGGTATGATGTAAACACATTTACACTACTTAAAATGTCTATTTATGCATGTTCTTAAGCATAGGATTGCATTTCATGATATAAATATTGCATAACATGCATCATCTTGCATTTAGAGTAGTTTGAATAAAATGGAGGTTAATTGTCTCCTTTTATGTGCTTGGACAGGGCAAACATTTTATCGGGGCCTCGGATCAAAGATCCAACCGTATGGATGTGATCAGGGCGACGATTGGAGTTCAACGACTCCAAGATCGCCCTAATCAGGCATCCGTAGCATCAGATATAGACCGGGGAACCCTAGAAGATCAAGGGCCAGGATGGTGTAAATCCATACTTCAGATGACAAATCCGACTGCACAGATGAATTTGGATCGACGATCGCAGTCTAACGACACAAAAATCGAGTCAATCCGACATCCGTGGCACCATCTACAACTTCCAGAAGATGGACGGCCAAGATGGCGCCACGTGGCGCCATCTCAGCCGCCCAAACGGCCGCTTGCACTTTGTGAAGGCCCCCGCCCGATCGCTCTCCGCCGTCAGATGGAGATCCAACGGCTGTGGTCGCTCGCGCTTAAAAGTGTCCGCGCGACCATTTCGTCCGCGTAGCGCAGCGGCGACGCAGCAGCGGGCGAAGTAGAGGTCGCGGGTTCGAGCCGCGGTGAGGGGGTGAAAGGCGCGGGCGAGCGGGCGCGGACGAGCGTCAGATGAAGATCCAACGGCTGTTCGCGCTCAATCAGGACGACGCGCGATTGGACGCCGGGCGTAACGCGTGATCGCACGAGGGCGGGCGCGCTACGCAGCGGGCGCGGACACGATTTAAGCCGTCCGATCTCGCGATCGGACGGCTGAGACTTCGCGGACGTGCGTAGGCGTTACGCGCGCGGGCAGCCGAGCGGGCGCGCGTGGGCGCGGCGGTGACGGCCATGTCGGGGCTTTAGTGACGGATTTATCTGTCACTAAAGACCCCTTATTTATTATTTTGAAGATGTAATGTCCATTTTGCCCCCACTCCTTGCAACTATAAAAGGAGACCCACTCCATACAAAATTTTCATCCCTTCCTTCTCCTCTCTACCCCTCCAAAGCTCAAGAGAAGCTTGTCCCACACCCGGGATGCTTCTCGCGAGATAAAGTCCAAATTTTCGTCCCCCTTCGGAAGTGGATCCCGCGACGACGACGGCGTGTTGCTCCGTTCCCGTTCTTCTGCTTCGTCCTCCTTCGTCCAGGCGTCGTCCCGTCCAGCTCGTCCTCTAAGAGACCGTCGAGGAGGATTCTCTCTCCCTACTCTTTTTACTGCTTTCTAATATAGATTTACTGCTTTCTAGAGTAATCGCTTTATGCTTTCTAGTTGTAACGAACGATCTCTTTTATGATAAATTCCTTGTCTATTCTACATCTCATTTTGATTTCCATCTGTAGTATTCTCTCTCTCTCTCTTACTCTCTTTCTCTCTTCTATTTGTTGTAGATACTTAGATAGTTTAAATTGAATTTCTTCGTGACAAAATAAAAATGAAACGTGAAGTTTTTAAATCAAACGTCCGCCTCCCTGTGTTCGACCCGGAATTTTAATTTCGGTATAAATTTTATTTGTTGAACACGAATCCTTCGCTTTCGAACTACAACGACGGGTTTTTCCAAAACCGAACACGTTAGCGTAGGTTCGTAAACGTTCAACAGGCGTCAAGGTTAGATCTCTCTTATTGATCTAAGGGATCTCTTGGAAGGTCATTCCCACGTTTGTGGCCTCTTACTTCGCTGGAAAGAATATATATAGGTTTCTCTACATATTTATTTCAATAAATTTCTATGTAATTTTTATATCTTATGAAAAAGCCATTAAACCCTCTCTTATGCTCATATATATATTTGCTAGTAACACCTAGGATCAGTAAAGACTAAGATAGATGTTTCATCTTCTCAAAAAACTCAAAATATATCTCATAATTGTAGTCAATACCGATACCTCTCCATGAGTATCGGTACTTAGGCGTTACAGATAGGGGACTGTAGTTTACATGTACCGATACTAGTTAACTATAGGTAAGGTTTTGAGGCTCCAGGTGCGTGGACTGTGGCATACTAGTTGGTCAGTACTCACCATGAGTACCGGTACTTGTTGGTCACAGTTCAAATTCTAGCTTCTCCTTATCCATAAACTGTAACTTATGTTTACCGGTACTCACCGCGAGTACTAGTGCACATAAGATACTGTTCAGGTTCTGGATCAGAAGAGGACAAGATCTGTAGCTTACTAGTCCCGGTACTTGGCTTTAGTATCGATACTTGTTAGCTACAGACAAAGTAGCCAGTATTCAACAAGTACTGGTACTAGTTATGAGTATCGGTACTCGTTGAGATCAATTATTCCTGGAGTGATACCAGTATACAATGAGTACCGGTACTTATTACTGATGAGTCCATTAAAATGGACTAATATTAAGCCTAAGTATCTTTAATTGTACAATTTAGGTGTGTTAATAATGGTAATTAAGTTATAAAAGATTTGTACACCTCATGATTTAAGTTATAACATTCTATAACTTATTGATTCTATTATTTTTATGTGCAGGTAATAAAATGCACAAAGAGCAAGGGTGGGGGGATAAATTTCCCCAAACAGCCGCAACTCTCTTTCCCCCCTCCCCCGCCGGACATTGGGGTAATCTTCTTGCGCCGCCTTTCTCAACAGCCATGACCGGGGATTTGGGAAAATCCCTGAACTCACGCGGTGAGGGGAGAACTTAAAAAGAAGAGGCAGGGAGAGAGGAAGGCCATCCGGAGAGAAAAAAAGCGTGCACTGTGCCGCACTGTGCCCTCTTTCCCCTTGCGGGGAAAAACCTCCACCAACGTGCACGTCTCCGCTGGCGCACCATCCTTGCGCGCCTCCTCTTTCCTGCAGTTCAAGCACCGCTCACCAACTGCCCACACCAGCACCCCCTGTTGCAGGCAGTCTCCAGCCCCGCATGCGCACACGCGTCCCTGCAGCCCCACGCCACAGCAGGTGCTCACGCGCAAGCCCGCGCCTCTCCTCCAACGCGCCCCAACCTCTCAAGCAGGCGCCCGCACGCCATCTCCCGCGCCTCAACCCTGCCCGCTCGCCATCTCCAGCGCGTGCACCAGTGCGCCCCACCGCTCCACCTTCCTGCAGACCGCCGCCCATCTGCAAGCGTGCTCCACCGCCATCTGCAGGCGCTCTCCGCCTGCGTGCATCCATGCCACGCCACTCCTCCTTGCATTCGCACCCTGCTGCAGGCGCTCTCTGCCCGCGCACCAGCGCACGCACACACCCTCTCACACAGCCACCGGAGTAGCTAGGCCCTCTTACTCCACAGGCCGGAGCTCCGGCCACCGCCGCCGGCCGCCTTTGGTCACCTTCGTCGCCGCCGCTGCCACCGTCGGAAAGCTCTCGACTTCGCCGTCCTCTTGAGCCTTGCATTGACTCCCGCGGTTCTCTCTCTCTCTCGAGAGGAGGAGAGAGGAAGAAAGCCCTATTTTCATCTTAATTAAAAATTACATTTAATGCCATTGCTACCAATTTGATTTTTTTATTATTATTATATTGTGGCAGAATTGCATTCAAGCACTCATGGTTCTTTATAATTGCATGGTATTGATATTAACTAGTTTAAAGGTTGATTTTGGGCTTAACTTAAGTACTAATTGTTTTTAGTACACATCATGTGAAAACTGCATGAATTCATCCTAAAGTTATTGAGGATTTCTGTGAGGGAAAACTGCACTTACACCCTTAACTTTTTAGGTTATTGCAAATCTACTTTCCTTCACATTTTAAGTCCGATTTGAAAAGGGATTTCGCACTATCTGAAATAACATTAAATAATTGATTGCATCATTGCCTCCCTGTGGACACAACTTGCTCTTCTGCGAGTGGTTATTTTCATTATTTTTTATTAGTCGATTTTTCCACCACTTAAATACTATAACGCTAAGTGAAAAGTTGACCATCAAAATTGGCGCCGTTGCCGAGGAGGCAATAGACGTAATAGATTTACTTTATTATTCTTGAATCTTTTAAATTGAGAAATTATCTAATCATTTTGATTATTGTGCAAGGAATCCGCCGAGGCGACGAGGCGCAACAGAGCAGTGACAACAACCACGAGTTAAGCCACACGAGGAAAAGACGAAGGAGACCAAGATCCTGTTTCGCAAAGGATTCTCCGTCGTCACAATTTAATTTTGTCTTTTCGCCCTTGTAATTTGGGGCTAAATTTTGGGGGTTTGTCCCTGCATTCTTTAGCTACTAGGGCTTACAATATTTTTGGTGCATGTGTAATTATATTTTCTGCTTGCTTGATTTTAAAAACCAATAAAAAATATCGAGCTGCCTATTTAGAAGTTGCATGCTCTTAGGTGCGTGCATTTAGGGGTGATTGAGCAGCATATTAGATCTTATTATTGCATTGCAAGCATCTTAGCACGAAGATTGCTGGAGACAGGTATATCTTTCTAACTTTTGCATCCAGCTTCTGTTCACGCATTTGCATTCCAATTTAAATTCAAGACCACCAAATTGTTTGAATTTACTAATTAAGTGGTCACATAACTAAAAGCAGAACTAATAATCAGATTCAACCCTAAAAGTAATTCACTTTTGATCTGATTCTAAGGGACTTGTCTGCGATTTTAAAAAGAAATTACAAAGATTTGCGGTGTGTTGCACACTTTTGATACTGAGCACGCACATTAGGCACCGCACTAAGGCTCGATCCCGTAAGGCTATAGGCACCGATCTCTTTATCGGTGCAGACCCTCCTATTGTGCTTTGTGGTAGTGGTGATACTATCTTTTGATCAAGTGTTTTGATACTCCACGGAGGGGGACACCCCTTAAAGTAACAAAAGGGTAGTTAAGGGGCACCGCATACTCATCGCCTCAAAGGAAGGGTTCGCCCTACTTGCATCCCTTTGTTCGTTCTTGGAGTAACTTCTCTCTTGATCACCTGGAAGTATCATCCAAGCAAAGTATAGGTCCTAGGGCACTCGAAGGTTGAATTAAGGCACATAATTGCAGTGAAAACTTGTTTGGCCATTTATTTTAACTAATTTAACATCCACAATAAAGAAGGTTAAGATTTCAAGTCCACACCCCTCTTATACCACTTATGTGGGAATGGAGGGATAAGTTTTGATCTTTTGACTTATCTTTGGAGTGGAGGTTTGACTTAATAATAAAATAAAAAATTTCTGAATTGTGTTTTGTATGCTTGGTAGACGCTCTCTTGAGGGTAGTCTAGTGTTTGATCCTAAGCCCGAGAGAATTCTTAAGAGAGCTCACCTAGGAGAAGAAAGAGAAGAAATGGCTGAGCAAGGTGCAAATCAACAAAGGACCCTAAGGGACTATTTTATTCCTACCAACCAACCTGCACAAGCACTAAGACGACCGGCAGGGGATAATCCGTATGAGATCAAGAGCAGTACCATATCTTTATTGCCCTCTTTTTATGGTACTATTAGGGAGGACCCCTACCAGCATTTGGAGGAATTCACCGAGGTCTGTTCCACGGTGAAGCTCCAGGGCTTTACTAATGAAGCCCTGATGAGGACTTTATTTCCTTTCTCCCTAAAGGATAAGGCCAAGCACTGGTATCATACCCTCGATGCAAGGGTAAATGATTGAGCTACCCTTAAGGGAGAATTTTTAAAAAAGTATTTTCCTATGAGTAAAACCAACCATTACAGAAGAGAGATTATGGGTTTTACTCAACAGGAAGGGGAGCAATTTCATGAGACTTGGGAGCGCTTTAATGACCTTCTTAGGTTATGCCCCCACCATCAAGTGCCAAGATGGCAGTTGGTCGAAAGGTTCTATAATGGATTATCTGAAAGGCATAGGCAAACCATTGATGCAGCCTGTGCAGGAACCTTCATGACCAGAACTGAGGATGAAGCCTGGGCATTATTTGAAACTTTAAGTGACAACTCCATACATTTGTCCTCTACGTATCAAGAAAGAAAACCATCAATCTTGCAGAGGAAGATAGAGGCTCATAAAGCTAGGGCTTCTCATGATTTGGCTTATCAGATTCAACTATTGAATAAAAACTTTGATAGGCTTTTAGCAAACCCCGGCATAAACCCGCAAGCAACCTCTATTTTTCAGGCTTTAAGAGAATGCTCCATTTGCCAAAGCACAACGCATGCCACTGCGGAGTGCCATCAGGCAACCCAATTCCCTGAGTTGATTTATGCCGACTTGAAGCTGGCCTAAGGTTTCCGCCCCCCTCGCAATAACCCTTACTCCAACACTTATAATCTAGGGTGGCGGAACCATCCAAACTTCTCTTGGAAGCAAGTTGATGCTTCTAACTCAGGGAATACAAGACCCTTACCTCCCCAGCCCACATACCAACCTTCTTATGAAAACCCTCTTCCGAATAAGCCCTCTGAGATGGATGAACTGAAGGCCATGATGAAAGCGATGCCAGAGCATCAGAGTATGGTTATCCAATCTCAGAATAAGATGATTACTGATATGCAATCCCAAATTGGTCATCTTACTGAGGCAGTTAGGCAACGTGATCTGGGGAAGCTGCCTAGCTCTTCTGAGGAGAACCCTAAGGGCAAGGGGGTTGTATTCAGGGAGCACGCCCAAGCAGTGACCGTGTTGAGGAGTGAAAAAAAGATTGACAAGCCTGATAACACTCCTATGGTTACATCTCAGAATTCCCCTTCCACACCTGACCCGACTTCCATCTCACCCAAGGAAGAGCCACACCACTCTCCCACACAAAAAATCATCCACAATGAGGATGTCATCCTACCACCACCCCTTTCCCGCCATGACGACCCCTCTACTCAGAAGCCGAGGGTGCCCTATCCAGAGTGCCTATCTGCTCCTGGGGAATCTTCTGTTGGCTCATCTGGAGCCAAGGATAGGACGGAAGAGATTATGGATACTTGGTTCAGTGCCAATCCTCTATGGTTTTAATATCTCGTTGTAGTATAGTATAGAGGAGCAGTTACCAGTTTAATATAATTTGTTACTTGGAAAATAAAAGTTTTCCTAGGTCGAACTCAGGGAGCAAATTGTATTCTAGAAGTACAAAGTTTCTATTACAAAAGTGAAAAGAGAGAGAGAGAGATTTATTTTGTTGGCTTTTTCTTCTTCTCTTCTTTCTCCCTTTGCTTGTCTTCTTCTCTTCTTTCTCGGATCTTCTTCCTTGTTCTTCTCTTTTCTTCTTTCTTCAGAGCTTCTTCTATTTCTTCTCTTCTTCTTTCAGCTCTGTCTTCCTTGCGCTTCTCGTCTTCTTCTTCAGCTTCTCTTTTTCTTCTTCCTCTGTGCGGTGCCTGCTCTTCTTTCCTCCTTCTTCTCTTCCTCTGCAGAGCGTCGTCTGATTTTCCAATCAGACGACTTAAGTCATCGCTGCTACAGTGCTACTTGGTGCTCCTCCTTCTTCCTTCAGTCTTTCTTCGTCGGCCTTCTTCTTCTCTGCCTCGCTTTTCTTCAAGCAGCCACAGCTCTGGCTGCTCCTTTCTTCTTTCTCTTCTCCTTCTTCCTCTGCAGTCTACCCTCTCTTCTTCTTCTTCCTCTGTGCCTGCACACTCACAGATTGGTCAGGGCAAAAACCTACTCTACCCTCTCCCGCGTCTCTCCCTCTCAGATTCCGCTCGTAGGATAGCTCTCCCAGAGCTGCCGGGTATTCGGGTACTGGTCGTGCCCGAGTCCAGGCTCACCGGCGTGCGGTGGTGGGCGAGGAGTGCAGGTCTGGTAAACGGGTCGGGCCAGGTCCGCGGGGGGTGATCGCGGACGAGGCCGGGTGAGTGGGTGAGAGGGACCTCACCTCGTGTACTGAGGCGATAAGCTTATTTCACAAAAACAATTTAAACCGGTGCGGCGCTTTGAAATCCCACGATGTGGGACTAAATTTTGTCCCTCGCTTGCGCGCGCCCGCAGGAAGGCGCGACCTGGCTTCTGCAGCAACGTGCTTGTTTCTCTTCGCAGATCTGCTCCTTGCCCTCGCTCAAGTCCCCCCGCTTCGCCTCAGCTGGGATGATGTTGCTGCAGGGCCTGGAGCTTGCTTGGAAGCTCCTCGCCTTGTCACCAATGGCGGCCGGGGCTGCAGACCTGCCAAACACAAACAGGGCCTCTCGGCCTAATCAGACTACAGGGTGACCTTCGCCGTGGCACGGCGAAGGTAATGCAGGGGGTAGCAGGTTGTGGGGCGGTGTCTGGCGGCGGCCCTAGGTCGGACTGCGACCGGAAAAATGGGTTTGTTCGGTGGAGTGTGGTGGGGCGGTGGAGCGATAATGGGTGAGCGGAGGTTGCTCAGTGTGGTGAGGCGGAGGTTCTGTGAGGGTCGGCGAGGCGTATGGGGCTGCGGAGCGATGGGAACGTCTCGCCGGAGGGTGGCCGGAGATGGAGAAGGTGAGGGTGATTAGGCGCGGTCGAAGGGTGGTTGAGCAAATTAAAATAGGGAAAAGAAAGAGGGGAGGAAAGGGAAGAACTGTACCTACTTGGAGGGACGAGGGGGACCGGAGCAGGGCGACAGTCGTATCGAATGTCGCCAGAGAAGAAGGTCCCCAGAGAGAAGGGGCAGCGGCGAGGAGAGAGCGAGAGAGCGCGCGCTGGGTACGGCGCGACGCAGGAAGAGTGGGCGAAGGCAGCTCTGCTGCTGGTAGTGCGGCAGAGCGACGAGGAGGAGGAGGAAGAACCGCCGGAGCAGGGGGGCTTCTGCCGGAGTGGGAAGAGAGGGAAGAGGAGGGGTTTTCTCCGTCAGAACTGAGCTCTTGAGTTCGGTGGACGGGGGCGGTTTTTATAGAGGTGGAATCAGAGAGGAGGACGGAGGGAGGTGACGTGCTTCCCTCGCCGGAGGACGCCGGAGATGGAGACCCATACCTTCCGCGCATTTGCACGGGAGGTATGGGTGGTTGCAGAGACCATGGAGGTGTCCCTACGACGGCAGACGTCGCAGGGAACCCCCGGTTGACTTGGTAGAGGGTCTCCCTTACCCTGCGCGGCGCCATGCTCCGCGCAAAGTCGCCGGAGCATGGCGCTGCTCAGGGTTTTGCAGGGAGGACCCAAATGCAAAGGACGAAGAAGAGTTAGGGGCTAAAATGTGAGGATTTCAAAAGTTGAGGGTCAAAAAGTAATAGATGAGGACCAAAATGCAAAGTCGGTCAAGAAGGTCTCTTCTTAGGCTCAAGTTTTTATGCATGACTAAATGGGGCCTAAGGATTCTAATGGTGAATTTTATTTCTAGATTAGACCTTGTTTGACTGGTCAATTTACGTAAAAACCTAAATTAAGTCATTAATTGGGCATGGTTCTCAATGTAGGTCAAAATGGGTTCCTAAGGCCAAATTGAAGGTTCTAAACCCTAGAGATTATTTTTCTACGAATTGTAGAGGGTTTAGTTGATTTTTTATTTTCCTCAAACCTCGTGAATTGAAGTGGGTTTGTTTTTAGAGTTACAGGATGTCATTTAATTTCTTGGAGTTGCTGTAGCCCTTATTGGATCAACTCATCCCACTTTTCTTCTTATTAGATTAGTTTGACCTATGTTTGGACCCTGAGTTACCCTATTTTCAGATTGGATTGGTGAAATTGCATTTTTACTCTTTAGTTTCTGTTTTCTTTACAAACTCAGAATTTCTTCGAGTCAAGCCTTTCTATAGTTATGTAGGAGCTTTTTCTTGCAAATCTGGGTTAGATGGTGCTAGTTTAGGGTTTATGACGAGGTTCTCATCATACCCCCATGCCTAGCTTTTGCTAGTCCCTTAGCAAAAACCTAAGGTTTTAACCTCTGTTCTAGACCATGAAGTTTTTAATAGCTTTAGATAAGTGCTTTTTCATTTGAGCTTAGATTAGGTTAGAATGCTGACCATAGGCCTAAAAGGTACTCTAGTACCAATTAAGATCCAGATCTGTCTAGCCTTAGCCTCAGTCCTTAGCAAAGGTTTTCAAGGCCTACAAGAACTAACCTAAGGTCTATTGGACTTTGTGTTTAAAGCACCCGTGCTTGGAATGATTTTAGCGCTGGCTCAGTTCACAGTGCGTTTTGCAAGAGAGAGAGATAGATAATTTTTCTGTTTGGAGAGTTTTCTCTCTCTTTTTCTTTTTAATTCTAGCTTAGGATTGGCTTCTCAACACGGTCTGTATCAGATTCCTTACTCCCATCATCAATCCTCAAGGGTTCTTGGCAATCGATGCTTCGAGATAGCACCGCCCATGGCAACCCTCGGAACCCTGACTATTGAGATTTCGAGATAATCCCATCCATGGTGTTCCGTGGCCAAATCCAGACCTTGGCAATTGACACTTCGTGATAATGCCATCCATGGAATCTGAACCAGCAGAGTACTTACATGCCCCCAGTAGGATATGTAAATATCCTAAGAGACAAGCACTGAGGAAATGATATTTTGTTACGCATCTTCGAGGGGATTTCCCGCCTCTCTGCGCTGGGACTCGTCCAAATCAACTTGTGTTGATCGGCCGCTCCTACTCTAGGTGTACTTTTCAGAATTTTGCGACGCTTCTGCGTGATTTTGAGTTTTACGCTTATTGAACCAAGCTGTGTGTGAGGTTAGGGTGCTTAGGTTACTGAGTCCCGTAGACCAAAAGTTAGTTAATGAGGTCGAATACTCTCTAAGCCTTAGACCTAATACTTCAGCTTTTCATTTTCCTCAACCTCTTGAGGAGTGTCCAGATCTTAATGAGTACTAAGAGTCTATCCAAGAATGCCTAAGGTTTGCGTTCTTACTAATCCCATTGTGCACTTTTCAGTTCTTTTCTTGAATGGGGTCTAGAACTTAGGTTAATTCCTTAGTTTCTTACTAATGACTATCACTTTTTCTCACGTTTTTGTGCTCCTTTTTCATTTTGTTTCTTTTCCTTTTCCCACAAAATTTCTTTTCTCCTCTTATTCTCTTTTCTTTTTTACCAGTGAAAATTTTTAATTTTTTATGGTGTTTTTGGCATATGTGAATTTTTTTGTTTAAAACCTTTTCTTACAAGTTGTTTTGCACTTTTATACCCCCCATGCCTAAGGTTTGCAATGTCCTCATTATGACTTAGGGGGTTTTTTATTTACTTAGTTCATTCCTTAAGACAGAAATTTGGATGAGTGAATGGGTTGGGATGAATTTTACGGACGATTTCTAATCCCAGATGCAAGCATCTGAGGTGGGGTCGGCTGCCTACAAGGGTGAATGTTAAGTGCACAAAAGTGTCAGAAAAAGGCTTTGGATTTTTAGGAAAATGACGGGTTGCCTCCCGTTAAGCGTTGGGTTTTACGCCATCGGCTGGGCGCAATAAGCTCAAGGGGAATGGAGGATATAAGATGATTCAGCAAAATCAGTAGAAGTCACATCAATGAACGGTTTGAGTCTCTGACCGTTCACAATGAAAGGTTTGGAATCGTGGCTGAGCGGACTGATTTCGATAGCTCCATTTCCAAAAACCTGTCGGACTAAATATGGTCCGACCCACTTGGATCGCAGCTTTCCCGGGAAAAGTTTGAGTCTGGCATCAAAGAGTAGGACCTTCTGACCAGGATGAAAGATTTTTCTTGAGATATGCTTGTCATGGAAGGCTTTAACCCGCTCCTTGTAGATTCACGAGTTCTCATACACGTCTAGGCGTAATTCATCGATCTCGCTGATTTGGAGTTTTCTGTGGGTTCCAGCCTTTGAAAGATCTAGATTACAATTCCGTACTGCCCAATAGGCTTTATGCTCCAGTTCTATGGGAAGGTGACACGCCTTCCCGTACACCAGTCTAAAGGGAGACATGCCTAATTGGGTTTTGTGGGCGGTCCTATAGGCCCACAATGCTTCTGGAAGTCGGGACGACCAGTCCTTCCTGTCAGGCCGAACAGTGACCTGCAGGATTTTCTTGATCTCCCGATTTGATAGCTCAGCTAGACCATTAGTTTGGGGGTGGTAAGGAGTAGAGATTCGGTGAGACACCCCGTATTTGGTCATCAGTGACCTAAACTGAGCGTTCGTAAAGTGGGTCCCTCCATCAGAGATTATGGCACGGGGAATCCCGAACCTTGAGAAAATGTTTTGATGAATGAATTTGAGAACGATTTTGTGATCACAGGTTCGGGTCGGTATGGCTTCGATCCATTTGGACACGTAGTCTACAGCCAGCAGAATGTATTCGAAACCATCCGAAATAGGAAAGGGGCCCATAAAATCAATCCCCCAAACATCAAAGATTTCGCATACGAGAATCGGCTGCATAGGCATCATGTCGCGATGGCTCATGTTGCCCAAAGTTTGGCAACGGCTGCATGCCTTGCAGTGACTGTATGCATCTTTGAACAGTGTGGGCCAGTAAAAGCCGCACTGGAGGACTTTTGATGCGGTTTTATGCCCAGAGAAATGGCCACCGCATGCCTGGTCATGGCAGAAAGAGAGGATATTGTTGAATTCCTCTTCCGGGACACATCTCCGGATGATTTGATCAGCACCTATGCGGAAGAGGTACATGTCTTCCCAAATGTAATACTTGACATCAGAGCGCAATTTATCTTTCTTGGCCTTCGGCCAGTCAGACGGGATCTGATGAGATGCCAAGTAATTTACTATATTAGCAAACCATGGAAGGCTAGTACCAATAGTCAGCAGGTGCTCATCGGGAAAATGCTCTGTGATGGGTCCGGAAGGGTCAATTATTTCAGAAGGAAGGCGGGACAAGTGATCAGCTACCACATTTTGCTTTCCCGCTTTGTCGCGAATCTCAAGGTCAAATTCTTGCAACAGCAAGATACATCGGATTAAACGAGATTTCGCGTCCTTCTTTGTAAGGAGATGCCTCACAGCTGTGTGATCCGAGTATATGATGACACGGGAACCCAGATGGTATGATCTAAATTTTTCTAGGGCAAATACTACAGCTAGCAGCTCTTTCTCAGTAACCGTATAGTTACGCTGAGCCTCATCCAGTGTTTTGCTGGCGTAGTAAATGACCACAGGTTTCCCGTCAATTTTCTGCCCCAAAACTGCTCCTACAGCGAAGTCAGATGCATCGCACATGATCTCAAAGGGTTGAGACCAATCAGGGGACTGTAGGATCGGGGCTTGGGTAACTCGGTCACGTAGGATCTCAAATGCTTGAGTGCATTCCTTGGAAATTTCGAAAGGTACATCCTTGGAGAGGAGTGGTCAGGGGGCGCGCGATTTTTGAAAAATCAGGGATAAATCGACGGTAAAAACCGACGTGCCCCAGAAAAGATCGGATGTCCTTGATCGAGCTAGGCATAGGAAGGCGAGAGATCAGATCAATCTTAGCTCAATCCACATGGATGCCTTGTTCCGAAATTAAGTGTCCCAAGAAAATTCCCTCAGGCACCATGAAATGGCTCTTTTCCCAGGAAAGAACCAAATTCACATCGATGCACCGCCTGAGTATCTGGACCAAGTGTTGGAGGCAATCGTCGAATGATGCTCCAAAAACTGAAAAGTCATCCATGAAGACTTCCAGATAATCACCTACCATATCTGAGAATATGGCAAGCATGCATCGCTGAAAAGTAGCGGGTGCATTGCAAAGACCGAAAGGCATCCTTCGGAAAGTGTATGTTCCGAAGGGGCAGGTGAACGTGGTCTTTTCTTGGTCTTCAGGATGGATTGCCACCTGGTTATAACTAGAGTACCCGTCAAGAAAGCAGAAGAACCTATTTCCCGCTAGTTTCTCGAGAATCTGATCAATGAAAGGTAGTGGAAAATGATCCTTCTTCGTGGAGGAATTGAGTCGGCGGTAATCTATACAAACTCTCCACGCATTGGCTAATCGGGTAGGAATGATTTCTCCGGTCTCAGTCGTTATGGTGGTGAGTCCTGCCTTCTTAGGCACAACCTGAATTGGGCTCACCCAATGACTATCGAAGATCGGGTAGATGATCCCGGCATCTAACCACTTGATGATCTCCTTTTTCACGACCTCCTGCAGATTGGGGTTCAAGCGTCTCTGCATTTCACGAGAAGGTCGTGCGCCCTCTTCTGAATAGATATGATGAGTGCAATAAGAGGGACTTATTCCAGTCAAGTCATCGAGAGTCCACCCGATGGCTCTGCGATGTTGCTGGAGGACAGCAATCAGACGGGATTCCTGTTCAGGATTGAGGTTGGAATTGATAATCACAGGAAGGGTCTGATTAGAACCCAAAAAGATGTATTTCAAGTGAGCAGGAAGGAGCTTCAGTTCGAGGATGGGGTTATCAGCAGCAGCGGGTGGTTCAGTATAGACGTGAGGTTCAAGGGTAGGAGTTACTGGGTTGTTCATATCTGGATTTGACTCCTCAGTTTGCGGGTCAAGATCTTTCTGCGGTTGATGAGGTATAATTAGGTCATTCTGGAAGTGTGTTTCATCAACCAAAGCCCTAACGTGACAAATCTGTTCGATGACACTGCAATTTATTCCTTGCTGGGCCTTAAATATATCAATTTTCAGGGTTTGATTCCCAAATTTGAGCTCTATTTGGCCCTCCTCACAGCTAATGTTGGCTCTAGCAGTAGCCAAGAAAGGTCTCCCTAAAATGATTGGTGTATCCCTAGGGTTCTCAGGTGCGTCCATGTCTAAGACTATAAAGTCTACAGGAAAGTAGAAATCCCGCACTCTCACAATAACATCCTCGAGAATCCCTTTTGGTGACTTTATAGATCGATCTGCTAATTGTAATGTCACCTCGGTTGGTTTTAGCTCAGATTCTTCTAGATGGTCAAGTAAGGATGTGGGTATCAGGTTTATGGATGCACCCAAGTCCAGCAAGGCTCTATCAAATTGGGTATCACCTATCTTGTAGGAAATCAGGGGAGTACCAGGATCTTTTACCTTGGGTGGGAGTCTACTGAGGATTACAGAGCTGGCTTGCTCTGACAGAACAATTGGACTCCCACTCTTGGTTCGCGGCTTATGCTGGGGTGTACATACATTCTTTAAGAATCGTGCGTAAGCCGGTACGTGGCGGATTGCATCCATCAAAGGGATGTTTATGTGGACCTGCTCAAAGAGCTTGACCAGGTCCTCCTCAGGTGCCACGGGCTTGGTGGTCTTCTTTCCCTTGGTCAAGGCCTCGGGAAACAGGATCTTGGTTGGTTCTTCTAGGATAGGTCCAGGTTGTGGATCTGGGATAGGGGTGGGAATGTCCTGGATTACTGCCCTAGGCTTGGGATCACTATCAGGCCTGGAGTGGTTTGGATGAGGTGGGTCTTGGGTTTCCTTACCACTACGGGTTGTTACGGAATTAAGTCCTGCCTGGTTTTGGTTGGAACTGGGTAAGATAGGTTGCTGCTGGTAACCCGCAAAAGAAGTGGAGACCTCTATCCCGTCTGGTGAAGGAACAGAGGGGGCCTGATAAATCATATGGGCCTGGCCCGGGTTTGGGTTCATAATGCGCCGCTGGGTTGGCACGTTATTCGGGTTAGGAAGAGGTTGGGAAGGAAGAGTGCCTGGCTGGCGAGAATTTGCCAACTGGGCCAATTGGTTTCGGACCTCTGTAATTTCGTCCTTGTGTTGCTTTTGAATAGCCGCATTAGTTCTTTGAATGTCAGCCAGAGTCTGAAGGATAAGGGACATTTGATCCTGATTTGGCCCTGATGGATAAGTAGGGTTGGGCCGAGGCTGAGGCGGCTGGTAAGGACGAGAGGGTTGTGGGCAGGGCTGAAAGGGTGGTCTTTGGGTTTGGGAATTTCCCGCCCACTGAAAGTTGGGATGGTTTCGCCATCCAGGGTTATAGGTGTTGGAGAACGGGTCGTTCTGGATGGCGTTGAGGTCCTCGCAGGTCTAAGGAACCACTAGAGAATCAGAGAAAGGGGGAATGGAGTTCCCCAGGCTGATGTAGAAAGGATCGGATGACCCTCCGATCTGAGAATCAGATGGGGATGGATATGAATCCATCCTGGGGGAAGATCGGTGGATAATGTTTTGCACAGTCTCCTGTGTGGACGAAGGTTGTGCAAAGGAGTTACGCGTAGAGGTGGCTCGCTGCAAGTGCTGAGTTAGCTCATCCACCTTCTTCTCAATGATTGAGACCTTGTCCAATCGACTGGCCATTAACTCCAGGTTGACTGATGCGGACAGGCCCTGCGTCTCATGTGCTCCCCTAAGATTCGTCGATGCACGGGTATTCGTCCTGTCTAATAATCCCATGGAGTCATTGTTGATGGAGTTCTCGCACATGTTTTCGAGAATCTCCCACACGGTGTCTTCATGTTGACCCATGATATTTCCTCCGCAAGTTGCATTGACGAAAAGACGGATGTCCTCACGGAGTCCCTGGTAAAAAGATTGGACCTGTTCCCATTTAGGAACTCCATGATGGGGGCACTTCCTCATGAGATCCTGAAAATGATCCCATGCTTCATGGAGAGGTTCTCCTGTTTGTTGAGTGAAGTGCGTAATCTGATGGCGCAAGGCGTTGGTCCGACCAACGGGGAAGAATTTTTTCAAGAACTCGGACTGAAGTTCTTCCCAAGTGTTGATCAGCCGGGTCTAAGTTTGATACCAATGCGCGGCCTTGTCCATAAGAGAAAAGGAGAACATCTTCATGAGAAGAATATCCCGATTTTACGCGTCTGACCCAAAAGTTTGGGCCAGATGCTTTAGCTGTTTGATGTGCTGGAAGGGATCTTCGGAATTAAGCCCATGGAATTTAGGTATAGCATGAATCATGTTGGGCTTCAATTCGGAATCAGGTCTTCCAGTCAGGATTTTGACTCGAGGCTCAATGGCCACCGCAGCAGGATTGTAATGGTCCCGCATCATAGGACGCTGCGGTGGGTGCACGAAGTTTTGGAAGAGGTCATTGAGTCGCTGGAGCTGATTCTCCAGATTGTTTTCTTCCTCAACTGGCTGAGCCATGATGGGGGAAGAAGAAGAGCTTGGCTCTGAATCAGAGGAGAGAATAATGTGGGGTTGCTGCACACACACGGGCGTCGAGGCTTGGCCTAGACGAGAGTGAATTTCTAAAGGAGGTCTTAAGGGTGGTCTTAAGGACCTCCTACCGTACATGCACTGTTGGAATAGATGAGTTTAGAAGGTGCTGGACCCAATCAAGACACCCAAAAATATGTTGGGTGACTATAGAGGTGCGGGGCAGATGGATCCCTTGATCAAAAAGATCGTCCACCTGAGAATTACCTGGGCAGCCAGAGAGGGTGAGTCCCGCAAAAACCCCTACACGGTAGAGCGTCCCCACGGGTTACAGGGTTTCCCCCACCCGACCTCTCTTGTCATTGTGGTTCCAGGTAGACCAGAATGGGGATCTTGACCTCTTAAGTCTACCAATTTTAGTTTAAGATCAGGGTGCTTAAGATTTCACTTGAACTTTTAGGTATTTTTGAGTGAAGAAGTGACCTAATTTTAAGGTTGGTTGACCCAAGGGGTCAACTTCACCTCTTGTTCTTTTGAGAGCTTTTGGGTCCTTTCTTTTTAGGGTTCAAGTGTTTAGAGAGCCATTCGCTTAGGGTTTCTCTTGTGTAGATTTTTTTCAAGCAAGGTTTAGGTACACCTCTTTTTGGGAGGATCTTTTCTTTGTTAATAGAAGGCGTGTCTCTAAAAACCCTAGCTTTTTAATTCCTGAGTTGGCTCTAGTTGATCCATTTCAGTTGCCTCAAAAATGTAGTATCTAGGGCTCAATCAAGAAAGTTTTATCCCTAATTACCTTAGCTGGATGGACAGTTAAAATGTGTTGAAATGAAAAATTTAGGCAATTTTGAGGAATTACTATGTATGATGCAGGTAGCCCTAAGTTGATTTTTTTTTCCTTTATTCCTTTTTTAGATTTTAAGGGAGTTTAAGAGAGGGCTAATGAAGATTACCTGTTTGTTGGAGTGTTTGTTGTGCGGTTGCTCTTCAATTTTTTTTTTTTTTTACCTGCACACAAGAGAGAAAAAGATTAGCAATCTCTTGAAAGAAATTTAAATCTTCTAGAATAGCCGTTGCTCCCCGGCAACGGCGCCAAAAAAACTGGTTCGGTTCCAATCCTCTATGATTTTAATAACTCGTTGTAGTATAGTATAGAGGAGCAGTTACCAGTTTAATATAATTTGTTACTCGGAAAATAAAAGTTTTCCTAGGTCGAACTCAGGGAGCAAATTGTATTCTAGAAGTACAAAGTTTCTATTACAAAAGTGAAAAGAGAGAGAGAGAGATTTATTTTGTTGGCTTTTTCTTCTTCTCTTCTTTCTCTCTTTGTTTGTCTTCTTCTCTTCTTTCTCGGATCTTCTTCCTTGATCTTCTCTTTTCTTCTTTCTTCAGAGCTTCTTCTATTTCTTCTCTTCTTCTTTCAGCTCTGTCTTCCTTGCGCTTCTCGTCTTCTTCTTCAGCTTCTCCTTTTCTTCTTCCTCTGTGTGGTGCCTGCTCTTCTTTCCTCCTTCTTCTCTTCCTCTGCAGAGCGTCGTCTGATTTTCCAATCAGACGACTTAAGTCGTCGCTGCTACAGTGCTGCTTGGTGCTCCTCCTCCTTCTTCCTTCAATCTTTCTTCGTCGGCCTTCTTCTTCTCTGCCTCGCTTTTCTTCAAGCAGCCACAGCTCTGGCTGCTCCTTTCTTCTTTCTCTTCTCCTTCTTCCTCTGCAGTCTGCCCTCTCTTCTTCTTCTTCCTCTGTGCCTGCACATTCACAGATTGGTCAGGGCAAAAACCTACTCTACCCTCTCCCGCGTCTCTCTCTCTCTCTCATATTCCGCTCGTAGGATAGCTCTCCCAGAGCTGCCAGGTATTCGGGTACTGGTCGTGCCCGAGTCCAGGCCCACCGGCGTGCGGTGGTGGGCGAGGAGTGCAGGTCCGGTAAACGGGTCGGGCCAGGTCCGCGGGGGGTGATCGCGGACGAGGCCGGGTGAGCGGGTGAGAGGGACCTCACCCCGTGTACTGAGGCGATAAGCTTTTTTCACAAAAACAATTTAAACCGGTGTGGCGCTTTGAAATCCCACGATGTGGGACTAAATTTTGTCCCTCGCTTGCGCGTGCCCGCAGGAAGGCGCGACCTGGCTTCAGCAGCAACGTGCTTGTTTCTCTTCGCAGATCTGCTCCTTGCCCTCGCTCAAGTCCCCTCGCTTCGCCTCAGCTGGATCATGTTGCTGCAGGGCCTGGAGCTTGCGTGGAAGCTCCTCGCCTTGTCACCAATGGCGGTCGGGGCTGCAGACCTGCCAAACACAAACAGGGCCTCTTGGCCTAATCATACTACAGGGTGACCTTCGCCGTGGCACAACGAAGGTAATGCGGGGGGTAGCAGGTTGTGGGGCGGTGTCTGGCGGCGGCCCTAGGTCAGACTGCGACCGGAAAAATGGGTTTGTTCGGTGGAGTGTGGTGGGGCGGTGGAGCGATAATGGGTGAGCGGAGGTTGCTCAGTGTGGTGAGGCGGAGGTTCTGTGAGGGTCGGCGAGGCGTATGGGGCTGCGGAGCGATGGGAACGTCTCGCCGGAGGGTGGCCAGAGATGGAGAAGGTGAGGGTGATTAGGCGCGGTCGAAGGGTGGTTGAGCAAATTAAAATAGGGAAAAGAAAGAGAGGAGGAAAGGGAAGAACTGTACCTACTTGGTGGGACAAGGGTGACCGGAGCAGGGTGACAGTCATATCGACTGTCGCCGGAGAAGAAGGTGCCCAGAGAGAAGGGGTGGTGGCGAGGAGAGAGCGGGAGAGCGCGCACTGGGTACGGCGCGACGGGGGAAGAGCGGGCGAAGGCAGCTCTGCTGCTGGTAGTGCGGCAGAGCGACGAGGAGGAGGAGGAAGAACCGCCGGAGCAGGGGGGCTTCTGCCGGAGTGGGAAGAGAGGGAAGAGGAGGGGTTTTCTCCGTCAGAACCGAGGTCTTGAGTTCGGTGGTCGGGGGCGGTTTTTATAGAGGTGGAATCAGAGAGGAGGACGGAGGGAGGCGACGTGCCTCCCTCGCCGGAGGACGCCGGAGATGGAGACCCATACCTTCCGCGCATTTGCACGGGAGATATGGGTGGTTGCAGAGACCATGGAGGTGTCCCTGCGACGGCAGACGTCGTAGGGAACCCCCGGTTGACTTGGCAGAGGGTCTCCCTTACCCTGCGCGGCGTCATGCTCCACGCAAAGTCGCCGGAGCATGGCGCTGCTTAGGGTTTTGCAGGGAGGACCCAAATGCAATGAACGAAGAAGAGTTAGGGGCCAAAATGCGAGGGTTTCAAAAGTTGAGGGTCAAAAAGTAATAGATGAGGACCAAAATGCAAAGTCGGTCAAGAAGGTCTCTTCTTAGGCTCAAGTTTTTATGCATGACTAAATGGGGCCTAAGGATTCTAATGGTGAATTTTATTTCTAGATCAAACCTTATTTGACCGGTCAATTTACGTAAAAACCCAAATTAAGTCATTAATTGGGCATGGTTCTCAATGTAGGTCAAAATGGGTTCCTAAGGCCAAATTGAAGGTTCTAAACCCTAGATATTATTTTTCTACGAATTGTAGAGGGTTTAGTTGATTTTTTATTTACCTCGAACCTCGTGAATTGAAGTGGGTTTGTTTTTAGGTTTACAGGATGTCATTTAATTCCTTGGAGTTGCTGTAGCCCTTATTGGATCAACTCATCCCACTTTTCTTCTTATTAGGTTAGTTTGACCTATGTTTGGACCCTGAGTTACCCTGTTTTCAGATTGGATTGGTGAAATTACATTTTTACCCCTTAATTTCTATTTTCTTTACAGACTCAGAATTTCTCTGAGTCAAGCCTTTCTATAGTTATGTAGGAACTTTTTCTTGCAAATCTGGGTTAGATGGTGCTAGTTTAGGGTTTATGACGAGGTTCTCATCAATACTTTTAGGCAAGTCCAGATTAACTTGCCTCTATTGGAAGCAATTAAATAGATTCCGTCCTATGCCAAGTTTCTGAAGGACCTGTGCACCCAGAAGTGTCGATCTAGGAAACAGGTCCAAACCAAGGTCATCCTGCCTGACCACGTTAGCTCGGTTCTTTAGCATGGAACACCCCCCAAAATGAAAGACCCAGGGGCCCCGTATATTTCAGTGGTTATAGGTAACCAACACATTAACGAGGCTCTGCTCGATCTGGGTGCGGGGGTAAACATTCTACCGAGCTCTGTCTATGACCTTTTGGGAGGAGGAAAGCTGAAGCCTAGTCCAGTAATCCTCTAGGTTGCAGACAGATCACTTAAGACATCGCGGGGATTTTTGGAAGATGTTCTTGTGAGAGTGGAGGATTTCTTCTTTCCCGTTGACTTTCTGGTACTTGATATTGACCCGTCTAGTAAGCCCACAAAGTCATCCATTATTCTGGGACGCCCCTTTTTGGCCACAGCCAATGCCTCTATAAATTGTAGATCCGAGGCACTTAAAATGGGCTTTGGGAATAAGAAGATCCGGTTGAATGTTTTGATACTTACAAGCAACCCGGATTTGAAGATTGTTCTCAGATTGAGGTCGTTGATGAAATAATTGAAAAGACTACTCCAGCACTCTTATGTAGAGATCCCCTTCAGAAGGTCATATCTCAGGACCATCCCTCGATTATTAAAGAAACTGAAAGGAAAATGCCCTAACTAGAAGAGTTGCTGGGGATACACACTAAGTCTCTGTCCCCACCCTGGACTGTGAAGGTAGATCCGCTACCTGAGGCGGGAACATCTCAACTAAAACCCTCAATCCAAAAGGCTCCTGAATTGGGGTTGAAACCCCTCACGAGCGCATTGAAATATGCTTTCCTTGGCCCCAATAACACGCTCCCCGTTATTATCTCGTCTGCATTATCTGAATTGCAGGAGGGAGCTCTGCCTGAGTGTTTACAAAGGCACAAGGAAGCAATTGCCTGGACAATTGCTGATATTAAGGGTGTTGATCCCTCTCTTTGCATGCATCATATATACACGGACGAGTCCGTGAAGCCTTTCTGAGACATGCAGAGAAGATTCAATCCAAATATGCGGGAGGTTGTTAAAAAGGAGATTTTGAAATGGCTGGATGCAGGGATTATCTATCCCATTTCAGATAGTAAATGGGTTAGTCCGATTCATGTAGTTCCGAAAAAGGCAGGAATCACTGTGGAGGAGAATGACCAAGGAGAACTGGTGACCACTAGACCCTCAACTGGTTGGAGGGTTTGCATTGATTACCGCTGTTTAAACACAGCTACCCAGAAAGACCATTTCCCCTTACCGTTTATCGATCAAATTTTGGAACGATTGGCGGGGAACAGGTACTTTTGTTTTCTTGATGGGTACTCTGGGTACAATCAGATAGCCATTTTTTCTGATGATCAGGAGCGTACCACCTTCACGAGTCCTTATGGTACTTTTGCATTCCGCCGAATGCCATTCGGGTTATGTAACGCTCCTGCCACTTTCCAACGTTGTATGATGGCTATCTTTTCTGATATGATCGACGAGTTCGTTGAAATTTTCATGGATGACTTCTCCATTTATGGCTCGACGTTTGACCTATGCCTTTCGCACCTTGATAAAGTCTTAACCCGTTGCGAAGAAGTAAAACTGGTGCTTAGTTGGGAGAAAAGCCACTTTATGGTCTAGCAGGGCATTGTGTTAGGGCATGTAGTTTCCAAGAGAGGATTAGAGGTGGACACCGCAAAAATCGATTCCATCTCTAAGCTTCCATTGCCCGCCAATGTTCGTCAGGTTAGATCTTTCCTTGGCCATGCTGGATTTTATAGGCGCTTCATTAGAGACTTCAGTAAAATCTCTAAGCTACTCTGCAACCTGTTAGCGAAGGATGTCTCCTTCGATTTTGGTGATAGATGTGGAGAGGCTTTCCAAGCTTTGAAGAAAGCCCTCATTACCGCACCGATTCTCCAAGTGCCAGATTGGATCCTCCCGTTTGAGCTTATGTGCGATGCTTCTGATTTTGCAGTGGGAGCGATCTTAGGTCAAAGGGTTGATGGCAAACCTCATGTGCTGCATTATGCCAGCAAGACCCCTACGGATCCTCAGCAAAACTACACGGTCACGGAAAAGGAATCACTTGCTGTAGTATTTGCTTTGGAAAAGTTTCGGTCTTATCTTTTAGGATCCAAGGTTGTGGTGTTCACTGATCATTCAGCCCTTAAGCATCTTCTGGCTAAAAAGGACACCAAACCTCACCTAATTCGTTGGATTTTGCTACTCCAAGAATTTGACCTGGAAATTAAAGACAGGAAAGGAGTTGAGAATGTGGTAGTAGACCATTTTTCTAGGATTCCTATTGAGGCATCAAACCCCACTGGCGGTATTCAAGAGACTTTCCCTGATGAGTCTTTAATGGCTGTGGAAACTAAAACTCCTTGGTTCGCTGACATAGGGAACTATCTGGTCACGGGCATCACCCTTAGTACTTGGGACAAGCAGAAGCGAGACAGGTTTATCGCCAATGCTAAATTTTATCACTGGGAGGAACCCGAGCTTTTTAGAATAGGCCCTGACCAGCTGTTTCGCCATTGCGTCCCTGATGAGGAACAAAGAAGTGTTCTGAGTTTTTTCCATGAACTCCACTGTGGGGGACATTTTAGTGGGAAGAAGACTGCTCGTAAGGTTCTTCAGTCTGATTTTTGGTGGCCCACATTATTCCGAGATGCACATACGTATGTGGGCGCATGTCTATGTTGCCAGCAGACGGGAACCATTGGAAAAAGGGATGAGATGCCCCAACAACCTATCCTCCCTGTTGAAATCTTTGATATTTGGGGCATTGACTTCATGGGATCCTTTCCTATGTCGTTCGGATATGAATACATCCTTGTGGCTGTTGATTATGTATCAAAATGGATAGAAGCCATCCCCACGCAAACCAATGACCATTCTGTGGTCTTGGACTTTATTAAGGCTAATATCATTTCTCGGTATGGGTGCCCAAGGACGATCATAAGTGATGGAGGACCTCACTTTAAGAATGTACACTTCACTAGACTACTCTAAAATTTGAGAGTCAGTCACATGATAGCCACACTTTATCATCCCCAAACGAGTGGGCAAGTTGAAGTGTCTAATAGGGAGATTAAGCGAATTTTAGAAAAAACTGTCAGGCCTGATCGGAAGGATTGGTCTAAAAAACTAAATGACGCTCTTTGGGCCTACAGAACTGCATATAAGACTCCCTTAGGCATGTCTCCTTTCCGTCTTATCTACGGAAAAGCGTGCCACCTTCCCGTTGAAATCCAACATAAAGCTTATTGGGCCATTAAAAACGTTAACTTAAATCTGGATAAAGTGGGAAAAGCACGTATGTTAGAATTAAGTGAGCTTGAGGAGCTTCGTAATGAAGCTTATGAAACTTCTCAAGCTTACAAGCAATGTACAAAAGTCTTCCATGACAAGCACATCATTAGAAAGACTTTTGAACCCAACCAGTGGGTCTGGCTTTTCAATTCTAGACTTAAATTATTTCCTGGAAAGCTCAAGTCCCGTTGGGATGGGCCTTACGTTGTGATCAATACCTTCCCTCATGGAGCTGTAGAGATTAGGAACCCTATTTCAGGTGCGAACTTTAAAGTAAATGGCCAGTGACTTAAACCGTATATTACTCTTTTAGATGGCCAGGTTTTGGACGCACTACGGCTTGAGGAGCCTTAGCTCCCCCCACTCTCCTCCTCAGGTGATATTCTTCTATGTCTATATTTTTCCAATGAGGACATTGTCAGTCTTAGGCATGGGGGGATATAACCTGAGAATGTTTATAGTGTTTATAGAATTTATAAATATTTGCATACATATTTATTAAAAAAAAAAATTTTCTTGAGCTGATTGGGTTAGTCCCTAGTAAAATACCTTTATTAGAGGTTTTTCTTCCGAAATTATTTCTTAAGTTTAGAATCCAGTACATTTATTTCATGTGCACGTAGACTTGGTAATGGATCCTTTGGGAAAACCAATAAGCATTTGTAGCCTACTGAACCCTTGGACAGTTCATAGAGAGTCAGGCATACTATCTTCTAATAAATCCACCTCATATTTGTGAGAAGTAGAGAGATTACTGGTGCGCTAAGTCTAGTGCAAGGACTCTTAAGTTCTGGATAATTAGATGATGATACTTCAGAGTTAGGCGTAGTTTTCACTCTCTGTTCCTGTGTGCGTACTTTGAGTGAATTCCTGAGAGTCACCAAATAAGGCAGATACATAGAGATTGAGTCTTAATAAAGCTATAACTATGGTGGATGGTTACGATCGTCTTCATAGAGTCCTCAGCTGAAGGAGGGTAATAGTGTCAAAGGTCAGAAATACGCCTGTCCTATCCATTCCTTCCCGGTGCCAAGAATAGGCACTTCCACCAAATAAGCCACACAACTTCCTCTTGACCATCATCATCCTTAATAATGCCTCATGTTCGTCGCGCTTTTGTGCGGTTTGTTAAAAGATAATATCGCGTTGTAGTATAGCCGCTAAAGCGTTCAAAACAAATAAAGATTTTTATTACTCGAAGACCAGAGTATCCGAGGTCGAACACAGGGAGCAAATGGAATTTACTACTAGTCAAAATGTAATTGAACACTCTAATTTACTCAAAATATCAATTCAAGTGTGAATGTATGCAATTAAAAATAATTAGGACAAAAATATGAAATTGGACGTCTGATCTTGTGATCAGACGTCTTAAAAGTATTTTCCCTTCTTGATTTTCTTCTTCTTTCTATGCCTTGGCGAAGTCTCTCTTTCCTTCCTGTTTTTCCTTCTTCTTTGCTTCTTACTCTCCTCTTCTGTGGTCTTGCCTTGCTTCTCTCTTCTCTGTTTTTCCTGCTTCTCGTGCGAAGGCTTCTTTCTTTCTTCTTCCCTGTCTTGCTCCTTCTTTCTTCTCTTCTTCGCCTTGCCTTTCCTTCTTCTTCTTCTGTAGCGGCCAAGTCCTTCTCCTGCGTTCAGCCTGCCTGCGCAGGAGCAAAACCTAACCCTTCTCCCTCTACCCGCGCGTCTCTCTCTCTCAAGCAATTCACTCAGAGCTGCTCTCCCAAAGCCACAGGCATTAATCGGGTCAGATCGTACCTGGGACCAGGCGCACCTGAAGGTGGTGTGATGCGCGAGGAGTGCGTAGGTCTAGGTCAGGTCGGATCCGCCAAGTCCGCGTGGTCAAGTCGCGGACGAGGCGGGTGTGGGGTCAGTGAGGGACCTCACCCCTGTGCTTTCGAGGCAGTAAAGCTATATCACAAAAACTCTTTATACCATACCTGTGCCTTGAGATTCCACGATGTGGGACTAAACGTTCCGCCCTTCCTTTGCGCGCGCCCGCAGACTCTCGTGTGCAATTGCCCACGCTGAAGGCCCTACTGGTGCTCCTCGCTGAACTCAGTCACCTCGCTATACTTGCGAGAGTCTGCTGCACCTGCCGCCTGGGAAGCCTGACGCCTGCTGCTGCTCCAAGCTTCTTGCTGCTTCGGCTGTTAATGGCGGCCGGGGCGTTCACCTGAGATTCCACAGAACGGCCTATTGGCCCAATTAGAATAGCTGGAAACCTTCGCCGTAGCACGGCGAAGGCGGTGGGTGATGCTGCAGGTTGCCGGTCGGCCTAGGCGTGCGCGCCTAGGTCAACCTGTGGCCGGAGATGGTGGGTGGTTCGGGGGGTGGTTATGGAGGTCTGGAGTGGCAGTTGTGGGGTGGAGCGAGTTCCTGGTGGTGAGGCGGAGCTCCCGAGGTGGTTGGTGAGCCGTGTGGGGGGCTGGAATGGTGGAATCGGCTCGCCGGAGATCGGTCGGTGATGTGGAAGATGAGGGTGGTCAGCGTCGGTCGAGGGGTAATCAGATGAGATAACAGGGGGAAAAGAGAGAGGATAGGATGGAGAGGAGTTCTAACCTAATTGTAAGGATGAAAGGGGACGGAAGGCGGACAGCAGTACCTGCTGTCGCCGGAGAAGATGACGCCCAGTGGGGGAGAACGGCGGCGACGACGGGGCTGAGGCGGCGTGCGCTGGTACTGCGCGACGCGGAGGGAGGTCAGGAAGCTAACTCTGCCACTGGTTTTGTGGCAGAGCGAAGAGGGAGGGGAGGGGGGCTCGCCGGAGCTAGCTGGGACATTTGGCCGGGCAGGAGGAGAGGAATTGAAGGGGGAAACTCGGTCAAATCAAGCTCCGCCTCTTCGGCTGGAGTTGTGGGTTCTTATATAGGCGCTGGACTGGGTGTGCAGGGCGTGAAGGACACGTAATTGCCTGAGGTTGGTCGCCGGAGATGGAAAGGAGTTAGGATACCCAAATCTCTCTTCCTTATAAAGTCAATTACAATCGCTGGTGTGAACCCAATCTCTCGTGCGAACGCACGAGAGATTGGGTTCACACCAGCGATTGTAATTGACTTTATAAGGAAGGGAATTCCTCAAAGAATCCTCCTTCCATTTCTGGGAGGGAATCTCTGAGGGATTAGAGAGCAATCCCTCTCCGAACCTCGCCGGAGCTCGGTTCTGCCCTAGCAATGGAGGCAGGACCGGTTTCCAAAGGAGGCGAAGAACCTAGGGGGTTCTCTGCAACGGTATTCAAAAGATAGGGACCAATTTGTGATTTGGGTGTACTAAATTGTAAAGTAGGTCACGATAACCCCTCCTTAGGTCCAAATTTTGGTACAAACCTAATTTGGACCTAAGGAATCCAATGGCAAGTTAGATTTCAGGTTTGACCTCGTTTGACTGGACATTTTGCGTAAAAACCCAAATTAGGTTAATTGAAGAGCTAGGACCCTAATCTAGGTCAAACTAGGTTCCAAAGGCCAAATTAAGTGTTCTAAACCCTAGAGTATGTTTTTCCATGATTTGTAGAGGGTTTACTTGCTTTTTGTTCTGACCGGAACCTTGTTAATTTAAGCGGGTCTGTTTTAGGGTTACCAAGTGTCTTTTAGTTCTTAGATTGCACATGAACCCATTTCTGATTGACTCAACCCACTTTTTATCTCATTTAGACCATTTGACCTATGTTTTGCCTCTAAGAAATCCCGTTTATGTACTGCAATGGTAAAATTGCAGTTTTAACCTTTATTTCATGTTTTCTTCTCAGAGCACTTGTTCCTTCAGTTAGGCCTTCTTCTAGGTTATGTAGGAGCTTTTATCTTCTTTATTGGGTCAAAATGAGCTAGTTATGGCTCATGATGAGGCTCTCATCACCTCATAAATAAAAGTCCGTATTGTGTTGTGTTGATTGAAAAAGAAACAAAAACAAGAAAAATATATATATATAAAAAGAAGAGAAGAAAAGAGAAAAGAAGTAGAAAAAGAAGAAATAGAAAGAAGAAAAAGAAAAAAAAAGTTATATTACCAAAAAAAAAAGTCCAAGTGTATGATGTAACACTGTTTCCGAGGCAGCAAAACACCTATCGCGTTCCACCAAATATGACCCATACTTACCTTCTAGTATTTCTGATCACCTGAATACTGGTTGAGAACTCTAACTTAGTTATAGAGTTATTAGGACTTTAATTGAAGTATAGATACCATGTGAGGCCACCAAATAGTGAGTATAATTTCTAAATCTGGCAAGATTTGTGATCTCAGAAAGAAAGAAAAGAGAGAGTGCCCAGGGACATCAAGAGAGCACAGTTGTGTAGCCTCTCTCAGAGTTGACTTGTCTAATAGTCTAGAGAGCTAGAGTCTGTAGTACTAGACTATATGTAGCACCAGTTGAGTGTGTGCCACCAAATAAAAATCCATCCAACTTGATGTCTCCTACCTAAGCCAAACGCCGGGGTCAAATTACAGATTATCGTCTGCTTTATCCCCGAGGGAAGTAGTTGCCTATCTCGACAGAAATTTTTGCCAAGGGTGACGTATGAACTCCCAATGCAAATTGGCTCTTTCACTTGGATCTGTTACCTAGGCTCTCAGCACTTCACATTTGTCTGGATTTCTAAAGTTTTGAAATAAGAAAAGAAGAAATTTTCTGATTATTTCTATTATTGTTGCTAGGGACTAGCAAATCTTAGGCATGGGGGTATTTGATGAGTCTATTAAAATGGACTAATATTAAGCCTAAGTATCTTTAATTGTACAATTTAGGTGTGTTAATAATGGTAATTAAGTTATAGAAGATTTGTATACCTCATGATTTAAGTTATAACATTCTATAACTTAATAATTCTATTATTTTTATGTGCAGGTAATAAAATGCACAAAGGGCAAGGGTGGGGGGATAAATTTTCCCAAACAGCCGCAACTCTCTTTCCCCCCTCCCTCGCCGGACATTGGGGTAATCTTCTTGCGCCGCCTTTCTCAACATCCATGACCGGGGATTTGGGAAAATCCCTGAACTCACGCAGTGAGGGGAGAACTTAAAAAGAAGAGGTGGGGAGAGAGGAAGGCCATCCGGAGAGAAAAAAAAGCGTGCACTGTGCCACACTGTGCCCTCTTTCCCCTCGCGGGGAAAAACCTCCACCAACGTGCACATCTCCACCGGCGCACCATCCTTGCGCGCCTCCTCTTTCCTGCAGTTCAAGCACCGCTCACTAATTGCCCGCACCAGCGCCCCTTGCTGCAGGCAGTCTCCAGCCCCGCACGCGCACACGCGTCCCTATAGCACCTCGCCATAGCAGGCGCTCACGCACAAGCCCGCGCCTCTCCCCTAGCGCGCCCCAACCTCTCAAGCAGGTGCCCGCACGCCATCTCCCGCGCCTCAACCCTGCCCGCTCGCCATCTTCCAGCGCGTGCACCAGCGCGCCTCACCGCTCCACCTTCCTGCAGACCGCCGCCCATCTGCAAGCGTGCTCCACCGCCATCTGCAGGCGCTCTCCACCTGTGCGCATCCACGCCGCGCCACTCCTCCCTACATCCGCGCCCTGCTGCAGGCGCTCTCTGCCAGCGCACCAGCGCGCGCGCGTGCCCGCTGGCACAGCTGCAGCAGCAGCTACACCCTCTTGCTCCATAGGCCGAAGCTCTGGCCACCGCCGCCGGCCGCCTCCGACCACCTCCGTCGCTGCCGCTGCCACCGTCGAAAAGCTCTCGACTTCGTCGTCCTCTTGAGCCTTGCATCGACCCCCGCGGTTCTCTCTCTCTCTCGCGAGGAGGAGAGAGGAAGAAAGCCCTGTTTTCATCTTAATTAAAAATTACATTTAATGCCATTTCCACCAATTTGATTATTATTATTATTATATTGTGGTAGAATTGTATTCAAGCACTCATAGTTCTTTATAATTGCATGGTATTGATATTAACTAGTTTAAAGGTTGATTTTGGGCTTAACTTAAGTACTAATTGTTTTTAGTACACATCACGTGTAAACTGCATGAATTCATCCTAAAGTTATTGAGGATTTCTGTGAGGGAAAATTGCACTTACACCCTTAACTTTTTAGGTTATTGCAAATCTACTTTCCTTCACATTTTAAGTCCGATTTGAAAAGGGATTTCGCACTATCTGAAATAACATTAAATAATTGATTGCATCATTGCTTCCCTGTGGACACGACCTGCTTTTCTGCGAGTGTTTATTTTCATTATTTTTTATTAGTCGATTTTTCCACCACTTAAATACTATAACACTAAGTGAAATGTCGACCATCAATTACCAGTACTGGTACATAATGAGTACTGGACAAATACTCATCTGAACATGAGTTCTAAACTGGAACCTATGAGTACTGGTACTTGGCATCAGTACTGGTACTGCTTTGAATATAGAACTCATACTTATAACTTTGTGATATCAGTATAGGTTCACTAGTACCGGTACTCAGTATATGTGATACCGGAACTGGTCTACCAGTACCGATACCCATTCAGTATGGAGTTTAGATGAGAAGAGTTATTATACATGTCCATCCTAAGTTAGAGGTGAGTTAATTACGGTTAAATCCCTTAAAGTTAATTAACATCTATGACCCATAGAATTGTTCCTTTAGGTTGTGTTTGGTAGCAAGATAAGTGTTATCCTGAGATAAAGTATATAGATAAGTGAAGAAGGATGTTTGTTTGGGCGACAAAATAGGTGGTGGGATAAAACGATTAGTGTATTATAATATGAATGTGAGTGTATTGATGTGATATAGTAAATGTATTTTAATGGGTATATTATGTTGGAGTTGATATATTTTAATATATATCTGTGTTGATGTGATGTAATAAGATAATTTGATGTTAAAGTTGATTGAAAGAGTGGGATAAGTTCTATCTTTTGACTTTGGATTTAATTTCTGGGACATTCCTTTGTAGTCCTTTAACTGAAGGATAATCTTCTCACTTATATCTATTATTACCAAATGCAGCCTTAGTGGATCAACTACAATTTTCACTTTTAACTGACGCCAAAAAGTGACGGCGTGGATAGCGTTGTTGTTTCTTTTTACCGTCGATTACAAGGGACATCCGACGTCGAAATATCATTTGCCCAGTAGACGGATTTAATCTTTTGCAATTTTCCGTCGCTTATAAAAAAGTGACGGCATTTTTACATCACTTTTTCCTCGCGTTAACGCACCATTTTTGAGTTTTGTCGTAGTTTAAAAGAAAACGACGTCGCTTATACAAGTGACAGTAAAAGTATTTCTGCCTAAAACTTTCCTTTTTTTGTCAAAACCAACGGTAAAAATATTATCATTGATTATTTCACTAACCGATGTTAAATAGTCACATTTGTAAAAAAAATACCTTTTAATTTCATCAATTATTTCAATAACCAATGGCAAAGGTAGGGATATTTTTTAAAAAATTTTGAAAATTAGGATCTCTATACAATCCTAAAAAAATAGATAAATTCTTACATTGGAAAATGTGAATAAAAAAAAGAATAGTTCTAACTTGCCATCTACTGGAGGAAAGAAGTTGTTGAGACCAAGTAATTTGATGTTACAAACATAGTAGATTTCGAAGAAAAGTTTCAGTATAACAACTCTATAAGACAAATGGTCTTGTGAAAACTACCGTGCATACTAGAGCATGATTGTATATTTTGCTAAGAAATATGACCTTTTTAAAGTTTAGTAAAAAAAATTGAAATCTACCTGTACCCTTGCTCTCTCCTCTAAACTTCTTGCAATGAAGTCACCATCCCCCTACAGCATCACTAGAGAGATCCTATCACAAAGTTATTCATATCATTCAGTAGTTTGAACCATATTGCATGATAGCATACCATCATATTCAGCAAGGCCAATATGATAGTTGTATTAACATTAGAGAAGGCTCGAGAAAATAGTCAAATATTACTTGACATCAGTGGAGTCTAAGTGGGTTACTTTGAAAGATAACTGCAACTACCATAGAACAGTAGTAAGATCTAGCATGTTACATGGATAATGTTGGATTGCCGATTATAAGCATGTATAAACGATGTCTGTGGAGCAAATGAAAGTGTTAAGGTGAATGTGTGGCCACGTTAAGAACTGATTAATGTTGGTATCATTCCAATATTAAGTTCAAAATTATCATAGTAACAAACAAGTTTTCATTGGTAACTGTAGCTCTACTTCGAGCTTCAAATGGTAAAGAACTATAGACCATAGACTAAAGGTGCCTCCTTTCATTTTCAATTCTTTTCTAGAAATAACAAGGAGAAAATTTACTAACAATTAAAATGACAAAAAGAAAGCATACCTACCATCTATATTTAAATATGGTATATGGCCCAATGCCATCAATGGAGAATCCTATCAAAATTACCTAAATTGCAAACATAATAGACTTTGCTACACCTGTCTTTTTATCTACAAAATGAAAATCTCACATCAAAAATTGATGCAGTAGTTGAAAGTTTGATTGCTTTGGAATTTAATATTCCGATAGAATTGGAGCTTGGTATGAAACTTTGGGCATTGCCACCAAGGGGTTGGCTTAGTGGTATGATACCTCACTGGCATCCAAAAAGTCATGGATTGTATCTCATGCCTTGCATTTAGCTTCTCAAAAGAAGAAGAGGAAGAAAAAAAAATAACAAAATAGAAACTTTGGGTGTTCCCACTCAGTTATGCAAGTATCATAATTGCTTATATATAAGAGATCACCATAGCAAGTGCACTCATAATCCTTGAAACAAATCATAAGATGTAGCGACCTGACAACTTGTAGCATCGAGTACACAAGGTGTCAAGTTGTTACATCTTACACTGGAATTCGAGGCATTGGCAAGCTATCTTACACTTGCATTCGGGGCATCTTACACTTGCATTCAAGGCATCTTCTCCCAATCCAAATTCCAAAAGGTTCATGAAAGAAATAAGGTGCTTTTTGTTGCATCACTTGGCATTCAACTTTAAGGATCTGGCATTTTTGGTCTGTCCCAATAAGTATTCCATACCTTCGTAGCTTTTGACACCATCACCTATAAATCCAGGGAGCTACAAGAAAATAGCTAGCAACATAGTTTACACAACTTGACTAATTTTATCTTAAAGAGGGATCAATTTGAATAAATCAAAAAGACTTTTGGTTCAACCCAACCTAGAGCTAGAGGTAGGCCAATCATGGTTACTTAAGAATACTACATAACTAACAATAGAAAGAAGGATAACCCATTTACAAGACATAACTCAATAGTGACCCAGCAATCATTGCCAACCCAGGATAGATTGTTCCACCAATTACATGACCAAGAGGATACCTTGAAACATGCATAATATTAGCAATATAAAACTATCATAGAATAACCTACTTGGAAATTTAACTATTCACAAGTATAGTTGATATCGTGTCATTATTTTACCAAGTTTTGTCATCAAACCAATTCCAGGATTCATAACCTTTGTGAGAAACTATAAATAGTATAGAAATCTCAAGTACACATAAATTGAAAACATTTAGGATAATGCCAATATGAAATGGTATGTATTAAACATCTATTCAAACAATCATCAAAGGCAAGGTGACAAGTAATGAATTGAAACTCAGAAAAAGCTACCTCACGCCATAAACTTGATTGCTAGGTTAAAAAATCATATTCATATTAACTTCAAAATGATCTCAAAAGTCAATAGATTTGATTACTAGCTTAAAATACCATATTCATATTAGCTTTAAAATGATCTCGAAAATCCTTTTAAGGTCCACTACCAACTTCACATGTGACTTTTCAGGAAAAGTACATTTACAAATTTCAAGAATATTTGAAAATAGATTTCCAAAATGTAGAGCGAGAAGGCCACTTGCATATAGATTTTCTTATGATAGTAGAAGTATAGCTGTGTTAAACTCAAAGGTAGATGGTGAAGCTGATTTCTATATACGTTGGATGGTTATTTAAATCATTTAATCTGAAAAGGTATCTTTGTGGCCATTGACTCCACAGCCTTTCAACACGTGGATGCAACATGCTTAAAGTACCTATTACATACAATTCTTTTAGAAAAATATTTACTAAATATGTTTATACCTACTACAATGGGCATGAAAAAAGCATATCTTAAGTTACTTCCACATAAAAACAAAAGCAGCACTCAGATACCAAAACAATGCGATAGCAATGGTACTAGTGGCAATGATAGCAATGGTTAACAAGTATGCTACTCCATATGACACCTTATCTAAATCTCATTGAAAGAAATCTTGGTCACCAACGGCACTAAGCACTCTTACAAATAGCTATATGACAAAAGGTGTCACTGCTTCAATAAACTTCCCATGTAAGAAGCAATTCCAAATTTCAATACAGCTTAAGATGCTCTCTAAGTATGATCTCTTTCGTCCTCCAAAATATGAAATTATAAATTTACAGTTAGAAGTTAGAACCTCTATGGGAATTGGAATTACCCTCAGAATTGATTAAACTATTCTGTTCTGAACCTTTTAAGATGTCTAGACTGTCAGTTAGACATTTGATCAGGCATCTGGATCCTTTCCCAGACGTCTAGAAATTGAAAATTTGTACGCAGCTTCACATCTACGCACAGACTGCCTTTTCCCCCTCTTCTCTCTCTTCTTTCTCCCCCGCAGAACCCTAGCCACTCCCTTATATATAACCCCTCTCCCCCCCTTCCTCTCTTTCCCACTCCACCACCGCCAACTTCCTTCCTCTCCACTGCAGCGAGAGGGACGAGTGTGAGAGAGGGCGCGAGAGCGAGCGACGAGGAGGAGAGGCGGCGTGAAGAGAGGGGGAAGAGCTTGAGCTCGCGAGCTCGTGGGAGCTTGCCGGAGGGTGCATGGCCAGAGCGGCGCGTGTGGGAGGAGTGCGTCAGGGGAGACGTCCTCGACACTTTGCTGCAGCCAGAGCTACAGGTGAGGAGGAGAGGCTGCAACTGCGCGTGGCAAGAGGAGCAAGAGGTCGATCTGGTTCTGGGTTTTTCCCAGAATTAGACGTCTGGCGTGTCGTCCAGATGACGGGTTGGACGTCTGGTGACGACATCGGATGTCTGAAAGCAGAACTTCGCGAAGGTACATTCCTCTTGCGGTTACGGCCATGCAGGCAGCACTACAGCTACAATCTGCGTGGCTAAAAGTAGAAGATATCGTCTGTCGCGTGCAGGGATAGCTTCGGGAAGGTGCGGGGCACACCTTCCTACGCGTTTCGGACATCTGGACAGCTTACCAGACGACCGGAAGCACTCCCAGACGATTGGAGGAGAGGTTAGACATCTGGAGTTGGGTCCAAACGGTCAAGTAGGGGTTCTGGACATCCAAAGTCGACGCAGGAAACTGAGGTGAGACCTTGGTTACTTTTAAGACGTCTGGACCTTGTGCTAGATGTCTGATTTAGGTCAGCAATCTTGTTTTTGACCCGTTTAGGGTCCGTTTGAGGTCCGTTTTACGCAAACGAGACATCTGTGGATTCTTTGAGCCTGCCGTTTGAGCCTCCAGTACTCCCGGATTGTCTGGTAGAGTGGTTTCCCCTATTTAATTATAAATCATAACTGCATATGTGAAATTGGATAACTAGAAATCTAGGATGTGGCATGAATCCTAGGACGAGAAGTACTTGGACTGTTTGTATGCGTGTTTGAGATTGCAGTCTTAAATGAATGAACAGAAATATAAATAACTGCCTATTAATAAATACGAGCTGCTTGTGAAATATGAAATGCTTGTACTAGTTAAATAGTTACCTGTGACATTCTTGTTGTATATGTTAAATGATGGAAATACGAGCTGCATGTGTATAATATGAGAATGGAAAAGTGAATGGAGAAACCTGGTATGGAACAACATGGTGAATACGAGCATGAACCCTACGGGGAATTAGGAGTAGAGCTCCTGTGGATAAATGGAATGGATCTGGAAATGTGAGTGGGAAGTGTGCTGGCCCTTGAGTACGTGGTACCAAGGAGAGCGACTGTCCCCTGTTTAGTGTAGAGCAGAGCTAGCCGCCATTGGGTTGGGATCTGAGGTTAGGATTGACCACTCTACACCAACTTCTTTGGTCCTCGCGTACACTGTACCGGGGAGAGCTACTAGTGTAGGGTGAGAGCTAGCCACCCCACGGAGCTCGGGGTTCAGCTAGCCACCCTACACCGACTTGTTAAGCCCACTAGGCTAACCGGGGTAGTTAAACGAGTGTGCGCGGACTGTGGAGGGGTGAGACCCCTGTTTCTTTCTGAGGGGCTAGACCCCTGTTATTTTCTGAGGGGCTAGACCCCTGTTATTAAGAGGGCTAGGCCTTATACTGTTCCATGCTGTACTTTGGGTGTACCCGCTAGCGGAAACGACTGACCGCGTGCGAGTGCGGGATAGCTACCCATGCGCTTATCGTGTGTGCTGTAGTCACCGCTACGTCTGTCCGTGACCTCGGGGTGGTTGACTGGGTGTAGGATCACCACGGGGGACTCTCTCGGCCAGGAGAGCACCACGTGTGCCTTCTACTCTTCGGAAAAGACTGTAATCAAGATCGTTCCCACGAGGAACATGCAAGATTAAGAACAAGATCTGAAAAGTAAACCGATGAGTGAAAAAGGAATGACTTGTAAAACAAAATAATTAGAAAAGATAAAATTATCTGTTAGCTTTTACTATTTTAGCTAGTTTGGTTACCACTCTACTCAGCGTTTACTGACTCCGTTTCACTCGTACCCCTTTTCAAGTCCAGGAGTTGAGTAGCCCGAGTCACCGGCTGCAGAAGGTGCTAGGCCCAGTCGAGCCCAACAGTAGTTATTGTTTTGTTGTACTTCCTTTTTCTAGTGAGTTAGACTGTTGTTACCATTTCTGTTTTGTACTTTGTTCTACTTTACGGTTGTGGTGGTGATATGTATTGTGAGCAGCTTTTACTTCCTTTATTGCTCTACTCTTTTACTGTTAGTTACTTAGCATAGTGAATGTGGTTTACTTTCCTACTTTTTGGTTATTTCTTTCTGGACGACTGGGTCTTGGGATTAGTCGAGTTGAGCCGATCTTGGGTCTTGTAGGGATTCAGGAATCGGGTCGTAACAAGATGGTATCAGAGCAAGCTGTTGACGTGTTCTCGATCGTGTTTTAACAGTTAATTACGTTGTAGTATAGGTGATCAAGGTTGTCAACAAATAAAAGTTTTATTACTTGAAAACCTAAGATCCGAGGTCGAACACAGGGAGCAATTGGAATTTATTACTAATCTCAAGAATGTAATTGAACACTTAAATTACTCAAAACTTAATTCAAATATGAGTTTAAAAAGTAATTGTGGCAAAAAGAAGAATTTGGACGTCTGATCATGGGATCAGACGTCTTAAAAATGTGTTTCCCTTCTCTTATTTTTCTTCTTCTGATTTTCTTCCTTTCTTCTTCTTTGAGCTTCTTCTTTCCTTGCTTCTTCCTTCCTATTTTCTTCTGCAGTTACTTTCTCTCTACGAGTCTTCTTCTTCTTCCTTTGCTCTGCTTCCTTCCTTGGTTCTGTTTGCCTTCAGTTCCTCTTCTTCTGATTCTTCAGTTCTTCTCTTTTTCCTTCACCTCTTCCTTTTCTTCTCTTTTTCCTCTGCAAAGGCTTCCTTCCTTCTTCTTCAGTTCTGTTTCCCTTGGCGTTTCTTCTTCTTTTCTGTCTTGCCTTTCTTCCTTGGCAGAGCCTCCTTCCTTCTCTCTACCTCTACTTACAGCGGCTATGTGTTGGCTTCTTCCTTCCTTCCCTGTACAAACCATAGCAAAGCAAAACCTAACCCTCTACCCGCGCGTCTCTCTCTCTCTATAAACCGCTCTCAGCACGCTCTCCCAGAGCCGGGTAAACGGGTCGGACCGCACGCTCGGGACCAGGTGCACCGGCGTGAGGGTGGTGTGCGAGGAGTGCTCAAGACAGGGTCGGGTCGGGTCACCAGATCCGTGTGGTGAGACCACGGACGAGATGGTGAAGATAGGTGAGGGACCTCACCCCAAGTGCGTTCGGAGGCAACGAACCCATATCACAAAAACGTTATAAACCACTCCACCGCTTTGTGAGTTAATGATGTGGGACTAATATTCCACCTCTACTTCGCACGCGCCCGCAGGAGTCCCTCCTTCAATTGCCACCGCTGTGGACTTTGCAGTGCCTCTTGCTGGAGTAGAAGTCTTCGCAATACCTCCCTGAGTCTGCTGCTCCTGAAGCCCTATAGTCCTGTGACCTAGAGCAAGCTTGGAGCTTCTTCAAGTTACCGTTAATGGCAGCCGGGGCGTGAAACCAGTTAGACACGAAAAGAGCCTCGCGGCTTAATCAGATCACCGGGGGACCTTCGCCGTGTCACGGCGAAGGTGAAGAGCTAGGTGGCAGGCCGCGGGGTGGCCTAGGCGTGCGTGCCTAGGTCACCCTGTGGCCGGATGGATGGGTATGTTCGGGGGGTTGTTGTGGAGGCGTAGAGGGACTGTGGATGGGTGGAGGTTAGTCAGTGAGGTGAGGCGGAGGTTATGCGATGGTCGGCGAGGCGTGTGGGGCTGTGGAGCGATGGGAGCGTCTCACCGGAGGGTGGTCGGAGATGAGGAAGGTGGTGGTGAACAGCGACGGTCGAGGGATGTTTGATGAAATAAAATGAAGGAGATGAAAGAGGGGATAGAGAAGAATAGTTTTGACCTAACTAAAGGGACGAAGGGGACAAGGAGGCGGCCGGCAGTACCTGCTATCGCCGAGAAGAAGACATCCAGTGGAGGAAGATGGCGGTGACGACGGGGCGAGGGCAGCGCGCGTGGGTGTTCGCGACGCGGAGGAGGATGAGGAAGACGGCTCTGTCACTGGTTTTGTGGCAGAGTGAAGAGGAAGAGGAGGGGGGCTCGCCGGAGCTCGCTGGACCCCTTGGTCGGAGAAGAAGAAGATGAATTTAAGGTGGAATCCCGGCCAAGTCGAGCTGAGGAGGTTCGGCCGGAGTTAGGATTTAATTTATAGGTGCTGGCCGTGCTTCTGGTGCGTGGAGGGCACGCCTTCTGCCACCGACGTCTCGCCGGAGATGGAAGGTGGTTAGATACCCAAATCTCTCGTACATTCGCACGAGAGATTGGGTGCAAATCAGGGGTTGTGATCGGGCTCAGATGGAAGGGGATTCCTTAGAGAATCTCCCTTCCAATTCTGGAAGGAGATCTCTGAGGGATCATAGAGTATTCCCTCTCAAATCCTTGCCGAAGCAGGATCTCTCTCCAATAATGGCAGAGGGACCTGATTGTAAGATTGGCGAGAAAGCTAGGGCGGTTTATGTGATGGTTTTCAAAAGATAGGGACTAAAATGTGATTGGGTGTACTAAATTGCAAAGTAGGTCAAGATGACCTCCCCTTAGGTCCAAATTTTGGTAAAAACCTAATTTGGACCTAAGGAATCAAATGATGAAGTTATATTTTCGGTTGACCACGTTTGACTGGGCATTTTGCGTAAAAACCCAAATTATGTCAATTGATCAGCTAGGACCCTAATCTAGGTCAAACTAGGTTCAAAAGGCCAATTTGAATGTTCTAAACCCTAGGGGATATTTTTCCATGAATTTTAGAGGGTTTACTTGATTTTTATCCTGACCGAAACCTTATTGAATTAAGCGGGTCTATTCTAGGGTTACAAGATGTCATTTAATTCCTGGATTGCACATGAACCCATTTCTTATTGAATCAACCTACTTTTTATCTCATTTAGACCATTTGACCTATGCTCTGTCTCTGAGAAATCCCGTTTATGTACTGCAATGGTAAAATTACAGTTTTAACCTTTATTTCATGTTTTCTTCTCAGAACACTTATTCCTTCAATTAGGCCCTCTTCTAGGTTATGTAGGAGCTTTTATTCTCTTTATTAGGTCAAAATGAGCTAGTTATGGCTCATGATGAGGCTCTCATCACAAGGTCATCCCAAGAAATGAACCAACTAGCTTGAGAATAACCAATTCACATGCATGTAACTAAAGTAACCACCACAACGTACCGCTTGACATCTATTCTGAGGTTCTTTTGCTGAAGTCCGTTAGAGTTGACTTCTTTTTATTTTGTCTTCCACGACTCCTTGCAGGAGATGCCTCGATGCGGAGTTCTTGAGGTGGGCTGCGGACGCGGCTGTGGACGAGGTCGGAGGGGCAGACGTGCCGGGCTCGAGGTACCAGTTGACCTGCCACTTCTCCTGGGCGTTCAGGCTCAGGACCTCGCTCAGTTGATATGAGACATAGTATGAGAGGAGCTTCACCTGCCTCCACGGGCTCCTCTCCTTGGGGATGTGGAGGGGGAGTCCTCTATGGGGCCAAGAGACCGACGCAGCGCTGGACGAGGGGGAGGGGGTGGTCCTCCACCACCCCCACCTCACTCTGACACTTCTAAGCACGAACCCTCCCTACCTGGAGGCGTGCCCATTCCCCCACTGTAGCTGCACTACGAGCTTTTCGAACAGTTCTGGAAGCTGAAGCCCCCCTTCTTCAAGGGGGATGAGGACCCATCTTAGGTAGAGGACTGGCTGGAGCCGATTGAGAATGTGTTTGACACCCTTCGCCCCCCTGCAGAGTGCCACGTGGCCTTTGCCACGTACCAGTTGGAGAGTGCGGCACACAGGTGGTGGAGGGCAGTCAGAGGACAGGAGAGGGGAGAGCCGACGTGGGACCAGTTCGTGACCCTCTTCTGCAAGCAATACTTCCCGCAGACTTGGCAGAACCAGAGGAGGCAGGAGTTCCACACTCTTCGTCAGGGGACGATGACTGTTAGCACATACCACAAGCGCTTCCTAGATGATGAGAGCCTCATCATGAGCCATAACTAGCTCATTTTGACCCAATAAAGAAGATAAAAGCTCCTACATAACCTAGAAGAAGGCTTAACTGAAGGAACGAAGGCTTAACTGAAGGAACAAGTGCTTCGAGAAGAAAACATGAAATAAAGGTTAAAACTGCAATTTTACCATTGCAGAACACAAACGGGATTTCTCAGAGGCAAAACATAGGTCAAATGGTCTAGATGAGATAAAAAGTGGGTTGAGTCAATCAGAAATAGGTTTATGTGCAATCTAGGAATTAAATGACATTTGGTAACCCTAAAATAGACCCGCTTAAATTAATAAGGGTCCGGTTAGGATAAAAAGCAATTAAACCCTCTAAAAATCATGGAAAAATATCCTCTAGGGTTTAGAACACTTAATTTGGCCTTTGGAACCCAGTTTGACCTAGATTAGCGTCCTAGCTCATCAATTGACCTAATTTGGGTTTTTACGCAAAATATCAAGTCAAACGTGGTCAAACCTAAAATCCAACTTCACCATTAGATTCCTTAAGTCAAAATTAGGTTTATACCAAAAGTTGGACCTAAGGGGAGGTCATCTTGACCTACTTTGCAATTTAGTACACCCAAATCACAATTTGGTCCCTATCTTTTGAATATCTCCGCAGAGAGCCCCCTAAGTTCCTCGCCACCTTTGCAATCAGGTCCTGCCACCATTGTTAGGGCAGAACCAACCTCTGGCGAGGTTTAGAGAGAGATTACTCTCTGATTCCTCAGAAATTCCCTCCCAGAAATGGAAGGGAGATTCTCTGAGGAATTCCCTTCCATCTACGGCCAATCACAATCTCTGGTGTGAACCCAATCTCTCATGCGAACGCACGAGAGATTTGGGTATCTAACCTCTTTCCATCTCCGGTGACCCACCTCAGGCGATTGCGTGCCCTCCACGCCTTGAAAACACGGCCCAGTGCCTATAAAAGAACCTCCAAGCCCGGCCGCAGATCTTCAGCTTGATTTGGCCGGGCTTCCACCTCCAATTCGTCTCCTCCTTCTCGGCCAAAGTTCCCAGCAAGCTCCGGCGAGCTCCCTCTCCCATCCTCTTCGCTCTGCCACAAAACTAGTGGCAGAGTTATCTTCCTGATTCGCTTCCGCGTCGCGCAACACCCGCACATGCCTCCTCAGCCCCGTCGTCGCCGCCGTTCTCCCCCACTGGGCAGCGTCTTCTCCGGCGACAGCAGGTACAGTTGTCTGCCCTCCGTCCCCCTTCGTCCCTACAATTAGGTTAGAACTACTCTCCATATTCCCCTCTCTCTTTTCCCCCTGCCACTTCACTTAATTGCCCCTCGACCGACGTTGACCACCTCCATCTTCCTCGCCTCCAACCGACCTCTGGCGAGCCGCTCCCACCATTCCGCCCCTCCACACGGCCCGCCAACCGATTCATAAGCTCCGCCTCACCCACAGGAACAACTTCCACCCATCCATCATCCTTCTACACCTCCGCAGTAACCCCCCGAACAACCCCACACCTCCGGCCAAAGGTTGACCTAGGCCCGTACGCTTAGGCCGTCCTGCGGCCTGCAGCACCGTCCACCGCCTTCGCCGTGCCACGGCGAAGGTGCCCAACTGGTCTGATTGGGCCAATAGGCCGTGTTTGTGATCGACAGGGTTTCAGCTCTTGCCGCCATGGACGACAGTTGAAGAAGCTCCAAAGTAGCCCCAGGCGCCAGGGCTCCCAGGCTGCAGGCGCAGCAGGTTCGTGCGAGTGTTACGAAGCGATTGAGTCCAGCCAGGGGGGTTGCGAAGCCAGCAGCTGCGGCGATTGCACGCAGGTCTGCAGGCGCGCGCGAAATCGGGGCAGAACCTTTAGTCCCACATCGTGGAATCGCGAGGCGCAGGTATGCTATAAGTTGTTTTTGTGATAATGCCTTAACGCCTCCGAAAGCACAGGGGTGAGGTCCCTCACCTGACCCACTCGCCTTGTCCGCGGCTTCACCTCGCGGATCTGGCGGGATCCGACCCGACCCTCACCTGAGCACTCCTCGCGCATCACACCACCTGCTGGTGCGCCTGGTCCCGGGTGCGAGACCCGACCCGATTATTCGTGTGGCTCTGGGAGAGCGTCCCTGAGTGAACTGCTGAGAGAGAGAGAGACGCCCGGGTAGAGGGAAAGCGGTAGGTTTTGCTCTGTGTAGGCACAGGCTGAACGTTGAGGAAGAAAGACTTGGCCGCAAGGAGAAGAGGAGGAAGAAGCAGCAAGGCAGAGAAGAAGAAGAAAGAAGCCTTCGCAGGAGAAGAAGGAAGAGCAAGGCAGAAGCAAGACAGAGAAGAAGAGAGGCCAAGTGAAGACTGCAAAGATCAGAAGAAGAAGAAGAAGAAAGAAGGAAGGCAAGGCAGGAGAAGAAACAAGAGAAAAGATACAAAGGCAGGAAGAAGAAGCCTTCGCAAGAAAAGAAGCAAAGCAGAAAGAGAGAAGAGAAAGAAGAAGAAAGGCCAAGACAGAAGAAGAAGAAAGGAAAAGAGAGGCTGAGAAAGAAATAACTTCAAAAAAAAGGGGAAAATACTTTTAAGACGTCTGATCACAAGATCAGACGTCCAATTTCATTTCTTTTGTCATAAGTTACTTTTAATCGCATACATTTGTATTTGAATTAACATTTTGAGTAAATTAGAGTGTTCAATTACATTTTGATTAGTAGTAAATTCCATTTGCTCCCTGTGTTCGACCTCGGATACTCCGATTTTCGAATAATAAAAATCTTTATTTGTTTGAACGCTTTGTCGGCTATACTACAACGTGACATTCTCTTTTAAAACCAACAAAAGCGTCGCGAACACTAGAGCTGTCACATTTTGCTGCGACAGCTATAGCTATGGAGGAGGAGCGCCTGTGGAGGTTCACTGAGAGGCTCCGGCCTGCCATTTGGGGGTATGTCAAACCATTGAAGCTGCCCACCTTCTCGAGAGTAGTGGAGGCAGCTATGACGTACGAGGAGACTAACCCGGCTGCACGAGACACTGACAACGGACGGAAGAGTGAATGTCTGTTGCGTGTTCGGGGCCTGCAGAGGCACATGAGCCTGCCGTTCGAGCCCCCAGTACTCCCGGATTGTCTGGTAGAGTGGTTTCCTCTGTTTTATCTATAAATCATAACTGCATATGTGAAATTGGATAACTAGAAATGTGGGATGTGGCATGAATCCTAGGACAAGAAGTACTTGCACTGTTTGTATGTGTGTTTGAGATTGCAGTCTTAAATGAATGAATAGAAATGTAAATAATTGCCTATTAATAAATACGAGCTTCTTGTGAAATATGAAATGTCTGTGCTAGTTAAATAGTTACCTGTGACATTCTTGTTTTATACGTTAAATGATGGAAATACGAGCTGCATGTGTATAATATGAGAATGGAAAAGTGAATGGAGAAACCTGGTATGGAACAACATGGTGAATACGAGCATGAACCCTACGGGGAATTAAGAGTAGAGCTCCTGTGGATAAATGGAATGGATCTGGAAATATGAGTGGAAAGTGTACTGGCCCTTGAGTACGTGGTACCAAGGAGAGTGACTGTCCCCTGTTTAGTGTAGAGCGAAGCTAGCTGCCCTTGGGTTGGGACCCGAAGTTAGGATTGGCCACTCTACATCGACTTCTTTGGCCCTTGCGTACACCGTACCGAGGAAAGCTACTAGTGTAGGGAGAGAGCTAGCCACCCCACAGGGCCCGGGATTCAGCTAGCCACCCTACACTGACTTATTAGGCCTACTAGGTAAATCGAGGTAGTCAGACGAGGGTGCGCGGACTGTGGAGGGGCGAGACCCCTGTTTGCTTCTGAGGGGCTAGACCCCTGTTACTAAGAGGGCTAGGCCTTTTACTGTTCCGTGCTGTACTTTGGGCGTACCCGCTAGCGGAAACGACTACCTTATGCCAGTGCGGGATAGCTACCTGTACGCTTATCGCGCGTGCCGTAGTCACCGCTACGTCTATCCGTGACCTCAGGGTGGTTGGCTGGGTGTAGGATCACCACGGGGGACTCTCCCAGCCAGGAGAGCACCACGTGTGCCTTCTACTCTTCGGAAAAGACTGCAATCATGATCGTTCCCACAAGGAACATGCGAGATCAAGAACGAGATCTGAAAAATAAACCAATGAGTGAAAAAGGAATGACTTGTAAAATAAAATAATTGGAAAAGATAAAATTACCTGTTAGCTTTTACTGCTTTAGCTAGTTTGGTTACCACTCTACTTAGCGTTCGTTGACTTCGTTTTACTCGTGCCCGTTTTCAGGTCCAGGAGTTGAGCAGCCCGAGTCACCGGCTACAGAGGGTGCTGGGCCCAGTCGAGCCCAGCAGTAGTTCTTGTTTTGTTGTACTTCCTTTTGCTAGTGAGTTAGACTGTTGTTACCGTTTCTGTTCTGTACTTTGTTCTACTTTACGGTTGTGGTGGTGATATGTATTGTGAGCAGATTTTACTACCTTTATTGTGTACTCTTTTACTGTTAGTTACTTAGCATAGTGAATGTGGTTTACTTTCCTATTTTTTGGTTATTTCTTGTTGGACGACTGGGTCTTAGGATTAGTCGAGTTGAGCCAGTCTCGGGTCCTGTAGGGATTCGGGAATCAAGTCGTAACACATGGCTACCAGATATTAGATCACATAGTTTGGAGTAACAAATTATTCAAAACAACATAAAGAACTCTTTGAATGACCAGATCTTGATTAGGTGTACAGATGCTTTAATCAATTGGATCACATAAATAGTTCATGGGATTTATTGAAATCAAAATAACGAACAAGGATAACTAACAACCTGGTCATCTTAAGCATGTTCTCCATAGCCAACTGCAATTGGTTGACACATCTATAATAAAAACGTGTGGAAAATAGCACAATCAAATATTGCTCCTAGAGATTATTGTTCAAAATAATACACATACATATATCTATGGCATACATATGTAGACATACATGTATTATGTGTATACAAATAGATGCAGATGCACACACATGAAAGCACATATAGATTATTGTCTTCTTGAACAAATCTCAGAACTATGAGGGACTGAAAATACAAGTTCCTACTATGATTACGAACTTTATCGAAGCACACTCTTCTTATGCATGCATAACCTTTTCACAATCTCTTAATGAAGTAGGATAAATTGGATAACAATCTATCTGATAAAAAGAATTTAACCACTAAAGGGAGGAGGGAGAGGAGGAGGACACGAGGACAGGGAGGAGGAGGGGGAAGGCTGGAGGAGATGAGGAGCAAGTGGAGGAGGAGGGGGGACAATTGAGGGAGATGAGGAGGGGGAGGAGGAGGAGATGAGGATGGGGAGGAGGAGGAGGGGTAAGGCAGGAGGAGATGGGGATGTTGAGGAGGAGGGGGACCACTGAATGGGGAGGAGGAGCTGCAATAGGAGGAGGAGTTGTGGACGAGGAGGAAGAGGAGTGGTGAACGTCGACGACCGGTTCGCACTAAAAAGGGATTTTAAAATGTCGTTGTAGTATATGTAACAAATACAAGTCGATGTCGCATCAATTTTATTTATATATTTAATTTTTACTGGTTTATTCTAGGTTGTTCACTGGGAGACAGTTATTGATAAACATCACTCTTTAAGTCCAAAACATTGTTTAATTCCAAAAATGTTGATTTTATTTACAAAAATGAATGAAAGAATTAATGAATAAAAGAATTTGGTTAATTATGTACAAAAGAATGAATTCAAAACACATTACAATGCTTAGAAACAAATGTACACACATAAGCATTAAAAACTATGTACAACTACTCTATGCTAGTTATTTACAACTAATATAGTTAATACCTAAGTATAGGTACAAAATAGTTAATAATACTTACTATACTAAATCATTATAACATACTAATATCTACTGTAACATATATTGTATATACAGTAACATATATAAGTGTTGCTAAAACCTTAGTAAAATTATATACATATCGTAAGGTAAAATATTTATCTTTACTGACATATATATCTATCTACAGTGACGGATGCATCTGTCACTAAAGGTCTTAGTGTTATATATATACACATAAGAGCTCAAACAAGTTTACTACTTATACATACTACACTATTACAATATACATTATTACATTATTTATATACATATACTTTATATACAATATACTTAACATATATATATATACATACACACAAACACACATACACATATATACACACAGCTAACACACACACGCAACACACACATAAGCACACTATACAGAGAGGGAAGGTTCTCTAACACTTAGCCAAATTTCAGTTGTTCTTCTCCCCTTCTTGGCCGGTTCAGATCTGTTCGGCTCATGTTTTTAACCAAAAAATTGGTTTAGTTGGCGGGCAACCTTTTCGAGAGATACACAGCACCCATTTCTGTGTTAGACCAGACCTCTACTAGGGCTACCCTAGTTGTTAATTAGGTGTATTTTATGCCAATTTAATGCTCGTTATTGGGCCCATAAAGTCCCACGCACAGTGTACGACCCTCAACCCATGCACCACACCCAAATATTCGCATATGCCATATCAGTATCAGAGAGGAGAGTAATGTGTGTATAAGAGGGCGCCCGACGCCTGATGATCGAGAAGGCTAAAGAAGAAAAAATATATATGGTGCTGTGCTTGCTCCACCGCCCACGATGTGGGACAAATCTCGCGCCTGCGTGAGCGTTGCAGCTGCGCTAAATGCTGTCCTAATTAGGTGATTTTGGCCCTCGATTTGAGGGCCATAATTTATTTTAAATTAAAAATAAATTACGGGATTAGAAAGCCCTTACATAGGAATACATGATTATATAGTTAGTTTACAAAAATAAGTTATTTTATTATATAATTAAATTAGCTAAAGTCTACAATTTATACATATTAAATTAGAGTTTAATTTACCAAATTAACTTTATACAGAGTAAATATACATAATAAGTTGTTTATTACATATTTTTATTATATTTTAGAGGCTTTATTTTAATTAATTTACAATTAAATATATGTTTTAGATGATTTAATTTACAATTACACTATAAATTATTTCAGTATTAACTTAATTTACTAATTTATTTTATTTTAACTTAATAAATTACCTAATTAACTTAATAACCTAACTATTTACTGTATATATATAATTAAATTAAATTACAGGTAAAATATTATTCATGATATATATATAAATATGTATGTACAGTATGATCTACAGATATGTACATTTAAATAGGTTTGTAGATTTACTTAGTTATTATACAATTAATTATATAAATTAATATAAAATAATACAATAAGATTATATATACATTAAATTACTCTAAATACTTAATTTCATACATAGAATACATATATAAGTTATTTATATACATTATATACATATTATATAATATTTACATATAGCTTAGGTTTAAGTTATATATACAAGTATATACATAGTATACATTGTAGTTTTAGGCATTTTTGGGTATTTTCTGATTTTTATGGGTTTTATACATATATTAGGGATAGGGGGAGAGAGATAAAGAAAGAGATGAGAAATAGAGAGTTGTTTTTGAAGTTTGGTTCTTTTATTAAGTTTTAAGATATACTGAATCGTCGGTTGGTATGTTCTACTAAGTCAGGGATTCAGAATGCCTTGAAACTTGATACACACCTAAAAATGTATCTAATCTTGACCAAGAGAGGTTTTTTTCCTTTAATTTTTTTCTGATATTTATTTATTTACAAAGTTGACACATTTTAGGCCTTTAAAGAGTCTTCAAAAAGAACCTAAGACCCTAAAACCAATTGGAGTGGTTGGGAATGCAGTTCAAACACCTCAAAACATCCAACACACTAAATTACACATGTTTGAACAATCAAGCAAATTTTTATCTCTCATTTCACTAAAATTTCAGTTTTGGACATATATGCAATTCAAATGGCTGACAAAGGAAATTAAAACTTGAAATCAAAGTATCTAAATCAAATTTCTAAGTCATAACAGTACATGAATGCTTGATACAAATAATTCTAATACTAAACATAGGTTAGCCTCTCAAACACTCCAAAACACAGCAAAAAATTCCAAACTGATCAGACTCCAATAGTGGCTGCAGCAGCTGCAATAAACATAGCAGCAGCAGATGTTGAAATTTGAACTATTTCCATCTCAGCAGCTGATCTGTAGCTGCTGCTCTTAATTGAAATCAGGTGCAAGAACAAGTTACCAGACGTCTTGAAATTTTAGATGTGCCACTATTGCCATCTCAGCAGCAATAGCTGTTTCATCAAATTACTGAAATCACCCCAGATGAGAACTAAGAAGGTCTGATTCAAGGCACATGAAATCCACAAAAACACATCTGGTAGATCAAATATTCCCAAAATCCTTTTAAAATCATAACTGAAAATATGAAAATCCATTGATGAACATAATTTCCAGATGGATTTTTGTATATATCAAAAACCTATGTTGCCCTGATTTGGGCTTTTAATGTGATTTGATATCTGAATAAATCATCTAATTTGCTTAAACACCTTTGATTGGTGTTTAAGATGATCTAGTGATAACTCAGAATCAATTGGGTCCTCGTTTGACCTCAAATCAGTATTACTGATTATCCTTGGGCAAACTCTCCAAATAACACTTAAATTAAGTGCATGCTCATCCACACATTAAAAACTAAACCCAAAACTTTGGATTCATTGTATAACACTTAATTAAGCAATTAAAAACCTCAAAAAACTCAATTGAATTCGATAAAACCAAATGATCACCAAATCATAAGATTAGGTATTAAAAGCAACTTTGAAAATGATTGAGTAATTTGAGACAATAAAATCAGATCAGGGGGTTTTTGTGAATTTTATGGAGTGAGTGGGAGACCATCGAAATGAGTTTTTAGATGGATGGGTGGATGATGAGTAAAATTCGTGGAAAAATCAGAAGGGAATCGTAAAGCGTAGAGAAAGTTGTATGTGTCGAAATGGCGGTGGAAAAATACCTCTCTAATTTGAATTGATTAGAGAGGGCGGATATCGAATCTACACTAATCTACTCTTAATCTACACGAAGCCATCGCTGAATTTTGATTTCTAACATCTAATCTACTCCTAAATTACTCTAACTAACACTACAATTAATATAAAAAGTAGGAAAGTTACACTAGGAAAGCAATAAATCTAGCTAACAGACGAAGGTGGTAGTCCACCGGTCGGAGGTCAATAGCGATGAAATTGAAGAGACCCTCAGTTGAAGAAGGTGGTGTCCAAGAGCCAACAACCGATGGCTAAAGGCGATTGAAGGAAGGAGAGGAGTGATCTCTGTCATCGACCACTGAGGAAAGGAGGTGGAAGGTTGAGGGGTTGGACGAAAGGAACCACTCAAGGCGAGGGAGCTAGTTGCGTGTGCAAGGAGCTGGGGAGGGACTTAAGTAGTCGAGGTACTGATTCAGAGCACCACAATGGTGCGATTAGGCACCTAGGTCTTGGGCGATGGAGATGGGATCGAGGAACACACGAGAGTTTAAATCAAAATGCCATCGTTAAATGGGATCTGGGTAAGGTGGCGATCACACACGCCAAAGCGCGCGAAGCTTCGAATCAGGGATGGCCACAGGATCAAGAGAGAAAAGGATGGATGGCCGCGATTGGGCGAGTTCATGAGGCACTACAGTGTCTCGCGACTGTAGGTGAGTTGGTATTTTTGCATGGAAGCCCTTATGGGCAAAGGGGTAGAACAATAGCAGTAAAGCCCTTAAGTGGCTAAGAAGTTCTGTAGAGTCGTCCTCAGATTTTGCAAATAGGCCCCTGCAACTTTCAAAATGATCCTTAGAAGGTTTTAATGTGAATAAATGTATGTGACCTAAGAACCTATATGTAATCTAATAAATGTAAGGTCCTAATGATGTCCAAATGCAACCAAGTTTTTGCTGAAGTTTAATTGAACATTTGGGAAGTTAATTTTACTTTTGATTTGAACTTTTGGTCTCAAATGTTTGTTAAATTTGCAAATAGATCATCATTTTACAATAATAAATAGAATATCTCATTTAATGACCTAATTTCTCGTTTTTAACACAGATTTGATGTTTTAGGCCTTTTTCACTATTTCCCACACTTAACCCATTTCATGTGTTAATTCAGTAGTGTTTAACCTAGTTTCTAGCTTAACTTGGGCATTTTAGATATGATGAGCCACACCTCATCAAGGGGCAGCGAGGAAGAGAAGGAGTAGGAAGAGAAGAGGGGCAAGGAGAAGGAGGAAGACGGGGAGGAGGAGGGTTGAGGAGAGCACGAAAAGGAGGGGGTGTGGACAAGGAGGAGGACGACGACGACGAGGAGGGGTTACCTAAGGAAGGGGAGGAGGAGCAGGGGCGGTTACAAGTAGCTCTGCGACAAGGAGTTCTGTGGACAAGGAGGGAGGAGTTGCACGCAGTGTGGGGGAGGAGAGGGCTCTGCGATGGCATACAAGGTCAGACATTCACCGTTGGTTTAATTACTAAGCGACAGCAAATGTATAATTCAATTTCAATTCTCATGTCCAAAATTTTATGGAAAATTTTATGTTGACATTTGTCGTCGCTTATTATAATAAGCAACAACAAATGTATAATTTAATTTCAATTCTCGCATCCAAAATTTTGCAGAAGATTTTAGGACAACATTTGTCGTCGCTTATTATAATAAACGACAACAAATATTCATTATATACTATTTTTTGGACGAGATGGGGTTACTCAACTTTTGTGTGGTCTTCACCGTCGCTTAGATGAAGCAACGGTAAACTTATTTTTACCGTCGCTTACGCAACCGACAGTAACTAACCGACGATAAATCACCTTTTTCTAGTGGTGATCATATTACACTCCTTGTTCACCTGCTTAAGCACCCTTGTCATTTATGCCCTATTCTTCATTTGCTTAGATCTTTGATTTTATCTGGTAACAAAATGAAATCCTGTTGTGCATCCCATTTTTCTTTAGTAATGGTCAAACAACAAAGGTCACATCACATAACAAGTCAAAGTTTCTATCCCCCTTTTAATGATTGGGAACATTTTCTTCTACTTATTGCAATTTTTCTCCAATTAATCACCATGTAATCAATCAAACAAAGAACATAAGAAAAAGTTGATTGCTTTACACCTACCTACATTTTGCATTTCACTATGCTTGTCACCACTCTTGTACAGTGAGCACATTTACTGGAAATCTTCAAAGGGAGCTATGAAGTTCACAAGCTCAATCATGCACCTACTATCCTCAGCCAAAGAAGAGAGAGAACAAAGATTCGTGCCTATATGAATTAACCTTTTGAAAGACTAACCATCGAGTGGGAATCAACCTAAAAACCCATGGAAGAACCTCACCTCCTACAATTATCCCTAGCAACATTGTACAGATGAGCGTCCCTAAATCTGACTCTCTGATAGTGAATTACTAAATAAAAGCATAAGTTGTAACGTTAAAGGTCTTCTAATTTTATTGCCATCTAATTCGCATATGGAATGAGTACCGATGCTTCTTATTAGTATCAGTAGAAATAGTTTAATGTTTGAGGTTCATGGAATTTCATATGTGGCATGAGTACTGATACTAAACGTTAGCACTTGTACTCAGAGCACACTATTTGTGTGTTCCAAGAACTTTTCGTGCCTTACCTTGCCTTATCTATGACCAATGTGTATCGGTATCAAGCATTAGCACAGGTACTCGTTAGTTACATGTTGATCCCTTAAGTTCTTGAGGGCTCATCTTGATCCTCATGAGAAAAATTATGTGTGTGGAATGGAAAGCATAACTATCCTTATTTTTGGTAACCACTCCATGTGATTTTCATATCTACCCATCATAAAAAATGGAAATCACCGCTTAGTCTCTACACATTTTAACCCACATCAAAATAAATACGTTAATGCATAAGTCACCCTCCCCTTTTCCCATCTACTCAACCCATAGGTAGGGATTTTTCAGTGCATTTATTGAGCTGGGTTCTGGATAATCGGTCGATGAGCTGTTACCACTGACAACTTGCCAGCCATACTCGTGCGGCGAAGTGTGGCTTTTTTTTCTTTTCTCCTTTTCTTTTTTTTTTTTAAGTAGGAGGCTTCCCTGATCTAAGATTTACCTAAAGGCAGCAAAAAGAGAAAGGTCCAGTGACTGGGCTCTGGACAACCTACCTATGGGCTGTTACCCACGATAACTTTCCAGCCATATCACCCTAGAAGGTTCATTAGCTACCCAATTTCCGTTAGAATCGCCGAATAACGAGTCAGTGCAAAGAAAGTGTGTAGATGCTTAAAACTCAAAATTCCCTCAAATCAGAGGGCGGGTTAATAAGTCGTGTACTTATCACCCAAACTTATTTATTCCAATTATAATAGAATTAAAATGGCGAGGACTCAAAGACAAATCCACATTTTAGTGGATACACAGGCTAATTAAGTCTAAAGACCTGAGGGGTCTTTGTGTTCAGATTCTAATGTAAAATTTCTTAGGATTGAAAAGTCCTAATGTCCAACTAATCCTTCCTTTTTTTTTTTTTCTTTTTTATAAGAAGAGAAAAAATTTACATGGATTTCACAAGGCTGACCAAATAATTCAAGAATGAATCCACCCCCCATGCCTAGCTGATGCAATGTCCTCATTGAAAAAGAGACATGAAAGAGAGGGTAGAATATGAAAGATGTCACCTGGATATGAAGCTCGTATCAGCCTTGTGTCATATTTACAATTGCTGAGTTTAATGCCGTCAGCTAGGCGAAGTCCAGCCAAAGAAGTCACAGAATGGCTAGAGCAACAGAGTCTGAAACGGGTTCTGAAAGATTACAGTCAACAACAGGCTTCAGACGTTGACCGTTGACTTTAAAGGTGTTACCCGTCTTTGGGTCAGAAATCTGAACGGCACCATTTAGAAAAATCTGATCAATTATGAATGGGCCATTCCATTTAGATCTAAGTTTACCAGGAAAGAGCTTAAGTTTAGAATCGAATAACCAGACCTTCTGGTTTGGCTCAAAGCTCTTGCGGGAAATCATTTGATCATGTAGAGCTTTGGTCCGAGCCTTGTAGATCTTAGCATTCTCATAAGCATCATTTCTAAGCTCCTCCAACTCAGATAGTTGGAGTTTCCTGGTCTTCCCAGCTAGATTTAGATCTAGATTGCATTGTTTGATTGCCCAGAATGCCCTGTGTTCAATCTCTACGGGTAGATGACACGCCTTTCCATACACCAAACGGAATGGAGACATGCCGATGGGCGTTTTATACGCCGTACGGTAGGCCCAAAGAGCGTCCTCAAGCTTTTGAGTCCAATCCTTGCGATCAGGCCTAACCGTTTTTTGCAGAATGTTCTTGATCTCTCGATTGGAGATCTCGGCTTGTCCATTCGTTTGGGGATGGTAAGGTGTGGAAATTCGATGATTAACCCCGTATTTGGCCAATAAATTTCGGAATTGGGCATTAGTAAAATGAGTGCCACCATCACTGATGATAGCCCTCGGAATCCCGAACCTACTGAAGATATTTTTCTTGACAAAATTGATGGCCACCTTGTGGTCATTGGTTCGGGTGGGAATTGCCTCAATCCATTTGGACACATAATCAACAGCAACAAGAATGTACTGATGTCCAAATGAAGGGATAAAGGGTCCCATGAAATCGATGCCCCAAACATCGAAAATTTCTACAGGAAGAATAGGGTTTAGGGGCATCATGTCTCTCTTAGTTATGCTCCCGAGTGCCTGACATCGAGAACATGACCTTGAGAAATCCTGGGCATCCTTGAATAAAGACGGCCAATAGAAGCCAGATTGCAAGATTTTTGCAACCGTCTTTCTTCCGGAGAAATGTCCACCACACCCAGATGCATGGCAAAACTCGAGTATACTGTTGAATTCATTCTCCGGTATGCACCGGCGAATAATCTGATCAGAGCCGATGCGATACAGTTCAGGGTCCTCCCAAAAGTAGTATTTGGCCTCAGATTTGAGTCTATCTCGTTGTTGCTTGGTCCAATCCTGGGGGATTTGACCAACGGCCAAATAGTTAACAATGTCAGCAAACCATGGGGAGTGGACACCTAAAACTGTAAGAATGGTTTCATCCGGAAAAGTGTCAGCAATCGGAATATCCGGACAAGAGGAATCACCGAGGAGTCTCGACAAATGATCCGCTACCACATTTTGTACCCCGGCTTTATCCTTGATTTCAAGATCAAATTCTTGAAGAAGAAGAATCCAACGAATAAGCCGGGGTTTAGCATCTTTTTTAGCCAAGAGATGTCTCAAGGCCGAGTGGTCGGTATAAACAATAACATGAGACCCCAAGAGATAAGCCCTGAATTTTTCCAAAGCAAATACTACAGCTAGTAATTCCTTTTCAGTAACAGTATAATTCCTCTGGACTTCATCCAGAGTTTTACTAGCGTAGTAAATGATAGAGGGCTTTCGGTCAATTTTCTGACCCAGGACAGCCCCGACCGCGTAATCAGAAGCGTCGGTCATGATCTCAAATGGGGCTATCCAAATTGGTGGTTGCAAAATTGGAGCACAGGTGACTGCCGTTTTCAGAAAATCAAATGCCTTTCGGCATGATTCGTCAAAAACAAACGGCGTTTCTTTGGCAAGAAGATTGCTCAAAGGTCGAGCAACCTTCGAAAAATCCTTGATGAATCTTCGATAAAATCCCACATGGCCAAGAAATGACTGATTTGTTTAACAGATGTGGGATGAGGAAGTTTAGCGATAACATCAACCTTAGCTTTGTCCACTTCAATTCCCCGTTCAGAGATTACATGACGCAAAACGATGCCTTCTTGGGTCATGAAATGACTCTTTTCCCAGCTAAGGACCAGTCGTGTCTTGATACATCGCTTAAGAATCATTTCTAAATTAGCCAAACAAGAGTCAAATGATTCTCCGAAAACAGAGAAATCATCCATGAAGACTTCCATAAACTCTCCCACCATGTCGGAAAATATGGCTAGCATACACCTTTGAAAAGTCGTAGGTGCATTGCATAACCCAAAAGGCATCCTACGAAAAGCAAAGGTTCCGTAGGGACAGGTGAAAGTAGTTTTTTCCTGATCCCCGGGATGGATAGGAACTTGATTATATCCCGAGTAGCCATCAAGAAAACAGAAGTACTTCTGCCCAGCTAATTTTTCCAAGATTTGATCAATGAAGGGTAGGGGAAGATGATCCTTTTTAGTGGTTGTGTTCAACTTCCTGTAATCAATACAAACTCTCCAAGAGGAAGCTGAACGAGTTGTGACAGATTCACCTCTCTCATTAGTCACAACAGTAATCCCAGCTTTCTTTGGAACAATCTGAACGGGACTTACCCAGGGACTGTCAGAGATTGGATAAATAATTCCTGCATCGAGCCACTTGATGATTTCCTTTTTGACCACTTCTCGCATATTTGGATTTAATCTCCTCTGCATCTGGTGAGAAGGGCGGGATCCATCTTCCAAAAATATTCTATGATTACAGTAAGATGACTCGATCCCCCTGAGGTCATGAATGGTCCAACCAATTGCCTCCTTATATTCCTTTAGGACCTTAATCAATTTAATCTCTTGCTCCTTTGTCAATTTAACACTAATAATCACAGGGAGCGTATTCTGCGGTCCTAGAAATTGATATTTTAAATTCTCGGGCAATGGTTTCAATTCAAGCTGGGGTGGGATAATGATTGATGGTAGGGTAGATGCTGAAGATTCAATAAGAGGAAGAGGTTTTGAGTGAACAAAATCAGTAACCTCTTCCAAAGATGTCAGTTCAGAGGGTTGCAGGTCAAATTCATTAACCAAAGAGGAACTTTCAATTGAAGAAATTGTCAAACAAGTTTCAATATTAACATTATCCTCATCAAGTTCCTCAATAAATCCACAATCCTCAAATTTGTTTATCGCCTTAAAAATATCCAATTTCATTCGTTGGTCCCTAAAGGCGATTTCCATGCTACCGCTTTCACAATTAATGTTGGCCTTTGCGGTAGCCAGGAACGGACGCCCCAGAATGATGGGCATGTTCCTCAGACTATCTGGTACATCCATGTCAAGGACAAGGAAATCTACAGGAAAATAGAAATTCTTGACCTTAACTATAACATCTTCAATAACACCTCGCGGGTTTGTGACCGAACGGTTCGCTAACTGTAGCGTTACTGAAGTTGGCCGAAGTTCACCTAACCCAAACTTCTCATAAAGAGAAGTTGGGATTAGGTTGATGGATGCACCGAGATCCAAAAGTGCTCTATCAAATGTGTAATCTCCGATAACGCAAGAAATCAAAGGAGCACCAGGATCTCTCTTTTTCTGAGGGAGGTAGTGCAGGATAACAGAGCTAGCCTGCTCAGAGAGTACCACCTTCCTCGGAACAGATTCTCTCGACTTACGCTTTTGTGTACATAATTCCTTTAAAAATTTTGCGTAAGCCGGTATGTGCTTGATAGCATCAAGGAGCGGAATATTGATCTCAACATTCTTAAATAAATTCAGAAGCTCCTCATTGCTATCAGCAGACTTCTTCTTCTTTGCTTTGGCTAAGGCTTCAGGAAAAGGAACATTAGTTAGATCTTTGGAATCAGGTTCCTGAGCCTTGATTTCTTCTCTAGAATTCTCCTCTCTCTCCTCAGATTCTTCAGGATTCAAAAGATCAGAATATTGTGGTTGTGGATCCTGAGTCTTCTTACCACTCCTCAAAGTGACAGAATTTGCAGAAGCGTAAGAATTTGGGTCTTGGGGAGGGTTAGGAAAGATTGGAGGGGCTTGATTGATCATGAATTGTTGATTAGCAGAAGAAGAAGACGAGGAACCCTGCTCAACCACCTGAGCATGTGCGTGCGGGTCCCTCTGATTTCCGTACCCTTGGGCTTGATTGCCCGAATTTATAATGTTTCGCAGGTTGGGTACTAGTTGGGATGGTAGAGATTCGGGTTGACGAGAGTTAGCAATGAGCCCGGATTGCAAGTTGTCCAGCGAGTTTTTCATTTGCTACATAAGCTGGAGCATAGATCCTTGCATCTCTACCATTTGACGGTTCAAATCAGCCTGCCCTGCGGGTTGACGGGCATTCCAAGTTGGCTGATTGACCTGATTCGGAGGCAACTGAGTATATACTTGACCCTGACCCATTGGACGTTGCGGAGCATAGTTGCTGGGTCGGAATTGGGTCTCTTGTCCCGGATTTTTCCAAGAGAAGTTAGGGTGGTTTCTCCAACCTGGATTATAGGCATTCGAGTAGGGGTTGGATCTAACATTCTCTTGTACAGCACAGACATCCTCATAGGGTGAGGATGGAGAGAAAGAAAGGGAAGGATCAGAAAAACTGGGATCAAAGGCCCTAGTTGGGAACCCATGGGGTTCCGAGAAATGCTGACTCATAGATTGAGTCACATCGAGTTGATTCACGAACTCCCGTCCAGAAGGAGCTCGTGGGGAATGGAATCCCGAATTTTGGGATTGAGTGGATTGAGAGTTGTTCATAGAATTGCCAGCCATCCACTCTTCCATTCTTTTAGCAACCAAGTCCACCTTATCAAGTTTATTACAAATCAATTCCATATCAAGTGAATGAGAGTCCTGGACTTCATTGACATTTGATTTGGGTTGCTGGGGCCGGTTAAAAGTATCCATGGAGGCATGATTAATTGAATTCTCACTTATTTCTTCAAATAAATCATGTGCACTATCTGCATCTTTATTGAGGAAATTGCCTCCGCAAGAAGCATCCACATGGTTTCTGAGTTGCTCATTCAACCCATGATAGAAGATCTGCACAAGTTGCCATTTCGGCACCTCGTCGTGTGGACACCTCCGCAATAAGTCCTGGAATCGCTCCCAGGCCACATGAAACTGCTCCCCCGGCCGCTGGGTAAAAGTAGTGATTGCCCGTCTCAAAGCATTAGTACGACCGACTGGGAAGAATTTCTTCAGAAAGGCCGATTTCAACTCATTCCAAGTTGTAATTGGTCTTCCTATTGTCCTATACCAATGCGCGGCTTTATCCCTAAGAGAGTGGGGGAAGAGCCTCATGATCATTTGCTCCTCGTTAACGTTTCGAGCCTTGGTGGTCTGGACCAAAGTGGTCAAATCCTCCAAGTGCTGAAACGGATCTTCGGAGCCAAGCCCATGATAATGTTTAATCAGGCTTAACACCTGGGGCTTGATTTCTACGTCATCGGCTGGAATCTGGACGTCAGGATGTTCCCCGTAATTCGAAGGATCATAAAAATCCTTCAAGGGCTGAGCGCCCTGCATTCTCTGGAACCATTCTTGCATTCTCTGCATTTGTTCCAGCTGCCTTCTAAATTCTTCCTGTGGATTTTCAAGCAGAGGAGGCTGTTGTTCGGCCATGGGATCGAATTGACCAAAATCTAACTTGCGACTCCTAGAATGTTCTAATGGTCCTTCCAATCGGGGATTCAATGACCGTCTTCCCAGCATAAACTAGGAGAAGGTCGGAAGGATAGGGGATATGGACCCTGCAACACAACAAAACAATGCTGTCCTTAATTGGGGTAGCCTAAGGATCTACTGACTCCCAAAACCAGCCTTAAGACTGTAAGTGATTTACTTTACTTGCATCTGTTTAATCCAACCAGTTGGAAGGAGGGACTGGGGAGAAGGTTCTTCCTTTGGCTTTCGCCTCCGGTTCCTAGTGTACCCCCCAGCCGCGATCGTTTGACTCTGCTCCCCTAGCTAGACATCAGATTAATCAGTACAAGTAGGTTAATCAAAAATAATCTCAGACTAGGCCCTGAAGAGCGAATCAAACCTTAAGGCTAACGTCTACTCAATTTTATTAAGGCCTGGGATTGTGGTGCTTATGGAATGTGATGGGCCCTTACAATGGGTTGTGCCCTTAATGATTGATTGAGATTTGTGTAAGTGCGTGCACAACCAGGGTTTTCAAGCAAGATTATTTATTATGCGTGAATTTTAATGTTCAAATCTTGCTTAAGTAGCTTTTAGGGTTTCAAATTAGGTGAATTGCAATGAAGTTTCTAGGCAAACCAAGTTGTAAAACACGGGTGAAGATAGTTTTCCTTTAAAATCAGAAAGAAAGTGGAGTGCCTGGAGTATACCTAGATTGAAAACCCTAAAGATGAGCTACTTGATGAGTTGGTTTTAAATAAAATGGTGCGGCCCAAACAACTCAAACAATTGGCCACAATTGCACCACTAAGTTAGGCACTCAAAGATGGTTAACCTATATGATTTCTACTCTGTTATGTGTTGCTTTATGTATACCGGTTCCACAGATCAGAACCCGGTTGAGTAGAAAACAAATCAAGTTGATCAAGTGCCTTGAATGTGGGTGTGTATTGTGTGTTTGTTGGAAATTACCCCACAAGATTATCTTTTTGTTATTATTTTTTTTATGAACGAAGGTGGAATGAATGTGAGTGGAAATCCAAACAACCAAATTATTCCTAGGATTTATGCAAACACCTAGGTTAATTGGAATTTGGATTTAATGTGGCAAATGAAATCTATGGAGGGGGAAAGAATGGGGAAACACTTACAGTTGTCTTCAACTGCACTTTACTCCAGTCTACCGCTTGTTGATTCCTTGATGGAGGTCTCTGCAAAACAATAGACACAGGAGAAAGCTAGTTAGAAAACAAATAAAGTGCAAGAAATGCGAAGAAAAGATCGGAAATCGTTGCCTCCTCGGCAACGGCGCCAAAATGTTGAACGTGTACGAACCTACGCTAACGTGTTCGGTTTTGGAAAACCTGTCGTTGTAGTTCGAAAGCGAAGAATTCGTGTTCAACAAATAAAATTTATACCGAAAATAATTCCGGGTCGAACACAGGGAGGCTACGTTGATCTATTCCGCAATTATATTTTTTTTTAAGATTTTCTTTAAGCAAGGCGTTATAATTACAATGGGGCTATCAAACTATGAGAGAGAGAGAGAGAGAAAGAGAGAGAGAGAGAGAAAGAGAGAGAGAGAAAGAGAACATGCATTCAATATTTCAATAGTTTATAAAAGTTACACTAGAATGCGGAAAATCAATTACACTATAAAGCAGAAAATTCTACACTAGAAAAGCTGTAAATAAGAATGGGGAGAGAAATGTTATCCTCCTCGACGATTGCTTGGAGGACGAGCCGGACGGGACGACGCCTGGACGAAGGAGAACGAAGCGGGACGAAGGAGGACGAATCAGAAGAACGGGAACGAAGCAGCACGTCGTCGTAGTCGCGGGATCCACTTCCGAAGGGGAACGAAAATTGGACTTTATCTCGCGAGAAGCATCCCGGGTGTGGGACAAGCTTCTCTTGAGCTTTGGAGGGGTAGAGAGGAGAAAGAAGGGATGAAAATTTCGTATGGAGGGGGTCTCCTTTTATAGTTGCAAGGAGTGGGGGCAAAATAGACATTACATCATCAAAATAATAAATAAGGGGTCTTTAGTGACGGATAAATCCGTCACTAAAGCCCCGACGTGGCCGTCGCCGCCACGCCCACGCGCGCCCGCTCGGCTGGCCGCGTGCGTAACGCCTACGCACGTCCGCGAAGTCTCAGCCGTCCGATCGCGAGATCGGACTGCTTAAATCGCGTCCGCGCCCGCTGCAACCTGCCCGCCTGCGCGTGCGATCGCGCGTTACGCGGGGCGTCGAATCGCGCGTCGGAGCTATCGGGCGCCTGCGACCGCACGATCTCCATCCGACGCTCCACGCGCCTCAATAACCCGCGCCTCCAATCCACTCGCCGCGGCTCGAACCCGCGCAACGCGCTCGCGTAAGCGCGCTCGACCGCTGCGCTGCGGGGCGCGGATGGTAGAGCGCACGTTTTAAGCGCCGGGCGGCCACAGCCGTTGGATCTCCATCTGACGGTGGAGAGCGATCGGACGGAGGCCTTCACAAAATGCCAACGGCCGTTTGGGCGGCTGAGATGGCGCCACGTGGCGCCATCTTGGCCGTCCATCTTCTGGAAGTTGTAGATGGTGCCACGGATGTCGGATTGACTCGATTTTTGTGTCGTTGGGCTGCGATCGTCGATCCGAATTCATCCATGCAGTCGGATTTGTCATCTGAAGTGCGGATTTACACCATCCTGGCCCTTGATCTTCTAGGGTTCCCCAATCTCTATCTGATGCTACGGATGCCTGATTAGGGCGATCTTGGAGTCGTTGAACTCCAATCGTCGCCCTGATCACATCCATACGGTTGGATCTTTGATCCGAGGCCCCGATAAAATTTTTGCCCTGTCCAAGCACATAAAAGGAGACAATTAACCTCCATTTTATTCAAACTACTCTAAATGCGAGATGATGCATGTTATGCAATATTTATATCATGAAATGCAATCCTATGATTAAGAACATGCATAAATAGACATTTTAAGTAGTGTAAATGTGTTTACATCAATTACTCTAACTAACACTACAATTAATATAAAAAGTAGGAAAGTTACACTAGGAAAGCAATAAATCTAGCTAACAGACGAAGGTGGTAGTCCACCGGTCGGAGGTCAATGGCGATGAAATGGAAGAGACCCTCAGTTGAAGAAGGTAGTGTCCAAGAGCCAACAACCGATGGCTAGAGGCGATTGAAGGAAGGAGAGGAGTGATCTCTGTCATCGACCACTGAGGAAAGGAGGTGGAAGGTTGAGGGGTTGGACGAAAGGAACCACTCAAGGAGAGGGAGCTAGTTGCGTGTGCAAGGAGCTGGGGAGGGACTTAAGTAGTCGAGGTACTAATTCAGAGCACCACAATGGTGCGATTAGGCACCTAGGTCTTGGGCGATGGAGATGGGATCGAGGAACACACGAGAGTTTAAATCAAAATGCCATCGTTAAATGGGATCTGGGTAAGGTGGCGATCACACACGCCAAAGCGCGCGAAGCTTCGAATCAGGGATGGCCACAGGATCAAGAGAGAAAAGGATGGATGGCCGTGATTGGGCGAGTTCATGAGGCACTACAGTGTCTCGCGACTGTAGGTGAGTTGGTATTTTTGCATGGAAGCCCTTATGGGCAAAAGGGTTGAACAATAGCAGTAAAGCCCTTAAGTGGCTAAGAAGTTCTGTAGAGTCGTCCTCAGATTTTGCAAATAGGCCCCTGCAACTTTCAAAATGATCCCTAGAAGGTTTTAATGTGAATAAATGTATGTGACCTAAGAACCTATATGTAATCTAATAAATGTAAGGTCCTAATGATGTCCAAATGCAACCAAGTTTTTGCTGAAGTTTAATTGAACATTTGGGAAGTTAATTTTACTTTTGATTTGAACTTTTGATCTCAAATGTTTGTTAAATTTGCAAATAGATCATCATTTTACAATAATAAATAGAATATCTCATTTAATGACCTAATTTCTCGTTTTTAACACAGATTTGATGTTTTAGGCCTTTTTCACTATTTCCCACACTTAACCCATTTCATGTGTTAATTCAGTAGTGTTTAACATAATTTCTAGCTTAACTTGGGCATTTTAGATATGATGAGCCACACCTCATCAAGGGGCAGCGAGGAAGAGAAGGAGTAGGAAGAGAAGAGGGGCAAGGACGAGGAGGAAGACGGGGAGGAGGAGGGTTGAGGAGAGGACGAAAAGGAGGGGGTGTGGACAAGGAGGAGGACGACGACGACGAGGAGGGGTTACCTAAGGAAGGGGAGGAGGAGCAGGGGCGGTTACAAGTAGCTCTGCGACAAGGAGTTCTGTGGACAAGGAGGGAGGAGTTGCACGCAGTGTGGGGGAGGAGAGGGCTCTGCGATGGCATACAAGGTCAGACATTCGCCGTTGGTTTAATTACTAAGCGACAGCAAATGTATAATTCAATTTCAATTCTCATGTCCAAAATTTTATGGAAAATTTTATGTTGACATTTGTCGTCGCTTATTATAATAAGCAACAACAAATGTATAATTTAATTTCAATTCTCGCATCCAAAATTTTGCAGAAGATTTTAGGATAACATTTGTCGTCGCTTATTATAATAAACGACAACAAATATTCATTATATACTATTTTTTGGACGAGATGGGGTTACTCAACTTTTGTGTGGTCTTCGCCGTCGCTTAGATGAAGAAGCAACGGTAAACTTATTTTTACCGTCGCTTACGCAACCGACAGTAACTAACCGACGATAAATCACCTTTTTCTAGTGGTGATCATATTACACTCCTTGTTCACCTGCTTAAGCACCCTTGTCATTTATGCCCTATTCTTCATTTGCTTAGATCTTTGATTTTATCTGGTAACAAAATGAAATCCTGTTGTGCATCCCATTTTTCTTTAGTAATGGTCAAACAACAAAGGTCACATCACATAACAAGTCAAAGTTTCTATCCCCCTTTTAATGATTGGGAACATTTTCTTCTACTTATTGCAATTTTTCTCCAATTAATCACCATGTAATCAATCAAACAAAGAACATAAGAAAAAGTTGATTGCTTTACACCTACCTACATTTTGCATTTCACTATGCTTGTCACCACTCTTGTACAGTGAGCACATTTACTGGAAATCTTCAAAGGGAGCTATGAAGTTCACAAGCTCAATCATGCACCTACTATCCTCAGCCAAAGAAGAGAGAGAACAAAGATTCGTGCCTATATGAATTAACCTTTTGAAAGACTAACCATCGAGTGGGAATCAACCTAAAAACCCATGGAAGAACCTCACCTCCTACAATTATCCCTAGCAACATTGTACAGATGAGCGTCCCTAAATCTGACTCTCTGATAGTGAATTACTAAATAAAAGCATAAGTTGTAACGTTAAAGGTCTTCTAATTTTATTGCCATCTAATTCGCATATGGAATGAGTACCGATGCTTCTTATTAGTATCAGTAGAAATAGTTTAATGTTTGAGGTTTATGGAATTTCATATGTGGCATGAGTACTGATACTAAACGTTAGCACTTGTACTCAGAGCACACTATTTGTGTGTTCCAAGAACTTTTCGTGCCTTACCTTGCCTTATCTATGACCAATGTGTATCGGTATCAAGCACTAGCACAGGTACTCGTTAGTTACATGTTGATCCCTTAAGTTCTTGAGGGCTCATCTTGATCCTCGTGAGAAAAATTATGTGTGTGGAATGGAAAGCATAACTATCCTTATTTTTGGTAACCACTCCATGTGATTTTCATATCTACCCATCATAAAAAAATGGAAATCACCGCTTAGTCTCTACACATTTTAACCCACATCAAAATAAATACGTTAATGCATAAGTCACCCTCCCCTTTTCCCATCTACTCAACCCTCCGTCTTCTCTAGGAGCTCGATGGCCATGTCTACCACATTTGCATGCTAGACACGCCACCACAAACAAATATGCGATCACCATAGCACCACCATTACAAAATAATATACCATTATGATGAAATAATCTATGTTTGACCTCACTCTTTTTAATAATCTAGAATCTCATTCAGATAAATTGAGAAGAGATTAGCTATCCTCCGCACAACAATCTATCAAATTAATGCAAAGATAGAAACTCAAGTGTACGGATCTCTTGCAGATATCTGGACTCCCCACCAATTAGACCACATGTTCTCGGGCAACCTTAGCTTTGTTGCGTGGTACAAAAGAGCTACCATGAATGGTGTTAAATTAGTTTGAGGTTCTCTCGTCATGGGTCCACCCGTTTCTTCTTAAAGCCACACAGGTCCCCCAGCACCCGAAAAGCACAACCACATCGTGATTCAAATGGTCAAGAAATAGTTAAAGGTAGGCCTCGTGGTAAAATATGTTTAATTTCGTAAGTAGGGACAAATGTATGCCAACTTCCTGGGATATTATAATATCCATGCCTCCATGTTTCCATTCCACGTTTATAACGCCAATGGTAGTTACTGCATATGAACGATAAGTTGTCGTGTATCCTCTGCATATTAATGTTAATAAGTACATAATATGGCACAATGACAGCGACTATTTTACGGGCGGAAAAACTAAAAATGCCAAGCACCCATTTGTTTAGAGGTACAAACCAGAGCCTTTCGCGTTTCAGTTGAAAAATTTCCAAAGAAATTTATTTAGGATTACATCTACTTACGGCGAAATAAAATTAATTCAAAGAACTTTTAAGCATAGTTTATTTGAGAGATTAATTTTTTTTGAGTGATTAACTTTTGTTTATTTAAAAAATTAATTTTCTTTTGGTTACTATAGGTTAAGAGTTTTTAATATTAATTTGTCTAACATCAATTATTACTGGTATTAGATAAATTCTTGTTTAAATTCAACAATTTTATTGTGTCTTTGCAGTTTCTGATTAAAATTGTTAACGTCACTGTTAACTAAACACTACAAGAGATAATATTTCAATTTAATACTAATTCGAGTAAATATAAATTGATCTTAATACCATTCTATAAGTAAACACAATTAAAAATTAATATTAATTTTATATTTCTTAACATTACTTCCTTAACCCTTCAAGTAAATTAACCCTTAAGATCATTGTATCCAACTTCCCACTCCCCCAAGTATACAACACTAACCCTCCATACCTTCTCATTACCAATTCTACATCCAATTCTTCAACCTCTCATTTTTGAAATCAAGAATATACCCCAAAGGTATAATTCCCACAGGCAAGGAGGGACTCATAAGATTGGAACTCAGGACCCATCATGCCGGTAGCGACGTGTTCCCCAAAATTGTTTGTTTTTATATAATTTTATTTTTTTAAAAAGTAGATATTTTTGTTAGAAGGAACAACTTGATACAAAAATACGCACCTAAAGAAGACGAAAAATTCAATCGCACCCAACGAAGAGGAAGTTAGTAAAAGACAAATGGAATAGCTGGTTAGAAAAATAGAGACAGCGATTGAAGAGTATCTGCTACTGCTATCGTACGGTGGGCTCTCATGGTACATATCAGATTAGAGTAGACTATATTTATATATATCAGTAGTTTATTCCGGGTCGTGTTTGACTTCCCCAATAAATCGAAAATACATGGGGTGCATCTTATAAACTCTGATACACACCGTTACAATTCGATTTTAAATACTTATAAGATTTGAGATTGATCTGTTTTGATTAATTTTAAGATGCAGTCATCTAATGAGAAATAATTAAAAATAAAAAATAAATCACAATCACATATGTAACGTAGTTAAGTAAAAAATAATTAAGAGACAGTAAAAGAAACAGAGTAAATAGTTTATCAACATTACAAGTCATCACAACTACGACAGAAAAAAATATAACGGAAAAATAATTAAAATAATATTATATAAAACAAAATGTACACTACTACAACAGAAGTTAGGGAAACAGTAAGAAAACGTAGCTAAGGCTGGGTTCGACTGGACCCAGCTCCCTCTGTAGCCGGTGGTGCTGACTGCTTAATTCCCTGACCTAAACAAGGCTATAAAATTTTTGAAATCAGCGAACGCCGATTAAAGTGGTAATTTAGCCATTTACATGTAATTTAGACAAACAAGTAATTAATGCAATTAAGTGATTATCCATTTTTATCTAGTTCAACCAAGTACTCCTAATTTGTTGTTCCTTTATTCACTTAAATCATTTCTTGATCTGGCCTGTTTCTCACGGGAACGATCTTGATTGCAATCTTTTCCATGATGTGGGAGGTACATGTGGCGCTCTCCTGGCCGGGAGAGTCCCTCGTGGTAGTCCTACACTTAGTCAACCACCCTGAGGTCATGGTCGCGACGTAGCGGTGATTACGACACGTGTGATAATCGCACGGGTAGCTATCCCGTACTGGCACGCAGTCAGTCGTTTCCGCTAGCGGGTACGCCTAAAGGTACAACACAGAACAGTATAGGACTTTGCCCTCTCAGAACAGGGGTCTTGCTCCTCAAAACAGAACAGGGGTCTAGCTCCTCCACAATCCACGTACCCTCGTCCGACTATCCCGGTTTGCCTAGTGGGCATAACAAGAGTCGGTGAAGGGTAGCTAGTTCTAACCCCGGGCCTCGTGGGGCGGCTAGCTCCCTCCTTACACTAACTAGCACACCCCGATATCACGTATGCAAGGGCCGAACAGGAGTCGGTGTAGAGTGACTAGTCCTAACCCTGGGTCTCAACCTAAGGGGCGGCTAGCTCCCCTCTACTCTAAAAGATAGCAGCTCTCCTTGGTATCGCGTATACAAGCACCAGCTCACTTTCCGTCTACAGGAGTTCTTCTCCTAATTCCCCGTAGGATTCATGCTGGTATTTCTTTCGTTTTATATTCCAAACTTTCATATATGTTTATTTACATTACCGGATCCATTCTTAAACCAGGCAGCTCATGATTTTCTAATTGACAAGGTATCAAATTTAAGTAACCAATACATTTGTTAGCACTTAAAGTTTTACATGCATCTAAAGTAAATAGTGTAACTCAACTAAACTCATTTGTTCCTACCCTAGGGTTCATCCTCATCCTAGGGTTCTACATATATCTCAAGTAAACAGTATAGCTCAAACCATACGCATTTGTTCATGTCCTAGGGTTCATTCTCATCCTGGGGTTCATTCAAGTTATTCTAAACATACAGTTCATTTGTTTAAATCAAAATATTAATGTAAGCCACTCAATCGGAAAAATGGGAGGAATAGGGGCTCGGATCGCAGATCCCGTTGCTGCCGCAGGTCTCGCGTACTCAACTGGCTAGAGATCAATACAATTGACCACCACATCAAATGAGTCCAAAACCGTATACAAGTGACATTAACTCATAGAGGAACTCAAGCAAAAATCAACCGCAGTTCGTTTGCGGAAATTCGATTCTGTTTGGGCCCTAAACGTGCCAAAAACACGCACACTATCCAAAATCAGACGTCTGGGACTAGTCTCAGATGTCTTAAAAGACGTTGACGTGTCTTTGTGCATGTGTGTTAAGAGGTGTCGTTATAGTCGCACTTGATACGTTGGCTTTAAAATAAGTAAATGGAGGTGAGTCCGAGTGTCGGTCTCAGGGAGGTGTGGAAAATGGATTTTTGCTTGTCACTTGTTGTCACGGAAAATGCGGAATTTTGCTTGCGAAAGAAGCGGTTTTGAAAAGCGAGAGGAAGAGATAGAGAGAGAGAGAGAAGGTTTAGGGTTAGAAAGTTCTTTGTTTTGATCATGCAACTTGAATGGAAATTAAAATGACAATTGAACGGAAAATAACTTCATTAATCATGCACTTGTAGTTCATAACTTACAACATTGAATACATGCTTCAACAAAAGTAATAGAAAGCTTAAAAGAGAGAGAGAGAGAGGGAGAGTGTGTGGAGAGCGACGAGGTAGCCACGGCGGTGGAGGAGGCTCCGTCGGTGGCTTATCGTCTCCGACACTTACAAGAAGGCCTAAAGCTAGCTAAGAGAGGGGTGGAGTAGTTGCAAGGGGAGTGAATGCCTTGAATGAGTGGTTGGAGGGGGTATAAATAGGGTTAAGGGCTTCCTAAAAGAAGAATGGGCTTTAGCGATGCCCAGAGCATCGCTAAAACCACTCCCAAAAGCGTCGGTGAAGCCCTCCAGCCGTTGGTCAGCCTCCTACCTAGTTTCTTCTCCTCGTGCGATCCGCGGCTGTTGAACGAGAGCCGTCCGATCGAAGATCGAACGGCTGAGAATCCTCCTCGGCTGCGCTGGGATTACACCTCGGGCACGCGTGTGCGCGCGCATCATCGCTCGACGTATGCTTGCGTGTGGGTGCCCGTGAGCTGCGGTTGCGCCGCGTGGCGAGATCTCAGCTGCCCGCTGCTAATCGGGCACCCCAATTTCACCGCGCACGCCCCCCGTCTTCAATTTCGACTCCGCGCGGCTCGAACCCGCGTCGCGTGCGTGCGGGTGTGCATGCTAACCGTTGCGCCACGCCCACGCTTTGTCGCGGCGACCGCGGGCGGGCGCGCGAGTCTCGGCCGTTTGATCGAAGATCGACGGCCAAGATTTGATCTCGGCTGGATGAAGGCACGGCGCGCGGTGGAGCGGGGTTGACGTGGCGCAATATGGGCCGTTGATCTCCAGATCAACGGTCAGAACTTCTTGGGCCCATTGTAGGAGCTCCGGATGTCGGATTTGGCCGATCCTGAGTCCGTTGGACTCTGTTCGTCGTTCTGAATCCATCCGTGCGGTCCGATTGCTCATCTGAGGTCTGCTTTGACAAATGCTTACACAAATGGCCATTAATACAGTTTATAAGCAATCTTGGTACATGATGCATGCAATGCTCCTATTCTACATATGTTGTACCTTTTATTTTAAAGATGGGCCATATTCAACATAATTATCACCCCCTTGTGTAGTGTTATCAGACGTCAACACTCACCCTGGCTTTCCTACAGCTTCCTTGGACGTCTGGATCCTTCCACGATCGTCTAAGGTGAGTTCCAGACGTCGAACTCTCTTTTCGATCGTCTGGAAGTACGGTCAGACATCTGGCGACGTGTCCAGACGTCCAAAAACACCTCGAAGGGCACACCCCATGCCTTTCCAATGCTCTTCTCCTGCGTACACACGCGCAGAGCTAAATAAAAGCTGGACAAATTCTTGCGGTAAGGCCTGCATAGCCGTAAACCGCACAGAAGCACATACCTTGGCAGTGAGCATGCTTTCAGATGTCTGGCTTCAGCTTCGGATGTCCTTCTACTACTCAAGACGTCTGGGAGATGCTCCAGACATCTGATACTGGAAAATATCCAGTACGTAGAACTCTCCCGCGAGCTGTCTCCTTTGCGGGCTCGCCTGCAGGAGCTGCAGCAGTGCCTCCAATGGCTGCAGGAGGCCAACACTTCTGCTCGTAAGCTCCTCCTCTCTTGCGCCCTCGACTCCTCCCACCCAAGCTCCTTCGAGCTCCTGCGGCTCCCTCTCGAGCTCTTCCTATCGAGCTCCTCCCACGCTCTCGCTCCCCTCTCCTCCTCCGCGTCCCGTCTCTCTCTCTTCTTCCTCTCCACTCGCCGCGCTGGAAGGAAGGGAGGAAGGTGGCGGCCAGCAGGTGGGAAGGATGGAGGTGGTGGCTGGTGGAGATGGGGAGAGTGGCGTGGGTATGGGGTTTAAATAGGAAAAGGTTAAGGTTTGGGGTGAGGAGAGAGAGAGGTGCGTGCGTGTGTGCGCGCGTGGAAAAAGAATAAAAGGTACGGTTCTTTTACTTTCAGACGTTTGACCCTCCATCCAAACGTCTGACGGCTAATCCAGACGTCTTAAACAACCCAAAAGGGCAGCAGGTCATTTCAACATAACAAACTTAAAGGAAGTTTCGTCCCTGAAACTTGAGCCAAGTAGGGTACGGAAAAAGTAGCGTAAAAGTGCATAACAAACTTAAAGAGGATCAAAGTAGATCTGAAGAGACGTACCCTCGCATCGCCGCCTCAGGCTCCCAAGTGGCCTCCTTGTATCGCTGGCTTCTCCATAGGACTTTCACTAGTGATATTTGCTTCCGTCTCTGACTCTGGTCGGCTCTGTCTAATATCTGTACTAACCTCTCGGGATAGGTCAGGTCATCTCCCATCTCGACGCTCTGGTGGCTCAGAACGTGGCTGGGATTGGAGACGTACTTCCTAAGGTTGGACACATAGAATACGTCATGCATTCTAGAGAGCTGGGGAGGAAGGGCAAGCTGGTAAGCAACGAGACCAACCTGCTCCAAGACCTCAAAAGGTTCCACAAACCTTAGCACAAGCTTCCCTTCCACCCCAAAACGCTGCAAGCCCTTCATGGGTGAAACACAGAGGAAGACGTGATCCCCAACCTCGAACTGTACCTTTCTGCGCTTCCTATTAGTGTAGCTCTTCTGCCTGCTCCTGACAGTGCGGAGTCACCTGGGGCCAACATCCCACTTGGTCCCCACCTCAACCCAACTCAAGGGTGCAGTACACCTCCTCCCGTACAGAGCCTCGTACGGCACCATGCTGATGCTCGAATGATAGTTGTTATTAGATGCAAACTCTGCCAGGGGTAAATGTTCCTCCCAGGAATCTCTCCAGTCTGGTACATAAGCGTGTAGGAGGTCGTCGGGTGTCTGTATGGTGCACTCTGACTGCCCATCGGTCTGGGGGTGGTATGCGGTACCGAACCTCAGACGGGTCCCCAATGCCTCATGAAACTCTGCCCAGAACTCTGAAGTGAAACGAGTATCCCTATCGGATACGATCTCGCGAGGGACTCCGTGTAGATGCACCACATCTTTGACATATCTCCCTACTAGTTGTGCTGGCCCAAAAGTGACTCGGGTTGGCAGGAACCGTGCCGTCTTCGTCAACCAGTCTACTATCACCCAAACAGCATCGTCTCCCCGCCGGGTAACTGGTAGACCCACCACTAAGTCCATGGTGATGCTCTCCCATTTCCACTCTGGCAGAGAAAGTGGTTGTAACGGCCCTGCAGGCCTCTGGTGCTCAGCCTTCACCTGCTGGCATACCAAGCACTGTTGGACAACTCACCAACATCCCACTTCATCCCTCTCCATCAGAAGTCGCGTAGCAAATCGTGGTGCATCTTTGTATTTCTGGGATGTATGATGAACCGGGACCTGTACGCCTCAGTCAGGAGCTCTCTCAACAACTCCTCGTCTCTAGGAACGCATAAGCCTCCCCTCATGCGCAATATCTCGTCTGAGAAGGAAATGTCTCCTAGATCCCCTGTCAACACCCTGTCTCGCAGTATCCGTAAGTACGGAACGACCATCTGTCCGGCAATGATGCGGTCTATCAGCTCTGGTCGTTCCTGTCGTGTCATTGTTACTGCCCCGTAGTACCCCTGTGACTCCCGAGGTCACCAACTGCCCACCTCCTCCATGAGTCTCCAACTCGATGCCTACGAGCTGGCCAAGTAGGTGGGCGCCTTTCGGCTTAAAGCATCGGCCACCACATTGGCCTTCCCTCGGTGGTAGGAGATGCTGCAGCTGTAGTCCTTCAAGAACTCTAACCAATGCCTCTGTCTCAGATTGAACTCCTTTTGCTCAAATAGGTACCTGAGGCTCTTATGGGCAGTGAAGATCTCGAATGTCTCACCATACAGGTAGTGCCTCCATGTCTTCAGCGCGAAGACAACTGCTGCCAGCTCTAAGTCATGGGTGAGGTAGTTATGCTCATGGGTTTCAGTTGCCGCGAAGCATATGCGGCAACGTGACCCCTCTGCATGAGCACATTGCATAACCCCTGCAATGATGCGTCGGTGTAAACCATAAACCTGCCACTATTGCCTGGAATGGTAAGTACAGAAGCTGAAGTCAATCTCTCCTTCAACTCTTGAAAGCATGCCTCACACTCGTCGGTTCAGGTAAAGGGCACGTCCTTTCGGGTCAGCTGAGTCATAAAACGCGCGATCTGAGAGAATCCTCTGATAAGCCACCGATAGTAGCCTACCAGTCCCAGAAAACTGTGTACCTCTATTACTGTGCATGGTCTCTCCCTCCTGAGCACGGCCTCAACCTTAGCTAAATCCACAGCTAATCCGTCTCTCGAAGTCACGTGGCCCAAGAAGTTACCTGTCTCAGCCAAACTCGCACTTGCTGTACCTGGCATACAGCCTGCGTCGTCTCAAGGTATCCAGGACCATACGTAATCGCTGTCCTTGCTGCGCCTGATCCCGTGAATAGACTAGGACGTTGTCAATGAATACCACCACAAACTGGTCTAAGTACGTCTGAAAACATGGTTCATCATGTCCACGAAGCTGCGGGGGTGTTGGTCAACTTGAAAGGCATAACCAAGAACTCGTAGTGCTCGTATCAAGTATGGAAAGCTGTCTTGGAGACGTTGGTCTCCTTGATCTTCAACTGGTGGTAACCTGACCTCAGATCTATCTTAGAGAACACGGTGGTGTCTCTCAACTGGTCAAAAAGGTCATTGGTACGAGGCAGCGGGTACTTATTCTTAACGGTGACCCGATTCAACTATCGGTAGTCGATACAAAGTCGTAAGGTACCGTCCTTCTTCTTTACAAACAACACAGGGGCTCCCCACGGGGACGCACTGGGCCTCACAATGCCCTTCTCCAATAGGTCCTGTAACTGTGGCTTGAGCTCTCGCAATTCAAGTGGCGACATCCTATACGGTGAAGTAGAAATGGGGCTGGTCCCCAATACTAGTGAGATCTCAAACTCGATCTCACGCTCAGGTGGTAGTCCTAGCAGCTCCTTTGGGAAAATGTTGAGGTACTCGCAGATCATCGAAATGCTCTGAAAGTCAACCATGGGACTAGGCTTCTACTACAACATAAGCTAGGAAGCCCTTACACCCCTGGCCCAAAAGGTTTGCTGCTTGAAATGCAGAGATGCACCTAAAACCTCCGTCCATCGGCTGGCTGTGAAACTCAAAAGGAGGTAACCCTGGTATGGAGAAGACGATTTTCCGCCCAAAACAGTCTACCAAAGCATGATAGGCAGACAGCTAGTCCATTCCTAGAATCATGCTAAAGTCCCCCATGGGAATTACAATCAGGTCAGCAGAATTACAAATGGCCAGAAACTGTAACCATACCTACCACCACAAAACCTGAAGCTCTGGCATCTCCGTGAGTCAGGGCGTTGGGACGCCTCTTGGTCCTGGGTGCAGATGAAACAGCTAAGCCTGGGGCAAGGTGGGTGGCGGCTAGTCGGTACTCTCCTCGTGGCTGGTGACACGGCCGCCAGATCAGCCTCTAGTACTTGGCGTTGGGAGCATTTGGTATGCTCCAGTCCTAAAGGGGTACTCCCTCCTCAAGTGGCCTGGTTGGCCACACTAGTAGCAGAGAGGGACACGGCTTCCTCCCTCAATCTGTCCTTGCTGGTGACTGAGCGGGGGTCTGATGCTGACAGCTAGCCCCTGTCTGGGGTCGCCAAAGGCCACTGGTGGCTCCACAGAGTGGAACGGTCCCCCCACAGGCACCACGTGCCTCCTCTCCTAGCGACCCTGCGAGTGTTCCAGCTAGTAGAGCCTCCTTTGATCTCCCCTAACTCACCTGGCGATTCGGTGACTCTGTCGTCCTACGGAAGGCTCCCCCTCCAGACCCTCGGAAGGGACATGAGGGGGCAGCGGAGTCGGCGGAAGCTGAAATTCTTCTCGTACGACCTCTCGAATCAACTGGATGAGGTCCTAGGCCTGGACACTCAGGAGGAGAGGCAAGGAAGCACTGGTCCCAAGCCCGACACGTCTGCCCCTGCACCTACAACGAGGCATCTCCTACAAGGAGATAAAATAGAAAGAACAGGGACTGTCAATAACACTAGATTACATGAAGAATTACGACTCGGAAGCAAAGAGCAAAGTTAACGTTGTGATGGCTATCTTAGTTACATGCATGTGAGTGGTTACTTCCAGACCATTTGATGTATTTCTCGAGATAACCTTGCTCTGATACCATCTTATTACAACCCGATCCCAGATCCCTACAGAACCCGAGACCGGCCTGCCTCGACTAATCCCAAGACCTAGTCGTCCAATGAGAAATAACCAAAAGCAGGAAATAAATCACAACCACACATGCAATTTAGTTAAGCAGAAAATAATTAAGAGACAGTAAAAGAAATAGAGCGAATAGTCTATCAATATTATAGGCCATCACAACTACGACAGAGAAAAGTACAGCGGAAAAATAACTGAAATAGTATTACATAAAATAAAATACGCACTACTACAATAGAAGCTAGGGAAACAGTAAGAAAACGTAGCTAAGGCAAGGCTCGACTGGGCCCAACTCCTTCTGCAGCTGGTGGTGCTGGCTGCTCAATTCTCTGACCCTAGCAAGGTTATAAAATTTCCGGAGTGAGCGAACGCTGAGTAGAGTGGTAATTTAGCCATTTACACGTAATTAAGACAAGCAAGTAATTAATGCAATTAAGTGATTATCCATTTTCATCTAGTTCAACCAAGTACTTCTAATTTATTGTTCCTTTATTCACTTAAATCATTTTTGATTAGTCAACCACCCCGAGGTCACGTTCGCGACGTAGCGGTGATTACGGCACGCGTGAAAAGCATACGGGTATCTATCCCACACTGGCACGCGGTCAGTTGTTTATGCTAGCGGGTACGCCTAAAGGTACAGCATGGAATAATACAGGGCTTTGCCCTCTCAGAATAGGGGTCTTGCCCCTCAGAACAGAACAGGGGTCTCACCCCTCCACAGTCCGCGTACCCTCGTCCGACTATCCCTGTTTGCCCAGTGGGCCTAACAAGAGTCGGTGTAGGGTGGCTAGTCCTAACCCTGGGCCCCGTGGGGTGGCTAGCTCCCTCCGTACACTAAGTAGCACACCCCAGTACTACGTACGCGAGGGCCGAACAGGAGTCGGTGTAGAGTGACTAGTCCTAACCTCGGGTCTCAACTCAAGGGATGGCTAGCTCCCCTCTACACTGAAAGACAACAGCTCTCCTTGGTACCGTGTACACAAGGACCAACTCACTTCCCGTCTACAGGAGTTCTTCTCCTAATTCCCCATAAGGTTCATGCTGGTATTTCTTTCGTTTCATATTCGAAACTTTCAGATCTCTCTTTTTACATTATCGGTTTCATTCTTAAACCAAGCAGCTCGTGATTTTCTAACTGACAAGGTATCAAATTTAAGTAACCAATACATTTGCTAGCATTTAAAGTTTTACATGCATCTCAAGTAAACAATGTAGTTCAACCATACTCATTTGTTCCTGCCCTAGGGTTCATCCTCATCCTAGGGTTCTACATGTATCTCAAGTAAACAGTATAGCTCAAACCATACGCATTTGTTCTTGCCCTAAGGTTCATTCTCATCCTAGGGTTCATTTAAGTTATTCTAAACATGCAGTTCATTTGTTTAAATCATAATATTAATATAAACCACTCTACTGGAAAACACAGGAGTGGAAGCTCGAATGGCAGATCCCGTCGCCTCCACGGGTCCCACGTACTCAACTGGTTAGAAACCTATACAATTGACCATTACATCAAACGAGTTCAAAATAGTATACAAGTGACACTAACTCGTAAGAAAGCTCAAGCGAAAAACAACGATAATTCGTTTGTAGAAATCTTGTACAGTATACAGTGGCTAGAGACTTATAAACATTCTCTTACAGTAGCCGCTCATTACAGTGTACGGATATAAAATAATGGTATATCGAAGATCCCGTCGAGATCGTTGATAATTTTAAAAATAATTTATAATTTATAAGAAATATAATATATTCATAATAAAATAAAAATGAACATGTAATCATATTATTCTTAATTGATATACTATTTGAGAAGGAAATCTAATCTCAACATTAATTATAGGTGATGTAGCATATGAGATGGTAGGCTGTACAGAGTTTTCGTGGATAAAATCCTTACATTCTCCGTAATTACAATTGAACCCACGCGGTGCAAGTTACATGGAATCATAAAAACAAAAAAAATAAAAGAAAAAGAAAAGCTTGAATAATATATAGGAGAGAACACGTTTTTTTGCTTTTGGATTCTGGACGGTGGATGTTCGAATTAATTTGTTGCAAGAGTATGGATTTGTGCCCCTTTTATGGATAGGCATCCGTTGGTCTTTCCCGTTTATTTCTAACGAAAATTAAACTCAACGAGCCCAAGGTTAAAGATTTAGCATAAAAAATCTTTTCAGATCCGATCACAACATTAAAAGCACTAACGATAAATCTACGAAAACTAGTTTATCTCAAAAGTATCAATAAAAAGATGTTTGGGATACAGAATCTTTAAGTTTCGTTTTCGAGGGTGGATAGGGATACATTAAAATAAAATAAGTAAGATAATTATTTATATAGGTGGTGGTAGGATAAAAGAAAGGTCAACTAAAAAATTAAAATAATTACTGTGGATGTTTATTTAATAATATAATTTGGAATAAATATATTCGTGAATATTTATTTAATATTAAAAATAAAAGTAGATAATAAAAATAAAAATAAAAATTATTAGAAATTGATTGGAATGATGGGAAATAATTATATATAAATTTATATTTAAATAATAAAACATATTTGAACAGAATTTATAGATCGAAATGATCCTGTTGTAAAAGAGAAAAAAAAAAAGTCCCTCCTGACCTAAGAGTAGGCGTCGCCGCCGGGAGTTCGTCCGGTTGCGTAAAGTGCCCAACTGTTGTGAAGACAGACAGTAGGGGGATTGGAGGCTTGAGATGCGGCGCGGAAAATGACCTCAAAAAATCACCGCTGTTTTATATACGACCAGTAGCGCCCATCCCAAAGAAGAATGTATGGGATACAGAACATTTCGTACCAACCAAAAAAACAAAACCAAAAAACATACCTCCCTCCTTAGCACACGATGTCACCACCAATTGCATCCCCGTTGCAGTGGCTTAGCTTAGTGTCAGCTATATGGCTCCAATCCATCAATGGCCCCAACACGGATTTCCCCGTCTACTCCTCCCAGCTCAAGTCCCTCCTCTCCATCAACCAACTCCGCCTCATCTTCCTCACCTCCGCCTCCGACGCCGGCAAGCTCCTTGGCTTCCTCTCAGGGATTGCCGCCCTCCACCTCCCGCTCCCCATCGTCCTGCTCATCGGCGCGTCCCTCGTCTTCTCCGGCTACTTCTTTCAGTATCTCCTCCTCGTCACCGACTCTCTATCATCGCCCTCCGCCTACTGGAAGTTCTTCCTCCTCAGCGTCGTCTCCGGTAACGGCATATGCTGGATCAACACGGTCTCCTACATCGTCTCCGTGTGCAACTTCCCGGCGCGTCGACGCGTGGCCTTGGGCCTAACCACGAGCTACGTAGGCATCAGTGCTGCCATCTACACCGCGTTGGCCGGTGCAGTCTCGGATACGCCACCGGAGCTCAAGACACGCACGTACCTTCTTTTAAACGCCGTGGTGCCCCTTGCGGTCGCATTCGTGGCTGCACCGTTCACAAGCGAGATGGTACGCGGCTCGCGGGGTGGCAAGGATGGCAGTGCAACGAGGGACAAGAGGTTGCTACTGGTGATGTCCTTAATCGCAGCAGCCACGGGGGTGTTCACGACCATTGGTAGCATCGGTCGAAAGTTGGCGTCGCACGAGCTGCTGATTGGCCTCATGGTGATGCTGGTGGGGGCACCGCTGGTTGCACCACTGTGGTCGTGGTGGTGCAACATGGGGGAGGATAAGAGCAAGGTGTATAACGAAGAAGGTGTAGGGAGTAGAGTGGTGTTGCGAAGTGGAGGTAGTGGTGATGAAGTGGCGGTGGTGGAGGAGGAGGGGGAGGAGAGTGTGTGGCCGACGTTGAGAAGCGTGGAGTTTTGGTTGTATTTTTTCGGGTACCTTCTGGGACCAACGGTCGGATTGGTTTTTCTCAATAACTTGGGACAGGTGGCGGAATCTCGTGGGGTGGAGAGTACATCCTCTGTGGTCTCCCTCTCGTCTTCCTTTGGGCTGCTCGGTCGCCTGCTTCCGCCATTGTTGGACTACTTCAGTGACGGGTACGTGTCTGATCCTTGATTTCTACCATGATGATATTATTTGGAAAATGTCGCATGTATAGCACACATTGCACATATTTGCATGGGTACAATTTTTGCATGCTATCGTCATCAATCTTGATTTCTTTTATATGTTCTGCGTATCTAACGAGGGCAGGTACTGCTACCCGTAGTCATCAATAGCTACAGATGGCTGAATTTTTTGTTTTTTTTTTAAGATAAACTTTCATTGATGGAAACTAAGTAAGTTACACCATAATATCACACCTTCAAAAGAAAAATTCATCTCCTAAAAATTAAGGGATGATACTCGTCTAAGGATGAAAATATTAAATTTAAAAAATACACAACTATGTCCAACCTACTAAAATTTTTCACACATCAAATAAGGATTCACATCATCAAATAATGTCGAAGATAATGCATGAGAACTAGAGCTCGCTGTAGTTAGAGAAATGGGGGATCACACCCATTTCTTGCACAAAAATCACCACCGTTCCCTTTCGCACATTCACGAGTAGAGGGCGTCAGTTTAGGTGTGGAAAGAGTTGTGGGCTTTTCATTTTCTTCATCTAATTATACTTCAACCGCTTAAGTAGGTGTAACTAAATCAAAGTCGGTTGGTAGAAAGTTAACATCCAAACTATAACAGACGGAGAGGAACCTATACGATACATATATACGTGTAAATATGTAGCTTGGCATGGAATGGAAATGATATTAGAGTGACATTGGCAATGTATGGAAAGTTTGAACGTAAATTTTTACTTACAAAGGTAACCCGTAGGAAAATTCTCTTGTTTCTGTTTTTTTTGGGTGTCATATATCATCTAAATTTTAATTTCATAGGTGACATGTGTGCAAATTTCTTAATTTGAAAAAGGGAAAAAGAAAGGAATTTTTGTTATTTTTCAATACGTTGAGAATATAATTAACTTAAGCCTACCGGTTTTTTACATATAAACTAGGGTCAATGTTTGGAAGCTGATTACAATAATATCCATTCAAAAATGATGATTACAAAAATATTCTCCAGAGATGAAAAATCATGCAGATTTCTAATATTTTTCAAGACTGATTTCAAATATATTGCTTCATTATTCTTAAAGCGACTTAAATATAGGTCAAGGATTTATACGTATTGACTTCACATTATTGTTGATCTTTCTAATTGGAATCATGTAGACTCTTAGTAAGTTACCAAAATAACATGGATCCGTGGTTGCAAATAAGGGTCGGACTAAAAGATTCAGTTGGATAATTTTGTCTAACATTGGTAACTGATACCCAGACAAGAGGTTAAAAAAAGGGAGACTGCATTACATTGAAACAAAATAAAAGCATCAAGGAATTTATGCATGATGCTTTTTAACGTTTAAGGAGCGCATTCAAATTTAGAAATCCATCCGACGATAATCATTGATTACGACAGCGAAGATCCAAGCTCAAACCCCAACCTTGCATTACCCGGGAGTTGATGTTGCGGGAGCGACCGAGTTTACCCGCAAGCTGTTCTAGGTCACAGATAAAAACAATTAATTAAGGATTCTTATATGAATTACTCTTATTTTTATTCCTCTTTGTTTATCTTGATAAACCTTTTTGGTGGGCCATTCGTATTTGTGGAGTAGTTAACCAGTGTTTTCAAGCTTTCATTTACGAAAATTATTCGGATGAATCATTGAAACTCACATTTTTTGTTGGATGAAAATGCTATAGAAGTAAAATTTAAGGGACAAGAATACACATTTCCATACTTCTAAAACTATTTACAAATTACCAAAACCGTTGAACTCCTGTCACAAAGTTTGCTAAATTCAGTTATACATATAAGTGACACCATCTAACGTGTTAGTGCGAATCTAGTTCTGATTCATTGATGACCTTTCTTTGCACTTATTTGACAGTAGCAATCACTTGATCTCGAGGCCAACGGTCATGGCAATTCTAACGGGGGCAATGACTTTGTGCTTCTTGTTACTAATCAACACAACCAACATTGCTCTATACATCAGCACGGTCACCATCAGTGCATGCACAGGAGCAATCACCTCCGTTGCTGTTTCAGCAACTGAGGAGCTCTTTGGTGGAAAATATTTTGGTGTCAATCACAACCTTATCGTCGCTAACATCCCTATCGGCTCCATTTTATTTAGCTACTTTGCAGCAGTAGTGTATCGGAGATCACAGAAAGGCAACGATCTATGCATAGGGAGTGCATGCTATAGGATGACATTGATCATATGGGCCATCTTTTGCGCTGTTGGAACAGTTTTATACGTCGTCCTCTACATGAGGACTAAAAAGAAAGGTTTAAAAAGGACCGAAAATGTACAACTTACTGGGAGAGAGGTTGCTTCAAATGGTAATATAGAAGGGAAGGGCAATGTAACGAGATGAGATGCGACCGTGTATAATATTCTTGAATGCTTAGGAAACTAGAATAAGATACTGGGAGTTATCCATGTTTAATACGTAAAATTAGTAATGACTACGTTAATGTTGAGATTGATTCACAGATCCTGATGCTTTGAGAAATGTTCATTTGTTTGACGAATTCGGATGTTATATCGGAAACGTCAAAATAACCCAGAAATATTTTGACGTTTAACTTTTAACGATGAAATTGCTGTTTCCTCCGAAGTATGTTTTTGTAGAAAATTTCTCGAATTAAAAAAAAAAAAAAGAACACCACCTTCTGTCTCCTATGCTATAAAGTAATACAACGACATCTGATTACATAACGTCGGTGAAGTCTACTTATTGCAACGATCAAATAACAGGATAAAATATACACCTCATGGTTGAATAATCCTCCATGAATCTCCGCCATTCGACCACACTTTGATGGGCCACCACAGTTTTGTTACGCGGTGCAAAAGATACCATCGATGACGTTAGATCAATTTGAGGTTCTCCCGTGCCCTTCAGATCGATAGTGGATTACATGAGTCCACCCGTTTATCCTTGGAGCCACACGGATCCCCGTCACCCAAAGGAGGTGGGCCTCGTAGTAAAATATGCTTAATTTCGTACACAGGTACAAATGCATGGTATGCTCAAGGATGCACGCCTCTCTCTCTCTCTCTCTCTCTCTATATATATATATATATAGACACACACACACACACACACACGTTGTCATGTATCTGCTATGTATCATATGTTTAGTTCATGATATGGTACAACGAGGGTTACTGCAAAACTCTTGGCAGATATAGAATATTTTTATTTTTTTTTACTTATGCACGAGGGGTTGACGTCAGAGATAACGCATGTGTGAGTCCTGTCTCGATTTTGGTTCAGGATTGAGTGAAAATTAATTTCACATTTGAACTTTTAATTAATTAATTAAAGTAATTGTTAAATTAAGTAGATAATTTATTTTTTCATTTAATATTATAACGTTAATTTACAACATCTTTCACATTCTTTGGAAAGGTTACGAGGGTGTCAACAACAGAACACCACATTCCACCTTCCTCTTTCCCACTATATGTGTGCACGCACGGTATGCATGCATGTAAATTGATCAACAAAAGTTGAAGTTGATTGATCAATTTACCTAATGTGCAACATAATTTCGGACGATGTTTGATTGATAATACAGAAATTTAATCAATCAACTAATCTTATTGGTGGATCAAATTATCTCATTTACATTTTAACGATGTGATTTTCAAAGACGTCCACGTGCGAAGAATCTCACGAACGTGGACATGAGATTATCGAACCCAAAGAACAGCACGCTGAATCTGTGCGCCAACGAAGTGAGAGCGTCATTTCTCCAACGAAAAGGCTATTAAAGATGCTTTGATGGTAACATTTTTAACTTTGTCTTACTTTTCTACGTCACATCTGATTTGATCATGATATCATTAAATTTTTACATATAAATTTACTTTTCTACCTCACTTCTGACTTGACCATGATATCGTGTAAATGTTTATATATAAATTTTTTACCTATGATAAAATACTTTTATTGTCACGTATCAACTGCCCATATTAAACATAAATATATTCTATACTGTTAACTTTATATTCACGTAAACCTTAATTTTAACAATAATTATTTTACGAGGGGAAAATAATCCTAGAAGTATAATTCCCACCGGCAAGGCCCATCATATTTGGACTCAGGACCCATCACGTGGGATTTTAGTAGAAGGGGCATTAGGTTGGGGATATTAAGGAAATAGAGAGTAAATTACAAATTTAATAAAATGAGGTAAAACGTTGCTGAAAGGATGATCGGCTTATAAGGATCGGTGGATGATTTAGTAATTTTTTCTTTTGTTTCACTCAAATTTGCAACAATGATTATAGTCTTAGGTTGTCAGAAGAATTAACAACCTTTCAAAGGTCATTAGATCATCCCACGACTATTAGCACCTTATAATGGTCCATGAAAATGACCAAAGCTAAGAACTATGGTGCATACTTGCATTGTTGGACACCATGTGGATAATTATAAACCACCAAATTCATCGATTAACAAAGAGAAAAGGTAAAGAACTTCATGTTATGCACCTCCTCGTGCAGTCGTGGACTGAGTTGCTTGGTATTACATGGAATTGTAGCATAAAATTAGGGAAGAATTTTTTTGGCTGCGGTCTAAAGGAGCTCACTAATTATGGATTAGCTTTTAAAGAGAGATTTGTCCCTCTTTATTTTAAGGGCTTAACTTTGGCAGCTTGCAAGAACGAACCCCAGCCTCTCGCTACTATAGCAAGGTTCATTCTTTGTTGCATCTCGAGGAGGGAGTCTCGCTCAGGGGCCTCGAGCAGTCGGTTGGGTTGTACAGACTTCCCTTCATTGGGATCAACATGTTGAGGGTGTTGTTGGGACATAAAGACGTTGGGCTCCAATCGAGCCTCCTCGGGGTGGCCGAGAGTGGCTAGGGCCATCACGAGGATTCTTTATCAGGAAGGTCGAGCAAGGTATTATGGAGGTATTGCCCTCCAGCAACTGGATACACGAAAGAGTATGGCATTTTTGTTAACGTTTTCCACAGACGACGATATTTGATGGACCTCACGAGCCACTGTCAAGGCCACAATTGTAATTTCCACCATAGGAGAGGGTGAGATTTTCATGATACGAAATACAAAGCGAAAATCATAATATCAATCGCACAAAATGGCAGCCACACAAGTACACAAAGATATTTAAGTGGAAACCCAAACTCGGTTAAAAACCACCACCTAAGTCTCTTGACTTAGAATTTGCCGATTTACCTAGTCGATCAAATCCACTAACCCATTTACTTAAACGAGGGTGACTGAACCTCTTACAACCACGCTACTATGTACGAGGGTAGTGATGAGTTGCTACTCATCATAGCTAAATCGCCTAAGTTAAGCTAGAAACTAGGTTAAACACTATCAAATTAACACATAAAAAGGGTTAAATATGGGAAATAGAGAATAAGACCTAAAACATTAATTTTGTGCTAAAAACACATAATTAGGTTAATTATTGAGATATTCTTTGAAATAGTGTAAAATGGTGATCCAAGTGTAAATTTAACACATAAATGAATTTAAAAGTTCAAAATAAAAGTGTAATTAACTTCCTAAATGTTCAATTAAGCTTCCACAAAAAACTTGATTGCATTTGGACATTATTAGGACCTTGCATTTGAAGATTCACATTTAGGTCCTTTACATATCACATTTCATTCACTAGAAACTTCCAAGGACCTATTTGTAGGCCACAAGGACCTTTTTGCAAGCCCTGAAGGACCATTCTGTTATAGCTTTTTACCACTTGTGAGCTTCTGTGTAATTTCTCTACCCCTTCGTTGAGGGGCTTTGCCTGCAAATTCACCAATAGAACTTGCGCCCACCTGCAGCCCGCGCGTGCACTGTAGCATGCGAAGAACACGGGCCATCCTGGCCGTCGATCTCCCTTACCTCTTGATCTGTGGCTCGATTTGATTCGAAGCTTCATGCGAATCGATGCATGTGATCACCTCCTCACCTAGATCCCATCCAATGGCCCATTTTTGGTTTGAATTTGCGTGCGCTCCTCTCCTTGAATCCTCACTGCGGATGACCTAAGCACCTAATTTCACCCTTACAGTGAGGGGAATCACTGCCAAGCTCTACTTAAACACCTCCCCTAATCATGTGCGTGCAATCGACCTCCTCTCCTACATTCTCGAGACGATCCCTTCGCCCTCTCTAGTTTCTCCTCTCCACCCGACCCTGTTCTAGCACCATGAGCAAAGGAAGTTCATCTTCTCTGACTCTCCTCGCTACTAAGGACCATATAACAACTGAGGGTGACCTTGAGTCCCACTAGTGGACTTTCAATCCGCTGGAGATCCTCTCTCCTTCGTTGCTGCAGCCACCAGCTGCAGATCTTCCCAACAGGTCTCATTCCTCCATTTAGCATAGGATTTACTACTTTCTAGAGTAGTTGTAGTGATAATTAGAGTAGTTTAGGAGTAGATATTAGACATAGAATTGTTCTGATTTGATTGCATGACTGTTAGAGTAAATTAGGAGTAGAGATAGAATGGATCCCGCACCTCCTCTGATCAATTCAGATCAGAGGAGAAGAATCCATCCTCATTCACTGATCATTGACTCCCCTTCCTCATGTTTTCACTTCTCATTCTGATTTTTCCTCAATTTTTGTTTCGCAATTCACCCATCCATTAGAGTTAAACCCTCATCTCATTGCTCTCAAGCTTTGAGATGAGGATTTGAGCTCAAAAACCATCTAGGGGTCTCTCATCCATCTCACATTTTCCACAAAGACCCCTGATCTGGTTTTAAATGGAATCGGTTTGCTTGATTTGATTTCAGTTATTCCTAAAAAGGGGACAGTTGCTCCCCCTTGGTGCCACGTACTCAGGGGTCAGCACACTCCCCATTCACATTTCCAGACATTTCCATTCATCCACAGGAGCTCTACTCCTAACTCCCCGTAGGGTTCATGCTCGTATTTCTCAGGCCATTCCATACTAGGTTTCATTATTCACATTTCCATTCTCAGGTTATACACAAGCAGCTCGTATTCCCACCATTTAACATATACAGCAGGTAATGTCACATGAAATCGTTTAACTAACACGGGCATGTCATATTTCACAGGTAGCTCTTATTTATTAACAGGCAGTTATTTACATTTATATTCATTCATTTAAGACTTCAATCTGAAACACGCATACAATAGTGCAAGTACTTCTCGTCTTAGGATTCATGCTACATCTTGGGCTTCTAGTTATCCAATTTCACATAAGCATTCATGTTTAATAATTAAATAAAGAGGGAAACCACTCTACCAGACAACCTAGGAGTATTGGGGGCTCAAACGGCAGGCTCACGTGCCTCTACAAGCCTTGAACCCGCAATAGAACGAAGTCCTATACTAAGGAACAAACACAATAGAACATTCAGAACAATATAGAAAGCCTTCTAACAAGTAGAGGAACTCACAAGGAAAACACCGATATCTTGTTTGCGTAAAACAGACCTCAACGGACCCTAAACGGGTCAAAAATAGGGCTACAGATCCAAATTAGACGTCTGGCACAAGGTCCATACGTCTTAAAAGTGGACAGGAACTCAGCTCATGTTCTACGTCGATCTCAGACGTCCAGAAACTCTTCTAAACCGTCTGGACCCAGTTCCAGACGTTCGACCTCCTCTTCGGACGTCTGGGAGTACTTTCAACCGTGTGGTAAACTGTCCAGACGTCTGAAACGCATGGGAGGGCGTGTCCCGCACCTTCCCAAAGCAATCTCTGCACGTGACAGGCAAATCGCCTATAATTAGCCACGCAAAATGTAGCTGTGGAGTGACTTGCATAGCCGTATCCGCAAAAGGAACGTACCTTCGCAGTAAGCTGCTTTCAGACGTCTGGTGTGGTCACCAGACGGCCGCCCCGTTGTCTGGACGTCACGCCAGATGTATGATTCTGGAAAAATTCCAGAATCAAACCGACCTGCTGCCCTCCCTCACCGCGCGCAGCTGCGGCCTCGCCTTCTCACCTGCAGCTCTGGCTGCAGCAAGTGTCGGGGACATCTCCCTTGACTCGCTCCTCCTCTCTCATGCGCCGCTCCAACTGTGCGTCCTCCGGCGAGCCCAAATGAGCTCGCAAGCTCAAGCTCTTCCTCCTCTCCTCACGTCGCCTCTCCTCCTCGTCGCCGCTCTCGTGCTCTCTCTCACGCTCGCTCCTCTCGCTGGGGTGGAGAGGAAGGGAAGGAGGTGCTGTGGTGAAGTGGGGAGAAAGGGAGAGGGGAAGAGGGGGCCTTTTATAAGAGGCGTTAGGGTTTGGATGGAGGAGAGAAGAGGGAAGGAGAGAGAAAGGAGGTACGAAGGCTCGTACAAAAATTTCAATTTCCAGACATCTGGAAAGGGGTCCAGACGTTAGACCAGACGTCTGACCGACAGTCTAGATATCTTAAAGGGCTCAGAACAGAACGAGTCTTTACATCCTTCTTCTTTTCTTCTTCTTTGTCTTTGCCTTTGCCTTCTCTGAGATCCTTCTCTTCTTCAGCTTCTTGGCTTCTTCTTCTTTGGCTTCTACTCTGGCTTCCTTTTTCTTCTTCTGTTATCCTTCTCTTTCTCTTCAACTCTTTCTTCAATCTTGCTTCTTCTTCTTCTTTTTATGCCTTTGCCTTTGCGAGCCTCTCTTCTTCTTCTTCTTCTTCTTCTTCTCTTCTTCTTCTGCCTTCAACCCTGACCTCCTCTTCTTCCTCTGAATTGGCTAAGTGTTGGCTAAAGATCCCTGTAGCAAAACCCTACCCCTACTGGCGCGACACTCCTCTCTTTCTCTCTTAGGATTTGCTCTCCTAGAGCCACACAGGTATTTGGGTAATCAGGTCGGGTGCGTACCCAATACCAGGCCCACCGGCGTGCAGTGGTGAGATAGGAGTGCAGGTCGGGTCAGGTCAGCCAGGTCCGTGGGGGTGTGTTGCGGACGAGACTGGGTCGGGTGAGTGGGACCTCACCCCGTGGTAACTGAGGCGATAGGCCTACACCACTTTTTCAATTTATTAAGGTGTGGGTGCCCCTTCTTTTCCGAGGTGGGACTATCCGTGCCTCCTTTCTTCGCGCGCCTACAGCAGAGGTTGTTGCTTCCAATTGCAGCAGCTGCTAAGGGGCCTGAGGCTTCAAGCCTGGGCTTGGTAGAACTTGGAGCGACCTCAAGCGAGCTTCAAGCTCACTCGCCAATGGCGGAAGGGGCCTGGACCTGAAAATAAGAGAATAGCCTTTCAGCCATGTCAAATCGCTTAGGCAGGATCGCTAGAGCATGGCGGATGTGCTGGGGGTGGTGGCTTGGCATGGTAGTGCCTCTGAGTGCATGCCTAGGGTAGACTGTGTGTGTATGAGTGGGTGTGTTTGGGGGGTGATTTGGGTGAGTGGCGCGGTGAGTGGAGTGAGGGGAAATGATCAGTGAAGTGAGGCGGAGGTTGTGGGCTTGTCGGCGAGGGTTTTGGTGGCCTATGGAGGTGGGATGGCATCGTCGGAGGTGGTGGTCGGCGCCAAAAACTGATACAGCTGTGTTTCGTCTTTATGTTATTATGGTTTACAATCGTTGTAGTATTTGACAAAACAGCTACCAGATTACTACAAATTTTTACTCGGAATATAAAGTTTTCCCGTGGTCGAACTCATGGAGCAACTAGAATTCTAGAAGTATAAAAGTTCTCAATTAGGTTACAAAAATAAGAGAGAGAGAGAGAGAGGGAGGGAGCTAGAGTTCTCTTGGCTTCTTCTTCTTCTCTCTTCTTTTTCTCTCTTTCCTTGCGGCTGTATCTTTCTTCTTCTTTCTCTTCTTCTTTTCTTCCTGCCTTCTTCTTCTATTCTTGTCTTTCTCATCTTGCCTTGTTTCTTTTCTTTCTTCTTTTTCTTTGCTTTCCTTTCTCTTCTTCAGTCTTGCCTTCTCTTTTCTCTTTTTCTTCTCTGCGGCAGTAGTGATCTTCCTCTTCTTTTCTTCTTTTCTTTCCTGCCTTTCCGGCGGCTGCAAAGGCTTTTGCCTTCTTCTTCTTTGTGCTCTGGCCGCGGGCCTTCCTTCATCTTTCTTCTTCTTCTTTCTTCTTTGCTTGTGGCTGTGGTGATTCCGATGTCTGATGCAGTGCACAGACGACTTATCTGTGGCTTTGCCACTGTGCCTTCCTTCTTCTTTCTTCAGCTGCCTAGTGTGGGTTCTTCTTTTCTTCTTCTATTTCTCTCCTTCCTTCCTTCTTCTTCAGCTACCCCGAGCGGCTAAGGCTTCGGCCGCTTCTCTTCTTCCTCTTCTTCTTTTCTTCCTGCACGCTCACACAAAGGTCAGAGCAAAACCTACCCCTACCCCTTCCCCGAGTCTCTCTCTTTCTTAGAATCTCTCTTAGGACTGCTCTCCTAGAGCCAGGTATTCGGGTGCGGGTATCGCGCCCGGGACCAGGCCCACCGGCGTGCGGTGGTGGGCGAGGAGTGCGTGGTTCGGGTAGTCGGATCCGGCCCAGACCTGCGGGGCGTGAGCATGGGCGAGGGTGAGCGAGCGCGTGGCGCGCTGCGTGCGGGTGAGAGGGACCTGACCCCTGTGTTCGAAGGCCGTAAGCCCTATGTACTTTTGCAATTTAAATGTGGGCACACGGCCGCACACTTAGGAGGTGGGACTAAAGTCCCACCTCCCAATTTTGTGCCCGCAGGTGAGGAGTCCGCGGCCAATTGAAGCAGCTGTAAGGCTTGCGAACCAAATCGCAAGCCTGGATGCCTTCGCAGAGACTGCCCGCACAACCTGGAACGTGTGCCTGGGCTGGGGAAGACCTGGAGTTGCAGGTGGAGCTGCTGCAGCAGGTCGACAATGGCGGCAAGAGGGTGCGAACCTGAAATCACAGTGACGGCCTCTCGGCCAAGTCAGCACACATGGAAAGCTTCGTCGGAGTGTGGCGAGGCCTGTGCGATGGTCGGCGAGGCGCAGGAGTGCGTGTAGAGGTCGACCTAGGTCAGACTGTGGGCGGAAAGATGGGTTTGTTCGGGGGATGGTTGGGCGGTGCTTGGAAGTGAATGGAGAGGGGGGATTGGTGGAGTGGAGTGTGGGGGAGCTTCTGGGCTGGTCGGCGAGGGGTGAAGAGGTCTGTGGACGTGGGATGGACTCGTCGGAGAGGGTGATCGGAGATAGGGAAGATGGGTCTGGACAGTGGCAGTCGGGTGGTCGAAATGACAAATTGGAAGAGGGAAAATACAAGGGAGAGAGAGCAAAGACTATTTACCTATTTACTTGACGAAGGGGGAGGGAGGAGCATTCGGCTTGTGCCTGCCGGAGCTGGAGACGAAGATGCCCTGGAGGAGGGTTTCGGCGACGAGGAAGCAGTCGGAGGGCGCCAGCGGGTACAGCCTAGCGCGGACGACAGGGCAGAGTAAACCCTGCTGCAGGTAGGGCAGCAGAGCGACGAGGAGGAGGAGGAGAAGATCGTCGGAAGCTTCGGGCTCTCTGACCGGAGGGGGAAGGGATGAAGAGGAGGTGTTTCTTCATCAAAGAAAGCTTGAAGGAGTTGGCAAGTTCTGCCGTTCCTTATAAAGGGCTTGGCACGGAGAGAGGGACGAGGTTGCATTGTGCCAGCCTCGCTGGAGTATGGCCGGAAGGGATACCCATGCCTTCCGCGCATTCGCACAAAAGGCATGGTTGACGGCAGAGGTTGTGGGCGGGTCCCTGTGACAGAGGATGTCGCAATGAACCCCCCTTCAGTTCTAAAGGACGACAACCTTGCCCTGCGCGGCGCCATCCTCCGCGCAAGGTCGCTGGAGGCATGGCGCTGCGCCGAAGTGGCAGGGAGGACCGTTCTGCAAAGAACAATGAGAAGCTGGGAACTTAAATGCAAGGATTTCAAAAGATAAGGGTCAAAAAGTAAATAAAGAGGACCAAATTGTAAAGTCGATCAAGGAGGTCTTTTCTTAGGCTCAAGTTTTTATACCAGACTAATTTGAGCCTAAGGATTTTAATGGTAAATTTTAATTCTAGGTTGGACCATGTTTGACTAGCCAATTTACGTAAAAACCTAAATTAAGTCATTAATTGGGCATGGTTCTCATTTTAGGTCAAAATAGGTTCCAAAGGCCAAATTGAAGGTTCTAAACCCTATGGAATACTTTTCTATGATTTTTAGAGGGTTTATTTAATTTTTATCCTACCTCAAACCTCGTGAATTGAAGTGGATTTATTTTTAGGGTTACAGAATGTCATTAAATTCCTAGAAGTTGCTATAATACTTTTTAGATCAGATCATCCCACTTCACTCATTGTTAAGCTTGTATGACCTGTGTTTGGACCCTTAATTACCCTGTTCTCATACTGCATTGGTGGAATTACAGTTTTATCCCTTATGATTTATTTTATTCTTTAACTCAGAATTCTCTGAGTTAAGCCTCTCTTTGGGTTTTGTAGGAGCTTTTTCACACATATTTGGATTAGATTGTGCTAGTTAGGGTTCATGATGAGGTTCTCATCGGAAGGGATGAAGGTGCGAAGGGGCAATAGTGGCGGATTTTGGGAAATAAAGAGAGCAGGAGAAATAGAGGAAACAAGAAACTGAGCTAGGGCGTTAAGGAACGAAGAGGGTGAGTGAGGGCGGCAGGTCTAGTATGGCCAACGTCGGAGATGAAGGCGGCTCCGGTGAGGTGGGAACAGCGAGGATGAAGGGGAAGTATTGCCAGCTAGTACGGCGAGACGTAGACGAAGGCAAGGAGGAGGAATCCATCGTAGGTATGGTGGTCGAACGCTGAGGAGGAGCAGGGAAGGTCGCCGAACATCGAGGAGCCTTTGGCCATGAGGGGAAGAGAAGAATTTGAGGGTATTCGTAGCGGAATTCGAGCGTGGAGGAGTCGGGGTGATTTGGGCTTCTTTAAATAGGGTTCTGAAGGTCGGTTAGGGCTTGGGAAGCAAGCTTCCCAAGCTTGGAAGGTCGCTGGAGATAGGAACTGTTAGGATACCCACATCTCTCATGCATTCGCATGAGAGATTGGGAGGAAATCATATCTCAAAGATGGGTTCATACTAACGGGAATTTCTCAGAGGATCTCCCTTCTAATTTTGGAGGAGATTCTTTGAGCAATTAAGGAGATCTTCTCTGTCAAAGGTCGCCGGAGTAGGTTTCCTCCACAATAATGGTAGAGGGATCTACTTGTGAAGATGACAAGAAAGTTAGGGGGCTGTTAGTAAGGGTTTTGGAAAGTTAGGGGTGGAAATGTAATTAGATAGGACATTTTTGCAAATTAGGTCAAGGCAAACTCATCTTAGGTCCAAATTTTGGTACAAACCTAATTTTGACCTAAGGAATCCAATGGTAAAGTTGGATTTTGGGTTTGACCATGTTTGACTAGGTAATTTATGAAAAAACCTAAATTAGGGTAAATATCTGTCTGTGACCCAATTCTAAGTCAAGATGGGTTCTAATGGCCAAATTGAAGGTACTAAATCCTAGAGAGTATTTCTCTATGATTTTTAGAGTGTTTAGGTGAATTTTATCCAGACCAGAACCTTGGTTAATTAAGTAAGTCTATTTTTAGGATTTCAAAAAGTCATTTAATTCACAGAACACACATAAACCCTTTTCTGTCAAATACAACCCACTTGTTATCTTATTATGACCATTTGACCTTTGTTTAGCTCTTGAGAAAACCCATTGTGTTACTGCATTTGTAAAATTACAGTTTTACCACTTATTTCTTATTTTTCTCTCAGAAAGGTTATGCAATGAATTATGACCTTTAATTGGTTTTGTAGGAGCATTTATTCACTTCATTCTGTCAAAATGAGCTATTTAGGGCTCATGATGGTGTTCTCATCAGTGATCTTGGTAGCTCCACGAGCAACCGATCAGGCAGCTACTGTCCAAGCTACAGCCACTGCTGCTACTGCAGTAGATGGCTTGGTTGTTGATATGATATGAATTGTAGGATAGTAGCTAGATTTATTGTTATTTAAATTAGGTGGCATGTTTTATGTGTTGTGTATATCATGTACAAGCTTTCATGTATCTTAAATGATCTTTAGATTCAATTGGAATAGCTTATAATTTGATTTTTAATCCCTTTGTTAGCTAACTATTATGCCCAACTATCTAAACTTGGAAATTAATGAACTTTTGAGTTGAAATTCATGATTATCTATTTGAATCCCTGTTATGCAACCTATTGAATATATGTGAGTGCTTTCCATGCATATTCAACCACTAAAAAACCATTTAGGCCTTAGATTCTCATTGAAAATCCCTTTTAGGCCTAGAATGAACTCACTTTGTAAATAAATAAAAATACTATAAAAAATAAAAATAAATAAAATAAACCTACCTTGGTGAATATTAGGTATATTTTTAAGAGCATACCAGGTGTCATTGTATTTTGAACCTTCAGCTTGGTAGAACATATCAATCGATGATTCAGTCTACCTTAAAATTTAATAAAAGACCTTAACATAAAAACACAAAAAATAATCTATTATCCCCATCTCTTTCTCTCTCATCTCCTACCTCTATAAAACACACAAAACCTATAAAAATAAAAAAAATTCACAAAAAAAAAAATCCCTAAAAAGCATCTTGTATACTATGTTTATACATGTAAATGTAAGCTTTATACTAAGTTATAAATGTATATATTGTACAATAGATATATAATATGTATATATAACTTATATATATACTATGTAACATAACTTAAATTATATATAACTTATTTATATGATTATTTATTAATTATACTAACTTATAAGTATTATACTCTAAGTAAATTAATAAAATCCTATAAATAAATATATTTAAGAATGATATTGTACATACATATTTATATGTATGTTATGTACATAATGAACCCTGTACCATAATTTAGTTATATATATAGAATAAATAATTAATTTATTAAGTTACTAGCTAAGTTATTAGATTAAATTAAAATAAATTAGTAATTTAAGTTACAACTGAACTAACTTGTATTGTATATTTCTATGATTCTATTTTAAGTAAATTAAACTAATTTAACTATATTTATAATGTATTATATTATTTATACTTAATTTACACGAATAACACCCTGAAATCACCTATTTAAATGTAAATAAACCAAAATAAATCGTGTAAAATACAATATAAATCAGTAATAAATAATTTAATATGTATATTACTACTATAATAGGTTAATTATACCATTAATTAACTAATTTAACATGTAATTAAGAAATAAACTCAATTAACAGTATATATAAATTGTAAACTTTAGCTAATTTATTTATATAGTAAACATAATTAATTTTGTGAATAAATTGTATAATTATGTAGTCCTATGTAAATACTTTAATATCCTATAATTTAATTTTAAAGTATATTAATTTATGGCCCTCAAATCGATAACCAAAATAACGAAATCAGGATAGCCGCACTGAGAATGCAGCGCCTGTGGGGCGCTAAACTTAGTGCCACATCGTGCACGCAAGAGTGCCTGCAGTGCTTTATATTGTTTTCCTTCCTCCCCTTCTTCAGTCGTCATGGGCGCCGGGCACCTGAAACCCCTCCCCTTATCCCCTGAGCATGAAAGAGGATGGCTTTGGTCTATGAAATGAGAATGGTGTGCGGTGTGTGGCTGGGAGCCATGCACTGTTCGAGGGCTTCAACGAGCCCATTAATGAGCATAAAATAAGATTAAGAGGCCTAATTAACGAATTAAGGTAGCTCTTAGTAGAGGTCTGTTCCCACCCGGGAGGGTGCTATGTATCCCTCGAAAAGGCCGCCCGCCAAATAAACCTAATTTTTGAACTAAGTAAAGCCTAATAAGGGGATTAAGAAGAGAGAATGAGCAAACCTAAAAAAACTAAGTGTTTGAGTGTTAGCTGTGCTGAAAGAGAGAATGAGAGAGACGTGATTAAGAAGAGAAAGTAGAAGAACGAAGAAGATGTACGTGTATATGTATAGTGTATATATATAAGTATTCTGTACATAACAAGTATATGTATATTAAAAGTATACGTAGTATAGGTAATGTTTAAGTTATATATGTATATAAATAACAGTACAGCTTTACTGACAAAATCATCCGTCATTGTATATAGAATAAGTGTCACTATAGACCCTAATTTTTATCTTAGATTCAGTACATAGTTTTTCTGGGGTTTAACGACATTTATATTTGTTGTTGTATATATTATATCAGTTACTGTATATGTTAATATATTAAGTTAAGTTAGTATATGTAACGACCCGATTCCCGAGTCCCTACGAGATACGAGAACCAGACCGACTCGACTAATCCCAAGACCTAGTTGTCCAACGAAGAAGTAACCAAAAGAGCAGTAAAATAAACCACATTCAGCATGAATATAACTAGCAGTAACAAAATACAACAGTAAGAAAAGGAACCACTACAGTATATACCACCACAACAGTAGAACAACATTTATAACATAACAAGAACTACGAGTAAAGAAAAGTATAGAGAGTAACAAGAACTACTCACTACAGTGGAACAAAAGGGCACAAAAGAACAGTGGTAACTCTACTGGACCCTACTCGGCCCAACGTCCTCTGCAGCTGCTGACCCTGGTTGCTCAACACCTGGTCCTGAAAAGTAACGAGTGTAACACGTCAGCGAAACGCTGAGTAGAGTGGCAGCTAAACTAAAGAAGTAGTAAAGTGTACAGTAGCTGTTTTATTTTCTTTCTTCCTTTATTTACATCTTTCTATAGTTTCACAATTTATCTATTTCTCAGATCCTTCACTTGATCTCGAATGTTCCTCGTGGGAACGATCTTGATTGCAGTCTTTTCCGAAGAGTAGAAGTAATACGTGGTGCTCTCCTGGTCGGGAGAGTCCCCCGTGGTGATCCTACTCTCAGTCAACCACCCCAAGGTCACTGACAGATGTAACGGTGACTACGGCACGTGCGGTAAACGCACGGGTAGCTACCCCGCACTGGCACGCGATCAGTCGTTTCCGTTAACGGGTGCGCCCAAAGCACAGCACGGAACCAGTATAGGGAAGAGCCCTCTCAGTAACAGGGGTCCAACCCCTCCACAGTAACCAAACAGGGGCCTTGCCCCTCCACAGTCCGCGCACCCTTGCCTGATTACCCTGGTTTCCCCAGTGGGCCTAACAAGTCGGTGTAGGTGAGCTAGCAGAACCCGAGGGCCCGTGGGGTAGCTAGTACTCTCCCTACACTAGTAGCTCTCCTCGGTACTATGAACACGAGGGTCAACAAATCGGTACAAAGTGGCCAGACCTAACCCTGGGTCCCTGGGGCGGCTGGCTCCGCTCTGCACTAAGCAGATAACAGGTGTTTCCCCTGGTACTACGTACCTAAGAGACAACACACCTCCACATCTTTCCATCTCAGTTCCATTTCATTCCCTTTCCAGGAGTTCTACTCCTAACTCCCCGTAGGGTTCCAGCTCTTTTAACTCAGCACATTCAGGTTTCACCCTTTCAGTTTCACGTTCATACAACCCATATTCTCAATCATGTTCATTTATTCATAACAGGCAGCTGTTAAATCAATTTACAGGAAGCTATTATTTTCTTTCCACAGTTTCCAAGACTGCAATATCTATATTCATTTCACTAGTTTTCCAGTCCTAGGATTCATGCCGTACCCTAGGATCTATCATTCAATCTAGTTTTCCAGCCCTAGGATTCATGCAATACCTTATGATCTATCATTCAATCTGGTTTCTCATTCCTAGGATTCATGCAATGCCCTAGGTTCTATTAATTGTTCCATAATTGTAACAAATTATGTTAATAATTTCTAAAGCCACTCTACCAGCTACAACGGGAGTACTGGGGGTGTGGTCGGAAATCCCGCGCGCCTTCGCAACCCCCGAGACTTCAATGGAACGGGGCCTAACATAAGGATCAAACACAAGGAGTTTCTCAGAACAGTATATAATTACTGTAGACGAGTAGAGGATTTTATTTCGAAAAGAACACAACTCGAAATGCGGAAAACGGACTCCGAACGGGCCCTAAACGGGTCGAAAATGACGAAACAATCCAAAATCAGACGTCTGGAACCTCTTCCAGACGTCTTACAATGTGGGTCAGATGGTACCTTTTTTTGCGTAGTCTCTCAGACGTCCAGAAGCCTGCGGGGGCGTTTGGCCTAGTTCCCAGACGTCCGATGGTCACCTCGGACGTCTGGAAGTCCTTCCCGTCGTCTGGCACTGCAGCCAGACGTCTGATTCGTGTTGGATGGCGAATCACAACACCTGCACGTACCCACTCCTCGTGCTCAGTACGAACGGTCGCAGAAAAGGAAGAAGGACGAAAATAACTCACTTGCCAAACATCTGGACAGTCCTCTAGACGTCTTCACCGTCGTCTGGTAGGAAGTCCAGACGTCTGATTCTGGAAAAATTTCCAAAATCAGACCTCGACGCACGGCCGCGCTGTGCCTCTTCTGCCCGCTGCTCGAGCTGCAGCAGCCCTCCCGCGATGCACGCCCGCGTCTCCCCCGCCAGCCAGCTCTAGCTGCCCCGGCAAGCTCGAGCCCTCACGGTCGGGCGTCTCCTCCCTCGCGCAACACCTCCTCCCGCAACTCGCCGCGGTTGCCGCTGCCGCCGCTCGCTCGCGCTCGTACTCTCGCACCGGCTGGAAGAAGAAGAAGGAAGCGGAGGAGATGAGAGTGAGGGAGAGGGCGAGGGCATTATAAGGCCGCGCGGGGAGAGAGAGAGAGAGCGCAGTCTACGCCTGCAGGAGGAGAGAGGGAAAAAGAGGCGTTCGCAGGTTTGCGCGCGCAGACGCAATTGTGCGTGGCGTAGAAATTAAATCCCAGACGTTTGGGCCACCTCCCAGACGTCTTAAAAAGGCGTCTTGAAAGCGCGTTCGTAACAATATAACAAACTCAAAGGAAGTTTCGTCTCCGAAACTTGCGCTAACTAGGGTACGAGACAAACATCATATAAAAACATAACAAACTCAAAGAGGACCGAAGCCGGTCCGAAAGACGTACCCGCGAAGAGCTCCGGGTACCACTCCCGCATTGCCACCTCAGGCTCCCAGGTAGCCTCCTCGTACCGCTAGCTCCTGCACAGAACCTTCACCAGGGGTACTTGCTTTCGTCTCAAACTGCGGACGGCTCGGTCAAGAATCTGTACTGGCCGCTCGGGGTAGGTCAGGTCGTCGCCCACCTCGACGCTCTCGTGACTCAGTACATGACTGGGATCGGCTACGTACTTCCTAAGGTTGGACACGTGGAACACGTCGTGTACACTAGAAAGCTGTGGAGGGAGGGCAAGTCTGTAAGCAACGGGTCCAACCCGCTCTAGGACCTCAAAGGGACCCACGAACCTCGGCGCGAGCTTCCCTCTCACTCCAAACCGCTGTAGGCCCTTCATGGGCGAAACACGAAGGAAGACGTGATCCCCAACCTCAAACTACACCTCTTTGCACCTCCGATCCGCATAGCTCTTCTGTCTGCTCCTGATAGTGCGGAGTCGCCTGTGGATCTGCTCGACTATCTCCTGACTCTGCCGGATCAACCTGGGGCCAACCTCCCACTTGGTCCCACCTCAACCCAACTCAAGGGTGCCGTACACCTCCTTCCGTACAGAGCCTCGTAGGGAGCCATGCCGATGCTCGAGTGATAGCTGTTGTTGTATGCAAACTCCGCCAGGGGCAGGTGCTCCTCCCAAGAGCCCCTCCAGTCCAATACACAGGCATACAAAAGGTCCTCAAGTGTCTGTATCGTGCGCTCAGACTGTTCGTCCGTCTAAGGGTGGTAAGTTGTACTAAACCTCAACCGCGTCCCCATGGCCTGCTGAAACTCAGCCAAAAACTGAGACGTAAAGCGGGTATCCCGGTCGGATACGATTTCCCGCAAAACTCTGTGTAGTCGTACCACGTCGCGGATGTACCTCTCTGCCAACTGTGCTGGTCCCAAAGTGACTCGGATCGGCAAGAATCGTGCCGTCTTAGTCAATCTATCCACAATTATCCAGACTGCGTCGTGTCCTCGCTGGATAACAGGTAAACCCACCACCAAGTCCATGGTGATGCTCTCCCACTTCCACTCTGGCACTGGAAGCGGCTGTAGCGGCCCTGCAGGCCTCTGATGCTCGGCTTTCACCTGCTGACGCACTAAGCACTGCTGCACGAATTCACCCACATCCCGCTTCATCCCCCTCCACCAAAACTCGCGTCTCAAGTCGTGGTACATCTTCGTGTTTCCGGGATTTGGGTGGGCACGGGAGCCGAGGTCAACCTCTCCTTCAGCTCCTGAAAACACGCCTCACAGGCGTCTGTCCAAGTGAAGGGTACGTCCTTCCGGGTCAACTGTGTCATGGGACGCGCAATCTGTGAAAAACCTCTGATGAATCGTCTGTAGTAGCCTGCCAGTCCCAGGAAACTGCGAATCTCAGTGACTGAACGTGGTCTCTCCCACCTGAGCATTGCCTCAACCTTGGCTGGGTCCATCGCCAAGCCGTCTCCAGAGATCACATGACCTAAGAAGGTCACCTCCCTCAACTAGAACTCACACTTGCTGTATTTGGCGTACAGCCTACGTCGTCTCAGTGTGTCCAGAACTATCCGCAAGTGCTGTCCATGCTGCGTCCGATCTCGAGAATAGATGAGTACGCCATCAATGAATACCACCACGAACTGGTCAAAGTACGGTCTAAACACCCGGTTCATCAGGTCCATGAAAGCAGCGGGGGCATTGGTCAACCCAAACGGCATGACCAAAAACTCGTAGTGTCCGTACCGGGTGCGGAAATTTGTCTTGGAGACGTCGGTCTCCCTAATCCTCAATTGGTGGTATCCAGACCTCAAGTTGATCTTGGAGAACACCGTGGCACCCCGCAACTGGTCAAACAATTCGTCGATCCTCGGCAGCGGATATCTGTCCTTGATGGTGACCCTATTCAGCTGTCGGTAGTCCACACAAAGGCATAGGGTACCATCCTTCTTCTTCACAAACAGTATCGGGGCTCTCCAGGGAGACGCACTGGGCCTCACGAAACCCTTCTCCAAAAGATCCTGCAACTGAGACTTGAGCTCTCGTAGCTCAAGCGGTGCCATCCTGTATGGCGCAGTGGAGATGGGGCTGGTCCCTGGTACCAGCGAGATCTCAAACTCTATCTCGCGCTCGGGCGATAGTCCCGGTAACTCGTCTGGAAACATGTTAGGGTACTATCTGACCACTGGGATGCTCTGGAAGTCCGCCACAGGGCTGGGCTCTGCCACCACACAAGCTAGGAAGTCCTCACACCCCTGGCTCAAAACTCTCGCCGCCCGAAGTGCCGAAATGCACCTGAAGCCTCCGTCCACTGGCTGTCCGTGAAACTCGAAAGAAGGCAACTCCGGCATGGAGAAGACAATCTTCCTCTCAAAACAGTCTACCAAGGCGTGGTAAGCGGATAGCCAGTCCATCCCCAGAATTACGCCAAAGTCCTCCATCTGTATCACAATCAGGTCAGCTGGCAGGCTATGTCCCCCGACGCTGACCTCGCAATCCGTGTATACCTCCTCAGCTGCAAATAGCTGACCACTCGGACCTCTGATTACGAACGGATTCTCTAACAGCAGATAGTCCTGGCACAAACTAACTGTGAAACTGGCTGCGACAAACGAGTGCGTAGCGCCGGAATTGAAAAGTGTGTAAACGAGTCTGTCGAAAACTGAAACCATACCTGCCACCACCGATCCCGAAGCTCTAGCATCCTTGTGTGTTAGGGCGTTGATACGTCCCTCAGCTCTAGGTGCGGACGAAGCAGCCACACTCTATGTCGGACGGGTAGGTGCTGGCCGGTACCCTCCTCGTGACTGCTGTCCTCCTCCTCGCGCCTGGGAACAGCGGCCTCCTGCACGCCCTCCAGTGCTCTGCGCGGGAAGTATCTGCTGACCTCCTGCCCTAGACGGGCAGTCTCTCGTGATGTGGCCCAGCTGGCCACACTGGTAACAGAGGGGAACCCGACTCCCGCCCTCAGTGGGTCCCTACTGTCGGTTGGGCGGGGGTCCGATGCTGGCGACTGGCCTCTGTCGAGGGCCCCCAAAGGCCACTGATGGCCCTGCAAAACGTGACGGCTCTCCCGCGGACACCACGTGCCTCCTTTCTCGTCGGCCCTATGAAAAGTCCGGCTGAAAGGGCCTCTTCCGCCCGCCGTCGGTGTCTCGCGCGGATGAGTTGGTCTCCTCGTAAGTCATGGCTGCCTCCACCACCCTTGAAAACATAGGCAGCTTCAGGGGTTTGACATACCCTCGAATCGCAGGTTGGAGCCCCTCGGTGAACCTCCAAAGGTGCTCCTCCTCAGTGGCTACTGCTGTCGCTGCAAAGCGGGGCAGCTCTAGGAAATGCGTGCGGTACGCGCTCACGGTCATCGTCCCTTGGCGGAGAGTGTGGAACTCCTACCTCCTCTGGTCTTGCCACGTCTGGGGAAAGTACTGCTCGCAGAAGAGGGCGACGAACCGGTCCCAGGTTGGCTCGCCCTCTCCTGTCCCCGGACCGCCCTCCACCACCTGTGTGCCGCACTCTTCAGCTGGTACGTGGCAAAGGCCACACGACACTCCACCGGGGGGCGAAGGGTGTCGAAAATCTTCTCCAGCTGCTCGAGCCAGTCCTTTGCCTCGGTCGGGTCCTCATCCCCCTTGAAGGAGGGGGGCTTCAGCTTTCGGAACTGTCCGAAGAGCTCAGAGTGGCGCTGCAGTGGGGATGCCGGTGCACCTCCAGGCAAAGGTGCCTCGTGCACAGAAGTGTCGGAGGAAGGTGGGGGCGGTGGCGGCCCATCCCCTCCCCCGTGTCCAGCGCCGCATCCGTCGTGTGGTCCCACAGAGGACTCCCCCTCCACAGCCCCAGGGGGAGGCGCTCGGGGCGGTGGGTGGAGCTCCTCTCGCACAATGTCCCGTATCAGCTGGGTGAGGTCCTGGGCCTGGATGCCCGGGAGTAGTGGTTGGTCCACTGAGGCATCGGCAACGGCACGCCCACCTCGTCCTCGGCCGCGCTTGCGGCCCGTCTCGCCAGTCCCGCAATGAGGCATCTCCTGCAAGAAGACGCGAAACAAAATGAAACACATCAATATGGAACGATACCTCACAGAAACGTCTAAGAGCTCATGTCAAAAGATATGTTGTGGTGGCTACTCTAGTTCTAGACATGTGAATTGGTTATTTTCCAGTCAGTTGATTCACTTCTCAGGAAGACCTTGCTCTGATACCATCTTGTAACGACCCGATTCCCGAGTCCTTACGAGACACGAGAACCGAACCGACTCGACTAATCCCAAGACCTAGTCATCCAACGAGGATGTAACCAAAAGAGCAGTAAAATAAACCACATTCAGCATGAATATAACTAGCAGTAAGAAAATACAGCAGTAAGAAAAGGAACCACTACAGTATATACCACCACAACAGTAGAACAACATTTATAACATAACAAGAACTACGAGTAAAGAAAAGTACAGAGCGTAACAAGAACTACTCACTACAGTGGAACAAAAGGGCACAAAAGAACAGTGGTAACTCAACTGGACCCTACTCGGCCCAGCGTTCTCTGCAGCCGCTGACCCTGGCTGCTCAACACCTGGTCCTGAAAAGTAACGAGTGTAACACGTCAGCAAAACGTTGAGTAGAGTGGCAGCTAAACTAAAGAAGCAGTAAAGTGTACAGTAGCTGTTTTATTTTCTTTCTTCCTTTATTGACGTCTTTCTATAGTTTCACAATTTATCTATTTCTCAGATCCTTCACTTGATCTCGAATGTTCCTCGTGGGAACGATCTTGATTGCAGTTTTTTCCGAAGAGTAGAAGTAATACGTGGTGCTCTCCTGGCCGGGAGAGTCCCCCGTGGTGATCCTACTCTCAGTCAACCACCCCAAGGTCACTGACAGACGTAACGGTGACTACGGCACGCGCGGTAAACGCATGGGTAGCTACCCCGCACTGACACGTGGTCAGTCGTTTCCGTTAACGGGTGCGCCCAAAGCACAGCACGGAACCAGTATAGGGCAGAGCCCTCTCAGTAACAGGGGTCCAACCCCTCCACAGTAACCAAACAGGGGCCTTGCCCCTGCACAGTCTGCGCACCCTCGCCTGACTACCCTGGTTTCCCCAGTGGGCCTAACAAGTCAGTGTAGGTGAGCTAGCAGAACCCCAGGGCCCGTGGGGTAGCTAGTACTCGCCCTACACTAGTAGCTCTCCTCGGTACTGTGTACATGAGGGCCAACAAGTCGGTACAAAGTGGCCAGACCTAACCCTGGGTCCCTGGGGCGGCTGACTCCGCTCTGCACTAAGCAGGTAACAGGTGCTTCCCCTGGTACTACGTACCCAAGAGACAACACACCTCCACATCTTTCCATCTCAGTTCCATTTCATTCCCTTTCCAGAAGTTCTACTCCTAACTCCCCGTAGGGTTCCAGCTCTTTTAACTCAGCACATTCAGGTTTCACCCTTTCAGTTTCACGTTCATACAACCCATATTCTCAATCATGTCCATTTATTCATAACAGGCAGCTGTTAAATCAATTTACAGGAAGCTATTATTTTCTTTCCACAGTTTCCAAGACTGCAATATCTATATTCATTTCACTAGTTTTCCAGTCCTAGGATTCATGCCGTACCCTAGGATCTATCATTCAATCTAGTTTTCCAGCCCTAGGATTCATGAAATACCCTAGGATCTATCATTCAATCTGGTTTCTCATTCCTAGGATTCATGCAATGCCCTAGGTTCTATTAATTGTTCCATAATTGTAACAAATTATGTTAATATTTTCTAAAGCCACTCTACCAGCTACAACGGGAGTACTGGGGGCGTGGTCGGAAATCCCGCGCGCCTCCGCAACCCCCGAGACTGTAATGGAACGGGGTCCTAACACAAGGATCAAACACAAGGAGTTTCTCAGAATAGTATATAATTACTGTAGACGGGTAGAGGATTTTATTTCGAAAAGAATGCAACTCGAAATGCGGAAAACAAACTCTGAACGGGCCCTAAACGGGTCGAAAACGACGAAACAGTCCAAAATCAGACGTCTGGAACCTCTTCCAGACGTCTTGAAATGTGGGTCAGATGGTACCTTTGTTCTGCGTAGTCTCTCAGACTTCCAGAAGCCTGCGGGGGCGTCTGGCCTAGTTCCCAGACGTCCGATGGTCACCCCGGACGTCTGGAAGTCCTTCCCGTCGTCTGGCACTGCGGCCAGACGTCTGATTCGCATTGGATGGCGAATCACAGCACCTGCACGTACCCACTCCTCGTGCTCAGTACGAACGGTCGTAGAAAAGGAAGAAGGACGAAAATAACTCACTTGCCAGACGTCTGGACAGTCCTCCAAACGTCTTCTCCGTCATCTGGTTGGAAGTCCAAATGTCTGATTCTGGAAAAATTTTCAGAATCAGACCTCGACTCGCTCTCCGCCTGCGACGCACGGCCGCGCTGTGCCTTTTCTGCTCGCTGCTCGAGCTACAGCAGCCCTCCCGCGATGCTCCACGCCCGTGCTTCCCCCACCGGCCGGCTCTAGCTACCCCGGCAAGCTCGAGCCCTCTCGGTCGGGCGTCTCCTCCCTCGTGCAACACCTCCTCTCGCAACTCGCCGCGGCTGCCGCTACCGCCGCTCGCTCGCGCTCGCACTCTTGCACCGGCTAGAAGAAGAAGAAGGAAGCGGAGGAGATGAGAGTGAGGGAGAGGGCAAGGGCCTTATAAGGCAGCGCGGGGAGAGAGAGAGAGAGAGAGAGAGCGCAGTCTGCGCCTGCAGGAGGAGAGAATTAAATCCCAGACGTCTGGGACACCTCTTAGACGTCTTAAAAAGGCATCTTGAAAGTGCGTTCCTAACAATATAGTATATATTATTATTTATTATTGTATATATATGTAAGTATTAGTATTATAAGTTATAAATAGATAGTATATAGTATATATGTATAGTGTTTAATGCTTGTTTGTATATTTGTGTTTGCAAGCATTTCAATACATTCTTTTGTACATGAATTAGTTTAATTCTTTCCTTCATTAATTCATTCATTTATGATTATACATAAAATTGATCTTTTTGGAATTAAAGAATAATATTAGATTTAGAGAGTGATGTATATCAATAACTGTCTCCCACTCAACGACCTGGAATAAATCAATAAAAATTATGTAATTAAATAAAATTGACGCGATAACGGTTTGTATTTGTGACATATACTACAACAACGACGATTTTAATACGAACCATGGTTGATCGCTTCAGGTAGCATTGCTCAAACCTCTCCTCTTCATGAGGAGTATTTTATCTCACGAGGGAGATGGGAATTCGCAAGGCGAATACTCAAGCAAAGACAATAAAATACGTCTTATAGAGCCACAAAGATTAATGTAAGCTTAGCTACTATAGGAAAATAGGAAACTTCCCTTTGGTGGAATTGCATCGGCTTGACGCGGATGCATGAACCACGCGATAGCATAATGTCGCTCTCGTAATTGTAGGCGGGAGAGCAGGGGCGCAGCTAGGATGGTGCTCTCTAGATGTAGAACTAAAGCTTGGAGAGCAAGATCACCTCTAATTACCAATTGGACACAATATGATGTAAAAATTTTGTTCAAGGTGTATCTTAACAAGGGACGACTTCCACTTTATTTATGATGGCCTAGGAAGGCTTTGGAAGGCCTTAGAAGGCTTCCATAGCCATTGGGTGCAAGCCCAAGGCAAATTAGGCCGCAATCAGAATCATTAATGATTCTGACAGGGTCATCAGACATCTAGAAAAAGTATCAGACGTCTGGACCTAATATAAGACGTCTAATTCTAAGCACGTTACCTTCCTGACTTGAGTCAGACCTAAACAGGGTTCTTGTGAAGGGTGGTCAGATGATAGGTTGGATGTCTGGCACTAGGTCTGGATGCCTGGAAACCTAATTAACTATGGGAATTGATTTCTCAAGGCACAAGCAGCTATATAATATAATATAAGTGATTTTGGCTCAATCGAGGCTAACGTTCACTTATTAGACATCTGAGGTCCTCTATGAACGTTTGATAGAAGATCAAGGGTCGTTTCTCAATGATCAAATTTCTAAGCTAACGTTCCACTAATTAGATGTTTGGTAAGGTCATCAGATATCTTCTAAGACTTCTAGACTAAAGGATGGATGTCTGAATCTGTCAATCAGTAAGTGGTTCTCAGCCTAAGCGTTTTTGAACGTCTAATAAAATAATCAGACATCTTAAAAGTCAAGATCAGAATTCTGATTTACAGATTGAACGTCTAATCAGGCTGTCTGAAGCCTATTTTGATTTTGTAAGTCCTCTACGAGAAACCTAGGTATCCTAGAGTTGTGCAAGTGTTCTTAGGACTACTATTAGGTAACTTTAAAGCTCTTTAACAAATATTCTAAGCAAAAATAAAGAGAAAAAGAAACAACAAAAGAAATACATGAAAAAGAAATCTATCATATTCTTCATCTCCTTCCTTCTTCAAGCTTTCGCTTTAAGCAACGGCTCCTTCTTTGTCAAGCTCCTCTAATCCACCATGTATGCAAGCTCTTCATACTTGTATCCATTTGCAATTGACCTAAAATCTTTGGACTCAAAAGCAAATGTTAAGTGACAAGTGTTTTGTTATTATCAAAATAAATGATCATGGTGCCCTTGCACCAACACCAATGATCATCAAAGAATTTGTTGACGTAGGAAACAAAACATGGCCACAAGCAATCCATCACAAGGGAAATGATTAGACCTCTTAACCAATCACAGGGTCCGACTCAACAATCTATAAGCAATCATAAGGCAGACGAAGAAGTTGGTGACCCAGTTTCACCACAAGGGGTATACGTCTAAGGGGAGGATGGTACTCCCAACTCTACACTATAGTATTAGCGAGATTACAAGATTTTTCTCCCTTAGCTTGCTCTCTTTCACTCAAGGGTCTTTCCTTACTATTTATAGCATGGGAAAAGTTCTAGCCTAATAGGATCTTTTCCATGATTTCTGGTACACCTTTTGTCAGACCGTTCGTTCGTTGTCAGGTTTTGGGTAGTCATCTCTGTCCTACTACGGTTCTGACCTTGGATGCATCAAATCTTCTAGCTGATTGGGTTAATCCAGGTCCGCTCGAGTGTGAGTGGATCCAAGTCCTGCTGGTTGTAGTTGGGTTGGGTAGTACCTAATTCGCCTATTTACCTTGTAACCAGGTAGCCGGATCCTTCGTCTGATTACATGCAGAGTTTTGGATCCGATGGTGCGTTTTGCCCCTTATCATATTCCCCCACTCTCTAACGAGCGAAAGTGGCTGAGAGAGTAGTTAGGGCACATAAAACTCCACAGCAGACAATGCCCTAAATGTTTTACTGGCTAGAATAAAGTAGGTAGAGCATTTGTCATGAAGGAATTACTGGATGCTAGCAGATAAGGTGCCTTTTACGCATGAGTGCTGGGAAATGTAGGTGTATACTGCCTATTTTGTAGTTGGCCTTAGGTGGTCAATTACTATTCAGGAGAACCCAGGTAAATACTACTTGGGTGATCCGCCTATGTTTTTTGCTAACCGTAAGAGGTTAGGTGTAAGGAATTTTTTCCTAACATCGTGTCGGCTTGCGAGGCAACATTGTTATGGGGGAACGCAGGTGTGTCGATTATGGTTCTAGCTGACCTTAAGAGGCAACGTTGTTATGGGGGAGACACAGGCGTCTCGGTCATGGTTCCGGTTGGCCTTAAGAGTTGGTGTTTGTCGTAGGGAGCTTGGCGTTCTTTCACGCCTAATGCTCCGTAGCCAGCCTCAAGAGGCGGCACTAGATCAACTGCAATGTGGGGCATGGGAGCCTGATGAGGTGTGGCTCATCATAGCTAAAATGCCCAAGTTAAGCTAGAAATTAGGTTAAACACTACACAATTAACACAAAAAATAGGTTAAGTGTGAGAATTAAAGTAAATGACCTAAAACATCTAATTTATGTTAAAAATGCATAATTAGGTCACAAAATAAGATATTCTATTACTAAATGTAATTTGATGATCCAATTACAAATTAAACACATCTTTGGGTTCAAAAGTACAAATTAAAAGTGAAATCATGTTCTTAAATGTTTAATTAAGCTTCAATGAAAACTTCATTGCACTTGGATATCATTAGGACCCTGCGTTAATGATCTTACGTATAGGACCTTACTCCATTTACATTTATTCATATTTTAACATTCAGGGACTTTTTTGAAAGCTACCAGGGACCTTTTTGTTAATCTTAAGTACCATGCCACAATATTCTTACCACTTATGGGCTTGTGAGAAAAATCCTCACCGTTTTAGACTTAAGAGCCTTTCATGCAATTTTTACAACACATCTGCGCCGCTTGTGCACTGTTCACAGATGAAGAACACAGCGCACAGGCACCGTTGATTCTTTGTGCCCCTAATCGAACGGCAGATCGTGATCCAATCTTCGTGCACTCCCACGCATAGTGATGGCATCCCCATCATACACTATATCTAACCTAATTTGGCTAAGTTCTAAGGTTAAATTCACCTAATTAACACATTGAAGGGCACTGTTAGAAGTATGTGATATGTCGTCGATTCCTCACCGTCGGTTTATAAAACCGACTGCAATAATATTTTTCCCTTTGCTTATTAAAATAAGCAACGAAAAAGGCCTGTAATCGACCAACCTCTAGTTGAAGAAAAGTGATTAGGTGCGCGGCTATCATTAATAGTCACCTTCGCTTTAGTAACTGATGGCAATACTATTTTTACCGTCGCTTAATAAAATAAGCGACGGTGAATGCCTGTACTCTACCGATCGCCGGTTGAAGAAAAGTGATCGAGCGCACGGCTGCCATTAATAGTCATCGTTGCTTTAGTGATCGACGGCAATACTATTTTTACCATTGCTTATTCAAATAAGTGACGGCGAATGCCTATACTCTACCGATCGTCGGTTGAAGAAAATCGATCGTGCACGCGTTATTAATATTCGACGTCGCTTTAGTAACCGACGGCAAACATATTTTTTTCATCGGTTGATGTAATAAGCGACAGTAGAGGAATGTATTCGTTTGTCTTAAATCCATTTCCGTAGTGATTTCTCTATCCAAATGTCCGACATATTGTTAGACGTTCGACCTGTCGTCTGGGCAACTTATCTAGAACCCTGTTTCGATCTTGTGAAAACAGGAACGAAAGACTCTTAGTATTAGACATCTGACACTTTTTCTAGACGTCTTATGATTGACACTTTCCCATCGGCTATATGAAAAAGCGATGGAAAAAATTTAGGGTTTAGGCACCATTTCCAAATTTTGGGCGCTGTTCAATTCATCTTTTGCCGTCGGTTGTTAATATAATCGACGGTGTGGGTTCCTAAATCTATAACTGCGCTGCGGCCCACTATTCATCTTCATCCTCCAAACCCTCGCCCATTGACCCCTTGCACAGGTCCTCGCGTCGCCCCCTCACTCCGAGCACCTCCACGTGGCCCTCCTCCTCACGTCGCCCCCTACTCCTCAGGTGAATCCCCATCCTTGTCGTCGTCGTCCCCCTCCTCCTCCTCCGCGTGCCACTCGCCTCCTCCTCTGTGGCAGCTCTCCCTGCTCCTCCTCATCCTCTACTGCTCCTCGCCCTCCTCCTCCGCCAGCAACCTTGCCATCCTCTTCCTCTGCCAGCGCCCTCGCCCATCCTCCTCCTTCGCAAGCACCATCATCCTCCTCTTCTTTTTCAATTCTGACCCATCCTCGTCCACCTGCACCCCCTTCCTCCTTGGTTCCTCCCCCTCCTCCTCTCTCTCCCACTTTCTTCTCCTCTCTTTATTTCTCAAAAAAACACCCACTAACGCCATTAACCACCGTCACCTTCTCCACCTCTGACGATATCTCTGACGAGGTGCTCCCGTCGCACCGCACCTCCATCCACCTCGCCAACCACCCTACGACCTTTGCCTAGACTCCCTGATCACATCCCCTCACTCCAATCTCTCCATCGATCACCCAAGTGCCCCACCAAACACACCCACACATACACCCATAGTCAGCCCTAGATACGCCACCATAGCCACCCACACGCCACGAAACCACGCCCATCACATCCACTGTGGTCCGATGAACCTCTCTAAGTGATTTGACGTGGCTGCGAGGTCGTGCTATTGATTTCAGGTTCAGGACGAGGTCCGCCATTGTCGCTGAGCTTGAAGCAAGCTTTAAGCCGCTCAAGGTCGCACTCTACTGCAGGAGAGATCCCTAGTCCACACACCCTCGTCTGACTACCTCAGTTCGCCCAGTGGGCCTAACAAGTCAGTGTAGGGTGGCTAGCTAAACTTCGGGCCTCGTGGGGTGGCTAACTCTCTCCCTACACTAGTAGCTCTCCCCGGTACAGAGTACGTGAGGGCCAAAGAAGTCGGTGTAGAGTGGCCAATTCTAACCCTGGGTCGCAACCCAAGGGTGGTTAGCTCCGCTCTACACTAAATAGGGGATAGTCGCTCTCCTTGGTATCATGTACTCAAGGGCCAACACACTTCCCACTCACATTTCCGGATCCATTCCATTTATCCGCTGGAGCTCTACTCCTAATTCCTCGTAGGATTCATGCTCATTTTTCCCATGTCATTCCATACCAGGTTTCATCATTCACATTTCCATCCTTAGCTTACACACAGGCAACTCGTATTTCCATCATTTAACATATACAAGAAAAGTCACAGGTAACTGTTTAACTAGCACAGGCATTTCATATTTCACAAACAGCTCTTATTTATTAACAGGCAATTGTACCATTTCAATTCATTCATTTAAGACTGCAATTTCAACACGCATACAAACAGTGCAAGTACTTCTCGTCCTAGGATTCGTGCCACATCCTAGGTTTCTAGTTATCCAATTTCACATATGTATTCAGGTTTTATAATTAAAATAGAGTGAAACCACTCTACCAGACAATCCGGGAGTACTGGGGGCTCGAACGGCTAGCTCACATGCCTCAGCAAGCCCCGAACCTACCACCGATCGAAGTCCTATACCAAGGAACATACCACAATGGAACATTCAAAATAGTATAAAAGAATTTCTAACATGTAGAGGAACTCACAAGGAATCCACAGATATCTCATTTGCGAAAAACGGACATCAAATGGACCCTAAACAGGTCAAAGACAAGACTGCAGACCTAATTCAGACGTCTGGCACAAGGTCCAAATGTCTTAAAGGTAACCAGAATCTCACCTCAGGTTTTGCGTTGACCTCAGACATCCAGAACCTCTTCTTGACTGTCTGGACCCAGATCCAGACGCCCGACCTCTCCTCCAGATGTTTGGGAGTGCTTCCGATCATCTAGTAAGCTATCCAGACATCTGAAATGTGTGGGAGGGAGTGCCCCACGCCTTCCCGAAGCTATCTCTGCACGCGACAGGCAAATCATCCACTTTTAGCCATGCAGATCGAGGCTGCAGTGCGGCCTACATGGCCGTAATCACAAGAGGAACATACCTTCATGGAACGCTGCTTTTGTACATCCGGTGTTGTCACCAGACGTCCACCCAATCGTCCGGACGTCACGCCAGACGCCTAATTCTGGGAAAATCCCAGAACCAGAACAACCTTCTGCTTCTTCTTGCTGCATGTAGCCGCGTCCTCGCCTCCTCACCTACAGCTCCGGATGCAACAAGTGTCGGGGATGTCTACCACACCGCGCTCCTCCTCCCGCACGCACCGCTCCGCCCGTGCGTCCTCCGATGAGCTCCCATGAGCTCACAAGCTCAAGCTCTACCTCCTCTCCTCATGCTGCCTCTCCTCCTCGTCGCTTGCTCTTGTGCCCTCTCTCGCGCTCGCCCCTCTCGCTACAGTGGAGAGGAAGGAAGGAAGGTGGCTGTGGTGAAGTGGGGAAGAGAGGAAAGGGGGAAGAGGGGTTTTATAAGGGTACGCTAGGGTTCGGATGGAGGAGAGAAGAGGGAAAGAGAGAGAAGGGCGGTACTGTCTGCTCGCAGCCCACGCGTAGATGCGAAGTCACATACCAAATTTTCAATTTCCAGACGTCTAGGAAGAGGTCCAGACGTCTGACCAGACGTTTGACTGACAGTTCAGATGTCTTAAAGGGCTTAGAATAGAATGGGTCTTTTCATAGGGGAAGGGGGGTTTTGCTCTGAAGAGATTGTTCCAACACTTAGCCAATTCAGAGAAGAAGAGGTCAGGCAGAAAAGGAAGAAGTAGAGGAGCACCGCAGGGCTTAAGGCAAAGCAGAGAAGAAGGAAGAAGGTGAAGATGGAGAAGCCAAGGCAGAAGAAAGCCAAAGGTTGAAAGAAGAGGAAGGAAGAAGAAGGAGAAGACAGAGGCTGTTACGACCCGATTCCCGAATCCCTACGAGACACGAGAATCGAACCGACTCGACTGATCCCAAGACCCAGTCGTCCAACGAGAAAGTAACCAAAAGAGTAGTAAAATAAACCACATTCACCATGTATATAACTAGTAGTAACAAAATACAGCAATGAAGAAAAGAACTACTACAGTATACACCACCACAATAGTAGAGAAGTAAACAGGTATATAAACATGATGCTTACAATAAAAAAGTAAAGTGGTAACCATAAAAATACTCACTACAAAAGAAACGGTACAGTAGGTACTACACGGGTAAGACTACTGGGCTCCACTAGGCCCAGCACCCTTTGCAGCCGCTGGCTCTGGCTGCTTAACACCTGGTCCTGAAAAGGTGATAAAGGTGACATGTCAGCGAAACGCTGAGTAGAGTGGCAACCAAATGCTAAGAAAAATAGTAAGGTGGACAGTAGCTGTTATATTTTTAATCTCTTTCTTTATTTTCTGTTTACTCATTATTGAGTTATTCCTCAGATCTTTCTCTTGATCTCGAATGTTCCTCGTGGGAACGATCTTGATTACAGTCTTTTCCGAAAAGTAGAAGTAACACGTGGTGCTCTCCTGGCCGAGAGAGTCCCCCATGGTGGTCCTACCCTCAGTCAACCACCCCAAGGTCACTGACAGACGTAACGGTGACTACAGCACGCGCGATAAACACACGGGTAGCTATCCCGCACTGGCACGCGGTCAGTCATTTCCATTAACAGGTGCACCCTAAAGCACAGCACGGAACCAGTATAGGGCAGAGCCCTCTCAGTAACAGGGGTCCAGCACCTCCACAGTAACCAAACAGGGGTCTTGCCCCTTCACAGTCCGCGCACCCTTGCCTGCTACCCTGGTTTGCCCAGTGGGCCTAACAAGTCGGTGTAGGAAGGCTACCAGAACCCTGGGACCCGTGGGGTGGCTAGTGCTCTCCCTACGCTAATTGCTCTCCTCGGCATTGTGTACACGAGGGCCAAAAGTCGGTACAAAGTGGCCAGACCTAACCTCGGGTCCTTAGGGCAGCTAGCTCCGCTCTACACTAAACAGGGGGATAGTCGCTCTCCTTGGTACTCTGTACTCAAGGGCCAGTTCACTTCCCCAATTCTATTCCATTCTCTTCTCAGGAGCTTTACTCCTAATTCCCCGTAGGGTTCATGCTCATTTTTCTTTAACTCAGCCAATTTAGGTTTCATCATTTCAGCTTTATATTCATATAGCTCATGTTCTCAATAGTAATTATCCATTCATAAACAAGCAACTGTTAACCAATTACAGGCAGTTTTCGTTTTCCTTTCTACTTTTCCAAGACTGCAATATATATATTCAATCTAGTTTTCCAGTCCTAGGATTCATGCCATATCCTAGGATCTATCATTCAATCTAGTTTTTCAGTCCTAGGATTCATGCCATACCCTAGGATCTATTATTCAATCTAGTTTTTCAGTCCTACGATTCATGCAATACCCTAGAATCTATTAATTATTTCACAAGTGCATAATTTTTGATAAATAATTAAAGGGGCCACTCTACCCGTAAAATCGGGAGTACTGGGGGAGTGATCGGCAAGCCCGCACGCCTCTGCAACCCCTAGAGCTGCAATGAAACGGGGTCCTAACACAAGGATCAATTACAAGGAGCTACTCAGAATAGGATACAATTACTGTAAATAGGTAGAGGAACTAAATCTGAGAAGAACGAAACTTGAAATGCGGAAAACAGACTTCGGACGGACCCTAAACGGGTCAAAAACGACAAGTCTGCCCAAAATCAGACGTCTGGAACATCTTCCAGATGCCTTAAATGATGGCTCAAGTCATACCTTGCTCCTGCGTGGTCCTTCAGACGTCCAGAATCCCGCTGAACCGTCTCGACTTAGTTTCCAGACGTCCGACTGTCACTCCGGACGTTTGGAGACCCTCTCCGTCGTCTGGTGCTGTGCCCAGACGTCCGATTTGTGTGGGAGGGCATGCCCTTGCGCCTTCCCGAATGAGACCTGCACACATATGCGACCGTCCTCAACACGGAACGAAGCAGAACCCTTCGGCGGAACGGCTGCATGGCCGTACACGCGAAGGACGAAGGGAAGGAAAAATATCGTACCTTTCAGACGTCTGGACCTTCCTCCAGACGTCTCCTACGTCGTCTGGACGTATGTCCAAACGTCTGATTCTGGGAAATTTTCCTAGAATCAGGACCTCCTCACCCTCTACCTGCTGTGCACGGCCGTGCTGCGCCGCGCTCGCTTGCTGCCTAAGCTGCAGCAGCTCCTCCCCAACACCACGCTCCTGCTGCGCACCCGCCGGTCGGCCCTAGCTGCTCCGGCGAGCTCGCACCCTCGCGATCTAGCTCTCTTCCTCTCACAGCAACCCCTCCTCCCCATGCACTCATGGCAGCAGCTGCTGCTACCCTCGCTCGCTCACTCTCTCGCTAACAGGAAGAAGAAGAAGAAGGCGGTGGAGTGAGGGTGAGGGAGAGGGAGAGGGGGTATTTGAAGGTTGCCGTGGGGAGAGAGAGAGAAAAAGATGGCTGCACCTACAGGGAGGAAGGAAAGAGAAGAAAGGAGGGTGGCGGTTCAGTCTGCGCACGCATGCGCGCAGACGCGAACCCGTATGCTGAAAAAATTAAATTCCAGACATCTGGGAAGGCTTCCAGACGTCTGACCAGATGTCTGGACCAATTCCCAGACATCTTAAACGACGTTTGATGCTGGGGTCATAACAGAGGCAGAGAAAGAGAAAAGCAATCAGACAATTTAAGTCGTCTGATTAAAGAATCAGACGACAGATTTTAGCCTCATTGCATATCTATATATTGAATCATTTGGTGATATTGTAGGAGTAGTTGGTGATCTACATCACCATTTTACTCTCATATTTTTGCACTTTGATACTGCTATTATTGCAATTTCTTTCACGTTTAAATTATAATCTTGATTTCTAAATACCAATTTGCTCCCTGTGTTTGACCTCGGAAATCTTTTCAAGCAAAAAAATTCTATCTATTTTAAATGCTATTTCGGTTGTACTACAACGCAATACTCATTTGTCGAAGGTTATCTTGTGGAAGAGTGTATTAATTTTATGTCCATGTATATAAATGAAACAGGCAACTGCTTTAATAAACTTCAAAGAAATTATGAGGGGGAATAAAATGATATTGATGAAGAATGTTTATTAATTTTTGATATCAGAGGAATGTCGATAATTCATACAAAGTACAAGGCTATTTCAGAAAATGACAGACGTTGCGCGCATCTATATATTTTAAAACAAATTCGTGAGATTGATCCATTTTATGAGGAATTAGAACAGTTACCTCTTTCTAGAACAAACAGATTTCGCTTCTTAGATTGGTTTAAAGATCGGGTTCATCAAGTGAAAGATGATGAGGACCTACGATGGATACCAGATTTTGATATAATTGCTGATTCACCATTATATCATGACCATTACCACTCTGGGTATATAATAAATGGGTTCAGATTCAGAATAAAAGAATTGATGATAGGAAGGTTACACAGCAGGCTGGAGTTCTTGTTGATTTAGATCTTTCCACAGGTCCAGATGGATACTATGGTAAAATTAAAGAAATTGTGGAGATCAGCTTTAGATATGATTGTAGAGTTGTCCTATTTAAATGTCATTGGTTTGATGTTTTCAAAGAGGGCAGCGATTTCAAAATTGATAAGAAACAATTTCTTGAGTTTAAATCCTAATCGTCAAATTCTTCAGTCTAATGAACCATTTACATTGGCATGTCAAGCGGCATAAGTTTTCTCTGTCCCCAATAATTGCCAAAAGGGATTGGTTATATCCATAAGAATAGCACCGCGCAACCATTTTGACGCACAGTCTGAAGCATACTAAGAATTAACAAAAGAAAGTCATATAGATTCAAATACAGTAGATGTAGACATTTAAGGTTAGTAAAAGTTTGTTTACTTTAATTCGTTTCTATTTATATCAAATTCATATTAAAATTAAAGAAACCTAAACTACAACCGTCATTTTCTATACATTAAAAATAACTAAACATAAGCCAATCAAATACACATGTTTAATATTTGTTACTCTTGCTTTGCTGGCATTTTAATTACTTCTATTTGTCAAATTACAGTTTATTGGTGACAGACATACTCGGAGGCTGTTGTACTTAGATATATAATTTCAATGTTTTAAATTTGATTGGATGAAATTATAGGTTTTTTCTAGATATGGGGTGTGCGACATATTATTTTTTATTTCATTAATTAGATGTGAGGTGCACCCACTTGTGTTACATGTTTTTTTTGAATGGAAGTGGGGAGTACCCACTTGTGATTTGTCTTTGCACTTTTTGTTTATGTGGGGTGTGCCCACTTTAATTTAAATATGTAGGTATTTAGATAAGCCTCCAAATTTAAGGGAAAACTCTGTCAAAATTTTTTAATTTTATTTTTTGTTTTGTAATAGATGTTAACATAAAATGTTAGTAATAATTTCTTTACTTTGTTTCATTTCTATTTAAATGGTATTTTTTACGTTTAGAAAACTTTTTTATTAATGATTTATATATTAGTGATTTTTAACTATATTAATTATTAAATTTTTACTTGTTACAGATGAAGTTGTTTAAGAAAAAATCCAAAAGATAGGGTCCTTCTGAGACAGCCCTCCACGCAGCCTAATTCATCTCCTCAGGCTTAGCCACCCCCCCATAGCAGGCTCAGCCACCTCTTCGACAGCAGCTTCAGCTACCCCCTAGTCACATTTCATACGACCCGGGGAGATGGCACGTTTACTATTTGCAGGGGGGAAGGGAAAGGGGAGGGAGATTTCTCAGACCTTCCCTAACTGAGTAGAGGATGATCCAGATTATGGAGGATCAAATGAGGTTGAGCGGGAGGAGGGGGAGGAGGCGAGAGAGGAGGGAGAGGAGGAGGACAAGGAGGCAGAGGATGAGATGATGGGGAGTACATCCCCAATTCATGTTGACCCCTCACCGACGGGCTCAAGTTTTGGTAGGAAATCATATACCTTTAAAAATTAAATTATATACCTTCAAAAATATATAATAAATATGATTAATGTTTATGCAAGTAGACTAAGAAAAGGACGTGGGAAGACAATAAATCTAGACCTTTAGCGTATCCCCGAGGGTGCAAGATTAACGATTCAACTCAGATCCATAGGGGAGCGGAGAATTATCTAGGCTTTATCAGTCAAGTGGGAGTAATTGTTAAGTCCATTGTGCCCATTTTCTACTTCGACTAGAGGAAGGTGCCCGCAGTACTGAAGAGGCAGTTGATCCGTCAGTTAGAGGTAATTTCATTTACAAAAGTTATTTTTTTTATAATTTCATCTTAAATTTATTTTAAAGTAACATTGACATTTTTTTAAAATTAATGTAGCAAAGTTACGATTGGGGTGACGACCCTAATGCCTCCCAATATATCCATAAGCATGCCATAAAAATGCACAGGGATTGAATGATGGAGACTAAGAGAAATGTAAGAATTTTTAAACATTTACATTTTTATTATATACATAATGTCTTATATTATTTCTAACAATTTATATTTCGTATTTAGTTTTTCTCGAACATGAGTTCACCCGAGGAGGCAATGGATAATTATCCTCCTGATGTCATGCCTGAAGATTGGAAGAAGGCATGCGAGCATTGGATGAATCCAAGGACGGAGGTTAGTAAATGATTACAAATTATTCTATTAATTTCATATATCCTAAATTCATAAAAAATATTATTATGAATGTCTACAGGAGCAAGCACAAAAAAATAAGATCAATAGGGCTAAACTCCACCACTGACTCATTGTTTGGGTTGAAGGGGTATCGAGACAGTCAGGAGCCATTATGTAAGTATTGAAATTACTTTTTAATTAAATATTACTTAATTTTTAAGTTATTATAACCTAATTGTATCATTTTTATTTTTTCAATCCGCTGCACATGATGGGATGGAAATGACTAGAATGGAAATCTACGAGGTCTCCCACAGTAAGGCTGCAGCCGAGGGTGCTCGTAAGTAGATTCATCAATCATACCAGGAGAAACACGTATGTTATCTAAACTCAAAAAATTTATAACTTTGTATATATATATATTATACTAATATTATGTAATACATTTAGGATCAAATGATACAATTTGTACAACCCCCCACTGATGAGGCCTCCGACAGCGTCCAGCAGCCTTTGAATGCAGAGGAGGCATTTAGGAGAGTGATACCATCAGACCATGGTGGTTTCGTTCGTAGCACGGGGCAGGCATACTTGTTATCCACCTGGTATAGGAGGAAAGGTGTCGTCTCATCTAGTGTTGTCGATCAGCTGCAAAAGATCGACAAACTACAAAGATGAGATGAGGAGAGAGAGAGAAGAGAGAGGTAAAGATGAAGAATAAGATGAATACGATAGATGATAAGCTTCAGTAGCTTATAGCCCTTATTCATAATAAGGGTCAGTCAGAGCATCCATCTTCTATGGATCCTCGTAGTGGCAGATGAGACGATGACGACTCCATGAGTGGTGGAGGTAGCATTAGGGCAGCTATATTTTGATTTCTATGCATTTTCTTTTCTTTTGTTTTTCATGTAATAATTTTTATGTAACTATCTCTTTTTCAAACTTTTAATGTACTACATTTTATATTTATGAAATATAAATTTTTGTTCATTTGCATTACTTGTTTTTCTATAAAGGCATAACTAAAATTTAGGGTTTAGTAGTTAATTTCCATCCGTTGGTAATTAAAAAAAAAAAACCATACATTTGCGTCGCTTATCAATATAACCGATAGAAAAAATATTTTTCCAGTAGCACATATGACGTCCCTTACTCAAATAAGCGACGATATTTATGGTTCGATAAAATTGCTATTGTAATGTTATACCGACGGTTATCATAATAAGCAACGGTAATAATATTTTTTCCATCCTTCTATAATCGACGATAAAGGTTCTTAAATGACGACGTAAATAGAAAAAGGGCGTGTAATGGTGAGAGGAAGTGACTGACATATATCGTCTATTATTGAAGGCATTTGTTTTTGTCGTCGATTGTAAAACGACGTCGAAATTTCTAATTCGTCTGATGGTCATACATTATTTCCACATTAGATTATCCCTGTAACCGACGGTAAATATAAACAGCGATGATATTAACAGCGTCGCTTATTACTGTCGGTTATATAAGAATTTTCGTCGATTTTGAACCAACGGCAACAGTCCTGTATGTAGTAGTGGGGTATAACTCAATCAGGGTGGAAGAGAGAGAAATTGATAAAAATTGAGGTTAATTCTTCAATTTTCACGAACAATTATAAATGTAGAATAGTTGGAGGGTGAACTATGGCTAAATCAAAAGTCAATTAAGCTTAATTGTCTTAAAAGTGGGTTGGTAATGAATAATTTAATATTTACATTAAATTTGAATGTTAATCCTTAATCAAATTGGCAAGTTTCTAACCTGCTTTAATTAAAATAGTTTTAATAAAAAAAATATAATCTAAATCTTCTAAAAATTAATTAAAAATATTTTATAAGATTTGGCGTAATCAATTTAATAATCGGAACCTATTTTAACCTAAAACAGAATCATAGACGAGAATTTGATACATTTTAGGTCTAAATGTAAATTAACCATGCAAACTTAATTAAAACCCAAAATTGAAGTCACAGTTAAATTCCTCATATCCAAATTAGGTTACCATAAAAATTTGGGCTCATTTGGACTTTATCTTGATTTAGTTTGCATTTTAACCCTTGAAACCCAATTCCCTAACAAATGAGCCCTTAACTTTTGATTTTCCTCACAATTACCCCCCCAACTTCTTCATCTTCTTCACATTAAGGTCCTCGACCTTTATCGCAGCAATTATGCGAGAAATGATGAGTTTCACTCATGGATTTTTGCCGCCTCAATCCACAGGTGGCCTTGATGGCTTGAGAGGATTTGTTCCTCTTGACATTGCACACCCAACGGCGGGCATTTCGTTGTCTAAGACCTTTGCCGCTCGCATTCATCGCCCAAAGTTGATGCCATTGACGCGAGTTGTTGTGAGCAAATCTCGCAACAACCGACTGTCGTTAACTCTTGAGCATGTATTTAAATCATCACGCATCCCTTCCATTTTTGGGTGTAGAAAGATTGCCGTGAACAACTCCTCCTCCCCGTCACGCCATTATTGAGCACCTTGGAGCTTCTCCATCCTAATTCATCGTCGTGTCTCTCGGCCAACAGAGGCCGCAACCCTCTTCCTCATTCCATCGTCGTCCTCCTTGCCAAAGGCGGCAGTCCCTATCCTTGTCATCGCTCCAATATGGCTCGCTGGAGTTATTCTCCTCCAAGATCGGCCGACCACATCGAGCTTCTCACCTCTTCCTCGATCCTCAGGTATCTCTTTATTTCTCAAAAAAATACCCACCGACGCCACTGACCACCGTCACCTTCTCCACCTCCGGCGATACCTCCGGCGATGTGTTTCCGTCGCTCCGCACCTCCATCCACCTCGCTAACCACCCTACGACCTTCTCCTAGACTCCCTGATCACATCCCCTCACTCCAATCTCTCCATCGATCACCCAAGTGCCCCACCAAACACACCCACACATACACCCACAGTCAGCCCTAGATACGCTACCACAGCCACCCACATGCCACAAAACCACACCCATCACATCCGTTGTGGTCTGGCGAACCTCTCTGAGCGATTTGACGTGGCTACGAGGCCATGCTATTGATTTTAGGTTCAGGACGCCTTCCGCCAATGTCGCTGAGCTTGAAGTAAGCTTCAAGCTGCTTCAGATCGCGCTCTGCTCCAGGAGAGACCCCCAGGCGGAGCTGATTTGAGGCGTGCACTCATCCAGGCTTTTGATTAGCGTCGAAGGACTCTGCAGCCTCGCCAATTGAGGAAACCAACCGCTGCTGCCACACACGAACGAAGGTGGAACATTTAGTCTTACCTCGCAAGTGGAAGGCCGCCTGCGCATGCATAAAGTGAAAAAGTGTTAGAGGCTTATCGCCTCCAACACTAAGGGTGAGGTCCTCCTCCCCCCCTCTCACGGACTCATCCGCGATATACCCCGCGGACCTGTCCACGACCCGATTACTCGACCTCTTCACTCCTCGCTCACCACACACGTCGATGAGCCTGGACCTAGGTCTCCATTAGGTTCAATTACCCGACCGGTTAAAGGCTTTGGGAGAGCGGCTCTGAAATAGAAAAGAGAGAAAGAGAGAGGAGAGCTACACAGGGGAAGGGGGGTTTTGCTCTGAAGCGATTGCCCCAACACTTAGCCAATTTAGAGAAGAAGAAGAGGAGGTCAGGCAGAAAAGGAAGAAGAAGAAGAAAGAAAGGAGCACCGCAGGGCTGAAGGAAGAGAAAGAGGGAATGAGAAGATAGAGAAAAGGCAGAAGTCAGAGAAAGAGAAAGAAGGAAGAAGCTGAAGAAGAAGAGAAGGTCAAGCAGAAGAGAAAGAAGAAGGCAGAGAAAGCTAAGGAAAGAAGAAGCCAAAGGAAGAAGTAGAATCAGAGAAAGAGAAATCAGAAGAGAAGCAAGACACTGTAGCACAAGACTTGCAATCAGACGTCCAATTTTCATTGCTCTTTATTATTTTGCCTACAACTCTTTTTATTCTTCATATACTCATGCTCTACATTCCTAATTAGATTTTGAGTAGTATTATGTGTTCAATTTGCATTTATTATTGAGACTATTGTGTGAATTCCATTTGCTCCCCGTATTCGATCTCAGAAACCTTTTCGAGAAATAAAATTGTATTTTTTTTAACGCTTTTTTGGCTGTACTACAACACAATATCTTAAGTACCGATTCAGCGCTCTCAACATTTTGGCGTCGTTGCCGAGGAGCAACACGCAATTCACCGCTATTCTCTGCATTATTTGATTATATTTGAACACTAACTTGCCCTATTTGCTTTATTGTGATTTTGCGAGGTGCTTCACAAGGAGATCTTCCGTGCAAATCAACCACGCCAGGGGTAGGTAATTTTTGATTACTTTCTCTCTTACACCCCTCATTCTGAAAAGGGAAAAAGGATAAAATCAATTAAGGCCACTTACTTTACATTTTTAGCTAATTCATCATGTTGCCTGATTTGATTTCAACAACAAAATCTGATTTGTGCACTACTTAGGGTAACTAGGGCTACCACATTCTTGTTTGAGCCCTAGATACCACATTTGGCAAATTAAATTGGACCAAAATTAGAGCCAATTAAGGATTTCAATTTAGGATTTTAGAGACACTTTCATAAGCAAGAATCAACTCTCCAAAATGATGTGTGCCTAAGCCTTGGTTGAAGTGATTTATTCAAGCAAATCCTAAAATTTAGGCTCTTAATCTCACTTGAATCCTAAAAGAAGGGACCTAAAACTTCTTAAAGGACAAATAGGTGAAGTTGACCTACCTTGTTGGGTCAATCAACCTTGAAATTAGGTCACTTTTTGCACTTAATACATCTAAAGTTCAAGTGAAATCTTAAGCACCCTTGCTCTTTAATAAAACTGGTAGACTTAAGAGGTCAAGTCCTCATTATGGCCTACCTGGAACATCAGTGACAAGAAAGGTCGAGTGGGGGAAACCCTGTAACCCGTGGGGGCGTTCTACTGGGTAGGGGTCTTTGCAGGACTCTCCCTCTCTGGCTGCCCAAGTATTTCTCAGGTGGATTTTCTGACTAAGGGGTATCATCCGCCCCAAACCTCTATAGTCATCCAAATTTTTTGGGTGTCTTGATTGGGTCCATCACATTCTACTCTCATCCAGACCATTGGTGCATGTTTGGTAGGAGGTCCTTAAGACCATCCTGGAGGCCTCCTTTAGTCATTCACTCCCGTCGAGGCCAGGCCTTGACTTCCATATTTGTGTATCAACCCCATCACATAGACATCTCCTCTAATTCGTCTGAACCCAATCTCCTTCCATCATCATGACACAACCCACAGAAGAAGAGAATAGCCTTGAGAACCAACTTCAACGCCTTAATGATTTATTCCAAGCCTTTGTGAATCCATCCAAGCGTCCTATGATGCAAGATCATTACAACCCCGCTGTGGTGGCGATCGAACCTCAAGTCCAAATCCCAACTGGAGGTCCTAATTCTGAACTCAAGCCCAACATGATTCATGCTATTCCAAAGTTTCATGGGCTCAATTTCGAGAATCCTTTCCAGCACATCAAACAACTCAAGCATCTGGCCCTGACCTTCGGATCCGATGTCCAAAATCGGGATATCCTTCTCATGAAGATGTTCTCCTTCGCTCTCATGGACAAAGCAACTCACTGGTATCAGACTCAAACACGTCCTATCAACACATGGGTTGAACTACAATCCGAGTTTCTGAAAAAGTTCTTCCTAATTGGTCGGACGAATGCTCTACGACACCAAATCACGTACTTCACACAACAACCTGGAGAACCACTTCACGAAGCATGGGATCATTTTCTGGATCTTATGTGGAAGTGCCCCCATCACGGAGTTCCTAAATGGGAACAAGTCCAGTCTTTTTACCAGGGACTTCGTGAAGATATCCGTTTATTCGTCAATGCAACTTGTGGAGGAAATATCATGGGTCAATAAGAAGACACTATGTGGGAGATTCTCGAAAATATGTGCGAGAACTCCATCAATAATGATTCCATGGGCTTATTCGGCCGGACGAATGCCCACGCATCGATGAATCCAAGGGGAGCACATGATATGCAGGGCCTGTCTACATCTGTCGACTTGGAATTGATGGCCAGTCGTTTGGATAAGGTCTCTATCATTGAGAAAAAAGTGGATGAGCTAACTTGACATCTGCAACGAGCCACCTCTGCGCAAAACCCGTTCACACAGCCGCCCTCTAGGAGGGAAGCTGTGCATAACATCTATCACCGATCTTCTCAGGGGATGGACCCGTATCCACCCCCGTCCGACTTTAGGATTGGAGGAAACTCCGATCCTGCATACTTTAGTTGGGGGAACTCTGAACCCTCATACTCTGAACACATAGAATGACTTTTCTGTGGGCGGGAAACAATCAGAATCAGATACCACCATATCAACCCCATCCATAAGCTCCTCGTCCATTTCAGCCGCCTCAGCCTCAGCCCAACCCCACCTATGAATCTTGGCCAACTTAGGCAGATCAAATGACCCTCAACCTGCAAACTCTGGCTGACATTCAAAAGACGAATGCGGCTATGCAGAAACAGCATAAAGACAAGATCATAGAGGTTCGCAATCAACTCGCCCAGATGGTGAATTTCCGCCAACCTGGAACACTCCCTTCGCAACCTCTGCCGAATCTGAATAACGTGCCGAGCCAGAGGCGCGTTATGAACCCAAATCCGGGCCAAGCCCACATGATTTATCAGGTCCCTTCTGCTCCATCGCCCGACGAGATGGAAGCTTTGACATCATACTCGGGATTTCAGCAGCAGCCACCTATTTTACCAACATCGAACTAGAACCAGGCAGGACAAAATTCAATTACAACCTGTAGTGGTAAAGTAACATAAGACCTACCTCACCCAAGCCGCTTTCAGCCTGGTAGTGCTAACCCAAGCCTTAGGATAGTTACCCAGGACACTCCTGTCCCAGATTAAGAACCTGGACCTATTCTAGAAGAACCATCAAAGGTTCCATTTCCTAAGGCCTTGACCAAGGGAAAGACGACAACCAAACCTGTGGCACCTGAGGAGGACCTGGTCAAGCTCTTTGAACAGGTCCAAATAAACATCCCCTTGATGAATGTGATTCGCCATGTACTGGCTTACACATGATTTCTGAAAGATGTATGTACACCTAAGCGTAAGCCGCGAACAAAAAGTGGGAGCCCAATCGTATTATCAGAGCAAGCCAGCTCTGTAATTTTAAGTAAACTCCTACCTAAGGCAAAAGACCCAGGTACTCCCCTGATTTCCTGTACAATTGGTGATATCCAATTTAATAGAGCTTTATTGGATCTAGGAGCCTCCATAAACCTAATACCTACATCCCTACTTGGCCATCTTGAGGAATTTAAGCTCAAATCGACAGAGGTGACATTACAGTTAGCAGATCGATCTATTAAGTCACCTAAAGGAGTTCTTGAGGATGTCATTGTTAGAGTTCGGGATTTCTATTTCCCGGTGGACTTCGTAGTCTTGGATATGGATGCTCCAGAAAACCCGAAGAACACACCAATCATACTAGTGAGACCCTTTCTGGCCACTGCTAGAGCCAACATAAATTGTGAGGAGGGCCAAATTGAACTGAAATTTAGGAACCAAACATTAAAGATTGGCATCTTTAAGGCCTAACAAAGGATTAATTACAGTGTTATAGAATAGATATGTGATATCAAGGCTGTGGTTGACGATCCATATATTGAGGAAAACCTGACTACTCCTGATCAACCACAAGCGGATCAAAACCTGCAATTAGAGGAGTCCGAACTTGACCTAGACACACCCACAACTCCCTCCCTTGCTCCTAACACACACCCTGAACCACCCGTTGCTTCTAATAACCCTGTCTTGGAACTCAAGCCTCTTCCCAAGCATCTAAAGTACATCTTTTTGGGTTCCAATCAGACGTTTCTTGTGATTATCAATTCCAAACTGACACCTGATCAAGAATTCCGTCTGATAACTATTCTCCAGCAACATCGAAGAGCCATTGGATGGACTCTTGATGATTTGACTGGCGTCAGCCCCTCTTACTGCACACGCCACATCTATACTGAAGAGGGCACACGACCTTCTCATGAAATGCAGAGACATCTGAATCCTAATCTGCAGGAGGTCGTGAAAAAGGAGATCATTAAGTGGTTAGATGCTGGGATTATCTACCCGATCTCCGATAGTCGGTGGGTGAGTCCAATCCAGGTTGTGCCTAAGAAGGCAGGACTCACCGTGATCACGACTGAAATTAGAGAAATCATACCGACCCTTGTGGCGAATTCGTGGAGGGTTTGCAACGATTACAGAAGGCTCAATACCTCCACAAAGAAGGATCATTTCCCACTACGTTTACTGATCAGATCCTCAAGAAACTAGTGGGAAATAAGTTCTTCTGCTTTTTGGACGAGTACTCCGGTTATAACCAGGTTGCAATCCATCCCGAGGACTAAGAAAAGACCACTTTCACCTTCCCCTTTGGGACGTATGCGTTCTGAAGGATGCCGTTCGGTCTCTGCAATTAACTCGCTACTTTTTAGCGATGCATGCTTGCCATATTCTTAGATATGGTAGGTGATTATCTGGAAGTCTTCATGGATGACTTTTCAGTATTTGGCGAATCATTTGATGATTGCCTCCTACACTTGGTCCAGATCCTCAGGCGGTGCATTTACATGAATTTGGTTCTTTCCTGGGAATTATCCTGGGACATCTTATATCATAAAAAGGCATCCAGGTTGATCGAGCCAAGGTGAATCTGATTTCCAAACTCCCTATGCCTAGCTCGATCAAGGACATCCGATCTTTTCTGGGGCATGTCGATTTTTACCTTCGATTCATTCCTGATTTCTCAAAGATCGCACACCCCCTAACAACTCTACTATCTAAGGATGTTCCTTTTGAAATCTCCAAGGAATGCACTCAAGCATTTGAGATCCTCCGTGATCGAGTTACCCAAGCTCCGATCCTACAGTCCCCTGATTGGTCTCAACCCTTTGAGATCATGTATGATGCATCTGATTTTGTTGTAAGAGCGATACTTGGGCAAAAAATTGACAGGAAACCCATGGTCATCTACTACGCTAGCAAGACACTTGACGAGGCTCAACATAACTACACAGTTATTGAGAAAGAGCTGCTAGTCGTAGTATTTGCCCTAGAAAAGTTCAGATCATATCTTCTGGGTTCTCATGTTATCATTTACTCTAATCACACAGCTGTGAGGCATCTCCTTGCGAAGAAGGATGCAAAACTTCGACTAATCTAATGGATTGGTGAATTAAGATCGGGGGGTCTTTGTGGATTTGCGAAATGAGTGATGCTAATTTTAGATATGAGACACAAGGTCCTCAGATCTGAATTTAGACCCGATGAAGGGGTGATTTGCAAAATCAAACGCGATGAAAGAAGAAAGCGAAGTGAAAATATGAAGAGGGAGAAAACAGTGATCAGTGAGGGGGTGAAATCATCTCCTCTGATTTGAAATGATCATAGGAGGTGGAATACGAATTCTACTCTGAATCTACTCCTAAACTACACTAATAATTATCACACAGATCTCTAATTACTCCTACTCCTAAAAAGCAATAAATCAAATCTATGAAAGCGGTAAAAATCTACTCTATGGGAGGAATGGGATTCCTGGGTTGCAGCTGGTTACTACAGCGACAAATGGTGATGAGGAAGACTCCAGTGAAGAATGGGATCCCTAGCCTGCAACTAGTCACTGCAAGGACGACGTTGAGGAAGGAAGCTACTTCTGTCACCAGCAGCCGATGAATCGAGGAGGAGAACTGAAGTGTGGATGAAGTGATCACTCAGGTGGACGGAGCGATAACGTGCATGCGATTAATGGAGGTGCTTAAGTAGAATGATGAGTGAATCTCCTCACCCTGCGGTGGGATTAAATGATTAGGGTGTGGGCGGTGAGGATGAGAGGAGAGGCGCGTGCAGGGATTCAAATCAAAATGTGGCCGTAGGATGGGATCTGGGTGAGGTGGTGATTGCACGTGCCAAGTCGCATGAAGGTTCGATTGAATGCCAACCACAGATCAGGACAACCAGCGAGGTTCAACTGCCACGATGGACTATGTTCATCGCGGTGAATAGTGACAACAAGGAGCTCAGGTGCAACCAATTATGTTGGGAAATTTACGTCAGAAGACCCTTGTGAAGGGGTAGAAAAATAGCACAGCAGCCTATAAGTGGTCAAGAATCAATTCAGAGTAGTCCTTCTAGCCTTATAAAGGAATCCTTGGAGGTTTCTCAATGAATGAAATGTTGTTAAGACCCGTTCTGTCCTAAGCCTTTTAAGACGTCTGGACTATCGATCAGATGTCTGGACACCTTCGCAGACGTCTGGAGATCAAAATTTTTGGGTACGAGCTTCGCATATGCGCGCAGGTTGCGCGCAGACAGTATCATCTTTTTCTCCCCTTCTTCTCTCTCCCCTCCTCTAGTGAACCCTAACACACCATCTTTATAAACCCTTCTTCCCCTCTCATTCTGCCTACTCCACCAGCCCCTTCTTCTCTTCCTCTCCACCCCAGCGAGAGGAGATAGCGCGAGAGCAGCGACGAGGAGGAGCAACGTGAAGAAAGGAGGAGGAACTTGAGTTCGCGAGCTCGTGTGGGAGCTCACCGGAGGGTGTACGGCCGGAGCGGTGCGTGAGGGAGGAGGAGGAGTGCATCAAGGAGTCTTCCCTGGCACTGCTACAGCCGGAGTTGCAGGCGAGGGGGCGAGGCACCGCTGCACGCGGCGAGGGCGAGCAGGAAGAGGTTCTGGTTCTGGGTTCTTCCCAAAATCAGACGTCTGCAGTGACGTCCAGATGACGGAGTGGACGTCTGGAGGCGACTCCAGATGTCTGAAGTCAGATCTTCACGAAGGTACGTTTCCTTTGAGGATACGGCCTTGCAGGCCGCTCCGCAGCTATGTGTTGCATGGCTAAATATAGGATATTTTTGCTGTCACTTGTAGAGATTACTTCGGGAAGGCATAGGACACACCCTCCCACACATTTCAGATGTCTGAGCAGCTTGCTAGACGACTGGAGGCACTCCCAGACGTCCGGAGAAGAGGTCGGATGTCTGGAGCTCAGTCCAGACGATCCAGAAGAGGTCCTGGATGTCTGAAGTCGACGCAGAGCCTGAGGTGTGTTCCTGGACACTTTTAAGACATCTGGACATGGTGCCAAACGTCTGATTTGAGTCAGTAGCCCTGTTTTTGACCCGTTTAGGGTCCGTTTGAGGTTCGTTTTACGCAAACAAGATATCAGCATTTTCCTTGTGAGTTCTTCTACTTGTTAGAAGGCTTTCTATATTATTCTGAATGTTCCATTGTGATTGTTTCTTGTTATAGGACTTCGTTCAGTTGCGGGTTTGGGGCTTACCGAGGCACGTGAGCCTGTCGTTCGAGCCCCCAATACTCCTGAGTTGTCTGGTAGAGTGGCTTCCCTTAGTTTAATTATAAACCTGAATGCATGTGTGGGATGTGGCATGAATCCTAGGACGAGAAACACTTGAACTGCCTGTATACGTGATTGAATTGAAGTCTTGAATGAGAAGATAGAAAACAACTGCCTGTTAATGGACAAGAGCTGCCTGTGAAATATGAATTACTTGTGCTAGTGAAACAGTTACAAGTGACCTTACCTGTTGTATATGTTAAATGCTAGAATACGAGCTGCATGTGTATAACTTGAGAATGGAAATGTGAATGATAAAAATATGAGCTGCATGTGTATACCTGAGAATGGAAATTGAATGATGAGACCTGGTATGGAATGGTATGAGAAATATGAGCATGAACCCTACGGGGAGTTAGGAGTAGAACTCCTGGGGAAAAATGGAATGAATCTGGAGATGTGAGTGGGGAAGTGTGCTGGCCCTTGAGTACGTAGTACCAAGGAGAGTGACTGTCCCCTGTTTAGTGTAGAGCGGAGCTAGCCACCCTTGGGTCGAGACCCAGGGTTAGGATTGACCACTCTACACCGACTTCTTGGCCCTTGTGTACACTGTACCGGGGAGAGCTACTAGTGTAGGGAGAGAGCTAGCCACCTCACAGGGCACGGGGTTCAGCTAGCCACCCTACACTGACTTGTTAGGCCCACTAGGCAAACCAGGGTAGTCAGGTGAGGGTGTGCGGACTGTGGAGGGGCGAGACCCCTATTTGGTTCTTAGGGTCTAGACCCCTGTTACTGAGAGGGCTAGGCCCGATACTATTCCGTGCTGTACTTGGGCGCACCCATTAGCGGAAACGACTAACCACATGCTAGTGCGGGGTAGTTACCTGATGTAAACACATTTACACTACTTAAAATGTCTATTTATGCATGTTCTTAAGCATAGGATTGCATTTCATGATATAAATATTGCATAACATGCATCATCTTGCATTTAGAGTAGTTTGAATAAAATGGAGGTTAATTGTCTCCTTTTATGTGCTTGGACAGGGCAAACATTTTATCGGGGCCTGGGATCAAAGATCCAACCGTATGGATGTGATCAGGGCGACGATTGGAGTTCAACGACTCCAAGATCGCCCTAATCAGACATCCGTAGCATCAGAAAGTGACCAGGGAACCCTAGAAGATCAAGGGCCAGGATGGTGAAAATCCGCACTTCAGATGACAAATCCTACCACACGGATGAATTCGGATCGACGATCGCAGCCCAACGACGCAAAAATCAAGTCAATCCGACATCCGTGGCACCATCTACAACTTCCAAAAGATGGACGGCCAAGATGGCGCCATGTGGTGCCATCTCGACCGCCCAAATGGCCGCACGCATTCCACAAAGGCCCCGCACCCGCTCGCTCTCCGCCGCTGGATCTTGATCCAACGGCTGTGGTCGACTGCGCCTAAAAGCGTCCGCTTGACCATCCGCGCCCCATAGCGCAGCGATCGAGCGCGCTTTCGCGAGCGGCGGGCGCAGGTTCGAGCCGCGGCGAGGGGTTGGAAGGTGCGGGCAATGGAGGCGCGTGGAGCGTCGGATGGAGATCGGACGGTCGCGCGCGCCCGATAGCGTTCACGCGCGATTGAACACGCGGCGTGAACGCACGATCGCACGCGCCAGGAGGGCGCACAACGAGCGGGCAGAGACGCATCTTAAGGCATTGATCTCACGATCGGACGACTGAGAATCGACGAACGTGTGCAAGCGTTGCGCGTGCGGGCAGCTGAGCGGGCGCGCGTGGGCACGGAAGCTACGCCCACTGATGAGAGCCTCATCATGAGCCATAACTAGCTCATTTTGACCCAATAAAGAAGATAAAAGCTCCTACATAACCTGGAAGAAGGCCTAACTGAAGGAACAAGTGCTCTGAGAAGAAAATATGAAATAAAGGTTAAAACTGCAATTTTACCATTGCAGTACATAAACGGGATTTCTCAGAGGCAAAACATAGGTCAAATGGTCTAAATGAGATAAAAAGTGGGTTGAGTCAATCAGAAATGGGTTCATGTGTAATTTAGGAATTAAATGACACCTGGTAACCTTAAAACAGACCCACTTTAATTAACAAGGTTCCGGTCAGAAAAAAAGCAAGTAAACCCTCTAAAAATCATGGAAAAAAAATCCTCTAGGGTTTGGAACATTTAATTTGGCCTTTGGAACCTAGTTTGACTTAGATTAGGGTCCTAGCTCTTCAATTAACCTAATTTGGGTTTTTACGTAAAATGTCCAGTCAAAAGAGGTCAAACCTAAAATCCAACTTCACCATTGGATTCCTTAGGTCCAAATTAGGTTTGTACCAAAATTTGGACCTAAGGAGGGGTCATCTTGACCTACTTTGCAATTTAGTACACCCAAATCACAAATTGGTCCCTATCTTTTGAATACCTTTGCAGAGAGCCCCCTCGGTTCTTCGCCTCCTTTGCAAACCGGTCCTGCCGCCATTGCTAGGGCAGAACCGAGCTCCGGCGAAGTTTCGAGAGAGATTGCTCCCTAATCCCTCAGAGATTCCCTCCCAGAAATGGAAGGAGGATTCTCTGAGGAATTCCCTTCCTTATAAAGCCAATTACAATTGCCGGTGTGAACCCAATCTCTCGTGCGAACGCACGAGAGATTTGGGTATCCTAACTCCTTTCCATCTCCGGCGACCAACCTCAGGCAATTACGTGCCTGATGAGAACCTCATCATGAGCCATAACTAGCTCATTTTGACCCAATACAAAGGATAAAAGCTCCTACATATCTCAAGGAAAGGCTTAACTCAGAGAATTCTGAGTTTGAGAAGAAAACCAGTCATAAGGGGTAAAAGTGCAATTTTACCAGTATAATCTGCATACAGGGTAATTCAGGGCCCAAACACAGGTCAAAACAGCTTAATAAGAATAAAAGTGGGATGAGATGATCTAGCAAGGGCTACAGCACTTCCAAGGAACCAAATGATAACCTGTAACCCTAAAACAACCCGCTTCAATTCACAAGGTTCGGGGCAAAGTAAAAATAGAATAAACCCTCTAAAATTCATAGAAAAATAATCTCTAGGGTTTAGAACCTTCAATTTGGCCTTTAGAACCCATTTTGACCTACATTGAGAACCATGCCCAATTAATAACTTAATTTGGGTTTTTGCGCAAATTGACCGGTCAAACAAGGTTTAATATGAAAATAAAATTCACCATCAGATTCCTTAGGTTTTAATTAGTCATGTATAAAAACTTGAGCCTAAGAAGAAACCTCCTTGACCGACTTCACACTTTGGTCCTCATATATTTACTCTTTGGCCCTCAACTTTTGAACCCTCGCATTTTGGCCCCTAACTCTCCTTCGTTCTTTGCAATCAGGTCCCTCCTGCAAAACCCTGCCAGCACCATGCTCCGGCGACCTTGCGCGGAGCATGGCGCCGCGCAGGGTGAGGTGGGGGACCTGGCAAGTGTACCGGGGGTGCCCTGCGTCGTCAGCCGTCGCAGGGGCACCCGCATGGTCATTGTAGCCCACCATACCGGCCGTGCGAACGCACGGACGGTATGGGTTCGTGTTCCGACCATTCTCCGGCGAGGGAGACACGTCGTCTCCCTCCGCCTTCCTCCCTGTTTCATCCCTATAAATACCCCCCGCTGCTCCACCGACCAGGGCAGCCTGGATCTGACGGAGAAAACCCCCAGCTTTCTTCTCTTCTTCCTCCGGCAGACGCTCACCAGCTCCGGCGGCTTCCTCCCCCTCCACCTCTTCGCTCTGCCGCAATACCAGCAGCAGAGACTTCCTCCCCTGCTCTTCCCGCGCCACGCCGCACCCAGCTGGCGCCTCTCCGGCTCTCTGCTCGCCGCCGCCCCTCTCCCTGAGCATCGTCTTCTCCGGCGACAGTCGATACGACTGTCGCCCTGTTCCTCCCCCTTCGTCCCTGCAAGTAAGTTAGAACTACTCCCCTTCTTCTCCTCTTTCTTTCCCCGCTTTCAATTTAGTCAATTAAACCCTCGACCGCTCCTGTTCACCCTCACCCTCTCCGCCTCCGACCACCCTCCAGCGAGCCGCGCCCATCACCTCAGCGACCCACACGGCTCGCCGACCACCGCAGAACATCCGCCTCCTCACCCTGATCCTCTTCCGCCCCTCCACTTCCCACCAAACACCCTCTGCAGATCCACCGAACACACCCACTTCTTCGCTCACAGTTTGACCTAGGACGACCTGTTGGCTCCATCACGCCCCCTGCAGACCCCCTGACCACCTTCGCCGTGCCACGGCGAAGGTCCCCCGCCTGTCTGATTTGGCCGAGAGGCCGTTCTTCTGTGACCAGGTGACTCGCCCGCCGTCGCCATTACTGAGCAGGCAGAGCTCCTTCACCTGCAGGTGCAGGCACGCCTTCGCCCAGGTGCAACTCCCAGGTTGCGCAGGGAGTCTCCGCGAAACGTCCCAGGCTCGCAGATGGGGCGAAAGCCGCGCGTGAAGCCACGATCGCCCACTGCTCCCTCCGCGACGGGCGCTCAATTGGGGTGGGACATTTAGTCCCACCTCGGAACTTCTCGGAGGCGCGCGGACGCATAAAGGCAAAAAGTGCCTTATGCTGTCTGCCTCCTGACCACGGGGTGAGGTCCCTCTCACCCGACCCGGCCTCGTCCGTGACCACGCTCCGCGGACCTGGCCCGACCCGATTAAACCGACCTGCACTCCTCGCCCACCACCGCACGCCGGTGGGCCTGGACCCGGGCCTGACCCGAACCCGATTACCCGGTAGCTCTGGGAGAGCTTCCGAAGAGTGATTTCAGAGAGAAAGAGAGACGCGGGGGAGGGGGGTAGAGTAGGTTTTGCCTCTTGACGAAAAACTCTGAAGTGTGCAAGCCAAAGAAGAAGAAGAAGACCCGCGGAAGAAGAAGTGCAGGCCAAAGAAGAAGAAGAAGGAGCTGCACTGTAGCAAATGCTCAGTTAAGTCGTCGAAGCACCGGGTCAGACGACGGAAAGTCAGCAGCCAGAGCAACACAGAAGGCAGGCTGAAGAAGAAGGAAGAGCAACGGCCAAAGCAGAAGAAGAAGGAAGGAAGACTTAGTAGCTGAAGGCAGAAGCTCTGCAGCCATAAAAAAAAAAAGAGAGGTCACCACGATTACAGAAGAAGAAGAAGAGAGGTCAAGGCAGAAAACCAAAGAAGAAGAAGAACAAGGAGCTCTGAAGAAAGAAAAACATCACCAACGCAGGAACAGCAGGAAGAAGAAGAAGAGCATCACCATTGCAGAAGAAGATTATCACCATAGCAGAAACCAAGGAAGAAGAAGAAGGAGATCTGAAGAAACAGAAAGAAAGAAGAACATCACAACAAATTCTTTCCCTCTCTCTTTATTTTGTAAAAGAAACATGTATATCTCTAGAATATGACTTGCTCCCTGAGTTCGACCTCGGGAACTCTTTCATTTTCCGAGTAAAAAATTTATATTTGAAATGTTGGTAATAACCGGCTTTACTACAACGTTATAACAAAACCCGGTTGCCGCTCCGACGTTTCATTTTGGCGCCGCTGCCGGGGAACAACGGCTATTCTAGAGGTAAACATTCCTGTTTCTTTTAAGTTCTGATAATCTCCTCTCTTTTGTGCAGCTACAGGAAGACAAGCAACCACACAACCACTCCGAAGACAGGTAAATCTTTTCTCTCATTATTAACCCCTACACTCTAAAGAGGAAGAAAAGAAAAAAAAAACAAGCAATATAGGGCTAACCTGTCTTCCATACTTAGTAACCATAAAAAGTTGCATGTTTTCAACTCATCACTCCTGCACACTATTAAGGGTATTTAAGGGCTAACACATTCTTGCTTGAGCCCTAATTGCCCAACAAAGAGTTAAATGGACCAAGTAGAGCCAACATAAGGTCAAACATTAGGATTTCAGTAGAGACACACCCCTTAATCAAGAATTGAGGAAATCCAAAAGAGGTGTGCCCAAGCCATTGATTGAAAATAATTAACAAAAAAAAATCCTAAACAATTGGCTCTCTCTAAACACTTGAACCCTAAAAGAAAGGACCCAAAAAGCTCTCAAAGAAAACAAGAGGTAAAGTTGACCCCTTTGGGTTAACCAACCTTAAATTAGGTCACTCTTTGCACTTAAAAAGACTAAAGTTCAAGTGAAACCTTAAGCACCCTGATCTTAAAATTGGTAGACTTAAGAGGTCAAGATCCCCATTCTGGTCTACCTGGAACCGCAGTGACAAGAGAGGTCGGGTGGGGGAAACCCTGTAACCCGTGGGGACGCTCTACCGTGTAGGGGTCTTCGCGGGACTCTCCCTCTATGGCTGCCCAGGTAATTCTCAGGTGGACGATCTTTCTGATCAAGGGGTCCATCTGCCCCGCACCTCTATAGTCACCCAACACATTTTTGGGTGTCTTGATTGGGTCCAGCACCTTCTAAACTTACCTCTCCCAACTGTGCATGTACGGAAGGAGGTCTCTAAGACCACCCTTAAAACCTCCATTAGAAATTCGCTCTCGTCAAGGCCAAGCCTCGACGCCCGTATTTGTGCAGCAACACCCTCACATTATTCTCTCTTCTGATTCAGAACCAAGTTCTTCTTCTTCCCCCATCATGGCTCAGCCAGTTGAGGAAGAAAATAATCTGGAACACCAGCTCCAGCGACTCAATGACCTCTTCCAAAACTTCGTGCACCCACCACAGCGTCCTATGATGCGGGACCACTACAATCCTGCTGCGGTGGCCATTGAGCCTCGAGTCAGAATCCCGATTGGAGGACCTGATTCCGAACTAAAGCCCAACATGATTCATGCTATACCTAAATTCCATGGGCTTAATTCTGAAGATCCCTTCCAGCACATCAAACAGCTAAAGCATCTGGCCCACACTTTTGGATCAGATGCGCAAAATCGGGATATTCTTCTCATGAAGATGTTCTCCTTTTCTCTTATGGACAAGGCCGCCCATTGGCATCAAACTCAGACCCGGCCGATCAACACTTGGGAAGAACTTCAATCCGAGTTCTTGAAAAAGTTCTTTCCCGTTGGTCGGACCAACGCCTTGCGCCATCAGATTACACACTTCACTCAACAATCAGGAGAACCTCTCCATGAGGCATGGGATCGTTTTCAGGATCTCATGAGGAAGTGCCCCCATCACGGAGTTCCTAAATGGGAACAAGTCCAATCTTTTTACCAGGGACTCCGTGAGGACATCCGCCTTTTCGTCAATGCAACCTGCGGAGGAAACATCATGGGTCAACATGAAGACACCGTATGGGAGATTCTCGAAAACATGTGCGAGAACTCCATCAACAATGACTCCATGGGATTATTCGACAGGACGAATACCCGCGCAGCGACGAATCTTAAGGGAGCACATGAGACGCAGGACCTGTCCGCATCAGTCGACCTGGAATTAATGGCCAGTCGATTGGACAAGGTCTCAATCATTGAAAAGAAGGTGGATGAGCTGACTCAGCACTTGCAGCGAGCCACTTCTGCGCGTAACTCCTTTGCACAACCTCCTTCCACACAGGAGACTGTGCAAAACATCCTCCACCGATCCTCCCCTGGGATGGATCCATATCCATCCCCATCTGATTCTTGGACTGGAAGATCATCCGATCCTTTCTTCACCAGCCGGGGGAACTCCATTCCTCCTTTCCCTGATTCTCAGGAGGTTCCTCAGACCTGCGAGGACCTCAACGCCATCCAGAACGACCCATTCTCCAACACTTACAACTCTGGATGGCGAAACCATCCCAATTTTCAGTGGGCGGGAAATCCCCAAACCCAAAGACCACCTTTTCAGTCCCGCCCACAGCCCTCTCATCACTACCAGCCGCCTCAGCCTCGGCCCAACCCTACTTATCCATCAGGGCCAAATCAAGATCAAATGTCCTTAATCCTTCAGACTCTGGCTGACATTCAAAAATCGAATGCGGCCATTCAAAAACAGCACAAGGACGAGCTTACTGAAGTTAAAACTCAACTGGCCCAGTTGGCAAATTCTCGCCAGCCAGGCACACTCCCTTCCCAACCCCTTCCTAACCCAAATAACGTGCCAACCCAGAAGCGCGTTATGAATCCAAATTTAGGCCACGCTCAATGGATTTATCAGGCCCCCACTGCTCCATCTCCAGACGAGATGGATGCCTCAACTTCTAGTGCGAGATTTCAGCAGCAGCCACCCCTCCTACCAAACCCAAACCAAAATCAGGCCGGATTAAATTCTGTAACAACACGTAGTGGTAAGACAACTCAGGACCCGCATTATCCAAACCACTCCCAGCCTGATAACCATGACCCTAGGATAGTTAGCCAAGGTACCGCTGTTCCAGACCCACAACCTGGACCTATCCTAGAGGAACCAACCAAGATCCCGTTTCCCGAGGCCCTGACCAAGGGAAAGAAGACCACCAAACCCGTGGCCCCTGAGGAGGACCTGGTCAAGCTCTTTGAGCAGGTCCACATAAACATCCCCTTGATGGATGCAATCCACCACGTACCAGCTTACGCACGATTTCTAAAGAATATATGTACACCCCAGCGTAAGCCGCGAACCAAGGGAGGGAGCCCAATTGTTCTGTCAGAGCAAGCCAGCTCTGTAATCCTTAGTAGACTCCCACCCAAGGCAAAAGATCCTGGAACTCCCCTGATCTCCTGTAAGATAGGTGGTACCCAATTTGATAGAGCATTGTTAGACTTAGGTGCATCTATAAATCTGATACCCACATCCTTACTTGACCATCTGGAAGAATCTGAGCTGAAACCAACCGAGGTGACATTACAATTAGCAGATCGATCTATAAAGTCACCAAAAGGGATTCTCGAGGATGTTATCGTGAGAGTGCGGGATTTCTATTTTCCAGTGGACTTTATAGTCTTAGACATGGATGCACCTGAGAACCCTAGGGATACACCAATCATTCTAGGGAGACCTTTCTTGGCTACTGCTAGAGCCAACATCAGCTGTGAGGAGGGCCAAATAGAGCTTAAGTTTGGAGATCAAACACTGAAAATTGATATATTTAAGGCCCAACAAGGAATTAATTGCGGCGTCATCGAGCAAATTTGTGACATCAAGACTTTGGTTGATGAATCACACCTCCAGAATGACTTGAGTATTCCTCATCAACCACAGAAGGATCTTGACCCGCAAACAGAGGAGTCAAATCCAGATGTGAACAACCCAGTAACTCCCACCCTTGAACCTCACATCTATACTGAACCACCCGCTGCTGCTGAAAACCCCATCCTCGAACTGAAACCCCTTCCTGCTCATTTGAAATACATCTTTTTGGGTTCTAATCAGACCCTTCCTGTGATCATCAATTCCAACCTCAGTCCTGAACAGGAATCCCGTCTGATTATTGTCCTCCAGCAACATCGCAGAGCCATCGGATGGACCCTCGATGATTTGACTGGAATAAGTCCCTCTTATTGTACTCATCATATCTATTCAGAAGAGGGCACACGACCTTCTCGTGAAATGCAGAGACGCTTAAACCCCAATCTGCAGGAGGTCGTGAAAAAGGAGATCATCAAGTGGTTAGATGCCGGGATCATCTACCCGATCTCCGATAGTCGTTGGGTGAGCCCAATTCAGGTCGTGCCTAAGAAGGCAGGACTCACCACTATAACGACTGAGACCGGAGAAATCATTCCTACCCGATTAGCCAACTCGTGGAGAGTCTGTATAGATTACCGTCGACTCAATTCCTCCACGAAGAAGGATCATTTCCCACTACCCTTCATTGATCAAATTCTCGAAAAACTAGCGGGAAATAGGTTCTTCTGCTTTCTTGACGGGTACTCCGGTTATAACCAGGTGGCAATCCATCCTGAGGACCAAGAAAAGACCACATTCACCTGCCCCTTCGGAACATACGCTTTCCGAAGGATGCCCTTCGGTCTTTGCAATGCACCCGCTACTTTTCAGCGATGCATGCTTGCCATATTCTCAGATATGGTAGGTGATTATCTGGAAGTCTTCATGGATGACTTTTCAATTTTCGGAGCATCATTCGACGATTGCCTCCAACACTTGGTCCAGATACTCAGGCGGTGCATCGACGTGAATTTGGTTCTTTCCTGGGAAAAGAGCCATTTCATGGTGCCTGAGGGAATTGTCCTGGGACACTCAATTTCGGAGAAAGGTATCCAAGTGGATCGAGCTAAGGTTAATCTGATTTCTCACCTTCCTATGCCTAGCTCGATCAGGGACATCCGATCCTTTTTAGGGCATGTCGATTTTTATCGACGATTTATCCCTGATTTTTCAAAAATCGCACGCCCCCTGACCACTCTTCTCTCCAAGGATGTTCCCTTCGAAATCTCCAAGGAATGCACTCAAGCATTTGAAATCCTGCGTGACCGAGTCACCCAAGCCCCGATCCTACAGTCCCCTGATTGGTCTCAACCCTTTGAGATCATGTGTGATGCATCCGACTTCGCTGTAGGAGCGGTTTTGGGGCAGAAAAATGACAAGAAACCTGTGGTCATTTACTACGCCAGCAAAACACTCGATGAGGCTCAGCGTAACTATACAGTTACTGAGAAAGAGCTGCTAGCTGTAGTATTTGCCCTAGAGAAGTTCAGATCATACCTTCTGGGTTCCCATGTCATCATATACTCGGATCACACGGCTGTGAGGCATCTCCTTGCAAAGAAGGACGCGAAACCTCGATTGATCCGATGGATCTTGCTGTTGCAAGAATTTGACCTCGAGATTCGCGATAAAGCGAGAAAACAAAACGTGGTAGCTGATCACTTGTCCCGTCTTCCTTCTGAAATGATAGACCCTTCCGGACCCATCACTGAGCATTTTCCCGATGAGCACCTGCTGACTATTGGTACTAGCCTTCCATGGTTTGCTAATATTGTAAATTACTTGGCATCTCATCAGACCCCGTCCGATTGGCCGAAGGCCAAGAAAGACAAATTACGCTCCGATGCCAAGTATTACATTTGGGAAGACCCGTACCTCTTCCGCATAGGTGCCGATCAGATCATCCGGAGATGTGTCCCGGAAGGGGAAGTCAACAATATCCTCTCTTTCTGCCATGACCAGGCATGCGGTGGCCATTTTGCCGGGCATAAAACCGCATCAAAAGTCCTCCAGTGCGGCTTTTACTGGCCCACACTGTTCAAAGACGCATACAATCATTGCAAGGCATGCAGTCGTTGCCAGACTTTGGGCAACATGAGCCATCGCGACATGATGCCTATGCAACCGATTCTAGTATGCGAAATCTTTGATGTTTGGGGGATTGATTTTATGGGCCCCTTTCCTGTTTCGGATGGTTTCGAATACATTCTGTTGGCTGTGGACTACGTGTCCAAATGGATCGAAGCCATACCGACCCGAACCTGTGATCACAAAATCGTTCTCAAATTCATTCATCAACACATTTTCTCAAGGTTCGGGATTCCTCGTGCAATAATCTCTGATGGGGGAACCCATTTCACAAATGCTCAGTTTAGGTCACTGATGACCAAATATGGGGTGTCTCACCGAATCTCTACTCCTTACCACCCCCAAACTAATGGTCTAGCTGAGCTGTCTAATCAGGAGATCAAGAAAATCCTGCAAGTCACTGTTCGACCTGACAGGAAGGACTGGTCGTCCCGACTTCCGGAAGCATTGTGGGCCTATAGGACCGCCCACAAGACCCAATTAGGCATGTCTCCCTTTAGACTGGTGTACGGAAAGGCATGCCACCTTCCCGTCGAACTGGAGCACAAAGCCTATTGGGCAGTACGGAACTGTAATCTAGATCTTTCTAAGGCTGGGACCCACAGAAAACTCCAAATCAGCGAGATCGATGAATTGCGCATAGACGCGTACGAGAACTCGCAAATCTACAAGGAGCGGGTTAAAGCCTTCCACGACAAACACATCTCAAGAAAGATCTTTCATCCTGGTCAAAAGGTCCTACTCTTTGATGCCCGACTCAAACTCTTCCCAGGAAAACTGAGATCTAAGTGGGTCGGACCATATTTGGTCCGACAGGTTTTTGGAAATGGAGCAATCGAAATCAGTCCACTCAGCCACGATTCTGAACCTTTCATCGTGAATGGTCAAAGACTCAAGCCGTTCATTGATGTAACTTCTACTGATTTGGCTGAGGCATCTTATATCCTCCTTTCCCCTTGAGCTTATTGCGCCCAGCCGATGGCGTAAAACTCAGCGCTTAACGGGAGGCAGCCCGTCATTCTCTTTGAAAACCTGAAACTTGTTCTGACACCTTTCAGCACTCGAAGTTCACCCTTGTAGACAGCCGACCCCAACTCAGATGTTTGCATCTGGGATTTGAAATCGTCCGCAAAAATTCAACCCGACCCATTCACTCATCCAAATTTCTGTCTTAAGGAATGAACTAAGACCCCCTAGGTTACAATGAGGACATTGCAAATCTTAGGCATGGGGGGTAGGAAAGTGCAAAAACGTGTAAGAAAAGGTTTCAAACAAAAAATTCACATATGCCAAAAAAAAAAAAAAAAAAACCATAAAAATTAAAAAAATTCTTCGAAAAGGAATAAGAGGAGAAGAGGAGAAGGAAAATTTTGTGAAGGAGAAAAGAAACAAAATGAAAAAGGAGCACAAAATTATGAGAAAAAGTGATAGTCATTAGTAAGGAACTAAGGAATTAACCTAAGTTCTAGACCTCATTCAAGAAAATAACTGAAAAGTGCACAATAAGATTAGTAAGAATGCAAACCTTAGGCATTCTTGAATAGACTCTTAGTACCCATTAAGATCTGGACACTCCTCAAGAGGTTGAGGAAAATGAAAAGCTGAAGTATTAGGTCTAAGGCTTAGGAAGTATTCAGCCTCGTTAACTAATTTTTGGTTTACGGGACTCAGTAACCTAAGCACCCTAATCTCACACACAGCCTGGTTCAGTAAGCGTAAAAATCAGAATCACGCAGAAGCGTCGCAAAAATCTGAAAAGAACACCTAGAATAGGAATGGCCGATCAACACAAGTTGATTTGGACGAGTTCCCAGCGCGGAGAGGCGGGAAATCCCCTCGAAGATGCGTAACAAAATATCATCTCCTCGGTGCTTGTCTCTTAGGATATTTACATATCCTACGGGGGGCATGTAAGCACTCTGCTGGTTCAGATTCCATGGATGGCATTATCTCGAAGTGTCAATTGCCAGGGTCTGGATTCAGCCACGGAATACCATGGATGGGATTATCTCGAAATCTCAATAGCCAGGGTTCCGGGGGTTGCCATGGGCGGTGCTATCTCGAAGCATCGATCGCCAGGAACCCTTGAGGATTGATGATGGGAGCAAGGAATCTGATACAGACCGTGTTGAAAAGCCAATCCTAGGCTAGAACTAAAAAGAAAAAGAGAGAGAAAACTCTCCAAACAGAAAAAACTTTCTATCTCTCTCTTACAAAACGCACTGCGAACTGAGCCAGGGCTAAAGTCATTTCAAGCACGGGTGCTTTAACCACGAAGTCCAATAAACCTTAGGTTAGTTCTTGCGGGCCTTAAAAACCTTTGCTAAAAGACTGAGGCTAAGGCTAGACAGATTTGGATCTTGATTGGTACTAGAGTACCTTTTAGGCCTATGGTCAGCATTCTAACCTAATCTATGCTCAAATAAAAAAGGCACTTATCTAAAACCATTAAAAACTTCATGGTCTAGAACAAGGGTTGAAACCTTAAGTTTTTGCTAAGGGACTAGCAAAAGCTAGGCATGGGGGTATGATGAGAACCTCATCATGAGCCATAACTAGCTCATTTTGACCCAATACAAAGGATAAAAGCTCCTACATATCTCAAGGAAAGGCTTAACTCAGAGAATTCTGAGTTTGAGAAGAAAACCAGTCATAAGGGGTAAAAGTGCAATTTTACCAGTATAATCTGCATACAGGGTAATTCAGGGCCCAAACACAGGTCAAAACAGCTTAATAAGAATAAAAGTGGGATGAGATGATCTAGCAAGGGCTACAGCACTTCCAAGGAACCAAATGATAACCTGTAACCCTAAAACAACCCGCTTCAATTCACAAGGTTCGGGGCAAAGTAAAAATAGAATAAACCCTCTAAAATTCATAGAAAAATAATCTCTAGGGTTTAGAACCTTCAATTTGGCCTTTAGAACCCATTTTGACCTACATTGAGAACCATGCCCAATTAATAACTTAATTTGGGTTTTTGCGCAAATTGACCGGTCAAACAAGGTTTAATATGAAAATAAAATTCACCATCAGATTCCTTAGGTTTTAATTAGTCATGTATAAAAACTTGAGCCTAAGAAGAAACCTCCTTGACCGACTTCACACTTTGGTCCTCATATATTTACTCTTTGGCCCTCAACTTTTGAACCCTCGCATTTTGGCCCCTAACTCTCCTTCGTTCTTTGCAATCAGGTCCCTCCTGCAAAACCCTGCCAGCACCATGCTCCGGCGACCTTGCGCGGAGCATGGCGCCGCGCAGGGTGAGGTGGGGGACCTGGCAAGTGTACCGGGGGTGCCCTGCGTCGTCAGCCGTCGCAGGGGCACCCGCATGGTCATTGTAGCCCACCATACCGGCCGTGCGAACGCACGGACGGTATGGGTTCGTGTTCCGACCATTCTCCGGCGAGGGAGACACGTCGTCTCCCTCCGCCTTCCTCCCTGTTTCATCCCTATAAATACCCCCCGCTGCTCCACCGACCAGGGCAGCCTGGATCTGACGGAGAAAACCCCCAGCTTTCTTCTCTTCTTCCTCCGGCAGACGCTCACCAGCTCCGGCGGCTTCCTCCCCCTCCACCTCTTCGCTCTGCCGCAATACCAGCAGCAGAGACTTCCTCCCCTGCTCTTCCCGCGCCACGCCGCACCCAGCTGGCGCCTCTCCGGCTCTCTGCTCGCCGCCGCCCCTCTCCCTGAGCATCGTCTTCTCCGGCGACAGTCGATACGACTGTCGCCCTGTTCCTCCCCCTTCGTCCCTGCAAGTAAGTTAGAACTACTCCCCTTCTTCTCCTCTTTCTTTCCCCGCTTTCAATTTAGTCAATTAAACCCTCGACCGCTCCTGTTCACCCTCACCCTCTCCGCCTCCGACCACCCTCCAGCGAGCCGCGCCCATCACCTCAGCGACCCACACGGCTCGCCGACCACCGCAGAACATCCGCCTCCTCACCCTGATCCTCTTCCGCCCCTCCACTTCCCACCAAACACCCTCTGCAGATCCACCGAACACACCCACTTCTTCGCTCACAGTTTGACCTAGGACGACCTGTTGGCTCCATCACGCCCCCTGCAGACCCCCTGACCACCTTCGCCGTGCCACGGCGAAGGTCCCCCGCCTGTCTGATTTGGCCGAGAGGCCGTTCTTCTGTGACCAGGTGACTCGCCCGCCGTCGCCATTACTGAGCAGGCAGAGCTCCTTCACCTGCAGGTGCAGGCACGCCTTCGCCCAGGTGCAACTCCCAGGTTGCGCAGGGAGTCTCCGCGAAACGTCCCAGGCTCGCAGATGGGGCGAAAGCCGCGCGTGAAGCCACGATCGCCCACTGCTCCCTCCGCGACGGGCGCTCAATTGGGGTGGGACATTTAGTCCCACCTCGGAACTTCTCGGAGGCGCGCGGACGCATAAAGGCAAAAAGTGCCTTATGCTGTCTGCCTCCTGACCACGGGGTGAGGTCCCTCTCACCCGACCCGGCCTCGTCCGTGACCACGCTCCGCGGACCTGGCCCGACCCGATTAAACCGACCTGCACTCCTCGCCCACCACCGCACGCCGGTGGGCCTGGACCCGGGCCTGACCCGAACCCGATTACCCGGTAGCTCTGGGAGAGCTTCCGAAGAGTGATTTCAGAGAGAAAGAGAGACGCGGGGGAGGGGGGTAGAGTAGGTTTTGCCTCTTGACGAAAAACTCTGAAGTGTGCAGGCCAAAGAAGAAGAAGAAGACCCGCGGAAGAAGAAGTGCAGGCCAAAGAAGAAGAAGAAGGAGCTGCACTGTAGCAAATGCTCAGTTAAGTCGTCGAAGCACCGGGTCAGACGACGGAAAGTCAGCAGCCAGAGCAACACAGAAGGCAGGCTGAAGAAGAAGGAAGAGCAACGGCCAAAGCAGAAGAAGAAGGAAGGAAGACTTAGTAGCTGAAGGCAGAAGCTCTGCAGCCATAAAAAAAAAAAGAGAGGTCACCACGATTACAGAAGAAGAAGAAGAGAGGTCAAGGCAGAAAACCAAAGAAGAAGAAGAACAAGGAGCTCTGAAGAAAGAAAAACATCACCAACGCAGGAACAGCAGGAAGAAGAAGAAGAGCATCACCATTGCAGAAGAAGATTATCACCATAGCAGAAACCAAGGAAGAAGAAGAAGGAGATCTGAAGAAACAGAAAGAAAGAAGAACATCACAACAAATTCTTTCCCTCTCTCTTTATTTTGTAAAAGAAACATGTATATCTCTAGAATACGACTTGCTCCCTGAGTTCGACCTCGGGAACTCTTTCATTTTCCGAGTAAAAAATTTATATTTGAAATGTTGGTAATAACCGGCTTTACTACAACGTTATAACAAAACCCGGTTGCCGCTCCGACGTTTTTCAGTGCCCTTCACGCCTTGAACACCCAGTCCAGCGCCTATATAAGAACCCACAACTCCGGCCGAAGAGGCTCAGCTTGATTTGGCCGAGTTTCCCCCTTCAATTCCTCTCCTCCTGCCCAGCCAAAAACCCCCAGCAAGCTCCGGCGAGCCCCCCTCCCCTCCCTCTTCGCTCTTCCACAAAACCAGTGGCAGAGTTAGCTTCCTGACCTCCCTCTGCGTCGCGCAGTACCAGCGCACGCCGCCTCAGCCCCGTCGTCGTCGCCGTTCTCCCCCCACTGGGCGTCATCTTCTCCGGCGACAGCAGGTACTGCTGTCCGCCTTCCATCCCCTTTCGTCCTTACAATTAGGTTAGAACTCTTCTCCACCCTCTCCTCTCTCTTTTCCCCCAACTATTTTACTTGATTACCCCTAGACATTACCTAACCGCCTCCATCTTCCTCGCCTCCGACCACACTCCGGCGAGCCGCCCACACCACTCCGCCACTCCACACGGCTCGCCAACCACCTCGTGAGCTTCGCCTCACCACCAGGAACCCATTCCACCCCATCACTGCCACTCCAGACCTCTACAAGCACCCCCCGACCAACCCACCATCTCCGGCCACAAGTTGACCTAGGCGCGCACGCCTAGGCCGACCGGCAACCTGCAGCATCACCCACCGCCTTCGCCGTGCTACGGCGAAGGTTTCCAGCTATTCTGATTGGGCCAATAGGCCATTCTGTGGAATCTCAGGTGAACGCCCCGGCCGCCATTAACAGCCGAAGCAGCAGGAAGCTTGGAGCAGTAGCAGGCGTCAGGCTTCCCAGGCGGCAGGTGCAGCAGAATCTCGCAAGTGTCGCGAGGTGACTGAGTTTAGCGAGGAGCACCAGCAGGGCCTTCAGCGTGGCCAATTGCACACGAGAGTCTGCGGGCGCGCGTGAGGGAAGGACGAAACCTTTAGTCCCACATCGTGGGATTACAAACCTCAGGTACACTATAAATTATTTTTGTGATATACTCTTATCGCCTCAGTAAGCACAGGGGTGAGGTCCCTCACTGACCCCACACCCGCCTCGTCCGCGGCTTGACCATGCGGATCTGGCGGATCCGACCCGACCTAGGCCTACGCACTCCTCGCGCATCACACCACCTGCAGGTGCACCTGGTCCCGGGTACGATCCGACCCGATTATGGCTGTGGCTCTGGGAGAGCGTCCGTGAGTGAATTGCTTGAGAGAGAGAGACGCGCGGGTAGAGGGAGAAGGGTTAGGTTTTGCTCTTGTGTAGGCAGGCTAATCGCAGGAGAAGGACTTGGCCGCTGCAGAAGAGAGAAGCAAGGCAAGACCACAGAAGAGAAGAGTAAGAAGCAAGGTAGAGAAGAAGAAAAGAAAGAGCAAGGCAGAAGAAAAAGACACGGGAGATCAAAAGAAGGAAGGAAAGAAAGGCTTCCCAAGGCAGAAAGAAGAAGGATAATCAAGAAGAAAAGGGAAAATACTTTTAAGACGTCTGATCGCAAGATCAGACGTCCAATTTTATATTTTTGTCCTAATAACTTTTAATTGCATACATTCACATTTGAATTGATATTTTGAGTAAATTAGAGTGTTCAATTAAATTTTGACTAGTAGTAAATTCCATTTGCTCCCTGTGTTCGACCTCGGATACTCCGATTTTCGAGTAATAAAAATCTTTATTTGTTTTGAATGCTTTAGCGGCTATATTACAACGCGATATTATCTTTTAACAAACCGCACAAAAGCGCGACGAACATTTTGGCGCCGTTGCCGGGGAGCAATGCACAATTTACCACTAGTCTCTACATTCTTTTTATCATATTGAACACTAACTTGCCCTACTTTTCTTTGATGTGATCTTGCAGGTATTTCATGAGAAAATCTCTCCCGCAAGTCAACCACTCCAGGGCAGGTAATTTCTTTTCTTCCTTAATCATCCCCTAATCTTTGAAAGACAAAAGGAAGAAAATCAATTTAGGAATCAATTGCCTTCTTTATATAGTAATCACCATCTCTAAGGCAAAACATTTCTTGATTTTGCGAAAATTTCTGCAAATATTCTTGAAGTTGGAGTGATTTTTTCCCATCTCACAAATTCTTGTGCCTAATTGAAATAACGCTTAATCTCGGCGGACCACACACTTCTTGTTTATAAGTCCAAAGAGAACTTTTTGAAAAAAGAAAAAGAGGATTGGAAATAGAACCAAATTAGGGTTTCCACATTAGTGTCTTGAAGCGCTAGTCACACATGCCTGTGTAAAAGGAAATAAACCCTCCCGCATCAGTGTGCTACCCAAGCCCTTGATTGAAGAAAGTTAAATAAGACAAACCCTAAAATTGAGCTCTAAAATCACTTGAATCTTAAAATTTTCTTTTGACCTAATAACCTGGGAGTCAAATCAGGGTGATCTCTAGGCTTCGAGCTTAGAATCATTTTGCCATCTATAGGACAGGTCAGGTGAAGTTGACCCCTTGGGCCAACCAACCTCTAAATTAGGTCACAATACCAAAAACATCTAAAGATCAAGTGAGAACCCTAAACGCACCTTTGAAATAAAAAGTGATAGACTTAAGAGGTCAAGGTCCCCATTCTGGTTTACCTGGAATCTCAGTGACAAGAGAGGTCGGGTGGGGGAAACCCTGTAACCCGTAGGGACGCTCTACCGTGTAGGGGTTTTTGTGGGACTCTCCCTCTCTGGCTTCCCAGGTAATTCGCAGGTGGATGATCTTCAGATCCAGGGGTCCATCTGCCCCAAACCTCCATAGTCATCCAAACATCTTTTGGGTGTCTTGATTGGGTCAAGAACATCTCCAGTCCTGCATCTTTTCTCTGTAGAGCACACACACTCATTTTCAGTGGGACTCGTTATTCAGATCTGATCGCTTCATAACACATCTTGAGTCAAACTCTGATCTTGATTCCACCACCTGATCCAAATATGCAGCCGAACCACCTAGGACTACCAGTCGAGAAACCTGAATATCGGAGATCCATGAGAGATAAAATGATTGAGGATGCCATGAGATTTTATGAAAATGAAGAAACCTCAACAACAGTAGGAAACATTCAGGTTGATGTCCCAACAACCACAACCTTTGTCATAACTTGTGTCCAAGTACTATTAGCAGAAGCCAACAAAGGATCAACCCGTGACTTGCTCATTACGGCATACATTGAGATAGAAAAACTGCACAATAGTGAATACCTTCAATGTATGACAAATCCTCGACTTTGGAAGCAACACCAAGATATTCTTGAAAAACGGGAAGAGATAATGAGATTAGTAAAACAAGTCATTGACCAGAAATACCCGTACATACCACCAACAGAGGATGAGCTATCTTGGAACAACATCGAGGATAAATCTGACCTCGGGTTTGAGGCACAAAATGGTTGTGGATTCCCAACCCAGATGGAGTATAATGCACCTGATATTGAAGAAGGTTGGGAAGCTCCAAATGCAGGAAAAGACCATGATGAGCCCATTTTAGAATCCCAAGACTCCTGCAAGTATGAGAGTAGAACTGAACCTCTCGAGGGTGTAAATTCCGTCCCTTATTCTGATAAGGTGGCCCTCGAAGGTTATTCAGACCTAAATTCTAGTAATTCAACCCACATTCTAAGCCTAGAACCTAGATCTGAAACATATTTTGAAGATTTCAAGGCCCCAGAGGAAGAAAATCAATCTCTTAATGAAGAATATGATTTTGGGCCTCGATTTGATGAATATCCCTCGTCAACCTCCTCAGAGGAACTAATCGAGTTTTCGGAAGTCATGCCAATCTACGATACAGAAACCGAGGAGTTGGACGAGCGGGGTTTCGATTGGCTCTGCCTTACTAACCTTGAACCTGAGCCTCTACCAGATAGGGACACCTTTGTAAGCTCAGAATTAACATTTAGGCTAGATCCCAGTCAGGCTGCTGAATATACAACATATGATTTATTCTATGGTGGAACTCATGATCTAGAATCTCATTCAAACTTTGATTTTCGCAAACTCTCCGACGATCTCGAATCTGACCATAACATCGGAGAAAATCTGCCTCCTGATTATAACATGTCAATCTTCTTTGAAGCCACCTGCTCCACAGATACAAAACCAATCAAAACCCGTTCCCCACCCCGACCCGCAACCGTACTCAATTTCTATTCTGATTCACCTCTCACTGAGCCGATTGCAGATGATTCAACTCCATATCTATACCGGGTATCGGACACTGATCAGACCACAAATCAGGAGCCTCCATCCTTTGACCATCCCTGTAGGGATTCCACACCTTACATTGATTATTTTTCGGAACCCTACCCCCACCAGGCTGATTCGACTCAGCCCAAACTCGAGTTTTCACTTCCATATCTATCAGAACATCACTGCATTTGGTGGGTCCCACATCTGCTAATCTACATCTATCAACCCACCAGACTTATTGGGTTTGGGCTGCATCATCAGCCCACTGATTTGAACAAGTACCTGGTTGGACCAACCAGGCTCTTAATCAAGGTGCTTGTTTTCCAAAACTCCATTGATTTGACCACTCCCTCTCCACCCCATTTTCCGCTCGGCTGAAGGCATTAAATTTAGCGCTTAACGGGAGGCAACCCATCATCTCAAAAATAGAGACCCGTCTGATTATCCGTCTGTACTCCACGTCTATTGCACCTTGACTTCAGCCTTAGACAGTTGATCCCACCTCTGGTACACGTATCAGAGCTTAAAATCGTTCGCATCAGTCATTCCCGACCCATTCACCCACCCAATATATCCTGTTCTAAGCCCCTGACCTCAACACTAATTTCCACCCTCTGTTTACAATGAGGACATTGCAAAACTTATGCATGGGGGGGTGATAAAGTGCATACATACAAAACCAAGAAAAAAATCAGAAGGATTCTTACAAAAAATTCACATATGTCAAAAACATAAAAAATTGAAAAATTACGAAAAAGAACAAAAAAATGGGGAGGGAGGAAATGTTGTGAGCCATATAATCATAAGGAGGAGAAAAAGAGCAAAAATGAAGAAAGGAGCACAAAAGGAAAAGAAAAAGAAAAAGTCATTAGTAAAAGATTAAGGAATTAACTGAAGTTCTAGACCAGATCAAGAAAAGAAACAAAAGAAAAAGTGCTAAGGAAACATAACAAGAGATTAGCGGGAACGCTGGTCTTAGGCCTTTTGGGCTAGTATCTTTAGCTTAAAAATTCACGTATCCGTTAAAATCTGGATAATCCTCAAGAGGTTGAGGAAAATGCGAAACTTAAGTATTAGGTCTAAGGCTTAGGAAGTATTCGGCCTCGTTAACTGACCTCCGATTTGCGGGATTCGGCAACCTAAGCACCCCAAATTCACACACAGTCTGGTTCAGTGCGCATAAAACATCCAAAACACGCAAGAGCGTTTAATATTCTGAAAAAGTCACCTAGATTAGGAGCGGCCAATCAACACAAGTTGATTTGGACGAGTTCCCAGCGTGGAGAGGCGGGAAATTCCCCTCGAAGATGCGTAACAACATATCGTCTCCTCGGTGCTTGTCTCTTAGGATATTTAAATATCCTATCGGGGGCATGTAAGCACTCTGCTGGTTCAGATACCATGGGCGGCATTATCACGAAATGTCGATCGCCAGGGTCTGGATTCGGCCACGGAACGCCATGGGCGGGATTATCTCGAAAGCCAGGGTTCTGGGGGTTGCCATGGGCAGGATTATCTCGAAATCTCGAAAGCCAGGGACTGATGAGAACCTCATCATGAGCCATAACTAGCTCATTTTGACCTAATACAAATGATAAAAGCTCCTACATAACTCAAGGAAAGGCTTAACTCAGAGAATTCTGAGTTTAAGGAGAAAACAAGTCAAAAGGGGTAAAAATGTGATTTTACCAGTATAATCTGCATACAAGTCCAAACATAGGTCAAACAAACCAAATAAGAAGGAAAGTGGGATGATCTGATAAGGGTTACAGCAATTCCAAGGAACTAAATGATAATCTGTAACCCTAAAATAAACCCACTTCAATTCACGAGGTTCAAGGCAAAGCAAAAATGGAATAAATCCTCTAAAATTCATAGAAAAATAATCTCTAGGGTTTAGAACCTTCAATTTGACCTTAGGAACCCATCTTGACCTACATTGAGAACCATACCCAATTAATAACTTAATTTGGGTTTTTGCGTAAATTGACCAGTCAAACAAGCTTTAATCTAGAAATAAAATTCACCATCAGATTCCTTAGGTCCTAATTAGTCATGTATAAAAACTTGAGCCTAAGAAGAAACCTTCTTGACCAACTTTACATTATGGTCCTCATCTATTTACTTTTTGGCCCTCAACTTTTGAACCCTCGCATTTTGGCCCCTAACTCTCCTTCGTTCTTTGCGTTCAGGTCCTCCCTGCAAAACCTGCCAGCACCATGCTCCGACGACCTTGCGCGGAGCATGGCGCCGCGCAGGGTAAGGGAGAGGGTCTGGCAAGTCAACCGGGGTGCCCTGCGTCGTCACCCGTCGCAGGAACACCCCCCTGGTCGCTGCAACCCACCATATCGGCCGTGCGAACGCACGGACGGTATGGGTAACCTTACTCCGGCGTCCTCCGGCGAGGGAGACACGTCGTCTCCCTCCGCCCTCCTCTCTGGTTCAGCCACTATAAATACCCCTCGTCGCTCCGCCGTTCAGGGGAGCTCGGATATGACGGAGAAAACCCCCAACTTTCCTCTCTTCCCACTCCGGCAGACGCCCACCAGCTCCGGCGGTTCCTCCTCCTCCTCCTCTTCGCTCTGCCGCAATACCAGCAGCAGAGACTTCTTCCCTCGCTCTTCCCGCGCCACGCCGCACCCAACTGGCGCCTCTCCGGCCCTCTGCTCGCCACCGCCCCTTCCCCCGGGCATCTTCTTCTCCGGCGACAGTCGATACGACTGTCGCCCGCTCCGGCCCCTCCTCGTCCTGCTAAGTAGGTAGAACTCCTCCTCTTTCTCCCCTCTTCCTTTTCCTCATTTTACATCTTTACTGTTACCCCGATCCGACCAATCGCCCTCACCTTCTCCACCTCCGGCCCCTGCTCCGGCGACCCGCTCCCATCACTCCAGCAACCCACACGGCTCGCCGACCACCGCAGAACCTCCGCCTCCTCACCCTGATCAACCTCCGCCCTTCCACTTCCCCCAAATCACCCTCTGCAACTCCACCGAACAAACCCATCTCCGGACCCACAGTCTGACCTAGGGCAGCCCTTAGGCTCCGCCCCGCCGCCTACACACCCCCCAACCACCTTCGCCGTGCCACGGCGAAGGTCCTCCGCGTTTTTGATTGGGCCGAGAGGCCGTTTCTCTGTGGGCAGGTACCTGCGCTCGCCGCCGCCATTGTTGAAGCGAAGCAGCTTCTTCACCTGCTGCCCCAGGTGCGCCACGCCCAGGTCACGCTCCCAGACAGTGCGAGGCGTCTTCGCGAAGTACCAGGCTGCAGTTGAGTCGAAGCTCTCGCGCGAAGCCGCCGCGCTTCGCCTCGACTGCCGCTGCTTCCTCCGCGCAGGCACCCAAATTGGGGTGGGACATTTAGTCCCACCTCGTAACCTTTTAGAGGAGCGCGCCCGCATAAAGGCAAAAAAGTGCCTTATGCTTGTTGCCTCCTGAGCACGGGGTGAGGTCCCTCTCACTCACTCGCTCGACCTGGCCTCGTCCGCGACCACGTCCCGCGGATCTGGCCCGACCCGACTTAGACTGACCTGTACTCCTCGCCCACCACGCACGCCGGTGGGCCTGGACCCGGGCGCGACCCGTACCCGACTACCCGGCAGCTCTGGGAGAGCATTCCTAAGAGTGACTTCTGTGAGAGAGAAACACGGGGGGGGGGGGGGGGGAAGGGTAGAATAGGTTTATGCCCGCTGACGAGAGCTTTGAAGTGTGCAGGCACAGGCGAAAGAGAAGAAGGATGACGAAAGCTGAAGGAAGGAGGAGCACTGTAGCAGCGGCGGTTTAAGTCGTCTGATTGGAAAATCAAACGACGTCCTGAAGGCAAAGAAGGAGAAGTAAGGCGAGGCAGAGGAGAACACAGAGAGGCCAAGGGAAGAACTGAAAGAAGAAGAAGAGCACGAGAAGATCTGAAGAAAGGAAAAGAAGAAAGAAAGAAGAAGAAGAACAGGACCGCTCTGCAGAAGAAAAAGGAAGAGACGAGCAGAAACAGCTGAAAGAAGAAGAAGAACATCACCACTGCAGATAAAGAAGAAGAACAAAGGAAGAGAGCAGAAGATCTGAGAAGGAAGAAGAGGAGAAGCAAAGAGAAAAGAAGAAAAGCCAACAAATTCTCTCTCTCTCTTTATTTTTGTAATAAGAATTTGTATCTCTAGAATACAGTTTGCTCCCTGAGTTCGACCTCGGGAACTCTTTATTTCCGAGTAACAAATTGTATTAAACTGGTAATCACCTCTCTATACTATACTACGACGAAATAATAAAACTATAGAGGAAGGTCGCCACCAGTTTTTGGCGCCGTTGCCGGGGAGCAACGACTATTCTAGAGGTAAACATTCATGTTTCTTTTTAATTTCTGATAATCTCCTCTCTTTTGTGCAGCTACAGGAAATCAAGAAGACAAGCAACCGCACGACAACCACTCCGAGGACAGGTATTTGTTTTTTCCTCTCGCTATTAACCCCTAAACTCTAAAGAGGAAGAAAAGAAAAGAACAAGCAATATAGGGCTAACCTGTCTTCCATACTTAGTAACCATAAAAAGTTGCATGTTTTCAACCCATTATTCCTGCACACTATTAAGGGTATTTAGGGGCTAACACATTCTTGCTTGAGCCCTAATTACCCAACAAAGAGCTAACTGGACCAAGTAGAGCCAACCTAGGATCCAACACTAGGGATTTAGAGACACACTCCTTAAGCAAGAATTGAGAAAACCAAATGAAGTGTGCCCAAGCCCTTGTCTGAAAATACCTATCCAAAGAAAACCTAAAACAATTGGCTCTCTAAACACTTGAACCCTAAAAGACAAGACCTAAAAGCTCTCAAAGGAAACAAGAGGTAAAGTTGACCCCTTAGGTCAACCAACCTTAAATTAGGTCACTCTTTGCACTTAAAAGACTAAAGTTCAAGTGAAACCTTAAGCACCCTGATCTTAAAATTAAAATTGGTAGACTTAAGAGGTCAAGATCCCCATTCTGGTCTACCTGGAACCGCAGTGACAAGAGAGGTCGGGTGGGGGAAACCCTGTAACCCGTGGGGACGCTCTACCGTGTAGGGGTCTTTGCGGGACTCTCCCTCTCTGGCTGCCCAGGTAATTCTCAGGTGGACGATCTTTCTGATCAAGGGGTCCATCTGCCCCGCACCTCTATAGTCACCCAACACATTTTTGGGTGTCTTGATTGGGTCCAGCACCTTCTAAACTCACCTCTTCCAACAGTGCATGTACGGAAGGAGGTCCTTAAGACCACCCTTAAGACCTCCTTTAGAAATTCGCTCTCGTCAAGGCCAAGCCTCGACACCCGTGTTTGTGCAGCAACACCCTCACATTATTCTCTCTTCTGATTCAGAACCAAGTTCTTCTTCTTCCCCCATCATGGCTCAGCCAGTTGAGGAAGAAAATAATCTGGAGCACCAGCTCCAGCGACTCAATGACCTCTTCCAAAACTTCGTGCACCCACCACAGCGTCCTATGATGCGGGACCACTACAATCCTGCTGCGGTGGCCATTGAGCCTCGAGTCAGAATCCCGACTGGAGGACCTGATTCCGAATTAAAGCCCAACATGATTCATGCTATACCAAAATTCCATGGGCTTAATTCTGAAGATCCCTTCCAGCACATCAAACAGCTAAAGCATCTGGCCCAAACTTTTGGGTCAGATGCGCAAAATCGGGATATTCTTCTCATGAAGATGTTCTCCTTTTCTCTTATGGACAAGGCCGCCCATTGGTATCAAACTCAGACCCGGTCGATCAACACTTGGGAAGAACTTCAATCCGAGTTTTTGAAAAAGTTTTTTCCCGTTGGTCGGACCAACGCCTTGCGCCATCAGATTACACACTTCACTCAACAATCAGGAGAACCTCTCCATGAGGCATGGGATCGTTTTCAGGATCTCATGAGAAAGTGCCCCCATCACGGAGTTCCTAAATGGGAACAAGTCCAATCTTTTTACCAGGGACTCCGTGAGGACATCCGCCTTTTCGTCAATGCAACTTGCGGAGGAAATATCATGAGTCAACATGAAGACACCGTGTGGGAGATTCTCGAAAACATGTGCGAGAACTCCATCAACAATGACTCCATGGGATTATTCGACAGGACGAATACCCGGCAGCGACGAATCTTAGGGGAGCACATGAGACGCAGGGCCTGTCCGCATCAGTCGACCTGGAATTAATGGCCAGTCGATTGGACAAGGTTTCAATCATTGAGAAGAAGGTGGATGAGCTGACTCAGCACTTGCAGCGAGCCACCTCTGCGCGTAACTCCTTTGCACAACCTCCTTCCACATAGGAGACTGTGCAAAACATCCTCCACCGATCTTCCCCTAGGATGGATCCATATCCATCCCCATCTGATTCTCGGATCGGAGGATCATCCGATCCTTTCTACGCCAGCCCGGGGAACTCCATTCCCCCTTTCCCTGATTCTCAAGAGGTTCCTCAGACCTGCGAGGACCTCAACGCCATCCAGAACGACCCATTCTCCAACACTTACAACCCTGGATGGCGAAACCATCCCAATTTTCAGTGGGCGGGAAATTCCCAAACCCAAAGACCACCTTTTCAGTCCCGCCCACAGCCCTCTCGTCATTACCAGCCGCCTCAGCCTCGGCCCAACCCTACTTATCCATCAGGGCCAAATCAAGATCAAATGTCCCTAATCCTTCAGACTCTGGCTGACATTCAAAAAATGAATGCGGCTATTCAAAAACAGCACAAGGACGAACCTACAGAGGTTAAAACTCAACTGGCCCAGTTGGCAAATTCTCGCCAGCCAGGCACACTCCCTTCCCAACCTCTTCCTAACCCGAATAACTTGCCGACCCAGAAGCGCGTTATGAATCCAAATTTAGGCCACGCACAATGGATTTATCAGGCCCCCACTGCTCCATCTCCAGACGAGATGGAAACTTCAACTTCTTATGCGGGATTTCAGCAGCAGCCACCCCTCTTACCAAACCCAAACCAAAATCAGGCCGGATTAAATTCTGTAACAACACGTAGTGGTAAAACAACTCAAGACCCGCATTATCCAAACCACTCCAAGCCTGATAACCATGACCCTGGAATAGTTATCCAAGATACCACTGTCCCAGATCAAGAACTCGGACCTATCCTAGAAGAACCAACCAAGGTCCCATTCCCTGAAGCCTTAATCAAAGAAAAGAGAAGAACCAAGCCCGTGGCACCTGAGGAGGACCTGGTCAAGCTCTTTGAGCAGGTCCACATAAACATCCCCTTGATGGATGCAATCCACCACGTACCGGCTTATGCACGATTTTTAAAGAATGTGTGTACACCCCAGCGTAAGCCGCGAACCAAGAGTGGGAGTCCAATTGTTCTGTCAGAGCAAGCCAGCTCTGTAATCCTAAGCAGACTCCCACCTAAGGCTAAAGATCCTGGTACTCCCCTGATTTCCTGCAAGATAGGTGATACACAATTTGACAGAGCATTGCTAGACTTGGGTGCTTCCATAAATCTGATACCCACATCCTTACTTAACCATCTAGAAGAATCTGAGCTAAAACCAACTAAGGTGACATTACAATTAGCAGATCGATCTATAAAGTCACCAAAAGGGATTCTCGAGGATGTTATTGTGAGAGTGCGGGATTTCTACTTTCCTGTAGACTTCATAGTCTTAGATATGGACGCACGTGAGAACCCTAGGGATACACCAATCATTTTAGGGAGACCTTTCTTGGCTACTGCTAGAGCCAACATTAGCTGTGAGGAGGGCCAAATAGAGCTCAAATTTGGTAATCAAACACTGAAAATTGATATATTTAAGGCCCAACAAGGAATCAATTGCGGTGTCATCGAACAGATTTGTGACATTAGGACTTTGGTTGATGAAACATACTTCCAGAATGATCTGATTATACCTCATCAACCGCAGAAAGATCTTGATCCGCAAACTGAGGAATCAAATCCAGATATGAACAACCCAGTAACTCCCACCCTTGAACCTCACATCTATACTGAACCACCCGCTGCTGCTGATAACCCCATCCTCGAACTGAAGCCCCTTCCTGCTCACTTGAAATACATCTTTTTGGGTTCTAATCAGACCCTTCCTGTGATTATTAATTCCAACCTCAGTCTTGAACAGGAATCCCGTCTGATTGTTGTCCTCCAGCAACATCGCAGAGCCATCGGGTGGACTCTCGATGATTTGACTGGAATAAGTCCCTCTTTTTGTACTCATCATATCTATTCAGAAGAGGGCACACGACCTTCTCGTGAAATGCAGAGACGCTTAAACCCCAATCTGCAGGAGGTCGTGAAAAAGGAGATCATCAAGTGGTTAGATGCCGGAATCATCTACCCGATCTCCGATAGTCGTTGGGTGAGCCCAATTCAGGTCGTGCCCAAGAAGGCAGGACTCACCACTATAACGACTGAGATCGGAAAAATCATTCCTACCCGATTAGCCAATTCGTGGAGAATCTGTATAGATTACCGCCGACTCAATTCCTCCACGAAGAAGGATCATTTCCCACTGCCTTTCATTGATCAGATTCTCGAGAAACTAGCGGGAAATAGGTTCTTCTGCTTTCTTGACGGGTACTCCGGTTACAACCAGGTGGCAATCCATCCTGAGGACCAAGAAAAGACCACGTTCACCTGCCCCTTCGGAACATACGCTTTCCGAAGGATGCCTTTCGGTCTTTACAATGCACTCGCTACTTTTCAGCGATGCATGCTTGCCATATTCTCAGATATGGTAGGTGATTATCTGGAAGTCTTCATGGATGACTTTTCAGTTTTCGGAGCATCATTTGACGATTGCCTCCAACACTTGGTCCAGATACTCAGGCGGTGCATCGATGTGAATTTGGTTCTTTCCTGGGAAAAGAGCCATTTCATAGTGCCTGAGGGAATTGTACTGGGGCACTCAATTTCGGAAAAAGGCATCCAAGTGGACCGAGCTAAGGTTGATCTGATTTCTCACCTTCCTATACCTAGCTCGATCAAGGACATCCGATCTTTTTTGGGGCATGTCGATTTTTATCGACGATTTATCCCTGATTTTTCAAAAATTGCGCGCCCCCTGACCACTCTTCTCTCCAAGGATGTACCTTTCGAAATTTCCAAGGAATGCACTCAAGCATTTGAAATCCTGCGTGACCGAGTCACCCAAGCCCTGATCCTACAATCCCCTGATTGGTCTCAACCCTTTGAGATCATGTGCGATGCATCCGACTTTGCTGTAGGAGCGGTTTTGGGGCAGAAAATTGACGGGAAACCTGTGGTCATTTACTACGCCAGCAAAACACTCGATGAGGCTCAGCGTAACTATACGGTTACTGAGAAAGAGCTGCTAGCTATAGTATTTGCCCTAGAAAAATTCAGATCGTACCTTCTGGGTTCCCGTGTCATCATATACTCGGATCACACAGCTGTGAGGCATCTCCTTGCAAAGAAGGACGTGAAACCTCGATTAATCCGATGGATCTTGCTGTTGCAAGAATTTGACCTTCAGATTCGCGTCAAAGCGGGAAAGCAAAATGTGGTAGCTGATCACTTGTCCCGTCTTCCTTCTGAAATAATTGACCCTTCCGGACCCATCACTGAGCATTTTCCCGATGAGCACCTGCTGACTATTGGTACTAGCCTTCCATGGTTTGCTAATGTAGTAAATTACTTGGCATCTCATCAGATCCCGTCCGATTGGCCGAAGGCCAAGAAGGACAAATTACGCTCCGATGCCAAGTATTACATTTCAAAAGACCCGTACCTCTTCCGCATAGGTGCCGATCAGATCATCCGGAGATGTGTCCCGGAAGAGGAATTCAACAATATCCTCTCTTTCTGCCATGACCAGGCATGCGGTGGCCATTTCGCCGGGCATAAAATCGCATCAAAAGTCCTCCAGTGCGGCTTTTACTGGCCCACACTGTTCAAAGACGCATACAGTCACTGCAAGGCATGCAGTCGTTGCCAGACTTTGGGCAACATGAGCCATCGCGACATGATGCCTATGCAACTGATTCTAGTATGCGAAATCTTTGATGTTTGGGGGATTGATTTTATGGGCCCCTTTCCTGTTTCGGATGGTTTCGAATACATTCTGTTGGCTGTGGACTACGTGTCCAAATGGATCGAAGCCATACCGACCCGAACCTGTGATCACAAAATCGTTCTCAAATTCATTCATCAAAACATTTTCTCAAGGTTCGGGATTCCTCGTGCAATAATCTCTGATGGGGGGACCCAATTCACAAATGCTCAGTTTAGGTCACTGATGACCAAATACGGGGTGTCTCACCGAATCTCTACTCCTTACCACCCCCAAACTAATGGTCTAGCTGAGCTGTGTAATCGGGAGATCAAGAAAATCCTGCAAGTCACTATTCGACCTGACAGGAAGGACTGGTCGTCCCGACTTCCGGAAGCATTGTGGGCCTATAGGACGGCCCACAAAACCCAATTAGGCATGTCTCCCTTTAGACTGGTATACGGAAAGGCGTGTCACCTTCCCGTAGAACTGGAGCATAAAGCCTATTGGGCAGTACGGAACTGTAATCTAGATTTTTCGAAGGCTGGAACCCACAGAAAACTTCAAATCAGCGAGATCGATGAATTACGCTTAGACGCGTATGAGAGCTCGCGAATCTACAAGGAGCGGGTTAAAGCCTTCCACGACAAGCATATCTCGAGAAAAATCTTTCATCCTGGTCAGAAGGTCCTACTCTTTGATGCCCGACTCAAACTTTTCCCGGGAAAGCTGCGATCCAAGTGGGTCGGACCATATTTAGTCCGACAAGTTTTTAGAAATGGAGCTATCGAAATCAGTCCACTCAGCCACAATTCCGAACCTTTCATCGTGAACGGTCAGAGACTCAAGCCGTTCATTGATGTGACTTCTACTGATTTGGCTGAAGCATCTTATATCCTCCATTCCCCTTGAGCTTATTGCGCCCAGCCGATGGCGTAAAACTCAGCGCTTAACGGGAGGCAACCCGTCATTTTCCTAAAAATCCAAAACCTTTTTCTGACACCTTTTTGCACTTAAGGTTCACCCTTGTAGACAGCCGACCCCACCTCAGATGCTTGCATCTGGGATTAGAAATCGTTCGCAAAATTCAACCTGACCCATTCACTCATCCAAATTTCTGTCTTAAGGAATGAACTAAAAAAAAAAAAAAAAAAACCCCTTAGGTTACAATGAGGACATTGCAAATCTTAGGCATGGGGGGGTATGAAAGTGCAAAAACTTGTAAGAAAAGGTTTCAAACAAAAAATTCACATATGCCAAAAATACCATAAAAATTAAAAAAAAAAATTAAAAAAAAAAATCGAAAAAGAATAAGAGGAAAAGAGAAGGAAATTTTGTGAAGAAGAAGGAGAAAAGAAACAAAAGGAAAAAAGGAGCACAAAATATAAGAAAAAAAGTGATAGTCATTAGTAAGGAACTAAGGAATTAACCTAAGTTCTAGACCTCATTCAAGAAAATAACTGAAAAGTGCACAATGAGATTAGTAAGAACGCAAACCTTAGGCATTCTTGGATAGACTCTTAGTACCCATTAAGATCTGAACATTCCTCAAGAGGTTGACGAAAATGAAAAGCTGAAGTATTAGGTCTAAGGCTTAGGGAGTATTTGGCCTCGTTAACTAATTTTTGGTTTACGGGACTTAGTAACCTAAGCACCCTAACCTCACACACAGCCTGGTTCAGTAAGCGTAAAAATCAAAATCACGCAGAAGCGTCGCAAAATTCTGAAAAGAACACCTAGAATAGGAGCGGTCGATCAACACAAGTTGATTTGGACGAGTTCCCAGCGCGGAGAGGTGGGAAATCCCCTCGAAGATGCGTAACAAAATATCATCTCCTTGGTGCTTGTCTCTTAGGATATTCACATATCCTACTGGGGGCATGTAAGCACTCTGCTGGTTCAGATTCCATGGATGGCATTATCTCGAAGTGTCAATTGCCAGGGTCTGGATTCGGCCACGGAACACCATGGATGGGATTATCTCAAAATCTCAATAGCCAGGGTTCCGGGGGTTGCCATGGGCGGTGCTATCTCGAAGCATCGATCGCCAGGAACCCTTGAGGATTGATGATGGGAGCAAGGAATCTGATACAGACCGTGTTGAAAAGCCAATCCTAGGCTAGAACTAAAAAGAAAAAGAGAGAGAAAACTCTCCAAACAGAAAAACTTTCTATCTCTCTCTTATAAAACGCACTGCGAACTGAGCCAGAGCTAAAATCATTTCAAGCACGGGTGCTTTAACCACAAAGTCCAATAAATCTTAGGTTAGTTCTCGTGGGCCTTAAAAACCTTTGCTAAGGACTGAGGCTAAGGCTAGACAGATTTGGATCTTGATTGGTACTAGAGTACCTTTTAGGCCTGTGGTCAGCATTCTAACCTAATCTAAGCTCAAATGAAAAAACACTTATCTGAAGCTATTAAGAACTTCATGGTCTAGAACAAGGGTTGAAACCTTAAGTTTTTGCTAAGGGACTAGCAAAAGTTAGGCATGGGGGTATGATGAGAACCTCATCATGAGCCATAACTAGCTCATTTTGACCTAATACAAATGATAAAAGCTCCTACATAACTCAAGGAAAGGCTTAACTCAGAGAATTCTGAGTTTAAGGAGAAAACAAGTCAAAATGGGTAAAAATGTGATTTTACCAGTATAATCTACATACAGGTCCAAACATAGGTCAAACAAACCAAATAAGAAGGAAAGTGGGATGATCTGATAAGGGTTACAGCAATTCCAAGGAACTAAATGATAATCTGTAACTCTAAAATAAACCCACTTCAATTCACGAGGTTCAAGGCAAAGCAAAAATGGAGTAAACCCTCTAAAATTCATAGAAAAATAATCTCTAGGGTTTAGAACCTTCAATTTGACCTTAGGAACCCATCTTGACCTACATTGAGAACCATACCCAATTAATAACTTAATTTGGGTTTTTAAGTAAATTGACCGATCAAACAAGGTTTAATCTAGAAAGAAAATTCACCATCAGATTCCTTAGGTCCTAATTAGTCATGTATAAAAACTTGAGCTTAAGAAGAAACCTTCTTGACCAACTTTACATTTTGGTCCTCATCTATTTACTTTTTGGCCCTCAACTTTTGAATCCTCGCATTTTGGCCCCTAACTCTCCTTCGCTCTTTGCGTTCAGGTCCTCCCTGCAAAACCTGCCAGCACCATGCTCCGGCGACCTTGCGCGGAGCATGGCGCCGCGCAGGGTAAGGGAGAGGGTCTGGCAAGTCAACCGGGGGTGCCCTGCGTCGTCAGCCGTCGCAGGAACACCCCCCTGGTCGCTGCAACCCACCATACCGGCCGTGCGAACGCACGGACGGTATGGGTAACCTTACTCCGGCGTCCTCCGGCGAGGGAGCCACGTCGTCTCCCTCCGCCCTCCTCTCTGGTTCAGCCCCTATAAATACCCCCCGTCGCTTCGCCGTTCAGGGGAGCTCGGATCTGACGGAGAAAACCCCCAACTTTCCTCTCTTCCCACTCCGGCAGACACCCACCAGCTCCAGCGGTTCCTCCTCCTCCTCTTCGCTCTGCCGCAATACCAGCAGCAGAGACTTCTTCCCTCGCTCTTCCCGCGCCACGCCGCACCCAGCTGGTGCCTCTCCGGCCCTCTGCTCGCCGCCGCCCCTTCCCCCGGGCATCTTCTTCTCCGGCGATAGTCGATACGACTGTCGCCCGCTCCGGCCCCTCCTCGTCCTGCTAAGTAGGTAGAACTCCTCCTCTTTCTCCCCTCTTCCTTTTCCTCATTTTACATCTTTACTGTTACCCCGATCCGACCAATTGCCCTCACCTTCTCCACCTCCGGCCCCTGCTCCGGCGACCCGCTCCCATCACTCCAGCAACCCACACGGCTCGCCGACCACCGCAGAACCTCCGCCTCCTCACCCTGATCAACCTCCGCCCTTCCACTTCCCCCAAATCACCCTCTGCAACTCCACCGAACAAACCCATCTCCCGACCCACAGTCCGACCTAGGCCAGCCCTTAGGCTCCGCCCCGCCGCCTACACACCCCCCGACCACCTTCGCCGTGCCACGGCGAAGGTCCTCCGCGTTTTTAATTGGGCCGAGAGGCCGTTTCTCTGTGGGCAGGTACCTGCGCTCGCCGCCGCCATTGTTGAAGCGAAGCAGCTTCTTCACCTGCTGCCCCAGGTGCGCCACACCTAGGTCACGCTCCCAGACAGTGCGAGGCGTCTTCGAGAAGTACCAGGCTGCAGTCGAGTCGAAGCTCTCGCGCAAAGCCGCCGCGCTTCGCCTCGACTGCCGCTGCTTCCTCCGCGCAGGCACCCAAATTGGGGTGGGACATTTAGTCCCACCTCGTAACCTTTCAGAGGAGCGCGCCCGCATAAAGGCAAAAAGTGCCTTATGCTTGTTGCCTCCTGAGCACGGGGTGAGGTCCCTCTCACTCACTCGCTCGACCCGGCCTCGTCCGCGACCACGTCCCGCGGATCTGGCCCGACCCGACTTAGACTGACCTGTACTCCTCGCCCACCACGCACGCCGGTGGGCCTGGACCTGGGCGCGACCCGTACCCGACTACCCGGCAGCTCTGGGAGAGCATTCCTAAGAGCGACTTCTGTGAGAGAGAAACGCGGGGGGGGAAGGGTAGAATAGGTTTTTGCCCGCTGACGAGAGCTTTGAAGTGTGCAGGCACAGGCAAAAGAGAAGAAGGACGACAAAAGCTGAAGGAAGGAGGAGCACTGTAGCAGCGGCGGTTTAAGTCGTCTGATTGGAAAATCAGACGACGTCCTGAAGGCAAAGAAGGAGAAGTAAGGCGAGGCAGAGGAGAACACAGAGAGGCCAAGGGAAGAACTGAAAGAAGAAGAAGAGCACGAGAAGATCTGAAGAAAGGAAAAGAAGAAAGAAAGAAGAAGAAGAACAGGACCGCTCTGCAGAAGAAAAAGGAAGAGACGAGCAGAAACAGCTGAAAGAAGAAGAAGAACATCACCACTGCAGATAAAGAAGACGAACAAAGGAAGAGAGTAGAAGATCTGAGAAGGAAGAAGAGGAGAAGCAAAGAGAAAAGAAGAAAAGCCAACAAATTCTCTCTCTCTCTTTATTTTTGTAATAAGAATTTGTATCTCTAGAATATAGTTTGCTCCCTGAGTTCGACCTCGGGAACTCTTTATTTCCGAGTAACAAATTGTATTAAACTGGTAATCACCTCTCTATACTATACTACGACGAAATAATAAAACTATAGAGGAAGGTCGCCACCAGGGACCCTTGAGGATTGATGATGGGGACGAGGAATCCGATACAGACCGTGTTGAGAAGCTAATCCGAAGCTAGAAATAAAAAGAAAAGAGAGAGAAAAGCTCTCCAAACAAATAAATCTTCTATCTCTCTCTTACAAAAAACGCACTGCAAACTGAATTTAGGCTAAAAATGTCTCAAGCACGGGTGCTTTAACCGCGGAGTCCAACAAACCCTAGGTTAGTTTCTGTGGGCCGTAGAAACCTTTACGAAACGACTGAGGCTAAAGCGGAACAGGTCTGGATTTTGGTTGGTACTTGAGTACCTCTAGGCCTATTATCAGCATTCCTACCTAAATCACACAATAAAAAGAGAAGCACTTTTCATAGTTGTTGACAGACACTCAGGGTCTAGAACGGAAGTTAAAACTTTGAAATTTTGCTAAGGGAATAGCAAAAGCTAGGCATGGGGGTATGATGAGAGCCTCATCATGAGCCATAACTAGCTCATTTTGACCCAATAAAGAAGATAAAAGCTCCTACATAACCTGGAAGAAGGCCTAACTGAAGGAACAAGTGCTCTGAGAAGAAAACATGAAATAAAGGTTAAAACTGCAATTTTACCATTGCAGTACATAAACGGGATTTCTCAGAGGCAAAACATAAGTCAAATGGTCTAAATGAGATAAAAAGTGGGTTGAGTCAATCAGAAATGGGTTCATGTGTAATCTAGGAATTAAATGACACCTGGTAACCCTAAAACAGACCCGCTTTAATTAACAAGGTTCCGGTCAGAAAAAAACAAGTAAACCCTCTCAAAATCATGGAAAAAACATCCTCTAGGGTTTGGAACATTTAATTTGGCCTTTGGAACCTAGTTTAACTTAGATTAGGATCCTAGCTCTTCAATTAACCTAATTTAGGTTTTTACGCAAAATGTCCAGTTAAACGAGGTCAAACCTAAAATCCAACTTCACCATTGGATTCCTTAGGTCCAAATTAGGTTTGTACCAAAATTTGGACCTAAGGAGGGGTCATCTTGACCTACTTTGCAATTTAGTACACCCAAATCATAAATTGGTCCCTATCTTTTGAATACCTTTGCAGAGAGCCCCCTCGGTTCTTCGCCTCCTTTGCAAACCGGTCCTGCCGCCATTGCTAGGGCAGAACCGAGCTCCGGCGAAGTTTCGAGAGAGATTGCTCTCTAATCCCTCAGAGATTCCCTCCCAGGAATGGAAGGAGGATTCTCTGAGGAATTCCCTTCCTTATAAAGCCAATTACAATCGCCAGTGTGAACCCAATCTCTCGTGCGAACGCACGAGAGATTTGGGTATCCTAACTCCTTTCCATCTCCGGCGACCAACCTCAGGCAATTACGTGCCCTTCACGCCCTGCACACCCAGTCCAGCGCCTATATAAGAACCCACAACTCCGGCCGAAGAGGCTCAGCTTGATTTGGCCGAGTTTCCCCCTTCAATTCCTCTCCTCCTGCCCGGCCAAAAACCCCCAGCAAGCTCCGGCGAGCCCCCCTCCCCTCCCTCTTCGCTCTTCCACAAAACCAGTGGCAGAGTTAGCTTCCTGACCTCCCTCCGCGTCGCGCAGTACCAGCGCACGCCGCCTCAGCCCCGTGGTCGCCACCGTTCTCCCCCCACTGGGCGTCATCTTCTCCGACGACAGCAGGTATTGCTGTCCGCCTTCCGTCCCCTTTCGTCCTTACAATTAGGTTAGAACTCTTCTCCACCCTCTCCTCTCTCTTTTCCCCCAACTATTTTACTTGATTACCCCTCGACATTACCTAACCGCCTCCATCTTCCTCGCCTCCGACCGCACTCCGGCGAGCCGCCCACACCACTCCGCCACTCCACACGGGTCGCCAACCACCTCGTGAGCTTTGCCTCACCACCAGGAACCCATTCCACCCCATCACTGCCACTCCAGACATCTACAAGCACCCCCCGACCAATCCACCATCTCCGGCCACAGGTTGACCTAGGCGTACATGCCTAGGCCGACCGGCAACCTGCAGCATCACCCACCACCTTCTCCGTGCTACGGTGAAGGTTTCCAGCTATTCTGATTGGGCCAATAGGCCGTTCTGTGGAATCTCAGGTGAACGCCCCGGCCGCCATTAACAGCCGAAGCAGCAGGAAGCTTGGAGCAGCAGTAGGCGTCAGGCTTCCCAGGCGGCAGGTGCAGCAGACTCTCGCAAGTGTCGCGAGGTGACTGAGTTCAGCGAGGAGCACCAGCAGGGCCTTCAGCGTGGGCAATTTCACACGAGAGTCTGCGGGCGCGCATGAGGGAAGGACGAAACCTTTAGTCCCACATCGTGGGATTACAAACCTCAGGTACACTATAAATTGTTGTTGTGATATACTCTTATCGCCTCAGTAAGCACAGGGGTGAGGTCCCTCACTGACCCCACACCCGCCTCGTCCGCGGCTTGACCACGCGGATCTGGCGGATCCGACCCGACCTAAGCCTACGCACTCCTCGCGCATCACACCACCTGCAGGTGCGCCTGGTCCCGGGTACGATCCGACCCGATTATGGCTGTGGCTCTGGGAGAGCGTCCGTGAGTGAATTGCTTGAGAGAGAGAGACGCGCGGGTAGAGGGAGAAGGGTTAGGTTTTGCTCCTGTGCAGGCAGGCTGATCGCAGGAGAAGGACTTGGCCGCTGCAGAAGAGAGAAGCAAGGCAAGACCACAGAAGAGAAGAGTAAGAAGCAAGGTAGAGAAGAAGAAAAGAAAGAGCAAGGCAGAAGCAAAAGACACGGGAGATCAAAAGAAGGAAGGAAAGAAAGGCTTCGCAAGGCAGAAAGAAGAAGGATAATCAAGAAGAAAAGGGAAAATTAGAGTGTTCAATTACATTTTGACTAGTAGTAAATTCCATTTGCTCCCTGTGTTCGACCTCGGATACTCCGATTTTCGAGTAATAAAAATCTTTATTTGTTTTGAACGCTTTAGCGGCTATATTACAACGCGATATTATCTTTTAACAAACCGCACAAAAGCGCGACGAACACCCACGTTGGGGGCTTTAGCGACGGTTTTATCCGTCACTAAAGACCCCTCATTTATTGTTTTGAAGTTGTAATGTCCATTTTGCCCCCACTCCTTGCAACTATAAAAGGCGATCCTCTCCATAGGAAATTTTCATCCCTTCATTCTCCTCTCTACCCCTCCAAAGCTCAAGAGAAGCTTGTCCCATACCTGGGATGCTTTTCGTGAGATAAAGTCTAAATTTTCGTTCCCCTTCGGAAGTGGATCCCGCGACGACGATGGCGTGCTGCTTCGTTCCCATTCTTCTGCTTCATCCTCCTTCGTCCTACTTCATTCTCCTTCATCCAGACGTCGTCCCGTCCAGCTCGTCCTCCAAGCAATCGTCAAGGAGGATAACTTCTCTCTCCCATTCTTATTTACAGCTTTTCTAGTGTAGAATTTTCCTGCTTTATAGTGTAATTGATTTTCCACTTTCTAGTGTAACTTTTATTTAGTTTGATTATATAAACAGTTGAAATATTGAATGCATGTTCTCTTTCTCTCTCTCTCTCTCTTTCTTTTAGTCTGATAGCTCCATTGTAATTATATCGCCTTGCTTATCAAAAATCCTAAAAAATATAATTGCGAATATAGATCAACGTAGTCTCCCTGTGTTCGACCCGGAATTCATCTCGGTATAAATTTTATTTGTTGAACACGAATTCTTCGCTTTCGAACTACAACGACAGGTTTTCCAAAATCGGACACGTTAGCGTAGCATTCGTAACGTTCAACACTACACGTGCTCTTATTGTGCGTGTCGTAGTCACTGTTACATCTATCCGTGACCTTGGGATGGTTGACTGGGTGTAGGACCACCGCGGGGGACTCTCTCAGCCAGGAGAGCACCTCGTGCGACTTCTACTCTTCGGAAAAGACTGCAATCAAGATTGTTCCCACAAGGAACATTCGAGATCAAGAAAGAGATCTGATAAATAAACCAATGGGTGAAAAGGAATAATTTGTAAAATAAAGTAATTGGAATAAACAGCTACCTGTTCACTTTTACTGCTTTAGTTAGTTGGTTGCCACTCTACTCAACATTTGCTGACTTTGTGTACTCATAACCCTTTTCAGGTCCAGGTGTTGAGCAGCCCAAGTCTCCGGCTGTAGAGGGTGCTGGGCCCAGTAGAGCCCAGTAGCGGTAGTCTTCTTTTGTACTACTTTCTGTTGTAGTGAGTTCAGACTCTTGTACCTTTACATTTCTGTACCTTTACGTTCCTGTACCTTGTTACTGTTTTAATGTTGTGGTGGTGATATGTACTGTAGCAGCTTTTACTTTCTTTACTGTTGTACTCTTTTACTGTTAGTTGCTTAGCATGGTGAATGTGGTTTACCTTACTACTTTTTGGTTATTTCTTGTTGGACGACTGAGTTTTAGGATCAATCGAGTCGAACCGGTCTCGTGTCCTGTAGGGATTCGGGAATTGGGTCGTAACAAATGTGATATGTGAAGTACCAAAATGTGAAACTATAATTTCAAGGCCCTAATGATGTCCAAATGCACCAAAGCTTTTATTGAAGCTCAATTGAACGTATTAGAAGTTAATTTTACTTTTGATTTGGAATTTTGAGCTCATTTGTGTGCTCAATTTGCAATTGGATCACCATTTTACAGTTATTAATAGATTATCTCAATAATTGACCTAATCATGCATTTTTAGCACAAAATTGATGTTTTAGGCCTTTTATGTTATTTCCCATACTTAACCCTTTTATGTGTTAATTTGATAGTGTTTAACCTAGTTTCTAGCTTAACTTAGGTGATTTAACTATGATGAATCGCAACTCATCCGTGCCCTTCCTCCCTCTCTTTCTTCTTCCCTGGACGCCGCCATTAATGGACCATGGAGCTTCTTAGCCCCTTCATCCCGCCGCCCTATCGCTGAAATGGATAAGGGGTTCCTCTTCCTCTCGTCGTTGTCGTTCTCCCCATCAAAGGAATCGGTTGCTCTACCCCCTTTATTGCTCCAATTACTTCACCTTCTTCCACGTCCACAGAGAGACTCCGGTGAGGCTAGACCTCCATGTCAGATCTCCTTATGTGCTCTTGACCACACCACGATGAGCAAAAGCCCAAACTTTATTGGCCATTTCGTTGCCTCGAGGACCCCACCGAACACGCGTCATTGCCGCTATATTCCTAGAGTCCGCCATACCTCCTCCGCACTCCTCGCAACCAATAGCCACCATGATCCACCTTCCCCAAGGCACAGAGAAGCTCCTCGTCCCTTCGGTGTGGAGTTTCGATGCCTTTCGTGCCAAACCACCACCACCAACCGCACCCATCTTCCCCGACGTAGCCGCACCTCCTTTACACTCCTCGCATGACCAAGCTTCGCGTGAAGCTCCACAAAGTCATGTTGAGCACTCCACGATACTTAGCAGGAAGTTTCATGTGCTCACAACCCTCGCCGACCTCCACTAGAGCATGGCGGCCATCACGTTGCTTCCTACTAGAGATTCAAGAAGAAGAAGAAGAAGAAAAGAAGGACCTATCAGTAGAAGAAAAAAAGTGGGCAGGGACCAACTTGAAAGCACGATGGGGCCTGAATGCAATTTTGCAAGGGTACATTTGCAAAAAGTGTGATATCTCTAGGACTTCATTGCAATTTGCATTTGAATAAGTTTTCAATTTCAATCTAAAGGATTTTTATTGTGCAACACTATTGTTGATAACTATTTGGTGTTTAATTTAATTATACTTGATCCATTTGATTTAATTGAGCATAAAAAGCCTATTTTATGTGTTGCACTTGAAGATGTACATTTTATCATTTCATTTATAAAATCAAGTGCATTTTTGAACTTGTTGATTTTTTTAAGAAATCTACTTAACACAAGTTCATCAAATTGAGATTGATTTGAATAGTGACAGTTGCGCATTTCATTGCTCCCAAAGACGACATCGGAAAACACTTTTATTTCGAGAATTATAAATTTTGAATGTTAATTCACTTTGATCACCTATGCTACGATGCACATTTTTAAACATGATCGAAGCGCTTTAACAAGAGGGCTTTCGGATCGCTGCAGATCCTCCCTCCTTCGCTACAGCTACCAGCTGTTGTTCTCCTTACAGGTCTTGTTCTTCCATTTAGATTAGGTTTCAATGCTTTCTAGGTTAGTTGGTAGTGTCTTTTAGTTTTGTGTAGATCTTTCTAGGAGTAGAATTAGATAGTAACTTCATGGATTGATTGATAGCTTTAGGAATAGAGTAGATTAGGTAGTTTTTCACCAAATCCGCCTCCTCTGATCAATAAGATCAGAGGAGATGAATTCACCCTTTCATAGTGTTCATCTGATCTCCCCTTGCACTCAACATTCATTTCTAATTTCCCCTCTAATTTTTATTCCTCATTCACTCCTTCACCAAGGTCAAATTCAAATCTGAATCCTTGGCTTCTAAATATGAATTTGCACCTAAAATCCACCTTGGATCTGATTCTCTTAATTCTTTCGGATTTGGACTTCACGTCCAATTTTGCAATTGGAGTCAATTTGTTTTACATGGAATTTAATCGAGTGATTCGAGTTTGGATTTGCTTAATTGGGTGTATTGCTATGAGTTTGATGTGTTTTGATCGAGGTTTTATTATCAAATGAGCATATGCCCAATTTAAGCCTTGCTTTGGATAGTTTAGGCCAAGGAGAATCAAATATTGATTTGAGGCCTTAAACCAAGACCCAACGTTTTGTATAGGATCATTTGAGGTTCTAACACTTATCTATAGTGTTTAGAAGTTCATGATGACCAGAAATTTGAATGGATCCTAAATTAAAAGCCCAAATAGGGCTATTAGCTACATGTATTCCTACTCAAATTTGATTTCACTCTATTTTTCAAAGGATAAAATGATGTTTTCAAGGTTTTAATGGAAATTTAGAGTTATGTTGAGATGATTTCAACACCTAATGCAATCTTCTTCTCTACATTGTCTATGATGTAAAGAGAAGATTATATTAGGGTCTTTTGAGAGTTTTAAAGAATGAGAATTGGTCTTATGGCCAGATTTTCAAAAACTGATTTCAAAGGAGTTTGGACAAATGTGATTTGTTAGAGATGTGTTTTGGGAATTTTTGTGCCTTAAATCAGACCTTTTTATGTCTGATCTGGGCTGATTTCAGTGAGTATAGTAGCTTATGCAGCTATTGGTTTCAACTGCAATAACCTGTGCAACAACATCTGTTGTTGGTTTCTCCTTGCAGTAGCAACTACTGCTAAATTAGAGCAGAAATAGGACCTGAACTAGCTGCTGAAAGTGTGCAGTAGCTGCTGCTGTATTAATTGCAATAGATGAATTGGATGAGAGGAGCTCACATTGAATTTGGAGTGGATTTGGGTTGTAATGGGAAGCTAGTCTATGTATACTGTAGAACAGTATGAAATAAGCATTCATGTGCCTGAAATGAATTTTAGTTTAGTTTGAAATGCTTGTTTATGCTCATTGTATTCATTATTAGATAGTTTTCATTGTATATAACTATCCAATCTTGGAATTCTTGAAATCAAAAGTGAATGCTATGTTTAATTGCTCTAACACTTGTCATATCATGTGTTGACCATTTAAGGGTGTTTGAGTAGCTATTCCAACCTTTAGACTCCACTTTAGTGCTTTAGGTTTCACTTTAAACACCCACTTAAGGCCTAAATTGGGTTAGATTGTAAGATAAATAAAATGTATAAAAAAGATAAAAAATAAATAAAATAAAGGTGTCTTGAGTAGGATTAGATAGTTCTTTAGGTGTTTGTAAATTTGCAAAATATTTCGAACCCCCAACTTGATAAAATATACCAGTCAACGGTTTGGTATACTTAAAAACTTAATAAAAGAACCAAGTTAAAAAATACCAAAAAGATCTTTTCTGTATCTCATCTTCGATCTCAATGATACATATAAAAATCAGAAATATCAGAAAACACCCAAAAATACTCAAAAATACCTTATACATTGTATTTATACTTGTAAATATAATTTAATATTAAGCTATATGTAGATGGTGTAAAATATGTAAAATATGTAAATAATGTATATTAATAACTTATAATTTTATTCTATATATTAAATTAAGTATTTAGAATAAGTTAGTATATATACAACTTTATTGTACATTTATATATTAATTTATATTAACTTAAATGTATATAAACCTAAGTAATTATAAAAACCTATGTATATGTCTATAATCATAATTAATATTATACATACATATTTAAATAAATATTATATATTGTATCATACCTGTAGAGCAATTTAATAATGTAATTATTATAGGTAATTAAGTTAGTAAATTAATTAGGTAAGTTATTAACTTAAAAGAAAATAAATTAGTAAATTAAGTTAATACTAAAGTAATTTATCATGTACACTTGTATAGTAATATTTTAATATGTTTAACCTATCTATACCATATTTGTATTATTTTACAGTATTTATAACTTAAATATGTACATATCTATTTAAAACATGCATTTAAATGTAAATAAATTAAAATAAAGACTCTAAAATAAATTAAAAGTGTTTAATAAATACTTTAATATGTAAATTAACTCTGTATAAAGTCAATTTCATGATTAAGTTATCAATTTATACTTTAATTAATAAATTAATCCCTAAAAAAATGTGTATAAACCCCTAACTTTAACTAATTTTAATATATATTCAAATAACTTAATTTCATAAATAAATTATATATTCATGTAGCCCTATATTAGGGCTTTCCAAAAATATAATTTAATTTAAATTTGGATAGATATTCGGTCCTTAAATCGAGGGCCAAATCCTCGAAATCAGCACGGAACAGTGCGCATGCACGTGCTCAATTCAGCACAGCATTAGTCCCACATTTGCGCTGAGAAGATCGTGATGCAATATAAATTGTATTTGCGCCGACCGCTCAATCGTCAGCACTCGGCACAAATATATCCTATTACCTTCCCTTCTTCTAAGCATACGAGCATATATGAGCATATTGTGCACAATGCATGGGTCGGGGGCCTGCATTGTTGTGGGCTGAATGTGGGCCTGTTATTGGGCCTGAATTAAATCGAAAAGAAATGCATATTAATTGAACTAAGGCTGATTCAAAGTGGCGGCAAAAATTGATGCGCTCGACAATCGTCTGCATGTTAAAAACAATGTTTCAATGGTGTTGTTGTTGTAGTATATTTGTCACAATGCAAACAGATGTCGCATCATTTTATTTAATTGTAATTTTTACTGATTAGTTTTCAGGTCGTTCATTAGGAGGCAGTTATTGATGTACATCACTCTCTATATCCAAAAATGTTCTTTTACTAATGAATTGAATTAGTTAATTATGTACCAATGAATCAATTAATAAGCACTATAATGCCTTAAACAAATTTGCAACTAACAGGCATCACAAACTAGGTGTAACTACATTATGTTAGTTATGTATAATTACTCTAAATAATACTTAAGTCTAGGTACAAAAATAGCTAATAATATGTATTATCTTAAGTTATATTAACACATACTAATATCTTTAGTAACGTATACTATATATACAGTAATATATATATATATGTTGGTATAGACCTTAGTAAAATGTGTACACAATATAAGGCAAAAGAATACGTTCATTAACATATATATCTACAGTAATAGATACATACGTCACTAAAGTCTCAAGGTTTATTTATGTATATATAAGGCTCATACAATATCTACTATACTTATATTTATATATACATATTTTACCTATATACGCATTCATTAGTTACATATATTTTATTTATTATACACATGCATTTACTATTATATTATACTTATACATATTATACATATATACATACATAGCCCTACTTCCTGCCGGCCTTAAGAGGCGGCATTATACTTAAATGGAACTTGGCTTGTGAGGTCCTGAGTTCTGTTGAGAGCAAATTTCCATCGTTAGTTTATGAAAATAACGCATAATAGTTTAGCGACGAAAATCAATTTAACAACATTTAAATTTATAAGTGCTTCAAAACAAAATATGAGTCTGAGATCATTCGCAAGGAGAAAATGTGGAATGCCTACACTAATCGAAATAAAAAGAATAAATGAGTACAATGATTAATCACAATAAAGATATTTAATGCATAATATACTCAAAAATGTATTCAATGATAGTAACAGTAACTCAGAAATCAATTGGATAAAAAGAAGATTAAAACCCTAAAAATGTTGATTTGAATCACCAACTTAATCAATCAATCAAGCACATTTCCTAACATATCAAATCAACTCAATTTCATTACAATGGCTTTGAACCACTTACTCTCAATTTCCACGTCAGCACTATCAAATGTCCATAGTACCTTCAGTGAATACCAAATGTTAGCACAAGGGAAACAGACGCCTTAAACTTCCCAGAGCCTCACAAGCATAGCACAAGGCACAAAGCGTCAAAGAATTAGCTTCTCGAAATGCCTAATTATTGGCATGTGTGGGTGCGAATACCGAGGCACACGTATGCATGAAACCTGATGTGTTGGTGCCAGAGCACCACGATCATTTGTTTTGATGATAACAAAACACGTGTTATTTAACATTTTCACTTGGAGTCATAGATTTCAGGTCAATTGCAAATGTAGACGTGTTTAGACGGAATTCGAACTCGCATCCAGGACGGATTGGAGGAGCTTGATGGCGAACAGAGGGGATTTGCGAGGAGCGATAGATTGAAGATGGAAGGACAAAAAGAATAGGATAGAATTCCATTTTATTCCTTTCATGTACATTTGTCGTTATTTTCTTGCTCTTTATTTCCTTAGAAAATTATGTTAAAGAGCCTTAAAGTACCCTAACAGTAGTCCTAGGAACACCGGCACAACCCTAGGATACTTAGGTTTTCTGTAGAGAACTTAGAAAACCAATATAGGGTTCAAACAGCACTTCCAGACGTCTAATTCCCAAATCAGACGTCTGATAAAGTGTTTTAAGACGTCTGACTATTGATTCAGACGTCTGATAACTTTTAGGCTGGACATAACTAGTTCTGTCTGATGAAATCAGACGTCCAGACCTTAGACCAGACGTCTTATGAGACATCTGATGACTTTGCCAGACGTCCGATTAGTGGACCGTTGGCTCTCCAGAATACACTCAAGGATATGACCGTTAGAGCCTTATCAGACGTCCTTAAGCCATTCCAGACGTCTGATAATTAACCGTTTTGCCTCGACTAACCCGAAAATCTCCTCTCAGAGATTTTCTAGCCATTGCAAATCCATTCCCACGAAAAAGTAGGTTTCTAGACGTCCAGATATAGTGCCAGACGTCCTGTATGTCATCTGATGGACTTGCGCTAGAACCCTGTTTAGATCTGATTCAAGTCAGGAAGAGACCCGCCCAAAATCAGACGTCTGACCTTATTTTCAGACGTCTTAAAGTGATCTTCCAGACGTCTGATGTTAGAATGTGTCATTTAACATTTGCACTTGGAGTCTTAGATTTCAGGTCAATTGCAAATGGAGACGTGATTAGACCGAGTTCGAGCTCTCATCCAGGACGTATTGGAGGAGCTTGATGGAGAACAGAGGAGATTCGCGAGGAGCGATAGATTGAAGATGGAAGGAAAAGAATAATAGGATAGAAATATGTTTATTTCTTTCATGTACTTTTGTCTTTATTTCCTTGCTCTTTTTGTTCCTTAGAACATCATGTTAAAGAGCCTCAAAGTATCCTAACAGTAGTCCTAAGAACACCGGCACAACCCTAGGATACTTAGGTTTTCTGTAGAGAACTTAGAAAACCAATATAGGGTTCAAATAGCCTTTTCAGACGTCAAATTCGAAAATCAGACGTCTGATAATATGTTTTAAGACGTCTGACTGTTGATTCAGATGTCTGATAACAATTAGGCTGGAATTAGGTAGTTCTTTCTGATGAAATCAGACGTTCAGACCTTAGTCCAGACGTCTTAGAAGACGTCTGATGGACTTGCCAGACGTCCAATTAGTGGACCGTTGGATGGCTTAACAAATAGTGGAGGATATGATCGTTAGAACCTTATCTGTCGTCCTTAAGCCTTTCCAGACGTCTGATAAATGACCGTTTTGCCTCGGCTGACCCAAAATCTCTTCTCAAAGATTTTCTAGCCGTTGCACTCCCTTGGAAATCCATTCCCGCAGAAAAGTAGGTTTCCAGACGTCCAGACATAGTGCCAGACGTCCTCTATGTCGTCTGATGGACTTGCACTAGAATCCTATTTAGATCAGATTCAAGTCAGGAAGAAACCCGCCTAAAATCAGATGTCTAACCTTATTTTCAGACGTCTTAAACTGGTTTCCCAGACTTCTGATGCCAGGATCAGACGTCTGGTAACCCTATCAGTGCAATGATTGTTCCTGATTTCAGCCCGATTCTCTTGGGCTTTGCTCCCAACGGCTATGGAAGCTTTCCTAAGCCTTCCAAAGCTTTCCTAAGGCCTCTATAAATAGAAAGGAACCTCTTGCACACAAACACACACCTTGATACACAAGACACACCTAGTAATACACTTTCACACTCTTTTGTGTCCAAGAAATGCTCTTGCTCTCCAAGCTCAAGTTCTACATCTTGAGAGCATCAAGCCTTTGCGCATCCGCTCTCCCGCCGTAATTTACGAGAGTGACATTGCGCCGTCGCGTGGCTCACGCATCCGCGTCATCGATTCGATGCACTCCTTGCAAAGGGGAGTTTCCTAATTCCTATAGAAGCTAGGTTTAAATCTTTGTTGGCTCTATAGGACTATATTGGTTATTTATCTTTGTTATTTGGTTGGGTATTCGCTTTGCAAATTCCCATCTCCTTCGTGGGACAAAATCCTTCTCGTGAAGAGAAGGGGTTGAGGAACGCTACCCTCGCACTTGTAGCGTGGTTGTAATTGAGGTTGAATCACCCTCGTTTAAGTATTCGTTTAGTGGATTTGATCAACTTGGTTGATCGGAAATCCTAACTCGAGAGGGTTAGGTGGTGGTTTTCACCCGGTTTGGGTTTCCACCTAAAAATAATTGTGTACATTGTGTGATTAAATTTTTTGTGAGATTGTTTATTTTCAATTCCGCAATTTATTACATCACCCCCTCCTGGTAGGGAATCCACAATTGGTATCAGAGTAGGTCTCGCGTTATCGGCATTACAAACCGGCAAGGATCTAGATATGGAGGGAAAAGCGTTCGTGTGCACCGAAGGACACGATACCTCGCGACCACCATACTTTGCAGGGTATAGATTTCGGTTATTGGAAAAATCGTATGACTATGTGGTTGCAGACCTACAACTTCTGGGTGTGGGAAAAATGTGAATCCGCATTTGTGATTCCCAAGAAACCCGCAAAAGGTTACTCAGAAGATCAGGTTCGGAATCTCAACCTCAAAGCAAAGTCAATGAATGCCTTGTATTGCGCGTTGAGTCTGAAAGAATTTGAACGAATCCAAGAGTGCACCACCGTCCACGAGATATGGAGGAGGTTGGAAGGCAATCATGAGGAGACGAGCTCAGAAGAAGATCTTGAGAAGAAGGAAACCGCGTGCCTTGGATTCATGGCCATCACGGATAATGACAGCGACGATGAGGTAAACTCGGATTTACAAGATGCTTTTAATGAGTTGTATGAGCTTAGTAAATCACTAAAAATAGAAAACAAAAGTATGAAAAAGAATCTTAGTTTTCTTAAATCTGAAAATGAAAGGCTAGAAAATAAACTTAAGGATCTAGAAATAAGCCCTAGTTCTAACACTTCTGAAAATGAAAATTTGTTTCTAGAAAATAAAAACCTAATTAATGAAAATATTAAATTGATTGAAGAAAATAATAGTTTAAAGTTAGAAATTTCTTATTTACAGACTAAGATGCATATTATAGAAAAAGAAATTGCATGTCTTAGGGAAAACTCTAACAAATTAATCAACGACGTAGATAATTTTTATAGCTCTAAGGTTGAGAAAGGATCTCCATCAAGGAGACCCGCTAACTTATCCGGATCCAAGCTCACTTGGATACCGAAGAAAGAATTAGAATCTTGTTTTGTAGGTTTCAGGGATAACTACAACACGAAGGACTGGACCTACAAGCTCAAGGCTGGTTAACTCGAGTTGGGAGAACCAAGGAGTAGACCAAGGAGGAGAACAAGAAGACCGACGAGACGGCGAACAAACAATGAACCCGCCGCACGTCGACCGCTAGACTGGAGACCAACACCGATGCCCGGGCCTCCAAGTTATGGATGGGAGCCCCATCCGATGTGGCATCCACCACCACCATTTGGGCCATTTTATTGGTCATGGTAGGTGAGGTAAAAAATTATTTACCCTATCTTTTTATCATAAGCATTTAGAAAGGGGGAGTTAAAAAATTATGAACTAATTGTCAATTTTTATGGGGGAGATGCAAGTTAGCTAAATTTCCTTTAGTAAGGGGGACAAAAATAATAGCTATCTTGTTGTTACAAAAAGGGGGAGGACATTACTTGTGTTAAAAGAAATTCATAGAAGAGTATGTTTTAAGGGGAAGTTATAGGAAATTTAATCAAACCTTTTTGATAATGTCAAAAAGGGGGAGGATTTTTTGCATTATTATTTATGATTTTGCCATCATCAAAAAGGGGGAGATTGTTGGTGCCAGAGCACCACGATCATTTGTTTTGATGATAACAAAACACGTGTTATTTAACATTTGCACTTGGAGTCTTAGATTTCAGGTCAATTGCAAATGGAGACGTGATCAGACCGAGTTCGAGCTCTCATCCAGGACGGATTGGAGGAGCTTGATGGAGAACAGAGGAGATTCGCGAGGAGCGATAGATTGAAGATGGAAGGAAAAGAAGAATATGATAGAAATATGTTTATTTCTTTCATGTACTTTTGTCTTTATTTCCTTGTTCTTTTTGTTCCTTAGAACATCATGTTAAAGAGGCTCAAAGTATCCTAACAGTAGTCCTAGGAACACCGGCACAACCCTAGGATACTTAGGTTTTCTGTAGAGAACTTAGAAAACCAATATAGGGTTCAAACGGCCTTTTCAGACGTCTGATAATATGTTTTAAGACGTCTGACTGTTGATTCAGATGTCTGATAACAATTAGGCTGGAATTAGGTAGTTCTTTCTGATGAAATCAGACGTCCAGATCTTAGTCCAAACGTCTTAGAAGACATCTAATGGACTTGCTAGAAGTCCAATTAGTGGACCGTTGGATGGCTTAACAAACAGTGGAGGATATGATCGTTAGAGCCTTATCAGACGTCCTTAAGCCTTTCCAGACATCTGATAAATGACCGTTTTGCCTCGGCTGACCCAAAATCTCTTCTCAGAGATTTTCTAGCCGTTGCACTCTCCTGGAAATCCATTCCCGCAGAAAAGTAGGTTTCCAGACGTCCAGACATAGTGCCAGACGTCCTCTATGTCGTCTGATAGACTTGCACTAGAACCCTGTTTATATCTGATTCAAGTCAGGAAGAAACCTGCCTAAAATCAGACGTGTGACCTTATTTTCAGACGTCTTAAACTGGTTTCCCAGATGTCTAATGCCAGGATCAGACGTCTGATAACCCTGTCAGTGCAATGATTGTTCCTGGTTTCGGCCTGATTCTCTTGGGCTTTGCTCCCAACGGCTATGGAAGCTTTCCTAAGCCTTCCAAAGCTTTCCTAAGGCCTCTATAAGTAGAAAGGAACCTCTTGCACACAAACACACACCTTGATACACAAGACACACCTAGTAATACACTTTCACACTCTTTTGTATCCAAGAAAAGCTCTTGCTCTCCAAGCACAAGTTCTACATCTTGAGAGCATCAAGCCTTTGCGCACCCGCTCTCCCGCCGTAATTCACGAGAGTGACGTTGCGCCGTCGCGTGGCTCACGCATCCGCGTCATCGATTCGATGCACTCCTTGCAAAGGGGAGTTTCCTAATTCCTATAGAAGCTAGGTTTAAATCTTTGTTGGCTCTATAGGACTATATTTGTTATTTATCTTTGTTATTTGGTTGGGTATTCGCTTTGCGAATTCCTGTCTCCTTTGTGGGACAAAATCCTTCTCGTGAAGAGAAGGGGTTGAGGAATGCTACCCTCGCACTTGTAGCGTGGTTGTAATTGAGATTGAATCACCCTCGTTTAAGTGATTCGTTTAGTGGATTTGATCAACTTGGTTGATCGGAAAATCCTAACTCGAGAGGGTTAGGTGGTGGTTTTCACTCGGTTTGGGTTTCCACCTAAAAATAATTGTGTACATTGTGTGATTGAATTTTTTGTGAGATTATTTATTTTCAATTCCGTAATTTATTACGTCACCCCCTCCTGGTAGGGAATCCACAAGTGGTATCAGAGCAGGTCTCGCATTATCGGCATTACAAACCGGCGAGAATCCAGATATGGAGGGAAAAGCGTTCGTGTAAACCGAAGGAGCTTCTGATGCTGAAGCTGCTTGAGGCCAAGCAACTGATTGCTGGAGCTGCAGTTGATTCTTCTCCCAACTGAGGGATTGGACAGCGTCACAAAGTGAGTCGCTTCTTCTGCAAGTGGTAGTAACGGTTATGATGGCTAGACGGCAATGGACGGAGGCGGAGGTTCGGAGCTCACCGGCGACACCTAAAAGAGCAAAATACGAGCTTTAAGCCCAAATTAAATCATCCCTGAGCGTCGCCGTGAGTCAAGGAGGGTGACAGCAGTGGAGTTTTTGTGTTTGGGGGTCTGCGAAGGTCGCACAATGTTGGTGATGGAGGATTTTTATGGGTGTGGTTGACAGCGACATCCAAAGATCAAAGGCTCCAATCAAGTTGGGGCTTTTGATCCCTGGGATGAGAGGAAGGTCATGGTGGTGGTCGCAAATTGTGTGGGTGCATGTGGCGGTGTGGCGGCTTCGTCGGAGGCATCACCGTCGTTGGAGAGGACGATGGGGGAGAATAGCGATTGTCGATCAAATTGGGTGGAGAAGGGGTTGAATCGAAGCTAGGGAGAGAGAGGGAGTGAGAGAGCCTATCTATTGGACGAAGGGGGTAGAATTTCACGCTAGTGTGGCTTTCTGGACGTGAAAGGGATGAATGTCTCTGGCAAGGGTAACGGCGACGACAACGAGGGTAGGAGGCCCTGTCTTTAGCCCACCAGGCACGGAAGAAGGCAAGGAAGAAGGAAGCGCTCTCAATTGGATTGTTGAGAGGCCATAGGAGGATGGGGGAGGATGTCACCGGAGTTGAGGTCGAAGACAGCCGGAGGAGAGGAGGAAGACTTGTTCTAGCCTTGAACATAACTTATTCTGACTGCCGAACACCATGGAACTTATATAGAGCTCAATTACGAGCTCAATTGGAGAAATTCACGAGTATGATTCCTGATTTTGGAAACCTAAACCTATAGATTTTGCAAGCTGGGTGGGATCCCCTCGCTCCAAATTAGAGCATGAGGTCTGGTGCAATTGGAAGGGGATCAACTTAGGATCAATTTCTCCAAGTTGGAGGGATTTAATCCTGAGTTGGAGGAGAAATCCTCTTCCAAAGGTTCGCAGTTTGAGTGTTAGGTTTCTGGTTAGGAAACCTACTGCTCATGGCGGAAAGGACCCAATTGTAAAGAAGGCTAGAAGAATAGGGCCCTATTTGCAATAAACTTTGAAAGTTAGGGGTTAGATTGTAAGAAATAGAGATCTTAGGGACCAAATTGTAAACGAGGTCAAGATATACTCTGATTAGGCCTAAATTTTGGTGTTAACCTAATTTGGATCCAAGGAATCTGATGGTAAACTTTTATTTATTTTTTACTACATTTGACTTGAAAATTTACACAGAAGCCCAAATCATGGTAAATTTCCATCTGAAACTCTGTTCTAGGTCAAAATAGGTTCAGATGGTCAAACCAAGGGTACCAAACCACTTAGAATATTTTTCTATAAATTTTAGAAGGTTTAAATTAATTTTATTCTAACCAGAACCATCCCAATTCAAATAGGGTTGATAATTAATGTTTTATGTGCTGTTTTGGTTCTTGAAATGCAAAAAATCCTATTTCTATCAATATGGACCCACTTCTTGATATTTAATGCTCAATTGACCTCTAATTAACCCCTGGGTAACCCCGTGGTTATTCTACACTTGTGATGTGATGTTAAAACTGCATAATTAACCCTATTTTATTATTTTCTTTTTAAAACGGATCAGAGTGGAATTATGGTCCTCAGGTCAAAATAGGTTCCACGGGATCGTGCTCCTCGATCTAGTCATAATCAAAAGACTTGGCCACCTTGAAGATATCCAATTACATCTTCTTGTCTCCAAAGGCGATTTCCATACATCCCGTGTCACAATCAATGTCCGCCTTAATCGTAACTAAGAAGGGTCTGGCCATGATGATGGGTGTGTTTTGTAGTTGTTTCGGGACTTCCATGCCAAGAACCAAAAAGTCAACCGGAGAGTAGAAGTCTTTGACCTGAATAATTACGTCCTTGACTTACCCCTTTGGGGTTTTCACAAATCTATCAGCCAATTGGATGGTTACAGGTGTGAGTTTCAATTCTCTAAATCCAAACTGGTGATACAGGGTTGTCGGGATGAGGTTGATCGAAGCACCTAAGTCCAAGAGCGCTCTATCAAATGTCATATTCCTGATATTACAAGAAATCAAGGGTGCTCTTGGGTTAGTTCGTTTGGGAGGCAGGCTGCTCAATATCACTAAACGAGCTTGTTTTAAGAGCACTACCTTACTAGGTGCTTAGGTTTTTGGCTTACGCTTCGGTGTACAGACATCCTTTAAGAACTTAGCGTAAGTTGGGATATGTTTAATTGCTTCGAGGAGCAGAATATTAATCTGGACTTGTTTGAAAATCTCCAACAGCTCCTCATTCTCAACTACAGCTTTCTTCTTCTTCCTTTTCTCCAAGGCCTCAGGGTATGGTGTTTGGGTTTGAATCGGGTCAGTTTCCATGTCCTTGGGTTCCTCCTGCTCACCCTCAGACTTGGGTATCTCAGGAAGTGATGTCACGGGAGGGGTTGGCCATTTGGGGTCCTGGGTTTTAGTGCCACTTCTCAAGGTAACCGCGTTGGCAGAGGCATTGAGACCATGGGTAGACCCTTGAGAAGAAGAGGAAGATGGAGCACTAAAACCAGGGGGTGTTTGTGGGGCTTGCTGGACCATGTGGGCATGTCCAGGATTGGCTTGGAACTCTTGCGAATTGGGGCCTCTGTTAATTACATTTCACGAGTTCAGTTGTGGCTGAGAAGGAAGGGATCCCTATTATTTACAGTCCAACACCTGGCTCAATTATCCCTTCACTAAGGCCATTTCTTTATGGTGTTTTTGATTCATGTCAGCCATCATTTTTATCACTATTTCCATTTGGTTTTGAGGGGGAGGGGTTGCCCTATTCTGATTTTAGGGTGGTTTAATCGGTGGGCCTTACTGATAGGAGGGGGATTAGGCCTGGGTTGATTCTGGAATTGATTCAGTTTTTGGTTTGTCCAGGAGAAATTCAGGTGATTACGCCATTTGGCATTGTAGGTGTTGGAGAAGGGGTTAGGTTTGGAATAACCTTGGATAGCTTGGACATCTTGAAAGATAGAAGGTGTCGAAGGGGAGGAAAGTGAGTATTTAGGGGTTGAAGGGGCAAAGGTCCCTCCCAGGAACAAAGTCAGGGGTTATTCTAGGTGCATTTGGCTCATTGGCTACACCAAGTCTACATTGTGAGCTCCCTTTGCTAGGGAGATGGTCTGTAGCGGGTTCTTGGTCTGGTTTAGCAGCTCATCGATCATTTAGTCCACCAATTCAACTCGATCCAATTTCTTTGCTATAATGTCCATGTCAACCATTCTAGGATTTGCTTGCACCTCATAGATCCCACCATGAGGTTGACTGGATCGATTAAACTGGGTCATGGAAGCATTGTTGAGCGAATTGTCACTCATGGGCTCAAAGAGTTCGAATGCGCACTCCTCATCTTTGTTCAAAAAGTTGCCTCCACATGAGGTATCAACAAAGTTCATAAGGTTGCTGTCTAGACCATTGTAGAAGATCTGGGCCAATTGCTACCTTGAAACCTCATGGTTTGGGCATTTCCTCAATAATTCATTAAATCACTCCCACACCTCATGGAATTGTTCCCCACCTTGGAGTATAAATGTGGTAATGGCTCTTCTGAGGGCACTGATTTTACCTATGGGGAAAAATTTCTTCAAAAATGCATGCCTCAATTCCTCCCAGGTGGAGATGGGTCTCCCTAAGGTTCTGAGCCAGTGAGATGCTTTGTCTTTTAGGGAGAAAGGGAGCATCTTAATCAAAACAGTGTCTATGCTGATGTTCTTGGGTTTCCCAGTTCTGGCCATCCGGTCAAGGTCCTCTAGGTGTTGGAAGGGGTCCTCGTTTGAGCTCCCGTGAAAGTGGCTCTGAATCAAGCTCAAGACATTAGGTTTCATCTCAAAATCATCTCCCCCTTCGGGGACCCTAAAATGGGGTTCGATCCAAATAGCAAACGAATCGTAAAAGTCGCGAAGGGGCCTAGGTTGGCCCTCCGGAGGGTGGGTTAGGTGGGTTCAATGGGGTTGCCCTTGAGGGTTTTGCAATCTATGTATGGCTTGCATCATGGTTTGGATTTGTTGTTGTTATAGTTGGTGGTTGGTAGAGATCTGGGCCTGAATGATGGCCATAGCATTGGGTGGGGGTTGCCCTATCCAAAACAAACAACTCGGGATGCTGTGATCGTCTCCCGTGCATATGCCAGGGAAGAACGGAGAGGGATGCGGAGAGAAACAGATGCGAGAAGTGTGTGCACAAACAAGCGGACAAGTCTAGTCCTTACAGTGTATACCTTAGGTGACCTACAAGCCTCAAAGGGAATGATCACGCTTGTAAGCACTTAACTGCCCTTCCCAATGTTAATCTGGCCAAGTTGATTATGAAGGGATTGAGGGGAAGGTTCTTCCTTTGGCTTTCGTTGTCAGTTTCGTAGACCCTACAACCGCGGTCGTTTGGCCCTTCCCCGTAGCCTAGACACCAAATTCTACAAAGGGAATAAAGGCCAAATGCCCAGCAAACAAAATCACACCTCCAAGACTTTAACCAGTCCTGCCTTGGGCACGTCTACTCCATTTTAATGAGGGGCTAGGCTAGTGCTTGTGCTCAAGATTTGTGATGAGGCGTTGATTGGGGTTGTGCCTCTTAGTTAATCGATTTGAGCATGTGTGCACTTAACAAGACATGGTTCTCAAGCAAGGATTTTAAGATGTGGTGTCTTTTAATGCTTGTCCTTACTTTAGTGCCTTTTAGGGTTGAAGTGCCTTAGTGTTTTCAGACAAGGTTCAAGTGGGCAAACAAAGTTTTGCACACAACAGGCGAAAGTCGATTTCCTTTAGAGTGATGTGGCCCTAGAAAAGCAACCCTAATGAGTTCACCCTAGTGTTCATGCAGTTCTACCAAGTGAGTTGATTTTAGCTATGGTGAGTGGTGCAGCCCAAGTCAAATCACGGCAGCTTCGCAAACACCACTCAAAAGAAAAAAGAACACTCAAAAAAATTATCTCCTTAAGAATGTTAGGGTGTATTTTTTGTTGGGTGATCAGTTTGGAATGTGGGTCAAGTAGCCATTTACAACGCCAATTTCTTTTTGTATTTTTCCTTTTTTTTAAGCACACAAACAATCAAAGGGTGGAGTGATACTCACAACTGGTCTTCGCTACACTTTACTCCATCTCTACCGTCGCGAATCGTGCTCCTTCGCCGCCCACGCGTTGAGTTCCTGCAATCAATCAAGTAGAGGAAGAAAATGAGTTAGACGATATGAATACGAATGCGAGATGAAAGCAACAAAAGAAATCTGTTGCCTCAGCAACGGCGCCAAAAATTGATGTGCGTGGGACGCGGTTGTTTAATTGTGTCGTTATAGCATGCATTCGCGATGTCGATTTTAATTTATAATGTGGATTTGGTGAGTCCAAGTGTCAAACACAAAAAGGCGTAAAATTGAATTACTTTGTTGCTTGTAGTTGTCACATGAAGTTTGGTTTGCTTGCGAGAAAATGAGAAAGAAAGAGAGAGAGGGAGAGAGGGAGAGGGAGAGAATAGGGTTAGAATTTTTCTTTGAATCACGACATTCATTCGAACAAAATGAGAGCTATATAAGAAACAACATCAACATTAACATTTAGCATGCAACTTGAGTTTGTTTGCAAATACAACAATAGCTAAAAGCTTAAACAAAAGCAATATGAAACTAAGGTAAAGAGAGAGAGAGAGAAGGCAAGGCAGCCACGGCGGTGGTGGGCTCCGTCGGCGGCTTGACAACTCCGACGAGTGTAAAGTCTGCTTGGTGAAGCTAGGAAGGAACTAGGAGTAGGGTGGAAGGTGTGTGTGTGTATTCAATGCCCTTGACTGGGGTGGTTGAAGGGGTTTAAATAGGAGAAAAGGGCTTCTAAATGAGGTAAAGGGGGTTTAGCAACGTCCCTGGACGTTGCTAAACCCCTTCCAAAAATGTCGCTGAAGCCCTCCAACCACTGGTGCATCGTAAACACGCTTCTTCTTCTTCTCAAGTTGCACCCGCAATTCGTGTGCTCACACTGTTAGCCGTCACATTAAAGATTGGACGGTTGAGATTTCGTGTGGGCTCGCGTTGCGGATAGCGCACATTCTCACTAGGGTGCATCCACACGTATCCGTTGCGCCGTGTGGCTCGATCCTCGCTGTCGGCTTTCATATCAGCAATCAAATTTCATCCGTACGTGCTCTTGCTGCCAATTGGAGCCCCGCTGCAGCTCGAACGGGCACTCGTTGCTCGTGAGTGAGGCACGGACCAGTGTGCTACGTGCGTTGGTTTGTCGCAGCACAAAAGTTTTGGTCGCTGCTCCTCAGCCGTTAGATGGGAGATGTACGACCGAGATCATGCGGTGAGGGTGTGCTGAAGAGAGGGTGCGGGCAATAGTGAGCTCTCAGCCGTATGATCAAAGGATTGGACAGCTTAAAGCGCTACTTCATGAGGCTGCGTGGGTGAGGGACGCGGTGGATGCGGTGACGTGGCTGCTTGTGGGCCGTTGATCTGATGATCAACGACCAGAACTTCTTGGGCTAATCGAGGGAGCTCTGGATGTCGGATTTGAGTGATTTTGAGTCCGTTGGACTCAATTCGTCGATCTGAGTTCATCCGTGCAGTCCAATTGCTCATTTGAGGCCTATTTCAATATGCACTTATACATACGGACATTAAACATTGACTATAAGTAATTTTAATTTGTCATGTATGCAATGCTCCCAAGGCTATTATGGTATATCATTAACATACACATATCCCCAGAACTGACCCCAGTTGATGGAATAATCATCCATAGATGTAGAGTTATCAATGCTGTGGAATCCGCGTCGTGATCTAGGGGATTTTGTCCCTTGGGAACCTGCGCGCTGCACTAGGGGGTGATGGAACCGCTCTCAGGGGGGTTTATAAGTAAGGGTTTGGGGTGGGGCTGAGTTCATGCCCTTCCAAACTTATTTATTGCGTTCAAATGACTTAGTAGTTGTCTTGAGGGACTTTCCTTTTGCTCATTCTTTGATAAGATTTTGTCGTTGAACTTTCACGTTCGGTGGAATGGTCGGAGAGTAATTATGTTCGAGCTTGCAGGCAAAGGTAAGTCTGCTTTGTTGCTGCTGCTCAACGTATGTGCTAAGGCGAGGGTTGCAAGGATTTTTTGTCAGGTTTTTGGAGCCAAGATGCCCATTGAGGCATTCGTGGACTTCAGGCGTGCCTATGCTTTGTAGCAAAGGATACCTTTGGACCCCCTTTCTTCCTTGCTTATTCACTCATTCCGCTTTGCTCTTTGTTGCAGCCTTTGGACGGTTTACTCAGGTGGACAACTTTGGGCATTGCGACGGTTCCTCCCAGCATGGGACTTGGGGTAGGGCAAGAAGAGTGGACCCTCTTGTTTTAAGGAGTTAAAGAGGAGGGAGGAGGAAGCCAAGAGAAGGCGAAGGAGGTTCCCTCAATGTGTCCGTGGGGAGAGTTCGGCGAGACGCTTATTGTGGGGGTGTCAACTGCGGGGGTGTGGTGGAGGACGACGCAGTGGGATCATCGATCCCTTCGGCTCCGCCTGGTCCATCCGACGGGTGCATGGTTGCAAATTCCCAGGCTTGGGTAGAGGCTGCTTCGATGGAGAGGCTAGTCCATCTCTGCCACCCTGTTCAACTCTCTTAGGGGCTGTTTGTTTGGAGGAATAGATGGAGAATTAGGTTTGAATTCCACGTTTGGCAGCATTTATTCCGGCGTTAGCGGATTCCGGAATTGAAGGGTGAATTCTGGAATAAACGAATTCCGCCAAAGTGGTGGAATTCCTTTATTCCGCTGGTTTATTCTGCCTCTTTCAACTCCCTCTCTCAACTTCACCATTAAAATTAGTTTATTCCTCCTACCAGGCACCTTAGGCGGAATAAATACTTTTAATTCTTCGATGTAACAACAAATACAACTAAACATTTAGGTGGAATAAAAATCCTTAATTTCTTCTACTATTTTACGTCCTTTTTTATTCCTCCTAATTATTCTTCCAGCCAAATAGGCCCTTAGTGACTCCACAAGGGTGGTGCAGGAGGACGCTGTTACCGATGGCTCCTTGTGTGACAATGTATTTGCCTGGTCGAATATGAGGTAAAGCTCGCGAAGGTGACGACAAGAGTGGATCTTTTCGGTCGGAGGGATCCTGGGACAGTCGACCAAGTAGTTGGATGTATCTGGGAATCCTTCATGGAAGGACCTACTGGAGGACTCGTGTCCAACGAGATAACGTCGACCAATGTGAAGCGTCCTAACTGTCCGAGGAGCTAAGCAAACCCATCGAGGATTACGTGCAAAATTTTAGATTCAGCGATATTTTTTATCCCTTACCAATGTTATTACCTTTTCCGCATCTCTACTTATTTTTTGGATTTCTCACATTAACTGATTAGAATGATTTGACGTGCATGCTATAATTGGATGATTAGGGGTGTTGATGAGAGAACTTGAATACCAAGAGACACCTGTACATATGCTATATTGGTTTGGGAAAGGGATATGTATAGAAATCTCTCGTTAAAAAGCTAATACATAATCAGTGGGCTATTTCGGACCACCAACGAAAAATACTTCACTAACCTTACGCTACGATTCCATGTGATAGCAAGCAGCTCACTCCACGATTCCACGAGGAAGAGGCACGAACTTTTTACTTTTATTTAATCGATGAATTTGGTAGTTGATAATTGCCCACAATACAAGCATATACCATATTGCTCGTTGTAGAATAAAAGACGGTCGGCTTTTCCAGTGACCTTTTTCACAGGTCATCATCCAATGGTCCAGCGACCTAAGGTTTCCCCCTCCCTACACTTTTTTTTAGTAGTTCGTTTCATGATTTAGTGATATTTTGTTTTATTTTATTTAATTTATAATTTTCTTTTCTTTTCCTAAATATCATCTAATGCCCTTTTTGCTAAAATCTCCGAAAACAACACCACACCACCACCACCACCACCACCACCACCACCCCCCCCGCCAGCCATCCTAGTAGCCCCATGTCCCAAGAACTGTTTGTTTTTAATTATCAAAAGACAAATGAAACAGTTAACTAGAAAAATAAAGGCAGCAATTGAAGGGTATCTGCTATTGTTAGCGTAACGTGGGCTGTCATGGTATCAGATTAGAATAGACTCTATTTATATACCTGTATGTTGTTCCATGTCGTGTTGGCTTTGCCAATAAATAAGATATTCACGGGTGCATCTTTAATAATACGTCGTTCTACTCTCTGACACCGTCATAACGACGGATTCATGTGGCACCGCTGTTTTCGGTAGGAGGATAGGGATTGTATTAGGATAAGATATTATTGTGATAAGTTATGGGACATGTAGTTACGATATAAGAATAAATGATAGTGTGATATATTATTAATGGTTATTTATTCGGTAATATTTTTTGATAGACGCAAAGAATTTTTGATATGATATTAACGATCGGTGATTAGTAATTATCTTATTCTTGTGATTCGATTTTTATATCACTTCGATTATATTAGCTACAATGTCACTATTTTGCTATGATGTCCTTATCCTATATTTTATCTTCCAACCAAACGAGATCTTATAGATTCTCCCATTTATAAGTTGACCATAAAATATTCATTTACGGTAGTCGTTCATTATTGCGTAGAGATAAAACATAATATTTGAAAATCATACATCTAAATAGATTTGTAGATCTAATCTAACATAGCATGCGCGACAGCATCGCATCTTCAGGACAGAACGGCATCAAGAACAGTGGGAGGACCACTCTTTGCTCAGAAGAGAACAGATAAAATCTTTACATTCTCCGTAATTACAATTGAGTTTTTTTATGGATAAAAATTGTAATTGTTCCCTCACGGTGCAAATTACGTGGGAGCGTACATTAAAAAGAGCTCGAATGATGTATAGGAGGTACCCCCGCTCCGTAGGTAACGTAAGCGCTACTCCCGCTCGGAGAGCAGTGCCATCCACGTGGGGGTCACCTGTCCCCGTCGGTTAGAGGGAGGGAAGGGCGCGGGGGGGTGGGGGGGTGGGGATCTCCCTTTTGATGCCGAGATGGGACTAGTATTTGGCGTCACTTTCCGTCACTTCCAAGGTTCACTGCATCTGTCGAGATAAAGTCGGCGGCCGATGTAATATTTTTCTAAGGTCGGTACGTCCGAACTAATAATGTTTTAAATCTTGAGTTGAATCGGTAGATTCAATCGGTCCAATCAATAATTGATGCCTCGCAGATTAGATTGATGGGTTCGAAGGATTAAAGTTAAAATTGATGTAAATCGATTAAAATCAAATTGGATTGATTAACTTGAATTTAGAATTTAAAATAATGATTTCAAAATCTATGTGTCTTTTTTAATTCTCAATTTTAATTATATTTTTTATTTTTACTTAGTATTTCATAAAAATTGGTAATATAATTAGAGTTGAAAAATAATTTTTTTTTACCATATATTTTTAATAATTTTTTATTAAATATCAGCCTAATCTAGTTGAATTTGATTGAATCCATATAAATTAATCTAAAATTCTTATAATTTAATATTTTTTAATTTTTCATTTACTGACATCGTGCTGATATCATCATCGATCCAATCTATACAAATCACTGAAAAAAAATACCTAACCAAGCTTTTTGATGGAGGAAGATTTGCTTGGGCTAGGTGGTCAATTCCACCAATTTTACGAGTTCGCTAGGATAGAGGGCCATTGCCACTGTTGCCCACATGCAATCATGTTGCTCGAGTCTCCAAGGGTCTGGGTTGGGTACGAGTCCCATCCCCCTATGCCTTGGAAAATGGCATATGTGATTATTTCTTGTACAGTCCGGTGAAGTCCCTTGTTTTCGGGCGCATGTTCTTCTCGTTAAAGGGCACTACTGGCTATAATTAAGATTGACTATTATTTTCTTTTGGTTAAATGCAATTCATCAGAGAGTCACCTCATCTACCATTCCATTGCCTCGATCCTCATATCCAACCCCAATCCTCGTGTTGTCATTTCAATCTTTGAATCATTAGTGGCTTTTCCACTTAGTGTCGTCAAAGTTGACACAGTATTGGTAGGCTTAAGGGGCTTCGAACTCTCAGATGGCTAGGTTGATCAGTCATTGATCGAGCCTACGAGGCCTAACAGCGAGTTGGGCTACCGCTGAGGTGTCGGGATGGGTGGCCACCCTTGGGTACTTTTAGCAAATGAATCAGTTGACATTTGGGTGATCCGCCCATCGCAGGAGCTCCCCACCTCGACTTGTATTTGAACTGGGTTGGCTAGCATTTTGGGGTGAACTTGGCTTCCTCTCTCCCACCGGTGGCTGGTTTGTGAATGGAGGGGAGGCTTCTATCGAATGGGTCTGGATGCGCATCGGTTAGCCTTTTCTATTTATTTCTATCCAAATTTAAATTTAATGCTCCAAATGTTGAAACTTTAGCATAAAAAAATCTTTTCGAGTCCGATCACAACATGCAGCACTAACGATCAATTTACAAAAATTAGCTAGTCTTAAGAATATCAATGAAAAGGATTCCGACTTGCAATTTGTTATTTTTATGCTAATTCCAGGTGCGAGATCCGTCTGCATGCGCTGCTGCAATTGTAAGTTTTTTATAATAGAAAAAGGGAAAGCAAACGCTTCCTTCGAAGCCACAATCGATGCCCAAAAGGAAGGTGCAGATCCCAGGAGAAGACGTGCTGTCCAGAATAAGAAGATGATCGTCTGCTGCGGAAGAAACGGTTCAGATGAGTAGTCGTGGTAACGACCATGAAAGAAGCTTTTGTCAACAGGTGCTCTTTGCAATATCAAAGTTTGAGTTATCTACATATACTCCCCCTCAATATACAGTTTGATTAGTATGTATTTTGTTAGAGTGTACCGTACCGTAACAAACCATGAGATCCCAAATATCCCATGACGCCAAATCATACATCTGCATCGCAAGAGGATGGACTCGCCGTATTGTCGGATGCTGCTTACTTTGCACGTATCTACGTATGTATATAGATAATGGTTGTTGTATCCCCAAAAGGGCCTTTTTGTTTTTTTTTTTTGCTTCATGTAAAGAGGTCGGTATGATTATGGGTTGAGTAACGGTAAAGGCATCCGAGATCTCACCTTGGATATCTCTCACCATTAAGATCTCATCCCACAAGGGAATTCGTGTTAATTCATCCGATGGTTGACAAGGCGTCTCAGGTGAAATCTTTGGTGAGATCCGAGTGTCTTTACCATTTCTCTTCTTAGTTTTTTTCCTTGTACCAGAATAGTTCTCTCTCAACATATAAATATATATCTTTGGATGCCAAAGAGACTCCCTTGTACAATGTCACCACCACCTGCATCCCCGTTGCAATGGCTTAGCTTAGTGGCAGCCGTATGGCTCCAATCCATCAATGGCCCCAACACAGATTTCCCCATCTACTCCTCCCAACTTAAGTCCCTCCTCTCCACCACCCAACTCCGCCTTATCTTCCTCATCTCCGCCTCCGACGTTGGCAAGCTCTTTGGCTTCCTCTCAGGCATTGCCACCCTCCACCTCCCACTCCCCATAGTCCTTCTCGTCGGCGCATCTCTCATCTTCTTTGGCTACTTCCTTCAGTACCTCCTCCTCGTCACCGGCTCCCTATCATCCCCCTCCTCCTACTGGAAGTTCCTCCTCCTTAGTGTCGTCTCCGGCAACGGCATATGCTGGATCAACACCGTCTCCTACATCATCTCCGTGCGCAACTTCCCAGCGTGTCGACGTGTGGCCGTGGGCCTGAGCACAAGCTACGTAGGCGTCAGTGCCGTCGTCTACACCGCGTTGGCCGACGCAATCTCAAACACACCACCGGAGCGCAAGGCGCGCACGTACCTCCTTTTAAATGCCGTGGTGCCCCTTGCGGTTGCATTTGTGACCGCACCATTCGCAAGCGAGGTGGTACGCGGATCGCGGGGCGGCACGGATGGCAGTGCAACGAGGGACAGGAGGTTGCTCCTGGCGTTGTTCTCGATCGCGGTGGCCACAGGGGTGTTTGCAACTGTGGGGAGCATCGGCCGAATGCTGGCGTCGCACGTTCTACTGATTGGCCTCGCAGCAATGCTGGCGGGGGCACCGCTAGTTGCTCCTTTGTGGTCGTGGTGGTGCAAGGAGGGGGAGAGGAAGAACAAGGTCTATAACGAAGAAGGTGTAGGGAGTGGAGTGGTGGTGGGAAGTGGAGGTGATGGTGATGAAGTGGTGGTCGTGGTGGTGGAGGAGGATGAGGAGGAGGAGGAGGAGGAGAGTGTGTGGATGACGTTAAGGAGCGTGGAGTTCTGGTTGTACTTCTTCGGGTACCTTCTGGGGCCGACAGTGGGATTGGTTTTCCTCAATAACTTGGGACAGGTGGCGGAATCTCGTGGTGTGGAGAGGACGTCCTCTGTGGTCTCCCTCTCATCTTCGTTTGGATTGCTCGGTCGCCTGCTTCCGCCATTGTTGGACTACTTCTGTGAAGGGTATGTGGGTGGTCCTTGATGTCTCCCATGCATGATGATATTATTTGGACATGATCACATGCATAGCATACATCCACACATACTTGCATGGTACAATTTTTTGCCCTGCTATTGTCTTCAACCTTGATATCTCTTATGCGTTCCACGTGTCCAATTACACGCAATCATCAATAGCTACAGCTGTCTGTGGGTGGGGTTAGAATGTGTCAATCATTGTAAGGTTTGTCTGCTTATACTTCAATCCCTTCAGTAGGCCTAACTAAATCAAAGTCGGTGGTTAGAAGTTAACGTAAGAGAGACAGAGGAACCATATATATGCAAAATTAATATTTAAAAGTAAAAATTTTATTAAATTCAGATGAGGTTATATTTTATAATATTTAAGTCATTTAAATTAAATACATTCGATGCAAGGGATAAAAATGTTAGATTAATTTAAAATTTTATATTTATATATAATAATTTTAATTTTTAAATTTTCACTTCAAAATATTACTTGTGATGGAATGAAAGTTTTTTTTTTTTTATTATTTTAGTGTTATATATAGTCCTAAATTTAACTTTATACGTGAGACTCGTGCAAATTTCTTTTGAGAAAAGCGGAAATGAAAGGAATTTTTGTTGTTTTTCCAATGTATTGAGAATAAAATTAAATTAACTTAGGACTACCGGCCGGTTGTTTATATATATATATATAGGGATGTTTGAAAGCTACTTATACGAACATTGGAAGATGACTCCATGTGAAAATGTTCTCCATATAGATGAAAAATCTTAAGAATTTCCAATATTTTTCAAGAAACGATTTCAAATATGTTGCCTCATTTTTCTTAGAGTGACTAACATAAAGGTCATGAATTTATATGTGTTGACTGCTGGGTTATTGTTGATCTTTCTAATTATTGAAAACATGTAGATTTTTCGTAAGTTTTTTGTTGAGGTTTTATTACGAAAATGACATGGGTCCGTGGTTGGAAATAAGGATTAAAATAAAAGGTTCAGTTGGAAAATTTTGTCTAACATTAGTAAATGATAACAAGGTGAATGGTAAAAGAGATTATATTACATTGATGTAGAATAAGAGCGTGAAGGACTGCGTTGATGTTTTTTTAATGTTTAAGGACAACATTCAAGTTGAGGTTCAAATTTAAGGACTCTTATCTGAATTACTCTTATCTTTATTCCTCTTTGTCTATCATGATAAACCTTTTTTCGTGGGTCATTTATATTCGTGTAATTACTTAGCATTTTCAAGCTTTAATTTACAAAAATTATTCAATTGTAACGTTGAAACTCACAGTTTTCCTCGGATGGAAATGCCATATAGAGGTACAATTTAAGGGATAAGAATACACATTTTCATACTTCCAACATCTACTAATTACCAAAATAGTTGAACTCCTTTCACAAACTATGTTAAATCCAATGATATATGCATGTGGCATACAACATGCTTGCTGCTAATTTTATTGTAATTCACTGACAACCCTTCTCTGCACTTGTTTTGCAACAGCAATCACTTGATCTCAAGGCCAGCATTTATGGCAGTTCTAGCAACTACATTGGCTTTGTGCTTCTTCTTACTAATCAACACAACTAGCATTGCTTTATACTTCAGCACTGCCACCATTAGTGCATGCACAGGAGCAATCACCATTGTTGCTGTTTCAACAACCGAAGAACTCTTTGGTGGGAAACACTTTGGCGTCAATCATAACCTCATCATCGCTAGCATACCAATTGGTTCCATTTTATTCAGCTACTTTGCAGCAGTAGTGTATCGGAGATCAGAGGATGCTAATGGTCTATGCATAGGAAGTGCATGCTACAGGATGACATTGACCATATGGGGCATCTTTTGCACCATTGGAACATTTTTATACGTGATTCTCTACATGCGAACTAGAAAGGAAGGTTCGCAAATGATCAATGGTGTACAGCTTACTAAGAAAGAGGTTGTTTCAAATAATAATACAGCACGGAAGGGCAATGTAACAAGATGTGATGCAACCATGTATAATCTTTTTGTATGCATAGACAAGTGATTTATTTTATGAGTTCTTTTATAAGACATAGGGAGTTATCCATGTTTAATGCATAAAATTAGTAATGACTACACCTAAATCTTCAGATTGATTACCGAACTTGATGCTTTGAGAAATATTATTTTGTTTGACGAATTTCAATGTTATATCAAAAACGTCAAAATAATTGAAAAATATTTTGACTTTTAACTTCTAATGATAAAATTGACGTTTCCTTCCAAGTTTGTTTTTGTAGAAATTTTTTCAAATTATGAAAAAAAAAATGACCACAATGCTACAAAGTAATGTAACGATATCGGTAACGATCCGATTTTCAAATTCCAACGATACACGAAAATCAGATCGACTCGACTGATCTCAAGATCCAGTCGTCCAACGAGAAAGTAACTAAAAGAGCAGTAAAATAAATCATATTCATCGTGTATATAAATAGCAGTAATAAAATACAGCAGTAAAGAAAGAAATATTACATTATATATTACCACAACAGTAGAGAAATAAACATGTACATAAATATGAAGCTTACAATAAAAAAGTACAGGGGTAACAGAAACTACTTACTACAACGAAAAGAAAGTACAGTGGGTACTACACAAGTAACACTACTGGGCTCTACTAGGCCCAGCGTCCTCTGTAGCGGCCGACTCTGGCTGCTCATCACCTGGTCCTAAAAAGGTAACAAAGGTGGCACGTCAGCGAAATGCTGAGTAGAGTGGCAATTAAAAGTTAAAAGAAACGGTAAGGTGGACAGTAGCTGTTATATTTATAATTTCTTGCTTTAATTTTTCCATTTATTCACTATTGAATTGTTTCTCAGATTTTTCTTTTGATCTCGAATGTTCCTCGTGGAAACAATCTTGATTGCAGTCTTTTCCGAAAAGTAGAAGTAAGACGTGGTGCTCTCCTAGCCAGGAGAGTCCCTTGTGGTGGTCCTACCCTCAGTCAACCACCCCAAGGTCGCTAACAGACGTAACGGTGACTACGGCATGCGCGATAAACGCACGGGTAGCTACCCCGCACTGGCACGCGGTTAGTCGTTTCCGTTAACGGGTGCGCCCAAAGCACAGCACGAAACCAGTATAGGGCAGAGCCCTCTCAGTAACAGGGGTCCAGCCCCTCCACAGTAACCAAATAGGGGCCTTGCCCCTCCACAATTCGCGCACCCTCGCCTAATTATCCTGGTTTACCCAGTGGGCCTAACAAGTCGGTGTAGGAGGGCTAGCAGAACCCCGGGGCCTGTGGGGTAGCTAGTGCTTTCCCTACACTAGTAGCTCTCCTCGATACTGTGTACACGAGGGCCAAAAGTCGGTACAAAGTGGCCAGACCTAACCTTGGGTCCCTGGGGCGGCTAGCTCCGCTCTGCACTAAACAGGGGGACAGTTGCTCTCCATGGTACTCCGTACACAAGGGTCAACTCATTCCCCCAATTCTATTCCATTCACTTTCCAGGAGTTCTACTCCTAATTCCCCGTAGGGTTCATGCTCTTTTAACTCAGCCAATTTAGGTTTCATCATTCCAGCTTTATATCCATATAACCCATGTTCTCAACAGTAATTATTCATTTATAAACAAGCAGTCGTTAACCAATTTACAGGCAGTTATCGTTTCCTTTCTACTTTTCCAAGACGGCAATGTATATATATATTCAACTAGTTTTCCCGTTATAGGATTCATGCCATACCCTAGGATCTATCATTCAATCTAGTTTTCAAGTCCTAGGATTCATGCAATGCCCTAGGATTTATCATTCAATCTAATTTTTCAACCCTAGGGTTCATGCAATGCCCTAGACTCTATTAATTATTTCACAATTGCATAATTTTTGATAAATAATTGAAAGGGCTACTCTACCCAAAAAACTGGAGTACTGGGGGCATGGTCGGCAATCTCGCGTGCCTCTGCAACCCCCAAAGCCGAAACGGAACGAGGTCCTAACACAAGGATCAACACAAGGAGTTACTCAGAACGGTATACAATTACTGTAAACAGGTAAAGGAACTAAATCTGGGAAGAACGAAACATGAAACGCGGAAAACGGACTCCGAACGGACCCTAAACTGGTAAAAAACAACCAATCTGTCCAAAATCAGACATCTAGAACTTCTTCCAGACGTCTTAAAAGATAGCTCAGGTCATACCTTGGTCTGCGCAGTCCTTCAGACGTCCAGAAACCCGTTGGACCGTCTGGACTTAGTTTCCAAACGTTCGATTGTCACCCCGAACATCTGGAGGCCCTCTCCGTCGTCTGGTGCTGTGCCCAAACGTCTGACCTGTGTGGGATGGCGAGCCCTTGCACCTTCCCGAACAAGTTCTGCAAACACACACGCCCGCTCCCATTAGGAAAAGGTGCAGAAGACCTCGGCGGAACGGTTGCATGGCCGTACATGCGAAAGGAGAAGATAAAAAATAACGTACCTATCAGACGTCTGGACCTTCCTCCAGACGTCTCCATCGTCGTATGGACGTAAGTCTAGACGTCTGATTCTGGGAAATTTTCCCAGAATCAGAACCTTTTCGCTCTCCGCCCGCAACGCACGGCCGTGCCGCGTTGCATCCGCCTGCTGCCTAAGCTGCAACAGCTCCTCCGCGGCACCACACACTCGCTACTCTCCCGCCTGTCGTCTCTAGCTGCTCCGACAAGCTCGCACCCTCACGGTAGAGCTCCTTCTTCCTCTCGCAACAACCCCTCCTCCCCGCACACTCGCAGCAGCCGCTGCTGCCGCTCTCGCCCGCTCGCGCTCTCTCGCTAATAGGGAGAAGAAGAAGAAGGCAATGGAGTGAGGGTGAGGGAGAGGGGGAAGCGTATTTGAAGGCAGTCGTGGGGAGAGAGAAAGAGAAAAGATGCGTCTGCAGGGAGGGAGGAAAGAGAAGGAGGAGGGCGGCAGGTTCAGTCTGCGCGTGCATGCGCACAGACGCAAACCCGTACGCCGAAAAATTTAATTCCAGACGTCTGGCCGACTTCCCAGACGTCTTAAACGACGCTTGATGCCCTAGTCGTAACAATATAACAAACTCGAAGGAACTTGCGCTAACTAGGGTGCGAGAAAGAACAATATATGCATAACAAACTCAAAGAGGATCGAAGCCGGTCCGAAAAGACGTACCCACGAAAAGCTCCGGGTACCGCTCCCTCATCGCCGCCTCAGGCTCCCCAGGTAGCCTCCTCGTACCGCTGGCTCCTCCACAAGACCTTCACCAGGAGTACTTGCTTTCATCTCGGACTGCGGACGGCTCTGTCAAGAATCTGCACTGGCTGCTCGGGATAGGTCAGGTCATTGCCCACCTCGACGCTCTCGTGACTCAGGATGTGACTAGGATCGGCGACGTACTTCCTGAGGTTGGACACGTGGAACACGTCGTGCACACCAGAAAGCTGAGGAGGGAGGGCAAGCTTGTAAGCAACGGGTCCAACCCACTCCAGGACCTCAAAGGGCTCCACGAACATCGGGTCGAGCTTCCCTCTCACCCCAAACCGTTGTAGGCCCTTCATGGGCGAAACACGAAGGAAGACGTGATCCCCAACCTCAAACTGCACCTCTCTGCGTTTCCGATCTGCGTAGCTCTTCTGCCTACTCCTGACAGTGCGGAGTCGCCTGTGAATCTGCTCGACTACCTCCTGACTCTGCCGGATCAACCTGGGGCCAACCTCCCACTTGGTCCCCACCTCAACCCAACTCAAGGGTGCCGTACATCTCCATCCGAATAGAGTCTCGTAGGGTGCCATGCCGATGCTCGAGTGATAACTGTTATTATTGTTATTATATGCAAACTCCGCCATGGGCAAGTGCTCCTCCCAAGAGCCCCTCTAGTCCAGTACACAGACATACAAAAGGTCCTCAAGTGTCTATATCGTGCGCTCAGACTATCCGTCCATCTGGGGTGGTAAGCTGTACTGAACCTCAACCGCGTCCCCAGGGCCTGCTGAAACTCAGCCCAAAACTGGGACGTAAAGCGTGTATCTCGGTCGGATACGATCTCCCGCAGAACTCCGTGTAGACGTACCATGTCACGGATATACCTATCTGCCAACTGTGCTGGTCCCAAGGTGACTTGGATCGGCAAGAAACGCGCCGTCTTCGTCAATCTATCAACGATTACTTAGACTGCGTCGTGTCCTCGCTGTGTAACAGGTAAGCCCACCACCAAGTCCATGGTGATGCTCTCCCACTTCCACTCTGGCACTGGAAGTGGATGTAGCGGCCCTGCAGGCCTCTGATGCTCGGCTTTCACCTGTTGGCACTGATGATGGTCGGTCGATAACTAGGTTTTGTTATAGAAATATCGTTGTAGTATAGCTAGTTATTGCCATCATTACATATATTTTTTTACTCGAAAAATAAAGTTCTCCCGAGGTCGAACTCAGGGAGCAAGTCGTATTCTAGGGGTACAAAGTTTTTATTACAAAAATAAAGAGAGAGAGAGAGATAGAGATGGAAATTTGGTGGCTTCTTCTTCTTCTCTTCTTTCTTCCTCTTTGTCTCTTCTTTCTTCTCTTCCTGCTCTTCTTGTCTTCTCTCTTCTTGGCTCTTGAATCTTTCTTTCTTTTGCTTGCTTCCTTCAGATCTTCTTCTCGTGTTCTTCTTCTTCTTTTCTTGCTTCTTCTCTTCTTTCTTTTTCTTCAAAGCTTCTTCTTCTCTTCCTCCTCGTGTTTTGCTTTTCTTCTTTGTCTTCTTTTCTGTTCTTCTTTTCTTCTTTTTCTTCTTCGTTGCGGTCCTGCTCGTCTTTTCTTCTCCTTCTTCTCGTCCTCAGAGCGTCGTCTGATTGTTCAATCAGATGACTTAAGTAACCCGTTGCTACAGTGCATCCTCCTTCCTTCGTTCTTCTCCTATGCCTGCACACTCACAGTTCGGTCAGGGCAAAAACCTACTCTACCCTCTCCCCGCGTCTCTCTCTCTGAATTCGCTCTTAGGAAAGCTCTCCCAGAGCAACCGGTTAATTGGGTACGCGGGTCGCGCCCGGGTCCAGGCCCACCGGCGTGCGGTGGTGGGCGAGGAGTGCAGGTCGGGCTAATCGGGTCGGGGCCAGGTCCGCGGGGCGTGAGCGCGGACGAGGCCGGGTAATCGAGCGGGTGAAGGGGACCTCACCCCGTGAACTGAGGCAAACAGCTTAAGGCACTTTTTGCCTTTAAGCGCTTGCTTGCCTCGGTGAGTTTCCGAGGTGGGACTAAATGTCCCACCTCAATTGGACGCCCGCGCGGAGGAGGCAGCGGGCAGTCGAGGCTTCACGCGAGGGCTTCACCTCAACTGCAGCCTGGAGCTTCGGGGAAATACCTCGCACAGCCTGGGAGCGTGACCTGGGCGCGACGCGCCTGGAGCAGCAGGTCGAAGGAGCTTCTTCACCTCAGCAATGGCGGCGGCGAGCGAAGTACCTGCCCACAGAGAAACGGCCTCTCGGCCTAATCAGATGCGCGGAGGACCTTCGCCGTAGCACGGCGAAGGTGGTCGGAGGGTCTGCAGGTGGTGGGGCGGAGCCTAAGGCCCGCCCTAGGTCAAACTGCAGGTTGGGAGATGGGTTTGGTCGGTGGAGTTGCAGAGGGCGATTTGGGGGAAGTGGAAGGGCGGAGGATGATCAGGGTGAGGAGGCGAAGGTTCTGCGGTGGTCGGCGAGCCGTGTGGGTTGCTGGCATGATGGGAGCGGGTCGCCGGAGTGTGGTCGGAGGTGTGGAAGATGACGGTGGTCGGGTCGGTCGAGGGTGTAATTGACTGTAAAATAGGGAGGAAAAGAAAGAGGGGATAGACAAGACTAATTCTAACCTAGCTAAAGTGACGAAGGGGACGAAGAGGCTGCCGGCTCGTACCTACCGGAGCTGGAGAAGAAATGCCCAGTGGGGGAGGACGGCGGCGACGACGGGGTAGAGGCAGCGCGCGCCGGTATTGCGCGACGCGGAGGAGAATCAGGAAGAAGTCTCTGCTGCTGGTATTGCGGCAGAGCGAAGAGGAGGAGGAGGAGGAACCGCCGGAGCTGGAGGGCTTCTGCCGGAGTGGGAAGAGAGGAAAGTGAGGGGGTATCTCCGTCAGATCCGAGCTGGGAAGAACGGTGGAGCGACGGGGGTATTTATAGGGGTAGAATCAGAGAGGAGGGCGGAGGGAGACGACGTGTCTCCCTCGCCGGAGGATGCCGGAGGAAGGAGATCCACACCGTCCGTGCGTTCGCACGGGCGGTATGGGTGGTCGCAGCACTTAGGGGGGTGCTCCTGCGGTGGCTGACGACGCAGGGCACCCCCATTTGACTTGGCAGGCCCCCCTTACCCTGCGCGGTGCCATGCTCCGCGCAAGGTCGCCGGAGCATGGTGCTGCTCAGGTTTTGCAGGAGGGATCTAAACGTAAAGAACGAAGGAGAGTTAGGGGCCAAAATGTGAGGGTTTCAAAAGATAAGGACCAAAACGTAAAGTCGGTTAAGAAGGTCTCTTCCTAGGCTCAAGTTTTTATGCATGACTAAATGTGACGTAAGGATTTTAATGGTGAAATTTATTTCTAGGTCAGACCTTGTTTGACCGGCTAATTTACGTAAAAACCCAAATTAATTTATTAATTGGGCATGGTTCTCAATGTAGGTCAAAATGGGTTCCTAAGGCCAAATTTAAAGTCCTAAACCCTAGAGATTATTTTTCTATGAATTTTAAAGGATTTATTTGATTTTTAACTTACCTCGAACCACGTGAATTGAAGTGGATTTGTTTTAGGGTTACAGATTGTCATTTGATTCTTAAATTGCACATGAACCCATTTCTGATTGATTCAACCCACTTTTATCTTATTTAGATCATTTGACCTATGTTCGATTTCTAAGAAATTTCGTTTATGTACTGCAATGGTGAAATTGCAGTTTTTAACCTTTATTTTATGTTTTCTTCTCAGAACACTTATTCCTCAATTTAAGCCCTTTGCTAAGTTATGTAGGAGCTTTTATCCTTTGTATTAGGTCAAAATGAGCTAGTTATGGCTCATGATGAGGTTCTCATCATACCCCCATGCCTAGCTTTTGCTAGTCCCTTAGCAAAAACTTAAGGTTTCAACCCTTGTTCTAGACCATGAAGTTCTTAATAGCTTCAGATAAGTGCTTTTTCATTTAAACTTAAATTAGGTTAGAATGCTGACCATAGGCTTAAAAGGTACTCTAGTACCAATCAAGATCCAAATCTGTCTAGCCTCAGCCTCAGTCCTTAGCAAAGGTTTTTAAGGCCCACAAGAACTAACCTAAGGTCTATTGGACTTTGTGGTTAAAGCACCCGTGCTTGAAATGATTTTAGCCTTGGTTTAGCTCGCAGTGCGTTTTATAAGAGAGAGATAGAAAGTTTTTCTGTTTGGAGAGTTTTCTCTCTCTTTTTCTTTTTAGTTCTAGCCTAGGATTGGCTTTTCAACACGGTCTGTATCAGATTCATTGCTCCCATCATCAATCCTCAAGGGTTCCTGGCAATCGATGCTTCGAGATAGCACCGCCCATGGCAACCCCCGGAACCCTGGCTATTGAGATTTTGAGATAATCCCATCCATGGTGTTCCGTGGCTGAATTCAGACCCTGGCAATTGACACTTCGAGATAATGCCATCCATGGAATCTGAACCAGCAGAGTGCTTACATGCCCCCAGTAGGATATGTAAATATCCTAAGAGACAAGCACCGAGGAAATGATATTTTGTTACGCATCTTCGAGGGGATTTCCCGCCTCTCCGCGCTGGGAACTCGTCCAAATCAACTTGTGTTGATCGGCCGCTCCTATTCTAGGTGTACTTTTCAGAATTTTGCGACGCTTCTGCGTGATTTTGATTTTTACGCTTACTGAACCAGGCTGTGTTTGAGGTAGGGTGCTTAGGTTACTGAGTCCCGTAAACCAAAAATTAGTTAATGAGGCCAAATACTCCCTAAGCCTTAGACCTAATACTTCAGCTTTTCATTTTCCTCAACCTCTTGAGGAGTGTCCAGATCTTAATGGGTACTAAGTGTCTATTCAAGAATGCCTAAGGTTTGCGTTCTTACTAATCTTATTATGCACTTTTTAGTTATTTTCTTGAATGAGGTCTAAAACTTAGGTTAATTCCTTAGTTCCTTACTAATGACTATCACTTGTTTCTCATATTTTGTGCTCCTTTTTTCCTTTTATTTCTTTTCTCCTTCTCCTTCACAAAATTTCCTTTCTCCTCTTATTCTCTTATTCTTTTTCGAAAAATTTTTAATTTTTATGGTGTTTTTGGCATATGTGAATTTTTTGTTTGAAACCTTTTCTTACACGTTTTGCACTTTCATACCCCCCCATGCCTAAGATTTGCAATGTCCTCATTATAACTTAGGGGGTTTTTATTCAACTTAGTTCATACATTAAGACAGATGTTTTAATGAGTGAATGGGTCGGGGTGAGTGTTGCAGACGATTTTTAATCTCAGATGCAAGCACTTGAGGTGGAGTCGGCTGTCCTAAAGTGTGAATTTCAAGTGCACAAAGGTTTTAGAAAAGGTTTCAGGTTTTTAAAGAGAATGACGGGCTGCCTCCCATTGAGCGCTAAATTTGATGCCTTCAGCCAAGCGGGAAATGCGATGGAGAGGGGATGGTGAAATCAGCAGAGTTTTGTAATACAAGCACCTTGATTAAGAACCTGGTTGGTCCAACCAGGTGCTTGTTCAGATCAACAGGCTGATGATGCAGCCTAAACCCAATCAATCTGGTGGGTTGATAGATGTGGATAAAAAGATGTGGAACCCACCATATATTATGAAGCTCAGATGGATGTGGAAGTGAAAACGCAGGGTTTGGCTGAGTCGAATCAGCCTGGTCAGAGTAGGGACCCGTAGAATAATCAATGAATGACGCGGAAACCCTACAGGGGTAATCAGAGAATGATGGAGCATGATATGTAGTCTGATCAGTGTTCCAAACCCGATGTGGAAATGCAATCGGCTCGGTGAGAGGTGAATCTGAATAGAAATTGAGTCCGGTTGCGGGTCGGGGTTGGGAAGAGGTTTTGATCCGTTCTGTGTGTGCGGACGAGGTGGCCATTGTGTACGAGGGCTCTTCTAGAAAGGAATGACAGGTGATTTTCTGTAAAGAATCCTCTGGGTAACTATCAAATGCCTGAAGAGTGTCAGTAGGATGAAAGAAATCTGAATTGAGAAAAGGTTTGAATTCTGGGTTGCAATCACTCTTGGCATTTTCTATTTTTGGTTCCTGAGGATCGAAAAGGAATGATTCTGTGTTATCAGTGATCTCGGAAATCAGGACCTCAGAGTCGGAGTCAGAGTCATGTGAACTGAGGTCGTAGATGGGCCTGGCATGTTCAGGAAGGAGAATCTCTCCGCAATTATAGTCGGATCTGAAGTTGTCGGAGAGTTTGCGAAAATGAGATTCATGATTATGAATTCCACCGCAGCATAAATCATCAGATGTGGAATCAGCAGCCTGACTGGGGTTTAGCCTATATGTTAATTCTGGGCTTAAAAAGGTATTCTGTCCAGGCTCAAGCTCGAAGCTGGTAGGATAGACCCAATTAAAACCTTGCTCATCCAACTCCTCAGTTTCTGTATCATAAATTGGCATGACTTTCGAAAAATCGATCAAATTTTCTAAGGATGTTGGAGAGGGATATTCATCAAATAGAGGCCCGGAATCATATTCTGTAAAAATTTGATCTTTCCCATAAGGGGCCTTATAATCTTCCTAATAAGTTTCAGATCTAGGTTCTAGGCTTAGGATGTGGGTAGAATTATTAGAACCTAAGTCCGAATAACCTTCGAGGGCCACCTTATCAAAATAAGGGGCGGAATTTATACCCTCAAAAGGTTCAGTTCTGATCTTATTATTGCAGGAGTTTTGGAATTCTAGGCTTGGCAATTCATGGTCTAAGTTTGGCTCATCATTGTGTTCTCCTGCAATATCCCAACCTAATTTAACATTGTCTTCTATCTGGGTTGGGATTCCACAACCACTTGGTGCCTTAGTCCCGAGATCTAGGAAACTGGATTGTTCCTTATTACTGTTCCAAGATGGTTCATCCTCTGTTTCTGATATATACGGGTATTTTTGGTTGATAATTTGTTCTACTGATTTCATCATTTGTACCCGTTTTATAAGGGCATCTTGGTGTTGTTCCCAAAGTACAGGATTTGTCAAGCATTGAAGGTATTCAGATTGGTGTAATTTTTCTATCTCAATGTATCCTGTCATGAGCATATCTCGGTGAAATCGCTTGGCTTCGGGATAACCGGGTTTTAGTTTGTTATAACGTTGTAGTATAGCCGGTTATTACCAACATTTCAAATATATAAATTTTTTACTCGGAAAATAAAAGAGTTCCCGAGGTCGAACTCAGGGAGCAAGTTGTATTCTAGAGATATACATGTTTCTTTTACAAAATAAAGAAAGAGAGAGGGAAAGAATTTGTTGTTCTCTTTGTTTTCTCCTCGTGATGTTCTTCTTTCTTTCTTCAGATCTCCTTCTTCTTCTTTGTTCTGCAGAGGTGATGCTCCTCTTTCTTTCTTCAGATCTCCTTCTTCTTCTTCCTTCGTTTCTGTCTTGGCCTCTCTTCTTCTTTTTCTGCAGTCTCTTCTGTGAAGGTTTCTTCTTCCTTGGCTCTGCTGTACTTCTTCTTTGCAGCCTTTCCTCTTCTTCTGCCTTGCTCAGCCTCTTCTTTAGAGTTTCTTCTTGTTTCTCCTCCCTGCGGCTAAGTGTCAGCTTCTTCTTTTCTTTTTCAGCCAGGGACGTCACCCCTCCTTCCTTCTTTTCCCTTCAGGCCGTCGTCTGATTTCCAAATCAGACGACTTAACTACCTGTTGCTACAGTCAGCTTCCTTCTTCTTCCGCGGGTCTTCTTCTTCGCCTGTGCCTGCACACTTCAGAGCTTTTCGTCAAGAGGCAAAACCTACTCTACCCAACCCCCCCCCCCGCGTCTCTCTCTCTCTCTGAAACCACTCTTGGGAAAGCTCTCCCAGAGCTGCCGGGTAACCGGGTTCGGGTCAGGCCCGGGTCCAGGCCCACCGGCGTGCGTGGTGGGCGAGGAGTGCAGGTCAGTCTTAAGTCGGGTCGGGTCGGGTCAGGTCCGCGGGGCGTGAGCGCGGACGAGACCGGGTAACCGGGCGGGTGAAGGGGACCTCACCCCGTGTGCTGAGGCAGTAAGCCTCCAGCACTTTTGCGTCTTATGTCGCTGCGACTCTTCAGGCGTTTCCGAGGTGGGACTAAATGTCCCACCTCAATTGCGCGCCCGCAGCGGGGAAATCAGCGGGAGATTGCGGCGTCACGCGAAGCTTTCTTCCTTAGCTGCGAACCTGGTGTTTTGCCAAAACTCCTCGCAAGGCCTGGGAGTTGAATCTGGGCTTGGCGCTGAGCATGGCGCGCCTGTAGCTGCAGGCGGAAGCAGTTCCTCCCGCGCGGCAATGGCGGCGGAGGTCGGGTGGTCTGTTCACAAGAAAATGGCCTCTCGGCCTAATCAGAAAGTGCCAGGAGCTTCGCCAGGGTGCGGCGAAGCTCGTGTGGGTGGTGGCGAGGCGCGGGGCGGCGTGCGAGGGCTGCCCTAGGTCGGACTGTGGGTCGGAGGATGGGTCTGTTCGGTGGGGTTGCAGAGGGTGATGTGGGGGAAGTGGCAGGGCGGAGGTTGATCAGGGTGAGGAGGCGGAGGTCCTGCGGTGGTCGGCGAGCCGTGTGGGTCGCTGAGGTGATGGGAGCGGCTCGCCGGAGGGTGGTCGGAGACGAAGGGGGTGACGATGGTCAGGGTCAGTCGAGGGCTTAATTGAATAAATGAAAAGCGGGGAAAGAAAGAGGAGAAGAAGGGGAGTAGCTCTAGCTTACTTGCAGGGACGAAGGGGGAGGAACAGGGCGACAGTCGTATCGACTGTCGCCAGAGAAGACGATGCTCAGGGAAAGGGGCGGCGGCGAGCAGAGAGCCGGAGAGGCGCCAGCTGGGTGCGGCGTGGCGCGGGAAGAGCAGGGGAGGAAGTCTCTGCTGCTGGTATTGCGGCAGAGCGAAGAGGAGAAGGGGGAGGAACCGCCGGAGCTGGTGAGCGTCTGCCGGAGAGAGAAGAGAGGAAAGTTGGGGATTTTCTCCGTCAGATCCAAGCTGGGAAGAACGGTGGAGCGACGGGGGTATTTATAGGGACCGAATCAGGGAGGAAGGCGGAGGGAGACGACGTGTCTCCCTCGCCGGAGGATGGCCGGAAACAAGAACCCATACCGTCCGTGCGTTCGCACGGCCGGTATGGTGGGTTATAGCGACCAGGGGGGTGTCCCTGCGACGGCTGACGACGCAGGGCACCCCCGGTTTACTTGCTAGGTCCCCCACCTCACCCTGCGCGGCGCCATGCTCCGCGCAAGGTCGCCGGAGCATGGTGCTGGCAGGTTTTGCAGGGGGGACCTGATCGCAAAGAACGAAGGAGAGTTAGGGGCCAAAATGCGAGGGTTCAAAAGTTGAGGGCCAAAGAGTAAATATATGAGGACCAAAGTGTAAAGTCGGTCAAGGAGGTTTCTTCTTAGGCTCAAGTTTTTATACATGACTAATTAGGACCTAAGGAATCTGATGGTGAATTTCATTTATATATTAAACCTTGTTTGACCGGTCAATTTACGTAAAAACCCAAATTAAGTTATTAATTGGGCATGGTTCTCAATGTAGGTCAAAATGGGTTCTGAAGGCCAAATTGAAGGTTCTAAACCCTAGAGATTATTTTTCTATGAATTTTAGAGGGTTTATTCTATTTTTACTTTGCCTCGAACCTTGTGAATTGAAGTGGGTTGTTTTAGGGTTACAGATTATCATTTAGTTTCTTGGAATTGCTGTAGCCCTCGCTAGATCATTTCATCCCACTTTTATTCTTATTAAGCTGCTTTGACCTATGTTTGGGCCCTGAATTACCCTGTATGCATATTATACTGGTAAAATTGCATTTTTACCCCTTATGACTTGTTTTCTTCTTAAACTCAGAATTCTCTGAGTTAAGCCTTTCCTTGAGATATGTAGGAGCTTTTATCCTTTGTATTAGGTCAAAATGAGCTAGTTATGGCTCATGATGAGGTTCTCATCACTCGGGTTGATCTTTTTGTAACTTCTGTCAATAGAATTTGGGCACAGTTTATGATGAAAGTTGTGGTTGTTGGGACATCAACCTGAATGTTTTCTATTGGTGTTGAGGGTTTACATTTGATTTCATAGAATTCAAGGGCATCCTCAATCATCTTATCTTTCATGGATCTCAGATATTCAGGATTTTTGAATGGTAGTCTTAATTGGTGTGGCTGCATCTTTGAATTAGGTGGTGGAATCAAGATATAGAATCGAAGTTTGAATCAAGATGGAAGAAGGGGATTTTGTTCAGAATCAGAGGAAAGAGGGGCTATGTGAATGATTTCTGCAAAAACAAGGGAGCCGAGGCTTAGCCTCGGGGAGAGTGAATTTCTATAGGAGATTTCAAGGACCTCCTGCAAAATACTGAAGGACTGGATGAGATAAGCAGGTGCTGGACCCAATTAAGACACCCAAAAATTGTTGGGTGACTATAGAGGTGCGGGGCAGATGGACCCCGTGATCAGAAAGATCGTCCACCTGAGAATTACCTGGGCAGCCAGAGAGGGTGAGTCCCGCGAAGACCCCTACACGGTAGAGCGTCCCCACGGGTTACAGGGTTTCCCCCACCCACCTCTCTTGTCACTGAGATTCCAGGTAGACCAGAATGGGGATCTTGACCTCTTAAGTCTACCAATTTTAGTTTAAGATCAGGGTGCTTAAAGTTACACTTGAACTCTTAGGTATTTTGAGTGCAAAGAGTGACCTAAGTTGAAGGTTAGTTGACCCAAGTGGTCGACTTTACCTGCTAGTTCTGTTAAGAACTTATTAGGTCTTGTTTTTTAAGGTTCAAGTGTCTTTAGAGAGCCAACTTGTTTTAGGGTTTCTTTGGATAGGTGTTTTCAGACAATGGCTTGGGCACACTTCTTTTAGGGTTTCTCAGTTCTTGCTTAAAAGTGTGTCTCTAAATCCCTAATGTTGAATCTTATGTTGGCTCTATTTGGTCCAATTAGTTCTTTGTTGGGTAATTAGGGCTCAAGCAAGAATGTGTTAGCCCTTAAATACCCTTAATAGTGTGCAGGAATAATGGGTTGAAAACATGCAACTTTTTATGGTTTACTAAGTATAGAAGACAGGTTAGCCCTATATTGCTTGTTCTTTTCTTTTCTTCCTCTTTAGAATTTAGGGGTTGAGAGGATAGAAAATTACCTGTCCTCGGAGTGGTTGTCGTGCGGTTGCTTGTCTTCTTGATTTCCTGTAGCTACACAAAAGAGGAGAGATTATTAGAAATTTAAAAATAGGAATTTAATTACCTCTAGAATAGCCGTTGCTCCCCGGCAACGGCGCCAAAGTGATGATGGTCGGCCGATAACTAGGTTTTGTTATAGAAATAGCGTTGTAGTATAGCTAGTTATTGCCAACATTACATATATTTTTTTACTCGGAAAATAAAGTTCTCCCGAGGTCGAACTCAGGGAGCAAGTCGTATTCTAGGGGTACAAAGTTTTTATTACAAAAATAAAGAGAGAGAGAGAGATAGAGATGGAAATTTGGTGGTTTCTTCTTCTTCTCTTCTTTCTTCCTCTTTGTCTCTTCTTTCTTCTCTTCCTGTTCTTCTTGTCTTCTCTCTTCTTGGCTCTTGAATCTTTCTTTCTTTTGCTTGCTTCCTTCAGATCTTCTTCTCGTGTTCTTCTTCTTCTTTTCTTGCTTCTTCTCTTCTTTCTTTTTCTTCAGAGCTTCTTCTTCTCTTCCTCCTCGTGTTTTGCTTTTCTTCTTTGTCTTCTTCTTTTCTGTTCTTCTTTTCTTCTTTTTCTTCTTCGTTGCGGTCCTGCTCGTCTTTTCTTCTCCTTCTTCTTCGTCCTCAGAGCGTCGTCTGATTGTTCAATCAGATGACTTAAGTAACCCATTGCTACAGTGCGTCCTTATTCCTTCGTTCTTCTCCTATGCCTGCACACTCACAGTTCGGTCAGGGCAAAAACCTACTCTACCCTCTCCCCGCGTCTCTCTCTCTGAATTCGCTCTTAGGAAAGCTCTCCCAGAGCAACCGGTTAATCGGGTACGCGGGTCGCGCCCGGGTCCAGGCCCACCGGCGTGCGGTGGTGGGCGAGGAGTGTAGGTCGGGCTAATCGGGTCGGGGCCAGGTCCGCGGGGCGTGAGCGCGGACGAGGCCGGGTAATCGGGCGGGTGAAGGGGACCTCACCCCGTGAACTGAGGCAAACAGCTTAAGGCACGTTTTGCCTTTAAGCGCTTGCTTGCCTCGGTGAGTTTCCGAGGTGGGACTAAATGTCCCACCTCAATTGGACGCCCGCGCGGAGGAGGCAGCGGGCAGTCGAGGCTTCACGCGAGGGCTTCGCCTCAACTGCAGCCTGGAGCTTCGGGGAAATACCTCGCACAGCCTGGGAGCGTGACCTGGGCGCGACGCACCTGGAGCAACAGGTCGAAGGAGCTTCTTCACCTCAGCAATGGCGGCGGCGAGCGAAGTACCTGCCCACAAAGAAATGGCCTCTCGGCCTAATCAAATGCGCCGAGGACCTTCGCCGTGTCTGCAGGTGGCGGGGCGGAGCCTAAGGCCTGCCCTAGGTCAAACTGTAGGTTGGGAGATGGGTTTGGTCGGTGGAGTTGCAGAGGGTGATTTGGGGGAAGTGGAAGGGCGGAGGATGATCAGGGTGAGGAGGCGAAGGTTTTGCGGTGGTCGGCGATCCGTGTGGGTTGCTGGAGTGATGGGAGCGGGTCGCCGGAGTGTGGCCGGAGGTGTGGAAGATGACGGTGGTCGGGTCGGTCGAGGGTGTAATTGACTGTAAAATAGGGAGGAAAAGAAAGAGGGGATAGACAAGACTAATTCTAACCTAGCTAAAGTGACGAAGGGGACGAAGAGGCTGCCGGCTCGTACCTACCGGAGCTGGAGAAGAAATGCCCAGTGGGGGAGGACGGCGGCGACGACGGGGCAGAGGCAGCGCGCGCCGGTATTACGCGACGCGGAGGAGAATCAGGAAGAAGTCTCTGCTGCTGGTATTGCGGCAAAGCGAAGAGGAGGAGGAGGAACCGCCAGAGCTGGAGGGCTTCTGCCGGAGTGGGAAGAGAGGAAAGTGAGGGGGTATCTCCGTCAGATCCGAGCTGGGAAGAACGGCGGAGCGACGGGGGTATTTATAGGGGTAGAATCAGAGAGGAGGGCGGAGGGAGACGACGTGTCTCCCTCGCCGGAGGATGCCGGAGGAAGGAGATCCATACCGTCCGTGCGTTCGCACGGGCGGTATGGGTGGTCGCAGCACTCAGGGGGGTGCTCCTGCGGTGGCTAACGACGTAGGGCACCCCCATTTGACTTGGCAGGCCCCCCCTTACCCTGCACGGCGCCATGCTCCGCGCAAGGTCGCCGGAGCATGGTGCTGCTCAGGTTTTGCAGGAGGGACCTAAACGTAAAGAACGAAGGAGAGTTAGCGGCCAAAATGTGAGGGTTTCAAAAGATGAGGACCAAAACGTAAAGTCGGTCAAGAAGGTTTCTTCTTAGGCTCAAGTTTTTATGCATGACTAAATGTGACGTAAGGATTTTAATGGTGAAATTTATTTCTAGGTCAGACCTTGTTTGACCGGCTAATTTACATAAAAACCCAAATTAATTTATTAATTGGGCATGGTTCTCAATGTAGGTCAAAATGGGTTCCTAAGGCCAAATTGAAAGTCCTAAACCCTAGAGATTATTTTTCTATGAATTTTAAAGGGTTTAGTTGATTTTTAACTTACCTCGAACCACGTGAATTGAAGTGGATTTGTTTTAGGGTTACAGATTGTCATTTGATTCTTAAATTGCACATGAATCCATTTCTGATTGATTCAACCCACTTTTATCTTATTTAGATCATTTGACCTATGTTCGATTTCTGAGAAATTACATTTATGTACTGCAATGGTGAAATTGCAGTTTTTAACCTTTATTTCATTTTTTCTTCTCAGAACACTTATTCCTCAATTTAAGCCCTTTGCTAAGTTATGTAGGAGCTTTTATCCTTTGTATTAGGTCAAAATGAGCTAGTTATGGCTCATGATAAGGTTCTCATCAGGCACACTAAACACTGCTGCACGAATTCACCCACATCCCACTTCATCCCCCTCCACCAAAACTCACGTCTCAAGTCATGATACATCTTCGTGTTTCCGGGATGTATGGTGAATCTGGAGCCGTGTGCCTCAGTCAGGAGCTCTCTCAATAGCTCCTCGTCTATGGGAATGCACAAACGTCCCCTCAGGTGCAACACTTGGTCTGTGAAAGAGAAGTCCCCCGGGTCTCCTGACAGTACTCTGTCGCGCAAGGACTGTAAGTACGGGTCAGCCATCTGTTCTGTGATGATGCGATCAATCAGCTCTGGCCTCCTCTGTCGTGTCACAGTCACTGCCCCACAGTGCCCCCGTAACTTTAGGGGTCGCTAACTGCCCATCTCCTCCAAAAGGCTCCAACTCTGCACCTGTAAACTGGCCAAGTGTGAGGGCGCCTTCCGGTTCAAGGCATCAGCCACCACGTTGGCCTTTCCCGGGTGGTAGGAAATGCTGCAGTCATAGTCCTTCAAGAGCTCCAACCAACGTCTCTGTCTCATGCTGAGCTCCTTCTAATCAAATAGGTATCTGAGGCTCTTGTGATATGTGAAAATCTCGAAGGACTCACCATACAAGTAGTACCTCCAGGTCTTCAGCGCGAAGACAACAGCTGCCAGCTCCAGGTCGTGGGTAGGGTAGCTATGCTCGTGGGGCTTCAGTTGCCGCGAAGCGTAAGCGACAACGTGACCTATCTGCATGAGCACACCCCCTAACCCCTGCAAAGAGGCGTCCGTGTACACAACAAACCTGCCACTACTGTCTGGGATGGTGAGCACGGGAGCCGAAGTCAGCCTCTCCTTCAGCTCATGAAAACATGCCTCACAGGCGTCAGTCCAAGTGAAGGGCACGTCCTTCCGAGTCAACTGTGTCATAGGACGTGCAATCAGTGAAAATCCCCTGATAAACCGCCTGTAGTAACCTGCCAGTCCCAAGAAACTGCGAATCTCAGTAACCGTACGCGGTCTCTCCCACCTGAGCACTGCCTCGACCTTGGTTGGGTCCATTGCCAAGCCATCTCCAGATATCACATGACCTAAGAAGGTCACCTCCCTCAACCAGAACTCGCACTTGCTGTATTTGGCGTACAGCCTACATCGTCTCAGTGTGTCCAAAACCATCCGCAAGTGCTGTCCGTGCTACATCTGATCTCGAGAATAGATGAGCACATCATCAATGAATACCACCACAAATTGGTCCAAGTACGGTCTAAACACCCGGTTCATCAAGTCCATGAAGGCAGCGGGGGCATTGGTCAGCCCAAACGGCATGACCAGAAACTCGTAATATCTGTACCGGGTGCGGAAAGCTGTCTTAGAGATGTCTGCCTCCTTGATCCTCAACTGGTGGTATCCAGACCTCAAGTCGATCTTGGAGAATACCGTGGCACCTCGCAACTGGTCAAACAAGTCATCGATCCTCGGCAGCGGATATCCATTCTTGATGGTGACCTTATTCAGCTGTCGGTAGTCCACACAAAGGCGTAGGGTACCATCCTTCTTCTTTACAAACAGTACCGGGGCTCCCCAGGGAGACGTGCTAGGCCTTACAAAGCCCTTCTCCAAAAGATCATGTAACTGAGACTTGAGCTCTCGCAGCTCAAATGGTGCCATCCTGTATGGTGCGGTGGAGATGGGGCTGGTTCCTGGTACTAGTGAGATTTCAAACTCGATCTCACGCTCAGGCGGTAGTCCTGGCAACTCGTCTGGGAACACGTCGGGGTACCCTCTGACCATCGGGATACTCTGAAAGTCTGCCACAGGGCTGGGCTTTGCCACCACACAAGCTGGGAAGCCCTCACACCCCTGGCTCAAAAGTCTCACCGCCTGAAGTGCAGAAATGCACCTGAAGCCTCCGTCCACTGGCTGCCTGTGGAACTCGAAAGAAGGCAACTCCGGTATGGAGAAGACGATCTTCCTATCAAAACAGTCCACAAGGCGTGGTAAGCGGACAGCCAGTCCATCCCCAGAATTGCGCCAAAGTTCTCCATCCGTATCATAATCAGGTCAGCGGGAAGGCTATGTCCCCCAATACTGACCTCGCAACCCATGTATACCTCCTCAGCTACAAACAGCTAACCACTCGGACCTCTGATCACAAACGGATCCTCTAACAGCATATAATCCTGGCCCAAACTAACTACGAAACAAGCGGCGACAAACAAGTGTGTAGCATCGGAATCGAAAAACGTGTAAACGAGTCTGCAAGAAACTGAAACCATACATGCCACCACTGATCCCGAAGCTCTGGCATCCCTGTGTGTCAGGGAGTTGATACGCCCCTCAGCCCTAAGTGCGTATGAAGCAGCCACACTCTACGTCGGACGGGTAGCTGCTGGCCGGTACCCTCCCCGTGACTGCTATCCTCCTCCTCGCGCTGGTTCGGTGCCAATCCTCTATGGTTTTAATATCTCGTTGTAGTATAGTATAGAGGAGCAGTTACCAGTTTAATATAATTTGTTACTCGGAAAATAAAAGTTTTCCCAGGTCAAACTCAGGGAGCAAATTGTATTCTAGAAGTACAAAGTTTCTATTACAAAAGTGAAAAGAGAGAGAGAGAGAGAGATTTATTTTGTTGGCTTTTTCTTCTTCTCTCTTCTTTCTCGTCTTTGTCTTCTTCTCTTCTGTGCTCTTCTCTTGGGTTCTTCAGTCTTCTTCCTTCTGTTCTTATTATTCCTCTTCTGTTCTTCTTCTTTCTTTCTTCTTCTTCTTGTCTTCTCTTTTCTTGTCTTCTCTTTTCCCTTTTTCTTCTCTGCGGTAGTGGTGATCCTCCTCTTCTTTTTCTTTCTTTCTTTTCCTTCCTTGCTTCTTCTTTTCTTTCTTCAGGGCGTCGTCTGATTTTTCAATCAGACGACTTAAGTAGCTTTTGCTACAGTGCGTCTTCTTTCTTTCTTTCCTCTGTGGCTTTCTTCTTCTTCTTCTTCTCGCAGTCCTTCTTCTTCTTGTCTTCTCTTTTCTCTTCTGTGCCTGCACACTCACAGTTTGTTCAGAAGGCAAAAACCTACTCTACCCTCCCCCGCGTCTCTCTCTCTCAGAATTCACTCGTAGGATAGCTCTCCCAGAGCTGCCGGGTATTCGGGTACGGGTCGCGCCCGGGTCTAGGCCCACCGGCGTGCGTGGTGGGCGAGGAGTATTTGAGTCAAGTCGGGTCGGGTCGGCCGGATCCGCGTGATGAGCTCGCGGACCGGGCGGGTGAAGCAGGTGAGAGGGACCTCACCCCGTGTGCTAAGGCGATAAGCCTACAACACTTTTACAATTTATGCAGGCGTGCCGCTTCAGAGTCTTCCGAGGTGGGACCAAATGTCCCACCCCAATTGGGCGCCTGCAGCTGAGAAAGCTGCAGGCAATCGCGGCTGTGCGCAGAGCTTTCTCCCCAGCTGCGGGCCTGGGCAGGTGCGCAAGGGCGAACCTCGCGTCCTGGGGAGTCTGGCCTGGGCGAAGCGAGGCTACAGCTGCAGGCGGAAGAAGCTTCACCTGCTCAGCAATGGCGGTGGAGGACGGGTGACCTGTTCACAGTAAAACGGCCTCTCGGCCTAATCAGAAGGTGCAGGGAGCTTCGCCGGAGTGCGGCGAAGCTCGTGCGGGTGGTGACGAGGCGTGGGGCGGCGTGGTGAGGCGGAGGTTTTGGGTCGGTCGACGAGTCGTGTGGGGTGGTGGAATGATGGGAGCGAGTCACCGGAGGTTGGCCGGAGATGGAGAAGGTGAGGGCGATTTGGCGCGGTTGAAGGGTGGTTGAACAAATTGAAGTAGGGAAAAGAAAGAGGGAGGAAGAGAAAAAACTGTACCTACTTGGAGGGACGAGGGGGACCGGAGTAGGGCGACAGTCGTATCGACTGTCGCCGGAGAAGAAGATGCCCAGTGAGAAGGGGGCGGCGGCGAGGAGAGAGCGGGAGAGCGTGTGCTGGGTACGGCGCGACGTGGGAAGAGCGGGTGAAGGCAGCTCTGCTGCTGGTAATGCGGCAGAGCGACGAGGAGGAGGAGGAAGAACTGCCGAAGCAGGGGGCTTCTGCCGGAGTGGGAAGAGAGGAAAGGGGGGAGATTTCTCCGTCAGAACCGAGCTGTTGAGTTCGGTGGATGGGGGCGATTTTTATAGAGGTGGAATCAGAGAGGAGGACGGAGGGAGGCGACGTGCCTCCCTCGCCGGAGGACGCCGGAGATGCAGACCCATACCTTCCACGCATTCGCACGGGAGGTATGGGTGGTTGCAGAGACCATGGAGGTGTCCCTGCGACGGCAGACGTCGCAGGGAACCCCCGGTTGACTTGGCAGAGGGTCTCCCTTACCCTGCGCGGCGCCATGCTCCGCGCAAAGTCGCCGGAGCATGGCGCTGCTCAGGGTTTTGCAGGGAGGACCTAAATGCAAAGAATGAAGAAGAGTTAGGGGCCAAAATGCGAGGGTTTCAAAAGTTGAGGGTCAAAAAGTAATAGATGAGGACCAAAATGCAAAGTCGGTCAAGAAGGTCTCTTCTTAGGCTCAAGTTTTCATGCATGACTAAATGGGGCCTAAGGATTCTAATGGTGAATTTTATTTCTAGATCAGACCTTGTTTGACTGATCAATTTACGTAAAAATCCAAATTAAGTCATTAATTGGGCATTGTTCTCAATGTAGGTCAAAATGGGTTCCTAAGGCCAAATTGAAGGTTCTAAACCCTAGAGATTATTTCTATACAAATTGTAGATGGTTTATTCGATTTTTTATTTGCCTCGAACCTCGTGAATTGAAGTGGGTTTATTTTTAGGGTTAAAGGATGTCATTTAATTCTTTAGAGTTGCTGTAGCCCTTATTGGATCAACTCATCCCACTTTTCTTCTTATTAGGTTAGTTTGACCTATGTTTGGATCCTAAGTTACCATGTTTTCAGATTGGATTGGTGAAATTGCATTTTTACCCCTTAGTTTCTGTTTTCTTTACAAACTCAGAATTTCTCTGAGTCAAGCCTTTCTATAGTTATGTAGGAGATTTTTCTTGCAAATCTAGGTTAGATGGTGCTAGTTTAGGGTTTATGACGAGGTTCTCATCATACCCCCATGCCTAGCTTTTGCTAGTCCCTTAGCAAAAACCTAAGGTTTTAACCTCTGTTCTAGACCATGAAGTTTTTAATAGCTTCAGATAAGTGCTTTTTCATTTGAGCTTAGATTAGGTTAGAATGCTGACCATAGGCCTAAAAGGTACTCTAGTACCAATCAAGATCCAGATCTGTCTAGCCTTAGCCTCAGTCCTTAACAAAGGTTTTTAAGGCCTACAAGAACTAACCTAAGGTCTATTAGACTTTGTGGTTAAAGCACCCGTGCTTGGAATGATTTTAGCCCTGGCTCAGTTCGCAGTGCGTTTTGCAAGAGAGAGAGATAGAAAATTTTTCTGTTTGGAGAGTTTTCTCTCTCTTTTTCTTTTTTAATTCTAGCCTAGGATTGGCTTCTCAACACGGTCTGTATCAGATTCCTTGCTTCCATCATTAATCCTCAAGGGTTCCTGGCACTCGATGCTTCGAGATAGCACCGCCCATGGCAACCCCCGGAACCCTGGCTATTGAGATTTCGAGATAATCCCATCCATGGTGTTCCGTGGCTGAATCCAGACCCTGCCAATTGACACTTCGTAATAATGCCATCCATGGAATCTGAACCAGCAGAGTGCTTACATGCCCCCAGTAGGATATGTAAATATCCTAAGAGATAAGCACCGAGGAGATGATATTTTGTTACGCATCTTCGAGGGGATTTCCCGCCTCTCAGCGCTGGGAACTCGTTCAAATCAACTTGTATTGATCAGCCGCTCCTACTGTAGGTGTACTTTTCAGAATTTTGTGACGCTTTTGATTTTTACGCTTACTGAACCAGGCTGTGTGTGAGGTTAGGGTGCTTAGTTTACTGAGTACCGTAGACCAAAAGTTAGTTAATGAGGTCAAATACTCCCTAAGCCTTAGACCTAATGCTTAAGCTTTTCATTTTCCTCAACCTCTTGAGGAGTGTCTAGATCTTAATGGGTACTAAGAGTCTATCCAAGAATGCCTAAGGTTTGCATTCTTACTAATCCCATTGTGCACTTTTCATTTCTTTTCTTGAATGGGGTCTAGAACTTAGGTTAATTCCTTAGTTTCTTACTAATGACTACCTTTTTCTCATAATTTTGTGCTCCTTTTTCATTTTGTTTCTTTTCCTTTTCCCACAAAATTTCCTTCTCCTCTTATTCTCTTTTTCTTTTTTCGAAAAATTTTTTAATTTTTATGGTGTTTTTGGCATATGTGAATTTTTTTGTTTAAAACCTTTTCTTACAAGTTTTGCACTTTTATACCCCCCATGCCTAAGGTTTGCAATGTCCTCATTGTGACTAGGGGGTTTTTTATTTACTTAGTTCATTCCTTAAGACAGAAATTTGGATGAGTGAATGGGTCAAGATGAATTTTGCGGACGATTTCTAATCCCAGATGCAAGCATCTGAGGTGGGGTCGGCTGTCTATAAGGGTGAACGTTAAGTGCACAAAAGTGTGAAAAAGGTTTTGGATTTTTAGGAAAATGATGGGTTGCCTCCCGTTAAGCGCTGAGTTTTATGCCATCGGCTGGGCGCAATAAGCTCAAGGGGAATGGAGGATATAAGATGATTCAGCCAAATAAGTAGAAGTCACATCAATAAACGGCTTGAGTCTCTGACCGTTCATGATGAAAGGTTCGGAATCGTGGCTGAGCGGACTGATTTCGATAGCTCCATTTCCAAAAACCTGTCAGACTAAATATGGTCCGACCCACTTGGATCGCAGCTTTCCTGGGAAAAGTTTGAGTCGAGCATCAAAGAGTAGGACCTTCTGACCAGGATGAAAGATCTTTCTCGAGATATGCTTGTCATGGAAGGCTTTAACCCGCTCCTTGTAGATTCGCGAGTTCTCATACGCGTCTAGGCGTAATTCATCGATCTCGCTGATTTGGAGTTTTCTTTGGGTTCAAGCCTTTGAAAGATCTAGATTACAATTCCGTACTACCGAATAGGCTTTATGCTCCAGTTCTACGGGAAGGTGACACGCCTTCCCGTATACCAGTCTAAAGGGAGACATGCCTAATTGGGTTTTGTGGGCTGTCCTATAGGCCCACAATGCTTCCGAAAGTCGGGACGACCAGTCCTTCCTGTCAGGCCGAACAGTGACCTGCAGGATTTTCTTGATCTCCCGATTTGATAGCTCAGCTAGACCATTAGTTTGGGGGTGGTAAGGAGTAGAGATTCGGTGAGACACCCCGTATTTGGTCATCAGTGACCTAAACTGAGCGTTCGTAAAGTGGGTCCCTCCATCAAAGATTATGGCACGGGGAATCCCGAACCTTGAGAAAATGTTTTGATGAATGAATTTGAGAACAATTTTGTGATCACAGGTTCGGGTCGGTATGGCTTCGATCCATTTGGACATGTAGTCCACAGCAAGCAGAATGTATTCGAAACCATCCGAAATAGGAAAGGGGCCCATAAAATCAATCCCCCAAACATCAAAGATTTCGCATACGAGAATTGGCTGCAAAGGCATCATGTCGCGACGGTTCATGTTGCCCAAGGTCTGGCAACGAATGCATGCCTTGCAGTGACTGTATGCGTCTTTGAATAGTGTAGGCCAGTAAAAGCCACACTGGAGGACTTTTGATGCGGTTTTATGCCCAGAGAAATGGCCACCGCATGTCTGGTCATGGCAGAAAGAGAGGATATTGCTGAATTCCTCTTCCGGAACACATCTCCAAATAATTTGATCAGTACCTATGCGGAAAAGGTATAGATCTTCCCAGATGTAATACTTGGTATCAGAACGCAATTTGTCTTTCTTGGCCTTCGGCCAATCAGACGGGGTCTGATGAGATGCCAAGTAGTTTACTATATCAGCAAACCATGGAAGTCTAGTACCAACAGTAAGCAGGTGCTCATCAGGAAAATGTTCCGTGATGGGTCCGGAAGGGTTGATAATCTCAGAAGGAAGACGGGACAGATGGTCGGCTACCACATTCTGTCTTCCCGCCTTGTCGCGAATCTCGAGATCGAATTCTTGCAACAGCAAGATCCATCGGATTAGTCGGGGCTTCGCATCCTTCTTGGCAAGGAGATGCCTTACAGCCGTGTGATCCGAGTAAATGATGACATGGGAACCCAGAAGATACGATCGGAACTTTTCAAGGGCAAATACTACGGCTAGCAGCTCTTTCTCCGTAACTGTATAGTTACGTTGAGCCTCGTCAAGTGTCTTGCTAGCGTAGTATATGACCATGGGTTTCCCGTCAGCTTTTTGCCCCAGGACCGCCCCTACAGCGAAATCAGATGCATCGCACATGATCTCAAAGGGTTGAGACCAATCAGGGGATTGTAGGATTGGTGCGTGGGTGACTCGGTCACGCAGGTTTTCAAAGGCTAGTGTGCATTCCTTGGAGATTTCAAAGGGTACATCCTTGGAGAGCAGAGAAGTCAAGGGGCGTGCGATTTTCGAAAAATCCAGAATGAAACGACGGTAAAAACCGACGTGCCCCAAAAAAGAACGGATGTCCCTGATCGAGCTAGGCATAGGAAGGCGAGAGATCAGATCAACCTTAGCTCGATCCACTTGGATGCCTTTTTCTGAAATCAAATGTCCCAAGACAATTCCCTCAGGCACCATGAAATGGCTCTTTTCCCAGGAAAGAACCAAATTCACATCGATGCACCGCCTGAGTATCTGGACCAAGTGTTGGAGGCAATCGTCGAATGATGCTCCAAAAACTGAAAAGTCATCCATGAAGACTTCCAGATAATCACCTACCATATCTGAGAATATGGCAAGCATGCACCGCTGAAAAGTAGCGGGTGCATTACAAAGACCGAAAGGCATCCTTCGGAAAGCGTATGTTCCGAAGGGGCAGGTGAACGTGGTCTTTTCTTGGTCTTCAAGATGGATTGCCACCTGGTTATAACCGGAGTACCCGTCAAGAAAGCAGAAGAACCTATTTCCCGCTAGTTTCTCAAGAATTTGATCAATGAAAGGTAGTGGGAAATGATCCTTCTTCATGGAGGAATTGAGTCGGCGGTAATCTATACAAACTCTCCACGCATTGGCTAATCGGGTAGGAATGATTTCTCCGGTCTCAGTCGTTATGGTGGTGAGTCCTGCCTTCTTAGGCACAACCTGAATTGGGCTCACCCAACGACTATCGGAGATCGGGTAGATGATCCCGGCATCTAACCACTTGATGATCTCCTTTTTCACGACCTCCTGCAGATTGGGGTTCAAGCATCTCTACATTTCACGAGAAGGTCGTGCGCCCTCTTCTGAATAGATATGATGAGTGCAATAAGAGGGACTTATTCCAGTCAAGTCATCGAGAGTCCACCCAATGGCTCTGCGATGTTGCTGGAGGACAGCAATCAGACGGGATTCCTGTTCAGGATTGAGGTTGGAATTGATAATCACAGGAAGGGTCTGATTAGAACCCAAAAAGATGTATTTCAAGTGAGCAGGAAGGGGCTTCAGTTCGAGGATGGGGTTATCAGCAGCAGCGGGTGGTTCAGTATAGACGTGAGGTTCAAGGGTAGGAGTTACTGGGTTGTTCATATCTGGATTTGACTCCTCAGTTTGCGGGTCAAGATCTTTCTGCGGTTGATGAGGTATAATTAGGTCATTCTGGAAGTGTGTTTCATCAACCAAAGCCCTAACGTCACAAATCTATTCGATGACACCGCAATTGATTCCTTGTTGGGCCTTAAATATATCAATTTTCAGGGTTTGATTCCCAAATTTGAGCTCTATTTGGCCCTCCTCACAGCTAATGTTGGCTCTAGCAGTAGCCAAGAAAGGTCTCCCTAAAATGATTGGTGTATCCCTAGGGTTCTCAGATGCGTCCATGTCTAAGACTATAAAGTCTACAGGAAAGTAGAAATCCCACACTCTCACAATAACATCCTCGAGAATCCCTTTTGGTGACTTTATAGATCGATATGCTAATTGTAATGTCACCTCGGTTGGTTTTAGCTCAGATTCTTCTAGATGGTCAAGTAAGGATGTGGGTATCAGGTTTATGGATGCACCTAAGTCCAGCAAGGCTCTATCAAATTGGGTATCACCTATCTTGCAGGAAATCAGGGGAGTACCAGGATCTTTTGCCTTTGGTGGGAGTCTACTGAGGATTACAGAGCTGGCTTGCTCTGATAGAACAATTGGGCTCCCACCCTTGGTTCGCCGCTTACGCTGGGGTGTACACACATTCTTTAAGAATCGTGCGTAAGTCGGTACGTGGCGAATGGCATCCATCAAAGGGATGTTTATGTGGACCTGCTCAAAGAGCTTGACCAGGTCCTCCTTAGGTGCCACGGGCTTGGTGGTCTTCTTTCCCTTGGTCAAGGCCTCGGGAAACGGGATCTTGGTTGGTTCTTCTAGGATAGGTCCAGGTTGTGGATCTGGGATAGGGGTGGGAATGTCCTGGATTACTGCCCTAGGCTTGGGATCACTATCAGGCCTGGAGTGGTTTGGATGAGGTGGTTCTTGGGTTTCCCTACCACTACGGGTTGTTACGGAATTAAGTCCTGCCTGGTTTTGGTTGGGACTGGGTAAGATAGGTTGCTGCTGGTAACCTGCAAAAGAAGTGGAGGCCTCTATCCCGTCTGGTGGAGGAACAGAGGGGGCCTGATAAATCATATGGGCCTGGCCCGGGTTTGGGTTCATAACGCGCCGCTGGGTTGGCACGTTATTCGGGTTAGGAAGAGGTTGGGAAGGAAGAGTGCCTGGCTGGCGAGAATTTGCCAACTGGGCCAATTGGTTTCGGACCTCTGTGATTTTGTCCTTGTGTTGCTTTTGAATAGCCGCATTCGTTCTTTGAATGTCAGCCAGGGTCTAAAGGATAAGGGACATTTGATCCTGATTTGGCCCTGATGGATAAGTAGGGTTAGGCCGAGGCTGAGGTGGCTGGTAAGGACGAGGGAGTTGTGGGCGGGGCTGAAAGGGTGGTCTTTGGGTTTAGGAATTTCCCGCCTACTGAAAGTTGGGATGGTTTCACCATCCAGGGTTATAGGTGTTGGAGAACGGGTCGTTCTGGATGGCGTTGAGGTCCTCGCAGGTCTGAGGAACCTCTAGAGAATCAGAGAAAGGGGGAATGGAATTCCCCGGGCTGGTGTAGAAAGGATCGGATGATCCTCCGACCCGAGAATCAGATGGGGATAGATATGGATCCATCCTAGGGGAAGGTTGGTGGAGAATGCTTTGCACAGTCTCCTGTGTGGAAGAAGGTTGTGCAAAGGAGTTACGCGCAGAGGTGGCTCGCTGTAAGTGCTGAGTCAGCTCATCTACCTTCTTCTCGATGATTGAGACCTTGTCCAATCGAATGGCCATTAACTCGAGGTCGACTGATTCGGACAGGCCCTGCGTCTCATGTGCTCCCCTAAGATTCGTCGATGCACGGGTATTCGTCCTGTCGAATAATCCCATGGAGTCATTGTTGATGGAGTTCTCGCACATGTTTTCGAGAATCTCCCACACGATGTCTTCATGTTGACCCATGATATTTCCTCCGCAAGTTGCATTGACGAAAAGGCGAATGTCCTCATGGAGTCCCTGGTAAAAAGATTGGACCTGTTCCCATTTAGGAACTCCGTGATGGGGGCACTTTCTCATGAGATCCTACAAGCGATCCCATGCCTCATGGAGAGGTTCCCCTATTTGTTGAGTGAAGTGTGTAATCTGATGGCGCAAGGCGTTGGTCCGACCAACGGGGAAGAACTTTTTCAAAAACTCTGACTGAAGTTCTTCCCAAGTGTTGATCGGCCGGGTCTGAGTTTGATACAAATGAGCGGCCTTGTCCATAAGAGAAAATGAGAACATCTTCATGAGAAGAATATCCCGATTTTGCACGTCTGACCCAAAAGTTTGGGCCAGATGCTTTAGCTGTTTGATGTGCTGGAAGGGATCTTCGGAATTAAGCCCATGGAATTTAGGTATAGCATGAATCATGTTGGGCTTCAATTCGGAATCAGGTCCTCCAGTCGGGATTCTGACTCGAGGCTCAATGGCCACCGCAGCAGGATTATAATGGTCCCGCATCATAGGAAGCTACGGTGGGTGCATAAAGTTTTAGAAGAGGTCATTAAGTCGCTGGAGCTGGTGCTCCAAATTATTTTCTTCCTCAACAGGCTGAGCCATGATAGGGGAAGAAGAAGAGCTTGATTCAGAATCAGATGAGAGAATGATGGGGTAAGTTGCTATTCAAACACGGGAGTCAAGGCTGGGCCTTGACGAGAGTGAATTCCTAAAGGAGATCTTAAGGGTGGTCTTAAGGATCTCCTACCGTTCATGCACTGTTGGAGTGGAAGAGTTTAGAAGGTGCTGGACCCAATCAAGTCACCCAAAAATGTGTTGGGTGACTATAGAGGTGCAGGGCAGATGGACCCCTTGATCAGAAAGATCGTCCACCTGAGAATTACCTGGGCAGCCAGAGAGGGTGAGTCCCGCGAAGACCCCTACACGGTAGAGCGTCCCCACGGGTTACAGGGTTTCCCCCACCCGACCTCTCTTGTTACTGCGGTTCCAGGTAGACCAGAATGGGGATCTTGACCTCTTAAGTCTACCTCTTTTACTTTAAGATCAGGGTGCTTAAGGTTTCACTTGAACTTTTAGGTATTTTGAGTGAAGAAGTGACCTAATTTTAAGGTTGGTTGACCCAAGGGGTCAACTTCACCGCTTGTTCTTTTGAGAGCTTTTGGGTCCTTTCTTTCAGGGTTCAAGTGTTTAGAGAGCCAATTGTTTAGGGTTTCTCTTGTATAGATCTTTTCAAACAAGGTTTAGGTACACCTCTTTTTGGGAAGATCTTTTCTTTGTTAATAGAAGGTGTGTCTCTAAAAACCCTAGCTTTTTAATTCCTGAGTTGGCTCTAGTTGGTCCATTTCAGTTGCCTCAAAAATGTAGTATCTAGGGCTCAATCAAGAAGGTTTTAGCCCTAGTTCCCTTAGTTGGATGGACAGTTAAAATGTGTTGAAATGAAAAATTTAGGCAACTTTGAGGAATTACTATGTATGATGCAGGTAGCCCTAAGTTGATTTTTCTTTTCGTTCCTTTTTAGATTTTAAGGGAGTTAAGAAAGGGCTGATGAAGATTACCTGTTTTGTTGGAGTGTTTGTTGTGCAGATGTTCTTCCAATTTTTACCTGCACACAAGAGAGAGAAAAAGATTAGCAATCTCTTAAAAGAAATTCAAAGCTTCTAGAATAGCCGTTGCTCCCCGGCAACGGTGCCAAAAACTGGTTTGGTGCCAATCCTCTATGGTTTTAATATCTCGTTGTAGTATAGTATAGAGGAGCAGTTAACAGTTTAATATAATTTGTTACTCGGAAAATAAAAGTTTTCGCAGGTCGAACTCAAGGAGCAAATTGTATTCTAGAAGTACAAAGTTTCTATTACAAAAGTGAAAAGAGAGAGAGAGAGATTTATTTTATTGGCTTTTTCTTCTTCTCTCTTCTTTCTCGTCGTTGTCTTCTTCTCTTCTGTGCTCTTCTCTTGGGTTCTTCAGTCTTCTTCCTTCTGTTCTTCTTATTCCTCTTCTGTTCTTCTTCTTTCTTTCTTCTTCTTCTTGTCTTCTCTTTTCTTGTCTTCTCTTTTCCCTTTTTCTTCTCTGCGGCAGTGGTGATCCTCCTCTTCTTTTTCTTTCTTTCTTTTCCTTCCTTGCTTCTTCTTTTCTTTCTTCAGGACGTCGTTTGATTTTTCAATCAGACGACTTAAGTAGCTTTTGCTACAGTGCGTCTTCTTTCTTTCTTTCCTCTGTGGCTTTCTTCTTCTTCTTCTCGCAGTCCTTCTTCTTCTTGTCTTCTCTTTTCCCTTCTGTGCCTGCACACTCACAGTTTGGTCAGAAGGCAAAAACCTACTCTACCCTCCCCCGCGTCTCTCTCTCTCAGAATTCACTCGTAGGATAGCTCTCCCAGAGCTGCCGGGTATTCGGGTACGGGTCGCGCCCGGGTCCAGGCCCACCGGCGTGCATGGTGGGCGAGGAGTATTCGAGTCAAGTCGGGTCGGGTCGGTCGGATCCGCGTGATGAGCTCGCGGACCAGGCGGGTGAAGCGGGTGAGAGGGACCTCACCCCGTGTGCTGAGGCAATAAGCCTACAACACTTTTACAATTTATGCAGGCGTGCCGCTTCAGAGTCTTCCGAGGTGGGACTAAATGTCCCACCCCAATTGGGCACCTGCATCTGAGAAAGCTGCAGGCAATCGCGGCTGTGCGCGAAGCTTTCTCCCCAGCTGCGGGCCTGGGCAGGTGCGCAAGGGCGAACCTCGCGTCCTAGGGAGTCTGGCCTGGGCGAAGCGAGGCTGCAGCTGTAGGCGAAAGAAGCTTCACCTGCTCAGCAATGGCAGCGGAGGACGGGTGACCTGTTCACAGTAAAACGGCCTCTCGGCCTAATCAGAAGGCACGGTTGAAGGGTGGTTGAACAAATTGAAGTAGGGAAAAGAAAGAGGGGAGGAAGAGAAAGAACTGTACCTACTTGGAGGGACGAGGGGGACCGGAGTAGGGCGACAGTCGTATCGACTGTCGCCAGAGAAGAAGAAGCCCAGTGAGAAGGGGGCGGCAGCGAGGAGAGAGCGGGAGAGCACGCGCTGGGTACGGCGCGACGGGTACGGCGCGACGCGGGAAGAGCGGGTGAAGGCAGCTCTGCTGCTGGTAATGCGGCAGAGCGACGAGGAGGAGGAGGAAGAACCGCCGGAGCTGGGGGGCTTCTGCCGGAGTGGGAAGAGAGGAAAGTGGGGGAGGTTTCTCCGTCAGAACCGAGCTGTTGAGTTCGGTGGACGGGGGCGGTTTTTATAGAGGTGGAATCAGAGAGGAGGACGGAGGGAGGCGACGTGCCTCCCTCGCCGGAGGATGCCGGAGATGGAGACCCATACCTTCCGCGCATTTGCACGGGAGGTATGGGTGGTTGCAGAGACCATGGAGGTGTCCCTGGGACGGCAGGCGTCGCAGGGAACCCCCGGTTGACTTGGCAGAGGGTCTCCCTTACCCTGCGCGGCACCATGCTCCGCGCAAAGTCGCCGGAGCATGGCGCTGCTCAGGGTTTTCCAGGGAGGACCCAAATGCAAAGAACGAAGAAGAGTTAGGGGGCAAAATGCGAGGGTTTCAAAAGTTGAGGGTCAAAAAGTAATAGATGAGGACCAACATGCAAAGTCGGTCAAGAAGGTCTCTTCCTAGGCTCAAGTTTTGTGCATGACTAAATGGGGCCTAAGGATTCTAATGATGAATTTTATTTCTAGATCAGACCTTGTTTGACCGATCAATTTACGTAAAAACCCAAATTAAGTCATTAATTTTGCATTGTTCTAAATGTAGGTCAAAATGGGTTCCTAAGGCCAAATTGATGGTTCTAAACCCTAGAGATTATTTTTCTACGAATTGTAGAGGGTTTAGTCGATTTTTTCTTTGCCTCGAACCTCGTGAATTGAAGTAGATTTATTTTTAGGGTTACAGGATGTCATTTAATTCTTTGGAGTTACTGTAGCCCTTTTTGGATCAACTCATCCCACTTTTCTTCTTATTAGGTTAGTTTGACCTATGTTTGGACCCTGAGTTACCCTGTTTTCAGATTGGATTGGTGAAATTGCATTTTTACCCCTTAGTTTCTGTTTTCTTTACAAACTCAGAATTTCTCTGAGTCAAGCCTTTCTATAGTTATGTAGGAGCTTTTTCTTGCAAATCTGGGTTAGATGGTGCTAGTTTAGGGTTTATGACGAGGTTCTCATCACGCGCCTAGAAACCGCGACCTCCTGCTCGCCCTCCAATGCTCGACGCAGGAAGCATTTGCTGACCTCCTACCCTAGACGGGCAATCCCTCCTAATGTGGCCTGGCTGGCCACACTGGTAGCAGAGGGGAACCCGACTCCCGCCCTCAGTGGGTCCCTGCTGTCGGCTGGGCGAGGGTTCAATGCTAGCTGCTGGCCCCTGTCGAGGGCCTCCAAAGGCCACTGATGGCCCTGCAAAACGTGACGGCTCTCCTGCGGGCGCCACGTATCTCCTCTCTCGCCGGCCCTGTGAAAAGTCTGGCTGATAGGGCATCTTCCGCCCGCTGTCAGTATCTCGCGCAGACGGGTTGGTCTCCTCGTAGGTCATAGCTGCCTCCACCACCCTCAAGAACGTAGGCAGCTTCAGGGGTTTGACATACCCCTGAATCACAGGCCGGAGCCCCTCGGTGAACCTCCAAAGGCGCTCCTCCTCAGTGGCTACTGCTGTCGCTGCAAAGCGGGACAGCTCCAGAAAACACGTGCGGTATGCGCTCACCGTCATCATCCCCTAGTAGAGAGTGTGGAACTCCCACCTCCTCTAGTCCTGCCACGTCTGGGGAAAGTACTGCTCGCAGAAGAGGGTGACGAACCGGTCCCAGGTCGGATCGTCCCGCTCCTGTCCCCTGACCGCCCTCCACCACCGGTGTGCTGTGCTCTCCAGCTGGTACGTGGCAAAGGCCACGCGGCACTCCACCGGGGGGCGAAGGGTGTCAAAAACCTTCTCGATCTACTCGAGCCAATCCTCCGCCTCGGTCGGGTCCTCATCCCCCTTGAATGAGGGGGGGTTCAGCTTCCGGAACTGCCCGAAAAGCTCGAAGTGGCATTGCAGTGGGGATGCTGGTGTACCTCTAGGTAAAGAAGCCTCGTGCACAGAAGTGTCGGAGGAAGGTGGGGGCGGTGGCGGCCCATCCCCTCCCCCGCGTTCAATGCCACGTCCGTCACGTGGTCCCACAGAGGACTCCCCCTCTGCAGCCCCAGGGAGAGGCGCTCGTGGCGGTAGGTAAAGTTCCTCTCACACTATGTCCCGTATCAGCTGGGCGAGGTCCTGGGCCTAAATGCCCAGGAGCAGTGGCTGGTCCACTGAGACGTCGACCGCAACACGCCCATCCCGCCGACCTCATCCTCGGCCGCGCCTGCGGCCCGCCTCGCTAGTCCCGAGTCGAGGCATCTCCAGCAAGGAGACGCGAAAACAGAACGGAAACACGTCAATGTGGAACGATATCTAACGAATAAGTCTAAGAGCTTATGTTAAAAGAAACGTTGTGGTGGCTACTCTAGTTATAGACACGTGAATTGGTTATTTTCCTGTCAGTTGGTTCACTTCTCAGGACGACCTTGCTCTGATACCATCTTGTAACGACCCGATTCCGGAATCCCTACGAGACACGAGAATCGAACCGACTCGACTGATCCCAAGACCCAGTCGTCCAGTGAGAAAGTAACCAAAAGAGCAGTAAAATAAACCACATTCACCATGTATATAACTAGCAGTAACAAAATACAACAGTAAAGAAAGAAATACAACATTATGCACCACCACAACAGTAGAAAAATAAACATGTACATAAACATGAAGCTTATAATAAAAGAGTATAGGGGTAACAGAAACTACTCACTATAACGGAAAGAAAGTATAGTGGGTACTACACAAGTAACACTACTGGCTCTATTAGGCCCAACGCCCTCTGCAGCCGCCGACTCTGGCTGCTCAACACCTGGTCCTAAAAAGGTAACAAAGGTGACACGTCAGCGAAACGCTGAGTAGAGTGGCAACTAAAAGCTAAAAGAAACGGTAAGGTGGACAGTAGCTGTTATATTTATAATTTCTTGCTTTAATTTTTCCATTTATTCACTATTGAATTATTTCTCAGATCTTTCTCTTGATCTCGAATGTTCTTAGTGGGAAAGATCTTGATTGCAATCTTTTCCGAAAAGTAGAAGTAACACGTTGAACGACCCGATTCCCGAGTCCCTACGAGACACGAGAACTAGACCGACTCGACTAATCCCAAGACCTAGTCGTCCAACGAGGAAGTAACCAAAAGGGCAGTAAAATAAACCACATTCAGCATGAATATAACTAGCAGTAACAAAAATACAGCAGTAAGAAAAGGAACTACTACAGCATGTACCACCACAACAGTAGAACAACATTTATAACATAACATGAACTACAAGTAAAGAAAAGTACAGAGAGTAACAAGAACTACTCACTACAGTGGAACAAAAAGGGGTACAAAAGAACTGCGGTAACTCTACTGGACCCTACTCGGCCCAGCGTCCTTTGCAGCTGCTGACCCTAGCTGCTCAAAACCTAGTCCTGAAAAGTAACGAGTGTAACACGTCAGCGAAACGCTGAGTAGAGTGGCAACAAAAACTAAAGAAGCAGTAAAGTGTACAGTAGCTATTTTATTTTCTTCCTTCCTTTATTTATGTATTTCTATTGTTTCACAATTTATCTATTTCTCAGATCCTTCACTTGATCTCGAATGTTCCTCGTGAGAATGATCTTGATTGCAGTCTTTTCCGAAAAGTAGAAGTAACACGTGGTGCTCTCCTGGCCGGGAGAGTCCCCCGTGGTGATCCTACTCTCAGTCAACCACCCCAAGGTCACTGACAGACGTAACAATGACTACGGCACGCACGATAAACACACGGGTAGCTACCCCGCACTGGCACGCGGTCAGTCGTTTCCGTTAACGGGTGCGCCCAAAGCACAGCACGGAACCAGTATAGGGCAGAGCCCTCTCAGTAACAGGGGTCCAACCCCTTCACAGTAACCAAACAGGGGCCTTGCCCCTCCACAGTCCGCGCACCCTCGCCTAACTACCTTGGTTTGCCCAGTGGGCCTAACAAGTCGGTGTAGGAGGGCCAGCAGAACCCCGGGGCCTGTAGGGTAGCTAGTACTCTCCCTACACTAGTAGCTCTCCTCGGTACTGTGTATACGAGGGCCAAAAGTCGGTACAGAGTGGCCAGACCTAACCCCGGGTCCCTGGGGCGGCTGGCTCCGCTCTGCACTAAACAGGTAACAGGTGCTTCCCCTGGCACTACGTACCCAAGAGACAACACACTTCCACATCTATCCTTCTCAGTTCCATTTCATTCTCTTTCCAAGAGTTCTACTCCTAATTCCCCGTAGGGTTCTAGCTCTTTTAACTCAGCACATTCAGGTTTCACCATTCCAATTTCACATTCATACAACCCATGTTCTCAATCATGTTCATTCATTCATAACAGGCTACTGTTAAATCAATTACAGGCAGCTATTATTTCCTTTCCACATTTTTCAAGACTGTAATATTATATACATATCACTAGTTTTCCAGTCCTAGGATTCATGCCGTACCCTAGGATCTATCATTCAATCTAGTTTCCAGTCCTAGGTTTCATGCAATACCCTAGGATCTATCATTCAATCTAGTTTCTCAGTCCTAGGGTTCATGCAGTGCCCTAAACTCTATTAATTATTCCACAATTGTAACAAATTTGATTAAGTAAATTAAAAGCCACTCTACCAGCTATAACGGGAGTATTGGGGGAGTGGTCTGAAATCCCGCGTGCCTCCGCAACCCCCGAGACTGCAATGGAACGGGGTCTTAACACAAGGATCAAATACAAGGAGTTTCTCAGAACAGTATATAATTACTGTAAACGGGTAGAGGATTTTATTCCGAAAAGAACGCAACTCGAAACGCAGAAAACGGACTCCGAACGGGCCCTAAACGGGTCGAAAATGACGAAACAGTCCAAAATCAGACGTCTGGAACCTCTTCCAGACGTCTTAAAATGTGGGTTAGATGGTACCTTCATTCTATGTAGTCCCTCAGACGTCCAAAAGCTTGCGGGGGCGTCTGTCCTAGTTTCCAGACGTCCGATGGTCAACCCGGACGTCTGGAAATCCTCTCCGTCGTCTGGCACTGCGGCCAGACGTCCGATTCGCGTTGAATGGCGAGTCTCGCGTCCTCCCGAGCAGAACCTGCACGCACTCACTCCTCGCTCTCAGTACAACGGGTCGCAGACGAAGGCACGGCGGACGGCTGCATGGCCGTACGCGCGAAAAAGGAAGAAGGACGAAATAACTTACTTGCCAGACGTCTTCACCGTCGTCTGGTTGGAATCCCAGACGTCTGATTCTGGAAAAACTTCCAGAATCAGAGCTCGACTCACTCTCCGCCCGCAACGCACCTTCCGCGCCGTGCCCCATCCGCCTACTGCTCGAGCTACAGCAACCCTCCCGCGACACTCCACGCCCGCTGCTCCCCCGCCGGCCAGCTCTAGCTGCCCCGGCAAGCTTGAGCCCTCACGGTCGAGCGTCTCCTCCCTCGCGCAACACCTCCTCCCGCACACTTGCCGCAGCCGCTGCTGCCACCACTCGCTCGCTCTCGCACCGGCTGGAAGAAGAAGAAGCGGAGGAGATGAGGGTGAGGGCCTTTTAAGGCCGCGCAGGGAGAGAGAGAGAGAGGGAGCACTGCGCCCTGCAAGAGAAGAGAGGGAAAAAGAGAAAAGCGGGTGGCGGTCGCAGGTCTGCGCGCGCATGCGCGCAGACGCAACCCAGTATGCCGCAGAAATTGAATACCAAACGTCTGGAAGGGGTTCCAGACGTCTGGTCAGATGTCTGGGCCACCTCCCAGACGTCTTAAAAACATCTTGAAGCCGTGTTCGTAACACACGTGGTGCTCTCCTGGCCGGGAGAGTCCCCCGTGGTGGTCCTACCCTCAGTCAACCACCCCAAGGTCGCTGACAGACGTAACGGTGACTACGGCATGTGCGATAAACGCACAGGTAGCTACCCCGCACTAGCACGCGGTCAGTCGTTTCCGTTAATGGGTGTGCCCAAAGCACAGCACGAAATCAGTATAGGGCAGAGCCCTCTTAGTAACAGGGGTCCAGCCCCTCCATAGTAACCAAACAGGGGTCTTGCCCCTCCACAGTCCGCGCACTCTCGCCTGACTACCCTGGTTTGCCCAGTGGGCCTAACAAGTCGGTGTGGGAGGGCTAGCAAAACCCCGAGGCCCGTGGGGTAGCTAGTGCTCTCCCTGCACTAGTAGCTCTTCTCGGTACTGTGTACACGAGGGCCAAAAGTCGGTACAAAGTGGCCAGACCTAACCCCAGGTACCTGGGGCGGCTAGCTCCGCTCTGCACTAAACATGGGGACAGTTGCTCTCCTTGGTACTCCGTACACAAGGGTCAGCTCACTCCCCCAATTCTATTCCCTTCACTTTCCAGGAGTTCTACTCCTAATTCCTCGTAGGGTTCATGCTCTTTTAACTCAGCTAATTTAGGTTTCACCATTCCAGCTTTATATCCATATAACCCATGTTCTCAATAGTAATTATTCATTCACAAGCAGGCAGCTGTTAACCAATTTAGAGGCAGTTATCGTTTCCTTTCTACTTTTCCAAGACTGCAATGTATATATATATTCAACTAATTTTTCAGTCATAGGATTCATGCCATACCCTAGGATCTATCATTCAATCTAGCTTTTCAGTCCTAGGATTCATGCAATACCCTAGGATCTATCATTCAAGCTAATTTTTCAGCCCTAGGGTTCATGCAATGCCCTAGACTCTATTAATTATTTCACAATTGCATAATTTTTTATAAATAATTGAAAGGGCCACTCTACTCGCAAAACTAGGAGTACTGGGGGCGTGGTCGGCAATCCCGCGCGCCTCCGCAACCTCCAGAGCCGCAACGGAACGCGGTCCTAACACAAGGATCAACACAAGGAGTTACTCAAAATAGTATACAATTACTGTAAATAGGTAGAGGAACTAAATCTGGGAAGAACGAAACTTGAAACGTGGAAAACGGACTTCGAACGGACCCTAAACGGGTCAAAAACAACTAGTCTGTCCAAAATCAGACGTCTAGAACTTCTTCCAGATGTCTTAAAAGATAGCTCAGGTCATACCTTGGTCTGCGCAGTCCTTCAGATGTCCAGAAGCCCGCTGGACCGTCTGGACTTAGTTTCCAGACGTCCGATTGTCACCCCGGACGTCTGGAGGCCCTCTCCGTCGTTTGGTGCTGTGCCCAGACGTCTGATCTGTGTGGGATGGCGAGCCCTTGCGCCTTCCCAAACAAGTCCTGCACACACACACGCCCGCTCTCATCGGGAAAAGGTGCAAAAGACCTCGGCGGAACGGCTACATGGCCGTATACGCGAAAGAAGGAGAAGATAAAAAATAACGTACCTGTCAGACGTCCGGACCTTCCTCTAGACGTCTCCTTCGTCGTCTGGATGTAAGTCCAGACGTCTGATTCTGGGAAATTTTCCCAGAATCAGAACCTTTTCGCTTTCGCCCGCAACGCACGGCCGTGCCGCGCCGCATCCGCCTGCTGCCTAAGCTGCAGCAGCTCCTCCGCGGCACCACACACTCGCTGCTCTCCCGCCAGTCGGCTCTAGCTGTCCCAGCAAGCTCGTACCCTCGCGGTCAAGCTCCTTCTTCCTCTCGCAACAGCCCCTCCTCCCTACATACTCGCAGCAGCCGCTGCTGCCGCTCTTGCCCGCTCGCGCTCTCTCGCTGACAGGGAGAAGAAGAAGAAGAAGGCGGTGGAGTGAGGGTGAGGGAGAGGGGGAAGCGTATTTGAAGGCAGCTGCAGGGAGAGAGAAAGAGAAAAGATGCATCTACAGGGAGGGAGGAAAGAGAAGGAGGAGGGCGGCAGGTTCAGTCTACGCATGCATGCGCGCAGACGCATAGCCGTACGTCGAAAAAATTTAATTCCAGACGTATGGGAAGGCTTCTAGACGTCTGGACCACTTCCCAGACGTCTTAAACGACGCTTGATGCCCTGGTCGTAACAATATCCCATCACATAACATCATCAAAATCTACTTATTGGAACGTTTAAGCAATAGGATAAAGCATATGCCTCATGGTTCCTAAGACTTAAAAAAAAAATAAACCTAGTCCAGTTCCCTCTTCAATTGCCTCCTCCCTCGGCACTCCTTTTATGGCCTCTTCTCTCCATGTGCATGTTTATTGTGCTTCAAACCTCATCATTCACCTTTGTTGACTATCTATGTAACCTGCTGATAAGGGGTAAATAATATTCTCGAATTTAAAACTTCACACAAAATTCAAAAGGATTTAACTACTCAGATACTCAACAAACAGGTAGATTTGGGTCTACCCGACGCGACTCATGTAGATGGATCCAGACTTGTCAACATCGAGGTGGATCTAGGCGAGCCCTACCCACCGAAGAACTTGGTTGATCGGAGTTGAAGAGGCGGTAACGGCATCTACATTAACGCTAACAGTGGTGTTACCAACGCTATTTATAGCTATGTAATAGACGTGTCGAGGAATCCGCGAAGTCCGTTATATAGATTAAATGTTGTTAGATATTTCTTGTACTATAAATATATAAGAGTGACTCTAAGGGACTCTCTTTACACAACCCTAGAGAGAGAACAAGAGTTATTGCATCACTTACAACTATGATGAAAATTTGAGAGCATTGCCCTCCCCCCAAATATACTCCCTTCAGATGGAACTAGATCACCAATCTCTTATGCACTCTCTCTGTGTGTTTGTCTATAATTCGTGTTGATCCGAGTCTCCTATCGCTTAGGGCTTTGATCACCTGCTATGTATTTCTGCCATCCTTTCCTCCTCTTCTAATCCAAAGGGTGAGTTTGTCAATATACTCAATTTTGAAATTTTTTAAACATTTGTCCAGATATCTTATCTAATCCAAACGTTAGACTTCTATTTTTGAAAATTTTTAAACATCCAAGATGTCTCCTATCTCTTTTAGATGTTTGATTTTTCATTTAGACCTCTGATTCATCTTTTGAAGATGTCTTATACTAAATTTTAGATATCTAATTCAATTAAAATTTGAATTAATGAATTGTAGCCATTCTATCTCGAATGATTACATTCTAATTTGAATTGTAATAACTTCCAAGGTTTAAACCTGACATTCTACACTCTATAAATACCTACCTAAGGTTTCCTAAGCGTACGTCACACCAAGCAACACAACCTTTTAGTGCTAAAATTCTCACTATTCTCCTCATTCTAAACTTCTTGTGCTCTTGTGGTCTCACAGCTCTTGCAACAACTAAGAGCATAGCCCCTCTAGTCAATCTCTACTCCATAGAGATTTGAAAAGAGAGTAATATTGCCTTACATTACATTTTATATCCTTCAAGGCTCTTAAGATTCTTTTCTTTATATTTTTAATTAGTTTGTTGGGTACTCGAGTTGGGTTTCCCATTCTCCCTTAGAGATGGACAAAACTCTCATTAGGGTTGTCCAGAAGAGGGGCTTTGTAAAATTATTTATGATGATTTTCATTAGTTTTGGAGGCAAAATCCTAAATTGAAATATCTAAGTATATATTTTTCCTGCAAGGTTTGCTCAGTATATTCTTGTATTCATTTGTGAAATTATTTGTATTTATTCCTATTGCATTATTCAACTTCCCCTTCTTTTACCACTAACAAAATTAAGATGAAGCAAATGTTTTGTTGACACAGTCGAATCAATATAGTTAAAATTGTATCGTTGCAATGTAGTTAAAGAATCAAGTTTGAAATTTACATCAAATTATAAATAAGTGGGTGAGTTTGAGTCTTTCGCTAAAAAACTTTAAAATAGTTTCTAATTTGGTTATTTAGGGGTAATTATAAACAAAAATTAAAAGCAACTCTGCAACGTAGAACTTATTTAAAATCTAATTTACACTAACAAGTTTCTTTAAAGACAACAAGTATATAATAATTTTAAACTAACCTAACAACTATTTGGAAAGATGGAAACCTAATAATCTAGGAACATATTTTTATATATATTATTATCACTACATTTTCTAAAACTCTAACTTAAACAATTAACGAATTCAACGTAAACTAAGTTACACGGTTATTTAAAAACTTAAATTTAGACTTCTATTCAACAAAAAAAATAAGCAAACATCAAACCAACAATTTTAGAAAATGTTAACAGCAAACTGTGTGAGATTTAAAACTATAAATGTCACAAACAAAACCACATCGAAAATTAAAATTAAGACATTTACGACTAACTTTCTAAAATAAATTTATATTACTTAATTAACAAGATAACAAGACTTCTTATACAAATTCATGCGTCACACATATGATCCATTCACATTGACTAAACACCATCCTTTACACGGTAATAAAAGGTCATCAAACGTAAAGGAGGGAGAAGAAAGAAAATAAACTCATGCAACAAACGTCGAGGAAAAGGGAGATGTTGAGGAAGAGCCGGAGATGGTCTCAGAGGAGATGGAGGAGCAAGCGGTTGCGATGACAATGGGGTAGCTTCTGGCGGTTGGCATCAAAGTTGATGGGAGGTGGCTGTTGGTGACTGTCGATGGTGGTTATGGTTGCGTGCAGAGGAAAAGTGGCGATGGCCAGTCGATGATGGTGGTGGCGAGGAGGAAAGGGAGAACGATAAAGGTGAGGGGGAGTGGTTGAGGAGGCGGGCTGACACTGGATGTTGAGTGTGGCTGGCGGTGGTTGTGGAGGTGGGTAGCAGTGGCTGCAGTCGATGAGAGAAGAAGAAAAGGTAGGAAAATTAAGGACATAGAGGAGGTCGAGTTGCGAGCGGAGTTGGAGACGTCCGAAACGGAGTTGATAAAAAAAAGTTAATTAAAACAAATAAATGTGAAATTAGGATTCACCTTAACCACTCATCGTTACCAACGTTAGCCTCATAATTACTTTAAGTTTAAATAATAGTTCAATAGCTCTCCAACGACAAATAAATATAAAGTACTCTTATTATTCTTAACCTTGAGTGTCGCAAGTAAATTTCTAAAGAATTTATGATCATCAAAAGTTTAGAAAAGAATTAAAAATAAATTAAGTATTCGTACATGTGAACCAAATAAGTTTATAAGTTCAAATTGAAGAAATTAAATTTCTGAAGTTTGAATTTATTAATTTAATTAATTTTCATAATCACCTTGAATTCTTTCTTAGTACAACATTGGTTACTACTTATCACTCCCAGCACATCTTAAGTTCATCGAGTTTTTATGTGACTCGTGTAATGAGTCCTACATCTACAACTTCCAATTTAGTTGGCCCTAGGGTGTCGAGTAATAAAGTACTCCAAAGGACTTGTTGATTCAAATGATGAAGACTTACGAATCCCAAGATATATGTTATATTTATTTTAATGGTGTTGAGTATTGGAATAAGATTAAAATTAGATTATTTGTATTTCTTACTTTTTTTTCTTCTCAATATACATATATAATACCTCTCACTGAGAATGGTGTAAAGCTGAGAAATTGTCAAGATCCCTTCTTTTCTGTATTACTTTTTCTTCATTTATTTTTTGTTCTTGTATATTTTTAAGAACTTAATTATTCTCTTAAATTGCACTAAGCAAGCCAAGTGCTTGTATATTTGTTAATTTCTCTGGCATTACTTTCATAATTACTCCTCTATTAATTATCACTATCAAATTTGACGGTCGTGTAAAAATAAGAAAAAATTTTTACCTCTCCCTAAAACTTAAATTTTGCTACTAATTTACCATTATTTATTTACTTTAGTGATATTTTATCTTACATTAGTTACATTTTTTTTGACTAGTAAATTATACCTTAATCGATTTACTTTAGTGACATTTAGTTATACTTTTACGATTATTTAATTTACACCGTTGATGTCACCGACGACGATGTCTGTTAACACGCAAACATTGTGGAGAGATATGCATTGATATCTCTTTAATTGGCACCTTTCGGATGGCTTTTCAAATTGTTACATCAATGTCTCACAAGTAATAAGATTTGCAATTATATTATAAATCAATGACATACATCCATTCCATTCACGATAAAAGCATTTGCACATAAACAAACTTCTTGAATTAAAACATGTGATTTACTTGTCATAAATTTGAAATGAACCATTCTTTAGGGTCCATGTCTGAACAACTAGAAACTAACATAACATTATAAGAAAATACAAATAAACTTTACTCTAAGAAGTTAAATAGTAAAACGTAATGCCATCTAGCTGTATGCAACATCTTGCTTTGATACTCGTTGATCTTTGACTCTGTATGTCCATGGAGAGTTCTGGAAGAGAAGATAAAGAAAATAGTAAATACTTAGTAATTTTATAAGTACAAAAGATTGTAATAGTTGATAAACTTATTAATTACCCATTTATTGAGGTACCTCCGATGTATTGACTTAGATTTATTGCAGCCACGACCAAGTGCAACTCCGAAAAATTTATATGGAGAAATGAAACCTCCTATTACAATAAAATAAAGAGATAACATAACATTAAATGAAGAATTGTGATTTTTCTAAATACATGAGATGCTAAAATGCCGTTGTCCTTTAAAATAAATAGTTGTAGCACTCGTATGCTGACTTTTTAAGGACTTCATTTCATTCTTCAGAATTTGATTTCTTATCTTCTACCATGCGAAAACATATAATATACGCACTGAATACAACATATATATTTTCTTCAATAATAATTGAGAAATAAATAAGGTTGTTGTCCTTTTTTTTTTCGAGTCAAAACAATTCAAACTTTCCACTAACACTAAAGAATAGACACATCGAGACAATTAAAAGATGATCTATATATCTTTACTTGTAAAGTAAAAGAGGCTTTTCCCCTATGTCAATAGCTCTCCTCCCCCCCCCCCCCCCCCCCCACCTCTCGCTTTCACTGGGTCCCTTCCCCTTCTTTGATAAAAAAAAAATCAAAAAGAAACCAAAGACAAAACCTACAAAACGTTTCTTCCTTTCATCTTAAAATCTCAATTATATATTTACTCAAGATATATGATATATTTAACACATCATACCCTCACCCAACTCTATCCCTCTCTATCTATATCGTCCAGATTAAATTTTAGTTACTTAACAAATAAAATATGATAAATCACTTCCTTTTGTGTAAAAGAATAAAAACATCTCTTCCTTACATATTTGTTTAGATAACATAAATGTCATTATCTCATTAAATCCCGCACACCCAATTGCCCACCGGAACCGAACCCCTCTTCTTGCTAAACAAAAAAAAAATCAAAACCCAAAAATTGAAAATATCTCTTTCTTTCGTTTCAAAATGTCACGTACACAAGATTTGAAAATCTCAGATTCGTCGGATTTCGAAATCTCAAATATACATTTATTTAAAAAATATAACACATTTAACATATCATACACACCTATCATAACTATTTATAATATAATATTCCAATCAATAATATTATCATCCTCGCTCCACTGATCTATTACTAATATACTAATAGAGGGTATTGTGTGCCGCCTGTCAGCACCTCACCTCTCTCTCCGCCCAAAGGTTCGCATGTGCAATGCAATGTCGATTCTAATTAACCCTATCAACCTGCAGTGTGGTCACCATGAGAAGTCAAAGACGTGGAAGGAAACAATCAAAATTATTTCACATTTTTATGTAAATATTATTAAAAACTTTAGATTATTTAAATATCATTAAATTTATTATATTTATAAATATATCATTATAAAAATAATATTATTTTTATATTCATCGTCTCATTAATCATAACTATTAAATTTAACAATTTTAGATAAAAAAATAAAATAATTATTTTTAATCCTCGAAATTTATTTTTTAATATTCTCTCCCTCCCTCCCTCTTCCCATTGTTAATTCACCTCTCTTCTTCCTCATCTCTAACCACCTAATTGAGAGGAAGTGGTGGTTAGAGATAGGAGGCAGAAGAGGTGATCGAAGGTTAGAGTGTAGAGGTGAAGAAGGCAATCAAAGGTAACAAGGAATTGAGGTGAATCGGCAATGAAAGAGGGGAGGAAAGAGGTGAAAATTAAAAAATAAAATTTGAGGATAATTAGAAAAAGTTTTAACTAAAAAAAATTTTTTATTATATTTTAATCTAAAATCGTAAAATTTAATAGTTATGATTAATGAGGTGGTAAAAATAAAAATAATATTATTTTTTTATAATATATCGGTAAATATAATAAATTGAATGATATTTAAATAATTTTAAAAATTTTAATAACATTTATGTAAAAAATTCAAATTATTTGTAAACTTTCCTATTAGTTGCTATAATTATTTAGTATGATCATTAAGTTAAAAATAGATGAAAAAAAAGCTTTGAAATCTCACGATGCGGCCATGAGTGCACGTTAGGAGTACTAGATCGATGGCAAACGTTATTAATTTGATGATACGAAATATTAACATATTAATGTATTGTTATAGAAGTAATGTTGTGGACCAACATAACTTTTACTGTTATAAATCTTATAATTAATTTGGTCAGGTTTTCATTTAATATCAAGCAATTTTTTTAAGTCATGCACGTACATCTGTCGGAGGAAAAGAAATTGCTATTTATTGAAAAGAATTATCCCATATACTTATGTTAAATGATACATCAAATACGAGTACACACGTCTGGATCATCCTATGTTTATCGATCGGGGCAAGTGTGCATACTTTCAACCTTTGATCTCCAATATTTTAAAAAGGCTCGTATCATCCAAAAGAAGGTGATGTGCGGAGGAAGCCTGGGATTTCTTTGTTGGGTCACCTTCCGAAACGGGGAATTGATGCTACCGAAGTGAATCAGAGACTCTAAGCCAGGGAGGTCCCGCTCTGATCCCGGTTCTTCTTTAGGTGAACTCCCCAAATTCAATCCAGATTGTGTGACGAGCGTTTTCATGGTATTTCTCCGCTATTCCAAAAAAGAAAACTTAACTCGTAGGTGTAATCCAATGAAGAGGAGAAGAACTCACTCGCGGAGATATTCAAGCAAAGCTCCACTCGTAGGAGTCGGATGCTAAGGGTAACGGAATTTTCCCCCAAAGCACCTCATCTTCCCACGTCTTCACCTGCCTCAACCCCCCATTTCTCCCTCCCTCCCTCCCTCTCTCTCTCTCTCTCTCTCTCTCTCTCTCTCTCTCTCTCACGTCATCTCTGTCAATTGACAACATTAAAATTAATCCATGCAAATCCACGTGAGGACTTTATTTCTGAATATGTTAGTTTCGTGTGAAATTTGGTGTGAAATTTAGTTAAGAAGTAAAGTATCTTTTGTAGTTTTATTATAATTGTTACATTTTTAAAAAATTATTTTCATGTAAATTACGTGTAAGAGTCCCTGCTCCTATAATTTAGTTCATATCCTTAGTTTTCATAGACTTATTTTTCTTTAAAATAGTAAAAAAAAAATTAAAAATTAAAAATACTAAAAATAAGTTAATTAGGATAGTTTTAAGGAGTAACTTAAACGGTTTGCCTCTCCGCTAGGTGACTCGTACTTTTATTTTATTCAATTTAATCACTTTTAAGGATTTCAACAAATTTTTAGACGAATGTTATTTTACACTAAACAACACAATCTTGTTACTTAACAAATTTCACAGTCATTGTACCTAAGGAAGCTCCTCCATTTTGAGGCTCAATGAGAGAGCCTCCTTATTTGCTTTGGAGCCCTTCTAAATGATCAGATCGAGCTGCTGCTGACCTTCGCTAACTTGGGAGTGTTGAAGTGGGCAGGGGGGAACAGGGGTCATGTCGGTTTCTACCTTTTTTTTTTTTTACTTTTTGGAGATTCTGTACACGTTGGTTTGTATAGTTTAGCTTAAGAATACAGTTTGGACTTCTTTCTTTTTTTTTTTTTTTGTGCATATTATGATGTCCTAACTCCTTTTGTTTAGGCTCTCTATGTTCGTATAAAAACTTGTAAAAATAGATTATGTAATATTTTGAATGAATCTTTATGTTTAATAGATAGTTCATGTATATAATATTCTAATTTTGTTCTATTGTATTTTGTAGCAAGGTGTGGTTATTTTGTGATTGTAATTATTTATATACTTTTTGATATGTGTGAACGTGAGGTGTATCCATCAAATTTTTATCTATATATGTACATATATTTGAAAAATGAAGGAATGCCGTCATTCAAAGTAACAATCCAATTTCATTAATAGCAACAAGGAACTACAAGATTTAAAGTGGCATCATTGCTAACTCCCCACACACATTTTCCATCAACATGTTCATGCCATTTAAAGTGGCATCATTCCTAACTCTTCACACAACCCACAAAACCACGGCCATTATTTCCTATGGTTTGTCCTTCTTCGTGAAGAACATCCAAAGCATCTCCCAATTCAAGAGTGGGGAAGAGCAAAACTTATGCCAAACTTCATTTATCACAAGACAAGTACTGAAAAGATGCCTGGTATCATCTTTGTAACGATCCGATTCTCGAGTCCCTACGAGACACGAGAACAGGACCGACTCGACTAATCCCAAGACCTAGTCATCCAACGAGGAAGTAACCAAAATAGCAGTAAAATAAACCACATTTAGCATGAATATAACTAGCAGTAACAAAATACAATAGTAAGAAAAGGAACTACTACAGTATATACCACCACAACAGTAGAACAACAATTACAACATAACATGAAGCTACAAGAAAAAAGTATAAAGAGTAACAAGAACTACTCACTACAGTGGAACAAAAGGGTACAAAAAGAACTGCGGTAACTCTACTGGACCCTACTCGGACCAGCGTCCTCTGCAGCCGCTGACCCTTGCTGCTCAACACCTGGTCCTGAAAAGTAACGAGTGTAACACGTCAGCGAAAAGCTGAGTAGAGTGGCAGCTAAAATTAAAGAAGCAGTAGAGTGTACAGTAGCTGTTATATTTTCTTTCTTCCTTTATTTACGTCTTTTTATTATTTCACAATTTATTTATTTCTCAGATCCTTCACTTGATCTCGAATGTTCCTCGTGGGAACGATCTTGATTGCAGTCTTTTCCGAAAAGTAGAAGTAACACGTGGTGCTCTCCTGGCCGGGAGAGTCCCCCATGGTGATCCTACTCTCAGTCAACCACCCCAAGGTCGCTGACAGACGTAACGGTGACTACGGCACGCGCGATAAACACACCGGTAGCTACCCCACACTGGCACGCGGTCAGTCGTTTCCGTTAATGGGTGCGCCCAATCACAGCACGGAACCAGTATAGGGCAGAGCTCTCTCAGTAACAGGGGTCCAACTCCTCCACAGTCCGCGCACCCTCGCCTGACTACCTTGGTTTGCCCAGTGGGCCTAAAAAGTCGGTGTAGGAGGGCTAGCAGAACCCCGGGGCCCGTGGGGTAGCTAGTACTCTCCCTACATTAGTAGCTCTCCTCGGTACTGTGTACATGAGGGCCAAAAGTCGGTACAAAGTGGCCAGACCTAACCCCGGGTCCCTGGGGCGGCTAGCTCCGCTCTGCACTAAGAGGTAATGTGTGCTCTCTTTGGTACCACGTACCCAAGAGACAACGCACTTCCACGTTTCACTTTCTCAGTTCCATTCTATTCTCTTTCCAAGAGTCCTCCTCCTAATTCCCCGTAGGGTTCCAGCTCGTTCAACTCAGCACATTTAGGTTTCTCCGTTCCAGTTTTACGTTCATACAACCCATGTTCTCAATCATATTTATTCCTTCATAACAGGCAGCGGTTAAATAAATTTACAGGCAGCTATTGTTTCCTTTCTACCTTTCCAAGACTGTAATATTTATATCCATATCACTAGTTTTCCAGTCCTAGGATTCATGCCGTACCCTAGGATCTATCATTCAATCTAGTTTCTAGTCCTAGGTTTCATGCAATACCCTAGGATCTATCATTCAATCTCGTTTTCTCAGTCCTAGGGTTCATGCAGTGCCCTAAACTCTATTAATTATTCCACAATTGTAACAAATTTGATTAAGTAAATTAAAAGCCACTCTACCAGCTACAACGGGAGTACTAGGGGCATAGTCGGAAATCCCGTGTGCCTCCGCAACCCCCGAGACTGAAATGGAACGGGATCCTAACACAAGGATCAAACACGAGGAGTTTCTCAGAATGATATATAATTACTGTAAACGGGTAGAGGATTTTATTTCGAAAAGAACGCTACTCGAAATGTGGAAAACGGACTCCAAACGGCCCTAAACGGGACGAAAATGACGAAACTGCCCAAAATCAGATGTCTGGAACCTCTTCCAGACGTCTTAAAATGTGGGTCAGAGCGTACCTTCGTTCTGTGTAATCCCTCAGACGTCTAGAAGCCTGCGGGGACGTCTAGCTTAGTTCCCAGACGTCCGATGGTCACCCCGGACGTCTGGATGTCCTTCCCGTCGTCTGGCACTGCGACCAGACCTCCGATTCACGTGGGATGGCGAGCCCTCGCGCCCTCCCGAGCAGAACCTGCACGCACCCACACCTGTTCTCAGTACGACGAGTCGCAGACGAAGGCGCGGCAGACGGCCGCATGGCCGTACACGCGAAAAAGGAAGAAGATACAAATATCTTACCTGACAGACGTCTGGGCAGTCCTCCAGATGTCTTCACCGTCGTCTGGTCGTAAGCCCAAATGTCTGATTCTGGAAAAATTTCCAGAATCAAAGCTCAACTCGACCTCCGCCCGCGACGCACGTCCGCGCCGCGCCCCGTCCGCCTGCTGCTCGAGCTGCAGCAGCCTGATGAGAGCCTCATCATGAGCCATAACTAGCTCATTTTGACCCAATAAAGAAGATAAAAGCTCCTACATAACCTGGAAGAAGGCCTAACTGAAGGAACAAGTACCCTGAGAAGAAAACATGAAATAAAGGTTAAAACTGCAATTTTACCATTGCAGTACATAAACGGGATTTCTCAGAAGCAAAGCAGAGGTCAAATGGTCAAAATAAGATAAAAAGTGGGTTGAGTTAATCAGAAATGGGTTCATGTGCAATCTAGGAACTAAATGACACTTGGTAACCCTAAAACAGACCCGCTTAAATTAACAAGGTTCCGGTCAGAACAAAAAGCAAGTAAACCCTCTACAAATCATGGAAAAACATCCTCTAGGGTTTAGAACACTTAATTTGGCCTTTGGAACCTAGTCTGACCTAGATTAGGGTCCTAGCTCTTCAATTAACCTAATTTGGGTTTTTACGCAAAATGTCCAGTCAAACGAGGTCAAACCTAAAATCCAACTTCACCATTGGATTCCTTAGGTACAAATTAGGTTTGTACCAAAATTTGGACCTAAGGAGAGGTCATCTTGACCTACTTTGCAATTTAGTACACCCAAATCACAAATTGGTCCCTATCTTTTGAATACCTTTGCAGAGAGCCCCCTAGGTTCTTCGCCTCCTTTGCAAACCGGTCCTGCCGCCATTGCTAGGGCAGAACCGAGCTCCGGCGAAGTTTCGAGAGAGATTGCTCTCTAATCCCTCAGAGATTCCCTCCCAGAAATGGAAGGAGGATTCTCTGAGGAATTTCCTTCCTTGTAAAGCCAATTACATTCGCTGGTGTGAACCCAATCTCTCGTGCGAACGCACGAGAGATTCGGGTATCCACCTTCCTTCCAACTCCGGCGAGTCGGCAGACCTAATTGCGCGGTCTCCACGCGCTGGTAAGTGCGGCCAGCACCTATAAAAGACACCCCAGACCCTACCGCAGAAGGCAAGCTTGATTTTGACGGAGATCCCTTCCAAATTCCTCCCTCTCCCCATCTCCGGCCAAACGACCCACAAGCTCCGGCGACCTCCTCCCCTCCTTCTCGTCGCTCTGCTGCCATACCAGCAGCAGAGTCCTCTCCGCCGCTTCCTCCCGCGTCGCGCTGTACCCCGCGCACGCGCTTCTGACCTCGTCTTCGTCGCCGCTTCCTCCCTCAGGGTCTTTCTTCCCCGACGACGGCAGTTACGAGCCATCCTCTCCGCCGCCTTCCTTCCTTCCAGACAATCACAGATACGTTCTCCATCCTCTCCTCTCTCTTTTCCCCCAACTATTTTACTTGATTACCCCTCGACAGTACCTCACCGCCTCCATCTTCCTCGCCTCCGACCTCACTCCGGCGAGCCGCTTCCACCATTCCAACCCCCCCCACCCGGCTCGCCAACCACCTCGAGAGCTCCGCCTCACCACCAGGAACTCGCTCCACCCCACAACTGCCACTCCAGACCTCCATAATCACCCCCCGAACAACCCACCATCTTCGGCCACAGGTTGACCTAGGCACGCACGCCCAGGCCGACCTGCAGCCTGCAGCATCGTCCACTGCCTTCGCCGTGCCACGGCGAAGGTCTCTAGCTGATCTGATTGGGCTGTGAGGCTCGTTTTGTGTATGACAGTGTTTGAGCCACTACCGCCATGGACGACCTCCGGTGAAGCTCCAACGAAGCTCCAGGCATTAGGCTTCCCAGGCTGCAGATGCAGGAGACTCACGCGAGTGTCGCGAGGTGAGAGAGCCCAGCCAGTAGCGCCAGCAGAGTCAGTAGCTTGGGCAATTGCATACGAGAGTCTGCGGGCGCGCGTGAAGTCAGGGCGGCACCTTTAGTCCCACATCGTGGGATTGCAGCACTTAGGTATACTATAACTTGTATTCGTGCCTTAAGCCAGTTGCCTCCGTAAGCACAGGGGTGAGGTCCCTCACTGCCCTCACACGCCTCATCCACGGCTTGACCTCGCGGATCTGGCTGACCCGACCCGACCTAGACCTACGCACTCCTCGCGCATCACCACTTGCCGGTGCGCCTGGTCCCGGGTGCGAACCCGACCCGACTATCCTTGTGGCTCTGGGAGAGCGTCCGTGAGTGCATTGCTTCAGAAAGAGAGAGACGCTTGGGTAGAGGGACGGGGGTAGGTTTTTGCTACTGTGTGGTGTGTGCAGGAAGGAAGAACTGTCCCAAGCAGCAAACACTTAGTGGCTGCAGAACAGGAAGAGAAGAAAGAAGAGGCTGTGTAGCAGTGAAAGGAGAATTCTTCGCAGAGAAGAACGAAGAAGAAGACAAGGGAAGACTGCAAAGAGATCAGCAGAAAAAGAAGAAGAAGAAAGGCAAGGCAGGAGAAGAAGGAAAGATACCAGAAGCAAAGAAGGGAGAAGAGCCACGAAGAAGAGAGAAAGAGAGCTCACATTTAAGACGTCTGATACACATATCAGACGTCTAATTCTATTTTTTTCCTCCAAATCTTTTTTTTTAAATTCTCTCTTTGAATGAGTTATATTTGCATTTAAACAGTTGTATTCTTTGGTTTTACAAAGTACTGAGATTGCTCTCCGTGTTCGACCTCGGATACTCCGGTCTTCGAGTAATAAAATTCTTTATATTTGTTTAGACGTTTTGTCGGTTATACTACAACGTGACATCCTTTAAACCCACACAAAAACGTCGACAACATAGCCCCTTCGCGACACTCCACACCTGCTGCTCCCCCGCCGGCCGGCTCTAGCTACCCCGGCAAGCTCGAGCCCTCATGGTCGAGCATCTCCTCCCTCACGCAACACCTCCTCCCGCACACTTGCCGCAGCCGCTGCTGCCGCCTCTCACTCGCGCTCTCGCACCGGCTGGGAGAAGAAGGAGAGGGACACGGAGGAGATGAGGGTGAGGGAGAGAGCGAGGGGCCTTTTAAGGCCGCGCGGGGAGAGAAAGAGAGATGCCGCGCCCTGCAGGAGGAGAGAGGGAAAAAGAGGGAAGAGAGCGGCGGGCGCAGGTCTGCGCGCGCATGCACGCAGACGCAACCCCGTACGCCACAAAAATTAAATACCAGACGTCTAGAAAGGGTCCCAGACGTCTGGGCCACTTCCCAGACGTCTTAAAAATCGTCTTGAGGCCGCGTTTGTAGCAATCTTCCTCAAAGCCACACACATAGGATAGAGCAACATCTCCGACCCAAACACACGCCTCCTAAGAGCCCCTGTGACCAGACCTCCATGTCTAGCCGGCCATAGGAAGATCTGGACTTTGAGCGGTATTTTCAGCTTCTACATATGTGCACACACATAACCTACCTCATCCCACCCCTAAGACATAAAGAGAAGTTCATAAGCACTTCTCGAAGCATAAACCCCCTTTCTCCATATGAAAGTATCCAGCCCTTCCCTTGGCTTGAAAGCAACCAAAGCAAAGCGCATGGAATCAGCTTCGTCTCCAACTCTAGTAAGGATGCCTCTAGAGGGAGGCACATCCCACGACTCCTCTTGCTGTTGCCACATATCAGCAACCGAGGCTTGCTTGTTCTCTGAGGCTTTATAAACACATGGATAGACATCTACCAAGCAGCGTAAGCCACTCCAATCATCATCCCAAAAACTCAAACTTTCACCACTACCCAAGGTTGGTTTGAAATGCTCCCAATGGTTAACCACGGCTTTGGAGATGGAATCCCGAAAATGGGATGCCGACTATTGTCTAAACACGTTTGCCACCCTCCTAGTACTCCCACCATAAGAGGCACCAATCACTGTCGGCCATAGCCCTTCATCTCCTCACAAAATAATCACCCCTCATTTTAACAAAAGGGAGTCTCCAAACTCACATAGAGATCTAACACCCAGCCCTCCTTTCTCCTTTGGCATACAAAACAACTTCCATTTAACAGGTTGAAAAAATCTACCACTATGAGCAGGCCCTTTCCAGAAAAATCACTTGCGAATAATATCCAAGTGCTTGATAACCAAACCTGGCACCTTGAACATGGAAAGAAAGAATACTGAGATCGCTGAAAGAATAGAATTAATCAGTATTAACCATCCCCCCTTAGATAAGTGATAACACTGCATATGGGGGTGATAATTCTGTTAAATAGGACCCATCTTAAGAATAAAAGGCACAACATAAGTAGAATGGGAGCATTGCATACATCATATGCCAAGATTGCTTATAAAACAGTATTAATGGTCATTTGTATAAGCACTTGTCAAAGCAGGCCTCAGATGAGCAATCGAACCGCACAGATGGATTCAGAATGACGAACGGAGTCCAAAGAACTCAAAATCGGCCAAATCTGACATCCGGAGCTCCCACAATGGGCTCAAGAAGTTCTGATCGTTGATCTGATGATCAACGGCCCTCGATGCGCCACGTGGCGCTCGCTCACTGCGCACCGCTTCCACCTTCAGCCGGAGATCAAATCTCAGCCGTTGATCACTGATCGGACGGCCGCTAACCGTGCGCACGCTCGCGGTCGCCGCGACAAAGAAGCGGACGTGGCGCAGCGGTTAACGCGCACGCCCGCACCCACGCAACACGGGTTCGAGCTGCGTGGTGCGGGAATTCGAAGGTAGCGAGGCGCACGGATGAAATTCAGCCGTAGATCCGCATTTGTTCGGTGGCGATAGCACCACGCGGCACGCCCTCAGGCAGCGATCGGCCACACGCGCGTGCACGCCAGACAACGACGCCCGCGTGCACGCGTGCTCAAGGCACGATCCAAGCGCGCCCGGGCTAAGATCTCAGCCGTCCGATCTTTGATCGGATGGCTCTCATGCTGCGCCCACGGATCGAGTGCGAAGAAGAACGACGCGGGCGTGCGACCGGTGTGCTGGGGGCTTCTCCGATGCTTTTGGAAGGGTTTTAGCGACGTCCCGGACGTTGCTAAAACCCCTTCTTCATTTGGAAAGCCCTTCTCCCTATTTAAACCCCTTCCAACCACTCATTCAAGGCATTCACTTCCCCTGCAACTACTCTACCCCTCTCTTAGCTAGCTTTAGGCCATCTTATAATCGTCGGAGACGACGATCCGCCGACAGAGCCTTCTCCACCACCGTGGCTGCCTCGCCGCCCTCCCTCTCTCTCTTTCTTCCTCTCTTGTAAGCCTTACTTTATTTATGTTTAAGCATGTATCTAATGTTGTAATTTGTGAACTAAAGCTACATGATTAATGAAGTTATTTTCCATTCAGTTGTCTACTTTATTTCCTACCCAAGTTGCATGTTAAAGAAAGAAATGACTCTAACCCTAATCTCTCTCTCTCTATCTCTCTCTCTCTCTCGCTTTTCACCCGTGCCTTTTCGTAAGCAAATCTTCGCGATTTCCGTGACAATAAGTGACAAGAAAAATCCAGTTTTCACGCCTCTCTGAGACCGACACTCGGACTCACATCCGTTTCTTTACTTTAAAACCGGCGTTGCAAGTGCGAACTATAACGACACTTCTTAACACACACGCACGTAAGCACGCCAATAAGAACCTGCCACACCAACTTTCCAGCTTCATTGAAACTTTCTCAAATAACTGGGCTCAGTCCTTTCTCTTCATCTTGTTGGCCTGTAACGGAAGACCAAGATACCTGATAGGCAAGGTAACAATAGGCATTTGCAATAGTAGGGATATCTCCTTTTGTCTACACACCTCGCCAAAACACACAAATGAAGATTTAGCGCCATTTATACATAAGCCTGAGATCTCACTGAAGATACACTACTAGAAAGATGGGCTTTACCGTCAATTCTTTGCTGTTGTTTTACAAAGTGACGGCAAATAAATATTTGTCGTCGCTTATCTTATCAAGCGACGACAAAGGAGTGGTGTAAAATTACTCATCCCCTCGTCGCTAACAAAGAAGAGCGACGAAGTTTTAAATGTGTTTTTGCCGTCATTTTTTGATATAAGCGACGACGAATGTATTTTGTTAAAATGTTGGGGCATTTGGGCACGCAACAAAAAATTTTGAAGTGACTTAGGTCATCGCTTGGTAATATAACCGACGACATATATTGGTTCATCTACCCACGTGCAGAGTCTCCTCCCATCACTATTCATCTTCCTCGACCCAAACCCTCGCTACCTCTCATTCTCGCCCCTCCTCCTCATCGCCTCCCATCACCGACCTCCTCCATCTTAGGTCGGTCTGTCCCCTCCCCCTCTTCCTAAATAATTGGTAATCGTAAAACACATATTTGATTAAGAAAACGTCATAGTATAGCGCGAATCACAATTCTAACAAAAATTTAATTATCGAGACGATAAGTCCCAGTCGATCTCAAGGAGGCATATAAAAGCGAAATTGATTTTGCTTTCTCTACTTGCTTAGAATTGTAGTCCGGTATTTAGGCTACGAATATAGGATTCGCCGATTGCGTTGTTAACTCGTAAAACATGAGCATGAGTCAAAAATAAACCAAAGTGAAAGTATGTGTATTAGTGCGCACGATTTCAACTCTTCAAGGAGACCCACAGAAAATTCATTTATCGTTAAGTCCTCAATATCCTCCGGAATAAATATTTCAGTTTCATAAAAGATGAGAATAATATAAAGCAGGCAACTGATGATTTTATTTCCTCAAAAATATTGTCATTACAATCAAGTTTATAGGAAAGCTTGTACATGAAAGATTGAAAACACTATTTCTCGCTAACAGAAAAGTTATGCATGCATGGATCCATGATAGATTATGCATGCATTCTTAGAGATGGAAGATTACTACTATCACTAGCATATAATAATGCAAGAATTAAACATGAAGAACGTGAAAACTATCTAACAGAAATCAGGACATTTAAGGTGGTCTCTAATGGCTGTGTGGCTTGAGGTGGTGGGAGGGGAAAGAGGGGAGGCCAAGGTGGATGGCTGGCCTCTTGAGAGGGTGGTAGAGGTTCTCTAGCTCTTGGACGTGGAGGTAGAGTGGAGATGATGGTGGAGCTCGCTAATGGTGTGGAGATGAAAGTGGCATGCACTTGAGGGTCCAAAATCTAGATGGGGTCTCTTGGCCATCCAAGGGGAGTCTTATATAGACTCTTGGATGGCCAAGGTGCTCTCAAGAGAAGTCTCTAGACTTTTGCAGAGTGGCCGACCAAGAGGGCTATATTTAGTCTTCTTAGATCCACTTTTTGTGGATCTAAGAATGACCATGTATGGCCATTCTAGAGTCTTCTCTAGAGTGGCGGATAGATGTGTGTGTGTGGGTGGGTGTGAGTGAATATGTGGGTGCATGTGTGTGTAATAGGTGGTCAAGTGGACCACCTAGGTCTACTTCTATGTTGGTTGGTTTAGGATGTCTAAAAGTAGGTGTATGTGTAACCTATTACTAAGTGATTGATCCAATTAAACTTAACCAAGTTTAATTGGGTCAATGTGTGTGTAATTGGGAGAGAAAATTCCTAATTAGGTTAGGCTTGGAACAATTGGACTCTCACTATGTCCAATTAAACTTGTGTTGGTTGATGTTTGAGCTCAATTGGACTCTATGAGTCCAGTTGACTAGGTGAAGTGTAAATGACTTAGATTCAAGTCAATTGGATTTAGTGAGAATCTAGTTAGGTTCTTAGGAGGGTCTTAGGGTAGTGTACTAGGCTTAGGGTACCCTAATTTAGGTTCCCTAGGGTGTAGGACTAGGTTTAAGGGATTAAGAAGTCAAGATCTAGGCTTGATTTCAAAAACAATATCTGGAGAGGGGTTCCAGATGTCTGATTTAGTGATCAGATAACTTATACTTCAAAATCAGAAATCTAAGACTCTAGTCTGGACATCTAATGTTGAGTCAGGGTGAAGTTGAGGTTCTGTCTTGCAATTCTGTACAAATTGGACGTTTAACACCTTGTCTGGACGTCCAATATTCTAGTAGATGGGTTTCTGCCTCTGCGGGTGGTATCTAAGGGTTTTGGATGTCCAGTAACCTACCTGGACGTATGTCCAGATATGGGTTGGAAGATGAGTTTTAAGGTATTCTAGGCTAAGGTGACCTAATCTAAGGGTGGCTAGGGTTTCAGAAGGTATCTAAGGTTGTCCTAAGGCTAGGAAAGGTCCTATATTCTTCATAGTTTAATTCCTACATTAAAATTCTACTAGTAAGGTAGTGTACCTCTTCCCTACATTATGTCTTCATCTTTATTCCAAGGCTTCTGCTCCAACTCTGGCTTCTTCCCTTCTTCAGATCTAGCTTCAGTCCATCTCCTGAGCTTCTTATTGCTTACAATCCAAATAGTGCATTAATCAGTACATTATATCATTATTTCATGACTTTTTAAGTAAAGCAGAAAAGATGCAATGTATGCTATTTATGCATGAATTACACTGCAATTATGCCAAGTTCTAACTTAATTCAGGTCATTTAAGTCCTATGATTGCTGCGCAATCATACCCAAATGCCTAAATCTAGCTAGTCCCAAGCAAATGCAAAACTAAGTTATCTACAAATGGGTCCTTAGAGGACTGATTATTTTTACTAAACGTAAGACTAGAGATTCTTTTTCTTTTTTGTTTTCATCCCAAAATTTAAAAATCTAGACAATTGTGAAAGTGCACTATGTAGCTTCTGCAATGGATTTGAGTGAAAAGTCGATTCACCTTTAAAGTTTGTACTTGACCCCCAGTAAAATTCTAGCATGATAGGCAAACTTTTTCCCTTGGGGTATAACACAATATTCTGTAATTTCTACCCCAGCTTTTAGCTTATGTAGATAACGTCTTAGTCAGATGGGTTTGTATATTATGGCTCACTCATTTGGTACTACATATAGACTAGTACTACAGAATCTAAATTTCCAAACTATCAAGTAAGTCAACTCAGAGAGAAGCGGGAAAATTGTGCTCTCTTGGTTCCTTTGTACTCACTCTCTCTTTTTCTTCTCTTCTTCTCTATTTTTTTTTTCTTTTGAACTCATAATCTCACCAGATTTACAAGTATAATCCATATTTGGTGGTCTCACATGGCATTAACATTTAATAGAGTTCTGATAACCCTAACACTAAGTCCGAATTCCTCAACCAATATTCAAGCGATCAGAAATACAGAAAAGTAGGTTAAGGCCATATTTAGTGGATCGCAACTGTAGTGGGTAATGTCGCCTCAATTCAATTTAAATATACCCTAAACATACTTATAAACTCATTTTTTCAACCTTTTTTCTATTTCTATATTTTTTTCCTTTTTTTCTATATACAAATATATTTTTTTCTTTTTTTCTCTTTTTTCTTTTTTTTTTCAACACAACGCAATACAACACACGATGTACACGACTTTCATTCCAGAGGCAAAATTTAGTGAAAGTGCCTACTCTCGGCATCGGGAAAGAGACGAATAGATGGTGTATTTTTTAACCTTAATATGAATACCCTACTTCAGCTGAGGATTTCGTAAAGGACAGTCGTAACTATTCACCTTAGTCCTAGTTTTATTAGAGCTCAATCTTCGTGAATTTGCCTTATTTGGTGGCTCTTAAAAATTCACACATGTTACGACCCGATTCCCGAATCTCTACAGGACACGAGACCGGATTGACTCGACTGAACCCAAGACCTAGTCGTCCAACGATAAAGTAACCAAAAAGCAGGAAAGTAAACCACATTCACTATGCTAGGCAACTAACAGTAACAAAAGTACAGTAGTAAAGAAGTAAACTACTACAATACATACCACCACGACAATAGGAACGGAAACGGGTACAGGAATATAATGTGCAGAACGAAAGGGTACTGAATATAAAGGTACAAGAAACTACTCACTACTACAAACGAGTACAAAAAGAGCTACAACTACTGGCCTCTACTGGGCCCAGCACCCTCTGCAGCCGTGGGCGTTGGTTGCTCAACACCTGGACCTGAAAAGGGTTATGGGTACACGAAGTCAGCGAACGCTGAGTAGAGTAGCAACCAACTAACTAAATAGTAAAGGTGGACAGGTAGCTGTTGTTTTTCAATTATTTTCTCTAACTACTTATTCTTTTTCACCATTTAGTTTATTTATCAGGTCTCTTTCTTGATCTCGAATGTTCCTCGTGGGAACGATCTTGATTGCAGTCTTTTCTGAAGAGTAGAAGGCACACGTGATGCTCTCCTGGCCGAGAGAGTCCCCCGTGGTGATCCTAAACCCAGTCAACCACCCCAAGGTCACGGACAGACGTAACGGTGACTATAGCACGCTCGATAAGCGCATGGGTAGCTACCCCGCACTGGCACGCGGTCAGTCATTTCCGTTAGCGGGTGCACCCAAAGCACAGCACAGAACAAGTATAGGGCATAGCCCTCTCAGTAACAGGGGTCTCGCCCCTCCACAGTCCGCGCACCCTCGCCTGACTACCCTGGTTTGCCCAGTGGACCTAATAAGTCAGTGTAGGGCGGCTAGCTGAACCCCGGGCCCCGTGGGGTGGCTAGCTCTCTCCCTACACTAGTAGCTCTTCCTGGTACAGTGTACACGAGGGCCACAGAGTCGGTGCAAAGTGGCCAAACCCACCTCGGGTCTCAACCTGAAGGCGGCAAGCTCCCCTCTACACTAAGAGGTAACATGTGCTCCCTTAGTATCACGTACTCAAGGGCCAGCACACTTCCCAACACATTCCTAGGTCCATTCCATTTATTTCCAGGAGCTCATCTCCTAATTCCCCGTAAGGTTCATGCTCATATTCCTCGTGTCATTCCATACCAGGTTTCATCATTTCTATTTTCATTCTCAGGTTATACACATGCAATTTGTAACTCTATTTCATATTCAGTTTATTCACAGATAGTTCGTGTTTCCAACATTCACCTTTCCATTTTCAAATTATATACATGCAGCTCATATTACGTCATTTCACGTGTGCGACAGGAAAGTTACATTCAACAGTTAACTAACACAAATACTACATATTTCGCAGGCAACTGTTATTCATTTACAGGCAATTGTTATCATTCTATCTACTCATTCAAAACTGCAATCCATTCATTCAATATAGACATTCTAATATTTCTAGTCCTAGGATTCATGCCATATCCTAGGTTCTAATCATTCATTTCACACATGCATTTAAGTTGTAATTAATTTAAGGGGAAGCCACTCTACTAGTAAAATGAGGAGTAGTGGGGGCTTGAACGAAAGGTCACGTGCCTCAACAAGCCCCGAACCCGCAACGGAACGAGGTTCTATCACAAGGATCAAGCACAAGAGAATACTCAGAATAGTATAGAAAGTATTCCAACAAGTAGGGAAAGAATACGGGAAACATCGGTATCTTAACTGTGGAAATTGGACCTCAAACAGACTCTAAACGGGTCAAAAATAGTGTTCCTGACTCAAATCAGACGTCTGGAACACCTTCCAGACGTCCTAAAAGAGTCCAGTAACATACCTAAGCCTCTGCGTCAATCCTCAGACATCCAGGAACTCCGCTGGACCGTTTGGACCCAGTTCCATACGTCCGACCACCTCTTCGGACGTCTGGAAGCGCTTCCCGTCGTCTGGTGCCTCGCCTAGACGTCTGATTCTGGGAAGAACCTAGAACTAGAACCTGCTTCACCCTCTCGCGCCGCGCGTGGCCATGCCGTACCCTCTCGCCTAATGCTCCAACTGCAGCAGTGTCGGGGAGGACCTCCTTGACACACTCCTCTGCCTTGCGCACGCGCCGACCGGCCGTGAGCTCACCGGCGAGCTCCCACGCCAGCTCGCAAGCTTGCTCTCGTCTCCTTCTCAAGCTACTCCTCCTCTCCTCTCATGCCGCTCCTCGCTCGCTCTGCTGCTCTCGCTGGAGGGAAGGAGGAAGGTGGCTAGAAGTGGGGTGGAACAAGGGAGAGGAGGGGGCTTTATATAAGGGTGTGGGTTTAGGGTTTCGTCGGGCAGAAGGAGAGAGAAGAAGAAGAAAACGAGGGAAGTGTACTGTCTACGTGCAGCACGCGCGCAAACGCGAGCTCGAACTCAAAATTTTTGATTTCCAGACGTCTGGGTAGGTGTCCAGACGTCTGATCCACATTCCAAACATCTTAAAAGGCTCAAACAGCATGGGTTTTAACATCAAAACAAACTCAAAGGAAGTTTCATCCCTGAAAGTTGAGCTAGCTAGGGTGCGGAAAAAGAACAACATACGCATAACAAACTCAAAGAGGACAGAGGCCGGTCCGAAAAGACGTACCCTCAAAAAGCTCTGGGTATCGTTCTTGCATCACCCCCTCAGGCTCTCAGGTAGCCTCCTCGTACCTCTGGCTCCTCCACAAGACCTTCACTAGGGGTACCTGCTTCCGTCTCAGACTCCGAACGGCTTTGTCTAGTATCTGCACTGGTTGCTCGGGGTAGGTCAGGTCATCACCCACCTCAACACACTCGTGGCTCAGAACGTGACTGGGATCGGCGACGTATTTCCTGAGGTTGGACACATGGAACACGTCGTGCACACCAGAAAGCTGGGGAGGAAGGGCAAGCCTGTAAGCAACGGGTCCAACCCACTCCAGGACCTCAAAGGGCCCCACAAACCTCGGCGCGAGCTTCCCTTTCACCCCAAAATGCTGCAGGCCCTTCATGGGCGAAACGCAAAGGAAGATGTGATCCCCAACCTCAAACTACACCTTTCTGCGCTTCCGATCGGCATAACTCTTCTGTCTGCTCCTGACAGTGCGAAGTCATCTGTGAATCTGCTCAATCACCTCCTGACTCTGTCGGATCAGCCTGGGGCCAACCTCCCACTTGGTCCCTACCTCAACCCAACTCAAGGGTGCAGTACACCTCCGTTCATATAGAGCCTCGTAGGGTGCCATGACGATGCTCGAGTGGTAGCTGTTATTATATGCAAACTCTGCCAGAGGCAAATGCTCCTCCCAAGAGCCCCTCCAGTCCAGTACACAGTCACGCAAAAGGTCCTCAAGCGTCTGTATCATGCGCTCCGACGTCCGTCCGTCTGGGGGTGGTATGCCGTGCTGAACCTCAACCGTGTCCCCAAAGCCTGCTGAAACTCAGTCCAAAACTGGGACGTAAAACGGGTATCCCGGTCGGATACAATCTCCCGCGAAACTCCGTGCAGACGTACCACGTCAAGGATATACCTCTCTGAAAACTGTGCTGGTCTCAAGGTAACTCAGATCAGCAAGAAAAGTGCCATCTATGTCAATATGTCTATAATCACCCAGATTACATCGTGTCCTCGCTGGGTAACAGGCAAACCCACCACCAAGTCCATGGTAATGCTCTCCCACTTCCACTCTGGCACTGGAAGTGGCTGCTATGGCCCTGCAGGCCTCTGATGCTCGACCTTCACCTGCTGGCACACTAAACACTGCTGCACGAATTCACCTACATCCCACTTCATTCCCCTCCACCAAAAGTCACATCTCAGATCATGGTACATCTTTGTGTTCCCGGGATGTATGGTGAACCTGGAACCGCGTGCCTCGGTCAGGAGCTCTCTCAACAACTCCTCGTCCCTGGGAACGCACAAACGTCCCCTCATGCGCAGCACCTCGTCAGTAAAGGAGAAATCTCCAAGGTCCCCTGACAGTACTCTGTCACTGTACGTGGTCTCTCCCACCTGAGCATTACCTCAACCTTGGCTGGGTCCACAGGCAAGCCATTCCCTGAAATCACATGACCTAAGAAGGTCACCTCCCTCAACCAGAACTCGCACTTGCTGTACTTGGCATACAGCCTACGTCATCTCAATGTGTCCAAAACCATCCGCAAGTGTTGTCCGTGCTGGGCCTGGTCCCGTGAGTAGATGAGCACATCATCAATAAATACCACCACGAACTGATCCAGATATGGTCTGAACACCCGGTTCATCAAGTCCATGAAAGCAGTGGGGGCATTGGTCAGCCCAAACGGCATGACGAAAAACACGTAGTGTCCGTACTGGGTGCAGAAAGCTGTCTTGGAGACGTCGGTCTCCTTGATCCTCAACTGGTGGTAGCTAGACCTCAAGTCTATCTTGGAGAAAGTCGTGGCACCTCGCAACTGGTCAAACAAGTCGTCAATCCTCGGCAGCGGATACCTGTTCTTGATGGTGACCCTATTCAGCTGTCTGTAGTCCACACAAAGGCGTAGGGTACCATCCTTCTTCTTCACAAATAATACCGGGGCTCCCCACGGAGATGCACTAGGCCTCACAAAGCCCTTCTCCAGAAGGTCCTACAACTGGGACTTGAGCTCTCGCAGCTCAAGTGGTGTCATCCTGTAAGGTGCTATAAAAATGGGGCTGGTCCCTCGTACCAGTGAGATCTCGAACTCGATCTTACGCTCAGGCGGTAGTCCTGGAAGCTCCTCTGGAAACACGTCGGGGTACTCTCTGACTACCGCGATACTCTGAAAGTCTACCATGGGGCTGGGCTCTGCCACTACACAAGCCAGAAAGCCCTCACACCCCTGGCCCAAAAGTCTCGCACGCCCGAAGTGCAGAAATGCACCTGAAGCCTCCGTCCACCGGCTGTCCGTGAAACTCAAAAGAAGGCATCTCCGGTATGGAGAAGATCTTCCTCTCAAAACAGTCCACCAAAGCGTGGTAAGTGAACAGCCAATCCATCCCCAGAATCACGCCAAAGTCCTCCATCGGTATCACAATCAGATCAGCGGGAAGGCTGTGTCCCCCAACACTGACCTCACAGCCTGTGTAAACCTCCTCAGCTACAAACAGCTGACCACCCGGACCTCTGATCACAAACAGATCCTCTAACAACACACAATCCTATCCCAGACTGACAGCAAAACTGGCAGCAACAAACGTGCGGTACGTGCTCACAGTCATCGTCCCTTGGCGGAGAGTGTGGAACTCCTGCCTCCTCTGATCCTGCCACATCTGGGGAAAGTACTGCTCGCAAAAGAGGGTGACAAATTGGTCCTAAGTCAGCTCGGCCCTCTCCTGACCTCTGATCTTCCTCCACCACCTGTGCGCCGCGCTCTCCAATGGTACGTGGCCAAGGCCACGCGGCACTTCGCAGGGAGGCGAAGGGTATCAAACACCTTCTCGATCTGCTTGAGCCAGTCCTCCGCCTCGGTCAGGTCCTCATCCCCCTTGAAGGAGGGGGGCTTCAGCTTCCGGAACTGTCTGAAAAGCTCATAATGGTGCTGAAGTGGGAAAACTGGTATGCCTCCAGGCAGGGAGGGCTCGTGCTCGGAAGTGTTAGAGGACTGTGGGGGCGATGGAGGACCACCCCCTCCCCCACATCCAGCGTTGTGTCTGTCTCGCAGTCCCACAGAGGACTTCCCCTCCGCGGCCCCAGGAAGAGGCACCCGTGGAGGCGGGTGGAGCTCCTCTCGTACAATCTCTCGTTTCAGCTGGGCGAGGTCCTGGGCCTGAATGCCTGGAAGTAGTGGCTAGTCCACCGAAACGTCGGGCTCAACACGTCTGCCCCTCCGACCTCGTCCACGGCCGGCCTCAATGGCTCCACGTCGAGGCATCTCTTTCAAGGAGACGCGAACACAGAACAAGAAGACGTCAAATCCAATAGACATTCAGCAAAAGAACCTTAGAACAGATGCCAAAAAGTACGTTGTGGTGGTTACTCTAGTTACAAGCACGTGAATTGGTTATTTTCAAGCTAGTGGTTCACTTCTCGAGATGACCTTGCTCTAATACGATCTTGTTACGAACCGGTTCCCGAATCCCTACAGGACACGAGACCAGACCAACTCAAGTGAACCCAAGATCCAGTCGTACAACGATAAAGTAACCAAAAAGCAGGAAACTAAACCACATTCACTATGCTAAGCAACTAACAGTAACAAAAGTACAGTAGTAAAGAAGTAAACTACTATAGTACACACCACCACAACAGTAGGAAAGTAAATGGGTACAGGAATATAATGTGCAGAATGAAAGAGTATTGAATATAAAGGTACAAGAAACTACTCACTACTACAAGCAAGTACAAAATGAGCTACAACTACTGGGCTCTACTGGGCCCAGCACCCTTTACAGCCGTGGGCGTTGGCTGCTCAACACCTGGACCTGAAAAGTGTTATGAGTACATGAAGTTAGCAAACGCTGAGTAGAGTGGCAACCAACTAACTAAACAGTAAAGGTGGACAGGTAGCTGTTGTTTTTCAATTACTTTCTCTAACTACTTATTCTTTTTCACCATTTAGTTTATTTATCAGGTCTCTTTCTTGATCTTGAATGTTCCTCGTGGGAATGATCTTGATTGCAGTCTTTTCCGAAGAGTAGAAGGCACACATGGTGCTCTCCTGGCCGGGAGAGTCCCCCGTGGTGATTCTAAACCCAGTCAACCACCCCAAGGTTACGGACAGACGTAACGATGACTACGACACGCGCGATAAGCGCACGGGTAGCTACCCTGCACTGGCACGTGGTTAGTCGTTTTCGTTAGCGGGTGCACCCAAAGCACAGCACAGAACCAGTATAGAGTATAGCCCTCTTAGTAACAGGGGTCTAGCCCCTAAGAACCAAACAGGGGTCTCGCCCCTCCACAGTCCATGCACCCTTGTCTAACTACCCTAGTTTGCCTAGTGGGCCTAACAAGTTGGTGTAGGGTAGCTAGCTGAACCTTGGACCCCGTGGGGTGGCTAGCTCTCTCCCTACACTAGTAGCTCTCCCCGGTACAGTGTACACGAGGGCCACAAAGTCGGTGCAAAGTGGCCAAACCCACCCCGGGTCTCAACCTGAAGGTGGCAAGCTCCCCTCTACACTAAGAGGTAACATGTGCTCCCTTAGTACCACGTACTCAAGGGCCAGCACATTCCCAGGTCCATTCCATTTATTTCTAGGAGCTCATCTCCTAATTCCTCGTAAGGTTCATGCTCATATTCCTCGTGCCATTCCATACCAGGTTTCATCATTTCTATTTCCATTCTCAAGTTATTCACATGCAATTTGTAACTCTATTCCATATTCAGTTTATTCACAGATAGCTCGTGTTTCCAACATTCACCTTTCCATTTTCAAATTATATACATGCATCTCATATTACGTCATTTCACGTGTGCGACAGGAAAGTTACATTCAACAGTTAACTAACACAAATACTACATATTTCGCAGGCAACTGTTATTCATTTACAGGAAATTGTTATCATTCTATCTACTTATTCAAAACTGCAATCCATTCATTCAATACAGACATTCCAGTATTTCTAGTCGTAGGATTCATGCTATATCCTAGGTTCTAATCATTCATTTCACATATGCATTCAAGTTGTAATTAATTTAAGGGGAAGCCACTCTACCAGTAAAACCAGTAGTGGAGGCTTGAACGATAGGTTCACGTGCCTCAGCAAGCCCCGAACCCGCAACGGAATGAGGTCCTATCACAAGGACCAATCACAAGAGAATACTCAGAACAGTATAGAAAGTATTCCAACAAGTAGGGAAAGCATATGGGAAATATTGGTATCTTAACTGCGAAAATCGAACCTCAAATAGACCTTAAACGGGTAAAAAACAGTGTTCCTAACTCAAATCAGATGTCTGGAACACCTTCCAGACATCTTAAAAGAGTCCAGTAACATACCTAAGCCTCTGCGTCAATCCTCAGACGTCCAGGAACTCCGCTGGACCATCTGGACCCAGTTCCAGACGTCCGACCACCTCTTCGAATGTCTGGAAGCGCTTCCCGTCGCCTGGTGCCTCGCCCAGACGTTTGATTCTGGGAAAAACTCAGAACCAGAACCTGCTTTTGCTATCTCGTGCCGCGCGTGGCCGTGCCGCACCCTCTCGCCTACTGCTCCGGCTGCAGCAATGTTGGGGAGGACCTCCCCGACGCACTCCTCCGCCTTGCACACGTGTCGACCGGTCGTGAGCTCACCAGAGAGCTCCCACACGAGCTCCCAAGCTTGCTCTCCTCTCCTTCTCACGCTACTCCTCCTCTCCTCTCACGCTGCTCCTCACTCGCTCTGCTGCTCTCGCTGGGGGAAGGAGGAAGGTGGCTGGAAGTGGGGTGGAATGAGGGAGAGGAGGGGGCTTTTTGTAAGGGTGTGGGTTTAGGGTTTCGTCGGGTGGAAGGAGAGAGAAGAAGAAGAAAACAAGGGAAGTGTACTATCTGCGCACAGCACACGTGCAGACGCGAGCTCGTACTCAAAATTTTCAATTTCAAGACATCTAGGAAGGTGTCCAGACGTCTATCCACATTCTAGATGTCTTAAAAGGCTCAAGCAGCATGGGTCTTAACAACACAAAGTTTATACACGAGAACCGAGAGCGAAAACTATGCCTAACTTCGAGTATCATTGCCTAATTATCCAGAAATTAAGATTCCTTGTACTAGTCTTAGAGCACCAATAACACTCTACTCTCACCTCACACTATTTGATCACTGTCCAGGGGTTCAAGAAAAGAAGCACTGCCTCTTCTTGACAAACTAAAGACGTTTATTGGTCTTCACAGTGAATCCATTGCAAAATCTACGTGTGAGTGTGAAAATTATACTGAATTCTAGATTACATAAACCAACTAAAGGATAACATCCCTAATACAACCTCTTGATAAAAATCTTATTCATGGATGTAATATATATAGATGCTATATACAATTAACCTCTTATGATTGTACTTTAATATTATTCCCTTATCGAGTTACATTAAGCTTAGTCCTAATTCAGAACAAAAAGGTAAGTGAATGAGTTGGAAGTGGTTGTTGCAGACGATTTCTAACTCCAATGCGAGCATTGGAGGTGGATCAGTTATTCTTGAATTAAGGACCCTAAAGTACAATTAACATGCTACTTGGAGGTTTTTCTAAGTGTTGGCACAAAAATTTTCAGTTTAATGTATACTACCCCCCCCTCCCATGCCTAAGTTCTTGCATGTCCTCATGCATGAATATAAAGGAAATAAATTACGGTAGGGAGTAAGTGGGTAGAAATCACTCCTAAATTTTTCATTCAGCATAAACTAACCTGATGTATCATATGCAGAGAAATATGCTAAAAGAAAACATGCTATGTATAAAAAGGAAAGCAGATGCTATTTATAAATGTTGAGTTTAACACCTTCAACTGGGAGAAAACTCAATCAGATAGATCAGTGATTGTAGAAGAGCAGATCAAGATCAAAAGAAAAATGTGTTCATGTGTTCCCAAAATTACTGATCCACAAATGCGAACCAGCTGATGATGCATCCCTACTCCAAAGAGTCTATCTATATCAAAATATGGAATAGGGGCGAAAAGTGGAGGATAATCAGAATGAGGATCATGATGCCAATTCTACTCATCAATTATGTTCCACAATTCAACGAGAAATTGCTGAGGAAGTGGATTGATATGATGATCAAAATGCACATTAACATTAGAGTCTGGATCATAAGGGTCTTCATAATGGTGATCGACATCAAAAATCATACTCTCCCTAAACCTTGGGTTATATGAGGATACGTGTGAGATTGGGTGTTCTGCATATAGGTCACTGAAATCCTCATCAGAAATCATCTCATCCTCATCGGTGCTATCTTTAGATTCATCAAAAGCTGTCACAGTGTTCGAGTTGAGCCATCCATTAGATTGACTAGGATTGTGAGTAAGTTCCCAATTCATTCCGCTTAGTATTTCACCCTCATATGTAGTCGGTTCCTCATCATTTCTTGCTTCAAATAGCATTTCCATTTCCCTGGGCAAATCATCCAAAGCTACCCCTGGCATTTGGATATCAGAATTAGGAATAGAGAGTGCAATCTCAGAGTTTCCATCATCACCCTGGTAGACGGAAGGAGATAGATGCAAATCAGATGATGTCGGATTGAAAACAGATTTCGAGGCTTCAATGTGCGTCCCCGACAATAGCGCCATTTGATTGGTAATCGTAAAATGCATATTTGATTAAGAAAACGTCATAGTATAGCGCGAATCACGATTCCAACAAAAAATTAATTATCAAGACGGTGAGTCCATGTTGTTCTCAATGAAGCGTATAAAACTGAAATTGATTTTGATTTCTCTACTTGCTTAGAATTGTAGTCCGGTATTTAGGGTACGAATATAGGATTCGTTAGTTGTGTTTTTAACTCATAAAACATGCGCATGAGTCAAAAACAATGGAAACATTAAAGTATTTCAACTCTTCGATGGCGACCCACAGAAAATTCGTTTATCGTTAAGTCCTCAATATCCTCTGGAACAGACATTTTAGTTGCATAAAAGATGAGAATAATATAAAGCTGGCAACTAATGATTTTATTTCCACAAAAATATTGTCATTAAAATCAAATTTAAAGGAAGACTTGTACATGAAAGATTGAAAACACTATTTCTCACTAACAGAAAAGTTATGCATGCATGGATCTAGGATAGATTATGCATGGATTCTTAGAGATGGAAGGGTTGCTAGGGTTTGGGAAGGTATTTAAGGCTGCCCTAAGGCTAGGAAAGGTCCTATGTTCATAATTTAATTCCTACATTAAAATTCTACTAGTAAGGTAGTGTACCTCTTCCCTACATTATGTCTTCATGTTTATTCCAGGGCTTCTGCTCCAGCTCTGGCTTCTTTCCTTCTTCAGATTCAGCTTGAGGCCACCTCCTGAGCTTCTTATTGCCTACAATCCAAATAGTGCACTAATCAGTACATTATATCATTATTTCATGACTATTTAAGTAAAGCAGAAAAGATGCAATGTATGCTATTTATGCATGAATTACACTGCAATTATGCCAAGTTCTAACTTAATTCAGGACATTTAAGTCATATGATTGTTGTGCAATCACTCCTCCTCCTTGGCTCCTCCCCCTCCTCGTCCTGCTCCTCCTTGGTTCTGTTGGTGCTAGAGCACCACGATCATTTGTTTTGATGATAACAAAACACGTGTTATTTAACATTTGCAATTTGAGTCCTAGATTTCAGGTCAATTGCAAATGTGGACGTGTTTAGATGGAGTTCGAGCTCGCATCCAGGACGGATTAGAGGAGCTTGACGAAAAACAAAGGAGGATTCGCGTGGAGCGAAAGATTGAAGATGGAAGGAAATGAAGAATATGATAGATTTCCTTCTTTTGTACTTGTTGTATTTTTCGTTTCTTTTGTTGCTCTTTATTTCCTTAGAAATTATGTTAAAGAGCCTCAAAGAACCCTAACAGTAGTCCTAGGAACACCGACACAACCCTAGGATACTTAGGTTTTCTGTAGAATACTTAGAAAACCAATATAGGGTTCAAACAGCACTTCCAGACGTCTAATTCCCAAATCAGACGTCTGATAAAGCAATTTAAGACGTCTGACTGTTGTTTCAGACGTCTGATAACTGTTAGGCTGGACATAGCTAGTTCTCTCTGATGAAATCAGACGTCCAGACCTTAGTCCAGACGTCTTAGAAGACGTCTGATGGACTTGCCAGACGTCCAGATAGTGGACCGTTGGCTAGCTTACCAGGCACTCAAGATTATGACCGTTAGAGCCTTATCAGACGTCCTTAGGCCTTTCCAGACGTCTGATAAATGGCCGTTTTGCCTCGGCTGACCCAAAATCTCTTCTTAGAGATTTTCTAGCCGTTGCAACGTTTGGAAATCAATTCCCACAGTAAAAGTAGGTTTCCAGACGTCCAGATATAGTGTCAGACGTCCTGTATGTCGTCTGATGGACTTGCGTAAAAACCCTGTTTAGATCTGATTCAAGTCAGGGAGAAACCCGCATAGAATCAGACGTCTGACCTTTGAATCAGACGTCTTATAGTGGCCTTACAGACGTCTGATAACCCTGTCAAATGTAATCATTGTCCTGATTTCGGCCTGATTCTCTTGGACTTTGTTCTCAACGGCTATGGAAGCTTTTCCAAGCCTTCCAAAGCCTTCCTAAGGCCTCTATAAATAGAGGGGAGCCTTTGCAACTCAAAAACACACAAGATATACACCTAGAGAGACCAAGAACACTAAGATCAAGTATTTCCACTCTCTTGTGTCCAAGAAGCACTTGCTCTCTAAGCTCAAGCTCCATCATCTTGAGAGCATCATTCCCTTCACGCACCCGCTCTCCCGCCGTTGTCTACGAGAGCGACATTGCGCCGTTGCGTGGCTCACGCACCCGCGTCATCGTCGACGCACTCCTTGCAAAGGGGAGTTTCCTAAATCCTATAGAAGCTTAGGTTTATTACTTTGTTGGCTCTATAGGTTTGTTGTTTATTTTACCTTTGTTATTTGGTTGGGTATTCGCTTTGCGAATTCCCGTCTCCTTCGTGGGACAAAATCCTTCTCATGGAGAGAAGGGGTTGAGGAATGCTACCCTCGTACTTGTAGCGTGATTGTATTGAGGTTGAATCACCCTCGTTTTAAGTGATTCGGTTTAGTGGATTTGATCAACTAGGTTGATCGGAAAATCCTAACTCGAGAGGGTTAGGTGGTGGTTTTTACCCGGTTTGGGTTTCCACCTAAAAATTCCTGTGTACATTTTGTGATTGCTTATTTTTGTGAGATTGTTTATATTTTCAATTCCGCATTTTTTTGTCACGCTGATCTCACCCCTCCAAGTAGGGAACTTTCAATTGGTATCAGAGCAGGTCTTGCTGTTTCGGCGTAACAACCCGGCAAGAGATCAAATGGAGGGAAGCTGTTCCACAAGCAGGATTTCGTAGGGGCAGTCCACAACCCGTCCGCCGTTCTTCGATGGGAGCAACTACCCCTCTGGAAGTTGCGGATGAAGACGTGGCTTCAAGCCACCGACTTCACAGTCTGGGCCAGGTGCGAGACCCCCTTCGACATCCCAGAGAAACCCGCCGGAGGATACTTGCAGCAGCAGATCCGGGAGCTCTCTCTCAACGCGAAAACAATGAACGCGTTGTATTGCGCGCTCAGCCCGGAGGAGTTCAACAGAATCTCGCAATGCGCCACCGCATACGAGATCTGGCACACACTCGAGGTAACTCATGAAGGTACCCCTAAGGTAAAAACTTCTAAACTCAATTTACTTTCACAAGAATTTGAGGCTTTTTATATGAAAACTAACGAAACTTTAAGTGAGATGAACACTAGGTTCACTCTCATAGTAAATAACTTGAAAGCTTTAGGGAAGACTTTCATCAAGGGGGAGCTTCAAGGGAAGCTTCTTCGTTCCCTTGGACCGGAATGGGAACAGAAAGTCACCGCCATCGAAGAGGCGAACGAAATGGAGGAGCTCAACATGGAAGATCTCCTAGGCAATCTGATGGCCTACGAGACTAAGTTGAAGCAGAAGAAGAAGGATACACCGGAGCCTAAACTAAAGAAGACTCTCGCCTTCAGAGCCGCGTCGGATAGCGAGGTAAGTTCCGACGACGAAGACTTTAGAATTTTACTTAAAAATTTTTCCAAGTTTTGTAGGGAATTAAAGAAAGAGAAAAAGGAGAAGAAGGAAAGTCCGAGACGTTGCTACCACTGCAACGGGAAAGGGCATCTGCGACCAGAATGCCCTCTTCTCAAAAAGGAGAAGAAGAAGGAAAAGGAGAAGAAATCTAAGAAGAAGGCGTTCCAAGCCACTTGGGACGATTCTAGCTCGGAGGAAGAAGAAGAAAAGACCATAGAAGAAGAAACCGCTTGCTTCAGCTTCATGGCCAGAGGAAGCGACAACGAAAGCGAAAGTGACTCAGACAACGAGGTAAATCTCGATCTTCAAGAAGCTTTTAATGAACTTTTTGAGATTAGTAAATCACTTAGGATAGAAAATAAAAGCATTAAAAAGAACCTTAGTTTTCTTAAAAATGAAAATGATAGGTTAGAAATAAAACTTAAGGATCTAGAAACTTGTCCTAATGATAACCTATTATTAGAAAATCATAACCTCATCAATGAAAATAATAAGTTGATTGAGGAGAATGATAGTCTAAAGTTAGAAATCTATGATTTAAAGACTAAGATGCAAACTATAGAAAAAGAAATTGCATGTCTTAGGGAAAATTCTAACAAAATAATCAACAAAGTTGATAATTTTTATAGCCCTAAGGTTGAGAAAGGATCTCCATCATGGAGACCTTCTAACAAATCCGGATCCAAGCCCACTTGGATACCGAAAAAAGAATTAGAATCTTGTTTTGTAGGGTTCAGGGATAATTACAATATAAGGGACTGGACCTACAAGCTCAAGGCTGGTCAACTCAAGTTAGGGGAACCAAGGAGTAGACCAAGGAGGAGAACAAGAAGGCCGACGAGACGGCGAACAAACGACGGACCCGCCGCACGTCGACCACCGGATTGGAGACCGGCGCCGATGCCCGGGCCTCCAAGCTACAGATGGGAGCCCCATCCGATGTGGCATCCACCACCACCATTCAGGCCATTTTATTGGCCATGGTAGGTGAGGTAAAAATTCTTGACCCTATCTTTATTTATCAGTAGCATTTAGATAGGGGGAGTTAAAATGATGAGCTAATTGTCAATTTTTAAGGGGGAGATGTAAGGTAGCTAAATTTCCTTTAGCAAGGGGGAGAAAAATAATAGCTATCTTGTTGTTACAAAAAGGGGGAGAATATCACCTTTGCTACAATAAATTCATAGAAGAGCATGTTTTAAGAGGGAGTTATAGGAAATGTAAAACCAATCAAACCTTTTTGATAATGTCAAAAAGGGGGAGGATTTTTATTATTAACGATTTTGTCATCATCAAAAAGGGGGAGATTGTTGGTGCTAGAGCACCACGATCATTTGTTTTGATGATAACAAAACATGTGTTATTTAACATTTGCAATTTGAGTCCTAGATTTCAGGTCAATTGCAAGTGTGGACGTGTTTAGATGGAGTTCGAGCTCGCATCCAGGACGGATTAGAGGAGCTTGACGAAAAACAAAGGAGGATTCGCGTGGAGCGAAAGATTGAAGATGGAAGGAAATGAAGAATAAGATAGATTTCCTTCTTTTGTACTTGTTGTATTTTTCGTTTCTTTTGTTGCTCTTTATTTCCTTAGAAATTATGTTAAAGAGCCTCAAAGAACCCTAACAGTAGTCCTAGGAACACCGACACAACCCTAGGATACTTAGGTTTTCTGTAGAATACTTAGAAAACCAATATAGGGTTCAAACAGCACTTCCAGACGTCTAATTCCCAAATCAGACGTCTGATAAAGCAATTTAAGACGTCTGACTATTGTTTCAGACGTCTGATAACTGTTAGGCTGGACATAGCTAGTTCTCTCTGATGAAATCAGACGTCCAGACCTTAGTCCAGACGTCTTAGAAGACGTCTGATGGACTTGCCAGACGTCCAGATAGTGGACCGTTGGCTAGCTTACCAGGCACTCAAGATTATGACCGTTAGAGCCTTATCAGACGTCCTTAGGCCTTTCCAGACGTCTGATAAATGGCCGTTTTGCCTCGGCTGACCCAAAATCTCTTCTCAGAGATTTTCTAGCCGTTGCAACGTTTGGAAATCAATTCCCACAGTAAAAGTAGGTTTCCAGACGTCCAGATATAGTGTCAGACGTCCTGTATGTCGTCTGATGGACTTGCGTAAAAACCCTGTTTAGATCTGATTCAAGTCAGGGAGAAACCCGCATAGAATCAGGCGTCTGACCTTTGAATCAGACGTCTTATAGTGGCCTTACAGACGTCTGATGCCAGAGTTAGACGTCTGATAACCCTGTCAAATGTAATCATTGTCCTGATTTCGGCCTGATTCTCTTGGACTTTGTTCCCAACGGCTATGGAAGCTTTTCCAAGCCTTCCAAAGCCTTCCTAAGGCCTCTATAAATAGAGGGGAGCCTTTGCAACTCAAAAACACACAAGATATACACCTAGAGAGACCAAGATACACTAAGATCAAGTATTTCCACTCTCTTGTGTCCAAGAAGCACTTGCTCTCTAAGCTCAAGCTCCATCATCTTGAGAGCATCATTCCCTTCGCGCACCCGCTCTCCCGCCGTTGTCTACGAGAGCGACATTGCGCCGTTGCGTGGCTCACGCACCCGCGTCATCGTCGACGCACTCCTTGCAAAGGGGAGTTTCCTAAATCCTATAGAAGCTTAGGTTTATTACTTTGTTGGCTCTATAGGTTTGTTGTTTATTTTACCTTTGTTATTTGGTTGGGTATTCGCTTTGCGAATTCCCGTCTCCTTCGTGGGACAAAATCCTTCTCGTGGAGAGAAGGGGTTGAGGAACGCTACCCTCGTACTTGTAGTGTGGTTGTATTGAGGTTGAATCACCCTCGTTTTAAGTGATTCGGTTTAGTGGATTTGATCAACTAGGTTGATCGGAAAATCCTAACTCGAGAGGGTTAGGTGGTGGTTTTTACCCGGTTTGGGTTTCCACCTAAAAATTCCTGTGTACATTTTGTGATTGCTTATTTTTGTGAGATTGTTTATATTTTCAATTCCGCATTTTTTTGTCACGCTGATCTCACCCCTCCAAGTAGGGAACTTTCAGGTTCCTCCACCTCTTCCTCCTCCGCCAGTGCCCTCTCCCTCCTCCTCCTCCTCCCCGCCCCCTCCGCCTCTCCTCGTCCTCCTCCTGCGACCCTTCTCCCCACCCCCTCCACCTCTTCCTCCTCCTCCTCCTCCTCTACCTACCCTCTCCCCCTCCTCCTCCTTCACCAACCCCATCCCTCGCCCCCTCCTCTTCCTCCTCACCAACCCCCACTAACCCTCAGCCCTCCTCCTCCTCCTCAGTTCCTCCACCTCCTCCTCCTCGTCCTGATCGCCCCCTCCTCCCCTCCTACGCATCCTCCTCCTCCCATCTTACATCACTAATCAAATAAATATTTAACCAACTTAATTTACTCTAATTCTAACCGAAATCTTCTTAATATACAGGTTATCGTTCACGGACATTCTTGGAGGTTGTACTACTTAGAGGTATAATTTTAATGCTTTTAATTTATTTAAATGATGATGTAGGTTTTTGTTAGATGTGAGGTGTGCCCACATAGTGTTGTTAATTTCATTGAATGGATGTGGTGTGCTCACTTGTATGCTTTATTTTAAATGTGAGGTGTGCCCATTTGTTTAATTGAAAAGAACTTTAATGTGGGGTGTGCCCACTTTCATTATGAGTATTATTTGGCTATGCAGGTTTATAGCGAACTTAAAAATATAAGGGGAAACTTTGTCAATTTTTTTTGAAAATTATTTTAATATTTAGTATGGTTTGAAGTTTTAGGATTTAGCATTTAGGTGGTGGACCTGGAACATTGCATTCCAGTGATCAATCTCTCTTCTTTTTTAGTTTAATGAGTTCTTGAGATCGTGGAAGGTCTATATAGGTCATTAATTTTATTGAAATATTGAGGATCTAAAAGTCAATTTTTAGATTAACGCTAGTCAACTTGAAGCTGCAATGAATCTTAGAGCTTCTGATATCACTTCTGATGGATGTGAAATGATCTTTAAGATGAAAGGAATTTGTTAGAATAGATTATATGAAGTTCTAGGCCTAGCTTCATGATATGCAGAATAAGTCTTAGGCCTAGCTTGTGAAGGTTGGATAAAGCCTAACTTAGAAATGAAATAATGTGGATTTCTCATGTTGTAATAAAATAACATTTTTGTATATTTTTTTGTAGCATTCAATGAAAATAATTTTATTTCTTATTAGATGATTGCTTATCTTTAATGTTAATTTCTTTACAATTATGAGTATTATTTTAGATACACACATTTGCTAAAGAAGATATATGCACGCGAGGCCAAACATTAGGTATTCTAACCCCTAGGGAGGTGATGAGTCGTGTTTCGCGAATTAAAATTGGGATTTGGAGAACCCATCATTATAGCTCACAAAATGCATTTATCAAATACAATTTATAATCGAAACTCCAAAGGAGTCCGAGGTCGAACACAAGGAGTCGACGTTTACTTTGTTTGAAATTCGCGCTTCGTTTTATTTCCTTTTGGTGTTTTGGGGTTTTGTTACTTTTTTTCTTTTATTTTTAGAGAAAAAGCAAGCAAGATAGATCACAAGAGATGAAACAACTATGATATATCACACAAATGTTTGTTACAATAATCTATGTAAGCATAAAAGAGATAAGGGTGAGAGGAAATCTCCCGAATCGACTGTTCGGCGAGACGACAGCGCCTGACGGAAGCTTGGATGAAAGAGGTGAGATGCAGGAGGATGCCGGGTAGAGGAATACTTCACCGAGACTCTAGAATGGAGGTGAGGAGACAAAGGCCATCTTCTACTGAAATGGAGGTGGGAGGATGGCTCCAAGGCAACCTATGAAGGTGGTGGGATGAAGGATGAATATTTGGTGGGAAATAGGAGCATTGTACTAATAGGAGGCCTTTGGAGCTTGAGAGTAAGCTCTAATGAAGCTTTGGTAGGCTACTAGAGCTTAGGAGTAGATGGGAGTAGAGTAGGTAGAGATGAAGAGGAATGGGTGGTGTAGAGGTGTTTATATAATAGAGGGAAGAAGAAATTCGTGTAGAGGGTTGTAGTGACAGCTACAAGCATCACTAAAGACCCTTGCAACTGTCACTGAAGATCGTACCCCCACCGCTCACGCCTGCAGCAGTGCTTGCGCCTACAAGCAATTAGTGACGGCTATAAATGTCACTAAAGTTCCGCCCAGGCTGTCGCTGAAGGTCTGCGCCAACTCACGCACTCGCCCGCACCAACTCACGCACTCTAAGCTTCCATCGCCCTCCAATATTCATCAAGTTAGATCTTTTCTTCGCCATGTTAGATTTTATAGGCGCTTCATTAGAGATTTCAGTAAAATTTCTAAGCCACTTTGCGACCTGTTAGTGAAGGATGTTTCCTTCGATTTTGATGACAAATGTGGCGAGGCTTTCTTAGTCTTGAAGAAAGCTCTTATTATCACATCGATTCTCCAAGCACCAGATTGGAACCTCCCATTTGAGCTAATGTGCGATGCTTTTGATTTCGCACTGGGAGCGGTCTTAGATCAAAGGGTTAATGGCAAACCTCATGTGTTGCATTATGCCAGCAAGACCCTTACTGATCCTCAGCAAAACTACACGATCACTAAAAAGGAGCTTCTTGTTGTAGTGTTTGCTTTGGAAAAGTTTCGATCTTATCTTTTGGGATCCAAGGTTGTGGTGTTCTCTGATCATTCTGCTTTAAAGCATCTTCTTGCTAAAAAAGACACCAAACCTCGATTAATTCGTTGGATTTTGCAACTCTAGGAGTTTGACCTGGAAATTAAATATAAGAAAGGAGTTGAGAATGTGGTAGCAGATCATCTGCCTAGGATCCCTATTGAGGCATCAACCCTTGCTAGCGTTGTCAAAAAGACTTTTCCTGATGAGTCTCTAATGGCCGTGGAGGACAAAACTCCTTGGTTCACTGACATAGTGAACTATCTGGTCATGGGCATTACCCCCAGTATTTGGGACAAGTAGAAGCGAGACAGATTTCTTGCTGATGCTAAATTTTATCACTGGGAGGAACCTGAGCTTTTTAGAATAGGCCCTAAGCAGCTTTTCCGCCGTTGTGTCCTTGACGAAGAACAAAGAAGTGTTCTGAGTTTCTACCATGACCTCCACTGTGGAGAACATTTTTGTGGAAAAAAGACTTCCCATAAGGTTCTTCAGTCTGGATTTTGGTGGCCCACATTATTCCGAGATGCACATACATATGTGGGTGCATGTCTACGTTGCCAGCAGATGGGAACCTTCGAAAAAAGGGATGAGATGCCCCGGCAACCTATTCTCCCCATTGAGATTTTTGACATTTGGGGCATTAACTTCATGGGTCCCTTTCCTGTGTCCTTCGAATATGAATACATCCTTGTGGCTGTGGACTATGTATCAAAATGAATAGAAGCCATACCCACACGCACCAATGACCATTCCGTGGTCTTGGATTTTGTTAAGGCTAATATCATTTCTCGGTACGAGCGCCCAAGGACCATCATAAGTGATGGAGGATCGCACATCAAGAACGTACACTTCACGAAACTACTCCAAAATTTGGGAGTCAACTACATGATAGTCACACCTTACCATTCCCAAATGAGTGGACAAGTTGAAGTGTCTAACAGGGAGATTAAACGAATTTTAGAAAAAACTGTCAGGCCCAACCATAAGGATTGGTTTAAAAAACTAAATGATGCTCTTTGGTCCTACAGAATCGCGTATAAGACTCCCTTGGGCATGTCTCCTTTCCGTCTTGTCTACGGAAAGGCGTTCTACCTTCCCGTAGAAATCCAACACAAATCCTATTGGGCTATTAAAAATGTTAACTTGAATCTGGATAAAGCAGGTGTTGAACGTCGGGTTGCTACGCTAATGTGTTTGGTTTTTAAAACCTGTCGACGTAGTATGAAAGCGAAGAACTCGTGTTCAACAAATAAAATTTATACCGAAATGAAAATTCCAGGTCGAACACAAGGAGGCGGACGTTTGATTTAAAAACAATGCGTTTGTTTTTATTTGTCACAAAATAATTCAATTGATTAGAACTATCTAACTACTTACAATAAATAGAAAAGAGAGAGAAAGAATAAGAGAGAGAAAGAATATTACAAACAACAACCAAAATGAGATGTAGAATAAACATAGAATTTCATCATTAGAACGATTGTTCATTACACTAGAAAGCGGAAAAATGATTACACGAGAAAGCAGTAAATCTACTCTAGAAAGCATTAAAAGAATGGAGAGAGAAATATCCTCCTCGACGGTCGCTTAGAGGACGAGTCGGACGGGATGACGCCTGGACGAAGGAGGACGAAGCAAAAGAATGGGAATGGGGCAGCACATCATCGTTGTCGCAGGATCCACTTCCGAAGGGGGACGAAAAATTGACTTTATCTCGCGAGAAGCATCCCGGGTGTGGGACAAGCTTCTCTTGAGCTTTAGAGCGGGAGAGAAGAGAAGGAAGGGATGAGAATTTCATGTGGAGGGGGTCTCCTTTTATAGTTGCAAGGAGTAGGGGCAATTTGGTCATTACAACTCTTAAAACATTAATTCAGGACCTTTAGTGACGGATAAAACCGTCGCTAAAGGTCTGAACGTGGGCATAGTGGGTAGCCCACGCGTGCAACGCACGCGCACGTCCAGCCATTCTCAGCCGTCCGATTGCGAGATCGGACGGCTTAGATCGCACTACGCCCGCCTCCTCAATGCCCGTCCGATCGCGTGTGATGCCGCATTACTGCCACGCGTGCAATAGCGCTTGGACACTATCGGGTGCGCGCTATCGTTCGATCGTGATCCGACGCTCGCCCGCGCCCGTTCGCTCGCGCCCCTTGCCTGCTCGCTGCGAATCGATCCCGCGCCAGTGCCTCACGATAAGGCGCTGAACCGCTGTGCTACGCCGTCCAAATAGTCGCGCAGATGAAATCAAGCGCGCACATCCACAGCCATTGGATCAAGATCCAATGGCCCAGATCACACACTGGATCTTCTTTGGAGAGGCAACGGCGGTCTTGAGGGCCAATTGGACGACTGAGATGGCACCACGTGGTGCCATCTTGGTCATCCATCTTCTGGATGATGTAGATGGTGCCACGGTTGTCGAATTGAGTCGATTTTCATGCCGTTAGGCTATGTTCATCGATTGGAATCCATCCGTGCGGTCGGATTTTTCGTTTGAAGTGCAGATTCACACCATCTTGGCCCTTGATCTTCTAGGATTCCCCGGTCACTATCTGATGCTACAGATGTCTGATTAGGGCGATCTTAGAGTCGTTGAACTCCAATCGTCACCCTGATCACATTTGTACGGTTGGATCTTCGATTCGAGGCCCCGATAAAAAGTTTGCTCTATCCAAGCACATAAAAGGAGACAATTAACCTCCATTTTATTCAAACTACTCTAAAAGCAAGATGATGCATGTTATGCAATATTTATAGAATGCAATGTAATCCTATGCTTAAGAACATGCATAAATAGACATCTTAAGTAGTGTAAACGTGTTTACATCATACCCCCATGCCTATCTTTTACTAGTCCCTAGCAAAAACTATATGCTATTTATAAAAGAATTAGGTTGGATTATTTGGGCATGAGTTATTTTCAATCATTAAGAAACTGTCTACTTAAGATCTGAACTTTCAAAGACACAACAGTGCCCGAGTATCTGCCAAAATGCAGACCGCCTTAAGCCCTCGCCTTATTCAAAGAAAATTTTCTTTTTCTCTTTTTCGTCTTTTTTTTTTTTGGATTTTCAAGTTTTAAGGTTTAAGAGTAGCTTTCTACGACCATTCAACTCACCCAAGATTTGATAAGAACCTTAAGTTCTAAGCATCTTAGTGTGAATGTGATAGACTCGTTGACCGACAGTTAAAATGGACTTCGGATTTCTACGCCTCTAGGTGACCTCAAAAAGAATTCTGCCTAAAGGTGTATCTTTACAACCGGTAGTTTTCTCCCTACTTTTATTTTTTACGGGGTCAACACAAGGGTGAATCCAGTGTATATCTCCCCAGTTTATTCTACTTCTTCGCTTCTTCCTAAGTGTTTTGGGAATTTTCAGTGCATTTACTGAGCTGGGTTCTGGACAACCGGTCGATGAGCTATTACCACCGACAACTTGCCAGCCATACTCGTGCGGCGAAGTGTGGCTTATTTCTTTTTTTTTTCTTTTCTCCTTTTCTTTTTGATTTCTTTTTTTAAGTAGGTGGCTTCCCTGGTCTAAGATTTACCTAAAAGCAGCAAAAAGAGAAAGGTCCAGTGACTAGGCTCTGAACAACCTACCTATGGGTTGTTACCCACGATAACTTATCAGCCATATCACCCTAGAAGGTTCATTAGTTACCCAATTTCCGTTAAAATCGCCGAACAACGAGTCAGTGCAAAGAAAGTGTGTAGATGCTAGAAACTCAAAGTTCCCTAAAATCAGAGGACGTGTTGATAAGTCATGTACTTATCACCCAAACTTATTTACTCCAATTAAAATAGAATTTAGGTTGGCGAGGACTCGAAAAACAAATCCACATTTTAGTGGATACACAAGCTACTTTAGTCCAAAGACCTGAAGGGTCTTTGTATTCAAATCATAATGTAGTATTTCCTAAGATTGAAAATTTTCTTAAACCCAATTTTTCCTTCTTAATTCCACTTTTTTTTTTAATAAAATTAAACAAATCTACGGAGCTGACAAATAAATTCAAAGATTAATATCCACTCCCCTATGCCTATCTAATGTAATGTCCTCATTGTATTAAAAAGACATTAAACAGAGTGGAATAACGTAGAAAGCACCTGAATTGCATGAATGTCAGGTCCAATCCGAGATAGAAACTTAAAAGAATTGTATATGTGCTGAATTTAGTGCCTTCAGCTAGGCACACTATACAAAGAAGAAAAATGAAGAATTCACAAGCACAGGTCAGAATCAGAATAAACAGAAGAAACCTCTAACCTGTCAGCAGAGGTCCACAGATGTGGACCAAATTGTGGTGCAGACCCATACCCCATAATCGAGAATATCTCAGGTTTTGGATAAAAATTACCCAAAACCTAAAATCAATATGCAAGCGGGGTCGGGCCTGCGATTTATGAGGAGGCAACCCAAGACCAAAAAGTCGGGTTACAGAGAATTCAAGCTCAAAAGGATAATCATTGAATGTGTGCTTGGGTTTGACATCCTCAAAACAAATGTCGTAAGGGTCCTGGTTTGAAGGTTTCAGCTTAATAGGCACCGTTTGACTCAGTCTTGTACTTCCTTCAGAACTTACTTCCCAAATCAAAATTTCCCGGCTCCTATCCTCCTCAATCAGAATGTTAAATTCCGGAACCTCTTGCATGTTAATCACCCCGTCTGAAATCTCCAAGTCTAAATGATGTGGCTGAATCAAAATTGACTTGGGTCTAATTATCTTAGAAATAGAATCATCGATAAGCTCAACAGGGTGTAACTGACAATCAGGGCATTTGATTGAATCCTCTAGAAAATGCGATTCTGGATCCGAAATGTGTGCCCTAATAAGATCAGTTTCCTCAGTTCTTGGGCTATCACATGATCTTTCAGATTCCTCAGGCCCAATCGTCTCACAAAAATCGTGTTCTGTAAACTCGTGTGAGACTTTGCAAATCGAATCTTCACCATCAGAATCAAGATCCGTATTAATGTATGTCTCAAAATCATCTGTCACTTTCTGTTTCAAGGAGACATACGTTTCCTCGTACCCCGGCTCAGAGATCTCAAGTGAAGAAATCAGATCTTCTTTAATTGGTTGCTCTAATTCAATTTAGTCATCCTCGTAACACGTGTCCCCCCAACAGGTGCCTGAATAGGTTTTGAAATTGGCTCTCTTGAAGAGGGTTCATTCTAGGAATCATCCCACGATTGATCTAAAGCAACCACAAATCTCATCCTCAATTTCACTAACTTCCCAAGTAGAAACTCACTCGAGTTCTTATCCTTAACATCCTGGAGCCAATCCAACAAAGACTTGTTCAAATCATCAATCATTTCAATCAAGGGCTCCAATCTCTCAATGCAAGGTATTGGCTGAACTTCTAAAGATTGTATAATATTCCTCAAGTTAGCCAGAACCTTTTCTTGAACCTGGTTACCCTAAACCAAATGAGTTGGTTCAGGGTTGGGCGAGTTTGGGATCAATGCAGAGGAATTAATGAATTGAGATTCATTATACCCTTCCTGATAATAGGTCATTTCAGATTGTTCAAAAGGTGGTGATGACCTAAAGGCAGTGTAATCAGAGGATGGGTAAGGAACAGTGTATCCTTCTTGATTGTAGGTCGTATTAGGTTGTTCATAAAAGGATGACGATCTATAATCGATGTGACTATGAGAAGGATAGAAATCACAATCATAGTGTTCAGGGTTAAACTCTAAACACGGAGGCCCGAAACTGTATCCCCAATCCGAGTTATCCCAACTAACTGATGGTTGATTACAGTACGAGTCGGGATAATCGTCATGTTGATGATAATTCAAAATAGGAGGAAAAGAGTGGGAATGCGTGTAATATGTGGAATGATTCATGAGAGACGGGAGGAAGAAAGGCATCCTGCAATACAAACAATCAAACCTCTCCTTAAGTGGGTTAGCCTACAGACCTACAAACTCCCAAAACCCGTCTTGAGATAAAGGAACGATTTGATCTACTTCTGTCTGTTCAATCCAACCAGTTAGAAGGAGGGACTGGGGAGAAGGTTCTTCCTTCGGCTTGCGCCTCTGGTTCCTAGTGTACCCCCCAGCTGCGATTGTTTGTTTCTACTCCCCTAGCTAGACATCAGATTGAACAGTAGAAATAGACTAATCGAAAATAATCTCGTTCTGGGCTCTGAAGAGCGAGTCAAATCCTTAAGGCCAACGTCTACTCTGTTTTATTTAGGGTTAGGTTTGAATGTGCTTTGGAATGTGATGGGCCCTTTAAATGGGTTGTGCCCTTAATGATTAATTGATTTGTGTGTGCGTGCACAACCAGTGATTTTCAAGCAAGATTTTTTTTTTTTGATGCAGTGAATTTTAGGGTTTAAATCTTACTTAGTAGCTTTTAGGATTCAACTTTAGGTATTTTCAAACAAGTTTTGTTAGCACACCCGGTTTTGAAAGCACAGGTGAAGATGTTTTCCTTTAAAACTTAAAAGAATGTGGAGTGCCTGGTAAATCCCTAATAGTTGAACCTAAGTGGCAGCTACTTGATGAGTTGATTTTAATTGAAGTGGTGCGGCCAAATCAACTCAAACAATTGGCATGTTGCACCACTTTATTAGGCACACAAGTGATTACCTAATCTGATTTCTACTCAATTATGTATTTGGATGTGTGTACCGGCTCCAAAGATCGATTTACCGGTTGAGTTTGAAAATCAGATGAGGTTGTGTACCTCTGTGAGATTCTTTTTAATTTTTCTTTTTTTTTTTAAAGTGGGGTTTAGGGCGGGTGTGGGTGTTAAATAACAAACAATCTAACCTTAGAGTTTATAAGAACACCTAGGTTGATTGATATTTGTGTTATTATGTTGTGGAATGAAATCTAATGGGTGGGATGTGGGGGATAACTTACAAAACCTTCCACAGCACTTTACTCCAATCTACCGCTTTTGCTTGTCTCAAAAGAGTACCTGCAATCAAAATAAGAAAGGAGAGAAGTGAGGTAAATGATTTGTAAGTTAGAAAATGCGAAGAAAAATCAAAGAGTGTCGCCTCCCCAGCAACAGCGCCAAAAAGTTGAACGTTGGGTTGCTACGCTAACGTGTTTGATTTTTAAAACCTGTTGTTATAGTATAAAAGCGAAGAACTCGTGCTCAACAAATAAAATTTATACCAAAATGGAAATTTCGGGTCGAACACAGGGAGGCGGACGTTTGATTTAAAAACAACGCATTTGTTTTTATTTGTCACAAAATAATTCAATTGATTAGAACTATCTAACTACTTACAATAAATAGAAAAGAGAGAGAGAGAGAGAGAATAAGAGAGAGAAAGAATATTACAAACAAAAATCAAAATGAGATGTAGAATAAACATAGAATTTCATCATTAGAACGATTGTTCATTACACTAGAAAGCAGTAAATCTACTCTAGAAAGCTTTAAAAGAATGGAGAGAGAAATACCCTCCTCGACGGTTGCTTGGAGGACAAGCCGGAAGGGACGACGCCTGGACGAAGGAGGACGATGCCGGACGAAGGAGGACGAAGCAGAAAAATGGGAACGGGGCAGCACATCATCGTCGTCGCAGGATCCACTTCCTAAGGGGGGCAAAAAATTGACTTTATCTCGCGAGAAGCATCCTGGGTGTGGGACAAGCTTCTCTTGAGCTTTGGAGAGGGAGAGAAGAGAAGGAAGGGATGAGAATTTTGTGTGGAGGGGATCTCCTTTTATAGTTGCAAGGAGTGGGGGCAATTTGGTCATTACAACTCTTAAAACATTAATTCAGAACCTTTAATGACGGATAAAACCGTCGCTAAAGGTCTGAACGTGGGCGTAGTGGGCGGCGTGTGCATGCCCACTCACTTGCCCGCGTACGCAACGCACGCGCACGTCCGGCCATTCTCAGCCGTCCGATCGCGAGATCGGACGGCTTAGATCGCACCACGCCCACCTCCTCAGCGTGCGTCCAATCGCGTGCGATGCCGCGTTACCGCCACGCATGCAATAGCGCGTGGGCGCTATCGTGCGCTTGCAACCGTTTGATCGCGATCTGACGCTCGCCCGTGCCCGCTCGCTCGCGTCCCTTGTATGCTCGCTGCGAATCGATCCCGTGCCAGCGCCTCGCGATACGACGCTGAACTGCTGCGCTACGCCATCCAAATAGTCGCGCGGATGAAATCAAGCGTGCGCATCCACAACCGTTGGATCAAGATCCAACGGCCCAGATTGCGCGCTGGATCTTCTTTGGAGAGGCAGCGGCGGTCTTGAGGGCTGGTTGGAAGGCTGAGATGGCACCACGTGGCGCCATCTTGGCCGTCCATCTTCTGGATGATGTAGATGGTGCCACGGTTGTCGGATTGAGTCGATTTTTGAACCGTTAGGCTACGATCGTCGATTTGAATCCATCCGTGCGATCGGATTTGTCAGTTGAAGTGCGGATTCGCACCATCTTGGCCCTTGATCTTCTAGGGTTCCCCGATCTTTATCTGATGCTACAGATGTTTGATTAGGGCAATCTTGGAGTCGTTGAACTCCAATCGTCGCCCTGATCACATTTGTACGGTTGGATCTTCGATCCGAGGCCCCAATAAAAAGTTTGCCCTGTCTAAGCACATAAAAGGAGACAATTAATCTCCATTTTATTCAAACTACTCTAAATGCAAGATGATGCATGTTATGCAATATTTATAGAATGCAATGCAATCCTATGCTTAAGAAAATGTATAAATAGACATCTTAAGTAGTGTAAACGTGTTTACATCAGCAGGAAAGGCACGTTTGCTGGAGTTAAGTGAGCTTGAGGAGCTTCGTAATGAAGCCTATGAAACTTCTCAAGCCTACAAGCAACGTACAAAGGTCTTCCATGATAAACACATCATTAGAAAGACCTTTGAGCCCAACCAGTGGGTCTGGCTTTTCAATTCCAGACTTAAATTATTTCCAGGAAAGCTCAAGTCCCGTTGGGATGGGCCATACATTGTTATCAATGCCTTCCCTCATGGAGCTGTAGAAATTTAGAACCCTACTTCTGGTGCGAGCTTTAAGGTAAATGGCCAACGATTTAAACCTTATGTTACTCTTTCAAATGGCCAGGTTTTGGATGTACTTAGGCTTGAGAAGCCTTGGCTCCCCCCACTCACCTCCTCAGGTGATATTCTTCTATTTTTCTAATGAGGACATTGTCAGTTTTAGGCATGGGGGGTAGAACTTGAGGATGTTTATGGCATCTATAAATATTTGCATGCATTTAGCATGTGTGCATTAGTCCTACAAAAAAAAAAATCTCTTTTGTTTCTTGAGTTGAATTTGTTAGTCCCGAGCAAAAGTTTTTATCTAGGAGGTTTTATTAAAGATTTTCTTCTTAGATTATTTCTAAGTTTAGAATTCAGTACAGTACTTCACTTGCATGTAGATTGAGTAGTGGATCTTCGTAGAATATCAATAAGCATTTTTAGTCTACTGAACACTTGGACAGTTAATAGGGAGTCAGGCATATTATCTTCTATTAGATCCATCTCATACTTGTGAGAAGAAAGTAGAGAGACTACTGGTGCGCTAAGTCTAGTGCAAGGACTCTTAAGTTCTGTCCAATTGGATGAGGATACCTCAGAGTTAGGCACAGTTTTAACTCTATGTTCCTACGAGCAAACATTGTGTGAATTCCTGAGAGTTACCAAATAAAGCAGATACACAGAGATTGAGTCATAATAAAACTATAACTGTGGTGGATGGTTACGACCGTCCTTCATAGAGTCCTCGGCTGAAAGAGGGTAGTAATGTCAAAGGTCAGAAATACGCTTGTCGTAACCATTCCTTCCCAGTGCTGAGAGTAGGCACTTCCACCAAGTAAGTCACACAATATCCTCTTGACCATCATCATTCCTAATAATGCCTCATAAATAAAAGTCTGCATCGTGTTATGTTGATTTATGAAAAAAAAAAGAAAAAGAAAAGAAAAAGAAAAATAATTATATTTAAAAAAATAGAGAAAAAATAGGGAGAAAAAGAAAAAGAAAATAGTTCAAGTTTATAGTTTTATCTTCGTATCATTTTTTCATTATATGTCAATGTTTTTGAGGCAACAACAAAAACACCCATTACGATTCACAAATTTGACTCATACCTACTTTTTAGTATTTCTGATCGCCTGAATACTAGCTGAGGACCTCTAACTTTGTTGTAGGGTTATTAAGACTTTGATTGAAGTGTAAATGCCAAGTGAGGCCACCAAATATTGAGTACAATTACAAAATCTGGCAAGATATGTGATCTTAGGAAGGAAGGAAAAAGAGAGAGTGAGTAAGTACAAGGGAACACAAAGCAAGCACAATTTTTAGCCTCTATCTCTGGGTTGACTTGTTTAATAATCTAGAGATGTAGAGTCTGTAGTACTAGACTATATGTAGTACCAGATGAGTGTGAGCCACCGAATATTAATCCATTCAACTCAGTTTCTCCTATCTAAGCTAAAAGTCGATATCAAATTACATATTATTTTCTGCTTTATCCCCGAGGGAAGAAGTTTCCTATCCTAATAGAGGTTTTAACAAAGGTTAAGTACTAACTGCAAATGTAAGTTGGCTTTTCACTTGAATCCGTTACCTAGCCTACTATCACTTCACATTTGTCTGGATCTCTAAATTTTTGAATATGGAAAGGAGAGATCTCTTGGTTACTTCCATTGTTTTTTACTTTTGCTAGGGACTACCAAAATTTAGGCTTGGGAGCATTTGATGAGACCACATTTATGGGCTAATTAATACATAAATACCAATTATTATGGTAGCGTCTACGTATACAAAGCATACTTTGATATGTAAATAAATTAATGTTTGCATATAGGGGCATGCATGCATTTCATGTATTATTTTAGATTATTTTTATAAATAACCCAATTTATTTTTATTTTATTTTCTTTTTCTCTAAATTCCTGCAAAATGCGCGATTGCCTTCTCACCACCTTTTCTCTCCCCGCAGTTTAGCCGAGCATCTCGCAAACTCACAACAACCCGGTGAGATTGTTGGAGACGATCTCGAGGGAAGAAACAAAATTTACGAGGCATTTAAAAAGAGGAGGGACGGGGGATAAGGTCGGTTGACATTAGGGCCATCGTCTCTTCCATCCTTCACCACCGTGAAGAAAGCAAACATGATGGCCAGAGAGCGCACTGCGGATTAAAGCCAACTTCGTTGATGCCACCTACCCCCAGGTGGTGCTCTGTGACCCACCCGCGCCACCACCACCACCAGCGCCTGCCTGTCACCACCACCCACATCATCTTCCTCCTCCCACCACCGCGCACTCAGAGACCCATCAATGCCACTGCGATCCTCCCCCACCACGAGCACAACCGACCACCACCCACGTCCTCACCTTCATTCTCCTTCCCTCTCCCTTACGGAGACGCACACCATCCACAGATCGCGAGCCTCACGCGACCACTCCACCTTCAGCAAGTCACGCATTGCCTGCGCAAAAGCGACGCGTCCTCGCCCACGCGTGTAGGCGCACTAGCAGCAACCGTGTGCTCGCACTCCAGCCCGCGCACGCACGCAGCCACCTAGCAGCAGCCGTGCACCCTTGCGCGCGCACAACCGGCCCTTGCGCTCATAACCACGTGCGCACAGCCGGCTCCCTCTCCTTCTTCCTCCTCTTTGCTAACCAAAGGAACCCAAACCACCCAAAGTGCAGCCACCTCGTTCGACCACCAAACTTCGTTCTGTCGACGCCATTAACCTCGCCAAAACCCTAAGGAACTCGCCAACGCTCGCACCAAGCCCACTAGCAGTCCATTCACCCTACGGCCTACACCCACCGCCGGCGGGTTCTTCCTCGCCGTCCGACGACCTCCGACCACCACCATCAATGCCACCACCATCATCGGGATCCCCTCACCACCGTCGACCTCCTCCTAGCTCTGAGCCTCCAACCAGGCCTCCCTCTCCGCATGCGCATGAGGGGAACGAATGCCCCTGTTTCTCTATAGTAAAGAACCCATTAATAATTACATTTGAGTGCCATAGTGCCATTGCCACACTTTTATTTTGATTTTAATATTTAATATATTGAGTGAAATTGCAACTTGATGCTCATACTTTCTCATAATTGCTTGGCTCTTGTTATGCACATCATTAGACATTGGAATTGGATTAAGATTTACACAATTTCTTTCTAGTTCATGTGCAATTGGAAATTACATAGATTGATCACATATTTATTAAATATTTTATTGAGAAAAAAATTGCACATATAACCTTACATTCTCGAGTTATTGTGTGTCCTTTTCTTTTCGTCGCGTTTCACGTCAAATTTAACCACGGATTTCGCACTCGATTGGATAAATACAAGGGAAAAATATGCGTGAATTTATTGAGTTGTTCCTCCTTGTGGATACGACATTCTAACTATTCGTGGTTAGTTTTCATTAATATAATTTTGCTCAGGATTTTTCCACCACGTGATTTCAATACAACGACACATTATTTCTACCAAGCGAAAAACCTCCCGACCAAATGGTGCCATTGCCGGGGAGGCAACAGACGCAATAAATTCACCAGACTTTATTTCTAATTATTCTGAGTTGCACATTTATCTGATCATTCCTTATCTTTTCTGTGCAAGGAATCTGTCGAGGTGATAGGCGTAGCTGAGAGACGACGTCTACCTTGAGCGACGTCTACACGCGGAGATAATCGCAGGAGCTTGTGGGCCTTAATCACACACGTGTGGAGACGCATGGAGGACCATCTAGGAGGATTCTTCCTCTTAAACTTCTGATTTAGAATTTTAGAATAGACTCTTTAGGATTAGCCTAGTTATTTGCTTTCTCTCCCTTATACTCTGGGGCCAATTTTTAGGGGAGTGTCCTTGATCCTTTAGATTCTAGGATCATTCTGTGGTACTTATATCTTTTGATTGAGCATTTATTTTTACAAAAAAAAGAAAGAGAATAAATCCAAAATGCCTGTTAGAAGCTGCATATCTTTAGGACAACCATCTAGGAGTGCTTGAGCAGCATCTAGATTTTCTTATTGCATTGCGTGCATTTCTGCATCAAAGAGTACTGGAGCAAGGTACGTACTTCCTATCTTTTGCATCAATTATCTGCAGAGGCATTGCATTTGGATATAATTAAAGAAGACCACTTAAGCTGACTTGAAAAGATTAATCAAGTGGTCATATTGCTTCTCGAAAATAAAATAAAATATACAGGAAGTGTTTGAATAACTTGATTGTGGTTTTCAAAAGAAAAATCACTTTTCATGATGTGATGCACACTTCCTGCACTGAGCACGCACTATAGGCACTACACTAGGACTTGGACCCTTAAGGCTATAGGCATCGATCTCTTTATTGGTGCAAACCCTCCTATATCACTTTGAAATGATGGTATTAACCTTTTCCCAAGTGAATTGATACTCTAAGGAGGGGGACACCCCTTAAAGGAATTCAAGGGTAGTTAAGAGGCACCGCTAACGCAATGCCTCAAAGGAAGGGTTCGCCCTACTTTGATCCCTTGGTTCCATCCTTGGAGTAACTTTTTACTTGAGCATTTGAGAATATCATTGTAGCAAAGTGTACGTCTTTAGGGCACTCGAAGGTCAATTTAGGGTGTGTAATTGCTTGACAACTTGATTGATCACCCAAAAAGAACTAAAAGTAATCTTAACCTTCTTAACAATCATTGACAAGAAATTTCAAGTGCCTCATTTCTCTTATACCACTTACGTGGGAACGGCGAAAAATTGCCTTGACTATATTTGGCCAAGCTAAAGAGTTGGGAGAGGACTTAAAGAACTTTAAATCAACAAAAGACCCCTCTTGCCTTGTGTTTGCTTGGTGTATGCTTGGTCGACGCTCTCATAGAAAAAGTCTTATTTTCAACCCTGAGCCTAAAAGAATTATTTGGAAAGCCAACCAAGAAAGAAGAAAAATGGTTGAAGAAAGACCTGAAGAAGAGATTAGGGTTGGTGAAAATCGGAGAACCTTGAGAGACTATCTCCTCCCTACAACCCACTAAGCCCTACCTATCCGAAGACCTAGAGTGGATAATCCATATGAAATCAAGAGCAGTACCATATCTTTGCTTCCCTCTTTCTATGGTACTGCTAGGGAGGATCCCTATAGGCATCTTGAGAAATTCACTGAGGTCTATTCCATGGTGAAGCTTTAAGGCTTTACTGATGAAGCCCTAATGAGGACTCTATTTCCATTCTCCCTAAAGGATAAGGCCAAGCACTGGTATCATACTCTCGATGCAAGGGTAAATGATTGGGCCACCTTAAGGGAGAATTCTTGAAAAAGTATTTTCCTATGAGTAAGACCAACAATTATAGAAGAGAGATTATGGGTTTTACTCAACAGGAAGGGGAGCAATTTCACGAGACTTGGGAGTGCTTTAATGACCTTCTTAGGTTATGCCCCCACCATCAGGTGCCAAGATGGCAGTTGGTTGAAAGGTTCTATAATGGATTATCTGAAAGGCACAGGCAAACCATCGATGCAGCCCGTGCAGGAACCTTCATAACTAAAACTGAGGATGAAGCCTGGGCATTATTTGAAACATTAAGTGACAACTCCATACATATGTCCTCTGCCTATCAAGAAAGAAAGCCATCAATCTTGCAGAGGAAGATAGAGGCCCATGAAGCCGGTGCTACTCAGGATTTGGCTTATCAGATTCAATTGTTGAACAAAAACTTTGATAGGCTTTTAGTAAACCCCGGCATGAACCTGCAAGCAGCTTCTATCTTTCAGGCTTCAAGTGAATGCTCCATTTTCCAAAGCACAATGCACGCCACTGCAGAGTGCCACCAGGCAAATCAATTCCCTAAGTTGATTCAGGCCGACCTGAACGCGGCCTAAGGTTTCCACCCACCTCCTCGTAATAACCAGTATTCTAATACCTATAATCCAGGGTGGTGGAACCATCCAAACTTCTCATGGTAGCAAGGTGATACTTCCAACTCAAGGAATGCAAGGTCCCTACCTCCCCAACCCATATACCAACCATCCAATGAAAACCCTCCTCAGCATAAGCCTTCTGAGATGGATGAACTTAAAGCCATGATGAAAGCGATGCAAGAGCATTAGAATATGGTCATCCAAACTTAGAATAAGATGATTACTAATATGCAATCCCAAATTGGTCATCTTATTGAGGTAGTTAGGCAACGTGATCCGAGGAAGTTGCCTAGGTCTTCCAAGGAGAACCCAAAGGGTAAGGGGGTCGTATTCAGGGAGCACGCCCAAGTTGTGACCGTGCTGAGGAGTGGAAGGAAAATAGACAAGCCTGATAGCACTCCTACGTCACCTCTCAGGATTCCCCTCCTACACCAGACCTGACTTCCATCTCCACCGAGGAAGAGCCACACTGCTCTCCCTTACTTGAAATCACCCACCTTGAGGATGTCGTCATTCCACCACCCCTTTCCCACCATGACAACCCCTCTACCCAGAAGCCAATGGTGCCTTATCCAGAGCGCCTATCTGCTCTCAGGGAATCTTTTGTTGGCTCGTCTGGAGCCAAGGATAGGACAGAGGAGATTATGGACACTTTTAGGTAAGCCCAGATCAACTTGCCTCTGTTGGAAGCTATCAAACAGATCATGTCTTATGCCAAGTTTCTAAAGGACCTGTGCACCTAGAAACGCCGATCTAGGTGACAGGTCCAAGCTAAGGTCATCCTGCCTGACCATGTTAGCTCGGTTCTCCAACATGGAACACCCCCCAAAATGAAAGACCCAAGGGCCCCGTATATTTCAGTGGTTATAGGTAACCAACACATTGACGAGGCTCTGCTCGATCTGGCTGCGAGGGTAAACATTTTATCAAGCTCTGTCTACAACATTTTGGGAGGAGGTGAGTTAAAGCCAAGTCCGGTCATCCTCCAAGTTGCAAATAGATCGCTTAAGACACCACGGGGATTACTGGAAGATGTCTTGGTGAGAGTGGAGGACTTCTTCCCTGTTGACTTTCTTGTGCTAGATACTGACCCATCTAATAAGCCTACAAAGCCATCCATTATTCTGGGACGCCCCTTCTTGGCCATAGCCAACACCTTTGCCGCATCATTGTGATACTCCTAAGCATTTTAACTGGAGTGTTTAGCCCGTGTTCGTGCTTTCAGGTACAGGACCTTCGACCGCCATTACCAAAGCTTCTCTGCATGACTTCAAAGCTATGTTCTAACAGCATTCAAGCGCACCTGCACCTCCAGGCCACGTGGAAGGATTCCAGGAGCGTGTTCCGGTCGTCAATTGGGAGAAACCACCTTCACCACGCCTGCAATCGAGAGCTCCTTCAGCAGTTGCCTTTGTGCAACAAACAAGGGGACATTTAGTCCCATATCAGAAACAATTAAAGCATCCATAGCGCATAAGAGGAATTTGCGCCCTTACTCGGTTGCCTAAGAACATCGGGGATCGGGTCCCCACTCACGAGTATATGCACGCCTCACCCAGCATTCACGCAGGCAGGTCTGGCCCCAGGTACGAATCCGATTACTCAATTAGTCGAGTTTAAAAGAGGAAGGAGAAATTTGTCAGAGAGTGGGAGAGGGTTTTGCTCTCTTGTGTGTAAGCTCAACAGTTAATCGTGAGAAGGGAAAAGAGAAGAGGAAAGGCTGAAGGAAGAGAGGAGAAGGCTCTATGAAGAAGAAGAAAGAAAAGAAGAAGAAGCAAGGCTTGTGCGTGTACTGTAGCAACGACGTTTAAGTCGTTTGATCTAAAAAGTTGACATTTGATTGAGCATTTGATACTTTGGCCACTTAAGCTTGAGTGGCATTACTTATTCAAGCTACTATTCATTTATTTCCTATAATTGACTAATTAGTATATATGTGCTTAAGATTAATAATTAGTGATTTAAATCACCATTATTTTGTCTTAGATCTCGTTTGTTCTCTTGAACTCTTGATATAGTCATGTTATGCATTGAATGTCAGATTTGAGTAGTTATTATTCAATGAATATCATTATTGGTTTGATGTCTTGTGCTCATTTATATATTCATTTTGATTAGCACGTGAATTGCAATACTTGCTCCCTGTTGATGTAAACACATTTACACTACTTAAAATGTCTATTTATGCATGTTCTTAAGCATAGGATTGCATTTCATGATATAAATATTGCATTACATGCATCATCTTGCATTTAGAGTAGTTTGAATAAAATGGAGGTTAATTGTCTCCTTTTATGTGCTTGGACAGGGCAAATATTTTATCGGGGCCTCGGATCAAAGATCCAACCGTATGGATATGATCAGGGCGACGATTGGAGTTCAACGACTCCAAGATCGCCCTAATCAGGCATCCGTAGCATCAGATAGAGATCGGGGAACCCTAGAAGATCAAGGGCCAGGATGGTGTAAATCCGCACTTCAGATGGAAAATCCGACCACACGGATGAATTCGGATCGACGATCGCAGCCGAACGACACAAAAATCGAGTCAATCCGACATCCGTGGCACCATTTACAACTTCCAGAAGATGGACGGCCAAGATGGCGCCACGTGGCGCCATCCCAGCCGCCCAATCGGCCGCAGGAGTCCTGTGAAGACCGCGCACCGTCTCCTCTCCGCCGTTGGATCTCGATCCAACGGCTGCGGTCGCTCGCGTTTAAAAACGCCCGCGCGACCATTTCGCCCGCGTAGCGCAGCGGCGACGCTGCTGCGGGAGAAGCGGAGGTCGCGGGTTCGAGCCGCGGTGAGCGGGTGGAAGGCGCGGGCGAGCGGGCGCGCACGAGCGTCGGATGAAGATCCAACGGCCGCGCGCGCCCGATAGCGCCGACGCGCAATTGGACGCTCTGGTGGACGCTGGATCGCACGCGGGCGGGCGCGCTACGCAGCGGGCGCGGACGCGATCTAAGCCGTCCGATCTCGCGATCGGACGGCTGAGACGACGCGGACGTGCGTCTGCGTTACGCGCGCAGGCCAGCCGAGCGGGCGCGTGTGGCGCGGCGGCGACGGCGATGGCGGGGCTTTAGCGACGGTTTTATCCGTCACTAAAGACCCCTTATTTATTATTTTGAAGATGTAATGTCCATTTTGCCCCCACTCCTTACAACTATAAAAGGAGACCCCCTCCATACGAAATTTTCATCCCTTCCTTCTCCTCTCTACCTCTCCAAAGCTCAAGAGAAGCTTGTCCCACACCCGGGATGCTTCTCGCGAGATAAAGTCCAAATTTTCGTCCCCCTTCGGAAGTGGATCCCGCGACAACGACGGCGTGCTGCTTCGTTCCCGTTCTTCTGCTTCGTCCTCCTTCGTCCTGCTTCGTTCTCCTTCGTCCAGGCGTCGTCCCGTCCGGCTCGTCCTCCAAGCGACCGTCGAGGAGGATTTCTCTCTCCCTATTCTTTTTACTGCTTTCTAGTATAGATTTACTGCTTTCTAGAGTAGTCTATTCGTCCTCCGAGCGATCGTCGAGGAGGACATTTCTCCCTCCATTCTTTTAATGCTTTCTAGAGTAATTGTTTTATATTTTCTAGTTGTAACGATTGAACTCTTTTATGATTAATTCCTTGTGTATTCTACATCTCATTTTAATTTCCATGTGTAGTATTCTTTCTCTCTCTCTTACTCCCTCTCTCTCTTTTATTCGTTGTAGATACTTAGATAGTTTAAATTAAATTTCTTCGTGACAAAATAAAAAGAAACGCGAAGTTTTTAAATCAAACGTTCGCCTCCCTGTGTTCGACCCGGAATTCTTTTTTTTTCGGTATAAATTTTATTTGTTGAACTCGAATCCTTCGCTTTTGAACTACAACGACGGGTTTTCCAAAACCAAACACGTTAGCGTAGATTCTCGCTCAACATTTTGGCGCCGTTGCCGGGGAGGCAACGCTCTTTGATTTCTCTTCGCATTTTGTAACTTACAAATCATTTACCTCACTTTTCTCCTTTCTTATTGTAATTGCAGGTACTCTTTCGAGACAGGCAAAAGCGGTAGATCGGAGTAAAGTGCTGTGGAAGGTTTTGTAAGTTATCCCCCACCTCCCACCCATTAGATTTCATTTCATCACATAATAATTCAAACATCAATCAACCTAGGTGTTCTTATAAACTCTAAGGTTAGATTGTTTGTTGTTTGACATCCATACTCACTCCAACCCCCACATTAAAAAAAGAAAAAAATAAAAAAAATCTCACAGAGGTACACAACCTCATCTGATTTTCTAACTCAACCGGTAAACCAATCTTAGGAGCCGGTACACACATCCAAACATAATCGAGTAGAAATCAGATTGGGTAATCATTTGTGTGCCTAATTAGGTGGTGCATCAGGCCAGTTGTTTGAGTTGTTTGGGCCGCACCACTTCAAATAAAATCAACTCATCTAGTAGCTGCCAATTAGGTTCAACTCTTAGGGATCTACCAGGCACTCCACATTCTTTTTAAACTTTAAAGGAAAATATCTTCACCTGTGCTTGCTAAACCTGGTGTGCCAATGAAACTTGATTGAAAACACCTAAAGTTGAATCCTAAAAGCTACTAAGCAAGATTTGAACCTTAAAATTCACCACATCAAAAATAATCTTGCTTGAAAACCACTGGTTGTGCACGCACACACAAAGTAATCAATCATTAAGGGCACAACCCATTTAAAGGGCCCATCACATTCCAAAGCACATTCAAACCTAGCCCTAAATAAAACAGAGTAGACGTTGGCCTTAAGGATTGGACTCGCTCTTCAGAACTCAGAACGAGATTATTTTCGATTAGTCTGTTTCTACTGTTCAATCTGATGTCTAGCTCGGGGAGCAGAGTCAAACGATCGCGGCTGGGGGGTACACTAGGAACCGGAGGCGCAAGCCGAAGGAAGAACCTTCTCCCCAGTCCCTCCTTCTAACTGGTTGGATTGAACAGACAGAAGTAGATCAAATCGTTCCTTTATCTCAAGACGGGTTTTGAGAGTCTGTAGGTCTGTAGGCTAACCCATTTAAGGACAGGTTTGATTGTTTGTATTGCAGGGCACCTTTCTTCCTCCCGTATCTCATGAATCCTTCCACATATTTCACGCATTCCCGCTCTTTCCCTCCTGTTGTAAATTATCCTCAACATGACGATTATCCCAATTCGTATTGTAATAGACTATCAGTTAGTTGGGATAATTCGGATTGGGGATACAATTCCGGACCCCCGTGTTTAGGGTCTAACCCTGAACACTTTGATTCTCAATTCTATCCTTCTCAGAGTTGCATCGATTATAGATCGTCCTCCTTTCATGAACAACCTAATGCGATCTACAATCAAGAAGGATACACTGATCCTTACCCATCCTCTGATTTCACTGCCTTTAGGTCATCTCCATCTTATGAACAATCTGAAATGATCTATTATCAGGATGGGTATAACGAATCTCAATTCGTTAATTCCTCTACATTGATGTCAAACCCGCCCAACCCTGAACCAACTCATTTGGTTCAGGTTAATCAGGTTCAAGATAAGGTTCTGGCTAACTTGAGGAATATCATTCAATCTTTAGAAGTTCAGCCAATACCTTGCATTGAGAGATTGGAGCCCCTGATTGAAATGATTGATGATTTAAACAAGTCTTTGTTGGATTGGCTCCAGGATGTTAAGGATAAGAACCCGGGTGAGTTTCTACTTGGGAAATTAGCGAAATTGAGGATGAGATTCGTGGTTGCTTTGATTCAATCTTGGAATAATTCCCAGGATGAACTCTCTTCAGGAAAGCCAATGATAGAACCCGCTCAGGCACCTGTTGGGGGGGACACGTGTTACGAAGCTGACCAGATTGAATTAAAACAACCAATTAAGGATGATTTGATTTCTTCACCTGAAATCCCTGAGCCGGGTTACGAGGAAACGTATGTCTCCTTGGAACGCAAAGTGACAAATGATTTTGGGACATACATTGATACGAATCCTGATGGTGAAGATTCAAGTTGCGAAGTCTCACACGAGTTTTCAAATCACGATTTTTGTGAGACGATTGGGCCTGAGGAATCTGATAGATCATTTGATAGCCCAATAACTGAGGAAACTGATCTTATTAGGGCACACGATACAGATCCAGAATCGCATTTTCTGGAGGAATTAATTCAATGCCCTGATTATCAGTTACACCCTGTTGAGCTTATTGATGATTCTAATTCTGAGATAATTAGACCCAAGTCAATTTTGATTTTGCCACATCATCTAGACTTGGAGATTTCAGACGGGGTGATGAATATACAAGAGGTCATGGAATTTGATATGCCGAATGAGGAGGATAGGAGCTGGGAAATTCTGATTTGGGAAGTCAATTTTGGAGGAAATGGAAGATTGAGTCGAAGGGTTCCTTTTAAACTGAAACCATCAAATCAGAACCCTTACGACATTTGTTTCGAGGATGTCAAACTCAAGCACACATTTAACGATTATCCTTTTGAGCTTCAATTCTCTGTAACCCGACATTTTGGCCTTGGGTTGCATCCTCACAAATCGCAGGCCCGACCCCGCTTGCATTCTGATTTTAGGTTTTGGGTAATTTTTATCCAGAACCTAAGATATTCTCGATTATGGGGTGTGGGTCTGCACCACAATCTGGTCCACATCTGTGGACCTCTGCTGACAGGTCAGAGGATTCTTCTGTTCATTTTAATTCTGACCTGCACATGTGAATTCTTCATTTCTTTTCTTTGTATAGTGTGCCTAGCTGAAGGCACTAAACTCAGCACATATACAGTTCTTTTTCATTTTCATCTCGGAGCGGACCCGATATCCACGCAATTCAGGTGCTTTCTACGCTTTTCCACTCTGTTTTATGTCTTTTTAATACAATGAGGACATTGCATTAGATAGGCATGGGGGGATGGATATTTATCTTTGAATTCATTTGTCAGCTCCGTAGATTTGTTTTATTTTATATAAAAAAAAAAAAAATCAAAATTAGGAAAGAGAATTTGGGTTTAAGAAAATTTTCGATCTTAAGAAATACTATATTATGTTCTGAACACAAAGACCCTTCAGGTCTTTGGACTTAATCAGCCTATGTATCCACTAAAATGTGGATTTGTTTTTCGAGTTCTCGCCAACTTGAATTTTATTTTAATTGGAGTAAATAAGTTTGGGTGATAAGTACACGACTTATCAACCCGCCCTCTGATGTGAGGGAATTTTGAGTCTTAAGCATCTACACACTTTCTTTCCACTGACTCGTTGTTTGGCGATTTTAACGGAAATTGGGTAGCTAATGAACCTTCTAGGGTGATATGGCTGGCAAGTTATCGTGGGTAACAGCCCATAGGTAGGTTGTCCAGAGCCCAGTCACTGGACCTTTCTCTTTTTGCTGCCTTTAGGTAAATCTTAGACCAGGGAAGCCACCTACTTAAAAAAAAAAAAAAAAAAATCAAAAAGGAGAAAAGAACAAAAAGAAATAAGCCACACTTCGCCGCACGAGTATGGCTGGCAAGTTGTCGGTGGTAACAGCTCATCGACCGGTTGTCCAGAACCCAGCTCAGAAAATGCACTAAAAATTCCCAAAACACTTAGGAAGAAGCGGAGAAGTAGAATAAACCGGGGAGATATACACTGGATTCACCCTTGTGTTGACCCCGTTAAAAAATAAAAGTAGGGAGAAAGCTACCGGTTGTAAAGATACACCTTTAGGCAGAATTCTTTTTGAGGTCACCTAGAGGCGTAGAAATCCGAAGTCCGTTTTAATTGCCGGTCAACGAGTCTATCACAATCACAATAAGATGCTTAAAACTTAGGGTTCTCATCAAATCTTGGGTGAGTTGAATGACCGTAGAAAGCCACTCTTAAACCCTAAAATTTGAAAATCTAAAAAAAGAGAGTAAAAACAGAAAAAGAAATTTTTCTTTGAATAAGGCGAGGCTTGAGGCGGTCTGCATTTTGGCTGATACCCGGGCACTGTTGTGTCTTTGAAAGTTCAGTTCTTAAGTAGACAATTTCTTAATGATTGAAAATAACTCAGGTCCAAATAATCTAACCTAATTCTTTTATAAATAGCATATAGTTTTTGCTAGGGACTAGCAAAAGATAGGCATGGGGGTATGATGTAAACACATTTACACTACTTAAAATGTCTATTTATGCATGTTCTTAAGCATAGGATTGCATTTCATGATATAAATATTGCATTACATGCATCATCTTGCATTTAGAGTAGTTTGAATAAAATGGAGGTTAATTGTCTCCTTTTATGTGCTTGGACAGGGCAAATATTTTATCGGGGCCTCGGATCAAAGATCCAACCGTATGGATATGATCAGGGCGACGATTGGAGTTCAACGACTCCAAGATCGCCCTAATCAGGCATCCGTAGCATCAGATAAAGACCGGGGAACCCTAGAAGATCAAGGGCCAGGATGGTGTAAATCCGCACTTCAGATGAAAAATCCGACCACACGGATGAATTCGGATCGACGATCGCAGCCGAACGACACAAAAATCGAGTCAATCCGACATCCGTGGCACCATTTACAACTTCCAGAAGATGGACGGCCAAGATGGCGCCACGTGGCGCCATCCCAGCCTCCCAATCGGCCGCAGGAGTCCTGTGAAGACCGCGCACCGTCTCCTCTCCGCCGTTGGATCTCGATCCAACGGCTGCGGTCGCTCGCGTTTAAAAACGCCCGCGCGACCATTTCGCCCGCGTAGCGCAGCGGCGACGCTGCTGCGGGCGAAGCGGAGGTCGCGGGTTCGAGCCGCGGTGAGCGGGTGGAAGGCGCGGGCGAGCGGGGCGCGCACGAGCGTCGGATGAAGATCCAACGGCCGCGCGCGCCTGATAGCGCCGACGCGCAATTGGACGCTCTGGTGGACGCTGGATCGCACGCGGGCGGGCGCGCTACGCAGCGGGCGCGGACGCGATCTAAGCCGTCCGATCTCGCGATCGGACGGCTGAGACGACGCGGACGTGCGTCTGCGTTACGCGCGCAGGCCAGCCGAGCGGGCGCGCGTGGCGCGGCGGCGACGGCGACGGCGGGGCTTTAGCGACGGTTTTATCCGTCACTAAAGACCCCTTATTTATTATTTTGAAGATGTAATGTCCATTTTGCCCCCACTCCTTGCAACTATAAAAGGAGACCCCCTCCATACGAAATTTTCATCCCTTCCTTCTCCTCTCTACCTCTCCAAAGCTCAAGAGAAGCTTGTCCCACACCCGGGATGCTTCTCGCGAGATAAAGTCCAAATTTTCGTCCCCCTTCGGAAGTGGATCCCGCGACAACGACGGCGTGCTGCTTCGTTCCCGTTCTTCTGCTTCGTCCTCCTTCGTCCTGCTTCGTTCTCCTTCGTCCAGGCGTCGTCCCGTCCGGCTCGTCCTCCAAGCGACCGTCGAGGAGGATTTCTCTCTCCCTATTCTTTTTACTGCTTTCTAGTATAGATTTACTGCTTTCTAGAGTAGTCTATTCGTCCTCCGAGCGATCGTCGAGGAGGACATTTCTCCCTCCATTCTTTTAATGCTTTCTAGAGTAATTGTTTTATATTTTCTAGTTGTAACGATTGAACTCTTTTATGATTAATTCCTTGTCTATTCTACATCTCATTGTAATTTCCATGTGTAGTATTCTTTCTCTCTCTCTTACTCCCTCTCTCTCTTTTATTCGTTGTAGATACTTAGATAGTTTAAATTAAATTTCTTCGTGACAAAATAAAAAGAAACGCGAAGTTTTTAAATCAAACGTTCGCCTCCCTGTGTTCGACCCGGAATTCTTTTTTTTTCGGTATAAATTTTATTTGTTGAACTCGAATCCTTCGCTTTCGAACTACAACGACGGGTTTTCCAAAACCAAACACGTTAGCGTAGATTCTCGCTCAACACCTGTGTTCGACGTCGGACTTCATTTCTTGATTTCGAATTATAAATTTTATTTGGTGATTGAGCTATTTGGGAGATTTTGCTACAACGACGAAATACTAAAAACTCGATTAAATAGATGGTCACTTATAACTTACCTCCCTGGTTGTGTATGAGATTGTCATTTATGATGTTGACCCTCTTAATCCCCAATTCAAAACAACCAGGAAATGCAATAAATGTTTATCTCCAGCCATTAATCGATGAATTAGAACAGTTGTGGTACACCGGCGTGAAGACGTATGATGTAGAAAAGAAAGAATTTTACAATATGCATGCAGCACTGTTGTGGACCATAAACAACTTCCTAGCATATGCAAATTCGTCAGGTTGGAGCACTGAAGGAAAACTTGTTTGCTCAGTCTATATAAAAGATACTCATCACCTATGACTGCCAAAAAGTAAGAAATTTTGTTACTTAGGCCATCGTAGATTTCTACCCATTGAACATAGATGGCAAATGTCACAGTTCAGGGGTAAATTAGATGGTAGGACGTGTCAGTATTAAAAGAAAAATCTAAAGAATAAACTTAGTACAAATTCTATCTGGTTGCCAGGTCAGGTTATAATGGAGAGGTTACAAGAAATGGGTGAGATACAGTTGGGTCGACCATTCAAACAACAGTAGACGGCCTTAAGAAATTCTGGATTTCAAAAGAAAAGCATTTTCTTTATAGAGCTACCATACTGTAAAGATCTTACAATATGTCATAATTTAAATGTTATGCACATCGAAAAGAATGCGATGGATAACATCTTAGACGTATTAAATCTAACCGATGATCCAAAGGATACGGTGAAAACAAGAAAAGACATGAAGAGTTTGGAGATACGTCTGGAGCTGTATATTCATGAGAATGGCTACTTCCCACTTGCTATTTATAGCTTAAATCAAGACCAAATGAGTAGATTGTTCTCTTTCTTAATGGAAATTCGGGTGCCAGATTATTTTTCGTCATAGCTTTCTCGTTGTGTGAATGAAGCGCGAAAAAAGATATCTGGCTTGAAAAGTCATGACTTCCACGATTATGTGCAAGTATTGTTTCCACTGGCGATATAGGGGATACTATCTGAGCCAGTTGTTGAGTCATTCACAAAGATGAGAATATTTTTTAAAGTTGTTTGTTCAAATACGCTACAAAATGATACGCTAGATCACTGGGATAAAAAATAGTTATTACTCTCTATAAGTTGGAACAGATTCATCTCCCAGTGTTGAAAACCTCATCATAAATCCTAACTAGCACAATCTAACCCAGATATGCGAGAAAAAAGCTCCTACATGACCCAAAGAAAGGCTTAACTCAGAGAATTCTGAGTTTAAGAATAAAACAAATCATAAAGGGTAAAACTGCAATTTCACCAATGAAGTTTGCAAACAGGGTAATTAAGGGTCCAAACACAGGTCAAACAAGCTTAACAAGAAAGAAAGTGGGATGATCTGATCTAAATAAGGGTTATTATAACTTCCAGAAATTAAATGACATTCTGTAACCCTAAAACAAACCTACTTCAATTCACGAGGTTTGAGGCAGGATAAAAATCAACTAAATCCTTTAAAATTCATAGAAAAATATTCCATAGGGTTTAGAACCTTTAATTTGGCCTTAGAAACTTATTTTGACCTAAAAAGAGAATCATGCTCAATTAATAACTTAATTTACGTTTTTACGCAAATTGGCTAGTCAAACATGGTCCAACCTAGAATTAAAATTCACCAGTAAATTCCTTAGGTTCAAAATGGTCTTGTATAAAAACTTGAGCCTAAGAAGATACCTCCTTGACCGACTTTACAATTTGGTCCTCTTCATTTACTTTTTGAACCTTATCTTTTGAAACCCTTGCATTTAGGCCCTCAACTTTTCATCATTCTTTGCAGAACGGTCCTCCCTGCAACTTCTGTGCAGCGCAATACTCCGGCGACCTTGTGCGGAGCATGGCGTCGCGCAGAGCAGGGTTACCGTCCTGCAAAGCAGAAGTAGGGTTCCCTGCGACGTCCTCCGTCGCAAGGACTCGCCCATGCCCTCTGCCGACCACCATACCTTCCGTGCGAATGCGAGGAAGGTATGGGTGTCATCTCCGACCTTACTCCGGCAAGGCTGCCACGACGCGAGCTCGCCCCTCCCTCTGCGCCAACCCCTTTATAAGAAGCGGCACACCCTGTCGGCTTCTGCAAGCTTTTCTTTGACGGAGAAACCCCCTCCCTTTCATCCCTTCCTCCTCCGTCAGAAGGCCCAAAGCCTTCGGAACCTTGCCCCTCTTCCTCCTCGTCGCTCTGCTGCCCTTCTTGCAGCAGGGTTTGCCTTGCTCCATCGTCCGCGTCGGGCTGTACCTGCCGGTGCCCTCCGCTTGCTTCCCCGTCGTCGCACTCCTCCAGGGCTTCTTCTTCTCCAGCTCTGGAAGATACGAGCCGGCCGCTCCGCCCTCCCCCTTCGTCTAATACTTAGGTAAATAGCTTCCTCTCCATTTCCCTTGCATTTCCCCCTTTTTAAACTGCCTTGTCGACCACCCGACCGTCACTGTCCAGACCATCCTCTCCACCTCCGATCACCCCCTCCAGTGAGACCATCTCACGTCCACAGACACCCTCGCACCTCGCCAACCACCGCACAAGCTCCCTCACACTCCACTCTACCGATTCCCCATCTCCATTTACTGCCAAACGCCACCCGACCTCCCCCCGAACAAACCCACCTCTCCGGCCACAGTCTGACCTAGGGCTACCTCCACACATGCCCTCGCGCCTCGCTGACCCCCGCACTGTCTTTGCCGCACTCCGGCGAAGCCTCCCCCGCTTTCTAATGTGGCCGAGAGGCCGTCTTTTTGCTTTCAGGTCAGCAGCCCTTCGCCGCCATTACTGAGCTGCTGCAGCTCCTTCACCTACAGCTGCAGGCGCTCTCCAGCCCAGGTGTGCGTCCCAGGTCGCGTGGGTTGCCTCTGCGAAGGCACCCAGGTCTGCAGCTGGGGCGAAGACCTCGCGGGCTGCTGCAATTGGCCGTTGGTAGCTTTCCTGTGGGCGCCGATTTGGGAGGTGGGACTTTAGTCACACCTCGGACGTGCGTGGCCAAGCGCCCGCACTTAAATTGAAAAAGTGCCTAAGGCTATTCGCCTTCGAACACAGGGGTCAGGTCCCTCTCCCGCACGTTGCGCGCCACGCGCTCGCTCGCCCTCACTCACGCCACGCGGGTCTGGGCAGGATCCGATTACCTAAACCGCGCACTCCTCGCCCACCACCGCACGCCGGTGGGCCTGGTCCCGGGCGTGATACCTGCACCCGATTACCCGGCTCTGGGAGAGCGGTCCTAAGAGAGAAATCTAAGAAAGAGAGAGACGCAGGGAAGGGTAGGGGTAGGTTTTGCTCTAACCCTTGTGTGAGCGTGCAGGAACAGAAGAAGAAGGGAAGCGGCCGAAGCCTTAGCCGCTCAGGGCAGCTAAAGAAGAAGAAGCGAAGGAGAGAAACAGAAGAAGAAGAGAAGGAAGACACTGTAGCAAACCTACAGTTAAGTCGTCTGTCCACTGCATCAGACGACGGAAGGGTAGCGGCCAGAACAGAAAGAAGAGAAAAGAAGGGGAGCTGTAAGGGAAGAAAAGAAAGAAGGAAGCAGAGAAGAAAAAGAAGAAGAAAAGAGAAAGAAGAAAGAAGACACAGCCGCAAGCAAGGAAAGAAAGAGAACAAAAGAAAAGAAGCAGAAAGAAGAAGAAGGCTGAAGAAGAAGAAGAAGTCAGAGAAGAAGAAAAAGATTACCACAGCCGCAGAAGAAGAAAAGAAAAGAAAGAAGAAAGGAAGACTCTGCAGGAAAAAGAAGAGAAGAAGACTAGCTGGAAAAAAAAGGATAGAAAGAAAAGGAAGAGAGAAGAAGAAGCCAAGAGAACTCTCTCTCTCTCTATCTTATTTTTGTAACATAATAGAGAACTTAATTAGACTTCTAGAAGCATAGTTGCTCCCTGAGTTCGACCTCAGGAAAACCTTGTTTCGAGTAAAAAAATTTTGTAATAGTAATCTGGTAGCTGTCTTATTACATACTATAACGACTGTAACTTAAAGTATAATAAACGTAAACAAGCCGACCGAACACTACCCAGCCTTCTTCAATGTAATGGTTCATCTCACATTGCATCTTTTAAATGAAGCAAGAATCGGTGGACTTATACAATTCAGATGGATGTACCATGTGGAGTGATTTTTAAAAAAGCTTAAAGATTATGTTTTGAATAAGGCAAAGCCGGAAGGTTCAATTGTAGAAGGTTATCTCTTGGAGGAGTGTATAAATTTCACCTTCATGTACATGAATGAAACTAAGAACCGCTCTAATAAACTTCAAAGGAATTATGAGGGGGAATACAATGACAATGATGAAGAATGTTTATCAATTTTTGATATTAGAGGAAGGTCGATTCTTCATATAGAGTATAAGGAAATTTTAGAAAATGACAAACGTTTGGCACATCTAAATATTTTAAAACAAATTCCTAAAATTAACCCATTATACGAGGAATTCGAACGATTACCTCATTCAAGGACATCTGAATTTGGCTTCTTAGATTGGTTTAAAGATCGAATTAATCAATTGAAAGAGAATAATGACTCATGATAGATATCAGATCTTGATGTAATTGCCGATACACCATTACATTATGCACATTACCACTCTGGGTATATAATAAATGGGTTCAGACTCAAAATAAAAGAACTTGATGATATAAAGGTTACACAATAGGCCGTGGTTATTGTTGATTCAGGTCTTTCCGCCAGTCCAGATGGATACTATGGTGAAATCAAAGATATTGTGGAGATTAGCTTCAGATATGATCGTAGAATTGTCATATTTAAATGTTATTGATTTGATGTTTTTAAAGAGAACACTGGTTTAAAAATTGACATAATTTCTTAAATTTAAATTGTAACCGTCAAATTCTTCAGTTTGATGAATCATTCACATTGGCATGTCAATCGGCATAAGTTTTCTTTGTCTCCGATAATTGTCAAAGGGGATGGGTTATACCAATAAGAATATTACTGCGCAATCATTTTGACGCACAGTCTGAAACATACCAAGAATTAACGAATAAAGGTCATATTAATTCAAATGCAGTAGATATGGACATCTAAAGTTAGTAACAATTTCTTTGCTTTGTTTCATTTCTGTTTAAATCAAATTCATATTCAAATTGGAGGAACCTAAATTTCTACTGCCATTTTCTATACACTAAAAATACCAAAACTTAAACCTAATAACACACGCATGTTCAAAATATGTTACTCTTACTCACTACACTTTTTATTTATTTATTTTCTATACACTGGCATTTATAATGTTTTATTTAATTACTTTTGTTTTTCAAATTGCAGGTTATCGGTGACGGGCATACTCGGAAGTTGTTGTACTTAAAGGTATGATTTCAATATTTTCAATTTAATTAAATGATATTATAGGTTTTTGCTAGATGTAGGGTGTGCCCACATATTATTTTTTATTTCATTAAATAGATGTAGAGTGTACCCACTTGTGTTGTACGTTTAGCTGTTTTATTTGAATGGATGTGGGGTGTATCCACTTGTTTGTTTTATATTTCGTTTATTTGAATAGATGTGAGGTGTACTCACTTATGTGCTATGCAGATTTATAGAAAAAATTCAAATTTTAAGGGGAAACTCTCCCAAATTTTTTTAAATGACATTTATGAGATGTGGGGTAATGCTTATTTGCCACATCACCTAGCCATGCACTTAATCACCTCACTCTCACAATCCTAAACACCCACTCTAGGAAACCACCACTCTAGCCTATCCATTTAGGAACCCAACCTAAGATGAAGGTGAAGGTGGAGAAGAAGAAGAAGAAGGTAGAGAGGGAAACTAACCTAGGGGTGGAGTGAAGAGGAATAAGAGGATAGAGAGAAAGGAGAAGGAAAAGGAAGAAGGGATGGCGTGTGGGAAGAAGAAGAAGAAGAAGGGGAGAAGGAGGAGGAAGAAAAAGATGGAGAGGAAGGAGAGCCAAAGATGGAGGAGGAGAAGAGATGGCTTGCATGGATGGGGTTTGGGTGTTTTATACGAGGGGGACTTGGGAGGGGTGGTTGTATGGAGACGTGTTTTGGGATGTGGTGTTTGTGTGGAGATGTGTTTTGGGTGGTAGTTGGTCGTTGGTTTAGGTTTAGTTGGGAACACAAGTGAAAGCATGTTCAGATGGAATAAATAGGCTTAATTGTACATTCCTAAACCTACTTGGCCACACTTCTTGGCACCTAGCCACTACTTCTAGGCCAATGACCCTCTACTTAGCCTAAGCTAGCAGAGCTTATGCCAATGAACCATACAAATTGTTGTTGATTTCCTTTTTGGATAGAGTTGTAAATATGCAAGTCATTGTGGTTTGTCCTTGCAATTTTTTTTAATGTAAGGTGTGCCTACTTTCATTTTAATATGCAAGTTTATAGAGAAATCTCCAAATTTAAGGGGAAATCGAAATTTTTAAATATTTTTTTAATGTTTACCAAACTTTTTTCATTAATGATTTATATATTAATGATTTTCAACTATATTAATTATTACATTTTTTCTTGTTACAGATGAAGTTATTTAAGAAAAAACCTAAAAGAAAGGGTCCCACTAAGACACAACCAACCACCCAGCCCAATCCGTCTCCTCACGCTCAGCCACCCCCCCGATAGCAGGCTCAGCCACCCTCCCCCCCGCTCCAGGCTCTCCCCCAGTCATGTTTCGTATGACACGGGGACCTAGCATGTTTACTACATGCTGGGGGGAAGGGAAAGGGGAAGGAGATTGCTCCTACCTGGCCAGATCAAGTGAGTAGAGGATGATCCATATTATGGAGCATCAGATGAGGAGGACGAAGATGAGAACGATGACGTGGAGGGAGAGGAGGAGGGAGGGGAGGAGGCAGAGGATGAGATAGTGGGGAGTACAACCCCAGTTTATGTGGACCTGTTAGCGACGGGCACAAGTTTTGGTAAGAACTTTTATATCTTTAAGAAGAAAATTACTTATATATTTTAAAGTTTATTATAACTTCAGAAATATATAATGAATATGATTATTGTTTACGCAAGTAAAGTAAGAAGAGGATGGGGGAAGACAAAGAATTTAGGTCTCCAACGTATCCGCTAGGGCCTGAGAATAACGATCAGGCTTAAAACTACAGGGGAGGCGGAGAATCACCCGAGCTTCATTAGTCGAGTGGGCACAATGGTTAAGTCCATTATGCCCATTTACTACTTCGACTGGAGGAAGGTGCCCGCAAAGATGAAGAGGCAACTCCTCCAACAGTTGGAGATAATTTCATTTATCTTAATTATTTTTTTATAACTTTATCTTAAAATTATTATGAAGTAAATGTAAGGAAATTACGATTGGGGTGACGACCGATATATCCTTAAGCACACCACCAAAATTCACAGAGATTGGAGGACAGAGAGTTGGAGAAAGGTAACAATTCTTAAACATTTACATTTTTATTATGTCAATAATTTCATATATTATTTCTAACAATTTATATTTGGTATTTAGCTTTTCTCAAACTATAGTTCACCTAGGAGGCAATAGAGAATTGTCCTCCTGATGTCATGCCTAAACATTGGAAGCAAGCATGTGAGCATTGGTTGGATCCTAAAGCGAAGGTTAGTAATGGATTAAAAATGATTCTATTAATTTTATATATCTTAATTTTATAAAAAATATTACTGTGTATATGAATTTATACATATCATTATACTTTTATTATACGAGCAAGCAAGGAAAAATAAGAATAATAAGGCGAAAGCTCCACCACAGACCCATTGTTTGGGCCGAAGGAGCATCGAGACGGTCAGAAGCTATTATGTAAGTTTCGTAACTACTTTGCACTTGAATAATTTGTAAGTTATCTTAATATAATTGTATCATTTTCATATTTTCAGTCTGCTATACATGGTGGGAGGGAGATGAATATGCTGGATATCTACGAGGTCACCCACAGTAAGGCTGTACTGAGGGTGCTCATAAGTGGATTCATAAGACATACTAAGACAAAGATGTAAGTTTCCTAAACTAAAAAAAAATTATAACTTTGTATATATATTATAATAATATTTTTTAATACATTTAGGAGCAAATGATACACTTGGTACATCCCCCTATTAACGAGACCTCCGACAGCATCTAGCAACTTCTAGATCTAGAGGAGACATTTAGGAGAGTGATGCCATTGGACCACGGTAGTTTTGTTCGTAGTGTAGGGGAGGCACCCACCTTATCTAGCTGGTATGGGAGAAAAGGTGTCGTCTCATCTAGTGTCATCGATTAGCTACATCAAAAGATCGACACACTACATAGACGAGAGGAGGAGGAGAAGAGAGAGGTAGAGAGGGAGAAGAGAGAGGTAGAGATGAAGAATCAGATGAATGCCATAGATGATAAGCTTCATACACTTCTATTCATTCTTTTGAAGAATGGACAGTCAGAGTATCCATCTTCATCAAATCTCAGCATCTACAGACGAGACGACGACGACATTTACGATGTAGGTGGAGCTAGTGGCATTGGGCAGCAACGTTTTGATTTTTATCCATTTTCTTTTCTTATGTTTTTCATGTTACAATTTTTATGTAAATATTTCATTTTCAAACTTTCTATGTACTAGACTTCATATTTATGAAATATCAACATCTCTTTATTTTCATTAGTTATTTTTGTATAAAAGCAAGTATTTTAAGTAGGTTTAGTAGGTAATTCTTATCATTTTAAAATAAAAAAAAACCACACTTTTATTGTCGATTTTGGAAAAAAGTGATGGTATTAAAGTTTAATGCTGGTTGCAAATATTGTACATTTACCGTCTCTTATTTGAATAAGCGATGACAAAATATGTACATTTCCCGTCGCTTATTTGAATAAGCGACGATAAAAAAGAGGAGGTGTGGTTCTCCTAGAACCCTACATGCCGTCGCTTATTAGGAAAAGTGACGGCAAAAATATTTTTACAGTCGCTTATATAAGTGACGATGTATTTATTTAAATGACGACGAAACTTAAGAAAGGGCGCGTAAAGGTGAGAAAAAGGTGACATACAAATACCGTTGCTTCTTTTATAAGCGACGATAGATACAATTTCCATCGGTTGTCAATCGACTTAGAAATATCCAATCTGTCCGTTGGTCAAATAATATTTCGACGTCGAATGTCAAATAATATTTCGACGTCGAATGTGCCCTCTAACCGATGGGTAAAAGAAACAACGACAATAATAACGGTGTTGCTTAATGGTGTCCGTTAAATGGGCTTTGCCGTCGATTTCCAACCGACGACAATAGTAGAAATTGTTGTAGTGCTCTACCAAGTGCTTAAGCACCTCTGCCTTGTAAAGACCACCCTCCAAAAAGAAAATAGTATCATCAGCAAACTGTAATATAGGTGTTAGAGCTCTCTGAGAAGACAATGTGTAGCCATGCACATAGCCACCCGAGCATGCCTTGCAAGCCAATCTAGCCAGTGTGTCCATTACCAAAATAAAGATAACTGATGGCATTGGGCATCCTTGTCTGACTCTCTTCTGCAGCTGAATCTAGTGGCCTGTAGGACGGCCATTTATTAAGGGGGAAAAAGAGGAAGTGGTAACCGATCTTTTAATCCAATGGACCCATTCTTCTGGAAAACCATGCCACCTAAGGATCTCCCAAAGGAACTGCCACGATAAGGAATCATACACCTTCAAAAAATCAACCCTTCGCAGAAAAGCGTCCTTCCGCCTCACCCACCCTGACACCATCTCTTGTGACAAAATAAAGGATTCCTGCAACGAATGCGCTTTGAGAAATGCAAAATGCACAGGACTAATAATGCCTTTCACCACCTACCTCATCCTATTTGCCAAAACCTTACCAATGATCAAGTAAATTGAATTAGATAAGGCTATGGGTCTGAAATCCGTCAACGACTCTACCCCTGGTTTCTTAGGCAGAAGAAACAAAAGGGACCTATTTATCATTTCCACACCAAAGTTCCCCCTTTGGAATTCATCAATCACAGCTGGCACGTCATCTTTGACAACTGACCAAAAAATGGAATAAAATAAAATAGGGAAGCCGTCTGGTCCAGGAGATCCTTCTACTTTTAGTCCCTTCAAGGTTGCCAGAACTTCCTCTCTTCAATTCGTCTACATAATAGCTGCCCCTCTTCTCCAAGTCGTGGCATGTCTTAATGGGTCAGTCTCCACATGCCCCTTTGTCCCACGTGTGTTGAGTCCTTGAAAGAGTTATTGGCTATATTACACAGTTCGAGAGGAGATGTAGCCACATGATCACCATATCTAAGAGAAGTAATCAAGTCGAATCTTCTACGTGAACTTGCAGCCATGTGGAAGAACTTGGTGTTAGAATTACCCTCCTTCAACCATAATTGTCTGGACTTCTGCTACTAGTCAATCTCCCGTTGAAGATCGTCCTTTGCCACCATACTTTGAAATTCTTTACGTTGTTTCACTTCCTCCTCAAACGAGGCCCCCGAATCTTCTTTCTCATACAATGTTGTAGCGGAAATTCTTCACAAAAAGATTTGAGTTTGGAAAACCTGTCGTTCTAGCGCAATTTGTGAGAAAATCCATCAACAGATAATTTTAATTGAAACTCAAAAGGAATTCTGGGTTGAACACAGGGAGGCGGACATTTGATAAAAAATCACATTTGATTTGTTGTCACGAAGCATACTAGCTGATTGAATTGAATCTATGCTAGCTATCTACTTACAGAATAACGAATAGAAGAAAGAGAAAAGAATAATACAAAAAGAGAAAAATAGAGATAGAATAAACATGAATTTCATAACCACCAAGTGATGTTTATTACAACTAATTGTTACAACTACTCGTTACACTAGAAAGCAAGAAATCTACGCTAAAAAGCAATAAAAGAGAAGGTGAAGAGAAGTTATCCTCCTCGACGGTTGCTTGGAGGACGAGCTGCATTGACGTAGTGCCCAGACGAAAGTGGTGAGATGAAGGACAAAGGAGAACGAAGACGGACGATGGAGGACGGGGCAGGGCAACGTCGCAATGGGATCCGCTTCCCGAATGACGGTGAGATAACCGTGGGCGCTCCATGAACGGGGATGGGAAGGTGGAAAAATTATAATTTTAACTTTAATGAAACATCTTGGGTTTGGGACAAGCTCTTAGAGTTTTGGAAGGAGTGAGAGAAGAGAGGAAAGGATGAAGAATATGTGAGGGTCGTAGGGCTATTTATAGGTGAGGTTTGAAGGGGTAAAAAGGTTATTTCATCTTAAAACATTAAATGAGGGGGTCTTTAGTGTCGGATTTAAGCGTCACTAAATCCCTGAATGTGGACGTAGGTGTGCTCGCCCCCGCCTCCTCTCCTTCCTCTGCGCTTAATGCTCATGCACGATTGGGTGTTCTCAGCCATTCGATCACAAGATCAGACAGCTTAAAACGCATCACGCCCGCTCCTCTTCAACACGCTCAACGTCTGTGTGTGTGATTGCGAGTGCAGTTGCACGTCGGATCACGCGTGCAACGCCTATGCATTCTCGTGCGACCACGTCGACGCCTTCGCCGTCGTTTGATCAAGATCTGATGGCCTAATTTGGATGCTCCACGCCTGTGCCTTTGATTTGAGGCGCGCGAGGCTCAAACCTGCGGCCTCAGTGTCGCGTGAGGGCGCTCGCTCGCTCGCTGTACTAAGCTGCCCTATGAGTCAAGCTTTGGTTTTGAGCTCGAGCATCCTCGGCCGTTGGATCAAGATCCAATGGCTAAGGTTGATCAAGCAGCTGAGGAGAGGGAGAGGGCAGCGGGCGTTCATGGCCGGTGTGGGCGGCTAAGATGGCGCCACGTGGTGTCATCTTGGCCGTCCATCTTCTGTGTCTTGTAGATGGTGCCACGGATGTCGGATTTGATCGATTTTCCCATCGTTGGGTTGCGATCGTCAATCCAAATGCATTTGTGCAATCGAATTTGTCATTTGAAGTACAGATTTACACCATCTTGGCCCTTAACCTGTGATCTTTCTCGGACTGCATTTGATGCTACAGAAGTCTGATCGGGGCGATCTTGGAGTCGTGAACTCCAATCGTCACCCTAATCAAATCCGTATGGTTGGATCTTCAATCCGAGGCCCTGATAAAATATTGTTATGTTCCTTGACCATAAAAAGAGAAAATTAACCTAAACTTTATATAATCCAACCTAAATGCAAGATGATGCATGTTATGTTCATAATGTATGATGCAACTATACGGGTAAGAATACGCATAAATAGACAGTTTATGTGATATAAACATGTTTACATCTTCCAACCTTTTCACCCCTTCTAATGCCTCCTGTCTCTTTTGGGCTTTCAACACCACTAGCATTTTTCTGTACTCCATCAACATCCCATGCAAGCCTTTCGACTTTACTGCAAGCCTTCTGGTAGCAAAGCCTTCTCCCACCTAAGTTGTCCACCAAGAAACAACCATGTCCTTGAAGCCTTCCTCATTGAGCCAAGACTTCTAGAATCTAAAATAGGAGCTTGTGTTAACACCCTCTCCACCCTCCCATACCAATGGAGTATGGTCAGAGAATGGTTTAGCTAACGCTATCATTGAGGCCATATGAAAAGAGCCCATTAGGTCCACATTACACAAGAATATATCAATATTGGACTTCGGTCCACCTCCCCCTCTCCACTTGTAAATTGCCCCCGAAGAAGGAATGTCCACCAATTTCAAATCCGTAACCACACTCTGGAAGCCAAAGGTAGACGAATCAATCTTGCCATTCGAGCGATCATCCGTAGGCAGGGTGGTGTTGAAGTCACCTCCCAAGAGCCAAGTTGCCCCCTGTATCTAATCTACCACACCACGTATTTCCTCCCACAAAAATGGTCTCGCCCTTTGATCACATGGCCCATAAATCGGCGTGACATAGATGCACATATCATCTGAAAGCTATGTAAGCTTGCATGTAACAGAATACTGCCCCACCTTTGGATCCTCCAGTTGCAAGATCCAGGAATCCCACAACACACACACTCCCCTCACTCTACCAATAGACGGAATACACTTTAGATGGAAATCACCTGCATCCACCAAAGGCTGCCACTTCACCACATCTTCCCCATCTACATGCGTCTCCTGCAAGCAGGCACAATCCACACCCCATTCCCTTAAATACCTCAACAAAGTGCTCCTTCTTCCCCGATTCTCAACCCCCTCACATTCCACATCAGGACCTTCAACATGAAGAAGACAATGCACCCAAAGGCCTCTTCTCATGACGTGACACCTGAAGGACCTTCGCTTGTTGGTTAATATCAACATGCACTGGCTCGCAGCTCCTGCGATGGCATATGCCTCGATTCGCTGACCCACCCCTGATGGGATGGCAAGATCCCACGTTATACCTGGCCTCTTCTGGAGTGGAAAAAACAAACGTATCTCGCACTTCCTCCCTCTGCGTGGTCCCAACCATATTTTCATGGACTACCATGGTCTGAGCCTCCTCCTTTGTTTACCCATAACCTCTGCTTCTGGCTCTTGTACCACCTTGCATTTTTTCCACCCACAAGTTTTGGATTCCCCAACGGTTGCCATAGGTCTCCATTGCATAGAATCATCCTATTACGACTCGGTTCCCAGATCCCTACAGGACCCAAGATCGGCTCGCCTTGACTAATCCCAAGACCTAGGCGTCCAACAAGAAATAACCAAAAGTAGGAAAATAAACCACATTCACACATGCAATGTAACCTAATAGGAGAAAGTACCAAGCAGTAAAGAAAGTAGAGAACTGTCTCAGTACATGCCATCACAACAACAATGACAACAACAACAATGGAAAGTGGAAAGGAAACAGAAGTAGCAGAATAGTAACTAAGTGTCCATTACTTACTACAACAGTAGAGAAAAAGAAAGTACTGAAGAAAGACTACAACTAGACTCGACTGGACTTAGCACCCTCTGCAGCCGGAAACTTCAGTTGCTCAACTCCAGGTCCTGAACAGTGTTTTGGCAAAACAGAGTCAGTGAACGCTAAGTAGAGTGGTATTTATATTATTTCAATACAAGTACAGTAAAAGAAACAGATTTAATTTCCATTTCTGTTTATCTCATTTATGTGTTTCCGTTTCATCCATTTCTCAAAGTATCCAAATATTTCTTGATCTTGCATGTTTCTTGTGGGAACGATCTTGCAGTCTTTTCTGTAGAGTAGAAGGTGCACGTGGTGCTCTCCCAGTCGGGAGTAGAAGGTACCCCTGATGGGAGAGCACCACGCGTACCTTCTATTCTATGGAAAAGACTGCAATCAAGATCGTTCCCATGAGGAACATGCAAGATTAAGAAATATCTGGATACTTTGAGAAATGGATGAAACAGAAACACATAAATGACATAAACAGAAATGAAAATTAAATCTGTTGCTTTTACTGTACTTGTACTAAAATAATATAAACACCACTCTACTCAACGTCAGCTGACTCTATCTTTTCATAACACTATTCAGGACCAGGAGTTGAGTAGCCCGAGTTTCCGGCTACAGAGGGTGCTGGGCCTAGTCGAGTCCAGCTGTAGTCTTTCTTCAGCACTTTCTTTTTCTCTACTATTGTAGTAAGTAATGGACACTTAGTTACTATTCTACTACTTCTGTTTCCTTTTCGCTTTCCGTTGTTGTTGTTGTCGTTGTTGTTGTGGTGGCATGTATTGAGATAGTTCTCTACATTCTTTTCTGCTTTGTACTTTTCTCCTATTTAGTTACATTACATGTGTGAATGTGGTTTATTTTCCTACTTTTGGTTATTTCTTGTTGGACGACTAGGTCTTGGGATTAGTCGAGGCGAGTCGGTCTCAGGTCCTGTAGAGATCCGAGAACCGGGTCGTAACAAGATGGTATTAGAGTAAGGTCATCCCAAGAAATGAACCAATTGGCTTGAGAATAACCACTCACGTGCATATAACTAGGATAACTGGTGCAACTCGAATAGGTTCTGTTAATATGGTGATATTATCGTTGAAATTAGTATATTGAGTTAACCTAAATTGAGTCTAACCAGCTTCACAAAATTTTTAACCTAGCCTACTTGATTTTATCTTGGTCGCTTTTAGTCCCAAGGTCGATCTCAGGGAGGTGGGAATTTGAAGATCAAGGAGTTTCTACGCCTTTCCTAAAACGTATCTCTTTCTTGCGTTTATTATATTTTTTATTTTTTCTATTTTTTATATTTTTGTTGGTGATAATGTTGTCCTTGAGGTACACCCTCAAAATCAAGTCCTTGGACTTGAGCCAAATGGTTCTTGGCTTATGGCTAACTAGGGGTTCCCAGAAATTGATCTTGTTATTCGCAAGATTGAGTACCTGCAAGATAAGAATTATCTTTTCTCTTTTACTCTTTTTTTGTCCTTTTAATAGCAAGAAATAAAAAATATATGAAAATAGGGTAGGTTGGTAGAAAAGAAAGAAATACTTAGCTTAGTATATATATGTATAGATATATAGTGGATACAGAATATATATGTGTATATAGTTATATATTATATATATATAGGGGTGGAGGTGGAAGTGGAAATGGAATGTAGCACAGTGTCAAGTTGATCCACGTCTAGTAAGACGCAACCAACAAGACTGAGTGTCGCGTGAAGTGGGGAGCGGATGTGTGGGAGTAAGGGTGGAGTCGCTTGCTTTGCGTAGATATCGAGGAATGTCAGCAACTGGTGCGAATATTCCGAAGAATGAGGAGTAAAGGGATGGATCGAGAAAGATCTCTTATTCTTATTCTAAGATCGTTATTGGATCTGCATATGTTTGGCAAAAAGAATCCTATTCTCTTTGGATCCTAATCAAAAATGGAAAGTGTTCCATTGAAACATGAAAATGTGACAGAATTGGTCTTAGTGACTCTTCGGGACGGAAGGGAGGAGACTCTCAAACGAGGAAAAGGATCCAATTCCAAGCAATTCCAAGAATGGAACGAGGAGCCGTATGAGGTGAAAATCTCATGTACGATTCTGTAGAGTGACACTAAGGGTGAATTATCTGTATGCGTATTGGAGGGATGAGTGCACGGGAGTATGGGTGGTGGTTGTGAAGTGATGAGAACCTCATCATGAACCCTAACTAGCACATTTTGATCGAAATAAGTATACAAAAGCTCCTACAAAACCTAAGGGAAAGCCTAAATCAGAGAACTATAAATTTGAGTATAAAGTAATTCACAAGGAGTAAAACTGTAATTTTACCAATGCAGTACACAAACGGGATTTCTAAGGGTCTAAACATAGGTTAAATGGGCTTAATAAGAGAGAAAGTGTGATGATTTGATCTGAAAAGGGTTATAGCGGCTTCTAGGAATTAAATGATATTCTGTAACCCTAAAACAAACCCGCTTTAATTCACGAAGTTTCAGGTAAGATAAAAATCAATTAAACCCTCTAAAAATTATGAAAAAATATCCCCTAGGGTTTAGAACCTTCAATTTGGCCATTGGAACCTATCTTGACCTAGATTGAGAATCATACCTAATTTTTGACCTAATTTAGGTTTTGATGCAAATTGACCAGTCAAACGTGGTCAAAACTAAAATCAAACTTCACCATTGGATTCCTTAGATCCAAATTATGTTTGTACCACAATTTGGACCTAAGGGAAGGCCATTTTGACCTACTGTACAAATTGGTCCTCAAGAATTACTTTTTGACCTTTAACATTTTGAACCCTTGCACTTAACCCCTCAACTTTCCCTTCGTTCTTTTCAAGCTAGTCCCTCTGCCACCCGTAGCAGCAGCCCATGCCTCCGGTGACTTTGCGCGGAGGATGGCGCCGTGCAGGGTATGGGGACCGGCCCCATAAACGAGGGGAGGGTCCCCTACATTGTCTTCTTCCGCGTGGACCCCCTCCCATGCCCTGCTGATACCCATACTTTTTCGTGCGAACGCGCGAGAAGTATGGGTCACTTCTCCAGCCACGTATCCGACGCCTCCTCCTCGTACTTTTCTCCCCTGCCAACACCTATTTAAGGAGCGACAGGGGCTGTCGTTTCCGACAGACTTGTTTTGGCCATAGAATCCCCCAGATTTCATCTCCCCTCTCTCCGACCAAGTAGCCCGCAAGCTCCGGCGATTCTTCCTCCTCCCTCTCGTCACTCTGCTGCCATACCAACAGCAGGGTTCACTCCGCCTCGTCCTCCCACATCACGCCACACCAGCTCACGCCTTCCTGTCCTCCTCCTCGTCGCCGTTATCTCCCTCAGGGCCGTCTTCTCCGACAACGGCACAAACGAGCCATCCGTCTCCACTGCCCCCCCTTCACTCCAACTAATCCAGATAAGCTCCCCGTCTTCCACTCTTTCATTTCCCTCATTCTATTTCACACAACACCCCTCGATCGCCACTGTCTGGCCGCATCTTCCCCATCTCCGACCAACCTCCGACGAGATGCCTCCGTCACTCCGCACCCCCACACATCTCGCCACCCACCTCACAACCTCCGCCACACTCCACTGAACACCTTCCACCCATCCACAGAACGCCACACGCACTCCACGCTTCCCCCGACCTAACCCATAACTCTAGCCATAGAGCAACCTAGGCACGCATGCCTAGGCTACCCCGCGGCCAGCCAACATCCGCTTCACCTTTGCCGTGATACGACGAAGGTTTTCCTCTGATTTGACAGGGCCTTAAGGCCGTGTTTCCGCATTTCTGGTTTTGACCCTCTTCCGTCATTGACGCGAGCATGAAGAAGCTTGCTCGTGAGCTCCAGGTCATGCGCTCCAGGCGTCAAAGTCCCAGGAGGTGCAAATTGGCGTCGCGAACTCACACAGCCAAGCAATTGGCTCAGCAGGCGACCAAGGCTATGGCAATTGGGGTAGGTCTCCTGCGAACGCGAGTGCAGAAGCAGGTGGGACATTAGTCCCACCTCGTAAACGGCTGGGCGTGGAGCTTCAAATAAATTGAAAAAGTGTACTGGGCTTATCGCCTTCGATATACAGGGGTTAGGTCCTTCACCTACGCACACAGAGCGCCATGCGCTCGCACCCGCCCTCGCCTGCGCTCACGCCTCACGGGCTTGGGTCCAAACCCATTTACTCGACCAAGCACTCCTCGTCCACCACCGCACGTCAGTGGGCCTAGTCCTAGGCGTGTTACCCGACCCGTATACCCGCGAATGCTCTGGGAGAGAGAAATAGAGAGAGAGACGTGGGGCGGGAAGGGGTTAGGTTTTTCCTAACTTGGTAATGTGCAGGGAAGTAGGAATGGAAGAAAGGAGGAGGAGCAGAGTAGAAGAGAAGAAAAAGAGTCGCAGCTGCTGAAGAAAGAAGAAGGAAGAACTCAAGGTAGAGGAGCAGCTGAGGACAGTTAGCCGCACAGAGCAGCTGAAGAAAGAGGAAGAAGACAGGAAGGAAGAAGCTGCAGAGAAAGGAAGATGAAGAAGAGAAGCTAAAGACAGAAGAAAGAAGAAGACTCGCAAAAGGAAAAGACAAGGAAAGACAAAGCAGAAGCTAAAGAGGAGAGAAGCCAACTGAAGAAGGAGAAGGCACAGTGCAAGAAGAAGAAGAAACCAAGAGAAGAAGAACCTGCAAGGCACTGTAGCAAAGGGGTAGATGAGGCATCTGATTCAAAGAATTAGACGTCCGAGAAAGGAAAGGCAGAGAAAGAAGAGAAGGAAGAGAGAAGAGGAGAAGAGAGAAAGAAATGAAAAATAGAAGAAAAGGATTTTTGTTCACTCTCTCTCTTTAATTTTTGTAAAGTAGTATATTATAGTGAATTGTGAATTTATATACTTCTAGAATTAAGTTTGCTCCCTGCGTTCGACCTCGGAATATTTTAAACTTCGAGTAATAAATTCACTTAAATTGATAATTGCTTTTCATGGTAATACTACAACGAAGATATTTTTAACACCAACGAAAGAGAGATCGTCATGAAGTGTATAGATGAATATGGGTAGGTGGATGTATATGTAAATATATGTATGTATATATATGTATATATCTATAACTATATATGTATATGTATAGTTGTATATGTATATATATATATTTATGTATATATGTGAGTGGATATATATATGTGTGTGTCTGTGTATGTGTGAATGTATGAGCGTGTGTGTGTGTGTACCAGTGTGTGTGTAAGTGTACGAGTGTGTATGTGTACAAGTGTGTGGGTGTGTGTACGCTGGAGGAGGAGGGGAGGGCAGCAGATAAGCCGTCTGCCACGCTACCTCGACGTCTGATGCGCAAGGGTGCGCGGGCCTAGGAGATAGAGCGCGCGCGCGGTTTGGAGTGAAGCGCAACGCTCTCAGGCGGGCGCAGGAGGGTGAGGCGCGGGCGCTGGGAGACCAGCTGGAGTGGGTAACGCGGGGGAGAGAGAGCATAGAGCCACCGGCTAAGTGAGAAATAAGCCGATGGCTACAGTGTCGCGCTGAGAGGCGTGAACAGTTCGCTGCAGTGCCGCGAGGAGTGGTGACCGGGTGGAGGCGGTTTTGCGTGCGCAGGCGCGTTGTGGAGCGCCTGCACGCGCAAAAAAAGGGTGAGCACGATCTGCAGGCGAGCGTGCGGTGATCGGCGAAGTCTACAGGTAGGCGTGCGGTGCTGCTGGAGCTTCTGAGCTTGAGAGCTTGAAGCTCTGGCTAACGGCGAAGAAGACGAACGGCAGTGAAACAGAAGGTGAAACCACCACGCCCACCTGCTCACGAAAGAGTTGGGCGGTGGTGGAACTCACAGTGATGGTTTAAGACCACTGTGGGTTTCCTCCTGCGCACGGTGTGCCTCTTCTCAGTGAGAAGAGGTACTGTGTATGGAGAGGTGATGAAAGCCTCATCAAGAGCCATAACTATCTCTTTTTGACCCAATAAAGAGAATAAAAGCTCCTACATAACCTAGAAGAAGGCCTAAATGAAGGAATAAGTGCTCTGAGAAGAAAACATGAATTAAAGGTTAAAACTGTAATTTTACCATTGCAGTACATAAACGGGATTTCTCAGAGGCAAAACATATGTCAAATGGTCTAAATAAGATAAAAAGTGGGTTGAGTCAATCAGAAATTGGTTCATGTGTAATTTAGGAATTAAATGACATTTGGTAACCCTAAAATAGACCCGCTCAAATTAACAAGGTTCCGATCAGGATAAAAATCAAGTAAACACTCTAAAAATCACAGAAAAATATCCTCTAGGGTTTAAAATACTTAATTTTGCCTTTGGAACCCAGTTTGACCTAATTAGGGTCCTAGCACATTAATTGACCTAATTTGGGTTTTTACACAAAATGTCCATCCAAATTTGGTCAAACCTAAAATCCAACTTCACCATTGGATTCCTTAGGTTCAAATTAGGTTTGTACCAAAATTTGGACCTAAGGGGAGGTCATCTTGACCTACTTTGCAATTTAGTACACCCAAATCACAACTTGGTCCCTATCTTTTGAAAATCCTTGCAGAGAGCCCCCTAATTTCCTCGCCACCTTTGCAATCAGGTCCTGCCGCCATTGTTAGGGCAAAAGCAACCTCCGGCGAGGTTTAGACAGGGATTACTCTCTGATTCCTCAGAGATCCCCTCCCAGAAATGGAAGGGAGATTCTTTGAGGAATTCCCTTCCATCTACGGCCAATCACAATCTCTGGTGTGAACCCAATCTCTCGTGCGAACGCACGAGGGATTTGGGTATCCTAACCTCTTTCCTACTCCGGCAAGCCATCAGAGGCAATAGGCGTGCCCTCCACGCTCTGAAAGCACGGCCCAGTGCCTATAAAGGAACCCACACCTCCGGCCGCTCAATTTTAGCTTGACTTGGCCGAACTTCCACCCCCAATTCGTCTCTTTCTTCTCCAGCCAAGTGTCCAGCAAGCTCCGGCGATCCCCCCTCCCCTCCCTCTTCACTCTGCCACAAAATCAGTGGCAGAGACATCTTCCTGATTCTCCTCCACATCGCGCAATACCCGCGCATGCCGCCTCAGCCCCGTCGTCACCGCCGTTCTCCCCCACTGGGAAACGTCTTCTCCGGCGACAGCAGGTACAGCTGTCCGCCTCCCCGTCCCCCTTCATCCCTACAATTAGGTTAGAACTACTCCCCGTATTCCCCTCTCTCTTTTCCCCCTGTTATTTCATTTAATCGACCCTCGACCGTCGCTGACCACCCTCATCTTCCACATCTCCGATCGATCTCCGGCGAGCCGCCCCCACCATTCCGCCCCTCCACACGGCTTGCCAACCGACTCATAAGCTCCGCCTCACCACAAGGAACAACTTCCGCCCATCAGCCATCCCTCTACACCTCCACCACAGTCCCCCGAACAACCCCACACTTCCGGCCACAGGTTGACCTAGGCACGCACGCCTAGGTCATCCCACGTCCTGCCGCATGGCTCACCACCTTCTCTGTGCCACGGCGAAGGTCCCCAATTGGTCTGATTGAGCCGAGAGGCTCGTTTTGTGTTTGACAGTATCAAAGCCCCTGCCGCCATTGACGACATTTTAAGCAGCTTCGCAGTAGCTCCAGGCGTCAGGTCTTCCAGGCTTCAGGCACAACAGATTGGCACGAGCGGTGCGAAGAGGTCTGGCTCAGGAAGGAGCACTGCGAAGTCTGCAGCTGTGGCAATCGCACGAAGGATCTGCGGGCGCACGCGAGATTGGGGCAGGCCAGATAGTCCCACATCGGCGAAACAGGAAGTGCAGGTGCGGTTTAAATTATTTTTGTGTTATCTGCTTACCGCCTCCGAAAGCACAGGGGTGAGGTCCCTCACTTGACCCACTCACCTCGTCCGCGGTTTCACCTCGCGGATCTGGCGGGATCCGACCGGACCCTAACCTGAGCACTCCTCGCGCATCACCCACCTGCAGGTGCGCCTGATCCCGAGTGCGAGATCCGACCCGAATACCTGTGGCTCTGGGAGAGCGTCCTTGAGCAAATTTCCGAGAGAGAGAGACATTTGGGTAGAGAGAAAGGGGTAGGTTTTGCTCTCTGTGTAGGCAGGCTGAACGTTGAGGAAGAGAGACTTAGCCGCGAGGAAGAAGAGAAGAAGTAAAAGAAGAGAGACTGCTGAGAAGAAAGCAGAGAAGAGAAGCAAAGGCAGGAAGAAAAGAAGACCAAGGAAGAAGAAGAAGCCTTCGCAGAAGCCAAGAAGGAAGGAGAGACGGTAGAGAAAGAAGAAAAGCCAAGGGAGAAGATCAAGGAAGTAGAAGCAGAATCTAAAGTGAGAAGAAGAAGACAGAAGAGAAAAAGAAAGGCAAAGTGAAGACTGCAGAAAGCAAAAGAAAAAGGGAAAATACTTTTAAGATGTCTGATCTTGGGATCAGACGTCCAATTTTACTCTTTTGCCCGAATTACCTTTTAAATACATTTGAAGTAAAGTTTTGAGTAAATTAGAGTGTTCAATTACATTTGAGATTAGTAGTAAATTCCAATTGCTCCCTGTATTCGACCTCGGATACTCCGATTTTCGAGTAATAAAATTCTTTATTTGTTGACGACGCTTGATCACCTATACTACGACGTAGTTAACTGTTAAAACACGATCGAGCAAGTCGCCTCAACAAGAGGGAGAGGGGAGGAGGTTGGCCCAGGGTGACGGTGATCTAAAAGTGTCTGACCCCGCAAGGGAGAGAGTAAGGATATATAAAGAGGAGAGGGCATGCCACAGCCATGTTGCTGGCAACGCATAACTAGCCATGCTGTTGGCAGGAGGAGAGGCGTGGAGAGACATGCAAACACCATGTCCTGTAGCCGCGCGAGAGAGGAAAATTCAAAATAATAAAAATATGAAAAAAGGTGAAATTGCAATGCCACACTTAAGGAAGATGTTAATTAATAGATGGCCAATTATTCACACTCTCCTCCCCTCTTTATAAATGCATGCAGGCGTCTATTTACAAATGCAATTATAGCTACATAAGATGAAATGACAGTGCTACGAAATAACACAAGATGGCATATTTAGTGGTGCATTTTTGCTGTGCAAACAATAGCCACCACAACATATCGCTTTGATATTCGTTCTGGGTCTTTCTCTCGATGTAATTCGGTATTGTTGAAACCCTTGTACTATCTTTCGCATCTCCTTGCAGAAGATGCCTCGTCAGGGAGTTCTCGAGGCAGGCCATGGTCATGGCTTTGGACGAGGTCGAAGGGGCGGAAGTGCCGGACCTAAGGTACCAGTTGACTCACCTCTTCTCCCGGGTGTTCAGGCCTAGGATCTTGCCCAGCTGATCAAAGACATCGTGCGAGAGGAGCTCCACCAGCCTCCACGGGCACCACTCCCTGAGGACGTGGAGGGGGAATCCTTGGTGGGACAGAGAGACCGTCGTAGCGCCAGACGAGCAGGAGGGGGAGGGGGTGGTCCTCCACCGCCCCCACCGCACTTTAACACTTCTGAGCACGAGCCCTTTTTGCCTGGAGGCGTGCCTATTCCCCCATTGCACCACGAGCTTTTCGGACAGTTCCGGAAGCTGAAGCCCCCCTCCTTCAAGAGGGATGAGGGTCCGTTTAAGGCAGAGGATTGGCTGGAGCAGATAGAGAAGGTGTTCGACACCCTTCGCCCTCCGGCGGAGTGCCGCATGGCCTTTGCCACATACCAGCTGGAGAGCGCAACACACAGGTGGTGGATAGCAGTCAGAGGTCAGGAGGGGAGAGAGCCGACGTGGGACCAGTTCGTGACTCTCTTCTGCGAGCAGAACTTTCCGCAGGCCTGGCAGGACCAAAGGAGGCGGGAGTTCCACACTCTCCGCCAGGGGAAGATGACTGTTAGCACGTATCTCACGCATTTTCTGGAGCTGACATGTTTTGCCTCGACAGTAGTGTCTACAGAAGAGGAGCACCTGTGGAGGTTTACTGAGGGGCTCCTACCCGCTATTCGTGGGTATGTCAAATCCTTGAAGCTGCCCACTTTCTCACGAGTGGTTGAGGCATCCATGACCTACGAGGAGACCAACCCGACCACGCGAGACACCGACAGCGAACGAAAGAGGTCCTACCAGCCAGAGTACTCTCAGGACCATCAGGAGAGGAGGCACATGGCACCTACAGGAGAGTCATCTCATTTTTCAGGGCCATCAGTAGCCTTTAGGGGCCCCAAACAGGGGCCAGTTGCCAGCACCGGACCCCCACCTAGCCGCCAGCAGGGACCTACTGAGGGAGGAGGTCATGTTCTCCTCTGCTACCAGTGTGGCCAGTCGGACCACATCAGGAGGGATTGACCATCTAGGGCTGAAGCACAGAAGATGCTCCCCGCACCGAGAGTTGGAGGCTGAGCTGGTGGTTGTGGTCACCAGGCACGTGGGGGAGGGCCGCAATCATGAGGAGGGTACCGGCCAGTGGCTGCTCACCCGACCCAGAGTGTAGCTGCTTTGTCTACACCGAGGGCAGAGGGGCGTATCAACGCCCTGACACACAGAGACGCCAAGGCTTCAGGTTCAGTGGTGGTAGGTATGGTTACTGTTTCTAGCAGATTAGTGTACGTACCTTTATATTCCAACGCCACACACTCTTTCGTCGCTACGAGTTTTGCTGTTAGTTTAGGTAGGGCAGTGTATGGTTAGAGGATCTGTTTGTGATTAGAGGCCCAGGTGGCCAGTTTTTTGTAGCTGAGGAGTTCTACACGGACTGCGAGGTTAGTACAGGGGGACACAGCCTCCCCACTGACCTAATTGTGATACAGAAGGAGGATTTTGGCATGATCCTAGGGATGGACTGGCTGTCTGCCTATTACGTCCTGGTGGACTGTTTCAGAAGGAAGATCGTCTTCTCCATACCGAAGTTGCCTCCTTTTGAGTTTTACGGACAGCCGGTGGACGGAGATTTCAGATGCATCTCCGTGCTTCGGGCAGTGAGGCTTTTGAGCTAGGGGTGTGAGGGCTTTTTGGCCTGTGTAGTGGCAGAGCCTAGCCCCGTGGCTGACCTTCAGAGTATCTCGGTAGTTTACGAATACCCCGACATTTTTCCAGAGGAGCTGCCAGGACTACTGCCTGAGCGTGAGATCGCGTTTGACTTCTCACCGGTACCGGGGACCAGCCCCATTTCTACTGCACCGTACCGGATAGCATCGCTTGAGCTGCGAGAGCTCAAGTCACAGCTATAAGACCTGTTGGAGAAGGGGTTTTGTGAGGCCCAATGCATCCCCGTGTGGAGCCCCTATGTTGTTTGTGAAGAAGGATAATACCCTGCGACTTTGTGTCGACTACCGACAGCTGAATAGGGTCACCATCAAGAACAAGTATCCGCTGCCGAGGATTGACGATCTGTTCAACCGGTTACGAGACGCCACAATGTTCTCCAAGATAGATCTGAGGTCGGCCTACGACCAGTTGAGGATCTGGGAGACCAACGTCTCCAAGACAGCTTTCCGTACCTAGTACGGGCATGATGTAAACATGTTTACACTACTTAAGATGTCTATTTATACATGTTCTTAAGCATAGGATTGCATTATATACTACAAATATTGTATAACATGCATCATCTTGCATTTAGATTAGTTTGAATAAAATGGAGGTTAATTGCCTCCTTTTATATTCAAGGACAGGGTAAACTTTTTATCGGGGCCACGGATCGAAAATCAAACCATACAGATGTGATCAGGGAGACGATTGGAGTTCAACGACTCCAAGATCGCCCTAATCAGACATCTGTAGCATCAAATAGAGACCAGGGAACCCTAGAATATCAAGGGCCAAGATGGTGTGAATCTGCACTTCAAATGAAAAATCCGACTGCACGAATGGATTCGGATCGATGATCGCAGCCTAATAGCATGAAAATCAACTCAATCCGACAATCGTGGCACCATCTACATCATTCAGAAGATGGACGACCAAGATGGCGCCACGTGGAGCCATCTCGGCTGCCCAATCGGCCGCTACACCCTTTGTGCCCTCTTTTCTTCGACGATTCTCCGCGGTTGGATGCGCATCCAACGATTGGGGATGCACGTGCCCAATTCATAACTGCGACACAAGTGCCTGTGTAGCGCGTTGGTCGAACGTGCTCGCGAGAAGGCGAGGTGTGCGTTCTAGCTTGCACGAGCGGCTGCTGGGGCGCGAGCGAGCAGGCTTCGCGACCGCTCGATTGCGATCGAGCGGCTGCGGGCGCTCAATCCAGCCCACGCGCTATTGCACGCTCGCGCTTCACGCGAGATCACACGTGGCGAGCGCACGATGAGGAGGCGGGCGAGGGGCGAGTTAAGTCGTCCGATTGTAAGATCTGTAGAATGTGAACACACGTTGCACGCATGGGAGGCGAGCGGGCGCACGTGCACCGCCCCATTACGCCCACAATGGGGCTTTAGCGACGGTTTTATCCATCACTAAAGACCCCTGATTTAATGTTTTTCAAATTAAAATGTCCAAATTGCGGGAGAGAAAATGAGAGAGAGGAAGAGTGGGCGATCGGCGTCGGACGGCGGACGGTGGTGATGCGAAGGCACCTAGGGCTGGAGAAGGAGGTGAATGGAGGACATGGAGGTTGACGAATTGGAGGAGAAGGGAGCGGGTCTGGCAGGAGAGGGTTGGCAGGACGTCTGAAAATTACCCAAGAAGGCCTTGGAGGAGGTTGAACGGCGACGTTCTTTGTTTCAGATGTCGACAAAGGGGGCATTTGGAGGAGGTATGCAGAAACCCTTTCATCTGCTTGGCGTGCAGGGGCGAAGGGCAAAAACGTGAGTCCTGCCCTAGGAGGAAATCGCAGCAGACAAAGAAGGCATTCTCGCACCCTGTCTGGATGGTGAAGAAAGAGGCCCGACTGCCACCGCCACCGGCATTTGGCAAGCATTCAATTGATGTGGAGATCCCGATCTCTGAAGAGATCTCGTCTGCAGAGATCATGCTGAGGGGCGCTTTGATTGGTGAGATTATGGCAGGCAAACCATCGATTGAAAGGCTTCAAGACCTGGTATGTTACCTAAATCTCCTATCTGCAGGCTAGAAGATAGCTTTGCTTTCCCAATCTCGATTTCTGGTATATGGTTTGGGTATGATGGATGTTGAGCGACTGAGATTTCGCTTGAGCTCATTTGAAGAATTTATTGTGATCTGGAGGATGGTGTCTCCCTTTGATGGGGCTCTCCCTTATCGGCCTCCTCAAAGAGTGGGTTCTAGGAGGATTCTTTTTTAGATTAATGGACTGCCGCTGCATTTGAGATCTAAGGGGGTTGTTACTAAGATGTTAGCAAGCTTTGCATCCATCAGTGAAGGGTCTGAAATCCTAATTGGAGAAGGGGACATCAGATCTTTTAGAATTGAGGCTGATGTCTTCAATGCTGGCTCGATTCCTGACATGGTTACAATCAGATGTGGGGGCTCCTCATGGCTTATTCGGCTAGCAGTGATTGGTAGGTGCCTGGGCAGGCTAAACAAGGGCAGGTTAAGATGTCTGGAGCTAGCACTGAGGTGAGGAAATAGGATGAAAGGCTCGACCGCATTCCACCTGTCGAAGCTCCTGAGTCCAAAAAGAAGAAGGACTACAACCAAGACTATGCTGAGGAGGACCTGATGGAAGAGGTTGATGCAGTTGGTGATTGCAGCCGAGCCCTGGTAGTCAAAGAGGATGGTTATATGGAGGTCGCTGAGAATTCTGTGATAGATTTAGAGGTGATTAGCAGCAAAGAGGAAGGCAGGACAGGAAGGGAGCTGGTACTCGGAAATGACAGCAGTGTTCTCAAAGAGGCAAACCAGATCCAGCTCTTAATTCCTATTGATCTGAAATATGGTAGTGGTTCCAATCAGAAAAGAGGTGTGGGTAGATCTCCCTACATGCTTAGAAGGAGAAGGAAGGATAATTTGCCCCCTATTGAGGAACAGAATATTGCAAACTCAGTTATGGTTGAGTTTGTGGGCAATTTGGCCTAAGGGGACCATTCTGTCAAGGAATGACAGTGATGACTTGGAATGTGCGTGGGTTGCGCAATAAGATGAGAAGGACCTCCTTGTGTAGATATCTCTCTGAGTGGGAGATTGATTGTGCTCTCATTCAAGAGACACATTTGGAGATGGAGAGTGGTCAGGAATGGGATTGCTTTAAACAATCTGGTTGTAGTGATGTTGTGGTAAAGGGTGCAGCTGGAAGGTCTGGTGGAATGGCCTTTTGGTGGAGAAAGTCTTGCCTTTTGGTAACTGAAGTTATTCGTGACAGGTACATGCTTTCTTGCAGATGTCAATCTCCCCAAAGAGATATGGAATGGTTTGTGTCTTGCATTTATGGCCCTTGTGTGGCTGCAGACAGGGCTGGTCTGTGGGAGGATCTCTCTGCAATGCATCAAAGAGTGCAGGAGGTCCCTTGGCTTCTAGGGGGTGATTTTAATTATTATCTCTCAAGTGGTGACAATCCTGATGGGAGATTGGACAGCTCAATGGCAGGCTTTCAAATGGTTGTGCAGAATATGGGACTGACAGAATACCCCATTAGTGGAGTGGAGTTTACTTGGAGAAATGGCAGTGGACAGGTTTCTAAATTGGATAGGTTTTTTGGCAATCCAAGCTTGTTGGAGAGGCATCAATTATCAGCAGTTATGACCCTTGATAGGACTTTCTCTGATCACACTCCGCTTGTATGGGACAGTGAGACGAATTCAGACATTGGATCATATTTCAAACTCAAGATATCTTGGTTTAGGGAGGCAAGATTTGTGCAAATGGTGTCTCAGTGGTGGCAGAACAAGGCGTGCAAGGTTCTGCTACACAACAACTGGCTGCAAAACTGTCAGGCCTGCGGGACATGCTTAAAGAATATGGGCAGGCTGTGGCTTTGATCAGAGAACAGAAGAGGAGGGAGGCGCTAGCAGTAATCAGAGACTTGGATCTGAAAGAATGTAGGCAGTCTCTGAACCTCTAGGAGCAGCAAAGGCAGCTGATGCAATCTGTAGTGGGGGAGGAGGATCTGAAAATAGAAATGGACTGGCGTGAAATATCTAGACAACTATGGCTCAAAGAGGGTGATGCGAACACGAAGATTTTCCATCTTGCGACCAGTGCTAGGAGGAGATTCAACCTTATCTCATCAGTTAAAGTAGAAGAGAGAACTGTTACTTCTGTTAGTGAAATCAGAACTGAAGCAAGTAAATATTTTAAAGAAATATCCAAGGCTGCTCCAAGAGGCTCTTGGAGGATGGCATCGGTGGATTTCCCTTGTGTCAGTGGTGATCAGAGAGACTTGTTAGTCACTCCTATATCTGAACAAGAAGTATTAAAAGCAATTAAAGATTTAAATAATGAAGGGGCTCCTGGTCCATATGGGTTTCAGGTTTTCTTTTACAGAGAACTGGGAGTGTTGTCAAGGTGGATGTATTGAAGGTTATTCATGAATTTGAAGTAGGCAACTCTGGTTTTGAGAGGTTGAACAAATCCAATATGTTTCTGCTTCCTAAGAAATCAAGTGCAGAGAGGTTTTCTGATTATAGACTCATTGCACTATCTAATTCCATCTATCTTATTATTAGTAAGGTGATATCCAATGATAACATTGCATATGGGGGTGATAATTCTGTTAAACAAGGCCCATCTTAAGAATAAAAGGCACAACATAAGTAGAATGGGAGAATTGCATGCATCATATACCAAGATTGCTTATAAAACTGTATTAATAGCTATTTGTGTAAGCACTTGTCAAAGCAAGCCTCAGATGAGCAATCAGACCGCAGGGATGGATTCAGAACGACGAACAGAGTCCAACGGACTCAAAATCGGCCAAATCCAACATCCGGAGCTCCCACAATGGGCCCAAGAAGTTCTGACCGTTGATCTAATGATCAACGGCCCTCAATGCGCCATGTGGCACCCGTTCACCGCATGCCGCTCCCACCTTCAGCCAAAGATCAAATCTCAGCCGCCGATCTCTGATCGGACGGCCGAGAACCGTGCGCACCCCCGCGGTCGCCGGAACAAAGCAGCAGGCGTGGCGCAGCGGTTAACGCGCACACCCGCACACACGTGACGCTGGTTCGAGCCGTGCGGTGTGGGAATTTGAAGGTAGCGAGGCACGCGAATGAAATTCAGCCGTAGATCAGCACTTGGACGGTGACGATAGCACCACGCAGCGTGCCCTCAGGCGGCGATTGGCCACGCGGGCGCGCACTCCAGACGACGACGCCCGTGCGCACACGTGCTCAAGGTGCGATCCAAGCGCGCCTGGGCGAGGATCTCATATGTCCGATCTTCGATCGGACGGCTCTCATGCTGTGCCCACGGATCAAGCGCGAAGAAGAATGACGCGGGCATGCGACCGGAGGGCTAGGGGCTTCACCGACACTTTTGGAAGGGTTTTAGTGACGTCCCAGACGTTGCTAAAACCCCTTCTTCTTTTAGAAAGCCCTTCTCCCTATTTAAACCCCCTCCAACCACTCATTCAAGGCATTCACTTCCCTTACAATTACTCTACCCCTCTCTTAGCTAGCTTTAGGCCCTCTTGTAATCGCCGGAGACGACGAGCCGCCGACGGAGCCTTCTCCACCGTCGTGGCTGCCTCGCCGCTCTCCCTCTCTCTCTCTCTTCCTCTCTTTTAAGCTTTCCTTTACTTATGTTTAAGCATGTATCTAATGTTGTAATCTGTGAACTAAAGCTGCATGATTAATGAAGTTATTTTTCATTCAGTTGTTTACTTTATTTCCTATCCAAGTTGCATGTTAAAGAAAGAAACAACTCTAACCCTAATCTCTCTCTCTCTCGCTTTTTCAACCACACCTTTTCACAAGCAAAACTCCACGATTTTCGTGACAACAAGTGATAAGAAAAATCTAGTTTTCACACCTCCCTGAGACCGACACTCGAACTCACCTCCATTTCTTTACTTTAAAACCGACGTTGCAAGTGCTAACTATAAAGACACTTCTTAACACATACGCACGAGTGCACGTCAGTTTTTGGCACCGTTGCCGGGAAGGCAACGGATTTGTTTTGTCACTTCCATTCGACATCCATTCTCACATCGTCTAATGCCCTGTTTCCTTTTTACTTGATGGTTGCAGGAATTCGGTGCTTGGACGGCGAAGCGACGCATCCCATGACGGTAACAAGGGAGTAGGCGCAACAAGGACCGATAGTGAGTAATTCTTCACTCATGATTGTTTGCTTGCGTGAAAAACTAAAAAAAAAATTGTAAAAATTGAAAAAAATTGGCGTGGTGTATGATTGCTTGACCTACATCCTTAACACATCACCCCACAAAAAAATGTATACTCTAACATTCTGAATAAAATTTTGGAGTGTTCTTTTCCCTTTTTGAGTGGTGTTTGTGAAGCCACTGTGGATTGACTTGGGCCGCACCACTTAACCCTAAAACCAACTCATCTAATAGAAGCTACATGATCATTAGGATGAGTTCATTAGGATTTTAGAGCCTCTACAGAATAAAAGGAAATCTACTTTCACCAAATTGTGTGCAAAACTTGACGTGCCCACTGAAACTTGTTTGAAAACATTATGACACGTCAACCCTAAAAGACACTAAAGTAAGGATGAAACACTAAAAGACACCATATCGTAAAAATCCTTGCTTGAAAATCATGTTTTGATAGAAGCACACACATTGAAAGTGGAAAATTAAGAGGCACCACCCCAATCAACGCCTCATCACATAACCCTAGTACAAGCACTATCCTAGACCTTTTAAAACTGAGTAGACGTGCCCTAGGCAGGACTGAGTTAAGTCTCGAAAGGCGAGGTTTTGTTCGCTGGGCATTTGGCTTTCATTCCCTTGGTAGAATCTGGTGACTAGGTTGCAGGGTAGTGTCAAATGACCACGGTTGTGAGGTCTATGGAACCGAAGGCGCAAGCCAAAGGAAAAACCTTCCCTGCAATCCCCTCGTAATCAACCTGGCCAGATTAGCCTTGGGAAGGGGAGTCCAATGCTTACGGACTTAATCACCCTTTTTGAGATTTATAGGTCTCCTAAGGAATACACCGTAAGGACTAGGCTTGTGTGCTTGATTGAATACATTTCTCGCATTTGTTGCTCTCCGCATCCCCTCCTGTTCTTCTCTAGTGTATGCATGGGAGACGCTCACTGCATCCCGAGTTGTTTGTTTTGGGACAGGAATCTAGGCGACATGATTCTGTTAGGAACATGGCTGAACCTAGGGTAGATGAGGCTGAGGATCAACCTCCACCAGACACAATGGCCATCATCTAAGACCAAATTAATGCAAACCACCGGCTTCAGCAAGAACAAATCCACACCATCATGCAAGCCATACACCAGTTATAGAACCCACAAGAACAACCACCACCACCTTTCCAAGGCCCATAAGGGCAACCACCACTCGATGTACCACCATTTCAGGATCAACCGAGGCCCCTCTGCGATTTCTATAATCCTTCCGCTATTAGAGTCGAGCCACACCTTAGGATCCCTGAAGGGGGAGATGATTTTGAGCTGAAACCGAATGTCTTAAGTCTGATCCAGAGCCACTTCCATGGAAGCTTAAATGAGGACCCCTTCCAGCATCTAGAGGATCTCGACCGCGTAGCATGAACTATGAAACCTAGGAACAGTAACCTTGACATTGTTCTAATCAAGATGTTTCCCTTCTCATTAAGAGACAAGGCTTCTCACTGGCTTAGAACCCTAGGTAGACCCATCACCACCTGGGAAGAACTGAGGCATGCATTTTTAAAGAAATTCTTCCCCATAGGAAAGACCAATGCCCTCAGAAGAGTTATTACTACCTTCACACTCCAGGGTGGGGAATAGTTCCATGAGGCGTGGGAAAGATTTAATGAACTCTTGAAGAAATGCCCACACCACGAAGTACTAAGGTGGCAATTGGCCCAGATTTTCTACCATGGTCTGGACAGCAACCTACAGAACTTCGTCAATGCCTCATGCGGGGGGAACTTCATGAACAAGGACGAGGAGAGCGCGTTTGAGCTCTTTGAGTCTATGAGCGAGAATTCGCTCAACAATACCTCCATGAGCCCAGTTTAACAGGTCCAGTCAACCCCGTGGTGGGATTTATGAGGTACAAGCAAATTCTGGAATGGTTGACATGGACATCATTGCCAAGAAACTAGATCGAGTGGAATTGGTGGACAAAAAGATTGATGAGCTACTGAACCAGACTAGGAACTTGTTACAGACCTTCTCCCTAGCAAAGGGAGCACATAATGTTGACCCGATCCAGCCCTTTACCCAACTAAACCTGGAACAACCCCTGACCACGTTCCAGGGAGGGACCTTAGCTCCCTCAACCCTTGATTACTCTCTTTCCTCTCCATCAACATCGGCTATCCTTGAAGATGTGCAAACTGTCCAAGGTTATGCTAAACCTGACCCTTTCTCCAACACTTACAACACTGGCTAGCGTAACCACCCCAACTTTGGTTGGACAAACCACAAGGCACCGCAATTCCAAAACTAGCTCAGGCCAAACCAGCAACCACACTTGCCTCCTATCAGCAAGGACCACCAGTTAAACCCCCATATAATCAAAATAAGGCAGCCCCTCCCCCACAAAACCAAATGTATACCCTAATAAAGATGATGGCTGACATGAATCAAAAACATCTGGAGGAAATGGCCTTGGTAAAGGGACAGTTAAGCCAACTCTTGGACTGTAAACAACAAGGATCCCTACCTTCCCAGCCACAACCGAACCCGCAAAACATAATTAACAGAGGCCCTAATTCGCAAGGGTTCCAAGGCAATCTCGGGCAGGCTCACATAGTCTAGCCAACCCCGCAAACACCCCCTGGGTTTGGTGCTTCTTCGTCCTCGTCTTCTCAAGGATCAACCCATGGCCCCAATGCCTCTGCGAAAGTGGTGACCTTGAGAAGCGGCACCAAAACCCAGGATCCCAAATGGCCGACTCTCCCCAAGACTTCACCCGCTGAAATACTCGACTCAGAAGAGGCACCAACCAAGGACCCAGAAATAGACCCGATTCACGTCCAGACACCCTACCCTAAGGCCTTGGAAACAATCAAGAAAAAGGAGAATGTTGTGGAAACTGAGGAGCTTTTGGAGATCTTTAAGCAAGTACAGATTAATATTCCGCTCCTCGAAGCCGTCAAGCACATCCCGGCTTATGCCAAGTTTTTAAAGGATGCCTGTACACCCAAGCGTAAGCCAAGACCTCAAGCACCTAGGAAGGTTGTGCTCTCCGAACAAGCAAGTTCCATAATATCAAGCAACCTTTCGCTCAAGCGAACTGACCCAGGAGCACCCCTGATTTCCTGCAATATCGGGGACATGACATTTGATAGAGCGCTCCGGGACTTAAGTGCTTTTATTAATCTGATTCCAACAATCCTGTACCACTAATTTGGTTTCGGAGAGTTGACGCCCACACCTATCACCATCCAGCTGGCTGATAGATCAATGAAAACCCTGAAGGGGGTTGTCGAGGACGTAATTGTACGGGTCAAGGACTTCTATTTCCCGGACGACTTCTTGGTGCTCGAAATGAAAGTCCCTGAAAAATTACAGAACGCACCCATAATCTTAGGAAGACCTTTCTTAGCTACGGCTAAGGCAAACATTGATTGTGACACATGATGTATGGAAATAGCCTTCAGAGACAGGAAAATGCAATTGGATATCTTTCGGGCGACAAAGTCTTTTGATTGCGAGTGCGTTGAGGAACATGATCCCGTGGAAACTCTGGTCGAGGAATGCCTCCCCCTTAGTTCTGTCTCAGACCACCAAACCCGTAATGACTGTTCTGACCCGTCACCGTCACTACCCGTAGACCTCTGTAAGGCTGATTACCATCACACAACACCATTTGAGGAAATCGATGTTGATCAACTCTTGCCTTTTCCTTTTCTATCAATTGTGGTTCCACCCGCACCCGAGCTCAAGCCACTACCTGAGAATCTCAAGTATGTCTTCCTGGGACCTGACCAGACCTTCCCTGTGATTATTAATTCTCATCTAACCAAGGATTAGGAGCTCAGGTTGACTGCGACCCTTTCAGAACATCGGGCCGCCATTTGTTGGACCATTTCTGACTTAAGAGGAATTAGCCCCACCTATTGCACCCATAAGATTTACCTAGAAGACGGGGTATGACCCTCCCGCCAGATGCAGAGACGTTTAAACCCAAACATGCGGGAGGTCGTTAAGAAAGAAATTATCAAGTGGCTTGACGTCGACATCATCTATCCTATCTCCGATAACCCCTGGGTGAGCCCCACTCAAGTGGTTCCAAAGAAAGCCGGGCTCACCGTTGTCACCAATGATCATGGTGAATCCATCCCCACCCGCACCACCACCGCATGGCGGGTGTGTATTGATTATAGGAAGCTCAATGAAGCCACTAAGAAGGATCATTTCCCCTTGCCATTTATTGACCAAATCCTTGAAAGATTGTCAGGGAAGAAGTATTTTTGCTTCTTGGATGGATATTCAGGATATAACCAAGTCACAATTGCTCTGGAGGATCAAGAAAAGACCACATTCACTTGCCCGTACAGCACGTTTGCATTTTGTCGAATGCCGTTCGGGTTATGCAACGCATCTGCTACCTTCCAGCTTTGCATGCTAGCCATTTTTTCAGAAATGGTGGTGAATACTTAGAGGACTTTATGGATGATTTCTCTGTATTTGGGAATTCATTCGACCATTGTCTGAGCCACTTGGAGAAAATCCTAAAACGATGTATCGAGGTTAATCTGGTGCTAAGTTGGGAAAAGAGCCATTTTATGGTTCAAGAAGGAATTATCCTCGGTCACATCGTATCACATTGGGGCATCGAGGTAGATCGGGCTAAGGTTGATTTGATTTCCAAACTTCCTCCACCTAGCTTGGTCCGACAGATTCGCTCATTTCTAAGACACGTTGGCTTCTACCGAAGGTTCATTAAAGACTTTTCCAAGCTTTCCAAACCCTTAACCGACCTTCTGCCAACGACGCCATATTCCACATGTCTTCTGATTGCATCCAGGCTTATCACACCCTCCGGGACTTAGTCTCCACAGCACCTGTACTTCAGCCCCCGGACTGGTCCCAGGACTTTGAGATTATGTGTGATGCATTAGATTTTGCCATAGGCGCTGTCCTGGGACAAAGGCAAGACAAGAAGCCCGTGGTGATCTACTACGTGAGCAAAACGTTGGACGAGGCCCAACGAAATTATACGGTCACAGAGAAAGAATTGCTCACTGTAGTCTTTGAACTTGAGAAGTTCCGATCGTACTTGCTAGGATCCCACGTGATCATCTATACTGACCATTCAGCCATCCGGCACCTGTTGGCTAAGAAGGATGCAAAGCCCAGGCTCATCAGATGGATCTTGCTTTTGCAGGAATTTGACCTGGAAATCCACGACAAGGTCGGATCGAAGAAACGACTCTAACCCTAATCTCTCTCTCTCTCTCTCGCTTTTCAACCACACCTTTTCGCAAGCAAAACTCCGTGATTTCCGTGACAAGTGATAAGCAAAATCCAATTTTCATGCCTCCCTGAGACCGACACTCGGACTCACCTCCGTTTCTTTACTTTAAAACCGACGTTGTAAGTGCGAACTATAACGACACTTCTTAACACATACGCACGAGCGCATATCAGCCAACAGATTACGGGAGGTTTTAAAGGACTTGATAATGCCTGTCCAGTCCGCTTTTCTTCCTGGGAGATCATTACAAGAGTCTTTCATTATTGCGCAGGAGATGGTAATGGGTTGGCACAGGAGAAAGACCAAGGCCTTTTTATGGAAAGTAGATTTTTCCAAGGCCTATGATTTAGTCTCCTGGTCATATCTGTGGGAGATCTTAAAAGGAGGAAGTTTCCACCTTTATTGATACAGTGGGTGAAGAGATACATTACGACAGCCTCTTTCTCCCCATTGATAAATGGGAAACCATGTCACTCTTGGATTCAACCTCAGTGTGGAGTTAGGCAAGGATGCCCACTTGCCCCTCTGATTTTCAATCTTGCAGTGGATACTTTGGCAAGATACGCCTGCAAATTGGCAATGGATGGTTTTATAAGGTGGTACTCAATGTCAAATAATAGGGCTTTAGCTCCTATACTCCAATATGCAGACGACACTATTTTTTTTGTGGAAGGGGGGAAGCGCAAGCACTTCTACACATGGTAAAGATTTTTGGGGAGATTTCTGGTCTCAGACTAAATGGAAATAAATCCTCCCTGGTCTATTTTGGGATGAATGGAATGTTACAGAATGACATTTCTACCATTCTAGGTAGACCTGTGGTTCCATTGCCTATTAAATATCTGGGTTTGCCTTTGAAATGTTCTAAAATGAAGAAAGCAGATTGGTCTTTCCTATATGAAAAGGTGGCTACGAAATTGGAGGGCTGGAGTAGTAGATATCTATCAAAAGGGGGGAGGTATATATTACTGAATTTTGTCATCACTTCGATTCCAGTATTCTTTTTCTCTGTTCTTAAAGTCCCGAAGTCAATCTGGAAAAAACTTGATGTGATGCGCAGAAGATTCTTCTGGAAAGGGGCCTCTCACCAAGGGGCTTTTCTTCAACCTTTGAAGTGGGACTCAATTTGCAAGCCAAAAAAGATTGGAGGCATGGGTGTTAAATCCCTTAAGGAATTTAATGAAGCTTTGCTGTTGAAGTAGGTTGTTCGATTGCTGCAGGGGGAAAAAAAATATGGATAGAAATCATTCAGGACAGTTATGGGACTGCCAATGATGAGAAAATTCGTCTAAACCCCCATAAACCATCTCCCTTTTGGTCTTGAGTGGTGCGTGCCCTGAGGGACAATTGGAATTTTTTCAAATCTATATTAGGTGATGGGAAAAGCTTCAAATTCTGGCTAGAGAATTGGGTACCTGGGGGGGTGTTTAAAGACAGGTTCCCCCTCGCTTATGCAGCGGCTTCGGATAAAAATGCTGTGGTGTCTGATTATTGGGATGTGGATTCTGAGCAGTGGTCTTTTAATAATGCTGTGTGGAATACGCATGAAACAAGAACACAAGCAGAGAATGAACGTCTCATGCAAGAACTTGCTGCCTTCAAACCCATGCCTCATGAATATGACACATACAAATGGGAGGGTAACTTTTCTATTGCGGCTGCTTATGACAAGCTAATAGTGTCTTCTAGGATGGCGGAATTTGACGAGATAGGGAAGAAGCTATGGAATTTAAAAATACCATTGAAGATACAAATCTTTCTGTGGCTCTGTAGAAGGGACGGCCTAATTACTGGAGATCTGAGGCACAGGAGAATAGGTACTCCCACTCAGTTTTGCCACCTATGTGAGATACATAATGATTCTAGCATTCATATCTTTTCTTCATGTGTGTTCACTGATTATGTCTGGAGGAGGGTATGTAATGAGTCTCTCCCCACATGGGAGAATCTGTGGCGTTATCTAGTGGATGGGAATAAGCCATGTTTACATATGGTGGCTGTGTTATGGTCTATTTGGAGGGCTAGAAATGAGTGTGTTTTTCAGGAGACTCCAGTGTATGTGGATAATATTGTAAATTTTTGCTAGAGTCCATACAGCATTGGAGTTCAATCAAGTAATTGTTTCATTTTATTAATAAAAGCTCTCCTAGTTTACTTTCTTTCTTTCTCAAAAGAAAAAAAAGACTAAATTGCCCTCACTCCTTGCAACTATAAAAGGAGACCCCCTCCACACGAAATTCTCATCCTTTCCTTCTCCTCTCCCTCTCCAAAGCTCAAGAGAAGCTTGTCCCACACCCGGGATGCTTCTCAAGAGATAAAGTCAAATTTTCGTCCCCCTTTCGGAAGCGGATCCTGCGACGATGACGACGTGCTGCTTCGTTCCCGTTCTTCCCGCTTCATCCTCCTTCGTCCTACTCCATTCCCCATCTTCCAGGCGTCGTCTCGTCAGGTTCGTCCTCCAAGCGATCGTCGAGGAGGATAACTTCTCTCTCCCATTCTTCTTTAAAGCTTTCTAAAGTAGAATTTTCCTGCTTTCTAGTGTAGCTGATTTCTCGCTTTCTAGTGTAATTCTTCTCTGGTTTTATTGTATAAACATTTTGAATTATTGAATGCATGTTCTCTCTCTCGTTTATTCTGATTGTTAATATGGCCTCATTATAATTACATCGCTTCACTTTTCAACAAAAATTCTAAAAGATATATATAATTGCGAATATAGATCAACATAGCCTCCTTGAGTTCAACCCAGGATTTCTATTCTGGTATAATTTTATTTGTTGAACACGAGTTCTTCGCTTTTACACTATGACGACAGGTTTTTCCAAACCAAACACGTTAGCGTAGCAACTCGTAGCTTCAACAGGGCACTACGAGTTCTTGGTCATGCCATTTAGGTTGACCAATGCCCTCGCTGCTTTTATGGATTTGATGAACCGGGTTTTCAAGCCGTACTTGGACCAGTTTATGGTGGTGTTCATCGAAGACGTGCTCGTTTACTTGCGGGATCAATTGCAGCATGGACAACATTTACGCATGATCCTGAACACCTTGTGGCGACGCAGGCTGTATGTCAAGTATAACAAGTGCGAGTTTTGGTTGAGGTAGGTGACTTTCTTGGGCCACGTGATTTCAGGGGATGGTTTGGCTGTGGATCCAGCCAAGGTTGAGGACGTACTCATGTGGGAGAGGCCACGTACAGTGACGGCGATACGAAGCTTTTTGGGACTGGCAGGCTACTATTGGCGGTTTATCAGAGGATTCTCTTAGATTGTGCGTCCTATGACCCAGTTGACTCGGAAGGACGTGCCCTTTGCCTGGATAGATGAGTGTGGGGCATGTTTTCAGGAGTTGAAGGAGAGACTGACTTCAGCTCCTGTGCTTACCATCCCAAACAGCAGTGCGGTTTTGTCTTTTACACAGACACTTCGTTGCAGGGGTTAGGGGGTGTGCTCATGCAGCGGGGTTACGTTGTCGCTTATGCTTCGCGGCAACTGAAGCCCCATGAGCATAGCTACCCTACCCATGACATAGAGCTGGTAGATGTTGTCTTCGCGCTGAAGACATGGAGGCACTACCTTTACGGTGAGACTTTTGAGATCTTCATGGATCATAAGAGCCTCAGGTACTTGTTTGACCAGAAGGAGCTTAACATGAGACAGAAACATTGGTTAGAGCTCCTGAAGGACTAGACTGTAGCATCTCCTACCACCCGGGGAAGGCCAATGTGGTGGCTGATGCCTTGAGCCGAAAGGCACCCACCCACTTGGCCAATTTACAGGTACAGAGTTGGAGACTTATGGAGGAGTTGGGTAGTTGGCGACCCCGAGAGTCACAGGGGTATTGTGGGACAGTGACAGTGACGCGACCAGAGCTGATAGACCGCATCATCGCAGGGTAGATGATAGATCCGTACTTACAGATGCTACGAGATAGGGTGTTGACAGGGGACCCTGGAGACTTTTCCTTTACAGATGAGATACTGTGCATGAGGGGACGCTTATGCATTCCTAGGGATGAGGAGTTGTTGAGAGAGCTCCTGGCTGAGGCGCACGAGTCTAGGTTCACCATACATCCCAGGAACACAAAGATGTATCATGATTTGAGACGCGACTTTTGGTGGAAAGGGATGAAGCGGGATGTTGGTGAGTTTGTGCAACAGTGTTTGGTGTGCCAGCAGGTGAAGGCAGAGCATCAGAGGCCTGCAGGGCCGTTGCAGCCACTTCCTGTGCTAGAGTGAAAGTGGGAGAGCATCACCATGGACTAGGTGGTGGGTTTACTAGTTACGCAACGGGGACACGACGCAGTCTGGGTGATAGTAGACAGATTGACAAAGATGGTGCGTTTCCTACCGATCTGAGTCACCCTTGGACTAGCACAATTAGCAGAGAGGTACATCCGAGATGTGGTATGCTTGCTTGGAGTTCCACGTGAGATTGTATCCAACAGGGATACCCATTTTAATTCCCAGTTCTAGGCTGAGTTTCAGTAGGCTTTGGGGACACGTTTAAGGTTCAGTACCGCTTACCACCCCCAGACAGACGGACAGTCAGAGCGCACCATAAAGACACTTGAGGACCTTTTACACGCCTATGTACTAGACTGGAGAGGCTTCTGGGAGGAGTATTTACCCTTGACAGAGTTTGCATATAATAACAGTTGCCACTCGAGCATCGGCATGGCACTTTACGAGGCTCTGTACGGATGGAGGTGTACTGCACCCTTGAGTTGGGTCGCAGGATGATCCGGTAGAGTTAGGGGGTGATAGAGCATATTCATAGACGACTCCGCACTGTCAAGAGCAGGCAGAAGAGTTACACTGATCGGAAATGCAGAGAAGTGCAATTCGAGGTTGGGGATCACGTCTTTCTCCGTGTTTCGCCCATGAAGGGCTTGCAGCATTTTGGGGTAAAAAGAAAGCTTGCGCTGAGGTTTATGGGGCCCTTTGAGGTCCTAGAGCGGGTATGACCCGTTGCTTACCGGCTTGCCCTTCCTCCCCAGCTTTTTAGAGTGCACGACGTGTTCCACGTGTCCAACCGCAGGAGGTACGTCGCTGATCCCAGTCACGTTCTGAGCCATGAGAGCGTCGAGGTGGGTGACAACCTGACCTACCCCGAGAGACCAGTACAGATACTAGACAGAGCCATTCGGAGCCTGAGACGGAAGCAGGTACCACTGGTGAAGGTCCTATGGAGAACCCAGCGGTATGAGGAGGCGACCTGGGAGCCCGAGGCGGTGATGAGAGAGCGGTACCCGGAGCTTTTTGAGGGTACGTCTTTTTGGACCTACTTCGGTCCTCGTTAAGTTTGTTATGCGTTTTTACGTTCCCTTTTCCGCACCCTAGCTAGCTCAAGTTTCAGGGATGAAACTTCCTTTAAGTTTGTTATGATGTAATGACCCGCTACGTTTTAGCCATTTAAGACGTCTGGAATTTCAGTCAGACGTCTGTCCAGACACCTGGACCCATTCCCGGACGTCTGAAAGTGGATTATTTCGTACTGCGCTTTGCACTTTTGGCTTTGCAAGTGGAGCGAGTGACGAGCAGGTTCTGATACTGGAAGTTTTCCATTTTCAGACGTTCGACGTGACATCCAGACGATTGGCAAGGGACCTGGACATCCGGAGCTAAGGCTGGACGTCTGAGAGCATGTATCGCGCAAGGTACGTATGTTCCTGTGTTGATTTCTCCCATGCAGAGATCTCAGCGCAGGAGGCATTGTCAGCTGACTGTAACTGCGTTTGTGTGTGCAAGTGCAGCTTTGGGAAGGCGCACAAGACGTTTTTCCATGCGCTTTTGGACGTCTGATCACATCACCAGACGTCCGGAGGTGCTTCTAGACGACCGGAGACATTGTCCAACGTCTAAAACTATCTTCAGATGGTTGCAGAGAAGGTCAAGATGTCTGATCAGCTGAAGGAGACACAAGATGAGTTTTGACGTCTTTTAAGACATCTGGGATTAGTCCCAGACGTCTGATTTTGATCGGAAACACGTTTTTGGCCAGTTTGAGGCCCAAACTGAATCAGATTTCCGTAAATGAAATACCGTTGTTTTCTACTTGAGTTCCTCTACGTATTCATGTTGAGTACCTACTGTTTTGAGCCTGTCTAATGTACATTGGTCACTGATACAGGTTACCAGCTGGTGGCATGTTTGGGGCTCGCAGAGACAACGAGATGTGTGGCATAAGCCCCCATTCCTCCCGTGATACCCGGTAGAGTGGTTTAATTCAATTATTAATATTTAAATAAGAATGTGCTTGATTGAAATAGTCGAATGGAACTCTAAGATGTGGAATGAACCCTAGGGTAGAGAAATGAATGAGCTTGTTTGTACTGTTCTGTTTACTTGCATGCGTGGTTAAGATAAATTTCTAGCAAATGCCTGTTGTTCTCACGCTTTTGTGCGGGTTTAAAGCATATCACGTTGTAGTATAACCGACAAAACGTTCAAACAAATATAAAGAATTTTATTACTCAAAAAACTAAAGTATCCGAGGTCGAACACGGGGAGCAATCTCAGTACCTGTTAAAACCAAAGAATACAACTGTTAAGTGAAAATGATTGATCCAAAGAGAGAATTTTAAAAGGATTTGTAAAAGAAAATAGAATTGGACATCTGATTTCTATATCAGACGTCTTAAATGTAATCTCCTTTTTTCTCTTCTTCTTCTTCTTCGTTGGCTCTTCTTTTTCACTTCTTTCTCTTTCTGCCTTTGCTTCTCTCTTGTCTTCCTTTTCTTTTTATCTTTATTGCAGATCTCTCGCTCAGCTTCCTTTCTTCAGATCTCTTCTTCTTTGGTTTTCTTCCTTGTCTTTGTTTCTCTACGAAAGCTTCTCCTTCTTTCTCTGCTACACACAGCCTCTTCTTTCTTCTCTTCCCTTGCTGCAGCGGCTAAGTGTTCGCTTCTTCCTCTGCTCCTACTCAAACCACAACCAATGCAAAACCTACCCCCGTCCCTCTACCCAAACGTCTCTCTCTTTCTCTGCAATTCGCTCGAGGACGCTCTCTTAGAGCCACACGGGTAATTGGGTCGGCTTCGCACCCGGGACCAGGTGCACCGGCAGGTGGTAATGTGCGAGGAGTGCTCAAGGTTAGGGTCGGGTCGGATCCCGCCAGATCCGCGAGGTCAAGCCGCGGACGAGGCGGGCGTGAGGGCAGGTGAGGGACCTCACCCCTGTGCTTTCGGAGGCAGTAAGCTTAAAACACAAAAACAATTTATACTATACCTGTGTTTTGTGATTCCACGATGTGGGACTATCTGGTCAATCCTGATTTCGCACGCGCCCGCAGAGCTTTCGTCTTGCAATTGCCCCAGCTGCTAGCTTCGCAGCGTGACTTGCTGGCCTCAATCGCTTCGTAACACTCGCGTGAACCTGCTACGCCTGCAGCCTGGGAGCCTTGGCACCTGAAGCTGCTACGGAGCTTCTTGCTGCTTCGACCGTCAATGGCGGTAGGACCTGCAACCTGTCATACACAAGAACGGCCTATTGGCCCAATCAGACTAGTTGAGCACCTTCGCCGTGGCACGGCGAAGATGATGAGCGATGCTGCAGGCCACAGGTTGGCCTAGGCATGTGTGCCTAGGTCAACCTGTGGCCGGAGGTGTGGGGTTGTTCGGGGGGCTACTATGGAGATCTGGAGTGGCAGTGGAGGGTGGGAATGAGTTCCTGGTGGTGAGGCGGAGCTCATGAGAGGGTTGGCGAGCCGTGTGGAGGGGCGGAGTGGTGTGGGCGGCTCGCCGGAGGTCGGTCGGAGGCGAGGAAGATGGAGGTGTTCAGGCACTGTCAGGGGGTAATTAGATAAAATAGCAGGGGGAAAATGGAGAGGAGAGGATGGAGAGGTTATCTGGAGTGATCTGGAAGGAAGGGAGGCAGCAGAGTGGACGGCGCATAACTGCCGTCGTCGGGGAAGGACCCTGAGGGAGGGAGCGGCGACGAGGATGAGGTCAGGGACACGCGCGCTTGGTACAGCGCGACGCGGAGGAAGCTGCGGAGTTGACTCTGCTGCTGGTATGGTAGCAGAGCAACGAGAAGGAGGGGAGGAGGTCGCCAGAGCTTGCGGGTCTTTTGGCCGGAGATGGGAGAGAGGGAAATTTTAGGAGATCTCCGTCAAAATCAAGCTTAGGATCTGCGGCAGGGTCTGTGGGGCCTTTTATAGGTGTTGGCCGAACCTTCTAGTGCGTGGAAACCGCACAATCAACTCTGCCGGCTCGCCGAAGATGGAAAGAGGGTGGATACCCAAATCTCTCGTGCGTTCGCACGAGAGATTGGGTTCACACCAGAGATCGTGATCTGCTTTAGATGGAAGGGAATTCCTCAGAGAATCCCCCTTCCATTTCTGGGAGGGAATCTCTGAGGGATTAGAGAGTAATCCCTCTCTAAACCTCGCCGGAGCTTGGTTCTTCCCTAACAATGGCGGCAAGATCGGATTGCAAAGGGGGTGAAAAACTTAGGGGGCTCTCTGCAAAGATATTCAAAAGATAGGGACCAAATTATGATTTGGGTGTACTAAATTGCAAAGTAGGTCAAGATGACCTCCCCTTTGGTCCAAATTTTGGTATAAACCTAATTTGGACCTAGGGAATCCAATGGTGAAGTTGGATTTTAGGTTTGACCACGTTTGACTAGACATTTTGCGTAAAAACCCAAATTAGGTTAATTGAAGAGCTAGGACCCTAATCTAGGTCAAACTGGGTTCCAAAGGCCAAATTAAGTATTCTAAACCCTAGAGGATGTTTTTTCATGATTTTTAGAGGGTTTACTTGATTTTTATTCTGACCGGAACCTTGTTAATTTAAGCGGGTCTGTTTTAGGGTTACCAAGTGTTATTTAATTCTTAGATTGTACGTAAACCCATTTCTGATTGACTCAACCCACTTTTTATCTCATTTAGACCATTTGACCTATGTTTTGCCTCTGAGAAATCCCGTTTATGTACTGCAATGGTAAAATTACAGTTTTAACCTTTATTTCATATTTTCTTCTCAGAGCACTTGTTCCTTCAGTTAAGCCTTCTTCTAGGTTATGTAGGAGCTTTTATCTTCTTTATTGGGTCAAAATGAGCTAGTTATGGCTCATGATGAGGCTCATGGTAGAGTGGTTTAATTCAATTATTAATATTTAAATAAGAATGTGCTTGGTTGAAATAGCCGAATGGAACTCTAGGATGTGGAATGAACCCTAGGGTAGAGAAATGAATGAGCCTGTTTGTACTGTTCTGTTTACTTGCATGCATGGTTAAGATATATTGCTAGCAAATGCCTGTATTATAATTATGAGTTGCCTGTTAGAATATGAGCTACCTGTATTTAATGAATAGTTGCCTGAGAAACCACCAGTTGTATGTTATTGATAATTGAACTATGAAAACACAAGCTGCCTGTATATGGATGAGAAATGAATTATGAAACATGAGACCTGGATTTGGATATATAAGGTGAACGTGAGCATGAACCCTACGAGGAATTAGGAGTAGAACTCCTATGGATAAACAGAATCTGGAATGTAGATAGGAAGTGTGTTGGTCCTTGTGTACGTGGTACCAAGGAGAGCAACTGTCCGCTTTTAGTATAGAGCAGAGCTAGCCTCCCTTGGGTTGAGACCCAGGGTTAGGATTGGTCACTCTACACCGACTCCTATCGGCTCTCGCGTACGCGGTACCGAGGTGTGCTACTAGTGTAGGGAGGGAGCTAGCTACCCCACGGGGCCCAGGGTTCAGCTAGCCACCCTACATCGACTTTGTTAGGCCCTCTGGGCAAACCGGGGTAGTCAGATGAGGGTGCGCGGACTGTGGAGGGGCGAGACCCCTATTTGGTTTTGAGGGGAGAGACCCATGTTCTGAGAGGGCAAGGCCCTATACTGTTCAATGCTGTACTTTGGACGTACTCGCTAGCGGAAACGACTGACCGCGTGTCAGTGCAGGGTAGCTACACGTGCGCTTATCACGCATGCCGTAGTCACCACTACGTCTCAACAGTGACCTCGGGGTGGTTGACTGGGTGTAGGACTACCACAAGGGACTCTCCCGGCCAAGAAAGCACCACGTGTACCTTCTACTCTACGGAAAAGACTGCAATCAAGATCGTTCCCATAAGGAACATGCAAGATCAAGAAATATCTGGATACTTTGAGAAATGGATGAAACAGAAACACATAAATGAGATAAACAGAAATGGAAATTAAATCTATTGCTTTTACTGTATGTGTACTGAAATAATATGAAAACCACTATACTCAACATTCGCTGACTCTGTCTTTTCATAACACTATTTAGGATTAGGAGTTGAGTAGCTCGAGTTTCTAGCTACAGAGGGTGTTGGGCCCAGTCGAGTCCAGCCGTAGTCTTTCTTCAACACTTTCTTTTTCTCTACTGTTATAGTAAGTAATGGATACTTAGTTACTGTTCTGCTACTTCTGTTTCCTTTTCGCTTTCTATTATTGGTGTTGTCGTTGTTGTTGTTGTGGTGGCATCTACTGAAATAGTTCTCTACTTTCTTTACTGCTTTGTACTTTTCTCCTATTTAGTTACATTGCATGTGTGAATGTGGTTTATTTTCCTACTTTTTGTTATTTCTTGTTGGACGACTAGGTCTTAGGATTAGTCAAGGCGAGCCGATCTCGAGCCCTGTAGGGATCTGGGAATTGGGCCGTAATACATCCCCTCCAACTTCTACTTGATTCTTCTGTCCATTGTTGCCATGTTCTTTAGGAGGAGTAATCTTCTTAACACACAGGTACAACAACCAAGAAGACCCACCACATTTGAGAACGACCCTCTCATGGAATGGCCCTGCATGCCTTAGATGGACTTCCACTTTCATTGATTTGCTGCCCCTTTTATCAAGCCCTCTGATAGGTCCACTTTAGTGGACTAATTTAGTGCCTAAGTACATTATTGTTGGAATGAAAACGTAAAATGAATCATGCATTGTATAGATAAAATTAATAAAGCTGCACAATTATCATTCCATGCATTGCATCAATTTTTACATCGTAATCAAGTAAATTCAGGTCATTATGGAAGGGGTAATCTGGATGAAATCATACCTAAATTTAGAATGACACCTTCAGAGATTTAATTTGTCATATGAGAGAAAAGAAAGAAAGAGCCTCTTTAATTCTTTGGCATGCAATTTTGGGGCCCTTTTGGGAAGGAGATGTCTCTTCCCAAATTAAAGCCTTCCCCATCCCATATTGTCACAACCCAGTCCCAAATCCCTACAGGATCTGAAATCGGCTCGCTTCGGTTAATCCCAAGACCTAGTCGTCTAACAAGAAATAATCAAGTAACATTCATCAAAACACAATCATACAAGTACAGTAGCTAAGCAAAAAGAAATTTACAACAGGGGGAAAAAGGAACATTAATATTATGTCATAATATAGCCATCACAACAAAACGAGTATATGTAGTAGAAGACAAAGCTATAGAAACTCACTATCAAACAGTAGAACTAAAGTCATGCTCGACTAGGCCCAGCAACCGGTGGCTCGGGCTGCTCAAATCCCTGACTTGTACAGAATTTATTTAACTAGAGTCAGCTAACGCTGAGTAAAGTGGTGGCTAAAAAGTAACATGCATTTAACATAAAATTTTCCATTTTCCAATTATATTATGTGGGTGCGTAGAGATCTCTAATTAGGGTTTGTTAATTAATCATCTGGTTCCCTATAAGAACGATTTTGCTTGCAGCTTCCCATGATATAGGATGCCCACGTGGCACTCTCCTGGCCGGGGGAGTCCCACCGTGGTAGTCCTATATTCGGTCAACCACCCCGAGGTCACAGTTGTGACGTAGCAGTGACTACGGCACACGTGATAAGCGTGCGGGTAGCTACCCTACACTGGCAAGCAGTCAGTCGTTTCCGCTAGCGGGTACGCCTCAACGTACAGTGCAGAATAGTATAGGGCCTTGCCATCTCAGAACAGAACAGGGGCCTTGCCCCTCCTCAGTCCACGAACCCTCGTCCGACTACCCCGGTTTGCCCAATGGGCTGACGAGAGTCGGTGTAGGGTGGCCATACCTAGCCCCGGGCCCCCTGGGGCAGATAGCTCCCCCCCTACACTAAGTAGCTCACCTCGGTACCACGTACACGAGGGCCAGTAAGAGTCGTCGTAGAGTGGGCAAACCCACCCCAGGTCCCAACCCAAGGGCGGCAAGCTCCCCTCCACACTACAAGGGATAGTTGCTCTCTTCGGTACCACATACATGAAGGTCAGCTTACCTCCCTTAATAGCTGCCCATAGGCAGCAAATTCCCAGAACCAACCGGTCCTCCGTAGTACGGTTGTAACGACCCGATTCCCGAGTCCTTACGAGACACGAGAACCGGACCGACTCGACTAATCCCAAGACCTAGTCGTCCAACGAGGAAGTAACCAAAAGAGCAGTAAAATAAACCACATTCAGCATGAATATAACTAACAGTAAGAAAATACAGCAGTAAGGAAAGAAACCACTACAGTATATACCACCACAACAGTAGAACAACATTCATAACATAATATGAACTGCAGGTAAAGAAAAGTATAGCGGTAACAAGAACTACTCACTACAGTGGAACAAAAAGAGGTACAAGAGAACAGTGGTAACTCTACTGGACCCTACTCGGCCCAGCGTCCTCTGCAGCCTCTGACCCTGGCTGCTCAACACCTGGTCCTGAAAGGTAACGAGTGTAACACGTCAGCAAAACACTGAGTAGAGTGGCAACTAAAACTAAAGAAACACTAGAGTGTACAGTAGCTGTTATGTTCTGTTACTTTCTTTATTTACATCTTTCAATTGTCTCACGATTTCATTTATTTCTTAAATCCTTTACTTGATCTCGAATGTTCCTAGTAGGAACGATCGTGATTGCAGTCTTTTCCAAAAAGTAGAAGTAGCACGTGGTGCTCTCCTGGCCGGGAGAGTCCCCCGTGGTGATCCTACTCTCAGTCAACCACCCCAACGTCACGGACAGGCGTAACGGTGACTACGGCACGCGCGATAAACGCACAGGTAGCTAACCCGCACTGGCACACGGTCAGTCGTTTCCGTTAATGGGTGCGCCCAAAGCACAGCACGAAACCAGTACAGGGCAGAGCCCTCTCAGTAACAGGGGGGTCCAACCCCTCCACAGTAACCAAACAGGGGCCTTACCCCTCCAAAGTCACGCACCCTCGCCTGACTACCCTGGTTTGCTCCAGTGGGCCTAACAAGTCAGTGTACGAGGCTAGCAGAACCCCGGGGCCCGTGGGGTAGCTAGTACCTCCCTACACTAGTAGCTCTCCTCGGTACTACGTACACGAGGGCCAGCAAGTCGGTACAAAGTGGCCAGTCCTAACCCCGGGTCCCTGGGGCGGCTGCCTCCGGTTTGCACTAAACAGGTACAGGTACTTCCCTTGGTACTACGTATCTAAGAGACAGCACACTACCACGTCTTTCTTTCTCAGTTCCATTCCTTTCTCTTTCCAGGAGTTCCACTCCTAATTCCCCATAGGGTTCCAGCTCTTTTAACTCAGAACATCTAGGTTTCACTTTCCAGTTTCACGTTCTTACAATCCATGTTCTCAGTCACGTTTATTTATTCATAACAGGCAGCTGTTAATTCGATTTACAGGCAGCTATTTGTTTCTTTCCATTTTTCCAAGACTGCAGTATTCATATATTCCACTAGTTTTCCCCGTCTTAGGATTCATGCCATATCCTAGGATCTATCATTCAATCTATTTCCCATTCCTAGGATTTATGCAATGTCTTAGGTTCTATTTATGGTTCCATAATTTAACAGATTATACTAATAAACTTAAAAGCCACTCTACCGGTTACAACAGGCGTACTGGGGGCGTGGTCGGGAATCCCACGTACCTCCGCAACCCCCGAGACTGCAACGGAACATGGTCCTATCACAAGGATCAAAAATAAGGAGTTTCTCAAAACAGTATACAACTACTGTAGACGGGTAGATGATTTAATTCCGAAAAGCACGCAACTCAAAATGCGGAAAACGGACTCCGAACGGGCCCTAAACGGGTCGAAAATGACGAAACAGTGCAAAATCAGACGTCTGGAACTTCTTCCAGATGTCTTAAAAATGGGGATCAGATGGTACCTTGTCCTGCGTGATCTCTCAGACGTCCAGAAGCTTGCGGGGGCGTCTGGCCTAGTTCCCAGACGTCCAATGGTCACCCCGGACGTCTGTAAGTCGTTCCCGTCGTCTGGCACTGCAGCCAGACGCCTGATTCGCGTTGGATGGCGAATCCAGAACCTGCGCGTACCCATTTCTCTCTCTCAGTACGGACGACCGAAGAAAAGGAAGGACGGAAAATAACTCACCTTTCAGACGTCCTCCCCGTCGTCTGGTTGGAAGCCCAAACGTCTGATTCTGGAAAAATTTCCAGAATCAGGGCGCGACTCGCCCTCCGCTCGCGACGCACGGCCGCGTCGCGTCTCGTCCGCCTGCTGCTCGAGCTGCAGCAGGCCTCCCGCTTCACCTCGCGTCTGCTGCTCCCCCCGCCGGTCGGCCCTAGTAGCCTCGACAAGCTCACCCTCACGGCCGAGCGCCTCCTCCCTCGCACAGCACCTCCTCCTACTCTCACCGCGGCTGTCGCTGTCGCCGCTCACTCGTGCTTGCACTCACGCACCGGCTAGAAGGAGAAGAGGAAGGGGGCAGAGGTGATGAGAGTGAGGGAGAGGGCGTGGCGTTTTAAAGCCGCATGGGGAGGAGAGAGAGAGCGGAACAGAGGACGCAGCCTGCGGCCGCAGGAGAGAGGGGAAAAAGGCACCCGCAGGTCTGCGCGTGCAGGCGCACAGACACAACCGCACGTGCCGCCGAAATCAAATCCCAGACGTCTGGAACCCCTTCTAGACATCTGGTACGACGTCTGGGCCACATCCCAGACGTCTTAAAAGACGTCTGAAGCCGCGCGTTCGTAACAATATAACAAACTCAAAGGAAGTTTCGTCCCCGAAACTTGCGCTAACTAGGGTGCGGGAAAAACGTCATAGTAACCATAACAAACTCAAAGAGGACCGAAGCCGGTCCAAAAGACGTACCCGCGAAGAGCTCCGGGTACCGCTCCCGCATTGCCGCCTCAGGCTCCCAGGTAGCCTCCTCGTACCGCTGGCTCCTCCACAAAACCTTTACCAGGGGTACTTGCTTTCGTCTCAAACTGCGGACGGCTCGGTCTAGAATCTGCACTGGCCGCTCGGGGTAGGTCAGGTGGTCGCCCACCTCGACGCTCTTGTGACTCAGTACGTGACTGGGATCGGCTACGTACTTCCTGAGGTTGGACACGTGGAACACATTGTGCACACCAGAAAGCTGCGGGGGGAGGGAAAGTCTGTAAGCAATGGGTCCAACCTGCTCCAGGACCTCAAAGGGCCCCACGAACCTCGACGCGAGCTTCCCTCTCACCCCAAACCGCTGTACGCCCTTCATGGGCGAAACACGAAGGAAGACGTGGTCCCCAACCTTAAACTGCACCTCTCTGCGTCTCCGATCCGCGTAGCTCTTCTGTCTGCTCCTGACAGTGCGGTGTCACCTGTGGATCCGCTCAACTACCTCCTAACTCTGCCGGATCAACCTGGGCCAACCTCCCACTTGGTCCCCACCTCAACCCAACTCAAGGGTGCCGTACACCTCCATCCGTACAGAGCCTCGTAGGGAGCCATGCTGATGCTCGAGTGATAACTGTTGTTGTATGCAAACTCCGCTAGGGGCAAGTGCTCCTCCCAAGAGCCCCTCCAGTCCAGTACACAGTCACGCAAAAGGTCCTCAAGTGTCTTTATCGTGCGCTCAGACTGTCCGTCCGTCTGAAGGTGGTAAGCTGTACTAAACCTCAACCGCGTCCCCAGGGCCTGCTGAAACTTAGCCCAAAACTGGGACGTAAAGCGGGTATCCCGGTGGAATACGATCTCCCGCGGAACTCCGTGTAGTCGTACCACGTCACGGATATACCTCTCTGCCAGCTGTGCTGGTCCCAAAGTGACTCGGATCGGCAAGAATCATGCCGTCTTCGTCAGTTTATCCACAATTACCTAGACTGCGTCATGTCCTCGCTGGGTAACAGGTAAGCCCACCACCAAGTCCATGGTGATGCTCTCCCACTTCCACTATGGCACTGGAAGCGGCTGTAGCGGCCCTGCAGGCCTCTGATGCTCGGCTTTCACCTGCTAGCACACTAAGCACTGCTGCACGAATTCACCCACATCCCGCTTCATCCCCCTCCACCAAAACTCGCGTCTCAAGTCGTGGTACATCTTCGTGTTTCCGGAATGTATGGTGAATCTCGAACCGTGTGCCTTAGTCAGGAGCTCTCTCAATAGCTCCTCGTCTCTGGGGACGCACAACCGTCCCCTCAGGCGTAGCACCTAGTCTGTGAAAGAGAAGTCCCCTGGGTCTCCCGACAGTACTCTGTCGCGTAAGGACTGCAAGTACGGATCGGCCATCTGTCCTGTGATGATGCGGTCTATCAGCTCTGGCCCAGTCTACCGTGTCACAGTCACTGCTCCACAGTACCCCCGTAACTCTAGAGGTCGCCAACTTCCCACCTCCTCCAAAAGGCTCCAACTCTGATACTGTAAACTGGCCAAGTGTGCGGGCGCCTTACAACTCAAGGCGTCAGCCACCACATTGGCCTTTCCCGGGTGGTAGGAGATGCTGCAGTCATAGTCTTTCAGGAGCTCCAACCAATGTCTCTGTCTCATGTTGAGCTCCTTCTGATCAAAAAGGTATCTAAGGCTCTTGTGATCTGTGAAAATTTCGAAGGTCTCACCGTACAAGTAGTGCCTCCAGGCCTTCAGCGCGAAGACAACAGCTGCCAACTTTAGGTCGTGGGTAGGGTAGGTATGCTCATGGGGCTTTAGTTGTCGCGAAGTGTAAGTGACAACGTGACCCTTCTGCATGAGCACACCTCCTAACCCCTGCAAGGAGGCGTCCGTGTACACAATGAACCCGGTGAGCATGGGAGCCGAGGTCAACCTCTCCTTCAGCTCCAGAAAACATGCCTCACAGGCGTCTGTCCAAGCAAAGGGCACGTCCTTCCGGGTCAATTGTGTCATAGGACGCGCAATCTGTGAAAAACCTCTGATGAATCGTCTGTAGTAGCCTGCCAGTCCCAGAAAACTGCGAATCTCAGAGACTGAACGCGGTCTCTCCCACCTGAGTACTGCCTCGACCTTGGCTAGGTCCACCGCCAAGCCGTCTCTAGAGATCACATGACCTAAGAAGGTTACCTCCCTCAACCAGAACTCGCACTTGCTGTATTTGGCGTACAGCCTACGTCGTCTCAGTGTGTCCAGAACCATCCGCAAGTGCTGTCCGTGCTGCGTCCGATCTCGAGAATAGATGAGTACATCATCTATGAAAACCACCATGAACTGGTCCAAGTACGGTCTAAACACCCGGTTCATCAGATCCATGAAAGCAGCGGGGGCATTGGTCAGCCCAAACGGCATGACCAAAAACTCGTAGTGTCCGTATCGGGTGCGGAAAGCTGTCTTGGAGACGTCGGTCTCCCTGATCCTCAACTGGTGGTATCCAGACCTCAAGTCGATCTTGGAGAACACCGTGGCACCCCGCAACTGGTCAAACAAGTCGTCGATCCTCGGCAGTGGATATCTGTTCTTGATGGTGACCCTATTCAGCTGTCGGTAGTCCACACAAAGGCGTAAGGTCCCATCCTTCTTCTTCACAAACAGTACCGGAGCTCCCCAGGGAGACGCACTGGGCCTGACGAAACCTTTCTCCAAAAGGTCCTGCAACTGGGACTTGAGCTCTCGCAGCTCAAGCGGTGCCATTCTGTATGGCGCGGTGGAGATGGGGCTGGTCCCTGGTACTAGTGAGATCTCAAACTCGATCTCACGCTCGGGCGGTAGTCCTGGTAACTCATCTGGAAACACGTCAGGGTACTCTCTGACCACCGGGATGCTCTGGAAGTCTGCCACAGGGCTGGACTCTGCCACCACACAAGCTAGGAAGCCCTCAACCCCTGGTTCAAAAGTCTCGCCGCCCGAAGTGCCGAGATGCACCTGAAACCTCCGTCCACTGGCTGTCCATGAAACTCGAAAGAAGGCAACTCCGGAATGGAGAAGATGATCTTCCTCTCAAAATAGTCCACCAAGGCGTGGTAAACGGATAGCCAATCCATCCCCAGAATCACTCCAAAGTCCTCCATCTGTATCATAATCAGGTCAGCTGGCAGGCTATGTCCCCCGACGCTGACCTCGCAATCCGTGTACACCTCTTCATCTACAAACAGCTGACCACTCGGACCTCTGATTACGAACGGATTCTCTAACAGTGTATAATCCTGGTCCAATCTAACTGCGAAACTGGCTGCGACAAACAAGTGCGTAGCGCCGGAATCGAAAAGCGTGTAAACGAGTCTGCCGGAAACTGAAACCATACCTGCTACCACCGATCCCGAAGCTCTAGCGTCCCTGTGTGTCAGGGCATTGATACGCCCCTCAGCTCTAGGTGCGGACGAAGCAGCCACACTCTGCGTCAGACGGGTAGGTGCTGGCCGGTACCCTCCTCGCGACTGCTGTCCTCCTCCTCGCGCCTGGGAACTACGGCCTCTTGCGCGCCCTCCAGTGCTCTGCGCGGGAAGTATCTGCTGACCTCCTGCCCTAGACGAGTAGCCCCTCCTGATGTGGCCCTGCTGGCCACACTGGTAACAGAGGGGAACCCGACTCCTGCCCTCAGTGGGTCCCTGCTGTCGGCTGGGCGGGGGTTCGGTGCTGGCGACTGGCCCCTGTCGAGGGCCCCCAAAGGCCACTGATGGCCCTGCAAAATGTGACGGCTCTCCTGCGGACGCCACGTGTCTCCTTTGAGTTCTCTTAACACGCTTAGTGTGACGGCGGAAATCTCGTTCCACCACCAACTCCCCTGTCGTATGCTCGGAAGGGGGAGGAGGGGGTGGCGATGTGGGTGGAAGCTGAAATTCTTCTCGAACCACCTCTCGAATCAGTTGGACGAGGTCTGGAGACGGTATGCTCAGGAGAAGAGGAGGGGTAGTATGTACTCCAAGCCCGACACATCTGTCCCTCGGGCCCTGACCTCGGTCGCACCCGCGGCCCACCCTCCTAGTTCCATGACGAGGCATCTCCTACAATGGAGACACGAAACAAAATGAAACACGTCAATACGGAATGATACCTAACGAAAACGTCTAAGAGTTCATGTCAAAAGGTATGTTGTGGTGGCTACTCTAGCTATAGACATGTGAATTGGTTATTTTCCAGTCAGTTGATTCACAAGGATCAAACACAAGGAGTTTCTCAAAACAGTATACAACTACTGTAGATGGGTAGAGGATTTAATTCCGAAAAGCATGCAACTCGAAACGTGGAAAACGGACTCTGAACGGGCCCTAAACGGGTCGAAAACGACGAAACAGTGCAAAATCAGACGTCTGGAACTTCTTCCAGACGTCTTAAAAATGGGGATCAGATGGTACCTTGTCCTGCGTGGTCTCTTAGACATCCAAAAGCCTGCGGGGGCGTTTGGCCTAGTTCCCAGACGTCCGATGGTCACCCCGAACGTCTGGAAGTCGTTCCCGTCGTCTGGCACTGCAGCCAGACGTCTGATTCGCGTTGGATGGCGAATCCAGAACCTGCGCGTACCCATTTCTCTCTCTCAGTACGGACGGCCGAAGAAAAGGAAGAAGGACGAAAAATAACTCACCTTTCAGACGTCTGGACAGTCCTCCAGACGTCCTCCCCATCGTCTGGTTGGAAGCCCAGACGTCTGATTCTGGAAAAATTTCCAGAATCAGGGCGCGACTCGCCCTCCGCTCGTGACGCACGGCCGCGCCGCGTCTCGTCCGCCTGCTGCTCGAGCTGCAGCAAGCCTCCCGCGTCACCTTGCGTCTGCTGCTCCCCCCGCCGGTCGGCCCTAGCAGCCCCGGCAAGCTCGCCCTCACGGCCGAGCGCCTCCTTCCTCGCGCAGCACCTCCTCCCACGCTCACTGTGGCTGTCGCTGCCGCCGCTCACTCGCGCTCGCACTCGCGCACCGGCTGAAAGGAGAAGAGGAAGGGGGCGGAGGTGATGAGAGTGAGGGAGAGGGCATGGCATTTTAAAGCCACACGAGGAGGAGAGAGAGAGCGGAACAGAGGGCGCAGCCTATGGCCGCAGGAGAGAGGGGAAAAAGGCACCCACAGGTCTGCATGTGCAAGCATGCAGACGCAACCGCGCATGCCGCCGAAACCAAATCCCAGACGTCTGGAACCCCTTCCAGACGTCTGGTACGACGTCTGGGCCACATCCCAGACGTCTTAAAAGATGTCTGAAGCCACGCGTTCGTAACAACGTTGTTCTTGTTTACATTTCCCGTGAGGTTCGTATAGGAATTTCTTTTCACATCCGGGTTGGAATGTTCGGAACAAACAGTTCAATTTCCATTTTATTACAGTAGGGGTCCATTTTAGCTAAAAACAGGCAGCTTTTGATTACTCAATCATTCACATGCAGTTTCTTCTAACCCTAGTGTTCATGCCAAGACCTAGGGTTCAAGAATTTATTTTCGAGTATACGTTTATTCCTTCCTAGGGTTCATCTTAAGTCTTAGGATTACTTACTAGCATGTACTAAATTAGAGATTTAAGGTTGTAACCACTCTACCTGGGTAACCGGGTGGAATGGGGGCTCGTACAGTGGCTCCTGACGGACTGGAGACCTAAAACATGGGTTGATGGGCCAAAAGGTTCAGAAGGATATAAACAAGGTATCATTATACAGAGAAACTCGTACGGAAAACAGAGATGGTTTGTTTGCGGAAAAGCGATAATAATAGGGCCTTACACAGCCTAGAACACACCGTCAGACGAAAATTAGACGTCTGGGAAAGGTCCCAGACGTCTTAAAACAGTTCTCAGGGATACCTCTCTCGGTGTTTCGCTATCAAACGTCTGGAACTCAATGCCAACGTCCATGGACTCTGTCAGACGTCTGGGGATGCTCTCGGACGTCTGAAACTGCCTCAGCTACACTCCCGCCTTCTGACACATACATGTACGCTGTCAGGATTTGTCAGAGAGGAAAAGTACGGAAAGTAGATCTCTACCAGACGTCTTGCTCTACCTTCGGATGTCTGGTAAGACGTCTGGGTGTCTCTTTGGCCGTCTGATTCCGGGGAAAAATGACTTCCGCGGAACCGCTCTAGCTCCCTTTGCCTGCAGGTGCTGCAGTAAAATGGTGTTGCACCCTCCGCTCTCGCACTTCCTCTCGCTCGGGCTCTCCGCTCTTCACTCGCTCTCGCCCTCGCTCTGTTCTTGACTACGGGGTGGGCAACGAAGAGGAGGGGGAGAGGCTTATAAAGGGAGAAGAGGTAAGGGGGGTGGGATGGCGAGGCATGGCGCGGTGTGGCATCGCAGGAGGAGGTGTGGTGAGGCACGGTGAGGGAGGGAGTATGGCGTACGTACGTTCCGCACTGAAAAGCATTTTCAGACATCTAGTGAACATCCCAGACGTCCGGACAGACGTCTGGTGAACATCCCAGACGTCTTGAATGGCCAAAGGGGTGGTGGGTCGTTTCACATATGGAGAGTTTGGGAAGCCACATTGAAGAGAAAAGGAAAGAAAGAAAAAGAAAACAAATAAAGAACCTTCCCTATTCTTTCCTCTCTCACCCTCAAATCTCTCTCTTCTCTTTTGGAAACATGGAATGACGATTCTCTCTCTCTCTAATTCTTTCTTTATATATGCAACAGGAAGAAGACGGCAAGGGGACATCTCCCCTCCACGGGGAGGAAGCCCCCCTTCTCCACATCTCCTCTGTGTGCCACCACCACTGCGAGCCTCCATCGTTGGCCACATCCACGACTGAGACCTTTCGCCACCGCGCTTCCACCACCGACGGACATAATCACCACCACGTCTCTCCCCCGACGTTCCCTCCATTGCACAACCGCGATGACTCTGCATCGATGTTCATCACCGTGTCTCACCCCCGACCACGACGACGAACCACCACCATGCTCCACCTCATTCTCGACTGCATCCGCCGACCAACAGGGAGCACACGCCCCCTCGCCCTTTTATTTAAGACGTCCGAGATGGTTCTCGGATGTCCAAGGACTGCACTTGCCTCCATGTTCTTCCTCTTCACCAACCACAACAGGAGGCCCTCACCTCCTTGCCACCGTGACATCCACCAGCCCTCATCTCCCTTTGTATGCGTTCACGCCCACGTAAAGGCTAGCACCACTCTCTTCATCACGTGTGAGTAGCAGCACCACCCTTCGCCCTTACACCCACCACACGTGCCCCTCACTACACGCCCTAGCCATCGGCGCCCGTAGTAGTGCACCCCCTCACGCGAGAGCAGCAGCCCCTCACGCACCTACAACCATGCGTACCCACGCCCTCGCCCCACAACAGTGTGTGTGCACACCCGAGCTGTCGTCCTCCACTCCTCCGTCAACAGAGAGGAGGAACCCAAAGTTCACCGTCGACACCCTCCACGTAGCCACCTCCATGTGCCTTGAATCTTCATGCCATCGATGCCAATGCGCTCGCCTTGACCCCACGAGCGCAACCACACCCTTCGACGGGCCGCCAACAAGCCACCCACACGGCCGGACCACTCCATCGCCAACGGCTCCCTTCCCACCGTTCGGTCGTTGGCAACCACCATTCTCCTCAGCGTGACCTCCGACACGTAGCTCTCGACCACGCTGAGCTCCTTCGAGCTTCCCGTGACCTGCCATTGCCTCCTCTTCGCATGAGCTCAAGAGGATGAAATCCTCTGTTTTTGGGTTCGTTTCTATTTACCAAATATGCCATTGCAACAACACTATTGCTTTATTTGATGAATTAAACTATTTGAGTGAAATTGCGTGCATGCCCTCAATTGTTTACACTATTTCTCTCATGCACTTGACTCTTATGTGTTAAATTTGATTTCTAACATACATGCATAAAAATATCATCAAAGCACTCACATGACCCAAAGGAGAAATCCCAATGTCTTGAAGTATAATTACATTACATGCCATTGTGAGTTATTTCATAGAAGGAAAATTACACACATATCCCTCGCATTCTTAAATTATTGTGCATATTCTTCTTTTCACCTCGTTTCACATCAGATTTGAGCACAGATTCCGTACCTAATTAGGTAGATATAAAGGGAAATCATTTGTGAATTTATTGCACCTGTTCCTCCCTGTGGATACGACATCCTAACTATTCGTGGTTAGTTTTCATTGATATATATTTTTGTTTAGGATTTTTCCACCACGTGATTTGTACTACGACAACATATTCTCCCGACATATTTTTCTGCAAGCGAAATCTCCCGTTCACCCACTTGCATGCCCTCCTTCAAGGAGGCAAAACCTGCAATAACACTTGCCACCACGGCAGAGGAACACAAATGCAAAGGCATCCCAAGAATCTCCACAATACCATCACTATTGAAAAATTTTTGCAGTGGGCGCTCATTCAAGGCTCCATCAAATGGTGAAATAAGACGACAAATCATAGAAATTGAACCCAAAGATGATAATCTAAACTTCAAGGAATTCACGTCTTCCTTCTCCAAACCAAAAACCATAAACCTCGAAGGTTTCAAGATAGAAATCTTCCATGCGGATGACAAGAGAGGTAGAGACCTTATGAGACCTTGGAGATCATCTAAGGAAGGGCCACTCACCATGACTTCTCCCACGAGCACGTCTTGAAGGGAAGCTTCCACGACCAGAACCTCATTGGAGAGTAGAACGTCGACATCCAAGGAGGGCCCCATCGGCGGAGGGGGTGGACGTCTCCCTTCCTAGGTATGGCACTCATGAGGCCCACGCTATCGAGACCTCCCTTCATCACCATGTGGCACCTTTCTCACGTCATGCCTCCTAGGATTTTGGGCTCCCTTACCACATGCATGAGGAACCCGTCCCTCCCCCATATTCACATCACATGGTCGCTTTCTACACATGGATCTGCGACGCCCTAGTCCCCCACAATGGAGGCACACTAAGGCATTGTGGCAATTCACAGCCACGTGGCCTCTTTCTCGACAGCGATAGCAGAGAATCCCTCCCCTCCCCTCGTTGGAGAACCTCCCACCACCATTCAGACCCCACCTACTCCTCCCTTCAGGCCGCATGGACCCTCCACGGCCACGTCGACATTGGCCTTCCACCCTTGTCCAACCATCCGCTGTTGCCTCTTCATTCCCCAGAGCCACCATCGCTCCTTCTCCCCTCTGCACGGTTTTGTCCTCCTTGAGCCGCAAGCACCGGCGCTCCCTACGCGTCTCGGTTGTTAAGGAATCGCGAGGGCTCTTCCTCCCATCGCTGTGGATCCGGATTGCTGCGCTCCTACATTGCTCCCTACGTCGCCCCCTGTTGCGCTTTCGCGGAAGGTGGAGATGGGCAAACCTGGCGAGAGAGGGGGGTCACCTGCGACAGCGGTGAGCAACGGAGGCACAACCAAAGGAGGGGCAGCCAATAGAGGATGTAACCCTACCAAATTAAAGAGATGAACGACCTCCAGTTTTTATCTATATTTTACACGGGTCAATCTTTTGTAAGTACAAATTTTGAAAAAAATACGGTAACATAGGGTAAACTCTATCAAAATTTTGACAAATTTTATCTCATTAATAAAAATAATTTTTTTTTAAAATGTCAACGCATAAACTAAATATATGATGTGATATTCTTTAGATGAAATTCATGAAATTAACAACAGAGAAAATAAAAAGAAAAAAAGAAGATGGTTTGCATTGTTTCCCATAACCTATTTCCAAATGACCAATGGTTAAGTCAAAAGTTTGTTTAAGCTCTTCTCCAGGTCTTCAATCTTGTCCCTTAGATGTGCTGTTTGACAATACATGTATTATTTGATATGTATACCCTCTTTTGAGGAGGGTGGGACCCGAAAAAGGAACTTGCGGAAGCCTTTCTAAAACCAACCGAACCGGCTATGTACTTAATGATAAAAACCCTACACCCCGCCCACAACCCCTCGGCACAACTCGTCGACCTCCTTCCTCCTCTCCTCCGCCCTCGCCGCTCGTTCGCCTCTTCGTCCCCCCGCCGGTTCGTATCGCCTCGCCTCCTCTCTCTCTCTGTCTCTCTCGTTCTCTCCTCATCACTCCATTCCCACATCACACGGTCTTCCAGCGAGTGGGCGGAAGATATTAAAAACCCTTCCTTGTGTTGGACGATTAAAATTCTTCCAAGTCCGTTGTTAGTTTTTTGCTCGGGTTTATTTAGTTTCATTCCGGTTCCTAAGGTACCCGAGGAGGTACCGTTGCTTGTTGGGGGTAATTCCCAACGGAGATAATAGAAGTGCTTTCCGTGAAAAAGGGAAAGATATGAAGACATCACGTTACCCTTTTGGCTGTGTGAATCATTTGACGCCTTTTAGGATTTAACGTTCGTAAACTGCATTGCTTGTCTCGGTGTCCATGTTTGCTGACTGAATCCATGTAGCTTTAGGCCTAACTCTATTTTAAGTTAGAAGTATTCCCAAACCAAACCCATATAGGTTGAAAAATCAATAAGGAAGACCAGGAACCTAAGGAATTGGATCCTTGATGAAGTATCATTGCATGCTTTCTTAGATCTTTTAGCTTGTTGGTACCCTGTAGGTTAGTGGTATAACTACCTTAATTCCATTTTAAACTAGTGTGATTCAATCATGCAACTGGGTTTAGTTGCCTTGTTTATTGTATTGGAAGGAACACTTTGGTTTCTTCAAATGAAGGTTACTTTTCTTAATGCCTTTTCTGTCATCACAACCCCCCCGTCAATCGGTTCACACTGGACTGAACCACTTGCAAATGATTTACAGATTCCTTGGTTGTACCAGTTTAATTTCGATTTAGGCTTTTCGCATTAATATTACCGAATTATGTTGAAAAAAATGTCATTGTTGGATCACTAGTTTTCAAGAACCCTACTCAACAACGCTGCAATCACTCTTACCACCCTCTCTTGTCCCATACCAACTGACGCCATTTTTTCTCCAATTGCCACCTCCTCCTAGTCTCCTTTTGGAGACTTTGAGGTAACCATTCTTAGTTTCGTTCCTTTTGCATGCCCACCTTATCACCGCGAACTTGTAACATGGTTGTGTAATCATGCCCTCCTTGAGTAAAAAGATTGCCTCAAGGTAACAACGCTCAACAACACTCATGTGGATTGCTTTTTGTTCTCTAGGAAAGAAGACACCTATGATTCTCTCCAACCACAGTTATTCCTACATCTGAACTCAGGTTTCTAGCAAATTGACTAACTTGTGTTGTGAGAATCTGGCAAGAAGAAGAGGCATTCCTCAACCCCAAATAATGCCCATTTGATTCTCAGTTGATTCCTTGCTTATGTTAGTTATTGTATGCAAAACTAAATACTTATATTGATAAAGAAATTATTCCATTTAGGGTGGAATAGGATGGGGGATATGTTGAGAGAAATGTGCGTAGTGGTTTAGTCCCACATAGTGTAGTGAGACTTTATTCTGTGTGTGGTGGCCTATAAATAGACGTGTACCCCTCACTTATTCCTTTGAGAAGAAATTATAGAGAAATACGCTCATAGGGTGCTTCTCCCGTGATTTTCTCCCCACTCTTCATAAGTGGGGTCTCCACGTAAATCCAAGTGTTCTTTGGTGTTTTATTGCTTTGATATTATCGCTTCCACATTATTTAGATTTGTCAATTTGGTATCAAAGTATGTCCAATTCTTGGGTTTTATTTGATTGTTAGATTATTATCGTTATTTTGTTCTCTGAGTTTCCTCTTTGTTCACCACGAGGAGGAAGATCTAGAATAAGAAGGGCGTTGAGCCCTCCGAGTTCAAGGACTCCGTCTCCCGGTGTTCTTAATCACCAGTGCAAGCCAAAGGGACGTACTCCTTGTAGCGATGACAGAGGGAGGACGAGGGCTCCCTACCCACCACAGCGGCGAGGGCCATCATCTTGAAAAGTTGGAGTAGATAGGTGCAGTTGCCGGTGTTTTAAATGCTGACGGCATGGCCAATTTTGGGGAGGGATCATGCCGACACCAAATATATGTAGAAATGCAGGGATGCCAGCGACATGCTGACCATTTCGTTGGCATGCTGGCGGTATGGTCGGCATGCTGCCAGATGCTGATGGCCTGTTGTGGTGCACTGTTGGCTGCAGGATCGTTGGGCGGGAAAGGTTGGAAGTTGAATAAACGGCTACGACTCTTGGGCAGGAAAGTTATCAAAGGTCCACACTATAGGATTGTTGGGCAGGAAAGGTTGGAAGCACCACTCTTGGGTGGGAAAGTTATCCCTAACACACACACAAACAATATTTTTGTCTTTTTGAGCGATTTTGGGCCTCAATATATTCCTTTTTTGACTTGTTGATACGATATCAATATTGATATTTAAAACCTTGTGTATGGTAACAATGAAACACTTTTATTGTTACAATCTTCTTGAAATTGATATCATTTTGACTAGTACTTCTATCATTTTTGTTGGCATGCCCTCGGCATTTCTACGGTGTGCCCTCGACATGGCTATAGGCATGCCTATTGAAAAACAAGCATTTCTACGGCATGCCTTTGGTATGCCTACGAAATGTACACTTATAATTTCATCGGTACGACGTTGAAATCGGCATTTTACACCTTGGCAGTTGCTACCGGGGCCTTAGGCAGCGGATTAGGCCTTGCTCGATCCCGTGAAGGAGGCAACGGGCGACCTGCCTCGCCTGGCGATTGCCGTGCACGTCGGTGGCGGTGATGCCCACTGTGGACTTGCCAGTGCCGCGAACGTTGTGGAGGATGTGTCGACGCTGAGCTCCCAAGCTCTGGAAGCCCTGAGGGAGTTCCTGAGTGAGCAGCAGTGGCTGGAACCGGCAGGTAAGGTGGCTCTGGTGTCGGAGGACTAGAGCCTTAGCCAATTCTGGTACAACCGGGACACCGAGGAGGCTATGGCCGAGGAGGCCTACCCCCTTTGCACCACCACTGGGTCGGCTGCCGCGTGACAAGGTGAGAGCATGCACAATGTGAGTTGAGAGGAGTGGCAACTATGAGCTGTGCTGTTGGGTTCTCCTGAACCCTAAGGGAAGACAGTGCTTTAAAAGAAAGAAATGAAGAGGAAGAAAAAAAAGGGAAAGAAAAAAAAGAGAAGAGAAGAAAATAAAAAAAAAAAAGGAAAGGGGAAAAATCTAAGAAAAACAACAAAAAAAAAAGAAAAAGAAAAGAAAGAAAAAAAAAGTAAAGAAGAGAAGAAAGAAAAAAAGGGTTTGAGTTGAAGAAGAGAGGTGGAGAAGTTCTTCGCTAGTATTGTCATTCTTTTTTTTTTTTATTGTATGTCTTCTAAATATTATTTTCTTCTCCCATACGAGTATGAAAGGAAGGGAGGGTGTGGAAGCCTATTGTAGTCATCTCTATTTGGGAGTCTTTTTTATTCGTAGACTATACATGAGAAACTATAGCTCTGGGAGGTCTAGAGTTTTGAAGTCTCTAGAGAGGAAGATCCAGTTTCGAGGTCCTTAGAGGAAGGGCTCATTTTAGGTTTCTATGTTGGACATCCAGTTTTGTGGACTCCAGAGAGGAAAATTCACTATTGAGGTCTTCAGAGGAAGACCCTTTACAGGGATACTGAATGAGGAGTCACCAGCACGATGTCTCCAGAGGAGAGGCCATTATTAGAGCCAACTACAGTAGTTCATCCAATATCTCTAGATCTCGCTGATGTGTTGTCATCAACACACCTGCCTACAAGCAAGAACCTATTTAGAGTTGTGTTTTGTTGTGTAGAGTAGGTTTCTTTGTGTTACAAGCTGAGCATTCCATACACCAGGTTAAGGGGGAGTGTTGAGAGAAATATGTGTAGTGGTTTAGTCCCACATAGTGTAGTGAGACTTTCTTGTGTGTGTGGTGGCCTATAAATAGGTGTGTATCCCTCACCTATTCCTTTGAGAAGAAATAACAGAGAAACATGCCTATATGGTGCTTCTCCTGTGGCTTTCTCTTCGCTTTTCGTGAGTGAGGTTTCTCTGTAAACCTAAGTATTCTTTGATATTTTATTGTTTTGATATTATCACTTCTATATTATTTAGATCTGTCAACTGATTTGAAGACTTTCCTGGAAAATCACTCCCTGAGGCGATCAACATCTCTATGTGGAGATTCAGCAATACTTTGTCCCAAAGCTTGGCTTAGGTGATTGGTTCTCTTTTTGGAGTGATGATTGGACTGGCCATGGCCCTCTCAGGGCTCTCTTTCCGAGATTGTAAGCAATGGCTGGAAATAGAGTTTCCAGTTGGCACTTGTTGGGATAATGGGTGGGGACCCATCTTTTGTGCACTCTTTCAAAGCAAAGGACAGCGGAACTTTTCCCAGATGGTGGAGCTACTTTCCACTTTTCGGCCGGACACCCAGAATGACATCCTTTCTGGAATATGGGAAAGTACACAGTACAGGAAGCTTACAAGAGATTAAGGGGTGTCTATCAGTCAAATATTCACCTTAATTGGGATTGTAAGCTTAATTGGTCTGCAGCTTGCCCACTTAAAATTAATATTTTTGCATGGCTGCTGGTAAGGGGAAGAATAATGATGCGAAAATGGAGATCCAGATGGGCCCCCGATGCAGATACATCATGTTCTCTTTGTACTTTAGGCCAAAAGGATATCAACCATTTGTTCTTTGAGTGCATCTCCTTGCAGCAGATTTGGGACAGTTTCACTTTTACTTGGATCAATCATTCCAACGAAACAACTTTCTGGAACTCTTTCAGATTTGGAAGGCAACAACGAGGCCCTTATGTTTTCAGATCAAAGAATGAGAAGGCTGAAGTCTTGGCTGTCTGACGTTGCATCTAGATTGGAAGAGATGGGGTCATTTCCAAGGGAGAACTTCCGTATCTCAAAAATTTTAATTCCTATATATCTTCCTTTTTTTTCTTTTTGCATTAAATATCTATAAATGCCTGTTCTTCCTTGATTTGTTTTAATTAAGAAGTTGGGTGGTTATCAACCAGATAACCACCAATTTACTTAAAAAAAAAACATCTCTTTATGGTTGCAATTATGTTATACTTTAATTCCGCGGTTACAAGTTGTAGCTGATGATTGGAGGATAGCATCTCAAGCTTCCAATCTATATATTGCTTGGTGGGAATTATTCATTGAAAGGAGTCCTTAGACATCCGAAATGCTGGCATTAGATTATTGTTGGAAGTGTACCTTTCCTTCTTCTGTTCAATCAAACATATAGAAATGGCCTGCCATTATGTATATATTTGGGCCTTTTGTCTTGAAAGCTACTCTAACCTAGTGGAAGCAAAATCGAGGACTTAATGATTTATTTCTTTTTCAGTTTAGTTAGATGATGATGTCATGCTAACATCATAACTGGAGGACCACTGAGACTGAAATCAATTCTTTGTCAGTTCAAGTTATTAAAGCCTTGCAATAGTCTAACTACGAAGCCTCCATCAGCACACCCCGCGAACAAAGGTGCATGGTGCCACCAAAAGTGCCATCTTTCTTTGGTCCCTCTCTTATTCTAGAACAAATTTTCAATGTTTGTAGGAGGTCCATTCATAATTTAGGTCCTGTGGGTACTATTTAAGTAGCAATCAAGTGCTGCATGTGAGTGATGCAGGAAGGTGGTGTTTTTAGTTTGATATGTCCTCAAAAGAAAAAAATGTTTGATAAATGCAGTGGGCTTTCGAGCAATCTTTGTGTATATATAAAATATTTCGGGGTTCAGCATTTGGTTGCTTGTTTGAATAGTTTAGTGTTTAAAGATGGTGGCATATGACCCCAATTTGCATTTTGTCAAATCCCACCTATAATCAATCTATTATGTTTCTGGGAGTGGTCATCTTATGGCTTCATAGTCTTTTGATTTATCGGGATATGGAGTTATCTACTTGCATCTCTTCTTGAAACGGTAACTTATAAATTGATGACATGATTTATTTTTTTATTTGTCCATTATCCCAATAAGGTGATGAATATGGATGTGATTTTGCTTGTCTATATATATATATTTCTTTTCAGTATGTTTGGTTTGAGCTTGTTGGATTTGGTTATTTGTTCTTGCAATAGTAGATTGCCAGTTTTTTTATGTCGACATTTGGGGGATTTGTGATTTTGGAAAACCATGGAAAGGAAAGGCAAGGATGTTTAATCAAAGATATTCCATTCAGTGTTTGTGCATTTTCTATGAATTTATGAGAATTCCACCATGTTGAGAGAGATGAATGTTTGTTGGTAGGTAATTGGATAATGTGGAAATTCAATTACATGTTTAGTCTCACATAGTAGAAGTGGAAAAGTCAAAAGAGAGAAGTGTGTGGTGGCCTATATAAAGGCACTTGTATCTCTATTTATCAATGAGAAGAAATATTGAAATATTATGTCTATAGGGGTGCTTCTCTTGTAGTTTTCTCATCTCTTCGTGAGGGGGGTTTCCACGTAAATCCAAGTGTTCCATTACGATACTTTAATCTTGTGTTTGATTTATTCAATTATTTATTTCAACATGGTATCCAAGCAAGTCGATTTTGGATTTTATTGTTGTTTATATTCAATTCTCTTTGTTTGTGCCTTCAATTTTGGGGATTGATGATATCATTGCGGATTTTATTTGCAATGGGTCTTTGATCGAGAATGCAAGGGAGGCATTGGAGAAGATTGGGGAGTGTTCCAACTTTTTTGGATCCTAACTCTGTGTCGCATAGAGGAACTTGACTGATCGGATTATCACCCTTAACTTCCTCGACACCATCGAGATCGCTTGGCATGTTGACCTCAACCTTGCCAAGATCTTTGTTAACATTGAAGGTGGTGGCGTTCGGCCCGAAGTTTAAGAAGATAAGCGCATACATGGAGATAGCCCGATCTTGTTCTCCTTTTGAGTCCAATGGTGGTACGACATTGCCAGACCCAACGTGAACATCATCATGAAGAAGAACCTGATGAGTTGGATATAGAAGTGATCGACACGGTCAATGCGAGCTATCGTGACCCAGTATCCAAGGACATTGTGTAGAGGGCGATGATGGTTTGCGTTGAGGTAATCTTGAACACCTCCTCAATGCTGCTTATCATAGTGGCCCTTGGCATTCATCCTATGACGCTGAAGATGTCCTTATGGTAGAGGTTCTGGCTATAGAAGGCAATACTAAGGAGGAGCCAAGTGCTTGCGGTGCTGAGCAGGTGCAACCTATGCCACACATCGAAGACCTTGGCAGGATCGTGAGGATGGCGACCACTGTGATTTGCTTCAACATTCTTGTGAACTCTAACAATGAAAGGAGAGTGGCGATGACTTGCAAAAGGTTCAATCCAACCCTAAAAGCATGGATGATTTTGAAGTTCTTCCCTATTTTTTCTTTTATTTATAGCTTGTTGTTGTGATGGTTAGATGTGAAAAAAGGAGTAGGGTGAAAAAGGAGTAAAAGAAGGGAAAGATAAAGAAGAGCAAAGGAGAGAGTTGGAGTAAAATAAAGGAAAAAGAAAAAAAAAGAGAAAGGGAAAATGATAAGTAAAAAAAGGGTTAAAAAAATGATGAGGTGAAAGAGAAGAGCGGGAGAAGCTCTTCTTTGTTTATTTTTTCTTCACGATGTAATTTCTTTTTTCATATGAGTATGAGAGAAATGGGGAGTGTCGGCATGGATGAGAGTCTATTGTGAACCCCATATAAGGGAGACTCATTCTTTGAGGTCCCTACATAAGAGAAGCTCAACATCGGTCCCTATATAAAAGAAACATATTCGAAGTCCTTATATAAGAGAAGTCTACTATAAGACTTTCGTATGGGAGAGGTCTGGTTCTCAGTTCCTGTATGGGAAAGGCCTACTTAGAGTTTCTCTGTGGGAGAGGCTCAAGCTTGAGGTCTCCAAGGCATAGACCCAATTATAAGATCTCCAATGAGGAAGGTGCCATCACTATTTGAAGTTTCTGTTGCAGAGACCTATTAGAGCTAGCTTAGTAGTTTGTCTACTAGACTTCAGCCTATGCTAATGTGCTGTCATCAGCATATCCGCATACAAGCAAGAACCATGATGCAGATGCTGTCATTCGCCTGGAGGAGAGCCATGACTTGGTTGCACCAGTTGGGAGTTGTGTTCTACTTGTGAGAGTGAGGAATTATGTTGTGTACAAGCTGAGCATTTCATGCTCTAGCTTAAAGGGAAGTGTTGAGAGGGATGAATCTTTGTTGTTAGGTAATTGAATAATGTGGAAATCTAATTACATGTTTAGTCTCCCTCTCATAGTGGACGTGGGAAAGAGAGGTGTGTGGTGGCCTAAATAAAAGCCCTTGTACGCTCATTTGTCTTTAAGAAGAAATATTGAAAGATCATACCCATAGGAGTGCTTCTCTTGTGTTTTCTCCTCTATGTTTGTGAGAGGGATTTCCACGTAAACCCGAGTGTTTCATTGTGATGTTTTTATTTCATGTTTGATTTATTCTATTATTTATTTCAACACCCCACTTTTCCCCATATATAGGATTCCTTTTCTTTAGAAATGCTTCCCTTCCCCCTTGGAAACCAAGGAAAATGAAAAAAAAAAACTACCCCCCTCTCTTAGAGCCTCTCCCCTTTCCAACCCCTATGCCCTCCCTCCCCTCCCTTGAATCTGTGCCCACACTCCCATCCCCTCTTCTATTGCAGTTTCATCTGGCACCTGCCCCCTGTAGGAACATCTCCATGGCATGATTTTATCATTAATTGAATATGTAATTTCCTATTTCACTGATTTTTTCCCTCTTTTCGTTTACTTTTTTTAGTTCAAATTATATATCCAAATTTCCTCTGATTCTGTTGTAAGCACAAACATGTTTTTATTTTAACCCATGTTTCCTGTTGTAAGCACAAAAAAAGAACAGAAAGTAGTTGGTCATGGGAATTCAGATTTTCTGTACTTTCATTTACCTAGCTCTGCTTTACTCAGACAATCTCTTTCCTTCCATTTCCGAAGCAAAAACATCCCCTTGGAATCTTAGCTATTTTCTCCAGGGAATTGAATGGTCATCTTGAGAAAGCAGAATAAATTTAGTTGTTCTTAATTAAGAAAAAACTTGGCTATTAAGTACTCAACTTTGGGCCAAATCCAGACTCATTTCTTTGCATGTTTTTTGTTCTGCATTCAGTTTGAACTAAATTTGAACTGTTTTCCGGTTGAACACAAGGGCTTGAATGTGCATGGTTATGGGTGTTGGTCAACAAACTTATTTTGAGCTTGAACGTGCATCTCTAATTTTAAACTAAATGTCAACATTTGTGCATGTGTTGAGATTGATGTTCTTTTCTTATGTTTTTTCTCTAATTCCTTCCGCACTCTCCAAAGTAACAAAAATGAATTGCAGTAGGGATTTTCTTTAGAATATATGTTTCATAAACACTTTCAAAAAAATATATGTTGCTTAAAGCTTCCCTTTTTATCTCATTTTATGCATACTTGTAGGATCTTTCAGGAGATAACAGGTGCGACTTTTGACAATGGCAGATGATGATTATAATGACATGGACATGGGGTCAGTATCTTGCCTCACTTTTATATCTACAGATTTTAAAGTATATTTTGTTGTACCACTATTCATTTCTTTATGTACTTGTTCCAGAGTTGAAGTATCTGCTAATGAGACATTAAATCATGAAAATGTCTATTGTAGCTCATTCGATATCTGTGATTCAGTAACTTGTTCATTTTAAGCTCTCTCTCTCTCTCTCTCTCTCTGTTTAAGTAGTAAGCATGTAAGATGTAGGCAGGAGTTCTGTAAGATGCTGGGGCTGCCAAATACCAGCAATGTCATTTATTTTCAGAAAATATTCTCTTGTTTTCTGATTTTCTAACTATGTATTGACCTGTTCTTGGGATTTAGTTGCCTTAGAGATGGGCAGATGTTTACTTGCAATTTTTTGTGTAGATTAGAAACATTTTGCTCTAATTAAGTTTCCGTAGTTTCATGGTACTGTTTTAATATTATGCATGGTTGTTGATCAATGAGCCCCCTGCTAAATTGTTGAGATCTCCAGCTTGTAAGTTATGAATTAAATAAGTTCCACCTTGACTCTATGCTCTTGAGTTCTATGCTAAAAATAAATTATTAGGATTTATTTTTAAATGTTGATAAAAAATGGAAATCAAAGCCTTACCTTTCTGTTTGATTGGATCAAGTCAATTTGGAGTACTCCTGGAGAGGGTCACTTTTGGGGGAAAAGATGGTTGTGCTTGTGATGCCAAATGTTTGTAATTTTTAGTTTATCTACATAATAATTGAAGCAATCTGTAACAAGCTATTTCCTTTTTTATTTCAAATGTCGAAGCTTATAAAGGGACAAGCATAGAACTTGAAGATAGACTTGGCTTTCATTCACTTCTGGAAGGTTGAGTCAGTGGAAAATGGGCCTTTGTTTATTCCCTTTCTCCAATTTGTTCAGTGTAGCATCCAGAGATGCTTTCTTGTTGCGGAATTTTCACCTCTTTCAATCATTGGCTGGGAATGTTGCTGACTTCTTGTTACTCTTTGACCATTGAATCGTGGAGTTATAACTTCTCAAAGTACTTTCAATCTCTTCTGAGTGCACCTGCATCCATTTTCTAAATTGAAGCATCTTATTTATAATTAACTCCTTGACTTCAAAAAGTAAACATTGACTTCTTATTCTTCTTCTTCTTTTGAAAGGGTAAACATTAACTCCTTAAGAGAGAACACCCACTTGATATGTGCTCTTTCTAAACAATGGTTCTTTCTTTAATTTGACCTTGCATTTATTTATAATTAACTCCTTACCTTCAAAAAGTAAACATTGGCTTCTTATTCGTCTTCTTCTTTTGAAAGGGTAAACATTAACTCCTTAACAGAGAACACCCCACTTGATATGTGTTCTTTCTAAACAATGGTGTAAGCTTCATTTCATCTGACAATTCATTGTAAAATTGATTTAATATTTATTGAATCCATGGCATATCTGTTTATTTTTGTTTGTCCATTCATATAAATCTTGTTCCTTATGATCAATTTGGTGATTGGAATAAAAACAAAGTAGTGAGGAGAGATGTTCTTTTGATGAAGCTTTTTGTAAATAAGCAAATTGAGGAGGAGATTGTTAATTTGGCATTTGATTTCTGGACAACTAATTGCCAAGGAGTTACTTTGAGTCCTTGAAAAATGACAAAATTAGGGAAGATGAAGTTCTTTATTCTTTTTCAATGATAAACTCGTTGAGGTTAACTGTGGCTAGAATGATTTTTCATCTTTATGGAATAAGAAAATTTAAATGATTTGTTTCTCATTTTTGAGCAGGTACTTTTTTTCTAAATGGTTAAGATACATAGTACGATTTATTAACTGCATCAAGGAAATGATCTAGATTGACCATTCCATAGTGATCAGATTTTAGTTTCATGATTTGAAGAAGTTGAGCATTGGTGGTGAAGAGTGCAAAGTTATTACCGTCATATGTTTCGTTTTTGTGATGGAGTCATGTGTTCTATTCACCAAAAGATAGAGGAAGCAGCCATGGGATAGACTTTGCTGATGAACTCCACATGCAGAATCCTTGTCCAATTAATTGAGGAAGACCAAGTCATGTGAGCGTTACTTGTTTTTCTACCATTACTTTTATCATTAGCGTTACTTGGAATGTGCAAATAAGGGTTTAGGAAGGCTGTTCTGGTAGTGATACATGCTTCTTATACGTTAGTTTTTTAGTTTCCACTAGAAGTCATCTCCCATTTGGAAGCGCTTTATAGGAGGTTTCACTGGAAAGGGGCAGATGCTTAGGAGAGAAGTGGTTTTTTGGTGGTATGGAAAGATGTATATTGTCTGCTGAAGGAAGGGGGTTGTGGCATTCATAGGCTGAGGTATGAATGAGGCTCTACTTGCCAAGTGCGATGCGTGGATCATGGGTGTGAGAGACTTTCTGCATGGATTGTGGTGGAGTTACATGGTCAAATTCTCCATTTGGGGTGAGAGGCAGGTAAGCTGTTTGTTTTGCGTGGTTAGATTTCAGCTTTTTGGAAGGGTCTTGCTAGGGTCCAAGTTAGAGGATTTCTTTGTCCCAAAATTTATACAGGTGCAGGTTTCATCTTTTGGCGACATTCCTGGTGCTGTTGTTGTCCTTCAGGGGATGCTTTTCTCCCTTTGTGTTGGTACAGGACCATGAGACCTGTTGGGGTGGCCCTTTTGATATGGGTAAAGGATGTTAAACATCGATTTTTTTGTCCCCCTTCTGATATGCTTGACTGGATGATTTGCTACAAATGTTGGCATTTTTGCCCCAACTCATGGTGTGGATGATGAGTGCGAGGGGGAAGGTGGTAAGTTTACTACTAGGAAGGCTTTTGATGCATTGAGGATTCTTTTAGTGGATCAAGATGAAAATTCTTAGAGATTGCAGACTTCCTTTGTTGGCAAAAGTACCGTTGAAGATGCATTTTTTTTCATGGGGGTACAACAGGATCATTTACTTAGGTGAGGCGATCAAGGTGGGACCTACAGTCAGACACTATCTGCTCATTGCAGAGATGGTGCAGGCAATCTGGATCGTCTCTTCTTCTACTGTCAGGTTGCAAGCATGGTTTGCCCTCACATGGGGTTGATATGGATAGTAACTCTTCTTTTGTTGTTTTTTGAAGTTCTTTTAGAAGGGCCATTTGACAAACTATATGACACAATATAGGCTGTAGGAGGGTAGTACCATTATCGGTTTTGTGGGCCATTTCGTTGGGGAGGAATGGGGTAAGTTTTGAGGCTGTCTTGTTTTTAAGTTTTGAACCCATGATACAGGCCCCATTTTCTTTTCGTTCTCTTTTTGTTTTTCCCCTTGAAAGGGGTATCCCCTGTTTTCTTATTGAGTAAAATGAGAAGACTACTGCCCTCAGGTAGCAGCATTGATAATGTCTTAACGTGAACGAGTTGTAATGAAATTGATGTACTGGCATCAGAATATAATTTCACTTTGTGCTCATGACAAATATAGTCAAACTAACACGTTCCCCATGTTAATTGGCTGCATGAAACCTTGCCTCCAGTCCACTCAATCATGGGACATGCACAGACTTAGCTCCTAATGCTAACACTTGTTTCCAATCTTACTTTTATCAACTTCAAAACCTCATTAAGCCATCAGAATTGAATTTCATGTGCTCATGATCAGATGGTTATAAATTTTTTTGTTTGTCAGGAAAATTATGTAAAATTCTCATTTGAAAGAGAGTAAAAGTTAAGGTCCGTTTCAGGGTAAGAAAGCTGGAAAATGATAAGAACATTTCACATCATGTGTGATTAGGAAAGAGGGGCCTGCATGAATTGGAATTCTTGTGAAGTGAGGGAGACATTCTTCTGTGCATATGACTGCATTACAGGGTAGATGAATTGGCATTCATATATTGTCGTTCATTGACAGAAATAAATATACCCTATATTTGGAGGAGCTTGGCCTTTGAGAAATATTGGGCCAATGACACGTAATTTTGCAGCCTGCTACTGATTAAGTTTGCCGAGAGGAAACATAGGATTTTTTTCAGCTATCTGTTATCGGCTTTGCAAGATATATACCCAAATAAATGTTCTATTTGATCTGATAAGAAAATGTACTGTCTTCCTTTAAGTAGTCTCTGCGAGTGGAATTTGGTATCTTGCTTGAAATTTTTTCCAAATTGAATGACTTTAGTTTTTTTTTCTTTCACATTTGGTCACTGCTAACATCACCTAAGCGAGTACCCGATAGTGGCATCAACAACTTGATTTGTTCTGTTTAACTATATCGACTATGCTGCTGGTGCAGGAAGATCTTTAACCCAATGTCCTGCTGTCTTCCACACAACACACCACACCCCCCCAACCCCCCCCCCCCCCCAAAAAAAAAAACCTCTCAAGGGCTTTGCATTATCATCAGTTGTGCACCCCTAAAAATTCTGTCATGGTTTGTTTGCGATTTCTGAATCATTCCAGATGTTGTCTGTCGTAAGTGTTGTTTGAGTATGATATTTGGTCTGAGATTCTTTCGGATAATCATTAGTATCTGTGCAGGTACGAGGATGAGCCTCCAGAACCAGAAGTTGAGGCAAGTTCTCTAATCAATTTCTATAACTGCTAGATTGTGACAATTTCTTTCTTTGTCAGAAAAGTTATATCTCGATCTTATAAAATTTGCTAGGCAGACTGTTGATTAGGCTATTAGGGTTAAGTGAACCACCAATGACTTTGCTGTTGAAATGTTGACTAAAATGTTTAGTTGATATTTTAGGAAGGAGAGGAAGAGGAGCTGGAGAACAATGAGGATATTCCTGATGCCATCATTGAAGGGGAGGAGAAGGAAGAGCAGCAAGCAGTTGAGAGGCCAAGGAAAACATCCAAGTTTATGACAAAGTATGAGCGTGCCAGGATTTTGGGTACTCGTGCACTTCAGATAAGGTTTGCATTTAGTTTTCCTCGCATCCTTTTAACTGCTCCAAGATGATCATTTTGCTGTTCTTTAATGGGTCCTGCTGTATAGCATGAATGCACCAGTTATGGTTGAGCTGGAGGGTGAGACTGATCCCCTAGAGGTAAGTTAACGCTACTTTTAAAAGGTTGTTAGTACTATCCTTTTTATCAGCATATTTATGAAAAGATTCTCATTTCTTAAGCTTGTGATTGGAGGATAATGATGCATGGATTCAATGTTAAATGTAATCATTTTTGGGACTTTGACATCAGATTGCAATGAAAGAGCTGCGTGAACGGAAGATACCTTTTACAATTCGTCGCTACTTGCCTGACGGGAGGTTGCCCTTCCATCCATTTCCTTTAATTCCATCCCTTCCAGACAGTGCTTATTCATAAGCTAATCATCTTTTTGTGCTACAGTTATGAGGATTGGCGTGTTGATGAGTTGATTGTGGAGGATTCCTGGAAGAGGCAAGTTGGTGGTGATTGATGCCTCGAGATTCCTAGAGGTCATGTTGTTATATCTGCCTAATATCTCACTATCAACTATGCTGTCATCAAACTGTAAATCTTTGTTTAGGCACTAGATAATTATGCCGAAACTTGTTTGGTTTGGGAAGTATTTTGTGGTATCACTGCGATGGAGCTGACGGACTAATTGTATTTGTTGGAACTGACGTGGACTCATTGTATTTGGAGCTGACGTAAATAGGAACATGAGACACCTAAGACGTGTTTAATCCATGATATGCTGCGTTTGGAATGGTATTTTGACGTGGTTTAAAAGAAGCCTCTCTCTCTCTCTCTCTCTCTCTCTCTTCTAGTTTACTTCCGAACTAGCTTGTGTAACTGATACGTTTGTACTGGAAGTTTGCATGAATTTACAACATAGCACATTTGAAAATGGATTGCATGCGTGAATACATAATTGTTTGCTAGATTACATGGTTTTAAACTTAAAACTTATAAGTTGTCGACTAAACAATTTAATTGATTTAATTCAACATTGCGATATGGTGTAATTATAAGATTTTTTGAAAATTTGGAAGGATGCTTGCTCTCAAATAAGTACAATGATGTCTTAAGCATATCTAAATAAAATGGTAGAGGTAGAAGATGATGCAATTAGATATATTTGGAGCATTATTTTGATTTACTTGAGAGCGAACATTCAGATTCTACTAAAAGTAAAATTCCAATTAGGTAAGTTACGTTATACATAAAGAATATTATGCCTTAATGTTTATATAAGTATCATTATTATAATTACACTATTACATTTGAAGGATCTTAAAGTATGCAAGCAACTTACTTGGAGAGCAACTTCACTTCCTTTGTATCGTCAACTATTACAACTGTATGTCTTTTTAACGATGTTGGAAATATTTCATTATACAGTACTTTATATAAATTTCTAAATGTCCTTATATATGTATGTTTAAATTATGTTAGTATTTATAAATTTGGGGACACTAATGTATTAGGAGGTCAAAAGAAATGAGTGAAGTGATAGTAAAGAATTTCGTAAAAATGTTAGAACAACGAATCATATTTACTACCGCAGTGAGTTAACACAATGCGCGAATCAGGTAATATTTAATTATAGTGGTTATGCAACTTGTATATTTATTATTGACTCTAAATTGATTATATAATAACAATGTTTGAAAATTCTTTTTTATTATTACAAGTGATTTGGAATTCATATACAGATTGGAGGATATAGCACCTTAGTGCTATTTGCTTAGTAGATGTAGAGATATAGAGATTCAAATCATGCTTGATTTGCTATAATATAATAGTTATATACATTCCTGATTTGTGAGGCACACTAGAAGAGATTAGAGAACAATACCTACGATAGTATTAGAGGAAGACAAGAATTTGGATACAGGAACGGATGCCGCAACCTTGGGTTGTGTACAAACCTAGAGGTCCAGTGGAGAGACTTAGTAAGAAAACTTAATTTCATATTAATTATTGAATTTGTCAACATATAAATAATTTATTTTGTTTTATATTAGGTAAGTCTAGTGTTTAGATCGAAGGAACAGATAATGAGATGGTTAAATACACAATTTACGATTGAACGTAACAACGAAGATGAAGTTACTTGAGCAACTGACGATGAAGATAGCAGAGCATGGAGAACATGGATTACGGAATGTTAGAAACCATGGTAATGGAAATAGTGCCAATGACATTGTTTTCAAGGACATTGGCCCACCTTTGACATAGTACACCCAATCGTTGACGTAGTTCAGCCGACGGAGTATAGCTAGCCTCCGATGCGGTACAACCAGTCATTGTATACTTACGATCTATAAGGAGAAGAATCTTCCTCGCAAGTACTACATTTCTATACATTTGAGAGTTAGGTAGTTTTTTGGATATGCTTTTTGGAGATCATCGTAAAACCATACCTATCAAGGTATCGTATTTCGAACCCGTCTATACGACATTTCAGCAGGATCCTACATATTAGTATACGCTCACCTATCAACATATGAGACCTTCACCTGTTAGGACAGAAACACATGTGCAATGAGAAGACGATGGTACTAAAAGTGACGATGAAGGTTACGTACTTGACATTAGAAACATACGTGGCCGATCACTTGTTGCGAGCATATCCATTTACCTAGATCGTGATGATTTTGAGAGAAAAAGAGGAAATGAATTATCGTGAATTACAAGTGAATGTGGAAGAAGAGAAGGTAGAAGATGTGGGGAATATTTGGTGCAATTAGTAGTGTTGTCTGGCTATATGGACGACCTTGATTGTAAAAATATTATGTTATACAACTTAAAGTTAAATGTATGAAATATTGCCTTATGTTTGATAATTTAAAAAAAAAATCTTTTCTTGTTATATTCAAAACATGTGTACAAAATAGTCTTTAGCAAAGATTTCGAATGCAACAAGTTTATTAGTGTTCGGGTTATTCTTTGCTGGTTAGTGAGGAGCCCTTTAGTTTCTAGTTGTAAGCTAGACAGAAAATTAAAGTTTTATCCTGTATTTGAGTTAGGTCCTTTGTTAGTTACCTAATAGTTTCTTTGGTTTTTAATTGTAAATTAAATGGACCAGTGAAGTTTTATCTTGTGTTTCATAAGTTCCCTAGGTCCTGTCCATTGTCCATTCTGTTGTTGCATTAGTTATGACTTTGATTAATGTGGTATGAAATTAAGGTCAAATTAGAACCCTTCCAAGGGAAAAGATTAGGGTGTAGCTGATAGACAGCATAACTATATATATATTAATGATGATAGCTATAGTGGTAACTTTGATGGATATTTTGGTAATACTAAAAAGGGAACATCCTCCACTAGATCTCTTTCAGCAAGATTTGCAAAATTGTTCAGAATGTTTTTACTTTTGATCGATGTATTCTAGTGTAACAGAACATCATATATCATTACTAGATTAGGGAGGGAATTCAAGAGTGAATAGTATAGTACCTTTCAGCAAAATGTAGGTTTTTTTAATAGAAGTGATTCATTTGTAACCTTTGCGAGTCATATCGGTAGTATAATTATGGACGGAGTAAGAGTTGACAATGGAAGACACACGGGCTTGATTATAATACTAATAATTCCTTGACATGTGGTTATGGCTGCTATCTGGAAAAAGAAAGTGTGGAGATGGTTGGTCATTGAACAAGTGTAAGTAAGAGGTTTAAGCTGCGGAAACCACTTCTTGATAGGTCGCACGATGATCTAGCAACCTATGACATTTAGTGATCTATCACCAACCTTCCTCTCGTGAGCACTTGCTCACGAGGCTCGCTAGTTGCTGGTCGATGACCACTAGATGATCTAGCAACCTGTCAAAGGTCGTCGGATCATCTAGTGACTTTTCACCTCCACCAGCGATCAATAAAGGTCGCTGGATGATCTCGTGGCCATTCATCCCTTTTTAAATATTTTGTGATTCAATATTTCTTTCCTAAATATCCGCCCTCGGTCATCACTTGCTTTTGTCCATCATGGACATGGACAACGGTCCATTGCAGATTGTTTTATTTTTTATTTTATTTGCTTGCCCTTGGTAATTTGGTGCATTTTTAGAGAGCACGATCTTCCTTTGTAAACCGATGTCAAAACATCGTAAGCACAGAGGAGAATCTGAACAGGGAGGCCTTATTATTTTATTTCTGTTGTGGTGTGTGCATAATCCTCTATTCTGATAATGTATCAGCAGATGTGTTATCCCCGCCCCTCCCCTCCAAATTGCGGTTGCAGGAAACGTACATGTGTTTTGCTTTAGCAGTAGCATTTTGTGAGAATGTGAGTTGGAAGAAGTTTGGACAATTTTGCTACAAGGCTAATCAATCTTTTTTAATGCCATTGATCTGCCGTAGCTGCATCATTCGTATCATACTGTTTCAATCAATGAATCAACCCAACGTTCTTATTGCCATTTCTGATGTATTCACAAGCTTGCTAGAAGTTAGAAGGAGCTCTAAAATTGCACATGGGTTTCAGTACCAGCAGTAGTTCAAGTTTGTGAGAAGCTGAACCAGTTTTTAACATATCCATGGCCTGCTTGTCTGAATTCTGCATTGCTGCCCTACAAAGAGGTGGCAGATTTGGGCAATAAAGAAAAGGAATCTTCTTCTCAAGTTGCGGTAAGCACAACATCATCATCTATTACACTGAATGCTGCTGTACGCCTTCATCTCTGCTTCTCCTGGCAGGAGAGTGATCAGGGTAGTCTGCAAATGAAATGCCCATGCACACCCTGTACCTTTGAATATTTTTCTGCCACTGACTTCTCTGCCAATTATGGAGCCACCTGAGCTACAGGTGGGTATTTAAGTTGTAATTGCCTGCAGGTATGCTGTCTTTTTGTTCATCTTATGTCTTGGAGGATGCTGTTAGCAACTGCTTTTCATCTGCCTAGTGTGGTCACACCTGCAGGCCCCCTCCCCCGTGATGCACCACCGACTGCAGCGTATGCTGCCTTAACTTGGGGAATCCTACGTGCCCCAACTTGATCTGTCAGTTGGCAGAGTGATCTTGTTTGGCTTCTTATATATATATATATATATATATATATATATATATATATATGCATGGTGCTGTCTAAAGCATTCAGCTTAGTGGTATTGTAATCGTTAAATGGTGGCAAAATGCATCGAGGTACCAGGCTTTGGTGAAGGTTGTGCTCGATGGAAGGGTGAGCTATTCTCAGCTTTTGACTATTTTCCACCAAGGAAAATGTTCCGCATTTGAGCTCAATGGAGAGATGACCAAGAACTCATTCCATGCATGCGAAGCGAATACTGTATAATATGAAAATAATGATGAATTTAGAAATCCATCCATAATAAAAGACAATTATATCTTGATTTATAATGGAAATCTTTGTAGGTAAAAGTTACTACCTAAATCACCTAATTTAGAATTTTTTTGCCTACGCATTAGTTAATCAATCTACTATTAATATCATTTGAATGAGGGTGGTATAATTTTTAACAAATCATTCTTCTGGTAGCTACTAAGAAAAATAAAGACCACTTAGAAGTAGTTGGGTTGTACCACTTAAGTGGAAACAATATATTCTTAATTCAAGTCTCGATTAGCCTGGAATGATAAATTTATAGGTTATTTATATCCTTCACCTAGCATGAGCGTCAATCTTTTTTTTAAGTTGGATTATAAGAAGTGTGAAAATGAGAAAATCTTTTGACATTAAAGAGGAGAGAGAGCATGGAAACACTTTTTCTTGCAAAATAACTTTGAAGGTAGTGTTTCCGAATGATTGTCATTTAACCCTATTTACAGGCGAAGGATGTAGTTCAGAAGTTTATAAAATAGTTTTTAAATTAATCAAGTTGATCGATTATTATTTGATGAGTTGATACTTCTGTGCAAAAAAGAAATTGAATTTTAAGTTCATCCAATCAATAAATCTTTCCGATTTGTGTGAGCTAATAAGATATGAACCCGTGGTTTATAATTACTACAAGACCAATCAATAAAGCTCCAAGAGCATATAATCCTAAACAAATAAAATTAATGTGTAGCCTGCCAAGGCATGACCGGATGGTGATGAGTTCACATCCTTTAACTTTGATAGGAAGATCGGTTAGAATTTAACCTTGTAAATTACCTAAGAGACACGTGATGTAAGAAACATGTCTTTCCTCATTTACTTGCAAGAGATTTTGAATTATCAAAAAATGATAAAAAAAAAAAAAGGAGAATAACGTTTAGAAGGTTGTGTCTGTACCTAGGGTAGGTACAGGTAGTTGCCAAGTTTGTACTCTGTACGCTTATTAGCTAATTAAACCCACAATTTGCATTGCACCTAAGAGATGGACAGATTGAGTCTCATCATTAATTGGACGCGAGGTAAGTTCTCAGTTAGTTTTGTAACTACCTATGCTATATATTAATCATTCAAGGTCAATATATTTCCTGTTGTGTTGGAGAACTTTAGGTAGATCTTCCTTTCCCATCCTTTTATGTGATTGGTCCCTATTTCTCTTTTATCTGACACGAAGGATGTGCAAATTGGTTCTCCCCTGCAAGTGGGAGAAAGATGCCTCCTTTCTTTTTTTTTTTCTAAAGAAAATATCTCATTAAGAAGATAAAAATGATACAACGGACGTATGCTCTTAGAATAAGGTGAGAAAGATACATTTAACGTCCCTATAAGAGAAGGAAACCAACACCTCCTCAACTGGCGGGGAAATTTCAAAAGTCATACATTAGGAAACAAAATAAAAGAAAGAAATAAGAAAAGAACGGTCACTACATCATTTTGATCTAGGAGAACTTGCATTACGCATTGAATACGACAAAATGTTGTTGATGTTATTGATGAATTGTGTTAACGGGTGATGAGAAGTCGAAACCAAGCTGACCAATAACTTGGTTGTGATGAGTTCGACTTTAATGTGACTCAAATTTCAAAAGAGGTCACCGGCTCCTTCGAAGATCCATACTCAAGGAACACCTGCTGGAACGTTCCAACCACGACCATCGCAGCAAGGCACAACTACCACCACCACGAACAACAACTCTAATGGCAGCAATTGCCTCTCACAGGGAACCCCCGACCATTGTCGAGTTGCACCGGCAAGTGCATCATGTAACGCTCTGCCCGTAGCACCACACCACATATCCCACACCGACGAGGAAGATGCAACACCTAACAGCGGCACAACGAAGATTGAGGCGAGCGATGGAGAGCAAGTTGATGAGTGACCATCCATCAAACAAAGATCAAACATGAGCCACCGACGAAGAAAGAGAGGGGGAGAGGAAGGAGAGGAGAAAAAAAAAAGGCTGAGAGGAGGCCTCGGCAGGCAAGAGGAGTCCGATCGGAGCCCCCAACGACGCTATTTGGTGGCGGGAGAGAAAGATGCCTCTTGATATTTGGTATTTGAACTCTTCATTTTTTTTTTAACTACTTTATCCCTTGATCGTTTAATGTGGCTCCGTGGAACGTGTTGGAGATACGAGACAAGTGCAATCTTTATCCCAAACATATTGAAAGTTAATTTGACTCATGTCGCAGTAGGTGGCAGTATGTAAGAGGGACTCACGTTGCCGTAGCTGGCAGTAGGTGAGAGGGAAATGATGCTATATTGCCATCTGTGAACCCTTGTACTTGAAGGGGATGCATGATATCTTCACGTGTATCTGAACGCATTGCAATGAGTGTAGGAACTAAAGACAGTGATCGATATATTCCGGTGGGTGAGATGACATAAGTCTGTTCTTTGCGAAGTTGACAAGGACGGGGGTGGCAAGGAGCTCTCCTCTTTCTCCACGTACCTATCATCTGGGTCATCGGGAAAGAAAAACAAAAATAAAGCGATTATGGAAATTTGTGCACCGATTTGGTTGTTTTACCTAGGGTCTTGCTAAAAAAAAAAAACAATAATAATTAAAAATATATGTTAGTTGAAAATTAAAATAAATAAATAAATAATTTTTTATCGATTAAAATTCAGAATATATTAATTGAAAATTAAAGAACATCAATTAAAAATAAAAATATTTGTATAAATTGAAAATAATTTTTCATCTGTGAAAAAATTTTTTTAAGTATAATATATTAATTGATAGTAGTTGAAAATCAAGATATGCCGTGAGTTGAAAATCAAGATGTAATGGTTAAAAATTAAAGTTCATCAATTAAAAATAAAAATATATCGATTAAAATCATTACATGTAATAATTCATCACATTCTCACTCTATGTATTACAAAATATGTTAAAGTGTGCGTTCCTCTACCTTTTGAAAGGTAATTACTTTTGAATAGAGATCGAAAGACGTGATCTACAACATAACACCATATTTTGAACTTATCACAGCTGATTGTTGAATCACGACCAAAATTAACAAGAAAAGATAAATGAACTTCATCATTGAGATACATATGAGCTTGTTCTAGATGACCTGACATGTGATTTTGGACTTGTATATTTCTAGATACGTTTTGTATACCTTTTGTTTTTAGTGTTTCATTCAGAGTTAGTTGTTTATTTATATGGCAATGTTTTTTTTTTTTTGCTTATTCTACTTAACACAAACCACTTTATATAAGCTTAGTGATGGAGCCATGGTGGGGAGGTGAGGGATAAATAGGTGGATTAGTTTGGGCAAACTCCAACCAGGAAAGAGGGAATGAGTTTGATTTGCCAAGTTGTGAATACAAAATGCATTGATCAAAATTGAAGAGCATAAGCTTGCTCAACTCTCTCTGCTTTATCTTGAATTTGAGTGGGTTGCACTGAGGTGCACCTATAGCGCCTATGGAATGAAAGCTCAACAGTACACTCCCACCTTATATACATAAGCAAGAGTAAAACAGTTTGTGATGACTTGAATGGTGTCTTGGATCTTGAACTCGTTCCAATAAATTGGATCCATTCATTGTCTATGGTGTTCTTTATTCCTGTCGGACTCCATACATACATGTGCCACAAGGACTTTGAGAATGGTTCATGCCTTTTTTTCCAATTGTCTAGGGATCAAGGTAGCCACACGAGCTGTTCAGACCTAGTTGATTCAACATTTTTTCTTGCGTACAAGTAGACCTAATTACAACCTAGGTCAAGCCAACTTGGCCAAACTTTTGAAATGTAAAGCTTCAAAAACATAGGAAATCCCAAACAAAAGAGCTCCAAAAGCAATCCAGGCTATGAAATGCCTAGCTAGGGTGCATATGTCATCCATTTTCTCCATGTCATCCTAGTCGCTCACTACACCATGCTCGATGGGGTGTTTCAGGATCACAATACCACGCTCATCATCTCCAACAAATCCGGCCTAAAAGCAAAGAATTACATTTTGAAGTGAGTAAAAGCATCTGGTGAAAAAAGAATGAAAATTAGTTGAAGACATGCTCTCTAAATGTCAAGGCAATTTTCACAATGACTCTTTCGTTACAAAGTAAGCCAACTAAAATAAAAGACTAAGAAAAACATTATAGAATATAAGGTAATGAAACGGTATGATGATTGAAATCAATCAGGCCTTCACCATTCCAATCCCATTGTCATGGACAAGAGGTTGGATACTCTCACGATCTACCATTCCCTAACTTGTGAGGGGAAAAAGGCGACCTATATGATGGATTTTTAATTGAATGAAACCCAAACCTACATATAAATAAATCATTGGAAATGTTTCACAAATCTCAGAATCTCTGATTTCCATATGCATTGATAATCCCAAAATCAAAGAGATGTAAATGGATATCCGTGTCCATCGCTTGATCTTCTCAATGAAGAATGAGTGCAACAATCCTTCTATTTCCTGTAGAGTTTTCTGACGGGGTTTGACGATGATGCTTCTAGGGATCCAGAGAGAATGAGCGCGAAAGAGAGAGGGAGACGTTATGTTCTTGTGCCCTTTCGATTTTCACCTAGGGCCCTTATATTTCCTACGATGGGGTGCAGGAATACAAAACCATCTATTACTTGTATATCCCCAGGAACCATAACCACAATATTTGGGAATTGACGGTTCTACCCATCAACAAACCGTAATTCTCCAGAGGGTTTTTATGTAATTAACCTCATATCCTTGGAAGTGTAATTTACACAATTCTTATTGGATCACATAATAGACATATTTACCAATATATATGTATATGATATATATTAATGTAAGTCTCCTTATAATAATATATGTGTGTCCACTAATGATTTTAACAATCTCCCACTTAGCCAACATATATTATCTACATAGACTTACACTAATTTAAATTGTATGAGTTCAAAAACTGTATACCATATACATATGAAAATACACCTCCACCGATCTCATTGATATTATGTTAGTCATAGGATCAATGCAGTCTTCGTCACTTTATATTTGACTAAACCCCTCAATGATCACATACAACAACACAAATAATGACAGATCAAATATGGGTACATAACATGAAAAATTGCATGTCTAAATGATCCATACATACCTAGTTTTCAACTGGTCCAAACTAATTATAAGAAATCAAGAATATAGTATAGATTGAGTTCAAAAGCAAACATAACTTTATTTGCGTAAAAATAATGTATATGTCCACTCATAATGAACACCAGAATAAAACAAACTCCCACTGAACTGCAGTATCATATAAAAGATACAACACCCATTCGGGCTACATGCTCATGAAAGACTCTAGATGTTAGCCCCTTAGTGAACAGGTCTACCACCATGGAGTGAGTTCCAATGTGCTCTATGGATACTAAATCACTTTGAACTTTCTTTAACTGCCAGAAATTTAATGTCAATATGCTTTAACCTCGACGAACTTCTGTTGTTCGAATAGAGCATTGCGGAATTATTGTCACAATAGATTCGTAGTAGTCTTTCAACACTACCCAAAATGCGTAAAGCTGTGACAAAATTCTTAAGCCATATTCCCTGATTCGAGGCCCCAAAACATGCTATGAATTCTACTTTCATGGTAGAGGTGGCTATCATCGTTTTCTTAGCACTCATCCATGAAATAGCTCCTCCCACCAGCAGAAAAATATAGCCCGAAGTGAACCTTCAGCTATTTTGACAACCAGCAAAATCAGAATCCGAATACCTAAGGAGCTTCAGAGTATCAGATCTCTTATACGTGAGCATGAAGTCTTTTATTTTCTGAAGATATTGCATGACCCACTTGGCTACCTTCCAATGATTGAGTCCGGGATTACTTAAATATTTATCTCACATGCCAACAATGTATGCAATATCTGGCCGCGTGCAGACTTGTGCATACATCAAACTTCATACTATCGATGCATAGGGAATATTCTCCAATTTCTTAGCTTCAACCTGATTCTTAGGGCACTGGTTAAGGGGGAATTTATCTCCTTTAGTCACAAGAGTGTCTCCTGCCTTACAGTTTTCCATGCCAAATCTCTTTAGAATGGTTTCAATGTAGTTCTTCTGTGATAATCCAAGGATACCCAGAGAGCGGTTAGGGTGTATCTGGATTCCTAATACAAAAGAAGTAAGTAAACCATGTTATCATACCCAGAGATAATAGTAAACCATTATCATTAGAAGCAAGTAATATGTTATCGACATATAAAATCAGAAAAACATGTTTGTCCTTATCGAAATTATGATAAACAGATTCATTAACTGAATTTGTCTTAAATCCAAATGAGACAACAACCTGATGAAATTTGTAATACCATTGTCGTGAAGCTTGTTTTAGACAATAGATGATTTTCTTTAATCTGCAAATCATTTGCTTTGCATCACCTAAGGCAAAGCATTCTGGTTGCATCATATATATCGTTTCATCAATGACACCATTGAGAAATGCCGTTTTCACGTCCATTTGGTGTAGCTTTAAGTCAAAATGAGCCACTAAAGCCATAATGGTTCTAAAAGAGTCTTTTGAAGAAACATGGGAGAATGTCTCCTTGAAATCAATGCCTTCCTTTTGAGTGAAGCATTTTGCAACAAGACAAGCTTTATACCTGTCCACATTGCCTTTAGAATCCCTCTTGATTTTAAAAATCCATTTACAACCAATGGATTTTACACCATCAGGCAATGGGACAAGTTTCCAAACGTCATTGTCATTCATTGATTTCATTTCCTCATTCATTGCATCGGTCCATTCTTGGAAATGGAAACTCTTCATGGCATGAGTGACCGAAATGAGATCCGTATCCATTTGGTCTGCCTCTAGTTCCTGGAGAAATACAACATAGTCAGTAGAAATTGCACTTCTTCTTTCCTTAGTGGACCGCCTAAGGGGTGCTTCTTGAACATTTTGAGGTTATTGAGTTTGATCCATAGGAAGATTTTCACCATTACTTTCATCCCTTTCTGTCTTTGGAACGACATTAGGAATGACAACTTGACCCTCTTCAGTAATATTCATAGGAATAGGGTCAGGTTCCTGAAAAATAATGTGCCTATCACCTTCACCCAAACCAATATCATAAAAAAAATAGGCATTTCTCATTTCAAAAAACAAGCGAGTCTCAAGGACAAAGAACTTATATCCTTTAGACCTTTCCGAGTATCCAACAAAATAGCAGCTGGCCATTCTGGAGTCCAATTTCCTTTCATTAGGCCTATAAGGCTAACCTCAGCTGAACATCCCTAAATATGATAGTGCTTAAGGCTTGGTAATTTACTAGCCTACATTTCATATGAGGTTTTTGGTACTACCTTTGATGGTACTCTATTTAAAATGTATGCTGTAATCTTTAATGCTTCTCCCTAGAGGGACTCTGGTAAAGAAGTATGACTAATCATGCTTCTTACCATATCCTTAAGAGTCCTATTGCACCTTTCTGCAACACCATTCATGTTAGGTGTCCCTAACATGGTGTACTGAGGCACAATTCCACATTCATCTAGGAATGAAGCAAACGGTCCTTGATGCAGTTCTCCTGATCCATCATATTTGCCGTAGTATTTACCACCATGGTCAGATCTAATAGCTTTAATCATTTTCCCAAGTTGATTTTCAACTTCGACCTTATAGGATTTGAAAGCGTCTAAAGACTGTGATTTCTTATTAATTAGATATAAGTATCCATATCTAGAGAAATCGTCCATGAACGTAATAAAATATTGTTGACCATTCCATAAAACCATAGGGAATGGTCCACAAATATCTGTATGTATCAATTCTAAGACATTTGTAGCTCTTATGGCACCTACACCTGATTTATTTGTTTGTTTCCCTTTTAAACATTCTACACAGACATATAATTAAGGGAATGGAGAATTCCTGTAGAAATAAGCCTATCAATTCTCTTTTAGAGATATGATCCAATCGCCTATGTCATAACATTATGAAATCCTCACAAGTTAATTTTCTTTTCGTACCATTAGATATAGCATGCAAGGTTTCAAAAGAAGGGGAAGATGCATGAAGCTTATATAAATTGTCATTCAAAGATAAAGAACCAGTTGTAATAAGACTTAAATCAAGAAATAACTTAAATTGCTTATCTCTAAAAGAACAAGAATAACCTGACTTATCCAATAGATAAATAGAAATTAAGTTCCATTTAAATGACGATATTACAAAAGTTTCTTTCAAATATAAAACATAACTAGTACTTAAAAAGAATTTAAAATATGCAACAACTTCGACCTTTACCTTCTTATCGTCGCCCACATATATGAACATTTCAACTTCACTTGGCAGTCGATAATTTAGGTAACCCTACATAGACATATTAATGTGAATAGTGGTTCTCGAATCTATCCACCAAATGTCTAAGGGTACGGAAGTTAAATTAACTTCTGAACAAACATAAGAAAGATACGTATCCTTCTTGTTGCGCCAAGCATGATACTTGGTACAGTCATTCTTTATGTGTCCTTCACCTTTGCAGAAGAAACGACTTGTGTTAGGCTTCTTTTGCTTGCCTTTAGATGAAGAACTGACAGTTGTAGGATCTAAAGGGGAAAGCACACTAGAAGGGGGGATGAATAGTGTGGTAAACAAATATTGCAAATAAAATAAATCATAAAAATAGTACATCAAATATATAGTGGTTCCCCTCACATGGGTACTCCATTAACTCGATTCTCTCAACCCAGAGGGAATCAATTTACTAAAAACTGAGGTAATTAATGAGTTACCTCAACCCAATTACAGGATTAGATAAAAGCAGAAAATTACATGTATAAGCAAGAAACAAATTAGGTTACAACTTGAGTCCTAAGTCTCCAATAAGAATTAGCTTAGAAGATATTTGATATATCTATCTAGCGAAAAACACTAAGGCATGAAAATGATTTTACGAGGAAGAGCAGATTCGCCAAAAGATCTTATTGCAAGATGAGGATCTTCTTAAAGGAAAGATGTAACAAGCCTATCACCCTTGCAGCTAGAAATGAGAGATGTATAATCTAGAGCAAGGGGAATTTTGATTCTTGCGTTATATGCCAATGGCACTCAAAAAGTGTTTTCATAGGTCACTAAACACCACCCCTACAATTTCTAACTGTTAAGGGCAAAATGGGAAGATTAGAGATAGGATTAATTACTAAATAACCGTTCAGATCAGGCACAACGGTTAGTTGGTACCGGTATTAAAGTTGTGGTACAGGTATTGGCTACTCACAGATATCCAACAGCCAGCCCAACAGAGCCTGGGTATCGGTACTCATCATAGGTACCAGTACTCAGTGCTTACAGTTGAGTATCAACTAAGTCATCATGTACCGATACTCATGATAAGTACTAATACTTGTGAGTCACAGGTTTGATACAAGTTAAAAACTGTCACCTACATGTATTTGTACTGGTGATTAGTACCAGCATTTGTAAGGTCCAGGCACTACCCCTGTCCACAAACTATGAGCACCTAGTACCGGTACTCATGATGAGTACCGGTACTTGTTGGTCACAGTTTGAGAGTAGGACCCAAACCTACGCTTAACATGTACCGGTACTTATGAACAGTACTGGTACTTGCAACAAGTATCTTGAAAAAATCCTATTAATCAATCTTGGTGCTATTTGAATGCAAATACATGATTAATATGTTAAAGAAACGATTTTGATTTTTCAAACGAATGATTAAGTGTAAGTTTGATACCTAATTATCTTTATTTTGATTTTAACTCCTAAATCAATTTTTCTTATTAAGAGACATACAAAAATCTAAATTGCAACACATAAAAACAATCTTCATTCTTCATGTCTTCTACACTTCTTCCTTGTTAACAACTATACTTCCTAAATCCTGTGATTCTCTGTAAATAACACTTCATAAACTCAATAGTTTTAAAACAGTTTTGTTAACACCAAAACATAAAAGAGAAGTGGAACTAGGTTCCAATAGCAGTAGCATCATTCGCCTTTTTCCTTTTGGAATTGGTAACTAGATGAGCAGTTTCAGGTTTATCCTGCTTAAGTCTCTCCTCTTCTTGCACACAGTGAGAAATGAGCTCATTAAGAGACCATTTCTCCCTTTGATGGTTATAACTTATTTTAAATTGTTTATATTGTGTAGGAAGGGATAACAAAACTAAATGTACTAGGAGGTCTTCCAACAATTCTAGTTTTAGTGCCTTTAACTTTGAAGCCAGATGAGACATCTCCATGATGTGCTCCCTTATGCTCCCAATTCCTTTATACTTAAGAGAGACAAGCTTCCCCAGAAGGTTGCTTGTCTCAGCCTTTTCGTTTTTCGCAAAATGTTTCTCTATCTCATCAAGAAATCCTTTGGCATTGGACTCCTCTGAGATAACACCTCTGAAGTTTTCTGGTATGACGCACTTCATGATCGTTGGACACATGAGATTGGAACGCTCCCACCTCTCAAAGTACTTCTTAGCATCAGCAGTACTTTAATCCGTAAGAGGAGGAGGCTATTCCACCCTTAATGCAAGGTCCAGATTGATGCACCCTAGAACTATCATGACACTATCCTTGCATAATTTAAAATTAGACCAATTTAATTCTAAAATGAAGTTCAGATTGGCAATAATAGCAGATGTAGAGGAGTTAACTGAAATGAAAGATAAAAAACATGCTCTAATGAATAAATAAACTTGCGAAGATAATAAAATATTGGCATTTAGTTTTCGGATAGAAATAAAAATATCGTAAGAGGCAGAAATAAATAACCAAACATCAGAGTTTAAAAAATGCAAGTTAGATGAATTTATCTTTGGATTAATTCATTACTCACATATAAAGCCAAAATAAACAACTCATATTTGCTATCAATTGCTTTGTGAGGTTCAGTCAAGTAGTAAATCTTCTTTGGACCATTCACTACTCACAGGAACAACAAAAAAGCAGTCATTTTGATGTTATAGTTCAATTAACACAAGAAACAATGAACTGCTTTGGCAAATAAATTGTTAAATGTATCAATTAATTTAAATACATCAAAACCAACTACAATGTTGTAGTATCATAGATAGTTATGTCCAATGATTCATGATCAAATAGTTTATATCCCCAATCAACATGCCAGTACCAGTACTGGTCCTTCTATACCGGTACCAAAATGATATGTACTGGTATTGGTTTTTATGTACTAGTACTACATGAGTATTGGACTGGTCCTGGAACTATGTCAAATATCATACATGTACCGGTACTGATGATAAGTACCGGTACCCCATTGATACTGGACCAATCCTGGGATGCAACCAGTATCTTACATGTACCAGTACACATGATGAGTACCAGTACTCCATCGATACTGGTAGACCTCTTGTAGTGTGTTCAATATCCTATATGTACCGGTACTCATGATGAGTACTTGTACTATCTGAAATGACCCTTTATTAGGGTCGTTTGGTGTTTTGGGAATTCGTAGGGTTTTTGTGCAGTTTTAAACCCCTTAGGTTTTTGTTTTCGGGTTTGTGAGGGGGAGAGGAAAATTACAGGGGCATCCCTGCAATTTCCCCACCACCATCTCCCTACCATGCACACCATCTCCTCCCCCCTCACCCCTTATGCACGCACCATTCCCCCCCTGCGACTCCCTCACTCCTCTACACCTCCACCATACTCCCCCATGCGCCATCCCCTCCTCCATACCTCCCAGCTCCATAAACCCCCCTATCCTCCATTCGCTCACCACCCAGCAGCTGAGCGAGAGGAGAAGGAGAGTGGAGAGCAGAGGAGATAGGAGGATTCGCGAGGGAGACGAGGAGGTGCTGAAGTTGTTGCAGCTTCTGCGACGAGAAAAGGCTTGCAAACGATTTTGCAGAATCATTTTTCCGCAGAATCAGACGTCCGGAGTAACCTCCAGACATTTGGTCAGACGTCCGAAGGTAATCTCAGATGTCTGATAGCGCATTTTCTTGATTTTTTTCCTGCCAAAGTGATGAGAACCTCATCATGAGCCCTAACTAGCTCTTTTCGACCTAAAAAAAGAGAACAAAAGCTCCTGCATAACCTAAAGGAAGGCCTAACTCAAGAGATTACTGATCTGGAAAGAAAACATGAAACAAAAGGTAAAATTGTAATTTTACCATTACAGTACATCAACGGGATTTCTCAGGATCTAGAAATAGGTGAATTGGACTTAATAAGAGAAAAAGTGGGATGGTTTAGTCAGAAAAGGATTATTGTGAAATTTAAGAATTAAATGACATGCTGTAACCTTAAAACAAACCCACTTAATTTCACAAGGTTTCAGTCATTATAAAAATCAACTAAACCCTCTAAAATTCATGGAAAAATATCCTCTAGGGTTTAGAACCTTCAATTTAGCCTTTGGAACCTATTTTGACCTAGATTGGGGTCCAAGCTCAATATTTGACCTAATTAGGGTTTTTGAGCAAAATATCCAATCAAACATGATCAAACCTAAAATCAAACTTTACCATTGGATTCCTTAGGCTCAAATTAGGTTTATACCAAAATTTGGACCTAAGGGAAGGTCATCTTGACCTACTTTGCAAAAAAGACCACCCAATTACATTTTGGCCCATAACTTTTGAAAATCCTTGCGAAAACCCCCTCAACTTCTTCGTCACTTTTTGCATTCCTATCCCTCTGCCATTACAGCAGAAGACCCATACCTTCAGCGAAGTTTCGAGGAGGATTTCTCCTCGCTTCCCCAGGGAGCTGCTCTCAAATTTGAAAGGGGGGTTCTCTGAGAAGTCCCCTACCGCCTCAGCAGCTCCCCATGCCCCGATTCGCCCCATACCTCTCGTGCGAATGCTCGAGAGGTATGGGTATCGTTCCGAGCCATACCTCCGGCTAGGATTTTTCTCACCTGCTAAGCGTCTGACCCTCCGCCCCTGCCTATAAATGAAGCTCCAGGTCCAGCCGCTTCGAGTAACCATGTTCTGGCCTGAGATACCCTCTCAATTTCCTCCGTCCTCATCTCCAGTCAGACGTCCGCAAGCTCCAGCGACCTCCTCTCCCTCATCTCATCACTCTGCCACCATACCAATGGTAGGGTTCGCTTTGCCTTGTTCCTCCGCGTTGCATCGCACCAGCGCACGCCTCTCTGACCTCCTCGTCGTCACCGCCTCTCCATCTTAGGGCCTTCGTCTCCGGCGACGGCAGATACTCTCCATCTGCCCCTTTGCCTCCCCTTCGCTCCAATCACCACAGATAAGTTCCTCCTCTCCTCTTCATTTTTCCCCTCTTTACTTCCCAAAACAACCCCTGACAACCACAGACCACCACCACCTTCTCCACCTTCGGCAGACCACCGGCGAGGCTCATCCACTGCTCCGCACCTCCACACGCCTCGCCAGACCCCTCATCAGCTCCGCCATCACCCACTGAGCATCATCTGCCCCTCCATTACCCGTCAACACCTCCATAAATGCCCCCCGATCAAACCCATCACCACGGCCACAGAGCGACCTAGGCACAGGCGCCTAGGCTGCCTCGCGGCCAACCACCCACCTAGGCACCTTCATCGTGCCACGACGAAGTTCCCCATCTGGTTTAATGAGGCCACGAGGCCGTATTGAGTGATTTCAGGTCTGAGCCCCTATTGCCATTGAAGCACGGAGCAAGGAGGTCGCAAGAAGTACTCTGGGTTGCATCCACCCAGGTGCTGCGCTCTAGGTGACGCGCATTGAGCGCGCGAATGCATCCAGCCAGAGAGCAGGCTTCGCGAGGCACCCAGTTGCGGCAATTGAGCGAAAGACCTCACCTGCGGGCGCGAAGAAGCGGGTGGGACTTAGTCCCACCTCAGAAGTGGTAGAGCGCAGTGAGTGATATAAGTGGAATTTGTGTTTTAGCCTGATTGCCTCTGATCACGGGGTGAGGTCCCCTCGCCCACTCACCCACCTCGTCCACGCTCACTCCTCCGCTGACCTGGCTGACCTGACCCAATAACCCTGCACTCCTTGCGCATCACCCACGTCGGTGCGCCTGGACCCAGGTGCGCTTGGCCTGACCAGAATACCCGATTGGCTCTGGGAGAGTGAACCGAAGAGAGAAAAGAGAGAGAGCGTACGTGGGGGAGGGTAGGGGTAGGTTTTGCCCTGTGCTGTGCAGGGGAAGAAGAAGAAGAAGGAGGAAGGAGCTGTGGGAAAGAGAAGAAGAAGCCAAGGCAGGAGCTGAAGGACTTAGCAAGGAAGACTGAAGCTGCAGAAGAAAGGAGGAGAAGGCAACTGCAAAAGAAGAGGAAGAAGCTGAAGGTGCAGCAGAAGAAAGAAGGAGAAGAAGAAGCACTGTAGCAGCAGGAGTGGCCAAGCAGAAGAAGATAGTAGCTGGTGAAGAAGAGAAGCAGGGACTTGGCCGCAGAAGAAAAAGAAGAAGAAGACCAAGGGCAGACTTGAAGGCAGAATAGAAGAAGGAGGAGGAATCAAGAACAGAGCAGAAGAGAAAAAAGGAAGAAGAAGAAAGAGTGAGCACTGTAGCAATCGCCAGATAAGGCGTCTGATTCACAAAATCAGACGTCTGATTCACAAGGAAAGTCAGAGAAAGAAGAGAAGCAGGGACTTGGCCGTAGAAGAAAAATAAAAAGGAAGAAAGAGAAGAAAGAAGCCATCAGAGAAGAATATTCAATTTCTTCTTGCATTTCTAGTCTCTTTTTAGTTTTCTTATACATGGACTCTCATTTATATTATTGTTAACTATCATATTTTGAGATTGTGATTTTAGTTTCTAAAATACTAATTTGCTCCCTGAGTTCGACCTCGGATATTTTAGTTTTCGAGTAATAAATTATTAATTATTTTCACGGCGATTTCAACTACAACGAACGTCTTTTTAAACACAATCGCCTCATAAGCAATCAACATTTTTTGGCGCCGTTGCCGGGGAGCAACGGGCATTTTAGAAGCTTTGATCACAACTTCTGATTCAATACTGACTTAATTTCTCTCTTTTGTTGTGTTTGCCTCAGGGAAAGAGGAAAGAAAAACATCCGCACATCAGCCACACCAAGGAACAGGTAAACTTCCATTAGCCCTCTCTCTTAATCCCCTCAACGTCTGAAAGGGAAAAAACAAAGAAAAATCAATCTAGGGCTACCTGTTTCCATATTTAGTAATTTACAAAAGTTGCCTGATTTTTATTTCAACACATTTTGATTTGCACATCCAATTAAGGTAACTAGGGCTAAAACCTTCTTGATTGAGTCATAGTTACCAATTTTTGAGGCAATTAAATTGGACCAAATAGAGCCAACTTAAGGATTACAAGCTAGGGTTTTAGAGACATCTTCTTCTAAGTAAAGAATCAAAAATTCTAAAAAGAGGTGTGCCTAAGCCTTGTTTGAAAATATCTATCCAAGAGAAACCCTAAGCAAATCAGGCTCTTAATCCATTTGAACCCTAAAAGCAAGGACCTAAAAGCTTTCAAAGGAACAAAGAGGTGAAGTTGATCCTTTGGGTCAACCAACCTTAAAATTAGGTCACTGTTTGCACTCAAAAGACCTAAAGTTCAAGTGGAACCTAAGCACCTTGATCTTAAGTAAAAAAGGTAGACTTAAGAGGTTAAGGTCCCCATTTTGGTCTACCTGGAATCTCACTGACAAGAGAGGTCGGGTGGGGGAAAGCTTGTAACCAGTGGGGACGCTCTACTGTGTAGGGGTCTTCGCGGGACTCTCCCTCTCTGGCTTCCCAGGTATTTCTTAGGTGGACGACTTTTCTGACTAAGGGGTATCATCCGCCCCGAATCTCTATAGTCACCCAACATATTTTGGGTGTCTCGATTGAGTTCAGCACGTTTTGATCTCATCAAATCCTTCGATGCATGTTTGGTAGGAGGTCCTTAAGACCTTCTTTAGAAATCCACTCTCCTCGAGGCCAAGCCTCAGTACCCTTGTTTGTGCAGCAACCCCACCACATAGATCTTTCCTCTAATTCAGAACCAAGTTCTCCTTCTTCTTCCATCATGGCACAACCCGTGGAAGAAGAGAACAACCTTGAGCACCAGCTTCAGCACCTAAATGATCTCTTCCAAAACTTCGTAAACCCACCGCAGCATCCTATGATGCGAGATCACTATAATCCCGTTGCGGTGGCAATCGAGCCTCGAGTCCAAATCCCGGCTGGAGGTCTTGATTCCGAACTCAAGCCCAATATGATTCATGCCATACCAAAATTCTATGGGCTTAACTCCGAGGATCCATTCTAGCACATTAAACAGCTCAAGCATCTGGCCCAGACCTTCGGGTCAGATACACAAAATTGGGATATTCTACTCATGAAGATGTTTTCTTTCTCCCTCATGGACAAGGCTGTTCATTGGTATTAAACTCAGACTCATCCGATCAACACATGGGATGAATTTCAGTCCGAGTTTTTGAAGAAATTCTTTCCCGTTGGTCAGACAAATGTCTTGCGCCATCAGATCACTCATTTCACCCAACAAACGGGAGAACCTCTTCATAAGGCATGGGATCGATTCTTGGATCTCATGTGAAAGTACCCCCATCACGGATTTCTTAAATGGGAACAAGTCCAGTCTTTTATTAGGGACTCCGTGAAGACATTCGATTATTCGTCAATGCAACTTGCGGAGGAAACATCATGGGTCAGCATGAGGACACGGTATGGGAGATTCTCGAAAATATGTGCGAAACTCTATCAATAATGACTCCATGGGCTTATTCGACCGGACGAATGCCCGCGCATCGACGAATCTTAGGGGAGCACATGAGACGCAGGGACTGTTTACATCCGTCGACTTGGAACTGTAATTTTCTGGTTGGAGAGGGTGAGATATGCGTGACGTAATATAAAGTGCGAAATTAAAATAGACAATCTCACAAAAATAAGTAATCACATAATAGGCACAAGTATTTTTAAGTGGAAACCCAAATCGGGTGAAAATCACCACCTAGTCAATCAAATCCACTAAATCCAGTCACTTAAACGAGGGTGACTGAACCTCAATTACAACCATACTACTTGGACCGAGGGTAGTGTACCTCAACACCCTTCTCTTCACAAGAAGGAATTTGTCTCGCAAAGGAGACGGGAATTCGCAAAGTGAATACCCAACCGAAGACAATATAAAATACAACAATCCTATAGAGCCTCAAATATGTAATCCTAGCTTCTATAGGAGTTAGGAAACTTCCCTTTGGTGGAAGTGCATCGAAGTGACGACGCAGATGCGTGAACCACGCTTTGGCACAACAGCGCTCTCGTAACGTCGGCGAAAGAGCGGGTGCACAGCAGGATGAAGCTGTTAGGTGTGAAGTGAATGCTTGTAGAGCTAGAGTTTCTTCTATTTGGTCTTCTACTTCTTTTTGACACAAGAGTGGAAAATTCTTGCAAGGTGTGTCTTACAAGCCAAGGGGTCCTCCTCTATTTATAGAGGGCCTAAGAAGGCTTTGGAAGGCTTTGGAAGGCTTCCATAGCGGTTGGGTGCAAGGCCCAAGAGAATCAGGCCGAAGTTAGAATTAATCATGATTCTGACAGGGTCATCAGACATCTGGTCCTGGCATCAGACATCTGGAAAACCCGCTTAAGACATTTGGGAACTAAGTCAGACATCTAATTTTAGGTAGGTTTCCTTCCTGACTTGAATCAGACCGAAACAGGGTTCTAATGTAAGTTCATCAAACGACACATAGGACGTCTGGCACAAAGTTTGGACGTTTGGAAACCTATTTGATCTCTGGAAATGGATTCGCAACGAGTTTAACAGCTATAAAATCTCCGAAGGAAGATTTTGGGTCAGTCGAAGCAAAACGGTCATGTATCAGACGTCTGGGGTCTTCTACGGACGTTTGATACGAGGCTAACGGTCATTTCCTCAACGTGTACTAAGATAGCCAACGTTCCACTAATTGGACGTCTGGCAACGTCATTAGACGTCTGCTAAGACGTCTGGACTAAGGTCTGGACGTCTAATTTCATCAGACAGAACTAACTAAGTCCAGCCTAAATAATCGGATGTCTGAGTCAACAGTCAGGCGTCTTAAAAGTTTTTATCAGACGTCAGAAATCCAGATTAGACGTCTGAAAAGCTATCTGAACCCTGTTTTGATTTTCTAAGTTCTCTATAGAAAACCTAAGTATCCTAAGGTAGTGCAGGTGTTCCTAGGACTACTTTAAGGATCCTTTGAGGCTCTTTAACATAAGATCTAAAATAGAAATACAGAGCAAAACAAAGAAACAAAATTACATAGAACAAGATAAAATGAAATCTATCCTATTCTTCATCTCCTTCCTTCTTCAAGCTTTCGCTCCTCGCGAAGCTCCTCCGTCTCTGTCAAGCTCCTCCAATCCGCCATGGGTGCAAGCTAGAACTCCGTCTAGATACCTATCTCCATTTGCAATTTGACCTGAAAACTAGAACTCAAAAGCAAATGTTAAAAGACACGTGTTTTGTTATCATCAAAATAAATGATCGTGGTGCTTTAGCACCAATAGGAACTAATGGCCAGTCGGTTGGACAAGGTCTCTATCATAGAGAAGAAGGTGGACGAGCTAACTTGGCATTTGCAGTGAGCCACCTCTGCGCAGAACTCTTTCGCACAGCCACCTCTCACGAGGGAAACTGTGCAAAATATCTATCACTGATATTCTCAAGGGATGGACCCGTATCCTCCCCCGTCTGACTCTAAGACCGGAGGGACCTCCAATCCGCTCTATTCTAGTAGGGGGATCTCTGAACCCCCCTACTATGACTTTCCTGAGGCTTCTCAGATCTGCAAGGACCTCAACGCCATTCAGAATGACCTATTTTTCAACACCTACAACCCTGGATGGCGAAATCATCCCAACTTCCAGTGGGCAGAAAATGCTCAGAATCAAAGACTACCTTATCAACCCCATCCACAAGCCCCTCGTCCATATCAGCCGCCTCAGCCTCGGCCTAACCCCACCTATCAATCTGGGCCAAACCAAGACCAAATGACTCTTATCCTTCAAACACTGGCTGACATTCAAAAAACGAATGCGGCAATACAAAAAAAACACAAGGACGAGATCATAGAGGTTCGCAACCAACTTGCCCAGATGGCGAATTCCCGCCAACCGGGCACACTTCCCTTCGCAACCTCTACCGAACCCAAATAACGTGCCGACCCAGAGGCGCGTTATTAATCCAGGTCGTGCACATATGATTTATCAGGCCCCTTCTTTTCCATCACTTGACGGGATGGAAGCTTCGACATCTTATGCGGGATTTCAACAGCAGCCACCCATTTTACCAACCCCAAACTAGAACTAGGCAAGATTAAACTCCGTAACAACCAGTAGTGGTAAAACAACTCAAGACCCACCTTATCCAAACCACTCCAAGCCTGGCAGTGATCCAAGCCCTAGGATAGTTATCCAGGATGTCCCTATCCCAGATCAAGAACCTGAACCTATTCTAGAGGAACCAGCCAAGGTTCCATTTCCCGAGGCCTTGACCAAGGGAAAAAGGATAACCAAACCCGTGGCTCCTGAGGAGGATCTGGTCAAGCTCTTTGAACAGGTCCAGATAAACATCCCTTTGATGGATGCGATCCGCCACGTACCGACTTACGCATGATTTTTGAAAGACGTGTGTACACCCAAGCGTAAGCCGCGAACCAAAAGTGGGAGTCCGATCATACTGTCAGAGCAAGCCAGCTCTGTAATCTTGAGTAAACTCCCACCTAAGGCTAGAGACCTAGGCACTCCCCTGATTTTATGTAAATTTGGTGAAACCCAATTCGATAGAGCTTTGCTAGACCTAGGTGCCTCCATAAACCTAATACCTACATCCCTCCTTAACCACCTTGAAGAGTCTGAGCTTAAACCAACAGAGGTGACATTGCAGTTAGCCGATCGATCCATCAAGTCACCTAAAGGAATACTCGAGGATGTTATTGTTAGGGTACGAGATTTCTACTTCCTGGCGGATTTTATAGTTCTAGATATGGATTCACCTGAGAACCCCAGGGATACACCGATTATACTAGGGAGACCTTTTTTAGCCACTGCTAGGGCCAACATAAGTTGTGAGGAGGGCTAAATAGAATTGAAATTTGGGAACCAAACTCTAAAGATTGACATCTTTAAGGCCCAACAAGGGATTAATTATGGTGTTGTAGAACAAATATGTGATATCAAAGCCGTGGTTGATGAACCGCATATCGAGGACAACCTGGTTATCTCCGATCAACCACAAGAAGACCAAAACCCGCATTTAGAGGAGTCTAAACCTGATTTGGATACACCCATAACTCCTACCCTTATTCCTAACACACACTCTGAACCACCTGCTGCTACTGATAATCCCGTCTTGGAACTAAGCCCCTTCTCGATCATCTAAAATACGTCTTTTTAGGTTTCAATCAGACGTTTCCTGTGATTATAAACTCCAGACTCACACCTGACCAGGAATCCTGTTTGATTGTTGTTCTCCAGCAACATCGTAGAGCCATTGGATGGACTCTCGATGATTTGACTGGTATTAGCCCCTCTTATTGCACACACCATATCTATTCCGAAGAGGGCGCACGACCTTCGCATGAAATGTAGAGACGTTTGAACCCTAATCTGCAGGAGGTCATGAAAAAGGAGATCATTAAGTGGTTAGATGCAGGAATCATCTAACCGATCTCCGACAGTCGACGGGTGAGTCCAATCCAGGTTGTGCCTAAGAAGGTAAGACTCACCACCATCACGACTGAAATCGAAGAAGTCTTACCGACCCGTATAGCTAACTCGTGGAGAGTCTGCATTGATTACAGAAGACTTAATTCCTTCACGAAGAAGGATCATTTTCCACTACCGTTTATTGATTAGATTCTCGAAAAACTAGCGGGAAATAGATTCTTCTACTTTCTTGATGGGTACTCCAGTTATAACCAAGTGGCAATCCATCCAGAGGACCAAGAAAAGACCACGTTCACCTACCCCTTTGGGACGTACGCGTTTTGAAGGATGCCATTCGGTCTCTGCAATGCACCTGCGACTTTTAGCGGTGTATGCTTGCCATATTCTCTGATATGGTAGGTGATTATCTGGAAGTTTTCATGGATGACTTTTCAGTGTTTGGAGCATCATTTGACGATTGCCTCCAACACTTGGTCCAAATACTTAGGTGATGCATTGACGTGAATCTGGTTCTTTCTTAGGAAAAGAGCCACCTCATGGTGCCTGAGGGAATCGTCCTGGGACATCTGATTTTGGAGAAAGGCATCCAAGTCGATCGAGCCAAGGTTAACTTGATTTCCAAACTCCCTATGCCTAGCTCGATCAAGGACATCCAATCTTTTCTGGGGCACGTCAGTTTTTACCATCGATTTATCCCTGATTTTTCAAAAATCGTGCGCCCCCTGACCACTCTTCTCTCTAAGGATGTACCTTTCAAAATCTCCAAGGAATGCACTCAAGCATTTGAGATCCTTTGTGACCGAATTACCCAAGCCCCGATCCTACAGTCCCCTAATTGGTCTCAACCCTTTGAGATCATGTGCAACGCATCTGACTTCGCTGTAGGAGTAGTTTTGGGGCAGAAAATTGACAGGAAACCCGTGGTCATTTACTACGCTAGCACCACTTGACGAGGCTCAGCGTAACTACACTGTTACTAAGAAAGAGCTGTTAGCCGTAGTATTTGCCCTAGAAAAATTCAGATCTTACATCCTGGGTTCCCATGTTATTATCTACTCGGATCACACGGCTGTGAGGCATCTCCTTGGAAAGAAGGATGCGAAACTCGATTAATCCGATGGATCTTGCTGTTGCAAGAATTTGACCTCGAGATTCGTGACAAAGCAGGAAGATAGAATGTGGTAGCCGATCACTTGTCCCACCTTCCTTCTGAGATCATTGACCCTTTCGGACCCATCACGGAACACTTTCCTGATGAGCACCTCCTGACTATTGATACAGGGCTTCCATGATTTGTTGACATAGTAAACTACTTGGCATCACATCAGATCCCGTCTGATTGGCCGAAGGCCAAGAAGGACAAATTGTGTTTCGATTCCAAGCATTACCTTTGGGAAGACCCGTATTTATTCTGCATTGGTGCTGATCAAATTATCTAACTGTGTGTCACGGAAGCAGAAATCAAACACATACTCTCTTTCCGCCATGACTAAGCATGTGGTGGACATTTTTCAGGACACAAAACCGCATCAAAAGTCCTCCAGTGTGGCTTTTACTGGCCCACAATTTTTAAGGATGCATACAATCACTGTAAGGCATGTACCCGTTGCCAGACCTTAGGCAACATGAGCCATCGAGACATGATGCCTTTACAGCTGATCCTGATATGCGAGATTTTTGACATTTGGGGGATTGATTTTATGGGACCCTTCCCTATCTCGGACGGCTTCGAATACATTTTACTCAGTGTTGACTATTGTCTAAATGGATCGAAGCCATTCCGACTCGAACCAATGATCACAAAGTTGCTGTCAAGTTCATTCATCAAAACATCTTCTCATGGTTTGGGATTCCACGTGCGATCATTTCTGATGGAGGGACCCATTTCACAAACGCTCAGTTCAAGTCACTGATGATCAAATACGGGGTGCCGCACCAAATCTCTACTCCTTACCACCCCCAAACTAATGGTCTAGCTGAGCTATCAAACTGGGAGATCAAGAAAATCCTCCAGGTCACTGTTCGACCTGGCAGGAAGGATTGGTCATCTCAGCTTCCGGAAGCTTTGTGGGCTTATAGGACCGCCCACAAGACCCAATTAGACATGTCTCCTTTCAGACTGGTGTACGGGAAGGCGTGTCACCTCCCCGTTGAATTGGAACATAAAGCCTATTGGACAATATGGAACTGCAACTTAGATGTTTCCAAGGCTGGAACCCATAGAAAGCTTTAGATAAGCGAGATTGATGAATTACGCCAAGACGCATATGAAAACTTGCGAATTTACAAAGAGCGGGTTAAAGCCTTTCACGACAAGCACATATCTAGAAAGATCTTTCATCCTGGTCAAAAGGCTCTACTCTTTGATACCCGACTCAAACTATTCCTAGGAAAGCTACGATCTAAGTGGATCAGACCATACTTAGTCCGATGAATCTTTGGAAATGGAGCTGTTAAGATTAGTCCACTCAGCCACGATTCCGAACCCTTTGTCGTGAATGGTCAGAGACTCAAACCGTTCATTGACATGACCAATACAGATTTGGCTAAAACATCCCTTATCCTCCATTCTCCCTGAGCTCATTGCACCCAGCCGATGGTGTAAAACTCAATGCTTAACAGGAGGCAACCCGTCATTCTTTGAAAAACCCGAAACCTTTCCTGACATTTCTATGCTGAATTCATATTGTACTTTAGGATTCATCCTTTAGAACAGCTGACTCCACCTCAGGTACCCATATCCGAGTCTAGAAATCGTCTGCAACAGTCCCCTCGACCCATTCGCTCACCCAACACCTATCATAATGAATGAACTAAGCTGAATTCGAACCCACCTAATTTACAATGGGGACATTGCAAATCATAGGCATGGGGGGTATGAAAGTGAAAAATGTATGAAAACTCATATCAAGAAAAGGTTTCAACAAAAAAAAAAAATCACATATCATCTAAAAAAAACTGAGGAGAGAAAATTTTTGGGCTATACAAAATAGGAGGAGGAAAAAAAGAGAAAAATGACAAAAAAGGAGCATAAAATGGAAAAGAAAGAGATAGTCATTAGCAAGAAATTAAGGGATTAACCGAAGTTCTAGACCACATCAAGAAAAGTAAAGAAAAGTGCTAAAGAGACACAAAAAGAGATTAGTAGGAACATTGACCTTAGGCCTTCTTGGCTAGACTCTTAGTACCCACTAAGATCTGGATAATCCTCAAGGGGTTGGGGAAAATGCGAAGCTTAAGTATTAGGTCAAAGGCTTAAAGAGTATTCGGCCTCGTTAACTGAACTTCGGTTTACGGGACTCGGTAACTTAAGCACCTTAATCCACACACAGTCTGGTTCAATACGCATAACTATCAAAATCATGCAAAAGCATCTAAATGTTCTGAAAATGTTGCCTAGATTAGGAGCGGCCGATTAACATAAGTTGATTTGGACGAGTTCCCAGCACGGAGAGGCTAGAAATTCCCCTCGAAGATGCGTAACAGCATATCGTCTCCTCAGTGATTATCTCTTAGGATATTTACATATCCTACCGGGGGCATGTAAAAACTCTGTTGGTTCAGATACCATGGGTGGCATTATCACGAAATGTCGATTGCTAGGGTCTGGATTCGGCCATAGAATGCCATGGGCGGGATTATCTCGAAATCTCGAAAATCAAGGTTCTGGGGGTTGAATTGGGTGGTGCTATCACAAAGCATCGCTTGCCAGGAACCTTTGAGGATTGATGATTGTGACGAGGAATCTGATATAGATCGTGTTGAGAAGCCAATCCGAAGCTAGAAATAAAAAGAAAAAAGAGAGAAAACTCTCCAAAAAAATAAATGCTCTGTCTCTTTCTTACAAAACACACTGCAAACTGAACAAAGGCTAAAATATGTCTCAAGCACGAGTGCTTTAACCACAGAGTCCAATGAACCTTAAGGTAGTTCCTACGGGTTTTAAAAACCTTCGCGGAGGACCGAGGCTAAAGCTGGTCAGGTCCGGGTCTTGGTTGGTACTAGAGTACCTCTAGGCTTATTGTCGGCATTCTGACCTAATCACAGAAAAAAAAGAAGAAAAAGCACTTATCATAACTGGTGAAAGAAATTCATGGTCTAAAATAGAAGTTAAAACTTTGAAATTTTGCTAAGGGACTAGCAAAAGCTAGGCATGGGGTATGATAAGAACCTCATCATGAGCCCTAACTAGCTCTTTTTGACTTAAAAAAAGAGAACAAAAGCTCTTGCATAACCTAAAGGAAGGCCTAACTCAAGAGATTACTGATCTGGAAAGAAAACATGAAACAAAAGGTAAAACTGCAATTTCACCATTGTAGTACATCAACGGGATTTCTCATGGTCTAAACATAGGTCAATTGGACTTAATAAGAGAAAAAATGGGATGGTTCAGTCAGAAAAGGGTTATTGTGAAATTTAAGAATTAAATGACATTCTGTAACCCTAAAACAAACCTACTTAATTTCACAAGGTTCCAGTCAGGATAAAAATCAACTAAACCCTCTAAAATTCATGGAAAAATATCCCCTAGGGTTTAGAACCTTCAATTTAGCCTTTGGAACCTGTTTTGACCTAGATTGGGGTCCAAGCTCAATATTTGACATAATTTAGGTTTTTGTGCAAAATGTTCAGTCAAACATGATTAAACCTAAAATCCAACTTCACCATTAGATTTCTTAGGTCTAAATTAGGTTTGTACCGAAATTTGGACCTAAGGAAAGGTCATCTTGACCTACTTTGCAAAAAAGACCACCAAATTACATTTTGGCCCCTAACTTTTGAAAACCCTTGCGAAAATCCCCTCAACTTCTTCGCCAGTTTTTGCATTCCGGTCTCTCTGCCATTGTTGCAGAAGACCTATACCTCTGACGAAGTTTCGAGGAGGATTTCTCCTCGCTTCCCCGGGGAGCTGCTCTCAGATTTGAAAGGGAGGTTCTCTGAGAAGTCCCCTACCGCCTGAGCAGCTCCCCATGCCCTGATTCGCCCCATACCTTTCGTGCGAACGCTCAAGAGGTATGAGTATTGTTCCGAGCCATACCTCCGACTAGGATTTCGCTCGCCTGCAAAGTGTCTGACTCTCCGCCCCTGCCTATAAATGAAGCTCCAGGTCTAGCTGCTTCGAGTAAGCTTGTTTTGGCCTGAGATACCCTCTCAATCTCCTCCATCCTCATCTCCGGTCAGACGCCCACAAGCTCTGGCGACCTCTCCCTTATCTCGTCATTCTGCCACCATACCAGTGGCAGGGTTCGCTTTGCCTCATTCCTTCGCGTTGCGTCGCACCAGCACACACCTCTCTGACCTCCTCGTCGTCGCCGCCTCTCCATCTCAGGGCCTTCGTCTCCAACGATGGCAAATAAGTGCCGTTCGCCCCTCTGCCTCCCCTTCGTTCCAATCACCACAGATAAGTTCCTCCTCTCCTCCTCATTTTTCCCCTCTTTACATCCCAAAACAACCCCCGACAACCATAGACCACCACCACCTTTTCCACCTTCGGCAGACCATCGGCGAGGCACATCCACAGCTCCACACCTTCACACGCCTCGTCAGACCCCTCATCAGCTCCGCCATCACCCACTGAAAATCATCCGCCCCTCCATTACCTGCCAACACCTCCATAAACGCCCCCCGATCAAACCCATCACCACGGCCACAGAGCGACCTAGGCACGCACGCCTAGGCCGCCCCGCGGCCAGCCACCCACCTAGGGACCTTCGTCGTGCCACAGAGAAGCTCCCCATCTGGTTTAATGAGGCCGCGAGGCCGTATTGAGTGGTTTCAGGTCTGAGCCCCTGTCGCCATTGAAGCACGGAGCAAGGAGGTCGCAAGTAGTACTCCGGGTTGCATCCACCTAGGTGCTGCACTCCAGATGACGCGCGTTGAGTGCGCGAACGCATCCAACCAGAGAGCAGGCCTCGCGAGGCACCCAGTTGCGGCAATTGAGCGAAAGACCTTACCTGTGGGTGCGATGAAGCGGGTGGGACTTTAGTCCCACCTCGGAAGTGGTAGAGTGCGGTGAGTGATATAAGTGGAATTTGTGTTTTAGCTTGATTGCCTCCGATCATAGGGTGAGGTCCCCTCGCCCACTCACCTACCTTGTCCATGCTCACTCCTCCGCGAACCTGGCTAACCTGACCTGATAACCTTGCACTCCTCGCGCATCACCCATGTCGGTGTGCCTGGACCAAGTGCGCTTGACCTGACCCGAATACCCGATTGGCTCTGGGAGAGCGAACCGAAGAGTGAAAAGAGAGAGCGTACGTGGGGGAGGGTAGGGGTAGGTTTTTCCCTTTACCGTACAGGGGAAGAAGAAGGAGGAAGGAGCTGCGGGAAAGAGAAGAAGAAGCCAAGGTAGGAGATGAAGGACTTAGCAAGGAAGATTGAAGCCGCAGAAGAAAGAAGAAGGAGGAGAAGGCAACTGCTGAAGAAGAGGAAGAAGCTGAAGGCGTAGCAGAAGAAAGTAGGAGAAGAAGAAGCACTATAGTAGCAAGAGCGGCCAAGCAGAAGAAGAAAGTAGCTGGTGAAGAAGAGAAGCAAGGACTTGGCCACAGAAGAAAAAGAAGAAGACCAAGGGTAGACTTGAAGGTAGAATAGAAGGAGGAGGAATCAAGAACAGAGCAAAAGAAGAGAAAAAAGGAAGAAGAAGAAAGAGTGAGCACTGTAGCAATCGCCAGATAAGGCGTCTGATTCACAAGGAAAGTCAAAGAAAGAAGAGAAGCAGGGACTTGGCCGTAGAAGAAAAATAAAAAGGAAGAAAGAGAAGAAAGAAGCCATCAGAGAAGAATATTCAATTTTCTCTTGCATTTCTAGTCTCCTTTTAGTTTTCTTATGCATGGACTCTCATTTATATTATTGTTAAATATCATATTTTGAGATTGTGATTTTAGTTTCTAAAATACCAATTTGCTCCCTGAGTTCGACCTCGGATACTTTAGTTTTCGAGTAATAAATTATTAATTGTTTTTGCGGCGATTTCAACTACAACGAACGTCTTTTTAAACACGATCGCCTCATAAGCAATCAACACAAAGTTCTGACCGTACGCGTGCATATGTCAGAGGTTGGGAATCACACTAGTGCGAGGACCAAGGTAATTTCAGACGTTCGAGAGCATCTCCAGACGTCTGAAGACACCTTAGACGTTTACACGAAGTTCCAGACATCCGAAAGAAGTCATCCTGAGCAAGGTGAGCCCCTGAGTATGTTTAAGACATCTGGGACTCTTCCCATACGTCTGATTTTAGTTAGAGTAGTGTTTTTGGGCCTGTTTAGGGCTTAAACGGAGTCAGATTTCCACAAACGAAATGTCATTGGTTTTTATTTAAGTTTCCCTGTGTAATGATATAGTGTCTATGCAATTTTGAGTCTTTTTGACCTGTCAGTCTATATTGTAGGTCTCCAATTCGTAGAATATATGGGACCTGTGGAGACGTCGGGAGCTACCGTACAAGCCTCCATTCCACCCAGTTAACTGGTAGAGTGGTTTTTACCTTAATCTCGAAATTAGTAGCTAAATTACGTGCGTAGAATTACTTGAGCCTAGATCGTGAGATGAACCATAGTATTGAAAAGAGATAAATGCATGCTTCTTTAGAATATATTTGATCAAAACCTAGGATTGTGAATTGAACAGTAGGGCTGGAAGAAATGCATGTATAGTTAATGAATGATCAAGTTACCGTGGTGCTTCCTGAAAAGAAATAAACCATGAGCTACCTGTACTACCTGTAATGAACTACATTATAAATGGAAATGCATGCTTGTACTGAATAATAGATGGCGGAATTTGAGTTGCATGTTCTACGTATAACGAACTATATATGGAAATAAGAAAGTCCATGTACTAGCCCTATGGGGAATTTAGAAAGAAACAAAGAATACTGTAGTACGGAAAACTTGATGGTTTTGGAACATGTTACCTACGGGCGGCTGTTCGGACTTGATTAAGGGAAGTGAGCTGGCCCTCGTGTACGTGGTACCGAGAAGAGCAACTATCCCTTTAGAGTAGAGGGGAACTAGTCGCCCCTTGGGTTGAGACCCGGGGTTAGGAATTGTCACTCTACGACGACTTTTGTTTGGCCCTCGCATACGTGGTACTGCAGTGAGCTATTTAGTGTAAGGGGGAGCTAGCCGCCCCATGGGGCTCGGGGTTAGGACTGGCCACCCTACACCGACTCTTGTTAGGCCCGCTGGGCAAACCGGGATAGTCGGACGAGGGTACGCGGACTGTGAGGGGCAAGACCCATGTTTCGAGAGGGCAAGGCCCTATGTTGTTTCGTGCTGTACGTTTGGGCATACTCGTTAACAGAAACGACTAACCGCGTGCCAGTGCGGGGTAGCTACCCGTGTGCTTATTACACGTGTCGTAGTCACCGCTACATTGTGATCGTGACCTCGGGGTAGTAGATCGAGTGTAGGACTACCATGGAGGACTCTCCCGGTCAGGAGAGTGCCACGTGTACATCCTACATCGTGGGAAAACTGCAAGCAAGATCGTTTCCTTAGGGAACAAGAATATTGAAAAATGTCATGGAACCTGATTAAAGTACTCGGATCAGAAAAATGATAATTGGAAACAGATGATAATAAGTAAACTATTAAATGCATGTTTAGCTAGTTGCCTGTTTACATTATATTGTATGTAAGTGATTTAACCACTACTCTACTCAGCGTCAGCTGACCATAGATTTTATAACCTTGTTCAGGTTAGGGATTCGAGCAGCCAGAATCGTCGGCTGCTGAGGGCGCTGGGCTCAGTCGAGCTCAGCTATAGTTTTCTTATGTTTCTCTTACAGAGAGTTTTGTGGTAGTGAGTACATGTAGCTCATAATCATATTCAGTTATATTCCTACTAGTTTCGGTTGTGATGGCTATGTTCTGTACTTGTACTTTCTACTGATGACCTGTAATATTATTGTGGTTTGCTGTTCCCTTTGTTTTACTGTCAGTTATATATTTGCTGCTTAGTTACATTACTCGTGTGGTTGTAGAATGAGTATGCATTTGGTTTTTTCTCGTTGGACGACTGGAACTTGGGGTTCGTCGAGGCAAGCCGTCCTTGAGTTATGTAGGGAGCCAAAAATGGGTCGTGACACTATCTCGATACTGGAACAGACTTGGGCCCTAACCAGTATTTCTCATGTACCGGTACTCATGATGAGTACCGGTACTTCTTCAATATTGGTAGCGCTCCTGAGCATGACCAGTATCCCTCATGTATTGGTACTCATGACGAGTATTGGTACCGAACCGGTTACGACCCGATTCTAGGGTGGCGATCAGAATTCGAGATCACGTGTAATCATCCCAAAATCAATTTTGATCGGAAAAACGATGTTACAGAAGTCATAAGAGATTAAAACGAACATGAATCACCCTTTAAGATATTGATTCAACTAAGATAGGCTTAAAACATTGAATCAAACAAGATTTCAGGGATTATTATTATCCGAATGAAAAACCCCAAGAAATCAAAACGTCATATTATAATGAAACGGAAATCAGAGGGCTTTGATACCACTTGATGGATTTTTAACTGAATGAAACCCAAATCCACATATAAACAAATCATTCGAAAGTGACGTGTGCGTGGGGCGCGTGTGTTTAGAAGAGTCATTATAGCTTGCATTCGCAACGTCGGTTTTAAAATGAAGAAATGGATGTGAGTCCGAGTGTCGATCTTAGGGAGGCATGAAAATTTAATTTTTCTTGTCACTTAGTGTCACGAAAATCGCAGGGTTTACTTGCGAAAAGGCGTAGGTGAAAAGCGAGTGAGAGAGGGAGAGAGAATAAGGTTAGAATTTCTTCATTCACAGCATGCAATTCAAACATAAAAGAGAGCATGCAATTGAATAGAAAATAACTTCATTTGACATGCAACTTTAGTTCATAATTACAACACTAGATAAATGCGTGAACATAAGTAAAGTAAGGCTTAAGATAAAGAGGGAAAGAGAGAGAGAGAGAAGACGGCGAGGCAGCCACGGTGGTGGAGGGGGCTCCGTTGATGGCTCGTCGTCTCCAGTGATTACAAAGAGGGCTAATGGTAACTAGGAAGGGGGTAGAACACTTGCAAGTGGAGTGAATGCCTCCTATGGGTGATTGGAAGGGGTTTAAATAGGAAGAAGGGCTTTCCAAATGAAGAAGGGGTTTTAGCGACGTCCGGTACGTCGCTAAAACCCTTCCCAAAACGTCGGTGAAGGCCCCTGCCCACCGGTCGCTCGCGCACGTCTGTTCTTCTTCACGCCTGATCCTCGTGCGCGTGTCGTAAGCCGTTTGATCAAAGCTCGTGCGGCTGAGCTTCCTTGCAGGGTGCTGGCGCGGATCACGCCTACGCTTCCGGCGTCATCGCGGGCGTCGGCTTTGGACGTGCGAGATCGCGCCACGTTGCTCCATCCGCACCGTCCGCTACTGATCGTGTGGTTGAATTTACGCGGTGCACGCCTTCGCCATCTGATTTCCACAAGGCGTGATTTGAACCCGCGCCGGCTGCGCGGGTGTGCGACGTTCGATCGCTACGCCCGCTGCTTTGTCGCGGTGAGGGCAGGCGCGTGGGTGGCTCTCAGTCGTTCGATCGAAGATCGACGGCTGAGATTCATCCTCCAGTTGAAGGTGAAATCTGTCGGTGGCACGGATGCGTTGTGGGGGCACCACGTGGTGCGCTGTGGGCCGTTGATCATCAGATCAACGGCCAGGACTTCTTGGGCCCATTGCAGGAGCTCCAGATGTCGGATTTGGTTGATTTCGAGTCCATTGGACTCCATTCGTCGCTCTGAATCCATCCGTGCGATCCGATTGCTCATCTGAAACCTATTTTGACAAGTACTTATACAAATGGCCATTAATATTATTTTATAAGCAATCTTGATGTATGATGCATGTAATACTCCCATTCTATTTATGATGTGTTATCTGTGCATTTTATTCTTAAGATGGACCCCAATTAACAAAATTATCATCCCAAGATGCAATGTTATCACACCCCCATGCTTACCCCTTGGTAGTCCCTAGCAAGGTTTATTCTAGCCTTTATTTCCAGTCAGAATTTAAGAAGTAACTTTTTAGACACTACGTCAGTTGTCAATAAGAGGAAATATACTAAGATCTTAATCTACAAAGACTAAGCAGCACCCGGGTGTCTGCCAAAATATAAATCGCCTGAATCCTTGCTTTAATGTATGTATATATATATTTTCTTATTTTTAGATTTTTTTGGAGTTAAGAGTGTGTTGGTAACATTTTACGGCTACCCAACCCACCTAAAACTCGGATAAAACTCTAAGTGCTAAGCATCTTGGTGTAAAGACCGTGATAAACTCACTCAACGGTAATTTAGACAGACTCCGGGTTTCTACGCCCCTAGGTGACTGGAAGAGGAAGTGTTTTGCCTGAAGGTGTATTTGTTCGATCGGTAGCTTTCTCCCTACGTTTGTTTTACTTGGGGTCAACACAAGGATTTTTCCTGTGTATATCTCCTCAGCTTGCTCTACTTCCCCACTTCTTCCTTGAGTGTTTTGGTTCTTTTTGTACATTTACTAAGCTAGGCTCTGGACAACCGACCAATGGGCTGTTACCCACGATCACTTGCCAGCCATACTCGTGCGGTGAAGTGTGATTTATTTTGTTCTCTTTTTCTCCCTTTTTTTTATTTGGTAGGTGGCTTCCCTGATCTCAAATTTACCTAGAGGCAATGAAGAAGAGGTGGTCCCGTGGCTAGGCTCTGGACAACCTGCCAATGGGCTATTACCCACGACAACTTGCCAGCCATACCACCCTAGAGAGTTCATTTGCTACCCAATTTCTATCAGAATCTCCGAGGAGTGAGTCTATGCAAAATGTGTGTAGATGCTTATACTAAAAGTTCTTATGAGTTAGAGGGTGAGTTGATAAGTCGTATACTTATCACCTTATTTAGTTAGTGGATTAGAGTGGCTTAAGGTTGCAAAGATTTGAAGCTAAATCCATATTTTAATGGACACCAGGGCTGATTAAGCCTAAAGGCTTGAAAAGTCTAAGTGTTCAAGTTTTTTCCGTATTATTTCCCACTATTGACAAATTTCTAATGCCTAAGTTTTTCTTCCTAAATTCAATTTTTTTTTAATTCTGTTCAGACTGATTAACTGAGCTCAGGATCATGCAATTTACCACCCCCCCATGCTTAAGTTGGATAATGTCCTCATTGACAAATACATGGATGCAATAGGGATTTGAAAATATATTACTTGAGTGACGTAAAATACCTGATCAGTCTGAATCTTCTGGGTTGCCTCCTAGGAAGCGCTGAGTTTAACGCCTTCGACTGGGCATAGTGCACAAACAAGAATGGTTTGGGTCAAGGAGGCATGTACAAAATCAGCCACACCCAAAATCAGAAGTCCACAGACGCGAACAAGGTTGTGATGGATTCCCGTTCCTAAGGGGCGGGAATTCTGTAGCAGATGTATCATGCATGCCCATGTTAGATCCTCTCTCTGTCTGCGGGCATGCAAAGAAGTTGATGTGGACGAGTACATCCCGAATATGACATGCCAGACACTAAAGATGTAGGTTCTATACTCAGCTTGTGTCCTCATAAAATTGTAATCCGTTAAAGGTGTATCAATTCCAGCGCATTCGGGTTGCGGGATCTTTATTCTGGTAGGGCAGGTAACAAAATCAAGAGTTTCATAATGAGTCCTACAATCAAGCATGATGTCTCTCTCCAAAGACGAATTCATCTCTTCCGCAATTACGGTTTCATTGCTCATTCCCACCGAGCTCTTGACCTCAAGAATATTCTCTTCAACCTCTTTTGTATCAGATTCACTGTTTAAGGTTGCATTAGAGGTAGGGCCAATTTCATCATCTAGTTCATATTCTTTCTCTTGGCCCTCCTCTAAATTTGTGATGGGGATTCCAACCGATTCATAATCGATTTCTTTAAAATTACAACTCCATTCCCCATCTCCTATGTTGGCTGTTGTTCCCACCGGATCACTTCTCTCGGCCCGATTAGATTCGGATTCCAAGGCCTCTCCCCTCACATTCTCAGTTTCCTCCTGATGTATGTCCTCAATGCTCCCCAAATTGTGTTCCGAGGAATCCTCAATGACCTTATCCAACTCCTGGGGGGTATCAATGGTGGATTGAATCAAATTAGGGTGACTGGGTGTAGTCCAATTGATCATGGTAGGTCCTGGCTTCACGAATTCCATGAATGGCGTTGTGTGCAATAGCTTTCTTTGGCCTTCTTTCCCCAATTGTTGGAACATATCCAACATGGCCTGTTGCCCTTTAACCAATTCTTGATTCTGTCTGTGTAACTTTAACTGGAGGTTATCAAGAATTGACAAGGTGTCATTTGGTGTCCTTTGGATTTCCTCCTTGAAATCCAGGTTAAGAGGGTGTGGTTAAGGTTGTGGATTAGAATCCATGCTAGGGTTTAGGTTCTTGGGTGGGTCCTCTATTCTATCATGTTCAAGGTCCAGTTCCTCAAGAGGAACCATTCTCTGTTTGGTCCTACTCCAGAATAGTTGAGGTTCTACGTCCTCCTCCCAGTCAGATTCTTCATCAGGGGACCAAATCAAAGGTTGATGATCCTGGACTTGCCTAGATTTCTGATCATTCTCTGATTTCCATTTGTCAAGAATTCCTTCTAATCCAAAGGTCAAGTAGGAAAGGTTGTTGAATTCAGATGACCTTTCTTGGTTATTATCCTGAGAAGGGTATGGTTCTTGGTGTTCTCCTAGAGTGTAGGTCCTATCAAAGTGGTTAGAGAACGGGTGGGACCTAAATGATGAGGCGTCGTGAGGAGAATCGAGATATGGAGCCCCACAATTTGAATCATACCCTTGAGTGGATATGTTGGGTGTATCCCAATAAGAGGTTGGTGCGGTTTGGTCATAACTGGGACAGTTGGGCCAAGAGGGATATTCTAGGTCCTACCCCCAACTTGGTGGTTGGTTAGCCCAAGTAGGCTATGGATATGATCTACTTGGGTTAGCATACAAATCATGTTGGGAGCAGTTTGGGTAAGATGGATAGGCATTGAAATCCATGGTTTGGAAGAAATGGAGGGATAGGGGAAGAACAGATGAGAGAGAGTTGTGTGTTCAACCAAGCAAATAAGCCTAGTCCTTATGATGTATTCCTTAGGGAACCTAGAAATCTCCAAAAGGGTGATTAAGTCCGTAAGCACTGGACTCCCCTTCTCAAAGCTAATCTGGCCAGGTTGATTACAAGGGGATTGCAGGGAAGGTTCTTCCCATGGCTTGCGCCGCCGGTTCCATAGACCCCACAACCGCTGTCGTTTAATGCTGCCTCGCAGCCTAGTCACTAGATTCTACTAAGGGAATGAAAGTCAAGTGCCCAGCGAACAAAACCTCGCCTCTCGAGACTTAACCTAGTCCTGCTTAGGGCACGTCTACTTTGTTTTAAAAGGGCTAGGATAGTGCTTGTGTTAAGGTTATGTGACGAGGCGTTGATTGGGGTAGTGCCTCTTAATTTTCCACTTTCAGTGTGTATGCTCCTATCAAAACATGATTTTCAAGCAATGATTTTTTAAGATGTGGTGTCTTTTAATATTTTATCCTTACTTTAGTATCTTTTAGGATTGGCGTGTCATAATATTTTCAAACAAGTTTCAGTGGGCACGTCAAGTTTTGCACACAATTTGGTGAAAGTAGATTTCCTTTTGTTGTGTAAAGGCTCTAAAACCCTAATGTACTCCTCCTAGTGATCATGCAGCTTCTATTGGATGAGTCAATTTTAGGGTTGAGTGGTGCGGCCCAAGTCAATTTAAGGTGGCTTCGCAAACAACACTCAAAAAGAAAGAAGAACACTCCAAGAATCTTAAATTATTCAGAATGTTAGAGTGTATTTTTTTTTGTTGGGTGATGTGTTAAGGATGTGGGTCAGGTAATCATGTACCACGCCAATTTTTTTCAGTTTTATAATTTTTTTTAGATTTTTTTAAGCAAGCAAACAACCATCGGTGAAGAAATACTCACGACCGGTCCTTGTTGTGCCTACTCCCTTATTATTGTCATGAGTTGCGCTGCTTCGTCGTCCAAGCGTTGAATTCCTGCAATCATCAAGTAGAAAGAGACAAGGCGTTAGACGATGTGAGCATGGATGTAAAATAGAAGTGACAAAATAAATTCGGTGCCTCCCCGGCAACGGCGCCAAAAACTGACATGTGTGTGGGGCGCGTGTGTTTAAAAGAGTCGTTATACCTTGCTCTCGCAATGTTGATTTTAAAATGAAGAAACGGATGTAAGTCCGAGTGTCAATTTCAGGGAGGCGTGAAAATTGGATTTTTCTCGTCACTTAATGTCATGAAAATCACGAGGTTTTGCTTGCGAAAAGGCGTGGGTGAAAAGCGAGTGAGAGAGGAAGAGAGAGAGAGAGAGAGAGAGAATAGGGTTAGAATTTCTTCATTCATAGCATGCAATTCAAACATAAAAGAGAGCAAGCAATTGAATAGAAAACAACTTCATTTGACATGCAACTTTAGTTCATAATTACAACACTAGATAAATGCTTGAAAATAAGTAAAGTAAGGCTTAAGATAAAGAGGGAAAGAGAGAAAGAGAAGACGGCGAGGCAGCCACGGCGATGGAGGGGGCTCCGTCGGCGGCTAGTCGTCTCTGGCGATTACAAAGAGGCTAATGGTAGCTAGGAGGGGGTAAAACACTTGCAAGTGGAGTGAATGCCTCCCATGGGTGATTGGAAGGGGTTTAAATAGAAAGAATGGCTTTCCAAATGAAGAAGGGATTTAGCGACGTCCGGTACGTTGCTAAAACCCTTCCCAAAACATCGGTGAAGGACCCTACCCAACGGTCGCTCGCGCGAGTCTGTTCTTCTTCACGCCTGATCCGTGTGCACGCGTTGTAAGCCGTCCGATCGAAGATCAGACGGCTGAGCTTCCGCGCAGGGCGTTGGACAGATCACGCCCACGCCTCCTGCGTCATCGCGAGCGTTGGCTTTGGATGCGTGAGATGGCGCCGCGTCGCTACATCCGCGCCGTCCGTTGCTGATCGTGCGGTTGAATTTACACGGTGCACGCGTTCGCCTTCTGATTTTCACGAGGCGCGATTCGAACCCGCATCGGCTGTGCGGGTGTGCGACGTTCGACCGCTGCGTTGCGCCCGCTGCTTTGTCGTGGCGAGGGCGGGTGCACGGGCGGCTCTCAGCCGTTCGATTAAAGATCGACGGCTGAGATTCATCCTCTGGTTGAAGGCAAAATCCGTCGGTGGCATGGATGCGTTGTGGGGGCGCTACATGGTGCGCTGTGGGCCGTTGATCATCAGATCAACGACCAGGACTTCTTGGGCCCATTGCAGGAGCTCCGGATGTCGGATTTGGCCGATTTCGAGTCCGTTGGACTCTGTTCGTCGCTCTGAATCCATCTGTGCGGTCCGATTGCTCATCTGAGGCATGTTTTGACAAGCACTTATACAAATGACCATTAATATTATTTTATAAGCAATCTTGATGTATGATGGATGCAATGCTCCCATTCTATTTATGATGTGTTATCTGTGCATTTTGTTCTTAAGATGGACCCCAATTAACAGAATTATCACCTTAAGATGCAGTGTTATCAGAAAGGTTTCACAAATCCCAGAATCTCTGATTCCCATATGCATTGATAATTCCAAAACCAAAGTGAATGTGAATGGATACCTGTGTCCATTACTTGATCTTCTCAATAAAGGATGCGTTCAACAATCCTTCTATTTCCCGTAGAGTTTTCCTACGAGGTTTGGCGATGGTGCTTCTAGGGATCTAGAGAGAATGAGTGTGGAAGAGAGAGGGAGACGTTATGTTCTCGTGCTCCTTTGGTTTTCACCTAGGACCCTTTTATTTCCCATGATGGGGTGTGGAGAAACAAAATCGCCCATTACTCGCATATCCTTGGGGACCATAACCACAATATTTTGGAAATGACGATTTTACACATCAACAAATTGTAATTCCCCAGAGAGTTTCTATGTAATTAACCACATATCCTTGGAAGTGCAATTTACCCAATTCTTATTGGATCACATAATGAGCATATTTACCATTATATATGTATATAATATATATTAATGTAAGTCTCCTTGTAATAATATATGTGTATTTACTAATGCTTCTAAGACTACACACATGCCAAGCAAATCACCAAAACCTTTTTTAGATATCGCCATACAATCAGATGTATCATTAGATTTTTTTTCTCTGTGTAGAACTCAAAATCTTGAACCAAACTCAAGGAGGGTAAAAGAAGGAAGAAAAAGACACAAACTAAATTGAGCGTGAAAGGAATCAAGCCTTCTAGCCCTAGTCACAAGTAAGTTCACTTTGCAAACAACAATTTAGTACAAGAAAAATGAACTTACACATATAGGTAACAAATAGCCATCACAACTGCTAATCTGACTAGGTACAACGTGTGTCACTCATGGTAGGTGATTCCCCCATACATGAGACAAATTAGGAAATCTTTATCCGTGCAACTGGAACAAGACAATGCACCGACCATTGCAAAATGTGCAAATCTTCAACAGGCCTACAAATTTAAAAAAAAAAAGAAAAAAATCAAACTTGTAGTTTAAATTTGAGAATTGCTTTTAATTGTTATTACTTTCCAATACTTTTGTTGCTTCATTGCCTCAATGAAACTGCAATGGCCCAATTTGCAGCCAAACTTGGCTTAATTCGTTATAAGCTTGTTAGTAAAATTTATTCATGGAATGCACCATCTCCATAACATAAAAAACTCCCAATGAGTAAACTAAGGTACGTTCAATAAACCGCAAGCAAATCTCATTCCCAATGGGCAACTTGACATATGAGAGGACATAAATACAAATGCAAATGTCAGGTAGAAAGTGGTTGCAGATATGTGAATGTTTTAAATAGCATGTATTTATATGAATTCTCATTTGTTTACTAATCAAATGCTAAAGCTAAATAATATGCCAAAACAAGTAAACGCTAAATGAGTAATTTAAGTAAAAGTGAAACCAGATATTAGACTTAGACATCTATTTACATGCCAAACTACACACCCTAGCAGCGCACGTGACAAGCCATCAGAATATTCTACTGTGCCAATTCAAATGTGATCTAATCCCTGCCCAACTTTGCGTAAGAATATGCAACTTGTAGAAGCACCAAATATAGCCACGAACAATATATATTAAAAAAGAAAATCACCGCTTAAAAATTGTAATGTATGCAACAAACATATATATTTGACATACTTGAGTTGAATCATAGACTCAGATAAACAGATGGTATGTGCAAAAGAGTAGATAAAATATTTTCTAATTACTATAAAACGTAGTTCAGATATATACTTTACACGAGCAGTTTCTCCATCAAAGAGGAACTGATATGATCAACGCCCAGATCTTCCAGCGACGAGGCAGACAAGCAACAAGGCAGCCGAGGACTCGATGGTTGGAGGTAGCAGAAGCATTGGTGGTGGGAGCAGAAGCCGAGGACGAGCTAAGGCATTTCATCAAACACCTTGACAGCACCACCACCTAACCTCATTGAAGCATTCCGTCGAACACCTCCCCCACGCCACCTTCGCCACAATTACCAACTGAGGCATTTTGTCGAACACGTTGCCTATGCAACAAGGACCATTCCAGTTTGCCCCCACCCTAGGCAAGGTCAAGCCCCAGCCATTGCCACTACCGCTGCCTCAACCCTCACCTCTAGAGGTGCTTCATCTATGCCTTCATCTACTGCTACCTCAACCATTCAAATCTCTCTCTCTCTCTCTCTCTCTCTCTCTCTCTCTGATAGATGAGGTCGGGCTTAGGTTGGTCAGGTTGCAAATAATATGCCCTGACGCACTTACTGAAGAAGTAAGACTGGTCGCACGTCGTGTTGGAGTCAAGCCAATGCACCATTTACTCGATCCAAACCCAAACCATGTGGAAGCTGATTAGGATAATTTGGTGGCGTCCACCGTCCATCACTATATATAGGTGTAGAGTTGATGATAAGACATGAAATAAAATAAAATTCTCAGATATTTAATTTTATAGACATCGAGTAAGATCTATCATAATATATTATTTCAAAATATTTGATCCAAATCTTCTGCGAAACACCCTTTCAAGATGGTTAGACCAAATATCTTGGAAATAGATTTTACTTGATATTAATTATATTATAATGATCTAGATGTCTAGGAAATAAATGTCTAGAAATACTTTTTTGTCGTGAAAGAGTACGGACTCTAGCAAAGTTTCACAAAATCTTTGCTGTTAGTTGTAGGGAAAGAAAGAAAGATGGATAGATGATGGAGAATTGTAGAAGTGCCAAGGGAGTCGGTGAAGTGATAACCGTGGAAAAGTTAATGTTGGTCTCTTAAGTTGGGAGTTGTTGCACCGAAACTGTAGAAGTCTGGAACTTACTGGTTAGATCATTGCATTAGGTTGAAGAGGCAAGGTAGAATCAGAAATTTATGTTGGAGGGGTAAAGTCAAAAGAAGTTATTGTTATCAATTGGCACCTAATAGCCAAGAGGATGAATATGAAGATAAAGGACTAAACTTGAAATTTATGATGTATTATAAGTTCTTAAACTAGTTTAAAAGTCTAAGATGACTTGCTCTAACCGTTGGTTGCAAACCTAAGAAGAAAGCACCCTGAACTTTAATCATCATAAGCCTACACAAAGATTTAGCTAATTGGGCTAGGTCCTATTTGGTTGTGGAACAAAATAGATCATGGGGTTGCTGACGTGGCAGAGGTTGATAAATAGTAGATGAACAATAGCATGAGATATGTAATTTATGAGAATTATCAACTCAATTATCTGTATATAAACTTATTTATCACATTTAACCTAACTCACTCTACTTTCCATCAATACAACATAAAAAAATAATTCAAAATTAAATATAAAAGAAATAAACAACAACCCACTCTCAACATTTAAATTACATTACAAACACAACTTACAAAATATCAATTCATCTATCACATTTACAAAGTACTCCATCACTTACACAACTATATATCTCTTCAACTTATCCCATCTTAACACTTATTCAGGGTTGACAACTAGTAACCTGCAGCCAAACGGTGTTGTCAATGACAATATATGGAAGGATTGTGGGAGAGTGCAATTGTAATGACACATGCATGGTACAGGTGAAGTTCGTTCTAACCCCATTATCATTTACTATAAACAGTATGCGTAGCTACTTTGAATCTAAACGTTAGAAGACAAATTTTATGATGCTCCCTAGAAATATGATCTTTTGTGGTGCAAGTTGGATACAAACTATACGTGAGGTACTGGTATTGAAAATTTATCTACATGTCCTGCTACATCTAATTGTTTTGCAAACACAATTCGTTTCCAATCTAACTAGTCACGAACTTAGAGGTAGCTCAGTGCGGCCATCAAAGGGCAAAATTTACCAGTGACCAGATAAGGGATCACTTACCGATGATAAGATTAAATTTTGTTGTTATCTGCACCTATGAATCTTGTTCAAGGTCTCACCTCATGAGATTTGAGTCATTCGTAAGAGAGAATGGGACAAATTCTCCCATAAATGGTTGAGATCTTAGGTGGAATTTGGGGTATGCTAAACATTTCTGCTAAATTTTATCTTCCGCTACAATCCAGAGTTGATGTAGTGACATATTAGGTGTCATACATGCAATCATATAAGAATGGATGGATGATTACTAATTATCAACTGATTTCATATGAAACTAATCACATTAATACACGGAGTGAATCTTCTGGTGTTGATCATGCGGTCCTTTCTTTGTCTCAAAAGTTGCTGGTGCCCTTATACTAATGTAGTATCCTGATCAACTTCAATCAGTGTATTGCATTAAGGAATTTGAACTATGCCGAACATGGATATATACTGGTGTAAATATTATATTAATTGTTTTGTCTCCATGGGAATTTAATCCGAAAAGAAGCCATTATGGTCACTGTGAGAATTATTCCAAATGCTATTATATGGATTTGATGATCACGTGAAAATGAAGAAGTAGGAGTGGCGACAGGGAGGGCCCCCTCGACTTTTAAATTTCTTTAAGATTTGTATGCCATAACCTTTAATTTTAGTTAATTTTCTCATATTTCACCCCGGAACAACTAGGTTCGTATCGGTAATCATAACCCTCTTTGACTTCGTCCCCCCGCCCTTGCGAAGAAGCATATGGGGCATGAACTCTCATGGGAAGCTAAACGACAGTGATTCAGCTTGTACTTATGTGTGGCTATCATCTTATTTTGTCTTCTCCATTCCACTTTCAAATTGATGTTGGCTTGATAGGAAATTGATAATGGGCCATTTATGTGCACCAATGTGTAGGAAAAAGAGTCATTTGTAGCTTGCTCACTATAGGTGAGCCTATGTGTGGAATAGGGGGGGTCAGTTAGAACATGCAAAAAAGAAAGCAGTTTGTGTATGCCACGCAATGCAAGTTTTTATTGCTGTGTCAGAAAGGTCTTGGAAGGTGTTCTCCCAATCTCGTTATAGTTCAGCGCCCCAAGAGTGGACAGCAGTGATGGTTGGGACATGATCCTGTACCAATTACAATTAAGGTTAAATTGTGGTATGTAAATAATATGAAATGCCTGAATAAGTTTTCTGCATCATGATTATCCCTTAACTCCTCACTAGAATTTTGAACTACAAATGGAACCAGAATATGATGGCTAGATATGCATATGCCTAACCAAATATTATTAGGGTTGGTCTGTGGTAGGTAATATGAAAAGACTGAACAAAGTTTTTGCACCATGATTATCCCTTAAACTCATCATATATAAATAGGGCTAGGGTAAAAAATATTAGACTAGGATTGGAACAATAATGGAACCAAGATACAACGGCCAGATATTTATACCTATGTCATGTTCAAATTCTAATGGAAGGAGGCGACCTGATTTTTCACCTTGAATTGGGCCCACAAAAGTAGACACAAGGAGAGCTCTAGAAAGTATAGATCAGTAACTTGATTTTGAACTTCTCATGATGTTAGGCATTTTGGATTGTCACACCTTTATGTATAGGCTCTATAGGTGCTGTATTAGCGTGTGCTAGTGGAGATCTGCGCAAATGATATTTCAAGAAGTTTTTCCCTCAATCTATAGTCCAATTCTGATCAATATTAGCACCAACTATCTGGTTCTTTCCTACCAAATCAGTATATCTGCAAGAAGCTTTTGTTAACTTAAATAGAGTGCAAAAACTCACATTCTGTATCATAGCTAATGTTGACTTCAAATATTTTGTGTACTAACTAGCATCCTCAAATAGCCATGACTGCAATAAGTATGGGTCCTATCCAGTAGAAGATTTCAAATTGGTAATTGATGCTTTTGTATAATACTTGCTGAGTGACGTCATTTGGTTATTAAAAACTATCAAAGCAGTGCTCTTTCTTCTACATAGGTAATATTTCACTACAAAAAAAATCATTATTAGTGATATTTAATTTATGACTCACGAAATCATCTCTAATAGTGTCTAATTAGCGACGGGTATGGTTCGAATGTCACAATTCTTAAGTTGGGAGTGTGTTTCGTATCAGCGAGAGGTATTTTGGTAGAAATTTTGCAACGGTTGATCCGTAACCATCGTGAATGTGCATTTGTGACGGTTTATCAATTGCCTCCAATTGTCAAAGCGCACGTGACCGAAAATGCGCATTCGTGACGGTTGATCAACCGTATCGAATTGTCAAAGCACGCATGACAGAAAACATGCATTCGCGACGGATTATAAACCGTCGCTAATTGACTTAATTTTGCAACGTTTAATTCGTAATCGCCTCTAATTGTCAAGGCACGCGTGACAGAAAATGTGCATTAGCAACGATTGATAAATCGTCGCTACTTGCCTTAATCGATTAAGACATTAATTCATTAAGAAAAGTTTATAGATGTGGTGACATACATGCATTAGCGATGGTTAGGGATTGACCGTCGCTAATTGCCAATGCATGCGTGCCGCCGTGCGAAAATATCTACTCCCACAAACGAGCAGAAAAGTTAAGTCACAATTTGGCGGCGATTAATCAAATCAGCCGTCACGAATGTTGCAAAAATATCCCCTTATGCGCAGGAGTGAAAAAGTTGTAATGTGCATTGGCGATGGTTGATCCAATCAACAGTCGCCAATGTTGAATATAACTCATTGCTTGCACCCCTTCCCCCTCCCCTCAAACCATTTCCTCATCTCTCCTTCCCGTAAGCTCGAGAGCTCCCCCCGCGACCATCACTTCCCCCCACACTGTCGACTCTCCCTTCGATGAGCCACCCCCTACGCCCCCTTCCCAAGCCCCCCACCCGCATGCCGCCCCCCTTCCTAGCCACCCCCTCCCTGGCCCGCCGCCCCTCCTCCTTGTGGTGCCACCCCCGCCGCCCTCCCCTCCTCCATCGTCCCCACTTCTCCTCCTCCTCCTCCTCCTCCCCAAGCCACCCCGCTACCTCCTCCTCCTCCCTCAACCACCCCCCTCCTCCTCTATACTGCCCCTCCCTAATTTTATTTTTATTTATCTTTTATTTTATGTATTAGAAAGTTTTATTTATTATGATTTATTTGTGTAATTTAATGTATGTTACATTTATCATCCGAGATGTCTTCTCTTATTCACGTCTTTATTGAGGTACGAATATGTGTATGCATTTTAATTTGTGCATAAATGTGAATGCATGATTATGGCATGTACCCACTAGTTAATTCTATTTTGAACGTGAATGCCTGATTGTGGGGTGTACCCACTAGTTAACTGTACTATTTTAAATGTTAATGCATAATTGTGGGGTGTACCCACTTAGTTAATTCTGTGTTGATGCTATGTTGTTATCTTGAGTTAATGTGGAGAGGATAGGTAGAGAGAAGAGGAGAGGAGATTAGAGGAGAGGAGGAAGTAGAGAATAAATATTTAGAAGAACGTTAGAAAGGAGAGGAGGAAGGAGAGAATTACTATTAAAAGGAGGTCAGAGAGTAAGAGAGATAGATAAAGAAGATTTTGGAAGAAGCAAAGGAGGAGAGGGTGGATAGGGAGAAGAGAGAGACATTGGTAAGAAGTGATACAGTTGCAAGATTGCAAGCACACACAAAAGATCCTTGTGATAAGGACAAAATCCAGCACGATACCCACTCCAACAAAAAGGGTGAAGAAAAAGGGACAGCAGTTTAGCGCTCTCTCTCCCCCAAACTTGCCGTTGTTTGAGTTGTTTCCCCATCCCATTTAAGCCACATTCTTCCATTCCCTTGCTTTGAACTTGTCATAGATAACGAAGGATGGCCATAGAGAAGGCTGAAGGCCCCTCCATTGGTATCGACCTGGGCACCAATTACTCGTGTGTTGGCGTCTAGCGAGATGAATGTGTCGAGATCGTTTTAAACACTCAAGGTAGCTGAACCACCCCATCTTGTGTTGCCTTACCAGCATTAACCAACTTGTTGGCGACGTTGCAAAACCAGTTCCCTGATATCATCTTTGGTTAGTCCACGAATTATATATATATATATATATCATTTATGCATCTTTTTTCCCCTAAAATATGAATTCTCGCTATTGATTTAGAATTTTGATTGTGTACGAGTCATGCATATATTCATACAGGTGTTATTGAGAATTGAAACTATTGTGGGATGAGTAATAAACTCAAGATAAGATATGTAACTATATTTCTTATTTATTTATATTTCTAATTAACATATAACTTTAAATTATTAACTATCTTTTATATTTACTTAATTTTAGGCGACTACACATGATGGTGCCCAATTGGATCATTTGAAGTCTATGATATCACTCATAGGAAGGTTATAGATGGTAGAGACACATGGATTCATGAGACCTCCCAAGCCAAGCATGTAACTTATTTCTTTTTAATTATTTAAATTAACTTTCATTTTTGTCGAACATAGTATTTCTTTTGTAAACATTATCTAAGTTAATTTGTAGTAATGTAATGCTTATTTCCTATTATATTTGTTTTATTGAATATTATATATGTGTTATTAGATGTTATATGAGCTAATTTAAATGTTACCTTTGATCACTATTGGTAAAATCTAACCAATTAAAAAAAAAATCTTTTGTGATGGCTATTAAAATAACCGTCGCCAATGTAACAACCGTCGCCAAAGTCAGAAAATTAGCCACCACTTCTCATAGCCTATTTTTCACAATGTTCATTCAACTGTTGTGAAACTATATTTGCGACAATTATTAAATAATCGTCACCAATAATACTTGAGACGGTTATTTAATAATCGTCGCGAAAGTATTTTAACAACGATTGTAAATCGTCGCAAAAGAAAACTAATCACAATAGATAGAATCGGTACTATTAAAGACGGTTAATATTAGTAACAGTCATGACAGTGTATTCGCTACGCAACTTTCTGCGACGACAACTTGACATGGTTTTGTTACTTTTGGTGACGGTTTTTAACCGTCGCCAAAAGTGGTTTTTCTGGTAGTGATTTGTTCTAATGACAATAGAGTAGAGTCTAACTTATGGAGTTATAACCATTTGAAAATACCTGAATCGTTTAACCATGGTAAACTGTTGCCTCATGTTATAGACAAGGCTTTGTATCCATAAGAAAACTTTTGGCTTATTCCTTTTGATAAAATGTTGGCTTCAGAACGATCACTATGACGTACTTCACAAAATTATCTACAAGGGATGAAAGAGTTTTCATTCCAAATATTTGGCAGGATATAGATTCTATCTAGGAATATGATGGCTGATAAACCATTCCGTACACATTACATATTAGGAATGACATCCTATCTCAGAAAATCACTGTGAATAATACTCGTTTCCACTATAAGAGAAAAAATTTTTTAGATGTTTATTTCCTCAACATTTAGATAAATATTATATTATCTAGGTGTGTTCAACCAAAATTAACATCAAGTAAAAATTATTGTGACATACCCTATCAAGATATTTGGTCCAAATGTCTTTAAAGGGTATGGCATCATAGGTTCAGACCAAAAGTCTTAAAAGGATCTTGAGGTTTATCTTGATTAAACGTCTAGTTAACTCTAATTTATTTGGATTTTTAGGAAAAGAAACACTTAGAATGGCCTTTTCTCTTGTAGTGCTCTCTATTTATCTATGCTTTATAAAGATTGCCTCCCACTTATCATAGGCTGCATTTGGATGGGATCATGAGGGATAAAATTTATCTCCAAGATAAGTGTGATGGGTGTTTATAGGGCTAGATGGAGGTTTTAAAGAGATGCGTTCATTGTAGTAATAATTCCTCAAAAATAGCTCGAACAACAGATAATATTTATAACTCGAAAAAAAGTCCGAGGTCGTTCGCTGGGAGTAAATATGAAATTCAATTGCTAATCTCAATAATTAATGTAAATGAGCATAATTAATTACTCAAAATCTAATATGCACTGTAAAACATGAGTATATGAAGAGCCAAAAGGAAATCTAGACAAAATAATGGTGATTTGGATCACCAATTATTAGTCTAACATATATAGCAAATACTCAAATAATATCACTATTCAAACCAAGTTTACAGTGCACTTCATCAGACAACAGAGTCTTTAACCAGACGGCTTAAGTTAGCTTTGCTACAGTGCTAAGAGGGCACTGGACTTCTTCTTCAACCTTCTCTTCTTTCTCTGCTCTGTCTTCTTCACTTCTTCTCTTGTCCTCTTCTTTCTTCTTCTTTCTTTCTCTGCGTGCCTCCTCTTCTTCAGCCTTCTGTCTCTTCTCTTCTTTCTTCTTCTTCGTTGGCCCTTCTGATGCACAGGGGGGAACTGTCCTTCAGATGTGGCTAAGTGTCGAGAACACTAAAGAGAAAAACCACCCTTAACCCCGCGCGCTCTCTCTCTCTCTTTGGGTTCCACTATCCAAGAGCCTTCCACAGTAATGGGTAATCTGGTAAACAGGTCAAGCGCGTAACTAGGTCTAGGCTCACTGGCAGTGGGTGGTGAGCGAGGAGTGAGGGAGGCTTAGGCGGTTATCGGGTGATTATATGGGACCTCACCCCATGTTCTGAGGCAATTAGGGTAAAGCACAAAAACAATTTAAGTCACACAGCGAGGTCTGTGCTTTCCGATGTGGGACTATGTCCCCTGCACTTCGTCGCATGCTGCTACATTGAACTTCCTTCGCCGAATAGGAGCAGCTGCTGCATTCGGGGTCTCCAATTGAGGACCTGGAGACCTCCCTAGAGTTATTCTGCGTCACCTAGAGAAGACGCCTGGGAGCAAAGGCACAAGAACACCACCTGGAACTCCTTGAAGAAGCTCTGCCAATGGCGACTTCACCTGTGGCCTGAAAATAAGAACAAGGCCTTACGTCCACGTCAAATGTTTCAGCAGGATTGTCGTGGGATGGTGAACATATGGTGGGTGCAGCGTGGAGTGAGAGTGTGTGAGGTGGTCGGACGGTGATGGAGTTGGCCATGCGAAGGTGGGTTGTTCAGGGGAGTGTTTGGGTGAGCGGTAGAGTGAAATAGGAGAGGGGTTTGATTGGTGGAGTCGTGGCGAAGGTTGTGAGGTGGTTGGCGAGGCGGATGGAGGGATGTAGCGACGGAGGCACCTCGCCGGAGGAGTGGTCGGAGACGGAGAAGACGAAGGTGAACGGTGGTGTCGAGAGGTTCTTTTTGGGTTTTTGGAGTATAAAACTAACCTAAGGATCTAAAGAAGCTAAACGAACCCTAATCTAATGGACGAAAGGGGGAGAACGACGTCGACGTTGGTAGGCCGATGCCGGAGAAGGGAACTGCTCCGTGAGGTAGCGGCGATGAAGAACGAGGTAGAGACACCCCTGATTTGGCCATCGAGGAGCGGATGAAGGAGAGGGAGATATTGGTGCTCCCAATTTGGCGGTTGGGAGGTCGGAGACAACGGAGGAAGAAGCTTGCTGGAGCTAAGGCGGAGTGGGGCCGGAGGTGGAGTTTTGAAGAGGGTTTTTGCCCTAAACCTTACTGAGAAGAACAGACAGCCCTTAAGGATCCTTATATAGGTCTTAGGGAGCAGTAAGAGCTTGGGAAGCAAGCTTCCGAAGCTTCGAAGGCTCGTCAGAGTTGGAAATCCAACTCTTTGAAGGATTCGCATGAGCATTTGGGCGATTTCTGGGACTTCAAATCTGGCTAAAATGGAAGCTAACTTCTTGACGAATTCCCCTTTCAAATATGAGAAGAATTCGACAAGAAATTAGAGAGATCATGCCAAATGAAGCTCGTTGGAGTTGTAGGATTAGGATTCTAGGGTGGCAAAGACCTATTTGAAGAAGATGACAAAGATAGGGGTTTTTTGTAATAAATTAAAAAGATGAGGGGTTATTTGAATGATTAAGAATCAGACTTGGACTAAAATGCAAACTAGGTCGAAATGATCTTTTAGGATTCTAGGGTGGCAAAGACCTATTTGAAGAAGATGACAAAGATAGGGGCTTTTTGTAATAAATTAAAAAGATGAGGGGTTATTTGAATGATTAAGAATCAGACTTGGACTAAAATGCAAACTAGGTCGAAATGATCTTAGATTGGGCTCAAATTTTGGTATGAACCTAATTTTGACCCAAGGAATCCAATGATGAAGTTGAATTTTGGTTTATACCTCATTTAACTGGGGAATTTATGCAAAAATCTAAATTAGGGCAAAAGTCTGTCAATGGCTCTATTTTGGGTCAAGACGGGTTCTGATGATCAAATTGAAGGTACCAAGCCCTAGAGAATATTTTTCTATGAATTTTAGAGGATTTAGTTAAATTTTATCTTGACCAGAACCTTAGTAGAATAAGCAGGTCTGTTTTTAGGGTTTCAAATGTCATTTAATTCCTGAAATGTGCGAAAACCCATTTTTGTCTTCACGAACCTACTTGCTAGACATTTAAAATCATTTGACCTTTATTTAACACTTGAGAAAATCCGTGATTGTATTGCAATTGAGATATGATATTAAAACTACAGTTTTACCCTTGTTTTACTGTTATTCTCTCAGAATGGATTTGCAGTGAATTACATCTCTCTGGCGGTTATGTAGGAGCATTTAATGATACAATATGACTAAATAAAGCTAATTATGACTGATGATGATGTTATCATAAATGGGATAAGTAGTGATGGATATTTGGTTGTGCAGAAAAATAAATTCAAGCATAATCACAAAAATAGAGAGACGATTTAATGTGCAAAAGCCTCTAGGAAAAAAATCAAAGTAGAGCAATGCCCTAGCACTTGATGATGTTTGGTTTTTCTTTATTAAGAACAAAAAAGGTGGGGGCATTACAATACATAGCCCTCAAGGAAATGTATCCGACCTATGACATGATGCAATTCAACACTAGCCCTCAAGTTGGATATAGATATTAACCATGCCTGATGGGTTGGTCTCAGCTGGTGGAACCTTTGGCTCGGTTCAACTTACAGTCTGCCGCTATGATGGGTATCTTGGCTTGGTTCATGTTAAGATCAAAATGAAGAGAAGAAAAGAGTAGTCTCATAATGGAATACCATGATTGATCACCAAGTTCATGCTTCAAATAACATGTGCTATGTCTTAGGAGAGATGCATATCTCTTGCTTTCACTAACTTTGTCGACTTGCAAAAGTAGAATTGATGGACATGACTGGTTGGATCTATTTAAGTCAAATGTAGTGAATTTACCCTTCAATTGCCCTTCCTTTGGGCACTTGGTTGGCCTTTTGTATTTAGGCGTCAGCCTCACACAATGGGACATTAGTAGGAGATTGCTCCTAAAGTCACGTAGTAGTTGGTCCTTCAAGATGGCATTGTCGAAGCCAATGTTATGAAAGATATTATAAATGTGTATGTCAAGGATTAATAAATTTATGCTTGTAATATTCTAATGGTAAGCATTGAGGGCTCCCTTTCCCTTGATGACACCTCATTTTTTGTGTTGCTAGTTGTAGTGGTAGTTGGCAGAACCTCCTAGCATTTGAAACCCAAACGCACGAACTTTTGCCTTGTTGAATTTAGTGTTTTCTCATAGGTGATGCCTCAACTTTTGCCCGCAGCTTGGTGGTTTGGTTTAACCTTAAATCACTACTGGCTTGGCCAGAGGGAGTGATGGCATTACCATCATCGTCTATATCTAGCTCAATTTTGCTAAGTTCTAAGGTTAAATTTACCCAATTAATATACAAAAGGATATAATTCAATCAGAGCTGAATAAAGAGGAATTAATACAAAATTTGTTAATCTTGCTATTTTAACAGACAAATTTAAATGCAAATCACTTAAGGGTAAACCTAAAGTAAATTAAAGGTCAAATAAGCTTAAAAGTCAGAGAAGTGGGCTCGAACGAATTAATCTAGGGTTTCATTGAAATAAAAGCCATTTTATAATTAATCAAAAACTAATTTTGACCTCACTTAAATTAAAAGGGTTATGATGAAAATACATATAATCTAAACATTCTAAAAATCATTTAAAAATATTCCATAAGGTTTAGAATAATTAATTTAACAAAAGAAATTTATTTTGACCTTAAATAGAGACCTAGGTAGGTATTTGATACATTTTGGGTCAAAATGTATATTGACCATTCAAACTATATCAAAACCTAAATTTGAAGTTACCATTAAATTCCTTAGGTCTAAATTAGGTTACCATAAAAATTTGGGCTCATTTGAACTTCATCTTAACCAAGTTTACGTTTTGGCCCTTAAATTCTTGATTTCTTTCAATGACCCCCCTAGCTTTCAATTTTTCTTGCAACCAAACCCCTGCGACCATCTTCTTCATCCCCAGCTCCTCTTTTTCGTGGCCAGCAGTGCTCCGACCGCTGACCTCATATTTGATTGCGGAATCTCACAATGTTGGTCGAAATACCTCGCCAAACTTGGAAGTTCTCAACCCGTGATCCCACATGCATTGGCGACATCCACACACGCATTCAACATCAAACATTCTACCCGTCTCCCTCGTCGTCAGCCACAAAATCCGGCGATCAATCTCCGCAATCGTCGAGTTTTTGGTGTGCAAACCCTTCTTCTTCCTCCTCACGAGCCACCATTATGAGACCTTGGAGCTCCTCGATCTCTTTTCTTCTCCACTCCTTGACGTCAAATGAGGCCGCAAATCAACTCCCCTCATCGTTGTCGTGCTTCCCATCAAAGAAGTCAGCCTTCCTACCATCCCCGTCTGCTTCTTCCTTGCGTCTGACTGACCAACATCGGTCGCACTTCGTCCCCCTCGTCATCTACTAGGTAACCTCCTTTCTTCCTCTCTCCCTCTAAAGTAGTTTAGTCCCCTTCAATTTAGGTTTAGACCCCAAATTCTCCCATCCCCTCCATCTTCCTCGGAGGCAGCGAAAGTCCGGTGAAACACCAGCGATGCCCTTCCCCTCACTTCACGCATTAGCGTTACTCACCAACCACCTCAGAAGCTCCTCCACTCCTTCGTGAGAAAAATCCATCGATCTATTAAGGGCTTCGACGTCCCCCAACACCCATTGGACACGTGCCGTCGCCATTGGCTTCCTCGAGTTTAGTTGGCTGCCCACAACACCCCCACACCAAATCAACATCACTACCATCTTCAGCAGGGTTGCCCGAAGCTACTCGACCCCTTAGGTGAGTCCAAGACCATCTCCATCACAAAGTCGATCTCCACCATCATCACCGCCATCCCCGATGCCAATCCACCTCCGTCGGCCATCCGCAAGGCCCTTGCTTCTCGTGAAGGTTCTTGAGAACACAAGGAACATGTTGGGACCCTTAGCTGGTGATTCAAGCCACCTCTGGAGCTTCACCTTCTTCCTCCTCATGTTGAAGAAGGAGAAGAACTTGTGCTCTTGCTGCTGGCAGGGGCTGGTTTGAGAAGAAAAGAAATGTGGAGGGACCCAGAGGCAAATGTACGAGGACCAGATCGCAAGAACTATACTTTCAGGGACTAATTTGAAGACCTTTTGTTATATTGAGCAATTTGTTTCATTTATGGGATATTTGGGGTTTCATTGAGATATTATATTCAAATATTTATGACCTGGTATTTTTAGTGCTCAATTCTATTATTTCATGATTATTTTTAATTAAGCACTAATTAATACACAATTCCTCAAGTGTAATATTAAATTGAGAGGTCAATATGTATATGTTAAGCTAGATTAGTTCCTGAGCTAAATATTTAACAAAAATCTAAATAATGGTATTTGCGTACTTTTTGCTTTCAGCGAACAACCTCGGAATACAGTTGTTTCGAGTTTATAAGTTTTAAATGTTGATTACGCTTTAGTCACCTATACTACGAAATGATGAGCGTTTTTAATTTGGCTTTACTGAGTTAACAGGGAGTTGGTCAAAGTTCAATTCCTTGTAACACTAAACTTGCCAACATTTTCCTTGAACCACATGGTAGGTCCTTAGTGAAGATAATTTCCACCTACTCACTAGGTCAAGTATAAGGTAAACACACCAAAGAAGAATCAATCTTCTTCCAGAAATTGTATATCTAATTCTTCATGCTTGGTCCTATCATGGAGTATTAGATTGTTTGTAATGTTTATTACGACCTTATTATCACAATAAAGTTACATAAGGAATAGTTGGTTGCAATATTTGAATTTGATTTGAATAACTCACCTATCAAGGGTATTTTACGCATATGGTTAGTTTTTGAAAATGACTAATTTGACTATGATTTCTAGTTCTTAAAAGGATAACATTTAGCCATTTTGCAAGGAGGAATTGTCTGTAGATAGAGGTGGTTGAGTGGCTTTCCAACATGCAACACAAGCAGTATAGAAAGCTCTATTGTGAAGCTTCGTCTCTTTCTTTTTAAGCTTTACAATTTTAAGGAGAACAATCCTAGTGATTCTAGAAGGCGATTCCGGAGGAAATTCTATAGGAGTTTCTTGAAGTGATTCTAGAGATGATTCGAAGAGTTTGAAATTCTGAAGGTTCAAAAAGATGTGATTCTATAGGAAATTCTTGCAAACTATATTTAAGAAAATCTCTAGCAAAATAGATTCTAGAAGAATCTCTGATGGAGCAAATTCTAGACAAAGTGACTTTGAAAAAATATTTAGCGAGTACTAATTTCTAAATCCAGAGAGAAAGTTTTGTTGCCATCGAATTAATGATTTTCTTATAAGCCTTTTAAACTATGATAATTCTAAGCTTTTGAATTTAAGATTATAGAGAAATATATTCAATATCCTATTTACATAACTTAGATAATGCCATAAGTAACTTAGATATTGTTACGTGAGCAGATTCAATAATCCTTTTAAACTCATTTAAGATAAAAACTTTACAAGGAAGAGATCTCTCTATATCAATCTTGACCGGTGATGAGAACCTAATCATGAGCCCTAGCTAGCTCTTTTTGACCTAATAAAATGAACAAAAGCTCCTACATAACCTAAAGGAAGGCTTAACTCAAGAAACCACTGATATGGAAAGAAAACATGAAACAAAGGGTAAAACTGTAATTTTACCATTGCAGTTCATCAATGAAATTTTCCAGGGTCTAGACATAGGTCAATTAGACTTAATAAGAGAAAAAGTATAATGATTCAGTCAGATAAGGGTTATTGTGAAAATTGAGAATTAAATGATATTCTATAATCCTAAAATAAACTCACTTAAATTCACAAGGTTCCAGGCAGGATAAAAATAAACTAAATCCTCTAAAATTCATGGAAAAATATCTTCTAGGGTTTAAAACCTTCAATTTGACTTTTGGAACCTGTTTTGACCTAGATTGGGGTCCAAGCTCAATATTTGATCTAATTTGGGTTTTTGTGTAAAATATCCAGTCAAACCTAAAATCCAACTTCACCATTGGATTCCTTAGGTCCAAATTAGGTTTGTATCAAAATTTGGACCTAAGGGAAGGCCATCTTGACCTACTTTACAAAATAGTCCACCCAATTACATTTTGGATCCTAACTTTTGAAAACCCTTATGAAGACCCCCTCAACTTCCTCGTTACTTTTCGCATTTAGGTCCCTCTGCCATTGCAGCAGGGACCCATACCTCCGGCGAGGTTTCGAGGCGGTTTTCTCCTCATTTCCCCAGGGAGTTACTCCCAGCTTTGAAAGGGGAGCACTCTGCAAAACCCCCTACCACATGAGCAGCTCCCCATGCCCTGAATCACCCCATACCTCTCGTGCGAACGCTCGAGAGGTATGGGTATCATTCCAGCCATACCTCCGACAAGGAATTTTGTTCGACCACCTTGCATCTGACCCTCTGCCGATGCCTATAAGAGAAACTCCAGGTCCTGCTGCTTCGGGTAAGCTCGACTTGGCTGAAGAATTCCCCCCAATTTCGTCTCTTCCTCCTCCGGTCAAGAGGGCAGCGAGCTCCGGCGAGCCCTCATCTTTTTCGTCGCTCTGCCACAATACCAGTGGCAGAGCTGCCTTCACCGCCTTCCTCCACGTCGTGCAACACCCGCATGCGTGCCCTAGCCTCATCGTTGTCACCGTCACCCCTCCCCTGGATATCATCATCTCCAGTGATGGCAGGAACGAGCCGTCCGCCTCTTGCCCCCCTTCGTCTATTTAGCTAGGTTAAAATTATTCCTCTCTCTCTCCTCTTTATTTCCCCTATCTTTATTGCTATTTTTATCCCATCAACGCCATAGTCCACCATCATTGTTCCCATCTCCGGCCGACCACCGACAAAGGCGCCCCCGTCGCTCCACCCATCCACACGCCTCGCCACCTACCTCAGAACATTCACCATCACCCACTGATCATCGTCCACACCTCCATTGACCGATAACACCTCTCTAAGTGCCCATCGAACACATGCACTTCCATGGCCATAGAGCGACCTAGGCACTCACGCCTAGGCCGTTCTGCGCCACACCAACCCCTGCCTCACTTTCGCCGTGACACGGCGAAGCTCCCCATGTGGTTTGATAGGGCCGCAAGACCGTATTTGTGAGTTTCTAATTCACCCACCTGCCGCCATTGAAGCATGAGCAAGCTTGCTTGCAAGCTCGCTCCAGGCTACTGCACTCCAGGCGAACAAATCCAGGAGGTGCGAGTTTGTCTCGCGCATAATTCCAGCCAGGGAGTGGCTTTGAGAGAGTGTCACAGCCACGGTGATTGAAGGCGTTCTCCCTACGAGCGCGAGCAAAGTGGGTGGGACTAAAAAGTCCCACCTCGAAAACGTTAAGCGCAGGTGAGTTGCTTTTATTATTTTTGTGTTTTCTTCTCTTCGCCTCAAGACACGGGGTGAGGTCCCCTCGCCCATGCTCACCCGCCTCGTCCACGACCCATGCCTCCGCGGACCTGGTTGACCGACCCGTTTAACCCAGCACTCCTCGCGCACCACTCATGCCGGTGCGCCTAGACCTAGGTGCGCATAGCCCGACCCGATTACCCGACTGGCTCTGGGAGAGCCAACCCAAGAGAGAAATAGAAAGAGAGTGTACGTGGGGAGGGTGGGGGTAGGTTTTGCACTCATGTGTGCAGGGAGGAGAAGGAGGAAAAGAAGAGGAAGCTAAGGCTAGAGGAGGAAGGAAACTGCAAGCACAAAGGAGCCAAGGAAGAAGAAGGAAGGAGAAATAAAGGCTGAAGAAAAAGGAAAGGCTAAGGCACAGAGAAAAGGCAAAGTTGAAGCAAGGAAGAAGGTGCAGCTAAGCCGGAGAAGGAAAGGAAGAAGGCACTGTAGTAAAGGAGCTAAGGAAAGGTAAGGGCAGAGAAAGCAAAAGGCAAAGTCAGAGAAGAAATCAAGGAAGAAGAAGGCTAAGGACAGAGAAGAAGGAGCCAAAAAGCCAAAGTCAGAGAGGAAAAGGCAAGCATGCAGAGAAAGAGAAGAACCAAAGAAGAAGGAGAAAAGAAAGAGGAGAAGGCAGAAAGAGAAGAAAGAGAGCCAGAGGAGGAAAGAAGAGAAAGAGAAGAAGCATACCTTTTTAAGACGTCTGATTCTATAATCAGACGTCCAATTCTTCTTATGCTACATTCTCATGAACTCATGCATTATATTTTGAATTAGATTTTGAGTAGATTTAAGTGTTTAAATTACATTTATTGAGATTAGTGAATAAATTTCATTTGCTCCCTGTATTCAACCTCGGGTACTTAGGTTTTCGAGTAATAAAAACTTCTTATTTGTTTTCAAGGCGATTTCACCTATACTATGACGCGACATCCTTTATCTTTATAAAAACCACGATCTTTCCCTGTTAACAACTGGGATGACCCAATTTAGCAAAAGAATGAGGATCCACAAAAACAGGAGCATTGAATTAGTCTTATATGGAAAGTAAAGCAACAAGATTAACTAAATGTACATTTAAGCTTGCAAATCCCATCCAAATCAGCACACAACATCAATAAATCCATTATGAAAGAAGAGATCCACTTAATAAATTGAGCGTGGACATCCATCTAATAAATTGAACCTTAACCTTATTGGTGAGAGCAAATTTGAGCACATAAATTCAACAAAATCCTCGAATGAGTCACTATGAAGAAACCAATGGAAGCTATCCAAGTAAGTAAGAGAAATATCACTTGGTATGCATACACAAGAGTGAAGGAACTTCAAAAGCACCCTAGCATTAGCCTTAGTTGACTAGGCCTAGCAACAATGGTACTTTAAGTGTTTTCCCCTTTGAAAATCCTCCTCCCTTTGAAAGGAAGTGCACATTAATACTCCATCCACCACAACTTCCTATAGGTATGTCCACCTTCAAAGAGGGAGGAGCCATCCTTGAAGAGTTTAGTAAAAGAGGGACTTGATATCTTGAGTGTGGGCTTCTTAGCCTCAAGTGGCCCCCAATCAGGCACCATGACCCATGGATGGCAAATATGAGGACCTTCTAGGCTTAGTAGATCCTCCATTAAAAGTACTGAGATCTTTAGGTGAAGGATTAGAGATCTTCACCAAAAACAACCATGTGAGTAGGAAATGGGTGTGGTATTAGGAAATACCCCAAAGAAATTTTCCTAAGAAGGGAGGCCAGAGGACTATTTGTCTTCTAGTAATTAGAACCACCGGAAGGGAGTCGACTCTTCCCAAATCCTAGGGCGACCCTTCGTTCTTGTCCCCCTTTAGGGAGGGGAGTAATCAAGGAGAAGGTATCCTAGCAGCAAAAGGAGTAAAATCCAAGATTCGAAAATGGGAAGGAGGGAAGGGATGAGAGGCAGCAAGGATTAGTAAAGGAATGGATGGGACATGCAAAAGGTGCTTATGTGGTTAAGGCTTTGGAAGGAGGGGCATGGAAAGTGGAAGGTATTAAAGAGGATAGATGAGGTGAATGGGCCATTCTTGTCATTAGGGATGTAAACAAGTTGGGTTTGGTCAGGTTTGGCTATATTCATACCCTACCAATTTACCCATCGGTTAAGTAAATCTAAATTCATATCCATATCCACTTACTCGTCCATCAAGTACTCTTTTATCTATGATTGATTGTAAGTTTCATCTTTCTATGTAAGCCTTTTTTTTTTTAAATATATATGTTAACACAAAATATATAATTTGTATATAAAAGGTTAAGAAGTTTCATGGTATATTCATGACATAAAAATAAATAATCATAAGTTCATATCCAAACAAAAAAAGTACTATTTTTTCATGGCAATATATATTTGTTAAATGAGGATATGTTATAAAGTATTTAGCAAAATATATGAATAAACAAGATGAGTAAGAGGGCCGAGTAAATGGGTGAGCTCTTGAGCACCCATAACCATACCCACTCGGGTTTGTAATATACCCATCTAAAAATTGAATGGGTCGGATTTTTTCCATTTTAATTAGGTAGAGTTGAGTTAGATTTGGATCGGGTCAACTCAAATTGGCATACCTACCTGTCATCCAGCAGTTTCCCATTACTCTATCCACGTGAAACAATGACTAGCATTATAGCTGCTTCACAGTAAGGTAGCTATCCTTGAATTAATATGTATACCCACATGCATGAGTTCAATGTGTCTAAAGTGCATTTATAATGACGATTGTTTAATTTACAAACCAATATCTCAGAATTTAAAATACTTTCTTTTTTGTTTTACGTGGACTATATAAGAAATATCACCTTCAATCAACGTTTCCACGATGCATAGTAAATCGACGTTTTTCATCTTTGATACTATTGCGATCTTGATCTATGTGATCATCAGTACTATGGATCGACTCCAAGTGGATTGTACTGTTTGGGAAATTAAATACGCACGTCTGCTTGTCTCTCCTTTTTAGCAAAGTGCTTGTAACATCCTCTACAATTTTGGCACTTGCTTCTAAATAAATGAAAAATGATAAAATACAATGACTTATCTGAGGAACTTGTATGTACAAGTTATAGAAGATTATCAATGCAATTCCTTAAAAACGTTATGTCTTCCAAAATCTTCCTCCAATTCTAATATTGCATCGACTATATATGATTTCTAAATTCAAGTTTCCACTTAAATTTAAGCTATAAATGATCACAGAAGATGGACTTCTGACCCCATATTCAAAGTATAAATGTTAGCACTTGTTCCTGAAACGTCACATATCATCAATCTTGACTATAAGGTCGATATTAATCTTCAGTTATCTCAACGTTTACAAACTTAAAGATAGACCTTATATGCTGTATTGGTAAGCTTGATTTTCCCCCATATATCTATATATGTATATACCTCTATCGTAATTTCTATTACATGCAACACATTTTAGAATGGTGGAGATACCAACGATGAATCGTATATGGGGATTATATCATGGAATTGGACAAAAGGGGTGATGGCCAAATGCTTCCCGTGATGGCCCTTTGGAGGCTTTCACAACTCACGTCCTTCAAACCCCAAGTAGATACACAAGACACGCTCCTCTTTACCACAAACCAAAACCCTCTAGTGGTGGTGGTGGTGGTGCCTTTGATCACGAGCAGATTCCCTTCCATCAATATCCATTCGACATAATTGATGTATTCACAATTAATGTTGCACATTTTCCTCTGCACTATTTCTTTTTGCTATATATTGGTATATATATAAGACGGGTTAAATGGGAACAGCAATTACATGGTGAAGTTAAATTCTGAATATAATTTATTTTTGGTGTACGTGTCAACATCATTGGTAGCCACTCACATAAGTGATGAGCTTGGGAAAGTTATGCATACCATGGAACAAGTAACAAGTAGCTACCTTTCCAGTGGCTAATTATTGCTTCTTTTGACTAAAATATGAGATGCAATTAGTGCTGAGATTTTGGTCTCTTCCTCTCCATTGCGCTTTCTCTTCTGAAAAGATACCATGCACGATTTACAACTTCATTAAAGCAAATGAGTCAAGAGTACGTGGTTATTTGTTATGGTTTTAGGTTAAGCCAAGCTGGAAAGCCAAGCTGGAAAAGATATTGTGCCACACAAGGAGGGTACTTTCGGTATCCCAAAAAGTTCTCAACGGATCTATAAAGGCAGAGAGTTCAGGAGAATTTGAAGGTACTTAAGTGTTTTAAAATAGCGGGGCTTTGCCACTAGAGAAAAGGGGGGGCCATGGTTCCAAGAGACCAGAAGAAAGGAAACTTCCAAGAGAAGCTCCAATTGCTTCGATCAGTCACCAACTCACAAGCTGTAAGTTCCCTCTCACCTTTTGCATCAGGTGCAAAAATTAAATTTTGCGCCTTTTTTTCTTCTATCTTCTTTTGGTTAGATCTTATCTATCGATATTCTTTCTAGCTTCATAGCAAATACCCTTTTGTATCAATTAGTTTTTGCACTTCCATCTAGTACTGTGTTGATCAGCATAACACACAAAGCATACACTTATATATATACAGGTAAGCAAAGCCTCAATCATTGTTGACGCATCGAGATATATAGAAGAGCTGAAGCAAAAGGTTCAAAGGCTCAACGGGGACATAGACATAACCAGCAGCGGGCAAAGCCTCTCGCTCTCAGACGAAGGTCCCCTTCACAAGGTGTGCTTTCTAATATTGTCACTCTCTTCACATGTAAACGCAGGCGGCAAGAATTACCGACGGAAACTATAATGTCGTAAAAAGTTTATAACTCACATGCATAGCTTATTCTAGATGCATGTGTATGCCAAGTTGCACAATTAATTCCTACCTCCCTCCTGTTAAAGTACTGTATACAGCGTACACAAAGGAGGCATCCTTTCCCCTCAAATTGCATGAAAACTATGTAATCGACTAAATGGAATGGTTTTTTCCCTGCAGGTCACGGTGCAAACCCTAGACAAGGGCTTCGTGATCAATGTCTACTCAGAGAAGAGCACCCCAGGGTTGCTCGTTTCCATACTCGAGGCCTTTGAGGACTTAGGCCTCGTTGTCCTTGAAGCTAGGGTATCTTGCACCGACACCTTCCACTTGGAGGCAGTTGGAGGGGAGGTAAGAACACGCACCGGTACATGTTGTTGATCTATACCTAGCACACTTGTAAAGCATATTTATATCTATATGTTTTTATCGTGTATATGATCATTATCGAGGCTTTGTTTGGCAACGATATAAGGGTTATTACGAGATAAAATAATATAAGAATAAAATATTTAATGATATTGATGAAATATTAATAGATATTTGTTTTATATATATATATATATATATATAGAGAGAGAGAGAGAGAGAGAGAGAGAGAGAGAGAGAGAATCCATTCATGGGGCCTAGGATTTAACATGACAAGAAGAGGAGGAGAATCCATTCCCCATGAGTAGATGGCCACAACGTCACTCCGGTCCAATCATATATGCGTGCATGGGGACAAGCCTTTGCAACTTCGAAACGCGCAAGTGTGGTGCGTGTGTCCTAACATGCCCTCACGTGACATTCTTCACATGATCACGCCCACATGCCTATATACCAATCTCATAATTTGATTTATGCATTTTGGGAGCCCCCTGGGCTATGTGTAATTCACATGCCTCTGTCTGTGCGTAGATACGTATATATGCGCACTATACGGGAAAAAAAAAAATGGTGACATTTATTTAACGTCACTATAACTAAAATAAATATTATCCTGAACTTTTGTAGACGTTAACAATTAAAACGTCCCCATAACAGACGAACAAGTGTGGGGTCAAATTTTCGCAAACCCTGAAAGTTTGGAAACCAAATACACATGGGGGTCCTTTGTCTCTTTAACAGGCACGGGAACAAAAGCCACAGGCTTTGTATATATCTCATGTAGAACTCCCAATCCTATGGTAGGGCAAAGTTTCCATGTAAAAACTTGGAAGTTGGAATAGATACAGTACATGGAAATTCAGGTGGATTCTTTATAGGAGAAATACCAAACCCATGTAAGCGCGCTGAAGGGCCCCTGATGCATTAGATACCATGGCTTCTTTGAATACGTAAATCGTGATCAATGGTTGTGCTATTGAGGCATCTCTGACCCTCCTTAAAGTTACATCGATCGTTACACATGTTTTATCTTTGGAATTATTCACATCAACATAAAAAGTTTTATTTGAACTAACGGCTTTTCGCTCATGGTTAATGAGGTGTGATTCGCCACGTATTTACTACTTACCAAATGTAACAATTTATTGGTTACAATGTCAATAATATTGGTTTGTATTGCTTCTTTCACGAACATCTTCAGATCAATTATAATTTCAATCCGTTATAAGTGCTAAAACTATCGGTACCTGGTACATATGCTTCGGGAAAATCCGTAATGATTTGCTTATATGTATGGTTGCTTGATTCAAACAGAATGATGGGCAGGCAGAGAATGTCGACTCTCACATGGTGAAGCATGCAGTGCTGGAGGCCATCAAGAACAGCAGGGAAGCCAATGGAGGATAAGGATGAATCGTGGAGAGCAACCCATGCATGTCATATCTATATATATCTCTTACATTTCTTGCTTGTCCCTCTAGTTTATGCCTATGTACTTGGTTAGAGAAGTTGCAAAATGTTGGTAATTTAACTTTAATTTTAAAAGATGCATGCATGCAGTGCATTGTTTTGTTAGCAATATGTTGGGAATATTATATGATCATGATTAATTATGTAGAAACAATTGTCTCAAAAGAAAACTATGTTGGGGAGAAAATAGATTGTTTGGAGAATTGCATAGTATGACAAAGAGGCTTGGATATTCAAGCATTTGAATGAAATGTTTCTTAAGAGTTATAGTTTATTAAGCAAGATTCCATGCCTAGGAATAGCTATAACACTCCCCCCGCCCCCCCGACCACACACGTGCCACACACCTCCGACGATGAGCACCTCCTCCAACGAGCACCACTATACCATCACCCACTACATCACAGCACCACTTCCCATTGAAACACCACCTTCAACCGCCACGCAACACTTCGCTAGACTACTAGACCATCACTTCCTACTCGGACACTAAATCGGTGTTTTTAAAATTATCGTGTTGCAGTATAGCCAAAATAGTGTTTAAACAAATAAATTTATTACTCGAAAAAGTTCCGAGGTCGAACACAGGGAGCAATATAGAATTAACTATCAAAAATTACAATTTAAGATAAGAAAGCTATGAAATTATGAATAAAAACTATTTTAGAGTAAAGTAGCATTATGATCAAGTGTTAGATTGTAAAAGTAATGGAGTAAAATGGTGATTTAGATCACCAAATACTCCTTACAATGATAGCTAATGAACTCAATGTATATATATATGAAATGCAATCAAACCAATCGTCTGATTTACTAATCAAACGACTTAAACTGCTCAAGCCTCCCTGTTCTTCTTCTTCTTTTCTCTTTCTCTTCTCTGCCTCTCTTCTTCTGCCCTTGTTCTTCTCTTCCTTCCTTCTGCCTTTCTTGCCTCTGCAACTCTTCTTCTTCCTTCAGCCCTTCTTCTTTCTTGGGCTTTCTTCACACAGTAGGGGAAGCTTCTTGAATTCAGCTAAGTGTTAGCTGATTCTCACTAAGAGCAAAACCCTCCCCCTACCCGTGCAGGCTCTCCTTCTCTTTTTCTCTCTTTAAGATCCACTCTCCCAGAGCCACAGGGGTAATCGAGTTATTGGACGTAGCGTACCCGGGTCCAGGCTCATCGGCAATGGGTGATGAGCGAGGAGTGAGGCTTAGACAGGTTAACAGGTCAAGCCAGGTCCACAGGCAGAGGTCATGGATGAGGCGGTGTGTGGGTGAAAGGGAACTCACCCCGTGTTTGGAGGCGAATAGCCCACTTGACAAATTCAATTTATGCGTGGTTGCACGGGCATCTGTTCACGATGTGGCACTAATGCCACGCTTGTCCTTCGCACAAACAACAGTAGCAGGTGGCCTTCAATTGACATCCTTGGAGTGGTCGATGCTCCCAATTGACCACCTGGGGATGTTCCTGGAGGTAGTCCTCACTGTCTGAAGGTGTCACCTGGGGACTTCGTGGTTAGAACACCACGAACGCTGTCGGAGAAGACAATGCGACGGCGGAGCTCCAGCCTGAAACCTAAAATAGAGAATAAGGCCTTTCAGTTGTGTCAAAACACCTCAGAAGGTTCATCGTAGCACGACGAACGTAATGGCAGTGGTTTCGTGGAGGATGGGTGTGGATGGTGGCCAGACGGTCACAGGTTAGGTCGTTGGTGATGGGTATGTTCAGGGGGTGGTGTGAATGGATCGAATGGGAAATTGAAAGAGGGGAAATGAGCAGAGAGGTGTGGCGGAGGTTTTGAGGTAGTCGGGGAGGAGTTTGGTGGCATGTGGAGCGAGATGTTCCTCGCCGGAGGTGTAGCCGGAGCGATGGAAGATGGAGTCGCGGAGGCGTGGTCGAGGTCGAAACGACGTGTCGAAAGTGTTAGTGTGATGAGGAAGAGTTCAGGGATCAGTTGAATGTACTAACAGATGAAGTGGGAAGGAGAAGGCATCGGTTATGGTGTTGCCGACACTGAAGAAGAGAATAGCTCCGGAGAGAGGGAGACGGCGAGGAAGGAGATTAGGGCACGGGCTGGTACGACACGACGCGGGAAGAAACAAGGAGGATGACTCCGCTACTGGTATTGCGAACGGAGGGTGAAGAAGGATAGAGGAGCTTGCCGGACATCGAGGAGCTTTCGGCCGAGAGAGAGAGAGAGGAATTTGGGGAATCTTGGTCGATTTCGAGCGTAAGGAGGACGGTCTAAGCAGGAAGTTCTTTTATAGACCTCCGGAGGAAGTTGTTAGCTTGGGAAGCAAGCTTCCCAATCTTGGAAGGCCTACCGGAGTTGGGAAATTTCTTGATACTCAAATTTCTCATGTGTTCGCATGAGAGATTGGGTAAGCTTTAAGGCGTGGGATTTGGTTCATAAGGAAGGCAATTTCTTGATAAACTTCCCTTTCAAATTTAAAAGGATTCGTCAAGAAATCAAGGAGTTCTTTCCAAATTAAGGTCGTCGGAGCAAGTAGGAATAGGTTTAACGGTGGCAGGGACCTTTTTGTGAGAACGATGACAAAGTTAGGGGTCTATTTGAAAAGATTCTAAAAGTTAAGGGCATAAATGTAATTAGACAGGACCAAGTTGCAAACTAGGTCAAGACAAACTCATCTTGGGTCCAAATCTTGGTACAAACCTAATTTGGACCTAAGGAATCCAATTGTGAAGTTGGATTTTGGTTTTGTCCACGTTTGACATCGTAATTTATGCACAAATCCAAATTATGGCAAATATCTGGCTGAGACTATTCTGGGTCAAAACGGGTTCTAATTGTCAAATTGAAGGTTTCAAATCTTAGAGAATATTTTTATATGAATTTTAAAAGGTTTAGGTGAAATTTATCTTGACTAGAACCTCAATTAATTAAGCGGGTCTATTTTTAGGGTTTCAAAAGTCATTTAATTCTCAAAACACGTACAAACCCTTTTCTGATTGTTCTAACTCACTTGTTAGCCTTTTAAGACCATTTTACCCTTAATTAACCCCTAGGAAAACTTGTGGTTGTACTGCATTCATGATATGCTGGTAAAATTACAGTTTTAACCCTAATTTCTTATTTTTCCCTCAAAATGATTATGTAGTGAAATATGACTCTCTGACAGTTATGTAAGAGCATTTATTAACTTAATTGGATCAAGATGAGCTAGTTATGGCTCATGATGGTATTCCCATCATATCCCCATGCCTAACTTTTGCTAGTCCCTTAGTAAAATTTTAAGGTATCGACTTTGATTCTAGACCATATGCCCTTTTGATGCTTAAAACTCTGATGTGTGTGTGTGTTTTTTTTTTGTAGATTAGGTTAGAATGCCAATAATAGGCCTAGAGGTACTCAAGTACCAACCAAGATTCGGGCCTGACCAGCTCTAGCCTCAATCTACCACGAAGGTTTCTAAGGCTCACAAGAACTAACCTAATGTTCGTTGAACTTCGCGATTAAAGCATCCGTTCTTGTAACATGTTTTAGCGCAGGTTTAGTTTGCAATGCGTTTTTTGTAAGAGAGAGGTAGAAGAACTTTTCTTTATTTTTGGAGAGTTTTCTCTCTCTTTTCTTTTTATTTCTAACCTCGGATTAGCCTTACAACACGGTCTATATCGGATTCCTAGTCCTACCTCAATCCTTGCAGGGTTCTTGGCAATCGATACTTCAAGATAGCACCGCCCATGGCAACCCTCAGAACCCTGGCTTTCGAGATTTCGAGATAATCCCACCCATGGAGTTCTGTAGCTAAATTCAGATCTTGGCAATCAACATTTCGAGATAATGCCGCCTATGGCATCTGATCCAGCACAAGGTGCTTACATGCCCCCAGTAGGATATTTAGATATCCTAAGAGACAAGCACCGAGGAGACGATATGTTATTACGCATCTTCGAGGGGAATTTCCCACCTCTCCGCTTCGAGAACTCGTCCAAATCAACTTATGTTGATCAGCCGCTCCTAATCTATGTAACTTTTTTCAGAACAGATTTAACGCATTTGTGTGATTTTGATACTTAGGTGCATTGAACCAGATTGTGTGTGGATTTGGGTGCTTAGGTTACTGAGTCCCACAAACTAGAGGTCAATTAACGAGGCCGAATAATCCCTAAGCCTTAGACCTAATACTTAAGCTTCGCATTTTCCCCAACCTTTTAAGGATTATTCAGATCTTAGCAGATACTTGAATTTTTAAGCCTAGGATTACCACCCAAGAGGCCTAAGATCAGCATTCCTACTAATCTCTTTTTGCTTCTTTAGCACTTCTTGTCTTTCATTTTCTTTCTTTTGATTTAGTTTAGAACTAAGTCAATTCCTTAATCTTTTCCTAATGACTATCTCTTTTTTTTTCTTTTCAAATTATGCTCCTTTTTGACATTTTTATCTCCTCCCCTTTTTCTCCTCAAAAATGATATGCCATCAAAATTTCCTCCCTTCACCTATTTTTGTTTTTCAAAATTTTTTATTTTTTTGATTTTTTTGGAATATGTGATTTTGTTTATGAAACCCTTTCTTGTGAAGTGATTTTCACAGCGTTTTGCACTTTAATACCCCCATGCCTACGATTTGCAATGTCCTCATTGTAAATTAGGTGGGTTTGAGGTCAGCTTAGTTCATTCATTAGAACAGGTGTTGGGTGGGTGAATGGGTCGGGGTGGCTGTTGTAAATGATTTCATGCTTGGGTACGGGTACCAGAGGTGGAGTCGGTTGTTCTAATGGATGAACCCTAAAGTGCAATATAAGTTCAGCATAAGGTGTGTCAGGAAGGGTTTCAGGTTTTTCAAAATGACGGGTTGCTTCCCATTAAGCGCTAAGTTTATCGCCATTAGCCAGGCACAAAGATCTCAAAGAGATGTGATTGTTTTCATGAATGATATGATCGTGATGGATGAGAATTGGATGACCACAGATAAGTATCAAAGCATGGTGAAGAGTCATTCCAGAATGTCTCAGATGCAAGTCAGGTTGATTTATTTCTGGATGATCTTTCTTGAGTTTTGGCGAAGGGAACATTTGGAAGGTATAATGATCATGAGATTTTGTAGTGGGGTTATGGTGTTTCCAAGGCTCAATAGAAATGGGTCTAGTTAGTATATCCCTGATGTGTGATTCCTCTCGTGCTCTGTGACCTATCAAATTGATACTCGATGAGTCATTGTGATTTTTTTCTTTTGGGTTTGAGATTGTTTCCTTAGGAAATGACTCGTAGATTAGGTCTTCAAATGAATTTTCCCTATAATCGTCATCCCAATTAAAAGTGAATGCTTAGAGAATACCTTTTAAATCATAAAACTTGAAATCTATAAAGGATTCATATTCTGGGTGAAGGCCACTCTCAGTATCATCCAATCCTGACTCCTGGTGATCCTTGAGAAAAAAAGTCTCCATATCCATGGACTCTAATTTGGTCTGTCACCATGTTTCTTGACATTGGTAGGTATATTCTCAAGTTCAAAGGTGAAAGCCTCCACTGTACTCATGTCATTATGCTTGACTAGATCATCATCTCAGATGTGAAAGGTTTCTAATTCGGGTTCTAGGTTTTCTATTAAGGATATGGTCATGAGGTCCTGTATAAAACCTAGTTGTTCTGTTAATCATTTTCCTTTTGTTGCCTCAAAAATATTAATCTCAGTATGTTGATCTCCTGAGGCAATTGTCATATGCCCTGATTCACAATTGATTATGGCTCTTGCAGTGGCTAAGAATGGTCTTCCTAAAATCACGGGCATATCCTGTATCTGTTGTGGTGTCTCCATGTCAAGAATTAGGAAATTGGCCAAGTAGCTGAAATCCTTAACTTTAATTACCACATCTTCTATCATCCCAATTGGTGTGATTATGGTTCGATCAGCTAGTTGCAGAGTGACATGAACGAGTTTTAGTTGTCCAATCGGTAATTTTTCAAATAGGTTGGTAGGGATGAGGTTGACTGAGGCGCCCAAGTCTAGCATAGCCCCCTTGAAGTTTGTATCACCGATATTGCAATAAATTAGTGGGGTGCTTGGATCAGATTTCTTAGGAGGTAGACTGTTTTGGATTATGGTACTTATATTTTCAGACAGTACTACTTTTTTCGGTGTTTGTTCTTCCATCTCCTTCCTGGGTAAGTCAGGTGAGTTTGGGTTGAGAGTGAAGATATCAAGTAGTGGAATAGTGACTTATGCATTCCTCAAAGGTCTCGTTATATCAAATTCTAACAATCCTTTAGTATGGAGGTAAGAAATGACCTGGGATAAGGGAATAGATTGGCTATCTTTAAGGGTGGGTTTCATAACATTGATCATAGCACAATCATGGTGGGGAGGTGGATGGGGAAAAGTCGGGCCTTGCTGTTGTTGTGGGGGTGGTGTTGGGTAAGTCATGGTGTGTTTTGACTCAGTTGAGGTAGATAGAGAAAATACGCAGGTATGAATTGCTAGACCAGGTTGGGTATAACATGTTTGACCTTGGATTTGGTTTACAACGTGTTTTTGGGTCAACATATTGTTAGGATTTGGCAGAGGTTGCGAAGGAAGTGCACTAGGTTGGCGAGGATTTGACATCTGGGTAAATTGATTGCGAACCTCTGTGATCTCGTCTCTGTGCTGTTTTTGCATAGCCGCATTCGTCTTCTGAATGTCAGCTAGAGTCTGAAGGATAAGAGTCATTTGATCTGTATGAGTCCGCCCAGATTGATAAGTTGGGTTAGGTCAAGGATGAGGTGGCTAATATGGACGAGGAGCTTGTGGTCGAGGATGATATTGAGGTCTCTGATTTTGATTATTGCCTGACCATGTGAAATTGGGATAATTACGCCATCCAGGGTTGTAAGTGTTAGAGAATGGATCATTCTGAATGGCGTTGAGGTCCTCACAGGTCTGAGGAACCTCGGAAAAATCAGAATACGAGGGTTCAGAGTTGCCCCAACTATAGTAGGTGGGTCCAGAGTTTCCTTCGAAACAAGAATCAGACGAGGGTGGATACGGGTCCATCCCCTGAGAAGGTCGGTGATAGATGTTGTGCACAGCCTCCCTGCCAGAGGGTGGTTGCGTGAACGGGTTTTGCGCAGAGGTGGCTCGCTACAAATGTCGAGTTAGCTCATCCACCTTCTTTTCAATAATAGAGACCCTATCCAGATGACTGGCCATCAGTTCCAAGTTGACGGAAGAGGATAGGCCCTACATCTCATGTGCTCCCTTTGGATTCGTTAATGCACGGGCATTCGTTCGGTCGAACATGCCCATGGATTCATTATTGATGAAGTTCTCACACATATTCTCGAGAATCTCCTATGCGGTATCTTCGTGTTGACCCATGATGTTTCCTCCGCAGGTCGCATTGATGAATAATCGAATGTCCTAATGGACTCCTTGGTAAAAAGATCGGACTTGTTCCCATTTAGGAACTCTGTGGTGGGGGCATTTTCGCATGAGATCCAGAAAACGATCCCATGCCTCGTGAAGTGGTTCTCCTACTTGCTGTGTGAAATGTGTGATCTGGTGCCATAAAGCATTTGTCCGACCAACATGGAAGAATTTTCTCAAAAACTCAGATTGAAGTTCTGCCCAGGTGTTGATTGGACGCGTTTGGATTTGGTACCAGTGAGCAGCTTTATCCATGAGAGAGAAGGAGAACATTTTCATGAGTAGGATATCCCGATTTTGAGCTTTTAACCTAAAGGTCTGGGCCAGATGCTTGAGTTGTTTGATATTCTGGAAAGGATATTTGGAATTACGCCCTTGGAATTTAGGAATCGCATGAATAATGTTGGGCTTGAGTTCAGTGTCAGGACCTCTAGCGGGGATTTGTACTCGAGGTTTGATTGCCACCGCAATGGGATTGTAGTGATCTCGCATCATTGGACGCTGCGGTGGGTTCACAAAGGCTTGGAATAGATCATTGAGGCACTGAAATTGATTTTCAAGATTATTTTCTTCTGCGGGTTGTGCCATGATGATGGATGAAAGAGAATTAGGTTCAGGTGAATTGGAGGAGATATCAATAGGATTGTGTTGTTGCACAAACAAGGTGGTCGAGGCTTGGCCTCGACGTGAATGAGTAGCTAAAGGAGGCCTCAAGGATGGTCTTAGAGACCTCCTCCCAAACATGCACCGATGGAGTAGATAAGTGGTAGAATGTGATGGACCCAATCAAGACACCCAAAAATTTTGGATGACTATAGAGGTTCGGGGCGGATGATACCCCTTAGTCAGAAAGCCGCCCACCTGAGAATTACCTAGGCAGCTAGAAAGGGAGAGTCTCACAAAGACCCCTACACGGTAGAGCGCCCCCATGGGTTACAAGGTTTCCCCCACCCAACCTCTCTTGTCACTGATGTTCCAGGTAGACCAGATTGGGGACTTGACCTCTTAAGTCTATCAATTTTAATTAAGAGCAAGGGTGCTTCGGATTTCATTTGAACTTTTAAGATGTTTTTGTGAAAAAGTGACCTAATTTGAAAATTGGTTAACCCAACAAGGTGGGTCAACTTCACCTGTATTGTCCTCTTGAAAATTTTAGGTCCCTCTTTTAGTGTTCAAATGAACTTAAGAGCCTGATTTTAGGGTTTTGCTTGAATAAATCACTTCAATCAAGGTCTAGGCACACATTGTTTGGAAAGATCAATTCTTGATTAAGCAAGTGTGTCTCTAAAAATCCTAAACTGGAATCCTTAATTGGCTCTAATTTGATCCAATTAAATTTGTCAAAAATGTGGTACCTAGGGCTCAAACAAGAATGTAATAGCCCTAGATACCTTAAGCTTCAAGTGGGTGTGATAACGGCGTTGTGACTAGGTTTTGTTGTTTTGTTATAGAAATTACGCTGTAGTACAGATAGTCATTGCCATTATTATAATTTTTACTCGGAAATGAAAGTTCTCCCGAGGTCGAACTCAGGGAGCAAGTTGTATTCTAGAGGTACGAAGTTTCTATTACAAAAAAAAATAAAGAGAGAGAGAGAGAGTTGTCTTGTTGGCTTCTTCTTCTCTTCTTTCTCGTCTTTGTCTTCTTTTCTCTTCTCTTTGAGTCTGCAGTTTTCTTCCTTCTTATTCTTGCTCTGTTCTTCTTTTCTTGTTTTCTTCTTGTCTTCTCTTCTGTTCTTCTTCTTTCTTATCTTCTTCTTCAGAGCTTCTTCTTGCCTTTCTCCTTGTGTTCTTTTCTTCTTGCTTCTATTCTTCTTGTCTTTTCTTTCTTTTTCTTCTTGTTCTTCTTTCTGTTCGTCTCTTCCTTTTTCTTCTCCTTCTTCTTTGCCTTCAGAGCGTCGTCTGATTTTTCAATCAGACGACTTAAGTAGCTGCTGCTACGGTGCGTCTTTTCTTCTTCTTCTTCTTCTCGCAGTCCTTCTTCTTCCTGCCTTTTCTTCTTCTTCACCTGTGCCTGCACACTCAAAGTTCGATCAGAGGGCAAAACCTACTCTACCCTCCCCCGCGTCTCTCTCTCAGAATTCACTCATAGGATAGCTCTCCCAGAGCTGCAGGGTAGTCGGGTACGCGGGTCGCGTCCGGGTCCAGGCCCACCGGCGTGTGGTGGTGGGCGAGGAGTGCAGGATGGGTAAACGGGTCGGGCCAGGTCCGCGGGGCGTGGTCGCGGACGAGGCCGGTTCGAGCGGGTGAGAGGGACCTCACCCCGTGCTCAGGAGGCAAAGAACCTAAGGCACTTTTTGCCTTTATGCGGGCATGGGCCTCTCAAAAGTTCCGAGGTGGGACTAAATGTCCCATCCCAATTGGGCACTCGCAGATGAGGGAGCTTCTTCTTGCCTTTCTCCTTGTGTTCTTCTTTTCTTCTTGCTTCTGTTCTTCTTTCTGTCCGTCTCTTTCTTTTTCTTCTCCCTTGCGGTCCTGTTCCTCTTTTCTTCTCCTTCTTCTTTGCCTTCAGAGCGTCGTCTGATTTTTCAATCAGACGACTTAAGTAGCTGCTGTTACAGTGCGTCTTTTCTTCTTCTTTCCTCTGTGGCTTTCTTCTTCTTCTTCTTCTCGCAGTCCTTCTTCCTGCCTTCTCTTCTTCTTCACCTGTGCCTGCACACTCAAAGTTCGATCAAAGGGAAAAACCTACTTTACCCTCCCCCGCATCTCTCTCTCTTAGAATTCACTCATAGGATAGCTCTCCCAGAGCTGCCGGGTAGTCGGGTACGTGGGTCGCGCCCAGGTCCAGGCCCACCTGCGTGCGGTGGTGGGCGAGGAGTGCAGGACGGGTAAACGGGTCGGGCCAGGTCCGCGGGGCGTGGTCGCGGACGAGGCCAGCTCGAGCGGGTAAGAGGGACCTCACCCCGTGCTTAGGAGGCAAAGAGCCTAAGGCACTTTTTGCCTTTATGCGGGCGTGGGCCTCTCAAAAGTTCCGAGGTGGGACTAAATGTCCCACCCCAATTGGGCACCCGCAGCTGAGGGAGCTGCAGGCAGATGCAGCAGCTGCGGGGCTTTCTCCCCAACTGCAGGCCTGGGCGACTGCGTGGCTGCGAACCGCGCGTCCTGGCAAGTCGAACCTGGGCGAAGTGCACCTGCAGCTGCCGGTTGAAGGAGCTTCACCGGCTCAGCAATGGCGACGGAGGGCGAGCAACCTGTCCACAGAAGAATGGCCTCTCGGCCTAATCAGAAAAGCGGAGAACCTTCGCCATGGCACGGCAAAGGCGGTGTGGGGTCTGGCAAGCCGTGGGGCGGAGCGTAGGGCTGCCCTAGGTCAAACTGTGGTGAGGGAAATGGGTTTGTTCGGGGGGTCTGCAGGTGGCGAGTGGCGGGAAATGGAAGGGCGGAAGTTGATCAGGGTGAGGAGGCGGAGGTTCTGTGAGGGTCGACGAGTCGTGTGGGGTGGTGGAATGACGGGAGCGAGTCGCCGAAGTTTGGCCAGAGATGGGGAAGGTGAGGGCGATTAGGCGCGGTCGAAGGGTGGTTATGCAAATTACAGTAAGGAAAAGAAAGAGGGGAGGAAGAGGAAAGATTGTACCTACTCGGAGGGACGAGGGGGGGGCCGGAGCAGGGCGACAGTCGTATCGACTGTCGCCGGAGAAGAAGGTGCCCAGAGAGAGAGAGCGGCGGCGAGGAGAGAGCGGGAGAGCGCGCGCTGGGTACGGCGCGACGTGGGAAGAGCAGGTAAAGGCAGCTCTGCTGCTGGTAGTGCAGCAGAGCGACGAGGAGGAGGAGAAAAACCACCGGAGCAAGGGGGCCTCTGTCGGAGTGGGAAGAGAGGAAAAGGGGGGGATTTCTCTGTCAGAACCGAGCTCCAGAGAGCGGTAGAGCGTCGGGGGTTTTTATAGATGTAGAAACAGAGAGGAGGGCGGAGGGAGACGACGTGCCTCCCTCGCTGGAGGACGCTGGAGATGGAGACCCATACCGTCCGTGCGTTCGCACGGGCGATATGGGCGATTGCAGCGATCAAGGGGGTGTTCCTGTGACGGCTGACGTCGCAGGGAACCCCTGGTTGACTTGGCAAGGGGTCCCCCTTACCCTGCGTGGCGCCATGCCTCGCGCAAGGTCGCTGGAGCATGGCGCTGCTCAGGGTTTTGCAGGGAGGATCCAAATGCAAAGAACGAAGAAGAGTTAGGGGCCAAAATGCGAGGGTTTCAAAAGTTGAGGATCAAAAAGTAATGAATGAGGACCAAAATGCAAAGTCGGTCAAGAAGGTCTCTTCTTAGGCTCAAGTTTTTATGCATGACTAAATGGGGCCTAAGGATTCTAATGGTGAATTTTATTTCTAGATCAGACCTTGTTTGACCGATCAATTTACGTAAAAATCCAAATTAAGTCATTAATTGGGCCATGTTCTCAATGTAGGTCAAAATGGGTTCCTAAGGCCAAATTGAAGGTTCTAAACCCTAGAGATTATTTTTCTACGAATTGTAGAGGGTTTAGTCGATTTTTTTCTTTGCCTCAAACCTCGTGCATTGAAGTGGGTTTGTTTTAGGGTTACAGATTGTCATTTAATTCCTTGGAGTTGCTGTAGCCCTTATCAGATTAGATCATCCCATTTCCCTTCTTATTAGGTTTGTTTGACCTGTGTTTGGACCCTGAATTACCCTTCTTACAGATTGTGCTGGTAAAATTACATTTTTACCCCTTATGACTTGTTTTCTTCTTAAACTCAGAATTCTCTGAGTTAAGCCTTTCCTTAAGTTATGTAGGAGCTTTTATCCTTTGTATTAGGTCAAAATGAGCTAGTTATGGCTCATGATGAGGTTCTCATCAGGGTGCATAGATTAGGATTTATTATCTAAATAGGATGTATCAAATCAGGCAACTTGATGAATTATCTAAGGATAGAATGCAAGTAGCCCTAATTGATTTTTTTTTTCTTTTAACCTTTTCAAAATCAAGGGCTTAAGAGAGAGAATAGTTGGAACTTACCTGCACCTGGTGTGTTTAATGTGCAGCTGATCTTCCTATAATGTATCTTCCACTTGACACAAACCACAGCAAAAGAGATATAGCAAGTTAGAATCTAAATCAGGAATTGCAATCAAGAGTTCTAAATTTCCCGTTGCTCCCCGGCAACGGTGCCAAAATGCTCGGATGCTAAATCAATGTTTCTAAAATTGTCACGTTGCAGTATAGACAAAATAGTGTTCAAACAAATAAATTTATTAATCGAAAAACCTCCGAGGTCGAACACAAGGAGCAATATGGACTTCAATTCTTAAGACTTGCAATTTAAGACAAGCAAGTTATGAAATTGTGAACAAAAACTGTTTCAGAGTAAAGTAGCACTAGGATCAAGTGTTAGACTGCAAAAATAATGGAATAAAATGGTGATTTAGATTACCAAATACTCCTTACAATGATAGATAACGAACTCAATGTATGTATGTATGAAATGCAATCAAACCAATTGTTTGATTTACTAATCAGACGGCTTAAATTGCTCAAGCCTCTCTGTTCTTCTTCTTCTTTTCTCTTTCTCTTCTCTGCCTCACTTCTTCTGCCCTTGTTCTTCTCTTCCTTCCTTCTGTCTTTCTTGCCTCTGCAACTCTCCTTTTTCCTTCAGCCCTTCTTCTTTCTTTAGCTTTCTTCACACAGTAGGGGAAGCTTCCTGAATTTGACTAAGTGTTATTCGATTCTCACCAAGAGCAAAACCCTCCCCCTACCTGCACAGGCTCTCCTTCTCTCTTTCTCTCTTTAGGATCCACTCTCCTAGAGCCATAGGGGTAATCGGGTTATCGGACCTAGTGTACCTGGGTCCAGGCTCACCGGCAGTGGGTAATGAGTGAGGAGTGAGGCTCAGGTGGATTAACGAGTCAGGCCAAGTCTGCGGGCAGAGGTCACAGACGAGACGGTGCGTGGGTGAGAGGGACCTCACCTTGTGTTTGGAGGAGAATAGCCCACTTGAAAAATTCAATTTATGCATGGTTGCGCGGGCGTCTATTCACGATGTGGCACTAATGTCATGCTTATCCTTCGTGCGAACAGCAGTAGCAGGTGACCTTTAATTGGCATCCTTAGAGCGGTCGATGCTCCCAATTGACCACCTGAGGATGTTCCTGGAGGTAGTCCACACTGTTTGAAGGTGTCACCTGGGGACTTCGTGGTTAGAACACCACAAACGCTGTTGGAGAAGACAATGCGGCGGCGAAGCTTTGGCCTGAAACCTGAAATAGATAATAAGGCATTTTGGCTGCGTCAAAACACCTCAGAAGGTTCGTCGTAGCATGGCGAACGTAATGGCAATGGTTTCGTGGAGGATGGGTGTGGATGGTGGCCGAACGGTCACAGGTTAGGTCGTTGGTGATGGGTGTGTTCGGGGGGTGGTGTGAGTGGATGGAATGGGAAATTGAAAGAGGGGAAATGAGCGGAGAGGTGTTGCGGAGGTTTTGAGGTAGTCGGCGAGGAGTTTGGTGGTGTGTGGAGCGAGATGTTCCTCACCGGAGGTGTGGCTGGAGAGGTGGAAGACGGAGTCGCGAAGGCGTGGTCGAGGTCAAAACGACGTGTCGAAAGTGTTGGTGTGATGAGGAAGAGTTTAGGGATCAGTTTGAGGAGATTAAGGCACCGACTGGTACGGCTCGACGTGGGAAGTGAAAGTTTCGTCCTACCAGGAGGGGGTGACGTAATAATTGCGGAAATAAATATAATAAACAATCTCACTAAATAACAATCGCACAAAGTACACAAAGATTTTTAGATGGAAACCCAAACCGGGTGAAAACCACCACCTAACCCTCTCAAGTTAGGATTTTCCGATCAACCAAGTTGATCAAAATCCACTAAACCGAATCACTTTAAAACGAGGGTGATTCAACCTCAATTACAACCACGCTACTTAAACGAGGGTAGCGTACCTCAATCCCTTCTCTTCACGAGAAAGATTTTGTCTCGCGAAGGAGACGGGAATTCACAAAGCGAATACCCAACCAAATAACAAAGATAAAATAAATAATCCTATAGAGCCAACAAAGTAATATTAAACCTAGCTTCTATAGGAATTAGGAAACTCCCCTTTGCAAGGAGTGCGTCGAGTTGATGACGCGGTGCGTGAGCCACGCGACGGCGCAACTTCGCTCTCGTGAACTACGGCGGGAGAGCGGCTGTGCGAAGCTTGATGCTCTCAAGATGAATGGAACTAGAGCTTGGAGAGCAAGGGCTTCTCTTGGACACAAAAGAGTGGAACTAAGTTGCTTAGGTGTGTCTTGTGTTTCTCTTGGTATGTCTTGTGTTTCTAGGTGTGTAAAGGCTCCCCTCTATTTATAGAGGCCTTAGGAAGGCTTTGGAAGGCTTAGAAAAGCTTCCATAGCCGTTGGGTACAAAGCCCAAGTGAATCAGCCCGAAATCAGGAACAATCATTGCACTGACAGGCTTATCAGACGTCTAATTCTGGCATCAGACGTCTGGAAGTTCACTTGAAGACGTCTGATTCCAAGGTCAGACGTCTGATTTTGGGCGGGTCTCTTCCTGACTTGAATCAGATCTAAACAGGGTTCTTGTGCAAGTCCATCAGACGACATATAGGACGTTTGGCACTATGTCTGGACGTCTGGAAACCTACTTTTACTGTAGGAATGGATTTCCAAACGTTGCAACGGCTAGAAAATCTCTGAGAAGAGATTTTGGGTCAGCCGAGGCAAAACGGTCAATTATCAGACGTCTGGAAAGTCCTATGGACGTCTGATAAGGCTCTAACGGTCACATTTTGCAGTGCCTGCTAAGCTAGCCAACGGTCCACTATTTGGACGTCTGGCAAGTCCATCAGACTTCTTCTAAGATGTCTGGACTAAGGTCTGGACGTCTGATTTCATCAGACAGAACTAACTATGTTCAGCCTAATAGTTATCAGACATCTGAATCAACAGTCAGACGTCTTAAAATACTTTATCAGACGTCTGATTTTGGAATTAGACGTCTGGAAACTCTGTTTGAACCTTATATTGGTTTTCTAAGTATTTTACAGAAAACCTAAGTATCCTAGGGTTGTGCGGGTGTTCCTAGGACTACTGTTAGGGTACTTTGAAGCTCTTTAACATAAATCTAGGTAACAAAAATAAAGAGCAACAGAAGAAACGAAAAATACAAGGAGTACAAGAGAAGGAAATCTATCCTATTCTTCATCTCCTTCCTTCTTCAATCTATCGCTCCTCGCGAATCTCCTCTGTTTTCCATCGAGCTCCTCTAATCCGTCCTGGATGCGAGCTCGAACTCCGTCTAATCACGTATCCATTTGCGATTGACCTGAAATTTAAGACTCAAAGTGCAAATGTTAAATGACACGTGTTTTATTATCATCAAAACAAATGATCGTGGTGCTCTAGCACCAACAATCTCCCCCTTTTTGATGATGACAAAATCATAAATAATAATGCAAAAAATCCTCCCCCCTTTTGACATTATCAAAAAGGTTTAATTGATTTTACATTTCCTATAACTCCCCCTTAAAACATGCTCTTCTATAAATTTCTTTTGACAAAGGTAATGTCCTCCCCCTTTTTTTATAACAACAAGATAGCTATTATTTTTCTCCCCCTTTCTAAAGGAAATTTAGCTAGCTTGCATCTCCCCCTTAAAAATTAGCTCATAAATTTTAACTCCCCCTATCTAAATGCTACTGATAAACAAAGATAGGGTCAAGAATTTTTACCTCACCTACCATGGCCAATAAAATGGCCCGAATGGTGGTGGTGGATGTCACATCGGATGGAGCTCCCATCCGTAGCTTGGAGGCCCGGGCATTGGCGCCGGTCTCCAATCTGGTGGTGGACGTGCGGCGGGTCCGTCGCTTGTTTGCCGTCTCGTCTGTCTTCTTGTTCTCCTCCTTGGTCTACTCCTTGGTTCTCCCAACTTGAGTTGACCAGCTTTGAGTTTGTAGGTCCAGTCCTTTGTGTTGTAATTATCCCTGGACCCTACAAAACAAGATTCTAATTCTTTCTTCGGTATCCAAGTGGGCTTGGATATGGATCTGTTAGCGGGTCTCCTTGACAGAGATCCTTTCTCAACCTTAGGGCTATATAGGTTATCTACCCTATTTATCAATTTATTTGATTTCTCCCTAAGACATGCAAGTTCATTTTCTATAATATTCATCTTAGTCTTTAAATCAGAAATTTCTATTTTTAGACTAACATTTTCCTCAATCAATTTATTATTTTCATTGATGAGGTTTTGATTTTCTAATAATCGGTTATCAATTCTAGGACTAGCTTCTATGTCCTTAAGTTATTTTTCTAACCTATCATTTTCATTTTTAAGAAAACTAAGGTTCTTTTTAATGCTTTTGTTTTCTATTCTTAATGATTTACTAACATCAAATAATTCATTAAAAGCTTCTTGTAAGTCGTAACTAACCTCGTTGTCTGAGTCGCTTCCGCTTTCGCTGTCGCTTCCTCTGGCCATGAAACCAAAGCAAGCAGTTTCTTCTTTTTCTTCTTCTTCTTCCTCTGAGCTTGAATCGTCCCAAGTGGCTTGGAACGCCTTCTTCTTAGATTTCTTCTCCTTTTCCTTCTTCTTCTCCTTTTTTAGAAGAGGGCACTCTAGTCGTAGGTGCCCTTTCTCGTTGCAGTGGTAGCAACGTCTCGGACTTTCCTTCTTCTCCTTTTTCTCTTTCTTTAATTCCCTACAAAACTTGAAAAATTTTTTAAGTAAAATTCTAAAGTCTTCGTCGTCGGAACTTACCTCGCTATCCGACGCGGCTCTGAAGGCGAGAGTCTTCTTTGGTTTAGGCTCCGGTGTATCCTTCTTCTTCTGCTTCAACTTAGTCTCGTAGGCCATTAGATTGCCTAGGAGATCTTCCATGTTGAGCTCCTCCACTTCGTTCGCCTCCTCAATGGCGGTGACTTCCTATTCCCACTCTGGTCCGAGGGAACGAAGAAGCTTCCCTTAAAGCTCCCCCTTGATGAAAGTCTTCCCTAATGCTTTCAAATTATTTACGATGAGAGTAAACCTAGTGTTCATCTCACTCAAAGATTCGTTAGACTTCATAGAAAAATATTCAAATTCTTGAGAAAGTAAATTTATTTTAGAAGTTTTTGCCTTAGAGGTACCTTCATGAGTTACCTCGAGTGTGTGCCAAATCTCGTATGCGGTGGCGCATTGCGAGATTCTGTTGAACTCCTCCGAGCTGAGCGCGCAATATAACACGTTCATTATTTTCGCGTTGAGCGAGAGTTCCCGAATCTGCTGCTGCGAGTATCCACTGGCGGGTTTTTCTGGGATGTCGAAGGGGGTCTCGCACCTGGCCCAGACCGTGAAATCGATGGCTTGAAGCCACGTCTTCATCCGCAGCTTCCAGTAAGGGTAGTTGCTCCAGTCGAAGAATGGCGGACGAGTCGTAGACTGGCCCTCGGAAATCCTACCCGCGGAACTGCTCCCCTCCATAGATCTTCTTGCTGGGTTGTTACGCCGAAACAGCAAGACCTACTCTGATACCAACTGAAAGTTTCGTCCTACCAAGAGGGGGTGACGTAATAATTGAGGAAATAAATATAATAAACAATCTCACTAAATAACAATCGCACAAAGTACACAAAGATTTTTAGGTGGAAACCCAAACCGGGTGAAAACCACCACCTAACCCTCTCGAGTTAGGATTTTCCGATCAACCAAGTTGATCAAAATCTACTAAACCAAATCACTTTAAAACGAGGGTGATTCAACCTCAATTACAACCACGCTACTTAGACGAGGGTAGCGTACCTCAACCCCTTCTCTTCACGAGAAGGATTTTGTCTCGCGAAGAAGACGGGAATTCGCAAAGCGAATACCCAACCAAATAACAAAGATAAAATAAATAATCCTATAGAGCCAACAAAGTGTAACGACCCGGTTCCCGAGTCCCTACGAGACACGAGAACCGGACCGACTCGAATAATCCCAAGACCTAGTCGTCCAACGAGGAAGTAACCAAAAGAGCAGTAAAATAAACCCCATTCAGCATGAATATAACTAACAGTAAGAAAGTACAGCAGTAAGGAAAGAAACTACTACAGTAGATACCACCACAACAGTAGAACAACATTTATCATATAACATGAACTGCAGGTAAAGAAAAGTACAACGGAAACAAGAACTACTCACTATAACGGAAACAAAGAGGTACAAAAGACAGTAGTAACTCTACTGGACCCTACTCGGCCCAGCGTCCTCTGCAGCCCTGACCCTGGCTGCTCAACACCTGGTCCTGAAAAAAGTAACGAGTGTAACACGTCAGCAAAACGCTGAGTAGAGTGGCAACTAAAACTAAAGACAACAGTAGAGTGTACAGTAGCTGTTATGTTCTATTACTTTCTTTATTTACATCTTTCAATTGTCTCACTATTTCATTTATTTCTCATATCTTTTACTTGATCTCGAATGTTCCTTGTGGGAACGATCTTGATTGCAGTATTTTCCAAAAAGTAGAAGTAGCACGTGGTGCTCTCCTGGCCGGGAGAGTCCCCCGTGGTGATCCTACCCTCAGTCAACCACCCCAAGGTCACTGACAGACGTAACGGTGACTACGGCACGCGCGATAAACGCACAGGTAGCTAACCCGTACTGGCACGTGGTCAGTCGTTTCCGTTAACGGGTGCGCCCAAAGCACAGCACGGAACCAGTCCAGGGCAGAGCCCTCTCAGTAACAGGGGTCCAACCCCTCCACAGTAACCAAACTGGGGCCTTGCCCCTCCACAGTCCGCGCACCCTCGCCTGACTACCCTGGTTTGCCCCAGCGGGCCTAACAAGTCGGTGTGGGAGGCTAGCAGAACCCCGGGGCCCGTGGGGTAGCTAGTACCTCCCTACACTAGTAGCTCTCCTCGGTACTACGTACGCGAGGGCCAGCAAGTCGGTACAGAGTGGCCAGTCCTAACTCCGGGTCCCTGGGGCGGCTGTCTCCGCTCTGCACTAAACAGGGGGACAGTCGCTCTCCTTGGTACTCCGTACTGAAGGGCCAGCTCACTTCCCCAAAACTATTCCATTCACTTTCCAGGAGTTCTACTCCTACTTCCTCGTAGGGTTCCATCCTTTTTACTCAAACATCCAGGTTTCACTTTCTAGTTTCACATTCTTACAATCCATGTTCTCAACCACGTTATCTATTCACAACAGGCAGCTGTTAATTCAAATTACAGGCAGCTTTATATCTCTTTCCATTTTCCAAGACTGCAGTATTATACATTCCACTAGTTTTCCCATCCTAGGATTCATGCCATATCCTAGGATCTATCATACAATCTAGTTTTCCAGTCCTAGGATTCATGCAACACCTAGGAGCTATCATTCCATCTATTTCTCATTCCTAGGGTTCATGCAATGTCCTAGGTTCTATTTCATAATTTAACATATTTTAATAACTTAAAGCCACTCTACAAGGTACAACGGGAGTAATGGGGGCGTGATCGGGAATCCCGCGTGCCTCCGCGACTCCCAAGACTGCAACTGAACGAGGCCCTATCACAAGGATCAAACACAAGGAAAGTCTCAAAATAGTGTATAGCTACTATAGACGGGTAGAGGAATTAATTCTGAAAAGAACGCAACTCGAATCGCGGAAAACGGAGCCCGAACGGGCCCTAAACGGGTCGAAAACGACGACACTGTGTAAAATCAGACGTCTAGAACTTCTTCCAGACGTCTTAAAAAGTGGATCAGAGAATTACCTGCTCAGCTTGGTTTCCCAGATGTCCAGAAGTCTGCGGGGACGTCTGGCCTAGCTCACAGACGTCCGATGGTCACCCCAGACGTCTGAAGGTCACTCCCGCCGTCTGGTACAACTTCCAGACGTCTGATTCGTAAAGGATGGCGAATCAGCGAGCCTGCGCACAGCCAACTCCCTCCCTCAGTACGGTCAGTCGACAGGAAGGAAGAAGAAAGTGGAATACTCACCTTTCAGACGTCTGCATGATCTTCCAGACGTCTCCCTCGCCGTCTGTCTATAAACCCAGACGTCTGATTCTGGAAATTTTTCCAGAACAGGGCACCGCTCGGCCTCCGCTCGCGACACCGCCCGCGTTGCACCTCGCGCGTCTGCTGCTCAGACCGCAGCAGGTCCCTCTCCGCGTCGTTCCGCGCCTCCTGCGCCCTCCGCCGGCCGGCCAAGCCGCTCCGGCGAGCTCGCCCTCACGGCAGAGCTCCGCCCTCACACGCCGCACCTCCTCCGCGCTCACTGCGGCCGCCGCTGCCGCCCTCGCGCTCGCTCGCTCTCGCGCACAGGAAGGAGAAGAGGAAGGGGACGGTGGAGACGACAGGAGGGGAGGCGTGGCCTTTTAAGGCCGCGCGAGGAGGGAGAGAGAGCGCGGCAGGCCTGCAGCCGCGGAGAGAGAGGGAAAAAGAGAGAGAGAGGAATCGCGGGTCTGCGCGCACAGGCGTGCAGACGAATCTCTCGTGCGAAAAATAACTGTTTTACAGACGTGTGGAAACGATCCCAGACGTCTGGTCAGACGTCTGGATGTGCTCCCAGACGCCTGGGCCACCTCCCAAACGTCTTAAAAGACGTCTGGGGCACGCGTTCGTTACAACAAAGTAATATTAAACCTAGCTTCTATAGGAATTAGGAAACTCCCCTTTGCAAGGAGTGCGTCGAGTTGATGACGCGGTGCGTGAGCCACGGGACGGCGCAACTTCGCTCTCGTGAACTACGGCGGGAGAGCGGGTGCGCGAAGCTTGATGCTCTCAAGATGAATGGAACTAGAGCTTGGAGAGCAAGGGCTTCTCTTGGACACAAAAGAGTGGAACTAAGTTGCTTAGGTGTGTCTTGTGTTTCTCTTGGTATGTCTTGTGTTTCTAGGTGTGTAAAGGCTCCCCTCTATTTATAGAGGCCTTAGGAAGGCTTTGGAAGGCTTAGAAAGCTTCCATAGCCGTTGGGTACAAAGCCCAAGTGAATCAGCCCGAAATCAGGAACAATCATTGCACTGACAGGCTTATCAGACGTCTAATTCTGGCATCAGACGTCTGGAAGTTCACTTGAAGACGTCTGATTCCAAGGTCAGACGTCTGATTTTGGGCGGGTCTCTTCCTGACTTGAATCAGATCTAAACAGGGTTCTTGTGCAAGTCCATCAGACGACATATAGGACGTCTGGCACTATGTCTGGACGTCTGGAAACCTACTTTTACTGTGGGAATGGATTTCCAAACGTTGCAACGGCTAGAAAATCTCTGAGAAGAGATTTTGGGTCAACCGAGGCAAAACGGTCAATTATCAGACGTCTGGAAAGTCCTATGGACGTCTGATAAGGCTCTAACGGTCACATTTTGCAATGCCTGCTAAGCTAGCCAACGGTCCACTATTTGGACGTCTGGCAAGTCCATCAGATGTCTTCTAAGACGTCTGGACTAAGGTCTGGACATCTGATTTCATCAGACAGAACTAACTATGTTCAGCCTAATAGTTATCAGAAGTCTGAATCAACAATCAGACGTCTTAAAATACTTTATCAGACGTCTGATTTTGGAATTAGACGTCTGAAAACTCTGTTTGAACCCTATATTGGTTTTCTAAGTATTCTACAGAAAACCTAAGTATCCTAGGGTTGTGCGGGTGTTCCTAGGACTACTGTTAGGGTACTTTGAGACTCTTTAACATAAATCTAAGTAACAAAAATAAAGAGCAACAGAAGAAACAAAAAATACAAGGAGTACAAGAGAAGGAAATCTATCCTATTCTTCATCTCCTTCCTTCTTCAATCTATCGCTCCTCGCGAATCTCCTCTGTTTTCCATCGAGCTCCTCCAATCCGTCCTGGATGCTAGCTCGAACTCCGTCTAATCACGTATCCATTTGCGATTGACCTGAAATCTAGGACTCAAAGTGCAAATGTTAAATGACACATGTTTTGTTATCATTAAAACAAATGATCGTGGTGCTCTAGCACCAACAGGAAGAAACACGGAGGATGACTTTGCTATTGGTATTGCGAACGGAGGGCGAAGAAGGATGGAGGAGCTCGTCGAACGTCAAGGAGCTTTCAGTCGAGAGAGAGAGAGGAATTGGGGGGCAATCTTGGCCGATTTCGAGCGTAAGGAGGACGGTTTGAGCAGGAGGTTCTTTTATAAACCTCCAGAGGAAGTTTTGAGCTTAGGAAGGCTTGCCGAAGTTGGAAAATTCCTTGATACCCAAATCTCTCATGTGTTCCCATGAGAGATTGGGTAAGCTTTAGGGTGTGGGATTTGGTTCATAAGGAAATTTCTTGATGAACTTCCCTTTTAAATTTGAAAGGGATACATCAACAAATCAAGGAGTTCTTTCCAAATTAAGGTAGCCAGAGCAAGTAGGAATAGGTTTAATGGCAGTAGGGACCTTTTTGTGAGAACGATGACAAAGTTAGGGGCCTATTTGAAAAGATTCTGAAAGTTAAGGGTATAAATGTAATTAGACAGGACCAAGTTGCAAACTAGGTCAAGACAAACTCATCTTGGGTCCAATTTCTGGTACAAACCAAATTTGGACATAAGGAATCCAATGGTAAAGTTGGATTTTGGTTTTGACCACGTTTGGCTGGGTAATTTATGCACAAACCTAAATTAAGGCAAATGTCTGTCTGAGACTCTATTCTAAGTCAAAACGGGTTCTGATGGTCAAATTGAAGGTTCCAAACCTTAGAGAATATTTTTATGAATTTTAAAAGGTTTAGGTAAATTTTATCTTGACTAGAACCTCAGTTAATTAAGCGAGTCTACTTTTAGGGTTTCAAAAGTCATTTAATTCTCAAAACATGTGCAAACCCTTTTGTAATTGTTCTAACCCACTTGTTAGCTTTTTATGATCATTTGACCCTTAATTAAATCTTAGGAAAATCCGTGGTTGTACTGCATTCATGATATGCTGGTAAAATGACAGTTTTAACCATAATTTCTTGTTTTTCCCTTAGAATGATTATGTAGTGAAATATGACTCTCTGGTAGTTATGTAGGAGCATTTACTGACTTAATTGGATCAAGATGAGCTAGTTATGGCTCATGATGGCGTTCCCATCACTTCCCACTGGCAACACCACCTCACCACCACCAGAGAACACCTCCTCAAATAACAAGTATCATTACCACAACACACCTATGCAGCACCACCTCTAGCCATGCAGCCATGCACACCTTGTCAGCCATAGAGCCATACACACCTTTGGTCATGGAGCACACATTCTCCTCAGGCAACCTTCACCCCACGTCTCCAACGACCTCAATAGCCATGCTCCTTTTCGGTCACGACCTCTACTCACCTTTGCACAATACATTACTTTTGAAGGATCCAAAAGTTTGGAGGGAACTCAAAAGTTTTAGGGAAAAGAAGGGTGCAAAAGCATGGAACATAGTTTAAAACAAATATGAACATAAAAATAAATGGACTTAAAAGATATTCAAAGGAAAAAACATGGAAGTACAACACATTGCAAGAGAGCAATCGAATGTAATGTAGTAAAAAGTTCAACGAAAAAAAAGGATCCATGGCACATCACATGAAAAAAATAGATTGATGTACTGCAAATCGATATGTGTCACCCTTGCTGGGAGCACCTTTTTTTTAGAAAAAGTAGGAGTAGATCTTATTTAACACATACTCTGAGGGGGCAAAGGAAGATACAGGGAGACCAAACCAAAATCTATCAAGTAGAAACAAAAATGACCACGACTCATGGCCTAGTACATAAAGCACAACTAAGGAAAAAGAAACATCAGACTGAGGAAATAACATAAGGAAACTAGAGGCAGTCAAGTCTAAGATGACCCTTAGCTCTAGGAGCCAGCTGCATAGGGTCGGAGAGAACCTTCCAATCTCTAGAAGCCAAATCCACAAAATACAAGGCAAGAGCATTGGTAGCAGGGAAGATATAAGAGAATGAGCTAATCTGCTATTGGTAAGCCTTCAGTAAGTTGAAATCTTGTTTAAGCATCCAAGGAGTAGAGACCTTTCCATCCCACCAATAGTGTAGCAGTGTGGAGTCAAATTCTAAATGCAGCATGGAGGTCCCATCAACAACGGAGAGAGAATGAATAAACGTCCTAATTAGTGCTTTCTCCTTGGACATGTAGGGGACCCTGCAAGAAGCACCTTTCATGAAATCACCATTCTGGTCACGCAAAACCCAACCCATATGCAAGAAAAAACCCCTGCGACAGATAGTAGAATTAATCTTCAAGCCATTAGAGGGATGAATCCAATTCACCGCAATATTAGTAGGTTTCATCTTATGAAGCCACACACCAATGTCAAAAGTAGTCCACCCATGCACCAGAAAGGAGTTGATGCGATTAATAGACAGCTGGTCATTCCGTAACTTATTTCTGATAGTCCAAACACTATACCAGATGAAGCAGATAAGGCCTTTGTAAATACGACTCTAGCAATACTTAGCAGGAGTGCCCATTCTCCGAAAAAAGAGATTGGGATTGATAGGCCTAGTTCCACTCTCCAAAAACGTCCAGCTCAAAATGATATGAACAAGTTAACTAGTAGAGAATAAGTGAGGAATCGTTTTGATATGGGGAAAATGAAACCAACACGTGCATTTCGACGGATGCGAGAATCCCAGCCTAATGATGTTGTCATCCGTGGAAAGTTTAGCATGAAGAATCCTCCAAGCTAGGATGGACAACCTCAGCGGCAGCTTAAGGCTCCACAAGTCCTTGGTGGCCAAATTAACAGGAGAGTTTTTGAAGAAATTAAGATAAGCAAAGGCAACCGTGAAATTCCATGTAGAATTGAGAGTCCAGATAGGCACATCTTTTCTATGGTCCAGAGTAGTCTCAAAGATTTTAGAGCAAATATAATGCGGGAGATAAATAGAGAGAGGGTGGTTAAGGGAATTGTCAATGATGGAATTGATAGGAGTCAGGGTTGGGGAAGGAGGACCAGGAAGAAAATCACATAGAGCAGCATCCCCAACCCAAAGATCCATCCAAAAATTGATTTTCCCTTCATGAACCTCCCATCGAATCAATGGTTTCATAGAAGAGTAGGCTTCCCAAAGATGCCTAACTCTAGCAGGAAGAGTACGAGTGACAGGAGGAGACTTACCATATAGTTGAGTCATAAGGTTGGAGTAGGGAGAATTAGAGAAGAAAATGTTTCAAACCTACTTCATTCTGAGAGTAATCACAAACAAAAAGAGATTATGGATCCCTAAACCTCCCACGTCCAGAGGTTGGGCAATCTGATTCCAGGAAATCCAATGATGATATTTGTCCAAATCAGTATCACCCCAGAAGAAGGCATCGAGAATAGAATCCAACTTCCTAAAGATGGAGTTCGGCACATCCAGAACAGAGAGAATATGAATTGGAATAGAAGAAAGACAATGTTTGATAAGCATCAGTCTGGACGCAAAAGAGAGAAGGTTTATTTTCCATCCCGCAAGTTTAGATTGGATCTTATCAATGATATGAGAGAAATACACATTTTTGGCTCTCACAAGAAAAATGTGAAAATTTAAAACACATTTTTGCCTGGGAGCACATTACACTTAGCACATTGTACAATATGAAAATTTAAAATCACAACACATCATTCATAATTGTAGCACTTATGTCATTGGAACCTACAAAATGTCATTTCTTTGGCCTTGGGAAATTGCAAAAAATGCCTCAGAAAATGGTGTGCTTAGAAAAGCACTTGTGTAAATCATTTTTCTTTTCTTAAATGACCAATAAGATAACAACAGGGGAATGACCACTTTATCACTCCGTTATTTGTTCAATTTGACAGTAGGTACAAATTTTAAGTGGTTGACTCAACTGGCATATGTTGGTGCACTAAAAGGGGGTGAATAGTGCGAAATAAAAATATATGTAAAAATAAAACAATAACAGAAGCATTCACCACAAGAGACAAGTATTTTTAGGTGAAAATCAAATCTGTGTAAAAACCACCACCTAAAGTCTCTCAACTTAGGATTTTCCAATCTACTGAGTAGATCAAATCCACTATAGTATCACTTAAACGAGGGTGACACAACCTTAATTACAACCACACTATTTTAACCCGAGGGTAGCGTACCTCAAAACCCCTCTTCTTCACGAAGAGTATTTTGTCTCACGAAAGAGATGAGAATTTGCCACGTGAATACCGAATCAAAAGAAAAATACAAAAGACCTATAGAGCCACAAAGTATAGATTAAATTATACTACTATAGGCTAGCGAACTTCTCTTATGCGGAAGAGAGTATGCGTGAAATGCAACAAAGTTTTGGTTCTCTCGGACGTGTAGTGTGAGGCTATGAGAACTCAGACACTATCTTCTTTTGATCTTCTTCACAAAGTGACCTTTCTAGTGGAAAGAATCTTCTCTAAGGTGTCCCCTAACAAGGTAGAGGTCCTCCTCTATTTATAGAGGCCTTAAGAAGGTTCAAGAAGGCTTAGGAGAGGCTTTGTAGCCGTTGGGAGCAAATCCCATAAGATCAGGTCGAAATCTCAATCGAATTAGGCTCATCATAACTTTGATAGCTGAATCAGATGTTTGATTTTTAGGTCAGACGATGGGTCAGACGACTGATACACTTTTTGGTTGTCTGATGCAAGGGGTCAGAATTCCTGATTTTGTTGGACGGTAATAGGGTTCTAGGTCAGATGTCTGGGATGTCATTTTAAAATGTCTGGGTGAAAAATTGGACATCTATTGTTTTACAGATTTGTTCCTGCTTTGGACTAGATCTAAACAGGTTTCTAGTGCAACAAGGTCGGACGTCTTACTGGTCATCTGGATAGTCTTTTGGACATCTGAAGATAGAGCTATTTTGCGGGAATTGATTCCCAAAGACCCAACGATTGGATTTGTCCAACAAGCTCGAACATCTCTTTTTCAAATGTCTGAAGGGTTCTATGATCTGTAAATAATATTAAGTTGTTTCTAAGAGGGTTCTCAAAGATATTGTTTAACAGGATAATGGTCAAATTATTGGATGTCTATAAAGGTTATCGGACATCTTATAGGACGTCTACATCTAAGTCAGGACATCTAAATGGAAAGGTCCTAGATTATTATTTTCCAGCTTAGGTAATTGGACGTCTGTTAAAAATATCAGTCGATTTAAACATCAGGATCAGACGTCTGATACTAATGTTGGACATCTGATCAAGCTGTCTCATTCCTATTTTAGCTTTCTAATTCAATTTTAGATTTTGCCTAAGTGTTCTAGGATAGAGTATGTGTTCGTAGGACTTAGGGTGTTATACTTTGGGCTCTTTACAACGATTCTAAGTAAATAAAGAGCACAAACAAATACAAGTACATTTAAAATAACCATCTATCCTATTCTTCTTCTTTAAACTTTAGCTCCTACTCCATGCTCCTTGATGCTTTTGTCAAAAAGTCAAGCTCCTCCTTCCTTCATGGACTTAAGCTTGAAGTCCTACACGCTTTCTTACATTTGCATATAAGCCTGAAATTACAAACTCCAATGCAAATGTTAAAATACAAATATTTCGTTATCATCAAAATCAATTATCGTGGTGCACTTGCACCAACAATCTCCTTTTTTATGATGACAAAATCACAAATAATATTCCAAAAAATTCTCTCCCTTTTTGACATTATCAAAAAGGTTTAATCAATTTTAATCATCATATCCTATAACTCCTCCTTAAAATGTGCTCTTTCTAAAATTGGGTTAACCCCCCCCCTACCCCCCAGTTTTGACATATTTATACAAAAGATATGTTTTTCAAAATTCTATTGTCTCCTTTTTAATTGAAACATAGCTTAACAATCTTTTAGAATCTCCCCTTAAGTATATGAATTTCTACATCAATTTAAAGCAATTAAAGTTTAAAGGTGATCTCTTACTTTCTAATGGAATTGTAGCAAAACATTTTAAATTTACTCCCCCTATCTTAATGCTAATCAAAATCAATGACAATTTTACCTCCATTGGTATGGGTTCCAACCTCCATACCCATTTGGTTCACCAAGAACCTTCAACCTTCCTTGGTGAATTCCATAAAGGAAGCTCCTTGGATCCATTCTGAAATCTACAAAACAAGATTATACAATGTTTCTAGGTACCCACATTTTCTTGGGTCCTCCATGGTTAGTCCTTCTCAACCAAGGTTGGGGTCCACTAGGATTCCAGTCGCTTGGCTTTTATGCATAAGGCCTTTTGGCGTGTTTATTTCTAAAGCTAGCATTTTCCATAGTCTTTTCTTTAGTGAATCTATGTAATTCATTTAACAACTTTTCAGAATTTTCTTTAAGGCATGCAAGATCTCTTTCTATTGCACTCATTTTGCATTTAAGAAATGAAATTTCATATTTCAGTAGGCTATTTTCTTCAATCAATTTTGTGTTACCTAGGATTAAATCCTTATTCTCCAAAACAAGGGTTTTCTTTTCAGATTTAATAAAACTAAAAGATCTATTCAAATCTTATTTTTCAATAATAAGCTCATCTATTTCAGATTTGAGGCAATAGACTCCATTTTCCAATTTTTTTTTTCCAGTTTTAAAGACTTACTAAGCTCATATAACTCTTCTAGTGCTTCTTGAAATTCATTAAGAGTAAAAGGATTTATCTCCTCTTTGTTGTTGTCTTCCATCTCGCTATCATTCGCGATTGCCATGGAACCCATGCAAGCGATTTCATCTTTGGAATTTTCTTCCTCTTCCTCTTCCTCCAAAGTTGAATCATCCCAAATAGCTTGGAACGCTTTCCTCTTGTACTTCTTCTCCTTCTTCCTTTCCTTCTTCAAGAGTAGGCATTCCGATCTAATGTGTCCTTTCTTGTTGCAGTGATAGCAATGAGTAGGATTCTACTTCCTTCTTCTTTGATTCCCTAAACTTGAGAAACTTGAAAATTTTGTTTGCTAATAAATCGAGTTCCTAGTCATTGGAGCTTACCATGCTATCCAATGCTGCTTTGAAAGCCAAAGTCTTCTTCTTTGGCTTCAAAGTCTCCTTTTTTTGCTTCATTTTGTTCTCATTTGCCATGAGATTTTCTAGAAGATTGTCCACGTCGAGCTCCTCGATTTGATGGGCTTCTTCAATTGCCGTAACCTTTTGTTTCCATTCTGGTCCAACAGAACAAAGAAGCTTTGATTGGAGTTTCCCTTGGATAAAGGTATTTCCAAGGGACTTGAGATTGTTCTTAATTAACGTAAACCTAGTGTACATCTCACTCAAAGTTTCATTATCTTTCATAATAAATGATTCAAACTCTTGAGAAAGCAAATTAATCTTAGAGGTTTTTACCTTTGATGTATCTTCATGGGTTACCTCTAAAGTGTGACATATTTCATATGCAGTTGAGTATTGCGATATCCGGTTGAACTCCTTCGGACTTAATGCACAATACAATGCGTTATTGTTTTTGCATTAAGTGATAGCTCCTTGATTTGTTGCTTCGAGTATCCTCTTGTGGGTTTCTCTGAAATGTCCAAGGAAGTCTCTCACCTCTCCCAAATCGTGTAGTCGCTTGAAGCCACATCTTCATGCGGAGCTTCTAGTACGCGTGGTTGCTCTCGTCGAAGAATGGTGGATGAGTGGTGAACGATCCCTCCGATTGTCTTGTTGTAAAAATGCTCCCCTCCATGATCGAATCCTCTCCAGTTTGTAATGTCAAAATTGGAGAACCTACCCTGATACCAATTGTAGGTGCACTAAATGGGGGTGAATAGTGCGGAATAAAAATATATGCAAAAATAAAATAATCACACAAACATTTACCACAAGAGACAAGTATTTTTAGGTAGAAAACTAACCTAGGTAAAAATTAGAATTTTTCGATCTATTGAGTAGATCAAATCCACTACCGTATCACTTAAACGAGGGTGATACAACATTAATTATAACCACACTACTTTAACTCAAGGGTAGTATACCTCAAAACCCCTCTTCTTCACGAAGAGTATTTTATCTCATGAAGGAGATAGAAATTCATTAAGTGAATACCCAACCAAAAATAAAATACAAAAGACCTATAGAGTCACAAAGTATAGATTAAACTACACTACTATAGCCTAGTGAACTTCCCTTATGCGGAAGAGAGTAGGTGTGAAATGCAACAGAGTTTTGGTGCTCTCGGATGTATAGTGTGAGGCTTTGAGAGCTTGGACACTATCTTCTTTTGATTTTCTTCACAAAATGACCTTTCTAGTGGAAAGAATTTTCTCTAAGGTATCCCCGAACAAGGTAGAGGTCCTCCTCTATTTATAGAGGCCTTAAGAAGGTTCAAGAAGGCTAGGGAGAAACCTTGTAGTCATTGGGAGAAAATCCCATAAGATCAGGCCGAAATCCCAATCGAATCAAGCTCATCATGACTCTAACAACTAAATTAGACGTCTGATTTTTGGGTCAGACGAAGAGTCAAACGACTGATACACTTTTTGGTCGTTTGATGCAAGGGGTCAGAGTTTCTGATTTTGTTGGACAGAAACAGGGTTCTAGGTCAGACGTCTGGGATGCCATTTTAAGACGTTTGGGTGAAAACTTGGAGGTCTAATGTTGTTCAAGTTTGTTCTTGTTTTGTACTAGATCTAAACATGATTCTAGTGTAACAAGGTCAAACATCTTACTGGCCGTCTGGACAGTCTATTGGATGTCTGAAGATAAAGGTGTTCTACGGGAATTGATTCCCAAGGACCTAATGGTTGGATTTGGTCTGACAAGGTCCAACGACTCTTTTTCAAATGTCTGAAGGGTTCTAAGGACGTCTGTAAATAATATTAAATTATTTCTAAGAGGGTTCTTGAAGATATTGTCTAATAGGATAACAATCCTATTAGTAGTCGTTTGTTAAGAATATCGAATGTCTTATAGGACGTCTGTATCTAAGTCAAGACATCTAAGTGGAAAGGTCCTAGACTATTGTTTTCTGGCTTAGGTAATTGGATGTCTATTAAAAATATCAATCGACTTAAATGTCAGGATCAGACGTATGATACTAATGTTAGATGTCTAATCAATTCAAGTTGTTTGATTCCTACTTTAGCTTTCTAATTCAACCATAAATTTTGCCTAAGTGTTCTAGGATAGAGTATGTGTTCCTAAGACTTAGGGTGTTATACTTTAGGCTCTTTACAACGATTCTAAGTAAATAAAGAGCAAAAATAAATATACGTACATTTAAAATAATCATTTATCATGTTCTTCTTCTTCAAGCTTTAACTCCTATTCCGTGCTCTTTGATGCTTTTGTCCAAAAGTCAAGCTCCTCCATTCCTTCATGGACTTGAGCTTGAAGTCCTACACACTTGTTTACATTTGCATATAGACCTAAAACTACAAACTCCAATGCAAATGTTAAAATACAAGCATTTTGTTATCATCAAAATCAATGATCGTGATGCACTTGCACCAATAACATAGATATACTAGTTGGAAATTGATGAGAGCCTCATCATGAGCCATAAATAGCTCATTTTGACCCAATAAAGAAGATAAAAGCTCCTACATAACCTAGAAGAAGGCCTAACTGAAGGAACAAGTATCCTGAGAAGAAAACATGAAATAAAGGTTAAAACTGCAATTTTACCATTGCAGTACATAAACGGGATTTCTCAGAGGCAAAACATAGGTTAAATGGTCTAAATGAGATAAAAAGTGGGTTGAGTCAATCAGAAATAGGTTCATGTGTAATCTAGGAATTAAATGACACCTGGTAACCCTAAAACAGACCCGCTTTAATTAACAAGGTTCCGGTCAGAAAAAAAGCAAGTAAACCCTATAAAAATCATGGAAAAACATCCTATAGGGTTTGGAACAATTAATTTGGCCTTTGGAACCTAGTTGGACCTAGATTAGGGTCATAGCTCTTCAATTAACCTAATTTGAATTTTTACGTAAAATATCCAGTCAAACGAGGCCAAACCTAAAATCCAACTTCACTATTGGATTCCTTAGGTCCAAATTAGGTTTGTACCAAAATTTGGACCTAAGGAGAGGTCATCTTGACCTACTTTGCAATTTAGTACACCCAAATCACAAATTGGTCCCTATCTTTTGAATACCTTTATGGAGAGCCCCCTAGGTTCTTTGCCTCCTTTGCAAACCGGTCCTGCCGCCATTGCTAGGGCAGAACCAAGCTCCGGCGAGGTTCGGAGAGGGATTGCTCTCTAATCCCTCAAAGATTCCCTCCCAGAAATGGAAGGAGGATTCTCTGAGGAATTCCCTTCCTTATAAAGTCAATTACAATCGCTGGTGTGAACCCAATCTCTCGTGCGAACGCACGAGAGATTTGGGTATCCACCTTCCTTCCAACTCTGGCAAGTCGGCAGACCTTGTGGCACGTTCTCCACGCACTGACAGGAGCGGCCAGCACCTATATAAGACACCCCAGACCCTGCCGCAGAGGGCGAGCTTGATTTGGCCGAGTTTCCCCCTTCAATTCCTCTCCTCCTGCCTGGCCAAAAACCCCCAGCAAGCTCCGGCGAGCCCCCCTCCCCTCCCTCTTCGCTCTTCCACAAAACCAGTGGCAGAGTTAGCTTCCTGACCTCCCTCCGCGTCGCGCAGTACCAGCGCACGCCGCCTCAGCCCCGTCGTCGCCGCCGTTCTCCCCCCACTGGGCGTCATCTTCTCCGGCGACAGCAGGTACTGCTGTCCGCCTTCTGTCCCCTTTCGTCCTTACAATTAGGTTAGAACTCCTCTCCATCCTATCCTCTCTCTTTTCCCCCTGTTATCTCATCTGATTACCCCTCGACCGACGCTGACCACCCTCATCTTCCACATCACCGACCAATCTCCGGCGAGCCGCTTCCACCATTCTAGCCCCCCACCTGGCTCGCCAACCACCTTGAGAGCTCCGCCTCACCACCAGGAACTCGCTCCACCCCACAACTGCCACTCCAGACCTCCATAATCACCCCCCGAACAACCCACCATCTCCGGCCACAGGTTGACCTAGGCACGCACGCCTAGGCCGACCTGCGGCCTGCAGCATCGTCCACCGCCTTCGCCGTGCCACGGCGAAGGTCTCTAGCTGATCTGATTGGGTCAAGAGGCTTGTTTTGTGTATGACAGTGTTTGAGCCGCTGCCGCCATGGACGACCTCCAGTGAAGCTCCAACGAAGCTCCAGGCATCAGGCTTCCCAGGCTGCAGATGCAGGAGACTCACGCGAGTGTCGCGAGGTGAGAGAGCCCAGCTAGTAGCGCCAGCAAAGCCATCAGCTTGGGTAACTGCATACGAGAGTCTACGGGCGCGCGCAAAGGAAGGGCGGAACCTTTAGTCCCACATCGTGAAATCTCAAGGCACAGGTATGGTATATAGATTTTTTGTGATATAGTTTTACTGCCTCGAAAGCACAGGGGTGAGGTCCCTCATTGACCCCACACCCGCCTCGTCCGCGGCTTGATCACGCGGATCTGGCGGATCCGACCCGACCTAAGCCTACGCACTCCTCGCGCATCACACCACCTGCAGGTGCGCCTGGTCCCGGGTACGATCCGACCCGATTATGGCTGTGGCTCTGGGAGAGCGTCCGTGAGTGAATTGCTTGAGAGAGAGAGACGCGCGGGTAGAGGGAGAAAGGTAGGTTTTGTTCTGTGTAGGCACAGGCTGAACGCAGGAGAAGAAAGACTTGGCCGCGAGAAGGAGAAAGAAAGCAGAAGGAAAGGCAGGAAGAACAGAGAAGAGAGAAGCAAGGCAAGACCACAGAAGAGAAGAGTAAGAAGCAAGGTAGAGAAGAAGAAAAGAAAGAGCAAGGCAGAAGCAAAAGACACGGGAGATCAAAAGAAGAAGGAAGGAAAGAAAGGCTTCGCAAGGCAGAAAGAAGAAGGATAATCAAGAAGAAAACCAATTTCATATTTTTGTCCTAATTACTTTTAATTGCATACATTCACATTTGAATTGATATTTTGAGTAAATTAGAGTGTTCAATTACATTTTGACTAGTAGTAAATTCCATTTGCTCCCTGTGTTCGACCTCGGATACTCCGATTTTCGAGTAATAAAATTCTTTATATTTGTTTAGACGTTTTGTCGGTTATACTACAACATGACATCCTTTAAACCCGCACAAAAATGTTGACAACATTTTGGCGCCGTTGCCGGGGAGCAACGGGCACTTTTAAAACTTTTGAGTACAACTTTTCTATCTAATATCCGACTTGACTTCTCTCTTTTGCTGCGTTCACTCAGGGAAAGCAAAACAAAAAGGAAAGAATAGCAACTGCACAACAGACTCTCCAAGGAACAGGTAATCTCCATAAGCCCTCTCTCTTAACCCTCTCACAATCTAAAAAAGGAAAAAAAGAGGGAAATCAACTTAGGGCTACCTGTTTCATATTTAGTAACTCATCAAGTTGCCTGATTTTCATTTCAACATATTTTTATCTGTTCATCCAACTAAGGCAACTAGGGCTAAAACTTTCTTGATTGAGCCCTAGGTGCTAATTTCTACGGCAACTAAATTGGACCCACTAGAGCCAAGTTAGGGATTGTAAAGCTAGGGTTTTTAGAGACACATCTTCTCTAAAACAAAGAAACAAACTTTCCAAAAAGAGGTGTGCCTAAACCGTGTCTGAAACGATTTATACAAGATGAACCCTAAGCAAATCAGGCTGATAATCCATTTGAACCATAAAAGTAAGGACCTAAAAGCTCTCAAAGGAACAAGAGGTGAAATTGATCCCTTCGGTCAACTAACCTTAATATTAGGTCACTTTTGCACTCAAAATACTTAAAAGTTCAAGTGGAACATTAAGCACCTTGATCTTAAAATAAAAAAAGTAGACTTAAGAGGTCAAGATCCCCATTCTGGTTTACCTGGAACCGCAGTGACAAGAGAGGTCGGGTGGGGGAAACCCTGTAACCCGTGGGGACGCTCTACCGTGTAGGGGTCTTTGTGGGACTCTCCCTCTCTGGCTGCCCAGGTATTTCTCAGGTGGACAATCTTCTGATCCAGGGGTCCATCTGCCCCGAACCTCTATAGTCACCCAACAATTCTTGGGTGTCTTGATTGGGTCCAGCACCTTCTAATCTCATCACATCTTTCGGTGCATGTTCGGTAGGAGGTCCTTAAGACCACCTTTAAGACCTCCCTTAGAAATTCATTCTCGTCGAGCCAAAGCCTCGACGCCCTTGTTTGTGCAGCAACCCCACCACATAAATCTTTCATATGACTCAGACCCTGATTCTCCTTCTTCTCCCATCATGGCACAACCCATTGAAGAGGAGAATAACCTTGAACACCAACTTCAACGCTTGAACGATCTCTTTCAGAACTTTGTAAACCCACCACAGCGACCTATGATGCGAGATCACTATAATCCTGCTGCGGTGGCAATCGAACCCCAAGTACGAATCCCAATTGGAGGACACGATTCTGATCTGAAGCCCAATATGATTCATGCCATACCGAAGTTCCATGGGCTTAACTCTGAGGATCCATTCCAACACATTAAACAACTCAAGCATTTGGCCCAGACCTTCGGGTCAGATGTACAAAACCGGGATATCCTACTCATGAAAATGTTTTCGTTCTCCCTCTTAGACAAGGCTGCACACTGGTACCAGACTCAGACTCGCCCGATCAACACATGGGAAGAATTACAGTCCGAATTTTTGAAAAAATTCTTCCCTGTTGGCCGGACGAATGCCTTGCGCCACCAGATCACTCATTTCACTCAACAACCGGGAGAACCTCTTCACGAAGCTTGGGATCGATTCCTAGATCTCATGCGAAAGTGCCCCCATCACGGAGTTCCTAAGTGGGAACAAGTCCAGTCTTTTTACCAGGGACTCCGTGAAGATATTCGTCTATTCGTCAATGCAACATGTGGAGGAAACATCATGGGCCAACACGAGGACACGGTATGGGAGATTCTCGAAAACATGTGCGAGAACTCCATAAACAATGACTCCTTGGGCTTATTCGACAGGATGAATGCCCGCGCATCGACAAATCTAAGAGGGACACATGGGACGCAGGACCTGTCCACTTCTGTCGACCTGGAACTGATGGCCAGTCGGTTGGACAAGGTTTCCATCATAGAAAAGAAGGTGGACGAGCTAACTCGACATTTGCAGCAAGCCACCTCTGCACAAAACTCTTTTGCACGACCTCCTCTGGCAAGGGAAACAGTGCAAAACATCTATCACCAACCTGCCAAGGGGATGGACCCATATCCACCCCCGTCTACCTCTCGGACCGGAGTGACCTCCGATCCCTTCTATTCGAGTTGGGGGAACTCTGAACCCTCGTATTCTGACTTTCCTGAGGTTCCTCAGAACTGCGAGGACCTCAACGCCATCCAGAATGACCCATACTCCAATACCTACAACCCTGGATGGCGAAATCATCCTAACTTTCAGTGGGCGGGAAATTCTCAAAAACCACCATATCAACCCCGTCCACAAGCTCCTCGTCCATATCAGCCGCCTCAGCCTCGGCCCAATCCCACCTACCAATCCGGGCAAAATCAGGATCAACTGACTCTTATCCTTCAAACACTGGCTGACATTCAAAAGACGAATGCGGCAATGCAAAAACAGCACAAGGACGAGATCACAGAGGTTCGCAACCAACTGGCCCAGATGGCAAATTCCTGCCAACCTGGCACCCTTCCTTCGCAACCTCTGCCCAACCCAAATAACGTATCGACCCAGAGGCGCGTTATGAATCCGAATCCAGGCCACGCACATTTGATTTATCAGGCCCCTGCTACTCCATCACCAGACGGGATGGAGGCTTCAACATCTTATGCAGGATTGCAATAGCAGCCACCCCTCCTACCTAACCCAAACCAAAATCAGGCCGGATTAAACTCTGTAACAACACGTAGTGGTAAAACAACACAAGACCCACATTATCCGAACCACTCCAAGCCCGATAATCGCCAAGACCCTAGGGTAGTCATCCAAGATACTACTGTCCCAGATCAAGAACCTGGACCTATCCTAGAGGAACCAGCTAGGATCCCATTTCCTGAGGCCTTGACCAAAGGAAAAAGGACAACCAAACCTGTGGCTCCTGAGGAGGATCTTGTCAAGCTCTTTGAACAGGTCCAGATAAACATCCCGTTGATGGATGCAATCCGCCACATACTGGCTTACGCAAGGTTCTTGAAAGACATATGTACACCTAAACGTAAGCCGCGAACCAAGGATGGGAACCCAATCGTACTATCAGAGCAAGCCAGCTCTGTCATCTTGAGCAAACTCCCACCTAAGGCTAAAGACCCAGGAACTCCCTTGATTTCTTGTAAAATTGGTGAAACCCAACTTGATAGAGCCCTACTAGACCTAGGTGCCTCCATAAATTTAATACCTACATCCCTCCTTGACCACCTTGAAGAATCTGAACTTAAAACCACTGAGGTGACATTGCAGTTAGCCGATCGATCCATCAAGTCACCCAAAGGAATACTCGAGGATGTCATTGTTAGGGTACGAGATTTTTATTTCCCAGTGGACTTCATAGTACTGGACATGGATGCACCTAAGAACCCAAGGGACACACCAATCATATTAGGGAGACCCTTTTTGGCCACTGCTAGGGCCAATATAAACTGCGAAGAGGGCCAGATAGAATTAAAATTTGGGAATCAAAATCTGAAGATTGACATTTTCAAGGCCCATCAAGGGATTAATTGCGGGGTGATAGAGGAAATTTGTGATGTCGAAGCCGTGGTTGATGAACTGCATATAGAGGACAACCTGATTATTCCTGATCAACCACTAGAGAATCAACAACCGCTAACAGAGAAGTGCGGACATGATCTAGACACACCTATGACTCCTACCATTGCTCCCGATACAAACCCCGAACCACCCGCTGCTGCTGACAATCCTGTCATGGAACTCAAGCCCCTTCCCGAACATCTAAAATACGTCTTTTTGGATTCAAATCAGACGTTTCCTGTGATTATCAATTCTCGACTCACACCTGACCAGGAACTCCGTTTGATTTCTGTTCTCCAACAACATCGTAGAGCCATTGGATGGACTCTAGATGATTTGACTGGTATAAGCCCTTCATACTGCACACATCGAATCTACACGGAAGAAGGCTCACGACCTTCAAGAGAAATGCAAAGACGCCTAAACCCTAACCTACAGGAGGTCGTGAAAAAGGAGATCATTAAGTGGTTAGATGCAGGGATCATCTACCCGATCTCCGACAGTCGTTGGGTGAGTCCAACACAAGTGGTGCCTAAGAAGGCAGGACTTACCATCATCACGACTAAAACCGGGGAAGTCATTCCTACCCGAATAGCTAATTCGTGGAGAGTTTGCATTGATTACAGAAGACTAAATTCCTCCACAAAGAAGGATCATTTCCCACTACCGTTTATTGATCAGATCCTCGAGAAACTAGTGGGAAATAGATTCTTCTGCTTTCTTGACGGGTACTCCGGTTACAATCAGGTGGCAATCCATCCAGAGGACCAAGAAAAGACCACATTCACCTGCCCCTTCGGGACGTACGCGTTCCGAAGGATGCCGTTCAGTCTCTGCAATGCACCTGCAACTTTTCAGCGGTGCATGCTTGCCATATTCTCAGATATGGTAGGTGATTATCTGGAAGTCTTCATGGATGACTTTTCAGTTTTTGGACAATCATTTGACGATTGCCTCCAACACTTGGTCCATATACTCAGGCGGTGCATTGAGGTGAATTTGGTTCTTTCCTGGGAAAAGAGCCATTTCATGGTACCTGAGGGAATTGTCCTAGGACATTTAATCTCAGAGAAAGGCATCCAAGTGGATCGAGCTAAGGTTAACCTGATTTCCAAGCTCCCTATGCCTAGCTCGATTAAGGACATCCGATCTTTTTTGGGGCACGTCGGTTTCTACCGTCGATTCATCCCTGATTTCTCCAAAATCGCGCGCCCCCTGACCAATCTTCTCTCCAAGGATGTGCCTTTCGAAATTTCCAAGGAATGCACTCAAGCATTTGAGATCCTACGTGATCGAGTCACCCAAGCCCCAATCCTACAGTCCCCTGATTGGTCTCAACCCTTTGAGATCATGTGTGATGCATCTGACTTCGCTGTAGGAGCAGTTTTGGGGCAGAAAATTGATGGGAAGCCTGTGGTCATTTACTACGCCAGCAAAACACTGGATGAGGCTCAGTGTAACTATACGGTTACTGAGAAAGAGCTGCTGGCCGTAGTATTTGCCCTGGAAAAATTCAGATCATACCTTCTGGGTTCCCGTATTATCATATACTCGGATCACACAGCTGTAAGGCATCTCCTTGCCAAGAAGGACACGAAACCTCGACTAATCCGCTGGATCTTGCTATTGCAAGAATTTGACCTCGAGATTCACGACAAGGCAGGAAAGCACAATGTGGTAGCTGATCACTTGTCCCGCCTTCCTTCTGAAATTATTGATCCTTCCGGACCTATTATAGAACATTTCCCTGATGAGCACCTCCTGACTATCAGTACAAGTCTTCCATGGTTCGCCGATATAGTTAATTACCTGGCATCACATCAGATTCCGCCCGATTGGTCGAAGGCCAAAAAGGACAAATTACGTTCCGATGCCAAGTATTACCTATGGGAAGACCCGTATTTTTTCCGCATTGGTGCTGATCAGATAATCCGATGGTGCGTCACGGAAGTAGAGATCAAAGACATACTCTCATTCTGCCATGACCAGGCATGCGGTGGACATTTTTCTGGACATAAAACCGCATCGAAAGTCCTCCAATGTGGCTTCTACTGGCCCACAATTTTCAAGGATGCATACGATCACTGTAAGGCATGTTCCCGTTGCCAGACTCTGGGCAACATGAGCCATAGAGACATGATGCCTCTACAGCCGATCTTGGTATGCGAAATTTTTGATATTTGGGGGATTGATTTCATGGGACCCTTTCCGAACTCGGATGACTTCGAATACATCTTACTCACAGTTGACTATGTGTCCAAGTGGATAGAAGCCATTCCGACCCGAACCAACAATCATAAAGTCGTTATAAAATTCCTCCATCAAAACATTTTCTCAAGGTTCGGGATTCCGCATGCTATAATTTCCGACGGAGGGACCCATTTTACGAACGCTCAGTTCAGGTCACTGATGACCAAATACGGGGTGTCACACCGAATCTCTACTCCTTACCACCCCCAAACTAATGGTCTAGCTGAGCTATCTAACCGAGAGATCAAGAAGATCCTTCAGGTTACTGTTCGACCTGATAGAAAAGATTGGTCTTCTCGGCTTCCAGAAGCATTGTGGGCCTATAGGACCGCCCACAAGACCCAATTAGGAATGTCTCCCTTCAGACTAGTGTACGGGAAGGCATGTCACCTCCCCGTCGAATTGGAGCATAAAGCCTATTGGGCAGTACGGACCTGTAATCTCGACCTTTCTAAGGCTGGAACCCACAGAAGACTTCAAATGAGCGAGATCGATGAATTACGCCACGACGCGTATGAGAACTCGCGAATTTACAAAGAACGGGTTAAAGCTTTTCACGACAAACACATTTCTAGAAAGGTCTTTCATCCTGGTCAAAAAGTTTTACTCTTTGATGCCCGACTAAAATTATTCCCAGGAAAGCTAAGATCCAAGTGGGTCGGACCCTACCTAGTCCGACAAATCTTCGGAAATGGAGCCATTGAAATCAGCCCACTCAGCCACGATTCTGAACCCTTTGTCGTGAACGGGCAGAGACTCAAGCCGTTCATTGACTTGACCGATATAGATTTGGCTGATTTCTCTTGAGCTCATTGCGCCCAGCCGATGGCGTAAAACTCAGTGCTTAACGGGAGGCAACCCGTCATTCTTTGAAAAACCCGAAACCTTTTCTGACATCTCTATGCGGAACTCATATTGCACTTTAGGGTTCATCCATTAGAACAGCCGACTTCACCTCAGGTATACCTACCCGAGATTAGAAATCGTTCGCAACAAGTCGCTTCGACCCATTCACTCACCACACACCTATCCTAATACATGAACTAAGCTGAATTCGAACCCACCTAATTTACAATGGGGACATTGCAAATCTTAGGCATGGGGGGGTATGAAAGTGCAAAATGTCAGAAAATTCATATCAAGAAAGGGTTTCACATAAAAAAGAGAGAGAGAGAGAGAGAGAGAGACTTGATAGAGGGGAGGAACAATTCAGGGTCATACAAATGAGAGGAGGAAAAGAAGGAAAAATGACAAAAAGGAGCACAAAATGAAAATGAAAAGAAATAGTCATTAGTAAAAGATTAAGGGGTTAACTGAAGTTCTAGACCGAATCAAGAAAAAGAAAAGAAAAGTGCTACGGAGATATAACAAGAGATTAGCGGGAATGCTGGTCTTAGGCCTTTTGGGCTAGTACCTTTAGCTTAAAAAATTCACGTATCCGTTAAAATCTGGATAATCCTCAAGAGGTTGAGGAAAATGCGAAGCTTGAGTATTAGGTCCAAGACTTAGGAAGTATTCGGCCTCGTTAACTGACCTTTGATTTGCGGGATTCGGTAACCTAAGCACCCAAATTCACACACAGTCTGGTTCAGTGTGCATAAAACATCCAAATCACGCGAAAAGCGTTTAATGTTCTGAAAAAGTCACCTAGATTAGGAGCGGTCAATCAACACAAATTGATTCGGACGAGTTCCCAGCGCGGAGAGGCGAGAAATTCCCCTCGAAGATGCGTAACAACATATCGTCTCCTCGGTGTTTGTCTCTTAGGATATTTAAATATCCTACTGGGGGCATGTAAACACTCTGCTGGTTCAGATACCATGGGTGGCATTATCACAAAATGTCGATCGCCAGGGTCTGAATTCGGCCACGGAACGCCATGGGTGGGATTATCTCGAAATCTCGAAAGCAAGGGTTCCGGGGGTTGCCATGGGCGGGATTATCTCGAAATCTCGAAAGCCAGGGACCCTTGAGGATTGATGATGGGGACGAGGAATCCGATACAGACCGTATTGAGAAGCTAATCCGAAGCTAGAAATAAAAAGAAAAAGAGAGAGAAAAGCTCTCCAAATAAATAAATCCTCTATCTCTCTCCTACAAAAAATGCACTGCAAACTGAACTTAGGCTAAAAATGTCTCAAGCACGGGTGCTTTAACCGCGGAGTCCAACAAACCCTAGGTTAGTTTCTATGGGCCGTAGAAACCTTTGCGGAGGACTGAGGCTAAAGCGGAACAGGTCCGGATTTTGGTTGGTACTTGAGTACCTCTAGACCTATTGTCGGCATTCCCACCTAATCACAAAAGAAAAGGAGAAGCACTTATCATTGTTGACAAACACTCAGGGTCTAGAATGGAAGTTAAAACTTTGAAATTTTGCTAAGGGACTAGCAAAAGCTAGGCATGGGGGTATGATGAGAGCCTCATCATGAGCCATGAATAGCTCATTTTGACCCAATAAAGAAGATAAAAGCTCCTACATAATCTAGAAGAAGGCCTAACTGAAGGAACAAGTGCCCTGAGAAGAAAATATGAAATAAAGGTTAAAACTGCAATTTTACCATTGCAGTACATAAACGGGATTTCTCAGAGGCAAAACATAGGTCAAATGGTCTAAATGAGATAAAAAGTGGGTTGAGTCAATCAGAAATGGGTTCATGTGTAATCTAGGAATTAAATGACACCTAGTAACCCTAAAACAGACCCGCTTTAATTAACAAGGTTCCGGTCAGAAAAAAAGCAAGTAAACCCTCTAAAAATCATGGAAAAACATCCTATAGGGTTTGGAACATTTAATTTGGCCTTTGGAACCTAGTTGGACCTAGATTAGGGTCCTAGCTCTTCATTTAACCTAATTTGGGTTTTTATGCAAAATGTCCTGTCAAACAAGGTCAAACCTAAAATCCAACTTCACCATTGGATTCCTTAGGTCCAAATTAGGTTTGTACCAAAATTTGGACCTAAGGAGAGGTCATCTTGACCTACTTTGCAATTTAGTACACCCAAATCACAAATTGGTCCCTATCTTTTGAATACCTTTACGGAGAGCCCCCTAGGTTCTTTGCCTCCTTTGCAAACCGGTCCTGCCGCCATTGCTAGGGCAGAACCAAGCTCCGACGAGGTTCGGAGAGGGATTGCTCTCTAATCCCTCAGAGATTCCCTCCCAGAAATGGAAGGAGGATTCTCTGAGGAATTCCCTTCCTTATAAAGTCAATTACAATCGCTGGTGTGAACCCAATCTCTCGTGCGAACGCACGAGAGATTTGGGTATCCACCTTCCTTCCAACTCCGGCAAGTCGGCAGACCTTGTGGCGCGTTCTCCACGCACTGACAGGAGTGGCCAGCACCTATATAAGACACCCCAGACCCTGCCGCAGAGGGCGAGCTTGATTTGGCCGAGTTTCCCCCTTCAATTCCTCTCCTCCTGCCCGGCCAAAAACCCCCAGCAAGCTCCGACGAGCCCCCCTCCCCTCCCTCTTCGCTCTTCCACAAAACCAGTGGTAGAGTTAGCTTCCTGACCTCCCTCCGCGTTGCGCAATACCAGCGCACGCCGCCTCAGCCCCGTCGTCGCCGCCGTTCTCCCCCCACTGGGCGTCATCTTCTCCGGCGACAGCAGGTACTACTGTCCGCCTTCCATCCCCTTTCATCCTTACAATTAGGTTAGAACTCCTCTCCATCCTATCCTCTCTCTTTTCCCCCTGTTATCTCATCTGATTACCCCTCGACCGACGCTGACCACGCTCATCTTCCACATCACCGATCGATCTCCGGCGAGCTGCTTCCACCATTCCAGCCCCCCACCCGGCTCGCCAACCACCTCGAGAGCTCCGCCTCACCACCAGGAACTCGCTCCACCCCACAACTGCCACTCCAGACCTCCATAATCACCCCCCTAACAACCCACCATCTCCGGCCACAGGTTGACCTAGGCACGCACGCCTAGGCCGACCTGCGGCCTGCAGCATCGTCCACCGCCTTCGCCGTGCCACGGCGAAGGTCTCTAGCTGATCTGATTGGGCCGAGAGGCTTGTTTTGTGTATGACAGTGTTTGAGCCGCTGCCGCCATGGACGACCTCCGGTGAAGCTCCAACGAAGCTCCAGGCATCAGGCTTCCCAGGCTGCAGATGCAGGAGACTCACGCGAGTGTCGCGAGGTGAGAGAGCCCAGCCAGTAGCGCCAACAGAGCCATCAGCTTGGGTAACTGCATACGAGAGTCTGTGGGCGCGCGCAAAGGAAGGGCGGAACCTTTAGTCCCACATCGTGGAATCTCAAGGCACAGGTATGGTATATAGATTTTTTGTGATATAGTTTTACTGCCTCGAAAGCACAGGGGTGAGGTCCCTCATTGACCCCACACCCGCCTCGTCCGCGGCTTGATCACGCGGATCTGGCGGATCCGACCCGACCTAAGCCTACGCACTCCTCGCGCATCACACCACCTGCAGGTGCGCCTGGTCCCGGGTACGATCCGACCCGATTATGGCTGTGGCTCTGGGAGAGCGTCCGTGAGTGAATTGCTTGAGAGAGAGAGACGCGCGGGTAGAGGGAGAAAGGTAGGTTTTGTTCTGTGTAGGCACAGGCTGAACGCAGGAGAAGAAAGACTTGGCCGCGAGAAGGAGAAGAAAGAAAGCAGAAGGAAAGGCAGGAAGAACAGAGAAGAGAGAAGCAAGGCAAGACCACAGAAGAGAAGAGTAAGAAGCAAGGTAGAGAAGAAGAAAAGAAAGAGCAAGGCAGAAGCAAAAGACACGGGAGATCAAAAGAAGAAGGAAGGAAAGAAAGGCTTCGCAAGGCAGAAAGAAGAAGGATAATCAAGAAGAAAAGGGAAAATACTTTTAAGACGTCTGATCACAAGATCAGATGTCCAATTTCATATTTTTGTCCTAATTACTTTTAATTGCATACATTCACAATTGATATTTTGAGTAAATTAGAGTGTTCAATTACATTTTGACTAGTAGTAAATTCCATTTGCTCCCTGTGTTCGACCTCGGATACTCCGGTTTTCGAGTAATAAAATTCTTTATATTTGTTTAGACGTTTTGTCGGTTATACTACAACATGACATCCTTTAAACCTGCACAAAAACGTCGACAACAGGAATATCATGAGTGCAATAATATGGGTGTTTAGCTACATGTATTTTTCCCACGAACTATGTTGACTACAATAAAGACTTTTGACCACCATAAACTATTTTGCTTGTTTGTCACATTGATATCCATTTGCATCCAATATTTATACTAAAATTCATTTACCTTGATAAGAATGGGCTGAAGCTATGATTTTTCTATTTAGCAACTAAGTATTACACTTCTAGATGCATTGACATCAAATTTTATCTTATCCTATGTTGACCCAAAAAGAGGAGATATTCAGGCTATATAAAGATAATATGACTCTAGCATCCAACATCTAGCTTGTCGATAGGGTGAGTGTGATCCCAATTCAGTCATAGATTCTCACTTCTAGGTATGGAGGTTCAATATGGGATTCTTGACTATTTAACCATGCTTTGTTTAAGGTTTTGTACTTCAATCTTCTAACTTGGGTAGAATCAACATAGTATTTTTCCATCACAATAATCCAAGCCTCATACTTCATAATAGAAGTCTTGAGAGGATAATTATGAAAATGTTCCTCTTAATTGTTGGACGAGATTTGTACGCTGAAAATTTAAGTTTTGAAATCCTGTCATTGTAGTCACGTAGAAATCCAACAAACAAATAATTTAACCAAAACTCTGGTGAGTCCCGAGTCGAACATAGGGAGGTGTACGTTTTATCAAAAATCGCATTAGCATTTGTTGTCACAAAATAGAGTAGCTAGTCGAATTAAATCTACCCTAGCTATTCTACTTAAAGAATAAATAATAGAAGACAAAGAAAGAATAATACAAATAAAGAGAAAATAGAGAGAGCATAGACAAATATTTCATAGCCACATAATCATGTTCATTACAACTACTTACTACACTAGAAAGCGGAAAATCTAATCTAGAAAGCTATTAAGAGAAGAGGGAGAAAAATTATCCTCCTCGATGACTACTTAGAGGATGAGACGCGTTGATATGGTGCCCGGACGAGGGTGGTGAGATGCTAGACGAGGGAGAACAAAGATGGAGAAAGGAGGATGGAGCAGGGAGACGTTGCAGCGGGATCTGCTTCCCGAACGGCAGTGAGAGGACAACCGCGGGATCGCCACGAAAGGGGTGAGATGGTGGAAAAATTATATTTTTAACTCTAATGGAGCATCCCGGGTTTGGGACAAGCTCATAGAGCCTTGGAGGGAGTGAGAGAAGAGAGGAAGAGATGATGAATGTGGAGGGCATAGGGTCTTTATATAGTTGTAGGAATGGGGGCATAAAGGTCATTTTAGATCTTTACAAAATAAATGCTAGGGTTTTTAGTGACGGATATAAACGTCACTAAAGGCTGAGTGTTGGTGAAGGGCTCGCCGCTTCTCCTTCAGCTGTTGAGTGTGCGCCCCACGTTTAGTGCAAGTCGGACGACTTAAAAGCCCTCAGCATCTCTTCTTCGAGCGTTAAGCACGCCTACGTCAAATCGGGTGTGCATTGACGTGTCATCACGCGCATTCGCGCGCCCCTTCATCCGTGCCGCCACATCTTCACTCCATCGGTCGTCTGCACTTCATCCAACGACGCAATTCCATCCGCGCCCGCTCGCCCGCTCAATTTGAAGCAGATGGAGGCTCAATCCGGCGCACTACCTTCTCGAGGAGGCATGCAACCAATGCACCACGCCTTGACTTGTGTCAAGTTTTTGTTTTAAGGCGTGTTCACTCTCGACCAATGGATAGCGATCCAATGGTCGAGATCAAGCACCTTTATCCTTCAAGTGATGACAGTGTCGCCTAAGGAGTGAAGTGGCGCATTCTCAGTCATTGGATCAATGATCCAACGGCTGAGATGCGTTGATCATCTGATGAAGAAGAGCTACGGCAACTGTAAGCAGCCTGGATGGTGCCACGTGGCACCATCTGAGCCGTCCATCTTCTATTGCTCATAGGTGGTGCCACGGATGTCGAATTGGACCAATTTTCATGTTATTAGGCAGCGATCGTAGATCCAAACCCATCTGTGTGATTGGGTTTATCATCTGAAGTCTGGATTTCACACCACCCTACCTCTTGACCTCTTATGTTTCTCGGACTACATCTGATGCTACGGAAGTTCGATCGGGGCAATCTCGAAGTCGTTGAACTTTGATCGTCGCCCTAATCAAATCCGTACAGTTGAATCTCAAATCCGAGGCCCCGATAAATGTTACCCTATTCCTTGACCACAAAAAGGGAGAATTAACCTAAATGCATGATGATGCAAGTTATGCAATATTTATAATGCATGAATGCTTCTATGATACTAGAAATATGCATAAATAAACATTTTAAGTCAATTAGATATGTGTACATCACCAATATTAATCGAAATCATAGATCTACAATATTAAGAATTAATGGCTTGCTATCCACATACAATTTTGCCAAACTGTGCATGCTAGCTGACCATTTAAAAGCTCAATCAATAGAAATTACAAAAGGATGTGGGGGCAACAAGTTTTTCAATGCTAATCTAATGATGTAACACAACTCCAACAAGTGAGGGAATTGGGAAGCACAATTATCATTAACGTGGTGGATGGCAAAGGATATGTAAGTAGACTACAATGATGGTTGAATTTTCATCCTTGTAATCTATATAATACACAACAAGGTTCTTCTAAAAGGCATAAAAGGCATAAAAGGCATCCTCTACATTTTCTTTAAGAATAATAATGTATTTACATAACCCTTTCTCCTTTGGGCATAGTGCTATCAAGACATGAACCTTATGAAAGAATTTAGTGCGTTATTTTGTACTTGTTTGCCAATAACCTTTTAACAAAATATCCATTCAAATCAACTACTGAAGGATCTAGTTCGACCTAACTTAGTACCTAAACTATAATGTAACATAGTGTCTGAAGTGCAAGTTACTTCTATTTTGGGTACCAAATGATGAACACAAAGTAATTTTCTTTCAAAATAACCAAATTCCTAACCATATGAGTAGGAGATGAATAGGATGTATCCTAGATGATTAAGATCTTAAACCTCTATCACTATCCAATATTTTTCCCAACCGGCCGACTTGGTCAATCTCAAGCCAACTAACCATGTATGAACGGGGCTCCATCTTTATTCCTTAAAATCCACATCCTTAGTCATTGACTTCGACAAGTCACGACCATCTTGATGCCCCCACATGATCTTGGCTTACTATAGCTCACATGTCAAATGAATTTGGCCTTGGATTGGGTGGAATTAGTGAAGGAAGCACAATTGTCATGCTTTACACCAACAACTATGGTCCATCTTCTCTTTTGGCCTCAATTATTGCAAATATGTCCGTTATATCATCTAAAAATTGTTGCTTCGAGTGAAGGTAAGGCTAGAATCCTTCTCTATATAAAGAGAATATAACAGAGTGAGATAAATCACATCAAAATTGGGACTTCACCCAATCATGAGGTTGGTGGGAGGAAATAGAAAGAGAAGGGAAAGAGTAAGGTGTTGCTCTTCATTCAAGCAAGGGAACTTTAATCAAAATTCACTACAAGAGTAGGACAATGAGAGGATTCTATTGAGTATCTGCTTCAGTGCATGGCATATATAAAAGTAGCTTGCCACCCCAAAGAGGATATTACAAACATCTTCTTGCCAAATCTTTGATGGAACGCAATTGTCCCATAGCCTTCAATAATGTTTGCCTTCCTTTTGCCTATGCATCTACATCTGAGTGGATATCCTTAGCGAGTGACAATTGCCAAGAACTTGGGACTTTTAAAATATCACCATTGTTAGCCATAAAGAATTGGTGATCAAGTCCTATAAGGTTATTTAGTAGTTCTACAATTCATTAGCATGATTTTCTGGCCCAGTACATATATGTCTTGGTTGTAGGCCACCCTTTCTTGACCTTTTAAGGAATTCGACCAAAAAGTTGGCGGAAAACACTCACACTGGGAACAATCTCTAGTCGAAAGCAAAGGGATGAATGCATTAAGCATTGACCAACAATTAAGCCATAGTTGAGATGGGGCTAAGTTGTAAAAAGATAAAAATGAAAGGATTAAGCAAGATCTGGAGCCCATTCTCAATCGTGTATCTATAAGTAACAAAATTATGATTTGCCTAGGTGAACAAAGTCTCATATCAACATTTGAGGATACATCTCGAAGGCTACCTAAATTATATTTGTGAAGGAACTTGCTAATCTCTGGTTCATTGTTCATGGTTAGAAGGAAAAGTATAAAGGGAGAGAGTTTCCACACTCAAGTGGCCAAAGCTAAGGTCCCTTACCTCTATTCAAGGTGCTTGACATGGTCAAGAGTCACAATACTAAGACACCACTTGCATTTTTGATAAAGTTACTACAATCCTCAAGCAGAACTTGGTTGAATTATCTCTAGTAGACCTGCTGGAATGCTCTTGCAGATGTCAAAGGAGGAATGACTCAATCGTTTTTCACCTCATATCATGAAAATCATTAACTCACCCACCTACCCAAATTTATAGCACTTGGAGGGTAGTTGGCAAGGCACGGTAACACTGCTTAATCATGTCACAATAGCATTTAATGCAAACGTCAATCATATCTGTGCTCTCCCATTCAAAAGGCAAGATGTAACAAACTACTAATCCTCCCTTGTGATACATGACGTAAGTGTATGTCATACCACATAACCACTCAAGGAAAGTGCATAAGGTGATGTAGACATGAGCGCACATGGCAGCTCAATCGAAACTCAAGTGTACAATTGCTCACTAGGTTTGGACTAATACAGTGGAGTGATCAAAACTTACAAAGAAAAGAGCAAGCAAACAAATTGCCAAGCCCTACCCTCTCAAGCAGCCATTCACTTGAAGAACCCAAGGAAAAGTGGTCGAGGGCAAGGAGGATATCTTAAGAGAAAGAAATCCTAATAGAAAAAAGGCATCCAAAAAAAAAAAAAACACAAAGATATACTCTCCCAATCGAGAAGCTGAGACTCGGAGAGTAGGGACAATTGATGAACGGAGAAATTAACGTTCATAGAGGAGGCCCAAGTGACCCATAAGTCCATGAGGATAGGTTGAAGCATAAAGGTTTGCATCAAAAACTAAGACTAGATAGCCCAAACAAAGATCAGACCAAGGATCCAACAAAAAGGATCCAGTGGGCTTTCCGGCCAGGAAGTAACCTGATTCCTTTGATGGGCTATGCACCCAGTGCCCGCTTAGGCAACCGGGCACAATTCCAAGTAGATGCTAGACAAACATTGGGGGCACCCAACATAGGTTAGTGACAGGTTGCTGCTTGCTTGAAAGAGAGACACGGGAGGATAGCAACAAGATTCTTCAAGATTTCTTCAACAAACCAAATAAAGAAAGCTTGGGCAATGGGGGGCCTAAAAGGAAATAGAATGGAAAATGTGTCTCGTAAACAAGTCAATTACAAAGTCTTTTGATAATTACTAGATTATGTTCCTAACCACAATCCTAATTAATTTAGGATTCACTGTACATGTTAGATTTAGGTCTTGGGCATTGTACAAGACATTCTACCTACTTTTACTCCACTAAAATCACTAGTAGTGAATCCCCTCTCCACATGTACACTCTACGAGGTGGAATTAGGTTAACAAATTTCCAATTTCCTTTGGGTGGTTTTCCGCACGATTTCTACTTTACTTTCTATCAGAGAGATCACTCTTCGTTCAATAATAATATCATATGCCGATATAGGATTCCTGTCACTATCACGTGCAACAATGGGCCCAAGTTCATCATTGATAGATTCACAAATGAGTGTAAAGAATGAGAATTACGCCAGAAGTTTTACCTAGGTTGCTCGTCTGTAGTGCAATGGCTAGGTGAACCATCATTGCAGGATTTGACAAAGCCATGATGTGAAATTAGCTCAACAATTCCTGATGTGGTGCAAGGCCACAAAGTTGGCAAGCTAGTTAGAGGTTAGCTGGGGACATTAGATTTGCAAAGTTAGCTTTGATGTGCTACCCATGACCACCATTTGTTTATTAACATTTATACTGGCTATGATGATGGACACCACATGCTTGGCATGGACGTTGTCTAAAGCTGTTGTGACCTTTGCCACAGCCCAACATGGGCCCAAGTGGTTCCAGCTAGACCATGGACCAAAGGTCATGGCTTTCATTGGGTCTCTGTGCATTTGTATGTTACAATATGTTATTATTATGATTCTTGAGTTTTTATTGGGTCTCTTGAGCTAAAAGAAGCTATATTTTATATAATAATAGCATATTTTATGGCATAATTTAAACATATATTTATAAATCAACCTAAATATATGTGTTTGATTGAATATAATCATATTTTTCTGCTGAATCAAAAGGTAACGGGCGGATGGGTGGAGACAAAGGTTCAATCCCACCTCCCCCTCAACTCTCACCCCACCCAAAAGATGGCATGATTTTCCTTTTTAACTTTCCATCAGCTTTGGTGCTTGGTTAAGAAATTCTTTTGCCTCTTATTTGACGTGGTGGGACCTTTTTGTCACTGCAGTTTGGTGGAGTTTCTTCTACAGATTGGAGAAAAACAGAGGTGATACAGGGGCTTTCTCTGCTCTGTCAACATTTTTTTGTGGAGTTTGTTGGGGTTCTGGTGCTAGATCTTGTAAGCAAATTGAGAAAGCAGGTTGGAGGTAACAGATTTTTCAGTTTGTTGCTATTTCTGGTAGTGGTGAAATTTGCTGGTTCTGTTTAGTTTCTTGATTTCTGGTGAGCGTTGTTGTGGGCTGTTGAGAATGGAGGAATGGTTTCTGCTACGAAGCTTTCTTCGTAGTTAAGAGGAAATCCTATGCTGCTACTACTAGATATTGCATTTCTCCGCTGAAGTGGGAAAGATCGATTGACATTAGAGAGGCTCAATTGATTGATGGAAAGAATGTGGTGGTGTCTAAAGATGCAGATTTGGAGGTGCTCAGGGAGCCTGCTGAATACTGTTTGATAGGTCAGTTTATGAAGAGGAGGCCTTTGTTAGAAGAAATTCATAAGGAGTTGGAGCAGAATTGGAAATTTAAAGATATGGTGCAGCTGGGAGCTATGGATAAATTTAATATCCTGATTAGACTGAATAATGTGGAGGATTTCGAGAAACTATGCTCAAGAAATTCAATTTGGATTGGGTTGCCTGATCTTAATTTTCACTTCTTTAATGAAGAAGTTTTAAAATCCGTTGTCAAGCCTTTGGGTGAATTTTTAATGGCTGATCGAGATGTACAAATGATGCTTAGGCCAGGATATGTGAGGGTTTGCCTTAAGAGGTTGATTTGGGAAAGCATTTGCTTGAATGTTTATGGATTCAGAACGGATTTCAGTTGATTAGACAACGGATTGTGTATGAGTTTGGCCCTTATTTTTGTTGCTGTTGTTGGACCCTTGGACATGAGGTTTCAAGATGCAGACAGAAATATGGGAGAAATTCTGATTCAAAGAGGGAATTTTTTGAAAATGATAAGAAGAGGCCTAAACAAGTTTGGAGAAAGGTTACGACTATTGAAAATATTGGGGTTGTTGGAAAGCATGAAGCATCTGAAATGGAAGAGATTGTTTAGTCTCAACATGATTCTTGGAGGAGGGGATCCGCAAGAGCTGAGGTTGCTGATCAGAGTTTGAATCAGAAGATTGAGAAGGGTATGACAGATGGAGATGATCCTGTCGAGGATGAGCAGCGGTATAAGGTTCAGTTGATTTTAAATGCTGAAAGTAATGTTGAGGTACAGGCGCAGAAGGATTTAGGTTCTGATTTGGAGAAAGAGGTTCAGCAGGATAGATCTTTTGATGAGGAAGGATTTCTTGGAAGATGAAAGTTCATGGGTCATGTGGGCAGAGCTCAATTGATCAGTTTGGGCAGAGATTTCATTCTCAAGGGCAGAACAAATCTGGGGGTGTTTTTGATCTGCAGGTTGATGGCTCTAATAAACAGATGTTTTTTGGGCAGAGGAAAAATGTTTCAGTGGATAAGGGGCAGAAAATTGTTCTTAATGAAGATGGAGTTTATGATAGATTAAAGAAGGCTGTGTTCAGTGAGATGATGTCAAAAGGGCAGATGAAAGCTTCTATGGGTAGTTGGGTCAGTTGGGGCAGTGGTGATGAGGTAAGAAAAAATCCCCTAATTAAGCCCAACTGTTAAAAGGCCTCGTAAAGGCCCAAGAATAAGTTCAAAGAAGCTCAATAAACAAAAGATAAAAAAAGTTATCGGGTACTAGTATGAGAAGATCCAAAAGATTGCAGAATAAAAGTAGGAGGTGATATCAGTTAGAGGTTGATGAAGTTTGAATGAAAGGGGGGTTTTCCTCATTCGTTGAGTCCTTGGTGATGTGCTTTAGCTGCAGATCAGATGCTCTTGGTTGTGTGTAAAAGGAAGTTTGCATTGATGGAAACTGCATTGAAGTTTATGTTTTGATTGGTGTTTGGAACGTTGCTGCTCTTAGTTTTCAAATATATTGAATTTAAATCTGGATGGTGGTGTTGCGCCAGCTAGTTCTCATTGAATCTGGTGCTGCTGGTTGTATTTTTTCTTGAGAAGATCTGTGTTGGATTGACTTGATGGTTGAGACTCCACTGTTGCTATGAAGATTGGGTTGAAGCATCAAAGTACCTGCTGTCAGATGTTGTTGAAGTGTTCAGTTTACGATGAGTTGCTGCTACTTTGTTTCGGGTTTTATTTCTCATTGAAGCTTTAGCTGCTGGTCCTATTTTTCTTGAGAAGATTTATATTGGATTGAATTGAAGGCTGAGACTCCTATCGAAGTTGGGTGCTATTCCTATGAAGGTGCTGCTGCTATTTGAAGTTTGAATTGAAGATGACAGATTTTAGCAGGATCAGTTTGATGCTTTGCAATGCTGCTGGAGAATTTGATATGGAAAGTCGTATGATAAAGATCGATTTGATCTTGAAGTCACCGACTCATTCAGATGAATGTCTGGAGATATGAACTTTTATTGTATTCTTCACTTCTTCTATTGTCTTTTCTTTTCACTTGTATTACCCCCACTAGGAGTCTCTGCACTTCGTGATTGAGAGTTCAATAAAATAGGTAACCCGAGCCCCTATGTTTCCAATTTGTTTAAAAACAAAACAAAGAAAGATAGAAATCGTTAGCTTTTCTGTACACCTTCGGTAGATTTAACAGATTGTTCAACAGGAAGACCTGAAATGACACATGAAGCAACTTTACTCGGTTATATACATAAATATCATTTTTCAGGGATATATATATATAATACTCAATGCTTCATGAGGCATAAATGTAAAACCCCCAAAAAAGTATGAGTTTTTTTAAAACCGCAACTTTGCAATGCACCACCTAGAACCCGTCATTCCAACCTCATTTTGCACCAAAATGCTTCTCAACATTTGTGAATCTCGATCGAGCTTTCAATTAGTTATAAATATCACCTGTTATATGTGCTCGTGCTATTAACATCTTTACGGAGAATAGGCGAATGAACGTGAGGAACCGCAGCCGGTTTTGTGTAGAGGATCACGATGAAGGGACAAGGGGGTAGAACATCTAGAACACCACCTCCAGCCAACAAAGATTGAGATATGGGAGGAACATCAAATTTGAGTTCAAAACTTATGTATTTTGCTTTAATCTAGCATCTGCCAGCCAGCTCCAACGCACCTCTCCATAGGCGTGTACAAATCTAGCTCGGCTTGTAATCCTTCTCGCTCTCTTCTTTTTTTCCTATTTTTTTGTGAAAGGCCACTCGGCCGAACGATTCTCTACCGCATGATACATCTATGTGATGTAACTAATTTGTCTTTTATAAATGTCTAAAATGAAATGTTTCACTTGCTAGGAAAGAAGGGTCGTTTCAAGGGTGGAGGGTGTTTTTAATATATGATTTTAATTAGTGTGTTTTGATTTTTTATTAGTAAAAATTACTTTTTATAGATAAAAAATTACTTTTCAGGTAGAAAATCACTTTTGATAAGTGAAAGATCAATTTACATATCATTTTCCACCGTTGTATTTTAATTTGTCATATGTGAAAAATTAATTTTCAAGTTGAAAATAAAAATAATTTTCCACTTGTTGAAAATTATTTTCAATTGATATATTTTTATTTTCAATCAGTATGCTTTGATTTTTAATTTATATTTTGATTTTCAATCAGTATATTTTTATTTTTCCACCTGCAATTACTTTTTTAAAGTGGTAGTAGACCTATAGTACTTGGGTTATTTTCTTAGAGTAAATGATGGACATATGTAAATGAAGAACATAACATTAAAGTATTACAATGCACATTTCTTTACTCACGACCTTTTTCAATAAGACGTACACTCGTCCATTTGTTATCACATGACTGACTCAAGAAACTTGCGAGGGTTACCACAAATTCCTCTTGGAGAAATTATTCACTTTATCTTGGGGGTCTCAGGACGTGTATGATTCAGTACTAGCTGTAAAGTGATCTTTGTGAGACGTCAATATTTACCGGGTAAGTCCAAGACCCTTTCCTCCCAACTACAAGTGAACATTGACCGTAAGCAACAACGAGGCAAACTGTGCAGAAAGAAGCTTTACTTCACGAGAGCACTGGATATGCATGTGAATTTTGTGAAAAAGCTATTTAGGGACCTATTATTTTCACAATCTCCAGTAATTGGTCATTCAGACCTTTGCTGAAGGAGACTAGCGCTACGTACTGCAATTTTCTCTACACTCTAATATCTCGGCACATTTGATACCGTGAAACAGATTAATTTGATTGCGAGATTTACCCGGTTTAGCAAATACCAATTGAAAACACAGAGAACAACTTCTGAGAGTTTCAAAAGAGCAGCTTACTGATTCATCTGTCCAGAATCAGGAGGATCCAACCTTTGATAGAGCTTTTGATGCTCATAGTAAGACTGTTGCCCATGCTAAATTAATGGCAGCTTCCGGTGACTGATGATGCAAAGCAAGGCAAGATAAGATTTAAAAAGAAATTGGGATGCATACTAAAGATACTTACTGAATATGGGTGGAGGCTCAATTTACTCGAAAAGGCTAACCCTGGTAAACAAGGGTTAACCCCTAATTACTGAATTGGTAGGCTAACACCACTTTTCAAATCCCGTGTTTTGGGGAGAAAATACAGGTTTTACAAAATCTGTGATCCTGTTGGTGTTAAGTTGTGATCGGTGTTTAGCCTCTTTTCTATTTTACCAATTGGGGAAGGTTTGGAACGCCATCTGGACAGCCAGCTGTCTTTGGTAACAGAGCATCATACAAAGCCCATTTCAGTGTTCAATTGACAGAGTGGTTGTTGGTTGGTTTTGGAGTATGAAAGGAATTTCTCTATATGCCACCTATAGGAACATATAGAGCACCAGTTGTGTTGTAAGGACGAGTATTTCACGGTTCCTTTTTTTTATGGACCTGATGGAAAATAACTATTTCCACCGGGAGCCCACGATTTTATCCAACCGTCGCTTTCCCACGTTCCACCGGAACGTGCTCGGGCGGAGAGAAGGCCATACAATTCGTAGAATTACGAACCTGTTTATGGGCCGGATCAGGCCCTATTGGCCTCGAACGATATCCATGGGCCACGACCCATATGCAATGTGAATATTTTTGGATCAAACGTTTCCACAAATACAACAGTTTACACAGCTCGAAACGCCGAATGATCATGTCAGAGAATGATATTAATTCGTTACATATTATCAAGACCACACCCAAATTGAGGACACACCAAAGACGTGGAAAAAAAACATAAAGGTGCATTATTGCAATTCCTTCACCAATATTGCAAATAATTAAAAGCAAACAAATTAAACGCGCAAAACACAATTCACGCAAACACACCTCGAGGATTATGTGGACCAACAAAAACTTGCAATGTTGCTTGATCGTGATCATGAGTTGACCTTACGGCAATTCTTGCGAATTTCTCCTTCCTTCCCGGTGAGGGGGCTTATGTTGCCCATATGCACCATGGACACCCCAAAGTCCCTCCAGAAGGCCCCTATGTTCCTCCTATAATGCTTCACCAGCCTCGCGCTCTCCCGGCTGGTCTCGACCCCCTTGTAGAGCTCCTGGTCCGAGTGCAAGAGCCCCCTCCTCTTCACCAGCCTGTCGAAGTAATCCAGGTCGAACCGCGAAGCCGTGCCGTCCAAGTGGGCGAAGTGGCTGTTGCCTCCGACTGCGGGGCAGCTCCTGCGGAGGTGGCCGGCGAAGTTGGGGTCGATCTTGTCGGTCTCGTTGTAGATGCGGTTGCGAAAGGTGAAGCATTGGGCCAGGCCGACCGTGTGGGCGCCCGAGAGGACCACGAGGTCCTTGAGGGAGAGGCCCTTGGATTGGAAGCTCGAGAGGAGCGCGGAGAAGTTGAGTAATGGAGCTGGGATGCTCGTGTTCGCCGAGGCTTGGCTAGCTGTTCTTGCATCCTTCCTGCCTAATTGAACTTCATAGAATGGGCCTCCCAACTGCGTTAATCATTTCTTCGTGGTTATCTCTAAAGACATCATCATGTACTTACAGTGATAACAATGATCATGGACATGCATGATAACATCCAAATTATCTACTTCCTACCATATTTACGCCCACATGAGTACCGGTGAGGGAAGAAAATCTCGATCTAAGTCTAACAAAAAAAAGACTCGTGGAGGATCAAGAAGAACGCTCATTAAGAAACATATAAAGGTTCTAGAAATAGAATGACACAAGGCAAAAGTCTAACAATAAAAGATCTGTCTTATTGGCAAAAGTCACACGGATCCAACTCCAACTCCGAGTGCATGGTCAAGCTACATGCCATCCGTTACTCCACCGTTACAACTCCCAACAAACGTGGGAAACATGCCTAAACGTGCGTTACGTGGCAATAATTCACCCAACCATTATAGGACTCCAGAAATCATGGAATACAATCAATGGCCACTACACAAGAGAGTTTTACTATATAAAGGAACCACTACTCCCATACGAGGGCACGCGATTGAGAGGAGATAGCACTCCTCTATTCTTTATTTACTTCGATATTTAATGCATAATCTTGAGAGTTCATATTCCCTCCCGAAGCGCATACCATTTTGAAAGGTAGAACTGGATAAGCAAACTCTCTACTTCTTATGCGATTGTTCGATACCTGCGTGAATGGATCCTGCCTACGGCTACGAACCCGATTGAACTTGGAAAGAAGGACTTCGATCATATATATATATACACAAAGAAACTTACAGCGTAAACCGAATCACGAGCAGCAATGGCGATGATATCTGCACAGGAGACGACGCTTCCACCGCATGCGGAGTCCACCGCTGCCTTTATCCTGTCGATGACTTCGAACCCTCTCAGGGAATTCACGTTGGGCGCCGCCTTCTTCTCTCCAATGAAGTTGGGGGTATCGTCCAACAGAACGGAGCCATCACACCCCTATTGTTCGTTAAATATATTTGTAAGCACACGTTACATCAGGTAAATGCCTAGACCCCAATCAACGTTAAAAATAATGGCTTGCTCAAGGTGTATGCAGCAAGTGGGATTTTGCATGGCTATATATATATATATATATATATATATATATATATATATATATATATCAAATTATTCGTAACCATAATGATAATTGCATAAATAGGTCGTAACAACGTATGCTCATGGTTATATTTTAAGAAGAAGGATATTAGATCAAGATCTCACATTCACAAAACAGTCATGGAAGTGCATGCGGATGAGCGACGCGCCCATGCGATGTTCACGAGCGACGGCGTCCTTAACGACTTTTCGAACAGTGGGTGATGCCTGAGGGCATACTTTTTGGTAGAAGTTGGGGTTGAGTTGCGCCATGGAAGTGTTGGGCAGCATCACAAGGAAATTGAAGCAAACGAATGCAAGAAGAACAAGGGTGGCCATAGGGATATGGGAGGAGATGAGGCCTTCTTTCTAATATTTGCAATTGGATTTGATTTGCAAGGGACAAGAAAGATGTTTAGGTGTACTTATATACACTATCCTCGACAGCCCCCTGTGATTGGTTAGGTTTAGATTTTAGGTTTTGAACCTAAAAGGCTGGTAAATGATGGATTAAGTACGTGCGAGGAGGAGGTAGCCGCAGGTACAACCGCTAAAGGCACCAATAATACTGATGGGTATTTGACCATTGAAAAGAGAGTGGATGTATTAGCAGTTTTGGAAGGCTATGAGGTCTTCAGCCGTCAGGCAATATTTTGGATGACAGTTTATGCTTGTTGAGAAGAGAGTGGCAACGAAGTTGGCTACTTGGGAGCCACTACTTGAATTTAAATAATGGATATATACACGAGAGATGGATATAAGATCATATGACAAGAATTTGAATATATAAATGATTATCTCCAAACACAATCAACTTAATCTTAATGAGTGAAAACACTAAGGGTTGTTTGGTTGGTGGAATATAAGAGGAACTAATGTCGAATTTCTCATTTGTCAACTTTTATTTTGGTATCGGTGGATTTCGAAATTGAGGGGTAGATTCTGAAATAAATGAATTCCGTCGAAGAGGTAGAATTAATTTATTTCATTGATTTATTCCACATCTCTCATCTCCCTCTCTTAACTTCTTCACATAAAATTTATTTATTCCTCTTACCAAATAAATACTTCTAATTCTTTATTGTGACAATAGACACCCGATACTTAGACAAAATAAAAACTCACGATTTTTTATACTTTTTTACATCTTTTTTATCCCTCATAATTATTACTTCAACTAAATAGACCTTAGATATTTCATTTTCATACCCAAATCTAGACCTTTACGAGACAAAGAAATCACCTACGAGATCATCCTCACATCTCTCACAATTTTACCAATTGGGTGTAGGCGAACCTACTTATTACTTAGAGTGGTCTTGTGCTTACCATCATTGGAAGAGAAGATATAAAGTTTTTATTTTGCTTTAATTGTAATTGAGCATTTAAGGATAATGGATGTAATTCGTTCCCACGCGGTGAACCAATGGATTTTATTTTGTGCCAAAAGAAAAGGTTCAGCAACTCTACATGTGTACTATTGGCCGCTAGTTAAATCAAACAAGCCACAATACATACTTTGCCCTTGCTAAGTATGAAGAAAATAGTAACCATAGAAGTAAAGCATGTGCACCATTGACCTCTACATGCACATGGACATGGTTGATGGTTGACCAGTTGACCTTTTATCCCGTGAACAAGGGTTACATAACGTAATCTCAACATGCATTTGCAGGACTTTGATCGTTTGATGTACAGGTCAGGGATCATTAACATAGAAGGGTTTTCTTATATATGTCCCCTTCTCTGACAAAGCTGAGATGCATTTATCTCGTCCTGATTAGTTAGTAGATTCTACCTTGATGTCAAGTGAAGCTTGGAAAAAGACCGATGGTGGATACCTCTTCAGAATTTGCCAATTAAAGCATCAAAAGAAGGTAGTTAATCTACTAATTGAAAGTAACAATTATATATATATATATATATATATATATATATATATATATTTGATTGATAGATTAAATGTGTTTGTATCGGATTAGATATTTGACCTGTCATTTAATTTATTTTTTATTTGATTTGGATTAAGTGAGATTTAATTTAAGATAAAATTAATTTATTTTTTATTTGATTTGGATTAGGTGAGATTTAATTTAAGATAAAATTATTTTATTTTTTCTGTGACATAATTATAATTTGTTAGAATATTTAAAGAAATTAATTCACTTATTATATTAATTATTTTACTTTTTATTTATTTTAATATTTATTTCATAAATTTATTTTTTTACCGGATAAGACCTAATTATTTAAAAATTGAGAGGATAGCTTACCCTCTACCATCTTATAATGCTCCCACAGGATAGTTCGCAGTCTAACTCGAAGGGAAAATGTAGTTATTTTGTGGATGCACGTCTCAACCAATAAAGATCGACGAAACATAAATTAAAGCCTGTCCATGTCGCAGCAGGTGAAAGTTCAAACGCCGGATCCGGACATGCAAGTCCCAACATTAATGTTTACGAGAAAAATTAAGGATAATATAGAGTTAAGCATAATGGAGTGGGAGGAAAGCAATGAGCTTTCCCTTGAAGGAGCATTTCCAAAGTGTTTTTGATTAAGGAATAGTTTTTCCGCAAGAGACCCACACTCATTTTAGCAACTTCTTATGAGATATGTCGTGAGGCGAGACAATTAGAAGGGCATCAACAACCCAGAACTTGATTTTGTGTTTTCTCCACTGGCAAAAAATATTACTTTTAAAGTAATGAATCTCGTAAGAAAATGAACTTCTTGCGATAACATCTTAATATTACCTTTCTACATGCAAATAATTACATTAAGAAATTAAAATTGCCAATGACGATCCATATTAATCATAAGTATCTGTTAGTGCTAATTCGATTTGCTTTACAAAACGTTGAAGGTGAAAACATTTCTTCCCATTGAAATGATTAAGCTGAAAATTATGGTCCCAATGGCAGACAAATTATAAAAATCACCTCCACCACAATATTCATATATATGCTTAATTCTCAGTCGAATTAAGCAAAGATCATTGCTCTAGCTCTTCATGAGACATACCACAGCACTGCACCATCCTAATTCAAATCAAGAAAAAGGGGAAGTGTGCAACGCTGTTAATAGCAGTAATGTTGCTTAATTACATGCTCCAACTACCTCCTAGATGCATAGTACTACTAGTGTAACTTATTTTTTTGAAAGGAAAATTTTTATCAAGAAATAAAAATGATACAAAGATGTAATCTCATGTGCAAGAAAGAAAGATATTCTACGCCCCTCAAAGAGGAGGAAAGTAACTCCTCTTAAGAGCGGGACACTCCAAAAATAGTCATCATAAAGAAAATAAAAATTAAAAAGAAAAAATAGAAAAGAAGTGTCCTAAACGTCATTTTTGATACGGAACATAAATCGTACCACAGTGGATATGACAAAGTACCACCGATGTTGTCGACGAACCGTGCTAATAAATAACGAACGGTCAGAACTAAGCTAACCAAGCCTCGGTCGTGGTGAGCCCTGCTGGATCTAGCTAAGATCCAACTGATAGGTGCTTCTCCTTCATCTTTTGCCTTCTTAAGTGCCAAGGTATGTGGGCTCTGACTTTCTGTATATCACTGACACTCAAATAAATACATCAAAAATACAAATAAAATGCAATGCATGCCTAACCTAGGTAAATGTCTAAATGCAACCCAAAAACTCATTTCCGGAGTTAAAACCCTAAGAGCTAAATCTGTTTTAGGGTATAAGAATGATAAGAAACTAGCATTTATCATAGGGGCCTCATTGTAAGCAGCCGGGATCGCTCTGACTTACTTTCAACCACTTATGGGCCTGGCTACAAAAAGTATACCGTTTCGCTTAAAGGACTCCTTGCAATTTTCCAAACACACCTGAGCCATGCGTGCATTGTAGCTCACGAAAAACACAAGCACAGATGCCGTCAATTCTTTGTATCCCTGATCCAACGACAAATCTCAATCCAATCTTCACGCGCTCTCGCACATAGCTTCACCTCACTTCCCAGATCCCATCTAATGGTAGAGATTTGGTTTGAGCTTTCCCGTGCGTCTCTCAAATACATCCCACCATTGAAGCCCTAAGTGCCGAATCTCACCTTGCCGTGATTTGATCCACTTCCCCACCTACTTAAGCTCACCCTTGGCCTCGTGCGTAGAGGATCGACCCGCAACTACACCTCTCGAGTCAATCCTTTCGTCGCTCCGGTTCTTCTCCTCACAACACCTCAGTTCCATCACATCTGCGGTGGAATTCCACTTTCCTTCAACCTCTCCTCACCGCAAAGGATCACGTAACTCTCCAGGGTGACCCCGAGCTTCACGAGCAACCTTTCAATCCACCAGAGTCCTCCCTCAATTCTTCCTCTCCATCTGTCGAGTGGAGACCCTCAGGTCTTGTTCTTCCACTTAGTTTAGGATCTACTACTCTTTAGGGTTGTTGTTATTGTAGTGTAGATTAAGTAGAGTGGAATTAGCTATACAATTCATGGATTTAGTAGATAGATAGAAGTAGATTAGTGTAATGCCCCCTCACTGATGAGTTGCGACTCATCATAGCTAAATCGCTTAAGTTAAGCTAGAAACTAGGTTAAACACTATCAAATTAACACATAAAAAGGGCTAAGTGTGGAAAATAGAGGAAAAGACCTAAACATCAATTGTGTGTCAAAAATGCATAATTAGGTCATTAAATGAGATATTCTATTAAAGAAGGTTAAATAGTCATCCAAGTGCAAATTGAACACATAAATAGGCTTAAAATTTCAAATCAAAAGTGTAATTAACTTCTAAAATATTCAATTGAGCTTCAATAAAAACTTAAGTGCATTTGAACATCACTAGGGCCTTGCAATTAAGAATTCACATCTAGGTCCTTCATACATCATATTTTGTTCACTAGAAAACCTTTAAGGACTCATTTGATACCCGCAGGGACCTATTTGCAGCATTCTAAGGACTGCTCTGATAGCTTTCCTTACCATTAATGAGCCTCTCTGCAGTTTTTCTACCCCTTCGCGCGGGGGCTTCCAGTGCAATTTCACCATTAGAACTCAGCGGTCACCTATAGCTCACGTGTACTGTTCACGCGAAGAACCCACGCTATCCCCTCCGTCCATCATCTAAACCCTCTTGATCTGTGGCTGCCAATCAATCGAAGCTTCGCACGACTCCATGCATGCGATCACCACCTCACCTAGATCCCATCCAACGACCACTTTTTGATTTGGCAGCGCGCGTGCCTCTCTCTCTTCAAATCCTCCCTGCCCATGCCCTTTGCGATTAATCTCGCCATTGCGGTGAGTGTTTGCACACTGATCAGCTACTTAAGGAGCTCCTCAGCTGCATGCGTGAGGGATCACTCCCTCCTACATTTCTCAACAATCATTCTTCCTCTCCAGCTACTCTCCCTACCTCTCCCCATTTTTTCACGGTCACCGACTATGAAATCCACCTTCTCTCCGACTCTCCTCGCCACTAAGGACTCCATAGCACCTGAGAGTGATCCCGAACTCCACTAGAGGGTTTTCACTCCGCTGGAGCACCTCCTCCCTCCATTCCTCCTCTCCATCCACCGGGTGGAGATCCAAAGGTCCCATTCTTCCTTTTAGATTAGGTTTACTATTTTTTTAGATTAACTGTAATGTAGTTAGATAGTTTAGCAAAAGAATTTAAATTTAGAGTAGATATGATCTATGATGAGTGCTTGTAATGTAGTTTAGGAGTAGTTGTAGCATAGAATTACCCAATTTCACCTCCTCTAATCATTTCATATCAAAGGGGATGAATTCACCCACATTGATCATGTTTTTCTCCCTCTACATATTTTCATTTTCGCTTCTAATTTCCTCACAATTTTATCCGCAATCCATCCATTCATTTGAAGTCAAATCCCCATCTCATTGCTTTCAAGCTTTAAGATGAGGATTTGCGCTCAAATCCATTTAGGGGTCTCTCACTCACATCAATTTGTTCACAAAGACCCCTGATCTGAGTTTAAAATAGAATCGGTTTGCTTGATCTATTTTGAATTTGTCTTTAACACAAGATCGCAAGATTTTGTATTAACTGAGTTTTGAATTGCTTTGATCGAGCAAACTGAGTCATTTTTGTGTAGTTCATTGGATGGCCGTGAATCTGAGATGATCCTGATGTCAAATTCATCGCAGATGAGCCATGATCAGATCTACTCTTTATGAGGTCTGCATGTTTTTAATGCTTTGTAGAGCCAAGGAAGATCAATTATGTTGATTGGAGGCTCTATCAAGGATTTTATTCATGGATTTGTTTTATGAGAGTCTGATTTTCACCTAAGGGATTTTCAATATCCCTTAAGTTTTTTTAGCACAATTGGATTCAGCTAAACTGATGGAACTAATTTTAACACTTTCTACATGTTGTCTATAGCATTAGAAAATGTTAGATCAGCTAATTTTCTTATCTAATTTGAAGTGAAAATATTAATAAGGGATTTTGATTTAAAGTTGAACATCTGAGAATGATTTTTATATTATTTTTAAGTCCTTGTCAGAATTTGTTTTAGAGATTTCTATGTACTTTGAATCCCAGAAATTGCTGCATGATGTAGCTACATTTCAATTCAGATCCAGCTCTTATTTCCTGATCAAGTTATTTTGTATCTCTGATCAGGCTTTCTCAAGTCTGATTTGAGATATAATTGACTGAATCAGTAGATAAAAGATGATCTGTGGGTTCTTGACTTGCTACAGATTTGATTTCTCTGAATTTTGCACACTGCAGCAAGGTCCTGAGATGAGTTAAGACATCTGGGCTTTGCCTAGATCATCTGGAATTGTCACTATAGCTGCTGCTGCAGTTGCTGTCTGCTACTGCTGTAGCTAATAGTGGCAGTTGCTACAACTGAATGTTCTATTTCAGCAACTAGATTATCTGGACTATTAGGGCAGTAGACTAATTACTAAAGGAGATGTACAGCTGACCTGTTTTAATTATGTTGTACACATTATATGTAAGCTTTCATGTATAGTTAAATGTCTTTAGATCCAATTTGATTGCTTATATCTTGTCTTAGAATTCCATTGTCAGCTATAAAAATTCTACCTAACTGTCAATATTTAGAAATGAAATGAAATCAAGTAAAGATCATGTTTAATCATTTAAGCACCTTATATGTTGTTTGTTGTATGTGTTTGAATGTACACACCTCTTATTCAGCACTTAGATTCCATTCTAGGCCTTAGGTTCACTTAGAAAACTCTTTAAAGGCCTAGAATGTGCTTCATTTTTAAATAAATAAAAACTTTATAAAAAATCCAAAAAAAATAAAATAAACCTGTCTTGGTGAAGATCAAGTATATTTTTAAATGTATACCAAGTTTCATGGGATTCTGAACCCCCGGCTTGGTAGAACATACCAGCCGACGGTTCAGTATACTTTGGAATTTAATAAAAGAACTCAAGTATATAAACACCAAAAACATCTCCATTCTTCTCATCCCTCTCTTTCTTTCTCATCCCCTATCTCCACAAAATATACAAAACCCATAAAAAGTAAAAAAGCCCTTAAAAATACCTAAAAATCCATTGTATACTATGTAAATACTTGTAGATATAAGGCATATAATAAGCTATATGTGTAAATATTGTAAAATGGATATACATATATAGGGTATAAATAACTTAAGAATATATTATCTAATGTAACTTAAGTATTTAAGTTAACTCAAACTATACATAACTTATTTATATAACTATTTATTAATTATACTAATTTATATGTAATATAAGCTATATGAATAAATAAACCCTATAAATAAACATATTTAGTACTAATATTGTACATACGTATTTATATGTATATTATGTACATTAGGAACCCTGTAACATAATTTAAATATATATACAGAATAAATAATTAATTTATTAAGTTACCAGTTAAGTTATTAGATTAAATTAAAATAAATTAGTAATTTAAGTTAAACTAAACTAACTCATACTATACATTTGTACTAATGTTTTTTAAGTAAATTATGCTAATTTAACTATATTTATAATGTATTATATTAGTTATATCTAATTTATATATAAAATAGCCCAAAATAAGCTATTTAAATGTAAATAAAATCGAAATAAATGTTGTAAAATTGAATAAAAATCTTTATTAAATACCCTAATATGTATATTAATACTGTATAAGGTCAATTAGACCATACATTAACTAATTCATATGTAATTAAGAAATAAAATCCAAAATACGGTATGTATAAACTCGAAACTTTGCCTAATTTATTTATATAGTAAATATAATTAAATTTCTAAATTAATTGTACAATTATGCAGTACCATGCAAATACTTTATTATCATATAATTTAATTTTTTATTTTAATAATTTATTGCCCTCAAATCGAGGGCCAAAAATCTCACATCTACACAGTTGCGCTGGAATTCCAACGCTGGGCGTGGCGAAGATAGTGCCACATCATGTTAAGACATGTTCTATCCTAAGCCTTTTAAGACGTCTGGATTGTCAGTCAGACGTCTGGTAAGACGTCTGGACACCTTCCCAGACGTTTGGAAATCAAAATTTTTGGGTACGAGCTCACATCTGTGCGCGGGCTGTGTGCAGACAGTACCTTCTCTTTTTCCTTTCCTTCTTCTCTCTCTCCCCGACTTTAGCAAACCCTAACACCCCTCCCTTATAAAACCCCCCTTCCTCCTCTCTCGTTCTCCCCACTCCAACCACTTCTTCCCTTCCTCTTCACTCCAACGAGAGAGCCAGCGCGAGCAAGTGAGTGCGAGAGCGACGACGAGGAGCGGTGTGAGGAGAAGAGGAAGAGTTGTGGTCGCGAGCTTGTGTGGGAGCTCACCGGAGGGTGCACTGCCGGAGTTGCGCGTGTGGGAGGAGGAGTGCATCGGGGAAGTCATCCCCGACACTGCTACAGCCGGAGCTGCAGGCAAAGAGGCAAGCCGCAACCGCGCGCGGCGGGAGCGAGCGGGAGCAGGTTCTGGTTCTGGGTTTTTCCCAGAATCATACGTCTGGAGTGACGTCCAAACGACGGTGCGGACGTCTGGAGGCAATTCCAGATGTCTAAAGAGAGATCTCAGCGAAGGTACGTTCCCTTTGCGGATGCGACCATGCAGGCCGCTCAACTGCTACTCTTCTCATGGCCTTTTTGAGAAGATTTTGTGGTGTCATGCAGGATTTGCTTCGAGAAGGCGTGGGGCACGCCCTCCCACACATTTTAGACGTTTGGGTAGCTTACCAGACGGCTAGAAGCACTTCCAAACATTCGGAGAGGTGGTCGGATGTCTGAAGCTGGGTCCAGATGGTCCAGAAGAGTTCATGGACATCTGAGGTCGACACAGATCTTGAGGTGTGTTTCTGGACACTTTTAAGATATCTGGAAGTTGTTCCAGATATTTGATTTGAGTCAGTAACCCTGTTTTGACCCGTTTAAGGTCCATTTGAGGTTCGTTTTATGCAAATAAGATACCGACATTTTCCTTGTGAGTTCCTCTACTGGTTAGAAGGCTTTCTGTACTATTTTGAATGTTCCATTGTGATTGTTCCTTATCATAGGATTTTGTTTCGTTGCGGGTTCGGGGCTTGCTAAGACACGTGAGCCTACCATTTGAGCCCCCAATACTCCTGGGTTGACTGGTAGAGTGGCTTCCCCTAATTTAAATACAAACCTGAATGTATGTGTGGAATGAATGATTAGAAACTAGGATATGGCATGAATCCTAGGCCGAGAAACACTTGAAATGTATGTATGTTTGAATTGCAGTCTTGAATGAGTAGATAGAAACAACTGCCTGTTAATGAACAAGAGCTGCCTGTGAAATATAGATTAACTGTGTTAGTGAAACAGTTGCATGTAACCTTACCTATTGTATAAGTTAAAAGATATAACACGAGCTGCATGTGTATAATCTAAGAATGGTATTGGAATGTTAGAAATACAAGCTGCATACGTATAACCTGAGAATGGAAATGTGAATGATAGAAATATGAGCTGCATATATATAACCTGAAAATGAAAATGTGGATGATGAAACTCGGTACGGAATGACATGAGAAATATGAGGATGAACCTTACGGAAAATTAGGAGTAGAGCTCCTAGAAATATATGGAATGGATCTGGAAATGTGACGGGAAGTGTGCTAGCCCTTGAGTACGTGGTACCAAGGGGAGCGCATGTTCCCTCTTAGTATAGAGGGGAGCTTGCCGCCTTCGGGTTGAGACCTGGGGTGGGTTTGGCCACTTTGCACCAACTTCGTGGCCCTCACGTACACTGTACCGGGGAGAGCTACTAGTGTAGGGAGAGAGCTAGCCACCCCACGAAACCCAGGGTTCAGCTAGCCACCCTACACCGACTTGTTAGGCCCACTGGGCAAACCAGAGTAGTCAGGCGAGGGTGCGCGGACTGTGGAGGGGCGAGACCTCTATTTGGTTCTTAGAGGCTAGACCCCTGTTACTGAGAGGGCTAGGCCCTATACTGTTCCGTGCTGTACTTGGGTGCACCCGTTAACGGAAACAATTGACCACGTGCCAGTGCGGGATAACTACTCGTGCGCTTATCGCGCGTGCCGTAGTCACCGTTACGTCTATCCATGACCTTAAGGTGGTTGACTGGGTGTAGGACCACCACGAGGGACTCTCCCAGCCAGGAGGGCACCACGTGCGACTTCTACTCTTCGGAAAAGACTGCAATCAAGATCGTTCCCACGAGGAACATTCGAGATCAAGAAAGAGATCTAATAAATAAACCAAGTGGTGAAAAAGAATAATTAGTTAAATAAAGTAATTAAAAAACAACAACTACCTGTCCACTTTTACTTCTTTAGTTAGTTGGTTGCCACTCTACTCAGCGTTCGCTGACTTTCTGTACTCATAACCCCTTTTCAAGTCCAGGTGTTGAGCAGCCCGAGTCTCAGGTTGCAGAGGGTGCTGGGCCCAGTAGAGCCCAGTAGCAGTAGCTTCTTTTGTTGTACTTCTTTTGTAGTAGTGAATTCAAACTCCTGTACTTTAGTACCCCTACTTTCCTGCACCTTTACGTTTCTGTACCTTGCTACTGTTTATTGTTGTGGTGGTGATATATACTGTAGCAGTTTTTACTTTCCTTACTGCTGTACTCTTTTACTGTTAGTTACTTAGTATAGTGAATGTGGTTTACTTTCCTGCTTTTGGTTATTTCTCGTTGGACGACTGGGTCTTGGGATCAGTCGAGTCGGTCCGATCTCAAGTCCTGTAGGGATTCGAGAAGCGGGTCATAACACATCGTGTGGCGCGAAAAATCCGGAGCACTTTATTACTAATTTGTTACATCGGTTATTTAGTCATCATGCGCTAGGCGCACAACATAACCCTTATCCACTGAGCATTGATCTAAGCATGTATTGTAATGATATGTGATGTTTACGGTGTGGGCCGAGGGCCCAACACTGTGCGTGGGCCTGTATGGGCCTGATATTGAGCTTAAATCGAGATTAAATGGGTAATTAAATGAAGTAGGGTAGCCCTAGTAGAGGTCTGGTCCAACCCGTAAGGGTGCTACGTATCCCTCGAAAAGGTCGCCCGCCAACCTTAAAACCTAATTTTTGAACTAAGTAGAGCTTAATGAGGGGTTAAGGGAAGAAAAGAAAGGAAGAGAGAAAACGTAAATGCAGCTAAGTGTAGAGTCGTAGTAAGAAATGCCTAAGTGTTGAGACTAAGTTAAGAGAAGAAAAGACTAAGTATTAAAGGAGAACACAGAAGAGCGAACTCAAAGAAATGGCTAAGTGTCAGAATGCAGAGAGTGAACCTTCAAAGAGAATAAAGAGATAAGAAAAGACTAAGGGAAGAAGATAAGAAGAAACTAAGTGAAAGAAGAAAAGAAGTATATGTACGTGTAAATATGTATAGTGTATATATATATATATATATACTGTAAATAATAAATATATGTATATTAAGTATACGTAGTATAGATATTGTTTGAGCTATATATGTATATAAATAATATTATAGCTTTACCGACTGGATTATCCGACACTTCAGATAGAACAAGTGTTACTATAAACGTCACTACAGACCCTATTTTTGCCTTAGGTTTTGTATAGTCTTCCTAAGGTTCAGCAACATTTATGTATGTCGCTGTATATATCATATATGATACTGTATATGTTAATATACTAAGTTAAGTTAGTATAGTATATATTATTACTTATTATCGTATATATATGTAAGAATTAGTATTATAAGTTATAAATAGATAGTATATAGTATATAAGTATAGTGTTTGATGCTTCTTTGTAATTAGGTGTTTGAAAGCATTTTAGTTAATTCTTTTGTACATAATGAAGCTATTATTTCATTCATCGATTATTTATTAATTCATTCATTTATGATTGTATATAAAATTGATCTTTTTGGAATTAAATAATAATGTTGAACTTAGAGAGTGATCTATATCAATAACTGCCTCCCGGTAAACGACCTGGAATAAACCAGTAAAAATTATGTAATTAAATAAAATTAAGGCGACAACGATTTATATTTGTGACATATATTATAACGACGACGACGATTTTTTATACGAACCGTGATCAATCGCATCACTCACCTCCTCTCCTCAATTCAAATCAAAGGGGATGAATTCTCCTTCATTCATTTATCCATTCTTCTCCCCTATCATCTCACAATTGCCTTCTATTTTTCCTTCGCAATTTTAATCACATTTCATCCTTCCACCAAGGTCAATCTCAGATTTGAAAGCTTAGGTTCATAGATATGAAATTGCGCCTAAAACCCATTGGAGGGGTTTTTCCATTCAATTCATCTATCCACAAGGCCCCCCTCTTCTCTTTTAATTGTGATGATTCACTCGATTATTATGGATTTGATTTCCACGCCTGATTTGTAGCTCAGGGTTTCAATTCGATTTAATTTGTGTTTAATCAAGTGAATTGAGTGTGTTAGAGTCCAATTGAGCCTATGGCAATGAATTGGAACTCCTTGAGATGGATTTTAATCGAGTGTGTGTTTTACGCCCAATTTCAACTCGAGTTACTATTCTTGTGCTTTGTTTGAGGTAGAAGGAGCCTAGGTTTTTGATGCATGGTTTTGAGGCTCCTGCTGTGACCTAATTAGCTCTGAAGCATCTCATTGGATACCTGAACACACCAATCAATGGTGTGCAAGTATCCTGGGTAATCAAATCACATGTGCGAGCTCAAATTAATAGCCCACCTGGGTGACAAGATGTTTTTGGCATCCAAATGTTTTGATTTGCATTTGATGAAATAAGTTAGGTTGGATATTTTTAATGAAAGTCTCGGCATTGTTTTCAATTATTTTGACTCTCTAATGTGATCTTAGGCCTTCACATTGTCCATAGTGTAAGGATTGAGATCGGTTAGGGTTTCTCGAGCCTAAAGAGCTTTAATCGCATTTGTTTTGAATTCCAGACTCTTCATTGGTAATTTGCAACAAAGGAAACCTAGGTTTTAATGCTTTGATTTAGATTTGATGATATCTGAACAGCAGCAGCTGTTCTGTGTTCATCTGACTGAAAGGATTCCTTCTTTAGGGGTTTTAACCTTTGATCTGGTTTTGACGTGAATTCAAACCTTGTGGCGAATATTTGTGATGTTTTAAAGTGAATTTTCTTGGATTTAATCCATGGATTTGGATGGTTGAACACAGCAGCAGCTTCATCACTGTTTTGATGGAGTCTGATGGAGTTTGTTGTGGATCTGATTTCAGTGAATTGTTAGATTGGTTTTGGTGATTTGAGCACTAAATCAGATTCTGTTGGGTTAGATTTTCAACATAGTGATGAGAACCTCATCATGAGCCATAACTAGCTCATTTTGACCTAATACAAAGGATAAAAGCTCCTACATAACTCAAGGAAAGGCTTAACTCAGAGAATTCTGAGTTTAAGGAGAAAACAAGTCATAAGGGGTAAAAATGCAATTTTACCAGTATAATCTGCATACAGGGTAATTCAGGGCCCAAACATAGGTCAAAGCAACTTAATAAGAATAAAAGTGGGATGAGATGATCTAGCAAGGGCTACAGCAATTCCAAGGAACTAAATGATAATCTGTAACCCTAAAACAACCCACTTCAATTCACGAGGTTCGAGGCAAAGTAAAAATAGAATAAACCCTCTAAAATTCATAGAAAAATAATCTCTAGGGTTTAGAACCTTCAATTTGGCCTTCAGAACCCATTTTGACCTACATTGAGAACCATGCCCAATTAATAACTTAATTTGGGTTTTCACATAAATTGACAGGTCAAACAAGGTTTAATATCGAAATTAAATTCACCATCAGATTCCTTAGGTCCTAATTAGTCATGTATAAAAACTTGAGCCTAAGAAGAAACCTCCTTGACCAACTTTACACTTTGGTCCTCATATATTTACTTTTTGGCCCTCAACTTTTGAACTCTCGCATTTTGGCCCCTAACTCTCCTTCGTTCTTTGCGTTCAGGTCCCCCCTGCAAAACCTGCCAGCACCATGCTCCGGCGACCTTGCGCGGAGCATGGCGCCGCGCAGGGTGAGGGGGAGAGCCTGGCAAGTAAACCGGGGGTGCCCTGCGTCGTCAGCCGTCGCAGGGACACCCCCCTGGTCGCTGTAACCCACCATACCGGCCGTGCGAACGCACGGACGGTATGGGTTTCCATCTCCGGCGTCCTCCGGCGAGGGAGACACGTCGTCTCCCTCCGCCTTCCTCCCTGATTCGGTCACCATAAATACCCCCGTCGCTCCACCGTTCTTCCCAGCTCGGATCTGACGGAGAAAACCCCCAACTTTCCTCTCCTCTCACTTCGGCAGACGCCCACCAGCTCCGGCGGTTCTTCCTCCTCCTCCTCTTCGCTCTGCCGCAATACCAGCAGCAGAGACTTCCTCCCCTGCTCTTCCCGCGCCACGCCGTACCCAACTGGCGCCTCTCCGGCTCTCTGCTCGCCGCCGCCCCTTCCCCTGGGCATCTTCTTCTCCGGCGACAGTAGATACGACTGTCACCCTGCCCCGGCCCCTTTCGTCTCCGTAGCTAGGTCAGAACTCCTCCCCATCTCCCCCTCTTTCTTTTCCTCACTGTCTTTTATTTGATTAAACCCTCGACCGCTCCTGTTCACCCTCACCTTCTCCACCTCCGGCCATCCTCCGGCGAGCCGCTCCCATCACCTCAGCAACCCACACGGCTCGCCGACCACCGCAGAACCTCCGCCTCCTCACCCTGATCAACCCTCGCCCTTCCACTTCCCCCACATCACCCTCTGCAACCCCACCGAACAAACCCATCCTCCGACCCACAGTCCGACCTAGGGCAGCCCTTGCACGCCGCCCCACGCCTCGCCACCACCCACACGAGCTTCGCCGCACCCTGGCGAAGCTCCCGACACCGTCTGATTAGGCCGAGAGGCCGTTTTGCTATGAACAGGCCACCCGACCTCCGCCGCCATTGCCGTGCAGAAGGAGCTGCTTCCACCTGCAGCTGCAGGCGCGCCACGCCCAGATTCGACTCCCAGACCTTGCGAGGCGTTTCGACAAAGCATCAGGCTCGCAGCTGGGGCGAAAGCCTCGCGTGAAGCTGCGATCGCCCGCTGCTTTCTCCGCTGCGGGCGCTCAATTAGGGTGGGACATTTAGTCCCACCTCGGAAAAGTCTGAAGAGGCGCGGCGGTATAAGGCGCAAAAGTGCTGGAGGCTTACTGCCTCAGCACACGGGGTGAGGTCCCCTACACCCGCCCGGTTACCCGGTCTCGTCCGCGCTCACGCCCCGCGGACCTGACCCGACCCGACTTAGACTGACCTGCACTCCTCGCCCACCACACACGCCGGTGGGCCTGGACCCGGGCGCGACCCGTACCCGACTACCCGGCAGCTCTGGGAGAGCTTTCCCAAGAGCGGATTCTGAGAGAGAGAGATGCGGGGGGGGGAGGGTAGAGTAGGTTTTGTCCTCTGACATAAACTCTGAAGTGTGCAGGCACAGGTGAAGAAGAAGGACCGCGGAAGAAGAAGGAAGCTGAGGGAGACACTGTAGCAACAAGCGGTTTAAGTCGTCTGATTGGAAAATCAGACGACGTCCTGAAGGGAAAAGAAGAAAGAAGAAGAGACGACGTCCTGATAGGAAAAAGAAAGAAGAAAGAAGGAGATCTGAAGAACAACAGAAGAAGGCGAGGCAGAGGAGAACACAAAAGAACAAGGGAAGAACTGAAAGAAGAGAAGCACGAGAAGAAGATCTGAAGAAAGGAAAAGAAGAAAGGAAAAGAAGAAGAACAGGACCGCTCTGCAGAAGAAAAAGGAAGAGCAGGAACAGCTGAAAGAAAGAAGAAGAACATCACCACTGCAGATAAAGAAGAAGATAACAGAAGATCTGAGACGAGGAGAAGAAAAGAAGAATAGACAACAAATTCTTTCTCTCTCTTTATTTTTTGTAAAAGAAACTTGTACCCCTAGAATACAACTTCCTCCCTGAGTTCGACCTCGGGAACTCTTTTATTTTCCGAGTAAAAAAAATTATATATTTGAAATGATGGCAATAACTGGCTATACTACAACGCTATAACAATAAAACCCGGTTATATCCGTCTATCACATAGCATCTAGCAGTAGCTGCAATCACTGTTTGGCTGAGTTCTGGGCTAGATTTGTATGGGTTTTGGATTTTAATTGAGCTGATGTTACGACCAGGGCATCAAGCGTCATTTAAGACGTCTGGGAAGTGGCCCAGACGTCTGGAATAAAAATTTTTTTAGCGTACGGGTTCACGTCTACGCGCATGCGCGCGCAGACTGAACCCGCCGCCCTCCTCCTTCTCTTTCCTCCCTCCCTTCAGACATAGCTTTTTCTTTCTCTCTCCCTGTGGCTACCTTCAAATACGCTTCCCCTCTCCCTCACCCTCACTCCACCGCCTTCTTCTTCTTCTCCCTGTCAGCGAGAGAGCGCGAGTGGGCGAGAGTGGCAGCAGCGGCTGCTGCAAGTGTGCAGGGAGGAGGGGCTGTTGCGAGAGGAAAAAGGAGCTCGACCGTGAGGGTGCGAGCTTGCCGGGGCAGCTAGACCCGCCCGGCGGGAGAGCAGCGGGCGTGTGGTGCCGCAAAGGAGCTGCTGCAGCTCAGGCAGCAGGCGGACGCGGCGCGGCACGGCCGTGAGCTGCAGGTGGAGAGCGAGAAGGTTCTGATTCTGGGAAAATTTCCCAGAATCAGACATCTGGACTTACGTCCAGATGATGCAAGAGACGTCTGGAGGAAGGTCCAAACATTTGACAGGTACATTATTTTTTACCTTCTCCTTCTTTCGCATGTACAGCCATGCAGCCATTTCGCCAAGGTCTTCTGCACCCTTTCATGATGAGAGCGGGCGTGTGTGTGTGCAGGACTTGTTCGGAAAGGCGCAAGGGCTCGCCATCCCACACAGATCAAACGTCTGGGCACAGCACCAGACGACGGAGATGGCCTCCAGACGTTTGGGGTGATAATCGGACGTCTGGAAACTAAGTCCAGACGGTCCAGCGGGCTTCTGGACGTCTAAAGGACTGCGCAGACCAAGGTAAGACCTGAGCTATCTTTTAAGACGTCTGGAAGAAGTTCCAGGCGTCTGATTTTGGATAGACTGGTTGTTTTTGACCTGTTTAGGGTCTGTTCGGAGTCCGTTTTCCGCGTTTCAAGTTTCGTTCTTCCCAGATTTAGTTCATCCACCTTTTTATAGTAATTGTATACTGATCTGAGTAACTCCTTGTATTGATCCTTGTGTTAGGACCCCGTTCCGTTGTGGTTCTGGGGGTTGCGGAGGCACGCGGGATTGTCGATCACGCCCCCAATACTCCCGGTTTCGCAGGTAGAGTGGCCCTTTCAATTAATTATCAAAAATTATGCAATTGTGAAATAATTAATAGAGTCTAGGGCATTGCATGAACCCTAGGGCTGAAAAGTTAGATTGAATGATAGATCCTAGGGTATTGCATGAATCCTAGGACTGGAAAACTAGATTGAATGATAGATCCTAGGGTATGGCATGAATCTTAGGACTGGAAAACTAGTTGAACATATATATACATTGCAGTCTTGGAAAAGTAGAAAGGAAACCATAACTGTCTGTAAATTGGTTAACAGCTGCCTGTTTATGAATGAATAATTACTGTTGAGAACATGGGTTATATGGATATAAAGCTGGAACGGTAAAACCTAAATTGGCCGAGTTAAAAGAGCATGAACCCTACGGGGAATTAGGAGTAGAACTCCTGGAAAGTGAATGGAATAGAATTGGGGAAGTGAGCTGGCCCTTGAGTACGGAGTACCAAGGAGAGCAACTGTCCCCCTGTTTAGTGCAGAGCGGAGCTAGCAGCCCCAGGGACCCGGGGTTAGGTCTGGCCACTTTGTACCGACTTTTGGCCCTCGTGTATACAGTACCGAGGAGAGCTACTAGTGTAGGGAGAGCACTAGCTACCCCACGTGCCCCGGGGTTCTACTAGCCCTCCTACACCGACTTGTTAGGCCCACTAAGCAAACTAAGGTAGTCAGGCAAGGATGCGTGGACTGTGGAGGGGCAAGACCCCTATTTGGTTACTGTGGAGAGGCTGGACCCCTGTTACTGAGAGGGCTCTGCCCTATACTAGTTCCGTGCTGTGCTTTGGGCTCACCTGTTAACGGAAATGACTGACCGCGTGCCAGTGCAGGGTAGCTACCCGTGTGTTTATCGCGCATGCCGTAGTCACCGTTACGTCTGTCAGCGACCTTGGGGTGGTTGACTGAGGGTAGGACCACCACGAGGGATCTCCCGGCTAGGAAAGCACCACGTGTCACTTCTACTTTTCGGAAAAGACTGTAATCAAGATCATTCCCACGAGGAACATTCGAGATCAAGAGAAAGATCTGAGAAATAATTCAATAGTGAATAAATGAAAAAATTAAAGCAAGAAATTATAAATATAACAGCTACTGTCCACCCTACTATTTCTTTTAGCTTTTAGTTGCCACTCTACTCAGTGTTTCGCTGACGTGTCACCCTTGTTACCTTTTCAGGACCAGGTGTTGAGCAGCCAGAGTCGGCGGTTGTAGAGGGTGCTGGGCCTAGTAGAACCCAATAGTGTTACTTGTGTAGTACCCACTATACTTTCTTTCCGTTGTAGTGAGTAGTTTCTGTTACCCCTGTACTCTTTTTATTGTAAGCTTCATGTTTATGTACATGTTTATTTCTCTACTGTTGTGGTGGTGTATACTGTAGTATTTCTTTTCTTTACTGCTATATTTTGTTACTGCTAGTTATATACATGTTGAATGTGGTTTATTTTACTGCTCTTTTGGTTACTTTCTCATTGGACGACTGGGTCTTGGGATCATTCGAGTCGGTCCGATTCTGGTGTCTCGTAGGGATTCGGGAATCGGGTCATAACAGCTGACAATATGTTGTATTGATAGAGTTTAATGTCAATCATTCATGTACCCATATTTGACTTTAATTCTAATGTGAATTGCTTGTAATTCAGAGATTTAATGTCAGCAGCACGTACTAGGCCTAACTGTCCAATTTTGTAATTTTAATGAATTCAAGGTGAAAATCATGCTTAGTTGTTCATTCACCTTTCATGATGTGTGTTGGACATTTCTGATTGACCATATAGTAGTACCAGTTGTTAGAGCTCATTTCAAGGCCTTAAGTTCTTGTTGAAAACCCCTTTTAAGGCCTCTTTTGTGCCAAGTTGAAAATACATACAAAAACATTGTAAATAAATAAAATAAAATAAAAACTAAGTGTTAAAGAGTGTGTGGAGTTGAGTGTATTTGAGTGTATATGTGTATTATGTGTGAGTTATATAAGTGTGCTATGTATGTGTAAATATGTATAATATAAGTGTGTGTATATATATAGTATATGTATAATAAATAAAATACCTATGTACTGTATATGGGTGTGCGTGCTCTATAGTATGAGCATATAAGTAATATATAAACATATGAGTGTTTTAGCCTTTTAGTGTACACAAGTCTTTAGTGACAGTTTTTGAAGGCTTTAGTAATGTTTAAATGTCAATATAGTCTTCTATATTAATTTAGTTAAGTTAAAGTTTTGTATATTGATAATATCGTACATAAGTATGTATATATATGTGTAGTATATAACAAGCGCTATATATAGAGTATATATATTTAAGTACTATTAGTATATATTTGTGAATAGAGATATTCTATTTATGTATATATAGTGTAATGTGTATATATATATAGTTAGTGTATATAGATAGAGTCATTATTTGCCTTAGGTTGTATATAGTGTTTCTAAGGTTTAATAGGAGTTAGTATGTTTGTATATATATTAGTATAGTATATGTAAGTATTCATTTATTATTTTTGTACCTAGACTTTGGGTAATGAAATGTATATAACTAACATTGAATAAATTAGGTAGTTTTTCATATCTTTTTTATTGTAAAATGTTTAAGGCATTATAGTTAGCATTAATTGATTCATTTTGAACATAATTAACTCAATTCATTCATTATTTGATTCATTTGTAAATATAATTGATATTTTTGGAATAAAAGATTATTTTTGGAATAACTACCTCTCAATAACTACCTCTCAATAACTGCCTCTCAATAAACGACCAGAATAAACCAGTAAAAATTATGTAAATAAATAAAATGACATGACATATGTTTGTATTGTGACACTATACTACATACAATCAACGACGACACCATTAAATCACATTTTTATGCAATTCAAATAATCATCGACCAGGCATATCAGTCTATAAATACTGAACCATGCCTTCAAGCACATGTGTGATTCATTTCATCATTTCTCCCCTGTGTAATATGGTATCAAAGCCTAAAATGCTCCTCTTCGTGTCTTCCTTTCTCTGATTCCCACTCGCCTGCGAAAGCTTCTCCATGATTCGTGCAACGCTTCATCGAATCCTTGACCTTCTACTTCAAATCCATGGCTTCACGCAACAAATTCTTGATCAACTTCGTTAGATCTGGATAGTACTGTTGGTTCGAAATCGTCGTAGTTTAGAAAAACGTGTAGTAGTATAGTGGTGAAAATCGATTCGACATTTAAATTTGTAATTACTCGAAAAATCATGAGTTCCAAGGTCGTTTACAGGGAGCAAATATTGCAATTCAGTCCACCAATCATAATAATCACAAATAATGATGTATGTAGTTATTATTCAATCACAAATATAAAAATAATCAATTAATGCTCAAATTGGTGGTTGGAACCACAAATTACTCTCAATAGTAGGCACAATTCCCAATTCAGATCTTAAATGCCAACGGTAGTCAGATTCTTCAAACAAATCCACAATTAGGCATCTCAATGAAGCCATAGATGCTTTTAAGTGTCAAACCAAACAACCTCTGAAATTGCCTAAGTGTAAGCACAAATCCTAAGGCAGCATAGTGCAAAAGCTTCCTCCTTCCCTCAGAAAATCCCCTCTCTCTTCAGAACCAAGTCAATGGTCATCGGGTAAGCAGATTCAGGGCCCACCTAGGTGTGGGTGGTGGGTGAGGAGTGGTGAGTGAGAGGGACCTCACCCCGTGACTTGAGGCGGTAAGCATCTACGCCAAAAACATTATTAATCAAAATTTTCTTTAGATGTTTCCGATGTGGGACTAAAAGTCCTAGCTCCTTTACGCGTGTTGGCAGTAGAGGATGCTCAAGCAATCGAGGTTGTTCGGGGTGTTACTTCTTCGATTGAAGTTGCAGGTAGCTTGCTGGTATCAAGTAATGGCTGCTGAAGGTTGAGTCAAGGTCGGAGATAGGCTGACGGCGTAGTCGATGGCGATGAGTAACGTAGGTTGGTCGGAGGAGAAGGTGAACGATGACGATGGGCTTGTTCAGGGGAGTGGTGGAGTGGATGAAACTCCCAATAGGGAGAGGGCTTTTGGTGGCAAACTCGGGGCAAAGCTTTTAGGAGTGGTGGCTATTTAAACGAATTTGTCGTTGTTTAAGAAATGCGTCGTAGTATAGGACAAATGTGCTCAAGTCATTTGAATTTATATCTCAGAGTCAAAAGAGTCCGAGGTCGAACATAGGGAGTAAATAATAGCAATTCAATCTCACCAATCATAATAAATATAGGCAATTATAATCAAAATTTGATTCAGAACAACTTAGAATGATATATAAATGAAATTCAGTATCATAGTGCAAAAAGAATGGGTCAAAATGGTGATTTGAATCACCAATTAACCCTTGTGAATGTTAAGCTCCAATGTATCAAATTTATCAACAGTAATTATCAACCAATATTCCATGTCAACCAGATCAAATAACCCAACAAAACCAAGGCTCCAGCAAATATCAGACGAATGCACAAGACCTTCAGACACCCTAAGTGCTCAGGAGGATCAGCTTCAACAGCGAGGCAAAGGCCTCTTCTTCCTTCCTTCAAGCCTCAAGAGAGGCAAGGCACAACACAGCACCAAGAGAGGCACGAAAGCCTCCTTATGTTGGTGCTAGAGCACCACGATCATTTGTTTTGATGATAACAAAACACGTGTTATTTTACATTTGCAATTTGAGTCCTTGATTTCAGGTCAATTGCAAATGAGGACGTGTTTAGACGGAATTCGAGCTCGCATCCAGGACGGATTGGAGGAGCTTGACGGAAAACAAAGGAGGTTCGCGTGGAGCAAAAGATTGGAGATGGAAGACAAGAAGAATAGGATAGATTCTTTTTTATCCTTTCATGTATCTCTTGTATTTATTTTCTTGCTCTTTTTGATTCCTTAGAACATTATGTTAAAGAGCCTCAAAGTGCCCTAAAAATAGTCCTAGGAACACCTGCACAACCCTAGGATACTTAGGTTTTCTGTAGAATACTTAGAAAACCAATATAGGGCTCAAACAGCATTTCCAGACGTCTAATACAAAAATCAGACGTCTGATAAAGTATTTTAAGACGTCTGACTGTTGTTTCAGACGTCTGATAATTGTTAGGCTGGACATAGTTAGTTCTGATGAATTCAGACGTCCAGACCTTAGACCAGACGTCTTAGGAGACGTCTGATGACTTTGCCAGACGTCCAATTAGTGGACCGTTGGCTGGCTTAGAAAACACTCAAGATTATGACCGTTAGAGTCTTATCAGACGTCCATAGGACTTTACAGACGTCTGATAAATGACCGTTTTGCCTCGGCTGACCCAAAATCTCTTCTCAGAGATTTTCTAGCCGTTGCAACGTTTGGAAATCAATTCCCACAGTAAAAGTAGGTTTCCAGACGTCCAGACAGTGCCAGACGTCCTGTATGTCGTCTGATGGACTTGCACAAAAACCCTGTATAGATCTGATTCAAGTCAGGGAGAAACCCGCATAGAATCAGACGTCTGACCTTGAAATCAGACGTCTTAAAGTGGCCTTCCAGACGTCTGATGCCAGAGTTAGACGTCTGATGACCCTGTCAAATGTAATCATTGTCCTGATTTTGGCCTGATTCTCTTGGGCTTTGCACCCAACGGCTATGGAAGCTTTTCCAAGCCTTCCAAAGCCTTCCTAAGGCCTCTATAAATAGAGGGGAGCCTTTGCAACACAAACACACTTAGAAAAACACAAGATATACACACTAAGACACACACCTTGCAATACACTTTCAAACCTTTTGTGTCCAAAGAAAAGAAGCTCTTGCTCTCTAAGCTCAAGCTCCATCATCTTGAGAGCTAAATTCAGTTTGCGCGCCCGCTCTCCCGCTGTTGTTCACGAGAGCGACGTAGCGCCATCGCGTGGCACACGCACCGCGTCATCGTCGACGCACTCCTTGTAAAGGGGAGTTTCCTATTTCCTATAGAAGCTAGGTTTAATTTTGTTGGCTCTATAGGACTGTTGTTTTATTTTATCTTTGTATTTTGGTTGGGTATTCGCTTTGCGAATTCCCGTCTCCTTCGTGGGACAAAATCCTTCTCGTGGAGAGAAGGGGTTGAGGAACGCTACCCTCGTACTTGTAGCGTGGTTGTACTGAGGTTGAATCACCCTCGTTCAAAGTGATTCATTTAGTGGATTTTGATCAACTTGGTTGATCGGAAAATCCTAACTCGAGAGGGTTAGGTGGTGGTTTTCACCCGGTTTGGGTTTCCACCTAAAAATACCTGTGTACATTGTGCGATTGATTTTTGTGAGATTGCTTTATATTTTATTTCCGCATATTATTACGTCACCCCTCCTAGTAGGGAAACCTACACCTTACAGTTAAGTATAGAGAGGACAGGAGCAAAAACCCCCTTCTCTCTCTTTCTCTCAGAAACCCGAGTTTAGCTGGGTAATCGGGTAGGTAACCGGATCCAGAACAGGGTGCAGGCCTGCGGGCATGGTCGCAGGCGAGCAATGAGGCTTAGGCAGGTTAAATGGGTCGTGAGGGTGAAGGGGACCCGACCCTCATGACTTGGGCAAATAGCAGGGGTGAGGAATTCAATTTATGTGAAACTGCAAGCTCTGTGTTCCACGATGTGAGACTATCTAGTCCCTCCTCTGAAGCAACATGGTAGTAGTTGAAGGAAGCTGCAATTGAGGCAGCAGGTGTGGTCAAGGGCTTCGATTGAGGACCTGATGATGTGCCTTGAGGTCAACTGCTTCACCTGGGCATGTTGTCTGGAAGCTATGTGGCCAAAGGACTGAAGACAAGGTCGAAGGAGTCGCGGTGGTGATGGAGGTCTGGCAAAGTACCTGAAAGCACGAACACCGCCTTGCGGCCACGTCAAACAAGCTTAGAAGGATCGTCGGTGTGTGGTGAGTGCAATGGAGAGTGCGGTGTGGCATGCCTGTGCGTGAGGTTTGATGACCTCGAGACGTCAGTGTGGATGGTCGTGAGTCAGATGGATCGTTTGGATGGACAATCCCCTCAATTTCTTAAGGGTTTTGTTTGTGAGGGTGAGGGAGAGCTTTTCGGACCAGTTGTGGAGTGTTTGGTGGCTTGTGGAGTTATGGAAGCCTCGTCAAAGCTCAGCCAGTCGTGGGGAAGATGAAGGGCAAACGACAGCGTCAATGGTCGAATTGATGGATAAAGGAAATGAAAAGGAAGTAGAGGGAGAGGAGAACCTAATTAACCTAAGCTAACAAATGAAAGGACGGGGATGGTGCCGGTTGTGGTATGGCCGGTTGTAACGAACGCGCGCTTCAAACGTCTTTTAAGACGTCTGGGAGGTGGCCCAGACGTCTGACCAGACGTCTAGAACCACTTCCAGACGTCTGGGAATCGGTTATTTTTGGCACGCGTGATTCGTCTACGCGCCTGAGCACGCAGACCTGCGTACGCTCTCTCTCCCTCTCTTTTTCCCTCTCTCCTGCGGCCGCAGGCTACCCTCTGTCGTGCTCTCTCTCTCCTCCTCGCGCGGCCTTAAAAGGGCACACCCCCTCCCTCACTCTCATCACCTCCGCCCCCTTCCTCTTCTCCTTCCAGCCGGTGCGCGTGAGCGAGAGCGAGTGAGGCGGCGGCAGCGACAGCCGCGGTGAGCGTGGGAGGAGGTGCTGCGTGTAGGAAGAAGCGCTCGACCGTGAGGGCGAGCTCGCCAGGGCTACTAGGGCCGGCCGGCGGGGGGCGCAGCGAACGCAGAGCGACGCGGGAGGACTGCTGCGGCTTGAGCAGCAGGCGAACGAGGCACTGATGAGAACCTCATCATGAGCCATAACTAGCTCATTTTGACCTAATGGAAAGGATAAAAGCTCCTACATAACTCAAGGAAAGGCTTAACTCAGAGAATTTTGAGTTTAAGGAGAAAACGAGTCATAAGGGGTAAAAATGCAATTTTACCAGTATAATCTGCATACAGGGTAATTCAGGGTCCAAACATAGGTCAAACAAACCGAATAAGAAGGAAAGTGGGATGATCTGACAAGGGCTACAGCAATTCCAAGGAACTAAATGATAATCTGTAACCTTAAAACAAACCCACTTCAATTCATGAGGTTCGAGGCAAAGTAAAAATAGAATAAACCCTTTAAAATTCATAGAAAAATAATCTCTAGGGTTTAGAACCTTCAATTTGGCCTTCAGAACCCATTTTGACCTACATTGAGAACCATGCCCAATTAATAACTTAATTCAGGTTTTTACGTAAATTGACCGATCAAACAAGGTTTAATCTAGAAATAAAATTCACCATCAGATTCCTTAGGTCCTAATTAGTCATGTATAAAAACTTGAGCCTAAGAAGAAACCTTCTTGACCAACTTTACACTTTGGTCCTCATATATTTACTTGTTGGCCCTCAACTTTCGAACCCTCACATTTCTACCCCTAACTCTCCTTCGTTCTTTGCATTCAGGTCCCTCCTGCCAAAACCTGACCAGCACCATGCTCCGGCGACCTTGCGCGGAGCATGGCGCCGCGCAGGGTAAGGGGGAGGGTCTGGCAAGTAAACCGAGGGTGCCCTGCGTCGTCAGCCGTCGCAGGAACACCCCCCTGGTCGCTGCAACCCACCATACCGGCCGTGCGAACGCACGGACGGTATGGGTCTCCATCTCCGGCATCCTCCGGCGAGGGATACACGTCGTCTCCCTCCGCCCTCCTCTCTGATTCCGCCTCTATAAATACCCCCGTCGCTCCGCCGTTCTGAGCAGCTCGATCCTGACGGAGAAAGACCCCCACTTCCTCTCTTCCCACTCCGACAGGAAGCCCTCCAGCTCCGGCGGCCTCTCCCCTTCCTCCTCTTCGCTCTGCCGCAATACCAGCAGCAGAGACTTCTTCCTGATTCTCCTCCGCGTCGCGCAATACCGGCGCGCGCTGCTTCAGCCCCGTCGTCGCCGCCGTTCTCTCCCTCTGGGCATTTCTTCTCCAGCTCCGGTAGGTACGAGCCGGCAGCCACTTCGTCCCCTTCGTCACTTTAGTTAAGTTAGAATTAGTCGTCTCTATCCCCTCTTTCTTTTCTTCGCTATTTTACATTCAATTAAACCCTCGACCGACCCGACCACTGTCATCTTCCACACCTCCGGCCATCCTCCGGCGAGTCGCTCCCATCATTCCGCCACTCCACACGACTTGCTGACCCTCACAGAACCTCCGCCTCCTCACCCTGATCAACCTCCGCCCTTCCACTTCCCACCACTCGCCCTCTGCAGGCCCCCCGAACAAACCCACTTCTCCGCCCGCAGTTTGACCTAGGGCAACCCTCACGCTCCACCCCGCCGCCTGCCAGACCCCCTACCACCTTCGCCGTGCCACGGCGAAGGTCCTCCGCATTTCTGATTGGGCCGAGAGGCCGTTTCTCTGTGGGCAGGTACCTGCGCTCGCCGCCGCCATTGTTGAAGCGAAGCAGCTTCTTCACCTGCTGCCCCAGGTGCGCCACACCCAGGTCACGCTCCCAGGAAGTGCGAGGCGTCTTCGCGAAGTACCAGGCTGCAGTCGAGTCGAAGCTCTCGCGTGAAGCCCCCGCGCTTCGCCTCGACTGCCGCTGCTTCCTCCGCGCAGGCATCCAAATTGGGGTGGGACATTTAGTCCCACCTCGTAACTTTTCAGAGGAGCGCGCCCGCATAAAGGCAAAAAGTGCCTTATGTTCGTTGCCTCCTGAGCACGGAGTGAGGTCCCTCTCACTCACCCGCTCGACCCAGCCTCGTCCGCGACCACGCCCCGCGGACCTGGCCCGACCCGACTAAGCCCGACCTGCACTCCTCGCCCACCACGCACGCCGGTGGGCCTGGACCCGGGCATGACCCGTACCCGAATACCCGGCAGCTCTGGGAGAGCTTTCCTAAGAGCGGCTTCTGTGAGAGAGAAACACGGGGGAGAGGGTAGAATTAGGTTTTTCCCCTCTGATCAAAGTTGTGCAAGTGTGCAGGCAGAGAAGAAGAAGAAAGACGCCTGCTGAACAGAGAAGAAGGCCGACGAAAGCTGAAGGAAGGAGGAGCACCGAGCGGCACTGTAGCAGCGGCGGTTTAAGTCGTCTGATTGGAAAATCAGACGATGTCCTGAAGGCAAAGAAGGAGAAGGAAGGCGAGGCAGAGGAGAACACAGAGAGGCCAAGGGAAAGACTCTGCAGAAGAAGAAGAGCACGAGAAGGAGATCTGAAGCAAGAAAAGAAGAATAGGAAGAACAAAAGCTAAAGAGAAGACAACGAGAAAGAAAGAAGAAAAGAAGAAGAAGCCAAACTTTCATCTCTCTCTCTCTTTATTTTTGTAATAGAACATGTATATCTCTAGAATACAACTTGCTCCCTCAGTTCGACCTCGGGAACTCTTTATTTTCCGAGTAACAAATTGTATTAAACTGGTAATCACTTCTCTATACTATACTACGACGAAATAATAGAACTATAGAGGAACATCGTCACCAGGCACGGCGCGGCCGGGCGTCGCGAGCGGAGGGCGGGTGATGTGCCTTCGTGCATGTGTGTTAAGAGGTGTCGTTATAGTTGCACTTGATACGTCGGTTTTAAAAGAAGTAAACGGAGGTGAGTCCGAGTGTCGATCTCAGGGAGGCGTGGAAATCAGATTTTGTTTACCACTTGTTGTCACGAAAAAGGCGGAGTTTTGCTTGCGAAAGAGATGGTTTTGAAAAGCGAGAGATAGAGAGAGAGTTTAGGGTTAGAAAGCTCTTGGTTTTGATCATGCACTTTAAACAGAAATTAAAATGGCAACTAAATGGAAAATAATTTCATTAAACATGCATTCATAGTTCATGATTTACAACATTAAATACATGCTTCAACAAAAGTAAGTGAAAGCTTAAAAGAGAGAGAGAGGTAGAGAGAGAGTGGAGAGCGACGAGGCAGCCACGGCGGTGGAGGAGGCTCCGTCGGCGGCTCGTCGTCTCCGGCGATTACAAGAGTGCCTAAAACTAGCTAGGAGAGGAGTGGAGTAGTTGCAAGTGGGAGAGGATGCCTTGAATGGTGGTAGAAGGGGGTTTAAATAGAGTTAAGGGCCTCCTAGAAAAAGAATGTGCTTTAGCGACATCCAGAACGTCGCTAAAACCGCTTCCAGATACGTCGGTGAAGGCATTCTGCCGCCGGTCAGTCGCCCGCCCCCTCTCTCTCCAAGCGCGATCCCTGGATGATGAACGAGAGCCGTCCGATCGAAGATCGGACGGCTGAGATCCTCCCGCGCCCGTGCTGAGATCGCGCTTCGGGCGCGCGTGCGCGCCAGCGTTTCCGCCCGGCGTGCACGCACGCGTGGGCGCTCGGGCGCTATCGTCGCGCCGCGTAGCGCAATCCTGACCGCCCGCGCTTAATTTGCGCCACGCCCGCGCTTTGTCGCGGCAACCGCGGGCGAGCGCGCGGATCTCTGCCGTTCGATCGAAGATCAACGGCCGAGATTCATTCTTGGCTGGCTTGAGGGCGAGCGAGCGGCGAGGGCGGGGCGACGTGGCGTGTTCTGGGCCGTTGATCTCCAGATCAACGATCATGATTTCTTAGGCCCATTGTGGGAGCTCCGGATGTCGGATTTGGCTGATCTTGAGTCCGTTGGACTCCGTTTGTCGTCCTGAATCCATCCGTGCGGTCCGATTGCTCATTTGAGGCCTGCTTTGACAAATACTTTACACAAATGGCCATTAATATGGTTTATAAGCAATCTTGGTATTTGATGCATGCAACGCTCCTATTCTACTTTATGTTGTGCCTTTTATTCTAAAGATGGGCCATATTCAACCTAATTACTACCCCCTTGCGTGGTGTTATCATACCCCCATGCTTACTCCTTGATAGTCCCTAGCAAGGTTTATTCTAGCCTTTATTTCTTTGGAGAATTCAAGAAGTAATTACTTAGGCACTTCATTACTCGTCAATAAGAGGAAATATACGAAGGTCTTAATCTACAAAGACTAAGCAGCGCCTGAGTGTCTTCCAAAATACGAATCGTCCGAATCCTTGCTTTGTATATATAACTATACATATGTATACGGATATATCTATATATGTCTTTTTAGAATTTTCGGAATTCAGTGTGGGTTGGTAACTTTTTACGGCTACCCAACCCACCCAAAACTCGGTCAAAACCCTAAGTGCTAAGCATCTTGGTGTGAATGTTGTGATAGACTCACTTAACGGTAATTGAGACAGACTTCGAGTTTCTACGCCCCTAGGTGACTGGAAAAGAAAATAATTTTTTGCCTGAAGGTGTATTTGTTCGATTGGTAGCTTTCTCCCTACATTCATTTTACTTGGGGTCAACACAAGGATTTTCCAGTGTATATCTCCCCGGCTTGTACTACTTCCCCGCTTCGTCCTTAGGTGTTTTGGTCTTTTTTTGTGCAATTATTGAGCTGGGCTCTGGACAACCGACCAATGGGCTGTTACCCACGATCACTTGCCAGCCATACTTGTGCGATGAAGTGTGGTTTATTTTCTTTTCTTTTCTTTTCTTTTCTCTTTTTTTTTCCGTAGGTGGCTTCCCTAATCTCAAATGTACCTAGAGGCAGCGAAAAAGAAATGGCCTGTGGCTGGGTTCTGGACAACCTGCCAATGGGCTGTTACCCACGACAACTTGCCAGCCATACCACCCTAGAGAGTTCATTCGCTACCCAATTTCTGTCAAAATCTTCGAGAAGTGAGTCTGTGCAAAAATGTGTGTAGATGCTTAGACTCAAAGTTTTCCTGAGTTAGAGGGTGAGTTGATAAGTCGTATACTTATTACCTTATTTATTAGGTGGATTAGAATAGCTTAAAGTTGCAAGGATTCGCCGCTAAATCCATATTTTAATTTACACTAGGGCTGATTAAGCCTGAAGGCCTGAAAAGTCTAAGCGTTTAAGTTCTTTTTGTATTATTTCCCACTATTGACAAGTTTCTAATGCCTAAGTTTTTCTTCCTAAATTCAATTTTTTTTTTTAATCAATTAATTTATTCATTCAGACTGATTAATTAAGCTCAGGATTATGCAATTTACCATCCCCCCCATGCTTAAGTTGGACAATGTCCTCATTGGCAGATGCATGGATGCAGAAGGGTTCAAAAAGATAGTACCTGAGTGACGTAAACTACCAGATCAGTCTGAATCCGCTGGGTTGCCTCCCAGGAAGCACTGAGTTTAACGCCTCCAGCTGGGCGGTGCTTGGTGTCAGCCCTCAACAAGGGTGACACTTTCCTTGGGGGGTACCTGGGCAAGGAAATGCTTCAATCTTTGACCATTGACTGTAAAGGTGTGCCCGGTATTAAGATCGGCGATTTCGACTGCCCCATTGGAATAGGGCTTGACCACCCGAAATGGCCCTGTCCATTTGGACCTAAGTTTCCCTGGGAAGAGTTTCAGGCGTGCATCAAATAGCCAGACTTGTTGGTTTGGCTCAAAGGTTTTCCTATGAATGAGTCGGTCATGGACGGCTTTCATTTTCTCCTTATATAGCCGACTATTGTCAAAGGCGTCCCGACGAATTTCTTCAAGCTCAGATAATTGAAGAGTCCTTTGCGCACCAGCTAACTGGGGATTCATGTTACATTGCTTAACAGCCCAGTAAGCCCGGTGTTCCAATTCGACAGGGAGATGGCAAGCTTTGCCAAAGACCAAGCGGTAAGGTGACATGCCTATCAGGGTCTCAAAAGCGGTCCTGTATGCCCACAGGGCATCATCAAGTCGTGTGGACCAGTCTTTCCTGTCAGGTCTCACAGTCTTCTGTAAAATGTTCTTGATTTGTCTGTTTGAGACCTCAGTCTGCCCATTTGTTTGTGGATGATATGGGGTGGCAATGCGGTGGTTTACCCCGTATTTTCTAAGTAGGGCACGGAACTGGGAATGGATAAAATGGCTTCCACCATCACTGATCATGGCCTTGGGTATTCCAAACCGGGAAAAGATGTTCTTCTTTAGAAAGTCCATGACCGTCTTGTGATCGCATCGTCGGGTGGCGACGGCTTCAATCCATTTGGAAACATAGTCTACCGAGACCAGGATATACTCGAAGCCGTTGGATGGTGGAAAGGGGCCCATAAAATCGATACCCCAAACGTCAAAAATTTCGACAATCAAAATAGGCTGAAGGGGCATCATATCTTTTTTGGTCATTATCCCTAGTGTTTGGCATCGTGAGCAAGTCTTGGCAAAGATGTGTGCATCCTTGAATAGGGACGGCCAATAAAATTCAGACTGCAAAACTTTTGCAGCTGTTTTCTTGCCAGAGAAATGGCCGCCACACGCTTGGTCATGACAAAAGGAAAGCACACTCTGAACTTCGTCTTCGGGGAGGCACCTCCTGATGATCTGATCAGCACAAAGGCGAAACAGCATGGGATCATCCCAGAAATAGTGCTTGGCCTCAGCCAAGAACCTGTCCCGTTGCTGTCTGGACCAGCTGTGCGGGGTTTGTCCTATAACCAGGTAGTTGACATAGGCAGCATACCATGGCATTTTCTTGTCTTGCACGGCTAGGATGTGTTCATCAGGGAAGGTATCAGATAGAGGTAGGGAGGGTCCAATGTGGTCTGGATGAAGTCTTGACAGGTGGTCAGCCACCACATTTTTCGATCCGGCCTTGTCTCGGATTTCCAGGTCGAATTCCTGCAAAAGCAGGATCCATCTGATGAGCCTGGGTTTTGCGTCCTTTTTGGCCAACAGGTGTCGGATGGCTGAATGGTCGGTGTAGATAGTCACGTGGGATCCCAGCAAGTATGATCGGAATTTTTCCAGTCCAAAGACTACAGCGAGCAACTCTTTTTCTATGACCGTATAATTACGTTGGGCCTCGTCCAACGTTTTGCTCGCGTAGTAGATCACCACGGGCTTCTTGTCTTGCCTTTGTCCCAGGACAGCGCCTATGGCAAAATCTGATGCGTCACACATAATCTCAAAATCCTGGGACCAGTCTGGGGGTTGAAGTACAGGTGCGGTGGAGACTAAGTTCCGGAGGCTATGATAAGCCTGGGTGCAATCAGGAGACATGTGGAAAGTGACGTCGTTGGCTAGAAGGTCGGTCAAGGGTTTGGAAAGTTTGGAAAAGTCTTTGATGAACCTTCGGTAGAAGCCAACATGTCCTAGGAAAGAGCGAATCTGTCGGACCGAACTAGGTGGAGGAAGTTTGGAAATTAAATCAACCTTAGCTCGATCTACCTCGATGCCCCTATGCGAAACGATGTGTCCGAGGACAATTCCTTCTTGAACCATAAAATGGCTCTTTTCCCAACTTAACACCAAGTTAACCTCGATACATCGTTTCAGGATTTTCTCCAAGTTGCTCAAACAATGGTCGAATGAATTCCCGAATACAGAGAAATCATCCATAAAGACCTCCAAGTATTCACCCACCATTTCTGAAAAAATGGCTAGCATGCAACACTGGAAGGTCGCGGGTGCGTTGCATAACCCGAACGGCATTCGACGGAATGCAAACGTGCCATACGGGCAAGTGAATGTGGTCTTTTCCTGATCTTCCGGAGCAATTGCGACTTGGTTATATCCTGAATATCCATCCAGGAAGCAAAAATACTTCCGCCCTGCCAATCTTTCAAGGATTTGGTCAATGAATGGCAAGGGGAAGTGGTCCTTCTTAGTGGCTTCATTAAGCTTCCTATAATCAATACACACCCGCCATGCGGTGGTGGTGCGGGTGGGGATGGATTCGCCATGATCATTAGTGACAACGGTGAGCCCAGCCTTCTTTGGAACCACTTGAGTGGGGCTCACCCAGGGGCTATCAGAGATAGGGTAGATGATGTCGGCGTCGAGCCACTTGATAATTTCTTTTTTAACGACCTCCCGCATGTTAGGGTTTAACCGTCTCTGCATCTGGCGGGAAGGTCGGGCCCCGTCTTCCAGGTAAATCTTGTGGGTGCAATAGGTGGGGCTAATTCCTCTTAGATCTGAGATGGTCCAACCAATGGCGGCCCGATGTTCTGAAAGAGTTGCAGTCAACCTTAGTTCCTGATCCTTGGTTAGATGGGAATTAATAATCACTGGGAAGGTCTGGCCAGGTCCCAAGAAGACGTACTTGAGATTCTCGGGCAATGGTTTAAGTTCAGGTGCAGGTGGGACCACAGTCGATAGGAATGGAAAGGGCGGTAGTTGATCAACATCGATTTCTTCAAATGGTGTCATGTGATGATACTCAGCCTTACAGAGGTCCACAGGTAATGATGGTGACGAGTCAGAACTACGGGTTTGGTGGTCTGAGACAGAACTGAGGGTAAGGCATTCCTCGATTAAAGTTTCTACGGGATCATGTTCCTCAATGTAATCACAATCAAAAGACTTTGTTGCCCGGAAGATATCCAATTGCATTTTCCTGTCTCCGAAGGCGATTTCCATACATCCCGTGTCCCAATCGATGTTTGCTTTAGCCGTAGCTAAGAAAGGTCTGCCTAAGATTATGGGTGCGTTCTGTAATTTTTCAGGGACTTCCATGTCGAGCACCAAAAAGTCGACTGGGAAATAGAAGTCCTTGACCCGTACAATCACGTCCTCGACAACCCCCTTCGGGGTTTTCACTGATCTATCCGCCAGCTGGATGGTGACAGGGGTTGGTGCCAGCTCCCCAAAACCAAATTGGTGGTACAAGGTTGTGGGAATTAGGTTGATAGAAGCACCTAGGTCTAGGAGCGCTCTATCAAATGTCATGTCCCCGATGTTGCAGGAAATCAGGGGTGCTCCTGGGTCAGTTCGTTTGAGTGGAAGGTTGCTTGATATCACGGAACTGGCTTGCTCAGAGAGTACAACCTTCCTAGGTGCTTGAGGTCTCGGCTTACACTTGGGTGTACAGGCATCCTTTAAGAACTTGGCGTAAGCAGGGATGTGTTTGACAGCTTCTAGAAGCGGAATATTAATCTGTACTTATTTAAAAATTTCCATCAGCTCCTCAGTTTCCACAGTATTCTTTTTTCTCTTGATTGTTTCCAAGGCCTCAGGATAGGGTGTCTGAATTGGTTCCATGTCTGGGTCCTTGGTTGGTGTTTCTTCTAAGTCGGGTAAAGTCTCGGGGAGAATCGGCCATTTGGGATCCTTGGTTTTGGTGCCGCTTCTCAAGGTCACCGCATTCGCAGAGGCATTGGGGCCATGAGGTGATCCTTGAGAAGACGAGGATGAAGAAGCGCCAAACCCAGGAGGTGTTTGTGGGGCCGGCTGGACCATATGAGCCTGCCCGGGGTTGCCTTGGAACCCTTGCGAATTAGGGCCTCTGTTAATTATGTTTCGCGGGTTTGGTTGCGGTTGGGAAGGTAGAGATCCTTGCTGTTTACAGTCCAAGAGTTGGCTTAACTGTCCCTTTACCAAGGCCATTTCTTCCTGATGTTTTTGGTTCATGTCAGCCATCATCTTTATTAGGGTGTCCATTTGGTTTTGTGGGGGAGGGGCCGCCCTATTTTGGTTATATTGGGGTCTAACTGGTGGTCCTTGATGATAGGGGGGCAAGTGTGGCTGTTGGTTTGGCCTGGGCTGGTTTTGGAATTGCGGTAGTTTCTGGTTTGTCCAACCAAAGTTGGGGTGATTACGCCAGCCGGTGTTGTAAGTGTTAGAGAAAGGGTCAGGTTTTGCATATCCTTGGACGGCTTGCACATCTTCTATAATAGCCGATGTTGATGAAGAAGGAAGGGAGTAATCAACGGTCGAGGGAGCAAAGGTCCCTCCCTGGAACGTAGTTGGGGGTTGTTCCAGGTTTAGTTGGGTGAAGGGTTGGACCAGGTCAACATTACGTGCTCCCTTTGCTAGGGTGAAAGTCTGCAAGGGGTTCCTGGTCTGGTTTAGAAGCTCATCAATCTTCTTGTCCACCAATTCCACTCGATCCAACTTTTTGGCAATGATGTCCATGTCAACCATTCCAGAATTTGCTTGCACCTCATAAATCCCACCACGGGGTTGACTGGACCTGTTAAACTGGTTCATGGAGGCATTGTTGAGCGAATTCTCGCTCATAGACTCAAAGAGCTCAAACGCGCTCTCCTCGTCTTTGTTTAGGAAGTTTCCCCCGCATGAGGCATCGACGAAGTTCCGTAGGTTGCTGTCCAGACCGTGGTAGAAGATCTGAGCCAATTGCCACCTTGGAACTTCGTGGTGTGGGCATTTCCTCAAAAGTTCATTGAATCTTTCCCACACCTCATGAAATTGTTCCCCACCCTGGAGTGTGAAGGTAGTGATAGCTCTTCTGAGGGCATTGGTCTTTCCTATGGGGAAGAATTTCTTTAAAAATGCATGCCTCAGTTCCTCCCAGGTGGTGATGGGTCTACCTAGGGTTCTAAGCCAATGAGAAGCCTTGTCTCTTAATGAGAAAGGGAACATCTTGATTAGAACAATGTCAAGGCTAATGTTCCTAGGTTTTACTGTTCTTGCTATGCGGTCGAGATCTTCTAGGTGCTGAAAGGGGTCTTCATTTGAGCTTCCATGAAAGTGGCTCTGGATTAGACTTAATACATTAGGTTTTAGCTCAAAATCGTCTCCCCCTTCGGGGATCCTAAGGTGTGGCTCGACTCTAATAGCAGAAGGGTTATAGAAATCACAGAGGGGTCTTGGCTGGTCTTGAAATGGTGGTAAATCAAGTGGTGGTTGTCCTGGTATGTCATTGAAAGGTGGTGGTTGTTCTTGTGGGTTCTGTAACCGTTGCATGGCTTGCATGATGGTGTGGATTTGTTGTTGCTGAAGCCGATGGTTAGCATTGATTTGAGCCTGGATGATAGCCATAGCATCTGGTGGGGGTTGATCTTCAGCCTCATCTACCCTAGGTTCAGCCATGTTTTCAACAGAATTACGTCGCCTAGATTCCTGCCCCAAAACACACAATTCGGGATGCAGTGAGCGCCTCCCGTGCATACACTAGAGAAGAACAGGAGGGGATGCGGAGGGCGACAGATGCGAGAAATGTGTTTCAATCAAGCACGCAAGCCTAATCCTTATGGTGTATTCCTTAGGAGACTTAGAAATCTCACAAAGGGTGATTAAGTCCGTAAGCACTGGACTCCCCTTCTCAAGGCTAATCTGGCCAAGTTGATTACGAGGGGATTGCAGGGAAGGTTCTTCCTTTGGCTTGCGCCTCCGGTTCCATAGACCCCACAACCACGGTCGTTTGACACTGCCCCACAGCCTAGTCACCAGATTCTACCAAGGGAATGAAAGCCAAGTGCCTAGCAGACAAAACCTCACCTTTTGAGACTTAACTCAGTCCTGCCTAGGGCACGTCTACTCAGTTTTAAAGGGCTAGGATAGTGCTTGTGCTTAGGGTGATGTGATGAGGCATTGATTGGGGTGGTGCCTCTTAATGTTCCACTTTCAGAGTGTGTGCTTCTAGCAAAACATGATTTTCAAGCAAGGATTTGTTAAGATATAGTGTCTTTTAGTGTTTCATCCTTACTTAAGTACATTTTAGGGTTGACGTGTCTTAATATTTTCAAACAAGTTTCAGTGGGCACGTCAAGTTCTGCACACAACTTAGTGAAAGTAGATTTCCTTTTATTTTGTAGAGGCTCTAAAACCCTAGTGTACTCATCCTGATAATCATGCAGCTTCTATTAGATGAGTCAGTTTTTAGGGTTGAGTGGTGCGGCCCAGGTCAACTCACAGTGGCTTCGCAAACACCACTCAAGAGAAAAAGAAAAGAACACTCCAAGAATTCGTTCAGAATGTTAGAGTGTACATTTTTTTGTGGGGTGATGTGTTATGGATGTGGGTCAAGCAATCATACACCACGCCAATTTTTTTCAGTTTTTACAATTTTTTTAGCTTTTTCATGCAAGCAAACAATGAGAGAGAGATTGCTCACTATCGGTCCTCGAGGCGCCTACTCCCTTGCTACCGTCGTGGAATGCGTCGCTTCGCCGTCCATGCGCCGAATTCCTGCAACCATCAAGTAAAAAGGAAAATAGGGCATTAGACGATGTGAGAATGAGTGCGGAATGGAGGTGATAAAACAAATCCGTTGCCTCCCTGGCAACGGCGCCAAAAACTGACGTGCCTTCGTGCGTGTGTGTTAAGAGGTGTCGTTATAGTTGCACTTGATACGTCGATTTTAAAAGAAGTAAACGGAGGTGAGTTCGAGTGTCGATCTCAGGGAGGCGTGGAAATCGTATTTTGTTTACCACTTGTTGTCACGAAAAAGGCGGAGTTTTGCTTGCGAAAGAGACGATTTTGAAAAGCGAGAGATAGAGAGAGAGTTTAGGGTTAGAAAGCTCTTGGTTTTGATCATGCACTTTAAACAGAAATTAAAACGGCAACTAAATGGAAAATAATTTCATTAAACATGCATTCATAGTTCATGATTTACAACATTAAATACATGCTTCAACAAAAGTAAGTGAAAGCTTAAAAGAGAGAGAGAGAGGTAGAGAGAGAGTGGAGAGCGACGAGGCAGCCACGGTGGTGGAGGAGGCTCCGTCGGCGGCTCGTCGTCTCCGGCGATTACAAGAGTGCCTAAAACTAGCTAGGAGAGGAGTGGAGTAGTTGCAAGTGGGAGAGGATGCCTTGAATGGTGGTAGAAGGGGGTTTAAATAGAGTTAAGGGCCTCCTAGAAGAAGAATGTGCTTTAGCGACATCCAGAACGTCGCTAAAATCGCTTCCAGATACGTCGATGAAGGCCTTCTGCCGCCGGTCAGCCGCCCGCCCCCTCTCTCTCTCCAAGCGCGATCCGTGGATGATGAACGAGAGCCGTCCGATCGAAGATCGGACGGCTGAGATCCTCCCGCGCCCGTGCTGAGATCGCGCTTCGGGCGCGCGTGCGCGTGCACATTTCCGTCCGGCGTGCGCGTGGGCTCTCGGGCGCTGTCGTCGCGCCGCGTGGCGCAATCCTGACCGCCCGCTGCTGATCGGGCGGCTCAATTTCGCCGCGCCCATCGCTCGCACTTGATTTCCGCTCCACGCGATTCGAACGCACGTCGCTGCGACGCGGGCGTGCGCGCTAACCGTTGCGCCACGCCCGCGCTTTGTCGCGGCGACCGCGGGCGAGCGCGCGGATCTCGGCCGTTCGATCGAAGATCAACGGCCGAGATTCGTTCTTGGCTAGCTTGAGGGCGAGCGAGCGGCAGGGGCGGGGCGACGTGGCGCGTTCTGGGTCGTTGATCTCCAGATCAACAGTCATGATTTCTTGGGCCCATTGTGGGAGCTCCGGATGTCGGATTTGGCTGATCTTGAGTCCGTTGGACTCCGTTCGTCGTCCTAAATCCATCCGTGCGGTCCGATTGCTCATCTGAGGCCTGCTTTGACAAATGCTTTACACAAATGGCCATTAATACGGTTTATAAGCAATCTTGGTACTTGATGCATGCAACGCTCCTATTCTACTTTATGTTTTGCCTTTTATTCTAAAGATGGGCCATATTCAACCTAATTACTACCCCCTTGCGTGGTGTTATCAGCGAGTCGCGCCCTGGTTATGGAAACTTTTCCAGAATCAGACGTCTGGGATTACAGCCAGACGACGGGAACGACGTCTAGATGACTGTCTAGGCATCTGAAAGGTGAGTTATTCCGTCTTCTTCTTTTCCTTCGATTGACCGTAATAAGAGAGAGAGGAAATGGGTACGCGCAGGGTCTGAGATTCGCATCCAACGCGAATCAGACGTCTGGCTGCAGTGCCAGACAACTGGAGCGACTTCCAGACATCCGGGGTGACCATCGGACGTCTGGGAACTAGGCCAGACGCCCCCGCAGGCTTCTGGACGTCTGAGAGACCACGCAGAGCAAGGTAACCCCTGATCCACTTTTTAAGACGTCCGGAATAAGTTCCAGACATCTGATTTTGCACTGTTTCGTCGTTTTCGACCCATTTAGGGCCCGTTCGGGTTCCGTTTTCCGCATTTCGAGTTGCGTTCCTTCAGAATTAAATCCTCTACCTGTCTACAGTAGCTGTATACTATTTTGAGAAATTCCTTGTGTTTGATCCTTGTGATAGGACCCCATTCCGTTGCAGTCTAGGGGGTTGCGGAGACCGCGGGATTCCCGACCACGCCCCCAGTTCGCCGGTTGTAATCGGTAGAGTGGCTTTAAGTATAATCTGTTAAATTATGAAACCATAAATAGAACTTAGGACATTGCATGAATCCTAGGAATGAGAAATAGATTGAATGGTAGATCCTAGGGTGTTGCATGAATCCTAGGGCTAGAAAACTAGATTGTATGATAGATCCTAGGATATGGCATGAATCCTAGGATGGGAAAACTAGTGGAACGGATGAATACTGCAGTCTTGGAAAATGTGGAAAGGAAATAATAGCTACCTGTGAATTGAATTAACAGCTGCCTGTTATGAATAAATAAACATGATTGAGAATATGGATTGTAAGAATGTGAAACTGGAAAGTGAAACCTGGATGTTCTGAGTTAAAAGAGCTGGAACCCTACGGGGAATTGGGAGTAGAACTCCTGGAAAGTGAATGGAATAGAATTGGGGAAGTGAGCTGGCCCTTGAGTACGGAGTACCAAGGAGAGCGACTGTCCCCCTGTTTAGTGCAGAGTGGAGCCAGCCGCCCCAGGGACCTGGGGTTAGGACTGGCCACTCTGTACCGACTTGTTGGCCCTCGTGTACGTAGTACCGAGGAGAGCTACTAGTGTAGGGAGGTACTAGCTACCCCACGGGCCCCGGGGTTCTGCTAGCCTCCTACACCGACTTGTTAGGCCCACTAGGGCAAACCAGGGTAGTCAGGTGAGGGTGCGCGGACTGTGGAGGGGCAAGGCCCCTGTTTGGTTACTGTGGAGGGGTTGGACCCCTGTTACTGAGAGGGCTCTGCCCTGTACTGGTTCCGTGCTGTGCTTTGGGCGCACCCGTTAACGGAAACTACTGACCGCGTGCCAGTGCGGGTTAGCTACCCGTGCGTTTACTGCGCGTGCCGTAGTCACTGTTACGTCTGTCAGTGACCTTGGGGTGGTTGACTGAGAGTAGGATCACCACGGGGGACTCTCCCGGCCAGGAGAGCACCACGTGCTACTTCTACTGTTCGGAAAAGACTACAATCAAGATCGTTCTCACGAGGAACATTCGAGATCAAGTGAAGGATCTGAGAAATAGATAAATTGTGAAACAATAGAAAGACGTAAATAAAGGAAGAAAGAAAATTAAAACAGCTACTGTACGCTTTACTGTTGCTTTAGTTTAGCTGCCACTCTACTCAACGTTTTGCTGACGTGTTACACTCGTTACCTTTCAGGACCAGGTGTTGAGCAGCCAGGGTCAGCGGCTGCAGAGGACGCTGGGCTGAGTAGGGTCCAGTAGAGTTACCACTGTTCTCTTGTACCTCTTTTTGGTTCCACTGTAGTGAGTAGTTATTGTTTCCGCTGTACTTTTCTTTACCTGCAGTTCATATTATGTTATCAATGTTGTTCTACTGTTGTGGTGGTACATACTGTAGTAGTTTCTTTCCTTACTGCTGTATTTTCTTACTGTTAGTTATATTCATGTTGAATGTGGTTTATTTTACTGCTCTTTTGGTTACTTCCTCGTTGGACGGCCAGGTCTTGGGTTTAGTCAAGTCGGTCCGGTTCTCGTGTCTCGTACGGACTCGGGAATCGGGTCGTTACACCGGTGCCGAAGAAGGAAGAACCTCCAGTAGGGCAGAAGCAGCAAGGAAGATTAGGGATAAGGCGCCCACTAGTACCACAAGGTGTGGAAGAACTTGAGGAAGAAGAACCGGCCAACTATGGTTTATGGCGACCGACAAAGAGGGCAGACAAAGGAGCTCACCGGAGCTTGTGGAGAATTGGGCCGGAGAGGGGAAGATGGGGGATTTCCGGCCCAAACTAAGCTAAGGAGAACGATCGTGCATAGGGGATGCTTTTATAGGGCTCAAGAGGGCATTCCAAGCTTAGAAACCAAGCTTGGAAGCTCGAGACTCTCACGAAATAGGAAACCCTCATGTTCAAACCATTCGCATTAGGTTTTGGGCAAGAATCAGAGCCCAAGTTGCGGCTCAGATTGAAGAGGATCTTCTCAAAAGTTCCTTTTCCAATTTTGGAAGAGATTAGGCGTGAAATCAAGGAGAACTTTTTGATTGAAGGTCGGCAGCAAGCTGCATTCACACGGCCATGGCGGCAGGGACCTAAATGCGAAGATGACTATACACCTAGGGACCTATTCGCAAGAATTTCAAAAGCTAGGGGCTTGTGTGAGATAGAAAGAGTATGACTGGACTAAAATACAAACTAGGTCAAGATGAACTCTAATTGGGCCCAAATTTTGGTATAAACCTAATTTGGACCCAATGAATCTGATGGTGAAGTTAGATTTTAGTTTTGACCAAGTTTGACTGGATAATTTACGTAGAAACCTTAAGTATGGCAACTTTCCATCTGAGACTCTGTTCTACGTCAAAATAGGTTCAGATGGTCAAATTAAGTGTACTAAACCTCATGGAATATTTCTCTATGAATTTTAGAAAGTTTAGATGGATTTTATTCTGAACAGAACCTCTGTTATTTCAGCGGGTCTAAAATTAAGGTTTCGGGTGTTGTTTTGACTCTCGAAGTGCGTGAAAACCCATTTCTATTTGTATAAACCCTCCTATTTAGTCATTAATGCTCATTAAACCTTTAATTCTCCCCTAATCAACCCCTTGGTTATTCTGTGTTCATAATATGCTGTTAAAATTATAGAATTAACCCTGGTTCATAGTTTTCTTCTCAAAGCAGCCAGGAGTAGTGTTATGACCCTCAGATGGATATGTAGGAGCTTTTATCTTTTATTCTAGACTAAAAGTGGCCAATTAGGACCTATGATGGTGTTCCCATCAGTGGCGTTGCGTTTGGTGGAGTGTGGTGGCCATGCAAGCTCACCGAAGCTTCGTCGGCCATAGAGAAGAAGAGGGCAGAGTGATGTGTATAGTGGACTAACCTAGAAACTAAGGATGTAGGATGATGCTAGAGAGGGAGAGGAAGAAGTGAGGAGTCTTATTGAGGGAAGAGGAGGTGAGATGCGTTTGGCATTGGTCGACTGGACGCGAAGAAGATGGTCGAGTCCAGTGATGGAATCGGTGAGGAAGAAGAGGAGGGAGGCGCTCGTGCTTTGGTTGGTAAGGAGCGCGAGGAAGAGAAGAAGAGTTTGGAACTTCCAAGTTGGCGGTTGGTTGGCCAGAAAAGGGAGGTACAGGAGCTTGCCGGAGCCGAAGATGAAAGTAGTCGGAGGAGGGGGAAGAGAGGAATTTCCAACCAATTTTTGGCTAAGTACGCTGGGAGATGGAGGAGTTTATATAGAGGAAGAATTGGGCTTCAAATGTGTAACGACCCGACTCCCAAGTCCCTACGAGACACGAGAACCGGACCGACTCGACTAATCCCAAGACCTAGTCGTCCAACGAGGAAGTAACCAAAAGAACAGTAAAATAAACCACATTCAGCATGAATATAACTAACAGTAAGAAAGTACAGCAGTAAGGAAAGAAACTACTACAGTAGATACCACCACAACAGTAGAACAACATTTATCATATAACACGAACTGCAGGTAAAGAAAGTACAGCGGAAACAAGAACTACTCACTATAACAGAAATAAAAGAGCTACAAAAGACTGTGGTAAACTCTACTGGACCCTACTCGGCCCAGCGTCCTCTGCAACCGCTGACCCTGGCTGCTCAACACCTGGTCCTGAAAAAGGTAACGAGTGTAACACGTCAGCAAAATGCTGAGTAGAGTGGCAACTAAAACTAAAGACAACAGTAGAGTGTACAGTAGCTGTTATGTTCTATTACTTTCTTTATTTACATCTTTCAATTGTCACACTATTTCATTTATTTCTCAGATCTTTTACTTGATCTCGAATGTTCCTCGTGGGAACGATCTTGATTGCAGTCTTTTCCAAAAAGTAGAAGTAGCACGTGGTGCTCTCCTGGCCGGGAGAGTCCCCCGTGGTGATCCTACCCTCAGTCAACCACCCCAAGGTCACTGACAGACGTAACGGTGACTACGGCACGCACGATAAACGCATAGGTAGCTAACCCGTACTGGCACGCGGTCAGTCGTTTCCGTTAACGGGTGCGCCCAAAGCACAGCACCGAACCAGTACAGGGCAGAGCCCTCTCAGTAACAGGGGTCCAACCCCTCCACAGTAACCAAACCGGGGCCTTGCCCCTCCACAGTCCGCGCTCCCTTGCCTGACTACCCTGGTTTGCCCTAGTGGGCCTAACAAGTCAGTGAAGGAGGCTAGCAGAACCCCGGGGCCCGTGGGGTAGCTAGTACTCTCCTAACACTAGTAGCTCTCCTCGGTACTACGTACACGAGGGCCAGCAAGTCGGTACAGAGCGGCCAATCCTAACCCCGGGTCCCTGGGGTGGCTGGCCCCACTCTGCACTAAACAGGTACAGGTACTTCCCTTGGTACTGCGTACCCAAGAGACAGAACAAACTACATCTCAATTCCATTCCTTTCCCTTTCCAGGAGTTCCACTCCTAATTCCCCGTAGGGTTCCATCCTTTTAACTCAAACATCCAGGTGTCACTTTCCAGTTTCACGTTCTTACGACCCATGATCTCATTCATGTTTCTTTATTCGTAATAGGCAGCTGTTAATTCAATTTACAGGCAGCTTTATATTCCTTTCCATTTTTTTTTCCAAGACTGCAGTATTATACATTCCACTAGTTTTTCCATCCTAGGATTCATGCCACATCCTAGGATCTAGCATACAACTAGTTTTCCAGCCCTAGGATTCATGCAACACCTAGGAGCTATCATTCCATACATTTCTCATTCCCAGGATTCATGCAATGTCCTAGATTCTAGTTATGGTTCCATACTTTAACAGATTTTAATAATAACTTAAGCCACTCTACCAGGTACAACGGGAGTAATGGGGGCGTGATCGGGAATCCCGCGTGCCTCCGCGACTCCCAAGACTGCAACTGAACGAGGTCCTATCACAAGGATCAAACACAAGGAGTGTCTCAAAATAGTGTATAGCTACTGTAGACGGGTAGAGGAATTAATTCTGAAAAGAACATAACTCGAATCGCGGAAAACGGAGCCCGAACGGGCCCTAAACAGGTCGAAAAAGACGATACTGTGCAAAATCAGACGTCTGGAACTTCTTCCAGACGTCTTAAAAAGTGGATCAGAGAATTACCTGTTCAGCGTGGTTTCCCAGACGTCCAGAAGTATGTCGGGACGTCTGGCCTAGCTCCCAGACGTCCGATGGTCACCCCGGATGTCTGGAAGTCACTCCCGCCGTCTGGTACAACTTCCAGACGTCTGATTCGCAAAGGATGGCGAATCAGCGAGCCTGCGCATAGCCAACTCCCTCCCTCAGTACGATCAGTCGACAGGAAGGAAGAAGAAAGCGGAATACTCACCTTTCAGACGTCTGTATGAGCTTCCAGACGTCTCCCTCGCCGTCTGGCTATCAACCCAGGCGTCTGATTCTGGAAATTTTTCCAGAATCACGACGCCACTCGGCCTCCGCTCGTGACGCCGCCCGCGTCGCACCTCGCGCGTCTGCTGCTCAAACTGCAGCAAGTCCCTCTCCGCGTCGTTCCGTGCCCCCTGCGCCCTCCGTCGGCCGGCCAAGCCGCTCCGGCGAGCTCGCCCTCACGGCAGAGCTCCGCCCTCGCACGCCGTACCTCCTCCGCACTCACTGCAGCCGCCGCTGCCGCCCTCGCGCTCGCTCGCTCTCGCTCACAGGAAGGAGAAGAGGAAGGGGACGGTGGAGACGACGGGAGGGGAGGCGTGGCCTTTTAAGGCCGCGTGAGGAGGAGGGAGAGAGTGCGCGGCAGGTCTACAACCGCAAAGAGAGAGGGAAAAAGAGAGAGAGAGAGGAATCGCGAGCCTGCGCGCACAGGCGCGCAGACGAATCTCTCGTGCGAAAAATAACTGTTTTCCAGACGTCTGGAAACGATCCCAGACGTCTGGTTAGACGTCTGGATGTGATCCCAGACGTCTGGTACGACGTCTGGGGCACGCGTTCGTAACAATATAACAAACTCAAAGGAAGTTTCGTCCCCAAAACTTGCGCCAACTAAGGTGCGGGGAAAAGATGTCCAAATAACCATAACAAACTCAAAGAGGACCGAAGCCGGTCTGAGAAGACGTACCCGCGAAAAGCTCCGGGTACCGCTCCCGCATTGCCGCCTCAGGCTCCCAGGTAGCCTCCTCGTACCGCTGGCACCTCCACAAAACCTTTACCAGGGATACTTGCTTTCGTCTCAAACTGCGGATGGCTCGGTCTAGGATCTGCACTGGCCGCTCGGGGTAGGTCAGGTCGTCGCTCACCTCGACGCTCTCGTGACTCAGTACGTGACTGGAATCGGCTACGTACTTCCTGAGGTTGGACACGTGGAACACGTCGTGCACACCAGAAAGCTGCGGGGGAAGGGCAAGTCTGTAAGCAACGGGTCCAACCCGCTCTAGGACCTCAAAGGGCCCTACGAACCTCGGTGCGAGCTTCCCTCTCACCCCAAACCGCTGTAGGCCCTTCATGGGCGAAACACGAAGGAAGACGTGGTCCCCAACCTCAAACTGCACCTCTCTGCATCTCCGATCCGCGTAGCTCTTCTGTCTGCTCCTGACAGTGCGGAGTCGTCTGTGGATCTGCTCAACTACCTCCTGACTCTGCTGGATCAACCTGGGGCCAACCTCCCACTTGGTCCCCACCTCAACCCAACTCAAGGGTGCCGTACACTTCCGTCCGTACAGAGCCACGTAGGGAGCCATGCCGATGCTCGAGTGATAACTGTTGTTGTATGCAAACTCCGCCAGGGGCAGGTGTTCCTCCCAAGAGCCCCTCCAGTCCAGTACACAGGCACGCAAAAGGTCCTCAAGTGTCTGTATCGTGCGCTCAGACTGTCCGTCCGTCTGGGGGTGGTAAGCCGTGCTAAACCTCAACCTCGTCTCCAAAGCCTGCTGAAACTCAGCCCAAAACTGGGACGTAAAGCGGGCATCCCGGTCGGACACGATCTCCCACGGAACTCCGTGTAGTCGTACCACATCACGGATATACCTCTCTGCCAACTGTGCTGGTCCCAAAGTGACTCGGATCGGCAAGAATCGCGCCGTCTTCGTCAATCTATCCACTATTACCCAGACTGCGTCATGTCCCCACTGGGTAACAGGTAAGCCCACCACCAAGTCCATGGTGATGCTCTCCCACTTCCACTCTGGCACTGGAAGCGGCTGAAGGGGCCCTACAGGCCTCAGATGCTCGGCTTTCACCTGCTGGCACACTAAGCACTGCTGCACGAACTCACCCACATCCCGCTTCATCCCTCTCCACGAAAACTCGCGTCTCAAGTCGTGGTACATTTTCGTGTTTCCGGGATGTATGGTGAATCTGGAACCGTGTGCCTCAGTCAGGAGCTCTCTCAACAGCTCCTCGTCTCTGGGAACGCACAACCGTCCCCTCAAGCGTAGCACCTGGTCTGTGAAAGAGAAGTCCCCTGGGTCTCCTGATAGTACTCTGTCGCCCAAAGACTGCAAGTACGGATCAGCCATCTGTCCTGTGATGATGCGGTCTATCAGCTCTGGCCTGGTCTGCCGTGTCATCGTCACTACCCCACAGTATCCTCGTAACTCTAGAGGTCGCCAACTGCCCACCTCCTCCAAAAGGCTCCAACTCTGTAACTGTAGACTGGCCAAGCATGCGGGCGCCTTACGGCTCAAGGCGTCAGCCACCACATTGGCCTTTCCCGGGTGGTAGGAGATGCTGCAATCGTAGTCCTTCAGGAGCTCCAACCAACGTCTCTGTCTCATGTTGAGCTCCTTCTGGTCAAAAAGATATCTGAGGCTCTTGTGATCTGTAAAAATCTCGAAGGTCTCACCGTACAAGTAGTACCTCCATGTCTTCAGCGCGAAGACAACAGCTGCCAACTCTAGGTCGTGGGTAGGGTAGGTATGCTCATGGGGCTTCAGTTGCCGTGAAGCGTAAGCGACCACGTGACCCCTCTGCATGAGCACACCTCCTAACCCCTGCAAGGAAGCGTCCGTGTACACAACGAACCCGCCACTACTGTCAGGGATGGTGAGCACCGGAGCCGAGGTCAACCTCTCCTTCAGCTCCAGAAAACACGCCTCACAGGCGTCTGTCCAAGCGAAAAGCACGTTCTTCCGGGTCAACTGTGTCATAGGACGCACAATCTGTGAAAATCCTCTGATGAACCGTCTGTAGTAACCTGCCAGTCCCAGGAAACTGCGAATCTCAGTGACTGAACGCGGTCTCTCCCACCTGAGCACTGCCTCGACCTTGGCGGGGTCCACCGCCAGGCCGTCACCAGAGATCACATGACCCAAGAAGGTCACCTCCCTCAACCAGAACTCGCACTTGCTGTATTTGGCGTACAGCCTGCGTCGTCTCAGAGTATCCAGAACCATCCGCAAGTGCTGTCCGTGCTGCGTCCGATCTCTAGAATAGATGAGTACATCATCTATGAAAACCACCACGAACTGGTCCAAGTACGGTCTAAACACCCGGTTCATCAGGTCCATGAAAGCAGCGGGGGCATTGGTCAGCCCAAACGGCATGACCAAAAACTCGTAGTGTCCGTACCGGGTGCGGAAAGCTGTCTTGGAGACGTCGGTCTCCCTGATCCTCAACTGGTGGTATCCAGGCCTCAAGTCTATCTTGGAAAACACCGTGGCACCCCGCAACTGGTCAAACAAATCGTCGATCCTCGGCAGCGGATATCTGTTCTTGATGGTGACCCTATTCAGCTGTCGGTAGTCCACACAAAGGTGTAGGGTCCCATCCTTCTTCTTCACAAACAGTATCGGGGCTCCCCAGGGAGATGCACTGGGCCTCACGAAACCTTTCTCCAAAAGGTCCTGCAACTGGGACTTGAGCTCTCGCAGCTCAAGCAGTGCCATTCTGTATGGCGCGGTGGAGATGGGGCTGGTCCCTGGTACTAGTGAGATCTCAAACTCGATCTCGCGCTCGGGCGGGAGTCCTGGTAACTCGTCTGGAAACACGTCGGGGTACTCTCTAACCACCGGGATGCTCTGGAAGTCTGCCACGGGGCTGGGTTCTGCCACCACACAAGCTAGGAAGCCCTCACATCCCTGGCTCAAAAGTCTCACCGCCCGAAGTGCCAATATGCACCTGAAACCTCCGTCCACTGGCTGTCCGTGAAACTCGAAAGAAGGTATCTCCGGAATGGAGAAGACGATCTTCCTCTCAAAATAGTCCACCAAGGTGTGGTAAGCGGATAGCCAATCCATTCCCAGAATCACACCAAAGTCCTCCATCTGGATCATAATCAGGTCAGCTGGCAGGCTATGTCCCCCGACGCTGACCTCGCAATCCATGTACACCTCCTCAGCTACAAACAGCTGACCACTCGGACCTCTAATTACGAACGGATTCTCTAACAGTGTATAATCCTGGTCCAAACTAACTGCGAAACTGGCTGCGACAAACGAGTGCGTAGCGCCGGAATCGAAAAGGGTGTAAACGAGTCTGCCAGAAACTGAAACCATACCTGCTACCACGGATCACGAAGCTCTGGCGTCCCTGTGTGTTAGGGCATTGATACGCCCCTCAGCTCTAGGTGCGGACGAAACATCCACACTCTGCGTCGGACGGGTAGGTGCTGGCCGGTACCCTCCTCGCGACTGCTGTCCTCCTCCTCGTGCCTGGGAACCGCGGCCTCCTGCGCTCCCTCCAGTGCTCTGCACGGGAAGTATCTGCTGACCTCCTGCCCTAGATGGGCAGTCCCTCCTGACGTGGCCCGGCTGGCCACACTGGTAGCAGAGGGGAACCGGACTCCCGCCCTCAGTGAGTCCCTGTTGTCGACTAGGAGGGGGTCCGGTGCTGGCGATTGGCCCCTGTCGAGGGCCCCCAAAGGCCACTGATGGCCCTGCACAACGTGAAGGCTCTCCTGCGGACGCCACGTGTCTCCGTTCTCGCTGGCCCTATGAGAAGTCTGGCTGAAAGGGCCTCTTCCGCCCGCCGTCGATCTCTCGCGTGGACGGGTTGGTCTCCTCGTAAGTCATAGCTGCCTCTACCACCCTCGAAAATGTAGGCAGCTTCAGGGGTTTGACATACCCCCGGATCGCAGGCCGGAGCCCCTCGGTGAACCTCCAAAGGCGCTCCTCCTCAGTGGCTACCACTGCCGCTGCAAAGCGGGACAGCTCCAAGAAACGCGTGCGGTACGCGCTCACAGTCATCGTCCCTTGGCGGAGAGTGTGGAACTCCCGCCTCCTCTAGTCCTGCCACGTCTGGGGAAAGTACTGCTCGCAGAAGAGGGTGACGAACTGGTCCCACGTCGGCTCGTCCCTCTCCTGTCCCCGGACCACCCTCCACCACCGGTGTGTCGCACTCTCCAGCTGGTACGTGGCAAAGGCCACGCGGCACTCCACCGAGGGGCGAAGGGTGTCGAAGATCTTCTCCAGCTACTCAAGCCAGTCCTCTGCCTCGGTCGGGTCCTCATCCCCCTTGAAGGAGGGGGGCTTCAGCTTCCGGAACTATCCGAAAAGCTCGAAGTGGCGTTGTAGGGGAGGTGCTGGTGCACCTCCAGGCGAAGGTGCCTCATGTACAGAAGTGTCGGAGGAAGGTGGGGGCGACAGGGGCCCATCCCTTCCCTCGTGTCCAGCACCGTGTCCGTTGCGTGGTCCCACAGAGGACTCCCCCTCTGCAGCCCCAGGGGGAGGTGCTCGGGGCGGTGGGTGGAGCTCCTCTCGTACAATATCTCGTATCAGTCTGGCGAGATCCTGGGCCTGGATGCCAGGGAGTGGTGGCTGGTCCACCGAGACGTCAACGACAGCACATCCACTTCGCCGACCTCGTCCTCGGCCGCGCCCGCGGCCCGTCTCGCCAGTCCCGCGACGAGGCATCTCCTGCAAGGAGACGCGAAACAAAACGAAAACGTCAAAACAGACGGTACCTAACGAAACTTCTAAGAGCTCAAGTCAGGAGATATGTTGTGGTGGCTACTCTAGCTTTAAACATGCGAATTGGTTATTTTCCAGTCAGTTGATTCACTTCTCGGGACGACCTTGCTCTGATACCATCTTGTAACGACCCGACTCCCGAGTCCCTACGAGACACGAGAACCGGACCGACTCGACTAATCCCAAGACCTAGTCGTCCAACGAGGAAGTAACCAAAAGAGCAGAAAAATAAACCACATTCAGCATGAATATAACTAACAGTAAGAAAGTACAGCAGTAAGGAAAGAAACTACTACAGTAGATACCACCACAACAGTAGAACAACATTTATCATATAACATGAACTGCAAGTAAAGAAAGTACAGCGGAAACAAGAACTACTCACTATAACAGAAACAAAAGAGGTACAAAAGACTGTGGTAAACTCTACTGGACCCTACTCGGCCCAGCGTCCTCTGTAACCGCTGACCCTGGCTGCTCAACACCTGATCCTGGAAAAGGTAACGAGTGTAACACGTCAGCAAAACGCTGAGTAGAGTGGCAACTAAAACTAAAGACAACAGTAGAGTGTACAGTAGTGATGAGAACCTCATCATGAGCCATAACTAGCTCATTTTGACCTAATACAAAGGATAAAAGCTCCTACATAACTCAAGGAAAGGCTTAACTCAGAGAATTCTGAGTTTAAGGAGAAAACAAGTCATAAGGGGTAAAAATGCAATTTTACCAGTATAATCTGCATACAGGGTAATTCAGGGCCCAAACATAAGTCAAAGCAACTTAATAAGAATAAAAGTGGGATGAGATGATCTAGCAAGGGCTACAGCAATTCCAAGAAACTAAATGATAATCTGTAACCCTAAAACAACCCACTTCAATTCACGAGGTTCGAGGCAAAGTAAAAATAGAATAAACCCTCTAAAATTCATATAAAAATAATCTATAGGGTTTAGAACCTTCAATTTGGCCTTCAGAACCCATTTTGACCTACATTGAGAACCATGCCCAATTAATAACTTAATTTGGGTTTTCGCATAAATTGACCGGTCAAACAAGGTTTAATATAGAAATGAAATTCACCATCAGATTCCTTAGGTCCTAATTAGTCATGTATAAAAATTTGAGCCTAAGAAGAAACCTCCTTGACCAACTTTACACTTTGGTCCTCATATATTTACTTTTTGGTCCTCAACTTTTGAACCCTCGCATTTTGGCCCCTAACTCTCCTTCGTTCTTTGCGTTCAGGTCCCCCTGCAAAACCTGCCAGCACCATGCTCCGGCGACCTTGCGCGGAGCATGGCGCCGCGTAGGGTGAGGGGGAGAGCCTGGCAAGTAAACCGGGGGTGCCCTGCGTCGTCAGCCGTCGCAGGGACACCCCCCTGGTCGCTGTAACCCACCATACCGGCCGTGCGAACGCACGGACGGTATGGGTTTCCATCTCCGGCGTCCTCCGGCGAGGGAGACACGTCGTCTCCCTCCGCCTTCCTCCCTGATTCGGTCCCTATAAATACCCCCGTCGCTCCACCGTTCTTCCCAGCTCGGATCTGACGGAGAAAACCCCCAACTTTCCTCTCCTCTCACTCCGGCAGACGCCCACCAGCTCCGGCGGTTCCTCCTCCTCCTCCTCTTCGCTCTGCCGCAATACCAGCAACAGAGACCTCTTCCCCTGCTCTTCCCGCGCCACGCCTCACCCAGCTGGCGCCTCTCCGGCTCTCTGCTCGCCGCCGCCCCTTCCCCTGGGCATCTTCTTCTCCGGCGACAGTCGATACGACTGTCGCCCTGCTGCTCCCCCTTCGTCCCTGCAAGTAAGTTAGAACTACTTCCCTTCCTCTCCTCTTTCTTTCCCCGGTTTCAATTTGTTCAATTAAGCCCTCGACTGACCCTGACCATCGTCACCCCCTTCGTCTCCGGCCACCCTCCGGCGAGATGCCCCCATCGCTCCACAGCCTCTCCAAAGCTCAAGAGAAGCTTGTCCCACACCCGGGATGCTTCTCGCGAGATAAAGTCCAAATTTTCGTCCCCCTTCGGAAGTGGATCCCGCGACGACGACGGCGTGCTGCTTCGTTCCCGTTCTTCTGCTTCGTCCTCCTTCGTCCCGCTTCGTTCTCCTTCGTCCAGGCGTCGTCCCGTCCGGCTCGTCCTCCAAGCGACCGTCGAGGAGGATTCTTTCTCCCTATTCTTTTTACTGCTTTCTAGTATAGATTTACTGCTTTCTAGAGTAGTCTATTCGTCCTCCGAGCGATCGTCGAGGAGGACATTTCTCCCTCCATTCTTTTAATGCTTTCTAAAGTAATTGTTTTATGTTTTCTAGTTGTAACGAACGAACTCTTTTATGATAAATTCCTTGTCTATTCTACATCTCATTTTGATTTCCATGTATAGTATTCTTTCTCTCTCTCTTACTCCCTCTCTCTCTCTTATTTGTTGTAGATACTTAGATAGTTTAAATTAAATTTCTTCGTGACAAAATAAAAAGAAACGTGAAGTTTTTAAATCAAACGTCCGCCTCCCTGTGTTCGACCCGGAATTTTAATTTCGGTATAAATTTTATTTGTTGAACACGAATCCTTCGCTTTCGAACTACAACGACAGGTTTTCCAAAATCGAACACGTTAGCGTAGCTTCGTAACCGTTCAACAACCTCCTTTAGAAATTCGCTCTCGTCAAGGCCAAGCCTCAACGCCCGTGTTTGTGCAGCAACACCCTCACATTATTCTCTCTTCTGATTCAGAACCAAGTTCTTCTTCTTCCCCCATCATGGCTCAGCCAGTTGAGGAAGAAAACAATCTGGAACACCAGCTCCAGCGACTCAATGACCTCTTCCAAAACTTCGTGCACCCACCACAGCGTCCTATGATGCGGGACCACTACAATCCTGCTGCGGTGGCCATTGAGCCTCGAGTCAGAATCCCGACTGGAGGACCTGATTCCGAATTAAAGCCCAACATGATTCATGCTCTACCTAAATTCCATGGGCTTAATTCTGAAGATCCCTTCCAGCACATCAAACAGCTAAGCATCTGGCCCACACTTTTGGATCAGATGCGCAAAATCGGGATATTCTTCTCATGAAGATGTTCTCCTTTTCTCTTATGGACAAGGCCGCCCATTGGTATCAAACTCAGACCCGGCCGATCAACACTTGGGAAGAACTTCAATCCGAGTTTTTGAAAAAGTTTTTTCCCGTTGGTCGGACCAACGCCTTGCGCCATCAGATTACACACTTCACTCAACAATCAGGAGAACCTCTCCATGAGGCATGGGATCGTTTTCAGGATCTCATGAGAAAGTGCCCCCATCACGGAGTTCCTAAATGGGAACAAGTCCAATCTTTTTACCAGGGACTCTGTGAGGACATCCGCCTTTTCGTCAATGCAACTTGCGGAGGAAACATCATGGGTCAACATGAAGACACCGTATGGGAGATTCTCGAAAACATGTGCGAGAACTCCATCAACAATGACTCCATGGGATTATTCGACAGGACGAATACCCGCGCAGCGACGAATCTTAAGGGAGCACATGAGACGCAGGGCCTGTCCGCATCAGTCAACCTGGAATTAATGGCCAGTCGATTGGACAAGGTCTCAATCATTGAAAAGAAGGTGGATGAGCTGACTCAGCACTTGCAGCGAGCCACCTCCGCGCGTAACTCCTTTGCACAACCTCCTTCCACACAGGAGACTGTGCAAAACATCCTCCACCGATCTTCCCCTGGGATGGATCCATATCCATCCCCATCTGATTCTTGGATCGGAGGATCACCCGATCCTTTCTACACCAGCCGGGGGAACTCCATTCCCCCTTTCCCTGATTCTCAGGAGGTTCCGCAGACCTGCGAGGACCTCAACGCCATCCAGAACGACCCATTCTCCAACACTTACAACCCTGGATGGCGAAACCATCCCAATTTTCAGTGGGCGGGAAATTCCCAAACCCAAAAACCACCTTTTCAGTCCCGCCCACAGCCCTCTCGTCATTACCAGCCGCCTCAGCCTCGGCCCAACCCTACTTATCCATCAGGGCCAAATCAGGATCAAATGTCCCTAATCCTTCAGACTCTGGCTGACATTCAAAAAATGAATGCGGCTATTCAAAAACAGCACAAGGACGAGCTTACAGAAGTTAAAACTCAACTGGCCCAGTTGGCAAATTCTCGCCAGCCAAGCACACTCCCTTCCCAACCTCTTCCTAACCCAAATAACGTGCCAACCCAGAAGCGCGTTATGAATCCAAATTTAGGCCACGCTCAATGGATTTATCAGGCCCCTACTGCTCCATCTCCAGACGAGATGGAAGCCTCAACTTCTTATGCGGGATTTCAGCAGCAGCCACCCCTCCTACCAAACCCAAACCAAAATCAGGCCGGATTAAATTCTGTAACAACACGTAGTGGTAAAACAACTCAAGACCCGCATTATCCAAACCACTCCAAGCCTGATAACCATGACCCTAGGATAGTTATCCAAGATACCGCTGTTCCGGATCCACAACCTGGACCTATCCTAGAAGAACCAACCAAGATCCCGTTTCCCGAGGCCTTGACCAAGGGAAAGAAGACCACCAAACCCGTGGGCCCTGAGGAGGACTTGGTCAAGCTCTTTGAGCAGGTCCACATAAACATCCCCTTGATGGATGCAATCCGCCACGTACCAGCTTACGCACGATTTCTAAAGAATATATGTACACCCCAGCGTAAGCCGCGAACCAAGGGAGGGAGCCCAATTGTTCTGTCAGAGCAAGCCAGCTCTGTAATCCTTAGTAGACTCAACGTTTCTGTGCGGATTTAAAGGCGTATTACGTTGCAGTAAAACCGACAAAACGTTTAAACAAATAATTTTATTACTCGAACAACTAGAGTATCCGAGGTCGAACACAGGGAGCAAACTCAGTACTTTGTAAAACCCAAGAATACAACTGTTTAATGCAAATATAATTGATTCAAAGAGTTTTTAAGAAAGATGTAAAAAAAATAGAATTAGACGTCTGATTTATGTATCAGACGTCTTAAATGTGATCTTTCTTTCTCTTTTTCTTCTTCTGCTTTGCCCTTCGGATCTCTTTGCAATCTTCCCTTGTCCTTCTTCTTCTTCTCCTGCGAAGACTTCTTTCTTTCTTCTTCTTCTGTCTTGCTTCTCCTTTCTTCTTTGTCTTCTTCTTCTTCTTTGTCTTGCTTCTCCTTTCTTCTGCAGCGGCCACGTCCTTCTCCTGCAATCGGCCTAGGCGTGCGTGCCTAGGTCAACCTGTGGCCGGAGATGGTGGGTTGGTCGGGGGGTGGTTGTGGAGGGCTGGAGTGGCAGTGGGAGGGTGGAGTGTGTTCCTGGAGGTGAGGCGGAGCTTCCGAGGTGGTTGGCGAGCCGTGTGGAGGGCTGGAGTGGTGTGGGCGGCTCGCCGGAGTGCGGTCGGAGGCGAAGACAATGGAGGTGGTTAGCGTCTGTCGAGGGTCGATCAAGGGAGATAACAGGGGGAAAAGAGAGAGGAGAGGATGGAGAACGTATCTGGGGTTGTCTGGAGTGAAGGGAGGCAGTGGAGAGGACGGCTCGTGACTGCCGTCGTCGGGGAAGAAAGACCCTGGGGGAGGAAGCGGCGACGAAGATGAGGTCAGGAGCTTGCGCGCAGGGTACAGCGCGCCGCGGGAGGAAGAGGCGGAGAGGACTCTGCTGCTGGTATGGCAGCAGAGTGACGAGAAGGAGGGAAAGCGGTCGCCGGAGCTTGTGGGTCGTTTGGCCGGAGATGGGAGAGAAGAAATTTGGAGGGGATCTCCGTCAAAATCAAGCTTAAGATGAGTGGTCGGGTCCGAGGGGTGTTTTATAGGTGCTGGCCGCTCCTATCAGAGCGTGAAAGACGCGCAATTAGGTCAGCCGGTTCGCCGGAGTTGGAAGGAAGAAAGATACCCACATCTCTCGTGCGTTCGCACGAGAGATTGGGTTCACACCAGCGAATTTGATTGGCTTTAGAAGGAAGGGAATTCCTCAGAGAATCTCCCTTCCATTTCTGGGAGAGAATCTCTGAGGAATTAGAGAGCCATCTCTCTCGAAACTTCGTCGGAGCTCGGTTCTGCCCTAGTAATGGCGGCAGGACCGGTTTGCAAAGAAGGCGAGGAACCTAGGGGGCTCTCTGCAAGGATATTCAAAAGATAGGGACCTCTTTGTGATTTGGGTGTACTAAATTGCAAAGTAGGTCAAGATGACCCCTCCTTAGGTCCAAATTTTGGTACAAACCTAATTTGGACCTAAGGAATCCAATGGAGAAGTTAGATTTCAGGTTTGACCTTGTTTGACTGGATATTTTGCGTAAAAACCCAAATTAGGTTAATTGAAGAGCTATGACCCTAATCTAGGTCAAACTAGGTTCCAAAGGTCAAATTAAGTGTTCTAAACCCTAGAGTATGTTTTTTCATGATTTGTAGAGGGTTTACTTGCTTTTTGTTCTGAACGAAACCTTGTTAATTTAAGCGGGTCTGTTTTAGGGTTACCAAGTGTCTTTTAGTTCTTAGATTGCACATGAACCCATTTCTGCTTGACTCAACCCACCTTTTATCTCATTTAGACCATTTGACCCATGTTTTGCCTCTAAGAAATCCTGTTTATCTACTGCAATGGCAAAATTGCAGTTTTAACCTTTATTTCATGTTTTCTTCTCAGAGCACTTGTTCCTTTAGTTAAGCCTTCTTCTAGGTTATGTAGGAGCTTTTGTCTTCTTTATTAGGTCAAAATGAGCTAGTTATGGCTCATGATGAGGCTCTCATCATACCCCCATGCCTAGCTTTTGCTAGTCCCTTAGCAAAATTTCAAAGTTTTAACTTCCATTCTAGACCCAAAGTGTCCTTAGTTATGATAAGTGCTTTTGTGATTAGGTAGGAATGCCGACAATAGGCCTAGAGGTACTCAAGTACCAACCAAAATCTGGACCTGTTCTGCTTTAGCCTCAGTCCTTCGCAAAGGTTTCTACGGCCCACAAAAACTATCCTAGGGTTTGTTGGACTCTGCGGTTAAAGCACCCGTGCTTGAGACATTTTTAGCCTACGCTCAGTTTGCAGTGCGTTTTTTTTTTTTTTTTTTTTTTTGTAAGAGAGAGATAGAGGATTTATTTGTTTGGAGAGCTTTTCTCTCTCTTTTCTTTTTATTTCTAGCTTCGGATTAGCTTCTCAACACGGTCTGTATCGGATTCCTCGTCCCCATCATCAATCCTCAAGGGTCCCTGGCTTTCGAGATTTCGAGATAATCCCGCCCATGGCAACCCCCGGAACCCTGGCTTTCGAGATTTCGAGATAATCCCGCCCATGGCATTCCGTGGCCGAATTCAGACCCTGGCGATCGACATTTCGTGATAATGCCACCCATGGTATCTGAACCAGCAGAGTACTTACATGCCCCCAGTAGGATATTTAAATATCCTAAGAGACAAGCACCGAGGAGACGATATGTTGTTACGCATCTTCGAGGGGAATTTCCCGCCTCTCCGTGCTGGGAACTTGTCCAAATCAACTTGTGTTGATTGGCCGCTCCTAATCTAGGTGACTTTTTCAGAATATTAAACGCTCTTGCGTGTTTTGAATATTTATGCGCACTGAACCAGACTGTGTGTGAATTTGGGTGCTCAGGTTACCGAATCCCGCAAATCGGAGGTCAGTTAACGAGGCCGAATACTTCCTAAGCCTTAGACCTAATACTTAAGCTTCGCATTTTCCTCAACCTCTTGAGGATTGTCCAGATTTTAACGGATACGTGAATTTTTAAGCTAAAAATCTAGCCCAAGAGGCCTAAGACCAGCGTTCCCGCTAATCTCTTGTTATATCTCTGTAGCATTTTTCTTTTCTTTTTCTTGACTCGGTCTAGAACTTCAGTTAACCCCTTAATCTTTTACTAATGACTTTTTCTTTGTCTTTTCCTTTTGTGCTCCTTTCTTTATTTTTGCTCTTTTTGTCATTTTTCTTTCTTTTCCTCCTCTCATTTGTATGACCCAGAATTGTTCCTCCCCTCTATCAAGTCCTTTTTTTTTTTTTTTTTTTTTTTATGAATGAAACCCTTTCTTGATATGAATTTTCTGACATTTTGCACTTTCATACCCCCCCATGCCTAAGATTTGCAATGTCCCCATTGTAAATTAGGTGGGTTCGAATTCAGCTTAGTTCATGTGTTAGGACAGGTGTGTGGTGAGTGAATGGGTCGAAGCGACTTGTTGCGAATGATTTCTAATCTCGGGTAGATATACCTGAGGTGAAGTCGGCTGTTCTAATGGATGAACCCTAAAGTGCAATATGAGTTCCGCATAGCGATGTCAGAAACGGTTTCTGGGTTTTCAAAGAATGACGGGTTGCCTCCCGTTAAGCGCTGAGTTTTACGCCATCGGCTGGGCGTAATGAGCTCAAGAGGAAAGGAGGGTAAAGGATGACTCAGTCAAATCTATATCGGTCATGTCAATGAACGGCTTGAGTCTCTGCCCATTCACGACAAATGGTTCAGAATCGTGGCTGAGTGGGCTGATTTCAATAGCTCCATTTTCGAAGATTTGGCGGACTAGGTAGGGTCCGACCCACTTGGATCTTAGCTTTCCTGGGAATAGTTTGAGTCGAGCATCAAAGAGTAAAACTTTTTGACCAGGATGAAAGACCTTTCTAGAAATGTGTTTTTCGTGAAAAGCTTTAACCCGTTCTTTGTAAATTCGCGAGTTCTCATATGCGTCGTGGCGTAATTCATCGATCTCGCTCATTTGAAATCTTCTGTGGGTTCCAGCCTTAGAAAGGTCGAGATTACAGGTCCGTACTGCCCAATAGGCTTTATGCTCCAATTCGACGGGGAGGTGACATGCCTTCCCGTACACTAGTCTGAAGGGAGACATTCCTAATTGGGTCTTGTGGGCGGTCCTATAGGCCCACAATGCTTCCGGAAGCCGAGAAGACCAATCTTTTCTATCAGGTCGAACAGTAACCTGAAGGATCTTCTTGATCTCTCGGTTAGATAGCTCAGCTAGACCATTAGTTTGGGGGTGGTAAGGAGTAGAGATTCGGTGTGACACCCCGTATTTGATCATCAGTGACTTGAACTGAGCGTTTGTAAAATGGGTCCCTCCGTCGGAAATTATAGCACGCGGAATCCCGAACCTTGAGAAAATGTTTTGATGAAGGAATTTTATAACGGCTTTATGATTGTGGGTTCGGGTCGGAATGGCTTCTATCCACTTGGAAACATAATCAACTGCGAGTAAAATGTATTCGAAGCCATCCGAGGTAGGAAAGGGTCCCATGAAATCAATCCCCCAAATATCAAAAATTTCGCATACCAAGATCGGCTGTAGAGGCATCATGTCTCTATGGCTCATGTTGCCTAGAGTTTGGCAACGGGAGCATGCCTTACAGTGATTGTATGCATCTTTGAAAATTGTGGGCCAGTAGAAACCACACTGGAGGACTTTCGATGCGGTTTTATGTCCTGAAAAATGTCCACCGCATGCCTGGTCATGGCAAAATGAGAGTATGTCTTTGATTTCCACTTCCGTGACGCATCGTCGGATTATCTGATCAGCACCAATGCGGAAGAGATACGGGTCTTCCCATAGGTAATACTTGGCATCGGAACGCAATTTGTCCTTTTTGGCCTTCGGCCAATCGGGCGGAATCTGATGTGATGCCAGGTAATTAACAATATCGGCGAACCATGGAAGACTTGTACTGATAGTCAGGAGGTGCTCATCAGGAAAATGTTCTGTAATAGGTCCGGACGGATCAATAATTTCAGGAGGAAGGCGGGATAAATGATCAGCTACCACATTGTGCTTTCCCGCCTTGTCGCGAATCTCGATGTCAAATTCTTGCAACAGCAAGATCCAGCGGATTAATCGAGGTTTCGCGTCCTTCTTGGCTAGGAGATGCCTCACAGCTGTGTGATCCGAGTATATGATAACACGGGAACCCAGAAGGTATGATCTGAATTTTTCCAGGGCAAATACTACGGCCAGCAGCTCTTTCTCAGTAACCGTATAGTTACGCTGAGCCTCATCCAGTGTTTTGCTGGCGTAGTAAATGACCACAGGTTTCCCGTCAATTTTCTGCCCCAAAACCGCTCCTACAGCGAAGTCAGATGCATCGCACATGATCTCAAAGGGTTGAGACCAATCAGGGGACTGTAGGATTGGGGCTTGGGTGACTCGGTCACGTAAGATCTCAAATGCTTGAGTGCATTCCTTGGAAATTCCGAAAGGCACATCCTTGGACAGCAGATTGGTCAGGGGGCGCGCGATTTTGGAGAAATCAGGGATGAATCGACGGTAGAAACCGACGTGCCCCAAAAAAGATCGGATGTCCTTAATCGAGCTAGGCATAGGGAGCTTGGAAATCAGGTTAACCTTAGCTCGATCCACTTGGATGCCTTTCTCTGAGATTAAATGTCCCAGGACAATTCCCTCAGGCACCATGAAATGGCTCTTTTCCCAGGAAAGAACCAAATTCACCTCGATGCACCGCCTGAGTATATGGACCAAGTGTTGGAGGCAATCGTCAAATGATTGTCCAAAAACTGAAAAGTCATCCATGAAGACTTCCAGATAGTCACCTACCATATCTGAGAATATGGCAAGCATGCACCGCTGAAAAGTTGCAGGTGCATTGCAGAGACCGAACGGCATCCTTCGAAACGCGTATGTCCCGAAGGGGCAGGTGAATGTGGTCTTTTCTTGGTCCTCTGGATGGATTGCCACCTGATTATAACCGGAGTACCCGTCAAGAAAGCAGAAGAATCTATTTCCCGCTAGTTTCTCGAGGATCTGATCAATAAACGGTAGTGGGAAATGATCCTTCTTCGTGGAGGAATTTAGTCTTCTGTAATCAATGCAGACTCTCCACGAATTAGCTATTCGGGTAGGAATGACTTCCCCGGTTTCTGTCGTGATGATGGTAAGTCCTGCCTTCTTAGGTACCACTTGTGTTGGACTCACCCAACGACTGTCGGAGATCGGGTAGATGATCCCTGCATCTAACCACTTAATGATCTCCTTTTTTACGACCTCCTGTAGGTTCGGGTTTAGTCGCCTTTGCATTTCTCTTGAAGGTCGTGAGCCTTCTTCTGTATAGATTCGATGCGTGCAGTATGAAGGGCTTATACCAGTCAAATCATCTAAAGTCCATCCAATGGCTCTACGATGTTGCTGGAGAACAGAAATCAAACGGAGTTCCTGGTCAGGTGTGAGTCGAGAATTGATAATCACAGGAAACGTTTGATTTGAATCCAAAAAGACATATTTTAGATGTTCAGGAAGGGGCTTGAGTTCCATGACAGGATTGTCAGCAGCAGCGATTGGTTCAGGGTTTGTATCGGGAGCAATGGTAGGAGTCATAGGTGTGTCTAGATTGTGTTCGCACTCCTCTGTTAGCGGTTTTTGATTTTCTAGTGGTTGATCAGAAATAATCAGGTTGTCCTCTATGTGCAGTTCATCAACCACGGTTTTGACATCACAAATTTCCTCTATAACCCCGCAATTAATCCCTTGTTGGGCTTTGAAAATGTCGATCTTCAGATTTTGATTCCCAAATTTTAATTCTATCTGGCCCTCTTCGCAGTTTATATTGGCCCTAGCAGTGGCCAGAAAGGGTCTCCCTAATATGATTGGTGTGTCCCTTGGGTTCTTAGGTGCATCCATGTCCAGTACTATGAAGTCCACTGGGAAATAAAAATCTCGTACCCTAACAATGACATCCTCGAGTATTCCTTTGGGTGACTTGATGGATCGATCAGCTAACTGCAATGTCACCTCAGTGGGTTTAAGTTCAGATTCTTCAAGGTGGTCAAGGAGGGATGTAGGTATTAAATTTATGGAGGCACCTAGGTCTAGTAGGGCTCTATCAAGTTGGGTTTCACCAATTTTACAAGAAATCAAGGGGGTTCCTGGGTCTTTAGCCTTGGGTGGGAGTTTGCTCAGGATGACAGAGCTGGCTTGCTCTGATAGTACAATCGGATTCCCATCCTTGGTTCGCGGCTTACGTTTAGGTGTACATATGTCTTTCAAGAATCTTGCGTAAGCCGGTATGTGGCGGATTGCATCCATCAACGGGATGTTTATCTGGACCTGTTCAAAGAGCTTGACCAGATCCTCCTCAGGAGCCACAGGTTTGGTTGTCCTTTTTCCTTTGGTCAAGGCCTCAGGAAATGGGATCCTAGCTGGTTCCTCTAGGATAGGTCCAGGTTCTTGATCTGGGACAGTAGTATCTTGGATGACTACCCTAGGGTCTTGGCGATTATCAGGCTTGGAGTGGTTCAGATAATGTGGGTCTTGTGTTGTTTTACCACTACGTGTTGTTACAGAGTTTAATCCAGCCTGACTTTGGTTTGGGTTAGGTAGGAGAGGTGGCTGCTGCTGAAATTCTGCATAAGATGTAGAAGCCTCCATCCTGTCTGGTGATGGAGTAGCAGGGGCCTGATAAATCAAATGTGCGTGGCCTGAATTTGGATTCATAATGCGCCTCTGGGTCGGCACATTATTTGGGTTGGGCAGAGGTTGCGAAGGAAGGGTGCCAGGTTGGCGAGAATTTGCCATCTGGGCCAGTTGGTTGCGAACCTCTGTGATCTCGTCCTTGTGCTGTTGCTGCATTGCCGCATTCGTTTTTTGAATGTCAGCCAGCGTTTGAAGGATAAGAGTCAATTGATCCTGATTTTGCCCAGATTGGTAGGTGGGATTGGGCCGAGGCTGAGGCGGCTGATATGGACGAGGAGCTTGTGGGCGGGGTTGTTATGGTGGCTTTTGAGAGTTTCCCGCCCACTGAAAGTTAGGATGATTTCGCCATCCAGGGTTGTAGGTATTGGAGTATGGGTCGTTCTGGATGGCGTTGAGGTCCTCGCAGTTCTGAGAAACCTCAGGAAAGTCAGAATACGAGGGTTCAGATTGTGGATAGGGGCTCATCCCCTTGGCAGGTTGGTGATAGATGTTTTGCACTGTTTCCCTTGCCAGAGGAGGTCGTGCAACAGAGTTTTGTGCAGAGGTGGCTTGCTGCAAATGTCGAGTTAGCTCGTCCACCTTCTTTTCTATGATAGAGACCTTGTCCAACCGACTGGCCATCAATTCCAAGTCAACAGAAGTGGACAGGTCCTGCGTCTCATGTGTCCCTCTTAGATTCGTCGATGCGCGGGCATTCGTCCTGTCGAATAAGCCCAAGGAGTCATTGTTTATGGAGTTCTCGCACATATTTTCGAGAATCTCCCACACCGTGTCCTCGTGTTGGCCCATGATGTTTCCTCCACATGTTGCATTGACGATTAGACGAATATCCTCACGGAGTCCCTGGTAAAAAGACTGGACTTGTTCCCACTTAGGAACTCCGTGATGGGGACATTTTCGCATGAGATCTAGGAATCGATCCCAAGCTTCGTGAAGAGGTTCTCCCTGTTGTTGAGTGAAATGAGTGATCTGGTGGCGCAAGGCATTCGTCCGGCCAACGGGGAAGAATTTTTTCAAAAATTCGGACTGTAATTCCTCCCAAGTGTTGATCGGGCGGGTCTGAGTCTGATACCAGTGCGCGGCCTTGTCCAAGAGGGAGAACGAAAACATTTTCATGAGTAGGATATCCCGGTTTTGTACATCTGACCCGAAAGTCTGGGCCAGATGCTTGAGTTGTTTAATGTGTTGGAATGGATCCTCAGAGTTAAGCCCATGGAACTTTGGTATGGCATGAATCATATTGGGCTTTAGATCAGAATCGGGTCCTCCAATTGGGATTCGTACTCGGGGTTCAATTGCCACCGCAGCGGGATTATAGTGATCTCGCATCATAGGTCGCTGTGGTGGGTTTACAAAGTTCTGAAAGAGATCGTTCAAGCGTTGAAGTTGGTGTTCAAGGTTATTCTCCTCTTCAATGGGTTGTGCCATGATGGGAGAAGAAGGAGAATCAGGGTCTGAATCAGATGAAAGATTTATGTGGTGGGGTTGCTGCACAAACAAGGGCGTCGAGGCTTGGCCTCGGCGAGAATGAATTTCTAGAGGAGGTCTTAAAGGTGGTCTTAAGGACCTCCTACCAAACATGCACCGGAAGATGTGATGAGATTAGAAGGTGCTGGACCCAATCAAGACACCCAAGAATTGTTGGGTGACTATAGAGGTTCGGGGCAGATGGACCCCTGGATCAGAAGATCGTCCACCTGAGAAATACCTGGGCAGCCAGAGAGGGAGAGTCCCGCAAAGACCCCTACACGGTAGAGCGTCCCTACGGGTTACAGGGTTTCCCCCACCCGACCTCTCTTGTCACTGCGGTTCCAGGTAGACCAGAATGGGGATCTTGACCTCTTAAGTCTACCTTTTTTTATTTTAAGATCAAGGTGCTTAATGTTCCACTTGAACTTTTAAGTATTTTGAGTGCAAAAAGTGACCTAATATTAAGGTTGGTTGACCCGAGGGATCAACTTCACCTTTGAGAGCTTTTAGGTCCTTCCTTTTATGATTCAAATGAATTATCAGCCTGATTTGCTTAGGGTTCCTCTTGTATAAATATTTTCAAACACGGTTTAGGCACACTTCTTTTTGGAAAGTTTGTTTCTTTGTTTTAGAGAAGATGTGTCTCTAAAAACCCTAGCTTTGCAATCCTAACTTGGCTCTAATGGGTCCAATTTAGTTGCCTTAGAATTTAGCACCTAGGGCTCAATCAAGAAAGTTTTAGCCCTAGTTGCCTTAGTTGGATGACAGACAAAAATATGTTGAAATGAAAATCAGGCAACTTGATGAGTTACTAAATATAAGACAGGTAGCCCTAAGTTGACTTCTCCCTTTTTTTTGCCTTTTAGATTGTGAGAGGGTTAAGGGGGAGGGCTTATGGAGATTACCTGCTCCAGTCTGTTGTGCAGTTGCTATTCTTTCCTTTTTGTTTTGCTTTCCCTGTTTGAACACAACAAAAGAGAAGTTAAGTCAGATATTAAATAGAAAAGTTGTACTCAAAAGCTTCACAAGTGCCCGTTGCTCCCCGGCAACGGCGCCAAAATGTTGTCAACGTTTCTGTGCGGATTTAAAGGCGTATTACGTTGCAGTAAAACCGACAAAACGTTTAAACAAATAATTTTATTACTCGAACAACTAGAGTATCCGAGGTCGAACACAGGGAGCAAACTCAGTACTTTGTAAAACCCAAGAATACAACTGTTTAATGCAAATATAATTGATTCAAAGAGTTTTTAAGAAAGATGTAAAAAAAATAGAATTAGACGTCTGATTTATGTATCAGACGTCTTAAATGTGATCTTTCTTTCTCTTTTTCTTCTTCTGCTTTGCCCTTCGGATCTCTTTGCAATCTTCCCTTGTCCTTCTTCTTCTTCTCCTGCGAAGACTTCTTTCTTTCTTCTTCTTCTGTCTTGCTTCTCCTTTCTTCTTTGTCTTCTTCTTCTTCTTTGTCTTGCTTCTCCTTTCTTCTGCAGCGGCCACGTCCTTCTCCTGCAATCAGCCTGCCTGCACAGGGGAACAAAACCTAACCCTTCTCCCTCTACCCGCGCGTGTCTCTCTCTCAAGCAATTCACTCTAACCGCTCTACCAGAGCCACAGTCTCAATCGGGTCGGATCGTACCCGGGACCAGGCGCACCTGCAGGTGTGTGATGCGCGAGGAGTGCGTAGGTCTAGGTCGGGTCGGATCCACCAGGTCCGCGTGGTCAGGCCGCGGACGAGGCGGGTGGGGTCAGTGAGGGACCTCACCCCTGTGCTTTCGAGGCGATAAGAATAAAGCGTAAAAACAACTTATACGGTACCTGCCGGTTGCAATCCCACGATGTGGGACTATCTGGTCTCGCCTTCACGCGCGCCTGCAGACACCTCGTCGTGCGATTGCCCCGCAGCTGCTAGCTCTGCTAGCGCTCCTCGGCTGGATTCGTTCACCTCGCGACACTTGCGTTAGTATGCAGCACCTGTAGTCTGGAAGACCGGGTGCCTGGAGCTTCGCGGGAGCTTCATCAGAGGTCGTCCATGGCGGCAGCAGCTCGAATCCTGTCGTACACAAAACGCGCCTCTCGGCCAAATCAGAATAGATAGAGACCTTCGCCGTGGCACGGCGAAGGCGGTGGGCAGTGCAGCAGGCCGCAGGTCGGCCTAGGCGTGCGTGCCTAGGTCAACCTGTGGCCGAAGATGGTGGGTTGGTCGGGGGGTGGTTGTGGAGGGCTGGAGTGGCAGTGGGAGGGTGGAGTGTGTTCCTGGAGGTGAGGCGGAGCTTCCGAGGTGGTTGGCGAGCCGTGTGGAGGGCTGGAGTGGTGTGGGCGGCTCGCCGGAGTGCGGTCGGAGGCGAAGACAATGGAGGTGGTTAGCGTCTGTCGAGGGTCGATCAAGGGAGATAACAGGGGGAAAAGAGAGAGGAGAGGATGGAGAACGTATCTGGGGTTGTCTGGAGTGAAGGGAGGCAGTGGAGAGGACGGCTCGTGACTGCCGTCGTCGGGGAAGAAAGACCCTGGGGGAGGAAGCGGCGACGAAGATGAGGTCAGGAGCTTGCGCGCAGGGTACAGCGCGCCGCGGGAGGAAGAGGCGGAGAGGACTCTGCTGCTGGTATGGCAGCAGAGTGACGAGAAGGAGGGAAAGCGGTCGCCGGAGCTTGTGGGTCGTTTGGCCGGAGATGGGAGAGAAGAAATTTGGAGGGGATCTCCGTCAAAATCAAGCTTAAGATGAGTGGTCGGGTCCGAGGGGTGTTTTATAGGTGCTGGCCGCTCCTATCAGAGCGTGAAAGACGCGCAATTAGGTCAGCCGGTTCGCCGGAGTTGGAAGGAAGAAAGATACCCACATCTCTCGTGCGTTCGCACGAGAGATTGGGTTCACACCAGCGAATTTGATTGGCTTTAGAAGGAAGGGAATTCCTCAGAGAATCTCCCTTCCATTTCTGGGAGAGAATCTCTGAGGAATTAGAGAGCCATCTCTCTCGAAACTTCGTCGGAGCTCGGTTCTGCCCTAGTAATGGCGGCAGGACCGGTTTGCAAAGAAGGCGAGGAACCTAGGGGGCTCTCTGCAAGGATATTCAAAAGATAGGGACCTCTTTGTGATTTGGGTGTACTAAATTGCAAAGTAGGTCAAGATGACCCCTCCTTAGGTCCAAATTTTGGTACAAACCTAATTTGGACCTAAGGAATCCAATGGAGAAGTTAGATTTCAGGTTTGACCTTGTTTGATTGGATATTTTGCGTAAAAACCCAAATTAGGTTAATTGAAGAGCTATGACCCTAATCTAGGTCAAATTAAGTGTTCTAAACCCTAGAGTATGTTTTTTCATGATTTGTAGAGGGTTTACTTGCTTTTTGTTCTGACCGAAACCTTGTTAATTTAAGCGGGTCTGTTTTAGGGTTACCAAGTGTCTTTTAGTTCTTAGATTGCACATGAACCCATTTCTGCTTGACTCAACCCACTTTTTATCTCATTTAGACCATTTGACCCATGTTTTGCCTCTAAGAAATCCTGTTTATCTACTGCAATGGCAAAATTGCAGTTTTAACCTTTATTTCATGTTTTCTTCTCAGAGCACTTGTTCCTTTAGTTAAGCCTTCTTCTAGGTTATGTAGGAGCTTTTGTCTTCTTTATTAGGTCAAAATGAGCTAGTTATGGCTCATGATGAGGCTCTCATCACCACCCAAGGCAAAAGATCCTGGGACTCCCCTGATTTCCTGTAAGATAGGTGGTACCCAATTTGATAGAGCATTGTTAGACTTGGGTGCATCCATAAACCTGATACCCACATCCTTACTTGACCATCTAGAAGAATCTGAGCTAAAACCAACCGAGGTGACATTACAATTAGCAGATCGATCTATAAAGTCACCAAAAGGGATTCTCGAGGATGTTATCGTAAGAGTGCGGGATTTCTATTTTCCAGTGGACTTTATAGTCTTAGATATGGATGCACCTGAGAACCCTAGGGATACACCAATCATTCTAGGGAGACCTTTCTTGGCTACTGCTAGAGCCAACATCAGCTGTGAGGAGGGCCAAATAGAGCTTAAGTTTGGAGATCAAACACTGAAAATTGATATATTTAAGGCCCAACAAGGAATTAATTGCGGCGTCATCGAACAAATTTGTGACATCAAGACTTTGGTTGATGAATCACACCTCCAGAATGACTCGATTATGCCTCATCAACCACAGAAGGATCTTGACCCGCAAACAGAGGAGTCGAATCCAGATACGAACAACCTAGTAACTCCCACCCTTGAACCTCACATCTATACTGAACCACCCGCTGCTGCTGATAACCCCATCCTCGAACTGAAACCCCTTCCTGCTCACTTGAAATACGTCTTTTTGGGTCCTAATCAGACCCTTCCTGTGATTATCAATTCCAACCTCAGTCCTGAACAGGAATCCCGTCTGATTGTTGTCCTCCAGCAACATCGCAGAGCCATCGGATGGACTCTCGATGATTTGACTGGAATAAGTCCCTCTTATTGTACTCATCATATCTATTCAGAAGAGGGCACACGACCTTCTCGTGAAATGCAGAGACGCTTAAACCCCAATCTGCAGGAGGTCGTGAAAAAGGAGATCATCAAGTGGTTAGATGCTGGGATCATCTACCCGATCTCCGATAGTCGTTGGGTGAGCCCAATTCAGGTCGTGCCCAAGAAGGCAGGACTCACCACTATAACGACTGAGACCGGAGAAATCATTCCTACCCGATTAGCCAACTCGTGGAGAGTCTGTATAGATTACCGCCGACTCAATTCCTCCACGAAGAAGGATCATTTCCCACTACCCTTCATTGATCAAATTCTCGAAAAACTTGCGGGAAATAAGTTCTTCTGCTTTCTTGACGGGTACTCCGGTTATAACCAGGTGGCAATCTATCCTGAGGACCAAGAAAAGACCACGTTCACCTGCCCCTTCGGAACATACGCTTTCCGAAGGATGCCTTTCGGTCTTTGCAATGCACCCGCTACTTTTCAGCGATGCATGCTTGCCATATTCTCAGATATGGTAGGTGATTATCTGGAAGTCTTCATGGATGACTTTTCAGTTTTCGGAGCATCATTCGACGATTGCCTCCAACACTTGGTCCAGATACTCAGGCGGTGCATCGATGTGAATTTGGTTCTTTCCTGGGAAAAGAGCCATTTCATGGTGCCTGAGGGAATTGTCCTGGGACACTCAATTTCGGAGAAAGGTATCCAAGTGGATCGAGCTAAGGTTAATCTGATTTCTCACCTTCCTATGCCTAGCTCGATCAGGGACATCCATTCCTTTTTAGGGCATGTCGGTTTTTATCGACGATTTATCCCTGATTTTTCAAAAATTACGCGCCCCCTGACCACTCTTCTCTCCAAGGATGTTCCTTTCGAAATTTCCAAGGAATGCACTCAAGCATTTGAAATCCTGCGTGACCGAGTCACCCAAGCCCCGATCCTACAGTCCCCTGATTGGTCTCAACCGTTTGAGATCATGTGCGATGCATCCGACTTCGCTGTAGGAGCGGTTTTGGGGCAGAAAATTGACAGGAAACCTGTGGCCATTTACTACGCCAGCAAAACACTCGATGAGGCTCAGCGTAACTATACGGTTACTGAGAAAGAGCTGCTAGCTGTAGTATTTGCCCTAGAAAAGTTTAGATCGTACCTTCTGGGTTCTCGTGTCATCATATACTCGGATCACACAGCTGTGAGGCATCTCCTTGCAAAGAAGGACGCGAAACCTCGATTAATCCGATGGATCTTGCTGTTGCAAGAATTTGACCTTGAGATTCGCGTCAAAGCGGGAAAGCAGAATGTGGTAGCTGATCACTTGTCCCATCTTCCTTCTGAAATAATTGACCCTTCCAGACCCATCACTGAGCATTTTCCCGATGAGCACCTGCTGACTATTGGTACTAGCCTTCCATGGTTTGCTAATGTAGTAAATTACTTGGCATCTCATCAGATCCCGTCCGATTGGCCGAAGGCCAAGAAAGACAAATTACGCTCCGATGCCAAGTATTACATTTGGGAAGACCCGTACCTCTTCCGCATAGGTGCCGATCAGATCATCCGGAGATGTGTCCCGGAAGGGGAATTCAACAATATCCTCTCTTTCTGCCATGACCAGGCATGCGGTGGCCATTTCACCGGGCATAAAACCGCATCAAAAGTCCTCCAGTGCGGCTTTTACTGGCCCACACTGTTCAAAGACGCATACAATCACTGCAAGGCATGCAGTCGTTGCCAGACTTTGGGCAACATGAGCCATCGCGACATGATGCCTATGCAACCGATTCTAGTATGCGAAATCTTTGATGTTTGGGGGATTGATTTTATGGGCCCCTTTCCTGTTTCGGATGGTTTCGAATACATTCTGTTGGCTGTGGACTACGTGTCCAAATGGATCGAAGCCATACCGACCCGAACCTGTGATCACAAAATCGTTCTCAAATTCATTCATCAACACATTTTCTCAAGGTTCGGGATTCCTCGTGCAATAATCTCTGATGGGGGGACCCATTTCACAAATGCTCAGTTTAGGTCACTGATGACCAAATACGGGGTGTCTCACCGAATCTCTACTCCTTACCACCCCCAAACTAATGGTCTAGCTGAGCTGTCTAATCGGGAGATCAAGAAAATCCTGCAAGTCACTGTTCGACCTAACAGGAAGGACTGGTCGTCCCGACTTCCAGAAGCATTGTGGGCCTATAGGACCGCCCACAAGACCCAATTGGGCATGTCTCCCTTTAGACTGGTGTACGGAAAGGCATGCCACCTTCCCGTAGAACTGGAGCATAAAGCCTATTGGGCAGTACGGAACTGTAATCTAGATCTTTCCAAGGCTGGGACCCACAGAAAACTCCAAATCAGCGAGATCGATGAATTACGCCTAGACGCGTACGAGAACTCGCAAATCTACAAGGAGCGGGTTAAAGCCTTCCATGACAAACACATCTCGAGAAAGATCTTTCATCCTGGTCAAAAGGTCCTACTCTTTGATGCCCGACTAAAACTCTTCCCAGGAAAACTGAGATCCAAGTGGGTCGGACCATATTTGGTCCGACAGGTTTTTGGAAATGGAGCAATCGAAATCAATCCACTCAGCCACGATTCTGAACCTTTCATCGTGAACGGTCAGAGACTCAAGCCGTTCATTGATGTAACTTCTACTGATTTGGCTGAAGCATCTTATATCCTCCTTTCCCCTTGAGCTTATTGCGCCCAGCCGATGGCGTAAAACTCAGCGCTTAACGGGAGGCAGCCCGTCATTCTCTTTGAAAACCTGAAACTTGTTCTGACACCTTTTTGCAGTTGAAGTTCACACTTTAAGACAGCCGACTCCACCTCAGGTGCTTGCATCTGAGATTAGAAATCGTCCGCAACAGTCACCCCGACCCATTCACTCATCCAAATTTCTGTCTTAAGGAATGAACTAAGTTAAATAAAAACCCCCTAGGTTACAATGAGGACATTGCAAATCTTAGGCATGGGGAGGGGTATGAAAGTGCAAAACTTGTAAGAAAAGGTTTCAAACAAAAAAAATTCACATATGCCAAAAACACCATAAAAATTAAAAAAATTTTCGAAAAAGAATAAAAGGAGAAGGAAATTTTGTGAAGGAGAAAAGAAACAAAATGAAAAATGAGCACAAAATTATGAGAAAAGGTGATAGTCATTAGTAAGGAACTAAGGAATTAACCTAAGTTCTAGACCTCATTCAAGAAAATAACTGAAAAGTGCACAATGAGATTAGTAAGAATGCAAACCTTAGGCATTCTTGAATAGACTCTTAGTACCCATTAAGATCTGGACACTCCTCAAGAGGTTGAGTAAAATGAAAAGCTGAAGTATTAGGTCTAAGGCTTAGGGAGTATTTGGCCTCGTTAACTAATTTTTGGTTTACGGGACTCAGTAACCTAAGCACCCTAACCTCACACACAGCCTGGTTCAGTAAGCGTAAAAATCAGAATCACGCAGAAGCGTCGCAAAATTCTGAAAAGAACACCTAGAATAGGAGCGGCCGATCAACACAAGTTGATTTGGACGAGTTCCCAGCGCGGAGAGGCGGGAAATCCCCTCGAAGATGCGTAACAAAATATCATCTCCTCGGTGCTTGTCTCTTAGGATATTTACATATCCTACTGGGGGCATATAAGCACTCTGCTGGTTCAGATTCCATGGATGGCATTATCTCGAAGTGTCAATTGCCAGGGTCTGGATTCGGCCACGGAACACCATGGATGGGATTATCTCGAAATCTCAATAGCCAGGGTTCCGGGGGTTGCCATGGGCGGTGCTATCTCGAAGCATCGATCGCCAGGAACCCTTGAGGATTGATGATGGGAGCAAGGAATCTGATACAGACCGTGTTGAAAAGCCAATCCTAGGCTAGAACTAAAAAGAAAAAGAGAAAGAAAACTCTCCAGACAGAAAAACTTTCTATCTCTCTCTTACAAAACGCACTGCGAACTAAGCCAGGGCTAAAATCATTTCAAGCACGGGTGCTTTAACCACAAAGTTCAATAAACCTTAGGTTAGTTCTTGTGGACCTTAAAAACCTTTGCTAAAGACTGAGGCTAAGGCTAGACAGATTTGGATCTTGATTGGTACTAGAGTACCTTTTAGGCCTATGGTCAGCATTCTAACCTAATCTATGCTCAAATAAAAAAGGCACTTATCTAAAACTATTAAAAACTTCATGGTCTAGAACAAGGGTTGAAACCTTAAGTTTTTGCTAAGGGACTAGCAAAAGCTAGGCATGGGGGTATGATGAGAACCTCATCATGAGCCATAACTAGCTCATTTTGACCTAATACAAAGGATAAAAGCTCCTACATAACTCAAGGAAAGGCTTAACTCAGAGAATTCTGAGTTTAAGGAGAAAACAAGTCATAAGGGGTAAAAATGCAATTTTACCAGTATAATCTGCATACAGGGTAATTCAGGGCCCAAACATAGGTCAAAGCAACTTAATAAGAATAAAAGTGGGATGAGATGATCTAGCAAGGGCTACAGCAATTCCAAGAAACTAAATGATAATCTGTAACCCTAAAACAACCCACTTCAATTCACGAGGTTCGAGGCAAAGTAAAAATAGAATAAACCCTCTAAAATTCATATAAAAATAATCTATAGGGTTTAGAACCTTCAATTTGGCCTTCAGAACCCATTTTGACCTACATTGAGAACCATGCCCAATTAATAACTTAATTTGGGTTTTCGCATAAATTGACCTGTCAAACAAGGTTTAATATAGAAATGAAATTCACCATCAGATTCCTTAGGTCCTAATTAGTCATGTATAAAAACTTGAGCCTAAGAAGAAACCTCCTTGACCAACTTTACACTTTGGTCCTCATATATTTACTTTTTGGCCCTCAACTTTTGAACCCTCGCATTTTGGCCCCTAACTCTCCTTCGTTCTTTGCGTTCAGGTCCCCCCTGCAAAACCTGCCAGCACCATGCTCCGGCGACCTTGCGCGGAGCATGGCGCCGCACAGGGTGAGGGGGAGAGCCTGGCAAGTAAACCGGGGGTGCCCTGCGTCGTCAGCCGTCGCAGGGACACCCCCTGGTCGCTGTAACCCACCATACCGGCCGTGCGAACGCACGGACGGTATGGGTTTCCATCTCCGGCGTCCTCCGGCGAGGGAGACACGTCGTCTCCCTCCGCCTTCCTCCCTGATTCGGTCCCTATAAATACCCCCGTCGCTCCACCGTTCTTCCCAGCTCGGATCTGACGGAGAAAACCCCCAACTTTCCTCTCCTCTCACTCCGGCAGACGCCCACCAGCTCCGGCGGTTCCTCCTCCTCCTCCTCTTCACTCTGCCGCAATACCAGCAGCAGAGACTTCTTCCCCTACTCTTCTCGCGCCACGCCGCACCCAGCTGGCGCCTCTCCGGCTCTCTGCTCGCCGCCGCCCCTTCCCCTGGGCATCTTCTTCTCCGGCGACAGTCGATACGACTGTCGCCCTGCTGCTCCCCCTTCGTCCCTGCAAGTAAGTTAGAACTACTTCCCTTCCTCTCCTCTTTCTTTCCCCGGTTTCAATTTGTTCAATTAAGCCCTCGACCGACCCTGACCATCGTCACCCCCTTCGTCTCCGGCCACCCTCCGGCGAGATGCCCCCATCGCTCCACAGCCTCACACGCCTCGCCGACCCTCACCGAACCTCCGCCTCATCACACTGAGCACCCCCCACCCATCCACTGCCGCTCCACACCTTCGCCGTGCCACGGCGAAGGTTCCCCAGTAGTTTGATCAGGCCGAGAGGCCATATTCGTGTCCGACAGGTTCTGAGGCTCGACCGCCATTAACGCCACATTGAAGCAGCTTCTCCCGCGCTCCAGGCTTGAGGACTCCAGGTCTCCAGCTGCTGCGGATTACGGAGAATCCTGCGAAGGCAGCCAGCCAGCAACCGACGCAAACCGAAGCTGCAGCTGCAGAAGCAAGGCCGCGGTCTTCCAGCAGGCGCGCGAGGAGAGGCCTCCGTTTAGTCCCACATCAGTAAGCCTCACAACTCTTTCACCGTTTAAATTGTTTTTGTGAATAAGCCTTACTGCCTCAGCACACGGGGTGAGGTCCCCTTCACCCGCCCGGTTACCCGGTCTCGTCCGCGCTCACGCCCCGCGGACCTGGCCCGACCCGACTTAGACTGACCTGCACTCCTCGCCCACCACACACGCTGGTGGGCCTGGACCCGGGCGCGACCCGTACCCGACTACCCGGCATCTCTGGGAGAGCTTTCCCAAGAGTGGCTTCTGTGAGAGAGAGAGACGCGGGGCGGGGGGTAGAGTAGGTTTTGCCCTCTGACGTAAACTCTGAAGTGTGCAGGCACAGGTGAAGAAGAAGGACCGCGGAAGAAGAAGGAAGCTGAGGGAGACACTGTAGCAACAAGCGGTTTAAGTCGTCTGATTGGAAAATCAGACGACGTCCTGAAGGGAAAAGAAGAAAGAAGGAGAGACGACGTCCTGACAGGAAAAAGAAAAGAAGAAAGAAGGAGATCTGAAGAACAACAGAAGAAGGCGAGGCAGAGGAGAACACAAAAGAACAAGGGAAGAACTGAAAGAAGAAGAAAAAGAGAAGAAGATCTGAAGAAAGGAAAAGAAGAAGAACAGGACCGCTCTGCAGAAGAAAAAGGAAGAGCAGGAACAGCTGAAAGAAGAAGAAGAACATCACCACTGCAGATAAAGAAGAAGAAGATAACAGAAGATCTGAGACGAGGAGAAGCAAAGAAAAAAGAAGAAAAGACAACAAATTCTTTCTCTCTCTTTCTTTATTTTTGTAAAAGAAACTTGTACCCCTAGAATATAACTTGCTCCCTGAGTTCGACCTCGGGAACTCTTTTATTTTCTGAGTAAAAAAAATTTATATATTTGAAATGATGGCAATAACTGGCTATACTACAACGCTATAACCATAAAACCCGGTTATCTCTCGAAGCCAGCGTTTCAAGTAGCTGTTATGTTCTATTACTTTCTTTATTTACATCTTTCAATTGTCACACTATTTCATTTATTTCTCAGATCTTTTACTTGATCTCGAATGTTCCTCGTGGGAACAATCTTGATTGCAGTCTTTTCCAAAAAGTAGAAGTAGCACGTGGTGCTCTCCTGGCCGGGAGAGTCCCCCGTGGTGATCCTACCCTCACTCAACCACCCCAAGGTCACTGACAGACGTAACGGTGACTACGGCACGCGCGATAAACGCACAGGTAGCTAACCCGTACTGGCACGCGGTCAGTCATTTCCGTTAACGGGTGCGCCCAAAGCACAGCACGGAACCAGTACAGGGCAGAGCCCTCTCAGTAACAGGGGTCCAACCCCTCCACAGTAACCAAACCGGGGCCTTGCCCCTCCACAGTCCGCGCTCCCTTGCCTGACTACCCTGGTTTGCCCTAGTGGGCCTAACAAGTCGGTGAAGGAGGCTAGCAGAACCTCGGGGCCCGTGGGGTAGCTAGTACTCTCCTAACACTAGTAGCTCTCCTCGGTACTACGTACATGAGGGCCAGCAAGTCGGTACAGAGCGGCCAATCCTAACCCCGGGTCCCTGGGGTGGCTGGCCACACTCTACACTAAACAGGTACAGGTACTTCCCTTGATACTGCGTACCCAAGAGACAGAACAAACTACATCTCAGTTCCATTCCTTTCCCTTTCCAGGAGTTCCACTCCTAATTCCCCGTAGGGTTCCATCCTTTTAACTCAAACATCCAGGTGTCACTTTCCAGTTTCACGTTCTTACGACCCATGATCTCATTCATGTTTCTTTATTCGTAACAGGCAGCTGTTAATTCAATTTACAGGTAGCTTTATATTCCTTTCCATTTTTTTTTCCAAGACTGCAGTATTATACATTCCACTAGTTTTTCCATCCTAGGATTCATGCCACATCCTATGATCTAGCATACAACTAGTTTTCCAGCCCTAGGATTCATGCAACACCTAGGAGCTATCATTCCATACATTTCTCATTCCTAGGATTCATGCAATGTCCTAAATTCTAGTTATGGTTCCATACTTTAACAGATTTTAATAATAACTTAAGCCACTCTACCAGGTACAACGGGAGTAATGGGGGCGTGATCGGGAATCCCGCGTGCCTCCGTGACTCCCAAGACGGCAACTGAACGAGGTCCTATCACAAGGATCAAACACAAGGAGTGTCTCAAAACAGTGTATAGCTACTGTAGACGGGTAGAGGAATTAATTCTGAAAAGAACGCAACTCGAATCGCGGAAAACGGAGCCCGAACGGGCCCTAAACGAGTCGAAAAAGACGATACTGTGCAAAATCAGACGTCTGGAACTTCTTCCAGACGTCTTAAAAAGTGGATCAGAGAATTACCTGTTCAGCGTGGTTTCCCAGACGTCCAGAAGTCTGTGGGGATGTCTGGCCTAGCTCCCAGACGTCCGATGGTCACCCCGGATGTCTGGAAGTCACTCTCGCCGTCTGGTACAACTTCCAGACGTCTGATTCGCAAAGGATGGCGAATCAGCGAGCCTGCGCACAGCCAACTCCCTCCCTCAGTACGGTCAGTCGACAGGAAGGAAGAAGAAAGCGGAATACTCACCTTTCAGACGTCTGTATGAGCTTCCAGACGTCTCCCTCGCCGTCTGGCTATCAACCCAGACGTCTGATTCTGGAAATTTTTCCAGAATCACGACGCCACTAGGCCTCCGCTCGCGACGCCGCCCGCGTCGCACCTCGCGCATCTGCTGCTCAGACCGCAGCAGGTCCCTCTCCGCGTCGTTCCGCGCCCCCTGCGCCCTCCGCCGGCCGGCCAAGCCGCTCCGGCGAGCTCGCCCTCACGGCAGAGCTCCGCCCTCGCACGCCGCACCTCCTCCGCGCTCACTGCGGCCGCCGCTGCCGCCCTCGCGCTCGCTCGCTCTCGCGCACAGGAAGGAGAAGAGGAAGGGGACGGTGGAGACGACGGGAGGGGAGGCGTGGCCTTTTAAGGCCGCGCGAGGAGGAGGGAGAGAGTGCGCGGCAGGTCTGCAGCCGCAGAGAGAGAGGAATCGCGGGTCTGCGCGCACAGGCGCGCAGATGAATCTCTCGTGCGAAAAATAACTGTTTTCCAGACGTCTGGAAACGATCCCAGACGTCTGGTCAGACGTCTGGTACGACGTCTGGGCCACCTCCCAGACGTCGTAAAAGATGTCTGGGGCACGCGTTCGTAACAAAATGCAAGGAAATCATGAGTTGGCATCGTGCTTTTGGAAACGAGAATCCATGATTTTCTGGATCTCACCATAGCTCTATGCTCCATATGGGAGCCTAAAATAATGTTTACATGGTACAAAATCTCCTTAGGATTCATCCTTCCAAGTTTGGAAGGATTTGGTCACAGATTGAAGTAGAAATCAGAGATTGAGGTCGGCTGCCATGGGTTTGAAGATGTTTTTCAGACTGTAATGGTGACGGGGGCATTTCTGCAAAGATGACGAGAAATTAGGGGCATGCTTCTAAGGAAACTTGAAACCTAAGGGTTTGAATGTGAAAAATAAAGATTTTAAGAGCAAAAATACAAACTAGGTCAAGATGAACTCTGATTGGGTCCAAATTTTGGTGTTAACCTAATTTGGTCCCAAGGAATTTAATGAAATTCAATTTGAGTTTTGTCCATGTTTGACTGGGTAAATTGCACAAAAGTCTAAATTAAGGTAAATTCTCATCTGAATCTCTGTTTTTTGTCAAAATGAGTTCAAATGGTCAAAGTAAAGGTACCAAACCTCTTAAAATATTTTTCAATGAATTTTAAGAGGTTTAGATTGAATTTATCTTAACCAGAACCCTTTCAATTTGGGTAGGGCTAATAATTAGTGTTTTTAATAATATTTTAATCCCCGAAATGCGTGAAAACCTGATTCAGTCAATGTGAGCCCACTTTTTGGTCTTTTAAGTTTATTTAACCATAAATTAACTCCTAATTAACCCCTTGGTCAATCTGCATTTATGGTTTGATGTTAAAATGACATAATTAACCATGTTTTCTTATCTTCTCACATTTAATTCAAATGGAATTACTGCCCTCAGACGATCATTTAGGAGCATTTCTCACTTGATTCTGACTAAATTAAGTTAGTTATGATGACTGATGGTGCTACCATCATACCCCCATGCCTAACTTTTGCTAGTCCCTAGAAAAATCCTATGGACCAAACCAGATCTCTAAGCTAGATTAACCGTCGGGATGCCTTACTGAGCAGCATGTCTAGAAATTAGATCAAAATACCAACAATAGGCCTAGGGATACTCAAGTACCAGCCAAGATCCAAACCTGACCAGCCTCAACCTTGGGTTCGCTGCTAAGGTTTCTAAGACCTTAGCTATGTTTGACAATCTAGATAACTTAAACTGATATGCATCTTCTACTTTGGTGGAGATTAAGTGTTGAAAGGGTACGGCCTTAAACACTCATACTTTTTCAATTACTTTTTTTTTCACCATTTCTTCTTCATTAAATGAGATGAAATTACAAGTGACATTAAGAAAGGAAAAGTAGCTCAAAAAATTGTAAAATACGCATAGTTGCACTAAAGTGGTACAAAAAAGGTTGAATTCTGCCATAAATAGTTTGCCATAGAAAGCACCACAAATCTAATCAATAAGCTAGTAACCGATAATTAATATTTCCTACTCTTCCATGGCTTGGTGATAAAAGAAGGATGCCCAATCTTCAAAAAAAAGCCCAATAGGGAAGTCATAGTTGCAAACAAACATAGAAAGCGAGTAGTCCCTAGAGGATTGGTGTGTGGGGGATGGCCAGTTCATCCCCACTTTACCCAAGTGAGACTCTAGGTCATCACAAAAAAAAAGAAATTGAACAATATTGCCATTATGGCACAAATGGATTGGGCCAATCTTATCTACCCATTGAAATCATGGAAATATGGCAACATTGAAATACTATACATAATCACCGCATTTGGATGTGGGGTAAGTAGATGAGATAGCTAACGTGTCATGGGTAAGATGAATAGGAAAATGAATAGTGATGAGATCGTACTTCTAGTGGGTTACGGTGTATACATGGATAGTGCAAGTGACAGTTGCATGAAGGTGGGTGTAGTGAACGTTGTCAACACGAGCACTCAAATCAAACTGCATGAAGATCTGCATGTATAGGATAAATCTCTTCCATCCTACAAGTTATCCGATCCACGTAAGGTAAAATTTACCCAACATCCAAACAAAGAAGAAGCGGGATCGGAGGGGGGGAAAAGAGAGAAGAGGAAGAAATCGTGGCATCATCAAACGTGAAATCACATGGTCAACAAATCAAAAGGATATCAAGAACAAAGCATTGACTTCAGTTGAATATGTGGAGATATGATAAAGATATCCAAATCAAAGCACATCAATAAAGCTGAGCTGCTGACCATATCAGAGTTAACTGCAACACTACAACATATGATACCCCATATGGTCATTGTCATCCAATAACATGCACTACCCATGCATAGATCATTGGCTTCCTCCGATCTCCGATACACTACTACTACAAAGTGGTTGAATAAAAAGGAGCTGATTGGGTTGCTAGCAATGATGAGGTTGTGATTGACAACAAAATGTTTTCCACCAAAGAGCTCCTCGTTTACTAATGCAGGTGATTGCGCTAGTGCATGCACTAATGGTGATAGTGCTAATGTATAGAACAATGGTGGTTGTGTTGATCAGTAAGAAGAAGCACAAAGCCATTATAATTACTAGAACTATCGTGAATGCTAGCCTTGAGATCAAGTGATTACTATTGCAAAACAAATGCAAAGAAACATCATTAATCAATTAGAATAATAATAACATTATTGATGGCATCGCCATCATCCTCTATAACTAACTTAATTTATCTAAGTCCTAAGGTTAAATTCACCTAATTAATATATTAAAATGGTACAACTCAATCAAGATTGAAGAGAGAGGAATTAATAGAAAACTGGGTTAATTATGCAATTTTCAAGAACATTTATAAATGCATAATAGCTAGAGAGAAAGCTTATGGTTAATTAAAGGTCAATTGAGCTTAAATATCATAAAAGGGGTTAATACTGAGTAATTTAGGATTTTCATTCAAATTGAGTGTTAATCCATAATTAAATTAGCTAATTTCGACCATGTTTCAATTAAAATAGTTTCGATGAAAATAAATAAAATTGAAACCTCCTAAAAATCATTTAAAAATATTTTATAAGGTTTGGAACAGTCAATTTGATAATCAAAACTCGTTTTGACGTAAAATAGAAATGTAGACGCGTATTTAGTACATATTGGATCTAAACATAAATTGACCATGAAAACAACATCAAAACCCAAAATTGAAGTATCATCAACTTCCTTTTGTTCAAATTAGGTTACTATAAAAATTTGAGCTCATTTGGACTTCATCTTGGCCAAGTTTGCAATTTTACCCTTAATTCCTGATTTCCTTATAAATATCCCCTTAACTTTTGATTTCCTTGCATATATGCCCTCGCCAGCACCTTCCCCACCTTCCACCTCCACGTCCGCCAGCCACGAAATCCGGTAAGGTGGTTTCCACAACCACCACCCCTCTTCTCGCGTGCCAAGGAGCATTAAATATTCCCCACCTCACGCTGGTTCCTTCCATCGAGATTGGGCGCGTCAACTCCCCCTCCTCCTTCCTCGACATCGACGGAGACCGGCCTTGGAGCTCCTCATCCTCTTCGTCCGCCTCTCTATCGCTGCAATTATTAGAGGGCTTCTTCTCCCCTCGTTGTCGCTGTTCTCCCCATCAAAGGAGTTGGTTCATTAACCTCTTCTTCGCTCCAAAATCCATCGCCGCCCCTTTCTCCTTCCACGCATCCAATGAGAACACTGGCTGTCGTCTCCATCCACCTCATCCTCTCTTTCTTTCTATAATTTAGTTAGGTTCTTTTAAATGTAGGAAATACCGACAAATATCTCCTCCATGCCATCATCTTCCTCGCAGGTGGTGAAACTCCGACCACACTCTGGCATCCGCTCCGGCCACACACCCTCGACGCTCCGGCCATCCTCCCTCCTCGCTGTTCACCCCACAACCTCCACCTCGACGAGGGGAACAAAAGTCCTCTCTCAATCGAGGGATTCAAGACTCACCGTACTCCCCCGGATGCACCCACTCCACATTGTCGTCGACGCGTCCGATGGCCCTCCTTTAACTTCGAAGCACCAATCCAACCACGCCACCACCTTCAGTGAACCACGGCGGAGCTCCCCAACTCCTTGGATTGGAGCTCCGTGCCTCCACTCCTCATCTGACCTCCTCACCGGACCACGCCTCCGTTGACCTCCCCCATGCATTTGGCGACCATCCCCAAGACCCAAAGCTTCTCATGAAGCTCCTTGAAGCCACGAGGAATCTATTACTACCTGCAACAGGAAGATTCGTGCCTCGAGGACAAGCTCCGACTTCATCGGAGCACGCCATGTATTCCCTGCTAGAAACGTAAAAGGAGAAGAGGAAGGAGAGGAGGAAGAAGGCAAGGGACAGTTTGCAAAGTGCGGGGACCTACTCACAGAAGAAGAATGTAGGTAGGGACTTAGTTGCAAACTCACAAGGACCTGATTACATCAATTCACGTAAAGATTTGCAAGGTTGTTGATTGAGTTATGCTTTGAATAAACTTTTATTGTTATAACCTACTCGGATATTTCTGTTAATAATTATTTATTGCTTAATCTCGTTAAGACTTGATTATTCCATTTTATTGAGCAATAGTTAATTATTTATCCCCTACACATGAGTTGCATTTAATATCATTATATGTAGAACCAAGTGTAGAAATTGAACTTATTTGAATTCCTAGATAATTTGTATATTCACTGGATTATTATTATTAAATTGATATAATGCCTGACTACATCATTTCTCAATTATTTTCAATTATGCATCAATTAACATATAGTTTCAGCGAATCCATTATTGAATTGTTAACTTAACCCTTTTAAACTAGATTGCTTGCATGGAAACCAAATTAATTGTATTTAGTTTCCAATTTTAAAATCTAAATAGTGGTAATCGCACATTACTTACTTCCAAAGATAACCTCGGAATACTTTTATTTCGAGTTATAAATTTTAAATGTTCATCACGCTTATATCATCTATACTACAATCGAAACGATTTTTAAAACATGGTAAAATCATGATAATAATAATATTATTATATATATATTGTACATATTATATTATAATATATAATATATGTTGTATATATTATATTATGTAATATATACAATATATTATATATATATATTATATATTATACATTTCCTTCAAAGATCTCCACTTATCAGCGAGCAGGGAAGTTGCACCTGGAGACCATGTAGGAGATAGTGTTGATCCAACATATATCGTTGTTGATGAGGGCACTGAGGAGGAGGAACTTCCAGTAGGAGGGGATGAGAGGGTGCTGATAACGAGGAGAAGCTACCAAAGGAAGAAGCCAAAGAAGATGAGGGATGCGCAATGAGGAGGACGATGGGGACCAGGAGGTGGAGGGCGACAATGCTCGAGAGGAAGCCAAGGAGCTTGCTAGCATGGTAGGTGGAGTTGAGGAAGGTGAGGTAGAGTTGGGTGGTGGATAGGAGGGACTTGAGTTGGGAGGAGTAGATAGGGAAGTTTGTGTTGGGGCCATTGATTGATTGGAACCATATGGCAGCTACAAAGTAAGAAATCAAACTACATGAAATCAAACTACGGTGTATACATGGATAGCGCAAGTAGTGGTTGCAAGGAGGTGGGCATAGTGAGCATTGCCAACATGAGTGCTTAAATCAAACTACATGAAGATCTGCGTGTATAAGATAAATATCCTACAAGTTATCAAATCCACGTGGGGTAAAATTTACCCCACATCCAAACGAAGAAGCAACAGTAGGATCAGAGGCGGGAAAAAGAGAGAAGAAGAAATCGTGGTATCATCAAAAGTGAAATCACATGGTCAATGAACCAGGGGGATATCAAAAATAAAGCATTGACTTCAGTTGAAGATATGGAGATATGATCCACCCTTGTTCTTCCTTTCTTTCTTTGTTTTTTTTTTTTTTTTTTCCTTTTTTGCTTCCTTTCCTTCTTTTTTTCTTTTTTTTTTTTTGTTTTGTTTTATTTTTCTTTTGTGGGTGGTTAACTGGAAATTCCTTCCACCGGAGGTTCCATTTGGATCACCATGAGGCTGAGAGAGAGACTCTCTTCTCCTCTGATCTCCATACATCTTTTTTTCTCTTTCTACCCCCACCGCATTTCTAGGAAGGTCCTATTTCTTGATGGCAAGCGGTGGCTGGGAATAAAAGTCAACCGTAGGCTGCCACGCCAGCAATGTTACGCGTGGCAACAATATTGCATGGTCGAGGAGAACTTGAACCGCGTTAGGTGTCAACTCGTTTGGGAACGAGACGGAGGCGAGTCGATTGCGGTCAACAGGCATGTAGCTGCCGAAGGGGCCGAATTTGGCGCTTGAAATTCTCATGCGCATTTGAACATTATAATTGAGTAATTTTATAATACAAAGATGAGTGGTAGAGTTATCGAAGAAGGCCTCGGAGGGAAAAGTACATGACGACGGAAAATTTTGATTAAGAGGTATAGGGTCTCATGAAATTAAGAAGAAAAAGATGTAAAATCAGGAGATGAGAAAAGTAGGCATGATAATGTGTTCTCAACCCTGTCTCCTGCACATTTGACAAGGAGAAGAGATTCCTACCACACAAGAAATAGATAAAGTTGTTAATCTCGTTCCTTTTCCATGGGTACCACCTCGACAGAGAGATGGGCTTACAAAGTTCGTCGTCTCCGCTCCCCACCCACTTTACGCATTTGAATATTGTAATTGGGTTAAACGAAATTTTCCCTTGATAACAAGATAGAGCTAGAGGAGTAGCTGGAATATCCCGGTTCTTCGATAGGTTTATTTAAATATATAAGTAGATTATGTATTTTAAGTTAATGATTTGTATCTGGAACCGAGAAAACTAATGGAAGCCTGGGCATGTGCTTGCAAAATATCCATCGTGTACTCTTCGGTAAAAGTTACATTTAAAGATATTAAGGTGTTACAGAATTTTATTTCGTTTGGATTGGAGTATTTATTTGATAAAATAAATTAGTGAAATAATAAGAATATTAATTTTAAAAAAATAGGCGGAGTTAACCGTCGGTATTATATAATTTCATAGGGATGATCGAATTTCCTAAATTTGAGATTACCCCTAATTTTGAAATGCCGTAATATCAAAATTATAGGTGTTCAATGCAAAACTAGAGACGAAGTTGATAGACAATTTCACATACCAAATACGTCCTACCCATCTCATTTTCTCTCCACGTAGGCATTAACTTTCGCAATTGGTAGAAACTGAAGGCGTCACGTGGATGTATCCACCCAAAAAATGGTAATTGAGTTTCTTTCACGCTTTGTATGCCTTTGTTGCACACGTTGTATGTTTCTCTCTACGTCCGATCACATGCTAGTTGTTGCAACCAGTGTTGGTAAAAAAGTTGGAGATCTGAGCAACCAACCCGGGATGGAAGATGCTAGGCATAATTGCATCAAAATCTTTCACTCGTTACCAAAAATTTATAGATTACAATTGGTTAATTAACAATGATGACCATTTGGTCCTTGTGCCTAGCAATAATGCACCCGTAGCACTGCAAAGGTGGCTGCTACTTCACAGAGAACACAATATAAACACCTGTTTGGTTACAATGCAATCCTAAAACACACACCCATGGTGAAATAATCAGTACCGTGCTGCATGATAGATAAGAGGTGACTCTGGCTGTGGTCTTGCCCCCAACTCCACTTCTTCGGCCATATGTTCCTCATTCCTTTTGCGCAGTTTCCTGACTACGTTCCACACAACACGAACCACCAACACAGTAAGGTGGCTGATGAACGCGACTGCCAACAAACAGATGATTACTGCCAAGAACCCTGTTGCGATCTTGCTACGGTTTTCTTTGTTCTCATTCTTGTGGAGGATGAAGGCGCCGTAAGCGAGCCCCATGGAGGACAAGGAAACCCACAGCAGCATCAAGAGGAGGCGTGTGGTTACCCAATGCTTGAGCGTGGCCCCGCTGGCCAAGAAGAGGATGAGTGCCATGGAGGTGCCCATGGACAAGGCGTTAAAGAGCCTGAACAAAGGGGTCCCCGTGGAATTCTCGATCCCTGACTGGAACGTGGAACCCACGATGACGGTCGCAATGATAAGGATGGTGTTCTGCGCCTCCTTGAACCACACCTTCTCTCTGATCTTGCGTTCTTCGTCGCTTAGCCTTGACTCTTGTCCAGCTGCATCGTTCGTGGTTGGACCACGCCCGCTCCTCGCCCCCATGTAAGTCATCATCTGGCAGAAGTCTCTGTCGACGTACCCCATGTCGGATTGAAGGGCCAAATCGAGAGCAGTGTAGCCATGGTTGTTCTTCGTGTTTACGTCTAGGTCTAGGTTGGTGATCTCTTTCAGGAGGTACTTCACGACCTGAAATTTTATCAAAAAGATATACAGTAAGTATCATTTCCACCTACTACGAAGTTTTGGTTGGCTCTCACCAGTGGGAACTTAAGGCATCCTTCAATATATAGTGCATTTGTTCCCTGGTGATTGAAATCACAAAGCTTAACTATCTTTTTACACAAGTTGAAATTGTCGGTACTTTGGCGCAAAACGCATTTCTTTTCCCGCAATTAATGCACATATTAATTTGTTCTTTTCTGAGGACAGTAAAACATTCATGGAGAGAACAGGAGAATAGATGTGGAGAGGAGTGGGTGTGGATAATAGGATCCTTTCCTAAGAGAAACGTTAAGTCCACACTTCACCTAAAAACAAACCCATCCCCTGTAAAAACAATAACTCACATCTCTAATTTAATCTCATTTCCTCCATTTTATCTTCTTCCCTTTCACCAAAGGACTTATATCTCATTAGTGACATGTTAAGTGAGAAAGTGAGTGTGGATGATAGGAAAAATTTGCGCCACAATCAAATGGCAGGTCTCCGTAACCTCATAGCTAAACGAGGTCAACCCATGACTGGGTCAACCATTGCCTCGGGCCGGACAGGACCGACACAAGAAGCTTGTAGTTGTCTTCCTTGGAACAAACCGGAGTGTCGTTTCGTTACGAAGAATCCATGTAGCGCGAATTTTGGCGAAATGAGTTAGAATGCCGATCACTGTTCAGCTTGCAAATCATCTAGTACTATTAATACTTTTCTCGGTCCATTGAATCAGTTCAAGCGCGGCCATGTGAACAGAGGAAAAATAAAGAGGTAAGACTTAATTTCTTAACTTGCTAATTACTCTTTACAACTGTTACATTGAATATATATATATATATATATATATATATATGGGATGCACATAGTATTTAAAATAAATTAAAAAAACATCAGAACTACATCATTCATGAAAAAATAATAAAAAATAATACGATGATTTTACCTACATATTAATAATAAATTTTTTTTATAATTGAAAATTTTCTATCATTAATGATATTTTCTAAATATACAAATCAATTAAAGATTATTTTCATAAAAAGAAATTACACGTGTATTTGTAACTACTTAGAAATGATTATAATACAAACTTATATTACACGTATTCCTTACAATAACAATGCTACAATTTACATTACAAGTGAAAATTGAATTACATTACGATTATTCGTATAGTTGCAATATAAGTAGTATTATTTGTAATAGAAGTATTAAAATTTTTATTAAGAGTGAATTTGACTTTTATTACAACTGCATATATAATTGTAATACAAGTAACAATTTAGAATTACATAAAATACAAACTTGTATTAAAAGTATTCTTTTATAATAAAAGAAAAAAAATTTATATTAAAAGTGAAATTGACTTTTATTATAACTACATGTATAGCTTTAATACAAATAATGATTTAAAGCTGTTTTGTAATATAAACTTGATTAATTATATTTTAAAATCGATATATAAATAAATTTATAATATAAATCGACATTTATTTGAAAAGGATATTTTCTAAAAATAATATAATAATTAATTAAACATATTCCAAAAAAAAAGAATGATTTTTTGAACTACCATTTAAATTATAGAGTGATTTTTATCATCGAATAACATCATGGAAAGGATATAATTATAAATTCATTTTTAGATCTTTCAAGCATAATACTTAAAAAATATAATTTTTATATATGTATATATATATATATTACAAGTGCTTGAGATACCATCTAATTTATTAATATATTTTTGTGAAGTTGAGTTTAAATTCGAATGGGATATTCTTGACCGACTCTTTAGCTTGGAGAGGTTCTTGGCTACCGTTGAGTAAGTGTCTGACCCTTATCTTATTTAATATTTGAAATATCGATTTTGACGTCTTACTAATGAAATTTTAAGTGTGTGTCGTGAGCATGTCAAAGGTATGCTGTAGAAATATTCATTTTTCGATGGTCATATTGATGGTCATGTCAAGGGCATGTCGTGAGAATATCGAGGGCATGTCGTAGACATGTCAACAAAAAATTACATAAATACTTAAAATGATGTTAAAATACTCAATTTTTTTTGTGTGTATAAAATAACATAAATATTCAAAATGATGTTAAATAATCAAATGTTTGTGGGTATAGTTGGTTGACTCGCGTGTTCCTCGACATAGATTTGATGATGTTAGACAGTTCTTTAGGCTAAAATTAGCTCCATCTGGTAGAATCATATTAGTTGCTAATGTGAGGTATTTATCCATTATAGGTTAGGAAAAGATACAAGATGCACCTCACAGTACGACTGAAGAGTGTACTTGTTATTAGTAGAATTATGAATTCCATCAGAATGCCTAAAAAAAAACGTACGTGTGTATGTCCCAAAAGTCTCCCCTTAGAATTTCACATCTCTCTCCCGCTCACCGTATGAGAAGTTCGAATTTTAAATCTCTTGCTCACAACACCTGATCTCCCACTCGCAACACCAATCAGCATACCATCGAAATTATCAACACCTATTGACATACACAACAAAATCGTCGACATACTGCCAACACACTTATAAATTGACATTGTTAACGCGTCAACACAATCCCCTCCGAAAAATAACTTTACCCCCATCTTTTCTCGACTAATAACAAGGAGCTAGGTACCAGATCATATCACGTGGGTGTAAAAGCAATTGCTGGATATATAGGCATATTTTTTTATAACTTCACCTGTAACAACTCCTCCCATACGATTTTTGATCTCTTTCCTTTTTTTTTTTTATGCATATTATTTATCAATTTTTCATGTAAAGCTTAATGCTACTTGTGATAACCAAAGGATTTGACCATGTGACGAGAGGGATTAGGATTTGTAAATGATTTATTTTTTTATTTTTCTTACGTGAATGTATACATGACCATAGTCTATAATCTATGTCATATAACAGTATTAGATAATCTACAGTATAGGTCAATCAGTAAATGTATAGATTTATTAGTTTCTATCTTTACATATTCGTATACCCGAACGTAAGAGTCGTTGCCTATATTAATGGCAAAGAAAATCATCAAAGGATTCTCATATGTGCAGTCCTATAAAAGATTTATAAAATACTGATATCCTTTTAGTTTTCAAGCAGATACAATTACAAATTATATTGAGTTCGTTTACACAAATACACTCAAAGTATATAAGCTCTATCATGGAATTTTTCATTTTACGTCAAATAGTTAGCAAGAGATGCTTTCCGTTTTTCCTTTACACCCTAAAATTTAACGATTCTTTCCGCTACTTTAAATCATAAATCTATATTTATACTATTAATTAAAAGAAAGTGTGGTTACCCACTACCTCGCACACGTCCTCCCACCCTCTCCCTTTCCCCACTCGAATCTCCCCGTACAGAAATCTAAGCCTTACAATATGTAATAATAATATTAAACACATCCCAAATGGCATTGGCCAGCGTCCAAAATCAAGATTATTGATGTAAATTATTTGATGCCCATGAGAACATCATCTTAAAGGATTATCTACCCCTTGGATCTCTCCTTCTAATGAAAGAATGACCAATAGAATTATAAATTTAATGTCATTAGAATGAATTTTTTGGATAGTTAATTAAATCATATACTTTAATTAGCTATTTACAGATTTCACGAACTCCCACATCAAAATACAAATACCATCACTAGTTATATTAAAACCTACGTGTACAATCCCCCCCATGCACAAAGTGTTCGTCCTGGTGCATATTTACTTATAGCATGAGTATAAAACCAATGCTGATACTCATGATTAATGCTAATTAAAAGATGATCGATATTAGTGTGATAGTATTTATATCTATTAGTATTCTTTCAATCATCTCATTCCACCTAATTAATGACTTCCACACGAGCATACAGAAATCCAACACTCTTTCCATCGTCACCGTCACCTCCTCAGTTTCGTAATTACCATGATGCTTGTCGACATATAAATCTTTCTTAATTACCATGGCAAATCAATGGCAAGTAATAACCGGGAAGGAGAGGCATCACATGGGTAGATGTGTTTTGCAAACAACTCCCTAGAAATCTATGGACATGAAGCAAATTAATTTGTGGCGGGGGTGCCCTAGTTTTCACCAGAGATTGGGAAGGCGCCATGAAATTTCCTCAACGTCCGCGGTTCAAATTCTACCCTCTCCTTCCGTAGAAATAAGCCCATCAGGGAAGACTGACATGGAATCTGCATTTGGTACTGGAGAATAGATGTGGAAATATATATATATAGGGCGGCATAATTAATTAATGGAATTACGCACCTGGGCGTTCCTCTTCTCGGCCGCAATGTGGAGGGCGGTGTTGCCGTTGCAATCCTTCCGGTTAACCAGATGCATGAAGTTGTCACAGATGAACCTCACCACATCGAGCTGCCCGTGCTTCACACTTGTGTGCAGTATCGTCTCCTCGTACACCTCCGACACCTTGCCCGCCAAGCTCCCATCAAATCTCAGCATCTTCTCGATCACCTCGACCCTACCGCAGGCCGCGGCGAGATGCACCGCATTCCTTCCATCCCTGTTGGCGATGGTTCTGAGCCTTGGGTTACATTGTAGCATCTCCAAGACGATGTCCGAGTGGCCTCGGGCGGCAGCCAGGTGGATGGGAAGAAGTTCTTGGGAATCTATAGTTTCGGTTAGCTCGGGCTTTAGGCGGAGGAGCTGGACCACAAAGGCTGTTCGACCGTATAGGGAGGCGATGTGGAGGGGGGTGCTGCTTGGAGTTCCGCCATTAATGGAGGGGTTGAGAAGGAAGTTCTCCAGAAGGCCTTGGTTGTGGTACAGGAGACGAACGTCGCCATCGCGGGCAGCACGAAGGAGAGCATCCATGGCGAAGAACAAAACAAAGATGCACGCGATATCTAGTGGTTGGTAGCTCCCTCCCTATGTTGCGTCGGACTGGTTGCTTGTAGATCTTAATTTATAAGGACCAACAGCATGGTTACTTGTTTGACTTCCTCCAAGAGAACTCTTTTTGTGGTTGGACGTCTTGCGTTTTGGGATATTAGTTTTGGGCCCCTCCCTATTACAAATGTGTAATATTACAAGTGTGTTGCTCTGGATGTTTTCACGGACAGGTATAGGGCAGTGTTACCGAAGAATGACAAAAGAAGCGGACACAAATGCACGGCAATTTTTAGATGGGCAGAAAGTCCCACCTTTTTAATAAGGGAAATGAGTTATGAGTGTACATTTTTGTGTATAATATGATATGTATAAGATATTTTATATAAATATACATGTCTAATTTTTTCACCTAACTCTTTTAATAATGTTTGAATGTGTAATTTCTTTACGTAATTCCTTTAACAATGCTTTTGCATAAAGTAATTTCTTGGCTAACAGGTGTTAAGAGGTGATTCATTCTTATTGTGTAAATATCTTCAAGAGTCAACTGAAGAAAGAAGTAAGAAATTTCTACAAGCCTATACTGTGGACTTTAGCAATAATTTGGCCTCGTCAACGGGGCATAAAAATATGCTCACCCAAACCAGAGAGAATTAGAAAGCAATTCAACGTAAGAGACTGCAAAATTCCCAACAAACGCTGCCGCGTTTCGAGTCCAATTTAGGCAGGAAAAATACGCCTGGATGCAAACCCACTTCGCCGCTTGTTATGGTCAACGCTCCTACCACACGATGGTCGCCTCTTCATGGGTAAAAGGGTGACGTCACGTGAGGATGGGCGATATACGGAGGGCTAAGTAATCCATCGATTGAATCGGTCAAAATCTAAAGAAGGGCTGACGTAGGAGACGAAGAGAAATCGAGCCCTCTTTAAAGCCTAGTTTACTTAACCCCGGTAAATTGGAGTTAATCTCCACTAACCTTTCAAAATTTGTATTTTAGACAAAAAATTATAGATTTTATAAAATCCAAGTTTATATTATTATTATAATGAAATTAATATTAACCCTCCTTTACCTATTTTCTTCCTAATATCACATGCTAACACCCATTTTAAATTAATAAAATAGACGTTAAACCTTCTCCTAAAGTAAACAAAAAGATAAAAATCTTTTTACACTTTTGAAAACTCTTCTTTTACGATACCTCAAATAAATTATCCTTAATGGATTGCCGTTAACTCACACAATAATTGACGAATTAATTTACACACCTTTAAAAAAAAATAGCAATGATGATATAATGTTCTTATATATCATTAGATGATATTTAAATATATTCGATGATATTTAACTTTAGAAAGGACGAGTGAAATTTTACATCAATTTTTGTATTAACATACATATGCGCCTCTTTAATTGGGTGAGCATATATTTCTTGAATTTCAAACTCATAGTGCTGTTGAAGATAGCTACATAAACCATGTTCTCATATCTCCGTACGATGAATTAGTACTGAAGAATGAGTTATACGGAATGGCATTCACATAAATGATTGCGTAGTGAATGCGTTTTGATATTCTACTGCTTGTTTCTCCCTTTCTTTTTCATAACTAAAGTTGACGCCCACTTGTCCACTCAAAGATATTATAATTTGAAGATAAATAAAAAAAGAAAAAAGTTTCGATCATTTTCTGTTCTAGCTTGAGAAAAAAGTTGTTGGCTGTACAGCTGGATTAGCTCAAATATATGCCTCATAGCAATTTAAACTACTGAAAATGGATAATTAATGATATCATAGTTGTTGACTGCAGGCTTGAGTAATTCTAGATTCAATTAATTAGCTGAAGAAATCGCCAAAACATGTAACCTTAAGCGTGCTGCAATGATGGATACTGCTGATTGATTAAAAGTAAAAAGTTACAACTAATATATTAATTGGGAGCTACAAATTTTAAATTAGTTTGAAAATTTGTAGCTTTTTATTATCTGATAAAACTAAGTTACAAGGGTCTAAGCTACTGTTTTGATTGGGATTCCTGAACTACCTTTGTCCAGGGAACTCAGACTAGACAGACACTCGATAGTATAGAATCTATGTCATTGTTCTATGCTAAGGTTGCAGTCATTTAAATATAACGAGACCATGTAAGTCCCTACCATGCCAAATACCAGGCATCTCAATTTGTAACAAAAATACCAATATGAAACTAAATGACCCTTAACTAATTTTTTAATGACTTTATGACAGATCTCCCATTTATTTATTACTTTAGCAATTCAAATATGTGAATTAGATGACAAATACTAACAAAATTATCATCTTGCCATATCAAATAATTGAAGAAGGTGTATCGTTGTTTCTTCATTTTCTTTTCAAAAATATTAAATATCAGTTATATACAAGTTATAAACTTGGACTAGAAGAGTTTTAATGGAAAGGAAAAGAAAAATTATCATTGAGATTTATTAAATATCAATTGTAATCTCCAATCTCATCGCATACGATTGGAGATGGCAAACGATTCAATCACATCGCATTACGTTATCATTCAATTTCATTTTCGTATCATGTCAATTAAATAACTAAATTATTAATCACACAAACTACTAGTATTGTTATCTTAAGACATATATTACATATAATTTAATAGATCAATCCATGCAAATTTCATAACTGTCACCTTAAAGTAGATAAGTGGAAGAACTACTCAAACAAAATCCATTCGATTCTTTGTTTTGTCCAAAAGCCTGCTATTCTGATGCTTTATACTTTTATTTTTAGTTTTTGGGGTTCTTTCCTCATGTGGGGGATTCTCACCAAGTGACCCGTCGATGCTGACATAGCATATGTTCGTTAAAATGAATTTATATATAAATTTGATCAAATGAATTTATATTTAAATTTGTTCAAGCTCATTGGCGTTGAATTTGTTGTTGCTAGAGCTTTACGTACTTGTGCTCATCAATATATATCATCTTTTTTTTTTATTTTTTTCATTTTTTCACTTAATATATCTATTTTGGATTTCATCTTCGTCATCAACATTTTTATCTTATACTCTTCCATTAGAGATTAATATTAAGTGTATTTCTACGAGAGTACGAAATAATATATAATTAGATTGGCATTTAATTAATAGAAATTCAGGTCAATCTAAAATACCGATTAAAAATAAAAATATATCAGATAACATATTTTGTAATGTATGTATTTTTATTTTCATTCAATACTTTTAATTTTTCACCAATCAAAAATCATAATACATTAACTCTAATTTACCTAATAAAATCATACATCACTTCTTGTAAAAACTTTTCCACCATCAAAATTAACTTTTATACCCTCGTAGCTATTAATTTTTACGTTACCGTAGCAACAACAGGTGAGCTTGGCTCCTGCATTTTGATATTTTGTGATAGCCAACATATTCCAGTTGGAGGAACAGCAATAAGTAGACGACCATTGGTAGTGCGTCTTTCAGGCAATGGTTTCACTTGATTTGTTAAACCCCAATTTCATTTCCAAGAACGTGATAAATAGATTGATTACATCTTCCAAATATTTGATTTCCATCCTTGAACAACAAGAGGAAGATTACAATTCATTGCAATTATCTTCTGTGGAATGGTATTCAACTTAATGCAATTACCTTCCAGCAGCTGAGGGGCCCTGGGCAACCATTATTCTTTCTATTTGTTCTTTATTCTTTTTAACAGATCATTACTCATTCATTCGTGCTTCCTATCTTTTGTTTGTTAATATGATAGCGATATGTATCTATTAGGATAGGGATATGTGCATGCGATAAGGTAACGACTGTTGAAAAGAATTTTATACACTGGCAGCAATTGAGAGGTTGTTGGGAAATTGGTAGTTGAGGAATTAAAGGTGCCAACCCCAAAGCAGCGACCGAGATAAGATGCGAGATGTGCTTACGCGTTAACGTTGAAAATGTTGCACACGGACATTCTAAATTCTGATGTATTTGGAGAACTATTGGTCAGAGTCACTTTTGTCACAAACTGGATAATTGTATTGTGCGGTAAATTAATAAATAATCTCTTAAAGGATGTCGCATCCTGAGGGGGCAGAATTGGCCCGACCTAGGCCCGGCCCAGCCTGAATAGTTAACGTTATTTTCGTGAGTCGTGGCTGGGCCGAAAGGTAAGATTCAGGCACTGCTTGGAATCCTTGAATTGGGGCACAACTTCAGACCACGTTGAGCCCATGTCAAACTTTTCAGTGTACTTTTAAATTTAGGTGCATTTAGAAGTGGGCTTGCTGGTCCAACTTGGGCATTTTTGGGTTCAGATCAAGCCTAGCCCAGAATTAAATGGGGGCCCAATGTCCAGCCCATGTAAAGTTTAAGCCTACGTTTTTATCGGATGTGTCCGAAGACACAATTTTAAGCCTGCGTTGGGGCTAAGCTTGAGCTGTAGCTCCACCCAGTGCTCCATCGTAATGTTGGGGCTTTTCTGAACGATAGGTTGCAAGGGCTTTATGAAAAGTTAGGTTGCAGAGAGCGAGCAAGGCAATGAATGAATGGATAACTGCTTTTAGAGGATGTTGGATCTCTTCAGAGTTAGTTTACTGGGGAATTAGAAAATTGATGTTATAAAATATATAATTAATGTTATTTTTTAATTTTATTTACCTGTGAGTTGGGTTTACACTACTTTCCATTTACTTAAACTAATTTCAACATGTGATGTTAACCTTTGAAATATTTTCTTGTGTTAACCTCAATTTTTAGAAAATAAAGTTTAGATATAAGAAAATTACAAAGTTAACACCTATTCAGATCTATGGGCCGTTTATTCAATGAGTTATTTTCCCTGAAACTGTTCTCACCCGGTGGTAAGATGAACATTCGTTGATATTTAATCTGAATTGGGTTTAACCCATGTCTAGGTCCTATGGGCCCGTTTATTTAATGAGTTACTCCCCCTGAAACTGTTCTCACCCGGGGACAAAATGAACATTCGTTGATATTTAATCTGAGTTGGGTTTAACCAATGTTAAATGGGACAACAGGGGTTATCGTTACTTTTCACTATAGAATCCAGTATCATCGGTAAATACAAACAAGGAACGCCCCCATGTAAATATTGTAGGTATGAGATTTGACCCATAACCTCTTAAATATTAATGAAAGTTCCGCCACTAGGCCAACTCCATGGTGGCAATATCTTTATTTCTAGGCAAATACAACATTAAGAAGCAATTAAAGGAGCGGACAGAAGCAAGAAAGGAAATAGTACACCATAATTCTAATAATTAAAGTCGTAGAAACCTCTCAGGTATTTTTATTTCAACGCGCGCCGATACAAGCTACCGAAGTTCTACAAAACAAAACAGTAATAAAGTAGAACGAGAAATAGTGCTGATTGCACCGTTATTTCATGCATATTACATACTTAACTTTTGCTATTCCTGATCCAATTAGTTTGTATATCGTTTATTCTAATCATAGATATTTGTTTTACACACAATACTAATATCAATTTGCACGTAGGATTAGAAAAGTGGGATAATTAAGCTTTTATGCGTGGGGGAAGAGGTCACCTTCTTTTCGTTTGGGTGCAGATGGTGGAAGGAGCCATTCTTAGGGTTGTTGGAACATAGGGTCTGCGGTTTCAGCTCTCAGCATTTCTCAATCCTGTGTTTAGGGCGCACGAAACGCAGTTTTGTGGAGCTAAACTCATGCACCAAACAATGCCACAGTTGTTCTCTTTTTGTATCATGTAGATTGCAACGACCATAGAAGCAAATGAAGTTGTAGGCACATTTCAAGAAAGCAGGGAGTATTCTAAGGTGGAAGAAGCCTCACGCATGTCAGTTGTATCACGAAGAGAAGGTTCAGACGTTAAAAATGAGAAGAATATTGTATAAGACTTGCAAAAGCGAAGATGATTCCATGCTCGTACTTTGTGACTGGGAAGAAAGCTTGGGAAAGCTTTGAAGACCAAAAAGTGTTCCTCTGGGTTTTTATCCGAGATTCAATAATGGAAGAATATATTTTCCTAACTTTTATTTGATTTATTTGGTGTTTGGAGTGCAAAAGAGCCAGAAGAGAGAGGCTAAAATTGTCCCTAAGCTCATTAGATCCACTTGAGTGCATAGACGACCCAGCCAATCTGTGCTAAATTTGTCATCAAGGCATATACCTAAAACCTCTCACATGCCATTGAGATAGAAAATAAAAGTGCAAATGTACATTTAAGACTATGTTTGATAAGTGAAATAAGTCTATGTAATAGGTAGAGGAATAAAAAAAAGTGAAATCAATAATAGAATAAGTGAGTTGACCAATTTAGATCTTTTGACATGTTAAAATTATTCCATCCTATAGAATAATTTTAACCCATGTTAAATCTACTTAACCCGTTATAAGTTTCAGACATATTAAGTGATATATTAAATAATTAACATACCAAATAAACATCACCTAATACAACTACTCCTATGTTTTGTCAAGCACCTCCTCTTAAAATTAAATATCATCCATAATATTTAGTTATACTTTCCTATACATCTCCATCACATTTTTATATAACATCAATAATATAATTAAGATATCTTTATATAAATGTCATTAAAAATGTCAAAATCACTATCATATCATTTACTCCTAAGAATTACTTTAAATGCTAACGGAAATGTGGTTAATCGAAAACCTTTTTCTTTCCAACATCCCCCTCCCCACTCACCCACCCCTGCGCCACCATTCTTTCCTCTCCCTCCACCACCACAGCACCATCTTCCTCCTTCACCTCTTTCGTCCTCCTCCCCACTCGACGTTCCTCCTCTTCATTCCTTCCACTACCATCAACAGTGGTGCAATAGATGAGGTGGGGGTCTACGACAAGATCAAGAAGGGTGGTGGTTGTGGTGTGCAAGGGGGAGGGTGGGGAAGGAGGTGGTTGTGTGCAATGAAGGGGAGGGTGGGGGTGGCGGGTTGCGATCATGAAAGAAATTTAGACAGGAATTATTTTGAGGCATGTGAAAATTACTTTCTTAAAGGTTTTATTACACCGTATACTAGATATAAACAATATACCCCCAGGATACAATAGAGCCTTTTCTAGAATCTCTTAAAGAAAGTATATCTTTTACCTGAATTAGGAGACATATATTTATATAGAAATATGACCTACGTAACAGCCTTTTCATAATCAAAAGATAGTTTTAAAGAAGAGATACATCTGTCGGGCATCTCCCAAGTGTCTAAGTACCTTTGTCAAGATTTGTTAAATATAAGTGCCCAATATGTTATATTGCCATAAGTCTTATTTTATTTGGGATATAAAAAAAGTTTCATAAATAAACTCTCCAATTTTCTTTTCCCGAAAGATGTGGGATCAAACCACTATATTACAAAGAGGAGGGGGAGCATGGTAATGGTGCATAGTAAGGAGGAGAGAGCAATGGGTATGTGATAGTGGTGGGTAGTGGTTGTGTATCGGAGGGAGGGAAGGGGGAGAGGGTAGCAACGGTGGTGTTGGTGGTGGTAGGTGATGGTCACGTGCATCGAGGTGGAGGGAGGAAGGGGAGAGCTATGGTGATGGTGTGCAACAAGATGGAGGGAGCAATGAGGGAGTAGCAGTGGTGGGTGTTGTGGTGTTGTGCAATGAAGAGGGTGGCAATGGTGGGTGGTGGTTGTACATAGTGGGGAGGGTGGTGACGATGGATAGTGGCCATGTGTAGCGGGGAGGAGGGAGCAAGGGGAGAGTGCCGGTGGTGGAGGTGAGGAGAAGGAAAGATGGAGGGGGAAAGGAAGAAGGTGGAGAGGAGAACGGGAGGATGGTGAATATAAATAAATAAAATTTGTAGGTATATCAATAAATCTTTATTATTTTTGAATTTATACTAGTAAAATTTAATGATTTCATCTAAAGTAATAGCAATTATAAAAGTAACATCATTTTTTCAATTACATTAAATTAGCAATAGAAAGTAAATGATACCAAAATAATTTTTAACATTTCCCGTAACATTCATGAAAGATTAATTAAATATCTCGTGTGAACTTACCCTCATCAAGATTTACCCTATTAAAATGTTTTGGAGTATTTAAAAAGGATTATCCTTATAATATATACCTTCACTTCAGACAGATGTAAAAAAATTATATTAATTAAGTAGATGTTTGAAAGCTATATTAATCAGGTAATACAAAATATACAGTGTCTGCAGGGTTACACCAGTCAAATGTAATACCCACAAGTATACAAGGACTAAACAACCCCGACCCTCCCGGCCAAAGAAAGAAAAAGAAAAGGAGAGAGAGGGAAAAAAAAATCGCTTCACAAAAAACAACAACAAAAAAAACAAAAAAACTAAAGAAAGAAACCTTTGTGAATCTTTGGGTTTACACATCCTGAGTACTCAACAACGTCGTTGCCACTACCGTGCTGTTGCAATATCAAGACGGAAGCGGAGATCTTTGCTTCCGAGGATGCCAAGAAATCCCCGACGGGTCCGAGCTCGGGGCACTCCTCTCGGGCTCTCAATGCTGCGACCGACGGTGGGAGGTCGCGTTTCCCTCGGCCAACTAAACAGAGAGAGTACTCGCCTTCCATTTCGTTGATGGCCTCCACCAGCTCCGCTCCGCTGTCCAGAAACTTCTCGTCATACTTCACCATCCCAGACACTACATACCTGCGATTTTCCCGTAGTCAGCAAGGAACGAGAAGCAACGTGACCTTTTCTGTGCATTAAAATATGTTACCGATCGAGTTACGACGGAAATAACTTCACCAATCATCATCGGAGTAGTGGGCGTTCCATGCGTAGAAACTGTAGTTTACTCAGGTGTCATGAAACCTAAGTTTTTAAGGTTAATTTTACTTGAAGCGTTAAGAGGAGTTAATTCATATTTAATTGATTATTTAACTTCTCATTTGTTAATTTAAATTTATTAACTTTAATATAGATTTATTTAATATCAATTTTAATTGATGTTAACTAAACTAATGTTAAAATTCTATATCACTTATATCTCTGATATTCCTCATATTTTATATATCTAACACCACCAACAAATAAATACCATAAGAATTAACACCACAACCTAACATCAATTCAATTAAACACAAACTGATATTAACACCATACCGTAAATAAATACAATTATAAATTAACATCAAATTTACATTTCTTAACATTATTTTCGTAATCTCTTAAATAAATTAACCTAAAAGATCCAATCTCTTAATTTTGTTCTACAAGGGTGGCCATAGGGATAGGGGAGGAGATCAGGCCTTCTTTCTAATATTTGCAATTGGATTTGGTTTGCAAGGGACAAGAAAGATGCTTAGGTGCACTTATATACACTATCCTCGACAACCCCCTATGACCGGTTAGGTTTAGGTTTTAGTTTTTGAACCTAAAAGGCTGGTAAATGATGGATTAAGTACGTGCGAGGAGGAGGTAGTCGCAGGTATAATCGCTAAAGGCACCAATAATACTGATGGGTGTTTGACCATTGAAAAGAGAGTGGATGTATTAGAAGTTTTTGGATGACATTTTATGCTTGTTGAGAAGAGAGTGGCAACGAAGTTGGCTACTTGGGAGCCACTACTTGAATTTAAATAATGGGTATACATACGAGAGATGGATATAAGATCATATGAGAAGAATTTGAATATATAAATGATCATCTCCGAACACAATCAACTTAATCTTAATGAGTGAAAACACTAGGGGTTGTCTGGTTGGTGGAATAGAAGAGGAATTAAGGTTGAATTTTACATTTGTCAGCTTTTATTCTAACTTCAGTGGATTTCAAAATTGAAGGGTGGATTCTGGAATAAACGAATTCCGACGAAGAGATAGAATTAAGTTTATTCCGCTGGTTTATTCTGTCTTTCTTATCTCCCTATCTCAACTTCACCACATAAAATTCATTTATTTCTCTTATCAAATACCTCAAGCAGAATAAATATTTCTAATTCTTTGATATGACAATAAACATAATCAAATACGTAAATAAAATAAAAACCCATAATTTTTTATACTTCTTTATATTTTTTTTATCCCTCCTAATTATTCTTCGAACAAAACAAACCCTAGATATTTCATTCACATACCCAAATCTAGACCTTTATGAGACAAAGAAAGCACCTACAGGATCATCCTCACATCTCTCACATTTTTACCGGTTGGGTGTAGGCGAAGCTACTTATCACTTAGAGTGGTCATGTACCTACCATCATTGAAAGAGAAGATATAGAGCTCTTATTTTACTTTAACAGTAATTGAGCATTTAAGGATAATGGATGTAATTCGTTTCCACGCGGTGAACCGATGGATTTTATTTTTTGCCAAAGAAAAGGTTCAGCAACTCTAGTTAATTTGACTCCGCTAGTTAAAACAAACAAGCCACAATATATACTTTGCACTTGCCAAGTATGAAGAAAATAGTAACCATAGAAGTAAAGCATGTGGCACAATTGGCCTCTACATGCACATGGACATGGTTGATGGTTGACCAGTTGACCTTTTATCCTGTGAACAAGGGTTAGATAACCTAATCTCAACATGCATTTGCAAGACTTTGATTGTTTGATGTACAGGTCAGCGATCATTAACATAGAAGGGTTTTCTTATATATGTCCCCTTCTCTGTCAAAGCTGAGATACATTTATCTCGTCCTGATTAGTCAGTAGATTCTACCTTGATGTCAAGTGAAGCTTCGAAAAAGACCGATGGTGGATACCTCTTCAGAAGTTGTCAATTAAAGCATCAAAAGAAGGTAGTTAATCTACCAATTTGTGGCTTTGAAAGTAATAATTATATATATATATATATATACATATATAAATATATAAATACATATATATATAAAATTCATTGGATTGGTAAACTAAATGAGATTGTATCGAATTAAATATTTATCATGTCACTTTTACTTAAGTTGAATAAAATGAGATTTAATTTAACATAAAATTATTTTATTTTTTCTATAACATAATTATAATTCATCAGAATATTTAAATAAATTAACTTCCTTATTAAATTATTTATTTTATTTTTTTTATTTTTCTATTTATTCTACAAATTCATTTTCTTTGTCAACAAAGACCTAATTATTTAAAAACTGAGAGAATAGCTTGCCCTCTACCATCATATAATGCTCCCATGTGATAGTTCGCAGTCTATCTCGAAGGGAAAATGTAGTTATTTTGTGGATGCACGTCTCAACCAATAAACATCGACGAAACATAAATTAAAGCCTCTCCAATGTCGCAGCAGGTGAAAGTTCAAACGCCGGATCCGGACATGCATGCAAGTCCCATCATTAATGTTTACGAGGAAAATTATGGATAATATACAGTTAGGCATAATGGAGTTGGCGGAAACAAAGCCTATTTGATTTGTTTAATACGAGAAGAATGTTATCAACTTAATGAACTTTCCCTTGAAAGAGCATTAATTTCCAAAGTATTTTTTATTAAGGAATAGTTTTTTCCGCAAGAGACCCACACTCGTTTTAGCAACTTCTCATGAGATATGTCGGAGGCGAATTCGGGATTTTAAGACAATTAGAAGTGCATCAATAACCCAGAACTTGATTTTGTGTTTTCTCCGCTGGCAAAAAATATTGCTTTTAAAGTAATGAATCTCATAAGAAAATGAACGTCTTGCGATAACATCTTAATATTACCTTTCTACATGCAAATAATTACATTAAGAAATTAAAATTGCCAATGACGATCCATATTAATCATAAGTATCTGTTAGTGCTAATTCGATTTGCTTTACAAAACGTTGATGGTGAAAACATTTCTTCCCAATGAAATGATTAAGATGAAAACTATAGTCCCAATGGCAGACAAAGTAAAAAAATCACCCCCCTTACGATATTCAGACATATGCTTAATTCTCACTCAAGTTTAACAAAAATCATTGCTCTAGTTCTTCATGATACATACTGAATCATCCTAATTCAAATCAAGAAAAAGGGGAAGCATGCAATCGTTGTTAATAGTAGCAATGTTGCTTAATTACGTGCTCCAACTACCTCCTAGATGCGTAGTACTATTAGTGTAACTTATTTTTTTGAAAGGAAAATTTTTATCAAGGAATAAAAATGATATAAAGATGTAATCTCATGTGCAAAAAAGAAAAATATTCTACACCCCTTAGAGAGGAAAAAAGTAACTGCTCTCGAGAGAGGGGAACTCCAAAAATAATCATCATAAAGAAAATAAAAATGAAAAAGGAAAAATAGGAAAGAAGCGTCCTAAACATCATTTTTTATAAAAAAATAAATCGTACCACACAGTGAATATGACAAAACGCCATCGACGTTGTTGACGAACTGCGCTAATAGGTGACGAACGGTTAGAACCAAGCCGACCAAGCCCCCGGTCGTGGTGAGCCCTGCTGGATCTAGCTAAGATTCAGTTGATAGGTGCTTCTCCTTCATCTTCTACCTTCCTAAGTACCAAGGTATGTGACTCTGACTTTCTGCATATCACTGACACTCAGATAAATACATCAAAAATACAAATAAAATGCAATGCATGCCTAACCTAGGTGAATGCCTAAATGCAACCCAAAAACCCATTTGCGAAGTTAAAACCTTAAGAACTAGATCTGTTTTAGGGTATAAGAATGATAATAAACTGGCATTTATCATAGAGGCCTCACTGTAAGCAGCCAGGGACCGCTCTGACTTACTTTCAACCACTTATGAACTTGGCTGCAAAATGTATATCATTTCGCTTAAAGGACTCTTTACAATTTTCCAAACACACCTGAGCCATGCGTGCACTGTACCTCACGAAAAACACAAGCACAGGTGTCGTCAATTCTTTGTATCCCTAATCCAATGACAGATCTCAATCCAATCTTTGCACACTCTCGCGCATAGCTTTACCTCACTTCCCAGATCCCATCTAACGGTAGAGATTTGGTTTGAGTTTTCCCATGCGTCTCTCGAACACATCCCACCATTGAAGCCCTAAGCGCCTAATCTCACCTTGCAGTGATTTGATCCACTTCCCCACCTACTTAAGCTCACCCCTGGCCTCACGCACAGAGGATCGACCCCCTACTACACCTCTCGAGTCAGTCCTTTCGTCACTCCGGTTCTTCTCCTCATAACACCTCAGTTCCATCACATATGCGGTGGAATTCCACTTTCCTTTGACCTCTCCTCGCCGCAAAGGATCACGTAACTCTCCAGGGTGACCTCGAGCTTCACAAGCAAGCTTTCAATCCACTAGAGTCCTCCCTCAATTTTTCCTCTCCATCCGCCAAGTAGAGACCCTCAGGTCCCGCTCTTCCACTTAGTTTAGGATCTACTATTCTTTAGGGTAGTTGTTAGTGTAGTGTAGATTTAAGTAGAGTAGAATTAGCTATACAATTCATGGATTTAGTAGTTAGATAGAAGTAGATTAATGTAATGCTCCCTCACCTCCTCTGCTCAATTCAAATCAGAGGGAACGAATTCTCCTTCATTCACTTATCCATTCTTCTCCCCTATCATCTCACAATTGCCTTCTATTTTTCCTTCACAATTTTAATCACATTTCATCCTTACATCAAGGTCAATCTCAGATTTGAAAGCTTAGGTTCTTAGATATGAAATTGCACCTAAAACCCACTGGAGGGGTTCTTCCATTCAATTCATCTATCCACAAGTCCCCCCTCTTCTGTTTTAATTGCGATGATTCACTTGATTATTATGGATTTGATTTCCATGCCTGATTTGTAGATTAGGGTTTCAATTCGATTTAATTTTTGTTTAATCAAGTGAATTGAGTGTGTTAGAGTCCAATTGAACCTATGGCAATGAATTGGAACTCCTTGAGATGGATTTTAATCGAGTGTGTGTTTCATGCCCAATTTCAACTTGAGTTACTATTCTTGTGCTTTGTTTGAGGTAGTAGGAGCCTAGGTTTTTGATGCATGGTTTTGAGGCTCCTATTGTGACCTAATTAGCTCTGAAGCATCACATTGGATACATGAACACCAATCAATGGTGTGCAGGTATCCTAGGTAATCAGATCACCTGTGCAAGCTAACATTAATAGCCCACCTGGGCGACAAGATGTTTTTGGCATCCAAATGTTTTGATCTGCATTTGATGAAATAAGTTAGGTTGGATATTTTTAATGAAGGTCTTGGTAGTGTTTTCAATTATTTTGACTCTCTAATGTGATCTTAGGCCTTCACATTGTCCATAGTGTAAGGATTGAGATCAGTTAGAGTTTCTCGAGCCTAAAGAGCTTTAATCGCATTTGTTTTGAATTCTAGACTCTTCATTGGTAATTTGCGACAAAGGAAACCTAGGTTTTAATGCTTTGATTTAGACTTGATGACATTTGAACAACAGCAGTTGTTCTGTGTTCATCTGACTGAATGAATTCCTTCTTTAGGGTTTTAACCTTTGATCTAGTTTTGACGTGAATTCAGACCTTGTGGGGAAGATTGTGATGTTTTAAAGTGAATTTTCTTGGATTTAATCCATGGATTTGGATAGTTGAACACAGCAGAAGCTTCATCACTATTTTGATGGAGTATGATGGAGTTTGTTGTGGATCTAATTTCAGTGAATTGTTGGATTGGTTTTGGTGATTTGAGCACCAAATCAGATTCTATTGGGTTAGATTTTCAGCATAGTAGCTAGCAGCAGCCACAACCACAGTTTGGTTGAGTTTTGGGCTGGATTTGTATGGGTTTTGGATTTTAATTGAGCTAACAATATGTTGTATCGATAGAGTTTAATGTCAATCATTCATGTACCCATATTTGACTTTAATTCTGGTGTGAATTACTTGTAATTCATGTTTGAGATTCAATGTCAGCAACACGTACTAGGCCTAACTGTCCAATTTTGTAATTTTAATGAATTCAAGGTTAAAATCATGCTTAGTTGTTCATTCACCTTTCATGATGTGTGTTGGACATTTTTGATTGATCATATAGCAGTACCAATTGTCAGAGCTCATTTCAAGGCCTTAAGTTCTTGTTGAAAACCCCCTTAAAGGCCTCTTTTGTGCCAAGTAGAAAATACCTACAAAAAATATAAAAAAATTGTAAATAAATAAAATTAAGAAAATACTAAGTGTTAAAGAGTGTGTGGAGTTGAGTGTATTTGAGTGTATATGTGTATTATGTGCGTGTGAGTTATATAAGTGTGCTGTGTATATGTAAATATATATATATGTATAATAAATAAAATACCTATGTATTGTATATGGTTGTGCGTGCTCTATAGCATGAGTATATAAGTAATATATAAACATATGAGTGTTTTAGCCTTAATGTACATAAGCCTTTAGTGACAATTTTTGAAGGCTTTAGTAATGTTTAAATGTCAGTATAGTCTTTTATATTAATTTAGTTAAGTTAAAGTTTTGTATATTGATAATATGGTACATAAGTATGTATATATATGTGTAGTATATAACAAGCGCTATATATAGAGTATATATATTTAAGTACTATTAGTATATATTTGTAAATAGAGATATTATAGTGTAATGCATATATATATATATATATAGTTAGTGTATATAGATAGAGTCATTATTTGCCTTAGGTTGTTTATATTGTTTCTAAGGTTTAATAGGAGTTAGTATGTTTGTATATATGTTAGTATAGTATATGTAAGTATTCATTTATTATTTTTGTACCTAGACTTTTGGTACTGAAATGTATATAACTAACATCGAATAGATTAGGTAGTTTTTCATATCTGTTTGATTTTAAAATGTTTAAGGCATTATATTTAGCATTAATTGATCCATTTTGAACATAATTAACTCAATTCATTTATTATTTGATTCATTTAATTCATTTGTAAATATAATTGACACTTTTGGAATAAAAGATCATTTTGAAACATAGAGATGATGCATTTCAATAACTGTCTCCCAATAAACGACATGGAATAAACCAATAAAAATTATGTAAATAAATAAAATGACATGACATATGTTTGCATTATGACACTATACTACATACAATCAACGACGACACCATTAAATCACATTTTGTGCAATACAAATAATCATCGACCAGGCATATCAGTCTATAAATACTGAACCGTGCCTTCAAGCATAGGTGCGATTCATTTCACCATTTCTTCCTTGCGTAATATGGTATCAAAGCCTAAAATGCTCCTCTTCGCGTATTCCTTTCTCTAATTCCCACTCGCCTGTGGAAGCTTCTCCATGATTCGTGCAATGATTCGTCGAATCCTTGACCTTCTACTTCGAATCCATGGCTTCACGCAACAAATTCTTGATCAACTTCATCAAACCTGGATAGTACTGTTGATTTGAAATCGTTGTAGTTTAGAAAAACGCGTCGTAGTATAGTGACAAAAATTGATTCGACATTTAAATTTGTAATTGCTCAAAAAATCGTGAGTTCCGAGATCGTTCACAGGGAGCAAATATTTCAATCCAGTCCACCAATCACAACAATCACAAATAATGATGTATGCAATTAATATTCAATCACAAATATAAAAATAATCAATTAATGCTCAAATTGGTGGTTGGAACCACCAATTACTCTCAATAGTAGGCACAATTCCCAATTTAGATCTCAAATGCCAACAGCAGTCAGATTCTTCAAACAAATCCACAATCAAACGTCTCAATTAAGCCATAGACGCCTTAAGTGTCAAACCAAACAACCTCTTAAGTTGCCTAAGTGTAAGCACGAATCGTAAGGCAGCATAGTGCAAAACCCCCCTCCTTCCCTCAAAAAATCCTCTCTCTTAAGAACCGAGTCAATAGTAATCGGGTAATCAGATTCGGGGCCCACCTGGGTGTGAGCGGTGGGCAAGGAGTGAGTGGTGAGTGAGAGGGACCTCACCCCGTGACTTGAGGCGGTAAGCAGCTGCACCAAAAACGTTATTAATAAAAATTCTATTTCGATGTTTCCGATGTGGGACTAAAAGTCCCAACTCCTTCACGCGTGTTGGCAGTAGAGGATGCTCAAGCAATTGAGGTCGTTGGGGGTGTTACTTCTTTGATTGAAGTTGTAGGTACCTTCCTAGTATCAAACAGTGGCTGCTGAAGGTTGAGTCAAGGTCGGAGATGGGCTGACGGCGGCGATCGATGGAGGTGAGCAGCGGAGGTTTGTCAAAGAAGGTGAATGGTGACTATGGGTTTGTTCAGGGGAGTGGTGGAGTGGATGAAACTCCTAATAGGGAGAGGGCTTTTGGTGGCGAGGTCGAGGCGAAGCTTTTGGGAGTGGTGGTTGTTTAAGAGAATTCATCATTGTTTAAGAAATGCGTCGTAGTATAGGATAAATGTGCTCAAATCATTTGAATTTATATCTCAGAATTCAAAGAGTCAAGAGGTCGAACATAGAGAGCAAACAATAGCAATTCAGATAGTGCAAAGAGAATGGATTAAAATGGTGATTTGAATCATAATAAATATAGGCAATTATAATCAAAATTTGATTCAGAACAACTCAGAATGATATATAAATGAAATTCAGTATCATAGCGCAAAAAGAATGGATTAAAATGGTGATTTGAATCATCAATTAACCCTTTTGAATGTTAAGCACAAATATATCAAATTTATCAACAGTAATTATCAACCAATATCCCATGTCAACCAGATGAAATAACCCAATAGAACCAAGGCACCAGCAGATATCAAACAAATGCACAAGGCCTTCAGACACCTTAAGTGCTCAGGAGGATCAACTTCAACAGAGAGGCAAAGGCCTCTTCTTCCTTCCTTCAAGCCTCAAGAGAGGTAAGGCACAACACATCACCAAGAGAGGCATGAAAGCCTCCCAGCAGCTACTTATAGAGAGGATAGGAGCAAACCCCCCCCCCCCCTTCTCTCTCTTTTTCTTAGAAAATCGAGTTTAGCTGGGTAATCGGGCGAGTAACCGGATCTAGAATAGGGTACAGGCCTACGGGCCTGGTCGCAGGTGAGCAGTGAGGCTTAGGCGGGTTAAGCGGGTCGTGAGGGTGAAGGGGACCAGACCCCGTGACTTAGGCAAACAACAGGGGTGAGGAATTCAATTTGTGTAACCGCGAGCTCTGTGTCCCACAATTTGGGACAATCTAGTCCCTCCTCTGACGCAGCGTAGTAGCAATTAAAGGAAGCTGCAATTGAGGTAGCAGGTGTGGTTGAGGGCTTCAATTGAGGACCTGATGATGTGCCTAGAGGTCAACTTCTTCACCTAGGTATGTTGTCTAGAAGCTATGTGGCCGGAGGACTGAAGATAAGGTCGGAGGAGTTGCGGCAATGACAGAGGTCTGGCGAAGTACTTGAAAGAACAAACACGGCCTTGCGGCCACATCAAACAGGCTCAGAAGGATCGCCGATGTGCGGCGAGTGCAGTGGTGGGTGCGGTGTGGCGTGCGTGTGCGTGAGGAGGTCAGATGACCTCGAGATGTTAGTGTGGATGGTCGTAAGTCGGGTGGACCGTTTGGATGGACAATCCCCTCAATTTCTTAAGGGGTTTTGTTTGCCAGGGTGAGGCAGAGCTTTTAGGACCAATTGTGGAGTGTTTGGTGTCTTGTGGAGTTATGGAAGCCTCACCAAAGCTCGGCCGGTCGTGGGGAAGACAGAGTGAACAACGACGTCCGCGGTCGAATTAACGGATAAAGGAGATGAAAAGGAACTAGAGGAAGAAGGGAACCTAATTAACCTAAGATAATGGATAAAAGGACGAGAATGGTGTCGGTTGTGGTGTGGCCGGTGCTAGAGAAGGAAGAACCTCCGATGGGGGAGAAGCAGTAAGGAAGATGAGGGATAAGGCACCCACTGGTATCGTAGGGTGCAGAAGAACTTGAGGAAGAAGAATCGGTCGACTATGGTCTGTGGCGGCTGGCGAAGAGGGCAGACAGAGGAGCTCACCGAAGCTTGTGGAGAATTGGGCCGGAGAGGGGAAGAAGGGGGATTTTCAACCCAAACCAAGCTAATTAAGGAGAACGGTCGTGCATAGGGGATGCTTTTATAGGGCTCAGGGGGGCGTTTCAAAGCTTGGAAGCTTGAGACTCTCGTGAAATAGGAAACCCTCGTCTTCAAATTGTTCACATTAGGTTTTGGGCAAGAATCAGAGCCCAAGATGCAGCTTAAATTGAAGAGGATCTTCTCAAGAGTTCCCCTTCCAATTTTGGAAGAGATTAGTTGTGAAATCAGGGAGAACTCCTTGATTGAAGGTCGATGGCAAGTTGCATTCACACGGCAATGGCGATAGGGACCTGAATGCAAAGATGATGATAAACCTATGGACCTATTCGTAAGAATTTCATAAGCTAGGGGCTTGTGCGAGATAAAGAGTCTGACTGAACTAAAATACAAACTAGGTCAAGATGAACTCTGATTGGGTCCAAATTTTGGGATAAACCTAATTTGGACTCAAGGAATTTGATGGTGAAGTTGGATTTCAATTTTGACTAAGTTCGATTGGATAACTTACGTAGAAACCTAAAGTATGGCAACTTTCCATCTAAGACTATTCTAGGTCAAAATAAGTCCAGATGGTCAAATCAAGGGTACTAAATCTTATAGAATATTTATCTATGAATTTTAGAAGGTTTAGATGGATTTTATCCTAACCAGAACCTCTTTTATTTAAGCAAGTTTAAAATTAGGATTTTGGGTGCTGTTTTGACTCTCGAAGTACGTGAAAACCTGTTTCTGTTTGTACGAACCCTCTTATTTAGTCATTAATGCTCATTAGACCTTTAATTCTCCCCTAGTCAACCCCTTGGTTATTCTGTGTTCATGATATGCTATTAAAATTACAGAATTAACCCTGGTTCACTATTTTCTTCTCAAAGCAGCCTGGAGTGGTGCTATGACCCTCAGATGGATGTGTAGGAGCTTTTATCTTTTATTCCAGACTAAAAGTGGCCAATTAGGGCCTATAATGGGGTTCCCATCAGTGGCATTGCGTTTGGTGGAGTGTGGTGGCCGTGTGAGCTCGCTGGAGCTTCGCCGGCCATGGAGAAGAAGAGGTTGAAGTGATGTGTATAGTGGACTAACCTAGAAACTAAGGATGTAGGATGTGCTAGAGAGGGAGAGGAAGAAGTGAGGAGTCTTATCGAGGGAAGAGAAGGTGAGATGCGTTCAGCGTTGGCCAACCGGAAGCAAAGAAGAAGGTGAAGTCCAGTGATGGAATCGGCGAGGAAGAAAAGGGAGGCTCTCATGCTTTGGTTGGCAAGGAGCGTGAGGAAGAGAAGAAGAGTTTGGAACTTCCAAGTTGGCAGTTGGGTGGCCAGAAGAGGGAGGCAGAGGAGCTTACCAAAGTCAAAGCTGAAGGTGGTCGGAGAAGGGGGAAGAGACGAATTTCCGACCAATTTTTGGCTAAGGAGTACGTTGGGAGATGGAGGAGTTTTTATAGAGGAAGAATTGGGCTTCAAATGCAAGGAAATCATGAGTTGGCATCATGCTTTCAGAAATGAGAATCCATGATTTTCTAGAGCTAACCAGAGTTCTTTGCTCCATATGGGAGCCTAAGATAACGTTCACATGGTACAGGATCTCCTTAGGATTCATCCTTCCAAGTTTGGAACGATTTGGTCACGAATTGAAGTAGAAATCAGAGATTGAAGTCGGTTACCATGGGTTTGAAGATGTTGTTCATATTGTAATGGTGACAGGGGCATTTTTACAAATATGACGAGAAATTAGGGACATGTTTGTAAGGAAACTTGAAACCTAGGGGTTTGAATGTGAAAAGTAGAGATTTTAGGGGTAAAAATGCAAACTAGGTTAACATGAACTCTGATTGGGTCTAAATTTTGGTGTTAACCTAATTTACTCCCAAGGAATCTAATGGTGAACTTTGATTTTAGTTTTGTCCATGTTTAATGAGGTAAATTGCACAAAAGTCCAAATTAAGGTAAAGTCCCACCTAAATATCTGTTTTTGGTCAAAATGGGTTCAAATGGTCAAAGTGAAGGTACCAAACCTATTAGAATATTTTTCAATCATTTTTAAAAGGTTTAGATTGAATTTATCTTGACCAAAACCCTTTCAATTTGGGTGGGGCTAATAATTAGTGTTTTTAACGATATTTTAATCCCCAAAATTTGTGAAATCCTGATTCAGTCAGTGTGAGCCCACTTTTTGGTCTTTTAAGTTTATTTAACCTTAAATTAACTCATAATTAACCCCTTGATCAATCTGTATTTATGGTTTAATGTTAAAATGGCAGAATTAACCATGTTTTCTTATCTTGTCACATTCAATTCAGATGGAATTATGGCCCTCAGACGATTATTTAAGAGCATTTCTCACTTGATTCTGACTAAATTAAGTTAGTTATGATTATTGATGGTGTTACCATCATACCCCCATGCCTAACTTTTGCTAGTCCCTAGCAAAATCCTATGAACCAAACAAGATATCTAAGCCAGATTTTAACCGTCAGGATGCCTTACTAAGCAGCATATCTAAAAATTAGATCAAAATACCAACAATAAGCCTAGAGGTACTGATGGGAACATCATCATGAGCCATAACTAGCTCAGTTTGATCTGATTAAGTCAATAAAAGCTTATACATATCTTCCAGAAGATCTTGAGGGCACAAAACATTGATTTGAGAAGAAGACAAGAAACCAGTGTAAAAACATTAATTTTACCATCATATCATGAATGCAGAATAATCATGGGTTTTCTCAAGGGTTGAACAAAGGTCAAATGGTCTTAAGAGTCCAACAAGTGGGTTAGAACAGATAGAAAAGGGTTTTCGCGTGTTTCAGGAATTAAATGACATCTAAAACCCTAAAAACAGATCGGCTTAATTAAATAAGGTTTTGGTTAGGATAAAATTCACCTAAACCCTCTAAAAATCATAGAAAAGTATTATCTAGGGTTTGGTACCTTCAATTTGACCATTGGAACCCGTCTTGACCCAAAACAAAATCTCAGACAAACATTTGCCCTAATTTGGGTAATTATGCAATTTCTCCAGTCAAATATGGTCAAAACCTAAATATAACTTCATCAATGGATTCCTTAGGTTCAAATTAGATTTTTACCAAAATTTAGGCCCAATCTGAGATCATCTTGACCTAGTTTGTAATTTGGTCATGTCTAACTCTTTTATCTCACACACATGCCCCTAACTTTTGAATCATTTACAAATAGGTCCCCAACTTTATCTTCTCCTTCATCAAATAGGTCCCTACCGCCATGAAATCCTAATCCTACAGCTCCGGTGAGCTTAATTTGGCATTTTCTCTTTGATTCTTTGACGAATCCTTCTCATATTTAAAAAGGAAGTTTGTGAAGGAATTCCCTTCCTTTTAAGTCAGATCCGAAGCCCTACAACCTTCCTAATCTCTCATATGAATGCATGAGAGATTCGGATATCTTTCAAGCTCCCATCTCCAACAAACATTCCAAGCTTGGGAAGCTTGCTTCCCATGCTTAAATCATCCTCTAAAGGCCTATAAAAGAAGCCCTAATGCATACCGTCCATCCCAAGATCAATTTTGGCCGGAAATTCCCCACATTCCTCCTTCCTATTCCAGCCGAAAGGCACCTCGAGCTCAGGAAATTCCTCCCGACCTCCCTCGTCGTCCGCCCGCAATACCAGCAGCAGATTCATCTTCCTCATCTTCCTCCATGTCACGCCATACCAGCGAGCGTCTCTCCTTCCATCTTCCTCATTGTTTCCTTCTCACCGGAGTCACCTTCTTCCCTGGCGCCGACCACACCGCAACCAACGTCGCCTCTACTCCCGATCGTCTGCCAACCACCTAGATAAGTTCCCTAACTCCTCTACTTCATTCACACACCAACCACACTCCGCTTCGACCGCCGTATCCATTGTTCGCTCTCCGTCTTCCACCTCGTCGGCATACCTCCAGCAAGTTCTCACAGCCACTACGCTCCACCAAATTGGAAGCCACTTATCTCTACACCTCCGCCTCGATCCCAGGAGCAAAATCCTTAACTTAGTTAGGTCAATTGCCCCTCTTAACCACCTACCGAACACCTCCATCACCGCACTCACTTCCCAACCTTGCCCTACACATACACACACTCCCACAACACGCCACCGCCACCATCACATTTTCCGCACTCATACGAAGCTCCTGAACTTGTTTAACAAGGTCAAGAAGCCGTTTTGTTTGTTTCAGGTCTTCAGGTCATCTCCGCCATTAACGAGCGAGTTCAAGCTCACTTGAATCTTGCTTCAGGTCTCGCCTTCCCCAGGTCTCGACTCCAGCTACTGCGGAGTCATCCCAAGACTGCTCTTGGATCATTAATTGGAGCAGTTGACCACAGCTTGACCGCGAATTTAACGAAGGAACAGCTACTGCTAGCTGCGCGAAGAAAGGTGCTATTTTTAGTCCCATCCCGTAACGTGAAGAGCGCTAATAGTGGCATAAAGAGAATTTGTGTCTACAGCTTATTGCCTTGACACACAAGGGGGTGAGGTCCCCTGCCACCCCTTCACACATGCCTCGCCCGTGACACACATCACGCGGGCCTGGTCTAACTCATTTACCCACCTACTACGCACACCTCGATTGTGACCCACGTCCGCAGCCCTAGTCCCGGGTGCGCTTAGATCCGAATCTGATTACCTAGTATTGTGCAAGGCTTTTGGAGAGTGGAACCTAGAGAGAGAAAGAGAGAGAGAGACCACACAGGTCAAGGGAGGGTTTTACTCTGAGGAGATTTCAACACAGCCAAAATCAGAGCTCCTCTGTGTGTGAAGCCAAGGCAAAGAAGAAGAGAAGAGGAAAAGAAGGCAAAGAAGAATAGTGCTAGCACTATAGCATCGATTGTTTAAGCCGTCTGATACAAGCCTTCGTCGTCTGATTGCATACATTTGAGTCTTTATTTCCTTGATTGATATTGTTGAGATAATTGCTATTATTGTAAGGGGTAATTGGTGATTCAAATCACTATTTTACCCTAATCTTTTTGTCTCATTGACATTTGCTTTATCATATATATCATTCTTGCTTGAATTTATTGTTATACATTGATAGAATTGAAATCTTGAGAGTTAATTGTTGCTTGCTCCCTATGTTCGACCTTGAATTTCTTTCGAGCATAAATCTTATTTGTTTTCAAGCGATTTTGACCTATACTACGACGCAACATTTATAACATTGATTTTGCTCATAAATAGGTACTCAAGTACCAGCCAAGATCCAAACCTAACCAGCCTCAACCTTGGGTCCGCTGTTAAGGTTTCTAATACCTTAGCTGTGTTTGACAATCTAGATAACTTAAACTGATATGCATCTTCTACTTTGGTGGAGATTTAACTGTTGAAAGGGTACGGACTTAAACAGATAGACTTTTTCAATTACTTTTTTTTCACCGTTTCTTTTTCATGTAGTTACAACTGACATTAAGAAAGGAAAAGTAGCTCAAAAAGTAACAACCATGTCGAATGTTCTTACAAGTTGCAAAGTGTAAAATATGCATAGTTGCACTAAAGCGATACAGAAAAAGGTTGAATTCTGCCATAAATAGTTTTCTATAGAAAGCGCCATAAATCTAATCAATAAGCTGGTAACCAATAATTAATATTTCCTACTCTTCCATGGCTTGGTGATAAAAGAAGGATGCCCAATCTTCAAAAAAAAAGCCCAATAGGGAAGTCATAGTTGCAAACAAACATAGAAAGCAAGTAGTACCTAGAGGATTGGTGTGTGGGGGATGGCCAGTTCATCCCCACTTTACCCAAGTGAGACTCTAAGTCATCAAAAAAAAAAGAAATTGAACAATATTGCCATTATGGCACGAATGGATTGGGCCAATCTTATCTACCAATTGAAATCATGGAAATATGGCAACATTGAAATACTATACACAATCATCGCATTTGGATGTGGGGAAAGTAGATGAGATAGTTGACAAGTCATGGGTAAGATGAATAGGAAAATGAATAGTGATGAGATCGTACTTTAAGTGGGTTACGGTGTATACATGGATAGCGCAAGTGACGGTTACATGGAGGTGGGTGTAGTGAGCATTGTCAACACGAGCGCTCAAATCAAACTACATGAAGATCTGCATGTATAGGTGATGGGAACACCATCATGAGTCATAACTAGCTCAATTTAGTTATTATCAAGGAATAAATGCTCCTACATAACTGCTAGAGAGACATAATTCATTGCGTAATCATTCTGAAAGAAAGACAAGAAACCAGGGTTAAAACTGTAATTTTACCATCATATCTTGAATGCAAAATAATCACAGGATTTTCCAGGGGGTAATTAAGGGTCAAATGATCTTAAATATACAAGTGAGTTAGAATAGACAGAAAAAGGATTTTCGCGTATTTTGAGAATTAAATGACTTCTGAAATCCTAAAACAAACCTGCTTAATTAACTAAGATTCTAGTCATGATAAAATTCACCTAAAATCTTTAAAAATCATAAAAAAAATATTCTCTAGGGTTTGGTACCTTCAATTTGACCATTAAAACCCATCTTGACCCAAAATAGAATCTCAGACTGACATTTGCCCTAATTTAGGTTTTGCATAAATTACTTAACCAACTAGATCAAAACCAGAATCCAACTTCACCATTGGATTCCTTAGGTCAAAATTGGGGTTTGTACCAAAATTTGGTCCCAATCTGAGACTGTCTTGACCTAGTTTGCAATTTGGTCCTGTCGTATCACACATATGCCCTTAACTTTCAAAATCCTTACAAAAAGGCCCCTAACTTTGTCATCATTTTCACAAACAGGTCCCAACCACCATAAATCCTATTCCAACAAACTCCAGTGACCTAAATTTGGCAAGTTCTCCTTGATTCCTTAACGAATCCCTCTCAAATTTGAAAGGAAAGTTCGTCAAGGAATTCCCTTCCTTTTAAGTCAATTCCCACACCCTAAAACCTTCCCAATCTCTAATGCAAACGCATGAGAGATTTGGGTATCCTAGAGAATTCCTACTCCAGTAGCTTTCCAAGCTTGGGAAGCTTGCTTCCCAAGCTCAAAACTCCCTCCAGATGCCTATAAAAGGACCTCTAAATCAAACCGAAGATCCCACGTTCGTTCTCGACCTGAAATACCCCTCCTTCCTCCCTCCTCTCCCGTCAAGAAGCTCCATGACGTCCGGTGACCTCTTCCAACTCCATTCCTCATCCGTTCGCAATATCAACGACGGATCTACATTTCTCTTCTTCCTCCGCGCGTCGCAATACCTGTAGCTGCTCAAATCTACATCTTCTTCACCGTCTCCCACTCATCAGAGCCTTTGTCTTCTCCAGAGCTGGTGTACCCCCGGTAAGGAAAATCCGCCCCTTTCGTCTGATTATCCTAGGTTAGATTATTTCCTCTCCACTTTTAGGTTAGATTTCCCTTTCCTTATCCCTATTTCAACCCCTCGACACCGTCGCAAGTCACCTTCGTATCCTGTAGCTTTTCCCTACCAGGAGGGGTGACGTAATAAAATGCGGAAATAAATATAAACAATATCACCAAAGAAAACCAATCACACAATGTACACAATTATTTTTAGGTGGAAACCCAAACCGGGTGAAAACCACCACCTAACCCTCTCAAGTTAGGATTTTCCGATCAACCAAGTTGATCAAAATCCACTAAACCGAATCACTTTAAACGAGGGTGATTCAACCTCAATTACAACCACGCTACAAGTACGAGGGTAGCGTTCCTCAACCCCTTCTCTCCACGAGAAGGATTTTATCCCACAAAGGAGACGGGAATTCGCAAAGCGAATACCCAACCAAAAGACAAAGATAAAATAAAACAAGTAATCCTACAGAGCCAACAAAGGAATTTAAACCTAGCTTCTATAGGAAATAGGAAACTCCCCTTTGCAAGGAGTGCGTCGAGTTGATGACGCGGTGCGTGAGCCACGCAACGGTGCAACTTCGCTCTCGTGAACTACAGCGAGAGAGCGGGTGCGTGAAGCTTGATGTTCTCAAGAGAATGGAGCTTGAGCTTGGAGAGCAAGAGCTAGCTAGGACACAAGAGAGTGGAACTATGTTGCTTGGGTGTCTCTAGGTGTGTCATAGTGTATCCAAGTGTGTCTTGGTGTCTCTAAGTGTGTGTTGGTGTGTCAAAGGCTCCCCTCTATTTATAGAGGCCTTAGGAAGGCTTTGGAAGGCTTAGAAAAGCTTCCATAGCCGTTGGGTGCAAAGCCCAAGAGAATCAGGTCGAAATCAGGACAATGATTGCGCTTGACAAGGTAATCAGACGTCTAACTCTGGCATCAGACGTCTGGAAGGCCACTTTAAGACATCTGATTTCAAGGTCAGACGTCTGATTTCATGCGGGTTTCCTCCTGACTTGGATCAGATCTAAACAGGGTTTTTGTGCAAGTCCATCAGACGACATACAGGACGTCTGGCACTATGTCTGGACGTCTGGAAACCTACTTTTACTGTGGGAATGGATTTTCCAAATGTTGCAACGGCTAGAAAATCGCTGAGAAGAGATTTTGGGTCAGCCGAGGCAAAACGGTCATTTATCAGACATCTGGAAAGGCCTAAGGACGTCTGATAAGGCTCTAACGGTCATAATCTGCAGTGCCTGCTAAGCAGCCAACGGTCCACTATCTGGACGTCTGGCAAGTCCATCAGACGTCTCCTAAGACGTCTGGTCTAAGGTCCGGACGTCAGATTTCATCAAACAGAACTAACTATGTCCAGCCTAATAGATATCAGACGTCTGAAACAACAGTCAGACGTCTTAAAATACTTTATCAGACGTCTGATTTGAGAATTAGACGTCTGGAAGTGCTGTTTGAACCCTATATTGGTTTTCTAAGTGTTCTACAGAAAACCTTAGTATCCTAGGGTTGTGCAGGTGTTCCTAGGACTACTGTTAGGGTACTTTGAGGCTCTTTAACATAATATTCTAAGAAAATAAAGACAAGAGATACAAGAAAGGATTAAAAAGAATCTATCCTATTCTTCTTGTCTTCTATCTTCAATCTGTCGCTCCACGCGAACCTCCTCTGTTTTCCGTCAAGCTCCTCCAATCCGTCCTGGATGCGAGCTCGAACTCTGTTTAAGCACGTCTACATTTGCAATTGACCTGAAATCTAGGACTCAAATTGCAAATGTTAAATAACACGTGTTTTGTTATCATCAAAACAAATGATCGTGGTGCTCTAGCACCAACAATCTCCCCCTTTTTGATGATGACAAAACCATAAATAATAATGCAAAAAAAATCCTCCTAATAATTGGTTTTACATTTCCTATAACTCCCCCTTAAAACATGCTCTTCTATGAGTTTCTTTTGACAAAGGTAATGTCCTCCCCTTTTTTTTATAACAACAAGATAGCTATTATTTTTCTCCCCCTTTCTAAAGGAAATTTAGCTACCTTATATCTCCCCCTTAAAAAATGACAATTAGCTCATAAAATTTTTTAACTCCCTCTATCTAAATGCTTATGATAAAAAAGATAGGGTAAATGATTTTTACCTCACCTACCATGGCCAATAAAATGGCCTGAATGGTGGTGGTGGATGCCACATCGGATGGGGCTCCCATCCGTAGCTTGGAGGCCCAGGCATCGGCGCCGGTCTCCAATCTGGTGGTCGATGTGCGGCCGGTCCGTCGTTTGTTCGCCGTCTCGTCGGTCTTCTTGTTCTCCTCCTTGGTCTACTCCTTGGTTCTCTCAACTCGAGTTGACCAGACTTGAGCTTGTAGGTCCAGTCCTTTATGTTGTAATTATCCATGAACCCTACAAAACAAGATTCTAATTCTTTTTTCGGTATCCAAGTGGGCTTGGATCCGGATCGATTAGCGGGTCTCCTTAATGGAGATCCTTTCTCAATCTTAGGGCTATATAAATCATCTACTTTGTTGATTAATTTGTTAGAGTTTTCCCTAAGACATGCAATTTCTTTTTCTATAATACTCATCTTAGTCTTTAAATCAGAAATTTTTATTTTTAGACTAACATTTTCCTCAATCAATTTATTATTTTCATTGATGAGGTTATGATTTTCTAATAACAGGTTATTATCCTTAGGACTAGTTTCTATGTCCTTGAGTTGTTTTTCTAAGCTATCATTTTCATTTCTAAGAAAACTAAAATTCTTTTTAATGCTATTATTTTCTCTTTTTAGTGATTTACTAACTTCAAAAAGTTCATTAAAAGCTTCTTGTAGATCGAGATTTACCTCGTTGTCGGAGTCGCTTCCGCTTTCGCTGTCGTTGTTGCTTCCTCTGGCCATGAAACCAAAGCAAGCGGTTTCTTCCTTTTTGTGATCTTCTTCCGAGCTTGTCTCCTCATGAGTGCCTTCCAACCTCCTCCATATCTCGTGGGCGGTGGTGCACTCTTTGATTTTCTCGAACTCCTTCAGACTCAACGCGCAATACAACGCGTTCATTGTTTTTGCGTTGAGAGAGAGCTCCCGGATCTGCTGCTACGAGTATCCTCAGGCAGGTTTCTCTGGGATGTCGAAGGGGGTCTCACACCTGGCCCAGACCGTGAAATCGGTGGCTTGAAGCCACGTCTTCATCCACAGCTTCCAGTAAGGGTAGTTGCTCCCGTCGAAGAACGGCGGACGAGTCGTAAACTGGCCCTCGGAAATCCTACTTGTGGAGCAGCTTCCCTCCATGATCTTCTTGCCGGGTGTTACTCCGATCTTGCAAGAACCTGCTCTGATACCAAATGTAGCTTTTCCCTAGCAGGAGGGGTGACGTAATAAAATGCGAAAATAAATATAAACAATATCACCAAAGAAAACCAATCACACAATGTACACAATTATTTTTAGGTGGAAACCCAAGTCGGGTGAAAACCACCACCTAACCCTCTCGAGTTAGGATTTTCCGATCAACCAAGTTGATCAAAATCCACTAAACCGAATCACTTTAAACGAGGGTGATTCAACCTCAATTACAACCACGCTACAAGTACGAGGGTAGCGTTCCTCAACCCCTTCTCTCCACGAGAAGGATTTTATCCCACGAAGGAGACGGGAATTCGCAAAGCGAATACCCAACCAAAAGACAAAGATAAAATAAAACAGGTAATCCTATAGAGCCAACAAAGGAATTTAAAACTAGCTTCTATAGGAAATAGGAAACTCCCCTTTGCAAGGAGTGCGTCGAGTTGATGACGCGGTGCGTAAGCCACGCGACGGCGCAACTTCGCTCTCGTGAACTACGGCGAGAGAGCGGGTGCTCGAAGCTTGATGCTCTCAAGAGAATGGAGCTTGAGCTTGGAGAACAAAAGCTAGCTAGGACACAAGAGAGTGGAACTATGGCGCTTGGGTGTCTCTAGGTGTGTCTTAGTGTATCCAAGTGTGTCTTGGTGTCTCTAAGTGTGTGTTGGTGTGTCAAAGGCTCTCCTCTATTTATAGAGGCCTTAGGAAGGCTTTGGAAGGCTTAGAAAAGCTTCCATAGCCGTTGGGTGCAAAGCCCAAGAGAATCAGGCCAAAATCAGGACAATGATTGCACTTGACAGGGTAATCAGACGTCTAACTCTGGCATCAGACGTCTGGAAGGCCACTTTAAGACGTCTAATTTCAAGGTCAGACGTCTGATTTCATGCGGGTTTCCTCCTGACTTGGATCAGATCTAAACAGGGTTTTTGTGCAAGTCCATCAGACGACATACAGGACGTCTGGCACTATGTCTGGACGTCTGGAAACCTACTTTTACTGTGGGAATGGATTTTCCAAACGTTGCAACAGCTAGAAAATCTCTGAGAAGAGATTTTGGGTCAGTCGAGGCAAAACGGTCATTTATCAGACGTCTGGAAAGGCCTAAGGACGTCTGATAAGGCTTTAACGGTCATAATCTGCAGTGCCTGCTAAGCAGCCAACGGTCCACTATCTGGACATCTGGCAAGTCCATCAGACGTCTCCTAAGACGTCTGGTCTAAGGTCCAGACGCCTGATTTCATCAAACAGAACTAACTATGTCCAGCCTAATAGATATCAGACGTCTGAAACAACAGTCAGACGTCTTAAAATACTTTATCAGACGTCTGATTTGAGAATTAGACGTCTGGAAGTGCTGTTTGAACCCTATATTGGTTTTCTAAGTGTTCTACAGAAAACCTTAGTATCCTAGGGTTGTGCAGGTGTTCCTAGGACTACTGTTAGGGTACTTTGAGGCTCTTTAACATAATATTCTAAGAAAATAAAGACAAGAGATACAAGAAAGGATTAAAAAGAATCTATCCTATTCTTCTTGTCTTCTATCTTCAATCTGTCGCTCCACGCGAACCTCCTCTGTTTTCCGTCAAGCTCCTCCAATCCGTCCTGGATGCGAGCTCGAACTCCGTTTAAGCACGTCTACATTTGCAATTGACCTGAAATCTAGGACTCAAATTGCAAATGTTAAATAACACGTGTTTTGTTATCATCAAAACAAATGATCGTGGTGCTCTAGCACCAACAACATCTCCGGCAATCACTCCAGCGAAATCATCAGCTCACTCCACTATTCCAAATTCTTCGCCGACTACCTCATAACCTCCGCCGCACTCCACTCTTCAAAACCCCTCTCTCCATTCGCTTTCTCATCCACCCAAATCCGCTGTCAACCAACCCACCTTTCCGTCGTCATTCCCGACACTGTTCGGCCACCATAGTCACCTTCACGCCACACCGCACACACCACCACATCCGCCATGCTACGGCGAAGCCTGCTGAACCTTCTAACGAGGCTGCAAGGTTATGTTCTTCATTTTAGGTCTTCGCTCCTCTCCGCCATTAACAAGCGAGTTCAAGCTCACTTGAAGCTTGCTTCAGGTCTCGCATTCCCTAGGTTTCGACTCTAGCTGCTGCGGAATCATCCCAGGATCACTCTTGGGTCATCTATTGGAGCAGTTGATCACAGCTTTGACCACAATCGTAAGAAGGAGCTGCTATTGTTGCTACGCGAAGGAAGGGTGGGACTTTAGTCCCACCTCGAAAGCGGGCATTTAGACAAAGGCGCATATATTGATTTTGTTATATAAGCTCTTCTCCTCCTAGCCAAGGGGTGAGGTCCAATACACCCCCACGCACCTCGTCTGTGACACTGCTCACACGAGTCTGGTGCATCCGATTACCTGCCTAGCCAAGAACTCCTCCACTGCCACGCATGGCCGGTAGCCTTGGTCTTGGGTGCGAGTGTACCTGATAACCCGACTATCCAGACTGTAGCCCTGAGAGGGCGGATCCTAGAGAGAAGAAGGAGAGGAAAGCACGCGAGGGCAAGGGGGGTTTTGCTCTCAGGACCAACGGCCGACACTTAGCCGTTTAAAGAATCTTCCCCTTGCACGTGAAGAAGGAAGAAGGAAAGGAAGCCTGAGCAACAGAGAAAGAAGAGAGAAGAAGAGAAGAAGAAGATGGAAAGAAAGAATAGCTGCAAAAAAGGAGCCGCAGAAGAAAAGAAGAGGAAGGGTGCCCTCTTGGCACTGTAGCAGCGAGTGATTTAAATCGTTTGATTGGCTAAATAGACGTTTGAGCATCATTTGAAGTGCACTGTGCACTTATATTACGTGGAATTCATTTGCTTACTACTGTTGAAATATTTAACATAATTGTCAAAGGTAATTGGTGATTCAAATCACCATTTTACCCCATTCTTTTTGCACTATCTGACATTCACTTTCATTCATATTTACTTTGAATTCTATTGATTATATATTTGTGTTGAATTACGATCTTGCGAAGTATTTTTGCCAATTGCTCCCTGTGTTCGACCTTGAACTTTAATTTGAGTAATAAATATTATTTATTTTTTCGTGCTGATTCAATCTATACTACAACATGACGATTTTAAAACCCATTTCAGAGCGAATAACAATAGGATAAATCTCTTCCATCCTACAAGTTATCCGATCCACGTAGGGTAAAATTTACCCAACATCTAAACAAAGAAGCAGCAGCAGGATCGGAGGGGGTGAAAAGAGAGAAGAAGAAGAAATTGTGGTATCATCAAAGGTGAAATCACATGGTCAATAAACTAGAAGGTTATCAAGAACAAAGCATTGACTTCAGTTGAAGATGTGGAGATATGATAACGATATCTAAATCAAAGAACATCAATAGAGCTGAGCTACTAACCATATCAGAGTTAACTGCAACACCACAACATATAATACCCCATATGGTCATTGTCATCCAATAGCATGCACTACCTATGCATAGACCATTGGCTTCCTCTGATCTCCAACACTCTACTGCTACAAAGTGGTTGAATAAAAAGGAGCTGATTGGGTTGCTAGCAATGATGAGGTTGTGATTGACAACAAAATGTTTCCCACCAAAGAGCTCCCCGTTTACTAATGCAAGTGATTGCGCTAGTGCATGCACTAATGGTGACAGTGCTAATGTATAGAACAATGGTGATTGTGTTGATGAGTGATGATAACGTCATCATCAGCCATATCTAGCTTTATTTAGTCATATTCCATCATTAAATGCTCCTACGTAACCACCAGAAGACAATAATTCGTTGCACGTCCTTTCTAAAAGAATAACAAGAAACCAAGGTTAAAACAACAATTTTACCATCCTATCATAAATGCAAAATAATCACGAGGTTTCTCAAGGTTTAATTAAAGGTCAAATAGTCATAAATGTCTAATAAGTGGGGTCAATGTAGACAGAAATGGGTTTTCACGCATTACGAGAATTAAATGACATCTGGAACCCTAAAAATAGCCCTACTTAATTCACCGAGGTTCTAGTCAAGATAAAATTCACTTAAACTCTCTAAAAATCATATAAAAATATTCTCTAGGGTTTGGCATCCTTAATCTGACCATCTAAACCTATTTTGACCTAAAATAGTCTCAGATAGATAGCTGCCCAAATTTGGGTTTCTATGCAATTTAACCAGTCAAACTTGGTGAAAACCTAAATCCGACTTCAACATCAGATTCCTTGGGTCCAAATTAGGTTTGTACCAAAATTTGGGCCCAATCTTGACCTAGTTTACATTTCAGTCCTGTATGACTCTTTTTCTCTCACACATATGCCACTAACTTTTGAAATATTTGCAAATAGCTCCCTAACTTTATCACCATTCTTCGAAAAAATGTCCTCGCATCATTTTTGGGAGGTCAGACCTTCACCGTCGAGTTTCGAGTGAGGATTTCTCACTCGATTCTCAATCAATCTGTCTCAGATTTGAACCAAAAATTCCTTGAGGAATTCTTTCTCAATCAAACCTGGCCTTGGACTCCAATTCTTTCCCAATCTCTCATGCGAACGTATGAGAGATGTGGGTATCTCACATGTGCAAGAAACTCAATGTTTCCAAGCTTGTTTCCAAGCTTGGAACTCCATCCTAAGCCCTATAAAGGCACGCCCAATGCAAGGTCGTGCTCCTTAGCAAATCTTAGCCTGAGAAACTCCCTCCTTCTGCGACCTCCTTCGGATTTTGCTCCGACCACCCTTGATCCCCCTCTTTCGGCCGTCCAACCATCAAATTGGACATCCTATCTTCTTCCCTTCGTCCTCGCGACCCTCTCCAGCTAACTAAAGAGAGGTCATTCCTTTGCCTCACTCATCATCACCGCCTCGTCGTCCTCTTCTCCTTCTCCAACTCCGATCAGACACAACCAGAGCTCTCCAGCCTCCTTCCTCTTCTCTATGACCCCTTATTCCTTCCTCTATCAATATACATCATTTCCCCCTCGCCTACGATTCCAAACGACCACACTATCGCCCTAGATGCCCTCGGCTTCTTCCACTCTGACGAAGCTCCGACGACGCCTTCCCACCGCTCCACTACTCGAAACGCTGCCGCTCTACACCCATTAACTCCGCCATATCCTAGAGAGAAAAAGCCCTCTGGTTATTGAGGCTATTGGCCTCTCCTCAGTGCCACCAGACTGGTGTCGGTTTGAATTGATGACCGGGTTTTGGTTTTGTTATAACGTTGTAGTAAAGCCGGTTATTACCAACATTTCAAATATAAATTTTTTACTCAGAAAATAAAAGAGTTCCCGAGGTCGAACTCAGGGAGCAAGTTGTATTCTAGAGATATACATGTTTCTTTTACAAAATAAAGAAAGAGAGAGGGAAAGAATTTGTTGTTCTCTTCGTTTTCTCCTCGTGATGTTCTTCTTTCTTTCTTTCTTCAGAGCTCCTTCTTCTTCTTCTTCGTTCTGCAGAGGTGATGCTCCTCTTCAGATCTCCTTCTTCTTCTTCCTTGGTTTCTGTCTTGGCCTCTCTTCTTCTGCCTTGCTCAGCCTCTTCTTCAGAGTTTCTTCTTATTTTTCCTCCCTGCGGCTAAGTGTCAGCTTCTTCTTTTCTTTTTCAGCCAGGGATGTCACGCGAAGCTTTCTTCCTTAGCTGCTTCAGGCCGTCGTCTGATTTCCAAATCAGACGACTTAACTACCTGTTGCTACAGTTAGCTTCCTTCTTCTTCCGCGGGTCTTCTTCTTCGCCTGTGCCTGCACACTTCAGAGTTTTTCGTCAGAGGCAAAACCTACTCTACCCTCCCCCCCCCCGCGTCTCTCTTTCTCTCTGAAACCACTCTTGGGAAAGCTCTCCCAGAGCTACCGGGTAACCGGGTTCGGATCAGGCCCGGGTCCAGGCCCACCGGCGTGCGTGGTGGGCGAGGAGTGCAGGTCAGTCTTGAGTCGGGTCGGGTCGGTTCGGGTCAGGTCCGCGGGGCGTGAGCGCGGACGAGACCGGGTAACCGGGCGGGTGAAGGGGACCTCACCCCGTGTGCTGAGGCAGTAAGCCTTCAGCACTTTTGCATCTTATGTCGTTGCGGCTCTTCAGGCGTTTCCGAGGTGGGACTAAACGGCCCACCTCAATTGCGCGCCCGCAGCGGGGAATTCAGCAGGAGATGGCGGCGTCACGCGGGGCTTTCTTCCTCAGCTGCGAACCTGGTGTTTTGCCAAAACTCCTCGCAAGGCCTGGGAGTGAATCTGGGCTTGGCGCTGAGCGTGGCGCGCCTGTAGCTGCAGGCGGAAGCAGTTCCTCCTGCACGGCAATGGCGGCGGAGGTCGGGTGGCCTGTCCACAAGAAAACGGCCTCTCGGCCTAATCAGAGAGTGCCAGGAGCTTCGCCAGGGTGCGGCGAAGCTCGTGTGGGTGGTGGCGAGGCGCGGGGCGGCGTGCGAGGGCTGCCCTAGGTCGGACTGTGGGTCGGAGGATGGGTCTGTTCGGTGGAGTTGCAGAGGGTGATGTGGGGGAAGTGGCAGGGCGGAGGTTGATCAGGGTGAGGAGGCGGAGGTCCTGCGGTGGTCGGCGAGCCGTGTGGGTCGCTGAGGTGATGGGAGCGGCTCGCCGGAGGGTGGTCGGAGACGAAGGGGGTGAAGGTGGTCAGGGTCGGTCGAGGGCTTAAGTGAATAAATTGAAAGCGGGGAAAGAAAGAGGAGAAGAAGGGGAGTAGCTCTAGCTTACTTGCAGGGACGAAAGGGGAGGAACAGGGCGACAGTCGTATCGACTGTCGCCGGAGAAGACGATGCTCAGGGAAAGGGGCGGCGGCGAGCAGAGAGCCGGAGAGGCGCCAGCTGGGTGCGGCGTGGTGCGGGAAGAGCGGGGGAGGAAGTCTCTGCTGCTGGTATTGCGGCAGAGCGAAGAGGTGGAGGGGGAGGAAACCGCCGGAGTTGGTGAGCGTCTGCCGGAGGAAGAAGAGAAGAAAGTTGGGGATTTTCTCCGTCAGATCCAGGCTGCCCTGGTCGGTGGAGCAGCGGGGGGTATTTAAAGGGATCAAACAGGGAGGAAGGCGGAGGGAGACGACGTGTCTCCCTCGCCGGAGGATGGTCGGAAACAAGAACCCATACCGTCCGTGCGTTCGCACGGCCGGTATGGTGGGCTACAACGACCAGGGGGGTGTCCCTGCGACGGTCGACGACGCAGGGCACCCCCGGTTTACTTGCCAGGTCCCCCACCTCACCCTGCGCAGCGCCATGCTCCGCGCAAGGTCGCCGGAGCATGGTGCTGGCAGGTTTTGCAGGAGGGACCTGATTGCAAAGAACGAAGGAGAGTTAGGGGCCAAAATGCGAGGGTTCAAAAGTTGAGGGCCAAAGAGTAAATATATGAGGACCAAAGTGTAAAGTCGGTCAAGGAGGTTTCTTCTTAGGCTCAAGTTTTTATACATGACTAATTAGGACCCAAGGAATCTGATGGTGAATTTCATTTTCATATTAAACCTTGTTTGACCGGTCAATTTGCGCAAAAACCCAAATTAAGTTATTAATTGGGCATGGTTCTCAATGTAGGCCAAAATGGGTTCTAAAGGCCAAATTGAAGGTTCTAAATCCTAGAGATTATTTTTCTATGAATTTTAGAGGGTTTATTCTATTTTTACTTTGCCTCGAACCTTGTGAATTGAAGTGGGTTGTTTTAGGGTTACAGATTTATCATTTAGTTTCTTGGAATTGCTGTAGCCCTTGCTAGATCATTTCATCCCACTTTTATTCTTATTAAGCTGCTTTGACCTATGTTTGGGCCCTGAATTACCCTGTATGCAGATTATATTGGTGAAATTGCATTTTTACCCCTTATGACTTGTTTTCTCCTTAAACTCAGAATTCTCTGAGTTAAGCCTTTCCTTGAGTTATGTAGGAGCTTTTATCCTTTGTATTGGGTCAAAATGAGCTAGTTATGGCTCATGATGAGGTTCTCATCACAGACACCACACCTTCGCAACGTCTTCTCCGTCACCAACAGCCACTCTCCAACCACCATTGAGTTCGCTTCACCACAATGAAGCTTCTAAACCTTTTAATTGGGGTAATAAGCTCGTGCTTTTTATTTCAAGTCTCATCATCCGCGTCTCACCACCGCTAAGTCGACACTGATCTCCACCATCAACCACTGCCCTCCAGACCCATCTCCACCTCTAGGTGTTTCAAGATTCCCTCGCGAACTCAACTGCTACTCCAATTGGTCACAACATCTTTGCCAGCAGCCTTGATTTAGCGAGGACATTCACAGCTGCCAAAGAGTAGGAAGCAACATTATTAGTCCCACATCATGGGATTAGAAGGAGCTGCAGCGAAATATATTAGATTTGTCACACCAGCTATCTGCCTCGAACACACAGGGCATGAGGCCCCCCACACGTGCCTCCTTGTGCCCTCACTCCTCGCCCGTGCACACATGCATGCAAGTCTGGCCAAACCCAATTACCCGGATTCACATACCCGCTTATATACCTGGGTTTGAGAGAGAGAGGAGAAGAGAAATAGAGGAGGAATTGTGAGAGAGAGAGAGAGGGGGGGTTTTGCTATTCCGAGCAATCTCCCAACACTTAGTTGCTGAGGAAGGGTGCGTAGCCCTTGTGTGTAAAGGAAAAAGAAGAAGGTTTTGTGTAGAAGAAGAGAGAGAAGGAAAGCTCTGTGTAAGAGAAGGCTTGAGAAGAAAGATAGAGGAAAGACTAAGGAAGAAGAAGATGAACGGTGCGATTGCATTGTAGCATCTGGACACTGTAGCATTATTTGAATTACTATTCAATAATTTAAGTGCTATGGTTAAAATGCATGCTTGATGATAACGTCATCATCAGCCATATCTAGCTTTAATTAGTCATAATCAAAGAATAAATGCTCCTACATAATCACCAGAGAGATGTAATTCACTGCACATCCTTTCTGAGAGAAATACAATAAAATAGGGGTAAAACTGCAGTTTTAATAGCATATCTCAATTGCAGAACAATTACGAGATTTCTCAGGGGTTAATTAAACGTCAAATGGTCTTAAATGTCTAACAAATGGGTCCATGCAAACAGAAATGAGTTTTCGCCCGTTTCGAGAATTAAATGACATCTAAAATCCTAAAAACAAACCTGCTTAATCTATTGAGGTTATGGTCAAATAAAATCCACATAAACCTGCTAAAAATCGTATAAAAGTATTCTCTAGGGTTTGGTATGCTTGATTTGACCATTGAAACCTAATTTGACCTAAAATAGAGTCTCAGACAGACAATTGCCCTAATTTGGGTAACTACGCAATTTACCTAGTCAAACTTGGTCAAAACCTAAATCCAACTTCACCATCAGATTCCTTGGGTCCAAATTAAGTTTGTACCAAAGTTTGGACCCAATCTGAGATTATCTTGATCAAGTTTGCATCTTAATCCAATCAGACTCTTTCTATCTCATTCAAACCCTTAGCTTTTTGAATTCCTCGCAAAGAGCCCCCTAACTTCATTGTCTTCTTTGCACGCAAGTCCTCATGACATTTTTGGAAAGTTGAACCTTCACCATCGAGTTTCGGGCAAGGATTTCTCGCTAGATTCTCAATCAATCTCTCCCAAATTCAAACTGAAGATTCCTTGGGAAATCAGCTTCCATTTGAGCCATTCCTTGGGCTCTACTTCTTTCCCAAATCCTCATGCGAACCTTTTAAAGGTATGGATGTCAAACGTGCGTGAAAAGCATGGAGTTTGCAAGCTTATGTCCAAGCTTGAAGCCCCTCCCCTTGGCCTATAAATGTATCCCTGAGGTCTAGCCGACCTCTTTAGCTAAGTTGCAGCCCAAAAACCCTCTTCAAACTCCTTCCTGGGCCATTTCCTCCCTAGCTCCGGCGAGCTCCTCCCTTCATCGCTCTCCGGCCTCCCAACGACCAAATTGGAGTGCCATCATCTTCGTCTCCTTCGTCTGAGCCTGGTGTGCCAAAGCCAAGGCCGTCCTCCCCTCTCTTCCTCGCCGTCCACCTCAATGGAGAAGTTCTCTTCCATGGCACTGGCCAATCAAAATCGGCATCCTCCTACCCCTTTTGTCCGTAATTCTAGGGTTAGCTAGGTCCCTCTCCCTCTCTACTTCATTTTTAGCTTCTTTCCTATCCCTTTCGATCCCTCGACACGCTGTTCGCCTTCATCGTCCTCACCTCCGTCCACTCCGGCGAGTCCATCTCACCTCCACAAACCACCAATCAACTCGCCAACCAGCCTATGACCTCTGCCTCGCCTTCCCGCACAAAACCCTCATATTTATTCAACCTTTCGCCAACTCACAACCTCCACCGAACACCGCACCTTCGCATTTCACTTTCCGTCACTGTCCGGCCACCTCATGCACTCTCACACCTCACAGACACCATCGTTCACTTCCTTGCCTCACGGCAATGCTATTGAACCTTTTAACCGAGGCTTTTAGCCCATATTTTGTGTTTCAGGTACAACCCTTTGGATGCCATTGGTGGAGCTGCTTGAGCAAGCTCTAAGCTCGCTCTTCAGCACCTACAGCTCTAGGTGATACATCCAAAGAGCACAAAAAGACTCCAGACTTCAAAGCAGGACTTCAATTAAGAGTTCTTCCCTCAGTGGCTGCTCCAAGTGGCGAAGCAGCTTCAGCCGCCATTGCCCCGCGAAGACCAGTGAAGCCACAACAGCACATAAATTGGAAAAGTGACATCAGCTTGTTGCCTCAAGTCACAGGGGGGTGAGGTCCCCTACTACCCTCATGACGTGCCTTCGTGCGTGTGTGTTAAGAGGTGTCGTTATAGTTGCACTTGATACGTCGATTTTAAAAGAAGTAAACGAAGGTGAGTCCGAGTGTCGATCTCAGGGAGGCGTGGAAATCAGATTTTGTTTACCACTTGTTGTCACGAAAAAGGCGGAGTTTTGCTTACGAAAGAGACGATTTTGAAAAGCGAGAGATAGAGAGAGTTTAGGGTTAGAAAGCTCTTGGTTTTGATCATGCACTTTAAACAGAAATTAAAATGGCAACTAAATGGAAAATAATTTCATTAAACATGCATTCATAGTTCATGGTTTACAATATTAAATACATGCTCCAACAAAAGTAAATGAAAGCTTAAAAGAGAGAGAGAGGTAGAGAGAGAGTGGAGAGCGACGAGGCAGCCACGGCGGTGGAGGAGGCTCCGTCGGCGGCTCGTCGTCTCCGGCGATTACAAGAGTGCCTAAGACTAGCTAGGAGAGGAGTGGAGTAGTTGCAAGTGGGAGAGGATGCCGTGAATGGTGGTAGAAGGGGGTTTAAATAGAGTTAAGGGCTTCCTAAAAGAAGAATGTGCTTTAGCGACATCCAGAACGTCGCTAAAACCGCTTCCAGATACGTCGGTGAAGGCCTTCTGCCGCCGGTCAGCCGCCCGCCCCTCTCTCTCTTCAGGCGCGATCCGTGGATGTCGAACGAGAGCCGTCCGATTGAAGATCGGACGGCTGAGATCCTCCCGCGCCTGCGCTAGGATCGCGCTTCGGGCGCGCGTGCGCGCGCGCGTTCCGCCCGGCGTGCGCGCGCGCGTGGGAGGTGGGGCGCTGTCGTCGCGCCGCGTGGCGCAATCCTAGCCGCTCGCTTCTGATCGCGTGGCTCAATTTTGCCGCGCCCTTCGCTCGCAATTGATTTCCGCTTCGCGCGATTCGAACGCGCGTCGCCGCGACGCGGGCGTGCGCGCTAACCGTTGCGCCACGCCCGCGCTTTGTCGCGGCGACCGCGGGCGAGCGCATGGATCTCGGCCGTTCGATCGAAGATCAACGGCCGAGATGCGTCCTTGGCTGGCTTGGGGGCGTGCGAGCGGCGGGGGCGGGGCGACGTGGCGCGTTCTAGGCCGTTGATCTCCAGATCAACGGTCAGGATTTCTTGGGCCCATTGTGGGAGCTCCGGATGTCGGATTTGGCCGATCTTGAGTCCGTTAGACTCCGTTCGTCATCCTGAATCCATCTGTGCGGTCTGATTGCTCATCTGAGGCCTGCTTTGACAAATGCTTTACACAAATGGCCATTAATACAGTTTATAAGCAATCTTGGTACTTGATGCATGCAATGCTCCTATTCTACTTTATGTTGTGCCTTTTATTCTAAAGATGGGCCATATTCAACCTAATTACTACCCCCTTGCGTGGTGTTATCACCTCACGCCTCGCCCACGACACTACTCCACGCGGGCCTGGCTCCGAACACGACCCTCTTAACTCGCCTTCACTCCTCGACTGCGATTACGCCCGTAGCCCTAGACACAAGTACGTGCTTGACCCGAATACCCAATCTGATTACCTGGAAGAGAGAGAAGGAAGAGAAAGAGAGAGCGTGAGGTTAAGGGGGGTTTTTTCTCTTCAGTGTTCTCGACACTTGGTCAATTTCAGAGGTGAGTTCCCTCTGTGCATCAAAAGGGCCAAAGAAGGAACAAAGAAGAAGAGGAGAGGCAAAAGAAGAAGCAGAGAAAGAGAGAAGCCAAGGAAGAAGAGGAGAATCGTAGTGGAAGAAGAGAAAGAGAAGCCAAGGAGAAGAACCAAAGGCAAAATAGAAGAAGAGAAAGGAAAAGAACAACAGCATAAGAAAAATCAAAGAGGAGCACTGTAGCAACGTATTTTAAGATGTCTAATTATCTGTTCCCTCATTTGATTATATTTGAGTAATTGCTATATGTGTTAGATTAATAATTGGTGATCTAAATCACCAATATTTTGTCTAGATTTCTTCTTGACTCTTCATATACTCATGTCATACATTGCATATTAGATTTTGAGTAATTAATTATGCTCATTTACATTATTTGTTGAGATTAGTGCGTGAATTCCATATTTGCTCCGAGAGAACGACCTCGGACTTCATTTCTGACATTCGAGTTATAAATTTTATCTGTTTTTCACACTGATTCGATCTATACTACAATGTAACAATTTTTCAAACACTGATTCAGAGCAACCAACATGCTTGAATGTGCATCTAAAAGGTGATTTAAATCACTACTTTTTGGGATATTTCCATTCTTTTTACCATGATAAACTCTTCATACACTCATATTATATATTGATGATCAATTTTGAGTAATTAGTATTCATTACAAATCATTATTGGCTTAATTATTATGCTCATTTATATTTCAATTGAGATTAGTGTGTGAATGCAATACTTGCTCCCTGCGTTCGATCTCATACTTCAATTTGAGTAATAAATTATATTTGTTAATGAGCGATTTTAATCTGTACTATGATATATCAATCCTAAACACCGATTTCACTCGTTGAATAATCAGTAAGAAGCACAAAGCCATTGTAATTGCTAGAACTGTCATGAATGCTGGCCTTGAGATCAAGTGATTACTGTTACAAAATAAATGCAAAGAAACGTCATTAATCAATTAAAATAATAATAACATAATTGATGGCATCGCCATCATCCTCTATAACTAACTTAATTTGTCTAAGTCCTAAGGTTAAATTCACCTAATTAATATATTAAAATGGCACAACTCAATCAGGGCTGAAGAGAGAAGAATTAATAGAAAAATGGGTTAAGTATGCAATTTTCACGAACATTTATAAATGCAAAATAGCTGTAGGGAAAGATTATGATTAATTAAAGGTCAGTTGAACTTAAATATCCTAGAAGTGGGTTGATACTGAGTAATTTAAGATTTTCATTCAAATTGAATGTTAATCCTTAATTAAATTAATTAATTTCCACCCCGCTTCAATTAAAATAGTTTAAATAAAAATAAATAAAATTGAAACCACCTAAAAATCAATTAAAAATATTTTATAAATTTTGAAACAGTCAATTTGATAATCAAAACGAGTTTTGACCTAAAATAGAAATATAGGCAGGTATTTAGTACATTTTGAGTCTAAACATAAATTGACCGTGCAAACTATATCAAAACCCAAAATTGAAGTCACCATCAACTTTCTTTTGTCCAAATTAGGTTACCATAAAAATTTAGGCTCATTTAGACTTCATCTTAGCTAAGTTTACAATTTGACCCTTAATTCTTGATTTCCTTATAAATACCCCCTAACTTTTGATTTCCTTGCATATATGCCCTCGCCAACACCCCCACCTTCCACCTCCGCGTCCGCCGGCCACTAAATCCGACGAGGTGGTTTCCACAACCACCGCCCCTCTCCTCGTGCACCAAGGAGCATTAAATATTCCCCACCTTACGCCGGTTCGTTTCATCGAGATTTGGCACGTCAACTCCCCCTCCTCCTTCCTCAACATTGCTGAAGACCAGCATTGGAGCTCCTCATCCTGTTTTTCTGGCTCTCTATTGCTGTAATTATTAGAGGGCTTCTTCTCCCCTCGTCGTCGTCGTTCTCCCCATCAAAGGAGTTGGTTCATCAACCTCTTCTTCGCTCCAAAATCCATCACCTCCCCTTTCTCCTCTCACGCATCCGACAAGAACATTGGCCGTCGTCTCCGTCCACCTCGTCCTCTCCTAGGTACCCCGTCCTCTCTCTCTCTTTCTATAATTTAGTTAGGTTCTTTTAGATGTCGGAAATACCCACAAATATCTCCTCTACGCCATCATCTTCCTCGCGGGTGGCGAAACTCTGGCCGCAATCCGGCATCCGCTCCAGCCACACGTCCTTGACGCTCCTGCCATCCTCCCTCCTCGCTGTTCACCTCACAACCTCCACCTCAACGAGGGGAACAAAAGCCCTCTCTCAATCGAGGGATTCAAGACTCGCTGTACTCCCCCGAATGCACCCACTCCACGTTGTCGTTGAAGCGTCTGATGGCCTTGCTCCGACTTCGAAGCACCAATCCAACCACGCCACCACCTTCAGTGAACCACGGCGGAGCTCCCCGACTCCTTGGATTGGAGTTCCATGCCTCCACTCCTCATCCAACCTCCTCGCCAGACCACGCCTCCGTCTACCTCCCCCATGCGTTCTACGGCCATCTCCAAGACCCAAAGCTTCTGGTGAAGCTCCTTGAAGCCAAAAGGAATCTATTGCTACCTGCGACAAGAAGATTCATGCCTTGAGGACAAGCTCTGACTTCACCAAAGCACACCATGCATTCGCTACTGGAATCGTAGAAGGAGAAGAGGAAGGAGAGGAGGAAGAAGGCCAGGGGCAGATTCGCAAAGTGCAGGGACCTACTCACAGAAGAAGAAAGTAGGCAGGGACTTAGTTGCAAACTCACAAGGATCTGATTACATCAATTCACGTAAAGATTTGCAAGGTTGTTGATTAAGTTATGCTTTGAATAAACTTTTATTGTTATAACCTACTCGGATATTTCTATTAATGATTATTTATTACTTAATCTCCTTAAGACTTGATTATTCCATTTTATTGATCAATAAGTAATTATTTATCCCCTACACTTGAGTTGCATTTAATATCACTATATGTAGAACCAAGTGTAGAAATTGAACTTGTTTGAATTCCTGGATAATTTGTATATTCGTTGGACTATTATTATTAACTTGATATAGTACTTGACTATATCATTTCTCAATTATTTTCAATTATACATCAATTAACATATAGTTTCAGCGAATCTATTATTGAATTGTGAACTTAACCCTTTAAACTAGATTTCTTGCATGGAAACCAAATTAATTGTATTTAGTTCCTAAGTGTTAAAATCTAAATAGTGGTAATCTCACATTACTTACTCCCAGAGACAACCTCGGGATACTTTTATTTCGAGTTATAAATTTTAAATATTCATCACGCTTCTATCCTCCATGGTACAATCGAAATGATTTTTAAAACACAGTAAGAGCACTGTTAGTCACTTGAAATCGGGTTTTAAATCATTGCATTGCTGTATAGTCAAAATCTTGCAAAAAATAGATAAAATTTATACTTGAAAAAGTCCAAGGTCGTTTACTGGAAGTAGGAATTCGATTCTCAAGATTGCAATTTTAAACAATAGAGATAAGAAATTATGATCAGAAATTGATTCAGAATAATGTGGCAATAATATCAAGTGTCAAACTGCAAAAAGAGTGGAGTAAAATGGTGATTTGAATCACCAATTACTCCCTACAATAATAACAAGTAGCACTCAATAGCAATGAATGAAATAAACTCGGATCAAACGTCTGATTGATGGATCAGACGCCTTAAACGTCTGATTGAACAGTGATTCTGTCTTCTTCTTCTGCAACTCTTCTTTTCCTTTCTTTCTCTGCTTCTGCCTTTGATTTTCTTCTTCCTTCCTTTGGTTTCTGTCTCTTCTTCTCTTATTTTTCTTCTCTGCTTTGACTTTCCTTCTTCTCTTTCTCTTCACGCACGAGCCTCCTTCTTCCTTTCTTTCTCTGCTTCTCTTCTTCACACAGAGGGGGAAGGGGTCTTCAAATTTGGCTAAGTGTCGCCACTTCTCCAGAGAGCAAAACCCCTTTAACCCCCTCACGCTCTCCTCTCTTTCTCTCCTTGGGTCACACTCTCTCAAAGCATTTAACAGTACCAGGTATACGGGTAGTCAGACCTAGAGCACACCCGGGTCCAGGCTCACCAGCGGTGGGTGGTGAGCCATGACTGGATAGCTTAGGCGGGTAATCGGGTGCACCAGGTTCGCAGGGGTAGTGTCACGGACGAGGCATGTAAGGGGCGTGAAGGACCTCACCCCTTGTGTCTGAGGCAATAAGGCCGTAACACAAAATTAATTTAACTCACTGCAGTCGTTCGTAAACTTCCGATGTGGGACTATGTCGTCCCCTGTTCTTCGCACAGCAGGTAGCAGCAGCTCCTTCGTCCAATTCCAGTCAAGTCCCGGTCAAAGGACTCAATTGGTCCTTGGGTGTTCCTGGAAGTCTTCCACTACGTCTGGAGTCGAAGATCTGGAGCTGCAGGTCTGAAGAATGCTTGGAGCAAGCTTCGAAGCTCATGAGTTAATGGCGATGGGGGTCGGTACCTGAAAACAACAAGGCCTTCCGACTGCATCAAAAAGCTCAGGAACGATTGCTAGAGCACGGCGAGTGTGATGGGGGAAGTGGTGTGCTGTGAGTATGTGTGAAGAGGTCTGTCAACCTCGCGGAGGGTGGCCGGATGTGGGTTTATTCGGCGGGGAGTTCGAACGGGAAATCATCCTAGCAAAGTTAGGGCTTTTACTCCTAAGGTCGAGGCGGAGGTGTGGAGTGTGGAAGCGGCAGCGTAGGTGGTCTGTGGTGGCCGCTAGCACTTGCCGAAGGTCTGCCGACGAGATGGAAGACAGAGTCGCAGAGGGTGTTGGCGGGGTCGAATCGGAGTGTTGATGGTACTGTCGTGATGAGGGGAAGCTGAAGAGGCAATGTGGGAAGTAGCGAAGGATAGGGAGCGGAGATGGCGCCGATTGCGGTATGGCCGGTGTCGGAGAAGGAAGGAACTCCGGTAGGGGTTGGACGGCAAGGACGAGGAAGATAGGGGCGTCGGCGGGTATTGCTCAACATGGAAGAAGGTAGGGAAGAGGAATCTGCCGTCGGTATTGCGGTCAGACAACGAGAGGAGGCAGGGAGAGTCACCGAACGTCGAGGAGCACTTCGGCCAAGAAAGAGGAGAGGAATTGGAGGTGTTCTAGGCCAAATTCGAGCGTAGGATCTTCGGTTTGATCTGGGGAGTCTTTTATAGGTCATCAATGGGCGAACGGGGCTTGAGACTCAAGCTCCCAAGCTTGGAAAGCTTCATCAGAGATAGAAATTCAAATTTCATTTGATTTGCATGGCACTTTGGGCAAATCTTGGAGCCCAAGATGTGGCTCAAATGGAAGGCAACTTCGTCAAGAATCTGAATATCTATTTTAGGACTGATTGATTAAGAATTGAGCAAGAAATCCTCGCTCAATCTCAACGGTGAAGCTTAGGGTTGCCTTTAACGGTGCCAGGGACCTTTTTGTGAAGACGATGAAGAAGTTGGGGGGCTATTTGTAAGGATTTTGAAAGTTAAGAACATATGTGTAATCAGACAAGACCAAATTGCAAACTAGGTCAAGACAATCTCAGATTGGGCCCAAATTTTGGTACAAACCTAATTTGGACCTAAGGAATCCAATGGTGAAGTTGGATTTTGATTTTGACCACATTTGACTAGGCAATTTATGCAAAAACGTAAATTATGGCAAATGTCTGTCTGAGACTTTGTTTTAGGTCAAGTTTGGTTCTGATGGTCAAATTAAAGATGCCAAACCCTAGAGAATATTTTTATATGAATGTTAGAGGGTTTAGGTGAATTTTATCCAGACCAGAACCTCATTTAATTAAGCAGGTCTGTTTTTAGGATTTCAGAAGTCATTTAATTCTCAAAACACCTGAAAACCCTTTTCTGTCTGTTCTAACCCACTTGTTAGCCTTTTAGAACCTTTTAACCCTTAATTAACCCTGAGAAAACCTGTGGTCATTCTACATTCATGATATGATGGTAAAATTACAATCTTAACCCTGCTTTCTTGTCTTTCCCTCAGAATGATTATGCAGTGACTTAGGGTTCTCTGGCAGTTATGTAAGAGCATTTAATGACCTAATCAAATCAAATTGAGCTAATTATGGCTCATGATGGTGTTCCCATCAAGCACGATAACAATAATATTATTATATATATTGTACATATTATATTATAATATATAATATATGTTGTATGTATTTTATTATGTAATATATACAATATATATTATATATATTATATATTATACTTCTCCTTCAAAGATCTCCACTTATCGGCGAGCTGGGAAGTTACGCCTGGAGACCATGTAGGAGATAGTGTTGATCCAACATATATTGCTGTTGATGAGGGCACTAAGGAGGAGGAACTTCCAGTAGGAGGAGGGGATGAGAGGGAGCTGATAACGAGGAGAAGCTACCAAAGGAAGAAGCCAAAGAAGATGAGGGATGCGCAATGAGGAGGACGATGGGGACCAGGAGGTGGAGGGCAACAATGCTCGAGAGGAAGCCGAGGAGCTTGCTAGCATGGTAGGTGGAGTTGAGGAAGGTGAGGTAGAGTTGGGTGGTGGAGAGGAGGGACTTGAGTTGGGAGGAGTAGATAGGGAAGTTTGTGTTGGGGCCATTGATTGATTGGAACCATATTGCTGCTACAAAGTAAGGTCAAGGAAATTTTCCTCCCATAATAACTATTTCCTTTAAAATGAAAGATTATTAGCTTCAAATAATTGTTTTGTACAACTAAATTTTGAGAGGATGCAGTTCATTACCTTGATTGTTACCTCGTTGAGATGATGTTATCCTTCTTGCACATCCTCATCTTCTTCTCAACAATGCTTCTCTGCGATAATCAATCACCCTCAGAACTCACTAATTAACTATGGATCTTTGTAACCTTCTATATGAAGAGCAAATGGGTTTGGCATTTCACGAGTAACCCTTTGATTCATATTTCAAGGTTTCTTATAGTAATTAGCAACAGTTCAAGTCAATTAGTTGGGGTATTACAACCATCTCCAATAAAAAATTTCTGTCGATGAGAGAAGAGCCACTCCTCTCCACCAAGGAGGATGGTGCATGGCTTGAGTTCTTCGTTATAACGATATCTAGAATTCTATGAGTAAAATTGATGGTCGAGACTCTAGTCAAGATGAAGCCTAGTTGGGTGCAACATAGTAATCACCGAATCAAGCATCCTTTTCTTCCAATTAAACAATCTATAGAATTTATCCCTTAACAATTGATGAGTTTGGAATTATGACAATAACCGGTAGGTCTGGAGATCTAAGAAATGTTTCTTGATATAGTCTTTTGCAAACCTTTCGTTTTGGTTCTGATACAGAGGACCACGTATATATAAAAATGTTGCAACGGTGCAAAAGATACCCCATGTGGTCATTGTCATCCAATAGCATGCATTACCTATGTGTAGACTGTTGGCTTCCTCTGATCTCCGATACACTACTGCTACAAAGTAGCTGAATAAAATGGAGCCGATTAGATTGCTAGCAATGTTGAGGTTGTGATTACAACAAAATGTTTCCCACCACAGGGCTTCTTGGTTACTAAAACAGCAATGCAGGTGATTGCGCTAGTGCATGCAATGATGGTGGCAATGCTGATGTATAGGACAATGCTGGTTGTGTTGATTAGTAAGAAGCACAAAGCCGTTGTAGTTGTTAGAACTGCCAAGAATGATGGCCTAGAGATCAAGTGATTGCTGTTGTAAAACAAATGAAAAGAAACGTCATCAATCAATCAGAATAAAATTAGCAGCAAGCATGTTGTATGGTTTCAGTTGCATATACCATTGAATTTAACATACTTTTGAAAGGAGTTCAACTACTTTGGTAACTTGTAGATAGTTTTGTAAGTATGATACTGTGTGTTCTTATCCTTTAAATTTTACTTCTATGGCATTTCCATCCAAGCAAAAATGTGAGTTTCAATGATACAACCGACTAATTTTTGTAAAATGAAAGCTTGGAAATGCTAGTTAGCTGCACGAATACGAATGGCCTATCAAAAAAGGTTTATCAAGATACACAAAGGGGAATAAAAATAATAGTAGTTCAAGATAAGGATCTCTAAATTTGAACCTCAACATGAATGTAGTCCTGAAACATTAATAAAAAGTATCAACTCGTGACTCCCCCCACTCACTCTTCCACTTGGCTCCCACCTCCATTCGCAACTCCCACTTTGACCCCCCAGCCTTAATTCACGAATTGCAATCCATCGATCATTCATTCTATATATTTTTTTCTTATAGCATAAACGATGGCTATTTTGGATAGGTCTGTTGTAAGCATTTTGATGACATGAAATTCTATTAAAAGTTCTTTCCATCTCTTCTCCACCACATACCCTTGGAATGTTCGCTTGCATGCATGAATCCACCAGTTTCCTCTTATATATAATCACACCGCCACGTGTTTAGTCTACAGCCTCCTACTGCAGGTAAATATCTGTTGGAAGATTCCAAAAGTTCTAATAACCCTTGGCTGTTGTCCTAACAGAGTTGTAATAGAGGTTTGACAACCTCCTTCCCCTTGCCTATAAACAGACCTCTGTATTGCACGAGTAAGGGCAATGAAATAACCATTTCATACTCTGATTTTGTCTCTTTGATTTCTCTAATTAATATTAAACACCTTCCTGAATCTCCCTCCCTCAACACAATGTCACCACCACCTGCATCCCCGTTGTAATGGCTTAGCTTGGTGGCAGCCACATAGCTCCAATTCATCAATGGCCCCAACAAAAACTTCCCTACCTACAACATTTAATATAATAATAATAATAATAATATTATTATTATTATTATTATTATTATTATTATATTATTATTATTATTATTATTACATACATTGTATATATTTTATATTTTATATATTATATTATAATATATATTATATATTATAATTCTCCATCAAGGATCTTCACTTGTGAGTGGGCTAAGAAGTTGCGCATGGAGACCATGTAGAAGATAGTATTGATCCAATATATGTCGTTGTTGGAGAGGGCATTGAAGAGGAGGAACTTCCAGTAGGAGGAGGGGGATGAGAGGGAGTTGGTAACGAGGAGGAGGTATTGAAAGTAGCCGAAGAAGAGGAGGGACGTGCCAATGAGGAGGAGGTGGAGGGAGACAGTGCCCAAGAGGAAGTCAGAGGGGCTTGCTAGCGTTTGGAGGCAAAGGTGAGGAAGATGAGGCGGAGTTGGGTGGTGGAGAGAAGGGACTTGAGTTGGGAGGAGTAGATAGTGAAGTTTGTGCTGGGGTCACTGTACATATTATATATTATATTACAATATATATTGTATATATAATATATTATCCTTCTCCTTCAAGGATCGATTATACTTCTCTTTCAAGGATGCACCAGGCTTTGCAACTCTCAAACACTTATATCTAACATCTTCATACCAGTCCATGGGGTCATCAAGCACAACAGAACAATGAGAATCTTCCATTGCAATGCATTTGTTAATATTCTTCTTCTATCCGTCAACAATATACCTATCAGGAACGACGTCCATCTGATTTTCTTTCAATATAAATAGACAATGGCAACACAAAATTCCTTGAGACTCAAACAACACACACAAACAACTAACCATCTATTCGTCTTTAGAAAATAATACCCTAAACAATCTGCTTGAAAAAATTGGAACCATCATCTAAACAAATTCACTTCAACTCCAAGACATCAATCATAAAAGATAATTCCGTAACCATCAACAACTCCCCAGCCAACCCGACTTAAATGGAGAATTCCCATAATCTGATCTTGAAATCTTCTAAACATTCCAACCATGTACAACCCCAGAATCAGCTCTTCCATAAATAAGCCAAGATCACTCATAGTAGTTTCCATAAACAAGCCCGGATCACTTGACTACTTTCTGTGAAGGGTACGTATGTCTGGTCCTTGATGTCTCCCGAAGCAGTCCAACAATTCGTGGAGACAACCGGTCAAGCAATCCAGATGAAGACACGAGGGGGTCCGCAAAGGACATCCTCTCCACGCCACAAGATTTCGCCACCTGTTCCAAGTTATGGAGGAAAACCGACCCGACCGTCAGCCTCAGAAGGTACCCGAAGAAGTACAACAAAAAATCCATACTCCTCAACGGTCAACCACGTACACTCCTCCTCCACTGTTGCCACCTCTTCATCACCACCACCACCACCTCCACTTCCCACCACTACTCCCTCCGACGTATTTGTTACATGCATTGTTCATGCTCTCCCACTCGTTGCACGACCACGACCACAGTGATGCAACCAACGGTGCACCCGCTAGCTTCATCGCGAGGTCGATTAGCAGCATGTGAGACGCCAGCGTTCAGCCGGTGCTCCCCACCGTCGCGAATGCCCCCGTGGCTGCTGCGTTCAGGAGCAGCACCACGACCAATCTCCCGTCCCTCGTTGCACCACCACACGTGGCGCGTACTACCTCTCCTGTGAATGGTGCGGCCACAGATGCGAACTTACGCAAGGGTCGCCACGACATTTAGAAGGAGGCACGTGTGCACCTTGCGCTCCCGTGGCGTGTCCAAGACCGCACCAGCCAACGCGGTGTAGGCGACTGCGCTGATTCCTACGTAGCTTGCGCTCAGGTCCACAACCACTCGTTAGCGGGCCGGGAAGTTGCCCACGGAGACCATGCAGGAGACGGTGTTGATCCAACATATGCCGTTGTTGGAGAGGGCGCTGAGGAGGAGGAACCTCCTGTAAGAGGAGAGGGACGAGAGCCGATGAGGAGGTCGGCGATGTGGAGCGAGAGGTGGAGGGCGGCGGTGCCCAAGAGGAAGCCGAGGAGCTTGTCGTTTTCAGTGACCCATTCCACATGTCAAGCTGCTCTATCCAAGTCACACGTGATGAAGTCCTGTTCTGATGTAGACGACCATCGCATCTACCATAGCTAACCAGCTCCCGTTTCCCATACCAAAACAGTGTTTTCTACCTTTCTTTTCGATCTATATATCATTTGACGATTCCATAGCATTGAATCCAAGCCCCCATCACTAGCATTGAGCAAAATTTCCTAGCTGGTCAGTTAAACTTTTATTCATTGCTACCTTTTTTTTTATCCCTCAACTTAACTACTTATGATTGATTGTACATATATAGCTGATTACCATTAAGAATTAATATCACTGGACAATCATGTTGGCTCTGCGTAACCAATTACAACCTCCCCGGCCCTAACGTATTGTAGTGTTGTGACTCGACCTTAGGAGGGTGTATTTCAGCTCTTCTATCATGCCTTTATGACAAGGCAATTATTCTAACTTACTCCTCAGCGCTCCGAGATTTCCATGCAAATTATGCTGTACAAATTCATGAAATTTCAGCAAAAATGCAAAATAGCTAAACTAAAGAGGAATTTGGTTTACTGAGTAAAAGGAGGATATTACGATTAACGTTGGGTCAAGGAAATTTTCATTCTGTCATAACTATTCCCTTTAGAATCAAAGATTATTAGCTTCAAATAATTGTTTCGTACAACTAAATTTTGAGAGGATACGGTTCATTATCTTGATTTTTACCCCCTCATTGGGACGATGTTATCCTTTCTTGCGCATCCTCGTCTCCTCTCCACAAAGCTTCTCTGCGGCCATCAATCACCTCCACAACTCACAGAAAAAGGGGAAAAAAGGGCTATTATTTAGCTCCAGCAATAATTAGCGATGGATCTTCGTAGCATTTTATACGAAGAGCAAATGGATTTGGCATTTCATAAGTGACCCTTTGATTCGTATTCGAGGGTTCTTATAGTAATTGGAAATTCAAGTCAATTAATCAGGGCATTACGCTCATCTCCAACGAAAATTTCCTGTCAACGAGAGAAGAGTCACTCCACCAAGGTGGTTGGTGCACGTACGGGTTGAGTTCTTCGTTAAAACATCTGGAAGCCTATAAGTAAAATTTGATGGTCGAGACTCAAGTGTACGGACGAAGACTAAGATGCAACATGGGAATCATCGAATCGAGCATACTTATCTTCCAATTAAATAATCTATAGAATTCATCAATCCCTTAACGATAAGTTTAGAATCATGACGGTGACCGGCAGACCTAGGATGTAAGAAACGTTTCCCCATTGCAAATTTAAACACTAAAATAATTATTTTAAAAGTTGATATTATGCAAGAATTTTTCAATTTTATAGTTGACACGGTTAGGGAGGTAAGTTTTGGGTAAATTTTATCTAAATTCGACCTAATCCAATTAAAAAAGAATAGGTAAAATTTAAGAACGGATTTTAATATAGATTTTATCCAAAAAATTTGGATATGAATTTATACTCAATTATCCTATATAAAATTTGAATTTATATGAGATATATAAGTCACATCCTAAATCTTTCATTTCTCCAACCATAATTTTCCTTGTGATTTCCTTCGTGATTTTGAAAGTTGAAAATATTTATGAAATTTTTATTGAATATTTATTTGAAAGATATAGATTTTTTATTTGAAAGTTATTTACATTTACTCTTTCTTTATATTTTTTATATTTTTATTTTTGATATATTTCTATTAAAAGATTCTTTCACAATAATTTTAATGGATATCAATAAAGTTAAAGTAATCTAAACTCCTATGTTTAAAAGTGATTAACAATAAATAATTAATAAATTATATTATAGATTTTTATGTTTTTTACTTTAATTTGATATAATTTGATCGTAGGATAAATTTATAAGTAGATATCCAATTAGTAAATAGATATGAATATAGATATAAATTTAAATTTTTATATCCAATAAATAAATAAGTAAGATATAAATATAAATTTTATAAATAAATATAAATTTAACCAACACCGTCCCCACCCGATCTGTTTGCATCCTAACCACGACGGAAAGCAACAATTTCACTCAGATGTGACCTGCAAATTTATTAAATAGCTATTCTTCATACATTTCCTTGACGTACGTTTGGGCCGCAATAAGGCGATTCACACGTTACGGACCTGTTTATGGGCCACATCTAGGCCCGCCGCAATCAGTAAGCAATATGGTAATTTTCGAACCCAAGTGTTTCAACGATTAATACACCTATACAACAGTTTACATAGGGCTAAATGCAATGTGATAATAAAAAATAAATATACCCTTTTAATGGAAGTACCAGTCCGTTCTGCTTTACTCGTTAAAATTGAAAGTATATGGTGCTTTACATATTACGTGTCATTCATCTCCACGCAAATTGGCAACGACATTAATGAACCAATGAAGAATAGAAACTAAGAAAAGACACTCAAATCGAAAATTTATTAAATAGAATACATATTATCAAGACCTTACATAAACCGAGGACGCATCAAACACGTGCAAAGCAATTACAAAAAAGAAAAAGATCGAGAGCAAACGGATTACACGAGTACATTATTTCACTTACTTCACCATTACAAACTAGAGAGGGGCATCCAATGCCACGGAACATACATAATTCGATCTCTACTTATCCATTTATGATCGTGAGTTGACCTTGCGACAATTCTTACGGATTTCTCCTTTACTCCCAGTGAGGGGCCTAATGTTGCCCATATTCAACATGGAGACTCCAAAGTCCTTGGAGAAGGCATCCACGTTCTCCTTATAATGCTTCACTAACTTTGCACTCTCCGACGTGGTCTCGAATCCCTTGTAGAGCTCGTGATCAGAGTGCAACAACCCCCTCCTCTTCGTCACCCTGTCAAAGAAATCCAAGTCGAACTTTGAGAACGTCCCATCCAAGCGAGCGAAGTTGTTGTCGCCTCCGACAGAGGGGCAGCTCTTGCGGAGGGCGGTGGCGAAGTTGGGGTCTATCTTGTCGGTCTCGTTGTAGATGCGATTGCGGAAGGTGAAGCATTGGGCCAGGCCGACGGTGTGGGCACCCGAGAGGACCACGAGGTCCTTAAGGGAGAGGCCCTTGGATTGGAAGTTGGAGAGGAGCCCGGAGAAGTTGAGGAATGGGGATGGGATGCTTGTGTTCGCCAAGCCTTGATTAGCTGTTCTTGCATCCCTCCTGCCTAATTGAACTTCGTATTGCGGCCCTCCAAGCTGCAGCATTTGTCGATTAATTATTTCGTTGATGTTAGCAACTTGAAAATTAATCATAACATTCACCTCATTATCTTAATTGCATGATTACTCTCTCCTAGCTAACAATGATTTTCCTACAATATTACTACAATAGTAGACAAACATAACTCCTACCTAGGTCACTTTAATTAGATGGTTGTGGAGATGAAGAGTTAGTCTATTTTGTAGGTTAACCTCTATTTACTTCCCAAGTCAACCCTAGCTATACATGTTCCAAACCCCAAGTTATCAAAAGATAACACCCAATTTGAAAACAATGGTTACCGATGTTGTTACAAATTAGATCCCTCTTAAGTATATTTCTTTTCTACATACCCCCCCGTGTATTTAATATCACAGTCAAGTAAACACACATATATATGTCTAAATTAAACCCTGCTAACAAAGTATGTGAACACAAATATATAGGTGCTACCATAGATTCCATCACTTTCCAGCAGACCCTTCTAACACCTCAAGTAAACTAGAATGGAGAGTCGGTAGATTACAAGTTGTAATGCAAGATTAACAAAGGATCTATCTCCTTGTCAAAATGTAACCTGCATTTCCAACTAGGCAATTACCATCTACCCTTTACATTTATATTCATAGATACCATGCACCATTTTGCATTATATATATATATATATGATATACATCTAATATATAAAATTTTGTAGCTTCCAGAGTATACGATGAGTGTGGACATGAATGATAATACCCACATATATATCTAACCATTTACACCTACATAATGAATTGGAGAACCCACATGGATATACAAATTAATAATTAATAATCAAGCAGCTTAATTAATTACGTACGGCGTGGACTGAATCTCGAGCAGCAACAGCGATGATATCTGCACAGGAGACGACACTTCCACCGCATGCAGAGTCCACCGCTACCTTAATCTTGTCGATGACTTCGAACCCTCGGATCGAGTTGAAATTAGGTTTAGCCCTCTTTTCTCCGACGAACTTGCCGGTGTCGTCCAACAGGATGGAGCCATCACACCCCTAATATCAATTGTTTATTTAATTTGTACGAAAAAAGAAACGAATACACCATGCATACTCAGATGCACCCACAATACGTTAGCTAATTAACTCCCTTGCGTTAATTCTCCAATCAACCAGATCAAACATACATAACACTTACGCCTGACTAACGCTCAAATGCAAAATAATAAATTGTTGAAGCAAGTGAAAAATTTTGCATGGATACGCTTCAAGTAGATGAAATTATACGTAGTTTCATTAATTATACGTGTCATCTTAATCTATTGTGGATACCTTGGGTTGTCACAATTAACGTGCTACTTTTTTTTTTGCTAATTGAGGTTTGAATTACCAATTCATCATTCTCTCGTGAAACATTTCAGGGAAAGCTTCAATGTTTCATTCTGGAAGATCGTATATAAAGAGGATGTGAAGATACGTAGAACCAAAGATGAAGGTAGAAATAATTTTAAGGGAGGACATAGTATATAATGAAAGAGCTTGTTACCACATCAATTACTATAAATAAAAATACAAAAATTCTTTTTTCTAAGCTTTTACATTTACGTGTGGTTCAACTTCTTTAGCATTGAACTTTTGTTACGTAGACTCAGGTTCAAAATGCATTTTTCCTGAGATATTCCCCCAATATTATTTTAAGAAATATTTAAAGATTGCTAATATTAAAATGTATAATTTGTTAATGGAAAGATGTGAAGTAAAAATCTATTAAACTAAAGTTGGAAAAACCTTTTTTTCGAAAAGGGAAAAAAAAAAATTTACTATTAGTATGTATCTCTACAAAATTGGATTGGGGGCGGGTTGCACTCGAAAGGAATTTTTTTCTATTTATTAAAGATGAATAGGAGGTTTGTCACATTTTAAAAAACAACAACAGCAGCTTTTACAGTCAAGGTTTGTTGCAATCACCCGTCAATAATAATAACCTCATTTGATAATTTGACAATAAAATGTGTGTGTGTGTGTGTGGGAATATATATATATATATATATATATGGGAAACCATGTAGAAAAGAGTTCTCTTCGGGGGGCTAGATAGCTGCTTGTGAGACTAATTATGACTGGCAACAGACCAATCATACATGTACACTTCCCAACAACCAAATCATGCATGAGTTGGTATGTATAATATTATTTTCATATAGAAATTAAGAAGATCTCACGTTCACAAAGCAGTCATGGAAGTGCATGCGGATGAGCGATGCGCCCATGCGAGGCTCGCGAGCAACAGCATCTTCGACGACCTTTCGAATGGCAGGCAGAGCTTGAGGGCATACTTTCTTGTAGTGGTTGGGGTTGAGTTGCGCCTTGCAGCTGCTGTTGGGCGACACCGCAAGCAGAACACTGAAGCAAATGATTAATGCAAGGACAAGTACATGGCCAGCTGCCATGGTGATTATATATATGATAGCTAGAGAAGATCACAAGAACGCCCTCCTCTATGTACTTGCAATTCGATTTGATTTGTGGGGGAGGAGGAGATTGATGTTGAGGGATATTTATACACACCATTGGCTCAACCTCATAGGTTGGTTAGTTTTTTCAGTGCAACAGTTAGGTCCCATTTGTTTGGTATGTTAAATTTTTAACGCATCACTTAATATATCTGAAAATAAGTTAATATATCCGAAATTTAATACATTTGAAAATAAGTTAACACATCTAAAATTTATGCCATTCTTATTTGTGAAATAACTTTAACGCGATACTTAACATATAACATCAAAACGTGAGAGATTAATTTTCAAATTTGGCCTTAATTTTCAAATTTGATAGAAGGTGAGAGATTGACTACGTGAGTGCATGGATCGGACGTCGATCGGTGCAACAACTAAAGCCGCCGATGCTGACTTTTTGACACATGTAGGAGGGCGAATAATATTGTAAGTTTTGGGATCGATCGAAACGCGTGCATTGTTAACCGGAAAATGCCAGCATAAGTTACTCTTAATTTCCTCAAAGGAAAAAAAAAGGACAAAAAAAAAGGGTAACATTCGAAGATAGAAGCTAGCCAAATCGATTATATTTACTGCTCGTTGAACTAATATTGCAACAACTACCGCACGATTAAAAATCTGCCCTCAATGTACGATGGGGAGAATCTGTCTTAGCACTGCCAACTTCACATGGCCACGCAGAAAAGATCGAAAATAGGGAAAAAAGAGGACAAGTGTGAGGGGTCAAGACGTGGTAGCGTTGGAGGGGTAGTTTGGGCAACAAACAAACTTTTTAAAACACAAAGGTTTTTTCACAGAAATTTAAGAGTGGAGACAAGAAACCAAGCGGGGATAGGCATCCTTGGTGACTTTTAATTTCTTTAAAATTATACAACACAACATCTAATTTGTAGTCCTTGTCTTTACATTTTGCCTCCCCACACCCCCTTCCCAGACAAAAGAAGGAAGAAAGGAAAAAAGAAAAAGGAAAAAACTGAATTCCTGACTCCACCTTTATGCCAATTCAAGGTACATTCATACCTTGCGTGTCTTTCATTAATAACTCCAGAAAAAAATTTTACCTAAATTGTGGGTGATGGTAGAACGAATAAACTAAACAAGTTCTTACTTTAGAAAAAAACCAAACGGAAACCATGCGTGGAAAGTCACCTAAATATCCCAGTCACCTAGCAAATTGAAATCGGAAGTAAGGTTTACAGACGAGCACAGTCAACAAGAACATGGTGTACCTTCAACTGCTACAAATTAAATAGGCATACGTCACTTCCTGGAATCTCTACCTTGGACCTAACCTCTAACGGTCATATAAACAAACTGAGAACAAGCCATGATTGAGAAATTGCACCTAATTCTTAGACAGATGCCACGAAGGGAATTTAGTACAGGCAAAGTCGGTAAGCTGCCAGGTCAACTCCAACAAAACATCTATTGGGTTAAAACCCTGTTGGTACTAACAGTTCCTCTTTTCTTGATAAAATGGAACATCAAGGTCCCACATGCCACCAGCTCCGGTAAGTACATGGCGGGGGCTTAATTTGATAACCGCTAGAGAGCATATCCATGATCCTAACCATCAAGCTATGCCTGGGGACTGTCAGTTCCAACATTATGAACAAGGCCATTGCAGGTTAACGAGTATCTGCAAGGCTGATCAGTTTCAATCCAGCAATGTTACTCAATGCTAATAGAGCCTCCAATCTGCTTAAGCCCATTGATCATGCTGCAACTGGGTCTTGAGAATATTAAATTCATGAGACATTATGCAGATAGTATTCAAGGTCCAGCATGTAACATCAGCACTTTGCTAGTAAAACTCATTCTGCAGCATATGGCAGTAAGGTAGGTCATCATGCTTAGTTACATGAAACTGTAGGTTTTGAGTGCATGCCCCTCTAGGCCTGCTATGTCAAGCTCCATGGGAGGCTTGATTTGCTTCCAGTAAGAACAACAATATTGCAACTTGATAAATCATCTACTTTTAGCGCCCATTGAATAGTGAGAGATCAACAGTATCCACAAATTCTACCTTATATTTCTCCCCAGCTTCTGCTGGCAGCTAGGATTTTCGAGGACTCCCCTTCACCTCCCACTCGTCGAAATTTCACTTACCACACATGCTAAAGCCCTGGCCTATTTCCAATCTTCAAACTGGCTAGAGTAAAGCCAAAAGGCGAGGGAAATAAATACATGAGTCTCTGATTATAGTTCTTTTTCCCCGGAAGGAGGGCAAGGATTATAGTGTACGATGGTTTCTATGATTATAGCATATAACAAGGGAATTCCAGGCCTCCACCTTTACCATAGCAAAATTCCAGGCCTCCTTGCAAAACGGATCAGATTCCAAGCCATGAAGTGGTGTCCATCCCAGCCACATCCATGAGTTTGCCAGACCTTAAGGCTTAATGGAAGAGTGCGTAAATAAGTCCTAGCCATGTCATCGATGATGCTACAAGACCTTAGCTGTTTTTGACAATCTGGATAACTTAAACTGATATGCATCTTCTACTTTGGTAGAGATTAAGTGTTGAAAGGGTACAGCCTTAAACACTTAAGACTTTTTCAATTACTTTTTTTTTTGCTGTTTCTTCTTCATTAAAGGAGATGCAGTTACAGCAGACATTACGGAAAAGTAGCTCAAAAAGTAACATCCATGTCGAATGTTCTTACAGGTTTCAAGTGTAAAATACACAGTCGCACTGAAGCAGTACAGAAAAAGGCTCAATTATGCCATAAATAGTTTGCCATAAAAAGCACCACAAATCTAATCAATAAGCTGGTAACCGATAATTACTATTTCCTGCTCTTCCATGGCTTGGTGATAAAAGAAGGATGCCCAATCTTCAAAAAAAAAAAGCCCAATAGGGAAGCCATAGTTGCAAACAAACATAGAAACCAAGTAGTACCTAGAGGATTGGCATGTGGGGGATAGCTGATTCATCCCCACTTCACCCAAATGAGACTCTAGGTCATCAAAAAAAAAAAAAAGAAATTGAACAATATTGCCATTATGGCACAAACGGATTGGGCCAATCTTATCTACCCATTGAAATCATGGAAATATGGCAACATTGAAATACTATACATAATCACCACGTTTGGATGTGAAGTAGATGGGATAGCTAACGTGTCATGGGTAAGATGAATAGGAAAATGAGTAGTGATGAGATCGTACTTCTAATAGGTTACGGTGTATACATGGATAACGCAGGTAGCGGTTGCAAGGAGGTGGGCATAGTGAGCATTGCCAACATGAGCGCTCAAATCAAACTACATGAAGATCTGCGTGTATAGGATAAATATCCTACAAGTTATCTAATCCACATAGGGTAAAATTTACCCCACAAGCAGCAGGATCAGAGGCAGGAAAAAGAGAGAAGAAGAAATCGTGGTATCATCAAAGGTGAAATCACATGGTCAATGAACCAGAAGGATATCAAAAACAAAGCATTGACTTCAGTTGAAGATATGGAGATATGATAAAGATATCCAAATCAAAGCACATCAATAGAGCTGAGCTGTTGACCATATCAGAGTTAACTGCAACACCATAACATATGATGATTCAACTTTTAGAAATACAGAATTTCAACAAAATTATTGGATAGTGCAAGAAAATGTAGACCAATTATTGGAGATTGATCTGGTATAGTGTAAGAAAATGTAGCATCAAATCTCTCACAAAGCCACACGAGAAGCATCTCAATGTGTCAGTTACTATGTTGACTTTTCTTGACGAAATAAAGAGGTGGAAGACTCTGTGCAGACCTCACCTCCAACATATCCATAATAAGGGATGGGGGACTAAACACAAGATCGACATAATCACTTGTAAATGGATTTTGACATGATATGGTAACCTAACAACCACTCATCTCTCTCAACAAATAAGAATTAACTGTCCAGAAATTGTTATGGACACAAGGGGAAAAAGAGATTAAATTGGGAAGCAAATCAACTTAAACAAAGCAAGGTACAACTTGTCATTACAAGTTTAAAAATGCCCTCAGGTTCTGTGGATGTTATGGAGAGCAGCACCGATATTTTTACAGTCATATTCCATTGTCTTCATCCAGTTTTCAAAGTCTCCTATCTCCTGTAAGAGAGAAAGCAAAAATTTATGTGTGAGGATGAGGTTCAATGGCATTGTGACAGCCCTTAGAAGAAAAGAAGCATATTTGATGAGATGTGCACATGCATGTGTCTGCATGCACTATTTATATTACATTCATTTAAGAGCATTTTTAAGATGTGCTATCTATATAGCTTTACAGCACACAAACTCGATTTTGAAAATTCTACATCTACATTTCATCTGATTAACTATCTACGCAAAGTAAATGTACACGACACCATCCCAAACAAGCCAACACTAGTCTGAAACTACTGACCTGGACGAGGAATGAACATTTTATTGAGACAAATAGGATAAGCAAATCAATAGAAAATGATCTTGTGCTAAACAGAGTAAAAAAAGATATCACCTTATATGTATGGCACATCGGGATTTCTAAGACCAACTTCTTTTCTGCAAAATATGCAAAGATCTGACTCAAACTAGCATCCTTTTTTACTGTCCAAACTCCCTGGCTAACTGTCCCAACCGGAAACAAGCCCCACCCCACACCCCAACCCAACCCATTAGTGACTTTGCACATATGGCTGGGCAAGTTGTAGGAAGGGTTGGTATCCAGCAGAATAGTCCTAGCGTGGAGGGGGCTTCTTTGGTCTCTAAATGAAGGTATTGGCATGAAATGTTAAGGGGCTCTCTGAACCCAAGAGGAGAGCCTTAGTGGACTATTTCCACAACTAAGCTGTGGTCATTGCACTTATTCAAGAATCAGAACTTGAGCAGTGTGGACTTCAGGAATGGGACCTAGCTGGGGGTTTGAGGCTTGATGATTTTGTCCGAGTACCAGTTGTAGGTAGATCAGGAGGCTTAATCCTGGCATCGAGGACTGATGTTTCAATAAAAAAGAGTGATTGCTGGAGTAATGCCTGACAAGAAAACAAGATGCATTCAGATTTGCAGTGGTTTGCATGTATGTCCCCCTGACTGTGACAGATAGATATGAGTTGTGGACAGAACTGCAGCAAGTGGCAACCAACGTCAGGGATGTACCAATTATTTTTGGGGTGATTTTTTTTTTGAAAGAAAAAGTGGAAGATTACAGCCAAAACTTAGAAAAAACCCTCGCCTCTCTAATCACATTGTCCACCCAACACTTCTCATTACAAAAAATAATACAGTTCCTTTGAAACCACATACACCAAATAATAGCAATTCTCTGACACCACTCAGTCATATCAAGCAGAACATGATTTCTGAAGCTTGTCCAAAATTTGTCGTGTCAACCCTATGGAGGTTAAAACTTGACCAAGCATCTTTGGCAAAATTGCAATCAAAGAATAAATGTTACACATCTTCATTTGTATTCTGACAAAGAGGACATAGAGTGTCCCCGCCTGGAGCCCACCTGGATCTATACATCCGTGTAAAAATCCACTTCCTTCTAAAGAACCAAAGGAATAATCTTATCTTGAGTTTTACTTTTCAGAATCAATTTGGAATCCCTATCAACCTGATTACCATTGGCATCATTATTAATCATTAGCTTGTACGCACGACCAACCGAGAAGGTCCCTTGTTTCCAAATGAAACCATCTGGTTCAGCCGAAGTAGGGGAAAGATCCTTAATAGAATGCAGCAGCTGCTGAAATTCAGTGAATGTGGATTCCGATAGGCCATCTGGCAGCCTGATGTCCTAACAACGAAGAGCTTCATCCCATAAATCCTTAACCTTGGCTTCTTTATCAACAGCATGTTGAAAGTCTTTGAAAAACCTTAGAAAAGGTCCCAATTTCTGTCCAATTATCGCGCCAAAATCTGAAAGTATTACCATCACCCAGAGATAGAAAAAACTGATCTGAAAATTCAAAGAAAAGAAGTCTAATGGAGTGTCAAAATGCAGAAAACCCATTAGTATTACCTACAGCCCCTTGCATCACCTTCATACAATCACCGTAGGAATCCTTCAAAACGGAATTCACCATAGAATTATCATTGGACAGAAATCTAACCACCCATTTCAGCAACAACACCTTATTAAAATGCGCTAAATGATGCACTCCAAGACCTCCTTCATTCTTCAACTTACAAATCTCATTCCACATGACAAGTTGAGCAAATCTTCCCTCCAAATCAAAGCACTTTCCAAATAAATCTCTTCCGGATCATATCAATCTGCATTAGTATCTTTTTAGCAAGTAAAAACACTGACAAGAAGAACACTGAAATTAAGTTGAGGATGGATTCAAGCAATACCAATCGTTCACCTCTAGAAAGGAGTCTACCACTCCAAGAAGAAAGTCTATTAGAGAACTTTTCAATCAAACCCCTTCAATCCGAAGAGGTTAACTTTTTTCCTCTTAAAGGTAGACCAAGATGATTGATAATCTCACCACCGGTGTGTCCAACTCCATAGCAACACCATTCTCCTCCGAAGACCCCATATTAAAAGGAACAAAACTAGATTTGTTGTTAATTCTCAGACATGAGATCTCCGAAAAGATCCTCACCAAAGAAGATGCGTGCCTTGCATCCGTCCCACCTCCTTCAATGAAAAAAGTAATATCATCTGCATATTGAAGAATAGGAGTTAAAACCCTCCCATCTCTAGAGGACGAGAAGCCTTTGAAAAGACCCCCATTGCATGCTTTAAATGCCATGGTCGCAAGTGTATCCACCGCTATATTGAATAACATCGGCGCTAACGAACAACCCTGACGCACTTCTCTTTGCGATTGTATCTAAGCTCCATTTTTCTTCCCATTAATCAACACTAAAAGGGAAGAAGTAGTAACACACCTCTTCATCAAAGAAATCCAAAGGTTTGAGAAGCCCCCTCTCTTAAGAATATCCCATAAATAGCTACAGGTAATGAACTCGTAAGCCTTCGAAAAATCCCCTTTCCAAAGAAAGGAGGAGCATCCTCTTCTCTTCCAGGCAGCTAAAAACTCCTCGGCTAAAACATAAGAATCTTGAAGGGATCTCCCTTTAATAAAAGTTGTTTGGACTGAAGAAATAATATTAGGAAGAGAAAAACGTAACCTATTAGCCAGGATTTTAGCAACTAAAAGATAAATGCTATTTGACAAAGCAATGGGTCTAAAATCCTCTAACAGTTCCGGATTGCCTTTTTTTGGAAGCAAGAACAAATAGAACTTGTTCAATCTCTCAAAACCTTTATTTCCTGAGAAGAACTCCCTAACCATAGCAACATCTTTCCCAACAACGTCTCACAATTCCTTATAGAAAACAATCTACAATCCATCTGGACTAGGAGCTCCTTCCGCTTTCATTCCACGCATTGCAAAAAGGATTTCCTCCTCATCGACCTCTTTAATGAGAGCCTGATTTGCATCCTCCCCAATTTGCTCCATTTTCAGAGAAGCCAAATGCCACTCCCTGCAATGCTTCTTCCTAGTGAAATCATGAAAATAGTTTCTAAAAGCGGCACAGATCTCTTCTCTTTTTTTCAAGATTTCATCCCCAACCTTTATACAATTAATCATGTTTCGCCTTCTTGTACTAGCCGATAAGTGAAAAATCTTGTGTTTGCATCTCCTTCTTTAAGCAATAGCTACCTCAATTTTTGCCTCCAGTCCATCTCTTTTTTGTGATCTTCTTCCAAAACAATGTCCTGGAATTTTCATCTCACAATGCAATCCTCACTAGAAAGCAGGGCAATCTCCTTTTTGTCCAAATTTGAAATATGTAAGAGAGCATCACATCTTCTCTCCTCCCCACACTCCTTCAGGTCACGACTGAAATCAATCATAGCCAATCTAGAAGCTTTGATTCTGTCAGACAATGTACGAGTGATCAGGAACGAAGCCAAGTTCCTTAAGCCACGACTTGTGAAATTTAAAATAGGAGGAATGTCTCACATTATCATTGTTGCGCCACAACAAAGGAGAATGATCAGAGAAAGGACTATCACAAGCAACCACATCTGCCAGCTGAAAATGCTCAGCCATACCAATGTTGCACAAGAATCTATCGATACACGACATTGCTCTATTCCCATTTCTCCAAGTAAAACGAGATCCAGAAAGCGGTAAATCAATAAGCTCCAATTCCTGAACCACCTGCTAAAACTGAGTGGTTGAACTATCAAATCTGCCATCCGGTCTATCAACCAACTAAAGAGTAGCATTAAAATCACCACCAATCAACCAAGACATATCATCAATAGAGGAAGAGACCTGCTTAAGCTCATCCCAAAAAAACACCCTTGCATTATCTTCACACAGCCCATAAACCATAGTAAGTGCAAAATTGAACCCATGCTACTTTCTAGAGAAGATCACTGTCAGAACTCTTTAGTCTTATAAAATGAGCACAACTCCAAAAAGTCATCATGCCAAAGCATAAGAACGCTTCCCAATCCAGACATTCAGTAAACCAATCACCACAGATACAACTTGTTAAATTAGGTGTGAAATCCTCCAAATGGTTTTCCTGAAGACACGCAATCTTCAAAATTTGCCTCCTCTTATCATCTCTGAGGCCCCTAACATTCCAAAATAGAACATCAACCATTAATATAAGTCATCATTCCCCCCTTATGGACCCTTTTGGCTCCAATCACCTTGGCCACAATGTTATCAACCTCTTCTTTCCAGACACTCGTAGCAGAACTCGAAGTAGCTCTCTTTCTTTTGTAATAGGAACTGAGAACCAGTTTATTTTTATGTGGAAAGCATTAATATGGCCAGACAACCTACCAGATCCATGTGAAGAAGCTTTTCTATGGCTGGATCTAGACTTGATATTTGTATTGATGTTGATACAATCCTCATCATTCACATCTAACCCTACATCATCTGGAGCAAGTTTTGGTTCATGATCGTCACGCAATACTTCTTCACCCTGCAAGAAATTAGCAACAGCAGTAGATGCAGGAAATGCACAATAAGATACATCTACCAAAGGTGCATCACAAGTGAACTCACCACAACCAGACCCAAACATGGGTCCAGCCTCCACCTGTGAAGAGTGAAATGCATCTGTATCCACATCAGTCAATCTTCTATGTGCTCCATTTTGTAAATCAGAAGAATACCCCTTGAAGATTGAGCCAAAAGCCATAATCGCTTTCCTCTCCTACAAATAATTCGGGACACAGCACCCTCCGGAATGGCAAAACAAAAATCGGTGACATTGGATTCACGATAGGTAGGCTTACCACAACCGGACCCCAAAAAGGGTCCAACACCCACCTATGGAATGCAAGTAGGCTCTTGCGCCCCCACAATCAGTAGAAGCTAACCCAAGTGAGCCTTCCCACGCACCAGCAAATCGCTTCACAGCTAGAGGATCGTCAACAGCTACTACCTTTTGTCGTTGCAAATCCTTGTAAGAGACACGCTGATGATCGAGTCCATGTTTCAAAGACACCAGCAAATCAAGAAGACTTTGTTGTGCCTAATGCTCGTGGCACATGGGATCCTGCAAAGGAGGACACATGGCGACCCCAAAGACGCAATCTCCATTTCCAAAAATAGGAAAATAAGAATCAAATTTCATATCAGGAAACTCACCAACTCCGGATCCAAAAATGGATCCAGATGCCACCTATGTGAAGCCTTGATTGAGACCTTCCAAATCTGCCATCGATTTTGAAAATGAGCCCAAAATAGGAAAGCCAACCATGCGACCAACCATGTGATCAACCACACGATCAACCTCCACACACGCAGCAACCATACAATCACAATCAGCCTTCTCTTTGCCAACAGTGGGATTCAAAATTTGAATCCCAGAATCAACGGGTGTAGCCAGCTGTTTAGGCCTCCATTCCAGCCTCGATTTCACAGGAAAATCTCGTTGCACCAAATATGGCAAATTGGGAACCGAACCAACCAAGCCATGCTTCACGATCGAAGGTCCAAGGCTCGTTGAAACCCTTCTCAATCTCGTCGCAACAACCAACCCCAACTGCAACACACCTGTACGATTCCTTAGCACCCCCGCCGACACGATTTCAACATAGGAAGGAGCTCTCTTCCTTGCAAAACTCAATTCTTCGAAGGTGAGGACACAAGCACAACCACCAAAGCGCAAAACCTCCTTCAATGGAAGTGATTTCCCAACCAATAATTCACCCTCCACCTGAACCGAAGTAGCGTCCCCTTCTTGCAAACCAATCCCAAAGCATCTTCGATTCTCGTAAAAAAGGAACAAACATCCACGACCGTCTAAACGATTCACAACCTCAAAGGAATCCCAACAATTTGAAATCGAACAATCGGACGTAATGGAATTCATTCATCTAAAGCTCCTTCATAAATACTTGGAAGAGATCATCGAAGCAAAACATCACTAATCAAAAATTCTTTAAAACAAAGATGCTTAACATCCGATTTCTCAAGACCAAAGAGCAAAAACCTCGTTTCCGATAAAATAGTAATCTTCCACGCTTTAGACTTCAAACCACAACGAGACATAAAAGATCTAACCTCATCATAATCGACCTCACCTCGCTGGAGATTACCAATCAAGGAGAACTCTAGCAAAGAGTCCAATTTTTCCCTCTCCGGAGTCCAAGAAGCCACCACACCCGACTCTGGCGTCTCCCCAAATGGAGGTGGAGGAAGATGTTGCCCATTCCCAGCCAACCGACCAACAAGAGATCTTCAGGGACAACTTCTTCTATGGCCCCACTCACGATAGAGGAGACAAAGAACAAGATCACAACAATCCTTAGCCAAATGTCCCCAACCCCTACACTTGAAGCAAACCACATGAAGAAGGCTAGAAGCTCCATTCTCCCCTCTCCAACCACGCCCTCTTACCTCCCTCCACCAACCCCCTCTCACCATTCTAGACACTTAAAAATCCTCTTGATGATTGTCATGTTCTTTTTGGGGTGATTTTAATGTCACATTAGAAGAGGATGACAGGCCTGCTGCTGGTGGGGGAGGTGATATAGTCTCTGAGTCTTGATTTAGTGCAGAGCTTGGTCTGCAACAAGTGGGCCCATCAAACAGCAGACTTACCTGGAGGAGTACTGCAGTACAGAATCTGAAATCCAAGTTGGACCATTTTTTATGCTCGGTGGGCATGATGGAGTCTTCCCCTTAGGCAGTGATGAAAGATTATCCAAGGAGTCAAGGACATTTTTCGACAACACTCCATTCATTTTGGCAATCCGATGAGGGTCTCTGTCCTGTGCATTATTTTACATTTGAGAAATCCCGATTGTTGGAGCCAGGTTTCAAGCAGAAGATTGAAGAGTGGTCAAACTCTGTACCTGAGGCTGGGTCTGCTACAGCTACTCTAGCCAAATTCTACAAGGCTTGAAGGAGATGCCCAAGGATTTCAGAAGGAACATGAGGATGGAGAGAGAAGAAAAAGTTGGAGGCATTGACGGCTATTCAGCACACTGACAAGATGGAGGATTCACAATATCTTAGTGAGGCAGAGGAAGTAGGAAGAAGCAATCACCAAAAGGTGGTGCACCTTGAGGACTAGAGAGTGGAAATTGAGTTAAGGCAGAGATCCACCTAGTAGCGTTGAAGGAGGATGGCGTCACTACAAGATTCTTTAACATGGCAGCCAGCAAAAGAACAAGAACTACAACAATAAGATAGTGGTAGAGGGGAGGGAAAAGGTAGGCCAACAAGAGATGCAAGCCCAAGACTAATGGGGGATTGGGAGTTCTTCAGTTAAAAAAATGTGAACACTGCTCTACTGACAAAATAGGTGGTGCAGATTATGGGATTCAGGCAGATCTACTCACAGCACTTCTTGAATGTTTGTTATGAAAAAAAGTTATGTTGGAGGATAGAATGTGCTTGGTGAGGTAGGCATCTTACTTGTGGAAGGATTTGCTTCAGATAATGCCTATGGTGGCATTTCTTTGAATGAAGCTAAGATAGGAACAGGAAATGACTTTCAGTTTTGGGTAGATGATTGGACAAATGGTGGTATGTTAGCTGAGGGATTCCTAAGACTTTTTGATTTGATAGCAAATGATAGAGCTATGGTAGGAAATTATTAGGATGATGTGGCCTGGACACCCATCTTTTTGTGTTCTTTATTGAATCAAAGACCGGAGGACTTTGATGGTAACGTTATCATTTGCCATAATCAGCTTAAATTAGTTGGAATCAATAGATAAATGTTCCTGAATGATCACCTGAGGACCATAATTCCACTCTAATCTGTTCTAAGAAGACAATAAAATAGGGTTAATTCTATTGTTTTAACAGCACATCACAAATGCAGATTAACCACGAGATCGCCAAGGGATTAATTAAAGGTCAATTGAGCATAAGAGATCAAAAAGTGAATCCACACTGACAGAAATATGATTGCACGCATTTCAAGGGTCAAAACAATACACAAAATCCTAATTATTAACCCCACTTGAATTGAAAGGTTCTGGTCAGGATAAAATCAATCTAAACCTCCTAAAATTCGTAGAAAAATATTCTAAGATGTTTGTTGCCCTTAGTTTGACCATCTGAACCCATTTTGACCAAGAACGGAATTTCAGACGAGATTTTACCCTAAATTGGGCTTTTGTACAAATTACCCAGTTAAACGTAGTCAAAACTCAAATCCAAGTTCACCATTAAATTCCTTGGATCCAAATTATGTTAACACCAAAATTTGGATCCAATCAAAGTTCATTTACCTAGTTTGCATTTTAATCCTTTAAAACTCTATTTCTTACATTTAGCCCCTCATGTTTCAAGTTTATTGCATTGAGGTCCTTAACTTTGTCATCGTTCTTGCAAAAGGGCCCCTGCTGCCATTGTTGGTGTGAACACCTTCAGGTCAAGATTTGAGGGAGAATTTCTCCCTTAAATAAAGACCAAATCCCTCAAAACTTGGAGGGAATGATCTAGAGACGATACCCAATCCGTTGGACTTGATCTCAAATCCTAATTCGCAGCCAAGAGCTCAGGTGAACTCTCTAAATTCAGTGGGTTTTCCTTGCGATTTTCGCGAGGATTTCGCACTAATTTCGTGCAAATTGAGACCTGATCCTCTTTTATACAAACCCCTCAAGATCCCAGCTCTCTTTTTAGCTTGGTTTAAGGCCAAAAACCCTCTTCTTCCCCAACCATCTCCGACCGAAGATTTGGTGACCCTCACATTCTTACTCTTTCGACCACCCAACAGCCAAATTGGGTGGCCCAACATTCTCACCTCCTTCCTCCGCACCTTACCGGCCATAGCGGGAGCATTCTCCCCCTTCATCCTCGCCACTTCTCACCACCAAGGAATTCGTCTCCTCCAGCATCGGCCAATCAAAGCCGGCCCCAATTCCGTCCCTTTTCGTCCAAATAGATGGGTCCTCTCTCTCTCTCTCTCTCTCTCTCTCTCTCTCTCTCTCTCTCAATTCAACCAACAAACCACTACCTCCCCCTTCGTCTTCTTCCGCGACAACCACCACCACCAGAAGCTTCCCCACCACTCACCAACCAAAACCCCTCTCAATTAGAAGCTTCGACCATTGAATCGCTCCGCCAACCACCGCACCTCGCCGTCATCAACTTCGTCACCGTTCGGCCACTCCAGACCTCTAAGCAACGAATCACCCACACCGTTAGCTTCGCCTCACCACAGCGAAGCCTTTCATGTGCTTGACTAGGCCTTAGGGCCGTATTTTCTGTACAAGCTCCTCCACCGTCACCGTCGACTTCTCTGGTGCCGACCACCGTCATCTGGCCGTTAATCAACCTTGCTACCACCTCGAGCAGCTACGAAACATCACCATGAAGGGCTCTAGGTCTTCACTTGAGCAACAAGGCCTAAGCATCAACTCCAGTTCGTCGAACATCACCTCCGCTGCAGCGCAAAGGAGGCTCAGATATAGTCCCACATCGTGGGTTTCCAGAGCAAAAGCAGTGCATAAGTTGTTTCGTTGTCTTGAGCTGCTTGCCTCGAACACAGGGGTGACATCCCCTCGAACACGCACTCACTCACACCCTCACTCCTCGCTCATCATTCACAGCCGATGAGCCTGGTCCCCCATACCTGGATCCATTTACCCGATTAGATGAGATTCTGAGGAGGATGGTGGGTGGTTTTGCATCGAGGTTCATGCCCTGTTGCCTCAAAGTGCATGCCTTGTGTGCCAACACTTAGGCAATTCTGAGATCACCTTATGCTTGGGTTGAGGTGTTGTTCCTTGGTGCCTGATACGGATTTTACGCGGTTTGTAAAATGCATCGTTGTAACGCGTAAAACCGATCAACTCTTAAATTTATAAACCTAGATAGTGGGGTATCTAGGGTTATCCAAGGAGGCAATATATTTGCAAAAACAAAGCAATTAAAAAAAATGCAACTAAAGAAATTGCAAAAAAGGCAACTAAATTAATGAAAAAGTGTTTTACAAAAAAATCTAGTAGATGAATGCTTCTACTACTAAAAAATTGCAATAAATAAAAGAAAACACAAATCCTCTAGATAGATGGTGAAGAAGAGGGCTTCTTGCTCCAAGCTTGGTAGCTCCCGAGCTTGAAAAGAGTCCTCCAATTCCTTCCTTGCTATGCTCCGCCAAGGTGATGTCTTCCAAAGCAAGCCCTAAGAAGGCGTGCCCTAAGCTTCTCTCCAAGGGTGGACATCCACCCTAGGTCCTCCTTTGCCTGGCCATCCTCCTTAAAGTAGAAAAGTCCTCCTTGGCGTGGCCCAAGTTGCAGAGAGTGGGGAGAAGGCACCAAAAGGGCTAGTGATGTGCCCCTTTAATCTTCTTCTCTGCTCCTTCTTCTTGGCCGTAGGTGTAGGTGGGTATAGGTAGAAAAATGCACTAATGGAGGATGCTCTAAAATAGTGGTAGGTGATGGGTTTTTATAGAGTAGGAAGGGGGCTAAGGTGACTCTTGGAATGGAGGGCTAAGATGGAGAGATAGAGGTGATTGGGGATCCTATGGCTAAGGGCAATTGGCGCCAACCCAAGGGACACCTAGAGGGTGGTTATGGGCGGTGGCAACCCTTGAAGTTGGCGCCAAAATAGCTTCTAGAAGGTGGTCTTAGGTGGCGCCAAGAAAGGTTCTAGAAGGAGGGGTTATGTGGAGGGTGGAGATGGGTTTAAGGGGAGATGTGTGGTGGAGATGAAGGGGATTTTTGGAGGGAAAAGTGGCGCCAACAAGGGGGTAGTTAGGGTGGTTTTGGCGTCACTTTTAGGTGCCTTTTGGAGGTGGTGGGTAGGCTAGGTTGGCGTCAAGTAGGTTAGCTTATGTGGAGCTTAGGTGGAGCTAGTTAGGTGGAGTTGTTAGGTGGGTTTTTGGGGTGGTACAAGCTAAGGAAGTTGGAACATAGCTAAGCTAAGCTAGCTTAGCTAATAGAGGAGTAGAGGAGGAGGTATTGGAGCTAGGGTTTGAAGAGAGGAGCTGAGGAGGAGAAGTCTGGAGCTGGAACTGGAGCTGGCAGCTGCTGAATAGGCTGGCATAGAGCTACTCTAGCTGGCTTAGCTTGCTAGTTCTTTGCTAGCTACTGAGCCAAGCTAAAGTGAGCTGGCTTCTACCATAATGAGCTGAGGCAAGCTGGGTCTGGTGCTCCCGGGGAGGATCAAGCTAGTTGAGGCAATTAAGGTAGCTTAGCTCAACTGATTTGAGCTAAGCTGAGTCCCCGGGAGCTGGACTTGAGCTTCCTGAGCTAGAATGAAGTTGTCTTCAGCTGGCTGGAGTTGAGTGGAGCTGGATGTAGCTAGATCTGAGCTGGGGTGAACTCCAGTCAACTCAGCTGAGCTAGCTAGAGCTCCCTGTGGACTTGTGGGAGCTAAAATGAGCTAGACTCAACTAAGTTGAGCTGGATCTGAGCTGACTTAAGCTAGGGTGAGCTAAGATGAACTCTCTTGAGCTACCATTCAGCTGAGATTAGTTGCATGGAGCTGGGATGAGCTAACCCCAGTTCAAGTGAGCTAGGTTCCAGCTGTGGTGAGCTAGATCAAGCTAAGTTCCAGCTAGTCTGAGCTTCTCCTTCACCGTTTGCCTTCGTGAGTGCTAGGGTTTTAGGGATCTGTATATCTGTTCATCCCTAACACTCACAAAACATATCAAAAAGACAATAACAAATGCAATGCATGCCTAACCTAATTTATGCCTAAATGCAGCCCAAAAATCCATTTTGTGGAGTAAAATCCTAAGAGCTAGGTTTGTTTTAATGCATAAGAATGATGATAAACTGGCGTTTATCAGTACCTCGAGTGCCTGGCGACTTAAGTCATCAGAGCTTAGGGTCCAATGTCTCGTGCCTTGTGTTACGGGGTTATGTAGCTACTTATGCTCTCTGCTTGACTTTGGCTTGGTTCTGAACTCTAATCAAAGTGGACTTATTTACGAGAATAAGTGATTCAAGTTACTGTCGAGAAATTGAATGCTGTGATATATGCTTAAATAAGGGATTTAAGTGGTGTTTACCATTTTTAGAGTATTGACATTTTTTTATCTCATTGTTTCCTGAACTACATTGCTACTATTGAATATCATTTTGAGTAGATTTTATTCATTGAATATCTTTCTTGTGCTTAATTTATTGGGCTCATTGTTTCTAAGTGCGATTAATGTTGTGAATTGCTAAATTTGCTCCCTGCAAACAGACTCGGACTCATTTCTATTTTCAAGCACTTAAAAATTTAAATGTTATATCGATTTTCGTCGTTATACTACAACGCAATCATTTCTTAATTACGAAAATTGTCGATGCACCCGACTTCATGCAACTACAAAAAGAGTTGGATGGCCTTCAACCCAAAAAAGGGGAGATAGATGGTTGGGTTTGGGAGGAGGACAACTTCTATGTAAAATTCACCTATAAGGTTCTACGAGGGGATGGGATGCCACGTGATGCTAACTTTCTCACAAAATACAAACTAATTTTTTTGAGAAAGAATATAAACTAATTTAAAAGTCCCCTTTCAAAAAATAAAGTAATTTGAAAGTGAGTTGCTCCATTAAAAGTGAGAATTTTTGCTTGGTTGGTAAGAAGGGAGCAAATCTTGTAAAAGGCTCATCACAAGGAAGTTTGTTCCTAACTTGGCTGCTACTTGTGCCACATGTAATAGTGAAGTGAAGATTGTTCTCATATTTTCTTTCAGTGCCCCACGGCAAGGGAGTTTTGGGCGTGGGTGAATAATGCCTGGATAGATAGCTCCTCAGCCATAGACTTTTGGAGATCCTTTGGAGGGGAGATTTTTAACTGCAAGCGGGAATGTGCTTACCCTTTGGCAATTTTATGGGCTATGTGGTTACAGCAAAATGGGTTATTTTTAATGTGCAGAAATATTACATGGATAACATTATGTATAAGGCTAATTTTTTTACAGTGCAATGCCTAAATTTGTAACAAGGATGCCCTCTTCCCTATTCTAAGCTCTCCTGACCCCTTAATGAAAGTGGAGGCTCATGTCTTAAGAAATAATACCATATGCACCCCAGTGAATTTCCCAATTAGACCTGTGGATATTAACGCATGGTGATCAATACCAAAAGTCTAGCTAGTCAAATGGAAGATAATGAGTTTTGTCTAAAAAGTTATGAAGCAATTTTGAACTTCCGATATGTATCCATTAAGCCAAACAAGCCACACCTAACAAAGTAAAAGAATTGCTTTTGTCTCCCTAAATGTGGATTAAAAGCATGGTCCGGCACAAAAAACTCTTTCTTACTTTTGATGTGCAGTTATTGTGAACTACAATAACAACATAATCGCAACAACAACCAAGCTTTTTCTCAAATTAAATGGGATCAGCCACATAGATCATTTTTATTTATTTTGATATGACATGGTCATTTTAGGATTTAAAATCAGAAAACTGAGATCACATCTAATAGTTCACTTCCAACATGTTAGTCTACCATGACCCACTTTTCCAGCTTAAAACCCAATTTCTCAATTCTCACCATCTCAGACTGATGCACTAAAGGCCTTCTCTCCACATGTCCAAATCACCTTAAACAAGTCTCTATCATTTTATAGGTGAAGTATCTAAACAAATCAATCTTCATACATGTTGGAGAAAATAGTCACATTTTAATTAGGAACCCTAACCCCCTTTATATAGAGAGTAAGGTTAGAAAAATTACATAAGAGCCTATCAAAAAATAGGAAATTGACAAACAAAATTAGGAAAAAGACTAGGACTCTGAAACCTAAATAAAATAAGACTCTTTACTAACTAATCTTAATACTCTTAACACTCTTCCCCAAGTTCGAGCTTGGATAACAATCATGCCCAACTTATTATAGTAGACAAAATTTGACTCCCCTCCAATGAAGACATCTTCTTCCTAAAAGTGCAGGAAGGCAATAGGAGATGATCCTAGGCAGAAAATAATAGCAGTAGAATGGGAGATGATCCCAAGCAGCAACAGTAGTAAAGCAGGAGACAATCCCAAGCAACACTAGTAGTAATAGTGAAAGACAATCTCAAGCAAGCAATAGCAGTAAACAGGTAGTAAGAGATATCAGGTAGTAGAAGGAGATGAGAGCTTCACTCAAATCACCCATCAGGACAGAGGCAAGGATCTTTGCCCTATGAGGAAACAGTCAAGGGATCCCTATCAGCCATGGGAACGGTAGTGCAGATGCAGTCAGGCAGTCAAGTAGCGGTACGCAATTTCGCATACAGAGGCATGCACTTCACACGCACAACATAAGACCACACACAAAGAGTTGCACGTGGAGTGCAAAACCACGTGTAGGGTGGCATGCACGGCAAGGCAAGGTAAGGTCATGTGCGTAGGAAGGATGCTGCAGGGTAGGTCCATGCACACAGGAGGCATGCAGCAGCATAGGTCCACGCGCAAAGGAAGCATGTGACAGTGTAGGGTCATACACGCAGGTGGTGTGCATGGAAGGAAAACCATGCATGCACCCAGCATGGGCTACCACGCACTGCAGGACATGCGGCAGGGTAGGGGCCACACGCTGCAGGCAGGCACACAACAGGGTTTGCAGTGCAGTGGTGGTTTGCACATGATGCGCACTCAGTAGGGGCAATGACATAGAGATCAGGAATCCTCAATCACAAGAATCAAGGCACATGAATCTTGCTGTCACATTATGTTGGAGAAAATAGAGTCTCATTTCAATTAAGAACCTTAGCCCCTTTTATATAGAGAGTATGATTAGAAAAACTATATACAAAACCTATCAGGAATAGGATACTGACAAATGGGAATAAGAAAAGGACTAGGGCTCTCAAATCTAATTAAATAGATTAGCCTAAATAACATAGGACCCTTTACTAATTAATACTAATACTTTAACAATACATATGCTTAAGCTATCTTGCCATAACTCACTGGCTCCATAGAGATAACCAGTAAACTCCATAGAGATAGCCACTCTCATTTATAGAATAATAGATCTACAGGTTTATGATTAGCCTATCTCATTAGGCTAAAATACCAACAAAATGCAGCCCTCTTTGAACTCCCATTAAATTGTAAAGCAACGTAAATTACATTTCATTTGCACGAATGTCCATCTCTGCCATATGTTAAAATGAGGAGCATGTTTTAGAAGGGTTTTCAAAAGCACTGCCAGCCCTTACAAAGATAGACACAGTCCATTAGGTGAAAACTGCCAACTGCACAAAAGAAAGAGATCTGAAAGCTGCACACGGGCAAATCCTACTGAATTGCCTTGGACACTTGGTGCAAGCAGGAAAAATAAATGAATGAAACAGAAAGGAGATGAACAGAAGATTAAGTTCATTCCTTGGATGCAAAGTTTTGTTTTTGTATATAAAACAAGATTGTAAAAGAGCAAGATCATTAGCACAGTAGGTTCATTAGTTAACATTAAAATCAATAAGTAATCTATTAATTAAATTTAAGCAACATGCTTAATAATATCATATAGAAAAGGCAGCAGACACGAAAAAAGCTAGCTCAAATAACGAAGGATCTAATTTGCTCAAATTCGTTGCAATAACCACAGATCATTGTTTGTTGAAGCTCAAGAGCTATGAGTGGCAAAGAAACATCCATAATAACTATGTGTACAATGTACTTGCCAAACAAGAAGTACGAGTACCTTTAAAGCAGTATTTAGTGCTTGTGAAAGCCCAAGCCATTGGTTTGTTTGTTTACTGTAGTGCAGAATCGTTGCCATCAGAGCTCGGATTTCAAGTTCAATGCGTTTCTCATTTATGAAAGCTTCTTCAACACCATCATTTATGGTGTGAACAAGGAGTTCTGAAACATGTGCTGCAGCTTTTAGAGCATCCTTCTTTGCTTTATCTGTATATATTTTCAAACAGCACACTCAGACGAATAACTTAATAAATCTCTATCTATTTTAGAAATTAATAAGGCCTGCCATGGCATTTCTTAATGAAATAATACAAACATTAATCAATAATGAGATATCACCTGAATTAAGAGCTTACAAACACTTATCAATCTTTTCCAACTAATATACTACTCAAATGTCAAGCTAATTAGATGGAGATAAAAAGCAGTTACTGTAATTTACTAATTATGATATATTTAACACTAGTATATAACTTGCAATTTATGTAGACAAGTATAATATTTCTCTGGAGAAAACAACTTGTATTTGTATGGAATTATCTTATGTAACCAAGGTTGTATTCATAATATAAAATAACATTTCTATTTAATAGCCAGGTGTTTACTTAAACATATGTATGACTTATCTAAAACAAAGAGATATTTCTTTTCTTTTCTTTTTGAGAAAGAACAAAGAGATATTTCTGAGCAATCAAAACCTGATTTAGAAAAAAATGCAATCCTGATGGCAATTAAATTTCTGATCAACTCCTACTCAAATCACCTACTATTTCAACAATTGAGAAAATAAAACAAAAACACAAAAAGAGATCTTCATCTAACAAATAAACACAACCATTCACACACAAAAATAATAATGAACTCTAAATGTCCAAACCACATTAAACTTGTCCTCACTACGAGAGGATAAAATTAAAAAGACATGTCTAAGGTGGTTTGGACACCTAGTGAGAAGGCACATTGACCTCCTATTTAGGAGACGTGAGAAGTTGGATGTTGAGCCTTCCAGAAGGACTCAGGGAAGACCAGATCAACGCTAGAAACGAACCATCAAGTAGTAATCTTGAGCACTTTAATTTAAGCTCATAAATGATTCAAGATGATCTGAGTGGAGAGTAGTTTCCTAGGTGGCCCATGTTTGTCAAAGGATGCATCCCTTAAGACATGATTTGCCATGGTAGTTACCCCTTAATGGAAAGGGTTCTACGACCATTATAAATACAAATCGTTGGGTCCCCTCCCCTTCACCAAAAATTTATGGCTAAGTGAGCGTCCATTACCCAAGCACCTGAGAAGTGAAGAAGAACACCAACCTACACCATTCGGCAATGAGGAGCACCGCATGTTTGAATTGTAAGGACGTTCGTTGACCTTCATCACTATGACTGACCTTTATCGACAATGGCCTTAGGTAATCCCCTATATTATCAGTCCTTCTCACTACGCGAGGATAAAATTAAAAGGACATGTTTAAGGTGGTTTGGACACCTCGAGAGAAGGCCAATTAACCTCCTATTTAGGAGACACGAGCCTTCCAGGAGGGCTCAGGGATGACCAGCTCAGCGCTAGAAACGAACCATCAAGTAGCAATCTCGAGCACTTTAATTTAAGCCCAGAAATGATTCAAGATGCTCTGATTGGAGTCAAAGAAATAAGAGCCCTTCTTGTTACTGTTGTCCTTGCTCTTAATCAATAACAACGACAATCCTCCACACATCCAAACCCCCAATTTGAATGAAGCACCGCATAGAACTGGCATTCAAAACCGCAAAGGCCAAACATAAGAGACAAATAGCTACAAGAAAAATAAATAAATAAATAGAAGAAGCTTCGAAACTCTCATTCCTAATTTCCTAATAATAACAGTTCATTCCTTGATCCTCGAATATCGAAATTTCCAGATGCTTCTTTGTTTCCGCATCCAGAAGGTGGCACCTAATAGACGGAGAACTCGCGATCCCCTTCTCTTTCTTCCCCCAACACCTTCCGACGTGATTGATCATCGGTAATGCGAAGAGGATAAAGAGGAGAGAGTTAGATCTCACGGGAGGGAGATGAGATGATCGCTACCTGTTCGTTCCCGATGAAGGAGGGAACTCTGTTGGTGCTCCTGAACGATCCGCAGCAGCGACGCCTCCAGACCCTCCGCGATCCCCGCCTTGCCTCGCTCCATACTCCTGCTCCAAACCACAGGTGGAAATTAGATTTGAGTTTGGTTTCGACGCGAACCGTTCCGGGTGGATCCATTTATAGATGAGTCGAGCCCATATACTAATAAGGTCCAAAGTCACGAATCAATGGGTTGATCCATTTATTTACAAACACATTTATATAAATATGTCGACAGCGTAACTAAATGTAATGATTTTAGTCGAGTCAGTATATTCTATGTAAATCCTAATTGGATCCTTTGATCTTTTTCCATTTAAAGTTGCATCATCCTCTCTTGATTATCTTTCCTCTTTCGAGTTCTAAATCCAATATTTAGTCAAATAAAAAATAAGGTGTCTTGCATGCATAAAAACTATTATAAAGTTATTGTTCCTTGCACCCAATTAGATGGTTGTTCATTAGGAAAATAATAAGACAAATTTTGAAAATGATGTTGATTTGAATTGATAAGTTGAAGGAATTTGAACGATATGATTAGAATCAACTAGATAAGTCTGCTATAATTATATTTGTATTTTATATGACATAATCAAAATGTTTAATATCATCATTTATCCTGATTAGATAAATTATACATCGTGTTGATTGTTTACTTATCATTAATTATTACTTTTATTAATGATCAATATTTTGTTAAACAATAATCAAAGTAAATTTTAAGATATAATTGAAATCATTGTCGATTGTTATATGTCATAATCTAATCAAATTTAAGAGAAACAAACAAGAGAAGATAAACACTTATAATAACTTAACCTCATAACTTATCTGAGATCATATCCTCACAAATAAATACACATGCATCTAGGAAACTTATCAAATTAATGTTGTGCTTTTTTTTTTTCCAAGTAAACACTACAAAAATCTAAGTTGTTTCCACGAGAGAGGATTATTATTTTATAAGTAATTGTTATAAAATTACAATTAATGGTCTCCTACCAATTTTCATAACCTATGTATGATACCTTTGCAAAAAAAATAGTTGTTAAGTTGTAAGTTATAAGCTATCCATGTTATTTCATAAGTAACATGTATATCATTCTTTTCTTTTTTATTTCAATGATTATAGCCCCATCAATATCTCCCTAGCGATTTTCTTTAATGATTTACACATCGATAATAAGTCGTTAAACTTGTTGATAAATATAAGTGATTATTTTATAGTTATCTCTTTCTCTTGTTCACACGCAAAATCAGGAATTTTGGTTGGAGGGATAAAATCATAAGAGGCCATTGTTAATCAACCTAATAATTAGTGGAGATGAAACATGAAATGAATAAACAAGATGGTTTATAATTCTGGCTGCCCAATCCGTTGCGTTTGGCTCCACCATTATACACATATTTACGCATATGTGCCCATGATTGCACGAGCATGCACAACACATCCACAAAAAAACCTTGCAATTTATCAATTATCTGTGTGTGTATGTATGTTTGAGACAAACAACTACTAAGCCCCATCATCAACATAGCCCCAATTGGACCTTAACCACCAAGTTCACGCCTTTCTCTTCGTTCTTATTAACTTTTAATGGGCCCTCAACTTCCCCTTCCTATAAACTTTTTTTTTTTAGAGTAAAATATGATTTCATTAAAAAGGAGAAAATCATTCGAATACAAACATTAAATTTCAGAGCAGTCACATCATACATCAAAAAAAAAAAAAAATTGCATTGCTGCATCCCAATATAACAAACAATATTGCGATCACCCAAATGTCCTTGACAAGACCATGCACAAAAAAGCTAGGTAAAAGAAGAACCACCATAAGATGGTGAAATGCCTAGAGATGTTGCCTTAAGAAAAGTAAATGACATCTAAGGAGCCTTGATACACACGTATGTTTAAAATGTGTCTTTAGGAGAGATGAAAGATATAACTTGAAATCTCATACAACTTCAAATGAAAGCAAAATCGGCTACAAGGGGGTGGAAGGTAGATCTCGAGGAATCTAGATCTCACAACTTAATAAGTCTCTAAACCAAGGATGAAGTTGAAAGGACCTACCCAAGGTCCGAAGCCACAAACAAGGGTGGGAATGGATCCCCAATACCATTGCAATGGGGAAACAATAGATGGATGGCTATAGATGAGTGTGTAGGTAAGTGGAAGAGAGGGGGGGAGAGGGGGATGCCATGGAGTAGAGGGGCCTAAACACATTCAAAATTGGAGCCTCGGGGAGATGGAGAAAGGTGATAAAAACCTCTAGAAAGGAAAGGAACACTCTGCACTTGGGGAGAGCAAGAGGAGCCTTCAAGCCCCTTTCCTTTAAACTCAATGACCCCAGAGGGTCTATTGAAAGAGGGTCCTTATCTTAAAAAGGGTTGGAGGACGGATAAGGATTTGCTTTACCTTGGGTATGCTCAAGGGATGCCTTCTAGTAAAGTATTTGGGTATTCTACATGAGGGAGAAGAGAGAAGGAGGCCTTATTTAGCAAAGGTGGTGGAGAGGATTGGGCGTTTGAACACTAAACTACTCTCCATCTTGGAAGAGCTCAACCATTGAAATGGGTGATAAAGGGTCTTACAGGGTTTAAATTTTCATTGTAAGATCAATTTTAAAGAAAATTATGGAAGTAGAGGAAAGAAAATGTATGGGGAAACAAATGCCATCTATTGAGGAGAGAGGTCTATAGGTCAAAGGAGAGAATTAATTTGGGTTGAATAGATGAGGAAGATATGTGAGTTAGTGGAGGTATTCATGCTTAGCCATGATCGAGCAAATTGCAAACTCAAGATTTTGGCAGCACATCCTATTGCATAAGGCATTGTTCAACAACTCTTTTATATCATTGATCGAGATCCTTTGAATAAGTTGACACAAATGCAATCACAAGCACAAAGACACAGAGAATTATTAACATAGTTCCACCTGGAAGATGTACGTCTAGGGGAGGTGGTAACTCCCAAATTTCACTAGCTTTAGTGGAGAATACAAATGAAATTCTCTAATCCTCACTTCTCTCCGACTACATAAAAATAACTATCTTGCGCAACCTAGGCATATATAGGTTGTGCACTCCTCAATGGTGGGTGTCGTGGTGTCTGCCCATGATCCCACGATCGTATCTTTAAGGAGAGGATAATTCGTAACTGTCAAACGACAGCTGATGCAATAATTGACGCAATGACTCACGCGTTTCGTCTTCAGTCAATGTCACGACCCGCTCCCAGCTCCTTACAGGACCCGAGAACGGCTCACCTCGACGAACCCCAAGACCCAGTCGTCCAACGAAAAATAACCAAATACATATTCATTCCACAACCACACGAGTAATGTAATTAGACAGAAGATATATAACTGATAATAAAAGAAAAAGAATAGCAAACCACTAGATTTTTATAGAATACAGCGGAAAAGTACAGTGACAATTATAGCCATCACAACAAGGAACTGGTAGAAACATAACTGAATATAAGCTACAGGTACTCACTATAACAAAAACTCTCTGCAACAAAACTAAAGAAAGGAAACTAAGGCTGGGCTCGATTGGGCTCTGCGCCTTCAGTAGTCGGTGGCTCTGACCGCTCAAATCCCTGACCTGAACATGGTTACAAAATCCGGAGTCAGCTGACGCTAAGTAGAGTGGTGGTTAAGTTATTTACATGCAAAATAATTAGATAGTAACCAGCAAAAACATTCAGAAGTCAGTTATTTAATTCCGAACATTACCAATTTTCTGTTTTATGTGTTTCTTAGCCAAGTACGCTAATCAGGTTTCATGATATTGCTCAATCTTCTTGTTCCCTAAGGGAACGATCTTGCTTGTAGTTTTCCCGCGACGCAGGATGTACACGTGGTACTCTCCTGGCCGGGAGAGTCTCCCATGGTAGTTCTACATCCAGTCTACTACCCTGAGGTCACGGTCGCGACGTAGCGGTGATTACGACACATGCGATAAGCGCACAAGTAGCTACCCCGTACTGGCACGCGGTCAGTCGTTTTTGCTGGCGAGTACGCCCAAAAGTATAGCACGGAACAGCACAGGACCTTGCCCTCTCAGAACAGGGGTCTCGCCCTTCCATAGTCTGCGTACCCTCGTCCAACTATCCCGATTTGCCCAACAGGCCTAACAAGAGTCAGTGTAGGGTGGTCAGTCCTACCCCAGGCCCCATGTGGCGACTAGCTCCCCTGATGTAAACACATTTACACTACTTAAAATGTCTATTTATGCATGTTCTTAAGCATAAGATTGCATTTCATGATATAAATATTGCATTACATGCATCATCTTGCATTTAGAGTAGTTTGAATAAAATGGAGGTTAATTGTCTCCTTTTATGTGCTTGGACAGGGCAAATATTTTATCGGGGCCTCGGATCAAAGATCCAACCGTATGGATATGATCAGGGCGACGATTGGAGTTCAACGACTCCAAGATCGCCCTAATCAGGCATCCGTAGCATCAGATAGAGACCGGGGAACCCTAGAAGATCAAGGGCCAGGATGGTGTAAATCCGCACTTCAGATGGAAAATCCGACCACACGGATGAATTCGGATCGACGATCGCAGCCGAACGACACAAAAATCGAGTCAATCCGACATCCGTGGCACCATCTACAACTTCCAGAAGATGGACGGCCAAGATAGCGCCACGTGGCGCCATCCCAGCCGCCCAATCGGCCGCGGGGGTCCTGTGAAGACTGCGCACCGTCTCCTCTCCGCCGTTGGATCTCGATCCAACGGCTGCGGTCGCGCGCGTTTAAAAACGTCCACGCGACCATTTCGCCCGCGTAGCGCAGCGGCGACGCAGCTGCGGGCGAAGCGGAGGTCGCGGGTTCGAGCCGCGGAGAGGGGGTCGAAGGCGCGGGCGAGCGGGCGCGCACGAGCGTCGGATGAAGATCCAACGGCCGCGCGCGCCCGATAGCGCCGACGCGCAATTGGACGCTCTGGTGGGCGCGCGATCGCACGCGGGCGGCGCGCTACGCAGCGGGCGCGGACGCGATCTAAGCCGTCCGATCTCGCGATCGGACGGCTGAGACGACGCGGACGTGCGTCTGCGTTACGCGCGCAGGCCAGCCGAGCGGGCGCGCGTGGCGCGGCGGCGACAGCGACGGCGGGGCTTTAGCGACGGTTTTATCCGTCACTAAAGACCCCTTATTTATTATTTTGAAGATGTAATGTCCATTTTGCCCCCACTCCTTGCAACTATAAAAGGAGACCCCCTCCATACGAAATTTTCATCCCTTCCTTCTCCTCTCTACCTCTCCAAAGCTCAAGAGAAGCTTGTCCCACACCCGGGATGCTTCTCGCGAGATAAAGTCCAAATTTTCGTCCCCCTTCGGAAGTGGATCCCGCGACGACGACGGCGTGCTGCTTCGTTCCCGTTCTTCTGCTTCGTCCTCCTTCGTCCCGCTTCGTTCTCCTTCGTCCAGGCGTCGTCCCGTCCGGCTCGTCCTCCAAGCGACCATCGAGGAGGATTTCTCTCTTCCTATTCTTTTTACTGCTTTCTAGTATAGATTTACTGCTTTCTAGAGTAGTCTATTCGTCCTCCGAGCGATCGTCGAGGAGGACATTTCTCCCTCCATTCTTTTAATGCTTTCTAGAGTAATTGTTTTATGTTTTCTAGTTGTAATGAAAGAACTCTTTTATGATAAATTCCTTGTCTATTCTACATCTCATTTTGATTTCCATGTATAGTATTCCTTCTCTCTCTCTTACTCCCTCTCTCTCTTTTATTTGCTGTAGATACTTAGATAGTTTAAATTGAATTTCTTGGTGACAAAATAAAAAGAAACGCGGAGTTTTTAAATCAAACGTTCGCCTCCCTGTGTTCGACCCGGAATTCTTATTTCGGTATAAATTTTATTTGTTGAACACGAATCCTTCGCTTTCGAACTACAACGACGGGTTTTTCCAAAAACCAAACACGTTAGCGTAGATTCTCGCTCAACATTTTGGCGCCGTTGCCGGGGAAGCAACGCTCTTTGATTTCTCTTCGCGTTTTGTAATTTACAAATCATTTACCTCACTTTTCTCCTTTCTTATTGTAATTGCAGGTACTCTTTCGAGACAGGCAAAAGCGGTAGATCGGAGTAAAGTGCTGTGAAAGGTTTTGTAAGTTATCCCCCACCTCCCACCCATTAGATTTCATCTCATCACATAATAATTCAAACATCAATCAACCTAGGTGTTCTTATAAACTCTAAGGTTAGATTGTTTGTTGTTTGACATCCATACTCACTCCAACCCCCACATTAAAAAAAAGAAAAAAATAAAAAAAATCTCACAGAGGTACACAACCTCATCTGATTTTCTAACTCAACCGGTAAACCAATCTTAGGAGCCGGTACACACATCCAAACACATAATCGAGTAGAAATCAGATTGGGTAATCATTTGTGTGCCTAATTAGGTGGTGCATAAGGCCAATTGTTTGAGTTGATTGGGCCGCACCACTTCAAATAAAATCAACTCATCAAGTAGCTGCCAATTAGGTTCAACTCTTAGGGATCTACCAGGCACTCCACATTCTTTTTAAACTTTAAAGGAAAATATCTTCACCTGTGCTTGCAAAATCTGGTGTGCCAATGAAACTTGATTGAAAACACCTAAAGTTGAATCCTAAAAGCTACTAAGCAAGATTTGAACCTTAAAATTCACCACATCAAAAATAATCTTGCTTGAAAACCACTGGTTGTGCACGCACACACAAAGCAATCAATCATTAAGGGCACAACCCATTTAAAGGGCCCATCACATTCCAAAGCACATTCAAACCTAGCCCTAAATAAAACAGAGTAGACGTTGGCCTTAAGGATTGGACTCGCTCTTCAGAACTCAGAACGAGATTATTTTCGATTAGTCTGTTTCTACTGTTCAATCTGATGTCTAGCTAGGGGAGCAGAGTCAAACGATCGCGGCTGGGGGGTACACTAGGAACCGGAGGCGCAAGCCGAAGGAAGAACCTTCTCCCCAGTCCCTCCTTCTAACTGGTTGGATTGAACAGACAGAAGTAGATCAAATCGTTCCTTTATCTCAAGACGGGTTTTGAGAGTCTGTAGGTCTGTAGGCTAACCCATTTAAGGACAGGTTTGATTGTTTGTATTGCAGGGCACCTTTCTTCCTCCCGTGTCTCATGAATCCTTCCACATATTTCACGCATTCCTGCTCTTTCCCTCCTGTTGTAAATTATCCTCAACATGACGATTATCCCAACTCGTATTGTAATCGACCATCAGTTAGTTGGGATAGTTCGGATTGGGGATACAATTCCAGACCCCCGTGTTTAGGGTCTAACCCTGAACACTTTGATTCTCAATTCTATCCTTCTCAGAGTTGCATCGATTATAGATCGTCCTCCTTTCATGAACAACCTAATGCGATCTACAATCAAGAAGGATACACTGATCCTTACCCATCCTCTGATTTCACTGCCTTTAGGTCATCTCCATCTTTTGAACAATCTGAAATGACCTATTATCAGGATGGGTATAACGAATCTCAATTCGTTAATTCCTCTACATTGATGTCAAACCCGCCCAACCCTGAACCAACTCATTTGGTTCAGGTTAATCAGGTTCAAGATAAGGTTCTGGCTAACTTGAGGAATATCATTCAATCTTTAGAAGTTCAGCCAATACCTTGCATTGAGAGATTGGAGCCCCTGATTGAAATGATTGATGATTTAAACAAGTCTTTGTTGGATTGGCTCCAGGATGTTAAGGATAAGAACCCGGGTGAGTTTCTACTTGGGAAATTAGCGAAATTGAGGATGAGATTCGTGGTTGCTTTGATTCAATCTTGGAATAATTCCCAGGATGAACTCTCTTCAGGAAAGCCAATGACAGAACCCGCTCAGGCACCTGTTGGGGGGGACACGTGTTATGAAGCTGACCAGATTGAATTAAAACAACCAATTAAGGATGATTTGATTTCTTCACCTGAAATCCCTGAGCCGGGTTACGAGGAAACGTATGTCTCCTTGGAACGCAAAGTGACAAATGATTTTGGGACATACATTGATACGGATCCTGATGGTGAAGATTCAAGTTGCGAAGTCTCACACGAGTTTTCAGGTCACGATTTTTGTGAGACGATTGGGCCTGAGGAATCTGATAGATCATTTGATAGCCCAATAACTGAGGAAACTGATCTTATTAGGGCACACGATACGGATCCAGAATCGCATTTTCTGGAGGAATTAATTCAATGCCCTGATTATCAGTTACACCCTGTTGAGCTTATTGATGATTCTAATTCTGAGATAATTAGACCCAAGTCAATTTTGATTTTGCCACATCATCTAGACTTGGAGATTTCAGACGGGGTGATGAATATACAAGAGGTCATGGAATTTGATATGCCGAATGAGGAGGATAGGAGCTGGGAAATTCTGATTTGGGAAGTCAATTTTGGAGGAAATGGAAGATTGAGTCGAAGGGTTCCTTTTAAACTGAAACCATCAAATCAGAACCCTTACGACATTTGTTTCGAGGATGTCAAACTCAAGCACACATTTAACGATTATCCTTTTGAGCTTCAATTCTCTGTAACCCGACATTTTGGCCTTGGGTTGCATCCTCACAAATCGCAGGCCCGACCCCGCTTGCATTCTGATTTTAGGTTTTGGGTAATTTTTATCCAGAACCTAAGATATTCTCGATTATGGGGTGTGGGTCTGCACCACAATCTGGTCCATATCTGTGGACCTCTGCTGACAGGTCAGAGGATTCTTCTGTTTATTCTAATTCTGACCTGCACATGTGAATTCTTCATTTCTTTTCTTTGTATAGTGTGCCTAGCTGAAGGCACTAAACTCAGCACATATACAGTTCTTTTTCATTTTCATCTCGGAGCGGACCCGATATCCACGCAATTCAGGTGCTTTCTACGCTTTTCCACTCTGTTTTATGTCTTTTTAATACAATGAGGACATTGCATTAGATAGGCATGGGGGGGTGGATATTTATCTTTGAATTCATTCGTCAGCTCCGTAGATTTGTTTTATTATTAAAAAAAAAAAAAATCGAAATTAGGAAAGAGAATTTGGGTTTAAGAAAATTTTCGATCTTAAGAAATACTATATTATGGCTTGAACACAAAGACCCTTCAGGTCTTTGGACTTAATCAGCCTATGTATCCACTAAAATGTGGATTTGTTTTTCGAGTTCTCGCCAACCTGAATTTTATTATAATTGGAGTAAATAAGTTTGGGTGATAAGTACACGACTTATCAACCCGCCCTCTGATGTGAGGGAATTTTGAGTCTTAAGCATCCACACACTTTCTTTGCACTGACTCGTTGTTTGGCGATTTTAACGGAAATTGGGTAGCTAATGAACCTTCTAGGGTGATATGGCTGGCAAGTTATCGTGGGTAACAGCCCATAGGTAGGTTGTCCAGAGCCCAGTCACTGGACCTTTCTCTTTTTGCTGCCTTTAGGTAAATCTTAGACCAGGGAAGCCACCTACTTAAAAAAAAAAAAAAAAAAAAAAAAAAAAAAATCAAAAAGGAGAAAAGAACAAAAAGAAATAAGCCACACTTCGCCGCACGAGTATGGCTGGCAAGTTGTCGGTGGTAACAGCTCATCGACCGGTTGTCCAGAACCCAGCTCAGAAAATGCACTAAAAATTCCCAAAACACTTAGGAAGAAGCGGAGAAGTAGAATAAACCGGGGAGATATACACTGGATTCACCCTTGTGTTGACCCCGTTAAAAAATAAAAGTAGGGAGAAAGCTACCGGTTGTAAAGATACACCTTTAGGCAGAATTCTTTTTGAGGTCACCTAGAGGCGTAGAAATCCGAAGTCCGTTTTAATTGCCGGTCAACGAGTCTATCACAATCACAATAAGATGCTTAAAACTTAGGGTTCTCATCAAATCTTGGGTGAGTTGAATGGCCGTAGAAAGCCACTCTTAAACCCTAAAATTTGAAAATCTAAAAAAAAAAAAGAGTAAAAACAGAAAACGAAATTTTTCTTTGAATAAGGCGAGGCTTGAGGCGGTTTGCATTTTGACTGATACCCGGGCACTGTTGTGTCTTTGAAAGTTCAGTTCTTAAGTAGACAATTTCTTAATGATTGAAAATAACTCAGGTCCAAATAATCTAACCTAATTCTTTTATAAATAGCATATAGTTTTTGCTAGGGACTAGCAAAAGATAGGCATGGGGGTATGATGTAAACACATTTACACTACTTAAAATGTCTATTTATGCATGTTCTTAAGCATAAGATTGCATTTCATGATATAAATATTGCATTACATGCATCATCTTGCATTTAGAGTAGTTTGAATAAAATGGAGGTTAATTGTCTCCTTTTATGTGCTTGGACAGGGCAAATATTTTATCGGGGCCTCGGATCAAAGATCCAACCGTATGGATATGATCAGGGCGACGATTGGAGTTCAACGACTCCAAGATCGCCCTAATCAGGCATCCGTAGCATCAGATAGAGACCGGGGAACCCTAGAAGATCAAGGGCCAGGATGGTGTAAATCCGCACTTCAGATGGAAAATCCGACCACACGGATGAATTCGGATCGACGATCGCAGCCGAACGACACAAAAATCGAGTCAATCCGACATCCGTGGCACCATCTACAACTTCCAGAAGATGGACGGCCAAGATAGCGCCACGTGGCGCCATCCCAGCCGCCCAATCGGCCGCGGGGGTCCTGTGAAGACTGCGCACCGTCTCCTCTCCGCCGTTGGATCTCGATCCAACGGCTGCGGTCGCGCGCGTTTAAAAACGTCCGCGCGACCATTTCGCCCGCGTAGCGCAGCGGCGACGCAGCTGCGGGCGAAGCGGAGGTCGCGGGTTCGAGCCGCGGAGAGGGGGTCGAAGGCGCGGGCGAGCGGGCGCGCACGAGCGTCGGATGAAGATCCAACGGCCGCGCGCGCCCGATAGCGCCGACGCGCAATTGGACGCTCTGGTGGGCGCGCGATCGCACGCGGGCTGCGCGCTACGCAGCAGGCGCGGACGCGATCTAAGCCGTCCGATCTCGCGATCGGACGGCTGAGACGACGCGGACGTGCGTCTGCGTTACGCGGGCAGGCCAGCCGAGCGGGCGCGCGTGGCGCGGCGGCGACAGCGACGGCGGGGCTTTAGCGACGGTTTTATCCGTCACTAAAGACCCCTTATTTATTATTTTGAAGATGTAATGTCCATTTTGCCCCCACTCCTTGCAACTATAAAAGGAGACCCCCTCCATACGAAATTTTCATCCCTTCCTTCTCCTCTCTACCTCTCCAAAGCTCAAGAGAAGCTTGTCCCACACCCGGGATGCTTCTCGCGAGATAAAGTCCAAATTTTCGTCCCCCTTCGGAAGTGGATCCCGCGACGACGACGGCGTGCTGCTTCGTTCCCGTTCTTCTGCTTCGTCCTCCTTCGTCCTGCTTCATTCTCCTTCGTCCAGGCGTCGTCCCGTCCGGCTCGTCCTCCAAGCGACCGTCGAGGAGGATTTCTCTCTCCCTATTCTTTTTACTGCTTTCTAGTATAGATTTACTGCTTTCTAGAGTAGTCTATTCGTCCTCCGAGCGATCGTCGAGGAGGACATTTCTCCCTCCATTCTTTTAATGCTTTCTAGAGTAATTGTTTTATGTTTTCTAGTTGTAATGAAAGAACTCTTTTATGATAAATTCCTTGTCTATTCTATATCTCATTTTGATTTCCATGTATAGTATTCCTTCTCTCTCTCTTACTCCCTCTCTCTCTTTTATTTGTTGTAGATACTTAGATAGTTTAAATTGAATTTCTTGGTGACAAAATAAAAAGAAACGCGGAGTTTTTAAATCAAACGTTCGCCTCCCTGTGTTCGACCCGGAATTCTTATTTCGGTATAAATTTTATTTGTTGAACACGAATCCTTCGCTTTCGAACTACAACGACGGGTTTTTCCAAAAACCAAACACGTTAGCGTAGATTCTCGCTCAACATTTTGATCTCGCGAGAAGCATCCCGGGTGTGGGACAAGCTTCTCTTGAGCTTTGGAGAGGTAGAGAGGAGAAGGAAGGGATGAAAATTTCGTATGGAGGGGGTCTCCTTTTATAGTTGCAAGGAGTGGGGGCAAAATGGACATTACATCTTCAAAATAATAAATAAGGGGTCTTTAGTGACGGATAAAACCGTCGCTAAAGCCCCGCCGTCGCCGTCGCCGCCGCGCCACGCGCGCCCGCTCGGCTGGCCTGCGCGCGTAACGCAGACGCACGTCCGCGTCGTCTCAGCCGTCCGATCGCGAGATCGGACGGCTTAGATCGCGTCCGCGCCCGCTGCGTAGCGCGCCGCCCGCGTGCGATCGCGCGCCCACCAGAGCATCCAATTGCGCGTCGGCGCTATCGGGCGCGCGCGGCCGTTGGATCTTCATCCGACGCTCGTGCGCGCCCGCTCGCCCGCGCCTTCGACCCCCTCTCCGCGGCTCGAACCCGCGACCTCCGCTTCGCCCGCAGCTGCGTCGCCGCTGCGCTACGCGCGCGACCGCAGCCGTTGGATCGAGATCCAACGGCGGAGAGGAGACGGTGCGCAGTCTTCACAGGACCCCCGCGGCCGATTGGGCGGCTGGGATGGCGCCACGTGGCGCTATCTTGGCCGTCCATCTTCTGGAAGTTGTAGATGGTGCCACGGATGTCGGATTGACTCGATTTTTGTGTCGTTCGGCTGCGATCGTCGATCCGAATTCATCCGTGTGGTCGGATTTTCCATCTGAAGTGCGGATTTACACCATCCTGGCCCTTGATCTTCTAGGGTTCCCCGGTCTCTATCTGATGCTACGGATGCCTGATTAGGGCGATCTTGGAGTCGTTGAACTCCAATCGTCGCCCTGATCATATCCATACGGTTGGATCTTTGATCCGAGGCCCCGATAAAATATTTGCCCTGTCCAAGCACATAAAAGGAGACAATTAACCTCCATTTTATTCAAACTACTCTAAATGCAAGATGATGCATGTAATGCAATATTTATATCATGAAATGCAATCTTATGCTTAAGAACATGCATAAATAGACATTTTAAGTAGTGTAAATGTGTTTACATCATCCCCCCCACACTAAGTAGCTCACCCCGATACCACGTACGCAAGGGCCAAACAGGAGTCGACATAGAGTGGCCAATCCTAACCCCAGGTCTCAACCCAAGAGGCGACTAGCTCCCCTCTACTCTAAAGGGATAGTCGCTCTCATCGATACCACATACACGAGGGTCAATTTACTTCCCTTAACCAAGTCCGAACAACCACCCATAGGCAACATGTTCCAAAACCATCTGGTTTTCCATACTACAGTATTCTTGGTTTCTTCCTAAATTTCCCGTAGGGTTCGTACATAGACTTTCTCATTTTCATATCTGATTCATTAAATGCATAATAGGAAGCTCAAGATTTCACAATCGATTATTCAGTACAGGTATGTATTCATGACATGGTTCATTTCAGGTAGTACAGGCAGCTCATGGTTTATCATGGCAACTCATTCATTCATTAGCTACACATGCATTTCTTCCATCCCTAGTGTTTATTTCACAACCTACGGTTCAGTCGAATACATCTAAAGTAGCATGCATTCAACCCTTTCGGCCCTAGGGTTCATCCCACAACCTAGGATTCAATTGAATAATTCTAAAGCTTACAATTCGATTATTAATTCTGGGATTAGAGAGAACCACTCTATCGATTAACCGGGTGGAATGGGGGCTTATACGGTAGCTCCCAACATCTTCACAGGTCCCATATACTCTACGGACTGGAGACCTACAACATGGACCGCAAGTCAAACGAGCTCAAAACTGCATAGACACTATATCACCATGTAGAGAAATTCGAACGGAAACCAACGACGTCTCATTTACGGAAATCCGACTCCGTTTGGTTCCTAAACGTGCCCAAAAACACCAACTCTGACCAAAATCAGACGTCTGAAAAGAGTCCCAGATGTCTTAAACGAACTCAAAGACTCACCTTGCTTGGGGCAGCTTCCTTCAGACGTCTGAGGGTGTCTTCAGACGTCTCAAGATACCCCCGGACGTCTGAAATCACCTCGGTCCTCGCACCGGCGTGCCTTTCCAACCTATGATACATGCATGTGATGTCAAAACTCAGTAGGGAGAAAAATAATTGAAAGAAAAGGCGCTATCAAACATCTGGTATTACCTCTGGACGTCTGTACAGACGTCTGATTCCGCAGAAAAATAACTCCGCAGAACCGTTTGAGAGCTCTCTTTCTCGCAGAAGCTGCAACAACTGTAGCACCTCCCCGTCTCTCTCACGAGCTCACTGCTCTCAAACCTCCGATATCCTCCGCTCTCCGCTCTCTCCTTCTCTGACTCCCTACTCTCCCTCTCCTCTCAGCTGTTGTAAATACCCATTCTGTTCTGAGCCTTTTAAGACATCTGGACTGTCAGTCAGACGTCTGGTAAGACGTCTGAACCCCTTTCCAAACGTCTGGAAATTGAAAATTTTGTACACATACTCGCGTCTGCGCGCTGGCTCCACCCAGATAGACTCTTTTTTTTTCTCTCTCTCTCTCTCACTTCTCTCCCCCACCAGAAGCCTAGTGCACTCCCTATATAACCCCTCTCCCCCCCTTCCTCTCTTCCCTACTCCACCACAGTCACCATCCTTCCTCTCCACTGCAGTGAGAGGGGCGAGCGCGAGAGAGGGCCCGAGAGCGAGCGACAAGGAGGAGAGGCGGCGTGAAGAGAGAAGGAAGACTTGAGCTCGCGAGCTCGTAGGAGCTCACCGGAGGACACACGACCGAAGCAGCGCGTGTGGGAGGAGGAGCGCGTCGGGGGAGACATCCCTGACACTTTGCTGCAACCGAAGCTACAGGCGAGGAGGAGAGGCCGTGGCTGCGCGCGGCTAGGGGAGCAGGAGGTCGGTCTGGTTTTGGGCTTTTCCCAGAATCACATGTCTAGCGTGTCGTCCAGATGACGGGTTGGACGTCTGGTGACGACACTGGACGTCTGAAAGCAAAGCTTCGCGAAGGTACGTTCCTCTTACAGCTACAGCAATGCAGGCCACACCACAGCTACGATCTGCGTAGCTAAATGTAGAAGATATGGTCTGTCGCATGCAAGGATAGCTTCGGGAAGGCACGGGGCATGCCCTCCCACGCATTTTGGATGTCTGGACAACTTACCAGACGACCGGAAGCACTCCCAAACAACTGGAGGAGAGGTCGGACGTCTGGAGTTGGATCTAGACGGTCAAGTAGGGGTTTTGGACGTCTGAAGTCGACGCAGGAACCTGAGGTGAGACTCTGGTTACTTTTAAGACGTCTGGACCTTGTGCCAGACGTCTGATTTAGGTCTGCAGTTTTATTTTTGACCCATTTAGGGTCCATTTGAGGTCCATTTTTCACAAATGAGATATCTGTGGATTCCTTGCGAGTTGCTTTACATGTTAGAAGGTCTTTTATACTGTTCTAAACATTCCGTTATGTTATGTTCCTTGGTATAGGATTTCGATCTGTTACGTGTTCGGGCCTGCAGAGGCACGTGTTCCTTGGTATAGAGTGGTTTCCCCCTGATTTAAATTATAAGACATGAATGCATATGTGAAATTGGATAATAGAAACCTAGGATGTGGCATGAATCCTAGGATGAGAAATACGTGCATTGTTTGTATGCTTGTTTGAGATTGTAGTCTTAAATGAATGAATAGAAATGTAAACAACTACCTGTTAATAAATAAGTGCTGCCTGTGAAATATGAAATGCCTGTGCTAGTTAAACAGTTACCTGTGACATTACTTGTTGTATATGTAAATTGTGAAAATACGTGCTGCATGGTATAATCTGAGAATGGAATTGTGAATGATGAAACTTGGTATGGAATAACATGGGGAATACGAGCATGAACCCTACGGGGAATTAGGAGTAGAGCTCCTGTGGATAAATGGAATGGATCTTGAAATGTGAGTGGGAAGTGTGCTGGCCCTTGAGTACGTGGTACCAAGGAGAGCGACTGTCCCCTGTTTAGTGTAGAGCAGAGCTAGCCGCCCTTGGGTTGGGACCCAGGGTTAGGATTGGCCACTCTACATCGACTTCCTTGGCCCTCGCGTACACTGTACCAGGGAGAGCTACTAGTGTAGGGAGAGAGATAACTACCCCACGGGACCTGGGGTTCATCTAGCCACCCTACACCGACTTGTTAGGCCCACTAGGCAAACCGGGGTAGTCAGACGAGGGTGCGCGGACTATGGAGGAGAGAGATCACTGTTTGGTTCTGAGGGGCTAGACCCCTGTTATTGAGAGGCTAGGCCCTATACTGTTCCGTGCTGTACTTTGGGCGTACCTGCTAGCGGAAACGACTGACAGCGTGCCAATGCGGGGTAGCTACCCGTGCGCTTATCGCGCGTGCCATAGTCACCGCTACGTCTATCTGTGACCTCGGGGTGGTTGACTGGGTGTAGGATTACCACGGGGGACTCTCCCGGCCAGGAGAGCACCACGTGTCCCTTCTACTCTTCAGAAAAGACTGCAATCAAGATCGTTCCCACGAGAAACATACGAGATCAAGGAAGAGATCTAAAAAGTAAACCAATGGGTGAAAAAGAATGACTTGTAAAATAAATAATTTGAAAAGATAATTTACCTGTTAGCCTTTGCTGATTTAGTTAGTTGGTTATCACTCTACTCAGCGTTCGTTGACTTCGTTTTACTCATACCCCTTTAAAGGCCCAGAAGTTAAGCAACTTGAGCCACCGACTGCAGAGGGTGTCGGGCCTAATCGAGCCCAGAAGTAGTTCCTGTTGTTGTTGTACTTCCTTTTGCTAGTGAGTTAGACCGTTGTACCATTTCTATTTCTGTACCTTGTTTTATTTTACTGTTGTAGTGGTGACATGTACTGTTAGCAGTTTTTATTTCATTTACTGCTTGTACTCTTTTAATGTTAGTTACTTAGCATAGTGAATGTGGTTACTTTCCTGCTTTTTTTTTTATTTCTTGTTGGACGACTGGGTCTTAGGTTTAGTCGAGTCGAGCCGGCCTCGGATCTTGTAGGGATTCGAGATCCGGGTCATAACAGCTACGGTGTGGAATGGAATGGAGGAGGAGGGGGGCTTATATGGAGATGGAAGGCGTGGGGGAGGGATGGTGTGAGGCGTGGAGGGGTGTTGTGGATGAGGGATAGGGTGGCGTACGGTGGAGTAGGGGAAAGGGGGTAGGGTATAATGGTTTAGGGGAATGGTTTGGAAAAAATTGTGGGGGCACCCCTCGCAAGTTCTCTTTCTCCCTCGCATATCCCCAACAAAACCTAGGGGGTTAAAATTGCACAAAAACCCCTAAAATTTCCAGAAACTCCAAACAACCCTTAGGAAGGCTCATTTCAACATAACAAACTTAAAAGAGGTTTTGTCCTTGAAACTTGAGCTAACTAGGGTGCGGAAAATAAATGTATTTGTGCATAATAAACTTAAAGAGGATCAAAGTAGGTCAGAAACAACGCACCCTCGAAAAGCTCTAGGTACTGTTCTCGCATCGCTGCCTCAGGCTCCCAAGTGGCCTCCTCGTACCGCTGGCTCCTTCACAAGACCTTCACCAGGGGTATCTTTTTTCATCTCAGACTTTAAACGGCTCTGTCTAGTATCTGTACTGGTCTCTCAGGATAGGTTAGGTCGTTCCCCATCTTGATGTTCTCGTGGCTCAAAACATGGCTTGGGTCGGCGATGTATTTCCTGAGGTTGGACACGTAGAACACGTCGTGCACTCTAGAAGCTGGGAAGGTGGGCAAGTCATTAAGCAACGGATCCTACCGCTCCAAGACCTCAAAAGGCCCTATAAACCTTGGTGCAAGCTTCCCTCTCACCCCAAACCGCTACAAGCCCTTCATGAGTGAAACACAGAGGAAGACGTGATCTCCAATCTTAAACCGTACCTCCCTACGCTTTAGGTCAGCGTAGCTCTTCTGCCTACTCCTGACAGTACGGAGTCGTCTGTGGATCTGCTCGATCACCTCCTGACTCTAGCATATCAGCCTAGGACCAACTTCCTACTTGGTCCACCTCAACCCAACTCAAGGGAGCAATACACCTCCTCCCGTACAGAGCCTTATACGGTGCCATGCCGATGCTCGAGTGATAGTTGTTGTATACAAACTCTATCAGGGGCAAATGCTCATCCCAGGAGCCTCTCCAGTCCAGCATGCAAGCGTGTAGGAGGTCCTCAAGGGTCTAAATGGTGCGCTCCAACTGTCCGTCGGTCTGGGGGTGATAGGCTATACTGAACCTCAGACGAGTCCCTAAAGCCCGTTGAAACTCCACCCAGAACTGGGAAGTGAAACGAGTGTCTCTGAATGAAATAATCTCACGGGGAACTTCGTGAATGCGCACTACGTCTCAGATGTAGCGCTCTGCCAACTATGCTGGTCCAAAAGTGACTCAGATCAGTAGGAACTGTGTCATCTTCGTCAATCTGTCCACTATTACCCAGACTGCATCATATCCTCACTGTGTCACAGGTAACCCCACTATCAGATCCATAGTAACACTCTCCCACTTCCACTCTAGCACGAGAAGTGGCTATAGCGGCCCTACAGGCCTTTGGTGCTCGGCCTTCACCTGCTAGCATACTAGGCATTGCTGAACAAAACTACCAACATCTCGCTTCATCCCCCTCCACTAGAAATCACATCGTAGGTCGTGGTACATCTTCGTGTTTCCGAGATGTATGGTGAATTTGGACCCGTGTGCCTCAGTCAGAAGCTTTCTCAACAGCTCCTCGTCTCTAGGAATGCACAAGCGTCCCTTCATACGCAGGACCCCGTCAGTAAAAGAGAACTCTCCTGGGTTCCCGGTCAATACCCGACCTTGCAGTGTCTGTAGCTTTGGGTTCGTCATCTGTCTAGTAACGATATGATCTATCAGCTCTGGTTGTGCCTGCCTTGCCACTGTCACTGCCCTGCCATACCCCCATGACTCCTGGGGTTGCCAACTACTCACCTCCTCCATGAGTCTCCAACTCTGTGCCCGTAGACTAGCTAAGTGGGCGGGTACTTTCCGGCTCAAAGCGTCTACCACCACATTGGCCTTCCCTAGATGGTAGGAGATGCTGCAGTCATAATCCTTCAGGAGCTCTAACCAGCGTCTCTGTCCCATGTTGAGCTCCTTCTGATCAAAAAGGTACCTGAGGCTCTTATGACCAGTAAAGATCTCGAACATCTCTCCGTACAAGTAGTACCCCCATGTCTTCAGCGCGAAGACAAAAGCTGCCAACTCCAAGTCATGGGTGGGGTAGTTGTGCTCGTGAGGCTTTAGTTGCTGCGAAGCATAAGCGACAATGTGGCCTTGCTGCATGAGCACACCACCCAATCCCTGCAACAAGGCGTCGGTGTAGACCACGAATCCGCCACTGCTATCTAGGATGGTGAGTACAGGAGCTGAAGTCAGCCTCTCCTTTAGCTCCTGAAAGCAAGACTCACACTCGTCTGTCCAGTCGAAGGGCACGTCTTTCCGAGTCAACTAAGTCATAGGACATGCGATCTGTGAAAAACCTCGGATAAATCGCCTGTAGTAGCCTGCCAGCCCCTGGAAACTGCGTATCTCTGTCACTGTACACGGCCTCTCCCACCTGAGGACGGCCTCAACCATGGCTCGATCCACTGCCAACCTGTCTCCCGAGATCACATGGCCCAAGAAGGTAACCTGTCTCAACTAGAACTCACACTTGATATACTTGCTGTACAACCTGTGCCGTCTCAAAGTGTCCAGGACCATGCGGAGATGCTCTCCATGCTGTGCCTGATCCCGAGAGTAGACAAGCATGTCGTCAATGAATACCACCACGAACTAATCTAAGTACGGCCGAAGGACGTGATTCATCAGATCCATGAAAGCGGCAGGGGCGTTGGTCAACCCAAACTGAATGGCCAAGAACTCGTAGTGACCATACCGCGTACGAAAGGTTGTCTTGGAGACGTTGGTCTCCCTGATCCTCAACTGATGGTAACCCGACCTCAGATCCATCTTGGAGAACAACGTGGCGTCTCTCAGTTGGTCGAAGAGGTCATCAATACGAGGCAGTAGGTACTTGTTCTTAACGGTGATCCGGTTCAGCTGTCTATAGTCTACCCACAGCCGAAGGGTACCGTCCTTCTTCTTCATAAATAGGACAGGGGCTCCCCATGGGGATGCACTGGGCCTCACAAAGCCCTTTTCCAATAGGATTTACAACTAAGACTTGAGCTCTCACAGCTCAAGTGGGGTCATCCTATTTGGTGCAGTAGAGATGGGGCTGATCCCTGGTACCAGCGAGATCTCAAACTTAATCTCATGCTATGGTGGCAGTCCTGGCAGATCCTCAGGAAAGACATCGAGGTACTCACAGACCACTGGGATACTCTGCAAGTCTACCACGGGGCTAGGCTCGGCTATGACACAAGCTAGGAAGCCCTCACACCCCTGGCTTAGTAGCTTTGCTACCTGAAGCATGGAGATGCACCTGAATCCTCCATCTACTGGCTGGCCGTGGAACTCGAATGGAGGCAACTCTAGTATGGAGAAGACGATCTTCCTCCCAAAGCAGTCTACTAGGGCATGATAAGCAGCCAGCCAGTTCATCCCTAGGATTACATCGAAATCCTCCATCGGGATCACGATCAGGTCAATCAGAAGACTGTGTCCCCTTATATTGACCTCACAATCAGTGAACACCTCCTCGGCAACAAATGCCCATCCACCTAGGCCTCTAATCAGGAATGGCTCCTCTACCAGTACACTGCCCGATCCCAAGTTGTCAATAAAACTCGTAGAGACAAATGAGTGCGTGGCACCAGAGTCGAAAAAGCACGTAAATGGCCCTGCTGGAAACTGTAATCATACCTTCCACTATGGAGCCTAAAGCTCTAGCATCTCCGTGAGTCAGGGCATTAACACACCCCTCAGTCCTCGGTGCAGAAGAAGCAGCCATGCTCTAGGCCAGGCGAGAAGTAGCTGGCCGGTACCCTCCTTACGACCGTTGCCCTCCTCCTCGGGCCTGGTAACCGCGGCCGCTAGATCGGCCTCCAGTGCTCGATGTTGGGAGTGTCTGCTGCGCTCTGGCCCTAGATGGGCAGTCCCTTCATATGTGGCTCAGTTGGCCACACTGGTAGCAGAGAGGAACGCAGCCTCCTCCCTCTGTCTGCTGTCCATACTGGTAGCTAGGTGGGGGTCTGCTACAGTCGGTTAGTCCCAGTCTGGGGCCCCCAAAGGTCACTAGTGGACCCACAGAGTGGGATGACTCCCCGGCAGGTGTCGTGTGCCTCCTCTCTCGGCGGCTCTGCGAGTGCTCCTGCTGGTAGTGACTCTTTCGTCCTCCCCCGTCAACGTCTCGTACGGCCGAGTTGGTCTCCTCATAGGTCATGGCCACCTCGACTACGCGGGAGAAAGTAGGAAACTTCAGGGGCTTTACATACCCCCAAATGGCAGGTCGGAGGCCCTCATTGAACCTCCACAGACGTTCCTCCTCGGTAGATGCAGCTGTCAAGGAGAAGCGTGACAGCTCCAGAAAACGCATACAATACGCGCTAATCGTTATCACCCCCTGGCGGAGAGTGTGGAACTCCCATCTCCTCTGATCCTGCCAGGTCTATGGGAAGTATTGCTCACAGAAGAGCGTCACAAACCGATCCCACGCCAGCTCTCCCTCCTCTCTCCTCTGACCACCCTCCACCACCTATGGGCTACACTCTACAGCTGGCATGTGGCGAAGGCCACGCGACACTCTACAGGAGGATGGAGTATGTCAAAGATCTTCGTCGTCTGCTCCAGCCAATCTTCTGCCTCAGATGGGCTCTCCTCCCCTTTGAAGGAGGGGGGCTTCAGCTTCCTAAACTGGCCAAAGATCTCGTGGTGGAATCGCAACGGGGGAACAGGTGCACCTCCCGGCAAGGAAGGCTCATGCTCCAAAGTGTCTGAGGGAGGTGGGGGTGGTGGAGGATCACCCCTTCCCCCTCCAGCTCGTCCAGCGTCGTGGCGGCTCTCCTGCCTCATGGAGGACTCCCCCTCTGCATCCCCAAGGAGAGGTAATTGAGGAGGAGGCTGCTAGAGTTTCTCCCGTATGATATCCTGGATCAGCTGAGTGAGGTTCAAGGCCCAAATGCTCGGAAGGAGAGGTGGAGCTGCCCCATCCTCGGCCATCGCCCGTCCTGCCCTGCGACCACGCCGACGGCCATGATCGCGTCCGCAACCTACCTCAAGAGCTCCCTAGTGAGGCATCTTCAACACGGAGATCGAAAGAAAAGGACCGAACTGTCAAGGACACTTGACTACAGAGGGAAATAAGACTCGGAAGTGACAATCAAGATAATATGTTGTGATGGCTATCCTAGTTACATGCACAAGTGTGGTTACTTGTAGACCATTTGGTTCATTTCTTGGGATGACCTTACTCTGATAACATCTTGTCACGATCCGCTCCCGAATCCCTACAAGACCCGAGAACGACTCACCTCGACGAACCCCATGACCTAGTCGTTTAACAAGAAACAACCAAATACATATTCATTCCACAACCACACGAGTGATGTAACTAAGCAGAAAATATATAACTGATAATAAAAGAAAGAGAGTAGCAAACCACTAGATTTTTACAGAATACAGTGGAAAAGTACAGTTACAATTATAGCCATCACAACAGAGAACTGTAGCAACATAACTGAATATAAGCTACAGGTACTCACTACAATAAAAACTCTCTACAGCGAAACTAAAGAAAGGAAACTACGGTTGGGCTCGATTGGACCCCTTGCCTTCAGCAACCAGTGGCTCTGGCTGTTCGAATCCTTGACCAAAACATGGTTACAAAATCTAGAATCAGCTAACGTTGAGTATAGTAGTGGTTAAGTATTTACATGTAAAATAATTAGACAGTAACTAGCAAAAACATTCAGAAGTCGGTTATTTATTTTCAAGCATTACCAATTTTCTATTTTATGTGTTTCTGAGTCAAGTACGCTAATCAGGTTCCATGATATTACTCAATCTTCTTATTTCCTAAGGGAACGATCTTGCTTGTAGTTTTCCCGCGATGCAGGATGTACACATGGCACTCTCCTGGTCGAGAGAGTCCCCCTGTGGTAGTCCTACATCCGGTCTACTACCCCGAGTTCACAGTCGCGACGTAGCGGTGACTACGTGTTACGATCCGGTTCCCAAATCCCTACAGGACTCGAGACCGACTCGACTCGACTAATCCCAAGACCCAGTTGTCCAACAATAAAGTAACCAAAAAGCAGGAAAGTAAACCACATTCACTATGCGAAGCAACTAACAGTAAAAAGGTATAGCAGTAAAGAAGTAAAAGCTGCTACAGTACATATCACCACCACAACAGTAGAAAAGAAACAAGGTGCAAGAACACAAAAATACAGAACGTAAAGGTACAGAACATAAAGGTACAAGAGTCTAAACTCACTACTACAAAAGGAGCTACGAGAGAAAGCTACTGCTACTGGGCTCTACTGAGTCCAGCACCCTCTGCAGCCGTAGACTTTGGCTGCTCAACACCTGGACCTGAAAAGGGTTATGAGTACACAAAGTCAGCGAACGCTGAGTAGAGTGGCAACCAACTAACTAAGCAGTAAAGCTGACAGGTATCTAGCTATTCCAATTTCTCAAATTTACAATTTATTCCTTTTATCCATTGGTTTATATATTTCCAAATCTCTTTCTTGATCTCGAATGTTCCTGTTGGGAACAATCTTGATTGCAGTCTTTTCCGAAGAGTAGAAGGCACACATGGTGCTCTCCTGACCGGGAGAGTCCCCTGTGGTGAACCTACACCCAGTCAACCACCCCAAGGTCACGGACGTAACGGTGACTGCGGCACACGCAATAAGCACACGGGTAGCTACCCTGCACTGGCACGTGGTCAGTCGTTTCCGTTAGCAGGTGCACCCAAAGTACAACACGGAACCAGTATAGGGCCTAACCCTCTCAGTAACAGGGGTCTAGCCCCTCTTAGTAACCAAACAGGGGTCTCACCCCTCCACAATCCGCGCACCCTCGCCTGACTACCCTAGTTTGCCCAGTAAGCCTCGGTGTAGGGTGGCTAACTGAACCCAGGGCCTTGTGAGGTGGCTAGCTCTCTCCCTACACTAGTAGCTCTCCCCGATACAGTGTACGCGAGGGCCAAGAAGTCGGTGCAGAGTGACCAATCCTAACCCCAGGTCCCAACCCAAGGGTAGCTAGCTCCGCTCTACACTAAACAGGGGACAGTCGCTCTCCTTGGTACTACGTACTCAAGGGCTAGCTCACTTCCCCACTCACATTTCCAGATCCATTCCATTTATTTCCAGGAGCTCTACTCCTATTTCCCCATAGGGTTCATACTCATATTCCTCATACCATTCCATACCATGTTTCATCATTTCTATTTCCATTCTCAAGTTATATGCATGCAACTTGTATTTCTACCATTCACATTTCCATTCTCGGGTTATACACATGCGGCTCATATTTCTATCATTCACATTACCATTCTCAAATTATACACATGTAGCTCGTATTATATCATTTAATGTATACAACAGGAAAGTCACATGCAACTGTTAACTAGCACAGGTAGTTCATATTTCATAGGCAGCTTTTGTACATTTATAGGCAGTTGTTAACATTTCTATCTACTCATTCAAGATTGCAATTCAATCACATAATACAGACATTTCAAGTATTTCTCGTCCTAGGATTCATGCCACATCCTAGGTTCTAATCATTCATTCCACACATGCATTCAAGGTTAAAATTAAATTAGAGGAAGCCACTCTACCACTCAACCCAGGAGTATTGGGGGCTTGAACGGCAAGCTCACATGCCTCAGCAAGCCCTGGACCTGCAACGGAATGAAGTCCTATAGCAAGGAACAATCATAATGAGACATTCAGAACAGTACAGAAAGCCATCTAATAAGTAGAGGAACTTGTAGGAAAAACACCGGTATCTTATTTGCGTAAAACGGACCTCAAACAGACCCTAAACGGGTTAAAAACAAGTTTATTGACTCAAATCAGACGTCTAGAACAATGTTCAGACGTCTTAAAAGTGTCCAAAAATGTACCTCAGTCTCAGCGTCATCCTCAGACGTCCAGGAACTCTTCTGGACCGTCTGGACCCAGCTCCAGATGTCCGACTACCTCTCCAGACATCTAGAAGTGCTTCCAGTGGTCTGGTAAGCTCCCCAAACATCTGAAATGAGTGGGAGGGCATGTCCCGTTCCTTCCCAAAGCAAATCTTGCACGCAACCACCAAATCTCCTCAAAATAGGCACGCAAAGTGTTCCTGCGGAGTAGCCTGCATGGCCGTATCCGTAAAGGGAACGTACCTTTGCGAAGCTCTCTCCTCAGACATCTAGAACCGCCTCCAGACGTCCACTCTGTCGTTTGGACGTCACTCCAGACGTCTGATTCTAGGAAAAACCCAGAACCAGAACCTGCTCCCACTCGCTCTCGCCACGCGTGGCCGCGGCTCGCCTCCTCGCTTGCAGTTCTGACTGCAGTAGTGTCGGGGATGACTACCCCGACGCACTCCTCCCGCACGCGCCGCTCCAGCTGTGGGTCCTCCGATGAGCTCCTACACGAGCTCGCGAGCTCAACTCCTCCTCCTCTCCTCACGCTGCTCCTCGTCACCGCCCTTGCGCTCTCTCACTCGTGCTAGCTCTCGCGCTGGGGTGAAGAGGAAGGGAAGAAGTGGCTGGTGGTTGTGAAGTGAGGAGAACAAGAGAGGAGGAAGGGGGGTTTTATAAGGATGGGGTGTTAGCGTTTGCTGAAGGAGGGGAGAGAGAAGAAGGGGAGAAAACGAGAGAATACTGTCTGCGCACAGCCCGCTCACAAACGCGAGCTCGTACTAAAAATTTTTTGTTTCCAGACGTTTGGGAAGGCGTCTAGACGTCTGACCGATAGTCCAGACATCTTAAAAGGCTCAAGATAGAATGGGTCTTAACATCATAACAAACTTAAAGGAAGTTTCATCCCCGAAACTTGAGCTAGCTAGGGTGCGGAAAAAGAACAATAAACGCATAACAAACTTAAAGAAAACCGAAGCCGATCCGAAAAGACGTACCCTAAAAAATCTCCGGGTACCACTCTTGCATCGCCGCCTCAGGCTCCCGGGTAGCCTCTTCATACCTCTGGCTCCTCCACAAGACCTTCACCAGGGGCATCTGCTTCCATCTCAAACTCCGGACGGCTCTGTCTAATATCTGCACTGGTCGCTTGGGGTAGGTTAGGTCGTCACCCACCTCGACACTCTCGTGGCTCAGAACGTGACTGGGATCGGCGACGTACTTCCTGAGGCTGGACACGTGGAACATGTCGTGCACACTAGAAAGTTGGGGAGGAAGGGCAAGCCTGTAAGCAACGGGTCCTACCGCTCCAAGACCTCAAAGGGCCCCACAAACCTCGGTGTGAGCTTCCCTTTCACCCTAAAACGCTGCAGGCCCTTCATGGGTGAAACACGAAGAAAGACGTGATCCCCAACCTCGAACTATAACTCTCTGCGCTTCCGATCGGCATAACTCTTCTGTCTACTCTTGACAATGCGAAGTCGTCAATGAATCTGCTCTACCACCTCCTGACTATGCTGGATCAGCTGGGGGCCAACCTCCCACTTGGTCCCTACCTCAACCCAACTCAAGGGCATAGTACACCTCCATCCATACAGAGCCTTGTAGGGTGCCATGCCGATACTCGAGTGATAGCTATTATTATATGCAAACTCTACCAGGGGCAAGTGCTCCTCCCAAGAACCCCTCCAGTCCAGTACACAGGTGTGCAAAAGGTCCTCAAGTGTCTGTATCATGTGCTCTAACTGTTCGTCCGTCTGGGGGTGGTACGCCGTACTGAACCTCAACCGTGTCTCCAAAGCCTGCTGAAACTCAGTCCAAAATTGGGACGTGAAATGGGTATCCCGGTCGGATACAATCTCGCGCAGAACTCCATGCAGACGTACCACGTCACGAATATATCTCTCTGCCAACTATGCTGGTCCCAAGGTGACTCGGATAGGCAAAAAACGTGCCATCTTCATCAATCTGTCTACAATCACCCAGACTACGTCGTGTCCTCGCTAGGTAACGGGCAAGCCCACCACTAAATCCATGGTGATGCTCTCCCACTTCCACTCTGGCACGGGAAGTGGCTGGAACGGTCCCACAGGCCTCTGATGCTCGACCTTCACCTGCTGGTACTCCAAACACTGCTGCACGAACTCACCTACATCCCGCTTCATCCCCCTCCACCAAAAGTCACGTCTCAGATCATGATACATCTTCGTGTTCCTGGGATGTATGGTGAACATGGAACCGTGTGCCTCAGTCAGGAGCTCTCTCAACAACTCCTCGTCTCTGGGAACGCACAAACGTCCCCTCATGTGCAGCACCTCGTTTGTAAAGGAGAAGTCTCCTGGGTCTCCTGACAGTACTCTGTCACGCAACGACTGCAGATACGGGTCTGTCATCTACCCTGTAATGATGCAGTCTATCAGCTCTGGTCTCGTCTGTCGTGTCACTGTCACTGACCCGCAATGCCCCTGTAGCTCTAGGGGTCGCCAACTGCCCAACTCCTCCATGAGTCTCCAACTCTGTGCCTGTAAGCTGGCCAAGTGGGCGGGCGCCTTCCGGCTCAAGGCGTTAGCCACCACATTGGCCTTTCCTGGATGGTAGGAGATGCTGTAGTCATAGTCCTTCAGGAGCTCTAACCAACGTCTCTGTCTCATGTTAAGCTCCTTCTAATTAAACAAATACCTAAAGCTCTTATAATCCGTGAATATCTCAAAAGTCTCGCTGTACAGGTAGTGCCTCCATGTCTTCAGCGCGAAGATGACAACTGCCAGCTCTAAGCCATGGGTAGGGTAGCTATGCTCATGGGGCTTTAGTTGCCACAAAGGGTAAGCGACAACATAACTCCACTGCATGAGCACACCCCCTGACCCCTGCAACGAAGCGTCCGTGTACACAACGAAACTACCACTGCTATCTGGGATGGTAAGCACAGGAGCCGAAGTCAGCCTCTCCTTCAACTCTTGAAAACACGCCTCATAAGCATCTGTCCAAGCAAGGGGCACGTCCTTCCAGGTCAACTGAGTCATAGGACGTGCAATCTGCGAGAAACCCCTGATAAACCGCCGTTAGTAGCCTGCCAATCCCAAGAAACTGCGAATCTCTGTCACTATACGTGGTCTCTCCCACCTGAGCACTGCCTCTACCTTGGCTGGATCCACAACCAAGCCATCCCCTAAAATCACATGACCTAAGAAGGTCACCTGCCTCAACCAGAACTCGCACTTGCTGTATTTAGCATACAGCCTACATCGTCTCAATGTGTCCAGAACCATCCGCAAGTACTATCCGTGCTGCACCTGATCCTGAGTAAATGAGCACATCATTGATAAATACCACCACAAACTGATCCAGATATGCTCTGAACACCCGATTTATCAAATCCATGAAAGCAATGGGGGCATTGGTCAATCCAAACGGCATGACCAAAAACTCGTAGTGTCCGTATCAGGTGCGGAAAGCTATCTTGGAGACGTCGATCTCCTTGATCCTCAACTTGTGCTAGCCAGATCCCAAGTCTATCTTGGAGAAAACCGTGGCACCTCGCAACTAGTCAAACAAATCATCAATCCTTGGCAGCGGATACCTGTTCTTGATGGTGACCCTATTCAGTTGTCTGTAGTCCACACAAAGGCATAGGGTACCATCCTTCTTCTTCACAAATAACACCGGGGCTCCCCACGAAGACGTATTGGGCCTCACAAAGCCCTTTTCCAATAGGTCCTACAGCTGGGACTTGAGCTCCCGCAGCTCAAGTAGTGCCATCCTGTAAGGTACTGTAGAAATGGGGCTGGTCCCGGTACCAGTGAGATCTCAAACTCGATCTTACGCTCAGGTAGTAGTCCTGGCAGCTCCTCTGGAAACACGTCGGGGTACCCTCTGACCACCAGGATGCTCTAAAAGTCTGCCACGGGGCTGGGCTCTGCCACAACACAAGCCAGAAAGCCTCACACCCCTGGCCCAAAAGTCTTGCCGCCCGAAGTGCAGAAATGTACCTGAAGCCTCCGTCCACCAGCTGTTCGTGAAACTCAAAGGAAGGCATCTCCGGTATGGAGAAGACGATCTTCCTCTCAAAATAGTCCACCAAAACGTGGTAAGCGGACAGCTAATCCATCCCCAGAATCACACCAAAATCCTCCATCGGTATCACAATCAGGTCAGTGGGGAGGCTATGTCCCCCAACACTGACCTCATAGTCAGTGTAAACCTCCTCAGCTACGAACAGCTGACCACCTGGACCTCTAATCACAAAAGGATCCTCTAGCAACATGTTCCTGTCCCAAACTGATAGCAAAACTAGCAGCAACAAACGAGTGCGTGGCGCCGGAATCAAAAAGTACATAAACTAATCTGTCGGAAACTGTAACCATACTGGCCACCACTGAACCTGAAGCTCTAGCGTCCCTGTGTGTCAAGGCGTTGATACGCCCCTCAGCTCTCAATGTGAAAGAAACAGCCGCACTCTGCGTCGGACGGGCAGCCGTTGGCCGGTGCCCTCCCCACAACTACTGTCCTCCCCCACGCGCCTGAGAACCACGGCTACTTGCTCGTCCTCCAGCGCTTGATGTGGGGAGCATCTGCTGCTCTCCAACCCTAGACGGGCAGTCCCTCCTGATGTGGCCCTGCTGGCCACACTGGTAGCAGAGGGGAACTCGACTCCCGCCATCGGTAGGTCCCTACTGACGGCTGGGTGGGGGTCCAGTGCTGGCAGCTGGCCCCTGTCGGGGGCCCCCAAAGGCCACTAACGGTCCTGCAAAGCGTGATGGCTCTCTTGCGAGAGCCACGTGCCTCCTCTCTCGCCGGCCCTGTGAGTACTTTGGCTGGTAGGGCCTCTTCCATCCGCTGTTAGTGTCATGTGCGGTCAGGTTTGTCTCCTTATAGGTCATAGGTGCCTCCACCACTCTCGAGAACGTGGGTAGCTTTAGGGGTTTGACATACCCCTGAATGGCAGGTCGGAGCCCCTCAGCGAACCTCCATAGGCGCTCCTCCTCAGTAGCCACAACTGTTGCAGCGAAACGGGACAGCTCCAGGAAACGCAAACGATACGCGCTCACAGTTATCGTCTCTTGGCAAAGAGTGTGGAACTCCCTCCTCCTCTGATCCTGCCATGTCTGCGGGAAGTACTGCTCGTAGAAGAGGGTCACAAACTGATTCCACATCGGCTCTGCCCCCTTCTGACCTCTGACCGCCCTCCACCACCTGTGTGCCACGCTCTCCAACTGATACGTGGAAAAGGCCACGCGGCACTCCGCAGAGGGGCGAAGGGTGTCGAACACCTTCTTGATCTACTCTAACAAGTCCTCCGCCTCAGTCGGGTCCTCATTTCCCTTGAAGAAGGGGGGCTTCAACTTCCGGAACTGTCCGAAAAGCTCATAGTGTCGCTGTAGTAGGGAAACAGGCACGCCTCTAGGTAGGGAGGGCTCTTGCTCGGAAGTGTCAAAGTGCGGTGGGGGCGGTGGAGGACCACCCCCTCCCCTACATCCAGCGCTATGTCGGTCTCGTGGTCCCACAGAGGACTCCCCCTCCATGTCCCCAGGGAGAGGCGCCTGTGGAGGTAGGTGGAGCTCCTCTCATACAATCTCCTGTATCAACTGGGCGAGGTCCTGGGCTTGCACGCCTGAAAGAAGTGGCTAGTCCACCGAAATGCCAGGTTCAGCACATCCGCACCTCCGACCTCGTCCATGGCCGCGCCCGCGGGCCGCCTCAAGGACTCCACGTCGAGGCATCTTCTACAAGGAGACGCGAACAACAGAACAAAAAAACGTCAACTCTAACGGACATTAGCAAAAGAACCTCAGAACAAATGTCAAAAGGTGTGTTGTGGTGGTTACTATATTTACATGCATGTGAATTGGTTTTTCTCAAGCTAGTTGGTTCACTTCTCGGGATGATCCTGCTTCTGATACCATCTTGTTATGACCTTGTTCCCGAATCCCAACAGTACCCAAGACCGGCTCGACTCGACTAATCCCAAGACCTAGTCGTCTAACAAGAAAGTAACCAAAAAGGAGGAAAGTAAACCACATTCACTATGCTAAGCAACTAACAGTAAAAATGTACAGCGGTAAAGAAGTAAAAGCTGCTATAGTACATATCACCACTACAATAGTAGAAAAGTAACAAGGTGGAGGAACATAAAAATACAGAACAAAAAGGTATAGAACATAAAGGTACAAGAGTCTAAACTCACTACTACAAAAGGAACTTGATGAGAACCTCATCATAAACCCTAACTAGCATAATCTAACCTAGATATGTGAGAAAAAGCTCCTACATGACCCAAAGAAAGGCTTAACTCAGAGAATTCTGAGTTTAAGAATAAAGTAAATCATAAGGGGTAAAATTGCAATTTCACCAATATAGTTTGCAAACAGGGTAATTAAATGTCCAAACACAGGTCAAACAAGCTTAACAAGAAAGAAAGTGGGATGATCTGATCTAAATAAGGGTTATAGCAACTTCCAGGAATTAAATGACATTCTGTAACCCTAAAACAAATCCACTTCAATTCACAAGGTTCGAGGCAGGATAAAAATCAACTAAACCCTTTAAAATTCATAGAAAAATATTCTCTAGGGTTTAGAACCTTCAAGTTGGCCTTAGAAACCTATTTTGACCTAAAAAGAGAACCATGTCCAATTAATAACTTAATTTGGGTTTTTGCGTAAATTGGCCGATCAAACATGGTCCAACCTAGAATTAAAATTCACCATTAAAATCCTTAGGTTCAAATTGGTCTTTTATAAAAGCTTGAGCCTAAGAAGAGACCTCCTTGACCGACTTTATAATTTAGTCTTCTTCATTTACTTTTTGACCCTTATCTTTTGAAACCCTTGCATTTAGACCCCCATCTTTTCATCGTTCTTTGCAGAACGATCCTCCTTGCAACCTCTGCGCAGCACCATACTCCGGCGACCTTGCACGGAGCATGGCACCGCGCAGAGCAAGGTTACCGTCCTGCAAAGCAGAAGCGGGGTTCCCTACGACGTCCTTCGTCGCAAGGACCCGCCCATGCCCTCTACCGACCACCATACCCTCCGTGCGAAAGCGCGGAAGGTATGGGTGTCATCTCCGGCGAGGCTCTCACGTCCACAGCTCGCCCCTCCCTCTGTGCCAACCCCTTTATGAGGAGCAGCACACCCTGCCGGCTCCTTCAAGCTTTTCTTTCACGGAGAACTCCCACCCCTTCATCCCTTCCTCCTCCGTCAAAAGGCCCGAAGCTTTCGGCGACTTCCTCCTCCTCCTCCTCGTCGCTCTGCTGCCGTACCTGCAGCAGGGTTTGCCTTGCCCCCTCGTCTGCGCCAGGCTGTACCCACCGGCACCCTCTGCCTGCTTCCTCGTCACCGCACTCCTCCAGGGCTCCTTCTCCAGCTCCGGCAGATACGAGCCGGCTGCTCCGCCCTCCCCCTTCGTCTAATACTTAGGTAAATAGCTTCCTCTCCATTTCCCTTGCATTTCCCCCTTTTTAAACTACCCTGTCGACCACCCAAACGCCACTGTCCAGACCATCCTCTCCACCTCCGATCACCCCCTCCAGTGAGGCCATCTCACGTCCACAGACACCCCCGCCCCTCACCGACCACCGCACAAGCTCCCTCACACTCCACTCTATCGATTCCCCATCCCCATTCACTGCCAAACACCACCCGACCACCCCCCGAACAAACCCATCTTCTCGCACACAGTCCAACCTAGGGCTACCCCCACATGCGCCCTCGCGCCTCGCCAGCACCCGCACTGCCTTCGCTACACTCCGGCGAAGCTCCCTGAGTATTCTGACTGGGCTAGGAGGCCGTATTTCTGCTTTCAGGTCGGAGCCCCTTCGCCTCCATTACTGAGCTGTTGCAGCTCCTTCACCTACAGCTGCAGGCGCTTTCCAGCCCAGGTGCACACCCCAGGTCGCGTGGTTTACCTCTGCGAAGGCACCCAAGCCTGCAGTTGGGGTGAAGGCGTCGCGGGCTGCTGCAATTGCCTACGGTCTCCTCAGCTGCAGGCGCTAATTTGGGAGGTGGGACTTTAGTCCCACCTCGGAAGTGCGTGGCCAAGCGCCCGCACTTAAATTGAAAAAGTATCTAAGGCTATTCGCCTTCGAACATAGGGGTCGGGTCCCTCTCCCGCACGCTGCGCGCCACGCGCTCGCTCGCCCTCGCCCGCGCTCACGCCCCGTGGGTCTGGGCAGGATCCGATTACCCAAACCGTGCACTCCTCGCCCACCACCGCACGTTGGTGGGCCTGGTCCCGGGCGCGATACCCGCACCCGATTACCCGGCTCTGGGAGAGTGGTCGTAAGAGAGAAATCTGAGAAAGAGAGAGACGCGGGGAAGGGTAGGGGTAGGTTTTGCTCTAACTCTTGTGTGAGCGTGAAGGAACAGGAGAAGAAGGAAGGAAGGAAAAGAAGAAGAAGGGAAGTGGCCGAAGCCTTAGCCGCTCAGGGCAGCTGAAGAAGAAGAAGTGAAGGAGAGAAATAGAAGAAGAAGAGAAGGAAGGCACTGTAGCAAACCCAAAGTTAAGTCGTCTGACAATTGCATCAAACGACGGAAGGGCAGCGGCCAAAACAGAAAGAAGAGAAAAGAAGAGGAGTTGTAAGGAAAGAAAAGAAAGAAGGAAGCAGAGAAGAAAAAGAAGAAGAAGAAGAAGTCAGAGAAGAAGGAGAAGATTACCACAGCCGCAGAAGAAGAAAAGAAAAGAAAGAAGAAGAAAGGAAGACTCTGCAGGAAAAAGAAGAGAAGGAGATCAGCTGGAAGAAAAAGAAGGGCAGAAAGAAAAGGAAGAGAGAAGAAGAAGCCAAGAGAACCCTCTCTCTCTCTCTTATTTTTGTAACTTAATAGGGAACTTAACTCGACTTCTAGAAGCATAGTTGCTCCCTGAGTTCGACCTCGGGAAAACCTTGTTCCGAGTAAAAAGTTTGTAATAGTAATCTGGTAGCTGTCTGATTACATACTATAACGACTGCAACTTAAAGTATAATAAACGTAAACAGAACAAGCCGACCGGTTACCAGAACTACGAGAGAAAGCTACTGCTACTGGGTTGTACTGGGCCCAGCACCCTCTGCAGCCATAGACTCTGGTTGTTCAACACCTGGACTTGAAAAGGGTTATGAGTACAAAAAGTCAGCGAACGCTGAGTAGAGTGGCAACCAACTAACTAAGCAGTAAAGCTAACAGGTATCTAGCTATTCCAATTTCTCAAATTTACAATTTATTCCCTTTATCCATTGGTTTATATATTTCCAAATCTCTTTCTTGATCTCGAATGTTCCTCGTGGGAACAATCTTGATTACAGTCTTTTCTAAAGAGTAGAAGGCACACGTGGTGCTCTCCTGGCTAGGAGAGTCTCCCATGGTAATCCTACACCCAGTCAACCACCCCAAGGTCACGGACAGATGTAACGGTGACCACGGCACGTGCGATAAGCGCACGGGTAGCTACCCTTCACTGGTACGCGGTCAGTCGTTTCCACTAACGGGTGCGCTCAAAGTACAGCACGGAACAATATAGGGCCTAGCCCTCTCAGTAACAGGGGCTAGCCCCTAAGAACAAAACAGGGGTCTCGCACCTCCACAGTCCGCGCACCCTCGCCTGACTACCCTGGTTTGTTCAGTAGGCTTAACAAGTCGGTGCAGGGTGGCTAGCTGAACCCCGGGCCCTATGAGGTGGCTAGCTCTCTCCCTACGCTAGTAGCTCTCCCCAGTACAGTGTATGCGAGGGCCAAAAAGTCAGTGCAGAGTGGCCAATCCTAACCCTGGGTCCCAACCCAATTGCAGCTAGCTCTGCTCTACACTAAACAGGGGACAGTCGCTCTCCTTGGTACTATATACTCAAGGGCCAGCTCACTTCCCCACTCACATATCCAGATCCATTCCATTTATTTCTAGGAGCTCTACTCCTATTTCCCCGTAGGGTTCATGCTCATATTCCTCATGCCATTCCATACCAGGTTTTATCATTTCTATTTCCATTCTCAGGTTATACGCATGCAGCTTGTATTTCTACCATTCACATTACCATTCTCAAATTATACACATGCAGCACGTATTATATCATTTAGCGTATACAACAGGAAAGTCACATGCAACTGTTTACTAGCACAGGTAGTTCATATTTCATAGGCAGCTTTTGTTCATTTACAGGCAGTTGTTAACATTTCTATCTACTCATTCACGACTGCAATTCAATCACATAATACAGACATTTTAAGCATTTCTCGTCCTAGGATTCATGCCACATCCTAGGTTCTAATCATTCATTCCACACATGCATTCAAGGTTATAATTAAATTAGGGGAAGCCACTCTACCAGTCAACCTAGGAGTATTGGGCGCTTGAACGGCAGGCTCATGTGCCTCAACAAGCCCCGAATCCGCAACGGAACGAAGTCCTATAGTAAGGAACAATCACAATGAGACATTCAGAATAGTACAGAAAGCCTTCTAACAAGTAGAGGAATTTGTAGGGAAAACACCGATATCTTATTTGCATAAAACGGACCTCAAACTGACCCTAAACGGGTCAAAAACAGGTTTACTAACTCAAATCAGACATCTGGAACAGTGTCCAGACGTCTTAAAAGTGTCCAGAAACGTACCTCAGTCTCTGCGTCATCCTCAGACGTCCAGGAACTCTTCTGGACCGTCTGGACCCAGCTCCAAATGTCCGACTACCTCTCCAGACGTCTGGAAGTGCTTCTAGTCGTCTGGTAAGCTCCCCAGACGTCTAAAATGCGTAGGAGGGCGTGTCCCGCTTCTTCCCGAAGCAAATCCTGCATGCAACCACCAAATCTCCTCAAAATAGGCACGCAAAGTGTTCTTGCGGAGCGACCTGCATGGCCGTATCCGCATAGGGAACGTACCTTCACGAAGCTCTCTCCTCAGACGTCTAGAACAACCTCCAGACGTCCGCTCCGTCGTCTAGACGTCACTCTAGACGTCTGATTCTTGGAAAAACCCAGAACCAGAACCTGCTCCCACTCACTCCTGCCGCGCGTGGCCGCGGCTCGCCTCCTTTCCTGCAGCTCCGGCTGCAGCAGTGTCAGGGATGACTTCCCTGACGCACTCCTCCTCCCGCACGCATCGTTCCGGCCGTGTGCCCTCCGGTGAGCTCCCACACGAGCTCGCGAGCTCAACTCCTCTCCTCAAGTCGCTCCTCCTCATCGTCACCCTCGTGCTCTCTCGCTCACGCTAGCTCTCACGCTGGGGTGAATAGGAAGGGAAGAAGTGGCTAGTGGCTGTGAAGTGAGGAGAACGAGAGAGGAGGAAGGGGGGTTTTATAAGGATGGGGTGTTTGGGTTTGCTGGAGGAGGGGAGAGAGAAGAAGGGGAGAAAACGAGAGAGTACTGTCTGCACGCAGCCCGCGCGCAGACGCGAGCTCGTACTCAAAATTTTTGATTTCCATACGTCTGACCGACAGTCTAGGCGTCTTAAAAGGCTCAAGATGGAACGGGTCATAACATTACGGCACGTGCGATAAGCGCACAGGTAGCTACCATGTACTAGTACGTGGTCAATCATTTCCTCTAGCAGGTATGCTCAAAAGTGCAGCACAAAACAACACAAGGCCTTGCTCTCTCAGAGTAGGTGTCTTACCCCTCAGAACAGAACAGGGGTCTCGCTCCTCCACAGTTCGCGGGCCTAACAAGAGTAGGTGTAGAGTGGTCAGTCGTAACCCCGGGCCTCATAGGGCGGCTAGCTCCCCCCCACACTAAGTAGCTCACCCCAGTACCATGTACGCGAGGGCCAAACTGGAATCGACGTAGAGTGGCTAACTCTAACCCCGGGTCTCAACCCAAGGGGTGGCTAGCTCTCCTCTACTCTAAAGGGATAGTCGCTGTCCTCTGTACCATGTACACGAGGGTCAACTTACTTCCCTTAACCAAGTCTGAACAGCCGCCCGTAGGCAACATGTTCCAAAACCATCAGGTTTTCCGTATTATAGTATTCTTGGTTTCTTCCTAAATTCCCTATAGGGTTCGTACATAGACTTTCTCATTTCCATATCTGATTCATTAAATACATAACAGGAAGCTCAAGATTCACAATCGATTATTCAGTATAAGTATGCATTCATGACATGGTTCATTTCAGGTAGTACAACCAGCTTATGGTTTATCATGGTAACTCATTCATTCATTAGCTACACATGCATTTCTTCCGTCCCTAGTGTTCATTTCACAACCTAGGGTTCAATCGAATATATCTAAAGTAGCATGCATTCATCCCTTTCGGCCTTAGGGTTCATCCCACAACCTAGGGTTCAATTGAATAATTCTAAAGCATGCAATTCGATTATTAATTCTGGGATTAGAGAGAACCACTCTACCGATTAACCGGGTGGAATGGGGGCTTATACGGTAGCTCCCAACATTTCCACAGGTCCCGTATACTCTATAGACTGGAGACCTACAGCATGGATCGCCGGTCAAACGAGCTCAAAACTACATAAACACTATATCACTATGTAGAGAAACTCGAATGGAAACCAACGACATCTCGTTTGTGGAAATCCGACTCCGTTTGGGCCCTAAACGGGCCCAAAAATACCAACTCTGACCAAAATCAGACGTTTCGGAAGAGTCCTAGATGTCTTAAACGAACTCAGAGACACCTTGCTCGGGGTGCCTTCCTTCAAACGTCTGGAACTTCGTGCATACGTCTGAGGGTGTCTTCAGATGTCTGAAGATACTCCCGGACGTCTGAAATCACCTCGGTCCTCTCACCGGCGTGCCTTTCCAACCTCTGACACATGCATGTGAGGTCAAAACTCGGTAGGGAGAAAAATAATTGAAAGAAAATGAACTATCAGACATCTGATATTACCTCTAGACATCTGGACGGATGTCTGATGGTCTCTCCAGACGTCTGATTCCGCGGAAAAATAACTCCGCAGAACCATTTGAGAGCTCTCTCTCTTGTAGAAGCTACAGCAACTGTAGCACCTTCCCGTCTCCCTTACGAGCCCACTGCTCTCAGGCCTTCGGTATCCTCCGTTCTCCGCTCTCTCCTTCTCTGACTCCCTGCTCTCCCTCTCCTCTCGACTGCGGTGTGGAATGGAATGGAGGAGGGGGGGCTTATATGGAGATGGAAGGCGTGGGGGAGGGGTGGTGTAAGGCGTGGACGGGTGTTGTGGGTGAGGGATAAGGTGGCGTACGATGGAGTAGGGGAAAGGGGGTGAGGGACGGTGGTTTAGGGGAATGGTTTGGGAAAAATTACGGGGGCACCCCTCGCAAGTTCTCTTTCTTCCTCGCATATCCCCAACAAAACCTAGGGGGTTAAAATTGCACAAAAACCCCTAAAATTTTTGGAAATGCTAAACGGCCCTTAGGAAGTGTCATTTCAACATAACAAACTTAAAGAAAGTTTCGTTCCCAAAACTAGAGCTAACTAGGGTACGGAAAATAAATGTATTTGTGCATAACAAATTTAAAGAGGATCAAAGTAGGTCAGAAACGATGCACCCTCGAAAAGCTTCGAGTACTATTCTTGCATCGCTGCCTCAGGCTCCCAAGTGGCCTCCTCGTACCGCTGGTTCCTCTACAAGACCTTCATAAGGGGTACCTTTTTCCATCTCCCAATTCCATAAGTATGTGATGAAATCACTTCACCATACCATAAAAGATTTTAACCAACCCACACAAATCATCGATTAATTTTGAAAATAACCCATCTTGATTATCTTATAATATATAGAATATTACCATGAATCCCACAAATTTCGTATTGATTATCTTACATAATAACGTCAATTGCTTATATTATAATCAATTATGCTACCGGCTTGTATTACAACTCGACTATTTATTATTTTATTTGTTGATGTCTTGTATTACAACTCAATTATCTATTATTTTGTGTTTAATTGTATTACAACTGAGTTTCTATTATTTTATGCATTGTTGACTTGTATTACAATTCAACTCCCAACATCCTTGTTACTCAATGTCATTTAACACAAAATTTATATTCAATAAAAGCGATGTATTACAAAGCAGTTACAATGTATTACAATATATTATATTGAACGTTACAACTATTCACCACTAAGAAATGTCAAAACACGACGTATTATAATAATACGTTCATGTGTGTCTCCATATTTATTGTCTATCAATAATAAATCATGCATGCATTACAAAAAAAATATTTTTAATTAAATGAAATCTTATGCAGTTGAAATTGATCATATGTGATATATATATTAGATGCAATATATTATATATTGTAAAGTATCTACGACACATTGCATGTAATATTAAAAAAGTTTCACAAATCAGGTGTTACAACATTTTATTTGGTTTATTACAAGAACATATTTATTTGTTACAATGCAAAGTATCTACGACACATTGCACGTAATATTAAAAAAGTTTCACAAATCAGTTGTTACAACATTTTATTTGGTTTATTACAAGAACATATTTATTTGTTACAACTTATCCATAAAACTGTTACAACTGTATACACTTATCGTTACAAATGTCGTTCTATTTTGTTACAATAAGTTCACAGATAATAACATACAGTCTTCTCTAATTTTAAACACCGAACGGTTAAATTTATTTGGTTGGTCTTACATTTTCGAATTCTTACCTATTTAATATGGATATTTATAATTTTAAATATTTTATTACTATATTACAATTAATCTATACATCTATTTTTAAAATATATAGATATGATTAATTATTATTCCATCCTGTATTTTTTGTAACTTGATAATTATAAATACACATAAATTACATTTATATTAAATTAAGTATCTTTGATTTCAAAACTATATAATAACACTTTCATTGACATAAGTGTTATTTATCATATTTATCCAATCTTATTCTAGTGAATTATATTACGTGTACTGGATCCACCCACACACACACACACAAATACATATATTCGAACTCCGACGTGGCAGATTTTTATCTTTTACTTTAGATCGAAAGAGAAATCTAATCAAAGTCAACCGTTACTGAAGATTCATCAGCAGATTATTATAATATAATTTTCATGCTGACTACAAGAACACGCTCGTTCTTGACCCTCAAATTCAACTTTCGATACGAGACGATGCAAGATGACAGCTACTCCACATGTTTCTTTCGATGTTTTAATCATCCTATTGCATATATTCTTTCCATCTTGTGCGCATCCTTTTTATCTTAATGGCATAAATTTTATTTGATACTCTTCCGGTGTAGGACTTAGCAGCAGATGGCCGATGAATGCAAGAAATTAACAAATGAAAATCAATGGGAATAACAACATGATCCTCCCCAAGAAAAGGGAAAAAAAATCTAAATAAAAACTTCATTAAGTAGCCATTTTTAGATTTACTTTTTCCTTTTTTTGTTGCAGGTCATATTTAGATTTAGCTATCATTGCAGTTTCATCATCCTAATGTCATCCTCTTAGATTTGTTCACTTACTGATTGGAGCCGAAGAGTTCGTCCGTGTAAGGTGCTTGATAAATAATTACATAAGAAAATAACAAATTTATTAATTTAATTTAACCTTATAAAAGATATATATTTGAGGAGAATACACGGACCTTCGAAATTGTACTAAGAAATTAGATAACATAAAATTGATTCCTCTTTCTCTCTCTTGTATGCATGCCTCCATACATGATTAGTGGATATATATATATTGCTTTGAAAAAAATAGCACTAATATGCAATCCTTTCTCAACAAAATATACGAGAATATTTTAATTTTTAATCGATATATTTTAATTTTTTATCGATTAAAAATTAAAATATGATGGTTGAAAATGAAAATACATCGATATATTTTAATTTTTCACCAGTAAACAATAAATTTCACTTAAGAAGTGAAAAGTGATTTTTTACTGATGGATTTTGGATTTAAGGTTTTGGGTCTAGGATTTAGAGTTTATAAAAAATAATTTTAATTAACTATGAAAAGTTATTTTTCATCTTTAGGTTTAAAGTTTAGTATTTAGAGTTTATGAAACTTAAACTTTAAACACTAAATCCTAAACCTAAAGATGAAAACTACTTTCCAAATAAAAAATCACTTTTAAGAGGTAAGGAATCACTTTTTAAGTGAAAAATCACTTTTCATAAATAAAGAACCACTTTACGTAGGAGAAAAATTGGTTGAAAATAAAAATGTATTAGTGTATTTTAATTTTAAATCGATATATTTTAATTTTCAATCAGTGAAAAAAGAAAACAGATCTGTTAAAAATCAAAATGTACCGATGTATTTTGTTGAGCAGGGGTTGTGTGTTGCAAAATGCGTTGCAATGCGTGTTTCTCTACTTGTATCCTATATTAATATATACTAGAATTTCCATGTAATGTAGCCATTGACTATACTTGTTGACCTTCAATGTTTCATCATTGTAGATCTCGTCCCTACTAGGAGGGGTGACGTAATAAATTACGGAAATAATATAAAGCAATCTCACAAAATATCAATCACACGAGTACACAATAATTTTTAGGTGGAAACCCAAATCGGGTGAAAACCACCACCTAACTCTCTCGAGTTAGGATTTTCCGATCAACCAAGTTGATTAAATCTACTAAACGAATCACTTTAAACGAGGGTGATTCAACCTCAATTACAACCACGCTACTTTATACGAGGGTAGCGTACCTCACACCCCTTCTCTTCACGAGAAGGATTTTGTCCCACGAAAGAGACGGGAATTCGTAAAGCGAATACCCAACCAAAGTAACAAAGATAAATAACAACAATCCTATAGAGCCAACAAAGTAATTTTAATCCTAGCTTCTATAGGAATTAGGAAACTCCCCTTTGCAAGGAGTGCGTCGACGACGCGGATGTGTGAATGACGGCGCAACGTCGTTCTCATGAACTACGGCGGGAGAGCGGATGCGCAAATGCTTGATGCTCTGTAGATGAAGAATTAAAGCTTGGAGAGCAAGAGCTTTTCTTCTTAGGATCAAGAGACACAAAATGGTTTGAAAGTGTATTATAAAGTGTGTGTGTGTGTGCAAGAGGTTCCCCTCTATTTATAGAGGCCTTAGGAAGGCTTTGGAAGGCTTAGGAAAGCTTCCATAACCATTGGGTGCAAAGCCCAAGAGAATCACCCCGAAATCAGGAACAATGATTGCACTGACAGGGTGATCAGACGTCTAATTCTGGCATTAGATGTCTGGAAGACCACTTTAAGATGCCTGAAAATAAGGTCAAACGTCTGATTTTAGGCAGGTTTCTTCCTGACTTGAATCAGATCTAAACAGGGTTCTTGTGCAAGTCCATCAGACAACATACAGGACGTCTGGCTCTATGTCAGGACGTCTGGAAACTTACTTTTTCTGCGGGAATGGATTTCCAAACGTTGCAACTGCTAGAAAATCTCTGAGAAGAGATTTTGGGTCAGCCGAGGCAAAACGGTCATTTATCAGACGTCTGGAAAGGCCTAAGGACATCCGATAAGGCTCTAACGGTCATATTCTGCAGTGTTTGGTGAGCCAGCCAACAGTCCACTAATTGGACGTCTGGAAAGTCCATCAGACGTCTTCTAAGACGTCTGGACTATGGTTTGGACGTCTGATTTCAGCAGACAGAATAACTAAGTCCAACCTAATTGTTATTAGACGTCTGAATCAACAGTCAGACGTCTTAAAACATATTATTAGACGTCTGGAAATGCTGTTTGAACCCTATATAGGTTTTCTAAGTTTTCTACAGAAAACCTAAGTATCCTAGGGTTGTGCGGGTGTTCCTAGGACTACTGTTAGGGTACTTTGAGGCTCTTTAACATGATGTTCTAAGGAACAAAAAAGAGCAAGAAAATAAAGACAAGAGTACAAGAAAGAATTAAACAAAATTCTATCATATTCTTCTTGTCCTTCCATCTTCAATATATCGCTCCTCGCGAATCTCCTCTGTTTTCCATCAAGCTCCTCCAATCCGTCCTGGATGCGAGCTCGAACTCCGTCTAATCACGTCTATATTTGCAATTGACTTGAAATCTAAGACTCCAAGTGCAAATGTTAAATGACACGTGTTTTGTTATCATCAAAACAAACGATCGTGGTGCTCTAGCACCAACAATCATAACGATTCGTCAAAATATTACCATGTCGCACACCTTACCCACACTCATCAAAGGTGACTATCGTAACCGCTACTCGACGAACATTTGCTAGATAGGGTCATTCATTTGTTTACTTGGCCATATAGTCCGCTTAATTATCCAGCTATCCATCTACTTTTTTGGTCGGATGTGCTAGATTTTCATTGTGGGTTGAAGTATCCGAATATCCATATATCCTTTTAGCCAGATCGCTGGGGCGAGATCAGTTTGTATGCCATGATGTCTTCGAAGATAATCTGATTCTAACTAATAATAGGAATGAGTATGTGCTTAAGGGATGTGTCACCTTCATGTATGCAATCAATAAATAAAAATTTTTTCCTTTCGAGATTGAGATTTGAGAATTTCTTTTTTTTAATTACAATAGTTTTTTGAGTAGTGAAATTTTGATGCGATTTTAACCTTTACACTCCTGCAACGAAGTGCGGGTAAAAAACTAGTTACTTTAATTTAAAGCAAAACAAATTATGCGTACCACATCAAAGTCGACTAGCAAGACAACATAAAAAAAAGGGGTTTCCGTTTGGAGGTCTCGTCCCTCTCTTGGTCCTTGCGAGAGAAACCCTAGCTGAAGGTTAGGGGCCTCGATCGACCACCCTTGGTTGATCAGGGCCCTCCCTGTAATTCTCTACAGGAGGAGGTGAAATATGCTTGACATAATATAAAATGCGGAATTAAAATAGACAATCTCACAAAAATAATCAATCACACAATTACATAAGTATTTTCAGGTGGAAACCCAAACTAGATGAACACCACCACTTAACCTTCTTGAGTTAGGATTTCCCGATCGATCTAGTCGATCAAATCCGCTATACGAACTTCTTAAACGATGGTAGTTCAACCTCAATTACAACCACACTACAAGTACGAAGGTAGCATTCCTCAACCCCTCCTCTTCACAAGGAGAATTTTGTCTCACGAAGGAGACGGGAATTCGCAACGCGAATACCCAACCAATAACAAGGAAAGATTACAAAACAACCTATAGAACCAACAAAGATTAACATAGCTACTATAGGTAAAGATACTTCCCTTTGTTTGGAAGTGCGTCGCGTAACGACATAGGTGCATGAACTACGCAACGACACAATGACGCTCTCGAAATCTTTGGTGGGAGAGCGGGTGCCTGAAGGATGTGGTGCTCTCAAGTGTGGGCTTAATGAACTAGGAGAGCTACAGTAGTTAAGAATGATCTTCTTCCTCACTTGGATACAAAAAATGTGGAAATGCTATTCAAGGTGTGTCTTGGTGTGTCTTTGCAAGGCAAGGGTCCTCCTTTATTTATAGAGGGCCTAGGAAGGCTTTGGAAGCCCTTGGAAAGCTTCCATAGCCGTTGGGGTTGAATCCAAGGCAAAACATGCCGTAAACAGAATCAATCATGATTCTGATAGGGTCATCAGACGTCTGGAAAACCTGTTTAAGATGTCTACAAACTAAGTTAGACATCTGATTCTAGGCGGGTTTCCTTCCTAACTTTGTTCAGACCTAAACAGGGTTTTAGTGCGTGGCCATCAGACAACATACAGGACATCTGGCCCTAGGTCTGGACGTCTGAAAACCTATTGTTCTGCGGAAATGGATTCCTAAGATAGGTCAATGGCTAGGAAATCTGACAAAGGAGATTTTGGGTCAGCCGAGGCTAAATGGTCACATATCAGACGTCTGAGGTCCTCTACGGACGTCTGATATAAGCCTAACGGTCATATTCCTCAATGTTTACTTGGTAGCTAACGTTCCACTAATTGGACGTCTGGCACAAACATTAGACGTCTTCTAAGACGTCTGAACTAAGGTCTGGATGTCTGATTTCATCAGACAAAAGCAACAAAGTCCAGCCTAAGTTATTGGGCATCTGAGTCAACAGTCAGACATCTTAAAAGTCACTATCAGACATCTGATTTCCAAATTAGACATCTGATTAGACTCTCAGAACCTTATTTTGATTTTCTAAGCTCTCTACAGAAAAACTATCCTAGGGTTGTGTAGGTGTTCCTTGGACTACTTTAAGTGTTCTTTGAGGCTCTTTAACATTAAATCTAAGAAAGAAATAAAGAGCACAATAAAGAAACAAAATTACATAGAACAAGATAAAAGGAAATCTGTTACGACCCGTGCTGTTTGAGCCTTTTAAGACATCTGGACTGTGGGTCAGACGTCTGGACACCGTCCCAGACGTCTGGAAATCGAAAATTTTGAGTATGAGCTCGTGTCTGCGCGCGTCTTGCTCGCAGACAGTACACCCCACTCGTTTTCCTTCTTCTCTCTCCTTCCGCCCCCAACGAAACCCTAAACCCACACCCTTATAAAGCCCCCTCCTCTCTCTCGTTCCACCCCACTTCCCCAGCCACCTTCCTCCTTCACTCCAGCGAGAGTGGCAGAGCAATGAGAGCGCGGGAGCGGCGTGAGAAGGAGAGGAGCAGTGTGAGAAGGAGAAGAGGAGTTGAGCTTGCAAGCTCGCCGGTGAGCGCACGGCTGGAGCGGCGTGTGCGCAAGGCGGAGGAGTGCGTCGGAGAGGTCCTCCGCGACACTGCTGCAGCCGGAGCTGCATGAGAGAGGACGCGACGCGGCTACGCGTGACACGAGAAGGTGGAAGCAGGTTCTGGTTTTGTGTTTTCCTAGAATCAGACGTCTAGAGCGACGTCCAGACGACATAGGCGACGTCTGGAGGAGGTTCCAGACGTCTGAGGAGGCCTCTCGAAGGTACATCTTCTTCGCAGATACAGCCATGCAGGCCGCTCCGCTGATGCACTGTTGCATGCCTTTTTGAGGAGATTTGGTGGATTTCGCACAGGAGTTGCTTCGGGAAGGCGTGAGATACGCCCTCCCATGCACTTCAGACATCTAGGCGAGGCACCAAATGACGGGAAGCGCTTCCAGACGTCCGGAGAGGTGGCTGGACGTCTGGAACTGGGTCCAGACAGTCCAGAAAAGTTCCTGGACGTCTGAGGATTGGCGTAGGACTTGAGGTATGGCACTGGACACTTTTAAGATGTCTGGAAGTTGTTCCAGACGTCTGATTTGAGTCAGAAACACTATTTTTGACCTGTTTAGGGTCCGTTTGAGGTTTGTTTTTCGCAATTAAGATACCGATGTTTTTCGTGTGAATTCCTCTACTTGTTAGAAGATTTTCTATACTGTTCTGAGTATTCTCTTGTGATTGATCCTTGTGATAGGACTTCATTTCGTTGCGGGTTCGGGACTTGCTGAGGCACATAAGCTTGACGTTCAAGCCCCCACTACTCCTGGGTTTACTGGTAGAGTGGCTTCCCTTAATTTAATTAAAACCTAAATGCATGTGTGAAATGGATGATTAGAACCTAGGATATGGCATGAATCCTAGGGCGAGAAACAATTGAAACGTCTGGAATGGATGATTGATTTGCAGTCTTGAATGAGTAGTTAGAATAATAACAATTGCCTGTAAATAAATAACAGCTGCCTGTGAAATGTAAAGTACTTGTGCTAGCAAACTGTTGCATGTAAATTCCTGTTGTATAAGTTAAATGATATAATATGAGCTGCATGTATATAAATTGAGAATGGTAATATGAATGACGGAAATACGAGCTACGTGTGTATAACCCGTGTACGAAATTGTGAACGATAGAAATACAAGTTGCATATGTATAACATCAGAATGGAAATAGAAATGATGAAACCTAGTATGGCATGGCCTGAGGAATATGAACATGAACCCCACGAGAGAATAGGAGTTGAGCTCCTGGAAATATATGGAATGGATATGGAAATGCGACGGGAAATGTGCTACCTCTTGAGTACGTGGTACCAAGGGGAGCGCATGTTGCCTCTTAGTGTAGAGGGGTGCTTGCCGCCTTCGGGTTGAGACCCGGGGTGGGTTTGGCCACTTTGCACTGACTCTATGGCCCTCATGTACATTGTACCGGGGAGAGCTACTAGTGTAGGGAGAGAGCTATTCACCCCACGGGGCCCGGGGTTCAGTTAGCCGCCCTACACCGACTTGTTAGGCCCACTCGGCAAACCAGGGTAGTCAGGGGAGGGTGCGCGGACTGTAGAGGGGCGAGACCCCTGTTAGGTTACTAAGAGGGGCTAGACCCCTGTTACTGAGAGGGCTAGGCCTTCTACTGGTTCCGTGCTGTGCTTTTGGCGCACCTGCTAACGAAAATGACTGACCTCGTGCCAGTGTGGGGTAGCTACCCGTGCGCTTATCGCGCGTGCCGTAGTTACCGTTACGTCTGTCCGTGACCTTGGGGTGGTTGACTGGGTGTAGGATCACCACGGGGGACTCTCTCGGCCGGGAGAGCACCACGTGCGCCTTCTACTCTTCAGAAAAGACTGCAATCAAGATTGTTCCCACTTGGAACATTCGAGATCAAGAAAGAGATATGATAAATAAACCAATGAGAACAAAAGGGAATAACTTGTGAAATAATGAAAATTGGAAAACAATAGCTACCTGTCCACCTTTACTGCTTTAGTTAGTTGGTTGCCACTCTACTTAGCATTTGTTGATTTCGAGTACTCATAACCCTTTTCAGGTCCAGGTGTTGAGCAGCCAGAGTCCACGGCTGCAGAGGGTGCTGGGCCCAGTAGAGCCCTGTAGTTGTAGCCTCTTGTTGTACTTCTTTTTGTTGTAGTGAGTAGACTCTTGTACCCTTATATTATGTACTCATTCTGCACTTTGTATTCTTGTACCTGGCTATTTTTCTACTGTTGTGGTAGTGTGTACTGTAGTAGTCTTACTTCTTACTGTCGTACTTTTGTTACTGTTAGTTGCTTAGCATAGTGAATGTGATTTACTTTTCTGCTTTTTGGTTACTTTCTCGTTGGACGACTGGGTCTTGGGATCAGTCGAGTCAGTCCGGTCTCGTGTCCTGTAGGGATTCGGGAACCGGGTCGTAACAAGATGATATCAGAGCTAGGTCGTCCTGAGAAGTGAACCAACTAGCTTGAGAATAACCAATTCACGTGCTTGTAACTAAAGTAACCACCACAACGTATCTTTTGACATCTGTTCGGAGGTTCTTTTGCTGAATGTCCATTAGAATTGACGTCTTCCAGTTCTATTGTTCGCGTCTCCTTGCTGGAGATGCCTTGACGTGGAGTCATTGAGGCGGGCTGCGGACGTGGCCGTGGACGAGGTCGGAGGGGTGGACGTGTTGAGCCTGATGTTTCAGTGGACCAGCCAGTACTCCCAGGCATTCAGGCCCAGGACCTCGCCCTGCTTAAATGGGAGATTGTGCAAGAGGAGCTCCACTCGCTTCCACGGGTGCCTCTCCCTGGGGATGCGGAAGGGGAGTCCTCTGTGGGACTGCAAGACAGATGCAGCGTTGGACGTGGGGGAGGGGGTGGTCCTCCACCGCCCCCATCGTCCTTTGACACTTCCGAGCACGAGCCCTCTCTGCTTGGAGGCATGCCAGTCTCCCCACTTCAACGACACTACGAGCTTTTCGGACAGTTCCGAAAGCTGAAGCCCCCCTCCTTCAAGGGAGATGATGACCCGACCAAGGCAGAGGACTGGCTCGAGCAGATCGAGAAGGTGTTTGACACCCTTCGCCCCCCTGCGGAGTGCCGCGTGGCCTTTGCCACGTACTAGTTAGAGAGCGCGGCACACAAGTGGTGGAGGGCGATCAGAGGTCAGGAGAGGGCAGAGCCGACATGGGACCAGTTTGTCATCCTCTTCTGCAAGCAGTACTTTCCACAAACGTGGCAGGACCAGAGGAGGCGGGAGTTCCACACTCTCCGTCAGGGGACGATGACTGTCAGCGCGTATCGTATGCATTTTCTGGAGCTATCCCGTTTCGCTGCGACAGCTGTGGCTACTGAGGAGGAGCGCCTGTGGAGGTCCACCGAGGGGCTTTGGCCTGCTATTCGGGGGTATGTCAACCCCTGAATCTGCTCACGTTCTCGATAGTGATGGAGGCAGCTATGACATATGAAGAGACCAACCCGGCCGCACGTGATACTGACAGCAGACAGAAGAGGCCCTACCAGCCAGACTAACATGGCCGACCAGAGAGGAGGCATGCGGCGCCCGCAGGAGAGCCGTCACGCTTTGCGAGGCCGTCAGTGGCCTTTAGGGGCTCCCAACAAGGGCCAGCTGCCAGCACTGGACCCCCGCGCAGCCGTCAGTAGGGACCTACCGAGGGCGGGAATCGAGTTCCCCTTTGCTACCAATGTAGCCAGTCGGGCCACATCAAGAGAGACTGCTTCTCTAGGGATGGAGGTCAGCAGCTGCTCCCCGCACCGAGCACTGGAGAATGAGTAGGAGGCCGTGGTTCCCAGGTGCGTGGGGGAGGACAGTAGTCGTGGGGAGGGTACTGGCCAGTAGCTACCCGTCCAACGCAGAGTGTGGCTGCTTCTTCTGTACCGAGAGCTGAGTGGCATATCAACGCCCTGACACATAGAAATGCTAGAGCTTCAGGTTCAGTGATGGCAAGTATGGTTACAGTTCCGGCAGACTAGTTTACACAGTTTTTGATTCCGGCGCCACGCACTCGTTCGTTGATGCCAGTTTTGCTGTCAGTTTGGGATAGGATCGTGTGTTGTTAAATGATCCGTTTGTGATCAGAGGTCCGGGTGGTCAGCTGTTTGTAGCAGAGGAGGTTTACACAGGCTGTGAAGTCAATGTTGGGGGACACAGCCTCCCCGCTGATTTGATTGTAATACCGATGGAGGACTTTGGCTTGATTCTGTGGATGGACTGGCTGTCCACTTACCATGTTTTGGTGGACTGTTTTGAGAGGAAGATCGTCTTCTCCATACTAGAGATGCCTTCTTTTGAGTTTCACGGACAGCCGGAGGACAGAGGCTTCAGGTGCATTTCTGCACTTCGGGCAGCGAGACTTTTGGGCCAGGGGTGTAAGGGCATTCTAGCTTGTGTAGTGGCAGAGCCTAGCCCCGTGGCAGACTTACAGAGCATCTTGGTGGTCAGAGAGTACTCCGACGTGTTTCCAAAGGAGCTAGCAAGACTACCGCCTGAGCGTGAGATCGAGTTCGAGATCTCACTAGTACTGGGGACCAACCCCATTTCTACAGCACCTTATATGATTGCACCACTTGAGCTGTGAGAGCTCAAGTCCCAGTTGCAGGACCTTCTGGAGAAGGGCTTTGTGAGGCCCAGTGCATCTCTGTGGGGTGCCTCGGTATTATTTGTGAAGAAGAAGGATGGTACCCTATGCCTTTGCTTGGACTATAGACAACTGAATAGGGTCACCATCAAGAACAGGTATCCGCTGCCGAGGATTGATGACTTGTTTGATCAGTTGCGAGGTGCTACGGTTTTCTCCAAGATAGACTTGAGGTCTGGCTACCATCAGTTGAGGATCAAGGAGACCGATGTCTCCAAGACAGCTTTTCGTACCCGGTACGAACACTACGAGTTTTTGGTCATGTCGTTTGGGCTGACCAACGCCCCCGCTGCTTTCATGAATTTGATGAACCGGGTGTTCAGACCGTATCTGGATCAGTTCGTGGTAGTATTTATCGATGATGTGCTCATCTACTCACGAGATCAGGCGCAACACCGACAGCACTTGCAGATGGTTCTGGACACATTGAGACGACGTAGGTTGTATGCCAAGTACAGCAAGTGCGAGTTCTAGTTGAGGCAAGTGACCTTCTTAGGTCATGTGATTTCAGGGGATGGCTTGGCTGTGGACCCAGCCAAGGTTGAGGCAGTGCTCAGGTGGGAGAGACCACGTACAGTGACAGAGATCCACAGTTTCTTGAAACTGGCAGGTTACTATCGGCTGTTTATCAAAGGTTTCTCGCAGATTGCGCGTCTTATGACACAGTTGACTTGGAAGGACGTGCCCTTTTCTTGAACGCTTGTGAGGCGTGTTTTCAGGAGTTGAAGAAGAGGCTAACTTCAGCTCCTGTGCTTACCATCCCAGACAGCAGTGGCGGTTTCGTTGTATACACAGATGCTTCGTTGCAGGGGTTAGGGGGTGTGCTCATGCAGAGGGGTCACGTTGTCGCTTACGTTTCGTGGCAACTGAAGCCCCGTGAGCATAGCTACCCTACCCATGTCTTAGAGCTAGCAGCTGTCATCTTCGTGCTGAAGAGTTGGAGGCACTACCGGTACGGTGAGACTTTTGAGGTTTTCACGGATCATAAGAGCCTCAGGTACTTGTTTGATTAGAAGGAGCACAACATGAGGCAGAGACGTTGGTTAGAGCTCTTGAAGGACTATGACTGCAACATCTCCTACCATCTGGGGAAGGCCAACGTGGTGGCTGACGCCTTGACCCGGAAGGTGCCCGCCCACTTGACTAGTTTACAGGCATAGAGTTGGAGACTCATGGAGGAGTTGGGCAGTTGGCGACCCCTTGAGTTACAAGGGCACTGCGGGTCAGTGACAGTGACACGACAGACGAGACCAGAGCTGATAGACCACATCATCACATGACAGATGATAGACCCGTACATGCAGTCGTTGCGTGACAGAGTACTGTCAGGGGACCCTGGAGACTTCTCCTTTATAGACGAGGTGCTGCGTATGAGGGGACGTTTGTGCGTTCCTAGAGACGAGGAGTTGTTGAGAGAGCTCTTGACTGAGGCACACGGTTCCAGGTTCACCATACATCCCGAGAACACAAAGATGTATCATGATCTGAGACGTGACTTTTGGTGGAGGGGAATGAAGCGGGATGTAGGTGAGTTCGTGCAGAAGTGTCTGGTGTGCCAACAGGTGAAGGCCGAGCATCAGAGGCCTGTAGGGCCGTTGCAGCCACTTCCAGTGCCATAGTGGAAGTAGGAGAGCAACACCATGGACTTGGTGGTGGGCTTGCCCGTTACCCAGTGAGGACACGACGTAGTCTGGGTGATTGTGGATAGATTGACGAAGATGGTACGTTTCTTGCCGATCCGAGTCACCTTGGGACCAACATAGTTGGCAGAGAGGTATATTCGCGACGTAGTATGTTTGCACGGAGTTTCACGCGAGATTGTATTCGACCGGGATACCCGTTTTACGTCCCAGTTTTGGGCTGAGTTTCAGCAGGATTTGGGGACACGGTTGAGGTTCAGAACGGCGTACCACTCCCAGACGGACGGACAGTCAGAGCGCACGATATAAACACTTGAGGACCTTTTGTGTGCCTATGTACTGGACTGGAGGGGCTCTTGGGAGGAGCACTTGCCCCTAGCTGAGTTTGCATATAGTAACACCTATCACTCGAGCATCAACATGGCACCCTACAAGGCTTTGTACAGACGAAGGTGTACTGCACCCTTGAGTTGGGTTGAGGTGGGGACCAAGTGGGAGGTTGGCCCCAGGCTGATCCGGCAGAGTCAGCAGGTGGTTGAGCAGATACACAGACGACTTTGCACTGTCAGGAGCAGACAGAAAAGTATGCCAACCGGAAGCATAGAGAGGTGCAGTTCGAGGTTTGGGATCACGTCTTTCTACGTGTTTCGCCCATGAAGGGCCACGCATAGATGACCTCTTCGACCAGCTAAGGGATACCACGGTATTTTCAAAGATAGATCTGAGGTCAGGATACCATCAGCTGAGGATTAGGGAGACCGACATCTCCAAGACAGCCTTTCGTACACGGTACGGTCACTACGAGTTCTTGGTCATGCCGTTTGGATTGACCAACACCCCTACCGCTTTTATGGATTTGATGAACCGCGTTTTCCGACCGTATCTGGATCAGTTCGTGTTTGTTTTCATCGATGACGTGCTCATTTATTCACGAGGCCAGATGCAGCATAAGCAACACCTTCACATGGTCATGGATATCTTGAGGCGGCACAGGTTGTATGCCAAATACAACAAATGCGAATTCTTGTTGAGACAAGTCACCTTCCTGGGCCATGTGATCTTAGAGGACGGTTTAGCTGTGGATCCAGCCAAGGTAGAGGCAGTACTCAGGTGGGAGAGACTGCGTTCGGTGACAGAGACACGCATTTTCCTGGGGCTGGCTGGTTATTACAGATGATTTATCCAAGGGTTCTCACAGATTGCCCGTCCTTTAACTCATTTGACTCGGAAAGACATACCCTTCGCCTAGACAGACGAGTGTGAGTCTTGCTTTCAGAAGCTGAAAGAGAGGTTGACCACAGCTCCTGTACTCACCATCCCTGACAGTAGCGGCAGATTCGTCGTCTACACAGATGCCTTGTTGTAGGGATTGGGGGGTGTACTTATGCAGCGGGGTCATGTTGTCGCATATGCTTCACGGCAACTAAAGCCCCACAAGCATAACTACCCTACCCATGACCTAGAACTGACAGCAGTCGTTCTAGCATTGAAGACCTTGAGGCACTATTTGTATGGAGAGATGTTCGAGATTTTCACTAATCATAAGAGCCTCAGATATCTGTTTGACTAGAAGGAGCTCAACATGAGGCAGAGATGCTGGTTGGAACTCCTGAAGGACTACGATTGCAGCATCTCCTACCACCCAGGAAGGGCCAATGTGGTTGCTAATGGCTTGAGCCAAAAGGCACCCGCCCACTTGGCTTGCTTACAAGCACAAAGTTGGAGGCTCATGGAGGAGTTGAGCAACTGGCGACTCCAAGAGACACAGGGGTATTGTGGGGCAGTGACAGTCGCGAGGCAGACACGACTAGAGCTGGTGGATTGCATCATGGTTAAACAAATGACGAACTCATATCTACGGGCACAGTGAGATCGAGTATTGGCAAGGAACCCAGGAGAATTCTCTTTCACCGATGGAGTTCTGCGTATGAAGGGACGCTTGTGCATTCTTAGAGATGAGGAGCTATTGAGAGAGCTCTTGACTGAGGCTCATGGATCTAGATTTACCATACATCCAGGGAACACGAAATTGTATCACGACCTACGACGTGATTTTTGGTGGAGAGGCGAGAAGCGAGATGTTGGCCTTTTCGTCCAACAGTGTCTAATATGCCAGCAGGTGAAGGCCTAGCATCAGAGGCCTGCAGGGCCATTGTAGTCACTTCTCATTCCAGAATGGAAGTGGGAAAGTGTCACTATGGATTTGGTTGTGGGGTTACTTGTGACACAGAGAGGGCATGATGCAGTCTGGGTGGTTGTGGATAGATTAACGAAGATGGCACGGTTTCTGCCAATCCGAGTCACTTATGGACCAGCATAGTTGGCAGAGAGATACATAAGAGACATAGTACGCTTTCATGGGGTTCCTCGTGAAATTATTTCAGACAGGGACACTCATTTCACTTCCCAGTTTTGGGCAGAATTTCAGCGAGCCTTTGGGACTTGTCTGAAGTTCAGTACAACCTATCACCCCCAGACAGATGGACAATCAGAGAGCACCATTCAGACCCTTGAGGACCTTCTGCGTGCTTGCGCACTGGACTGGAGAGGCACCTGGGAGGAGCATTTGCCGCTGGCAGAATTCGCATACAACAGTTACCACTCGAGCATTAGCATGGCACCATATGAAGCTCTGTACGGGAGAAAGTGTACGACCCCCTTGAGTTGGGTAGAGGTGGGGACCAAGTGGGAGGTCGGCCCTCGTCTGATATGCCAGAGTCAGGAGGTGATCAAGCAAATCCATCCACGACTGCGTACTGTCCGGAACAGGCAAAAGAGTTACGCCGATCTGAAGCGTAGGGAGGTACAATTTGAGGTTGGAGATCACGCTTTTCTCCGTGTTTCACCGATGAAAGGCTTGCAGTAGTTTGGGATGAGAGGGAAGCTTGCACCGAGATATGTGGGACCCTTTGAGGTCTTAGAGCGGTAGGAACCATCGCTCACCGACTTGCCCTTCCTCCCTAGCTTTCTGGAGTGCACAACGTATTTCACGTGTCCGACCTCAGAAGATACATCGCCCACCCCAGCCATGTCCTTAGCCACGAGAGCATCGAAGTGGGAGATGACCTGACCTATCCCGAGAGACCGGTACAGATACTAGATCGAGCCATTCAGAGGTTGAGGCGGAAGGAAGTACCCCAGGTAAAAGTCCTATGGAAAAGCCAGCGGTACGAGGAGGCAACTTGGGAGCCTGAGTCGGCGATGCGAGAGTAGTACCCGAAACTCTTCGAAGGTATGACTCTTCAGACCTACTTCAGTCCTCTTTAAGTTTGTTATACGCTGCTACGTTTTTTTTTTTTTACACCCTAGTCAGTTCAAGTCTCGAGGACGAAACCTCCTTTAAGTTTGTTATATTGAAACGACCCACCACCCCTTGGTCATTTAAGATGTTTGGGATGTTCACCAGACATTTGAAAATGCTTTTCAGCGTGGAACGTATGTATGCCATACTCCCTCCCTCACCGCGCCTCACCACACCTCCTCCTGCAACGCCACACCACGCCATGCCACGCCATCCTACCCCCCTCACCTCTTCTCCCTTTATAAGCCTCTCCCCCTCCTCTTCGTTGCCCACCCCGTAGCCGAGAATAGAGCGAGGGCGAGAGCGAGTGAAGAGCAGAGAGCCCGAGCGAGAGGAAGCGCGAGAGCGGAGGGTGCAGCACCGTTTTGCTGCAGCACCTGCAGGCAAGGGGAGCCAGAGCGGTTCCGCGGAAGTCATTGTTCCGCGGAATCAGACGGTCGGAGAGACACCCAGACGTCTTACCGGGCATCCGAAGGTAGAGCAAGACGTCTGGTAGAGATCTACTTTCCGTACTTTTTCTCTCTGACAAGTCTTGACAGCGTACGTGTATGTGTCAGAAGGTGGGAGCGTAGCCGAGGCAGTTTGAGACGTCCGGGAGCATCCCCAGACGTCTGACAGAGTCCTTGGACGTTGGCATTGAGTTCCAGACATCTGATAGCGGAACAACGAGAGAGGTATCCCTGAGAACTGTTTTAAGACATCTGGGACCTTTCCCAAACGTCTAATTTCCGTCTAACAGTGTTTTTGGGCTATGTAAGGCCCTATTATTATCGCTTTTCCGCAAACGAACCATCTCTGTTTTCCATACGAGTTTCTCTGTATTATGATACCTTGTTTATATCCTTCTGAACCTTTTGGCCCATCAATCTATGTTTTAGGTCTTCAGTCCGTCGGGTGTACGGGACCTGTGAAGACGTCGGAAGCCACTGTACTAGCCCCCATTCCACCCGGTTACCCAGGTAGAGTGGTTACAACCTTAAATCTCTAATTTAGTACATGCTACTAAGTAATCCTAGGACTTGAGATGAACCCTAGGAAGGAATAAACGCATATTCCAAAATAAAATTCTTGAACCCTAGGTCTTAGCATGAACACTAGGGTTAGAAGAAACTGCATGTGAATGATTGAGTAATCAAAAGCTGCCCGTTTTTAGCTAAAATGGACCTCTACTGTAATAAAATGAAAATTGAACTGTTTGTTCCGAACATTCCAACCCGGATGTGAAAAAGAAACTCCTGTACGAACCCCACAAGGAATGTAAACAAGAACACCGTACTACGGAGAACCAAATGGTTCTGGGAATTTACTGCCTATGGGCAACTGTTAAGGAAGGTAACCTGACCTTTGTGTACATGGTATCGAAGAGAGAAACTATCCCTTGTAGTGTAGAGGGGAGCTTGCCGCCCTTGGGTTGGGACCCGGGGTGGGTTTGGCCACTCTACGACGACTCTTACTGGCCCTCGTGTACGTGGTACCGAGGTGAGTTACTTAGTGTAGGGGGGAGCTATCTGCCCCAGGGGGCCCGGGGCTAGGTTTGGCCACCCTACATCGACTCTCGTCAGCCCATTGGGAAAATCGGGGTAGTCGAACGAGGGTACGCGGATTGAGGAGGGGCGAGACTCTTGGGGGCCATGACCCCTGTTCTATTCTGAGAGGGCAAGGCCCTGTACTGTTCCGCACTGTATGTTGAGGCATATCCTCTAGAGGAAACGACTGACCGCGTGCCAGTGCGAGGTAGCTACCCACGCGCTTATCACGTGTGCCGTAGTCACTGCTACGTCACGACCGTGACCTCGGGGTGGTAGATCGAGTATAGGACTACCACGGTGGGACTCCCCCAGCCAAGAGAGTGCCATGTGGGCATCCTATATCACGGGAAGTTGGAAGCAAAATCGTTCCTATAGGGAACCAAAAGATTAATGAACAAATCCTAATTAGAAATCGCTACACACCCACATGTATAATATAATTGGAAAATGAAAAATTTTATGTTAAATGCATGTTTTTTCTTAGCAACCACTCTACTCAGTGTTAGCTGACTTTAGTTAAATAAATTCTCTGCAGGTCAGGAATTTGAGCAGCCCGAGCCACCGGCTGCTGAGGACGCTAGGCCTAGTTGAGCCTAACTTTAGTTCTACTGTTTGATAGTGAGTTTCTATAGCTTTGTCTTCTGCTACATGTACTTGTTTTGTTGTGATGGCTGTATTATGACATAATATTACTGTTTCTTTTTCCCCTGTTGTAAATTTCTTTCTGCTTAGCTGCTGTACTTGTGTGATTGTGGTTTGATGAATGTTACTTGGTTATTTCTTGTTGGACGACTGGGTCTTGGGATTAACCGAAGCGAGCCGATCTCAGATCCCGTAGGGATTTGGGACCGGGTAGTGACAGATGGTATCAGAGCAAGGTCGTCCCGAGAAATAAACTAGGTAGTTCGGAAAACACCACACTTGTACATGTAACTAAGATAGCCATCACAACATTTTCTCTTGGTCATTGTATCCGAGTCTCACGTCTCCTCTTTGGTCAAACAGGCACCAATAATCTCGTTCCTCCTCAATCTTTGAGTAGGAAATGCCTCGCCAGGGAGCTATTGAGGCAGGCCGCGGATGTGGTCGTGGCCGAGGACGTGGTCGCAGGGGAGGAGGAGCAATGGCCGAAGATAGAGCCGCTCCACCTCTCCTCCCGGGCATCCAGGCCCCAGATCTCGCCCAACTGATCCGGAGTCTTATACGAGAGGAGCTCCATCAGCCTCCTCAGCCTTCCCTTCCTGGGGATGCGGAGGGGGAATCCTCCGTGGGGCAGGCAAGCCGCCACGGCGTTGGACGTGCTAAAGGGGGAGGGGGTGATCCTCAACCGCCCCCTTCAGACACTTCGGGGAACGAGTCCTTGCCTGGAGGTGCACCCCTTCCTCCGTTGCGGCTACACCATGAGGTTTTCAGCCAATTCAGGAAGCTGAAGCCCCCCTCTTTCAAGGGGGAGGAAAGCTCGTCTGAGGTGGAAGATTGGCTGGAACAAATGGAGAAGATCTTCGACACCCTCTGTCCTCCTGCAGAATGCCGCGTGGCCTTCACCACGTATCAGCTGGAGAATGCAGCCCACAGGTGGTGGAAGGCGATCAGAGAACAGGAGGAAGGAGAACTGACGTGGGACCGATTTGTGGCACTCTTCTGTAAGCAGTACTTCCCACAGACTTGGCAGGATCAGAGGAGGCGGGAGTTCCACATTCTTCGCCAAGGGGCAATGACAGTTAGCGCGTACCGTAAGCGTTTTCTGGAGCTTTCACGCTTCGCCCCAACAGTCGCATCCACCGAGGAGGAGCGCCTGTGGAGATTCACCGAGGGTCTCCGACCTGCCATCCAGAGGTACGTAAAGCCCCTGAAGCTGCCTACCTTCTCCCGCGTAGTCGAGGCTACCATGACCTACGAGGAGACCAACCCATCCGCACTAGATATTGATGAAGGAGGACGGAAGAGGCCCTACCCACAGGAGCACTCACAGGGCCGCCGGGAGAGGAGGCACCAGACACCAGCAGGGGAACCATCCTGGTCGTGGGTCCACGAGGGACCTATGGGGGTCCCCGACAGGGATCAGCCGACTGCAGCAGACCCCCACCCAGTCACCAGTAGGGACAACAGACAGAGGGAAGTCGCGTACCCCTCTATTATCAGTGTGGCCAGCCAGGTCACATACTGAGGAATTGTCCATCTAGGACTGGAGCACAGCCGACGCTCCCAACATCGAGCACTGGAGGTCGATCTGGCGGCCGCGGATACTAGACCCGAGGAGGAGGACAGCAGTCACGAGGAGGGTACCGACCCGCTGCCTCCCGCCCGACCCAGAGCACGGTTATTTCTTCTACACCAAGGACTGAAGGGCGTGTTAACGCCCTAACTCACAGAGATGCCAGAGCTTCGGGCTTTGTAGTGGCAGGTATGGTTACTATTTTCGGCAGACTCATCTACACTCTTTTCTATTCCGGAGCCACACATTCGTTTGTTTCTACGAGTTTTGCTGTCTGCACGGGAGTGAGCAGTGTGCTTTTAGAGGAGCCCTTCCTAATTAGAGGACCAGGTGGGTAGGTATTTGTTGCCGAGGAGGTTCTCACTGACTATGAGGTCATGATAGGGGGATACAGTCTCCCGATAGACTTGATCATGATCTTGATGGATGACTTCGGTGTAATCTTAGGGATGAACTGGTTGGCCGCATACCACTCCCATGTAGACTGTTTTGGGAGGAAGATTGTCTTCTCCATACCACGGCTGCCTCCCTTCGAGTTCCACGGCCAGCCTGTAGATGAAGGTTTCAGATGCATTTCCGCACTTCGAGCAGAGAAGCTACTGAGTCAAGGATGCGAGTGCTTCCTTGCTTGCGTTCTAGCATAGCCCGGCCCCGTGGACAGTATACAGAGTATTCCGGTGGTCTGTGAGTACCCCGACGTCTTACCAGAGGAGCTGCCAGGACTGCCACCTGAGTGCGAGATCGAGTTCGAGATCTCACTGATATCAGGGACAGGCCCCATTTCTTCAGCACCGTACCGAATGGCCCCGCTTGAGCTGCGAGAGCTCAAGACACAGCTATAGGACCTGCTAGAGAAAGGCTTCATAAGGCCCAGTGCCTCTCCGTGGGGATCCCCCGTCCTGTTCGTGAGAAAGAAGGATGGTACTCTTCGGCTGTGCATTGACTACAGACAGCTGAACCGGGTCACCATCAAGAACAAGTACCCGTTACCACACATAGATGACCTCTTCGATCAGCTGAGGGATACCACGGTATTTTCAAAGATAGATCTGAGATCAGGATACCATTAGTTGAGGATTAGGGAGACCGACATCTCCAAGACAGCCTTTCGTACACGGTATGACCACTACGAGTTCTTGGTCATGCCGTTTGGATTGACCAACGCCCCTACCGCTTTCATGGACTTGATGAACCACATTTTTCGACCGTATCTGGATCAATTCGTGGTTGTTTTCATCGATGACGTGCTCATTTATTCATGAGACCAGACGCAACATAAGCAACACCTTCACATGGTCTTGGATACCTTGAGACGGCATAGGTTGTATGCCAAATACAGCAAATGCAAATTCTGGTTGAGACAAGTTGTAACGACCCGATTCCCGAGTCCCTACGAGACACAAGAACCGGACCGACTCGACTAATCCCAAGACCTAGTCGTCCAACGAGGAAGTAACCAAAAGAGCAGTAAAATAAACCACATTCAGCATGAATATAACTAACAGTAAGAAAATACAGCAGTAAGGAAAGAAACCACTACAGTATATACCACCACAACAGTAGAACAACATTCACAACATAATATGAACTGCAGGTAAAGAAAAGTACAGCGGTAACAAGAACTACTCACTACAGTGGAACAAAAAGAGGTACAAGAGAACAGCGGTAACTCTACTGGACCCTACTCGGCCCAGCGTCCTCTGCAGCCACTGACCCTGGCTGCTCAACACCTGGTCCTAAAAGGTAACGAGTGTAACACGTCAGCAAAACGCTGAGTAGAGTGGCAACTAAAACAAAAGAAACAGTAGAGTGTACAGTAGCTGTTATGTTCTATTTCTTTCTTTATTTACGTCTTTCAATTGTCTCACGATTTCATTTATTTCTCAGATCCTTCACTTGATCTCGAATGTTCCTCGTGGGAACGATCTTGATTGCAGTCTTTTCCAAAAAGTAGAAGTAGCACGTGGTGCTCTCCTGGTCGGGAGAGTCCCCCGTGGTGATCCTACTCTCAGTCAACCACCCCAAGGTCACGGACAGGCGTAACGGTGACTACGGCATGCGCGATAAACGCACAGGTAGCTAACCCGCACTGGCACGCGGTCAGTCGTTTCCGTTAACGGGTGCACCCAAAGCACAGCACGGAACCAGTACAGGGCAGAGCCCTCTTAGTAACAGGGGTCCAACCCCTCCACAGTAACCAAATAGGGGCCTTGCCCCTCCACAGTCCGCACACCCTCGCCTAACTACCCTGGTTTGCCCAGTGGGCCTAACAAGTCGGTGTAGGTGAGCTAGTAGAACCCCAGGGCCCGTGGGGTAGCTAGTACTCGCCCTACACTAGTAGCTCTCCTCGGTACTGCGTACACGAGGGCCAGCAAGTCGGTATAAAGTGGCCAGACCTAACCCCGGGTCCCTGGGGCGGCTGGCTCCGCTTTGCACTAAACAGGTAACAGGTACTTCCCTTGGTACCACGTACCCAAGAGATAGCACACTACCACGTCTTTCTTTCTCAGATCCATTCCTTTCTCTTTCCAGGAGATCCACTCCTAATTCTCCGTAGGGTTCCAGCTCTTTTAACTCAGAACATCTAGGTTCCACTTTCCAGTTTCACGTTCTTACGATCCATGTTCTCAATCACATGTATTTATTCATGACAGGCAGCTGTTAAATCAATTTACAGGCAGCTATTTATTCCTTTCCACTTTTCCAAGACTGCAGTATTCATATATTCCACTAGTTTTCCCATCCTCGGATTCATGCAACACCTTAGGATCTATCATTCAATCTAGTTTCTCATTCCTAGGATTCATGCAATGTCCTAGGTTCTATTTATGGTTCCATAGTTTAACAGATTATGCTAATAAACTTAAAAGTCACTCTACTCAGCGTTTTGCTGACGTGTTACACTCGTTACCTTTCAGGACCAGGTGTTGAGCAGCCAGGGTCAGCGGCTGCAGAGGACGCTGGGCCGAGTAGGGTCCAGTAGAGTTACCGCTGTTCTCTTGTACCTCTTTTTGTTCCACTGTAGTGAGTAGTTCCTGTTACCGCTGTACTTTTCTTTACCTGCAGTTCATATTATGTTATGAATGTTGTTCTACTGTTGTGGTGGTATATACTGTAGTGGTTTCTTTCCTTACTGCTGTATTTTCTTACTGTTAGTTATATTCATGCTGAATGTGGTTTATTTTACTGCTCTTTTGGTTACTTCCTCGTTGGACGACTAGGTCTTGGGATTAGTCGAGTCGGTCCGGTTCTCGTGTCTCGTAGGGACTCGGGAATCGGGTCATTACAAGATGGTATCAGAGCAAGGTCATCTCGAGAAGTAAATCAACTGACTGGAAAATAACTAATTCCCATGTCTATAACTAGAGTAGCCACCACAACATATCTTTTGACATGAGCTCTTAGACGTTTCCGTTAGGTATTGTTCCATAGTGACGTGTTCCGTTTTGTTTCGCGTCTCCTTGCAGGAGATGCCTCGTAGCAGGACTGGTGAGGCGGGCCGCAGGCGTGGCCGAGGACGAGGTCGGCGAGGTGGGCGTGCCGTTGCCGACACCACAGTGGACCAGCCACTACTCCCGGGCGTCCAGGCCTAGGACCTCGCCCAGCTGATACAGGATATTGTGCGAGAGGAGCTCCACCCACCGCCCCGAGCGCCTCACCCTGGGGCTGCGGAGGGGGAGTCCTCTATGGGACCACCCGACGGACGCGACGCTGGACACGGGGGAGGGGATGGGCCGCCGCCCCCACCTTCCTCCGACACTTCTGTGCACGAGGCACCTTTGCCTGGAGGTGCACTAGCATCCCCACTGCAGCGCCACTCCGAGCTCTTCGGGCAGTTTCGGAAGCTGAAGCCCCCCTCCTTCAAGGGGGATGAGGATTCGACCGAGGCAGAGGACTGGCTCAAGCAGCTGGAGAAGATTTTTGACACCCTTCGCCCCCCGGTGGAGTGCCGCGTGGCCTTTGCCACGTACCAGCAGGAGAGTGCGGCACACAGGTGGTGGAGGGCGGTCCGGGGACAGGAGAGGGACGAGCCGACCTGGGATCGGTTCATCGCCCTCTTCTGCGAGCAGTACTTTCCCCAGACATGGCAGGACCAGAGGAGGCGGGAGTTCCACACTCTCCGCCAAGGGACGATGACCGTGAGTGCGTACCGCACGCGTTTCCTGGAGCTGTCCCACTTTGCAGCGACAGCGGTAGCCACTGAGGAGGAGCGCCTTTGGAGGTTCACCGAGGGGCTCCGACCTACGATCCGGGGGTATGTCAAACCCCTGAAGCTGCCTACGTTTTTGAGGGTGGTAGAGGCAGCTATGACTTACGAGGAGACCAACCCGTCCGCGCGATACACTGACGGCGGGCGGAAGAGGCCCTTCCAGCCAGACTTTTCACAGGGCTGGCTAGAGAGGAGACATGTGGCGTCCGCAGGAGAGCCGTCACGTTTTGCAGGGCCATCAGTGGCCTTTGGGGGCCCTCGACAGGGGCCAGTCGCCAACACCGGACCCCCGCCCAGCCGACAGCAGCGACCCACTGAGGGCGGGAGTCGGGTTCCCCTCTGTTACCAGTGTAGCCAACCGGGCCACATCAGGAGGGACTGCCCGTCCAGGGCAGGAGGTCAGCAGATACTTCCTGCGTAGAGCACTGGAGGGCGCGCAGGAGGCCGCGGTTCCCAGGCGTGAGGAGGAGGACAACAGTCGCGAGAAGGGTACCGGCCAGCACCTACTCGTCCGACGCAGAGTGTGGCTGCTTCGTCCACACCTAGAGCTGAGGTGCGTATCAACGCCCTAACACACAGGGACGCCAGAGCTTCGGGATCAGTGGTAGCAGGTATGGTTTCAGTTTCCGGCAGACTTGTTTACACGCTTTTCGATTCCGGCGCTACGCACTCGTTTGTCGCAGCCAGTTTCGCAGTTAGTTTGGACCAGGATTATACACTGTTAGAGAATCCGTTCGTAATCAGAGGTCCGAGTGGTCAGCTGTTTGTAGCTGAAGAGATGTACATGGGTTGCGAGGTCAGCGTCGGGGGACATAGCCTGCCAGCTGACCTGATTATGATACAGATGGAGGACTTTGGAGTGATTCTGGGGATGGATTGGCTGTCCGCTTACCACGCCTTGGTGGACTGTTTTGAGAGGAAGATCGTCTTCTCCATTCCGGAGTTGCCTTCTTTCGAGTTTCACGGACAGCCAGTGGACAGAGGTTTCAGGTGCATCTCAGCACTTCGGGCGGCGAGACTTTTGAGCCAGGGGTGTGAGAGCTTCCTAGCTTGTGTGGTGGCAGAGCCCAGCCCTGTGGCAGACTTCCAGAGCATCTCGGTGGTCAGAGAGTACCCTGACGTGTTTCCAGACGAGTTACCAGGACTACCGCCCGAGCGTGAGATCGAGTTTGGGATCTCACTAGTACCAGGGACCAGCCCCATCTCCACCGCGCCATACAGGATGGCATCGCTTGAGCTGCGAGAGCTCAAGTCACAGTTGCAGGACCTTTTGGAGAAAGGTTTCGTGAGGCCCAGTGCGTCTCCCTGGGGAGCCCCGGTACTGTTTGTGAAGAAGAAGGATGGGACCTTACGCCTTTGTGTGGACTACCGACAGCTGAATTGGGTCACCATCAAGAACAGATATCCGCTGCCGAGGATCGACAACTTGTTTGACCAGTTGCGGGGTGCCACGGTGTTCTCCAAGATCGACTTGAGGTTTGGATACCACCAGTTGAGGATCAGGGAGACCGACGTCTCCAAGACAGCTTTCCGCACCCGGTACGGATACTACGAGTTTTTGGTCATGCCGTTTGGGCTGACCAATGCCCCCACTGCTTTCATGGATCTGATGAACCGGGTGTTTAGACCGTACTTGGACCAGTTCGTGGTGGTTTTCATAGATGATGTACTCATCTATTCTCAAGATCGGACGCAGCACGGACAGCACTTGCGGATGGTTCTGGACACACTGAGACGACGTAGGCTGTACGCTAAATACAGCAAGTGCGAGTTCTGGTTGAGGGAGGTGACCTTCTTAGGCCATGTGATCTCTGGAGACGGCTTGGTGGTGGACCCAGCCAAGGTCGAGGCAGTACTCAGGTGGGAGAGACCGCGTTCGGTCACTGAGATTCGCAATTTCTTGGGACTGGCAGGCTACTACAGACTATTCATCAGAGGTTTTTCACAGATTACACGTCCTATAACACAGTTGACCCGGAAGGACGTGCCCTTCGCTTGGACAGACGCCTGTGAGGCGTGTTTTCTGGAGCTGAAGGAGAGGTTGACCTCGGCTCCCGTGCTCACCATCCTTGACAGTAGTGGCGGGTTTGTTGTGTACACGGACGCCTCCTTGCAGGGGTTAGGAGGTGTGCTCATGCAAAGGGGTCACGTTGTCGCTTACGCTTCGCGGCAACTGAAGCCCCATGAGCATACCTACCCTACCCATGACCTAGAGTTGGCAGCTGTTGTCTTCGCGCTGAAGACCTGGAGGCACTACTTGTACGGTGACACCTTCGAAATTTTCACAGATCACAAGAGCCTCAGATACCTTTTTGATCAGAAGGAGCTCAACATGAGACAGAGACGTTGGTTGGAGCTCCTGAAGGACTACGACTGCAACATCTCCTACCACCCGGGAAAGGCCAATGTGGTGGCTGACGCCTTGAGCCATAAGGCGCCCGCACACTTGGCCAGTTTACAGTTATAGAGTTGGAGCCTTTTGGAGGAGGTGGGCAGTTGGCGACCTCTAGAGTTACGGGGGTACTGTGGGGCAGTGACTGTGACACGGCAGACTAGGCCAGAGCTGATAGACCGCATCATCACAGGATAGATGTCCGATCCGTACTTGCAGTCCTTGCGCGACAGAGTACTATTGGGAGACCCAGGGGACTTCTCTTTCACAGACCAGGTGCTGCGCCTGAGGGGACGGTTGTGCGTCCCCAGAGACGAGGAGCTGTTGAGAGAGCTCCTGACTGAGGCACACGGTTCCAGATTCACCATACATCCCGGAAACACGAAGATGTACCACGACTTGAGATGCGAGTTTTGGTGGAGGGGGATGAAGCGGGATGTGGGTGAATTCGTGCAGCAGTGCTTAGTGTGCCAGCAGGTGAAAGCCGAGCATCAGAGGCCTGCAGGGCCGCTACAGCCGCTTCCAGTGCCAGAGTGGAAGTGGGAGAGCATCACCATGGACTTGGTGGTGGGCTTACCTGTTACCCAGTAAGGACACGACGCAGTCTGGGTAATTGTGGATAGACTGACGAAGACGGCACGATTTTTGCCGATCCGAGTCACTTTGGGACCAGCACAGTTGGCAGAGAGGTATATCCGTGACGTGGTACGACTACACGGAGTTCCGCGGGAGATCGTATCCGACTGGGATACCCACTTTACGTCCCAGTTTTGGGCTGAGTTTCAGCAGGCCCTGGGGACGCGGTTGAGGTTTAGTACAGCTTACCACCCCCAGACGGACGGACAGTCTGAGCGCATTATACAGACACTTGAGGACCTTTTGTGTGCCTGTGTACTGGACTGGAGGGGCTCTTGGGAGGAGGACCTGCCCCTAGCGGAGTTTGCATACAACAACGGTTATCACTCGAGCATCGGCATGGCTCCCTACGAGGCTCTGTATGGACGGAGGTGTACGGCACCCTTGAGTTGGGTTGAGGTGGGGACCAAGTGGGAGGTTGGCCCCAAGTTGATCCGGCAGATTCAGGAGGTAGTCAAGCAGATCCACAGGTGACTCCACACTGTCAGGAGCAGACAGAAGAGCTACGCGGATCGGAGACGCAGAGAGGTACAGTTTGAGGTTGGGGACCATGTCTTCCTTCGTGTTTCGCCCATGAAAGGCCTACAGCGGTTTGGGGTGAGAGGGAAGCTCGCGCCGAGGTTCGTGGGGCCCTTTGAGGTCCTGGAGCGGGTTGGACCCGTTGCTTACAGACTTGCCCTCCCCCCACAGCTTTCTGGTGTGCACGACGTGTTCCACGTGTCCAACCTCAGGAAGTACGTAGCCGATCCCAGTCACGTACTGAGTCATGAGAGCGTCAAGGTGGGCGACGACCTGACCTACCCCGAGCGGCCAGTGCAGATTCTAGACCGAGCCGTCCGCAGTTTGAGACGAAAGCAAGTACCCCTGGTAAAGGTTTTATGGAGGAGCCAGCGGTACGAGGAGGCTACCTGGGAGCCTGAGGCGGAAATGCGGGAGCGGTACCCGGAGCTCTTCGCGGGTACGTCTTTTCGGATCGGCTTCGGTCCTCTTTGAGTTTGTTATGGTTACTATGACGTTTTTCCCGCACCCTAGTTAGCGCAAGTTTCAGGGACGAAACTTCCTTTGAGTTTGTTATATTGTTACGAACGCGCGGCTTCAGACGTCTGGGAGGTAGCCCAGACGTCGGACCAGACGTCTGGGATTCGGTTTTGGCGGCACGCGCGGTTGCGTCTGCGCGCCTGCGCGCGCAGACCTGCAGGTGCCTTTTCCCCTCTCTCCTGCGGCCGCAGGCTGTGCCCTCTATTCCGCTCTCTCTCTCCTCCCCGTGCGGCATTAAAACGCCACGCCCTCTCCCTCACTCTCATCACTTCCGCCCCCTTCCTCTTCTCCTTCCAGCCGGTGCGCGAGTGCGAGCGGGAGTGAGCGGCGGCAATGACAGCCGCGGTGAGCGTGGGAGGAGGTGCTGCGCGAGGGAGGAGGCGCTCGGCCGTGAGGGCGAGCTTGCCGGGGCTGCTAGGGCCGGCCGGCGGGGGGAGCAGCAGACGCGGGGTGACGCGGGAGGCCTGCTGCAGCTCGAGCAGCAGGCGGACGAGACGCGGTGCGGTCGTGCGTCGCGAGCGGAGGGCGAGTCGCGCCCTGATTCTGGAAATTTTTCCAGAATCAGACATCTGGGCTTCCAACCAGACGACGGGGAGGAAGTCTGGAGGACTGTCAAGACATTTGAAAGGTGAGTTATTTTCGTCCTTCTTCCTTTTCTTCAGCCGTTCGTACTGAGAGAGAGAAATGGGTACGCGCAGGTTCTGAATTCGCCATCCAACGCGAATCAGACGTCTGGCTACATTGCCAGACGACGGGAACGACTTCCAGATGTCCGGGGTGACCATCGGACATCTGGGAACTAGGCCAGACGCCCCCACAGGCTTCTGGACGTCTGAGAGACCATGCAGGACAAGGTACCATCTGATCCCCATTTTTAAGACGTCTGGAAGAAGTTCCAGACGTCTGATTTTGCACTGTTTTTGTTGTTTTAGTTGCCACTCTACTCAGCGTTTTGCTGACGTGTTACACTCGTTACCTTTCAGGACCAGGTGTTGAGCAGCCAGGGTCAGCGGCTGCAGAGGACGCTGGGCCGAGTAGGGTCCAGTAGAGTTACCACTGTTCTCTTGTACCTCTTTTTATTCCACTGTAGTGAGTAGTTCTTGTTACCGCTGTACTTTTCTTTACCTGCAGTTCATATTATGTTATAAATGTTGTTCTACTGTTGTGGTGGTATATACTGTAGTGGTTTCTTTCCTTACTGCTGTATTTTCTTACTGTTAGTTATATTCATGCTGAATGTGGTTTATTTTACTGCTCATTTGGTTACTTCCTCGTTGGACGACTAGGTCTTGGGATTAGTCGAGTCGGTCCGGTTCTCGTGTCTCGTAGGGACTCGGGAATCGGGTCGTTACACAAGTCACCTTCCTGGGCCATGTGATCTCAGAGGACGGTTTAGCTGTGGATCCAGCCAAGGTATAGGCAGTACTCAGGTGGGAGAGATCGCGTTGGTGACAGAGATACACAGTTTCCTGAGGCTGGCTAGTTATTGCAAATGATTTATCCAAGGGTTCTCGCAGATTGCCCGTCCTCTGACTCATTTGACTCGGAAGGACGTACCCTTCACCTGGACAGACGAGTGTGAGTCTTGCTTTCAGAAGCTGAAAGAGAGGTTGACCTCAGCTCTTGTACTCACCATCCCTGGCAGCAGCGGCGGATTCGTCGTCTACACAGACGCCTCGTTGCAGGGATTGGGGGGTGTACTTATGCAGCGGGGTGATGTTGTCGCATATGCTTTGCGGCAACTGAAGCCCCACGAGCATAACTACCTTACCCACGACCTAGAACTGGTAGCAGTCGTCCTAGCATTGAAGACCTGGAGGCACTATTTGTACGGAGAAACGTTTGAGATTTTCACTGACCATAAGAGCCTTAATTATCTGTTTGACCAGAATGGGCTCAACATGAGACAGAGATGCTGGTTGGAACTCCTGAAGGACTACGATTGCAGCATCTCCTATCACCCAGAAAGGGCCAATGTGGTAGCTGACGCCTTGAGCCGAAAGGCGCCCACCCACTTGGCTTGCTTACAAGCACAAAGTTGGAGGATCATGGAGGAGTTGAGCAGCTGGCGACTCTAGGAGACATAGGGGTATTGCGGGGCAGTGACAGTCGCGAGGCAGACACGACTAGAGCTGATGGATTGCATCATGGTTAAACAAATGACGGACTCATATCTTCGGGCACAGCGAGACTGAGTATTGGCAGGGAACCCAGGAGAATTCTCTTTCACAGACGGAGTTCTGCATATGAGGGGACGCTTGTGCGTTCCTAGAGATGAGGAGCTGTTGAGGGAGCTCTTGACTGAGGCTCATGGATCCTGATTTACCATACATTCGGGAACACGAAATTGTATCACGACCTACGATGTGATTTTTGGTGGAGAGGCATGAAGCGGGATATTGGCCTTTTCATCCAGTAGTGTCTAATATGCCAGCAGGTGAAGGCCGAGCATCAGAGGCCTGCAGGGCCATTGCAGTCACTTCCCATTCCAGAATGGAAGTGGGAAAGTGTCACTATGGATTTGGTAGTGGGGTTACCTGTGACACAGAGAGGGCACGATGCAGTCTGGGTGGTTGTGGATAGATTAACGAAGACGGCACGGTTTCTGCCAATCCGAGTCACTTATGGACCAGCATAGTTGGCTGAGAGATACATCAGAGACATAGTACGCTTTCACGGGGTTCCCTGCGAAATTATTTCAAACAGGGATACTCGTTTCACTTCCCAGTTCTGGGTAGAATTTCAGCGAGCCTTTGGGACTTGTCTGAAGTTTAGTACAGCCTATCACCCCCAGAAAGACGGACAGTCAGAGCGCACCATTTAGACCCTTGAGGACCTTCTACGCCCTTGTGCACTGGACTGGAGAGGCTCCTGGGAGGAGCATTTGCCGCTGGCAAAAGTCGCATACAACAGTTACCACTCGAGCATCGGCATTGCACCATATGAAGCTCTGTACGGGAGAAATTGTACGACCCCCTTGAGTTGGGTAGAGGTGGGGACCAAGTGGGAGGTCGGTCCTCGTCTGATATGCCAGAGTCAAGAGGTGATCGAGCAGATCCATCAACGACTGCGTATTGTCCGGAGCAGGCAAAAGAGTTACGCCGATCTGAAGCGTAGGGAGGTACAATTTGAGGTTGGAGATCACGCTTTTCTCCGTGTTTCACCGATGAAAGGCTTGCAGCGGTTTGGGTGAGAGGGAAGCTTGCACCGAGATATGTGGGACCCTTTGAGGTCTTAGAGCGGGTAGGACCCGTCGCTCACCGGTTTGCCCTTTTTCCCTAGCTTTTTGGAGTGCACAACGTATTTCACGTGTCCGACCTCAGAAGATACATCGCCGACCCCAGCCATGTCCTTAGCCACGAGAGCATCGAAGTGGGAGATAACCTGACCTATCCCGAGAGACCGATACAGATACTAGATCGAGCCATTCGGAGGTTGAGGCGGAAGGAAGTATCCCTGGTGAAAGTCCTGTGGAAAAGCCAGCGGTACGAGGAGGCAACTTGGGAGCCTGAGTTGGCGATGCGAGAGCAGTACCCGAAACTCCTCGAAGGTATGACTCTTCAGACCTACTTCAGTCCTCTTTAAGTTTGTTATACGCTGCTACGTTATTTTTTTTTTACACCCTAGTCAGTTCAAGTTTTGGGGACGAAACTTCCTATAAGTTTGTTATATTGAAACGACTCACCACCCCTTGGTCATTTAAGACGTCTGGGATGTTCACCAGACGTTTGTCCGAACGTCTGGGATGTTTACCAGACGTCTGAAAATGCTTTTCAGCGCAGAACATACGTACGCCATTGATGAGAGCCTCATCATGAGCCATAACTAGCTCATTTTGACCCAATAAAGAAGATAAAAGCTCCTACATAACCTAGAAGAAGGCCTAACTGAAGGAACAAGTGCTCTGAGAAGAAAACATGAAATAAAGGTTAAAACTGTAATTTTACCATTGCAGTAGATAAACAGGATTTCTTAGAGGCAAAACATGGGTCAAATGGTCTAAATGAGATAAAAAGTGGGTTGAGTCAATCAGAAATGGGTTCATGTACAATCTAAGAACTAAAAGACACTTGGTAACCCTAAAACAGACCCGCTTAAATTAACAAGGTTTCGGTCAGAACAAAAAGCAAGTAAACCCTCTACAAATCATGAAAAAACATACTCTAGGGTTTAGAACACTTAATTTGGCCTTTGGAACCTAGTTTGACCTAGATTAGGGTCATAGCTCTTCAATTAACCTAATTTGGGTTTTTACGCAAAATATCCATTCAAACAAGGTCAAACCTGAAATCTAACTTCTCCATTGAATTCCTTAGGTCCAAATTAGGTTTGTACCAAAATTTGGACCTAAGGAGGGGTCATCTTGACCTACTTTGCAATTTAGTACACCCAAATCACAAATTGGTCCCTATCTTTTGAATACCGTTGCAGAGAACCCCCTAGGTTCTTCGCCTCCTTTGCAAACCGGTCCTGCCGCCATTGCTAGGGCAGAACCGAGCTCCGGCGAGGTTCGGAGAGGGATTGCTCTCTAATCCCTCAGAGATTCCCTCCCAGAAATGGAAGGAGGATTCTCTGAGGAATTCCCTTCCTTATAAAGTCAATTACAATCGTTGGTGTGAACCCAATCTCTCGTGCGAACGCACGAGAGATTTGGGTATCCTAACTCCTTTCCATCTCCGGCGACCAACCTCAGGCAATTACGTGCCCTTCACGCCCTGCACACCAAGTCCAGCGCCTATATAAGAACCCACAACTCCGGCCGAAGGGGCTGAGCTTGATTTGGCCGAGTTTCCCCCTTCAATTCCTCTCCTCCTGCTCGGCCAAATGCCCCAGCTAGCTCCGGCGAGCCCCCCTCCCCTCCCTCTTCGCTCTGCCACAAAACCAGTGGCAGAGTTAGCTTCCTGACCTCCCTCCGCGTCGCGCAGTACCAGCGCACGCCGCCTCTGCCCCGTCGTCGCCGCCGTTCTCCCCCACTGGGCGTCATCTTCTCCGGCGACAGCAAGTACTGCTGTCCGCCTTCTATCCCCTTTTGTTCAGGGGCGTTTCGTGCGGATTTAAAGCGTATTATGTTGTAGTATAACCGACAAAACGTTCGAACAAATACAAAGTTTTTATTACTCGAAGACCGGAGTATCCGAGGTCGAACACAGGGAGCAAATGGAACTTACCACTAAATCAAAATGTAATTGAACACTCTAATTTACTCAAAATATCAATTCAGGTATGAATGTATGCGATTAAAAGGAGTTAGGGCAAAAAAATATGAAATTGGACGTCTGATCTTGTGATCAGACGTCTTAAAAGCATTTCTCCTTTTCTTCTTGATTATTCTTCTTCTTCTTCTGCTGCAGTCTTTGCTCTTTCTTTTCTTCTTCTGATCTCTGCAAAGTCTTCACTTGGCTTCTCTGTGCCTTTGCTTCTGGCTTGCTCTTTTCTTTCTTCCCCTGCGAAGGCTTCTTTCTTGCTTCTTCTTCTCTGCCTTGTTTCTTCCTCTTCTATTCTTCTCTGCCGTTCCTTCTTCTTTCTTTCTTTTCCTTCTCGCGGCCAAGTCCTTCTCCTCCTGCGTTCAGCCTGCCTGCACAGGAGCAAAACCTAACCCTTCTCCCTCTACCCGCGCGTCTCTCTCTCTCAAGCAATTCACTCAAACCGCTCTACCAGAGCCACAGTCTTAATCGGGTCGAATCGTACCCGGGACCAGGTGCACCTGCAAGTGTGTGATGCGCGAGGAGTGCGTAGGTCTAGGTCGGGTCGGATCCGCCAGGTCCGCGTGGTCAGGCCGCGGACGAGGCGGGTGGGGTCAGTGAGGGACCTCACCCCTGTGCTTTCGAGGCAGTAAACCTATATCACAAAAACTCTTTATACCATACCTGTGCCTTGAGATTCCACGATGTGGGACTAAACGTTCCGCCCTTCCTTTGCGTGCGCCCGCAGATTCTCGTGTGCAATTGCCCACGCTGAAGGCCCTGCTGGTGCTCCTTGCTGCACTCAGTCACCTCGCAACACTTGCGAGAGTCTGCTGCACCTGCCGCCTGGGAAGCCTGACGCCTGCTGCTGCTCCAAGCTTCCTGCTGCTTCGGCTGTTAATGGCGGCCGGGGCATTCACCTGAGCTTCCACAGAACGGCCTATTGGCCCAATTAGAATAGCTGGAAACCTTCGCCGTAGCACGGCGAAGGTGGTGGGTGATGCTGCAGGTTGCCGGTCGGCCTAGGCGTGCCCGCCTAGGTTAACCTGTGGCCGGAGATGATGAGTTGTTCGGGGGGTGGTTATGGAGGTCAGGAGTGGCAGTTGTGGGGTGGAGCGAGTTCCTGGTGGTGAGGCGGAGCTCACGAGGTGGTTGGCGAGCCGTGTGGAGTGGCGGAGTGGTGTGGGCGGCTCGCCGGAGTTCGGTCGGTGATGTGGAAGATGAGGGTGGTCAGCGTCGGTCGAGGGGTAATCAGATGAGATAACAGGGGGAAAAGAGAGAGGATAGGATGGAGAGGAGTTCTAATCTACTGTAAGGACGAAAGGGGACGGAGGGCGAACAGCAGTACCTGCTGTCGCCGGAGAAGATGACGCCCAGTGGGGGAGGACGACGGCGACGACGGGGCTGAGGCGGCGTGCGCTGGTACTGCGCGACGCGGAGGAAGGTCAGGAAGTTAACTCTGCCACTGGTTTTGTGGCAGAGCGAAGAGGGAGGGGAGGGGGCCTCACCGGAGCCTGCTGGGAGTTTGGCCGGGCAGGAGGAGAGGAATTGGGGGTGGAACCTCGGCCAAACCAAGCTCAGCCTCTTCGGCCGGAGTTGTGGGTTCTTATATAGGCGCTGGACTTGGTGTGCAGGGCGTGAAGGGCACGTAATTGCCTGAGGTTGGTCGCCGGAGATGGAAAGGAGTTAGGATACCCAAATCTCTCGTGCGTTCGCACGAGAGATTGGGTTCACACCAGGGATCGATATCGGTCTTAAATGGAAGGCAATTCTTCAGAGAATTCTCCTTCCATTTCTGGGAGGGAATCTCTGAGGGATTAGAGAGCAATCCCTCTCCGAACCTCGCCGGAGCTCGGTTCTGCCCTAGCAATGGCGGCAGGACCGGTTTGCAAAGGAGGCGAAGAACCTAGGGGGTTCTCTGCAACAGTATTCAAAAGATAGGGACCAATTTGTGATTTGGGTGTACTAAATTGCAAAGTAGGTCAAGATGACCTCTCCTTAGGTCCAAATTTTGGTATAAACCTAATTTGGACCTAAGGAAACCAATGGAGAAGTTATATTTCAGGTTTGACCTCGTTTGACTGGATATTTTGCGTAAAAACCCAAATTAGGTTAATTGAAGAGCTAGGACCCTAATCTAGGTCAAACTAGGTTCCAAAGGCCAAATTAAGTGTTCTAAACCCTAGAGTATGGTTTTCCATGATTTGTAGAGGGTTTACTTGCTTTTTGTTCTGACCGGAACCTTGTTAATTTAAGCGGGTCTGTTTTAGGGTTACCAAGTGTCTTTTAGTTCTTAGATTGCACATGAACCCATTTCTGATTGACTTAACCCACTTTTTATCTCATTTAGACCATTTGACCTATGTTTTGCCTCTGAGAAATCCCGTTTATCTACTGCAATGGTAAAATTGCAGTTTTAACCTTTATTTCATGTTTTCTTCTCAGAGCACTTGTTCCTTCAGTTAGGCCTTCTTCTAGGTTATGTAGGAGCTTTTATCTTCTTTATTGGGTCAAAATGAGCTAGTTATGGCTCATGATGAGGCTCTCATCATACCCCCATGCCTAGCTTTTGCTAGTCCCTTAGCAAAATTTCAAAGTTTTAAGTTCCGTTCTAGACCCTGAATGTTGTCAACAATGATAAGTGCTTCTCCTTTTCTTTTGTGATTAGGTGGGAATGCCGACAATAGGCCTAGAGGTACTCAAGTACCAACCAAAATCCGGACCTGTTCCGCTTTAGCCTCAGTCTTCTGCAAAGGTTTCTACGGCCCACAGAACCTAACCTAGGGTTTGTTGGACTCCGCGGTTAAAGCACCCGTGCTTGAGATATTTTTAGCCTAAGTTCAGTTTGCAGTGCGTTTTTTGTAAGAGAGAGATAGAAGATTTATTTGTTTGGAGAGCTTTTCTCTCTCTTTTCTTTTTTATTTCTAGCTTCGGATTAGCTTCTCAACACGGTCTGTATCGGATTCCTCGTCCCCATCATCAATCCTCAAAGGTCCCTGGCTTTCGAGATTTCGAGATAATCCCGCCCATGGCAACCCCCGGAACCCTGGCTTTCGAGATTTCGAGATAATCCCACCCATGGCGTTCCGTGGCCGAATTCAGACCCTGGCGATCGACATTTCGTGATAATGCCACCCATGGTATCTGAACCAGCAGAGTGCTTACATGCCCCCAGTAGGATATTTAAATATCCTAAGAGACAAGCACCGAGGAGACGATATGTTGTTACGCATCTTCGAGGGGAATTTCCCGCCTCTCCGCGCTGGGAACTCGTCCAAATCAACTTGTGTTGATTGGCCACTCCTAATCTAGGTGACTTTTTCAGAATATTAAACGCTCTTGCGTGGTTTGGATGTTTTATGCGCACTGAACCAGACTGTGTGTGAATTTGGGGTGCTTAGGTTACCGAATCCCGCAAACCGGAGGTCAGTTAACGAGGCTGAATACTTCCTAAGCCTTAGACCTAATACTCAAGCTTCGCATTTTCCTCAACCTCTTGAGGATTATCCAGATTTTAACGGATACGTGAATTTTTAAGCTAAAGATACTAGCCCAAAAGGCCTAAGACCAGCGTTCCCGCTAATCTCTTGTTATGTTTCCTTAGCACTTTTTCTTTTCTTTTTCTTGACTCGGTCTAGAACTTCAGTTAACCCCTTAATCTTTTACTAATGACTTTTTCTTTTTCTTTTCCTTTTGTGCTCCTTTCTTCATTTTTGCTCTTTTTCTCCTCCTTATGATTATATGGCTCACAACATTTCCTCCCTCCTATTTTTTTTGTTCTTTTTCGTAATTTTTCAATTTTTTGTGTTTTTGACATATGTGAATTTTTTGTGAGAATCCTTCTGATTTTTTTCTTGGTTTTGTATGTATGCACTTTATCACCCCCCCATGCCTAAGTTTTGCAATGTCCTCATTGTAAACAGAGGGTGGGAATTAGTGTTGAGGTCAGGGGCTTAGAACAGGATATATCGGGTGGGTGAATGGGTCGGGAATGAGTGATGCGAATGATTTTAAGCTCTGATACGTGTACCAGAGGTGGGATCAACTGTCTAAGGCTGAACTCAAGGTGCAATAGACGTGGAGTACAGACGGCTAATCAGACGGGTCTCTATTTTTGAGATGACGGGTTGCCTCCCGTTAAGCGCTAAATTTAATGCCTTCAGCCGAGCGAAAAATGGGGTGGAGAGGGAGTGGTCAAATCAATGGAGTTTTGGAAAACAAGCACCTTGATTAAGAGCCTGGTTGGTCCAACCAGGTACTTGTTCAGATCAGTGGGCTGATGATGCAGCCCAAACCCAATAAGTCTGGTGGGTTGATAGATGTAGATTAGCAGATGTGGGACCCACCAAATGCAGTGATGTTCTGATAGATATGGAAGTGAAAACTCGAGTTGGGGCTCAGTCGAATCAGCCTGGTGGGGGTAGGGTTCCGAAAAATAATCAATGTAAGATGTGGAATCCCTACAGGGACGGTCAAAGGATGGAGGCTCCTGATTTGTGGTCTGATCAGTGTCCGATACCCGGTATAGATACGGAGTTGAATCATCTACAATCGGCTCATTGAGAGGTGAATCAGAATAGAAATTGAGTCCGGTTGCGGGTCGAGGTGGGGAACGGGTTTTGATTGGTGCTGTATATGTGGAGCAGGTGGCTTCAAAGAAGATTGACATGTTATAATCAGGAGGTAGATTTTCTCCGATGTTATGGTCAGATTAGAGATCGTTGGAGAGTTTGCGAAAATCAAAGTTTGAATGAGATTCTAGATCATGAGTTCCACCATAGAATAAATCATATGTTGTATATTCAGCAGCCTGACTGGGATCTAGCCTAAATGTTAATTCTGAGCTTACAAAGGTGTCCCTATCTGGTAGAGGCTCAGGTTCAAGGTTAGTAGGGCAGAGCCAATCGAAACCCCGCTCGTCCAAGTCCTCGGTTTCTGTATCGTAGATTGGCATGACTTCCGAAAACTCGATTAGTTCTTCTGAGGAGGTTGACGAGGGATATTCATCAAATCGAGGCCCAGAATCATATTCTTCATTAAGAGATTGATTTTCTTCATATGGGGCCTTGAAATCTTCAATATAGGTTTCAGATCTAGGTTCTAGGCTTAGGATGTGGGTGGAATTACTAGAATCTAGGTCTGAATAACCTTCGCGGGCCACCTTATCAAAATAAGGGACGGAATTTATACCCGCGAGAGGTTCAGTTCTACTCTCATACTTGCAGGAGTCTTGGGATTCTAAAATGGGTTCATCATGGTCTTTTCCTGCATTTGGAGCTTCCCAACCTTCTTCAATATTAGGTGCATTATACTTCATCTGGGTTGGGAATCCACAACCATTTTGTGCCTCAAACCCGAGATCAGATTTATCCTCGATGTTGTCCCAAGATAGTTCATCCTCTGTTGGCAGTATGTACGGGTATTTCTGATCAATCACTTGTTTTATTAATCTCATTATCTCTTCCCGTTTTTCAAGATTATCTTGGTGTTGCTTCCAAAGTCGAGGATTTGTCATACATTGAAGGTATTCACTATTATGCAATTTTTCTATCTCAATGTATGCAGTAATGAGCAAGTCACGGGTTGATCCTTTGTTGGCTTCTGCTAATAGTACTTGGGCACAAGTTATGACAAAGGTTGTGGTTGTTGGGACATCAACCTGAATGTTTCCTACTGTTGTTGAGGTTTCTTCATTTTCATAAAATCTCATGGCATCCTCAATCATTTTATCTCTCATGGATCTCCGATATTCAGGTTTCTCGACTGGTAGTCCTAGGTGGTTCGGCTGCATATTTGGATCAGGTGGTGGAATCACGATCAGAGTTTGACTCAAGATGTGTTATGAAGCGATCAGATCTGAATAACGAGTCCCACTGAAAATGAGTGTGTGTGCTCTACAGAGAAAAGATGCAGGACTGGAGATGTTCTTGACCCAATCAAGACACCCAAAAGATGTTTGGATGACTATGGAGGTTTGGGGCGGATGAACCCCTGGATCCGAAGATCGTCCACCTGAGAATTACCTGGGCAGCCAGAGAGGGAGAGTCCCGCAAAGACCCCTACACGGTAGAGCGTCCCTACGGGTTACAGGGTTTCCCCCACCCGACCTCTCTTGTCACTGAGATTCCAGGTAAACCAGAATGGGGACATTGACCTCTTAAGTCTATCACTTTTTATTTCAAAGGTGCTTTTAGGGTTCTCACTTGAACTTTAGATGTTTTTGGTATTGTGACCTAATTTAGAGGTTGGTTGACCCAAGGGGTCAACTTCACCTGACCTGTCCTATAGATGGCAGAATGATTCTAAGCTCGGAGCCTAGAGATCACCCTGATTTGACTCCCAGGTTATCAGGTCAAAAGAAAATTTTAAGATTCAAGTGATTTTAGAGCTCAATTTTAGGGTTTGTCTTATTTAACTTTCTTCAATCAAGGGCTTGGGTAGCACACTGATGCGGGAGGGTTTATTTCCTTTTACACAGGCATGTGTGACTAGCGCTTCAAGACCCTAATGTGGAAACCCTAATTTGGTTCTATTTCCAATCCTCTTTTTCTTTTTCAAAAGTTCTCTTTGGACTTATAAACAAGAAGTGTGTGGTCCGCCGAGATTAAGCGTTTATTTTCAATTAGGCACAAGAATTTGTGGGATGGAAAAAAATCACTCCAACTTCAAGAATATTTGCAGAAATTTTCGCAAAATCAAGAAATGTTTTGCCTTAGAGATGGTGATTACTATATAAAGAAGGCAATTGATTCCTAACTTGATTTTCTTCCTTTTGTCTTTCAAAGATTAGGGGATGATTAAGGAAGAAAAGAAATTACCTGCCCTGGAGTGGTTGACTTGCGGGAGAGATTTTCTCATGAAGTACCTGCAAGATCACATCAAAGAAAAGTAGGGCAAGTTAGTGTTCAATATGATAAAAAGAATGTAGAGACTAGTGGTAAATTGTGCAGTGCTCCCCGGCAACGGCGCCAAAATGTTCAGGGGCGTTTCGTGCGGATTTAAAGCGTATTATGTTGTAGTATAACCGACAAAACGTTCGAACAAATACAAAGTTTTTATTACTCGAAGACCGGAGTATCCGAGGTCGAACACAGGGAGCAAATGGAACTTACCACTAAATCAAAATGTAATTGAACACTCTAATTTACTCAAAATATCAATTCAGGTATGAATGTATGCGATTAAAAGGAGTTAGGGCAAAAAAATATGAAATTGGACGTCTGATCTTGTGATCAGACGTCTTAAAAGCATTTCTCCTTTTCTTCTTGATTATTCTTCTTCTTCTTCTGCTGCAGTCTTTGCTCTTTCTTTTCTTCTTCTGATCTCTGCAAAGTCTTCACTTGGCTTCTCTGTGCCTTTGCTTCTGGCTTGCTCTTTTCTTTCTTCCCCTGCGAAGGCTTCTTTCTTGCTTCTTCTTCTCTGCCTTGTTTCTTCCTCTTCTATTCTTCTCTGCCGTTCCTTCTTCTTTCTTTCTTTTCCTTCTCGCGGCCAAGTCCTTCTCCTCATGCGTTCAGCCTGCCTGCACAGGAGCAAAACCTAACCCTTCTCCCTCTACCCGCGCGTCTCTCTCTCTCAAGCAATTCACTCAAACCGCTCTACCAGAGCCACAGTCTTAATCGGGTCGAATCGTACCCGGGACCAGGCGCACCTGCAAGTGTGTGATGCGCGAGGAGTGCGTAGGTCTAGGTCGGGTCGGATCCGCCAGGTCCGCGTGGTCAGGCCGCGGACGAGGCGGGTGGGGTCAGTGAGGGACCTCACCCCTGTGCTTTCGAGGCAGTAAACCTATATCACAAAAACTCTTTATACCATACCTGTGCCTTGAGATTCCACGATGTGGGACTAAACGTTCCGCCCTTCCTTTGCGTGCGCCCGCAGATTCTCGTGTGCAATTGCCCACGCTGAAGGCCCTGCTGGTGCTCCTTGCTACACTCAGTCACCTCGCAACACTTGCGAGAGTCTGCTGCACCTGCCGCCTGGGAAGCCTGACGCCTGCTGCTGCTCCAAGCTTCCTGCTGCTTCGGCTGTTAATGGCGGCCGGGGCGTTCACCTGAGCTTCCACAGAACGACCTATTGGCCCAATTAGAATAGCTGGAAACCTTCGCCGTAGCACGGCGAAGGTGGTGGGTGATGCTGCAGGTTGCCGGTCGGCCTAGGCGTGCCCGCCTAGGTTAACCTGTGGCCGGAGATGATGGGTTGTTCGGGGGGTGGTTATGGAGGTATGGAGTGGCAGTTGTGGGGTGGAGCGAGTTCCTGGTGGTGAGGCGGAGCTCACGAGGTGGTTGGCGAGCCGTGTGGAGTGGCGGAGTGGTGTGGGCGGCTCGCCGGAGTTCGGTCGGTGATGTGGAAGATGAGGGTGGTCAGCGTCGGTCGAGGGGTAATCAGATGAGATAACAGGGGGAAAAGAGAGAGGATAGGATGGAGAGGAGTTCTAATCTACTGTAAGGACGAAAGGGGACGGAGGGCGAACAGCAGTACCTGCTGTCGCCGGAGAAGATGACGCCCAGTTGGGGAGGACGACGGCGACGACGGGGCTGAGGCGGCGTGCGCTGGTACTGCGCGACGCGGAGGAAGGTCAGGAAGTTAGCTCTGCCACTGGTTTTGTGGCAGAGCGAAGAGGGAGGGGAGGGGGCCTCACCGGAGCCTGCTGGGAGTTTGGCCGGGCAGGAGGAGAGGAATTGGGGGTGGAACCTCGGCCAAACCAAGCTCAGCCTCTTCGGCCGGAGTTGTGGGTTCTTATATAGGCGCTGGACTTGGTGTGCAGGGCGTGAAGGGCACGTAATTGCCTGAGGTTGGTCGCCGGAGATGGAAAGGAGTTAGGATACCCAAATCTCTCATGCGTTCGCACGAGAGATTGGGTTCACACCAGGGATCGATATCGGTCTTAAATGGAAGGCAATTCTTCAGAGAATTCTCCTTCCATTTCTGGGAGGGAATCTCTGAGGGATTAGAGAGCAATCCCTCTCCGAACCTCGCCGGAGCTCGGTTCTGCCCTAGCAATGGCGGCAGGACCGGTTTGCAAAGGAGGCGAAGAACCTAGGGGGGTCTCTGCAACGGTATTCAAAAGATAGGGACCAATTTGTGATTTGGGTGTACTAAATTGCAAAGTAGGTCAAGATGACCTCTCCTTAGGTCCAAATTTTGGTATAAACCTAATTTGGACCTAAGGAAACCAATGGAGAAGTTAGATTTCAGGTTTGACCTCGTTTGACTGGATATTTTACGTAAAAACCCAAATTAGGTTAATTGAAGAGCTAGGACCCTAATCTAGGTCAAACTAGGTTCCAAAGGCCAAATTAAGTGTTCTAAACCCTAGAGTATGGTTTTCCATGATTTGTAGAGGGTTTACTTGCTTTTTGTTCTGACCGGAACCTTGTTAATTTAAGCGGGTCTATTTTAAGGTTACCAAGTGTCTTTTAGTTCTTAGATTGCACATGAACCCATTTCTGATTGACTCAACCCACTTTTTATCTCATTTAGACCATTTGACCTATGTTTTGCCTCTGAGAAATCCCGTTTATCTACTGCAATGGTAAAATTGCAGTTTTAACCTTTATTTCATGTTTTCTTCTCAGAGCACTTGTTCCTTCAGTTAGGCCTTCTTCTAGGTTATGTAGGAGCTTTTATCTTCTTTATTGGGTCAAAATGAGCTAGTTATGGCTCATGATGAGGCTCTCATCACCTTTCGTCCTTACAATTAGGTTAGAACTCCTCTCCATCCTATCCTCTCTCTTTTCCCCCTGTTATCTCATCTGATTACCCCTCGACCGACGCTGACCACCCTCATCTTCCACATCACCGACCGAACTCCGGCGAGCCGCCCACACCACTCCGCCACTCCACACGGCTCGCCAACCACCTCGTGAGCTCCGCCTCACCACCAGGAACTCACTCCACCCCACAACTGCCACTCCAGACCTCCATAACCACCCCCCGAACAACCCACCATCTCCGGCCACAGGTTGACCTAGGCGGGCACGCCTAGGCCGACCGGCAACCTGCAGCATCACCCACCGCCTTCGCCGTGCTACGGCGAAGGCTTCCAGCTATTCTAATTGGGCCAATAGGCCGTTCTGTGGAAGCTCAGGTGAACGCCCCGGCCGCCATTAACAGCCGAAGCAGCAGGAAGCTTGGAGCAGCAGCAGGCATCAGGCTTCCCAGGCGGCAGGTGCAGCAGACTCTCGCAAGTGTTGCGAGGTGACTGAGTTCAGCAAGGAACACCAGCAGGGCCTTCAGTGTGGGCAATTGCACACGAGAGTCTGCGGGCGCACGCAAAGGAAGGGCGGAACGTTTAGTCCCACATCGTGGAATCTCAAGGCACAGGTATGGTATAAAGAGTTTTTGTGATATACGTTTACTGCCTCGAAAGCACAGGGGTGAGGTCCCTCACTGACCCCACCCGCCTCGTCCGCGGCCTGACCACGCGGACCTGGCGGATCCGACCCGACCTAGACCTACGCACTCCTCGCACATCACACACCTGCAGGTGCGCCTGGTCCCGGGTACGATCCGACCCGATTGAGACTGTGGCTCTGGTAGAGCGGTTAGAGTGAATTGCTTGAGAGAGAGACACGCGCGGGTAGAGGGAGAAGGGTTAGGTTTTGTTCCCTGTGCAGGCAGGCTGATTACAGGAGAAGGACGTGGCCGCTGCAGAAGAAAGGAGAAGCAAGACAAAGAAGAAGAAGAAAGCAAGACAAAGAAGAAGAAGAAGGCAACGAAGAAAGGAGAAGCAAGACAGAAGAAGAAGAAAGAAAGAAGTCTTCGCAGGAGAAGGAGGAAAACAGAAAGGTTAGAAGTCTTCGCAGGAGAAGAAGAAGAAGGACAAGGGAAGATTGCAAAGAGATCCGAAAGGCAAAGCAGAAGAAGAAAAAGAGAAAGAAAGATCACATTTAAGACGTCTGATACATAAATCAGACGTCTAATTCTATTTTTTTACATCTTTCTTAAAAACTCTTTGAATCAATTATATTTGCATTTAACAGTTGTATTCTTGGGTTTTACAAAGTACTGAGTTTGCTCCCTGTGTTCGACCTCGGATACTCTAGTTGTTCGAGTAATAAAATTATTTGTTTAAACGTTTTGTCGGTTCTACTGCGACGTAATACGCCTTTAAATCCGCACGAAACGTCCTTGAACATTTTGGCGCCGCTGCCGGGGAGCAACGGGCACTTGTAAAGCTTTTGAGTACAACTTTTCTATTTAATATCTGACTTAACTTCTCTTTTGTTGTGTTCAATCAAGGAAAGCAAAACAAAAAGGAAAGAATAGCAACTGCACAACAGACTGGAGTAGGTAATCTCCATAAGCCCTCCCCCTTAACCCTCTCACAATCTAAAAAACAAAAAAAGGGGAGAAGTCAACTTAGGGCTACCTGTCTTATATTTAGTAACTCATCAAGTTGCCTGATTTTCATTTCAACATATTTTTGTCTGTCATCCAACTAAGGCAACTAGGGCTAAAACTTTCTTGATTGAGCCCTAGGTGCTAAATTCTAAGGCAACTAAATTGGACCCATTAGAGCCAAGTTAGGATTGCAAAGCTAGGGTTTTTAGAGACACATCTTCTCTAAAACAAAGAAACAAACTTTCCAAAAAGAAGTGTGCCTAAACCGTGTTTGAAAATATTTATACAAGAGGAACCCTAAGCAAATCAGGCTGATAATCCATTTGAATCATAAAAGGAAGGACCTAAAAGCTCTCAAAGGAACAAGAGGTGAAGTTGATCCCTCGGGTCAACCAACCTTAATATTAGGTCACTTTTTGCACTCAAAATACTTAAAAGTTCAAGTGGAACATTAAGCACCTTGATCTTAACATAAAAAAAAAGGTAGACTTAAGAGGTCAAGATCCCCATTCTGGTCTACCTGGAACCGCAGTGACAAGAGAGGTCGGGTGGGGGAAACCCTGTAACCCGTGGGGACGCTCTACCGTGTAGGGGTCTTTGCGGGACTCTCCCTCTCTGGCTGCCCAGGTATTTCTCAGGTGGACGATCTTCTGATCCAGGGGTCCATCTGCCCCGAACCTCTATAGTCACCCAACAATTCTTGGGTGTCTTGATTGGGTCCAGCACCTTCTAATCTCATCACATCTTCCGGTGCATGTTTGGTAGGAGGTCCTTAAGACCACCTTTAAGACCTCCTCTAGAAATTCATTCTCGCCGAGGCCAAGCCTCGACGCCCTTGTTTGTGCAGCAACCCCACCACATAAATCTTTCATCTGATTCAGACCCTGATTCTCCTTCTTCTCCCATCATGGCACAACCCATTGAAGATGAGAATAACCTTGAACACCAACTTCAACGCTTGAATGATCTCTTTCAGAACTTTGTAAACCCACCACAGCGACCTATGATGCGAGATCACTATAATCCCGCTGCGGTGGCAATTGAACCCCGAGTACGAATCCCAATTGGAGGACCCGATTCTGATCTAAAGCCCAATATGATTCATGCCATACCAAAGTTCCATGGGCTTAACTCTGAGGATCCATTCCAACACATTAAACAACTCAAGCATCTGGCCCAGACTTTCGGGTCAGATGTACAAAACCGGGATATCCTACTCATGAAAATATTTTCGTTCTCCCTCTTGGACAAGGCCGCGCACTGGTATCAGACTCAGACCCGCCCGATCAACACTTGGGAGGAATTACAGTCCGAATTTTTGAAAAAATTCTTCCCTGTTGGCCGGACGAATGCCTTGCGCCACCAGATCACTCATTTCACTCAACAACAGGGAGAACCTCTTCAAGAAGCTTGGGATCGATTCCTAGATCTCATGCGAAAATGTCCCCATCACGGAGTTCCTAAGTGGGAACAAGTCCAGTCTTTTTACCAGGGACTCCGTGAGGATATTCGTCTAATCGTCAATGCAACATGTGGAGGAAACATCATGGGCCAACACGAGGACACGGTGTGGGAGATTCTCGAAAATATGTGCGAGAACTCCATAAACAATGACTCCTTGGGCTTATTCGACAGGACGAATGCCCGCGCATCGACGAATCTAAGAGGGACACATGAGACGCAGGACCTGTCCACTTCTGTTGACCTGGAATTGATGGCCAGTCGGTTGGACAAGGTCTCTATCATAGAAAAGAAGGTGGACGAGCTAACTCGACATTTGCAGCAAGCCACCTCTGCACAAAACTCTTTTGCACGACCTCCTCTAGCAAGGGAAACAGTGCAAAACATCTATCACCAACCTGCCAAGGGGATGAGCCCCTATCCACAATCTGAACCCTCGTATTCTGACTTTCCTGAGGTTTCTCAGAACTGCGAGGACCTCAACGCCATCCAGAACGACCCATACTCCAATACCTACAACCCTGGATGGCGAAATCATCCTAACTTTCAGTGGGCGGGAAACTCTCAAAAACCACCATATCAACCCCGCCCACAAGCTCCTCGTCCATATCAGCCGCCTCAGCCTCGGCCCAATCCCACCTACCAATCTGGGCAAAATCAGGATCAATTGACTCTTATCCTTCAAACGCTGGCTGACATTCAAAAAACGAATGCGGAAATGCAACAACAGCACAAGGACGAGATCACAGAGGTTCGCAACCAACTGGCCCAGATGGCAAATTCTCGCCAACCTGGCACCCTTCCTTCGCAACCTCTGCCCAACCCAAATAATGTGCCGACCCAGAGGCGCATTATGAATCCAAATTCAGGCCACGCACATTTAATTTATCAGGCCCCTGCTACTCCATCACCAGACAGGATGGAGGCTTCTACATCTTATGCAGAATTTCAGCAGCAGCCACCTCTCCTACCTAACCCAAACCAAAGTCAGGCTGGATTAAACTCTGTAACAACACATAGTGGTAAAACAACACAAGACCCACATTATCTGAACCACTCCAAGCCTGATAATCGCCAAGACCCTAGGGTAGTCATCCAAGATACTACTGTCCCAGATCAAGAACCTGGACCTATCCTAGAGGAACCAGCTAGGATCCCATTTCCTGAGGCCTTGACCAAAGGAAAAAGGACAACCAAACCTGTGGCTCCTGAGGAGGATCTGGTCAAGCTCTTTGAACAGGTCCAGATAAACATCCCGTTGATGGATGCAATCCGCCACATACCGGCTTACGCAAGATTCTTGAAAGACATATGTACACCTAAACGTAAGCCGCGAACCAAGGATGGGAATCCGATTGTACTGTCAGAGCAAGCCAGCTCTGTCATCCTAGCAAACTCCCACCCAAGGCTAAAGACCCAGGAACCCCCTTGATTTCTTGTAAAATTGGTGAAACCCAACTTGATAGAGCCCTACTAGACCTAGGTGCCTCCATAAATTTAATACCTACATCCCTCCTTGACCACCTTGAAGAATCTGAACTTAAACCCACTGAGGTGACATTGCAGTTAGCTGATCGATCCATCAAGTCACCCAAAGGAATACTCGAGGATGTCATTGTTAGGGTACGAGATTTTTATTTCCCAGTGGACTTCATAGTACTGGACATGGATGCACCTAAGAACCCAAGGGACACACCAATCATATTAGGGAGACCCTTTCTGGCCACTGCTAGGGCCAATATAAACTGCGAAGAGGGCCAGATAGAATTAAAATTTGGGAATCAAAATCTGAAGATCGACATTTTCAAAGCCCAACAAGGGATTAATTGCGGGGTTATAGAGGAAATTTGTGATGTCAAAACCGTGGTTGATGAACTGCACATAGAGGACAACCTGATTATTTCTGATCAACCACTAGAAAATCAAAAACCGCTAACAGAGGAGTGCGAACACAATCTAGACACACCTATGACTCCTACCATTGCTCCCGATACAAACCCTGAACCACCCGCTGCTGCTGACAATCCTGTCATGGAACTCAAGCCCCTTCCTGAACATCTAAAATATGTCTTTTTGGATTCAAATCAAACGTTTCCTGTGATTATCAATTCTCGACTCACACCTGACCAGGAACTCCGTTTGATTTCTGTTCTCCAACAACATCGTAGAGCCATTGGATGGACTCTAGATGATTTGACTGGTATAAGCCCTTCATACTGCACGCATCGAATCTATACAGAAGAAGGCTCACGACCTTCAAGAGAAATGCAAAGGCGACTAAACCCTAACCTACAGGAGGTCGTGAAAAAGGAGATCATTAAGTGGTTAGATGCAGGGATCATCTACCCGATCTCCGACAGTCGTTGGGTGAGTCCAACACAAGTGGTACCTAAGAAGGCAGGACTTACCATCATCACGACAGAAACCGGGGAAGTCATTCCTACCCGAATAGCTAATTCGTGGAGAGTCTGCATTGATTACAGAAGACTAAATTCCTCCACGAAGAAGGATCATTTCCCACTACCGTTTATTGATCAGATCCTCGAGAAACTAGCGGGAAATAGATTCTTCTGCTTTCTTGACGGGTACTCCGGTTACAATCAGGTGGCAATCCATCCAGAGGACCAAGAAAAGACCACATTCACCTGCCCCTTCGGGACATACGCGTTTCGAAGGATGCCGTTCGGTCTCTGCAATGCACCCGCAACTTTTCAGCGGTGCATGCTTGCCATATTCTCAGATATGGTAGGTGACTATCTGGAAGTCTTCATGGATGACTTTTCAGTTTTTGGACAATCATTTGACGATTGCCTCCAACACTTGGTCCATATACTCAGGCGGTGCATCGAGGTGAATTTGGTTCTTTCCTGGGAAAAGAGCCATTTCATGGTGCCTGAGGGAATTGTCCTGGGACATTTAATCTCAGAGAAAGGCATCCAAGTGGATCGAGCTAAGGTTAACCTGATTTCCAAGCTCCCTATGCCTAGCTCGATTAAGGACATCCGATCTTTTTTGGGGCACGTCGGTTTCTACCGTCGATTCATCCCTGATTTCTCCAAAATCGCGCGCCCCCTGACCAATCTGCTTTCCAAGGATGTGCCTTTCGGAATTTCCAAGGAATGCACTCAAGCATTTGAGATCTTACGTGACCAAGTCACCCAAGCCCCAATCCTACAGTCCCCTGATTGGTCTCAACCCTTTGAGATCATGTGCGATGCATCTGACTTCGCTGTAGGAGCGATTTTGGGGCAGAAAATTGACGGGAAACCTGTGGTCATTTACTACGCCAGCAAAACACTGGATGAGGCTCAGCGTAACTATACGGTTACTGAGAAAGAGCTGCTGGCTGTAGTATTTGCCCTGGAAAAATTCAGATCATACCTTCTGGGTTCCCGTGTTATCATATACTCGGATCACACAGCTGTGAGGCATCTCCTAGCCAAGAAGGACGCGAAACCTCGATTAATCCGCTGGATCTTGCTGTTGCAAGAATTTGACATCGAGATTCGCGACAAGGCGGGAAAGCACAATGTGGTAGCTGATCATTTATCCCGCCTTCCTCCTGAAATTATTGATCCGTCCGGACCTATTATAGAACATTTTCCTGATGAGCACCTCCTGACTATCAGTACAAGTCTTCCATGGTTCGCCGATATTGTTAATTACCTGGCATCACATCAGATTCCGCCCGATTGGTCGAAGGCCAAAAAGGACAAATTGCGTTCCGATGCCAAGTATTACCTATGGGAAGACCCGTATCTCTTCCGCATTGGTGCTGATCAGATAATCCGACGATGCGTCACGGAAGTGGAAATCAAAGACATACTCTCATTTTGCCATGACCAGGCATGCGGTGGACATTTTTCAGGACATAAAACCGCATCGAAAGTTCTCCAGTGTGGTTTCTACTGGCCCACAATTTTCAAAGATGCATACAATCACTGTAAGGCATGTTCCCGTTGCCAGACTCTTGGCAACATGAGCCATAGAGACATGATGCCTCTACAGCCGATCTTGGTATGCGAAATTTTTGATATTTGGGGGATTGATTTCATGGGACCCTTTCCTACCTCGGATGGCTTCGAATACATTTTACTCGCAGTTGATTATGTTTCCAAGTGGATAGAAGCCATTCCGACTCGAACCAACAATCATAAAGCCGTTATAAAATTCCTTCATCAAAACATTTTCTCAAGGTTCGGGATTCCGCGTGCTATAATTTCCGACGGAGGGACCCATTTTACAAACGCTCAGTTCAAGTCACTGATGATCAAATACGGGGTGTCACACCGAATCTCTACTCCTTACCACCCCCAAACTAATGGTCTAGCTGAGCTATCTAACCGAGAGATCAAGAAGATCCTTCAGGTTACTGTTCGACCTGATAGAAAAGATTGGTCTTCTCGGCTTCCGGAAGCATTGTGGGCCTATAGGACCGCCCACAAGATCCAATTAGGAATGTCTCCCTTCAGACTAGTGTACGGGAAGGCATGTCACCTCCCCGTCGAATTGGAGCATAAAGCCTATTGGGCAGTACGGACCTGTAATCTTGACCTTTCTAAGGCTGGAACCCACAGAAGATTTCAAATGAGCGAGATCGATGAATTACGCCACGACGCGTATGAGAACTCGCGAATTTACAAAGAACGGGTTAAAGCTTTTCATGACAAACACATTTCTAGAAAGGTCTTTCATCCTGGTCAAAAAGTTTTACTCTTTGATGCTCGACTCAAACTATTCCCAGGAAAGCTAAGATCCAAGTGGGTCGGACCCTACCTAGTCCGCCAAATCTTCGGAAATGGAGCTATTGAAATCAGCCCACTCAGCCACGATTCTGAACCATTTGTCGTGAATGGGCAGAGACTCAAGCCGTTCATTGACATGACCGATATAGATTTGACTGAGTCATCCTTTACCCTCCTTTCCTCTTGAGCTCATTACGCCCAGCCGATGGCGTAAAACTCAGCGCTTAACGGGAGGCAACCCGTCATTCTTTGAAAAACCTGAAACCGTTTCTGACATCGCTATGCGGAACTCATATTGCACTTTAGGGTTCATCCATTAGAACAGCCGACTTCACCTCAGGTATACCTACCCGAGATTAGAAATCGTTCGCAACAAGTCGCTTCGACCCATTCACTCACCACACACCTGTCCTAACACATGAACTAAGCTGAATTCGAACCCACCTAATTTACAATGGGGACATTGCAAATCTTAGGCATGGGGGGGTATGAAAGTGCAAAATGACAGAAAATTCATATCAAGAAAGGGTTTCATACAAAAAAAAAAAAAAAAAAGAGAGAGGGGAGGAACAATTCAGGGTCATACAAATGAGAGGAGGAAAAGAAAGAAAAATGACAAAAAGAGCAAAAATAAAGAAAGGAGCACAAAAGGAAAAGAAAAAGAAAAAGTCATTAGTAAAAGATTAAGGGGTTAACTGAAGTTCTAGACCGAGTCAAGAAAAAGAAAAGAAAAATGCTACAGAGATATAACAAGAGATTAGCGGGAACGCTGGTCTTAGGCCTCTTGGGCTAGATTTTTTGCTTAAAAATTCACGTATCCGTTAAAATCTGGACAATCCTCAAGAGGTTGAGGAAAATGCAAAGCTTAAGTATTAGGTCTAAGGCTTAGGAAGTATTCGGCCTCGTTAACTGACCTCCGGTTTGCGGGATTCGGTAACCTAAGCACCCAAATTCACACACAGTCTGGTTCAGTGCGCATAAATATTCAAAACACGCAAGAGCGTTTAATACTCTGAAAAAGTCACCTAGATTAGGAGCGGCCAATCAACACAAGTTGATTTGGACAAGTTCCCAGCGCGGAGAGGCGGGAAATTCCCCTCGAAGATGCGTAACAACATATCGTCTCCTCGGTACTTGTCTCTTAGGATATTTAAATATCCTACTGGGGGCATGTAAGCACTCTGCTGGTTCAGATACCATGGGTGGCATTATCACGAAATGTCGATCGCCAGGGTCTGAATTCGGCCACGGAATGCCATGGGCGGGATTATCTCGAAATCTCGAAAGCCAGGGTTCCGGGGGTTGCCATGGGCGGGATTATCTCGAAATCTCGAAAGCCAGGGACCTTTGAGGATTGATGATGGGGACGAGGAATCCGATACAGACCATGTTGAGAAGCTAATCCGAAGCTAGAAATAAAAAAAAAAAAAGAGAGAGAAAAGCTCTCCAAACAAATAAATCTTCTATCTCTCTCTTACAAAAAAAACACACTGCAAACTGAACTTAGGCTAAAAATATCTCAAGCACGGGTGCTTTAACCGCGGAGTCCAACAAACCCTAGGTTAGGTTCTGTGGGCCGTAGAAACCTTTGCAAGAGACTGAGGCTAAAGCGGAACAGGTCCGGATTTTGGTTGGTACTTGAGTACCTCTAGGCCTATTGTCGGCATTCCCACCTAATCACAAAAGAAAAAGGAGAAGCACTTATCATTATTGACAACATTCAGTGTCTAGAACGGAAGTTAAAACTTTGAAATTTTGCTAAGGGACTAGCAAAAGCTAGGCATGGGGGTATGATGAGAGCCTCATCATGAGTCATAACTAGCTCATTTTGACCCAATAAAGAAGATAAAAGCTCCTACATAACCTAGAAGAAGGCCTAACTGAAGGAACAAGTGCTCTGAGAAGAAAACATGAAATAAAGGTTAAAACTGCAATTTTACCATTGCAGTAGATAAACAGGATTTCTTAGAGGCAAAACATGGGTCAAATAGTCTAAATGAGATAAAAAGTGGGTTGAGTCAATCAGAAATGGGTTCATGTGCAATCTAAGAACTAAAAGACACTTGGTAACCCTAAAACAGACCCGCTTAAATTAACAAGGTTTCGGTCAGAACAAAAAGCAAGTAAACCCTCTACAAATCATGAAAAAACATACTCTAGGGTTTAGAACACTTAATTTGGCCTTTGGAACCTAGTTTGACCTAGATTAGGGTCATAGCTCTTCAATTAACCTAATTTGGGTTTTTACGCAAAATATCCAGTCAAACAAGGTCAAACCTGAAATCTAACTTCTCCATTGAATTCCTTAGGTCCAAATTAGGTTTGTACCAAAATTTGGACCTAAGGAGGGGTCATCTTGACCTACTTTGCAATTTAGTACACCCAAATCACAAATTGGTCCCTATCTTTTGAATACCGTTGCAGAGAACCCCCTAGGTTCTTCGCCTCCTTTGCAAACCGGTCCTGCCACCATTGCTAGGGCAGAACCGAGCTCCGGCGAGGTTCGGAGAGGTATTGCTCTCTAATCCCTCAGAGATTCCCTCCCAGAAATGGAAGGAGGATTCTCTGAGGAATTCCCTTCCTTATAAAGTCAATTACAATCGTTGGTGTGAACCCAATCTCTCGTGCGAACGCACGAGAGATTTGGGTATCCTAACTCCTTTCCATCTCCGGCGACCAACCTCAGGCAATTACGTGCCCTTCACGCCCTGCACACCAAGTCCAGCGCCTATATAAGAACCCACAACTCCGGCCGAAGGGGCTGAGCTTGATTTGGCCGAGTTTCCCCCTTCAATTCCTCTCCTCCTGCTCGGCCAAATGCCCCAGCTAGCTCCGGCGAGCCCCCCTCCCCTCCCTCTTCGCTCTGCCACAAAACCAGTGGCAGAGTTAGCTTCCTGACCTCCCTCCGCGTCGCGCAGTACCAGCGCACGCCGCCTCAGCCCCGTCGTCGCCGTCGTCCTCCCCCACTGGGCGTCATCTTCTCCGGCGACAGCAGGTACTGCTGTTTGCCCTCCGTCCCCTTTCGTCCTTACAGTAGATTAGAACTCCTCTCCATCCTATCCTCTCTCTTTTCCCCCTGTTATCTCATCTGATTACCCCTCGACCGACGCTGACCACCCTCATCTTCCACATCACCGACCGAACTCCGGCGAGCCGCCCACACCACTCCGCCACTCCACACGGCTCGCCAACCACCTCGTGAGCTCCGCCTCACCACCAGGAACTCGCTCCACCCCACAACTGCCACTCCAGACCTCCATAACCACCCCCCGAACAACCCACCATCTCCGGCCACAGGTTGACCTAGGCGGGCACGCCTAGGCCGACCGGCAACCTGCAGCATCACCCACCGCCTTCGCCGTGCTACGGCGAAGGTTTCCAGCTATTCTAATTGGGCCAATAGGCCGTTCTGTGGAAGCTCAGGTGAACGCCCCGGCCGCCATTAACAGCCGAAGCAGCAGGAAGCTTGGAGCAGCAGCAGGCGTCAGGCTTCCCAGGCGGCAGGTGCAGCAGACTCTCGCAAGTGTTGCGAGGTGACTGAGTTCAGCAAGGAACACCAGCAGGGCCTTCAGCGTGGGCAATTGCACACGAGAGTCTGCGGGCGCACGCAAAGGAAGGGCGGAACGTTTAGTCCCACATCGTGGAATCTCAAGGCACAGGTATGGTATAAAGAGTTTTTGTGATATACGTTTACTGCCTCGAAAGCACAGGGGTGAGGTCCCTCACTGACCCCACCCGCCTCGTCCGCGGCCTGACCACGCGGACCTGGCGGATCCGACCCGACCTAGACCTACGCACTCCTCGCGCATCACACACCTGCAGGTGCGCCTGGTCCCGGGTACGATCCGACCCGATTGAGACTGTGGCTCTAGTAGAGCGGTTAGAGTGAATTGCTTGAGAGAGAGACACGCGCGGGTAGAGGGAGAAGGGTTAGGTTTTGTTCCCTGTGCAGGCAGGCTGATTGCAGGAGAAGGACGTGGCCGCTGCAGAAGAAAGGAGAAGCAAGACAAAGAAGAAGAAGAAAGCAAGACAAAGAAGAAGAAGAAGGCAACGAAGAAAGGAGAAGCAAGACAGAAGAAGAAGAAAGAAAGAAGTCTTCGCAGGAGAAGGAGGAAAACAGAAAGGTTAGAAGTCTTCGCAGGAGAAGAAGAAGAAGGACAAGGGAAGATTGCAAAGAGATCCGAAAGGCAAAGCAGAAGAAGAAAAAGAGAAAGAAAGATCACATTTAAGACGTCTGATACATAAATCAGACGTCTAATTCTATTTTTTTACATCTTTCTTAAAAACTCTTTGAATCAATTATATTTGCATTTAACAGTTGTATTCTTGGGTTTTACAAAGTACTGAGTTTGCTCCCTGTGTTCGACCTCGGATACTCTAGTTGTTCGAGTAATAAAATTATTTGTTTAAACGTTTTGTCGGTTCTACTGCAACGTAATACGCCTTTAAATCCGCACGAAACGTCCTTGAACAGCCATACTCCCTCCCTCACCGCGCCTCACCACACCTCCTCCTGCGACGCCACACCGCGCCATGCCTTGCCATCCCGCCCCCCTCACCTCTTCTCCCTTTATAAGCCTCTCCCCCTCTTCGTTGCCCACCCCGTAGCTGAGAACAGAGCGAGGGTGAGAGCGAGTGAAGAGCGGAGAGCCCGAGCGAGAGGAAGCGCGAGAGCGAAGGGTGCAACGCCGTTTTGCTGCAGTACCTGCAGGCAAGGGGAGCCAAAGCGGTTCCGAGGAAGTCATTTTTTCGTGGAATCAGACGGCCAGAGAGACACCCAGACATCTTACCAGACGTTCGAAGGTAGAGCAAGACGTCTGGTAGAGATCTACTTTCCGTACCTTTTCTCTCTGACAAGTCCTGACAGCGTACGTGTATGTGTTAGAAGGTGGGAGCGTAGCCGAGGCAGTTTCAGACGTCTGGGAGCATCCCTAGACGTCTGATAGAGTTTAGTATTTAGGATTTATGAGACTTAAATCTTAAACACTAAATCCTAAACCTAAAGATGAAAACTACTTTCCAAATGAAAAATCACTTTTCAGAGGTAAAGAATCACTTTTTAAGTGAAAAATCACTTTTCATAAATAAAGAACCACTTTACATAAGAGAAAAATTAGTTGAAAATTAAAATATATCAGTGTATTTTCATTTTAAATCAATATATTTTGATTTTCAATTGGTGAAAAACGAAAACAGATCTGTTGAAAATCAAAATATGCCGGTGTATTTTGTTGAGCAGGGGTCACATGTTGCAAAATAGGTTGCAATGCGCATTTCTCTACTCATATCCTACATTAATATATACTAGAATTTCCATGTAATGTAAGCATTAGCTATACTTGGTGACCTTCAATGTTTCACCATAACGATTGGTCAAAATATTACCATGTTGCACACCTTATCCACACTCATCAAAGGTCGTGCCAATGGGCCAACGACTATCATAATTGCTACTCGACGAACATTTACTAGATATGGTCATTCGTTTGTTTACCTGGCTATATAGTCAACTTAATTATCCAACTATACATCTACTTTTTTGGTTGGATGTGCTAAATTTTCATTGTGTGTTGAAGTATCGGACTATCCATATATTCTTTTAGCCGGATTGGTGGGGCTAGAACCGTTTGATACTCTGCCAAACTTGGCAAGCTTAAGCACGAACAAATTATATTGGCCATGCCCTCGTAATCAAAGTCAAATTCATCTATTTTTTTTTAAATTAGACGGTAATTCAATCATAGGATTCTATCATTCCAGTGCAAGGGCCTCTTTAATTTCTTTAATGGATTATTTCTTTGACTTCTTAGGGTTCTTTTTTATTAGACTTAGTCATCTTTTGTTTAACTCAGAAGAAAATTTTTCTTTCCTCGTCATTCACCTCATTCATACTCACGGTGGCTTTTGTATTTCTCCAATTAAGAGAACAATATCAGAACTTTCCTCAAAGTATAGTCTCTTTTTCTTTTCTTTTGCTGGAAAAAAGAAAGGTAAATTTCTTCGATCTCTAGACTCCGGTAGGTTTGATTTTGTAATCACGGAAGGTTCTTCTATTTCAGGTGAAGATATATCGATGTAAATTAACCAGTAATTGGAAGGAGTAAGCAAACGAAATGTGGTCTGTGGGGGCACACACAAAGCAACAACAAAGAGAAAACGGCTTATTATTTCCATCAAAACTATGTCTATGCCATGTTGAGCAGATATAAAAAAAGGTTTTGAGGCTTAAAAGATTACAAAGATTTTGAGGCCTAAAAGAGCCCCATCGACCCTCCGTGTGTGATATGGTTTAAGGTGACGGTTGTTAATTAAAGAACGTTTATGTTAATCGAGAGAAATTATGAGGAGTATTACTGTAATAATAAAAAATGTGAGGATATATAAGTAATATTAAAATATTATAGAAATATACATATAAAATCCCTTATTTTAAAAAGATACACAAATTCAAGAAATATAAGCTGTTATATATACGAAGATCCAACGACTCTGGTGTACTAAATACTGTAATACAATAGTTGTTCTAACTCTCTTGATTTATTCCTCGGGATTCTATCTGTTTTTATTTTCTCCCATGCAAAGTGCATGTTTAATTTTTGTTTATTTGTCTTTTATTTTATATTATAAATGGCAAAATAACTAATTTACTATAGAGGCATAAATAGGTAAAGTGAAAAAACCTTCGAGATTAGTTTACAGTAGAAGATCTCTCTACTGTAAATTAACCCTCAATGATCAAAGATCTCTCTTATGTTCAACTTGATCAAGCACGGCATGCAAAACGATCTTTTTAGATATTAATTTATTTTATGTTAAAAATTAAGGAAATGTAAATATTGACGTAAAAAGTATTGTAGGGGGATTCGTAAGTATTATTTTCATACTTTACAAACGTGAACTCACTTGATAATTGATATTTAATGTAAAAAAATAAAAGAATGTATGATTTGTTACATGATAGTGCATCACATTCAAAAATACTACTACACCACCTTAACCTAAAATACATAGGTAATAAATAACTTTGCATCATTGATAAATTATTCTTGGTGATTTTGAGCCAGTGCAAAATGATTTTGCATTGATGATAAATTATTATAAGATGTCTACACACCTATGAAATCTTATTTTACATCGGTGCAAAATTATTCTAAGGATAGTTTCACCTGTACAAAGTGATTTTGCACCTATATAAAGTAATCTTGACCTATAAGTTTAGGATTTAGGATTTAGGGTTTAGGTTTATGAAAGTGATTTCACATACAATAAGTGATTTTTCACTTGAAATGTGAGTTTTCACCTTAAGGTTTAGGATTTATGATTTAGGGTTTAAGGTTTAGCAAAGCTAAAGCTTAAACATTAAAGACTAATCCCTAAACCCTTAGGTGGAAAAAGCATCTTTCAAATGTAAAATTATTTGTCATAGGTGAAGAAACACTTGAAATTTAATTTTGCACCAATGTAATCTTACTTTGCACCGGTGTAAAATAGTTCAAAGTAAGGTTGCACCGGTGCAAAATAAGATTACACCAGAGTAAAGTAGTTTAAAGTAAGATTGCACCGATGTAAAGTAGTTCAAAGTAAGATTACACCGGTGTAATCTTAGTTTGCACCAGTGCACAATATTTTGAAAGTGAAAAGTGATTTTACACTAGTGCAAAGTAAGATTCCATTGGTGAAAAGTGATTTTACACCGGTGCAAAGTGATTTCGAAGGTGATTTAACTGGTTTGCACCTGTACAAAAATGATTTGTTGATTTCAATAATAGTAGACCCCACCATGTGTCGGTAATTTTTTTACATAAAAAATATATATTAAATGAAGACCATATTTACATTACTGTCAGTCAACTTTTATATTTTCTGACCCACATCCTTATTTTATTCAATATCTAAACAAGTATAATATTATATAAATATTTAATCAAAATAAACATCAAATATATCTATCATAGTATATCCTTCCAAGACATTTTCTCCAAATCTTTTGCAGCACATCTTTTAAAGACATTTTAGGATTGCCTGTCAAAAGTTTTTTTTCTTATTTTATCAAGTCCAAAAGACGCTAACTCCATTCATCCAAGTTGCAGGCACGAATTTTAGGGAAAATCAGCAGGCAATTAGAAATAAAACTTTCAACTAAAAATAACAATAATAGAAAAAAAAAAAACTTGAAAGCAAACAAAAGTAGAAGAACAGCTACTCCGAAAGGTAGACTATATGAGGAGAGGGCGACAACTGCATCAAACAGGTCTTCGAAAAGATCTTCACTTCTTTGATAGGGAGAACCTTACCACCTTACGAGAAGGCAAAGCACAGAAGGTATAATATACGTGGAAGAGAGGATTTCATGTGACGTTGAATTTGGTTAAATACCTAAATAATATTATAGTCCTTTGAACATTTAAAAATAAATATTTAAAAAATCCTTTTTCTTTTTTTCTTGTATTGGGTGAATGCATAAGTTGGCAAAATCACATAAATTATTAATGGTCTACCATCCAATTACTTTAATTTAAAGCAATACAAATTATGAGTACCACGTCAAAGTCGACTTCGAAGAGGACGGTTTCCATTTGGAGGTCTCATCCCTCTCTTGGTCGTTACAAGAGAAACCCCAGCTGAAGGTTGGAGGCTCTGATCGATCATCCTTGGTTGATCGGGGCCCTCCCCTCCTCTCCAAATCTTCTCCTCTCTCTTCTGAGCCTTCTTCTCCTTTAGTCAGAGCTTGGTGGCCTTGTTCATCTTGCACTGCTCACCTCGTTTGCGTGTGGCGGCTCATTGGGGCTAAGGTTGTGTGGCGATATCGTGGGATTGTGCAACGGTTGGGGCGAGTTGGTCGCCATCCTTGGTTGTCTGGTCGTAGGGAAGGCGCAGGATCTTGGCATTTGTGCCCTATTTTCCTTATTGGTGTGGTCAGCGTGAGATCGTGGCGTGAGTGCTCGACGATGGTGCAGATTTGGGGACTTCTGGACGGGGAATGAAGGGAGGAGGAGTGCTTTTTGGTGGCGGAGTTTGCTGGTATGGAGTTGTGCCTACTGATGGTAGGCAGTGGTGTTGCGTCTTGGCCTCGTTTCGTCAAGGTGTAGATGCTCCATGGTCGTGCCATGCTTGTTGTCTTACTACAGTGTTTTGGTCCGACCAATTTTTTGGTTCTGTTTCTTTTATGTTATTTTTGTTTCCTCTTTGTTGATGCTCCCCTTTTGTGGTTGTTAGGTTTGATGCTCCCCTTGAGGGATGCTAATGTTCCCCTTGGGGATTTGATTGAGGAACATGTGAAAATCCGTACTTCTTATGATTGGGAATGTTCGAATTGTGTTCCATTGCCTGACTTTGGTTGGATTTCCCATTTGCGCTGATGGCTAAGGTTTATCCTAGTTGCACGATCATATCTACGAGCATGTTGCATTAGTTGGTTTCCTGATCACTGTTTGAATTCTATGTTTGTGATGCTTATTTTTGTTTTATTTTTAAACTTAAGTCAAAGCTTTGTTTCGATTTCTTCTTCTTGTGGGATGTCAGGTTTCTCTTCTTTCTCCCTACATCACTTGTATGGGTTCAACCCCTATAAATGAAATCTCCCTTTGCTTTAAAAAAGAAACAAATCAAAGAAAGAAAGAAAGAGAACATAAAATCCATGACATTAATTGTTACAACATTGGAACTCAAAGTAAAGTAGACGTAAGAGTAAAATATTGGCAAGACCACACATCTGCTTTCCTCTCCCGTTTTCCCCTTTCTTTTTCTCCCCTTGTGCGAAAACCCAAAGGTACATCAAGGGGTTTGGGGCTGATCGAAGCTCCCCCCTCTCCCCCACCTACCGACTTTCCCCTTCCTCCTTCGGAATCTCTTTATCTCCATCGTGGGAAACATGCATAGCCGATAGTGGCGTGTAGCGGCTGTGCACAGGCAAGGCATTGGCGCATGCAACGTCGACGAGGCGGCGACGACGACGCGAGTTGCGGATGTTGCTTCGTTGGTGGGTTGTCTGGAGCGTTCGGTGGCTAGTCCCGTTCGTCGCTCCTATCGGTGCTTTAGTGCTCGTAGCATTCTTATCAGTGCGCATGGCGGAGAGCTTGATGGCGGGCGGTGGCGGAGGGTGAGCGACGACGAACGTGACGGGGGGCAGCGGTGGAGGGGTGGTCAGAGGTGATGTGGTCGTTACGGTGGTTGGGTCGCTGTGTGGTGTTGTTTGTCTTTGTTTTGTGCAGGTCATGTGTTGCTGCGGTTGTGTGTGGTTGCTCGCATGTTGATGGATTGATCCATTCTTTTTTTTTTTAGTGGTATTTTTTATTTTGTTGAGTATCACGTGTGACCCCATATTTTATATGGCCAGTATAATTTTTCGAAATTTATTTCGTTGAAGCTTGCTATTCTACAAGTATGGGGTCGATCTCTTTTAGGAAATTGTCCAATTCTAGATCTCGTGTCATTTTTTTTCTTTTTTCTTTATTTCTTAGCCTTATTTTTTTGCATTTGGATGTCCCTATATTTATACATGACATTTTTTTCCTTTCTCGAGGGTTAGATTTCTATCTTTTCCTTCCTATCTCATATATCGAGTACTTTCCCTCCAATGGAAAGTTTATTCTCGTAAAAAAAAAAGAGTAAAATATTGATATTAAGGATGCATGATATCACACTTGGTTTCTTTCTGCGTGAGTAGTGTTCCATCGTCGATTTTTTCAACAATATTATAGTAGTATTTTGGAGCGAGAACAATATTACAGTTGGAAGAAATAAGCAATAAGATCAAATGCACATATTAGTTCACGTAGAAAGAATTAATGAGCCATATCCTGTTGGAGATTACGAGGTGCTATAAAATTATAAGACGAAATGTAAAAACACATATTATTGTTATGTGATGTATTTTACAACATGCGTACATGATATATTGATTTGTGTCATTATAAAATAATTTTAGGTAATTATGTGTTAATATAAAATTATAATAATAAAATAATTTTATATTAATGTAAAATGATTCATTATAATTTTATAATAATGTAAAATAATTTATAATACACTTGAATAAAGTAATTTGTGATGATTTTATATTAATATAAATTGATTTATAATAACAATTTTATATCAATGTAAAATAATCATTAAATAATTTTATATCTATATAAAATTATTTTAAGATGAATTTACATCAATATAAAATAATCGATGATTATCTTACACTTATACACTGCGTCAACAGAGTAGAAAATACGCTGATGTGTACGTTTTTGGAGCCTACGTACACTTGTTAATGAACTCCACTCACTCGTCAATTAATTTGCACGTGGGGGTGAGCTCCGGTGTCGCCATCGCACTTTGCCACCTGTACATTGTACAAGTAAGGTTGTTCATACAAACAATAAAAAAGCATCGATCATACGTTACATGTGATACACAGGTTTAAATGGACGGTGCATTGGCCTTGCGGACTTGATTTGGAACAGCAGATATCGAGTCACGATCGCTGCCAGAATTCAAGTACGGATAATGTATATCCAAGACTTTATCAATGGGGATTGTTCTCCCCCCTCGTCCGGCGGAGAGCATTCCCTTTCGTCTTGTGATGGGAGGAATTTGATCGTCTGTTTTTTTTTTTTTTCTTTCCTCGTAATTCATTCGTTTTCGTTTAATGAAATGGTGTTCTCACCCAAGGAAAAAAGAAAAAAAATCCTCTAAAATGAAAATGGGAGAGAGAGGAGGAAGATCCCACCTTCGAGGGTCATCTAATTTTTTTTTGTTTGTCACGTTATGTCTCCGTAATTTTACTCACAATCATTTTTCAATGTCGAGTCGAGGTGGGATCACATCAGTGATGTATCCTCTCGTGAAGATACCATGTGCATATGAACATGTCATATAATTCGATCCTATAGACCCCGCATAAAAAATATCTTATAGAAAACGGATGCACCAAATATGCTATCCAAAGCTCTCAAAAAAACACTTTAAAATGGAAACCAAAATTGAAGTATACTTAACTTTAAGAAGCAAAGTAACAAGATAAAAGATACAAACTTATTAAGATACCTTAAATTTCATCTTCAAAAGTTACCTTATGGTATTTGATTTCTCTTGACGTGCTTTCGTTTATATATATATATATTTATTGAGTAAATTAAAGTTCTTAAGTAAGAATATAACTTTTTGAGATATTGATGCATTTAATTTCATATGTTCGATGAGTGAAAAAATGCGTGGTTTCTATTACACGAGGAAGGGGAGTTCTGGACAAGGAAGTTTTAGACTTTTATTTTCTTGGTAATGAGAGCTAAATCACTGGTCAGCTTTACTTGCTTTTGCACTTTACTCAAAGATATATATCCTTCGTCAATATTTACTGTACTTCTACATTTCAATCGGGTGCTTGTAGACCTATTAAATAGAATTTTTTTTGTAGTATCCCTGAAAATAGCTCCACATGGTAAATGCATAAAAGTAGATAGTGAGATGTAAAAGAATGGAGAAATAATAATTGACAACTTAAATTTAAACATCTTGTATGGTTGTTTGAATTCTTTGAGCTTATATCCAATAAATTATTAAGAATAGCTTTTCATATCCTCTCAATTACTCATAGGATGGTTCCTATAAGTTTCACTTCTAACACACACACACACATATATATAAAGAGATAGAAATAGAGTATACATTGGATAATGTGTTCACAAATTCTCTAAAAAATCTAAAAAGATGACCGTTGAATTTCATAAGCATGTGATGAAATCACTTCACTATTAAGTAAATGATTTTAACCAACCCATACAAATCATTGATTAATTTTGAAAATAACCAATAATGATTATCTTATTATATATAGAATATAACAATGAATCCTACAAATTTCGTATTGATTATCTTACATAACATTAATTATTTATATTATAATCAATTATGTGTCGTCGGCTTGTATTACAACTCGACTATTTATTATTTTATTTGTTGATATCTTGTATTACAACTCAACTATCTATTATTTTGTATTGTTTAATTGTATTACAACTAATTTTTTATTATTTTATTCGTTGCTGGCTTATATTACAATTCAACTCCCAACATTCTTGTTACTCAATGTCTTTTAACACAAAATTTATATTCAATGAAAGTTATGTATTACAAAGAAGCTACAATGTATTATAATATCTTGTATTGAACGTTACAGCTATTCATCACTAAAAGATGTCTCAACACAACGTATTATAATAATACGTTCATGTGTATCTCCATATTTATTGTCTATCAAGAATAAATTATGTATACATTACAAAAAAAATATTTTTAATTAAATGAAATCTTATGCAGTTGTAATTGATCATATGTGATATATATATTAGATGCAATATATTATGTATTGCAAAATATCTACGACACATTGAACGTAATATTAAAAAAGTTTTACAAATCAATTGTTACAACATTTTATTTTGTTTGTTACAAGAACTTATTTATTTGTTACAATTTACCTATAAAACTATTACAACTGTACACAATTATCGTTACAAATGTCGTTGATTTTTTTACAAAAATTTTATAGATAATAACATAAAGTCCTCTCTAATTTTAAGAACCGAACAGTTAAATTTATTTGATTGATCTTACCTTTTTGAATTCTTAGGTACTTAATATGAATATTTATGATTTTAAATATTTTATTACTATATTACAATTAATCTACACAATTATTTTTAGAATATAAAGAAATAATTAATTATTATCACATCCTATATTTTATATAATTTAATAATTATTAATGCACTTAGATTATATTTATATTAAACATTTTTTATTTTAAAATTATACAATATCACTTTCATTGATATAAATGATATTTATCATATTTGCCTGACCTTAATCTAATAAATTATATTACGTGCTCTTGACCCATTTTATAAATACTATACTCACCGGATCCACAATCATAGGCTTCTATCATTCCAGTGCAAGGGCCTCTTTAATTTCTTTAATGGATTATTTCTTTGACTTCTTAGGTTCTTTTTTATTAGACTTAGTCATTTTTTGTTTAACTCAGAAGAAAATTTTTATTGTCTGGCTCAACATCACCTGGATTATCAGTACGTGCACGTCCACGGTTTCTATTATTTTCACTCAAATTTCCTTGTTCCAAAGTTTTATTGTAATACTCATCCCTTCCTCTATCCCTGAGAAGGAAGTTGTGTATTACACAACATGCAACTACAACATGTGCATGATTCTGAGGGTGGTAGAAGGATTGATAGCTTAAACATTGAAATTTTTTCTTCAATACCCCAAATGCCCTCTCAACACAATTACAAATTTTTGCATGACGGTGATTAAGCAGCTTTTTATTGTTTCGATACTTGTTACGACGACGAGCGTTGTATTCAGGTATATGGTAACTAACATTTCTATACGGAGCCATATAAAGGTCAGTATTTGCATAACCACAATCAACTAGATATTGTCATCCTCTAGGTGGCTCGAAGTGGTCATCTTGGATTGCCCATCGGAGAACCTTCATGTCAGACGATGACCCCTCCCAACTGCTTGCTACGTACAAAAAGGCAAGATCTAGTGAAACATCGCACATCACATTCAATGATGTCTAATGATGCTTGTTGCGAAACTTGGGAGCTTCACTTTGAGGAACAGTGACCTCCATATGTGTCCCATCAATTGTCCCAATAACATTTTGTAGAAAGACATGCAGATGTCTTCATTATACTAAATACATGATTAATTAGGGAGAAAGATGGGGGTGTAGGTGTATGTCTCACCTTGAAATATGGATATTTTTTCCTGTTACTCCTTATCTTCGAAGGAATTGGAATCGAGTCATCGGGCAACACGATGTGATCATGCTGCAACTCCTTTATCCACTGCGAAACTTGGATGTACCATTTGCTAATAGTCCTTACGGATCGCTGGAATCTTTCTTGCATCTCATGATTGCGTGTGCCGTGTCCAGCTCCATAAAGAAATGTAGCCAACATCTCGTCCGAATGCATATTTTGGCTCCTCTTCATTATTTTCTTATCTAAAAGCATGTCTCGTAGCTTGAAAAACTGCTCGCTTGTCATATGGAACATGTCCATGGGTCGCTCAACATGACCTGCCAAGACATGATGAACCCAATCTAAGTCAGACAATGACAGAGTATGCTTTGGTTGCCTAGGTATCGGATGGCTTTGTTCCCACATCACTTCCATTGCTTCAATGGTTGTCGCATACATGACTCCCATCATTATAGAACCCATATTGTTCTCCTCGCGATCTTGGAATGTGTGATTGTCATCCATCTATAAAATTGAAGAGATATTCAAGTAATTTATTCATGGAAAAAATCAATGTACATATTGAAATGAAATTCAAACAATGCACTTGACATATTCATTATGAGTTCGCAAACACTTGACATAGATTCAGAAAGCCTATAGTCCCTTAAATCCACCCTAATACCATCCAACACCATCCTAACATTCCCCATCCAACACCATCCTAATATAGTCACTCAACTCCTCAACCGGACCATGCAGAAAGACCTTCAGAATGTCACGGAATCCTTTATCTGCCAGATGAGAAATGAGCCTAATACGCTCTCTCAAATTAAGGTTCGAAAGCAAGGTAGTCAGTGTTGTAGCACAGTACTCAATGTCTTGACTACTGTTCTCCTTTGCCAGCTTCTTCTCCTTGATCTCCACGAATCGGTCCATGCTCTCCTTCATCTTACTCATCCTTTGCATGAACTGATCGTGGTCAAGAGCATTGTGACGTCGCTTCCCGCTTAATGAGCCACCACCTTCAACTGTACGTGTCGTTTTCTCCTTTCTTGCCACAGCACCTCCTGCAGCAAGAGAGGGACCCTCGTTACATGCCATCTCTTGGTATGTGTTTGCGTAAAGTTGTGACTGAGATCTACCCCTGGCACTTTGCATGTTGGTTTGTGTTTGCATGGGTTCATGGTAGGAGCTCACTCTAATATGCATTTCAAACAACAGAGGTGCCGACGCATCCCCCAGACTCGTCGAACCTACATTATTCAATGTAAATGCAGGGGTTGACATTTGCTCATTAGAAAATGCATAACCAACTTGTGGTGACTAAAACTCATCATATAGTCTAATCTCATCTTCCTACTCTAGGGTGGTCAGTTGTCGACGGCTCGATGTGGCATACGTCCCCTTTGTTACCTCTCTACCAACTATGGGCTCCATAAGCTTATAGTATGGAAACGACTTCCCCCACAAGGCTTGGAAATGTGCGGGAAGTTGCATGGATGAATACACGTATTTATTTGTATTAGGCATGGGGACAAAATTACTAAATTATTTGCGTAAATACTAACCTCATTCCATGCGCTATCATCCCACGGCACTGGGCAATTGCTTGCATCATCCCAACCCCATCCACTCTTATTCATTAAGGTTGTGTATGCCTGAAACATCCTTTTCATGTTTTTCCATTTGTTATGTAATTGATCTTTGTTAAAGACACATTGCATGTTTTGTTGAATTCAACAACTATCTCCTTCCAACAAGTCTTCGAAAAAGATCCATTAACGTATTCACCATTGTCGTAACGTTCTTGAAGTATCTGAATGAGGACTATAGAATGGTCAACAACCTAATTTCCCAAACGAGGGGCCATAGTCTTTCCACAATTTTGAGTTGGTGTCGACATTTTACAAGGATTGACGGTGAAGACATTATAAAATGTTGCATAACATTTACTTCAATTAGTCAAGTGCAATTCAATGGAAGATAGTTACTTACTGCTGATTTCCTTGAGTTGAGTGATTGCCATATAAATAATATTTGGTTTCTTGTGTTCTTATATTGAATATCATTTACAAGAAATACATAAACATATGGTAATAGTCCCAAACATTATTAACACATAACCTCCTTTTTTGATAGATACAGCAACTGACTTGACTACACTCATTTGGGACTATGTATGTTTTGGAAAGAGACTCCATGATAAACCTAAAAATGATCAGGAAAGATACGTCAATGTCTGCTTCCATTGATTTCAACATTTACACACATTCCAATTTTCATGTAGACACAAGGTACTACATGAAATTAACCTATTCCACTATTCAAGAGAAAGCTGCATGAAAATCAACCAAAAAGTAACATGTAGGTGTGGATGAAGTCGAAACGCTTAATCTTTGGCAAATAGAAATAATTCAGGTGAAAATTTTGATCTTTGGGAAAAAATAGTCAACCAATTGACCACAATGAAGGAATATCCAAATTATAAGTGATTGTATCCAATATTTCAGTTCAAGTAGATTATAAGTTCACAATCATTCTTCACAATTTTTTTCCCTAGAACATTTACGGTGAATGCTTTAAATGCACCTTGTATGTGATAATTTATTCCATGTAGTCAATTTCTAGAGTAGAACGAATCCTTAGACCTGCATTTATTCTACCAACCAATCAGGGATATCCATAATTGGCCTTGTGTGTCAAATAGTATGCTGCAAAAATATTGATACTAACTCTATTAATGAGGTGGAATTTTCATGATCTTGTTGTTGTCTCCATGATATAAATTAAGTTCCCTGTCCCTTGCACATTCTACAACACAATCTCAACCCCTCTTCTTGGATTTGGATCAGCATCGTTTGACCCAACTTCTTGGATATGGCATACCTTCCTAAAAAGGAATGGACAACAGTGGGCGATGAGATCAGATTGACCAACTTCGTAGTTAACCTGATAAATTGAAGACTTGAGTTCTAAGCATCACTACTTCCAAGTGAGATAAAAACTCCTACACTTTATAAAGAATATGCTACTTCCAAGATTAAAATGTTTGCCTACCAATTATCAATATTTCTTCTATCAACTAGATAAAAGAGCCCCAAATAATATAGATACCATTTTCTACATATCTTTCAATGAGATGCTGGCAATAGTTCTTATGAGCAGGCAAAGTACCTTGGACACTATCTTCTTGGGAAGGAATTGGTTGAAAATCTCTCAGTTCTTTGCTTCTCGAATCTTGTTTTTGAACCTCTCTGGTCAAGAAAATACATACAGAGTGTGCAGCTGATCTTCTCTGAAGATTTTGGCACTAAAGGACGAGGAGGGTAAGGTTGCTTCTACTTAGAAATGCACATGTATGTTTCAATGCAGTCTCTTGGAAAAGGTAGTTGTTATGTGGAGCTGATATTTTTGTTCTTTGATGACTCTGCAGGTACTTTGATGACTACGGCATCATCGGGGACATCATGCAAAACCATCTACTTCAAATACTTGCACTTTTTGCAATGGAAACACCAGTAACTCTGGAAGCAGAAGATATTCAAAATGAAAAGGTCTGCATATGAATAGCATTACACTTCTTGGTGTGTGGATGCAAATATTTTGTTCCTACATTGCTCTCTTTTATTGGCAGGTAAAAGTCTTACTCTCTATGAAGCCATTGCAACTTGATAATGTGGTGATTGGCCAGTATAAGGCCCATAAAAGAGGTGGTGTGGAATACCCTGCCTACGTAGTTGACGAGACTGTTCCCAAGAACAACCTTACTCCTACATTTGCTGCAGCTGCACTTTTCATAGATAATGCAAGGCGGGATGGGGTACCATTTTTAATGAAGGTAGGGAAAGCACTGCATTCCAGAAGGTAGTTTATGATCTTAATAAATTTTAAAGTAGGGTCGGTTGGCTGGGCTTCCTTACTGTCTGTTCTTCCTAAGAAAATATTTTCTTGCAAGATTTTGTGCAGTCTGAGGAGCAGATATCCATGAGGGAGCCACTTGCTGAAAATAAACCCTTGTTATTGATGGAATCAAATCCTATTTCCTTAAAAAGACTGGACAGTCACTTCTAATTAATTTCATCACTGAAGTTGTCAAATCACCAAATTAAATGGGATTGGTGGTAAACCCTATTTCTTGGCAACAGTAATAGAGGGTTTTTGGTGGTATTACAGAGGAAAAATTGGGAATAAGTTGGCATGGTATCTCCCAACTTCTTCATAATCTAAAATATTGCTTTTAACTTTCACATAGTTTTATCCATGGATGATATCTACCGATTTAATAATCATGCACAATTTACTCTGATTACCACACACACGGAATTGCCAGGCTACAAATAGATGTCTTTTTCTATTTCCAAAAAAAAAGAGGATGTGTTGGTTGAGATTTTTTACAGGATCATTTAACAGGTGAACTGATGAACCAAATGGTTGGTCTTATTTATAATTTTGATTTTGCAAGAAAGTTGAGTTTGAAAATTTACTACCAAACAACCTTCTAGAATGGATCTTGAGAAAGATTCGTTTTGGATTCTTAGTAATAGAAGCAAATCGATCAAATCGAGACCATTCAAAGTTCTCTATTCAAGTGAGTTGGGTTCTGGCTTGTCAATAGTTGATAAGAGAGTTACCCTCCAAAAATAATAAAATTGAAAACCACTGAAAAATCAAAATCACTTTTTTGGAGTCCTATAAATTCCTAATTTAAACCAAAGATCTTGGCGCATAGAATCATCTACATTATTGATAATCCACAATTTAAGAGAGTTTGGGTTTAATCCTTCCGCAATTGGATGTAGATGAAGATATTACAGAGCTTCTTTTGGCTAATGTGTGGCTTCCTTATTATTTTTACCAGGGCAGAAATCAGGGTCCAATTCAGGCATGTTCCTGGCAACTTGTACAAGAGGAGCTTTGGAGCTGACCTGGACCAAGCTAGGAATGAGCTTGTAATTCGTGTGCAGCCTGATGAGGCTATATACTTGAAGATAAACAACAAAATCCCTGGTCTGGGGATGCGGCTAGACCGCAGTAAATTAAATCTCCACTATGCTGCAAAGTAAGTATGTATTCTTGTCCTACTTAGCTAATGATATGCTGAAGTTTGTCAACCTACGGTGCAGATACATATTTTTCTTTGTGGATGGGTGTTTATCCCTGATTCACTTATTGCAGTTACTCTCAATTGCAACTTAGGCCTAATTTATTGGGAGGGTTAACCCATTGCCACTTCCATTGTAGCACGTGTGACCTAGTCCACAAGGACCACGTAGACTTGAAGTCATCCCCACCTTCCTTTAATATCTCACTAGAAATCCCCTCTCCAATCTCTTCCCGGAAGCTGCTCTAGGAGTGAGATTGAAATATTGTTTCCTCTTTCCTTCCAGTTGGGTGGACAAAAAATTGGACTTCCTTTACATATCTCAATATACTTGGGTGGGATTGAGAACTGGGACCATCTTCTAATCAGCTTGCAAACTTTTTTTTGTGCAAGCAACCTACCCTACCATTATCCCTTCAACCCTACTACAATAATCTCCTATAACACTCAATCTGCAAGGCAACCTTAGCTAGCAGGCAAATAATCGACATGTAGAACACATCAGCTAAAATGGATCTTAGTAACGGGTCCTCCCCCCCAAGAAAAATTCTGTGTGCTAGCCAGCCAACGTCTTCCCAATCTTCTCCAACAGAATGCACTAAATCTATGAACTGTGGGGCAATAGTACCAAGAGGCAATCCAAGTCATGGGTAAAGAGCACCTCAACAAGTAAAGCATGGAGGCCAGAGCAACTGACTCATCCTCCTCCCTACCAAAAGTCACACATGATGAATTGTGACAGGTAATCGATAGGCTAGCAGCCTCGCCAAAGATATGGAGCAAAGATACCACATCCTTCGCATCTCCCACCGCACGTTCAGTAATGAGATAATGCCATCCACATATTGTAATTTGCAATAGCAGTACAACCATACTGGAGTCATGTCCTGATTGCATCCTCTGTTCCTTCAAAACTCCTATTATGATCTATCAATCTCCCTTACCAAGGTCAGCATGCTCACAGGAGCATAAAAAACTACAGTTAAACCAAACCTCCCCCAGAATAATAATTAGCCCTTCCAACCATCTATTTATCTTTCTAAGAACACTGCAATTTGAGCTCAGCTTTCCTTTTCAAAAAAAAAAAAGGAAATCTAGTCAAGTATCCGCAATCCCCCACCTTTAAAAGGAAATCCGGTCAAGTTTATTTGGAGGAAAAAAACTACAGGCCAACATACATTACAGTAACACAACCATGGAGAAAAACAACATGACATCCATGGAGAAAGAGTATGAAATAACAACTTTAATTAAAATGCATACCTTTCTAAGCCTTGAAACTGAGTGAAGCAAGTAACTGCAAAACATTTTTGCACAGAGAATAAATTGAATCAATTAGAATATGCCTCTAAAGGTTAGGGCAAGCAAAAAAGAGAGTTGAAAACCAAAACAACCATACAAGTTACCACACCTAACTATCAATTCCAAACACCACTCCAATAGAGCAACACGATGTTAAGAGCAGAGAAGGAAGTGTCACACATATATATAGGAAGAGAACAAATTAAGAAGAACATAATACCTCCTGGCAAGCAATAAAGAGGACCTGCATTGCACAGCTTCATAGGGGAGGAATAAAAAGGAACTTTGCAAAGGATTAAAGCCAAGGGCATACCCATTGGAAGAGGGGGACGGTTGCAACGGCAATGCTTGTTCACAAGGGCATTGGAGCACACGATTGGGCGTGACAAGGTCGAGGTCGCGACCCATTGGACTGCTACTACAACAAGGTCATGAGCGATCAAAAGGGTGAGGTCACGAGGGCAAGGCTTGCAATGGACGGTGAGGCTGATTGGAGGGCAAGAACCGCGAGGGTGACAATGGGAGACGACCATGAGGGTGACGATGTGTGAGGATCGCGAGGGCTCTGTCGAGAGGGAGTAAGGGCACGTGAGGAGGCTCGACACCGCAATCGAGAACAAGGTGTGAGAGGGAGCCGAGAGATCAAGGCCGACGGGGTTGGCAGGGGGGCATTAGGGTGAGAACTGCAAGGGTAACGATGGGCACGTAAGGAGGCTCGACAGGGAGTGGAGAGCGCGGCGTCCGAAGTTCGTGGGTGTTTAACACAGGTTTTCCTAACACCGATGGCAATCGGTGTTAGGCAAACTAGTGTTAAGTGAAAGGGGGTTAACCTCCTAAGTAAACAGGGGTTAACTCCTGTTTTGGGGGGTTAACTTGTCATGTAAACGAGGCCTAAGGTAGAAAAATCATCTTTCAAGTGTAAAATCACTTGTCATAGGTGAAGAAATACTTGAAATTTAATTTTGCACTGGTGCAATCTTACTTTGCACCGGTGCAAAATAGTTCAAAGTAAGGTTACACCAGTGCAAAATAAGATTATACCGGAGCAAAGTAGTTTAAAGTAAAATTACATCGGTGTAAAGTAGTTTAAAGTGATATTACACCGGTGTAATCTTAGTTTGCAACAGTGCAAAATTATTTTGAAAGTGAAAAGTGATTTTGCACCTGTGCGAAGTGATTTCGAAGGTGATTTAAGTGGTTTGCACCAGTACAAAAGTGGTTTGTTGATTTCAACAGTGATAGACCTCACTTAAGTGGTACTTTTTTTGCATAAAAAAGATATATTAAATGAAGATCACATTTATATTACTGTACGTTAATTTTTACGTTTTGCAACCAACATACTTATTTTATTAAATATCTAGATAAGTATAATATTATATAAATATTTAATCAAAATAAACATCAAATATATCTATTGTAGTATATCGTTTCAAGACATTTACTCCAAATCTCCTGCAACACATCTTTTAAAGACATTTTAGACTAAGCATCTTGAAAGAGTATACCGCGGCTCTTACCTGTCAAAAGTTTTTTTTCTTATTTTATCAAGTCCAAAAGATGCTAACTCCGTTCATCCAAGTTGCAGGCAGGGAGTTTAGGGAAAATCAGCAGGCAATTAGAAATAAAACTTTCAAGTAAAAATAACAATAATAATAAAAAAGAAACTTGAAAGCAAACAAAAGAGAAGAAGAGCTACTCCGAAAGGTAGACTATATGAGGAGAGGGCAACAACTGCATCAAACAGGTCTTCGTAAGGATCTTCACTTCTTTGATAGGGAGAAACTTACCACCTTACGAGAAGGCAAAGCACAGAAGGTATAATATATGTGGAAGAGAGGATTTCATGTGACGTTGAATTTGGTTAAATACCTAAATAATATTATAGTTCTTTCAACATTTAAAAATAAATATTTAAAAAGTTCCTTTTCTTTTTTTTCTTTGTAATAGGTGAATGCATAACGTTGGTAAAATCACATAAATTATTAATAGTCGACCATCCAATTACTTTAATTTAAAGCAAAACAAATTATGTGTACCACGTGAAAGTCGACCAGAAAGAGAATGGTTTCCGTTTGGAGGTCTTGTCCCTCTCTTGGTCGTTGTGAGAGAAACCCTAGTTGAAGGTTGGAGGCCCCGATCGATCATCCTTGGTTGATCGGGGCCCTCCCCTTCGCTCCGAATCTTTCCCTCTCTCTTTCGAGCCTTCTTCTCCTCTGGGCAGAGCTTGGTGGCCGTGTTCATCTTGCACTGCTTGCCTCGTTTGAGTGTGGCGGCTCATTGGGGCTAAGGTTGTGCGGCGATATCGTGAGATCGTGCAATGGTTGCGGCGAGTTGGCGGCCATCCTTGGTTGTTTGGTCGCAGGGAAGGCATGGGATCTTGGCATTTGTGCCCTATCTTCCTCGATTGGTGTGGTTGGCGTGGGATCATGGCGTGAGTGCTCTACGATGGCGTGGATTTGGGGACTTCTGGCCGGGGAATGAAGGGAGGAGTGCTTTTTGGTGGCGGTGTTTGTTGGTATGGAGTTGTGCCTACTGATGGCAGGCAGCGGTGTTGCGTCTTGGCCTCGTTTGGTCAAGGTGTAGATGCTCCATGGTCGTGTCATGTTTGTTGTCTTGCTGCTGAGTTTTGGTCCGACCAATTTTTTGATTCTATTTCTTTTATGTTATTTTTGTTTCCTCTTAAGGAATGTTGATGTTCCCCTTTTGTGGTTGTTGGGTTTGATGCTCCCCTTAAGGGATGCTAATGTTCCCCTTGGGGGTTTGATTGAGGAACATGTGAGAATCCGTGCTTTTTACGATTGGGAATGTCTGGACTGTGTTCTAGTGCCTGACTTTGGTTGGATTTCCCGTTTACGCTGATGGCTAAGGTTTATCCTAGTTACACGATCGTATCTACGAGCATGTTGCAGTAGTTGTTTTCCCGATCACTGTTTGAACTCTATGTTTGTGATGCTTCTTTTTGTTTTATTTTTGAACTTAGGTCAAAGTTTTGTTTCGATTTCTTCATCTTGTGGGATGTCAGGTTTCTCTTCTTTGTCCCTGTATCACTTGTATAGTTTCAACCCTTATAAATGAAAGCTCCCTTTTCTTACAATAAAAAGAAGAAGAAGAAAGAGAACATAAAATCCATGACATTAATTGTTACAACATTGGAACTCAAAATCAAGTAGACGTAAGAGTAAAATATTGGCAAGACCACACATCTGCTTTCCTCTCCTGTTTTCCCCTTTCTTCTCCCCTTGTGTGAAAACCCAAAGGTACATTAAGGGGTTTTGTTACGACCCCATTTCCGAATCTCTACGAGACACGAGAATCGGATTGACTTGACTGATCCCAAGACCCAGTCGTCCAACGAGAAAGTAACCCAAAAGAACAGTAAAATAAACCACATTCATCATGCATGTAACTAACAGTAACAAAAGTATAGCAGTAAAAAAAAGAACTACTACAGTACACACCAACACAATAGTAGAGAATTAAACAGATATATAAACATGATGCTTACAATAAAAGAGTATAGTTGTAACAGAAAATACTCACTACAACAGAAGAAACGGTACATAGGTGCAACACAAGTAAAACTACTAGGCTCTACTAGGCCCAGCACCCTCTGCAGCCGCAGGCTCTGGCTACTCAACACCTAGTCCTGAAAAGGTAACAAAGGTAACACGTCAGCGAAACGCTGAGTAGAATGGCAACCAACTAGCTAAGAAAAACAGTAAGGTGGACAAGTAGCTGTTATTTTTAATCTCTTTCTTTATTTTTTTATTTACTCATTCACGAATTATTCCTCAGATCTTTTCTCTTGATCTCGAATGTTCCTCGTGGGAACGATCTTGATTGCAATCTTTTCCGAAAAGTAGAAGTGGCACGTGGTGCTCTCCTGACTGGGAGAGTCCCCCGTGGTGGTCCTACCCTCAGTCAACCACCCCAAGGTCACTGACAGACGTAACGGTGACTACGGCACGCGCGATAAACGCATGGGTAGCTATCCCGCACTGACACGCAGTCAGTCGTTTCCGTTAACGGGTGCATCCCTAAGCACAGCACAGAACTAGTATAGGGCAGAGCCTTCTCAGTAGCAGGGGCCTAGCCCCTCCATAGTAACTAAACAGGGGTCTTGCCCCTCCACAGTCCACGCACCCTCGCCTGACTACCCTGGTTTGCCCAATGGGCCCAACAAGTCGGTGTAGGAAGGCTAGTAGAACCCCGGGGCCTGTGGGGTGGCTAGTGCTCTCCCTACACTAGTAGCTGTCCCCGGTACTGTGTATGCGAGGGTCAAAAGTCGGTACAAAGTGGCCAGACCTAACCCTGGGTCCCTAGGGTGGCTAGCTCCGCTCTGCACTAAATAGGGGGGATAGTTGCTCTCCTTGATACTCCATACTCAAGGGCCAGCTCAATTTCCCAATTCCATTCCATTCACCTCTCAGGAGCTCTACTCCTAATTCCATATAGGGTTCATGCTCATATTTCTTTAACTAAGCCAATTTAGGTTTCATCATTTCAACTTTAATTTCATATACCCCTTGTTCTCAACAGTTAATATCCATTCATAAACAAGCAACTGTTATTCACTTACAGGCAATTATCATTTTTCTTTCTACTTTTCCAAGACTGCAATTCATATATTCATGAAATTCGTTTCGGTGTTTTTGTTCCTAGGATTCATGTCACACCCTAGGATCTATCATTCAATCTAGTTTTCCAGTCCTAGCATTCATGCCATATCCTAGGATCTATCATTCAATCTAGTTTTTCAGTCTTAGGATTCATGCCATACCCTAGGACCTATCATTCAATCTAGTTTTCCAGTCCTAGGGTTCATGTCATACCTTAGATTCTATTAATTATCTTATAAGTGCATAAATGTTGATAAATGATTAAAGGGAGCCACTCTACTCGCAAAATCGGGAGTACTGGAGGTGTGATTGGCAGGTCCATGTGCCTCCGCAACCCCCAGATTCGCAACAGAACGAGGTCCTATCACAAGGATCAACACAAGGAACTACTCAGAATAGGATACAAGTACTTTAAACAAGTAGAGGAACTAATTCTGAGAAGAACGAAATTTTAAACGCGGAAAACTAACTTCGAATGGACCCTAAACGGGTCAAAAACGACAACCCTGCCCTAAATCAGACGTCTGGAAGCTTAAACGATGATTCAGATCATACCTTGCTTCTGCGCAGTTCTTCAGACATCCAGGATCCCGCCGAACAGTCTGGACTTAGCTCCAGATGTTCGACTGTCACTCCAGACGTCTGGAGACTCTCTCCGCCGTCTGGTGTTATTCCTAGACGTCCGATTTATGTTGGAGGGCGTGCCGTTGCGCCTTCCTGAACGAAACCTGCACACGTACGCAACCGACCTCAACACGGCAAAGAGACAGAATCCTTCGGCGGAACGGCCTGCATTGCCGTACACGCGAAAGGAAGAAGAAAAGAAATATTGTACCTTTTAGACGTTTGGGTCTCACTTCAGATGTCCCCCGCGCTATCTGGACGTAGGTCCAGACATCTGATTTTGGGAAAATTTCCCAGAATCAGGACCTCCTCGCCCTCCGCCTGCTGCGCACGGTCGTGCCACGCTCGCCTGCTACCTGAGCTGCAGCAGCACCGAGGCAACTTCTCCAGCACTGCGCTCCCACTGCGTACCTGCCGGCCGGTCCTGGCTGCTCCGAAGAGCTCGCCCTCTCTTCCTTACGTGCTTCGCCTCTTCTCCCTCTCGTTTCACCTCCTCCCTGCACACACTCGACAGCAGTTGCTGCCCTCGCCCTCTCACTCTCACGCTGTCACTGGAAGAAGAAGGAGGAGATGGTGGAGTGGTGGTGAGGGAGAGGAGAGGGGGAGATATTTGAAGGTGCCATGGGGAGAGAGAGAGGAAGAAAAAGATGGCGCTTGCAGGATGGGGAGGGAAGAGAGAGAAGAAAAGAGGACGGTGGGTCAGTGTGCGCGCAGACTCGCAATTGTACGCGGCAAAAATTAATTTCCAGACATCTGACCAGACGTTTGGACCAACTCCCAGACGTCTTAAAAGTCATTTGATGCCGTGGTCTTAACAGGTTTCGATCGGACATTTGGGGCTGATTGAAGCTCCCCCCTCTCCCCCACCTACTGGCTTTCGTCTTCCTTCTTCGGGATCTCTTTATCTCCATCGTGGGAAACATGCATAGCCGATACTGGCGTGTAGCGGCTGTGCACGGGCAAGGCATTGGTGCACGTAGCGTCGACGAGGCGGCAGCAGCGACGCGAGCTGTGGATGCTGCTTTGTTGGTGGGTTGTCCGGAGCGTTCGGTGGCTAGTCTCGTTCGTTGCTCCTATTGGTGCTTCAGTGCTCGTGGCATTCTTTTCAGTGCGCACAGCAGAGAGCTCGATGGCAGGCGACAGTAGAGGGTGAGCAACGGCGAACGCGACGGGGGGCAGCGGCGGAGGATCGGTGTTATGACCCGTGCCACCAAAGCCCTTTAAGATGTCTAGGACTTGGGCCAGATGTCTGGAAATCAATTTTTGTGTGCGTACGACCGTGAGTCTACATGCGTGCCGTGCGCAGACTGAGCCCAGCCGCCTTCTTCTCTTTCTTCTTCCCTCGCCGACTTGCAGAGCCTTTCCCCCCCCCCCCCCACGCCTACATAAATCCCCTTCTCTCCCTCACGCCACCCCACATCCATCCATCCACCTTCTTCCTCCAACGAGAGCGAGGGCGAGAGCAGCGAGTTGCTGCCAAGTGCAGTGGTGGAGAGGAGAGGGGAAGCGAGAGAAGGGAAGAGAGGAGAGCGTACTAGCCATGAGGGAGCTCGCCGGAGAGACTCGCGGCCGGTCGGGCGTGCGCGAGGCGGAGTGTGTGTCGGGGAGATCCTCCCTGATGCTGCTGCAGCTAGAGCAACGGAGGAGCGAGCGCGGCGTGACCGCGCACAGTGGGAAGAAGACGAAGGAGCTTCTGATTTTGGGATTTTTCCTAGAATCAGACGTCTGGACTTGCATCCAGATGACGCGGACGACGTCTGGAGGAAGCTCTAGACAACTGAGAGGTACATACTGCACATTTACATCCCTTTTTACGGATACGGCCAAGTAAGCCGTTCTACTGAAGCTCTGATACGTACCATGTTAAGTAGTTTTCGCGTGCGCGCGTAGGATTCGCTTCGGGAAGGCATGGGACACGCCCTCCCATGCAGTTTAGACATTTGGGCGAGGCACCAGACAACGGAGAGCGTCTCCAGACATCCGGAGGGATAGTTGGACGTCTGGTACTAGGTCCAGACGTTTTAGCAGGACCCCTGGACGTTTGAGGAGCAGCACAGAGTGAGGTATGGATCTGGACCCCTTTTAAGACGTCTGGAAGGTGTTCCAGACGTCTGATCTGAGTCTGGATTATCATTTTTGACCCGTTTAGGGTCCGTTTGAGATCCGATTTCCGCGTTTAAGATTCTGTTCTTCTTCGTATAAGTTCCTCTACCCGTTGGAATGTTTTTTATCATATTATGAGTGGTTTCTGTGGTTGATCCTTATGTTAGGACCTCGTTCTGTAGCGGATTTGGGGGTTGCGGAGGCATGTGGACCTACCAATCAAGCCCCCATTACTCTCGATTTTGCAGGTAGAGTGGCTTCCCTTAGTTAATTACAAACATAAATGTATATTTGGAATAAATGATAGATCCTAGGGTATGGCATGAATCCTAAGACCAGAAACACTAGGTTGAACGATAGATCCTAGGGTATGGCATGAATCCTAGGACTAGAAACACTGGAACGATTGTATTGAATGCCTGAATTGCAGTCTTGGATGAGTAGATAGAATAATAATAATTGCCTGTAATTGGATAACAGCTGCTTGTGAAATGTAGATACTGTTGTTAGTAACTGCTACATGTAATTCCTGTTATTTGAAAATTAAATTCGAGCTGCTTGTATATAAATTGGAAAAGAAAAATTGAATGTTGGAAACATGTGCTATATGCGAATAAACTTGAAATGATAAAACCTAGTATGTCTTGGCCTGAAAAACATGAGCATGAACCCTACGGGGAATTAGGAGTAGAGCTCCTGGAAATAAATAGAATGAAACTGGAAATGTGAATGAGGAAGTGTATTGTCTCTTGGGTACGTGGTACCAAGGGAAGCACATATTACCTGTTTAGTGCAGAGCGGAGCCAGCCGCCCTAGGGATGGGACCCGGGGTTAGGACTGGCCACTCTGTACCGACTTTTTGGCCCTCGCATACACAGTACCAGGGAGAGCTACTAGTGTAGGGAGAGAGCTAGCCACCCTGCGGTGCCCGGGATTCAACTAGCCGTCCTACACCGACTTGTTAGGTCCACTGGGCAAACCAGGGTAGTCAGGCGAGGGTGCGCGGACTGTGGAGGGGCAGGACCCCTGTTTGGTTACTGTGGAGGGGCTAGGCCCTTGTTACTGAGAGGGCTATGCCCTATACTGGTTCCGTGTTGTGCTTGGGCGCACCCGTTAACGGAAACGACTGACGCGTGCCAGTGCAGGGTAGCTACCCATGCATTTATCGCGCGTGCCGTAGTCACCGTTACGTCTGTCAGTGACCTTGGGGTGGTTGACTGAGTGTAGGACCACCACGGGGGACTCTCCCGGCCAGGAGAGCACCACGTGCTACTTCTACTTTTCGGAAAAGACTGCAATCAAGATCGTTCCCACGAGAAACATTCGAGATCAAGAAAAAGACCTGTTAAATAAACCAAGTGAAGAAAGAAAGAATAATTAGTTAAATAAAGGAAGAAATTGAAATAACAGCTACCTGTCCACCTTTACTGTTTTTAGTTAGCTGGTTGCCACTCTACTCAGCGTTTCGCTGACGTGTTGTACTCATAACCTTTTTCAGGTTCAGGTGTTGAGCAGCCAGAGCTTACGGCTGCAGAAGGTGCTGGGCCTAGTAGAGCCCAGTAGTTGTACTTTTGTTGTACCCCGTTTTCCGTAGTTGTGAGTATTTTGTTACACTTTTGTACTCTTGTATTGTAACTTCATATTCCTGTGCCTGTTTAAAATTCTTTACTGTTGTGGTGGTGTGTACTGTAGTAGTTTATTTCTTTACTGCTGTACTTTTGTTACTGTTAGTTGCTTGCATGGTGAATGTGATTTATTTTTACTGCTTTTTGGTTACTTTCTCATTGGACGACTGGGTCTTGGGATCAGTCGAGTCGATCCGATTCTCGTGTCCAGTAAGGATTCGGGAACCGGGTCGTAACAACTGGTTAGTGGTGATGTGGTTGTTGTGGTGGTTGGGTCACTATGTGGTGTTATTTGTCTCTGTTTTGTGCAGGTCGTGTGTTGCTACGGTTGTGTGTGGTTGCTCGCGTGTTGATGGATTAATCCATTTTTTTTCTTTTTTTTAGTGGTATTTTTTATTTTGTTGGAGATCACGTGTGATCTCGTGCTTTACACTACCAGCACGATTCTTAGAGATTTTTCTCGTTGACATTTGACATTCTACAAACGTGAGGTTGATCTCCTCTAGAAGATTATCCCATTTCCAATCTTAGGTCATTTTCTTCTTCTTTTTCCTTTTATTTCTTAATTTTATTTTTAACGTTTGAATGTTCCCTTATTTCTATGGGGCTTTTTTTTTTCCCCTCTCAAGGGTTAGGTTTCTCTATCTTTTCATTTACATTTCTTGTATTGAATACTTTCCCTCTAATGAAAAGATTATTCTTGCAAAAAAAAAAAAAAAGTAAAATATTGGTATTAAGGATGCTTAACATCATAGTTGGTTTCTTTCTGCAATAGTACTGTTTCATTATGGAATTTTTCAACAATTTTACAATAGTATTTTGGAGCGAGAACAATATTACAGTGAAAAAAAAAAGAAGCAATAAGATCAAATGCACAGATTAGTTCACGTGGAAAGAATTAATGAGGCATATCCTGTTGGAGATTACGAGGTGCTAAAAAATTATAAGACGAAATGTAAAAACATAATTCTGGATGATTCTGTGTGTATGTAAAATGATAACGATGGAATGATTTTATATTGACGTAAAATAATTTATGATAATATATTTATATCAAATGATTTATGATAATTTTGTATTAATACGAGTGATTTATGATAATTTTATATTAATATAAAATAATTATTAAATAATTTTATATCGATATAAAATAATTTTAAAATAAACTTACGTCAATATAAAATAATCGATGATTATTTTACACTTATACACTGCATCAACAGATTAGAAAATACGCTGATATTTACGTTTTTGGAGCCTACGTACACTTGTGAATGAACTCCACTCACTCGTCAATTAATTTGCATGTGGGGGTGAGCTCCAGTGTAGCCATCGCACTTTGCCACCTGTACGTTGTACAAGTAAGGTCGTTCATACAAACAATAAAAAAGCATTAATCATACGTTACATGTGATGCACAGGTTTTAATAGACGGTGCATTGGCCTTGCGGACTTGATTTGGAACAGCAGATATCGAGTCACGATCACTGCCAGAATGCAAGTACGGATAATATATACCCAAGACTTTAAAATGGGGATTGTTCTCCCCCTCGTCCGGCGGAGAGTAATCCCTTTCGTCTTGTGATGGGAGGAATTTGATCGTCTGTTTTTTTTTTTTTTCTGTCCTCGTAATTCATTCGTTTTCGTTTAATGAAATGGTGTTCTCACATAAGGGAACAAATAAAAAAAAATCCTTTAAAATGAAAAGGGGAGAGAGAGGGGGTAGATCCCACCTCCGAGAGTTTTCAAATTTCTTATTTGTCACGGTGTAACTTCTTGATTTTAGTTACGGTCACTTTTCCACGTCGAATTGAGGTGGGATCACATCGGTGTTGTATCCCTTTACGAGGATATTATGTGCATATAAACATATCGTAGGATTCGATCTTACATATCTCGTACAGGAAAAGTCTTATAAGAAACTGATGCACCAAATATACTATCCAAGATCCCAAAATAACCCTTTAAAATGAAAATCAAAATTGAAATATACTTAACTTTAAGAGTCAAAGGAACAAGACAAAGAGATAAAAATTAATTAAGATATCTTAAATTTTATCTTCGAAAATTACCTTATGGTATTTGATTTCTGTTGCCGTGCTTTTGTTTATATATATATATATATATATATTTTTTTTTTTTTTGAGTGAATTAAAGTTCTTCAATAAGAATATCATTTTTTGAGATATTGATGCATTTAATTTCATATGTTCGATGAGTGAAAAAACCCGTGGTTTCCCTTACACGAGGAAGGGTAGTTCTGAACAAGGAAGTTTCGGGTTTTTATTTTCTTGGTAATGAGAGTTAAATCATAGGTCAGCTTTATTTGCTTTTCCACTTTACTCAAAGATATATATCCTTAGTCGATATTTACGGTACTTCTACATTTCAATCTAGTTATTAGTAAAAGAAAGATTGTTTGTAATGGATATTTTCGATCATTCAAGTAACGATCGGTAATAATATTATTCTCAACAGTTTTAATATGAACGGTTGTCAAAAGTTCGATCATTAATTTTGCAATCTGAAAAACAGTCGAAGAAGTTGAGACCATTCTCGATCGTTATAAACGATCGAGAATAAAAATTTATTCGACCTTTACTATGTAAATGGTCGAGGATAAAGAAATCATTTACTGTGTAATATATGACGGTCGAGAAAGTGAAGAAAAATTAAGACATCTGGTTGATACCATTGTCCACCATTATAAATGGTCGATAATAATAATATAGTCGATTGTTTCTATATTAGCGGTCGACGATAATATTTTCATACCCGCCAGCACGTGCGGTCAAATTTTCAAAGTTTATCGTCGACCATATGACCTTAACGGTCAGAAGAGGAGTTAGTCCCGACCGTTATTAACAGTCGGTAATAAGAGTATTACCGATTATTTATTAGGAACGGTTGAGAATGCTAAGTTAAATCCCTAGTGCAAACCCGACTCCCTCCCCCTTTGTCCTAAATTTGCAGCGGCTCCTCCACCGTGCGACCTCCTCCTGCCCCTCTCATTCGCAAGACCTCCTCCCCTCGATTCCTCTTCCGCGAGCGTCGCTGCGACTCCTCTGCCTCGGCTCCTCCTTCGTGTTACGACCCGATTCCCGAATCCCTACAGACACAAAAATCGGGCCGACTCGACTGATCTCAAGACCCAGTCGTCCAACGAGAAGGTAACCAAAAGAGCAGTAAAATAAACCACATTCACCATGTATATTACTAGCAATAACAAAAGTACAGCAGTAAAGAAAAGAACTACTACAGTACACACCACCACAATAGTAGAGAATTAAACAGGTACATAAACATGATGCTTACAATAAAAGAGTACAGTAGTAATAGAAAATACTCACTACAACGGAAGAAACAGTACAATACGTACTACACAAGTAAAACTACTGGACTCTACTAGGCCCAGCACCCTCTGCAGCCGTCGGAATCGAAAAGTGTGTAAACGAGTCTGTCGGAAACTGAAACTATACCTGCCACCACTGATCCCGAAGCTCTGGCATCCTTGTGTGTCAGGGCGTTGATACGCCCCTCAGACCTAGGTGCGGACGAAGCAGCCATACTCTGCGTCGAACGGGTAGCTGCTGGTCGGTAACCTCCTCGTGACTGTTGTCCTCCTCCTCATGCCTGGAAATCACGGCCTCCTGCTCGCACTCCAGTGCTCAGCACGGGAAGCATCTGCTGACCTCCTGCCCTAGACGGGCAGTCCCTCCTGATGTGGCCCGGCTGGCCACACTGGTAGCAAAGGGGGACTCGACTCCTGCCCTCAGTGGGTCCCTGCTGTCGACTGGGCGGGGGTCCAGTGCTAGCAGCTGGCCCCTGTCGGGCGCAAAACGTGACGGCTCTCCTGCGGGCGCCACGTGTCTCCTCTCTCGTCGGTCCTGTGAGAAGTCTGGCTGACAGGGCCTCTTCCGCCCGCTGTCAGTATCTCGCGTGGATGGGTTGGTCTCTTCGTATGTCATAGCTGCCTCCACCACCCTCGAGAACGTAGGCAACTTCAGGGGTTTGACATAACCCCAAATCGCAGGCCGGAGCCCTTCGGTGAACCTCCAAAGGTGCTCCTCCTCAGTGGCCACTGCTGTCGCTGCGAAGCGAGACAACTCTAGGAAACGCGTGCGGTACGCTCTCACGGTCATCGTCCCCTAGCGGAGAGTGTGGAACTCCCGCCTCCTCTGGTCCTACCACGTCTGAGGAAAGTACTGCTCGTAGAAGAGGGTGACGAACCGGTCCCAGGTCGGCTCGACCCTCTCCTGTCCCCTGACCGCCCTCCACCACCTGTGTGCCGTGCTCTCCAGCTGGTACGTGGCAAAGGCCACGCGGCACTCCACCGAGGGGCGAAGGGTGTCAAAAATCTTCTTAATCTACTTGAGCCAGTCCTCCGCCTCGGTCGGGTCCTCATCCCCCTTGAAGGAGGGGGGCTTCAGCTTCCGGAACTGTTCGAAAAGCTCAAAGTGGTGCTGCAGTGGAGATGCTGGTGCACCTCCAGGTAAAGAAGCCTCGTGCTCGGAAGTGTCGGAGGAAGGTGGGGGCGGTGGAGGCCCATCCCCTCCCCCGCGTCTAGCGCCATGTCCGTCGCGTGGTCCCATAGAGGACTCCCCCTCCGCAGCCCCAGGGAGAGGCACTCGTGGCGGCGGGTGGAGCTCCTCTCGCACGATGTCCCGTATCAGCTGGGCGAGGTCCTGGGCCTGAATGCCCGGGAGCAGTGGCTGGTCCACTGAGGCGTTGACCTCAACGCACCCACCCCTTCGACCTCGTCCTTGGCTGCGCTCGCGGCCCGCCTCGCTACCTCCTCGTCGAGGCATCTCCTGCAAGGAGACGCGAACACGGAACAGAAAAAGAAGTCAATACGAATCGATATCTAGCGGAGAAGTCTAAGAACAGATGTCAAAAGATATGTTGTGGTGGCTACTCTAGTTACAGACACGTGAATTGGTTATTTTCCAGCCAGTTGGTTCACTTCTCGGGACGAACTTGCTCTTATACCATCTTGTTTCTGCGTGGTTTTTCAGACGTCCAGAATCCCGCTGAACCATCTGGACTTAGTTCCAAACGTCCGAATGTCACTCCGAACGTCTGGAGATCCTCTCCGCCGTTTGGTGCTGTGCCCAGACATCCGGATCTGTGTGGGAGGGCGTGCCCTTACGCCTTCCCGAACGAAACCTGCACGCGTACGCAATCGACCTCAACACGAAAATGAGGCAGAACCCTTCGGCGGAACGGCCTGCATGGTCGTACATGCGAAAGCAAGAAGAAATGGAATATCGTACCTTTCAGATGTCTGGATCTTCCTCCAGACATCTCCTGCGTCGTTTGGATGTAGGTCCAGATGTCTGATTCTAGGAAATTTTCCCAGAATCAGGACCTCCTCGCCCCGCCTGCTGCACACAGCCGTGCCACGCTGCACTCGCCTGCTGCCTGAGCTGCAACAGCACCTCCCCATTTTCCCAGAATCAGGACCTCCTTGCCCTCCGCCTGTTGCACACGGCTGTGCCGCGCCGCGCTCACCTGCTGCCTGAGCTGCAACAGCACCTCCCCAGCGCCACGCTCCCGCTGCGCGCCCGCTGGCCAACCCTGCCTGCTTCGGCAAGCTCGCACTCTCTCGCTCTAACTCTTCTCCCTCTCACTGCAACTCCCCCCCGCGCACACACAGCAGTAGCTGCTGCCCTCGCCCTCTCACTCTCACGCTAACAGGAAGAAGAAGAAGGAGACAGTGGAGTAAAGGTGAGGGAGAGGAGAGGGGGAGGTATTTGAAGGTGCCGTGGGGAGAGAGAGAGGAAGAAAAGATGCGCCTGCAAGATGGGGAGGAAAGAGAGAGAAGAAAGAGGGCGGCGGGTCAGTTTGCGCGTGCATGCACGCAAACGCGAAATCGTACGTCGCAAAAATTAATTTCCAGACGTTTGGGAAGGCTTCCAGACGTCTGACCAGACGTCTGGACCAACTCCCAGATGCCTTAAAAGACGTTTGATGCTGGGGTCTTAACACTTCGCGACCTCAAGGGGTAGCCCTCCTCCTCTTCTTCCTCCTCTGCCCACCTCCTCCTTCCCCTCTCCCCATCTCGTCCTCAACGAAGAGCACAAAATGCGGCCGCCACCACCACCGGCCACCCCTCCTCCCTCCTTCCCCTCTCCTCCTGCTTGTCCTCTCTCCCTCAGAAAATGAGGCTGTACCACCACCACCACCACAACTGCCCACCTCTCCGCTCACTGCCACCACCACCGGCCGCCTCTCCTCCCTCCGCCACCACCACAACCAGCCGGCCACCACCACCAGCACCTCACCACCACCAACCGACCGGCCCCTCTCCCCTTTCCTTCCCTAGCGTGCCGGACCTCCATCACTAGCACTTCCCCTTTTAGGTTTAAGTGTTTTTGGGGTTTAAGGTTTAGTGTTTTTAGGGGTTAGGTTTTAGTGTTTATAGGGTTTAGGTTTTTATATATGTTATAGGTTTTTTGTGTTTAGGGTAATGGGTTAGGCGATGGGTATTTTTATGGCTTAGAGTTTAGGGCTCAAAATTTAGGGCCCTGGGTTTAGGGTTACGAAGTGAATGTTTAAGGTCTAATTCCACACATAGAAGGTTAATTCAATGGATATGATGCTGTAAAGCACTTGTGCAATCACATGTTGCATGGCAGGTGGTCTTGATGAGCTAGAGAGTCAGATTGGTTAGCTAGTCAGATTTCACAAGGCTAGCTAGTCTTAGTAAGCTTCTTCCTTGAAGCTTCCTCAACATGATAGGATGTGTTGTGAGATTGGGCTAAAGAGTTGCTTAGTGAGAAAGATCATGAGGCCACTAACCTTAGACCTAGAGCAGTACCTTGTAGACCTAGGCTGGTTGAGGGACCTGATAGGTCCATGAGGTGCACTTGGGATGTATTAAAGGTATATTAATGAAGTATACCTTTAAATATCAATAGGATATTTAAGATAGCTATTTTAGTTTGAAAATACCTTTGTCAAGCAAATCTAAAAGGCAAATGAAGAGAAAAGTTCCTTTGCAAAGAAGATAACCTAATCGCCCTTTTGAGTTGGATTTTTGTCAAATTTTGATTATGAAATTTTTATTATAACTTTGTAGATACACACACTTGCACAAATTTAGATGCACGGTAAAGACAAACAATATGAATTCTAACCCCTAGGCAACAGGTTGTGGGAGGGATATAATTGTGTCAAAATACTAGCCCGTCGAGACTTATGATCATGTTATACAGACAATACAGAATGTGTGTATACCTCACATACATGCATGATGTGTTGTGTTTATAACATGCCATACGTGTCGTTGTCCTTTGTTCAGAGAAGTTCTGAACAAAGGAGGTTCTTGAAGATTTATCACAACTTAGGGTTACTTCTTGCATGTAGCTAGTGTTTGGAGAAATTTCGGTTGCATTTTCTCGCTCTTCCCCGGTATACCAACTAATCTTAGCTCTGTTCCTGAAGCACCCTTTAGTGGGGGCTATTGGGGATGTTGTTAAGATTAATCTTGAAGGGTATACTGGAGAAGTGCGGGGAAATGCTGCCGAAATTTCTTCAAACACTGGTTGCATGTAAGAAGTAATGTTATGATCAAATCTTCAAAGATAGGCTATCAAGTGAAAATCTTCTTAAAATATGCATTTCTTCTTCATTCGAGTATGGCTTATGAATGATCTAAAAGTACATATTATTACCTTATTCGAGTCCAACTTATGAGTGGCTGTCTTTTACATTTAGGATAATTATCATGGATAAATCATGAATCAGTATGAGGAATTCAAATTACCATGACTACAAGAGTGGAGTGATTTTGTTTCTTGAGTGGGCATTTCATGGTAATAGGAAGACATTTAGACGAGGTGAATTCCTTCAGCTGATTTTATGCCTATGTAAACATTGTTTGAATGGATTTTTCCATTACCGAGACACAATTTTAGAGCATGTAATATGTAACGGTTGGTGGTAACATTACGTAAATTAGACAGCTCATGGTGAACAAATGAGAGAAGTTAGGAATGACACAATTGAAGCTGTTGAGAGCGCTTGATCGGGTTTTAAGAAGGTCGCGTTGTAGTATAGCAGAAAAAGCGTTCAAAACAAATATAATTTTATTACTCAAATTTGAAATCCGAGCTTTAACACAGAGAGCAAATGGAATTCACGTGCTAATCTCAATAATAAATGAAATTTGAACCCATAATACTATTCAAAATTTAATTAAGAATGTAAAGCATGAGTATATGAAGTATAAAAATAATTGTAAACAATGGATAGCCTATGAAAAAATGGAAAGTGATGTGCTATAATGCTTTCTTCTGATTTTTCCCTCTTCTTTCTTTGCCTTCTTTCTTTGATTTCTCTTACAAGCTCTCTTCTTTCTTCTCTGGCCTCCCCTTCCTTTCTTTCTCTGTCGTTGGCTCCTTCTTCTCTTTGTCTTCTCTTTTCTTTTGCATTGCTCTGTCTTTATTCCTTCTTCTCTTTCTTGGCTTCTTCCTTCCTTAGCCTTCTCTTGCTTTAGCCTTGCGAACCTCAGCTTCTTCCTTCTCTCTTCTTTCTTTGGCCCTTCTCCTTCCTTGGCTTCTTCTTTCCTTCTTCTCCTAACTTCTTCCTTCTTCTTCTTCCTTAGCTTCTTCCTTCTTCTCTGGATTTGGTTAAGGGTGGAGCCAAACTTTCCACAGCAAAACCCCCCTTCCCCTACGTAGCGCTCCTCTCTTCTCTTTTCTCGATTTCGGTTTGCTCTCCCGATTCGGGTAATCGGACCTAACGGAGACCCGGGTCCAGGCTCACCGGCGTGCGTAGTGAGTGAGGAGTGAGTCGGTTGGGTAATTGGGTCGTGGCCAGGTCCGCGTGGGCAGTGCTGCGGATGAGGCCATGAGAGGGGGAGAGAGGGACCTCACCCTGTGACTTGGAGATGATAAACCAATGGCGTAAATTCAATTTATGAAACCATGCCCGCTCGTCTAGTTCCGAGGTGGGACTAAATGTCCCACCTCCCTTGCGCGCGTCACAGCAGAGATGTCTGGCTTAATTGGCGATGCTACTACGATCTTTGACTCTAATTGGCAGGCTGGGGACGTGCACGAAGATGTTCTGCGCAACCTAGGGTAGTGACCTGGGGCTGGTGAAGCCTGGAACAACTTGCAAGCTTGCTTCGAGCTTTACTCCAATGGCAGAGGGACGTCTACTCCTGAAAACACCAAGACAACCGCGCGGCCACATTAAAACGCTCAGGGAACTTCGCCAAGGCACAGCGAATATGTGGTGGTGGTCGGCGTGGCGTGGGAATTGCTGTGGTGGCGTGCTTAGGGTTCTCTGTGGCCGTGTGAGTGGGTGTGTTCGGGGGCACTTTTGGGTGGCTGACAGAGAGATTGGAGTAGTGGGAGATGATCAGTGAGTTGTTGCGGGGGTTGTAGGTTGGTTGGCGAGGTGGATGGAGGTGCGAAGCAACGGGGACACCTTGCCGGAGGGTTTGTCGGAGGTGGAGATGGTGATGGTGATGTAAATACATTTACACTACTTAAAATGTCTATTTATGCATGTTCTTGAGCATAGGATTTCATTTCATGATATAAATATTGCATAACATGCATCATCTCGCATTTAGAGTAGTTTGAATAAAATGGAGGTTAATTGTCTCCTTTTATGTGCTTGGACAGGGCAAATATTTTATCGGGGCCTCGGATCAAAGTTCCAACCGTATGGATATGATCAGGGCGACGATTGGAGTTCAACGACTCCAAGATCGCCCTAATCAAGCATCCGTAGCATCAGATAGAGACCGGGGAACCCTAGAAGATCAAGGGCCAGGATGATTTAAATCCGCACTTCAGATGACAAATCCGACCGCATGGATGAATTTGGATCGACGATCGCAGCCCAACGACACAAAAATCGAGTCAATCCGACATCCGTGGCACCATCTACAACTTCCAGAAGATGGACGGCCAAGATGGCGCCACGTGGTGCCATCTCAGCCGCCCAAATGGCCGCTGGCATTTTGTGAAGGCCCCCGCCCGATCGCTCTCCATCGTCAAATGGAGATCCAACGGCTGTGGCCTCCCGACACTTAAAACATGCGCTCGACCATCCGCGCCCCGCAGCGCAGCGGTCGAGCGCTACGTGGGCACGGGGCGCGGGTTCGAGCCGCGGCGAGTGGATTGGAGGCGTGGGTAATTGAGGCGTGTGGAGCGTCGGATGGAGATCGTGCGGTCGCGAGCACCCGATAGCGTCAACGCGCGATTGGACGCCCCGCGTAACGCGCGATCGCACGCGCAGGCGGGCGGGTTGCAGCGGGCGCGGACGCGATTTAAGCCGTCCGATCTCGCGATCGGACGGCTGAAAAGCGCTGGACGTGCGCGAGCGTTGAGGAGCGGGCAGCCGAGGAGGCGCGTGTGGGCACAGTGGCGACGGCCACATCGGGGCTTTAGTGACGGATTTATCCGTCACTAAAGACCCCTTATTTATTATTTTGAAGATGTAATGTCCATTTTGCCCCCACTCCTTGCAACTATAAAAGGAGACCCCCTCCATACGAAATTCTCATCCCTTCTTTCCTCTCTCTACCCCTCCAAAGCTCAAGATAAGCTTGTCCCACACTCGGGATGCTTCTCGCGAGATAAAGTCCAATTTTCGTTCCCCTTCGGAAGTGGATCCCGCGACGACGACGGCGTGCTGCTTCGTTCCCGTTCTTCTGCTTCGTCCTCCTTCGTCCCGCTTCGTTCTCCTTCGTCCAGGCGTTGTCCCGTTCGGCTCGTCCTCCAAGCAACTGTCGAGGAGGATTTCTCTCTCCCTATTCTTTTTACCGCTTTCTAGTATAGATTTACTGCTTTCTAGATTAATCTACTCATCCTCCAAGCAATCGTCGAGGAGGACATTTCTCTCTCCATTCTTTTAATGCTTTCTAGAGTAAATTTATCGCTTTCTAGAGTAAATGTTTTATGCTTTCTAGTTGTAATGAACAATCTCTTCAATACAAAAATTGCTTGTTTATTCTACATTTCATTTTGATTTCTCTGTGTAATATTCTCTTTCTCTCTTACTCTCTCTCTCTCTTCTATTTATTGTAAATAATTAGATGATTCTAAATTGAATTATTCTGTAACAAATAAAAAGAAACGCGTAGTTTTTAACTCAAACGTCTGCCTCCCTGTATTCGACCCGGAATTTTAATTTCGGTATAAATTTTATTTGTTGAACACGAATTCTTCGCTTTCGAACTACAACGACAGGTTTTCCAAAATCGAACACGTTAGCGTAGGTTCGCAATCGTTCAACATTTTGGCACCGTTGCCGGGGAGGCAACGATCTTTGATTTCTCTTCGCGTTTTGTAACTTATAAATTATTTACCTCACTTTTCTCCTTTCTTATTGTAATTGCAGGTACTCTTTTGAGACAGGAAAAAGCAGTAGATCGGAGTAAAGTGCTGTGGAAGGTTTTGTAAGTTATCCCCCACCTCCCACCCATTAGATTTCATTTCATCACATAATAACTCAAACATCAATCAACCTAGGTGTTTTTATAAACTCTAAGGTTAGATTGTTTGTTGTTTGACACCCATACTCACCCCAACCCCACATTAAAAAGAAAAAAAAAATCTCACTGAGGTACACAACCTCATCTGATTTTCAAACTCAACCGGTAATCCAATCTTAGGAGCCGGTACACACATCCAAACACATAATTGAGTAGAAATCAGATTAGGTAATCATTTGTGTGCCTAATTAAGTGGTGCAACAGGCCAATTGTTTGAGTTCATTGGGCCGCACCACTTCAAATAAAATCAACTCATCAAGTAGCTGCCAATTAGGTTCAACTCTTAGGGATTTACCAGGCACTCCACATTCTTTTTAAACTTTAAAGGAAAACATCTTCACCTGTGCTTGTAAAACTTGGTGTGCCAATGAAACTTGATTGAAAACACTTAAAGTTGAATCCTAAAAGCTACTAAGTAAGATTTGAATCTTAAAATTTACCACATCAAAAACAATCTTGCTTTAAAACCACTGGTTGTGCACTCACACACAAATCAATCAATCATTAAGGGCACAACCCATTTAAAGGGCCCATCACATTCCAAAGCACATTCAAACCTAGCCCTAAATAAAACAAAGTAGACGTTGGCATTAAGGATTGGACTCGCTTTTCAGAACCCAGAACGAGATTATTTTCGATTAGTCTGTTCTACTGTTCAATCTGATGTCTAGCTAGGGGAGTAGAGTCAAACGATCGTGGCTGGCGGGTACACTAGGAACCGGAGGCACAAACCGAAGGAAGAACCTTCTCCCCAATCCCTCCTTCTAACTGGTTGGATTGAACAGACGGAAGTAGATCAAATCGTTCCTTTATCTCAAGACGGGTTTTGAGAGTCTGTAGGTCTTTAGGCTAACCAATTTAAGGACAGGTTTGATTGTTTGTATTACAGGGCACCTTTCTTCCTCTCGTGTATCATGAATCCTTCCACATATTTCACGCATTCTCGCTCTTTCCCTCCTGTTGTAAATTATCCTTAACATGACGATTATCCCAACTCGTATTGTAATCGACCATCAGTTAGTTGGGATAATTCGGATTGGGGATACAATTCCGGACCCCCGTGTTTAGGGTCTAACCCTGAACACTTTGATTCTGATTTCTATCCTTCTCAGAGCTACATCGATTATAGATCGTCCTCCTTTCATGAACAACCTAATACGATCTACAATCAAGAAGGATACACTGATCCTTACCCATCCTCTGATTTCACTGCCTTTAGGTCATCACCATCTTTTGAACAATCTGAAATGACCTACTATCAGGATGGGTATAACGAATCTCAATTCGTTAATTCCTCTACATTGATGTCAAACCCGCCCAACCCTGAACCAACTCATTTGGTTCAGGTTAATCAGGTTCAAGATAAGGTTCTGGCTAACTTGAGGAATATCATTCAATCTTTAGAAGTTCAGCCAATACCTTGCATTGAGAGATTGGAGCCCCTGATTGAAATGATTGATGATTTAAACAAGTCTTTGTTGGATTGGCTCCAGGATGTTAAGGATAAGAACCCGGGTGAGTTTCTACTTGGGAAATTAGAGAAATTGGGGATGAGATTCGTGGTTGCTTTGATTCAATCTTGGAATAATTCCCAGGATGAACTCTCTTCAGGAAAGCCAATGACAGAACCCGCTCAGGCACCTGTTGGGGGGGACACGTGTTACGAGGCTGACCAGATTGAATTAAAACAACCAATTAAGGATGATCTGATTTCTTCACCTGAGATCCCTGAGCCGGGTTACGAGGAAACGTATGTCTCCTTGGAACACAAAGTGACAAATGATTTTGGGACATACATTGATACGGATCCTGATGGTGAAGATTCAAGTTGCTAAGTCTCACGCGAGTTTTCTGAACACGATTTCTGTGAGACGATTGGGCCTGAGGAATCTGATAGATCAATTGATAGCCCAATAACTGAGAACACTGATCTTATTAGGGCACACATTACGGATCCAGAATCGCATTTCCTGGAAGAATCAATTCAATGCCCTGATTATCAGTTACACCCTGTTGAGCTTATTGATGATTCTAATTCTGAGATAATTAGACCCAAGTCAATTTTTATTCTGCCACATCATTTAGACTTGGAGATTTCAGACGAGGTGATGAATATACAAGATGTCCTGGAATTTGATGTGCTGAATGAGGAGGATAGGAGGGGGGAAGTTCTGATTTGGGAAGTTAATTTTGGAGGAAATGGAAGATTGAGTCGAAGGGTTCCTTTTAAGCTGAAACTATTAAATCAGAACCCTTACGACATTTGTTTCGAGGATGTCAAACCCAAGCACACATTCAACGATTATCCTTTTAAGCTTCAATTCTCTGTAACCCGACTTTTTGGTCTTGGGTTGCATCCTCATAAATCGCAGGCCCGACCCCGCTTGCATTCTGATTTTAGGTTTTGGGTAATTTTTATCCAGAACCTAAGATATTCTCGATTATGGGGGATGGGTCTGCACCACAATCTTGTCCACATCTGTGGACCGCTGTTGATAGGTCAGAGGATTCTTCTGTTTATATTAATTCTGACCTGCACTTGTGAATTCTTCATTTCTTTTCTTTGTATAGTGCGCCTAGTTGAAGGCACTAAATTCAGCACATATACAGTTCTTTTTCGATTTCATCTCGGAGAGAACTTGACATTCACGCAATTCAGGTGCTTTCTACGCTTTTCCACTCTGTTTTATGTCTTTTTAATACAATGAGGACATTGCATTAGATAGGCATGGGGGGGTGGATATTTATCTCTGAATTCATTTGTCAGCTCCGTAGATTTGTTTTATTTTCTTTTATATATAAAAAAAAATAAAAAATCAGAATTAGGAAGAGAATTTGGGTTTAAGAAAATTTTTAATCATAAGAAATACTACATTAAGATCTGAACACAAAGACCCCTCAGGTCTTTGAACTTAATTATCCTGTATATCCACTAAAATGTGGATTTGTCTTTGAGTCCTCGCCATTTTAATTCTATTATAATTGGAATAAATAAGTTTGGGTGATAAGTACACGACTTATCAACCCGCCCTCTGATTTGAGGGAATTTTGAGTTTTAAGCATCTACATACTTTCTTTGCACTGACTCGTTATTCTACGATTCTAACGGAAATTGGATAGCTAATGAACCTTCTAGGGTGATATGGCTAGCATGTTATCGTGGGTAACAGCCCATAGGTAGGTTGTCTAGAGCCCAGTCACTGGACCTTTCTCTTTTTGCTGCCTTTAGGTAAATCTTAGACCAGGGAAGCCACCTACTTAAAAAAAAGAAAAAAAAAAATCAAAATCAAAAAGGAGAAAAGAACAAAAAGAAATAAGCCACACTTCGCTGCACGAGTATGGCTGGCAAGTTGTCGGTGGTAACAGCTCATCGACCGGTTGTCCAGAACCCAGCTCAGAAAATGCACTAAAAATTCCCAAAACACTTAGGAAGAAGCGGAGAAGTAGAATAAACCAGGGAGATATACACTGGATTCACCCTTGTGTTGACTCCGTTTAAAAAATAAAAGTAGGGAGAAAGCTACCGGTTGTAAAGATACACCTTTAGGCAGAATTCTTTTTGAGGTCACTTAGAGGCGTAGAAATCCGAAGTCCGTTCTAATTGTCGGTCAACGAGTCTATCACAATCACAATAAGATGCTTAAAACTTAGGGTTCTCATCAAATCTTGGGTGAGTTGAATGGCCGTAGAAAGCCACTCTTAAACCCTAAAATTTGAAAATTCAAAAAAAAAATTAGAAAAGAGTAAAAAGAGAAAAAGAAATTTTTCTTTGAATAAGGTGAGGGTTTGAGGCGGTCTGCCTTTTGGCTGATACCCAGGTACTGTTGTGTCTTTGAAAGTTCAGTTCCTAAGTAGACAATTTCTTAATGATTGAAAATAACTCAGGTCCAAATAATCTAACCTAATTCTTTTATAAATAGCATATAGTTTTTGCTAGGGACTAGCAAAAGATAGGCATGAGGGTATGATGTAAACACATTTACACTACTTAAAATGTCTATTTATGCATGTTCTTAAGCATAGGATTTCATTTCATGATATAAATATTGCATAACATGCATCATCTCGCATTTAGAGTAGTTTGAATAAAATGGAGGTTAATTGTCTCCTTTTATGTGCTTGGACAGGGCAAACATCTTATCAGGGCCTCGGATCAAAGATCCAACCGTATGGATATGATCAGGGAGACGATTGGAGTTCAACGACTCCAAGATCGCCCTAATCAGGCATCCGTAGCATTAGATAGAGACCGGGGAACCTAGAAGATCAAGGGCCAGGATGGTGTAAATCCGCACTTCAGATGACAAATCTGACCACACGGATGAATTCGGATCGACAATCGCAGCCCAACGACACAAAAATCGAGTCAATCCGACATCCGTGGCACCATCTACAACTTCCAGAAGATGGACGGCCAAGATGGCGCCACGTGGTGCCATCTCAGCCGCCCAAATGGCCGCTGGCATTTTGTGAAGGCCCCCGCCCGATCGCTCTCCACCGTCAGATGGAGATCCAACGGCTGTGGCCTCCCGGCGCTTAAAACGTGCGCTCGACCATCCGCGCCCCGCAGCATCGGTCGAGCGCTTACGCGGGCGCGGGGCGCGGGTTCGAGCCACGGCGAGTGGATTGGAGGCGCGGGTAATTGAGGCGCGTGGAGCGTCGGATGCAGATCGTGCGGTCGCGGGCGCCCGATAGCGCCGACTCGCGATTGGACGCCTCGCGTAACGCGCGATCGTATGCGCAGGCGGGCGGGTTGCAGCGGGTGCGGACGCGATTTAAGCCGTCCGATCTCGCGATCGGACTGCTGAAAAGCACTGGACGTGCGCGAGCGTTGAGGAGCGGGCAGCCGAGGAGGCGCGCATGGGCGCGGCGGCGACGGCCACGTCGAGGCTTTAGTGACGAATTTATCCGTCACTAAAGACCCCTTATTTATTATTTTGAAGATGTAATGTCCATTTTGCCCCCACTCCTTGCAACTTTAAAAGGAGACCCCCTCCATACGAAATTCTCATCCCTTCTTTCCTCTCTCTACCCCTCCAAAGCTCAAGAGAAGCTTGTCCCACACCCGGGATGCTTCTCGCGAGATAAAGTCCAATTTTCGTTCCCCTTCGGAAGTGGATCCCGCGACAACGACGGCGTGCTGCTTCGTTCCTGTTCTTCTGCTTCGTCCTCCTTCGTCCCGCTTCATTCTCCTTCGTCCAGGCGTCGTCCCGTTCTGCTCGTCCTCCAAGCAACCGTCGAGGAGGATTTCTCTCTCCCTATTCTTTTTACCGCTTTCTAGTATAGATTTACTGCTTTCTAGATTAATCTACTCGTCCTCCAAGCAATCGTCGAGGAGGACATTTCTCTCTCCATTCTTTTAATGCTTTCTAGAGTAAATTTATCGCTTTCTAGAGTAATTATTTTATGCTTTCTAGTTGTAATGAACAATCTCTTTAATACAAAAATTCCTTATTTATTCTACATCTCATTTTGATTTCTCTGTGTAATATTCTCTTTCTCTCTTACTCTCTCTCTCTCTTCTATTTATTGTAAATAATTAGATGGTTCTAAATTGAATTATTCTGTAACAAATAAAAAGAAACGCGTAGTTTTTAAATCAAACGTCTGCCTCCTTGTGTTCGACCCGGAATTTTAATTTCGGTATAAATTTTATTTGTTGAACACAAATTCTTCGCTTTCGAACTACAACGACAGGTTTTCCAAAATCGAACACGTTAGCGTAGGTTCGCAATCGTTCAACAGATGGTGATCGGTGGCGTCGAGGGGTGTTTTTGAGAAATAAAGAGGGGGAATGGGAGTAGAAGAGAGAGGGAAGCTAACATACCTAATCAAGGACGAAGGGGACAGGGGAGGCATCTGGGCTAGTACGGCCAACGCTGGAGACGAAGATCTCCGTAGATGAGGCGGCGGCGAAGATGAAGGCAGAGGCGGCGTCAGGGCTGGTATGGTGTAAAAACCCGTTCTGATTTGAGCTTTTAAGACGTCTGGATTGTCAGTCAGACGTTTGAACCCCTTCCCAGACGTCTGGAAATTGAAAAATCTGTACGTGTGTTGGTTCTGTGAGCAGTTAGCGTGCAGACCTCTCTCTCTCTCTCTCTCCCTTCTCCTTTTTTCCCCGTCGAAACCCTAACCCCACAGCCTATATAAGAGGCACCCCTTCCTCTCCTCTCCACTCCACCACCACCACCACCATAATCCCCACTCCACTACTGTGAGTTGAGGCGCGCGAGAGCGAGGAGCGGGCGTGAGGAGGAGAGGGTCGAAGTTGTGAGCTTCGTGGAAGCTCGCCGGAGGTGTGCACAGCCACTGTGGTGCGTGTGGGAGGAGGAGAGCGTCGGGGCGTTGTCCCCGACCTTCTCCAACAGTTGGATCCGCGGTGGAGCGCGGCGAGAGAAGTGGGAGCGCGGTCTGGTACTGGAGTTTTTCCAGTATCAGACGTCCAAAGTGCCTTCCGGACGACGGGCTGGACATTTGAAAGTGGGTATTTCGCGAAGGTACGTGTTCCTCGCTGTTATGGCCATGCAGGCCACACCTCAGGTGTGATTTGCTTGGCTAAAAATGGTACGCTGCTTTGTAGTACGAAGGAGCAGCTTTGGGAAGGTGCGCGGCATGCCCTCCCACGCTTTTCGGATGTCTGGACAGCTGCTAGACGATCAAAGGACTAGTCGAACGTCTGGAACTGAGTCTAGATGGTCGCAGAGGAGTCCTGGACATTTGAGATCATCGCAGGAACTTGAGGTGAGTCTCTGATGACTTTTAAGACGTCTGGACTTGTTTCCAGACGTCTGATTTGGGTCTGCAGACACGTTTTTGACCCCTTTAGGGTCCGATCGGGATCCATTTTACGCAAACGAAATATTTGTGGTTTCCTTGTGAGTTCCTCTACATATTAGAAACCTTTATATACTGCTCTGAATATTCCATTGTGATGTGTTCCTTGGTATGAGATTTCGACCTGTTGTGTGTCTGGGGCTTGCAGAAGCACGTGGGTCTACAGTTAGAGCCCTCAGTACTCCCGGATTATCTGGTAGAGTGGTCCACCCCTGTCTTATAAAATATGAATGCATCTATGATAATTAGATAACTAGAAACCTAGGATGTGGCATGAATCCTAGGACGAGAAATAGTTGCATTGTTTGTGTGCGTGATTGAGATTGTATTTATAAATGAATGAGTTGAATTGTTAGCAACTGCCTGTTAATGAATACGAGTTGTCTGTTAGAATATGAGCTGCCTGAGATAACTAAACAGTTACTTGTGATATTGCTTGTTGCATGTGTATAATACGAGAACGGAATTGTGAATGATAAAACTTTGTATGGAATAATATGGTGAATATGAGCATGAACCCTATGGGGAGTTAGGAGTAGAGCTCCTGTGGATGAATGGAAAGGCCTGGAAATGTGGACGGGAAGTGTGCTGGCCCTTAGTACGTGGTACCAAGGAGAGCGACTGCCCCCTTTTTAGTGTAGAGCGGAGCTAACTGCCCTTGGGTTGGGACCTGGGGTTAGGATTGGCCACTCTACACCAACTTTTGTTGGCCATCGCGTACGTGGTACCGAGGTGAGCTACTAGTGTAGGGAGGGAGCTAGCCACTCCATGGGGCCCGGAGTTCAGCTAGCCACCCTACACCGACTTGTTAGGTTGTTAAGACCCGTGCTGTTTGAGCCCTTTAAGACGTCTGGAACTTGGGTCCAGACAGTACGCATCCCTCGTTTTCTTCTCCTTCTCTCTCCTCTCGCTCGACGAAAACCCTAGCCCCACACCTTATATAAGCCCTCCTCTCCCTCATTTCACCCACTTCCCAGCCACTTCCTTCTTCTACCCTCCAGCGAGCGCAACCGAGGGCGAACAGCGGAGAAGAGTGACGTCAGAGGAGAGGAGGAGCAGCGTGAGAAGGAGAGGAGAGAAGGCTTGTGAGCTCACATGGGAGCTCGCCGGTAAGCTCACAGCCGGTCGGTGAGTGCGCAAGGCGGAGGAGAGTGTCAAGGAGGTCCTCCCCGACACTGCTGCAGCCGGAGCAGCAGGCGAGCGGGCACGACGCGAGAAGGCGAAGCCAGGTTCTGGTTCTGGGATTTTCCCATAATCAGATGTCTTGGGTGACCGCCAGACGACGGTGAGGACGTCTGGAGGAGGTTCCAGATGACTGAGAGGTAAGCTTCGTGAACGTACGTCTCCTTTGTGGATACGACCATGCAGATCGTTCCGCCGAGGCGCTGTTTCGTGCCTTATTGAGAAGATTTCGCTTGATTTGCGTAGAGGTTGCTTCGGGAAGGCGTGGGACATGCCCTCCCATGCAGTTTGGACGTCTGGGCGAGGCACCAGATGACGGGAAGCGTTTCCAGACGTCCGAAGAGGTTGTCGGACGTCCGGAACTGGGTCCAGACGGTCCAGTGGAGTTTTTGGACGTCTGAGGAGTAGCGCAGAACTGAGGTATGGCTCTGGACTCTTTTAAGATGTCTGGAAGGTGTTCCAGACGTCTGATTTGAGTCAGAATCCCTATTTTTGACCTGTTTATTGAGGTTCAATTTCTGCAATTAATATACCGTTGTTTTCCGTATGGTTTCCTCTACTTGTTAGAAGATTGTCTATACTGTTCTGAGTAGTCTCTTGTAATTGATCCTTGTGATAGGACCTTGTTCCGTTGCGGGTTTGGGGTTTGCTGAGGCGCGTGAACCTGCCGATCAAGCCCCCATTACTCCTGGGTTTACTGTAGAGTGGCTTTCCCTAGTTTAATTACAAACCTGAATGCATGTGTGGAATGAATGATTAGATCCTAGGATATGGCATGAATCCTAGGACTAGAAATACTGGAATGTTTGTAGTGAATGTATGGATTGCAGTCTTGAATGAGTAGATAGAATGATAACAATTGCCTGTAAATGAATAACAGCTACCTGTGAAATGTAAAGTATTTGTGCTAGCAAACTGTTGCACGTGGATTCCTGTTGTTTACGTTAAATGACATAATATGAGCTGCATGTATATGAATTGGAAATGGAAAGGTGAATGTCGGAAATACGAGCTACCTGTGAATAACCTGAATATGGGAATGTGAACAATAGAATTTCAATTTGCATGTGTATAACCTGAGAAGGGAAATAGAAATGATGAAACCTGGTATGGAATGGCCTGAGGAATATGAGCATGAACCCTACGGGGAATTAGGAGATGAGCTCCTAGAATTAAATGGAATGGATCTGGGAATGTGCTGGCCCTTGAGTACGTGGTACCAAGGGGAGCGCATGTTACCTCTTAGTGTAGAGGGGAGCTAGCTGCCCTTGGGTTGGGACCCGGGGTTAGGATTGGCCACTTTGCACCGACTCTGTGGCCCTCGTGTACACTGTACCGGGGAGAGCCACTAGTGTAGGGAGAGAGCTAGCCACCCCACGAGGCCCGGGGTTCAGCTAGCCGCCCTACACCGACTTGTTAGGCCCACTGGGAAAACCAGGGTAGTCAGGCGAGGGTGGGTGGACTATGGAGGGGCGAGACCCCTGTTTGGTTCTTAGGGGCTAGACCCCTATTACTGAGAGGGCTATGCCCTATACTGGTTCCGTGCTGTGCTGTGGGCGCACTCGCTAATGGAAATGACTGATCGCGTGCCAGTGCGGGGTAGGTACCCGTGCATTTATCGCGCGTGTCGTAGTCACCGTTACGTCTGTCCGTGACCTTGGTGTGGTTGATTGGGTGTAGGACCACCACGGGGGACTCTCCCGGCCAGGAGAGCACCACGTGCGACTTCTACTCTTAGGAAAAGACTGCAATCAAGATCGTTCTCACGAGGAACATTCGAGATCAAGAAAGAGACCTGATAATTAAATTAAGTGGTGAAAGAAAGAACAATCAGTTAAAGAAAGAAAGAAATTGAAAACACACAGCTACCTGTCCACCTTTACTGCTTTAGTAGTTGGTTGCCACTCTACTCAGCGTTCACTGACGTTTGTACTCATAACCTTTTTCAGGTCTAGGTGTTGAGCAGCCAGAGCACACGGCTGCAGAGGGTGCTGGGTCCAGTAGAGCCCAGTAGTTGTAGTTCTTTGGTACTCGTTTGTAGTAGTGAGTAGCCTCTTGTACTTTTATATTCTGCACTTTTTCGTTCGGCACATTATATTCCTGTACCCGTTTACTTTCCTACTGTTGTGGTGGTGTGTACTGTAGTAGTTTACTTCTTTACTGTTGTACTTTTGTTACTGTTAGTTGCTAGATGGTGAATGTCGTGTAACGACCCGATTCCCGAGTCCCTACGAGACACGAGAACCGGACCGACTCGACTAATCCCAAGACCTAGTCGTCCAACGAGGAAGTAACCAAAAGAGCAGTAAAATAAACCACATTCAGCATGAATATAACTAACAGTAAGAAAATACAGCAGTAAGAAAAGAAATCACTACAGTATATACCACCACAACAGTAGAACAACATTCGTAACATAATATGAACTGCAGGTAAAGAAAGGTATAGCAGAAATAAGAACTACTCACTACAGTGGAACAAAAAGAGGTACAAGAGAACAGTGGTAACTCTACTGGACCCTACTCGGCCCAGCGTCCTCTGCAGCCGCTGACCCTGGCTGCTCAGCACCTGGTCCTGAAAGGTAACGAGTGTAACACGTCAGCAAAACACTGAGTAGAGTGGCAGCTAAACTAAAGAAACAGTAAAGTGTACAGTAGCTGTTTTAATTTTCTTTCTTCCTTTATTTACGTCCTTCTATTGTTTCACAATTTATCTATTTCTCAGATCCTTCACTTGATCTCGAATGTTCCTCGTGGGAACGATCTTGATTGCAGTCTTTTCCGAACAGTAGAAGTAGCACGTTGTGCTCTCCTGGCCGGGAGAGTCCCCCGTGGTGATCCTACTCTCAGTCAACCACCCCAAGGTCACTGACAGACGTAACAGTGACTATGGCACGCGCGGTAAACGCACGGGTAGCTAACCTGCACTGGCACGCGATCAGTCGTTTCCGTTAACGGGTGCGCCAAAAGCACAGCACGGAACCAGTACAGGGCAGAGCCCTCTCAGTAACAGGGGTCCAACCCCTCCACAATAACCAAACAGGGGCCTTGCCCCTCCACAGTCCGCGCACCCTCGCCTGACTACCCTGGTTTGCCCCAGTGGGCCTAACAAGTCGGTGTAGGAGGCTAGTAGAACCCCGGGGCCCGTGGGGTAGCTAGTACCTCCCTACACTAGTAGCTCTCCTCGGTACTACGTACACGAGGGCCAGCAAGTCGGTACAGAGTGGCCAGTCCTAACCCCGGGTCCCTGGGGCGGCTGGCTCCGCTCTGCACTAAACAGGGGGACAGTCGCTCTCCTTGGTACTCCGTACTCAAGGGCCAACTCACTTCCCCAATCCTATTCCATTCACTTTCCAGGAGTTCTACTCCTAATTCCCCGTAGGGTTCCAGCTCTTTAACTCAGCGCATTCCGGTTTCACCTTTCCAGTTTCACGTTCATACATCCCATATTCTTAATCATGTTCATTTATTCATAACAGGCAGTTGTTAATTCAATTCACAGGCAGCTATTAATTCACTTCACAGGCAGCTATTATTTCCTTTCCACATTTTCCAAGACTGCAGTATTCATACATTCCACTAGTTTTCCCGTTCTAGGATTCATGCCATATCCTAGGATCTATCATACAATCTAGTTTTCCAGCCCTAGGATTCATGCAACACCCTAGGATCTACCATTCAATCTATTTCTCATTCCTAGGATTCATGCAATGTCCTAGGTTCTATTTATGGTTTCATAATTTAACAGATTATACTTAAAGCCACTCTACCGGTTACAACAGGCGAACTGGGGGCGTGGTCGAGAATCCCACGCGCCTCCGCAACCCCCGGGACTGCAACGGTACGAGGTCCTATAACAAGAATCAAACACAAGGAGTGTCTCAAAACAGTGTATAGCTACTGTAGACGGGTAGAGGATTTAATTCCGAAAAGGATGCAACTCGAAACGCGGAAAACGGAACCCGAACGGGCCCTAAACGGGTCGAAAACGACGAAATAGTGCAAAATCAGAAGTCTGAAACTTCTTCCAGACGTCTTAAAAAGTGGATCAGGAATTACCTTGCTCTGTGTGGGCTCTCAGACGTCCAGAAGCTTGTGGGGGCGTCTGGCCTAGTTCCCAGACATCCGATGGTCACCCCGGACGTCTGGATGTCGCTCCCGTCGTTTGGTACTACAGCCAGACGTCTGATTCGCGTTGGATGGAGAATCACCGAACCTGCGCGTACCCATCTCTCTCTCTCTCTCAGTACGGTCAGTCGAAAGGAAGGAAGGAAGACGGAAAAACTCACCTTTCAGACGTCTGTACAGTCCTCCAGATGCCTCCCCCTCCGTCTGGCTAAAGCCCAGACGTCTGATTCTGGAAAAGTTTCCAGAACCAGGGCGTGACTCTCCCTCCGCTCACGACGCTCGGCCGCGCCGCGAGTGCTCCGTCTGCTGCTTGAGCTGCAGCAGGCCTCCCGCGCCACTCCGCGCCCGCTGCGCCCTCGCCGGCCGGCTTCGGCTGCCCCGGCAGGATCGAGCCCTCACGGCTGACGCCTCCTCCCCCGCGTAGCACCTCCTCCCGCCCCCGCTGCGGCTGTCGCCGTCGCCGCTCACCCTCGCGCTCGCTCTCACGCACTGGCTGGAAGGAGAAAAGGAAGGAGACGGAGGCGACGAGAGTGAGGGAGAGGGCGTGGCCTTTTAAGGCCGCGCGAGGAGGAGAGAGAGAGAGCGCGACAGAGGGCGCAGGAGGGAGAGGGAAAAAGAGAGAGAGGGAATTTCCGCAGGTCTGCACGCTCAGGCGCGCAGACGAAACGATCGTGCCAAAATAACTGATTTCCAGACATCTGTAAATGATCCCAGACGTCTGGTCCGACGTCTGGAGGTGATTCCAGACGTCGTGCCAAAATAACCGATTTCCAGACGTCTGGAAATGATCCCAGACCTCTTGTTCGACGTCTGGAGGTGATTCCAGACGTCTGGTCCGACGTCTGGGCCACCTCCCAGACGTCTTAAAAGACGTCTGGAGCGCGCGTTCATAACATGTGGTTTATTTTATTATTTTTTGGTTACTTTCTCGTTGGACGACTGGGTCTTGGAATCAGTCGAGTCGGTCCGGTCTCGTATCCTGTAGGGATTCGGGAATCGGGTCATAACAAGATGGTATTAGAGCAAGGTCGTCCCGAGAAGTTAATCAACTAGCTTGAGAATAACCAATTCACGTGCTTGTAACTAGAGTAACCACCATAACGTACCTCTTGACATCTGTTCTGAGGTTCTTTTGCTGATTGTCAGTTAGATTTGACGTCTTCCTGTTCCATTTTTCGCATCTCCTTGAAGGAGATGCCTCGATGTGGAGTCAGTGAGGCGGGTCGCGGACGCGGCCGAGGACGAGGTTGGAGGGGCGGACACATTGAGCCCGTCATCTCAGTGGCTCAGCCACTACTTCTGGGCGTTCAGGCCCGTGACCTCGCCCAACTGATACGGGAGATCGTACGAGAGAAGCTCCACCCGCCTCCACGGGCGCCTCTCCCTGGGGCTGAGGAGGGGGAGTCCTTTGTGGGATAACGAGATGGACACAACGCTGGACGTGGGGGAGGGGGTGATCCTCCACCGCTCCCACAGTCCTCTGACACTTCCGAGCACGAGCCCTCCTTGCCTGGAGGCATACCAGCTTCCCCACTTCAGCGCCACTATGAGCTTTTCGGACAGTTTCGAAAGCTGAAGCCCCCCTCCTTCAAGAGGGATGAGGACCCGACCGAGGCGGAGGACTGGCTCGAGCAGATAGAGAAGGTGTTTGACACCCTTCGCCCCCTTACAGAGTGCCGCATGGCCTTTGCCACGTACCAGTTGGAGAGCGCGGCACACAAGTGGTGGAGGGCGATCAGAGGTCAGGAGAGGGTCGAGCCGACCTGGGACCAGTTTGTCACCCTCTTCTGCGAGCAGTACTTTCCCCATTCGTGGCAGGATCAGAGGAGGCAAGAGTTCCACACTCTCCGCAAGGGGACGATGATCGTGAGCGCGTACCGCACGCGTTTTCTGGAGCTGCCTCGTTTCGCCGTGACAGCTGTAGCTACGGAGGAGGAGCACCTTTGGAGGTTCACCGAGGGGCTCCGGCCTGCTATTCGGGGATATGTCAAACCCCTGAAGCTGCCTACGTCCTCGAGAGTGGTGGAGGCAGCTATGACATATGAGGAGACTAACCTGGCCACACATGACACTGACAGCAGATGGAAGAGGCCCTACTAGCCAGACTACTCACAGGGCCAGCAAGAGAGGAGGCATGCGGCGCCCGTAGGAGATCCATCACGCTTTGTGGGGCCATCAGTGGCCTTTGGGGGCCCCCAACAGGGGTCAACTGCCAGCATTGGACCCCCGCCCAGCCGTCAGCAGGGATCTACCGAGGGCAGGAGTTGAATTCCCCTTTGCTACCAGTGTGGCCAGTCGGGCAACATCAGGAGGGACTACCCGTCTAGGGCTGGAGGTCAGCAGATGCTCCCCGCACCGAGCACTAGAGGACGAGCAGGAGGCCGTGGTTCCCAGGTGCGTGGGGAGGTCAACAGTTGCGGGGAGGGTACCGGCCAATGGCTACCCGTCCGACGCAGAGCGTGGTTGCTTCGTTCGCACCTAGAGCTGAGGGGCGTATCAACGCCTTGACACACAGAGACGCCAGAGCTTCAGGTTCAGTGGTGGCATGTATGGTTACAGTTTCCGGCAGACTAGTTTACACACTTTTTGATTCCGGCACCACGCACTCGTTTGTTGCTGCTAGTTTTGCTGTCAGTTTGGGGCAGGACTGTGTGTTATTAGAGGATCCATTTGTGATCAGAGGTCCGGGTGACCAGCTGTTTGTAGCTGAGGAGGTTTATACAGGCTGTGAGGTCAGTGTTGGGGGACACAGCCTCCCCGCTAATCTGATTGTACTACCGATGGAGGACTTTGGCGTGATTCTGGGGATGGACTGGCTGTCCGATTACCACGCTTTGGTAGACTGTTTTGAGAGGAAGATCGTCTTCTCCATACCGGAGATGTCTTCTTTTGAGTTTCATGGACAGCTAGTGGACAGAGGCTTCAGGTGTATTTCTGCACTTCAGGCGGCAAGACTTTTGGGCCAGGGGTGCGAGGGCTTTCTGGTTTGTGTAGTGGCAGAGCCCAGCCCCGTGGCAAACTTGCAGAGTATCCCGGTAGTCAGGGAGTACCCTGACGTGTCTCTAGAGGAGCTGCCAGGACTACCGCCTGAGCGTGAGATCGAGTTCGAGATCTCACTGGTACCGGGGACCTGCCCCATTTCTACAGCACCTTACAGGATGGCACCACTTGAGCTACGAGATCTCAAGTCCTAGTTGCAGGACCTTCTGGAGAAGGGCTTTGTAAGGCCCAGTGCATCTCCATGGGGAGCCCCAGTATTATTTGTGAAGAAGAAGGATGGTACCCTACGCCTTTGTGTGGACTACAGACAGCTGAATAGGGTTACCATCAAGAACAGATATCCGCTGCCGAGGATTAACGACTTGTTTGACCAGTTGCGAGGTGCCACGGTATTCTCCAAGATAGACTTGAGGTCTGGCTACCACCAGTTGAAGATCAAGGAGATCGATGTCTCCAAGACAGCTTTCCGCACCCGGTATGGACACTATGAGTTTTTGGTCATGCCGTTTGGGCTGACCAACGCCCTCGCTACTTTCATGGACTTGATGAACCGGGTGTTCAGACTGTATCTGGATCAGTTCGTGGTGGTATTTATTAATGATGTGCTCATCTACTCGCGGGATCAGACGCAGCACGGACAGCACTTGCGGATGGTTTTGGACACATTGAGACGTCATATGCTATATGTCATGTACAGCAAGTGAGAGTTCAGCTTGAGGGAGGTGACCTTCTTAGGTCATGTGATTTCAGGGGATGGCTTGGCTGTGGACACAGCCCAGGGTGAGGCAGTGCTCAGGTGGGAGAGATCATGTACAGTGACAGAGATCCACAATTTCTTGGGACTAGCAGGTTACTATCGGCGGTTTATCAGGGGCTTCTCATAGATTGCACGTCCTGTGACACAGTTGACCTGGAAGGACGTGCCCTTTTCTTGGACAGATGCTTGTGAGGCGTGTTTTCAGGAGTTGAAGGAGAGGCTGACTTCAGCTCTCGTGCTTACCATCCCAGACAGTAGTGGCGGGTTCGTTGTGTACACGGACGCCTCTTTGCTTAGGTTAGGGGGTGTGCTCATGCAGCGGGGTCACGTTGTCGCTTACGCTTCGCAGCAACTAAAGCCCCATGAGCATAGCTACCCTACCCACGACCTAGAGCTGGCAACTGTCGTCTTCGCACTGAAGACTTGGAGGCACTACCTGTACGGTGACACTTTTGAGATTTTCACATATCATAAGAGCCTCAGATACTTGTTTGATCAGAAGGAGCTTAACATGAGACAGAGGCGTTGGTTAGAGCTCCTGAAGGACTATGACTGCAGCATTTCCTATCATTCGGGGAAGGCCAATGTGGTGGCTGACGTCTTGAGCCGGAAGGTGCCTGCACACTTGGCCAGTTTACAGGCACAAAGTTGGAGACTCATGGAGGAGATAGGCAGTTGGCGACCCCTAGAGTTACTGGGGCACTGTGGGGCAGTGACTGTGACACGATAGATGAGGCCAGAGCTGATAGACCGCATCATCACATGACAGATGGCAGACCCGTACCTGCAGTCATTGCGTGACAAAGTACTATCAGGGGACCTTGGAGACTTCTCCTTTACTGACGAGGTGCTGCACATGAGGGGACGTTTGTGTGTTCCCAGGGACGAGGAGCTATTGAGAGAGATCCTGACTGAGGCACACGGTTCCAAGTTCACCATACATCCCGGGAATACAAAGATGTATCACGATTTGTGACGTGACTTTTAGGGGAGGGGAATGAAGCGGGATGTAGGTGAGTTCGTACAGCAGTGTTTAGTGTGTCAGCAGGTGAAGGTCGAGCATCAGAGGCCTGCAGGGCCGTTGCAGCCACTTCTAGTGCTAGAGTGGAAGTGGGAGAGCATCACTATGGACTTAGTGGTGGGCTTGCCAGTTACCCAGCGAGGACACAACACAGTCTGGGTGATTGTAGACAGATTGACGAAGACGGCACGATTTTTGCCGATCCGAGTCACTTTGGGACCAGCACAGTTTGCAAAGAGGTATATCCGTGACGTGGTACGTCTACACGGAGTTCCGCAGGAGATTGTATCCGATCGGGATACTTGCTTTACGTCCCAGTTTTGGGATGAGTTTCAGCATACTTTGGGGACACTGTTGAGGTTTAGTACAGCATACCACCCCCAGATGGACGGACAGTCGGAGCGCACGATACAGATGCTTGAGGACCTTTTGCGTGCCTGTGTATTGGACTGGAGGGGCTCTTGGGAGGAGCACTTGCTCCTAGCGGAGTTTGCATATAATAACAGCTATCACTTGAGCATCGGCATGGCACCCTACGAGGCTCTGTACAGACGGAGGTGTACTGCACCCTTGAGTTGGGTTAAGGTGGGGACCAAGTGGGAGGTTGCCCCAGGTTGATCCGGTAGAGTCAAGAGGTGTTTGAGCAGATACACAAACGACTCCGCATTGTCAGGAGCAGACAGAAGAGCTATGCAGATCGGAAGCGCAGAGAGGTGCAGTTTGAGGTTGGGGATCACGTCTTCCTTCGCGTTTCGCCCATGAAGGGCCTACAGCGGTTTGGGGTGAAAGGGAAGCTTGCGTCGAGGTTTGTAGGGCCCTTTGAGGTCCTGGAGTGGGTTGGACCCATTGCTTACAGGCTTTCCTTCCTCCCCAGCTTTTTGGTGTGCACGATGTGTTCCACATGTCCAACCTCAGGAAGTACGTCGCCGATCTCAGTCACATTCTGAGCCACGAGAGTGTCGAGGTGGGTGACGACCTGACCTACCCCGAGCGACCAGTGTAGATACTAGACAGAGCCATCCGAAGTCTGAGACGGAAGCAGGTAACCCTAGTGAAGGTCTTGTGGAGGAGCCAGAGGTACGAGGAGGCTACCTGGGAGCCTGAGGCGACGATGCGAGAGCGGTACCCGGAGCTCTTTAAGGGTACGTCTTTTCAAACTGGGTTTGGTCCTCTTTGAGTTTGTTATGCGTATGCTGTTCTTTTTCTGCACCTTAGCTAGCTCAAGTTTCGGGGACGAAACTTTCTTTGAATTTGTTATGTTCTTAAGACCCGTGCTGTTTGAGCCCTTTAAGACGTATGGAACTTGGGTCAGACAACTGGAAATCGAAATTTTTGTGCACGAGCTCGCGTCTGTGCGTATGCTGCGCGCAGATAGTACGCGTCCCTCGTTTTCTTCTCCTTCTCTCTCCTCTCGCCCGATGAAAACCTAACCCCACACCTTATATAAGCCCTCCTCTCCCTCAGTTCACCCACTTCCCAGCCACTTCCTTCTTCTACCCTCCAGCGAGAGCAACCGAGCGGCGAACGGCGGAGAAGAGTGGCGTGAGAGGAGAGGAGGAGCAGCGTGAGAAGGAGAGGAGAGAAGGCTTGCGAGCTCACGTGGGAGTTCGCCGGTGAGCTCACAGCCGGTCGACGCGTACGTAAGGCGGAGGAGTGTGTCGGGGAGGTCCTCCCCAACACTGCTGAAGCAGGCGAGCGAGCACGATGCGGCCACGCACGACGCGAGAAGGCGAAGGCAGGTTCTGGTTCTGGGATTTTCCCAGAATCAGACATCTGGGGTGACCGCCAAACGACGGTGAGGATATCTGGAGGAGGTTCTAGACGACTGAGAGGTAAGCTTCGCGAACGTACGTCTCCTTTGCGAATACAGCCATGCAGGCCGTTCCACCGAGGCGCTGTTTCGTGCCTTATTGAGAAGATTTCACTTGATTTGCGTAGAGGTTGCTTCGGGAAGGTGCATGACATGCCCTCCCATGCAGTTCGAATGTCTAGGCGAGGCACTAGTTGACAGGAAGCGTTTCCAGACATCCGGAGAGGTTGTCGGACGTCTGGAACTGGGTCCAGATAGTCCAGCGGAGTTCCTGGACTTTTGAGGAGTAGTACAGAACTAAGGTATGGCTCTGGACTCTTTTAAGACGTTTGGAAGGTGTTCCAGACGTCTGATTTGAGTCAGAATCCCTATTTTTGACCCATTTATTGAGGTCCGATTTTCGCAATTAAGATACCATTTGTTGAACGATCGAATTACTACGCTAACGTGTTTGGTTTTGGAAAACCTGTCGTTGTAGCTTGAAAGCGAAGAATTCGTGTTCAACAAATAAAATTTATACCGAAATGAAAATTCCAGGTCGAGCACAGGGAGGCAGACATTTGATTTAAAAACTAAGCATTTCTTTTTATTTGTCACGAAGTAATTTAATTTAAAACTATCTAATTATTTACAATAAATAGAAGAGAGAGAGAGGGTAAGAGAGAGAGAGAATATTACACATAGAAATCAAAATGAGATGTAGAATAAATAAAGAATTTATCATTGAGGAGATTGTTCATTACAACTAGAAAGCATAAAACAATTATACTAGAAAGCGATAAATTTACTCTAGAAAGCATTAAAACAATGAAGGGAAAAATGTCCTCCTCGACGAATGCTTGGAGGACAAGCAGAACTACACTGGAAAGCAGTAAATCTATATTAGAAAGCAGTAAAAAGAATAGGGAGAGAGAAATCCTCCTCGACGGTTGCTTGGAGGACGAGCCGAACAGGACGACGCCTAGACGAAGGAGGACAAAGTAGGACGAAGGAGTACAAAGCAGAAGAACGGGAACGGAGCAGCATGCTGTCGTCGTCACGAGATCCACTTTCGAAGGGGGGCGAAAATTTGGACTTTATCTCGCGAGAAGCATCCCGGGTGTGGGACAAGCTTCTCTTGAGCTTTGGAGAGATAGAGAAGAGAAGGAAGGGATGAGAATTTCGTGTGGAGGGGGTCTCCTTTTATAGTTGCAAGGAGTGGGGGCAAAATGGTCATTACATCTTTAAAATAATAAATGAGGGGTATCTAGTGATGGATAAAACCGTCACTAAAGCCCCAACGTGGGCGTAGCACCTGCGCCCACACGCGCCTCCTCAGCTGCCCTCTTTCTCAACGTCTGCGCACGTTCTTTAATTCTCAGCCGTCCGATCGTGAGATCGGATGGCTTAAGACGCGCCTGACCCACTCGCAACGCACCCGCCCGACGCGTGCAATAGCACGTGAACGCTATCCGGCGTGCGGTCGTTGGATTGCGATTTGACGGTTGATAATAGCGCGCCCGCTCTCTTCAGAATTCGCTTGGCGAGGCTCGAATGTGCGCCAGCACCTCACGATAAGGCACTGGATCGCTGCGCTGCCTCGCCCAAAAGGTCGCGCGGATGATTTCAACGAGCCACGTCCACAGCCGTTGGATCGAGATCCAACGGCGGAGAGGGAGCGGGTGCGGGGTCTTCAGAGAATGTATGCGGCCATTTGGGCGGCCGAGATGGCACCACGTGGCGCCATCTTGGCCGTCCATCTTTTGGACGTTGTAGATGGTGCCACGAATGTTGGATTGACTCGATTTTTGCATCGTTAGACTGCGATCGTCGATCCGAATTCATCCGTGTGGTCGGATTTGTCATTTGAAGTGCGGATTTACACCATCCTGGCCCTTGATCTTCTAGGGTTCCCCGGCCACTATTTGATGCTACGGATGCCTGATTAAAGCGATCTTGGAGTCGTTGAACTCCAATCGTCACCTTGATCACATCCATACGGTTGGATCTTTGATCCAAGGCCCCGATAAAATGTTTGCCATGTCCAAGCACATAAAAGGAGACAATTAACCTTCATTTTATTCAAACTAATCTAAATGCAAGATGATGCATGTTATGCAATATTTATATCATGAAATGCAATCTTATGCTTAAGAACATGCATAAATAGACATTTTAAGTAGTGTAAATGTGTTTACATCATACCCCCATGCCTATCTTTTGCTAGTCATTAGCAAAAACTATATGCTATTTATAAAAGAATTAGGTTGGATTATTTGGGCATGAGTTATTTTCAATCATTAAGAAATTATCTACTTAGGAACTGAACTTTCAAAGACACAACAGCGTTCGAGTATCAGCCGAAATGCAGACCGCCTCAAGCCCTCGCCTTATTCAAAGAAAAATTTCTTTTTTCTCTTTTTCTAATTTTTTTGATTTTCAAATTTTAAGGTTTAAGAGTGGCTTTCTACAGCCATTCAACTCACCCAAGATTTGATGAAAACCCTAAGTTTTAAGCATCTTATTGTAATTGTGATAGACTCGTTGACCGGTAATTAAAACGGACTTCGGATTTCTACGCCTTTAAGTGACCTCAAAAAGAATTCTTCCTAAAGGTGTATCTTTACAACCGGTAGCTTTCTTCCTACTTTTATTTTTTTTACGGGGTCAACACAAGGGTGAATCTAGTGTATATCTCCCCGGTTTATTCTACTTCTCCGCTTCTTCCTAAGTGTTTTGGGAATTTCTTTAGTGCATTTACTGAGCTGGGTTCTGGACAACCGATCGACGAGCTGTTACCACCGACAACTTGCCAGTCATACTCGTGCGGTGAAGTGTGGCTTATTTCTTTTTGTTCTTTTCTCCTTTTCTTTTTGATTTTTTTATTATTATTATTATTTTTTAAGTAGGTGGCTTCCCTGGTCTAAGATTTACCTAAAGGTAATAAAAAGAGAAAGATCCAGTGATTGGGCTCTGGACAACCTACCTATGGGCTGTTACCCACAATAACTTGCCAGCCATATCACCCTAAAAGGTTCATTAGCTACCCAATTTCCGTTAAAATCGTCGAACAACGAGTCAGTGCAAAGAAAGTGTCTAGATGCTTAAGACTCAAAATTCCCTCAAATCAAATGGCGGGTTGATAAGTCGTGTACTTATCACCCAAACTTATTTACACCAATTATGATAGAATTAAGATGGCGAGGACTCGAAAGACAAATCCACATTTTAGTGGATACACGGGCTGATTAAGTCCAAAGACCTGAAGGGTCTTTGTGTTCAAATCATAATGTAATATTTCTTAAGATTGAAAATTTTCTTAAACCCAAATTCTCTTTCTTAATTCCGAATTTTTTTTTTATAAAAGAAAATAAAACAAATCTACAGAGCTAACGAATGAATTCAGAGATAAATATCTACCCCCCCATACCTATCTAATGCAATGTCTTCATTGTATTAAAAAGACATAAAATAGAGTGGAAAAGCGTAGAAAGCACCTGAATTGCGTGAATGTCTAGTCCGCTCCGAGTTGAAAACTAAAAAGAACTGTATATGCGCTGAGTTTAGTACCTTCAGCTAGGCACACTATACAAAGAAAAGAAATGAAGAATTCACAAGTGCAGGTCAGAATCAAAATAACAGAAGAATCCTCTGACCTATCAACAGAGGTCCACATATGTGGACCAAATTGTGGTGCAGACCCATCCCCCATAATCGAGAATATCTTAGGTTCTAGATAAAAATTACCCAAAACCTAAAATCAAAATGCAAACGGGGTCGGGCCTACGATTTATGAGGATGCAACCCAAGACCAAAAAGTTGGGTTACAGAGAATTGAAGCTCAAAAGGATAATCGTTGAATGTGTGCTTGGGTTTGACATCCTCAAAACAAATGTCGTAAGGGTTCTGATTTGATGGTTTCAACTTAAAAGGAACCCTTAGACTCAATCTTCCATTTCCTCCAAAATTAACTTCCCAATTCAGAACTTCCCAGCTCCTATCCTCCTCATTCAGCATGTCGAATTCCATGACCTCTTGTATATTAATCACCCCATCTGAAATCTCCAAGTCTAAATGATGTGGCAGAATCAAAATTGACTTGGGTCTAATTATCTTAGAATTAGAATCATCAATAAGCTCAACGGGGTGTAACTGACAATCAGGGCATTGAATTGAATCCTCCAGAAAATGTAATTCTGGATCCGTAATGTGTGCCCTAAGATCAGTTTCCTCAATTATTGGGCTATCAAATGATCTATTAGATTCCTCAGGTCCAATCAACTCACAAAAATCGTGTTCTGAAAACTCGTGTGAGACTTCGCAACTTGAATCTTCACCATCAAAGAAATTAGGATCCGTATCAATGTATGTCCCAAAATCTTTTGTCACTTTCTGTTCCAAGGAGACATACGTTTCCTTGTAACCCGACTCAAGGATCTTAGGTGAAGAAATCAAATCATCCTTAATTGGTTGCTTTAATTCAATCTGGTCAGCCTCGTAACACGTGTCCCCCCAAACAGGTGCCTGAGCGGGTTCTGTCATTGGCTTTCCTGAAGAGGGTTCATCCTGGGAATCATCCCATGATTGAATCAAAGCAGCCACGAATCTCATCCTCAATTTCTTTAATTTCCCAAGTAGAAACTCACCTGGGTTCTTATCCTTAACATCTTGGAGCCAATCCAACAAAGACTTATTCAAATCATCAATCATTTCAATCAGAGGCTCCAATCTCTCAATGTAAGGTATTGGCTAAACTTCTAAAGATAGTATGATATTCATCAAGTTAGCCAGAACTTTATCTTGAACCTGATTAACTTGAACCAAATGAGTTGGTTCAGGATTGGGCGGGTTTGACATCAATGCAGAGGAATTAACGAATTGAGATTCGTTATACCCTTCCTGATAATAGGTCATTTCAGATTGTTCAAAAGATGGTGATGACCTAAAGGCAGTGAAATTAGAGGATGGGTAAGGATCGGTGTATCCTTTTTTATTGTAGATCGTATTAGGTTGTTCATGAAAGGAAGACGATCTATAATCGATGTAGCTCTGAGAATGATAGAAATCAGAATCAAAGTGTTCAGGGTTAGACCCCAAACACGGAGGTCTGGAATTATATCCCCAATCCGAATTATCCCAACTAACTGATGGTTGATTACAGTACGAGTCGGGATAATCGTCATGTTGAGAATAATTCACAACATGAGGGAAAGAGTGGGAATGCGTGAAATATGTGGAATGATTCATGAGACATGGGAGGAAGAAAGGTGCCCTGCAATACAAACAATCAAACATGTCCTTAATTGGGTTAACCTACAGACCTACAGACTCCCAAAACCCGTCTTGAGATAAAGAAATGATTTGATCTACTTCTGTCTGTTCAATCCAACCAATTAGAATGAGGGACTGGGGAGAAGGTTCTTCCTTCAGCTTGCGCCTCCGGTTCCTAGTGTACCCCCCAGCCGCGATCGTTTGATTCTGCTCCCCTAGCTAGACATCAGTTTGAACAGTAGAAATAGACTAATCGAAAATAATCTCGTTCTGGGTTCTAAAGAGCGAGTCCAATCCTTAAGGCCAACATCTACTTTGTTTTATTTAGGGCTAGGTTTGAATTTGCTTTGGAATGTGATGGGCCCTTTAAATGGGTTGTGCCCTTAATGATTGATTGATTTGTGTGTGCGTGCACAACCAATGGTTTTCAAGCAAGATTATTTTTGATGTGGTGAATTTTAAGGTTCAAATCTTGCTTAGTAGCTTTTAGGATTCAACTTTAGGTGTTTTCAAACAAGTTTCGTTGGCACACCAGGTTTTACAAGCACAGGTGAAGATGTCTTCCTTTGAAGCTTAAAAAGAATATGGAGTGCCTGGTAAATCTCTAAGAGTTGAACTTAAGTGGCAGCTACTTAATGAGTTGATTTTATTTGAAGTGGTGCAACCCAATCAACTTAAACAATTGGCCTGTTGCACCACTTAATTAGGCACACAAATGATTACCTAATCTGATTTTTACTCAATTATATGTTTGAATGTGTGTACCGACTCCTAATACTGGTTGAGTTAGAAAATCAGACGAGGTTGTGTACCTCTGTGAGATTTTTTTTTTTAATTTTTCTTTTTTAATGTGAGGGTTGGGGTGAGTATGGATGTCAAACAACAAACAATCTAACCTTAAAGTTTATAAAAACACCTAGGTTGATTGATGTTTGAATTATTATGTTGTGGAATGAAATCTAATAGGTGGGAGGTGGGGGCTAACTTATAAAACCTTCCGCAGCACTTTTCTCCAATCTACCGCTTTTGCCTGTCTCGAAAGAGTACCTGCAATTACAATAAGAAAAGAGAAAAGTAATGTAAATGATTTGTAAGTTACAAAACGCGAAGAGAAATCAAAGATCGTTGCCTCCCCGGCAACGGCGTCAAAATGTTGAATCGTCGAATTGCTACGCTAACGTGTTTAGTTTTGGAAAACCTGTCGTTGTAGCTTGAAAGTGAAGAATTTGTGTTCAACAAATAAAATTTATACCGAAATGAAAATTCCGGGTCGAACACAAGGAGGCAGATGTTTGATTTAAAAACTACGCGTTTCTTTTTATTTGTCACGAAGTAATTTAATTTAAAACTATCTAATTATTTACAATAAATAGAAGAGAGAGAGAGGGTAAGAGAGAGAGAGAATATTACACATAGAAATCAAAATGAGATGTAGAATAAACAAAGAATTTATCATTAAAGAGATTGTTCATTACAACTAGAAAGCATAAAACAATTGCACTAGAAAGCGATAAATTTACTCTAGAAAGCATTAAAAGAATGGAGGGAGAAATGTCATCCTCGACGAATGCTTGGAGGACGAGCAGAACTACACTGGAAAGCAGTAAATCTATATTAGAAAGCAGTAAAAAGAATAGGGAGAGAGAAATCCTCCACGACGGTCGCTTGGAGGACGAGCCGGACGGGACGACGCCTGGACGAAGTAGGACGAAGCAGAAGAACGGGAACGGAGTAGCACACCGTCGTTGTCGCGGGATCCACTTCCGAAGGGGGACGAAAATTTGGACTTTATCTCGCGAGAAGCATCCTGGGTGTGGGACAAGCTTCTCTTGAGCTTTGGAGAGATAGAGAAGAGAAGGAAGGGATGAGAATTTCGTGTGGAGGGGATCTCCTTTTATAGTTGCAAGGAGTGGGGTTAAAATGGTCATTACATCTTTAAAATAATAAATGAGGGGTCTTTAGTGACGGATAAAACTGTCACTAAAGGCCCAACGTGGGCGTAGCACCCGCGCCCACACGCGCCTCCTCAGCTGCCCTCTTTCTCAACGTCCGCGCACCTTCTTTAATTCTCAACCATCCGATCGCGAGATCAGACGGCTTAAGACGTGCCTGACCCGCTCGCTGCGCACCCGCCCGGTGCGTGCGATGCCGCGTGACGCCGCGTGTGCAATAGCGCGTGAACTCTCTCGGGCGTGCGCGGTTGTTGGATTGCGATATGACGGTTGATAATAGCACGCCCGCTCACTTCAGAATTCGCTTGGCGAGGCTCGAACGCGCACCAACACCTCGCGATAAGGTGCTGGACCGCTGCGCTGCCTCGCCCAAAAGGTCGCGTAGATGATTTCAACGAGCTGCGTCCACAGCCTTTGGATCAAGATCCAACGGCGGAGAGGGAGAGGGTGTGGGGCCTTCAAAGAATGTATGCGGCCGTTTGGGCGGCCGAGATGGCGCCACGTGGCGCCATCTTGGCCGTCCATCTTCTGGACGTTGTAGATGGTGCCACGATGTTAGATTGACTCGATTTTTGCGTCGTTGGGCTGCGATTGTTGATCCGAATTCATCCGTGCGATCGGATTTGTCATTTGAAGTGCGGATTTACACCATCCTGACCCTTGATCTTCTAGGGTTCCCCGGTCACTATCTGATGCTACAGATGCCTGATTAGGGCGATCTTGGAGTCGTTGAACTCCAATCGTCGCCCTGATCACATCCATATGGTTGGATCTTTGATCCAAGGCCCCGATAAAATGTTTACCCTATCCAAGCACATAAAAGGAGACAATTAACCTCCATTTTATACAAATTAATATAAATGCAAGATGATGCATGTTATGCAATATTTATATCATGAAATGCAATCCTATGCTTAAGAACATACATAAATCGACATTTTAAGTAGTGTAAATGTATTTACATCACCGTTATTTTCCTTATGGTTTCTTCTACTTGTTAGAAGACTGTCTATACTGTTCTGAGTAGTTTCTTGTAATTGATCCTTGTGATAGGACCTTGTTCCATTGCTGGTTTGGGATTTGATGAGGCACGTGAACCTGCCGATCAAGCCCCCATTATTCCTGGGTTTACTGTAGAGTGGCTTCCCCTAGTTTAATTACAAACCTGAATGCATGTGTGGAATGAATGATTAGATCCTAGGATATGGTATGAATCATAGGATTAGAAATACTAGAATGTTTGTATTGAATGTATGGATTGCAGTCTTGAATGAGTAGATAGAATGATAACAATTGCCTGTAAATGAATAACAGCTTCCTGTGAAATGTAAAGTACTTGTGCTAGCAAACTGTTGCACGTGGATTCCTGTTGTTTACGTTAAATGACATAATATGAGCTGCATGTATATGAATTGGAATAGAAAAGGTGAATGTCGGAAATACGAGCTACCTGTGAATAACCTGAATATGGGAATGTGAACAATAGAATTTCAATTTGCATGTGTATAACCTGAGAAGGGAAATAGAAATGATGAAACCTGGTATGGAATGGCCTGAGGAATATGAGCATGAACCCTACGGGGAATTAGGAGATGAGCTCCTGGAATTAAATGGAATGGATCTAGGAATGTTCTGGGAAGTGTGCTGGCCCTTGAGACGTGGTACCAAGGGGAGCGCATGTTACCTCTTAGTGTAGAGGGGAGCTTGCCGCCCTTGGGTTGGGACCCAAGGTTAGGATTGGCCACTTTGCACCGACTGTGTGGCCCTCGTGTACACTGTACCGGCTGGACCTACTAGTGTAGGGAGAGAGCTAGCCACCCCACGAGGCCCGGGGTTCAGCTAGCCGCCCTACACCGACTTGTTTGGCCCACTGGGCAAACAAGGGTAGTCAGGCAAGGGTGCGTGGACTGTGGAGGGGTGAGACCCCTATTTGGTTCTTAGGGGCTAGACCCCTGTTATTGAGAGGGCTATGCCCTATACTGGTTCCATGCTAAGCTTTGAGCGCACCCGCTAACGGAAACGACTAACCGCGTGTCAGTGCGAGGTAGCTACCCGTGCATTGATCGCGCGTGCCGTAGTCACCGTTACGTCTGTCCGTGACCTTGGGGTGGTTAACTTGGTGTAGGACCACCACGGGGGACTCTCCCGGCCAGGAGAGCACCATGTGCGACTTCTACTCTTCGGAAAAGACTGCAATCAAGATCGTTCCCACGAGGAACATTCGAGATCAAGAAAGAGACCTGATAATTAAATTAAGTGGTGAAAGAAAGAACAATTAGTTAAAGAAAGAAAGAAATTGAAAACCCACAGCTACCTGTCCACCTTTACTGCTTTAGTAGTTGGTTGCCACCCTACTCAGCGTTCGCAGACGTTTGTACTCATAACCTTTTTCAGGTCCAGGTGTTGAGTAGCCAGAGCACACGGCTGTAGAGGGTGCTGGGCCCAGTAGAGCCCAGTAGTTGTAGTTCTTTGGTACTCGTTTGTAGTAGTGAGTAGCCTCTTCTACTTTTATATTCTGCACTTTTTCGTTCTGCACATTATATTCCTGTATCTACTTACTTTCCTACTGTTGTGGTGGTGTATACTGTAGTAGTTTACTTCTTTACGGCTGTACTTTTGTTACTGTTAGTTGCTAGATGGTGAATGTGGTTTATTTTACTATTTTTTGGTTACTTTCTCGTTGGACGACTGGGTCTTGGGATCAGTCGAGTTGGTCTGATCTTGGTTCTGTAGGGATTCGGGAAACGGGTCGTAACATAGGCCCTTTGGGCAAACTGGGGTAGTCAGACAAGGGTGCGCGGACTATGGATGGGCAAGACCCCTGCTTGGTTCAAGGGGCTAGACCCCTGTTGTTGAGAGGGCTAGGCCCTATATTGTTCATTGCTGTACTTTGGGCAACCCGCTAGCGGAAACGACTGACCACATGCTAGTGCGGGGTAACTACCTGTGCGCTTATCGCGCGTGCTGTAGTCACCGCTACATCTGTCTGTGACCTCGGGGTGGTTGAATGGATGTAGGACTATCACGGGGGACTCTCCTGGCCAGGAGAACACCACGTGTACCTTCTACTCTTCGGGAAAGACTGCAATCAAGATCGTTCCCACAAGGAACATGCGAGATCAAGAAAGAAATCTGAAAGTAAACCAATGGGGTGAAAAGAAATTACTTGTAAAATAAATAACTGGAAAAGATAAATTTACCTGTTAGCTTTTATTGCTTTAGATAGTCTGGTTACCACTCTTTTCAGCGTTCGCTGACTCCATTTTCTCATAACCCTTTACAGGTCCAAGAATTGAGTAGCCCGAGTTACCGGCTGCAGAGGGTGTTGGGCCCTATCGAGCCTAGCAGTAGTTTCATACAGTAGTTGTACTTTCTTTTCTACTAGTGAGTTCCAGACTTTTGTTTACTGTACTTTTGTTCTACTTTTCTATTGTTGTGGTGGTATGTACTGACTAGCAGGTTTTACTGCCTTTATTGTTTGTACGCTTTTACTGTTAGTTACAATGCATAGTGAATGTGGTTTATTTTCGTGCTTTTTGATTATTTCTTGTTGGACGACTGGGTCTTGGGATTAGTTAAATCTAGCCGGTCTCGAGTCCTGTGAGGATTCGGGAATCGGGTTGTAACATATGGCCGACGCGGATGAATGAGAGGAAGGTAACCCAACCACTAGTATTATGGTTGGGTGAAGAGAGAGAGAGAGAGAGAGAGAGAGAAGAGCCGCTGGAGCTTGTGGAAGTGTTGTGGCCGACGAGGAGAGAAGAAAGTGGGGGAATCGGCCCAATTCCAAGCTAGGGAGAAGCGGTTGAATCAGGGGCTGCTTAAATAGGCCTTTGGGGAAGACTTTGTGCTTAGAAGCCTAGCTTCCAAGTAAGGTATGCCTGCTGGAGTTGGAAGCTTCAAACAGACCCAAATCTCTCATGCATTAGCATGAGAGATTGGGTAGGAATTATGGCTCATCAATGGATTTAGATTGGAGAGGATTACTCAGAGAATCTCCCTTCTAATTTTAGGAGAGATTCTCTGAGCAATCAAGGAGAATCCTTCTTCTAAAGTTCACTGGAGTAGGATTTTCTCCACTATAATGATGGAGGGACCTATTTGCAAGGATGATGAAGAAGATAGGGGCCCAAATGCAAGGGTTTTTAAAAGATAGGGGTAGAAATGTAATCAAGTTGGACTTATTTGCAAAGTAGGTCAAGATGAGTTCCTCTTAGGTCCAAATTTTGGTAAAAACCTAATTTGGACCTAAGGAATCCAATGATGAAGTTGGATTTTGGGTTTGACCACGTTTGACTGGGTAATTTATGTAAAAATCTAATTTAAGGCAAATATTTGTCTGAGACCCCATTCTAGGTCAAAATGAGTTCCAAAGGATAATTTGAAAGTTCTAAACCCTAGAGGATATTTTTATATGATTTTTAGATGATTTAGGTGAATTTTATCATGACCATAACCTTGTTTAATCAAGTTGGTATGTTTTAAGGTTACAAGAAGTTATTTAATTCCCAGAACTCACACGAATCATTTTCTGTCTGATTCGACTCACTTATTATCTTGTTAAGATCATTTGACCTGTGTTTAGCTCATGAGAAAATCCGTTGTTGTACTGTAATGGTAAAATTACAGTTTTACCCCTTGTTTCTTACTTTTCTCTCAAAAAGATTATTCACTGAATTATGACCTTCAGTTGGTTATGTAGGAGCTTTTATTCTCTTTTATGGGTCAAAATGAGCTAGTTAGGGCTCCTGATGGTGTTCCCATCATAAGCCTTTGAAGAAAGTGATGATAATCAAGGAGATGAATTGGATGAAATGTTACATGATATGAGAGCAGCAGACCATGAGGATGCAGATGATGATGAGACATTATCAGATTGTAATGAGATGTTCGATATAGTCAAGGCAGCAGAGGATCCAATTGCTCCTGGAATAACGTCAATGTCGAAGTTATCATTCCTTCTGAAATTGTTTCAGATGAAAGTGATGAATAGAGCCACAGCAAAATTAATGTCTAAGGTTTTGGAATTCATTGGAGATCCGTTGAATAATCCTACTGGATATCTTAAGTCATGGTATGATGCAAAGAAGCAGATATGTGAGCTCGGACTGAAATGCGAGAAGATTGATGCATGTCGTAATGACTGCGTCCTATACAGAAATGAGTACTTAGGGTTGACTAACTATCCTGAATGTGGTGAGGAGAGATATAAGGTGGGTAAGTCAACAAACACTGGCGGGAAGAAACAACCAGAGAAGGTTCTCCGTTATTTTCCACTGATCCCTAGGCTACAACGCTTATTCATTTTTAGTAAAACAGCAAAACTGATCTCATGGCATCAGGATAATAACTCGAAAGACGGACGCATCCGTCATCCAATAGATTCTGATGAGTGGAACAGATTTAATGAGAATCATGCATTATTCATAGAGGAGGTACGGAATGTGAGACTAGGTCTTGCAAGTGATGGATTCAATCCATTCAAAAGCATGTATCCATCATATTCCATATGGCCAGTGGTCATGGTAACTTACAACTTACCCCCATGGCTATACATGCGATCTTCATTCATGATGTTGACACTCCTTATCCCAGGACCCAAGCAACTAGGAAATGCAATAGATGTTTATCTTCAGCATTGATTAATGAACTGAAAATGTTGTGATACAGTGGTGTTCAAACATATGACGCAGACAATAAACAATTCTTCCAGTTGCACGTAGCATTACTGTGGACAATCAATGACTTTCCAGCATATGCGAATTTGTCAGGATGGAGTACGAAGAGGAATTTCGCCTATCCAATCTGTACGGATGATATTCATCACTTGAGATTGCCTGAAAGTAAGAAGTTTTGTTACTTAAGGCACCGCAGGTTTTTGCCCATTGAACATAGATGGCGAACGTCACAATTCAAGGATAGATTTGATGTTTTTACGTAGGTTATTTTCAAGAAAAAGGCTAATAGAAGGAGCGAAGAGGAGGCTCAAGCCTCCTAGCAGCCTAAGGCCCCCCCAACAGCGACCTGAGGACCCTGCCAGTAGCCTCAGCCTCAGGCCATCGCCAGCATCCTCAACCTCAACCCCAGTCACCTCGCCAGTAGTTTCTGAGGCCTAGAGATGTAGCTCGGTATTTCTAGAGTCAGGGGAAGGGAGGTAGGGGGAAGGGGAAGAGTACGATACCTCCTCCGATGAAACTCCCAGCGGAGGATTCTGACTACGAGGAGGATGCACCCGCCGATGAGGAGGAGGATAGTACTTCATTTGATGAGGAAAACGCTAAATTGGATGATCAACTAGAGCAGACGACTAACCCAGATCCTTATCAGATGGGATGTTCTACACCACCATCACCCGCCTGCAGTTTAGGTATGAATTTAAGGTTTGGTAAATGTTATGTTCTCAAATTTTTTTCTTTGTTATTTAATTTTATGTTATAATTATGTCTTATAAGTGCACATAGGGGGAGAGGTCCCACGCAGAACAGGGGCTTAGAGAGAATTTCGCATGGGGCCCGCATTTTAGTGCGGATCACACCAGCGAGGGAAGTAGTGAACTATCCTCCATTCGTCAGCAGACTGGGTACGCTGACGAAGGCGATCATCCCGTTGTCCCACTTCGATTGGAGGAAGGTGCCAAACGAGTCGAAAAGGCAGCTTATTCGAGAGTTAGAGGTAATTGGTAAAAACTAATAACTTTTGTAAATTACTTTATATAAGTGTAAATTATGTAACAATTTCTATTCCCTTTCTAATGTAGGCCACGTTCGAATGGGGCAATGATCCGAACATCCCCAAATATATCCTCAAACACGCAGCGAAAATTCATAAAGGTTAGAGATTAGAGATGAAAAATAAGGTAAAAGATAAATTTTAGCTGTATTTCTTTATTTCCTTTACCACTATTCAAATATTATTTCTAACATTAAAATTATATTTTTTAGTATTATAAGAACAGGATCATGATGAGACATTGCATAATGCGCCTCTTTTGATATAACCGCACATTTAGAAGGAAGCGTGCGAGCATTGGCATGATCCAACAACGCAGGTAAAAGTATTTCATATATTATCATATATTTAAACATTTTATAAGTTAATAGATTGTACCTTCATCTTCAAGAGCAAGCCAAGAAAAATAAGGAAAATAGGGCGAGGCTCCACCGAAGACCCATGTCCTAGGTAGGAGGAACATAGACGGGATGAAATCTATATACCTAAATATCTTTAATTAATATTTTCTTTTAAACCTTACAAAATTTTTAATTTATTAAAATTAACTGTTTCAAATTATTTTAGTTCGCCATGCATCAAGGTGCCCAGCTTAATCGGGTGGGAGGCTACTCATGGCAAGATGAGAGAAGAGGGAAATAGAGAGTGACTTCACGACACATACCAATAAAGACACGTAAGTTAAAAAAATACAATACTTTTATTTTATTTCATAATTATATAATTAAATAAAATTTTTTAACGTAATTTAATATCTTTCAGGATAATATGATCAACTTAATACATTCTCTTAAAGATGCAAACTCTGGTACAGTTCAGTAGCCACTGACAGTAGAGGAGGCTTACCGGACCGTCATGCCACTTGAGCATGGCAGGTACATCCGTAACGTAGGGAGGAGCGAGACCATTTCGGGGTGGTATGGGAGAAGGGGAGCATCATCCTCTTCAGCTAAGGTACAGGAGATGAGGAAGGAGATTGTGGCATTACACCGCAAAGATGAGGAGAAGGACCACTGTATCGAGGAGCTGACAACATTGGTCAAGGACAATGCGATGCAAACCAAGGAATCCAACAAGACCATCAAGGAGCTCCTTGCATTACTTTAGAAGGGACAAATTGATCACCCATCCCTTCATTAGTATAGAGATCGTCGTGATAACGATGATTTAGATGGTAGTGGTGCTAGAGGCGTTGGTGCCACGGTATAATTGTATTTTTTATATATATTACCGTTTGTAATGAACTTTGTATACGTTACTTTTATTTATAAAATTTTAATTTTCATTTCTTCTATTTTTTTTAAATGCATAAATTTTTAAGTTGTGTGATTGATTTTACTTTTAATAGGACATTATTTACAGGTCTTTAACATAAATTAAATATACTTAAAAAAAATTCCTTATTATTCTCGACCATTATTTAAATATGGTCGAGAATTGTTAATATTATCGACAATTAAAACGGTCGCTAAACGTTAACATTCTCGACCGTTTAAAATGATCTATAAAATGATTTTTCTCGACCGTTACTCAATAACTATCGTAAAAAGTTAATATTGTTAACCGTCCGTAAACCGATGAAAATATCATTATTTTCGACCGTTATTAACAAACGGTCGGAAATACGCTCTTACTCGACTGTCTAAATAATAGTCGATGTAAATATTTTCGCCAACCGTGGACATTAAACTGTCGGGAAAGAGCGTTATTGACCGTTGAAAACTGACGAGAGAATTGACCAAACATCAAAGGGGGTGCACCTTTTTTTCGACCGTATTATTTAATAACAGTCGAGAAAATGCAATTGCGACTGTACATTCCTTGACCCTTTTTTTCAACGGTTATTTGAACATTTGCAACCGTTATTAATGGTCAAGAATACTCAATATTCTTGTAGTGGGTGTCTCCAATCTGTAGACCTATTAAATAGAATTTTTTTCTATAGTATCCCTGAAAATAGTCTCACATGGTAAATGCATAAAAGTAAATAGTGAGATGTAAAAGGATTGAGAAATAATACTTGATAACTTGAAGTTAAGCATCTTGTGTGGTTGCTTGAATTCTTTAGGCTTATATCTAATAAGTTGTTAGGGATAGTTTTTCTCAATTAAACTTAGATCTAAGCCCGAGTTGTTACAAATGACATTAAAGTTAAACTTCCTCTAATAAAAGGAAAGGATTATCCTTCGCAATGAATGGCGACCGTCAAGCACAGATCTATAAAGAAGGGAGACCAGGAGGAGTGGGGGAGAGAAGTGAGAGGAGGACTGGAGAGGGGCCCGATCAGTAAGGAAATGGCCAGTCACTAGCTGAGCTACCTAATGAACTCAAAGTCGATATACTAGCAACTAGCAGAAATCATCAACCTCTACCAATCATGAGATCTTGGCAATCTCGGGATCTTTCTCTCGAAGCTTGGTAACCTAAGAGCCTCATTGATTTAAGTAATAACAACAAACTAAGCTCTACCTTGTTGATCTTAGTGTACCTTAGCAACGTATGCACAATGACAAATACCTACACGTCAAGACCATTACGTAAACATGTTTACATATTAGAAACATTAAAGATCAAATCCAATAAAGTCAACATTACTCGAGAGTTAAGGAGTCCTTTTATTATAACAATCACATGAAAAGATAAAAGTCCATAAAGAAAAATACAATAATAGAAAATTCAATTATTCCAATGAACATAAATATCAATGCTTGTTACGTATTCTAATAATCCTCTCAAATCATGATTCAAAAAGAAAATAATCCTCTCAAATCATATTATTCGAAGCCTCCTTAAGATACTTGTACTTGTGTAAAAATTCACTCTTCAATTTTAATTAAATTACAATTTTAATCATAAATTTTTTACGAGCTTACGCTTAGTTTGAAATCAGGACATGGAATTTAAATATTTTGATTTCATTCAAGTATCAAAATCACATTCAAATTTAACTTTACCATTCATACATGTCTCCTATATATGTTGGTTATAATTGCAACCTTTACCATCCATATACATTCATACAATTCATTTAAAATCTATGTTATGTCCATATATGATATCTTAATTTATCGTATGAGCATCCTTGCACTCCATTGTTCATTAACATTCAATTGCCTAACTTAAAGTAATAGTTGAGCGTGACAATTTAACATTAGGTGCTTTGCGTATTTGACCACCGATGCAAGCAATCTAATGACAATATAATAATAGAGTAATTACCTGTAGTAGACTTATCTTCTGTCGCTTAATTCGAAATCCAAATGTCCCCGGTAAACATTGACCTTTAAGCCGATGGGACTCTTCTGAGTCAAAGATGTGACCCATGTGAATCACTGTCATAATTAATTTCATAATTCCATATCGTTCATTTTTCTTTTCTCTATAATCTTGATTTTATACAATTATGCATAATTTGTACTAAATTGTAGGTTAGAAGAATAGTCCATACATCTATATGAAATTGTACATGCATAAATGTGTGTTATTTCTCTTCTGTCCTAACGATGAGATCTATAACATTTTTCCCACTTTTTATATAAGGTATCACATGGTCCAACAACAGAAACGGAATTTAAAACTTTGTTTGGATTTTTTAAAATATGATCTTAACCCAAACGTAAACTAAAAAAATATTCTACTCAATTCGTTATTCATTTTGCATGACTAAACATGGATGCCCGATACTGTTTCAATTCGTCGGTGATTGACTTTCCACGATATATGTATATATTCTATTTATCTACACAAGACTTCCTAAATAATTTATTTTTGTATATAATAATTAATAGTGATCAATAATCAACTGTCAAGTCAACAAAACAATCGCATCCACCTTCGACAATTGTGAGGGTATTTAGATAATAATAATTTATAATTCATTAACATAGTATTTATATGTTATCACACGTGCATGTAGCAATATGGAATTGCAAATCATGTGCTATTATCATCGAGTTAATAGGGAAATAGCTTCCCTCATCAAGGTCATACAGTAAATTAAAAAAACATATACAGTGCAACGAATAATGACAAATCTACGCTGCTTCTGGGTCCATTTTATTCTTTTCCCTTTTCCCTTAAAAAGAAAATGGCAGCCGTTACGCAATACACATCGAAATAAAAGTGTTCTCGATCGAGACAAATGATGACCTGCCTCACCCGAAAGATTCGAATATACGGCCTCGACGTTTCGTCTTCTTAGAACTACGAGGAGCGAGTTTATCCTGAGGATCAGAAAAGTATGGTTAAAAAATATTAAATTAATGTTAATATATAATTATATTTATTTAAAAAGTGATGTTAATATTAATTTATATTTATTTAAATTTATGTTAAATGGTAGGATTAACTTTTATAACGTTTATTTGATGTTAATGTTAAATATATAAAATATGAAAAATGTCAGAAATATAAGTAAGATATAATTTTAATATAGATTTAATTAACATCAATTGAAAATGACATTAGGTAAATCAATATTAATATGGATAAATTCATATTACAAATTAAAGATTAAGTAGTTAAGTAAACGAAAATTAATTTTTCTCTCAAGAAATTTAACACCCCCCTCCCTCCACCCCCACCAAATAAATTAGGCCTAAACTCTTCGACGTTTTCCCATGGTTGAAACAAAATCATACATCAGTGCTTACATTTAGGAAAAGGGAACCATGTTATTTGTATATGTAACGCTTCTTTGTCGTTGAGAAATTGTCATTGGGATCACATCACTGCAAAAGAGTCGATGCATTTAACGATACGTCATGACGTAGCACTTGACCACAGACCTGTTAGATTCAAGAACCGTGTTCAATCTCAAGTTCTTTGTAGATATATTGATTTTTTTTTTCTTTTTTTGTCCTAAAACCCTTTAGATGATGACAAAGGTAAAGACTTATACCTAAATCTCTCTTGTCAAGTTAGGAGTTTTCACCGTGGTGTGCTGGATAATCGCAAGTTATTGAACTTATAAATAAGTCAAAAAAAATTTACCGCATTTAATTAACAAAATAACGCTTTACAGTCCCCAAGCTAAGACCAGGATTGACCTGAACAAGAATCTTCTCCCAAGGACAAAATTGAAAACCACATAAACCCTAGGGGAGCATCTGCAACTCCCTACATCTTCTATCATTAATACGATATTTCATTATCATTAACGCCTAAGTCAGACGACGTATTTAATGCTTGGGTCATTCCATTCCATTGACTTCATGATTCACATAAACTCCAAGTGATTTTTCCTACACTACTAATCAACTTCCTTTCATGCATTTATCATCACAAAAATAATCAAATTTCATAAAAATTCACTACCATGATATAAATCATGCACCGACAATCCGTACGTAAGTTTAATATTTAACCCAAAAACACACTAACATAGTTAACCAAAGAGAAATACCTATTATTACATTTGTTTATAACCCATAGCAAAATTTTAATAATAACAATAATGTAGCAAAAATTAGAAAGGGTAAATTTGCCCATTCCCGCTTATTCAAGTACCTATAACTATCAAAAGTACTACTTATTCAACCAAATTAACCCATTAGTCAAATAGTAGTTTATTCTACTAACCAACAAAACATCAAAACCTACTTAACCTACAATGTTATTCCACTCCTTCTTATTCCACTAACCTAATGAAACCTAAAAAAATTAACTTTTAATCCCTCCCTTTCCTTTTCCTTCCAACAGTTTTCAATTAAGCATGCTTTTAACGTCCCATTCCTTCCATTCCCTTCCCATCCCCTCCTAGTTATCCTTCCATCTGAACACAATATAAATCCGTCGACACCCACCTTCTATGCATATACTTACACATCAACACCCCTCACCACTTCTCCTCCTCTTCTCCTCTCCCTCTCCCCTTCCATCCACCTTCCCTTCCAATGATGCAGTCCTCGTCAAATCCAACCCACCAGGACCCATTGCACCTCAAGCAGGAGGGCAATTTCTACAGGAGGCTCCTCTCCAAGGAGAAGACGTCGACCCCTCCCTCCTTCAGGGTCTACACCCCCGTCGCGCCGGCCGCCGTCCCCTTCCTCTGGGAGTCGCGGCCCGGCACTCCCAAGCACCCCGCCTCCTCCTCCCCCGTCGCCCTCCCCCCTCTCACCCCTCCCCCTTCCTTCCACTCTCGCTGCTCCCCCACCGCGAAGCCCGCGTTCAGGCTCGACCCCCTCGGGTGGCTCCTCGAGAGGAGGAGGCGGTGGAGTAGGAGGAATAGGAGGCTGCCGTCTTCGCCAGCGTCCTCGTCGTCCTCGTCGGGGTTCTCCGGTGCCATACACCGCGCCGGCGGCGAGCCGCCGACGACAACTCTGTGCTTCTGAGTGGTTTGGTCAAGGTTCCTACTGCATGGGGACGGGGGTTTGTTCCTGCCACGTCCGCCACTGTTAGGTTGAGATCTGTGGTAATTTTATATATATATATATATATATATATATGTGGGAAGGGATGACGTACGTGGAGATGTCTTCATGTATTTAAATATTATACTGTGTCGGTGGTTCGCTGTGCCGCATCAGAATGTGATGCATCAGCAAGATGCACTTTTTTTTGGCCCTTTTCCCTTCCCTGCTGATCTTATTTTAATACGAAGAATATGTGTGGCAGAAAAGTAAAGATCTCACCTCAGGTGCCCTTAACCCTTGAACAGATCCCATCACATGAGGGGCTTCGTGTCAATTTATCAGAGGATTGAGTGCGTCGGAGGTGAGATCTTGGGTGATCTCTTGGATGCGTCAATCATTACTCGTTTTTATCAGGTATTTGGGAGTTACGTGAATTTTTTTTCCCTTTCTCGGAGGTGAAGCTGCCGAGCCTATGTCCTTGGTTATACCAATGTATGGAGATCCCATGCGATAGATGTTCTTTTGCCTTTCTTGAAGAAAGATTTATACATGGATGGTGTGTGCATGCGTGTTTACGTCCCATTGTACTTAGCCAACTTTGCGTCTGACAGTAATATAATAGTTATTTTGAGATTAAGGTGTTTATTTAAGTGATAGAATAAGTTATAAAGTTAAATGATTGATACGACATTGAGATGTAAGTAAATGATTTTTTAATTTTATAATATATATGTGCGTGGATTTATCTCATATAATAAATATATTTTAATAAATAAATTATGTTATAAAAGATATATTTTAATATATATAGAGGTTAATGTAATATAATAAAATAGATGAAGTGGGATAAATTTTAGTAAAAAGTTAAAGAAATGTACGCTTTGAGTAATTTTGCAACGTGTGGAGTAAGAGAGTGATTTTAGCCAATGTATTTTCATTTATTACCGGTGGAAATTATTTTTTATAAATGAAAAATCACTTTCTAAGTAAAAAATTACTTTTCCACGTGTGTTTTGATTTTAAACTGCTCGAAAAATATTTTAAACAGGTACCGATTGAAAGATAAAATACACCGATGTATTTTCATTTTCAATCATTATATATATTTTAGTGATTTTAACTTTCAACTGGTACATTTTAATTTTCAATCGGTTAATTCTGACTTTCAATTAATTAAAAATTATAATCAAATGATTGATTCTGATTTTTAACTAGTTAATTTTAATTTTTAATTATTTGATTATTTAAATAAGAGCATAAGTAAGAACTGTTTCTATATTCAAATCGTAAATTTTATCCCTTTTAACTTTAAATTTTATTCTTTTGGCTGAGAGATGGCAAACGAAACATGACAATTCAGTGGTTTGGTGGTAGAGCAAACATCGTCACTCAAGAGTCGAGACATCATGGATCAGACCTTACATCGTTTAACGGAAGGAAAAAGTAACTTATAAAAATTGGTCGTTTTCACGTTTTCAACAACTTTTTAGATGAATCAACACGGTGGTAACTACAGATTCTACTGATATAGGGTATCTGTGGTAAACCAACTTGGTCTGAGACAACTTTTGTAATTTTCAGAACTTGCTATTTCTCAGATCCAAGTGAGTGATGACAATTTCGATTGGGGCAGTACGATGGGATCATGACAACACTTACTTGGTATCGGACCTTATATAAAATTAGGCGAAAGCATTTCACTGCGGGAAAATAAGATATTCGCAATAAAAATGAGTACCCAAGATCTCTCACATTGGATGAATATATACAATGATTTTTATGAAAATTATCATTTAAAATTCATAGTTGAATATCCTTTCAAAAAAAAAATCATAGTTGAATATATACGACGATTTTACAAAAATTGTCATATATCTTGATTCCAAATTTGGTCGAACGTCATTTCTTCGCACCTTACCCAACTTTACATGACGGTTTTAACAAAAATCGTTTGTGTAAAGTACGTGTGCCTTAAACCCAGTGCCCAGCTCTTGTGCCCTATTCACTCATCTTCCTCCTTCGCACCCGTGCCTCTCCTCCTCCTCCTTGAACTCCTCACCGCGCTGCCTCCTCACCGGACATGGCACCTCCTCGCCACGGGCTCCTCCTCCTCCCATTCGCAGCCCCAACCCCCCCTCCTCCTCCCCCCCTACGTCGCCGGCTCTCCTCCTCCTCCTCCCATCCACCGCCGCCCCTCCTCCTCTTCCTCATCCCCATCCCCAGCCCCCCCTCCTCCTCCTCCCATTGCTATCTCCCCCATCCCTAATTTTTTTTATTAATTAAATGTCAAATGTGGTTAATTTTTTTAATTTGTTATAGTTTTTTACTTATAAATATTTGTAAATTGATTTAGGTATTTCGTATCGTCGGACACCTTCTCTGCGATTCACGCGCTTTGTTAAGATATGAAATTAAGTTGTCTTAATTCATTTGTGAATGAATGTCGGGTGTGCCTACTTAGGTTTAGAATGTGAATTGCTTTTATGATTGTTGGATGAACCCACTTTATTTAGTAAATTAAATGTATTTGATTTATTATCGAGTGTATCCATGTTCTTCTAAATGTTTATTTGATTCTATTATATATGTTTGATTGATTTAGCAAATTGAATTTGATTCTATTATATACCCACTTTATGTTTGCTTGATTATATTATTTTAATGAATTTATAGATACACACACTTACACAAATCTAGATACATTTGAGGTCAAACAATATGTATTCTAACCCCTAGGTTAGAGGTTTTAAAGGGGGATAATCATGTCAAAATATTTGCATGTCGATACTTATGATCATGTTATATGGACAATGTAGAATGTTTGTATACCTCACTTACATTCAAGAAGCTTTGTCTTTATAGCATGCCATAAGAGTAGTCGTCATTTGTTTAGAGAAGTTCTGAACAAAGGGTAGTCCTTGAATATTTGATCACAACTTAGGATTACTTCTTACATGCAACTGATGTCTCGAGGAATTTCGGTAGTATTTTCTCGCTCTTCTCCGGTATACCAACTAATTTTATCTACATTCCTAATGCACCCTTAAATGGGAGTTATTGGGAATGTAATTAATGTTAGTCTTGGGGGGTATATTAGAGAAGTGCGAGGAGATGATGTCGAAATTTCTTCAGACACCGGTTATATGTAACAAGTAATGTTGTGCTCAAATTTTCAACCATGGGCTATTAAGTGAAAACCCTAATTAAAATACAAACATTGTTATAAAATCAGATTGAAATTATTGGGTAATTTTATTTCATTTTTGTAAATTATCATGGATAAGTATTGGATTAGTTTGATGAACTTAGATTACTCTCGATACAAGAATGGAGTAAGAGAATTCCTTGATTGGGTATTTCATGACAATAGGAAGTCATTCAGACGAGGAGACAAGTTCGACAAGATTTTTTGTCCATGTTGGAGGTGTTTGAATGGATATTCACATAATAGGAATGTTATATACAAGCACACGATTTGCAACGGTAGGTGGCAGCATTATATTAAGTGGATTGCTCATGGAGAGGATCTTACAAAGGAAGTTAAACGATCTCTGATAGATTTCGATGAGATAGCTGTGGATATTGAAGTTGATGACATTAATGAAATGCTTGATGAAATGAGAGCAGGAGTTGAAGATCCGACTAGTGGGAAAACTTCTAATCAGTTTTATGATGCTATTAGGGCAGCAGATGAACCTATTGCTCCCGGTATCACGACCATTTCTAAGTTGTCATTTCTTTTGAAGTTATCTCGGATAAAGGTTATGAATAGAGCAACCTCTAAATTGATGTCTGAGGTGCTTGAATTCATTGGAGAGTTTTAAAATGATCCGAAAGATTATCCAAAGGCATGGTATGAAGCAAAGAAACATATTTGTGGACTTTGTTTAAATTGTGAGAAAATTGATGCTTGTCCAAATGATTGTGTTATAGAGAAATGAATATGCAAAGTTGGCTAGTTGTCCACAGTGTGGTGTTGAGAGATCGAAAGTGGAAATTCACTAAATACAAGGACCAAAAAATGGTCGAAGAAGGTTCTACGTTACTTTCAATTGATTCCTAGGCTTCGACGCCTTTTTATTTCAAATATAACTGCAAATTTGATCACATGGCATAAGGATAACATGTCACAAGATGGTCGCATTTATCATCTCGTCGATTCAGAAGAGTGGAGAATGTTTGACAAGGCTCATTTAGCATTTGCAGAGGATGCAAGAAATGCCAGATTGGGTCTTGCAAGTAATGGGTTTAATCCTTTCAAGAACATGTACCCATCTTATTCAATTTGGCTAGTCGTGATGGTAACTTACAACTTACCTGTGTGGCTTTGTATGCGATCGTCATTTATGATGTTGACTCTCCTCATCTTAGGTCCAAAGCAACTACGAAATGCAATTGACGTTTATCTTCAACCATTAATAGATGAACTGAAACTATTGTAGTGCAACGACATTCGTACATATGATGCACATAGAGAAGAATTCTTTAATATGCATACTGCATTATTGTGGACCATTAATAACTTCCTCACATATGCAAATTTGTCAGGATGGAGTATAAAGGAAAAGTTTGCTTGTCTAGTATCTATGGATGACACTCATCATCTTTGACTACCTGAAAGTAGCAAGTTCTGTTATTTGAGACACCGTAGATTCCTGCCTGTTGAGCATAGATGGTGAACAACAGTGTTTAAGGACAAGTTTGATAGTAAAACTTCTTGATATTCTTCCAAGAATCCGAGGAATAAGCTAAGTACAAATTCAATGAGGTTGTCAGGTTTTCAAATAATGAAGAAATTACAACAACTTGGTAACATACGATTGGGTTATTTGTTCAAGAAAGATCAAATTACCTTGAAACATATGGGTTTTAAAAATAAGAGCATTTTCTTAATGGAACTCCTATATTGGAAAGATTTAGCTATTCAAGATAATCTTGATGTGATGCATATTGAGAAAAATGTTATGGACAACATTTTGGATGCGTTCAACTTAACTAATAATCCAAAGGATACAGTGAAAACGAAAAAAGACATGATAACTTTAGGCATTCGTTTAGAGTTACATGTTATTGAAAAAGAAGACGGCAATTATGACTTTCCAGAAGCCATTTACAGCCTAAATAATGATCAACGAGAGAAAATTTTCACCTTCTTGAAGAAGTACGGGTGTCAGATGGCTATTCTTCACAACTTTCTCGAAATGTAAACGAGGCTCAAAAGAAAATTAGTGGTTTAAAGAGTTACGACTATCATGTTTTCATGCAGGTATTGTTCCCACTAGCTATTCATGGAGTGCTACTTGGTGATGGTAACACCATTATTAACCATAACTAGCTTGAATTAGTCAAAATCAAGAGATAAGTGCTCCTGAATAAGTGCTTGAGGACCATAATTCTACTCAGATCTGTTTTGAGGAAAAAATAATAAAATAGGGTTAAATCTGTAGTTTTAACATCACATGATGAATGCAGAGTAACCATGGGGTCACGTAGGGGTTAATCAAAGGTCCATTGAGCATTAAAGACTAAAAAGTAGGTCCAAAATGACAGAAACAATGTTTCACACATTTCGAGAACCGAATCAGTATACAAAACCCTAACTATCAACCCCGCTTGAATTAAAGAGGTTCTGGTCAGGATAAAATTCATAGAAAAATATTCGAAGAGATTTGGTACCTTTGGTTTGACCATTTGAACTCATTTTGGCCTAAAACAAAGTTTCAGAAGGGATTTTGCCCTAATTTGGGCATATGTGCAAATTGCTCAGGAAAACGTAATCAAAACTCAAATCCAAGTGTACCATTAGATTCCTTGGGTCAAAATTATGTTAATACCAAAATTGAGGCCCAATCAGAGTTCATCTTGACCTAGTTTGCAATTTAGTCCCTCAAACCTCTTTCCTCCACTCAGACCACTAACTTTCAAAATTCCTTGCAAATAGAGGCCTAGTTTTCATCTTCTTCATGTTTAGGTCCTTGCCACCATTGACGAGTCAACTGACCAAAACAGCTACTTTGACCAAAGAAAAACCCCAACAAATCAACACCAAATCCCACTAAATTTGGTGGGATTGGTGTTCTCATTACAGGGAATCAATTGAGTAAGATCTTGGCTCCTAATTCGCTGCATAGAGCCCCAGCGAACCCACGAAAATTGTGGGGTTTCGTCTTCCCAAATTTCAACCCAATTAAGCTTCTTTCTTCATTTAGAGCTCATTCTTGAGCTTTGTAAAAGCCCCTGAAGGTCACACCTGATTTCTGTTCTCCAGTAGCATCGGAGAGCCATTGGATGGACTCTTGATGATATGACTAGTATCAGCCCTTCGTACTACACACATCACATCTACACTGAAGAGGGCTCACGACCATCCTGTGAAATGCAGAGACGCCTAAATCCAAATCTGCGGGATGTTGTGAAAAAGATCATCAAGTAGTTGGATGCAGGGATCATCTACCCAATCTTCGATAGTCATTGGGTGAGTCCAATCCAAGTTGTGCCTAAGAAGGCAGGGCTCACCGTTGAAGGTTCCCTACCAGGAGGGGTGACGTAATAAATTGCGGAAATAAAAATATAAAGAAATATCACAAGAAATTAAGCAATCACACAAGTACACAGGTATTTTTAGGTGGAAACCCAAACCGGGTGAAAACCACCACCTAACCCTCTCGAGTTAGGATTTTCCGATCAACCTAGTTGATCAAATCCACTAACCGAATCACTTTGAACGAGGGTGATTCAACCTCAATACAACCACGCTACAAGTACGAGGGTAGTGTTCCTCAACCCCTTCTCTCCACGAGAAGGATTTTGTCCCACGAAGGAGACGGGAATTCACAAAGCGAATACCCAACCAAAATACAAAGATAAAATAAAACAACAGTCCTATAGAGCCAACAAAATTAAACCTAGCTTCTATAGGAAATAGGAAACTCCCCTTTGCAAGGAGTGCGTCGACGATGACGCGGTGCGTGTGCCACGCGACGGCGCAACTTCGCTCTCGTGGACAACGGCGGGAGAGCGGGTGCGCAACGGTTGGATGCTCTCAAGATGTAGAACTTGAGCTTAGAGAGCAAGAGCTTCTTGGACACAAGAGTGTGAGAGTGTATAGCTAAGTGTGTCTTGTGTCTTTCTTAGTGTGTATATGTCTCTCTTATGTTTCTCTTCTTGTGTTTCGTGTTACAAAGGTTCCCCTCTATTTATAGAGGCCTTAGGAAGGCTTTGGAAGGCTTGGAAAAGCTTCCATAGCCGTTGGGTGCAAAGCCCAAGAGAATCAGGCCGAAATCAGGACAATGATTACACTTCACAGGGTTATCAGACGTCTAACTCTGGCATCAAACGTCTGGAAGGCCACTTTAAGACGTCTGATTCCAAGGTCAGACGTCTGATTCTATGCGGGTTTCTCCCTGACTTGAATCAGATCTAAACAGGGTTTTTGTACAAGTCCATCAGACGACATAGAGGACGTCTGGCACTAAGTCTGGACGTCTGGAAACCTACTTTTACCGTGGGAATTGATTTCCAAACGTTGCAACGGCTAGAAAATCTCTGAGAAGAGATTTTGGGTCAGCCGAGGCAAAACGGTCATTTATCAGACGTCTGTGAAGTCCTATGGACGTCTGATAAGGCTCTAACGGTCATATTCTTGAGTGTCTTCTAAGCCAGCCAACGGTCCACTAACTGGACGTCTGGCAAAGTCATCAGACGTCTCCTAAGACGTCTGGTATAAGGTCTGGACGTCTGAATTCATCAGACAGAACTAACTATGTCCAGCCTAACAGTTATCAGACGTCTGAAACAACAGTCAGACGTCTTAAAATCCTTTATCAGACGTCTGATTAGTGAATTAGACGTCTGGAAAGTCTGTTTTAACCCTATATTGGTTTTCTAAGTGTTCTACAGAAAACCTACGTATCCTAGGGTTGTGCAGGTGTTCCTAGGACTACTGTTAGGGTTCTTTGAGGCTCTTTAACATAATGTCTAAGGAAAATAAAGAGCAAGAAAATAAATACAAGAGATACATGAAAGGATAAAAAAGAATCTATCCTAGTCTTCTTGTCTTCCATCTCCAATCTTTCGCTCCACGCGAACCTCCTTTGTTTTCCGTCAAGCTCCTCCAATCCGTCCTGGATGCGAGCTCGAATTCCGTCTAAACACGTCCTCATTTGCAATTGACCTGAAATCTAGGACTCAAATTGCAAATGTTAAATAACACGTGTTTTGTTATCATCAAAACAAATGATCGTGGTGCTCTAGCACCAACAACCGTCATCACGACTGAAATCGGAGAAGCCATACCGACCCGTATAGCAAACTCGTGGAGAGTCTACATTGATTACAGAAGACTTAATTCCTCCACGAAGAAGAATCATTTCCCACTACCGTTCATTGATCAAATCCTCGAGAAACTAACGGGAAATCGATTCTTTTCTTATTGGACTGGTACTCCGGTTATAACCAGGTCGGAATCCATCTTGAGGACCAAGAGAAGACCTTCACATGCCCCTTCGGAACATACGCATTCCGAAGGATGTCATTCGGTTTCTGCAATGCACCCACTACTTTTCAGCAATGCATGCTTGCCATATTCTCAGATATGGTAGGTGAATGCCTTGAAGTCTTCATGGATGACTTCTCGGTATTTGGAGAATCATTTGATGATTGCCTCCTACACTTGGTCCAAATCGTCATGCGGTGCATCGACGTGAACTTGGTTCTTTCATTGGAAAAGAGTCACTTCATGGTACCTGAGGGAATTGTCCTAGGACATCTCGTCTTTGAAAAAGGCATCCAGGTTAATCGAGCAAAGGTGAATCTGATTTCTAAACTCCCTATGCCTAGCCTGATCAAAGACATCCGATCCATTCTAGGGCACGTCGATTTTTACCGTCGATTCACTCCTGATTTCTCGAAAATCGCCCGCCTCCTAGCTAATCTTCTATTTAAGGATGTCCCCTTTGAAATTTCCAAGGAGTGCACTAATCGATCGACTTCTAGAAAAATGGTTTGTATAAAAAAAAATAAATGTCGTTGTTGTTGTAGTATGTGTCAGAAATACAAATCATTATCGCATCAATTTTATTTAATTACATAATTTTTACTGGTTTATTCCAGGTCGTTCACTAGGAGACAGTTATTGATTTACATTACTTTCTAAATCCAAGATTATTCTTTAATTCCAAAAATAATTAATTTTATATACAATCAATAATGAATGAATGAATGAATTCATAAAGAGTGAATTTAGGGTTCCATTATGTACAAAAAGAATCCATGAAGACGCTTGCAAAAATCTACTTACAAACAAGCATCAAATAATACATAGATATATTCTGTATTATTTATTTATAAGTTAGATTACTAATACTTACATAAATATACACTACTAACTAATATTACATATCATACTAACTTAACTTAATAAACTAACATATACAGTAACATATATAGAAGTTACAGCGACAGATACTAACGTCGCTGGATCCCAGAAAAATTATATACAAACTTTAAAGCAAAAATTGGGGTCTATGGCGACACTTATCTTACTTTTAGCGACAGTTTATTCTGTCAGTGAAAATACGTAATTACTTATATATATAGCTATACTGCTTATACGTATACTTATTATTTACCTTATACTTATTTATTTACATATACTATCCATACAGATATACGTTATACATTATACATGCACATATCTTCTTCTTTTACTTCTTAAGTATCCACTGTGTTCTTCTTCTTCTTCCTTATCCCGTTTACATCTTTTGTGCTTAATTAGTCATTAGGCCTTTTATTATTTCACAAAAATTTGTTAATTGGCGGGCACATCTTTCGAGGGATACACAGCACCCGAGGATCGGGTGGGACCAGATCTTTACTAAGCGTGTCCTAATTTCTTAATTAGGTCACTTAATTACGTTTTTAGCTTACGTTTAGGCTTAACCAAGACCTCACACATTAACCAACCCCCGGCCTTCTCTTACAATGCTCACATATGCTCATGTGAATATGCTCAGATGCTCGCGTTTTTGGGCACCCAGCGCTCGTGACAACTGAGCGGTAAGAGAACTTTTTACTCTTATACCGCTTAGTCCGTTTGGCGCTAACAATGTGGCACTAACTGTGCCACAGCCGCATGTTGGGTTTCAGGTGCAGCAGTGTTGATTTCCAATGTTTGGCCCTCGATTTAAGGGCCATAAATTATTAGAAAATAAAATCAAATTAGAGGATAATAAAGTATTTATATAGTACTATACAATTGTATAGTTAATTTAAAGTTTTAATTATATTTACTATATAAATAAATTAGCTAAATTATACAGTTTATACATAACTTATTTTAGGTTTTATTCTTTAATTATGTATAAATTAATTATTAAAAGGTCTAATTGACCCTGTACTGAATTAGTATACATGTTTAAATATTTTATAAACATTTTTATTGTATTTTACAAGTTTGATTTTTATTTTATTTACATTGAATTAGTATAATTTCAAACTATTTTAGTTGTAAATTAGGTTTAAATAATATAAACAATATATATACTAACATTAACTTAAATTACTTAAAATATAGTAATAATCATATACAGTATAAGTTAACTTAGTTTTAACTTAATCTACTAATTTTTTTTAATTTAACCTAATAACTTAACTACTAACTTAATAAATTAATTATTTATTCTGTATATATAATTAAATTAAGATACAGGTTTTAATATGTTCATAATTTATATATAAATACGTAGGTACTATATTATAACTTAATATGATTATTTATAGAGGTTATTAATTTATATAGCTATTTAGTACATATAATTTAGTTTACTTAATAATTAGTTATATAATTTAGTTATATACAGTATAACCTAACTTAAATACTTAAATTATATATTACAATATATACATGAGTTATATATTATAAATATGTATAATTCACATTATAGGTTAATAAGCTTACTATATAGCTTAAATATATACTTATATACATATTATACAAAGGAATTTTAGTATTTTTAGGATTTTTTCACTTTTTATGAGTTTTATATTTGTTATGGAGGTAGGAGAAGAGATGGAAAGAGACAGATGAGGAGAAAGAGATATTTTTGGTAATTTTAAGTTTTGTTCCTTCTATTGAATTCCATGGTATACAGAACCGTCGACTGGTAAATTCTACCAAGTCGGGGGTTCTGATTACCATGAAACTTGGTAAGCATTCAAAGAAATACCTAATCTTCAATCAAATAGGTTTATTTTAATTTGTTAGATATTTTACATGATTTTTATTTAATTTCAAAGTTCACACATTCTAGGCCTTTAAAAGGTTTCCTAAGGTGTCCTAAGGCTGGAATGGAACCTAAAGGGTCTAAACAGGCAATAAACTACCTTGAACATTATCAACACAATGTAAAGGAAATGATATAAGCATTAAGCAAACAAATCATCGTGGATTTTATTCAATTCTACTTGTTGGACAGTTAAGCCTAAAAATAGCTGACAAAGGATTAAAAACTAGATTACAAACATTCTAGACAAGCTAAAAATTTCATTGAGTCTACATGAATGCTTGTATACATTTCAGGCACTCCTTTATACAACAGTCAGCAATCTAACAGGACATATCATAGACCTACTGTCCACAATATTTATCCAAACAGAAGCAAGGTAACAGCAAATGTAGCAACAAACAGTCGTAGAAGCTGCTGAACTTCACTCTACTCAGCAAACCAAATTCTTCTTCAGACGTCCTAACTGCTGTTGCAGTTAATTCATCTAAAGAAGAACAAGTCTGCAGCAAGGAAGAAAACTAAAATCAACCACTTAATAGCTTAATTCAGTCAATTAACTCCCATATCAGACTTAAGACAACCTGATCAGGGATTCAAAATGAATGTTTCAGGCTATTACTTAGCTGGGACTTGGGGAAATGTGGCTGCAATGGCAGCACTTTACTCTAATTCTGGGATTCAACAACACAAAGATAAAAATCACTAAATCAACTCTAACAAGGGTTTTAAATTCACATAAAAGAAAACATGCTCAAATGTTCAGCATAAAAGCCAAGTCCTTGTCACAAATATCACAACCAATCAATTCATAAAAACTGTTAATCTAACTCTTTCTAATACTATAGGCAGCATGTAGAAAGAGTTAGGATCAACACAAGAAATCCAAAAACTGAATCCCAGGATATTACACATCTTAAGGGATATTGAGAATCCCTTAAGAGAGAATCAAACTCTCAGAAAAACCAATTAGATTAGAATCCCTAATAAAGCCTCAAGCAACATGGTTGATCTTCCTTGGCTCTACAAGGCATCCACACATCCTCAAAGATAACAAATCAAGTTATGGTTCTTCTGAGATGAATTCTGACATCAGAGTCATCTCAGATTCCCTACTAATCAGTGAATAACAATCAAAACTCTTCAATTTGCAAGATCAAGGCATTCAAAACCCAATTGAGTAAAAATCTTTAAAATCTGAATTCATGGAAAATCTGGCAAACTGATTCACTTTTTAGCTCAGATCAGGGGCTTTTGTGAACAAGATGGAGTGGGTGAGAAGCCCCTAATATGATTTTTGACGCAAATTTCAGATATGAAATGAAAACCATTTAGATCTGAAATTAGGTCTTATGAGTGGGTGGATTGCGAAATACAAATCAAGAAAAACAGAAATGGGATGAAAACATGCAGTGGAAGATCAAAATGAACTGTGGTAGGGTGAATTTCTTCCCCTCTGATCTGGGATGATAAGAGGAGGTGAGGGGGGAAATTGCTATGCTAAAACTACTCCTAATGCTAAACTAATCAGAAAAGCAATTTAACTACTAATTCTGCATCTAATTCTACTCTAATATACTCTAATCTATCTATCTAATGCTACAGCAAATTTAGAAAACTTTAAAACTACTCTAACAGGAAGAATGGGACTTGTGGGTCCTTAGCTGGTGGCTAAGGAGGAAGAATGGAGGGGGAAAAGCTCCAGCGGAGTGAAAAGTCTGCTAGTGAGACTTCTGGGTCGTCCTCAGGTGCTACGTGGTCCTTAGCGACGAGGAGAGTCGTAGAGAAGTCGGGGATTTCACAACCGGTGGCTGTGAAATCAAAGAGTTAGTGAGGAGGGGAGACTAGAGTGGAGGAATGATCGCTAAGAAGGTAGGAGAGAGCGATCCCTCACGCACACGACCACTGAGGTGCTTAAGTAGCAATCTCAGTGGCTCAGATCATCGCGTGGGTGAGGATAGTCGACGAGGGCACTGACGGCAAGGATGAGAGGAGAGGAGCACGTTGGCTGCCAAATTGAAAACTGACCGTAGGATGGAATCTGGGGGATTGGGTAAGCACACGTGCCACTTCACGCGAAGCTTTGATTGAGATCGAGCCGCAGATCAAGATCAAGGGAGAATGGACGGTCGAGATCCTCCGTGCTCTACGCACACACAGTGCGCACGTAGAGGCTGCAGGTTGCTGGGGTTTATTGGAAAAATTGTAGGGAGAGGCCCCTTGCGAAGGGGTAGGATAATTATAGGTGAGCCCATAAATAGTAGGAAATCATAATTGAATGGTCCTTAATGGCTTTCAAAGAAGTCCTTACGGGTTACAAAAAGGTCCGGGAAGGTTTTCTAATGAAGGAAATGTGGTGCACAAAGGATCATTTAACCTTTTTCTCAAGAATATCTCGTTTCATGACCTAATTATGCAATTTTAACACAGAATTAAGGTTTTAGGTCTTTTTCTTTGATTCCCACACTTAACCCTTTTTATGTGTTAATTTGGTATTGTTTAACCTAGTTTCTAGCTTAACTTTAGCTTTTTTAGCTATGATGAGTAGCCACTCATCATACCCTTATGCTTAGGTTTTGCTAGTCCCTTAGCAAACAACTCATTAAAGTGCAAAGCGATTTAAGTATCAGAAAGGTAAGTGTGATGAGATATCTTTTCTTCTTTTCATTTTTCTCATAGTGTTAATTATTTCAAGATGATCTTTAAGCTGAAAGAATTTTCCCGATAAACCAACTGTGTTTATGTCTGGACATTGTGAGAACCTTATACTGAAAAAGACTGACCAGAACTCAAGACTTAAATGACATAGACCATCTCTCAACTAACAAGGACTCTTGATATTTAAACCTTAAGTCAAATTCTAGGACTCAGGGGGTTTTACAGACTCAGAATGCTACGAGGTTATGGCTGTGCCTTGTGATAAGTCAGGACTAACCAGGTGAATTCTAAAACTCAATCCTGGGGTTTCACTTCTTTTTAAGTCCAGGTTGGTCCTAGCTTCAGCTTGTGTTTTCAGATTGACTCTCAATAAACAATGATCACTTGAGCCCAACTCTTATTGTGTTTGTGGCTCAAAGAATTTTTTGGTGGCACAATAGGATATTTGTATTGAACCCTAAAAACATTTTTGGTGGAAATTTTTTGTATTTACAGACTTGGAAAACATACTTGACTTATTCTAAATAACTTTCTTTTTGAACTTCTCTTTTTCTCTCTTTTTTTTTCTGCCAGTATGTCTCCGACAACTTTATTTGGTAGAGCGCACCTTATTTGGTGAGTGAGTTCTTTGGTGGAAAGAGCTTCTCCTAGACACAAGACTAAAGACTAGGACAGTCTACCTGCACGCACAGGTAAGGACTTCACCTTCCCTAATGAACACTAGGGTTGAATTTCATATTCATAAGGTTTTTCCTGACACTGTGTTGTGTAAGCCAAGGTTACTTAGACTCCTAAATCAAAGCAAACTAGCAAATCCTGTACTGGTGACTCAGGTACAAGAATACGTCCTAAAGTTAGGAGAGACTGTGGTCTATCTTTTCAAAGTTCAAAGTGTATTAAGCCAAAGCTTGAATGAGTCAAGCTACAGTGGCCCGGAAAGTCAAATCAGCAAAGGTTGAATGTCCATAAACACTTATTCTATTTTTGTTTTCAGCTAGAAGATCATAGTTAAACACTTATTTTTTTCTTTTCGGATTCTTTTCTCTCCTCAGAAATTTCTTTGGAGTTCTCTCTTAACAATAAAGTGCATGTCCCTTATTGTATTTTTGGAGTTTTTTTTTGTGTTTTGTCATTTTTTTGTATTTTTGACTTCGTAATTTTTTTTCAAAATTTTTTCAGAATTTTTTAATTTTTTGTATTTTTAGATAATACTATATACTATACTATAGGTGTGTCTACAATTGCATTTCAGTTGAATGGTTCACCATTTACACCCCTCCATGCTTAAATGTTGCAATGTCCTCATTGAATGAATAGGGTGGATGTAAATGCATGCTCTGCTTTTCACTATCCTAGACTGGGTGACGGAAGGAAGTCGGAATGAGGAGATAAAATCTCTATGCGGACGATTTCAAGTTTGATACAAGATCAGAGTGGAAAGTCGGGTTAGGAAGTGAAATGCATGACATATGTGATTATGAATGTATGCTAAAAATGCAAAGGTAGACACCTAATGCAAATAAAGGTGGAAATAAGAAAGGTGAAAACAGGTATATACAGGGATAGGTTTTGTGCTAAGTTTAACGCCTTCAGCTAGGCATAAACCCAGTCGGTAGCTCAAAATGTAGGAGCGAAATGGTGGAATTGACAAGTCTGAGATCATGTGGCTCAATAAAAGGTTTTAGTCTTTGTCCATTTATGGTAAAAGGTTTAAATTTGTCAATCTCAGTGATCTCAACGGCTCCATTATCAAAGATTCTCATGATTTTGAAAGGTCTAGTCCATTTGGATCTTAGTTTCCCTGGGAAGAGTTTTAGTCTAGAGTCGAAGAGGACTTTTTGACCAGGGTGAAATGATTTCCTATGAATGTGGCGGTCATGAAAGGCCTTAAGTTTATCCTTATAAATCCTCGAGCTCTCATAAGATTCATTCCTTAACTCATCTAGCTTGGAAATTTGCAATCTTCTGTGATCACCGGCCTTCTCTAGGTCTAAGTTACACTCTGATGGCCCAATAGGCTTTGTGCTCAAGTTCTACGGGAAGATGGCAATATTTCTCGTACACAAGTCTAAAAGGAGACATGCCTAATGGGGTTTTGTGAGTTGTCCTATATGCCCACAATGCCTCAAAAAGGCGGGAAGACCAATCCTTTCTATCAAGTCGAATGGTAGTCTGTAAAATCTTCTTGATCTCCCAATTGGACAATTTAGCTAGTCCATTGGTTTGAGGGTGATATGGTGTAGCAATCCTATGTTACACCCCATACTTTTGAAGTAGGGACTGGAAATGTGTGTTTCTAAAGTGAGACCCTCCATCACTAATGATGGCTTTTGGTACCCCAAATCTAGAGAAAATAAAATCTTGAATAAACTGTCACAACTCTATGATCATTAGCCCTTGAGGGGATGGCTTCTATCCATTTGGAAACATACTCAACTGCTAACAATATATACTCGAAGCCATATGATTTTGGAAAAGGTCCCATGAAGTCAATGCCCCAAATGTCAAAGATTTCGCACACTACAATCGGATTCAAGGGCATCATGTCTCGGTGGCCAATACTGCCGAGAGACTGACAGCGTGAACATGCCCTACGATATTTGTGTGCAACTTTGAAGATCGTGGGCCAATAAAAACCGCTCTGCAAAATCTTTGCAGCGGTCTTTTTGCCAGAGAAATGACCGCCACACGCCTGGTCATGGTAGAACGACAGAATGCTCTCTATCTCCTTATCAGGGACACACTTCCTAAGAATTTGGTCTTTGCAGTGTTTGAAAAGCCATGGTTCTTCCCAGTAATAGTGCTTGGCCTCGGATCTAAGTCTGTCTTTTTGATGTCGGACCCAATCAGTGGGAAGGATTCCAGAAGCCAGGTAGTTGACAATGTCAGCGTACTAGGGAAGATCAGAATGAATGACCAGCAATTGCTCGTCAGGGAAGTGGTCAGAAATAGGCAAAGAAGGAGAAATCACTTCAGAAGGAAGGCAGGATAAGTGGTCAGCTACCACATTCTGCTTTCTAGCCTTGTCGCGAATCTCTAAATCAAATTCCTGCAAAAGCAGGATCCATCTAATTAGTCGAGATTTCACATCCTTTTTGGCGAGAAGATGTCGAACTGCAGTGTGGTTAGTGTAGACTATAATGTGGGAACTTAAAAGATAAGGTCTGAATTTTTCAAGTGCAAATACTACAGCTAGCAATTCCTTTTCTATGACTGTGTAATTCCTCTTAGCTTCATCTAAGGTCTTGCTAGTGTAATAGATGACTGTGGGTTTCCCGTCCAGTATTTGACCAAGGACAACCCCTACTGCATAATCAGAGGCAGCACACATGATCTCAAAAGGGTGAGACCAATCCAAAGGTTGCAGTATTGGTGCCTTGGTAACCAGATCACGAAGTGTCGTATAGGCACGAACATAATCGACAGAGATCTGGAAGTCTACGTCCTTAGAGAGGAGATTGGTGAGAGGTCAGGCTATTTTCGAGAAATCCGCTATAAAGTGGTAATAAAAACCAACATGCCTGAGAAAATATCTAATCTGTTTAACCGATGAAGGTAGTGGTAGTTCAGAAATCAATTTTACCTTCGCATGGTTGTAACGACCCGGTTCCCGAGTCCCTACAAGACACAAGAACTGGACTGACTCAACTAATCCCAAGACCTAGTCATCCAACGAGGAAGTAACCAAAAGAGCAGTAAAATAAACCACATTCAGCATGAATATAACTAACAGTAAGAAAGTACAGCAGTAAGGAAAGAAACTACCACAGTATGTACCACCACAACAGTAGAACAACATTCATAATATAATTTGAACTGCAGGTAAAGAAAGTACAGCGGAAACAAGAACTACTCACTACAACGTAACAAAAAAGAGGTATAAGAGACAGTGGTAACTCTACTGGACCCTACTTGGCCCAGCGTCCTCTGCAGCCGCTGACCCTGGCTGCTCAACACCTGGTCCTGAAAAAGGTAACGAGTGTAACACGTCAGCAAAACGCTGAGTAGAGTGGCAACTAAAACTAAAAGCAACAGTAGAGTGTACAGTAACTGTTACCACTGTCTCTTGTACCTCTTTTTTGTTACGTTGTAGTGAGTAGTTCTTGTTTCCGCTGTACTTTCTTTACCTGCAGTTCAAATTATATTATGAATGTTATTCTACTATTGTGGTGGTACATACTGTGGTAGTTTCTTTCCTTACTGCTGTATTTTCTTACTGTTAGTTATATTCATGCTGAATGTGGTTTATTTTACTTCTCTTTTGGTTACTTCCTCGTTGGACGACTAGGTCTTGGGATTAGTTGAGTCGGTCCGGTTCTCGTGTCTCGTAGGGACTCGGGAACCGGGTCGTTACAAGATGGTATCAGAGCAAGGTCGTCCCAAGAAGTGAATCAATTGACTGGAAAATAACCAATTCACATGTTTATAACTAGAGTAGCCACCACAACCTATCTCTTGACATGAGCTCTTAGAAGTTTCGTTAGATACCGTCTGTTTTGACGTTTTTTTTTTCATTTTGTTTCGCGTCTCCTTACAGGAGATGCCTCGTCGCGGGACTGGCGAGACTGGCCGCGGACGCGGCCGAGGACGAGGTCAGCAAGGTGGACGTGCTGTTGTTGACGTCTCGGTGGACCAGCCACCACTCTTGGGCATCCAGGCCCAGGACCTCGCCAGACTGATATGGGACATTGTACGAGAGGAGCTCCACCCACCGCCCCGAGCACCTCCTCCTGGGGCTGCAGAGGGGGAGTCCTCTGTGGGACCACGCGACGGACACGGCGCTGGACACGAGGGAGGGGATGGGCCGCTGCCGCCCCCACCTTCCTCCGACACTTCTGTACACGAGGCACCTTCGCCTAGAGGTGCACCAGCACCTCCCCTACAGCGCCACTTCGAGCTTTTCGGACAGTTCCGGAAGCTGAAGCCCCCCTCCTTCAAGGGGGATGAGGACCCGACAGAGGCAGAGGACTGGCTTGAGCAGTTGGAGAAGATCTTCGACACCCTTCGCCCCCCGGTGGAGTGCCGCGTGGCCTTTGCCACGTACCAGCTGGAGAGTGCGGCACACCGGTGGTGGAGGGCAGTCCGGGGACAGGAGAGGGATGAGCCGACGTGGGACCAGTTCGTCACCCTCTTCTGCAAGCAGTACTTTCCCCAGACGTGGCAGGACCAGAGGAGGCGGGAGTTCAACACTCTCCGCCAAGGGACGATGACTGTGAGCGCGTACCGCACGCATTTCTTGGAGCTGTCCCGCTTTGCAGCGGCAGCGGTAGCCACTGAGGAGGAGCGCCTTTGGAGGTTCACCGAGGGGCTCCGGCCTGCGATCTGGGGGTATGTCAAACCCCTGAAGCTGCCTACGTTTTCGAGGGTGGTAGAGGAAGCTATGACTTACGAGGAGACCAACCCGTCCTCACGAGACACCGACGGCGGGCGGAAGAGGCCCTTCCAGCCAGACTTTTCACAGGGCCGGCGAGAACGGAGGCACGTGGCGTCCGCAGGAGAGCTGTCACATTGTGCAGGGCCATCAGTGGCCTTTGGGGGCCCTCGACAGGGGCCAGTCGCCAACACCAGACCCCCGCCTAGCCGATAGCAGGGACCCACTGAGGGCGGGAGTCGGGTTCCCCTCTGCTACCAGTGTGGCCAGCCGGGCCACGTCAGGAGGGACTACCCATTTAGTTCAGGGGGTCAGCAGATACTCCCCGCGCAGAGTACTGGAGGGCACACAGGAGGCCGCAGTTCCCAGGCGCGAGGAGGAGGACAGCAGTCGCGAGGAGGGTACCGGCCAGCACCTACCCGTCCGACGCAGAGTGTGGCTGCTTCGTCCGCACCTAGAGCTGAGGGGCGTATCAACGCCCTCACACACAGGGACGCCAGAGCTTCGGGATCGGTGGTAGCAGGTATGGTTTCAGTTTCTGGCAGACTCGTTTACACGCTTTTCGATTCCGGCGCAACGTACTCGTTTGTCACAGCCAGTTTCGCAGTTAGTTTGGACCAGGATTATACATTGTTAGAGAATCCGTTCGTAATCAGAGGTCCGAGTGGCCAGTTTTTTATATCTGAGGAGGTGTACACGGATTGCGAGGTCAGCGTCGGAGGACATAGCCTGCCAGCTGACCTGATTATGATCCAGATGGAGGACTTTGGAGTGATTCTGGGGATGGATTGGCTGTCCGCTTACCACGCCTTGGTGGACTGTTTTGAGAGGAAGATTGTCTTCTCCATTCCGGAGTTGCCTTCTTTCGAGTTTCACGGACAGCCAGTGGACGGAGGTTTCAGGTGCATTTCGGCACTTCGGGCGGCGAGACTTTTGAGCCAGGAGTGTGAGGGCTTCCTAGCTTGTGTGGTGGCAGAGCCCAGCCCTGTGGCAGACTTCCAGAGCATCCCGGTGATCAGAGAGTACCCCGACGTGTTTCCAGACGAGTTACCAGGACTACCGCCCGAGTGTGAGATTGAGTTTGAGATATCACTAGTACCAGGGACCAGCCCCATCTCCACCGCGCCATACAGAATGACACCGCTTGAGCTGCGAGAGCTCAAGTCCCAGTTACAGGACCTTTTGGAGAAAGGTTTCGTGAGGCCCAGTGCGTCCCCCTGGGGAGCCCCGGTACTGTTTGTGAAGAAGAAGGATGGGACCCTACGCCTTTGTGTGGACTACCGACAGCTGAACAGGGTCACCATCAAGAACAGATATCCGCTGCTGAGGATCGACGATTTGTTTGACCAGTTGCGAGGTGCCACGGTGTTTTCCAAGATAGCCTTGAGGTCTGGATACCACCAGTTGAGGATCAGGGAGACCGACGTCTCCAAGACAGCTTTCTGCACCCGGTATGGACACTACGAGTTTTTGATCATGCCGTTTGAGCTGACCAATGCCCCCGCTGCTTTCATGGACCTGATGAACCGGGTGTTTAGACCGTACTTGGACCAGTTCGTGGTGGTTTTCATAGATGATGTACTCATCTATTCTAGAGATCGGACGTAGCACGGACAGCACTTGCGGATGGTTCTGGACACTCTGAGACGACGCCGGCTGTACGTCAAATACAGCAAGTGCGAGTTCTGGTTGAGGGAGGTGACCTTCCTAGGTCATGTGATCTCTGGAGACGGCTTGGCGGTGGACCTAGCCAAAGTCGAGGCAGTGCTCAGGTGGGAGAGACCGCGTTCAGTCACTGAGATTCGCAGTTTTCTGGGACTGGCAGGCTACTACAGACGATTCATCAGAGGATTTTCGCAGATTGCGCGTCCTATGACACAGTTGACCCGGAAGGACGTGCCTTTCGCTTGGACAGACGCCTATGAGGCGTGTTTTCTGGAGCTGAAGGAGAGGTTGACCTCGGCTCCCGTGCTCACCATCCCTGACAGTAGTGGCGGGTTCGTTGTGTACACGGATGCCTCCTTGCAGGGGTTAGGAGGTGTACTCATGCAGAGGGGTCACGTTGTCGCTTACGCTTCGTGGCAACTGAAGCCCCATGAGCATACCTACCCTACCCACGACCTAGAGTTGGCAGCTGTTGTCTTCGCACTGAAAACCTGGGGGCACTACTTGTACGGTGAGACCTTCGAGATTTTTACTGATCACAAGAGCCTCAGATACCTTTTTGATCAGAAGGAGCTCAACATGAGACAGAGACGTTGGTTGGAGCTCCTGAAGGACTACGACTGCAGCATCTCCTACCACCCAGGAAAGGCCAATGTGGTGGCTGACGCCTTGAGCCGTAAGGCGCCCGCACGCTTGGCCAATCTACAGTTACAGAGTTGGAGCCTTTTGGAGGAGGTGGGCAGTTGGCAACCTCTAGAGTTACGAGGATACTGTGGGGCAGTGACGGTGACACGGCAGACCAGGAGAGAGTTGATAGACCGCATCATCATAGGGCAGATAGCCGATCCGTACTTGTAGTCTTTGCGTGACAGAGTACTGTCAGGAGACCCTGGGGACTTCTCTTTCACAGACCAAGTGCTACGCTTGAGGGGACGGTTGTGCGTACCCAAAGACGAGGAGCTGTTGAGAGAGCTCTTGACTAAGGCACACGGTTCCAGATTCACCATACATCCCGGAAACACAAAAATGTACCACGACTTGAGATGCGAGTTTTGGTGGAGAGGGATAAAGCGGGATGTGGGTGAGTTCGTGCAGCAGTGTTTAGTGTGCCAGCAGGTGAAAGCCTAACACCAGAGGCCTACAGGGCCGCTTCAGCCGCTTCCAGTGCCAGAGTGGAAGTGGGAGAGGATCACCATGGACTTGGTGGTGGGCTTACCTGTTACCCAGCGGGGACACGACGCAGTCTGGGTAATAGTGGATAGACTGATGAAGACGACGCGTTTCTTGTCGATCCGAGTTACTTTGGGACCAGCACAGTTGGCAGAGAGGTATATCCGTGATGTGGTACGACTACACGGAGTTCCGCGAGAGATCGTATCCGACCGGGATACCCGCTTTACGTCCCAGTTTTGGGCTGAGTTTCAGCAGGCCTTGGGGACGAGGTTGAGGTTTAGCACGGCTTACCACCCCCATACGGACGGACAGTCTGAGCGCACGATACAGACACTTGAGGACCTTTTGCGTGCCTGTGTACTGGACTGGAGGGGCTCTTGGGAGGAGCACCTGCCCCTGGCAGAGTTTGCATACAACAACAGTTATCACTCAAGCATCGGCATGGCTCCCTACGAGGCTCTGTACGGACGGAAGTGTACGGCACCCTTGAGTTGGGTTGGGGTGGGGACCAAGTGGGAGGTTGGCCCCAGGTTGATCCGGCAGAGTCAGGAGGTAGTTGAGCAGATCCACAGACGACTCTGCACTGTCAGGAGCAAACAGAAGAGCTACGCGGATCGGAGACGCAGAGAGGTGCAGTTTGAGGTTGGGGACCACGTTTTCCTTCGCGTTTCGCCCATGAAGGGCTTACAGCGGTTTGGGGTGAGAGGGAAGCTCGCGCCGAGGTTTGTGGGGCCCTTTGAGGTCCTGGAGCGGGTTGGACCCGTTGCTTACAGACTTGCCCTTCCCCTGCAGCTGTCTGGTGTGCACGACGTGTTCCACGTGTCCAACCTCAGGAAGTACGTAGCCGACTCCAGTCACGTACTGAGTCACGAGAGCGTCGAGGTGGGCGACGACCTGACCTACCCCGAGCAACCAGTGCAGATCCTAGACCGAGCCGTCCGCAGTTTGAGACGAAAGCAAGTACCCCTGGTAAAGGTTTTGTGGAGGAGCCAGCGGTACAAGGAGGCTACCTGGGAGCCTGAGGCGGCAATGCGGGAGCGGTACCCGGAGCTTTTCGCGGGTACGTCTTTTCGGACCGGCTTCGGTCCTCTTTGAGTTTGTTATGGTTAATTGGACCTCTTTTCCCCTACCCTAGTTGGCGCAAGTTTCGGGGACGAAACTTCCTTTGAGTTTGTTATATTGTAACGAACGTTTGCCCCAGACGTCTTTTAAGACGTCTGGGAGGTGGCCCATACGTCGGACTAGACGTCTGGAAATCCGTTATCTTCCAACGCGCGGGTCGTCTGCGCGCCTGAGCGCGCAGACCCGCATATTCGTTTATTCCTTACGGCTGCAGACGCCCTGCCGCGTCCTCTCTCCTCCTCGCACGGCCTTAAAAGGCCACGCCTCCCCTCACTTCCGTCACCACCGTCTCCTCCCTCTTCTCCTTCAGCCAGTGAGCGTGAGCGCGAGCGTGAGGGCGGCAGCGGCAGCCGCAGTTAGCGCGGAGGAGGTGCTGCGTGCGAGAGCGGAGCTCTGCCGTGAGGGCGAGCTCGCCGAGGCTGCTAGGGCCGGCCGACGGAGGGCGCACGGTGCGCGGAGCGACGCGGAGGGGGGACTGCTGCGGTCTGAGCAGCAGGCGCGCAAGGTGCGACGCGGGCGGCGTCGCGAGTGGAGGCCAAGTGGTGCCCTGATTCTGGAAAAATTTCTAGAATCAGACGTCTGGATTGATAGCCAGACGGCGAGGGAGACGTATGGAAGACCATCCAGACGTCTGAAAGGTGAGTTTTCCGTCTCCTTCTTCCTTCCTGTCGACTGACCGTACTGAGGGAGGGAGATGGGTGTGCGTAGGCTCGGTGATTCGCCATCCATCGCGAATCAGACGTCTGGCAGTAGTACCAGACGGTGGAAGCGACCTTCAGACGTCCGGGGTGACCATCGGACGTCTGGGAGCTAGGCCAGACGTCCCCGCAAACTTCTGGACGTCTGGGAAACCACGCTGAACAAGGTAATTCTCTGATCCACTTTTTAAGACGTCTGGAAGAAGTTCCAGACGTCTGATTTTGCACAGTGTCGTCGTTTTTGACCCGTTTAGGGCCCGTTCAGGTTCCGTTTTCCGTCATTCGAGTTGCGTTCTTTTCAGATTTAATTCCTCTACCCGTCTACAGTAGCTATACACTGTTTTGAGACACTCCTTGTGTTTGATCCTTGTGATAGGACCCCGTTCTGTTGCAGTCTCGAGGGTCGCGGAGGCACGCGGGATTCTCGACCACGCCCCCATTTCTCCCGTTGTACTTGGTAGAGTGGCTTTAAGTTATTAATAAAATCTGTTAAATTATGGAACCATAAATAGAACCTAGGACATTGCATGAATCCTAGGAATGAGAAATAGATGGAATGATAGCTCCTAGGTGTTGCATGAATCCTAGGGCTGGAAAACTAGATTGTATGATAGATCCTAGGATATGGCATGAATCCTAGGATGGGAAAACTAGTGGAATGTATAATATTGCAGTCTTGGAAAATGAAAAGAGATATAAAGCTGCCTGTAATTTGAATTAACAGCTGCCTGTTGTGAATAAATAACGTGGTTGAGAACATGGATTGTAAGAATGTGAAACTGAAAAGTGAAACCTGGATGTTTGAGTAAAAAGGATGAAACCCTACTGGGAAGTAGGAGTAGAACTCCTGGAAAGTGAATGGAATAGTATTGGGGAAGTGAGCTGGCCCTTGAGTACGGAGTACCAAGGAGAGCGACTGTCCCCCTGTTTAGTGCAGAGCGGAGCCAGCCGCCCCAGGGACCCGGGGTTAGGACTGGCCACTCTGTACCGACTTGCTGGCCCTCGCATACGTAGTACCGAGGAGAGCTACTAGTGTAGGGAGGTACTAGCTACCCCACGGGCCCCGGGGTTCTGCTAGCCTCCCACATCGACTTGTTAGGCCCGCTGGGGCAAACCAAGGTAGTCAGGCGAGGGTGCGCGGACTGTGGAGGGGCAAGGCCCCGGTTTGGTTACTGTGGAGGGGTTGGACCCCTGTTACTGAGAGGGCTCTGCCCTGTACTGGTTCCATGCTGTGCTTTGGGCGCACCCGTTAACGGAAACGACTGACCGCGTTCCAGTACGGGTTAGCTACCTGTGCGTTTATCGCGCGTACCGTAGTCACCGTTACGTCTGTCAGTGACCTTGGGGTGGTTGACTGAGGGTAGGATCACCACGGATGACTCTCCCGGCCAGGAGAGCACCACGTGCTACTTCTACTTTTTGGAAAAGACTGCAATCAAGATCGTTCCCACGAGGAACATTCGAGATCAAGAAAAAGATCTGGGGAATAAATGAAATAGTGAGACAATTGAAAGATGTGAATAAAGAAAGTAATCGAACATAGCAGCTACTGTACACTCTACTGTTGTATTTAGTTTAATTGCCACTCTACTCAGCGTTTTGCTGACGTGTTACACTCGTTACCTTTTTCAGGACCAGGTGTTGAGCAGCCAGGGTCAGCAGCTGCAGAGGACGCTGGGCCGAGTAGGGTCTAGTAGAGTTACCACTGTCTCTTGTACCTCTTTTTGTTACGTTGTAGTGAGTAGTTCTTGTTTCCGCTGTACTTTCGTTACCTGCAGTTCAAATTATATTATGAATGTTGTTCTACTGTTGTGGTGGTACATACTGTGGTAGTTTCTTTCCTTACTGCTGTACTTTCTTACTGTTAGTTATATTCATGCTGAATGTGGTTTATTTTACTGCTCTTTTGGTTACTTCCTCGTTGGAAGACTAGGTCTTGGGATTAGTTGAGTCGGTCCGGTTCTCGTGTCTCGTAGGGACTCGGGAATCGGGTCGTTACAATGGTCAACCTCTATTCCTCTCTCAGAGATAAGGTGACCTAATGCTAGTCCTTCTGGTACCATGAAATGTGATTTTTCCCAGGAAAGTACCAAATTCACATTTAGGCATCTTTGCAGGACCTTAGTTAGGTGGTCTAAGCATGCATCAAATGTGTTCTCGAAGACCGAGAAGTCATCAATGAAGACTTCTATGCAATCATTTACCAAATCGGAAAAGATTGCAAACATAGACCGTTGAAATGTAGCAGGTGCGTTGCACAATCCGAAAGGCATCCTACGGAATGCAAAGGTTCCGTAGGAGCAGGTGAATGTCATTTTTTCCCAATCATCAAGGTGAATTGCCACCTGATTATATCCTGAATAGCCATCCAAAAACCAGAAAAATCTTTTCAGTATATAATCAATGAAGGGCAATGGGAAATGATCTTTCTTCGTGGCTTGGTTCAGTTTTCGGTAGTCAATACATACTTGCCACGAACTAGCAATCCGTGTAGGAATGACTTCTCCAGAATCAGTGGTTATGATGGTAAGTCCAGCCTTCTTAGGCACAACCTAAACAAGACTTACCCATTGGCTGTTAGAAATGGGGAAGATAATTCCGTTGTCTAACCACTTAATCATCTCATTTTTCACCACCTCTTGAAGTGTAGGGTTAATCTACGCTGGGGCTGCCTAGTAGGTCTAGATCCTTCTTCAGTGAAAATCCTATGTGTGCAATAAGAAGGACTAATGCCAGTCAGGTCAGAGAGGCTCCATCCTATAGCCTGTCTATGTGCTCTTAGGACAGACACGAGTCGTGATTCTTGATCAGATGATAAGAAAGAGTTGACAATCATAGGATAGGTCTGATCAGGTTCTAAGAAAACATACTTAAGAGAATCAGGGAGATGTTTGAGCTCAACAGGTACAGGATCAGATGAAGGAGCAGGTGTGGAGATTTCAAGAGATCCTAGAGACACTAATGGAATAGGAGGTAAGTCCTCAATCTCTAAAGCTGGTGCCTCAGTGAGAGTCAGGTCAGAATCCAAAGAGTGTTGAGGTTCTAAATTTAGTGAGTCAATCAAAGTATCCTAAACCAATCGATCCAAAGAATCCAAGGAACAGATTTCCTCAAGTAAACTACATGACGGTCCTCTTTGGGACTGAAAAATATCAATTTTTATCTTCTGATCTCCGAACTTCAATTCTACTAGGCCCTCCTTACAATTAATGTTTGCCTTGGCCGTAGCCAAGAAAGGTCTTGCTAAAATGATAGGTGTGTTCTGGATATCCTCAGGTACTTCCATGTCAAGGACTATAAAGTCTACAGGAAAGTAAAAATCCTTGACCCACACTATAACATCTTCCAATACTCCCTGAGGTGTCTTAACTGACCTGATAACTAATTGCAGGGACACCTCGGTTGGCTTCAGATTGCCAACCTCGAAATGTGTCAGTAGAGAGGTTGGGATCAGATTGATGGAAGCACCTAGGTCAAGTAATGCTCTATTAAATGTGGTGTTACCTATCATGCAGGATAGGAGAGGGGTGCCTGGGCCTTTCATCTTAGTAGGGAGGGTACTGGATATAATGGAACTAGCTTGTTCCGAAAGGATGATTGAACTACTCCATTTTTGAATCCTTGCTTTACGCTTAGGTGTACATAGGTCTTTTAAAAACTTAGCGTAAAGAGGTATGTGTCAAATTGCATCTAATAAGGGGATGTTTATGTGGACTTGCTCAAAGAGCTTAAGTAAATCCTCCTCAGGTGCCACAAGACCTAATTGGGCACGTCTCCTTTCAGATTCGTGTATGGGAAGGCATGTCACCTCCCCGTCGAGTTGGAGCACAAAGCCTATTAGGCTATACGGAAGTTTAATCTAGATATTTCTAAGGTAGGAACCCACAGAAAGCTTCAAATGAGTGAGATCGATGAACTACGCAATGATGCATATGAGGACTCGCGAATTTACAAAGAGTGGGTTAAGGCCTTTCACGACACGCACATATCCAGAAAGATCTTTCACCCTAGTCAGAAAGTCCTACTCTTTGATGCCAAACTCAAACTGTTCCCAAGAAAACTCAGATCAAAATGGATTGGACCATATCTTGTCCGACGAATCTTTGGAAATGGAGCCATTGAAATCAGTCAACTCAGCCTTGATTCAGAACCTTTTGTCATGAACGGTCAGAGACTCAAGCCGTTCATTGAACTCACCGATACAAACTTTGCTGAGGTATCTTTTGAACTCCATTTTCCCTGAGCTCATTGTGCTCGGCTGATGGCATTAAGCTTAGCGCTTAACTGGAGGCAACCCATCATCTTTTTGAAAAAATCCGAAACCCTTCTTGACATATCTTATGCTGAACTCATATTGCACTTTAGGGTTCGTCCATTAGAACAGCCGACTCCACCTCTGGTACCCATACCCGAGCTTGAAATCGTCCGTAACAGTCACCCCAACTCGACCATCCACCCAAAACCTGTTTTAATGTACGATTTACGCTGAACTCGAACCCACTTAATTTACAATGAGGACATTGCAAATCGTAGCCATGGGGGGGTATTAATGTGCAAAACATTGTGAGAATCACTTCACAAGAAAGGGTTTCATTGAAAAAATTACATATTCCAAAAACCAAAAAAATAAAAAACTGAAAAAGAGAAAAAAATGGAGAAGGGAGGAAATTTTGAGTGAATCAATTGCATATCATTTTGAGGAGAAAATGGGGAGGTGATAAAAATATCAAAAAGGAGCACAATTTGAAAAGAAAAAAAAAAGAGAGATAGTCATTAATAAAAGATTAAGGAATCGACTTAATTCCAGACCAAATCAAAAAGAAAGAAAATGAAAGCAAAAAATGCTAAGAGACAAAAAGAGATTAATATGAACGCTGATCTTAGGCCACTTGGCCTGTGATTTTAGGCATCAAAATTTAAGTATCCGTTCATATCTGGATAGTCAATCCTCAAGTGGTTGGGGAAAATGCGAAGCTTAAGTATTAGGTCTAAGACTTAGGGATTATTCGGCATCATTAACTGACCTCTAGTTTACAGGACTCAGTAACCTAAGCACCCTAATCCACACACGGTCTAGTTCAGTGCGCTTAATTATCAAAATCACGCAAATGTGTTAAATCTGTTCTGAAAAAGCTACCTAGATGAGGAACGGTTGATCAACATAAGTTGATCTGGAAGAGTTCCCGGCACAGAGAGGAGAAAATTTTCCCTCAAAGATGCGCAATAACATACCATCTCCTCGGTGCTTGTCTCCTAGGATATCTAAATATTCTACCGGGGGCATGTAAGCACCTTGTGCTGGTTCAGATGCCATGGGTGGCATTATCACGAAATGTCGATTGCCAGGATCTGGATTTAGCTAAAGAAGCCAGGGTTCTGGGGGTTGCCACGGGCGTGCTATCTCGAAGCATCGATTGCCAGGGACCCTGCGAGGATTGATGGTGGGAACTAGGAATCCAATACAGACCATGTTGTAAAGCCAATCCAAATCTAGAAATAAAAGAAGAGAGAAAACTCTCCAAAAATAGAGAAAAAATTCTTCTGTCTCTCTCTTACACGACGCATTGCAAACTGAACTTAGGCTAAAACATGTTACAAGCACGAGTGCTTTAACTGCGGAGTTCAACGAACCTTAGGATAGTTCCTATGGGCCTTAGAAACCTTTGTGGCAGACTGAGGCTAAAGCTAGTCAAATCTGGATCTTGGTTGGTACTTGAGTACCTCTAGGCCTACTATTGGCATTCTGACCTAATCTACAGAAAAAAGCACACATCTGAGCATAAAAGGCATGTGGTCTAGAATTTGAGTTAAATTCCTTGAGATTTTGCTAAGGGACTAGCAAAAGCTAAGCATCGAAGTATGATGGGAACACCATCATAAGTCATAACAAGCTCAATTTGATATGATTAAGTCATTAAATGCTCCTACATAACTGTCAAAGGACTGTAGTTCATTGCCTTATCATTCTGAGGAAAAGATAAGAAATTAGGGTTAAAACTATGATTTTACCATCATATCATGAATGCAGTACAACCATGGATTTTCCCAAGGGTTAATTAAGGGTCAAATGATCTTAAAAGGCTAACAAGTGGGTTAACATAGACAGAAAAGGGTTTTCGCATGTTTTAAGAATTAAATGACTTCTGAAACCCAGATCCGCTTAATTAACTGAGGTTCTGGTTAGGATAAAATTCACCTAAATCTTCTAAAATTCATAGAAAAATATTCTCTAGGGTTTGGTATCTTCAATTTGACCATCAGAACTCGTCTTGACTCAAAATAGAATCTCAGATAGACATTTGCCCTAATTTGGATTTTTACATAAATTACCTAGTCAAACAAGGTCAAAACCAAAATCCAACTTCACCATTGGATTCCTTAGGTTCAAATTAGGGTTGTACCAAAATTTGGACCCAATCTGAGATCGTCTTGACCTAGTTTGCAATTTGATCCTGTCTGACCTTTCGCTTCACAACCATGCCCTTAACTTTCAAAATCCTTACAAGAAGCCCCCCAATTTCTTCGTCGTCTTTGCAAAAATGTCCCTAGCGCCATTAAAGGCAACTTTGAGCTTCACCATTGAATCGAGCGAGGATTTCTCACTCGATTCTCAATCAATCAAGCCCAAAATAGATACTCAGATTCTTGATGAAGTTACCTTCCATTTGAGCCACATCTTGGGCTCCAAGACTTGCCCAAAGTGCCATGCGAATCAATTGAAAATTGGATTTCTATCTCTGGTGAAGCTTTCCAAGCTTAAGAGCTTGAGTCTCAAGGTCCGTTCGCCCTCTGATGGCCTATAAAAGACTCCCCATATCAGATCGAAGATCCCACACTCGAATTAGGCCTAGAACACCTCTAATTCTTCTCTTCTTTCTTGGCCGAAGCACTCCTCGACATCTGGTGACTTCCTCCGACTTCGTTCTTCGTCCGTTTGTTATACCGGTGACGGAGCCTCATTCCTCTCATTCCTCCACTCCTAACCATACCAGTAGGAGCCTCTCCCCCATCCTCATCACCGTTTCCTAACTACCAGAGCTCCTTCCTTCTCCGACGCCTGCCATACCGCAACCGGTGCCATCTCTGCCCCCTGTCGTCTACTACCCCTCTCAATCGACTCCTCAGTTTCTCCTCATCACGCCAGAATCTCCAACATACTGCTTCGACCCCGCCAACGCCCTCCGTGACTCCATCTTCCATCTCACCGGCAGACCTCCAGTGAGCGCTAGCGACCACCACAGACCACCTATGCCGCCGCTTCCACGCTCCACACGTCCACCTCGACCTCTGGAGCAAAAGCCCTAACTTTGTTAGGACAATTGCCCCTCCGAACTCCCCGCTGAACAAACCCACATCCAGCCACCCTCCGTGAGGTCGACAGACCTCTTCACACACTCTCACGACACACCACTGCCACCATCACACTTGCCGTGCTCCGGCGATCGTTCCTGAGCTTTTTGATGCGGCCGAAAGGCCATATTGTTGCTTTCAGGTACCGATCCCCATCGCCACTAACACGCGAGCTTCGAAGCTTGCTCCAAGCATTCTTTAGACCTGCAGCTCCAGGTCCTCGACTCCAGACGTAGCGGAAGACTTCCAGGAACATAACGCAGGGACCAATTGAGTCCTTTGACCGGGCCTTGACTAGAATTAGACGAAGGAGCTGGTGCTACTTGCTACATGAAGAACAGGGGATGTTACGACCCAGTTCCCAAATCCCTACAAGACACGAGAATCGGACCGACTCGACTAATCCCAAGACCCAGTCGTCCAAGGAGAAAGTAACCAAAAAGCAGTAAAATAAACCACATTCACCATGCAAGCAGTAACAAAAGTACAGCAGTAAAGAAAGGAACTACTACAGTACACACCACCACAACAGTAGAGAATTAAAAATAGGTACAGAAATATGAAGTTTACAATAAAAGAGTACAAAAGTGTAACAAAATACTCACTACTACAGAAACGGGTACAACACAAGTACAACTACTGGGCTCTACTAGGCCCAGCACCCTCTGCAGCCGTGGGCTCTGGCTGCTCAACACCTGGTCCTAAAAAAGTGGTAAGTACGACACGTCAGCGAAATGCTGAGTAGAGTGGCAACCAGCTAGCTAAGAAAAATAGTAAAGGTGGATAGGTAGCTATTGTTTTTAATTTCTTTCTTTATTTATCTATTTACTCTTTCTTGGTTGATTTCTCAGGTCTTTCTCTTGATCTCGAATGTTCCTCGTGGAAATGATCTTGATTGCAGTCTTTTCCGAAAAGTAGAAGTAGCATGTGGTGCTCTCCTGGCCGGGAGAGTCCCCCGTGGTGGTCCTACCCTCAGTCAACCACCCCAAGGTCACTGACAAACGTAACGGTGACTACGGCACACGCGATAAACTCACGGGTAGCTACCCTGCACTGGCACGCGGTCAGTCGTTTCCGTTAACGGGTGCGCCCAAAGCACAGCACGGAACCAGTATAGGGCAGAGCCCTCTCAGTAACAGGGGTCCAGCCCCTCCATAGTAACCAAACAGGGGTCTCGCCCCTCCACAGTCCGCGCACCCTTGCCTCTCGAACGGACCCTAAACAGGTCAAAAATGACAACTCTGACTCAAATCAGACGTCTGGAACATCTTCCATACGTGTTAAAAAGGGGTCCAGATCATACCTCGCTCTGCGCTGCTCCTCAGACGTCCAGGGGTCCTGCTGAACCGTCAGGACCTAGTTCCAGATGTTCGACCACCTCTCCGGACGTCTGGGGACGCTCTCCGCTGTCTGGTGACTCGCCCAGACGTCTGATCCGCGTGGGAGGGTGTTCCCTGCGCCTTCCAGAAGCGAATCCTGCATGCGCATGCAAAAGCTCTCAAACACAGCACGCTACAGAGTTCCAGTGGAACGGCCTGCATGGCCGTATCCACAAAAAGGAAGGTATAGGCACAGTACGTACCTATCAGTCGTCTGGAGCTTCTTCCAGACATCTTCCACGTCGTCTGGATGTAGGTCCAGACGTCTGATTCTGGGAAAAATTCCCAGAATCAGAACTTCCTTCGTCTTCTTCCCGCTGTGCGTGGCCGCGCTGCGCTCGTCCGCCCGCTGCCCGAGCTGCAGCAGCATCGGGGGAAACCTCCCCAGCACAACGCTCCTCCGCACGCATGTCGACCGGCCTCGAACTACCCCGGCGAGCTCTCTCTCTCACGGCTTACGCGCTCTCTTCTCTTCCCTCTCGCTGCACCTCTCCTCTCCACCACTACACCCGGCCGCAGCTGCTACTCGCTCTCACCCTCGCTGAAGGAAGACGGGGGATGGATGGATGTGGGGTGGCGAATGAGGGAGAGGGAAGGGGGTATTTGTAGGCGTGGGGGAAAGGCTTCTACAGGTCGGCGAGGGGAGAGAAAGAGAAGAGGGCGGCGGGGTTTCAGTCTACGCGCGCAGACTCGCGATCGTACGCACGCAAAAATTAATTTCTAGATGTTTGGGAAGGCATCCAGACGTCTGACCAGGCGTCTAGTCCAACTCCCAGATGTCTTAAAGTGTTTTGATGTCACGGGTCTTAACAACATAACAAACTCAAAGGAAGTTTCCTCCCCGAAACTTGCGCTAACAAGGGTGCGGAAAAAGAACAATATACGCATAACAAACTCAAAGAGGACCGAAGCCGATCCAAAAAGATGTACCCTCAAAGAGCTCCGGGTACTGCTCCCGCATCACCGCCTCAGGCTCCCAGGTAGCCTCCTCGTACCGCTGGCTCCTTCACAAGACCTTCATCAGGGGTACTTGCTTCCGTCTCAGACTCAGGATGGCTCTGTCGAGAATCTGCATTGGTCGCTCGGGGTAGGTCAAGTCGTCACCCACCTTGACGCTCTCGTGGCTCAGAATGTGACTGGGATCGAGGACGTACTTCCTGAGGTTGGACACGTGGAACGCGTCGTGGACACCAGAAAGCTGGGGAGGAAGGGCAAGCCTGTAAGTAACGAATCCAACCCACTCCAGGACCTCAAAGGGTCCCACAAACCTCGGCGCGAGCTTCCCTCTCACCCGAAACCGCTGTAGGCCCTTCATGGGCGAAACGCAAAGGAAGACGTGGTCCTCAACCTCAAACTGCACCTCTCTGCGTTTCCAATCTACATAGCTCTTCTGTCGGCTAATGACAATGCGGAGTAGCCTGTGAATCTGCTCAATCACCTCCTGACTCTGCCGGATTAGCCTGGGGCCAACCTCCCACTTGATCCCCACCTCAACCCAACTCAAGGGTGCCGAACACCTCTGTCCGTACAGAGCCTCGTAGGGTACCATGCCGATGCTCGAGTGATAACTGTTATTATATGCAAACTCCGCCAGGGGCAAGTGCTCCTCCTAAGACCCTCCAGTCCAGTACACAAGCACGCAAAAGGCCCTCAAGTGTCTATATCGTGCACTCAGGCTGTCCGTCCGTCTGGGGGTGGTATGCTGTACTGAACCTCAACCATGTCCCCAAGGTCTACTAAAACTCAACCCAAAACTGGGACGTAAAATGGGTATCCCGATCGGATACGATCTCCCGCGAAACTCCGTGTAGCCGTACCACGTCACGGATATACCTCTCTGCCAACTGTGCCAGTCCCAAGGTGACTCAGATCGGCAAGAAACATGCCGTCTTCGTCAATCTGTCCATGATCACCCAGACTGCGTCGTGTCCTCGCTGGGTAACGGGTAAGCCCACCACCAAGTCCATGGTGATGCTCTCCCACTTCCACTCTAGCACTGGAAGTGGCTGCAACAGCCCTACAGGCCTCTGATGCTCGGCCTTCACCTGCTGGCTCACTAAACACTGTTATACGAATTCACCTACATCATGCTTCATTCCCCTCCACCAAAAGTCGCGTCTCAAATCATGGTACATCTTATGGTGAGCCTGGAACCGTGTGCCTCAGTCAGAAGCTCTCTCAACAGCTCCTCGTCCTTGGGAACGCACAAACGACCCTCATGTGCAGCACCTCGTCTGTGAAGGAGAAGTCCCTAGGGTCTCCTGACAGCACTATGTCACGCAACGACAACAAGTACGGGTCGGCCAGCTGTCTAGTGATGATATGGTCTATCAGCTCTGGCCTCGTCTATTGTGTCACAGCCACTACCCCACAGTGCCCCAGTAACTCTAGGGGTCGCCAACTGCCCATCTCCTCCAAGAGACTCCAACTCTGTGCCTACAAACTGGCCAAGTGGGCGGGCGCCTTCCGGCTCAAGGCGTCAGCCGCCACGTTGGTCTTTCCTGGGTGGTAGGAAATGCTGCAGTCATAGTCCTTCATTAGCTCCAACCAACGTCTCTGTCTCATGTTAAGCTCCTGATCAAACAAGTATCTGAGGCTCTTATGATCTGTGAAAATCTCAAATGTCTCACCATACAAGTAGTGTCTCCAAGTCTTCAGTGCGAAGACGACAACTGCCAGCTCCAGGTCGTGGGTAGGGTAGCTATGCTCATGGGCCTTTAATTACTGCGAAGCATAAGCGACAACGTGACCCCTCTGCATGAGTACACCCCCTAATCCCTGCAAAGAGGCATCTGTGTACACAACAAACCCGCCACTACTGTCTGGGATGGTGAGCACGGGAGCCGAAGTCAGCCTCTCCTTTAGCTCCTGAAAACAGGCCTTACAAGCGTCTGTCCAAGAAAAGGGCACGTCCTTCAGGGTCAGCTGTGTCATAGGACGTGCAATCTACGAGAAGCCCTTGATAAACCACCTGTAGTAGCCTGCAAGTCCCAAGAAACTATGGATCTTAGTAATTGTACGCAGTCTCTCCCACCTGAGTACTGCCTCAACCTTGGCTGGGTCCACAGCCAATCCATTCTCAGAGATCACATGGCCCAAGAAGGTCACCTCCCTCAACCAGAGCTCGCACTTGTTGTATTTGGCGTACAGCCTACGTCGTCGTAGTGTGTCCAAAACCATCCGCAAGTGCTGTCCGTGCTGCACCTGATCTCGAGAGTAGATGAGCACATCATCAATGAATACCACCACGAACTAGTCCAAGTACGGTATGAACACCCTGTTCATCAAATCCATGAAGGCAACGGGGGCGTTGGTCAGCCCAAACGGCATGACAAAAAACTCATAGTGTCCGTACCAGGTGCAGAAAGCTGTCTTGGAGACGTCTGCCTCCTTGATCCTCAACTGTTGGTACCCAGACCTCAAGTCTATCTTGGAGAATACCGTGGCACCTCGTAGCTGGTCAAACAAGTCGTCAATCCTCGGCAGTGGATACCTGTTCTTAATGAAAACCCTATTCAGTTGTCTGTAGTCCACACAAAGGCGTAGGGTACCATCCTTCTTTTTCACGAACAATACCGAGGCTCCCCACGGAGACGCACTGGGCCTCACAAAGCCCTTCTCTAGAAGGTCCTACAACTGAGACTTGAGCTCTCGCAACTCAAGTGGTGCCTTCCTGTACGGTGCTGTAGAGATGGGGCTACTCCTCGGTACCAGTGAGATCTCAAACTCGATCTCACGCTCGGGCGGTAGTCCAGGCAACTCATCTGGGAACACGTCGGGGTAATCTCTGACCACCGGGATACTCTGGAAGTCTACCACAGGGCTGGGCTCCGCCACCACACAAGCTAGGAAGCCCTCACACCCTGGCCCAAAAGCCTCATCGCCCGAAGTGCAGAAATGCACCTGAAGCCTCTGTCCACTGGCTGCCCGGTATGGAGAAGACTATCTTCTTCTCAAAGCAGTCCACCAAGGTGTGGTAAGCGGACAAACAGTCCATCCCCAGAATCACGCTAAAGTCCTCCATCTGTATCACGATCAGGTCAGCTGGAAGGCTGTGTCCCCCAACACTGACTTCAAAACCTATGTACACCACCTCAGCTGCAAATAGCTGACCACCCGGATCTCTGATCACAAACAGATCCTCTAACAACACACAATCATGCCCTAAACTAACCGCAAAACTGGTAGCGACAAACGAATGCGTAGCATCGGAATCGAAAAGCGTGTAAACTAGTCTGCCGGAAACTGAAACCATACCTGCCACCACTGATCCTAAAGCTCTGGCATCCCTGTGTATCAGGGCATTGATACGCCCCTCAGCCCTAGGTGCAGACGAAGCAGCCACACTCTGAGTCGGACGGGTAGCCGCTGGCCGGTACCCTCCTCGCGACTGCTGTCCTCCTCCTCGTGCCTGGAAACCGCGGCCTCTTACTCGCCCTCCAGTCCTCGGCGCGGGGAGCATCTGCTGACCTCCAGCCCTAGATGGGCAATCCCTCCTGATGTGGCCCGGCTGGCCACATTGGTAGCAAAGGGGGACTCGACTCTCGCCCTCAGTGGATCCCTGCTGACGGCTGGGCGGGGGTCCGGTGCTAACAGCTGGCCCCTATCAGGGGCCCCCAAAGGTCACTGACGGCCCCGCAAAGCGTGACGGCTCTCCTGTGGGTGCCACGTGCCTCCTCTCTCGTCGACCCTGTGAGTAGTCTGGCTGATAGGGCCTCTTCTGCCCGCTGTTAGTGTCACGTGCGGACGGGTTGGTCTCTTCATACGTCATAGCTGCCTCCACCACCCTCGAGAACATAGGCAGCTTTAGGGTTTTGACATACCCCCGAATAACAGGTCGGAGTCCCTCGGTGAACCTCCAAAGGTGCTCCTCCTTGGTAGCCACAGCTGTCGCTGCGAAATGAGACAGCTCCAGGAAACGCGTGCGGTACGCGCACACGGTCATCGTCTCCTGGCGGAGGGTGTGGAACTCCCGCCTCCTCTGGTCCTGCCACGTCTGGGGGAAGTACTGCTCGCAGAAGAGGGTGACGAACTAGTCCCAAGTCGGCTCGTCCCTCTCCTAACCTCTAACCACCCTCCACCACCTGTGTGTTGCGCTCTCCAGCTAATACGTGGCAAAGGCCACGCGGTACTCCACAGGGGGGCGAAGGGTGTTAAACACCTTCTCGATCTGCTCGAGCCAGTCCTCCGCCTCGGACGGGTCCTCATCCCCCTTGAAGGAGGGGGGCTTCAGCTTCCGGAACTATCCGAAAAGCTCATAGTGGCGCTGAAGTGGAGAAACTGGTACGCCTCCTGATAAGGAGGCCTCGTGCTCTGAAGTGCCGGAAGAAGGTGGGGGTAGTGGAGGCCCACCCCCTCCCCCACGTCCAGTGCCGGGTCCATCTCGTGGTCCCACAGAGGACTCCCCCTCTGCAGCCCCAGGGAGAGGCGCTCATGGTGACGGGTGAAGCTCCTCTTGCACGATCTCCCATATCAACTGGGCGAGGTCCTGAGCTTGAATGCCCGGGAGTAGTGGCTGGCCCACTGAGGCGTTGGGCTCAATGCGCCTACCCCTCCGACCTCGTCCTCTGCCGAGTCCGCGGCTCGCCTCGCTACCTCCTCGTCAAGGCATCTCCTGCAAGGAGACGTGAATACAAAACAGAAAAGACGTCAATACCAATCAACATTCAATGGAGGAACCCTAGAACAGATGTCAAAAGATACGTTGTGGTGGTTACTCTAGTTACAAGCACGTGAATTGGTTATTTTCCGACTAGTTGATTCACTTCTCGGGACGACCTTGCTCTGATACCATCTTGTTTCGACTCGGTTCCCGAATTCCTACAGGACACGAGAATCGGACCGACTCGACTAATCCCAAGACCCAGTCGTCCAAGGAGAAAGTAACCAAGAAGTAGTAAAATAAACCACATTCACCATACAAGCAACTAATGGTAACAAAAGTACAACAGTAAAGAAAGGAACTACTACAGTACACACCACCACAACAGTAGAGAATTAAAAACAGGTACAGAAATATGAAGTTTACAATAAAAGAGTATAAAAGTGTAACAAAATACTCACTACTACAGAAACGGGTACAACACAAGTACAACTACCGGGCTCTACTAGGCCCAGCACCCTCTGCAGTCGTGGGCTCTGATTGCTCAACACCTGGTCCTGAAAAAGGTGGTAAGTACGACACGTCAGCGAAACGCTGAGTAGAGTGGCAACCAGCTAGCTAAGAAAAATAATAAAGGTGGATAGGTGGCTGTTGTTTTTAATTTCTTTCTTTATTTATCTATTTACTCTTTCTTGGTTTATTTCTCAGGTCTTTCTCTTGATCTCGAATGTTCCTCGTGGGAACGATATTGATTGCAGTCTTTTCCGAAAAGTAGAAGTAGCACGTGGTGCTCTCCAGGCCGGGAGAGTCCCTCGTGGTGGTCCAACCCTCAGTCAACCACCCCAAGGTCGCTGACAGACGTAACAGTGACTACGGCACGCGTGATAAATGCACGGGTAGCTACCCCGCACTAGCACGCGGTCAGTCGCTTCCGTTAACGAGTGCACCCAAAGCATGGCACGGAACTGGTATAGGGCAGAGCCCTCTCAGTAACAGGGGTCCAGCCCCTCCACAGTAACCAAACAGGGGTCTCGCCCCTCCATAGTCCGCGCACCCTCGCCTGACTACCCTGGTTTGACAGTGGGCCTAACAAGTCGGTGTAAGACGGCTAGCTGAACCCCGGGCCCCGTGGGGTGGCTAGCTCTCTCCCTACGCTAGTAGCTCTCCCCGGTACTGTGTACGCGAGGGCCAAAAGTCGATATAAAGTGGCCAGACCTAACCCCAGGTCTCAACCCTAGGGCGGCTAGCTTCGCTCTGCACTAAGAGGTACATGTGCTTCCCTTAGTACCACGTGCCCAAGAGACAACACACTTTCCCGTTCACTTTTTCGGTTCCACTCTATTTATTTCCAGGAGCTCTACTCCTAATTCCCTGTAGGGTTCATGCTCATGTTTCTCAGGCCAAGCCATACTAGGTTTCATCATGTCAGGTTTATTCGCATATAGCACGTGTTTCCAACATTCAAACTTTCTTTTCCACTTTATATACATGAAGCTCGTATTTAATTTCAAACAACAAGAATTACATGTAGCAGCTACTAACAACAGTACTCTACATTTCACAGGCAGCTATTATCCAATTACAGGCAATTATTATTCTATCTACCCATCCAAGACTGCAATTCAAGCATTCAATACAATCGTTCCAGTGTTTCTAGTCCTAGGATTCATGCCATACCCTAGGATCAATCATTCAATCTAGTGTTTCTGGTCCTAGGATTCATGACATACCCTAGGATCTATCATTTATTCCAGACATGCATTTATGTTTTGTAATTGACTAAGGGAAGCCACTCTACCTGCAAAATCGGGAGTAATGGGGGCTCGATCGGTAGGTCCATGTACCTCCTCAAACCCTAAGTCTGCAACAGAACGAGGTCCTACACAAGGATCAACTACGAGAAATCACTCAGAACAGGATAAAATTATTTCAAATAAGTAGAGGAACCTATTCTGAGAAGAACGGAACCTTAAACGCGGAAATCGGATCTCGAACAGACCCTAAACGGGTTAAAAACAACAACTCTGACTCAAATCAGATGTCTGGAACATCTTCCAGATGTCTTAAAAAGGGGACCAGATCATACCTCGCTCTGCGCTGCTCCGCAGACGTCCAGGGGTCCTGCTGAACCGTCTGGACCTAGTTCCAGACATCTGACCACCTCTCCGGACGTCTGGGGATGCTCTCTGTCGTCTGGTGACTCGCCCAGACGTCTGATCCGCGTGGGAGGGCGTGCCCCATGCCTTCCCGAAGTGAATCCTGCATGCGCACACAAAAGCTCTCAAACACAGCACGCTATAGAGTTCCAGCGGAACGGCTTGCATGGCCATATCCGCAAAAAGGAAGGTATAGGCACAGTACGTACCTATCAGTCGTCTGGAGCTTCTTCCAGACGTTGTTCACGTCGTTTGGATGTAGGTCCTGTTATAATCGGGCATCAAGCGTCTTTTAAGACGTCTGGGAAGTGATCCAGACGTCTGGTCAGACATCTTGAAGCCTTCCCAGACGTCTGGAATTAAATTTTTTTGACGTACGGGTTCGCGTCTGCGCACATGTGCGGGCAGACTGAACCCGCCACCCTCCTTCTCTTTCCTCCCTCCCTGCAGACGCAGCCTTTTCCTCTTTCTCTCTCCCCGTGCTGCCTTCAAATACACCTCTCTCTCCCATACCCTCACTCCACCGCCTTCTTCTTCTTCCCCCTGTCAGCGAGAGAGCGAGCGGGGGAGAGCGACAGCAGCGGCTGCTGCGAGTGTGTGGGGAGGAGGGGCTGTTGTGAGAGGAAGAGGGAGCTTGACCGCGAGGGTGCGAGCTCGCCGGAGCAGCCAGAGCCGTCCGGCGGGTGCGCAGCAAGCGTGTGGTGGTGGGGAAGAGCTGCTGCAGCTCAGGCAGCAGGCGGACGCGGCGCGGCACGGCCGTGCACTACGGGCGGAGAGCAAGAAGGTTCTGATTGTGGGAAAATTTCCCAGAATCAAAAGTCTGGACTTACGTCCAGACGAAGCAGGAGACGTCTGGAGGAAGGTCCAGACGTCTGAAAGGTACGTTATTTTTTTTTTATCTTCTTCTTTCGCGTGTACGGCCATGCAGCCGTTCCGCCGAAGTCTTCTGCATCCTTTTGTGTTGAGAACGGGCACTTGTGTATGCAGGATTTGTTCGGGAAGGCGCAAGGGCACGCCATCCCACCCAGATCAGATGTATGGGCACAGCACCAGACGACGAAGAGGGTCTCCAGACGTCCGGAGTGACAGTCGAACGTTTGGAAACTATGTCCAGACGGTTCAGCGGGCTTCTGGACGTCTGAAGGACCGTGCATATCAAGGTATGACCGAAGCGATCATTTAAGACGTCTGGAAGAAGTTCTAGACGTCTGATTTTGGCCAGACTCATCATTTTTGACCCGTTTAGTTTCCGTTCTGAGTCCGTTTTCCGCGTTTCGAGTTTCGTTCTTCTCAAATTTAGTTCCTCTACTTGTTTACAGTAATCGCATGCTGTTCTGAGTAGCTACTGGTTTTTGATCCTTGTGTTAGGACCCCATTCCGTTGCGGCTCTAGGGGTTGCGGAGGCGCGCGGGCTTGCCAATTACGCCCCCAGTACTCCCTGTTTTGCAGGTAGAGTGGCCCTTTCAATTATTTATCAAAAATTATACACTTGTGAAATAATTAATAGATCCTAGGGTAATACATGAATCCTAGGACTGGAAAACTAGATTGAATAATAGATCCTAGGGTATGACATGAATCCTAGGACTGGAAAACTAGATTGAATATATATACATTGTAGTCTTGGAAAAGTAGAAAGGAAACGATAACTTCCTTTAATTGGTTAACAGTTGCATAATTATGAATGAATAATTACTGTTGGAAACATGGACTATATAAATATAAAGCTGAAAAGATGAAACCTAAATTGGCTCAGTTGAAAGAGCACGAACCCTACAGGGAATTAGGAGTAGAACTCCTGGAAAGTAAATGGAATAGAATTGGGGAAGTGAGCTGGCCCTTGAGTACGGAGTACCAAGGAGAGCGACTGTCCCCCTGTTTAGTGCAAAGCGGAGCTAGCCGGCCTAGGGACCCGTGGTAGGTCTGGCCACTTTGTACCGACTTTTGGCCCTCGTGTACACAGTACCGAGGAGAGCTACTAGTGTAGGGAGAGCACTAGCTACCCCACGGGCCCTGGGGTTCTGCTAGCCCTCCTACACCGACTTGTTCGGCCCACTGGGAAAACCAAGGTAGTCAGGCGAGGGTGCGCGAACTGTGGAGGGGCAAGACCCCTGTTTGGTTACTGTGGAGGGGCTGGACCCCTGTTACTGAGAGGACTCTGCCCTATACTAGTTCCGTGCTGTGCTTTGGGAGCACCCGTTAACGGAAACGACTGACCGCATGCTAGTGCGGGATAGTTACCCGTGCATTTATCGAGCGTGCCGTAGTCACCGTTACGTCTGTCAGTGACCTTGGGGTGGTTGACTGAGGGTAGGACCACCACAGGGGACTCTCCCGGCCAGGAGAGCACCACGTTCTACTTCTACTTTTCGGAAAAGACTACAATCAAGATCGTTCCCACGAGGAACACTCAAGATCAGGAGAAGCATCTGAGGGATAGTTTGATAACGAGTAAACAGAAAATATAAAGAAGAAATTAAAAATATAACAGCTACTGTCCACCTTACTGTTTCTTAGCTTTTAGTTACCACTCTACTCAGCGTTTCGCTGACGTGTCACCTTTGTTACCTTTCCAAGACCAGGTGTTGAGCAGCCAGAGTCGGCGGCTGCAGAGGGCGCTGGGCCTAGTAGAGCCCAGTAGTGTTACTTGTGTAGTACCCACTGTACTTTTCTTTCTGTTGTAGTGAGTAGTTTCTGTTACCCCTATACTCTTTTCATTGTAAGCTTCATGTTTATGTACATGTTTATTTCTCTACTGTTATGGTGGTGTATACTGTAGTATTTATTTTCTTTACTGTTGTATTTTGTTACTGCTAGCTATATACATGGTGAATGTGGTTCATTTTACTGGCCTTTTGGTTACTTTCTCGTTGGACGACTGGGTCTTGGGATCAGTCGAGTCGGTCCAATTCTCGTATCTCGTAGGGATTCGGGAACCGGGTCGTAACAGGTCCAGACGTCTGATTCTGGGAAAAATTCCCAAAATCAGAACCTCCTTCGTCTTCTTCCCGCTGCGCGCGACCGCGCCGCGCTTGTCCGCCCGCTGCCCGAGCTGTAGCAGCACCGGGGCAAACCTCCCCAGCACAACGCTCCTCCACGTGCACGCCGACCGGCCTCAAACTGCCTCGACGAGCTCTCTCTCTCACGGCTCGCGCGCTCTCTTCTCTTCCCTCTCGCTGCACCTCTCCTCTCCACCACAGCACCCAGCCGCCGCTGCTGCTTGCTCTCACCCTTGCTGAAGGAAGACAGGGGATGGATGGATGTGGGGTGGCGAACGAGGGAGAGGGAAGGGGGTATTTGCAGGCGTGGGGGAAAGGCTTTTGCAGGTCGGCGAGGGGAGAGAAAGAGAAGAGGGCGACGGGGTTTCAGTCTGCGCGCGGCACGCGCGCAAACTCGCGATCGTACGCACACAAAAATTAATTTCCAGACGTTTGGGAAGGCGTCCAGACGTCTGACCAGACATCTAGACCAACTCCCAGACGTCTTAAAGTGTTTTGATGTCACGAGTCTTAACAGGGGATGACATAGTCCCACATCGGAAGTTTACGAACGGCTGTAGCAAGTTAAATTGATTTTGTGTTACGACCTTGTTGCCTCAGACACAAGGGTTGAGGTCCCTCACACCCCTCACGTGACCCATCCGCGACACTGCCCCCGTGATGAGAACCTCATCATGAGCCATAACTAGCTCATTTTGACCTAATACAAAGGATAAAAGCTCCTACATAACTCAAGGAAAGGCTTAACTCAGAGAGATTCTGAGTTAGAAAAGAAAACAAAAACTAAGGGGTAAAAATGCAATTTCACCAATCCAATCTAAAAACAGGGTAACTCAGGGTCCAAACATAGGTCAAAGCAACCTAATAAGAATAAAAGTGGGATGAGATGATTCAATAAGGGCTACAGCAGCTCCAAGGAATTAAATGACATCCTGTAACCTTAAAATCAAACCCACTTAAAAACACGAGGTTCGAGGTAGAGGAAAAAATCAACTAAACCCTCTAAAATTCATAGAAAAATAATCTCTAGGGCTTAAAACCTTCAATTTGGCCTTAGGAACCCATTTTGACCTACATTGAGAACCATGCCCAATTAACAACTTAATTTGAGTTTTTGCGTAAATTGACCGGTCAAACAAGGTTTAATCTGGAAATAAAATTCACCATCATAATCCTTAGGTCCCAATTAGTCATGTATAAAAACTTGAGCCTAAGAGGAAACCTTCTTGACCAACTTTACACTTTGGTCCTCATTTATTTACTTTTTGGCCCTCAACTTTTGAACCCTCACATTTCTGCCCCTAACTCTCCTTCGTTCTTTGCATTCAGGTCCCTCCTGCCAAAACCTGACCAGCACCATGCTCCGGCGACCTTGCGCGGAGCATGGCGCCGCGCAGGGTAAGGGGGAGGGTCTGGCAAGTCAACCGGGGGTGCCCTGCGTCGTCAGCCGTCGCAGGAACACCCCCCTGGTCGCTACAACCCACCATACCGACCGTGCGAACGCACGGACGGTATGGGTCTCCATCTCCGGCGTCCTCCGGCGAGGGAGACACGTCGTCTCCCTCCGCCCTCCTCTCTGATTCCGCCTCTATAAATACCCCCGTCGCTCCGCCGTTCTGGGGAGCTCGGTCCTGACGGAGAAACATCCTCTTTTCACTCTCTTCCCACTCCGACAGGAAGCCCTCCAGCTCCGACGGTTTTTCCCTCCTCCTCCTCGTCGTTCTGCCGCATTACCAGCAGCAGGGCTGCCTTCCCCTGCTCTTCCCGCGCCGCGCAGCACCCAGCGTGCGCCTCTCCGGCCCTCTCCTCGCCGTCGCTCCTTCCCCTGGGCAGCTTCTTCTCCGGCGACAATCGATACGACTGTCGCCTGCTCCGGCTCCTCCTCGTCCTGTTAAGTAGGTATAACTTCTCACCTTTCTCCCCTCTTCCTTTTCCTCACTTTGAACCCTTACTGTCGCCCTCGATTCTGACCAATCGCCCTCACCTTCTCCACCTCCGGCCACACTCCGGCGACCCGCTCCCGTCACTCCAGCACCCCACACGGCTCGCCGACCCTCACAGAACCTCCGCCTCCTCACCCTGATCAACCTCCGCCCTTCCATTCCCCGACATTCGCCCCCTGCAGACCCACCGACCAAACCCATTTCTCGTGCTGCATTTCGACCTAGGGCAGCCCTTAGGCTCCGCCTCGTCGCCTGCCTGACCCCCCACCACCTTCGCCGTGCCACGGTGAAGGTTCTTCACGTATTTAATTAGGCCGAGAGGCTGTTTCTCTGTGGGCAGGTACTTCGCTCGCCGCCGCCATTGCTGAGCAGCGAAGCTTCTTCAACCTGCTGCTCTAGGCGAGCCACGCCCAGGTCTGACTCCCAGGCTGCGCGAAGCGTCTTCGCGAAGTGTCCCAGGTGCGCGGCTGGAGCGAGTGCCTCGCACGAAGCCTCGACCACCGCTGTTTCCTCCGCACAGGCGCCACATTGGGGTGGGACATTTAGTCCCACCTCGGAAGACTCCGAAGCGGCGCACTGATACAAATTGAAAAAGTGCTGGAGGCTTATCGCCTCAGCACACGGGGTGAGGTCCCCTTCACCCGCCCGATTACCCGGCCTCGTCCGCGCTCACGCCCCGCGGACCTGGCTCCGACCCGATTAGCCCGACCTGCACTCCTCGCCCACCACCGCACGCCGGTGGGCCTGGACCCGGGCGCGACCCGCGTAACCGATTACCCGGTTGCTCTGGGAGAGCTTTCCAAAGAGCGAATTCTGAGAGAGAGTGACGCGGGGGGGAGGGTAGAGTAGGTTTTGCCCACTGATGTAAACTTTGAAGTGTGCAGGCATAGGTGAACAAAGAAGAAGAACCATGGAAGAAGAGAAGACGAAGAAGGCCGACGAAGACTGAAGGAAGGAGGAGCACCGAGCTGCACTGTAGCAGTGGGTTACTTAAGTCGTCTGATTGAACAATCAGACGACGCTCTGAGGACGAAGAAGAAGGAGAAGAAAAGACGAGCAGGACCGCAACGAAGAAGTAAAAAGAAGATCTGGAGAACAGAAGGTAGAAGAAGAAGACCACAAGGAGATAAACAAAGAAGAAGAAACCAAAAGCCAAAGAGAAGAGAAAACAAAGAGGAAGAAAGAAGAGAAGAAGAAGCCAAATTTTTATTTCTCTCCCTCTCTCTCTCTCTCTTTATTTTCGTAATAAGAATTTGTACCTCTAGAATACGACTTGCTCCCTGAGTTCGACCTCGGGAGAACTATATTTTCCGAGTAACAAATATTAGCAAATGATGGCAATAACTATCTGTACTACAACGACTTAAGAAAAGCTAGTTGCTGCCACCGTTTCGCCACCCCGCGAATCTGGTGCACCCGATTACCCGCTTACACTATCCACTCCTCGCTCACCACCCACTGCCGGTGAGCCTGGACCCGGGTGCGCTCTAGATCCGATTACCCGTATACCCCATACTGTTGAAAGCTCTGGGAGAGTGTGACCCAAGAAGTGAAAGGGAGGAGAGCATGCGGGAGTTAGGGGGGTTTTTCTCTTTGTAGAAATTGGCTAACACTTAGCTAAATCTGAAGAGCCCTTCCCCCTATGCGTGAAGAAGAGAAGGAGAGGAAAAGAAGAAGAGGAGGAGAAAAAGAGCAGTAGACGAGTCTGTGAAGAGCAGAAGAAGAAGAGCAGTAGAAGAAGAGAAGTAGAGAAGAGAAAGAAAAGAAGAAGCAAATCAAAAGAGAGATTATTGCTCATCCAGACATTTAAGACGTCAATCATTTAATCAAATGACTGATTTAAGTTTATTTCTACATAGTTATTGTATTCCACTTGCTATTATTGTAGGAAGTAATTGGTGATTCAAATCACTATTTTACTCCATTTTTTCTGCAGTTTGACACTTGATATTATTGCCACATTATTTTGAATCAATTTCTGATCATAATTTCTTATCTCTGTTGTTTAAAATTGCAATCTTGATAATTGAATTCCTACTTGCTCCCAGCGAATGACCTTGAACTTTTCGAATATAAATTTTATCTTTTTTTCGCGAGATTTCGACTATACTGAAACGCAACGATTTAAAACCCGATTTCAAGCGACTAACAATTACGATTAGTGATTGAATTTGCCAATTTGCTTCCTGCGAACGACCTCAGATTCAATTTTGATTTCGAGCACTATAAATTTTAAATGCTGTATCATTTTTGTTGACTATATTAAAATGCGCATTTCTTAAAACTCGACGAAAATGTTGCAACACTTGATCCGGATGTGGATTCATTTACAGAGATGAGCTGATATTTCAAAGCTATTTGATCGAAAATGGTAGATTCTGATTTATTAAAGTATTAGGATAAGCAAATAGTCGTCATGGTGTAGAAACTCTCGTCTATAGTTTTATTATTTCGTCGTAGTATAGCATAGAGAAGTGGTTACCAGTTTAATACAATTTGTTACTCGGAAATAAAAGAGTTCCCGAGGTCGAACTCAGGGAGCAAGTTGTATTCTAGAAGTACAATATTTCTATTACAAAAATAAGAGAGAGAGAGGGAGAAATAAATCTAAGTCTTGTGGCTTCTCTTCTCTCACTTAGCTCATCTTCTTCTTTTCTCGGATCTTCTTCCTTGATCTTCTGCCTTCAGTTCCTCTTCTTCTGCTTCTTCTATTTCTTTTCTTCTTCAGAGCTTCTCGAGGCTGGGCAGGGCGAGGCTGCAGCTGCAGGCGAAAGGAGCTCCACCTGCTCAGCAATGGCGGCGGAGGGCAGGTGACCTGTTCACAGTAAAACAGCCTCTCGGCCTAATCAGACAAGTGGGGGACCTTCGCCGTGACACGGCGAAGGTGGTGCAGGGTCTGGCAGGTCGTGGGGTTGTGTTTGGCGGCGGCCCTAGGTCGAACTGCGACCGGGAAAGTGGGTTTGTTCGGGGGAGTGTTGTGGGGATGTGGAGTGGTAGTGGAGGGGCGGAGGGTGTCGGGTGAGGGTTTAATCAAATGTGAAGGGGAAGTGGGGAGAAGTTCTGACCTAGTTGTAGAGTCGAAGGGGGCCGGAGTAGGGCGACAGTCGTATCGACTGTCGCTGGAGAAGAAGGTGCCTAGAGAGAGGGGGCGGCTGCGAGGAGAGAGCAGGAGAGCGCGCGCTGGGTACGGCGTGACGCGGGCGAAGGCGGCTCTGCTGCTGGTACTGCGGCAGAGCGACGAGGAGGAGGAGGAAGAATCGCCGGAGCTGGAGGGCCTCTGCCGGAGTGGGAAGAGAGGAAAGGGGGGGGGAGTTTCTCCGTCAGAACCGAGCTGCTGAATGCGGCAGACGGTGGTGGCTTTTATAGAGGCGAAATCAAAGAGGAGGGCGGAGGGAGGCGACGTGCCTCCCTCGCCGGAGGATGGCCGAATTGCAACCCATACCTTCCACGCGTTCGCACGGAAGGTGTGAGTGATGGCAGAGATCGTGGAGGTGTCCCTGCGACAGCAGACGTCACAGGGAACACCCCGTTGTCTTGGTAGGGGGTCGCCCTCACCCTGCGCGGTGCCATGCCTCGCCGGAGCATGGCGCTGCTCAGGGTCTTGCAGGGAGGACCCAAATGCAAAAATGATGAAGACTTAGGGGCCAAAATGCAAGGATTTCAAAAGTTGAGGGTCAAAAAGTAATGGATGAGGACCAAAATGAAAAGTCGGTCAAGAAGGTCTCTTCTTAGGCTCAAGTTTTTATGCATTACTAAATGGGGCATAAGGATTCTAATGGTGAATTTTATTTCTAGGTCAGACCTTGTTTGATCGGCCAATTTACGTAAAAACCCAAATTAAATCATTAATTGGGCATGGTTCTCAATGTAGGTCAAAATGGGTTCCTAAGGCCAAATTGAAGGTTCTAAACTCTAGAGATTATTTTTCTATGAATTTTAGAGGGTTTAGTAGATTTTTTATTTGCCTCGAACCTCGTGAATTGAAGTGGATTTGTTTTAGGGTTACAAATTGTCATTTAATTCCTTGGAGTTGTTGTAGCCCTTATCAGATCAGATCATCCCACTTTCCTTCTTATTAGGTTAGTTTGACCTATGTTTGGACCCTGAGTTACCCTGTTTGCAGATTGTGCTGGTAAAATTGCATTTTTACCCCTTATGACTTGTTTTCTTCTTAAACTCAGAATTCTCTGAGTTAAGCCTTTCCTTGAGTTATGTAGGAGCTTTTATCCTCTGTATTAGGTCAAAATGAGCTATTTATGGATCATGATGAGGTTCTCATCACGTCACATTATGTAAAAAGGAGCAAATATTTCCTCTAGCCTTCTTAAATGTCTTGGTTAATTTAACTCTACATCTTGCAAATGAAGCGAAAGTTGCTGGACCAATGCAATACAGATAGATGTATCCAGTTGAAAGATTTCTGAAAAAACTTAAAGATTATGTGTCAAATAAGGCTAAGCCTAAAGGATCTATTGTTGAAGGATATTGATGAGAACCTCATCATGAACCCTGACTAGCACAATCTAACCCAGATATGTGAGAAAAAGATCCTACATGACCCAAAGAAAGGCTTAACTCAGAGAATTCTGAGTTTAAGAATAAAATAAATCAAAAGGGGTAAAACTGCAATTTCACCAATGCAGTTTGCAAACAGGGTAATTAAGGGTCCAAACACAGGTCAAACAAGCCTAATAAGAAGGAAAGTGGGATGATCTAGTCTAAAAAGGGTTATAGTAACTTCAAGAAATTAAATGACATTCTGTAACCCTAAAACAAACCCACTTCAATTCACGAGGTTCGAGGCAGGATAAAAATCAACTAAACCCTCTAAAATTCATAGAAAAATAATCTCTAGGGTTTAAACCTTCAATTTGGTCTTAGAAACCTATTTTGACCTAAAAAGAGAACCATGCCCAATTAATGACTTAATTTGGGTTTTTACGCAAAATGGCCAGTCAAACATGGTCCAACATAGAATTAAAATTCACCATTAAAATCCTTAGGTTCAAATTGGTCTTGTATAAAAGCTTGAGCCTAAGTAGAGACCTCCTTAACCGACTTTACAATTTAGTCCTCTTCATTTACTTTTTGACCCTTATCTTTTGAAACCCTTACATTTTGGCCCACAACTTTTCATCGTTCTTTGCAGAACAGTTCTCCCTGCAAAACTCTGCGCAACACCATACTTCGGCGACTTTGCGCGGAGCATGGCACCGCGTAGAGAAGGGGTACCGCCCTGTAAAGTAGAAGTAGGGTTCCCTGCGACGTCCTCTGTCGCAGGGACCCGGCCATGCTCTCTGCCGACCACCATACCTTCCGTGCGAACACGCGGAAGATATGGGTGTCCCTTTCGGCCATGCTCCGGCGAGGCTGGCACGTCGCCAGCCCCGCTCCTCCCTCTGCGCCAGCCCCTTTATAAGGACCGGCACCCCCTGCCGGTTCCTTTAAGCTCTTCTTTGACGGAGAACACCCCCCCACTTCATCTCTTCCTCCTCCGTCAGAAGGCCCGAAGCTTCCGGTGACTTCCTCCTCTTCCTCCTCGTCGCTCTGCTGCCTTACCTGCAGCAGGGTTCTCCGTGCCCTATCGTCCGTGCCGTGCTGTACCCGCCGGTGCCCTCCGCCTGCTTCTTCGTCACCGCACTCCTCCAGGGCCCTTTCTTCTCCAACTCCGGCAGATACGAGCCGGCTGCTCTGCCTTCCCCCTTCGTCCAAAACATAGGTAAATAGCTTCCTTTCCTCCTCCCTTACATTTTCCCTCTCTCAATTTACCTTTTTGCTCCACCGCACGCGACTTCCACCTCCGCCTGCTCCGTCTCCGACCACCTTCTCCGGTGAGCCCATCCCACCTCCACAGACCTCCTCACCCCTCGCCAACTACCCCAAAAGCTTTCCCTCACTCCACTCAACCGAACCCCCTTTCCATTCACTACCAAACGCCACCCGACCACCCCTCGAGCAAACCCACCTCTTTGGCCACAGTCCGACCTAGGGCTACCTCCACACGCGGCCTCACACCTCGCCACCACCCGCACTGCCTTCGCCGCACTCCGGCAAAGCTCCCTGCGTCTTCTGATTGGGCCAAGAGGCCGTATTCCTGTTTTTAGGTCGGAGCCTGACAGAAAGCCGTTCTCGCGCATTTGAAAGTCGTCGGAAATCGTAGTATAGTTGCGCAAAAACGTTCGTCAAAAATTGATTTCTAAAGATAACGAGACTTGAGTCTCGGTCGTTCGTCTCTGGGAGGCGTTGCTTTTACTTTTGAAATCGATCTTTTTGCCGCTCTACTTTGTTTAGAATCGCATGCCGGTTCCTGATTATTACGTATTTACGTACGACATGCTTAGTTGCAAGAATATTAAGAGTTAGAAACAGGCAGCATTAATCACGCAAAAGATAATAGCAATCATTAAGCTCATGGTGATTTCAAACAGATAGAGATATATATTTATATATATGTGTGTGTGTGTGTTTTCATTCATTCATTTGGGAGTTGTTGCACAAGGAATCTAAAGGAAAGCTTGTACATAAATGCTTGAAAATTAAATCTAACTACTAGGAAATGATCCTATACAAGAATCGATGGGGGGATTTCGCATGCACCATTGGGGGAGAAGTAAGACTACACTACTAAGCAGTAAATAAACGCAGTAAATATACGAAGAGAATAATCTAAATCTAGCAGAATGGAAGGGCATTCAGGGGTGGTCCCCGATGGCCATTGAATGGTTGAGAGAAGAAGGAGGGGTGGCCAATGGAACCTAGGCCGGCCCTTGGAGAGAGGTTGGGGAGCTGATCCAGCTTCCTGGCGTGGAGATGGTGGGCTCCATGGTGGTGCTCAACTCATGGAGGTGGAGTGGAGATGGAAGTAGCTATTCTAAGTGGAATGGATGCCAAGGAAGTGAATGGGTGCAAATGGCCACCCAAGGGGTCTTTTTATAGACCTAAGGGAAGCTCTCTAGAGAATTATGGAATTCTCTAGAGAGGCCTATGGTGGGAGCTCGTGGGAGAGTGAGAGAGAGAGGGTGGCTGGTGGTTTTTAGATCCAGCAAATGTGGATCTCAAAATTGAATGGCTCTTGGTTGCTATTTTTGGCAACCAGGGCAACCACACATGGTAGAGAGTTCTAGAGAACTCTAGGCTAGATATTTTCGTGTGGATGGTGTGTGTGGGTGTGTGTGGGTCGAAACTTAGGTGGCTAGGTTGATTAGGTTAGGTTCTAGTGGGTATAGGTCAAGGTATGTCTCAAATTAGGGTTATAAACCCTAATTCACTAAGGTAAAGTGCAATTAAACTTAATACTAGTTTAATTGGGTGTGTGAAAACTTAATTGAGAGTAAAACAACTCAATTAAGTCAGGTCTAGGTCAATTGGACTCTCACTGAGTCCAATTGGACAATGTGTGCTGAGATCAGGGCTCAATTGGACTCAATGAGTCCAATTGAATAGGCTGATGGAATTGACTAAGATCCAAGTCAATTAGGTTTAGTGAGGACCTAATTAGGTCCTTAGGGAGGTCTAGAGGTGGTGTACTAGGGTTAGGGAACCTTTATTTAAGTTCCTATGGGGTTGGAATTGGGTTTAGGGACCTAGAGATCCAAGATCAAGGCTTAAATCTCAAAATAGGAATTGGAGAGCAGTATCAGACGTCTAATAATAGAATCAGACGTCTTATACTCAAAAATCAGAAGTCCAGACTTGTTGTCTGGACGTCCAATCAGAGTCAGGAAGGATTTCGGGTTCTGTTTTGGGTATTCTGCAGAAATTGGATGTCTGACAAAGTGTCTGGACGTCCAATAACACTGCAGAAGTGGGTTTGAAGTGTGCAGGAGTTGGCTAAGGGTCCTAGACGTCTTAAAACTTATCTGGATGTCCAGAGAAGGGTTGGAACTAGGGTTTAGGTCTTCCTAGGGTGTTGTGACCTAATCTAAGGGTGGCTAAGGCTTGGGGAAGTCTCTAGGCTATCCTAGGGCTAGGATGGACCTAAGCTCTTCACATTTTACTACTTTATTTCTACTTAATAGAATAGAAAACCTCTAATCCCCTTACATTATTATTCCTACATCTAAACTAGGCCTTCTACTCCAGCTCTGCTACAACTCCCGTTATTCCTGATCCAGCTTCAGATCCAGCTCCTGATTAGCTTATTCCCTGCAATCGACATAATGTACTTAATCAGCGCATTATAACATTATTTTATGCATAGCTAAAGGAAAGCAGGAAAGATGCAGATAATGCGTATGCATGCATGAATAACCCTAACTTATGCTAAGTTCTAGCTTAATCTAGGTCAATTAAGACCTATGATTGCTGCGCAATCAGAGCCCCTTCGCCGCCATTACCGAGCTGCCGCAGCTCCTTCACCTGCAGCTATAGGTGCTCTCCCGCCCAGGTGCACTCCCCAGGACATGCGGGGTGCCTCTGCGAACACGCCCAAGTCTGCAGCTGGGGCGAAGGCCTCGCGAGCTGCTGTAATTGCCTGCGGCTTCCTCAGCTGCAGGCGCCAATTTGGGAGGTGGGACTTTAGTCCCACCTCGGAAGTGCGTGGCCAAGCGCCCGCACTTAAATTTGAAAAGTGTCTAAGGCTATTCGCCTTCGAACACAGGGGTCAGGTCCCTCTCACTCGCATGTTGCGCGCCACACGCTTGCTCACCCTTGCCCGCGCTCACGCCCCGCAGGTCTGGGCTGGATCCGATTACCCAAACCGCGCACTCCTCGCCCACCACAGCACGCCAGTGGGCCTAGTCCTGGGCGCAATACCCGCACCCGATTACCCGGCTCTGGGAGAGCAGTCCTAAGAGAGAAATCTGAGAAAGAGAGAGACGCGGGGAAGGGTAGGGGTAGGTTTTGCTCTCTAATCCTTGTGTGAGCATGCAGGAACAGAAGAAGGAAGGAAGGAAAAGAAGAAGAAGGGAGGCGGCCGAAGCCTTAGCCACTCAACGCAGCTGTAGAAGAAGAAGCAAAGGAGAGAAACAGAAGGAAAGAAGAAAGGCACCGTAGCAAACCTACAGTTAAGTCGTCTGACCACTGCATCAGACGACGGTTGGGCAGCAGCCAGAAGAGAAAAGAAGAGGAGCTGTAAAGCAAGAAAAGAAAGAAGGAAGCGAAGAAGAAAAAGAAGAAAGAAAAAGAGAAAGAAGAAAGAAGACCAAAGCCGCAAACAAGGGAAGAAAGAAATAGAAGAAGAAGAAGGTTGAAGAAGAAGAAGAAATCAAAGAAGAAGAAGAAAATTACCACAGCCGCAGAAGAAGAAAGGAAAAGAGAGAAGAAGAAAGGTAGACTCTGCAGGAAGAAGAAGAAAAGGAGATCAGTTGGACGAAAAAGAAGGATAGAAAGAAAAGGAAGAGAGAAGAAGAAGAAGCCAAGAGAAATCTCTCTCTCTCTTATTTTTGTAACCTAATAGAGAACTTTTATATTCCTAGAATTCCAGCAGCTCCCTGAGTTCGACCTCGGGAAAACTGTTTCCGAGTAAAAATTTGTAATAGTAATCTGGTAGCTGGTTTGTACTGCAACGATTGTAAACCATAATAACATAAACCCGAGACTAGAGCTATTAAATAACTTGTAGAAGAGTTCATTAACTTCTGTGCTATGTATATGGATGAGATATACAATTAATTTAATCGATTACAGAGAAATTATGATGAAGGGTACAATGAGAACGATGAAGGTTGTCTTTCCATATTTGATATTCCAAGAAGGTCTATCATCCACACAGAGTACAAAGCAATCTATGAAATCGATCGACGTCTAGCTCACTTGTACATTCTAGCAAATTCCAGAATTTGATGTACTTTATAATGAATTTAAGGAGTGTTCTATGTCATATCAGTCTTAAGTTCTGATCAGTCTTCCTAAGCGATAGGTTCTCACAATGTCCAGACATAAACACAGTTGGTTTATCGGAAAATCTTTCAGCTTAAAGATCATCTCTAAACACTTAACAATTTGAGAAAAGAAAAAAAAATAGATATCTCATCACACTTACCTAGCTGATGCCTAAATTACTTTGCACTTAATGAGTTGTTTGCTAAGGGACTAGCAAAACCTAAGCATGGGAGTATGATGAGGTGTAGCTCATTATGGCTAAAATGCCCAAGTTAAGCTAAAAACTAGTTTAAACAATACATAATTAACACAAGAAATGGGTTAAGTGTGGGAATTAACAGAAATGACATAAAACATCTAATTTGTGTTAAAAACGTGAAATTACTTCATAAAATAAGATATTCTATTCATTAATGTAAATTGATGATCCAATTACAAATTGAACATTCAATTGAGTTCAAAAGTATAAATCACAAGTGAAATCAACTTCTAAAATATTTAATTGGACTTCAATAAAAATTTGGTAGCATTTGAACATCATTAGGACCTCGCATCGATGACATTACATTTAGGTCCTTAGTTCATATACATTTATATACATTTAAACATCCAAGGACTCTTTTGTGAACCACTGAGGACCTATTTGCAAATCCTAAGGACCGCTCTGCAAGACTATCCACAACTTATGGGTTTAATCTTAAATTCTCCATCATTTCACTTTGAGGGCACCTTTGCAAAATCACCTTTAGACCTGCAGGCAAGAGCACTATAGCAATGCATGTACTCACGAGATCTAGGTCGTCACTTCCATGCATCCTTTGATCCAACGGCTGCTCCAAATTGATTCTTCCTGCGCCTTTGCACGTGTGATCACCACCTTAGCTAGATCTGATCCTACAGTGGGTTTTTGATATTGAGCTACCTATGCTCCTTGCAACCACATCCCACCGCCCAAACCCTACCCACTTAATCTCACTCGGCGGTATCTTGATTCACTCCCTAAGCCTACTTAAGCACCATCATTGAGCGCGTGCACGCCTAACCAACTCCCTCCCCCTGAGTGGTTCCTTTTGATTTACTCCCTCAGCTTTCTACCCCCTTTCATCGCCCACGATGATAGAGTGGGTTCCTCTCCCTCCTTCAATCACCTCTAGCCACCAGCTATTGGCTCTTGGACACCTCCCTCATCAGCTGAAGGGTCTTCTTCCCTTTCTTCATCATCGGTCACCAGCTAGTGACCTTAGACATCACCTTCTTCCCTTAGCTAGATTTATTGCTTTCCTAGTGTATTTTTCCGATTTTCTAGATTAGTTGTAGAGTTAGCTAGTGTAATTTAGGTCAGTAGATGTAGTTAGAGATCAAATTCTGATGATGGATTAGTGTAGCTTAGGAGTAGAATAGCTTATATCCGATGTTGCCCTCTCTGATCAATTCAGATCAGAGAGGTGTTTCCATCGCATTTCGCACGATCCATACAACTTTCCCTTCTCTCCATGATCACAATTCATGTTCACTTTTTTCCCTCAATATTTTAATCATAGTTCACCCCATTCACTTGAGTCATTCTAGATTTCAAGCTTCCTAGCTCCCAAATTTAGAATCCGCTCGAATTTCACAAGGGAGGACCTCCCATTCATCTCATCTAAACACAAAGGTCCTCCATGTGTGCTGAATTGCACTGATTTGGTTGTTTAACTCTAATTTGGTTTGAGGACATGAATGAAGGATTTATAGCAATTTGATTCCAATCAGTGTTTAATCAACTGAATCCAGTGCGTTTTTGCATAAATCAGGTTCCTTATGATGGTTTTGAACTACTTGGTATATGTTTTCAAGGATCGGATAAGTTCTGACCAAATATGATTAAGATCTCTGTTTTCTACCTACCATATAATGAGAATAGGTCAATGAAATCAATAACACTGATTAGAGACCTACTCAATGATTTGGGTTATTTTGAAGCAATGTAAGGAAGATCTGATAATAGGGATTGAGTAAATTTTGAATGTGGTTTTTGATTTGATCTGGATTCAAAATGATTTTCAAGCACGTTCAAGTTTATCTACAAGGAAAGAGATGCGTATTTTTATGATTTTATTGGCATTCGAAGGTGTTTTGTTTTCAAACTCAAAATTTTAGATCTTGTTTGTTTTGATTTCTCATATTAATGTTTAAGGAAAAATAGATTAAAAGGACTGATCTAAGTGTATCAGTCCAACATTGCGGGAAATTCTCTGCCCTGATCAGATCTATGAGATCTAATCAAAGCTGCAGTTCTGATAGTAGTAGGTCAGTTCTAACTGTTGAATTTCTGGTTGAGCAGCTAATACAACTACAGAAGTTGTATAATTTGTGCTTTTAAGCCGTCTGAGCATCTGCTCCAATGCCTGATCTGAAGTGCAACAGCAGTAGCTGCTGAATTTGACAACAGCAGCTGCTGCAGCCACTGTTTTGGCTAGATAAGGACCTGAGCTAGGATTGGAACAAGGTTTTTGAGTGTTAAGTGAGCCAACATTGTTGTATAATGTTATAATTTCAAATGGCAAGCATTCATGTACTTGGAATGAACTTTGATTTAGTTTGAAATGCTTGTTTATACTCATTGTAATCATTGTTAGCTAGTGTTCATGATACCCTGATTGTCCATAAGATAATTTAATGCAAATCATGATGAAATTAATGTTTAAATGTTTAAGCATCCTCTATGTGCTATACTAAATATTTGTGAATGCTTAATTAGCTGCTCAACCCATTAGAACCCCTTTTTAGGATTTAGGATTCACTTAAAACACCTTTCAAGGCCACATTTTGGATCAACTTGTAATATAAATAAAGATCTTAAAAACAAACCCTAAAAAAATAAAATAAAGGTGTCTTGAGTAGGATTAGGTTTTTTTTTGTATATGTCAAGTTTCAAGTTAATCTGAACTCCCAACTTAGTACAACATACCAATCGACGATTAAGACTACCTTGAAACTTAATAAAGAACCAAAAACACCAAAAAGAAATATTACTCTCTCATCTCTCTTTCTTTCTCATCCCCTAACTCCCTTAAACTTATAAAAACTAGAAAAATTAGAAAAATCCCAAAAACACCCAAAAGTATCCTATATACTATGTATACACGTGTATATATAAATTAAACCTGAAATACATGTATATAATGTATAATATGTATATAATATGTAAATATAACATATATATATATATAATTAAGTATTTAAAATAATTTAATGTATAAATAGCATTATTGTATTATTAGATATTAATCTATGTAAACTAAATACATACTAAACTAATTCTATAAACATATCTATATGTATATATTTATATCTCATACTGTACATATATATTTAAATATATAATATAAATGATATAATACCTGTAATTTAATTTAATACTGGAGTAATTTATAATTTACACTTGTATTATATTAAATTAAGTATTTTCAACTTATTTATACTTATTGATACTATATTATAGTATTTATAAATTATTTATATTTAAAACTATCTAAAATAAATATTTTATTATATATAAATTAAAATAAAGTTCCTAAAATATAATAAAATATGTAATAAATAACTAATTATGTATATTAACTCTGTATAAAGTCACTTTTATAATTAAGTCACCAATTTATACATTAATTAAGTAATTAACATCTAATTTAACATGTACAAATAGCAAACTTTAGTTAATTTTATTATATATGTAAATTAATTACATAATTATGTAGCCCTATATAAGGGCTTTACAATGATATAATTTAATTTTAATTTATACTAATTTATGGCCCTCAAATCGAGGCCAAACCTCGATTTCAAATGCAGCCGAGCGCATAGCAGCAAACCTTTGGCGCTAAACAAAGAGCCACACCGTTAGTGGAAAGAGCACCGACGCCATATAAATTGATTTCATGAAAGTGCCTTCCCAATCAGCATGTGCTAAGCACACATCACATACCCATACCCAAACATGATTCTCTCGAATATATGATAATATATTGGAACGGTGCATGGGTCGGGGGCTATGCGCTGTAGCTGAGCTTATGTGGGCTCAATAGTTGGCTTAAAATCGGACATAAATATACCTAAACATAATTAGGGCTTGCTCACTAGTAATGATATAGTCCCATTTTTCGAGGTGTTGTACATCCCACGAAAATGAGTTGACCCACCCATTAAAAATCCAACTTTTGGGTTGAGGTAATAGTAAATCGGTCTGAAAGTGTTGAAGGCCCTAAAATGACTAAGTGTTGAAGTGAAAAGAGGAACAAAGGAGAAGCTACTGAGCAGCTAAGTGTGGTAGTGTGAAACTGGTGCTTGTGCAGTGCGTGCATGTGTATATATATGTATAGAATATATATATATTATAAGTATGTAAATAAATAAGTACACGAATGTATAGTATATATATAGTATGTATATATATGTATAGAGTAATAGTATAAATAATGTGAAGAGATTGTTTAAGCTTTTATATGTATATAAATAACTAGAGTTTTAGTGACAGTTAGATTTGTCAATGTACATAGCTATATATGTTAGTATAGATGACTAATTTTGCCTTATGTTATGTATATATTTTACTAAGACTTTAGCAATACTTATATATGTTACTGTATATATAATATATGTCATTATAGATATTAAAATGTTAATATAATTTAGAATAGTAGATATTATTAACTATTTTTGTGCCTATACTTAGGTATTCTTTATATTAGTTGTATATAACTAACATATTATTGTAGTAGCTAGTTTCTTATGCTTGTTTGTATATATATATATATTTTCATACATTGTGATGCGTATTAACTGATTCTTTTATGAATAATTAACTCATTTTTTCATTATTTAATTCATTTATTCATTTTGTAAATAAAATTAACATTTTTGGAATAAAAGAACATTTTTGGACTTAAAGAGTGATGTATATCAAAAACTGTCTCACAGTGAACGACCTGGAAACAAAACAATCAAAATAGTAAATAAATATAATTGACGCAACAGCGGTTTGCATTTCATGACATATTTACTACAACAACATTTAAACATCGTTTTTATTGCAAATCGAAAGTCGACGATCATATTTTTGTGCTAATAGTGCTTTCTTATGATTGTTGATGTCTTATCCCATCACATAGCTCCATGATGTCACCTTACAGTTCCAGCAGCAAACTCAAGCTTGGCAAGATACCAAGAAATTCATGGAGCAAAGGAAGGAGATGAAGCAGCAGTGTTACGACCCGGTTCCCGGATCCCTACAAGACCCGAGTCTGGCTCTCCTCAACTAATCCCAAGACCTAATCATCCAACAAGAAATAACCAAAAGCAGGAAAGTAACCCACATTCGCACATGCAATATAACTAAGCAGAAGAAAAGAACGTAGCAGTAAAGAAAGTAGAACAACTGTCTCAGTACATGCCACCACAACAACAAAAGAAAACGAAAAGGAAACAAAAAATAACGGGAACAGTAAAGCATGTATCCATTACTCACTACAATAGTAGAAAATGAAAGAGCTGAAAAACGACTACGGCTGGGCTCGGCTGGGCCTAGCACCCTCTGCTACTGAAAACTCGGGCTGTTTAACTCCTGATCCTGAACAGGGTTACAAAAAGACAGAGTCAGCGAACGTTGAGTAGAGTGGTGTTTACATTATTTAAGTGCAAGTACAGTAAAACAACAACAGGTTTATTTTTTATTTATAATTATCTCATTTATGTGTTTCTAGTTCATTTATTTTTCAAGTATCCAGGTATTTCTTGATCTTGCATGTTACTTGTGGGAACAATCTTGATTGCAGTCTTTTCAGTAGAGTAGAAGATACACGTGGTGCTCTCCTGGACGGGAGAATCCCCCGTGGTAGTCCTACACCCAGTCAACCACCCTGAGGTCACTGTCGAGACGTAGCGGTGACTATGGCACGCGTAATAAGCTGACGGGTAGCTACCCCGCACTGGCACACGGTCAATCATTTCCGGTAGAGGGTACGCCCAAAGTACAGCACGGAACAGTATAGGGCCTTGCCCTCTCAGAACAGGGGTCTCGCCCCTCAGAACCAAACAGGGGTCTCGCCCTCCACAGTCCGCGTACCCTCGTCTGACTACCCCGGTTTGCCCAAAGGGCCTAACAAAGTTGGTGTAGGGTGGCTAGATGAACCTCGGGCCCCGTGGGGTGACTAGCTCCCTCCCTTCACTAGTAACACGCCTTGGTACCACGTACGCGAGGGCCAATAGGAGTCGGTGTAGAGTGGCCAATCCTAATCTCGGGTCTCAACCCAAGGGAGGCTAGCTCCTCTCTACACTAAAAAGGGATAGTTGCTCTCCTTAGTACTGCGTACACAAGGGCCAGCACACTTCGTGTTTACATTCCAGATTCTGTATATCCACAGGAGTTCTACTCCTAATTCCCCGTAGGGTTCATGCTCATATTCATCTCATTTATCTAGGTCCAGATCTCATGTTTCATAACTCGCTCCTCATCCATATACAGGCAGTTTGTGTTTTCATAATTCTGTTCTCAATCATAACATGCAACATGTGGTTTCACAGTTCAATTTCTCATTTACATACAAACAGCTCATTTTTTAACATGCATCTTGTAATTACATTAAAGTCATTTACTAGCAATTTATCTTAACCATGCATTCAAGTAAATAGTACAGCTCAAACAGGCTCATTCATTTCTACCCTAGGGTTCATTCCACATCCTAGAGTTCAATCCAATTATTCCAACCAAACACATTCTTATTTAAATATTAACAACTGAATTAAACCACTCTACCGGGTACTGGGACGTAACTAGTATCAACGACATACTTCCTGAGGTTGGACACGTGAAACACGTCGTGCACTCCAGAAAGTTGGGGAGGAAGGGCAAGCCGATAAACAACGGGTCCTAGCCGCTTCAGGACCTCAAAGGGCCCCACAAACCTCAACGCAAGCTTCCCTTTCACCCCAAAATGTTGCAGGCCCTTCATAGGCGAAACACGGAGAAAGACATGATTCTCAACCTCGAACTGCACCTCACTGTGTTTCCAGTCAGCATAGCTCTTCTGCCTGCTCCTGACAGTGCGGAGTCGTCTGTGAATCTGCTCTATCACCTCCTGACTCTGCTGGATCAGCCTGGGACCAACCTCCCACTTGGTCCCCACCTCGACCCAACTCAAGAGTGCAGTACACCTCCGTCCGTACAAAGCCTCGTAAGGTGCCATGCCGATGCTCGAGTGGTAACTGTTATTGTATGCAAACTCTACCAGGGTAAATGCTCCACCCAGGAGCCTCTCCAGCCTAGTACACAAGCGTGCAAAAGGTCCTCAAGTGTCAATAGGGTGCACTCTGATTGTCCGTCCGTCTAGGGGTGGTAAGCGGTACTGAACCTCAAATGCGTCCCCAAGGCCTGCTGAAACTCAGCACATAACTGGGAAGTAAAACAAGTATCCCTGTTGGATACGATCTCACATGAAACTCCATGCAGGCGCACCACATCTCGGATGTATCTCTCCGCTAACTATGCTGGTCCCAAGGTGACTCTAATCGGCAGGAAACGCGCAATCTTCGTCAACCTGTCTATTATCACCCAGACTGTGTCGTATCCCCATTGGGTAACTGGTAAACCCACCACCAAGTCCATGGTGATGCTCTCCCACTTCCACTCTGGCACAGGAAGTGGCTGCAATGGCCCTGCAGGCCTCTGATGCTCGGTCTTCACCTGCTGGCACACCAAATACTACTGCACAAACTCACCAACATCCCGCTCCACCAAAAGTCGCGTTGCAAATCATGATACATCTTTGTGTTCCCAGGATGTATGGTGAAACTAGACCCATGCGCCTCAGCCAGGAGCTCTTTCAATAACTCCTCATCCCTAAGAACGCATAAGTGTCCCTTCATGCGTAGTGTCTCGTCTAAAAAGGAAAAGTCTCCTAGGTCCCCTATCAACACCCTGTCTCGTAGTGTCTATAAGTACAGATCTATCATTTGCCCTACGATGATGTGGTCTATCAGCTTTGGTCATGTCTGCCACGTCACTGTCACTATCCCACAATACCCCTGTGACTCCCGGGGTCGCCAACTGCCCAACTCCTCCATGAGTCTCCAACTCTATGCCTGTAAACTGGCCAAGTGGGTGAGCGCCTTCCGGCTCAAGGCGTCAGCCACCACATTGGCCTTCCCTATGTGGTAAGAGATGCTGCAGTCGTAGTCCTTCAGGAGCTCTAACCAACGTCTCTATCTCATGTTAAGCTCCTTTTGATCAAACAAGTACCTGAGGCTCTTATGATCTGTGAAAACCTCAAAAGTCTCACCGTAAAGGTAGTGCCTTCATGTCTTCTGCGCGAAGACAACTGCTGCAAGCTCTAAGTCATGGGTAGGATAACTATGCTCATGGGGCTTCAGTTGCTGCGAAGTATAAGAGACAACGTGACCCCGCTGCATGAGCACACCCCTAACCCTTGCAACGAAGTGTCTGTGTAAACCACAAAATCGCCACTGCTGTCTGGAATGGTAAGCACAGGAGCTGAAGTCAGTCTCTCCTTTAACTCCTGAAAACACATCTCGCACTCATCTGTCCAGGAAAAGGGCATGTCCTTCTGGGTCAGCTAGGTCATAGGACGCGCAATCTGAAAGAATTCTCTGATAAACCGCCGATAATAACCTGCCAGTCCCAAAAAACTGCGTATCTCTGTCATTGTGCGTGGCCTCTCCCACATGAGTACGACCTCTACCTTGGCTGGATCCACAGCCAATCCATCTCCTGAAATCAAGTAAAGACATGTTCTATTCTGAGCCCTTTAAGACGTCTAGACGATCGGTCAGACGTCTGAACACATTCCCAGACATTTGGAAATTGAAAAAAATTGTACGTAGCTTCGCGTCTACGCGTTGGTTGCACGCAGACTGCCTTTTTCCTTCTCTCTCTTCTTCTCCCCTGCTGAACCCTAGCGCACCCTTATATAAGACCCTCTCCCCCTTCCTGTCTTCCCCACTCCACCATAGCCACCTTCCCTCCTTCCTCTCCACTGTAGCGAGAGGGGCGAGCGCGAGAGAGAGCGCAAGAGCGAGCGACGAGGAGGAGAGGCAACGTGAACAGAGGAGGAAAAGCTTGAGCTTGCGAGCTCGTGGGAGCTTGCCGAAGGGCACACGGCCGGAGCGGCACGTGCGGGAGGAGGAGCGTGTCGGGGGAGAGGTCCCCGACACTTGCTGCAACCGAAGCTGCAGTCTAGAAGGAGAGGCCGCGACCGTGCGCGACAAAAGGAGCAAGAGGTTGGTCTGGTTCTGAGTTTTTCCCAAAATCAGACGTCTAGCGAGTCGTCCAGATGACAAGTTGGACGTCTGGTGACGACACCGGACATCTGAAAGCAGAGCTTTGCGAAGGTACGACCCTCTTGTGGTTACGGCCATGCATGCCGCACCGCCACTATGATCTGCATAGCTAATTGTAGAAGATTTGGTTTGACGTGTGAAGGGATAGCTTCGGGAAGGGGTAGGGCACGCCCTCCCACGCATTTCAGATGCCTGGACAGCTTACCAGACGACTGGAAGCACTCATAGACAACTGGAGGATAGGTTGGACGTCTGGAGTTGGATCCAGACGGTCAAGTAGGGGTTCAGACGCCTGAAGTCGACGCAGGAACCTAAGGTGAGACTCTGGCTACTTTTAAGACGTCTAGACCTTGTGCCAAACATCTGATTTAGGTATGCAGCCCTGTTTTTGACCCGTTTAGGGTTTGTTTGAGGTCTGTTTTATGCAAACAAGATATCGGTGTTTTCCTTGTGAGTTTCTCTACATGTTAGAAAGCCTTTTATACTGTTCTGAACATTCCGTTGTATTATGTTCCTTGGTATAGGACTTCGATCGATTGCAGGTTCAGGGCTTGCTAAAGCACGTGAGCCTACCTTTCGAGCCCCCAGTACTCCTGGATTGTCTGGTAGAGTGGCTTCCCTTTATTTTAATTATAAAACCTGAATGCATATGTGAAATTGGATAACTAGAAACCTAGGATGTGGCATGAATCTTAGGACGATAAGTACTTGCGCTGTTTGTATGCGTGTTTGAAATTGCAGTCTTAAATGAATGAATAGAAATGTAAACAACTGCCTATTAATAAACAAGAGCTGCCTGTGAAATATGAAATGCATGTACTAGTTAAATAGTTACCTGTGACATTACTTGCTGTATATGTTAAATGATGGAAATACGAGCTGCATGTGCATAATCTGAGAATGGAAATGTGAATGATGAAACCTTGTATGGAATGACATGGGGAATACGAGCATGAACCCTACGGGGAATTAAGAGTAGAGCTCCTGTGGATAAATGGAATGGATCTGGAAATGTGAGTGGGAAGTGTGCTGACCCTTGAGTACGTGGTACCGAAGAGAGCGACTGTCCCCTGTTTAGTGTAGAGCGAAGCTAGCCGCCCTTGGGTTGGGACCTAGGGTTAGGATTGGCCACTCTACATCGACTTCTTTGGCCCTCGCGTACATTGTACCGAGGAGAGCTACTAGTGTAGGGAGAGAGCTAGCCACCTCACTACGCCCGAGGTTCAGCTAGCCACCCTACACCGACTTGTTAGGCCCACTAAGCAAATCGAGGTAGTCAGATAAGGGTGCGCGGACTGTGAAGGGGCGAGACCCTTGTTTGGTTCTAAGGGGCTAGACCCAATGTTACTGAGAGGGCTAGGCCCTATACTATTCCATGCTGTACTTTGGGCGTACCCGCTAGTGGAAATGACTGATAGCGTGCCATTTTAGGGTATCTACCCGTGCGTTTATCACGCGTGCCATAGTCACCGCTACGTCTATCCGTGACCTCGGGGTAGTTGACTGGGTGTAGGATCACCACGGGGGACTCTCCCGAGCAAGAGAGCACCAAGTGTGCCTTCTACTCTTCGGAAAAGATTACAGTCAAGATTGTTCTCACGAGGAACATGCGAGATCAAGAAAGAAATCTGAAAAGTAAACTAATGGGTAAAAGGAATGACTTGTAAAATAAAGTAATTGGAAAAGTTAAATTACTTGTTAGCTTTTACTGCTTTAGTTAGTTTGGTTGCCACTCTACTCATCGTTCGCTGACTCTATTTTTCCCGTACCCCCTTTACAAGTCCAAGAGTTGAGCAACCCGAGTCCTCGGCTGCAGAGGGTACTGGGCCTAGTCGAGCACAGCAGTAGTTCCTGTTGTTTTACTTCCTTTTTTGTTAGTGAGTTCAGACTCTTGTTACCGTTTATGTTGTACCTTGTTTCTGCTTTACTGTTGTGGTAGTGATATGTACTGTCAGTAGCTTTTACTTCCTTACTGCTGTACTCTTTTACTGTTAGTTACTTAGCATAGTGAATGTGGTTTATTTTCCTGCTTTTTGGTTATTTCTTATTGGACGACTAGATCTTGGGATTAGTCGAGTCGAGCTGGTCCCGTGTCCTGTAAGGATTCGGGAACCGGGTCGTAACAAATCACGTGGCCTAAGAAAGTCACTTGCCTCAATCAAAACTCGCACTTGCTATACTTAGCATATAGCCTACATCGCCTCAAGGTATCCAGGATCATACGTAAATGCTGTCCAGGTATCACGGGAGGAATGGGGACCTGTGCCACAGATCTCGTCGTCTCCGGGGGCCCTAAACACGCCACTGGCTGGTAACCTATACCAGCGACCAATGTACATTAGACAAGCTCAAAATAGTAGATACTCAACATGAATACGTAGAGGAACTAGAGTGGAAAACAACGGTACTTCGTTTGTGGAAATCCGATTCCGTTTGGGCGTTAAACAGGCCAAAAACGTGGTTATTGACCAAAATCAGACGCCTAGGATTCTGTCGCCTTTTAAGACATCTGGGACTAGTCCCAGACATATTAAAAGACGTCAGAACTCACTTTACCCTTCCTGCGGCTGATTCAGACGTCCAGCCTCCCTCTGTGGCCGTCTGGGGGTAGTTCCAGACGTCGGACAAGGTCTCCGATCTTCTGGAAGCACCTCCGAACATCTGGCGACGTGATCAGACGTCCAAAAGTACTTGGGAAAGCACACCGCACGCCTTCCCAAAGCCTGCACCTACGTACGAGTACTCGCAGATGCAACGATCAGCCGACATCCCTTGTGCTATGATCTGCATGGCGTAGGAAGATACGTACCTCGCGCGATACGTGCTTTCAGACGTCCGGCCTCAACTCCGGACGTCCTGATGCCTCGCCAGTTGTCTAGACTTCACTCCAAACGTCTGATACTGGAAAACCTCCAGTACCAAAACCTCCTCGCAGCTCACCCTGCTCGCACCTCCGCCCGCAGCGGTAGCTCCAACAGCTGCAGGAGCTTAAGCAGCTCCTCACCGACTCCTCGAGCTCCTACGGTCGTCTCCCTCCTCCCCCGCTCTCACTCCCTCGCACTCTCTCGCTCTCGCTCCTCCCCGATTTTCCTCGTCGGTGGCTGTCCTTCCTCGCCAAGGTTACAGTAGAGACGGGAGGAGGGCGTGGCTATAGCAGGAGAAGGTGGAGGTGGCGGTGGCTGGAGTGGTGTGAGGAGGAGAGGAGAGGAGAAGGGAGGGGGTTTTTATAGAGGGGTGTTAGGGTTCGGGTGAGGGGTGAAGGAGAGAGAGAGCAGCCTCTGCGAGCTGCCCGCGCGCAAAGCGCAGTACAAAAATTTCACTTTCAGACGTCCAGGCACGTGTCTAGACGTTTGGACAGACGTCTGACTGAAACTCCAGACATCTTATCCGGCTAAAAATGTAACAGGTCATTACAAGAAGAGAGCAGAGATGAGAGAGATGATGGCATTATTATGGGGCAGCGGTCGGGATCACACTTCCTATCACCACCCGCCTTGCAGAGACAACAACCTTAGTGGTGGTGGAGTAAGATAGGAGGTAGGAGCTGAGGCATAGGTTTAGGTTACTTATCTTTTCATTAGTTATGTTTTGTATTTTGCTTAGTTATATGTATATTTTGATGTTATGACATACTCTTTTCATTAGGTTTATATATATATTTATTGTATGTTAAATATTTTATATTTCATGTTGTATGTTGTGTATGTTGTATGTTGTGTATGCTGTATGTTTTATATGTTGTATATATATGTTTAAGGTGTTATAAGAATCTATAATACCTACATTATATATATCGGAAAAAAAAATACGCATATATACATGACGATTATGTTACAAACCGTCGTGTACTACCAGTACACGATAATTTAATAACCATCGTTTATGGTTCGCGTGTATCTCTCACATCCAGAATAACGTCATATATGGCGGTTAGCAAAACCGTCATATACCATTACACGATGACTTGTAACGTAGCCGTCTTTCATAACAATACACGACGGTTAGAGAAACCGTCGTTTATTCTTTGCACGGCATATAAACCAATGAATAAAGATTGTTAGAGAAACTGTCATTAATTATTATAAAATGACGGTTCAAATAAAAGCTGTTGTGTATACAGTAACGCGATATATACTTTCGCGACGACAGAATACAACGATTTTCCCATATTAGACGATGATTTTCAACCGTCACAAAAAACATTCATTCCTATAGTATTTGTTTAGGTATTCTTATGAAAATTTCATAAAAGAAACATTTGATATTACATAAATGTCACTGCAAATTACATTTACCTATCTGTCGTCACAAGCACCCTTCATTTTAATTTACAGCAATATGATTAAATTCATTTGAGATTTTATCTACATTCAAGTATCCAAGGCATAGATATATTTTCCTAAGTGTATTTGAGAGTTAAAGATTTGTTTTTTACTTAAGCATTGATCTACAAACACAACTTTGTATACAACGTTATCAATAAGGTTTTATGTGGAATATGACATGCATGGAATATGCCATATCATATTGATGAGATATATATATATGTAACGTTGACGTATCATAACTAACATGACCCATTATTGTAAGATGTATGAAATATAACATATCACGTAACATAATAGACACGTCATGTAAATGCAACATGATGCATCATACCAATGTAGTATAATATGTGAAAAATATTTCATGGATACTAAAATGTACACATGTTTATACACATGACAACCCCTCCCTCTTTTAACTCGGGTCACATGACATGTGCCATGTCATGTAGTCGACACGTGTCACTAGTTTGTGTGAGTATGTATGTCCCATTCAAGATACAAAATGATATCCACTTATCACTGCTTAAAATATATAAGATGCGTAAACAATGATATATAAAACTTTGTTTGTTAAGTGTTTTCCATTTTCTTTCCTAAAGGCAATTAAGCCACTCAATCTATGTCTTTGGTTAAATCCCTGTGAATGGTTCCAAGACATAGATATGTTCTTGTCTTTCTTGAAGAAGGACATCCACATGGATGGTATGTGCTTGTACGTCCTTTTGGGCTTAATCAACTTTGGAAAATTTAGAATTCATTGAAGTGGTTTGGTGATAGAGCACCATCATCACTCAAAGACTCAAAACATCACGGCTCAGACCGTCCATTGTTAACGGGGGAAAGGAACTTCTAAACCTTGAATTTTTTCCATGTTTTCAGTAATTTTTTATTTGAATTAGCATGGTGGCCCCTCCGGATTTTAATGATAGGGTACCTGTTGATGTGCCTTCCAGATGGCATGCTAATTAGTTGTTGTTATATTGTAGTATAGATGTAATACAAATAGATGTCATGTTATTTATTTAATTATAATTTTCATTGATTTATTCTAAATTATTCACTAAAAGTTAATTATTAACATACATCATTCTTTATTATCTAAATATATTCTTTTATATCCAAAATGTTAAATTTATTCACAAAAGAATCAATAAATAAATGAATTAATTAGATTTATTATATACAAAAAGAATCACTTAATGTTAACCATAATGCCTTAAACATATAAACAAAAATAAAGGCATGAAAACTAATCTAGATTACTCAACTTTAGTTATATACAATATACTAAGTAATGCTTAAGGAATGGCACAAAAATAGTATAAGTATATATTAATGTAAGCTTTACTAACATATATATCTATTTACACTAACATATAATACTACCTATAGTGATGAATATAAATGTCGCTAAAGCCTTACAAATATATATATATACATGATAAGGCCATATAATGTATACATATATACATGCTTATACTATACATGTATACTAACTCTATACTTATGCACACACACTTAACATACAACCACATGGAACACACTTAAACACTTAGCCATTTTATATGTCAACTTAACTTATGACAACTTAACTTAGACCAAAATTAATGGTTAGTGGGCTCGATTTTTCACGAGATTGACAACCCTCTCGGGACAGATCGGACCACTACTAGATCGAGCCCCAGTTTATTTATTAGGGTACATTTTTGTTCATTTAAGGTCCAATAGGCCCACACCAATGCATTCACATGCACTCGCACGCACATACAGACATGCTCACACGCCCGCAGGCACATGCGCACATGCACAAAGGTACCTGTATGCTTATTCATTTTGCGCCCAACGCATGTCGACTAATGGGGTAAAGAATGCTACTCAATTTATAGCACAACCCAGATTTAATGCCACCGATGTGCCACTATGATAGCATGAAATCAGGCACACATTTCATGTACAAAACCATGCAATCAAGGTAATTTCAAACATGGAATTTCATGTCCAATTGAAGTCCTTTCTCCAAATAATTCATATGGTCTGAAAGTCTATACATAGGGCTACCAAATTATATACTTAATTTACAATAATTAATTATTTAATTATATTTAAAATTTGGTTAAAGTTAGTGTAATTTACATGTTAAATTAATGGTAATTATATAATTAATGTATAAATTGATAACGTAATCACTTAATTGAGTTATAATTTAGTTAATATACATTATATAGTATTCATTACAAATTTTTAATTTATTTTCGGTCATTATTTTAATTTCTATACATTTATTTACACAATTTTAATAGATAAATACATAATTATATTATAAACACTATTATACTGTATAAATATATTATAAATAAGTTGAAAATAATTAAAATTATTATATATAAGTGTACAAGATAAATTACTTCAGTAATTAATTAATTTACTAATTTAATTTATTTTAACTTAATAACTTAGCTAATTAACTTATTAACTTAATTGTATACAATAAATACTTAAATAAATAAATGTACAGATATATTACAATATATTATAATTACTTAAATAAGTATATACAGTTATAAATATGATTCAACATGTATACATATTTATTTATATTTACATAAGATTATGTACATTTAATCTAATATAAATAAATATATAATTATATAATTAGGATATATGCATTATAACTCAACATAAATATTTATTTAAATAAATATAATAATTATATAAGTTAGTTATGTACATTATAGATATATATATTTTATTATTTACATTTAACTTAGTATTTAATTTATATTTACAAGTATAAATACTATATACAAGGTATTTTTGTGTATTTTTGGACTTTTTCAAGTTTTTATAGAGTTTTTGTGTTTTATAGAAGTAGAAGAAGAGAGAGAGAATGTGAGATGAGAGAAGAGAGGATTCTTATTTATATTTATACTATCGAGTTCCTTTATTCAGTATTAGAGTAAACTGAACCATCTACCAGTATGTTCTACCAGTTAGAGATTTAGAATACTCTCAAACTTTGTGTATACTTAGAAAAATATCTAATCCTACTTAAGACATCTTTATTTTATTTATTTATAATTTTTTATATTTTTATGCATTTACAATCTCATACAAACAAGGCCTAAATGAATGCTGAGAGTGGAATCTAAGGCCTTCAAACTTAGTTTTAATGGTTGGAATTATATTATAAGCATTCAAACATGTCCAACACATCATATGCAACATGAGTGAAAATAAAAACAAATTTTTTCTCCATTAAATTTCATTACAAATAAAATTTGGACAGTTTGTATTGAATGTGATGGCTAACAATGATTTTCAAATGAAATCTCATGCTATTCCAATCGGATTAAAATAATGAAATGTACATGAATGTTTGTTCATAAGGTTTTAACATTACATGACAATGTCAGCTCCTTTAAACCCTTAAATCAACCCCAAATTCAGCTGGAACTAGGCCCAGACTAGATCTACTGCTGCTTGTGTAGCAGACTTACTGCTGTTACAAATCGGACCAAACAGGTCTGATCTGGTGCTCAAGAAATCCATCACAGATTTGGAAAACTGATCTGAATACCATGAAAACTTAGCAAACCATTTCATCGTCAAATTAGAGCTTCAAATCCATTTCAGATCACACAAAAATGAGAAGCTACTGCTGCTACTGATCAAATCCTTCAGCAATTCAAAATAGTTCAATCATTCTCAAATCTAATTAGAATCATAACAAGTCAAATTCAATCCTTAAAATTCATATTCTCCAAAAGTCATTTGAAATCTGAGATTTATTCCCTCATATGAATCCTCAGATCAGACAAACAGAGCAGCTATTGATGCTACTGAATTTGACCAAATCAGTGGATAAAAATCCCTGAAAATCAACTCTAAATTAATACAAAGCATCTTCTGAAGGTCTGAAAACATCATAATCAATTCATACGTTCCAAATCCCTAAAAACCCTAACATGATCTTCTCCCTACATTATAGACAATGTAGAGGAAATAGATCATATTAAATATTCAAAACCATTTCAAAACAACTTCAAACCTTCATTTCGATCTTCAAAATCTCTGTCCAACCTCCAATATCATATTAGAAATCTTTTGCATCAAGAAACCATGCCGCTCCAGATTGGGCTTTTGTTTGGGTTCGCCCAGGTAATCTGATCACCAAGAACTCCTAAACTCTAGTAATCAGTGTTTAGGACCTCAAGGCAAATCTCTAGAAACATTTGGATCAGGGTTAATGCCTCATCTCAGTGAATCTGAGATTCCTAGGCCTAAACTACCCAAAATGGAGCTCAAGTTAGGCATATGCTCATTTGAATATAAAAATCAAATCAAAACACCTCAGATTCATCGCATTGCACCCAATTAGATGATTGAAAACTCAATTCGCTCGATTAAAATCGTTTCAAACCAATTTGACTCCAAATCTTGCAATTGGGCATAAAATCCAAATTCAAATGAATCGAGCTAATTGATGCAATTAAATCCAAATAAGGGGTCTTTGTGAACATGTGAAGTGAATGGAGAGACCCCCAGCTAAATTTGAGAGCTATTTAGATCTAGAAGTTGAAAAACTTCGGATCTAAATATGCTCGGGTGGAGGGAGTGGAGTGCGAATTAAAACAACAAGGGAAGATGGTGAAAACAGTTGTGAGATGTAGTGGAAGCTATATGAATACGTGATTGAAAGCGAACTTGCCTCTCTGATTTGAATTGATCAGAGAGGTGCGACTTGAGTGAGTTTTAAATCTACACTAATCTACTCCTATTCTAAGCAATCAATCAGTGTAATTACTATCCAAACTATCGAAACTAACTAGAAAACAGTAAATCTAACTACAAAAGCATTGAAATATATCATTGAAAGCATTTAAAACTACTCTACAGACGAAGGTGGTGTCCAAGAGCCAACGGCCGTCGGTCGATGGTGAAGAAAGGGAGGAGCCCGCAGTGGAAGGAGGTGTCCCAGATCCACCAGTTGTCGACAAATGGAGATTGAAGGAGGAAGAAGAACCTGCTCTGTCACCGCAGGCGACGAGGGAGAAAATGGAGTTGGGGGAATAGAGGGAAGTAATCAGCTTAGGAGGAGGGAGTCGATTGAGGTCGCTAGAGCTCAATGAAGCTCCTTATATAGGTGATGGGGAGATCCGGGCACCGTATTTTGAGGTTAAACAAATTAGGGGCGGATGGTGGTGATGAGTTCAGGAGAAGCACGGGAAGATTTACAATGAAATCCCACCATAGGATGAGATCTAGTAGAGGTGATGAAGCTGCGTGCAAAGGCACGCAATCTAAGGTGGCATATCGACTATTGATCACATGAGGAATCGACGGTGGCTATATACTATGCTCTTCGCATGAACAGTGCACCTAGGTTAAATGTGACATTTATAAGAAGGCCCTTGCAAGCGAACTAGTAGAAAAATAGGAAAAGAGGCCCATCAGTGGATAGTTCCATGACCAAAGGGTCTTTGGTGGCTTACAAGTAAGCCCTTGTGGCTTTTTAAATGAAGAAAATGAGATGAATGAAGGATACTTAAATGTAATATAATGATTTCCATGGCCCTAATGATGTCCAAATGCAATGAGCTTTTGATTAAAGCTTAATTGAACATATTAGAACATGATTTAACCCTTGATTTGTACTTTGGAACTCAAATATGTGTTCAATTAATATTTGGATCATCAAATTGTGTTTTATATATAGAATATCTCAAATTTGACTTAATTATGCATTTTTAACATAAATTGAGTGTTTTAGGTCATTTTCATTAATTCTCACACTTAACCCATTTATTATGTTAATAAGATGGTGTTTAATATAGATTCTAGCTTAACTTTGATATTTTAGCTATGATGAGTCACACCTCATCACCTGTTGATGTGAGATAACTTCTATTTTCAAAAGTTCCTATTTCTTAAAGAGTGTTTAATCAGCTTGATTCGGCTATATATATATATATATGTAAGAAGAGTAAAATCAACTCTCGAATATTGTATTGAAAATGCCTTCGATTTAGGTGTCGATTTTCGATTGTTCTAGATTTACCATTTTTCTTCTGAAATCCACGAAAGTAAAGTCAACTTGGAGCAATACTGTGTTATCATAACAACATTTACTCGAGATGGGACCTTCCATCAAATTTGACGAGAGCATTTTTTGAGACCTTATATGAATACCATAAAAAATGTTTGATATTACATGAATGTCATTACAAACTTTATATTTATGTATGCTAGTGATTTATGACATGCACTTCGTTACAGGTAGACATACCGTTATATAATAATTAAATTTAAGCTAAACTCCATCTAGCACTATCTTAATTTAGAAAATGAAAGATGGAAGCTAACATTAAGCAAGTAGCATCCTACTCGTAGAATATTATGAAATCATAACCATGATGATAGCTGTCATTTTGTTATTATTCAAAAATATGCCATTCAACTTCTAGTATATTGACTTGGGTAAACTTAATTTCCCTCGTTGCTAATCATGTTAAGTTATAAAAAATAAAAAGGGACGAAGAGTCATCAAGTTGAAGCCTGAAGCAATGAGCCAAAAGCACCAAGAAATAGCAAATGCGGGGCACTTTACATCCTGTGTTCAAAGAGTTATTGTTGAAGACAACCATCTCTCCAAGTCATTAGCACAAAGGTCTCTATAAAAAATGTTCACAATCTAGAAAGGATCTTTTCTATCTAAGGAAAAAAAAAGAAGAAGAGAGATGTGTATAAATGATGACAAATTAATTACAAAAGCACCAAAAATTATCAAACAAAAAATACAAAATTAAGATAGTTTGGATAAATAAATAGGGCACACAACCCATGCAGATTGTATTAATTTTGCAAGTTAAAGTGTTGACATATTGAAAAAAAGATGTTTATATAGATCAACATTCATCAAGCACACATATAAATAGTTAATTTACAAGTACAAATTTAATAAGTGCAAAGAACAAATGCACATTGATAAGTAAATAAGGACAAATAAAGATGTTCATAGCATTCCAAGGAGTATGTGCATATATCATTGCATAAGCATCAAGAAAAATGCAATAAAAAATGTAAGTAGTTTCACCGATATAAAAAAAAAAATTTGGCTCAAAAGACGAAGACATACATCAATATTTAGCTTGCCTCTTTCTAGCATTCAAGCAACTAAGATTGATATATAATCAGATCAAACACACATATGAACTAAGACAATTCAAAGAACCACAGAATCATTAAAGTTATACAACAAACAGATGGAAAATGAGAAAAGCATTTTAGGTTAGAGAAAGACCATAATAAAGAGCTTGGTAGAATGGATCTTTTTTAATTCGATGCAAACATTGCATGTTTGGTAAGGGAAAAGAAAAAGGGAGGGCTTAGAGAAGAGTCACTAAAAAAATTTTTTCAATCGCTATCACTTGAGATTTATATAATTGTAAATAAATTATACTTACTGGATGCCTTTCAGCAACAATTCAGCAACATATATAATAAAGTTCTGGGATAATAAAATTGAGAGTAAATGTCAACTTATTTCCAATAGAAATCATCATTGACGTAAGTGATACACACAACCCAAAGAAATTATATATGACTTTTTTTATTATGTATTCTCTTTGGTAAATGAAAGAATTCACCTTAAATGCAAACTTTTCAATGCAAGAGAAAAATGAATTGACTTACAATGGTAGGCTTTCACATATCCCTATAACGTGTTTAAAACTATTCCAACATCTTAGTTGAAGGGTAAAAAGCAATAATAATTCAACTCGCCACAAACCTTCACCCTTGCTAACCTCGATCATCCCCACATGAGGGCATAACCCCTCCTCATTCCCTCCTCCACCTCCACCAATCTCTACAACTCATCCCTACTTATCCTGGTTAGAATCATAATATTATTATTACAAAATTATACGTTAATTGTATACATATATTTAGATATTATATTTATAGTTATTAAAGTAGTCTAATTATATAAATTGATCATTCACGTCTTATTAGGATATGGATTAATGCATAACCTTAAAGGTAAATGCAATTCGATTTTATTTTAAGTGGTTATGGTCTCTAGAGGGGTGAAGGCAAAATGGACATTCGATTTTCTACATCCCATCACAGAAAAGTTATAAATAAAGCCCATGACAGAACCCAAAGGATACAACCCCATTCAGTTCTCTTCTACACTCGCTTTTTGAACCCTCTAGAAGTACCATTGCCACCTCCTCTCATTGGAAAATCAAGCTCACGGCTCCAGAGGATTTCCGTGATCTCTTCATCGCTTCCGTTACGATGGATTCAGATATCCCTCCATCATTTTTTTACGTTTTCATTTTGGTTAATAATATGGGAAATAGATAATTCTTGGAATTATAAAATAATTATATGGTTCTAATTTTTATTCGGCATTAAATTCCATCAAGTGGTATCAAAGCTTTTCTATTCATAATATCGTTGCCTTAATGATTCGTTTCTTGAGAAAAATAATTTTCCATTCGATTTTCGGGATTGTTCTTCGTTTAGTTTTTTTGATTGATTCACTCCCATCTTCATGAATCAATGAAACTAATGTTTGTATTTCTATTTTCATGATTGTTTGTATCCCATATATGATCATAGAATCGAGTTTTTTGATCGAAATCATGATTTGGAGTGTTTTCCCCAAATCTCGATTTCAGATCGCTGCCCTAGAATCGGGCTGTGATCGGTCCGGTACTGGTACTGGTCACGCCCAAGAGCACAGCTAGTATTGAAGGAGTAACGATACTCATCACGAGTACCGGTACATGAGGGATACTGGTCGAGCTCAAGATTGTTCCAGTATCGAGGCAATGATGAGTACCGGTACATGTAGGATACTAGACACACTACAGGAATACTGCCAGTATCGATGGAGTATCGGTATTCATCATGAGTACCGGTACATGTAGGATACTAGTCATGTCCTAGGATCGATCCAGTATTGATGGGGTACCGGTACTTATCATCAATATCGGTACATGTATAATACTGGACATGGTTCCAAGATCGATCCAATACTGATGTAGTACCGATACATAAGGTCAGCACCAATACATATCATTCTGGTACCAGTACAGAAGTACCAGTACTAGTACTTGGTCATTGCTATTGGTACCGGTCCAATACTGGCGTGTTGCTTGGGATACATTAATCATAATTATTTTGGTACGAACATTAGTAATGGATTTTAATGCATTAAGTACTCTATTACATTTATTAATTCTTGCCAAAGTGGATTGATTTTTGTGCTAGTTTATTTAAAATATTAAAGCGACTGTGTATGTTACATTCCTGTATGGGGCGCTTAACTCAAAGGTGAATCGCCTTATGACTGTATGCATATGTACACATTTACTAATAAATTATCTATTGAATTATTAGGTTTCCTGTGTGTAGTTAACTTAATCCAAAGATGGCTTAATTACTTACATGAGTGTTTTCAATAGTTATTCATCATTCTTAAGACTGCCTTTTACAATATTAATATTTATTGTCCAAAGACTAAATATTAATGATTGTATTGTTTAGTTTACTTTATTCTGAGAATATATTTGTTTTATTTCCGTTGTTTTTAGTTAACTCCTCTGCATCTACCATAACTGCCAACTTAAATTTTATTCCAGAACTAAATGGATCTAATTTTAAGTTCTGGAAAGAAAGTGTCATTATTCTGGGATGCATGGATCTGGACTATATACTTCGGGTTGATCCTGCCTCCCTTCTTATGGATAAGAGTTCTTCTGATGAAATAAAGAACTCTGAGAGGTGGGAGTGATCAAATCGCATGTGTTTAATAATCGTGAAGCATGCTATTCCAGAAAACTTTAGGCTTGCTATCTCAGAGGAATTGAGTGCTAAGAAATTCCTTGATGAGATGACAAAAGATTTGCTAAAAATGAGAAAGTTGAAACAAGCAATCTCCTTAGCAAACTTGTCTCACTTAAGTACAAGGGTACTGGAAACATTAAAGAGCATATTATGGAAATGTCTCATTTAGCCTCGAAACCAAAGGCACTTAAGTTGGAGTTGTCAGATGACCTCGTGCATTTACTTTTGATCTCCCTCCCTGCGCAATATGGGCAATTTAAGGTCAGCTATAACGGTCAAAGGGAGAAGTAGACTTTTAACGAGCTCATGTTTCATTGTGTGCAAGAGGAAGAAAGGATCAAATAGGACAAACCAGAAAGTACTCATCTGGTTTCTGGGCCCAAAAGGAAGCGGGCCAAGGATACAGCTGCTGCCAGTTCATCCTCCTCCAAAGAGAGTCAAAAAAAGCCTAAGGCATCCTGCTTCTTCTGTCAGGGAGGACACGTGAAGAAGGATTGTACCAAGTATCACGCTTGGCGTGAAAAGAAAGGTATATTACTCTCTTTGGTTTGTTCAGAAGTTAATTATGCTTTTGTACCCTCAGACATTTGGAGGATAGATTCGGGAACTACTATTCACATCAGTGTGTCTGTGTAGGGTTGCCTAAGCTGTTGAATACCAAGTGATGGTGAAAGATACATCTATGTAGGCAACAGCAAGAAGGTGGAGGTAGAAGCCATTACAGATTTCAGGTTGTCACTTATTACAGGTCACCAGGTAGATTTGAAAGAAACATTCATTGTACTGTTATTTAGACGGAATTTAGTTTCTATTTATCTATAGGACAAATTTGGTTATTCTTGTTCATTTGGAGATAGATAATTTCAATTGTTTATTAATTCAAATTTAATTGATTCTGGTTTTTTGTATGTTAGTGATAAATTATATATGCTGCATACTTTTTTCTCCAATTTAGAAACCTTCAATGCAGCTTTGATTGGTACAAAGCGTAAAATAACTCAAGAGAATTCCGCTTTACTGTGGCATAAGCATTTAAGCCATATCTCTAAACAGAGAATGGATAGGCTTATTTTGAATGGAATTCTTGATCCCTTGATTACATGGATTTGGATGTTTGTGTAAACTGTTTAAAGGGGAAAAGAACAAACAAAAGAAGTATAGGTGCCACTAGAGCTACAGATGTCTTAGAACTAATACAAATGGATATCTGTGGTCCATTCCCTACGGCGTCTTGGAATGGGCAACAGTACTTTATTACATTCATAGATGACCACTCTAGATATGGGTATCTATTTCTTCTGCATGAAAAGTCACAGTCTTTGGATGCGTTCAAGTCCTATAAGGTCGAGGTGGAAAACCAACTCAGGAAAAGGATTAAGGCCGTCAAATCTTATCATGGTGGTGAGTACTACGACAGATATAATGGATCAGGAGAGCAGCGTCTAGGATCATTTGCTTCTTTTCTAGATGAGTGTGGCATAGTGCCTCAATACACCATGCTTGGGACACCAAGCATAAATGGTGTTATTGTTACGAACCGTGCTTTCAAACGTCTTTTAAGACGTCTGGGAGGTGTCCCAGACGTCATACCAGACGTCTGGTATCACTTCCAGACGTCTGGGATTCATTTTTCTGCGGCACGCACTGTTGCGTCTGCGCGCCTGCACACGCAGACCTGCTCCGCCTCTTCCTTTTCCCACTCCCTCCTACGCCCTCTGTCGCGCTCTCTCTCTCCTCCTCACGCGGCCTTAAAAGGCCACGCCCTCCCCCTCACTCCCGTCACCTCCGCCCCCTTCCTCTTCTCCTTCCAGTCGGTGCGCGAGAGCGGGCGCCAGTGAGCGGCGGCGGCGACAGCCGCGGCGGGTGCGGGAGGAGGTGCTGCGCAGGGGAGGAGGCGTCGGCCGTGAGGGCTCGAGCCTGCCGGGGCAGCGAGAGCCGGCCGGCGGGGGCGCAGCGGGCGCGGAGTGGCGCGGGAGTCCTACTGCAGCTCAAGCAGCAGGTGGAGCACTCGCAGCGCGACCGTGTGTCGCGAGCGGAGGGCGCGTGGCGCCCTGATTCTGGAAAATTTTCCAGAATCAGACGTCTGGGAGTCTAGACAGACAACGTGGGTGACGTCTAGAGGACTGTCCAGACGTCTGAAAGGTGAGTTATTCCATCTTCTTCCTCTTCTTCGACTGACCGTATTAAGAGAGAGAGGAAATGGGTACACGCAGGTTCTGAGATTCGCATCCAACGCGAATCAGACGTCTAGCTGTAGTGACAGACGACGAGAACGACTTCTAGACGTCCGAGGTGACCATCGAACGTCTGGGAGCTAGGCCAGACACCCCCGCAGGCTTCTGGACGTCTGAGAGACCATGCAGAGCAAAGGTAACCCTGATCCACTTTTTAAGACATCTGGAATAAGTTCCAGATATCTGATTTTGCACTGTTTCGTCATTTTCGACCCGTTTAGGGCCCGTTCGGGTTCCATTTTCCGCGTTTTGAGTTGCGTTCTTTTCGGAATTAAATCCTCTACCTGTCTACAGTAGCTGTATACTGTTTTGAGAAACTTCCTTGTGTTTGATCCTTGTAATAGGACCCCGTTCCGTTGCAGTCTCGGGGGTTGCGGAGGCACGCGGGATTCCCGACCACACCCACAGTTCGCCTGTTGTAACCGGTAGAGTGGCATTTGAGTTTATTAGCATAATCTGTTAAATTATGGAACCATAAATAGAACCTAGGACATTGCATGAATCCTAGGAATGAGAAACGAGATTGAATGATAGATCCTAGGGTGTTGCATAAATCCTAGGGCTGGAAAACTAGATTGTATGATAGATCCTAGGGTATGACATGAATCCTAGGATGGGAAAACTAGTGGAATATGTGAACACTGCAGTCTTGAAAATGTGGAAAAGAAATAATAGCTGCCTGTTATGAATAAATGAACATGAGTAAGAATATGGGATGTATGAACGTGAAACTGGAAAGGTGAAACCGGAATGCGCTGAGTTAAAGAGCTGGAACCCTACGAGGAATTAGGAGTATAACTCCTGGAAAGTGAATGGAATAGAATTGGGGAAGTGAGCTGGCCCTTGAGTACGGAGTACCAAGGAGAGCGACTGTCCCTCTGTTTAGTGCGAAGCCAGCCGCCCCAGGGACCCGAGGTTAGGACTGGCCACTCTGTACCGACTTGTTGGCCCTCGTGTACGTAGTACCGAGGAGAGCTACTAGTGTAGGGAGGTACTAGCTACCCCACGGGTCCCGTGGTTCTGCTAGCCTCCTACACCGACTTGTTAGGCCCACTGGGGCAAACCAGGGTAGTCAGGCGAGGGTGCGCGGACTGTGGAGGGGCAAGGCCCCTGTTTGGTTACTGTGGATGGGTTGGACCCCTGTTACTGAGAGGGCTCTGCCCTGTACTGGTTCCGTGTTGTGCTTTGGGCGCACCCGTTAATGGAAACGACTGACCGCGTGCCAGTGCGGGTTAGCTACCCGTGCGTTTACCGCGCGTGCCGTAGTCACCGTTACGTCTGTCAGTGACTTGGGGTGGTTAACTGAGAGTAGGATCACCATGGGGGACTCTCCTGGCCAGGAGAGCACCACATGCTACTTCTACTGTTCGGAAAAGACTGCAATCAAGATCGTTCCCACGAGGAACATTCGAGATCAAGTGAAGGATCTGAGAAATAGATAAATTGTGAAACAATAGAAAGACGTAAATAAAGGAAGAAAGAAAATTAAAACAGCTACTGTACACTTTACTGTTTCTTTAGTTTAGCTGCTACTCTACTCAGCGTTTTGCTGACGTGTTACACTCGTTACCTTTCAGGACCAGGTGTTGAGCAGCCAGGGTCAGCGGCTGCAGAGGATGCTGGGCCAAGTAGGGTCCAGTAGAGTTACCACTGTTCTCTTGTACCTCTTTTTGGGTTCCACTGTAGTGAGTAGTTCTTATTTCCGCTGTACTTTTCTTTACCTGCAGTTCATATTATGTTTGAATGTTGTTCTACTGTTGTGGTGGTACATACTGTAGTGGTTTCTTTCCTTACTGCTGTATTTATGTACTGTTAGTTATATTCATGCTGAATGTGGTTTATTTTACTGCTCTTTTGGTTACTTCCTCGTTGGACTACCAAGTCTTGGGATTAGTCGAGTCGGTCCGATTCTCGTGTCTCGTAGGGACTCGGGAATCGGGTCGTTACAGTTATTGAACGCCGCAATAGGACCCTTAAGGATATGGTACGAAGTATGATTAGTCATTCTTCTTTACCTGAGTCTCTATGGGGAGAAGCACTCAAAACAGTTGTATATGTTCTCAATCGAGTACCAACTAAAGCAATGCCTAAAACCCCATATGAAATGTGAACTAATAAGGTACCTAGTCTAAAACATTTTCATATCTGGGGATGTTCAGCTGAGGCTAGGCCATATAGGCCTGCTGAAAGGAAACTAGACTCTAAGACGGTCACCTGCTATTTTGTAGGATACTCTAAGAGGTCGAAGGGTTATAAGTTTTATGACCCAACAACTCACTCATCTTTTGAGATCAGGAATGCCCATTTCTTTGAGGATGTTGGTTTGGGGGGTGATAGTCACCACATTACATTTGAAAAATCGGATCCTATTCACAAGGAAATTATTGAATAAGGTCAAGTTCTTATTTCAAATGTCTTTCCAACAGCATTAGGGGAAGAAAGTAATATGAATAATCTTCTCATTAATCAAACCAAACAACCTCAAAACATTCAAGATCCTACACCCATTAGGAGATCTAGTAGAGAAAGCAGAAGTGCAATATCTAGTGATTACGTTGTATTTCTTCAGGAACTAAAGGCAGACCAAATAGATACAGATCTCATTTTGGTCACTCATGCCATGAGGAGTTCCCATTCTCAAGACTGGATCAAAGCCATGAATGAAGAGATGAAATCCATGAATAACAACGAGGTTTAGGATGTTGTCTCATTGCCTGAAGGTGTGAAGCCCATTAGTTGTAAATGGATATTTAAAACCAAATGTGATTCACGAGGCAATGTAGACAAATATAAGGCTCGTCTTGTTGCGAAGGGATTTACTCAAAAGGAAGGCATAAACTATAAAGAGACATTGTTGCCAGTTTCATCTAAGGATTCATTTAGAACCATAATGGCTTTAGTAGCTCATTTTGATTTGGAGCTATATCAAATGGATGTAAAGACAGTGTTTCTTAATTAAAACATTAATGAAATAATTTACATTTTACAACCAGAAAACTTTGCATTAGGAGACGTAAAGAAAATGCTTTGCAAATTAAATAAAGTCATTTATGGACTAAAGTAAGCTTCAAGATAGTGGTATTATAAATTTCATCAAATAATTGTCTTATTTGGTTTTGAGACAAATTAGGTTGATGATTGTGTATATCACAAATTTTGTAGGGGAAAATATATTTTCCTGATTTTGTATGTAGATGACATCATCCTTGCCTGTAATGACAATGATTTGCTTCAGAAAATCAAGACATTTCTCTCTAGTAATTTTGAAATGAAAGATCTTAGTGAAGCTTCTTTTCTATTAGGAATCTAGATACAACGAGATCGTTCTCGGGGTATCCTTGGATTATCACAAAGGAGATACATTGATACCATTCTAATGTGATTTGGCATAAAGAATCACAAACCAGGAGATACTCCAGTGGCTATGGGAGATAAATTCTCTCTTAGCCAATGCCCCAAGAATAAGTTTGAAGCTAAAGAGATGGAAAATGTTCCCTATGCATCGGCAGTGGGAAGTTTGATGTATCCCAAGTCTGCACGTGGCCAGACCTAGCATATATTGTTGGCATGTTAGGCAGATATTTAAGCAAGCGTGGACCTAACCATTAAAAGGCAGCCAAACGAGTCATGCGCTACCTACAAAGAACAAATGATTTCATGCTCACATACAGGAGATCGGATCATTTGGAGGTCCTCAGAGATTCTGACTCTGACTTTGCGGGATGTCAAGATACCCAAAGATCTACTTCGGGATATATTTTTCTGCTAGCTGGAGGGGCTATCTCATGGAGCGCAAAGAAAACCTTGATAGCTACCTCTACTATGGAAGTAGAATTCATAACGTGCTTTGAGGCCTCAAATCATGGAGTATGGCTTAGGAATTTTGTCACAGTACTACAGATCATTGATGGTGTCGAAAGACCACTTTGGCTTTATTATGACAATAATTCGACGGTGATGTACTCCAACAACAACAAAAGTTCTTCGAGGTCGAAACACATTGACATCAAGCATTTAGCGGTCAAGGAAAGAGTTCAAAGTGCATAAGTGTCCATTGAGCACATTGGGACCAACTCCATGGTTGCAGATCCACTCACTAAAGAGCTAATGCCAAAAGTTTTTCATGAGTATATTGCCTATATGGGTGTTGCATTTATTCTGTGATACAACAATTAAGTGGGAGTTTATTCTATTTTGGTGTTTCATGTATGGGCATATTTTGGATTTGCGCATAATAATAAAGTTTTCATTCTTTGAACTCATTAGTCATTTCCATGTGATCTCTTGTATGATAAGGTTTTTGGACCAGTTGAAAATAGGCATGTCTAAATCACATTAACATGCAATTTTCATGCTATGCACCTATATCAGATCTATGTCATTACTTATGTTAATATATGTGATCATTGTTTTGATCTAGTCGATTCATAATGGCGAAAACCAACTTTAGTCGTATGTTAATAGAGTATAGACAAGATTGGTGGAGATGTGGTTTATTGTGATGCATTAATGAGCTCATACAGGTATATATGAACGTATGATTATAAGGATAATATATGTGATTCAAGTGGGAGATTGTTAGAATCATAATACGAACCTATATATATTATTATTACGAAATTATAAGTTAAATGTATACATATGTTTAGACATCACATTTATAGTCATTAAAGTAGTCTAATTATGTAAATTGACCATTCATGTCTCATTATGGTATGAGATTTAATGCAAAGAAACCTTAAGGGTAAATGCAATTTCGTGATGGGTGGAATTGTTATTTTATTTTAAGCGGTTATAATCCCTGGAGGGGTGAGGACAAAGTTGGCATTCGATTTTCTGCATCTCATTGCAAAAAGGTTATAAATAAAGCCCATGACAGAACCCAAAGGGTATGACCCCATTCAATTCTCTTCCATTCTTGCTCTCTGAACCCTCTGGAAGTACCATTGCCACCGCCTCTCATTGGAGAAGCAAGCCCACGCTCTAGAAGATCTCCGTGATCTTATCGCTTCCGCTACGATGGATTCAGGTATTCCTCCATCGTTGTCTTTACATTTTCATTTTGGTTAATGATATGGGGAATAGATAGTTCTTGGGATTATAAAAAAATCATATGATTCTGATTTTTATTCGCCATTAAATTCCATCAATCCTCCCACAAATTGCCCCAAGATAGCCCCCACTCCTCACCAACCACTTAATCAAACTCTATCCTCATCAACATTTGCAATGAACTTTGTATAGTGGTGGCACCTTAGGCTCCAACACCGAGAAGACTAAGGATTGAATATTGGCAAAGGAGGTAAAGCATGTGGACATGGGGAGGGAGTAGTGTAGTCGCTGGGATGAAGAGAGTAGTGCGGGGAGTATGTGGAATGAGAAGGGGAGAGGAATGTAGGAAAAGGGACGATTGAGAAAAAAGAAGCGGGGGGGGGGGGGGGTGAGGGGGGATCGGGGGTGACATGGCATGATGAGCACACTAGCACTCTCTTTTAGATCATAAGATAGATGTCACTATAAGCACCTTCATTTTAATTTGCAGCAATGCCATTAAGGATTAAGGTAATGTGATATCCACATTCAAGTATCCAATACAAGTGGCAAAAAAGTGATGAAGGGTCTTCTTCAAACACATTGGACGAGTTTATTACGATATTTGTGTTTCATGATACCAAGTTAAAGGGAGCAACACCAAAGACAAGTTATCTAAGTTAAAAGAGGTGAAGATGGTAGTGTGGATGGAAAAAAGCAATGCAATTGAATTGTCTTGATGTTGAATGGCACAATGTTAAAGTAAAATCAGGCATTTATCTTTAATTGAGAATATCATATCATCTTAATGGAACTTAATTTGAGTGGTATTTTTATAAAGATGATTAATTCTACAGTGATACCTATGTAAATATGAATATTATGGTGCCAATTATGTAGAAAAAGATCCTTTTTGTCATACCAGGTCCTTCTATCTAATTTTCATCGATCTCAATTAATCCCTTTCCCCTACCCCTCATACTAGGGATATCAGTATAAAAGGAAAGGTACCTTGACATTTTTTATTAAAACAAAATGTGCTACCAAGCTATGCTACATCATTTAATTTTGGACAATGTTGTTATAGAGATTCTCTATCTTATTTCCACGTCCTCCTTTCCTCTATCTACATACAATTTCTCATAATTTATGTAACCTTCCCTACCTTTATGGTCAGATCATTTATCTCTTCTCATCTCTCTCTCTCTCTCTCTCTCTCTCTATATATATATATATATATATATATTACCCATGGTCATTAGTCTTTATTTCATTCTAGTTGTAAAAAAAGGCTAAAATATGCAAGCCACCAAGTTGTAGTAGATTCTTAATTTATATATCTCATATATTGATGGAATGCTGAAAAAAAAAAAGACCTTTGGTGTTTCCAAAACTCGAAGGAAGTCTTTCTTCATCCTCAAGATGTACAATTTGAAGCTCAACCTTGAGAAGTGCTTCTTTGAGATGTACAATTTGTGAGTTTCTTGGATACTTGCTCTCCCACCATAGAAACGAAGCTAAAAAATAATGGACATCTATATTTCCACAAGCCATAAGGGCATGCATATAATATCTAGTTAGCAAGCCAGCCACCTTAAGGTGTTTCTTGTCAAGGATTAGGCAAACTCTACCTTTGTTAGAAAGGGTGTGGGTATGCCCTCTTCAAGTGGACTCCCAAGTATCAACAAGCAATTTATGCTCTCAAGGAACAACTCTAGTCTCCATCAATTCTCCTTGCCTTCCAATTAAGTGAGTAGCTATGCATGTATTTGGTTCCTTTGATGAGATTTATTGCATCCAACCTGCCAAGCCGAACCTAGGTCTAAACCTTAAATTAACTTGGGTCATGTTTGAGCTAAAAATGAGGCCCATTTATTAAGTGGGTCAAGCTTGAGCTAAGGTAAACCGAACCCAACTTAGCTCAAGGCACAACCCACTTGACCTGCAACACATAAATCTCATTATAGAACCTAAAATAGATGAAAGATCTCATAAATGAACACTAAAAAATATTAAGTCAAGTACTCTAAAAACATTATCAATATCATTCCATATTACATGTCGCGACCTGCTCCCAGCTCCCTACAGGACCCGAGAACGGCTCACCTTGATGAACCCCAAGACCCAGTCGTTCAATGAGAAAGACCCAAATGCCATAATCATTCCACAACCACACGAGTAATATAACTAAACAGAAAATATATAACTGAAAATAAAGGTAAGAAAACAACAAATCACTAATATCTCACATTATACAACGGAAAGTATGATTACAAGTATAGCCATCACAACATAAACTGGTACAGATATAACAGAATATAACTAAGAACAACAGGTACTCACTACCACAAAACTTTCTATAAGGAAAAAAGAAGAAAACTACTGCGGGGCTCGATTGGGCCCAACGCCCTCAACAGCCAGTGGCTCTAGCTACTCGAATCCTTGGCCTGAACAAGATTATAAAATTCTGTAGACAGCTAACACTGAATAGAGTGATGGTTAAATCATATAATTTAAACAAGCAGCTAGCTAAAAAATGCATTTAACGATTTACTGATTATCATCCGCTTCCAATTATCATTTTTCTGATTCGAGTACTCTAATCAAGTTCCATGACATTTCTCAATCTTCTTGTTCCCTAATAGAATAATCTTTCTTACAGTTTTCTCGCGATGCAGGATGTACACGTGACACTCTCCTGGCTGGGAGAGTCCCCCATAGTAGTCCTACACCCGGTCTACTACCCCGAGGTCACGGTCGTGATGTGGCAGTGACTACAACACGCGTAATAAGTGCACAGGTAGCTACTCCACACTAGCACGCAATCAGTCGTTTCCGCTAATGGGTACGCCCAAACGTACAGCACGGAACAACACAGGGCCTTGCTCTCTCAAAACAGGGGTCTCACCCCTCATAGTCTGCGTACCTTCATTCGACTATTCCGATTTGCCCAACGGTCTAACAAGAGTCAATGTAAGGTGGCTATACCTAACCCCGAGCCCCATGGGATAGCTAGCTCCCCCTACACTAAGTTGCTCACCTCGATACTATATACGTGAGGGTCGAACATGAGTCAACATAGCGTGGCCAAACCCACCCCGAGTCTCAACCCAAGGGGTGGCAAGCTCCCCTCTACTCTAAAGGGATAGTTGCTCTCCTCAGTACCACGTACATGAGGGCCAGCTCACTTCCCTCAATCAAGTCCGAACAATCGCCCGTAGGCGACGTGTTCCCAAGACCATCAAGTTTTCCGTATTATCGTATTCCTGGTTTCTTTTTAAATTCTCTATAGGGTTCATACATGGACTTTCTTATTTTCATATCTGATTCGTAGAACAGGCAACTCAATTTCCACCATCTATTATGCAGTACAAGCATGCATTTCCATTTATGACGTTGGTCATCACAGGTAATACAAGCAGCTCATGATTACCTGCACTAGCAGACGTCTAGAGACTACCTCGGTCATCGCACTAGCGCGCTTCCCAATCCTCTAACATACGTGCGCACATGGTCAGAACTTTGGCCAGAAAATAAACAAAAATATGCGCTATCAGATGTCTGATTTTTACCTTCGGACGTTCGACCCAACATCTGGAGATCACTTCAGACATCTAATTATGCGGAAAAATAATTCCGTATAACCGTTTTCGAGCCTTTCCTCGCCGCAGAAGCTGCAGCAGCCACAGCACCACCTCACTCCCTCTACTCTCCACTCTCCCTCTCCTCTCGCTCTGCTACAGGGCTCCTGCAGCAGCTCCGCCCCTCCTCACAGAGATCTCCTCTCCGGTTGCCCCTCTGGATCCTCCTGCTACTGCTCCCTGCTCTCTGTCTCCTCCTCTCGGCTATGGTATGGGGAGAAAGGAGGAGGGGCAAGGGTTTATAAGGGCATAGGAGGGCATGGGGGAGGAGTGGTGAGCGGCATGGAGGGGAGTGAGGGGAGATGGCGTTGTAGGGGGACGGTGTGTGTGCTTGAGGGGTGAGGGGAGTGGTGCTGAAGAAATTGTGGAGATACCCCTGCAATTATCCTCTTCCCCTTATAAATCCCAAAATAAAAACCTAAGAGGTATGATATTGCACAAAAATACCTACAAAATCCGAGAACATCAAACAACCTGAAAGGGTCATTTCATTACTCATATTTTATTTCTCCACCCACGTTATCAAAAACAAAACATCCTGATATTGTCTGTATTTTAATCAAGGCTGGTATATTAAATCAAGTACTCTCTGATATTGTGTTTTATTTAGAGATAGAATCTCAAGGTTTGGATATTTTAATCAAGGATAGAGAATGGTGGTCCACGTGTCTTTAATTAATCCATTGGTTAAGATAAGTGATCCGAGGTTAATTCTTCATACATAGAGACCTCAATTTACTAGTAACTTGTCAATATTGTTAAAATACACGAAAGAATAATCTATGAGAACAAATCAAACGAAATATGACAATAAAAAGTCTCAGATATTAGACAGAACTCATCTAGACAGAAGGCTTTGCTCCCCTTTGGCTTTTGAGTTTGGAAACAGCTGAACATTTAAATATCCTTCCTGACTTCTATATTGAAGTTCTATTTCTTTTAATCAAAATTTATCGAGAAAACTTAAGACTACGAAGATGCTATCTTTTAGTAGAATCGCTGTTGGTAATATTTTTAACTTTCCTTTAACATCAAGTTAAGCGTTTCTACCTTTATGCACAAAGGCCTAATTATATTCTAAGGCTCTAGACTCTAGTCTCTTAATGCATGCTTGCACACGTGTAATTATATGATACTTGAGGATTTTTCCTCGTCACTCAGGCTCCTAAAGCAATTATAATTTCAAGTTAAACTGGTTAGAAAAGGAAAACCTTCTTCACAGGTTAAAAAAGTAATTAAATGGTTAGAATTTATTTGTGCACCAGCTCACAATCGCATCACTTGTTTTTGGTTATAATATGACTTATAATTTGCCATTCATTAATTTGATTTGAATTATAAATTGGGTTTGACTTCCATTTTAGTTACATCAAATTATGCCTGTTCATTTGGAAATGCCATACCTGTAAAATTTATTATTTCTTCGTACGATTCAACATACAGTTTAGGATCTTCTAGGATCTTAAAGATGGGGTTGACTTTTTCCATATGAAAATAAATATAGAAGTTTGAGTAAGACGTGCATAGCTAGGGAGGAAAACAATTTCGTTGTGGATACATATAGAAAAAAACAACCTGCATAATATGTTTATTTCATTTATTCTCCCATTCAAATGAGCCATTCTTTGAGCCAATTGCATTTGTAACGAGTCATACATAGTTTATAAAGCTTCTCAAGGGTAATAAACATGACCCACCATACAAGAAACGAGATTATAACTCTACTAGAGACAAAAATGCATATAATCCAATAGTGTAGCATGTAACATGCACCTTGCTAGTGGTTATTACAACTTCATCATACATCCAAGATCTAAGTAAACATGGATTACTGAATAAGCTTGAATCTTAAAGACTACGATAATTCGAAAGAAGTTAAATTATTTTAAGTAAATTGCAACTCTTGATTAGGTCATCTAAAATCACAAGTTGATCTTATCACTCATGACCTTTCCACAGATGCAAATTATGTGCAGCACCAATCACATTTTTGTCCACGTGAAAAATGACAAGTGTGAAACTGTCTTGTTGTATGTAAGGGATGCAAGTATGAATTGATCTATGATTATGTGATCGTACTAAGTAATAATTATTATTTTAACCCATCAAAATCTAATAGCGTGAGAGCTTGGTTGAACAAGAAAACTTTACTTGGAAAAGTTTCTTTAAATTGATAAATAATCAATCCTATTAGTTCCTCTTAGAAAGAGATTTTCAAGTTTCGAAACATCTCTTCTTCAATTTGCTTTACAATTAGAAACTTATTGAAACACACTAAATAATCTGCAATTAAACAAGATTATTAAAAACGTTGATTCCAAGAGTTTTCCTTTTTAACAAAAAGACCCTAACATTTCATAAATTAGGATTCAAAACCATTAAAAATTTGGATCATTAGAAAATCATGCAAATGATCTATTTAAAACTTGTCTGTCAGTCAATGCAACCGAAAACTAACCAGTGACAATCAATACCTTCACCATGCATGAGGGCTGCAACTGTCTAAGGTGACGAAGTTGTGCAACTAGTCAAGTAATAGATTATATAATGAATCAATTAGTGGCTTCATAAATTCTAATTTCTTCATTGATTTCTTGTATTCAAACACATGTTTTAACATAAGTTGAAGGCATCGGCGCATCATAAAAGTATGTTTGATCGTTTAAGATCTTTCTTTCATGCAAAAAAGGAATTCAAAAAATGATACCACAATCTGATTCCAATTGCACGAATCAGATATCATACCTCCATAATTGGGTATAGCAAGATCGAATGTAGTAAGTGCTTAACACAAATACATCCAACTCAAAATCCCCAGTGCAATGAGCAACAATATTCACATCTATTCATGAAACTCATTTGGCATCAGAGAAGAATGTTTTTCTTCTGGTTAAGATCCTAAATGATTTGATCTATCACTTCACTTTATCATGTACTTGCCCTATCAGATTCGTATTTAACAGATGAATGACATGGAGAATTTAATTAAGGAAGAGCGTTACAATAAGTTTGGTCAATACAATAGCACAAAAGGAAATGTTTTTCTCACCCCCATCAAATATGTTGTATTGCGCGTTCAGTCCAACAACTTATTCACCCCAAGTGCCTTTAACTAAACATTACAAAAAATCAATGTAAGGGTTCCCAAGAACAATGAATCTCTCGTTGGAGCTTAATTGTTAGGGCATTTAGTGTAAACACAAACAATCAATTATCTATATGCATAAGTCAAGATGTAAATAAATATAATAGATGATGTATTTTACAATTTAAGGTGCAAGGTGTTATGAATGTAGTCTCAACTTGATAATTGATATTTAATGTAAAAAAAAAAACATAAATTCTATTACGTGATGGGTTCCACCACACAAAAAAATTATCATTACTTTGAATTAAAATGTATAGGTGTAAATTTGTCTAAGGCAATTTTGCATAGGTACAAAGCAATGTTACATCAATAATAGATTATTTTGGGGTGATTTTGCATCGATGCAAAATTACTTTGAAGGTTCAAAATGATTCCGAAGGTGATCTAGTAATTTTTCATTGGTTCAAAGTAGTTCCAAAGGTGATCTTATGATTTTACATCGGTATAAAGTGATTCCGAAAGTAGTTTCAGTGATTTGCACAAATGCAAAGTGATTTCATTATTGATTTAAACAGTAATAGACCCACCATATATTAGTATTTTTTTGTGTAAAATGAAGTCGTTGCATTTGACATTTTTGTACCTACATCCTATGTGTAAATACAAGAAACACCAAACTATTGTGCATGATGAAGAACAAGGGTGAACATGAAAAACCCCCCAAAAGAAAGGATAATCAAATACACAGCAAACAAACAGGAAGCTTATGATAGAGGGGCATTTAGCATAAACGCCAACAACCATTTGGTCTATATGCGTAAATACAAGAAACTCCGGACTATTGTGCATCGGTGACGACAAATAAGGGCCAACATGCAAAACCTCTAAAAAGGATAAAGGAAATACAGAACAAACAAACGAAGAAGTTGACGATATATTTATTATCTTTGATGCCTTCGAGGATTGGAGTCACCCTTTTCCCTGTGATCGGTTGGTTTGGCGGAAGGGGAAAAGGGGGAAGAAGAAGCGCCCGAGGCTGTTGCATGATCGCCGACGAGAGTAAGCAGCTCCGATCTCGTGATATCCACAAATCCCTAAGGTCGACTCCCCTCTTCACTTTCCCCACAAAAAAAAAGTTTTTTTCTCCCTTTTTTTTGGTAGAAAAAAAGAGTTCTGTCTGTAGCAAACTGTACCCAATTGCTCCTCTTATATCTCCAGTTATGGATCTCGCTGAATTGGGACCTTTGATGCATGTATTTTTCGACATAGAACGAGATGTGGGGGGTTTGGTGTGGTGATTTGTTGGAAGGAACCGGAAAACTTCGTCGTCGCGTAGCACAATTGATAGGATTAGGGTTTTGCGGGTCTTCATGCACTAAAGTATTTGGGGATACAAGAGAGAATCCGCGTTCATCTACTACTATATGGGTTCTCGTGTTCGCGGTCGATCGGTATCCGTTTCGTACTTGGAAACGTATCTGAAATCAGCGAATTGTAGCATTTTTACACTCTAGTCAGGTGTGTTTTATCTTTGGTGTAGATGTACTTCTATTCCGTATATCCAAATATAATTGCATGATTTTGGTGACTCTAGTTAACATGGTGTTATCTTTGTTTGAGCTGTGTTCATGCACGATGATGCACATTTGGAGTAAGTGTATTTCGATTATATGATGATGCACATTTGGTATTTGATATGGTATGTAAATACGGTGACCGATGTCCATGCACGAACGATATCATGGAGTAAGTGTATTTTATTTTGATCTAGATGTACTTCTGTTTGGCAGTATAATTTCAGGAATCGTATACTCTACTTAATGTGAAAAACCAAAATGAGAGCCCTTTGTTTTGGGATTGTAATTGTTTGATTCAGGAATGTGAGTAAGATCATGCATGTTTGCTCCATAATTGCAATTTGTATGTATGTGCAGAGATATTGTGTTGGCCATGTGCTAAAGATATCTGGAAGTAACATTTATATCAGCAAAAGGTCATTGATGCCTTATGTGTGACATTCTGATATATTTATTGGTGCCTGAGTGATATATGTTCTGAATTCTTGACGGGGCACTGTGTTTGTTAGTTATCTTGTTTCAGCTACAATAGCAGGGGGCTAAGTTTTATGCTCTTGTGTTTGCAGGAAACATGGGTGGCAGATTGGGCTTTGCACTCATTTTTGTACTGGGTTTGGTGCTGATGGTGTCAGATGCACAATACACTGAGGTTTCAGAGGTTGTAGGTAAGGTTCTATTTTGGTGTTCTTTATTCACTTATAATAGTAGGAGAATAAATAGTGATGATCTTGGTAAGAATATTTAGAATAGTCGAGTTTGTAGAGATGGTCGAGTGGGGTGCTCTAAGGATCTCAGGTGTTCATCACAATATTCAAGCTTAAAATGTCAGCTACACCATCTCTCTCGCAGTCAGAAATCTTCAAGTCTTGGGCATATATCTCTCCCACCCTCTCACCATCAAATCTCATCAAAGGAATGGCAGGTCAAAGCAGGAAGACCACTAGCCTCCCCATATTGATAATCCCTCCAATACAAAGAACAGAGGACTTGCAAAGGCGAATTATTTTACCTCTTCAAGAGTTATAGAGCTAAAGGAAGAGAAGTATTGTGTGTGTGGTCCATGTTGGTCAACAACTATACTGATTTCTATTCGAGGGATTGAGATTTTGTGGAAATGATCTATACCCTCGAAGGTAGTGGTAGAGTTTAATTCCTTTTAAGATTTAGTACTTTGAGAGTTATCAGGACGAATTTTTCTTGAGCCTACAAAGGGAAAAATTGTCTAAAATGATGTGGATGATGAATACCATTGACTATTGAATTCAATGCAAAAGATTTTGGAGAATGCCTCATCAACTTTGTGGTTATCCCAAGTTCTTGTAACTTGGGTTTGCAAAATGAGCTATTGGGTTTTCTTCTTTCTTTTCTTTTCTTTTCTTTTCTTTTTTTCCCCAGGTCCACTCACACCTAATGTTTTGTTTTTTCTATAAAGGTTTAATTCCCCCACTTTAACCCTCTTATAAAGTCAATGCACACAAGAATTATCCCCACTTTCACAAATGTAGGCCTGCATTTTCAAGCCCACAATGTAAAATAGTTCTTGGGCTCAAATATAAACCTGCGTTTTCAAGCCCACAATGTAAACTAGCTCTTGGGCAGCTTCTTGCCATGTTCTTTTCACATAGCAGGCAGAACAAGCTTTAGATGCTGCAACAGAGTTGAACAAATTGGTAGTGCAATTATTACTTTATTGCCAATACCTTGATTATGTTTATCGTTGGGATAACTTTGGTTCATTTACATTAGCTGCTGATTGTGTATGATAATATATGCTATATATGTAGGTTTTTACGTATTGACATGAATCACAGATGCTTCACGAATATTAAAACAGATTGGTTTTCACAATCTTTCTTCTTTCTATTGAGAGTTAAACAAAAGTGAGAAAAAGGATTGCCTGTATCGGTGCAATTTAGGGACATATGTATGATTTAACCAATGAAGCAACTTCATCAAGCATCCTTCAAAGTGATTGATTTGGGCATTTTATTGAGAGTGACATGATTTTGTTGATTTTGCACATTTTGGGGGTAGTCCTGGAGCGAGTGGATTCTATGAGAACGAAGTTCCTGTGGGCTGAGGGCTTTTGGTACAAATTATCAATATCTAACTTGGAGTTCTTGATCATTTTGTGATGAATAAAGCACTTCTTTCCAAATGGGTCCTTTAGCTTATGGGACCACAAATGCCTTTCTGGAATTTTATCTCATTTGCTTCTTATGGGGACAAGAGGAGGATCTCGCAAAGGGGAGGTTTACAATTTTGGAAGGAGTTGCAGCAAACCTTGGGAAGAGTTAGGCCTCACCGTTGAAGTGATTTAGGTGATGGAACCAGGTTTAGATTTTGAACACGAGTGGTCACTAGGTAGCATTTCGGCACACTTGTTTTCCAGATTGTCTGGCTTCACCATTGATCTAGTGACATTAGTGTCTTCACTCCTTTTCAGATGACTGTTAGGTGCCTTCCTTGCCACAATCTCTTTCTAAGGCCGAATTGGTGGATGGAAAGGGGAGGGATCGTTCGATCTAAAGATATGGTAAGTTTTCTACCAGGTAAGCCTATTTGAGATTCGTGGAGGACCATGGTCCTATCGACCAAAGCTTGGCTTTTGTTTATAGGAAAATTTGGAAGACTCTACCTTCCCCTAAAGGCGAAGATTTTTATGTGGCTTTTGAGAATAATAAGGGTAGTGACTCATGACTCTTGATGAAGATGGGCACCTAATGCTGATCATACTAGTACCCTCAATGGAAATGGAGTGGAGGATACTCACCTATCCCTTTGCAGAGTGTTAGGCAAGCTCGGCAAATTGGCCCCTGCAACACTCCTTAAAGCCTTAGTTTTGGTCTATCATCTACAACACACTTGCTAATGCCAACACTATAAAAACTTTAGTACTTGATGTAAACACGTTTATATCATATAAACTGTCTATTTATGCGTGTTCTTAGGCGTAGAGTTGCATTATATATTATAAATATTGCATAACATGCATCATCTTGCATTTAGGTTAGATTGTATAAATTTTAGGTTAATTTCCTCTTTTGCGGTCAGGTAATAGGACGATATTCAATCGGAGCCTCGGATCGAAGATCCAACTATAATGATCTAATCATGGCGATGATCGAAGTTCAACGACGCCAAAATCGTGCCGATCGAACTTCCGTAGCATCAGATAAAATCCGAAGAAGGTCGGAGATCAAGGTCCAAGATGGTGTAAATATGCACTTCATATGACAAATCCGACCGTACGGATGGGTTTAGATAGACGATCGCAACCCAACAACGCAAAAATCGGTCTAATCCGACATCCGTGGCACCATCTACAACTCAGAAAATAGATGGCCATGATGGCGCCACATGGTGCCATCATAGCCGCCCAACTGACCACAACACCTCTTCTCAAACTCTAAAGGTGCGGGCAAGGCAAGATCTGGGTCGTTGGATCTTGATCCAACGGCCATGAGCATGCGTGCTTAAAACATAAGCGTGACAAAGCGGCAGCTGCAGCACAGCGGTCGAGCGCTTCTTTGCGAGCCAGAGGCGTGGGTTCGATCTCCGCTGCGCCTCAAATCAAGGCACGGGCGCAGAGCAGCTGATTTCAGCCGTTGGATGCGGCGCGAGCGGTCAGATGGCATGCAACGTGGCTACACGAATGAGTGAGGATCGCGTGCGGGCGGGTGCTTGCGTTGAAGAGGTGTGGGCACGATGTGATCTGAAACATCGGCTGCAAGATGGACGGCTAAGAGTTGACGTGCGCATGCGTTAAGGCGCTAAAGCAATGAGCGGGTGCACGCATCTTAAGCCATCTGATCGTTAAGAATGCACATACGTGCACGTGCGTTGAGGTGCGAGGAGAGGAGGTGCAACGTGCAGGGCAGCTACGCCCACGATATGGGCTTTAGTGACGATTTTATCCATCACTAATGACCCTGATTTAATGTTTTTAAAGTAAAATGACATATTTGCCCATTCAAACCTCACCTATAAATAACCCTACGACCACCACACTTTCTTCATCCCTTCCTCTCTTCTCTCACTCCCTCCTAAGCTCTAAGAGCTTGTCCCATACCTGAGATACTTCATTAGAGTTAAAATTAGAATTTTTCCACCTCCCTCCTTTGTGGAGCATTCCGTGGTTGTTCTCACTCCATTCGGGAAGTGGATCCCGCGACGACATCCTGCCTCGCCTCCGGTTCTTCCTGCTTCATTCTCCTTCCCGCTTCGATCTCCGTCTTCCAGGCGTTGCCTCGTCCAACTCGTCCTCCAAGCAATCGTCAAGGAGGATACTTCTCTCTCCATTCTCTTTACCACTTTCTAGAGTAAATTTACTGCATTCTAGTGTAGATTTTCTGCTTTCTAATTGTTTGTTTAATGTGATGAACAGTATTTGATGATGAAATCATGTTTATTCTACCTCTTTTTATCTTTATTTGTAATACTCTCTCTTTCTCTCTTCTATTTATTATTTGTTAAGTAGATAACTAGTTTTCGACCAGCTAATCTATTTCATGACAAACAAAACAAACGCGGTTTCTAATCAAACATCCACCTCCCTATATTCGACCCAGAATTCTTAGAGTTTCGGTATAAATTTATCTGTTGATGAATTTCTTCGCAAATCATACTACAACAATGGATTTTTCAAAATTCAATCCTTTTTGCATAGATCTTTCAACACAACGGTGTTTATTGGTGTATCTGGCTTGAGCATAATGGTGTGGTCTTTAGGAGGAAAAGAACCTCTTTAGACAGGGTTTTTCATCTTCTTAACTTTCTTTGCAAATAAATGCTAGGTAGTCAACCTCTTCTTAAAAAAGGAAAAAAAAAAGGAAAGAAAAGAAAAAGATGCTGGGCAGGACATTTGGATGATTTAACCAATGAAGCAACTTCATCAAGCATCAGTTGGGCATTCAAAGCTCTTTTATCTCGATGGCTGCTTCTAAAGTACCCGTATTTCACCATTTCCCCAATAAAAGTTTTTTTTCGTATCCATTGGATGTTTAGACCTTTTTACTGTTTCATGGTACATCCATCCAAGTATATAAACTGTCTCAAGATGAAAGAATCACTTGTCTGTTTCTTTTCAAGTATGGACCTTCTAGTAGAGTTGGCCAATGCCTGTTTCTACATCCAGTGATGCTCTGTTGGCTTTGGGTCAAGTTTGAGATAATGTCTTGTCAATTTGCTGTTATAAAGAAGCTTGTGAGTAGACATCATAAATCCAGTTATTAAGCAAAAACTAATTGCAGTGTTCAGTTTGTCATTTTCTTTTAATCTAGATATACTTCAGCTGATGATATCTGTTTAATTCCTAGCTTGGGTTGCTAGAGAAAATTAAATGCACTCACGCCCTCTTTTTTTTGGAAGGGGAAAAAAAGAGAAAGGTATTCATTCCCCATTGTAGAACGCAGAGATAAACATCTCTGAGTAATCGACCAATCAAATAAGTGATTCTATAACATTGAATCCATTGCCTATGTTTTCGTACATAAGTAGCAGACTATATCAGGTCCAAGCCGTGAAAAATTAGTCATTTTGTATCTGTTAAAACTAACAGATGAATGATTTAGTTAAGTGGTTCATGAAGCATATAATCTCTGATTGTTATCTATAGATAGTTGATTTTGTATCTTCTTTGAAGGTATCTCCTGTTCATACTTGAATCTATATTAGAAGCTAAAGCCAATCTCTGCATCTTGGGTCTTCATTCTCTCGTGATACACAACCCTGAGTACATGCAATCCGTCCTGTTTTACTGATGCCTGTCCATTCCAAAAACTTGCCATTGTCTTTATACCATGGTGTCTGGGCTATTCTTTTAGCTTTAGTCATTGATTTCAGTGCCCACACTTCTGTTCATCATTTTCAGTCATGCAGATAGATGATGCCTCTTTGATAACTATATCTGAGGAGCCTGAAGTAGCAGTGCAGAATGAGCAGTTGTGCATTCTATGTGAAAAGTACACCACCTTAGCCATTGAGTATTTAAGTCAGAACAAGACTCAAACTCAAATCATGGATTCTCTTCACAAAGCTTGCTCCGAGCTCCATTCCTTGGAACAGCAGGTAAAGCAGTTGGGTGGCCTTGGATATATTTCTTTCTTCTCGTTAGAATGCTTATGATTTTGAGCTCATGCTGACATGCACTGTTATTATGTTTAATTTCTTTGCAGTGTCTCCTCATAGTGGACTACTATGCACCTTTATTTTTCATGGAGGTTAATCTGACAAATCCTGAGAAATTCTGCAAGAAGTTCAATCTTTGTGAGGGGTCAACTTACGTTCCTGAACTGATGAGTGATGAAACATGCAGTGTATGCCATCAAGCTGTTGTTGAGATCCTCTTGAAACTGAAAGATCCTGACACTCAGGTATGTCGAAACATATTGTATGGTAAGGTAATTTTTTTTTTTTTTCCTTTGTTCATAATCGATTAGCACTGTGATGATGTGGTCTGGTGATTACAGTAGCTGTCTCTAAAATAGAACAAAAGGATCACTCTGCAACTGTTTTGACCCTTGAAAATTCATGAATTCACCATGTTTAATAGCTTTTTTTTTCTGTTCTGTTCTGGGATATTGAATACATTTGCTTAGCACTGACCATCCATATTGCGATGATCCCAGTTGGAGCTAGTCGCTACCCTTCTCAAAGCATGCAATAAAATGGAAAACTTCGCTCAGCAGGTAAACCATTTTGCTTGTTTTGTAAAGCAACTTATTTCGTACTTTATTCAAAATTGCAAGTGGCATTGTAGATTACAAACCACTTTCCCCTCTCAAACCAACAAGGCAAGTTTTGTCTGAAGAAACGAAGAAGCGATCATGGAAAACCTCTGTTTAGTTTGTAGCTTTATCTTTGAGGCATCCAACAATTCATTTCACTGTTTAACTTCTGATACAGTGTAAGAGGCTAGTCTTCGAGTACGGGCCTGTCATCCTCGTAAATGCAGAGAAGTTCCTCGAGACTACAGATATTTGCACATACATCCATGCTTGCAAATCAAGCGAAGAACCAGCGATTATGCAGGTACATGACCCTCAAGTTGCATTGTCTGATTTGTGAAGTTTAACGATTGCCACGGAAGCCAGGATGTGAAAATTTATTGTTGAATCTGTTCAAGTATGCCTAAATTGGTCGTTAGACCATGTCTAAAACTTATCTGGATGTGTACTCCATGTGTATATGTAAAGTACAATATTGGCTTGGTATTCAGGTTCGACATTGATGCTTTTCTGGTATTCCTATCAGCATGGCTTATTTATATTTTATAGTCTTGTTGGGACTATTGATGTGGCTTCTGATTTTACTTAGGTGACTATTGTTGTATGTGGATGGGTAGGGTTGCAATTTGCAGGTTTGATAAGGGTTTTTGCGCTTTCTGAATTATGCAAGATATTGTTTCTATAGAAAATTGCAAGGAGCACTTTGAGGATCACGTTTCAAGTGAAGTCAGAATTTATCTCAGGAACTTTCTTATTTGTGTTTGAATTTATCAGTTCGGGATCCGCCTTTTCTTTTGTTTTTTTTTTTTGGGGATAACTGCTTTCAACGTAAATGGGGTTGGCCATTTGGGATCTTTGTGATATTGGTGGAATATGAAACTTGAAAAAAAATGGAAGCCTTTAATTGCATAGTTAGCTGTTTTCAAAAAAAAAAGCATAGTTGGTGAATTTCAAGGCGTTTCCAAGCGGAAGTTTCCTATTATGCCGCTAATTTAAAAGGAGAGGGTGCCTAAGAGCATTATTTTTTTTAAAGAATGGCGATCTCTATTACATTTATGAGAATGATCTCAACTTGCATATATTGTTTTATAGTTTTCAGCTAATTTCACTTGAAAGATGTACCTTCGGTTGGATTGGATCCATAGTAAATCATCTATTTTAAGCACGCAGTTAGCACCGAATCTGTCTAATATCCATAAATCTAGATACACACTTGTATGAATAACGTAAGAGCAGGTTGCCCTTTTGGTAAATGAGAGAGGCCAAGATTTTGTTATGCACTTTGACAAATGTTTTGGAATTTGTTTGAGCTTAAATTCTTGTAGGTTTCATTTCAAACTGTTACGTGGAGTCATATTCTTATCCTGTGTTGGCTACCACTCGGAGGAGGAATAAATCTCTTAGTCTGCGTTTACTAATATTTGCCTCAAAGTTAAGGTCACATTTGAATAGGCATCTCCAACCTATAATAGATTTATTTTCTCCAAGGGGCACCATGTGAGTTCGTTTCACCAATTTGGTCCCTAATATGATTTAAACGACATCCACAGTCAACGGTAACTATCTCTTACCCTCACCCAAATAGAAAACGTGATTTAATCCAACTGTTCCTGTATAAAGGAGAAATGACTCAAAATCTCACGTAATTTTCATACATACAACAAAGACAATGCCTAGAACGTTTATGAAAGGTAATTTGCGTCGTCCACAGCCAAATCTTGTTGAGAAAAGCAAACTTACACTCACATTTTTAACGTCACGACAAAGAGGCTAGGTGCCAATTCACGTCATGTTTGATAGGCTACGATTCTTAACTTACCTTTGTTCACCACTTAACCTATAAGAGAATTTAACCTAACACAAATTTATTCTATCCTCTTTTTAAACATAGAAATGGAGATATTTCATCATTTCATTCCAAACCTATCTCTCTTAACAAATACCTCAGAATTTAGATGGCGATGAAGAGATGCAGCACTTCAAGCGTTCCCGTTGCATCAGGGGATGTCAACTTGGGCCCGGTCAAGTAACCTGACATGTTCCCAGAGCAGTCAACGGAGCCTGATGGGTATTAAAAATAGATCCAGCAGCTTTGTTACTAGTGAAATTTCGTGATATAGGTTTGCGTTGAGATACCCGGTCGATGCATTGGCTAGATATGAGTGGAGGGTTATCAACATGTATAGATTTTGGTTACTACCTAAATTTGACGAACCTAACCTGTTGCTAGGGTGAAACACTGGGTTAGGTCAGCTTGAACTTGGCCCAAATCCAATCTGAAAAACCCCAACTTAGTTTGAGTCCAAATTTTATATGTGTTTGAGCCCGTCTTGCGTTCATAATGGTATCTATCGACTAGTAAACTTATGTTAGAAGTATTATTATATTTTATTTAATTAAAAAAATTATTATAATTATAATCATCTAATTTTAACTTTATATTAGATCTTAACCAACTTGATTGGACCTTATTTAGATAATAATAAAAAATAAGCTTTAGTGAGTTTACGTAGTTTTTATTTAAAAATTCATTAAAATAAGTCCTAACAAATTTTATAGGTCTTAATGAAATTTTTTTAATCTAACCCAAAAATATGATTCAAACATTGAAATTGAGCTCAGCTCGACCTAACTCTGTACATGAAGACCTTTTTTTTTTAAAGGAAATTTTATTAATAAAGGAAAGTATCCGATACAAACGGACGCACTAGAAAAGAAAAGAGAAGCCTGACGCCCTCACAAAGAGGGGAAGGTTACACCTCATAAAAATGAGGGGAAGCCAAAACTCAAAAAATAGGATAAGAAATAAAGGAGTAAAGAAAAAGAAAATACAACCCTATATCGGAAATCGGACGACCTTACAAAGGAGGACGACCCCACGCTTATAGATACAGCAAGGCACCAACGAGATGAAATTCGAAGAAACGTGCCAACGAAAACAAAAAAATTGACAAAAGGTCGAAATCGAACTCAACCGTAATAGTCCAGAGTGACACGTGGTACCCAACAAAATTGGTCTACACTACAAAGCAAGAAAAAGAAAGACCAAAACTCCCATAAATCTTCAAACTACACTTGACCACCTCCCACTCCCACCAACCGAAAAGAAGTAGCCGAGCCTCAACATTCGTACACCCACGACCTACGTCGACCCACAACTACCGCGAACCACAATCACCAATGTTTCCCAACCATGCCATGCCCTCACGCTGCACCAGGATCATGGTCGAACATGACCATGATCAGAACATCACCGTCCACAAGTATCGCCACGATCGGACCTCCCTCGCCCACTCCAGAGCCGCACCAATGACGGATGTCGACGACGACCTCCATGGCCAGACACACGCCAATCGAACCACGAGCATGGCCTCAGCCGAACACACCCACCACTAGACGTACGATGTCCTCGAAGCCATGACCAAATGCACCACGACCTGTCGAGCCATCCTCGAGCACTACCACGGCCCAACCACCACGAGCGCACCATCGTCTCAACCGCAACCACTGCGATCAATCATGAAAGACCATACATGCCAAAGTGAAGTGTAGACCTACAAAGAGAAGAGGTCTCAAGGTGACAAAGGACGATCCGATGAGTTAGGTGGGGGGCAATTGACTAGAGTGGCCAATTGAAGCCCCCAAGCTTCGCACAATCTTTTTCGCGAAAGAGAAGAAGAACGAGGAGCAGGTGTACCAAGAGTGGACCTTTTCTCTTGATCTTAGTGTGGGTCAAGCTAAGACCTTGATTTAATGAAAATTTTTAAACTTCGGACTCGACACTCAAAAAAGTAAAATAAGCCATTTTAAGCTCAGAACAAATCCGATCCAATGTTCCACCATATCCGTTACTATTCACATCCCTATCCCTATTTGTCACAAAGAAGCTTGTAGTTACTAATATATAAAAGATGGTACGTGGAAACTAGAGCAGGTTCTATTGCATGGTTCTCCAAAAACATGTAAGCAATTCCTTGCCATGTTCACATAATCGAGTAGGGATCATGGTCAACTCACTCATTAGTTAATACATGGTTCAAAAATATATTTTTAAAAAAAAATCACCGACAATATGACTAATATTTTATATGAAATGGCATCTACTTTTCTATCCCCCAACAATGTTTGAACTTTGTGTGGATTAGCGGGTGACGATGGGTGTACGTCGATTTATACATTAATTTATAATTTTATTCACAAATTACATGACATCATCAAGGTATGTATGACGTGACACTATCCCATGCATACGATGCATTTTCCAAGCTTGCATCCCTCTCCGAGATGTATAGTAAATAGTAAATATAAATAATCATAAGGTGCCTATGCCAAAACACCTCTTTTAGAAGGACGCCATTGCCCCTTCAACGGTTAAAGTTTACATCCCTGAGGGAGAGGGAGAGGGAGAGGGAGGGGGAGTGAGAGAGAGGAGAAGGGAGGGAGGGAGAGAGGGATGGGGAGGGTACGACGACGGAGGAGCAACGAAACCCTAATCCCCGATGGCCTCTGCGGGGACGATCCGATCGAAGCGGCGGCGAAAATGGAGGGGGAGGTGGAGGAGAAGGGGTTCTTCGCTTGCTACCTCCTCCGTTCCCTGAGCCCTCGACACAAGGGTCAGACCTACATCGGGTAATTAACCAATTGATGTTTCTTAATTGTTCTTTGCGTTATATGTGTTGGGTCGGATCGACTTTGGGGAAAGGGAGCTCGGAGGAGTGGGAAAGATTTGAGCTTTTAGGTCTGTGCGATTTCCCCAGTTGCAACTTATAGAATGATTTTTTTTTCTCTCTATTTTCTTTTAAAGAATTGTGCGCGTCTGTTTGTTGGGTTGTGGTTCTTTTGTGATCTTTGCCTGTGGTTGGTGTCTTTTGGTGGCGCTTTGCATTGTGGATGTTGGGTTGGGATTTGGTTTGGGCGAAGCAGGCTGAGAGGACCGGGAAAGATTCGACCCTTGGTTCTGTATGATTTTGACAGTTGCTTCTTATGGAATGGTTTTGACTTTGATGCGTTCAGAGAGTTGTGTGTTTGTGTGTGTTGGGGAGTGATACTTTGCGATCCTTGGTAACGATTGGTGTTTAATTAATGGTGCTTTGCATCATGGTTGTCAGGTCTGATTGAATTTGGGGAAAGGGTGCTTGGAGGAGTGGGAAAGATTCGAGCTTTGGGTCTGTATGATTTCGCTGGTTCTATGTTATGGAATGGTTTCGCCTTTGTTCCTTCCAAAGAATTGTATTTTCATGTGTGTTTGTGGTTGGTGTTTCTTGATGGTGATTTGCGTTATAGATTTTGGGTCGGATCGAGTTTGGGGTAAGGGAGCTTGGAGGAGTGGGAAAGATTCAAGCTTTTGGGTCTGTGTGATTTCACCATTTGCATCTTATAGAATGATTTCGAGTTGTTGCTTTTGGATAATTATGCATGCTTTGGAGTTGGAGAGCGATTCCTTTGTGATCTTTGCTAGTGTTTGGTGTCTCTTGGTGATGCTTTTTGTGTTATCGACATTGGATTGGATTGGGTTTGTAGAGAGGGTGCTAGGAGTAGGTTAGATTTGTTGGAGAGTGGTTGTTTTATGATCTTTGTTACTGGTTGGTGTTTCCTGGTAGTGCTTTGCATTATGGATGCTGGACCGGACTGGGTTTTTGTTATGGGAATTCAGAGGAGTGGGAAAGATTCGAGCTTTGGTCTGTTTAATTCTGCCTGTTGCAATGTGTGGGCATGTTTCGATTTGCTACTTTTGAAGCTTTGAGTGTGTTTTAGTGGTTATTCTGATTGTATGGATTTTGTTTTATCGGATAAATCTCAAGATTCTCTGGTGGAAGTGGATTTTCTTAAAGAAAATTAAGTTTTTGTATTCTTGGTCAGATTAGAAATTTATTATAGTATTTGTAAAATCCTATAAGTTGATTCTCTAGATTGAAGTTGAAATCATTAAGTGCATAATGTCGGTTAGTTTGATTGATGGTTTCCAGCAAAATAAGGAAATGACAGTACATGGTGAAATAATTGAGAAATTATTTTGGAGTATACAGTTGATAACTATTCAAAACACAACTTTCAACTTCCTGGGAATTACATTTTGATAAAACTTGCAGTTATTCCAGGGGATTTCGGAATTAAGTTTTAAGTCCGAAGATAAAAAGATTACCAAATGATGATATGAAAGGCTTTTTGTTTTTTTACCTCTGTGATCTAGATGCTTGGAAATTACTGTAAACCACATTTTGCTAGTATAAATTTATGAAATTGCTACCGTGCTTACCATGTTGAAGGAGACCACATCATTTTCAACATTGACAAATCAAATGGCTGAATTGGAGGAGAGTAGAATAGTCACCATGGGTATGTTAGGGGCCATTTCTTCCCTATCAAGCAATTGCTTTGATGGTAGTTTCTGTTTCTAACATATATAGGAATAGCTGCTTACGAACAGGTTTACCGTCAATCCTCGAAGGAGGATCAGACAGCACAATGGTGAAATCACAAGTGGAGCATGGAGGACTAAGCGTAAACGGCCGTGGGAAATGGTCGTGTGCATATATGGTTTCCCCACCAATGTGAACGCACTCCAGGTTTTTTTCCCCCTGAAAAGGCTTTTCCATATGCTTAATCCATTCCTTAAAATAAGGACTTTCTTGTATGGGAGGTGATTCAAAAATAAATTGAAAAATTATGCTGCATTTCTACACTTAAAGCCCATTAGGTGTGATGATAACCATGAACACGGAATTTTTTTTTTTAATCAAAACAATAAACAGTAACTGCATTAATTCCCATCATTGGAAGTTTGAAACTCAAATCAAAGGAAATTATATATTTTTTATAACTTTTGATTTTTTGGGAAAAATAAAAAAGTGAAATGTAGTTTTTTTCTTCTTCCTGCTTGAACAATTTGAATTGCAGCCTTAGTTTGGATTTTCTCTGAAATTAAACATATTCATGAGTTAAACATTAAAATGTCTGCAGTTCGAATGGGCCTGGCAGCATCCTCGCAAGTCTGTGGCTGTTAGGGAAGCTGCTGAAAGCTTCAAATCCCTCTCCGGGGTTGCTAACAAGATTAAAATAGCCTACACGATGCTTACCCTTCCGAACTGGGAGAAGTAGGATTTTTCTCTTCGATGCTCAATCAGCTCAAATTTTTTCGATTTGGCTACTCTTAGTTACAGAACTGGATACTGATTCTCTCCTTTTTACAGCTTCAATCTCACGATTAACTTCTTCTCAACAAAGTACATGAAACACTCTGTTGGATGCCCCAAGTTACCGAAGAATATGAGGGTCAACATGTGCGCCATGGACGAACTTCCTTGTTACATGAACGGTCAAACATTAGATGACGACGGCGATGAGTTCGACGGTTATGAAGTGTCTCAGTATGAAGACAATAAGTTATCAGAGTCAACCAATACCCCACTCGACCACTGTAGGGGTGATAAGAATCTAAGGGAAAGAATGGTGTTTGATGATCATGATATACCATCAAAATCCGATGGTAGCGCATATTCAGTTGATTCTTTCATTCAAAGTCCAGTGAAGACGTACGATGGATACTCCTGGCAAATTGAATACAATAATAACATCCAGCAAACAAAATTAACAGATTCTTGTCCTGCGACTCCAATAAAACCGGTGGATGGAGGACGAATTACCCACAATTATTCTTCTGCACCCAACAGTTCTGATGCTGCCATTCAATCTAGTCTTGGCGATACGAGTGGTGTATCCATAGAACCATCCACTCCCATGACATCTGGAGCAGATAATGATGCGAGAAAGCTTAAGCGTAAGTCTCCTCCTAATGGCTATGTAATAAATCTCTTGACACCGTCAAGTTGTACCATTCATTTGGAAAATACACGGGCTCCGGTTCGTCGGCAGATCATCGATCTCACCGAATCCCCTGAGGTTATTCATTTGTAGTGTCGTTTTTGACTAAAGTAATGAATATTCAAGTACGGAGTGAGTTATGTAATCTCATTCTAATCTGCCTAATTTACGTGGCAGACCATTTCTTTCCATCTTTGTATCCTGGTATTCTCCTGAATGAAGCAGTGTCTTGTGCTTGTAGAAAACACATAATTGTAATTCCTGAGAGAAGGAAAGAGGGATTTCCCTAATGAAATGTTCTTTCTTTGATTTCATTAGCTCTTTTTGATTTTGGTGATTAGGATCAGATCAGAGTAACATGTAAGGCTCAATTATTTGTTCCAAATGTCAATTTCTCGAGTCCCTTGAGAAAAGCTAAACTCCTCTGTTTATTTTGTGGTGGGGAAAAAAAAATTCATCAGCAACATTCAAATTGATATCTTTCCTAATAAGAGTTAAATCACTTGGAACAGTTATTAAGAGAAAAAATTACACATTAAGCATGTTTATTGACTTTAGTATTTTTCTATACCCATCTACACAACTTCCATAACCCCTCTAAAATAACAAAATAACATCATGCCCTTATCAAAACAAAAAGAAAAAGAAAGAAAAGAAGAGAAAATTGTGTTCGTCATTTTCTTCTTTTCATGTCTTTTTCATGTAAGTAAATTTTGCCCATAAGCTTTAGAAGCTACACCTGTGACATCTTTAACTGTTCAATAACCAATCTGGTTGCTGAGCGCAGAAACATCTTTCTCTCTCTCTCTCGTTCATGAAAAAAGATTCTATTTCAGATCAAAGATTATTCGGAGTTGGATGAAGCCGTGGCTTCCAGCTGTGGAGCACATTGCTAAAGCTCAATATTGGCTAAATATTAAAAGACAAGAATGGGGCTATCCCTTGGAATGCCAGGTGGCTATTCCTCATGCTTGTATATGTGGTCAGCTGCTAGATTGTGACACGGAATTTTAGGGTTTAAGTCACGTAATCTGTGAAGTGTATAAAACTCGAACTCTGCAATTCTTATTAGTCTAGAAATTGGAAAGAAGTGACTCGATTGAGAGGGGTGCAGTTTTCTTTTTCTTTGGAGCAAGGCTCAAAAGGATACTTATCCAGAAAAGATGGCAATATTTTAGCTACAGCAAAGGATAGATCCCCCCCTTCACCAGTATGGACTAAACTCATTGGAGGGGACATAGGCGTTCGACTGAGATGAAATTTCAAGATATATTCCTCATGTACACTTATTTGGATTTTAATCAAATTTTCATGAAAAGAATATCATCCTTTCTGCATGTAAGAAGATGGGAGCAGTTATTTTGCCATCCAGTCAAGTTGTAGTCACCTCAAAAACCCATATAACAAATGTGGATTCCATATGTTCTTTTGTTCCTGCCAAAGATTTTGTTCAGAGATCACTATTCACAGGTGCGGAGAAGTGATCTTCAGGTTCTAAGACTTTGGTATGCGATGCCAGAGATGTTCAAGATGGATTGTCAGTACAATTATGTAGGGAGGATACTTTCGCAGGCATCGGCATATAGGCAGGTAAGGAAGATATGTTTGACAAAACATGTGAGGAGAATCATGTCGACAATGGAAGGTCAAATTCGTCATCCTCAACGACCTTAGTCAATCCTACTCCCAAGATGGGGGTCTAAGAGCATAAACGAAATCAAGAAATGTTCCTGTAGTGCTAATTGGCATGCACGGTAGATTGAATAAAGCACCTAGCAACATAGTAAACAGAGTGATTTACATGGTAGTTTCTAAATTTTACAGAATGGCCAATTCATAATATGGGGGAAGTATCGAAATGGAGGATAGACTAAAAGCCCGTAACTTTAGCAAATTTCTAAGTAAATTGAAGGGTACTTAACCATATCCATTCACAAAGTCCTTCGAACACTTTTTCACCACATGAACTGGCTTCCCATTCAGGTAACACCACTACAGTCGCATCATGCCTCTGCTCATTGTAGATTACATAAATCGATAGGTGATATTCGGTCGATGAGACCACCAACCGAAAAATATGCAATATGCTGGTATCCACTAGGCGAGAACAATGACGACGGAGAATTGAGAAGAATATGAGAGATAGATATAGGTTTAGGATTCATTAGAATTCGAATTTAGGGGGAGGGAGGTGAAGAAGTTGGGTGGGATTATTTTTCTCTTCGATGCACCAATCAAGAAAAAAAAATTAAACTCCTATCAGATAATTAATAAAATAATTAATTGAATAATCAACCAATTATTCGGCCCAAATATTGAGATACGGTTTGATCCCCAAACCGCATACAATTAATGAGCCATACAAACCTATTTTTGCAGCATTTAATCAAGCTAAGTTCCTGCTCCTTTTCTAGTTTCATTTTTCAAGACAGAGAGCATACAAGGGAGCATCACCACTGAATGAACAGCAATCAAATTCTATAGAAGATGTAACCTCGCTATAAGAATCTTGCTATTCACAGTTCATATTTACAACCTGAAAGACAAGCCAAAACTGGTATATCACATCCCTTCAAGATGAGAAAACTACAAGAAAGGAAACATTCAGAAGGTATACAAAGAGAAAGCCACCACAAAGGCATGCACGTATTGAGAAATAAAATCCATAAACCTAACATCCCCACAAACGGTAACCTTGAAAGGAATTGAGTGGTAGGTTCAGGACATGGGAGGAGGTGCATCTGGTGGAGGCCCTTCCTGTTGCAGTTCACATTCTTGCACATGCAAATGCCTATCCCCCTGCCAAGCCCAAACAATGTCCACAAGTGCAGGTCGTATCTTTTCCTTAAAGACCTGCAGGTACTCAAATGAATCCCCACCTGCATTCCTCATCTCGACCAAGTGGAAGGATGGTGTGACCTCGAATATCTCCGCGTCAATCTCCAAGAAGCCTTTCTTCCCTTCCGCCTGAGCCTCTAGCTTCATCACGCCACCTTCCTTCTTTGTAACATTTAAACTCAAGTGCCTGGCTATGTCCTCGATCTTGGAAATTATAGTAGATGCGTGTTTCCTTGAAGTGAACCGCGCCTCTTTCCTGTGATCCGGCTCCTCGAACAAACCCGAAAGGTCAAAACCCGAAGACAGGGCAATGATGTCAAAGGCATTCAGATTCTTGTGGATAGCCATTTCTTGTTGCCTCTCAGGCCCATTACCATCAGGCAAAGTGAAAGCTTCTTCGACATCTTGTGGAACTGCTACCTTCTTTTCTTTCTTGTCTTTTAAAAGCCTCTGCTCATGACCCTTTCTAACCCAAGGATCTTCCATGATCTTGCCCATCAAGATCCTCGTACTCGGGTTCGGATCCAAGATCTTCGAAAGAAGTCGGCGGACTTCATATGGGAACCAAGTGGGACACCTGAATTCTGCTTTCCCAATCTTTCTATACAGCTCCATCAGATTTGAGTCGTGGAAAGGGAGATACCCTGCTAAAAGGACAAACAAGATCACCCCGCAAGACCAGATGTCAGCCTTTGCACCATCATACCCTTTTCGGCTGATAACTTCAGGGGCAACATATGCCGGAGTCCCACAGGTCGTGTGCAGCAAACCATCCTGTCTCCTGGATTCCGCAATGGCACTCAAACCAAAATCAGAAACTTTAAGGTTTCCATGTTCATCTAGTAGTATATTCTCGGGCTTCAGGTCACGGTGGTAGACACCTCTACTATGGCAATACTCCACTGCACTTATCAGCTGCTGAAAGTACTTCCTCGCAGCATCTTCTTTGAGCCTGCCCTTGGCAATTTTATTGAAGAGCTCACCACCCTTTGCATGCTCCATGACGAAATAAATCTTCAACTTGGTAGCCATAACCTCGTATAGATGCACAATGTTCCGATGCCTCACCAATCTCATCACTGAGATCTCCCGCTTGATTTGATCCATCAACCCAGCTCTGAGGATCTTTTCCTTGTCGATTACCTTGATGGCAACACTCTGACCAGTCTTCATGTTCCTAGCATAATATACCTTGGCAAAGGTTCCTTGTCCTAGCAATCTCCCTAACTCGTAGTTACGCATCAAAACACCGCTCATATGAGCCATTACTGGTTGCTGTAACTAATACAATTGTTCCCGGTGATGCAATATAGGCTATTATGTGTACTGTTGAGACTAGAAGAGTTCAACTGACGCCACAGAAATCAATGATTCAGGAAAGTAACATTTGGTGAAGCTGCATATCCACCGAATGCTTGCATATGCAGAACATGCAGATTTTGTGTCCCAGAATCTAACTGGTGCATGCAGATTTTGTGTTCTGGAATCTATCTCTTCAGTATGGAAGTAAGGCAAATTCACTGGAATTATGATCCTATAAGATTTAGAGAATGAGCTCCTTTGCTTCATGCACATCTTTCAGCATTCCCTGATTCTTAACTTCTGTAGAGTTCACCTGCATTCTTTCAAACATAAGTAAGAGAAGCAAATTTTCTCTCTCTCTTTTTGAGAGGTGGAAGTAATTCATCATGTCTGACAAGAGCATCACATCTCAAATACTCAAGATATCAGAAACATATATCACAACCAATTTGCATGACGAAGCATAATGCCATCACAAACTACATGTTTAAGAATAGGCATAAAGAAAACACAAAAAAGTAGACATTGTATATTAATATATATTATTTATTAGATTCCAAATTACTCTCCAGTGACTCCAATCAAATCCCCAAATTTAGGGGCCACCAACTCCACTCACATCAATTCTCAAGTTACAATAACCTATCTGACTAAATTATAGAAGTCATCGGAGGGCAATTTTATTTTCAAATCATATACAAAAGAAATTTTAAAAAGAATGTCATAGTCGCCCAATCTTCCCTTCCAAAAAGATAAGCACCTACCCTACTTTTCTAGGCCTCATGCCACATAAAAATCCCTTCACCAAGCTTCCGACATCGTCTAAGGACCACAACTCCAATATCTCGTGTCCTAGCCATGACTAGACTAAAAATGGCAGCTGTCTCATTTTAGTGGTTGCAAGAAAATCCAAACAACCCAGTATACAATGGACTTCTTCCCATCCTTTAGCTACAAACCCATAACCAAGAAGAAAAGCCAATCAGAAGAAAACAAAACAAAACCAAGAAACATGGACCTTAGCAAACATTCCAGTAAAGTACTTGCCATACATTTCCTATAACTGAACCCAATACAAATTACTTCTCAATTATCTGTATCCAAGCCAACTAGTGAGTAAACCTATTATATCAAACCCACCTCTTAAAAAATCCACACCAAACCTCAAACCATATTGTCCACAGAACAACAAGACTTTAGCACCAATCTATCACACCAATAACTACAAAGACATCGGTCGCAGTCCGATACCACCAACGCTTCCCCTGCCCAACATTGAATCTCCTCCACAGACCAATATTCCTCCCCTAACTCCAGTCCCACGCATTAACTTCCAGCTTGAAAGATCAATCTCAATTAAGATATATAACTCTATATATCCCAACCCTTCTTAGATCAGCAGACCCCTCCAATCAATACAAATCAATCCCGAAATCATAATTTCCCCCCAACTCTACCATAAACTATAGAACCAAAATTACCTTCCATAATTTCCAAAACAACCCATAACTCCAACATAAACTCCAGAAATCCAAAGTCACCTGCTACAATCTCCAAAACAAACAGCGAAGAAATCAAACCGTCCCTCTCTCAACATCGAGACCGCTTCGCGTAATTCGCGTCATCTTAATTTCATCCATCCATGGGGGCAAACCCAAACCTGCAAAAAATCTAAGTTCCAAGCAACAAAATACTACATCCTATTTCTCCCCCAAACAAAGACCTCATATCTTCAGCTTCTCGGCATCTTTTTTTAGTTAAAATTTGGGGCTAAAAAAAACAAAAACCACAGAATTATCACCACAAAAAAAAAGAAGATATTAACAACAAAGTTGTCTACACATGAACCGCACATCAACAACAGGACAATAGTTGGAACAAGACACCAAAAGGAGGGAGGGGTAAAAGGCAAGGTTTTCCAACAATAAAGGAACCAAAACTACCTCTGGAGATAGAGAGAGAGAGCGAGAGATTATTATCCTTTTCACGTAGATCAGATCCGAATCGAAGGTATGAGAGACAGAGGAGAAGAGAGGAGAGACCCTTTTTTGTTCGTTGTCTCTCCCTTGTGGCCTCAAGGATCGTTCTGGAGGAGTTTGTCCAGTTTTTCTTTGGAGAAAGGTGGGGGGACGAAAGGAGAGGCGAGAAGGGGCAGGCGAGGGCCAGGAATTACGATTTCTGCCCTTAATCGACCCCACGAGGGAGGCGTCCGCGGAACCCGGCGGAGTTCGGGGGCGTATGGCATGGGTGGCAATTTCGGCGTGGAGGCCGGGGTGGAATTGTAAATGTACGAGGGGGGTCGCTGTCGCGTCGCGAAGCGGGTGACGTAGTCCGTGGAGCATGTGGGAAGACCACCGCGGGCTGGTCATTGGTCTCTTATGTCGGGGGCTTTTACGTAATTGCCACCGGAAGTTTTTGATGGATGCCCCCCTCCGTTTGTTTGAGGTCCGCGGTTTAACCCAACTTGATCCAGGGATTAATAATACCTAGTCAAGGATTTTTAAAAAATAAAATTAAAATAAAATGGTTCTCACAAACGCAACCTTGTTGGTCCTCCCAACTCATCTCTAATTGTGGTGGTGGAGCTGAAGAACCTCTTTCACCTCGATCGTTCCTTCTTTAAGTGGATAGCCATTGTGAAGATCCAAGGAACATGATCAAGACCTTGTGGATCACCATCAAGTGCACGGAATCGATTCTCTATAGGTGGGCTATTGGAATCCGAGTAGAATAAGCTTTTGGAGTTGAAGCTTCGCCTAGAAGAGCTCTACCTAACATGCCTTTGACAAATTCCACCTCCCCAATCTCAACACCACACACCTTAATAAAGCCTTCCATATGGCATGAGTTACGAAAGAGTCTTTTTGCCAAACGCCCCAACATGTGCACGATATGACTTCAACAAGCCTTCTAAAAGGGGCCTTGTTAGGCACACAAAAAAAGTGCACCCAACATCTCACAAAGTCACCTTCGGTCATTGGATCTAGCACAAGGTGACGATAAAAAGAAAGTGAACAGAATCCCAACAATACAATGACGTAGATTGTTTTGTAAGGGATGGGTGGACCAATTGGTATGTTTTTGTGTGGATGGGAGGGTCATGATTGGTATAACAAACATTTTAATATAAATAATTGGTATATGTTCTCTCGCATGTAATTTTTCTCAACATATCCTTTTATTTTAATATAAACAAAAAAAATATACCAACTAACTTAACTACCATCCCAATAAAAAATCATATTTTTTACAATTTTATCCTTCATTATAACACTCATATCCAAGTAAAACTCTCCTTTTACATCTTAGATTAATCCACGTTATCGATATTTATTTAGTAAATACAAACATGAACTAATCTTTATTTTCAAGTAAAGACAAATAAAATTTATCTCCTGTTGAGAAGAAAAAACGAATGCAAGTTAACTAACTCTTACTATTATGGTCGCTCACTTTTTTTTTATTCCCAATTCTATTGATTCAACTCACGAATTGTGTGGACCCGAACAAAAGTAAGCCATTGAAGCAAAGCGAGCTTAAGATGAAAAGGATTATAGGTATGGTAGAGAAGATTGATTCGGCAAGTGCTATCTTGGTGGTCATATATATGTTGGGGAGGCCGTAGAGGCGGTGCCATTATTTTGAAAATAATAATAAGATAAAGGGTTAAATTGCTGATTTTTTTGTTCTGTTAAAAAATGTAGAAGTTCTGACAATCTTGTGTCAAGAAATAAGTGTGCAGTGATATTTATAAATATATAGGTTGTATTTGGTTGGTAAATTAAGTATTTAATCTATCATTTAATTTATTTTTTATTTATATTTAAATTAAATAGATTTAATTTGAAATATAATTATTACATTTTTTATAAAATAATTTTAATTTTTAAAAATATTCAAATAAGTTAACTCGTTTATTTTAGCGTTAACTTCCCTCTTTCAATTTATTTTACAATTTTATTTTTTTTACCAAATGAGACCATAAATATTTCGAAGACATTGACGTAACGTCAACATTTTTCCATGACATTTACGTAAATCCGTATACATTGTACATTGACTTTGGAAGATATTTCAATGAGTTGCTTATCGCATCTGGATGCAATAATAAGATATAAAAAGTAAGCCAAAAAACCCAATGTCACGTTTGATTGGACCGGGGAAAGGGAGAAGGAATGATGTTTAGATGAGCGGTGACGTATTTCATCATGTGTAGATATATTATACGTAACGGCCTAAAATAATTTTGGAAAATATTTTTAGATAATTTTATATATATATAAAATAATTATAAAATTAGTTTACATTATTACAAAATAATTCTGTATAAATAATTTTACACCATTTACTTTACCGTTCAACGTCATTTTTCAAAGAGAAAATATGAGTTTTGCAATATCTTAATTCATGCTGGTATTAAGATAGGATTAGTATTAACTCTTTTTTTATTTTTTATTATTATAAGTTAACTTTTTTTCAGTAAGTGTTAACACCTGCAGTAAAGTAAGAAACAGAGAGAGTGTGTTAGCATCCCTTGCACTTTTAAGAACCTAAGGTTTATAATACCTCCAGTAAAGTAACCTTAAAGGCCCCTTGCATTAAAAATAGCGAATGAAATAACATACAGATCGGTAGTATCTCTCGTGCATCGATACCCAACGATATCCGTAAAGAATGCGTGGCAACATTTTTTATTATTATTTTCTTTAAGCTGGAAAGAGGGATTGCAAGAAATTGGAAAGAAGGCATCGACAGGAAGGTGATTAATTTTAGTACGTATCCAAATTGAATGATTACAGAAAGGATGTTGATGTAGGTTTTTTCCTTCAGGATTTTAATATAAATGTCATTAGAAGTTTTAAAAGTTATTTTTTTGTCATCAACTTTTTAATATTACTTTCAATATCATCAAAAAAAAAAAAAATGATATCATTTTTATATTTATCACTCTATTAATTAGTTTCGTTAATTTTAATGGTGTTGTATCCAAAAATAATAAAATTTTTATTTTTATTTTAAAAATATTTTTAAATTGAAGAAATTTTTACGTAAATACTATTAAAATCTTTAAAAGTTATTTTATTTTCATCTACTTCTCAATATTGCTTTGAATGCCATGAAAAAAATTATGTCATTTCCGTAATTACCACTCCATTGGTAAACTTTAACGGTGTTAAGATATAGAAGTATTGAAAATATATTTTTTCTACCTTCAAAACTTATTCTCATTTTATTTCCTATCTTCCATTTTTTCTTCCTCCTCTTCACCTCCACCACCCTCCCATGTTCCCTCCTCCACACCACTACACACGACCACCACCACTCACCCTTGCTTCCCCTCCTTGCTACACACCACAACCACCCTCCCTCTCCTTCCTCCTTACTGCACATAACCACTACCACTACCCTCGCCCTCCTTGCTTCACACAACCACCACCATAATTGGGAGGAGTGGTGTGCAATAGGGAGGAGGGTGGTGGTGGTCATCGTGTGTAGCAAGGAGGGAGGAGGGGAAGGGTGGCGGTGGTGGGTGGTGGTGGTGTGCAATGAGGATGAGGAAGCATAGGGAGAGTGGCAACGTTAGGTAGCGGTAGTCATGTGCAGCAAGGAGGGGGAGGGTGGCAATGGTGAGTGATGGGTGGTCATGGTCGTGTGTAGTAAGAAGAGGAACATTGACGGTGGTGGTGTGTAATAAGGAGAGAAACAATAGTGGTGTGTAGTAGGAAAGAGAGAGCAAGGGGAGAGTGGTGGTGGAGGTGGTGAGGAGGAGGAGGAATTCCTTCTAAAAGCTTGGAATTCTCGGCTCCACCTTTCTTTGAGTAAAACTCGAGTCATAAACAGATGAAGTGGAAATTCGATATCCATACACCATTAACTTGCAATAAGTGGCCGCTCTATTCCGACGTTCGTATTAAAATCACTGATGCATAAAGATGAACGCGGTATTGGTATCATCATCCCCACAACATTAATAAGACTACTCGGCACTCATTAATGGTCCCTTTGCATGTGAAGAACTTAATGATTTAAAATTTAAAGCTACACCCCATCTCAATAGCACTTCCATGGTAGGCATGCACATACTAAGCAAGAATGCAATAACATGATGGCCCAAGGCTTGAGCTTGGCATCAATCTCTGCCCAAGAGTAGCCACCGGTTACACAAAATTGGTTCCTAGGGTCAATGGCGAATCTTGACTGAGATCTCCAATTAAGAGTTCTTCCAAAGAGTCTAAGCCTCGGAAAATCAGTTTCCTCCAAGAGGGTTAACCAAGCCTCCTTGACATTGTTTTCTAAGGGTATTAAATGTAAACCTTGGACAAAGTAAACTTAGTACTTACGCCTAGGAGTTTAAATCATGGTTCAAACATCAATCTCTGCCAAAGTGTCATCCAAATCCCTTGGATGAGTTCTTAGAGGCATTGAGGGTAGACCTCAATCCAAATGCAAACCTATTCATGAATAATTAAACTTAGGTTATGATACACTCAACATTTAAAAAGCTTTACACCTTGTAATGCATACGACGGGATAACAAAGCTCCTAAATATTCACACTTTTACTGATTTACATCCATATCTTAATTTAATAGATAATTCTTATTAATATCAGTCTAATATCCAAACCAAATTTGCATCTAATTGTTTTGGGATAAAACAATGAAAAGTCATATCCAATCTACATCCAAATCCAAGTCTACAAGATGTACAAACATTTCTATCAAGCAACAATTTTTAATCCAACTTCACCCTTACATTCGGGTCAAACCATTCAAATCTTACATCTTTGACAAAGCGTCCAGCACTGGTAAGGTTCATTAAGAGGGTCGGACTTACCTTTCAAGAATTGGATTAAGAATCACAGGCAGAGTCACCTATGAAGGAGTCGAATCTGAGCATCTGCAGCTCCTCCTACTCCTAGGTCAACCCATCAGCCAAAGTCTTTATTCTTAGACATTCGGTTGAACTAGCAGTTACCACTTGGGATTCAACAAGCTACCTTATTCCTCGATAAGCTTACGCTATTAGGAGTCATTTACAACCTTTCACATCATCGTATCTTTGGCGAATCAATCTCCTAGCTAATTGCAATGAAATGCCAATTAAATTATCCACATTAGAAAGTTACAACTGTCACCACCTGGACGAAATTAAATTCCATGATTCTTGCAAACAACAGGCAAAGAAAGTCCCAAAGCACGGGGAACAAGTCCTACTAGGCATGGGTAATATAATTGAGAAGATTGTCACCTTTACTCCCTGCAGCGGAAAACGTATAAATAGACATCAAGCCTCCTGTAAAATGCATGCAATGCAATGCAATTATAACTAAGGTTATATTTTCTTGGTTATAGTTCAATTGGAAGCACCAAATTCCACGGTACCCACTGGTTAAATGCATGAACGTAATAAAAATCATTGTCTCCATGTGTTTGTTTGCAAGGGCAAGCCACTTACTGCAGCACTTGCAAGAGGGAAGTCGCCTTATATACACAGGTAAACAACAAACACCATGTTTGAAACTCAAACGTGCATAAAACAAAAGCTGAGGTTTCTGCTAATACAGCAAACTAGCCTTATATATGTATATGGACTGTCAGATATGATTGGCATAACTGTATGTGAATAAAATGTAATGAAAATCCTGCAGCACTGTTATCAAACATAGTCCCTACATGTAGAGATAAAAAGGGAAGACACCACTAAAACCAGGCAAACCTTGGTGTCTATTGCCACCAGTAAGGGGGATGGACTACTGGCCCCACCTGGGATGATGTGAGGGGGTAAGTATGACAAAAGGTCTGAAAGAAGACGGTGAGAAAGAATCATTAGAATGTACAAAAGACATTGTTTCCCTTGAGAAAAAAGAAAAAAAAAGAGAAAAAGAAAAGACTATGAACCAGAAGACCTAAAGGGACTCCCTTGTTTACACCTCCAGGAGGCCAAGCAGGTGCAACTGCGCTGCCTCAGTGACTAGTGTTAGCTTAGAGCCGATGCCCTTTTGATTTCCCAAACCGTCTTAACCCGATTTAGGGGAACAGGGCTTGAAGGTGATCCCCGACCAGCGAGAGGAGGGAAGTCGCCTTCATCTTTCAACTTGTAAGATTGCATCAACTTGCCACTGGAAATAAAAGGAAACAAGAAAAAAAAATTAGAACTTTCAGGAATAGAGAGAGAGAGAGAGAGAGAGAGAGAGAGATGATGTGGTTATCCCTTACGGTAGAAGGGTAAATTTTGAGCCTAGTCTATAGGCTCAAAGAGAAATTGCCCAACTGCTAGACCATTTAATTGGAAACGGGTATGCCTTTTTCACAAGTTATAAGATGCCATTGGAAAAAACATGCAGATGTATTATAAGAATCAGGTGCTGATAGTTGAGTGCAAGCACTTAGCATCATGTCTAATTAATACACTGTAGATAATCCAAAGGAAGTTGGCTTCTGATACCTCTCTTGGATCCGGCTGGGAGGTTGCTGCACCACTGATGAGTACATGGATGCAGAATTGTGGTTGTGGGGAGCATTGGAATCAGAAGACTTAGCTGGTTGGGCACTGACATCACCCAGAGAAACTGGACCAAAAGAACCAAATGCTATCTGAAATTGCGATGGAGCCACAGCTCCACTGCACTGCATACCTGAGGTTGAGGGAAGGGTCTCAAAAGACTCTGATGTGCCAGGTCTGCAACGATCGTCTGCTACAGAAGCTGGATGGTGTGAAGTGTCTGCCCCATGGCTCCGCTTCTCAGCTTCTTCGCATTTGTATACTGGCAGTGAAACAGCATGCCCATTGCTCCGGCATCTATGTAACTGATTTGGGAACGGGTTCCTTCCTCTCTCCACGAAAGATCTGCTCCTGAATGGTCGTTGATTCTGGTGCTACAAATAATAAATTACAGATAGGTCCCTTTAGAATTCATCACTAAGAAAAGTTCCAGTACCCATCGAAAGATAGATTGAAATAAAGTACAGATACACTGACATACAAGTACTACCATGTTAGGGAGGTATGGGCCAGTCCCACGATTTGCCTTGGGAAAATTGCACAGAAATGGCGGGATTGGTGGAACAACTCCATTCACGCAAGGGAACAGACCGCGTTGTCGAACAATGTCCAATGCATTGCCTTGAAAGGGAGATGATGGTCCGGCAGGAAAAATGCCAAGGGAACATTGAGCATACGATAGAAGATTTTCAGAATGTGCACCAAGATCCCCAGAAAGATCTGCCAATTCATGAACACCAGCGGTGCCATTCATAGAAGCCAAGTCAACACTACCATGCCCAACCTCACAAATGTTGTCCTCTCCTCCATCAGAGTCATTGGATGACATAGAATACCCTGGAATAACACGCCCACTAGTTGATGTTGACAGGGTGGTTAGCTGACTGCTTGTTGAGGAATGGGATGTCCTGCCATTTGATGGCTCATTTTCGTCGAGCCGTTGTGAAACAACATTTGTGTACAGGTCAGCCTCCATTTCTTTTAATTGGGATCTATGGAAGAAATCTTCCTCAGCAATCTTCCCATTTTCTTCATGGAATACAGGGGATGCACAGGGGTACCTGCTTTTGCTCACTTCATAGCTCACATGTGAATGATTATAGCTTGTCTCTGTGATTCTAGATACTGAGGCTTTTCTAGGTGAAAGGTATTTTCCGTTCTCTGATATATGGGCATAAAATCCATTACTTCTATCTGATGTACCACAATCTGTTTGAAGGCCAAACATGTTTCCTGAACCTGAAGTCTTGCCATCAGTCAGTTTCTCACTAAATCCTCCACATGATCCTTCAGAAGATGATGATGTGGCCATCACTCTATTATCACCAATGGCTTTGTCCATATCAGAGTCTGGCAATGCATTATTGACATCACTGAGATCAAAAGGGGACGTCTCAGAGAAAACAGAACATGTACCCCGAACATCTGGTCTATCACCATTCCCATGCCTCTCTAGAGTGTTTGTAAAGAATTTGCCAAGGTCATTTTTCATACTTTCTCTGGGTAACTGAAGAATCCTGCCAAGCTTTCTAGCTCCATATGCAAATGCACTTCGGATACGATGGAAGTTACCTGATATGAAACAAACATTATGAAAAATATGAGCAAAAAAATGTCACCATAAAGATACAACTGCCAGAGAACTATTTGTGCCACAAAATGCTGATTTTCTTCACTGATCACCTTTGCTGACACTGCGTCCTAGATTATTGTTTTCCTTCAAAGGGTCGACGATGTTAAGATGCTTTCTAACAAACATACGATGATTGGTCTCTGAAACTCTCTGGAAAAATGGGAGCAAGTTCGCACACTCATTTAGAAATTCTTTTGTGAGAAAAAGTTCTCCCCCATCATTTTGAGGCACTTCAGCTGTCAGATAAAAAAAACAAAGCATCAGAAAATAGGGCAGCCATGTTCTGAAAAGAGATAGGAGCCAGGCCACAAAGACTGACACAGTTGCTCTTGAAGATTGCTTGAAGACTTGTGATCATGATTGGTGTCTTTAAGTTATTTGTTAGTAGCAATTCACATTCGGTTGCTACATGTTTGTCATTTTTTGTCTTTTTCTTGTATTTTCTTTTTCTTTGGGTGACCAATAGTGGAAAACTTTTGTACTTCATTTTTTTGGAGTTCAACAAAAGGAGATAACCTGAGCCCCTAATAATTCAGGTCTGTTATAAAAAAAAGACTGACAAGTTAAGAATTCCTACCAATTATCAGTGGCAAAGAAGAGATAGGAACTGGGCCATGAAGACTGACACAATAATTGTCCCAATCAAACTGGCTGAAGTAGTCCAAAAACTTGTAAAGAACCTATAACATAGTAAAAATACAAGTGGTAGATACGATAGAGAAATGATGCACATCCTTCCAAAGAATCATAAAATTATTAAGCACTAATCTGGCAGTATCTATCTTTCAGATACTCACCGCCAAGGGACCCTCTAGTGAAGAATGAAAGAGATGAAAGATATACAGGACCAATGTCTCCAAGGCATAGGTAGATATCAGAGCATGATGGGCACCAAGAATGCGGCTTTCATAGTAGCACCAAGCCTTGATTAGAATAATACTGCGTTTAAAGAGATTATCCTTGCCAATTTTCATATTAACCTGGAAACCACCACAGCATCAGCCAATATCCTGGATATGGGTATCTATAGTGTTTCAAACTATGCTTCTGATAACAAATATCATGGTTGTTCACATCTTGGTCTTAAAACAAGTTCTTTCCACAAAAGTCATTATAGTACCTTCTCAAGGAAGTACAAAGTGCAAAGACCTCCAATCTGGTTGAATGAAATGTCAACCACAATATTCTGCACAAGGCATTTTACAAGCTTAACCTGCAAAAGTACAAGAAAGACAAAAATAAACATAATTTAAAACTAAAAAGCCCCATTAAAACTGAATGATTCTAAAATATTCCTTTACCAAATGCCTGCAATTTACAGAATTTCTAATTATGAGAAATCCTTCTAAAAGTACATAACCATGCAACTATGAGCATTCACCTTCTGAAGATCTGTTTCTTCTTAGAGAAAAAAAAGATATGAGTCTTAAATTTTCCTTTATTTCTTAATTTCCCCAGTTGTTGGATGAAAATTTTCAGCCCTACTCCTATTCTTAGACACCCTCATACATAAGCGGGGTGAGGATTCTCAATAAAGCATCCAAAACCATTGCACGCATCAAAGCCCTAAATTCTAGGAATCGTCCAATCCTCCTCCCTTTTCCATAGTTTGACAAGCAGAAGGCGACAGCAAGCGTACCTTCCTTTGACATTAATTGCCAGAAAGCCTCCATCCACATCAGAAGGTACTAGCACAAGTACAAACAAGAACTGCTGGAAGGTAGATACCAGAAGGTAAAATGCATGCATGCACAGGAACCATGTGCAGGCAGCATGAGATGGCAGGATTTCTCCGTGCATAGGCACACCCAGCACACACAGGTTGCATCTAGTCCAAATTCCATGTCTGAGGCTTCACCATCTTAATTTGAATTTGACCACACATGCACATTCATGCAAAGCAGTTCTCATGTGTGTGATTCATTCATCTCAATGATCAGTATCCTTCGTGATCAACAATGTCCAATTCCTAATCTAATGCTGGGGAATCATGGCAAAAGTAATCTGATTAAAGTAATAAGTCACCAGTTTTGAAGGCTACATGTGATTCATGCGATAAGGGATATCATCGGAAAACACCCTTGCATCCAGATCTACTGATGATTCTAAATGCAACCATTGGTCTAGTTAAGCCAATTTGGATTCATTTGACCAAAGCCTGGGCCAACCAAGCCCAATTGGAGAAGATAAAACCCACCAAATTTAATTTTGTCAGTTGGCTATGGGTTTTGGTTTACAATACTAAAAGGATACGGGTATGAATCTAGGAATGGGTTTGGTAATTTATCCATTTGACCAAGCCATTTATCCAACATGTTTACCCGAGATATATCTACTATATCCTTTTCAATAAAAATTATACAGATCTTATGCCCTACATTAAAAATGGTTCACATATTACGACGGATATTCCTTTTCAGAATATTTGTCTATAAATATACATATTGCTGAATAAAGCACTAACACACGAGAGACACGATATTACGTAGAAAACCTATCATGGGAAAAATCACAAGAGCACAAACTCCACAAAGACTCTGGTGATCACTGGCAACTACAGCTTTTATTTTTCACTTCACTGTGACAACTTAGAGAGGTGGGGAGATGTGTCACAATTTATAAGAGGATGGGATACATGAACATGCATCCAAGATCCATATACCCATATACAAGTGTTTCACACCACTCAACACTCCCCCTCAAGTTGGGTGTAGAGGTCAAGCATGCCCAACTTGCCCATGTTCTTCTCATATTGTGTCGAGGCAAGCCCTTTTGTGAAGACATCACCCACTTGATCTTCTGATCTCAGATAATAAAGATAGAGATCTCCAAAATCAATCTTCTCACGAATATTTCTTACCTTCAATGGTAGATGAGATCTCCAAATGTTTCTACAATCAGCACTTAGGGAGTGATGATAATTGAAACAATGAACATTTATTTTTTGGTTGCCCTTTTATGAAGAGGTATGGCTGGATTCAGGTTAAGTGTGGACCAATAGTTCACCTTCTAAGTCTTTCTCGAGATCTTCTAGACAAGAACTATCAACAGGAGGGCATGTGAAGTTCCATGCAGAAAGATAAAGCGGAAGTGCCCTATTCTTTTTATGGGTGATTTGGGGCAAAAGAAAAACAGCTTCTGTTCATTAAGACCATATGCGATACTTTTACTGCTAATTCTCTGATTGGCGAGTGAGGAGTTGCTCTTTGTAGCTGATGGCACAAGAATTTTGCAGTTTAGTAAAATGGGGTGACTGCCAATCTCAGGTAGTCATTAGTTGGCTCATTTGTGGTCTGATATCATGACTAAAGCACCTTCCTTTCGTTTACTGTAACACCTTGCAAGTCAAGAACCAGGTTCCAAAGAAGAAGGAGGCAAGGCCGCCAATCCTTTTCAGGGTCCAACCCACTCGGTGACATAGGGTGGGAAGGGGGACAGATAGATTAACAGCCAATCACATCCTTGAGAGGGAAGCAAGGTGAAGCCAATCACATATTTGAAAATGGATAAAGACACATGCATCGACAAGTCCAAAAGGCCCACGGTAGACTTTCTTGAAGTCACCCAGCTTCGAAAGAGGGAAGTGTAAACTAGGTAAGCCGCCACCCAAAAGGAGAACGAAAAGAAATCAAAGGCAGAGGGAAGGAATGAGCCAAAGCAAAGCTACAGCATGGGGAGAGATGTAGCATAGAAGTGAAAAGGGAAAAAGGCAAAGAGGGGATCAATATTATTCATTTCCCTGCAGCAGCGGGGATGGGGAAAGGAGGGGAGGCTAGAAGGAATCGAAGCATATGGATATGGATTGGAAGCAAATTAGGGTTGCTTTTCCCCACACATACACAACCCCCCCCCCCCAACAACAACAGCCAAAAAAAAAAACAATCCCCCTAACCTCTCGATCAAAAGAACACCAAACAAAGCAAGGGCAGGTATCCATGACTGCAGCATCACAGATCGGGCAAGACATCCGTCACTCACCCAGTGCAATCTGTAAGCCTTTGCACGCAATCTCCTTTGTGAAGAGCACTTGAAAAACCTGACCTTAAAAGAAGCCATCGTAGTTTCCCCTAAAAAGCCTTCAATCCGTATGAGGGTAGCAGGACTTTCTCCAGAGTTCCATCAACAAGCAAAATCCAACAGCAGCCAAATCTTCACTTGTCCATAGTTGTAGCATCATGAACTCGATTATCAAGTTCATGATACTAGTCCAAATATTCATCTCCACTCTGGGAAGAAGGCAAATGGTCTAGCAAAATTGGAGGCAGGAGAGGGGAGAAAAGTTCCAATCCTGCAATACGTGAATGATACTCTCTTGCTGGAGGGTGCCACCATGGAAGCATGAAGGATTCGCCTGGTCCTACACATGTTCGAGGAGGCTTCGAGCTTGCAAATCAATTATGGGAAATCCACCTTCATCCCCTTCAACTTGTACCCACATGAGCAACAAGCTTGTGGGGCTGCCCTTGACACGGAGATCGGGGGGCTCCCTCTTCCCTACCTTGGCCTCCCTCTGACAGACAGGAGACTTCGGATACAGGATTGGTTCTCACTCTTGGAGCGAATGGAGAAGATGTTGGCTGGATGGGCATCCAGGTTGCTCTCCAGGGGGAGTAGATTGACCCTCCTTAGGGCAATCCTCTCCGCTATGCCATCATACTTTCTTTTAGTCTTCAGGGCACCTCGGCAGATTGAGAAGATCATCGGCCTCATGCATGACTTCCTGTGGACCAACTATGGTAGCACCGGCCAGGGGACAAGATTGGTCGCCTAGGAGGAGGTATGCTGACCCCTCCAGGAGGGGCGTCTCAGGGTTAGAAGCGTGAATGGGGCAAACGCGAGCCTACTCACCAAGTGCATTTCCAGGTTGATAAGTGGAGAGGAAAGCCTCTTCGGCAAGGTTATGCAGGAATGTTACAACACCTTCCTTTCTTAGGAGTGCTTCACTTTCCTCGCAGCCGAGGCATCTTCTTTCATCAAGGGGCTATCTACGATAGCGTAGAAGGTCAAGGACTGGTTCACTCGTGCTTGGAAACGATGATGATTTCAAATTTTGGATAGATGACTAGTAGGGAGATGGGCTGTTGACCAGCAGATTCCCATGGTTCTCCAAAGCAGCGGACAAAGATGCTTACGTCAGGAGCTGTTGGGAGGGTGCCTGGTGTCCTTCCTTTTGGGGGGGTGGGGCCTCTCTAATCAGCGATGTGATGACCTACAAGAGATGTTGCAAGCCCTAGAGGGAATCGGATGACGGCAGGGATGTGCTAGGATGGGACGATAAAACCTTCTCCGTAAGGAAGGCCTACCGCAAGTTAGCATCTTCTGTCCAATCGATTGATGTCAATCTCATGAGGGATTGCAAGCTCCTATGGTCGGCAGATTACCCATTGACGATTAGATTCTTCGCTTGGCTTTTGAGGCACGATAGGACTCTCACGAAGGTACGAAGGACTCGATGGGTGCTGTCCAAGGACACTTCCTGCCCACTATGCCTCCAATCGGAGGAATACAATGACCATCTCTTCTTCAATTGCCCCTTTGCCATGCAAGTGTGGCTAGGTCTGGACCTGACTAGGTTAACCCAACCTCCTCCATGGCATTTTGGGCATCCTTCCGCAGAGGTATTACGCAAGTTTGATGTAATATCTTCACAACAAAGAAGGAGCAAGCCAAGGTGTTGGCAATCCTTTGGGGTATTTGGCTAAAAAGGAACGAAGTGATGTTTAAGGGAAACTGCCCCTATATGGAAAATGCTATCTCCTCTATCTCCTCCCAGTTGGTGTTTTGGGATTGCACCTCCTAATATAATACCTTTGTAATTTTCTCCTAATTTAATAGATATACCTAGGCGAGTACCTTTAGGCTACTTCTCCCTTTTTTACCCTCAAAAAAAAAAAAAAAAATTGGGCCACCATATGCCTCAGGGATCAAGAGGACCCACCCAGTAGGCAGTAACCAACAGGTCCTGATCCTCAACCAAAAAACACAGATCAGGATAATAGTCAAGAACTCCCATCTCGTAACAGGCATCCTTCAAAAGAAGACATCATTGCTGATCCCTGTTGAACCATGTAGATCAATAGAATTTACTTCAGAATCCATCCAAAAGACTAAGCAATTCTGCTCACCATCCACCTGCTCTTCCATTTAAACACCATAAAATAGCAAGCTTCAAACACCTGCTTGGCTGATGCTGCACATCAAGTCTCCTGACCAAGCACAGCGAACAAAGGTCAGCCAGTGCCAGAAAAGGGATCCATCAAGATTCTGATTACCCTCAAGAAAGATCTACGTGAATCCAGGCTTATTTCCACCCAGCATATAGAAAACTGACATTAAAGATGGGGAGAGAGGACAACACCTTGTTGACAAGCCCTAAATGTTCCCTCGAGAATAGAGAATCCCAAGCTCCAGCCTTTTCTTTATTTTCTCAAGCGGTGGATTTCTGCCCACTGCCCTCACAATAGAACCCATGAGAGGCAAAATGCTTTATTGAAAGAAAGGATCCTAACTACATAATATATCCCACTCCAATAATGGCCAGGCCAATTTGAAAAAACACTGACTTCAACAGATTTTCCAAAGAACAAACAAATCTAGAAACAAGCAAAACAAGTGTATGAGGGAAGATACTTTTGTGAAGAAGACTTGCCATCAGCATGCTGTAAGAGAAGAACCAGAGTCCCACTCTTTGCGGAAGCCACAGAATGACCCCAGTGAACAAATGGCACATGTGGTCCTAACTTAAGCATCAACTGCCAGAACAGAAGTGAGTCCTACGTCCCCCTATCCACAGTTAATCTAACCACCAGTAAAATTTCCATTGACCAGAAAGTAAAAAAGCAATTTTGATACATCTCTCATCCAAGCTATTGAGAAAGAGAGCCACAAAGCACTTCTTGTTGCAAGGGTATATGCAAATCACATTATAGGAACTCACCACCTTTGTAAAACAATGTGTATAGAATTGAATATGATGCATTGATGATCTATGTGTGTATTCCTTGACCCAAAATACACTCCAAGCAATTTTTTGTTTAGTCTGATAAGATGGGGACCCATACAAACGACATAACATCTGTGAATCGTCTCACTGAAGAAATACACAATCTCAGCATTTTTTACCATCATTTTGCATGAGAATGATAATGATGAATCAAGATCTCTTGGCACAAAAAACTTTCATTAGTATCTTAATAAATTTAAAGCTTATGTCCACTCAAAGAATACAACCATCAGCAAATCAACTTCAACTCTAGATGACATATATAATGCACCTGCTTTTATTTCTCACATGTGCAAGTCTGACCCCATGAATGAACTACTCTAACCAACTTTCCAACACATAAATCTCATTCAACCAAGTCAATATGTGCTTCATTTTTTTCTTGAGAAGAATATGTGCTTCAATTTTAGTCAACTAGAATGATGATAACCAATTCTTGATATAAGTAAATATAGCAACAAAGGTAATCAAGATAGGTATTGTAGACTCCTTTCCTCAAGCCTACCAACACAATATTCAGCATACAGCAGAATTGATCAGCAAATGGCTTAGTGTTTTTTTTTGAAAAGAAGGAACGGCTGTATGAAACATAACCTAAATAAAGAATAGAATAAATGCACAAGTATCATTAAATATTAAGTGCCTATCTTGAGCATATGACATGAAGGTAAAAATTATGTCATTAACCACAAAGAATCGTAGTATAGGTAGAAGATTGCACTTGCCATCAAGGGCACCTTAGAAAAAATTTCTTATATGATGCTATAATTGTCGCGCTTGATGCGGTGGATATTGACCATCTATTGTTTGAGATTATACATCTTTAAGATCTCACCTTCTTTAGGGTGTCTAGACATACCAACAACTTGATGTATAGAAAAACCAAGTTCAGACTGTTCAGTACACAAGCCTTGACCTATATATAACTCACATCCCACGCTTCCACGTCTAGGCCATTCCTATGGTGTATGTGCTCTCTTAGACATAATTTCCATGCTCCATTAATTTTTACCCTAGTTTTAAGAAAAAAGGTATCCCAGTTTTTATTGTGGTTTGTCCAATCATATGCTTAGGCCATTCCAGTTCTATTTTGTGGAAGACATCTCAGTTAATCCCTCAAATATTTACATTTTAGTCTGTGATGACATAATTGATATGTGTTATGCTTAAAATTTGATCTTGATAGGATCATTCACAATTTTTGTAATGGTGAATCATGGCCTCAATAAATTGTGAATGACCTATAGGTTGTTCTTGTCTAGTCAAGCCAATCCTGCATTTTAAACAGGAATGTACATACACATGGCAATAGATCAAGCATTAGAATTGTTAGAGTATTAGGAACAGTTATATAGAGTCGTAGTTGAGTTGGGTTGGGTTATTTAGAGTCCTAGTTTTTTTTATTTATTTATGTTTTGTAATTTCCTAGTTCTATTGGACTTAGTATATAATCTGTTAACTCTAGCTCTCTATATAAAGGGGGTTAGGATTTTTTTCTCAATAAGACATTATTTTCTCAACATGGTATCAAAGCAAAATCCGATCCTAGGAAATCCCACTCTCCCCTACCACTGACCCTAGGCCTCTCTCTCTCTCTCTCGCCGTGTGCCTCGCTGCACACCCTGACCCTGCTACCACGTGCATTTCTACTGCCCGCAACGCTCACACCTAGGTCAACTGCCTTCATGCGCCACTACACGGAGCTGCTTCCTGCCCACAGCACACTCGTGCACGGGTCCTCTACCTCAAGTATTAAGAATAGTTATATAGAGCAATAGTTGAGTTAGGTTAAGTTATTTAGAGTCCTAGTTTTTATTTCTATCCATGTTTTGTTATTTCCTAGTTCCATTGAGCTTAATATGTAATTTTTTAACTCTAACTCTCTATGCAAAGGAGGTTAGGGTTTCTTTTCTCAATAAGATGGTTAATTATTCTCTCAACAAGAATCATCTAATCAGGTATCGAGCATTTTATAAAAAAGGTACATCAAGAGTAGGCCCACAAGCCTTCAAAAAGCTCGACATCTAGACACGTATTCTCCACGAAAGGCCTTTCACCCTTAAAAATAACCCTGTTACATCATAGCCGAGTTGCCCAAAGCTCTGTAAAAGGGATTACCTGCTGAACTTTAGTGCGAAAAGGGCCCAACCTAAAGCTCCCCCAAACATCCTTCCAAGTGGGCGGGTCTACCCATTGTATTGTGTCTCTCCCAAACTGTCCTTCTGGACGGGCAAGAAAAAAACAGAGATGATTACGATCTTCTTGAGCCTCTCCACAAAAACAGAAAGTAGCATTTAAAAGAGGTGAAATTTTCAAGCCATAAACCTTGGCCGTAAGTCCTTCCATAGGGGCAAGAAAAAACTAGAGGCAATTACAACCTTCTTGAACTTCTCCACGAAGAGAGCAACTGTAAACTGAAAGAGGTGCAATATTCAAGTGACGGACCTTGGCCACAAGTCCTATCTTGACCTTTAGTGGCATCCTTGACTTTTAAAAGAGACAGTAGTCTTTAAGAAGATTTTCACTTCTCTTGGAGGAAGATTAAAGATATCATATGCCAATATCACCAAGAATGCACCCCATTCCCTCCAACCATGTAATTCACCAACCATCGGTTGCATGGTCCACAAACCCTCCTATAGCCTCAAGAGCTTCCCATCCACTAATCCAAAAGGTGGCCCAAAAGCAAGGCATCCCTATTACAGCATCCCAGTAATCTATTGGATGACAAACCAAAAAGTCTTAATCCACAAGAGGCCCTATATCCAACTAGTCATCAAGCCAAAGCAGAAACTTATGCCATCTCCCAACCGTCTTTAGGAAATGAGGGATAACCAACCAAACGACCTGTTAAAGACCCCTCCAGAATGCAGATGCACCCCCGACAGGCCTTGACCTCTCTGCTCGAACTCCCGTTCCTGCAGAGCAAGCCTGTATCACAAGCTAAAGGAGATCACCTTCTGTGCCCATGATGCATGCAATCCACTTTGTTATCACTTTTAGAACTACAACTCCTGAGCCACCTTCAGCATTTGGCCTACAAATTTCCTCTTAAACAAGGCCAAGGATATGTCACATCCACCTTCACCCATGCCTTTCCAAAAGAATCTATGCTTGAAAGCTTCCAAGTTATTTGCCACCTTCCATCCCTTCACCCACTTTCCACCTTCACCCATCTAGGTGTCAAGAAGGCAAACAAGAAAAATAAAGGGATGCTCAAGAGGACTTTTCTCAACAAAACCAACATCCCTTCCCTTCAACAAAAGCCGTGACTTCCATCCCTCCAACCTCAACTCAATACTTTGCATCACCACATTCCAATCTGCCACATACAAAGGACGGTCAATGAGAAGTCCCAAGTACGGTCGTGGAAGTGGTCTCCTGGGCATCCTTAAGGTTGATCCTCATCTTTTTGCATATTCCTCTTGCATCTTAAAGGCAACGAATGACAATTTGTCCTTGTTGATTCCAGATCCCAGGAGCCCACCAAATACATCCATGAAATTGGAGACATTTTCTGCAGCCTCCTCCGAGCCCTTCACAAGAAATCAGTATCATTTGCATACTGTAGCGGTTGCCATGGTTTCCTATGTTAAAGCCTCTAAGAAAACCTCTGCCACATGCCACAAAGGCATCGAACACCAAAGCATCCACTGCCAAAGCAAAAGGCAGAGGTGTGGAGGCATCCTTGTCTCACACCTCACTTCGATTGTAACCATCAACCCAGTCCCATTCCCCAGCACCAAGAAAGAGTTAGTTGGGATGCAACTTTTCATCCATGAGATCTAGTTGTCGAGAAAACCATGCTTATGTAGAGAGCTCCAACAAAATGTTGCATCTAGGGAGTTATAGGCTTTGGAGAAGTCCACCTTCCAAAGAAAATCCTTCACTGCCATTCTCATCTAATAGTTAGCCATTTCTATGGCAAGAATAATGTTATGCAACAGATGATGGCCCTTGATGAAAGCAACCTACACTGAATTCACCAGATCATCAGTGACACCATGCAACCTATTACCAAGCACCTTTGTCATGACAAGACAAGATGCATGGGAAAGAAAGATAGGCCTGTAGTAAATTCTTTCCAGCAAATCTTACTTTGGCACCAAAAAGAGCAAAGAGTGATTCAATCTCTCAAAATTATTCTTTCCTCTTGGAACTCCAAAACCTGCACAAACTCCAATCCAACAACCAACCAAAATTCTTTGAAGAGCTAAACAGGGAATCCATCAGGCCAAGGGTGCCTTCTGCATAATGTCACCATAACCTATGACTTTGAAAACGATCGCATGAGGAACTCTGCCTACTCTGTAGAAATCGCAAAAGAGACCCTACCAATCCACCTCCTCTTGCCCCTAGACCTTCTACTAAATGCTTTTAAGTGCTCTACCATAGACCTCCCAATATCCTCTTTGCAACAATATAACCTCCCATTAACCTAAATCCTATCCATGAAATTATCCATCTTTTCCCCTGGCTTTTATATGGAAAAAATGTGTTAGCAGCCCCTTCTTTCAACCACATCTAACACAACCTTTGACTCCATTCCATCTATTCCTTTTTTTCTTCCAAGGATAATGGTTTCTTGTGCATGTCCTCTCTTGTGCCTCCAAAGATGATAGCAACCTCGAGCTTTCAACTCTATCCAATTGCTGTACCTTCTCCAAAGCCTCCGTTCTTTCTTCTTCATGCATTCTTCCTTCAACATTCTATAGGAAATCAGATGGGTTCTCAACCCTTGAAGCTTCTTTGCCAAGTTAATAGTTGCTGTCAAGAATTGGCATAATTCAGAGTGTGGAGGCTCCATGTGTGTGAGAAAATAATCCAAGAAGGACTGTCCACGTATGAAATAGGGAGAGAAGAGAGAGAGGAGAGGAACCTTGAGTTGAAAATACTATTGATGACTCGAGAAAATACATATAAAGAGAACATATCCCCACACTTGGAAACAAATTATATCATTAACAAGGAAAGATCTTATCTCTAAAAAAGAAAACAAATCTCTAATTATTTTCCTAAAATATGTTTACTAAAAATAGCCAACTTGACATCTAAGAAAATCCAAAATTAATCCATAAGACCTTCTAAACCGCCGGCCTTGTTGGGCCTTTATTGGCTACCACGTGGTTATCCACGTGGCCTTCTTCCTGCCATCCTAACACTCCCCTCAAGTCGAAAGCTAGGAGGCCGGCGACTTGGTCTTCCACTTGTGAGGCTAAATGCCTAACCATTCATCTTCTTGAAGAGCCAAACTCTCGATCTTCCCCTTTGATGAGTCAACGGTGTAGTCTTTTGCAACCTTCGAAGTCGTTGCATTTGTGGCAACCTGAAAAGTCGTCGCGATAGCTACCGTTAACTTGTCATCTCAAGATCGACAAACGTAAGAGGAACTAGTGTTTTAAATGCCGACGGCATACCACCGACATGGCCATTTCTGGGAAGTGGTCTTACCGACACGAATAAGGTGTTGATTTACAAGGATGCCGACAGCATGCCGACCATTTCGACGACATGCCGGCATGCCGCCAAATGCCGACCATCTAGGGTGTTGTTGCGTGCCGGTAGATGCATCTAGAATGTTTGTGTAAGGGCGGGAAAGGTACGATTTGAAAATGTAGAAGAGCGGGAAGATCTGAACCATAACACATAAAGTGAAAGAGCGGGAAGAGGTCGAAGATTTGTCAAGAGTGGTAACACACACCCGCACACGTACACATGCCCATGCGCGCGGAGGCACGCACGCACGCACCCACACACACACACACACACAAAGTGCAATTTTGGGCCTCGACTTGTCTCTATCGAAATCTTAGGTATGGTCATGATGAAATACTCTTATTGTTACACGATCAGCATTTGATTTTCTTGAAATTGATATCATTTTGACTACTTTTGTCATCGGCGTGCCCTTGACATGGACATCAAAAAACGGGCATTTCCACGACGTGCCCTCGACATGCCCACGAAATGCACACTTAGAATTTCATCGGCACGATGTCGAAATCAGCATTTTGAACATTAAGAGAAACCACTGCGAGGAACTAGTAGCCTTAAGTGATAGTCTTTTCACCTTACCTAGATCTTTAGGAAAGGAACTTTTTAGATCAACCACTAGTCTTTTCACATCCGGGAAGTCGTTATTCCTTTTGGCAACCTCGAAAATCGTCATGTGGATTGTGGTGTCCTCACCTTGACTTCCTTTCTTCAGGAAAATCTCCTCTTTTGAAGGAGAGTAAAAAACCAGACAAAAAACATCAATATACAAATAACTCGATAGATCTCCTCTTGCTTTTTCTTGCCTTCTTCTCTTGATAACGTGGCATTTCTAACCGTCGTGGTTGACTCTGCCATCTTCTCTAATCGTCCTTCTCCACGTAAGGCACCAAATGTAAAGAATTCCTGGATGCGGATATCATCGTGTAGTCAACAACCCACACGCACAAATGAGCCTAAACCAAAGGCTCTGGTACCATGTCAAGATTTGCGCAAGTGGGAGCGTGGAGTCTCCTTAGTGTGGGAGAGGATAGTCCCACGTGGACTATGTGGCATGCAAACCAAGAGTGGCTGCCAGGTGGTCGGTGGCCTGGTGTAGGTGGCGCAGGAGGCCGTGCGCCTTAATGGTCATCGGTGATGGTGTTGTTGGAAGAAGAGAAAGGGAGTGGAGTAGTAGAATAGGAAATATTATTATTGACTCAAGTGAAAATACAAGGAAAGACTCTCTTTATATAGAAAGAACATATCCCCACACTTGGAAACAAATCATATCTCTAACAAGGAAAGATCTTATCTCTAATAAAGAAAACAAATCTCTACTTATTTTCCTAAAACATGTTCACTAAAAATAGCCAACTTGGCATCTAAGAAACCCAAAATTAATCCATAGGACCTTCTAGACCGCCAGCCCTGTTGGGCCTTTATTGGTTGCCACATGGACTGCCACGTGGCCTGCTGACTACCACGTGGCCTTCTTCAAGCCGTCCTAACAGTTGCAAAAGAACCAAGATGAAACATCTCCACCAATCCTCCACCATTACTTTGAAACCATTCTCAACTATCCAAGAATGCTCAAGTCTGACATGGGAATAAGGTTGCAGACCCTTAGATTTCCAAATAAGTGGTTTGTGGTCAAAAAACAGCCTAAAGACCCTCTTAACAACACACAGAGGGAAGGTTTCCAAGGATCCAAGGATCATAGAAACCTATTGATCCTAGACCTCGACGGAGGAGTGGCAATGCTTTGCCAATTAAAATGATAATTTGACAGTTAAGCTCACTAAAGTCTTCCAAAATCAATCAACCGTACATCACAACCTCCCCTATTATCGTGTCATTCTTGTGTAGACAGCATCACATTAGAATCCCTTCAACAGAGAAGGGAGCCCGAGAGAAGAGATCCATTGTCGATCTGATATCTTCTCAGAGTTCTATACAAGTATTAAGAGAAGTAGGGCCCATATATTCATCACCCAAACCTGAGACTATCTGACCTCCTCCTCAAGATCCCTACCCAACATGATACCCACTCCAATACTTCCACCTCAAATAAGTCATTGCTCCAAGTAATCAACTGTCTACCCAATCAGTACACAGAATTTATGACGTTAAACCGGTGTAATCGATATCCCCCAATCAGCTTACAAGTTTATTTCTTACATGCCTCTAACTTCATTTCCTATAATAATGCCACATCTATCACCCACTTTGATAGATAACAACCCATAACCCTTTTTCCAATTGGGATGCCCTCCAACATTACAAGTAACATGTGCATAAAAATGGTGACCCCCTTTCTCTAGGAATCAACTTCTCTCCATTGGCCATACCCACTGTTTATGCCAACGTCACCAGCCTGTTAGAGCGGTCCACTCGGTCACCCCACCAGTCAAAGTCCCAATTGATAACCTATCACCATCCAAAGCAAGCATTTCAAGCACCCTTGAACCATCTAACTTTGACCCACAACCACAGCACTAGTCCCAACATTTTTTAGGGTGAAAAAAGGGAGAGTACCTTAAAGGTACACACCCAAATAAATTCATTAAATCAAGGGGCATTAATCAAAAGTACATCAGGAAGCAACATCCCAAAACACCAACGGGGAGGAAATAGAAGAAATAACATTCTCAAAATAAGGAATGTTCCCCTAAAAATCACCCCATTCCTTCCTAGCCAAATACCCGAAAGAATCCCCAACACCTTGGCCCACTCCCCTTTTGACCTGAAGGCATTACATCACAATTGTGCCACACCTCTACGAAAGGATGCCCAAAAGGTGTCAAAAGAGGTCAGGTCAACCCAGCTGAGTCCCAAACCTTGCCAGGCCTGCGAGGAATGGCAACGGAAGAAGAAATGGTCGTTATTCTCTTCCACCTACATGCAATGTGGGCAAGAAGTGCCTCCAAAGGCACCCACTGTGCTCTCCTTACCTTCATAAGGACCCTGTCACGCCTCAGGAGCCATGCAAAGAACCTGATTTTCAACAGGTAGTTCGCCAACCAAAGAAGCATGTAATCTCTCAAAAGATCAACATCCACCAACTGGGCAATCGATTTCAACCTGTGGTATGCTCCCTTCACAAAAAAAGCCCCCTGGCATCCCTGCTGTTTTCTGGCTCCCATCCTTCCAGGACCTGCAGTATCTCTTGTAAATCCTCACATCTATGGTCTGAGAGGGCCCCCCTGGAAGGTTTGGGACCAAGCGTCTTGTCGCTCCTCCAATAGCATGATCATAGGCATTGCATCTTAAACTCCACAAAGCAAGACTCCTATTCTAAGCCACGCTCTGCATGCCTATCCACGCAAATAGCAATAAGTCCAGTAAGCCAACCACCAAGAGGCTCCCCCCAAAATGAACCATAAGCTACACCATATCTGAATTTAAGGAGTTCAAAATAAAAGCTTGCAGATGAAGGCGTACTCCAACTGTGTGTAGATCACGTGAGGGTGCTTTAAAAAGATCCTCATATTTAGAAATCAATATGCCATGCAAATACACCACCATGCCATAAGGGATAATAGCTGAGATGTCCACTCAAGTACCAGCGATGATACTCTAGAGTTGCAAACACATCTCTGTTGACTTCTCTATCTTCCTTGCACATTCAAAGAGTTTATGAAATGCCCCTGACCCCTTGGTCCCGCTGTGATTGTTTATGGCCACTCCTTACCACCATTGACAAGGAAGATAATGACAGTACAGACCCTTTCAATCAATGGCCAGATTATGGAGCATCCTGACCACCACCAACCAAGATACAACCTCCATAGATGGCACCCCCAACCATATCTGCTCTCTTAGGTCCGTAGTCAATAGCTACAATGTCCCACACCTTCGCAATCTCCTAAAGGAAGTAGCCATCGCCATGAGAACCTCTAAACATGTGAATCAAAGTAAGGTCCTAAACTACAAAGTAAACAACTAGGAGCAAAGGTACGCTCATCAAAGGACCTATTAAAGTCACTTGGGCACCTCCATCTGACCAAACCCCTGTCGCACCTAATGATCGAAAAGGAAAGCTCCTCATCTCTACCAGAGTCATTTAGCAACAAAAACTTGTTTCCAGCGATCAATTGTGGTCGGGTTTCTGTTGTTTTCAAAGACTCATTCAACCGTATCTGCACAGGTGAAGGTGGTGCAGTATTAACAATGCTATGAACCTAGCAAGTCTTAAATACCCAATCATTTTCTTCAATCAAGGAAAATCGAGGAGCCTCCATGATTTTGACATCCGCAATTGTCTTTACAATCTTGGTGAAAGATGACACCAAGGGCAACAAAATCAGCGACGGACAAGACCACTACATGCCAAGCACTTTATCGAGTGTCAACAATCCTTCACAAAGTGGCCTTTGTCGCTTTCTCATACCACCGAAAACAAATGAAAAAAACAAAGAATCTTCTCCCCCCTCTCTTCATGAAACTCAAGGTAGCATTGTTCCGTCCACCTTGAGTTCCAACATTGATTCCATACGAGGAAACAACTATCCTCGCCCTCCTCATAACCCCTCATCTCCTCTCAGCCCTCGTCGCACCCTCTCATATTCAAAGATAATGTTTTTATGACAACTCTTGTCTTCCAACCGATCAAATTTTTAAAACTAATAAGATGGCAAATTCAATTGTCACTATAGGTGATTTACAAGCACAAGCATGGAGAGAATGAGATATTCACTTACACTCCAACAAGAAATTTTGAAGCAATAGACTCGATGCCTGTTAGTAATTTAACATATGTTATCATTCTTCTATACAAAGAGCCAAAGTGAATGTCAAAACAATCACTCCATATAATATGTATGAATTAGAAGATCCACCATCTTTTTGTTACACTTTCTTCTTCTCTAAGCATCCCAAAACAAAGGACGAGCATTCCAAGCTTCCAGCTAAAGATGAAGTAATCATAGTTAAGATTTATCATTAAGCTTTTTGAGGCTCATCAGAATGTACCCATAACCAAATGACTGAAGCAAATGTAGACAAAACATTTCCTGATGCACAGTAAAACTAGCCAGCCAGAAAAGCACAAAAATGCCATGCTGCATTGCCACTGAAGTAACAATTATGAGGGTAAAAAAAAAGTTATGGTATGAATCAAGAATACGAAACTTAGCCATGCAATGCTAGGGTTTAAGGCTCGATAGAGGTGCATCAGAAATTGTGCATAAGAAGAAAATGGCAAAAAGCATGCGAGCAATAAGCAAAGTGATTGTACTGCTGGTTATAGACCATGAAAATGTACACAAGACAATCATAACCAAATGAAGAAGCAGAGGTGGGTGTGCCTTCTTTTTGGACAAGGTAATTAGACCGTTCAAAAGTTGGCAACTATAAAAGATCATACCAGGCAGGCATGATCAAGGTGATATTGACATTTTGACTAAAAGACAGACAGCTTTGTGAAGGTGAGAATAAAAAGACGGTGTGCCTTATAAAAGAATTGGCAAAAGTGGAAAACTTCATTGGAAACACATCACTTCATGTGATTTTGCTCATTTCTAGTTAAGAGTATTGAACAACGCATGTCCAAGGAGGAATCAATGTAGGCAACCCCACTGAAAGTGGGAAAAAGGCTTCATCTTGATTTTTTCTTTTTTTTTTAGAAGGTAAATGTCTGGGCCATGGGATTTGATCCCATGACGTCTTGGATGCCAATGGGGGCATTACCATGGAGCCAACCCCTTGGGGGCGCTTCATCTTGATAAAATAATGACAACAATTGCATATATGTCAGATTCACTGGTTGTAATGCAAATTGCCAATAAAAAGCTATGGCTATACATTTGCCATCAGGTCATAAGAGCTTGTAAACAGCTCGCAAAGACCAGATGTAAGAAAAGAAAAACAAATGTAGGAATAGGCTTGACTTGTGGAGAATCTTATAAAAATCTTCTAAAAATGGATAAAATTTAAGGCAAAGCAAGGCTAAAGACTCAATAATAATGTGAAGAGGACTTGCAGGCAGCTTGTTCACATATTGAACATAATTAAGACCAAATGCAATGGGAAAAAATATGTTTGGAAAATGAAAAGAAAAGGGACACAAGTAACAAACCTCGGCGTTGATATATTGCACATCCTTTACTTCAAACTCAGCATCCTTGTTGTTTTCTTCACCTTCGAGGACAGCACGGACATCACCAACCAGTATGTCCTCCACATTTGGAGGACCAAAAGCAGTCAGATCAATATCTCCATCGGGAAGATAGGTCTTCAATGGCACTGATCCATATGGGAAAACCTGAATGGTTATGGAAACAAAAGGAACCTTGAGAAAAGCAATAGCTAAAATCCATGCACCGCGAGTATCCCAATGGGTAAATAACATGCATTTCCAGGCGAAATAACTTTGTTGCAAGAAGGTCTATATTGAGAAGAATAGAATCCTTGAACTAGTGCTTCAATTTTTTATTGAAAAATTATTGCTTCAAAACTATGGAATGGGGAAAAGTGACATCATATACTTCTAGATGATTGCAATGAACACCCACACCAACTTCCAGCCAAATCCAAGAATGAAATAGGAAACTCAAAAGCCATTCATCTTTACCTTCTTTTAAATCATCAGGAAAAAAAACTTGACGAAGACAAAGATAGAACCATAAGATAATATTAACCACTATCTCCAATGAGCAGTTAAGAAACAAAGGAGTTATGATGCAGACTTCATCACATTCAGATTCCACCACACACAAATATCTGCACTCCCTCTTCCTCATTTCCCAACTCCTGAGAAAACCAAACAATTCTGACTCCAAAGGCTCGAGCATTAGAAAAGGACCAACAGTAGTCACAATTTTGAAATCATCCAATCTCTCTCAATCACGGGGATCGTCTTCAGGTCCAACGCTAAGGTTCCATCAGGATATGGAGACGACAAATCATCTTTCCCTTCCTCCATTAATCTCTGGCTCATATATTTCCATAGTTCCTTCCCCATTTAGGGCTCAAGAGCATTTAGCTTACCAACCTCCCCGCACTCGTTGACCAAGATGAACATATAGAAAGAAGGAAGTAACGCTCGACACATCCATACAACAACTCAAAAACGAATTCTAAGATTAGAATACCACCTGACTTTACAAATCACGTCAGCCCACTTCGTACGTTAAGCTCAACTAAGCTTAGCTTGCTCGTACTTGGCTATCATTAAACATGTTTTCGTAAACACTATTTTCTTCTTCTTTTATCCTAAAGTGGTGCTTGGAATAAAGTGATCAAACATGTTTCAAAAGGAGGATTGCTCGCCACTAAACACCATTAAGCTATAGAATACGCGAGAGCAGATTGCACCGGAAACATTCACGCGAACCTTACCCTCTGTTGGTTGAACACGGGTTTAGTCCCAACCTCGGTCATCTCAAGCAAACACGCATATAAAACAGAAAACCCACGCGGGCCACATCAATTGCCTACAACTACATCTAAACCCCCCACACCTCCCCCCCACCAACAAGAAACTAGAAGGGCAACAGAATCCTCAAAACCCCTAGTTTGGTGACGGAGGGGGATCACCATCACCTCGTGGCCAAGAAACCTCCTGACAAGGCGCTGGACGTAGTCGACGACCTCCCTCCTCCTCCTCTCGGACACAACGGTGGGTTGGATCCTCCGGACCATGCGCCCCGTCTCCTCCTCCGCGAACCGCCAGCTCTCCGCGGGGGCCAAGGCGCGATCTTGCCGAGCATGCACGTCTCCCATGCTACGCACGCCTTCACGTGGAGGAGCAAGAAGGCCGAGGGGCGGCGGCGGGCGGTTCACCGGGAACGACCATGAGGGTCGGCCTGGCGGCGGTGGGTCATGGACCCGAAACGGGGATCCATTTGTGGGGGGGTGTGTGTGGGGTGGTGAAGGGGTTTGGCGATTCGGGTCGTCGAGGGATCGAGGCCCGGAGGTGTGTGTCCCGAGGGGGTTAAAGGTGGGATCTTGGAGAAGTCTCGCACGCTGTTGGGACTTGGGAGGAGTCTGTTGATGGCGCGACTCCAATCTGCCCCCTCCTATTGCCGAAACCCCGTGCAGGAGAACCCTCTGCCTCCTCTCTCTCTCTCTCTCTCTCTCTCTACATCTAAAAGCCGTCTCTCCACCCTGCCCCCCCGTTCTTCTCTGTGGAAAGAAATGGACGGGCAAAAGATTTGTTCGATTTTTTGTTTTCAGTTTTTTTCTTTTGGTCTTTTTTTGGCTCTCGCTCCCCAATTGTTATCTTTCTTTCACTTATGCCGACAAAAACCCCCGTCACATTCTTTTGTGGTCCCAAGGGACCAAATTGCAAGGGGGGTATGATCCAACAGATTTTGTGCTGCCATGTGACGCGATGAATGCGCTCGTCAAGGAAAGCTTTGGTTATGATTGGGGTGAAGTACCGGATCAGAGCAAGGTTTGAAATTTTTACTGAATCAAAATTTGAGTTTGGCCCAAGGCTCATGTTATGGGTATAAGGTCAGGTCAAATTAGGCTCGTTTTCATTGTTTAGATCCGATATTTGAATCGGGCTCAGAAAAAATTCTTTAAAAGTCAAAAAAATCTATTATTATCTATTTTCATTGATTTTTAAATAAAATCTACCTAATTCTGTTAAAGTTAATCTTTTATTATTATCTAAGTAAGCTTCAATCAAATCCGTTAAGACCTAATTTAAAGTTGAAATTGGATGTGTATAATCATAATAATTTCGATGTATAATAATATTTCTATAATAACCTTACAACTTCATAGATATTGCTACGAATAAAATATATTACTGTAAACGAAATATAACTCAACTAAGTACGTTATCTTACAACTTTATATTATATTCATTTAACAAATGAAACTTTGGAAGAAAAAATTCATCTTATAAAGCAACTTTTTTTTTAATCTACGATAATTATTTCACATCAAATAAACTCAACAAAAATTAGAAAAAAAAGAATAAATATATTAAATTTTCAATTAAAATTATACATTATCTAAATAGTCACCACATTTCAATTATTTAAAATCATTGTTCAAGAATTGTACTTTGAAACTTACACGTACAAAATTATATATAAACGAGCCCAACGAGCTTATTTGGATTTTTTCGGGTTCGGGTCGAACCAAGCCTAGACTTAAATTATTTAAAAAATTAGGGCCCAGGCTTAGCCCATATAATCTTTATGCTCAAATGGGGTAGGGATTTTTCGAGTCAGGTTCAAGTCAGGATCGGGTCGACCCGACCCAATGCTCCACCTTAGGTGTGATGGGCTTGGCTCAATCTTAGTTTGATAAGAGTTTAGATTTTTTTCTGTAGGATGGAGGAGTTGAGCTTGGAAAGGCCTACAAGTTGAGGTTTGAATCAGCCTTTGAAGTTTACCAAATCAAGATGAGGAGTTGTGTTCAACTCGATAAAATGGGTTGGTAAGATGTATATGTGCAAGGAGATTTTTATATAATTCGATGTTTATAACCTTGTAGGCATAACTATCGAGTCTTTTTATTGAATAAAATGTTGGTTGTATGTTTGTTAACATATGAATAAGGAAATTATTATTCAATTAAGTATGCCATTGTCATTTATCAAGAAATTGCTCTATTTTTGTGTTCCCGATGATGATAAATGTTTGTGCAATGAATGGGTTGAGAAAGTTGGATTTTATGCACCTATGTGCTTGTTGTTGTTGAGAAGGGATCAAAAGATTGCTCATATATAGCAATTTCTCTAATTCCAACTTTAGACTGTAATTCTTAAGGTCAAAAACCCACCTCTTCTTCTTTCATCAAAAGACCCTAACGTCTAGAGTGTTTAGATCAACAGGATGCTTCACTTTGATGTTCATCTTCAATATTAATTTGTTAAATGAGACTATTGCTAAGCCTATTTGCAAGTTAGCTCTAGTATAAGCCTCACAAGTTCATTGTCTAACTTGTCTTGAGACCTATATGTTGGGTTTGATCCATAAATGACCCACCTCTAACTTAAAATGAACTTAAACACTGACCAATCTCAACTGAACTTTATACTAATTCACCAATACCAGTATCACATATACTAAATCCAAGTATTGGTGGACCAATACTGTTACGAACGGGCGCTCCAGACGTCTTTTAAGACGTCTGGAAGGTGGCCCAGACGTCGAATCACTTACAGACGTCGGACCAGACATCTGGGATCATTTCCAGACGTCTGGAAATCGGTTATTTTGGCACGCTACTGTTCGTCTGCGCGCCTGAGCGCGCAGACCTGCATTTTCTCTCTCTCCCTCTTTTTCCCTCTCTCCTGCGGCCGCAGACGCCTCTGCCGCATTCTCTCTCTCCTCCTCATGCGGCCTTAAAAGGGCCACGCCTCTCCCTCACTCCCGTCACCTCCGCCTCTGTCCTCTTCTCCTTCAGCCAGTGCGCGAGAGCGCGAGGGTGCAGCGGCAGCGACAGCCGCGGTGAGCGTGGGAGGAGGTGTTCCGCGTGGGAGAGGCGCTCAGCCGTGAGGGCGAGCTCGCCGAGGCTGCTAGGGCCGGCCGACGGGGGGCGCAGCGGGCGCGGAGCAACGTGGGAGGACTGCTGCGGCTCGAGCAGCAGGCGGAGCACTCGCAGCGCAGCCGGGCGTCGCGAGCGGAGGGCGAGTGGCGCCCTGGTTCTGGAAAATTTTCCAGAATCAGACGTCTGTGCTTCTAGCCAGACGACGGGAACGACGTCTGGAAGGCTGTCCAAACGTCTGAAAGGTGAGTTTTTCCGTCTTCTTCCTTCCCTTCGATTGACCGTACTAAGAGAGAGAGGAAATGGGTATGCGCAGGGTCGGAGATTCGCATCCAACGCGAATCAAACGTCTGGTTGTAGTGCCAGACGGCGGGAACGACTTCCAGACGTCCTGGGTGACCATCGGACGTCTGGGAACTAGGCCAGACGCCCTCGCAGGCTTCTGGACGTCTAAGAGCCCACGCAGAGCAAGGTAATTCCCTGATCCACTTTCCTGACGTCTGATTTTGCACTGTTTCGTCGTTTTCAACCCGTTTCGGGCTCGTTCGGGCTCCGTTTTCCACGTTTCGAGTTACGTTCTTTTCGGAATTACATCCTCTACCTGTCTACAGTAGCTGTATATTGTTTTGAGAAGTTCCTTGTGTTTGATCCTTGTGATAGGACCCCGTTCCGTTGCAGTCTCGGGGGTTGCGAAGGCACGCGGGATTCCCGACCATGCCCCCAGTTCGCCTGTTGTAAGCGGTAGAGTGGCTTTAAGTATAATCTGTTAAATTATGAAACCATAAATAGAACCTAGGACATTGCATGAATCCTAGGAATGAGAAATAGATTGAATGGTAGATTCCTAGGGTGTTGCATGAATCCTAGGGCTGGAAAACTAGATTGTATGATAGATCCTAGGATATGGCATGAATCCTAGGACGGAAAAACTAGTGGAATGTATGAATACTGCAGTCTTGGAAAATGTGGAAAGGAAATAATAGCTGCCTGTGAATTGAATTAATAGCTGCCTGTTATGAATAAATGAACATGATTAAGAATATGGAATGTATGAACGTGAAACTGGAATGGTGAAACTGGAATGTTCTGAGTTAAAGAGCTGGAACCCTACGGGGAATTAGGAGTAGAACTCCTGGAAAGTGAATGGAATAGAATTGGGGAAGTGAGCTGGCCCTTGAGTACGGAGTACCAAGGAGAGCGACTGTCCCCCCTGTTTAGTGCAGAGCGGAGCCAGCCGCCCCAGGGACCCGAGGTTAGGACTGGCCACTCTGTACCGACTTGCTGGCCCTCGTGTACGTAGTACCGAGAAGAGCTACTAGTGTAGGGAGGTACTAGCTACCCCACGGGCCCCGGGGTTCTGCTAGCCTCCCATACCGACTTGTTAGGCCCACTGGGGCAAACTAGGGTAGTCAGGCGAGGGTGCGCGGACTGTGGAGGGGCAAGGCCCCTATTTGGTTACTGTGGAGGGGTTGGACCCCTGTTACTGAGAGGGCTCTGCCCTGTACTGGTTCCGTGCTGTGCTCTGGGTGCACCCGTTAACGGAAACGACTGACCGTGTGCCAATGCGGGTTAACTACCCGTGCGTTTACCGCGCGTGCCGTAGTCACCGTTACGTCTGTTAGTGACCTTGGGGTGGTTGACTAAGAGTAGGATCACCACGGAGGACTCTCCCGGCCAGGAGAGCACCACGTGCTACTTCTACTGTTCGGAAAAGACTGCAATCAAGATCGTTCCCACGAGGAACATTCGAGATCAAGTGAAAGATCTGAGAAATAGATAAATTGTGAAACAATAGAAAGACGCAAATAAAGGAAGAAAGAAAATTAAACAACTACTGTACACTTTACTGTTTCTTTAGTTTAGCTGCCACTCTACTCAGCGTTTTGCTGACGTGTTACACTCGTTACCTTTCAGGACAAAGTGTTGAGCAGCCAGGGTCAGCGGCTGCAGAGGATGCTGGGCCGAGTAGGGTCCAGTAGAGTTACCACTGTTCTCTTGTACCTCTTTTTGTTCCGTTATACTGAGTAGTTCTTGTTTCCGCTGTACTTTTCTTTACCTGCAGGTCATATTATGTTATGAATGTTGTTCTACTGTTGTGGTGGTATATACTGTAGTGGTTTCTTTCCTTACTGCTATAATTCCTTACTGTTAGTTATATTCATGCTGAATGTGGTTTATTTTACTGCTCTTTTGGTTACTTCATCGTTGGATGACTAGGTCTTGGGATTAGTCGAGTCGGTCCGGTTCTCGTGTCTCGTAGGGACTTGAGAATCGGGTCGTTACAAATACCAATATTACTGACTTATAAACATAAGTTCCATATCCAAAGGAGTACCGGTATTGATGCAAAGTATCAATACTCATGGCTTACAGCTTGGAACTTAGGCTCAGATGAGTACTTGTCAAATACTCATCATTTACCGATACTAGAGACTAATACCAGTACTCATGACGTACCGGTATCACTCCAGAATTAACTTATCTCAACGAGTACTGGTACCCAGCACAAGTACCGATACTTGTTGAGTATTGATTCCTCAACCTATAACCAACAGGTACCAATACTACTGAGTTACAGGTTCTAGTTGCTTTAGACGCAAAACTTGATATGTAACTCATATATATCGGTACTCGTGACGAGTACCAGTATACATAGGTTGCAGATTTTGGGTCTAAAGGACATGAAACCTGATATGCAATTAGCATGTACCGATACTCCTGATGAGTACCGGTACTAGTAACCCACAGTTCAAAAGCTTGAGTTCTGGAGCCAAAAAATGTAACACACTTGTACCAATACTCTTAATGAGTACCGATACTTATGTCAGTTACGAAATATAATTTGGTGTTTTCCAAGAATGCAAAAGATCTAATGAACCTTTGTTAATCCAAGATCTAAAGTTAAGAAATACGAACTGTCTAAATAGAGAGATAAAATATATATTTGCTTACAAATCTAAAACACTAATATGCGAACACTCTATATTACCTTCTTCTCAGCATCATGTATATGTATCAAAATCTGATTTCTACCTACAAAAGATAATTGTACCTGTATTCATTGTGAAAACAAAAGAAGAGGCTACAGTATTGGTCTTCCAACATATTACACCCTTTCGAGTCCTTGGACTTCACGTGAAGATGATCTTCACTTCTCCAACCGTCCTCCTTCTCTTTTGAGTCTCTTTATTTCTTCTCTAGGTCACAATGGGGCAGACCTCTCTTGAGAATGATGGTGGTGAGTGTGACGGGGACCATAACCACATGTAAATGGCAATTAACCACACTAATTACCAAGGGTTATTTGCATTTCTACCCTTTAAAGAAATGCTAATCACAAAAGGTCTCTGCACATTTATACACCTTAACCACACTAACCCTTTTACACTTTATACCCATACCCAAAATTAACATAAGTTGATCACTTTAAAGCTAGGCATTAATATTGACAACTCATAATCTTTATGTTGAATGATTATATCTATAAGTAAATACACATTATAATCCAAAGCTATTGGATTATAATCCAACATTATAAACCAAAGCTAACTAGTGAAAGATCGTACTCTCAAGTCAGCCTATGGTCGACAAGACTAGCTCAAAGCAAGAGCCTTATTAACCTTAAATGAGTTTGAACCTGATCTTGAATTTAGCCAAACTTATAAAGACCAATGAGTTTTGAGCTTGGCTCAACTTGTCGACTCAACAAACAATATTTCTATAACTTATTACATCTTTTCTTTGAATAAAATTACAAAAAATAAGCAGTTGAAAGGGTACAAAACCATCCTCCTTCTTATGCGTATGCTCTCGTCGAAATAGCACCATCTTATAGTTCACAATATTGATCCTATGGTGCTCCATCGCCACAAATAAGAAACAAAGATAATTGCATGCAAGAATTAGGGAAACCTTGGGAAAATTGATTGTGTAATGCCTTAACATAGAGTAAAGAATCTTAGCGTGCATGTTAGTATCATTTATGGATGGATTACATAGAGGATTCATATGGGTCCTAGGAGGTTCTTTGAATTTTAGGTCCCTTTGGTATCAAATTAAGGCACGAGATACCATTGGAATGATAAAGCGAATAGTATCCATTAGTTAAGATTAGTTGTCGTGGGGGATGAGAGGGAGTACCAAGAGGATATACTATTGAAAGTAGCCTCGTTTGCATCATCTCTCCCGCTCTCTTGTCCACTGCATCAAACTCACTACCTATTCCACTATAAGCCCATAACTTTCTCAATTCGCACTTCTTAAAACTTATCCATTGACATAACTTAACCCACGTCTAAATGCAATACTAAGAGAGGGAGTTTTGAGGGGAAGATGGTAGGGTGTTTTGTGAGGGATTGAGGGATGTCCAATAATAATTGTCATAATTAGACCTAACAAATAAGAACAAAGACAACATAGAGATCATACTTTGTGAAACTTTAAATTTTGTGATGGTAATCGAAATTAGACATATAGCTCGAGATTCAATTAGGACATGGCTTCCATCGACATTTTCTGCTACATTGTCGATATTCGTTTTATATTGGTTGGTATGTACTATTGCACATGGTACTCATGTACAATCACAGGAAGGATGCCAACGAAGCAAATCCAAAGCATTATTTCGTATCATTGGAACCTTTAATTGCATTGAAAATTTACAAATTAGTTTCTCATGCCCATCTTGTACGGAAATTGGGACCCCAAGTGGGCCTTCCCACTTAGCCATGTGCACTTTGGTAGCCACCAGAACACATCAACAATCGAGTTACACCACTCTTAAACTGATGGGTCCAAAGGTCACCATCAAGAGTATTGATGGCCATTAAAAAATTTCTATATCATGAGAAATGAAACGTAGCACATAAAAATAAAAATGAACATATAATCATACTAAAATATGATATTATTGATCTAATTTCATTCAATAAGTGATGTAGTATATGAGTTATAACTTATTTAAGTTGCCTCCGGTGGATGTCTCCTCCTATCATGTAGGTAAGAGTCATTTATATTTTTAAAGATATATAACCGCTAGAGTAATGGAAAATTATAAAGAAATAATGAGAAATTATGGAGAGTTAACTACTTGACTAATGACATTGCATCTCTTTGCATTTTCATAGGAACTAAGTCTAAGTGAATTTTGTTACTTTAAGAACAAGTTGTATTTATTTTGTGAGGATAACTTCCACCCTTGTCATAAACAATAAAAAAGATTTACCAAATGCATTAACACATAACTCACCAGTAGGAAAGATAAATCGTTAAAGTTTATTTTACTTTGGAGGTTAACCTTGCCAAATTTAGTAGGAAAATTATCCTAAATTCTTCTTTTAAAAAAAAATTTTTGGAAATTTCATAAATAAAGGCTAGTTATGAAATCTCAGGTTTTGTACCTCAAGTACTCTGAAAGTGGACCATCTGCTTGACAAGTATCCGATTGTACAGTTAAATGTGTAGTTATACTTACACTAAGGAACCTATGCTTTTCAAAGATCAATACCTATCATTTGTCTTTATGTAAACAAATGAGGTTATACTATCAAGTCAACCTACTAAGGTAAACTAATCAATAACCCGCAACCGATCATACACATTTAAAATAAATATGAACCTATAACTAATTTAATCAAATGTTAAAACATACAAAAATATATTATGAGACATATTTTGTAAAGTGTTTGACGTAACACATTGATTTGCATCAATGTAAAGAGAGATTCGGAGTGATTCTATACCGATGTAAAATAATTATGAAGTAACTTATATCAATGTAAAATAATTTATAATATATCGATATAAAGTGATTAATGATAATTTTATACCAATATCAAATAATTTTAGATGATTTTACATCAATATAAAATGATTGATAATAATTTTACATCGATACATCACATCAATATATTATAAAATATGTTAATATTTATGTTTTAATACCTACATCCTAACCAAATAGAAAATAATAAGTTTGGAGAGAGAGAAAAAAGGAGAAATAAAATAAAAATAACAGGTAATCTAATAAGTAGAGAAATTAGTTGAAATTTCAAAAATTATTTAACAAATTCAACCCTATCCTTGTATTTATCCTCATCCTCGTCAGCTTCATCAACATCGTCACAGTGTCGTCATCGTCATCTCCACCCCTCGCCCACAGCCATCGCATCCAATATGATCAAGCCTAAAAACCAAAATCCCCAACATTCAACTGCACTGAACCAAAAAAATTCCATTACATGAAAAAAACTAACACCGAAAAAGTAAACGATAAAAAAGAAAACAGCAAAGAGAAAAGAAAGAGGCATAAATTAACGTCCGATTCGAATCCATAAACACTTCTCTCGCAAACTTCACATGTTAAGGGTTAATTTACATTGTGTAATATATTTTATGGGATAAAAATTTGTAAATAAGAGATATTTTGTATTGGTATTTATATGTAGTGTGAGATAATTTTGTAGAGGTATTTACGTAAATAAGAGATAAGGTGGAAATAAGTCGAAGATGAAAAATTATGGTGTTTACTTTGAAATAAAGGATAAAAGGAATGGTAAATTGTCAAAAAGATAACTATACTTTTAAATTGGTTGTTACATTGGTTAGTGAATTTTTTCTTTTTTGAGGATAAGGAAGAAGGGGAGGGCAAATATGAAAAGAGCACAAGGTGTGGGAGGAGAGATGCAAGAGATTAAGACACGGGATAATTCATCGGTCACCCTTACTTGAATTTGAGGAAGCATAAGTTTAAAGTAAAATAAGAGTTTATTTATTTTCCTTCGTAGACACGGGACATCCTATAAAAATATAAAATATCCCAAAACATAAATGAGTTATAAGAGATAAAAATATAAAAAAAAGAAAAAAAACAAATAAAGAAACGAATTCAAACCAAATTATTTTTTCTATATATAAAAAGGAGTAGCCAAGAGAAAAAAATCCTTCTGATTGTGTTACCATATTCAATAATGCAACTTACTGTAAAAAAATATATAATACAAAGAAAAAATACTGTGCAACACGAAGGCCTCCTACGTAGATTGACTAAAACATCAAATATTTTCAAAAATTAAATAAATTTCTATTTATCCATCTACCCGTGCACGGTATAGGGTTACATCCAATTATAGCCGTTATCTATATAAGATAACTAGAGGAGAGTTCACTCTCCCGCTTCTCTCTGCACGTCCAGTCGAATCCTTTCGTTTCCTCCCGGTGGTTACGTCACCGGACCCATTTTGACCCAATTTTCTTTTTTTTCGCCCCCCTCGTTGTTAAATCCTCTTCCACTTCTTTTCACGTGTTTGACTCTGTCCTTTCTTTTCTTTCCCGTTTCCTCTGGGCGGTTACGTCACTGGACCCATTTTACCCGCACTTTTTTTTTTTTAAGGTACACTTCACGTGCCCATTTCTTTTTTTTCATTTTCATTGGTATCGTTGTTAAGTAAAGAAAAAAAAAAAAAAAAAAAAGGTAATCTTTATTAAAGAAGAGTGGACTCTCTCACATTTTTTCATGTGTCCGATTCCACCCTTCCATATCTTTCCCATTTCCTCCCGACGGTTATGTCACCGGACTCATTTTCCCCCACTTTTTATTTTATTTCTTATATATTTCATCCGCCCATTTCTTACGTAATCTTTATCTATTTTATATAAGATAGTAAATATATCTAATTATAGTATAGGATGCGAGTGAACATCTAAAAAAAAACTTACTCTAATAAAATTTAATGTATAATTCACCTTTTATTTATATTAAATTTATGATTACTAATAATATAAATCATGAAGATAAGGTCAAAATTTTTAAAAAAATATAGCAAAAGTCATACATCACTTTTTTCAATCCACATCATTTGATTGATTTTCAATTAAAAATATATAACAGTAAAATCACATATATTCCTTTTTATTATACCATTACAAATGATGAGCTCACAGCATTCACCTCAAATCTTTCCCTCTTAAAAGGCAACAAAATGAAACTCGGAAAAAGAAACCGATGACCTGCAACTCCCCTTCCGAGCTTCTCTGTTCACCTCGAAGGACTCACCGACTTCCATGATTTTATATATTTCTCTTTCATTTTCTTTTTTTTTTTTTTCTCCAACGCGCGCCCCTTCTCTTCCCATGCGTCATCGCACCCATTATCCCCATGAGCACTACTATTTCCTTTTTTTTTTTTCTACCATTTTCCTTTTCCTTTTCTTTATTTCTTTATTTCATACTCAATTTTCGTCGCTGCCATCCCACCACATCAATGCTCGAAGTAAGTGGTCCCAACGTTGACGATGGATATAATGCGGCGCCCCTCCTCCTCTTTTCACACTTCCTCTCTTTCCACTCTTCCAAGTGCGAGAGGGCAGTTTTTCTCGAAGAAACGTAATAAATCATGTCATGGCATAATTTTACAAGCTTCTTATCAGCATACTCTCCCAATTATCTTTATAAAATTTTGATAATTCTTTCGTAATTTATATTATTATCAATATTCAGATTTAATGTAAATAAAAGTTAAGCTATTAATTAAATTTTATTAAAATAATTTTTTAAAAATTTAATTAAATCATATACTATGATTAGATACATGAAGCTTTCGTAAACTTCCTCAGCAAAGTCAGGGCATATCACTCATTATTCGTAAGAAGAGAGATGAGACGGAGATGGAAACAATTGCAGACCACGTTGCTTCGGAGTTTTCAGAGGTGGCCAATGATCATTGGGGAGATTACGTTACAGTAAGATGAACGGTAATAGGTCCATGTTGCTTCATATAATATTTATAGATAAAATTCTAAAAAATTTATTTTGAAATAATTAGAATATTATCCCAACCACTTTCAAATTCATCGGAGAAATTACACGGACGTTGTGTGAGGGAAATTAGTGTTGATCTCTCTTTTCTGTTTTTTATTTTGCGATCACGTGTACCATCGGATTTGTACCGTCAAGTTTACTAATGTGATCAATGCTCAGAGTTGATCTTTGGGTTATTATATTTGATTTTTATTTGTCAGTGTGATCTTTAAATTTATCTCATTATTATTTTAATGTATCTGCAAGTTTAGAATCGTTCTTTTTCACAAAGTCGTCTAATTCTTGATGTAAGAGTGTATTTATTTTCTTTCTTCTTAATTTCTTGTATTATTTTTTAAATTTTAATTTCATCTTATTTCTATGTGACATAACCTTCCCTTCTTCACGAAAACATCATATCCCCAATTGGATAAGTTAGTTCGTGTGGATTACTTTCTCTTATCAATAAAAACTTCCTCCCAATAAAAAACTGTGGAAGAAAAACTGTGGCTGCAGCACTGTGAATAATGCTGATGGGAAAATGTAGCTACATTACTATAGACAATGTTGTAGTCACGTCACGGTGCTTCAATAATATTAAGGGGCCCGTTGGCAGAGAGAGAGTAGATAATGTTCACTTCCGCAAGAGGGGCCTTAATTTGAAGATATTATTGGGAGTATTGTTGCTTGGGCTAACATGGAAATAGCATTGATTTTCAAGAGGTTCTTTGTCTGCCTTTCGTTTCTTATCCATTCAGTCCCCATGTCTTTGTCATGAATGGAGCTTCTAGACACAATGGATTTTCTGAATGCAACTCCACTCCTACTTTAAATGATGTCCATTTATTTGGTTCTCAAAAACTTCTCTAATTATTGAAGTGATCAGATACCTATCGAAGGGGGCATTGCCTTAGACAGTCAAAGGAGAAGACCATGTTAAAGCCATTTATTTGTCTGAGCACGATACCTAAGATTGGAGTTAAGGACAGGGACTATGTTGAATGGTTGGTAGAAAGGCCTCAGAAAGATAATTTTACATCTTATAAGAAAAATACCATAGAGATCTCCCAAGTGATTTTGCAATTTTTATTCATGGATCTCCATATAAAACACAACAATGTGATAGATTCAAAAGTCACTTACTATGAGCTTGGATATTCTTGGTAGAGGGCATGATGATAGATACCTTTGAAATCTGAATTGTAACGTCTGGTAAGGTCTATTAACACCCAGGAATTCCTTCTAGTGAAAATTTTCCACCCTCCAAAAAAATTGCAATACTACTGCAACCACGTAAAAAGAGACTTCTCATGGTGATTCTCCTTCTTTCCAAAATTTATAATACTACAACAACCATGTAATATGAGATTTTTCATGGTAAAATTCTCCACCTTCCAAAAATTTACAATAAGATACAAAAATCATGTAAAAAGGGGTTCTTTATGGCAAATTTTCCTCTTTCCAAAAATTTACAATACTATAACAACCATGTAAAATAAGAAAAAAAAGTGTCATTTGGTATCTAAAGAAATGCATGAAATCACAAATAATATGAGATCCAAAAAAATTCACTCTTAATTCATACTGCAATCACAGCAAGAGATCCCATCTCAAGAGTCCATCGAATAACTTAATTGGTGAGTAAACTTATATCATCTTAGTGGAAACGACAACTTTCCAATTTGAATCCCAAGTAATCTGGATGGATATATTTGTAGGTTATTTATCGATCCCTCCCACGTAAAATAGGATCCCATCTCATGCTCTTTGAAACCCCTTTGGTCTCATCTCAATAAGGGCACCTAAATTAGACTCATTCAACATTTAAGTTGAACTTGAGCCAAGTTTCAACTTGATTTCCTTAACGAAGCTCAAGTAAATAACTTGGTTTGTCGCGGCTTATGTCTACACACATGCATGTATTTATATGTCGGTGTATACGTGCATGGGTATATGTGTTCGAGATAAAAAATAAATTACCTATGGCATATCTAAAGATAAAAAAACCATGCACCTAATTAGGAATCTATACCATGCATTGTGGATGATTCAGTGATCCGTTATAGAAGTTAGTTGATTTGAGGAAATTAAGGCAATATGAGAACGAATAGGGGTGTCGAAAAATAACCTGACATGATCACAGTGCCTACTGTTTATGACCTGAAAGATGAAAGTCGAACTCGATGTATTTGACTCGCTAGGAAGGTCTCATGTGCGAAATATGACCAATTTCGTTATGACCGAGTGCTCAACTGTAGAATCCAAATCAGCATATCATTGGACCTTTTTGGTCTGTGGATCAAGTTACAGGCGAGCTATGCTTGCAGATTCTGTTGTTTTATGAGTTGGATCTATCCCAGCTAGTTTAAGGTTGGATTTAGCATGAACCAAGGTGGTCGAACCGTGTGACCCTTGTGACACCCGACCCAACTAAAGTCAGAGAGAGTTCATTTTATTCTTCAGGACTTAGGTTGGGTCAAGGATTTGAAATTTTTACTAAGTCAAGCTTATGTTTATAGGTTTCGGGTCGGGTGAAAATAGGCTTGATTTCGATGTTTGAGTTGGATTTTTGAATTAAATTAAAAAAAATCCGTTAAAAGTTCATAAAATTTATTATAATTTATTTTGGTGGATTTTTAAATAAGATTTAACAAAATTCATTAAGGTTAATTTTTTATTATTTTCTAAGTAACGTTTTGTCAAGCTCGTTATGACCTAATTTAAAATTAAACTTATAATCATAATAATTATAATGCTCATCTTGGATGTAAGGGATACCTAAGCTGCAACAAATCATAATAACTTTTTATATTAAATGAAATATAGTAATACTCTATGATAATCTTATAACGTTGTAGATAGTACTACCAACAAAATATGTTACTAAATGAAATATAACTAAAATAAATATATTATATTAGAAAAAGTTAAAGATAATTGTGATTGGTGTGAATAAACTTAAGGGTTGGAGAATGGTGGGGTGGATATTATATATAAATGAGTCCAATGAGCTTATTCCAATTTTTTCACGTTTTGGTAGGGTCAAGTTTAAATCTAATTTTTTTTAAAAATTAAGGCTTAGGCCTGACCCGTATAATATTTGGGCTTGGGTCGAGTCGGGTTTTTCCGTATTGTGTTCGGGCTAGGATCGGGTTGGGTTGACCCAATGTTCCACCCTACCCTTAGGTCCCGTTTGTTTCACGGGATTGGGTTCCATGTTCCGCATTTGGCTTCCATAATCTTAAGGTGGGCCATTCCGAGATTGAGCCCACTTACCCGAGATTGTCTAATCTTGGGGGGAGGCGTGAGATTGTGCAATCCCTTGGTTTCATCTCTCCTAGGATTGAACATTCTCCACACTATCCCACCAACAAATATTTTAACTAACCAAACAGAGAATTAATTCCTTCATTCCCTTGATTTGACCTAAAAGTGTAAACAAACATAAAACAACCACAATCTTAGGATTACCTCACAATTCCACCTACACAATTTACAATCCCTCAAATCAATCCCTACAAACAAATAGTGCCTTAGGCATTGTTTGTTTGCAGGGATTGAACGATATATGTTGCACTTATATCTTTTAATCTTGGGTTATAATAATCCCAGGATAGAATCCTCTATCCTAGGATTATCCAATTCTAGAGGGTGGATAGGAACTTAACAAGGGATTGTGTGAGAGAACACCCCCTCCTATCCCCCCAAATATCTAATGATTCGACTCATATTTTTTCCAAACACCAAAACTCACAATCTCAATTTTATCCTACAATCCCACCATCTACAAAATTAATCCCTCGAAACAAAACATATCTTAGGAAAGAGTGTGTAAATAATCACAAAGCATGGGAGGAAGGATTTCTATGGCATAGCCATAAAACATGGGAATAATCCTTAGTTATGTTATACATACTAGCTATTCATAGCTCCATGAATAACGTAAGGAATGATACAAGCGTTGTTTAGCAGAGAGATGGTTATCTTTTGTCAAAGGAATAAAATTCAATGTCAAATGATACAACTTATCTTACTCTATCAATCAACATCAACATTAGGCTTTCCCATTTCATCATATTAACACTAATATATATTAAAATATATTCACTTCAACATAATATATTCATTAAAATATATTTACTACATTACATTAACGCACTCATACACACATCATAATGTTAAAAAATTATCCACTAACATTACATCACAATATTAGAAGGCTTCACTCTTTCTTGCGGCCATCTCCCTCCCCTTCCTCCGTCGACGGTCATCGATCGAACACAACGCCCTTCCTCTGCCAATCACCAGAACCTCACCGAACGCCCTCCTTGAGGGCCTTATGAAATGTGGTGACGGGGGGGGGGGGGGGGGGGAACTGGGCTTGGAGGTCGCGTGCTGGCGAGGAACATGGTGGAGGCTGCTAGCGATTGGATGGCCAGTGTTACGACCCAGTTCCCAAATCCCTACAGAACACGAGAATCGGATCGACTCGACTGATCCCAAGACCCAGTCGTCCAACGAGAAAGTAACCAAAAAGCAGTAAATAAACTGTTGGTGCTAGAGCACCATGATCATTTGTTTTGATGATAACAAAACACGTGTTATTTAACATTTGCAATTTGAGTCCTAGATTTCAGGTCAATTGCAAATGTGGACGTGTTTAGACGGAACTCGAGCTCGCATCCAGGACGAATTGGAGGAGCTTGACGGAAAACAGAGGAGGTTCGCGTGGAGCGACAGATTGAAGATAGAAGACAAGAAGAATAGGATAGATTCTTTTTAATCCTTTCATGTACTTTTATCTTTATTTTTCTTGCTCTTTATTTTCCTTAGAAAATTATGTTAAAGAGCCTCAAAGAACCCTAACAGTAGTCCTAGGAACACCGGCACAACGCTAGGATACTTAGGTTTTCTGTAGAATACGTAGAAAACCAATATAGGGTTCAAACAGCACTTCCAGACGTCTAATTCCCAAATCAGACGTCTGATAAAGTATTTTAAGACGTCTGACTGTTGTTTCAGACGTCTGATAACTGTTAGGCTGGAGTTAGTATTCTGTCTAATGAAATCAGACGCCCAGACCTCAGTCCAGACGTCTTAGAAGACGTCTGATGGATTTGCCAGACGTCCAATTAGTGGACCGTTGGTTGGCTTAGCAAACACTCAAGATTATGACCGTTAGAGTCTTATCAGACGTCCATAGGACTTACCAGACGTCTGATAAATGACCGTTTTGCCTCGGCTGACCCAAAATCTCTTCTCAAAGATTTTCTAGCTGTTGCAACGTTTGGAAATCCATTCCCACAGTAAAAGTTGGTTTCCAGACGTCCAGACATAGTACCGGATGTTCTATATGTCGTCTGATGGACTTGAACAAAAACCCTGTTTAGATCTGATTCAAGTCAGGAGGAAACCCGCATAGAATCAGACGTCTGACCTTGAAATCAGACGTCTTAAAGTGGCCTTCCAGACGTCTGATGCCAGAGTTAGACGTCTGATTACCCTGTCAAGTGTAATCATTGTCCTGATTTCGGCCTGATTCTCTTGGGCTTTGTTCCCAACGGCTATAGAACCTTTCCCAAGCCTTCCAAAGCCTTCCTAAGGCCTCTATAAATAGAGGGGAGCCTTTGACACACCAACACACACTTAGAAACACTAAGACACACCAAGAGAAACACAAGACACACTTAAGCAACATAGTTCCACTCTCTTGTGTCCTAGCTAGCTCTTGCTCTCTAAGCTCAAGCTCCATTCCCTTGAGAGCATCAAGCCTTCACGCACCCGCTCTCCCGCCGTTGTCTACGAGAGCGACATTGCGCCGTTGCGTGGCTCACGCACCCGCGTCATCGTCGACGCACTCCTTGCAAAGGGGAGTTTCCTAAATCCTATAGAAGCTTAGGTTTATTACTTTGTTGGCTCTATAGGTTTGTTGTTTATTTTATCTTTGTTATTTGGTTGGGTATTCGCTTTGCGAATTCCCATCTCCTTCGTGGGACAAAATCCTTCTCGTGGAGAGAAGGGGTTGAGGAACGCTACCCTCGTACTTGTAGCGTGGTTGTATTGAGGTTGAATCACCCTCGTTTTAAAGTGATTCGGTTAGTGAATTTGATCAACTAGGTTGATCGGAAAATCCTAACTCGAGAGGGTTAGGTGGTGGTTTTCACCCGGTTTGGGTTTCCACATAAAAACAATTGTGTACATTGTGCGATTGTCTTTTTGTGTGATTGCTTTTTTTTGTGAAAATTATTTATATTTTATTTCCGCAATTTATTACGTCACCCCTCCTCGAAGGGAAAACTTTCAATTGGTATCAGAGCAGGTCTCGCAAAATCGGCGTTACAAACCGGCGAGGATCTAGATATGGAGGGAAAAGCATTCGTGTGCACCGAAGGACACGATACCTCGCGACCACCATACTTTGCAGGTATAGATTTCATTTATTGAAAAAATCGTATGACTATGTGGTTGCAGGCCTACGACTTCCGGGTGTGGGAAAAATGCGAATCCGCATTTTTGATTCCCAAGAAACCCGCTAAAGGTTACTCAGAAGATCAGGTTCGGAATCTCAACCTCAACGCAAAGGCAATGAATGCCTTGTATTGTGCATTGAGTCCGAAGGAATTCGAACAAATCCAAGAGTGCACCACCGCCCACGAGATATGAAGGAAGTTAGAAGACACTCATGAAGAGATAAGCTCAGAGGAAGAAGAAGAAGAAAAAGAAGAAGAAACCGCTTGCTTTGGTTTCATGGCCAGAGGAACCAACAGCGACAGTGAAAGCGGAAGCGACGACAGCGACAACGAGGTAAATTTCGATTTACAAGAAGCTTTTAATGAACTATTTGAGATTAGTAAATTACTTAAAATAGAAAACAAAAGTATTAAAAAGAACCTTAGTTTTCTTAAAAATGAAAATGATAGGTTAGAAAAATAACTTAAGGACATAGAAGCTAATCCTAGAACTGATAACCTATTATTAGAAAATCAAGACCTCATCTATGAAAATAATAAATTGATTGAGGAAAATGATAGTCTAAAGTTAGAAATCTCTAATTTAAAGACTAAGATGAGTATTATAGAAAAAGAAATTGCATGTCTTAGGGAAAACTCCAACAAATTAATCAATAAAGTAGATAATTTTTATAGCCCTAAGGTTGAGAAAGGATCTCCATCAAGGAGACCCGCTAACAGATCCGGATCCAAGCCCACTTGGATACCGAAAAAAGAATTAGAATCTTGTTTTGTAGGGTTCAGGGATGACTACAACACGAAGGACTGGACCTACAAGCTCAAAGCTGGTCAACTCAAGTTGGGAGAACTAAGGAGTAGACCAAGGAGGAGAACAAGAAGACCGACGAGACGGCGAACAAACGACGGACCCGCCGCACGTCGACCACCAGATTGGAGACCGGCGCCGATGCCCGGGCCTCCAAGCTACGGATGGGAGCCCCATCCGATGTGGCATCCACCACCACCATTTGGGCCATTTTATTGGCCATGGTCGGTGAGGTAAAACCCTTTACCTTATCTTTTTATCATAAGCATTTAGATAGGGGGAGTTAAAATTAATGAGCTAATTGTCAATTTTTAAGGGGGAGATATAAGGTAGCTAAATTTCCTTTAGTAAGGGGGAAAAAAATAATAGCTATCTCATTGTTACAAAAAAGGGGAGGACATTACCTTTGTCAAAAGAAACTCATAGAAGAGCATGTTTTAAGGGAGAGTTATAGGAAATGTAAAATCAATTAAACCTTTTTGATAATGTCAAAAAGGGGGAAGATTTTCTGCATTATTATGTATGGTTTTGTTATCATCAAAAAGGGGGAGATTGTTGGTGCTAGAGCACCACGATCATTTGTTTTGATGATAACAAAACACATGTTATTTAACATTTGCAATTTGAGTCCTAGATTTCAGGTCAATTGCAAATGTGGACGTGTTTAGACGGAACTCGAGCTCGCATCCAGGACAGATTGGAGGAGCTTGACGGAAAACAGAGGAGGTTCGCGTGGAGCGACAGATTGAAGATAGAAGACAAGAAGAATAGGATAGATTCTTTTTAATCCTTTCATGTACTTTTATCTTTATTTTTCTTGCTCTTTATTTTCCTTAGAAAATTATGTTAAAGTGCCTCAAAGAACCCTAACAGTAGTCCTAGGAACACCGGCACAACCCTAGGATACTTAGGTTTTCTGTAGAATACTTAGAAAACCAATATAGGGTTCAAACAGCACTTCCAGACGTCTAATTCCCAAATCAGACGTCTGATAAAGTATTTTAAGACGTCTGACTGTTGTTTCAGACGTCTGATAACTGTTAGGCTGGAGTTAGTATTCTGTCTGATGAAATCAGACGTCCAGACCTCAGTCCAGACGTCTTACAAGACGTCTGATGGATTTGCCAGACGTCCAATTAGTGGACCGTTGGCTGGCTTAGCAAACACTCAAGATTATGACCGTTAGAGCCTTATCAGACGTCCATAGGACTTACCAGACGTCTGATAAATGACCGTTTTGCCTCGGCTGACCCAAAATCTCTTCTCAGAGATTTTCTAGTCGTTGCAACGTTTGGAAATCCATTCCCACAGTAAAAGTTGGTTTCCAGACGTCCAGACATAGTATCGGATGTTCTATATGTCGTCTGATGGACTTGAACAAAAACCCTGTTTAGATCTGATTCAAGTCAGGAGGAAACCCGCATAAAATCAGACGTCTGACCTTGAAATCAGACGTCTTAAAGTGGCCTTCCAGACGTCTGATGCCAGAGTTAGACGTCTGATTACCCTGTCAAGTGTAATCATTGTCCTGATTTCGGCCTGATTCTCTTGGGCTTTGTTCCCAACGGCTATAGAACCTTTCCTAAGCCTTCCAAAACCTTCCTAAGGCCTCTATAAATAGAGGGGAGCCTTTGACACACCAACACACACTTAGAAACACTAAGACACACCAAGAGAAACACAAGACACACTTAAGCAACATAGTTCCACTCTCTTGTATCCTAGCTAGCTCTTGCTCTCTAAGCTCAAGCTCCATTCCCTTGAGAGCATCAAGCCTTCGCGCACCCGCTCTCCCGCCGTTGTCTACGAGAGCGACATTGCGCCATTGCGTGGCTCACGCACCCGCGTCATCGTCGACGCACTCCTTGCAAAGGGGAGTTTCCTAAATCCTATAGAAGCTTAGGTTTATTACTTTGTTGGCTCTATAGGTTTGTTGTTTATTTTATCTTTGTTATTTAGTTGGGTATTCGCTTTGTGAATTCCCGTCTCCTTCGTGGGACAAAATCCTTCTCGTGGAGAGAAGGGGTTGAGGAACTCTACCCTCGTACTTGTAGCGTGGTTGTACTGAGGTTGAATCACCCTCGTTTTAAAGTGATTCGGTTAGTGGATTTGATCAACTAGGTTGATCGGAAAATCCTAACTCGAGAGGGTTAGGTGGTGGTTTTCACCCGGTTTGGGTTTCCACCTAAAAACAATTGTGTACATTGTGCGATTGTCTTTTTGTGTGATTGCTTTTTTTTGTGAAAATTGTTTATATTTTATTTCCGCAATTTATTACGTCACCCTCCTCGAAGGGAAAACTTTCATAAACTACATTCACCATGCAAGTAATTAACAGTAACAAAGTACAGTAGTAAAGAAGTAACCACTACAGTACACACCACCATAACAGTAGGAAATTTTTAAACAGGTACAGAATTACGAAGTTTACAATAAAGAGTATAAAAGTGTAACAAAATACTCACTATTACAGAAAATGGGTACAACAAAAGTACAACTAATGGGCTCTACTAGGCCCAGCACCATCCGCAGCAGTAGGCTCTGGCTGCTCAACACCTGGACCTGAAAAAGGTGGTAAGTATGACACGTCAGCGAAACGCTGAGTAGAGTGGCAACCAGCTAACTAAGAGAAACAGTAAATGTGGACAGGTAGCTATTATTTTCCATTTCTTTCTTTATTCAACTAGTTATTCTTTCTTTCATCACTTGGTTTATTTATCAGATCTTTTTCTTGACCTCGAATGTTCCTCGCGGGAACGATCTTGATTGTAGTCTTTTTCGAAGAGTAGAAGTAGCACGTGGTGCTCTCCTGGCCGGGAGAGTCCCCCGTGGTGGTCCTACCCTCAGTCAACCACCCCAAGGTCGCTGATAGACATAACGGTGACTACGGCATGTGCGATAAACGCACGGGTAGCTACCCCGCACTGGCACGCGGTCAATTATTTTAGTTAACGGGTGCACCCAAAGCACAGCACGGAACCAATATAGGGCATATCCCTCTAAGTAACAGGGGTCTAGCACTTCCACAGTAACCAAACAGGGGTCTCGCCCCTCCGCAGTCTGCGCACCCTCGCCTGACTACCCTGGTTTGCCCAGTGGGCCTAACAAGTCGGTGTAGGACGGCTAGCGGAACCCCAGGCCCCGTGGGGTGGCTAGCTCTCTCCCTACACTAGTAGCTCTCCCCGGTACTGTGTACGCGAGGGCCACAGAGTCGGTACAAAGTGGCCAGTCCTAACCCCGGGTCCCAACCCTAGAGCGGCTAGCTCCGCTCTGCACTAAATAGGGGAACAGTCGCTCTCCTTGGTACTCCGTACTCAAGGGCCAGCTTACTTCCCCATTCACATTTCCAGTTCCATTCTATTTATTTCCAAGAGCTCTACTCCTAATTCCCCGTAGGGTTCATGCTCATGTTTCTCAGGCCAAGCCATATTATGTTCATCATTTTATGTTTATTCGCAGATAGCACGTGTTTCCAACATCCAATCTCTCTTTTCCAATTTATATACAGGCAGCTAGTATTTATTTGCAAACAACAGAAATTACATGTAACAGTACTCTACATTTCACATGCAGCTGTTATCCAATTACAGGCAATTATTATTATTCTATCTACCCATTCAAGACTACAATTTAGGCATTTAATACAATCGTTCCAGAGTTTCCAGTCCTAGGATTCATGCCATACCCTAGGATCTATCATTTAATCCAGATATGCATTTATGTTTGTAATTAACTAAGGGAAGCCACTTTATCCGCAAAATCGGGAGTAATGGGGGCGTGTTTTATGCAGGTCCACGTGGCTCCGCAACCCCCAAATCCGTAACAAAACGAGGTCCTAACACAAGGATCAACCACAAGAAACCACTCAGAATATGATAAAAAGCATTCTAACGAGTAGAGGAACTTATACGAAGAAGAACGAAATCTTAAACGCGGAAATCGGACCTCGAACGGATCCTAAATGGGTCAAAAATGACAACTCTGATTCAAATCATACGTCTGGAACATCTTCTAGACGTCTTAAAAGGAGTCCAGATCCATACCTCACTCTGTGCTGCTCCTCAGACGTCCAGGGATCTTGCTGAACCGTTTGGACCTAGTTCCAAACGTCCGACAATCCCTCCGGACGTCTGGAGACGCTCTCCGCTGTCTGATGACTTGTCCAGACGTCTGAATCTCGTGGGAGGGCGTGTCCCGCGCCTTCCCGAAGTGAATCTTGTACGCGTACGCAGAATCTCTCAACACGGCACGCAACAGACGTCCGCAAAAGGAAGCGTAGGAGGCAAAATGTACCTCTCAGTCGTCTAGAGCTTCCTCCAGACGTCCACGTCCTCTGGATGTAGGTCCAGACGTCTGATTCTGGAAAAAATCCCAGAATCAGAACCTCCTTCATCTTCTTCCTGCTGCGCACGACCTCGCCGCGCGTCCGCTGCTCTAGCTACAACAACGTCGAGGGAAACCTTCCCAGCATAAAGCTTCACCTCGCGCATGCCGACTGGCCGCGAGCCTCTCCGGCGAGCTCCCTCACGGCTAGCGCGCTCTCTTCTCTTCCCTCTCGCTGCTCTTCCCCTCTCCGCCGCTGCACTCGGCTGCAGCTGCTACCCTCGCTCTCGCTCTCGCGCTGGAGGAAAGGGGAGACAGATGGATGTGGGGTGGCATAGGGGAGAGGAGGGGAGTATTTGTAGGCGCGAGGGGAATAGGTCCTGCAGGTCGGCGAGGGGAGAGAAAGAGAAGAGGCAGCACGCGCTCAGACTTGCAGTCGTACGCATGCAAAAATTTATTTCCAGACGTCTGGGAAGGTGTCCAGACGTCTGGACCAACTCCCAGACGTCTTAAAGGGTTTTTGGTAGCACGGGTCTTAACAACATAACAAACTCAAAGGAAGTTTCGTCCCCGAAACTTGCGCTAACTAGGGTGCGGAAAAAGAACAATACACGCATAACAAATTCAAAGAGGACCGAAGTCGGTCCGAAAAGACGTACCCTCTGGGTACCGCTCTCACATCGCCACCTCAGGCTCCCAGGTAGCCTCCTCGTACCGCTGGCTCCTCCACAAGTCCTTCACCAAGGGTACCTGCTTCCGTCTCAGACTCCGGACGGTTCTATCGAGAATCTGTACAGGCCACTCGGGGTAGGTCAGATCGTCACCTCGACGCTCTCGTGGCTCAGAACGTGACTTGGATCGGTGACGTACTTCCTGAGGTTGGACACGTGGAACACGTCGTGCACACCAGAAAGCTGGGGAGGAAAAGCAACCTGTAAGCAATGGGTCCAACCCGCTCCAGGACCTCAAAGGGTCCCACGAACCTCGGCGCGAGCTTCCCTCTCACCCCAAACCGCTGCAGACCCTTCATGGGCGAAACGCGAAGGAAGACGTGGTCCCCAACCTCAAACTGCACCTCTTTACGTTTCCGATTTGCATAGCTCTTCTGTCTGCTCCTGACAGTGCGGAGTCGCCTGTGAATCTGCTCGATCACCTCCTGACTTTGTCGGATCAGCCTGGGGCCAACCTCCCACTTGGTCCCCACCTCAACCCAACTCAAAGGCGCCCTACACCTCCGTCCGTACAGAGCCTCGTAGGGTGCCATGACAATGCTCGAGTGATAGCTGTTATTACATGCAAACTTCGCCAGGGGCAAGTGCTCCTCCTAAGAGCCCCTCTAGTCCAATACACAAGCACGCAAAAGGTCCTCAAGAGTCTGTATCGTGCGCTCAGACTGTCCATCCGTCTAGGGGTGGTATGCTGTACTGAACCTCAACCGTGTCCTCAATGCTTGATGAAACTCAGCCCAAAATTGGAACGTAAAACGGGTATCCCATTCGGATACGATCTCCCGCGGAACTCCGTGTAGATGTACCATGTCGCGGATATACCTCTTTGCCAACTGTGCTGGTTCCAAAGTGACTCGAATCGGTAAGAAGTGTGTCATCTTTGTCAATCTGTCAATGATCACCCAGACTGCGTCGTGTCCTCGCTGGGTAACAGGCAAGCCCACCACCAAGTCCATGGTGATGCTCTCCCACTTCCACTCTGGCACTGGAAGTGACTGTAACGGCCCTGGAGGCCTCTGATGCTCGGCCTTCACCTGCTGGCACACTAAACACTGCTGTACGAATTCACCTACATCCCGCTTCATTCCCCTCCACCAAAAGTCGCGTCTCATATCATGGTACATCTTTGTGTTTCCAGGATGTATGGTGAACCTTGAGCCGTATGCCTTAGTCAGGAGCTCTCTCAACAGCTCCTCGTCCATGGGAACGCACAAACGTCCCCTCATGCGTAGCACCTCGTCTGTAAAGGAGAAGTCCCCAGGGTCTCCTGACAGCACTCTGTCACGCAACGACTGCAAGTACGGGTCCGCCATCTGTCCTGTGATGATGCGATCTATCAGCTCTGGCCTCGTCTGTCGTGTCACGATCACTGCCCCACAGTGCCCCAGTAACTCCAGAGGTCGCCAACTGCCCATCTCCTCCATGAGGCTCCAACTCTGCGCTTGCAAGCTGGCTAAGTGAGCGGGCGCCTTCCGGCTCAAGGCATCAGCTACCACGTTGGCCTTCCTCTGGTGGTAGGAAATGCTGCAGTCATAGTCCTTCAGGAGCTCTAATCAACGTCTCTGTTTCATGCCGAGCTCCTTCTGATCAAATAAGTATCTGAGGCTCTTATGATTTGTGAAAATCTCAAAGGTCTCATCGTACAAGTAGTGCCTCCAAGTCTTCAGCGCGAAGACGACAGCTGCCAGCTCCAGGTCGTGGGTAGGGTAGCTATGCTCATGGGGCTTCAATTGCCGCGAAGCGTAAGCGACAACGTGACCCCTTTGCATGAGCACACCCCCTAATCCCTGCAAAGAGGCGTCCGTGTACACAACGTACCTGCCACTACTGTCTGGGATGGAGAGCACGGGAGTCGAAGTCAGCCACCCCTTCAGCCCTGAAAACACGCCTCACAAGCGTCTGTCCAAGAAAAGGGCACGTCCTTCCAGGTCAACTGTGTCATAGGACGTGCAATCTGCGAGAAGCCCCTGATAAACCACCTGTAGTAGCCTGCCAGTCCCAAGAAACTGCGGATCTCAGTAACTGTACGCGGTCTCTTCCACCTGAGCATTGCCTCAACCTTGGCTGGGTCCAAAGCCAAGCCATCCCCGGAGATCACATGGCCCAAGAAGGTCACCTCCCTCAACCAGAACTCGCACTTGCTGTATTTGGCGTACAGCCTACGTCGTCTCAGTGTGTCTAAAATCATCCGCAAGTGCTGTTCGTGCTACGCCTGATCTCGAGAGTAGACCAGCACATCATTAATGAATACTACCACGAACTGGTCTAGGTACGGTCTGAACACCCGGTTCATCAAATCCATGAAAGCAGCGGGGGCTTTGGTCAACCCAAATGGCATGACCAAAAACTTCGTAGTGTCCGTACCAGGTGCAGAAAGCTGTCTTGGAGACGTCTGCCTCCCTGATCCTCAACTGATGATACCCAGACCTCAAGTCTATCTTGGAGAATACCGTGGCACCTCACAACTGGTCAAATAAGTCGTCAATCCTCGGCAGCGGATACCTGTTCTTGATGGTAACCCTATTCAGCTGTCTGTAGTCCACACAAAGGCGTAGGGTACCATCCTTCTTCTTCACGAACAATACCGAGGCTCCCCACGGAGACGCACTGGGCCTCACAAAGCCCTTCTCCATAAGGTCCTGCAACTGAGACTTGAGCTCTCGCAGCTCAAGTGGTGCCATCCTGTACGGTGCTGTAGAAATGGGGCTGGTCCCCGATACTAGTGAGATCTCAAACTCGATCTCACGCTTGAGCAATAATCCTGGCATCTCATCTGGGAATACGTCGGGGTACTCTCTGACCACCGGGATACTCTGAAGGTCTGCCACAGGGCTGGGCAAGGTCTGCCACACAAGCCAGGAAGCCCTCACACCCCTGGCCCAAAAGTCACGCCGCCCGAAGTGCAGAAATGCACCTGAAGCCTCCATCCACTGGTTGCCCGTGAAACTCGAAAGAAGGCAACTCCGATATGGAGAAGACAATCTTCCTCTCTAAACAGTCCACCAAGGCGTGGTACGCAGACAGCCAGTCCATTCCCAGAATCACGCCAAAGTCCTCCATCTGTATTACAATCAGGTCAGTGGGAAGGCTGTGTCCCCCAACACTTACCTCACAACCTGTGTAAACCTCCTTAGCTACAAACAGCTGACCACCCAGACCTCTGATCACAAACGGATCCTCTAACAACACACAGTCTATAACGACTCGATTTCCCGAATCCCTACGAGACACGAGAATCAGACCGACCCAACTGATCCCAAGACCCAGTCGTCCAACGAGAAAGTAACCAAAAGAGCAGTAAAATAAACCACATTCACCATGTATATAACTAGCAGTAACAAAATACAGCAGTAAAGAAAGGAAATACTACAGTATACACCACCACAACAGAAGAGAAATAAACATGTACATAACATGAAACTTACAATAAAGAGAGTACAGGGAGTAACAGAAAACTACTCACTACAGCGGAAAGAAAAGTACAAAAGGTACTACAGGTAACACTACTGGGCTCTACTAGGCCCAACGCCCTCTGCAGTCGCTGACTCTGGCTGCTTAACACCTGGTCCTGAAAAGGTGACAAAGGTGACACGTCAGCGAAACGCTAAGTAGAGTGGCAACCAAAAGCTAAGAAAATAATAAGGTGGACAGTAGCTGTTATATTTTTAATCTCTTCCTTTATTTTTTCATTTATTCATTATTGAATTATTTCTCAGATCTTTCTCTTGATCTTGAATGTTCCTCATGGGAACGATCTTGATTGTAGTCTTTTCCGAAAAGTAGAAGTAACACGTGGTGCTCCCCTGGCCGGGAGAGTCCCCCGTGGTGGTCTTACCCTCAGTCAACCACCCCAAGGTCGCTGACAGACGTAACGGTGACTACGGCACATGCGATAAACGCACGGGTAGCTACCTTGCACTGGCACGCGGTCAGTTGTTTCCGTTAACGGGTGCACCCAAAGCACAGCACGGAACCAGTATAGGGCAGAGCCCTCTCAGTAACAGGGGTCTAGCCCCTCCACAGTAACCAAACAGGGGTCTTGCCCCTCCACAGTCCGTGCACCCTCACTTGACTACCCTGGTTTGCCCAATGGGCCTAACAAGTTAGTGTAGGAGGGCTAGTAGAACCCCGGGGCCCGTGGGGTAGCTAGTGCTCTTCCTACACTAGTAGCTCTCCTCGGTACTGTGTACATGAGGGCCAAAAGTCTGTACAAAGTGGCCAGACCTAACCTCGGGTCCTTGGGGCGGCTAGCTCCGCTCTGCACTAAACAGGGGGACAGTTGCTCTGCTTGGTACTCCGTACTCAAGGGCCAGCTCACTTCCCTAATTCCATTTCATTCACTTTCTAGGAGTTCTACTCCTAATTCCCCGTAGGGTTCATGCCCTTTTAACTCAGCCAATTTAGGTTTCACCGTTCCAGCTTTATATTCATATAACCCATGTTCTCAACCGTATTTATTCATTCATAACAGGCAATTGTTAACCAATTTATAGGCAGTTATCATTTCCTTTCCACTTTTCCAAGACTGCAATGTTTATATATTCAACTTGTTTTCCAGTCCTAGGATTCATGCCGTACCCTAGGATCTATCATTCAATCTAGTTTTCCAGTCCTAGTATTCATGCAATACCCTAGGATCTATCATTCAATCTAATTTCTCAGTCCTAGTGTTCATGCAATGCCCTAGACTCTATTAATTGTTTCATAATTATACAAATTTTGTTAAATAAATTAAAGGGCCACTCTACCCGCGAAACCGGGAGTACTGGGGGTGTGGTCGGCAATCCCGCGCGCCTCTGCAACCCCTAAAACCGCAACGGAACGGGGTCCTAACACAAGGATCAATCACAAGGAGTTTCTCAGAATAGTATACAATTATAGTAAACAGGTAGAGGAAATAAATCTGGAAAGAACAAAACTTGAAACGCGGAAAACGGACTCCGAACGGACCCTAAACGGGTCAAAACGACGAGTCTGCCCAAAATCAGACGTCTGGAACTCCTTCCAGACATCTTAAAAGGTCGATCAGGTCATACCTCAGTCTGCGTAGTCCTTCAGACGTCCAGAAGCCCGCTGGATCGTCTGGTCCTAGTTCCCAGATGTCTGATTGTCACCCCAGACGTTTGGAGGTCCTCTCCGTCGTCTGGTACTATGGCCAGACGTCTGATCCGTGTGGGATGGCGAGCCCTCGCGCCCTCCCGAATAGAACCTGTGCACACACACACCCGCTCTCATCACGAAGAGGCGCAGAAGAACGCGGCGGACGGCTGCATGGCCGTACACGTGTAAAAAGAAGAAGGTAGGAAAATATTGTACATGTCAAATGTCTGGACCTTCCTCCAGATGTCTTCGGCGTCGTCTGGACATAAGTCCAGATGTCTGATTCTGGGAAATTTTCCCAGAATCAGTACCCTTTTCTCTCTCCGCTCGCGACGCACGGCCGTGCCGCGCCACGTCCGCCTGCTGCCCGAGCTGCAGCAGCTCTTTCGCACCACCCCACGCTCGCTGCTCTCCTGTCGGCCGGCTCTAGCTGCCCCGGCAAGCTCGCACCTTCGCGGTCGAGCTTCTACTTCCTCTCGCAACCACCCCTCCTTCCCGCACGCTCGCAGCAACCGCTGCTGCCGCTCTCGCTCGCTCGCGCTCTCGCTGGCAGGGAGAAGGAGAAGAAGAAGGCGGTGGAATGAGTGTGAGGGAGAGGGGGAGCGGTTTTATAAGGCAGCCGCGGGGAGAGAGGAGGAAAACGGCGCCTACAGGGAGAGAAAGAGAAAAATGAAGGTGGCAGGTTCAGTCTGCACGTGCAGGTGCGCAGACGCAAACCCGTACTCCGAAAAAATTTAATACCAGACATCTGGGAATGGTTCCAGACATCTGGCCAGACGTCTAGGACACTTCCCAGATTTCTTAAACTACGTCTGATGCCCATGTTCGTAACACAGTCCTGCCCCAAACTAACGACAAAACTGGTAGCGACAAACGAGTGTGTGGCGCCGAAATAGAAAAGCGTGTAAACAAGTCTGCCGGAAACTGTAACTATACCTGCCACCACTGATCCTGAAGCTTTGGCATCCCTGTGTCAGGGCGTTGATACGCCCCTCAGCCTTGGGTGTGGATGAAGTAGGCACACTCTGCGTCGGATGCGTAGCCGCTGGTCGGTACCCTCCCCGCGACTGCGGTCCTCCTCCTCGCGCCTGGAAACTGCGACCTCCTGCTCGCCCTCCAGTGCTCGACGCGAGGAGCATCTGCTGGCCTCCTGCCCTAGACGGGCAGTTCCTCCTGATGTGGCTAGGCTGGCCACACTGGTAGCAAAGGGGGACTCGACCTTCGCCCTCAGTGGGTCCCTGCTGACGGCTAGGCGGGGGTCCGGTGCTAGCAGCTGGCCCCTGTCGGGGGCCCCCAAAGGCCACTGACGGCCCCGCAAAGCATGATGGCTCTCCTGCGGGTGCCACGTGCCTCCTCTCTCGTTGGCCCTGTGAGAAGTCGGGCTGGTAGGGTCTCTTCCGCCCGCTGTCAGTTTCACGTGCGGACGGGTTGGTCTCTTCATACGTCATAACTGCCTCCACCACCCTCGAGAACGTAGGCAGCTTCAGGGGTTTGACATACCCCTGAATAGCAGGCTGGAGCCCCTCGGTGAACCACCAAAGGCGCTCCTCCTCGATAGCCACGCCTGTCGCTGCGAAACGAGACAGCTTCAGGAAACACGTGCGGTACGCGCTCACGGTCATCGTCCCCTGGTGGAGAGTGTGGAACTCCCGCCTCCTCTGGTTCTGCCACGTCTGAGGGAAATACTGCTCGCAGAAGAGGGTGACAAACTGGTCCCAAGTCGGCTCATCCTTCTCCTGATCCCTGACCGCCCTCCACCACCTGTGTGCCGCGCTCTCCAACTGATATGTGGCAAAGGCCACGTGGCACTCCACAGGGAGGTGAAGGGTGTCAAACACCTTCTCAATCTGCTCGAGCCAGTTCTTCGCCTCGGTCGGGTCCTCATCCCCCTTGAAGGAGGGGGCTTCAGCTTTCGGAACTGTCCGAAAAGCTCGTAATGGCGCTGAAGTGGAGAAGCCGGTACGCCTCTAGGTAAGGAGGACTCGTGCTCTGAAGTGCCGGAAGAGGGTGGGGGCGGTGGAGGGACACCCCCTCCCCCACGTCCAGCACTGTGTCCATCTCGCGGTCCCACAGAGGACTCCCCCTCCGTAGCCCCAGGGAGAGGTGCTCGTGGCGGCAGGTGAAGCTCCTCTCGTACGATCTCTCGTATCAACTGAGCGAGGTCCTAGGCCTGAATGCCTGGGAGTAGTGGCTGGTCCACTGAGGCGTCGGGCTCAACGCGCCCGCCCCTCCGACCTCGTCCTCGGCCGCGTCCGCGGCCAGCCTCACTATCTCCTCGTCGAGGCATCTTCTGCAAGGAGACGCGAACACGGAACAGAAAAGACGTCAATACTAACCGACATTTGACGAAGGAACCCTAAAACAAATGTCAAAAGGTACATTGTGGTGGTTACTCTAGTTACAAGCACGTGAATTGGTTATTTTCCAACTAGTTGGTTCACTTCTAGGGACGACCTTGTTCTGATACCATCTTGTTACGACCCGGTTCCCGAATCTCTACAGGACACGAGAATCGGACCAACTTGACTGGTCCCAAGACCCAGTCATCCAACGAGAAAGTAACCAAAAAGCAGTAAAATAAACTACATTCATCATGCAAGTAACTAACAGTAACAAAGTACAGCAGTAAAGAAGTAACTACTACAGTACACACCACCACAACAAGAGGAAATTTTTAAACAGGAACAGAATTACGAAGTTTACAATAAAGAGTACAAAAGTGTAACAAAATACTCACTATTATAGAAAACGGGTACAACAAAAGTACAACTAATGGACTCTATTAGGACCAGCACCCTCCGCAGCCGTAGGCTATGGCTGCTCAACACCTGGACCTAAAAAAGGTGGTAAGTATGACACGTCAGCGAAACGCTGAGTATAGTGGCAACCAGCTAACTAAGAGAAACAGTAAAGGTGGACAGGTAGCTGTTGTTTTTCATTTCTTTCTTTATTCAACTAGTTATTCTTTCTTTCATCACTTAGTTTATTTATCAGATCTTTTTCTTGATCTCGAATGTTCCTCGTGGGAACGATCTTGATTGCAGTCTTTTCCGAAGAGTAGAAGTAGCGCGTGGTGCTCTCCTGGCTGGAAGAGTCCCCCGTGGTGGTCCTATCCTCAGTCAACCACCCCAAGGTCACTGACAGACGTAACGGTGACTACGGTACGCGCGATAAATGTACGGGTAGCTACCCCGCACTGGCACGCGGTCAGTCATTTCCGTTAACGGGAGCACCCAAAGCACAGCACGGAACCAGTATATAGCATAGCCCTCTCAGTAACAAGGGTCTAGCCCCTCCACAGTAACCAACAGGGGTCTTGCCCCTTCACAGTCCTCACACCCTCGCCTAACTACCCTGGTTTGCCCAGTGGGCCTAACAAGTCGGTGTAGGACAGCTAGCGGAACTCTGGGCCCCGTGGGGTGGCTAGCTCTCTCCCTATACTAGCAGCTCTCCCCGGTACTGTGTATGCGAGGGCCACAGAGTCGGTACAAAGTGGCCAATCCTAACCCCGAGTCCCAACCCTAGGGCGGCTAGCTCCGCTCTGCACTAAATAGGGGGACAGTCGCTCTCCTTGGTACTCCGTACTCAAGGGCCAGCTCACTTCCCCATTCACATTTCGAGTTCCATTCTATTTATTTCCAGGAGCTCTACTCCTAATTCCCCGTAGGGTTCATGCTCATGTTTCTCAGGCCAAGCCATACTATGTTTCATCATTTTATGTTTATTCACAGATAGCACGCGTTTCCAACATCCAATCTCTCTTTTCCAATTTATATACAGGCAGCTAGTATTTATTTGCAAACAACAAAAATTACATGTAACAGTACTCTACATTTCACAGGCAGCTGTTATCTAATTACATGCAATTATTATTATTCTATCTACTCATTCAAGATCGCAATTCAGGCATTTAATACAATCGTTCCAGAGTTTCTAGTCCTAGGATTCATGCATACCCTATGATATATCATTTAATCCAGATATGCATTTATGTTTGTAATTAACTAAGGGAAGCTACCCTACCCGCAAAATCGGGAGTAATGGGGGCGTGATCGGCAGGTCCACGTGGCTACGCAACCCCCAAATCCGCAAAAGAACGAAGTCCTAACACAAGGATCAACAACAAGAAACCGCTCAGAATATGATAAAAAGCATTCCCACAAGTAGAGGAACTTATACGAAGAAGAACGGAATCTTAAACGCGGAAATCTAACCTCGAACGGACCCTAAACGAGTCAAAAATGACAACTCTGACTCAAATCAGAGGTCTGGAGCATCTTCCAGACGTCTTAAAAGAAGTCCAGATCCATACCTTACTCTGTGCTACTCCTCAAACGTCTAAGGATCCTGCTGAATCGTCTGGACCTAGTTCCAGATGTCCGACAATCCCTCCGGACGTCTGGAGACGCTCTCCGCCGTCTAGTGACTCATCCAGACGTCTGAACTGCGTGGGAGGGTGTGTCCCGCGCCTTCCCGAAGTGAATCATGTACGCGTACGTAGAATCTCTCAACACGGCACGCAACAGACGTCCGCAAAAGGAAGCGTAGGAGGCAAAACGTACCTCTCAGTCATCTGTAACTTCCTCCAGACGTCGTCTGGATGTAGGTTCAGACGTCTGATTCTGGAAAAAATCCCAGAATCAGAACCTCCTTCGTCTTCTTCCTGCTACGCGCGACCTTGCCGCGCAACTGCGCCTACGCTGCTCTAGCTGCAGCAACGCCGGGGGAAACCTCCCTAGCACAAAGCTCCACCTCGCGCATGCCGACCGGTCGCGAGCCTCTCCGGCTAGCTCCCTCACGGCTAGCGTGCTCTCTTCCCTTCCCTCTCGCTGCTCTTCTCCTCTCCACCGCTGCACTCGACTGCAGCTGCTGCCCTCGCTCTCGCGCTTGAGGAAAGGGGAGACGGATGGATGTGGGGTGGCGTGAGGGAGTGGAGGGGAGTATTTGTAGGCACGAGGGGAATAGGTCCTGCAGGTTGCGAGGGGGGAGATAGAGAAGAAGGCGGCTGGGTTTCAGTCTACGCACGGCACACGCTCAAACTCGCGGTCGTACGCACGCAAAAATTTATTACCAGACGTTTGGGAAGGTGTTTAGACGTCTGACCAAACGTCTGGACCAACTCCCAAATGTCTTAAAAGGGTTTTGGTGGCACGGGTCTTAATAGCCAGTACCAGGGAAGATGCGTAAAGGAGGTTGTTTGCTTCTGATGCTGTGAGCATGGCCACTTGGTGGTGGTCTGTAGGAATGCGTTGGTGTGCCTGTGGTGCGAAGGTTTGGGGCATTAACGCACTTCGCGCAAGAGAAGGGCAGAACAGGAGACTCGTGGACATGGCAATTGGGCGTTGGATTGGAACCCTAGCATGATCGGGCAGAGGCAAAACTCGAGTGTCCACATGAGGAGAGTGGTCGCGTAGGAGGAGATGCGAAGGGATTTCTAATGGACAAAGGAGGGGAGGAGCCCCCCTCCACCTCCCTCACGACCGATGATTGACGTGGAGGTCCCGTTGACATTGGATGTCTTCGTGGTGGAGAATGTCGTTTGTGGGGTGGTGATCTGGGAAGTCTTGTGTGGTGATGTGCCGTTGGAAAAGATACTGGTGTTGGTCACTTCTCTCAATCTCTCTTCATCCCTTTGGAAGGTCTTTATTCTGGGTGCAACTCATTTCTTGGCCTTCGGTCTGGTAGAGACCAACGTAGAGAAGTTGAAGTTCCATACCACCACTGTGGATGACCTTTCGGTCCTTTGGAGGCTCGTCTCCCCCTTCGATGGTGCACTCCTCAAAAGGCCTCCGTACAGAGCGACCATTAGAAGTGGGAAGGTGGTCATTTGGGGCTACCTTTGCACCTTCGCTCACTTGAGATGGTGGGTCAAGTGGTAGCGGGTTTCGACGCAATCAAGAACGGAATGTCAATTGGCTTAATGGAGGGAGATAGAAGCACGGTTAAGGTGGAGGTCCTGTTGCGACATGGTGGGGGGTTTCCAAACCTTATTATGTTGAGATGTGGTGGAATGTCATGGTTACTTCGTGTGGAAGTGCGAGTCCATCTGATCATAGGAGGGAGGGCAGATGGAGGGGTGAGGCAAGTTGATCGTGGGGTGGCAGAAGAGATGCGGTGGAGAGAAGTGGTACATGAATCGGGGGGAGGTGAGTCAGGAGGGAAGAAGAGAGAAGAAAGATTGACGACGAGGATGAGGGCATGGGTGACATGGAGGAAAAAATGGAGGAAGAGCACTTTAATGAAATGATGGTGCACGAAGGTGGAAGACAAGGCAAGGTGCAATCCGCAATGGCTGAAGGATCATAGGAAACACCTCATTTAGAGGGCTTAACCTTTAGAGCTATAGAAGGAATGTCGTATAAGGTGGGGTCATCAGCAAGGAAGGGAGAGGGATTCTGTGGATGTGGAAGACATAATTTGAGGAATAAGGGATCAATGCATTCACCTACTACAACAGATGCAGATGTGGTTTCAAATATTTTGAACGTCATCCGATCTCCACCAGACGAAAAGGGGAAGCATGTGGTCTCATGCTGAGAGTGTTGTCTTAGAACCTGCAGGAGTGGTGGGTGGATTGTAGCTTATTCCAGGAGACACACATTGATATTGATGATTTATCGGGGTGGCATCCTGACTTGGGCAGATTTGTTCATCCTGACATGCAGGTTGGTGGCATCCTCTTATGATGAATGGGGCGGCTGACCTTAGATATGTGAAGGCAACTGGGAGGGTAGGAAATTTTGGTATTTGGTGGAAGAAGAAAGTTTGTTAGGTCACAAATTGGTGGGCAGATTCGTTCATCCTGACGAGTAGGTTGGTCAGATGCAGTGCTAGCTTTGTCTGCTATGTCACCTGTGTGTATGGACCTTACACTCAAAGTGAAAGACCTGGTCTTTGGGAGCAACTGACGATGGCTATGGAACGAGTGCAAGGGGGAGCCTGGTTGGTCAGAGGGGATTTCAATGCTACATTATCTTTTGCTAATAGACCAGATGGACTCACGAACTCTTCCACCTTTGGGTTCCAGTCTGTTATGTTAGAGTTAGACTTGCAAGACCTGCCAGTGTCTGGTGCTACGTATACATGGAGGAATAGCAATGGTCAGATGTCCAAGTTGGACAGGTTCATGTGCAACATGAACTTGTTGGACTCCTTCCCTATGGCCTCGATAGTGGCACTGGAGAGTCCCTTCTCAGATCATACGCCCATTCTATGGGAGAGTGGAGAGGGGGCAAACTCACACACTTATTTTAAATTCCAACGGTCATGGTTGAATGAAGACGAGTTTAGTGAGATGGTTACCTCTTGGTGGGAGACCCAGGAGTTGCAGGGGACAGCTACCCAACGACTTGCTGCAAAGTTGAAGGGGTTGCGTCTCCTGTTGCTTGAATATAAGCAGTCTAATGCAACTGCTAGAAATAGAAAAAGGAAGGGTGCTTTAGAGGGGCTACGACAGCTTGACGCCAAGGAGGAGGGTGGGCCACTATCTGTAGTTGAGACACAACAAAGAAGAGAGCTCTAGACAATCATCACTAAGGAGGATCTGTAGAGAGAAATCAATTGGCGTCAGCATTCTCGTCAGTTGTGGTTGAAAGAGGGAGACACTAACACCAAGTTCTTCCATGGCTTTGCTAGTGCATGCAGAAGATTCAACCTGTTGTCTGTGTTATCTTATGAAGGGTAGAAAGAAGACTCAGAGCAAGGGATGTAAGAGTTAGTGACTCGCTACTTTTTCAATGTCACCTGTGCCGGGCCAAGGGGCTAGTGGCGCCTTAACTCCTTAGATATGTCGTGTATTGGGGAGGTTGAAGGGGACAGACTTTGTCGGCCAATTAGTGAAGAGAAGGTGGTGGGGGCAATGAAGGGCCTTAAGGCTGAAGACTCCCCAGGTCCAGATGATTTCCCAATGTTATTCTACAGAGAGCTTTAGTTGGTGGTAGGACCAAAGGTCATGCAGGTGGTGGCGGAGTTCCAACGGGGTAACAGTGGATTAGAAAAAATCAACAAATCCCTACTTTTCCTACTACCAAAAAGTAAGGTGCGGTGGAGTGTTTAGACTTCCGTCCGATTGCACTTTCCAATTCTATCTTCTTAATAATTGGAAAGGTGCTTACTAATAGGTTGCAAAATGTCCTTCTAGAGTTGACCAGCTCGGTTCAGGCTGCTTTTTTGAAAGTGTGCTCTCTTCAGAAGTCATTCATACTGGTACAGGAGATGGTCTTCGAATTGGTGAGAAGAAGGGTGTTACGACCCAATTCCCAGATCCCTACAAGACCCGAGATTGGCTCGCCTCGACTAATCCCAAGACCTAGTCGTCCAATAAGAAATAACCAAAAGCAGGAAAATAAACCATATTCACGCATGCAATCTAACTAAGCAGGAGAAACATACAATGCAGTAAAGGAAATAGAACAGCTGTCTCAGTACATATCACCACAACAACGGAAAGCGGAAATGAAACAAAAGTTGCAGAACAATAACTAAGTGTCCATTATTTACTACAACAGTGGAGAAAGGAAAGTACTGAAGAAAAACTACGGTTGGACTCGACTGGGCCCAGCACTCTCTGCAGCTGAAAACTCAGGCTGCTCAACTCCTGGTCCTGAACAGGATTACGAAAAAGACAGAGTCACCGAACGCTAAGTAGAGTGGTGTTTACATTATTTAAGAGCAAGTACAGTAAAAGTAATAGTAGGTTTATTTCTCATTTCTATTTATCTCATTTATGTGATTCTATTTCATCTATTTCTCAAGTATCCAGGTATTTCTTAATCTTGCATGTTCCTCGTGGGAACGATCTTGATTGCAGTCTTTTCCATAGAGTAGAAGGTACACGTGATGCTCTTCTGGCTGGGAGAGTCCCCCGTGGTAGTCCTACACCCAGTCAACCACCCTAGGCTCACTGTCGAGACGTAGTGGTGACTACGGCATACGTGATAAGCACATGGGTAACTACCCCGCACTGACATGCAGTCAATCGTTTCCGCTAGCGGGTACGCCAAAGTACAGCATGGAACAGTATAAGGCCTTGCTGATGAGAACCTCATCATAAACCCTAACTAGCCCAATCTAACCCAGATATGTGCGAAAAAGCTCCTACATGACCCAAAGAAAGGCTTAACTCAGAGAATTCTGAGTTTAAGGATAAAACAAATCATAAGGGGTAAAACTGTAATTTCACCAATGCAGTTTGCAAACAGGGTAATTAAGGGTCCAAACACAGGTCAAACAAGCTTAACAAGAAGGAAAGTGGGATGATCTGATCTAAAAAGGGTTGTAGCAACTTCCAGGAATTAAATGACATTCTATAACCCTAAAATAAATCCACTTCAATTCATGAGGTTCGAGGTAGGATAAAAATTAACTAAATCCTCTAAAATTCATATAAAAATAATCTCTAGGGTTTAGAACCTTCAATTTGGCCTTAGAAACCTATTTTGACCTAAAAAGGGAACCATGCCCAATTAATAACTTAATTTGGGTTTTTACGTAAATTGACTGGTCAAACATGGTCCAACTCAAAATTAAAATTCACCATTAAAATCCTTAGGTTCAAATTGGTCTTGTATAAAAACTTGAGCCTAAAAAGAGATCTCATTGACCGACTTTACAATTTGATCATCTTCATTTACTTTTTGACCCTTATCTTTTGAAACCCTTGCATTTAGGCCCCTAACTTTTCATCGTTCTTTGCAGAACGGTCATCTCTGCAACTTCTGCGCAGCATCATACTCCGGCGACCTTGCGCGGAGCATGGCACTCCGCAGGGCAGGGCTACCGTCCTGCAAAGCAGAAGCGGGGTTCCCTGCGACGTCCTCTGTCGCAGGGACTCGCCCACGTCCTTTGCCGACCACCATGCCTTCCGTATGAACGCGCGGAAGGCATGGGTGTCATCTCCGACCTTACTTTGGCGAGGCTGGCATGACGCCAGCACGCCCCTCCCTCTGCGCCAACCCCTTTATAAGGAGCGGCACACCTTGCCAACTCCGATAAGCTTCCTCTGGCGGAGAAATACCCCACCCTTCATCTCTTCCTCCTCCGGTCAAAGCGCCTGAAGCTTCCGGCGATCTTCTCCTCCTCCTTGTCGCTCCGCTGCCCTACCTGTAGCAGAGTTTACTCTGCCCTATCGTCCGCGCTAGGCCGTACCAGCTAGCGCTCTCCGACTGCCCCCTCTTCGCCGATACCCTCCTCCTGGGTACCCTCGTCCCCAGCTCCGACAGGCACGAGTCGGACGTTGCTCTCTCCCCCTTCGTCGACTAACTAGGTATAGAGTTTCCTTTCTCTCTCCCTTGTATTTTCCCCTATTAATTTGCCATTTCAACCACCCGACTGCCACTGCCCAACTCCATCTTCCCCACCTCCGGTCACCTTCTCCGGCGAGGCCATCCCACTGCCACAGACATTCTCACCCCTCGCCGACCAGCCCAGAGGCTCCCCCTCACTCCACTCGATCATTCCCCCCTCTCCATTCACTGTTAATCACCGCTCAACCACCTCCAGAACAAACCCATCTTCCCGCGCACAGTTTGACCTAGGTCTACTGCCACACGCGTTCTCGCACCTCGTCGACCCCCGCGTTAGCTTTTCCACACTCCGGCGTAGCTTCCCACGATATCTGACTTGGCCGAGAGGCCGTCTCTGTGTATTCAGGTCAGCAGCCCCTCACCGCCATTGTTGAGCTGCTACAGCACCTTCACTCGCAGCTCCAGGCTTCCTCCAGCCCAGGCGCGAGTCCTAGGTGGCGCGGATTGCGTCTGAGAACACGCCCAGTCCTGCAATTGGGTTGCAAGCCTTGCGGCTTCCCCAATTGGCAGCACTGTTCGACCTGACAGGAAGGACTGGTCGTCCCGACTTCCGGAAGCATTGTGGGCCTATAGGACCGCCCACAAGACCCAATTAGGCATGTCTCCCTTTAGACTGGTGTACGGAAAGGCATGCCACCTTCCCGTCGAACTGGAGCATAAAGCCTATTGGGCAGTACGGAACTGTAATCTGGATCTTTCTAAGGCTGGGACCCACAGAAAACTCCAAATCAGCGAGATCGATGAATTACGCATAGACGCGTACGAGAACTCGCAAATCTACAAGGAGCGGGTTAAAGCCTTCCACGACAAACACATCTCGAGAAAGATCTTTCATCCTGGTCAAAAGGTCCTACTCTTTGATGCCCGACTCAAACTCTTCCCAGGAAAACTGAGATCTAAGTGGGTCGGACCATATTTGGTCCGACAGGTTTTTGGAAATGGAGCAATCGAAATCAGTCCACTCAGCCACGATTCTGAACCTTTCATCGTGAATGGTCAGAGACTCAAGCCGTTCATTGATGTAACTTCTACTGATTTGGCTGAAGCATCTTATATCCTCCTTTCCCCTTGAGCTTATTGCGCCCAGCCGATGGCGTAAAACTCAGCGCTTAACGGGAGGCAGCCCGTCATTCTCTTTGAAAACCTGAAACTTGTTCTGACACCTTTCAGCACTTGAAGTTCACCCTTATAGACAGCCGACCCCAACTCAGATGTTCGCATCTGAGATTTGAAATCGTCCGCAAAAAAATTCAACCCGACCCATCCACTCACCCAAATTTCTGTCTTAAGGAATGAACTAAGACCCCCTAGGTTACAATGAGGACATTGCAAATCTTAGGCATGGGGGGGTAGGAAAGTGCAAAAACTTGTAAGAAAAGGTTTCAAACAAAAAATTCACATATGCCAAAAATACCATAAAAATTAAAAAAAAAAAAAAATTTCGAAAAAGAATAAGAGGAAAAGAGGAGAAGGAAAATTTTGTGAAGGAAACAAAATGAAAAAGGAGCACAAAATTATGAGAAAAAGTGATAGTCATTAGTAAGGAACTAAGGAATTAACCTAAGTTCTAGACCTCATTCAAGAAAATAACTGAAAAGTGCATAATGAGATTAGTAAGAATGCAAACCTTAGGCATTCTTGAATAGACTCTTAGTACCCATTAAGATCTGGACACTCCTCAAGAGGTTGAGGAAAATGAAAAGCTGAAGTATTAGGTCTAAGGCTTAGGGAGTATTCGGCCTCGTTAACTAATTTTTGGTTTACGGGACTCAGTAACCTAAGCACCCTAATCTCACACACAGCCTGGTTCAGTAAGCGTAAAAATCAGAATCACGCAGAAGCGTCGCAAAAATCTGAAAAGAACACCTAGAATAGGAGCGGCCGATCAACACAACTTGATTTGGACGAGTTCCCAGCGCGGAGAGGCGGGAAATCCCCTCGAAGATGCGTAACAAAATATCATCTCCTCGGTGCTTGTCTCTTAGGATATTTACATATCCTACGGGGGGCATGTAAGCACTCTGCTGGTTCAGATTCCATGGATGGCATTATCTCGAAGTGTCAATTGCCAGGGTCTGGATTCGGCCACGGAATACCATGGATGGGATTATCTCGAAATCTCAATAGCCAGGGTTCCGGGGGTTGCCATGGGCGGTGCTATCTCGAAGCATCGATCGCCAGGAACCCTTGAGGATTGATGATGGGAGCAAGGAATCTGATACAGACCGTGTTGAAAAGCCAATCCTAGGCTAGAACTAAAAAGAAAAAGAGAGAGAAAACTCTCCAAACAGAAAAACTTTCTATCTCTCTCTTACAAAACGCACTGCGAACTGAGCCAGGGCTAAAATCATTTCAAGCACGGGTGCTTTAACCACGAAGTCCAATAAACCTTAGGTTAGTTCTTGCGGGCCTTAAAAACCTTTGCTAAAAGACTGAGGCTAAGGCTAGACAGATTTGGATCTTGATTGGTACTAGAGTACCTTTTAGGCCTATGGTCAGCATTCTAACCTAATCTATGCTCAAATAAAAAAGGCACTTATCTAAAACCATTAAAAACTTCATGGTCTAGAACAAGGGTTGAAACCTTAAGTTTTTGCTAAGGGACTAGCAAAAGCTAGGCATGGGGGTATGATGAGAACCTCATCATGAGCCATAACTAGCTCATTTTGACCCAATACAAAGGATAAAAGCTCCTACATATCTCAAGGAAAGGCTTAACTCAGAGAATTCTGAGTTTGAGAAGAAAACCAGTCATAAGGGGTAAAAGTGCAATTTTACCAGTATAATCTGCATACAGGGTAATTCAGGGCCCAAACACAGGTCAAAACAGCGTAATAAGAATAAAAGTGGGATGAGATGATCTAGTAAGGGCTACAGCACTTCCAAGGAACCAAATGATAATCTGTAACCCTAAAACAACCCACTTCAATTCACAAGGTTCGAGGCAAAGTAAAAATAGAATAAACCCTCTAAAATTCATAGAAAAATAATCTCTAGGGTTTAGAACCTTCAATTTGGCCTTTAGAACCCATTTTGACCTACATTGAGAACCATGCCCAATTAATAACTTAATTTGGGTTTTTGCGCAAATTGATCGGTCAAACAAGGTTTAATATGAAAATGAAATTCACCATCAGATTCCTTAGGTCCTAATTAGTCATGTATAAAAACTTGAGCCTAAGAAGAAACCTCCTTGACCGACTTCACACTTTGGTCCTCATATATTTACTCTTTGGCCCTCAACTTTTGAACCCTCGCATTTTGGCCCCTAACTCTCCTTCGTTCTTTGCAATCAGGTCCCTCCTGCAAAACCCTGCCAGCACCATGCTCCGGCGACCTTGCGCGGAGCATGGCGCCGCGCAGGGTGAGGTGGGGGACCTGGCAAGTAAACCGGGGGTGCCCTGCGTCGTCAGCCGTCGCAGGGGCACCCCCCTGGTCATTGTAGCCCACCATACCGGCCGTGCGAGGGAGACACCCCCCGGGTATGGGTTCGTGTTCCGACCATTCTCCGGCGAGGGAGACACGTCGTCTCCCTCCGCCTTCCTCCCTGTTTTATCCCTATAAATACCCCCCGTTGCTCCACCGACCAGGGTAGCCTGGATCTGACGGAGAAAACCCCCAGCTTTCTTCTCTTCTTCCTCCGGCAGACGCTCACCAGCTCCGGCGGCTTCCTCCCCCTCCACCTCTTCGCTCTGCCGCAATACCAGCAGCAGAGACTTCCTCCCCTGCTCTTCCCGCGCCACGCCGCATCCAGCTGGCGCCTCTCCGGCTCTCTGCTCGCCGCCGCCCCTCTCCCTGAGCATCGTCTTCTCCGGCGGCAGTCGATACGACTGTCGCCCTGTTCCTCCCCCGTCGTCCCTGCAAGTAAGCTAGAGCTACTCCCCTTCTCCTCCTCTTTCTTTCCCCGCTTTCAATTTATTCAATTAAGCCCTCTACCGACCCTGACCACCTTCACCCCCTTCGCCTCCGACCACCCTCCGGCGAGCCGTTCCCATCACCTCAGCAACCCACACGGTTCGCCGACCCTCACCGCACCTCCGCCTCATCACACTGAGCACCCCCCACCCCTCCACTGCCACTCCACACCTCCGTAACACTCCCCCGAACAAACCCATTCCTCCGGTTGCAGTCCGACCCAGGGCTGCCACCAGACACCTCCTTGCGGCCTGCCGCGCAGCTCCTCACCTTCGCCGTGCCACGGCGAAGGTTCCCCAGTGGTTTGATTAGGCCGCGAGGCCATATTCGTGTCCGACAGGTTTTGAGGTCCGACCGCCATTGACGCACATTAAAGCAGCTTCTCCCGCGCTCCAGGCTTGAGGACGCCAGGTCTCCAGCTGCTGCGGAGTACGGGGCGTCGTGCGAAGGCAGCCAGCCAGCAACTTATGCAGATAGAAGCCGCAGCTGCAGAAGCCAAGCCGCGGTCTCCCAGCAGGCGCACGCGAGGAACGGTCTGCGTTTAGTCCCACATCGGTAAGCCTCACACACGTTCCACTGTTTAAATCGATTTCGTGCACTAGCCTCATTGCCTCAGTACACGGGGTGAGGTCCCCTTACACCCGCCCGGTTACCCGGTCTCGTCCGCGCTCACGCCTCGCGGACCTGACCCGACCCGACTTAGACTGACCTGCACTCCTCGCCCACCACGCACGCCGGTGGGCCTGGACCCGGGCCTGACCCGAACCCGATTACCCGGTAGCTCTGGGAGAGCTTTCCCAAGAGTGGTTTCAGAGAGAAAGAGAGACGCGGGGGGGGGGGGGAGGGTAGAGTAGGTTTTGCCTCTTGACGAAAAACTCTGAAGTGTGCAGGCCAAAGAAGAAGAAGGAGCTGTACTGTAGCAAATGCATAGTTAAGTCGTCGAAGCACCGGGTCATACGACGGAAGGTCAGCAGCCAGCGCAGGAAAGAAGGCAGGCTGAAGAAAGAGAGAAAAGAAGAGCAACGGCCAAAGCAGAAGAAGAAGAAAGGAAGACTTAGTAGCTGAAGCTCTGCAGCCAAGGAAGAAGAAGAAGGAGATCTGAAGAAAGAAAGGAAGAAGAAACATTCACAGAAGAGACTGCAGAAAAAGAAGAGAGGCCAAGACAGAAGCTAAGGAAGAAGAAGAAAGGAAGACTTAGTAGCTGAAGCTCTGCAGCCAAGGAAGAAGAAGAAGGAGATCTGAAGAAAGAAAGGAAGAAGAAACATTCACAGAAGAGACTGCAGAAAAAGAAGAGAGGCCAAGACAGAAGCTAAGGAAGAAGAAGAAGATCTGAAGAAAGAGAAAGAAAGAAGAACATCACAACAAATTCTTTCCCTCTCTCTTTATTTTGTAAAAGAAACATGTATATTTCTAGAATACGACTTGCTCCCTGAGTTCGACCTCGGGAACTCTTTCATTTTCCGAGTAAAAAAATTTATATTTGAAATGTTGGTAATAACCGGCTTTACTACAACGTTATAACAAAACCAAAACCCTCAACCCGGTTGCCGCGACGTTTCAAGTTCCCTCACTTGCGGGCGCGAGATTTGGGAGGTGGGACTTTAGCCCACCTCAGAAGTGCGTGGCCAAGCGCTTGCACTTAAATTAAAAAAGTGTCTAAGGCTGATCGCCTTCGAACATAGGGGTCAGGTCCCTCCCCCGCACGCTGTGCGCCACGCGCTCGCTCGCCCTCGCCCGCACTCACACCCCCGGGTCTGGGCAGGATCCGATTACCCAAACCGTGCACTCCTCGCCCACCACCGCACGCAGGTGGGCTTGGTCCCAGGTGCGAAACCTGCACCCGATTACCTGGCTCTGGGAGAGCGGTCCTAAGAGAGAAATCTGAGAAAGAGAGACGCGGGGAAGGGTAGGGGTAGGTTTTGCTCCAAGCCTTGTGTGAGCGTGCAGGAATAGGAGAAGGCAGGAAGGAAAAGAAGAAGAAGGGCAGTGGCCGAAGCCTTGGCCGCTCAGGGCAGCTGAAGAAGAAGAAGTGAAGGAGAGAAACAAGAGAAGAAAAGAAGGAAGGCACTGTAGCAAAGCCACAGATAAGTCGTCTGAGCACAGCATCAGACGTCGGAATCACCACAGCTGCAGAAGGAAGAGAAGAGAAAAAGAAGAAAGAAGATCACCTTAGCTGCCGGCCAAAAGAAGAGGAAAAGAGAAGAAGGAAGCAGAGAAGAAAAAGAAAGAAAGAGAAGAAAAGAAGAAGGCACAGCCACAACTACAGAAAAGAACAGAAGAAGGCAGGAAGAAAAGAAGAAAAGAAGAAGAAGCCAGAGAAGAAGAAGAAGATCACCACGGCCGCAGAAGAAGAAAAAGAAAGAAAAGAAAAGAAAGAAGAAAGGAAGAGTCTGCAGGAGAAAGCAGGGAAAGAGAAGGAGATCAGCTGAAAGAAAAAGGACGGAAAGAAGAGGAAGAGAAAAGAAGAAGAAGCCAAGAGAACTCTCTCTCTCTCTCTTATTTTTGTAACCTAATTGGGAACTTTTATACTTCTAGAATTCTAGTTGCTCCCTGAGTTCGACCTCGGGAAAACCTTGTTCCGAGTAAAAAAATTTGTAATAGTAATCTGGTAGCTATTTTGTCACATACTACAACGATTATAAACCATAAATAATCATAACGACAAAGCACTAGCTCAAAACAAGCCAACCTCCTCCTGTCACTATTTTTGGCGCCGTTGCCAGGGAGCAACGGCTATTCTAGAAGCTATAAAATCTCTATTTATGAGTTTCTAATAATCTCCTCTCTCTTTTGTGTGCAGGTACAGGAAAATCAAGAAGCAGCCGCACAACAACCACTCCAAGGACAGGTAACTTCTATTCTCTCACTATTAACCCCTAAATTCTAAAGAGGAAGAAAAAGAAAAGAATAAACAATATAGGTATAACCTGTCTTTCATACCTAGTAACAGCTGCATATTTTCAAAACACTATTCCTGCACACACTATTAAGGGTATTTAAGGGCTAACACCTTCTTGCCTGAGCCCTAATTACCCAACAAGGAGTCAAATGGACCAAGTAGAGACAACATAGGAATTAACACTAGGGTTTTAGAGACACACTCCTTAATCAAGAATTGAGAAATCCCAAAAGAAGTGTGCCTAAGCCATTGATTGAAAATACTTATTCAGAAAAACCCTAAGCAATTGGCTCTCTAAAAACACTTGAACCCTAAAAGATAAGACCTAATAGGCTCTCAAAAGAACTAGCGGGTGAAGTTGACCTCTTGGGTCAACCAACCTTCAACTTAGGTCACTCTTTGCACTCAAAAAGCCTAAAGTTCAAGTGAAAATCTAAGCACCCTGATCTTAAACTAAAAGTGGTAGACTTAAGAGGTCAAGATCCCCATTCTGGTCTATCTAGAATCTCAGTGACAAGAGAGGTCGGGTGGGGAAAACCCTGTAACCCGTGGGGACGCTCTACCGTGTAAGGGTCTTCGCGGGACTCACCCTCTTTGGCTGCCCAGGTAATTCTCAGGTGGTCGATCTTCTGATTAAGGGGTCCATCTGCCCCGCACCTCTATAGTCACCCAACATCTTGGGTGTCTTGATTGGGTCCAGCACCTACTAAACTCATCTCTTCCAACAGTATATGTTTGGTAGGAGGTCCTTGAAACCTCCTTTAGAACTCCACTCTCCTTGAGGCCGAGCCTCAGTACCCTTGTTTGAGAAAACAACATCTCACATCGACCTCTCCTCCGACTCTGAACCCAACTCACCTTCTTCTTCCACAATGGCTCAGCCAGTTGAGGAAGAGAACAATCTGGAGCACCAGCTCCAGCGACTCAATGACCTCTTCCAGAACTTTGTGCACCCACCGCAGCGTCCTATGATGCAGGACCATTATAATCCTGCTGCGGTGGCTATTGAGCCTCGAGTCAGAATCCCGACTGGAGGACCTGATTCTGAATTAAAGCCCAATATGATTCATGCCATACCCAAATTCCATGGGCTTAATTCTAAAGACCCCTTCCAGCACATTAAACAACTAAAACATCTGGCCCAGACTTTTGGGTCAGATGCACAAAATCGGGACATTCTCCTCATGAAGATGTTCTCCTTCTCCCTTATGGACAAGGCCGCTCATTGGTATCAAACACAGACCCGGCCGATCAACAACTGGAAAGAACTTCAGTCTGAATTTTTGAAGAAGTTCTTTCCCGTTGGTCGGACCAATGCCTTGGGCCGTCAGATTACCCACTTCACTCAGCAAACGAGAGAACCTCTCCATGAGGCATGGGATCGCTTTCAGGATCTCATGAGAAAGTGCCCCCATCACGGAGTTTCTAAATGGGAACAAGTCCAGTCTTTTTACCATGGACTCCGTGAGGATATTAGGCTTTTCGTCAATGCAACTTGCGGAGGGAATATCATGGGTCAACATGAGGACACCGTGTGGGAGATTCTCGAAAACATGTGTGAGAACTCCATCAATAATGACTCCATGGGACTATTCGACAGGACAAATACCCGCGCATCGACGAACCTTAGAGGAGCACACGAGACGCAGAGCCTGTCCGCATCAGTCGACCTGGAACTGATGGCTAGTCGATTGGACAAGGTCTCCATCATTGAGAAGAAGGTGGACAAGCTGACTCAGCACTTGCAGCGAGCCACCTCTGCGCATAGCTCCCTTGCACAGCCTCCTTCCACACGGGAGATTATGCAAAACATTCTCCACCGACCTTCTCCTGAGATGGATCCATATCCACCCCCATCTGATTCTCGGATCAGAGGGTCATCCGATCCTTTCTATACCAGCCAAGGGAATTCCATTCTCCCATTCTCTAATTCTTTGGAGGTTCCTCAGACCTGCGAGGACCTCAACACCATCCAGAATGATCCATTCTCCAACACCTACAACCCTAGATGGCGAAACCATCCCAACTTCCAGTGGGCGGGAAATTCCCAAACTCTGAGACTACCCTTTCAGCCCCGTCCACAACCCCCTCGTCCTTACCAGCCGCCTCAGCCTCTGCCCAACCCGACTTTTTCATCAGGGCCAAACCAGGACCAAATGTCCCTCATCCTTCAGACTTTGGCTGACATTCAAAGAACGAATGCGGCTATTCATAAACAACACAGGGACGAACTTACAGAGGTTCGAAATCAACTGGCCTAGTTGGCAAATTCTCGCCAACCGGGCACACTTCCTCCCCAACCTCTTCCTAACCCGAATAACGTTCCGACCCAGCGGCGCGTTATGAACCCAAACCCAGGCCAAGCACACATGATTTATCAGGCCCCCTCTATTCCTTCACCTGACGGGATGGAGGCTTCCACTTCTTATGCGGGCTATCAGCAGCAACCCATCTTATCCAACCCTAACCAAAACCAAGCAGGACTGAATACTGTAACGACCCGTAGTGGTAAGGAGACCCAAGATCCACCCTATCCAAACCACTCCAAGCCTGGTAGTGATCCCAACCCTAGGATAGTAATCCAAGACGTTCTTATCCCTGTCCCAGATCAAAGACCTGGACCTATCTTAGAAGAACCAACCAAGGTTCCTTTTCCCGAGGCCTTGACCAAGGGAAAGAAGACAACCAAGCCCGTGGCTCCTGAGGAAGACCTGGTCAAGCTCTTTGAGCAGGTCCAAATAAACATCCCCTTGATGGATGCAATTCGCCACGTACCGGCTTACGCACGATTCTTAAAGAATGTGTGTACACCTCAGCGTAAGCTGCGAACCAAGAGTGGGAGTCCAATTGTACTGTCAGAGCAAGCCAGCTTTGTAATCCTAAGCAGGCTCCCACCTAAGGCAAAAGATCCTGGTACTCCCTGATTTCCTGCAAAATAGGTGAAACCCAATTTGACAGAGCATTACTAGATTTGGGTGCTTCCATAAATCTGATACCCACATCCTTAGCCACCTAGAAGAATCCGAGCTAAAACCAACTGAGGTGACACTACAATTAGCAGATCGATCTCTAAAGTCACCTAAAGGGATTCTCGAGGATGTTATTGTAAGAGTGCGGGATTTCTATTTTCCTGTAGAGTTTATAGTCTTAGACATGGATGCACCTGAGAACCCTAGGGATACGCCGATCATTTTAGGGAGACCTTTCCTGGCCACTGCTAGAGCCAACATCAGCTGTGAGGAGGGCCAAATAGAGCTCAAATTTGGAAATCAAACCCTAAAAATTGATATATTTAAGGCCCAACAAGGAATCAATTGCGGTGTCATCGAACAGATTTGTGATATCAGGGCTTTGGTTGATGAAACGCATTTTGAGAATGACCTAATTATACCTCATCAACCACAGAAAGATCTTGAACCACAATTAGAGGAGTCAAATCCAGATTTAGACAGATCCATAACTCCTACCCTTGAACCTCACATTTACCCTGAACCACCTGCTGCTACTGATAACCCCGTCCTCGAACTGAAACCCCTTCCCGATCATATGAAATACATGTTTTTGGGTTATAATCAGACCCTTCCTGTGATTATAAATTCCAAGCTTACTCTTGAACAGGAATCCCGTCTGATTGTTGTTCTCCAGCAACATCGCAAAGCCATTGGATAGACTCTCGATGATTTGACTGGAATAAGTCCCTCTTATTGCACACATCATATTTATTCAGAAGAGGCCACACAACCTTCTCGTGAGATGCAGAGACGTTTAAACCCCAATCTACAGGAGGTCGTGAAAAAGGAGATCATCACGTGGCTAGATGCAGGGATCATCTACCTGATCTCCGACAGTCGTTCAGTGAGCCCCATTCAAGTTGTGCCTAAAAAGGCAGGGCTCACCACCATTACGACTGAAACCGGAGAAGTCATACCTACCTGATTAGCCAACTCGTGGAGAGTCTGCATAGATTACCGACGACTCAATTCCTCCACGAAGAAGGATCATTTCCCGCTACCTTTCATTGATCAGATTCTCGAGAAATTAGCGGAAAATCGATTCTTCTTCTTCCTTGACGAGTACTCCGATTATAACCAGGTAGCTATTCATCCTGAGGACCAAGAGAAGACCACGTTCACCTCCCCCTTCGGAACATATGCATTCCGAAGGATGCCGTTCGATCTCTGCAATGCACCCGCAACTTTTTAGCGGTGCATGCTTGCCATATTTTCTGATATGGTAGGTGATTATCTGGAAGTCTTTATGGATGACTTTTTAGTTTTTGGGGCATCATTTGATGATTGCCTCCAGCACTTGGTTCATATACTCAGGCGCTGCATCGACGTTAATTTGGTTCTTTCCTGGGAAAAGAGCTATTTTATGGTGCCTGAAGGGATCGTCCTAGGACATCTGATTTCTGAAAAGGGCATCCAAGTGGATCGAGCCAAGGTTGATATAATCTCTCGCCTTCCTATGCCTAGCTCGATCAGGGACATCCGTTCTTTTCTGGGGCACGTCGGTTTTTACCGTCGTTTCATTCCTGATTTTTCGAAAATCGTGCGCCCCCTAACGACTCTTCTCTCTAAGGATGTACCCTTTGAAATCTCCAAGGAATGCACTCAAGCCTTTGAGAACCTCCGTGACTGAGTCACCCAGGCCCCGATCCTACAATCTCCTGATTGGTCTCAACCCTTTGAGATCATGTGTGATGCGTCTGATTTCGCTGTAGGAGCGGTTCTGGGGTAGAAAGTTGACGAGAAACCCATGGTCATCTACTACGCTAGCAAGACACTTGACGAGGCTCAGCGTAACTATACAGTTACGGAGAAAGAGCTGCTAGCCGTAATATTTGCCCTTGAAAAATTTCGATCTTATCTCCTGGGTTCCCACGTCATCATCTACTCGAATCACATAGTTGTGAGGCATCTCCTTGCCAAGAAGGATGCGAAGCCCCAACTAATCCGATGGATCTTGCTATTGCAAGAATTCGATCTCGAGATTTGCGACAAGGCGGGAAGACAAAATGTGGTAGCTGACCATTTGTCCCGCCTTCCTTCTGAGATTATCAACCCTTCCGGACGCATCATAGAGCATTTCCCTGATGAGCACCTACTGACTATTGGTACTAGACTTCCATGGTTTGCTGATATAGTAAACTACTTGGCATCTCATCAGATCCCGTCTGATTGGCCGAAGGCCAAGAAAGACAAATTGCGCTCTGATGCCAAGTACTACATCTGGGAAGATCCGTACCTCTTCCGCATAGGTGCTGACCAAATCAACCGGAGATGTGTCCCGGAAGGTGAAGTCAATGATATTCTTTCCTTCTGCCATGACCAGGCATGCGATGGCCATTTCTCTGGGCACAAAACCGCATCGAAAATCCTCCAGTGTGGTTTTTATTGGCCCACTCTATTCAAGGATGCATACAATCACTGTAAGGCATGCAGTCGTTGCCAAACTTTGGGCAACATGAGCCATCGCGACATGATGACTTTACAGCCGATTCTCGCATGCAAAATCTTTGATGTTTGGGGGATTGATTTTATAGGCCCCTTTCCTGTTTCGGATGGTTTCAAATACATTCTGCTGGCTGTGGACTACGTGTCCAAATGGATCGAAGCCATACCGACCCGAACCTGTGATCACAAAATCGTTCTCAAATTCATTCATCACAATATCTTTTGTAACGACCCGGTTCCCGAGTCCCTACGAGACACGAGAACCGGACCGACTCGACTAATCCCAAGACCCAGTCGTCCAACGAGGAAGTAACCAAAAGACAGTAAAATAAACCACATTCAGCATGAATATAACTAACAGTAAAAGTACAGCAGTAAGGAAAGAAACTACTACAGTAGGCACCACCACAACAGTAAAACAACATTTATCATATAACAAAAACTGCAGGTAAAGAAGGTACAGCGGAAACAAAACTACTCACTAGAACAGAAACAAAAGAAGGTACAAAACTGTGGCAACTCTACTGGACCCTACTCGGCCCAGCGTCCTCTGCAGCCGCCGACCCTGGCTGCTCAACACCTGGTCCTGAAAAAGGTAACGAGTGTAACACGTCAGCAAAACGCTGAGTAGAGTGGCAAACTAACTAAAGGCAACAGTAGAGTGTACAGTAGCTGTTATGTTCTATTACTTCCTTTATTTACATCTTTCAATTTTTCTCACTATTTCATTTACTTCTCAGATCCTTTACTTGATCTCGAATGTCCTCGTGGGACGATCTTGATTGCAGTCTTTTCCAACAGTAGAAGTAGCACGTGGTGCTCTCCTGGCCGGGAGAGTCCCCCGTGGTGATCCTACCCTCAGTCAACCACCCCAAGGTCACTGACAGACGTAACGGTGACTACGGCACGCGCGATAAACGCACAGGTAGCTAGCCCGTACTGGCACGCGGTCAGTCGTTTCCGTTAACGGGTGCGCCCAAAGCACAGCACGGAACCAGGGCAGAGCCCTCTCAGTAACAGGGGTCCAACCCCTCCACAGTAACCAAACCGGGGCCTTGCCCCTCCACAGTCCGCGCACCCTCGTCTGACTACCCTGGTTTGCCCTAGTGGGCCTAACAAGTCGGTGAAGGAGGCTAGCAGAACCCCGGGGCCCGTGGGGTAGCTAGTACTCTCCTAACACTACTAGCTCTCCTCGGTACTACGTACACGAGGGCCAACAAGTCGGTACAGAGCGGCCAAGCCTAACCCCGGGTCCCTGGGGCGGCTGGCCCCACTCTGCACTAAAACAGGTACAGGTACTTCCCTTGGTACTGCGTACCCAAGAGACAGTACAAACTACATCTCAGTTCCATTCCTTTTCTTTCCAGGAGTTCCACTCCTAATTCCCCGTGGGGTTCCAGCCCTTTATCTCAGAACATCATATGTTTCACTTTCCAGATTCACGTTCTTAATTTCCATGATCTCAAACATGTTTCTTTGTTCATAACAGGCAGCTGTTAATTAATTTCACAGGCAGCTTATATATTCCTTTCCATTTTTCCAAGACTGCAGTAATATACATTCCACTAGTTTTTCCATCCTAGGATTCATGCCATATCCTAGGATCTATCATACAATCTAGTTTTCCGGCCCTAGGATTCATGCAACACCTAGGAGCTATCATTCCATACATTTCTCATTCCTAGGGTTCATGCAATGCCCTAGGTTCTAGTTATGGTTCCATACTTTAACAGATTTTATTAATGCTTAAAACCACTCTACCAGGTACAACGGAAGTAATGGGGGCGTGGTCGGGAATCCCGCGCGCCTCCGTGACTCTCAAGACGGCAACCGAACGAGGTCCTATCACAAGGATCAAACACAAGGAGTGTCTCAAAACAGTGTATAGCTACTGTAGGCGGGTAGAGGAATAAATTCGGAAATGAACGCAACTCGAATCGCGGAAAACGGAGCCCAAACGGGCCCTAAACGGGTCGAGAAAGACAATACTGTGCAAAATCAGACGTCTGGAACTCCTTCCAGACGTCTTAAACGGTGGATCAGAGAATTACCTGTTCGGCGGGGTTCCCCGGACGTCCAGAAGTCTGTGGCGACGTCTCCCCTAGATCCCAGACGTCCGATGGTCTCTCCGGACGTCTGGAGGTCACTCCCGCCGTCTGGTCCAACTTCCAGACGTCGGATTCGCAAAGGATGACGAATCCGAACACCTGCGCACAGCCAACCCTCCTCCTTCAGTACGGTCAGTCGACAAAAGAAGAAGGAGAAAGCGGAACTCACCTTTCAGACGTCTGTATGATCACACAGACGTCGCCCTTGCCGTCTGGATATCAGTCCAGACGTCTGATTCTGGAGATTTTTCCAGAATCAGAACCTCGCTCGGCCTCCGCTCGCGACGCCGCCCGCGTCGCACCTCGCGCGTCCGCTGCTCCGCCCGCAGCAGGTCCCTCTTCGCGACGCTCTGCGCCCCCTGCGCCCTCCGCCGGCCGGCCAAGCCGCTCCCGGCGAGCTCGCCCTCACGGCAGGGTCCCGCCCTCGCACGCCGCAGCTCCTCCGCGCCTTCGCTGCGCCGCTGCCGCTGCGCCCTCGCGTCCGCTCGCTCCGCCCGCAGCAGGAGAGGAGGAAGATGGTGGAGACGGGAGGGGAGGCGCGCCCCCTCCCCCTTTTAACGCCGCGCGGAGAGGAGAGAGAGACGCCCGCAGTCGCCTGCAGCCGCAGAGAAGATGCGGATCTCAGGTCTGCGCGCACAGGCGCGCAGACGAATATCCCGTGCGAGTATAACTGTTCGTCAGACGTCTGTAAACTATCCCGGACGTCTGGTCAGACGTCTGGATGTGATCCCAGACGTCTTGACAGACGTCTGGGCCACCTCCCAGACGTCTTAAAAGACGTCTGGGGTACGCGCTCGTTACAATATAACAAACTCAAAGGAAGTTTCGTCCCCGAAACTTGCGCCAACTAGGGTGCGGAAAAAGGATGTCCAAATAACCATAACAAACTCAAAGAGGACCGAAGCCGGTCCGAAAAGACGTACCCGCGAAAAGCTCTGGGTACCGCTCCCGCATTGCCGCCTCAGGCTCCCAGGTAGCCTCCTCGTACCGCTGGCTCCTCCACAAAACCTTTACCAGGGGTACTTGCTTTCGTCTCAACCTGCGGATGGCTCGGTCTAGGATCTGCACTGGCCGCTCGGGGTAGGTCAGGTCGTCGCTCACCTCGACGCTCTCGTGACTCAGTACGTGGCTGGGATCGGCTACGTACTTCCTGAGGTTGGACACGTGGAACACGTCGTGCACACCAGAAAGCTGCGGGGGAAGGGCAAGTCTGTAAGCAACGGGTCCAACCCGCTCCAGGACCTCGAAGGGCCCCACGAACCTCGGCGCGAGCTTCCCTCTCACCCCAAACCGCTGTAAGCCCTTCATGGGCGAAACACGAAGAAAGACGTGGTCCCCAACCTCGAACTGCACCTCTCTGCGTCTGCGATCTGCGTAGCTCTTCTGTCTGCTCCTGACAGTGCGGAGTCGTCTGTGGATCTGTTCAACTACCTCCTGACTCTGCCGGATCAACCTGGGGCCAACCTCCCACTTGGTCCCCACCTCAACCCAACTCAAGGGTGCCGTGCATTTCCGTCCGTACAGAGCCTCGTAGGGAGCCATGCCGATGCTCGAGTGATAACTGTTGTTGTATGCAAACTCTGCCAGGGGCAGGTGTTCCTCCCAAGAGCCCCTCCAGTCTAGTACACAGGCACGCAAAAGATCCTCAAGTGTCTGTATCGTGCGTTCCGACTGTCCGTCCGTCTGGGGGTGGTAAGCCGTGCTAAACCTCAACCTCGTCCCCAAAGCCTGCTGAAACTCAGCCCAAAACTGGGACGTAAAGCGGGTATCCCGGTCGGATACGATCTCCCGCGGAACTCCGTGTAGTCGCACCACATCACGGATGTACCTCTCTGCCAACTGTGCTGGTCCCAAAGTGACTCGGATCGGCAAGAATCGTGCCGTCTTCGTCAACCTATCCACTATTACCCAGACCGCGTCGTGTCCTCGCTGGGTAACAGGTAAACCCACCACCAAGTCCATGGTGATGCTCTCCCACTTCCACTCTGGCACTGGAAGCGGCTGAAGCGGCCCTGCAGGCCTCTGATGCTCGGCTTTCACCTGCTGGCACACTAAGCACTGCTGCACGAACTCACCCACATCCCGCTTCATCCCTCTCCACCAGAACTCGCGTCTCAAGTCATGGTACATTTTCGTGTTTCCGGGATGTATGGTGAATCTGGAACCGTGTGCCTCAGTCAGGAGCTCTCTCAACAGCTCCTCGTCTCTGGGGACGCACAGCCGTCCCCTCAAGCGTAACACCTGGTCTGTGAAAGAGAAGTCCCCTGGGTCCCCTGACAGTACTCTGTCGCGCAAAGACTGCAAGTACGGATCGGCCATCTGTCCCGTGATGATGCGGTCTATCAACTCTGGTCTGGTCTGCCGTGTCACCGTCACTGCCCCACAGTATCCTCGTAACTCTAGAGGTCGCCAACTGCCCACCTCCTCCAAAAGGCTCCAACTCTGTAACTGTAGACTGGCCAAGCGTGCGGGCGCCTTACGGCTCAAGGCGTCAGCCACCACATTGGCCTTTCCCGGGTGGTAGGAGATGCTGCAGTCGTAGTCCTTCAGGAGCTCCAACCAACGTCTCTGTCTCATGTTGAGCTCCTTCTGGTCAAAAAAAGATATCTGAGGCTCTTGTGATCTGTAAAAATCTCGAAGGTCTCACCGTACAAGTAGTGCCTCCATGTCTTCAGCGCGAAGACAACAGCTGCCAACTCTAGGTCATGGGTAGGGTAGGTATGCTCATGGGGCTTCAGTTGCCGCGAAGCGTAAGCGACCACGTGACCCCTCTGCATGAGCACACCTCCTAACCCCTGCAAGGAAGCGTCCGTGTACACGACGAACCCGCCACTACTGTCAGGAATGGTGAGCACGGGAGCCGAGGTCAACCTCTCCTTCAGCTCCAGAAAACACGCCTCACAGGCGTCTGTCCAAGTGAAAGGCACATCCTTCCGAGTCAACTGTGTCATAGGACGTGCAATCTGCGAAAACCCTCTGATGAACCGTCTGTAGTAACCTGCCAGTCCCAGGAAACTGCGAATCTCAGTGACTGAACGCGGTCTCTCCCACCCGAGCACTGCCTCGACCTTGGCGGGATCCACCGCCAGGCCGTCTCCAGAGATCACATGACCCAAAAATGTCACCTCCCTCAACCAGAACTCGCACTTGCTGTATTTGGCGTACAGCCTGCGTCGTCTCAGAGTGTCCAGAACCATCCGCAAGTGCTGTCCGTGCTGCGTCCGATCTCTAGAATAGATGAGTACATCATCTATGAAAACCACCACAAACTGGTCCAAGTACGGTCTGAACACCCGGTTCATCAGGTCCATGAAAGCAGCGGGGGCATTGGTCAGCCCAAACGGCATGACCAAAAACTCGTAGTGTCCGTACCGGGTGCGGAAAGCTGTCTTGGAGACGTCGGTCTCCCTGATCCTCAACTGGTGGTATCCAGACCTCAAGTCGATCTTGGAGAACACCGTGGCACCCCGCAACTGGTCAAACAAATCGTCAATCCTCGGCAGCGGATATCGGTTCTTGATGGTGACCCTATTCAGCTGTCTGTAGTCCACACAAAGGCGTAGGGTCCCATCCTTCTTCTTTACAAACAGTACCGGGGCTCCCCAGGGAGACGCACTGGGCCTCACGAAACCCTTCTCCAAAAGGTCCTGCAACTGAGACTTGAGCTCTCGCAGCTCAAGCGGTGCCATCCTGTATGGCGCGGTGGAGATGGGGTTGGTCCCTGGTACTAGTGAGATCTCAAACTCGATCTCACGCTCGGGCGGTAGTCCTGGTAACTCGTCTGGAAACACGTCGGGGTACTCTCTGACCACCGGGATGCTCTGGAAGTCTGCCACGGGGCTGTGCTCTGCCACCACACAAGCTAAGAAGCCCTCACACCCCTGGCTCAAAAGTCTCGCCGCCCGAAGTGCCGAAATGCACCTGAAACCTCCGTCCACTGGCTGCCCGTGAAACTCGAAGGAAGGCAACTCCGGAATGGAGAAGACAATCTTCCTCTCAAAGCAGTCCACCAATGCGTGGTAAGCGGACAGCCAATCCATCCCCAGGATCACCCCAAAGTCCTCCATCTGTATCATAATCAGGTCAGCTGGCAGGCTGTGTCCCCCGATGCTGACCCCGCAACCCGTGTACACCTCCTCAGCTACAAACAGCTGACCACTCGGACCTCTGATTACGAACGGGTTCTCTAACAATGTATAATCCTGGTCCAAACTAACTGCGAAACTGTCTGCGACAAACGAGTGCGTAGCGCCGGAATCGAAAAGCGTGTAAACGAGTCTGCCCGAAATTGAAACCATACCTGCTACCACGGATCCCGAAGCTCTGGCGTCCCTGTGTGTTAGGGCGTTGATACGCCCCTCAGCTCTAGGTGCGGACGAAGCAGCCACACTCTGCGTCGGACGGGTAGGTGCTGGCCGGTACCCTCCTCGCGACTGCGGTCCTCCTCCTCGCGCCTGGAAACCGCGGCCTCCTGCGCGCCCTCCAGTGCTCTGCGCGGGAAGTATCTGCTGACCCCCTGCCCTAGATGGGCAGTCCCTCCTGACGTGGCCCGGCTGGCCACACTGGTAGCAGAGGGGAACCCGACTCCCGCCCTCAGTGAGTCCCTGCTGTCGGCTAGGCGGGGGTCCGGTGCTGGCGACTGGCCCCTGTCGAGGGCCCCCAAAGGCCACTGATGGCCCTGCACAACGTGACGGCTCTCCTGCGGACGCCACGTGTCTCCGTTCTCGCCGGCCCTGTGAGAAGTCTGGCTGAAAGGGCCTCTTCCGCCCGCCGTCGGTCTCTCGCGCGGACGGGTTGGTCTCCTCGTAAGTCATGGCTGCCTCTACCACCCTCGAAAACGTCGGCAGCTTCAGGGGTTTGACATACCCCCGGATCGCAGGCCGGAGCCCCTCGGTGAACCTCCAAAGGCGCTCCTCCTCAGTGGCTACCGCTGTCGCTGCAAAGCGGGACAGCTCCAAGAAACGCGTGCGGTACGCGCTCACGGTCATCGTCCCTTGGCGGAGAGTGTGGAACTCCCGCCTCCTCTGGTCCTGCCACGTCTGGGGAAAGTACTGCTCGCAGAAGAGGGTGACGAACTGGTCCCACGTCGGCTCGTCCCTCTCCTGTCCCCGGACCGCCCTCCACCACCGGTGTGCCGCACTCTCTAGCTGGTACGTGGCAAAGGCCACGCGGCACTCCACCGGGGGGCGAAGGGTGTCGAAGATCTTCTCCAGCTGCTCAAGCCAGTCCTCTGCCTCGGTCGGGTCCTCATCCCCCTTGAAGGAGGGGGGCTTCAGCTTCCGGAACTGCCCGAAAAGCTCGAAGTGGTGCTGTAGGGGAGGTGCTGGTGCACCTCCAGGCGAAGGTGCCTCGTGTACAGAAGTGTCGGAGGAAGGTGGGGGCGGCAGGGGCCCATCCCCTCCCTCGTGCCCGGCGCCGCGTCCGTCGCGTGGTCCCACAGAGGACTCCCCCTCTGCAACCCCAGGAGGAGGTGCTCGGGGCGGTGGGTGGAGCTCCTCTCGCACAATATCCCGTATCAGTCTGGCGAGGTCCTGGGCCTGGATGCCAGGGAGTGGTGGCTGGTCCACCGAGACGTCAACGACAGCACGTCCACCTCGCCGACCTCGCCCTCGGCCGCGCCCGCGGCCAGTCTCGCCAGTCCCACGACGAGGCATCTCCTGCAAGGAGACGCGAAACAAAACGGAAACGTCAAAACAGACGGTACCTAACAACACTTCTAAGAGCTCATGTCAAGAGATATGTTGTGGTGGCTACTCTAGCTATAAACATGTGAATTGGTTACTTTCCAGTCAGTTGATTCACTTCTCGGGACGACCTTGCTCTGATACCATCTTGTAACGACCCGGTTCCCGAGTCCCTACGAGACACGAGAACCGGACCGACTCGACTAATCCCAAGACCCAGTCGTCCAACGAGGAAGTAACCAAAAGACAGTAAAATAAACCACATTCAGCATGAATATAACTAACAGTAAAAGTACAGCAGTAAGGAAAGAAACTACTACAGTAGGCACCACCACAACAGTAAAACAACATTTATCATATAACAAAAACTGCAGGTAAAGAAGGTACAGCGGAAACAAAACTACTCACTAGAACAGAAACAAAAGAAGGTACAAAACTGTGGCAACTCTACTGGACCCTACTCGGCCCAGCGTCCTCTGCAGCCGCCGACCCTGGCTGCTCAACACCTGGTCCTGAAAAAGGTAACGAGTGTAACACGTCAGCAAAACGCTGAGTAGAGTGGCAAACTAACTAAAGGCAACAGTAGAGTGTACAGTAGCTGTTATGTTCTATTACTTCCTTTATTTACATCTTTCAATTTTTCTCACTATTTCATTTACTTCTCAGATCCTTTACTTGATCTCGAATGTCCTCGTGGGACGATCTTGATTGCAGTCTTTTCCAACAGTAGAAGTAGCACGTGGTGCTCTCCTGGCCGGGAGAGTCCCCCGTGGTGATCCTACCCTCAGTCAACCACCCCAAGGTCACTGACAGACGTAACGGTGACTACGGCACGCGCGATAAACGCACAGGTAGCTAGCCCGTACTGGCACGCGGTCAGTCGTTTCCGTTAACGGGTGCGCCCAAAGCACAGCACGGAACCAGGGCAGAGCCCTCTCAGTAACAGGGGTCCAACCCCTCCACAGTAACCAAACCGGGGCCTTGCCCCTCCACAGTCCGCGCACCCTCGTCTGACTACCCTGGTTTGCCCTAGTGGGCCTAACAAGTCGGTGAAGGAGGCTAGCAGAACCCCGGGGCCCGTGGGGTAGCTAGTACTCTCCTAACACTACTAGCTCTCCTCGGTACTACGTACACGAGGGCCAACAAGTCGGTACAGAGCGGCCAAGCCTAACCCCGGGTCCCTGGGGCGGCTGGCCCCACTCTGCACTAAAACAGGTACAGGTACTTCCCTTGGTACTGCGTACCCAAGAGACAGTACAAACTACATCTCAGTTCCATTCCTTTTCTTTCCAGGAGTTCCACTCCTAATTCCCCGTGGGGTTCCAGCCCTTTATCTCAGAACATCATATGTTTCACTTTCCAGATTCACGTTCTTAATTTCCATGATCTCAAACATGTTTCTTTGTTCATAACAGGCAGCTGTTAATTAATTTCACAGGCAGCTTATATATTCCTTTCCATTTTTCCAAGACTGCAGTAATATACATTCCACTAGTTTTTCCATCCTAGGATTCATGCCATATCCTAGGATCTATCATACAATCTAGTTTTCCGGCCCTAGGATTCATGCAACACCTAGGAGCTATCATTCCATACATTTCTCATTCCTAGGGTTCATGCAATGCCCTAGGTTCTAGTTATGGTTCCATACTTTAACAGATTTTATTAATGCTTAAAACCACTCTACCAGGTACAACGGAAGTAATGGGGGCGTGGTCGGGAATCCCGCGCGCCTCCGTGACTCTCAAGACGGCAACCGAACGAGGTCCTATCACAAGGATCAAACACAAGGAGTGTCTCAAAACAGTGTATAGCTACTGTAGGCGGGTAGAGGAATAAATTCGGAAATGAACGCAACTCGAATCGCGGAAAACGGAGCCCAAACGGGCCCTAAACGGGTCGAGAAAGACAATACTGTGCAAAATCAGACGTCTGGAACTCCTTCCAGACGTCTTAAACGGTGGATCAGAGAATTACCTGTTCGGCGGGGTTCCCCGGACGTCCAGAAGTCTGTGGCGACGTCTCCCCTAGATCCCAGACGTCCGATGGTCTCTCCGGACGTCTGGAGGTCACTCCCGCCGTCTGGTCCAACTTCCAGACGTCGGATTCGCAAAGGATGACGAATCCGAACACCTGCGCACAGCCAACCCTCCTCCTTCAGTACGGTCAGTCGACAAAAGAAGAAGGAGAAAGCGGAACTCACCTTTCAGACGTCTGTATGATCACACAGACGTCGCCCTTGCCGTCTGGATATCAGTCCAGACGTCTGATTCTGGAGATTTTTCCAGAATCAGAACCTCGCTCGGCCTCCGCTCGCGACGCCGCCCGCGTCGCACCTCGCGCGTCCGCTGCTCCGCCCGCAGCAGGTCCCTCTTCGCGACGCTCTGCGCCCCCTGCGCCCTCCGCCGGCCGGCCAAGCCGCTCCCGGCGAGCTCGCCCTCACGGCAGGGTCCCGCCCTCGCACGCCGCAGCTCCTCCGCGCCTTCGCTGCGCCGCTGCCGCTGCGCCCTCGCGTCCGCTCACTCCGCCCGCAGCAGGAGAGGAGGAAGATGGTGGAGACGGGAGGGGAGGCGCGCCCCCTCCCCCTTTTAACGCCGCGCGGAGAGGAGAGAGAGACGCCCGCAGTCGCCTGCAGCCGCAGAGAAGATGCGGATCTCAGGTCTGCGCGCACAGGCGCGCAGACGAATATCCCGTGCGAGTATAACTGTTCGTCAGACGTCTGTAAACTATCCCGGACGTCTGGTCAGACGTCTGGATGTGATCCCAGACGTCTTGACAGACGTCTGGGCCACCTCCCAGACGTCTTAAAAGACGTCTGGGGTACGCGCTCGTTACATCTTTTCACGGTTCGGGATTCCTCGTGTTATCATCTCAGACGGGGGGACCTATTTCACGAATGCTCAGTTCAAGTCACTGATGACCAAATACGGGGTGTCTCACCGAATATCTACTCCTTACCACCCCCGGACTAATGGTCTAGCTGAGCTGTCAAATCGGGAGATCAAGAAAATCCTGCAGGTCACTGTTCGTCCTGACAGGAAGGACTGGTCGTCCCGACTTCCGGAAGCCTTGTGGGCCTATAGGACCGCCCACAAAACCCAATTAGGCATGTCTCCCTTTAGATTGGTGTACGGGAAGGCGTGTCACCTTCCCGTTGAATTGGAGCACAAAGCCTATTAGGCAGTACGGAATTGTAATCTAGATCTTTCTAAGGCTGGAACCCACAGAAAGCTTCAAATCAGCGAGATCGATGAACTACGTCTTGATGCGTACGAGAACTCGCAAATCTACAAGAAGCGGGTTAAAGCCTTCCATGACAAGCATATCTCTAGAAAGATCTTTCATCTTGGTCGGAAGGTCCTACTCTTCGATGCCCGACTCAAACTTTTCCCTGGGAAGCTGCGATCTAAGTGGGTCGGACCATACCTTGTCCGACAGGTTTTTGGTAATGGAGCGGTCGAGATCAGTCCGCTCAGCCATGATTTCGAACCTTTCATCGTGAACGGTTAGAGACTCAAACCGTTCATTGATGTAACCTCTACTGATTTGGCTGAATCATCATTTATCCTCCATTTTTCCTGAGCATGTTGTGCCCAACCGATGTTGTAAAACTCAGCGCTCAACAGTAGGCAGCCCGTCATTCTCCTTGAAAACCTAAAACCTTTTCTAACACCTTTGTGCACTTAAGGTTCACCCTTTAGGACAGCCGACTCCACCTCAGGTGCTTGCATCTGAGATTAGAAATCGTCTGCAACAGTCACCTCGACCAATTCACTTATCAAAACATCTGTCCTAATATATGAACTAAGTTGAATAAAAACCCCCTAAGTTACAATGAGGACATTGCAAATCTTAGGCATGGGGGGGTATGAAAGTGCAAAAACTTGTAAGAAAAGGTTTAAAAAAAAAATTCACATATCCCAAAAACACCATAAAAAATTAAAAAAAAAATTTGGAAAAAGAATAATAAAATGAGAGGAGGAAAGAAAATTTTGAGGACTTCACAAAGGAGGAGGAGAAGAAAAAGGAACAAAATGAAAAGAATGAGCACAAAATGAAAGAAAAGTGATAGTCATTAGTAAGAAATTAAGGAATTAACCTAAGTTCTAGACCTCATTCAAGAAAAGAAATGGAAAGTGCACAGTGAGATTAGTAAGAACGCGAATTTTAGGCATTCTTGGAAAGACTCTTAGTACAAATTAAGATCTAGACATTCCTCAAGAGGTTGAGGAAAATGAAAAGCTTAAGTATTAGGTCCAAGACTTAGGGAGTATTTGGCCTCGTTAACTAACTTTTGGTTTATGGGACTTAGTAACCTAAGCACCCTAACTTCACACACAGCCTAGTTCAGTAAGCATAAAAATCAAAATCACGCAGAAGCGTTGCAAAAATTCTGAAAATAACACCTAGAGTAGGAGCGACCGATCAACACAAGTTGATTTGGACGAGTTCCCAGCGCGGAGAGGTGGGAAATTTCCCTCGAAGATACGTAACAAAATATCATCTCCTCGGTGCTTGTCTCTTAGGATATTTACATATCCTACCGGAGGCATGTAAGTACTCTGCTGGTTCAGATTCCATGGATGGCATTATCACGAAATGTCAATTATCAGGGTCTGAATTCGGCCATGGAACACCATGGATGGGATTATCTCGAAATCTCAATAGCCAGGGTTCTGGGGGTTACCATGGGCGATGCTATCTTGAAGCATCGACTGCTAGGAACCCTTGAGGATTGATGATCGGGATAAGGAATCTGATACAGACCGTGTTGAAAAGCCAATCCTAAGCTAGAATTAAAAAGAAAAAGAGAGAGAAAACTCTCCAAACAGATAAATCTTCTATCTCTCTTTCTTACAAAACGCACTGCGAACTGAGCCAGGGCTAAAATTATCTCAAGCATGGGTGTTTTAACCACAAAGTCCAATAAACCTTAGGTTAGTTCTTGTAGGCCTTAAAAACCTTTGTTAAGGACTGAGGCTGAGGCTAGACAGATCTGGATCTTGGTTGGTACTAGAGTACCTTTTAGGCTTATGGTTGGCATTCTGACCTAATCTAGTTTGCAAAAGAAAAAACACTTATCTGAAATCATTAAGAACTTCATGGTCTAGAACAAGGGTTGAAACCTTAATATTTTGCTAAGAGACTAGCAAAAGCTAGGCATGGGGGTATGATGAGAACCTCATCATAAACTCTAACTAGCACAATCTAACCCAGATATGTGAGAAAAAGCTCCTACATGACCCAAAGAAAGGCTTAACTCAGAGAATTCTGAGTTTAAGAATAAAATAAATCATAAGGGGTAAAATTGCAATTTCACCAATGCAGTTTGCAAACAGGATAATTAAGGGTCCAAACACAGGTCAAACAAGCTTAACAAGAAGGAAAGTGGGATGATCTGATCTAAAAAGGGTTGTAGCAACTTCCAGGAATTAAATGACATTCTATAACTCTAAAACAAACCCACTTCAATTCATGAGGTTCGAGGTTGGATAAAAATTAACTAAACCCTCTAAAATTCATAGAAAAATAATCTCTAGGGTTTATAACCTTCAATTTGGCCTTAGAAACCTATTTTGACCTAAAAAGAGAACCATGCTCAATTAATAACTTAATTTGGGTTTTTACGCAAATTGGCTGGTCAAACATGGTCCAACTCAGAATTAAAATTCACCATTAAAATCCTTAGGTTCAAATTGGTCTTGTATAAAAACTTGAGCCTAAGAAGAGACCTCCTTGACCGATTTTACAATTTGGTCCCCTTCATTTACTTTTTGACCCCTATCTTTTGAAACCCTTGCATTTAGGCCCCCAAATTTTCATCGTTCTTTGCAGAACGGTCCTCCCTACAACTTCTGCACAGCGCCATACTCCAGCGACCGGCAGGGCTGCCGTCCTGCAAAGCAGAAGCGGGGTTCCTTGCGACGTCCTCTGTCGCAGGGACCCGCCTACGTCCTTTGCCAACCACCATGCCTTCCGTGCGAATGCGCGGAAGGCATGGGTGTCATCTCTGGCCTTACTTCGGTGAGGCTGGCACGACGCCAGCACACCCCTCCCTCTGCGCCAACCCCTTTATAAGGAGCGGCACACCTTGCCGACTCCGATAAGCTTCCTCTGGCGGAGAAATACCCCACCCTTCATCTCTTCCTCCTCCGGTCAGAGTGCCTGAAGCTTCCGGCGATCTTCTCCTCCTCCTCCTCGTCGCTCTGCTGCCCTACTTGCAGTAGAGTTTACTCTGCCCTGTCGTCTGCGCTAGGCCGTACCAGCTGGTGCTCTCCGACTGCCTCCTCGTCGCCGATACCCTCCTCCTAGGTACCGTCATCCCCAGCTCCGACAGGCACGAGCCGGACGCTGCTCTCTCCCCCTTCGTTGAGTAACTAAGTACAGAGTTTCCTTTCTCTCTCCCTTGTATTTTCCCCCTATTAATTTGCCATTTCAACCACCCGACCGCCACTGCCCAACTCCATCTTCCCCATCTCCGGTCACCTTCTCCGGCAAGGCCATCCCACTGCCACAGACATCCTCACCCCTCGCCGACCAGCCCAGAGGCTCCCCCTCACTCCACTCGATCATTCCCCCTCTCCATTCACTGCAAATCACCGCCCGACCACCTCCCGAACAAACCCATCTTCCCGCGCACAGTCTGACCTAGGTCTACCGCCACACGCGTTCTCGCACCTCGCTGACCCCCACGTTAGCTTCGCCACACTCTGGCGAAGCTTCCCACGATATCTGACTTGGCCAAGAGGCCATCTCTGTGTATTCAGGTCAGCAGCCCCTCGCCGCCATTGCTAAGCTGCTGCAGCACCTTCACTCGCAGCTCCAGGCTTCCTCCAGCCTAGGCGGGAGTCCCAGGTGGTGCGGATTGCGTCTGCGAACACGCCTAGGCCTGCAATTGGGTTGCAAGCCTTGCGGCTGCCCCAATTGGTAGCAGTTCCCTCGCCTGCGGGCGCGAGATTTGGGAGGTGGGACTTTAGTCCTACCTCGGAAGTGCGTGGCCAAGCACCAGCACTTAAATTAAAAAAGTGTCTAAGGTTGATCGCCTTCGAACACAGGGGTCAGGTCCCTCCCCCGCACATTGCACGCCATGCGCTCGCTCGCCCTCGCTCGCGCTCACGCCCCCGCGGGTCTGGGCAGGATCCGATTACCCAAACTGCGCACTCCTCGCCCACCACCGCACTCTGGTGGGCTTGGTCCCGGGCGCGAAACCCGCACCCGATTACCCGGCTCTGGGAGAACGGTCCTAAGAGAGAAATCTGAGAAAGAGAGAGACGCGGGGAAGGGTAGGGGTAGGTTTTGCTCCAACCCTTGTATGAGCGTGTAGGAACAGAAGGAGAAGAAGGCAGGAAAGAAAAGAAGAAGGGAAGCGGCCGAAGCCTTGGCCGCTCAGGGCAGTTGAAGAAGAGGTGAAGGAGAGAAACAGGAGAAGAAAAGAAGGAAGGCACTGTAACAAAGCCACAGATAAGTCGTCTGAGCACAGCATCGGACGCCGGAATCACCACAGCTGCAGAAGGAAGAGAAGAGAAAAAGAAGAAAGAAGAAGATCACCTCAGCTGCCGGCCAAAAGAAGAGGAAAAGAGAAGAAGGAAGCATAGAAGAAAAAGAAAGAAAGAGAAGAAAAGAAGAAGGCACAGTCGCAACTAAAGAAAAGAATAGAAGAAGGCAGGAAGAAAAGAAGAAGAAGCCAGAGAAGAAGAAGATCACCGTAGCCGCAGAAGAAGAAAAAGAAAGAAAAGAAAAGAAAGAAGAAGAAAGGAAGAGTCTGCAGGAGAAAGCAGGGAAAGAGAAGGAGATCAGCTGAAAGAAAAAGAAGGACGGAAAGAAGAGGAAGAGAGAAGAAGAAGCCAAGATAACTCTCTCTCTCTCTCTTATTTTTGTAACCTAATTGGGAACTTTTATACTTCTAGAATTCTAGTTGCTCCCTGAGTTCGACCTCGGGAAAACCTTGTTCCGAGTAAAAAATTTTGTAATAGTAATCTGGTAGCTGTTTTGTCATATACTATAACGATTGTAAACCATAAATAATCATAACGACAAAGCACTAGCTCAAAACAAGCCAGCCTCCTCCGGTTACTACTTGCCCTCTCAAAATAGGGGTCTCGCCCCTCCACAGTCCGTGCACCCTTGTCTTACTACCCCGGTTTGCCCAGAGGGCCAAAAAAAGTTGGTGTAGGTTGGCTAGCTTAACCTCAGGCCCCGTGGGGTGGCTTGCTCCCTCCCTACACTAGTAGCACGCCTCGATACTGCGTACACGAGAACCGACAGGAGTCGGTGTAGAGTGGCCAATCCAAACCCCGGGTCTCAACCTAAGGGAGGCTAGCTCCGCTCTACACTAAAAGGGAACAGTTGCTCCCCTTGGTACCACATACTCAAGGGCCAACACTCTTCCCGTCTACATTCCAGATTTCGTTTATCCACAGGAGTTATACTCTTAATTCCCCGTAGGGTTCATGCTCATGTTGACCTCATTTATCCTGATCCAGATCTCATGTTTCATAATTCATTTCTCATTCATATACAGGCAGCTCGTATTTTCATAATTCAATTCTCAATACATGCAATTGGTGATTTCACAGGTAATTACTCTTTAAATACAGGCAACTCATATTCTAACAGGCAACTTGCAATTATAAAATACAGGCATTTGCTAGCAAATTATCTCAATTACACATGTAAGTAAACCATGCAGTACAAACAGGTTCATTCATTTCTCTATCCTAGGGTTCATTCTACATTCTAGAGTTCCATTTGGCTAATTCAACCAAGCACTTTCTTATTTAAATATTAATAACTGGATTAAACCACTCTACCATAAAACATGGGAGTAATGGGGGCTTGAACCGTAGACCCAGACGTCTCTGCGAGTCCCAAACGTGCAGCAGGTTGAAACCTTATACCAGGGAATACATCACAAAAGGAGAGTTCAGAACAGTATAAAACAGACTTTAGTATGTAAAGGAACTTGAGAGGAAAGTACAGGTATTTTGTTTGCGTAAAACGGATCCTAAATAGGTAAAAAACGTGTCTATTGTTCAAAATCAGACGTCTGGGAATAATCCCAGACGTCTTAAAAGGCGTCAGATCTTACCTTGTGTCTCCTGCGGCTAATCAGACGTCCAGACCATCTTTGCGACAGTCTAAAAATAGTTCCAGACGTCGGACAATGTCTCCGGTCGTCTAGAAGCACCTTCGGACGTCTGGTGATGTGATCAGACGTCCAAAAGTGTCTGGGAAAGTGCATCGCGTGCCTTCCCAAAGCCTGCCCTGCGTACAAAAGATGCAGCAATGAAATCAGTCCCACAGCTCTTGCGCTGAGATACTCTGCATTGCGGAGATCAGTGTAGGAACATACATACCTTGCGCAAACTCGTGTTTTCAGACGTCCAACCTTAGATCCGGACGTCCAGATGCCTCGCCAGTCGTTTGGACTCCACTCCAGATGTCTGATACTGGAAAACTTCCAGTATCATAAACTCCTTGCAGCTCGCTTCGCTCGCTTGCCACGTGCCGCAGCAGCTCCAGCCGCTACAGAGGGCCGGTAGGCTGCCTCTTTGAGCCCTCTCTTCCTCACGCATGCGCCTATCATTGGCCGTGCAAGCTCCGCCAAGCTCTCGAAGGTCCTCCGACCTTCCACACTCTCCTCCTTCCTCTCTTTCGTTCTCCCTCACTGGCCCCCTCTCGCCGCTCTCGCACAAGAAACTGAAGGTAGTGGTAGCTGTGGTGTGTGGAGTGGAGAGGAGAAAGGAGGGGGGGTATATATAAGAGGGTTTAGGGTGTTATAGGGTGAGGGCGAAGGTGAGAGCAGGTCTCTGTGCGTCGCCCACGGGCAGAGTGCAAGGCGCAGTACGAAAAATTTCACTTTCAGACGTTCGAGAATGTGTTCAGACGTCTTAAAAGGCTAAAAATTAATGGGTCCTTACAAAGGGTGCATTCATGTGGAAGGTGGATTTCTCCAAAGTCTACGACTTGATCTCTTGGTTGTACTTGTGGGAAATTTTAAAAGGAGGGGATTCCTGGAGTGTTGGATCTAGTGGTTCAAGCAATGCATCACCGCATCCTCCTCTTCGCTATTAGTAAATGGCAAGCTGTCTGGCAGGTGGATCCAACCTCAGAAGGGAGTGAAGCAGGGGTGCCACTTGCCCCGTTGGTCTTTATTCTGGTAGTGGATACGTTGGCATGCTTTGCGTTCAAGGCATGTGATGGAGGTTAGCTACATGGGTATTCATTGACAAATAATCGTGCTTTGACGCCTATCCTACAATATGCCAATGACAGTTTTTTTCATTGAGGGGGGGGGGGGGGGGGGGGGGGGGGCACAAGGAGGTCAGATATCTGAGACACCTAGTGGAGATCTTTGGAGAGATCATGGGGCTGAAAATAAACAGAGCGAAGTCGTCGCTGGTATGTTCAAGACCATGATTGTCATTTAAGAGGCCATCTCTACCACTCTAGGGATGCCTGTGGTACACTTGCCGTTCTAATATCTGGGCCTACCATGGAGAGCAAAGAAAATGTTGGTAGACAACTGGAAAGATCTTCTAGAGATGTCATCACAACTAGCTGGCTGGTGTTGGAAACTACTTTCTAAAGGGGGAAGACTTGTTCTCCTCAACTCTGTGCTGTATGCACGCCGATGTTTTTGTTTTCTATTTTCAGGCCATCGGAGACAGTGATCAAGATGATGGAACTAATGCGAAAGCGATTCTTTTGGAAGGGCGCTGGGTATGAAGGGAGATTCATGCAGCTCGTGAAGTGGATCAGCATCTGTAAAGCAAAAAAGAAGGGTGGCCTACGAATGTGAGCACTTAGAGAATTTGACGATTCCCTCTTGTTAAAGTGGGGGGTGAAGATCCTCAGGGGTGAAGAGGGGATGTGGCAGGATTTGGTCGCTGACTCGTATGGAGGAGAGACTCTGGTGGACGTGTTGCGGCCTACCAAGCCTTCCCCTTTCTGGTCCTCAGTCGCAACGGTGGTCAATAGCTAGTGGAATCTATTTGTGCCTAGGCTGGGGGATGATGCATGCTTTCGCTTCTGGGAGGATGATTGGAGTGGTGTGGGATGCCTCAAGGATCTTTTTCCCTGAGACTTTGCAAGAGCAGATTGGAAGGAGGCCAAGGTAGTGGATTGGAGGGATCTAGATAACCAATGTTAGAAGACGACTCCTCAAGGACAGCACTATGAACCTAGGTCGAGGGAGGAGGCGACCAGGCTGATGGAGATGCTAGAGGCGCTCAAGCTGTGTGAAGGGGTGGATAGTTTCATGTGGAGGAGTGGTCTCTATTCCCCGGCTGAGGCATATGAACACATGATCAAGAGCAATGATCATGATGCACATCGGCATCATTGTGCTATGATTTGGAAGATGAAAGTCCCTCTAAAGGTACGGGTGTCTCTTAGGATGGCAAGAAGAGGAGGTTTGGTGACAAGGGCTTTGAGATCTCGCCTCATGGGAACACTCCATAGCATGTGTCCCCTTTGTGGTTTTGGTAGCGATGACATCAGGCACCTATTTGGCACGTGTTTGGTCTCCAATGAAGTATGGAGACGGACTCTCTCAATGGCGATACCTTCTTGGGACAATCTTTGGAGCCAATTAACAGATCCATCCAGATCGAGGGAGAGGATTTGCAGCTGCTATGTGGGTGGTCTGGAGGGCAAGGAACGATGTGATGTTTAATGATGGGAGGCAGTGGGTTGAGAATATTTGTGTAGATGCAATTTCTTGGGCTGGTGCTTGGCTTTTTCATTTGTAATTGTTCCCTGTTCTTTTAATTAATAAAATCGTAGACAACTACTAACGCTAGTAGTTGTCTTCCTCTTTTTTTTAAAAAATTACATCACCATATTAATTAATTTTATCTCAACTTATCCCTCCCTTATTCTATCTTGAGATGAGAGTTATTCCTTTATCAAACAAAGCCTTAAATATATAAAAGGGAAGAGTGCCAAGAACTCTCCCTTAACTCCTTTACTCCTTGTAAAGATAGGGGAGGAGTTACAATGATCATGATGGTGATGGAAAGCAAGTGAGAATAGAGAGAATTTAAGTAATGTAGATCATAGCCAACAATGGAGATTACAACCCATGATAGAGCTAGCATGCATTCCAGGAAAGTGGCTACTATAGAGATAATGGCCAATTAATTAAAAATAGTGATTACTGGCTCGCTATTTAATGCTTTGTTATACAGGTTTCTTATCGACCAACTTACAACAAAATACATGTGCAAAGAATATGTCTCCTTTACTTATAGGTGTAAAAGTCAACTAAACCATTATAGCTTTATGTAACACCATAAGTCCTAATCTAAAATTAATACCACTTGAAATTAACTAATTATTGAAAGTAACATGTATGGTTAAAGTTACACAAGAAGGGAGGTGATTAATATAGTATATGTAATTTTTTAAATTTAAAATAAAAAGTTACAAAATAATTTAATGATTTAAAAATCTAACGAGCCATTAAATCAATCAAGCTCTTATTTTGAATTTTAGTTATTTAACCGGTGGTTTGAATTGATCAAACCAGTGATGATGTCATCATTTAAATCGAATTGGTATGTTATAGGTATGTATGTGAAACCAAGTTTAACTTTAGAGTGGTCTTCAGATAATTTAGTCAAGAAATTAATGACTAAAATTGCCAACAATATGAGACAATTTAACCTTAAAAAATGACAAATTTCATGTGTTGTACGTGAATCGAAGTCACATGAAAAGCCATCAAGATATGTGATGGTTGGATGAAAGTTGTCTTCTTTTTATTTTTCTCAAGCACCTAGTAGAATAATTTCTCATAAATCATATGAATATAAAGATAAATAACAATACCATAATTTCATCTATCCAATAAAAGTGCATGTATGCAACGCAATCCACATGGAATTGATCAAGAAGAAGAAGGAGAAAAATAGATTGGATGAAAATAGTAGATGGACATGGAAGATAGTATGCTTGACCTGAGGGATGCCTCGAACTAGGGGAGGTGGTTGCGGAGTTCGACGTCATTCCAGCAATAAGAGAGGAGTTTGTCATGAATGATGGACCACTTAGGGATGATGCAAAAGAGGTGGATGAGCTGCTCAACATTCTTGTAAGAAAGGAAGGAAGAAGGCTTGTGGAAAGGGAGTAGGAGAGGACAGGTTAACCTTGAGGAGGGAGGAGGTGGGTGGTGGCTGGGGTTGGTGAGGACTAGTGGTTAGGAGGAGGAAGAGTGAGGACAAGGAGGAGGGGTGGTGAGTGGTGGTCAGGGAGGGGAAGAGGTGGGTGGTGGTTAGGGAACTAGGGTAGGGGGTGGTGATCGGCGAGGAGAAAGGAGGAGGTTGGTGGTGGACAAGAGCTAATGGGGAGTGGTGGTGGAGGAGGGAGGTGGATGAATGGCTGATGGAGGAGGCTGGGTGGTAGATGGCCAGGAGGAGCTGACCTCGAGATGGTCGGTTCGATGACATTTCAGTGAGGGACGGAGCGATAAACAATGCCATCGACAACAAGGGTTGCTGGTGAGGAATGGAGATAGGGTTAGGCTTAGTGTGCAAGAAAGAGAGGTTGGGGGTGGGAGTGTTTTGCGTGTGAGGTGGAGAGAGGTGCAACATTTTTTTTTTTTGTTTTGGAATGACGAAGTGGTTCAATCAGGTGTTCTGGTTCAATCGGTTCGGCTGGTTGAACTAGATCCACATCCATTCTAAGAGGTTCAAGTGTCTATTTTAAAAACCAGCCAATCTGGCCATTTTGTTGTTGGTTTTAGGTCAATCTGGTTTGATTTTTAAAACATTGAAACAATTAATCACAGAGAATACTGCAATTTATAGTAAAAACCCTTGCAGGTGAAAATCACTGCCTAAGTTGACTAGCTTAAGATTTTACTAATTGGTTACAACCAATCGATCTACTAGTCACTTAGCTATTTGAACTACGAGTAGCTAAAATCCACTTGATACAACCACTTTGGATCTCAAAATCGGAGTAATTTTATCCTCTTAAGAATGGAGAAAAGAGCCTAACACTCTAGGCACCTAATACAATAACATGATGAAAAAAAGATAAGAAATATGAACGACAAATAATAGTGACAACCTATGGAATTTCAATGAATAAAATAGATTGTAAGTCAAATTGTTTGTGAAGTGCTCAAGCTGTATTTGTTTCACAGAATAGGGTTTGGAATCGACGTCAATCCTGTGTTTGGTTGCTATTACACTGACATAAGCGGGTGCTGGAATTGGTGCGTGAAACTTGTCATAAACAAATTCCATGACCACCCCTTGTGGAATTCATTTATGCCACCTAATTAACTTGCCACGTAAGCCTTAGTTCCCATTAGCATGCATACCCCTTCCTTGTCCTACCCAATCCTAACCCTAATCTCTCATCGTGAGAGGCGTAACGACTGCTCTCGCTCTGCAGTTGGCGACCTGTGATTGATCTTGAAGCTCACCTTCATCACCGAGCGTTTGATTGTTACATAAAAATTTTCTCGACCCAATTGTAGAGATGTGTTCTTACATGTTGATTTCTCATCAAATTGTGCGAGATTATTCTCGAGATGTTATATGGAGATCATCTCGTGTCCCAAGGTGTAGATTGAGAATATCGTGACTGTAATTGAATGGGCATTGATATAACAAGTGGATTACTAAATAATGAACATTGTTTAATAAATGACTTAACAAATGTATAGTACTGGCTCTTTGTGTTATTTTTTACATTGTTGTTTAATTCAACTCTACTCAACTTTTGTTAATGTGTTTCTTTAAGCTTCATACTTGAGTGTAATCGAGTAGTTGATTGTAGTGGCTGTGGTTAATGTTCTGGTGTCGAATTTAGTGTGGCACCAAGAGATAGTCTATCTACACTGTACTTCTCTAGTTTATTTATCTATGTAGATTGTAATTTCTCTAGTTTATTTATCTTTTCTTTTCAATTTTTTGGTTACTATACTTTGATACTCTAGTTACTCTTTTCTTTTTAATTTTTGGATTATGAACTGTTATTTACTTTTTGTCCAGTATTTTTTTTATTTAATGTTTTGTGAGTTACTGTTTTGTTATTTATGCTTTATGAGTATGTGTTGGGTGATTGTAATTCCTGTGTTTGATTGAAGTTTCATATCTAATAACTCGGGTCTCATCATATTTACTCGGTTGGTAATACTCAAGTCATCATGGGATAACTTGGGAATGGACGAGGATAAAAACACGAGATTCACTCAACTTGACTTCAAACTTGAGATTGTCCAAACCCAAGTTGAGATATTCCTTCTTATAAATGAGAGATATCCCCTATCTCGAGATGATATCATTCAATGTAAACATACCCTTATGTTAATGTTCAAAATCGTCTGCCCTCAATGCACCCTAACTAACAAAGACATGCAGAGAGGTGTGCTTTAAACAAATCTTTTAGTGTTATTTGCATAAATATCTAGAAAATAACATTAATATAATAAAAAATATTACCAAATCAAAATAATCCTCAAAAATAAAGCTGTCAAACTAGATTAGATCCATTAAATCGACCTGAATCCGATCCAACTAATGAATCTAAGTTCATACCTAAATTTGTTTAAAAATAAGGGAATTTAGTTAGATCCAACTTAGTTAATAAATAAGTTGGATGAAAATGAGATTACATGGATCCTTTGAACCTGCTTAACATTCGACTGCATTGAGGACCTATTTTAGGTACCTTCGGACCTAATCTGACCCACTTACCCGTTTACCTAAAGAGGTCGGATCCATTATTATACATGTAGAACCAGACCTGTCTGACATCCCTGACAAAGGCACGCTCCAGTGCACCTACTCGCCCACCACCCAATCTCAAGCAAAGCTGCAAAGCTCCTTCCCTCTCGGCAATGTCCCCCCTCCTCCTCCTCCTCCACGTCCCAAACCCTAAACCCCCCAAACCCCTCCACCTCCGCCGCTCACCCTACTCCTCTTCCTCCTCCTCCTCCTTCGAGATCGAGCGCGGCCTCAACTTCGACACGGGCGCCTCCTTCTTCCGCCGCGAGGGCGCCCCCGCCCGCGACCTCGCGGCCCTCTCCGCCGCCCTCCTCCGGCGCTCCCTCGACCCCCACCTCCCCCTCCGCGTCCTCGATGCCATGTGCGGGTGCGGCGTCCGCTCCCTCCGCTACCTTGCCCACTCCGGCGCGTCCTTCGCGTGGGCCAACGACGCCAACGACCACCTCCGCCCCCTCATCACCTCCAACCTCTCCCTCGCCTCCCCGAGATGCGACGACGGCAACGGCCGCCGCCGCCGCCGGTGGGTCGTCACCCACATGGACGCCCGGAGGCTCCTCGCGGAGCGCCACCTCGACGGGGACTACTACGACCTCGTCGACGTCGACTCCTTCGGGGGGGAGTCCTCGTTCCTTCGTCTGGCCATCGATGCCGTCAGGATCGGCGGGCACCTCTACCTCACCTGCACCGACGGGTTCTCCTCCGGCGGCCACCGGCCCCAGCAGTGAGGGCTCTCTCTCTCTCTCTCTCTCTCTCTCTCTCTCTCTGGTTTTTGAGGTCACACTTACTTTGGATCTTTTCTGTAGTAACTGAATTGCGACGAGGGACGTGGATTTCGGATAATGCGGTCAGTAGGAGGAATGCTTTTGTGTATGCCGAGTGGAATGTGCGTGAGGAGATGTGGTTGGAATTGAAACATGCTATGGAATTATCGGTTGACATGGATGTATGTAACCGAATTGCGATGATGGATGCGAATTTCGGATTAATGTGGCCTGTAGGACGAAGGAATACTATTTTGTAGGTCGAGTGGAATGTGGTTGAGGAGATATGGTTGAAATTCGATCATGCTATGGAATTATCAGTTGACATGGTTATGTGTGACTGAATTGCAAGGGAGGATGCAAAGTTTGGGTAAGGCGGTATGCAGTAGAGCTACGGGAGTGGGCGAATGTTTTTGTATAGGCTGAGTGCAGTCTTCCTGCAGTGATGTGGTTAGAGTAGAATCACGCTGTAGAAATACATATGCACAAGCGAATTGCGATGAAGGCTGCAAATTTTGGGCAACGTGGTAAGTAGTGGAATGATTATACATAAGAGAATTGCAATGAAGGATGTGGACTTTGGGCAGTGTAGGCTGGAGTAGGTGGAATGCTTTTGTGTAGGATGGGCAATGTATGTGAGGAGATGTGGTTGGACTAGAATCATGCTGTAGATATGGATATGTGTAAGCGAATTTCGATGAAGGATGGGGAGTAGGCAGAATGTTTACATGTAGGACGAGCAATGTACGTGAGGAGATGTGGTTAGAATTGAATCATGCTCTAGAATTGTCAATTGACATGGATATATGTAACCGAATTGCAATGAAGGATGTGAATTTTGGGTAATGTGTTCCACAATGGAGTTACGGTGTGTAGGCGAAATGTTTTCTTGCAGGACGAGGATGATGTACGTGAGGGGATGTGGTTAGAATGGAATCATGCTGTAGAATAGTCAACTGACATGGATGTATGTAACTGAATGTCAAAGAAGGATGTGAATTTTGGATAATGTGGGCCATAGCAGGGTTACAAGGAGTAGGTGGGGTGTTTTTGCGTAGGCTGAGTGTGATGTACATGAGGAGATGCGGTTAAGACTGAATCATGCTATAGAATTACCAATTGGCATACAACATTGAGATGAGAGAGGGGATTACATTTATTTTCGCTTTTTGGCAAGCTAGACGAGATTTAGGTTGATATGGAGAATCTAACATGGATGTCAATGTAGGTGCTACCTATGTCAACTTTTTAGACCAGTATGGATGAGAAGACAAGTATCTGGAGTTATGGGAAATGCTGTTCTTTCTATCTTTTTTTACTGATTTAAAGGGTGTGTTCCAACAGGAGTGATGATTGGATTTTATACAAGTGGATATATGTGATCAAATTGCAATGGAATGAGATTTTTGCATAATGCAGTCGATACCAAAATATGGGGGCTAGGTGGAATGTTTTCATGTAAAAGCTGAGAACAATGTAGGTGGGGAGAGTTATTTAAAGCCAAATGCCATCAAAGACTTCGTTGGCAGGTTACATGGCAATGAGTTAGCGGATTACTTTTACGTGGGGAAGGACTATGTGGAATTAATAGGTACAAATGGTTTGACATGGCTGTAGGTGTTAGCTATGTCCATTCTTCAATCTGAAATGGGTGCAAATGCAGTTGTATAGAAATACTAAAAATACGAAGTTAACGCTCGAAATATGGACAACTGATTTGGAACAAGTATGGAACTATGGATGTTAATGTAGATAGATTGCTGATAGATTTTTTTTTTTTTAAAGAGAAAGAGCAGTTATTTGTGTGTTAACCACCTAAAAATATATTACTTAAAGTATAATGGGGCCAAAGCCAGGTTACAAGTTTAGGTTCCACATAGCAAACAATGAGGAAATTGACTCCACAAAATCCTCAAAGTAAAGTCATTGGCCCCCGAAGACAATCTCATTCCTTCCCAACCAAATACCCTATAAAACTGGCAATGGCCTCGCCAACTCCTTTGATCTAAAGACATGCTGACCCCCATCACTCCTCTCACGTTTGTATGTCCTCCAGAAGTCATGAAAAGTGGAATGCAACCACCATCTCGCCTGAAAACGTCTCCAAATCTAACAAGCAAAAGGGCATTGGAAAAAGAGACGATCCACATCCTCCTTGCCGAGACAAAGGGGGCATTGTACCTCAACATCGGGAGCCCATCTAGATCTCCATTTCCTCATCATGAGTCTGCATCTCCTCAACAACCAGGTGAAAACCTTCACCTTCAAAGGGCAAGTTGCTGACCAAATACGACTGCAATCCAGAATAAGATCAGGATCATCGAATGCATCTGCACTTGCCAACCTTCTATACGCACTCCGAACCGAGAACTCCCCTTCCTCCCAACAAAATGCATCCACCCCCACCTCCGGTCGAAAACCCTCCAATTCCAACAACCTCTGGAGATCTCCAATCCTCTGATTGGACAAATTACTAGCCAACGAGGGGCACCTGCAGTCCTCCTAAACCTCTGCCACACTCACATCCTTATCCATGGCCAAAGTAGTGAGCCTTGGGAAGTGGTCACACAGTTTTCCATCCCTAGTCTAGTCATCCAACCAAAACCTAAATATCCTCCCAGAACCAAGCATCGGAGAAAACATGCCCTGCACCTTAGGGGCTACCGCCAAAATGCCCCTAAGGAAGTGAGAAGCACCACGCGGCAGTGACAAGAATAGGTCCCAGTTGAGGGGGCCTTTATAGCAAGTCCGGAAGACCCTCCCCCCTAGGCTATCCTCATTCCTAAGTAGTCTAGCAATCCATTTTGTTAGAAAACTCTCATTCATCCTTCCCACTTCCTTAACACCTAACCTGCCTTCCTTCATTGGCTTGCACACGTCCTCCCAAGCCACCTAGCCCCCTTCCCATTGGCATCATGGTTGGATCAAAAGAAGTCCCTCATTAGGCACAAACATTTCTTTTCCACCTGCTTAGGCATCTTCAACACCGAGAGGAAGTAGGAAGGCATGGATGACAACAACAACTTGAGAATCATCAGTCTACCCCCTCTGGAAAGCATCCTAGAGGCCCATCCTGCCAGCCTCCCCTCCATCCTCTCCACCAAGGAAGACCAGTCCTGCACAAAAGTCTTCCTGTCTGATAGCGGGAGGCCCAGATAGGAAAGGGGGAGAGCTCCAGCCTGAGTGCCTAAAGTTGCACTACATCTGTATGCCTCTACACTCGACATATTGAAGGGGATAAAGGTTGATTTGGAGTAATTAATTTGCAGCTCGGATGCCTCACTAAACAGCTCTAGCAGAATGCATATCCTCCTTGTCTCCGTCTCACTGCCCTCCACAAAGAAAAGCGTATCATCTGCATACTAAAGCACCAGAATCACAGCTCCATCCTCCAACGTGAATCCTTTGACGAGGTTCCTCTCGCAGGTCGTCACCGACACCCTCGCTAAGGCATTCACTGCTAGGACGAAAAGCATTGATGCTAAAGGACACCCCTGCCGAACTCCCCTCCTAGGATGGATCCACCCCCCAGTTGGGTTTCCATTAATAAGGATTGAGAATGACGTAGTCGTGACACACTGTTTCATCCATCAGATCTATCTCTGTGAAAACCCCATCCTAAGCAAAGATGCCCAAAGGAAGGACCACTGAACCGAGTCATACACTTTCCTAAAGTCAACTTTCCATAGAAATGCCATCTTCTTCACCCGCTTCTAGTAAGCAAGAATCTCAGACAACGTAGCCATTGAAAATGTTCCTACTAGGGATGAAAGCTGTCTGTACCTGGGCCACCAATACTGCCAGCACCCCCCTCAATCTATTAGCCAGGACCTTCGCCATGGGCCCATAATCAAATAGATTGCATTCGAAAGGGCTATAGGCCTAAATCATCAATTGACTCCACCCTATCCTTTTTCGGCAGTAGGAACATAAAGAATTGATTAAGTCGGTTGAATATGAGATTTCCCTCCCAAAAGTCCGCCATTACTTGCAAGACGTCATCCTTAAGCAACGCTTAGAATTCCTTGTAGAAAAACACCGAGAATCCATCTGGCCTTAGGCAAGATTTGCAATCTGCATTCAGGCCCCACACAGCCTCTCGCACCTCATTCTCAGAAAAGGACCTTGTAATCTCCTCCGCCTGGTCAAGACTAATGCCTGGCACATTTGACCCCCTACCAGTAAATTCCCTGAAGAAGTTGGTTGTACTGCGCCCTACTAGTAAATTCCGACCTACCCACAAGGATCCTATCAATCCAATTCCTGTGTTGTCTCCCAGAAGCCACCATGTGGAAGAGCCGCGTATTGGAGTCCCCTTCCTTCAACCATTTCTACCTAGACTTCCTTCTCCACTCTACCTCAGCCTTCCGGTCCTCTACCTGCACCACTTGTAAGTGCTCCACCCTAACACTCTGATCATCCTTTGACAGAAGTCCCAGGTCTTCCACTTTGTCCAGTCTCACAATCTCTCACAGAGCCTCATTCCTTCGCCTGTGCCGCTCCTCCCTAATTTGCCTCCCATGTTCCTTGAGGAACACAATCTAAGCTCCCGAAGCTTCACCTCCAGTCTTGCAGCTGCTGGGCCATCCACCTGTAATGATCTCCACTTCTACTCAATCCTTCCTTTGAACCCATCCTCCAAAAGTCATGCCCTATTAAACTTGAAATACGTCACAAAATTCCTCCCCTCATTGGAGTCCTAGATTAGTGGCATATGATTTGAGAATGGCCTCTCCAAAGGTTTGATGTCCGCAGCCGTAAATGCCTTAGCCAACTCCATAAATGAGAAGAACCTATCTAGCCTCGACCTCCGTCCCTCAGAACTCCTCAAGGTAAACTCACACGAACTTGGAGGCATATCTAGCAACCCATGCGTGGCAACATACTCCGCAAACTCCTTTGAACCATAATCTCTACTGACATGTCCGCCCGACTTGTCATCAACTAACAGTGTAATGTTGAAGTCTTCTCCAATCAACTAAGGCCTTCCCTGAAATCTCATTACCACTTGACTTAGCTATGCCCACATCAAGTGTCTGACTCCACCATCATTCGACCCGTACACTGCCAAGATAACATAGGAGAAATCATCCCAGCGTCTCTTCAAATGCATTGTCACCTCAAAGGATCCCACCAACGAGTCAACCAAAGAGAACACATCCTCTTTCCAACCAACAATCACACCGCTTGAACGACCAACAACATTCAAGGCCACAAAGTTGCCAGGGGCTCCACCCCACATCTCCCTTCAGACTTGCCTCTTGTAGCACTCCAGCTTCGTCTCCTGGAGTAGAATGACCTCGAGCCCCCAACGCTAGATATAGCCCCTAAGCGTTGCCCGCCTTGAGGGGTCATTCAAGCCCCTAACATTCCACGTGAGTACCTTGGTCAAGGGTGGGCGATAACACTCCCCCCTGACGCACACCTAAAACCCTCCGCGTCGGCAACAAGAACAACCTTCCCAGCCTCCGGAGTCCACTCCAAATCTTCCATGGGCCGCACCTCCTCCTCTCTAGCCTTCGCCGCATTACCATCAGCCCCACCAACCCCGTCTTCCCCCCTTTCCACGACATCAGCCCCATTGGTCCCCTCTTCCCTCCTTCCACAGCAACAACCCCATCAGCCCCCTCTTCCTCCCCTTCCATAGTAGCCCCATCCTCCCCGACCCCACCATTCCCACTCCCACCTCCTCAAGCATCAACATCACCTGCTGCCACCATTGTCAAACTGACATCCATCGCGTCGCCGCTGGCTACCCTAAACTCCATTCCATCGTAGCACAACCGCCACCTGCCACCCCCAACACCTCAGACTCCCCATCTGGGACGCGCAATGCCATTCCCATGCGCCTAGCAGCACTAGCACCACTCGACCTTGAGCCTCTCGCCACGCGATACCTCCATTTCTGACGATATCGCAGCTTTAGGCTACGGGTGATGCGAGGCTTCCACCTTGCTAACCTAAGTGGGAGGTTAGTGGAACGAGTGTTCTCGCCAAAGCCCTCATTCGACCTATTGCAATTCGAGATATGCCCCTCGGTTCTCGAAATGTTAGGTACATCCAGCCCAAGACATGGTTGGGGACCCAGATTCGACCATGCAAACCCGGATCCTAACACGGATCCGTACCTTGGGTTTCCTTCCAAATGCGTGCCAACCTCCAGCTTACCATCCAAATCCGCTCCTTCCATATCCTTCGTACTCCTTCTGCCAATCCTGTCGTTCCAGCTACTCGCAGTCGGTGCACCAATCTCAGGGCTCGTAACTGGCACCCTTGAATATGCGTTCTTCCCACAAATCATGTTGCGATGTTTCTCCTTCCAAACATGGCCAATCGTCTTTGCGGTGGTGCTGCCCCCAGCCCTCGCTAGCACCACCAATAGACAACCACCCCACTCCGCTCCACTGACCTCTTGACCTCCCCGACCAATGGCAAGCAAAGCATGCTTGAAAGAGCGAGGTCCACCATCAATCATTGCCACCCGCACAAACCCAAGCCAAGCCTTCAAGACACAGGACTACCTTCGTCAGCACCTCCACCCCCGACCTTAGTTCCACCACCGCCTTCACCACAGACATGTCCCCCTCCACCAGGCCCAGCATTGCAGACTGTTTGAGAGCCGCAAATGGCTCAAGAACCGCCTCAATTGTCTCCCTCGTACGCAGTCAAAGTGGGACTCCGGCAATCTCCACAGCCATCTCTGCCCTTCTCGGAGGTCTCTTGGCCAAACTAAGATTGCTTATAGTTTTAGGTGAATGGTACTTTTAAAAAAAGGGTGAATGGTAGAGGAATTCTAAAGTTCACCGGTACAGTGAAACACACTTAGTAAATAAGAATCTATTTCAAGTATACAAGTCAAAGAAGGTTATTAGGTACACTTGTGAATCTGTTTGCAGCTGTATGTATAATCCAGAAAAGAAGCAAGAAAGAAACTATTGTCTACATCTGAATCCACTGTCCTGTCATATCTATTTCTTTTGAAAAGTGTTATATTAGCAGACATGGGTAATCTGTCCATTTGCTTCTCTAAATAACACCGATCAATTGGTCTATTGTGTTTTAGAATGCATTTGGTAACATAGTCAAGTACTTACTTTTTTAAAAAAAACAGTCAAGTACTTGTACATCTTGGTTGAATTTTTGGTGTCTTCATAATCATTGAGTCTGTGTAAATTGGGTTTGAGCATCAAATGTGATTCTTCTTCTTCTTCTTCTTTTTTGTCTTAGTTCGTTAGCTTCCTATGGAGCATATATTCGCCATATGCCATTTGCAAATGAGATTGGTTTGCGGATGCTTATAGGTGGGGCCTTACGAGAAGCATCTGTCTCAGAATTTAATATCACACCTCTTTTCTCTTATTATTCATATCATGGACCTGTATTCCGAGTGATGCTTCGATTGACTCGGGGAAAATTTCAAGAAAGCAGGTGATATTGGCAGCTTACTTATTGTGGCAAATTGGGTCCTAAAAATGGGTCACAGTGAATCAACGATGATACTCTATGTCATGCTGCAGCTATGGTTTCGTCAGCTATTGCAACAAGTGTGGAAATTCCCAAGAATTCTCATGGAAGGAGCTTGGTCATATTTCCTGCCATTGCTCTGGAGGAAAGGCAAGCAAAGACACCATCAATCTATTTCCATCTGTGTTGATATTCTTATTACCTATGCTTGTATCCAATTATTTTAGTGACATTTAGTAAACGTGGCCAAATTATTAATATTATGCACTGCAAGGATAGATCTTTGGATATTGGGTTACTAATGCTATACAATTGGCATTCCAGGTCTCCTCTTCACTGGTAGTATCAGGGCCTCTATGGACTGGACCTCTCCATGATACTGCCTATGTTACTGATATGCTTAGTCTAGCTGAAGAATGGGGATGGCTGCAATCTGGCAAAGAGGGCGTTCATTTAGAAAAGCTTTTGAAACAGATGATCGATGAAAGTGATCCCAAACTACCATCTGGTTATATCAAACTTGATGAGGTTGGTAGAACAAGCTTCCTGTTTCCATCTTTGTGCAGTTCTCCACAAGCAAAGAAGCTGGCTTTATTAAAAATCCCATCAATTCACTTGGCATTTGTGACTCAGATTGCCAGTCGTGCTAAAATCAACTCTCCTCCAGTTAGGACCATAATCAACATCTTACGAAAGGTAGTTAGCTTTCTGCATTTTATTTATTTGAACACAGCACATTTCATCCAGTTTCTGGAATATTGAGTTGAGGTTGTATTGATGTGCTCAAATGAGAAAATAATTGATGTATCTCTAAATGGATTTACATGGTATGAAGTTTTCAATGAAGGAAGAACGAGGAGAAGGGATAAACCTATGTCCAACCTCTACTATATGTTTCAGGATGTGCATAATATACCATGCCTGGTTTGTGTTGTGTTTGCTACGTATGCTGAAAATGTTTTTGTATGTGTGTGTGTTTTTTTGAAAATGAAAATGTTTGTGTTTGGTGTATATATGATGGAAACATTTCTTAATCTTTGATGATCTCTCTCTCTCTCTCTCTCTCTCTCTCTGTCTCTCTCTCTCTCTCACACACACACACACACACACACAAGCAAAATATTGACTCTACTTTTGGATGGATTTTCTAGAAAGGGTATGCCGCAAGCCGGTCACACATAGCTGCCAATGCTATTAAAACAAACTGCCCGATGAACGTCTGTATTCAAATTGTCAAGGAGATTCCTCATCCATAAATCATTTGAATTTTTGGAAATCAAAAACCCACTTCATGGTGATGGAGATCTGTTTTCAGCAGTGAATATCAAGGTTAGTAATTTATGGACAAAAGAAAAAAACCAGAGATGAAGTGATGATTGACAGGAGTATATTTTCAGGTAAGTATGCTGACTGCAAACTTCACTCTTTAGTGGTCTTGACGGATTCTTTTCCTACTCATGTCATATATATTGCTTAATGTAGAACATGTCATATCGCCTTGCGAACGGAGGATGCCTTTGTTCGGTCCTAACTGAGATCACTGGCCAGATCGGGCAGCACCTAAACCTGTTCAATTTATTTCCAGCTGAGGAAATTGAAGGCGTGGTTTCCTTCGGGGTTGTGTTGAATGCATCCCAGAGCTTTGAGGTTTAATGTGGCTGTTTACTTTTCTGAGTTATAAGTGCTAGAAATGAACTGATATTAGATGACCGAGAGATGAAATATGATTGATGATGAGACAAGCACGAGGAGGTCTTCCTCCTTTCTGACCGTATTCCAGCTTGCAAATTCTAAGTATTCAGCATTTGGTATTGCGGCAAAGGAAACAAGCAAGCTGGTTTAGTTAGTTCTTAGATCCACTTTGATCTTTGTTAATCTGTGTTGCATGATGGAGCTTGGTAGTATACTAATCTGAAAACATCAATCGTTTTTGATATGAAACCTCCATGTTTGTACTTCCCACACTGTACATCTCTCTTGTTGGTTGGAATAGGATACTCTTGCAATGATTCCACCTGAATTTGATTTTCTACAAAGTTTTTTTTTGGGATAAATGATTTGCTACAAAGTTAGCTGACCGATAGTGTGGGAGAAGGTATGGTTGTTCTTGTTACAGAGCGGAAGCCAAATACAATCTCATCAATCCCTATCACATGTCTAGGTCAGTGGGTCTACTAGCCCCAGTAATCTTGGAGCTAAAGCTGTTTGAAAGGAAATCCATCACTGTGATCGAGTGACTAACCTGATATGTCTTCCACTTAACTTTCTTTCCGTTGCAACTGATGCTACAGGTGCACATTCCTTATGTTGGATTGAGCTGGAACATAACATACATTCTGGGAGAGGCTTAGCTCAACCTGATTGTGTAAATATTATGATGCTAACTTCTTAGGTAAAAACTGAATAAAGCTTAGCTCAACCTCACTGTGTAAAGGCTATGATACTAATGGGATCAAGTTGGAATGTATGCTTGTTCAAGAAGGTCATGATAGTGACTTTGTATGCCATGCTTGGTCAAGGGCTATGCCTTGACATCGGACTGAGCTGTATAAAGGTTTAGATATGATCTATTGTTGATATTCTAGTTTTAGCTTTAGTCAAGTAGGTCTAACCTGTGTTAAGCATCTAATTGTGGGCAAATTAATCATGATTTAGGGTGAGAGAAGAATGTGTTTCAAACCCTAACTTCAACTTTGATCTAGTGGACTAAGTTTGCAACTAATTGACTAATCAAGGATTTTGTGTCAAATCATGTACTTACGTTGGTCAACCATTCGACATCCTACTCAACCATGTTTACAGGTTGATTCACTATCCACCCAACTAGTCGATAGTGAATTAGTCAACTATGCTTATTTGATTACATGAAACATCAGGTTCTTAGTCGATGATGCACTCAATTGTCTTTCAGAACTTTTTTCAATCTAAAAAATCCTATGTTTTCATTCTAACTTTTAAGATCAAATTTCAAGGGAAATAATAGAAATCACAAGAACCTGAATTCCATGGAAAAAGGAATGCAAAGAAAATATGCTGCTCTATCTAGCCAAAGGAGTGACATTATCTCAAGAGATCTTTATCTTGGAATGAAATAACGTCCAAGAACTTCTAAGAGGACTCCATAAGAAGCTCCATGTGAAATTTTGGAAGAATAGCTTATCTACTTGGAAATCTCCTATTTTTTGTTCTCAAAAGCAAACTCAATTAACTCTTTACCTCCTTCACTAACCACTAAAGTACATGGTCAACATGCATGTCCTTTTGCTGGCTTTGTAATGCCATCAATTCCTCCGCAAACAACCTCTCGAGCAAGGAGCATTACTCCTTATGCACCTGTTTGCTTTATTCTTTGGAAAACTTGAGTTTTCTTGTAAAACTTTGTTGTTCCAAACTCATCCCTCCATTTATGGAGGAGCCCAACATGTTTCCCCCTTCAGGTAGAAAAGTTTTGAATGGTCAAAATTGCATGTAATATTCCTCAATCTATAAGAAGGGCATCAAAAAGATGTCTAAACATGCATAACCATGCAATTGCGTGAATTCTTGAGCAATTAAGTTTATCTTCACCTATTCAAAGGCCAAAGGGGTGAGGTGACATGTAGGCAGTTGGAAATGAAGATACAAGCTAATGACAAAAAGAAAGGAAAAAGGTGTTTTTCAACTTGTAAAATGTATCGTTTGGTCAACTAACCAAAATGCCCAGTTGATTGGTCAGGCTGAATGTTGGTTCAAGTGCCACATTCAACTAATTAGCCAATTATCACTTTTAATTAATTAATCCAATAGCTTCTTGAATATTGGAAGTTTCCTCTTGCCATTTCCAAGTTTTGAAATATCATATTTGCTTTATACCCTTAAAAGCATCAAATACCAAAAGGGTTTTACTCTACAACATTTTATTCAACTTAACACGTACGCCCTTATATCAATCAAGTTCCTGTGGGACCCTTGTAGCAAGCTTTAGGTTGGCATCTCCTAGATTGGTTGACCACAGGGTGCTAGGTATTAAAGCACGTTCCTTAATCCCATAGGCCATGAATATTAATCCTCCTTATTCCTATGACCTATTTAGCGAACTTATTGAAGGATCTTGAATCAATTACGCTTAAGTCAATCAAGATGTCCCAGTGAGCCTACCTTTGTGATATGGTGGGGGGGCGGGGGAGGGGGTTGTGGGTGAATATTGTAACCATTTCCTATTCTAACAGGTTTTGTTTGGATTTTGTGACATGAGAATCCTATGTTTGCCAAGAAATGAATTGAGTATTGGTATAGTTGAACATTGGTAAATAATTGAAAAGTGAGGACTCTTGATTTTAGCACGGGAGACTTAGGTTTAAGCCTCCACCCTTACATTTACCTTGAGTAATGCTATGCGGAAATGTCTATTTCTCCCCAATTTGCCCAAATGGACTTTTGAGTTATCAAAAGCAAAATTGAGGATGGGAAATCTCAAAATAAGGGTTAGTGTTCCAACATTAGAAGTTACATGTGAGGTGGGGGTTGGAATAACTTTATTTCACCCAATTATTCTTTGATGTGACTTGATCTTTATTATTAAGACTATGATGTTATAAAGTATCTTTATCAACATCATAGCTATCCACATTATATTAAACTAATTACACATTTAAAATTATTCCTCAACTTGTGACAATCTTATCATGGGATATGTATTACCATCAAATAACAAATAATGAATTTTCTATATTTATCGGTAACATTTGAAGTTATTTGCTCCTTCTCTTAATCCCATCATCCAAATCAACTTATAATGCGTACATGATTTAGTCCTTCTTAGATTGGTCACAACATATCAGCATGGCAAAATATTATACATTGACACCATATCAACTTATAAATGCACCTTGTTCATCCACCTACAGTTAGTAGCTAAACATGCTTGCATGAATTTAACGCTTGAGTCACGCAAAACTTTAAAAGCTTTTACACATATGTCCTTGAAATTTTTGGATATATATATATATATATATATGCATTTGAAAACTCTAAGAATCCATTAAATTTAAAGGAATTTGATTAAAAAATTATGAAACTTTATCTTCACACCCCTAAGTTTCTCTTTAATCCCTAAGTACAAATCAAACTTTGAATTATCATTGATTAACATTGTTACATGTGTACATAGATAAAGTCGCATCATACATGTAAGCATCTAAAATTTTGATTACTTCTATATTGTGCTTTACACTTTTGGGTTTAGCCTCGAGCTTAGTCTGGATACTTGAATGAGTTCAAACCTAAATCTAGTTCCCACCGAGATTGTTTATTTTTACTTCAAAAGATAAATATGTTGGGAGTAAAATTTAATCTCATATCTTCGTGGAGGTCGCTGTGTCGTTCTACCACTGAACTAAGGTGATCAAATTTGAGTTGGGTGCCAATGGCCAAGTGCTAACCCTTATCTTCCCTACCATTTTTTTTTGTTTCGTTTCCCCAAGCATGTCACCGAATAATTTCCCTTCACCCCCACCAAAAACACCCCTATATATTCTTCCCACCCTTCCCCCAAACCCTAGAAAGAGCCTCCCTTCCCCGTCGCCGCGCTAGGGTTTGCTCTCCACCACCACATCTCCAACCCATAGCCATGGTAAGTACGATCATCTCACACCTCTCCATTCCAATTCCCTCCCCCGATCTCTCACCTGCCGATCTCCTCTCTTCCTTACTGCCCCGCAGACCTTCAAACGCAGGAACGGCGGCCGCAACAAGCACGGCCGCGGCCACGTCAAGTTCATCCGCTGCTCCAACTGCGGCAAGTGCTGCCCAAAGGTACCACCTTTTCCTCTCCACTCCCCCCTCAAACCATAGACAGAAACTCGGGTCCATCGCAAAGTTTGAATCTTTTCCTTCTAAAAGGACAAGGCCATCAAGAGGTTCCTGGTGAGGAACATCGTCGAGCAGGCCGCCGTCAGGGACGTCCAGGAGGCGTGCGTCTACGATGGTGAGTGATGGCGGCGTAAAGATCGCACCTTTTTGAGCTCTTTCGTGGTGCTAATATCGCACCTTTTGCGCGAAGATCGCGTCTTTGATGTGTTGTTGTGGGGGGTTTTGGTGGTTATAGGGTACACGCTGCCGAAGCTCTACGCGAAGATGCAGTACTGCGTTTCGTGCGCGATCCACTCCCACGTCGTGAGGGTGAGGTCCCGCACCGCGAGGAGGAACCGTGAGCCGCCCCAGCGCTTCCGTCGCAGGGTACGTTTTACTCGTTGGATTCCGTCTCTGAATTGGTATGATTTGAATTGGGTAAATTACGCTCTACAATTAAATTGATTGCTGTTCGAGAAGATGCCATGGGATGTGGCCATCGAAAATGTTTTTTTAGCAGGGCAATGTACTTCTTGGTAGCTTCTTTTTGTTGAAATTATGGTTGTTGTTTAGTTGATATAAATGGTGTTCTAGAACCAAATGGATTTATAGACAACGCAGCATGCGTAGTTATGTTTTTAGTTGTGTGTAGTGTTCAGTGGAAGTTGGGTTTTGCTAAAAGCCTTAGTGGTCTTAATTTTCCTTGTTAACCGTGCTTAATTGTGTGGGGCCTTATCTAGTTTGCTAGAGATCTTGGTTTTAGGTATTGTTACAAGGTTAAGGTGGTTTGGTAGTTTTATATTGTAACCAATGTTTTTAAGTTGTTGTGATATAAATTGGTTCGTCAATGTGAATTGCACTCTGGAGTTGAATGTATTGATATTCAAGTAGATGTCAGAGGATGGTTGGGTGTGTTTTGAACTATGTTTGGTACTAGGTGAAAGTTGTGTTTTGCTGAAGTTTTTGGGTATAAAAACCTTGCTTAAGGAGCTGTTTGGTTGGCGGAATAGAGGGGAATTACGACCGAATTCCGTGTTTGGCAGTTTTTATTCCAATGTAGGCAGATTCCATAATTGAGGGGTGGATTCTGGAATAAACGAATTCTGTCGAAGAGATGGAATTCGTTTATTCCGCCTCTCTCATCTCCCTCTCTCAACTTCACCACATAAATTTGTTTATTTCTCCTACCAAATACCTCGGGCGGAATAAGTACTTTTAATTCTTTGATATGACAACAAACACAACCAAATACTTAGGCATAATAAAAATCCCTAATTCCTCCTACTCTTTTACATCCCTTTTTTATCTCTCCTAATTATTCCTCCTGGGACATGCTTTTTTAGTTCATTAGTAATGTGGCTTGTCAATGTCTTTAGCACGTAGGTGTGGTTCTTCGTATTGCATATGTGGTGCAATTTGGTTTGTCCATGTAAAACATGATGTTGAATTAAATGGATTGATGCTCAATTGGACACCACTGGATGCCTAATCATGGCCTGGATTATGCTTATTAGTCGCTAAGTCAGGTTTTACTGGAAGTCCAGTGTGTTAATTTCCCTTGTATGTGTACTAAAGGATGTGTGAAGTTGCATCAGGATGTGTTTCTCTAGTCTACAGGAAATGTTGTTCATAAATATAATTAGTGAATGTATGTAGTCCCTGGTGGCTTCTGGCTGTTGTATCAGAGTCCTAGTTTCTGAAATGGTGTGATGCAGCTTGATATGTCAATTTGAAACACGGTCTAGAATTGAATGGATTGATATCCAAGTAGATGCAAGGGAATGCCTGACCAAGTCTTGGGCAGGGGCTGCTTTTCTTTTTGAGAAGAATGTCTTGGGGTAGTATTTAGCTTAAAGTCAAAGTGAGGATTTACTGAAATCTTGTGGGACCTAATTTGCCTTGTAGTTATATTTAAGTGTCTTGGGCTTTATCTGGGGACACATTTATCTAGTTCAGACCGAAATCTGGTCTAGAAATGTAACTATTGTGGGACTGGATGGTGTTAGGGAGCTTCTTTTATATGACAATCGTGCTTGTTATCATCCAGGAAATATATTTTCAGGGATTATAGGTTTCAGATGCCCTGTGCATGTGCAGTGTAGCTCTCTTGATAAAAGATGATTGATAATAGCGGATTGTGAATTTCCAATGGGCTGCAGAATGATATCTGACGTAACATGGGTATGCAGGGCTTTTATGATTGAATACAACCTTCCTTTAGCATAAGAGGAAATATGTCCCAAATGCTAATTTTAAAAGAAATTTGTGTTGTGTAAGGTATGTTACCGACTACTTGTGTTAGTTTGCATTTGAAAATTGAGACTTAATGCATTTTCTATTGCTTATCTGTGCTTGGCATTCATCGGAGCAAATTCCGATGGATGTGTCAATAGAAGCTTTAATGGATATTGGGCAGTGCAGTATGTCAATGTACATTGATGACTAACTTGTTAGTTGGTTGTCTGGATGTATTTGCTCATATGCTTGCTACATGTGTAGAGGATATTGCCGGTAGTTTCTTCATATGATGCTACATTGTTAGCAAAGATGTTAATTGGCTATGACTTAAACATTTTCTATGGCTAATATGATTCATTCTCCAAGTTGTAGAGTTTATTTGAGCTATTGAAATATTGGTAAAAATCTTTTTTAACAATGTAACTGATCTAGTTTTAATTTAATTTAGCTTTTGATTGCACTCCAGATTGAAGAATTTGTACCTGTTTTTCTCTTATGCCATTTATGTTCTTTTGCTGATAAATATAATGTGTGCAGGATGACTTTGGCCGACCTGGGCAACCACCTCGACCTGCTGGAGCTCCTGCCCCTGTCCGTCCATGAGTTACTTTTCTTTAGCTTTAAAAACAATTTGTTTTTGAACCTTAATTGGAAAACCAAACGGCTGAGACTGTTTAGTATTTTTGTTTTGTTTACTGTCTTTCCTTTTTGATCTTGTGTCGTTGAAGCAAGTTGCCATGATTTTGTTATATCTTTAATGATTGGCCTCCAATTACAGTTAAGCACTTGAACCTTGATTCTTCTTGTGCTTGTTGGTATTTGAACTTTTCCTATTTAGCCTGCTTACCTGCTAAGGGTAATGCTATTTTGCATTGTTGGTTCATCCATTTGGCCTCGTTCAGGTCTCTGATGAGTAGAGCCTCTTATCCTCAGTGTCCTCTCGCTACATGTGCATTGAACGTCTAGAGGGTTTGCTAAACTGACCATGGGTTGGAAGCTGGAAGTATCATTGTAGAATTTTCTTGTAATGGATGTATGCAAATGGATGTTTGCATGAAACAAGTTGGATTGCAAAAAATTTTCTTCTGGTTCTAGTTTGCTTATTTTGGTTTGTTAGAGCTGAAAGATGCAACTGTTAGATAAATAATGATATCCAAACAAGTTTTTGATTTGATATTGGGATGTTTGGCTAGACATCTTGTGGGTTAAAATTAACCCAGATTAAGCACCTTTGTTTCAGGTTAAAAGTTTCCTAAATATGAGGGATAATTATCTTAATCCTTATTTTCGGTTATGAAGTGAAATCAAAAATTTATTATTACATCCTTTTAACGCTATACGACGTTAAGTTTATATCTTGATTCCTCACACCGTAGTGGGAATAAACTATCTAGTCACACCTCATTTATTCCTCATAACTTGATTTAAGGTTTTGTTTGGATGGGAGATGTATGTAATGTGACTTACAAGAAATATGATTTTGTCACCATTCATTGTATTATTATTTTATCAATAATTCATCAGTTATCTTATCTACTTACCTTGCATCTAGAGGAAGTTTAAGGCTTAATCCGGTAAGGAGGATAATTTATTAAAATAAAAGTTAATCTTATTTGATCAGAATGATATTTTAATTTAGGTTAAGAGAATTTAATTTTATAATATAAGTTATTTTTGTGGATTATTATATTTTTTTGCACATTGATCTAAAATTTTTTTAAACAATCATAGGTTAATATACTAGGACTTTCAAATAAAAATACAGAATAATCTATCTACAGAAAAGATATTTCATAAAATCTATTCCTTCAGAGACGATAGGTCATAAGTGTTAGTTTACGGCAGAGGAATAATTAATATGGGTTAACTTTCTTACAATAAAGGATAATGTTTATTTTTATTTACGTAAGAAGGGAGGTCAACTCTTGTTTGTGTTAAGGGTTAGGAAATGAGGTTTATCTTGTGATGTGATGAGAGGTACAAGTAAATTTCGGAGTATAGGTTGGGTGTTAATTTATCACCTAGATAAATTCAGGTTACATTATCTCGGGACAAGGAGGTCGTTAAGGGTTAAGTTAACTCACAAGGGAAACGAAGGTTGTCTTTCAAATCGAAAAAAAGAAAAAAAAAAAGGGGATAACCTAGGAGAGCGTTAAAATGATTGTAGTAACCAGAAGTGGTTGAAGTCGATAAAGGAGTTCGTCCTGGTTTTTGTTGAAAGGAAGTTGAATTCGTTGGAGAGACCTGCTGCAAAGGGTCTGGCAACAAAGTAAGTCAAAGTCTTTTCCCTCGATGTCATCATAACTGGAACCAGCCGTCGTAACATTAACAAATTATAAAGAATTTCGGTAATGATATGCTTCCTTGGGAGCTGATGTTTTTCCATGGCATTTGGAGCGTAGAGAGACTTTAGCTAAAGATATGATGTACCCCCTGCAAATTCGTACTTGTGAAACACGATTTGTAATTTTTGCATCTGATTGCATATTTTCAGTTTCACAGTAGTATCTTCGAGAGCAATCCAAGGCCGTTTCTTCCGAATGCTGCTTTCTGGTTGCCCAGTAAGTCAGCACTAATCTCGCATCCAAATGAGCCTTAAGTTTAATCCTCCTGTGTTTCACATCCTACGTGCTTTCGCTGAGTCACTTTGAATCGTGCTTGAATGCGGCACTCTATGAATCTTTTGGTTGGTAAATTTTATCTTGGGATAGAGTTATCCCGAGATGAGGACGAAGATCTTTAGATAAATTTATTCTCAAGGGAAGGATGGGGAATAAATTTATCCCTGCCTCCTGTGAGATAAAGTCATCACTTATCATTTCAAATATCCATACTTATCCCATGCCACCCTCAAACATTAAAATCAACTCATCTTCCACTTATCCCGCAAACATCAAACACCAAGATTATCGTTATGCTCACGTTCAAAGTTTGTGATATTGGGATATTGTTATACATGCCTAGGACATTTTAATGGTGCCGATTTAAATGCCCTTTGCTAATCTACCAAATAATCTTTACATATATGGCGAATGGATAGCGCTTGCATGTGAAGTTTGATCCCATTTACCTTATTAACTTACCCTCCAAATAGGGGTCCATACTTGGTTAAGCAGAGGGCGTGAGAGGGTTGCTATTTGGCAGCAATATCCAAAGGACATTAATACGTTTCATCTGCTTTCTTTGAGGAGCATTGATTCCTATCTCCCTTCCTTTCTCTTCGGTGACATTGACGTCCCACAGGAAATGTATCCATCGCACAGATTTCACACGCTTCTCTGTTTTATTATTATTATGTTTATTTTTTCCACAAGAAGAAGGGTAAATAGTAAATATGGTAATCATCTCAGAGGCATGTCTTATACTGTGTATGGTAATAGGATAAGATTTATGCTGGGATAAAATACTGTAAAGATAAGTTGAGAGGTATTTGATTGGTGGTATAAGAATAAGTAGTAGGATAAAATAATTGGTAGTATGATTTGATGTTAGTGGGCATTTATTTAATAATTTTTTTGTGAGAGTGCAGATTTTTTGATAGGATGTTAATGATTAGTAGTTAATGATTAACTCCTCTCTCGATTACACTGTCAATTCATGTCAATTCCAGTTGCTATAGGGGATTTAACCTTGAATAGTGCCCTTATCCCACCTTGGAATCTCCTGCTAAACAGGGCCTAAGAGTTAGTTTAGACGGAGGAATATATTTTATGAGATGATTTTTTTGCAAGTAGGGTATACTCCATTTTTGTTTGGAAGTCATAAAGATTATTCTGTTGGGTTAATCTATGACTGTTTGGAAAGTTTTTGGGTTAATATATGAAAACACATAGGATAATCTACAAAAAAAACTTATTCCACATTAACCGTATAATAACTTATCTTGAGTTAAGTCTTCTTAACCTAGGTCAAAATATCTTTCCCACCAAACAAGGTTAACACCTATTTTGATAGTTTATCTCCTTTACCAAACCAGGCTTAAGGACCAGATTGAGTTTGGGATGGAGAATTAGCTTTAACAGTTAGGAACCTATCTTTATTACTCCGTTGGGGCCAGTTTACTTGGTGGGTTAAGTAAGTGGTGTTAAGAAGTATGAAACTGCTGGTAATCCTCAATTATGTTTACTTGTAAAGTGATCTTAACACTAATTTGTGTTTACTTGAATTGGTTGTAAGTTGAAGTGTTAACCCTTGTGGTGTTTACTTGTTAGTGGTGTTAAGAATTTGAATTAGTAACCGTTAGGACACAACAAAATCATGGGATTTAAACATGGGTTTGCCTAACACCAATAGCAATTGGTGTTGGACAAATCAGTATTAAGAGTTTTTAACCCGTGTTAACTAAAAAGGGATTAACCTTCCAAGTAAAGAAGAATTAACCTCTCAAAAAAGAGGTTAACTCCTCAAGTAAATTAACCCTTAAAGATAAGGACCTATTGAGTTAAGAGATAGAATGGCAAATCTCTCGAGGGTGTGACTGGGAGAGAGAAAACCTCCATGAAAGGCTAAAAAGGATTGAAAGGAGGCACAAGCTTCTATATAGAATAGAGCAATTGAAACAAGAGAATTCTAAGGAAACCCCACCAATAATTAAGATTACTCGAGATTGGATAATCTATCAAATGCAGGTAAAGTGTAGAATATACGAGTTGTTTTAAAAGAGAGAAGTGTTGGTTTCTTGACAAGTTCTCTTCCCTTGCTAATCTCTACCACCTAATGCACAATCAAATTTTTATATCTAGAATAATCCTTATGTCTATCATTCAATCTATTTCATTTAATATCAATTTATACTTTATATATAAAAATTCAAATCCTATGATATGTAAAAGATATTTAATATATAAAAATTCAAATGCCATGACATGGAACCCATGTTTTGCTTAATACTTCTTTCAACTAGTGTTAGCATAACATAAGTTTGGATAAATAAATCCTAGCCCTCTCATTTATTTATTTATATTACATTTGAGAAAATATAATTTGTCATCCGAATTATCTATTAAGATTCATCGTCATTTTGTTTAAAATATTATCCATAGGGATAATGTTGTGTGCTTTGCACGAATTGGGAGAAGGGTATAGTGATGGAAGATGATAGATGTATATCAATTTATATATCGATTTATATATCGATTTACACATACACTCGTAGGTTATATGACATCGTTCAGATATATGACATCTCTTTTTAATAAATGAGGAGAGTCACATGTATACACTTCGATATACACGAAATGTTTTCCTAGTGTGACTACTTACAAGAAAATGACTTTTTTGCATAAATGCCCTCATTGATTACAAAGGATCCTAAACACTTGCCTTTCTTTCTCCTTGTCCAACACAAGTAGGAGTAAAATTGTTCAAAAGGTAGCCTTACATATCCTAAATTTCACATATAATTAATCAGATTAGTGAGAAAGATAATAAAAATTATTTGAATGATAAGATACTGCACATTTGTTTTTAGTATACACCTATTCATCTATGATTTACTTGGAAGGGTCTTTCTAATTTTTTCTTCGTTCATCCTTCGTTCCTACCCAAACACACACACACACAATCGCACCCTCGGCATAGCTCCTTCCCCACCGACCTCTCTTGGATATACATCCCCTAACAATGCGACACTCGGTCACAGAGAGGGAGAGATAAGTAAGAGAACCACGTATGAAGCACTACCCTCTCCACTAGGGATGTCAAATGAATTGAGTGAGATTTAACTCATTTATTAAATAGATCCATATATTACAACCTCCCTTAGCATTCGTCAAATTTAACCTATTTAACTCATTTAATAACAAATTAAATGAATAAATGCGAGGATTAAATGTGAAAATTGTTTCTCATTAATTAAATTTATCAAGTTAAGTAAGTTCACGAAGATAAATCTAAATCCAACTCATTTAATAAACATGTTAAATGAATTTAAACTCATTTAATGTATAACAAATTTAGGCTAGATTAGACGATGTTGATTTTTTTTGACAGCCCGCAGTAGGTGAATTTTGGTTTCGTTGGATTAGTGGATGCTGTTTATGGATGGTGGGATTAGGCGACAATAGGTTGATTAGTCACGCACAACTGTGATGGAGTAAAATTTCTTGAAGGAATTGAAATGGAACTCGGTTTTGGTTTGATTGTAAGGGTTTATTATATATATATATTTTAATAGTATAATATCTTTTACGATCTCTTCGGGTGTATGCTTACTTTATTGTTTTTCCTTGAATGATTAAATTCATATAAGTAATTATATATAATTATTCTTTATACATCAGAGGTGTTGGGTCCTCCTCTCTCCATCTCTGAAGCAGTTGAAATGTTAAAACAAACAAGTAATTTAATGATTAGGCTGCACATAAGCTTTTTTCTTAGATATGGAAGCTAAATAGTCTTATTCATACTCACATGAGTATGTTTTATGCTGTATAACCTTTGTAAGAACATAAAGTAGGAGATATCTAGAGGTAGATTATTGATTTTAGTCAGGATCTAACTAGTTAATTTGTTGAGACAACAAATCTTCCAAAGATGCTCACAGTAATGTCTTCAAAATAAATAGCATCCTGCCAGCAAAAGTAAGCTCTCCCCAAGTACATGTCTGGTATCATGGCTGTCAACTTTCAGTGCTATTTGTGCTGATATTTAGGGTGATTGTGACTTGTTTTGAGTTATCCAGCTGCTGTGAACTTGCATAATTAGATTGTCATCTGCAAACCAAGTGACCAAAACACTCAAACAAACAACTTTTATGACCATACATACAGACAAACTCTTTAGCTTAGACTTGCAAGGTACATTATCTTACTCATGCTCATGAGTCTTTTCTGGTTGTAGAATGCTGTAAGAACAATAATTCAGAGAGAAGGCAGATGGCAAGTCAGGATCTTACTAATGTACATTCGCAGACCACAAATTTTCAGAGATACAAAAGTAGCAGACTGACAGCCTGGCAGCAAAAAATAAGTTGTCCCCAAGTATGTTTGTTGATGGACCCTACTTTCGATGCCCCTTTGTACGTACCTCAATTTGATTCCAAAAAAATGGTTGGAGTCTTTTGCAAAGATGTTCAGTTTTGTAATGCACTCTCCCTCTCTCTGTTTTTTTTTTTTTTTTTTTTTTTTCCCCTTGGGAACGGCCATTAATTTTGGGATAAAAAAAGTGTTAGTTATCTTCTTCCTTTTTTTTCCCGTAAATAAAGTATTCAAATAGCCTACCATTCTAGACGGCCTGCGTTTAACTACCTCTTGGATGAGCCATAATGGAGCTAATTAAATAACCAAAAAAACCAACCACATCAAACTCAACAGATCACATCACAAAGATCAAAAGCTAAGCATATTGATTAGTCACCATAAGTTGATTTCAGATGTCACACCTGACAACATACATAACTTGATGCACTCGCGTGCTCGCACATTCTAACCCCACCGTAGAAAGTAAGAATGACCACTTCACCATAACGTAAAAAAAAAAAACAAAAAGTACATAGCAAATGCTTAGAACGACCACGACAGCTAAAGGCTCAATAAGTAAGGGCAAAATGGCCTATTAGACGAAGTCCCGCCACTTTATTTCTACCAAACCTCTCTCCGCAAAGGCTTCACTTCACTCTGCAACCACAAATTTACCAAAACATTTGTTAAAAGGAAAGAAACAATCGAAAAACCAAAGTTGGGTAAAAGTCTATACTTAAGTCCCATCACGTACTGAACGTAAAAGAAAAACTGTCACGAGCTTTCTTAAATAGCTCCCAATCGTTAATATGTAACCTCAAAAAAAAAAAAAAAAGGGGGAATGAGAGAATTTTTTTCAAGCTACCCACTTGGAGCAATCGACGCTGGGGTTGAGGGAGTAAGGCATTTTGATCTTGCATACGCTGGGTAGTGATCTGGCACGGTCGACGTAGGCGGGGTTCGCGCCGCGTGCAATGTTCTTGAGGCACCCGCAAGCCGTCCGGCGGTCGGTGGACGTCTGGGCGGCGGACAAGGCGCTCTTGATGCCGTAGCAACACTCGGGAGGGCAAGGGCCTCCCGTCATGTAGCCGAGGCAGGGGTACAACGCGGAGTAGAGTTGATTGCATGTCAGGGCGGAGGTGGAGGGTGACGACGAAAGTAGCGCAAGGGCGACTAAATAAGCCAAGGTGACGCGAGCGATGGCCATGGCTGGCTAGAAGAGTAGGGGTAGTTGGCTAGAAGAAGTAGGAGGAGACAATGGGATGTGGTGCAATAAGGTGGCGGGGGTGGGGGTGGAAGGGAGGGTGATATATAGGCAAAGAATGGATGGTGGAAGGTTAAGGGGTTTTTATTGGGGCATTTATGGGAATGAGCTACTTCTTACTTACTACCTACCCGATTTAATTTGAATTACTAAATTAGGCTCTTATTATTATTATTATTATTATTATTATCATCATCATCCTTTTTTTATTTTTTTTTACTACCTACCCGATCTAAGTTGAATTACTAAATTAGTCTATTATTATTATTATTATTATTATTATTATTATTATTATGCTTTTTTTTTTTTAATGTGGAGAAATGAAGCCCCTCCTTGGATTCCTCTGCATGGGAGTTATTCAAAATATTGCTGTTGGTAATTTAGTAACGACTCCACTGGTAAAAGCTCGATAAGTAGGCAGAAGAAAGGAGAATAGATGCTTTTACTTTTTCCTTCCTAATTAAGTTTCGGCTGTGTGATTCTTTTCTTTGATCCAGAGGGCAACCCATGTAGATTCACGAAGAAGAAAGTCTGTCTTTGTCAGAAATTGGATGGTTTCATAAATGCTAATCGGACCCATGGAAAGAAATGAATTTTGTCCAAGTTTCCTACGCAAGGAATCGTGTAAATTTTTTCCTTTGATTTTTTACGTGGCAATCGTGTAAATTTTTTCGTTTGATTTTTAATGTGGTATTAATAGAGAGCATGTGCATATTTTCGAGAATTTATATCTCTTTGCGTATGCTTACGAGCATATCATGAACCGCCTACTGACAAATTTTTTTTTTTTTTTCTGGTACGTGAAAGTTTCGTTTTTACAGAGAGGTGATAGAGGAAGATAACAAAAAAAAAAAAAAAAACAAAACCCCTGCAAGAAGGGGAAGAAACACCATGAAGAATGGGAGAACTCCATTAAGGACGGATTACAAAATAAAAATAAAAATCAAGAAGAGAAATAAAGAGAGCATTCTTATAAGCAATTGCTTCACATCTTAGGATGATAACACCGTCGAAGATGAGATTTCGGTAATCAATTCAATCAGCATTAGCGACAGCCTAAGAATCTAGAAGTTGAAGACTAGTCAGCTATATTTCGATCTTTTGTGATTGTAATATCTAGCATGGTCTCGAAGAGATAAGTCATAAGGGAAAAGATGAGACCCAAGTTGATCATCACAACACATCCATTGTCAACGATACTCCCCACACAAACCTCTTTCTTGCTCCATGTAGGAGCAACACTGGCAATGACAGCCAAAATAAACCGCCCCCTTGTTGTTGTAACAACACATCAAGTGTAATGACCCGATTCCCGAGTCCCTACGAGACACGAGAATCAGACCGACTCGACTAATCCCAAGACCTAGTCGTCCAACGAGGAAGTAACTAAAAGAACAGTAAAATAAACTACATTTAGCATAAATATAACTAGCAGTAACAAAATACAGCAGTAAGAAAAGGAACTACTGCAGTATACACCACTACAACAGTAGAAAAATAAATATGTACATAACATGAAGCTTACAATAAAGAAGTACAAGGAGTAACAAGGAAACTACTCACTACAGTGGAAGAAAAGTACAAAAAGAACTGCGGGTAACTCTACTGGACCCTACTAGGCCCAGCATCCTCTGCAGCCGCTGACCCTGGCTGCTCAAGACCTGGTCCTGAAAAGTAACGAGTGTAACACGTCAGCGAAACGCTGAGTAGAGTGGCAACTAAAAGCTAAAGAAGCAGTAGAGTGTACAGTAGTTGTTATATTTTTACTTTCTTTATTTACGTCTTTCTGTTATTTCACAATTGATTTATTTCTCAGATCCTTTACTTGATCTCGAATGTTCCTTGTAGAAACGATCTTGATTGCAGTCTTTTCCGAAAATTAGAAGTAACACGTGGTACTCTCCTGACCGAGAGAGTCCCTCGTGGTGGTCCTACCTTCAGTCAATCACCCCAAGGTCGCTGACAGACGTAACGGTGACTACGGCACACGCGATAAGCGCACGGGTAGCTACCGTACACTGGCACGCGGTCAGTCGTTTCCGTTAACGGGTGCGCTCAAAACACAGCACGGAACCAGTATAGGGCAGAGCCTTCTCAGTAACAGGGGTCCAACCCCTCTACAGTCCGCGCACCCTCGCCTGACTACCCTGATTGCCCAGTGGGCCTAACAAGTCGGTGTAGGAGGCTAGCAGAATCCCGGGCCCCGTGGGGTAGCTAATGCTCTCCCTACACTAGTAGCTCTCCTTGGTACTACGTACGCGAGGGCCAGCAAGTCGGTGTACAGTGGCCAAACCCACCCCGGTCTCAACCCGAGGGCGGCAAGCTCCCCTCTACACTAAGAGGTAAGGTGTACTCTCTTTGGTACCACGTACCCAAGAGACAGCACACTTCCCTGTTTCACTTTCTCAGTTCCATTCTATTCTCTTTCTAGGAGTTCTACTCCTAATTCCCAGTAGGGTTCATGTTTTTTTCGTTTGGCCATTTAGGTTTCACCGTTCCAGTTTTACGTTCATACAACCCATGTTCTCAATCATATTTATTCATTCATAACAGGCAGCTGTTAATCAATTTACAGGCAGCTATTATTTCATTTCTACTTTCCAAGACTGCAATATTTATATATTTCACTAGTTTTCCAGTCCTAGGATTCGTGCCGTACCTTAGGATCTATCATTCAATCTAATTTTCCAGTCCTAGGATTCATGCAATACCCTAGGATCTATCATTCAATCTAGTTTCTCAATCCTAGGGTTCATGCAATGCCCTAGATTCTATTAATTGTTCCACAATTGTAACAAATTTTGTTAAATAAATTAAAAGCCACTCTACTAGCGAAACCGGGAGTACTGGGGGCGTGGTCAGCAATCCCGCGAGCCTCCGCAACCCCCAAGACTGCAACGGAACAGGATCCTAACACAAGAATCAATCACAAGGAATTTCTCAGAACGGTATACAATTACAATAAACGGGTAGAGGAATTTATTCTGGAAAGAACGCAACTCGAAACGCGGAAAACGGGCCCTCAACGGGTCAAAAACGACGAAACTGTCCAAAATCAGACGTCTTGAACATCTTCCAGACGTCTTAAAAGGTTGATCATGTCGTACCTTAATTCTGCGCAGTCCTTCAGACATCCAGAAGCCCGCTAGAACGTCTGGCCTTGGTTTCCAAACGTCCGATTGTCACTCTGGACGTCTGGAGGTTCTCTCCGTCGTCTAGCACTGCGACCAGACGTCTGATTCACGTGGGATGGCGACCCTCGCGCCCTCCTGAGCAGGACCTGCGCACACAAATACCGGCTCTTAGCACGACGAAACACAGAAGTCGCGGCGGACGACTGCATGGCCGTACACGCGTAGAAAGGAGAAGATATGAAATATCTTACCTGTCAGACGTCTGGACAGTCCTCCAGACGTCTTCGACGTCTTCTGGATGTAAGTCCAGACGTCTGATTCTGGAAAATTTTCCAGAACCAGAGCCCAATTCGCTCTCCGCCCGCGACGCACGGCCACGCCGCGTCCCGTCCGCCTGCTGCCCGAGCTGCAGCAGCCCTTCCGCGACACCCCATGCCTGCCGCTCCCCCGCCGACTGGCTCTAGCTTCCCCGGCAAGCTCGAACCCTCGCGGTCGATCTTCCGCTTCCGCTCGCAACCCTCCTTCTAGCACGCTCGCCGCGGCTGGGGCTGCGCCCTCCCTCGCTCGCAGGGAGAAGGAGAAGGGAAGATGGTGGAGTGGGGGTGAGGGAGAGGGGGAGCGTTCTTATAGGGCAGCCGCGGGAAGAGAGAGAAGGAAAGCGGCGCTTGTAGGGAGAGAAAACGAAGGCTGCGGGTTCAGTCTGCGAGCGCAGGCGCGCAGACGCGAACCCGTACGCCAAAAAAATTTATTATCAGACGTCTGGGAAGGGTTCCAGATGTCTAGCCAGACATCTGGGACACTTCCCAGACGTCTTAAACTGCTTTTGACGCCCATGATCGTAACATCAAGCAAGAGGAGAAGGAATCATGAGAGCACAAGGTTGAATACTGCAATAAGGAAGATCAGCTACGGGAAGGAATTGATGGAGATGTAGATCATCACGATGTGAGAGAGGCAATGGAGGCGAGCCCATACTAGAAGATATGGGGAGGACATGACACTAGGCCCCTACCGGCTAACTGAAGAAGGCAAAGATTGGCAAGGGAAGGTTGGGGGGAGTCCTCATTCGACAGTTGGAGGGCCGATGCCTAACCCAAGCAATGATTGCCTACGACTGCATACTTGACCTCGACAATAGCTTGCCTGGGGTATCTCTGTTGGTAAGACATCAACATCACTTTAGTGGGAGACGTAAGGTAGAGCATCGAGATGTTATTTGAGGTAGTCGAAGGAAGTGAACACCTCACTACTCTCCTTCGAGATTAAGGTTATCATGATGCACTTATAAATCATTCTGAATCATGCTTCTAATATATTTAACCCCAAAGGGAATACAAGTTGTCAAGCTTCTTATCACTGAAATTTTATACACAGGATAGATCGTCAGAACATATTTGATTCTCTATAGCAAAAGACGTACTCGACATATTTACAGGAGGAGCAGGAGACATTCCTTATTTGAGATATATCCTTCGTCAATCATAGGTTTGCATATCTTACGTTAAGGAGTCTAATTAATCTGTGCAAAAATTTTGAAGATATGACATTTACATAAATGGCCCCCTGTATCGTTTCTTCTGATGACAGTGAGATGCTATGATTTTTTTGATGTAATGGAACCAGTTGACCACCATTAATTACATGCCATTTATGTAGGTACTCTAATATGCAAAACTCTGCTCAGAAGGTTGAGATGTGGAGCTTTTTTTAATTATAAAAGAAAAAATTCAAACAGCTAAAGGTCCTGTCTGGTTAGTATTAAAATAGGACATCTTGTGGTTCTCACTACGTGTCAAGACTACCTGTTACATGAGATATCAGTGGCCATCACCTCATCGTTCGTTGTTACGATCTATTAATTTATCCATCACATCTATTTAATTAATTTATTTTTAATATAAATAAAATAAAAATTAATTATAACACATCTGTTCATCTATTACATCTATTTTTACTAATCTATTACTAATATAAATAAAATAAAAAAAAAATAATAATATATTAACTCAACCATCATATCTACTTTCTATTAACCCACCACTTATCCCATCACTCCCAACTTCCTAAGACCTAGTTTACTTAGGAACTTAAACCCCGTAAGCAATTAACCCCAATTTACTTTCTAGGTTAACATTGCCTTTCGAAACTAATGCTTCGAGAGAAAACATACCGTTTTGCAAAGCATAGGTTTCTACCTCTTTTTATACCTTTCTCCTTTCCAATCCCCCAAATTAAGGATCATTTCAAGTAAATAGAATCAGGTGAACAAAAAGAGAAATTAACACAAGTTGTACATTTAAAAACACAGGTTTCATAGCACCTTAAGTACGCTAACCTTAAAGTTTACCTAACCTTAAACTTTAAGGCTTAATTTATTTGGAAGATTAACTCCAACACATAGGGTTTAAACTCTATTTATTTTATGAATTAATACCACCTTCCAAAACCTGTCCTTTAGTTTCGTAGATTAACAAGCAACGTAAATTTTGCAAAACCTGACTTTACACTAATGTTAACCCACCTATTTTTACCGTTTTCTTACCTGACACCATAACACCTGTTTTCAACAAACACAAAAAGATGCTAACCCCTCCTGTAAAGTAAACTAGAAAAAAAAACTAACATCTCCTACACTTTTGTAAATCCAAGTTTTATAACACCTAAATTAACGCTAAAGGGACCACCGCATATGCTGTCAATATCCATGCATCATGCATGTAAACAAAAGAAACAATTGCGTTGAAAAAAAAAAAAAAAAAACAAAAGAAACAATTTATTGATTCAGAAACAACATGCTAAAAGTTCCACCTGGGGAAACGCCTTAAATTCGCCTTTTTCAGGACACCTACGTAGATCTGGGTGAAGGAAAGCGACTTCCCTGTGCTACCGTGAAGGTCCATACACCGACATTAATTTCTGCCTTAATGACTTCAGGACGCCCATGTCTACGTTGCCTTCATTTTCTGCAATGCCTTCGATACCTTCACTATAGCAACGCATGTGATTTGTCGGTGAGGAGCTTTAGCCGTAACAATTCGATCCTAGTTTTTTGAAATGGGAGCTTGCCTACTCTACCTCACCATTAAAGTGAGTTAGGTTAAGGATGATTTCCGGCATTCATTCTATTACTTAGGTTATTTATTTTGGGAGACCGATGAAGAGACTAAAGCCTATGCAAGGGCAAAACTTTGGAATTTGACTAAAAAATTTCAAACTCTTAGCTGGTACTTGGAATTTGGACAAGCGTCGAGTGCTTATAATTCTAGGAAAATGTTTTGTGGGTACGATTTCGTACACACACGACATCTCCTCTCATTGTTGAAAGGTATCACATAATCCATTACATGTGATATGATTGGAAGGATGCCATTTTTTCTGTGTGTGTATATGTGATTCGGTGTGTAAGATCGTATCTTGTTATTAGTGTTCATAATTCGACATGGTACATGTAGTTTATGCTTTAGGGACAATAAACATTTGTGATGCTCTGTAGATGATTTGATGGTGAGCTGTATTAATGGAGTTGACGAGGGTGGGTGCTTAGGGTTCAACTTTTATTTTCATTTCTTCATGAAATCTTCACTCACATAATGCATGTTCAAGTTAGTTGCATTGCCCTTATGTTATCCTATTTATATTTTTTTTTTCTATTAAATTTTATTTCTGTTTATTGTAGAGTAATATTCTATTTACTTAAATTAGTACTAAACTGTGATATTAACTCTTATGATATTTACTTAAATCGACGTTAATACTAATTTTTGGAGAGTGGAGCTTAGGTGTGGAGGAATTACAATGTTAACACTTATTTTTCTAACACACTTTAGAATTGATGTTAGCAAAACATATAACCTCCCAAGACATGTGTTAAGACTATGCACCCCCAAAAGAGAGGGAGAATATAAAAATTATGTAAAGAAATATGCAACTGATGTTAATCCTCATATCTATTTACTTGCAGGGTGGTGTTAACATTAATTTCTATTTACTTAAGTTGGTGCTAGGCTGTTGTGTTACTTGAATTGGTGTTACACTAAGGAGTAGGGTTTGGGTGTGTGAGAGTGTAAAGATTCGTTCTGTTCTAAGTCTTTTAAGATGTCTGGACTGTCAGTCAGACGTCCAGATCCCTTCCTAGATATCTGGAAATTGAAAATTTTGTACGCATGCTTGCGTTTGCGCGCTGGCTGTGCGCAGACAGACTCCCTCTTCTCTCTCTCTTCTCTCTCCCACCAGAACCCAAGCTGCACCCTCTATATAACCCCTCTCCCCCCTTCCTCTCTTCCCCACTCCACCACCGCCACCTTCCTTCCTTCCTCTCCACTACAGCGAGAGGGACGAGCACGAGAGAGGGCGCGAGAGCGAGGGACGAGGAGGAGAGGCGGCGTGAAGAGAAGAGGAGCTTGTGTTCGCGAGCTCGCTAGAGGACACATTGCCGGAGCGGCACGTGCAGGAGGAGGAGTGCGTCGGGGGAGACGTCCCCGACACTTTGCTGTAGCCGGAGCTACAAACAAGGAGGCTGCGGATGCGCGTGGCGAGAGGAGCAGGAGGTCGGTCTGGTTTTGGGTTTTTCCCAGAATCAGACGTCTGGCGTGTCGTCCAGACGATGGGTTGGATGTCTAGTGACGACACTGGACGTTTGAAAGCAGAACTTCGCGAAGGTACATTCCTCTTGCAGTTACGGCCATGCAGGCTGCACCGCAGCTACGATCTGCGTGGCTAAATGTAGAAAATATTATCTATCGCGTGCAGGGATAGCTTCGGGAAGGCACGGGGCACGCCCTCCTACGCGTTTCGGATGTCTGGACAACTTACCAGATGACCGGAAGCACTCCCAGATGACTGGAGGAGAGGTCGAACGTCTGGAGTTGAGTCTGGACGGTCAAGTGGGGGTTCTAGACATCTGAAGTCGACGTAGGAACCTGAGGTGAGACCTTGGTGACTTTTAAGACGTTTGGACCTTGTGCCAGACGTCTGATTTAGGTTTGCAGTTCTATTTTTGACCCATTAGGATCTGTTTGAGGTCCGTTTTATGCAGATAAGATATCTGTGGATTCCTTGTGAGTTCCTCTATGTGTTAGAAGACCTTTTATACTGTTCTGAACATTCTGTTGTGTTATGTTCCTTAGTGTAGGATTTCGATATGTTGCGTGTTCGGGACCTGCAGAGGCACGTGAGCCTGCCGTTCGAGCCCCCAGTACTCCCGGATTGTCTGGTAGAGTAGTTTCCCTCTGATTTAATTATAAGACATGAATGCATTTGTGAAATTGGATAACTAGAAACCTAGGATGTGACATGAATCATAGAACGAGAAGTACTTGCACTATTTGTATGCGTGTTTGAGATTGCAGTCTTAAATGAATGAATAGAAATGTAAACAACTGCCTGTTAATAAATAAGAGCTACTGGTGAAATATGAAATGCGTGTGCTAGTTAAACAAATACCTGTGACATTACTTATTTTATATGCAAATTGTGGAAATACGAGTTGCATGTGTATAATTTGATAATGGAATTGTGAATGATGAAACCTGGTATGGAATAACATGGGGAATATGAACATGAACTCTACAGGAAATTAGGAGTAGAACTCTTGTGGATAAATGAAATGGATTTGAAAATGTGAGTGAGAAGTGTACTGGTCATTGAGTACGTGGTACCAAGGAGAGCGACTGTCTCCTGTTTAGTGTAGAGCGGAGCTAGCTGCCTTTGGGTTGGGACCCGGTGTTAGGATTGGCCACTCTACACTGACTTCTTTGGCCCTCGCGTACACTGTACTGGGGAGAGCTACTAGTGTAGGGAGAGAGTTAGCCACCCCACGGGACCCAAGGTTCAGCTAGCCACCCTACACCGATTTGTTAGGTCCACTGGACAAACCGGGGTAGTCAGACAAGGGTGCGCGGACTATGGAGGGGCGAGACCCCTATTTGGTTCTGAGGGGCTAGACCCATGTAACTGAGAGGGCTAGGCTCTATATTGTTCCGTACTGTACTTTGGGCGTACTCACTAGCGGAAACGACTGATCGCGTGCTAGTGCAGGGTACCTACTTGTGAGCTTTTCGCGTGTGCCGCAGTCATCGCTACATTTGTTCGTGACCTTGGGGTGGTTGACTCAGTGTAGGATCACCATGGGGGACTCTCCTGGTCAGGAGAGCACCACGTGTACCTTCTACTCTTCAAAAAAGACTGCAATCAAGATCGTTCCCACGAGGAACATGCGAGATCAAGAAAGATATCTAAAAAGTAAACCAATGGGTAAAAGGAAATGACTAGTAAAATAAAATAATTGGAAAAGATAAATTTACCTGATAGCTTTTACTGCTTTAGTTAGTTTGGTTGCCACTCTACTCAGCGTTCGCTGACTTCGTTTACTCATAATCCTTTTTAGGTTCAGGTGTTGAGTAGCCCGAGTCACCAATTGCAGAGGGTGCTGGGTCCAGTCAAGCCCAATAGTAGTTCTTATTTTTGTTGTACTTTTTTTTCTAGTGAGTTAGATTGTTATACCGTTTCTGTTCTGTACTTTATTCTACTTTACTGTTGTGGTGGTGATATGTACTGTCAGTAGCTTTTACTTTCTTTACTGCTGTACTCTTTTACTATTAGTTACTTAGCATAGTGAATGTGGTTTACTTTCCTTCTTTTTGGTTATTTCTTGTCGGACGACTGGGACTTGGAATTAGCTAAGTCGAGCCGGTCTCAAGTCCTGTAGGGATTCGGGAACCGGATTGTAATAGGGAGTTACGAAGTTAACACCTATTTTGCTAACATTTCTCAAAATTGATATTAGTAGAATAGGTGTTAAGGACTCTTAACCTGACTTTTCACAATACGACTTAATCCCTCAAGTAAATGGGAGTTGACACCTCTTTTAGAAGGTTAACTCGTCAAGTAAGCTAGCCCTTAAGGGCTAGTTTATTTGGAGGGTTAAGAAATTTATGTTAAAAAATGTGAAACCGGTATTAACCCTTATTTTTATTTACTTATGGAGTAGTGTTAACATCAATTTCTATTTATTTAAACTCTTGTTTAGTTATGGTGTTCACCCGTGTAGTGTTTATTTTAACTGATTGTAACACCAATTTTTTGAGAGTAAAGTTTGGGTGTGGGGGAGTTACAAAGTTAATACATATTCTGCTAACATATCTTGGAATTGGTGTTAGGAAAAATGATGTTAACCCCTCAAAATAAGTGTTAAGATTATGTAGGTTAACCTTTCAAGTAAACGAAAGTTAACCTCCTAAAAAGGGATTGTAAAATTGACATTAAGAAATATGAAATTGATGTTAACCCTTATTTCTGTTTAGTTGCAGAATGGTGTTAACTTTGTTTATTTGAACTAATGTTGAGTTGTGGTGTGTATGGTGTTTTTTTGAACTAGTGTTAACACCAATTTCTGAGTAGGGTTTGAATTTGAGGGAGTTATAAAATTAACACATGTTTTGCTAACACCCCTATGAACTAGTGTTAGCAAAGTGATGTTAATGACCCTTAACCTAAGTTTTCACCATACAAGTTAACCCTTCAATTAAACGGGGGTTAGCCACTCTTTTGAAGGGATAACCTGTCAAGTAAACTAGCCCTAGAGATTGAAGTAACATTGTGAAATGGAAACGAGGGTTTTTAAGCCAAGTTTGGAAAAGGTTCAAAATTTAAAATTGGATAAAATTTAGAAAGTTATAAGATTATGATTGGTGAGATAAGTAATGGGTTAGTGAAGGTAGAAGTGATAGTTGATGTATTGTCATTGACTTTTTTATTTGTACTGAAAGTCAATTAATGGGAGTAGATGTGATCTGCAAGTGGATATATTGTAAATATTATTTATTTTTATTTATATTAGAAGTGAGTTGATGGAGAAAGATACGATGGGTGAGTCGATATGTTGTGAATAACAATAGGAATTGATGTGATAGCTACCAGCTCATTGTACTGTTCATTAATTTAATGTAGTGGTTAGCCATTACACATGGGATAATACACTGGTTTGTTACACTACCTAACAAGGCTTTAGGTTGCATTTGACAGTGGGATATATAACTCTTATCCTAGGATATAACAAAAGAGAGATAAGTTGGAATGGATGTTTATTTGGAGGGATGGGGTAAGTAGCAAGATAGAAATGATTGGTGTAGTGCTGTAATGTTAGTGAATTATTTTTTATAATATTATGATATAAGTGTGATTGAGTTGATCGATGTGATATAGTAAATATATTTTAATGAGCATATTATGTTGGAGTGAGTATATTTCAATATATATTAGTATTGATGTAATGTAATGTGATAATTTGAAAGATTTTATTAGATATTCAAGTTGATTTAATGAGGTGGGATCATTTGAATTCCTTTGGCTTTGGAATTTATTCTTTTGGCATCTCTCTTACCTTGGAATAATTCTTGAGTTATTCTACTAACAAATGAAACCTTAGGTGATGTTTAGTAGGCGAGTTAACCTGCCTAACATGCAAATGTGTCAAAATCCACTTACCCTACCACTTCTTCCTTAATCCTTTATTTTTTCCACAAATATATTCTCACTACCAAACACCACCTTGGTGATTATTAAACATGCATTCAAAGTAATTTAAAGTTTGCACCTAATAGAGACCACAAAGTATGGTTCAATTTTTTTTTGTTTTTGTTTGATGACCCCAAATCCCTCGCAGGCAAATCAGAGGAGACACAGGACACAACTCCCACGACAATGCCTCGTGGGTAAAGCTAAGCCTCGGATCTGTGTTGCCTCCCCCACCTCTTCTTGTGGTTAAACGGTGGGGTCAGCCCAACTAAAGTGTACCATGGCAGGTAGCATGGTTCAATTCTGCATACCATATTCTTATAACAAAAAAAAAAAAAAAATTTTTTTTGCATACCATATTGATGTGTAGAACATGAAGACGATAGATAGGTTACATGTTGCACATAGAACGTGCTTCGCTGTCATTTCTCCTTCAAAAGTATTGCTCTTAGTGAGGCTGCGACCATCTCAAATTAAAAGGTACTCCTTACGTACATTTATTTTTCCAACTTATAGCTCCATTAATTTGATCTAATTCTAAAATTATGTTCAAATTTTGTTGCATTTAACTTTGCATTGGGCAAAATAATTAATTTTTGTCCCTCCTGCAGCGAAGCACATTCTCACATACTTCATCTATGATCTAACCGTAACACAAGTGACGAGGTATTTCACCAGCGTCTCCTCGAAAAGTTATTTATTTTTACCTCGTGGTGCTCTCAAAATTAAAATGTCTATCAAATCGGCGCAAGGCTTAATCTGAACCCGCCCTTACTTCACGGACACTCGCGCATTTTCGCTGTATTAGGCATAGATAACGATGGGTAAGGAAAATTTTTATCTGAATTCGATCAAAAAGGCGTTCTAATAGAATAAGTTGAGGTAAAAAGTTTAATATTACGGGATCGGCCTAAATTATATATATATATATATATATGATTAGCCAGGTAGTTCAGATAAATGTATTATAAATGTTTGGTACGTCCGACTAAAAATATAGTCAAATAGATGAACTCACGGTTGTTCGCATCTGTCACTCCATCGTCATGACCCTTGAGGATCGTGGGAATGTGCATTAGAACGTGGGCAAGTGGCATCAACATGACTGGCTATCACAATGAAATGCCAAGGATTACACGTGGCAGTCAATGCTACGTTACAACAAAATATGCTATATATAACTCAGCCATCACTATCGTATGGGGGCACACGCGTAGAAGGAAGGAGAGAGAGGATCTGTGTATTCTCAATATTCCACTTACTTGGTTCATATTCCCTTTTTGACGGATGATCACTAAATTCTTGTTTTTTTTTTTTTTTGTGTGAATATTTATTTTATTTTAAATTTAAACAGATTCTTACCTTATCTATATGAAAGGACTATGAAAAGAAGGGCACCCATCAGATAAATAAATCCATTTATGTCCGGCTACAATAATGAAATCAATTCAAAAAACATATGCCACCTTTGGTTGGGCTAGATAGAAATGAAGTCCAACTCCCAAACCCAAAGCATGCATGACGACTCCATGGAAATCACGATTTGGGCCCAATAAGAGGATATGCATTGTAATACAAAAATATATTTTGATTGTATTACTTGTTGATATATGTAACCAATATGCATTAACCTATAAATATTAGAACAATCATTTGTATTATAAGATGGCCCGTCGCACAATTATAACAAAATATATTACAAATTAATCACAATCATAGGTCTTAATAATGTATACATTTGACATATGGATTATTGAATACATACTTACTAGAAAATAATGTCACAACGAAGAACACTAGTCTAGGTATCCACGTTGTAACAATTTAGATGATTTTAGTTGTAATATAAATTTGTTATATCAAAATTATTATTGAGCTTTTAGAAAAATCACATTTATAATGCTCTTTACAAGTTGCAGTATATCTATTAATTTATGTTATAGATTATTGTAACCAGTAAAATAGGTTGCAACACAAAAAAGTAGATGGGACTCCTAAATCCAAAGCATTTGTACTGTGTATTTGTAATATGTGTATTTTGGATGTTATGCTTATTGTTTGTGATATAAAATTAATGTATTTCAAGAATGATTTCTAAGATAGATGATTTGTTTTGACCTCTACACTTGTGATGTGAAATGAAAAGTGACTTAAATAGAAGTAGACAAATCTATGGTACATATTTTATTTTCGCAATGATCGTAAATATGTAAATTGATTTTATTAATTAATTCAGTGAATGTTAAGATAATTTTGAGCGTATACCTCAAAATCATCATATAATATGTGGAGTGATTTCATCAATGAAATTCCAATCAGACGGTTAAATCACACGATTGACATGATATGCTCTTTTGTCTAATTTTAAGTACTGTGTTTAATTGATGCATTATATATATATATATATAGAGAGAGAGAGAGATATACCTCTTAAAAAGAAGAAAGCTTCCGAGGTTTGTTGAGAATAAGCAAATGTATGATAACCCTAGATTGATATTATATTAATATTATTCTGCACCTTCAATCTCACAAGTCAATCAATTTAATTGAATTTTTATTCATATTCATTGAAGGAAAAAAACCTAGTATATAGTTGATGAACATGACAATGGATTCTAAATGGCACCGAAGACGACTTAATATTGTTAGATATTTAGAAAACATATGCTTCACAAAATGTGAGGCATCACGAATACATGTGTTAGAGATTAGATCCGATTGATAAATAGTTTGGACAGAATTTTCCAACGAGAAGATCTATCTTCAACTGGATTGTGTATTCAAGAGTAAGTACATCTCTTAATCCATGGCCATAGACAGAAAATAAAGGGATACGACCATGCAACGGAACCGGAAAGTTGATTGGGGGGAGGCAATTATAAAGAACAATTATGTAGAAAGGAATACTAAATATGTTTTCTAAAAAATAAAGAATTATTTTTGTTTTAAACATCATTTTATAATTTAATGAAACATATTAAACATCATTTTATAATTTAATGAAACATAAAAAGAATTACAACCTAATAATTAACATAATCTTAAAAAAATAAAAAAAATTATAAACAAACAAATAACATTTAAAATATTATTGCTAGTTTACCTAGTAGGCTTCTACATTATTCATAGTTGCATGGTTCATTATTTAGGTTATAATTTCCTTAAAATACTTGCCTTCTTTGTAACTAATTTTTAGCCTATCTTTTTTTTTAGGGGAGAATAAAAATCAAAATCACATCCAACTTCTATTACTCAAAAAAATCAATGCAACCAAAAGAAGAAATTCTCAAATCCCGATGAACATTGCACATATCATGCCTTATCCTATAGCTCAACATTCTTGTTCACACCGCCCACTATGTGCCCCCCCCCCCCCCCCCCCCCCCCCCCCCCCCCATTGGTCTCTCTCGCCACCTTCGTCGCATTGTTCCTATCACCACCCAAATCCCCATCCTCCACCTTCTTTCCACCTCCTGACCCACATTGATGATGACCCCAACCACTCTCTCTTCTCCCGTCGATTGATCCCAAAACCTTAGCTAGATTTGAGACGAGCGATAGCAAAAACAAAAAATTGGCTCATTCATTTCAATTAGACTCATCCTACCACAATATTGCATGTCTAGTAGATGGAGGGGGCTGCAAGCTGCCCCACGTCAAATGCAGCTTGGGTGTAAACTTTTGCCCTTTCCAGAATTCAATTTAAACGTTTAACAGTACTCTATGGAGACATTCACGTGGGAAAAAGTGGAGATGTTCCAGTGGAACATTTAAAATATTCAGAACATCGTTAATCCGTGTGGAAAAAAATCAATTTACATCATGAACTAACATAAGCACCACAACACTTCTTCTAAACAAAGGGGTTGTAAGTAAAGTAAGTTCACAACCCAACATGGCGATCACTACAAACAAAGAAAGAGAGAATGCACGTTTCAGACATTCTATTTCTAAATTTCCATTTTATTTCAGAATGTTGATAATTCTAATAAAAATGATATCTCCTGTTAACAGGTAAAAACCACATCCCCTGCTGATGATGGCCATACATCAGGTAAGGAAGGTTGGCAGCAGGAAGCTACATGAAAATACAATGTTTAATGACCCTTCAAACATTATTTCTCAAAACACCAAACATCAAAAAGATTGCTAAAACACTCCTAAGTTCACCCAATAGTATTTCTTTTGAAAATGTTATAAAAGCCTTATATTTCATTTGGGAAGGAAAATAAGTTTGTGGAATAAATAGACGAATAGAAAATGAATGAAATAAATAGTGAAATAATCAAGTTAACCTATAACAACAACAACTAAGCCTTTTTTTACACTAAGTAGGGTCGACTATATGGATTCTTTGCCTCCACACAGATCGATTTTCAGTCATTTCAGGACTTAAATTAAAGTAATTGATGTCATATTTAATAGTTTCCTTTCAACACTTGTTTGGTCTTCCTCGTCCCCTCTTAACGAGTTCAGCCTCCAACTTCTTACATCTCCAAACTGGAGCATCTAGTGGCCATGTTGGAAAATGGATTCCAAGTACTTAAAAACATCTTTCATTGGAATACACTCTTCTCCAATTTTTACATCAATCCCTTCATTGTTCCCTCTGCTACTAAATTTGCATTCCATATACTCAGTCTTCATCCTACTTATGCGTAATCCTTTATCTTCTAGGGCTGCTTTCCAAAGTTAACGTTTTCTGTTCACTCCATCTCTTGTCTCATCAACCAACACAATGTCATCAGTAAAAAGCATACACCAAGACACCTCAACTTGGATATACTTCGTCAACTCATCCATGATCAAGGTAAAAAGATAAGGACTTAAAGTCGAACCTTGATGCAGACCAATGGTGATATCAAAGTAGTCCGTCAAATCATCCTTAATCTTTACACAAGCTGCTGCTCCATAGTATATATCCTTTATGAGATTGATAAATATAACCTCATAAGATAGTGAACGTATTTCACAGAGATAAGTTAACTTATTTGGATATTTTGACGGATTAAAGTTATTTCACATAGATAGTGAAATAACTTTATCCCAAGTCAAATTCACTTAATTTGATGCAAATGAAGATATCTTAAGTGATGAATTAAATACTTAATCCAACATAAATCTATTTAATCTACTAACCCAACACCACCTTAGTAATCTATTTTCATTTTCCCCTTATCTTAACTTTGGCAGAAGCAAATATAACCTCCGGCATACAATTGCCACCATCCTGATTCCTCTCCTCAGTGTGACGTTGGCCACCGATGAGGAAAGCAAACTTGGAAGGAAGTTAACAAAATCACCAAAACTTATTGATCAATATCTTCAAATTGCAGAAAATACCTCGAAACAAAATAATCCATATGTAAATGTAAAGAGGTGAGGATGAAAAAATATAATATTTAGTTGAAAAAAATAATTTTTCTTAATTATCAAGTTACCCTTATATCTTTTTATATAGAGAAAGTTAAAGAAAAAGTTATAATATAAATCTAAAAAAAAAATAAAAAAATATATCGTCCTTTATAATATAATGTAACTCAACATTTTCCTTCAAGTTGGAGTATATATGTTCACCATACTTAATTTGTTTCTACACTTCTCAAACTGAGAACAAGGCAGCTTGGTAAACATGTCAGCAATTTGATCTGAAGCGATAAGATAGGTAATACGAAGCAAACCCTACTAAATTAAGCTCCTGGTGTAATGACAATTCACTTCCACATGTTTTGCTTTCGTAGAACATAGGATTGTTTGCAATGTATGTTGCAGTTTGGTTGTCACAATACATTTCCATTAGCTCTTGAATAATAACATGAAGATCTTGTAATAAAGATCTGATCTATATCATCTCAGCTGTAGTATGTGCCATGACCCAGTACTCAGACTCAGCACTAGAGCGTGAAACTAAACTCTGTTTCTTACTTTTCCAAGTCATCAAGTTCTCGTCTATAAAAGTACAGAAGCCAGTGGTAGACTGCCTGTCTCCAACATCTCCTGCACAATCTACGTCTGAGTAGACAATAATAGACATAAGAGCCTTCTTCTGAAATAGAATGCCTCTACCTGGACATTCCTTGATGTACCTCAACACCTGCATCATAGCCTACCAATGAACATCAGTGAGTTTGTCTAAGAACTGACTTAACTTACCCACTGCAAGAGCAATATCCGACTTAGTGATGGTCATATATAATTTCTCCACTAGCTGTTGATATGCCTTATTGTCTTTCAGCTTCACTATATCATCAAAGACATGAACTTTAGGATCCATAAGAATATTGGCATCCTTAGATCCTAGCATGCATGTCTCCTAAAGAATATCAAGAGCATACTTTCTCTGTGACATAATTATCCCTTGCTTACCTATGGTAATTTTAATGCCTAAAAAATATCTCAGCTTCCTAAGGTCTTTCGTGACAAACTGGTGTGTCAAGTACTCCTTTACCTGAGAAATGTTATCTGCATCATCACCTGTGAGGATAAGGTCATCTACATACACAAGTAGAGCCACTGTACCACTACTGGTCTTCCTCCCAAATAGTGAATGGTCAGATGAGGACCTTTGCATCTCAATAACAGATAATGCCTTAGACAAGTGTTGAACCCAGGCTCGAGGGCTCTACTTAAGACCATAAATGGCCTTACGAAGTCTACATATACACTCCCCCTGAACCTTAAATCCAGGTGGCTGCTGCATATATATCTCCTCCTGCAAATCTCCATATAAGAATACATTTTTGACATCCAGCTGATGTAGATGCCATCTATAATGAGCTGTAACAGAGACGAGTATACGAACAGTGGAGCGTAGAGCAACTAGGGAGAACGTGTCAAAGAAATACACCCCATAGGTTCAGGTGAATCCTTTGGCCACAAGACGTGCCCTATACTTAGAAATAGATCCATTTGGATTACATTCCAAGGCAAAAACCCATTTGATTCCAACAAGGTTCGCGACAGATGGTAGAGGAGACAGTTGTCAAGTGCCTCTGTAAGTAAGAGCAAACATCTCTTTTGCAGCTGTTTTCCAATGTGGATGTAGTAGACCCTGCAGGTACAAGGTAGGGATCTCAGCACTGGAAATTGCAGTAGTGAACGCATGAAACTTCAAACCCAGAGAATTAGCAAAAATAGTACTCCCAACAACATGATACTATGCATAATATTGTGAAGCCTTCCTGATAACAATGGGGATATCCTCGGCTGTGGGCATAGAAAGAGAATCTGAAGACACAACATCAGGACAAGGATCGTCCGTACCCTCAACACATACTTGAGTGGGGGAGGATGATGGTGGCTTAGTAAGGACTGAAGAGGAGGTGGGGTATGTCTTCTCTCTATAAGTGAAAGGAAGCTGATATGTAATATCCTTAAAGGTCTTCTCATCAGGTGGTACAACTCTGAATGTGCCTACAGTCTGCTCTATAGTAGGTATACCACTACTCTGTGAAAAATCCTCCATGGTTGCAGGAGATACAAGCCTTGGCATAACCATGTCAACCTCTTTCAACTGATGACCTGACGTGGAAAAGTATGGAATAGATTCATGAAAAGTCACATCCTCACTAATATAGTACCTCTAGTGTATAGGGTCAAAACATAATGCGCGAATAACCAAGAAATACACACTTACTGTTCTTGGAACCAATTTGTCACGACCAGGCTCAAGGAGGTATACAAACGCTACATAACCAAAAGTCTTTGGTGGCACAAGAAACAAATTTGAATCAAGACATAGAATGTTTCATGGGATTTACTCATGAAGTAAAGAGGAAGAAAGCCTATTAATAAGATAACAGGAAGTAAGAATCACATCTCCACAGTAATTATGCGGAATACTATTCTAGATAAGTAAGGCTCCAACTGTATTCAGAATATGACAGTGTTTTCTTTCAGCAATCCCATTCTGCTGTGACGTGTGAGGGCACGTTGTCTGATGCACAATGTCAAGTGACCCATACAAGTCAGCTAAATTCCTAGTATAGAATTCTAAAGCATTATTAGTTCTGGACTTTTTAATGTACACACCAAATTGAGTTTTCACAAACATCACAAACTATTGAATAATGGATCTAACCTCTGATTTATTCCGCATAAAAAAAGTCCACGATAAACAGGAGAAATCATCCACAAATAACAAATAATACTGATAACTCCATTGGTCTGCCACACGGCTACGACCCCAGACATCATAATGTAATAAATCAAAGCAAGTAGAACTACTGGACTGGATAGAAGCTGGAAAACTAGCACGGTGATGCTTCCCCAACGAATAGGCATTACATTGAATCTTCATGGCAGGAGAAATATGATGGATGATCTAGCGTAGCTTGTCCAGTGAAGGATGGCCTAGACGTTTGTGCCACTACAAGGTACTCCCCGCAATAGTACTCGTCTGACATGCTATAGCAACAAGACTTTGAACCAATCAATACACTCCCCCCTCATAGCCACCATCGATTGTCCTCCCCATCATGTAGTCTTGAAATGTACATTCAATCACATTGAAAATAACATGACAATTCAACTGCTTAGTAATAGTACTAACAGATAACAGCTGCATTACCGTGTTAGACACATAGCAAACATCAGAGAGATGTATGGAGGGAGTAACTGATACACCTCCCTTACTACATATGGGGACATGCCTACCATCTACAAGCTGCACTAAGCAATCCTGTGGTATCTTCCGCATATTCCCAAAACACTGGGAATTCCCTGTTAAATGGTTTGAGGCACCTGAATCAATCAACCATGAGTTATTCATACCTGATGAGGATGTGTAAGCAGCAGTGCTTGAAGACTGAGATTGCTCATAGGTCAACTGGGCTAGACGTACCACTACATCATAGTCTGCCTCTCCAAGGATCACTGCCTCAGTAGACACACCTTGAGGTATAGTCATAGAAACTTGGTTGGCAACTGCAGGCTGTCCAAGTTTGTTCCAGCACTTGGCCTCAATGTAGCCAAATCTTCCACAATAAGAACAGGTGGGCTTGTCACGACCACCATCAGCACGCCCCCTGCCTTTGTCCTTGAAGGCTTATATCCGTCCTCCACGAGTACTCACAGCTGCATGAGCAGAGGAGGTGTTACTAGTAATACCCTCGAGCATAGACTAGATCTGCAACCTGCTAAGCCTCTTGTATATCTCCTCAATAGGAGGAAGATCAGATAGTGTCAAAATCTATGAGCCTGCAGAGAAATAGTTGTCATTGAGCCTTGCTAGAAACATATGTGTAGAGAACTCCTTCCTCTGATTCCTACACGTGGCTGAGGTACACATAGGCCTGCATGCATTGTATTTCTCCAAGAGTTCTTTCATGGTGGAATATTACTGCAAGAGACTCATGGATTCTTGATTCAAGTGATAGAGTTCATAATAGATTTGAAAGACTTGGGTGGAGTTGAGTTCATGAGAATAAGCGACCTTAAGACCATCCTATATCTCCTTGACCATCTTGTAATACATGACTTCATCTCCAATGCGAGGTATAACACTGTTGAGTATCCAGGCCCTCACCATGGCATCATATTTGTTCTACGTTGCATATTTACCTGTTTTCTGCTCTGGTGGGCTTCTATGAGAACATGCTGTTTCTCATGTCCTTCTACAGTCACAAGAAATGTTTGAGAACAATGGGGGTAATCGGTCTCATCAAGCTTCACAATAGGGGCAAAGAATGAGTTCTTATAGACAGTTCAATCTGTTCTAAAGTAACTTTGGATTCTGACGATGATGAGGCCATAGTGACAATCAACCACAAACCCTTTCAAACACAGATTTGAAATATGATAGAAATGAGAAATACACATCCCAAAATATGCATCAAACGAGGAATACATACCCCAAAAAGCTCCGCTCACATGCGGTCAACAATCAAAGGGGAATATACAACCCAAAACATGCATTAACAGGGGAATATACACCCCAAAACAGTAATGAAAAATTTAATTTGATTATATCATTAAAAATGAATTTTCAAACTTCTTTCTGGAAGATCCTCGCTTTAGAACTCCATCACCAACGTGTGAAGGATCTTCCTAGACCCCGATGCAAGGGAAATCAGGGTCTACAGCGCTCTCCTTACTACAGGAAGAAACCCAATAGCAAGAAGAGGGTATCGGAGAAGAGCAGGACGGTTGAGGAGCCCCCTATTGCTGCTCTTGCCGATGTAGTGGGTGGCGGCGGTGGCGCTGCTACTAGCTGACACTGCTGTCGGTGGCGGCAACGATGGTGAAGCTTGATGGTAGAGTTAGGATTTTGAAGGTAGAGTCTACAACTTTGCTCCAATACCAAGTTGAAGAAAATAATTTTTCTTAATTACTAAGTCATCTATATACCTCTTTATATAGAGAGAGATATGGGAAAAGCTACAACATAAATCCAACAAAATAATAAAAAGAACTTACAATATAATGTAACTCAACCGGTCAATTCATAGAACCTGAAAAAACAAACAGAGGTGGAGACCTTCAGCTTGTTGGACATATTTCCAGTAGAAGGGAAGACCTTCGGCTTCTTTTCCAAGGGAAAATAGGGTGGTTGGTTGGGGGAGGACAGGGAGTTGGTGAAGCATAAAGAGAAGGTGGAGTTTATATCTTCCACCTTCACTGGAAAATAGATGCCCGTGTCACCTTGCATCACTTGTTGTAATGCTAATCGAAGTGATCTACAAAGAAACCACCGAATTAAGCATCAAACCAGGAAGAAGGAAAAAAATGAAAAGAAGAGATAGAAGGGAGAATAAAATGGGAGGAGCTTGCCACCATTATGGAGGAGTAGAGGGGGAAGTCACTTTCTAATAGAAGAGCCTTCCATTGATTTTTTTTTCCTATTGATTGCTATGGGAAATTGAGGCCCCGGAAATGTCCTGAAGGGAGAAAGTGACAGCATCTGGCCAACATCATAAATGACAGAAAGAAACAATAAAATATTTGCATGGTCTTTCTGCAGAGAAATTGCTTCTATGTAGGTATGGTGCTCTCATGGCACACCATAATCTTATGATGATTTTGCCAATGCCTCTGCACGTAGCATTTTGATATTATGTATTTTGTTCACCTAACTATGAAGTATCACTCTAGACTCCTCTCCCAGCACCGACCACCCCACCTGGCTGTCCACATTCATAGCCATCCAGGGTGGTGGCGGCCGTGGGGTGGCTGTGATGGGGTGGCCGTCAGTGGTTGTGGTATGGTGGTGGCTGTCAGGTGGTGTGGTGGCGGTGGCTGTCAGGTGGTGGTAGTCGTGAACCAGGGAGGAGGAAGAGAAAGGGAAAGGAGAGGGAGGAGAGGAGAAGAGCGTGACCTGGAGGAAGTGGCAGCGACCGGCAAACCGACGAGGAGAAAATATGGCAGTGGTTTCCTAGTGGCGTGGCGGTAGTGAGCTACTGCAACTGATCAAAGGGGTAGAGGGTGGAGGTGAAGGGTTGGCATTTGCCCCAAATGGAAAAAAAGGAGTCACCCTCTTCTCCTCGGCCGGAGGCAAAGTCGCGGCGATGCCACCCACATCCGCCACAAATACCACCCACAGCGACCGGTGTGAACCCACAAGGTGGAGGTGGTGGAGTTGGCACCCTTCGAGGACAACGGGACCAAAGGCGACGACTGAGGAAGGGCGAAAGGAGACGGATCTCGTCGACGACCTTCTCCGGGATGAGTGTGCCGGTCAGGCGTAAGTAGTCGTCGGAGATGGGTGCTGGGAAAAAAGCGAGATGTGGGCCAGGGGCAAAGAAAGGATGGGGAGAAGCAGGTGTGGAGAGAGATAGAGAGAGAGAGAGTCGAAGAAGATAGTGTGAACGCATATAATGACGATAGAATAGGACATGGAGTGCTTAATATTCACATGCAATACCACAGCAAACTCGACTGAGGCATGCGGGAAGAAACTTTGGTGTCGATGGAATTCCCCTACAATAGAATGAACAATCGTTATCCCACGAGAGGTCATTTATATCAAGGAAGTGGGGGATGTAATCGGATGTGGATATATTCGGATCCATTCGTAATTGTATTTGTTTTAAAGTTGATTTGGATATTGGTTTAATAAGATTGAGGAATATTGAAACGGATATCAAATTCTGAATTTTAGTAGATGTAAATATGGGTACGAGTTTAAGAATTTTTTGTGGACATGGATATACATATATGTTTTTTTAGATTTTTTTTTTTTATCATAATATATGTATACAAATATGGGAGTGTGCAGGAGGGAGATAATTACCATAAGGGGTGAGCGATCGATTTAGGTGGATTTAGATTGTTCCGATCAGGTCATATATGATTTGGATTGACACAATGACTACGCATGATCCAATCAAATTAGGTCAGGTTTGGGTTGAGTAATATCCAAAATTTGCACATATTTGTTAATAACGAAGGGTTTCTTTTTTTACAAAATATTTTGCTACATAATAACCACTAAATGCTCCATCCATCTTGTAAAAATTAAATAACATCTATAATTACAAAAAGAAAGTTTCTAAAACATATGTCAATGTCATTTACAAATCAATCCACCTATACATTTAGGTTTGGGTAAGGTGGATGAGTGACACACGAATCATCCAATTTAGTAGTTCAGCTTGTCTTGGTGATTTGGGTCGCATGTGCTGGATCCATCAACTAACCCAAAAACCCATATAAGTTTTACAGCTTGGTGTTGACCCAACCCATAACCCAAATGACCTAATCAAATGATTCATTTCCAACGATTCGAGTGGGTTATTCGGGTTGACTTGAATAATGCTTACCCCTAATTAGTGCAATTGAATAATTTAATAAAATTAAAATGACACAATAAGAATTACCATACTAGAGAGTTATAAGTTTTAGGTGAAAAATTCAAATATAAAAACTATCGTGCATTTCCTTAATTTAGGAATTTTTGATTGTGAAGCGATCAAAAATCATTATCTATACCACTTTAAATGTAAAGTGGTGTACCTTAAGTACAAAGTTTCTCTCCATTCTTTATCAAATAATTTTTCTCCTCCACGCAAGAAGAGATAAGTACTTGACAGGATGGATACGTAAATAAAACAAAGAATCAAAAAATACAAATTCCTTATAGAGCCACAAGGTCGAGAAGAATTCTAGCTTCTATAGGTTTAAGATTACTTCCTTTTTTGGTGTGTAGATCAGAGTTTATGTTACTGGAAGAGTGAGCTCTTGGATTAGGAAGGAAGTACCTGGAGAGCTTGAAGAGGTTGAAGAATACACTTGAGTCTTCGATGCTTACAAGTGTGACTTTTGAGCTCTAGTTGTTGTATGTGTGTTTATGAGTATTAAGGGGTATTTATAAAACACATAAGATGGCTTAGGAAGACCTTGAACAGGTTTATTAGTCGTTGGGAGTGGTTAGGCCAAGAATGTCTCGAGAAAAAAATTCAAAAAGAGTAACATCAAATAGTACAAAATCAGACGTTTGGGAAGATCTTTAGACATCTAATAATGAGCAAATTAGACATCTCAAAGGAATTGTGTCATTTTATTTGAGCTGCGAATAAAGATTAAAAAGGAGAGGAATATTAGACGTCTACTTTTGACGTAAGATGACTTATTTTGTAATAAAGGGTTTTTGATTTAGTGATCAATCGTCTGATTTGAAGGCCATAAGTTATTGGACTTGAGTTGAGTGGGATTTTTGGTCTACAAGGACGTTTCGCCAAAGTGCCAGAGGTTTGGTTAGACATTTGTTGCCCATGTTGGACGTCTAGAAAGATAATCAAGGATTGATTCGAGATTCTAATACATAATCTTTGGGCTTAGGATTCTAAGACGCAGTGATTATGTTTCAACGTTTGGCTATATGTCGCCTAATGTATATGTTAGAAGTATGGTTGGGTGTTCTATAATGCCCCACGATGACGATCCCTGGAATCGGTGTCGCGGCCACGTGACAGCTGCCTATGGCCACTTGGGGTGTCTCACGACATTACCTAGGTAGGATTATTAGTTGAAAGGTTAGATTTTGAAAAAATTTCGACAAATTTTCCCCTCTTTTTCCTTACTTTTCTCAAGTTCCTATACCTACAAGAGAGATTCGTTCACAAGTATAGAAGCAACATAAGGTGGGCACACCCCACTCATTTCACAGACACACAAAAAAAAAGATAGCAGGCACACCCCGCCTAGCAGTATACATACATATGTACATACCTGCCTGTCGCTAAAATATTTACAATAGTTTATACGATTCATACAAAAGGTGGGTCGAAGGACTATGACGAGATGCACAACTATTTACATCATGTTCTACTAACTACTAAGTTACATCTTTCTTTCCTTTCTTGACCAGCAAAAGGTAAAGCCCCAAAAGAAACACCCTTTTTCCTTTCCCTCCTTTATCCCATTTCTCTGCCCCCATCTACCACTCTATTATGCCTACGTCTGCCAAGGTTAGCCGAAGTCTCTCTTGTCTTGAAGAATGGTGCCCAAACAAGTGAGTAGGCTCGCCAAGTGATCCTCAACGGGGAGGAGCTCCCCCAAGTACACCAACTGTTGCAGGTCTCTGGTGAGCTCAGTACAAAGTAGGAGGAGCTGCACCAGCTAGTGCAACGCCAACAGGTGAGGGCAGTCCACAAAGCGAGGATAGTAGTGTAGCATCCTTACCTGAAAATTTTAATGACAACGCAACATGAGCCATATGGCTCAATAGGGAGTAAAAAGGTACAAGAAGAGGGGAACCATTGAGTGAGACAAGCAGCCATTCCATCCAACGGACGAAATGTTCAAATACTTTCTTCTCGTTCTTATTTGTCTTTTCCCTCATTCTTCCTTACCTCTAAGCACATCTTATCATGCCCTATGGATTCTATCTCGTATTTTTTCTAGTTTAGGTTGATGGTGACGGAACCTACCGCCCTCAACCCCCTATCGCAGGGTCCAACCCTAGGTCACTTACTGTTTAAGGGTAAGAGTTGCCAACAACTAGTAGCCAGCTATTTATTGTCTCAATGACCCAAATCATCACCCTGTCATTAGGTTACTTTCATTGGGAACCTAGGTGGTTTGTGATGCAAGAAAACTCTCCTTGTGCCTTAGAGAGATTCCTCCACCCTGAATCCTCTCTCAGGAATGACCCACTGCTCTTCGTAATGAAAAGTTGCCAAGCAGGTGGCTTTCAATTCTAACATGCATGGAGATACTCAGCATACACACTAACCTCTTCAACCCTCACATCCTGTTACGAGAAAAATTTGAGTGCATAACATGATCAATTCAAAGTTGATTCGCTTGCTATCCGATCGTCACATCCGTAGCATCGGGAATCCTCCCCAACCACCACGGAGTGCAAACCTGGGGTCCACTCCATTTACCCTCGGTTGCCTTCCACTATAGGCCCCCTCGGGATTCAGGACCTCTTCCTCGAGGGGCTCACCCGTGGTCACTCTTGTCTTGACGGAGGCAATTTGGTGCCCGTCGACACAATTTTTGCCAGGGATTCGGTGTGGCTAATTTGTGCTCGCTCCCTAAGTTATGATTCGCACGATTGGCACACCGAAGTCTGCATCATCCAATTCCATGGATGCAATGTGCTAAGGAAGGGATTTGCTTCCCTTGAAATATCGACGATCCTGTCAGAGTGCTTCCTACCACCCACATTCCAAGCTCTTGCAGGTGCAATGCATCGAGAATGTGTCCCGTGAGCACTTGCATGTTCTTCCGAGTCCACATTGTTATTTCGATCGGACCGGCTCATGATACCAGATTCGTGAAATCCTCACCATACCCAAGTCAAGGGAAATTGTATTTTCACAACTTTTGAAATCAAGACTCGCTTACGTATGTGCGGGTCCGAGGAAAAACAAATGACGTACTCAAAATGATACGCGTCACTTTATATATATGTATATATAGTTTGTTTGTTCTTTTTCCTTTTAATTCATGCTCAAACCTTACACATTGGAACCATTCCTTGTCCGTTCGAAATTAGATATAGTATCATTGTTGGCAATGGTTTCTTTTTAGCTAGAACAATTTCTTCTCCGTCTACGTACTAGCCATGAGAATTCCGCATTCTGTGCAGACACAAACACACACACATCCTCGAAAATACAGTTGTAACTCATAGGAAATTAGCTATCTTGATCCCCCCCTTTTTTCTGTTGTGGAATCCAATCTTTTTCGTGTTGCACACTACCATCCCGTACACTCTCGAGCTTATCATCCGCACACAACTCGCCGTGGAGTGGCACAGGCAGCAGCCACACAACTGAGTCTAAGTTGAGCTCGGACCCGAAAATGGATCCGATCTCGCGTCAAATAAAAAAAAAAAACCCTCCCCAGATTTGACCTAACGCCACCACCCACGCGAGGTACCCATGCTTTATCCTAGGTCTTGTTGCATCTTTAAGACCAGGAAATGGAAATAAAATGGCGAGTGGAGAAAAAGGGGAAACTGCCCTACCTCGGGTCTGCTCAGGAGGCTCTCACAGCAGCTGCGTGATGGAGCGACGAAACATCGACGTTCATGTAGCTTCTTTTCCGCCCGAAGCCTCCCTCGACAGCCCACACGATGCCCCCGACGGCTCCGGCGTCGCTCGACGAGGTGCGTGCAGCTGTTGCTGCGCGAGCACACGGAGGGAGGAGTAGCAATGACGGTGGCGGCGCTTAAGGGAGGAGGAGAGATCGAGAGGGAGATAGAGCCGCCGGGGTAAAGGAGATCTAAAGGGAGGGGTTAGGAAGGTGGCCGGGGTTATCCTCTCATTTTCTCTTTTTTTTTAATTTAAACCTTAACATATTCGAACATCTAATGGATTTGTTAGATGTCTAATTTGATGAGTTTTACCCGTAATGGTTAGAAATGGATTTTTAAGGTACGGTTGTTTGTTGGGAATGGTTTCGAGGGATTGTAAATTATATATATGAAATCGTACGGGTAATCTTGAGATTGTGATGGTTTATTATTTAGTTTGTGTCGGAAGAAAACATGAGATTAGATGATCCAATCACTTGTTTGATTAGGTTGGAAAGGATTATTTTGTGAGATTGGTTGATAGTTAATATGTCAAGTCAATGGAAAAAGTTAGTTGGAAAGATGTTAAATGATCATTTTGCCCCTCGTTTAATGAAATATGGAAATGAAGATGTAGGTGTATGTAAAATTTGTGGGAATAAAAATTATGAGTAAGAAGAAAAATTAGGTATGGATGGATATTCCTGTTATATGAGGTGATTTATATTTCTCAGAGATGAAATAAGATAATTTTTTGAGAACAATCATTGAGAATTAATGATTAATTTAAACATTCGAAATTAGGACTTTAATATTACCTGCATAAAATATTGGGTATGAGGACTTTGACATAATACCAATATCTGCAACCAATTGGAATATTTAAGTACAGAAGTGGTGATTCTTTGAATATAACTATTTAATGAGATGCTAAGAAAATTTTGTTATGACTATTAATGATAAGTGAAGTCATTCATATGGGTAAACATGTGTGCAAGAGAAAAACATAATGAAGTCAGGATAAGCAAACATTCATATTGGAAATAAGGAAGATGTGTGGATTGTTAATTGCATTGTATAATGCTAATTACATGAGTGTCCCTTGAGGGGAAGTACATTTGAGGACAATTACATAAACTGCTTGTACACTTACAAAATGAAAAAGACTCAGCTTACAGTATTGAACAGAGTTCATAAATCCATATCAATTACAAACAATACTTGACATGCAGGCTATCAAAGTAAGAGCTCATATATGACTGAGATGAAAGGCATAGTAATTAAGTATGGTTGACTTGGTAGTCGCAATATAGCAGCACAGATGAACTAGTTGAACAAATGAAGTTTCACAACAGCATTTACAAATGTGAGGTACAAATGGTGTAGCTAAGGGAATGACTCTTTCATCGTTACAAATATAATAGCAGTAAACGTTGAAGGAATGTTCCATGGAGGAATGATTCAAGTAGCTACTGCAGTTGATTAGAAGGAATTTTGCATATGTTTGGAAAACATTAACATGAGAGGAGGCACCAAATAGAAAGAAGTTGAAGGGAAGCTTATCTTGGTGAGTGTTTTAAATGAATGAAATTGTCAAGCAACTAAAAGGATGCTTGAAAGCAAAGCAATAATGATAACAAGGATTCGTAAGTTAACATTGAAAAATGGATAACTAGGTATAATTGGAAAATAGCTTCTGTCATGTTTGGATATCATATCTTATCATGGAATTTATGGACTTAGTGAAACTAGTTATAGAACAAGTCCATGGGTCTAGTGGGTGTTTATGAAGACCTTTTCACGGCCAGTGTGTTTAATGGGCCTACAAGGTTAAGTAACACATGCATTTTGGTGTATAATGAAAAAGCAGAGAAAGAACCAAGAATGAACAAAATAGATGAAACAAAGGGTTGACTGAAAAGTGTAGTTATATTGCAGTGGCTAGTCATGCAGGGCTGGAAATTTGGAGAGGGAGGCAGTCACTGATGATCTTAGGATGTAAAACCTTTTTCTCAAACATCACTAAGTGCAATACTACAAAGCAACACATTTCAGAAAGGCTTTGCACATGAAAAAGGATGGAAAGTTTGTAAAAACAAAGATAAAGCATGAAATTTATTCGAAATTATTTTACTTGTATAATTTTTAGTTTTGACCCAACAACAGCAGCACATGGAAGTATGTTTTTTTCTTTTCTTGCGGTGGCCATAATTTATAAAGAGTAAAAGATCCCTGGCCATTTTTTGATTTTCTCAAAAGAAAAGGCCAATTAGGAGCATGATGAGGCAAGCAAGGTGATGAGAATCTCATCATGAGCCCTAACTAGCATATTTTGACCTAATAAAGTGAATAAAAGCTTCTACATAATCAAGAGAAAGGCTTAATTCAAGGGATCATTAATCTGGGAAGAGAACATAAAACAAGGGGTAAAACTGTAATTTTACCATTGCAGTGCATCAATGGGATTTCTAAGGGTCTAAACATAGGTCAATTGGACTTAATAAGAGAAAAAGTGGGATGGTTCAGTCAGAAAAGGGTTATTGTGAAATTTATGAATTAAATAACATTCTATAACCCTAAAACAAACCCACTTAAATTCACAAGGTTTCAGGAAAGATAAAAATCAACTAAATCCTCTAAAATTCATGGAAAAATATCCCCTAGGGTTTAGAACCTTCAATTTGACCTTTGGAACCTATTTTGACCTAGATTGGGGTCCATGCTTAATATTTGACCTAATTTGGGTTTGTATGTAAAATGTCCAGTCAAACGTGGGAAAACCTAAAATCCAACTTCACCATTGGATTCCTTAGGTCCAAATTAGGTTTATACCAAAATTTGGACCTAAGAGAAGGTCATCTTGACCCACTTTGCAAATTGATCCACCAAATTACATTCAGACCCTTCACTTTTGGAAACCCTTGCAAATCCCCCCTCAACTTCTTTGTCACTTTATTCATTTTGGTCCCTCTGTCATCGTAGTAGGGACCCATACCTCCGGTGACTTTGCGCGGTGATTTTATCCTCGATTTCATGTGGAGTTGCTCCTAGATTTGAAAGGGGAGCTCCCTACGAAGCCCCTACCGCATGAGCAACTCCCCATACCCTGAATCGCCCCATACCTCTCATGCGAACGCTTGAGAGGTATGGGTCTCACTCCGACCATACCTCCGGCGTGGTCTTCCCGCCGTTTCCTTGCGACTCTTCCCTCTGCCCTTGCCTATTTAAGGAAGCCCTGATCCCTTCGCTTCCTTCAAGCCTGATTTGGTCAAAGAACTCCCCCCAAATTCGTCTCCTCCTCGTCAGGCCAATTGCCCATAGGCTTTGGCGACACTCCCTCCCTCTTCTCGTCTCTTTGCCACAGTACCAGTGGTAGAGCCATCTCCGCCGTGCTCCTTTACGCCGCGCCGTACCAGCACGCGCCCCTTCGACCCTCTTCCTGATTATCGCTTCTTCACCACAGGGTCTTCGTCTCCGACGACGGCAGACACGCGCCGCTCACCCTCCACCTCCCCCCTTCGTCTAACTCTCCTCAGTAAGTTCCTCTCTCTCTACTCTCTATTTTCCCCTACTTAATTTTAGAAAACTCCCCTTGACAGCCGCCAATCACCTCCATCTCCATCATCTCCGACAGACCACCGGCGAGGTGAATCTGCCATTCCACCCGTCCACACGCCTCGCCACCCACCTTAGAACCTTCGCCATCACTCACTGATCACCATCCACTTCTCCATTAACCGCCACACACACCCCACGTGCCCACCGAACACACGCACTTTCACGGCCGCAGTCCGCCCTAGACACGCATGCCTAGGTTGTTCTGCGCCACGCCACCCCCCGCTTCACCTCTGCCGTGCCACGGCGAAGCTGCCTGTGTGCTCTAATGGGGCTGAAAGACCGTGTTCAGTGATCGCAAGTTTCGACCCCCTGCCGCCATTGGAGTAGGAGCAAAGCTTGCTCGCAAGCTCGCTCCAGGACTCTTCGCTCTAGGCTACAGGTCCTAGCTCGCGCAAAATCCCTTCGTGAATAGCCCCAACCGAGTGATTGACACTGAAGCCCCATGCAGCTACGGCGATTAGGCGAAGTCCTCCTGCGCGGGCTCGAGCGAAGCGGGTGGGACATTTAATCCCACCTCGGAAGCTGACGAGCGGGAGGCGCCACTTAAATTGAATTTGTGAATTAGCCTTGTCACCTCAGATCCACAGGGTGAGGTCCCACTCACCCAACCCAGTCTTGTCCGGGACCCACACCTCTGCGGATCTGGCCTAACCCGACTACCTGTGCACTCCTCTCCCACCACCGCACGTCGGTGGGCCTGGTCCCGGGCACGCATACCCAACCCGATAACCTGAGAAAGGCTCTGGGAGAGCTATCCTGAGAGCGAAATAGAGAGAGAGAGACGCGGGGAGGGTAGGGGTAAGTTTTGCTTCGCTCTGTGCAGGGAAAGAAGGAGAAGGTAGGAGCAGCTAAGGGAGAAGGAGGTGCTGCTGAAGAGGAGGCGCAGCAGAGAGCAGCTGAAGGAAGGACTTAGCTGCGGAAAGAAGAAGAAGAAGGCAGAGGAAGGAGCTGAAGAAGAAGAAGAGAACTGTAGAGGCCAAGGAAGGAGAAGCTGAAGACGTAGCGAAAGCCTAAGGCAAGGAAGAAGAAGGAGGAGGTGCAGCAGCTCAGGAAGAGAAGAAGAAAAAGCCAAGAGAAGAAAGCAGAAGAAAGAGAGAAGAAGGCCAAAGATAGAGAGGCAGAAGCCAAGGAGGAGGAAGGAAGAAGAAGGCTCGACACTGTAGCAGTAGTCAGTTAAGGTGTCTAATTCAAAGAATCAGACGTCTGAGAGAGGAAAGACAGAGAAAGAAGTGAAGGAAGAGAGAAAGCAAAGAAAAAGAAAGAGAGAAGAGAAGAAGAAAGAAAAGAGAAAATCTATTTCTTTTTACATTTTTTCTAGTATTTATCTTCATTACTGAACATCATTCAAGTAGAAATTTGAGATTGTGATTTTCTATTCCTAAATACCAATTTGCTCCCTGAGTTCGACTTCGGAATATTTTTGAATTTCGAGTAATAAAAATTGTTATTTGTTCATACGTTTTTTCAACTATACTGCAACAAGGTTAATTTAAAATACGAAAAAGTGATACGAACATAAGGACTCCACTTCTCAAACACCATAACACGATGAATGATTCAAAATTGTGACCGCAGAAAATAAATTGCAATCATCTTATTAGGAATCGAAAATCCATGCAACTCAACATCTGCTAGTTATGAGAAAGGTTGTGTACCTACTAACCTATTCCACGACTAAGTATAGAAGGGGAAATATGTGTAGCACTTCCATAGAAACCAATTGCACAAATTGGTGGAAAAGAAGATAAATGTCAAGTGCTTCCAAGATCTGCTCAACAATATGACTCTAAAGCACAAATTGGTGGATCAGCCTAGTGGAGCAGCAGCAACAACTACAATTGGGTGCAGCTACAAATAACAGCAAGAGTTGTAGCCAACAATAGCTAATGAACCAAAAATGGTGGTATGGATCAGCTAGGTGGAGCATCAGCACCAACTACAGAAGCATGAATGTTCATGGAAAAATGGGCTCAAGTGGCATTACAAAGATTGATGTCAAGTCATTAGGAGCACATGCTGCATATCAACTGCTACAACAGGACTTAGGAATTTCCTAAGCAATCCATGGTTGCAGATGAAGAGCTTACTAATTGGGGTTGCCAAGATTAAATCTAGCCATGCACCCAACACAATTGAGTTTTAGCTCATGGCATGGTAAAATTTACATGTAAGCATGTGTCCCTCCCTGACATAAGTTCCTCCATTGATGCATGCTGTCATCACTGCTCATTTGGTTGAATGTCAAACCCTGCAAATTCACACCATGAATGATATCATATCAAAAATAGTTTTGCAGTTAAGAATATGTAAATGTGTATGCTGGGGAATAAGTTAACATTAAGTTCGCAATCATTAACATAATGGTCAATTAAAGTAAGTCTACTAGAGTTATTAAACAAAATGATAATGAAATAAAGTGCAAGTTATACACTCCATCATAGCAGGACATATGTGGTACGATATGAGATAGGAATACTACCATGACAAGTTTCACATGTTGTCAACTATAGATGCATGTGCGGAATGTAATTCGACCTCCGTAACCCTAGCCTTGATCTAAATCTCATCTATCCTCTCTTGCAGTTTGTCAATTCAACTCATTTACTTGTTCCTCTAATGCCTTAAGCCAATCCTCAAGGTATTCAACATATTCATCGTTTCCCTCAGCAAGACGTGATATGTCTGTGATCTTCCGCTCCAACACATGGTACTTCAAAGACAAGAAGAATGACTCCACTCTGGCTGAGTCGGTTGTTGGGGGTAGCTGATTGGCATATTATTTGTAATTGCAACCCTACCAGGAACAAAAAGTCACGTCATCATTACCATTCAATGTAAAATTATATGGAGTAAATATGTATGTACCGCATCACCAAGTGTAGATATGTAGACAAGGCGATTCATGACCTACAAATATTCGGGTCTTAAAAATATTTAGGTCTTTTCACCTCCAGTAATAGTAAACAAGTCAATCCACATGTGCTTCATTGGCCGTGTGTCGTTGCCAAGTATCCACTAGCCATCCCTACAGTATTACTTAAGAAGAGAAATATCTTCATCTTCCTAAGCAGGTTTTCAGTAGAAGACAAATTAAAAACAAGGGTAGTAGGTAAATTTGCTAAGTAGGAAATTAACGAAAATGAGTTTCAATAACGTCCACACGACATATAATCCCTAGTATGACAACAACAATCACAATGGAAGCATGAAAGAGTTTTGGTACATACTGGCTCTTAAGGTACATCATATTTAGATTAGAGAATAACATCTTCTAGCCTTATGATTAGCCCAAAGAGCATATGCAACCTGATCTATCAGGAAATCTCCCGCTTTAACTATCATCTCATCAACCAAATCGTCCCTGACTTCAGCATCCCCTACATCTTCCTCCTCCACATCAGTGTAAAAAATGTCATCATAAAGATTCCACCGGCGTAGCATGCCATCACTATGTGCCGCTGCGTCTTGAAACTATAGAATGGACGAGAGTCAAATATCTTGAATTGTTACGACCCGAACCCGACCTCTTGTGGAACCCGGGAACAGCTCGGCTTGACTAACTTCAAGACCTAGTCGACCAACGAGAAACAACCCAAATGCAAGGATAAACATTTCCACAAACCACACATGCAACGTAGCTAAGCAAATAAGAAAAGGTAGCAACGGAAAGTAGAACAAAGTTCAAGAAGAACAACATGCCACAGGTGGTAAAATAAAGTTCGCTAGCTAGCCATCACAACCAAAATAAAAAGAACATAAACAACAATAGGTTCTGACACATACCAGAAATACTCACTAACAGTAACTAAAAGTCCTTGAAACTGAAAGGAGAAATGGACAAGCTACTGCTGGGCTTAACTGGGCCCAGCATCCTCTATAGCCGGTGGCACTGGCTACTCAACTCTCTGACCTGAACATGTTTACATATATCTGTGGTCAGCTAATGCTGAGTAGAGTAGCACATAAGAACATTAAATGCATTTAAACATGAAAGAAAACTAATAAACCATTCATGCATTGCCAGGTTACTCATTATCATCTGTTTCCGTTTATAATGCACTATGTGTTTAATTATTCGCGTATTCTAGTAAGGGTCTACATCATTATTTAATCCACGTGTTCCCTATGGGAATGATCTTGATGCAGTTTTCCTGTGATGCAGGATATGCATGTGGCACTCTCCTGGCCGGGAGAGTACCCTGTGGTAGTCCTACACTTGGTCTACCACCCTGGGGTTATGATCGCGACGTAGCGGTGACTACGGCATGCGCGATAAACGTACAGGTAGCTACCCTGCACTGGCACGCGGTCAGTCCTTTCCGTTAGCAAGTAGCCCAAACGTACAACACAGAATAGAACAGGGGCCTCACCTCTCAACAGTCTACGTACCCTCGCCCGACTATCCCGGTTGGCCCAGTGAACCTCACAGGAGTCGGTGTAGGGAGGCCACTCCTAACCCCGGGTCCCAACCCAAGAGGTGGCTAGCCTTCTCCCCACACAAAAGTGACAGTAGCTCTCCTTGGTACCATGTACGCGAGGGCCAGCCTATTCTCTTTACATAAGGGGTGATTAGCTCTCCTTAGTACGTGCGTACATGAGGGCCAGCTTATCCTTTGAAAAAGGGTAATTAGCTCTCTTCGGTAAGTGCGTACATGAGGACCAGCTCACACCCAAGTTAGAGCTTAACTAACCGTCATGCCTCACAGTAAGCGAATTATTTCGTAACCATTAAAGTTTCCATGTCACACTACTTAAGCTATCTTTCTAGTTCTCTATAGGGTTCGTTCATAGTACTCATCTCATTTCATTATATGGCATGTATCTCTGTTTACATTCTGGTTTCTTATTCATATAATAGGCAGCTTGTGATTCAACAGGACGAGCAATCATTACATCAATTTAAGTATTCAATTACTCACAGTAGGGAATTTAACCACATACATTCTCAATTTATAGCAAGCGAGGTTCATGCATCGAATATAAACATTCACATTCTCAGTCCTAGGGTTCATCTCATGTCCTAGGTTTCAAGTAGATATTTCTAATTAATCATGCACTTTAATAATTTAAACCACAGAAGTAGAGAGGACAACTCTACTAAGGTGTACGGGAGATATGGGGGCACGAACGGCGGATCCCAAAGCCTTCGCAGCTCCCGTGCATATCACGGACTGAAACCCTATTCCAAATGGTTGGTCAAACCAAACATTAATAACTTTGACTAACATATCAACACGTCGGAACCAACTCAAAACAGTACGGAAATGACTCCAACACAGAAAATTCTAACAAACAATCAATGTACTTCGTTTGTGTAAAACCAACTTTGTTTGGGCCCTGAGCTGGCCTAAACACTCTTCCAGGTTCACCTGAATCGGACCAAGCAGACTGGTTTAGCTAGACTTGCCACCTGGTGCCTCCAGACCAATATCAGACATCTTAAAAGTACGCAGAACCTCACCTTGCTTTCCTGTGTCAATTTCCGACGTTTGAATCCCTTCACAACCATCTTAGGATGTCTCCAAATGTTTGGCACTGCTCCCAGTCGTCTAGGAGGGCAAACAGACTTCTGATGATGCTTCCAAATGTCCTAAAGTGCCTCTATCGCTGTGCCAACATGCCTTCCCAATGTCTCTGGCACCTGCAGGCACGCACAGCAGACACCTAAGGCCCTATGATTGTACAGCAGGGTCTACGAGCGACAAAAGCTTGGGCAAGGAAAATACCTTGTATTTTGCGCACTACTAGTCGTCTTGAGCCTGCTCTAGATGTCTGACCCCTCCAGACATCTGGCGAACGTTACAGATGTCTGAAACTATGAAAAGATGATGCCTGCAGAACCTCCATGCGTGCTCTCCTCTTGCACCTGGAGCTGCAGCAGCTCCCCGCAATGGCTTCGCAACAACCTCGGGCCGTCATGAAGCCCTCCCTCACAAGCTCCTCCGGCCGCCCCTCACACATGGTGTCACCCTCTCCTCCACGCTCCTCCTGCTTCCTGCTCTCCCTCTCCTCCCTCACTCACGTCGGCTACGGGGAACGAAGGAGAAGGTGGAGGGGGAAAATGGGTGCCGTTGAGGGAGGGGTTTTGGGGTTTTATAAAGGAGGGGTAGGGCTTTGGGGGTATGGTAGGGTAAGGTGTGGGGTAAGGTGGGGTATGGTGTGGAGTAAGGTGGGGTTGGGAAAATTGCACCCGACTCCATAAAAAAATCTCAGGGGTGTTGAAATTACCCAAGACCCCTCTCAAAAGTCACAAACTTTGAACAGGGTCTTTTGGCGTATAGGAAAATTTCGAGAAAACCCCTAAAATTCCAGAAAACCCAAACGACCCTTGGGAAGAGTCATTTCATGAATTGTCATTTCAGTACCCCAAATGCACGCTCGACAACGTTGCAGAGTTGTGCATGTCGGTAGTTATAAAGCTCCTTGTAATTTCGATATCTATTCGAGCGATTCCTGTATTCCTACAAGTGATACGCAACACTACGAAATGGAGCAAGAAAGGGGTCAGTGTTCGTGTATCCAAGGTCCATCAGATACCTTCGTCCGTTGGGGGATGGTCAATTGTAACGACCCGGTTCCCGAGTCCCTACGAGACACGAGAACCGGACCGACTCGACTAATCCCAAGACCTAGTCGTCCAACGAGGAAGTAACCAAAAGACAGTAAAATAAACCACATTCAGCATGAATATAACTAACAGTAAGAAAGTACAGCAGTAAGGAAAGAAACTACTACAGTAGGCACCACCACAACAGTAAAACAACATTTATCATATAACAAAAACTGCAGGTAAAGAAGGTACAGCGGAAACAAAACTACTCACTAGAACAGAAACAAAAGAAGGTACAAAGCTGTGGTAACTCTACTGGACCCTACTTGGCCCAGCGTCCTCTGCAGCCGCCGACCCTGGCTGCTCAACACCTGGTCCTGAAAAAGGTAACGAGTGTAACACGTCAGCAAAACGCTGAGTAGAGTGGCAAACTAACTAAAGGCAACAGTAGAGTGTACAGTAGCTGTTATGTTCTATTACTTCCTTTTATTTACATCTTTCAATTTTTCTCACTATTTCATTTACTTCTCAGATCCTTTACTTGATCTCGGATGTCCTCGTGGGACGATCTTGATTGTAGTCTTTTCCAAAAGTAGAAGTAGCACGTGGTGCTCTCCTGGCCGGGAGAGTCCCCCGTGGTGATCCTACCCTCAGTCAACCACCCCAAGGTCACTGACAGACGTAACGGTGACTACGGCACGCGCGATAAACGCACAGGTAGCTAGCCCGTACTGGCACGCGGTCAGTCGTTTCCGTTAACGGGTGCGCCCAAAGCACAGCACGGAACCAGGGCAGAGCCCTCTCAGTAACAGGGGTCCAACCCCTCCACAGTAACCAAACCGGGGCCTTGCCCCTCCACAGTCCGCGCACCCTCGCCTGACTACCCTGGTTTGCCCTAGTGGGCCTAACAAGTCGGTGAAGGAGGCTAGCAGAACCCCGGGGCCCGTGGGGTAGCTAGTACTCTCCTAACACTACTAGCTCTCCTCGGTACTACGTACACGAGGGCCAACAAGTCGGTACAGAACGGCCAAGCCTAACCCCGGGTCCCTGGGGCGGCTGGCCCCGCTCTGCACTAAAACAGGTACAGGTACTTCCCTTGGTACTGCGTACCCAAGAGACAGTACAAACTACATCTCAGTTCCATTCCTTTTCTTTCCAGGAGTTCCACTCCTAATTCCCCGTAGGGTTCCAGCTCTTTATCTCAGAACATCATATGTTTCACTTTCCAGATTCACGTTCTCACATTCCATGATCTCAACATGATTCTTTATGCATAACAGGCAGCTGTTAATTAAATTTACAGGCAGCTTTATATATATTCCTTTCCATTTTTTTTTCCAAGACTGCAGTAATATACATTCCACTAGTTTTTCCATCCTAGGATTCATGCCATATCCTAGGATCTATCATACAATCTAGTTTTCCGGCCCTAGGATTCATGCAATGCCCTAGGTTCTAGTTATGGTTCCATACTTTAACAGATTTTATTAATACTTGAAACCACTCTACCAGGTACAACGGAAGTAATGGGGGCGTGGTCGGGAATCCCGCGCGCCTCCGCGACTCTCAAGACTGCAACCGAACGAGGTCCTATCACAAGGATCAAACACAAGGAGAGTCTCAAAACAGTGTATAGCTACTGTAGGCGGGTAGAGGAATAAATTCTGAAATGAACGCAACTCGAATCGTGGAAAACGGAGCCCAAACGGGCCCTAAACGGGTTGAGAAAGACAATACTGTGCAAAATCAGACGTCTGTAACTCCTTCCAGACGTCTTAAACGGTGGATCAGAGAATTACCTGTTCGGCTTGGTTCCCCGGACGTCCAGAAGTCTGTGGGGACGTCTCTCCTAGATCCCAGACGTCCGATGGTCTCTCCGGACGTCTGGAGGTCACTCCCGCCGTCTGGTACAACTTCCAGACGTCTGATTCGCAAAGGATGACGAATCCGAACACCTGCGCACAGCCAACCCTCCTCCCTCAGTACGGTCAGTCGACAAAAAGAAGGAGAAAGCGGAAACTCACCTTTCAGACGTCTGTATGATCTCACAGACGTCGACCTTGCCGTCTGGATATCAATCCAGACGTCTGATTCTGGAAATTTTTCCAGAACCAGAACCTTGCTCGGCCTCCGCTCGCGACGCCGCCCGCGTCGCACCTCGCGCGTCCGCTGCTCCGCCCGCAGCAGGTCCCTCTCCGCGACGCTCTGCGCCCCCTGCGCCCTCCGCCGGCCGGCCAAGCCGCTCCCGGCGAGCTCGCCCTCACGGCAGAGCCCCGCCCTCGCACGCCGCAGCTCCTCCGCGCCTACTGCGGCCGCCGCTGCCGCTGCGCCCTCGCGTCCGCTCGCTCTCGCGCACAGGTAGGAGAGAAGGAGGAGGATGGTGGAGACGGGAGGGGAGGCGCGCCCCCCCCCCCCCCCCCCCCCCCCTTTAACGCCGCGCGGAGAGGAGAGAGAGACGGTCGCAGTCGCCTGCAGCCGCAGAGAAGATGCAGGATCGCAGGTCTGCGCGCACAGGCGCGCAGACGAATATCCCGTGCGAGCATAACTGTTCGCCAGACGTCTGTAAACTATCTCGGACGTCTGGTCAGACGTCCGGATGTGATCCCAGACGTCTTTACAGACGTCTGGGCCACCTCCCAGACGTCTTAAAAGACGTCTGGGGCACGCGCTCGTTACATCAATCCATGTCGTACTGCTCAACGCAAGACCCTCATGTCCGCCGTAGACCCCTCCCATCCGATGCCGACGTAGACAAACTGCAAGTCATAGTCAACAACCGCTATAACATTTTGGCTCGTCCAACCTTTCTGGTTGCGAAAATGAGCCTAATCTATTGGGGAGACCCTTGCCTGAACATGACATCCATTGATCGCTCCGAGCACGTCCTAGTATGAAACATTTATATGAATTAGTGTACATTTGTTTGTAACTATGTCAAACATGAAACTTTTGCTGTTCTAACATACCTTAAAGAAGGGGAAGAATTTCTTATGTTCCGTAATTTGATCTGGCACCTCAGCTTGAATTGTGGGTAATTGAATGAACATCCTCTTTAGGGATACAATAGCAAATAATACATTGTTGAAGTGTCTTGAAATAGTCTCCCTGGAATGTTGAAAACATTCTATCTTGTGTTGATTGGAGGAAGCATGTGTAAGGGCATGCAGGAAAATTGCAAACTGCTCATTGACGGTAACATTTCGGGATTCACACAGATCAGTATTCTCCTTCAGGTACTCAGTGATTGAAATGAAGGCCTCCTTTGTAACTCGCAATTCATCGAAGCATCGTGAGGGGTAGCCTTCTAGTAACTCACGTACCCAATATTGACCAGGCAAAGCACCATTATTTCAAGGTTGCCTAGGAACATACTGATTCACAAATAGTGGGAATCCTATCGCGAGTGGAAGCACAACCTCTGTTAAGGCCAAATGATTATCCTCGAAGTCATCCTCCACAGAGGACATCAACCTATCATCGTCTGAACTCATCCTATTGAGAAACATCTCAAATTTCCAGATTGCAACAAATGTATGTGGAACTTAACTTGACAATGGACAGACAAGTGTGCAAAAATGTAGACATTAACATGTACCGCAAATACCATGTAAGTAAAGGCATTCATTCATCATAGGATAAAATGTTCATATAAAAAGCGAGATCATAGAAGTTCCAAACCAACAAACGATCAACCCCACGTCCATACAATCATAATTATTACAGTACATCCGTAACATTTGCCCAAACGGGGCAAATGACAAAACATGAGAAGAAAACAAACAAACTGGTTCAACTAGTAGAAGGAAATCAAGATAATGCCAATAAGATGCTCAAAAGCCATAATCACTACCAGCATGTCTCCTAAGAAATGCTCCCAACTTAGCATCAGAGTGGATTACATCTTTGAATACTGCCCTCCAACTAGAATGGGTGAAGACATTAACCAGAGTGACCAAATCGTCAGGTGTGATACTAGGAACCCACATGCATAAGCTTTGCATGCAATCACGAATATCATCCCCTAAATGGTCGACCCTGGATAGGGGAGAGATATGATGCTTGACCAAAGTTCTCATGAGTTCTATAAACTCTTTGGACCTCGCATTAGCTGATCAATTGCAATGGAGGATGCCTTCTTCCTCTATTTCACCCTACTTGAGGCGGCACTCCCAGAAGTCCGCTCGGACCCTTCCCCCACAAAAGTTGTCTGCAGAGGAGTTTGTTGCATTTGAGGAGGGTTACTAGCTGAAGCCGATGGGATATTGCTCCTCCCAAATAGGGTGGGGCTAGTGTAAGGCCTCTTTAGGAATGTCTAAATGTCTTTTGCACCAGTATTATCAGATGGGATGGATCCAATTGAAGATGAAGCAGTGAAGGTGTTTTGTGTTCAAACAAAAGCTCCTACGTCGTCATTTTCCACGTGAACATGTTCCTCAACAACCTCATTCACTTGCTCTTGCACGTTCGACGAGAGTGAATGCTCACCTGTAGTTGTATCCCTCCTGATAAATCTATGGACATCCTCATAGTAGATAAATGGCTTCTCCCGAAGTTCCACCAATTTAGGTGGGAGCTACATATACAACGGAAGTGTAAATTTATATGAAAGAACAAGAGGCATGACTCAATGGATGTATTCAACGAAAGTTGGCATTAATACCTCATTCCAAACAGAGGGTTAGGGTGCTTCTAGGCAGCTAGTCCTTAGGTCCATTCCCCACCCTCTCCTGCTCAAGAGTTGAGCATATAAGGTGTGCTTCCTCTTCAACTCCTTCCATTTGTTGATAATCTGGTTGTGGGTGTATGGCAACCCTGTTATCGTGACAAACTCCTTATCGATGTCATTCAAAGTGATTTTCATGAACGATCCATTCTCCCAATGAAGGTCCTTATGGTGCTTCACCAAAATCTTTAGTAAGTCATTAATAGTACGATAGTCCCACTTCTTAGCCTTCTTCGGATCGGCGGAGGATGATGGTTGGGATGATGACATCCTAAAGTCCAAAGTAGAGCATTTTTATATACGATATGGTAATCCAATGTCAAATTGTAACAAATTTTGGAGGTCCCAAACTAACCTAAACGTAGGTAAATTAGAGTCAGCCACTATCAAATGGTACATCAAATCAACCACATTCAATTGATACATCAAGTCAAGCACAATCACTACATGAAACCTTTCTGCCACCAACTGCATAAATGAAGTTCACTTACATTGGGAGCACAACATTTTGACAAGAATTCATGGACAATTGTATTGTTTCCTTTATCATCCTATTAATTAAACAAGTTTGGAATGAAATGGAAAACACCAACTTTTACAAATCATTACTGCTCGATAACACAGTAATATATCAACCATCTTCATACTTACATTCAAGCCTATGTGTTGTCATCCCCTCATGTCATCATATTTATCAATATTGTCCTTGAAACCTACCAACATTAGCTCACAACAGTAGACCTAAAATTCTAAATTCACTACCTAATAAGAAATGTATCAGCACAACCATTTCCACACTCAAAGGTAATCATTACCCTACTAGGCCAACTACCTAGCAAATTGTGTCGAGCCAGCATAGAAGAAAAATATTTATGACAGTTTTTAAATGATGAGGTCATCCCATAGCATAGGTCCAACTTCTGAAGAAAATCTGCTGGTAATTGTCTACATCTAAGGGTGCTATTGTTGTAGCTACGTCACCAAAATAGATAGGCACTTAACTATGGTTATCGTAATAACTTCTAGAAATATATATTTTTGATAATATAATTAAAGGGTAAGGAGCATACAACTTACATACACTTAGCTTACGTGTATTTTATGTTTTGTTTTAAAGATTTTATCCCACATCCTTACCTTATTTATCAAGGTAAAGATGTTATCCTCTGATTTATGGCACCTTATTTAACAAGTTATCATTTGATTTGTGTTAACGCAGTGAATATATTAAGATGAGTATCGCAATCTATCATATACATAAAAGATTATCTATTTGTTGAACAAGTAAGCATAAAACACAAATGGATACATAAATTTGTATAGCAAAGTCATAAATGGATAAGGTATGATAATGGAATTGTAAGTACATATGGGTCATAGACGAAAGCCTAACACAAACTTAAACTCATTGACATCGTACTATTGCCCAAGCCTCTTTGGGTACATAAAATAGGAAAAAATTACGCACACAACGATACAGATAAACCCTGACAGCGGATAAGTAGTGAAATACACCCTAATATCATGGTCATCACAAAGGACAATGCTCAATAGTGGACTCAAGAAAACTTGTCAATTAACCTCTCTTAGTAAGCTTGTTACCATGCTTTATGTGACAAAAAGCATCATATTAATAATGTCAAAATAATGACAATATTATATTTACATAGCACAATAACAATGCACTACAATAAAAATCACATATAACGACATACCTTTGAGATTAAATGCAAAGCTGCAGGCAACATCACTAGCAAAAAAAAAATGATGAGACATCCCAACAATCCTTCACTAATAATGCATTATGTACACACGATGAGTACTCTTATAATTGAAATTTTCAATGTACTTCTCTAATTAATTATATTTTCAATGCCAGATCAAATGGACAAATCTAAATTAATCTACCCACACCAAAGAATGAAACATTTGTTGCACATAAGTACTGTTGGTTTCCATGTTAAAAATGGCATTTAAAGTATACCTCAATCCAACCTAACTTCTCAAAATCGTCCAAACTTCATTTCTTTTATCATCATTCATAAAACTCCAGACAACATTTACATTTCGTAATCCATACAAACGAAGCCGAAAACAACAATCATTAAAAACTGACTTACCTTTAGAGATGAACCTAACATGAATAACATGCACAGAATGACATTACTAATTACTGATTATAGCTTGAAGGTTGGCTCAGAGATGGAAGCATCACTTACCTGCACTCAAGATGACAAAAACCTATCAGGTAGAGCTGTAGCAACCTGGATGCCACTCCCTTGTGCTCCAAGGTGAGGTCACCTACAACTGATTCATATAAGCAGCACCAAAATAGTTAATAATCAATAGCCACAAAATGTTTATGCAAGCCCTAAATAAGAACATACCCTTCCTCCCAGATTCGCCCTCTTCCTCCTCATCCACGCCCTCCAGCATGCAAAGTAGGATAACAACAAGGATGAGGCAAAAACATGGATCTGCCTGGCTTAAATAGACCTTACATGACTACCTTGCCATTATCCTCAACTAGCCTCCATGTGATATGGCAAATGCATGCGAACAACAGTTGGAGGTAGCTATCACAAGACAATACTAGGACCCAACCCCTTGCCCAGCAGTTATAAAGGGTGTCCATCCATCGGGAAGGATGAAGATGAAGTAAAAAGAGGTAGGGTAGGAAGATTGAATTAAAAACAAACACAAAAGTAGATCTATCAAGGACGAATAGTGGCTACTCGCATCTACCATCAGAGTAGCATAGAAATAGGGTTTAGGAGAATCCCGCGGAAAGGGCAATCACTATTGCTAATGTGATAACACACCACTAGGAGATTACTAGCCACGATCCTTCTACCTTCAAAAGACAACATGGCTGATCACCTGGGGTAGGGCACAAGAGGGTAGCGAAGAGGGGCTTGCACAAGAGGATCGTCGGCAACGTCGCCAGGTAGGGCACAAAAGGGTAGCCAAGAGGGGCAAAATCGCATAAGAGGGTAGTGAAGAGGGGCAAAATGGGGACCCACTTCAAATTCGTGTGGGATTAACCCACAGGATGCCACCATCCCACCTCCTCTCACCAGATACCACCATCCCGGGTTAAAGGGCTTAATTCCGGTGGTGGGCCATCTCAGGTTAAAACCTTCCAAACAGGGGACAACTCACACAATCTTGTGAAACAAATAAAACCTAAGGTGATCTAAGTTGGGATTCCTAGAATCCTAGGTCCATTTAAAACATTCGTGGGCTCTTTTACATTTACTTCCAAGGAAATGAAGACAAAATATAATATGAAAAAGTTTACAACAAAAATTACAAAGAGTTTTAAATCTTCATCCTTGTTCTTCTTATACCAAGCCTTAACTCTTGACAAAAATAATTTTGTTTCCTACAAGTGTAATCTTGGCACAAATCTGAAATAGAAAAATAATTCTATTTTATTTATTAATTATCCTTTTTGTTAATCAACAAAACATTTTAGAGAGTTGACATCAACAATATATGTGTTTTAAATAGTAGAAAGTTGTATATAAATTGTCTATTACTAATTTAACTCGGGATTTCTCAAAGTCCTCCTTGCTAATCATCTACGCTTCCTCTTTCAACCTTAAGACCTCAATCTCCATCTCTGCCTTCCTTTTTCATACAATAATAAACCAAGTATGTTTATTTTTGTTATCTCATTGTCGTTTGATTTAATTGTTAAATTTTCATGTACTATATGATTTATTTATAACTAACTTTTTTAACTTTTAAATCATTAAGATACATATGAGATTCGTAGAATAATCCGTTTTGTATCCAAATAAATCCACATTCCAATTATTAATATCAGTTTTGTATCCATATTTGTATTTTAAGGATATATTTTTTAAATTTTTACATCCATATGATATCAATTTTAGTATTTGCATTCATTTTATAAAATGGATATGAATAAAGTATCACCTATATCTGCATCCGTATTCGACTATTTACATCCCTATTGCAAGCTGTCCTTTAGCTTATTGCAAAATATCCTTTTTATGTGTTGCACATGGTGTATCTCAAAGCTAGGTATTTTAATCATTGGTCTTACACTAGTGACCACCATCCATAGATTCATTATTTCCATTGACATAATAGTAGCGGTTACTAGCCATCTAGCAATACCTTAAACCTTTTTAGTTCAAGTAAGGTTACAATTATTAATCTTAGGCTAATCAGCTAGATATGTCCTTCCTTTGATTTTAACCCTGGGTTTGGTTGTATGCTTTCTTAATTTGAAACTTTCTTTAGTATCTTATGCTTGTTACAATTTCCTTAAGAAGCTCAATAGGAGTCAAGTTAAATCATTTATGATCATACCACTTGGTTTTTAATACGTAAAATAATAAGTTTTAATGTTCCAGTACATGTTCATTTAATTTCATCCTTATCTCTACGTTAGCGCTTAAGTGTTTCAACTTGTTTAAGGAAGAAGCCCTAGTTGAATTGATTTCAATTTGGTTTTTATTTATCTTATTTATTCAGTACAAGGCATATTGACCTTACACTTTCCATTAGTTGATTAGTGAGCTTACACTAGTTGGTCTTAGAGACTCATCCATTGACCTTATAGAATTTTATCCCATGTATATAATTGAACCTTGAGTAAGGTTATTTGATGGATAGTTGACCAGACACCTCATATTAGTAGAAAAATAAGCCTTCATTAGTTGACTTTATGAGAGATTTTCTTAGGATCAATGATGATGATTTCATTGAAAAACCGTCAACCATCCATCAAGGCCTCATCAAACATCCAATGTCTTCATCATGCATCCAATGGGGCCTCATTTCTTAACCATACAAGTTGATATTGGTGTTGTCACTTCTTTTGATTGATTTAATCAAACTAAGGTATTATAAACATTATTTTACCAACATCAAATTACCATTGTCCATACTTCAAGTATCATAGTTATCTATTATGACACCCAAATAAACATCTCCAATTTATTTATAGTTATTAAATTACAAAATATATTCTTTTCACCATAGCCTACACCTCCATTCATAATTTCCTATTAATAACTATCCAATTAAAAAATAAACAATTTACTCCACATGGATCAAAAGGCATACAATTGGAAGAAGAATTCCTACCTATAACTTACCTAGTTTCTTATGTAGTGTGAGCTCTCATGGTCTTCCTCCTTCCTCCATGAGCTTTCTCCTTGCTTCAAAAGGTCCTTCGTTGTTTTCAAGCTCCTTGAGTAAGATTTTTTCTTAGACTTGCAATCCCTTTTAGATCCTTCTCTTGCCTTTTGCTTGCAACCACAACAGCCATATTGGAGAAGTAGCACAAGCCCTAACTTCTTATTTCTTTCCTGCAAAGAATCTTCAATCATCTTTTGATGGATCTATCACCTCTCAAATTCTTCTCCTTTTGTTAATTTCTTGTTAAGAGGGAGATTAAATGCAGCAATAGCAATTACAAAAGGATGATGAATGGTGAGATATTGATGAGTGGCTACTCATCATAACTGAAAAGCTGAAGTTAAGCTAGACACTGGGTTAAACAATAACAAATTAACAGATAAAAAAGGTTGAGTGTGGGAATCAAAGAAAAAGACCTAAAACCTTGATTCTATGTTAAAATTGCATAATTAGGTTATAAAACGAAATATTCTGAAGGTAAAGGTCAAATGGTGATCATGCATTAATTGAACACATAAATAAGTTTAAAAGGCCAAATCAAAAGTACAATTAATTTCTTAAATGTTCAATTGAGCACATATAAAAATTTGAAGGCATTTGGATATTATTAAGGTCTTGTAATATAGAGTTTACACTTAGGTCCTTCATGCATCACATTCTCTTCCTTAGAAATCCTTTTTGGACCTACCTGTAACTTGCAGGGACCCCTTTGAAAGCCTACAGGGTCCGTCCTGTTACAATTCCCTTCACTTATGGGCCTGCGTACAATTTTTCTACCCCTTCGTGAAGGGGTTCTCCCTGCAATTTTTCCAACATTTCGCTGCCACCTGCTGTTCTTTAAACACACTGTAGCACGCGAAGAACAGGGCAGATCTCGGCCGTCCGTTCTCTTATGATTTTGATTTGCGGCTCGATTTGAATCGAAGCTTCCCGCGAAGTGGTGCGTGCGCTCACCCTTCTCCCAGATCCCATTCGACGGTCAGCTTTTGAGTTGGCTCATTGCACACCTCTCTCCTCTCATCCTGGCTGCTGGTTGCTTCATCGACTATCTTCACCCGTGCGGTGATCTGAGCCACTGAGTTTGCTACTTAACCACCTCAGTGGTCGCGCGCGCAAATGATTGCTCTCTCCTACATCTCTTAGCGATCATTCGTCCACTCCAGCCTCTCCTCCCCATCAATTCCCTGATTTCACAGCCACCGGCTGTGAAATCATCGACTTCTTTATGACCTCCTCGTCGCTAAGGACCACATAGCACCTTGTTCAACGTTAGAATCGAATCGCTAACATGTATGGTTTTAGAAAAACCTGTCGTTGTAGTTTGAAAGCGAAGAACTCATGTTCAATAAATAAAATTTATACCGAAATGAAAATTCCGGGTCGAACACAGGGAGGCGGACGTTTGATTTAAAAACTACGCATTTCTTTTTATTTGTCACGGAATAATTCAATTTAAAACTATCTAATTATTTACAATAAATAGAAGAGAGAGAGAGTAAGAGAGAAAGAGAATATTACACAGAGAAATCAAACTGAGATGTAGAATAAACAGAGAATTTATCATTAGGGGGATTTGTTCATTACAACTAGAAAGTATAAAACAATTGCACTGGAAAGCGATAAATTTACTCTAGAAAGCATTAAAAGAATGGAGGGAGAAATATCATCCTCGACGATTGCTTGGAGGACGAGCAAAACTACACTAGAAAGAGTAAATATATACAAGAAAGCAGTAAAAAGAATAGGGAGAGAGAAATCCTCCTCGACAGTTGCTTGGAGGACGAGCCGGACGGGACGACACTTGGACGAAGGGAACGAAGAAGGACGAAAGAGGACGAAGCAGAAGAACGGGAATGAAGCAGCATGCCGTCGTCGTCGCGGGATCCACTTCCGAAGGGGAACGAAAATTTGGACTTTATCTCGCGAGAAGCATCCCGGGTGTGGGACAACCTTCTCTTGAGCTTTGGAGGGGTAGAGAGGAGAAGGAAGGGATGAGAATTTCGTATGGAGGGGGTCTCCTTTTATAGTTGCAAGGAGTGGGGGTAAAATGGACATTACAACTTCAAAATAATAAATGAGGGGTCTTTAGTGACGGATAAATCCGTCACTAAAGCCTCGACGTGGGCGTAGCTTCCGCACCCACGTGCGTCGCTTCAGCTGCCGGCGCGCTCAACGCCATCGCACGCACTTTGATTCTCGCGGCTTAAGACGCATCTCCGCCTGCTGCGCTGTGCCTGCCTGGCGCGTGCGATCGCACGTGACGCCTCGCGTTCAATCGTGCGTGAACGCTATTGGGCGCACGCGACCGTCCGATCGCGATCCAATGCCCGCCTGCGCCCAATCGCCCACGCCTCCAGCCATCTGCTGCGGCTCGAACCCGCGCTCGCCGGTCGCGTAAGCGTGCTCGACCGCTGCGCTACGGGGCGCGGATGGTCGAGCGGACGCTTTTAAGCGCGGCCGACTACAGCCGTTGGATCGAGATCCAACGGCGGAAAGCGAGTGGGTGCGGGGCCTTCGTAGAATGTGTGCGGCCGAGATGGCGCCACGTGGTGCCATCTTGGCCGTCCACCTTCTGGAAGTTGTAGATGGTGCCACGGATGTCGGATTGACTTGATTTTTGTGTCGTTGGGCTGCGATCATCGATCCGAATTCATCCGTGCAGTCAGATTTGTCATCTGAAGTGCGGATCTTCACCATCCTGGCCCTTGATCTTCTAGGGTTCCTCGATCACTATCTGATGCTACGGATGCCTGATTAGGGCGATCTTGGAGTCGTTGAACTCCAATCGTCACTCTGATCACATCCATACGGTTGGATCTTTGATCCGAGGCTCCGATAAAATGTTTGCCCTATCCAAGCACATAAAAGGAGACAATTAACCTCCATTTTATTCAAACTACTCTAAATGCAAGATGATGCATGTTATGTAATATTTATATCATGAAATGCAATCCTATGCTTAAGAACATGCATAAATAGACATTTTAAATAGTGTAAATGTGTTTACATCACACCTGAGGATGACTCTGGAGCCTCACTAGAAGGCACTTCCCTCCGCTGGAGTCCTCTCCCCCCCCGTCCTCCGTAGCCGTCGGCTAAGGACCCATAGGTCCGATTCTTCCTGTTAGAGTATATTTAATATTTTGCAATGTAGTTGTAGTTGTAGTTAAGTAGGTTAGAAGTAGTATTAAAGTAATTTGTGGTGTTTAATTTCACTGTTTTGATAGTTTAGCTGTAGCAGTAGATTTAGATTAGATTTCCCCCCCTTCACCTCCTCTGATCATTCCAGATCAGAGGGGATGGTTTCATACATTCACTGATCATGAATTTTCTCCCTCTTCATGTTTTACATATCGCTTCTGATTCCCATGATTTGTTTCTCGCAATTCACCCACTCATTAGACCTAATTTCAGATTTTATTGGTTTCTAACCTTAGATCTGAAATTAGCGTCAAAAATCACATTAGGGGCTTTCCATTCATCCCATTTTGCTCACAAAAGCCCCTGATCTGAGCTTAAAAGAGAATTGGTTTGCTAGATTTGTGTTGAATTTGGATTGTAAAGATTTTTAATTATTTGAGCTTTGAACATTTTGATCTAGCAAACTGAGACATTGTTGATATGATTCACTGTTTGGCTGGGAATTTGAGGTGATTCTGAAGTCAAAATTCACCTTAGAAGAGTCATAATTTGATTTGAGTTTTTATAAGGATTTTAATGCCTTTAATACATGGTAGAGTCAATGAAAATCAATGTTGTTGATTTGAGGTTCTACCTTGTATTCATTAGTTGATTTTGAAGAGTGGTTTTGATTTTTCAACCTAAGGAATTCTTCATATTCCTTAAGGTTTCAGAATTCTGGGATTTGTATTTGTGTTTTAAATTAACTGATCTAACTCCTTCTACATGCTGTCTATAGCATTAGAAAGAGCCAGATCAGCTCTCTTTCAGATCCAATTTGATAAGATGCTACTGACAAGGGGTCTTGATCTTGATGTGTATTCTCGAGTTTTTTTCTTATCCTTGTCAGAGTCCTTCTTTAGAGTGATTTTTGATTTTGCCTTTAAATCCCAGATGTATAGTAATTTGCTGCAAAAGCAGCTACATTCCCTCCCCCTTAATTCCAGCCAAGTATTCCCTGGATTAGCTCTTTTAAATCCCTAATCAGGCTGTCCATGACCTGATCTGGGATGTTAAGAGTTAAACCAGCCAAGTATTTCCTGTTGCAAACCTGTTCCTCTTTAAATGAATTAACTGCAGCAGTAGTTAAGACGTATGAAGAAGGATTTGGTTGGGTGATTGGGTCAGGTTCAGCAGCTTAGACTGTTATCTATTGCAACTTCTGCTGAGATTTACTTCTGCTGTTTCAGCAGAAGACTTCTAGATCTGAATAAACCATATGGACATTAGTTTGGGTTTTAAATAGCTACCTGTTGTAGAAAGTTGTATTCAACTTCTGTACAAGCTTTCCTGTAAACTAAATGAACTAATTTCATATCCTTTGAATGCTTGTATTATTCTAAATGAATCTTTTGTCAGCTAGTTAATAAACCCAACTGATCACTATTTTAATTAATTGTAATCCATGTGATCTACATGCTAACTATTTTTTTTTATCTTGTCCATATGTTGTGTTAGGTCTGTTAAGGCAGTTGATTGCCTTTTTAGACTCCTTAGGATCCATTCTAGGCCTTAACACACTTAGAAAACCCTTCTTAGGCCTAGAATGTGCTTCATTTGAAATTACATAAAAACTATATAAAAATTCTAAAAAGATAAAATAAAACTGTCTAATTGAAGATCGGATAGTTTTCTAACTACATACCAAGTTTCATGGTATGCCAAACCCTCGACTTGGCATAATTTGCTAGTTGACGATTTTGTATACAATGAGCTTTAATAAAAGAACCTATTTACTCAAAATACCAAAAATATGTCCTCTTTTTCATCCATTTCTTCCATTCTCATCTCTTACCTTTATAACATGTATAAAAATCATAAAAAGTGAAAAACTCCAAAAATATCCAAAAATACTTTGTATATTAAGTATATTCGTGTAAAAATAAGCTTTATACTAAGTTATATATGTAAATAAGTAACATATGTATATAAACTGTACAAATAACTTATGTATATATTATATACTATAAATTAAGTATTTAAGTTAGATTATATTGTATATATCTTAATTATATGACTATTTATTAATTAAACTAACTTACATGTACTCTTAGACTATATAAATCAGTAAACATTATAAATAACAATATTAAGTTATAATATTGTATATACGTATTTATATGTAAATTATAAACAAATTAAACCTTATACCTTAATTTAATTCTTTATACATAATAAATAATTAATTTATTAAGTTAATAATTAAGTTATTAGATTAAATTAAAATAAATTAGTAATTTAAAGTTAGAACTAAATTAACTGATACTGTATATTTAGACTAATGTATTTTAATTAATTTAAGCTAATTGAAGTATATTTATATCGTATTATATTATTTAAACTTAATTTATAAATAAAATAGTTCAAAATCTACTATTTAAATGTAAATAAAATGGAAATCAAATCTGTAAAATATAATAAAAATGTTTATAAAATACTTTAATAAGTATACTAATTCTGTATAAGGTCAATTTGACCATATAATAACTAATTTATATGTAATTAAAGAATTAAAACTAAAAATCAGTATGTACAAACTGTATACTTTAGTTAATTTATTTATATAGTAAATATAATTAAAATTTCAAATTAAGTGTACAATTGTATAGTATTATGTAAATACTTTATTTTCCCATAATTTATTTTTATTTTATAATAAATTATGGCTCTCGAATTGAGTGCCAAAATCCCTAATTCTACATAGCCGCATCTCAATTGCAATGCAGATGCGGCGCTCAAATAGCGCCACGTCGGTCGCTGCCGAGCACGTGCAGCACTATTTATTGTTTTTGTTTTCTTAAGGCTTAGTCGTCACGGGTGCTGGGCGCCAGAACAACCGAACCTTATATCCATCTTACCCGAGCATTGTGATCATTGTGAACATGTGTGTGGGGTCGGGGGCCCAAGGGTATGTGTGCGGGCTGTGAAGCCCACTGTTCGAGCATGTAAACTCGTAATTAAGTGACCTAATGAGAAATTAGGGCACGTTTAGTAGAGGTCTGGTCCCACCTTCTGGGTGTTGTGTATCCCTCGAAAAGCGTACCCGCAAATTAAACAAATTTTTGATTAATTAAGATGGGTAATGATAGTGGTTAATCACCTATGTAATTAATGCCTAAGTGTCGCTGAGAACTAACGCAGAATAAGATTAAGAAGAAGAAGAAAGGTAGAAGAGGAGTAAAGTAAAGAAAGAGAGAACGAGAGTACAGACACATATAAGTATAAAGTAAAGACAGATTGAAAACTTGTATAAATAAAACTGTATAAAATAACTATAATGTATATATATATACACGTAGTACAGCTATTTACATTTATATATAACTTCATACCTTTACTAACAAAATAAAATGTCGCTGTATGTGAAATAACTGTCGCTATAGACCCTGGATTCCCTTGTATATAGTTTTTCTGGGGTCCAGCGACACTTATATCTGTCGCTGTAACTATTATATGTGTCACTGTATATGTCAGTATAGTAAGTTAAGTAAGTATGCTATGAAATTGCAGTTGGTAGTGTATATTTATGTAAGTATTAGTAATATAACTTATAAATAGATAGTTTAGAGTATAGTGATGAAGTGTTTGATGCTTGTTTATAATTAATTTTTGCAAGCATTTTAATTGATTCTTTGTACACAATTAAACCAAGTATTCATTCATTCATTCTTTGTTAGACATAAAATTTCTTTTTGGAATTAAGGGATAATTTTGGACTTAGAGAATGATGTAAATCAATAACTAACTCCCAGTGAACGACCTGGAATAAAACCAGTAAAATTAGTTAATTAAATAATAATGGTTGTAATGATGATTGGTATTTTCTACAATTCACTACAACGATAACTATGATATTTTCATCACCATAACCAATCCATCAAAAATTAATCATCAGATATCTATGTAAAGAGTGGCGGAAATGAGGAGAAAATTTGTTTCTATAAGAAATGACCCTTATATTAGTAGCATAATTAATGAGCATAAAAGCTAAACAAGAGTGATGCATTTTTCCATTTCATCTTAAATGATATTGCAAATTTTAGGAGGTGATGACACCACTTCTTTCTTACCACAACAAAGATGCAAATATTCAACTTGCAAAATTTTTAGACTTTGACATCCTCTAAATGATAAGAAATTCATTATTTTTTATTTTCTTTATATTTCCTAATTATTTTCCGACTAAACTCCTTTCCTCTTTTTTTTTTTTTAACTAACCATCCTCTCCTTCAAATTAGATACTTTTTAAATTTATCCTACTTCATTTTTTTTCTACCATTTTTCCAATTGCCTTAATTAATGCTTTTGTATAGTATTTATTTTATTTATCAATTACTACATTATTGTATTAACCTTTCTTTGAGTATTTAGTTGTACCTTTATCATTATCACATATAATTTAATTTAACGTACCTATTTAACCACATTATTGTCATTTGTAGGTATGGTATAAGTCAAAATACCTCTACCTACATATGTAATTATATTCTAAAGTGAACATTAAAGGAGTTATATTTTGAATATTTAATATTTGTTTCTTTTTTATATTTTGCATGTTTCTCTTGTTTCTTTTTAAAAGTAAGGGTTTAGAAAGACAATTGCTTAATCAACAGATAAGGCTCTATGCATTTTCTATAAGAAAGTAATATTTATTTCAAAGGAAAGAGCTATGTTAATGATTCAACTAAAATTCAAATATTAATGCTACTATATCTCCATCTTTTGAGGAATATGGATATTGATTTAGATATTTATGCCAATAATTTGATTTTTTTTATCGTAACTTTGAAAATTATGCTAGTTTAGTTAAAAAAAAACAATTCTAGATAAGTTTTTTCAAATATATGATCTTTGTTAGGAGCATTATAGAAAGATGTAACAAATGGTGATTGCAAACATGTCGACAATTACATCTATGAATCTAAATCTAGAAACAAATCTAGATGACGATATTCGCGTGTATAACATGACATCGCATTGTTATTCATTTCTCCAAAATACACAAGAAATTGGTGTTCACATTAACTTACAAAAAGAGACAAAATAGTAGGAGATGGATGCATGCATGCATATAAATATAATTAAGTCATTCCGAATGAATTTGAGTTTGAAAGAGTAATTGGACAAGGACATCTCCACCCATCAAACATATGCCTTTTCTTTTTACTTTCCTCCCCCCCCTTTCTCTACAACACACCATCACATTGTTATTTATTTCTCTAAAATAGACAAGAAATTCGTATTCTCATTAACTTACAAAAAGAGACAAATTAGTAGGAGACGGATGTGAGCATATAAATGTACTTAGGTCATTTTAGGTGCATTCAAGTTTGAAATAGTAATTAAACAATAACATCTCCACCCATCAAATATGTACTTTTTCTACACTGTTCCCTTCCTCTCTCTCCCTTTCTCTACGATACACCATTTCATTGTTATTTATTTATTCAAAATAGACAATAAATTAATATCACACTAACTTAAAAAAAAAAGATAAAATAGTAAAAGATGGATGTAAGTTTATAAACATACTTATATTATTCTAAGCGCATTCAAATTTTAAAAAGCAATTGAAGATGGCAATGACATTTCCACCACCGATCAAATATGTGTCTTTTCTCTCTCCACCCTTCCCTCTCTCGCTCTCTTCCTTCATCATTTAAATGGATTTCCTCATTCAAGTTTGAAAGTAGCAAAAGGAGGACGGGAAACAAAGTCACGCTTGCGAGCACTTGATAGGGAAAGCAGATCTCTCCCATTCCCCACCTTCCTTCCTTACCCCACACCCCCATTTCAAACTTCATCCGCCAACAAGTAGGTGCGTAGAACCGCCACATTCAAACCCTAATCTAGAGCCTCCCCACTCCAAATTTTCCTTGACCCGCTTCCCAATCCGATCTCCCCTCCCCTCCCAACCCTGAAAGATCGAATCTTGCGGCCTCCCATTCGGTCGGTCTCTCTCCCTTAAGGGTACCACCTTGGTGCCTTTCGGAGCTACGGATGGTTGTTCTGGGCTTCGTTCTTCGTGTTTCTTCTCGATCTGATGGACTCTTTTGTTTCTTTGTACCTGGAACATGGGAGAGCAGTTGAATTCGAATCCGCAATTTGGCGCTTTTCAATTGGAAATCTCATAGAACGGTCTTGATTTGATCTGTTGTAGCCGTTTCTTCCTCCATAAAGATTGGATATGGATCACTCCAGTGGTTCCTCTTCGTCAAAGGTGCCTCCCTTTTTTGGCAAAATCTTGTGCTTTTTGGAGTTTTTGTTCGATTTGCTCGGTGCCCAAGTGGTAAAGATTCCATCTTTTTTCGATGTTAATGGTCAGAGCTTTGGGGAGAAGGTAAGAAGCGAGGAGGAAGACCTGGACGCCGGTGTGATTAAGATGAGAAATTTGGAGTCTTTAATGCACTCCGAAGGTATTGGTTTCTTTCATCGTCTCTGTGTTAGTTGGAATCATATTCTTTTTGTTTCTAATTTTGGATTCGGTTTCTCATGTAAGAGCGCCTGCAAAGTGTTTGTTGTTTTGCCTCACTGAAATATGTAGTTGGCTTTGGGGCAGTGCAGAAGCTTCCTCATCAGAATAGAATGTAGTTTGCTGAAATATGTAATTTGCTGTCTTTAGTTGCTCCAAGTGTGTTATGTACTCGGGGCTTTCTTGCTGCAAGGCGGCCGAAACGAGTTGTCTTTTCTATTTATTGAATTGCTTGATCTTTGGTATGCAGTTTGCCTTCTAGTTAGTGTGTTTCTGATTGGCATGTTTCTCCTCGCCTTGTGTTCGTAATTTGGATTGTGCAGGTGTGGTCGAGATCCCTGTGCTTGCTACTTCTGAGGTGATCTCTCCAGTGAAGGAGGTGCCAGTGTCTGTTCTAGCTGACGGGTCTTTCCGTGGTATCATTCGTTGCAGTTCTGCTTCTTTTGGAGCAAAGGATGGTAGAATTACCTTGAACAGCAGTGGACTTACCCAATCTTTGAAGATGGGTAATGAAACGACGATGGAAATAGATGATGCTACTGTGAAGTGTTCCATCAATGAAGATAAAGGTGAAAAATTGCATTCATCAGCTGCACCCGTGCTTGCATTTGACCTTAATGCGACTCATGCACCTAGTGAGACAGATTATGGTCAGTCGGCCTCCAATAAAATGTTGGAGAGAGTGAGATCTCCGGAGTCTGAATGTGGGAGTACATCTGACCCTTTAGGAGAAAGTGGACCCATGAAGAGGTGGAATGATCTGAAGCAGAATAGTTTTATTTCCACTTCTTATGGAGGCATACCCTTACCTAAACCACGCAAGTATCAGTCAAAGAAGAGGAAAGAAGCTGAGCTGAAGAGAAACTTAGAGCTTGCAAAGAAGGAGCAGGTTAGCAGGTTTTCGAAACTTGCTGCTCCTACTGGTTTGTTGTCTGGGTTGAATCCTGGGATCATCAACCATGTGAGAAACAGCAAACAGGTCCGCTCTATAATCCAGGCAATTGTGAAATCTGCAGAGGCAGAGGAACTCCAGGAACAATCAGATAACGAAAGAAAGAAAAACACTAATTCGGTTGCTGATTCTGAAGGTAGGGACCATTCAGTTTCTGAAAGATGTAATCCGTCCATGTCAAATATGCCTTCAAACTTAGACAGTATAGATGAGGCCGGTGGAGCTACGATCGCTGAAGAGAGGGGTCATAACGATGGATATAAATCTTCATCCTTCACACTGGAACAAGAAGATGATTCACTTGCATTGAGGCTTTATTCTTCTGGATGCAAGGCTTCTGACAATGCAAGTAATGTAGCTAGTGGTGAATACTCGGCTAGTCCAGAGACTATAAATTCACTTTCTCTGAGAGGTTTATTTCTCAACTACTTTGTTTGTACTGACAATACTGTTGTGCATGAGCTTATTGTGTCATTTTTCCATTTCCTCTCCGAATCGCCATCCATTGTGAACAGGTGCCAACATAGCATCCCAATGGTTAGAACTACTTCATCAAGATCTCAGGGGCCGTTATGCAGGTTTTAGTCCTTCCTGAACTTCCTGGTATTATCCATAGTCAACAAAATCGCTGTGCCCAACTGTACCAACAATTTAGATTTTAACCTAGATTTTTGGTCTTAGATTGTATATGACTCTATCAGAATCAATGTAACCATAGTGTGACTCCCTTTCATCTCTTGAAATTCTGCAGCATTAAAGCGCAGCAGGAAGAGAGTACGGACTGTCATTCAAACCGAGTTACCTAACTTATTGTATTGGTCGACTTATGGGAAAATGCAATGTGTTGGTCAGTCAGGCATGGATGAAAATATAGAAAATCATGCAGCTCGATGGAAAACTATTTTTACTCAAATGGAGAAAAGATTGAATGAGGAGGGCAAACATCTCGTAAACTCTAAATGCTTCTGTTCCTTGTGATTTTTTGTCTTGATTCGTAGCATGTTTTCTTTAGTTTCATGTTCCTTTTACGTGGTTTCTTTAACATTTATAAAAGGTCTTGTTAGAGAGTTTGGCAACTGACTTTGCCCTCCTCCCTTTTCAAGGAGAGCTGCCTGGTACAAGTGAGAGAAATGCAATCACACTGTGACGTGGGTTTGAATTATTTTAGTGCAACCAATGTTCCCTTTATGGGCTCATCAAACTTATTGAGGTATGCCAACGGTATCATGTCTAACTCTGATATGAATCATACAGTGGAGTCTATTTGATTGGATATGATTTTTTGACAAGCATGATACTATGGCATATAGTCTTGCATCAAATGATCTGTTTATATCTTATGCGTTGCAGGTTCAAAGATGTTGAGACTATAGAGAGGGAGTTTGCAGTCATGGCTGCTGCTGCATCGATATATTCTACGTGCGAGTTTGCCATGTCAACAGAAAATGTTCCATGTTTTTGACTTTGTAACCTGCATGCAATGGGGCAATGATTCTAGAAAGTTTGAAACATTTGCCCTCTGTAGGAACCTCCTTCTACAGAGGCCCTTTAAATGCTGATCATCCTCCTGTGTTGTCTCTTTAACTCCTAGCCATCTTGTGATGATAAGCTTCATCTCTGCGTGTGGTCGGCTTGCATGCTTCAGGCAATATGCTCCAAACCTTTCACTGACTGGAGTATGATTGCTACTGATGGACCATTCGCTGCCCATTTTCCATCTGTAGTGCACGGCTAGAGTTCCTGATAATGATCATCGCTTTGTTTGTCGTAGCTAGGTGATCTGCTTCCTTGCCACATTTTGCGTCAAATTTCAACCCCTCTCGTGGCTTTCCATCCTATGCAATTATCAGACTTCAAACCACCATCTGTTAACCCACCCTCTTATGCGAGAATGTCCAATGGAACATTTCTACTCCAAATCTTCTGCCCACAAGTCCCAATATCAACCTCAGTTTCTGCCATTCAAATCCATGCCACCAACCCTCCCTAGAAAACTTACCGTCCATTCACCTCTGATCTTCCTCAGACCATTTTCTGCTCTCTAAAAGGTTGCTTTATCTCCCTCCTGATAGCTATTTGGATGTCTTCAAGTTGCATTACAACAGTCTTGGTTGTTCCAGCTGAGAAGCTATATCTGAGTGTTTGTAACCCACCTTGCTAAGCATGGTTTATTCCTTCATGATGTGGGATTTTTTCTCCATTGTGTGTGTTTGTCCTCTTACTTGCCAGTAGTTTTTGTTTTTCTCTATCTTTGTTACGGTTTGTTGTCTTTGGACCGTTGCTGGTCCCATGTGAGTGCGCAAAATGTGATGGTACTATATGTATTTTTTGTTTGTATTCTTTCTTTTGAAAAAGGTACTCTTTGTATTTTCCATGAATGGAAGTTGAAATTTTGCTCGAAGGATAAAAAATGGTCGTTGTTTATCGAGCCTGCATTAAATTGAGATTTCTATATGTTTCAAGGTCATTTATCTTTCCAGGTTTGACCATTTACTTATTCTCCCAGATCCGCAGCTTATCTGTGCACTCCTTGCTTACTGAAGGAGCTTCCCTTCTTTTACTTGAAAATTACTCTTATGAGTGTCAATTATATATGTGACGGTTGATGCGATTATTTAAATTATTATATCTATTGCCCGAGGATTTATATCTTTTTCATTCATATTTATTCGAAGCAAATCTAAGGTTATCTGTCCCAACTTATCTTAATTAGAGAAGCATTAGTGGGATTCTTACAGCACAAAGATATCTATTTCTCAAGCTGCACAACCTAAAAACTTGGCCTTTGAGGACATTAGACATTTGAAAATAGCCACATGCATCACATTTGAGCATCTTAAATATACATTAGAGAAAGGTCTGTTTGGTATTGATGAGGGGTAAAAATTATCCTCAGATCCAAAATTTTGTGCATAACTTGGCAGAGGATCTGGTTGTCCGATTACAAGGTGGGTTTGGTATTACCTGACCCACCTACGACCAACTGGACTTGAACCTAGATCTGTCCAACCTGTTAGAAGATTCGGTGCAGTTAAGGTCAGAATTGCGATAGGACGAAAGTGACTACACATAACCTGATAGTAGATAAGCAGTCTAATAAAAGATGTACCAAAGATCATGGAAAAGATTTTACTAGGTTAGGATTCTTTCCATGCTATAAATAGTGAGAAGTGACCCTCGAGTGAAAGGGGGCTTGAGAGGGAGAGAAATCTTGTAACCTCACTAATACTAGTATAAAGTTGGGAGTATCATCTTCCCCGTAGATGTACACCCCTTGCGGTGGAATTGAGTCACCAACCTCTTCGTCTCTCTTGTGATTGCTTGTGAGTCATGGAATCGGACCCCTTGATCACTTAAAAGGTCTGACTCCATGTCCCTCATATGATGGATTACTTGTAGCTATGTGACATTTCTTACGTCAAGAAATTCTTTGATGGCCATCAGTGGCCTCGACGCAGCTTCAGAGGCTCATCAAATGACGTCATCTGTAGGAAATGCCAACAAGAATGCCATGCTCTTCCAAGTATCCAGTTGCTAGGAGGCAACACCTCTACAGCACCCTGCCTAGTCCTTTCTGATCAGAAACCCTCATGATGGTCTTAACCACTTGTGACTCTGCTTGTGGCCACCCCTAAGGAGGCTTGGTCAGAGTTTGGTGTCTCTAAGTTCTAATGACACTCTCAGCATGCTGATCCCATTGAAGGGAAGTTGATACTACCCAGTTGGCTACTTGAGGCCCCTGAGTGAAACTTCCTTCTTGAGATATGGGCTAGGGACGAGGAATATGAAGCTAAGGCCGACGGCTTGTAATATATGCCTACATGCATACCACCTTCCCACTCTTAGAGGAGGTGGCGGTGGCCCCTTGCCAGAAGAGTTAGAGCAACCACGCCAGCCCCATAGAGGGCAAGAGGGCCTATGGTGAGCATGCTCTAGCACCTGTCCACAGAAGTGGCCGCTTCCACAAGTGAAGGGCCACCTTCCTCAAAGGAGCGATACAGACCTTGGCAGACAAGGTGGGAGTCCTTTGAAGAATGCACTTCCCTTGCTGTGAAATAGGTGAACTTGTTTGTGGGGGGACCGATCCACGTGTAAGGATTAACTGCCCCCGAAACCCATAAAGGAGAAAGTTGATTCCGGGCCCTACTACAAGCCCCACAAAGCTTGGAGTCGCGCCACCAAGGGCTGTCGGGATTTGCGCGACCAAAATAGGTCCCAAATCTGACGTAAGAACTTGGCTCGCTTTGTCAGACGAAGTAACAGCGAAAAAAGAGGCAAGAGGCCTATGGAGAGCTAGGAAGACCACCCTAAGGAGAAGCACTAGCAGCTTCGGGTAGCCAACATGTTCTTCCTCGCGGCCCAAGAGCCAGAAGAGTCGATACCCTGCTTAATTGGGCTGGCGGTATCACCCTGGCTCCTCCCTGGCAGAACACTGTCGCTAAGCCCTAGTGGCGATGCTCGCATCGCCCCAAGGCCCTTACCTCCTGTCAATCGAACACAGAGGTCAAGGCAATCTTTGGGGATCGATGCCGCCCTAGGCCAGTGAGCCACTCCTTTCAAGTCGGCTCTCCTGAGCATCTTTCCCCAATCTTCAGTGGGGCGAGAGGGGCACAATCAAGCAAGCGGCGTCTTGGCTAATCACCTCCTTGCTTGATCCGGCGGAGCACTTGGGCTTGCTTCTAATAACACTCCTCCTAGCGGGGCAGCTGCAACCCAGGTCCTTTGAGGAATACACTCCCTTGGCCATGAACCAAGCAAACATGTTTTCGGGAGACTGGCCCACGAGCAAGGACCTGCTGCCCCTGAAATCCATGAAGAGAAAAGCTAGCTCCGAGCCCTACAGCAAGTACCATAGGGCTTGCGAACACATTGCCAAAGAATGCTAGGGTCTGCACGTTAGATCCGGTGTGGAAACTTGAACCACTTCATCAGGCGAAACGGGGGCCAGGATCGAGGGCCCAGAAGAATATTATTGGAAGAGCGACAGCAACTCCAAGGAGTTAAGACGATCTTCAGCTTGGGACCAGAACCAGACAGTTCGACAACCCGCCTAATCAACTCCTAGCGGTAGTGCCCGCATTACCCTAAGACGCTCACCTCTCGTCTCAAAGGCTGAGCTAACCTTCGGGGTCAATATCAACCAACACCAGTAAGTTGCTCTTTCTGAGTCGGCGCTCCCCTGCACCCTCCCCACTCCGCAGTGGAGGGTTAAAGAAACACCATCAAACAAGCGATGCCCAAATTGTTTGCCTCTTCCAGTAGAACATGCAGACCTGCTTCTGGTGACGCTCCTGCTGGTAGGGCAACTACGACCCAAGGATAACATCTCTCTCTCCATCGGCCTTTTCAGTCGCAGGCTTTTGGCAATCATAAATAAATGTGAAAGGGAGAGATTAGCCCTCCTTTACCTGTCTACAGTAGGAACGAGCAACTCAATCGGGCGACCACATTTATAGTGGTTGGATTGATGGTAGCATTGGGCGACATCATTAGTTGCCCGCCAATCCACGTCCTCTGCCAAATCCTCTTCGTGCACTTCTAATCTCCTTGAGAAGTAAAAATAATGCATAGGAGTCAGGCGGTCAGGCGAAAACTCCTATAGATCGAGTCGAAGCGACCTAGGAAACCCAGATCCCCAAAGCCACAGAAAAGGGGGACCAAAAGGAAACCAAGTCCTCTCAATCCATCAAGGGCCGAACCCGACTGATCTGCCAGTGACTTTGGGATTGCAGCTAGGCTCTTCAGCCATGGCTATACTTCTTTTCCCTCACGACGTTACTTAGCTCGTCGAGGTCTGAGTGACCCTTAATCCCTCAAAGGCCCATGGATTACCACTCCTGCTCAGTATAGGGCGAACACACCTAAAAGCCACGACCTAGAGTTGGAATGGACTAAGGCATCCCCCAACGCTCCTGTAACTAAAGAGCCATCTCCTAGGGTTGGTGGGCATTTAATGCCCCCTGCGTGCGTATCCCCCACCGCAGAGAAGGCAACCCTATCAATGCCAGCTATGGCATTTGAGGCCTTCACCTCATCCTAACAGCAATCAAATAATCGATCTTGTCATAACTAAGACAAAACTCTATTCCCTGTAGTGACTTGCTATCACTCGCGGAAGGTGGCGCTTACGTCACATCTCCACCTGGGTAGTCACCTTTTAAAGCCAGCAAGCCGTCTCATAAGGCTGGCAGGGATCAGGTGTCAATTTGCTTTTTGCTCCATTCACAAGCCACCTCTTAAAGCTGGTAGGAACTCAGGCAGACACGCTTTACGTTCCCTTATATTGCTGCCTGATGAGAGGCTCATCATGATCTCTAATTACCTATAATTAACTAGTCTTCCTAGTTAATTAGCTAAGGATATGAGTATATATGAGTTAATTATAAAATAAGGGATATATAGTAAAGGACCTCAAAATAAGTTAAAAATGCTATTTTAACATCCAATTAATATTATTAATAATCTGATTAATAATTGGACTCGAGATCTTAACAATCATTCCTCTAATTAATAAGTTAATTAACTTAAGCATAATATATACATAAGTATGTAATAACTTAAGTAACCTTAGCTAATTAAATAAATTAACCTAAAAAGGTCAAAAATGTAAATTCAAGGTCTAAACATAATAATTACCTTATTTATAATCATATATAAAAAGTTGAAAAAGATCTTAGTTAAAATAAACCTTTAAAACTTGAGTTTACATTTAGATCCTTATTACTCATTTCAATCGGGTCCTTAATTTTCATATAGGTCCTTAAGTTTCATTGCATGTAGGTCCTTGTCTACTTCTTCTTCCATCAGCCGATTGAACGGCTGACGACTGAGGGTGCTTCCACTGCTCGATCATCGCACATCCGACGTCGCTCCACCTTCTCCAAGCTCCTGGAGCTTGCGCTCACCATCCCATCTTCATCCATCGGTTTGGATGATACTTTAATCCTAATTTTAGGTGGGAGTTAACCTTACCATTGTCAGAGACGATGCCGGTGGTTAACCTCCTCTAGCTCCTCACATGTCCAGATTCCACTGCCCTCTTCATCACCGTCAACTATAAATAGCCCCTCACCCCCTCAATTTCTGGTAAGTTGGCTCCCTTCCCTCTTCTTCACTGCAACCAACTTCGATAGGCTATTCCCTTTGCAACTCTGGCGACCTTCCACCTCATCTTCCGACTTCCTCCGTCCACCTCGATTAGCTCAGGGACTTCGCCGAGGTTTGCCGTGTCCTTGGACACAGGCGTCGACCAAGGAGTGCCTCTGCCCCATTCATATTTGCCCGCCGGAGATCTTCCTCAATACCCTCTGATTTCGTCATCTGTTATGAGCCTTCGACGGAGTTTCCTTTATCCCCTTTGTCCAGGTAACAGTAGATAGGAGTAGGATAGTTGAGGTAGGTAGTTTAGTTGTAATTCCAGAGTTCAAAGTTCATCTTCTTCGACTCCGGCGAGCTCCTTGAGTTCGCCAGAGACTTAATTTGGTCTTTTGAATCCACTGTCCACCTTCTTCTATCACTCATGATCATTTCTAACACATTTAATCCCTAATTTGATCACTGTTTCGCCTAAATCACATCCACCTCCACCGATTACTTCTGCTGTCCATGGTAGCAGTAGTCGAGCTAATTCCACCTTCACAGGGTCCATCATCTAATCATCATCTAAGGACCCTATTCTACACTTTAATTCAAATAATTACCATCTATAATGAAATCGCCCAATTTTAATTAAACTCCTAAGCTCGTTGTCAATGGCGACTCAGGAACAGTTTAAATTATAAATTATTTATATAATTATGATCACAAATAACTGTTGACTTGTCTCAACCACTCATTTGAGTGAGAGACCAAGTCCTAAGCCTCAACCACTAAAATTCTATTCAAACTTGAATCTACTGATTAATCATTCATCTACCGAATTAATGAGGAATTTAATGTGATTCTGAGGTTCCTTGTAACCTCAGGATCTTTTTTAGATCAAAAATGGCATAAATTCACTACTTTGTGCACGATTTGCATTTTACTGAACTCACCGGAGCTCCGGCGAGCTCCAACGAGTTAAAACTAATCTTCAGCCTATAAAAGTTGATGAGAAACTCCAGATTGATGTAATATTGATCACTAATTAGTTTGAAGTCATTTATTTGGGATTTTAACAACTAGAGTTTGGATTACTGATTTATCTTCTCCAACTCCGGTGGAGTTGGAGAAGTCTAACAGAAGTTTAAAAGTCACATTTGATAGATCTAGAAGCTTCAGTGCAATGTACTGAAGTTAATTTTGCCTTCAAATTAGTGTAACAAACCCCTAACTCCTTTGACGAACAAACCACATTTTTAGTTTAGGCGACGAGCCTGAAACCTTAGATTCTTAGGTTCAAACATCTGTCTAAGGGGTTGAACAAGTTTCTGAGGTTGAGGAGAAGAGATTCTAGGCTTTAATTTCTTGAGAAAAGGCATAGAACAGAAAGTCAAATTTTGAAGCCTTATAGTCAAACCTGAACTTGAGACCTTGAATCTGAGCTCCATTTGATGAATTAATGAGTTTGAATTATTTCTGAGACTCGTATGAATGATTTTAGAGTGAACTAAAAGAGCTCTGTGGATTAATTCACTTGGATTTTATTAACTACCAGTTTGGGTTGCTTTTGAACCTAAATTGATGGTAGTGGCTTTTTGTTGAGATTTGATTTCAAATCCTGCCTAAATTAGTTTGTAACAACCCTTAGAATTTGTTCTACTCGATTGAAGATGACTGCAGCTGTCTGTTAGACCTTTTTCAATTTTGAATTCAGTATCTGAAGCTTTTAGAGAATCTTTGAGCTTCTCTGCGGTTCCTGAAGCTCTTGAGAGCTCAAAACCTTTACCTGCAGCCGTGGAATTACCTGTAGAACTTATTTAGACCCTTAGCTAAGAGCTAAAGTCCAACTTATGGACTCTGTAAGCATAACTTCCATTTCCAGGCTATATAATAACGTAGAAAACCCATAACTTCGCCTTTAAAATCGAAGAGGAAATCTTCCCCTTAACATTAAATTGAAAGCATAATCCTATAGAGCTACTCAAGAGCTTTCCAACAAGCTTTTATTCGCTTGATTTGGAGCTCTGAGCTAGGAGATATCGACACCTGAAGTCTGGTTTAGAGGGGGGACACAGTCCCACATCGGAAGTTCTTGAGTGCGTGCATAGGTATAAAATGAATTTGTGAATAAGACTCACCAGTCGTCAAGCGCTCGGCGCGAAATGAACTGAACATTCTGAGCATCTGATCTGTGTGTGTGTGCGGGCATGTGTGTGCCTGCGGGTGTGCGCTCGAGTGGGCGTGTGTGCGATGTTAGCCCTGGGAGGGCGAGGCCTGGGAGGCGGTTGGGCCGGTTTGGCTCGAAAGAAATAAATCGAAATAAAACCATAATCGAATAAGGCGAGGATTGAGTAGGATCTGGTCCCACCCTGATCTAAGGGTGTTGTGTATCCTCGAAAGGACCTCTCCGTAAACCTTAAACCAATTTTTGGTTAAAGGAAAACCCGGTTCAACTGAAAGGAATGAAGGAAAGGAAGGTTAAATGAAGAAGCTGAAGAAGCTAAGTGTTGAAGGCAAAAGCTAAGGGCTGAAGGAAAGCAAGTGTCGTGCTAAGGAGAAGCTAAGGAAAGGGAAGAGAAAGAAAGGGAAAGAAGGAAACAGAAGGACTCGTAAAGAAGGCATGAAGACTAAGCTTAAGGAAATACTAAGGGAGAAGAAGATGAAGGCATGAGCAATAAAGAAAAGAAGAGAAGATAAAGAAAGAGAGCAATAGATAAAAGAAAGAGAAAAATAAAGAATAAATAGAATAAAAGGAAATAAAGAAGAGAAGAATTAGGAAGGAAGAGATAAAAGAAAGAGAGAAAGAAAGGCTGAAGAGAAAATAAAGAGTTTCTTTTGTTATACTTTTAATTCTTCTTGCTTTTAATTGTTGTAATAAGGCATATTTTGAATATATAAACTCTTATTTGCCTTAAAATCTTTTGAAATAAATGTTGTAAATGAAATTTCATTTGGGATTTTACATATTTTCTTCAATTTAAATCATTTTTTGCAAAATTCATGTTTCTACAATTAACTTAATTATACCTCATATACTTATAGGATAAATAGAATTAATTGGTGAATTTAAAATAACATATACCTCCCAACGAATGACCTGGATTCAACCAGTTAAAAAAAATTCTAACATGTTTGGTTAATTCGACCGTATACTACTAAATGACACAATTTCGAGTTAACCTAAATTACTTTTCTCTACTCATAATTAAGTAAAATTAATTTAATTAACTGAGTTGAGGAAATGATGATCACCACCTCTTAAGGTTGGTAGGAGATCGGGCCCCTGCACTCATGTTCCCCCTTAATGCCATCTCATAAGACCGATAGTCGCCTCAAAAAGATGACAGAAACTTGGGCCCCCACACCTTGAGTTCCGTTTAAGCATAAAGCCACCTCTTAAGGACGACAGGAACTAGGGCTCTCACAACCCTTGTTCCAATTGATATAATGCTGCCTCAAAAAGACGGTAGGAACTTCGGCCCTCGTGGCCCGAGTCCCGTCCATAAGTAATGCCAAAAGCGCCTCACGCTGCCTCTTAAGGACAGCGGAAAGAGTACGTGCTCGCATTGCCTTTTTACATAGAATCGCATCTTCGAAAGATGATAACACTAAGAGCGCCTTGGCCGCTCACATTTACAACTCCCTCGCTTAGACAAAAAAGCCAGGCATCACCCGTTGGCGGAGTTTAACAACTTCGCTCTCGGCAGTAGCTGCTAACTGAGAAAAATTGTAAAAACTTGGGCCCCCATGCCTGATGTTCCACTTGATATCGTGTCACCCCTCAAGGCTGGTAGAAACTAGGGCTCCTGCGCCTCGTGTTCCAGCTGACACAATGTCGCCCCGCGACAACGGCATGAACTTAGGCTCCTATGCCCCAAGTTTCGCTCCATGTAACATCGCCTCATAAGGCCAACAAGTGCTCGGGCCCCTACGCCCGATGTTCTACTTGATGTCGTATCGTGCCTCAAGGCTGGCAGGGACTTGGGCCCCCATGCCCCAAGTTTCGCCTAACATAACACCAACACACACTCGGACTTCCAAAAATGGAAATCCAGTTAATCGTACTTAGCTCTCATTGCCACCTCATAAGGTTGGCCCTCTCAGATGTCCTCTTGCACTTTCCCCATTCCTCAAAAGGATACCGGGGGTACAGCCAAGTAGGACGACATGCGGCGGTATTACACCCTGCGGTCAAGCCGGCAAACCTTTCTTTATCCACCTACGATAAAGACATGCCTAGCAATAGAATAACCACATTTAGAACGGTTGGATCGATGATGGCCTTTACGGACATAATAGGCCAACCAACAACTGACCCCCCGCGCACTTCGGACCCCTGTCTTTGCGGCGAGCCGGGGTAATGAGTCGGGACTAGGTGGTCAGGCCTGAGTCCCTTAAGGGAAAGAAAATCCGACCTACCCACCAACAACTTCAGAAATTTAGCCAAGCTTTCTAAGCTATGGCTATTCCACGCTAACCTGACGAACCCATCGAACTAGTCCAGATCAGAGCATACCTCGATCCCTCTGAGAGTCGTCACTCCCGCTTAGGCCCAACATGGAAAAAATCCGCTTGGATTGCTAGCGACCTGCCAGACAAAGGCCTTACCTGTTCAGGAGGACATAACTCGGCCGAGCTACAATAAGAGGCCAAGGCTGAAGTAAGGAAGCTTCCCAAAATCAGCTTTGCTAAACCCTCACAACGGTCATGGCTCTCATAGGAGGTGGCGGCCCTGAACAAGGCACGTGCATAGGGGACCCGAGGGATGTTCCTCCTAACCTCAATGAAGCCTACTCTAAGAGGTAAAGTTCCCCTTACCAACGATAGACACCGAAGGACTCCTGCGACAGGCGATCTTGCGTAACCCCCATAGGGGCTTGTAGTGAGTACCACCAAATCAACCCTGCTCCAGTTGAAGGATTTCCTGCCTCAAGCAGATGCGGGTTTGCCTCAACACAGAGTCGCACCCTTCAACCCACGCCTATGGTGTTGCAGAAGGCACCCGCTTACACCCCAACCCTAAGAAGGGGTGTACTCAAGTTCTCATATGAAGAGCTCTGAAGGCCCGTAGTCTTCAACAGAGAAACAAACAAATTTTGACGAGATCCAAGCGACCATGGCCCTTGAACCCTCGAACACCTAGAGAAGGATACAATCATTAGCCGATAAAATTGATCCCCTTAGGACGATTCTTGTCTCAGCCTTTTGACTAACACCTCCCCTCCTTTGAACACATCAGAAGGGACCTGAGATAGCGCCAGCAAGCCTAAGTGCCCTCCTCACTTCACCCTAAAAACTATACATGGGTAGCTCGTTTGCGACAGTTGACTCCAAAGTCGGCCTAACCCTGACCGCTCCCGGCTGCGCTACTCATGAGCACGCTTCCAAGCTGCTCCTCATAGCACTTGGTGGCTAGGCGGAGTAAGGAGTAGCGCTCAACGGCCCAAGGCATTTCACTTCAAAGCCAGCTAGTCAAGCGGGGATTTTCCACCCCTTCCTCATGCTACCTCATAAGGGAAGCATTTCGAATAGAGGCACTCAAGGGAACCGATCCCAACTTGGCTATTCTGCGAATGGCACTTTTAAGGTCCTAGATAGAGCACCAGTATAAAAATTGCGTGCTCAAGAGTACTAAGTATCGATAGATGTTGCCCGGCATCACTTCCTGCATGGAGAGCTAGTGTCACTTCCGGCACTCTCCCACCAACCTTGTTTCCAAGATGGGCCATATTGATTACGTCCACCCCTCTCTGCAAGCGGGTCACGGCCAAGACACTGGTTTGCCCAAAAACCGACACAGCTATATCTTGTGTCAGGTGGAGATGGGGGGACGAGGTACCGGGCAAATAGTCAGACTACAAAATGTACAGGAAGACTCTCATAGACCACACACATTTTCTAGTCAGGTGTATGGCATGGATTCCTGTCCACTACTATGGGTGACCCTCTCCACGGGCACACCTTTATGGCTTCCCAATAGGTAAATAGCTGGGTTAAAATAAGATAATAGTAGCCGCCTATAGCAGACAGGACAGCAACCTATAGGTTTTCAAAAACACGATAGATTGGGCAAAAATGGGAGGCCTCCATGTCAAGACATTTGAACAAAAAATTAAAACACCCCATGAAAGGGATTAAGCAAAATTCGAAAAAGCAACCTATGCAACTCTTGTGAATAACAAATCCTAGGTGGCAAACAATCCATCGAACTTGGCATGCGAGCAATTCATTATAAAAGGACAACAGACACAAGAAATAAAAGCTTTCCTTTTTTATAAGAAATGTTGCATGTTACATTCCCAAGACCGTCAGCCCAAGTGACCTACAACAAATAAAGGGGAAAAGGGGGGAAAATTGATTATGAACATACAAAGATTTTTTTTGAGATGGAAAGGAATGCTATCGAATCACCGATAGCAAACTAGGAGAGTTTTTATTGATAAAAAAAATAATGAAACAATTACATGATTGAACCCGATTGATGTATGAGATTACAGCAACTATTGACAATCTTATCCACATTCACTAGGCTCTCCTGAAACAAACACTCATTTCTAGCTCTCCAAATAGACCATAAAATAGCCACAATAGATAGACATGGCTTATTCACCCTCAAGAAAGAGCTCCAGAGATTCTCCCACGTGGGAAGACATTCTCTACAAACTTTCCTCCAGACATAATCTGTGATTACACAAGAAGAAAAAATATGAATGCTGGAATTGTTATGCATCCCACATAAATGGCAAAAATGGGTAGGAGTTCCCATTTTCCTGTGCCTCAGATCTTCGGTAATCAGGCCATCCCTTCTGCATAACCACAAAAAAAATTGTATCTTCAGTGGTTCCTTCAATTTCCATAACTTTTTCCCCACCTCATCTACTTCCGCCATCCTAGATGAATTGACCAGCTTGTCATAGGCAGCTGCTAAGGAAAACTTACCCTCCTACTTGTATGTGTCATATTCCTCAGGTGTGGGTTTGAAGGCAGCAAGTTCTTACATGAGACGCTCATTTTTTGCTCATGTTTTTGTTTCATGATCATTCCACATTGCATTATTCAAAGACCACTTTTCAGAAGGTGTGTCCCAATAATCATAAACCACAACATTCTTATCAAAAGCAGCTGCAAATGCAAGGGGGTACCTGTCTTTAATCACCCTGCCAGGCAACCAATTCTCCAGCCAGAATTTGAAGTTTTTTCCATCACCTAAAACAGATTTGAACAAGTTCCAATTATCCGCCAAGGCACGCACCACTGAAGACCAAAAGGGAGAGGGTTTGTGAGGATTTAGGCGGTTCTTCTCGTCATTGGCAACCCCATAGCTATCCTGAATGATCTCTGTCCACATTTTTTTTCCCCTTGTAGCAGTTGAACAGCCCACTTCAACAACAGAGCATCATTAAATTCTTTGTGGGATCTAATTCCCATGCCACCAATCTTTTTTGGCATATAGACCGAATCCCATTTTACTGGTTGAAGGAAAGCCCCACGTTGAGAAGCCCCTTTCCAGAAGAATCTCTTACGCATCACATCGAGTTTTTTTCCAAATTGATTTTGGGGCTCTAAGAACAGAGAAGGAAAAAATTGGAATCGATGTAATGACCGAGTTCAGTAAAATATACCTCCCACCTTTTGATAAGTAGCGACTACTCCAACCCTCTAATTTCGTAGCCACCTTTTCATATAGGAAGGACCAATCTGCTTTCCTCAGTTTAGTGCACTTCAGAGGCAACCCCAGATATTTGACAGGCAGTGAGACCACAGGCGTGCCCAAGATGGCGGAGATGTCATTCTGGATCATTCCATTCATACCAAAGCAGACCAAGGAAGATTTGTTTCCATTAAGTCTAAGACCAGAAATCTCAGCAAAAATCTTTACCATATAATATAGCACTTGCGCTTCCCTCTTCCCCCCTTCCACAAAAAAGACAGTGTCATCCGCATATTAGAGAATGGGAGCTAAGGCCCTGTTATTAGACATTGAATACCCCCTTATCAACCCATCAGCTGCTAGTTTGCATGCATATCTTGCCAATGTATCCACTGCAAGGTTGAAGATCAGAGGGCAAGTGGACACCCTTGCCTTACCCCACATTGGGGCTGAATCCATGCTCGACATGGTTTCCCATTTATCAAAGGGGAAAATGAGGCAGTCGTGATACATCTCTTCATCCATTGTATCAACCGAGGGGGAAATTTTCTCCTTTTGAGGATTTTCCACAGGTATGACCAGGAGACTGAATCATAAGCTTTGGAGAAGTCAACTTTCCATAGAAAGGCCTTGGACTTTCGCCTGTGCCATCCCATCACCATCTCTTGCGCCATAATGAAGGATTCCTGTAAAGACCTCCCAGGAAGAAAGGCAGACTGGACCGGCATTATCAAATCCTTTAGTACCTCACGCAATTTGCTGGCTATAATCTTACTGATAATAAGATAAATAGAATTTGACAAGGCAATGGGTCTATAATCAGAAAAGTTCTCTGCACTTGATTTCTTTAGTAACAAGAACAAGTAAGACTTATTCAATCTCTCAAACCCAGAGTTGCCCAATTCAAATTCATGAATAACCTTCATCACATCCATTTTGACAACATTCCACATTTCTCTGTAGAAGAATACCTGAATCCCATCCGATCCAGGAGCCCCCTCATTATTCAAATCTTTAATTGCTTTCAATGTTTCTTGTTCAGAAATAGGAGTAATTAACATGGCCATCTGATCATTACTGACACTTGGGAAATTAGCCGATGCCATCCTCCAAGAGCCCCTTGGTGTAGCCTTGGCAAGTTCTTTGAAATACTTGCTGTTATGACCCGGTTACAGAATCCCTACAGGACACGAGATCGGCTCGATTCGACTAATCCCAAGACCCAGTCGTCCAACAAGAAATAACAAAAAAGCAAGAAAGTAAACCACATTCACCACGCTAAGTAACTAACAGTAAAAGAGTACAAGCAGAAAAGGAAATAAAAGTTGCTAACAATACCTATCACCACCACAACGGTAAAGTAGAACAAAGTACAGAACAGAAACGGTAACAACAGTCTAACTCACTAGCAAAAGGAAGTACAACAAAAATAGGAACTACTGCTGGGCTCGACTGGGCCCAGCACCCTCTACAGCCAGTGACTCAGGCTGCTCAACTCCTGGACTTGTAAAGGAGTACGAGTAAAACGGAGTCAGTGAATGCTGAGTAGAGTGGTAACTCAACTAGTTAAAGCAGTGAAAGCTAACAGGTAATTTTATCTTTTCCAATTATTTTGTTTTACAAGTCATTCCTTTTTCACCCATTGGTTTACTTTTCAGTTCTCTTTCTTGATCTCGCATGTTCCTCATGGGAGTGATCTTGATTGCAGTCTTTTCCAAAGAGTAGAAGGCACACGTGGTGCTCTCCTGGCCGGGAGAGTCCCCGTGGTGATCCTACACCCAGTCAACCACCCCGAGGTCACGGACAAACATAGCGGTGACTACAGCACGCACGATAAGCGCACGGGTAGCTACCCCACACTGGCATACGGTCAGTCATTTCCGCTAGCGGGTACGCCCAAAGTATAGCATGGAAGAGTATAGGACCTATTCCTCTTAGTAACAGGGGTCTAGCTCCTTAGAACCAAATAGGGGTCTCACCCCTCCACAGTCCGCGCACCCTCGTCTGACTACCCCGGTTTGCCCAGTGGGCCTAACAAGTCGGTGTAGGGTGGCTAGCTGAACCTTGGGCCCCACGGGGTGGCTATTTCTCTCCCTACACTAATAGCTCTCCCCGGTATAGTGTATGCGAGGGCCAAAGAAGTCGGTGTAGAGTGGCCAATCCTAACCCCGGATCCCAACCCATGGGCGGCTAGCTCCGCTCTACACTAAACAAGGGATAGTTGCTCTCCTTGGTACCACGTAATCAAGAGCCAGCACACTTCCCACTCACATTTTCAGATCCATTCCATTTATCCACAGGTGCTCTACTCCTAATTCCCCGTAGGGTTCATGCTCGTATTCCCCATGTTATTCCATACCAGGTTTCGTCATTCACAATTCCATTCTCAGATTATACCATGCAGCTTATATTTCCACAATTTACGTACACAACAAGTAATGTCACAGGTAATTGTTTAACTAGCACAGGCATTTCATAATTCACAAGTAGTTCTTATTTATTAACAGGCAGTTGTTTACATTTCTATTCATTCATTTAAGACTGCAATCTCAAACACGCATTCAAACAGTGCAAGTACTTCTCATCCTAAGATTCTAGTTGTCCAATTTCACATATGCATTCATGTCTTATAATTTAAATCAGGGGGAAACTACTCTACCAGACAATCCGAGAGTACTGGGGCCTCGAACGGTAGGCTCACGTGCCTCTGCAGGCCCCGAACATGCAACAGATCGAAATCCTATACCAAGGAACATAACACAACGGAATGTTTAGAACAGTATAAAAGGCATTCTAACATGTAGAGAAACTCACAAGGAATCCATAGATATCCTACTTGCATAAAACGGACCCTAAACGGGTCAAAAATAGGACTACAGACCTAAATCAGACGTCTGGCACATGGTCCAGACGTCTTAAAAGTCACTAGTGTCTCACCTCAGGTTCCTACGTCGACTTTAGACGTCCAAAACCCCTACTTGACCGTCTGGACCCAACTCCAGACGTCCAACCTCCCCTCCAGTCATCTAGGAGTACTTCCGGTCATTTGGTAAGCTGTCTAGACATTCGAAACGCGTGGAAGGGCGTGCTCCGCACCTTCCCAAAGCTATCGCTGCGCGCGACAGACGATATCTTCCTCTTTTAGCCACGCAGATCGAAGCTGCCGTGCGGCCTGCATGGCCGTAACTGCAAGAGGAACGTACCTTCACGATGCTCTGCTTTCAGATGTCCGGTGTCGTCACTAGACGTCCAACCCATCGTATGGATGACACGCTAGACGTCTGATTCTGGAAAAAACCCAGAATTAGATCGACCTCCTGCTCTCCTCGCTGCGCGGAGCCACAGCCTCTCCTCCTTGTCTACAGCTCCGGCTGCAGCAGAGTGTCGGGGATGTCTCCCCCTCGACGCACTCCTCCCGCACGTGCCGCTCCGTCCGTGCATCCTTCGGCGAGCTCCCACGAGCTCGCGAGCTCAAGCTCTTCCTCCTCTCTTCACACTGCCTCTCCTCCTCGTCGCTCGCTCTCGCGTCCTCTCTCGTGCTCGCCCCTTCGCTGCAGTGGAGAGGAAGAAGGAAGGTGGTGGCGGTGGAGTGGAGAAGAGAGGAAGGGGGGAGAGGGGTTATATAGGGAGTGGGGTTAGGGTTCGGGTGGAGGAGAGAAGAGGGAGAGAGAAAAGAGTGAGCCTGTCTGCGCGCAGCCAGTGCGTAGACGCGAAGTTGTGTACAAAATTTTCAATTTTCAGACGTCTGGGAAGGGGTCCAGACGTTTGACTGATAGTCCAGACGTCTTAAAAGGCTCAGAACAGAACGGGTCTTTACACTTGCCAGTTTCACTTCTGATTTCATTGATAGAAGTAATAGTTCTCTCACCCATTCTAATTAATGAGATGAGATTGAACCTTCTCCTAGCATTGGCTGCTAGATGGAAGAAATTCGTGTTGGCATCACCTTCCTTGAGCCACAGTTGTCTAGATCTTTCACGCCAGTCCACTTCTTTTCTCAAATCTTCCTCCCTAACTACCTGCTACATCTGCTGTCTTTGTTGCTGTTCTTGAGAGCTCAATGGCTGTCTGCACTCCTTCAAATCCACATCTCTGATCACTGCCAATGCCTCCACCCTCCTTTGTTCCTTGGTCAGTGCCACTGTCTGCCAATATTCTTTCAACATGGAGCGCAGACCTACCAGCTTTGAAGCCAATTGTTGTGTGGCAGATCCCTGCACTTCCTTGTTCTGCCACCAATTAGTTAACATCTCAACAAAGCCCTCCTCCCTAAACCAAGACTTCTTGAGTTTGAAATACAACCCAATGTCAGAATTCACCCCACTATCCTACACAAGTGGAGTGTGGTCAGAAAAGGGCCTATCAAGGCTCATAACTGACGATAATTGATGTCTCTCCAGCAGGCTTGGATTACCAAAGAACCTATCCAACTTAGAGGACTGTCCACTGCCATTTCTCCAAGTGAATTCAACTCCACTGATAGGGTACTCAGTGATACCCAAAATCTGCACAGCCATCTGGAAGCCAGCCATAGAGTTATCATTCCTAACCCCAGGTCTGTCATCACTTGAGAGATGACAATTAAAGTCGCCTCCTATGAGCCAAGGCACCTCTTGCACTCTTTGGTGCAATGCAGACAATTCCTCCCACAGATCTGCCCTGTCTGTAGTAGCACATGGGCCATAAGTGCAAGAGACATACCACTCCAAATTTCCTTGGAGGGTTTGGCATCTACAGGTAATCACATGCCTATCACGAAAGACTTCAGTTACCATGAGATAGGACTTTCTCCACCATATGGCCATTCCACCAGACCTTCCAACTGCACCCTTCACCACACAATCTGCATATCCAGACTGCCTAAAGCAGTCCCATACCTGACCATTCTCCTCCTCCACATGTGTCTCTTGAATGAGAGCACAATCAATTTCCCACTTAGAGAGGTATCTACATAAGGAAGCCCTTCTCACCTTATTGCGCAGCTCACGCACATTCCAAGTTAGCACTCTCATTCCTTGCCTGGTTGATCCCCTTGAGCCAAACAGCCCACGTACTCAACCATGATCGAGTTTGCAACAGTCTGCTCCACTATGGGGGTCAGGTTCTCCTTCCTTCTTTTTCTGAGCATGTAAGGGGAGTAACCCACCCCCCTTTTCTAGTTTGATCCACTTCCAAATTTCAGATTAGCTGGAACAGTGAACTGCACTTGGTTCACCTCCTTAAGGGCCCTGTTGTCACTGTTGAGCACAATTTCCATACCTAACTTCCCCTCATCTTTACTGCTAGGAATATCTGAATCTCTCTCAAAGGCATCAGCATCCTCCATAGAACCATTACCTTTGGCCACTAAGACTTGGCTGCTACATCCCAAGACATTAACATCTTCCATAGGCATCAAGTCCTTCTCTGCATAGCCCAGATGACAGTCCTTCCTCTTTTTGATTCAGGGGCTTCATCTAATGAAATACGACCCAACCTTTCAGCTTGTCGCACCTCCTCAGAACTAGCCACAGACGTCTTAACATACCCCTGCTCTGGTAGCACATACACTTGTCCAACCACTGCTAGGCAAATAAGCCATGAAGAGCCCCCACATCTAATTGTAATCCTGTCAGGAATTGATCCAGACTTAAGGACATCAACCTCAATTCTAAGTGATCGAATATCACCTTCTCCAATCATGACTTCAGATCCTTCACAGATAGATGCGAAGCCTGCAACCATCTTGACAACAACTCCCTTAGATCTTAAGTGCAGTGGTAGTCCCTTGATCTTGAGAAGCACCCTCCTAGAACCCATTCTTTGGGGAGGTCATTCAGGGAGAGCCCCATCGAAGGGGGAAACCATTCTCCAGACCACATTGATATCTTCAAAAGAACTCGACCGAAATCGCAACCTTTCCACATCCATCATCTTCAAACCAAAAACTAGAAAATGAGACTGAGATAGCATTGCAACCTTCCAGCCCACAGATAAAGGTTATAGGGAACTTACCAAATTTTGAAATCTCTCAATCGAGGGTTTGCCTATCATGATCTCACCAATCAAAGCACCCCTCAGCATGATCTCCGCAGAAGAAATCTCCTCAGATAATGGGATCTCCACTTCAATTGAGTGACTGCCAAGCCCCGGCGGTGGTGGCAGTCGGGGCTCCTTCATCGCTTCCCGGCCTGGACATAAAGAGGCCATCTTTGTATGCAGTGGCTTTATCCTAGGGCAGGAATCACGTTTGTGTCCTTCACCCCCATACGCTAGGCAGACTAGAGGGTTTCTACAGATCACAGCCATCTGCCCCCTTTGTCTACATCTGAAGCACAAGATCTTGCCATTTGCTCTCCTCCAGGGCCTTCTTGGGTTGTTATTGGTCGTCCTACCATCACACGCTTTCCAACCCTTCTCCCTTCTCCTCCAGTTCCTTGACCTCCATGTCTTCCACTCACCCACTTCCTCAGCCCTAGCCGCTTCCACGCCACTACCGCCTGCCGCCCGACGCCATCCACCCTCTCTCCCTCTCTCTTTCTCATTTTTTCTCCCATAAATGACCCCTTTTTCTCAACAAAGATAATAGCAACACCACTTATCAGGATTCGACACCTTCATCCCCAGTCTTCGAAAGGCTAATCGGCCATTCCGGTGCTCTCATAGCTATTGGAGGACCCAGCTTGGATGCCTCCTCTTCAGGAGCCGGTCTTTTCCAACCTATTCCAATGCAAGTGCCCTCCTATTGATGTCCTCCATCAGCTATCGAGCCTCGATTGGGTTAGCCCTCATGCTCTCTACCCTTCCACAATAAAGGATTGTCCCACTTTCAGGACATGCATCTCCTTCTGCACCAAAAGGAGGGCGGTATGAGAAGCTTGCAGGCATTTGGACAGGCCTTGAACAACCACCTCTAAGCAGCTCCTTGCCCACGTAAGTGAATCGCCTCAACCTCAACGAGTCTCGCTCAACTCCTTGGGCAGTGTTCGACACGTAAATCGCGTTTTAAAGTAAATCAATCGTAGTATAGCATGAAGTATGCCGAAACAAATAATATTTATAGAATCGGTGAGTACCTGGTCGTTCGTAGGGAGGCAATCTTGATTTATGCGGAAGCTCTTCAGAAAACTATTTCTAACAAGTATTTATATATGTATATATGTATAAAGAGGCATCAGATATCCATAAGATTAAATTTCATTGTATTGATAGAGAGTTTTTCACAGTAGAAATTGTTATGCAAAAAGTAGAGACAGATAGAGAGAGAGAGAGAGAGAGAGAGAGAGAGAGAGATGGAGGCAGAGGGACAACGCTTATTGTAGGATGCTTGTGTGAGATGCGGCAGCACCTCAGATTAGGAGTGCTAGGACGAAGGTCGGAGCAGAGTTGCAGAGGGAGAGCTTTGGCCTAGAGGAAGGTGGAAGAGCTGTATGGAATTGATGGAAGAGATGATCCATCCAAGGGGGCTTTGGCCTTCTTTTATAGTTTTTATGGAGGATAAAAAGGGTATTTAAGCCCTTAAATTCGTGCAACAACCTCAGGCCAATCAGATCCGTCGATCAGGAGATCAATGGCTCTGATTTGGCCTCAAAATAGCCTCATATGCGCCCTTAATGCTCAGCTTCATCCTGATGGCAACACGTGGTGGCTTCTCCTTCCTTGGATCTTCATTGTATAGTCCAGCTTCTCCCTTGTGCATTCTCTTCAATTTTCCCGCTCACCGCTCGCCTTCTCTTACGATCGGAAAACTTAAATGCACCCACGCTGCCTTTGTGTTTAAACAAAACACGTGAACTTGCGCATTAGTCGTGTGTTTGTTTGAAGGCTCAGCCATGGAGCATTTTGATTGAGCTACGTGGTCTGATGAGAACCTCATCATGAGCCCTAATTAGCTTATTTTGACCTAAGAAAGAGAACAAAAGCTCCTACATAACTAAGAGAAAGGCCTAATTCAAGAGATTACTGATTTGAAAAGAATACATGAAGAATAAGGTAAAATTGTAATTTTACCATTGAAGTGCATCAACAGGATTTCTCATGGTCTAGATATAGGTCAATTGGACTTAGTAAGAGAAAAAGTGGGATGGTTCAGTCAGAAAAGGGTTATTGTGAAATTTAAGAATTAAATGACATTCTGTAACCCTAAAACAAACCAATTTAAATTCACAAGGTTTCAGGTAGGATAAAAATCAACTAAACCCTTTAAAATTCATGTAAAAATATCTCCTAAGGTTTAGAACCTTCAATTTGACCTTTGGACCGTGTTTTGACCTAGATTGGGGTCCAAACCCAATATTTGACCTAATTTGGATTTTTATGCAAAATATACAGTCAAACGTGGTCAAAACTAAAATCCAACTTCACCATTGGATTCCTTAGGTCCAAATTAGGTTTTTACCAAAATTTGAACCTAAGGGAAGATCATCTTGACTTACTTTGCAAAATAGTACACCCAATCACAATCTGGCCCCTAACTTTTGGAAACCCCTGCAAAAACCCCCTCAACTTTCTCGTCACTTTCTACATTCAGGTCCCTCTGCCATTACAGTAGGGACCCATACCTCCGGCAAGGTTTCGAGGTGGTTTTCTCCTCGTTTCCCCAGGGAGCTGCTCCTAGATTTGAAAGGGGAGCTCTCTGCGAAACCCCCTATTACATGAGCAGCTACCCATGCCTTGAATCGCCCCATACCTCTTATGTAAACACTCGAGAGGTATGGGCATCACCTCCGGCCATGCCTCCAGTGAGGACTTTTGGCCGCCACCTTGCACCTAACCTTCTACCCATGCCTTTATAAGCAAGCCTAGATCCCTCCGCATGGGCAAGCTCGACTTGGCCGAAGAATTCCCCCCCAATTTCGTCTCCTCCTCCTCCTTCGGTCAGGAGTCCAGCGAGCTCCGGCGAGCCCTCCTCTTTTTCGTCGCTCTGCCACAATACTAGTGGTAGAGCCGCCTTCACTGCCTTCCTCTGCATCGTGCAACACCCGCACTCACGCCTTAGCCTCGTCGTCGTTGCCGTCACCCCTCCCCTGGACATCTTCATCTCCAGCAACGGCAGGAACGAGCGGTCTGCCTCCTGTCCCCCCCCCCCCGTCCACTTAGCTAGGTAAAAACTCTTCCTCTTTCTCCCCTCTTCATTTTTCCCTTATCAATTTCTACTATCACGCACTAACCACCATAGACCACCATCACCTTCTCCACCTCCAGCAGACCACCAGCGAGGCGAAACCATCGCTCCACTCCTCCGCACGCCTCGCCACCTACCTTAGAACCTTCGCCTTCACCCACTAATCATCATCTACCCCTCCACTGACCGCCAACACCTCCATACTTGCCCACCGACCTAACCTACCTTCACGGCCACAGAGCAACCTAGGCACACACGCCTAGGGCGGCTAGCCACCCACCGTCTCACCTTTGCCAAGACACGACGAAGCTCCTCATGTGTTTTAATGGGGCCACAAGGCTGTATTCAGTGATTTTAGGTTTAGCCCTCGGCCGCCATTGACAACCGCAAGCAGCTTACTTGCAAGCTCCCTCTAGGTCTCCCCTCTCCAGGCTAAGAGTCCCAGGTTGCGCGGACTTCTCTCGCGCATAGCTGCAGGCCAGCAATTGGCTTCGAAGGACTTAGCAGCCGCTGCAATCAAGTGAAGACTCCTGCTGCGGACACACACGACGGGAGGTGGGAAGATAGTCCCACCTCGGAGATCTTTAAAGCGCCGCAACCGAATAAATTGAAAAAGTGCATTAGGCTCTTTGCCTCAGAACATAGGGGTGAGGTCCCTCGCCCTCACTCGCTGACGCCTCGTCCGCGACCTGCCCCCACGGATCTGGCACCCGACCCGATTACCTATCCCATGCACTCCTCGCACATCACACCCATGCCGGTGCGCCTGGACTTAGGTGCGCTTGACCCGACCTGAGTACCTGGTTCTAGGAGGGCATTCCTAAGAGCGAAATAGAGAGAGAGCGAGATGTGGGAAGGGTAGGGGCTAGGTTTTGCTTCTGTGTGTGTGCGCAGGGAAGAAGAAGAGGAGCAGCTGAAGGAGAAGGGCTCAAAGGCAAGCTAAGGGCAGGAAGGAGAAGAGGAAGAAGAAGGCGCGGCTGAAGAAGAAAGAGAAGGAAGGACAACTCAAGGCAAAGGAGTGGCAGAGGAAGAGAAGAAGAAAGAAGAAGAAGAAGCCAAGGAGGAAGCCGCAGAGAAAGAAGAGGAAGAAGAGCAGCTGAAGACAGAAGAAAGAGCAATCTACTGTAGCATTTGCCAGTTAAGACGTCTGATTCACAAAATCATACGTCTAAGAAAAGAAAGAGAGAAGAGAAAGAAGAAGGAAGAAAAGAGAAGAAGATAGACAAATTTATTTTTACATTTTCTCTCACTAGTTTTTAATATACATTGGATTGCACTATTATCATCTTTTGAATAATTTGAAATTGTGATTTAGTTTCTAAAATACCAATTTGCTCCCTGAGTTAGACCTTAGAAATTTTAACTTTCGAGTAATAAAATGATTAATTGTTTAAATGCTTTTTCAACTATACTGCAACGAGACTAATTTAAAAACACGACAAAGTGTTACGAGCAATCACGGCCACATCTCCACCCTCCGCTCATGATTCGACGATCAATAGTGCCAGCGCCCCCTGCTTTCCTGATTTAAGCGTCATGCAGATCGAACCCGCACTCTTCTGATCCAGCGCAAGCACGTGAGCCAACGCGCTACACGTGATTTTTGTTATAGTTTCCTCTTTGCGTCTATTTGTCCTTAGCCGTTGGATGCAGATCCAATGGTTGAGGTTTCTTCTTTCCTTGTTGAGGTACTCCTGAAGTAGCGATGTGGCCACGTTGTGGTCGTTGGATGATGATCCAACGGTCCATAGGGTACGGGGAGAGCCTCTTCAGAAGTTAGGCAATGGAGAGGGGTGGCTGTGATGGCGCCATCGTGGCCATCCATCTTCTTTTCTTTGTATCTGGTGATGTAGACTTTCGATTGAGTTGATTTTTGCGCCGTTGAATTGCGATTGTTGATCCGGATCCATCCATGCGGTTGGATCTTTCATCTAAGGCTTACATTTGTCCTTTGGCTCCATTGATCTCCATTCTTCTATGGACTGCACACGATGCTCTGGTTGTCTAATCGAGACGATTTCGGAAGCGTTGGACTCCCGTTGTCGTTCTGATCAGATCTGTTTAGTCTGATCTGACATTCACAACTTCGAATCATCTGTGATTAAAATCATCTCTCATTAGTAGATAAAATGATGATTTTATTTATGCAGCTACTCAAACTAACCATTATGCAAATTACGATACTTATGCATGTATTGTCCCTAAGTTATGCTAGAACCTAACTTAATTCAGGTGTTTTAGGTTGCATGATTGCTGTGCAATCAGGTAGCCGGAGCGGCTCGTAGGTGCCCAAACACCCACCTTTCCAAAAGAGGGGCACCCAACCTGGTCGATGCCACCTTGTTTAACATGAGGCTCCCGGCAAGCCCTTTCACAAAGGATCCCTAGATAGACCCAATTGCTTGGTCGATCGTCCCAGGACCCCTTTGACCGAAAGGATCCGCTTCTGCCATCGCATTAGTCAAGCTCTGCCCAACGTTTGGTTGAGCAAGTACATTGCAGCATGGGGAACCATTGGTAACGGCAGCTTCCGCACCACCCTTATGGAGTCACCAAGGGAGTCGAACAGGGTGGCAAACATACTGATCCTCCGCAATGGAGCATCCTCCACCTGAGCCCTAAGTAGCACATTTACGACCTTGTATCTGTCGAACGATCCAAGTGGACCCAAAGGGACCGGCAACCCCACTGGGACATCCTCCACCTCATCCCCGCTCGGATCCAGAAGAGTGGATGCAGCTGACTCCCTTGCAACAAACGTCCTGCCGGGCTCCCCCCGTGGATGCTTTGAGGGAACCTATTCTGCCTCCTCTTTCCTTCCTACCTGCTTCCTCTTGAACTCTTCAAAAACAAGAGGTCCTCCTCTTCTTGCCTTGCCCCATAGGCCTCCCCCACACGAGACGAGTCCCATGATGGGAAGAACCACCCAAAGGCTACAACAAAAAGTATATCAAAACAAATCCAAAAGAGACAAAGAAAGGGGCAACCAAACGTACCTTTCGCCGCAAAGCATAAGCAGGCCTCAAAACCAAAAACGCCTTGATAGGCATCCCGGCTCCAAAAGTCCCACAAAAAGTCCTAGATTCTTCGCCTCAACCCATGCACTGAATAGGGGCAACAAACTGGGTTTACCTTTGCCCGCAGGCTCGGACATAACCACTGTTCGACCACTCCACCAAACAAGCACGTTTAACGACAAAACCTTGGATCTGAGAATGAGCGAAAGCGAAATTCCCTAAAAGAAACTATCAAGTCGTTTGGATGCAATAGAAGGTTGGAGGGGCATGAACTCCGATCATACCCCCAACCTCTCTTTATAACCCCTCCCTTAGGGAAGTTTCACCCCAACCCAAGGGCGCAAGTTCTTGAGGGACAAAATCCCCCAGTATAGGGCGCGAATTCCATAGCATCCCTCCTTGATTGACAAAATCGTTGGTTAATATTCCACACGTTACATCACCCTGCGCAGATATCCCAATGCCACAGTAGCATCAATTACCTTACTGACAAGTTCGACATTCGAAGTCATGACCCCTCATGTCAACAATAATTAATACTCATCTTGTCAAACTACACGACAAAATAGTTTTCTGTATGCTACCTCATAAGGTCGGTACGAACTAGGGCTCCCACACCCCACGTTCCAATTTGATAAAACACCGCCTCTTAAGGTCGGTAGGAACTAGGGCTCCCACGTCCCATGTTTCAGATGATGAAACGTTGCCTCTTAAGGTTGGTAGGAATGTTGACGTGCTCCTATCGTGTTTTAAAAATTGATTCGCATTGTAATATAGGCGATGGAAGCGCGATGAACATTTAAAATTTATAACTCAAAATAAAAGCATCCCGAGGTCGTGTCTGAGAGCAACAAAATGTGCAAATACTATTATTCAAAATTTTAAGTCCAGGAACTAGATTATATTAATTTGGCTTTTTATGACATCTATGCTTGAAATCTTAAATTTTATAACAAAAAATCTATAAGCATATTATCAACATAACCCAAAAAGATTGCATCAACTGTCTTAGGTCCAAGTTTCTTCCTCTTGTGTTCTGGGACAACCACTTTTGAAAGGTAGCCCTACACTTTGAGGTATTTCAAACTTGGTTTCCTATTTCTTCAAATCTCAAATGGATTACTTTCCTTATGCTTGAGAGGAACTCTATTCAAAATATGACATGCTGTATTCAAAGTTTTCCCCCACATGTAAGTAGGTGATCTTGAACTTTAAGAGAGCGTTGATCATGTTAGTTAGGGTCTTATTCTTTCACTCTATTATCCCATTAGATTGAGGGGAATATGGGGCCGTCACTTCAAGAACTATACTAAAAGCTTGGCACTGTTCATCAAATAAGTTGGACGTATATTCTCCTCCTCTATCTGACCTCAGTCTCTTAAGAGTTTTCTCAGTTTGTGTTTCTACTTCTTTCTTAAAGATGAGGAATTTATTTAATGCCTCTTCTTTAGACTTAAGCAAATATATATAGCATTATCTACTACTACCATTTATAAAGGTGATAACATACTTTTTGTTGTCCCTAGTCAACATACCGTTAAACTGTTAGATATCCGTGTGCACCAAATTTAGAACCTCAGTATCTCTAGTAATAGAGTGAAAAAGCTTCCTAGTTTGTTTAGCCTACACACATATCTCGCATTTGTTAGTTTTATATATGGTGTATTTAGGAATCATTTTTAATTTCATCATTATTTTTAAGGAATTGAAATTTATATGACCCAATCTACCATGCCATATATCATAAGATTCAATATTACTGCAAATAGATTAAATCGAATGAAAATTAACATTATTTAAAGTATTTCTAGATGATACATTCACATCACATCTCACTCTAAATAATAGATTAAAATCTGCCAAATACTCCTTTCCATAAAATATTCCATATTTCAATATAACTTTATTACACTTAAAGTTTAACTCAAAACCTTCTCTAACTAGCAAGGTACCAGAAAGAATATTATTTTTTATAGCAGGAACGTGCAACACCATGTACAGTATCCAAACTCACCCCGAGGAAAATCTCAAGTTCACGCATTCAAATCCCAGTACTTTGGCTGTAGAGTTGTTCCCCATCTTCACAATCCCGCCACTGCAGGTCTGATAAGAAGAAAAAAATGATCTATTGGTACAAATATGTACATTGGCTTCAGTATCCACGAGCTATTCAGTAGGATCGTGAATAACATATAGTTCGAATTTTATTGAGACATACCCATTGCTAGGCTTGGCCTCCTTGGTGATTACATTCACTTGAGGATTCCCATTTGTGGTCTTCCGCTGAGATTTATTAGGACAATCCTTCTTCTAATGCCCAACCTGCCCATAGTGCCAGCATGGTTTATTTTTTGATTTCTTCTAGATCTTGGGTTTGGCCTTCATTTTATTTTTATTGTTCTTATTTTTATTCTCCTTGCCCTTAGATGTTATAACATTCACCTTAAACTCCATGGGCATTATAGGTTTCTGTTTCCTATACTCTTCCTCAATAGAAATAGTTATCATCAAGTCATCTAGAGAAATTTTTTCCTTCCTATACTTAAGAGTCATCTCGAAGTCCTCCCACGATTTAAGGAATTTCTAAATGATAGACATAACTTAAAACTTCTCAGGAAATTTTATTTCAGCCTTTGCTAAACCATAGAGTAATAATAGAAATTTGTGTGCCTACTCTGATATCGATTTATCCTCAGTCATTTGGAATTTAAAGAATTTTGCGACAGAGTATTTTTCAATACCAAGATCCTCGGTATTATACTTCTTGTTCAACTCCTCCCATAACTCCTTCACAGTGGGCATAGATGTGTTGTATACATCAAATAACACATTGGACAACACCAATAAGATGCAACCATGACAGATACGGTTGCGCTCATTCCACACATCCATCACCTTTTGGCCTTCAGGAGTGGGTTTTTCTTATTCAAAATCAGGCAATCGATTTCCAACGTCAAGATCAAACCCATGGTAGTCAACCAAACTCTCATACATTACTGCCAACGCTTGAAATTTTGCCTACCAAATTTCTTGGACATACCAGATATATCTACACATGATTTGAAAGTCATTTCCGACATCTAAAATATTTTATAACTAAGCGCAGAGAAGATTGTTGAAATAAATGCATATAAGAAATAAATAAATAAAAATATATGCATTTTCAACGTTTTCACATATATAAAAAATATTAAATCAAGCAAGTCAAATATGATTTGGTAAGATTCAGAATAAAGAAAAGAACAAATAACATGCAATAATACAAATAAACAAAAGTGAAGAAAGGTTAGAAATTACTTTGATCGAAATTCTCATTAAGGACTTCTCTTGGAGAAGGTATCACCTCCTACAATATCGGTGCGTTAGGGTTTGACGAACTCATTTTAGATTCAATGCACTCCAATCTTGGACGTTCTCAAAAACCACCTCAGGAAAACGAAGCCGAGGCAATTTGGTTTCTAACCAAATTCTCGATTGATATACTAATTTAATGGTTTGATTAACCAAAAACTTATCGTGGATTTCTCAATCTCCTTGTGCAAGATCAATAAAAGTGATTGGTGATTTTTCTACCAATCTCACGTCAAATGAATGCGCCAAGAAAGAAAAACAATAACGAGAGAGAGGGGAGAGAGTGAAGAGAGCTTTTCTGCTCTTGTTGTATGTATAATTAGAGGTCCCTCATGGCCCTTATATAGAGCCTACGACCAAACATTTATAGAAATTTTCATTTTATGGAAATACGATAATTGATCGACCAATTAAGTCCATTGATCGACCAAAATAAATTGGTCGATCAAACTTGACTTTTTGGTCGACCAAACCAATTGATCGACTAAAACAATTAGTCGACCAATTTTACCCTGATTGTGAGATTAAAAGTTTGTATCAAAAAGAGTTAAAGTTTCAAGTTGATTCTCACCCGAGTCTAGTCTGGCTGGGGCATGCGTGTATGGTCCCTAACCCCACCTTTCGCTCTTTACTGCATAAGTCATAGAAGGTAGAAGTATTTTACACCCACAAAAAAATTTATCCACTTTCCTCCCAAATCTCACTTATTTTAACATAAATTTTAACGTCACGATATAACACATGTAATTAATTTTCCAAATCCAACGCATTTCGAATATGTTGAGTCTACAAGTGCCGGATAACCACGTTGAAGGTGCAAGGCCTGCAACCACTCTCGGGCATTGCCACAGCAAAACCTCATGCTCAACCATAAAACATGCGATCCAAGTTCTTATTCTTTCCATCAAAATCTTTGGAAAAAAGAGTAATCCGTGGGCTGAAATTCCCACGGGCGCTACTTCCTGGAGCTTAAATAAACAAATCGAAACAGATCGTAAAAGCGACGAAATAATCTCAAAAGCAAGCAAACGCCGTATCCCTTTCCAAATGCTCCCCTTCTCCACGGTCGCACCAGCCGGCGGGAGGGCGGCGGCCACCGCCCCCCCGGCGGCGCTCCTCCCCTCCCTATCCACCATAGCAGCCGTCTCCGGCAGGGCTCCGGCGACCTCCTCCCTCCCCTCCGCCGAACCCGACGGACACTCCCTGCACCGGGCGGTCCTCAGGTGCTCCTTCGCCGGCGCCGTTAGGGTTTCCGCCGCCGCATCTCCGGCCGTCTCCATAGGCCCGGTGTCGGGGGAAGAAGCGGCGGAGCCGCCGTTGGTGGTGGTGTCGTTCTACAGGTTCGCGGATTTCCCCGATCATGCTGAGTTGAGGAAGCCGTTGAAGGATCTCTGCAACGAGTTGGTGAGGATTTTTCTTTTCTTTTCTTTTTCTTTTTTGTGTTTTGGGTTTTTTTTGGAGGTATATGATTTGGTCCGTGTTGATGTGAGATAAAGTTGCCATCTTTCTTGTGGATTTGGTGTCTGTTGTAGTGATGCGAGATGCTTTGTGTGAGCTTTTCGTTTGATTGTTGGTTGGGTTTGGTGATTTGGTAAGTCGAGCTTAACGTACGTTGAATGCAGCTCTATGGCAATGTGGTTGGGATTGGTTAGAGTTTTTGAGATGCGTGAGAGTCTTGCTTGTAGGTTTGTGATTGTGATTAGATTTTAGCTTAAATTTCAGAAGTTGTCGCATTTCACCTAGTTAGATTTTATGGATGAGTGTCACAATGAAGATGTGTTGGAAGTAGAGTTTAATAGTTGGCATGCAGTATTCAGTTGGATAGGTCACCACCTAGCGAGTGCTCGGTGTACAAGAGAGTATGCACACAAGTATGCATTTAAACAATGAAAAAATGAAAATCTCTGCTACTAGTCAAACCAAAACATCAGTACTTCAATACAAAAAGTGTATTCGTTCACAAATGACCATCCTTTTCGAGAAATAGATAATAATTCTAACAAAAGCATAAGATCTCAAATGTAGAATGGTTAGAATATCCTATCATAATTCTTTTCAATAAACAAATCTTGACATAATAACATTTTCTAAAAACATACAGTGTCAAGGGTCTGGATATTACGTAGAGTGGTGTTGGGAATATGTATCATATGGTGAGTGTTGGCATGTTTTACACTTTGGTGTATCATATAATTGGGTCCAAAGATCTGAAGTCAAGCTCATTTGATAATCAAGTAAGTATTTGGCTGATTATCTTGTACACTTGGGGTGCGTCCTTGCCCTGACTGCATATTGACCCAATTATGTATGCAATGAGTTGAAATATACGAAGTGTGCATCCACTGGTCCAAGAGCTTTGTAAAGATATTTGGTCCTGAGATTAAGGCTATGTTTTCTCTCCCCACTTCCCATTTTTGAATAGAGTGACCAGTTGACCCCTTTAACTCCTGACTCTTACCTCTTGATCAATACATTCCTTTTTTGTGCTGCAAGGTGGGGCTAGTGTAATTCAATGATATGAGCGAAATAGAACCCCCAATCGATCTCTATGGGGAGAAGAAGTTATATCAACCATGGTTGGAGCTTCTTGGGTGGCCAAAGCAGTGCAAACTTTTGTCTACATATACTTAGGGAATGATGGTAGGTAACCCTATCAACTATGAATATATAGTGGAGTATGTGGTCGACTTGGCTGATTTTCTAAAGACATTACATTACTAACTTTCTCATCTTTTTATCTTCAGTCACCTAAATGGGTGAAATTTGCCACTTGCAATCCCATAACCCAGAAAGTTTTATTTTTCAGTTTGGTGCTTCAGTTACCATACGGAACTTTTAAGATAGAAAAGAAGTTTCATTGCTCTTCAATTACTCTCTTGTAAAACATGGATTTTTTGGTTGGATTGTGAGTTAGATAATATCACTCATCAGCAAGAGCGTTTCTGAGAGTGAATTTTCTGATATGTAGACTATAAAACTGTGATAGGTAAAGTATCTGGTTGTTAGCTTTTCACTCTCCCCACCATAATCTTCCTTGTAAAGTATGTTGGATAGTTATTTTGTAGAGGAGAGATGAGAGAGAGAGAGGTCTGGCGATGGGGTGGCAGACGTCCGGGCGACTGGCGAGTGGGGTGGGGAGGGATGGCCCAGGCTGGACGGTGGTGGGCAGGAGGTCGTGGAAAGGTGTGGCGCCGGTGAGGTGTTTCAAGTGCCTTGGGGAGGGGCACGTGGCAGCGGTGTGCAGGGACCCGGTGCGGTGCTTGCGTTGCGGCGCTCTGGGACATCGGAGGTCGGGCTGTGGGCGTCGTAGGTCGAGTGAGGTGGTCTCTTCGAGGAGAGGGGTGACACCTCCGCCCCCTTCGGAGGGGGCACCCCTCGTGGAGGTCGAAGCGCCGTGGTCGGAGGAGATGGGAGCGCTGGAAGGGAGGCTGGCGTCGGCGCTGGTTGCGGTGATCTTGGAGGGGTTGGTGGAGGTGGAGGCCCTGAGGGAGGCGATCGCCGCCTACTTGGGGATTGACGGGAGTAGGTTGGGGGTGGCCTCTCTGGGAGGTGGGCGGATGGTGTTGCTGGGGCTGAGCCGGGTGGAGTTGAGGCTACTGGTCTTCAAGGTGCTCCGGTGTGACGGTGGTGTAGTGAGGTGCCGGTGGCCAGTCAGGTCTGATGGTGCTTTGGCGGAGAGGCCGCCGTTCTGGCGCGAGAAGGAAGGTCTTGGTTGAGGGGGTTCCGCTCTTCCTCCGCACGATGGAGGTGGTGGTGGCGATGGTTGCCCCTTTTGCGAGATTGCGCGGATGCGAGGGCCTCGGCCTGAAGGTGGCCGATCTGTCGTGGATCGAGGCTTGGGTGGAGATGAGACCGGGGCAGCAGTTGGTGGAGAGGTCGGTGCTCAGGTGGGGTAGCTCCGCCTGGCTTCTCCGCGTCTTGTGGGGTTCCGGGAACCCTAGATCCTTTGTTGAGGTGGTGGGTGGCAGAGCGGCGGCGACGTGTGGAGGCGGTAGTGGTGGGCAGGCGGAGGAGGGCTGAGCTACTCTTGGGAAGGTCGAGGGTCGTAGCGTAGATTGCGGCGGGGATCTTGGGACGGTTGCGATTCCCGTGGCGCGATCAGTGGTAGGCGAAGGGGCGGGGATGCGGGGAGCCGTTGCGGTTTTTGCGGAGGGGTTGGGGGAGGTGAATGCGACGTTGAGGCCGGGCGTCCCTGCTGACTGCGGGTGTGTTGGTGGCACTGCGTTGGCTCCTGGCTTTGTGGGAGAAGCGGTTGGCAGACTCGGGTCGGGTGGACGCGACCCGGGTACGGGAGCTGGGGACTCCGGTGCTGATGCCAGGTTGGGTCCTCCTGCGCGCTCGACTCCGCGTCTCCAGGTCTCTGCGGAGGAAATGTGAAGAGCTGTTGTTGGAGGTTCGAGGCGCACTTTGGCCGGTCCGATCCGGGCGACGGGGCAGGATGCGACTGGCGGGGAGGGGAGCGGGCGACGGCGGGAGCGGAGGTTGTCTGGTTCGCAGAGACTCGTCTACCGGCCGCGGTGGTCTTACCGTAGGGGGCTGGCTCGGAAGACCTCGTCTGGGGGAGTGGCTAGGGTCGACCGACGTCGGTCACCAGAGGGGTTGGGTACTTTTGGTGGCGCTGGGTCGTCAGCGGCGACATTTGCTGGGGGCGGCGACGGGGGTTTCTCTGCTCCGGGGTCCCCTGTGATGGCGGAGGGGCGGCAGGCGGCAGGTGCTGGTGGTGGAGCTGGGGGGCTGGTGGATGCGGGGGCGGGGAGGAGGACAGCTGAGGCGGCTGGGCTGCCTGAGGGCGAGGCTGTGCTGCTGGGGGCAGGTGCTGGTGATGCAGTTTTGCTGGCTGTAGGAGATTTGGAGGCTGCGAGGCGAGGAAGAGAGATGGGTGGCGGTGAGGGGAGGCCAGTTGACCAACGTTTGTTGATGGAAGAGGAGGATGATGTGGTCGAAATGATGGGGTTTAGACGGCTGATGTCTGGAGGCGATTCCCGGAAGTCCTCATGACTAAGGTCTTGTCATGGAATGTGAGGGGTCTGAACGACCCGTCGAGGCGGGCAGTTTTGCGGGGGTATATTCAGAGATGGGAGCCTGATGTGGTCTTTCTCCAAGAGACGAAGTGGGGGAGCTGTGATGGAAGGTTGTGGAGGGAGGTGGGGGGAGGAGTTTATGGGGGTTTCCTGGCCCTGGATGCGCGGGGGGAATTGCTGTGGGATGGAAGGAGGAGTTTTCCTTGCTGGACACTCTAGTTGGATCCCATGTTGTCACTGTTAGACTTCAGAGACGCCGGGACGACACATGTATGCTTCTTTCCTCGGTTTATGGCTCGACGAAGGGTCGGAGAAGACAGGTCTTATGGGAAGATCTGAGCCAGGTTGCGGCAGCTTTCCAAGGGGTTCCTTGGCTGATTGGTGGCGATTTTAATGTTACTCTGCGGGCTGAAGATAGACCGGGTGACCGAGGGGGGTTGGACCAGGGCTCTGAGGCGTTTGTAGACTTTGTGGCAGACCAGGGGTTGGTTGATATGCTTCTGTTGTCCTGTCTCTACTCATGGAGGAACTCTGGAGGGCAGCGATCCAGTATTGACAGATTTTTGGTTTCGACGGTGATGGCGGAGTTGTTCCCGATGGCGGAGGTTAGACCTTTGGAGCGTCCGTTCTCGGATCACACCCCCTTGCTGTGGGCATCGAACGAGGAATGGAGGCATGGTACTTACTTCAAGTTCGACAAGGTGCGGTTCATGGAGGAGGGCTTCAGGGGTTTGATTGAGGAACAGTGGAGGTCATCTCAGGCGAATGGTTCGGCGGCTACCAGATTGGAAGCGAAACTGAGGGATTTGAGATCTTTCTTGAAGACCCACATCAAGCAGGTTAGGGAGGAACGCGGGAGGAAGAAAGAGGAGGCTCTTGCTGAGATTACACGCCTGGACAGGGCAGAGGATGTTGGGCTCCTTTCAAAAGATGACAGGGCTCACAGAGCGAGGTAGATTCAGGTGATACAGGAGGAAGACCGGAAAGCAGAGGTGGAGTGGAGGGTGAGGTCTAGGCAGAAGTGGCTGAAGGAGGGTGATTCCAATACCCGTTTTTTTCATATGGCTGCATTAAGCAGGAGAAGGAGGAACTTGATTGACAGATTGGTGGTGGATGGGGAGGAGTTTGTGGGAAGGGAGGCTATGGGAGGGGCAGCTGCGAGTTATTTTAGAGACTTTACTGGGTGGAGACGGGGGAAGGTGGAGATGGTTAGGGTCTGAGATACCACAGATCCGGGAGACAGACGCCAACTTCTTGACATGTTCTTTTGGGGAGGATGAAGTCCGTGAGGCAATTTGGGGGTTGAACGCGGATGGTAGTCTAGGGTTGGATGGCTTTCCGGTTGCCTTCTACAGAGAGTTCTGGCCAGTGGTGAAAGAAGACGTGATGCAAGTGGTGCAAGAGTTTAGAGCGGGTAACTCGGGATTTAATAGGCTGAACAAATTCTACATGTTCTTGTTGCCGAAGAGGGAGGGCGCTGAGGAGATTCAGGAGTACAGACTGATAGCTCTTTCGAATGTTATGTACTTGGTGGTGGCGAAACTTCTGGCAAATAGATTGAGGACGCTGGGTAGGATTGTAGACTCGGTGCAGACGGCCTTTGTTCCTGGTAGGAATATTTTGGAGGGTTTCGTGATGGCCTCGGAAATCCTTTCGTCCTGGAAGAGAGATAAGAAGAAGGCTTTCTTATGGAAGGTCGATTTCAGCAAAGCTTATGATTCGATCCAGTGGTCATTTCTTTGAGCATCCTTGGTGAAGAGGGGGTTCCCGCCGGTGTGGATTGACTAGATGAAGAGGTGCGTCACCACGACGTCTTTCTCAGTTCTTATCAACGGAAACCCAGCTGGGGGTTGGATCCAACCTAGGAGGAGGGTGAGGCAAGGTTGTCCGTTGGTTCCGATGCTTTTTGTGATTGCCGTGGATGCTCTTGCTAGGGCGGCGAAGAGGTCTTGTGACAGAAACTTGGTGAGAGGTTTCTCCTTGAGGGATGGGACGAGTATCCCATTGCTCCAGTATGCGGATGATACGATCTTCATTGAAGGTGGAGAAAAGGAGGCCAGAAGAATGAGGTTCCTTGTTTTCTTACTGGGTGAGGCGTTGGGATTGCAGATTAACCTGGCTAAATCGGATTTTGTCCCTTTCAATATGACTGAGACGGAGGCGAGAGGGTGCAATTTGGGTCTTGGCATAGAGCAGGGTAAGCTTCCGATTAACTATTTGGGCCTACCGTTGTCAGATGGGAGGATTCTGGTGAGAGACTGGGCCTCCCTGGTGGAGAGGTTGGTAGGGAGGTTGGAGGGGTGGGCGTCCAGGCTACTATCTAGAGGTGGGAGGTTGATCCTGCTCAAGGCGGTTCTGTCAGCAATGCTGTCGTATTTCATTTCTGTACTGAAGATGCCTCGACAAGTGATTGCAAAGATTGAGCGAACTATGAGGAGTTTCTTTTGGTCCAATCAGGGGACGAGTGGACAGGGTGCTAGGTTGGTTGCTTGGGAGGAGGTCTGCAGACCGTTGAAAGACGGGGGGCTCAGCGTGAGGGATTTGGAGAGATCTAATGACAGCCTGTTGGCGAAATGGGTTGGGTGCCTGTTGGAAGGAAGGGGGGATATGTTGGGCAAGGTGTTCGAGACGGCGTATGGTTGTCCGGTGCGTTGGGATCTCCTGGTGTCTCCGCCTAGGGATGCTTCTCACTTCTTGAAAGGCTTGTCGACGGTGGCCCCTAGGGTGAGGAACTGCTTTGTTCCTGTGTTGGGAACATGGGAGATTTTCAGATTTTGGCAGGATGACTGGACGGGTGATGGAGCACTTTGCAGAAGATTTTAGAGACTGTTTGCCTTGTTCCAGAACAAGATGGCGTCTGTGGCTGAGGTATGGGAAGATGGGCGGTGCCCATGCTTCGTTGGCAGTCTGTCAGATGCAAGAGCGCATGATTTTCAGGTCTTACTTGATGAGTTGGAGGGACTGCATTCGGCAGCTGGTACAGACATGTTTGGTTGGGACGAAGGTGAGTTTTCGGTAGCGGCTGCATACTGGAGATTGTCTGCTGGTGGTCCTGAGGTGGAACTGGATCTGGTAAGGGACTGCAGATAGATTTGGAAAGCCGCGTATCCGCTGAAGGTCAAGATTTTTGCCTGGCTGCTTAGGAGGAGAAGGTTGGTGACTAAGGTGTGGAGGGCGAGGTGGGCTCCTGGAGAGTATAAGGTGTGCTCTTTGTGTGGGGGTGGTGAGGAGGACGTTGACCACCTTTTTTTCGCTTGCCCTTTTGTGGTGCAAATTTGGGGCAGGATGGGCGGGAGGTGGTGGGAGTGTCGGCTATTTGAGGAATTCTGGCATAGCTTCAGAAGTGGAGGTGGTGTTGGTGGACAGTTCGTTTTCCGTACGAAGAAAGAGAAGGCCAGGCCGTTGGCAGTCCTTTGGGGAATTTGGTTGGGTAGAAATGCGGTGATTTTCAGGGGCTAGAAACTTACATAGAGAATTTTGTTGAGTCTATTGACTCCTTATTTTCTCTTTGGGTTGAATCCTTGTGAGTGGGGGACCTTGGTGTCTGTCTGTTGTAATGTTGTTTATTGTTGATTCTATTATATATATTTTTGGGTAGTTATCACTTTGGATAACTACCTTTTCCTTTTTCAAAAAAAACTGTGGTAAGTAAGAAACTATCTGGTCCTCTCTTTCTTGTTTGCAACTTAGAATGACCTTTAATATTCATGGATTGGGAGATTGGGCTGAAGAAAGAAAGTGCAATGGATATCTATATTCGGTAGAAACTTTGACCCCTTGGTTACCATTCCTCACAGACCTTTAACGTGAATAATCATATGCTTATCTAGCTGAACCATTGTTCCACACTTTTCATTTAAACAGTGATGTATTAAATCTTTATGCATTGTGTTCATAAGCAGCTTATGTCTTACCTATCTGATCATGCTCAGCATGTTTCAGGTGGCATTATACTTGCACCTGAAGGTATTAATGGGAGCATATGTGGAACTCGAGAATCAGTGGAAAAGGTTATTAGCTACATCGAGTCTGATAAACGTCTAAAAGGTTTAAGAGTGGTGGAGTCACCTGTCGGTACGAAGGAAGAGGTCATTCATCATGGACATTCTAGCCATTCTCCACTAGGTGCTGGAGTGGATGCACCATTCCGTTGGGATCATGTGCGGGTTAGACTGAAAAAAGAGGTAAGGAGTACATCATTGTTTTCCATTCCTCCGTGTTATACTTGGATATCAATTCTCTTCTGTGCTTCTTCATGCAGATTGTGACTTTTGGTGATCCCTCTGTCTCACCAGTCAAAAGAGTTGGGAAATATGTGAATCCAAAGGATTGGAATGCATTGATTTCTGATCCAGATGTAGTAAGTTACCTTGACCTGTTTGCAGGATTTGAGATCATGATTTTCTTTCTTTTTTTAAAAAAAGATTTGGCATCATTTATTAAGAGTTTTGCTTTCCTTTGTATTTCATAAAATTTAGGAGTAGTTTACCTGAACCATTTTGCTAATTCATGCATCAGGAGAATGCATCTGAATCTCGCCTGGAATTAACTCTTTTAGTGATGGTTTTCCTGAGGGATGTCCTAGTGTCTTTTGTCATGGTGCACAAATTGAGTGGAGGATTACTTAGTCAGGTTTTCTTCTTAGACCCCTGTTAGTCCTCTGGGTTATATGGTTGGGGAGAAATGCGGTGGTCTTCACGAGGCAGAGGCCTTATGTGGAGAATTTCGTTGAGTTTGTTGGTGCTTTGATCCAATTCTTCGTTGAGTCTGTTGGTGTTTTCTTCTTAGAGCTTGTGCTATGTAGAAGCCCTCAGTGGATGTTCTCCTCATAGCAACGGATTATTGGCATCACTGCTTCTTACCGTACATGGTAGATGCATGATGAGTGGAGAAGTTCTTTTGCTGGGAATCACATGGTTTTTATGTCTCTTATTGGATGATGTCAATTATGTAGAACATATTTGAGTTAATTTCCTGGGGACTATGGCAGGTAGTGGTTATTATTTCCAAAATGGTTACATGTTCTAGAGGTTTATGGTTATAAATTCTGAATATGGACCTTGGAAAAAGTTGCTATGGGGGTGCCAAAATTGGCCTAGATAGGAGTGGTTGAATGGATTTGTCTCATACCATGGGGTTTTGGACTGTAGATGCTATTTCGCAATGCAACCTGGGCAACTTTCCATACAATTAGCTATCCATGAGGGTCCTTTGTCTCTGCGCTTTCTTTTGAAAATCCACTTTCTGCCCTCACACAGTGGCATGTTTCCCTGTGATGCTATGTCAGCCCTTCCATCCACTTTTCGTTTCTTAAGCATTGATGGATTCCTGCATACCTTTTCTTTACCCTGCAAAATCTTTTTCATCTCAGTCTTCAATTTTGAAATGCCCCTTTAGTAATTCTTCAATCAAAGATGGATTTTACTGCTATTTCCTGCAAAAGTTCCAACTTCTTTTTCGATGGCAGCGTTAATTGTTATGCTCAGATATAATGGAGCTGTTAATACTATAGTTCTTTTTTTCACGTGCAAACTTAGGTAGAATTGTGAGAGGTTCATGAATGGCTACCAAAATTGATCATGTGAAGGAAAAAGAAAAGAAAAGAACAGAAGAAAGCCATGTGGCACAGTTGCCACGTGGCAGTGGTCACGGTTCCAATAAAGGGCCGTGGGCCCTAGGTGTTTAGGGAGTTGCTTGGAGTCTAAGTTTTGCCAACTTGTGACACTTTATTTGATAGATAATTAGCAATTTGTTAGGATAATTAAAAGTTACCGATTTTGGTAAATGGGGATTGTGATTCTCTATTTTTCTATTTTTAGATGTAGGATTATCTCTCTATAAAAAGAGAGGAATCCCACCACTATTATTTGAGTTGAATACAATAATATTTCCACTATTCTCTCAACTCTTCTCCAACTCTTGCTTAGACTCTCTCTCTCCGGCTCTTTCTCCCACACACAAGGCTCCACGTGTGGATCCTCTCAATGCCAAAGCACCATCACGCACATCATTCTTCAACCCTACGTTTGGAGAAAGAAGAATAAAGGAAGAGGAGAGTTCATGCATAAGAAGATCCTCTTGTGCATGAACATCTCCACACAACACCAAGATCGCGAAGTTCGAGGCATCTTCGTTTGATGTAGGGTGTTTTCTCACTAACTCCTTGAAGGACCTTGATGCCTTATACAAGGCCCAAGGAGAAGAGGACTTGGCGAGTTATTTCTCTCACGTATCCGGTGCCTTACGCGGAGCGTAGAAGTAGAGAAAGGCTCGTGTCTTGAAGATGAAGATGGTAGAGCTTAAGGCTTAGGTGACCATGAGTGCATTCAAGAAGTTGGAAAAGAAAATCTATTGAGCTATACAATGATAAGACATCAAAAGAAGATGGTGGAGCATCTAGCCATACCATCACCAAGCCAAGTTGCCCAATTCTTCGCCCTGCTCCGGCCTCGACTTGAGGGGGAGTGTGAAAGACAAAAAAAAAAAGAAAAAACGAAAGAAGAAAGCTGCGTGGCACAATTGCTACATGGACGGTCCACGTGGCAGTGGTCATGGTTTTGGGTCTATTAAAGGGCCGCCAACCCTAGGTATTTAGGAAGTTGCTTGGAGTCTTAAGTTTTGTCAACTTGTGGCACTTTATTTGGTAGATAATTAGCGATTTGTTAGGATAACCAGGAGTTACTCTTTTTGGTAAATTGGAATTGTGATTCTATGTTTTTCTATTTTAGATATAGTATTATCTCTCTATAAAAAGAGAGGAATCCCACCATTATTATTTGAGTTGAATACAATAATATTTCCACTATTCTCTCAACTCCTCTCCAACTCTTGCGTGGACTCTCTATCTCCGGCTCTCTCTCCCACACAGGACTCCACACGTGGATCCTCTCCACACCAAAGCACCATCATGCACATCATTCTCCATAGATCACTTTATAGTTGAAAGGTTTATTTAAAAACAATTTTTAGAATATTGAATGAAATTAATAAAACTTCAGAGTTCCAAGTCAAAATCAAATGCTACTATCCAATCAAGAGAGGAAAAAAAAATCATGTCATGAAATGAAACTTGGGCTGTAACGGCATGCTGCTATGTTTACGTTTTGTATACGCATGCAACTAGATGTAGTTGAATTTTTAAGGATATGTATATTTATGCCACTCTTTGGTATATGCATATATTTCAATTTGTAGGGCATACACTCAATAGTCTTTATTTGAATGCAATTTTTACCACTTTTTTTGAGAGAATTTTTCTTCTATTTACTGACTTTGAAAAGGGTTGCCAGGAAGATATTCTTGAACTAATGTCCATAACTCTTCAGGTTCTGATTGATGTACGGAATACTTATGAGACTAGAATTGGGAGGTTTAAAGGAGCTGTTGATCCATGCACGACATCATTCCGAGATTTCCCACACTGGGTTGATGAGAAGCTTCAGCTAAACACTTCCAGTCTCGACATGTCTGAAACGGATTCAGAAAGTTCAACAGATGTGACCAATTCTGAGAGAAAGGATTCCAAAAAACATCCCCGTGTTGCAATGTACTGCACTGGTGGGATTCGATGTGAAAAGGCCTCAAGCTTTCTCCTAAGTAAAGGTTTTGAGGAGGTAAGATTTTATTTGGATTTTGATATCAAGGGACAATTCCTCTGCTCTTTCACAAAAAAGGAGTTTAATTGGATTTAGCATTTTCGTCAACTGCCAATACTTTGGCATTATGTTTAAAGTTGAGAATCTTCTAGTGGCACCTGAATATGAATGCATGAATGTCTCCACTTATACTCACCTATAACACTAATTAGTTGCCAATATAGTAGTCATCTCTTTTTGGTGATCATATTTGGCTATTTTGATTCAATGGACTAATGCTTAGCACGTTTTCATATCCACATTGTCTTCTTGGAACACAAATCAGTTTCTAGTTTGAACCTCCTTGTCTGGCAATTTCTTCGATCTGTGAATTGGCTGTATTTCTGAATCTTGCAGCTCAAATTCAGATCTCTATCTTGACACTGCTTGATACATTTTTTTGAAAAAAGACACTGCTTCATACATCATCTTTCTCTTTCAGGTTTACCACCTAAAAGGTGGGGTACTCAAATATCTTGAGGAAATCCCAGAAACGGAAAGCCTCTGGGAGGGCGAATGTTTTGTATTCGACAAGCGAGTTTCCGTTGAGCATGGATTGACGCAAGGAACTTTCAAGCTCTGCTTTGGGTGCAAGCAACCGGTGAGTGATGCAGACATGGAAGCTCCAGAATGGGAGCATGGAGTCACTTGCCCACATTGTTACCATACCAAATCGAAGGAGGAAAAGGAGAGGGCAAGGGCTCGGCAAAGACAGCTCGAGATGTGGGGCGTGATTGGAGGACCTGACAAGGGCCGAAAGAAGTGCCCTGGAGTGGGCATCCAACAAGAGGTAAGTCCCAGATGCATCTCGTGCTGAATCTGAAGCACGTTACCTGGTCTGGCATTTTCCCAAGGATGAGCTTGATTGAGCAGGGTGCTAGTTGCATAAGCTAAACGTGAGTTTATCGCATTTACTCTATTTGCTTCTAATCTTAGTTTTTGATTAGTAAACTTTGAAATTTGTTCCTGTTGTTTGATTCCCTGTGTGTGGGGAATGATAACTTGGTAGCATTACTTTGACTGGCCAAATTTATTACTGTCTTCAGTCAAGAAGTTGACACCATGCTTCACTGTCTCTATGCTCAAATTCAGTTAACTAATCGTTTGAATTGATTTAAAAACGTGTATTGTCGAAGATTTTCCTTTATAGCTTCATATATATGAATGAGTCTGAGGTTTGGAATTGTTGGATATATTTTGGGTTATCAGATTTTCTAATGGATCACCCTGTATTTAATGAGGAAAGGTAGTGGCGGTTTTACTGTAGATACAGTGAAATAGGGGTTCTGTGAGCCCCATCCCATCGTGGTACTTTTCCACTCGTTCTTCTCTTTGTAACCCGAGTGTGGGGTCAGGTGATTCAAGATCCTTTTAGGGGGTTTATGCAGCGGATTATCTCAGGTTATATTTGGATTCAATTACTTGTTTGGGTTTAATTAAGTAAAAGTTTGGTTCAGATTTTATTTGCAAATAGACAAATCAGACCTAAGCAAAGTTTTAAGCTTGAGTAGATAAATAAATTGAGTCTAAGCAAGGTTGATTCGAGCAGGTTTGATAATTGTGTGTTGTGTGTGTGTATATATATATATGTGTATTCAAAAATAGTTAGAAGTTCATTTTTCTCTTCTCAATCAAGTTTTAAATTTTTATTTTCCATCTATGACAAAGAAAAAAAAAAATCATCTAAATTATTCTAATACCATTGTCCCACTCCTACCTTCACTCTTGAGTCTCAACATCCCCTCAACCTCGATTTCTTAGGTCATCACTTGTCACCCCTCAAAATTTCTTTCCACAATCCATTCAAACCTTAACATCCTCTCTCGAGGCCTTCGCTGCGTGCCATTACCCTACCGCCTCCATCTTTGTGAATAAAAAAGTATTATTGTGCATGAAAATACAATTGATTATAAAAAATTACTGAATTACCAAGTGCAAGGTAAAATTATTCAAATTACTTTGATTAATCTAAACTAACTTTTTAGATTTTTGGAGATTTTTTGATTTTTTTTTGAAATTTTATGAGGGGAATTCCTAATTCTAGAGACCTAAATTAAAAAAATAAAAATATGCAAAAAGCAACAAATAAACTAACCGCTAATTGGAAATTATGAAACTAAAGTAAATAAAATAAATCACTAAAATAAAATTTTATTAATGCTAAATAATGTCAAATTACAAGGAAAAAGAGAGTAGAGAGAGAAAGAGCGAGCAAAGGGAGTATCTTAGTGCGGTGGTGATGAGCGGGCGATGGTGTGAATATCAACTACAGTGGCAGAAGGGAGGGAATGTGTCAGAGTTTCCCCGTGCTCACAAGAGAGGTAAAGGGAGAGGGGAGGAAGAGAGAATATAAGAGATATATTGTATGAAATATATGAAAAGGGGACGTCATGAGAGATATTTGCTCTCTATAAATCTTAAAATCATTAGAATTATGTAAAATTTATCTTTCATTAATTTGATAATTTTCTCGTAGAAACTCCAAATCCCACTAGTAACTGGATTTTTCCTTGATTTTAGGGATAAGAGTCCTATTTGGACTCTTTTTCTTCCCTCTCTTTCCTTTTTCCCTTTTCTTTCCTTTATTTCTCCATTATTCCATGCATGAGCATCATTTTTAAATTCCATCTTTGCCACTTTATTCCTCGTCTTGTGCTCTTTCATATAAGATCTATATTAGATATATGTTTCTCACATTTTCTCCCACCTATATTAAAAATTAAAGAAATCTACTTATTTAAAGATGCAAAATACAAATTAAAAAAATATCCAAAAGAAGCAAAAATAAAAAAGGCAAAGAAATTATTGAAAGTTATGATACAATCACGCCCTTCCTCCTTCGTAATGGTCTAAGAAAGGATAGTTTGTAATTATTATTCTTTTTTAATTAAGAATTGTGATCTAGTGGAATTCTTAGATGAATTTTAAACAAATTGAACTTGAACAAAGGTTGAGGCTCGTTTAGATAAATGAACTGAACCTGAACAAAGTACATTTGCTTGACTTTGCTTCATTTACACCATTACCTATGAAGCATCATGGGTTATCTTAACCCCTCATTTTAACACCCGTCCCCCCTCGCAAGCTTCTCTTTAACACCCAATTTTAACCCTCATTTAGTAAACATCACAAGGGCTAACTCCCCTTCCAAACTAATTGGTGTTTACTCAATGGATATTAGAAGTGGGGATACTTTGGTGTTAACTTGCAATTTGTCAAGGGGAGTTTTCTTGTACATGAGAGTTCAAACAGGGAATAATTGGAAAAAGACAATTTTGTCCTTGGATCTGGTAGGTAGCTTAGTTGGCTATATGTATTTTTATACATAGTAGAGTGTAGAGGAATAGATAGGGGGAAATGGGTTGATGCCTCAAGATTAATGAATGAACAACAATATCTATTAAAAGGGCAAATAACCTATCCCTAGTGCCATCCCAGGTTTGGCCAAACCAGTGTCAAGACCCAATCCTAGGATGGTTTATGCTTAATTGTAAGTGAGGATTATCCCCATGAAAGGGCAAGATAACCTGGGAGGTAAATGGGCTGTAAAAGAATGAAGTGTTTGCAGACTTGCTAAAGTGCTTATGATGGCAAGCATATGCTGCTGTTGTGTTATCACCTAACAAAAAGTTTCCTTCATGCCAGTTTCATTATAGTGATAGTTGCAATGATAATTGTTTAAGAAGTGCAGATTTTGAGATGTCAAAGGAGATGGCAACAATGCAAGTTCATACCACTTTGAAGTTTAATGAAACCTCCTTGTCTTCATGGACTTTGCAAAACATGTTTATGCTTTCTATGTAATTTTGTTCAGGTAATAGCACCATTCATGTCGAGCTTAGAGACCTCCATGAGTAGAGGGGCTGAAATGCAGTCACGAGTCTTCTCTTATGATGTTCATGCTTTGTTTTCCATCCGAAGAAATTTTATGTTCTTCGTGATGTTTTGAGCTTATTCACACGTGGAGTGATGCCTTTTCTTGATTTTGTGGGGTGCCTAAACAACTCTAGGAATGATCCAAATTGTAACATCAAATGGTGGTCATGACCACTGCCTTCTAAATCTTAAATCAGTCTCAAAACAAGTTTCAGATTTCCAAATTTACAATCAATCAACAAATGTTACGTAACAAACCCTTTATCTTTTTTGCTTTTTTTTGACAAGGAAAAGGAGGCTCTCGACTCCGTTACGGAGATGCACAAGAGCAACAAACAAAATCTAGGGTGAGGCTTCAATCAGCGAAGTAACCATCCAATGCAGGCATCAATGATCAAGCTCCACGAAAGTAGTACTTGAGAGGCTTTTCATCGCTGGCCTCTCTCTCCTCCTCTTTCTCCTTCCCTTTGTGCTGTGAGATGCTCTATGAAAGCTAATATTGTGCAAAATTTGATTGCCTCCCATATCTCAATCTTCATTTGGTGCCAATGTCGATCCAATACTCTACCATCATATCCAATTCATTGTTTTGTAAACTACAATGAACATATAAAACTTCTTTACGGGGTCCTTTTGATGGATTAATTTTCCTTGGTAACAACACAAAGTCGAGCACACCATGTACACATAAGCAACTGCAGTCACAGGGATATGCTTCACAAGCAGATGGGAAGGATCGTAAACCTGTTAAGGTGGAGAATGAGGTCTGAATGAGTGGTCTGTCGTTTACACATACCACAGACGTGATTCCAAGAATTTCGACACCTTACTGACCACACCAATCGGTGAGCGACACCTCAGCTCACATAGAAACCAATTGACACGCGACTCAAGTACGGATAGTTATAGCTATATTTAACAGTAATCACTCGTTTGGATGTGGATAATTAGATGAAATAGTTGACGTGTCAAAGAGTAAGATGAATATTACAATGAATAGTGATGAGATCGTACTTCTAATAAATTATAGTATATACAAGGATAATGTATGGAGATCAGTGTAGTGAATATTATTAATACGAGTGATCAAATCAAATTGCATGGGAGATCATGTGTGTGGGATAATCTCACAAGTTATCATATCTTCATAGGGTAAAATTTACCTCACATCCAAATACAAGGTAAAAAAAATGAACACAAAAAGCAAACAGCTACCTAAGGATGGTTTGGGATCTAAAACTTAGATGGGGTATGACACAAATCTTGCATCTCTCCAAGTACATGGGAAGAAATAATTTGTTGTAATGTGGTGGTGATTTCTGATGGAGGTGGAGTGGGATTGCTAAGGAGGAGGAATGTCACCTCTATAAAGTGAAGGATAGAGGGAGGGAAGAGCAGTAGGAATCACGCTTCAACACAAAAGCGTAAATTCAAGAGAAATGAGAGATCTATCTTTGGAAAACCAAACGAGGATTTGATTATGAATTATACCCAGAAGAGTGTATGTCCTCAAGAAGGATTAAATCTTGCTACTTTGAAACCATACAAGATTTTATTGCAACATAGAAGAATGGAACTAAATCTGATTTGATGCCTAAAACGTGCTCACTGATTTTGCAGTTGTAGGCACTATTTCCTTCTTTTTACGAAGTTTCGTAAGGTGATGAAAGATATAGCACTTTTTTCTTATTTGGCCAGTTCAATTTAGGGGTGCGAGGAGGAAAATATACTTTGTAATCCATGTCCTCCGATCAATAAAATATATTAATGTTTGAATTTCAATTATTATTTTGATTTTTCATTGGATGAAAGTTATACTTTGATTTTCATCTATATAAAGTGATTTTTTACCTATAAAAATTGATTCTTCACTTAAAAAGTAATTTCCTACCTTTGAGTTGAAGTTTAGTATTTAAGATTGAGGTTCCCTAATTCTTAAATTTTATATCTTAAACTCTAAATTCGAAGGTAAATTTTTATTGATGTTTGATTTTTAGTTGGTATTTTGATTTTCCACCAAATGAAATTAATACCTTGATTTTCACTTATATAAAGTGATTCTTCACCTATGAATAGTGATTTTTCATCTGAAAAGTGATTTCTTACCTTTGAGTTTAGGATTTATGTTCCCTAATTCTTAAACCTTAAATTATAAACTCTAAGCCCAGAAATAAAAATTTATTTTTTATAGATAAAATCACCTTTTACCGATAAAATCATTGTTTATAAACCATTAACGTTAAATCCTAGATTATAAATAAAAAACCAATATGTGAGAATCACATTTTACTTTTTAAGTGAATTTATTTTTAGGCGTAGGTTGAGAAATGCAAAAATTGACGTAAAAGTTACGCATAGCAGCATAAACGTAATCCCAACCTGTGTCGTTTCTTTTTATACAAAAAAGTGCTATACATGGTGGGGGTTCTCCACTGTTGAAACCAACAACAAATCACTTACATTTGGAATCATTTTGCACGGGTGCAATCTTATTTTACATAGGTGCAATCTTATTTTGCACCTTCAAAATAATTTTGCACGGATATAAAATAAGATTACACTAGTGTAAAATTAAATTCCAAACATTTCTTCACAAATGACAAGTGATTTAGCACTTAAAAGATAAATTTTCACCTTAATGTTTATGATTTAATCTTTAGTATTTAGGATTTAACTTCGAGTGAAATTATTTTTGATAAACCTAAACTCTAAACCTCAAATCCTAAACTTATAGGTCAAAATTATTTTACGCAGGTGAAAAATCACTTTAAATAAGTAAAACTACTCTTGAAATAATTTATCACAGATATAAAATAAGATTTCACCGATTCAAAGTAATTTATCACTGATTTAAAATTACTTGTCACCTATATATTTTAAGTTAAAATTACGTGATAATTTTTTTAAATATAATAAAAATCACTACGTAATAAATTTTATATTATTTTATTTCATTACATTTAATACCGATGTATTAACACTGTAAAATGCATAAATAACACCCCACTTTATTTATTTTCTATCATTATATTTTTATTTTTAACAAATACATGTTGATAACAATACTAACCTAACGTATTTGGTTACAGCCGAGAATTTCTTTACCTTTTATGTTTTACTTAATTTAGTCAAGCAAAGTTGTAGGATCATTCTTTATCTCTACACTTTCCACGCGTTAGATCCACCTAATGTTCCCGCTGAGCTCCCCCTCGCAAACTTGTAAATCTATCGAAAACCACATAATTTCCGGCGAGGATTGGACAATTCCAAGAAAAATCTGTGTGAAGGCTCTAGTCAAAAATTGCCCTTCCTAGGTGCTTGGGAGGTGTTTGGCATTAGAATAAAATAACTCAATCAAACCTTGCTGTTGAAGCTGCTGTTAAGTATCATCGAAGGTAACTGTGGCCGTAACTCTTTGGATTTAAGAAATTTGAATTCCCTATTTCAATTTTGAGGGACTCCCTTTAAATTCTCCTGGTGTGTAAGACGCTGAGGAGTTGCATGCTTCCATCAATGCCAAAGCTACAGTGGCTACGATATCCGAAACCAAAGATTTATCTTAAATGGGTAATAAAATCACCCGTGCATTTAAGGGTCAACGATACCAACATCTCTTTATCTGCAGCTTCGTTAACCATAACAATGGAAACTCCTGAAACAGAAGATACGGGTATCCACGAGGACATCTCTGCCTCTCATTTGAGTTATTGCAAGCAAAAGGGTAAAAACAAACATACAAATTTTGCTTCGGTGTACACGTTTGCAAATACGTAATAAGCATCATGAGAACAGTAAATTTAACGAAGAAGAAAGTCAAAACTAAGACAATTTAGTGTTGCTTTGGCGGGGTGGGCCAGGCCTATGCAGTAGTGCAGAGCAAAGGCGACCCCCAAGGATTACAGTAGCAAGCTACCGTGGCTAATCCTTCCCCCTACAAAAATTAATTTAATATCATGTGAGTCGATGACCCACGTATCAGATATTAAACTGATAAGAACAGATACTACACTTGATCTTAGCCAAAAGGCCGAGAAAGGTATGAGTCTTGACTTTGCCCAAATAGTTCTATTTATTAGATCCAACCCCACCCTGGTTTCTTCTTTCAACGATGTGGATCTAAAGGTTTCCATGCAACATCCTTCCAAGGATGATATCTGACTCGGTGAAGATCTTGATTGTTGTTGGATTGTTCCCTAAAGCTAAGTAAATCTCTACCAACGAATCTACTGCATTTTACTATGTTAACGAAGATAGCATCAATTTTGCCTGTTAATCTCCCACCCCAATTTTATTTGCCCTGCACCCTGGTCAACAACGAAGGTGTCTAACGTATGAGATGCATATGCATCACTCCAGGTACGCAATCGAGCAAGTTTTCTGTTTCATATAATTTTGACTTCTACGTAAATCTGGGCCTGCATGACGAGAATGCCACTCCAGTGGTATAATTGGAAAATTGCATTTGGAATGTATGCATTTGGTGCAAGAGTAGAGGTTTTAACGTATACCTACTAGGAGCAAACCGTCGTCACAATTATGGGACCATATGCCTCGATGGGCATTGAGATCGTCGATGATGCAATTGGTTTGCATGATGCCTTTAGGCACCGTTTGTTTCGAGGGTGTGGGTTATCTTAGGAAGCATTACTCCATATATGTTCCTTTTGGGAAAAGTGGTTATTTGGGGACCGAATTGGATGACTTCTTGATAAAAAAAAAAGAAGATCCTTGTTAAAAAAGAGGGTTGATTTCTTAAATTAGTTCTTGTTATAAATTGACTAATCATGATCACTTAGAAATTTTTTAATAGCCTTTCGAAGCTCATCAAATGACGTCGTTTGTGAAAAATAGAATAAGAAGCCAAGCTTCTCCGTAGATGGGCTACAACTTCCTCTTTGGAAAAATCAAGTGGTTCCTGTGAAGGGAACTACTTTGTGTCAACAATGGAGAGGGGACCCCCACATGTTGTTCACGAAAGACGCCCATCAAGCCATTGCATGTTACTTTCCCCGTGCATCCAATTGCTAGAGGGTAGCGCCTCATCAAATGTGCCCCCCTTTGGCCTCTCCGCCTATGAAAAGGCATAGCCGGTGTGTTCGAGAGAAAAGAGAGGAATTTACTATGGGGTCGGACATGACGCCGGTGGTTGGAAGGACGAGGATCGAGCAACTCATGCAGAGGGATGGATAAGTGATCCTCCTAGGGTGCTATGATGCCCTCTCCGCTGCCATCGTCCGGAAGACCGACTTCGCCGCCATCTTCATCTCGGGCTACTGCGTCTCCGCCGCCAAGCTCAGCCTTCCCAACATCAACTTCCTCACGTCGCCAAAGATGGAGGAAGCCATGAGGGCTACATGTAAGGTGCCTCTCAGCATACCCTTCGTTGCAGATGCAGTGGCCATGGAAGGAATCCCCCGGCAGAAGTCCCCCCTACGATAGGGGTCACCAGGCAGCAAGAGTTCTTCCCCGACAAGCTTGGCCTGGCAACTCCATGCACCAGGTGTGTCCACTCTCAACCACCCTCCCACGTCCGACGTCTAGTACTACAAGATGGAGAAGCTCTGGAAGCGCTACTGTGACGAGCTCCAGCACCCCTCCCCTACTGTCGTTCGGCTAAGGTCCACCTGCCTAGGGGTGCCGACTAAGCCATCAAGGCAACCAACCGTTTGCATACTTCTTCTCCCACCTAGACTCCCTCAACAGGGCTTAGCCTAACCTCAGCAAGGGCCGATTTCTCCAACAAGGTTCGCCTGCCTGAAGCAACCAGTCAGCGAGGACGGTCACCAGCTCCCCTGCCTGACATCTCCATCCTGGTGGCTCAGCATGGTCCACCCTACTGGAGCTCCTATTGGAGAGTCTCGTCTGGCAATTCTCCTCGCCCACGTTCATCATAGCCATTAGATATCCACTTAACCTCGACAGGACCAAGCTCAGTCTTGTTAGAAGTTATTGATGAAGTTGGTGGTGACAAGTGATACCTTGGGGCCTTTGGAGACGAGTCACTTTGCAACTTGGAGCATTGGGTTGATGTGACCTTAGCTTGGAAATGGGAGTAACAAGACATGAGGTGCAATGGTCAATGGCAATGTCGAGTTGGCATTGCCTAATTTAGGAAAGGCCATATCACTGAGCACCATAGTCAAGGGTAATAGATCTGGTAGCAGCTAAGACAACACTATGCTATCAGGGGCTCTTATCAAAGTGGAAAAACCCCACGAAATGAGATTCCACGAGACTACTAAGCCCATCCACAGCAAATATTGCTTCAACTATCTTCCCTCCTTACAATAAGTAAAAAAATTTTATATTTATAAAATAATATTTGTCTTTGCAAAATGTATATTATCTCTATGCTACTCATCTCTACATCCACTTGCGAACTAGTACACATCGGGATTGAAAAACTCCCTTGCGTTCCTAACAAGCACAAACGACCTGCACGGGACAGGCTACTAGCGGGCACTGTTATACGCGAAATCGTTGAGATTTAGGAAAATGCATCGTAGTATAGTCGAGAAATCACGATAAACACTAAAATTTATAACTCGAAAAGTATGAGGTCATTTACTAGGAGCAATTCAGGAGCAATTCATCTTCACAAATCACAATTCTAAGCAAGATATAAGCAATTATAGCTAGAAGAATGATAAAAAATGATATATAAATAAAACCAAGTAGCAATGTGAAAAAAGATTGGGTTAAAATGGTTATTTAAATCACCAATTAACCCTAGAATATTAAGCTCAATTAAGTCAAATATTTGCATAGTATCCCTCAACCAATTTCCACGTCAACCAAGTATCAAATTTATCCACAGTAACTTAGAACCAATGCACCAGCAGAGATTAGACGTTGGTATAAGGCCTCAGACGCATTAAGTTGCCTCAACAGGCATAGCACCTAAGGAGGCAAAGGCACGAAGCCTCCCTCTCTTTCCTTCAAGCCTCAAGAGAGGCAAGGCACAACATAGCACCAATAGAGGCACGAAAGCCTCCCAGCAGCTAAGTACAGAGAGGGCGGGAGCAAAGGCCAAAAACACCCCTCTTTCTCTGTTTTCTTTCTTTCAGGCCCGAGCGTAATCGGGTCAATAGTAGGGTATACGGATCTGGGCAGGGGACCAGGTCCGCGGGTGTGGGTTGTGGACGAGGTGTGTGTAGCGCGTGCGTGGAGGGACCTGACCCCTCGTGTACTGGGAAAGGGATCAGTGGCAGTAAAACAAGATATACTGCTCAAGTGGTTCTTCCACCAACGAGGTGGGACTATGTTCCCCACCTCCCTCTGCGTGCAAGCTGCGGGGGTTGAGGACTTCAATTAATGGCGAGGGAGTGGCTGGCAGCTGCAATTGGCATCCTGGATGAGAACTTGGAGGTCTTCTACAATGTTTGGAAAGGTCAGTGAGGAAGAACACTGCTTGAAGATGTTGGACGACGTCGGAGTGGGAGGTGCAGCGACGGTGACGATGGCGAAACCTGCAAGCATGAATACGGGCTTAAAAGCCCCAGTCAGATGGCTCAAAAGCTTCGCCAAAGAACGACGAAGGTGGTAACAGTGGTTTCGTGGAGCATGGTGGAGCATAGAGGTTAGGCGACCTCAGGGAAGGTGGTTTCAGGTGGTGGTGTTTGGGGGCGATTTTTGGTGGTCGCACGAGCAAATAGGGAGAGGGTTTTTGACGAAGGGGCCGCGACGAAGCTCGTGGAGGTGGCAGCAAGGGGCTTAGTGCAGTGTGGAGTGCGGAAGGCGTCGCCGAAGCTTCACTGGAGTGGAGGAAGATGACGGAGTTGGGGGTGAGTTGGTGATTGATCCTAGAGGCTAAGGGGTTGGGAATGATCAGGAGGAGGAGAGGAAGAGATTGAGTGACTTAGAGAGGGAGATGGCGGAGGGAGGCGACCGGTGTTGGCAAACCAAAGCCGAAGAAGATGGAGTTGATGGCAAGTTAGAGCGACGATGACAGGGAGGGAGGAGGCTCTTGTTGTGGTTGGCAAGGAGCAGAATCGAGAGGGGAAGACAGACGGTTGTTAAATTTGATCGTTGAATGGTCGGATGAGGAGGTCAGGGGAAGTTGCCGGAGCGGAGCCTATGGGTGGCCGAAGAAGGGAAGAAGAGTTTCTTAGGCCAAAACTCGCTAAGGAGGTGAGGAACTTGATGTAAGTTGATGAGAACACCATCATTAGCCATAACTAGCTCAGTTTGATCTGATTAAGTCATTAAATGCTCCTAAATAACCATCAGAAGGTCATAATTCATTGCAAATCCTTTCAGAGAGAAATACAAAAAACTAGGGTTAAAGCTGCAGTTTTAACAATTTATCTCAATTGCAGTACAATCATGGGTTTTCTCAGGGGTTAATTAAGGGTCAAATGATCTTAAGAGTCTAATAAGTGGGTTAGGACAAACAGAAAAGGATTTTCGCGCATTTTAGGAATTAAATGACTTCTAAAATCCTAAAAACAAACCTTCTTAATTAATTGAGGTTCTGGTCAGGATAAAATTTATCTAAATCCTCTAAAATTTGTAGAAAAATATTCTCTAGAGTTTGGTATGCTTGATTTGACCATCAGAACCCGTCTTGACTTAAAATAGGGTCTCAGACAGACTTTTACCCTAATTTAGGTAATTATGCAAATTACCCAGTCAAATTACTTCAAAACCAAAATCCAACTTCACCATTGAATTCCTTAGGTTCAAATTAGGTTTGTACTATAATTTGGGCCCAATCTGAGATTGTTTTGACATAGTTTGCAATTTAGTCCTGTCTGATTCTTTGATCTCACACTCATACCCCTAACTTTTGAATTTCTTGCAAATAGCCCCCCAGCTTTGTCATCTTCTTCACCAAAAGGTCCTTGCTTCCATGAAATCTTATTCTCACAACTTCGGTGACCTTTGATTGAAGAGAACTCCTTCTCTAATCAATCAATCCTTTCTAAAATTGGAAGGGAGATTCCTTGAGGAGTTATCTCTCCATTGCAGCCGTCCATGAGCCCCAAAACATTCCCAATCCCACATGCAAACGCATGATAGATTTGGGTATCATAGAAATTTCCAACTCCGACGACATTCCAAGCTTGGGAAAGCTTGCTTCCCAAGCTCAAAACACCCTCTAGAGGTCTATAAAAGAACTCCCAGATCAGACAGAATTCCCTAGACTCGATTTCGAACGAAAAATCCCCAATTTCCTCTCTCTTATTTTGGCCGAATAGCTCCTCAAGCTCCGACAACTCCCTTGACTCCTCTCGTCGTCTGACCGCAATACCAACGGCAGATTCTTCCTCACCTTCCTCTACGTTGTGCAATACCAGCCGCCGTCGCCCACTCTCTGTCATCGTTGCCGTCCCCCTCTATCGGAGTATCTTCTTCCCCGATGCCGTCCTACCAACATCGGCATCGTTCCCCCCTTTCATCCATTAGATTAGGGCTAATTTAGCATCTTTAGGTCCCTAGTTTAGTTTCCTATTCGAAAATCCCAAAAACAACCCTCGACACCATTGCAAACCGCCTTCGTCTCCACCTCCAGCGACATCACCTATGAGGGTTTCCACTCTCTTCACACACTCAAACCCCTCGCCAACGATCCAAAACCTTCGACATACTCCCCTTATCTAAAGCCCTAACCTATCGCACTCCATCGTCCACCCGAAACCTCCACCGAACAAACCTATCATCTCAAACCTATTCCGACTTCGCCAGCCACCTACACGCATCCTCGCGCTACATCACGCACACCACCACGTTCACCCTGCTACGGCGAAGCTGCTGAACCATCTGACGAGGCCACAAGGCCGTGTTCTTCATTTTAGGTTCACCTCCATCGCCGCCATTATTGTGAAGCTTCAAGCAAGCTTTGAAGCTCGCTACCCAGCCAATAGTTCCAGGCAAAAGCACTAGCTGGTTCGGAACCATCGGGCAATCATCTCTAAGTGGTCAATTGGGACGTTTGACCAACGTTGAACATTAATTGAATGAAGGAGCATTACGGCCGCTCATGCAAAGAAGACGGGGACTTTTAGTCCCACATCGTGGCTGAAGAGCACCCGCAGCGAGTTAAATTGATTTTGTCACATGGGCTTATCCCCTCAACTAACACATAGAGGGTGAGGTCCCTGCATGCCCCTTGGTCGGGCATGTTTCGCGTGTTTGAAATCGAGGTTACAAGTAACCCATCGTCGTAGTTGCAAAACACGTCGATCAGATAAAATTTATATCGAAACTCCAAGGGAGTCCTGGGTCGAACATAGGGAGGCGACATTTACTTGACTTGAAAATCGCGTTTCGTTTTGTTTCTTTTTGGTATTTTGTGATTTTGTTATTTTTTTGTATTTTTGAAATAAAAGAGAACAAGCAAACGTATCACAAGATAGAGATCTGGAACAAATCTGATATATATTACTTCTAATGTCAATTACAAGAAACTATGAAAGCATATAAAGAGAGGGAGGTGAGAGGAAATCTCCCGAATCGGCTGTTCGGCGAGACGACGGCGCCTGGCGGAAGCACAAACGAAGGAGGTGAGGAGCGGGATGACGGAGGTGAGATGCTGGAGGACATCGGGTTGAGGAAAGTTTCGGCGTAGCTCCGGAATGGAGGTGAGAAGACGGAGTTGATCTGCTACCGGAATGGAGGTGAGAGGACGGCACGAAGGTGACCTATGAAGGGAGATGGGAAGTTGGAGGAGTATTTGGTGGGGCAGAGGTTTGCTACACTAATAGGCACCTTGGGAGCAAGCTCTAATGGAGCGTTGGTAGGCTTGCTAGAGCTTGGGAGTAGGTGGGAGTAGAGTAGGTAGAGATGGCTTGGAAGGGAGGGGGTGTAGGTCCTTTTATAGTGGACGAGGAGAGGCAAAAATCGTATCTGGGTCTTTACTGATGTCCACAAACGTCGCTGCAGCTGTCGTTGAAGATCTGCCCTTCAATTGCTCTCGCTAGCGAGCACGGGCCTTTAGTGACGTCCATAAACATCGCTGCAGCTATCGCTGAAGATCGACCTTTCAAATCCTCTTGTTGGCGTGCACAGATCATTAGTGACAGCTGCAAGCGTCACTAAAGGTGCGTCGCTGAAGATCCACGCCTGCCCCGATCGCACCCGCCACGCTTGCGTGCTCCGCTGGTGCTGCGTGCTTCACGCGCCCTTGCTCCCCGCACCTTGCACATGCGCGACATGCGCTACGCTGCTGCCGTGCACGGTGCGCTGCGTGCGGCTACGGCTATGCGCGTGTGCTACTACTGCTGGCTGGCGTTGGGCGGCCTGGATGGCGCCACGTGGTGGCACTTGGGCCGTCCATTCTTCTTTCTTTTGTAGAGGGTGCCACGATGCTCAGATCGAGATGATTCCCACAATGCTGAACTGCGATCGTCGCTCCGAATCCATCCGTATGATCGGATTTTCCATCCGAAACCCGTATGGATGTCACATTGTCCCCTTGCCGTTGATCTTCCTCGGGCTTCATGTGATGTTACGGGACTCCGATCTAGACGATTTCAGAGGCGTTAGACTCCGATCGTCGTATTAATCAGATCCGTACGGTCCGATCGTCCATTCGAGGCCTTGAAATAAATCCTCTCCTCTCCTGACCATAAAAAGAACCTAATTAACCCAAAATATATACAACTACTCTAAATGCACAATGATGCATGTTATGCACTATTTATAACATGAAATGGAAATCTAAGCCTAGGAACATGCATTAATAGGCATTTTACCCTTAATAAATGTGTTTACATCATACCCCAATGCCTATCTTTTGCTAGTCCCTAGCAAAATTAAACTATATGCTATGTATAAAAGCAAAATTAGGATTAGATCGCTTAAGCCTAAGTCGTTCATTAACAATAGAAAATTTCAACAAAGGTCCTAAACTACGAAAACTCAACAGTACCCAGGTGTCTGCTAGAATGCAGACCGCCTAAGTTCTCGCCTTATTTGAGAAGGGAAGAAATATATATTTTTTTATTTTTCTTCTTTTCTAATTTTTTTATACTTTTGCAGTTTGAGAGTTCCAAGATAACTTTTTACGGCTACCCGACCTGCCCAAGACTCGAAAAGGACTCTAAGTACTAAGCATCTTTGTGAAAAAGTGATAGACTCACAAAATGGCCGTTAAGACGGACTTCGGGTTTCTACGACCATAGGTGACCTTGTCTAAAGGTTTATCTTTACGATCGGTAGCTTTCTCCCTACTTCTTTTATTTATGGGGTCAACACAAGAGCGAACCCAGTGTATATCTCCCTGGTTTATTCTACTTCCTCGCTTCTTCCCTAAGTGTTTTGAGAATTATTATGCATTTATTTTTTTGTGAGCTGGGTTCTAGACAACCGGCCGATGAGCTGTTACCACCGACAACTTGCCAATCATACTCGTGCGGTGATGTGTGGTTTTATTTATTTTTTATTTTCTCCTTTTTCTTTTTCTTTTTTTGAGTGTCTCTTTTTCTTTTTTCTAAGTAGGTGGCTTCCCTGATCTAAGATTTACCTAAAGGTAGTACAATGAAAATGATCTTGTGGCTAGGCTCTAGACAACCGGCCGATGAGCTGTTACCACCGACAACTTGCCAGCCATACCACCCAAGTCGGTTCATTAGCTACCTAATTTCCGTAAAAATCGCCGGAAAGTGAGTCAGTGCAAAAAAAATGTATGCAGATGCTTAGGCTTAAAGTCCCCCCAAATCAGAGGGCGGGTTGATAAGTCGCATACTTATCAACCCAAATTATTTACCAAATTAAAATAAATTTTAATTGGCGAGGACTCGAGACTAAGTCCACATTCGAGTGGACACCTGGGCTAATTAAGCCCAAAGACCTGAAGAGTCTAAGTGTTTAGGTCCTCTCGTATCATTTCTTAAAGTTAATAACTTTCAAATGCCTAAGTTCTCTTTTCCTAATTTCTTTCTTTTCTTTTTTTTAAATTTTCAAATTTTCTTTTTTTTAAATTTAAAAGAAATTCTACGGAGTTAACATAATGATTTCAGGAATCGATTATCTACCCCCTCATGCTTAAATGATGCAATGTCCTCATTGTAAAAATAAAGATATGAAAAGGGCGAAGTAAACAGAATATCACCTTAGTGTCATGAAAATCCGGTCAGCTCCGCAAAGAGAAGAATGTATACACATGCGCTAAGTTTAATGCCTTTAGCTAAGCATAACATACATACAAAGAAGAAATTGAGAATTCACAAATGTGGAAGGTTGATCCTGAAACCCGTCTGCAGAAGATGTCCACAGACGTGGATGAGATTATGGTGCAGGCCCATGCCCCAGGGTCGAGTGGTTCTCAGGTTCTGGATGAAAATCACCCAGAACCGAAGGTTGTTGTGTTTGCGGGGCTGGGCCTGTGGTTTAGTGGTGTGCAACCTAAGACCAAAGTGTCGGACAACGGGTAAAGATGGTTCAATAGGTGCGGTTGTCCACTTAACATCTAGCTTAGAAAAATAATCAGTTATTTCGAGCTTGGGTTGCACGTGAAAGATATCGTAAGGGTCCTGGTAGAAAGTAGGTGATTTTAGGTCAATAGGTACCCTTAGATCCAAAATCAAACTTCCCTCAGAATTAGCCTCCCAAATCTTTATTTCAACAATTCTATCCTCCAACATCAAGGGCTCAGGCTTCGGGACCTCTAGCATATTATTCACCCCATATGATTCTCCCAAGTCCAGAAATCGTGGCTGAATCAAGATTGACTTGGGCACAAAGATCTCAGAAGTCAACTCTTTGAGGTGTAGATGAGGACTGGGGTCACTGATTGAATCATCAAGATTCGGATCCTCCAAGTTAACCCCAACCGAATCCAAATCTTCAATAATTGGGCTATCAACTGGTTTGTCAGATTCCTCAAGCCCATTTGTCTCACTAAAATCCTCTTCCTTAAGTTCAAGTGAGACTTCACCAAAAGATTCTTTACCCTCAAAGTCAAAGAATCCATGATCCTCATTTATATATGTCTCAAAATCATATGTCATTTCATGGTCCGTGGAGACATATTTTTCCTCGCTTCCTGGCTCAGGGATCTTGGGTGAATCAATCGGTTCATCCTCAAATGGTTGCTCTAGCCCATCCTGGTCATCCCCAGTCTCAGAAAATGTATCCCCCCCGATAGGCGCCTGAGCAGGTTCAGACATTGGCTCTCTTGAAGGGGGTTCATCTTGAGAATCATCCTAAGATTTAACTAGTGCAACCACAAATTTCATCTTCAACCTCGAAAATTTCCCAAGAAGAAACTCACCCAAGTCCCTATCCCTAACACTTTGGAGCAAATCTAATAGAGAACTATTAAGTTCATCAATCATTTTGATCATAGGCTTTAGTGCTTCAGTGCATGGTGTTGGCTGAGCCTCTAAAGATTGTATAGTGTTCCTCAAATTAGCCAATACCCTATCCTGGATCTGGTTCACCTGAACCGACTGGTTCAGTTCAGGTTTGGGTGGGTTCAAGTTAAATCTAGGGGAGTCAAGATGTCGAGGTTCTCGGGTCCCTCCCTGAAAGTAGGTCATTCTTGGTTGTTCAAAGGATGGTGGCGACCTATATTCAGTGGAATACTGGGGAGGGTAGGTGTTATAATCATGATATCCTTCCTGATTGTAGATTGGGTTGGTTTGGTCATCAAAGGATGGAGATCCATAATCATTATAGCTCTGGGAAGGATAATAATCATAGTCTTGTCGTCCAGGGTTGGGCCCTAGACCCTGAGGTCCGGATTCATATCTCCAATCAAAGTCATCCTAGCTAGTGGATGGGTAATTACAAGTCAAGTCGGGATAGTAATCATCTTGGGGATAAGTGGTGGTAGGAGGATAGGATGTGAAATGTGTGTAGGATGTGGAAGGGTACATGGTAAAGTAAGGAGGGAAATCAGAAGAAAAAGGAGCCCTGCAATACAAAAATACAAGCCTGTCCTTAGTTTGGGTAGCCTAAAGGTCTACAGACTCTCAGAATCCGTCCTAAGATTATAGACGATTTACTCTACTTCTGTCCAGGCAATCCAACCAGTTAGAAGGAGGGACTAGGGAGAAGGTTCTTCCTTTGGCTTGCGCCTCTGGTTCCTAGTGTACCCCCCATCCGCGGTCGTTTGACGCTACTCCCTTAGCTAGACATCAGATTAACTAGTATACGTAGGTTAATCGTGAATAATCTCAATCTGGATCCCGACAAGCGAACCAGTCCTTAGGGCCAACGTCTAATCAATTTTAGTTAGGCTTGGGACAATGGTGCTTCAGGAATGTGATGGGCCCTTTAGATGGGTTGTGCCCTTAATGATCAGTTAAAATGTGAGTGTGTGCACAACCAGGGTTTGCAAACAAGGTTATTTGATGATGTGTATTTTAGAGTTCAACCTTGTTTAGTAGCTTTTAGGGTTTAATCTTAGGTATATTCAATCAAGTTTAGGAAAACACTCCAAGTTTTGCAAGCACTGGTGATGATATATTCCTTTAAAAATCAAAGAAAAAAATGTGGAGTGCCTGGTTCAACCCTAAGAATCAACCCTAAGTGGCAAACTACTTGATGAATCGCTTTTATCTTAAGTGGTGCGGCTCAAACAGTTCAATTAATTGGCCTATTGCACCACTTAGTTAAAGCACAAAAATTTTTGACCTATTCAGATTTCTACTCACTTATTTGTGTGTTGAATTAAGTGTACCGGGTCCACAGGTCAGATCCCGATTAAGTGGTAGAATCGATGTGATTGTGCACCTTAGGGTGAGAAGTTGTGGGTGTTAAGTGTGTAGCTTATAGAAAATCCCACAATCAGATAACACTTTTTTTATTTTTTATTTATGTGGATGGCGAGGTGAGTGGAGGTGGCAAACAAACAACCAAATCTATCCTAGGGTTCATAAAAAGCACCTAAGTTGATTTGGGTTTGAGTTATTCGGTCATGGAATGAAAACTAAGGTGGGGGTGGTGTGAGGGACACTTACAAAACACTCTACCCGCACTTTACTCCGGTCTACCGCACTTGGATCTTCATGCTAGGGTACCTGCAAGACAGTAGATCAAAGACAAGTAGGGTTAATGCTATGTAAATGCAAAGAAACGCAATAAACAATAAAGTAAATTCCGTTGCCTCCCCAGCAACGATGCCAAAATGGTCGGGTGTGTTTCACGTGTTTAAAATCGGGGTTACAAGTAATCCATCGTCGTAGTTGCAAAACACGTCGATCAGATAAAATTTATACCGAAACTCCAAGGGAGTCCCGAGTCGAACATAGGGAGGCGACGTTTACTTTACTTGAAAACTGCATTTTGTTTTGTTTCTTTTTGGAATTTTGTGGTTTTGTTATTTTTTTGTATTTTTGAAATAAAAGAGAACAAGCAAACGTATCACACGATAGAGATCTGGAACAAATATGATATATATTACTTCTAATGTCAATTACAAGAAACTATGAAAGCATATAAAGAGAGGGAGGTGAGAGGAAATCTCCCGAATCGGCTGTTCGGCGAGATGACGGCACCTGGCGGAAGCTCGGACGAAGGAGGTGAGGAGCGGGACGACGGAGGTGAGATGCTAGAGGACGTCAGGTTGAGGAAAGCTTCGGCGTAGCTCCGGAATGGAGGTGAGAAGATAGAGTTGATCTGCTACCGGAATGGAGGTGAGAGGACAGCTCGAAGGTGACCTATGAAGGGAGATAGGAAGTTGGAGGAGTATTTGGTGAGGCAGAAGTTTGCTACACTAATAGGCACCTTGGGAGCTTGAGAACAAGCTCTAATGGAACGTTGGTAGGCTTGCTAGAGCTTGGGAGTAGGTGGGAGTAGAGTAGGTAGAGATGGCTTGGAAGGGAGGGGGTGTAGGTGAAATTGCACTAGAGGGAGGGTGAATAGTGAAATTATAAAATATTATAATACAAAAAATTTAATCACAAAAGGTGGCACCAGATTTTTAAGTGGAAACCCAAGATGGGTGAAAACCACCACCTAAGCCAATCTCGACTTAGGATTTTCGATCACAAGGTGATCAATCCACTAAACACACTACTTAAATGAGGGTAGTGTACCTCAATTACAAATCTCACCTCCGATCCCTAAACGGAGGTTTCTCCCTTCAAATGAAGAGACGGGGACCCGACAGGCCGGATACCCAAAGTACAAAAATAAGAATTGAAACAATACCTATAGAGCACCCCAATACTTTAATTACTTTCTTATCTACTAAGCCTGAAAAGAATTCCCTGAGGATTTACATAACGGAGTGAGGCGAGAGTATGGATTTGCCCTTTGATCAGAGGGTTGGCACAGCACAAGGGCAAGATGAAGCTTAGAGTAGTGAGCAAGTGATTTTTCAAACGGAATTGTATCTCAAGAGGTGTGTTTTGCCTAAGAGGAGTTGTAGTCTATTTATAGGCCGGTTTGGAACCTTCAAGAACATTTGGGAGAGCTCTTCTAGCCGTTGGAGACAAATCCCAAGAGATTAGGACGAAATCCATCACAAATCAGGGTAATGATGAGTCTGGCAGCAATATCAGACGTCTAATTTTAGGATCAAACGTCTTATAGGACGTTTGATTATACTTCTGGTCGTCTAATACTGTAGGCCATCCTAAACTGACTCCATTGGATCAAAAGAAGGACGTCTGATATTTTCACATAAGACGTCTGATTATGTTATTGGACGTCTAATAAAGGGTGGATTCGTTCCTGTTTTCATCAGATCCAAACAGGGTTCTAGATTTTAAGGATCAGACGTCACTATAGACGTCTGAGGAAATCACCAATCGTCTGAAAACCAAAAAACACTTCGCTACTTCTTCTAACAAAAGATTTCATGGCCGTAATGAGATACGCACAGAAAATCATGGGCAACGATCCAAAGGTAGATGTCTGGAAGTGTGTCCAGACGTCTGGAAATTCATTTTTGTCCTGTGCTTGGTCTAACGGTTAGTCTGAGGACGTCTAGGTAAAGAATCAGACGTCTGTGTAAGGTTATTGACGTCTGATAGTGAAGTGCTTCGACTGATGTTTATGAGGAGACAAACCAAAGGTAGAACTCTTGGAAATTAGACGTCTGAGACACTTATCAGATGTCTTAAAGTGGAAAATCAGACGTCTGACCATTGTTCTAGACGTCTGATAAGAGTATAAGTCTTAGGTTTTTGTTTCTAATTTATCCTAAGTGTAGAGAGCCTAAGTTAGCTATATATAGGTTATGTTTGTGGGCTCTTTACAACATTTCTAAACTCAAATAAAATGAAAATTACAACCTTTGAAAGTTTACATGAAAAAGCCTAAGACCTAATACTTATGCTACTTGCCTTCACGCTTTTAATCTCCTGTCTTGGAAAACTTTATGAAATCATGCAAATATATTATTATAGAGAAAAATAATATGCTACGCTTTATTTTTTATTTCATTTTTCTTCATTTTGTAAAATCATCAAAATATTGTATATGAGTAGTTGAACTAACAATCTCCCCCTTTTTGGTGATTTTCAAAATGTAGCTGTAAGTTCCTATTTTCTCCCCCTAAAGGTTATACTTAGTAGTCTATATCTATTTGAGAAGTTTGTTTGTTTTTATATTATTCCCTAGGTTCTCTAGGTTCTTACCTACATTCTTCTCCCCCTTTTTGAATATCATCATAAAGGGTACTTAAAGGGAGTTGAAACCCAAATTACAAGAATGACATCTACAAAATGGAGTGCATTAATAAAATTGCATGCTTAAAAGATGACAAGGCATTAAAGAAAATTGATCAGGAATAGAAACATTTAACCACGGACTAGCTATTGTTCCCAAAAATATTAAGTATGGGGTCAAGGTCCCTTAATACAAACTTGGAATAAAAGAAAAAAGAAAGAAAAATAGAAGCACTAAACTATTCTTCTTGATCTTGGCGACGGCGGTGACGAGCGGGTCCGTGTCCCATCTGCAAATTTTGAACGTCAGATCTAAGTTCGTCGATGTCGCGGCGCATGCTTCCCAAGTAGGTGTACATCTCACCGGTTCGACGCAGCAGGAGGGAGATGCCGGAGGAGAGGGAATCTGTGGCCGGATCCCATGCTTCATCAAAGCTCGAGCGGGGAGCTTCTATTTGAAGGGGCCGTGGTTCATGGAAGTCTGGAAAGGATGGAAGGGGTTCTTCTTCAATGGGCTTGTCGGCGGGCTCAAGATGCTCCCTAAGTATATGCATCTTGGCGGCTGTGGCCCGGTTGTAAGGCTCAATCTTCTTGTCCACAGCCTGGTCAGTTATGGAAATCTGATGGGTTGAAAAAATTTTGGATAGAATAGACCCAAACGGAAGTGATGCCCCATGGTCTTCATTCATGATGCGAACAATGAGGCGGCAATAATTGAAAGGAATATGACGGACGGCTGCAAAAAGGAGCACGTTGTGTTGGCGCGAGATGTAATCAAAACCTCCCGATTTGTTTAGGAGGTCCCACCCAAAAATGCGAGAGAGTAGATGTGGAAGGGGTTTGAGATTTTTGCACGGTAGGGTGCCAAGATTTTCAACATATTTTTCAGGGAGGACTAACTCTTGATTGATGACTTCTGGGTCGTATTGCCTCAGAATGTCATTGAAATCATTTCCCTAATTGGGGATGGCTAGAAGGTTGGAAATAGTTTCGGATGTGATGTGGATTTCGCGACCAAATAGGCGGGTATGGAGTTCAAGTTCATCGTTGCTGTAGTCCTCTACGATGTTAGCATAAAAGAGATGGCAAAGATCAGGGAACACACCAAGAGTTCCAATGCCAGAGTGGAATTGATGGTCAAAATATTGGAAGAGATGGAGAGTTTGGAAGTGTTCCCGAAGGTTTAAATGGGCAAAATCATTCCAAACAATAAAACGAGGGCATTTAACTTTGGCATTCGCGAAGCGACGAAATCGCTGCCTAGCGTTGTCGCCCCGCAGCTGATCTGCCAAATAGGTGGAAGAGGAAGTGGAAGAGCCCTCAGCTTGCTTCCTATGGGGAGGCATATTTGGTGGAATGAGTGGTTAGGTTTTGGAAGAGAAGGGAGGTGTTTTGATGATAGAATACCTGCAAAAAAAACATCCATGCCAAAACATTCAACCAAAAAAACTTCAACAACACAGATTCAAACAATAGAGATACAATCATCAAAAACATGTGGCAGTATGCCCTGAGGCAATACAACCTGCCATGTAGTTGTGGCAATATACCTTTGGATTCAAGCCACTAAAATGTCGGCTTGAATCTCGTGAGGTAATACCCTTGCCATAAAAGATGCAGCTAGGGCTAACAAGGTTGGCTTGACCAAGGGTTTGGGTTCTAGGGCTGACAATGTCATGAAATACGCAAGTAGACCGAGTGAATCAAGAAGGAGAACAAGATACAGCTAGGGCTAACAAGGTCGTGGGTAAAAGAACGTGGAGATGCCCTAAGAGTTGAGAGGGTATTCCCACGGGAGGAGGGAGGCCGCCAAATGCGCGGTCGAGAGGTAGGGAGGATGCGCACAGAGTAGTAGCTCAGCCAGTCGTCGAGTAGGCACGACGGTCATCTGGCGGCGAGCAGAACTTCGCCAACTGCAGCTGTGGGCCGTCGGGTGTGAGGGAGAGCAGTAGGGATTTGAGCGAGGAGAGTGGGACCTTGCGAAAGGGATGTTATATCCCAAGGTCACGAAGCAAGTCTCCCCCTGAAGTTGGGGAGATTTGCATTTCAAACCATCCAGAGAACAGACGCGACTCACAGATTTTTCCCCGATCAGACATCTGGAGATGATGTCAGACGTCGGGATTGGACTTTAGGGATTTTAACCCTTTTGATGGTAACGTCTGTTTTAATCATTAGACGATACATCAGACGACTAATTTGAAAATTAGACGTCTAATTTCTGCAGGCATCCCTCCTTGGAAAATGATTTATTCTCCAGGTTGTCGTCTGATTTCTGTCTCAGACGACAGAGAAGACGTCTAAATCTAAACTTAGACGTCTGATTTCTACAGACAGACCTCCCTGGATTTTACTCTAAAGTTACAGGGTCGTCCAATTTTCCTGTCAGACGTCCCATACGATGTTTAACCACATAATCAGACGTCCAACTGATAGAATATGTTCTGACTCATAGATAGACGTCTGTCAACACGTCTGGACGACGCCCCAGATGTCTATGAATGATGACGGACGTCTGAGATAGCTCTTTTGTCATCACTTTCGTTAAATAAAATCGTCGTCAGTCCCAGATCTTCAGACGACAAATTTTTATGTATAAGATGTCTGATAGTTTAATCAGACGTCTGATATTGCACAGAATGTGCATTTTGATGTTTGAACTGAGAATGAAGGCTTTTAACTTAGTAAAGTCAAGGCTTCATCTATGCTCATGACAAAGGAAGTTTCATTAAGTCACTAAATTCTTCAAATATCACTTAGCTTACATATGCCTAGTTTCCTACATATATAATTAAAGCGATCATAATTCAAAGGTTTAGTGAAAATATCAGCCAATTGCAATTCAGTACAAATAAATTCAACATTGATTTCTCCCTTAAGTACATTATCTCTCAAAAAGTGATGTCGAACATCAATATGTTTTGTGCGAGAGTGATGTACGGGATTTTTCGAGAGGTTGATAGCACTAGTATTGTCACATAATATTTTTCTCTTATTAAATATCAAGTTAAAATCCTTCAAAGTATTTTTCATCCAAAGCACTTGGGAACATGCTAGTGGGGCGGCTATGTACTCAGCTTCCGTAGTTGATAGGGTTACACTAGATTGTTTCTTTGAGAACCAAGAGACTAGTGATTCACCCAAGAATTGGCACGTCCCACTAGTACTCTTCCTATCGATGCGGCTACCTGCATAGTCCGCATCACTATATGTAACTAAGTTGAATTGTGGACTCCTAGGGTAGAATAAGCCATAGTCAGATGTGTCAACTAGATATCTAAATATTCGTTTTACAGCATTTAGGTGTGATTGTTTAGGATTTGATTGAAACCTAGCGCATAAGCAGGTACAAAACAAAATATCAGGTCTACTGGAAGTTAAATACAATAAAGATCCAATCATGCTACGATAAAGCTTTTGATCTATGGGCGTACTTGATTCGTCCAAGTCTAGGGAAGTTGTGACACTCATAGGAGTGTTCTTCCCTTTACTTTTGGTCATTTCAAATTTCTTCAGCATCTCCTTTGTGTATTTTGATTGACACACAAAGGTTCCAATTTCGAGCTGAGTGATTTGCAAGCCCAAGAAAAACTTGAGTTCACCTATCAAACTCATTTCGAATTCTTTCTGCATAATTTCTGAAAACTTTCTACACATAGATTCATTAGTAGCACCAAATATAATATCATCTACATATATTTGAACTAATAAAATGTCTTTTCCTTTTCTTTTAATGAATAATGTGGAGTCAGCTTCCCCTATAAAGAATTTTGCATTTAATAAGTAGTCTTTGAGCCTTTCACACTAATTTCTAGGAGCTTGCTTTAGATCATATAATGCGTTGTTTAATTTGTAGACAAAATGAGGCTTATCATGAGACTCAAAATCAGGAGGTTGTTTTACAAAAACTTCCTCCTTAATGAATCCGCTAAGAAACACGCTCTTAACATCCATTTGAAAGAGTTTAAAGCCAAGAAAGGCAGCATAAGCAAGAAGCATGCGAATTGATTTGAGTCGAGCTACGGGAGCGTAAGTCTCATCAAAATCAATTCCTTCTTCTTGGTTGTACCCTTGTGCTACCAGCCGAGCCTTGTTCCGAATGACTGTACCGAATTCATTCAACTTTTTCCGGAATACCCATTGGGTACTTGTTACCGTTTGCCCTTCAGGCTTAGGTACTAGATCCTAGACTTCATTCCTTTGGAATTGGTTGAGTTCCTCTTGCATGGTCATCATCCAAGGTTCTTCGGAGCACGCTTCCTCGACACTCTTGGGTTCAACTTGAGATACAAAGGCAGAGAGACCAAAGGAGAAACTAAAATGAGATCGGGTTTTAACGCCATCAGAAACACTTCCAATGACTTGACTTTCGGGATGATCCCTTTGATATATCAAATATTTTGGAAGATTATGGATATTAGAGTTTGGAATATTAGACACATCAATAGTAGAATCATCTTCATCATCCACATTGACTCGGTCAATGGAGGAGGAGTGAGGAGATTCATCGAAGGAAACATGGAGGGTTTCCTCCACTATTAATATGGTCTTGTTAAAAACCCGATATGCCTTACTACGTGAGGAATAGCCAATAAAGATGGCTTCTTCACCTTTGGCATCAAATTTATCTAAATTAGAGTGGGTATTCAAGACAAAACATCGACATCAAAAATCTTTAAAATAACTAATTTTGGGTATTTTCCCATAGTATAGTTCAAAACAAGTTTTTCGCAACCCGGATCGAATTAAGGTGCGATTTGCCACGTAACAAGCCGTGTTAATCGCCTCAGCCCAAAAGTACTTCGGTAACCCCGAGCCTATGAGCAATGTTCAAGCACACTCTTGAAGAGTACGATTCTTTCTCTCAACTACCCCATTTTGTTGAGGTGTTCGAGGAAAAGAAAACTATTGCTCATTGACAAAAATCATCAAACAAGGAATTTTCAAACTCGCCCCCATGATCACTACGGATACGAGTGATTTGGTAGCCTTTTTCAGTTTGAACTTTCCTACAAAAAATAGAAAAGACGGAAAACACTCCTTTGGATCTCAAGAAGGAGACCCATGAAAACCTCGAAAAATCATCTACAATTACAAGGCAATATTTGCATCCACTGAGGCTCTCATATTTTGTAGGTCCAAACAGATCTAGGTGAAGTAGTTCTAAAGGTCTTGATGTGGATATAACTTCTTTGCTTTTAAAACTAGATTTCATAATCTTACCTAATTTACATGAATCAAAGATAGGCTCATTTAAAAATTTTCCTTTAGGAAGACCTTGGACTAGTTTATGTTTAGCTAGTTTTTGAACCAGCTTCATATGAACATATCCTAATCTTCTATGCCATATACTTAACTCATCATTTGCTATAAGACATTCATAAGTGCCATTTTTATCAAATTCTACGACATAAATGTCTTTAAATCTAGTTCCCTTAAGAAGGGTTTCATTAGTTAATGCATGCATAATTTCAAACATTTTAGAAGTAAACACTACTTTAAAGCCCTTATCACATATTTGACTGACACTTAAAAGATTATGTTTTAGTCCTTTAACTAGAGAAACATTTGAGATGGGAGAGAGAGGGTTACCTATTTTACCAAGGCCAATAATATGGCCCTTGTGGTTGTTGTCAAATGTAACAGTTCCTCCTTCCGTATGTTGGAGGTCCAAAAATAGGCGCTTGTCTCCCGTCATCTGTTTGGAGCATCCGAAGTCCATCACCCATCGGCCTCCTTGGTGGCGGTGGTCTCCTTATCTTCTTCCTTATAGACCTTCTTCCTCCTACAAAAGATCTTCGATGGTGACTCAGTGTTTTTATAGGTCTTTCTAATTTTAGTCGTCCATCCTTCATTTTGTATATCCAATTTTTGACATTATGATGTCCTTTCATCCCTACAAAACAAAGTGAGAGTTGTCTTTTTGGTATCCATTGTAATGTGGATCCGTATTTGTTAGTGGTCTCCTTTAGAGGAGGGTCCTTTTTCAGCTCACTTTGACTAGGTTCATAAAAGCCTAATCCAAATTTACTTGAGGAAGGTTTTTGATGGGCAATGAGTTTGTCCAAGTTATCTTTCCCCTTTGTAAATTTGGCTAGGTCCTCAAGAAGTTGATTTGACTTTTCTTTGAGGTAATTTATTTCTATTTTCATTATATCTAGTTTATCTTCTAATGCCCTAATCTCTACTCTAAGTAAGCTATTTTCATCCTTTTTAAAGGAGTTTGATTTTTCAAGCACATGGATTTTGTCGAGTAATTCTTCTCTATCTAGAAATTTTTGTTCACTCATTGTCGTATACAAATAATTTGTGAATGACTCTTTCTCAATCATTAGATTTCTTATTTGCATATTTAAAGCAGTGGTTTCTTTTGTAAGAATTAGATTCTTTTCTTCAAGATCATTGATTAATCTCTTATTTTCTAAGTTTTCTTCTTTTAAAGCCTTACTTTGGGTCTTTGTTTTCTTAAGATCTACATATAGTGAATCAAAGGCATCTTGTAATTCATCTAAAGAGTAGGAGTTTACCTCAGGTTCCTCAGATTCAGACTCAGAACCATCATTTGTTGCCATTAATCCCAAGCATGCCGTTTCTTCATTTGTTTCCTCCTCTTCTTCGGAGGTGGAGTCGTCCCACGTTGCTTGAAACGCCTTCTTCTTGAATCCTTTCAGCTTGGAGATCTTCTTGTAATCAGAAGGCTTCTTAGGTTTCTTCTCATCATCCCTTTTGAGTAAGGGACAATCTTTCCTTATGTGACCTCTCCTTTTGCAAGTATAGCAAATTAGAAGTTCTTCCTCTCTTTTCCTTCCCTTGATCTCTTTTCTATTTCTGAGAAACTTTTTAAACTTTTTAGCTAATAACACAAATTCTTCGTCATCGGTACTTACCTCATCATCCGAAGTAGCTTTGAAAGCTAAGGTCTTCTTCTTTGGCTCCGATGAGATTGATTTCTTCTTTGCTCCATTTTCAATTCGTAAGCCATGAGATTCCCAAGTAGATTTTCCATGTCTAGATCTTCTACTTGGTTGGCTTCTTCTATTGCCGTTACCTTTTGTTCCCACTCAGGTCCAAGGGAGCGAAGGAGCTTCCCTTGAAGCTCCCCCTTTATAAATGTCTTTCCGAGAGACTTGAGGCTATTCACGATTAACGTGAATCGGGTGTACATGTCCCCAAGTCTTTCATTCTCCTTCATAGAGAAAGCTTCGAATTCCTACGATAACAAGTTTATCTTTGAGGATTTAACTTTAGACGTACCTTCGTGAGTTACCTCCAAGGTTCTCCAGATCTCATGAGCGATTTTGCATTGGCTGATGCGGTTGAATTCCTCCGAGTTGAGTGTGCAGTAGAGTGAGTTCATTGCCTTGGCATTCAGTAAAAGGTGATGAATTTGCTCCACTGTGTATCCTGTTTCTGGTTTCTCGGGAATGATGTATGCAGATTCGCATTTCTCCCAAATGGAGAAATCGTTGGCTTGAAGCCACATCTTCATTCTCAGCTTCCAGTAAGTGCAGTTTGTTCCTTCGAAGAGTGGTGGATTGCCCCTCCAATCTGCCTGTGGAAATGACCTTCCCCTCCATGTGATCTTTTCGTGAATGTTACTCCTGTAAGCAGAAAACCTGCTCTGATACCAAATGAAATTACACTAGAGAGGAGGTGAATAGTGAAATTATAAAATATTGTAATACAAAAATTTCAATCACAAAAGGTGGCACCAGATTTTTAGGTGGAAACCCAAGATGGGTGAAAACCACCACCTAAGACAATCTCTTGACTTAGGATTTTCGATCACAAGGTGATTAATCCACTAACCACACTATTTAAACGAGGGTAGTGTACCTCAATTAGAAATCCCACCTCCGATCCCTAAACGGAGGTTTCTCCCTTCAAAATGAAGAGACGGGGACCCGACAGGCTGGATACCCAAGTACAAAAATAAGAATTGAAATAATACCTATAGAGCACCGCAATACTTTAATTACTTTCTTATCTACTAAGCATGAAAAGAACTCCCTGAGGATTTGCAGAATGGAGTGAGGCAGGAGTATGGATTTGCCCTTTGATCAGAGTGTTGGCAGAGCACAAGGGCAAGATGAAGCTTAGAGAAGTGAGCAAGTGATTTTTCTAACGGAATTGTATCTCAAGAGGTGTGTTTTGCCTAAGAAGAGTTGTAGTCTATTTATAGGCAAGTTTGGAACCTTCAAGAACATTTAGCAGAGCTCTTCTAGCCGTTGGAGACAAATTCCAAGAGATTAGGACGAAATCCACCACAAATCAGGGTAATGATGTGTCTGGTAGTAATATGAGACGTCTAATTTTAGGATCAGATGTCTTATAGGACGTCTGATTATACTTCTGGTCATCTAATACTGTAGGCCATCCTAAACTGACTCCATTGGATCAAAAGAAGGACGTCTGATATTTTCACATAAGACGTCTGATTATGTTATCAGACGTCTAATAAAGGGTGGATTCGTTCCTGTTTTCATCAGATCCAAACAAGGTTCTAGATTTAAAGGATCAGACGTCGCTATGGACGTCTGAGGAAATCACTAGACGTTTGAAAACCAAAAAACACTTCGCTACTTCTTCTGACAAAAGATTTTATGGCCGTAATGAGATACGCACAGAAAATCATGGGCAACGGTCCAAAGGTAAACGCCTGGAAGTGTGTCCAGACATCTAGAAATTCATTTTTGCCCTGTGCTTAGTCTAACGGTTAGTCTGAGGACGTCTAGGTAAAGAATCAGACGTCTGTGTAAGGTTATCGACGTCTGATAGTGAAGTGCTTCGACTGATGTTTATGAGGAGACAAACCAAAGGCAACACTCTTGGAAATTAGACGTCTGAGACACTTGTCAGACGTCTTAAAGTGGAAAATCAGACGTTTGACCATTGTTCTAGATGTCTAATAAGAGTATAAGTCTTAGGTTTTTATTTCTAATTTATCCTAGGTGTAGAGAGCCTAAGTTAGCTAATATAGGTTATGTTTGGGGGCTCTTTACAACATTTATAGACTCAAATAAAATGAAAATTACAACCTTTGAAAGTTTACATGAAAAAGCCTAAGACCTAATACTTATGCTACTTGTCTTTACGCTTTTAATCTCCCGTTTTGAAAAACTTTATGAAATCCTGCAAATATGTTATTACAGAGAAAAACAATATGCTATGCTCTATTTTTTATTTCATTTTCTTCATTTTATAAAATCATCAAAATATTGTATATGAGTAGTTGAACTAATAGTAGGTCCTTTTATAGTGGAGGAGAGACAAAAATCGTATCTGGGATTTTACTGACGCCCACAAATGTCACTGCAGCTGTCGCTGAAGATTCTCCCTTTAATTGCTCTCTCGGGTGCGCAAGAGCCTTTAGTGACGTCCATAAACGTCGCTACAGCTGTCGCTGAAGATCCACCTTTCAAATCCTTTTGCTGGCGTGCGTAGACCATTAGTGACAGCTGCAAGCGTCACTAAAGGTGCGTCGTTGAAGATCTGCACCCGCCCCGCTTGCACCTGCCCCACTGACGCGCTTCGCTGGCGCTGCGCGCTTTACGCGCCCTTGCTCCTTGCGCCTTGCGCGCGCGCGGCATGCGCTGCGTTGCTGCCGCGCACCATGCGCTGCGCGTGGCAGTGGCTGTGCACATGCGCTGCACGCGGCTACGGCTGTGCGCGTGTGCTGCTGCTGCTGGCCGGCGTTGGGTAGCCTGGATGGTGCCACATGGCAACACCTGGGTCGTCCCTTCTTTCTTTTGTAGAGGGTGCCACGGTGCTTAGATCGGGATGATTCCTGCGATGCCGAACTGTGATCATCGCTCCAGATCCATCCGTACGATCTTATTTTCCATCCGAAACCCGTATGGATGTCGCATTGCCCCCTGGCCGTTGATCTTCCTCGAGCTTCATGTGATGTTATGGGACTCCGATCTGGACGATTTCAGAGGCATTAGACTCCGATCGTCGTATTAATCAAATCCGTACGATCCGATCGTCCATCCGAGGCCTTGAAATAAATCCTCTCCTCTCGTGACCATAAAAAGAACCTAATTAACCCAAAATGTATACAACTACTCTAAATGCACAATGATGAATGTTATGCACTATTTATAACATGAAATGCAAATCTAAGCCTAGGAACATGCATGAATACGCTTTTTACCCTCAATAAATGTGTTTACATCACCCCTCACATGCGCCTCGCCCATGACACTACTCACGTGGGCCTGGTGCTGATCCGACCCGCCTAACCTACGCACTCCTCGCTCACCACCCACTGCCGGTGAGCTTGGTCCCGGGTGTGCTCTACTCGAATATCCGATTACCCGGACTGTGACCTTAGAAAGGCGAGGAAGATGATCCTAGAGAGAGAAAGAAAGAGAGAGCAGGGGCAGGGGGGTTTTGCTCTCTGTGACACTTAGCCGCAGGAGGGATTACCTCCCTCTATGTATGAAGAAGAAACCAAGGCAGAAGAGGGGCACAGAGAAGCAGAAGGACTTGAGAAGAAAGAAAAGGAAGCCTCTGTGTAGAAGAGAGAAGAAAAGAACTTAAGAGAAGAAGCTAAGGCTGAAGAAGCAGGCCTGAAAGAAGAAGAGCAAAAGAAAAACAGAGAAAGAAGAGAAGGCTGAAGAAGAAGCACAATGCCCTGGTTGATTCTGTTGATATATTTAAGTACCTAAATTTGAATGGTTGATGGCACCATTGCATTATTTGAACTCAATGCATATATGCTTAAATTAAATAATTGGTGATCTAAATCACCATTGTTTTTGCTTTTAGATTTCTTTTTGCCATGCATGCTTATTGTTAAACTCATGCTTTACATTGATTATCATTTCTGAGTAATTTATTGGCTTATTTTTTGTGCTTATTTTCATTATTTATTGAGATTTGCGATTGAATTCCTATTTGTTCCCAGCAAACGACCTCAGACTTCATTTCTGATATTCGAGTTATAAATTCTATTTGTTTTCAAGCGATTTCAACCTATACTACAACGTAGCTTTTATAACCTCGATTTCGCTTGTTAACATAAGCCTTTTATAGGCCTTTAGGAGGTCTTCCAAGCTTGGAAACCTAGCTTGCAAGCTTCAAGGATCTCACGCACACAGATACCATTCCTTTTTAAGTGTTTGCATCATCTTTTGAGAAGGAGTTAGGATTGATGGTCGGTCTCATTTGGAAGGGAATTCCTTAAGAAATCTTTCTTTCAATTTTTGAACTGATTGATTGAGAATCAAGCAAGAAAATCTCCCTTAAATCTCAACGGTGAGTACAACTCACTCCTAATGGTAGTAGGGACCAAAATGTGAAGATGATGAAAAACTCAAGGACCTGATTGCAAAGAATTTGAAAGTTAAGGGTGAATATGAGAGTCTGACTGGACTAAAGTGTAAACTAGGTCAAGATGAACTCTGATTGAGCCTAAATTTTGGTACAAACCTAATTTGTATCCAAGGCATCTAATGACAAAGTCGAATTTCATTTTTGACCATGTTTGACTAGGAAAGTTGCGCAGGAATCCAAATTATGGAAACTTTTAGTCTGAGACTCTATTTTAGGTCAAAATAAGTTCAGATGGTCAAATCAAGGATACTGAACCTCATGGAATATTTTTCTATAAATTTTAGAAGGTTTGATGAATTTTACCCTGACCATAACCTCTGTTATTTAAGCAGGTCTGAAATTAGTGTTTCGAGTGCTATTAATTCTCGAAATATGTGAAAACCCGTTTCTATCTACATGGACCCTCTTATTAGACATTTATGACCATTTGACCTTTAATTAGCCCCTGAAATACCCTGTGGTTATTCTGTGTTCATGTAATGCTGATAAAATTAGAGAATTAACCTTGGTTTCTTCTTTTCTTCTAAAAATAGAATATCATGCATATAAGATCCTCTGATGTCTATGTAGGAACTTTTATCACCTTTTCCAGATCAAATCAGGCTAGTTAGAGCTCATGATGGTGTTCCCATCGGGTACCTCAACTAGAGCTGACTCAGGGCCCCTTGCGAGCATCGGCAACATGCGAGGAATCTTGGCATCCTATTGTAGGCTACCTCTTAAGGACCCGAAGTGTGCCTTGGTACTCCAATCTCGCTAGCATGAACAATGGGTTGAGATAAAATTCAAAGTTGGGAACTGAATTCCCGTACTTCCATTGCACTTTATATTTTATTAATTACCTTTTTTTTTAGGAGATAGTTCACGAACAAACTCCTCCTCTCTCCCTCAAGAGGCAGGAGGGCGAGTGAGAGCAATAAAGCACCTACCCCCCGACAATACCAAGCAATGGTTGCTAGGGGCAAGAGTGACCTCTACAAGACAGTAAAAAAGAGAAAAAGTATACTCTTGCAGTCAACACAACCAGACTATGAGAGTAAAGGCAACTGATGAGAGAAGAAAATTGCCCTTACGAAATACGCCCAATCTTCTTGTGAATAGAATAGTTGAACTCGCTTGAACTCGATTCACGCGGGAAGGTGAGGAGGTGCGATCCATGGAGTGGTTACAAGTCCCCATGATGTCTCTTAACAACTCCCCATTATCTTTTAACAGCCTCCCATTCATGTATTCTATAAATAGCTCTTACCTACACATGGTAGGTGGGATTCGATGGGGAGCAAGCCAAGGCTTTCAGCCTACCACCTAATATATATTTTTTCCACTGACAGTGGAGATTAAGGGTTATATTCCCTCCCCAAAAGTACATCCCTTGAGATGGAACTGGGTCATCGCATTGTTCATGTGATTGCTTGTTTATTTCTATTTTCTTATAGCTACGTTGCATTTCCTACGCTTATAGGCCTTTCAAGGCCCATCAAGAAACAAGTTGGGAACATGATAATTTGATAAAATATCGTATGATAGTGTGATAAAAAGGAGCAACAAGTCTTGTATAACATTGAAAACTAAAGTCTAGAAAGAAAACATTGGTCTTATTGATGAGAAGCTCATCATGATCTCTAATTACCCCTAATTAACTAGTCTTCCAAGTTAATTAGCTAAGAATATGTGAATATATGGGTTAATTATAAAATAAGGGATATTAATAAGTTAAAAATGCTATTTTTTCATTCAATTAATATTATTAATAATCTAATTAATAATTGGACTCGAGATATTAATAATCATTCATCTAATTAATAGGTTAACTAACTTAAGCATAATGTACACATAAGTATGTAATAACTTAAGTAACATTACTTAATTAAATAAATTAACCTAAAAAGGTCAAAAATGTAAATTCAAGTTCTAAATATAATAATTACCTTATTTACAATCATATATAAAAATTTGAAAAAGATCTAAATTAAAATAAGCTTTAAAAACTTGAGTTTACATTTTGGTTCTTACAATTCATTCCAATCGGGTCCTTATTTTTCATATAGGTCCTTAAGTTTTATCACAGCTAGGTCCCTGACTTCTTCTTCTCTTCAACCGGTTGAACGGTTGATGACTGAGGGTGCTGCCACCACTCGATCACCGCCCATTCAACGACATGTCTCCTTCTCCAAGCTCCTGGAGCTTGCACTCACCATCCCATCTTCATCCATTGGTCTGGACGACACTTTTATCCTAATTTAGGGTAGGAGATAACTTCACCGTCATCGAAGAAGACGCCGGTGGTTAACCTCCTCCTATCTCATACACATCCAGATTCTTCCTCCTCCTTTGTTGCCGTCAACTATAAATAACCCCTGACCCCCTTAATTTTCTTCAAGTTGGCTCCCTTCCCTCTTCTTCACTGCAGCCAACCCAATAGGCTATTCCCTCTACAATTCCGGCGAACTTTCCACCTCATCTTCCGACTTCCTCCGTCCACCTTAATTGGCTCAGGAACTTCGCCGAGGTCAGCCGCATCTCTGGATGCAGGTGCTGACCAAGGAGTACCTCTGCTTCATCTCACATTCGACCGCTGGAGATCTTCCTAATCACCCTCTGATTTCACTCCTCCATCATGAGCCTTCGACAGAGTTCCTCTGTCCCCTCGGTCCACGTAACAGTAGGATAGGAGTAGGAGGAGTAGAGTAGTCTAGACAATTAGGTAGGTAGTTTAGTTGTAAATTCAGATTTCAATGTTCATCTTCTTCGACTCCGGCGAGCTCCTTGAGTTTGCCAGAGCCCTAGTTTTGTCTTTTGAACTCACTGTCCACCTTCCTCTATCATTCACAATCATTTCTAACACAATTAATCTTTAATTTGATCGTTGATTCGCCTAATCCAAATCCACCTCCATCAACTACTTCTGTTGTCCATGGCAGCAGTAGTTGACTTAATTCCACCTCCATTGTATCCTCCATCACTCACTCATCATTAAAGGATCCTAATTATCATCTTAATTTGATTAAATACTTTATATAACTTAAATGCCTAATTTTATTTAAGCTCTTGAGCTCGTTGTCAATGGCAGCTCAGGAGCAGTTAAAACCTTAAATTAACTAGGTATTTATCATCGCAAACTCTTTTTGACTTGTTTTGACCACTCAATTGAGTGGGAGATCAAGTCTTGCACCTCAACCAATTTAAATCTTATTCAAACTAAATTCACTGCCAAATCTGACATCTAATGAGTTAATGAGGAATTTAATGCGATCCTGAGGTTCCTTATGACCTCAGGAACCTTTTTAAATAAAAAATGGCATGCAATTTCTTTTTGTACACAAGTTTCATATTTTTCTGGACTCAGATCTTCAGCCTATAAAAGTTAACGAGAAGCTCCAGATTGATGTAATATTGATCGCTGATTAATTTGAATTTGTTTATTTGAAGATTTAACAACTGGAGTTGAATATAAGGTTTCATCTTCTCCAACTCCGGCTGAGTTGGAGAAGCCTGACAGAAGACTAAAAGTCACATTTGAGGAATTAAAAAGCTTTAGTGCAATGTACTGAAGTTGATTTTGTGTTCAAATCAGTGTAACAAACCCCTAACTCTTCTGATGAACAAACCACATTTTTAGTTCAGGCGATGAGCCTGGAACCCTAGATTCTTAGGTTCAATCATCTGTCTAAGGGGTTGAGCAAGTTCCTGAGGTTGAAGGGTTCTTATCTTAGGCTTTAATTTCTTGTGAAAAGGCATATAACAGAAAGTCAAATTTTGAGCCTTACAGTCAAACCCGAGTTGGAGATCTTGATTCTGAGCTCAATTTGACGATTTGAGGAGCTTGAATTGTTGCTGAGATTCTATTGAACGATTTTAGAGTGATTTGGTTGAGCTCAGATATGTAATTTTGTTGGAATTCAAACACTGTCAGTTTGGGTTGTTTTTTAACCCAAACTGTTGGCAGTATATTTTTGTTGAGATTTGATCGTGATTTCTACCCAGATGAGTTTGTTAAAACTTCAGAAGCTGTTCCAATTGATTAAAAATGATCTTAGTTGTCTGTTACAACTTTCTCAGTTCTAATTTCTGTCTCTAAAGCTTTCAAAGAAGCTTCAACTTTCTCTATATTACCTGAAGCCTCTAGGAGCTAAAAACTCATTCCTGAAGTTGCGGAAATACCCTATAGAAACCATTTAAAGCCTTAGCTAAGAGTTTAAGTCCAATATATGGACTCTATAAGCATAACCTCCATTTCTAGGCAAAATAAACCGTAGGAAACCCATAACTTTGCCCTTCAAATCGAAGAGGAAATCTTCCCCTTAGCATTAAATTGACCACGTAATCTTGTAGAGCTACTCAAGCGCTTTCCAACAAGCTTTGATTCGCTTGATTTGGAGCTCTAAGCTAGGAGATATTCCCACTTGAAGTTAGCTCTGGAAGGGAAGTCTTTAGTCCCACATCGGAGATTCTTGAGCGCCTGCCTTAGTATAAAAGCAATTTATTAAGTGCGCTATGCAGTCGTCAACACTTAGCGCATGGATACGAACGGTTACGAATGAGCATGAGTGTGTGTGCGGGTGTGTGTGCCTGCGAGTGTGCGCCTGTGTGGGCGTGCGTTGTGTGTGGCTCTGGGAGGGCGAGGCCTGGGAGGCGGTTGGGTCGGTTTGGCTCGAGAAATAAGTCGAAAATAAACCAAAATAAACCGAATCAGGCAAGGACCTAGTAGGGTTTGGTCCCACCCTGTAAAGGGTGCTGTGTATGCCCGAAAGGTCCTCGCCGCAAATCAAAAACCAATTTCTGGTTGAGGAAGAAAAACTGGTTTGGTTCAATTGAAGCTAAGGATAAGAAGCTGAAGGCTAAGTACTGAAGGAAAATCACTAAGGGTAAGGTAAAGAGGCTAAGGGAAGAAGGAAAGAAGGTTAAGGAAGAAAGAAAGAAGAAAGGAAGCAAAATAAGAACTCGTAAAGATGGAGAAAAAGAAGGAACAGGCATTAAGGAAGCTTATGAAAGACTAAGGGAAGGAAGAGGCAGAGCAGAAGAGAAGAAAGGAAGGAAAGGAAGTTTGAGACCAAGAGAGAATAAGAGTGAAATAAAAGAGAAAGAGAAAAGATAAAGGATAAATAAAAGAAAAGGAAAATAGAGAAAGAAAGAAAGAAAGAAGAAGAAAAGAAAAAGAGAGGCTGAAGAATAAAAGGAAAAGTAATTATTTTTCTTACTATATTTTTAATTTCTTTTTACTTTCAATTATTGTAATAAGGCATGTTGTAATTAGAAAAGCTCTTATTTGCCTTACTACTTCTTTTGAAATAAAAAGAAAATTGACATGTTTACTTGCTAATAAAGTACATAATTTGAGTAAATGTGTTTTCATATGAAAATTTGCATATTTCTTAAGTTTAAATCATTTTGAAAAATCCATGTTATTAAAATTAACTTAATTATACCTCCTATACCTATAAGATGTTTAGAATTAATTGGTGAATTTAAAATAATGTATACCTCCCAGCGAACGACCTAGACTAAACCAGTTAAAAAAGCTAAAATGTTAGGTTAATTCTGTAGGTTCCCTACTTGGAGGGGGTGAGATCAGTGTGACGTAATAAAATGCGGAATTGAAATATAAAGCAATCTCACCAAAGAAAATCAATCACACAATGTACACAATTGTTTTTAGGTGGAAACCCAAACCGGGTGAAAACCACCACCTAACCCTCTCGAGTTAGGATTTTCCGATCAACCAAGTTGATCAAAATCCACTAAACCGAATCACTTAAAATGAGGGTGATTCAACCTCAATACAACCACGCTACAAGTACGAGGGTAGCATTCCTCAACCCCTTCTCTCCACGAGAAGGATTTTGTCCTACGAAGGAGACGGGAATTCGCAAAGCGAATACCCAACCAAAAGACAAAGATAAAATAAAATAAGCAATCCTATAGAGCCAACAAAGGAATTTAAACCTAGCTTCTATAGGAAATAGGAAACTCCCCTTTGCAAGGAGTGCGTCGAGTTGATGACGCGGTGCGTGAGCCACGCGAAGGCGCAACTTCGCTCTCGTGAACTACGGCGGGAGAGCGAGTGCGCAAAGCTTAATGCTCTCTAGAGAATGGAACTAGAGCTTGGAGAGCAAGGGCTTCTCTTGGACACAAAAGAGTGGAACTAAGTTGCTTAGGTATGTCTCTTGTTTCTCTTAGTGTGTATCTTGTGTCTCTAAGTGTGTCAAAGGCTCCCCTCTATTTATAGAGGCCTTAGGAAGGCTTTGGAAGGCTTAGGAAAGGTTCTATAGCCGTTGGGAACAAAGCCCAAGAGAATCAGCCCGAAATCAGGAACAATCATTGTTCTGACAGGCTTATCAGACGTCTAATTCTTGCATCAGACGTCTGGAACTTCACTTTAAGACGTCTGATTTCAAGGTCAGACGTCTGATTTTGGGCGGGTCTCTTCCGGACTTGGATCAGATCTAAACAAGATTTTTGCACAAGTCCATCAGATGACATATAGGACGTCTGGCACTATATCTGGACGTCTGGAAACCTACTTTTACTGTGGGAATGGATTTTCCAAACATTGCAACGGCTAGAAAATCTCTGAGAAGAGATTTTGGGTCAGCCGAGGCAAAACGGTCATTTATCAGACGTCTGGAAAGGCCTAAGGACGTCTGATAAGGCTCTAACGGTCATAATCTGTAGTGCCTGCTAAGCTAGCCAACGGTCCACTATCTGGACGTCTGGCAAGTCCATCAGACGTCTCCTAAGACGTCTGGTCTAAGGTATGGACGTCTGATTTCATCAGACAGAACTAACTATGTCCAGCCTAACAGTTATCATACGTCTGAAACAACAGTCAGACGTCTTAAAATACTTTATCTGACGTCTGATTTTGGAATTAGATGTCTGGAAATGCTGTTTGAGCCCTATATTGATTTTCTAAGTATTCTACAGAAAACCTAAGTATCCTAGGGTTGTGTCGGTGTTCCTAGGACTACTGTTAGAGTACTTTGAGGCTCTTTAACATAATATTCTAAGAAAAATAAAAAGAGCAAGAAAATAAAGACAAGAGATACAAGAAAGGATTAAAAAGAATCTATCCTATTCTTCTTGTCTTCTATCTTCAATCTGTCGCTCCACGCGAACCTCCTCTGTTTTCCGTCAAGCTCCTCCAATCCGTCCTGGATGCGAGCTCGAACTCCATTTAAGCACGTCTACATTTGCAATTGACCTGAAATCTAGGACTCAAATTGCAAATGTTAAATAACACGTGTTTTGTTATCATCAAAACAAATGATCGTGGTGCTCTAACACCAACAAATTCGACCCTATACTACTTAACCGACACAATTTCGAGTTAACCTAGGTTACTTTCTTCTACGCTTAATTAAGTAAAATTAACTTAATTAACTGAGTTAAGGAGTAGCACGATCACTTATCCTATTCTTTGATCCACAGTAATTTCACGTACCCAATGAGCCACTTGGTTCATTCCTACTTTATAACTGGACAAGATGTCACACTACCTTGTATTTCGATATGATCCTCTGACATGTTTGCATCTCCACCTCTAGTTGTTTTAGCTGAATAAAGCTAGGAATAGATCACTGCTGGCTGGTCCAGCTTAACAAGTTAGGACTAATACTAACTTTAGATATTTGTGAGGATCTAATGATCAGTGGATGAGTGTTCATCAACTATTTGTCACAATGCAAATAGAGGTCGCGTTATTTTATTTCACTATAATTTTTACTGGTTAGTTTCCAGGTCGTTCATTGTGAGACAGGTATTGATATATATCACTCTCTAGGTCCAAAAATATTCTTTTATTCTAAACATGTTAATTTCATTTATAAAATGAATCAATTAATAAGAGAATTGGTTAACTATATACAAAAGAATCAATTATTTCAACCTACAATTCATTAAACAAATGTACAGTTAATAGGCATTAAAAATCAGTTAATACTATAGTAAGTTATATACACCTACTTTAAGTAATACCTAAATCTAGGTACAAAAATAGCTATTAATATCTACTATACTAAGTTATATTAACAAACTGATATCTTTAGTAACATATATTATATATACAGTGACATTTACATACATCAGTGTAACCTTAGTAACATATATACATAGCATAGGGCAAGAATAAATACTTATACTGACATATATACATATATACAGTGACGATTATAAGCGTCACTAATGCCCTTGTGTTATATACAAATTAGACTCAAACAAGCATATACTCTACTTATACGTATACATATATACTACCTATGTATTTATGAACATATATACATTTACAGTATTTATATACATACTATTATATATTACATATATATATATATATATGCATACGATACTAATGATAACATCATTATGAGCATAATTAGCTTTAATTAATCAGAATGAATTGACAAAAGCTCCTATATAATCGCCTGAGAGTCGTAATTCCTTGCATATTCTTTCTGAGAAGAATACATTAAATCAAGGTTAACTTTGCAGTTTTAATAGCTATCATGTATGCAAAATAATCACGAGATTTTCGAGGGGCTAATCTAAGGTCTAATGAGCATTAAAATCTAATAAGAGGGTCTACACAGACGGAAACAGGGTCTCACGTATTTCGAGAACTGATACATCTCCCAAAACCCTAATTTTAGATCCGCTTAAATAATAGAGGTTCTGGTAAGGATAAAATCCATCTAAACCTTCCAAAAATCATGGACAAATATTCTATGAGGTTTGGTATCCTTGATTTGACTTTTGGAACCCCTTTTAACCTCAAATAGAGTCACAGACACAATTCTATCCTAATTTGAGTTTCTGAGCAAATTGCCCAGTCAAACTTGGTCAAAACTCAAATCCAACTTCACCATCAGATTCCTTGGGTCCAAATTAGGGTTTTACCAAAATTTAGGCCCAATCAAAATTCATCTTGACTTAGTTTATATTTTAGTCCACTCAAGCTCTTTCTCTTTCATCTAGGCCCTTAACTTTTGAAATCACAACAAAATGCCCCCAACTTTGTTGTCCCCTTCACAACTAGCCCCCTGCCACCATTGAGGTCAACCCAACCTCCAAGCAAGGTTTAACCTCCATGAATCCTATTTAAATCAACACCAAATCCCTCTAAATTTGGTGGGATTGATGTTCACACTTAGGAGAATCATCTAGGATCAATTTTGAGTCATAAATCTTTGTTGATTGCTCGTGCGAACGCACGAGAATCATGGGTCTTATTCCTCCAATCCTAAGCCATGAAAACCTTCCTTCTTGATCTAGAGCTTGCCCTGGAGCTCTATAAAGCTTCCTCGTGCACAACCACTCCAAATTTGCTCGATTCAGGCCACATCTCTTCACAAATTCCCCTCTCCAGTCGCCTCCGACCGTAGCTCCGGTGAGATCCTCCAACCTCCATCTTCACCCTCTACCACATATCATAGGCAGAGGGAAACATCTTCCCTCCTTCCTCCACTTCTCACGATACTAGCAAGAGCCACCCTACTCCTTCATCCTCGCTGTTCTCCCCCACTGGAGATTTCATCTTCTCCACGTCTGGCCATCACACCGGCATGAAAATCCTCATCCCTTCCGCCCTTTAGCTAGGGCACTAATTATGTTCAAAATCGATTTGTATTTGTATTTTATTACTCGAAAATAGAAAATCTCCGAGGTCGAACTCAGGGAGCAACACTTGATTCTAGAAGCTTAAAAAAATCACAATTTACAATATATGCTATTTTACAAAAAAAGATTAAAGAAAGGAAAATTGTCTCTTCTTTTCTTCACTTTCTCCTTTCATCTTCCTTTCTCTCTCTCTTTTCAGACGTCTGACTCCAAGGGTCAGACGCCTTAAATACTTCTTTCTATAGTGCTTCTGCTGTTGGTTCTTCTTCTTCCTCTTGGCTTCTTCTTCTTCTTCTTCTCTATTGAGCTGCGCCTCCTCCTTCTTCTTTTTCTTCCTTTCTTTCTGTCATGTGCCTCTGCTCTCTCTTTTCTCTTCTTCTTCTCTGCTGCGCCAAGTCCTTCTTCTTTCTTTCTTCTTTCTTTCTCCTCTTCTTCTTCTTGCTGCTGCACTCCCTCCTCCTCCTCCTTCTTCTACTGCTTTCCTGCAAGTGCACGGTTAGGCAAAACCTAAGCCCTACCCTCCCCACGTCTCTCTCTCTCAAATTCACTCCAGGGTTCGCTCTCCCAGAGACTTAATCGAGTATGCGGGTTGGGTGACGTGCCTTTGACTAGGTGCACCTGCGTGGGTGGTGCGCGAGGTGTGCACAAGCAGGGTTAGTCGGATCTGGGTGCCAGGTCCACGGGGGAAGTGTCGCGGACGAGGCGTGGCGGGGGGCGAGGGACCTCACCCCAGTGTGTTTCGAGGCGATAAGCTTGAAACACAAATTCAATTTAAGCGTGGGCGCCCGCTCGCAAACTTCCGAGATGGGACTAAAGTCCCACCCGCTTCCACGCTTGCACCCGCAGCAGAAGGCTTCCCTGATCGCAACAGCTGCTGTTGCCTTTGACACCAATTGACAGCCCCAAAGCGTGCGCGAGTGTCTTCCGCGCAACCTAAGGCAGAGACCTAGGACTGTCGTGGCCTGGAGCGCTGAAGCAAGCAAGCTGCTTGCAGTCGTCAATGGCGGCCGAGGCTAGGATATGCAAGACACGAAAACGGCCTTGCGGCCCTGTCAGACTACGGGAAAACCTTCGCCGTATCACGGCGAAGGTGAAGAAGGGGTCAGTTGGCCACGGGGTGACCTAGGTGTGCGTGCCTAGGTCGCCCTGTGGCTGTGCAGGTGGGTTTGTTTGGGGGGCGTGTCGGGAGTGTGTGGCAGTGAATGGAGAAGGGGGTTGTGATCAGTGAGTCGTGGTGGAGCTCGTGGGGTGTTTAGCGAGGCGTGTGGAGGTGTGATGAGGTGGCTGCGCCTCACCGGTGGTCTGCTAGAGGTGGAGAAGGTGATGGTGGTTGTCGTGTGGCAGTGAGTGATTTAGGAAATAGATAAGGGGGAAATGAAGAAAGGAAAAAGGGGAATAGTTGTTACCTACTTAGCAAACGAAAGAGGAGGAGGAGGTGGCGAGCAGCTGTGCTGCCGTCGCTGGAGAAGACAGTGCCCAGGGAAGAAGATGGCGACGAGGAAGAGCTGCTGGAGGGTGCCTGCTGGTACAGCCAGGCACAGTGGACAACAGCGGAGGTAACCCTACCACTGGTATGGTGGCAGGGCAACGAGAGCGGAGGAGGAGGGTCGCCGGAGCCTGTGGGCGAATGGCTGGAGGAAGAGGAGACGAAGATAGAAGGATTTCCTTGGCCAAAACAAGCTCAAAGGAAATGGCAGAGGCTGTCGCTCCTTAAATAGGTACTGGCCGAGAGGGAAACACGAGGAGGAGACATGGGTTCCTCACCGGAGGCATGGCCGAAAAAATACCCATGCCTCTCAAGTGTTCGCACGAGAGGTATGGTGGCTGGCAGGGCATGGGAGCCGGCCCATGCAGAAGAGGACAACGCAAGGAGTCCTTTCAAATCTGGGGCCGGCTCCCCAGGTCTGTGTAGCGCCATTGTTACGAACGCGCGGCTTCAGACGTCTGGGAGGTGGCCCAGACATCGGACCAGACGTCTGGAACCCCTTCCAGACGTCTGGGATTCGATTTTTTTTCGACACGCGCGGTTTCGTCTGCGCGCCTGAGCGTGCAGACCTGCGAACGCACCCCCCTCTCTTTTTCCCTCTCCCTCCTGCGGGTGCAGGATGCACCCCTCTCTCTCGCTCTCTCTCTCCTTCTCTCCTCGCGCGACATTAAAAAGCCTCGCCCTCACTCTCACCTCCTCCCCCTTCCTCTTCTCCTTCCAGCCGGTGCGCGAGTGCGAGCGCGAGTGAGCGAGCGGCGAGTGCGGGAGGAGGTGCTACGCGAGAAGAGGAGGCGCTCGGCCGTGAGGGCGAGCTTGCAGGGGCTGCTAGAGCAGGCCGGCGGGGGAGCAGCAGATGCTGGGTGACGCGGGAGGCCTGCTGTAGCTCGAGCGGCAGGCGGACGAGGCGCGGCGCGGCTATGTGTCGCAGGCGGAGGGCGAGTCGCGCTCTGATTCTGGAAGTTTTTCCAGAATCAGACGTCTGGGTTTCCAACCAGACGACGGGGAAGACGTCTGGTGTACGGTCCAGACGTCTGAAAGGTAAGTTATTTTTGTACCTTCTTCCTTTTCTTCGGCCGTCCGTACTGAGAGAGAGAAATGGGTACGCGCAGGTTCTGGATTCGCCATCCAACGCGAATCAGACGTCTAGCAGCAGTGCCAGATGACAGGAACGACTTCCAGACGTCCGGGGTGACCATCAGACGTCTGGGAACTAGGCCAGACGCCCCCGCAGGCTTCTGGACGTCTGAGAGACCACGCAGAGCAAAGGTAACCTCTGATCCACTTTTTAAGACGTCTGGAAGAGGTTCCAGACGTCTGATTTTGCACTGCTTCGTCGTTCTCGACCCGTTTAGGGCCCGTTTGGAGTCCGTTTTCCACGTTTCGAGTTGCGTGCTTTTCGAAATTAAATCCTCTACCTGTCTACAGTAGTTGTACACTGTTTTGAGAAACTCCTTATGTTTGATCCTTGTGATAGGACCTCGTTCCGTTATAGTCTCGGGGGTTGCGGAGGTACGCGGGATTCCCGACCACGCGCCCTGTACGCCTGTCGTAACCGGTAGAGTGGTTTTTAATTTTATTAGTATAATCTATTAAATTATGGAACCATAAATAGAACCTAGGACATTGCATGAATCCTAGGAATGAGAAACTAGAATGAATGGTAGATCCTAAGGTGTTGCATGAATCCTAGGGCTGGAAAACTAGATTGTATGATAGATCCTAGGGTATGGCATGAATCTTAGGATGGGAAGAACTAGTGGAATATATGAGTACTGCAGTTTTGGAAAATGTGGAAAGGAAATAATGTCTACTTGTAAATTGGTTTAACAGCTGCCTGTTATGAATAAATGAGCATGTCTGAGAATATGGGATGTATGAACGTGAAACTGGAAAGGTGAAACCTAAATGTGCTGAGTTAGAAGAACTGGAACCTTACGGGGAATTAGGAGTGGAACTCCTGGAAAGATAAAGGAATGGAACTGAGAAAGAAAGACGTGGTAGTGTGCCGTCTCTTGGGTATGTAGTACCAAGGGAAGTACTTGTACCTGTTTAGTGCAGAGCGGAGCCAACCGCCCCAAGGACCCGGGGTCAGGACTGGCCACTTTGTACCGACTTGCTGGCCCTCGTTTACGTAGTACCGAGGAGAGCTACTAGTGTAGGGAGGTACTAGCTACCCCACGGGCCCCAGGGTTCTGCTAGCCTCCTACATCGGCTTGTTAGGTCCACTGGGCAAACCAGGGTAGTCAGGCGAGGGTGCGCGGACTGTGGAGGGGCAAGGCCCCTGTTTGGTTACTGTGGAGGGTTGGACCCCTGTTACTGAGAGGGCTCTGCTCTTTACTGGTTCCGTGCTGTGCTTTGGGCGCACCCGTTAACGGAAACGACTGACAGCATGCCAGTGCGGGTTAGCTACCTGTGCGTTTATCGCGCATGCCGTAGTCACCGTTACGCCTGTCTGTGACCTTGGGGTGGTTGATTGAGAGTAGGATCACCACGGGGGACTCTCCCAGCTAGGAGAGCACCACGTGCTACTTCTACTTTTTGGAAAAGACTGCAATCAAGATCGTTCCCACGAGGAACATTCGAGATCAAGTGAAGGATCTGAGAAATAGATAAATTTTGAAACAATAGAACGACGTAAATAAAGGAAGAAAGAAAATTAAAACAGCTACTGTACACTTTACTGTTTCTTTAGTTTAGCTGCCACTCTACTCAGCGTTTTGCTGACGTGTTACACTCGTTACCTTTCAAGACCAGGTGTTGAGCAGCCAGGGTCAACTGCTACAGAGGACGCTGGGCCGAGTAGGGTCCAGTAGAGTTACCACTGTTCTCTTGTACCTCTTTTTGGTTCCACTGTAGTGAGTAGTTCTTGTCACCGCTGTACTTTTCTTTACCTGCAGTTCATATTATGTTATGAATGTTGTTCTACTGTTGTGGTGGTATATACTGTAGTGGTTTCTTTCCTTACTGCTGTATTTTCTTACTGTTAGTTATATTCATGCTGAATGTGGTTTATTTTACTGCTCTTTTGGTTACTTCCTCGTTGGACGACCAGGTGTTGGGATTAGTCGAGTCGGTCCAGTTCTCGTGTCTCGTAGGGACTCAGGAATCGGGTCGTTACAAGATGGTATCAGAGCAAGGTCATCCCGAGAAGTGAATCAACTGACTGGAAAATAACTAATTTACATGTCTATAACTAGAGTAGCCACCAGTGGTGAGGTGAGGGACTGGTGAGGCGGGCTGCGGACGCGGCCGAGGACGAGGTCGGCGAGGTGGGCGTGCCGTTGCCGACGCCTCAGTGGACCAGCCACTACTCCCGGGAGTCCAGGCCCAGGACCTCGCCCAGCAGATACGGGATATTGTGCGAGAGGAGCTCCACCCACCGCCCCGAGCGCCTCCCCCTGGGGCTGCGGAGGGGGAGTCCTCTGTGGGACCACCCGACGGACGCGACGCTGGACACGGGGGAGGGGATGGGCCGTCGCAGCCCCCACCTTCCTCCGATACTTCTGTGCACGAGGCACCATTGCCTGGAGGTGCACCAGCATCCCCACTGCAGCGCCACTCCGAGCTCTTCGGGTAGTTCCGGAAGCTGAAGCCCCCCTCCTTCAAGGGGGATGAGGACCCGACCGAGGCAGAGGATTGGCTCGAGCAGCTAGAGAAGATTTTTGACACCCTTCACCCCCCGGTGGAGTGCCGCGTGGCCTTTGCCACGTACCAGCTGGAGAGTACGGCACACAGGTGGTGGAGGGCTGTCCGGGGACAGGAGAGGGACGAGCCGACCTGGGATCGGTTCGTTGCCCTCTTCTGCGAGCAGTACTTATCCCAGACGTGGCAGGACCAGAGGAGGCGGGAGTTCCACACTCTCCGCCAAGGGACGATGACCGTGAGCGCGTACCGCACGCGTTTCCTGGAGCTATCTCGCTTTGCAGCGACAGCGGTAGCTACTGAGGAGGAGCGCCTTTGGAGGTTCACCGAGGGGCTCCGGCTTGCGATTCGGGGGTATGTCAAACCCCTGAAGCTGCCTATGTTTTCGAGGGTGGTGGAGGCAGCCATGACTTACGAGGAGACCAACCCGTCCGCGTGAGACACTGACGGCGGGTAGAAGAGGCCCTTTCAGCCGGACTTTTCATAGGGCCGGCGAGAGAGGAGACACGTGGCGTCCGCAGGAGAGCCGTCACGTTTTACAGGGCCATCAGTGACCTTTGGGTGCCCTGGACAGGGGCCAGTCGCCAGCACCGAACCCCCGCCCAGCCGACAGCAGGGACCCACTGAGGGCGGGAGTTGGGTTCCCCTTTATTACCAGTGTGGCCAGCCAGGCCACATCAGGAGGGACTGCCCGTCTAGGGCAGGAGGTCAGTAGATACTTCCCACGCAGAGCACTGGAGGGGGCGCAGGAGGCCGCGGTTACCAGGCGCGAGGAGGAGGACAGCAGTCACGAGGAGGGTACCGGCCAGCACCTGCCCGTCCGACGCAGAGTGTGGCTGCTTCGTCTGCACCTAGAGCTGAGGGGCATATCAACGCCCTGACACAGGGATGCCAGAGCTTCGGGCTCGGTTGTGGCTGGTATGGTTTCAGTTTCCGGCAGACTCGTTTACACGCTTTTCGATTCCGGCGCTACGCACTCGTTTGTCGTAGCCAGTTTCGCAGTTAGTTTGGACCAGGATTATACACTATTAGAGAATCGTTCGTAATCAGAGGTCCGAGTGGTCAGCTGTTCGTAGCTGAAGAGGTGTACACGGATTGCGAGGTCAGCGTCGGGGGACATAGCCTGCCAGCTGACCTGATTATGATACAGATTGAGGACTTTGGAGTGATTCTGGGGATGGATTGGTTGTCCGCTTACCACGCCTTGGTGGACTGTTTTGAGAGGAAGATCGTCTTCTCCATTCCGAAGTTGCCTTCTTTCGATTTTCACGGACAGCCAGGGGACGGAGGTTTCAGGTGCATCTCGACACTTCGGGCGGTGAGACTTTTGAGACAGGGGTGTGAGGGCTTCCTATCTTGAGTGGTGGTAGAGCCCAGCCCTGTGGCAGACTTCCAGAGCATCCGGTGCTCAGAGAGTACCCTGACGTGTTTCCAGACGAGTTACCAGGACTACCACCCGAGCGCAAGATCGAGTTTGAGATCTCGCTAGTACCAGGGACCAGCCCCATCTCCACCGCGCCATACAGGATGGCACCGCTTGAGCTATGAGAGCTTAAGTCTCAGTTGCAGGACCTTTTGGAGAAGGGTTTCGTGAGGCCCAGTGCGTCTCCCTGGGGAGCCTCGGTACTGTTTGTGAAAAAGAAGGATGGTACCCTACGCCTTTGTGTGGACTACCGACAGATGAATAGGGTCACCATCAAGAACAGATATCCGCTGCAGAGGATCGACGACTTGTTTGACCAGTTGCGGGGTGCCACGGCGTTCTCCAAGATCGACTTGAGGTCTGGATACCACCAGTTGAGGATCAGGGAGACCGACGTCTCCAAGACAGCTTTCCGCACCCGGTACGGACACTACGAGTTTTTGGTCATGCCGTTTGGGCTGACCAATGCCCCCGCTGCTTTCATGGATCTGATGAACCGGGTGTTTAGACCGTACTTGGACCAGTTCGTGGTGGTATTCATTGATGATGTACTCATCTATTCTCGAGATCGGATGCAGCACGGACAACACTTGCGGATGGTTCTAGACACACTGAGACGACGTAGGTTGTACGCCAAATACAGCAAGTGCGAGTTTTGGTTGAGGGAGGTGACCTTCTTAGGTCATGTGATCTCTGGAGATGGCTTGGCGGTGGACCCAGCCAAGGTCGAGGCAGTGCTCAGGTGGGAGAGACCGCGTTCAGTCACTGAGATTCGCAGTTTCCTGGGACTGGCAGGCTACTACAGACGATTCATCAGAGGTTTTTCACAGATTGCGCGACCTATGACACAGTTGACCCGGAAGGACGTGCCCTTCACTTGGACAGACGCTTGTGAGGTGTGTTTTCAGGAGCTGAAGGAGAGGTTGACTTCGGCTCTCGTGCTCACCATCCCTGACAGTAGTGGCGGGTTCGTTGTGTACACGGACGCCTCCTTGCAGGGGTTAGGAGGTGTGCTCATGCAGAGGGGTCACGTCGTCGCTTACGCTTCGCGGCAACTGAAGCCCCATGAGCATACCTACCCTACCCACGACCTAGAGTTGGCAGCTGTCGTCTTCGCGCTGAAGACCTGGAGGCACTACTTGTACGGTGAGTCCTTCGAGATTTTCACAGATCACAAGAGCCTTAGATACCTTTTTGATCAGAAGGAGCTCAACATGAGACAGAGACGTTGGTTGGAGCTCCTGAAGGACTACGACTGCAGCATCTCCTACCACCCGGGAAAGGCCAATGTGGTGGCTGACGCCTTGAGCCGTAAGGCGCCCGCACACTTGGCCAGTTTACAGTTACAGAGTTGGATCCTTTTGGAGGAGGTGGGCAGTTGGCGACCCCTAGAGTTACGGGGGCACTGTGGGGCAGTGACGGTGACACGACAGACTAGGCCAGAGCTAATAGACCGCATCATCAAAGGACAGATGGCCGATCCGTACTTGCAGTCCTTGCGCGACAGAGTACTGTCAGGAGACCCAGGGGACTTCTCTTTCACAGACCAGGTGCTGCGCCTGAGGGGACGGTTGTGCGTTCCCAGAGACGAGGAGCTGTTGAGAGAGCTCCTGACTGAGGCACACGATTCCAGATTCACCATACATCCCGAAAACACGAAGATGTACCACGACTTGAGATGCGAGTTTTGGTGGAGGGGGATGAAGCGGGATGTGGGTGAATTCGTGCAGCAGTGCTTAGTGTGCCAGCAGGTGAAAGCCGAGCATCAGAGGCCTGCAGGGCCGCTACAGCGGCTTCCAGTGCCAGAGTGGAAGTGGGAGAGCATCATCATGGACTTGGTGGTGGGCTTACTTGTTACCCAGCGAGGACACGACGCAGTCTGGGTAATTGTGGATAGACTGACAAAGACGGCACGATTCTTGCCGATCCGAGTCACTTTGGGACCAGCACAGTTGGCAGAGAGGTATATCCGCGACGTGGTACGACTACACGGAGTTCCGCGGGAGATCGTATCCGACTGGGATACCCGCTTTACGTCCCGATTTTGGGCTGAGTTTCAGCAGGCCCTGGGGACGCAGTTGAGGTTTAGTACAGCTTACCACCCCCAGACGGACGGACAGTCCGAGCGCACGATACAGACACTTGAGGACCTTTTGCGTGCCTGTGTACTGGACTGGAGGGGCTCTTGGGAGGAACACCTGCCCCTGGCGAAGTTTGCATACAACAACAGCTATCACTCGAGCATCGGCATGGCTCCCTACGAAGCTCTGTACGGACGGAGGTGTACGGCACCCTTGAGTTGGGTTGAGGTGGGGACCAAGTGGGAGGTTGGCCCCAGGTTGATCCGGCAGAGTCAGGATGTAGTCGAGCAGATCCACAGGCGACTCCGTACTGTCAGGAGCAGACAGAAGAGCTACGCGGATCGAAGATGCAGAGAGGTGCAGTTTGAGGTTGGGGACCACGTCTTTCTCCGTGTTTCACCCATGAAGGGCCTGCAGCGGTTTAGAGTGAGAGGGAAGCTCGCGTCGAGGTTTGTGGGGCCCTTTGAGGTCCTAGAGCGGGTTGGACCCGTTGTTTACAGGCTTGCCCTCCCTCCCCAGCTTTCTAGTGTGCACGACGTGTTCCACGTGTCCAACCTCCGGAAGTACGTAGCCGATCCCAGTCACGTACTGAGTCACAAGAGCGTCGAGGTGGGCGACGACCTGACCTACCCCGAGCGGCCAGTGCAGATTCTAGACCGAGCCGTCCGCAGTTTGAGACGAAAGCAAGTACCCCTGGTAAAGGTTTTGTGGAAAGCCAGCGGTACGAGGAGGCTACCTGGGAGCCTGAGGCGGCAATGCGGGAGCGGTACCCGGAGCTCTTCGCGGGTACGTCTTTTCGGACCGGCTTCGGTACTCTTTGAGTTTGTTATGGTTACTATGACGTTTTTCCCGCACCCTAGTTAGCGCAAGTTTCGGGGATGAAACTTCCTTTGAGTTTGTTACATTGTTACGAACGTGCGGCTTCAGACGTCTTTTAAGACGTCTGGGAGGTGGCCCAGACGTCGGACCAGACGTCTGGAATTCGATTTTGTTTCGACACGTGCGGTTTCGTCTGCCGCCTGAGCGCGCAGACCTGCGAATGCACCCCCCTCTCTTTTTCCCTCTCCCTCCTGCAGGCGCAGGCTGCGCCCCTCTCTCTCGCTCTCTCTCTCTTTCTCTCCCCGCGCGGCTTTAAAAAGCCTTGCCCTCACTCTCACCTCCGCCCCCTTCCTCTTCTCCTTCCAGCCGGTGTGCGAGTGCGAGCGCGAGTGAGCGAGCGGCGGCGGTGGCAGCCGCGACGAGTGCGGGAGGAGGTGCTGCGCGAGAAGAGGAGGCGCTCGGCCGTGAGGGCGAGCTTGCCGGGGCTGCTAGAGCTGGCCGGCGGGGGACCAGCAGATGTGGGGTGATGCGGGAGGCCTGCTATAGCTTAAGCAGCAGGAGGACGAGGCATGACGCGGCCGTGCGTCGCCGGCGGAGGGCGAGTCGCGCTCTGATTCTGGAAGTTTTTCCAGAATCAGACGTCTGGGTTTCCAACCAGACGACGGGGAAGACGTCTGGAGTACGGTCCAGACGTCTGAAAGGTAAGTTATTTTTGTACCTTCTTCCTTTTCTTCGACCATCCGTACTGAGAGAGAGAAATGGGTACGCGCAGGTTCTGGATTCGCCATCCAACAGGAATCAGACGTCTGGCTGCAGTGCCAGACAATGGGAACGACTTCTAGAAGTCCGAGGTGACCATCGGATGTCTGGGAACTAGGCCAGACGCCCCCGCAGGCTTCTGGACGTCTGAGAGACCACGCAGAGCAAAGGTAACCTTTGATCCACTTTTTAAGATGTCTGGAAGAGGTTCCAGACGTCTGATTTTGCACTGCTTCGTCGTTTTCGACCCGTTTAGGGCCCGTTCGGAGTCCGTTTTCCGCGTTTCGAGTTGCGTGCTTTTCGGAATTAAATCCTCTACCCGTCTACAGTAGTTGTATACTGTTTTGAGAAACTCCTTGTGTTTAATCCTTGTGATAGGACCCCCTTTCGTTGCAGTCTCGGGGGTTGCGGAGGTACGCAGGATTCCCGACCACGCCCCCAGTACGCCTGTCGTAACCGGTAGAGTGGCTTTTAAGTTTATTAGTATAATCTGTTAAATTATGGAACCATAAATAGAACCTAGGACATTACATGAATCCTAGGAATGAGAAACTAGAATGAATGGTAGATCCTAGGGTGTTACATGAATCTTAGGGCTGGAAAACTCGATTGTATGATAAATCCTAGGGTATGACATGAATCCTAGGATGGGAAGAACTAGTGGAATATATGAATACTGCAGTCTTGGAAAATGTGGAAATTAAATAATAGCTACCTGTAAATTGGTTTAACAGCTGTCTGTTATGAATAAATGAGCATGTCTGAGAATATGGGATGTATGAACGTGAAACTGGAAAGGTGAAACCTGAATGTGCTGAGTTAGAAGAACTGGAACCCTACGGGGAATTAGGAGTGGAACTCTTGGAAAGAGAAAGGAATGGAACTGAGAAAGAAAGACGTGGTAGTGTGCTGTCTCTTGGGTACGTAGTACCAAGGGAAGTACCTGTACCTGTTTAGTGCAGAGCGGAGCCAGCCGCCCTAGGGACCCGGGGTCAGGACTGGCCACTTTGTACCGACTTGCTGGCCCTCGTGTACGTAGTACTGAGGAGAGCTACTAGTGTAGGGAGGTACTAGCTACCACACGGGCCCCGGGGTTCTGCTAGCCTCCTACACCGACTTGTTAGGCCCACTGGGCAAACCAGGGTAGTCAGGCGAGGGTGCGCGGACTGTGGAGGGGCAAGGCCCCTGTTTAGTTACTGTGGAGGGGTTGGACCCCTGTTACTGAGAGGGCTCTGCCCTATACTGCTTCCGTGCTGTGCTTTGGGCGCACCCGTTAACGGAAACGACTGACCGCGTGCCAGTGCGGGTTAACTACCTGTACGTTTATCGTGCGTGCCGTAGTCACCGTTACACCTGTCCGTGACCTTGGGGTGGTTGACTGAGCGTAGGATCACCACGGGGGACTCTCCCGGCCAGGAGATCACCACGTGCTACTTCTACTTTTTGGAAAAGACTGCAATCAAGATCGTTCCCACGAGGAACATTCGAGATCAAGTGAAGGATCTGAGAAATAGATAAATTTTGAAACAATAGAAAGACGTAAATAAAGGAAGAAAGAAAATTAAAACAGCTACTGTACACTTTACTGTTTCTTTAGTTTAGCTGCCACTCTACTCAGCGTTTTGCTGACGTGTTACACTCGTTACCTTTTAGGACCAGGTGTTGAGCAGCCAGGGTCAGCGGCTGCAGAGGACGCTGGGCCGAGTAGGGTCCAGTAGAGTTACCACTATTCTCTTGTACCTCTTTTTGGTTCCACTGTAGTGAGTAGTTCTTGTTACCGCTGTACTTTTCTTTACCTGCAGTTCATATTATGTTATGAATGCTGTTCTACTGTTGTGGTGGTATATACTGTAATGGTTTCTTTCCTTACTGCTGTATTTTCTTATTGTTAGTTATATTCATGCTGAATGTGGTTTATTTTACTGTTCTTTTGGTTACTTCCTCGTTGGACGACCAGGTGTTGGGATTAGTCGAGTCGGTCCAGTTCTCGTGTCTCGTAGGGACTCGGGAATCGGGTCGTTACAGCCATCCTCTGTGCAAAGTCGCCGGAGGAATGGCCTACGCAGTGCGGGGGCAGAGGGACCTGTTTGAAGAAAGAGACGAGAAAGATAGGGAGGGTATCTGCAAGAGTCCAAAAAGCTAAGGGTCAAAAAGTAATTATTGAGGACCATTTTGTAAACTGGGTCAAGGCGACTTTTTCTTAGGTCCAAATTTTGGTATAAGCCTAATTTGGACCTAAGGAATCCAATGGTGAGGTTGGATTTTAGGTTTGACCATGTTTTACCAGATATTTTGCACAAAAACTCAAATTAGGTCAAAAATTAGGTATGGTTCTCAATCTAAGTCAAGATAGGTTCCAATGGCCAAATTAAAGGTTCTAAACCCTAAGGGATATGTTTTCATGAATTTTAGAGGGTTTAATTGATTTTGATCTTACCTAGAACTTCGTGAATTAAAGCAGATTTGTTTTAGGGTTATAGATTGTTATTTAATTCCCAGATTTTGTCATAACCCTTTCCTGATCGAATCATCCCACTTTTTCTCTTATTAAGCCCATTTGACCTGTATCTAGACCCTTAGAAATCCTATTTATGTACTGTAATGGTAAAGTTGTAGTTTTACCTCTTGTGAATTATTTTATTCTCAGATTTGTAATTCCCAGTTTTAGGCCTTTCCTTAGGTTTTGTAGGAGCTTTTGTTTAGTTTATTAGGTCAAAAAGTGTTAGTTAGGGTTCATGCTGAGGTGCTCATCGGTCACTTCCTCCTTCTCCTCCTCCTTAATCTTTCTAAATCTTCCCCCCTCTATTTCAACCATAGACCACACCTCCTCCCCCTCCGTCTTCTTCCGCTCTGGTCGAGCTCCGACGAGGCCAACTGTTGTCCGCCCGCCTCTGGTCACCTCAGGATTTGCTATCACTTCCCAGAGCTACGGACTCACACCACGCAACCACCTGCAGTAGCAATTGAGCAAAAGCCACAAACACCGGTAGCAATTCGAAGCAGCTTCAGCTGCTGACGTACACGAAGGATGGCAGCATCTTTGGTCCACATCGTGTGGGACAAAGCACCAGCAGGGGATAAATTGGATTTGTGCCTCTGGCTCTTTGCCTCAGAACATGAGGCGAGGTTCCCTTCACCTTACCTTGCACTCCTCGGTCACCATACACACCTGGTGACCCTGGTCAGATCCGATTACCCGAATCCAAGTACCCATACATGGATCCGATTATGTGCTGGGTTTGAGAGAGAGAGAAGAGAGTTTGTGAGGAGGAGGGGGGAGGGTTTTTCTCTTGGTACTAAGGGCTGTACACTTAGCCACTGAAGGAAGTTGGTTCCTTTATGCTGTGAAGAAGGAAAGCCTCTGAAGAAGGGTTTTGCCTGTGCTTGAGAAGGAAGGAGAGGCTTTGAAGAAAGAAGAAGAGGAGAAGACTCTCTTAAGAACCTCTGTGCTATGCTCTGATAAGGCATCTGGTCATCAGACCTGACATCTGATTTGGTTGTGAATACTGTGGCATTATTTGAATGATTGATTAGAGTTACTGTTGAATTATTTAAATACTTTGGATGCATGCTTAAATTAAGAGGATATACATAGTGATTTAAATCATCATTATTTTTTATTCTCTTATTCTTTTTGCTCCATCATACATTGATTCTCATTGAATATATTTCTGCATATATTATTCATTGAATATCTCTATTGTGCTGCATTTATTATGCTCATTCATTTCAATTCAAGATTAGTGTTGTGAGTTCCACATTTGCTCCTTGCAAACGACCTCAGACTCCCTTTAGAATCTGGGTTTATAAAGTTAATTGATTTGTTGTGCGATTTAGAAGTGTACTACAATGAACGCATCTCTAAAAACTCCTATTTTGCCAACCAACAGATACACACACCAATACAAACACTTAGCCGCATTTGCGGCTCTCTCACTCTCCTCTTATCTTCTTCTCTCACACTTAGCCGTTTTAGGGCCTCTCTCTCCTCAAACACATAGTTCAGCTACTATTCATAAGCCCAAAAATTGGTTTTAATGGGCGGGCTGGCTCATTTTCAAGGGATACACACCACCTCAGAAGGTGGGACCAGACCACTACTAATGGGACAACCCTATTTAATTTAGGTGTTTTTTCATGCATTTTAGGCCCAATTCAAGCCCAGCAAGCCCACGCATGCACCTACACGTGCTCACGCACACGCCCAAGCATGCCTGCAGGCGCACGTTGGCATGCGCCCCAAGAATAAGTCCTGTATGCTCATTTGTTGCACCCAGCGCTAACGACCGAGAGGATCGCCAACACAAAGGCATCTTATACCGCTTCGAGCGGTTTACGTTGCACAATATGGGACAATTCGTAAGCGCCAAATTGGCGCAAATCAGCGTTGTGCTACATTTAGAGTTGAAGATTTGGTCCCCAAATTGAGGGCCATAATTTAATATTATTTAAATTAAAATACATAATTACAAAACCCTTATATATGGCTAACTAATTGTACAATTCATTTACAAAAATAAGTTATTTAAATATATAAAAATTTGGTTAAAGTTAGCTGTTTGTACACATTAAATTAGAGTTTAATTTATTGATTAAAGTACAAATTACCTAATTAATCATACAATTGACCTTATACAGAGTTAATTTATATAAAAATTATTTATTACCCATTTTTAATGTATTTTAGAAATTTTATTTTAATTTATTTACATTTACATAGATGTTTTAGATAGATATGTACATAAATAATTTATAAATACTGTAGTGTTATACAAATACAATATAAATAGGTTAAATATACTTAAAATAATACTATACAAGTATACATGATAAGTTACTTCAGTTTTAACTTAAATTACTAATTTATTTTATTTTAGGCTAGTAATTAACTTAATTAACTTAATAACTTAATTACCTATAGTAATTACTTAATTAAATTAAATTACAGGTACCATATGATATATAATACATCGTTAAGTATGTATGTACAGTATGAGATATAATTATATACATATATGTCGGTTTGTATAATTACTTAGATTAATATACATTGAGTTAATATAAATTTATATATAATAATACAATAAAGTTATATATATATAATAACTCATTCTAAATATTTAATTTAATATATAGAATACAGATATAAGTTAATTATAGACATTATTTTCATATTGTACACTATATACATATAGCTTATGTTTAAGTTATATTATACAAGTATAAACATAGTATACAAAGTATTTTTGGGTATTTTTGATGATTTTATGATTTTCATAGTTTTGTAGGTATATCATAGATAGGTGATGAGAGAGAAATGGTGAGATGAGAAAGCGGAAGTTCTTTTTATGATTTTTCATCTTAGATCTTTTATTAAATTCCAAAATATATTGAACCGTTGACTGGTATGTTTTACCAAGCCGAGAGTTTAGATTACTTTGAAACTTAACTCACACTTAGGAAAATACCTGATCTTACTCAAGATATGTTTATTTTATTTTTTAATGATTTTTTTATAAATTTTTATTTATGTACAAGTTAACCCAAAATGAGGCCTACAAGGGTATTTCACTAGGAACTTAAGGCTTCAAATTCTATTCTAATTGTTGGAATTGAGGGTTATTAGTTCAGAAGTATCCAACACGTTACATCAAAGATGCTCACACATTTAGACTTGATTTTCAATTTAATTCTCAAACAAAATTACAATTTAGATAGTTAATGCACTAAGAATTAGCGGACAAGAGGTTTCAAATTCACAAGCATTTTTATCAAATAAAAATCCATCCTTGCACATGAATGCTTACTCACAAAATTCCTAATACTACAAAACAAGTCAGCTCCATAAACCTTCAAAAATACTCAAACTTCTTCAGAACCAGTCCAATTAATGCAACTGCTACTGTTGTCCAATGGCAGCAATTTCTGCCCAACACCAGAAGCTGAGAGCTGCAGTTGCTATTGATCTGAGCATTAAATGCCTGAACTAAACCCACGAAAAATCTCTTTAGAACATCATAAATGTTCTCCTAAAGGTTTGAATTCACATTAAAATCAAATCGAGAGTCAAAAATCCCAACAAAGACATCCATTCAATCTGATAAACACGGAGCAGTTGCTGTTGTTCAAGATGATCAGATCTAAATGAAATCCATGAATCTCCATGTAAAATCTCTCAAACACCATAAAATCGATCATTCAAGCAAGATTCATCATCCCACAAACATAAGACTTAATCAATCCTTTTCTTATGCCATAGACAACATGAAGAAAAGAGATTAATCAAGTATTAAATCCATTAAGAACTATTTTCAGACCTTCCAATTACTTGAAATCAAGATCAATCCCAAATAATGCAGCTATTGAGCAACTCTTTTATGTACTAATGTACGAGAGTTTCAACCAAAAATCACATGATCAAGCAATTGTTTAAATCATGATTGAGTTGGAAACTCATTCAAAGTCAATTTTGAATGACAAAATCTTTATCAAATACCCCTAAATCTCATGAAAACTCATCTGAAAACTCTTCTAATTATCTTGAAAACCAAGAGAAATTCAGATAAATCCCCCACAAAATACTTGAAATCTTAATATAATTCTCATCTTACATTATAGACAATGTAAGATAAGAATGCAAACTAAGGTTTCAATGATGATAAATCCGAATTCAGAAGTATCTCAGACCTTCTCTGATAGATCTAGAATTCATTCACATTCAATTAAAGATCAAAAATCGAGAACAACTCTAATCTATTCTCTCTCTTGTGCCAAAGACAACACGAAGAGAGAGTTTAAATCAGTCAATGAAATCCAATAAAATTGAATCTCAAATCCTCTTATCTTTCAAAAACCAATAACTACTTCTTTCAAAACCACGTGAGGATCATTGTGGTTAGGTGGAATGAATGGAGTGATCCTCTTATGAGATTTGGCGCTCAAATCAAATCTAAATGCTCAAGAGCATCAGATCTAATTTGATGCCTTGATGAATGGATGGTTGGCGAATAACATGCAAGGAAATCAGTGAATGTGATTAATGTGATGTAGAGGGAGATCAGGAGGTCAAATTGGAGGTGGGAAATCGCCCCTCTAATCTGAATTGATCAAAGAGGATGAAAATCAGATCTAACTCTAATTTAACTAACACATCAATCAATTCATCATCTAAACTACTCAGTACACTAATCACTACTCTAAATTACTCTAGAAAGCAAGGAAATCCTAATCTAAAGGGAAGAACGAGATGCCTAGGCTGCAGCTGGTCACTGCAAAAACAAAGGGTGATGAGAAGATCTCCAGCGAAGAATGAGGTCCCTAGATCCACAACGGGTTGCTGTGGCAACAAAATTGAGGGGGAAGAGCACCCCTGTCACCAACGACTCTAATGAAGGAGGGAGAACCGGAAATGTGGACGAGGTGATTGGCTCAGGGGGGTAGGGAGTCGATACCTCACGCATGATCTCAGGGGAGTCCTTAAGTAGCTACTTGAGCTAATCAGGTCACCGCAGTGGTGTGATTAGATAATTAGGGCTTCCATGGTGGAGAAAAGCTTGAGGAGGGCGGGAGAGTTTCAAAACAAAGATGCATCGTTGGATGGGATCTGAACTAAGGGGTGAAACTACGCTTAGATTTGCGCGCAAGTTGGAGCGAGATCAGCCATTGGATCATGGGCTCAAGGAATGGATGACTCCTGCTCTTTGAGCTCTATGGGTGCTACAGTGAACAACAGCTGCAGGTCTATTAGACAATTTACGCTCAGGTCCAAAAGGGTGAAGGGGTAGAAGATTTACAAGAAGTCCCTTAAGGGGCGAAGAATGATGGTTGCGCCGTCCTTGAGTATTTCAAATAGGTCCCTAGTGGTTATCAAAGAGGTCCTTAATACTTTCTAAGCTTAAGAAATTCTAAAGATGAAGGACCTATATGTAATGTCATCAATGCAAGGTCCTAGTGATGTCCAAATGCTACTAAGTTTTTATTGAGGTTCAATTGAACATTTAAGAATATGATTTCACTTTCAATTTGATCTTTTGAATCCAAATATGTGTTAAATTTGCAATTGGATCATCAAATTATACTTTTGAATAGAATATCTCATTTTGTGATCTAATTATGTGTTTTTAACACTAATTTGTTGTTTTAGGTCATTTTTGTTAATTTTCACACTTAAGTCATTTCTTGTGTTAATTATGTAGTGTTTAACCTAATTTCTAGCGTAACTTGAACATTTTAGTTACGATGAGCCACACATCATCAATGAGAAACTACCAAAATGTAACGATGATTTAACCTTATATGAGGGTATATTATGGACGTGTTACAATTTTATTATGCTCCACTCTTTTGTTGCTTTTATGTTCTTGCATTTTTTTTTGTTATTATTATCATTCCATGGAGATATTAATATTGCATGTGTGCAGTTAAACTATTTAAACAACCATGAAACCACTAATTATCTATTAAAATTTGGTACACATTCGTGAACTTGATGCAGTTTGTAGGGCATGATGCATGGAGGAAGAAGCCTCTCCAACAACCATTGGAGAGTGGTACAGAGCTTCAAAACAAGGGTTTCAATGCCCTATTTCTACTTGATGGGTTGGGATTGTCCTCATCGCATGAATGATTCACCTTGAGCAGCATGGAAGTAAAAGAAAATGAACACTTAAAATTTATATGTTAATCGATTTGATGCTTGAAAATAACAAATCAATCAAGAATCTAAATGCCCTACTATCAGAATCTCATGGGGAGAATTAATTTCCTCATGTTATAAGGTTTCATGAGATAGAGATTATACTTTCACAGGTGATGACCTACTGCTATAATCACAACAAACAAACACTAATAAAGAAGGTACATTTCACACTAAAATCGCAGTCAACATTTACATCATTTCACATTCAAAAAATATGGAAATCATGTTTTTACATCCAAAAAAGATACTAAAGTGGTTACCTTACAATAACAAAGGCACTATAAAAGGCCACCATATATACATATGTTTGTCACCAAAAAATTCTCAAATCTAACATTATACTAACCTAGCTTAACACTATTATAATCATGGCTCCTACATTTCATCATCAGAATTTACAAGTCCCTTATTCTGACACTGCTGAGATTGTAATGCAAATAATGTTGTTCATAATGAAATATTACATAATCAATTAACTAATCCATATAATTCAGGCAATGTTATGAAAGTTAATTACTTGAACTCATTTTGAGTGTATCATAGAACTTAAATAATGAGTCGAACTTCTTCATCGTTTCCTCCAAGTACCTTGTATACTTCTCAGCTTACATTTAATTTTATACTCCTTTGCTTTCCTTTTGTTCTCCCTTGCTTTCCTTCTATTCTCCTTCTCTTCCCGTCTATGTGCACACCTCCTCGATCTTCTTCGATCTCAACTGCACCTCATGAAGTTACTCCTCCAATTGATGCCTCATTTTACTTCCTTATGAGTACCACTAGGCTTTGACCCATATCCAAGTTAGATTGCATAATCGAATCGATCTTTACTTTTCAAAATGATATTGCAGATGTCATTCTTGTCTATAGGTTGGCCATTTTGAATGACTTCATCACATACTCGTATCATCTCACACTGCAAACATAAGAAAACATGATGGTTATAATATGAATTGACAAATAATTGCATTTATTAGTAGAACTTAATAAGACTTATATAATTGACATTAACTGCTTCACTAGACCATCTACCAACCACCTCTGTGATTGAGTCTTAGAATTTCTAAGCGATCATGAGTAGGCAATTTATAACAAGAACTGGTTCAAGAAACCAACTCTCCTTTTTAACAACGATCCTCTTTTTTTATCAAGGAGTCATCCAACTTTGGTCCCAAAATAGCCTCTTTTCCCAAAAGGAACATATATGGAGTAATGCTTCCCTAAAATTGTCAAATGGCAAACTAGACATAGCATCCACCCTTTGGGCGATCCAACATCTAGCTTGATGGTATGGACATAGCCTATTGGCATGAAAATGGGGTAGTGGATAAAAATGAGACAAAATAATGTTTTATTGTAAACTATTAAACAAACTTAAAGTAAAAAGTACAAGGAGCAAGATGGACTATGGATCAAATAATATCAATAAAAAATAACTAAAACTTTAAAACTACTAATTGATACATACAAGTGTTTTAATACTTATCTATTAGTATCCCCTCCAAACCTAATTCAAAAATAGTTGGATTTCTCTACTCTTTCCTACAGAACTAGTATAAAACTTATTGAATACATCTAAGAACGAAAATATCATGTTGCCACCATTGGCAAGACTATCAACTTGGTACTCTATTGGTCATGAGATTCAATCACATGACAGCACATTTTCTACATTATAGAAATTTGTTGAAATCTACAATGCCACTTAATGCACATTATTTTCTTTTCTCGAAAGATAAAACCTCAAGATCAATGACCATGATACTGCTTAGCTCTTCTTATAAGCTAAAAAGAAACAACCACATTCTGATCTATCTGCCCCTACACATGTTAAATAGATGAATTCCATACAATTTTTCCAACATTGAGAAGTTATATGAGTATCTACAAATTATTTGTATCTCAATTAATACAAAGTTGACATGATGACATATGTCTGCATTCAATGAGATCAACAAGAAGAAATTGAGGTCTGAAACTTGATGTTGGTTGATAATATGAGACCTCTGAACATGGAAAATGGAGTAGAGATTTACACAAACATGATCTCCACCCAACAGCCAAACTTAGGCATGGGTTCTTTGATGATGTGAAAATTAGTAGAATTAAACAGAATGAAACTCTAGATTCTTGTGAAATAATACCAAAAACACCTACTATGATACCATGTTGAAGTAAAATACAATAATCAGAGTAGCATAATATCATAAGAACACCAAGATATAACATGGAAAACCTCAAAGAAAAAAAGTATGAAATATGCAACCTAAAGAGCCTAGCATTTGATTGATTCTTCTTGAAGGAAAGGAATGGCAATCTACATATAAGGCCTTATTAATACTCAAATCCAATCCTAATCGCATTCTTAATGCTCATCCTAATAGGAGAAGAAAAAAAGCTCATTAACATAACTATCAACAAGAACAATGATAAACAAAGCATAGAATCAATATGCTGAAAAAGAATGGCATAATCATTGAGTTTCATGCTTACTTGGAGCAGCATAGATGCCTTTGCACAATGAATGCCTCATTGAGGCATTGTAATGAGCCAGTGGCAACAATGACATCTTTGATGCCATCACTACCCATTAATGACCATCTGCCATCTTTAAAACCATTAATGGCATCATTGAAGCCTACGAAGGAACAAAAACCATGTCAACTATCACCAACACCAACTATCAAATTTAATGGCAAGACTCTAGCATAAACAAAGAACAACATTTTTAAATGAGGACTTCCAAGTTCCAACTTGATCTAACCACATTTTCTATTGCACATGTTTATAATTTCCTAATTCTCCATTCATCTTAGTTTGATTTCATAAGCATATTGCAAACATTAGCATAAATTGTATTTTAGATAGGCTTGTATCATAATTTGCATAATTCTCTATTCTTGCACTGATTGATGATATTTGAAAATCACAGGATTGAAGATCGAGGAGAAAAGAAAAGAAGGAATTGAAGAATTTGAGTTGAAGGTTTGAACTCAGGAGACTTGCAAACCCTACGCTCCAGCTTAACAAAGCAAAACAAATTTGTCCTACATCAACAATCAATGACCTCCTCTAATTCATTTATTAAGCCCCTTCACTTAAAACCACCTTTACACATCCTCCATAGCACATTTAAGTCTCTCTCCCCAATTTCAACAAAGCCACCCCCATCATGGATGCGCATTTTACCACACCTAGATCCCTCTACCAATTAACAGCCACCAACTCAATTCCAAGACATCATCATTAAATCTCAACACATTTACCCACAACCATAATTGTTGGAACACCTCTCCCTCCTTCCCTTTTTACCCCTCTCCACCTCTATATAAGGTCATCCATTCCATCCTTCAAAATCATCTTTGGGTATCCTATCTCTTGAGTATTCTAAGAGATAAAGGGAGGTCCTAAAGACTACCTAAGTCTAAATTTTAAGCGTTGAAAGGGAGTTACTTCACTATCCTTCAATTGTTAATCCACCGTCATTTTATTTCAACACTCTTCAATTGTCAATTAACCGTCATTTTATTTCACCATCGTCATCCCATGCCACCATTAGAGGAGATTCTTGGGAGCATGCCGAGGAAGAAGGAGGCCACGGGAGGTGGACGTGTACTACTGGAGGATCATCTTCATCACCCGAGCTCCATCTTCATTCTCATAAGCTTCCTTTGATCTTGTTTTATTTTTTTAGTAGCATGTTATGTTAAGCCTCATTCTAGTTTGGTTATCTCATGAACCTTTTTCATTATTGCTCTTATCTCCTTGTGTTGTAAGCACTTGATTTGGAATAAAATGAAAAGCATGTTTCTTATTTTTATTTTGTTTTGATTCCCTCGAACATGTGAACTTGGTTGGTGTTTGATTACAAGCCACCAACCGTGGTGCTTGTGAGCTCACTCACCAACACTTTTTTATAGTATCTAATTTCATAGATTGATTTGAGTAGGTGGCATCATCTCTTGTGATATTGATTCGTGACTGTATTTTCATTTCATACTCATATATCAAAAAGATAAAAAAAAATCTCAAAAGTGAAAAATACAAAAAGAAATAAAAGATACTTTAAGGTTGATTTAAGACACCGAACCCTCTAAAACAACCCGTATACTCTATAGTTGTAATTTATAAATTTTAAAAGTTAAATACTTGAATTGTACTACAATGATTCAAAGTCTATCTTTTACAAGAAAGGAATTCACTACTCAACCAATGGCTACATGTTTGCAAAACTATAGGCTATCTTCCCAAAGCATACACAACCTCCCCACCAATCTCTTGGGCTATCTGTATGATGTGGTGCAAAGCCATCGTAGAAACTGAACAGAAAGCTTCTGGATTATCTAGAAGGTTAGCCACAGCAAAATAACAACTTATTAAATGAACAATCAATGACGGATACAATAGCGAGTGTTTCAGAACATTAATTGATTAACAGGTAACTTACTGCAGTAGTCATTCTCTGGGATAAAGAGAATGTAGAACATCCACTGCACTCCAAGTCTTCAAGCCTAACAATTCACAACACAATTTAAGTTCGCAAACGAAGCTGGCGTGTTATAAATATTTTTTTAAATAAATAGATATAGAGGGAGAAAGAAAGAGGATAAATATACCTTAAAATTTAAATGATCCACGATATGGATAATTGAACAACCACCATCACAAGGACAAATTAAAGATCCACGATATAGCTTAAGTTCTTCACTCGTAGGTAGCATTCAAAATTCTTTATGATGCACATAACAATCTCTATTCTTGATTTTGTTGTGAAAGCAAATCCTTGATCATCATCTAGACTAAGCAATGCCTAGATCCTCCAATTAAGTGTGAAATGCAAGGTCCAATCAAGTGACACATCTATTCTTTTTCTTCAATTGTGCGGAACCAATTTGAGATCGTCAGTGAATCCAAGCATCCCACTGCAAGAAAAATCAACTTCTGACATCAATCTCCAGTGCTAATATACTTATTATGACGATGATGATGATGATAACTAATCAAAATTAGAGTAACCTCTCGAAACAAGCCATGGACTTCCAAAGAAGGTGTTACAGAGAAAAATTATGACTCCTATAACCATACGCATAGCAAAAGCACAAATATAAACATGTACAGATCCAAATTGCTGCCAACAATATACCATGAGCCTGCAAAAGACAAGAACTTGGATTACTTCGTAAATACGTGAGATAACTTACATCCATCGTACTATTTTATCATTACAACTAAATCGAGGACTTATTTGAAACTAAAAACTAATTACAGTGAGCACAAGGATATATTCGTTAGGCATATCCATGTAAGTTGTACTATTCTAGATATTAAATAGTCCAGTATCAATACACTATCATCCCCCTACTCCAAACCGGAGATTTGATTTTACATTGAACTTTATGAACTAAGATAAGGTCGGTGTTAATAATTTCTCTTTTTAATCTTGTTGCTTAATATTCTTTAAGGATTTATATATAAATATATTTCTGTAAATTTTTAATAAGATGTATATATTTTTATGTATTTGATATTTACATATATATATCCCATAAAATTACTCCATTGAAGTCATACACTTCTGTTTCGTAAAATCTAATTATAAAAATTTAAAAAGAATAAAAATTTATATATGTCTCTTTATATTTATCTTTTTAAATATTCCAACTCTTCTCGATTCCTTCCTCCTCCTACTCCCTGTACTCTTTTTCCTCCATCATCGACCTCTTCCTCCATGAGACAAATCTGATCTTGCTCAGAGATGACCTCTTCCACACCTTCTCATCCACCACCTCATTCTAGCACCACCTCCAAGCCCAAACGCCCATCTCGCCCAACTCCCTCCTTCTATACAACCTCCCCTCCCCTGACCTCATCGACCCCCCCATCAACCCCTCCCTCCACCCCGTTGAGCCCATCCCCAATCTCTCCTCACCCTATCACTGCCTCTCCTCTCCCGCGACCTCGATCGCTGCATCCTTTATAATTCCTTGGTTGGAGGGGGTGAGATATGCGTGACGTAATATAAAGTGCAGAAAAAAAACAGATAATCTCACAAAATTAAGCAATCACATAATAGGCACAAATATTTTTAGGTGGAAACTAAAATCGGGTGAAAACCACCACCTAACCCTCTCAAGTTAGGATTTCCCGATCAACCTAGTTGATCAAATCTAGTAAACCCAGTCACTTAAACGAGGGTGAGTGAACCTCAATTACAACCACACTACTTAGACCGAGGGTAGTGTTCCTCAAAGCCCCTTCTCTTCACAAGAAGGAATTTGTCTCGTGAAGGAGACAGGAATTCGCAAAGCGAATACCCAATCAAAGACAATATAAAGTACAACAATCCTATAGAGCCTCAAATATTTAATCCTAGCTTCTATAGGAGTTAGGAAACTTCCTTTTGGTGGAAATGCGTCAATGTGACGACGCGAATGTGTGAACCACGCTTTAGCACAACAGCACTCTCGTAACGTCGGCGGGAGAGCGGGTGCACAACAGGATGAAGCTCTTAGGTGAAGAGAGTGCTTGTATAGCTAGAGCTTCTCTATTTGATCTTCTACTTCTTTTTGACACAAGTAAGTGGAAATATTCTAGCAAGGGTGTGTCTTGGGGTCTCTCTCTAAGCCAAGGGGTCCTCCTCTATTTATAGAGGTCCTAGGAAGGCTTTGGAAGGCCTTGGAAGGCTTCCATAGCCGTTGGGTGCAAAGCCAAAGAGAATTAGGCCGTAGTCAGAATTAATCATGATTCTGACAGGGTCATCAGACGTCTGGTCTTGACATCAGACGTCTGGAAAACTTGTTTAAGACGTCTGGGAACTAAGTCAGACATCTGATTTTAGGCGAGTTTCCTTACTGACTTGAATCAGACCTAAATAGGGTTCTAGTGAAAGTCCATCAGATGACACACAGGACGTCTAGCACATGGTCTGGACGTCTAGAAACCTATTTGTTCTCTGGAAATGGATTCTCAACGAGTCTAACGGCTATAAAATCTCTGAAGGAAGATTTTAGGTAAGTCGAGGCAAAATGGTCATGTATCAAATGTCTGGAGTCCTCTACGGACGTCTGATATGAGGCTAACGATCATTTCCTCAACGTTTGCTAAGGAAGCTAATGGTCCACTAATTGGGTGTCTGGCAAAGGCATCAGATGTCTCCTAAGACGTCTAGACTAAGGTCTGGATGTCTGATTTCATCAAACAGAACTAACTAAGTCCAGCCTAAATAATCGGACGTCTGAGTCAACAGTCAGACATCTTAAAAGTTTTTATCAGACATCTGAAATTCAGATTAGACATTTGAAAAGGCTATCTGATCCCTATTTTGGTTTTCTAAGTTCTCTATAGAAAACCTAAGTATCCTAGGGTAGTGTAGGTGTTCCTAGGACTACTTTAAGGATCTCTTGAGGCTCTTTAACTGATATTCTAAGAAACAAAAAGAGCAAGGATATAAAGACAAAAGTACATAGAAAAAGATAAACATAAATCTATCATATTCTTTTTGTCCTTCCATCTTCAAGCTTTCACTCCTCGCGAAGCTCCTCCGTCTTTGTCCAACTCCTCCAATTCTCCATGGATGTGAGCTAGAACTCCGTCTAAACACTTGTCTCAATTTGCAATTTTATCTGAAAATTAGGACTCAAAAGCAAATGTTAAAAGACACGTGTTTTGTTATCATCAATATAAACGATCGTAGTGCTCTAGCACCAACACCCTCCACCTTAAGCAGCACTCCCTTCTCCACTTTGTCGATGACCCCAAGCTCCTCTGGCACTCCCTCCGCAATGCCAGGCTCCACGCTCCCAACCTCCACCACAGGGTCATCCTCTCCGCATGGCTCCACTACGAGCACAGTGAGGATGAGCTCGAGCACCCAGCTCCTCCTCCTCCGTCCTCGCGACCTATGGTGGCCCTTGTAACGAGCGCGTGTCGGACAAGACGTCTGGGATCACATCTAGACGTCTGACCAGACGTCTGGGATCGTTTCCAGACGTCTGGAAATCAGTTATTTTGGCACGAGTTGTCGTCTGCACGCCTCAGCGCGCAGGCCCGCGAATATCCGATATTCTCTGCGGCCGCAGACGCTCTGCCGCGTCTCTCCCTCCTCCTCGCGTGGCCTTAAAAAGGCCTCGCCTCCCCTCCCGTCATCTCCACCGTCTCCTCCTTCTTCTCCTTCAGCCAGTGAGCGTGAGCGTGAGCGCGAGGGCGGCAGCGGCGGCCGCAGTGAGCGCGGAGGAGGTGCGGCGTGCCAGAGCGGAGCTCTGCCGTGAGGGCGAGCTTGCCAGAGCGGCTTGGCCGGCCAGCGGAGGGCGTAGGGGGTGTGGAACGACGCGGAGAGGGACCTGCTGCGGTCTGAGCAGCAGACGCGCGAGGTGCGATGCAGGCGGCGTCGCGAGCGGAGGCCGAGCGGTGCCCTGTTCTGGAAAAATTTCCAGAATTAGACGTCTGGGTCTATAGCCAGACGGCGAGGGAGACGTCTGGAAGATCATACAGACGTCTGAAAGGTGAGTATTCTGCTTTCTTCTTCCTTCTTGTCGACTGACCGTACTGAGGGAGGGAGTTGGCTGTGCGCAGGCTCGCTGATTCGCCATCCTTCGCGAATCAGACGTCTGGAAGTTGTACTAGACGGCGGGAGTGACCTCCAGACGTCCGGGGTGACCATCGGACGTCTATGAGCTAAGCCAGACGTCCCCGCAGACTTCTGGACATCTGGGAAACCACGCTGAGCAGGTAATTCTCTGATCCACTTTTTAAGACGTCTGGAAGAAGTTCCAGACGTCTGATTTTACACAGTGTCATCGTTTTCGACCCGTTTAGGGCCCGTTCGGGCTCCGTTTTCCGCGATTCGAGTTGCGTTCTTTTCAGAATTAATTCCTCTACCCGTCTACAGTAGCTATACACTGTTTTGAGACTTTCCTTGTGTTTGATCCTTGTGATAGGACCTCGTTCAGTTGCAGTCTTGGGAGTCGCGGAGGCACGTGGGATTCCCGATCACGCTCCCATTACTCCCGTTGTACCTGGTAGAGTGGCTTTAAGTTATTAAAATCTGTTAAATTATGAAACCATAAATAGAACCTAGGACATTGCATGAACCCTAGGAATGAGAAATAGATGGAATGATAGCCCCTAGGTGTTGCATGAATCCTAGGACTGGAAAACTAGATTGTATGATAGATCCTAGGACATGGCATGAATCCTAGGATGGGGAAAACTAGTGGAATGTATAATACTGCAGTCTTGGGAAATGGAAAGAGATATAAAGCTGCCTGTAATTTGAATTAACAGCTGCCTGTTGTGAATAGATAACGTGGTTGAGAACATGGATTGTAAGAATGTGAAACTGGAAAGTGAAACCTGGATGTTTGAGTAAAAAGGATGGAACCCTACGAGGAAGTAGGAGTAGAACTCCTGGAAAGTGAATGGATTAGTTTGGGGAAGTGAGCTGGCCCTTGAGTACGGAGTACCAAGGAGAGCGACTGTCCCCCTGTTTAGTGCAGAGCGGAGCCAGCCGCCCCAGGGACCCGGGGTTAGGACTGGCCACTCTGTACCGACTTGCTGGCCCTCGCGTACGTAGTACCGAGGAGAGCTACTAGTGTAGGGAGGTACTAACTACCCCACGGGCCCCGGGGTTCTGCTAGCCTCCCACACCGACTTGTTAGGCCCGCTGGGGCAAACCAGGGTAGTCAGGCGAGGGTGCGCGGACTGTGGAGGGGCAAGGCCCCGGTTTGGTTACTGTGGAGGGGTTGGACCCCTGTTACTGAGAGGGCTTTGCCCTGGACTGGTTCCGTGCTGTGCTTTGGGCGCACCCGTTAACGGAAACGACTGACCGCATGCCAGTACGGGTTAGCTACCTGTGCGTTTATCGCGCGTGCCGTAGTCACCGTTACGTCTGTCAGTGACCTTAGAGTGGTTGACTGAGGGTAGGATCACCACGGGGGACTCTCCCGGCCAGGAGAGCACCACGTGCTACTTCTACTTTTTGGAAAAGACTGCAATCAAGATCGTTCCCACGAGGAACATTTGAGATCAAGTAAAAGATCTGAGGAATAAATGAAATAGCGAGAAAATTGAAAGATGTAACAAAGAAAGTAATAGAACATAACAGCTACTGTACACTCTACTGTTGCCTTTAGTTTTAGTTGCCACTCTACTCAGCGTTTTGCTGACGTGTTACACTCGTTACCTTTTTCAGGACCAGGTGTTGAGCAGCCAGGGTCAACGGCTGCAGAGGACGCTGGGCCGAGTAGGGTCCAGTAGAGTTACCACTGTCTTTGTACCTCTTTCGTTTCTATTTTAGTGAGTAGTTCTTGTTTCCGCTGTACTTTCTTTACCTGCAGTTCATGTTGTATGATAAGTGTTGTTCTACTGTTGTGGTGGTATCTATTGTAGTAGTTCTTTCCTTACTGCTGTACTTTCTTACTGTTAGTTATATTCATGCTGAATGTGGTTTATTTTACTGCTCTTTTGGTTACTTCCTCGTTGGACGACTAGGTCTTGGGATTAGTCGAGTCGGTCCGGTTCTCGTGTCTCGTAAGGACTCGGGAATCGGGTCGTTACAGCCCCTCCATCAAGTGCCCCCACGTCGCGTTGCTCCCCAGCAACTACAACCCCGAGATCGCCCTCATGCCTTACCCTTGCCGTCGATCCCCCCCACCGGATGCCCAACTCGTTGCTAAGGAAGAGGAAACCTAGGTCGATGAGGACAAGGGAGGGGAAAAGGGAGGCAACATCATGTTCTGCATCGAGGACAAGGAGGTCCCATGCCTTTGGGAATGAATCGTAGCACTCTCGAGGCCATTCCGCGTAATGATATACGGAGGATTCCTGGAGTCACGGTGGGAGAGGATCGCCTTCTCCCAAAACAGGGTCAGTGATGGAGGAAGAGGAGTACTAGCAGGAGGAAGGGGGAAGAGGAGTTGAATAAATAAAAAGATAAATATAGGAAAAAATATATAAATTTTCTCTTTTTTTTTACATTTTCTATTAAAACAGACCAGGAGCATACGACTTTAACGGAGTAATTTTATACGAATATATATATAAATATCAAATACATAGAAATATATACATCTTATTGAATATATATATATAAGCCCATTTTTCTTATTATATTCTTGAATTTGTACAACAATTATTGTACCTATTCATATGACATGCCATGGATATCGTATCGATTTCATATATCCATAAAAGGTTGATAAGCATAAAATAGCACATACTATGTCATCCTTGCATATCTTTCCATTGGTTTAATTCTTTAAAGAAATTTAACATAGATGACTTGATTCATTTTGTATTAATAGCACATTTGACCTGTAATTAACAAGACATGAGAGAGTAGCTACATCTTTAGCAGGCTCATATATAAAATCATATCCATCTTGAAGGCTAGACCTTTTTAGGCTCGGCGGGGAGCTTCTCAAGCTCCTACACCTGTTGGAGCTACCGCTGCGTCGACTGGGGGCGGAGGCGCGGGCAGGGCAAGCTACGCAGAGGAGTCCTGATACTGGAAGCCTTCCAGTATCAGACGTCTGGAGGGTCGACCAGGCGTCTGTAGAGGCAACAGGACATCCAGAACTAAAGTCGGACGTCTAAAAGCATCATATCGTGCGGAGGTGCGTGTTCCCTAAGCTACTTTCCGCCATGCAGACCGTAGCATAGGAATGTTGGGCTGAGAATGGGTCTACAACTTCGTACGCAGGTGAAGGGCATTAGAAAGGCATGCGGTGCACTTTTCCAGGTACTTTTGGACATATGACCATATCGCCAGACGTCCGACGGCACTTTCAGACAACCAGAGGCATAGTCCAATGTCTAGAACTTCCTTCAGATGGTCACAGAGGGATCCAGACGTCTGAGGAACCCGCAGGAGATACAAGGTAAGATCTGATGTCTTTTAAGATGTCTGGGACTAGTCCCAGATGTCTGATTTTGGATAGTAACCGTGTTTTTGGCTCGTTCAGGGCTCGAACGGAATCGGATTTCCGCAAACGAAGTACCGTTGTTTTCCACTCGAGTTTCTCTACATGTTAGTGTAGAGTACCTACTGTTTTGAGCTCATCTGATGTAAATTAGTCGTTAGTACAAGTTACTAGCCGGTGGCGTGTTTAGGGCCCGCAGAGACGACGAGATCTGCAGTGCAGGCCCCCATTCCTCCCGTGATACCCGGTAGAGTAGTTTAATTCAATTGTTAATATTTAAATAAGAATGTGCTTGTTTGGAATAATTAGATCGAACTCTAGAATGTGGAATGAACCTTAGGGTAGAAATGTATGAGCCTGTTTTGAGCTATACTGTTTACTTGAGTGCATGTTTAAAATAAATTACTAGAAATGGTATTAGTGTAATTATAAGATACTGTTTTAGACATGAAAACACGAGCTGCCTGTATGTAATGGAAAATTGAGAATTGGATAGTGTAATCCGGATATTGACAATGAGATGAAAATGAGTATGAACCCTATGGGGAATTAGAAGTAGAACTCCTGTGTATGAAAGGAATCTAGTATGTAGATGGAAAGTGAGTTGACCCTTGTGTATATGGTACCAAGGAGAGCAACTGTCCCTTTTAATGTAGAGGGGGAGTTAATCGCCCCTTGGGTTGAGACCCGGGGTAGGATTGGTCACTCTACACCGACTCTTGTTGGCCCTCGCGTACGTGGTACCGAGGTGAGCTACTAGTGTAGGGAGGGAGCTAGCCGCCCTACAGGGTCTGGGATTAGGACTAGCCAACCTACACCGACTTTTAGGCCCTCTGGACAAACCGAGGTAGTCGGACGAGGGTACGCGGACTATGGAGGGGCGAGACCCCTTTTTGGTTCTAAGGGGCGAGACCCTTGTTCTGAGAAGGCAAGATCCTATACTGTTCCGTGCTGTACTTTAAGCATACCTACTAACGGAAACGACTGACCACGTGTCAGTGCAGGGTAGCTACCCGTGCGCTTATCACGGGTGTCGTAGTCACCGCTACGTCGCGACAGTGACCCCAGGGTGGTTGACTGGGTGTAGGACTACTGCGGGGGACTCTTCCGACCAGGAGAACACCATTGTACCTTTTACACCACAGAAAAGGCTGCAATCAAGATCGTTCCCACGATGAACAAGCAAGATCAAGAAATACTTGGATCCTTTATGAAATAAATGAACCAGAAATACATAAATGAGATAAATAGAAATGAGAATAAAACCTGGTCACTTGTTTTACCTTACTTGCACATAATTAATGTAAACATCACTCTACTCAACATTCGCTGACTCTGTCTTTTCGTAACGCTGTTCAGGACCAGGAGTTGAGCAGCCCAAATTTCCGACTATAGAGGGTGCTAGGCCCAACCAAGCCCAACCGTAATCGTTTCTTTCCAGCTCTTTTATTTTTCTGTTGTTGTATTGAGTAATAGACATCTATTTTACTGTTCCTGTTACTTTCTGTTTCCTTTCCGTTGTTGTTGTTGTGGTAGCATGTACTATTTTGAGACAGTTTACTTTACTTTCCTTTACCGTTTCGCTTTTCCTTATGCTTAGTTATAATGCATGTGTAGATGTGGTATTATTTCTTGCTTTTAGTTATTTCTCATTAGACGACTAGATCTTGAGATTAGTCGAGGCGAACCGATCTCGAATCTTGTAGAGATCTAGAAATCGAGTTGTAACATACCTAATCCCACAATAGTAATATTTTGTCCAATTTGATTTGCATGTGACCATGATTCTTGACATTCTATTCAAAAGGGTCAAACTTTCTTTTCATGAGTATGCATAACTTAATTACCTCAATGATGATAATGATTAAACATCTAAACCAAGTATATCAGTCATATTCGTTCAATGCCAATTTTAGTTACTTATCTACAGCAATCCACTTGTATAATTATACTTTTCTTAATTATCAATGGTATCTCAAATTTTATTTATACCCTACTTTGATAAATGGATATGTTGACTAGGCATCAATGTATAATAAATGATCGTGCACCAAATATTACAGATTGTAGCTTTGTTAGTTCTAGAAGCAACTGTAGGAAATAGAACAAGAGATGCCAACATTCTACGAGCAATGATCACATTGGTATGCAAACCCTCTTTTTTGGTTTTCTTCTTTCAAATTGGTCGATGATGATTCATTTGATAATTGTCTCCACAATCAGTGGCAATTTTCTAGACTTGTAAAGGCAATGGATCACTCGGTGTACGTTTCCTTACGAGCATTTGAAGGCATGATGCTTGGCATCATGTGGAGAGATGATGAAACGGTTAGACTTGAAAAAATCATGGCACAAAACCACAAGGAAAGCTTTTAACTTGGATAACAAGTGTACCTTTTAGTTTCTTGAAAATAAACATTCCACGTAGGAGCATTAGAGTCAGATGTTTCATCGTCTACTCAGGCACGAGGGCAAATGCATGCTCCTACGTGTCAACAGCATGGGAAACAATGCAAGAAATGGAAGATCAAAGCCCCTTTTCGTCGTAAAGATCGACACCTCCTTCCTACGAAAATGGGGAACTTGCGATTGATGGTGAAGTGTGGGGATTTGGAATTGACGTGGGTAAATTATGGTCCAAACAACAATGGTATAATACTTGGCTTGATCACATATCTCACCACCTTACTAGCATTGCCAACAATAGGAGAATGGTGAGCTCTCCAAATTGCTTCCATTACATTACATTGCAACCTGCCACAACACTCTGGGTAAGAATGCGTGAATTCCAACGCAAACCCTAAAGAACTTATAAAAATCTTCTAACTGAAAACTTTGATCTAGAGAGAATCAATATCCTCTTTGCCATTTTTAACTGCCATTACTATTCCAAGGCTGGGATATTATCCTAATTGCACACCCACAAAATTTTCATCCCTTTGCAAAAATTGTGGCAGATAGATGGATAGATATAACAGCTTAAAGCATTAAAATTAAATTTACCGAAATAAATGCGACGATTGGAGTAAAAATATCATATGAAATTTTGATTGCCTCCCATATCTCAATCTTCTTCGGGCCAATTTCGGTTCGAGGCTCTACCATTGTCACAGATCCCTGTAGAATTTACCCTCACAAAAGTTTTATATGCGTTCTGTTGAGAGATTGATTATCTACACTTAGCGTTATTATATTTATAGGCAACGTCTGGGACAAGGGAATGGCTTGATTCGCAGATGGCGTGGATTTCTAACTGTTACCGTGAAGAATGTGGTTTGGATGCATCGAATATGGTTGAGACATGTCAGAAATGTGATGCCTATAATTGTGATAAATCTTCTTGGCCTTAAAACGTTGAGACTGGTACCCGAATAACCTATAGGAGATGTCATTGAATATATGATCGTAAGGATGCATGTACAAAAAAAAATCAATTGTAAGTAAAATATAATATAAGAAGGTCTAAATGTAATTTTTATTTGATGTAGTTTTATTTTACATGAAAAGGTTCTAACCAATAGTGGGATCTATCACTATTTAATTTTAATAATGGAATTATTTTATGTTTATGTAAAATTAGGATATCATGTTTGAAATCATTTTATATAAGTATAAAATTATTTTATATTAGTTTAAAATAATCGGATCATTTTTGAAATCACTTTATACTTTTAAAATAATTTTATATAAAAATAAAATTGAAGATAATTTTACATAGATAAAAAATCATCAAAAATAAATTATCACCAATGTATAATTATTTTACACCTATATAAAATCATCAAAAATAATTTATCACAAATACAAGATAATTTATCATCAACATAAAATAATTTTATACCTATATATTTTAATTTAAAATGATAATTATTTTTCAATGCGTTGAAATCTACTATTTTACATTCTTTCATTTTCTTAACATAAATTATCCATCGTCAAGCAAGAACGATATCCACATATCTTACATTGTAAAATATTTACCTATAGTAAATTTTGAAATATATATTTGTGGGGGCATAGTTTCAACGGATGCAGATTCTTGTAAGTGACTTTTGCTGCTTGTTTTTTATAATTTTTGAAGGATAATCTTATTAAAAAGGAAAAGTATATGATACAAAAGGACACATTCTAACGAGAAAGAAGTGGAAGAGAAAATTCTTGCACCCACGAGAGGGAGGAAGTCAAAACTCAGAAAAAAACACAAAAAAGAAAATAATAGAAGAAGAAAAAGAAAGTGTCCCACAATTGAAAATCAAACGTCTTCTGAAATGACACTTCACTTTTTGGGTAGGATAAGATATTTGGAGTATTCACCAGACGTCTATCCAGACGCCTGAATGGAGAGTCAGATATCTGAAAGTAAGAAAGACCGTACGTTATTTTTCCTTTCCCGTGCATGCGACACACACCTTTTCCCCCCCTCCGACCTCCTCACCAAACCCTAACCCATCTTTATTTAAACCCCCACACCCTTCCTCTTTCTCCCCATTACCACCAACCATCACCTCCATCTCCTTTCCTTCCTACCGGCAGCCATCTTCCTCCCCCACCTCCAGCGTAGCGAGTGGAGAGAAAGAAGAGAGACGGGACACAGAGAAGGAGAGGACAATGTGAGCAAGGAGCGAGAGCGTGGGAGAGAAGTAGGCAGAGGGGATGTAAAGACCTGTCCCGCTTTTACCTTTTAAGACGTCTGGAGTCTCAGTTAGACGTCTATCCAGACGTCTGGACCATTTCCTAGACGTCTGAAAATGAAATTTTTGTATGCGTTCTACGCTCTGCGCACGGGCGGCGCGTATAACTTCCTATCTCTCTCTCCTTTCTCCTCCTTCCTACCCGAACCCTAAACCCACAGCCTTTATAAAAGGCCACCCTCCCCTCCTCTCCTCTCCACTCCACACACCACCATCTCCACCTCATAGCTCGGCGGAGCAGCGAGAGGAGACGAGCGAGGGAGCGCGTGAGAGCGAGGAGGAGGAGAGTGTGGGAGAAGGAGGAGGCCGAGGTCAGGAGCGTCAGTGGAAGCTTGTCGGAGCGCGCACGGCCACCGCGGCACGTGCGGGAGGAGGGAGTTCGGAGCGACGTCCTCGACCACTTGCAGTAGCTGAAGCTATGGCAGAGCGAGAAAAAGTGCGGCGAAGCATGGTGAGGAGCGTTGGGAGCACATTCTGATACTGGAATTTTTCCGGTATCAGACGTTCGGAGTGAAGTCCGGACGACTGGCTGAGCATCTGGATGTCTGGAGTCAACACCAAACGTTTGAAAGCACCTTTATCATGAAGGTACGTTTTTTTTGTGGTTATGGCCATGCAGGCCTCATCGCAAAGAGATTTGTCGGCCTAATTTTGGGGTGGCTGCTCTGTCGTACGCAGGAGTAGCCTTGGGAAGGTGCGCGGAACGTCCTCCCACGCACTTTCGGACGTCTGATCAACTCACCAGACGACCGGAGGTGCTTCCAAACGACCGAAGGATTGGTCCGACGTCTGGAACTGCTTTCAGACGGTCGCAGGGGAGTCCTGGACGTCTGAGGACACCGCAAGAACTTGAGGTGAGGTTCTGTATCTTTTAAGACATCTGGACGTATTTCTAGACGTCTGATTTTGGTTAGTAGACACGTTTTTGACCCATTTGGGGTCCGATCGGGATTCGTTTTATGCAAACGAAGTATCAATAGTTTCCTTGCGAGTTTCTCTACATATTAGAAGCCTTTGTACACTGTTTTGAATCCTCCTTTGTGATGTGTTCCTTGGTTTAGGGTCTCGATCTACTGCGTGTTTGGGGCTCGCAGAGGCGCCTGGGTTTGCAGTTCAAGCCCCCATTACTCCTAGATTGTCTAGTAGAATGGTCTACTTCTGTTAATTATATTAAATAAGAATGTGCTTGTGAAATTAGCCAAGTGAAACCCATAGGATGTGGCATGAACTCTAGGACAGAGAAATGAATGAACCCGTTGTACTGTATGATTGTATTTTTATACATGATTAAGTTAAACTGCTAGCAATTGCCTGTGATATAATTATAAGCTGCCTGTTAGAGCATGAGTTACCTAAGATAAATGAACAATTACCTGTGAAACCATTAGTTGCATATATTGAATTATGGAAACACGAGCTGCCTGTATATAAATGAGCACTGAATTGTGAATAATGGAATCAGGATCGGAATAATGTGGTGAACATGAGCATGAACCCTACGGGGAATTAGGAGTAGAGCTCCTGTGGTCAGATGGAAATCTGGAATGTAGATGGAAAGTGTGCTGGCCCTTGAATACGTGGTACCGAGGAGAGAGACTGTCCCCTTTTTGTGTAGAGCGGAGCTAGCCGCCCTTGGGTTGGGACACGGGGTTAGGATTGGTCACTCTACACCGACTTCTTTTGGCCCTCGTGTACATGGTATCGAGGCGAGCTACTAGTGTAGGGAAGGAGCTAGCCACCCCACGAGGTCCGGGGTTCAGCCAGCCACCCTACACCGACTTGTTAGGCCCTCTAGGCAAACTGGGCTAGTCAGATGAGGGTGCGCGAACTGTGGACGGACGAGACCCCTGTTTGGTTCTGAGGGGCTAGACCCCTACTTCTAAGAGGGCTAAGCCCTATACTGTTCCATGCTGTACTTTAGGCATACCCGCTAGCGAAAACGACTGACTGCGTGTCAGTGCGGGGTAACTACCGTGCGCTTATCACGCGTGCCGTAGTCACCGCTACGTCTTGATAGTGACCTCGAGGTGGTTGACTAGGTGTAGGACTACCATGGGGGACTCTCCCGGTCCGGAGAGCACCATGTATACCTTCTACTCTTCGGAAAAGACTGCAATAAAGATTGTTCCCACGAGGAACATGCAAGATCAAGAAAATCTAAAAGTTTGAGGAAAAGGGGTGAAAAGGAAATGCATGTAAAATAAAATAACTAGAAAAGAGAATTAAACATGTTTCTTTTACTACTTTAAATAGTATAGTTATCACTCTACTCAGCGTTTGCTAACTCTGTCTTTTTCATAACGCTGTTCAGGTCCAGGAGTTGAGCAACCCGAGCTTCCGGCTGCGAAGGGTGCTGGGCCCAGTCGAGCCTAGCCGTAGTTTTCTGCACTCATTGTTATACCCCTTTTTCTGTTGTAGTGAGTTTCAGACTTCTAGTTACTGTTGTGTTACTGTTGCTTTCGTTTCCGTTCTTTCTGTTGTTATGGTGGTATGTATTAGAACATCAGTTTTTACTTTCCTTTACTGCTTAGTTATATTGCATATGTGAATGTGGTTTACTTTTCTGTTTTTTGGTTATTTCTTGTTGGACGACTGGGTCTTAGGATTAGTCGAGACAAGTCGGTCTCGGGACCTGTAGGGATCCGGGAACTGGGTCGTAATAGGGGAGCTCGCGAGTGCACGGCCGAGAGCTCGTGCGAGGAGAGGAATTGTACGAGGAGGAGCTCGCGAAGGGGAGCTTCGCGACCTCCTGAGGCTACTAGCATAGCAGCTGCAGGCAACGCAGAGGAGTCCGCATTAAGAAGAAGCTCGCGAGAGAGTTCTGCGTACTGGATATTTTCCAGTATCAGACGTCTGAAGCATCTCCCAGACGTTTGGAGTAGCAGAGGGACGTCCAGAGCTGAAGCCGGACATCTGAGAGCACGCTTAAAGGTTCCGACCCTACCAGGAGGGGGTGACGTAGTAATTGAGGAAATAAAATAGAAACAATCTCACTAAATAACAATCGCACAAAGAACACAAGAATTTATAGGTGGAAACCCAAACCGGGTGAAAACCACCACCTAACCCTCTCGAGTTAGGATTTTCCGATCAACCAAGTTGATCAAAATCCACTAAATCGAATCACTTTAAACGAGGCTGATTCAACCTCAATACAACCACGCTACTTAAATGAGGGTAGCGTACCTCAACCCCTTCTCTCCACGAGAAGGATTTTGTCTCGCGAAGGAGACGGAAATTCGCAAAGAGAATACCCAACCAAATAACAAAGATAAAAGAAACAACAAGTCCTATAGAGCCAACAAAGTAATTTTTAACCTAAGCTTCTATAGGAATTAGGAAACTCCCCTTTGCAAGGAGTGCGTCGAGTTGATGACGCGGTGTGTGAGCCACGCGACGGCGCAACTTCGCTCTCGTGAACTACGGCGGGAGAGTGGGTGCGCAACAGCTTGATGCTCTCAAGAGAATGGAGCTTGAGCTTGGAGAGCAAGAGCTAGCTAGGACACAAGAGAGTGGAAAGTGTAATACAAATTGTTTCTTGTGTATCTTGGTGTCTCTAGGTGTGTCTCTTAGTGTGTGTGTGTGTGTTGCAAAGGTTCCCCTCTATTTATAGAGGCCTTAGGAAGTCTTTGGAAGGCTTAGGAAGTGTTCTATAGCCGTTGGGAACAAAGCCCAAGAGAATCAGCCCGAAATCAGGAACAATCATTGTTCTGACGGGCTTATCAGACGTCTAATTCTTGCATCAGACGTCTGGAAGTTCACTTTAAGACGTCTGATTTCAAGGTCAGACGTCTGATTTTGGGCGGGTCTCTTCCTGACTTGGATCAGATCTAAACAGGGTTTTTGTGCAAGTCCATCAGAGGACATATAGGACGTCTGGCACTATGTCTGGATGTCTGGAAACCTACTTTTTCGTGGGGATGGATTTGCAACGGCTAGAAAATCTCAGAGATTTTCGGGTCAGTCGAGGCAAAACGGTCAATTATTAGACGTCTGGAAAGTCCTATGGATGTCTGATAAGGCTCTAACGGTCATATTCTTGACTGTACAACAAGAGAGCCAACGGTCCACTAATTGGACGTCTGGCAAAGTCATCAGACGTCTCCTAAGACGTCTGGTCTAAGGTCTGGACGTCTGATTTCATCAGACAGAACACTAAGTCCAGCCTAATAGTTATCAGACGTCTGAAACAACAGTCAGACGTCTTAAAATACTTTATCAGACATCTGGAAATTTTGTTTGAACCCTATATTGGTTTTCTAAGTTTTCTACAGAAAACCTAAGTATCCTAGGGTTGTGCGGGTGTTCCTTGGACTACTGTTAGGGTACTTTGAGGCTCTTTAACATAGTGTTCTAAGGAAATAAAAAGAGCAAGCAAAATAAAGATAAAAGTGCATGAAAGGATTAAACAAAATTCTATCATATTCTTCTTGTCCTTCCATCTTCAATCTAGCGCTCCTCGCGAATCTCTTCTGTTCTCCATCAAGCTCCTCCAATCCATCCTGGATGCGAGCTCGAACTCCGTCTAAACACGTCTACATTTGCAATTGACCTGAAATCTAAGACTTCAAGTGCAAATGTTAAATAACACGTGTTTTGTTATCATCAAAACAAATGATCGTGGTGCTCTAGCACCAACAACGCTTAGTGCCAAGGTATGTATGTCTGCACAGTTTCCGACCATGCAGGCCTTATCGCAAGATGGCGTAGCCGTTTTTGGCTCTGCGCATGCGTACACAGGTGCAGAGCGTTGGAAAGGTACACGGTATGCCCTTCGAGATATTTTTGGACGTTGGGGTACATCGCTAGACGTTTGACTATACCCCCAGATGGCCGGAAGGAGGGTCCGACGTCTAGGACTTCCCTTAGATGATTACAGAGGGGTTCGAACATCTGAGGAAGCCGCAGGAAAGAAAGGGTGACTTCTGATGTCTTTTAAGACGTCTGGGCCTAGTCCCAGACGTCTGATTTTGGACAGTATGTGTGTTTTTTGCCCGTTTAGGACCCAAACAAAATCGAATTTTCGCAAATGAAATACCGTTGTTTTCCGCTTGAGTTTCTCTACGAGTTTGTGTCACTTGTATACAGTTTTAGACTTGGTTGACGTGGTTGGTCAATTGTATAGGTCTTTAGCCAGTTGAGTACGCGAAGCCCGTGGAGGTGACAGGATCTGCGGTTCTCGCCCCCATTCCTCCGGTGTTTTTCGGTAGAGTGGTTTGCTTTAATTATCAAGATTTAATAAAACTAAGAGCATGTTTATAATAACTTAATTGAACCATAGGACGTGAAATGAACTCTAGGGAAGAAACGAACGAATATTGATTGAGCTACACTGCCTTCCTTGAGATGCATATTAAACCAATTTGCTAGTAAATGTATTAGTTTATTGATGTGATGCTTTCTTTAGAAAAACACGAGCTGCCTGTTATACAAATGAAACCCGTAATGTGAATAGTGAGATCTGAATGTTCAAAAATGGAATGAAAGGAATACAAGCATGAACCCTACGGGAAATTAAGAGAACCCTATAGGAAATTAGGAAAATAGAATGAAAGGAATACAAGCATGAACCCTATATATGGAAAGAACGTGGTAAGTAGGCGAGAAGTGAGCTGGCCCTTGTGTATGCGGTATCAAGGAAACCAACTGTCCCATTAGTGTAGAGGGGAGCTAGCCACCCCTTTTGGTTGAGACCTAGGATTAGGCCTAGTTACTTTACACCGACTTCTATTTGGCCCTCGTGTACGTGGTACCGAGGTGAGCTACTTAGTATAGGGAGGGAGCTAACCGCCCCACGGGGCCCGGGGTTAGAACTAGCTGCCCTACACCAACTCTTGTTAGGCCCACTAGGCAAACCGAGATAGTCGGACGAAGGTATGCAGACTATGGAGGGGCGAGACCCCTATTTTGAGAGGGCAAGGCCTTATGTTGTTCTGTGCTGTACCTTTACGCTTACCCGCTAGTAGAAACGACTAACCGTGTGCCAGTGCGAGGTAGCTACTCGTACGCTTATCGCGTGTGCCGTAGTCACCGCTACGTCGCTACCATAGCTGTTGACGTTTTCTGTTCCTACGCTTTTCTTTTTGTAGTAGTGAGTATTTTATTATATGTAATACTATTTTAGTTACCTTTCCACTGTACTTTCTGCTGATGTTGTTGTGATGAACTGTAATATTGTGAGACAGTTCATTCTGTTTCACATAGTGTCTCTTATTATTTTTCTACTTAGTTACATTACATGTGTAATGGTTTAATATTATCTGTTTCTGATTATTTCTCGTTGGACGACTAGGTCTTGGGATTAGTCGAGGCGAGCCGATCTCAGATCCTGTAGGGATCAGGGATTCGATCGTAACAACTTCCTAAAGGGAGAGTTACCCACACTTGTAAATACAACATGCGTCAAGGAGAATAATCTCGAAGAAATGTGCAAACGAGATGGTCGAAATAAGACGACCTGAAGGTCGAAATCGACCACTGAAACACGTCAGAATCTCAACCATAAAAAATCCGTAGTCGCACATGGTTTCTAACAAAATTTAAACTACATGATAAAAACAAGAAAAAAGAAAAGATCAAGTCACTGTTGGTGCTAGAGCACCACAATCATTTGTTTTGATGATAACAAAACACGTGTCGTTTAACATTTGCACTTGGAGTCTTAAATTTCAGGTACCTTGGCACAAAGCGTGGTCGGAAACTGTGCAGACATATGTACCTTGGCACTAAGCGTTGTTGGTGCTAGAGCACCACGATCATTTGTTTTGATGATAACAAAACACGTGTCGTTAAACACTGATTCTCTTGGGCTTTTGTAACGACCCAGTTCCCGAGTCCCTACGAGACATGAGAACCGGACCAACTCAACTAATCCCAAGACCTAGTCGTCCAACGAGGAAGTAACCAAAATTGCAGTAAAATAAATCACATTCAGTATGAATATAACTAACAGTAAGAAAGTACAGCAGTAAGGAAAGAAACTACCACAGTATGTACCACCACAACAGTAGAACAACATTCATAATATAATTTGAACTGCAGGTAAAGAAAGTACAGCGGAAACAGGAACTACTCACTATAACGGAAACAAAAGAGGTACAAAAGACAGTGGTAACTCTACTGGACCCTACTCGGCCCAGCGTCCTCTGCAGCCGCTGACCCTGGCTGCTCAACACCTGGTCCTGAAAAAGGTAACGAGTGTAACACGTCAGCAAAACGCTGAGTAGAGTGGCAACTAAAACTAAAGACAACAGTAGAGTGTACAGTAGCTGTTATGTTCTATTACTTTCTTTATTCACATCTTTCAATTGTCTCACTATTTCATTTATTCCTCAGATCTTTTTCTTGATCTCGAATGTTCCTCGTGGGAACGATCTTGATTGCAGTCTTTTCCAAAAAGTAGAAGTAGCATGTGGTGCTCTCCTAGCCGGGAGAGTCCCCCGTGGTGATCCTACCCTCAGTCAACCACCCCAAGGTCACTGACAGACGTAACGGTGACCACGGCACGCGCGATAAACGCACAGGTAGCTAACCCGTACTGGCACGCGGTCAGTCGTTTCCGTTAACGGGTAAGCCCAAAGCACAGCACAGAACCAGTCCAGGGCAGAGCCCTCTCAGTAACAGGGGTCCAACCCCTCCACAGTAACCAACCCGGGGCCTTGCCCCTCCACAATCCGCGCACCCTCGCCTGACTACCCTGGTTTGCCCTAGCGGGCCTAACAAGTCGGTGTGGGAGGCTAGCAGAACCCCGGGGCCTGTGGGGTAGCTAGTACCTCCCTACACTAGTAGCTCTCCTCGGTACTACATACGCGAGGGCCAGCAAGTCGGTACAGAGTGGCCAGTCCTAACCCCGGATCCCTGGGGCAGCTGGCTCCGCTCTATACTAAACAGGGGGACAGTCGCTCTCCTTGGTACTCCGTACTCAAGGGCCAGTTGACTTCCCCAATACTATTCCATTCACTTTCCAAGAGTTCTACTCCTACTTCCCCGTAGGGTTCCATCCTTTTTACTCAAACATCCAGGTTTCACTTTCCAGTTTCACATTCAACCACGTTATTTATTCACAAAAGGCAGCTGTTAATTCAAATTACAAGCAGCTTTATATCTCTTTCCATTTTCCAAGACTGCAGTATTATACATTCTACTAGTTTTCCCATCCTAGGAGTCATGCCATATCCTAGGATCTATCATATGTTGGTGCTAGAGCACCACAATCATTTATTTTGATGATAACGAAACATGTGTTATTTAACATTTGCAATTTGAATCCTAGATTTCAGGTCAATTGCAAATGTAGACATGCTTAAACGGAGTTCGAGCTCGCATCCAGGACGGATTGGAGGAGCTTGACGGAAAACAGAGGAGGTTCGCGTGGAGCGACAGATTGAAGATAGAAGACAAGAAGAATATGATAGATTCTTTTTAATCCTTTCTTGTATCTCTTGTCTTTATTTTCTTGCTCTTTTTATTTTCCTTAGAATATTATGTTAAAGAGCCTCAAAGTACCCTAACAGTAGTCCTAGGAACACCCGCACAACCCTAGGATACTTAGGTTTTCTGTAGAATACTTAGAAAACTAATATAGGGCTCAAACAGCATTTCCAGACGTCTAATTCCCAAATCAGACGTCTGATAAAGTATTTTAAGACGTCTGACTGTTGTTTCAGACGTCTGATAACTATTAAGCTGGAGTTAGTATTCTGTCTGATGAAATCAGACGTCCAGACCTTAGTCCAGAAGTCTTAGAAGACGTCTGATGGACTTGCCAGACGTCCAGATAGTGGACCGTTGGCTAGCTTAGCAGGCACTGCAGATTATGACCGTTAGAGCCTTATCAGACGTCCATAGGACTTACCAGACGTCTGATAATTGACCGTTTTGCCTCGGCTGACACAAAATCTCTTCTCAGAGATTTTCTAGCCGTTGCAACGTTTGAAAATCCATTCCCACAGGAAAAGTAGGTTTCCAGACGTCCAGACATAGTGCCAGACGTCCTGTATGTCGTCTGATGGACTTGAACAAGAACCCTGTTTAGATCTGATTCAAGTCAGGAGGAAACCCGTATGAAATCAGACGTCTGACCTTGAAATCAGACGTCTTAAAGTGGCCTTCCAGACGTCTGATGCCAGAGTTAGACGTCTGATTACCCTGTCAAGAGCAATCATTGTCATGATTTCGGCCTGATTCTCTTGGGCTTTGTTCCCAACGGCTATGGAAGCTTTTCTAAGCCTTCCAAAGCCTTCCTAAGGCCTCTATAAATAGAGGGGAGCCTTTACACACCTAGAAACACATAGACACACTAAGAGAAACACAAGACACACTTAAGCAACATAGTTCCACTCTCTTGTGTCCTAGCTAGCTCTTGCTCTCCAAGCTCAAGCTCCATTCTCTTGAGAGCATCAAGCTTCGCGCACCCGCTCTCCCGCCGTTGTCTACGAGAGCGACGTTGCGCCGTCGCGTGGCACACGCACCGCGTCATCAACTCGACGCACTCCTTACAAAGGGGAGTTTCCTAATTCCTATAGAAGCTAGGTTTATAATTATTTTGTTGGCTCTATAGGATTGTTGTTTATTTTATCTTTGTTATTTAGTTGGGAATTCGCTTTGCGAATTCTCGTCTCCTTCGTGGGATAAAATCCTTCTCGTGGAGAGAAGGGGTTGAGGAACGCTACCCTCGTACTTGTAGCGTGGTTATAATTGAGGTTGAATCACCCTCGTTTAAAGTGATTCGGTTAGTGGATTTGATAAACTAGGTTGATCGGAAAATCCTAACTCGAGAGGGTTAGGTGGTGGTTTTCACCTGGTTTGGGTTTCCACCTAAAAATAATTGTGTACTCGTGTGATTGTCTTTTTGTGAGATTGTATATTTTATTTCCGCAATTATTACGTCACCCCCTCCGAGTAGGGAAAAGCTACATCATACAATCTAGTTTTCCAGTCCTAGGATTCATGCCACACCTAGGAGCTATCATTCCATCTATTTCTCATTCCTAGGATTCATGCAATGTCCTAGGTTCTATTTATGGTTCCATAATTTAACAGATTTTATTAATAACTTAAAGCCACTCTACCAGGTACAACGGGAGTAATGGGGGCGTGATCGGAAATCCCGCGTGCCTCCGCGACTCCCAAGACTGCAACTGAAGGAGGTCCTATCACAAGGATCAAACACAAGGAGTGTCTCAACACAGTGTATAGCTACGGTAGACGGGTAGAGGAATTAATTCTGAAAAAAACGCAACTCGAATCGCGGAAAACGGAACCCGAATGGGCCCTAAACGGGTCGAAAACGACGACACTGTGCAAAATCAGACGTCTGGAACTTCTTCCAGACGTCTTAAAAAGTGGATCAGAGAATTACCTATTCAGCGTGGTTTCCCAGACGTCCAGAAGTCTGCAGGGACGTCTGGCCTAGCTCCAAGACGTCCGATGGTAACCTCGGACGTCTGGAGGTCGCTCCCGCCGTCTGGTACAACAACCAGACGTCTGATTCGCGTTGGATGGCGAATCACCGATCCTGCGCACACGCATCTCCCCCCTCAGTACGGTCAGTCGACAGGAAGGAAGAAGACGGAAAACTCACCTTTCAGACGTCTGGAAGGTCTTCCAGACGTCGCCCTCGCCGTCTGGCTATCAACCCAGACGCCTGATTCTGGAAATTTTTCCAGAATCAGGGTGCCACCCGGCCTCCGCTCGTGACGCCGCCCGCGTCGCACCTCGCGCGCCTGCTGCTCAGACCGCAGCAGTCCCTCCTGCGCCGTTCCGCGCCCCCTGCGCCCTCCGCCGGCCGGCCCTAGCTGCCCCGGCGAGCTCGCCCTCATGGCAGAGCTCCGCTCTCGCACGCAGCACCCCCTCCGCGCTCACTGCGGCCGTCGCCGCCGCAGCAACCTCGTGCTCGCTCGCTCTCGCGCACAGAAGGAGAAGAGGAAGGGGTGGAGACGATGGGAGGGAGCGCGTGGCCTTTTAAGGCCGCGCGAGGAGGAGAGAGAAGACGCGGCAGGCGTCTGCAGCCGCAGGGAATAACGAATAAGCGAATATCCGGTCTGCGCGCTCAGGCGCGCAGATGACCCACGCGTGTCGAAAATAACGGATTTACAGACGTCTGGAAACGATCCCAGACGTCTGGTCAGACGTCTGGATGTGATCCCAGACGTCTGGTCCGACGTCTGGGCCACCTCCCAAATGTCTTAAAAGACGTCTGGGACACGCGTTCGTTACAGCTTTGCTCCCAACAGCTATGGAAGCTTTCCTAAGCCTTCCAAAGCTTTCCTAAGGCCTCTATAAATAGAGAGGAACCTCTTGCACACCAAGACACACCTAGTAACATACTTTCACACTCTTTTATGTCCAAGAAAAGCTCTTCCTCTCGAAGCTCAAGTTCTACATCTTGAGAGCATCAAGCCTTTGCGCACCCGCTCTCCCGCCGTAGTTTACGAGAGCGACGTTGCGCCGTCGCGTGGCTCACGCACCCGCGTCATCGATCCGACGCACTCCTTGCAAAGGGGAGTTTCCTAATTCCTATAGAAGCTTAGGTTAAAAATTACTTTGTTGGCTCTATAGGATTATTTGTTATTTTATCTTTGTTATTTGGTTAGTTATTTGCATTGCAAATTCCCGTCTCCTTCGAGGGACAAAATCCTTCTCGTGAAGGGAAGGGGTTGAGGAACGCTACCCTCACACTTGTAGCATGGTTGTAATTGAGGTTGAATCACCCTCGTTTAAAGTGATTCATTTAGTGGATTTGATCAACTTGGTTGATCGGAAAATCCTAACTCGGGAGGGTTAGGTGGTGGTTTTCATCTGGTTTGGGTTTCCACCTAAAAATAATTGTGTACTTTGTGTGTTTGTCTATTTTGTGAGATTGGTATTTTTTAAATTCCGCATTTTTTACGTCACGCTGATCTCACCCCGTCCGAGTAGGGAATCCACAGTTACTACCAACAAACAAAACACGCAACCACAGTGATCTACAATCAGCATGCGAAACCGAGCAAACGCACTGACCTACGTAGCTCCCTCCTCGATAAACACTACACATGCCGCTCGACAAAAGGAAAACTCCAACCACCGCACGAGCCTATCGAAAAAGAAAACAAGTTATTATGCCTCCGCATCCTCGCTTGCATCTGATCGCTATTGATCATTAGGGCCCCATTTGGTAAGGGAAATAAATTTGTGGAGTAAGTTGAAGAAGTAGAATAAATGGCAGAATATGTGAGTTAACTCGTTTGGACATTTTGGTGAGTTAAACTTATTCCACAAAAAATGTGAAATAACTTTACGTCAAGTTAAGTTCACTTAACTCGACGAAAATAGGAGGCGGGTTAAATGACGGGTAAATATTTAATCCACCAAACAAATAAAATCTAAGGGTCATATATGTCAAGATCAACAATGGTGACAAAATCCAAGGGAGGAGAGGATCATCCGAGAGGAGGGAGGATCCCGATATCAAGGTCCGTATGAACACATTCACCGACAAACGAAGAAAGATTCTTGAAGTGACTTTCAGTGCATCTTTACAAGAGATTCCTAAAATGACAATAGATTTTTCGTGTGCAGCAATTGTAGTTGACCCCGAAGTCTTTTATTTTTTTAATACGATGACTGTGGCTGTGTTTAGTATTTTTTTTATTCGTTCTTTCACTCTCCACTCTCGCTGATCTCTTTGTCTTTTTATTTAATTTTTTTTACGTTATTCAACGTGTATTTGCATTTTAAATTTCATTTTCTTGGTTATTTTCCTCATTTTATATGTTTTATTAAATATTAATATCAACTATATTTTTAGAAGAATATAGAATAATGTATATATAAAATCATATAATATAAATTTAATTTAAGATATTGATTAAAAATTAAAATATATAATATAAATTATTTTGTAACATATAATGTGTATTGGTCTTTTATCAATATTTTTAAATTTTTATTATAAAAAAGTAAAATATATTAAATAATATATTTTACAATATAAGATATATTATTTTTTTACTGATTAAGATGATTGACTTTTACATTCCAATACTGATGTATGTTGATTTTTAATCTATATTTTTAATTTTTTATCAATCAAAAATTAATATATAATTTCTCTACATGATATATTCACCTTCAGTTATTTCTTGTGATGGCGTCAGTCGCATTCTTTGCAACTTGTGATGACATCCGCCACTCAGGTATGCATTCCTTGCAATGACTACCTTTAATATAATTGGTATTGGACAGTCACGAAGCTATTGTTTATTGTGCTGTTTCTTTATTTTTTTCTTGAATGATAAATTATTATTTAAATAACTATTAGGCATATCTAATGGTATCATCCGCTAACACAGTTAGTTACTCGTGTTATTTAGGTTCCTTGGTGTCGTGGAGGGGACATTGGTTCAATTCTTTCGCCTGTATGTATATTTACTTTTTTCTTCCTCCGTTGTTGCAGCTATTCTGCGTTGTTTTTTTTAAACTTTTCGACCTCACTCTGTTATTTGCTCGTACTTTCTCACTCATCTGTTTTTTTTTCTTATTATTTAATACATTTGTTCATTTCGTATGTTATCTTTAACATGACATCCTCATCTTATATTTTTTTTATTAAAAATTAATATTGAATGCGTTACTTTACATTATTATTTTTTTAATTTACCAACCTTTCTCTCTCTTTGCTCCCATTCTCTCTCTAATCTTTTTTTTCTTGCATATGATATATTTATTTTAAATTTTATCTTTACCATTAACATCCTTTTATTGTGATTTTTTATTAGAGATTAATATTAAATATATTTTATGAGAATATAAAATAATATATGTATAAAATTAGATAATATAAATTCAACCTAAGATATTAATTGAAAATCAAAATACACTGAATAATATATTTTATAATACGTGATATATTTTAATTTTTAATTAATATTTTTATTTTTCACTAATTAAAAATAAAAATACATCAAATAATATTTTCCACATTAATTTTTCACTAACTAAAAATTTAAGAATACACGGGTTAATGTTTACTCTCACGCACCGAAGTGCAGGATAAAAATTAGTATTGATCGATAAGACGTCATCGATCGGCACATGATATACGGGAAACGAAAAAGAATCACAGACAACAAAAATCAAAACAATGTATGTGGTTATTCCTCTTCTTGGGGTTTCGCAACCAATCCCTCCATCTGCAGCAACCCATGGATGGTTGATGTCGAAGGATTAAGCTTGAGGCTTTCGATATGCGGCCTAAGAGCGTCTATGAATGCCGTATGATAGGGGGTATTCTGCAAAACGAGAGAAGATTTTGGATAAATGAGTTGCAGATAATTACTCCAACATGCAAATATATATATATATGAAAGCTCTCTCAAAGTGATTAGCAAGGTTAAATGCATGAGAGCGGGAATAATGAAATAGATATATATGTGAGGTAAATTAATTAATTAACTCAACCTTGAGTGTATCAAGGACTTTTGGAGGACCTAACTCCCAAAAGAATGCGATGCCAAGTCACATACATTGCTAGGTTCCGCCAATTCTCGAAGTGGGTAGCGCCTTGCACCTGACTCGAGGCATTCCTCCACCACGAAGCTACCACATCGATCCAACGATAGATTGAAGAACTGCCCTTTAATTAAGCTTAGTGCACAACCATCCGGCAACAAAGGGAAAGCTGTCTCATGGCACATCGAAGAACAAGGTTCCTGCAAATTAATTCGTATACATTCATACATTGAAAAAGAAAATCTTGGTGCTAAGCAGAAGTCACGGGCACGTAGCTAAATTAGATATAGAACAAACTAGGTAGATTACATAAGTACTGAATATTAATTCCTTAAATAATAGACCTAGCTAATTAAAGAGATTATATATATATATATATTACCCGTGTCGGTGTGGGGCAAGGTAAAGAGAACTTGATGGGTAACCGTGCTTGCTCGTGGCCATTTTCTTGTCGGTTTTAGCTGCTCGATCGTAGAATGGCTGAAATAGATCAGAAATCAAGTAGGTAGTATAATATATTAGAGCACACTGTACGTAACTGCATGGCATCTAATACATTTCTCTGGATTCCTTGTAATGGCAATATAATATGTTAGAGTGCACGGTAGCTGCTGCATTTCTTGCGATGTCATTTCGATGCAACTTACTTGGAAATATTATTTTTTGAAAGCAAGAATGGAAATTGCATTTTAACTGTTTTTATTATTTGCAAGGTAGAACTTCATGCAAGGAGACGTAATCAATACAAATCAAAATTGAAACATGCTTGCGGGAAATGCTATTTTTTGAAAACAGGAACGGAAGTTGTTTTTTTATTTTTTGTAAAGTAGAATTTCATTCGAGGAGATGTATGTAATCGATACAAATCGAAATTGAAACATGTTTTTGGTAAGTTGAAAATTTGGCTGCAATTTTTTATAATTTTAATATACTGACCATTTGAGTGGCACCAATCTTTCTTTATGATGAACACTTTTTTTCGAGGGGGTATTCAACTGATTTTTCATTAGATTTGCATCTTCAATTGTTTCTACTGATTAAGAATACAGAAAACGATGAGTACTTTAAACATTTATAAATAACACTCTTTCTTTTGAGGGAGGTAATTTTATTTTTACTCTTACAGTAATTAGCGGGCTACAAATTAATAATAGCATAATATCTATCGATTCATAATTATATGGCTTGATCGCATACCTTACCACCTCATATGCATTGCCAACCAGAAGAGTATGATAAGCTCTTCAAATTCCTTTGTCTCCATTCCATTGCAGCCAGCCACAACACTCATGGTAAGAATGGGTGAATTCGGACGCAAACCCTTCAGAATTTATAAAAATCTTTTAATTGAAACCTATGATCAATAGAGAATTAGTGTCCCATTTGCCATCTTTAACTGTCATTACCATTCCAAGGCTTGAATATTATCATAATGGCACGCCCATAAAATTTCCCACCCTTTGCAAAAGTTGTGGTAGATATCATAGATCGATGGATAGAAATAACGGCAAAAATCGTGACAAATAGATGGATAGATATAACAACTCAAAACATTCAAATCAAATTTACCGAAGTAAATGACACGAGTGAAGATAAAATGTCAAATGAAATTTTGATTGCCTCCCATATCTCAATCTTCTTCCTGCCCATTTCGGTTCGAGACTCTACCATTGTCACAGATCCCTATAGAACTTACGCCCACCTGTGGACCAGAGAACTCACAAAAGTTTTATGTGTTCTCTTGAAAGATTAATTATCTACACTTAGCGATATTATTATATTTATAGGCAACGTCTGGCACAACAAAGGGAATGGCTTGATTCACAGATGGCACAGATTTCTAACCGTTAAAGGTGGAGGATGTGGTTTGGATGCATCGAATATGGTTGAGAGATGTCAGAAATGTGATGCCTATATATAATTATAATAAATCTTTTTACCTTGAAACGTCTGAAATTTTACTTAGTCAAAATAGAGAAAAATGTATGAGATAATATATTTTGTCACGTAAGATGAAGTAAATATGATTTTTATTTGATAATTAATATTTAATATAAAAAATAAAAGAATGTCATGTTGTCACGTGGTGGATCATTATATTGAAAAAAATATTATATTATTTTAAATTAAAATATATATATGTGATAAATTATGTTTCCATAATTGATAAATAAATTTCACCGATGATAAATCACTTTACACTGATAATAAATTATTTTTAGTGATTTTACATTAATGTAAAATGATTTTGTATTGATGATAAATTATTTTAAAGTGATTTTGTACCGGTGGAATCTTATTATACTCTAATACAAAATTATTTCGAATATAATCTGGTGGTTTTGCACCCATATAAGATGATTTTGATTTATGGATTTTAGATTTAAGATTTAAGATTTAGGATTTAGATTTATGAAAAGTGATTTCATCTATTAAAAGTGAAATAGATGCATCCAGTATTTTGATTATACAACCTGATTTCCTTCACGCTCCTAAACAATTATAGCTTATCCAAGATCTCAAAATTATTGCACAGTCCAAAATGCTTTTAAGAAGATGTTTAATTGGAAATTATAACTATCCGAAATATTTCAAAACAATGCAATACAATCACGTTGACTCAAAAATAGGATAGCCAATTACCGCAATTGTATGCATGAAAGGGATTTTGAAAAATAAGGTTATCAGGATTCAGCAAAAGTAAAATTTTCAGCAGAGCTCAGACAGCAAAAATGTATCCTAAACCATCTAATTAATGAGCCAATTATGCTTTAGAAATTGAAATCAGCTTTGTTGTAGAGTAATTTCTATAAAAATCACCAAGACAAAAGGCTTAGAGAGTGACTTCTAGCTAGCTTTAGGCACTACCTAAAGTGAGCAGGCTCGCACAATAGGCTATATAATGAATTGATATAATAAACCTTCTTACCTTTCCAGTTGCAAATACAACAACATTCCAAGATTCCACATCCGCAATGGCCTTCCTCATTTGAGCCACAAGATACTAGAAAACATCACAAAACTTACATTAGAGTGCTGTCATTTCTACTCAATAAACTAACCAGAACAACGGACCAATTTGGAAAGTTTTTTGTGAAAGGGATTTGAAAAGAATTTTTAGATAAGGATGTGATGGCCTACTGTTCTTGAAGAAAATCTTTGATTGGTGCCACTGTTTGTCTCCGTTCAGATCTGGCCTTGTGATTTTCTGTCATTTTTTGCCCCAACATGGCATTGCCTGGACCCTTTTCTTCTATTAAAGTCCAGCCAGTGACTTCCTTGGCTTCATTGATGCTCTAGGCACCTTTATGAAACTTAATGATGCCCAGAACTATCTTCTTTGGTTCCAGACATTCAAGAATTTTGTTTATGGACAGGAACGTCTTTTTATCCTCACAAAGGATCCTCCAAAGGCCACCGATGCTCGATTTGAAAAGTGGGAGCAAGACAACTATTTGGTGATGAACTAAATAATGAATGGCACAGAGTCACAGATTGCAACCAATCTACTCTATAAGAAGACCGCTAAAGAGATTTGGGAAAGCTTGGTGAAGAAGTACTCACAAAAGTCCAACCATGTGCATCTTACTGACATATATCACCGCATCTAGTCCTCATCTCAACGAGATCATGCTCTAGTTAGCTACTATACTGAGATGGAAAGGCTCTTTGAGGAGATGAATGTTCTCCAACCATCTTGTTGTGACACCCAATCAAGCCAAAGGCAAACTTGGCAGGTCTATAGATTTTTAGATGGTCATAGTCCCCGATTCTCGAGATTCCTAATCTGGAGCTATTATATGCGCACCTTAAAAAAATCTCCATTGATGCTGGCTCTAGTCCAAGGGGAGATCTCTTCAGTTCCCGCTTCTAGCCCTGCTCCTACTCTTCCTACATTCACAAAGGATGACTATGCATCCCTGATGATGATTCTCAAATAGCCTACCCTGTCTGACATTATTGCATCACTGGCTACTACTAGCAGTTTGGTCAATCTGGCCACCACTTCCTTGTCGTCGACATGGGTGGTTGATTTGGGTGCCTCCAATCACTTGACTAGTAAGGAAGATGCTCTTCTGTCTATGCACAAGGCGTTTATTGTTACCTCGATCCATCTACCGAACAGATTGTACTCACTTGTCGCTGGAGTTGGAGATGTTCACCTCTTTGTCAAGCCTAAGCTATCTGATGTTTATTGTACATGGGAATTTCCTTTGAATTTACTGTTCGTGTATCGATTATGCAAGGAACTTACCTGTCGTGTAATTTTTTATGAGAACTTTGTTTACTTCCCAAACTCCCAGACGAGGATGATGATTGGGGGAGGGATTGAGCAAGCTACAAGATGGTCTCTACTACATTGATATTCCTTATCTTTTTGCTAATGCAGCCTCTATTTCTATTAATCCAATTATTTGGCACTGTCTCCTAGGTCATCCATCTGCCTTTCGTCTTTGGAAGATGTTCCCTGAGTCTTCTATTCCAGATAATTTTCATTGTGAGGCTTATCATCTCGACAAGCATCATAGAGTTTCATTTCATCCAAGACAGAATAATAGAAATCTTGCTCCTTTGGATTTGGTTCATTGTGATGTGTGGGATCCGTGTCAAATAAATCATCAGGATGTTTACCAGTATTTTGTAATCTTTATTGATGACTTTAGTCACTTATCTTGGACCTTTCTGAGAGATACATATGAAATTGCCATTGTTATTCCAAAATTTTTTAATGAAGTTCAAAAATTTTAGTCAACGCGCATCAAAGTCTTCCACAGTGACAATGCTTTAGAATCTATGCAAAAAGATGTGAATGATTTTCGTTCTACTAATGGTACCCTACACCAAGCTACCTATGCCAATACCTCACAATAGAACGGGGTTGCCGAGCGCAAACTGCACCACCTTCTCAATGTTGGCCAAACCATTATGCTTGCTGCTAATGTTCCTAAACATTTTGGAGGGGATGCCATACTGACTTCCACCTACTTGATTAATTGCCTTCCCTCTCCAATGCTTGATGGTGATACTCCTTTATTGTTATTGCTGCATGATACTACTCTTTGCACTGCCATTGCTGATTTTTGGTTGCATGTGTTTTATTCATCTATTTGAGGTCTCTGATATGTTGTGTCTTCGGTCTATTAAGCGTGTGTTTTTAGGTTGCTCTCGAACTCAGAAGGGCTACTGGTGTTTAGATCTTGTAGGGAAACGCTATTGTGCCTGTTGATGTCTTGTTTCTTGAGTGTGTTCCTTCTTTGAGGCAAGATCCTTTATTGACTAGTTTACTCATATCTATAAGCGTCGCTGGAAAGCTCCTCTGTATGTTCTGTTACCCACGATGCAAGTTGAGGGCCTTGTGGATGATTAATCCCCCCACTGTCATCAGATCCAGGTGCTCCTTCTGGCTAGCCAGATGACTTGCCTATTGCTCTCAGGAAGGTGGTCAAGTCATGCACTTTACATCCCACATCGCATTATACTACTACTAATCACTTGATCCCACTCTATAGAAATTCTTCAGAGCATTTTCGACCATGGTTGTTCCTAGACACCACCATGATGCCCTACAACATCCTAGCTAGCGCCAGGCAATGGAGGAGGAGATGATAGCCCTTATCTCCCATGGCATGTGGGAGTTGCAAGATCTTCGCACAAATGCCAATGTTGTCAACTATAGCTATGTGTACACTGTTACTTACAACCCCTATGAAAAGTTGAGAGATTAAAGGCTAGACTTATGGAGAAGGGCTATGGTCAAATTCATGGGGTAGACTACTTCGATACATTTTATCTGGTAGCATGCCTAAATTCCATCAGAGTCATCCTCTCTCTTGCCGTGAATTGCAACTAACCTTTATACAAACTTGTTCTTGTATGGTGATCTTCAAGACATCTACCTGGTTCAACCACCTGGCTTCGTGGTTGAGGGGGGGCAAGTATGTAGATTCCATAAGGCAATCTATGGTCTCAAGCAAAGTCCCCAAACCTGGTTTGATAGGCTTATCTCTGAGATTTAGAAGATTGGGTTTTGCAGGTCCACTACTAATCATTCTATCTTTGTACGACATAGAGGATCTACTACTGTCATACTTGTTGTCTATGCAAATGATATAGTTCTCATAGGGGATGATACTGAGGGGATATAGGAGACACAGACTTTCTTCTAGAAGATATTTGTTACCAAGGATCTGGAAAGACTAAGTTAGTTCTTAGGCATTGAGGTTGCCATGAATTCGAGGGGATGGCGCTCTCCCAGAGGAAGTATGTATTGTAGCTTCTAAAGGAGACTAGACTGCTTGGAGCCAAACCTTCTCTCCTTCCTGTTGAGCTAATGCAGAGGCTCAAAGAGGAAGATGATCCACCATTTGAGAACAAGGCCTGGTACAAGAGCATTGTTAACAAGCTTCTGTATATTACTGTCACTAGACCGAATATAAGCTTTGTGGTAAACAAAGTCCGCTAGTTTATCGAGAGTCGTCGCTACAATCCCATCCCATCGTGGTACTTTTCCACTCGTTCTTCTCTCAGGTGATTCAGGATCCTTTTAGGGGGTTTATGTAGTGGATTATCTCATGTTATATTTGGATTTAATAAATTGTTTGGGTTTAATTAAGTAAAAGTTTGGTTCAGATTCTATTTGTAAATAAACGAATCAGATCTAAGCAAAGTTTTAAACTCAAGTAGATGAATAAATCGAGCCTAAGCAAGGTAAATTCGGTCAAGTTTGATTCATTAAAGGTATATATGTATATTTGTGTGTGTAGGTGTATGTGTTTACATATGCATATATAAAATATATAAATGTAAAGTATTAATATGTAAATTTTTCAAAAATAATAAGAAGTCCCGTTTCCTCTTTTTAGTCAAGTTTTAAATTTTCATTTTCTATCTATGACAAAAAAAAAAGAAATCATCTAAATTATTCTAATCCCATTGTCCAACTCCTACCTTTAGTCTTGGAGTCTTAACCCCCCCTCCCCTATTTCTTAGGTCATCACTGGTCACCCCTCAAAATTCCTTCCCACAATCCACCCAAACCTTAACATCCTCTCTTGAGGCCTTCACTATGATCATTGCCCTACCTCCTCCATCTTCCAACGTCTCCTAATGCGTTGCTGCCTCATCTCCCCTATCCTCCAGCATCTCCTAGTGGCTCCCTTCCCCTTCTCCACATCTTTCTCTAATCGTTATCGATACCTCTTCCTCTAGTAACTCCCGATTGTGTGATTTGCAAGTGAGTAAAAAAGTATTTTTGTGTGTGAAAATACGATTGGTTATAAAAAATTATTAAACTCTTGAAAATGAATGTAAATAAGTATAGTAGTAGTTTGAGTCGTCTTCAACAAGGTAAACTCATTTAAATCACTTTCACTAATCTGAACTAACTTTTTTGGATTTTTGGAGATTTTTCTATTTTTTTTTTGAAATTTTATAATAAAAATAAGAAGAATTCTTAATTCTAAAGACCTAAATTAAAAAAATAAAAATATGTGAAAAGCAACAAATAAACTAGCATTAATGTTAAACAATGTCAAATTACAAGGAAAAAGAAGTAGAGAGAGAAAGAGTGAGCAAAGGGAGGATCTTAGTGCAGTGGTGATTAGCGAGTGGTGGTGTGAACGTCGACCATAATGGCAGAAAGGAAGGAATGTGTCAAAGTTTCCCCATGCTCACAAGAGAGGTAAAGGGTGAGAGGAGGAAGACATAATGTAAGAGATATATTATATGAGATACATGTAGAGGGGATGTCATGGGAGTTATTTATAGTTTCTATAAATCTTAAAATTATTATGATTATGCAAAATTTATCTTTCGTTAATTTGGTAATATTCTATTAGAAACTCTAAATTTCACTAGTAATTGGATTTTTCCTTGATTTTAGGGATAAGAGTTCTATTTGGACTATTTTTCTCTCCTCTCTTTTTAGTTCCTTCTTTCTTTCCTTTATTTCTCCATTATTCCTTACATGAGCATCATTTAAAGAGATCACACTTATATTAAAAATTAAAGAAATCTACTTATTTAAAGATGCAAAATATAAATAAAAAATATCCAAGAGAAGCAAAAAATGAGCAAAGAAATTGCTAAAAAGTAGAGAATAGTGGACTGTGATGCAAAAAATGACATAGGTACTATTTACATATTTTACACAACGTTGGCCCACTTAATACTTGATATTTAACGTAAAGAAATAAAAGAACTTAAAACTTCTTACATGATAGTTCCTACCACATTTAAAAAAATCACCACCCCACTTTAACCTAAAAAACGCATAAGTGATAAAAAATTTTGCACAGATGATAAATTATTCCAAGGGTAGTTTCACCTATCCAAAGTGATTTTACACTTATCCAAAATGATTTTGACCTATAAGTTTAGGGTTCAAGGTTTAGGTTTATGGAAAGTGATTTTTCACTTGAAAGATAATTTTTCACCTTAAGGTCTAGGGTTTAGTCTTTAGTGTTTAGGATTTAGCTTTGCTTTCCCAAAACCCTAAACCTTTCAAGTGAAAAATCACTTCTCATACATGAAATCACTTTCCATAAACCTAAACCCTAAAGTCTAGACTTATAAGTCAAAATCACTTTGGAGAGGTAAAAAATTACTTTGGATAGGAGAAACTATCCTTGGAAAAAAATATTGCATCAGTGCAAAAAAATATTGCACTGGTGCAAAAAAATTTATCGCACCTATGCAAAGTACAAAGTAAGATTGCACTGGTGCAATCTTACTTTACACTCGTACAAAATTTTTTTAAAGATGCAAAATAATTTTGCACAACCACTCACCCCTATGAAAGTGATTTGTTATTTGTTTCAACAATGCTGGATCCCAGCATGTGTCAGCACTTTTTCTCATAAAAAAGAGGGAAGGAAAACATTTATAGCTATGCATCAGCTTTTGCGTTAACTTTTGCATTTTTCAACTAATGTCCAAAGAAATTATACAAATTTACGATACAGACATGCCCTTCCTTCTACGCCTCCTCCATAACAGTCTAAGAAAGGAGAGTTTGTAACTGTTATTCTTATTTAATTAAGAATTGTGATCTAATGGAATTCTTAGCCGTACTTTAAGCAAATTGAACCTAAACAAAAGTTGAGGTTCATTTAGACAAATGAACTGAACTTAACAAAGTAGATTCGCTCGACTTCGCTGTAGTTTTTCCTTCGAAGAGGGGGTGACGTAATAAATGCGGAAATAAAATATAAAGCAATCTCACCAAAGAAAACCAATCACACAATGTACACAAATGTTTTTAGGTGGAAACCCAAACCGGGTGAAAACCACCACCTAATCCTCTCGAGTTAGGATTTTCCGATCAACCTAGTTGATCAAATCCACTAACCGAATCACTTTAAAACGAGAGTGATTCAACCTCAGTACAACCACGCTACAAGTACGAGGGTAGCGTTCCTCAACCCCTTCTCTCCACGAGAAGGATTTTGTCCTACGAAGGAGACGGGAATTCGCAAAGCGAATACCCAACCAAGAGACAAAGATAAAATAAAACAAGTAATCCTATAGAGCCAACAAAGTAATTTAAACCTAGCTTCTATAGGAAATAGCAAACTCCCCTTTGCAAGGAGTGCGTCGAGTTGATGACGCGGTGCGTGTGCCACGCGATGGCGCAATGTCGCTCTCGTAAACAACGGCGGGAGAGCGGGTGCGCGAAGCTTGATGCTCTCAAGAGAATGGAGCTTGAGCTTGGAGAGCAAGAGCTAGCTAGGACACAAGAGAGTGGAACTATGTTGCTTAAGTGTGTCTTGTGTTTCTCTTAGTGTGTCTATGTGTGTAAAGGCTCCCCTCTATTTATAGAGGCCTTAGGAAGGCTTTGGAAGGCTTAGGAAAGGTTCTATAGCCGTTGGGTGCAAAGCCCAAGAGAATTAGGCCGAAATCAGGACAATGATTACATTTGACAGGGTGATCAGACGTCTAATTCTTGCATCAGACGTCTGGAAGGCCACTTTAAGACGTCTGATTTAAAGGTCAAACGTCTGATTCTATGCGGGTTTCCTCCTGACTTGAATCAGATCTAAACAGGGTTTTTGCGCAAGTCCATCAGACGACATATAGGACGTCTGGCACTATGTTTGGACGTCTGGAAACCTACTTTTACTGTGGGAATGGATTTGCAACGGCTAGAAAATCTCTGAGAAGAGATTTTGGGTCAGTCGAGGCAAAACGGTCAATTATCAGACGTCTGGAAAGGCCTAAGGACGTCTGATAAGGCTCTAACGGTCATATCCTTAAGTGTATGCTAAGCCAGCCAACGGTCTACTAATTGGACGTCTGGAAAGTCCATCAGACGTCTCCTAAGACGTCTAGTATAAGGTCTGGACGTCTGATTTCATCAGACAGAACTACCTATGTCCAGCCTAACAGTTATCAGACGTCTGAAACAAAAGTCAGATGTCTTAAAATACTTTATCAGACGTCTGATTTGGGAATTAGACGTCTGGAAGTGCTGTTTGAACCCTATATTGGTTTTCTAAGTATTTTACAGAAAACCTAAGTATCCTAGGGTTGTGCCGGTGTTCCTAGGACTACCGTTAGGGTACTTTGAGGCTCTTTAACATAATATTCTAAGAAAAATAAAAAGAGCAAGAAAATAAAGATAAGAGATACAAGAAAGGATTAAAAAGAATCTATCCTATTCTTCCTGTCTTCTATCTTCAATCTGTCGCTCCACGCGAACCTCCTCTGTTTTCCGTCAAGCTCCTCCAATCCGTCCTGGATGCGAGCTCGAACTCCGTTTAAGCACGTCTACATTTGCAATTGACCTGAAATCTAGGACTCAAATTACAAATGTTAAATAACACGTGTTTTGTTATCATCAAAACAAATGATCGTGGTGCTCTAGCACCAACATTCGCTTCATTTACACCCTTACCTATGAAGCATCATGGGTTATCTCAACCCCTCACTTTAACACCCAATTTTAACCCTGATTTAGTAAACACCACAAGGGTTAACTCCCCTTCTAAACTAATTAGTGTTTATTGAATGGATATTAGAAGTGGGGATATGTTATGAACGCAGCTTCAAAACATCATTTAAGACGTCTGGGAGCTGGCCCAGACGTCTGACCAGACGTCTGGAAGATGTTCCAAACGTCTGAGATTTATTTTCTACGGCACGCACCGTTGCGTCTGCGTGCCTGCGCACGTAGACTTGCTCCGCCTCCTCTTTTTCCCTCTCTCCTCCTGCGACCGCAATCTGCGTTCTCTCCCTCTCCCCGCGCGACTTTAAAAAACCTCGCCCTCTCCCTTACTCTCATCACCACCGCTCCCTTCCTCTTCTCCTTCCAGCCGGTGCGCGAGTGCGAGCGCGAGCGGCGGCAGCGACAGCCACGGTGAGTGCGGGAGGAGGTGCTGCGCGAGGGAGGAGGCGCTCGACCGTGAGGGCGAGCTTGCCGGGGTTGCTAGAGCCGGTCGGCGGGGGAGCAGCAAACGCGGGGTGACGCGGGAGGCCTGCTGCAGCTCGAGCAGCAGGCGGACGAGGCGCGGCGCGGTCGTACGTCGCGGACAGAGGACAAGTGGCGCTCTGATTCTGGAAAATTTTCCAGAAACAGACGTCTGGGAATCCAACCAGACAACTGGGAAGACGTCTGGAGGACTGTCCAGACGTCTGGCAGGTGAGTTATTTTGGTCTTTCTTCCTTTCCTTCGACCGTCCGTACTGAGAGCGAGGGATGGGTACGCACAGGTTCTGAGATTCGCCATCCAACGCAAATCAGACGTCTGGCTGCAGTGCCAGACGACGGGAATGACTTCCAGACGTCCGGGGTGACCACCGGACGTCTAGGATCTAGGCCAGACGCCCCCGCAGGCTTCTGGACGTCTGAGAGACTACGCAGGACAAGGTACCATCTGATCCCCATTTTTAAGACGTCTGGAAGAAGTTCCAGACGTCTGATTTTGCACTATTTCGTCGTTTTCGACCCGTTTAGGGCCCGTTCGGAGTCCGTTTTCCGCGTTTCGAGTTGCGTTCTTTTCGGAATTAAATCCTCTACCTGTCTACAGTAGTTATATACTGCTTTGAGAAACTTCTTGTGTTGATCCTTGTGATAGGACCCCGTTCCATTGCAGTCTCGGGGGTTGCGGAGGCACGCGGGATACACGACCACGCCCCCAGTACTCCTGTTGTAACTGGTAGAGTGGCTTTTAAGTTTATTAGTATAATCTGTTAAATTATGGAATCATAAATAGAACATAGGACATTGCATGAATCCTAGGAATGAGAAACTAGAATGAATGGTAGATCCTAGGGTGTTGCATGTGTAGGTTTCCCTTCGAAGAGGGGTGACGTAATAAATGCGGAAATAAAAAATAAAGCAATCTCACCAAAGAAAACCAATCACACAATGTACACAATTGTTTTTAGGTGGAAACCCAAACCAGGTGAAAACCACCACCTAACCTCTCGAGTTAGGATTTTCCGACCAACCAAGTTGATCAAAATCCACTAAACCGAATCACTTAAAACGAGGGTGATTCAACCTCACTACAACCACACTACAAGTACGAGGGTAGCGTTCCTCAACCCCTTCTCTCCACGAGAAGGATTTTGTCTCACGAAGGAGACGGGAATTCGCAAAGCGAATACCCAACCAAATAACAAAGATAAAATGAACAACAAGTCCTATAGAGCAACAAAGAAATTATGAACCTAGCTACTATAGGAATTAGGAAACTCCCCTTTGCAAGGAGTGTGTCGAGTTGATGACGCGGTGCGTGTGCCACGCGACGGCGCAACGTCGCTCTCGTAAACAACGGCGGGAGAGCGGGTGCGCGAAGCTTGATGCTCTCAAGATGTAGAACTTGAGCTTAGAGAGCAAGATCTTTTCTGGACACAAAAGAGTGTGAAAGTGTGTAGCTAAGTGTATCCAAGTGTGTATTGTGTTTCTCTTGGTGTGTCTAGGTGTGTAAAGGCTCCCCTTTATTTATAGAGGCCTTAGGAAGGCTTTGGAAGGCTTAGGAAAGGTTCTATAGCCGTTGGGTGCAAAGCCCAAGAGAATCAGGCCGAAATCAGGACAATGATTACACTTGACAGGGTGATCAGACGTCTAACTCTGGTATCAGACATCTGTAAGGCCACTTTAAGACGTCTGATTTAAAGGTCAGACGTCTGATTCTATGCGGGTTTCCTCCTGACTTGAATCAGATCTAAACAGGATTTTTGCGCAAGTCCATCAGACGACATATAGGATGTCTGGCACTATGTCTGGACGTCTAGAAACCTACTTTTACTGTGGGAATGGATTTGCAACGGCTAGAAAATCTCTGAGAAGAGATTTTCGGGTCAGTCGAGGCAAAACGGTCAATTATCAGACGTCTGGAAAGGCCTAAGGACGTCTGATAAGGCTCTAACGGTCATATCCTTAAGTGTATGCTAAGCCAGCCAACGGTCCACTAATTGGACGTCTGGCAAGTCCATCAGACGTCTCCTAAGACGTCTGGTATAAGGTCTGGACGTCTGATTTCATCAGACAGAACTACCTATGTCCAGCCTAACAGTTATCAGACGTCTGAAACAACAGTCAGACGTCTTAAAATACTTTATCAGACGTCTGATTTGGGAATTAGACGTCTGGAAGTGCTGTTTGAACCCTATATTGGTTTTCTAAGTATTTTACAGAAAACCTAAGTATCCTAGGGTTGTGCCGGTGTTCCAAGGACTACTGTTAGGGTACTTTGAGGCTCTTTAACATAATATTCTAAGAAAAATAAAAAGAGCAAGAAAATAAAGACAAGAGATACAGGAAAGGATTAAAAAGAATCTATCCTATTCTTCTTGTCTTTTATCTTCAATATGTCGCTCCACGCGAACCTCCTCTGTTTTCCGTCAAGCTCCTCCAATCCGTCCTGGATGCGAGCTCGAACTCCGTCTAAACACGTCCACATTTGCAATTGACCTGAAATCTAGGACTCAAATTTCAAATGTTAAATAACACGTGTTTTGTTATCATCAAAATAAATGATCGTGGTGCTCTAGCACCAACAATCTCCCCCTTTTTGATGATGACAAAATCGTAAATAATAATGCATAAAAATCCTCCCCCTTTTTGACATTATCAAAAAGGTTTGATTGGTTTTACATTTCATATAACTCCCCCTTAAAACATGCTCTTCTATGAATTTATTTTAACAAAGGTGATATTCTCCCCCTTTTTGTAACAACAAGATAGCTATTATTTTTCTCCCCCTTACTAAAGGAAATTTAGCTAACTTGCATCTCCCCCTTAAAAATTGACAATTAGCTCATCATTTTTTAACTCCCCCTATCTAAATGCTTATAAAAAGATAGGGTTAAGAATTTTACCTCACCTACCATGGCCAATAAAATGGCCCGAATGGTGGTGGTGGATGCCACATCGGATGGGGCTCCCATCCGTAGCTTGGAGGCCCGGGCATCGGCGCCGATCTCCAGTCTGGCGGTCGACGTGCGGCGGGTCCGTCGTTTGTTCGCCGTCTCGTCGATCTTCTTGTTCTCCTCCTTGGTCTACTCCTTGGTTCTCCCAACTTGAGTTGACCAGCCTTGAGTTTGTAGGTCCAGTCCTTTGTGTTGTAATTATCCCTGAATCCTACAAAACAAGATTCTAATTCTTTCTTTGGTATCCAAGTGGGCTTGGATCCGTATCTGTTAGCGGGTCTCCTTGATGGAGATCCTTTCTCAACCTTAGGGCTATAAAAATTATCTACTTTATTGATTAATTTGTTGGAGTTTTCCCTAAGACATGCAATTTCTTTTTCTATAATACTCATCTTAGTCTTTAAATTAGAGATTTCTAACTTTAGACTATCATTTTCCTCAATCAATTTATTATTTTCATTGATGAGGTCTTCATTTTCTAATAATAGGTTATCAATTTTAGGATTAGCTTTTATGTCCTTAAGTTATTTTTCTAACCTATCATTTTCATTTTTAAGAAAACTAAGGTTCTTTTTAATGCTTTTGTTTTCTATTTTTAGTGATTTACTAATCTCAAATAGTTCATTAAAAGCTTCTTGTAAATCGAAATTTACCTCGTTGTCGGAGTCGTCGCTTCCGCTTTCGCTGTCGCGGTTGCTTCCTCTGGCCATGAAACCAAAGCAAGCGGTTTCTTTTTTTTCTTCTTCTTCTTCCTCCGAGCTGGAATCGTCCCAAGTGGCTTGGAACGCCTTCTTCTTAGATTTCTTTTCCTTTTCTTTTTTCTTCTCCTTTTTGAGAAGAGGGCACTCTGGTCGTAGGTGTCCTTTCTCGTTGTAGTGGTAGCAACGTCTCGGGCTTTCCTTCTTCTCCTTTTTCTCTTTCTTTAATTCCCTACAAAACTTGGAAAAATTTTTAAGTAAAATTCTAATGTCTTCGTCGTCGGAACTTACCTCGCTATCCGACGCGGCTCTAAAGGCGAGAGTCTTCTTCAGTTTGGGCTCCGGTGTATCCTTCTTCTTCTGCTTCAACTTTGTCTCGTACGCCATTAGATTGCCTAGGAGATCTTCCATGTTGAGCTCCTCTACTTCGTTCGCCTCCTCGATGGCGGTGACTTTCTATTCCCACTCCGGTCCAAGGGAACGAAGAAGCTTCCCTTGAAGCTCCCCCTTGATGAAGGTCTTCCCTAAAGCTTTTAAATTGTTTACTATGAGAGTGAACCTAGTGTTCATCTCACTTAAAGTTTCGTTAGATTTCATAGAAAAAGCCTCAAATTCTTGTGAAAGTAAATTGAGTTTAGAAGTTTTTACCTTAGAGGTACCTTCGTGAGTTACCTCAAGTGTGTGCCAGATCTCGTATGCGGTGGCGCATTGCGAGATTCTGTTGAACTCCTCCGAGCTGAGCGCGCAATATAACGCGTTCATTGTTTTCGCGTTGAGAGAGAGCTCCCGGATCTGCTGCTGCGAGTATCCTCCGACAGGTTTCTCTGGGATGTCGAAGGGGGTCTCGCACCTGGCCCAGATTGTGAAATCGGTGGCTTGAAGCCACGTCTTCATCCGCAACTTCCAGTAGGGGTAGTTGCTCCCGTCGAAGAACGGCGGACGGGTTGTGGACTGCCCCTCGGAAATCCTGCTTGTGGAACAGCTTCCCTCCATGTGATCTTTCCGCGGATGTTACTCCTGTCGGCGGAAAACCTACTCTGATACTAATTGAAAGTTCTCCCTTCGAAGAGGGGGTGACGAAATAAATGCGGAAATAAAATATAAAGCAATCTCAAAAAGACAATCACACAATGTACACAAATGCTTTTTAGGTGGAAACCCAAACCGGGTGAAAACCACCTCCTAACCCTCTCGAGTTAGGATTTTCCGATCAACCTAGTTGATCAAATCCACTAACCGAATCACTTTAAAACGAGGGTGATTCAACCTCAGTACAACCACGCTACAAGTACGAGGGTAGCGTTCCTCAACCCCTTCTCTCCACGAGAAGGATTTTGTCCCACGAAGGAGACGGGAATTCGCAAAGCGAATACCCAACTAAAAGACAAAGATAAAATAAAACAAGTAATCCTATAGAGCCAACAAAGGAATTTAAACCTAGCTTCTATAGGAAATAGGAAACTCCCCTTTGCAAGGAGTGCGTCGAGTTGATGACGCGGTGCGTGTGCCACGCGATGGCGCAATGTCGCTCTCATAGACAACGGCGGGAGAGCGGGTGCGCGAAGCTTGATGCTCTCAAGATGTAGAACTTGAGCTTAGAGAGCAAGATCTTTTCTGGACACAAAAGAGTGTGAAAGTGTGTAGCTAAGTGTATCCAAGTGTGTATTATGTTTCTCTTGGTGTGTCTAGGTGTGTAAAGGCTCCCCTCTATTTATAGAGGCCTTAGGAAGGCTTTGGAAGGCTTAGGAAAGGTTCTATAGCCGTTGGGTGCAAAGCCCAAGAGAATCAGGCCGAAATCAGGACAATGATTACACTTGACAGGGTGATCAGACGTCTAACTCTTGTATCAGACGTCTGATTTAAAGGTCAGACGTCTGATTCTAGGCGGGTTTCCTCCTGACTTGAATCAGATCTAAACAGGGTTTTTGCGCAAGTCCATCAGACGACATACAGGACGTCTGGCACTATGTATGGACGTCTGGAAACCTACTTTTACTGTGGGAATGGATTTTCCAAACGTTGCAACGGCTAGAAAATCTCTGAAAAGAGATTTTGGGTCAGCCTAGGCAAAACGGTCATTTATCAGACGTCTGATAAGGCTCTAACGGTCATAATCTTGAGTGCCTGCTAAGCTAGGCAATGGTCCACTATCTGGACGTCTGATTTCATCAGACAGAACTACCTATGTCCAACCTAACAGTTATCAGACGTCTGAAACAACAGTCAGACGTCTTAAAATACTTTATCAGATGTCTGATTTGGGAATTAGACGTCTGGAAGTGTTGTTTGAACCCTATATTGGTTTTCTAAGTATTCTACAGAAAACCTAAGTATCACTGGGTTGTGCCAGTGTTCCTAGGACTACTGTTAGGGTACTTTGAGGCTCTTTAACATAATATTCTAAGGAAAATAAGAGAAAGAAAATAAAGACAAGAGATACAAGAAAGGATTAAAAAGAATCTATCCTATTCTTCTTGTCTTCTATCTTCAATCTGTCGCTCCACATGAACCTCCTCTGTTTTCCGTCAAGCTCCTCCAATCCGTCCTGGATGCGAGCTCGAACTCCGTCTAAACACGTCCACATTTGCAATTGACCTGAAATCTAGGACTCAAATTGCAAATGTTAAATAACACGTGTTTTGTTATCATCAAAACAAATGATCGTGGTGCTCTAGCACCAACAGCATGAATCCTAGGGCTGGAAAACTAGATTGTATGATAGATCATAGGGTATGGCATGAATCCTAGGATGGGAAAACTAGTGGAATATACGAATACTGCCGTCTTGGAAAAATGGAAAGGAACAAATAGCTGCCTGTAAATTGGTTTAACAGCTGCCTGTTATGAATAAATGAACATGATTGAGAATATGGGATGTATGAACCTGAAACTGGAAAGGTGAAACCTGAATGTGCTGAGTTAAAAGAGCTGGAACCCTACGGGGAATTAGGAGTAGAACTCCTGGAAAGTGAATGGAATAGAATTGGGGAAGTGAGTTGGCCCTTGAGTACAGAGTACCAAGGAGAGCGACTGTCCCCCTATTTAGTGTAGAGCGGAGCTAGCCACCCCAGGGACCCGGGGTTAGGTCTGGCCACTTTGTACCGACTTACTGGCCCTCGTGTACGTAGTACCGAGGAGAGCTACTAGTGTAGGGTGAGTACTAGCTACCCCACGGGCCCTGGGGTTCTGCTAGCTCACCTACACCGACTTGTTAGGCCCACTGGCCAAATCAGGGTAGTCAGGCGAGGGTGCGCGGACTGTGGAGGGGTTGGACCCCAATTACTGAGAGGGCTCTGCCATGTACTGGTTCCGTGCTGTGCTTTGGGCGCACCCATTAACGGAAACGACTGACCGCGTGCCAGTGCGGGTTAGCTACCTGTGCGTTTATCGCGCGTGCCGTAGTCACCGTTACGTCTGTCCGTGACCTTGGGGTGGTTGACTGAGAGTAGGATCACCACGGGAGACTCCCGGCCAGGAGAGCACCACGTGCTACTTCTACAGTTCGGAAAAGACTGCAATTAAGATCGTTCCCACGAGGAACGTTCGAGATCAAGTGAAGGATCTGAGAATTAGATAAATTGTGAAACAATAGAAAGACGTAAATAAAGGAAGAAGGAAAATAAAACAGCTACTGTACACTTTACTGTTTCTTTAGTTTAGCTGCCACTCTACTCAGCGTTTCTCTGACGTGTTACACTCGTTACTTTTCAGGACCAGGTGTTGAGCAGCCAGGGTCAGCGGCTGCAGAGGACGCTGGGCCGAGTAGGATCCAGAAGAGTTACCACTGCTCTTTTGTGCCCTTTTTGTTTCCACTGTAGTGAGTAATTTTTGTTACTCTCTGTACTTTTCTTTACCCGCAGTTCTTGTTATGTTATAAATGTTGTTCTATTGTTGTGGTGGTACATGTTGTAGTAGTTCTTTTTTTACTGCTAGTTATATTTCATGTTAAATGTGGTTTATTTTACTGCTCTTTTGGTTACTTCCTCGTTTGACGATTAGGTCTTGGGATTAGTCGAGTCGGTCCGATTCTCGTGTCTCGTAGGAACTCGGGAATCGGGTCGTTACAGGATACTTTGGGGATAACTTGTAATTTGTCAAGGGGAGTTTACTTGTACATGAGAGTTAGAAGAGGGGATAATTGGTAAAAGACAATTGTCCTTGGATCAGGTAGGTAGCTTAGTTGGCTATATATATTTTTATACATAAGAGAGTGCAGAGGAATAGATAGGGGGAAATCAATCTTGACTTGTTGGTTGATTTATTCGATTTACTCGTTGGTACATTCTTCGATATTCATCTCGTTGGCATCTTGCCATACCTTTAAGTGTGGAGTCAACCTCCTTCGAGAGGTTGACCAGTTCTTAGTATCGGGATGCATCTTTCTTTTTCCTTCTCCTTTATTTCTTTTCTTCTTTCTGAGTTTTTGCTTTCCCCCGTTTCTACGGGGAGTAACCTTCCCCTCGTTGAGAGCGTTAGGATTTTGTCTTTCTTTCCTCTCTAAGGTGTGTTTCCTTGTATCAAGTTCTTCCCTTTAATGAAAATGTTTGCTTTTCAAAAAAAAAGGATAGGGGGAAATGGGTTGACGCCTCTAGATTAATGAATGAACAACAATATCTATTAAAAGGGCAAATAACCTATCCCTAGTGCCATCCCAGGTTTGGCCAAACCAGTGTCAAGACCCAATCCTAGGATGGTTTATGCTTAATTGTAAGTGAGGATTATCCCCATGAAAGGGCAAGATAACCTGGGAGGTAAATGGGCTGTAAAAGAATGAAGTGTTTGCAGACTTGCTAAAGTGCTTATGATGGCAAGCAGATGCTGCTATTGTGTTATCACCTAACAAAAAGTTTCCTTCATGTCAGTTTCATTATAGTGATAGTTGCAATGATAATTGTTTAAGAAGTGCAGATTTTGAGATGTCAAAGGAGATGGCGAAAATGCAAGTTCATACCACTTTGAAGTTTAATAAAACCTCCTTGTCTTCATGGACTTTGCAAAACATGTTTATGCTTTCTATGTAATTTTGTTCAAGTAATAGCACCATTCAGGTCGATCTTAGAGACCTCCATGAGTAGAGGGGCTGAAATGCAATCACGAGTCTTCTCTTATGATGTTCCTGCTTTGTTTTCCATCTGAAGAAATTTTATGTTCTTCGTGATGTTTTGAGCTTATTCACACATGGAATAATGCCATTTCTCGATTTTGCGGAGTGCCTCAACAACTCCAGGAATGATCCAAATTGTAGCATCAAATGGTGTTTATGACCACTGCCTTCTAAATCTTAAATCAATCTCAAAACAAGTTTCAGATTTCCAAAGAAGCTACCACAGGATGTGAGAGTTTGTGTTAGACAGATAGAGAACACTTAGAGAAGCCAAATTTACAATCAATCAACAAATGTTAGGTAACAAACCCTTTTTCTTTTTTGCTTTTTTGACAAGAAAAAGGAAGCTCTCGACTCTGTTACGGATATACACAAGAGCAACAAACAAAATCTAGGGTGAGGCTTCAATCAACGAAGTAACCATCCAATGCAGGCATCAATGATAAAGCTCCACGAAGGTAATACTTGAGAGGCTTTTCATCGCTGGCCTCTCTCTCCTCTTTCTCCTTCCCTTTTGTGCTGTGAGATGCTCTATGAAAGCTAATATTGGGCAAAATTTGATTGCCTCCCGTATCTCAATCTTCATTTGGTGCCAATGTCGATCCAATATTCTACCATCATATCCAATTCATTGTTTTGTAAACTACAATAAGCATATAAAACTTCTTTACGGGGTCCTTTTGATGGATTAATTTTCCTTGGTAACAACACAAGTCGAGCACACCATGTATACATAAGCTACTGCAGTCACAGGGATATGCTTCACAAGGATCTCAGACTTGTTAAGGTGGAGAATGAGGTCTGAATGAGTGGCCTGTCGTTGACACATACCACAGACGTGATTCCAAGAATTTCACACCATACCGACCACACCAATCGGTGAGCGACACCTCAGCTCACAAAGAAACCAATTAACACGTGACTCATGTACGAATAATTATACCTATATTTAACAGTAATCACTCGTTTGGATGTGGATTAGTGTCAAAGAGTAAGATGAATATTATAATAAATAGTAATGATATCGTACTTCTATTAAATTATAGTGTTTTTTTAAGATCAGTGTAGTGAATATTATTAATACAAGCGATCAAATCAAATTGCATGGGAGATCATGTGTGTGGGATAAATCTTTCCTATCTCACAAGTTATCATATCTTCATAGGGTAAATTTACCTCACATCCAAATAGAAGGTAAAAAAAATGAACACAAAAAACAAACAGCTACCTAAGGATGATTTGGGATCTAAAACTTAGATGGGGTATGACACAAATCTTGCATCTCTCCAAGTACACGGGAAGAAATAATTTGTTGTAATGTGGTGGTGGGTTTTTGATGAAGGTGGAGTGGGATTGCTAAGGAGGAGGAATGCCAGCTCTATAAAGTGAAGGATAGAGGGAGGGAAGAGCAGTAGGAATCACACTTCACAAAAGCATAAACTCGAGAGAAATGAGAGATCTATCTTTGGAAAACCAAACGAGGATTTGATTATGAATTATATATCCAGAAGAGTGTATGTCCGCAGGAAGGATTAAATCTCGCTAATTTGAAACCATACAAGATTTTATTCCAACATAGAAGAATGAACTAAATCCGATTTGATGCCTAAAACGTGTGTATTGATTTTGCAGTTGTAGGCTCTATTTCCATCTTTTTACGAAGTTTCACAGGGTGATAAAAGATATAGCATTTTGTACTTATCTAGACAGGTTAATTTAGAGGTACGAGTAGGAAAATGTATTTTGTGACGCATGACTTTTGATTAGGTTTTCAATTAGTTTTTTGATTTTTTATTTGATTAAAGATATATTTTGATTTTCACCTATATAAAGTAATTATTTACTTATAAAAAATAATTTCTTACTTAAAAATTAATTTAATACCTTTAAATCTTAAAATTATAAACTCTAAACCCAAATATGAATATTTACTGCTATTTGATTTTCGATTGATATTTTTATTTTTCAATGAATGAAAATATATTTTAATTTTCATCTATAAAAAATATTATTCATCTATGAATAATAACTTTTTACTTTAAAAAATAATTTCTTATCTTTAAATTTAAATTTTTAATGTTTAAATTTTAGATTTTTTAATTTTTAAATCTTAAATCTTAAAGATGAAAATTTACTTTTTCATAGATAAAATTAATTTTTATAAATTGTAAATCTTAAATCATAAATTAAAAATTAAAATATATCGTTATATTTTTATTTTTAATTATTATATTTTAATTTTTAATCGATATAATTTAATTAAAAAATTAAAACACGACGGTAGATCAAAATACATCAAAGTATTTTATTAACGTATAAAAATTTATTGCAACACACGTTGTAGCATCATTCTTTGTCTCTTCTCTTTCGACGTGTCAGATCCACCTAATGTTCCCGCATCCACCTAATGTTCCCGCTGAGCGCCCCCCTCGCAAACTTGTAAATCTATTGAAAACCACATAATTTCCGACGAGGATTGGACAATTCCAAGAAAAATCTGTGTAAAGGCTCAAGTAAAAAATTGCCCTTCCTACTTGGGAGGTGTTTGGCATTAGAATAAAAGAAGTCAATCAAACCTTGCTGTTGAAGCTCATCGAAGGTGACTGTGGTCGTAACTCTTCGGATTTAAGAAATTTGAATTCCCTATTTCAATTTTGTGGTACTCCCTTTAAATTCTCCTGGTGTGTACGACGATGCGGAGTTGCGTGCTTCCATACGGCGGCTACGATACCTGAAACCAAGATTGATCTTAAAGGGTATTAAAATCACCTGTGTATTAAAAAGGTCTACGATAGTAACATCTCTTTATCAGAAGCTTCGTTAACCATATGTTATTACCAAACCATGGAAACTCCTGAAACAAAAGATAACAGTATCCACAAGAAAACTCAACTCACCCTCGCAGCTATTGCAAGCCAATAGGCAGAACCAGAGAAACAAATTTTGTTTTGGTATAAACGCTTCTAGCCAACAAATAAACGTCCCAAGATTAGTAAATTTAACTCAGAAGAAAGTCACAAATAAGACATTTAATATTGCCTTGGTGGGGTGGGCCAGGCCTATGCAGTAGTGCAGAGCAAAGGCGACCCCCAAGGATTACAGTAGCTAGCTACCGTGGTTAATCCTTCCCCTACAAAAATTAATTTAATATCATGTGAGCCGATGGCCCACGTATCAGATATTAAACTGATAAGAACAGATACTACACTTGATCTTAGCCAAAAGGCCGAGAAAGGTATGACGATTCCTCACGCCCAAACGGTTCCATTTATCAGATCCGACCCCCCCCGGGTTTCTTCTTTCAACGATGTGGGTCTAAAGCTTTCCACGAACCACCTTGCAAGGATGATATTTGGCTCGGTAAAGATCTCGAATGTTGTTGGATTGTTCCCCAAAGTAAAGTAAATCTCTACCAACAAATCTACTGCATTTTACTATATTAACGAAGATGGCATCAATTTTGCCTGTTAATCTCAAACCCCAATTTTATTTGCCCTGCACCCTGGTCAACAACAAAGGTGTCTAACGTATGAGATGCATATGCATCACTCCAGGTACGCAATTGAGCAAGTTTTCTGTTTCATATAATTTTGACTTCTACGTAAATCTGGGCCTGCATGACAAGAATGACACTCCATTGGTATAATTGGAAAATTGCATTTGGTGCAAGAATAGAGGTTTTAACGTATACCTACAGGAGCAAACCGTCATCACAATTATGGGACCATATGCCTCGATGGGCATTGAGATCGTCGATGATGCAATTGGTTTGCATTATGCCTTTAGGCACCGTTTGTTTCGAGGGTATGGGTTATCTTGGGAAGCATTACTCCATGTACGTTCCTTTTGGGAAAAGAGGTTATTTGGGGATCAAATTGGATGACTCCGTGATAAAAAAGAGAGAATCCTTGTTAAAAAAGAGGGTTGATTTCTTGAATTAGTTCTTGTTATAAATTGCCTAATCATGATCACTTAGAAATTTTTAATGACCTTTCGAAGATCATCAAATGACGTTATCTATGGAAAATAGAATAAGAAGCAAAGCTTCTCCGTAGATGGGCTACAACTTCCTCTTTGGAAAAATCAAGTGGTTCCTGTGAAGGGAACTACTTTGTGTCAACAATGGAGAGGGGACCCCCGCCTGTTGTTCGCGAAAGATGCCCATCAAGCCATTGCATGTTACTTTCCCCGTGCATCCAATTGCTAGAGGGCAACACCTCATCAAATGTGCCCCCCTTTGGCTTCTCTACCTATGAAAAGGCATAGTCAGTGTGTTCGAGAGAAAAGAGAGGAATTTACTATGGGGTTGGACATGATGTCGATGGTCGGAAGGACGAGGATCGAGCAACTCATGCAGAGGGATGGATAAGTGATCCTCCCAGGGTGCTATGATGCCCTCTCCGCCGCCATCGTCCGAAAGACCAACTTCGCCGCCATCTTCATCTCGGGCTACTGCGTCTCCGCCGCCAAGCTCAGCCTTCCCGACATCGGCTTCCTCACGTCGCCAGAGATGGAGGAAGCCATGAGGGCTGCGTGCAAGGGGCCTCTCAGCATACCCTTCGTCGCAGATGTAGTGGCCATGGAGGGATTCCCTCGGCAAAAGTCCCCCCTACGATAGGGGTCACCAGGCAGCAAGAGTTCTGCCTCGACAAGCTTGGCCTGGCAACTCCATGCACCAGGTGTGTTCACTCTCAACCACCCTCCCACGTCCGACGTCTAGTGCTCCTACAAGATGGAGAAGCTTTGGAAGCGCTACCGCGACGAGCTCTAGCACCCCTCCCCTATTGTCGTTCGGCTGAGGTCCACCCGCTTAAGGGTGCCGACTAAGCCATCAAGGCAGCCAGTCGTCTACATACTTCTTCTCCCACCTAGACTCCCTCGACAGGGCTTAGCCTAACCTCGGCAAGGGCCAATTTCTCCAACAAGGTCCGCCCGCCTGAAGCAGCCGGTTAGCGAGGACGGTCACCAGCTCCCCTGTTTCTCCTCCTACCCGACATCTCCATCCCGGCGGCTCAGCAAGGTCCACCCTGTTGGAGCTCCTATTGGAGAGTCTTGTCCGGCAATTCTCCCCACCCACATTCATCATAGCCATTAGATATCAACTTAACCTCGATAGGACCGAGCTCAGTCTTGTTAGAAGTTATTGATGAAGTTGGTGGTGACAAGTGATACCTTGGGGCCTTTAGAGACGAGTCGCTTTGCAACTTGGAGCATTGGGTTGATGTGACCTTAGCTTGGAAATGGGAGTAACAAGACATGAGGTGCAATAGTCAATGGCAATGTCGAGTTGGCAATGCCTAATTTAGGAAAGGCCATATCACTGAGCACCATAGTCAAGGGTAATAGATCTGGTAGCAGCTAAGACAACACTATGCTATTAGGGGCACTTATAAAAGTGGAAAAACCCCACGAAATGAGATTCCACGAGGCTACTAAGCCCATCCACAGCAAATATTGCTTCCACTATCTTCCCTCCTTACAATAAGTCAAAAATTTTTATATTTTATAAAATAATATTTGTCTTTGCAAAATGTATATTATCTCTATGCTACTCATCTCTCCATCCGCTTATGAACTAGTACACCTCGGGATTGAAAAACTCCCTTGCGTTCCTAACAAGCACAAACGACCTGCACGGGATAGGCTACCAGCGGGTACTGTTATATGTGAAATAGTTGAGATCTAGGAAAATGCATCGTAGTATAGTTGAGAAATCACGATAAACACTAAAATTTATAACTCAAAACGTACGAGGTCGTTTACTAGGAGCAATTCAGGAGCAATTCATCTTCACAAATCACAATTCTAAGCAAGATATAAGCAATTATAGCTAGAAGAATGATCAAGAATGATATATAAATAAAATCAAGTAGCAATGTGAAAAAAGATTGGGTTAAAATGGTTATTTAAATCACCAATTAACCCTAGAATATTAAGCTCAATTAAGTCAAATATTTGCATAGTATCCCTCAACCAATTTCCACGTCAACCAAGTACCAAATTTATCCACAGTAACTTAGAACCAATGCACCAGCAGAGATTAGACATTGGTATAAGGCCTCAGACGCATTAAGTTGCCTCAGCAAGCACAGCACCTAAGGAGGCAAAGGCACGAAGCCTCCCTCTCTTTCCTTTAAGCCTCAAGAGAGGTAAGGCACAACACAGCACCAATAGAGGCACGAAAGCCTCCCAGCAACTAAGTACAGAGAGAGCGGGAGCAAAGGCCAAAAACCCCCCTCTTTCTCTGTCTTCTTTCTTTCAGGCCCGAGCGTAATCGGGTCAATAGTCGGGTATACGGATCTGGGTAGGGGACCAGGTCCGCGGGCGTGGGTTGCGGACGAGGTGTGTGTAACACGTGCGTGGAGGGACCTGACCCCTCGTGTACTGGGCAAGGGATCGGTGGCAGCAAAACAAGATATATTGCTCAAGTGGTTCTTCCACCAATGAGGTGGGACTATGTTCCCCACCTCCCTTTGAGTGCAAGCTGCGGGGGTTGAGGACTTCAATTAATGGCGAGGGAGTGGCTGGCAGCTGCAATTGGCATCCTGGATGAGAACTTGGAGGTCTTCTGCAATGTTTGGAAAGGTCAGTGAGGAAGAACACCACTTGAAGACATTGGACGACGCCGGAGAGGGAGGTGCAATGACAATGACGACGGCAAAACCTACAAGCTTGAATACAGGCTTAAAAGCCCCAGTCAGATGGATCAAAAGCTTCGCCGAAGCACGACGAAGGTGGTAAGAGTGGTTTCGTGGAGCTTGGTGGAGCATAGAGGTTAAGCGACCTCAGGGAAGGTGGTTGCAGGTGGTGGTGTTCGGGGGTAATTTTTGGTGGTCGCACGAGCAAATAGGGAGAGGGTTTTTGACGAAGGGGCCGCGACGAAGCTCGTGGAGGTGGCAGCGAGGGGCTTAGTGCAGTGTGGAGTGTGGAGGTGGCAGCGAGGAGCTTAGTGCAGTGGGGCGTCGCCGAAGCATCACTGGAGTGGAGGAAGATGACGGAGTTGGGGGTGAGTTGGTGATTGATCCTAGAGGCTAAGGGGTTGGGAATGATCAAGAGGAGGAGAGGAAGAGATTGAGTGACTTAGAGAGGGAGATGGCTGAGGGAGGCGACCGGTGTTGGCAAACCGAAGCCGAAGAAGATGGAGTTGATGGCAAGTTAGAGCGGCGATGACGGGGGGGGAGGAGGCTCCTGTTGTGGTTGGCAAGGAGCGAAATCGAGAGGGGAAGACAGACGATTGTTAAATTTGATCGTTGAATGGCCGGATGAGGAGGTTAGGGGAGGTTGCCGGAGCAGAGTCTATGGGTGGCCGAAGAAGGGAAGAAGAGTTTCTTAGGCCAAAACTCGTTAAGGAGGTGAGGAACTTGATGTAAGCTGATAGGAACACCATCATAAGCCATAACTAGCTCAGTTTGATCTAATTAAGTCATTAAATGCTCCTAAATAACCATCGGAAGGTCATAATTCATTGCAAATCCTTTCAGAGAGAAATACAAAAAATCAGGGTTAAAGCTGCAGTTTTAACAGTTTATCTCAATTGCAGTAGAATCATGGGTTTTCTCAGGAGTTAATTAAGGGTCAAATGGTCTTAAGAGTATAATAAGTGGGTTAGCACAAACAGAAAATGATTTTCGTGCATTTTAGGAATTAAATGACTTCTGAAACCCTAAAAATAAACTTGCTTAATTAAATGAGGTTCTGGTCAGGATAAAATTCATCTAAATCCTCTAAAATTCATATAAAATTATTCTCTAGGGTTTGGTATGCTTGATTTGACCATCAGAACCCGTCTTGACTTAAAATAGGGTCTCAGACAGACTTTTACCCTAATTTGGGTAATTATGCAAATTACCCAGTCAAACTAACTCAAAACCAAAATCCAACTTCACCATTGAATTCCTTAGGTTCAAATTAGGTTTGTACTAAAATTTGGCCCCAATCTGACATTGTTTTGACCTAGTTTGCAATTTAGTCTTGTCTGATTCTTTTATCTCACACTCATACCCCTAACTTTTGAATTTCTTGCAAATAGACCCCCAACTTTGTCATATTCTTTACTAAAAGGTCCCTGCTGCCATGAAATCCTATTCTCACAACTCCGGCGACCTTTGATTGAAGAGAACTCCTTCTCTGATCAATCAATCCCTTCCAAAATTGGAAGGGAGATTCCTTGAGGAGTATCTCTCCATTGCACCCATCCATGAGTCCCAAAACATTCCCAATCTCTCATGCGAACGCATGATAGATTTGGGTATCATAGAAATTTCCAACTCCGACGACATTCCAAGCTTGGGAAAGCTTGCTTCCCAAGCTCAAAACACCCTCTAGAGGCCTATAAAAGAACTCCCAGATCAAACAGAATTCCCTAGACTCGATTTCAACCGGGAAATCCCCAATTCCCTCTCTCTTATTTCGGCTGAATAGCTCCTTGAGCTCCGACCACTCCCTCTAACTCCTCTCGTTGTCTGACTGCAATACTAGCGGCAGATTCTTCCTCACCTTCCTCCAAGTTGTGCAATACCAGCCACCGTCACCCACTCTCCGTCATCGTCGCCATCCCCCTCTACCGGAGTATCTTCTTCCCCGACGCCGTCCTACCAACATCGGCATCGTTCCCCCCTTTCGTCCATTATATTAGGGCTAGTTTAGCATCTTTAGGTCCCTAGTTTAGTTTCCTATTCGAAAATCCCAAAAACAACCCTCGACACCATCGCAAACCGCCTTCATCTCCACCTCCGGCGACATCACCGACGAGGGTTTCCACTCGCTTCACACACTCAAACCCCTCGCCAACGATCCAAAACCTTCAACATACTCCCCTCATCTAAAGCCCTAACCTATCGCACTCCACCGTCCACCCGAAACCTCCACCAAACAAACCCATCATCTCCAACCTATTCCGACTTCGCCAGCCACCTACACGCATCCTCGCACTACATCACGCACACCACCACGTTCGCCCTGCTACGGCGAAGCTGCTGAACCATCTGACGAGGCCGCAAGGCCGTGTTCTTCATTTTAGGTTCACCGCCATTATTGTGAAGCTTCAAGCAAGCTTTGAAGCTCGCTTCCCAGCCAATGGCTCCAGGCAAAATCACAAGGTGGTGCGGAATCATCGAGTGATCGTCTCCAAGTGGTCAATTAGTATGTTTGACCAACATTGAACGTGAATTGAACGAAGGAGCATCACGGCCGCTCATGCGAAGAAGACGGGGACTTTTAGTCCCACATCGTGGCTGAAGAGCACTTGCAGCGAGTTAAATTGATTTTGTCACATGGGCTTATCCCCTCAACTAACACACAAGGGGTGGGGTCTCCGCACGCCCCTCACATGCGCCTCGCCCATGACACTGCTCACGCGGGCCTGGCGCTGATCCGACCTGCCTAACTCGCGCACTCCTCGCTCACCACCCACTGCCGGTGAACTTGGTCCCGAGTGCGCTCTACTCGAATATCCGATTACTCAAACTGTGGCCTTAGAAAGGCAAGGAAGAGAATCCCAGAGAGAGAGAGAAAGAGAGAGTGGGGGCAGGGGGTTTTGCTCTCTATGACACTTAGCCGCAGGAGGGATTACCTCCCTCTGTATATGAAGAAGAAAGAAGAGGAGAAGGAAGAAGAAGCCAAGGCAGAAGAGAGGCACAGAGAAGCAGAAGGAAGGAGAAGGACTTGAGAAGAAAGAAAAGGAAGGCTCTGTGTAGAAGAGAGAAGAAAAGAACTTAAGAGAGGAAGCAGGCCTGAAAGAAGAAGAGCAAAAGAAAAACAGAGAAAGAAGAGAAGGCTGAAGAAGAAGCACAATGCCCTGGTTGATTCTGTTGATATATTTAAGTACCTAAGTTTGAATGGTTGATGGCACTGTTGTATTATTTAAACTCAATGTATATATGCTTAAATTAAATAATTGGTGATCTAAATCACCATTGTTTTTGCTTTTAGATTTCTTTTTGCCATGCATGCTTATTGTTAAACTCATGCTTTACATTTATTATCATTTCTGAGTAATTTATTGGCTTATTTCTTGTGCTTATTTACATTATTTATTGAGATTTGCGATTGAATTCCTATTTGTTTCCAGCGAACGACCTCGGACTTCATTTCTGATATTCGAGTTATAAATTCTATTTGTTTTCAAGCAATTTCAACCTACACTACAAGGTAGCTTTTATAACCTCGATTTCTCTTGTTAACATAAGCCTTTTATAGGCCTTTAGGAGGTCTTCCAAGCTTGGAAACCTAGCTTGCAAGCTTCAAGGATCTTGCGCACACAGATACCCTTCCTTTCTAAGTGTTTGCATCAGCTTTTGAGAAGGAGTTAGGATTCATGGTCGGTCTCATTTGGAAGGAAATTCCTTAAGAAATCTTTCTTTCAATTTTGGAACTGATTGATTGAGAATCAAGCAAAAAAATCTCCCTCAAATCTCAATGGTGAGTACAACTCACTCCTAATGGTAGCAAGGACCAAAATGTAAAGATGATGAAAATCTTAGGGACCTGATTGCAAAGAATTTGAAAGTTAAGGGTGAATATGAGAGTCTGACTGGACTAAAGTGCAAACTAAGTCAAGATGAACTCTGATTGAGCCCAAATTTTGGTACAAACCTAATTTGGACGAATCTGATGACGAAGTCGGATTTCATTTTCTACCATGTTTGACTGGGAAAGTTGCGCAGGAATCCAAATTATGGAAACTTTTCGTCTGAGACTCTATTTTATGTCAAAATAGGTTCAGATGGTCAAATCAAGGATACTGAACCTCATGGAATATTTTTATATAAATTTTAGAAGGTTTTGATGAATTTTATCCTGACCATAACCTCTGTTATTTAAGCAGTTCTGAAATTAGTGTTTCGAGTGCTGTTAATTCTCGAAATATGTGAAAACCCATTTCTGTCTGCATGGATCCTTTTATTAGACATTTATGACCATTTGACCTTTAATTAGCCCCTGAAATACCCAGTGGTTATTCTGTGTTCATGTAATGCTGTTAAAATTAGAGAATTAACCCTGGTTTCTTCTTTTCTTCTCAAAATAGAATATCATGCATATAGGACCCTCTGATGTCTATGTAGGAACTTTTATCACCTTTTTCAGACCAAATCAAGTTAGTTAGATGGTGTTCCCATTGGGTACCCCAACTAGAGCGGACTCAGGGCCCCTTGCGAGCATCGGCAACATGCGAAGAATCTTGGCATCCTACTGTAGGCTACCTCTTAAGGACCCGAGGTGTGCCTGGGTACTCCAGTCTTGCCAGCATGAACAATGGGTTGAGATAAAATTCAAAGTTGGGAACTGAATTCCCGTACTTCCATTGCACTTTATATTTTATTAATTACCTTTTTTTTAGGAGACAGTTCATGAACAAATGCCTCCTCTCTCCCTCAAGAGGCAGGAGGGCGAGCGAGAGCAATAAAGCACCTACCCCCTGACAATACCAAGTGATGGTTGCTAGGGGCAAGAGTGACCTCTACGAGATGATAAAAAAGAGAAAAAGTCTACTCTAGCAGTCAACACAACTAGACTATGAGAGTAAAGGCAACTGATGAGAGAAGAAAATTGCCCTTACGAAATACACCCAATCTACTTGTGAATAGAATAGTTGAACTTGCTTGAACTCGATTCACGTGGGAAGGTGAGGAGGTGAGATCCATGGAGTGGTTACAAGTCCCCATGATGTCTCTTAACAACTCCCCATTATCTCTTAACAGCCTCCCATTCATGTATTCTATAAATAGCTCTTACCTACACATGGTATGTGGGATTCGATGGGGAGCAAGCCAAGGCTTTCAGCCTACCACCTAATATATATTTTTTCCACTGACAGTGGAGATTAAGGGTTATATTCCCTCCCCAAAAGTACACCCCTTAAGGTGGAACTGGGTCAACAATCGCATTGTTCATGTGATTTCCTGTTTATTTCTATTTTCTTGTAGCTATGTTGCATTTCCTATGCTTATAGGCCATTCAAGGCCCATCAAGAAACAAGTTGGGAACATGATAATTTGATAAAATATTGTATGATAGTGTGATAAAAAGGAGCAACAAGTCTTGTATAACATTGAAAACTAAAGTCTAGAAAGAAAACATTGGCCTTATTGATGAGAAGCTCATCATGATCTCTAATTACCCCTAATTAACTTGTCTTCCTAGTTAATTAGCCAAGAATATGTGAATATATGGGTTAATTATAAAATAAGGGATATATAGTAAAGGATTTTAAAATAAGTTAAAAATGTTATTTTATCATTCAATTAATATTATTAATAATCTAATTAATAATTGGACTCGAGATATTAACAATCATTAATCTAATTAATAAGTTAACTAACTTAAGCATAATGTACACATAAGTATGTAATAACTTTAGTAACATTACTTAATTAAATAAATTAATCTAAAAAGGTCAAAAATGTAAATTCAAGGTCTAAATATAATAATTACCTTATTTACAATCATATATAAAAAGTTGAAAAAGATCTAAATTAAAATAAGCTTTAAAAACTTAAGTTTACATTTTGGTCATTACAATTCATTCCAATCAGGTCCTTATTTTTCATATAGGTCCTTAAGTTTTATCACATCTAGGTCCCTAACTTCTTCTTCTCTTCAACCGGTTGAACGGTTGATGACTGAGGATGCTGCCACCACTCGATCATCGCCCAATCAACGACATCTCTCCTTCTTCAAGCTCCTGGAGCTTGCGCTCACCATCCCATCTTCATCCATTGGTCTGTATGATACTTTTATCCTAATTTAGGGTAGGAGATAACTTCACCGTCGTCGAAGAAGACGCCGGTGGCTAACCTCCTCCTAGCTCATGCACATCCAGATTCTTCCTCCTCCTTCGTCGCCGTCAACTATAAATACCCCCTTACCCCCTTAATTTTCTTCAAGTTGGCTCCCTTCCCTCTTCTTCACTGCAGCCAACTCAATAGGCTATTCCCTCTACAATTCTGGTGAACTTTCCACCTCATCTTCCTACTTCCTCCGTCCACCTTAATCGGCTTAGGAACTTCGCCGAGGTCAGCCACGTCTCTGGACATAGGAGCTGACCAAGGAGTACCTCTGCTTCATCTCACATTCGACCGTCGAAGATCTTCCTAATCATCCCCTGATTTCACTCCTCCGTCATGAGCCTTCGACGGAGTTCCTCTGTCCCCTTCATCCACGTAATAGTCGGATAGGAGTAGGAGGAGTAGAGTAGTCTAGACAGTTAGTTAGGTAGGTAGTTTGGTTGTAAATTCAGATTTCAATGTTCACCTTCTTCGACTTTGGTGAGCTCCTTGAGTTTGCCAGAGCCCTAGTTTTGTCTTTTGAACTCACTGTCCACCTTCCTCTATAATCCACAATCATTTTTAACACAATTAATCTTTAATTTGATCACTGATTCGCCTAATCCAAATCCACCTCCATCAACTACTTCAGTTGTCCATGGCAGCAGAAGTTGACTTAATTCCACCTCCATTGGATCCTCCATCACTCACTCATCATTAAAGGATCCTAATTATCATCTTAATTTGATTAAATACTTTATCTAAATTAAATGCTTAATTTTATTTAAGCTCTTGAGCCCGCTATCAATGGCGGCTTAGGAGCAGTTAAAACATTAAATTAACTAAGTATTTATCATCACAAACTCTTTTTGACTTGTTTTGACCACTCAATTGAGTGGGAGATCAAGTCTTGCGCCTCAACCAATTTAAATCTTATTCAAACTAAATTCACTTCCAAATCTGACATCTAATGAGTTAATGAGGAATTTAATGCGATCCTGAGGTTCCTTGTAACCTCATGAACCTTTTTAAATAAAAAATGACATGAAATTTCTTTCTGTACACAAGTTTCATATTTTTCTGGACTCACCGGAGCTCCGGCGAGCTCCGTCACGTCAAATTTGATCTTCAGCCTATAAAAGTTGACAAGAAGCTCCAGATTTATGTAATATTGATCACTGATTAATTTGAAGTTGTTTATTTGAAGATTTAACAACTGGAGTTGAATATAAGGTTTCATCTTCTCCAACTCCGACAGAAGACTAAAAGTCACATTTAAGGAATTAAAAAGCTTCAGTGTAATGTACTGAAGTTGATTTTATGTTCAAATCAGTGTAACAAACCCCTAACTCTTCTGACGAACAAACCACATTTTTAGTTCAGGCGATGAGCCTGGAACCCTAGATTCTTAGGTTCAATCATCTGTCTAAGGGGTTGAGCAAGTTCCTAAGGTTGAAAGGATCTTATCTTAGGCTTTAATTTCTTGTGAAAAGGCATAGAACAGAAAGTCAAATTTTTAGCCTTACAGTTAAACCTGAGTTGGAGATCTTGATTCTGAGCTCAATTTGATGATTTGAGGAGCTTGAATTGTTGCTGAGATTCTGTTGAACGATTTTAGAGTGATTTGGTTGAGCTCAGATATGTAATTTTGTTGGAATTCAAACACTGCCAGCTTGGGTTGTTTTTGAACCCAAACTGTTGGCAGTATATTTTTGTTGAGATTTGATCGTGATTTCTGCCCAGATGAGTTTGTTACAACTTTCAGAAGCTGTTCCAATTGATTAAAAATGATCTTAGTTGTCTGTTACAACTTTCTCAGTTATAATTTCTGTCTCTGAAGCTTTCAGAGAAGCTTCAACTTTCTTTGTGTTACCTGAAGCCTCTAGGAGCTAAAAACTCATTTCTAAAGTTGCAGAAATACCCTATAGAAACCATTTAGAGCCTTAGCTAAGAGTTTAAGTCCAGTATATGGACTCTGTAAGCATAACTTCCATTTCCAGGCAGAATAAACCGTAGGAAACCCATAACTTCGCCCTTCAAATCGAAGAGGAAATCTTCCCCTTAGCATTAAATTGACCCTGTAATCTTGTAGAGCTACTCAAGCGCTTTCCAACAAGCTTTGATTCGCTTGATTTGGAGCTCTAAGCTAGGAGATATTCCCACTTTGAAGTTAGCTCTGGAAGGGAAGTCTTTAGTCCCACATCAGAGATTCTTGAGCACCTACCTTAGTATAAAAGCAATTTGTTAAGTGCGCTATGCAGTCGTCAGCACTCGGCGCACGGATACGAACGGTTACGAATGAGCATGAGTGTGTGTGTAGGTGTGTGTGCCTGCGAGTGTGCGCCTGTGTGGGCGTGCGTTGTGTGTGGCCCTGGGAGGGTGAGGCTTGGGAGGCGGTTGGGTCAGTTTGGCTCGAGAAATAAGCTGAAAATAAACCAAAATAAACCGAATCAAGCGAGGACCTAGTAGGGTTTGCTCCCACCCTGTAAAGGGTGCTGTGTATGTAGATTCCCTACCAAGAGGGGGTGACGTAATAATTGCGGAAATGAAATAATAAACAATCTCACAAAAAGACAATCACACAAAAGGCACAAAGATTTTTAGGTGGAAACCCAAACCGGGTGAAAACCACCACCTAACCCTCTCGAGTTAGGATTTTCCGATCAACCAAGTTGATCAAAATCCACTAAATGAATCACTTTAAACGAGAGTGATTCAACCTCAATTACAACCACGCTACTTAGACAAGGGTAGCGTACCTCAACCCCTTCTCTCGACGAGAAGGATTTTGTCTCGCGAAGGAGACGGGAATTCGCAAAGCGAATACCCCACCAAATAACAAAGATTAAAATAACAATAATCCTATAGAGTCAACAAAGTAATATTTAACCTAAGCTTCTATAGGAAATAGGATGCTTCCCTTTGAAAGGAGTGCGTCGACGACGCGGATGCGTGAGCCACGCGATGGCGCAACGTCGCTCTCATGAATAACGGCGGGAGAGCGGGTGCGCAACAGCTTGATGCTCTCAAGATGAAGAATTATAGCTTAGAGAGCAAGAGAGACACAAAATGGTTTGAAAGTATATTGCAAGGTGTGTCTTGTGTTTCTTAGCTGTGTATAAGTGTGTCAAAGGCTCCCCTCTATTTATAGAGGCCTTAGGAAGGCTTAGAAAAGCTTCCATAACCGTTAGGTACAAAGCCCAAGTGAATCAGCCCGAAATCAGAAACAATCATTGTTCTGACAGGCTTATCAGACATCTAATTCTGGCATTAGACGTCTGGAAGTTCACTTTAAGACGTCTGAAAATAAGGTCAGACGTCTGATTTTGGGCGGGTCTCTTCCTGACTTGAATCAGATCTAAATAGGGTTCTTGTGCAAGTGTATCAGACGACATATAGGACGTCTGGCACTATGTCTGGACGTCTGGAAAACTACTTTTTCGTGGGAATGGATTTGCAACGGCTAGAAAATCTCTGAGAAGAGATTTTCGGGTCAGTCGAGGCAAAACGGTCAATTATCAGACGTTTGGAAGGGCTTAAGGACGTCTGATAAGGCTCTAACGGTCATATCCTCGAGTGTTTGCTAAGAGAGCCAACGGTCCACTAATTAGACGTCTGGTCTAAGGTCTGGACGTCTGATTTCATCAGACAGAACTACTCAAGTCCAGCCTAAATGTTATCAGACGTCTGAATCAACAGTTAGACGTCTTAAAACACTTCATCAGACGTCTAATTTGGGAATTAGACGTCTGGAAATGCTGTTTAAACCCTATATTGGTTTTCTAAGTTCTCTACAGAAAACCTAAGTATCCTTGGGTTGTGCCGGTGTTCCTAGGACTACTGTTAGGATACTTTGAGGCTCTTTAACATAATTTTCTAAGGAAATAAAGAGCAAGAAAAAATAAAGACAAGAGTACAAGAAAGAGATAAACAGAATTCTATCATATTCTTCTTGTCCTTCCATCATCAATCTATCGCTCCTCGCGAATCTTCTCTGTTCTCCGTCAAGCTCCTCCAATCCGTCCTGGATGCGAGCTCGAATTCCATCTAAACACGTCTACATTTGCAATTGACCTGAAATCTAAGACTCCAAGTGCAAATGTTAAATAACACGTGTTTTGTTATCATCAAAACAAATGATCGTGGTGCTCTAGCACCAACAATCTCCCCCTTTTTTATGATGACAAAACCATAAATAAAAATGCAAAAAATCCTCCCCCTTTTTGACATTATCAAAAAGGTTTAATTGATTTCCTATAACTCCCCCTTAAAACATGCTCTTCTATGAATTTCTTTTAACACAAGTAATGCCCTCCCCTTTTTTTTTTGTAACAACAAGATAGCTATTATTTTTCTCCCCATTTCTAAAGGAAATTTAGCTACCTTATATCTCCCCCTTAAAAATTGACAATTAGCTTATAATTTTTTTGCTCCCCCTATCTAAATGCTTATGGTAGAAAGATAGGGTAAGGAATTTTTACCTCACCTACCATGGCCAATAAAATGGCCCGAATGGTGGTGGTCGATGCCACATCGGATGGGGCTCCCATCCGTAACTTGGAGGCCCGGGCATTGGCGCCGGTCTCCAGTCTGGCGGTCGACGTGCGGCAGGTCCATCATTTGTTCGCCGTCTCGTCGGTCTTCTTGTTCTCCTCCTTGGTCTACTCTTTGGTTCTCCCAACTCGAGTTAACCAGCCTTTAGTTTGTAGGTCCAGTTCTTTGTATTGTAGTTATCCCTGAACCCTACAAAACAAGATTCCAAATTTTTCTTCGGTATCCAAGTGAGCTTGGATCCGGATCTGTTAGCAGGTCTCCTTGACGGAGATCCTTTCTCAACCTTAGGGCTATAAAGATTATCTACTTTGTTGATTAATTTGTTAGAATTTTCCCTAAGACATGCAATTTCTTTTTCTATAATATTCATCTTAGTCTTTAAATCAGAAATTTTTATTTTTAGACTGACATTTTCCTCAATCAATTTATTATTTTCATTGATGAGGTTTTGATTTTCTAATAATAGGTTATTATTTTTAGGACTAGCTTCTAGATCCTTAAGTTTTATTTCTAACCTATCATTTTCACTTCTAAGAAAACTAAGATTCTTTTTCATGCTTTTATTTTCTATTTTTAGTGATTTACTAAGCTCATACAGCTCATTAAAAGCATCTTGTAAATCCGAGTTTACCTCATTGTCGCTGTTGTTGTCGCTTTCTCCGATTGCCATGAAACCAAGGCACACAGTTTCCTTCTCCCCGAGATACAAATGCCCATGACGATTATAAGTGTCACTAATGCCCTTGTGTTATATACAAATTAGACTCAAACAAGCATATACTCTACTTATACGTATACATATATACTACCTATGTATTTATGAACATATATACATTTACAGTATTTATATACATACTATTATATATTACATATATATATGCATACGATACTGATGATAACATCATTATGAGCATAATTAGTTTTAATTAATCAGAATCAATTGACAAAAGCTCCTACATAATCACCTGAGAGTCGTAATTCCTTACATATCCTTTCTGAAAAGAATACATTAAATCAAGGTTAACTTTGCAGTTTTAATAGCTATCATGTATGCAAAATAATCATGGAATTTTCGAGGGGCTAATCTAAGGTCTAATGAGCATTAAAATCTAATAAGAGGGTCCACACAGACAGAAACAGGGTCTCATGTATTTCGAGAACTGATACAGCTCCCAAAACCCTAATTTTAGATCTGCTTAAATAACAGAGGTTCTGGTCAAGATAAAATCCATTTAAAACTTCCAAAAATCATAGACAAATATTCCATGAGGTTTGGTATACTTGATTTGATCTTTAGAACCAAATTTGACCTCAAACAGAGTCACAGACACAATTCTACCCTAATTTGAGTTTATGCGCAAATTGCCCAATCAAACTTTGTCAAAACTCAAATCCAACTTTACCATCAGATTCCTTGGGTCCAAATTAGGATTTTACCAAAATTTGGGCCCAATCAAAATTCATCTTTACTTAGTTTACATTTTAGTCCACTCAAACTCTTTCTCTTTCATCTAGGCCTTTAACTTTTGAAATCTCAACAAAATGCCCCCAACTTTGTTGTCCCCTTCACAATTAGCCCCCTGCCACCATTGAGGTCAACCCAACCTCCAAGCAAGGTTTAACCTCCATGAATCCTATTCAAATCAACACCAAATCCCTCCAAATTTGGTGGGATTGGTGTTCACACTTAAGAGAATCATCTAGGATCAATTTTGAGTCATAAATCTTTGTTGATTGCTCGTGCGAACGCACGAGAATCATGGGTCTTATTCCTCCAATCCTAAGCCATGAAAACCTTCCTTCTTGATCTAGAGCTTGCCCTGGAGCTCTATAAAGCTTCCTCGTGCACAACTGCTCCAAATTTGCTCGATTCAGGCCACATCTCTTCACAAATTCCCCTCTCCAGTCACCTCCGACCGTAGCTCCAGTGAGCTCCTCCAACCTCCATCTTCACCCTCTGTCACATATCATAGGCAGAGGGAAACATCTTCCCTCCTTCCTCCACTTCTCACGATACTAGCAGGAGCCACCCTACTCCTTCATCCTCGCTGTTCTCCCCCACTGGAGATTTCATCTTCTCCACGTCTGGCCATCACACCGTCATGGAAATCCTCATCCCTTCCGCCCTTTAGCTAGGTCACTGGTTATGTTCAAAATCGGTTTGTATTTGTATTTTATTACTCGAAAACAAAAAATCTCCAAGGTCGAACTCAGGGAGCAACACTTGATTCTAGAAGCGTAAAAAAATCAAAATTTACAATGTATGCTGTTTTACAAAAAAAGATTAAAGAAAGGAAAATTGTCTCTTCTTTTCTTCTCTTTCTCCTTTCGTCTTCCTTTCTCTCTTTCTTTTCAGACGTCTGACTCCAAGGGTCAGACGCCTTAAATGCTTCTTTCCACAGTACTTTTGCTGCTGGTTCTTCTTCTTCCTCTTGGCTTCTTCCTCTTCTTCTCTATTGAGCTGTGCCTCCTCCTTTTTCTTCCTTCCTTTCTGTCCTGTGCCTCTGCTCTCTCTTTTCTCTTCTTCTTCTTTACTGCGCCAAGTCCTTCTTTCTTTCTTCTTTCTTTCTCCTTCTCTTCTTCTTCTTGCTGCTACACTCCCTCCTCCTCCTTCTTCTACTACTTTCCTGCATAGTGCACGGTTAGGCAAAACCTAACCCCTACCCTCCCCACATCTCTCTCTCAAATTCACTCTAGGGTTCACTCTCCTAGAGCCTTAATTGGGTATGCGGGTCGGGTGACGCACCCGGTTACAGGACACGAGAATCGAACCGACTCGACTGATCCCAAGACCCAGTCATCCAACAAGGAAGTAACCAAAAAGCAGTAAAATAAACCACATTCACCATGCAAGCAACTAAAAGTAACAAAAGTACAGGAATAAAGAAATAAACTACTACAATACACACCACCACAACAGTAGAGAATTTAAAAGGGTACAGGAATATAAAATTTACAGTAACGAGTACAGAAGTGTAAAAAAAATACTCACTACTACAGAAAATGGGGTACAACAAAAGTACAACTACTGGGCTCTACAGGCCCAGCACCCTCCGCAGCCGTAGGCTCTGGTTGCACAACACCTGGACCTGAAAAAGGTTGTAAGTACAATACGTCAGTGAAACGCTTAATAGAGTGGCAACCAGCAAACTAAGAGAAACAGTAAGGGTGAACAGGTAGCTGTTATTTTCAATTTCTTTCTTTATTCAACTAATTATTCTTTCTTTCATCACTTGGTTTATTTATCAGGTCTTTTTCTTGATCTCCAATGTTCCTCGTGGGAACGATCTTGATTGCAGTCTTTTCTGAAGAGTAGTAGCACGTGGTGCTCTCCTTGCCGGGAGAGTCCCTTGTGGTGGTCCGACTCTCAGTCAACCACCCCAAGGTCGTTGACAGACGTAACGGTGACTACGGCACGCGCGATAAACACACGTGTAGCTACCCCGCACTGGCACGCGGTCAGTTGTTTCCGTTAACGGGTGCACCCAAAGCACACCACGGAACCAGTATAGGGCATAGCCCTCTCGGTAACAGGGGTCTAGCCCCTAAGAACTAAACAGGGGTCTTGCCCCTCTACAGTCCACGCACCCTCGCCTGACTACCCTAGTTTGCCTAGTGGGCCTAACAAGTCGGTGTAGGACGGCTAGCTGAACCCCGGGCCCCGTGGGGTGGCTAGCTCTCTCCCTACACTAGTAGCTCTCCCCGGTACTGTGTACGCGAGGTCCACAGAGTCGGTACAAAGTGGCCAGTTCTAACCCTGGGTCCCAACCCTAGGGCGGCTAGCTCCGCTCTACACTAAACAGGGGGACAGTCACTCTCCTTGGTACTCCGTACTCAAGGGCCAGCTTACTTCCCCATTCACCTTTCTAGTTCCATTTTATTTATTTCCAGGAGCTCTACTCCTAATTCCCCGTAGAGTTCATGCTCATATTTCTCAGGCCAAGTTATACTATGTTTCATCATTTCAGGTTTATTCACAGATAGTACATGTTTCCAACATCCAATCTTTCTTTTCCAATTTATATACAGGCAGCTAGTATTTATTCATAAACAACGGGAACTACATGTAACAGTACTCTACATTTCACAGGCAGCTATTATCCAATTACAGACAATTATTATTATTCTATCTACTCATCCAAGACTGCAATTCAGGCATTCGATACAATCGTTCCATTGTTTCTAGTCTTAGGATTCATACCATACCCTAGGATCTATCATTCAATCTAGTGTTTCTGGTCCTAGGATTCATGCCATACCCTAGGATTTATCATTTATTCCAGATATGCATTTATGTTTGTAATTAACTAAGGGAAACCACTCTACCCGCAAAATCGGGAGTAATGGAAGCTCGATCGGTGGGTCTGCGTGCCTTCGTAACCCCCAAATCCGCAACAGAACGGGGTCCTAACACAATGATCAACCACAAGAAACACTCAGAACATGATAAAAAGCATTCCAACAAGTAGGGGAACCTATACGAAGAAGAACGAAATCTTAAATGCGAAAATCGGACCTCGAATGAACCCTAAACGGGTCAAAAACGACAACTCTGACTCAAATCAGACATCTGGAACATCTTCCAGACGTCTTAAAAAGGGGTCCAGATCATACCTCACTCTACGTTGCTCCTCAGACGTCTAGGGATCCTACTGAACCGTCTGGACCTAGTTCCAGACGTCCGACTATCTCTCCGGACGTCTAGAAATGCTCTCCGCCGTCTGGTGTCTTGCCTAGACGTCTGAATCACGTGGGAGGGCGTGTCCCGTGCCTTCCCGAAGCGAATCCTACATGTGCACGCAAAATCTACTTAACACGACACGCGACAGAGTCTCGGCGGAACGGCCTATGTGGCCGTATCCGCAAAAGGAATCATAAGGCACAATACGTACCTCTCAGTCGTCTGGAGCTTCCTCCAGACGTCGTTCGTGTCATCTGGATGTAGGTCTAGATGTCTGATTCTGGGGAAAATCCCATAATTAGAGCCTCCTTCGTCTTCTTCCTACTGCGCGCGACCACGTCGCGTAGCCGCTCGTCCGCTGCTCTAGCTGCAACAGCGCCGGGGAAAATCCCCCAACACAACGCTCCACCTCGCGCACGCCCGACCGGCCTCGAGCTGCTCCGGTGAGCTCTCTCACGGCTCGCATGCTCTCCTCTCTTCCCTCTCGCTGCTCCTCTCCTCTCCGCTGCTGCACTCGGCTGCAACTGCTGCTCTTGCTCTCACTCTTGTGCTGGAGGAAGGGGAAGACGGATGGATGTGGGGTGGCGTGAGGGAGAGGAGAGGGTATAAGTAGGCGTGAGGGGGGAAAAGGTTCTGCAATCGGCGAGGGAAGAAGAAAGAGAAGAAGGCGGCTGAGGCTCAGTCTGCACACGGCACGCGCGTAGACTCGCGGTCGTACGCACGCAAAAATTGATTTTCGGACGTCTGGGAAGGCGTCCAGACGTCTGGCCCAAATCCTAGACATCTTAAAGAACTTTGATGGCACAGGTCTTAACACCCGGGACCAGGTGCACCGGCGTGGGTGGTGCGCGAGGTGTGCACAGGCAGGGTTAGTCGGATCCGGGTGCCAGGTCCGCGGGGGAAGTGTCGCGGACAAGGCATGGCGGGGGGCGAGGGACCTCACCCTAGTGTGTTTCGAGGCAATAAGCCTGAAACACAAATTCAATTTAAGCGCGGGTGCCCGCTCGCAAACTTCCAAGGTGGGACTAAAGTCCCACCTGCTTCCACGCTTGCACCCGCAGCAGAAGGCTTCCCTTATCATAGTAGCTGTTGTTGCCTTTAACACCAATTGACAGCCCCGAAGAGTGCGCGAGTGTCTTCCACGCAAGCTAAGGCAGAGACCTAGGATTGTCATGGCCTGGAGAGCTGAAGCAAGCAAGCTACTTGCAGTCGTCAATGGCGGCCGAGGCTAGGATCTACAAGAGACGAAAACGGCCTTGCAGCCCTGTCAGACTACGGGAAAACCTTCGCCGTATCACAACGAAGATGAAGAAGGGGTCAGCTGGCCACGGGGTGACCTAAGCGTGCATGCCCAGGTCGCCCTGTGGCTGTGCAGGTGGGTTTGTTTTGGGGGCATGTCGGGAGTGTGTGGCGGTGAATGGAGAAGGGGGTTGTGATCAGTGAGTCATGGCAGAGCTCGTGGGGTGTCTGGCGAGATATGTGGAGGTGTGACGCGGTGGCTGCGCCTCGCCGGTGGTCTGCCGGAGGTGGAGAAGGTGATGGTGGTTGTCGTGTGGCAGTAAGTGATTTAGGAAATAGATAAGGGGAAAATGAACAAAGGAAAAAGGGGAATAGTTGTTACCTACTTAGCAGACGAAAGAGGGGGAGGAGGCGGCGAGCGGCTGTGCTACCGTTGCTGGAGAAGACAGTGCCCAGGGAAGAAGATGGCGACGAGGAAGAGGTGCTGGAGGGTGCCTGCTGCTACGGCCAGGCACAGTGGACGACAGCGGAGGTAACCCTACCACTGGTATGGTGGCAGGGCGACAGGAGGGTTGCCGGAGCCTGCAGGCAAATGGCCGGAGGAGGAGGAGAAGAAGATTGAAAGATTTCCTTGGCCAAAACAAGCTCAAAGGAAACGACAGGGGTTGCCTCTCCTTAAATAGGTGCTGGCCGAGAGGGAAACGCGAGGAGGAGACATGGGTTCCTCGCCGGAGGCATGGCTGGAAAAAGACCCATACCTCTCGAGCGTTCGCACGAGAGGTATGATGGCCGGCAGGGCATGGGAGTCGGCCCATGCAAAAGAGGACAACGCAAGGAGTCCTTTCAAATCTGGGGCCGGTTCTCCAGGTTTGTGCAACACCATCCTCCGCGCAAAGTCGCCGGAGGTATGGCCTGCGCAGTGCGAGGGTAGAGGGACCTGTCTGAAGAAAGAGATGAGAAAGATAGGGGGGTATCTGCAAGAGTCCAAAAAGTTAAGGGTCAAAAAGTAATTATTGAGGACCATTTTGTAAAGTGGGTCAAGGTGACTTTTTCTTAGTTCTAAATTTTGGTATAAGCCTAATTTGGACCTAAGGAATCCAATGGTGAGGTTGGATTTTAGGTTTGACCATGTTAACCAGACATTTTACACAAAAACCTAAATTAGGTCAAAAATTGGGTATGGTTCTCAAGCTATGTCAAAATAGGTTTCAATGGCCAAATTGAAGGTTCTAAACCCTAGGGGATATTTTTTCATGAATTTTAGAGCGTTTAATTGATTTTTATCTTACTTGGAACTTCGCGAATTAAAGCGGATTTGTTTTAGGGTTATAGAATGTCATTTAATTCCCAGATTTTGTCATAACCCTTTCCTGATCGAATCATCCCACTTTTTCTCTTATTAAGCCCATTTGACCTGTGTCTAGACCCTTAGAAATCCCGTTTATGTACTGCAATGATAAAATTACGATTTTACCCCTTGTGAATTATTTTATTCTCAGATTTGTAATTCCCAGTTTTAGGCCTTTCCTTAGGTTTTGTAGGAGCTTTTATTTCATTTATTAGGTCAAAAAGTGCTACTTACGGTTCATGCTGAGGTGCTCATCAGTCACTTCCTCCCTCTCCTCCTCCTTAATCTTTCTAGATCTTCCCCCCTCTATTTCAACCACAGACCACACCTCCTCCCCCTCCGTCTTCTTCCGCTCTGGTCGAGCTCCGGCGAGGCCAACCACCGTCCGCCTGCCTCTGGTCACCTCAGGATCTGCTATCACTTCCAGAGCTGCGAACTCACACCACGCAGCCACCTGCAGCAGCAATTGAGCGAAAGCCACAAACACCGGTAGCAATTCGAAGCAACTTCAGCTGCTGACTCACACGAAGGAAGGCAGCGTCTTTGGTCCCACATCGTGTGGGACAAAGCACCAGCAGCAGACAAATTGGATTTGTGCCTCTGGCTCTTTGCCTCAGAACACGAGGTGAGGTCCCCTTCACCTTACCTTGCACTCCTCGGTCACCATACACGCCTGGTGACCCTGGTCAGATCCGATTACCCGAATCCAAGTACCCATACATGGATCTAATTATGTGCTGGGTTTGAGAGAGAGAGAAGAGAGTTTGTGAGGAGGAGGGGGGAGGGTTTCGCTTTTGGTACTAAGGGCTCTACACTTAGCCATTGAAGGAAGTTGGTTCCTTTGTGCTGTGAAGAAGGAAAGCCTCTGAAGAAGAAGGGTTGTGCCTGTGCTTGAGAAGGAAGGAGAGGCCTTGAAGAAAGAAGAAGAGAATGAGAAGACTCTCTTAAGAACCTCTGTGCTATGCTCTGATAAGGCATCTGGTCATCAGACCCGACATCTGATTTGGTTGTGAACACTATGGCATTATTTGAATGATTGATTAGAGTTACTGTTGAATTATTTGAATACTTTGGATGCTTGCTTAAATTAAGAGGATATACATAGTGGTTTAAATCATCATTATTTTTTATTCTCTTATTCTTTTTGCTCCATCATACATTGGTTCTCATTGAATATATTTCTGCATATATTATTCATTGAATATTTCTATTGTGCTCCGTTTATTGTGCTCATTCATTTCAATTCAAGATTAGTGTCGTGAGTTCCACATTTGCTCCCTGCGAACGACCTCGGACTCCCTTTAGAATCTGAGTTTATAAATTTAAATGATTTGTTGTGCAATTTAGGAGTGTACTACAACGAACGCATCTCCAAAAACTCCTATTTCGCCAACCAACAGATACACACACCAATACAAACACTTAGCCGCATTTGCGGCTCTCTCACTCTCTTCTCTTATCTTCTTCTCTCACACTTAGCCATTTTAGGGCCTCTCTCTCCTCAAACACATAGTTCAACTACTGTTCATAAGCCCAAAAATTGGTTTTAATGGGCGGGCTAGCTCATTTTCAAGGGATACACGCCACCTCAGAAGGTGGGACCAGACCACTACTAATGGGAAAACCCTAGTTTAATTTAGGTGTTTTTTCATGCATTTTAGGCCCAATTCAAGCCCAGCAAGCCCACACATGCACCTACACGTGCTCACGCACACGCCCATGCATGCCTGTAGGCGCACGTAGGTATGCACCTCGAGAATAAATCCTGTATGCTCATTTGTTGCACCTAACACTAACGACCGAGAGGGTCGCCAACACAAAGGCATCTTATACCGCTTCGAGCGGTTTACGCTGCATAATATGGGACAACTCGTAAGCGCCAAATTGGCGCAAATCAGCGTTGTGCTACATTTAGAGTTGAAGATTTGGTCCCCAAATTGAGGGCCATAATTTAATATTATTTAAATTAAAATACATAATTACAAAACCCATATATATGGCTAACTAATTGTACAATTTATTTACAAAAATAAGTTATTTAAATATATAATAAAATTGGTTAAAGTTAGCTGTTTGTACACATTAAATTAGAGTTTAATTTATTGATTAAAGTACAAATTGGCTAATTAATCATACAATTGACCTTATACAGAGTTAATTTATATAATAAATTATTTATTACCCATTTTTAATGTATTTTAGAAATTTTATTTTAATTTATTTACATTTACATAGATGTTTTAGATAGATATGTACATAAATAATTTATAAATACTATAGTGCTATACAAATACAATATAAATAGGTTAAATATACATAAAATAATGCTATACAAGTATACATGATAAGTTACTTCAGTTTTAACTTAAATTACTAATTTATTTTATTTTAAGCTAATAATTTACTTAATTAACTTAATAACTTAATTACCTATAGTAATTAATTAATTAAATTAAATTACATGTATTATATGGTATATAATACATCGTTAGGTATGTATATACAGTATGAGATATAATTATATACATATATGTCGGTTTGTATAATTACTTAGATTAACATACATTGATTTAATATAAATTTATATATAATAATACAATAAAGTTATATATATAATAACTCATTCTAAATATTTAATTTAATATGTAGAATACATATATAAGTTAATTATAGATATTATTTTCATATTGTACACTATATATATATAGCTTATGTTTAAGCTATATTATACAAGTATATACATAGTATACAAAGTATTTTTGGTTAGTTTTGATGATTTTATGATTTTCATATTTTGTAGGTATATTAGAGATAGGTGATGAGAGAGAAAGGGTGAGATGAGAAAGAGGAAGATCTTTTTGTGATTTTTCGTCTTAGATCTTTTATTAAATTCCAAAGTATTCTGAACGGTGGACTGGTATATTCTACCAAGCCGAGAGTTTAGATTACTTTGAAACATGACTCACACTTAGGAAAATACCTGATCTTACTCAAGATATGTTTATTTTATTTTTTAATGATTTTTTTATAAATTTTTATTTATGTACAAGTTAACCCAAAATGAGGCCTACAAGGATATTTCACTAGGAACTTAAGGCTTCAAATTCTATTCTAATGGTTGGAATTGAGGGTTATTAGTTCAGAAGTATCCAACACATTACATCAAAGATGCTCACACATTTAGACTTGATTTTCAATTTAAATCTCAAACAAAATTACAATTTGGATAGTTAATGCACTAAGAATTAGCGGACAAGAGGTTTCAAATCATGAATCACAAGCATTTTTATCAAATAAAAATCCATCCTTATGCATGAATGCTTACTCACAAAATTCCTAATACTACAAAACAAGTTAGCTCCATAAACCTTCAAATCAACTCAAACTTCTTCAGAACCAGTCCAATTAATGCAACTGCTACTGTTGTCCAATGGTAGCAATTTCTGCCCAACACCAGAAGCTGAGAGCTGCAATTGCTGTTGATCTGAGCATCAAATGCCTAAACTAAACCCACGACAAATCTCTTTAAAACATCATAAATGTTCTCCTAAAGGTTTGAATTCACATTAAAATCAAATCGAGAGTCAAAAATCCCAACAAAGACATCCATTCAATTTGATAAACAAGGAGCAGTTACTGTTGTTCAAGATGATCAGATCTAAATGAAATCCATGAATCTCCATGTAAAATCTCTCAAACACCATAAAATCGATCATTCAAGCAAGATTCATCATCCCACAAACATAAGACTTAACCGATCTTTTTCTTATGTCATAGACAACATGAAGAAAAAAGATTAATCAAGTATTAAATCCACTAAGAACTATTTTCAGACCTTCCAATTACTTGAAATCAGGATCAATCCCAAATAATGCAGCTGTTGAGCAACTCTTTTATGTATTGATGTAGGAGAGTTTCAACCAAAAATCACATGATCAATCAATTATTTAAAACATGATTGTGTTGGAAACTCATTCAAAGTCAATTTTGAACAACAAAATCTTTATCAAACACCCCTAAATCTCATGAAAACTCATCTGAAAACTCTTCTAATTATCTTGAAAACCAAGAGAAATTCAGATAAATCCCCCACAAAATACTTGAAATCTTAATATAATTCTCATCTTACATTATAAACAATGTAAGATAAGAATGCAAACTAAGGTTTCAATGATGATAAATCTGAATTCAGAAGTATCTCAGACCTTCTCTGATAGATCTGGAATTCATTCACACTCAATTAAAGATCAAAAATTGAGAACAACTCTGATCTATTCTCTCTCTTGCGCCATAGACAGCACGAAGAGAGAGTTTAAATCAGTCAATGAAATCCAATAAAATTGAATCTCAAATCCTCAAATCTTTCAAAAACCAATAGCTACTTCTTTCAAAACCACGTGAGGATCATTGTGGTTAGGTGGAATGAATGGAGTGATCCTCTTATGAGATTTGGCGCTCAAATCAAATCTAAATGCTCAAGAGCATCAAATCTAATTTGATGCCTTAATGAATGGATGGTTGGCAAATAACATGCAAGGAAATCAGTGAACGTGATTAATGTGATGTAGAGGGAGATCAGGAGGTCAAATTGGAGGCGGGAAATCACCCCTCTAATCTAAATTGATCAAAGAGGGTGAAAATCGGATCTAACTCTAATTTAACTAACACATCAATCAATTCATCATCTAAACTACTCTAACTAAACTACAGTACACTAATCACTACTCTAAATTACTCTAGGAAGCAAGGAAATCCTAATCTAAAGGGAAGAACGAGATGCCTAGGCTGCAGCTGGTCACTGCAACAACAAAGGGTGATGAGAAGATCTCCAGCGAAGAATGAGGTCCCTGGATCCACAACGAGTTGCTGTGGCAACGAAACTGAGGGGGAAGAGCACCCCTGTCACCAACGACTCTGATGAAGGAGGGAGAACTGGAGATGTGGACGAGGTGATTGGCTCAGGGGGGTAGGGAGTCGATACCTCACGCATGATCTGAGGGGAGTCCTTAAGTAGCTTCTTGAGCAGATTAGGTGTTACGACCCGAATCCCTACGAGACACGAGAACCGGACCGACTCGACTGATCCCAAGACCTAGTCATCCAACGAGAAAGTAACCAAAAGAGCAGTAAAATAAACCACATTCACCATGTATATAACTAGCAGTAACAAAATACAGCAGTAAAGAAAAGAAATACTACAGTATACACCACCACAACAGTAAAGAAACAAACATGTACATAAACATGAAGCTTACAATGAAACGAGTAAAGGGGTAACAGAAACTACTCACAATAACAGAAAGAAAAGTACAGTGGGTACTACACAAGTAACACTACTGAGCTCTACTAGGCCCAGTGCCTTGTGCAGCCGCCGACTCAGGCTGCTCAACACCTGATCCTGAAAAGGTAACAAAGGTGACACATTAGCGAAACGCTGAGTAGAGTGGCAACTAAAAGCTCAGAAACAATAAGGTGGACAGTAGCTGTTATATTTTTAGTTTCTTTCTTTATATTTTTCCATTTATTCACTCTTGAATTATTTCTCAGATCCTTCTCTTGATCTTGAATGTTCCTCATGGGAACGATCTTGATTGCAGTCTTTTCCGAAAAGTAGAAGTAGCACGTGGTGCTCTCCTGGCCGGGAGAGTCCCCCGTGGTGGTCCTACCCTCAGTCAACCACCCCAAGGTCGCTGACAGACGTAACGGTGACTACGGCACGCACGATAAACGCACGGGTAGCTACCTTGCACTGGCACGCGGTCAGTTGTTTCCGTTAACGGGTGCGCTAAAAGCACAACACGGAACCAGTATAGGGCAGAGCCCTCTCAGTAACAAGGGTCCAGCCCCTCCACAGTAACCAAACAGGGGTCTTGCCCCTCCACAGTCCGCGCACCCTCGCCTAACTTCCTTGGTTTGCCCAGTGGGCCTAACAAGTCGGTGTAGGAGGGCTAGCAGAACCCTGAGGCCCGTGGGGTAGCTAGTGCTCTCCCTACACTAGTAGCTAATGGTAGACATGAGGTGTTGTGGTAATGATGTAATGGCGGTAATTAGGTTTGTTGAGATTTGTTGTGATTTGAAACACCATTAGTGTCATTGTAGTGAGTTGTATGGGATACCAGTCATTATAACCATTATTATTTACTTATCTAATTTTTACTGGTTTTATTCCAGGTCATTCACTGGGAGGCAATTATTGAATTACATCGCTCTTTGATATCAAAATTATCCTCTAATTCCAAAAAGAAGCTTTACATCTCATAAAGAATGAATGAATGTAGACATGGTTTGCCTACTCACAAAGAATTAATTGCAATGCTTGCAAAAACTAACTATAAAGAAGCACCAAACAATTCATCACTATATTTAAACTATCTCTTTTCAAGTTATAGTATTAATACTTACATGAAAGTATACTATCAACCAAGATTACATAGCATATTAACTTAACTTACTAGTCTGATACCTACAGTAACACATACAATAGTTATAGTGACAAATAAAAGCGTCGCTAGATCCTAGAAAACACTATATACAAACTTAAGGAGGAAACTGGGGTCTGTAGCGACGATTATGGTGATGTTTTATTCTGTTAGTAAATGTATAAGTTTATTTACATAAAAGTAATTGGCTATACTACGTATACATAGATATATATTTATATTTCTCTTGTATTTGTATTTACCTTCGTATATACATCTTCTCTCTCTCTACTACACACTAATCTTCTTTAGTTGTTCTTCTTCTTCTTTGTTTTAACTCTGCCTTAGTAAGTTTAACACATCGTGGCTGAGAGGCATTTAACTATCGTCATTAGCTCTCTTTAATTAATTAAAAATGTGTTTAATTTGCGGGCACGCTTTTTGAGGGATACACAACACCCAGAGTGTAACGACCCGATTCCCGAGTCCCTACGAGACACGAGAACCGGATTGACTTGACTAATCCCAAGACCTGGTCGTCCAACAAGGAAGTAACCAAAAGAGCAGAAAAATAAACCACATTCAGCATGAATATAACTAACAGTAAGAAAATACAGCAGTAAGGAAAGAAACCACTACAGTATATACCACCACAACAGTAGAACAACATTCATAGCATAAAATAAACTGTAGGTAAAGAAAAGTATAGCGGTAACAAGAACTACTCACTACAGTGGAACTAAAAAGAGGTACAAGAGAACAGTGGTAACTCTACTGGACCCTACTCGGCCCAGCGTCCTCTGCAGCCACTGACCCTGGTAACAGTAAAGTGGCAGCTAAACACGTCAGCAAAACACTGAGTAGTTGTAACACGTCAGCAAAACACTGAGTAGAGTGGCAACTAAACTAAAGAAACAGTAAAGTGTACAGTAGCTGTTTTAATTTTCTTTCTTCCTTTATTTACGTCTTTCTATTGTTTCAAAATTTATCTATTTCTCAGATCCTTCACTTGATCTCGAATGTTCCTCGTGGGAACGATCTTGATTGCAGTTTTTTCCGAACAGTAGAAGTAGCACGTGGTGCTCTCCTGGCCGGGAGAGTCCCCCGTGGTGATCCTACTCTCAGTCAACCACCCCAAGGTCACGGACAGGCGTAACGGTGACTACGGCACGCGCGATAAACGCACAGGTAGCTAACCCGCACTGGCACGTGGTCAGTCGTTTCCGTTAACGGGTGTGCCCAAAGCACAGCGCGGAACCAGTACAGGGCAGAGCCCTCTCAGTAACAGGGGTCCAACCCCTCCACAGTAACCAAACAGGGGCCTTGCCCCTCCATAGTCCGCGCACCCTCGCCTGACTACCCTGGTTTGCCCAGTGGGCCTAACAAGTCGGTGTAGGAGGCTAGCAGAACCCCGGGGCCCGTGGGGTAGCTAGTACCTCCCTACACTAGTAGCTCTCCTCGGTACTACGTACACGAGGGCCAGCAAGTCGGAACAAAGTGGCCAGTCCTGACCCCGGGTCCCTAGGGCGGCTGGCTCTGCTCTGCACTAAACAGGTACAGGTACTTTCCTTGGTACTACGTACCCAAGAGACAGCACACTACCACGTCTTTCTTTCTCAGTTCCATTCCTTTCTCTTTCCAGGAGTTCCACTCCTAATTCCCCGTAGGGTTCCAGTTCTTTTAACTCAGCATATTCAGGTTTCACCTTTCCAGTTTCACGTTCACACATCCCATATTCTCAGACATGCTCATTTATTCATAACAGGCAGCTGTTAAACCAATTTACAGGTAGCTATTATTTCCTTTCCACATTTTCCAAGACTGCAGTATTCATATATTCCACTAGTTCTTCCCATCCTAGGATTTCATGCCATACCCTAGGATCTATCATACAATCTAGTTTTCCAGCCCTAGGATTCATGCAACACCCTATGATCTACCATTCATTCTAGTTTCTCATTCCTAGGATTCATGCAATGTCCTAGGTTCTATTTATGGTTCCATAATTTAATAGATTATACTAATAAACTTAAAAGCCACTTTACCGGTTACAACAGGAGTACTGGGGGCGTGGTCGGGAATCCCGCGTGCCTCCGCAACCCCCGAGACTGCAACGGAGCGGGGTCCTATCACGAGGATAAAACACAAGGAGTTTCTCAAAACAGTATATAGCTACTGTAGACGGGTAGAGGATTTAATTCCGAAAAGCACGCAACTCGAAACGTGGAAAACGGACTCCGAACGGGCCCTAAACGGGTCGAAAACGACGAAACAGTGAAAAATCAGACGTCTGGAACCTCTTCCAGACATCTTAAAAGTGGATCAGAGGTTACCTTTGCTCTGCGTGGTCTCTCAAACGTCCAGAAGCCTGCGGGGGCATCTGGCCTAGTTCCCAGACGTTCGATGGTTACCCAGGACGTCTGGAAATCGCTCCCGTCGTCTGGCACCACTGCCAGACGTCTGATTCGCGCTGGATGGCGAATCCGAACCTGCGCGTACCCATTTCCTCTCTCTCTTAGTACGGTCAGTCGAAGAAGAGGAATAAAGACGGAAATAACTCACCTTTCAGACATCTGGGAAGTCCTCCAGACGTCCTCCCCGCCGTCTGGTTGTAAGCCCAGACGTCTGATTCTGGAGAAAATTCCAGAATCAGGGCGCGACTCGCCCTCCGCTCGCGACGTTGGGCCGCGCCGCGACTCATCCGCCTGCTGCTCGAGCTACAGCAAGCCTCCCGCATCCGCTGCGCCCCCGCCGGCCGGCTCCCGCTGCCCCGGCAGGCTCGAGCCCTCACGGCCGACGCCTCCCCCGCGCAGCACCTCCTCCCACACCTGCTGTGGCTGTCGCCGCCGCCGCTCACTCGTGCTCGCTCTCGCGCACCGGCTGGAAGGAGAAGAGGAAGGGGGCGGAGGTGATGAGAGTGAGGGAGGGGGCGTGGCCTTTTAAAGCCGCGCGGGGAGGAGAGAGAGCGGGCAAAGGGCGCAGCCTGCGGCTGCAGGACAGAAGGAAAAAGAGAGAGAGAGAGATATGCGCTCGCAAGTCTGCGCGCTCAGGCGCGCAAACGAAACCGTTCGTGTCAAAAAAAACCGAATCCCAGACGTCTGGAATGGGTTCCAGACGTCTGGACCGACGTCTGGGCCACCTCCCAGATGTCTTAAAAGACGTCTGAAGCCGCGCGTTCGTAACACAGAGGGTGGGACCAAACCTCTACTAAGCGTGCCCTAATTCTCATTAGGTCGCTTAATTACGTGTTTGATAACTCAGCTCAGGGCCTTCTCAGCCCACGGACACAGACATCTCTCCTCGTGCCCCCGGCCCCACAGAATATGCTCAGTATGCTCAATGGTATCGAATGTATATGTTGTTTCGAGCGCCCGGCGCCCGTGACGACTATACAGCCTATACATAAATTCCTTAAATACCGCTGCGTGCATTTTGCAGTGCACGATGTGACGCTATTCGAGCGCCACATCTGTGCTGAAAAATGCGTGCAATTGTGGGCTGAAGGAGATTTTGGTCCTCAATTCGAGGGCCATAATTTATTTAAAAATAAAAATAAATTATGGAAAATAAAGTATTGACATAATACCATACAATTGTTCAATTAATTTGAAATTTTAATTAAATTTACTATATAAATAAATTCACTAAAGTAGACTATTTTTACACACTGATTTTGGTGTTTTATTGGTTAATTGCATATAAATTAGTTACTAAATGGTCTAATTGACCTCATACAGAGTTAGAATACATATATAAGTATTTTATAAACATTTTTATTATATTTTTCCGAATTAATGTATGTGTTATTTACATTTAAATAGCAATTTTAATTATTTTGCTTATAAATTAAGTTAAAGTTAATATAATCAGGTATAAATATACTTAAATTAGCTTAAATTACTTAAAGTATATTAGTCTTAGTATACAGATTCAATTAACCTAATTATAATTCTAAATTTCTAATTTAACTAATTTAATTTAACAACTTAAATATAAACTTAATAAATTCATTATTTATTATGTATAGAGGATTAAATTAAAGTAAAAGATTTTAGTTACTTATAATCTACATATGCATAGATATATACAGTTTTATAGTTTAATTTTCTTAATTATACTATCTACTGATCTAGTTGATTTAATAATACATATAAATTAGTTCAATTTATAGATAGTTATATAATTATTGTATTTACTGTCTAAACTAAATCAAAAACCTAATTTACAGTATTCATTATATTTACATAGTAAGTTATGCAGTATATATATATATATGCTTATTTATTTTTGGTCCTTTTGGGTGTTTCATTTTAATTTTTTACTGTTATTACAGATCTGACAGAATTAGGAGAGAAGGGAAGAGTTGACTGAGGAGAGAAAGAGGCTTGTTTTACTGTCTTTTAAAGTTTTTAACACTTTTTATCATGTTTATGATTGCCTTCTTTCTATATAGCATGAAATTTAGGATGTGATTACCAATTTTAAAACAGTCCTCAATTAAGTTTCCTATTTTAAATCATGTTTGGATGGTTATTCTCAAATAAACTAGCTGACAACAATTGAGAAAGATAAGACATGCATATGCAAAAATTAAAGTTCAGTTATCAAACAAGAAGGTTTGTCTACACAGGGAATGAAATACAATCAGATGTCAGCTATGTTCAAAACATAATCTACATGGTTTTTCAGTAAAATCTATCTGCTACAACTTAGAGCAATCAGACAGTAGCAGCAAATTGGACTTTTCAGACCACCCCTGCAGCAGCTCAGATTAGATTCCAAATGGTCTAACTGCTGCTGCAGTTAGTCCATTTGGGGTAATAGACTCCATAAAAGTGACATAAGCACTTACATAATAACGTCGACTGGCAGGATCATAGCATTTGTAGCCCTGGGTCCTGGAGTACCCAACAAAGACACACTTGAATGCTCATGGTTCACCATTTGGGGTGAAATCTGAGTTGGAAGAGAAGAAAAATGTAACTGCAAGATGCAGCACCTTGCTGTGACCACTGGGATTAGAATAAAAAATCCAAACTGAAAAAGAAAAACTCCCTCAATCTCCATCTGACAAGGGTTTCATTTCTCACTAAAATCACTAAATACCCCAATTCAAATGCAAAAACCCTTATCAAAAAACTCACTTCAGATTAAATCCACAAACGTCACTGATTTAACTCTTCCTAATGCTATAGACAGCATGAAGAAAGAGTTAATTCAGTCAATCAAAGTCCTTAGTTTAATTCCGAGTTTCTGAAACCTTAAGGAGTATTAAGAACTCCTTAGGTTAGGAAATCACCAAACATCTATTCAAAGCAAACTCATGAATGCAAGATCAAATTTCAAATCACTACAGTGATTCTCCTTAATTCTAGCTTGCATTCAATGCATTCAAAACATTATCAAATCAGATCTATGTATGGCTCTTCTGAGATGACTTCTATCACCAGAAAACCTCTCAGATTCCTTGCCAACAATGAATTCAAATCAGACTTCATTCAATTTGTCAGATCAAGCAGCTAAAACCAAATTGAAGGAAAAATCTTTAAAATCCAAATTGAGGAAAAATCTGACAAACTGAAAATTTCAATTCAATCCAGGGGCTTTTGTGATGAAGAGTGAGGTGAATGGGAAGCCCCTTAAGTGCTTTTTGACGCCAATTTCAGATCTGAGGTTGAAAACCAATCAGATCTGAAATTGGGTCAGAGTGTATGGGTAGAAAGTGAGAAACGGGTCGTGGAAAATCAGAACTGGATATGAAAGTATGGAGAGGGAGATAATTTGAAAACATGGTTATATGAAATCTTCCCCTCTGATTTGGAATGATCAGAGGAGGTGAGGGGGGGAATTTAAGCCTAATTCTACTACTACAACTACTTTATCCTACAGCGAAATTGAACATTAAAAATTACATTAATTCTACTCTAAACTACTTAACTACAGCTAAAACTAATCTGCAGAATTATAAACCTAATCTAACAGGAAGAATGGGACCTATGGGTCCTTAGCCGATGGCTAAGGAGGAAGAAGGGAGGAAGATGACTCCAACAGAGGGAAGAGTTTGCTAGTGAGGCTCCAGGGTCATCCTCAGGTGCTACGAAGTCCTTAGCGACGAGGAGGTCGAGAGAAGGTGATGATTTCACAGTCGGTGGCTGTGAAATCATAGGTTGGATGGGGAGGAGGAACTGGAGTGGACGAATGATCGCTGAGAGGTGTAGGAGGGAGCGATCCCTTTCGCGCAACACCACTGAGGTGCTTAAGTAGCATACTCAGTGGCTGAGATCACCACGCAGGTGAGGATAATTAAGATGCAACCAGCGGCGAGGATGAGAGGAGCAGAGCGTGCGGCGAGTTATACTCAAAATCTGACTGTCAGATGAGATCTGGGGAGAGGGGTGATCGCACGCGCCGAATCACGCGAAGCTTCCATTCAAATCTAACCGCAGATCAGGATCATGAAGAGCGACAGACGGCTGAGATTAGCCGTGTTCTTTGCGCACTACAGTGCGTGTGAAGAGCAGCAGGCCATTCTCTCAAATAACGAAAAATTGCAAACAGACCCTCGTACGAAGGGGTAGAAGAATTGCGTGCAGGCCCATAAGTGAAAAGAACTACAACAGGAAGGACCCTGCAGCCTTTAAAAAGGGTCCCTACGGCTTACAAGTAGGTCCAAAGAGGAGTTTTTAAGGGCGAGAGTGTAATGCATGAAGGACCTAAGTGTAAACTACCTATTTCATAACCTAAACGATGTCCAATTGCCTTCAAATTTTTATATGTGCTTAATTGAACATTTAAGACATTGATTATACTTCTGATTTGGCCTTTCAAACTTATTTGTGTTCAATTGACGCATGGATCATCATTTGCACTTTGCTTTCATAATATCTCATTTTGTGACCTAATTATGAAGTTTTAACACAGAGTAAAGGTTTTAGGTCTTTTTCTTTAATTCCCACACTTAACCTTTTTTATCTGTTAATTTGATGTTGTTTTACTTAGTGTCTAGCTTAACTTCAGCTTTTTAGCCATGATGAGTAGCCACTCATCAGTAGCTCTCCTCGGTACTGTGTACACGAGGGCCAAAAGTCGGTACAAAGTGGCCAGACCTAACCTCGGGTCCCTGGGGCGGCTAGCTCCGCTCTGCACTAAACAGAGGGACAGTCGCTCTCTTTAGTACTCCGTACTCAAGAGCCAGCTCACTTCCCCAATTCTATTCCATTCACTTTCCAGAAGTTCTACTCCTAATTCCCCGTAAGGTTCATGCGCTTTTAACTCAACCAATTTAGGTTTCACCGTTCCAGCTTTATATCCATATAACCCATGTTCTCAACAATAATTATTCATTCATAAACAGGCAGCTGTTAACCAATTTTTACAGGTAGTTATCGTTTCCTTTCTACTTTTCCAAGACTGCAACATATAAATATTCAATCTAGTTTTCCAATCCTAGGATTCATGCCATACCCTAGAATCTATCATTTAATCTAGTTTTCCAGTCCTAGGATTCATGCAATACCCTAGGATCTATCATTCAATCTAGTTTTTTAATCCTAGGGTTCATGCAATACCCTAAACTCTATTAATCATTTCACAATTGCATAATTTTTGATAAATAATTGAAAGGGCCACTCTACCCGCAAAATCGAGAGTACTGGGGGCGTAATCGGCAAGCTCGCATGCCTCCGCAACCCCTAGAGCCGCAACAGAACGGGGTCCTAACACAAGGATCAAAGAGAAGGAGCTACTCAGAACAGCATACGATTACTATAAACAGGTAGAGGAACTAAATCTAGGAAGAACGAAACTTGAAACGCAGAAAACGAACTCCGAACGGACCCTAAACGGGTCAAAAACGACGAGTCTGTCCAAAATCAGACGTCTGGAACTTCTTCCAGACGTCTTAAATGATCACTCAGGTCATACCTCGATCTACGTGATCCTTCAGACGTCCAGAAGCCGCTGAACCGTCTGGACTTAGTTTCCAAACGTCCGACTGTCACTTCGGACATCTGGAGACCCCCTCCGTCGTCTGGTGCTGAGAAGGACAGCAGTCACGAGGAGGGTATCGGCCAACAGCTACCCGTCCGACGTAGAGTGTGGCTGCTTCGTCCGCACCTAAGGCTGAGGGGCGTATCAACGCCCTGACACACAGGGATGCCAGAGTCGGCGGCTGTAGAGGACGCTGGGCCTAGTAGAGCCCAGTAGTGTTACTTGTGTAGTACCCACTGTACTTTTTTTTTCTGTTATTGTGAGTAATTTCCGTTACCCCTGTACTCGTTTCATTGTAAGCTTCATGTTTATGTACATGTTTGTTTCTTTACTGTTGTGGTGGTGTATACTGTAGTCTTTCTTTTCTTTACTGCTGTATTTTGTTACTGCTAGTTATATACATGGTGAATGTGATTTATTTTACTGCTCTTTTGGTTACTTTCTCATTGGACGACTGGGTCTTGAGATCAGTTGAGTCGGTCTAATTCTCGTGTCTCGTAGGGATTCGAGAATCGGGTTGTAACATCAAGTCACCGCAATGGTGTGATTAGATAATTAGGGCTTCCATGGTGGAGAAAAGCTTGAGGAGGGCGGGAGAGTTTCAAAACAAAGATGCATCGTTGGATGGGATCTGAACTAGTGGGTGAAACTACGCTTAGATTCGCATGCAAGTTGGAGCGAGATCGACCATTAGATCATGGGCTCAAGGAATGGATGACTCCTGCTCTTTGAGCTCTACGGGTGCTACAGTGCACAATAGCTGCAGGTCTATTAGACAATTTGCGCTCAGGTCCAAAAGGGTAAAGGGGTAGAAGATTTACAAGAAGTCCCATAAGTGGCGAAGAATGATGGTTGCATCGTCCTTGAGTATTTCACATAGGTCCCTAGTGGTTATCAAAGAGGTCCTTGATACTTTCTAAGCTTAAGAAATTCTAAAGATGAAGGACCTATATGTAATGTCATCAATGCAAGGTCCTAGTGATGTTCAAATGCTACCAAGTTTTTATTAAGGTTCAATTGAACATTTAAGAATATGATTTCACTTTCAATTTAATCTTTTGAATCCAAATATGTGTTAAATTTGCAATTGGATCATCAAATTATACTTTTGAATAGAATATCTCATTTTGTGATTTAATTATGCATTTTTAACATTAATTTGCTGTTTTAGGTCATTTTTTGTAATTTTCACACTTAACCCATTTCTTGTGTTAATTATGTAGTGTTTAAGCTAATTTCTAGCATAACTTGAACATTTTAGCTACGATGAGCCACACATCATCAATGAGATACTACCAGAATGTAACGATGATTTAACCTTATATAAGGGTATATTATGGACGTGTTACAATTTTATTATGCTCCACTCTTTTGTTGCTTTTATGTTCTTGCATTTTTTTTTGTTATTATTATCATTCCATGGAGATATTAATATTTCATGTGTGCAGTTAAGCTATTTAAACAACCATGAAACCACTAATTATCTATTAAAATTTGATACACATTTGTGAACTTTGATGCAGTTTGTAGGGCATGATGCATGGAGGAAGGAGCCTCTCCAACAACCATTGGAGAGTGGTATAGAGCTTCAAAACAAGGGTTTCAATGCCCTATTTCTACTTGATGGGTTGGGATTGTCCTCATCACATGAATGATTCACCTTGAGCAGCATGGAAGTAAAAGAAAATGAACACTTAAAATTTATATGTTAATCGATTTGATGCTTGAAAATAACAAATCAATCAAGAATCTAAATGCCCTACTATCAGAATCTCATGGGGAGAATTAATTTCCTCATGTTATAAGGTTTCATGAGATAGAGATTATACTTTCACAGGTGATGACCTACTGCTATAATCACAACAAACAAACACTAATAAAGAAGGTACATTTCACACTAAAATTACATCATTTCACATTCAAAAAATATGGAAATCACTTTTTTACATCCAAAAAAGATACTAAAATGGTTGACGTACAATAAAAAAGGCACTATATAAGGCCACCATAAATACATATGTTTGTCACCATAAAATTCTCAAATCTAACATTATACTAACCTAACTTAACACTATTATAGTCATGGCTCCTACATTTCATCATCAAAACTTACAAGTCCCTTATTCTGACACTGCTGAGATTGTAATGCAAATAATTATGTTAACAATGAAATATTACATAATCAATTAACTAATCCATATAATTCAAGCAATGTTATGAAAGTTAATTACTTGAACTCATTTCGAGTGTATCAGAGAACTTAAATAATGAGTCGAACTTCTTCATCGCTTCCTCCAAGTACCCTGTATACTCCTCCGCTTGCATTTAATTTTATACTCCTTTGCTTGCCTTTTGTTCTCCCTTGCTTTCCTTCTATTCTCCTTCTCTTCCCATCTATGCGCACACCTCCTCGATCTTCTTCGATCTCAACTGCACCTCATGAAGTTACTCCTCCAATTGATGCTTCATTTTACTTCCTTACGAGTAGCACTAGGCTTTGACCCATATCCACGTTAGATTGCGTAATCGAATCGATCTTTACTTTTCAAATTATATTGCACATGTCATTCTTGTTTACAGGTTGGCCATTCTGAATGACCTCATCACATACTCGTATCATCTCACACTGCAAACATAAGAAAACATGATGGTTATAATATGCATTGACAAATAATTGCATTTATTAGTAGAACTTAATAAGACTTATATAATTGACATTAGCTACTTCACTAGACCATCTACCAATCACCTCTGTGATTGAGTCTTAGAATTTCTAAGTGATCATGATTAGGCAATTTATACCAAGAACTAGTTCAAGAAACCAACTCTCTTTTTTAACAAGGATCATCTTTTTTTATCAAGGAGTCATCCAACTTTGGTCCCAAAATAGCCTTTTTTTCCCTAAAGGAACATATATGGACTAATGCTTCCCTAAAATAGTCAAATGGCAAACTAGACATATCATCCACCCTTTGAGCGATCCAACATCTAGCTTAACGGTAAGGACATAGTCTATTGGCATGAAAATTGGCTACTGGATAAAAGTGAGACAAAACCATGTTTTATTGTAAAATATTAAACAAACTTAAAATAAAAAGTACAAGGAGCAAGATGGACTATGGATCAAATAATATCAATAAAAAATAACTAAAAGTTTAAAACTACTAATTGATATATGCAAGTGTTCTCATACTTATCTCTTAGTATCCCCTCCAAACCTAATTCAAAAATAGTTGGATTTCTCTATTGAATACATCTAAGAACGAAAATATCATGTTGCCACCATTGGCAAGACTATCAACTTGGCACTCTATCAATCATGAGATTCAATCACATGACAGCACATTTTCTACATTATAGAGATTTGTTGAAATCTACAATGCCACTTAATGCACATTATTTTCTTTTCTCAAAAGATCAAACCTCAAGATCAATGACCACGATAATGCTTAGCTCTTCTTATAAGCTAAAAAGAAACAACCACATTCTGATCTATCTACCCCTACACATGTTAAATAGATGAATTCCATACAATTTTTCCAACATTGAGAAGTTATATGAGTATCTACAAATTATTCGTATCTCAATTAATACAAAGTTGACATATTGAGGCATGTCTGCATTCAACGAGATCGACAAGAAGAAATTGAGGTCTGAAACTTGATGTTGGTTGATAATATGGGGCCTCTAAATATGGAAAATGGAGTAGAGATTTACACAAACATGATCCCCACCCAACGGCCAAACTTAGGCAAGGGTTCTTTCATGATGTGAAAATTAGTAGAATTAAACATAATGAAACTCTAGATTCCTATGAAATAATATCAAAAACACCTACTATGATACCATGTTGAAGTAAAATACAATAATCAGAGCAGCATAACATCATAAGAACACCAAGATATAACATGGAAAACCTCAAAGAAAAAAACTATGAAATATGCAACCTAAAGAGCCTAGCATTTCATTGATACTTCTCGAAGGAAAGGAATGGCAACCTACATATAAGGCCTTATTAATACTCAAATCCAATCCTAATCGCATTCTTAATACTCATCCTAATAGCAGATGGAAAAAAGCTCATTAACATAACTATCAACAACAACAATGATAAACAAAGTATAGAATCAATATGCGCAAAAAGAATAGCATAATCATTAAGTTTCATGCTTACTTGGAGCAGCATAGATGCCTTTGCACAAAGAATGCCTTATTGAGGCATTCTAATGAATCGGTGGCAACAATGACATCTTCGATTGCATCACTACCCATTAATGACCATCTGTCATCGTTAAAACCATTAAGGGCATCATTGAAGCCTATGAAGGAACAAAAACCATGTCAATTGTCACCAACACCAACTATCAAATTTAATGGCAAGAAAGACTCTAGCATAAACAATGAACAACATTTTTAAATGAGAAGGACTTTCAAGTTCCAACTTGATCTAGCCACATTTTTTATTGCCCATGTTTATAATTTTCTAACTCCCCATTCATCTTAGTTTGATTTCATAAGCATATTACATACATTAGCATAAATTGTATTGTAGATAGGCTTGTATCATAATTTACATAATTCTATATTCTTACACTGATTGATGATATTTGAAGATCATAGGATTGAAGGTTGTAACGACCCGGTTCCCGAGTCCCTACGAGACACGAGAACCGGACCGACTCGACTAATCCCAAGACCTAGTCGTCCAACGAGGAAGTAACCAAAAGACAGTAAAATAAACCACATTCAGCATGAATATAACTAACAGTAAGAAAGTACAGCAGTAAGGAAAGAAACTACTACGGTAGGCACCACCACAACAGTAAAACAACATTTATCATATAACAAAAACTGCAGGTAAAGAAGGTACAGCGGAAACAAAACTACTCACTAGAACAGAAACAAAAGAAGGTACAAGCTGTGGTAACTCTACTGGACCCTACTTGGCCCAGCGTCCTCTGCAGCCGCCGACCCTGGCTGCTCAACACCTGGTCCTGAAAAAGGTAACGAGTGTAACACGTCAGCAAAACGCTGAGTAGAGTGGCAAACTAACTAAAGGCAACAGTAGAGTGTACAGTAGCTGTTATGTTCTATTACTTCCTTTTATTTACATCTTTCAATTTTTCTCACTATTTCATTTACTTCTCAGATCCTTTACTTGATCTCGGATGTCCTCGTGGGACGATCTTGATTGCAGTCTTTCCCAAAAGTAGAAGTAGCACGTGGTGCTCTCCTGGCCGGGAGAGTCCCCCGTGGTGATCCTACCCTCAGTCAACCACCCCAAGGTCACTGACAGACGTAACGGTGACTACGGCACGCGCGATAAACGCACAGGTAGCTAGCCCGTACTGGCACGCGGTCAGTCGTTTCCGTTAACGGGTGCGCCCAAAGCACAGCACGGAACCAGGGCAGAGCCCTCTCAGTAACAGGGGTCCAACCCCTCCACAGTAACCAAACCGGGGCCTTGCCCCTCCACAGTCCGCGCACCCTCGCCTGACTACCCTGGTTTGCCCTAGTGGGCCTAACAAGTCGGTGAAGGAGGCTAGCAGAACCCCGGGGCCCGTGGGGTAGCTAGTACTCTCCTAACACTACTAGCTCTCCTCGGTACTACGTACATGATAACACCACGCAAGGGGGTAGTAATTAGGTTGAATATGGCCCATCTTTAGAATAAAAGGCACAACATAAAGTAGAATAGGAGCATTGCATGCATCAAGTACCAAGATTGCTTATAAACTGTATTAATGGCCATTTGTGTAAAGCATTTGTCAAAGCAGGTCTCCGATGAGCAATCGGACCGCACGGATGGATTCAGAACGACGAACGGAGTCACGGACTCAAAATCGGCCAAATCCGACATCCGGAGCTCCCACAATGGGCCCAAGAAATCCTGACCGTTGATCTGGAGATCAACGGCCTAGAACGCGCCACGTCGCCCCGCCCCCGCCGCCCGCACGCCCCCAAGCCAGCCAAGGACGCATCTCGGCCGTTGATCTTCGATCGAACGGCCGAGATCCGCGCGCTCGCCCGCGGTCGCCGCGACAAAGCGCGGGCGTGGCGCAACGGTTAGCGCGCACGCCCGCGTTGCGGCGACGCGCGTTCGAGTCGCGCGGAGCAAAAATCGTCTGCGGGCGAAGGGCGCGGCAAAATTGAGCCGCGCGATCAGAAGCGAGCGGCTAGGATCGCGCCACGCGGCGCGACGACAGCGCCCCACCTCCCACGCGCGCGCGCACGCCGGGCGGAAACGCGCGCGCGCACGCACGCCCGAAGCGCGATCCTAGCGCAGGCGCGGGAGGATCTCAGCCGTCCGATCATCAATCGGACGGCTCTCGTTCGACGTCCACGGATCGCGCCTGAAGAGAGAAAGGGGCGGGCGGCTGACCGGCGGCAGCAGACCTTCACCGACGTATATGGAAGCGGTTTTAGCGACGTTCTGGATGTCGCTAAAGCACATTCTTCTTTTAGGAAGCCCTTAACTCTATTTAAACCCCCTTCTACCACCATTCAAGGCATGCTCTCCCACTTGCAACTACTCCACTCCTCTCCTAGCTAGTCTTAGGCACTCTTGTAATCGCCGGAGACGACGAGCCGCCGACGGAGCCTCCTCCACCGCCGTGGCTGCCTCGTCGCTCTCCACTCTCTCTCTACCTCTCTCTCTCTCTTTTAAAGCTTTCATTTACTTTTGTTGAAGCATGTATTTAATATTGTAAACCATGAACTATGGATGCATGTTTAATGAAATTATTTTTCATTTAGTTGCCTTTTTAATTTCTGTTTAAAGTGCATGATCAAAACCAAAGAGCTTTCTAACCCTAAACTCTCTCTATCTCTCGCTTTTCAAAACCGTTTCTTTCGCAAGCAAAACTCCGCCTTTTTCGTGATAACAAGTGGTAAACAAAATCCGATTTCCACGCCTCCCTGAGATCGACACTCGGACTCCCTCCGTTTACTTCTTTTAAAACCGACGTATCAAGTGCAACTATAACGACACCTCTTAACACACACGCACGAAGGCACGTCAGTTTTTGGCGCCGTTGCCGGGGACGCAACGGATTTGTTTTATCACCTCCATTCCACCTTCATTCTCATATCGTCTAATGCCCTATTTTCCTTTTTACTTGACGGATGCAGGAATTCGGCGCATGGACGGCGAAGCGATGCATTCCACTATGGTAGCAAGGAAGTAGACGCCTCGAGGACCGATAGTGAGTACTCTCTCTCTCTCATTGTTTGCTTGCGTGAAAAAGCTAAAAAAAATCATAAAAACTAAAAAAAATTGGCGTGGTGAATGATTGCTTGACCCACATTCTTAACACACCACCCTACAAAAAAATGTACACTCTAATATACTGGACAAATTCTTGGAGTGTTCTTTTCTTTTTCTCTTGAGTGGTGTTTGCGAAGCCACCGTGAGTTGACCTGGGCCGCATCACTCAACCCTAAAAACTAACTCATCTAATAGTAGCTGCACGATCTTTAGGATGAGTACACTAGGGTTTTTAGAGCCTCTACAAGATAAAAAGGAAATCTACTTTCACCAAGTTGTGTGTAGAACTTGACGTGCCCATTGAAACTTGTCTGAAAGCATTAAGACACGTCAACCCTAAAAAACACTAAAGTAAGGATGAAACATTAAAAGACACCACACCCTAAAAATTCTTGCTTTAAAACCCTGTTTTGTAGAAGCACACACCTTGAAAAGTGGAAAATTAAGAGGCACCACCCCAATCAACGCCTCATCACATTACCCTAAGCACAAGCACTATCCTAACCCGTTAAAACTGAGTAGACGTGCCCTAGGCAGGACTGAGTTAAGTCTCAAAAGGTGAGGTTTTGTTCGCTAGGCACTTGGCTTTCATTCCCTTGGTAGAATCTGGTGGCTAGGCTGCGGGGCAGTGTCAAACGACCGCGGTTGTGGGGTCTATGGAACCGGAGGCGTAAGCCAAAGGAAGAACCTTCCCTGCAATCCCCTCGTAATCAACCTGGCCAGATTAGCCTTGAGAAGGGAAGTCCAGTGCTTACGGACTGAATCACCCTTTGTGAGATTTCTAGGTCTCCTAAGGAATACACCATAAGGATTAGGCTTGCGTGCTTGATTGAAACACATTTCTCGCATCTGTCGCCCTCCGCATCCCCTCCAGTTCTTCTCTAGTGTATGCACGGGAGGCGCTCACTGCATCCCGAATTGTGTGTTTTGGGGCAGGAATCTAGGCAACGTAACTCTGTTGAAAACATGGCTGAACCTAGGGTAGATGAGGCTGAAGATCAACCCCCACCAGATGCTATGGCTGTCGTCCAGGCTCAAATCAATGCTAACCATCGGCTTCAGCAACGACAAATCCACACCATCATGCAAGCCATACAACGGTTACAGAACCCGCAAGAACAACCACCACCTTTCAATGACATACCAGGACAACCACCACTTGATTTACCACCGTTTCAGAACCAGCCAAGACCCCTCCGTGATTTCTATAACCCTTCTGCCATTAGAGTCGAGCCACACCTTAGGATCCCCGAAGGGGGAGACGATTTTGAGCTAAAACCTAATGTATTAAGTCTAATCCAGAGCCACTTTCATGGAAGCTCAAATGAAGACCCCTTTCAGCACCTAGAAGATCTCGACCGCATAGCAAGAACAGTAAAACCTAGGAACATTAGCCTTGATATTGTTCTAATCAAGATGTTCCCTTTCTCATTAAGAGACAAGGCTTCTCATTGGCTTAGAACCCTAGGTAGACCCATCACCACCTGGGAGGAACTGAGGCATGCATTTTTAAAGAAATTCTTCCCCATAGGAAAGACCAATGCCCTCAGAAGAGCTATCACTACCTTCACACTCCAGGGTGGGGAACAATTTCATGAGGCGTGGGAAAGATTCAATGAACTTTTGAGGAAATGCCCACACCACGAAGTTCCAAGGTGGCAATTAGCCCAGATCTTCTACCACGGTCTGGATAGCAACCTACGGAACTTCGTCGATGCCTCATGCGGGGGAAACTTCCTAAACAAAGACGAGGAGAGCGCGTTTGAGCTCTTTGAGTCTATGAGCGAGAATTCGCTCAACAATGCCTCCATGAACCAGTTTAACAGATCCAGTCAACCCCGTGGTGGGATTTATGAGGTACAAGCAAATTCTGGAATGGTTGACATGGACATTATTGCCAAAAAGTTGGATCGAGTGGAATTGGTGGACAAGAAGATTGATGAGCTTCTAAACCAGACCAGGAACCCCTTGCAGACTTTCACCCTAGCAAAAGGAGCACATAATGTTGACCTGGTCCAACCCTTCACCCAACTAAACCTGGAACAACCCCCAACCATGTTCCAAGGAGGGACCTTTGCTCCCTCGACCCTTGATTACTCCCTTCCTTCTTCATCAACATCGGCTATTCTAGAAGATGTGCAAGCCGTCCAAGGATATGCAAAACCTGACCCTTTCTCCAACACTTACAACACCGGCTGGCGTAATCACCCCAACTTTGGTTGGACAAACCAGAAACTACCGCAATTCCAAAACCAGCCCAGGCCAAACCAACAGCCACACTTGCCCCCCTATCAGCAAGGACCACCAGTTAGACCCCAATATAACCAAAATAGGGCGGCCCCTCCCCCACAAAACCAAATGGACACCCTAATAAAGATGATGGCTGACATGAACCAAAAACATCAGGAAGAAATGGCCTTGGTAAAGGGACAGTTAAGCCAACTCTTGGACTGTAAACAGCAAGGATCTCTACCTTCCCAACCACAACCAAACCCGCGAAACATAATTAGCAGAGGCCCCAATTCGCAAGGGTTCCAAGGCAACCCCGGGCAGGCTCATATGGTCCAACCGGCTCCACAAACACCTCCTGGGTTTGGCGCCTCTTCATCCTCATCTTCTCAAGGATCACCCCATGGCCCCAATGCCTCTGCGAATGCGGTGACCTTGAGAAGCGGCACCAAAACCCAGGATCCCAAATGGCCGACTCTCCCCGAGACTTTACCCGACTTAGAAGAAGCACCAACCAAGGACCCAAACATGGAACCAATCCAGACACCCTATCCTGAGGCCTTGGAAACAATCAAGAGAAAAAAGAATACTGTGGAAACTGAGGAGCTGATGGAAATTTTTAAACAAGTACAGATTAATATTCCGCTTCTAGAAGCTGTCAAACACATCCCCGCTTACGCCAAGTTCTTAAAGGATGCCTGTACACCCAAGCGTAAGACGAGACCTCAAGCACCTAGGAAGGTTGTACTCTCTGAGCAAGCCAGTTCCGTGATATCAAGCAACCTTCCACTCAAACGAACTGACCCAGGAGCACCCCTGATTTCCTGCAACATCGGGGACATGACATTTGATAGAGCGCTCCTGGACCTAGGTGCTTCTATCAACCTAATTCCCACAACCTTGTACCACCAATTTGGTTTTGGGGAGCTGGCACCAACCCCTGTCACCATCCAGCTGGCGGATAGATCAGTGAAAACCCCGAAGGGGGTTGTCGAGGACGTGATTGTACGGGTCAAGGACTTCTATTTCCCAGTCGACTTTTTGGTGCTCGACATGGAAGTCCCTGAAAAATTACAGAACGCACCCATAATCTTAGGCAGACCTTTCTTAGCCACGGCTAAAGCAAACATCGATTGCGACACGGGATGTATGGAAATCGCCTTCGGAGACAGGAAAATGCAATTAGATATCTTCCGGGCAACAAAGTCTTTTGATTGTGATTACATTGAGGAACATGATCCCGTGGAAACTTTAATCGAGGAATGCCTTACCCTCAACTCTGTCTCAGACCACCAAACCCGTAGTTCTGACTCGCCACCATCATTACCTATGGACCTCTGTAAGGCTGAGTATCATCACATGACACCATTTGAAGAAATCAATGTTGATCAACTACCGCCCTTTCCATTCCCATCGACTGTGGTCCCACCCGCACCTGAACTTAAACCATTGCCCGAGAATCTCAAGTACGTCTTCTTGGGACCTGGCCAGACCTTCCCAGTGATTATTAATTCCCATCTAACCAAGGATCAGGAACTAAGGTTGACTGCAACTCTTTCAGAACATCGGGCCGCCATTGGTTGGACCATCTCAGATCTAAGAGGAATTAGCCCCACCTATTGCACCCACAAGATTTACCTGGAAGACGGGGCCCGACCTTCCCGCCAGATGCAGAGACGGCTAAACCCTAACATGCGGGAGGTCGTTAAAAAAGAAATTATCAAGTGGCTCGACGCCGACATCATCTACCCTATCTCTGATAGCCCCTGGGTGAGCCCCACTCAAGTGGTTCCAAAGAAGGCTGGGCTCACCGTTGTCACTAATGATCATGGCAAATCCATTCCCACCCGCACCACCACCGCATGGCGGGTGTGTATTGATTATAGGAAGCTTAACGAAGCCACTAAGAAGGACCACTTCCCCTTGCCATTCATTGACCAAATCCTTGAAAGATTGGCAGGGCAGAAGTATTTTTGCTTCCTGGATGGATATTCAGGATATAACCAAGTCGCAATTGCTCCGGAAGATCAGGAAAAGACCACATTCACTTGCCCGTATGGCACATTTGCATTCCGTCGAATGCCGTTCGGGTTATGCAACGCACCCGCAACCTTCCAGCGTTGCATGCTAGCCATTTTTTCAGAAATGGTGGGTGAATACTTGGAGGTCTTTATGGATGATTTCTCTGTATTCGGGAATTCATTCGACCATTGTTTGAGCAACTTGGAGAAAATCCTGAAACGATGTATCGAGGTTAACTTGGTGTTAAGTTGGGAAAAGAGCCATTTTATGGTTCAAGAAGGAATTGTCCTCGGACACATCGTTTCGCATAAGGGCATCGAGGTAGATCGAGCTAAGGTTGATTTAATTTCCAAACTTCCTCCACCTAGTTCGGTCCGACAGATTCGCTCTTTTCTAGGACATGTTGGCTTCTACCGAAGGTTCATCAAAGACTTTTCCAAACTTTCCAAACCCTTGACCGACCTTCTAGCCAACGACGCAACTTTCCACATGTCTCCTGATTGCACCCAGGCTTATCATACCCTCCGGGACTTAGTCTCCACCGCACCTGTACTTCAACCCCCAGACTGGTCCCAGGGTTTTGAGATTATGTGTGACGCATCAGATTTTGCCATAGGCGCTGTCCTGGGACAAAGGCAAGACAAGAAGCCCGTGGTGATCTACTACGCGAGCAAAACGTTGGACGAGGCCCAGCGTAATTATACGGTCACAGAAAAAGAGTTGCTTGCTGTAGTCTTTGGACTGGAAAAATTCCGATCATACTTGCTGGGATCCCACGTGACTATCTACACCGACCATTCAGCCATCCGGCACCTGTTGGCCAAAAAGGATGCAAAACCCAGGCTCATCAGATGGATCCTGCTTTTGCAGGAATTTGACCTGGAAATCCAAGACAAGGCCGGATCGAAAAATGTGGTGGCTGACCACCTGTCAAGACTTCATCCAGACCACATTGGACCCTCCCTACCTCTATCTGATACCTTCCCTGATGAACACATCCTAGCCGTGCAAGACAAGAAAATGCCATGGTATGCTGACTATGTCAACTACCTGGTTATAGGACAAACCCCGCACAGCTGGTCCAAACAGCAACGGGACAGGTTCTTGGCTGAGGCCAAGCACTATTTCTGGGATGATCCCATGCTGTTTCGCCTCTGTGCTGATCAGATCATCAGGAGGTGCCTCCCCGAAGACGAGGTTCAGAGTGTGCTTTCCTTTTGTCATGACCAAGCATGTGGCAGCCATTTCTCTGGCAAGAAAACAGCTGCAAAAGTTTTGCAGTCTGGATTTTATTGGCCGTCCCTATTCAAGGATGCACACATCTTTGCCAAGACTTGCTCACGATGCCAAACACTAGGGACAATGACCAAAAAAGATATGATGCCCCTTCGGCCCATTTTGATTGTCGAAATTTTCGACGTTTGGGGTATCGATTTTATGGGCCCCTTTCCACCATCCAACGGCTTCAAGTATATCTTGGTCTCGGTAGACTATGTTTCCAAATGGATTGAAGCCGTTGCCACCCGACGATGCGATCACAAGACGGTCATGGACTTTGTAAAGAAGAACATCTTTTCCCATTTTGGAATACCCAAGGCCATGATCAGTGATGGTGGAAGCCATTTTATCCATTCCCAGTTCCGTGCCCTACTTAGAAAATACGGGGTAAACCACCGCATTTCCACCCCGTATCATCCACAAACAAATGGGCAGACTGAGGTCTCAAACAGACAAATCAAGAACATTTTACAGAAGACTGTGAGACCTGACAGGAAAGACTGGTCCACACGACTTGATGATGCCCTGTGGGCATACAGGACCGCTTTTAAGACCCCGATAGGCATGTCACCTTACCGCTTGGTCTTTGGCAAAGCTTGCCATCTCCCTGTCGAATTGGAACACCGGGCTTACTGGGCTGTTAAGCAATGTAACATGGATCCCCAGTTAGCTGGTGCGCAAAGGACTCTTCAATTATCCGAGCTTGAAGAAATTCGTCGGGACGCCTTTGACAATAGTCGGCTATATAAGGAGAAAATGAAAGCCGTCCACGACCGACTCATTCATAGGAAAACCTTTGAGCCAAACCAACAAGTCTGGCTATTTGATGCACGCCTGAAACTCTTTCCAGGGAAACTTAGGTCCAAATGGACAGGACCATTTCGGGTGGTCAAGCCCTATTCCAATGGGGCAGTCGAAATCGCCGATCTTAATACCGGGCACACCTTTACAGTCAATGGTCAAAGATTGAAGCATTTCCTGGCCCAGGTACCCCCCAAGGAGAGTGTCACCCTTGTTGAGGGCTGACACCAGGCACCGCCCAGCTGGAGGCGTTAAACTCAGCGCTTCCTGGGAGGCAACCCAGCGGATTCAGACTGATCTGGTAAGTTTACGTCACTCAGGTACTATCTTTTTGAACCCTTCTGCATCCATGCATCTGCCAATGAGGACATTGTCCAACTTAAGCATGGGGGGGATGGTAAATTGCATAATCCTGAGTTTAATTAATCAGTCTGAATGAATAAATTAATTGATTAAAAAAAAAAAAAAAAAAAATTTGAATTTAGGAAGAAAAACTTAGGCATTAGAAACTTGTCAATAGTGGGAAATAATACAAAAAGAACTTAAACGCTTAGACTATTCAGGCCTTCAGGCTTAATCAGCCCTAGTGTCCATTAAAATATGGATTTAGCGGCGAATCCTTGCAACTTTAAGCTATTCTAATCCACCTAATAAATAAGGTGATAAGTATACGACTTATCAACTCATCCTCTAACTCAGGAAAACTTTGAGTCTAAGCATCTGCACACATTTCTGCACATACTCACTTCTCGGAGATTTTGACAGAAATTGGGTAGCTAATGAACTCTCTATGGTGGTATGGCTGGCAAGTTGCCGTGGGTAACAGCCCATTGGCAGGTTGTCCAGAACCCAGCCACAGGCCATTTCTTTTTCACTGCCTCTAGGTACATTTGAGATTAGGGAAGCCACCTACGTAAAAAAAAAAAAAAAAAAAAAAAAAAGGAAAATAAACCACACTTCACCGCACAAGTATGGCTGGCAAGTGATCGTGGGTAACAGCCCATTGGTCGGTTGTCCAGAGCCCAGCTCAATAATTGCACAAAAAAAAAGAAGACCAAAAACACCTAAGGAAGAAGCGGGGAAGTAGTACAAGCTGGGGAGATATACACTGGAAAATCCTTGTGTTGACCCCAAGAAAAATGAACGCAGGGAGAAAGCTACCAATCGAACAAATACACCTTCAGGCAAAAATTTATTTTCTTTTCCGGTTACCTAGAGGCGTAGAAACTCGAAGTCTGTCTCAATTACCGTTAAGTAAGTCTATCACAACATTCACACCAAGATGCTTAGCACTTAGGGTTTTGACCGAGTTTTGGGTGGGTTGGGTAGCCGTAAAAAGTTACCAACCCACACTGAATTCTAAAAATTCTAAAAAGACATATATAGATATATACGTATACATAAGTATAGTTATATATACAAAGCAAGGATTCGGGCGATTCGTATTTTGGCAGACACCCGGGCGCTGCTTAGTCTTTGTAGATTAAGATCTTCGTATAGTTCCTCTTATTAACAAGTAACGAAGTGCCTAAGCAATTACTTCTTGAATTCGCCAAAGAAATAAAGGCTAGAATAAACCTTGCTAGGGACTAGCAAGGAGTAAGCATGGGGGTATGATAACACCACGCAAGGGGGTAGTAATTAGGTTGAATATGGCCCATCTTTAGAATAAAAGGCACAACATAAAGTAGAATAGGAGCATTGCATGCATCAAGTACCAAGATTGCTTATAAACTGTATTAATGGCCATTTGTGTAAAGCATTTGTCAAAGCAGGTCTCAGATGAGCAATCGGACCGCACGGATGGATTCAGAACGACGAACGGAGTCTAACGGACTCAAAATCGGCCAAATCCGACATCCGGAGCTCCCACAATGGGCCCAAGAAATCCTGACCGTTGATCTGGAGATCAACGGCCTAGAACGCGCCACGTCGCCCCACCCCCGCCGCCCGCACGCCCCCAAGCCAGCCAAGGACGCATCTCGGCCGTTGATCTTCGATCGAACGGCCGAGATCCGCGCGCTCGCCCGCGGTCGCCGCGACAAAGCGCGGGCGTGGCGCAACGGTTAGCGCGCACGCCCGCGTTGCGGCGACGCGCGTTCGAGTCGCGCGGAGCAAAAATCGTCTGCGGGCGAAGGGCGCGGCAAAATTGAGCCGCGCGATCAGAAGCGAGCGGCTAGGATCGCGCCACGCGGCGCGACGACAGCGCCCCACCTCCCACGCGCGCGCGCACGCCGGGCGGAAACGCGCGCGCGCACGCACGCCCGAAGCGCGATCCTAGCGCAGGCGCGGGAGGATCTCAGCCGTCCGATCATCAATCGGACGGCTCTCGTTCGACGTCCACGGATCGCGCCTGAAGAGAGAAAGGGGCGGGCGGCTGACCGGCGGCAGCAGACCTTCACCGACGTATATGGAAGCGGTTTTAGCGACGTTCTGGATGTCGCTAAAGCACATTCTTCTTTTAGGAAGCCCTTAACTCTATTTAAACCCCCTTCTACCACCATTCAAGGCATGCTCTCCCACTTGCAACTACTCCACTCCTCTCCTAGCTAGTCTTAGGCACTCTTGTAATCGCCGGAGACGACGAGCCGCCGACGGAGCCTCCTCCACCGCCGTGGCTGCCTCGTCGCTCTCCACTCTCTCTCTACCTCTCTCTCTCTCTTTTAAAGCTTTCATTTACTTTTGTTGAAGCATGTATTTAATATTGTAAACCATGAACTATGGATGCATGTTTAATGAAATTATTTTTCATTTAGTTGCCTTTTTAATTTCTGTTTAAAGTGCATGATCAAAACCAAAGAGCTTTCTAACCCTAAACTCTCTCTATCTCTCGCTTTTCAAAACCGTTTCTTTCGCAAGCAAAACTCCGCCTTTTTCGTGACAACAAGTGGTAAACAAAATCCGATTTCCACGCCTCCCTGAGATCGACACTCGGACTCCCTCCGTTTACTTCTTTTAAAACCGACGTATCAAGTGCAACTATAACGACACCTCTTAACAGTACACGAGGGCCAACAAGTCGGTACAGAGCGGCCAAGTCTAACCCCGGGTCCCTGGGGCGGCTGGCCCCACTCTGCACTAAAACAGGTACAGGTACTTCCCTTGGTACTGCGTACCCAAGAGACAGTACAAACTACATCTCAGTTCCATTCCTTTTCTTTCCAGGAGTTCCACTCCTAATTCCCCGTAGGGTTCCAGCCCTTTATCTCAGAACATCATATGTTTCACTTTCCAGATTCACGTTCTCAATTTCCATGATCTCAAACATGTTTCTTTGTTCATAACAGGCAGCTGTTAATTAATTTCACAGGCAGCTTATATATTCCTTTCCATTTTTCCAAGACTGCAGTAATATACATTCCACTAGTTTTTCCATCCTAGGATTCATGCCATATCCTAGGATCTATCATACAATCTAGTTTTCCGGCCCTAGGATTCATGCAACACCTAGGAGCTATCATTCCATACATTTCTCATTCCTAGGATTCATGCAATGCCCTAGGTTCTAGTTATGGTTCCATACTTTAACAGATTTTATTAATACTTAAAACCACTCTACCAGGTACAACGGAAGTAATGGGGGCGTGGTCGGGAATCCCGCGCGCCTCCGCGACTCTCAAGACTGCAACCGAACGAGGTCCTATCACAAGGATCAAACACAAGGAGAGTCTCAAAACAGTGTATAGCTACTGTAGGCGGGTAGAGGAATAAATTCTGAAACGAACGCAACTCGAATCGCGGAAAACGGAGCCCAAACGGGCCTTAAACGGGTCGAGAAAGACAATACTGTGCAAAATCAGACGTCTGGAACTCCTTCCAGACGTCTTAAACGGTGGATCAGAGAATTACCTGTTCGGCTTGGTTCCCCGGACGTCCAGAAGTCTGTGGGGACGTCTCTCCTAGATCCCAGACGTCCGATGGTCTCTCCGGACGTCTGGAGGTCACTCCCGCCCTCTGGTACAACTTCCAGACGTCTGATTCGCAAAGGATGACGAATCCGAACACCTGCGCACAGCCAACCCTCCTCCCTCAGTACGGTCAGTCGACAAAAAGGAGGAGAAAGCGAAACTCACCTTTCAGACGTCTGTATGATCTCACAGACGTCGACCTTGCCTTCTGGATATCAATCCAGACGTCTGATTCTGGAAATTTTTCCAGAACCAGAACCTTGCTCGGCCTCCGCTCGCGACGCCGCCCGCGTCGCACCTCGCGCGTCCGCTGCTCCGCCCGCAGCAGGTCCCTCTCCGCGACGCTCTGCGCCCCCTGCGCCCTCCGCCGGCCGGCCAAGCCGCTCCCGGCGAGCTCGCCCTCACGGCAGAGCCCTGCCCTCGCACGCCGCAGCTCCTCCGCGCCTACTGCGGCCGCCGCTGCCGCTGCGCCCTCGCGTCCGCTCGCTCTCGCGCACAGGTAGGAGAGAAGGAGGAGGATGGTGGAGACGGGAGGGGAGGCGCCCCCCCCTTTTAACGCCGCGCGGAGAGGAGAGAGAGACGGTCGCAGTCGCCTGCAGCCGCAGAGGAGATGCAGGATCGCAGGTCTGCGCGCACAGGCGCGCAGACGAATATCCTGTGCGAGCATAACTGTTCGCCAGACGTCTGTAAACTATCCCGGACGTCTGGTCAGACGTCCGGATGTGATCCCAGACGTCTTTACAGACGTCTGGGGCACGCGCTCGTTACAAAGGTCGAGGAGAAAAGAAAAGAAGAAGGTATTGAAAAATTTGAGCTGAAGATTTGAACTCAGGAGACTTGCAAACCCTATACTCCAGCTCAACAAAGCAAAAAAATTATCCTACATCAACAATCAATGAGCTCTTCTAATTCATTTACTAAGCCCCTCCACCTAGAACCACCTTTGCACATCCTCCATGGCACATTTAAGTCCCTCTCCCCAGTTCCAACAAAGTCACCCTCATTATGGATGTACATTTCACCACACCTAGCTCCCTCCACCAATTAACAGCCACTAACCCAATTCCAAGACATCATCATTAAATCTCAACATATTTACCCACAACCATAATTGTTGGAACACCCCTCCCTCCTTCCCTTTTTACCCCTCTCTACCTCTATATAAGGTCATTCATTCCATTCTTCTAAATCATCTTTGACTATCCTATCTCTCGAGCATTCTAAAAGAGAAAGGGAGAGCCTACGAACTACCTAAGTCCAAATTTTAAGCATTGGGAGGGAGTGACTTCACCACCCTTCAATTGTCAATCCACCGTCATTTTATTTCACCACCATCATCCCATGCCACCATTGAAGGAGATTCTTGGGAGCATGCCAAGGAGGAAGGAGGCCATGGGAGAACGTGTACTACTAGAGGATCATCTTCGTCACCCGAGTTCCATCTTCATTCTCATAAGCTTCCTTTGATCTTATTTTATTTTTCTAATAGCATGTTATGTCAAGCCTCATTCTAGCTTGGTTATCTCATGAACATTTTTCGTTGTTACTCTCATCTTCTTGTGTTGTAAGCACTTGATTTAGAAGGCAATGAAAAGCATGTTTACTATTTTTATTTTGTTTTGATTCCCTCGAACTTGTGAACTTAGTTGGCATTTGATTACAAACCACCCACTGTAATACTTGTGAGCTCACTCATCAACACTTTTTTATAGTATCTAATTTCATAGATTGATTTGAGTAGGTGACATCATTTCTCGTGACATTGATTCGTAACTGTATTTTCATTTCGTACTCTTATCTCAAAAAGATAAAAAAAAATCTTAAAAGTGAAAAATATATAAAGAAATAAAAGGTACTTTAAGGTTGATTTGTGATATCGAACCTTCTAGAACAACCTGTATACTCTGTAGTTGCAATTTATAAATTTTAAAAGTGAAACACTTGAGTTACACTACAATGATTCAAACTCTATCTTTTATAAGAAACGATTCAAGTGATTCACTACTCAACCGATGGCTACACATTTGCAAAACTATAGGCTATCTTCCCAAAGCATACACAACCTCCCCACTAGTCTCTTGAGCTATCCATCTGATGTGGTGCAAAGCCTTCATAGTAAATGAATAGAAAGCTTTCGGATCATCCAGAAGGTTAGCCACAGCAAAATAACAACTTATTAAATGAACAATCAATGGCAGATACAGTAGCGAGTGTTTCATAACATTAATTGGTTAACAGATGACTTACTGCAGGAGTCATTCTCTGGGATAAAGAGAACGTAGAACATCGATCCAAGTGTCTAAGCCTAACAATTCACAACACAATTTAAGTTCGCAAACGAAGCTGGCGTGTTATAAATAATTTTTTAAATAAATAAAAAATAAATAAATAGAGAGGGTGAAGGAAAGAGGATAAATATACCTTAAAATTTAAATGATCCACGATATGGATAATTGAACAACCACCATCACAAGGACAAATTAAAAATACACTATATAGCTTAAGTTCTTCACTCGTAGGTAGCATTCAAAATTCTTTATGATGCACATAACAATCTCTATTCTTGATTTTGGTGTCAAAGCAAATCCTTGATCATCATCTAGACTAAGCAATGTCTAGATCCTCTATTTAAGTGTGAAATGCAAGGTCCAATCGAGTGACACATCTATTCTTTTTCTTCAATTGTGTGGAACTAATTTGTGATCGTCAGTGAATCCAAGCATCCCACTGCAGGAAAAATCAACTTCTGACGTCAATCTCCAGTGCTAATATACTTATTACGATGATGACGACGATGATAACTAGTCAAAATTAGAGTAACCTATCAAAACAAGTCATGGACTTCCAAAGAAGGTGTAACAAAGAAAAATTATGACACCTATAACCATACGGATAGCAAAAGCTCAAATATAAACAGGTACAGATCCAAATTGCTGCCAACAATATACCATGAGCCTGCAAAAGACAAGAACTTGGATTACTTCGTAAATACGTGAGATAACTTACATCCATGGTACTATTTTATCATTGCAACTAAATCAAGGACTTAATTGAAACTAAAAACTAATTACAGTGAGCACAAGGATATATTCGTTAGGCATATCCATATAAGTTGTACTATTCTAGATATTAAATAGTCCAGTATCAATACACTATCATCTCCCTACTCCACCAAACCGGAGATTTGATTTTACATTGAACTTAATGAACTAACTCTCAGTGTATTAATCAGATAAGATCAGTGTTAATAATTTCTCCTTTTAATATGCTTGTTTAATTTTTCTTAGGGGTTTATATATATATATACCATTATAAAGTTATTCTGTTAAGGTCGTATACCCCTGTTTCTTTAAATTCAATAGAAAATGTTATAAAATAATTTAAAAAATAAAAATTTTATATATACCCCCTTATATTTATCTTTTTATATATTCCAACCATCTTCCCACTTCCTTCCTCCTTCTCCTTATACTCTTCTTTCTCCATCATCGAGCTCTTCCTCCACGAGATAGATCTAATATTGCATAGAGACGACCTCTTCCACACTCTCTCCTCGTCCTTCACCTCCTTCTAGCACCACCTCCAAGCCCAGACGCCCATCTTGCCCGACTCCCTCCTCCCGTACAACCTCCCCTCCCTTGACCTCATCGACCCCCCCCCCCCCCCCCATCAATTGCTCCCTCCACCCCAACGAGCCCATCCACGGCCTCTCCTCTGCCTATCACTACCTCTCCTCTCCTGCGACTTCGATCGCTTCTCCCTCCACCTCGAGCAGCGCTCCCTCCTCCACTTCGTCGACGACCCCAAGCTCCTCTGCCGCTCCCTCCGCAACGCTAGTTTCCACACTCCCAACCTCCACCACAGGGTCATCCTCTCCGCTTGGCTCCACTACGAGCACCGCAAGGACGAGCTCGAGCACCCAGCTCCTCCTCCTCCGCCCCCGCCACCTATGGTGGCCCCTCCATCGGGTGCCCCCACGTCGCGTTGCTCCCCGACAACTATAACCCCAAGATCGCCCTCACTCCTTGCCCCTGCCACTGACCCCCCCCACCGGATGCCCAACTCGTTGCCGAGGAAGTGGAAACCAAGGTCAATGAGGAGGAGGAAAAGGGAGGCGACATCATGTTCTGCATTGAGGACAAGGAGGTCCCATGCCTTTGGGAGCGGATCGCAACACTCTCAAGGCCGTTCCATGCAATGATATATGGAAGATTCATGGAGTCACGGTGGGAGAGGAACGCCTTCTCCCACAATGGGGTCAATGATGGAGGAAGAGGAGTAGGAGAAGGAAGAGGAGGGAGGTAGGGGAAGAGAAGTTTAAATAAATAAAAAGATAAATATAGGAATATATATAAAAATTTTCTTTTTTTTTATATTTTCTATTAAATTTAACGAACTATGAGCATACCACTTTAACAGAGTAATTTTATAGAAATTTATATGTAAATAACAAATATATAGAAATATATACATCTTATCGAATATATATATATATATAAAAGTCCATTTTTCTTATTATATTCTTGAATTTGTAGAGCAATTATTGTACTTATTCATATGACATACCATGGATATCACAACGATTTCATATATCCATAAAAGGTCTTAAGCATAAAATACCACAGACTATGTCATTCTTGCGTGTCTTTCCATTGGTTTAATTCTTTAAAGAAATTTAACATAGATGACTCGATTCATTTTGTATTAATAGCACATTTGACCCGTAATTAACCAGAGAGTAGCTATATCTTTAACAGGTTCATGTATAAAATCATATCCATCTTGAATTCTAGACCTTTATATATATATATATATATCTATATATATATATATATATATATATATATATATTATGAGTTTGCGCCTAATCCCACATTACTAATATTCTGTCCAATTTGCATGTGACCATGATTCTTGACATTCTATCCAAAAAGATCAAGCTTTCTTTTCATGAGCATGCTTAACTTAATTGCCTCAATGATGATAATGATTAAACATCTAAACCAAGTATATTAGTCATGTTCGTTCAATGCCAATTTTAGTTACTTATCTACAACAATCCACTTGTATAATCATACTTTTCTTAATTATCAATGATATCTCAAATTTTATTTATACCCTACTTTGATAAATGGATATGCTGACTAGGCATCAATGTATAATAAATGATAGTGCAACAAATATTACCGATCTTAGCTTTGTCAGTTCTAGAAGCAACTGTAGGAAATAGAACAAGAGATGCCAACGTCCTACGAGCAATGATCACATTGGCATGCAAACCCACTTTTGTTTTTCTTCTTTCAAATCGCTCGCAGATGATTCATTTGATAATTGTCTCCACAATCAATGGCAATTTTCTAGACTTGTAAAGGCAATGGATCACTCGGTGTACGTTTCCTTGTGAGCATTTGAAGGCATGATGCTTGGCATCATGTGGAGAGATGATGAAACGGTTAGACTTGAAAAAATCATGGCACAAAATCACAAGGAAAGCTTTTAGCTTGGATAACAAGTGTACCTTTTAGTTTCTTGAAAATAAACATTCCACGTAGCAGCATTAGAGTAAGATTTTTCATCGTCTACTCAGGCACGAGGGCAAATGCATGCTCCTACGTCTCAACAGCATGCGAAACAGTGCGAGAAATAGAAGATCAAAGTCCCTTTTCGTCGTAAAGCTCGACACCTCCTTCCTACGAAAAAGGGGAACTTGCGATCGATGGTGAAGTGTGGGGATTTGAAATTGACGTGGGTAAATTATGGTCCAAACAACAATGGTATAATACTTGGCTTGGTCACATACCTCACCACCTTACATACATTGCCAACGATAGGAGAATGGTGAGCTCTCCAAATTGCTTCCAGTACATTACATTGCAACCTGCCACAACACTCTTGGTAAGAATGCGTGAATTCGAACGCAAACCCTTCGGAACTTATAAAAGTCTTCTAATTGGAAACCTTGATCAATAGAGAATCAATGTCCTCTTTGCCATTTTTAACTGCCATTACTATTCCAAGGCTTGAATATTATCTTAATTGCACCCCACAAAATTTTCATCCCTTTGCAAAAATTGTGGCAGATAGATGGATAGATATAACAGCTTAAAGCATTAAAATCAAATTTACCTAAATAAATGTGACGATTGGAGTAAAAATATCATATGAAATTTTGATTGCCTCCCATATCTCAATCTTCTTCGGACCAATTTCGGTTCGAAGCTCTACCATTGTCACTGATCCCTGTAGAATTTACCCCCACTTGTGGACCGGAGAACTCACAAAAGTTTTATGTGCGTTCTCTTGAGAGATTGATTATCTACACTTAGCATTATTATATTTATAGGCAACGTCTGGGACAAGGGAATGGCTTGATTCACAGATGGCGTGGATTTCTTACTGTTACGGTGAAGAATGTGGTTTGGATGCATCGAATATGGTTGAGACATGTCAGAAATGTGATGCCTATAATTATGATAAATCTTCTTGGCCTTAAAACGTCGAGACTGGTACCCGAATAACCTATAGGAGATGTCTTTGGATATATGATAGTAAGGATGCAAATACAGAAAAAAATAAAATAAAACGATTGTATGTAAAATATAATATAAGAAGGTCTAAATGTGAATTTTATTTGATGCATCTTTATTTCACATAAAAAGGTTCTAACCTATAGTGGGATCCATCACTATTTAATATCAATAATTGAATCATTTTATATTTATATAAAATTAAGATATCATGTTTGAAATCACTTTGTATAAGTGTAAAATTATTTTATATTAATTTAAAATAATTATATCACTTTTTGAATCAATTTATACTTTTAGAATAATTTTATATCAAAGTAAAATCATCCGAAAATAATTTTACATCAATAAAAAAATATCAAAAATAATTTATCATAAATGTAAAATTATTTTACACCTATATAAAATCATCAAAAATAATTTATCATAAATATAAAATAATTTATCATCAACATAAAATAATTTTATACCTATATATTTTAATTTAAAATGATAATTATTTTTTCAATGCGTTGAAATCTACTATTTTACATTTTTTTATTTTTTTTACGTACATTATCCATCGTCAAGCAACAACGATATCCACGTACCTTAGGTTGTAAAATATTTAACTATGGTAAATTTTGATATACATATCTGTGAGGGCAAAGTTTCAACGGGTGCAGATTCTTGTAAGTGACTTTCACTGCATGTTTTTTCTATTTTTTGAAGGATAATTTTATTAAAAAGAAAAATTATATGATACAAAAGGATATATTCCAACCACAAAGAAGAGGAAGAGAAAATTTTTACACCTACGAGAGGGAAGAGGTCAAAATTCAGAAAAAAACACAAATAAGAAAATAATTGAAGAAGAAAAAGAAAGTGTCCAACAATTGAAAATCAGACGACTTCTGTAATGACCCTCCACTTTTTGGGTAGAATAAGACGTTTGGAGTATTCACCAGACGTCTGTCCAAACGCCTGGATGGAGGGCCAAACATCTGAAAGTAAGAAGGACCACACGTTATTTTCCCTTTCCCGCACGCACACGACACACACCTTTTCCCCCCCTCTAACCTCCTCACCAAACCCTAACCCATCTTTATTTAAACCCCCACACCCTTCGTCTTTCTCCCCATTACCACCAGCCACCACCTCCATCTCCTTTTCCTCCTGCCGGCAGCCATCTTCCTCCCCCGCCTCCAGCGCAGCGAGTGGAGAGGAAGAAGAGAGATGGGACGTGGAGGAGGAGAGGACAGTGTGAGCAAGGAGCGAGAGCGTGGGAGAGAAGTAGGCTCGAGGGAGCTCGCGAGTGCATGGTCGAGAGCTCATGCGAGGAGAGGAGTTGTGCGAGGAGGAGCTCGTGAAGGGGAGCTTCGCAACCTCCTGAGGCTACTGGTGTAGCAGCTGCAGGCAACGTGGAGGAGTTCGAGTGGAGAAGAAGCTCTCGGGAGAGTTCTGCATACTGGATATTTTCTAGTATCAGACGTCTGGTTGCTCCAGACGTTCGGAGTAGCAGAGGGACATCCGGAACTGAAGCCAGACATCTGAAAGCACGCTTAGTGCCAAGGTACATGTGTCTGCACAGTTTCCGGCCATGCAGGCCTTACTGTAGGATGGCTTAGCCGTTTTTGGCTCTGTGCATGCATACGTAGATGCAGAGCGTTGGAAAAGCACGCGGTATGCCCTTTGAGATACTTTTGGACGTCTGAGCACTTCGCTAGACGTCTGACTGTACCCCCAGACGGTCGAAAGGAGGGTCCGACGTCAGGGACTTCCCTCAGATGATTACAGAGGGGTTCAGACGTTTGAGGAAACTGCAGGAAAGAAAGGGTGAGTTCTGACGTCTTTTAAGACATCTAGGCCTAGTCCCAGACGTCTAATTTTGGATAGTATGCATGTTTTTGGCCCGTTTAGGGCCCAAACGGAATCGTATTTTCGCAAACGAAGTACCATTGTTTTCTGCTTGAGTTTCTCTACAAGTTAGTGTCACTTGTATACAGTTTTTTTCTCAGTTGACATGGTTGGTCAATTGTATAGGTCTCCAACCAGTTGAGTATGCGAGGACCATGGAGGTGACAGGATCTGCGATTCTCGCCCCCATTCCTCCCGTGTTTTCCGGTAGAGTGGTTTGCTTTCATTATCAAGATTTAATAAAACTAAGAGCATGTTTATAATAACTTAATTGAACCATAGGACGTGAAATGAACTCTAGGACAGAAATGAACGAATATTGATTGAGCTACACTGCCTTCCTTGAGATGCATATTAAACTAATTTGCTAGTAAATGTATTAGTTTATTAATGTGATGATTTCTTTGGAAAAACACGAGCTATCTGTTATACGAATGAAATCCGTAATGTGAATAGTGAGAGCTAAATGTTGGAAAATGGAATGAAAGGAATACAAGCATGAACCCTACGGGAAATTAGGAGAACCCTACGAGAAATTAGGAAAATGGAATGAAAGCAATACAAGCATGAACCTTGTATATGGAAAAAAACTTAGTAAGTAGGCGGGAAGTGAGCTGGCCCTTGTGTATGCGGTACCAAAGAGAACAACTGTCCCTTTAGTGTAGAGGGGAGCTAGCCGCCCTTTAGGTTGAGACCCAGGATTAGGCCTAGTCACTCTACACCGACTTCAATTTGGCCCTCGTGTACGTGGTACCGAGGTGAGTTACTTAGTGTAGGGAGGGAGCTAGCCGCCCCACGGGACCCATGGTGTTAAGACCCACGACATCAAACGTTTTTTAAGACGTCTAGGAGTTGGTCCAGACGTCTGGTCAGACGTCTGGATGCCTTCCCAAACGTCGGAAATTAAATTTTTGCGGCGTACGATTGCGAGTCTGCGTGTGTGCGCATGCAGACTGCGCCCGTCGACTTACAGGGGTCCCTCCTTCCGTTTATCTCTCTCCCCGACGCCTTCAAATACCCTTCCCTCTCCCTCACCCATTTCCCCCCACCATCCCCTCCTTCTTCCAGCTTGAGCGCGAGAGAGAGAGAGCGGGGGCAGCAGCTGCTGCCAAGCGCACGCGGGGAGGAGGAGGTGCTGCGAGAGGGAGAAGAGGCGGAGCGCGTGAGGAAGAGAGAGCGAGCTCGCCGGAGTAGCCAGGGCCGGCCGGCGGGCGCGCGGCGGGAGCGTGGTGCTGGGGAGGTTACCCTGGTGCTGCTGTAGCTCAGGCAGCAGGCGGGCACGGCCGTGCGTAGCAGGCAGAGGGCGAGGAGGTCCTGATTCTGGGAAATTTTCCCAGAATCAGACGTCTAGACCTACGTCCAGACGACTCAGGAGATGACTGGAGGAAGATCCAAACGTCTGAAAGGTACAATATTTCTTTTCCCCTTCCTTTCGTGGGTACGGCCATGCAGGCCGTTCCGCCGAGGGTTCTGCCTCATTGTCGTGTTAAGGACGATTGCATACGCGTGCAGGTTTTGTTCGGGAAGGTGCAAGGGCACGCCCTCCCACACAGACCAGACGTCTGGGCACAACACTAGACGGCGGAGAGGGTCTCCAGACGTCCGGAGTGATAGTCGAACGTCTAGAACTAGGTCCAGACGGTTCAGCGGGATCCTGGACGTCTGAAGAACAACGCAGAAGTGAGGTATGATCTGAACCATCATTTAAGACGTCTGGAAGGTGTTCCAGACGTCTGATTTGGGGTAAAATTATTATTTTTGACCCGTTTAGCATCCGTTCGAAGTTCGATTTTCGCGTTTAAAATCTCGTTCTTTTCAGAATTAGTTCCTCTACTTGTTTAAAGTACTTGTATCCTATTCTGAGTTGTTCCTTGTGTTAGGACCTCGTCCTGTTGTGGCTTTGGGGGTTGCGGAGGCACGCAGACCCGCCGATCACGCCCCCAATACTCTCGATTTCGCAGGTAGAGTGGCTCCTCTTGATTATTTATCAACATTTATACACTTGTGAGATAAATAATAGATTCTAAGGTGTGACATGAACCCTAGGACTAGAAAACTAGATTGAATGATAGATCCTAGGGTATGGCATGAATATTAAGACTGGAAAACTAGATTGAATGATAGATCTTAGGGTGTGGCATGAATCCTAGAACTGGAAAACTAGATTTAATGATAGATCCTAGGGTGTGGCATGAATCCTAGGAACAGAAACACTGAAACGAATGTCATGAATACATGAATTGCAGTCTTGGATAGGTAGATAAAATAATGATAGTTGCCTGTAATTGGATAACAGCTGCCTATGAAATGTAGAGTACTGTTGCTAGTAACTGTTGCATGTAATTTCTGTTGGTTGAGATTAAATATGAGCTGCTTGTATAAAAATTGGAAAGGGAAAGAAGTTGAATGTTGGAACGCGAACTATATGCGAATAAACCTGAAATGATGAAACCTAGTATGTCTTGGCCTGAGAAACATGAGCATGAACCCTACGAAGAATTAGGAGTAGAACTCCTGGAAATAAATGGGATGGAACTAGAAAAGTGAATGGGGAAGTTTGTTGTCTCTTGGGTACGTAGTACCAAGAAAAGCACACGTTACCTATTAGTGAAGAGGGGAGCCAGTCGCCCTAGGGACCCGGGGTTAAGTCTGGCCACTTTGTACCGACTTTTGGCCCTCGCGTACACTATACCGGGGAGAGCTACTAGTGTAGGAAGGGAGCTAGCCACCCCACGGGTCCCGGGGTTCAGCTAGCTATCCTATACCGACTTGTTAGGCCCACTGGGCAAACTAGGGTAGTCAGGTGAGGGTACGCGGACCGTGGAGGGGCAAGACCCCTATTTGGTTGCTGTGAAGGGGCTGGATCCCTGTTACTGAGAGGGCTCTGCCCTATACTGGTTCCGTGTTGTGCTTTGGGGCGCACCCGTTAACGGAAACGACTGACCGCATGCCAGTGCGGGGTAGCTACTCATGCGGTTATCGTGCGTGCCGTAGTCACCATTACGTCTGTCAGTAACCTTGGGGTGGTTGACTAAGGGTAGGACCACCACGGGGGACTCTCCCGGCCAGGAGAGCACCAAGTGCTACTTCTACTTTTCAGAAATGACTGCAATCAAGATCGTTCCCACGAGCAACATTAGAGATAAAGAGAAAGATCTGAGGAATAATTCAAGAATGAGTAAATAGAAATAAACAAAGAAATTAAAAATAACAGCTACTTGTCCACCTTACTGCTTTTTTTAGCTAGTTGGTTGTCACTTTACTCAGCATTTCGCTGACGTGTCACCTTTTCAGGACCAGGTGTTGAGCAGCCAAAGCCAGCGGCTGCAGAGGGTGCTGGGCCTAGTAGAGCCCAATAGTTTTACTTGTGTTGTACCTACTGTACCGTTTCTTCTGTTGTAGTAAGTATTTTCTGTTACAATTGTACTCTTTTATTGTAAGCATCATGTTTATTACTTGTTTAATTCTCTACTGTTGTGGTGGTGTGTACTGTAGTAGTTCTTTTCTTTACTGTTGTACTTTTGTTAATGTTAGTTACATGCATGATGAATGTGGTTTATTTTACTGCTCCTTTGGTTACTTTCTCGTTGGACGACTGGGTCCTGGGATCAATCGAGTTGGTCCGATTCTCGTGTCCGGTAGGGATTCGGGAATCGGGTCGTAACACATGGTTAGGACTAGCCGCCCTACACCAACTCTAGTGAGGCCCACTAGGCAAATCGAGATAGTCAGACGAGGGTACGCGGACTGTAGAGGGGCGAGACCCCTGTTCTGAGAGGACAAGGCTCTGTGCTATTCCGTGCTGTACCTTTAGGTGTACCTGCTAACAGAAACGATTGACCACGAGCCAGTGCGAGGTAGCTACCCATGAGCTTAAGTTACGAACGCGCGGCTTCAGACGTCTGGAACCCCTTCCAGACGTCTGGGATTCGGTTTCGGCGGCACGCGCGGTTGCGTCTGCGCGCGCAGACCTGCGGGTGCCTTTTCCCCTCTCTCCTGCGGCCGCAGGCTACGCCCTCTGCTCCGCTCTCTCTCCCCTCCCTCGAGGCTTTAAAAAGCCTCGCCCTCTCCCTCACTCTCATCACCTCCGCTCCTCCTTCTTCTTCCAGCGAGTGCGAGCGCGAGCGGCGGCAGCGACAGCCGTGGTGAGTGCGGGAGGAGGTGCTGCGCGGAGGAAGAGGTGCTCGGCCGTGAGGGCGAGCTTGCCAGGGCTGCTAAGGCCGGCCGGCGGGGGGAGCAGCAGACGCGGGGTGACGTGGGAGGCCTGCTGCAGCTCGAGCAGCAGGCGGACGAGATGCGACGCGGCCGTGCGTCTCGAGCGGAGGGCGAGTCGTGCCCTGATTCTGGAAATTTTTCCAGAATCAGACGTCTGGGCTTCCAACCAGACGATGGGGAGGACGTCTGGAGGACTGTCCAGACATGTGAAAGGTGAGTTGTTTTCGTCCTTCTTCCTTTTCTTCGGCCGTCCGTACTGAGAGAGAGAAATGGGTACGCGCAGGTTCTGGATTCGCCATCCAACACGAATCAGACGTCTGGCTGCAGTATCAGACGACGGGAATGACTTCCAGACGTACGGGATGACCATCAGACGTCTGGGAACTAGGCCAGACGCCCCCGTAGGCTTCTGGACGTCTGAGAGACCACGCAGGACAAGGTACCATCTGATTCCCCATTTTTAAGACGTCTGGAAGAAGTTCCAGACGTCTGATTTTACACTGTTTCGTCGTTTTCGACCCGTTTAGGGCCCGTTCGGAGTCTGTTTTCCTCGTTTCAGGTTGCGTTCTTTTCGGAATAAGATCCTCTACCCGTCTACAGTGATTAGATACTATTTTGAGAAACTCCTTGTGTTTGATCCTTGTGATAGGACCCCGTTCCATTGCAGTCTCGGGGGTTACGGAGACATGCGGGATTCCCGACCACGCCCCCAGTACTCCTGTTGTAACTGGTAGAGTGGCTTTTAAGTTTATTAGTATAATCTGTTAAATTATGGAACCATAAATAGAACTTAGGACATTGCATGAATCCTAGGAATGAGAAATAGATTGAATGATAGATCCTAGGTGTTGCTTGAATCCTAGGGCTGGAAAACTAGATTGTATGATTGATCCTAGGATATGGCATGAATCCTAGGACGGGGAAAACTAGTGGAATATATGAATACTGCAGTCTTGGAAAAATGGAAAGGAACAAATAGCTACCTGTAAATTGAATTAACAGCTGCCTGTTATGAATAAATAAACGTTACTGAGAACATGGATTGTAAGAACGTGAAACTGGAAAGTGAAACCTAGATGTTCTGAGTTAAAAGAGCTGGAACCCTACGGGGAATTAGGAGTGGAACTCCTGAAAAGAGAAAGGAATGGAACTGAGAAAGAAAGACGTAGTAGTGTGCTGTCTCTTGGGTACGTAATACCAAGGGAAGTACCTGTACCTGTTTAGTGTAGAGCGAAGCCAGCCGCCCCAAGGACCCGGGGTTAGGACTGGCCACTTTGTACCGACTTGCTGGCCCTCGTGTACGTAGTACCGAGGAGAGCTACTAGTGTAGGGAGGTACTAGCTACCCCACCGGCCCCGGGGTTCTGCTAGCCTCCTACACCGACTTGTTAGGCCCACTGGCAAAACCAGGGTAGTCAGGAGAGGGTGCGCGGACTGTGGAGGGGCAAGGCCCCTGTTTGGTTACTGTGGAGGGGTTGGACCCCTGTTACTGAGAGGGCTCTACCCTGTACTGGTTCCGTGTTGTTCTTTGAGCGCACCCGTTAACGGAAACGACTGACCGCGTGCCAGTGCGGGTTAGCTACCTATGCGTTTATCGCGCGTGCTGTAGTCACCGTTACGTCTGTCCGTGACCCTGGGGTGATTGACCGAGAGTAGGATCACCACGGGAGACTCTCCCTGCCAGGAGAGCACCACTTGCTACTTCAACTGTTCGGAAAAGACTGCAATCAAGATTGTTCCCACGAGAAACATTCGAGATCAAGTGAAGGATCTGAGAAATAAATGAAATCGTGAGATAATTGAAAGACGTAAATAAAGAAAGTAGCAGAACATAACAGCTACTGTACACTCTACTGTTTCTTTTGTTTTAGTTGCCACTCTACTCAGCGTTTTACCGACGTGTTACACTCGTTACCTTTCAGGACCAGGTGTTCAGCAGCTAGGGTCAGCGGCTGCAGAGGACGTTGGGCCGAGTAGGGTCCAGTAGAGTTACCACAGTTCTCTTGTACCTCTTTTTATTCCACTGTAGTGAGTAGTTCTTGTTACCGCTGTACTTTTCTTTACCTGCAGTTCATATTATGTTATGAATGTTGTTCTACTGTTGTGGTGGTATATACTGTAGTGGTTTCTTTCCTTACTGCTGTATTTTCTTACTGTTAGTTATATTCATGCTGAATGTGGTTTATTTTACTGCTCTTTTGGTTACTTCCTCGTTGGAAGACTAGGTCTTGGGATTAGTCGAGTCGGTCCGGTTCTCGTGTCTCGTAGGGACTCGGGAATCGGGTAGTTACAAGATGGTATCAGAACAAGGTCGTCCCGAGAAGTGAATCAATTGACTGGAAAATAACCAATTCACATGTCTATAACTAGAGTAGCCACCACAACATATCTTTTGACATGAGCTCTTAGACGTTTCCGTTAGGTATCGTTCCGTAGTGACGTGTTCTATTTTGTTTCGCGTCTCCTTACAGGAGATGCCACGTCGCGGGACTGGTGAGGCGGGCCGCGGGCGCGGCCGAGGACGAGGTTGGCGAGGTGGGCGTGCCGTTGCCAACGCCTCAGTGGACCAGCCACTACTCCCGGGCGTCCAGGCCCAGGACCTCGCCCAGCTGATACGGGATATTGTGCGAGAGGAGCTCCACCCACCGCCCCGAGCGCCTCCCCCTGGGGCTGCGGAGGGGGAGTCCTCTGTGGGACCACCCGACGGACGCGGTGCTGGACACGGGGGAGGGGATGAGCAGCCACCGCCCCCACCTTCCTCCGACACTTCTGTGCACGAGGCACCTTTTCCTGGAGGTGCACCAGCATCCCCACTGCAGTGCCACTCCGAGCTCTTTGGGCAGTTCCGGAAGCTGAAGCCCCCCTCCTTCAAGGGGGATGAGGACTCGATCGAGGCAGAGGACTGGCTCGAGTAGCTGGAGAAGATTTTCGACACCCTTCGCCCCCCGGTGGAGTGCCGTGTGGCCTTTGCCACGTACCAGCTGGAGAGTGCGGCACACAGGTGGTGGAGGGCGGTCTGGGGACAGGAGAGGGATGAGCCGACCTGGGATCGGTTCGTTGCCCTCTTCTGCGAGCAGTACTTTCCCCAGATATGACAGGACCAGAGGAGGCGGGAGTTCCACACTCTCCGCCAAGGGACGATGACCGTGAGCGCGTACCACATGCGTTTCCTGGAGCTGTCCCGCTTTGCAGCGACAGCAGTAGCTATTGAGGAAGAGCGCCTTTGGAGGTTCACTGAGGGGCTCCGGCCTGCGATTCGGGGGTATGTCAAACCCCTGAAGCTGCCTATGTTTTCGAGGGTGGTGGAGGCAGCCATGACTTACGAGGAGACCAACCCGTCCGCGCGAGACACTGACTGCGGGGGGAAGAGGTCCTTTCAGCCAGACTTTTCACAGGGTCAACGAGAGAGGAGACACGTGGCGTCCGCAGGAGAGCCGTCACGTTTTACAGGGCCATCAGTGGCCTTTGGGGGCCCTCGACAGGGGCCAGTCGCCAGCACCGGACCCCCGCCCAGCCGACAACAAGGACCCACTGAGGGTGGGAGTCGGGTTCCCCTCTGTTACCAGTGTGGTCAGTCGGGCCACATCAAGAGGGACTGCCTGTCTAGGGCAGGAGGTCAACAGATACTTCCCGCGCAGAGCACTGGAGGGCGCACAGGAGGCCGCGGTTACCAGGCGCGAGGAGGAGGACAGCAGTCACGAGGAGGGTACCGGCTAGCACCTGCCCGTCCGTCGCAGAGTGTGGCTGCTTCATCCGCACCTAGATCTGAGGGGCGTATCAATGCCCTGACCCACAGGGATGCCAGAGCTTCGGGCTCAGTTGTGGCAGGTATGGTTTCAGTTTCCGGCAGACTCGTTTACACACTTTTCGATTCCGGCGCTACGCACTCGTTTGTCGCAGCCAGTTTCGCAGTTAGTTTGGGCCAGGACTATACGCTGTTAGAGAATCCGTTCGTAATCAGAGGTCCGAGTGGTCAGCTGTTTGTAGCTGAGGAGGTGTACACGGATTGTGAGGTCAACGTCGGGGGACATAGCCTGCCAACTGACCTGATTATAATACAGATGGAGGACTTTGGAGTGATTCTGGGGATGGATTGGCTGTCCACTTACCTCGCCATGGTGTACTGTTTTGAGAGGAAGATCGTCTTCTCCATTCCGGAGTTGCCTTCTTTCGAGTTTCACGGACAGCCAGTGGACGGAGGTTTCAGGTGCATCTCGGCACTTCGGGCGGCGAGACTTTTGAGCCAGGGGTGTAAGGGCTTCCTAGCTTGTGTGGTGGCAGAGCGTAGCCCTGTGGCAGACTTCAAAAGCATCCTGGTGGTCAAAGAGTACCCTGACGTGTTTCCAGACGAGTTACCAGGACTACCGCCCGAGCGTGAGATCGAGTTTGAGATCTCACTAGTACCAGGGACCAGCCCCATCTCCACCGCGCCAAACAGGATGGCACCGCTTGAGCTGCGAGAGCTCAAGTCCCAGTTGCAGGACCTTTTGGAGAAAGGTTTCGTAAGGCCCAGTGCGTCTCCCTGGGGAGCCCCGGTACTGTTTGTGAAGAAGAAGGATGGGACCTTACGCCTTTGTGTGGACTACCAACAGCTGAATAGGGTCACCATCAAGAACAGATATCCGCTGCCGTGGATCGACGACTTGTTTGACCAATTGCGGGATGCCACGGTGTTCTTCAAGATCGACTTGAGGTCTGGATACCACCAGTTGAGGATCAGGGAGGCAGACGTCTCCAAGACAGCTTTCCGCACCCGATACGGACACTACGAGTTTTTGGTCATGCCGTTTGGGCTGACAAATGCCCCCGCTTCATTCATGGATCTGATAAACCGGGTGTTTAGACCGTACTTGGACCAGTTCGTGGTGGTTTTCATAGATGATGTACTCATCTATTCTCGAGATCAGATGCAGCACGGACAGCACTTGCGGATGGTTCTGGACACACTGAGACGACGTAGGCTGTACGCCAAATACAGCAAGTGCGAGTTCTGGTTGAGGGAGGTGACCTTAGGTCATGTGATCTCTGGAGACAGCTTGGCGGTGGACCCAGCCAAGGTCAAGGCAGTACTCAGGTGGGAGAGACCGCGTTCAGTCACTGAGATTCGCAGTTTCCTGGGACTGGCAGACTACTACAGACGATTCATCAGAGGTTTTTCATAGATTGCGTGACCTATGACACAGTTGACCCGGAAGAACGTGCCCTTCCCTTGGACAGACGCCTGTGAGGTGTGTTTTCAGGAGCTGAAGGAGAGGTTGACTTCGGCTCTCGTGCTCACCATCCCTGACAGTAGTGGCGGGTTCGTTGTGTACACGGACTCCTCCTTGCAGGGGTTAGGAGGTGTGCTCATGCAGAGGGGTCACGTGGTCGCTTACGCTTCGCGGCAACTGAAGCCCCATGAGCATACCCACCCTACCCACGACCTAGAGTTAGCAGCTGTTGTCTTCACGCTGAAGACCTGGAGTCACTACTTGTACGGTGAGACCTTCGAAATTTTCATAGATCACAAGAGCCTCAGATACCTTTTTTATCAGAAGGAGCTCAACATGAGACAGAGACGTTGGTTGGAGCTCCTGAAGGACTACGACTGCAGCATCTCCTACCACCCGGGAAAGGCCAATGTGGTGGCTGACGCCTTGAGCCGTAAGGCACCCGCACACTTGGCCAGTTTACAGTTACAGAGTTGGAGCCTTTTGGAGGAGGTGGGTAGTTGGTGACCCCTGAAGTTACGGGGGCACTGTGGGGCAGTGACGGTGACACGACAGACTAGGCCAGAGCTGATAGACCGCATCATCACAGGATAGATGGCCGATCCGTACTTGCAGTCCTTGAGCGACAGAGTACTGTCAGGAGACCAAGGGGACTTCTCTTTCACAGACCAGGTGCTACGCCTGAGGGGACGGTTGTGCGTTCCCAGAGACGAGGAGCTGTTGAGAGAGCTCCTGACTGAGGCACATGGTTCCAGATTCACCACACGTCCCGGAAACACGAAGATGTACCACGACTTGAGACGCGAGTTTTGGTGGAGGGGGATGAAGCGGGATGTGGGTGAATTCGTGCAGCAATGCTTAGTGTGCCAGCAGGTGAAAGCCGAGCATCGGAGGCCTGCAAGGCCACCACAGCCGCTTCCAGTGCCAGAGTGGAAGTGGGAGAGCATCACCATGGACTTGGTGGTAGGCTTACCTGTTACCTAGCGAGGACACGACGTTGTCTGGGTAATTGTGGATAGACTGACGAATACGGCACGATTCTTGCCGATCCGAGTCACTTTGGGACCAGCACAGTTGGCAGAGAGGTATATCCGCGACATGGTACGACTACACGGAGTTCCGTGGGAGATCATATCCGCACGGAATACCCGCTTTACGTCCCAGTTTTGGGCTGAGTTTCAGCAGGTCCTGAGGACGCGGTTAAGGTTTAGTACAGCTTACCACCCACAGACGGACGGACAGTCTGAGCGCACGATACAGACACCTGAGGACCTTTTGTGTGCCTGTGTACTGGACTGGAGGGGCTCTTGGGAGGAGCACCTGCCCCTAGCGAAGTTTGCATACAACAACAGTTATCACTGGAGCATCGGCATAGCTCCCTATGAGGCTCTGTATGGACGGAGGTGTACGGCACCCTTGAGTTGGGTTGAGGTGGGGACCAAGTGGGATGTTGGCCCCAGGTTGATCCGGCAGAGTCAGGAGGTAGTCGAGCAGATCCATAGGAGACTCCGCACTGTCAGGAGCAGACAGAAGAGCTACGCGGATCGGAGACGCAGAGAGGTGAAGTTTGAAGTTGGGGACCACGTCTTCCTTCGTGTTTCGCCCATGAAGGGCCTACAGCGGTTTGGGGTGAGAGGGAAGCTCGCGCCGAGGTTCGTGGGGCCCTTTGAGGTCCTGGAGCGGGTTGGACCCGTTGCTTACAGACTTGCCCTCCCCCCGCATCTTTCTGGTGTGCACGACGTGTTCCACGTGTCCAACCTCAGGAAGTACGTAGCCGATCCCAGTCACGTACTGAGTCACGAGAGCGTCGAGGTGGGCGACAACCTGACCTACCCCGAGCGACCAGTGCAGATTCTAGACCGAGCCGTCCGCAGTTTGAGACGAAAGCAAGTACCCCTGGTAAAGGTTTTGTGGAGGAGCCAGCGGTACGAGGAGGCTACCTGGGAGCCTGAGGCGGCAATGCGGGAGCGGTACCCGGAGCTCTTCGCCGGTACGTCTTTTCGGACCGGCTTCGGTCCTCTTTGAGTTTGTTATGGTTACTATGACGTTTTTCCCGCACCCTAGTTAGCGCAAGTTTCGGGGACGAAACTTCCTTTGAGTTTGTTAAATTGTTACGAACGCGCGGCTTCAGACGTCTTTTAAGACGTCTGGGAGGTGGCCCAGACGTCGGACCAGACGTCTGGAACCCCTTCCAGACGTCTGGGATTCGGTTTCGGTGGCACGCGCGGTTGCATCTGCGCGCGCAGACCTGCGGGTGCCTTTTCCCCTCTCTCCTGCGGCCGCAGGCTGCGCCCTTTGCTCCGCTCTCTCTCTCCTCCCCGCGAGGCTTTAAAAAGCCTCGCCCTCTCCCTCACTCTCATCACCTCCGCTCATCCTTCTTCCAGCGAGTGCGAGCGCGAGCGAGCGACGGCAGCGACAGCCATGGTGAGTGCGGGAGGAGGTGCTGCGCGGAGGAGGAGGCGCTCGGCCGTGAGGGCTAGCTTGCCAGGGCTGCTAGGGCCGGCCGGCAGGGGGAGTAGCAGACGCGGGGTGACGCGGGAGGCCTGCTGCAGCTCGAGCAGCAGGCGGATGAGACGCGACGCGGCCGTGCATCGCGAGCGAAGGGCGAGTCCCGCCCTGATTCTGGAAATTTTTCTAGAATCAGACGTCTGGGCTTCCAACCAGATGACGGGGAGGATGTCTGGAGGACTGTCCAGATGTCTGAAAGGTGAGTTATTTTAGTCCTTCCTTTTCTTCGGCCGTCCGTACTGAGAGAGAGAAATGGGTACGCGCAGGATCTGGATTCTCCATCCAACGCGAATCAGACGTTTGGCTGCAGTACCAGACGACGGGAACGACTTCCAGACGTCCGGGGTGACCATCGGACGTCTGGGAACTAGGCCAGACGCCCCCGCAGGCTTCTGGACGTCTGAGAGACCACGCAGGACAAGGTACCATCTGATTCCCCATTTTTTAGATGTCTGGAAGAAGTTCCAGACCCGGGGTTAGGACTGGCCACTTTGTATCGACTTACTGGCCCTCGTGTACGTAGTACCGAGGAGAGCTACTAGTGTAGGGAGGTACTAGCTACCCCACAGGCCCCGGGGTTCTGCTAGCCTCCTACACCGACTTATTAGGCCCACTGGGGCAAACTAGGGTAGTCAGGCGAGGGTGTACAGACTGTGGAGGGGCAAGGCCCCTGTTTGGTTACTGTGGAGGGGTTGGACCCCCTGTTACTGAGAGGGCTCTGCCCTGTACTGGTTCCGTGCTGTGCTTTGGGCGTACCCGTTAACAGAAACGACTGACCGCGTGCCAGTGCGGGTTAGCTACCTGTGCGTTTATCACGCTTACCGTAGTCACCGTTACGCCTGTCCGTGACCTTGGGGTGGTTGACTGAGACTAGGATCACCACGGGGGACTCTCCCGGCCAGGAGAGCACCACGTGCTACTTCTACTTTTTGGAAAAGACTGCAATCAAGATCGTTCCCACGAGGAACATTCGAGATCAAGTGAAGGATCTGAGAAATAAATGAAATCGTGAGACAATTGAAAGTCGTAAATAAAGAAAGTAACAGAACATAACAGCTACTGTACACTCTACTGTTTCTTTTGTTTTAGTTGCCACTCTACTCAGCGTTTTGCTGACGTGTTATACTCGTTACCTTTCAGGACCAGGTGTTGAGCAGCCAGGGTCAACGGCTGCAGAGGACGCTGGGCCGAGTAGGGTCCAGTAGAGTTACTACTGTTCTCTTGTACCTCTTTTTATTCCACTGTAGTGAGTAGTTCTTGTTACCGCTGTACTTTTCTTTACCTGCAGTTCATATTATGTTATGAATGTTGTTCTACTGTTGTGGTGGTATATATTGTAGTGGTTTCTTTCCTTACTGCTGTATTTTCTTACTGTTAGTTATATTCATGCTGAATGTGGTTTATTTTACTGCTCTTTTGGTTACTTCCTCGTTAGACGACTAGGTCTTGGGATTAGTCGAGTCGGTCCGGTTCTCGTGTCTCGTAGGGACTCGGGAATCAGGTCGTTACAGCTTATCACGCGTGTCGTAATCACCGCTACGTCGCAACCGTGACCTCGGGGTGGTTGACTGGATGTAGGATTACCACGGGGGACTATTTCGACCAGGAGAGCACCACGTGTACATCCTACATCACGGAAAGACTACAATCAAGATTGTCCCCTTGAGGGACCGACAAGATCAATAAATGATCGGTTTCTAAGAGAATAAACGAATTAGAACCACTTAGTTGAAGTAAATGGAATTAAATAATAAATTAGTTGCCTATCTTAAATTAAATTGCATATAAATGATTTAACTACCACTCTACTCTGCGTTAGCTGGCTACGAAGTTTTATAACCTTGTTTAGGTCAAGGAGTTGAGCAGCTACCACCACCAGCTGCAGAGAAAGCTCGGCCCAGTCGAGCCCAGCCGTAGCTATTGACGTTTTCTGTTCCTACACTTTTCTTTCTATAGTAGTGAGTATTTTGTTATACATAATATTGTTTCAGTTACCTTTCCGCTGTACTTTCTACTGATGTTGTGATGGCCTGTAATATTGTGAGACTATTCGTTCTGTTTCCCTTATTGCCTCTTATTATTTTTCTACTTAGTTACATTGCATGTGTGATGGTGGAATATTATCTGCTTCTAATTATTTTTCGTTGGACGACTAGATCTTGGGATTAGTCGAGGTGGGTCTGTCCCAGATCTTGTAGGGATCTGGTCGTAACAACTTCCTAAAGGGAGAGTTACCCACGCTCGTAAATACAACATGCGTCAATGAGAATAATCTCGAAGAAATATGCAAACGAGATAGTCGAAATAAGACGACCTAAAGATCAAAATCGACCACTGAAACACGTCAGAATCTCGACCATAAAAAATCCGAAGTCACACATGGTCCTCAACAAAATTTAAACTACACTATAAAAATAAGAAAAAAGAAAGATCAAGTCACCACTAACGGACAAAACACGCAACCACAGTAATCCGCAATTAGCATGTGAAACCAAGAGAACGCACTGACCCATGTAGCTCCCTCCTCGATAAACACTACACGCGCCGCTCGATGAAAGAAAAACTTCCTCCAATCGCCGCACGATCCTGTCGAAAAAGAAAACAAGCTATTACGTCTCCGCATCCTTGCTTGCATCTGATCGCTACTGATCATTAGGGCCCCGTTTGGTAATGAGAATAAGTTTGTGAAGTAAGTTGAAGGAGTAGAATAAATGAAATAATAAGTGAGTTAACTCGTTTAGACATTTAGATAGAGAATGTGAAATAATTTTATGTCAAGTTAAGTTTACTTAATCTGCCGTAAATAGAAGATAAATTAAGTGACTGATTAAATACTTAATCTGCAAACCAAATAAGATCCAGAAGTCATATATGTCATGATCGATAATGGTGACAAAATCCAAGGGAGGAGTGACTTTCAGTGCATGTTTATAAGAGATTCCTAAAGTGACGATAGATTTTTCGTGGGCATCAATTATAGTTGCCCCGGAATATTTTAGTTTTTTAATACCATGACTGTGGCTGTGTTTAGTATTTATTGTTGTTCGTTCTTTCACTCTCCGCTCTCGCTGATCTCTTTGTCTTTTTATTTAATTTTTTTGTACGTTATTTAACGTGTATTTTCATTTTAAATTTTATTTTCTTGGTTATTTTCCTCATTTTATATTTTTTATTAAAAATTAATGTTAATTATATTTTTACAAGAATATAAAATAATGTATACATAAAATCATATAATATAAATTTAATTTAAGATATCTGTTGAAAATTAAAATATATAATATAAATTATTTTGTAACTTATAATATTCATTGATTTGTTATCAATATTTTTAAATTTTTATCATGAAAAATTAAAATATATCAAATAATATATTTTACACTATGAGATAGGTTGAATTTTTAACTATTGAGATGATTGACTTTTACATTTTAATATTAATGTATATTAATTTTTAAGGTATATTTTTTATCTTTCTTCGATTAAAAACCAATATACATCGAGTAATTTCTCTACATCATATATTCACCTTCAGTTATTTCTTGTGATGGCGTCAGTTGCATTTCTCTGCATTCTTTGCAACTTGTGATGACATCCGCCGCACAGGTATGCATTTCTTGCAATGACAATCTTTAATATAATTGGTATTGGACACAGTCAGGAAGCCATTGTTTATTGCACTGTTTCTTTATTTTTCCTTGAATGATAAATTGTTATTTAAATAACTATTAGGCATATCTAATAGTATCATCTGCTAACACGGTAAGTTACTCGTGTTATTTAGGTTCCTTGGTGTCGTGGAGGGGACATGGGTTCAAATCTTTCGTCTGTATGTACATTTATTTTTTCCTTCCTCCGTTGTTGCAGCTACTCTGCGCTGTTTTTTTTTTAACTTTTTGACCTCACTCTGTTATTTGCTCGTACTCTCTCACTTATCCGTTTTCTTTTTATTATTATTTAATACATATGTTCATTTTAGATTTTATTTTAACATCAATATTTTCATCTCATATTTTTTTATTAACAATCAATATTAAATACGTTACTTTACATTATTATTTTTTTTAATTTTCCAACCTCTCTAATATCTTTTTTCTTGCATATGATACGTTCATTTTAAATTTTAGTTTTACCATTGACCTTTTTTTTGTTGTAATTTTTTATTAAAAATTAATATTGAATAAATTTTTATAAGAATATAAAATAATATATATAAAAAATTAAGTAATATAAATTAAATCTAAAATGTCGATTAAAAATTAAAATATATTGGATAATATATTTTATAATATGTGATGTATTTTAATTTTTAATTAATATTTTTATTTTTTACTGATTTAAAATAAAGTTACATCAAATAATATTTTCTACCCCGCGTGATACATTAATTTTTCACTAACTAAAAATTTAAGAATACACGGATTAATGTTTACTCTCACGCACCGAAGTGCAGGATAAAAATTAGTATAAATCGATAAGACGTCATCGATCGGCACATGATATACGGGAAACGAAAAAGAATCACAGACAACAAAAATCAAAACAATGTATGTGGTTATTCCTCTTATTGGGGTTTCGCAACCAATCCCTCCATCTGCAGCAACCTATGGATGGTTGATGTCGAAAGGATTAAGCTTGAGGCTTTCGATATGCGGCGTAAGAGCGTCTATGAATGCCGTATGATAGGGGGTATTCTGCAAAACGAGAGAAGATTTTGGAGAAATGAGTTGCAGATAATTAATCAAACATATATATATATATATATGAAAGCTCTCTGAAGGTGATTAGCAAGGTTAAATGCATGAGAGTGGGAATAATGAAATATATATATATATATGTGTGTGTGTGTGTGAGGCAAATTAATTAATTAACTCAACCTTGTGTGTATCAAGGCCTTTTGGAGGACATAATTACCAAAAGAATGCGATGCCAAGTGACATACATTGCCAGGCTCCGCTAATTCTCGAAGTAGGTAGCGCCTTGCGCCAGACTCGAGGTGTTCCTCCACTACGAAGCTACCACATTGATCCAACGATAGACAGCGACAAAGGGAAAGCTGTCTCTCATGGCACATCGAAGAACAAGAAAAGCTGTCACGGGTACGTAGCTAAATTAGATGTAGAACAAGCTAGGTAGGTTATATAAGTACTGAATATTAATTCCTTAAATAATAGACCTAGCTAATTAAAGAGATTATATATATATATATATATATATATATATAGTATTACCCGTGTCGGTGTGGGGCAGGGTAAAGAGAACTTTTGGGTAACCGGGCTTGCTCGTGGTCATTTTCTTGTGGGTTTTTGCTGCTCGAACGTAGAATGGCTGAGATAGATCAGAAATCAAGTTATTAGTTACGCAGTAGGTAGTATAATATATTAGAGTGCACTGTACGTAACTGCATGGCATCTAATACATTTCTCTGGATTCCTTGTAATGGCGATATAATATATTAGAGTGCACTGTAGCTGCTGCATTTCGATGCAACTTACTTGGAAATGTAATTTTTTGAAAGCAAGAATGGAAATTGCATTTTAACTGTTCTTTTTCTTTTTTTTTTGCACGGTAGAATTTCATGCAAGGAGACGTAATCAATACAAATCAAAATTGAAACATGCTTTCGGGAAATGCTATTTTTTGAAAACAGGAACGGAAGTTGTTTTTCTATTTTTTGTAAAGTAGAATTTCATTCGAGGAGATGTATGTAATCGATACAAATCGAAAGTGAAAATTGTTTTTGGTAAGTTGAAAAATTGGATGTAATTTGTACAATTTCAATATGCCAACCATTTGAGTGGCACCAACCTTTCTTTACGACGAACACTTTCTTCGAGAGGGTATTCTACTATTTTTCATTAGATTTGCATCTTCGATTGTTTCTACTAATTAAGAATACAGAAAATGATGAGTGCTTTAAACATTTACGCATAACACTGTTTCTTTCGAGGTAGGTAATTTTATTTTTACTCTTACAGTAATTAGTGGGTTACAAATTAATAATAACGTGATACCCATCGATTCATAATTATATGGCTTGATCACATACCTTACCACCTCATTTGCAATGCCAACTAGAAGAGAATGGTAAGCTCTTCAAATTCCTTCGTCTCCATTCCATTGCAGCCTGCCACAACACTCATGGTAAGAATGGGCGAATTCGGACGCAAACCCTTCAGAATTTATTAAAATCTTTTAATTGAAAACCATGATCAATAGAGAATTAGTGTCCCATTTGCCATCTTTAACTGTGATTACTATTCCAAGGCTTGCATATTATCATAATGGCACGCCCATAAAATTTCCCACCCTCTCCAAACGTTGTGGTAGATATCATAGATCGATGGATAGAAATAACAGCAAAAATCGTGGCAGATAGATGGATAGATATAACAACTCAAAACATTAAAATCAAATTTACCGAAATAAATGCCACGAGTGGAGATAAAATATCAAATGAAATTTTGATTGCCTCCCATATCTCAATCTTCTTCGTGCCCATTTCGGTTCGAGACTCTACCCTTGTCAGATCCCTATAGAATTTACGCCCACTTGTGGACCACAGAACTCACAAAAGTTTCATGTGTTCTCTTGAAAGATTAATTATCTACACTCAGCGTTATTATTATATTTATAGGCAACGTCTGGCACAACAGAGGGAGAGGCTTGATTCACAGATGGCACAGATTCCAAACCGTTAAAGGTGAAGAATGTGATTTGGATGCATCGAATATGGTTGAGACATGTCAGAAATGTGATGCCTATATATAATTATAATAAATCTTTCTACCTTTGAAACGTCTGAATTTTTACTTAATCAAAATGGAGAGAAATGTATGAGATAATATATTTTGCGATGTAAGATGCATCTAAATCTAATTTTTATTTAATAATTAATATTTAATATAAAAAATAAAGTAACGTCAAGTTGTTACATAGAGTTCATTATATTGAAAAAATTATTATATTATTTTAAATTAAAATATATAGGTGATAAATTATATTTCTATAATTAATAAATAATTTTCAACTATGATAAATCACTTTACATCGATAATAAATTATTTTAAGTGATAGGTGATAAATAACTTTACATTATTAATAAATAATTTTACATCGATTATAAATTATTTTAAATGATTTTACATTGATGCAAAATTATTTTACACTAGTATAAATTATTCTGAGATAATTTTACACTGATAAAATCTCATTTACACCAATACAAAATTATTCCAAAGATAATTGGACAGTTTTACACCCGCACAAGTTAATTTTGACTTATGGATTTTATATTTAAGATTTATGATTTATAATTTAGGATTTAGGCTTATTAAAAATGATTTCGTCAATTGAAAGTAATTTTTCACCTTAAAATTTAATATTTAAGATAAAGAAGTACTGAAAATTTAATTTTACATCAATATAAATTAAAATTACATCAATATAAAATTATTCTAAAGATAATATAATAATTCATTTTACATCGATACAATGTAATTTTGATAATAATTTAAGTAAGTTACATAAATATAAAAAAATTTATCATTGATTCTAACAATAATAAATCTCACTACATATAAATAATTCTTTTTACATAAAATAAAGATACAACGAGGAAGAACTACCTTCACAAGCTCTCAACATCAATTTTTACGTTTTAAAACTTACGTCCTTTGTCTCATGTTCTCTTCCTCTTTGGCGGAAAACCTCGGAAATGTCCTTCGAATATATTACACTAAATTTTGATATACTTGTGGGGGTGGAATTTAAAGAAGTGCAGATTCTAAGAAGTCACTTTCGCTATACTTCTATAGGAGATTTTTTGAAGTGATGATTATGATATTTAAATAGTGCGTGACCTGGCATTTTATGTTATCCGTGAGCATTTCAAAATTGTTGAATTTCTTCTAAAATCAAAATAGCTGATATATTGCTTGGCAGCAATTTTTAGCAGTTAGGCATTAAAAAGAAAAATGGGATTCTATCAACAGGATTTTCTTGTGCAGATCTTCGTGAAAGACTCTAGCATGTTGGTTCTAAAAGTTACGATTCAAGTCGTAAAATCCAAAAACAAAAGCTGCTTTCAGGATGAAAATTAAGAAATTATTTTGGTTTCTAAATCACCTTCAAAAACTCCCAAATGGCATTTTGCATCTCAACCCAAGGACCCTTGGCAAAATACAACATGCCCTAAACTGTTTTTTTATTTCGCTTGACATTTATTTTTTTTCCATGTAAATTGTTTCTATTGAATCTCTATTAAAGGAGGGTTTATTCAAAAAGATTTCTGATCGTGTACGATGAAGATTCTATTCATGGGAACGTCAAATAAGATATCTAAATCTTAAATTCCAAATAAGAAACTGTCAGAAGCTGATTCTTTACGAATGATGCATTAGTTTTCAAAAAGAACTTTCAATTACACTCTGAATTAACGATGTTAAGTTGAAACTGGAAACTCACACTCTCTTTTCAGTTGGGAGGTGCAAGACTTGAACACTATTGAGAGGAAATACACCAATTATTTTCGAGATAAATCAAAAAATAGGCCATATCACATAACTACGATAAAAGCATAAACGCATGGAGTGCATGCATCCATCCATACATTAGCATGTATGCATATGCATGCGTATAATATATGCATAGATGGAGAAAGGGATAGGGAGATGAAGAGGGCGAGGAAGGGAGATAGTTCAACAATTTCTCGGAATAGGGCAGGGAATTTAATAAAGAAAGGTGAAACTTTCAGCAAATTGACCCGGCAGATTCTTGCTCCATAATCCTCTTCAATCATTTCATTTCCTAGCAGCTCAACGTGAAAAAATGATGAATCAGTATTAAAAACTCAAACTTGATATACAAAACGGCAACTTCTAATTCCACAGTCATCGAAAGTTCATCATCAGTACATTATCACATCAGATGTAAGAAATACACTATCACTGATTGTGCTCCTTCTCTTAGAGCCTTGGAAAGTTCTTTGCCTTGACTTATGTAATGGAGAAGAGACTCTCCAGATGGGCGTCTCAAATTCTCTTGAGGGGAGTGCATCTAGTTTTGTTAAGGTCAGCCCTCATTGCCGTACCTTCTTATTTCTTATCCATTTTTTGAATGCCATAAAAGGTTGGGAAGAGGTTGACGATTCCAGTTGTTACGAACACGGCCTCAAGACGTTTTTTTAACACATCTGGGAAGTGGCCCAAACGTCTGACCAGACCTCAAAGGGTCCCACATATCTCAGTGTAAGCTTCTCTTTCATCCCAAACTGTTGCAAGCCTTTCATCGGTGAAACACAGAGAAAAGCGTGATCTCCAACCTCAAACTGTACCTCCCTACGCTTCAGATCAGCGTAACTCTTTTGCCTGCTTCGGACAGTACGCAGTCGTCAATGGATCTGCTCGATCACCTCCTGACTCTAGCGTATCAAACGGGGGCCGACCTCCCATTGGTCCCCACCTCTACCCAACTCAAGGGGGTCATACACTTTCTCCCATACAGAGCTTCATATGGTGCAATGCCGATGCTCGAGTGGTAACTGTTGTTGTATACGAATTCTTCCAGCGGCAAATGCTCCTCCTAGGAGCCTTTCTAGTCCAATGCGCAAGCGCGTAGGAGGTCCTCAAGGGTCTGAATGATGCACTCTGACTGCCCGTCTGTCTGAGGGTGATAGGCTGTACTGAATTGCAGACAAGTCCCCAAGGCTCGCTGAAATTCTGCCCAGAACTGGGAAGTGAAACGAGTGTCCCTGTCTGAAATAATTTCGCGAGGAACCCCATGAAAGCGTATTATATCTCTGATGTATCTCTCTGCCAACTGTGCTGGTCCATAAATTACTCGGATTGGCAGAAATCGTGCCATCTTCGTTAATCTATCCACAACCACCCATACTGCAGCGTGCCCTCTCTATGTCACAGGTAATCCCACTACCAGATCCATAGTGACACTTTCCCACTTCCATTCTGGAATGGGAAGTGACTGCAATGGCCCTGTGGGCCTCTGATGCTCGGCCTTCACCTGCTGGCATGTCAGACACTGCTGGACAAAAAGGCCAACATCCCGCTTCATGCCTCTCCACCAAAAATCACGTCGTAGGTCGTGATACATTTTCGTGTTCCCGGGATGTATGGTAAATCTGGATCCATAAGCCTCAGTCAAGAGCTCCCTCAACAGCTCCCCATCTCTAAGAACGCACAAGCATCCCCTCATACGTAGAACTCCGTCAGTGAACAAGAAATCTCCTGGGTTCCCTGCCAATACTCGGTCTCGCTGTGTCCATAGATATGAGTCCGTCATTTGTTTAACCATGATGCGATCCACCAGCTCTGGTCGTGTCTGCCTCGCGGCTGTCACTGCCCCGCATACCCCTGTGTCTCCTGGAGTCGCCAGCTGCTCAACTCCTCCATGAGCCTCCAACTTCGTGCTTATAAGCAAGCCAAGTGGGCGGGCGTCTTTCGGCTCAGGGCGTCAGCCACCACATTGTCTTTTCCTGGGTGATAGGAGATGCTGCAATCATAGTCTTTTAGGAGTTCCAACCAACGTCTCTGCCTCATGTTGAGCTCCTTCTGGTCAAACAGATATCTGAGGCTCTTGTGGTCAGTGAAAATCTCGAACGTTTCTCCGTACAAATAGTGCCTCCACGTCTTCAATGCTAAGATGACTGCTGCCAGTTCTAGGTCATGGGTGGGGTAGTTATGCTCGTGGAGCTTCAGTTGCCGCGAAGCATATGCGACAACATGACCCCCCTGCATAAGTACACCCCCCAATCCCTGCAACGAGGCGTTTGTGTAGACGACGAATCCGCCGCTGCTGTCAGGGATGGTGAGTACAGGAGTTGAAGTCAACCTCTCTTTCACCTTCTGAAAGCAAGACTCACACCCGTCTATCCAGGCGAAGGGTACGTCCTTCCGAGTCAAATGAGTCAGAGGACGAGCAATCTGTGAGAACCCTTGGATAAATTGTCTGTAATAACTAGCTAGCCCCAGGAAACTGTATATCTCAGTCACTAAACGCGGTCTCTCCCACATGAGTACTGCCTCTACCTTGGCTGGATCTACAGCTAAACCGTCCTCTAAGATCACATGGCCCAGGAAGGTGACTTGTCTCAACCAGAATTCGCATTTGCTGTATTTGGCATACAATCTATGCCATCTCAAGGTGTCCAAGACCATGTGAAGGTGTTGCTTATGCTGTGTCTGGTCTCGTGAATAAATGAGCACGTCATCGATGAAAACAACCATGAACTGATACAGATATGGCCGAAAAACGCGGTTCATCAAGTCCATGAAGGCGGTAGGGGCGTTGGTCAATCCAAACGACATGACCAAGAACTCGTAGTGGTTGTACCGTGTACGAAAGGCTATCTTAGAGACGTCGGTCTCTCTAATCCTCAGCTGATGGTGCAGAAGAAACAGCTGTGCTCTGGGTCGGGCGGGAGGCAACAGGCCGGTACCTTCTTGTGACTGCTGTCCTCCTCCTCGAGGCTATATCCACGGCCGCCAGATCGGCCTCCAGTGCTCTGTGCTGGGAGCGTCGGCTGTGCATTGACTACAGACAGCTGAACCGGGTCACCATCAAAAACAAGTACCCGTTACCATGCATAGATGACCTCTTCAACCAACTGAGGGATGCCACGGTATTTTCAAAGATAGATCTGAGGTCAAGGATTTGAGCAGCCTGAGCCACCGGCTGCTGAGGACGCTGGGCCTAGTCGAGCCTAACTTTAGTTCTACTTCTTGATAGTGAGTTTTTATAACTTGTATTCTGTTACATGTACTATTTGATGTAATGGCTGTAATATCACTGTTCTCTTTCCCCCTGTTGAAACTTTCTTTTTACTTAATTACTGTACTTGTGTGATTGTGGTTTGTTGAATGTTACTTGGTTATTTTTTGTTGGACAACTAAATCTTAAAATAAACCAAAGCAAACCAATCCCAAATCCTGTAGGAATTTGAGATCAGGTCATGACAGTACATATCCTTTGAAGTCACTTTCGCTATATTTCAATTGGAGATTTTTTGAAGTCACGATTATGATATTTAAATAGTGCGTGACCTGGCAATTTATGTTATCCGTGAGCATTTCAAAATTGTTGAATTTCTTCTAAAATCAAAATAGCTGATATATTGCTTGGCAGCAATTTTTAGCAGTTAGGCATTAAAAAGAAAAATGGGATTCTATCTACAGGATTTTCTTGTGCAGATCTTCGTGAAAGACTCAAGCATGTTGGTTCTAAAAGTTATGATTCAAGTCGTAAAATCCAAAAACAGAAGCTGCTTTCTGGATGAAAATTAAGAAATTATTTTGGTTTCTAAATCACCTTCAAATACTCCCAAATGGCACTTTGCGTCTCAACCCAAGGACCTTTGGCAAAACACAACAAGCCCTAACCTGTTTTTTTATTTCCCGTGACATTTCTTCTCTTCCATGTATATTGTTTCTACTGAATCTCTATTAAAGGAGGGTTTATTCAAAAATATTTATGGTCGTGTACGTTGAAGATTCTATTCATGGGAACGTCAAATAAGATATCTCAATCTTACATTCCAAATAAGAAACTGTCAGAAGCTGATTCTTTAAGAATGATGGATTAATTTTCAAAAAGAACTTTCAATTACACTCTGAATTAACGATGTTAAGTTGAAACTGGAAACTCACACGCTCTTTTCAGTTCGGAGGTGCAAGACTTGAACTCTATTGAGAGGAAATATATCAATTATTTTCGAGATAAATCAAAAAATAGGCTATATCACATAACTACGATAAAAGCATGAACGCATGAAGTGCATGCATGCATCCATACATTACCATGTATGCATATGCATGCGTATAATATATGCATAGATGGAGAAAGGGATGGGGAGATGAAGAGGGCGAGGAAGGGAGAGAGCTCAACAATTTTTCGGAATAGGGCGGGGAATTTAATAAAAGAAAGGTGAAACTTTCAGCAAATTGACCCGGCAGATTCTTGCTCCATAATCCTCTGCAATCTTTTCATTTCCCAACAGCTCAACGTGAAAAAATGATGAATCAGTATTAAAAACTCAAACTTGATATACAAAACGGCAACTTCTAATTCCGCAGTCATCGAAAGTTCATCATCAGTACATTATTACATCAGATGTAAGAAAGACACTATCACTGATTGTGCTCTCTCTTAGAGCCTTGGAAAGTTCTTTGCCTTGACTTATGTAATGGAGAAGAGACTCTCCAGATGGGCGTCTCAAATTCTTTTGAGGGGAGTGCGTCTAGTGTTGTTAAGGTCGGCCCTCATTGCCGTACTTTCTTATTTTTTATCCATCTTTTGAATGCCACAAAAGGTTGGGAAGAGGTCAACGATTCCAGTGCAGGATTTTTTCTCGACAAACTATAGATCCCCTCCATTTTCAATCAGGTGATGGACCACGGGTCAAACATCCAGCCATCAACAAACACCCTGCAAGAAGGTCGCAACCTTGCAGGGTAAGTAGCATAGTTGAAAAATCTTAAGGAAGGCCAATATATAAGTCATTAAATGTCAACATATTGTCTATGCTTGATCTGATGAGTTGAAAACACAAACATAAGTAGCCTTTTAATTTTCAACGCATGTTGGATTCTAACAATATTGCAAAAAGATAAATATATTTAACTTAAGATTATATTTACATGCATCTTCTTTGTTTGGCATCCATGTCTGTGGTAACAAGAACAAGGAAAGCAGTTAAGAAGATCCGTAGTAAAGATCTTGGTCCTCAATAGCCTGGGAAAAACTATCTCACAGATGCAGGTAAAACAAAGAAGTCAAACCTGTTCACAACGGCTAGCTCTCAAACCAGGTTACAAAGGAAAGTCAGCAGCCAGCCATGTGGAGTAACTCAGTCGTCCCAAGCATCATCCACAATGCCCTCTCTCCTCACTAGAGCTGTCGTAAGCATGTACCTGTATTTGTGGTCCTCCACATTTATAGGAGTTGGTAAATTAAGAGCGAGCTTAGATGGTGCAAGTCTTTCTTCTCTCTTTGCAGCAGCAGCTTCCTTCTCTTTTCTCCTTGGCAGTCTGCCAAGATTAATTGGAAGAGTGTATAAACAAAGCAACTTCCATTAAGAATTACACAAAGGGCTTTTCCTAAAAACCTTATCCAGTATTTTGATTATACAACCTGATTTCCTTCACGCACCTAAACAATTATAGCTTATCCAAGATCTCAAAATTACTGCACAGTCCAAAATGCTTTTAAGAAGCTGTTTAATTGGAAATTATAACTATCCGGAATATTGCAAAACAATGCTATACAATCACGTTGACTCAAAAATAGGACAGCCAATTACAGGAATTGTATGCATGAAAGGGATTTTGAAAAATAAGGTTATCAGGACTCAGCAAAAGTGAATTTTTCAGTAGAGCTTGGACAGCAAAAATGTATCCTAAAGCATCTAATTAATGAGCCAATTATGCTTTAGAAATTGAAATCAGCTTTGTTTTAGAGTAATTTCTATAAAAAAAACACCAAGACAAAAGGCTTCGAGAGTGACTTCTAGCTAGCTTTAGGCACTACCTAAAGTGAGCAGGCTTACACAATAGGCTATATAATGAATTGATATAATAAACCTTCTTACCTTTCCAGTTGCAAATACAACAACATTCCAAGATTCCACATCCGCAATGGCCTTCCTCATTTGAGCCACAAGATACTAGAAAACATCACAAAACTTAAATTAGAGTGCAGTCATTTCTACTCAATAAACTGGCCAGAACAACGGACCAATTTGGAAAGTTTTTTGTGAAAGGGATTTGAAAAGAATTTTTAGATAAGGATGTGATGGCCTACTGTTCTTGAAGAAAATCTTTGATTGGTGCCACTGTTTGTCTCCGTTCACATCTGGCCATGTGATTTTCTATCATTTTTTGCCCCAACATGGCATTGCCTGGACCCTTTTCTTCTATTAAAGTCCAGCCAGTGACTTCCTTGGCTTCGTTGATGCTCTAGGCACCTTTATAAAACTTAATGGTGCCCAGAACTATCTTCTTTGATCCCAGGCATTCAAGAATTTTGTTTATGGACAGAAACGTCTTTTTATCCCCACAAAGGATCCTCCAAAGGCCACTGATGCTCAATTTGAAAAGTGGGAGCAGGACAACTATTTGGTGATGAACTAAATAATGAATAGCATAGAGCCACAGATTGCAGCCAATCTACTCTATAAGAAGACCGCTAAAGAGATTTGGGAAAGCTTGGTGAAGAAGTACTCACAAAAGTCCAACCATGCGCATCTTACTGACATATATCACCACATCTAGTCCTCATCTCAACGAGATCGTGCTCTAGTTAACTACTCTACTGAGATGGAAAGGCTCTTGTAGGAGATGAATGTTCTCCAACCATCTTGTTGTGACACCCAATCAGGCCAGAGGCAAACTTGGCAGGTCTATAGATTTTAAGATGGTCTTAGTCCCCGATTCTCGAGATTCCTAATCTGGAGGTATTATATGCACACCTTCAAAAAATCTCCATTGATGCTGGCCTATCAATGGTAGCTTTTGTTAATTCTCAACCTCCTACGGAGGTGTCTGTTTCATTGTTTCCAAAGGGCATGGTAGTCTTGCTAGTGGTGCTGGACGAACATATGGTGTTGGACGCACATATGGTGCTGGACGAGAACATGGACCGGGTCGTATCTGTAACCCCTGCATTCAATGTCAACAGACAAACCACCCTTCAGTGAGATGTTGGGCCAAGTCTGACCACCCTAGACACTCCACCACCGTTGCTCTGGTTCAAGGGGAGATCTCTCCAGTTCCCACTTCTAGCCCTACTCCTACTCTCCCTACATTCACGGCGGATGACTATGCATCCTTGATGATGATTCTCAAATAGCCTCCTCTGTCTGACATTACTGCATCATTGGCTACTACCAGCAGTTTGGTCAATCCGGCCACCACTTCCTCGTTGTCGACATGGGTTGTTGACTTGGGTGCCTCCAATCACCCAATTGGTAAGGAAGATGCTCTTTTGTCTATGCACAAGGTGCCTATTGTTACCTCGATCCATCTACCGAACAAATTGTACTCACCTATCACTGGAGTTGGCAATGTTCACTTCTTTTACAAGCTTAAGCTGTCTGATGTTTATTGTACACGAGAATTTCCTTTGAATTTACTGTTTGTGTATCGATTATGCAAGGAACTCACTTGTCGTGTGATTTTTTATGAGCACTTTGTTTACTTCCCAAACACCCAGATGGGGACGATGATTGGTGGAAGGATTGAGCAAGCTGCAAGATGGTCTCTACTACATTGATATTCCTTATCTTTTTGCTAATGCAGCCTCTGTTTCTATTGATCCAATTATCCGGCACCGTCTCCTAGGTCATCCATCTGCCTTTCGTCTTTGGAAGATGTTCCCTTAGTCTTCTATTCCAGATAATTTTCATTATGAGGCTTATCATCTCGACAAGCATCACAGGGTTTCATTTCATCCAAAGATAGAATAATAAAAATCTTGCTGCTTTTGATTTGGTTCATTGTGATGTGTGGGATCCATGTCGAATAAATCATCAGGATATTTACCAGTATTTTGTTGTCTTTATTGATGGCTTTAGTCACTTGACTTGGACCTTTCCATTGAAAGATAAATCTGAAGACATTGTTATTCCAAAATTTTTTAATGAAGCTCAAAATTTTTACTCAACGTGCATCAAAGTCTTCCGTAGTGACAATACTTTAGAATCTATGCAAAAAGATGTGGATGATTTTTTTTATGCTAACGGTACCCTACACCAAGCTTCCTATGCCAATACCTCACAATAGAACGGGGTTGCCGAGTGCAAACCACGCCATCTTCTCAATTTTGCCCAAACCATTATGCTTCTTGTTAATGTTCCTAAACATTTTGGAGGGGATGCCATACTGGCTTCCACCAACTTGATTAATCGCCTTCCCTCTCCAATACTTGATGGTGATACTCCTTTATTGTTATTGTAGCATGATACTACTCTTTGCACTGCCACTGCTGATTTTTGGTTGCACCTATTTTATTCATATATTTGAGGTCTCTGAGAAGTCTTCCCGATCTATTAAACATGTGTTTTTAGGTTACTCTCGAACTTAGAAGGGATACAGGTGTTTTGATCTTGTAGGGAAACACTATTGTGTCAGTTGATGTCTCGTTTCTTGAGCGTGTTCCTTCTTTGAGGCAAGATCCTTTATTGACTAGTTTACTCATACCTATAAGCATCGCTAGAAAACACCTCTGTATGTTCCTTTACCCACTATGCAGGTTGAGGACCTTGTGGATGATTAATCCCTCCGCTGTCATCAGATCCAGGTCCTCCTTCTAGCCAGCCAGATGACTTGCCTATTGCTCTCAAGAAGGTGGTCAAGTCATGTACTTTACATCCCACGTCGCATTATTCTACTATTAATGAAATTCTTCACAGCATTTTTGACCATGGTTGTTCCTAGACACCACCATGATGCCCTACAACATCCTAGCTAGCGCCAGGCAATGGAGGAGGAGATGATAGCCCTTATCTCCCATGGCATGTGGGACTTGCAAGATCTTCCCACAAATGCCAATGTTGTCGATTGCAGCTGGGTGTACACTGTTAAGTATAACCCCGATGAAACAATTGAGAGATTAAAGGCTAGACTTATGGAGAAGGGCTATAGTCAAACTCATGGACTAAACTACTTCGATACATTTTCTCTGGTAGCATGCCTAAATTCCATCAGAGTCATCCTCTCTTGTCGTGAATCGCAACTAACCTTTATACCAACTTGTTCTTGTACGGTGATCTTCAAGACGTCTGCATGATTCAACCACCTGGCTTCGTGGTTGAGGAGGGGCAAGTATGTAGACTCCATAAGGCAATCTATGATCTCAAGCAAAGTCCCCAAGCCTGGTTTGATAGGCTCATCTCTGAGATTCAAAAGATTAGGTTCTGCAGGTCCACTTCTAATCATTCTATCTTTATACGACACAGAGGATTTACTACTGTCATACTTGTTGTCTATGCGGATGATATAGTTCTCATAGGGGATGATACTGACGGGATACAGGAGACAGACTTTCTTGTAGAAGACATTTGTTACTAAGAATCTGGAAAGACCAAGATAGTTCTTAGGCATTGAGATTGCCAGGAATTCCAGAGGACGGCACTCTCCCAAAGGAAGTATGTATTGTAGCTTCTAAAGGAGACTAGACTGCTTGGAGCCAAACCTTCTCTCATTCCTGATGAGTTGATGCAGAGGCTCAAAGAGGAAGATGATCCACCATTTAAGGACAAGGCCAGGTACAGAAGCATTGTTAGCAAGCTTTTGTATGTTACTGTCACTAGACTGAATATAAGCTTTGTGGTAAACGTCCGCTAGTTTATTAAGAGTCCTCGCTACAGTCACTGGCACGCAGTGTCTTATCCTCTAATATCTAAAAGGGAGTCCAAGCAAAGTACTCTACATGAAGAACAATGGGCATACTGATTTATATGCGTATTCTAATGCGGACTATCGCGAGTAGTGTTGAGGATAAAAGATCTACCACTGGATATTCCACAATCCTAGGAGGAAATCTAGTAACGTGGAGGAGCAAAAAGCAATGTGTGGTCTCCTAATCCAATGTTGAGGTCAAGTACAAAGCCATGGCACACACTACTTGTAGGATTGTGGCTGGTTCATTTTCTGGAGGATCTTGTTCTCGTCAAGACTCCAAAGATTGGTGCCTATGTTTTGTAATAACAGGTTTGCCACCTTTATTGCATACAATCTCATCATCAACGAGCGCACGAAACACATTGAGGTGGACTATCATTTTGTTCGAGATATGATCTCCACTGGGAAGATATGCACTCCTACTTCATCCGAATAGTAGATTGCAAACATCTTTACAAAAGCTCTTCCTCGAAAGCATTATGATTTTTTGTGTTCTAAGCTAGGCACGTTAGATATATATGCTCTAACTTAAGGGGGCGATGCATCCTATATTTTCAAATAAGAAAATAAATAGAAAAATGGGGGATGAGAGTAGGAGTCCTGTTAGTAAAGGAAAAGGTGAGAAAGAGAGAAAATAATGGATGAGAAAAAAGGGTGAGAAAGAGAGAAAATAGTGGATGAGAAAAAGAGGTGAGAAAGAGAGAAATAGAGAAGGGATGAGGAAATAAGGTAAGAGGGAAGACCAACTCTTTTCAATTCATTTCAAGTCTACCCTTTGCTTAGACAACCCAACCCCTTTACAAAGGTAATTACAAAAATCCAAAGGACGTGACTCTTGGGATTACAACTCTTAACCAAGGCATCTCTTGGTTGAAAATACAAACATAAAATAAAATAAAATGAGGTTTTGTCGTGCGGTGGGGCCTCAAGGGGCCCTAGGGTGGTCATGGAGGAGCGTGGAGATCACGCACCTACCCTGATGGCGAAGCATGGAGCAAGGGAGCCAGGGGCTCACACTTCTACCTCGATAGTGACACATGGAGTAGGAGAGCCAAGGACCCACGCTCATTCCCCAGTGGCGGTTCAAGGTGCTGGGGAGTCAGGGGCCCATGCTCCTACCTCAGTGGCGGTGCATGGAGCGACGGAGTTGGCAAACGATCTCCCTACCAATGGTAAGCACGACGAGGGGGGCCCTTCTAACCTGAAGCGGTGGGCGGTGGTGAGCCAGCGGCAATGGTTGAGGAGCGGAAGGGCAAGGTCTGGAGCGGTGGTTCGGAGAGGAGGATTCCTCGAACACGATGGCAGCTGCATGTCATGCGGCAAAGTGAGGTGCGCTACAAGAGGCGGTGGAGATATCAAGTCGGGGCACAAGGTGGTGGTCAGGGGCGGGTGGTTGTAGATGGGCGCAATCAGGAGACGATGGAGGTGGCACGTTCTCAGCCAGAGGCGGAGATCGACGATGATGATGAGGTTGTTCATCAGGTGGCCAAGGCAGCAGGCTTCCACCTAGATGCAAGGGAGGGCAACAACTTCGTCAAATGTTAGGAGTCCTAACATGGAATGTTAGGGGTCTTAACGACCTGTCCAGAAGAGCGACGTTGGGGGGCTACATCAGCTAGTGGAAGGCGAACATTGTGTTGCTACAAGAGATGAAGTTGGTTACGTGTGATGGAAGGTTGTGGAGGGATATCGGGGGTTCGTGGATAAAGGGCTTCAAGGCACTTGATGCAGTTGCTCAGGCAGGTGAGCAGCTTCTTGGGTGGAAGGAGGACGTCCTTACTTTGGACAGTTTGTTCATGGGGAGTCATGTGCTATCCACAAGTTTTATGAAGAGAGATGGTTCCAAGTTGGTTGTGACAAGAGTTTATGGGCCGACGGATACGCAAGCGGGTATGGCGATGTGGGAGGAGTTTACTACGGTGGCAGCAAACAATCCAGGTGTCCCCTAGTTGATAAGCGACAATTTCAACACCACACTGCAGGTGGATGACAGACCGGATGGATGAGGGAGACAAGATCCAGGTTCTGATCAGTTTGCAGAGTTCATGGCGATCCATAGTCTGATTGACATGGTTCCGACCTCCTACACATACACGTGGAGAAGCACTAATGGGCAAAGATCCAAAATAGATGGATTCCTCTCAAATGTGGAGCTTGCGAAGGCTTGCTTGTTGGCAAACGTCTTGGTCTTGGAGAGGCCTTTCTCAAATCACACGCCCTTGATGTGTAGGCCGAATGAGAGGTTTATGCGACACTTTACGTTTGATAGATCATGGCTGCTCAAGACAGCCTTTAGGGAGGTGGTAGAGGAGAGGTGGAAGTCTTTCCAAGTGGAGGGGTTAGTTGCGGCTCAGCTGGAGGGGAAGTTTAGAGCCGTGCAGGATTTTTTGAAGGGATACAGGAAGGAGCTCAAGGAGTCGAGGGCTAAAAGGAAAACGAAGGTGCTAACTAAGATCTCGAGGTTGAATAGGAAGGAGGATAACAGGCAGCTATCTCCAGAGGATAGGGAATGCAGGGTGAGACATGAAGGTGGTGCAAGAGGAGGATAGGAAGGTGGAGATCGAGTGGAAGACGAGGTCCAGGCAGAAGTGGCTGAGAGAGGGAGACTCCAACACTAGATTTTTCCACCAGAGCTAGGAGGGGGAGAAACTGCATTGACATGAACGTGGTAAGGGGTGACAACTACTCCAAAAGGGAAGAGGCTAGGAGATCAGCGGCTGATTATTTTAGAGAGTTCTACAGCAAGCGCAGAAGAGGCAGATGAAGGTGGACAGGGGAGGACGCACTGAGGATATCCGGGAAGGAGATAGAGATTTTAACAGCCGACTGTACTGAGGACGAGATCAGAAGGGCGATATAGGAGCTCAATGCAGAGTAGTGCCCAAGCCCAAACAGTTTTTTGATTTTCTTTTACAGGGAGTTCTGAATGTTGGTGAAGGAGGAGGATGTGTTGCAGATGGTGGCCGAGTTTGCAAATAAAAACAAGGGTTTCCATATTCTCAACAGGTTCTACCACTTCCTGTTGCCAAAAGAGGAAGAGGCAGAAGCTATTGAGGATCACAAGCCGATTGCGTTATCAAAAGCCACCTACCTCATTGTGTCGAAGGGCTTGGCTAATAGATTGAGTTGAAGAAAATGAACTTTCTTAATTTACCAAGCCATCCCTACACCTCTATATATAGAGAGAGGTGAAGAAAAAGTTACATCATAAACCCAACACCAAAATAGAAATGACAATCAACCCCTCAACGATAAATCGTAACTAAACACTCCCCCTCAAGTTGGAGCATATATATTCATCATGCTCAGCTTGTTTCTACATTTCTCAAACTGAGGGCGAGGTAGTGGCTTGGTAAACATGTCAACAGCCTGATTTGAGAAGGCAAGACATGTAGTACAAAGCAGAACATGCTGAATCAAGCTCTTAGTATACTGACAATCCACTTCCACATGTTTCGTTCGCTCGTGGAACATAGAATTGTTTACAATATATGTTGTAGTCCGATTGTCACAGTGCATCTCCATAGGCTCCCGAATATCAACATAAAGATCTCGTAGCAGAGATCTGATCCAAATCATCTCAGCTACAGTGTGTGCCATGGTCGGGTACTCATACTCAACACTAGAGCGTGAAACAACACTCTGTTTCTTGCTCCTCCAGGTCACCAACTTCCCAGCAACAAGCATACAAAAGCCAATTGTAGACCTGTCTCTAACATTTGCATTATCTACATCAGAGTAGGCAACCACAGACAAGCCTTCTTCTGGAATAGAATGCCCCTACCTGGACATTCCTTGATGTACCTCAATACCAGCATAACCTGCCAATGAACAACAGTGGGCTTGTCTAAGAACTGACTTAGCTTACCCACTGCAAGACTGATGTCTAGCCTAGTGATGGTCAGATACAATAGCTTCCCTACCAGCTGTCGATATGCCTTCTTGTCCTTCAGCTTCACTGTATCATCAAAGAGATGAACTTTAGGATCCATAAGAATATTAGCCTCCTTGGATCCTAGCATGCCTGTCTCCTGAAGAATATCAAGAGCATATTTCCTCTGAGACATCACTATCCCTTGCTTGCATGTAGCAATCTCAATGCCCAAAAAATATCTCAACTTCCCAAGGTCATTCATGACAAACTGACGTGCCAAATAGTTCTTCACCTAAGACATGCCATCTGCATCATCACCTATAAGAATAAAGTCAACATATACCAATAGAACCACAATGCCAGTACTGGTCTTCTTGACGAAAAGGGAATGATCAAATGAGAAGCTTTGCATCCTGACAATAGATAACGCCTAAGACAGGCCCTAAAACCAAGCTTGCGGACTCTGCGTAAGACCATAAATGGCCTTACGAAGCCTACACACACACTTCCCTTAAACCAAAAAGCCAGGCGACTGCTACATATAGATCTCCTCCAAGCCTACATATAGGAACGCATTTTTGACATCTAACTGGTGTAGATGCCATCCATCCTACAACAGAGAAAAGTATGCGAACAGTAGAGAGCCATGCAACTGGAGAGAAAGTGTCAAAGAAATCCATCCCATAAGTCTGGGTGAATCCTTTGGCCATAAGGCAAGCCTTATACCGAGAAATAGACCCATCAGGATTGTATTTTAGGGTAAAGACCCATCTGGCTCCAATAAGGTGCGCGTCAAATGGTAGAGTAGACAACTCCCCGATGCCTCTGTCAGTAAGGGCGGACATCTCCTCCATAGTGTGGATGTAGTAGAGCCTGCTGGTACGAGATAGGAATCTCAACACTAGAGACTATAACTGTGCATGCATGAAACTCCAATCCCAGATAATCAGCAAAAACAACACTCCCAGCAACACGATACTGTGCATAAGATCGTGGAACCTTCCTGATAGCAATAGGGATATCCTCATCAGTACTCATGATAGGACCTGAACAAACATCCACAGGCAACATACTCTCAACCTCTACGCCTACTAACATTGTATCTGAAGGAGCCTCCTGAGTAGAAGTAGCCTCCAGGTTATCAACATAAATCTGAGACTGTGGAATAGATGGAGGGGGTTTTGCCCTATAAACAACCGGTAACTGATAAATGTGACCCTTGAAGGCCCTTTCATTTGCTAGTACTGGCCTGAATGTGCTAACAGATGGCTCAATAGCCTCAGAAGAGCTACTACTATCTGTGAATACACCAAATGGTATAGAAGCAATTGGCTTAGGAGCATACTCTAGCACACTCTGCACCTGTTTGGCAGCAACAAAAAAATATGGTACAACTTCATGAAATGTGACATCTACACTAATGTAGTGCCTCTGGTGTAGGGGATCAAAACACTGATGCCCCTTCTGAGTACAAGAGTGACATGACTGACATCATCAATCATAATAAAGCACTATTGTTGGGTTTTTGTACCCGGCAACGACGTCAAAAATATGATGGGCAGACATTTGCATTGCAATAAAAATGGTATTTTAGATGTCATTGTAGTATATTGATCACAATGCAAACAGATGTCACGTCATTTTATTTACTTAATTTTTACTTATTTATTCTAGGTTGTTCACTAGAAGGCAATTATTAATATACATCACTATCTATATTCAAAAAATGTTCTTTTATTCCAAAAATATGTCAATTATATTTACAATATGAATCAATGAATCAAACAATGATTGAATTGGTTAATTATATACAAAAGAATCAATTAATATACACTATAATGCCTTAAATAAATTTACAACTATATGCCATCAAAAATCAATTAATACTACACTAAGTTAGTTATGTACAACTACTCTAAGTAATACATCAATATAGGTACAAAAATAGCTACTAATATATACTATACTAAGTTATATTAACATACTAATATCTTTAGTAACATATACTATATATACAGTAACATATGTATATGTCAGTATAGATTTTAGTAAAATTTATAGATAACATAAGGTAAAAAAATACATTTATTACCATATAGACATCTACAATGACGGATACACTCGTCACTAAAGCCTTAAAGTTCTATTTATATACATAAGGCTCAAACAATGCTCTACTCTATATTCTATGTATATACATATATATTTATACTATACATCTGTATTCATTATTTACATATATTTTAATTATTATATATATATACATATCTATTATAATATACTATACATATATGTATATATATACTTATACATATATACAAGTACGTACACACACAAGCAAAGCACTCACTAACACTTAGTCGATTCAACACTCTCCTCTTCTTCTCTTTAGGTTCACTGTTCACCAGACGAAAATTAGGTTTTCTTATGGGCGGTCCGATCCGATTAATGGGATACACAGCACCCCATACGGGTGGGACCAGACCACTACTAAGGACCAACCCTAGTTTATTTTTAGGTGTTTTAGAGTGCATTTTCTCAGGCCCATTCAGGTCCAACCAAACCTGGGCCCACCGGGCGCCCAGCTCACAAATCATGCTCAGTATATGCTCATATCATGCTCAAAGAGAAGAATGGTATGGGGTATGTGCGTCAAGCGCTGACGACCACTCATAATATACCGCATCACGTACTTCTCAGCGCACGATGTGCAGCATGTGCACGTACAGATTTCGAGATTTTGGCCCTCGATTTGAGGGCCACAAATAATCCTAAATTATAAATAAATTATATATTTACAAAGCCCTAATATGGGTCTATATTATTGTATAGTTAATTTAGGAAAATAAGTTATTTAAATATATATTAAAATTGCTTAAAGTTAGGAAATTATGCACGTTAATTTAAGGGTTAATTTCTTAATTAAAGTTTAGATTAGTAATTTAATTATGAAATTGACTTTGTATAGAGTTAATTTATATATAAAAGTATTTATTAGACATTTTTAATTTATTTTAGAGTCTTTATTTTCATTTATTTACATTTAAATATATGTTTAAGTTAGTTATATACATAATTAAATTATAAATACTATGATATAATACAAATACAGTATAAATAGGTCAAACATACTTAAAATAATACTATACAAGTATACAATATAGACTACTTTAGTATTAACTTAATTTACTAATTTATTTTATTTTAACTTAAAAATTTACCTAATTAACTTAATAACTTAATTACCTACTATAAATACATAATTAAATAAATATACAGGTATGGTATAGCATATATTAATTACTTAAATACGTATGTACAGTATTAGATATAATTATATACATATAAATAGATTTTTATAATTACTTAAGATAATATACATTTAAGTTAATATAAATTAATAAATAATTATACAATAAAGTTATATATAAAATAAATTATTCTAAATACTTAATTTAATATATAGAATACATTCATAAGTTATTTATACACATTATTTACATATTGACAATATATACATATAACTTAGTTTTAAATTATATTTACAAATATAAATACAATGTGCAAGGTAGTTTTGGGTATTTTTCGGTGTTTTCTGATTTTTATATATATAATAGAAGTAGGGGATGAGAGATAAAGGATGAGATGTTAGGAGAAAAGTTCTATTTTAAATTTGATTCTTTTATTAAATTATAAAGTATACTGAACTGTTAGCCAGTATATTCTACCAAGTTGGAGGTTCAGATTACTTTAAAACTTGACTCACCTAGAAAAATACATGATTTTACTAAAGACATGTTTATTTTATTATTTTACAACCTTTTAAATTTTTTTATGTATTTTAAATCTCATACAAATCAGGCTAAAATGAGTATGGAATAAAGCAACTCAAGCCATCAAACTCAGATGCGAAGGTTGGAAATATGAGGTAAACATCTAAACATGTCCAACACACTACAAACAACACGTTTGAACCATAAAATATGATTTTTATCTCAAATTTCATTAAATCTCAGTATTGGACAGTTAGGCCAAATTACATGCTGCGGACAACAAATTAAAACATAGATTCAAGCTTTTCAAATTAAGTTTGAAGCCCAAAATTTGTTCATGAATGCTTCTAACATTTCATACAACAGATAGATCAATTCATCTCCTAGGTCTCAGTTTAAAATCCACACATAACTCCAACTGATTTGCTGCTGCTACCTGTGCAACAGGACTGCTATTACTGCCAACCTCAGCAGCCAATGCTGCAGTTGTAGCTAGAATTTCAGACCTAATAGGCCTGATCTGAGGCTCACGAAATCATCCTAAGATCTGGACAATCAGATCTAAGGGCAGTCAATCCCAGAAAATCCACTTCTTCATCAAATCACTTAATCAGGGAATAAAATCCACAAATCAACATATTCAAGCAGTAGAACAGTGGCTGCTGCTGAAGATATGATCTAAATCAAATCAGACTTAAGCGTTGAAAATTCAATTCTCAGTTGTGCAAACCTTTCAAACAAGTTCTGGAAATCAATTTAGACCTAAACCAATTCTTCATGTACAGAATAAAACAATTTGGATGCATGAACACTTTGTCACCCAAGTGGCTATTGATATGAGAAAGCTCAGATGATCTGAGCATCTAAAGGTCCTGCACATCATTGACTGGTGTTTAGGATCTCTAGGTGATGCTCTCAGACTCATCAGGTCATCGCAGGAGCCTTAAAACAGTGCATCGAAAACCTTGGCTCTCCTACGACCTCAGACAACACCCAAAAATAGTGAATCGAGTTAAAATTGGGCTTGAAAAATATACTCGATTAAAATCCATTTCAATGAATTCAAATTCATTGCCATAGGCTCAATTGAACTCTAAAACCATCAATTCACTCAATTAAGCACAATTTAAATCAAATTGAATAGCTGATCTCCAAATCAGGCGTGACAATCAAATCCACAGCAATTGAGTGAATCAGCACAATTAAAACAAAATGGGGGGGGTCTTGTGGACAGATGGATTGAATGTGAGACCCTCCTAGTGGTTTTTAGTAGGATAGTCAGATCTAAGAGCCTAAGCTTCAGATCTAACCTTGGCCTCGATGGAGGGGTGAAAGATGAATTAAATTGCAAGGGAAAATCAGATAGCAATCATGATATGGTGGGGAAGAAGAGTGAATAAGCGAACGATAATGAATGCCTCCTCTGATCGGAATTGATCAAAGGAGGTAGAGGATAATTACACTAATTGACTCCTAACTAAACTACCAAATCCGTGAATTATCTAACTAATTCAACTCTAATTAATCTACACTAAACTAACTACAACTACAATTATCCTAGAGAATAGGGAATTCTACTCTAATTGGAGGAATGAGTTATCTGGATCCACAACAGGTTGTTATAGCAACAAAGGGGGATGAGAGGATCTCCAATGAGTGAATGAGGTCCCTGGGCTGCAGCTGGTCGCTACAACAACGAAATGAATAAAGAGACACCGCCCCCATCACCGGCGGTTGATGGAGGAAGAACTGGAGACTTGGAAGAAAGGACCGGCAAAAATGGGGAGGGAGCTGGTTAGCGCGCACAGGGGTCAGGTGTGCTTCCTATATAGGTCGAGGGTCGATCGGGTCACCAATGACGTGAGATTAGGTGCACCTACGTCGAACAGTGGATGAGAGGGTGAAGTGCATGCGGGAAGCATTTGGATAAATCTAGCTGTAGGATCAGAACTAGAGGGTGAGGTGAGGCTACGTGCATTGGCACGTGCAAATTGGAGCGGGATCGGCCGTAGGATCTGAGGTGCAAATGATCAACAGTGGCTGTAGCAGCTGTTCTTCGAGTGAACAGTGAACTGTGCGACTGCAAGCGTAAAGGAATTTTTGCACTCAAGCCCTTAAGGGCGAAAGGGTAGAGAAATTGCACACAAGCCCATAAGTGGCTGAAATAACTTTAGAGCAGTCCATAGATGTTTGCAAAAAGACCCCTGTGACTTTGCAAAAAGGTCCTTGGAGGTTTTAAGCTAAAGAAAATGTATATGATTAAGGACCTAAATGTAATGTGATGATTTCAAGGTCCTATTGATGTCAAAATGCAACCAAGTTTTTATGATAAATTAACTTAACTTTTTAGAACATGATTTCACTCTTGATTTGAACTTTTGAACTTAGAAATGTATTCAATTTACAATTGGATCATCACATTACACTTGTGAATAAAATATCTCATTTTGTGACATAATTATGCATTTCTAACATAAATTAGATGTTTTAGGTCATTTTCCTTAATTCTCACACTTAACACATTTCTTGTGTTAATCATGTAGTGTTTAACCTAGTTTCTAGCTTAACTTGGGCATTTTAGCTATGATGACCCACACCTCATTAGAGAGTATACAAAGAACATACACTTGACTACTCTAAATGCTAATTTATCTCGCCCAGGTCCAAGTAGATGTACAAAAGCCACACACCCAAATGTCTTGGGTGGAAAATCAAACAGCTCATCATCTAAATAGAGTACCTACCATGATATCTGCTCGTGAATCACTGAGGGCAATCTATTAATAAGATAATAAGTTGTGAGAACTGCATCTCCCCAATAGTTCTGTAGCACACTGTTATAAATAAGAAGAGCTCTAGCCATATCAAGAATGTGTCTGTGCTTCCTCTTTGCAACCCTATTTTGCTGAGGTCTGAGGACATGAGGTCTGATGAATTATGCCATGCAAACCATAGAAATCTGTCAGTTGAGTACAAAACTCCAATGCATTATCAGATCTGAGAGTCTTGATGCAAACACCAAACTGATTCTTTATCATCAATACAAACTTCTCAATCAGGGGACCCACTTCAGACTTATTCTTCATGGGAAATAGCCAAGACAACCTGGATAAATCATCAACCACAATCAAATAATAACAATGTCCTACTCTATCAGGGGTCCTACTAGGACCCCAAACATCGAGATGCACCAACTGAAAACATGAAAACGAACGTAGTCCAGTAGCAACTGGGAAGGAAGACCTCTGGTGCTTCCCAAGTTGACATGCATCGCAGGAGAGTTGTGTAGTTGGGGATACATGAGGAATAAGCCTACGTAATTTTTCCAAATAATGATGGCCTAACTGTCTATGCCACTATAGAGCACTCCCTGAGGTGGTACTAATCTGACACGCTGCAGTCATGGGACCCTGATGAAGTCAGTAAACACCTCCTTCATATCCACTACTAATAGTCTTCCCTGTCAATCGATCCTGAAAAATACATCCACGCTCATCAAAGATAACACGACAAGTCTTCTGTTTGATAATTTCACTAACAGAGAGCAAATTCATAAACAAATCTGGAACAAACTGGACACGGTTAAGCTGCATAGGAGTAACATTAATTTCCCCCTGGCCACTAATAGGAGCAAGTCACCCATTAGCCACTTGTACGATGCGACCTCAAGAAACAGGTTGAATCTGCCCAAAACACTGCAGATTACTAGATAAATGATTAGAGGCACTTGAGTCAATTAACCACGTCACACCAGTAGTTGAAGTATCGCCCACGACAATGCCTAGCATAATATTTGACAGAGATGCTGCCATGTTCACAGAATCACACTACCTAAATCTAATTTCAATGCAATACAGAGTACACACCCCTAAACTTCAAATGCAAATATGAAATTTGACACAAAAAGGGGAATACATGCCCCAACAAATGCACCAAACGGGAAATACACACCCCAAAAATCTCCACTCGCACACGGTCAACAATCAAAGGGGAATACACACCCCAAAACATGCATCAACAAGGGTAATACACACCCCAAAATAAACCAGGGAAATCTAATTTGATTATACCATCAAAGAGAATGTCCAAATTTCTTTTCAGAAGATCCTTGCTTCAAAACTTCATCACCAACGTGCAGAGGATCTTCCTAGATCCCAAAAAAACAAAGGAGATTAAGGTCTACAACCCTCTCCTAACCGACGGAAGGAGCCCAACAGTAAGGGGAGGGCTGTGGAGAAAAGGAGAAGAGGCATGTGCCCTTCTACTGCTCCTCCTGCCACAACCGGTGGCGACAGCGGCTGCCCAGCGACGGCGCTGCTATTATTGTTGCTGTCGCTACCGCTCCTGGTGCTGCTACTCCTGGTGCCGTTGCCCCCGTTGCTGCTGCTGCCGGCGACGGCGGTGGCACTGGCTAACGGCGGTGCTGGCCAATGGCGATAGTGGTAGGGTTAGGATTTTCTCGGTGAAGTCCTCAACTTGGCTCTGATACCAAGTTGAAGAAAATGAACTTTCTTAATTTATCAAGCTATCCCTATACCTCTATATATAGAGAAATGTAAGAGAAAAGTTACATCATAAACCCAACACAAAAATAGAAATGATAACTAGCCCCTCAATAATAAATAGTAACTCAACAAATTGTGTAGGGTTCTGGAGGGCATTGTTTCACCGGTGCAGACAGCTTTTGTCTCAGGGAGAGATATCCTTAACGCTTTTATGGTGGCTTCGGAAGCCCTGGAAGCATGGAGAAGAACAAAGCGGACAACTTTCTTATGGAAGGTGGATTTCAGTAAGGCATATGACTCCATTTAGTGGGACTTCCTATGGGCAACATTGATTAAGAGGGGCTTCCCGCAGCGATGGCTGGACTGGATGAAGAGGTGTGTTACGACCACTTCCTTCTCAATTCTTATCAATGGGAATCTAACAAGTGGTTGGGTGCAGCCTAGGAGAGGAGTTAAGCAAGGATGCCCACTCGCACCGATGTTGTTTGTTCTTGTTGTCGATGCCCTAGCGAGAGTGGCTTTTAGGTCCTGTCAGAGGAATCTGTTTAAAGGTTTCAGGATGAAGGCTGGCAGACAGATCCTGGGCTACAATATGCTGATGATACACTGTTCTTGGTGGAGGGCTCATCGATGGAGGCTAGTAGGCTTCGCATGCTTCTGGAATTGTTTGGGGAAGCATCCGGCCTACGAATCAATTATGGGAAGTCCAACTTGGTGCCTTGTAACATGAAAGGGGAAGAAGGGGAGGCATGTAAAGCCACGCTTAGGACTAGTCGGGGTTCATTGCCATTAACCTACCTTGGCTTGCCCCTCACGGATGGGTGCCTCAAGCTGCAGGACTGGCTCCCGTTGCTAGAGAGAATGGAGAAAAGATTGTTGGGTTAGGCATTCAGGCTATTATCGAGGGGCAGCAAGTTAACGCTGGTGAAGGCAGTTCTCTCATCCATTCCAGCTTACTTTTTATCGATGTTTAGAGTGCCCCGACAGGTGGAAAGGAAGATAACGGGTCTGATACGGGATTTTTCTGGACCAACTTTGGGTTAACAGGAAGAGGGGTGAGAATGGTGGCATGGAAGGAGGTGTGTCGTCCCGTGAATAAGGGGGGTCTGGGTGTCGAAGATGTGAATTGTGTCAACCTGAGTCTTCTTACGAAATGGATTGCGAGACTAGTGAGCAAGGAGCAGGGTCTCCTTGGTGAGGTGTTTCGTAGCTGCTATGGTTCCCTTATGTCTTGGGGGACCCTAGAGAACCCGATTTCAGGGGGCGTCGCACTTCATGAGGGGGTTTGGCTTCGATGGTCCCTAGAGTCCGTGGTTTTTTCACGCCATATGTTGATAAGGGAGACATTCAAGTTCTGGTTGGATGATTGGCAAGGTGAGGGGGCGCTCTGTAGCATGTATCCTCGCCTCTTCTCAAGAGCGACAGATAAGGAAGCATGTGTGGAGAGTTGTTAGGATGGTACTTGGTGCCCCACTTTCCATGGGGCACTTTCAAAGTAGAGGTGCACAGATTTTCAACTGATGTTGCAGGATCTACAAGGGTGAGAGACCGAAGGTGGGAGGGATGCTTTGTTTTGCAATGATAGAAGCTTTTATATAAAGGCTTTGACAAGCTACGCGAGAGGTCACGCGTGGTGGACTTGGATTTTCAGCGTGATTGTAACTTGATATGGTCAGTGGATTACCTCTTGAAGGTTAAAATTTTTGGATAGTTGCTAAGGAAAGGCAGGGTGCTCACCGAGGCCTAGTGGGCGGTGATGGAGGACGTGCACTGCCCACTATGCACTAAGGGTGATGAGGACATCCACCACCTCTTTGTTGGGAGCCCTTTTGTGGAGCAGGTTTGAAGGGCCTTAGGAATTGATTGGATTGACTTGCGCTCTCTGGATGAATTTTGGTCCTTCCAAAGGGGGAACGTTCGAGGAGGTGGAAGCAAAATTCAGAACAAAGAAGGAAAAGGCAAGGGAGGTGCTGTGGGGAGTGTGGCTGGGTAGGAATGGGGCAGTGTTTAGAGGCATCACGTCCTATGTTGAAAATTTTGTTGCATCCATTTCCTCCTAGCTTGTGTTTGGGGACTTTGTTTTGTAACATGGAGATGTAATTAATTGCTTTTATTAATGAATTGGGTGGTTATCACACGGATAACAACCCTTTTACTTTTTCAAAAAAATAAAATAAAATGAAACAACATGACTCTTAGTAACATCCCCATCGAAAGTGTCTCTTACGAAGAGACATCTTGACAAATTTCAAAGGTACCCTCCAAGAATTAAGAAAATTGCAAATAAGCACTCAAACTCCATGTTAATGAGATATTGAGCTACATCAGTTCTCTTCGAAAAAACTTGCTCCTGCGAGTTTGCTGCATGAATTTGGATTCGGAGGAGGAGGTGGCTTAGGAAGAGGTAGCTTTTGTAGTAACTCGTGCTTTTGCTATGAGAGTGTGGCCTTAAGGTGAATTTATTAAGTTCACATCACGATGAAGGATATGTTCAAATTCGAGTTCTTGTGCGTCGTTCGCCTCATGATGAAGATTAAAATCATCCAACATTTGCATGATGGGCCAGGAAGGCGTAGCAAGTGCCCACACAACTTCAAGAACAATTGTGGTGGAGATTGGCTGTAGTGTAGGATTTCCCAACCTCCAAATAATTTCTAATTTAACCTATCGATTGGAATTAATGGCGTTGGTGCCTAATGGAGAAGGTGAAAAGTTTTTGTCTCCAAAATATCATGAGATGGTATCGAGCTTGCATTAGTTGGGCCTCCCTCACCTCGGTCAAGGGTCTCCTTAGATTGAATAGGTGGGGGCAAAGGGCCAACAAGGACACATTCTTTAACAACTTCAGGCACACCCCCAAGTTCATTGTCTTCCTTTAACTCTGCCTCTATTTCCACCTTCCATTTGGTAAAGTGGAGATGATGGAGACAATGTAGCTTTCTATGATACAATTTCCTCCTTGCATGCCTTAAGCTCTTCCTACATGCATTTCAAGGTCCCTTGTATCTTCACAAATGATTATTGAATCCTTTGCACATATTTTATCAACTGACGTCAAGAACTTCTTTGAGCCTGGTGGACCGTCGAACCGTAGGAATGACCCAATTCCATGCTCTAATACCAATTAGCGCAGCCTATATTTTCAAATAAGCAAATAAACAAAAAAATGGGGGATAAGAGAAGTAAGGATCTCGTTGGAAAAGGAAAAGGTGAGAAAAAGATAAAATAGTGGATGAGAAAAAAGGGTGAGAAAGAGAGAAAATGGTGGATGAGAAAAAGAGGTGACAGAGAGAAATAGAGATGAGACAAGGAAATAAGGTGAGAGGAAAGATCAACTCTTTTCAATTCATTTCTAGTTTGCCCTTTGCTTATACAATCCAACCCCTTTATAAAGGGGATTAAAAAAATCCAAGGGACATGACTCTTGGGATTACAACTCTTAACCAACGCATCTCTTGGCTGAAAATACAAAAATAAAATAAAACAACATGACTCTTGATAACATCCCCATCGAAAGCATCTCTTAAGAAGAGACATCTTGACAGATTTCACAGATATCTTCCAAGAATTAAGAAAATTGTAAGCAAGCACTCAAACTCCATGTTAATGACATATTGGACTGCATAGGGGAGTATTAGAATTCTTATGTACGGGTATATGTGTCATCTTTATTTTTGCTTGAGGGACTACTATATAAGCCTCTCTCTATATAAATAGGCCTCAGATTCCATTATCAAATAAGATGTTTCATTCTCTTATGTCATACTTAGGATAATATGAAACATGGTTCCAACATCAACAACACAGCTGACATGGCCCAACTGATGCACTGGTAATAGAGAATCTCTACACCTTTGATCATGCATCTAGGATGTAAAGCCAATGGTCCACCACCTTTTAGTCTCCTCTCCACCATAACCATCCTGTGTTGCTCTCTCTCAACCTCACCCCCCCACCCCTTCCCATCACTGACTATTGATCCATTATTTATTTTGAAGTTGTGTTGGAACTTGCACGTATTTCTGGACTTGTTCAATATTTTCTGCCAAGAGCTATTATTGATATTATCCAATTGCGGCTAGAAACAATAGACAAAGAGCATCTGTTTTTACAAGCTCCATATAAGCATATGAATCTGATTATTTATTATATATTCAAGCATTTAAGCAACACTAGAAATGACAAATTCCAACAAAAACAGCAGGCTATGCAAATTGGTGGCATCACAGAAATTAATGCATGCTTTCATCTAAAGTACCTTTGGCAGATCCAAGTCAACAACATGAGCAACACCTGTGACATCAAGACCACGAGGAACAACATCTGTTGCAACCTACAGTGCAAATCAAATTTCATATGATGATCAATTAAGGTAAATATTTTAGTTTCACGACATCATCAACCAGATAAAAGGGAAGGAAGCACAATTACCAATATGTTAGTAAGGCTTTTCTAAAATCACAGAGTGCCACCTCTCTTTCACTTTGACTGCAACTACTGTGAAGGGAAACAGCATGCAGACCCTGTGCTACCAGGGCTTCTACCACCACATCACATCTAGTCTGCACAGGATTAAGGATATGTAGGAAAGAAAATGAACTTCCGGGATTAGCCCAAGACCCACTTGGATTGCCCATCTATAATCAAATTGAATGGACTTCTTTTACATCTAATGTAAATGCGCAAAATGCAAAGTTCAACCAATCAAATCACGATACTTGATAAAACACCAGAAGTGATTGAAATATTTTTCTGTAGCCTAGATCTTCCTTCATCCTAGCTACTCCTGTTTTGCCATGGGAAGCAAAAAAGAGAGGGTTGCTGTTTCCAAGTTGCACGTGATTTACCCATTCCATTACCTCCTGTCAGAAGCTGCAACTCACAAGATAAGACAACTACATTCCCGATGGTGACTTCTGTTATGGCTTTCACAACTCCAATGACTGCTTTATTACGTTGCTTAAAAGGAAAAAAAAAAAAGCCAATCAAGCTCACTAACATGCCATCTAGGTCCAGGCTGGTGTGGCCAGTTGAGAAATCTCTACCAAGATGAATAATGTCATGATGAAACTAGAAAGCATGCTCACATGTACCATCAATACCACTAGGTAGTGTTGGTATAACCAAGTTACTTCCGCAAATTTGATACACAGGTGAACAACATAAATTGGCAAGCCTGGATGTGTAAGACTCCAAATTGCAAATATTTACTGATACTTCACCATAAAGTCCAACTACTGTATAATAATTGCATTTCTTGAAAAGACTACTGCAAAATAAATTAATTGATACAAAGGAACAGAAGAAAAAAATACCTTGGAACATCGAAGGCATAATTTGAACTTAAGAATCTATAAAAAAATAATACACAAAGGGGAAATATTCAACACCTTGACAAAAGCTCAATCTACATACCATCAACATGGTATCTTCCTGTAGCAACCAAGTTTCAGCCATTAAGATAAAAGACTCATCTGACACAAAACTTGTTTATTCTCATAAGCTCAATACTATTAGCAATGGTAGATCCAGCAGTTCCGACAAAACCAAGGGCAGCACAGCTGCAGACAGACTCCTCTAGGAAAAGAAGAATATCAGGCAATTTGAAATTGCAAGCCTGCATTTCTCCCTTCAGCTCATTATTCTTGAAAACAATCCGGATGCCATGTTGAGCAACCATCACATTCCTTGCTGTCCTCAGAACCAATTGATCATCATCTCTAAGCAAATGGATCTTGAAAGATTTGTCCTTTTCCAAGTCCGATAGGTAAGTTCCAGTCCAATTTGAGGATGGTAGATCAGTCATGACAAAAATATTTATTGGACCACCAGTTTTTCGCTTTCTCTCTAACTGTAAAGAATCTAGCTTTTGTCTCAATGCAGCAAATGTGGCCTTCCAATGGTTTTTAAATTGGCCATCAAGCAATCTTAATTGTGCGCAAAGGTAAGGCTCTTTGATAACATTCTCAGAATACTCCTTCCCAGCTGTCACAATCTCTGGAACAAATGGCAGGAATTCGATTTTTTGAAACACTGATTGTATCCAAGGGTCAGTACTCACTTTGTTAATGTCGATGTAAAGCTCCGAACCTCTGTAAGGTGCTGTAAAGAGGGTACCAAAAGCCAAGACCATCGCTCGTTCTGCATCAGTACCAGGGCCAAATGCCTTGTATACATCCCTCCGCTTCCTAGCATATGAAATCTTCTTCTTTCTCTGCAATTCCTCATCTGGCTGAAAGGAATCAAGAGCACCGTCTTCATTTTGCTTATATGTCCAAACAGTTGTCCTGCAATCATTTTCCACAGCATATACACAATCCTTTATGTTTCCTTCCATCCCAGATAATAAAGATTGGCATTGTACCAACTTCTCTGGCTGTGACTGCTGACTGAAACAAGGAGGCTGCATGTTTAAACTACACAACCTTGATACAAATATTCTAAAGTCAATGGTCCTGACTGTTCCATTTGAAAGCAGTGATGAAACATCAACTATGTCTATCATCGAAACATACCTGCAAAACAATGTTAGACATGGTTTAAATTCCTCAACTTAAAATTACAGGCATAAGAGTGAAATGATACAATAAACAGGAATATGAAATTATCAGTATCCAGATCATCTCTCTCATCATCTGTGAGGAAGACAGGAACTATTTCAACTGAAAACATTCTACGTAAAGCAGAACAAGATTAGGTGAAATTTTGTTTTGTATTTCTGTTATGTATTATATTAAATAGGCTACTGAAAATCAGGGAGCACAGAAGCTCCAAGCCTTCAAGCAATCCATGCATCGTCACTGCACAGATAGAAATACAGAAGCATTGCAACCTAATCTGCCTCAACCACTCATGACTTACTCAAATAGAAAATTTTCAATTAACACCATCAGCAAGATAGGCCCTTTTCCCATTTTTCTTCAGAAAGATGTTGGCATGAAACTGATTTGCGCATTTAATATACACTTCAGAATATCGTCAAAACTTGCTGAAGTATTTACCAGTGATATGGCTCGACAAAGGCATAGTGCTAGGTCAAGAGATAAATACAGCCAATCACAGTTAACTAATATCTTAGTTGCCTGGAAACTTTCTTCTTCCAAATAGCATGGCTCAAAACTTCCCATTAAATATCACGGCTTACAAGACCAAAATCAAGCCTTTACCCTTGTGATTCACTGATCAAAACAGCAATAGTCTCCATCACACAACCCATCGCTCATGTCAAAAATTTTCCAAGACACAACATTTTCATACAAAACAGTACCACATATCCATCCAATGACACTAAACTTACATGAAGAATTCCCAACTTTAGCCCACCATTTTAGCCCTTCCAATTAATCATGTCAAAGATAGCTGGAAAATACCAGTAATACAGCACAATCTATAGCTTCAAGAGGACCTACCTACTGATGTGGACACCCTAACCCTCAATCGCAAAAACCACAGTTAAAGACTGCTTCCTTCCCATCACAATCTTCGAAACCTTCAGCAGAAAACCCCACAGTTCCCCTGCACCAGTTAACTCTCAGTCGAAAACAAGTTTCAACCAACAACAAGAGCACGCCCTATCCGTGCATCCCCACACTTCACCCAACACTCATCAAACCAACCATCAGCACGACGTGGGGTCGTAATTCCATTCCCTTATCTTAAAAATCAGGTAGATCTTGACACTCCCCTAACGACAAGAACAACCACCATCTGCTTCCTCACTCAGCTACCTGCCCAAGATCTCTTCTTTATGCAGCTAGGGTCAACTACTTATCTCTCTCCCTTACTCAAGCACTCACCCAAGATCTCTTCTTTTATGCAAACCAGGTCGACCTATCTCTACGCTACCTTCTCATTTGAGGATGCACGTAAGAATGAACCCCATGTAAACAAAACATACCGTCTTGCAATTGTTTAACCGCCACGCATAAGAACTCCCATGATGCAGGGGAGTAACTTTCCCACCTGCATTTTGATATGAATTCGATACCGCCATTCCTTTTCGACGAGTGTTTTTTTTTTTTTCGTTCTCTCTCTCTCTCTCTCTATTCACGTATACATACAAGTGCAGTGCAGGTCAGAGCAAAGATGAAATTGATTGGTGGTAGGTAAGAGATGGGCATCGTGGTTATGTACCTGCCGGTACGGAGGAGGTGGAAGGCGTGGTCCCAGACCTGAGCCCTGAGGTCGGTGTGGGTGGTGACCCGGAACTTGGGGCAGCTGCCGAGGGCGACGGCGTGGTGGTCGAGGATGGGAGGCACCACGAGGGTGCGGTTGAGGATGGCCGCGAAGAGGAGCGCGTTCTTGAACTCCGACAGCTGGTTGCCGAACCCGCTGTGGGGAGCGTACCACAGGAACCTCTCATCACTTCCTCCCGCGCTTCCATTGCACCCCCCACCATGGCCGTCGTCTAGGGTTAGGAGGGTTCCCTTGAACGAGGACGGGTAGAAGAAGAGGTATAAGAGGAGTAGGAGAAGGAGGAGGAGGAGGAGGAGAGGAAGGGGGAGGGCGCGTAGGAGGGAGGCCTTCTTCCGCAATCGGTTGCCGGTGATGGTGGCGAAGGAGATCCTGGGCTGTGGCAGAGGGCGATGCATCGCCGACGACGCCCTTCGTTGGAGGGTGGCGGCGAGAGCTGGGAGGAGGTGGAGGACGGGGGAGGCACTGGAGGAGGCCGGCGACGATGGGAGGACGTGGGCGGCGCTGGAGAAGGAGGGGGGTGGTGGAATGATGCTTCTGCCTACTGAGCTGGAGACTGAGCTCCGGTGATCGCCAGATCTTAATCAGGCGAACTGAAGTTCTGAGCAACTGAAATAGAAGAATAAGGTGGAGAATAGGAGGGAGGAGGAGGAGGGGAAGAAATATAGAAGAGAGAAGTTAAAATAATAGAATTTTTCCTTAAAAGTCTAATCATCTATTTATATAATTATTTGATAGGTAATAATAATATAATTATCAGATTCAAATCTCTATTAATTTTCTTTTCTTAAATTGACTTTACCTTGAAAGTTTAAAATATAGAAAGTCAACGAAGAATTGAATATAATAGTCTTATTATTGTATCAACTATTATGTCACATCAATATTATTTCTAATTACCATTTACTTCCCAAGTAAAGTCTGCGATTCACGTTCGATACTTAATTATTCTGATAGCTGAAGTGGCTTAATAAAATTGTATTCTATTCTCTTCTTTACTTGTGAAATGTAGAATATATTGTGGATTCTTAAATCATTAGGAAGTTGCAGTTTGTAAGCAACCAAGTTAATGCTCTTAATTATCTTCTAAGGGTCATAATATTTTGCACTCAACTTCTAATTATATATCTTCTCGACTAAGTTATGAAAATAGAGTTAAAGCTTTAAGAATCCAATCACCCAGTTAATACTCTTTCTACAAGTGCTTTTTATCAACTTGTGCTTTCATACTCTCCTGTACCCGTTGCAACTAATGCTTTAATTCTCCAAATATCTATTGTTTGCTTCGAAGGAGTGATTGAGGTGCCTATGGCCTTAAAGAACCTAGTACATATGTTATCAATGCTGAAGGGATCTACAATAAAGACTAGCAAATGGAGTCATGCCCAAGGAAGCATGGTATGTTGTGTTATACCAATATTCAACTAATGAGATCCATTTCAACCAAGTACTATTTTGTTGATGGTAGAAACAATGAAGATAAGTCTTCAAACAACAGTTAAGAACCTCAAATTGACCGTCAGTTTATGGGTGATAGGTAGAAGATACCCATAGATGTAAACAACTCTTGCCAAAAATTGCTAAGATAGAGTCCCAATTAGATACAATAGAATTAGGTACTCTTTGCAAACACACAACTTCTTGTAAGAATTTTTGAGCCACCAACACTAGTGTAAATGGATGCTTCAAAGAAATGAAGTGGGTAAATTTAGTAAGGCAATCAACTGCCACCAATATGACTAATTTTCCACTAGAAATAGAAAATCCTTCAACAAAATCCATTGTTACATCAAATCATACAAGCTATGATACAGATAGGGGCTTAAGAGAGCCTAAAAGAAGATGAGTATCAAATTTACATTGCTAACAAATATCACAAGCTTGCAAATATGAATGAACATCCTTATTTATATCCTTATAAAAAAATATACGCTTCACCTTCATGTGTATCATGATGTTGCTTTAAAACTTGAAGAATAAATTGTAGCTCACTATGAAGAAGTATCTTATTTTTATATAAAAAAAGCCCATCTCTAAATTGATATTTATCCGTGGGTAATTCACCCATACTCCATTGGTTAACTAATAGTAAAAGACTCGATTCCCTCTTGTAAAGGACTTGAAGCCAATCTTATTGCACGAAAGAAATAGCAAAAGCTAAGTCAAAATCTAAATGTCGGTAAAGAGCACCCTGCAACCTGGTTATGAATTCTTACCTTATATTGAACTTTAAAGTTCATCCCCATCACTTTCGTAAGAAATTTATGTTGGATAGGAGTCTTAAATTTCTGTTGCAAAAACTATTCTAAACTCTGATGGCCTATGTGAATAAAAATTTTCCTCCCCAAAAAACAAGGTCTCCATTTATTAGTAGCAAAATAAGGGTAGATAACTCCTTATAACCAGACATTGCACGTTACTGGGTAGAAAATGCTTTGCTGATAAATGCAATAGGGCAACCATCCTAAAGTAGCATAGCCTCCATACCATTTCCACTAACATCACACTCAATGATAGATGATTTATTAAAGTTTGGTTATGCAAGAGTAGAAGCAGATGTCATGGCTTTTTTAAGCTTGTTAAAACCATCAATTGCTTACTCAGTCTAATAGAATTGATCTTTCTTCAAAAGTGAAGTGAGAGGAGAAGCAATTTTTCCAAAGTCTTGAATAAATTTACTATACTATCCCACCAAACCTAAATAGGCACTAATGCCTTTAACGTTTTTTGCAATAGGCCAATTTTGTACAGCTTGCACCTTGTCTTCCTCCATGGTAACACCATCTTCATTGATTTCATGGCCCAAATAATTAACTCTAGTAACACCAAAGTTGTATTTGAATTTCTTGACATACAATTTGTACTCCGGCAACGGTTACAAAACAATCTATAAATGAAGCAAATGGGCAAACCAATCCACTTTGTAGACTAAAATGTCATTAAAGAAGACCATGATAAGTTTCTGCAAGTGGGGTCTGAAAATATTATTCATAAAGTCCCTGAAATATAGCTAGAGCATTTGTGAGGTCGAATGGCATGACTAAAAGTTCATAGTGACCACTATACGTCTTAAATGCTATCTTATGTGCATCCTCTTCCTTGACCCTAATGTGACAATAAACAGATCAAAAATCTAACTTAGTAAAATATTTTGAGCCGGTAAGCTCATCCAACAAACCATCAATCAAAGGAATTGGGTATTTATCTTTTATGGTCTTGTAATTTAAGGCACAATAATCAACACATGTGTCATGAACTATTATGTTTTTTAACAAGAATCACTGGGAAGCAAAGGAACTAATGCTAAGGCAAATTGAACCACTATCTAAGGCCTCCTAGATAGTTTTCTCAATTGTGTCTTTCTGTATTGGGGAATAGCAATATGGAGGAAGAGAGATGCTAATACTCTCATCCACAAGCGGAATGGAATGATCACAACTTCGTGAAGGAGGCAACCCAAATTCCTCTTGAAAACTATTAGCATAATCATCTAAATGTTGTAAATCAATCCTAGAACTAAAATTCATGGTCGAAATAGCATCACTATAAAATAATTGGAGCATATGAGTTTGTTTAGTAGCCTAAATTTCCTTCCCAACACCCTTCTCATAAATAACTTGAATTGGAGAATACGAGAGACCAATTAACTAACGTTACTGGTTGCATACTGATGAGAACCTTGTCATGAACCTTAACTAGTACATGTTGACCTAAATAGATGTACAAAAGCTCTTATAAAACCTAAGGGAAAGACTAAATCAGAAAATTACAAATTTAAGTATAAAACTATTCACAAGAGGTAAAACTGTAATTTTACCAATGCAGTACATAAATGGGATTTCTAAGAGTCTAGACACAGGTCAAATGGGCTTACTAAGAGAGAAAGTGGGATAATTTGATCTTAAAAGGGTTATAGCGACATCTAGGAATTAAATGACATTCTACAACCCTAAAACAAACCTACTTTAATTCATGAAGTTTCAGGAAAGATAAAAATCAATTAAACCCTCTAAAATTCATGAAAAAACATCCCCTAGGATTTAGAACCTTCAATTTGGCCATTGGAACTTATCTTGACCTAGATTGAGAACCATACCTAATTTTTGACCTAATTTGGATTTTTGTGCAAAATATCTAGTCAAACATGGTCAAACCTAAAATCAAATTTCACCATTGGATTCCTTAGGTTCAAATTAGGGTTATACCAAAATTTGGACCTAAGGAAAGTTTGCCGTGACCCACTTTCCAAATTGGTCATCAATAATTACTTTCTGACCCTTAACTTTTTGAACTCCTGCAATTACCCCCTCAACTTTTCCTTCACTTCTACGAACCGGTCCCTCTGCCACTGCAGCAGCAGGCCATACCTCCGGCGACTTCGTGCGGAGGATGGCGCCGCGCAAGGCATGAGAGCTGGCCCCAGAAACGAGAGGAGGGTCCCCTGCGTTGTCCTCATCCGCATGGACCACCCCCCATGCCCTGCTGGCACTCATACCTCACGTGCGAATGAGCAAGAGGTATGGGTCTCTTTTCCGGCCACGTCTCCGGTGACCAACCCACGCCTCCTCGTGTTTCCCTCCCTGCCAACACCTATTTAAGGAACGGTAGGGGCTGCTGCTTCCTTCAAGCTTGTCTTGGCCAGAGTTCCACTCCAAGTTCATCTTCTCCTCCGGCCAAGTGGTCCAGCAAGCTCCGGTGAACCGCCCTCCTCCTTCTCGTCGCTCTGCCACAATACCAGTGGCAGAGCTGTCCTCACCCTCTTCCTCCGCTTTGCGCAGCACCTGCGCGAGCACCTCTCACCCCGTCATCGCCACCGTCTCCCTCCACTGGACATCATCTTCTCCGACGACAGTAAGTACTGCTAGTTGCCATCTCTCCCCCTTCATCCACTTAATCAGGTTAGACTCACTCCTCTCTATCCCCTCTTCAATTCCCCTCAATTTATTTCACAAAATACCCCTCGATTCCACTATCCACCATAGCCATCTCCACCTCCGGCCAGACCTTCGGCAAGGCGTCCCCGCAGCTCCACACCTTCATCCGCCTCGCTGACCGATCCCTGAGCATCACCACCACCCACTGATCACCCTACGACCCTCCACTGACCGCACCAACCCCTGTCACCTTCCCCCGAACAAACCCATCCTCACGGCCACAGAGCGACCTAGGCACGCACGCCTAGGCCACCCCGCGGCCAGCCAACCCCTGCCTCACCTTCGCCATGATACGGCGAAGGTTTTCTGATGGATTGACAGAGCCGCGAGGCAGTATTCTTGCTTTCAGGTTCTATGCCCTCGCCGCAATTAGCAAGCAAGCTTTGAGCTTGCTCGCAGGCTTGCTCCAAGCATCCGTGTCCTAGGTTGAAGTCCCAGACCGCGCGGAAGAGACTCACGCACGGTCCCAGGTCCCCAGTTGAAGACGCGAGCCTTGCGTATCGCTGCAATTGCGAGGACTTCTGCTGCGGGCGAAGGCACGGAAGCAGGTGGGACTTTTAGTCCCACCTTGAAAGTGTGCAGGCGAATGCCAGCACATAAATTGATTTTGTGTTTCAGGCTATTTGCCTCGAAACACTAAGGTGAGGTCCCTCTCACCCACTTCACCCGGCCTCATCCGCGACCACCCCCCACGAACCTAGCCTGACCCGTATACCCAACCTGCACTCCTCGCCCACCACCGCACGCCGGTGAGCCTAGTCCCGGGTGTGTACACCCAACCCGTATACCCGCGAAGGCTCTGGGAGAGTGAACCCGAGAGAGAAATAGAGAGAGAGACGCGGGGAGGGTAGGGGTTAGGTTTTGCCTAACCTTACACTGTGCAAGGAAGCAGGAGAAGAAGAAAAGAGAAGGAGCGACTGAGCACTTAGCCGCGAAGAGGAGCAAAAGGAGAAGAAGGAGGAGATAGTGCAATAGCAAAGAAGAAGAGAAGGAAAGAAGAGGAAGCGGCGAAGAGCAAGAGCTGAGGAAGAAAGAAAGGAAGAAAAAGAAGAAGACAGGAGTAGAAGCTGAAGAGGAGAAGCCAATTGAAGAAGGAGAAGGCACAGTGCAAGCAGAAGAAGAAGCCCAGAAGGCCGAGCAGAGAAGAGAAGAAGAGAAGAAGAAAAAGCCAAGGAGAAGAAGCAGCAGCAGCCAAAGAGAAAGGAAGAAGAAGAAGGAAACGAGCATTGTAGCAACCGCTACTTAAGACGTCTGATTCATGGAATCAGATGTCTAAAGACAGAAGAAGAGAGAAGAAAAGAAGACAAGAAAAAAAATTTATTCCTTTTCTCTAAATTTTTTGTAAAACAATATATACCCATATTGTAAATTGTGATTTTGTACGCTTCTAAAATCAAGTGTTGCTCCCTGAGTTCGACCTCGTAAATTTATTATTTTTCAAGTAATAAAAACAAACATACCTGCTGGTTGCCAGCAATCCGGCACAGCACCTACCATGAATTTCATTGTGAGTGTTTGAAATTTTCATTCAATTGTACCTAAAGTTTTAAGCCACTCAATTCCAAAATGTAGAAATTGAGGCAGAATTTGAATGAATTAATTCTAAGCCAGACATTCAAATAATGCCTCTGAATATAACACCCTACTCCATTTGCTACCATCACATGAAATGCGGAAGGGTCATTAATGCATAATTTTAATTTCTTAACCAAGGAAGGGTCAATAAGGTTGTGTAAACTACCAAAATCAATCATATTAGAATTTGAACACCATTAAGAAGGCCATACACCCTGATAGTAGAATTTGAAATAGTGCCATTAATAGCTTGTGAAGAAATTTCATGAAGGATATCAGTAGAAGCTACATCTGCTAAGGACTCCTCAACCCTATGTAACATATTTGTGTGATTCCTTTGAGAAATCATGCATCTCTTATCGCTTTTTACATGCATCAACTTTTCAATATCAGCACCAAGGTGGGTGCAACTACTATTAGTCCACCAAATGCATGCAAAGATACATATCTATCTCAAGTCAAAAGATATGGCATCTCCATAACACTATTGGAGGACTTCAGCTATCTCCTATTGTTCGCGCGCTAAATCGGTGTTTAATATTATCGCGTTGTAGTATAGCCAAAATAACGCTTAAACAAATAAATTTAGATATATGAAATTTAGATATCAAGAATTGCAATTTAAGCACAGTATAAGCAATTTGTAATAAAACTCTAAACAATAATGATATAGAAGTGAAAACAGATGTCAATAATGCAAAAAGAATGGGGAAAAATGGTGATTTGAATCACCAATTACCCCTCATAATAACAGTAAATTTCTCAACAATATCAATCAAATAAAGCGTAGCAATATCATACGGTTGAATGTTTAATCAGACGGCTTAACCGTCTAGAGCTACAGTGTATAGCCATCTTTCTCTCTTCTCAGCCTCTTCTTCCCTTCTCTTCTTTCTCTACTGCGGCTACTCTTCTCTCCTTCTTTTCTTCTTCCTTTTCTACTACAGGTCCTCTCCTTCTTTTTCTTCTATTCAGCCTCTTCACACAGGGAGGGAGACTTCTCGAATTGGCTAAGTGTTAGCCAATTTCCTCTGCAGCAAAACCCCCTACCCCCGCCCAATCTCTCCTTCTCTCTCTGGGTCATGCTCTCCGAGATCCTTCCACAGTACCGGGTATATGAGTAATCGAACCTAGAGTGTACCCAGGACTAGGGTTGTAGGCGTGGGTCGCAGCCGAGGAGTGCTTAGGGTTAGGTGGGCTATCGAGCGCACCAGGTCCACAGGGGAGATGCCGCGAACGAGGCGCGTGAGGCAAGCATGCGGGGACTAAAGTTTCCTACTTGGAGGGGGTGAGATCAGTGTGACGTAAAAAAAATGCGGAATTGAAATATAAATAATCTCACAAATAAGCAATCACACAAGTACACAAGTATTTTTAGGTGGAAACCCAAACCGGGTGAAAACCACCACCTAACCCTCTCGAGTTAGGATTTTCCGATCAACCAAGTTGATCAAAATCCACTAAACCGAATCACTTTAAACGAGGGTGATTCAACCTCAATACAACCACGCTACTTAAACAAGGGTAGCGTACCTCAACCCCTTCTCTTCACGAGAAGGATTTTGTCTCGCGAAGGAGACGGGAATTCGCAAAGCGAATACCCAACCAAATAACAAAGATAAAATAAACAAGTAATCCTATAGAGCCAACAAAGTAATTTTAAACCTAGCTTCTATAGGAATTAGGAAACTCCCTTTTGCAAGGAGTGCATCGAGTTGATGACGCGGTGCGTGAGCCACGCGACGGCGCAACTTCGCTCTCGTGAACAACGGCGGGAGAGCGGGTGCGCAACAGCTTGATGCTCTCAAGAGAAAGGAACTTGAGCTTGGAGAGCAAGAGCTAGCTAGGACACAAGAGAGTGGAAAGTGTATTACAAAGTGTTTCTTGTGTATCTTGGTGTTTCTAGGTGTGTATTTGTGTTGCAAAGGTTCCCCTCTATTTATAGAGGCCTTAGGAAGGCTTTGGAAGGCTTAGGAAAGGTTCTATAGCCGTTAGGAACAAAGCCCAAGAGAATCAGCCCGAAATCAAGAACAATCATTGCTCTGACAGGCTTATCAGACGTCTAATTCTGGCATCAGACGTCTGGAAGTTCACTTTAAGACGTCTGATTTCAAGGTCAGACGTTTGATTTTGGGCGGGTCTCTTCCTGACTTGAATCAGATCTAAACAAGGTTTTTGTGCAAGTCCATCAGACAACATATAGGACGTCTGGTACTATGTCTGGACGTCTGGAAACCTACTTTTTCCGTGGGAATGGATTTCCAAACGTTGCAACGGCTAGAAAATCTCTGAGAAGAGATTTTGGGTCAGCCGATGCAAAACGGTCATTTATCAGACGTCTGGAAAGGCCTAAGGACGTCTGATAAGGCTTTAACAGTCATATTCTTGACTGCACAACAAGAGAGCCAACGGTCCACTAATTGGAAGTCTGGCAAAGTCATCAGACGTCTCCTAAGACATCTGGTCTAAGGTCTGGACGTCTGATTTCATCAGACAGCACTACTTAACTCCAGCCTAATAGTTATCAGACGTCTGAATCAACAGTCAGACGTCTTAAAACACTTTATCAGACGTCTGATTTTGGAATTAGACGTCTGGAAATGCTGTTTGAACCCTATATTGGTCTTCTAAGTTCTCTACAGAAAACCTAAGTATCCTAGGGTTGTGCAGGTGTTCCTAGGACTACTGTTAGGGTACTTTGAGGCTCTTTAACATAAATCTAAGTAACAAAAATAAAGAGCAACAAAAGAAACGAAAAATACAATGAGTACAAGAGAAGGAAATCTATCCTATTCTTCATCTCCTTCCTTCTTTAATATATCGCTCCTCGCGAATCTCTTCTGCTCTCCATCAAGCTCCTCCAATCCGTCCTGGATGCAAGCTCGAACTCCGTCTAATCACGTATCCATTTGCGATTGACCTGAAATCTAGGACTCAAAGTGCAAATGTTAAATGACACGTGTTTTGTTATCATCAAAACAAATGATCGTGGTGCTCTAGCACCAACAAGGACCTCACCCCTTGTGCGTGCTGAGGCAAACAGCCCGTATCACTTTTTCAATTTATGCGAGTGCGAGGGCTTGTCAGCTTTCGAGGTGGGACTATCCCACCTTCCTTCCTTCGCGCAATAGTAGCAGCAACTTCCTTCGTCAAATTGGCGTAGAGGACTAGGTTAAAGGCTCTAATTGACCGCGCAAGGATACTCCTGGAGGTAATCCGCTCTTCCTGGAGTCGAAGTCCTTGAAACTGCAGGCCTGATGAGAGCTTCAAGCAAACTCACGGTTGCTACAGCAACGGTGGAGGGGGCTGGAACACCTGAAACAAGAAATAAGGCCTCGTGGCCACATTTAAACAATTCAAGAGCTTCACCGGACCATGGCAAGTGTGGCGGAGGTGATCTCATGGAAGATGGTGGTCTGTGGTGGGCTGCGGAGGTCGGAGGATGAACGCGACGGTGGGTGTGTTCGGCAGAGCAGTGGAGAGGCTAATAACCTCGAAGACCAGAGGGCTTTTGCTCTTTGGGACACGGCGAAGGTGTAGGGATGAACGGCGGCCGGATTGGTGGAGTGTAGTGGTCGTGCGAGCTCGCCAAAGGTACGCCAGTAAGATGGAAGACGGAGGACGATGGGGCGAGTCGGCAGTCGAAACGAAGTAGAGAATGTCTGAAAATGAAGAGTGGAAGTTGAGGAGTTGTTTAGGAAAGGAGGCAGATGAAGGGGAGCGAAGTTGGAGACGGTTGAGGTGTGACCAGCGTCGGAGACGAAGCTGCTCTGAGAGAGGTGAACGACGAGGATGAAGGGGGGTAGGAGCGTCGGCGGGTGCTGCGCGACGCGGAAGAAGACAAGGAGGAAGAGTCTGCCACAGGTATTGTGGACAGACGACGATGGGAGGTAGGGAGAGTCGCCGAAGCTTGAAGAGCAAATCGGCCAGAGAAGGAGAGCAGAATTTGAGGGATTCTCTAGTCGAATTCAAGCTTGGAGGATCGGGCAGACCTGGAGAGTCTTTATATAGGTGTTAGGGGGTCGATTAGAGCTTGGAAGCCAAGCTTTCAAGCTTGGAAGGTCGCCGGAGTTGGAAACCCAAATTTCTCATGCGTTCGGATGAGAAATTGGGAAACAATTGAAGCACAACAATCAATCTGATTGAAAGAGGATTTCAAGATGAATCTCCAGTTCAATTTTGAGGAGGTTTCATCAATCAATCAAGGAGAAATCCTTGATTGATTGTCACCGGAGTTGTAGGAGTAGGAGTTCTGTGTAGAGAGGGCCTCTTTGTGAAAATGAAGACAAAGTTAGGGACCTTTTGGAAAAGATTGTGAAAGTTAAGGGTAGAAATGTAATTAGACATGACCAATTTGCAAACTAGGTCAAGACAAACTCATCTTGGGTCCAAATTTTGGTACAAACCTAATTTGGACCTAAGGAATCCAATGGTGAAGTTGGATTTTGATTTTGATCATGTTTAACTGGGTAATTTATGTAAAAATTTAAATTAGGGCAAATGTTTGTCTGTGGTTCAGTTTTGCGTCAAACGGGTTCTAATGGCTAAATTGAAGGTTCTAAACCCTAGAAAATGAATTTTGGAAGGTTCAGGTGAATTTTATCCTGATCAAAACCTCGGTTTATTAAGTGGATCTGTTTTTAAGGTTTCAAAAATTATTTAATTCTCAAAACACATGCAAACCCTTCCTTTTCTGATTGTTCTAACCCACTTGTTATCTTTTTAAAACCAATTGACCTTCATTCAACTCCTGATAAAATCCATGGTTGTACTGCATTCATGATAAGCTAGTAAAATTGCAATGTTAACCCTAGTTTCTTATTTGTCCTTCAGAATGATTATGTAATGACTTGTGACTCTCTGACGGTTATGTAGAAGCATTTACTGACTTAATTGGGTCAAAATGAGCTAGTTATGGCTCGTAATGGTGTTTCCATCACCTATTTCATGAAATTAACTCCTTAACCCAACCCATATGAGAGTTCTAAATCTCTATTTAAAAATATTAATCAAGCAATGACCTCTAGAGAAGGTTACCACCCTAGCTAAGACTAGAAATAATTAATTGAATCATATGATTTCTTGATGTGTCTTTAGATTCTCTAAAACATTTAAATCTCTGAATCAGCACACATCGAATTTATTCAATTTAACTAAGTACGTCACCCTATTAATACTAAGGGTACCAATTCATTTAGTGGAAAATAATCTAATTCTTTTTTTTTTTTTGAAAAGGCAAAGGGTGGTTATCCTGTAAATAACCACTCAAATTCATTCAGCATCAAAATAATATTACATCAAAAGTTTACAAACTGGTCCTCCAAAAACCAATCTGAGCGGAGATAGATGAGACAAAGTTCTCAACATAAGGCTTCTTCTCCCTAAACACCATCCCATTCCTCCCCAGCCATACCCCCCCATAGAATCGCCAGGGCCTTTGCCCGATCATGCTTGGAGCGAAAGATGTATACTCTGCCGCCCACACTTCCCCTGCGAAAGGAGGACCAGAAGTTAACGACATCCTGGTGAGAGATCTAGCCAATCCTCATCTCCTGCCAAACCTATGCTACGAACAAGCACTAAAACAGAAAATGTTGGACATCCTCAACCCCCCCCCCCCCCCCCCCCCCACACACACACACAAAGAGGGCACGCTAAGTCATCTACCTGGACCCATCTAGCTCTCCACTACTTCATCATGATTCGTCCTCTTCTCACCAGCCAAGCAAAAATCTTCACCTTCAAGGAGCATTTCACCATCCAAATTAGTCTACAATCCCGCATGAAGTCAACGTCCGAGGGGGCCCCACCAAGCCTCAACCTGCGATACACCTTTGCCACCGAGAAATCTCCATCCTCCCAGTGAAAACCTTCAGGGCCTTCGCCCGGGGCCTAGCCCACCAACTCCTGCAACAGCCGCTGGAAGTCCTCACAGCTCTGATCAGAGAGGCCCCCCCAAAAAATAGGGCACCAGGATCCATCCCAGCAATCTCGAACCTTTGCCGACGCATCCATCACACTACTCAGTAGCCGAGGTAACCTTTCCCCTAAAGTAGAGCCACCCCCTGCCAGTCATCCTGCCAGAAACGGAAGGAGTCTCCCGCACCAAGCATCAGGTCAAAGAAGCCGCGCACTCTCATAGCCACCGTTGCAGGCCCCTGAGGAAGTAAGATGCTCCAGAGGGGAGGGGACAAAGAGATCCCCATGCTAGGAAGTCACCGTAGCACCACTGCATAACATCTCCAAGGAGTCCCTATTTGTGCCCCACCAATCTTGCAATCCATTTCGTGAGAAGGCTGATGTTCACTCTGTCCACGTCCCTAACCCCAAGACCCCCCTCCTATGTAGGCCTTCAAATCTCCTCCCAAGCAACCAACCTCGCCCCCCTACCTACCACCCCTGTAGTAGACCAGAAGAAATCTCTCATCAGTCCCAAGACCTTCCTCTCAATCAGACGTGGCAACCGGAAGACCGACAAGAAGTAAGACGGCATGGATGCCAAAATCGCCTTCACCATGGTCAGCTGCTTGCCCCTAGACAGCAGTCTGGAGGACCACCCTGCTAGTCGTTCCTCCATCTTTCCCAGCAACGAGAGCTAGTCCTGCACCCTGAGATGACGATTCAACAGGGGTACGCCGAAATGACTCTTTCCAAGGATGTTCGAAGTTTTTCCAGAAGAGTAGGGGCATGAGCAACTTTTTAAACCCCTTGGGTTTAGGCGTGTGGGGCTTACGGGAAAAGATGAAACTTCGTGGGAGAATCACACAATTTTTCCCCTCTCTCTCTCTTCCCACTCGCACACCCATGCACATACTCACACACACACACCTCTCCTTCCTCCTCAAAACACTAACCCCACATCTATTTAAAACACCCCACACCCCTCTCCCACCTTCACACCCTCACCACCACCTCCACCTCCCTTGCAGCCGGCGACCACCACCTATAGCCTTCTCGCCTCCACTTGAAGCCACACGTGGAGGAGAGGAGCTCACGAGGAAGGGGAGAGCGAGGGAGAAAGGGAGAGCGAGGGCGTAGGAGAGAGGAGAGAGCTCGAGGAAGCTTGAGTGTGCACAGCCAGAGGAGCTCGAGTAGGAGAGCTCGCACGCAGGGGAGCTACGGTTGCAGTTGCGAAGAGCTCGGAGGTGCGAGGACCTCCGAGGAGTCCGGGGGTGCAAGAGGGAGGAGGCGTGGCTGGAGTGCAGCCGTGGGAGATCGAAAAGGAGCTCGTGAGAGAGGAGACGAGGCCACAGGAGAGGGTTACGCAACCTCCTATAGCTGCTAGAGCTGCTGCTGCTATGTTACGGGCGAAGGTCCACGAGAAGACAAACAACGCGAGGAGTTTCTGCATACTGGATTTTTCTAATATCAGACGTCTAGAGCAGCAGCAAGACGTCCGGAGCAGCAGCCGGACATCTGAAATCACGCGGATTGCATGGTATGAGTTATGTATGCTCATACCCATGCGTACGTGAGGTATGTAAATATTTGTTGTCGCAGTTTTTGAGCTGCACTTGCATGTGTAGGTACATACCTCGGAAAGGCACGTAAGCACGCTCTTTGAGGTGCTTTAGGATGTCTGGATGCCTCCACAGCCATCTTATGGACTTATCAGATGTCCGGACACTGACAAACGTCTAGAAAGACCCAGGACGACTGTAAAAGGGTTCCAGGCATCCGCCAATGACGCAAAAACACAAAGTGAGTTACTGACGTAGTTTAAGACATCTGGGCCTATTCCCAGATGTCTGATTTTAGTCTGCGTGCAGGTTTTTTAGCCCGTTCGGGACCCAAATAGAGTCAGATTTACAAAAACGAAGTACCATTATTTTTTGCTCGAGTTTCTCTATTTGTTAGTGTCAATTATATACTGTTCTGAACTTATCTGATGTGACTTAGTCACTGATATAGGTCTCCAGCCTGTAGCTTATTCGGGGCCCACGAAGACGACATGATGTGTGATTTTAGCCCCCATTTCTCCCGTGAATCTCGGTAGAGTGGTTTACTTTAATATTAAGATTTAAATAAGTAAAGTGCATATTTACAATAACTTGATTGAACCCGATGATATGAAATGAACCTTAGGGTAGAAACGAATGAACATTACTTGAGCTACACTGTTTACTTTGAGATACTTGTTAAACCCTAATTACTAGCAATTATATAGATACATGATATGATACTTCTTCAATTGTAAAAACACCAGCTGCCTGTTATATTAATGAGAATCAGAAGATGAACAACGAGATATGCATGTTGAGAAATGAAATGAAACAAATACGAGCATGAACCCTACGGGGAACTAGAAGAACTCCTGTATACTGAAAGAATCTTGTAAGTAGACGGGAAGTAAGCTCGCCCTTGTGTACACAGTACCAAGGAGAGCAACTAAGTCGAAGGGAGCTAGCCACCCCTTTGGGTTAAGACCCGAGGTTATGACTAGTCACTCTACACTGACTCCTGTTTTTCCCTCACATACGTTGTACAAAGGTGAGCTACTTAGTGCAGGGAGGGAGCTAGCCACCCCACGGGACCTGGGGTTAGGACTAGCCATCCTACATCGACTCTTGTTAGGCCCACTAGGCAAACTGGGATAATCGAACAAGGGTACGCAAACTGTAGAGAGGTGAGACCCCTACTCTGTTCTGAGGGGTGAGACTCCTGTTCTGAGAGGGCAAGCCCTGTGTTATTCCGTGTTGTACTTTTGGGCATACCCGCTAGCGAAAACAACTGATCTCGTGCCAGTGCAGGATAGCTACCAGTGTGCTTATCGCGCGTGTTGTAGTCACCACTACATTGCAACCGTGACCTCGGGGTGGTTAACCGAGTATAGAACTACCACGGAGGACTCTCCCAGCCAGGAGAGTATCACGTGTACATCCTACATCACGGGAAAGACTGCAATCAAGATCATTCCCTTAATGGACAAACAAGATCAAGAAATGAATGGATCCCTAAAAGAAATAACAAATCAGAAACACCTAGTTGAAATAAATGGAATTGAAGGATTAATTGGTTGCTTATTCTTATGTTAATTGCATGTAAATGGCTTAACCAGTACTCTACTTAGCGTTAGCTAACCACGGATTTTATAACCTTGTTCAGGTCAGGGAGTTGAGTAGCTAGCACCACCGGCTGCAGAGGGAGCCGGGTCAAGTTGAGCCCAGCCATAACAGTTGTCACCTTTTTGTTTCCAAGCTTTCTGTTGTAGTAGTGAGTACTCTAGCATGTGTTACTGCTCGGTTACATTTCCGTTCTACTTTCCGCTGTTGTAGTTGTAATAGCATGTAATATTGTGAGATTTTTCGTTCTGCTTCCTTTACTGTCTCTTAGTTATTTCTATTTAGTTACATTGCATGTGTGGTTGTGGAATATTTTCATACTTTTGGTTATTTCTCGTTGGACGACTGGGCCTTGGGATTAGTCGAGGCGAGCCAATATCGGGTCCAGTAGGGACCTGGGATCTGGTCGTAACATATGCCCAGGTATACCAAAGGCAAGGAGCCCCTCTCGGTCTCCAAAGAAGCACCCACCCTCTCCGCTTCCGTGGTAGACAAATTGATCGGGACAAAGCTAGATTCTGATAGCTGATCCGTAGCCCTAACGCCTCACCAAAGAGCTCCAGCAGGATCCTCAACCTCCTTGCTTCCAACAAGGATCCTTCGACCAGGAGGAGCATGTCATCCGCATACTGCAAGACCACCACCTCTCTGCCCGCTCCAACAGCAAAGCCTGTGAACAGCCCCCTACTGCAAGCTCTGTGTGCCGCTCGTGCAAGTGCATCTTCCGCAAGAACAAAAAGCATGGGTGCAAGGGGGCACCGCTACCGTACCCCTCTAGGCTGGATCCAGCCTCCCACCGGGTTCCCATTGATAAAGACTGAAAAGGATGTTGTCATCGCACATCTCTTCATCCAGTCAATCCAGATCGCTGGGAAGCCCCTCCTCCATAAAGATGTCCACAGGAAGTCCCACTGAACTGAGTCGTATGCCTTACTGAAGTCCACCTTCCATAAAAAGGCTTGCTTCTTCTCCCTTCTCCATGCTGCCAAGGCTTCCATCGCAATCACGAAGCCATCCAAAATTCCTCTTCCAGGCACAAAAGCTATCTGAACAGGGGAGACCAAGCCCCCAAGATGTCCCTCAGCCTGTTAGCCAAGACCTTTGCCACAATAAGGTAAACTGCATTAGACGGGGCAATCGTTCTGAAGTCCTGAATGGCCTCAGCCATTTCCTTCTTAGGCAGCAAAAACAAGTAATATCTATTCAACTTGTCAAAACCTTTGTTGCCGGAAGCGAACTCGTCCACCACTCGTATCACATCTGCACCCACCAGATGCCAGAACTCTTGGAAGAAAAAAATAGGGAAGCCATCTGGACCAAGGCATCCCTCCACATTGAGGCCCCACACCGCCTACCTCACCTCCTCCTCTAAAAAGCCAGCTGTAAGACCCTCCTCCTGAGTCTCCGAAATACGCTATGCATCCTCCCCCCTCCACCTCCAGCCTCCCCTCGATCGTCTCCCAGTGAACTCTCTGAAATAATCTGCCGCTGCCTGTCCCACCCCCTCCCTGCTTGAGAAAGCATCCCCACCAAACACCAACTTGTCTATCCAATTTCTCCGTCTCCTGGCAGAGGCTATATGGTGGAAAAACCTGGTGTTGGAGTCCCCTTCTTTCAACCATCTCTGCCTGGATTTCACCTTCTATTCCATCTATGTTCGTCTGTCCTCCTCCTGGATCACCTTCGACATCCTCGCCCTGATCTCCATGTCCTCGGGGGAAATGAGAGCCTGTTCTTCCTGTCTGTCAATTCTGTTAATCTCTGCCAAAGCCTCCTCTTTCCTGCCCCTGTTAGATCCCCTGATCTCCCGTCTAGCCAACTTCAGATAGTCGCACAGCAAGGAGAGCTTCTTTGCCAGACAGAAAGTCGCCGAACCTATCATTTATTCAAATGCAAACGTAATCATATTACATTATTCAGATGATTCTCTCAAGATATACAAAATCCAACATAATTACTAGTTGTTGTTGTTCCCTACTAGGAGTAGGTAACAACCCTTTGGCAATATCTTGTTTGGAATTAGTGTGGAATCTAGCTAACAACTTACTTTATTGTAATCGAACTATCTCCATCACCTCTTGAACTGTCTAAGGTCTAAAAGATCGAACTTCATTCTCCAATTCAAGTCATAAACCACTTAAGAATGTTCCTAATGGGTGTTTGTCTGATATATCATGAACTTTTTTTGGAAGACACTCGAATTCACACTAATAATCGATTAACAAACCATACTATGTTAGTTTGCTAAGTGTCCCATGTGGGATCTTCAAAGAGCTATGTGCCAAACCTCCCTTCTAACCCATTGACTAAATCATCCCATACACGATCAAGCTTATGATTTTTATACCACCGTAACCATTGAAGAGCATCTTGTTTTCTAGATAAAATGAGACTAAAATGACCTCCTAATTATTTGGAATCGAGGAAAATTTAAAGTGTTGCTTAGCCTTATAGCCCCACTAAGGAACATCACCATCCTCATAAAATTTTGGAAACTCAATTCATTTTACTTTAGGAAGGATTTGAGACTAAGAAAATGGTAGTTGTAATACCTCCAAATCTTCTTTTGCTGCAACCTTATGACTTGGATTGCTGCCACTCTTGGTGAAAATTTTCTAATCAAACTTCTCCCAAAGCTTTGTTGCTAAGGTCTCTATCATCTACTATATTAATTATCACAAGGCCAAACCAAGCGACATAATTGAAATTACCAAGCAAATTGACCCAACATTAGGTAATCATGTCACTCAAAAACTGCAAATGCAAACAAGTCCATGAGGTTCTATTAGCCTAATGAATATTTTAGAGGACTACCTGTCGAGAGACGATATGTTGCTTGCCTCAAACCAGCCCATGAGGTTCTATTAGCCTAATGAATATTTTATAGGACTACCTATCGAGAGACGATATGTTGCTTGCCTCAAACCTTTGTGCCTTTCTATGCAGCAACATTATTGTTTGGTATGGTAGCAATATCTATTTGGATGCTCTATTTGGCATTTGCTCCTCGTTGTAAGGGAAGAGGAGCCTTGGTGCAACAATAAAATTTGTCACCATGTGACTTGGAGGTCATGGGTATTAAAAAAAACAAGGCAAGGTTGTGTACAATACACCCAAAGTGATCTAACCCTACCCCAAACCCCACACATAGCAAGAGCTTCGTGCACTAGGTTGACCTTTTTTTCCCTCCTTGTAAGCATTTTGAAGAACAAGCTTCAACTTCTTCGAGATGATCCAACCCTCTTATAATGTGCCACATAATGGCAAAAGGTTGAAGGCCATCATTCCTATCCTAAACAACGTAACTTACAGCCATATGAGAGGATTGATGATGCATATATGTACTAGCCACAAGGGAGGATCGTACTTTAAGGATCAATTCTTGTTAGAGTAAAGGTAATGTATTTAATCAAAATGGCCTCTCGACCAAAGAACAAACCAACCCTACAAGCAAACTCCAGACCAACACCCTATGACACAGAACTTACATTCCATCAATTACATCTTTTATACAACAAACAATCCGAGCTACAACAACATCAAGCGAGGATTCTCTCTGTCCATGCACTTACAAATTCCAATCCTTCCACACCGCCCATACAGCCACCATGATAGACAATGTATGACGTGAATCCATGGAAGAAGGATGGGGTAAATTCAAGACCCATTCATTCGAAATCAATGACACGGGTATGTACCCCCTTCCCAACTTATTCCATATGGATTGCACCACCGCCAACAAGAATGGGCACTGAAGGAACAAGTGGTCTCTATCTTCGATGGCATAGTTGCAAAGTACGTAAGAAGCCTCCCCCAGGACACGCCAATGACATAGGCAATCTCGCAAAAGCAACCAATTCTTGATCGCAAGCCACGAGCAGTAGGACCATTTGGTTATCATTTTAAGAAGCCAAAGCTGCTTACTAGTTGAATGGGCAAGCCCCCTATCTCTGTTGGCACTCATATCTTCATGCAAACGTATCCACCTCCAAGATCCAGACCAACCTCCATTGCCACCAGCCATAACCTCTTTCCGTGCACTAGAACCTCCCTCCACACGCTCGAGTCCCCCAGCCTGGCATGTGCAATAGGGGGGTATCAAGCATTCATCCAGCATTGCCAAAAGCGAGTCCTTGCCATAATGCAACTTCTAGGCACACATACAAGTTACCAACAAGGCCATGTCATTGAAGCTTCACACACCCAAACTCCCCTCAGTCCGAGGAAGGCAAACCTCGCTTCAGCACACCAGGTGCATACACACACCCAAAATGAAGCTCAACACCCTCTTCTTTATCTGTTGTTGTAACACCATAGGCGAGACAAAACAAGTGATAAGTCAGAAATTCAAAAGCCCCTCAATTTTCCCATCGGACCATTGCACTCTCCCCATCCTTGACAATGTCTTTCTATGCCACGCCTCCAAGAGTCCATTGACCCTCGAGGACATCAAACAAGCCCCTACTTCCTCTTACTATCCATAGCAATGTGCCTAGGTATCTAGTGGGAAATCGACCCACCAACATGTCGAGCCTTAAACATACGTCCACCTACCCCTCGTGTGACGCGAGAGGTCGATTTGGCTTTCGTTTGCATTAAGTCGCCGGCCCGATATCATAGCAAAGGCACTGAGGACGTTACAAACCCACCCCCCCACCGGTCGAATGTCCATCCGCTTGAGCGAAGATGAGAATGTCATCTGCAAAGTAGAGATGGGATGAGAACTCCACTCCCTCGACCTTAGGTACTTTAACACCTCCTTGCGTACTTAGATCTCCAAGAGGAGGGGTAGGCAATTCATGTTGAGGGTGAATAGAAACAGGGAGACTAAGTACCCTTGCAGCAGCTCACGAAAGGTGGTGAGGAACCCCACTCACAAAGGGTGAGAGCGTCGAGCATTAAATGCACAAATTGATCTTGTGGAAGCCCAACTGCTACAAAGCAGCAATAAAATCCCACCTTACGCTGTCAAAGGCCTTCCAAAGGTAAGCCTTGACACACAACCTCGAAGAGCATCCCCTTGCATTAAATCAGCTCATGAATTCCTACGCAACTAGCATACAATCAATGATCGACCTCCCCCAAATGAATGCCCCCAGATGGGGGCAACACCAAACAACGAAGAAAGGAGCTTTAACCACTAGGCGAAAATCTTTGCAATCACCTTGTACATGATGTTGCAACATGCAATCAAACATAAGTCATGAATGGAGAAGATGGTGTCACCAACTTTGGAGACGAGGGTTAGGAACATGTGATTGGTCTCTCTCAAAGACTCCCCATCTTCCTCAAAGAAAATCTCATCATAGCCACAACATTACCTCAAATCACCCCCCATTCAATCCTTAGATTTATTCTGACTAATGCTCCATAAAACCTTCTTGATCGCCACACCAGGAGCATGTCATTTTCTCGTCGCGTCACCACCTATGACAACAAAAGAGGAGGTGGGAATTGATCCTGAAAGAACTCCATAGCATCCAACCTGAGATCCACCTGACTATCCAAAATTGATCCATTTAGTTTCATGAACTTCGAGATGGAATTTCTATTCTACCAAATAATCACCATGAAATGTCCTACACTTGTCGCCACCCTTTAACCGGTCCACCTACCCTTTGTTTCCAAAAGGCATGTTCCTCATGCAAAATGTTCCCAAAAGGCCTCCCAATCTTAAATTCCAAATAAGAAACTGTTTGAAGGTGATTCTTCAAGAATGATGGATTATTTTTCAAAAAGAACTACCAATTACACTCTCAATTAACACGTTAAGTTAGGACTGCAAACTCACACTTTTTGGTTGAGAGATACAAGGCTTGAGCTCCACCGAGAGAAAACACAACAATTGTTTTTGAGATACATCAGAAATTAGGCTATATCACATAACTATGATGGAAGCATAAGCGCATGAAATGCAAATACGCATCCATATATTTATTTACATCCCTGCATGTATATCCATATAAAAATTTATTCTAAGTTATGTGTCTTCTTTTGTTCGGACAGGACTTGAGGTTAGATTAAGGAATAAATTAAAATCAAGACGTAAAGTAACTTTAACATCGGTTAAAATTGAGCGAGAGAGAGAGTGCTCAACAATTTTTCGGAATCGGCTAGGGAATAAAAAAAAAAATACTTTCAGGCAATTGACCAGGCAGATTTTTGCTCCGGAATCCTCTACAATCTTTTGATTTCCCAACAGCTCACGATGAAAAAGCAATGAATCAGTATTTAAAACTTGAACTTGATGTACACTTGAAAACAGCAACTTCCTAATTCCGCGGTCATCAAAAGTTCGTCATCAATACATTAGTACATTATCACATCATATGTAAGAATGACAATATCAATAATTATATCTTGAACACAAAGGTCAGATACACCCCACTCTTGGCAGAACCACATAACATCAGCAACCCTAGTAGCTGCATCCGATCAAACAAACAATCGCAAGGATATCGTAGCATACCAAATATTTTTCCACGGGGAAACGTGTATGCATGGTGCACATCTACAACCTTACCGCCATCCAGTCCCATATGCCCCCTCCATTCTCAATCAGGCGATGGACCATGGATCAAACTTCCAGTCAACAACAAAAACCCTGCAAGAAGGTCGTCACAACCTTTAATTAAAACTGGATCCGTTGATAAGCAGCATCCTTGAAAAATCTAAAGGAAGGTCGGTATATAAGTCATTAAATGTCAATATATTGCCTATACTTGATCTGATAAGTTAAAAACACTAACATATGCGACCTTGTAAATTTCAGCACATCTTGGATTCTAACATTGTAAAAAGATAAATATATTGAACCTAAGATTGCTCGCTGTGGTCAACATCATATTTGCATCTTTTTTGTTGGGCATCCATGCCTATGGTAACAAGAACAAGAAAAGCAATTAAGAAGATCCAGGGTAAAGATCTTGATCCTCAATGGCCTACCAAAAACTATCTCACAAATGTAGGTCAGACAAAGAAGTCAAACCTGTTCGCAAGGATAGGTCTCAAACCAGGTTACGAAGGAAAGTCAGCAGTTAGCCAGGTGGAGTAACTCAGTCATCCCAAGCATCATCCGCAATGCCCTCTCTCCTCATTGGAGCTGTCGTAAGCATGTATCTGTATTTATCCTCCACATTTATAGGGGTTGGTCCATTAAGTGAGATCTTAGACAGTGCAAGTCTTTCTTCTCTCTTTGAAGCAGCAGCTTCCTTCTCTTTCCTCCTTGCAGCCTGGTGGGATTAATTGGAAGTGTTAAAACAAAGAAACTTTCATTAAGAATTACAAAAAGGGTATTTCCTGAAAATCTTGTCCAATATTTCGGCTATACAACATGATTTCCTTCACATTTCTAAACAGTTACTAGCTTCAAAGGATACAACCCAAATGTTGAACTTTATCATCCAAGCTCTCAAAATTACTTCAGATCCAAAATGCTTTTGAGAAGTTGTTTAATCGGAAATTACAACTATCCAAAATATTACAAAACAATGCTACACAGTCACATCGATTCAAAAATAAGACAACCAATAATAGCAATTGTATGCATGAAAGCGATTTCGAAAAATAAGGTTATAAGGATTCAGCAAAAGTAAATTTTTCAATGGAGATCGGGCAGCAAAAATGTATCCTAATACATCTAATTAATGAACCAATTATGCCTTAGAAATCAAAATCAGCCTTGTTTTAGAGTAATTTCTAGAAAAATCACTAAGACAAGGTTTTGAGACTGATTTCCAACTAGCATTAGTTACTACCTGAAGCGACCAGGTTTGCACAACAGGCCATATAATGAATTGATATAATAAACCTTCTCACCTTTCCAGTTGCAAATACAACAGCATTCCCAGATTCCATGTCTGCAATGGCCTTCCTTATTTGAGCCACAAGATACTAGAAAACATCACAAAACTCAAATTAGAGTGCAGTTATTTCTACTCAATAAACTGAACAGAACGGGCCAATTTGGAAAGTTTTTTTATGAAAGGGATTTGAAAAGAGTTTTTACATAGGGACCCTTGTAAGCTTTGCTGATAAAAAAATAACCCATTTAAAGTTCATATACACATATGATAGCAATATCCATCCCTAAAAATACCACAACCCTCCCCAACTCAAACTTCTTTTGTTAGCACATATATAGAAGCACGTTTTACATGACTATGATTTATTGCTTTGAAAAATAACAATATGTTTAATATGTCTAGGTCTCATCACCAAAGTTTAAAGGGATATCAAGGTAAAACTCCCTCAAATAAGATGAAAAGATAAGGGGAAAATTACTGAACATATGGTACCAGATCACGATCTGTGTAGAATGATGTAGCCAGACCAGAGCACCCAGCACGACCTGTCCTTCCAATCCTATGAACATAGTCTTCCATTGTCTGCCATTAGCAAAGCCAGACCTTAACATAAAAATGTGCAGTTCTTTTAAAGAAAATAACAATATGAAGTTGAGAAATAGGAAGGCATTTTCTTTGTTAAAAACTAAAACATCATAATTAAAACTTGTCAAATTATAACGAGGCAGAACAAAAATTATCTAGTTGGACTTGATCAGATGGAGAATGTCTCAATTTCAGGACTGGATACATAAAATGTCCTGCAAATAGATAATGTGCTGATGAAATTAAGAATATAGAAAAAAAGAAAAAGAAAAGAAAAATCCATTAGTGCCACTGACCCCACTTTTCCAAGGTCAAATAACCCAGTAAGGTGAAATGCACAACCTAACAAGAGACCACTTTTTATGCAGAAACCAGAGATCCTTGCCTTCCCTAAAGCTAAAGCAGGGTTCAACCTTTTAGGATTGTTAGTCTCTTTTTATCTTTAGTTCTCTATATGATGTTTTTGTTGTTTCTTAGTTTAGTTTGAACTCTTCGTATAATTATTTCCATCCCTCATCTCCATATAAGAAAGGCTAGAGTTTCAGTTTCCAATAGGACATTTTATTTTCCTCCAAGAAAAAAATGCAAAAAATAAGATGCTGACAAGTGAATTTGAACAAGAAAAAAGCAACAGTGACTCCCCAAATAACCTCACATATTAATCACCGAACATAGACGTAATCCTATCAACTTCCGGAGAAAACCAATCCAAAATAACTTCACCTTAAGGAATATAAAAAATCATTTTATTTCAGGCAAGATACTAACATCACCTTTTATGACTATAAGCATAACCAATTCTTCCAAACTAATAGGCAGAATCCAATTGATAGGAATTGGTTCGGCGGCAGTGGAAGTTGGAACATGATGAATGTGCCGAAGCAATACAAGAACAAGTAACTTGTAGCATACACAAAGAATTGCCTGATTTATTCAATAAAGTTAACTAGTCAAATGAGAGAGGCATGACCAGCCAATGACATCATACTAGGACAATGTTGAATAACTCATGACCAAACACCATGATCCAGTCATCATTGAACAATTCTGACTATCAATTGAACTATGAAATATGAAACTTTCCATGCTCTGTCCTGCAACCCTGCAGCTTCTACAATATCTACCCGCAGCAATTTTGACTGACCAACTATCCAGAGCACTGTGAGAGATTTCGCTTCTCTTTTCCAAGGTCTTGGGTTCAACCTCCAGAGTTTGACACAAATTAAGCATGGCATAATCAAGCTTAGTTAGAACCAGAAACAAAAAAGAACAAAAAAATGGAAAAAAAAAACTGATGGACTATATTGCTATGGTGGTTGCAGTTTAAAAAAAATTGCCGGATAAATTTTAATAAGGAATAATGATGGTGGGGTAAACAAATAGAAGAGTATGTTTGCATGGATGGTGGCATGTGTATGAGATATTTATAATATGAAATGCGTGACCTTTTTTTTACTATTGAAAGTTGGGGAACTAGAGTTTTGAAGTGACATGCAAGAAGATAGCATTGTAAAATGAAAAGATAGTTAGTAGCATAGCTGGTCACTATACTTTTTTTTAACTTTGTAGGTGGAGTTTTGATGTGACTTGCTTACCCTATTATTCATGCGCACACACCCCCCTCCCCCATGGGATAAAGAGGGATATCACCCTATCCCATGCAGCTTACTAGTTCTTCTAGGTAGTAGGTACTATTTGGTTATAGGGGTAGAAAAATGAGGGATAGATGTGATAAGAAGAATAAGGGATAGGTAGTTTATCCCATTTGGATTAACATAGGTGTCAAATCAAGGAATATGTTTAAGATGATAATTTGTAAAAGATAAGACATAATTATGGTTTGGTAATTGTATTTTATGTCCCATCAAAGAAAACAAAAGCATAGTTAACATCTCATCAAGAAACAATAAGACCTTTTCAAAAAAAAAAAAAAAATCAAGGAACAATAAGAGGATTAACATTATTCCACATATGAGGTGGAATAACTTTAACCAAGAGTAAAAGTGCTTATTCCGGGCTAACTTTACCCGATAACTCTTCACAGACGCAGATCAAATTAATTAATTCCTGCAGCCAAACAGACCCCCGGCATCCCACGCTGACTACCAGTTCCTTTTATTAGGAAAAAAAATTGGAATACCAGAGGTTGAGAAAAGATAAAGGACAACCACAAGAGGTCGGTAGACTTGTCCATTACTAGTTACTCCTCTGAGATATTTCTTATTTTGTTGCTTGGGCAATTACCTACAAGTTTGACAATATGCCATATTATACTCATTTCAAGAGAAAAAAATATCACAATATACCGCTTCCATGCACCCTTTGACATGTATCTCATGGTCCAATGTGACTTCACACGAAGCAACAGCCAAATCACCACCGTTTGCTAGTTATTTAGTTAATATTCTTGGAAAGCCCTATCATACCATAATCAGAACTTTCTCTCATCGTAAACTCTAGCGATACCGAATCTAGATATTCTAAATGTTGGTGTGGCACCAATACACGATAAAATAAGAGACCCCTTCAAGGTGGTTCCAACATCTAGATAGAAGGCCTTTTGATGTAACAGTTAAATGTGTGAAAAATTGGATCTTGAGCCTCAAAAGAGTAGTGAAAGAGCAAAGAAGTGTCCAAAGAAAATTATCAAGCACAATCTTGGATTGTTGGATTTAAGTCCTAGAATCCCTTAAAATCATATTAAAAAAGGCAAATAATCCTTATAGCTAACCCCACTTAATTTGGGAGGAAGTTTGGTGGTATTGGCTGTTGTTGCCGCTGTTGCTGCTCAACCTAGACATTCTCAGCAAGTCAAGTAATGAAAATAAACACTAATGAGTTAAAATTATGGACTTCATTGTTTCCAGAGATAGTGTTGTAAAAGTTGGTAGTCAATATTCAATGATATGGAAATCCCCACCTCCTTTGCAGCCAAATTGATGGAAGGAAAGCTAGCAACTCATTTTCATGTTTCAATCTGTGACATCCAAAGACTTCCAAAAGGACTCCTCCATTAAGGAACGATCAATTCCAGATCTTTGCCAAACATCTAGGGCAAATGGACAAAGCAGGAACGCATGGTTGAAATCATATGCCACATTACAGAATCCGCAATGGTCTTATAGGGTAGTCCATGTACTCCCAATCTTGAGGTTTTCCTTGAAAGGTTAAGGGTGACTACTCAAGGTCAATAGTTACTAATTCATAAAAAGGTCAGCATTACATCCAATCCTGAGCAAAGAACGATCAGAAATGGTCACTCCTGATGACTCAAAGTCAGTAACTTATGTCAAAGTATTAGGAAGTTGTTAGAGTCTTTAGGATTAAGATTAGGATTGAGTCCATCATTAGTTTTAAGAGTCCTAGTCTTGTTGGGTCTTTCATCTAACTTTTATAACCCTACTCTCAATATGAGAGGGGTCAGGGGTTCCTAATTTCAAATAAGAGGCATTATTTTTCTCCAACACTAGTTATTCATGAAAAGGTCAGAGTTACATCCAGTCCCAAGCAAAGAACAATTACAAATGGTCACTCCAACCAACATCAAGAATGCAGCGCAGAACATGGCATTTTACAAATATGATATTAAATAAGATTATTGAGTGTGCCAACCACAAACAAAAGCAGCTTAAATAAGATCATTGAGCTCTTCTATCCCATCTGTCCGAGCCTATTTGAGAGGACTTTTGCAAATATGAGATGAATTGCATTATAAAGAAAAATAGGACGATAGCCCTCTACCACTTTCAGCAGATTGCCTCTTTGGAAGCGAGAATAGAAGGGATCTACTCAACCTTCCAAACCCCTATTACTACTGAAAACTCCAATAATGCCCCTACCACATCCATATGCACAACTGATTTGAACTCCGCATAGAAAGAAAGAAAGAAAATCAAGGAGCCATCAAATTGAAACCCTTTCAAATTCAGAATAAGAAGTGTTCCTCCCATTGCCATTTTTCCATAAATGTCCTTATCAAAAAACAATCTCAGTCCCTAGAAGTACAATGAACCACCCTACCAACCAATCTCCACAAGCCACTTCTCTCCTAAATAATTCTATAAAATGGTCTGCTAATAAGAAACCTCCTCTCCACCTGCTCATTGATCCCTTAAATTGGAATCCTCTTTGTGGACGGAATGACATCTTCCATTAGTAATAAGATGTAAGGAGCAGGTATTGAAGCCACCCACCTACAACCATGTCATCTTAAAGCATCATTGCTAGAAAATTTCCAACTTTTTATCCTCAAGTACTACCAGTTTGTGACTTCTCACGATCTCATCCTTTGACAATAGAAGGGTTAATGATCCTCCACCGTTTCAAACCGAGCTATCTGCTCGGAGCACATGTACTCATAGTCCTCTTTGATCCTCTTTCATCCAAAAGAAACTTCCTCAAACCCTGAGGCCTAGTTTACGGAGGGGGATAACCCCCATTTACCTTGGGGAATAACTCAATCCCTCTTTGAGTTGCTAACCCATGTTATCCTAACACCGGTTTGAAGAGGGGTTGGCCCAACCCCCCACTTAACCCCTGGTCTCTCTCTCTTATCCCCTGTCACATTACAAGATAACCTCCATTCCTAACCCCTATTCAATAAACACAAACAGGGGTTAACCCCTATTTGCAAGTAAACAGAAACAAGGGTTAACTCCTGTTGCAACTTTGCTAACACGGGTTAGCTAACCCACACCGTAAACTAACCCTGAAGTTCTACAGCCAAAGTTTTTGTTTCCAAACTGTGAGATCCTAAGGAATGCCACCATTCTTTGACCATTAACTCTGAAATATGGCTCCCACCCTCCAGGGCCACTCAAACTTAGAACCTGAACCAGTCCAAAGTCCCTTTTACCAGCTTCCATTAGAAGGTGTATGCTCTCAACGTCGCATATCAGCCACCTATCGCTGTAGTTAAAGGTAAAGCCTTGACAAACCCCACAGTACCCAAGTCTGTCAAACTGTGACCTACACTTCTCTGAAGCTAAACTCCTTGTATAACTGCACTGCATGGAAGATCCCCTTAACTTAGCTCCACTATTACCTCCCACAAATTACAAGATCCAATATCTCTTCCATTGTCACCTGGACAATCTTCAACATTGTCTTAACTCAAAATTTTAAAATCACCTTCCATTACCATGGCATCCCCAAAAGGTCACATCCATCTTTACTATTTCCTCCCACAACACACCATGTTGCTCCCCACCTTAATGAACCATACGCATAAGCAACACAGAGATTGAACCTATCTTGGTAGCATTTACATTTATGTATAACCAAAAAAAATGACTTTCAACCCTACTCCTTTCTGTCCAAAAGAGATTGCCCTCCTATGCAAACAATCAAACCACCAAATCCACCAATTGAACTGACGGACAAATGGGCTTCAAGAGGAGATCCCCCCTACTCGTTTCCAAATGGATGCATCATATCTTCAAGCCTAGTTTCCTGAAATAGGACCACATCAACTTTCCGAGAAAGAGGGAGAGATCACCCAGAATTCTCCATTGTTCACAGTTCAAACAATCCAGAAAATACAATGTAATAATATTATAAAGTACCTTTTCAAAAAAATAAAATTATGAAGTAACACAAACAAGATTCCCACCCCTTAAGTAGCTTCGTCTGACAATGTGACACTCTTCAAACCCATCAACACAACCAAAGCCATGGCATGCCATGGTTCTTCATGATAAACCTCTATCAATATCCACTTTTATCTAATGACCAGGAGGGAAGAGAAAAATGTGACGATCCGCCACTACCAAAGAGAATGCCTTCTCTGCCTCTGCCTCTCGTGCACCAGCAGTTGGAGCCTCAACCACCTGGCACCCTCAGAAGAGAGAAGTCCCACCAGCAGCAACCCCCCTCCAACCCAATACAATCATGCAACACAGAAACGGAAGCAACGGATCAAAAACCCAAACACCTTCAGGCAACAAGGATGCCAAGCAACAATTAAACAGCAAGGCTCCAAAAGCACAAATACAAGACCTGAAATTGCCTGCCTAGCCAGGATAGAACAAGACTGAAACTAGGTTAGATCTGAAGCAAAATTTGCCAGGGGTTGTGATCAAAGCAGAAAGCTCAAGAGTCATATCTCTCCTTAAGCAGTAAGGATCCTAAACAAGGCCCTGCCAACAACCCAAAATGTTCCAAAATGAACACCCAAAAACCTCCAAAATCACATGCAATAACTTCCCTTCATTCTACCTTCCAAATCAAAACTTCGATATTGATGCTGCAATTAGTATTATGATCACCATTTTCCACGGAATTGTAACTTTCACTGATTGAGTCCTCTCTTTTTTTTTCCTTGAAAAGGGAGTCTTTCAGATTTTGAATCATTGAACTGACACTTCTGACCCATACCTATTGGGATCCATACCATCATGATAACCCTCTGAGTCCAATGAGAAATGATGGAACTGCTGCCACAAAGGATATTGGAGATGCCTCCACGAAGCCCCTCTTAATCAAAATGAGATACAGAGAAGGAACCCTTCCAAGGATATGAACTTGATAGGATCACCTGCAACAAAGTGACCCCACCTACAGTGACTACATAATCAAGTCCTTAACACCAAGCTGAACCTCGTCACACCAACGTAGACCCAAAGGAGGAAACAGCAACTTGCAACACCTCCAAATAATGCCACCAAGGGGCTGGCTCAGTGGTGAATCATCCCACTAGAATCCAAGAGGTCATGGGATCAAATACATGCCCACCACATTTATCTTCTCAAAAAAAGAAAAAAAAACACCTCCAAATAATAAACTCAGAGCAATATCCCTTCCAGTTTGAACTTCAGCACTGAATGCCCCACTGCCAGCGTTGAGCCACTGAGTGGATGGAATTGTGACTTTTACTGATTGAGTCTTTCATATTTTGAATCATTGAACTGACACTTATGACCCATACCTATTGGGATCCATACCATCATGGTAACCATCAAATCCAACGAGCAATGCCGAATTTGCTGACACAAAGGATGCTGGAGATGCCTCCACAAAGCCCTCTTGATCAAAATGAGATACAGAATGGAACCCTTCCAAAGATATAAACTCAATGGGATCACCTGCAACAAAGCAACCCCACCTACACTAACTACATCATCAAGTCCCTAACAACATGCTAAACCTCATCACACCAACGTAGACCCAAAGGTGGAAACAGCAACTTGCAACACCTCCAAATAATGTCACTCAGTGGAAGAGCATCCCACTGGCATCCAAGAGGTCGTGGGATCAAATCCATGCTCACCACATTTATCTTCTCAAAAAAAAGAAAAAAAAAACACCTCCAAATAATAAACTCAGAGCAATGTCCCCTCCAGTTTGAACTTCAGCACTGAATGCCCCACCGCCATCATTGAGCCACTGAGTTCCATCAAAAACCTCCAGAGGATAGAACCCCCCTTGGAACAAAATCATGCCAAACTTGATGCCCTTGGTAGCTTTCTCATTGTTCAAATGCAGAAGAAACATGCCTAGTGCAAAGATTAACAAACGCTGGAATCCTCACAAACTTCTTAAGTCAATTACTGAGTACACCATCTTCAAAGAGACTCTAATCCCAGTTTCATTAGTCACAAGGAACTCATCTGAGAACTTTGTATTATGCTCGTATTCCTCAGTCTATGGTGCCTCCACTTCCAAGAACGGCAAGGCTCCCACAAGATGAATAGCATATCAGTTAAGAGCTTCTCCTCCACACCACCACCAACCTGACACTTCACCGAAGAAACATCCAACAGTGATTTGCTCCACCGATCACCTTGATTTTTTTTTTTTTTTTGAGAATGGAAAAGTGATGGCTAATAGACGTCAGTTGCGATCTGCTTCACTAATCTTCAGAAAAATCTTACAAATGATATAAAACTCATGCCTCCCTTACAGCATTTTCCACCCAAGGTCATTCCTTCCTGAAAACAACTCTATTCCACTGCAGCCACAACGCCAATAACATTGCAGAAGCTTTAATCAAAGACAGGGTATCCATCTCCACCAATCACAATGATGCCCCACGCCACCAGGCTAGAGGCACCTCACACGCTCAGAACAACACAGGTGACATGACCCAACCAATGCACTGGTAATAGAGAATCTCTACACCTTTGATAATGCATCCAGGATTTAAAGCCAATGGTCCTCCACCTTTTAGTCTCCTCTCCACCATAACCATCCTGCATCACTCTCTCTCTCAAACTCACTCTCCCACCCCTTACCATGTATGACTAGTGATCCATTATTTATTTTGAAGTTGTGTTGGAACTTGAATGTATTTTTGGACTCATTGAATATTTTCCCCCAAGATCTATCATTGCTACTATCCAATTGCAGCTAGAAACAATACACCAAGAGCATCTGTTTTTACTAGATCCGCATAAGCATATGATCTGATTATTTATTAACATTATATATTCAAACATATAACCAACACAAGAAATGACAAATTACAACAAAAACAGCAGGCTATGGAAAGTGGTGGCATCACAGAAATTAATGCATGCTTTCATCTAAAATACCTTTGGCAGATCCAAGTTAACAACATGAGCAACACCTGTGACATCAAGACCACGAGAAGCAACATCTGTTGCAACCTAAAGTGCAAATCAAATTTCATATGATGATCAATTAAGGTAAATATTTCAGTTTCATGACATCTTCAACCAAATAAAAGGAAAGGAAGCACAGTTACCAATATGTTAGTAAGCCCTTTTCTAAAATCATGGAGTGCTGCCTCTCTTTCACTTTGGCTGCGACCACCGTGAAGGGAAACAGCATGCAGACCCTGTGCTACCAGGGCTTCTGCCACTTCATCGCACCTAGTCTGCACAGGATTACAGATACATAGGAAAGAAAAGGAACTTCCAGGATTAGCCCAAGACCCACTTGGATTGCCCATATATAATCTAATTGAATGGACTCCTTTTACATCTAATGTAAATGCACAAAAGGCAAATTTCAACCAATCAAGTCACAATACTTGATAAAACACCAGAAGTGATTGAAATATTTTTCTGTAGCCTAGCCAAGATCTCAGGGATGTAATCTAGATTAGCTCATATTAGTTTAAGCAAAATGATGGATTGTAGCTTAACCAAAAACTATATTGAAATTCTAACCAAAAGGAATTGATAGAATCCAACTACATTACAAAAATCTGTGGGGCCTATCATTGGGAGGCTGCTACCATAAAGATAGTGGATCAAAATTTCAAGCACCCAATCCACTGTCAGAAACCTCTCATTTACTTGCATGGATCCCTTATTCTAAAAGTCCAACATTTTTTTTACGGAAGAAATCTAAGAGTCAACATTCTAATTTCTAAACTACAAAAGATATCAAAATTTTGTGATTGACGCATTCCCACAAAATGGAAAGGCACTCTGGAAGCTTGGCTTGTAACGGTGAAAAGATTTTTTTATGATATAAAGGATGATCACATAAGAATAGAGATCATCTGCTTCATTAAACTCCAAATGAAAATTACATTAGAACCTTGAATGGTGGCCCAAAATACTGCAGAAAAACCATTTCCATACACACATTGCCAACGATATGTCTCATCTCTCCAAAAAAGTCCCATATCTTTGCAACCGGATGTTGAAAAGAATATATTCTCTCCCACAGGGAAACATGTTAATTTGAGCAAATTTTCCCAGGAAAATCAACTACAAGGGCATAAGTCTATACCTTTCTTTCAACAAAAACAATAGTGAGTGGACAAGGATGACCAGACTTCTCTGCTTCAGAAGCATCCTCCACAAGCAAAGATAAAACTCGATCAATCTGCAACACATCACATAGCACCCTTTAAACACAACACACCAGCCTAGTTAGGAAAGAATATGCCCATTGCACAAGAAAAGCAGTTGAGGAAAAATGGAATGAAGAATCAATTTACATTGCATTTTTCCCTCATTACAAAATAGTTCTCCATCTTCTGCTAAGTTCATAACCCTATCTAGAAAAAGAAGCCAGTATCATGTGTTTCTTCATAGGATTTAATGGAAGATAGCATTAGGCATATCAGCATTGCTTAGGAAATCACGATATCCATCAACATGCCCTTAGCAGATAAAATGATTGCTTGCATATGAAACTTACAAAGCATACATGAGTGATTTTAAAAAAATGACAAGGTCCATAGAATAAATAACTTATTGAGGAAAAACAACCTTCTCACTTTCAGGGACCTTCTCCAAGATTTGAGTTACATTTGCTGTTGGACTACTGACTTTTCCAACTTTCACTTGAATAGGTTTGTTGAGATACTCCTAGAAATTCAACCAAAAGAATGAATTATTGCCAGAGGAAGTGTGTCATATGAATCAAATAGTCAAAAAATGCAAACAACTGTGATGCAGAAACATCAAAAGTCACTAGGAAACGGGGAAATTTGCAAGGCAGCATTTCAAAAAAAAAAAAATGTAAAAGAGGAGAGATTTCTGGGCTTAAAAGCCTTCCTTTTCTACCAGGAATACTTTGACTAACATATAAAGCTGTTCTGAATCTATAGCAATTCTTCTTCTTCTTCTTTAAAAAGATCTATAGCAGTTTAATTTAAGTGCAAAAGTTTTAACACAAAAATGAGGGTCATTCTCTTAAATTCCAATATCAAACTAAGAACTGCTTTCTTGAGAGTAAGCATCAAAGCTTTACACAGGAGATAGAGAGAGCACCAAAATCTCAGAAGTTCATTTGCACCTGTGCTAATGACTCGATCTCCACTGGCATGGTAGCACTGAATAGCAATGTTTGATGCTTCTCTGGAAGATTACGCATCACCTGAATTGAAAAGTGCATGGTAGTAACGCCCACAAAAATATATAAATTGAAGGCACATACAGAAGATTAAATGAATAAATAGTTGAACTTCAAGGACACCACTGCAACTAAAATTACTGACTGAAACAATTTAACAAGCCCAAAAATTTGGTCTTATGTAGATAGAAAGGGTCATGCCATGTCAAGGAATCTTTTTTTGAGAAGTATATATCAACGAATCTTAATGAAAATATGCTTTGGTTCTTATACAATTAGTAATATAAATTTTAGAAACGTGAAATCAGCCTTGGAGAGGCAATCTATTAGTGAATAGTAACAAAAAGGGCATGTGGAAGATAAATAACAGAATAAAGAAAATACAAACCTTATTAACAAAGACTAAAAATAAGAAAAGTAGACACCGCAAATAGTAACAATGATGCAGGATTGTCAATAAATACAAAGATAAATAATAAAAATAAGAAAGTAGTATTGTGATGGTTTTGTCTTACAATAATAGCTCTAGTACTAAGAAATATACTTTCCATGTGATCAGAAAAAGGTTGATTTATAATCAATTATAATAACATGGTGGTTGCCAAAAAAATGAGGCTTCCAGACATGAGGCATACACCCTTATGATAATTAAAAGATTAAAATTGTGATGTGGAATCATACATTGACACTTGACCGCATTGGCGAAATACAATCAATTAGACAACTTGCCTAAGCAAAACACCATTCCAAATGGGAAGGTAACAGTTATATTAGATAAACTTATTGAGAGCGAAGGACAATATGCCATCAATCATCATGTTGCATGTAGAAATTCTTTAAGAGGATATATACAGTAAGCTTCTCGGAGCAGGGAGAGAGGAGATATGCTTAAGCACCTTGGTATGTACGAGGCAGCAACAAAATTGTTAGTCCTTTGCCATTGGAAAGAAATCATTAAAAGAAATCCAAAATTATTTGTATCATGATATGCTTCAATTCACATTAAAGACATATAACAGCTGTAATTAAGAATTCATCAGATCAACGCAGGTTTTGGACCAACTATGAAGCAGCAGAAGGGACTAGATTAGTGGCATGGAAAGACATGTTCAACCAGTGAATGAAGGTGGATTGGACGTTAAGAGATCCTAAGAAAATGAATGATGCACTTTTAGCAAAATGGGCAGCAAGGATAACAGGTCCAGGAGAGCATTTCTGGAGCAATGTTTTCTATTATCTTTATAGGACTTTAAATTGGACAAGGCAGCTGATTTTACCTTGAGGATCTTCCCCTTTTCAGAAGGGTGTTGCTTCTGCATGTCCTGAATTGATTGGCTTTCTTACACCTCAACTTGGAGATGGAGACTACTATACATTTTGGTGAGATGTCTGGTCCAGACATGAGCCATTGAAGGACATTTTTCCTAGGTTATTTGCTCTGGCCAGTGATAAGAAGGCTCCTGTTAATTCTCTTTGGCATGGTACATAGATTTGAAGCTTTGAAAGCCAAGTATCAGATCGGCGCACCTTGAAATTGGGGCAGGTTATATTTTTGGGGGAAAAGAAGAGTTCATGCAGTTAACCAATTTGCTTATCGACCATTTATTTTTTGGTTGCACGTTCTCCCAACAGATCTAGAATCATTTCAACTTTGGTTGGCTTGATTATGCTGATGATACACACTTTGGGGCATCATTTGGTAATGGCAGGAAGATCCTGCCATGCGTCTTGAAATCAAAAAGTGAGGAGGAAGGATAGAATTTGGTTGGGGGGAAACAGGGAGATATTTCAGAGTAAAAGAGCTTATGTGGAGATTTTATTTCTTGTATTCCTCCCTGACTTCTACTTGGGATGAACATTTGTAATCTTCGCTGCTTGTATGTGAAGCTTTGATTAATATATTTGGCTGGATAGCTACCCTTTTCCTTTTCAATATATATATACATCAAAAAGTGCAAGCAAGATATCATGTCATACAAGTTGACCACCAGATTCAAACTAATTATGAGAACTCAATCTTGTTAATACATACCTCTCTAATCTGTGGTTCAAAACCCATGTCCAACATTCTGTCAGCCTCATCTAGCACAAGAAATGATATCCTTGACAATGAAGTGTTTCCTTGCTGTAAATGATCAATAAACCTTCCAGGTGTAGCAACCACGATATGGACTCCCATCCGCAGCTCTGATCTCTGGAGGGGAAAAAAATCATATGCACCAGCTAGAAGAAAAATAGCAGGATTACAAACCACAAGCCGCAACCATTGCAGATGCTCAATATTATCTCCTATAGAAAGTTGCACAGCATACAATCAATAATCATCAACAAAGACAATGAACAGTATGCATACTTCAACATCCTGAGTCCTGGCAGGTACATTCAACAGAAAACACAATAAACAAAAAAAAAAAAAACCTTTCATGTTTGGAATCATTCCCAAAGATTGATTCCTTGAGCAAGACACATCGAAAAGAACCAAATCACCTGCTCAACAATGTTTGTTCCTCCCACAACTACTGCAGCTTTTAACGACTCTGACGACACGCTGAATGCCTTAACCTGCATCACCATGATCAAATGTAAAGACAATTTACATCATCAAAAATGCATCATTCTCACTTCACGAAAATCAACTGAATTCTCCATTAAAGTCCAACAACAAGGAAGCCCCCACGTAAAAATTTGAACAACAAAAACACAGCTCGGAGCCCACATTGCCTCTTTATTTCTCTAAAAAAAGTCGAACAAACACGGAAACATTTCAACAGCACCTCCTTCTCGATCTGCTGCGCGAGCTCCCTCGTTGGCGCCAGCACCAGCGCAAGCGGCCCGTCCCCGCGGCGAAGCGGCAGCTGCGCCAAGCAATGCTGCAAACAAAACAGACATTCACCACCATCCATACACATGTACGGACCACCGGAGGAGCAAACCACCGTAACCACGACCACCGACCTGGATCATGGGGATCGCGAAGGCCGCGGTCTTCCCGCTGCCGGTCTCCGCGCACCCGAGGAGGTCCCTCCCGCTGAGCGCCACCGGCATCGCCTGCGCCTGGATCGGCGTCGGCCGCGCGTACTCGTGCGACGCAATGTCCCGCATGATGCCCGCGTCCAGGCACTGTCCACGAACCAAAACGACGTCGAGAAAAACCCTGAAACGAAGTTGAGACTCGATGGGGTAGAGGCGAGAGCTGACCATGTCTTCGAAGGTCTCGATCGGGGGGGGAGACGGAGGGGACCCCGTGGTGACGGTGACGTCGACGTTGAGGCGGGTGCGGACTTCGTCGATCTGGAGGGGAAGGAAGCTCAGGAGAGAGGTCGGGGGAGGAGGTGGGGGAGGGGGAGGTGCTGACCTGGTCGAAGAGGAGGACGGAGACGCGATCGGACGGCTGCCAGGAGTGGAAGACGGGCTCGACGGGAGGGAGGAGGCGGCGGGAAGGGACAGGGTGGCCGTTGGGGAGGCGGCGGGAAGGGTCTAGGGTTCCGGAGTAGGGTTTTGAGAGGTGGGGGGAGGGGAGGGCGGTGGCGGAGCGGAGGTGTGGGGGCACGTAAGCCATTTTCTTGGTCGCCGCTTTGGGTCTCTCTTTCTCTGAGCTCCTGTTTCGCTATCTTTCTTGTGCTGTTGTTGGAGATTTTGTACGTGGGTGATGGGGACGGGGTGGCGCGGATGGAGGCGGGGGGGCTTGGGGATAATGGTGCGCAAATGGGGTTTTGGGGCATACTTGTGTTTTGGTCCACGAAGTTTTTCTTTTTATTTCTGAGGTTGGTCAGGACTTTGTTTTCAACTTCAGGGGAGGAAAACTTTTTGTTTGGATGGTTTATTTTAGGAAAATGATAAACGGACACAAGTTTGAATACAGAAATGTACACAACAGTCTGTCTAGAATATGATAGGCATGTGGTGAGGCATGTTATATTTCAAGTCATCGGTGATAAAGCTTGTTATGTAATCATGAGTTAAGATAGCGAATACAACTTCCTGAACCAAGGGAAATCAAGTTAACTGATATAGGATTGGGGATGATGAAGAAATTTCCTTCTAACTCTTAGACTCTTTCTCATTACATGGATGATATTGTTTTAGTTTTTACATTGAATTCTTAACACATTCAGATATAGAAACGTTATTTAAAAAAATAAAGAAAAAGATAAATAAAGCTAAAAATGTAAAATTTAGGTAAAGGTCACGAATTGAAAAGCTTACGATCCGCTAAAGGAAGAAGATATTGCATGTATACTACCACAAAGAAGGTCCCCTTCGTATTTATTTCTCCATTACATTGCTCGCAAATTTCTCTACACTAGTTGAAAAATATGGCAAAGTTTGAGGGGATAACCACAAAAAAAATCTAAAGCCAAAAAGTAAGAGCACAAATAAAATTAAGGAAATGATATACAAGGTCCAACAATGACAAACATCTACTATCTACAAAAATACTTAAATGTAACAATCAGTATAACAATGTCCTTAGTCTCTTATAGATATAAAGCTTCATTGATATGGCAATGTGCATATTAGTGTCTACACTTTTTTTCTGTTTACTTTTTCTTCCGCTTAGATTTACTCTCCATCTCTCCACTCCCCCTTCTTTCTCTCTTTTATATTTGTTTTTCAAGATCATTGATAAAAAAAAATTTTTCTTTTTAAATTATTCCTTTAGACAAGTTAAAATGCATTTTGTAAGGCATATTGTATTTTAATTTTCAATCAATATTTTTTATTTTTCACCAGTTGAAAACTAAAATATATCATTTAAAAATTAAAATACACCAAGCAATACATTTTACAACTTAACTAAAATACATTAATTGAAAATCAAAATGCACTAACAATGTATTTTGTAATATGCGATGTATTTTGATTTTTAATCGATGTTTTTTATTTTCTACTATTTGAAAATCAAAATACATCGATTAAAATCAAAATACATCGAGCAGTACATTTTGCAATATGCAGTGTATTTTTATTTTTAACCGATATTTTTTTATTTTCGACTTTTTGTTTTCTATCAGTCAAAAATCAAAAACATCATTGTATTCATTGCAATGCATTTTACAACGTGAGATGTTGATGAGGGGAGTAAAATCACCCCACGAGTCGGGCCACGCGGAGGATTTGGCTACCCGACAAATAGTAGAGACTCGGCACCTCAGGGCGGACCCGTTTACCTAGGTCTGTATACCCAATAGAATGGCAGGTCGTTCTAGGTCTGAAAAACCACAATCAACAAGTTTGTTGACGTTACCAAGATGGAATCATGTAGAGAATGGCACTGACTTGTGATCGCCTGTCAGTTACTACACAACATACTATTTTTAGCAGAATCCCGAGATTGTGGGAACAGAAAAAGAAGTCCGCAATCGAAGGAAGGGATAATCCTGAGATGCTATTAGAAATTCGAAAGAGGAAGACATAGTCTTTCTAGTCCTATCTGGGCCGATTCAAGACTCAGTACTTTAAGTGCGAGCGTCCTCACGATGTTATAACTATCCAATACTTCAAGTCAAGCATGCGGACTCAGAGGTTCTGGTATGACATCGACGATTTCCCCCCAAGGGACATGGCAAAGTTGTGGGATCGCACCACTAAGTTTGCCAAATATGATGATTGAAAGTTCCCCTTTACGAAGAGGGGTGACGTAATAAATGCGGAAATAAAATAAACAATCTTCACAAAATAACAATCGCACAAGTACACAAAGATTTTTAGGTGGAAACTGATAACACCACGCAAGGGGTAATAATTAGGTTAAATATGGCCCATCTTTAGAATAAAAGGCACAACATAAAGTAGAATAGGAGCGTTGCATGCATCAAGTACCAAGATTGCTTATAAACCGTATTAATGACCATTTGTGTAAAGTATTTGTCAAAGCAGGCCTCAGATGAGCAATCGGACCGCACGGATGGATTCAGGACGACGAACGGAGTCCAACGGACTCAAGATCAGACAAATCCGACATCCGGAGCTCTAACAATGGGCCCAAGAAATCATGACCGTTGATCTGGAGATCAACGGCCCAGAACGCGCCACGTCGCCCCGCCCCCGCCGCTCTCTCGCCCTCAAGCCAGCCAAGAACGAATCTCGGCCGTTGATCTTCGATCGAACGGCCGAGATCCGCGCGCTCGCCCGCAGTCGCCGCGACAAAGCGTGGGCGTGGCGCAACAGTTAGCGCGCACGCCCGCGTCGCAGCGACGCGCGTTCGAATCGCGCGAAGCGGAAATCAAGCGCGAGCGAAGGGCGCGGCGAAATTGAACCGCCCGATCAGCAGCAGCCGGTCAGGATTGCGCCACGCGGCGCGACGACAGTGCCCGCGCGCGCGCGCACGCCGGGCGGAAACGCGCGCGATCTCAGCACGGGCGCGGGAGGATCTCAGCCGTCCGATCTTCGATCGGACGAAGATCGGACGGCTCTCGTTCATCATCCACGGATCGCGCTTGGAGAGAGAGAGGGGGCGGGCGGCTGACCGGCGGCAGAAGGCCTTCACCGACGTATCTGGAAGCGGTTTTAGCGACGTTCTGGATGTCGCTAAAGCACATTCTTCTTTTAGGAAGCCCTTAACTCTATTTAAACCCCCTTCTACCACAATTCAAGGCATCCTCTCCCACTTGCAACTACTCCACTCCTCTCCTAGCTAGTATTAGGCACTCTTGTAATCGCCGGAGACGACGAGCCGCCGACAGAGCCTCCTCCACCGCCGTGGCTGCCTCGTCGCTCTCCACTCTCTCTCTACCTCTCTCTCTCTTTTAAGCTTTCATTTACTTTTGTTGAAGCATGTGTTTAATGTTGTAAACCATGAACTATGAATGCATGTTTAATGAAATTATTTTCCATTTAGTTGCCATTTTAATTTCTGTTTAAAGTGCATGATCAAAACCAAGAGCTTTCTAACCCTAAACTCTCTCTATCTCTCGCTTTTCAAAACCGTCTCTTTCGCAAGCAAAACTCCGCCTTTTTCGTGACAAGTGGTAAACAAAATCCGATTTCCACGCCTCCCTGAGATCGACACTCGGACTCACCTCCGTTTACTTCTTTTAAAACCGACGTATCAAGTGCAACTATAACGACACCTCTTAACACACACGCACGAAGGCACGTCAGTTTTTAGCGCCGTTGCCGGGGAGGCAACAGATTTATTTTATCACCTCCATTCCACACTCATTCTCACATCGTCTAATGCCCTATTTTTCTTTTTACTTGACGGTTGCAGGAATTCGACGCATGGACGGCGAAGCGACGCATTCCACGACGGTAGCAAGGGAGTAGGCGCCTCGAGGACCGATAGTGAGTACCCTCTCTCTCATTGTTTGCTTGCGTGAAAAAGCTAAAAAAAAATCATAAAAACTAAAAAAATTGGCGTGGTGAATGATTGCTTGACCCACATTCTTAACACATCACCCTACAAAAAAATGTACACTCTAATATGCTGGATAAATTCTTGGAGTGTTCTTTTCTCTTTCTTTTGAGTGGTGTTTGCGAAGCCACCGTGAGTTGACCTGGGCCGCACCACTCAACCCTAAAACTGACTCATCTAATAGAAGCTGCATGATTATCCGGATGAGTACACTAGGGTTTTAGAGCCTCTACAAAATAAAAGGAAATCTACTTTCACTAAGCTGTGTGTAGAACTTGACGTGCCCACTGAAACTTGTTTGAAAACATTAAGACACGTCAACCCTAAAAAGTACTCAAGTAAGGATGAAACACTAAAAGACACTATATCTTAACAAATCCTTGCTTGAAAATCATGTTTTGCTAGAAGCACACACTTTGAAAGTGGAACATTAAGAGGCACCACCCCAATCAACGCCTCATCACATCACCCTAAGCACAAGCACTATCCTAGCCCTTTAAAACTGAGTAGACGTGCCCTAGGCAGGACTGAGTTAAGTCTCAAAAGGTGAGGTTTTGTCTGCTAGGTACTTGGCTTTCATTCCCTTGGTAGAATCTGGTGACTAGGCTGCGGGGCAGTGTCAAACGACCGTGGTTGTGGGGTCTATGGAACCGGAGGCGCAAGCCAAAGGAAGAACCTTCCCTGCAATCCCCTCGTAATCAACCTGGCCAGATTAGCCTTGAGAAGGGGAGTCCAGTGCTTACGGACTTAATCACCATTTGTGAGATTTCTAGGTCTCCTAAAGAATACATCATAAGGATTAGACTTGCGTGCTTGATTGAAACACATTTCTCGCATCTGTCGCCCTCCGCATCCCCTCCTGTTCTTCTCTAGTGTATGCACGGGAGGAGCTCACTGCATCCCGAATTGTGTGTTTTGGGGCAGGAATCTAGGCGACGTAATTCTGTTGAAAACATGGCTGAACCTAGGGTAGATGAGGCTGAAGATCAACCCCCACCAGATGCTATGGCTATCATCCAGGCTCAAATCAATGCTAACCATCGGCTTCAGCAACAACAAATCCACACCATCATGCAAGCCATGCAACGGTTACAGAACCCACAAGAACAACCACCACCTTTCAATGACATACTAGGACAACCACCACTTGATTTACCACCATTTCAGGACCAGCCAAGACCCCTCCGTGATTTCTATAACCCTTCTGCCATTAGAGTCGAGCCACACCTTAGGATCCCTGAAGGGGGAGACGATTTTGAGCTAAAACCTAATGTATTAAGTCTAATCCAGAGCCACTTTCATGGAAGCTCAAATGAAGACCCCTTTCAGCACCTAGAAGATCTCGACCGCATAGCAAGAACAGTAAAACCTAGGAACATTAGCCTTGACATTGTTCTAATCAAGATGTTCCCTTTCTCATTAAGAGACAAGGCTTCTCATTGGCTTAGAACCCTAGGTAGACCCATCACCACTGGGAGGAACTGAGGCATGCATTTTTAAAGAAATTCTTCCCCATAGGAAAGACCAATGCCCTCAGAAGAGCTATCACTACCTTCACACTCCAGGGTGGGGAACAATTTCATGAGGCGTGGGAAAGATTCAATGAACTTTTGAGGAAATGCCCACACCACGAAGTTCCAAGGTGGCAATTGGCTCAGATCTTCTACCACGGTCTGAACAGCAACCTACGGAACTTCGTCGATGCCTCATGCGGGGGAAACTTCCTAAACAAAGACGAGGAGAGCGCGTTTGAGCTCTTTGAGTCTATGAGCGAGAATTCGCTCAACAATGCCTCCATGAACCAGTTTAACAGGTCCAGTCAACCCCGTGGTGGGATTTATGAGGTGCAAGCAAATTCTGGAATGGTTGACATGGACATCATTGCCAAAAAGTTGGATCGAGTGGAATTGGTGGACAAGAAGATTGATGAGCTTCTAAACCAGACCAGGAACCCCTTGCAGACTTTCACCCTAGCAAAGGGAGCACATAATGTTGACCTGGTCCAACCCTTCACCCAACTAAACCTGGAACAACCCCCAACCACGTTCCAGGGAGGGACCTTTGCTCCCTCGACCCTTGATTACTCCCTTCCTTCTTCATCAACATCGTCTATTCTAGAAGATGTGCAAGCCGTCCAAGGATATGCAAAACCTGACCCTTTCTCCAACACTTACAACACCGGCTGGCGTAATCACCCCAACTTTGGTTGGACAAACCAGAAACTACCGCAATTCCAAAACCAGCCCATGCCAAACCAACAGCCACACTTGCCCCCTATCAGCAAGGACCACCAGTTAGACCCCAATATAACCAAAATAGGGCGGCCCCTCCCCCACAAAACCAAATGGACACCCTAATAAAGATGATGGCTAACATGAACCAAAAACATCAGGAAGAAATGGCCTTGGTAAAGGGACAGTTAAGCCAACTCTTGGACTGTAAACAGCAAGGATCTCTACCTTCCCAACCGCAACCAAACCCGGAAACATAATTAACAGAGGCCCCAATTCGCAAGGGTTCCAAGGCAACCCCGGGCAGGCTCATATGGTCCAGCCGGCCCCACAAACACCTCCTGGGTTTGGCGCTTCTTCATCCTCGTCTTCTCAAGGATCACCCCATGGCCCCAATGCCTCTGCGAATGCGGTGACCTTGAGAAGCGACACCAAAACCCAGGATCCCAAATGGCCGATTCGCCCCGAGACTTTACCCGACTTAGAAGAAACACCAACCAAGGACCCAGACATGGAACCAATTCAGACACCCTATCCTGAGGCCTTGGAAACAATCAAGAGAAAAAAGAATACTGTGGAAACTGAGGAGCTGATGGAAATTTTTAAACAAGTACAAATTAATATTCCGCTTCTAGAAGCTGTCAAACACATCCCCGCTTACGCCAAGTTCTTAAAGGATGCCTGTACACCCAAGTGTAAGCCGAGACCTCAAGCACCTAGGAAGGTTGTACTCTCTGAGCAAGCCAGTTCCGTGATATCAAGCAACCTTCCACTCAAACGAACTGACCCAGGAGCACCCCTGATTTCCTGCAACATCGGGGACATGACATTTGATAGAGCGCTCCTGGACCTAGGTGCTTCTATCAACCTAATTCCCACAACCTTGTACCACCAATTTGGTTTTGGGGAGCTGGCACCAACCCCTGTCACCATCCAGCTGGCGGATAGATCAGTGAAAACCCCGAAGGGGGTTGTCGAGGACGTGGTTGTACGGGTCAAGGACTTCTATTTCCCAGTCGACTTTTTGGTGCTCGACATGGAAGTCCCTGAAAAATTACAGAACGCACCCATAATCTTAGGCAGACCTTTCTTAGCTACGGCTAAAGCAAACATCGATTGCGACACGGGATGTATGGAAATCGCCTTCGGAGACAGGAAAATGCAATTGGATATCTTCCGGGCAACAAAGTCTTTTGATTGTGATTACATTGAGGAACATGATCCCGTGGAAACTTTAATCGAGGAATGCCTTACCCTCAGTTCTGTCTCAGACCACCAAACCCGTAGTTCTGACTCGTCACCATCATTACCTGTGGACCTCTGTAAGGCTGAGTATCATCACATGACACCATTTGAAGAAATCGATGTTGATCAACTACCGCCCTTTCCATTCCCATCGACTGTGGTCCCACCCGCACCTGAACTTAAACCATTGCCCGAGAATCTCAAGTACGTCTTCTTGGGACCTGGCCAGACCTTCCCAGTGATTATTAATTCCCATCTAACCAAGGATCAGGAACTAAGGTTGACTGCAACTCTTTCAGAACATCGGACCGCCATTGGTTGGACCATCTCAGATCTAAGAGGAATTAGCCCCACCTATTTCACCCACAAGATTTACCTGGAAGACGGGGCCCGACCTTCCCGCCAGATGCAGAGACGGTTAAACCCTAACATGCGGGAGGTCGTTAAAAAAGAAATTATCAAGTGGCTCGACGCCGACATCATCTACCCTATCTCTGATAGCCCCTGGGTGAGCCCCACTCAAGTGGTTCCAAAGAAGGCTGGGCTCACCGTTGTCACTAATGATCATGGCGAATCCATCCCCACCCGCACCACCACCGCATGGCGGGTGTGTATTGATTATAGGAAGCTTAATGAAGCCACTAAGAAGGACCACTTCCCCTTGCCATTCATTGACCAAATCCTTGAAAGATTGGTAGGGCAGAAGTATTTTTGCTTCCTGGATGGATATTCAGGATATAACCAAGTCGCAATTGCTCCGGAAGATCAGGAAAAGACCACATTCACTTGCCCGTATGGCACGTTTGCATTCCGTCGAATGCCGTTCGGGTTATGCAACGCACCCGCGACCTTCCAGCGTTGTATGCTAGCCATTTTTTCAGAAATGGTGGGTGAATACTTGGAGGTCTTTATGGATGATTTCTCTGTATTCGGGAATTCATTTGACCATTGTTTGAGCAACTTGGAGAAAATCCTGAAACGATGTATCGAGGTTAACTTGGTGTTAAGTTGGGAAAAGAGCCATTTTATGGTTCAAGAAGGAATTGTCCTCGGACACATCGTTTCGCATAGGGGCATCGAGGTAGATCGAGCTAAGGTTGATTTAATTTCCAAACTTCCTCCACCTAGTTCGGTCCGACAGATTCGCTCTTTCCTAGGACATGTTGGCTTCTACCGAAGGTTCATCAAAGACTTTTCCAAACTTTCCAAACCCTTGACCGACCTTCTAGCCAACGACGTCACTTTCCACATGTCTCCTGATTGCACCCAGGCTTATCATACCCTCCGGGACTTAGTCTCCACCGCACCTGTACTTCAACCCCCAGACTGGTCCCAGGATTTTGAGATTATGTGTGACGCATCAGATTTTGCCATAGGCGCTGTCCTTGGACAAAGGCAAGACAAGAAGCCCGTGGTGATCTACTACGCGAGCAAAACGTTGGACGAGGCTCAACGTAATTATACGGTCACAGAAAAAGAGTTGCTCGCTGTAGTCTTTGGACTGGAAAAATTCCGATCATACTTGCTGGGATCCCACGTGACTATCTACACCGACCATTCAGCCATCCGGCACCTGTTGGCCAAAAAGGACGCAAAACCCAGGCTCATCAGATGGATCCTGCTTTTGCAGGAATTCGACCTCGAAATCCGAGACAAGGCCGGATCAAAAAATGTGGTGGCTGACCACCTGTCAAGACTTCATCCAGACCACATTGGACCCTCCCTACCTCTATCTGATACCTTCCCTGATGAACACATCCTAGTCGTGCAAGACAAGAAAATGCCATGGTATGCTGACTATGTCAACTACCTGGTTATAGGACAAACCCCGCACAGCTGGTCCAGACAGCAACGGGACAGGTTCTTGGCTGAGGCCAAGCACTATTTCTGGGATGATCCCATGCTGTTTCGCCTCTGTGTTGATCAGATCATCAGGAGGTGCCTCCCCAAAGACGAAGTTCAAAGTGTGCTTTCCTTTTGTCATGACCAAGCGTGTGGCGGCCATTTCTCTGGCAAGAAAACAGCTGCAAAAGTTTTGCAGTCTGGATTTTATTGGTCGTCCCTATTCAAGGATGCACACATCTTTGCCAAGACTTGCTCACGATGCCAAACACTAGGGACAACGACCAAAAAAGATATGATGCCCCTTCAACCCATTTTGATTGTCGAAATTTTTGACGTTTGGGGTATCGATTTTATGGGCCCCTTTCCATCATCCAACGGCTTCGAGTATATCCTGGTCTCGGTAGACTATGTTTCCAAATGGATTGAAGCCGTCGCCACCCGACGATGCGATCACAAGACGGTCATGGACTTTGTAAAGAAGAACATCTTTTCCCGGTTTGGAATACCCAAGGCCATGATCAGTGATGGTGGAAGCCATTTTATCCATTCCCAGTTCCGTGCCCTACTTAGAAAATACGGGGTAAACCACCACATTGCCACCCCGTATCATCCACAAACAAATGGGCAGACTGAGGTCTCAAACAGACAAATCAAGAACATTTTACAGAAGACTGTGAGACCTGACAGGAAAGACTGGTCCACACGACTTGATGATGCCCTGTGGCCATACAGGACCGCTTTTAAGACCCCGATAGGCATGTCACCATACCGCTTGGTCTTTGGCAAAGCTTGCCATCTCCCTGTCGAATTGGAACACCGGGCTTACTGGGCTGTTAAGCAATGTAACATGGATCCCCGGTTAGCTGGTGCGCAAAGGACTCTTCAATTATCTGAGCTTGAAGAAATTCGTCGGGACGCCTTTGACAATAGTCGGCTATATAAGGAGAAAATGAAAGCCGTCCACGACCGACTCATTCATAGGAAAACCTTTGAGCCAAACCAACAAGTCTGGCTATTTGATGCACGCCTGAAACTCTTCCCAGGGAAACTTAGGTCCAAATGGACAAGACCATTTCGGGTGGTCAAGCCCTATTCCAATGGGGCAGTCGAAATCGCCGATCTTAATACCGGGCACACCTTTACAGTCAATGGTCAAAGATTGAAGCATTTCCTGGCCCAGGTACCCCCCAAGGAAAGTGTCACCCTTGTTGAGGGCTGACACCAAGCACCGCCCAGCTGGAGGCGTTAAACTCAGCGCTTCCTGGGAGGCAACCCAGCGGATTCAGACTGATCTGGTAGTTTACGTCACTCAGGTACTATTTTTTTGAACGCTTCTGCATCCATGCATCTGCCAATGAGGACATTGTCCAACTTAAGCATGGGGGGATGGTAAATTGCATAATCCTGAGCTTAATTACTCAGTCTGAATGAATAAATTAATTGATTAAAAAAAAATTGAATTTAGGAAGAAAAAACTTAGGCATTAGAAACTTGTCAATAGTGGGAAATAATACAAAAAGAACTTAAACACTTAGACTTTTCAGGCCTTCAGGCTTAATCAGCCCTAGTGTCCATTAAAATATGGATTTAGCGGCGAATCCTTGCAACTTTAAGCTATTCTAATCCACCTAATAAATAAGGTAATAAGTATACGACTTATCAACTCACCCTCTAACTCAGGAAAACTTTGAGTCTAAGCATCTACACACATTTTTGCACAGACTCACTTCTTGGAGATTTTGACAGAAATTGGGTAGCTAATGAACTCTCTAGGGTGGTATGGCTGGCAAGTTATCGTGGGTAACAGCCCATTGGCAGGTTGTCCAGAACCCAGCCACAGGCCATTTCTTTTTCGCTACCTCTAGGTACATTTGAGATTAGGGAAGCCACCTACGAAAAAAAAAAAAGAAGAAAAGAAAATAAACCACACTTCACCGCACAAGTATGGCTGGCAAGTGATCGTGGGTAACAGCCATTGGTCGGTTGTCCAGAGCCCAACTCAATAATTGCACAAAAAAGACCAAAACACCTAAGGACGAAGCGGGGAAGTAGTACAAGCCGGGGAGATATACACTGGAAAATCCTTGTGTTGACCCCAAGTAAGATGAACGTAGGGAGAAAGCTACCAGTCCAAGAAATACACCTTCAGGCAAAAATTTATTTTCTTTTCCGGACACCTAGAGGCGTAGAAACTCGAAGTCTGTCTCAATTACCGTTAAGTGAGTCTATCACAACATTCACACCAAGATGCTTAGCACTTAGGGTTTTGACCGAGTTTTGGGTGGGTTGGGTAGCCGTAAAAAGTTACCAACCCACACTGAATTCCAAAAAGACATATATAGATATATACGTATACATATGTATAGTTATATATACAAAGTAAGGATTCGGGCGATTCGTATTTTGGAAGACACCCGGGCGCTGCTTAGTCTTTGTAGATTAAGATCTTCGTATATTTCCTCTTATTGACGAGTAACGAAGTGCCGAAGCAATTACTTCTTGAACTCTCCAAAGAAATAAAGGCTAGAATAAACCTTTCTAGGGACTATCAAGGAGTAAGCATGGGGGTATGATAACACCACGCAAGGGGGTAGTAATTAGGTTGAATATGGCCCATCTTTAGAATAAAAGGCACAACATAAAGTAGAATAGGAGCGTTGCATGCATCAAGTACCAAGATTGCTTATAAACCGTATTAATGGCCATTTGTGTAAAGTATTTGTCAAAGCAGGCCTCAGATGAGCAATCGGACTGCACGGATGGATTCAGGACGACGAACGGAGTCCAACGGACTCAAGATCAGCCAAATCCGACATCCGGAGCTCCCACAATGGGCCCAAGAAATCCTGACCGTTGATCTGGAGATCAACGGCCCAGAACGCGCCACGTCACCCCGCCCCCGCCGCTCTCTCGCCCTCAAGCCAGCCAAGAACGAATCTCGGCCGTTGATCTTCGATCGAATGGCTGAGATCCGCGCGCTCGCCCGCGGTCGCCGCGACAAAGCGCGGGCGTGGCTCAACGGTTAGCGCGCACGCCCGCGTCGCAGCGACGCGCGTTCGAATCGCGCGAAGCGGAAATCAAGCGCGAGCGAAGGGCGCGGCAAAATTAAACCGCCCGATCAGCAGCGGGCGGTCAGGATTGCGCCACGCGGCGCGACGACAGCGCCCGAGCGCGCGCGCACGCCGGGCGGAAACGCGCACGCGCGCCCGAAGTGCGATCTCAGCACGGGCGCGGGAGGATCTCAGCCGTCCGATCTTCGATCGGACGGCTCTCGTTCATCATCCACGGATCGCGCTTGGAGAGAGAGAGGGGGCGGGCGGCTGACCGGCGGCAGAAGGCCTTCACCGACGTATCTGGAAGCAGTTTTAGCGACGTTCTGGATGTCGCTAAAGCACATTCTTCTTTTAGGAAGCCCTTAACTCTATTTAAACCCCCTTCTACCACCATTCAAGGCATCCTCTCCCACTTGCAACTACTCCACTCCTCTCCTAGCTAATATTAGGCACTCTTGTAATCGCCGGAGACGACGAGCCGCCGACGGAGCCTCCTCCACCGCCGTGGCTGCCTCGTCGCTCTCCACTCTCTCTCTCTACTTCTCTCTCTCTCTTTTAAGCTTTCATTTACTTTTGTTGAAGCATGTGTTTAATGTTGTAAACCACGAACTATGAATGCATGTTTAATGAAATTATTTTCCATTTAGTTGCCATTTTAATTTCTGTTTAAAGTGCATGATCAAAACCAAGAGCTTTCTAACCCTAAACTCTCTCTATCTCTCGCTTTTCAAAACCGTCTCTTTCGCAAGCAAAACTCCGCCTTTTTCGTGACAACAAGTGGTAAACAAAATCCGATTTCCACGCCTCCCTGAGATCGACACTCGGACTCACCTCCGTTTACTTCTTTTAAAACCGACGTATCAAGTGCAACTATAACGACACCTCTTAACACACACGCACGAAGGCACGTCAGAAACCCAAATCGGGTGAAAACCACCACCTAACCCTCTCGAGTTAGGATTTTCCGATCAACCAAGTTGATCAAAACCACTAACCGAATCACTTTAAAACGAGGGTAATTCAACCTCAGTACAACCACGCTACAAGTACGAGGGTAGCGTTCCTTAACCCCTTCTCTCCACGAGAAGGATTTTGTCCCACGAAGGAGACGGGAATTCGCAAAGCGAATACCCAACCAAAAGACAAAGATAAAATAAAACAAGTCCTATAGAGCCAACAAAGTAATTATAAACCTAGCTTCTATAGGAATTAGGAAACTCCCCTTTGCAAGGAGTGCGTCGAGTTGATGACGCGGTGCGTGTGCCACGCGACGGCGCAACGTCGCTCTCGTAAACAACGGCGGGAGAGCGGGTGCGCGAAGCTTGATGCTCTCAAGATGTAGAACTTGAGCTTAGAGAGCAAGATCTTTTCTGGACACAAAAGAGTGTGAAAGTGTGTAGCTAAATGTATCCAAGTGTGTTTTTTCGTGTGTCAAGGGCTCCCCTCTATTTATAGAGGCCTTAGGAAGGCTTTGGAAGGCTTAGGAAAGGTTTTATAGCCGTTGGGAACAAAGCCCAGGAGAATCAGGCCGAAATCAGGACAATGATTGCGCTTGACAGGGTAATCAGACGTCTAACTCTGGCATCAGACGTCTGTAAGGCCACTTTAAGACGTCTGATTTCAAGGTCAGACGTCTGATTTTGGGCGGGTCTCTTCCTGACTTGGATCAGATCTAAACAGGGTTTTTGCGCAAGTCCATCAAACGACATATAGGACGTCTAGTACTATGTCTGGACGTCTGGAAACCTACTTTTACTGTGGGAATTGATTTCCAAACGTTGCAACGACTAGAAAATCTCTGAGTAGAGATTTTGGGTCAGCCGAGGCAAAACGGTCATTTATCAGACGTCTGGTAGGTCCTATGGACGTCTGATAAGGCTCTAACGGTCATATCCTTGAGTCTCTGCAAAGCCAGCCAACGGTCCACTAATTGGACGTCTGGCAAATCCATCAGACGTCTTCTAAGACGTCTGGACTAAGGTCTGGACGTCTAATTTCATCAGACAAAATACTAACTCCAGCCTAATAGTTATCAGACGTCTGAAACAACAGTCAGACGTCTTAAAATACTTTATCAGACGTTTGATTTGGGAATTAGACGTCTGGAAGTGCTGTTTGGACCCTATATTGGTTTTCTAAGTATTCTACAGAAAACCTAAGTATCCTAGGGTTGTGCAGGTGTTCCTAGGACTACTGTTAGGGTACTTTGAGGCTCTTTAACAAAATATTCTAAGGAAATAAAAAGAGCAAGAAAATAAAGACAAGAGATACAAGAAAGGATTAAAAAGAATCTATCCTATTCTTCTTGTCTTCTATCTTCAATCTGTCGCTCCACGCGAACCTCCTTTGTTTTCCGTCAAGCTCCTCCAATCCGTCCTGGATGCGAGCTCGAACTCCGTTTAAACACGTCCACATTTGCAATTGACCTGAAATCTAGGACTCAAATTGCAAATGTTAAATAACACGTGTTTTGTTGTCATCAAAACAAATGATCGTGGTGCTCCAGCACCAACAATGACTTCTTCAGCTCCCGAAGTCGCCAAACAGATGGACACTATGAGGACCATTCCTCCCCCAAGGCAAGGAGAATCCCAGCCAAGGTGGCACCAATATTGGCTAGGAACGGCCACTGCCTCAGCAAGCGGAAGGGGATCTTCCTAGATCTAAGGGACCAGCTCAATAAGAACAGACTCAACAATCCCCGCCAACCCAGATGAGAACATTACAAAGAGTATACACCCCTTGTCATAAATCAAGTGGATGTGCTAGCAAAGTTGTGATCCACAGATAGAGACATGCTTCCCCCACCAAAGCCCCTAAAGAAAAAGTCGGAGACTAGGCCTTACTGCAAATACCATTAAGCCCAAAGCATGTGTAACGAACGCGTGCCCCAGACGTCTTTTAAGACGTCTGGGAGGTGGCCCAGACGTCGGACCAGACGTCTGGGATCGTTTCCAGACGTCGGACCAAACGTCTGGGATCGTTTACAGATGTCTGGAAATCCGTTATCTTCCACACGCGCGGGTCGTCTGCGCGCCTGAGCGCGCAAACGTGCATATTCGTTTATTCCCTGCGACTGCAGATGCCCTGCGGCCCAGACGTCGGACCAGACGTCTGGGATCGTTTCCAGACGTCGGACCAGACGTCTGGGATCGTTTACAGACGTCTGGAAATCCGTTATCTTCCACACGCGCGGGTCGTCTGCGCGCCTGAGCGTGCAGACGTGCATATTCGTTTATTCCCTGCGGCTGCAGACGCCCTGCCGCATCCTCTCTCCTCCTCGCACGCCCTTAAAAGGCCACGCCTCCCCTCACTTCCGTCACCACCGTCTCCTCCCTCTTCTCCTTCAGCCAGTGAGCGTGAGCGCGAGCGCGAGGGCGGCAGCGGCGGCCGCAGTGAGCGCGGAGGAGGTCCTGCGTGCGAGAGCGGAGCTCTGCCATGAGGGCGAGCTCGCCGGGGCTGCTAGGGCCGACCGGCGGAGGGCGCAGGGGGCGCGGAGCGACGCGGAGGGGGGACTGCTGCAGTCTGAGCAGCAAGCGCGCGAGGTGCGACGTGGGTGGCATCGCGAGCGGAGGCTGAGTGGCGCACTGATTCTGGAAAAATTTCCAGAATCAGACGTCTGGGTTGATAGCCAGACGGTGAGGGCGACGTCTGGAAGACCATCCAGACGTCTGAAAGGTGAGTTTTCCGTCTCCTTCTTCCTTCCTGTCTACTGACCGTACTGAGGGCGGGAGATGGGTGTGCGCAGGCTCGGTGATTCACCATCCATCGCGAATCAGATGTCTGGCAATAGTACCAGACGGCGGAAGCGACCTCCAGACGTCTGGGGTGACCATCGGACGTCTGGGTGCTAGGCCAGACGTCCCCGCAGACTTCTGGACGTCTGGGAAACCACGCTGAACAAGGTAATTCTCTGATCCACTTTTTAAGACGTCTGGAAGAAGTTCCAGACGTCTGATTTTGCACAGTGTCGTTGTTTTTGACCCGTTTAGGGCCCGTTCGGGTTCCGTTTTCCACGATTCGAGTTGCGTTCTTTTCAGAATTAATTCCTCTACCCGTCTACAATAGCTATACACTGTTTTGAGACACTCCTTGTGATAGGACCCCGTTCTGTTGCAGTCTCGGGGGTCGCGGAGGCACGCGGGATTCCCGACCACGCCCCCATTTCTCCCGTTGTACCTGGTAGAGTGGCTTTAAGTTATTAATAAAATCTGTTAAATTATGGAACCATAAATAGAACCTAGGACATTGCATGAATCCTAGGAATGAAAAATAGATGGAATGATAGCTCCTAGGTGTTGCATGAATCCTAGGGCTGGAAAACTAAATTGTATGATAGATCCTAGGATATGGCATGAATCCTAGGATGGGAAAACTAGTGGAATGTATAATACTGCAGTCTTGGAAAATGGAAAGAGATATAAAGCTGCCTGTAATTTGAATTAACAGCTGCCTGTTGTGAATAAATAACGTGGTTGAGAACATGGATTGTAAGAATGTGAAACTAGAAAGTGAAACCTGGATGTTTGAGTAAAAAGGATGGAACCCTACGGGGAAGTAGGAGTAGAACTCCTGGAAAGTGAATGGAATAGTATTGAGGAAATGAGCTGGCCCTTGAGTACGGAGTACCAAGGAGAGCGACTGTCCCCCTGTTTAGTGCAGAGCAGAGCCAGCCGCCCCAGGGACCCGGGGTTAGGACTGGCCACTCTGTACCGACTTGCTGGCCCTCGCGTACGTAGTACCGAGGAGAGCTACTAGTGTAGGGAGGTACTAGCTACCCCACGGGCCCCGGGGTTCTGCTAGCCTCCCACACCGACTTGTTAGGCCCACTGGGGCAAACCAGGGTAGTCAGGCGAGGGTGCGCGGACTGTGGAGGGGCAAGGCCCCGGTTTGGTTACTGTGGAGGTGTTGGACCCCTGTTACTGAGAGGGCTCTGCCCTGGACTGGTTCTGTACTGTGCTTTGGGCGCACCCGTTAACGGAAACGACTGACAGCGTGCCAGTACGGGTTAGCTACCTGTGCGTTTATCGCACGTGCCGTAGTCACTGTTACGTCTGTCAGTGACCTTGGGGTGGTTGACTGAGGGTAGGTGATGAGAACCTCATCATGAGCCATAACTAGCTCATTTTGACCCAATACAAAGGATAAAAGCTCCTACATATCTCAAGGAAAAGCTTAACTCAGAGAATTCTGAGTTTGAGAAGAAAACAAGTCATAAGGGGTAAAAGTGCAATTTTACCAGTATAATCTGCATACAGGGTAATTCAGGGCCCAAACATAGGTCAAAACAGCTTAATAAGAATAAAAGTGGGATGAGATGATCTAGCAAGGGCTACAGCACTTCCAAGGAACCAAATGATAATCTGTAACCCTAAAACAACCCACTTCAATTCACAAGGTTCGAGGCAAAGTAAAAATAGAATAAACCCTCTAAAATTCATAGAAAAATAATCTCTGGGGTTTAGAACCATCAATTTGGCCTTTAGAACCCATTTTGACCTACATTGAGAACCATGCCCAATTAATAACTTAATTTGGGTTTTTGCGCAAATTGACCGGTCAAACAAGGTTTAATATGAAAATAAAATTCACCATCAGATTCCTTAGGTCCTAATTAGTCATGTATAAAAACTTGAGCCTAAGAAGAAACCTCCTTGACCGACTTCACACTTTGGTCCTCATATATTTACTCTTTGGCCCTCAACTTTTGAACCCTCGCATTTTGGCCCCTAACTCTCCTTCGTTCTTTGCAAACAGGTCCCTCCTGCAAAACCCTGCCAGCACCATGCTCCGGCGACCTTGCGCGGAGCATGGCGCCGCGCAGGGTGAGGTGGAGGACCTGGCAAGTGTACCGGGGGTGCCCTGCGTCGTCAGCCGTCGCAGGAGCACCCCCATGGTCACTGTAGCCCCCCCATACCGGCCGTGCGAACGCACGGACGGTATGGGTCGTATTCCGACCATTCTCCGGCGAGGGAGACACGTCGTCTCCCTCCGCCTTCCTCCCTGCTTCAACCCTATAAATACCCCCCGCCGCTCCACCGACGAAGGCAGCCTGGACCTGACGGAGAAAACCCCCAGCTTTCTTCTCTTCTTTCTCCGGCAGACGCTCACCAGCTCCGGCGACTTCCTCCCCCTCCACCTCTTCGCTCTGCCGCAATACCAGCAGCAGAGACCTCCTCCCCTGCTCTTCCCGCGCCACGCCGCACCCAGCTGGCGCCTCTCCAGCCCTCTGCTCGCCGCCGCCCCTCTCCCTGAGCATCGTCTTCTCCGGCGACAGTCGATACGACTGTCGCCCTATTCCTCCCCCTTCGTCCCTGCAGTTAAGTTAGACTTACTCCCCTTCTCCTCCTCTTTCTTTTCCCGCTTTCGATTTAGTCAATTAAGCCCTCTACCGACCCTGTTCACCCTCATCCTCTCCGCCTCCGACCACCCTCCGGCGAGCCGCTCCCATCACCTCAGCGACCCACACGGCTCGCCGACCACCGCAGAACCTCCGCCTCCTCACCCTGATCCTCTTCCGCCCCTCCACTTCCCACCAAACACCCTCTGCAGACCCACCGAACACACCCACTCCCTCGCTCACAGTTTGACCTAGGACGACCAGACAGCCCCATCTCGCCCCCTGCAGACCCCCTGACCACCTTCGCCGTGCCACGGCGAAGGTCCCCCGCCTGTCTGATTTGGCCGAGAGGCCGTGCTATTGATTTCAGGTTCCAGGCCTTGACCGCCATTGGCGAGGAAGCTCGAAGCCTGCTCGAGGTTGCTCCAAGCCGAGATCTCCCAGGTTGAAAAGCCACGGCCAGCGCGAAAGAGTCTCGCGCACACACCCTGGCCCTCAATTGGAGCTGTGCGCCTCAACAGCCGATGCAATTGGGAGCACCATCCCTGCTGCAGTCGTGAGAGAATTGGGGTGGGACATTTAGTCCCACCTCGGAATCTCTCGAAGGCACACGGATGCATAAAGGCAAAAACTGCCTTATGCTGTTTGCCTCAGTTACCACGGGGTGAGGTCCCTCTCACCCGACCCGACCCGACTCGGCCTCGTCCGTGACCACGCTCCGCGGACCTGGCCCGACCCGATTAGACTGACCTGCACTCCTCGCCCACCACGCACGCCGGTGGGCCTGGACCCGGGCCTGACCCGAACCCGATTACCCGGTAGCGCTCTGGGAGAGCTTCCGAAGAGTGATTTCAGAGAGAGAGATACGCGGGGGAGGGGGGTAGAGTAGGTTTTTGCCTTGACGAATAAACTCTGAAGTGTGCAGGCCAAAGAAGAAGAAGAAGACCCGCTGAAGAAGAAGGAAGAGCAGCAGCCATCGCGAAAGAAGAAAAAGAGAGGTCAAGGCAGGTGAAGACAAAGAAGAAGAGGGAATGAAGAGAAGCAAGAAGCAAGAAAAGAAGAAGACGATCTGACGAAAAAGAAAGAAAGGAAACAAGGAAGAACAGAAGAAGTAGAGCACGAGGGGAAGATCTGAAGAAAGCAGAAGAAGAAGAAGAAGAAGAAGAAGAAGAACAAAGAACAGGAAGAACCAAAGACAAAGAGGAAGAAAGAAGAAAAGAAGAAGAAGCCAAATTCTCATCTCTCTCTCTCTCTCTTTATTTTTGTAATAGAACTTGTATATCTCTAGAATACAACTTGCTCCCTGAGTTCGACCTCGGGAACTCTTTTATTTTTCCGAGTAAAAAAATTTTATATGAAAACGTTGGTAACAACCGGCTTTACTACAACGATATAACACCGAAACCGGTCGACACACTAACGTTATCATTTTGGCGCCGCTGCCGGGGAGCAACGGCTAATTCTAGAGGTAAACATTCCTGTATCTTTTAATTTCTGATAATCTCCTCTCTTTTGTGCAGCTACAGGAACTCAAGAAGACAAGCAACCACACGACAACCACTCCGAAGACAGGTAAATCTTTTCTCTCACTATTAACCCCTACACTCTAAAGAGAAAGAAAAGAAAAGAACAAGCAATATAGGGCTAACCTGTCTTCCATATTTAGTAACCATAAAAGTTGCATGTTTTCAACTCATTATTTCTGCACACTATCAAGGGTATTTAAGGGCTAACACATTCTTGCTTGAGCCCTAATTACCCAACAAAGAATTAACTGGACCAAGTAGAGCCAACCTAGGATCCAACACTAGGGATTTAGAGACACACTACTTAACTCAAGAATTGAGAAAACCAAATGAAGTGTGCCCAAGCCCTTGTCTGAAAATACCTATACAAGAAAAATCCTAAACAATTGGCTCTCTCTAAACACTTGAACCCTAAAAGACAGGACCTAAAAGCTCTTAAAGAAAACAATAGGTAAAGTTGACCCCTTGGGTTAACCAACCTTAAATTAGGTCACTCTTTGCACTTAAAAAGACTAAAGTTCAAGTGAAACCTTAAGCACCCTGATCTTAAAATTGGTAGACTTAAGAGGTCAAGATCCCCATTCTGGTCTACCTGGAACCGCAGTGACAAGAGAGGTCGGGTGGGGGAAACCCTGTAACCCGTGGGGACGCTCTACCGTGTAGGGGTCTTCGCGGGACTCTCCCTCTCTGGCTGCCCAGGTAATTCTCAGGTGGACGATCTTTCTGATCAAGGGGTCCATCTGCCCCGCACCTCTATAGTCACCCAACACATTTTTGGGTGTCTTGATTGGGTCCATCACCTTCTAAACTTACCTCTCCCAACTGTGCATGTACGGAAGGAGGTCTCTAAGACCACCCTTGAGACCTCCTTTAGAAATTTACTCTCGTCAAGGCCAAGCCTCGACGCCCGTGTTTGTGCAGCAACACCCTCACATTATTCTCTCTTCTGATTCAGAACCAAGCTCTTCTTCTTCCCCCATCATGGCTCAGCCAGTTGAGGAAGAAAATAATCTGGAACACCAGCTCCAGCGACTCAATGACCTCTTCCAAAACTTCGTGCACCCACCACAGCGTCCTATGATGCGGGACCACTACAATCCTGCTGCGGTGGCAATTGAGCCTCGAGTTAGAATCCCGATTGGAGGACCTGATTCCGAACTAAAGCCCAACATGATTCACGCTATACCTAAATTCCATGGGCTTAATTCTGAAGATCCCTTCCAGCACATCAAACAGCTTAAGCATCTGGCCCACACTTTTGGATCAGATGCGCAAAATCGGGATATTCTTCTCATGAAGATGTTCTCCTTTTCTCTTATGGACAAGGCCGCCCATTGGTATCAAACTCAGACCCGGCCGATCAACACTTGGGAAGAACTTCAATCCGAGTTTTTGAAAAAGTTCTTTCCCGTTGGTCGGACCAACGCCTTGCGCCATCAGATTACACACTTCACTCAACAATCAGGAGAACCTCTCCATGAGGCATGGGATCGTTTTCAGGATCTCATGAGGAAGTGCCCCCATCACGGAGTTCCTAAATGGGAACAAGTCCAATCTTTTTACCAGGGACTCCGTGAGGACATCCGCCTTTTCGTCAATGCAACCTGCGGAGGAAACATCATGGGTCAACATGAAGACACCGTATGGGAGATTCTCGAAAACATGTGCGAGAACTCCATCAACAATGACTCCATGGGATTATTCGACAGGACGAATACCCGCGCAGCGACGAATCTTAAGGGAGCACATGAGACGCAGGGCCTGTCCGCATCAGTCGACCTGGAATTAATGGCCAGTCGATTGGACAAGGTCTCAATTATTGAAAAGAAGGTGGATGAGCTGACTCAGCACTTGCAGCGAGCCACCTCTGCGCGTAACTCCTTTGCACAACCTCCTTCCACACAGGAGACTGTGCAAAACATCCTACACCGATCCTCCCCTGGGATGGATCCATATCCATCCCCATCTGATTCTTGGACTGGAAGATCATCCGATCCTTTCTTCACCAGCCGGGGGAACTCCATTCCCCCTTTCCCTGATTCTCAGGAGGTTCCTCAGACCTGCGAGGACCTCAACGCCATCCAGAACGACCCATTCTCCAACACTTACAACCCTGGATGGCGAAACCATCCAAATTTTCAGTGGGCGGGAAATTCTCAAACCCAAAGACCACCTTTTCAGTCCCGCCCACAGCCCTCTCACCACTACCAGCCGCCTCAGCCTCGGCCCAACCCTACTTATCCATCAGGGCCAAATCAAGATCAAATGTCCTTAATCCTTCAGACTCTGGCTGACATTCAAAAATCGAATGCGGCCATTCAAAAACAGCACAAGGACGAGCTTACTGAAGTTAAAACTCAGCTGGCCCAGTTGGCAAATTCTCGCCAGCCAGGCACACTCCCTTCCCAACCCCTTCCTAACCCAAATAACGTGCCAACCCAGAAGCGCGTTATGAATCCAAATTTAGGCCAAGCTCAATGGATTTATCAGGCCCCCACTGCTCCATCTCCAGACGAGATGGAAGCCTCTACTTCTCGTACGGGATTTCAGCAGCAGCCACCCCTCCTACCAAATCCAAACCAAAATCAGGCCGGATTAAATTCTGTAACAACACGAAGTGGTAAGACAACTCAGGACCAGCATTATCCAAACCACGCCCAGCCTGATAATCATGACCCTAGGATAGTTATCCAAGGTACCGCTGTTCCAGACCCACAACCAGGACCTATCCTAGAGGAACCAACCAAGATCCCGTTTCCCGAAGCCCTGACCAAGGGAAAGAAGACCACCAAACCCGTGGCCCCTGAGGAGGACCTGGTCAAGCTCTTTGAGCAGGTCCACATAAACATCCCCTTGATGGATGCAATCCGCCACGTACCAGCTTACGCACGATTTCTAAAGAATATATGTACACCCCAGCGTAAGCCGCGAACCAAGGGAGGGAGCCCAATTGTTCTGTCAGAGCAAGCCAGCTCTGTAATCCTTAGTAGACTCCCACCCAAGGCAAAAGATCCTGGAACTCCCCTGATCTCCTGTAAGATAGGTGGTACCCAATTGGACAGAGCATTATTAGACTTAGGTGCATCTATAAATCTGATACCCACATCCTTACTTGACCATCTGGAAGAATCTGAGCTGAAACCAACTGAGGTGACATTACAATTAGCAGATCGATCTATAAAGTCACCAAAAGGGATTCTCGAGGATGTTATCGTAAGAGTACGGGATTTCTATTTTCCAGTGGACTTTATAGTCTTAGACATGGATGCACCTGAGAACCCTAGGGATACACCAATCATTCTTGGGAGACCTTTCTTGGCTACTGCTAGAGCCAACATCAGCTGTGAGGAGGGCCAAATAGAGCTTAAGTTTGGAGATCAAACACTGAAAATTGATATATTTAAGGCCCAACAAGGAATTAATTGCGGCGTCATCGAACAAATTTGTGACATCAAGACTTTGGTTGATGAATCACACCTCCAGAATGACTTGAGTATTCCTCATCAACCACAGAAGGATCTTGACCCGCAAATAGAGGAGTCCAATCCGGATGTGAACAACCCAGTAACTCCCACCCTTGAACCTCACATCTATACTGAACCACCCGCTGCTGCTGAAAACCCCATCCTTGAACTGAAACCCCTTCCTGCTCATTTGAAATACATCTTTTTGGGTTCTAATCAGACCCTTCCTGTGATCATCAATTCCAACCTCAATCCTGAACAGGAATACCGTCTGATTGTTGTCCTCCAGCAACATCGCAGAGCCATCGGATGGACCCTCGATGATTTGACTGGAATAAGTCCCTCTTATTGTACTCATCATATCTATTCAGAAGAGGGCACACGACCTTCTCGTGAAATGCAGAGACGCTTAAACCCCAATCTGCAGGAGGTCGTGAAAAAGGAGATCATCAAGTGGTTAGATGCCGGGATCATCTACCCGATCTCCGATAGTCGTTGGGTGAGCCCGATTCAGGTCGTGCCTAAAAAGGCAGGACTCACCACTATAACGACTGAGACCGGAGAAATCATTCCTACCCGATTAGCCAACTCGTGGAGAGTCTGTATAGATTACCGTCGACTCAATTCCTCCACGAAGAAGGATCATTTCCCACTACCCTTCATTGATCAAATTCTCGAAAAACTAGCGGGAAATAGGTTCTTCTGCTTTCTTGACGGGTACTCCGGTTATAACCAGGTGGCAATCCATCCTGAGGACCAAGAAAAGACCACATTCACCTGCCCCTTCGGAACATACGCTTTCCGAAGGATGCCTTTTGGTCTTTGCAATGCACCCGCTACTTTTCAGCGATGCATGCTTGCCATATTCTCAGATATGGTAGGTGATTACCTGGAAGTCTTCATGGATGACTTTTCAGTTTTCGGAGCATCATTCGACGATTGCCTCCAGCACTTGGTCCAGATACTCAGGCGGTGCATCGACGTGAATTTGGTTCTTTCCTGGGAAAAGAGCCATTTCATGGTGCCTGAGGGAATTGTCCTGGGACACTCAATTTCGGAGAAAGGTATCCAAGTGGATCGAGCTAAGGTTAATCTGATTTCTCGCCTTCCTATGCCTAGCTCGATCAGGGACATCCGATCCTTTTTAGGGCATGTCGGTTTTTATCGACGATTTATCCCTGATTTTTCAAAAATCGCACGCCCCCTGACCACTCTTCTCTCCAAGGATGTTCCCTTCGAAATCTCCAAGGAATGCACTCAAGCATTTGAAATCCTGCGTGACCGAGTCACCCAAGCCCCGATCCTACAGTCCCCTGATTGGTCTCAACCCTTTGAGATCATGTGTGATGCATCCGACTTCGCTGTAGGAGCGGTTTTGGGGCAGAAAAATGACAAGAAACCTGTGGTCATTTACTACGCCAGCAAAACACTCGATGAGGCTCAGCGTAACTATACAGTTACTGAGAAAGAGCTGCTAGCTGTAGTATTTGCCCTAGAGAAATTCAGATCATACCTTCTGGGTTCCCATGTCATCATATACTCGGATCACACGGCTGTGAGGCATCTCCTTGCAAAGAAGGACGCGAAACCTCGATTGATCCGATGGATCTTGCTGTTGCAAGAATTTGACCTCGAGATTCGCGATAAAGCGGGAAAACAAAACGTGGTAGCTGATCACTTGTCCCGTCTTCCTTCTGAAATGATAGACCCTTCCGGACCCATCACTGAGCATTTTCCCGATGAGCACCTGCTGACTATTGGTACTAGCCTTCCATGGTTTGCTAATATTGTAAATTACTTGGCATCTCATCAGACCCCGTCCGATTGGCCGAAGGCCAAGAAAGACAAATTACGCTCCGATGCCAAGTATTACATTTGGGAAGACCCGTACCTCTTCCGCATAGGTGCCGATCAGATCATCCGGAGATGTATCCCGGAAGGGGAAGTCAACAATATCCTCTCTTTCTGCCATGACCAGGCATGCGGTGGCCATTTTGCCGGGCATAAAACCGCATCAAAAGTCCTCCAGTGCGGCTTTTACTGGCCCACACTGTTCAAAGACGCATACAGTCATTGCAAGGCATGCAGTCGTTGCCAGACTTTGGGCAACATGAGCCATCGCGACATGATGCCTATGCAACCGATTCTAGTATGCGAAATCTTTGATGTTTGGGGGATTGATTTTATGGGCCCCTTTCCTGTTTCGGATGGTTTCGAATACATTCTGTTGGCTGTGGACTACGTGTCCAAATGGATCGAAGCCATACCGACCCGAACCTGTGATCACAAAATCGTTCTCAAATTCATTCATCAACACATTTTCTCAAGGTTCGGGATTCCTCGTGCAATAATCTCTGATGGGGGGACCCATTTCACAAATGCTCAGTTTAGGTCACTGATGACCAAATACGGGGTGTCTCACCGAATCTCTACTCCTTACCACCCCCAAACTAATGGTCTAGCTGAGCTGTCGAATCGGGAGATCAAGAAAATCCTACAGGTCACTGTTCGACCTGACAGGAAGAACTGGTCGTCCCGACTTCCGGAAGCATTGTGGGCCTATAGGACCGCCCACAAGACCCAATTGGGCATGTCTCCCTTTAGATTGGTGTACGGAAAGGCATGCCACCTTCCCGTCGAACTGGAGCATAAAGCCTATTGGGCAGTACGGAACTGTAATCTAGATCTTTCCAAGGCTGGGACCCACAGAAAACTCCAAATCAGCGAGATCGATGAATTACGCACAGACGCGTACGAGAACTCGCAAATCTACAAGGAGCGGGTTAAAGCCTTCCACGACAAACACATCTCGAGAAAGATCTTTCATCCTGGTCAAAAGTCCTACTCTTTGATGCCCGACTCAAACTCTTCCCAGGAAAACTGAGATCTAAGTGGGTCGGACCATATTTGGTCCGACAGGTTTTTGGAAATGGAGCAATCGAAATCAGTCCACTCAGCCACGATTCTGAACCTTTCATCGTGAATGGTCAAAGACTCAAGCCGTTCATTGATGTAACTTCTACTGATTTGGCTGAGGCATCTCATATCCTCCTTTCCCCTTGAGCTTATTGCGCCCAGCCGATGGCGTAAAACTCAGCGCTTAACGGGAGGCAGCCCGTCATTCTCTTTGAAAACCTGAAACTTGTTCTGACACCTTTCAGCACTCGAAGTTCACCCTGAACTAAGACCCCCTAGGTTACAATGAGGACATTGCAAATCTTAGGCATGGGGGGGTAGGAAAGTGCAAAAACTTGTAAGAAAAGGTTTCAAACAAAAAAAATTCACATATGCCAAAAATACCATAAAAATTAAAAAATTTTTCGAAAAAGAATAAGAGGAAAAGAGGAGAAGGAAAATTTTGTGAAGGAGAGAAGAAACAAAATGAAAAAGGAGCACAAAATTATAAGAAAAGAGTGATAGTCATTAGTAAGAAACTAAGGAATTAACCTAAGTTCTAGACCTCATTCAAGAAAATAACTGAAAAGTGCACAATGAGATTAGTAAGAATGCAAACCTTAGGCATTCTTGAATAGACTCTTAGTACCCATTAAGATCTGGACACTCCTCAAGAGGTTGAGGAAAATGAAAAGCTGAAGTATTAGGTCTAAGGCTTAGGGAGTATTCGGCCTCGTTAACTAATTTTTGGTTTACGGGACTCAGTAACCTAAGCACCCTAATCTCACACACAGCCTGGTTCAGTAAGCGTAAAAATCAGAATCACGCAGAAGCGTCGCAAAAATCTGAAAAGAACACCTAGAATAGGAATGGCCGATCAACACAAGTTGATTTGGACGAGTTCCCAGCGCGGAGAGGCGGGAAATCCCCTCGAAGATGCGTAACAAAATATCATCTCCTCGGTGCTTGTCTCTTAGGATATTTACATATCCTACGGGGGGCATGTAAGCACTCTGCTGGTTCAGATTCCATGGATGGCATTATCTCGAAATGTCAATTGCCAGGGTCTGGATTCGGCCACGGAATACCATGGATGGGATTATCTCGAAATCTCAATAGCCAGGGTTCCGGGGGTTGCCATGGGCGGTGCTATCTCGAAGCATCGATCGCCAGGAACCCTTGAGGATTGATGATGGGAGCAAGGAATCTGATACAGACCGTGTTGAAAAGCCAATCCTAGACTAGAACTAAAAAGAAAAAGAGAGAGAAAACTCTCCAAACAGAAAAAACTTTCTATCTCTCTCTTACAAAACGCACTGCGAACTGAGCCAGGGCTAAAATCATTTCAAGCACGGGTGCTTTAACCACGAAGTCCAATAAACCTTAGGTTAGTTCTTGTGGGCCTTAAAAACCTTTGCTAAAAGACTGAGGCTAAGGCTAGACAGATTTGGATCTTGATTGGTACTAGAGTATCTTTTAGGCCTATGGTCAGCATTCTAACCTAATCTATGCTCAAATAAAAAGGCACTTATCTAAAACCATTGAAAACTTCATGGTCTAGAACAAGGGTTGAAACCTTAAGTTTTTTTTGCTAAGGGACTAGCAAAAGCTAGGCATGGGGGTATGATGAGAACCTCATCATGAGCCATAACTAGCTCATTTTGACCCAATACAAAGGATAAAAGCTCCTACATATCTCAAGGAAAAGCTTAACTCAGAGAATTCTGAGTTTGAGAAGAAAACAAGTCATAAGGGGTAAAAGTGCAATTTTACCAGTATAATCTGCATACAGGGTAATTCAGGGCCCAAACATAGGTCAAAACAGCTTAATAAGAATAAAAGTGGGATGAGATGATCTAGCAAGGGCTACAGCACTTCCAAGGAACCAAATGATAATCTGTAACCCTAAAACAACCCACTTCAATTCACAAGGTTCGAGGCAAAGTAAAAATAGAATAAACCCTCTAAAATTCATAGAAAAATAATCTCTGGGGTTTAGAACCATCAATTTGGCCTTTAGAACCCATTTTGACCTACATTGAGAACCATGCCCAATTAATAACTTAATTTGGGTTTTTGCGCAAATTGACCGGTCAAACAAGGTTTAATATGAAAATAAAATTCACCATCAGATTCCTTAGGTCCTAATTAGTCATGTATAAAAACTTGAGCCTAAGAAGAAACCTCCTTGACCGACTTCACACTTTGGTCCTCATATATTTACTCTTTGGCCCTCAACTTTTGAACCCTCGCATTTTGGCCCCTAACTCTCCTTCGTTCTTTGCAAACAGGTCCCTCCTGCAAAACCCTGCCAGCACCATGCTCCGGCGACCTTGCGCGGAGCATGGCGCCGCGCAGGGTGAGGTGGAGGACCTGGCAAGTGTACCGGGGGTGCCCTGCGTCGTCAGCCGTCGCAGGAGCACCCCCATGGTCACTGTAGCCCCCCCATACCGGCCGTGCGAACGCACGGACGGTATGGGTCGTATTCCGACCATTCTCCGGCGAGGGAGACACGTCGTCTCCCTCCGCCTTCCTCCCTGCTTCAACCCTATAAATACCCCCCGCCGCTCCACCGACGAAGGCAGCCTGGACCTGACGGAGAAAACCCCCAGCTTTCTTCTCTTCTTTCTCCGGCAGACGCTCACCAGCTCCGGCGACTTCCTCCCCCTCCACCTCTTCGCTCTGCCGCAATACCAGCAGCAGAGACCTCCTCCCCTGCTCTTCCCGCGCCACGCCGCACCCAGCTGGCGCCTCTCCAGCCCTCTGCTCGCCGCCGCCCCTCTCCCTGAGCATCGTCTTCTCCGGCGACAGTCGATACGACTGTCGCCCTATTCCTCCCCCTTCGTCCCTGCAGTTAAGTTAGACTTACTCCCCTTCTCCTCCTCTTTCTTTTCCCGCTTTCGATTTAGTCAATTAAGCCCTCTACCGACCCTGTTCACCCTCATCCTCTCCGCCTCCGACCACCCTCCGGCGAGCCGCTCCCATCACCTCAGCGACCCACACGGCTCGCCGACCACCGCAGAACCTCCGCCTCCTCACCCTGATCCTCTTCCGCCCCTCCACTTCCCACCAAACACCCTCTGCAGACCCACCGAACACACCCACTCCCTCGCTCACAGTTTGACCTAGGACGACCAGACAGCCCCATCTCGCCCCCTGCAGACCCCCTGACCACCTTCGCCGTGCCACGGCGAAGGTCCCCCGCCTGTCTGATTTGGCCGAGAGGCCGTGCTATTGATTTCAGGTTCCAGGCCTTGACCGCCATTGGCGAGGAAGCTCGAAGCCTGCTCGAGGTTGCTCCAAGCCGAGATCTCCCAGGTTGAAAAGCCACGGCCAGCGCGAAAGAGTCTCGCGCACACACCCTGGCCCTCAATTGGAGCTGTGCGCCTCAACAGCCGATGCAATTGGGAGCACCATCCCTGCTGCAGTCGTGAGAGAATTGGGGTGGGACATTTAGTCCCACCTCGGAATCTCTCGAAGGCACACGGATGCATAAAGGCAAAAACTGCCTTATGCTGTTTGCCTCAGTTACCACGGGGTGAGGTCCCTCTCACCCGACCCGACCCGACTCGGCCTCGTCCGTGACCACGCTCCGCGGACCTGGCCCGACCCGATTAGACTGACCTGCACTCCTCGCCCACCACGCACGCCGGTGGGCCTGGACCCGGGCCTGACCCGAACCCGATTACCCGGTAGCGCTCTGGGAGAGCTTCCGAAGAGTGATTTCAGAGAGAGAGATACGCGGGGGAGGGGGGTAGAGTAGGTTTTTGCCTTGACGAATAAACTCTGAAGTGTGCAGGCCAAAGAAGAAGAAGAAGACCCGCTGAAGAAGAAGGAAGAGCAGCAGCCATCGCGAAAGAAGAAAAAGAGAGGTCAAGGCAGGTGAAGACAAAGAAGAAGAGGGAATGAAGAGAAGCAAGAAGCAAGAAAAGAAGAAGACGATCTGACGAAAAAGAAAGAAAGGAAACAAGGAAGAACAGAAGAAGTAGAGCACGAGGGGAAGATCTGAAGAAAGCAGAAGAAGAAGAAGAAGAAGAAGAAGAACAAAGAACAGGAAGAACCAAAGACAAAGAGGAAGAAAGAAGAAAAGAAGAAGAAGCCAAATTCTCATCTCTCTCTCTCTCTCTTTATTTTTGTAATAGAACTTGTATATCTCTAGAATACAACTTGCTCCCTGAGTTCGACCTCGGGAACTCTTTTATTTTTCCGAGTAAAAAAATTTTATATGAAAACGTTGGTAACAACCGGCTTTACTACAACGATATAACACCGAAACCGGTCGACACACTAACGTTATCAGTAGGATCACCACGGGGAACTCTCCCGGCCAGGAGAGCACCACGTGCTACTTCTACTTTTTGGAAAAGACTGTAATCAAGATCGTTCCCACGAGGAACATTCGAGATCAAGAAAAAGATCTGGGGAATAAATGAAATAGTGAGACAATTGAAAGATGTGAATAAAGAAAGTAATCGAACATAACAGCTACTATACACTCTACTGTTGTCTTTAGTTTAGTTGCCACTCTACTCAGCGTTTTGCTGACGTGTTACACTCATTACCTTTTTCAGGACCAGGTGTTGAGCAGCCAGGGTCAGCGGCTACAGAGGACGCTGGGCCGAGTAGGGTCCAGTAGAGTTACCACTGTCACTTGTACCTCTTTTTGTTACGTTGTAGTGAGTAGTTCTTGTTTCCGCTGTACTTTCTTTACCTGCAGTTCAAATTATATTATGAATGTTGTTCTACTGTTGTGGTGGTACATACTGTGGTAGTTTCTTTCCTTACTGCTGTACTTTCTTACTGTTAGTTATATTCATGTTGAATGTGGTTTATTTTACTGCTCTTTTGGTTACTTCCTCGTTGGACGACTAGGTCTTGGGATTAGTTGAGTCGGTCCGGTTCTCGTGTCTCGTAAGGACTCGGGAACCGGGTCGTTACAGCATGCCACGGAAGGCTGTCATGATCTACGTGACCAAATTGAATATTAAATCTGACACGGCAATCTGGCCCATTTTGTTAAATCAAATGAAGGCCAAGACAAGGGGAAGCGTCCCATGGAGGTTCTCGAAGACTATCATCAGGAGAAGCTCCAACAGCTCCAGGGAGTCCATGTAGTATCTCTTCCAAAGAAGAGGTGGTGGAGACCAGGGCCCCGACAGGCCTGTAGAAGACCCCGATGGAACTCCCGCCTGAGGAGTATCACCACCTGGTTATGGCAGCACTCGAGGTTGGTCACCCCCAGCCAACACTATCTCCCCAACACTTGGCTGAAGGACGAATAAACGTAATCTTTGGCGTCAATGGGGCAACCAGCCCCCAAGGAGGGTCAAAGGCCACCCCTTCCCTTTAGAAGGGCACCAAGGAGGTTTATCCTACCTTCTAATGGCGAGAAAGGAATTCTGTTAGGAAAGTTGCCTCACAGCTCTTCTCCTCCTTGTCAAATCTAGCAGACCACACAGACCCCTGGTTAGAAACACTCCCCTTGGTCGGGCGCCAAGAACTCCGTCTCCTTGCAAATGAGGGTAGCATTGTGCATGTCCTCTTCCTTAAGATCCTCATGCAGTTGGATCTCAGCGAGAAACATCTGTCCCTGTCAACCCTGCCAGTGGTAGGGTTCGAGAACAATAAAGTGATGCCCAAAGGAGAAATCAGTCTGCCGATGTTGATATGCGACCAATATAAGCACTCAATAGGATGACCACTTTTATAATTGCGAGGCAGGCAACAACTTTTGACAGTATCATAGCCGCCCAATGACTCATGCCTTATGAGCAATCCCCTCCTCGTACTTCAAATTCATACTCTTCCATACCTCGCGTGAAGTCAAGATTATCCATGGGGACCAGTCCACCAACCAAGAATTGCTGCACATTGAGCTTGAGCACTCACTGGAGAGAATCCCCACAAAACTTCACAAGTAGGGGAAGAAGAGAAATTTGGTCCACACCTTGCAGGAGGATGAACCCCCTACTCAGCTGCCTGTGCAAGAGATGAAGCCGAGTTCTTTAACCATGGCCATTTAGTTGTACCCTGATGCAACTGATAAGCTAGTTCACCTAGGGACCAAGCTATCTGCGAACGAAGTTCACAAGCTACTCCTGTTGCTAAGGGCCAATGCGAACATTTTGCGCCTAGTCAACCATTGACCTACTGGGAGTGGATTCATCTCTGATCAAGCATCGACTCAATAAACAGCCGGGCTCTCGAGCGATCAAGCAAGCTCGATGGCACAAATTAGCCGAGCAGTGGTAGGCGATCGCTGCAGAAGTAGAAAAACTACTAGAAGCAGGCTTCATTGAGCAGTCCAGTTACCCAGAGTGGCTATCTAATATTGTGATGGTCAAGAAGTTCAACGGAAAGTGGAGGATGTCTATTCCTCCTCTTCTTCCTAAAGCCTCCATTAATGTGCACCTTGGAGCTTTTTCACCTCGTTCACTCGCGGCTCCATCGTTGCAATTGATAGAGGGTTTCTTCTTCCCTTCATCGTGTGAAACTTCATGCAAAGCCTCAACCTCCTATGCCCATTCCTCCACTCCAATTTCCTCTATCTTCTTCCTCATCGTCGATCGTGCTCGACAGGTGATTCCCACCCCTCTCTCATCCAATTAGGTTAGGGCTTAGCGTCCGTTTGACCCCGATTAGGACTCTGGAGCATTAGAGCTCCATTCAGCGACCCCTCCTTCCTCACCAACACCACCACCATTAACAGTGGAGAAAATCCTTCGTCGTGCTCCTTGGGTCGCCCTTGTGGTCTATTAGTGTAACGACCCGATTCCCGAGTCCCTACGAGACACAAGAACCGGACCGACTCGACTAATCCCAAGACCTAGTCGTCTGGCGGTATGACTAGGTTTTGTTGTTTTGTTATAGAAATGGCGTTGTAGTACAGATAGTCATTGCCACTATTACAATTTTTACTCGAAAATTAAAGATCTCCCGAGGTCGAACTCAAGGAGCAAACTGTATTCTAGAGATACAAAGTTTCTATTACAAAAGTGAAAAGAGAGAGAGAGAGATTTATTTTGTTGGCTTTTTCTTCTTCTCTCTTCTTTCTCATCGTCTTCTTCTCTTCTCTTCTTTTGGGTTCTTCAGTCTTCTTCCTTATGTTCTTCTTATTCCTCTTCTGTTCTTCTTCTTTCCTTCTTCTTCAGAGCTTCTTCTTCTCTTTCTCTTTTTCTTCTCTACGGCAGTGGTGATCCTCCTCTTCTTTTTTCTTTCTTTCTTTTCTTTCCTTGCTTGAGGTTATGCCTTCTTTCTTTCGTTTCTTCTTCCAAGCTTCTTTTCTTCCTGCAGGCCGTCGTCTGATTTTTCAATCAGATGACTTAAGTAGCTTTTGCTACAGTGCGCCTTCTTTCCTTCTTCTCTCTGTGGTTCTCTTCTTCTTCTTCTCGCAGTCCTTCTTCTTCTTCTCGCAGTCCTTCTTCTTCCTCTGCGGTCTGCCTTCTCTTCTTCTTCTTCTCCTGTGCCTGCACACTCGCAGTTTGGTCAGAGGGCAAAAACCTACTCTACCCTCCCCCGCGTCTCTCTCTCTCAGAATTCACTTGTAGGATAGCTCTCCCAGAGCTGCCGGGTATTCGGGTACGGGTCGCGCCCGAGTCCAGGCCCACCGGCGTGCGGTGGTGGGCGAGGAGTGCAAGTCGGGTAAATGGGTCGGGCCAGGTCCGCGGGGGGTGGTCGCGAACGAGGCCGGGTCGAGCGGGTGAGAGGGACCTCACCCCGTGGTCAAGAGGCGAAGAGACTAAGGCACTTTTTGCCTTTATGCAGGCGCGCGGCCTCGAAATCCCACGATGTGGGACTATCTTCTGCTATCTTCGCGTGCGCCCGCAGGACGACTCCACCTCTCCCTCTAATCAGCTGCAGCCGATGTCTGGGCCAACTGAAGAGGCAGAAGCCTTTGAGGACTTCGCCCCAACCTGCAGCACCTGGGAATCTGGGGCTGCAGGGCCTGGAGCTCGCCTCGAAGTTGCTTCAGTCGTCGCTAATGGCGGCTGGAGCAGCAAACCTGTTAGACAGGAATACGGCCCTTTAGCCTAATCAAACACGCGGGGGACCTTCGCCGTGGCAAGGCGAAGGTGGTGCAGGGTGTGGCAGGTCGTGGGTCGGCGTCTGGTGGCGGGGCTAGGTCGGACTGTAGCCGCGAGAATGGGTTTGTTCGATGGAGTATGGTGGAGGTGAGGACTGGCAGTGAAGTGGCGGAAACGGTTCAGTGGGATGAGGCGGAGGTTTTGGGTCGGTCGGCGAGTCGTATGGAGTGGCGGAATGATGGGAGCGACTCGCCGGAGGTGGGCCGGAGGCGTGGAAGATGATGGTGGTCGGGTCGGTCGAGGGTTTGATTGAGCAAATTAAAATAGGGAAAAGAAAGAGGGGAGGAAGAGAAGTACTTGTTACCTACTTGCAGGGACGAAGGGGGAGGAGCAGGGCGGCAGTCGTGTCGACTGTTGCCGGAGAAGAAGGTACCCAGTGGGGGCAGACGGCGGCAACGACAGGGCTGAAGCAGCACGCGCGGGTATTGCGCGACGCGAAGGAGAATCAGGAAGAAGTCTCTGCCATTGGTTTTGTGGCAGAGCGAAGAGGAAAGGAAAGGGAGCTCGCCGAAGCTCGCTGGGTGTCTGCCGGAGTGGGAAGAGAAGAAAGTTGTGGGTGGTTCTCCATCAGAATCGAGCTACTGAATGCTGCAGACGGTGGCGGCTTTTATAGAGGCGAAATCAGAGAGGAGGGCGGAGGGAGACGACGTGCCTCCCTCGCCGGAGGATGGCCGGATCGCGACCCATACCTTCCGCGCGTTCGCACGGAAGGTGTGGGCGATGGCAGAGATCGTGGAGGTGTCCCTGCGACCGCAGACGTCGCAGGGAACACCCCGTTGTCTTGGCAGGGGGTCGCCCTCACCTTGCGCGGCGCCATGCCTCGCCGGAGCATGGCGCTGCTCAGAGTTTTGCAGGGAGGACCCAAATGCAAAAAATGGTGAAGAATTAGGTTCCAAAATGCGAGGGTTTCAAAAGTTGAGGGTCAAAAAGTAATGGATGAGGACCAAAATGCAAAGTCGGTCAAGAAGGTCTCTTCTTAGGCTCAAGTTTTTATGCATGACTAAATGGGACCTAAGGATTCTAATGGTGAATTTTATTTCTAGGTCAGACCTTGTTTGACCAGCCAATTTACGTAAAAACCCAAATCAAATCATTAATTGGGCATGGTTTTCAATGTAGGTCAAAATGGGTTCCTAAGGCCAAATTGAAGGTTCTAAACCCTAGAGATTATTTTTCTACAAATAGTAGAGGGTTTATTCGATTTTTTCTTTGCCACGAACCTCGTGAATTGAAGTGGGTTTATTTTTAGGGTTACAGGATGTCATTTAATTCATTAGAGTTGCTGTAGCCCTTATTGGATCAACTTATCCCACTTTTCTTCTTATTAGTTTAGTTTGACCTATGTTTGGACCCTGAGTTACCCTATTTTCAGATTAGATTGGTGAAATTGCATTTTTACCCCTTAGTTTCTGTTTTGTTTACAAACTCAGAATTTCTCTGAGTCAAGCCTTTCTATCGTTATGTAGGAGCTTTTTCTTGCAAATCTGGGTTATATGGTGCTAGTTTAGGATTTATGATGAGGTTCTCATCATCGTCCAACGAGGAAGTAACCAAAAGAGCAGTAAAATAAATCACATTCAACATGAAATATAACCAGCAGTAACAAAATACAGCAGTAAGAAAAAGAACTACTACAGCATGTACCACCACAACAGTAGAACAACATTTATAACATAACATGAACTACATGTAAAGAAAAGTACGGGGGGTAACAAGAACTACTCACTACAGTGGAACAAAAAGGGCACAAAAGAACAGTGGTAACTCTACTGGACCCTACTCGGCCCAGCATCCTCTGCAGCCGCTGACCCTGGCTGCTCAACACCTGGTCCTGAAAAGTAACGAGTGTAACACGTCAGCGAAATGCTGAGTAGAGTGGCAACTAAAACTAAAGAAACAGTAGAGTATACAGTAGCTTTTATATTTTGTTACTTTCTTTATTTACGTCTTTCTATCATCTCACGATTTATTTATTTCTCAGATTCTTCACTTGATCTCGGATGTTCCTCGTGGGAATGATCTTGATTGCAGTCTTTTTCGAAAAGTAGAAGTAACATGTGGTGCTCTCCTGGCCGGGAGAGTCCCCTGTGGTGATCCTACTCTCAGTCAACCACCCCAAGGTCACTGACAGACGTAACGGTGACTACGGCACGCGCGGTAAACGCACGGGTAGCTACCCCACACCGGCACACGGTCAGTCGTTTCCGTTAACGGGTGCGCCTCAAAGCACAGCACGGAACCAGTATTGGGCAGAGCCCTCTCAGTAACAGGGGTCCAACCCCTCCATAGTAACCAAACAGGGGCCTTGCCCCTCCACAGTCCGCACACCTTCGCCTGACTACCCTAGTTTGCCCAGTGGGCCGAGCAAGTAGGTGTAGGTGAGCTAGCAGAACCCCAGGGCCCGTGGGGTAGCTAGTACTCGCTCTACACTAGTAGCTCTCCTTGGTACTGTGTACACGAGGGCCAAAAAGTCAGTACAAAGTGGCCAAACCTAACCCCGGGTCCCTGGGGAGGCTAGCTCTGCTCTGCACTAAGCAGGTAACAGGTGCTTCCCCTGGTACTACGTACCCAAGAGACAACACACTTCCACGTCTTTCTTTCTCAGTTCCATTTCATTCTCTTTCCAAGAGTTCTACTCCTAATTCCCCGTAGGGTTCCAGCTCTTTTAACTCAGCACATTCAGGTTTCACCCCTTTCAGTTTCATGTTCCTACAACCCATATTCTCAATCATGTTCATTTATTCATAACAGGCAGCTGTTAAAATCAATTTACAGGCAACTATTATTTCCTTTCCACATTTTCCAAGACTGCAATATCTATATTCATATCAATAGTTTTCCAGTCATAGGATTCATGCCGTACCCTAGGATCTATCATTCAATCTAGTTTTCCAGCCCTAGGATTCACGCAATACCCTAAGATCTATCATTCAATCTGATTTTTCATTCCTAGGATTCATGCAATGCTGTAGGTTCTATTAATTGTTCCATAATTGTAACAAATTATGTTAATAATTTTTAAAGCCACTCTACCAGCTACAACGAGAGTACTGGGGGCGTGGTCGGAAATCCCGCGCTCCTCTGCAACCCCTGGGACTACAATAGAACAGAGTCCTATCACAAGGATCAAACACAAGAAGTTTCTCAGAACAGTATATAATTACTGTAGACGGGTAGAGGATTTTATTCCGAAAAGAATGCAACTCGAAACGCGGAAAATGGACTCCGAACGGGCCCTAAACGGGTCGAAAACGACGAAACAGTCCAAAATCAGACGTCTGAAACCTCTTCCAGACGTCTTAAAATGTGGGTCAGATGGTACCTTTGTTCTGCGTAGTCTCTCAGACGTCCAGAAGCCTGCGGGGGCACCTGGCCTAGTTCCCAGACATCTGGAAGTCCTTCCAGTCGTCTGGCACTGCGGCCAGACGTCTGATTCGCGTTGGATGGCGAATCTCAGAACCTGCACGTACCCACTCCTCGTTCTCAGTACGAACGGTCGCAGAAAAGGAAGAAGGATGAAAATAACTCACTTGCCAGATGTCTGGACAGTCCTCCAGACGTCTTCACCGTGGTCTGGTTGGAAGCCCAGACGTCTGATTTTGGAAAAATTTCCAGAATCAAAGCTCGACTCGCTCTCCGCCCGCAATGCACGGCTGCGCCGCGCCTTGTCCACCTGCTGCTCGAGCTGCAGCAGCCCTCCCGCGTCACTCCACGCCCGCTGCTCCCCCGCCGGCCGGCTCTAGCTGCCTCGGCAAGCTCGAGCCCTCACGGTCAAGCTTCTCCTCCCTCGCGCAACACCTCCTCCCGCAACTCGCCGCGGTTGCCGTTGCCGCTGCCGCCGCTCGCTCGCGCTCTCTCACCTGCTGGAAGAAGAAGAAGGAAGTGGAGGAGATGAGAAGGAGGGGGAGGGCGAGGGCCTTTTAAGGTCGCGTGGGGAGAGAGAGAGAGAAAGCGCAGCCTGCGCCTGCAGGAGGAGAGAGGGAAAAAGAGGGCGTTCGCAGGTCTGCGCGCGCAAGCGCGCAAACGCAATCCTGCGTGCCGCAGAAATTAAATCCCAGACGTCTGGAAGGGGTTCCAGACGTCTGGGACACCTCCCAGACGTCTTAAAAAGACGTCTTGAAACCGCATTCGTAACAATTAGCATAGGGCTTAGCTCTGGCATGCCATGCTGGAGCCTTTAAGTATTTAACAGGAGTCGCACGACCCATATTTTGTTTGATAGGTCTCATCGGAGCCCCATCATCTTCCCCAACTCCCACATCGTCGTTCGTCGCCTCCACTACTGTCGATCAACCATCCAACCATGCCAACACATCAACAAGCTCTCAAATGCCACTTCCTCCATTCGCCAGCTTCATCCCATGGCTGGATAAGGATTCTAGTTCCCTCTGGCGATACCACCAGCAACGAAGAAGAAAGGTGCTAGAGGGACCTAATTGCAACAAAAAAAGTCACCAAGGACTTATTTGTAAGGAATCAGGGACCCAACTGCAATAATTTAGGTCTAAGTTGTAATCTTGCTTAACTTGATTTAAGAGTTGCTTCTAAAGTGGTTGATGTTGCTATGACTTGTACAAACATTACTGTTAATGTTCATTTAGTGCTTAATCTAATGAATACTTGTTACGACCCGATCCCAGATCCCTACAAGATCCGAGATCGGCTCACCTCGATTAATCCCAAAACCTAGTCATCCAACGAGAAATAACTAAAGGCGAAAAAATATTACAACCACATATGCAATGTAACTAAGCAGAAATAAACAAGAGACAGTAAGGGAAAACAGGATGAGAAATCTCAAACATATTACATGCCACAAGAGGAAAAGTACTATAATATATATAGCCATCACAACTACAGTAGAGAAAAATATAACATGAACAGAAACAGCTAGTACATACTAAAAGTACTCACTACTACAAAAGAGCTCTAAAATAGAAAAGGAACAACACTACAACTGGACTCGGCTAAGCCCAGCACCCTTGGCAGCTGGTGTCGTTAGCTGCTCTACTCCCTTACCAGAATATGGTTATACAATCCATAGTCAGCTAATGCTGAGTAGAGTGGTAGTTAAGCCATTTACATGAAATTTAACTTAAAGAAACAAGTAACTGATGAGAGACTCATCATGATCTCTAATTACCCCTAATTAACTAGTATTCCTAGTTAATTGGCTAAGGTTATGAATATATAAGGGTTAATTATGAAATAAGGGATATTTAGTAAAGGACTTTAAAATAAGTTTAAAATGATATTTTATCATTTAATTAACATTATTATAATTTAATTAATAATTGGACTCAAAATCTTATTAATCATTTCCTTAATTAATAAGTAACTTAAACATAATATGTACATAAGTATATAATAACTTAAGTAATTTTACTTAATCTAATAAATTAACCTAAAATGGTCAAAAATGTAAATTCAAGGTCTAAACGTAATAGTTACCTTATTTACTAACATATATAAAAAGTTGAAAAAGATCTAAGTTAAAATAAACCTTTAAAAGCTGGATTTACATTTAAGTCCTTACTATTCATTGCAATCGGGTCCTTAATCCTCATAAAGGTCCTTAAGTTTCACTACACTTAGGTCCCTTTCGTCTTTCTTCTTCTTCTTCTTCAGCCGATTGAATGGCTAACGACGGAGAGTGACTCCACCGCGCGATCACCGCCCTACTGACATCATTCTTCCTTCTCTAAGCTCCTAGAGCTTACGCTCACCACTCTATCTTCATCCATCGGTCTGAATTACTCGAAAATCCTAATTTTTTGTGGGAGTGAACCTCACCGACCTCAAAGACGATGCCGGAGGTTAAGCTCCCCAAGCTTCTTCTTTATCCAGACCTCGCCACCTTCTTCGTCGCCATTCACTATAAATACCCCCTCACCCCTTCGATTTCTCTCAAGTTGGCTCCCTTCCCTCTTCTTCACTGTAGCTGACTTCGATAGGCTATTCGTCTGTAACTTCGGTGATCTTCCACGCCATTCTCTGACTTCCTCCGTCCATCCTGATCAGCTGAGGAGCTTCGCTGAGTTCAGCTGCGTCTCTGGACAAATGCATCGACCAAGGAGATCCTCTGCTTCATCTTGCGTCTGCCCACCAGAGATCTTCTTCTTTAACCCTCTGATTTCGTCTTCCGCTATGAGCCTTCGACGGAATCCTGTTGATCCCTTCATCCAGGTAATAGTAGATTAGGAGTAGGAGTAGGAGTAGGGTAATTTAGGTAGGTAGTTAGTTAGGTAGTTTAGTCGTCATTTCAGAATTTAATGATCATCTTCTTCGACTCCGGTGAGCTCCTTGAGCTCGCCTGAGCCTAATTTTGTCTTTTGAAACCACTGTCCACCTTCTTAAACCACTCATGATCATTTCTAACTCATTTGATCATTAATTGGATCATTGAATTGCCTAATCCAATTTCACTCCATCAGCTACTGCTGCTATCCATGGTGGCAGTAGTTGACTTAGATTCACCTTCATTAGATCCTTCATCATCAATTCATCATCAAAGGATCTTAATTATTTTCTTAATTTGATTAATTATCATATATAACTTAAATACCTAATTTTATCTAAGCTCCTGAGCTCGTTGTCTACGGTAATTTAGGAGTTGTTCAAATTATAAATTATTTATATATTTATGATCGCAAACTTCCTTTGACTTGCCTCAACCACTCTTCTGAGTAGGAGAGCAAGTTCTGTGCCTTAACCACTCAAAAGCTATTCAGATTGATTTTACTGTTTAATCATTCATTTAACAAATTAAAGAAGAATTAATTACGATCTTGAGGTTCCTTACAACCTCAGGAACATTTTCAAATAAAAAATGGCACACTTTTTCTTTCTGTGCACAACTTTCACTTTTTCTGGACTCACTAGAGCTCCGACAAACTCCGGCGAGTCATTTTTTATCTCCAGCCTTTAAAATTTGTTAAGAAGCTCCAGATTGACATGATATTGATCATTGATTATGCTGAGGTACTTAAATTGGGATTTTAACATCTGGAGCTACACATTAGTCTTTAGTCTTCTTCAACTCCAGCAGAGTTGGAGAAGATTGTACAGAAGCCTAAAAATCACACTTAATGGGTTTAGAAGCTTTAGTCCAGTGCACTGAAACCATTCATGTCCTTAGAACACATTAACTACCTTCCAAATCTTCTGACGAACAAAGTACTTTTGGAGCTCAGGTGACAAGCCTGGCAAGGTTTGAAATGCCGATTTCGACGCTGTGCCGATGAAATTCTAAGTGTGCATTTCGTGGGCATGCCGAGGGCACGCCGTGGAAATGGTCGTTTTTCGATGGGCATGTCGATGCATACCGACAAAAAAAATGAAAGTAATTAAAAAAATCAACAGTAACATCAGCATAGGCACCAATTTCGATGGCATGCCGACCATGCTGACGATATTCCTGTAAATCGACATTTTATCCATGTCGGTATGACCCTTCCTCGAAAATGGGCATGCCGACGGCATTTAAATCAATGAAGCCTGGAACCTTAATTTCTAGGGTTAGAACACCTATTTAAGAGGCTGAATGAATTCCTGATGTTGTAAGAACCCTATTCTAGGCTTTAATTTCTTGTTAAGAGGCTTAAATCAGAAAGTTAAATCTGGAGGCTTAAGAGTCAACTCTGAGTTCGATTCTTCAATTCTGGATTCAATATGGTGTATTGATAAGTCTAAATAGATTCTAAGATGTCTGTGAATGATTTTAAAGTGATTTGAGTGAGCTTAGATTTGTTTATTTGATGGAATTAACCAACTACCTATTTGGGTTGCTTTTGAACCCAAACTGATGGCAGTGGTCTTTTGTTGAGATTTGAATGCGATTGCTGCCTAGATCAGTTTGTTATAATCCTCAGAATCTGTTTAAATCAATTGGATATGATCTTAGCTGTCTGTTACAACTTTCTCAAGATTGAATACAGTCTCTGAAGCTTTTAAACAAGCTTCAACCTTCTCTGTGTTTTCTGAAGCTTCTAGGAGCTCAAAACCCACACAAGCAGCTGCGAAATTACTTGTAGAACCTATTTAGACCCTTACTGAGAGAGGAAAGTCTAGTCTATGGACTCTGTGAGCATTATTTCATTTCCAGGCCATATAACCGAAGAAAACCCATAATTTTGCCCTTAAAATTAAAGATAAAATCTTCCCCTTAACATTAAATTGAAAGCATAATCTTGTAGAGCTACTCAAGAGCTTTCCAACAAGCTTTTGTTCACTTGATTTGGAGCTCTGAGTAGGGAGTAATCGTCGTTTGAAGATGACACAGGAGGGGGGAACAATAGTCCCCCCTCGGAAGAACGTGAGCGCCCGCCTTAGTATAAAACTAATTTATGTTATAGGCGATTCAGTTGTCAAGCGCTCGGCGCATAATCTAATCTGACCATTTCGAGCATGCGTGTGTGTGTGTGTGGGCGCGTATGTGCTTGTGAGTGTGCGCCTGTGTGGCGTGCAATGTGTGTGGCCCTGGGAGGCATGAGCCGGTTTGGCTTGAGTAACTTGAACTAGAAATAAACCAATCTATAATGAACCAAGCGAGGACCTAGTAGGGTTTGGTCCCACCCTGTAAAGGACGCTGCGTATCCCCGAAAGGTCTGAGCCGCAAATCAAAAACCAATTTTTGGTTTAGAAGAAAAAAGAAACCAATTCAGCTGATGGTTCAAAGGAAAGGCTAAGTGTTGAAGGAAAATCACTAAGGGAAGAAGGGTAAAGAAAGAAGGCTGAAGGCTAAGGAAGAAGAAAGGAAAAGAGAAGGAACAGGCAATAAGGAAGTTAAAGCTTAAGAAGAAGAGAGGCAAAACAAAAGAGAAGAAAAAGAAAGGAAGATCGAGAGAATAAGAGGGCAATAAAAGAAAAAGAGAAACGATAAAGGATAAATAAAAGGAAAAGAGAGACAGAAAGAAAGAAAGAAGAAGAAGAAAAGAGAGAGAGAGGCTGAAGAATAAAAAGAAAAGAATTCATTTTTCTTACCATATGATAAATTTCTTTTTAATTTCAATTGTTGTAATAAGGCATGTTGTAATTAGAAAAACTCTTATTTGCCTTATTTCTTTTGAAATAAACTCTAGCCTTCCTTCTGAGATTGTCGACCCTTCTGGACCCATCACGGAGCATTTTTCTAATGAGCACCTCTTAACTATTGGTACTAGGCTTCCATGCTTTGCTGATATTGTAAACTACTTGGCATCACACCAGATCCAGTCTGATTGGCCGAAGGCCAAGCAAGACAAGTTGCGTTCTGATGCCAAGTACTACATCTGGGAAGACCCATACATATTCTGCATAGGTGCTGACCAAATCATCCGGAGATGTGTCCCGGAGGGCGAAATCAATAACATTCTCTCCTTCTGCCATGACCAGGCATGCGATGGTCATTTTTCTGGGCACAAAACTGCATCAAAAGTCCTCCAGTGTGGCTTTTATTGGCTCACTATCTTCAAGGACGCATACAGTCACTGTAAGGCATGCAGTCGTTGCCAAACGTTGGGCAACATGAGCCATCGTAACATGATGCATTTACAGCCGATTCTCGTATGCGAAATCTTTAATATTTAGGCGATTGATTTTATGGGCCCTTCCCTGTCTTGGACGGCTTCGAGTACATCTTACTTGCTGTGGACTACGTGTCCAAATGGAACGAAGCCATTCCGACTAGAACCTGTGATTACAAGATCGTCATCAAATTCATTCATCTCAATATCTTTTCACGGTTCGAGATTCCTTGTGCGATCATCTCTGATGGAGGGACCCATTTTACTAATGCTCAGTTCATGTCACTAATGACCAAATACGGGGTGTCTCATTGAATCTCTACTCCTTACCACCCCCAGACTAATGGTCTAGCTGAGCTATTAAATCGGGAGATCAAGAAAATCCTGCAGGTTACTATTCGACCTGACAGGAAGGACTGGTCGTCTCAACTTCCGGAAGCTTTGTGGGCTTATAGGACCGCCCACAAGACTTAATTAGGCATGTCTCCTTTTAGACGAGTGTACGGGAAGGCATGTCACCTTCCCGTCGAGCTGGAGCACAAAGCCTATTGGGTAGTACGTAGCTGTAACTTAGATCTTTCTAAGGCTAGAACCCACAGAAAGCATCAGATAAGCGAGATTGATGAATTACACCATGATGCATATGAGAATTCGCGAATCTATAAAGAGCGGGTTAATGCCTTTCATGACAAGCACATATCTAGAAAGATCTTCCACCCTGGTCAGAAGGTCCTACCCTTCGAAGCCTGACTCAAACTCTTCCCTGGGAAGCTGCGATCCAAGTAGGTCGGACCATATCTTGTCCGACAAATTTTTGGAAATGGAGCTGTCGAGATCAGTTCACTCAGCCACGATTCCGAACCTTTCGTCGTGAACGGTTAAAGACTCAAACTGTTCATTGACGTAGCCACTACAGATTTGGTTGAGTCATCATTTATCCTCCATTCTCCCTAAGCTTATTGCACCCAGCCGATGGCGTAAAACTCAGCGCTTAACGGGAGGTAGCCCGTCATTCTTTTTGAAAAAAATCAAAACATTTTCTGACATTTCTTTGCACTTTACGTTCATTCCTTAGACGGTCGACTTCACCTCAAGTACTCGTACCTGAGACTAGAAATTGTCCACAACAGTCACCTTGACCCGTCCACTCACCCAACACCTGTCCTAATTAATGAACCAAGCTAAATAACAAACCCTCCTAATTTACAATGAGGACATTGCAAATCTTAGGCATGTGGGGTATGAAAGTGCAAAATAAATAAAAACTCATAACAAGAAAAGGTTTCAACAAAAAAGATCAAATATGTCAAAAACACTATAAAAATTAAAAATTTTTGAAAAGAAAAATAATAAAAAAAACTAGAGGAGGGAAGAAATTTTTGTGGACCTTACAAGAATTAAAAGAAGGAGGAGAAAAAGAGCAAAATGCTAAAAAGGAGCACAAAATGAAGAAAAAAGAGATAGCCACTAGTAAGAAGTTAGGGAATTAACCAAAGTCCTAGACCACATTAAGGAAAATAAAAGCAAAAGTGCACAACAAGATTAGTAAGAACGCGAACTTTAGGCATTCTTGGCTAGACTCTTAGTACCCGTTAAGATCTAGATATTCCTCAAGAGGTTGAGAAAAATGAAAAGCTTAAGTATTAGGTCCAAGGCTTATAGAGTATTCAGCCTCGCTAACTGACCTTCGGTTTACGGGACTCAGTAACCTAAGCACCCAAATTCACACACAGTCTGGTTCAGTTAGCATAAATATCAAAATCACGCAAAAGCATTTCAAATATTCTGAAAATGTCACCTAGATTAGGAGTGGCCAATCAACACAAGTTGATTTGGACGAGTTCCCGACGTAGAGAGGTGGGAATTTCCCCTCGAAGATGCGTAACAACATATCATCTCCTTGATGCTTGTCCCTTAGGATATTTACATATCCTACCGGGGGCATGTAAGCACTCTGCTGATTCAGATTCCATGGATGGCATTATCACAATGTGTTAATTGCCAGGGCCTGAATTCGGCCACGGAATACCATGGATGGGATTATCCCGAAAGCCAGGGTTCTGGGGGTTACCATGAGTGGTGCTATCTTGAAGCATCGACTGCCAGGGACCCTTGAGGATTGATGATGGGGACAAGGAATCCGATACAGATCGTGTTGTGAAGCTAATCCTAAGCTAGAATTAAAAAGAAAAGAGAGAGAAAACTCTCCAAACAAATAAACCTTTTGTGTCTCTCTCTTACAAAACATACTGCAAACTGAACCAAAGCTAAAAATATCTCAAGCACGGGTGCTTTAACCACGAAGTCCAATAAACCTTCGGTTAGTTCCTGTAGGCCTTAAAAACCTCTGCTAAAGACTAAGGCTAAAGTAAGACAGATCTGGATCTTGGTTGGCACTAGAGTACCTTTTAGGCCTATGGTTGGCATTCTGACCTAATCAAGGATACAAAAGGAAAAGCACTTATCAAAATTTGATGAAAGAAATTCATGGTCTAGAACAGAGGTTAAAACCTTAAAATTTTGCTAAGGGGCTAGCAAAAGCTAGGCATGGGGGTATGATGAGAACCTCATCATGAACCCTAACTAGCACATTTTAACCTAAATAAGTATACAAAAGCTCCTATGAAACCTAAGGGAAAGCCTAAATCATAGAATTATAAATTTGAGTATAAAATAATTCACAAGGGGAAAAACTGTAATTTCACCAATGCAGTACATAAATGAGATTTTTAAGGATCTAGACACAGGTCAAATGGGCTTAATAAGAAAGAAAGTGGGATGATTTGGTCTAAAAAGGGTTGCAGCAGCATCTAGGAATTAAATGACATTCTACAACCCTAAAACAAACCCACTTCAATTCACGAAGTTCTAGGAAAGATAAAAATCAATTAAACCCTCTAAAAATCATAAAGAAACATCTCCTAGGGTTTAGAACCTCCAATTTAGCTATTGGAACCTATCTTGACCTAGATTAGGAACCATACCCAATTTTTGACCTAATTTAGGTTTTTGCGCAAAATGTCCAGTCAAACGTGGTCAAACCTAAAATCCAACATCACCATTGGATTCCTTAAGTCCAAATTAGGGTCATACCAAAATTTGGACCTAAGAAAAGTTTGCCTTGACCTACTTTACAAATTGGTCCTCGAGAATTACTTTTTGGTCCCTAACTTTTTGAACCCTTGCAGTTAGCCCCTCAACTTTCCCTTCGTTCTTTGCAAACCAGTCCCACTGCCACCCGTAGTAGCAGCCCATACCTCCGGCGACTTTGCGCGGAGGATGGCGCCGCGCAGAGTACGGGGACCGGCCCTTGAAACGAGAGGAAGGTCCCCTGCGTTGTCTTCGCCATCGCCCATACCTCTTGTGCAAACGCACGAGACGCATGGGTCTCTTCTCCAGCCACGTCTCCAGCGGCCTGCCAAATAACGGAGTGGTTTGTGCAACGACTGATGTGTATGATGTGTATAATGTGTAATGGTGTCGGTTGTAGTACGTTGTGATTTGAAACACCATGAGTGTCATTGTGGTGAGTTGTATGAAATACCAGTCATTACAATCATTATTATTTACTTATCTAATTTTTACTGATTTTATTCCAGGTCGTTCACTGGGAGGCAATTTATTGAATTACATCGCTCTTTGATCTCAAAATTATCCTCTAATTCCAAAAAGAAACTTTACATCTTATTAAAGAATGAATGAATGTGGACATGGTTTGTCTACTTACTAAGAATTAATTGTAATGCTTGCAAAAACTAACTATAAACAAGCACCAAACAATTTATCACTATACTTTAAACTATGTCTTTAGAAGTTATAGTATTAATACTTACATGAAAGTACACAATAGATTAAGATTACATAGTATATTAACTTAACTTGCTAGTCTGTTATCTATAGTAACACATACAACAGTTTTAGTGACAGACGAAAGCGTCGCTAGATCCCAGAAAACACGATATACAAACCTAAGGAGGGAAATTGGGGTCTGTAGTTACACTTATGGTGACATTTTATTCTGTTAGTAAATATATGGGTTTATTTATATAAAAATAATTGGCTATACTACGTATACATATATATTTATATTTTTGTTGTATTTGTATTTACTTACGTATGTACAACATCTCTCTCTTTTCTCCTTCATACCAATCTTCATTAGATGTTCTTCTTCTTTTGTGTTTTCATTCTACCTTAATGACTTTAACACGCTGCAGCGAAGAGGCGCTTAACAGTCGTCATTAACTCTCTTTAATTAATTAAAAATGTGTTTAATTTGCGGGCACGCTTTTCAAGGGATACACAACACCTAGACGATGGGACCAAACCTCTACTAAGCGCGCCCTATTTCTCATTAGGCCGCTTAATTACGTTTTTCTTAACTCAGCACAGGGCCTTCTCAGCCCCATGCACACACGCCTCTCCGGGCCCCCGGCCCCGCAGAACAAGCTTTGAATGCTAGTATATGCTCAATGGGTATATGAATGTATATGTTGTTTCGGGCGCCCGGTGCCCGTGATGACTAATCGGTTTAAACACAAATTCATTATAAACCGCTGCGCGCGGTTTGCAGCGCACGATGTGGCGCTATTCGAGTGCCACATCTGCGCTGAAAATCGCGTGTAGCTGTGGGCTGGAAGCGATTTTGGCCCTTAATTCAAGGGCCATAATTTATTTAAAAATAAAAATAAATTATATAAAATAAAGTATTTACATAATACTATATAATTGTTCAATTAATTTGAAATTTTAATTAGATTTACTATATAAATAAATTCACTAAAGTGGACTATTTTTATATACTAATTTTGGTGTTTTCTTGGTTAATTACTTATAAATTAGTTACTAGATGGTCTAATTGACCTCATATAGAGTTAGAATACATACATAAGTATTTTATACATATTTTTATTATATTTTTCCAAATTAATGTATGTGTTATTTACATTTAAATAGCAGTTTTAATTATCCTTATAAATTAAGTTAGACTTAATATAATCAGATATAAATATACTTAAATTAGCTTAAATTACTTAAAGTATATTAGTCTTAGTATACAGATTCATTTTAATTTAATTATAATTCTAAATTACTAATTTAACTAATTTAATTTAACAACTTAGCTATAAACTTAATAAATTCATTATTTATTATCTATAAAGGATTAAATTAAGATGAAATATTTTATTTACTTATAATCTACATATACATATATATATATATATATACAGTTTTATAGTTTAACTCTCTTAATTATACTATTTACTTGTCTAGTTAGTTTAATAATACATATAAATTAGTTCAATTTATATATAATTATATAATTATTGTATTTATTGTCTAAACTAGATCTAAAACCTAAATTATTGTATTCATTATATTTACATAGTTAAGTATACAGTATAAATGTATTTACACTACCTATTTACATATGTTGCCTAATATATAGCTTATGTCTATATAAGTATACTTAATATACAAAGTAATATATATATGTACATATATAGATATATAAATATTTTTACTTCTGGTCCTTTTAGGGTATTTCTTTTTAAATTTTTCTACTGTTGTTACAGGTTTCACAGAAGCAGGAGAGAAGAAGGGAGGAGTTAACTGAGGAGAGAGTCCTCAGTTCAGTTTTCTCTTTTAACTCTTGTTTGGTTGGTTAGTTCTGACTAAACTAGCTGACAGAATTGAGAAAGAATAGACATGTATGCACCGAAATTTGAGCTCAAGTATTGAAACAAGAAAGTTTGTTTACAAAAGAAATGAAACACAATCTACTGTCAGCTATGATCAAATTAGAGTCTACAAGGTTTAACACTAGAACCTATCTGTTACAACCTATAATAACTACACGGTAGCAGCAACAAAACCTTCCAGACTCTGCAGCAGCTCAAGTCACTATCCAAATGGTCTAACTGTTGCTGCAGTTAGTCCATTTGAGAAGAAATGTGAGTTGGAAGAGGAAAACATGAAGCTGCAAGATGCAGCAATTTGCTTTGTTTACTGGGATCAGAGTCAAACAAATCCAAACTGAAAAGAAAATCTCTCTCAATCCCCAATCTGACAAGATTTTAATTTCTCACTAAAATCACTAAGTACCCTAATTCAAATGCCAAAAACCCTCATCAAAAACTTCATTTCAGATTAAATCCGTGAATATCACTGAATTAACTCTTCCTAATGCTATAGACAGCATGAAGGAAGAATCACTTCAATCAATTAAAGCCCTTAGATCAAATTCCAGTTTCATGAAACCTTAAGGAGTATTGAGAACTCCTTCGGTTAGGAAATCACCAAACAGCCATTAACAAAACTTATGAATGCGAGATCAGACTTCAAATTACCACAGTAATTATCCTTAGATCTGACTTGCATTCAATGCATTCAAGACATTATCAAATCAGATTTATGTATGGCTCTTCTAAGATGATTTCTGTCACCAGAAATCCTCTCAGATTCCTTGCCAACAAGGAATTTAAATCAACTTCATTCAATTCGTCAGATCAGGCAGTAAAACCAAAAAGAAAAATCCTTAAAAACCAAATTGAGGAGAAATCCGACAAACTGAAAATTTCGACCCAAAATCAGGGGCTTTTGTGACCAAGAGTGAGGTGAGTGGGAAGCCCCTTGAGTGCTTGTTGACGCCAATTTCAGATCTGAGGTTGAAAACCAACCAGATTTGAAATTGGGTTAGAGTGTATAGGTGGAAGATAAGAAAACATGTCGTGGAAAATCAGAACTGGACATGAAAATATGGAGAGGGAGATAATTTGAAAACATGGTCTTATAAAGTCTTCCCCTCTGATCTAGAATGATTAGAGGAGGTGAGGGGGTGGAAATTTAAGCCTAATTCTACTACTACAACTACTTTATCCTACGGCAAAATTAAACATTAACAATTATATTAATTCTATTCTAAACTACTTAACTACAGCTAAAACTAACATGCAGAATTATAAACCTAATCTAACAGGAAGAATGGGACCTATGGGTCCTTAGTCAGTGGCTAAGGAGGAAGATGACTCCAACGGAGGGAAGAGTCTGCTAGTGAGGCTCCAGGGTCGTCCTAAGGTGCTACGAAGTCCTTAGCGACGAGGAGGTCGAGAGAAGGTGATGATTTCACAGCTGGTGGCTGTGAAATTAGAGGCTTGATGGTGAGGAGGGACTGGAGTGGACGAATGATCGCTAAGAGGTGTAGGAGGGAGCGATCCCTTGTGCGCGACACCACTGAGGTGCTTAAGTAGCATGCTCAGTGGCTGAGATCACCGTGCAGGTGAGGATAATCAAGATGCAACTGGCGGCGAGGATGAGAGGGGCAGAGCGTCCGGTGAGCTAAGCACAAAATCTGGCCGTCATATGAGATCTGGGGAGAGGGGTGATCGCACGCGTCAAATCACACGAAACTTCCATTCGAATCTAACCGCAGATCAAGATCATGAAGAGCGACGGACGGCTGGGATTGGCCATGTTCTTCGCGCGCTACAGTGCGTGCGAAGAGCAGCAGGCCTCTCTCTGAAATAAGGGAAAATTGCAGATAGACCCTTGAACGAAGGGGTAGAAGAATTGCATCCAGGCCCATAAGTGAAAAGAACTACAACTGGAAGGGCCCTGCAGCCTTTCAAAAGGGTCACCGCAGCTTACAAGTAGGTCCAAAGGGGAGTTTTTAAGGGCAAGAGTGTAAAGCATGAAGGACCTAAGTGTAAACTACCTATTTCATCACCTAAATGATGTCCAATTGCCTTCAAATTTTTATATGTGCTCAATTGAACATTTAAGACATTGATTATACTTCTGATTTGACCTTTCAAACTTATTTATGCGTTCAATTGATGCATGGATCATCATTTGTACTTTGCTTTCAGAATATCTCATTTTGTGACCTAATTATGAAGTTTTAACACAGAGTAAAGGTTTTAGGTCTTTTTCTTTAATTCCCACACTTAACCCTTTTTATCTGTTAATCTAATGTTGTTTTACTTAGTGTCTAGCTTAACTTCAGCTTTTTAGCCATGATGAGTAGCCACTCATCACTGCCCACGCCTCCTCCTCGTGTTTCCCTCCTCGCCAACACCTATTTAAGGAGCGGCAGGGGCTGCCGCTTCCTTCATGCTCGATTTGGCTGGAGATCAACACCAATTTCATCCTCTTCTCCTCCGGTCAAGCAGTTCAGCGAGCTCCAGCGAGCCTCTGTCCTCCTTCTCGTCGCTCTGCCACAATACCGGTGGCAAAGCTGTCCTCACCACCTTCCTCCGCTTCGCACAGCACCCGCGCAAGCAGCCTTAGCCTTGTCATCGTCGTCGTCTTCCTCCACTGGACGCCTTCTTCTCTGGCGACAGCAGGTACTACCAGCCGCCCTCTCCCCCCTTTCGTCCACTCAATTAGGTTAGACCTACTCATCTCTTTCCCCTCTTAAATTCCCCTCACTTTATTGCGCAAGAATACCCCTCGATTCCACTATCCACCATCGCCATCTCCACCTCCGGCCAGACCTCCAGCAAGGCGTCCCTGCCGCTCCACGCCTCCATCCGCCTTGCCCGCCGATCCCTGAGCATCGCCACCTCCCACCGATCATCCTCCACACCTTCACCAACCACCTACACCACCACAAACACACCCCGACCTAACCCATAAACCCAGCCACAGAGCGACATAGGCACGCATGCTTAGGCCGCCCCGCGGCCAGCCAACCTCTGCTTCACCTTCGCCGTGATACAACGAAGGTTTTCCTCTGATCTGACATGGCTGCGAGGCCATATTCATGTTTTCAGGTTCTGCACTCTAGCTGCCATTGCTGCCGAGCTCGGAGCAAGGTTACTAGCAGCTCCAGGTAGCTGCAGCCCCAGGTGGGAGTCCCAGGCCGCGCGGAAAGGATTCACGCACGGTCCCAAGTCCCCAATTGAAGGCGCGAACTTCGCGTCTCTCAGCAATCGCGAGGATTCCTCCTGCGGGCGGGCCCGAAAAGTCCCACCTCGAAACTGCGGGCGGGCGCTCGCACATAAATTATTTTTGTGTATCTGGCTTATTGCCTTCGATACACAGGGGTCAGGTCCCTCGCCTACGCACGTAGCGCGACGCGCTCGCACCTACCCTCGCCAGCGCTCACGCCCTGCGGGTCTGGGCCGAACCCAATTGCCCGACCAAGCACTCCTTGCCCACCACCGCACGCCGGTGGGCCTAGTCCCGGGCACGTTACCCAACCCGTATACCCGCGAATGCTCTGGGAGCGAACTTGTGAGAGAGAAATAGAGAGAGAGAGACGTGGGCAGGTAGGGGTTAGGTTTTGCCTAACCTTGTAATGTGCAGGGAAGCAGGAGAAGAAGAAAGGAGGAGGAGAGGCTGAGGACACTTAGCTGCACAAAGCAGGAGAAGAAGAAAGGAGGAGCGACTGAGGACACTTAGCCGCACAGAGCAGTTGAAGAAAGAGGAAGAAGACAGGAAGGAGGAAGCTGCAGAGAAAGGAAGATGAAGAAGAGAAACTAAAGACAGAAGAAAGAAGAAGACTCGCAGAGGGAAAAGACAAGGAAAGACAAAGCAGAAGCTGAAGAGGAGAGAAAACAACTGAAGAAGGAGAAGACACAGTGCAAGAAGAAGAAGAAGAAGAAAGCCAAGCAGAGAAGAGAAGAAGAAGAAACCAAGAGAAGAACCTACAATGCACTGTAGCAAAGGGGCAAATAAGGCGTCTGATTCAAAGAATCAGATGTCCGAGAAAGGAAAGGCAAAGGAAGAGAGAAGAGAAGAAGAAAAGGATTTTTTTTGTTCACACACTCTCTCTCTCTTTAATTTTTGTAAAGTAGTATATTAGAGTGAATTGTGAATTTGTATGCTTCTAAGAATTAAGTTTGCTCCATGAGTTCGACCTCTGAATATTCTAAATTTCGAGTAATAAATTCACTTAAATTGATAGTCGCTTTTCATGGTAATACTACAACGAGATATCTTTAACACCAACGAACGAGCGATCGTCACCTGTATTTGAGATATTAAAAAGACTATATATTTTGTTTGAAAAGATTTAAAAAGCGTCCATTGAATTTTACTTGATATATTTTTGTAAAAGATTAACTAAAAAGAGGAGGTTAAAAATTGTGACTAAATCTGATTGCAGAATGCATGCGGGTTTTATCGCTATCGTCTGTTGCATGCTATCGTGCACACAACGCGATCACTAGAGTCAAACGAGTCTATTTTTATATCTCTCCTCTTTGCACATCTTAGGGCTTTGGTCGAAGATCAACAAGTTTATTTCACTATTAGAGCCCTGGGGAGCCAGTAGTAAGCGGTCTCGATCTTAGACCTTAGACCTTTGAGCCTTAAGGTTACGCACTTGCGTAGACACAGATTAGGATGCGTATTTTGATACTGTTACTCTATTTTCATGCGTCAAATTACTTTTGCTTATCCTAGGAATCTCTTCTTTCTTTTGAAAGAAGAGCAAAACCCATGTTTTTGCGTTGTTTTGTGGGTTTTTGTGCCGCTGTTTTTAACGGTGGTGTGTGTGCCTTTGCACATTATTTTTCATTTTATGGACGGGAGGCGATCCTTGCATCTGCCTCTTGCACCATCGTTGACAGGTGATCCCAGGCCGATTGCAGATAAGCAACAAATGGTTTTCCCGTCTGATCCATCTACTCCTATGGATCAGATGCAGAATCTAAATCCCGAGATCCCTTCCTCTTCTGATTAGGGGGAGATGCTACTTTTTGATGTTCATGAGGCGCTCCTAAGCCAGAATCTTAGGATGCTTGAGCAGACTAGACAAATTAATCTTTTAACGGCAACCTTGAATAATTTGCAGACTCTTCAAACCCGTCCTCCACCTCAACCTGAGGTGGGTTTTGAAATCCTTGATTTACCGATCCCTCGTCCAAGGCCTCTACTTAGAGCATATTACAACCCATCTAATGCACAAGTAGGGCCTAATGTTAGGATACCTATTGGGGAAAATGATCCTGAATTAAAGCCGAATATTATTGGTCTAATCCCTCACTTTCAAGGATTTGCATCCGAGGATCCATTTCAACATATAGAAGATCTAAAGAATTTATCTCAAACTCTTGGAGCTCGAAATCGAAATAAGGAAATCCTACTTATGAAAATGTTCACTTTTAGCCTTAAAGACAAAGTTGCTTATTGGTATAGAACAATTGCAAGACCAATCTCAACTTGGGCTGAACTTGAATCTGCTTTTCTAAAGAAATGCTTTCCAATTGGTCAAACTAATGCTTTAAGTCGAGCTATTACTACTTTCAATCAAAACCAAGGAGAACCAATTCATGAAGTGTCGGAACGTTTTCATGAATTGCAAAGGAAATGCCTACATCATGACACGCCTCATTGGAAACTCATGCACATCTTTTACTATGGTTTACAAGAGGCCATTCGCAATATAGTCGATGACACTTGTGGAGGGAATTTCCTAAATCGCGACGCAGAATCCACCTTAGAATTATATGAAGGGATGGCAGAAAACTCGATCAATAATGCATCAATGTCGCATTTTACGCGGGGCACAAATACAAATCATCAAAATCCGCACAAGGGCATTCACGAGATCGCTAACCCATCTAGCTCAAAGGATTTAGAGATAGTTGCAGAAAAATTGGACAAAATCGATATCGTAGCAAAGTGTTACGAAAGTGGGCATCAGACGTAGTTTAAGACGTCTGGGAAGTGGCTCAGACGTCTGGCCAGACGTCTGGTATTAAATTTTTTCGGCGTACGAGTTCGCGTCTGTGGGCGTGCGCGCGCAGACTGAACCCGTCGCCTTTGTTCTTCGCTTTTCTCTCCCTCCCTGCAGACGACGCCGCTTCTTTTCTCTCTCTCCCTTCTGCCTTTAAATACCACCGCCCTCTCCCTCACTCCACTGCCTTCTCTTCTCCTTCTCCCTGCCAGCGAGAGCACGAGTGAGCGAGTGCGGCAGCAGCCGTTGCTGCGAACGTGCGGGAAGGAGGAGTTGTTGCTAGAGGAAGAAGAAGCTCGACCGCAAGGGTGTGAGCTTGCCGCGGCAGCTAGAGCTGGCCGGCGGGGGAGCAGCGAGAGTGGGGTGTCGCAGTGGAGCTGCTGCAGCTCGGGCAGCAGGCGAACGCGGCGCGGTCGTGCGTCGCGGGCGGAGAGCGAAAAGGGTCTTGATTCTGGGAAAATTTCCCAGAATCAGACGTCTGGACTTACGACCAGACGACGTAGAAGATGTCTGGAGGAAGGTCCAGACGACTGACAGGTACAATATTTTCATACTTCTTCTATTTACGCGTGTACGGCCATGCAGCCGTCCGCGGCGTTCTCTGCGCCTCTTCGTGATGAGAGCGGGTGCATGTGTGCGCAGGTGTTGTTCGGGAGGGCGAGAGGGCTGGCCATCCCACACAGATCAAACATCTGGGCGTAGTGCCAGACGACGGAGAGGAGCTCCAGACGTCCGGGGTGACAATCGGACGTCTGGGAACTAAGAACAAACGATCCAACGGCCTTCTGGACGTCTGAAGGACTGCGCAGACCGAGGTATGGCCTGATCGACATTTTAAGACGTCTGAAGGAAGTTCCAGACGTTTGATTTTGGGCAGACTCGTTGTTTTTTACCCGTTTAGGGTTCGTTCCTAGTCCGTTTTCCGCGTTTCAAGCTTCGTTCTCCCCAGATTTATTTCCTCTACCTGTTTACAGTAATTGTATGCTGTTCTGAGTAACCCCTTGTGTTGGTCCTTGTATTAGGACCCCGTTCCGTTCCGGCTTTGGGGGTTGAGGAGGCACGCAGATTGCCGACCACGCCCCCAGTACTTCCGATTTTGCGGGTAGAGTGGCCTTTCCAATTAATTATCAAAAAAATTATGCAATTGTGAAATAATTAATACAGTCTAGGGCATTGCATGAACCCTAGGGCTGGAAAATTATATTGAATGATAGATCCTAGGGTATTGCATGAATCCTAGGACTGAAAAACTAGATTGAATGATAGATCCTAGGGTATGGCATGAATCCTAGGACTGGAAAACTAGTTGAATATATATACATTGCAGTCTTGGAAAAGTGGAAAGGAAACAATAACTGCCTGTAAATTGATTAATTGCTGCCTATTTAAGAATGAATAATCACTGTTGAGAACATGGGTTATATGGATATAAAGCTGAAACAGTGAAACATAATTTGGTTGAGTTAAAAGAGCATGAACCCTACGGGGAATTAGGAGTAGAACTCCTAGAAAGTGAATGGAATAGAAGTGGGGAAGTGGGCTAGCCCTTGAGTACGAAGTACCAGGGAGAGCAATTATTCCCCTGTTTAGTGTAGAGCGAAGCCAGCCGCCCCAGGGACCCGGGGTTAGGACTGGCCACTTTGTACCAACTTTTGGCCCTCGTGTACACAGTACCGAGGAGAGCTACTAGTGTAAGGAGAGCACTAGCTACCCCACGGGCCCCGGGGTTCTGCTGGCTCTCCTACACCGACTTGGTAGGCCCACTGGGCAAACCAGGGTAGTCAGGAGAGGGTGCACGGACTGTGGTGGGGCAAGACCCCTGTTTGGTTACTGTGGAGGGGTTGGACCCCTGTTACTGAGAGGGCTCTGCCCTATACTGGTTCCGTGCTGTGCTCTGGGTGCACCTGTTAACAGAAACGACTGACCGCGTGCCAGTGTGGGGTAGCTACCCGTGCGTTTATCGGGCGTGCCGTAGTCACCGTTACGTCTGTCAGCGACCTTGGGGTGGTTGACTGAGGGTAGGACCACCACGGGGGACTCTCCCGGCCAGGAGAGCACCACGTGTTACTTCTACTTTTCGGAAAAGACTGAAATCAAGATCGTTCCCATGAGGAACATTCAAGATCAAGAGAAGGATCTGAGAAATAAATCAATCGTGAGTAAATGGAAAAATATAAAGAAAGAAAGTAAAAATATAACAGCTACTGTCCACTCTACTGCTTCTTCTAGCTTTTAGTTGCCACTCTACTCAGCGTTTCGCTGACGTGTCACCCTTGTTACCTTTTCAGGACTAGGTGTTGAGCAGCCAGAGTCGGCGGCTACAGAGGGCGCTGGTCCTAGTAGAGCCCAGTAGTGTTACTTGTAGTACCCACTGTACTTTTCTTTCCATTGTAATGAGTAGTTTATGTTACCCCCGTTGTACCCTCTTTATTGTAAGCTTCATGTTTATGTACATATTTATTTCTCTACTGTTGTGGTGGTGTATACTGCAGTGTTTCTGTTCTTTACTGCTGTATTTTGTTTCTGCTAGTTATATACATGATGAATGTGGTTTATTTTACTGCTCTTTTGGTTACTTTCTCGTTGGACAATTGGATCTTGGGATCAGTCCAGTCGGTCCGATTCGTGTCTCGTAGGGATTCGGGAATCGGGTCGTTACACAAAGCATCTCAACGAGGTCAGAAATACAATGAAGACTCTTACGCCTCTACTTGCTACGAATCCCGCGTATTCACCCGTTTCGCAAATTCCTGCGGGGAGGGAATTTGTGAATAATTTGGATTCTAGAGATCCATCTTCCTTGGGTTTCTATCTACTCCTTCACTAACCCAAGGAGGGACCTTTGTCCCACAATCTTATCCACCCTTTTCCCCACTTTTTCCTGTTGCAGAAAACACGCTCTATCCTCTTGACTTGAATGCCATTCAGGGATACACACCAAGATCAAACCCATATTTAAATTCCTATAATCCAAGATGACGTAATCACCATAATTTCTCTTGGTTTGACCATACACAGAGACCATCATATCCGACTCAGACCAAACAAAACCCACCTACATTGTCGTTTCAACAACACAATGCGAGGCCATTTTACGAGGGTTTACAAAACCCCGTAGGGCCAAATAGAGATTCACAGCTAGGCCAGATTTTGAGAGCTATGACTGAGAGCCAGCGACAAAATGCTGAGGCTCTTGCTGAAGTCCAATGACAATGTTCGGCAGAATTGGCTGATCTTAGGGGTCAAATCATGCTGTTAGCTGAATCTCGTCAGCTAGGGACCCTTCCATCCCAACCAATTCCAAATCCTAGGAATATCCAGCAAAGATAACACCCGAGAGTTCAAAATCCGAATCAGGGACATGTCCATCTTCTTAATCAATCACCCCTTAATCCAAATTTAAATCCAAATTTGAATCCACCTATTTCTAATCTTGATTTTGAATATCCAAATCAACACCAATCAATTGTGAATCAACCATTAATTAATAATCCATCTTTCCAAAGTTCACAAGCATCTTCTTCTTCATCAGCTACTTCTTCTCATGTGGGTATTAACTCTGTTACAACCCGCCATGGAACTTCCACTAGGGATCCTGTTTTTCCAAGGAACTAATCCCAATACCCTAGTACATCTAGATCAACCCCTGTTTCTACACCTGGAAGAGGTGAAGAACCTAATCCCGCAATTCTCGCTAATTTGCGAGATCCGGGTAATACCTCAGTTGAATAGGAAATCCACGTCCCATTCCCAGAAGCTTTGAAGAAGACTAGGAAACAGAAACAACCTGTTACATTAGATGAAGATTTGATTAAAATTTTTGAACAGGTACACATTAATATCCCACTCCTAGATGCTATCAAACATATCCCGACTTACCCAAGATTTCTTAAGGAATTGTGTACTCCTAAGCGTAAGTCGAAGAAAGGAAGCACTATTATACTTTCAGAGCATGTGAGCTCCATTATTTCAAGTACGCTTCTTCCTTTGAAAAAGGACCCAGGATCTCCATTTATTTCCTGTATAATTGGGGGTTAGTGTTTTAATAGAGTCCTCCGAGATTTAGGAGCTTCTATTAACCTTATTCCTTTCTCTTTGGTAAAACACTTTAAAATAGAAAACCTTTAATCTACCAATGTGACTTTACAATTAGCTGATAGATCTATTAAGTCACCTAAAGGAATGTTGGAGGGTGTTATTGTGAGAGTTTGAGATTTTTATTTCCCTGTAGATTTTATTGTTCTTGATATGAAAGTACCCGAACGCATTAAAGACACCCCAATTATATTTGGGGAGAAGGCAATTAAGTTAGATATATTTAGAGCTTCTAGTGGATTGATTGTGAATGGATTGAGGAAATAAAATCAATAGAAGCTTTTGAGGATGACATTAGTTCTTTAGAACTAGAAAGCACATCTTTTGATATCCCATACCCTCAAAGCAACGAAATATTATTGGAATCTCTACTCAATCCCGAATTTGACTTTTTCAATTGCTTTCCCAATTGTGAATCTGAATCACTTTTCACAATTGAAAATCCCACCCCAAATCCTGCTGTTGATTCAACTCCTATGCTTGAATTGAAACTATTGCCTGACAATCTTAAATATGTATATCTCGAATTTGATCAAACATATCCTGTAATAATCAATTCTCATCTATCTAAATCATAAGAATCTAAGTTGATCAAAGTTCTTCGAGATCATAAGAAGGCAATTAGGTAGACTTTACATGATCTCATCGGGATTAGCCCTAATTTTTATACACATCGCATCTATATTGAAGATGGGGCACAACCTTCAAGAGAAGCTCAAAGATGCCTAAACCCTAATTTAAAGGAGGTCGCTAAGAAACAAATAATCAAGTGGCTTGATGCTGATATTATCTATCCTATATCTGATAGCCCTTGGGTCAGTCCAATTCAAGTGGTACCCAAAAAGGTAGGACTCACCATAATCAAAACTGAATTTGGAGAAACCATTCCCACATGAATTGCAAATTCATTACGGGTTTGTATTGATTATCGTAAGCTGAATACCGTTACAAAGAAGGACCATTTTCCTTTACCATTCATTGATCAGATCCTTGAGAGATTAGCTGGTAATAGGTTCTTCTGCTTTTTAGATGGTTACTATGGATATAATCAAGTTGCAATTTATCCCGAAGATCAAGAGAAAATGACTTTCACATACCCCTTCGGAACCTTTGCTTTCCGAAGAATGCCATTTGGGCTTTGCAACGCACCCGCAACTTTTCAGCGTTGGATGTTAGCCATTTTTATTGAAATGGTGGGTGAATATATGGAGGTTTGTATGGATGATTTTTCAGTCTTCGGAGAGACATTTGATATTTTCTTGGATAATTTGTTGAAGGTTCTAAAAAAATGCATTGAGGTAAATGTAACGACCCGATTCCCGAATCCCTGCAAGACACAAGAATCGGACCGACTTGACTAATATGAAGACCAGTCGTCCAACGAGAAAGTAACCAAAAGAGCAGTAAAATAAATCACATTCAACATGTATATAACAAGAAGTAACAAAATACAGCAGTAGAGAAAAGAAATACTACAGTATACACCACCACAACAGTAGAGAAAAAAACATACACATAACATGAAGCTTACATTAAAGAGAGTACAAGGAGTACAGAAAACTACTTACTACAGCGGAAAGAAAAGTACAGTAGATACTACAGGTAACACTACTGGACCCAACTAGGCTCAGCGCCCTCTGCAGCCGCTGACTCTGGTTGCTCAACACCTGGTCCTGAAAAGGAAACAAGGGTGACACGTCAGCGAAACGCTGAGTAGAGTGGCAACTAAAAGCTAGAAGAAGTAGAGTAGACAGTAGCTGTTATATTTTTACTTTCTTCCTTTATACTTTTCCATTTATTCACTATTGATTTATTTCTCAGATCCTTCTCTTGATCTTGAATGTTCCTCGTGGGAACGATCTTGATTGCAGTCTTTCCCGAAAAGTAGAAGTAACACGTGGTGCTCTCCTGGCCGGGAGAGTCCCCCGTGGTGGTCCTACCCTCAGTCAACCACCCCAAGGTCGCGGTCAGACGTAACGGTGACTACGGCACGCTCGATAAACGCACGGGTAGCCACCCCGCACTGGCACGCGGTCAGTCGTTTCCGTTAACGAGTGCGCCCAAAGCACAGCACGGAACCAGTATAGGGCAGAGCCCTCTCAGTAACAGGGGTCCAACCCCTCCACAGTAACCAAGCAGGGGTCTTGCCCCTCCACAGTCCGCGCACCCTCGCATGACTACCCTGGTTTATCCAGTGGGCCTAACAAGTCGGTGTAGGAGAGCTAGCAGAACCCCGGGGCCCGTGGGGTAGCTAGTGCTCTCCCTACACTAGTAGCTCTCCTCGGTACTGTGTACACGAGGGCCAAAAGTCGATACAAAGTGGCTAGTCCTAACCCCTGGTCCCTGGGGCGGCTAGCTCCGCTCTGCACTAAACAGGGGGAACAGTTGCTCTCCTTGGTACTCCATACTCAAGGGTCAGCTCACTTCCCCAATTCTATTTCATTCACTTTCCAGGAGTTCTACTCCTAATTCCCCGTAGGGTTCAGGCTCTTTTAACTCAGCCAATTTAGGTTTCACTGTTCCAGGTTTATGTCCATACAATTCATGTTCTCAACCGTATTCATTCATTCTTAACAGGCAGCTGTTAACCAATTTATAGGCTGTTATCATTTCCTTTCCACTTTTCCAAGACTGCAATGTATATATTCAACTAGTTTTTCAGTCCTAGGATTCATACCATACCCTAGGATCTATCATTCAATCTACTTTTCCAGTCCTAGAATTCATGCAATACACTAGGATCTACCATTAAATTTAATTTCTTAGTCTTAGGGTTCATGCAATGCCATAGACTCTATCAATTGTTTCATAATTGTACAAATTTTGCTAAATAATTTAAAGGGCCACTCTACTCGCGAAACTGGGAGTACTGGGGGCGTGGTCGGCAATCCCGCGCGCCTCCGCAACCCCCATAGCCGCAACGAAACGGGGCCCTAACACAAGGATCAATCACAAGGAGTTTATCGGAATAGTATACAATTACTGTAAACAAGTAGAGGAAATAAATATGGAAAGAACGTAACTCGAAACGTGGAAAACTAACTCAGAACGAGCCTTAAACGGGTCAAAAACAATGAATCTGTCCAAAATCAGACGTCTGGAACCTCTTCCAGATGTCTTAAAAGTTCGATCATGCCATACCTTGTTCTGCGCAGTACTTCAGACGTCCAGAAGCTCGCTGGATCATCTGAAGTCAGTTTCCAGACGTCCGATCGTCACCCAGGATGTCTGGAGGTCCTCTCCATCGTCTGGTACTGTGGCCAGACATCTGGTCCGCGTGGGATGGCGGGCCCTCGCACCCTCCCGAACAACACCTGTGCACACACGCATCCGCTCTCATCACAAAGAGGCGCAGAGAACGCGGCGGACGGCTGCATGGCCTTACATGCGTAAATAGAAGGTAGGAAAAATATAGTACCTGTCAGATGTCTGGACCGTCCTCCAGACGACTTCAGCGTTGTCTGGATGTAAGTCCAGACGTCTGATTTTGGGAAATTTTCCTAGAATCAGGACCCGGTTCGCTCTCTGCCCCCGAAGCATGGCCGCGCCGCGTCTGCCTGCTGCCCGAGCTGCAGCAGCCCCTCCGCGACACCCCACACTTGCTGCTCCGCCGGCTGGCTCTAGCTGCCCCAGCAAGCTCGTACCCTCGCGGTCGAGCTCCTTCATCTCGCAACTCACCTTCCCGCACGCTCGCTGCGGCCGTTGCTATCGCAGTCGCTCACTCGCTCGCTCGTGCTCTCGCTGGCAGGGAGAAGGAGAAGAGGAAGGCGGATGGAGTGAGGGTGAGGGAGAGGGGAGCGCTATTTGAAGGCAGCGCCGGGAGAGAGAGAAGAGAAGCGGCGTCATCTGCACGGAGGGAGAGAAAGAGCGGAACGAAGGCGGCGGGTTCAATCTGTGCGTGCACGTGCGCAGACGCGAACCCGTACTCCGAAAAAAATTAAATACCAGACGTCTGGGAAGGGTTCTAGACGTCTGGGCCACTTCCCAGACGTCTTAAACATGTCAGATGCCCCTGTTCGTAACAGTAAACCTTGTCCTTAGTTGGGAGAAGAGCCATTTTATGATTCCAGAGGGCATAGTACTCGGTCATTGCATATTTGAGCGGGGTATCCAATTAGATCGAGCCAAGATCAATCAAATTGCAAATCTTCCAATCCCTGACTTGATCAAAGGCATTAGATCATTTCTCGGGCATGTGGGATTTTATAGGAGATTCATCCTTGATTTTTCAAAAATTGCTCGACCACTCACAAACCTCCTCACAAAGGATGCGATTTTTGAGATGAATGAGGAGCGTATTTTAGCATTTAAAACTTTGAGAGACAGAGTTACATAGACTCCAATTTTGCAACCACCTAATTGAGATTTACCATTTAAAATCATGTGTGATGCATCAGATTATGCAATAAGAGCTATTTTGGGACAAAAAATTTAGAAGAATCCGGTGGTAATTTACTATGCTAATAAAACATTGAATGAGACACAAAGGAATTACACAGTTACAGAGAAAGAGTTACTAGTAATAGCATTTGGATTAGAAAAATTCAGATTTTACAAACTCGAATCTCAAATCATAATGTACTCTGATCACTCAGCTATCCGACACCCTCTATGATGAACGTGACATCAGACGGGTTTTTAAGACGTCTGGGAAGTGGCCCAGACGTCTGGTAATAAATTTTTTCAGCATACGGGGTTGCGTTTGCGCGCGTGCGCACGCAGACTGCACCCGCCGCTTTCGTTCTTCTTTCCCTCTCTCTTCCTGCAGACGCGCTGCCCTTTCCTCTCTCTCCGCGCGTGGCCTTATAAAATACCCTCGACCTCTCCCTTACCCTCATCTCCTCCGCCTTTTCCTTCTCCTTCTCCCTGCCAGTGCGAGAGCGCGAGCGAGTGAGCAGCAGCAGCAGCGGGCGCGGCGAGCGTGGGGGAGGGAGCGCTGCGAGCGGAAGGAAGAAGCTCGACCGCGAGGGTTCGAGCTTGCCGGGGCAGCTAGAGCCACCCGGTGGGGGAGCGGCGGGTGTGGGGTGTCGCGGAGGGAGCTGCTGCAGCTCGGGCAGCAAGCAGACGGGGCGCGGCCGTGCGTCGCGGGCGGAGAGTGAATCAGGTTCTGGTTCTGGAAAATTTTCCAGAATCAGACATCTGGACTTACGTCCAGACGACATTCAAGACGTCTGGAGGGCCGTCAAGACGTCAAACAGGTAAGATATTTCATCTTCTCCCTTTTTCCCGTGTACGGCCATGCAGCCGTCCGCCGCGACTTCGTCTGTGCTTCGTCGTGCTGAGAACAGGTGTGTGTGTGCGCAGGTTCTGCTCAGGAGGGCTCGCCATCCCACGCGGATCAGACGGCTGGCCGCAGTGCCAGACGACGGGGAGGACTTCCAGACATCCGGGGTGATAATCGGACGTCTGGGAACCATGGTCAGACGTTCCAGCGGGCTTCTGAACATCTGAAGGACTGCGCAAAACTAAGGTACGATTGATCAACCTTTTAAGATGTCTGGAACCTCTTCCAGACGTCTGATTTTGGACAGTTTCGTCGTTTTTGACCCATTTAGCACCCGTTCGGAGTCCGTTTTCCGCGTTTCGAGTTGCGTTCTTTCTAGAATAAATTCCTCTACCCGTTTATAATAATTGTATACTATTCTGAGAAACTCCTTGTGATTGATCCTTGTATTAGGATCCCGTTCCGTTGCAGTCTTAGGGGTTACGGAGGCTTGCGGGATTGCTGACCACGCCCCCAGTACTCCCGGTTTCGCTGGTAGAGTGGCTTTTAATTTATTTAACATAATTTGTTACGATTGTAGAACAATTAATAGAGTCTAGGGCATTGCATGAATCGTAGGACTGGAAAACTAGATTGAATGATAGATCCTAAGGTATTGCATGAATCCTAGGATTGGAAAAATATATTGAATGATAGATCCTAAGGTACGACATGAATCCTAGGACTGGAAAACTAGTGGAATATATAAATATTGCAGTCTTGGTGAAGTGGAAAGGAAATAATAGCTGCCTGTTATGAATGAATAAATATGATTGAGAATATGGATTGTATGAACGTAAAACTGGAACGGTGAAACCTAAAATGGCCAAACAAAAAGAACACGAACCCTACGGGGAATTAGGAGTAGAACTCTTGGAAAAGAGAATAGAAGGGAACTGAGAAAGTGAAACGTGGAAGTGTGTTGTCTCTCGGGTACGTGGTACCAAAGAGAGCACACATTACCTCTTAGTGTAGAGGGGAGCTTGCCGCCCTCAGGTTGAGACCGGGGTGGGTTTGGCCACTATACACCGACTTGCTGGCCCTCGCGTACGCAGTACCGAGGAGAGCTATTAGTGTAGGGAGAACACTAGCTACCCCACGGGCCCCGGGGTTCTGCTAGTGTAACGACCCGATTCCCGAGTCCCTACGAGACACGAGAACCGGACCGACTCAACTAATCCCAAGACCTAGTCGTCCAACGAGGAAGTAACCAAAAGAGCAGTAAAATAAACCACATTCAACATGAAATATAACTAGCAGTAACAAAATACAGCAGTAAGAAAAAGAACTACCACAACATGTACCACCACAACAGTAGAACATTTAACATAACATGAACTACAAGTAAAGAAAAGTACAGAGAGTAACAAGAACTACTCACTACAGTGGAACAAAAAGGGACACAAAAGAACAGTGGTAACTCTACTGGACCATACTCGGCCCAGCGTCCTTCGCAGCCGCTGACCCTGGCTACTCAACACCTGGTCCTGAAAAGTGGCCTTGCCCCTCCACAGTCCGTGTAACGACCCGATTCCCGAGTCCTTACGAGACACGAGAACCGGACCGACTCGACTAATCCCAAGACCTAGTCGTCCAACGAGGAAGTTATAGGTTTGGCCCTACTAGGAGGGGTGACGTAATAAATGCGGAAATAAAATATAAAGCAATCTCACAAAAAATCAATCACACAAGTACACAAAGATTTTTAGGTGGAAACCCAAACCGGGTGACAACCACCACCTAACCCTCTCGAGTTAGGATTTTCTGATCAATCTAATTGATCAAATCCACTAACCGAATCACTTTAAAACGAGGGTGATTCAACCTCAGTACAACCACGCTACAAGTACGAGGGTAGCGTTCCTCAACCCCTTCTCTCCACGAGAAGGATTTTGTCCCACGAAGGAGACGGGAATTCGCAAAGCGAATACCCAACCAAAAGACAAAGATAAAATAAAACAAGTAATCCTATAGAGCCAACAAAGTAATTTAAACCTAGCTTCTATAGGAAATAGGAAACTCCCCTTTGCAAGGAGTGCGTCGAGTTGATGACGCGGTGCGTGTGCCACGCGATGGCGCAATGTCGCTCTCGTAGACAACGGTGGGAGAGTGGGTGCGCGAAGGGAATTTAGCTCTCTAGGTGATGGAACTTAAGCTTGGAGAGCAAGATCTTTTCTTGGACAAAAGGGTAGAAAGTATGTTGCTTAGGTGTATCCAAGTGTATGTTATGTTTCTCTTTGTGTATCATGGTGTGTAAAGGCTCCCCTCTATTTATAGAGGCCTTAGGAAGGCTTTGGAAGCCTTAGGAAAGGTTCTATAGCCGTTGGGAATAAAGCCCAAGAGAATCAGCCCGAAATCAGGAACAATCATTGTTCAGACAGGCTTATCAGACGTCTAATTCTGACATCAGACGTCTGGAACGCCACTTTTAAGATGTCTCATTTAAAGGTCAGACGTCTGATCCTTTGCGGGTTTCCTCCTGACTTGAATCAGATCTAAACAAGGTTTTTGCGCAAGTCCATCAGACGACATACAGGACGTCTGGCACTATGTATGGACGTCTGGAAACCTACTTTTACTGTGGGAATTGATTTCCAAACGTTGCAACGGTTGGAAAATCTCTGAGAAGAGATTTTGAGTCAGCCGAGGCAAAACGGTCAATTATCAGACGTCTGGAAATGCCTAAGGACGTCTGATAAGGCTCTAACGGTCATATTCTGCAATGTCTGCTAAGCTAGCCAACAATCCACTATCTGGACGTCTGGCAAGTCCATCAGACGTCACCTAAGACGTCTGGTCTAAGGTCTGGACGTATGATTTCATCAGACAGAACTAACTATGTCCAGCCTAACAGTTATCAGACGTCTGAAACAACAGTCGGACGTCTTAAAATACATTATCAGACGTCTGATTTTGGAATTAGACGTCTGGAAGTGCTGTTTGAGCCCTATATTGGTTTTCTAAGTATTTTACAGAAAACCTAAGTATCCTAGGGTTGTGCCGGTGTTCCTAGGACTACTGTTAGGGTACTTTGAGACTCTTTAACAATATTCTAAAGAAAATAAAAAGAGCAAGAAAATAAAGACAAGAGATACAAGAAATGATTAAAAAGAATCTATCCTATTCTTCTTGTCTTCTATCTTCAATCTGTTGCTCCACGTGAACCTCCTCTATTTTCCGTTAAGCTCCTCCAATCCGTCCTGGATGCGAGCTCGAACTCCGTTTAAGCACGTCTACATTTGCAATTGACCTGAAATCTAGGACTCAAATTGCAAATGTTAAATAACATGTGTTTTGTTATCATCAAAATAAATGATCGTGGTGCTCTAGCACCAACAGAAGTAACCAAAAGAGCAGTAAAATAAACCACATTCAACATGAAATATAACTAGCAGTAACAAAATACAGCAGTAAGAAAAAGAACTACTACAGCATGTATCACCACAACAGCAGAACAACATTTATAACATAACATGAACTACGAGTAAAGAAAAGTATAGAGAGTAACAAGAACTACTCACTACAGTGGAACAAAAAGGGCACAAAGAACAGTGGTAACTCTACTGGACCCTAATCGGCCCAGCATCCTCTGCAGCCGCTGACTCTGGCTGCTCAACACCTGGTCCTGAAAGGTAACGAGTGTAACACGTCAGCGAAAACGCTTCGTAGAGTGGCAGCTAAAACTAAAGAAGCAGTAAAGTGTACAGTAGATGTTTTATTTTCTTTCTTCCTTTATTTACGTTTTTCTATTGTTTCACAATTATATATATTTCTCAGATCCTTCACTTGATCTCGAATGTTCCTCGTGGGAACGATCTTGATTGTAGTATTTTCCGAACAGTAGAAGTAACACGTGGTGCTCTCCTAGCCGGGAGAGTCCCCCGTGGTGATCCTACTCTTAGTCAACCACCCCAAGTCACTGACAGACGTAACGGTGACTACGGCACGTGCGGTAAACGCACGGGTAGCTACCCCGCACTGGCACGCAATCAGTCGTTTCCGTTAACGGGTGAGCCCAAAGCGCAGCACGGAACCAGTATAAGGCAGAGCCCTCTCAATAACAGGGGTCCAACCCCTCCACAGTAACCAAACAGGGGCCTTGCCCCTCCACAGTCCGCGCACCCTCGCCTGACTACCCTGGTTTGCCCAGTGGGCCTAACAAGTCGGTGTAGGTGAGCTAGCAGAACCCCGGGACCCGTGGGGTAGCTAGTACTCGCCCTACACTAGTAGCTCTCCTCGGTACTGTGTACACGAGGGCCAACAAGTCGGTACAAAGTGGCCAGACCTAACCCCGGGTCCCTGGGGTGGCTGGCTCTGCTCAGCACTAAGTAGGTAACAGGTGCTTCCCCTGGCACTACGTACCCAAGAGACAACGCACCTCCACATCTTTCCTTCTCAGTTCCATTTCATTCTCTTTCCAGGAGTTCTACTCCTAACTGCCCGAAGGGTTCCAGCTCTTTTAACTCAGCACATTCAGGTTTCACCCTTTTTCAGTTTTACGTTCATACAACTCATGTTCTCAATCATGTTTATTTATTCATAACAGGCAGCTGCTAAATCAATTCACAGGCAGCTATTTGTTCCTTTCCGCTTTTCCAAGGCTGCAGTATTCATATATTCCACTAGTTTTCCCATCCTAGGATTCATGCCATACCCTAGGATCTATCATACAATCTACTTTTCCAACCCTAGGATTCATGCAACACCCTAGGATCTATAATTCAATCTAGTTTCTCATTCCTAGGATTCATGCAACGTCCTAGGTTCTATTTATGGTTCCATAGTTTAACAAATTATGCTAATAAACTTAAAAGCGACTCTACCAGTTACAACAGGAATACTGGGGGCGTGGTAGGGAATCCCGCGTGCCTCCGCAACCCCCAAGACTGAAATGGAACGAGGTCCTATCACAAGGATCAAACACAAGGAGTTTCTCAAAACAGTATATAATTACTGTAGACGGGTAGAGGATTTAATTCCGAAAAGAACGCAACTAATAACGCGGAAAACGGACTCCGAACGGGCCCTAAACGGGTCAAAAACGACGAAACAGTGTAAAATCAGACGTCTGGAACCTCTTCCAGACGTCTTAAAAAGTGGTTCAGAGGATACCTTCTCTCTGTGTAGTCTCTCAGACATCCAGAAGCCTGCGGGGGCATCTGGCCTAGTTCCCAGACATCCGATGGTCACCCCGGACGTCTGGAAGTCTTTCCCGTCGTCTGGCACTGCAGTCAGACGTTTGATTCGCGTTGGATGGCGAACCTCAGAACCTGCGCGTACCCATTCCTCGCTCTCAGTATGGACGGTCAAAGAAAAGGAGGAAGTACGAAAATAACTTACCTTTCAGACGTCTGGAAAGTCCTCCAGACGTCTTCCTCGTCGTCTGGTTGGAAACCCAGACGTCTGATTCTGGAAAAACTTCCAGAATCGGAGCGCTACTTGCCCTCCGCCCGAGACGCACGGCCGCGCCGCCTCGTCCGCCTGTTGCTCGAGCTACAGCAGACCTCCCGCGTCACTCCATGCTCGCTGCGCCCCCGCCGGCCGGCTCTAGCAGCCCCGGCAAGCTCGCACCCTCACGGTCGAGCGCCTCCTCCCCCACGCAACACCTCCTCACGCACTCGCCGCAGCTGCCGCCGCCGCCGCTTGCTCACTCTCGCACTGGCTGGAAGAAGAAGAGGGCGAAGGAGATGAGAGTGAGGGGGAGGGCGAGGCCCTTTCAAAGCCGCGCGGGGAGAGAGAAAGAGGACGGTAGCGTTGCGCCTGCGGAGGAGAGAGGGGAAAAGGCGTCCCAGGTCTGCGCGTGCAGGTGCACAAACGAAATCGTGCGTGCCGCAGAAAATCAAATCCCAGACATCTGGAAAGGGTTCCAGACATCTGGTCAGACGTCTGGGACACCTCCCAGACATCTTAAAAGACGTTTTGAAGTTGCGTTCGTAACAGTCCGCGCACCCTCGCCTGACTACCCTGGTTTGCCCAGTGGGCCTAACAAGTCGGTCTAGGTGAGCTAGCGGAACCCCGGGGCCCGTGGGGTAGCTAGTACTCGCCCTACACTAGTAGCTCTCCTCGGTACTGGGTACACGAGGGCCAACAAGTCGGTACAAAGTGGCCAGACCTAACCCCGGGTCCCTGGGGCGGCTGGCTCCGCTCTGCACTAAGCATGTAACAGGTGCTTCCCCTGGCACTACGTACCCAAGAGACAACGCACCTCCACATCTTTCCTTTTCAGTTCCATTTCATTCTCTTTCCAGGAGTTCTACTCCTAATTCCCCGTAGGGTTCCAGCTCTTTTAACTCAGCACATTCAGGTTTCACCTTTCCAGTTTCACGTTCATACAACCCATATTCTCTATCATGTTCATTTATTCATAATAGGCAGCTGTTGAACCAATTTATAGGCAGCTATTATTTCCTTCCAACATTTTCCAATACTGCAATATGTATGTTCATTTCGCTAGTTTTCCAATCCTAGGATTCATGCCGCACCCTAAGATCTATCATTCAATCTAGTTTTCCAGCCTTAGGATTCATGCAACACCCTAGGATCTATCATTCAATCTGGTTTCCCATTCCTAGGATTCATGCATTGCCCTAGGTTCTATAAATTGTTCCATAATTGTAACAAATTATGTTAATAATTTCTAAAGCCACTCTACCAGTTACAACGGGAGTACTGGGGGCGTGGTCGGGAATCCCTTGTGCCTCCGTAACCCCCGAGACTGCAATGGAACGGGGTCCTATCACAAGGATCAACACAAGGAGTTTCTCAAAACAGTATGTAACTATTGTAGACGAATACAGGATTTAATTCCGAAAAGAATGCAACTTGAAACGCGGAAAACGGACTCCGAACGGGCCCTAAACGGGTCGAAAATTACGAAACAGTGCAAAATCAGACGTCTGGAACCTCTTCCAAACGTCTTAAAATGAGGATCAGATGGTACATTCGCTCTGTCTAGTCTCTCAAACCTCCAGAAGCCTGCGGGGGCGTCTGGCCTAGTTCCCTGACGTCCGATGGTCACTCCGGACGTCTGGAAGTCTTTCCCGTCATCTGGCACTGCAGCCAGACGTCTGATTCGCGTTGGATGGCGAATCTCAGAACCTGCGCGTACGCATTCCTCGCTCTCAGTACGAACGGTCGAAGAAAAGGAGGAAGTACGAAAATAACTTACCTTTCAGACGTCTGGACAGTCCTCCAAACGTCTTCCCCGTCGTCTGGTTGGAAACCCAAACGTCTGATTCTGGAAAAACTTCCAGAATCAGAGCGCTACTCGCCCTCCGCCCGCAACGCACGGCCGCGCTGCGCCTCGTCCGCCTGCTGCTCGAGCTGCAGCAGACCTCCCGCGTCACTCCGTGCCCACTGCACCCCTGCCGGCTAGCTCTCGCTGCCCCGGCAAGCTCGAGCCCTCACGGCCGAGCGCATCCTCCCTCGCGCAGCACCTCCTCCCGCACTCACCGCGGCTGTCGCTGCCGCCGCTCGCACTCGCTAGAAGAAGGAGGAGCGGAGGTGATGAGAGTGAGGGAGAGGGCGAGGCTTTTTAAAGCCGCGCGGGGAGAGGGAGAGAACGCAGACTGCGGTCGCAGGAGAGAGGGAAAAAGAGAGAGATGCGGCGGTTGCGGGTCTGCGCGCGCCTGCGCGCAGACGCAGCCCCGCGTGCCACCCAAATAAAATGCTAGACGTCTGGGCCACCTCCCAGACGTTTTAAAAAAATGTCTTGGAATGCGTTCGTAATAGCTAGCCTCCTACTGGTTCCGTGCTGTGTTTTGAGCACACCGAGTAACGGGAATGACTGACCGTGTGCCAGTGTGGGGTAGCTATCCGTGCGCTTATCGCGCGTGCCGTAGTCACCGTTACGCCTGTCAGCGACCCTGGGGTGGTTGATTGAGGGTAGGACCACCACGGGGGACTCTCCCGGCCAGGAGAGCTCCACGTGTTACTTCTACTTTTCGGAAAAGACTGCAATCAAGATCGTTCCCACGAGGAACATTCGAGATCAAGTGAAGAATCTGAGAAATAAATCAATCGTGAAATAATAGAAAGACGTAAATAAAGAAAGTAAAAATATAGCAGCTACTGTACACTCTACTGCTTCTTTATCTTTTAGTTGCCACTCTACTCAGCGTTTCGCTGACGTGTACCCTCGTTACTTTTCGGGACCGGGTGTTGAGCAGCAAGGGTCAGCGGCTGCAGAGGACGCTGGGCCTAGTAGGGTCCAGTAGGGTTACTTGTTGTGCTTTCTGTACTTTTCTTCCACTATAGTGAGTAGTTTCTTTGTTACTCTCTGTACTTTATCAAAACTTTATGTGATGTACATGTTTATTTCCTTTCTGTTGTGGTGGTGTATACTGGAGTGTTTCCTTTTCTTACTACTGTATTTTGTTACTGCTAGTTATATTCATGCTGAATGTGGTTTATTTTACTGCTCTTTTGGTTACTTTCTCATTGGACGACTAGGTCTTGGGATTAGTTAAGTCGGTCCGATTCTCGTGTCTCGTAGGGATTCGGGAATCGGGTCGTTACACCTTCTATCTAAGAAGGACACGAAACCTAGGTTAATCAAATGGATCTTGCTTTTGCAAGAATTTGACCTAGAAATTCGTGATAAGGCAGGTAGCCAAAATATTGTTGCAGATCATCTTTCCTGTCTTCCTTCTGATACAATTGAATCATCTCCACCAATCACAGAACACTTCCCTGATGAACATCTTTTGACCATATCCACAGATCTTCCTTAGTATGCAGATATTGTTAATTATTTGGTTACACATCAATTCCCATCCGAGTGGGACGGGAATTGCAAATCACGACTCAAAGTAGAAGCCGAATACTATTTTTGGGAAGATCCATATCTTTTTAGACTCTGTAATGATCAAATCATTAGGCGTTGTGTCACCTCCTCTGAGATTGATTCTATCCTATCTTTTTGTCATGACCAGGCCTGTGGTGGTCACTTTTCTGGTAGAAAGACCATTGCAAAAGTTTTGCAATGCGGGTTTTATTGGCCCACATTATTTGCTGATTCTCAGACTTATTGTAAGGCATGTAGTCGCTGTCAAACACTTGGTGGCATGTCACGAAAAAACATGATGCCTTTGAACCCGATTATAGTCTATGAAATCTTTGACATTTGGGGCATAGATTTTATGGGTCTGCTTCTATCCTCTTTTGGATTCCACTATATTTTACTTATTGTAGATTATGTTTCTCGTTGGATTGAAGCCATACCCACATGCACAAACGACCATCGAGTTGTCATTCCTTTTATACAGAGTCACATTTTCGCTCGTTTTGGGGTACCTCGTGCTATCATTTCTGACGGCGGTTCATATTTTATTAACGCCTAGTTTAAAACTTTACTTAGAAAATATGGGGTTACATATCGTATTTCTACACCTTATCATCCCCAGACTAATGGGCAAATCGAGGTCTCTAAACGGGAGATCAAAAAGATCCTTCAAATGACAATCCGACCCGATAGGAAGGATTGGTCTTCACGTTTAGACGAGGCTTTGTGCGTTTATAGGACTACTCACAAGACACCAATAGGCATGTCACCGTACAGACTTGTTTACGAGAAACCCTGTCATCTTCCCGTAGAAATTGAACACAAGGCCTATTGGGCAATTAAAGCCTGTAATTTAGACCTCGTGAAGGCTGGTGAAAATCGTAGGTTACAACTTAGCGAACTTGAGGAATTATGTCCTGATTCTTATGAGAGTTCAAAGCTGTATGAGGAGAAACTTAATGCCTTCCACGACAAATTCATTTCCCGCAAATCCTTTGCACCTGGTCAGAAGATGTTGTTATTTGATGCCTGTTTAAAGCTCTTCCCTGGTAAACCTAGGTCCAAATGGCAAGGGCCATTTGTTGTAGTTAGAGTCTTTGACAACGGAGCTGTCGAAATCATTGAGCCCAACAAGGATCAACCCTTCAAAGTCAATTGTCAACGTTTAAAACCTTTCTTGGAATCACATCATTTGGGTCTTGTTGGAGAATGTTACATGCTCCATTAGGGTTTTTGTATTACTATCCATCCACCACATTAAGTCATTTACATGCAATTTAATTTAAAGAAATAAGTAAGTAACTAATTATTCATTTTCATTTATCTCAACTAGGTGTTTCTGTTTCATTTATTGTAATAAGGATCCACAACATTTCTTAATCATCTTGTTCCCTAAGGGAACGATCTTGATTGCAGTTTATTCTTTGATGTAGATGTACACATGGCACTCTCCTGGTCGGGAGAGACCTTGTAGTAGTCCTACACCCGGTCTACCACTCCGAGGTCACAGTAGCGACGTAATAGAGACTACAGCACATGCGATAAGCGCACGAGTAGCTACCCCACAATGACACACGATCAATCGTTTCTGCTAGTGGGTATGCCCAAACGTACAACACAGAACAAAACAAGGTTCTCGCCCCTCAACAGTTTGCACACCCTCGCCCGACTATTTCGGTTTGCCCAGCGAGCCTAACAAGAGTCGGTGTAGGGTGGCCAGTCCTAACCCCGAACCCCATGGGGCGGCTGGCTCCCCCCTACACTAAAGTAACCAGAGTCGATGTAGGGGGTCATTCCTAACCCTGGGTCACAACCCAAGGGTGGCTAGCTCCACCCTACACTAAAGTGACGGTAACTCTCCTCGGTATCGCGTACATGAGGGCCAGCTCACTTCCCATGCAAAAGGGATAGTTGCTTTCCACAGTACCGTGTACTCAAGGGCCAGCTCACTTCCCTCCTACATACGATATTCATTCCATACACGCGAGTTCCTTTCTAGTTCCCTGTAGGGTTCGTACATAGACTTTCTCATTTCTACAACCGATTCATTAAATGCATACAGAAAGCTTAAGATTTTACAATCGATTATTCAGTACACCGCAGATATTTTCATTCATGTCATAGTTCATTAAATGTGGTACATGCAGCTCATGGTTTACTATTTTCAGTAAACATCACAACAATTTAATCATTTAATACAAGCGCATTCATCTCTTTCACCTCAAGTGTTCATTTTACAACTTAGGGTTCAAGCGAATATTTCTTAAGTAGCATGCATTTATCTTTTTCAGCCATAGGTATCATCTCATAACATAGGGTCCAATCAAATATTTCTAAAGCATGCAATTTAATTATTAATTATGGGATTAGAGAGAAAACCACTCGACCGAGATACACGGGTGGAATGGGGGCTCAAATCGTAGATCCTGTCGTCTTCACGGGCCCCACATAGTCAATTAGCTAGAGACCAATAAAATTGACCAAACACTTCAAACGGGTTCAAAATAGTATACGAGTGACACTAACACGTAGAGAAATTCGAACGGAAACCAACGATACTTCGTTTGTGCAAAATCGAGTCCGTTTGGGCCCTGAACGGGCCAAAAGCGTGCATACTAACTAAAATCAAACATTTGGGACTAGACCCAGACGTCTTAAATGACCTCAGAATATCACCTTACTTTCCTGCGGCTTCCTCAGGCATCCGAACCCCTCATCAATCGTTTGAAGGAGATCCCAGACGTCTGATACTCCCTCCAGTCGTCTGGGAGTGTAGTCAGACGTCTGGAACTGTCTCCAGATGTCTTAAAGCACCTCGAAGGGCGTGCCATGCACCTTTTCCATGTCCTGTACCTGCACATGCACACAGGTTTAAAAACACAACAAGTAAAAAGGTTAAGTACATGCATGCAGGCACGTACAAAAGACATACATCGGCACTCTACGTGCTGTCATACGTCTGGCGCTAACTCCGAACGTCCTGAGTCTCCTCCAGTCGTCTAGATGGAGTTCCAGACATCTGATGTTGCGGAAAAATGTTTCCACAGTACGCCTTGCGAACTTCTCCTCGCACTCCTCTCTACCCTCAATGACCGCAATAGCTCCTCTAGCGGCTGCAGGAGGTCGTGAAGCTCCTCTCCACGAGCTCCCTCGGCAGCACCTCCTCTCCCGAGCCCCTCGCTCCTTCGATCGACTCCACTCCCACGCTCTCTGTTACGAAAGCAGCTTCAAAACGTCTTTTAAGATGTCTGGGAGGTGGCCCAGACGTCTGGGATTTAATTTCTGCGGCACAGTGGATTTCGTTTGCGAGCCTGCGCGCGCAGACCTGCCCTCTTTTTCCCTCTTCTCCTGCGGGCGCAGGCTACGCCCCTCTCTCTCGCTCTCTCTCTCCCGCGGGACTTTAAAAGGGCCCTCACCCTCTCCCTCACTCTCATCTCCTCCGCTCCCTTCTTCTTCTTCTAGCTGGTGCAAGAGTGAGTGAGTGGCGGCCGGCGGGGGAGCCGCGTGAGTGGAGCGTCGTTGGAGAGCTACTGCAGTTCGAGCAGCAGGCGAATGAGGCGCGGCGCGGCCGTGCGTCGCGGGCGGAGAGCGAGTCGAGCCCTGATTCTGGTAATTTTTCCAGAATCAGACGTCTGGGCTTCCAACTAGACGACAGTGGAGACGTCTGGCAAGTTCTGAAATTCTCCATCTAAAGCGAATCAGACGTCTGGCCGCAGTGCCAGACGACGGGAAGGACTTCCAGACGTCCAGGGTGACCATCAGACGTCTGGGAACTAGGCCAGACGCCCCCGCAGGCTTCTGGACGTCTGAGAGACTACGCAGAACAAAGGTACCATCTGACCCACATTTTAAGACGTCTGGAAGAGGTTCCAGATGTCTGATTTTGGACTGTTTCGTCATTTTCGTCCCGTTTAGGGCCCGTTCGAAGTCCGTTTTCCACATTTCGAGTGGCATTTTTTTCGGAATAAAATCCTCTACCCGTCTACAGTAATTATATACTATTCTGAGAAACCCCTTGTGTTTGATCTTTGTGTTAGGACCCCGTTCCATTGCAGTCTCGGGGGTTGCGGAGGCGCGCGGGATTTCCGACCACGCCCCCAGTACTTCCGTTGTAGCTGGTAGATTGGCTTTAAGATTCATTAACATAATTTGTTACAATTATGGAACAATTATTAGAACCTAGGGCATTGCATGAATCCTAGGAATGAGAAACCTGATTGAATGATAGATCCTAGGGTATTGCATAAATCCTATGGTTGGAAAACTAGATTGAATGATAGATCCTAGGGTACGGCATGAATCCTAGGATTGGAAAACTAGTGAAATGAATATAGATATTGCAGTCTTGGAAACTGTGGAAAGGAAATAATAGCTTCATGTGAATTGATTTTAATAGCTGCCCGTTATGAATAAATGAACATGTTTGAGAATATGGGTACGAACGTGAAACTGAAAGGGTGAAACCTGAATGTGCTGAGTTAAAAGAGCTGGAACCCTACGAGGAGTTAGGAGTAGAACTCCTGGAAAGAGAATGAAATGGAACTGAGAAGGAAAGATGTGGAGGTGCGTTGTCTCTTGGGTACGTAGTGCAAGGGGAAGCACCTGTTACCTGCTTAGTGCAGAGCGGAGCCAACCTCCCCAGGGACCCGGGGTTAAGTCTGGACACTTTGTACCGACTTGTTGGCCCTCGTGTACACAGTACCGAGGAGAGCTACTAGTGTAGGGCGAGTACTAGCTACCCCACGGGCCCCGGGGTTCTGCTAGCTCACCTACACCGACTTGTTAGGCCCACTGGGCAAACGAGGGTAGTCAGGCGAGGGTGCGCGGACTGTGGAGGGGCAAGGCCCCTGTTTGGTTACTGTGGAGGGGTTGGACCCCTGTTATTGAGAGGGCTCTGCCCTATACTGGTTCCGTGCTGTGCTTTGGGCGCACCCGTTAACAGAAACGACTGACCGCGTGCCAGTGAGGGGTAGCTACTCGTGCATTTACCGCGCGTGCCGTAGTCACCGTTACGTCTGTCAGTGACCTTGGGGTGGTTGACTAAGAGTACGATCACCACGGGGGACTCTCCCGGCCAGGAGAGCACCACGTGTTACTTCTACTGTTTGGAAAAGATTGCAATCAAGATCGTTCCCACGAGGAACATTCGAGATCAAGTGAAGGATCTAAGAAATAGATAAATTATGAAATAATAGAAATTCGTAAATAAAGGAAGAAAGAAAATAAAACAGCTACTGTACACTTTACTGCTTCTTTAGTTTAGCATCCACTCTACTCAGCGTTTCGCTGACGTGTTACACTCGTTACTTTTCAGGACCAGGTGTTGAGCAGCCAGGGTCGGCGGCTGCAGAGGACGCTGGGCCGAGTAGGGTCCAGTAGAGTTACCACTGTTCTTTTGTGTCCCTTTTTGTTCCACTGTAGTGAGTAGGTCTTGTTACTCTCTGTACTTTTCTTTACTTGTAGTTCATGTTATGTTAAATGTTGTTCTACTGTTGTGATGGTACATGCTGTAGTAGTTCTTTTTCTTACTGCTGTATTTTGTTACTGCTAGTTATATTTCATGTTGAATGTGGTTTATTTTACTCCTCTTTTGGTTACTTCCTCGTTGGACGACTAGGTCTTGGGATTAGTCGAGTCCGTCCGGTTCTCGTGTCTCGTAGGGACTCGAGAATCGGGTCATTACACTCTCCCTCTTCGTCACCCACGCTCTCCCTCTCTCCTTCTCCTCTGTCTCGAGCTCCCCTCCTTCCCCACTCGAGGCCGCAAAGGGAACGAGAAGGAGGTGGTCACTGGCAGATGGGTGGTGGAGTGAAGGTGAAGGTGGTGGAGATGGAGAGGAAATGGAGAGGGTGGAGGGGGTTTTAAAGAGAGGAGGGTTTGTGAGGGGTGTGTGTGTGGGTGTGTGTGTAGGGGTGTGTTGTGTGGGAAGAAAGAGTGTGTGAAAATTGTGGAATCTCCCCCGCGGAACCTTCTTTCTTCCCACAAGACCCACACACCTAAACCAAGGGGGTTTAAAGTTGCACCTGCACCCCTATCTTTCCAGAAAACTACGAACGACCCTTGGGAAGGGTCATTTCAATACTTGATTATTTCTTTTAATTAAGCATTAAATAACATTTTGATCATATTGTTCCTAGTTTATGTCATCTCTTTAGTTTGAATAGTAAAGTATAACTTTGAACTTGTTAGATCTTCGAGAAGTCACCCTTGATACAAGTTCATCAAATTAACTTGTAAATAATTAGATAGTGGTATTTTCACATTCATTTTCTCCCAGCAAACGACCTCGGATTTCAATTGTTGATTTCGAGATTATAAATTTTAAGTGTTGATTTCGCTCTTGTTGACTATACTATAACGCATTTTTTATAAAATTCAACCCTGCGATGTTAACACACATCCACAACATACCCATTCCAAATAACATCTCGTTATTGATACCATTATGCTAAGACCCTACTCCTTAAGTACAACATCATTATACTGATTGTACTCATTCAAACCATTATACACCGAACAATTCCTGATAACATGAACAAGATAATACCACCTCTTCCATAATAATATCACATTTACATTAATATACTTTACATTAAAACATTAATGTCTCAGCTGCAGGGATGACGATAAAGTTAACCAATCACAGCAATTAAGTCAAGATCGTTATCACCTATAAAATGAAATGAACATTATATTAAAACATGAAACTATTAATATTACCTATGACAATCCAATCACTTGAAGCAATGAAAACAAGCAAGTATAGATCGTTGCCACCTATAAAATTTTATATAATACAATTGTGAACATTGTATTATATAATATATGACTAAGTTCTCTGCATCTTTTTCTGCCACAAAAATAAGTTGCATCCATTATCTCTTGATCGCATAACTTGCCTAGCACCCCCCTCGTCCTATTTTTTCCTGATGCATGCACACCAAAGAGGTCCCTACTCATCTACCACACTGATCCCTCCGTGACCTCCACCTGCACCACCACGTGACCGAGTATCTTGACAATGAACTGCACCACATCCGTCTCCTCGACAACACGCTTCGCTCTCCGCCTCTACGTGCGACTTCATCGATGACCATTGATGGCACTCTCCACCCCCATCACGACCCCGCCAGACTCTTCCTAAGCTTCTTTACTCTCTTTCTCTTGTCATTTGCTAATTTCTCGATTTACATATTATTGTGACTCTTTTCGGTAGTAATAAAAGTTTCTCTCACATTTGTTTCTGTCCCTGTTTCATTTATTTGCTTTTATTATAAAAAAATTGAAAATAAAAAATCTAAAATATATATATAGTTGTCTTAGTTAGGTTAAAAAATATTTAGATATCTGTACCTTTTTGTGAGACGATCTATACTCCTGACATTATTTTCGTATTTTTCGGAGACAGTGCTATAAATTTAAAACGACGTGTTTTCGCACCAATGACAACATTTCACCATTATCGTGATTTCACGGTCAATGTCCTAGGGATGAGAAGGTGCTTCTAAGACTAAGGTATGATACTTTTGGGCACTTTAATAAGAATATAAGGAAATAAAAGAGTGGAGTACAAGTACAAAATACAAGAAAGAACATATCTATCATGTTTTTCTTCACGCTTTAGCTCCACATGAAGCTACATCTTCTCTTCTCCTCCAATCCACTATGGATGCGAGCTTGAGCTCCTTCACACTTGCTTCCATTTGTATTTATCATGAAATCTTAAACTCAATGCAAATGTTAAATAATAAATGTTTTGTTATCATCAAAATCAACGATCGTGGTACTCTTGCACCAACATATATCACATCCCAAATATAATGAAAGGAACTCAAGAATCGCCATATATCGCCCAACTCTCTCACAACAACCCCCAACGATGTCTAATCAGCGAACAAATGATAATGAGAGCCTTACTGACAACACGTTTAGGCCCCCGATGCAGCAACCAATGTTAATTCGCTATACACACCAAGGCAACATAGCCAACATCCGACAATTGACGAGCTTATACTTACAACATCTCTCATTCCCAATAATATCATGACATAAACATGTTATAGACATCCATAATGTTATACTCAATATGTAAACCAGACAATCACACGTATCATTTATCATTACATCAAGACAATCATAATGTCATAGCCACATCAATACAAGTCAAAGTAACATGCGGACAACTCATATACAAACATTTTATACATATACTTACACCATCTCTCCTTCTCAAATGTATCATGACATAAACATGTTATACACATCCATAATATTTGACTCAAAATATAAAAATTAGATAATAACACGTATGGTGTATGATTATATTAAGACATCCACAATGTAAAAGCCACATTAATAAACATCAACATAATATACTTATAGCCTACATAGAAACTTTTTATATGAATACTTAATTGACGAGCATGTACTTACAACATCTCCTTCTCAAATGTATCATGACACAAACATCTTGTACATAGCCGACGTATCATGTATAAATGAAAATCACACAATCACATGTTTATATGACAGCTATAATGTTACCCACATTCACTTTCATATTTCTTCATGTGGTGTCTGGTGCAACAGACATTAATAGGGTAAGGATACTAAGCCATCAAATCTAATCACTTCTAGGCGCAAATAATTGTATGGTACCTAAAATTAAACAAATAAATATGTCACGTGAAATAAACACTCACCATGCACCCATGCTAAAGAAACATAGTTATCTTTGCACATGACTCGCCACGTCAACTGTGTTCAAAATGATGTACATCTTAGTGTACCTGAAGCATTTCCTTTATTTTATCTATGTCCATGTAAACTTTCTGATTTCTGAAATATGTTATCTTCCCATAGAAATAAAATAAGAATAAAAATATACTTAGATGAAGGATTAAAGTTTGAAGTGAACCTTTGGATTTGTAATGACAAAATGTTGTTGGAGAATTCGGTCATGTTGGAGGGTGAATCTTATAAAATCGAAAATGTATTTTGCAAGTGACTTGAGATACATGTAATGTATTTTTTCAGTGTCTGTTTGGCAATTATTCTCAACTTAATGAGCTTAATCAAACTTCATCTAGTAGCAAATGAGAAGATACCACTTGTTATGGGTGTGATTGACATTCTTGAAAAAAGAATAAGCAAAATGTTAAAAGGTATGTGATTGATATCCTTGGAAAAAAGAGAAGCAATATGTTAAAAGGGAGCTTGGAGTGTCCGTAGTCTTGAATAAGAAAATTCCAAGGATGTGCTATTTGATGGAAAAATCTTTCTTTATTAGCATATCCATAAAAGATAGACAATCCAATATGATTTTAAGGTTCTTGGGTCATTTAACTATCTTACCTTTCCTCTTCTAACTAAACGTTCATTCATAATGTGATGATTTCAAAGTTATACCCGTAGTTAAATAAAGGAATTGTTTTTCATTATGTTACTCATTAGTTTTTTTAACTTTTTTCAATGTAATGTAAATGTAAAGAAATGCATTTTACATTGTGTGTTATAAAAGAACACATGTCATGAGGTTAGTGGATCGTTATGTCGCCACTCACATCCAAAAACCAAATATCACTAGTGATTTATGCATCTCAACCAAACAATATCATAGGTGATTACTGCATCTCAACCAAATATCACCAATGATTTCTACATCTTAGCCAACTATCACCAGTGATTTCTGTATCTGAACCAAATAACATTAGTGATTTTTGCACTTGAATCAAATATCATCGGTATGTATCACCGATGATATTTGGTTCTTTAAGGTGAAAGGTGACGCAGCACTCATCAAGTTGGTAATTTAGGAAGAGCAGGCAATCATTGGCGATAGGCATTTGATCAAGTTGAGTGGGTTCAAGTTATACGTTTCGAGTCATTTCAAGTTTGGGTTGACAAAATGTTCACTCATGACCGCCAAAATTTGATCAATTTTTTGTCAAGGGAAAGTTGAATTTTGCACTTTTTTTTTTTAGCATAGAAAAACCTTTTCCTCCATCTTGACATGAATGCTCTCCATTCTTGTGCCCTTTCCCTCCATCTTTGTGCATAATCCCTCGATGAGTTCAAATATCACAGGTGATATTTAGTTCTAAACTAAATAGATGATACTTTAAATATAAAATATATGATTTTTCGAATATCACCGATGATATTTATTTTAAAAATAAATTATCATTGATTTTACATGATGGTTTAGAACTGAAATAATGATAACAAAAGAGAAACTGAAATTGCACTAGAATGAGGGGTGAATAGTAAAATTGAAAATAATTGCTAAATAAAAATTCAATCAAAAATATTAAGGCACAAGATTTTTAGGTAAAAACCTAAATTGGGTGAAAACTACCACCTAAGTTAATCATTGACTTAGGATTTACGATCATAATGGTGGTCAATGCACTATTCACATTACTTAAAACGAGGGTAGTGTATCTCAAATACAAATCCCCTCTTAGATCTCTAAATGGAGATTTCTCCCTTCATTATGAAGAGACGGGGATCCCGTTGGATTTGAGAGCCTAATTAAATCAATCGGGATGCAATTGTTGTATTGTGACATAGGAATTTATGTTAAAATTAGTGAGATTTGAGAGAGGTTTCTAGTCCCATACTGGAAGTAGACAAACATCTTTGTGGGTGTAAAAGGTTTCTGCTTCTCATGGCTTATGTAGCAAAGAGTGAGAGGTGGGGCTGGGGATCACGCACACATGCACACGCGCCTGCCATGGCCTAGCTCGGGATCGAGCTTGGGCTATGGTGAGAATCAATTTGGAATTTGAAACTTTGACTCTTTTGCTATGAACTTTTAATCTCACGATTTTGACCTACATTGATTGATCAAAAGATATAATTGGTTGACTAGTTGTTTTGGTCGATCAATTGGTTTGGTCGACCAAAAAGTCAAGTTTGATCAACCAATTTATTTTGGTCGATCAATTGTCATATTTCCATCAAGAATATAAAAGCTCTCTCCACTCTCTCCCCCTTTTTCTCGTTCTTATCTCTCTTTCTTGGTACATTCATTTGATGTGAGATTGGAAGAAAAATCTCCAATCACTTTTGTCGATCTTGCACAAAGAGATTGAGAGATCCACGAGAAGTTTGTGGTTGATCAAACCATTAAATTGGTAGATCAATCGAGAATTTGGTTATAAGCCAAATTTCCTTGCCTTCGTTCTTCTAAGGTGGTTTTCAAGGATGTCCAAGATCAAAGTGCACCGAATCTTAGAGGTGAATCGTCGTATCCTGGGAGGAATTCGTCAGACCCTGACGCACCAGTATTGTGGGGGGAGATACCTTCTCTAAGGGAAGTCGCTTCGATAGAAGTAAAATTTAACCCCTTCTCGTTTTGTTTATTTGTGCTATTGCATGTTATTTGTTCTTTATTTTATTTTAGATCTTGCCAAATCATATTTGGCTTGTTTCTCTTAATATTTTTAATATATGCGAAAATATTAGAAATGTATATGTTTTTCTTTATTTATATCCTATATTCATTTATTTCAACAGATCCGACTGCCCGGATACCCAACTACAATAAATATGTAAAAGCAGAAAATAAAATCATCCTATAGAGCTCCCCAAAATATATTACTTTGTATATGCTACTAAGGATGAGTTGAACTCCCTAGTGATGAAAATTGAAGCACAATCGGAGTACTAGTTTGCCCTAAGAAGGATGTAGCATAGCAGCAAGGCAATGGAAGGTAGGAGCAAGTAGAGCTAAGTGAGTTTCTTTGCAAATAATTTCTCCAAGGGTGTGTCTTGACTAAAAGGGGTTAATGGGTATTTATTAATAAGTTTATAACCTTCAAGAAGGCTTAGGAGGGAACTTTTAGTCGTTAGAAGCAAGTCTTAAGAGATTTGGATGAAATCCAACTCAAATCAGGGTAATGATGATTCTAACAGTAGGATCAGACGTTTGATATTTGGGTTAGATGTCTAACAATCTTTTTAGACGTCTGATTCAAAGGGTCAGAGTTACTATTTTCATTTGATTGAAACAGGGTTCTAGGTCAGATGTCTGAGGTGCTATCATAGGATGTTTGGACAAAAAATTGGACGTCTAATTTTGTGTAGGTTTATTCCTGTTTTGACCCACATCTAAACATGATTCTAGATATTGAGGGTTAGAGATTAAATTGGACGTCTGAAATGTAATTATAATCTTGCTTTGGAATTGTTTGCGAATCTGAAAAGCGAGATTTGTATTTTGACAAATCTTCACAAAAATTTTGACTAACGGTTCATTATTGGACTTCTGGAGACACGTCAAGACGTTTAAAAACATGTTAATCATTGTGTTTGAAATCCCTAAAAGAAAATCTGAGTGGGTGTTCAACGGTAGGCTTAAAGGACAGTTAATGCACTTATTGGACATCTAACTAAACCTATGGACATCTGAATGAAGATTCCATCGACTGGAGCTTAAGTGTTCAAAATTAATAGGTAGTGCTATTGGTAATTGGTCATCTGAGGACATGATCAGACGACTTAAACTCGAATATCAGACGTTTGATAAGTGTATTGGATGTCTAATATGTGTTTTGTGACTTGCCTTTTGTTTCTAATTTTTACTAAGTGTTGATAGCTTAAATTAGATATATATATATATATATATATATATGTTATATTTGGGGGCTCTTTACAACCTTTCTAGGCTCAAATAAATGTAAATTACAACCTTTTGAAATATACAAATAATTCTAAGACCTAAAAAGAAAATAAGTCTTCATTCTCTTGGTGGTTTGTCTTGGAAATCAGGAAACCTACAATAGTGTTATGACAGAGAAAATATGCTATTTCCAATTTTTTTTATTTTACTTTATTTTGTGAAATCAACAAATATTGTTTAAGGGCTTTGAACTAACAGAAACAACAACAAAGTAACAACAAAAGGACAACAGCAACAAAGGGATGGGAGGGGAGAGTGTTTAGGGTTCTATAAATTATATATCATTAGAAACATGGTTTGGGTTAGGTGGGTAGGTCTAACCAACAAGTTAGTTATAATGAAATTTCGGGTTATTTAGGTGAATCAGATTAGAATTAATTGAATCATAAGTCGACCCAATATCCATAATAATCCTACGATTTAAGGTCAGACCTAACTCATAACCCAAACCATTTCACCCATTTTTTGCGATTTATATGACTTATTTGGGTTGACCTAAATAATACCCACCCCTTGTAGTCACATCATTTTTACAATGTGCATTACAAATGTGTTTCTTTATATTTACGTTACATAAAAAGTTCAAAAAAAAATCACAAGTAATATAATAAAAATATAACTCCTTAATTTGACAATTGCAATGATTTTTCAATCATCGCCTTGTGATTGGATGCTAGCTAGACGGGGAAGAAGAGGCGAGGTCACTAGATGATCTAGGAAGTTTCCTACAATATCAAAGGTACACAAGAGGGGGACTAAGTGGTGTAGTACTTATATGATTTTCAAAAGTTAAAACAATATGCTAGAATATAATCAACCTAAAAAATATAACACAATTAATATGGGAAGTCCTTGTCGTTAAATATCACTACCTAAGCCAAAAAGCTTAAGGTTTTGCTAATCAGATCGTCAAACCCAGTCGATCAATCCCCTAGATTCTTAGCTACTTAAATCGTGAGTAGCTAAAAATCCATAAATGTACCAACTCTATATCTCGAAATTAGAGTAATTTTGGGGTTAAAAGGGCAGCATAGCTGGTGTCGCCTGTCCCCATGACATCCTCCCTCTATGGGGTGCTGTTCGATCTCCTGGACTTGCCCATAGACACATAGGTGTGTGGTGGCGTGTGGTGGCAGACTATGTCCAACCATCCTGACTCGACGTTGAAAAGTGGCCATGGCTCTGATCATGGAGGAATTCCATGGCTAACAAGAAATTCGAGATCCCTTTAATTTAAACAAAAAAATTAGAGTAATTTTATCCGTCTTGGGAGAAAGGAACCTAACACCACACGCACCCAAGTACAATAAAGAATAAAGAGAAAGATACAACAAATGTATGAAACCTTAAAATATTAATAAAAATGTCAAACCATATTTAAGAAGCTCACAGCAGACAAATAAAGTTCATTTAAAAACTTATGCATAAAAGGAATTTGTTGAAGAAGCATAGAAATGTACTTGAATGTTTTCTTCTTGATGTAATTAATTTTGCTTGCATTTAGATTTGTTTGATATTAATCCATCTTCAATAGTGAATATTAATCAAATAATAAATAAACATAAGATGATCTAGATATGTATAATGCAATAATTCAAATTTCTTTTAGTATAAATATGTAATGTGATAAAAATAAGAATTTCATGGTAACGTCTATGTAGATTATTATGTGTTTAAGAGATAATCTATTTATAATAGTTAATTATTTGGCCTCAAAGTAGACTTATATCACCTAAAAATGAAGGGTAATATTTAAGACCTTTTTACAAATAATTACATACTTTGTAAATTGTATACATTTTTATTATATTCTAAAGGATATAATTACTTCTTTTTAATAGGTTATAACTTTTAAAGTATAAAAGTAGTAACAAAATAATGAGACTCGAACTCTGGCTGACAACTCTTTCTATTACTTTGTCAAATACCATACAATTTTACTTTTATCAACAAATTTAAGAGCAATGTACACTTCTATAAATCATTTATTTAAATAATTTTTGTTATAGGATTTCTTTCGCTTGGAGCATATGCTTAGAGAACAAAAAATAAAAATATGATAATATCTTCAAGTCATATGTAGTAATAACATGTAGTTCAACTTTAATATAAAAAATTAATGATGAAAATAAGAAAATGATGTAATATATTAAAATTATAGATTGAGATATTTTCACAATGAAATATAATATATATAGGAATTCATAAATATCTATAAATTAAACTTAAGATGCTACCATACATACATTAAAATGTTTTTAATACAAAGCAAAACTATTAGGCCATGGTATTACAACAAATGATATGTACTTTAATTGCAATAATAATTTTATATAATTGTACCTTTTCATATGATTTTTGTAATATATACTGTAACTTTGATATGTAAACGACATTATAATAGAAAGAAAAATAGTAACTATATTATCACAGTCGTGACATATTCTATGTACCCTTAGCAAAAATGAGGACACATATCCCTTTATTACTGTTTGTGTGGATGGGGAAAGGAGAGGTTGAAAATTAAGTTACGTGAGATGGTCAATAGGCCATATGTTCCCCATTACTCTAATAAAAATCAAAGATGATACTCATTATGGACAGAAGGATAAATAGTTCTTAAATCTATTCCTCAAGTTAACTAGGACTTGAATTGAAATTGCCATTCCTACTTAAGTGGTACAAATATGCTCACCGATTGAGTTATTTGATAGCCTCTCTAATGAAAATTGTAGCTAATTTATTTTTACATTAAAATTCAATTCTAATTGTGGAATCTAAAATTCCTTTGAAATAAAAATATCATGTTAGGAAGTTACTTAATAGTATGTCTAAATCACATTATTTTTAATTTTAAGTTATGTAGTTTTCATCCCTATTAATAATTATATAATAATCATATTTACAAGATAATTCATAAAACACACTCCAAGTTTAACATAAAAAAAATCATTGTGTTGTGGTTGATTCTTTTTTATATTAAAATTCAATTTTTTCCCCATAAATCCAAATATTATGCTTATGAATCATTTAATCTATGTTTAAATTGAACTTTTTTATTCATTTCGAATAATATAGTATCCATTTATTTAATAGTCATACAATAATTATATTTATAAAGTGATTTTATATGACAATAAAATGCACATTAAATTTAACTCAATAAAAGTTTTGTTACATGAAAATCAAAGTTAGGAATCAATGGTATGCTACATTATAATCACATAACTTACAACAAAAGTTACATGATTGTGTTGACAATATATTATATAAAGAGAAAAGGGAGTATGAAGCTTACCTGTACATAAGTAAGATGGAGCTTGGTTAATATCTTCCATTATAAGTAATATTTTGGAATGAAAATTTGATGATTAAGATCATTTCATGTGAACATGTTATGCACAAATTTTTAAGCTAATTCAACTCTCCTATCTCCTACATCAAAATGGGTTCAATTTTAACAGCCGAAATATAATGAAATTTAACCCTACTCTATGGAGGTGCTAGGGTCATCCAATTTTAACAATTTTTTTAACACTTTATGTTTTTGTTAAATAATTTTAATCCATAAGTTTTCATTTTGAAATATTGATTGTTTATAAAGAATATACTTAAGCTACTTATAAGTTAAGTACAGGTGATTTGCACGGTCTCTCCCCTCTTATATAAAATCATAGGTAGATAAAATATTAGGTTCTGTTTGGATGTATGATGAAACTTCGAATGGATAGAGTATTGTAGGGATAAGTAAAGAGAAGTGTTTGTCAGAGTGATGAAATAAGTGAGGTTAAAATGATTGGTATATTAATATAATATTAGTCGATATTTATTTAATATTAAAAGTGAGAGTGGAGGACATTATAATTTAATAGCAATGATTGAAAATTTTGGAGTAATTGTGTGGGAGGAGGAGAATGTGATTATTTGTTTAATAAATGAATAATATGAAAATTATGCACATTATATATGGTGGGTAGGACATAGTTTTTGAAATTAAATATGTAATTTAATCTTTTTTTTGATAAGAATATATAAGTTAATCTTTACAAATTCATTAATATATTTCATAGTACATATGAAGTTATTACATACTTTGTACCTATGTATGAATTATTAACCCTTTTACCTTATTCAAAATTTTGAAATTGCACCAGATCTTTTAAAATTTTTTGCCTCATTTGTTGAACTTTGTTGCACCAAAAATGTTGGAGACAGTTGAAAAATTATTTTGCTCCATTATAGAAATTTTAAAATATATATTATTTGAGTAATATTTTCTTTATTTTTGCCAAATTAGCATTCTAACTTCAATCCATAACCTTGCCATCTACTTGAAAATGGGGAGCCAATTACATCAACTTATTTGATAAGATAACTTTATTTTGATTGTAGTTTGTCGTTTGTACAGCCATGTAGAATGAGTATCATATAAGTATTGTGAATATGATGAAAAAAATAAATAATCATTTAATGCAACCTTTATCTATGTTTATGAACTAGAAAAACACAATTTCATAGCAAAGGAAGCTCCAATTCAATAAAAGGTAGTAAACTATAAACACATTGAATATAATATATTATTACCATTCACATACACAAATGAAATGCTAATTTACTTTTAAAAAAATTGAACAATATTCGGATATCCTCTAATAGAGTTATTTTGAGTGTACGAAGCGTTAGAAATTACAAGAACTAACAACAAATCAACAATATATGTAAACTTCAACACAAGCACACAATTATCTCAAATATTTCATCACAAACACTAATCATATTGTTCAACACAATATAAAATTGGAAATGCAAATAGGAATTAATAGTCCAAACATTTATTCAAATTCATGGGGTGATGCAAGAGGGGGAAGTAGGGCTTTACCTCCTTGATGGTTTGGTTGGTTGGGTACGACGAATTGGGTATGCAGAACGAAGGAGAGGAGCAACATCACAGCAGCCAACTAGAATAGGAAGGTGGATGTGAGAAAGTCGTTCTCTTCGTGAGATTGATTCTTTCGGTAAACATAAAGGGGGAAGGGGTGTTAGTACACTCATGATTTTATGGTGTTCACATCGACTCCATCTTTAACATCAGTAAGATTTATGAAGAGGAGAGGTGAATTAAAGAGGATGTTGAAGACAGTAAAAAAGCCTTACAGTAGTTACTCATCATGTGCACCACAATAGTTAGGGGGAGTTGTGGTTGGGGGGGGGGTCGCAACTTTATAAACAATGGAGGGCACCTCACGATCTCCCTCCATTTAGTCACCCTCATTATTCCATTTGAACGTGTCATCTATGACTATTCTCCTTCATTATTATCCTCCCACGGTATTGGATGTTGCTCTTGATGTCTTACTCGTGAATCTACTGTGGAACTTGTCGAAGTCGGTTTAAGGGAGACGATCTTCTACTATGATATTAAGAGAATGGGTCAAGGGAGGAGAGCGAGGAAGAGTGATGAGAGATGACACACCTCTATAATTAACGCTCTGCTCAACAAAAAGTCCTGTGTATAACTTGAGGTAATAAAAATGTTGATAACTTATCACATCAATGTATAGAAATTAGATGTTATAATAACGGATACTTATAATATTTTATCAAACACTTCATATTCTTTTATCAATGTCTCATCTACAACACATTTAAATATACAAATGAAAATATAAATTTAAATAATTTTAATTTTAATAATTAAAAAAATAAAATTTCTATAATTTACGAACATAAATGGAAGTGCAATATCGATAGAAATATAAAGGTAAAATGGTAAAAGGCTACATTGGGCAATGGAGTATATATGGACGATCCGCCCCGAATCCGCCTGCAGGTCCGGTCGGCGGTTGCCGGTGGGTCATTAACTACATGAGCACACCCGGTGCTCCCGTGGAACATCAGACCGCGCGCGTCATTTTCTTGCGTTCCCCGGGGACCAAACGGAGGACAGCCACTGTGTTCGCCTCGCTCTTCTTCCAGATCCCGACGCTTCTCTACCATTCCTCCCCACCTCGGGCGCTTTGTACTCTCCTTGCACCATCGGCGGAAGGACATGTTCAAGTTTCTGAAGGGCGTGGTGGGGGGGTCGGCCACGGGCCTCAAGGACTTCCCCTACACCATCGGCGAGCCCTACCCCTCCGCCTGGGGCTCCTGGATCCACCACCGCGGCTCTTCCAAGGTAACCACCCCAACAAAACCTCTCGCGGATCCCGCGATCAAATCGGCTCCCGTGGCGGAATCGACTCTCTCGTTACACAATTCTCAAAGAAATCGGGAAGAATTTCCCACCTCGACAGAGATCTACTCCCATGGTGCGATTTGTTCGCGTGCGTTTGGGAGGAGATGTCTACGTCGGTGGAAAGAAAGGGGAATATTGGAATTAGTTTTAATCACTCAGATGTGTTGGTGTTTATGACGGAGAAGGGGATGGGTTGCGTTGGAGGTGGAAGGAGTGAGTGGATTGTTTTCGTGTTCTTTCTTCTGGTTGTGGTTGGATTATAGTGGAAAGGAACGGTTGCGTTGTTAGGATGGTAAGTGGCCCGAACAAGAGGTTGTGGTGGTATGAGAAAGTGTTGGTCTTGGTCACGTAAGCTTGTTGTGTGAACTGGCGATTCGGCCTCTTACATGGAGGTGGAAGGATGTTATCTATCTTGGAATCAGTGCTTGGTTAGGTGAGTGGATGAGGGATAAGAGGTTTCAATGGCATGAAGAGCTATTGGTTACGTGATATGCAGGAGACATAAGCGATTTCACGTGATACATGGAGTTGAGAAATACCGTTCTTGAAATTGGTCATGGTTAGGTGCAGGAGCTAGAAATAAACGGTTCGCGATGGTGTGGTAAACTATCGTTGATGTAATTTGCATCCCATAGCAGTGACACCTATGTTAATGGAGTTGGAGTGTAAGATGGAATTGGTACAATTTGGAAATTTAACACTTCCACTCATGGCTTACATGGGTTTACGAAAGATGTCCATGGATCAAATCAGTTACATGGAAATCTTTCATCAGATGGTAAAAGCTGAAGCAATCACATGGATCGTCAGTGCATGTCCTGGGGTGGGATTAAGCTACTGAATTTAACTCGTAAACATGATTGGATCAAACATCATTCTCAAATCTCTCACTCTGCCTCTGCGGGAGTTAAATATAAGGATGAGAAATCTGAAAACGAAGATGCTGCATGTGAGGGTTTGACCCTCTATTTATATATTTCAGAAAACCAACAGTCTGGTCACCACAACTTGATTCTGGTCATTGTTGTATCCACTTTTGCTGATTTGGCAATCATTCGGATGATTACCATGCTCGGGTAATCTTCCTCTTTTTCCTTAAAAAAAAAGCTTGCACTCGACATTGAGTTTGCCTAAATTCCATTTGGAGTTATTAACCCAGTCAACGTCCTTGACAACGCCGCCTTCTTTTTATTCAGTCAAGTTGCCACTCTGTTTCCTCGCTTAGTTATGTTTGCTCAAGAAGTCAAAGAATAAGCTGAATCATTCCCTTGGCAATCGTTTTCTAGAAGGCCTGTTTATTGTATGCTTCTTTCCTTGCCAAGGATCTACTTGGATACATCCCTTGTTATTTTTTTCTCTGTGGCATCTTTCTCTAATTAAGAAATACTCATCATCCATTATTTGTTTTGCCTTTTAGCTGATATTTGTTGGTCTCTGGATTGCAGAATCATTAACCTTTCTTCTCTATACAATAAAGGGTGGTAAGTGCATCATAGGAAGCTGTGAATAGCCTATAAGATGATTAATGTTACTTCATGAGGACTGGTAGATGCTTAAAACATGGAACCCCTTCTGTCCAAGTAGTTTGTCTAAAGAACCTGTAGGTGGCCTAGACATCCAACTTGTAAGTCAGAGGTATAAAATAAGTCGGATGTAGCTGCAAGGTTAATACAGAAATTGAACAACAAATACGAAGGTTGATAATATCCTGTGACTCAAACTTCACCAGTTAGCTCAACAAGACATGTTATAAGCTACGAAAAATAAACTCAATATGATAGATTTAATGACAAATGAGCACTTGGATTTTTACAAAATGAAAGAAATGCAAGTTAGAAATCATTAGGGGTGCACATGGGTCAGGTTTAGCCCGAATCCAACCCAATTGGGTTGGGTTGAGAGCTATAATGGGTTGGGTTGGGTTGAGATTTTCCCAACTCGATAAAAAATGGGTTGAGTTGGGTTTGAGGTTTAATCAACTTGACTCAACTCATACACACACTATATATCATATGTATATAATACATATACATTTAAGAAACTAATTAATAGTCATTGGATGATATTCAAATAATGGTTGAGATTTTTTTGGCCCCCTACATGGCCTACTCAAAGGTCCCCCATGTGACCTAAACTTTTATGGCAAATAAGGATGTGCATGATATGCCATTTATAAGGTTGTAGTGCTAGGTCACCTTTTTTGCCTAGTCACTCTTGATGCTATGTGCCTCTGCCCTAGGCCACCTTTAGTCCTCTTTTCTCCTCCTGGCCATGAAGGATCTTGTGAAGATTTCGGAGAAGTGCAATGGGTTTTTAGGTGCATGGAAGGCCTACTCGTGGAGATGAAGGGACTGGCTGCTACTTTTGGCGTTGAACAATATGGTTTGAGAGTTGGCGAGAGAAAGAGAGGAGAAGAGTTGAGAGAGACAAGGAAATATTGTTGTATTCAACTCAACTCAAAACAAATAATTGTTGTTCTCTATATAAAAAGATGTACTCCTAAAACAAATCAATCAAATCAAATCCCAACAACCAATTAATCACTTAATCCTAAATTATCACAATCCTACATTGAATCTCTAATAATTAAGATAAATTGCCACACTTGGCACAACACTTAGCATGGAAGCCATTACTTATTTTTCTAAATAGGCTACACGGCCTTGACTCCCAGATTGACTGCCACATGGACTATCCACGTGGCCCACTGTGCCACGTGGCTAACTTTTGTTCTTCACACTTCCCTTCAAGTTGGGGCTGGGAGGATGATGATTTGTTCATGAACTTTGTGAGGCTCAATGCCCCACGACTTGCGTCTTGCTCGGATCTTTAGTAAATGAATTTCTTGGATCAACCGCTAATCTTTTTGCAACCCGGAAAGCCATTGCTCCTTTTGGCAACCTCGGAAGTCGTTGCGATGATTGCGGGTGTTTCCTTTTTCCTTCGAGGTAGTGTTTGATTTTCTTGAAGTGATAAAAAGGTGAGCAATGCCATGCATGATATTTGACACTTTTTTCTTCAGGAAAATCTCCTCTTTTGAAGGAGAGTAAAAAAATCAGATGTAAACTGCCCATTGGAAAGGATGAAGAGCACCAACGACATCATAACTTGATAGATCTCTTTTTCCCTTTTCTGGGCTTCGAGCTCAACCATCTTCATTTTCATGAAACAAGCCTCTATCTACTTCTACGCTTTGCGTAAGGCGTTGGATACGTGAGAGAGATGACTTGTCGGGGTCCTCTTCTCATCTCCTTGGATCCTGCGTAAGGCGCCAAGGATCTTCAACAAGTTCTTGAGAGAACTCCCTATGTCGGATGAAGATGCCATGAACCACATGACCTTTGTGACGCGTGGAAGGTTCACTCGCATGGGGAACTCTTTGTGTGTGGACTGTTTTCTCTTTGCTCCTCGTGTTCCATGTGTGAAGACTAGTGGGCTTGGAATGCCTGCTCTGATACCATGTGAAGATTTTAGAGAAGCACAACGAGTTCTTGGGTGTATGGAAGGTCCACATGTTGAGATGAAGGGACCGACTGCTACCGTTCACATTGAACAATATGGTTATTGTTCAGGTGAACAATAATAGAGAGCAAAGAGAGAGGGCAGAGAGATTAGGAAATATTGTTGTATTCAACTCAACTCAAAACAAATAATTATTGATATCTATATAAAGAGATATACTCTTAAAACTACTCTCAATCAAATCAAATCAAATCAAATCCCAACAACTAATCAATCACCTAATCCTAAATTATCTCAATCTTAAATTGGACTCATAATAATTAAAACAAATTGCCACACTTGGCAATGCAAGCCACTACTTATTTTCCTAAAGAGGCCACACGACCTTGATTCCCAGACCTGCCACGTGGCCCACTATGCCACGTGGCAGTCTACGTGACCAACTTTTATTCTTCACAAATCTGTAGTACTTAATAGTTGTATTACCTACGTCCTCCCTACCGGTATGGGTCGCATCACCAATCATTAGCCTGTCTATCTAATTCTACCTCCTCCCTAAAGCCACCAAATGTAAGTATCGAGTGTCGGAATTACCTTCTCTGAGCCACTTCTATCATGATTTGACCTTCCACTCAACCTCTAACTTCTTGTCCTCATCCTATACCGTAAGTGTACTGCTCTAGCCACTACATCTTCCTTAGAAGTTGTTCCCTCGCCCTCCGATATGTCTAGTCTTGTAATCAAGGTTTGACATATCGACTATATATTGGCAATATATCATCGATATATTGATACCGACAGGTTGAAATACATCGATATTATGTACCATACATTTTTCCATGATATTGGGGATATATCGCTGATATGTCGTTGATATTGAGAGATATCGGTGATATATCTCAAAAAATGAAGAATTGCAATTCAAATTTTCCCTTAAAGTAGTGCTATGTGACTGATATGGGGGATATGTTGATCACATATCTTTGTTTGCTTGTGCAACTCACATGGATTCTTTTCATTTCTTTTCTTCTCCCCTGCCTTGTGCGACTTACATGGACACATAACTCACATGGACACATGATTTGCCACTTTCAAGAGGAACACAAAATGACAATGGTGCAGTGATGGTTGACGAGCCACAGTTAAAAAGTAGTGATGGAGTAGATGGGGGATATCATTATCAAGGTCCTAGTAGAGAGGATGCCCAACATGAATACACACAAAAATATACAAATATAGATGGGGACCTCGTGCTAGGTCCACGTTGTGACTATGACGCAGGAAAGGTTTGATATATCGTTGATATATCGGCATACACAGTGCTTGGTGTGGTCAATTAATACCTTGATACTATTTATATTTCATTTTTTTTGTGAGTAGTATTACTATGAATATTTCTCAATTATTATCATGTTATGTATACTTTTTTTTTCAATATATGACTTTGTCAATATGCGACTAGTGCATTTCTATTATGTTTTTATTCAAAATTTATGAGTTTCGTCTTTTAGGCATTTCTTCATGATGTATTAGTTACTAATATGTTAATTTTCATAAAATTTGTGACATTTTGGACCTTCTGAGCAATTTCCTCAAAAATCACCGATATCAGTGATATATCCCCGATATATCCCTTTTTTGACTTGTCGATACGATATCGATATCATTATTTATAACCTTGCTTGTAATCTATGAGAGGGCATCATGCCTCTTCTTCGTGCGCTCCTCTCGTATCTCCATTATGTAATTCTTCTGAAACAACTGTAAATCTCTTTGCTTGGATACTACTTTCACCACAGCCGATCCCACCGACTAGAGAGATCACTTGTCTTCCACCATCTCCCTGAATCCCTCCTCCAGCATTGAAGACCTATCAAATTTGAAATAGATTTCGAATTGTCTTCATTTGTCTGTTACAACAGTGATGTATGGTTTGCTCCAGGTCCGTCCATTGACTTGACCTTTGCGATAGGAAAAATTTCTACCATTTCCACGTTACATAGGAACCTGTCGATCCTGGATTTTTGCCCGACGTATTCTTCGAAGTGAAGGCACTTGAAGTAGGAAGGAGGTCCATAAGTCCTTGCAACGCAACGAAATCAACAAACTCTTCCAAGCTAGGATCCCTCCTTCCTCACTCATCTGGCCTGTCATCCGCACACAAGGTGGCGTTAAAGTTGCCTCCAACCAACCACGGCCATCCCCAAGTCCTCTTTGCTGCCTGAGTCAAATCTTCCTATAAGCGCACCCTCTTAGCACTGCTTGTTGGGCCATACACTGTAGTTATGGCCATCTTCAAACTGTTGTTGCACATCACCAACATAGCTGTAAGCATATGGGAACCCACCAAAGAGTTTTCCAACCGAAAGACATCCTCCTGCCAACCCATAATAATACCACTGGACCTTCTAATTGCATTAAGTGCAAGAAAACCTCCTAAGCAACCACCACCTACCTCACTCCACACACTTTTATTGCAATCTTCCAGCTTAGTTTCCTGGAGTAGCACTACAATTGGTCCCTAAGATCTAAGGTACCTAGTGAGCGCTACCCTCCTCGAGGGGCTATTCAACCCCCTCACATTCCACGAGAGAATAGAAATCATTGAGAACCGGGAAGACTCCCCTTAACCACTTGCCGGTGCCCTGCTACCGCCACTGCAGTAAGCACCTTCTCCTGACGATCCTCTTCATTTGATGTCTGCTCAATGTTAGCCTCCCGACCACCTTCATCGTCCCTTTGGATCCTCGTGACCTCACTATTGCTACTGCCGCTACATTCAACGTTCCTAGAACCACCATCGCCTTGAAAAGCTACCCCCTCCTGACCTACCATACTGATAGCAACCTGTTCCCTGCCTTTGGAGTTTGCTTGTGCTGTTATGGTCGAGTCAAGCCTCCCAACCCTTCCTCTGAAGGTCCACTTTGGTCGGTAGAACAACCTCCCCCTAGATTGAGTCCTAATCTCCATCGGTGGCCTCCATCTCAAGATTATGGTTGCACCATGCCCCTTCACACCCTTCTCTTTAATCTTTGATTGAGGGAGTTGCTGCTCAACCTTTTGACTGCCCTCATCTACGCTCAGCTCTGCTTGAATGTCTTCAACCACTTGCAACTTTACTTGGTCGAATAGCAATGGCGAAGTAGGTAGTTGGGGGAGACCCAAACACTTGCCTAGGCATGGTCATGTGATGACCATAGTTGGCACGAGAGGCTCCCTCGGATATTTTAATAACCCATACATCACCTGCCCCTTCTTTGAAATCATCTTCGCCAGGCTCGCCTTCATCAGTGCTTGACTGATCGCCTTCTTTAGTGCCTTCGAGCTCCACAAAACGCAGCTCCACATTAGCACAAACGCGTCTTGAAGTAATCGGTCTCGCAATCGCGGCCGTTTCAGATTCCACAGCGGATGCTTGGGCTTCCAGATCTATCTTCTCGCTGGTTGCGGCATGGCTTCTCTGATGTCGGTGCCGCTACGCCGCCATCCTCCATTGGTGCACCACCGGCCACCACATGAGCATATGATCTCCCATCCCCAAACACCTCCCTGATGTAGACCACCCATAAGGTGCTCTCGAGCTGCAACACAATCTTCTCAATCTTCTTCCCCAGGTCAACTTTGTGGTGGCACACATCGTAGAAGTATCTCCTTCCAAGTTGAGCCCCCGGCAAGAATTGAGCTGCGCAAAAGGCATCACCACCGCCTTCCCCTCCTGTAGTGTGCGCAACCGCAGAGGAATCCCTTGGATGTCGACCATCAACGCTGCCTTCACTGGAGGACGTTCCTTTAATGCTCCCTCGTGAGCTACCAGCCTCCATTGCACGATGCCCATACCACAACCTCAAACACGTTGGATCCTAGGTCAAAGAATAAGAATTTCCCCTTGCAGAACTTCGCTACTTTGAAGCATGTGGCCATCCCCAATGCCTTTGCAACCGCACTCCTTATGTCCTCCACGTCTGCCTGGCCCTTAACCACATCACCAACCAATGCCAAAGCTAGAGCCTGCAACTCCTTGGTCCGCGAGGACCAAGGTGCCTCAACCTCCTTCAAAGGGGCTCCCATAGGTGGTTGAGGCGGTGCATGGCCATTAGCAATCCTTAAAGAAGCTCTGCTTCTCTCGCAAACTACCCTCCGGTGACCATGGTTACTACTTCACAGGCAATGAATCGGGTCTCTACAGTCCTTTGCTACATGCCCTCTAACCCTGCACTTGAAGCAAAGAATCGCACCAACCCCACCCCTCCGAGTCCTTCGATTGGAGATGAAGGTCGACCCCTACTCTCCTCCCCCTCGCTTCCCACCCTCTTGCTCTCCCCCTCTCTCATCCTCTGCCACTCGGTTCTCCCCTCATCTCTCAATTGTTGACTAGCTTCCCAGCCAAATACATGTTCAGTTAGATGTTTCCTCCAACCTCAAAAAAGAAAACTCTTCTACCTCTCAAAAAATGCATCTTGCTTAAACCACTCCTTGTGTATGTGAGCATGCCAAAAAAAATGAAACCTCATCCAGGTGTAGATACGTACTTATTAATGCATTTATTAATTATTACAACTTAAATTTTGTGCAATTTGAGATCAAAATAGCCACTAACTCATCTGGTGCCTTTTATAGGTTATCTAGATATACTGGCGACTTGCCCCCTTTTCAGCATTTGGTGGAACATTGTTGACACCAACACTTAAAACCTTGCTCTTACCCATTTTAGGAAAAATGTTGTCCTGTGGATACTACGGATGTGGGTGGGTCATTGTTCAAAGAGCTAATTTAAAAAGAAAAGAAAAAAAATGGAAAAGGGTTGGACTACCACAATAATTGACAAGAAGCCTTTGTTTGAAGGAAGCTTGCCGACAATGTTAATTTAATGCCATATTAATCTTTTCTTTTGAATTTCCATTAAATGGATCTTTTTCCTTTTTATTTAGCCATAAACCTTTCTTAGTGCCTTTCTGTCTGATGTTAACATTTTATTTTCATGGTAATTTCCATTTGCTGCTTTGTGGTATTTGCTTTTAAGTTTCAAAGACAATCCCTTCAAAAAAAGTTTTTTCACAACATATTCTTTCCTTTCGTGTACATTAACTGATGCTTCTGTACATGTAAACTAAATGAAATAGCCTGGTTCCAAACACAAATATAATCAAGAACTATTGACCTTGATGATTTGTTGAGTTTGAGCTCAATAACCCAAGACGGCCACAGAAAATGCTTGAGCCCCAATTTATCGAGTACTAATTCTTAATTCTCATAATCACATCACACCTTTTGTAAGTTTCAAATGGGTTGCTACTTTTAGTGGTCTTATAAGCCACCACTTAGATTCACAACATTTTTTTTTATCACATCTTATTACCCCTATATAATTGGCAGCTCCACCCCTTGGACAATTCTTTCTATTATTTTTCTTCATTAGTGTTGGTTTCACTGCTTGCGTAAGTGTTACCTCCTATTAAAGTAAGCTCAAATTTAGTACTTCGATCTAGTTGAGAAATGTGACCGTTGCAACTTATTTGGTTTTGGCTGAATGGAACCGTAGGCAAAATATCAAGTCAAGTCAACAAGTAGCAATCCTTAACCTTATAACCACTTCACAGTCCCTACTTTCATGAGTTGTAAATGTGGGATTATATTTATGTGTTTTGCACAAGTTGCATTAACCATGTATGATCTCATCATCATCATCATCATTAAAAAAAAATCAATTCCTTTATCTTGTTAAATGTACTTGTTGAAATAAATAATAGAATAACTCAAAGATGAAATCAAAGCATCGCAATGGAATACTTGAGTTTACATGGAAATCCCTTTCATAAAGAAAGGAGAGAACCACAAGAGGAGCATCCCTGTAGGTATGATCTCTTAGTATTTCTTCTCAAAGATAAATGGAGGGTATAAGGGCTATTTTATAGGCCACCACACCTCTCTTTTTTCCTCTCCGCTATGTAGGACTAAAACACTTGTAATTGGATCTTACACATTGTCCAATTACTCAATAGTAACATTCATCTCTCTCGATAGTCTCCTTCAAGTTGGAGCATGGAATGCTCCGCTTGTATAACATAAATCCTCACTCTCCCAAGTAGAACACAACACTCAACATGTGTAACTCGATTGTGGCTCTCCTCCAGGCAAATGGCAATAACTACATCCTTGTTTTTGCTTGTAGGTGGGTGTGTTAATGACGACACATCAGTAAAGTTAGAGTCTAGTAGATGAACTGTTGAAGTTGGCTCTGATTGGTCTTTCTCTTAGAGACCTCAACTAGTGTTGGTGCCTTCTCAATTGGAGATCTCAGAAGTGGGTCTTTCCCTTGGAGACCTTGAGATCGAACCTCTTTCACATGGAAACTCAAAGTGGGCATTTCCCTTGGAGACCTCGAGATTGGCCTCTCCAATACGGGAACTTGAAGTGGGCCTCTCTTTTGGAGATCTCTTCCACATGGAAATCTTTAAGTAGAGTTATCTCATATAGGGATTAGGAAAATGTTTCTATCATATAAGGATCAATAGTGAACTTCTCTCATGTGAGGACTTTAAGGAATGAGTCTCCCTCATATGGGATCACAATAGGTTATCATCACTGATACTCCTAAACAACATTGAGAAGAACGAAACTATAGAAGAGCTTCTCCTCCTCTTCTCGTCTACAACATTTTTTTTTCATCCTTTTTTTACCCTTTCTTTTTGCTTTTTTAAAAATATTTTCTTCCTTTTTTTTACTTTTCCTTTCTTTTTTTTTAAAAATCTATCCCCCTTATTTCGCATTTCTTTGTTTTGTATTCTTCTTCCTTTCTCTAACTAGCAAAAAATAACATAAAAGGAAACGAACAGGCCAAAGATGCAGAATACCCAAATAAACCCTATTAAGGTTTGGATAAACCCCAATTAACCTTGTAGTTGCATCACTTGTTCTCCCTTGCTGCTCCTAAGAGGTCGCTGGCCGAGATAGGTGGCTTGAGGAACGTTGCAGTGCAAGTGGAAGTTGAAGGCAAGGGTCCTATAGAGGACGAGGAGCTCCTCTTGACCCTCAAGGCGAAGGCAGAGGCCGATGCGTCGATAGCCTTTGAGGAAAGGGTGGTTGCTTGCAAGGGGGAGAACCGGACGATAGTGGTTGTGATGCTTCGGTGCTCTACCATGCAAGTGTCGAGGGTAAGGGCCTTGTAGTCGTTAGGGTCGTTAAAGAAGAGGATGGCGATGGAGGAGGATATATTACTGGTAGAGACCTGGGCGGTGCTGCTGAGGCCACGGTCGATGAGGACAGCAATGTTGCAGGGGATGTGGTAGACGATGTAGCATTGATGTGCTAGAAGGTGTGGCCAAGGCTCTCCATGTGGTCATTGCGACGACTCTTGGTAGCAGTGGTGGTGGTTGTGGGAGGACTTGATGAGGTTGATCATGGTGGTGTGGTGGGACTTGAGGGGAAGAAGGAAGAGGCGAATGGAGGGATTGCAACTGCTGTAACCCTAGACTCTTACTCTAATCACTCAAAGAAAAATCGAACAAGAAGAATCTAAATAAAGCACGAACTAAGATAGAATTCTAAGAATGACTTACTCTAATATATGTTGAAATAAATAATCGAATAGATCAAACACGAAAATCAAAGCATTGCAGTGGGACACTTGAGTTTATGTGAAAACTCCTTTCATGAAGAAAGGGAAGAAACCATGGGAGAATCGCCTTTATGGGCATGATCTCTCAATATTTCTTCTCAAAAATAAAATGGGGGGTTATAAGGGCCCTTTATAGGCCACAACATACCTCTCTTGTTCTCGCTCCACTATGTGGGACCAAAACACTTGTAATTGGATCTCACACATTATCCAATTACCCAATAACAACAATCGTCTCTCTTAACGGTACCTAAAGTATTACACAACCTACGTTGGCTTTAGTGTGAAATTGTTGTCACTTGTCAATCCCTTTATCTTGTTAAAAATGTACCCAAGTACTGAATAGCTTCTTTCAGCATTCATTCTTCACTTTTGCGCCATCTCTATTGTTTACTACACTTGCATTCCATATATGTCCAACCCTTGTCTTACTTGCATTGTTGTCAAAGATACAAGGTGCTCCAAGGTGCCAAGAGCCTTTTATATTTGAGGTGCTAGGAGCATGTTTGAGAAAATCAAGGTGCAAAGTATATGAAGAACGTGAAAAGAATGGAGTTCATAACCTTGCATATTCTCAACTCACATGCACAATTTGATAAGTCACTGCCAAAGTGATTGAGTTACAAATCAGATGAAATACTCCCATGCATGATCTTTTGGCAAACTCATATCTATATATGATATTCAAGGAATGCAAGTTGATAGTGGAGAATGGTACTTGTTCCATACTAAAGAGGACTGTGGTTAGCATATTCACCCCTACACCTGTTCTCTCACATAGCTGATTTCTATGCTGGATGAGTGATGAGTAGTTGGCTCCTCCATAGCATTGCTGGGCACTCACAACCTTTTTGAGGTGAGTGGTTGTTGTATTAATAGGTGTGGAGAATATACCTGACATTATTATTTGGAACGTAAGTTGAACATGAATTGGCTCACATTCTTTATATACAGAATACAAGTAGCCAATAATGAGCTAATGTATAGTTCTGCATTGGCACAACATGCAACCTATCCAACTATGTTTTTGTGATTTGTACATAAGCAAGGTATGTGGAAGGGTCTTTACCAGGGAAATCTCTCAAAAGATTCAAAAAAAAAAACAAAAACATCTCTATGAAATCCTTTTGTGAATCCAAGTGAAGTCATGTTTACCAAAAAAAAAAAAAAAGAAGAAAATTAAACACGAAAATATTGAGAGACCATGGCTTTTCCTCAAGCACTTTTCTTTTCAATTTCTTCTCTCTCTTTTTTTTTTTGTTTTAAAACGGGCCTCGAGGACCTATTCCCTGGATACATGCATGCACCTGACATGCTCTTGAGGCAAATCATTTAGCCTCATTGGACATGGCAAGATAAGTTGGGCATGCCCTACCTCGCCTATGTGCCTCACCTCACTTGTGTGAATGGGTGCCCTACACATGCTTTTGATGACATTGCTTACTTAATGGAAATCCCTTACTCTTTAGGGCCTCTCTATCTCCATCTTTGTCTCATCCATTAGTACAATTTCATTTACAAAAGGCATCATGTTTGCTGCAGTGCACTTATGCTTTAAAATGTTTTTACCATTGCCTAGTGCTTTGGTTTGAAGGGTTTACGATTGTTCACGTTATGGTTTTATCTAAGGTGGTTTTATTTTTTCACAAAGAAAGAAAAGCTCATGGGGATTATGGTTTGGTCGCATAAATCTTGAATTATTTCATTGATTTCAACTGCCTGTGTTTAATTCTATTCACATCTTCATCTTTTTTGTTGTATCATTCTGAATGCACTATTCCATTTCACTGTAGTATTGTGGGAGAATTCTCCCCAACGTGTCCTTTGTTTTAAAGTTAGTGATTTAAATGTCGTCGGCATGATCGGCATACCGTCGGCATGCCAGCAAAATCAATGGTCATGCTGAGGTTGCTGTTGGGTTTTTTGACTACTTTTGTTATTTTTGTCAGCATGTATCTGCATGCCCTTGGCATGTTCATCGGTATGCCCATCGAAAAGCAGGCATTTCCACAGCATGCCCTCGACATGCCCATGAAATGCACATTTAGAATTTCATCGGCACGACGTTGAAATCAACATTTCGAACCTTATTTAAAGTAATTCATCCAAGTTTGTCAAAAAATTACTTTGAAGACCCTTTCACTGAAGTATTGTGGGAGAACTCTCCTCAACGTGTCCTTTGTTTTAAAGTAATTCATCCAAGTTAGTCAAAAAAATTGCTCTGAAGAACTTGACTTCGATTTTAACTCCTCCCCTATCTCATGCCTAGTTTGACCAAAAGTTACACTTCATGTTTGGTTTTAGTCTAGCCTCTACATTGAGTGCTTTTCCCATAATTTTGGTGTGATTATAACTCCTTGCGGATTTTCATCCAAAATAGTCGTCACCATTAGTGACCATGCAGATGTCAAGATGCCTCTGCATTGCTGAACTGAATGTACTGTAATATATATGTTGGGTTTTAGCTATCCAAAGGCCAATAGGGCCATCAGTTTTGGAGTCCAAGAAGTCAAGTAGGAGCTGTTTTTCCTTAGTTGGCAAGTAAGCTTAATTTGATTTATTTATTTTAGAAGATATTGGAAGATTTGATTAGATTTTGTTAGTTAAGTCTATTTTTAGAAGTAGGAATATGTAATCTCTATTTAAAGAGAGCATTTCCTATTATTTGAGATTTGAGCAATAAGAAAATTCTTCCACCAACAGGCTCCCTCCTCTCTATTCTTCAAGACCGACTACCAAGGGGAGTTCCCCTGCTCTTGTGTGTGCTGTAGCAAGGCCGATTAGCCATCAAGGCCATTGGTTCACCACCTCTGCAGGCCGGTGCAGCTACACCAGATCGGTCACTTCAGCACTGCAGACTGATATGCACATAGCAGACTAGCCTGCAACCAGGCCTGCACATCAGGCTAGTAGCTTCTCAAGTCCTACAGGATCGTTTCCCAACCTCTGCAGGATAGGCTGCACCCAGCAGCCGGCCCACAACATCCAAACCGATCCATATCAGGATCGACTGGTCTCTGCAGCAACCACAAGGCGCTTCTCTCCCTCTCTGAGCGCTGATAGCCACCTTGACGGGTTGTTTCTCCCACGCACGGGAGTCTTCACCCTCTGCTTCCGTGCCAATTCTTGACTTGTATCAGAGTAGTCGTCTTAGACTTCCTGTTCGTGTGGTCCGAGATCGTACGTTGGTGATTCTCGCATCCAAGAAGTCCTCAACAAATTCAGCACCTTATGCGAAGAAGGAAGATTAGAAAAGATGATGGAGTCAACCACGATGGTCAAAGACGTCATGTTATCAAAAGGAGAAAGCAAGGAGAAAAAGAAGAAAGAGAAGGAGATTTATCAAGTTCTATCGCATGTGATCTTCATACTTGTGACACCTTATATCCAATTTTTTACTCTCTTTCAAAAAAGAAGATTTTTCCAGAGAAAAGACGTTAAGGAGAGGACACCATGCTCCACGCAATGACTTTCGAGGTTGCCAAAAGAGGCAATGACTTCTCAGGTTGCAAAAAGGATTAATGGTTGATCCAAGCTCCTTTCCTTAAGATCCAGGCAAGTTCGGGAGACCACCACGTGGAGCTACTAGTACCTCACACGTGGACTCCCTAACTCCTGAAGATCTTAAGAAGTTACATTCTCCTCTAAGAGAAGACAAGCCACAGCAGCCATTGCGACTACTCAGGTTGCCACAGAAGCAATAACGCTAGAGGTCGCAAGAGGATTCGCCATCGACTTATCCAAAGAGAAGATTTGGGTCATGTTCCTTGAAGAGAAGGAAAAGAAGACAATGATAGCCATTGCAATGACTATTGAGGTCACTAAAGAAGAAGCGACAACTTCCAAGGTTGCAAAAAAAAAAAGCTTCGCCATCATTCCTCCCAAGAAGAACTCGAAGCCCGAAGAAGAAAATAAATGGTGAGGCATCTAGCCTCACAAGTTGAAGGCCAAGTTGTTAGCCTCACAGCTCTCGACTTGAGGGGGAGTGTTGGGATTCGGTGAAAGTGCCACATGGCACATGCCACGTGGCAGCTATCAGGCCACGTGGTAGTGCCAGGTGGCAGGTATCCAAAGGCCAGTAGGGCCATTGGTTTTGGAGTCTAAGAAGTCAAATAGGAGTTTTTCCTTAGTTGGCAAGTAAGCCTAATTTGGTTTATTTATTTTAGGAGATATTGTAAAATCAAATTTAGAAGATTTGATTACATTCTGTTAGTTAAGTCTATTTTTAGAAGTAGGGATATGTACTTTCTATTTACAAAGAGCCTTTCCTATGATATTAGATTTGAGCAATAAGAAAATTCTTTCACCAACAAGCTCCCTCCTCTCTATTCTTCAAGACCAATTACAAGAGGGGGTTCCCCTGCTCTTGTGCGTGCTGCAGCAAGGCCGGTCAGCCATCAAGGCTGCCGGTTCACCACCTCTACAGGTCGGTCCAGCCACACCAGACCAGCCCCTTCAGCACTGCAGACTGGCCTGCAACCAGGCCTGTGCATCAGGCCAGCAGCTTCTCAGGTCCTTCAGGACCGTTTCCCAGCCTCTGCAGGACAGGCTGCGCAAAGCAGCCGGCCCACAACATCCAGACCGATCCATATCAGGACCAGCTAGTCTCTGCAGCAGCCACAAGGAGCTTCTCTCCCTCTCCGAGTGTTGACAACCACCCTAATGGGCTGTTTTTCCCGCATACGGGAGTCTCCACGCTCCACTTCCGCGTCAATTCTTGGCAATATAAATGCAAATTTGAAGCTAAGCATGTCAAGAAAACAAGTTTGACTTTCATGCAATTTACATAACACATTGCGGAATTCACTACACAAGAAAATACTTAAACTACTTCTGGCTTTTTATTAGATATCACTGATATTAAACATCCAACATGAGACCAACTGGATTGAATGATGCATACTTCATTTACTTTTATTCACTTCTTAAATTTGACATCTTTAGATGTGGAAGTATTACTTTCATACCTATTAAATTTGTAAGTGAATTTTTTTGGTAATACTGGTCATGGGTGTAGGGTTTATTTGGTAGCATGGGAGGATATCTGCAGGCTTTTCTTTCATAGGAGGCTTTTCACAGCCTACGTACCATTAATGAGGCTTTACTGGCCAAGTGGTGCTACAGTGCTATGGGTGGTTATGACCACCTGTGTACCAGATTACTTCTTGCTTTATATGGAGAGGGACTTGATTGGGATCATCAGGGGTTGATATTGGGATGGGAATCATCTTTTTCGAACAGTTTGGCAAGATTATTCCCATGCCCGAAGAACTGTTTCTTACCAATAATTGGGAATGGCCATGGTTTCTTGTTTTGGTTGAATCCTTTGTACTCCATTGGTCCATTGGATGAAGCTTTGCCTTGTCTTTATGGATTGGCTTGTGGTCCAGGTGTGCCTCTTGTAGATTGCTGGTCAGGATGTTAGGGGATGGCGGCAGTAGTTGGACCCAACATTTTGGGATGGCCTATTGGAAGCACAAGAATGTGAGCTTTTGCTGCATTTGGATGCTATTCAACAATCATTTCTACGATCTGATATCAAGTATGGCTGGGATTGGAGGATGGGGATTTTTCTGCAAAGAAAAGCATGTTATGCCCTGCGAAATCATTTGGAGGATTGGGATGAAGATGCTTTCGTGGACAGCAGAAGCACTCTTGAAGGTCCGTTTCTTTGCATGGGAATTGCACCGGAAGAGGCTTGTCATAGAGGCAAGGAGACAGATGGGTTCCAAAGATGTTTGTGACTTGTTCCTTTTGTCTTGGTAGAGATGAGGATAAAGACCATCTCTTCTTTTCTTGCCTGTCCTCTAAGAAGGTGTGGGAGGAGTCTAATTTTGAGTTGGGTCTCTGCTGCTTCTTTTCATGAATTTTGGACCTCGTATACACGTGGGTGAAGATCTACAGGTATGGTGCAATTTTCGACAAAGTTGGAAAGGGCCAATCCTTTAGCAGTCTTGTGGGCTTTATGGCGTGAATAGCTTGGAGGGAACCGTCCCTAGTTTGAGAGTGTTATTTTTTGGGCACATTCTTTGTTATCAGACTGGGGACATGTTCCTTGATTCCAGCCATGTACAAAACTTTACTGATTTATGATTTGGGAGGGTTACTGATTTTGAGTAACTCTCCTTTTACCTTTCAAAAAAAAAAAATCATAAATGAATTGGTTGGCACAGAAAATGAGTGATCTGGAACTATGGTAGAGGTAAATTGTAATTCAAGGGGCATTCCATCCATAGTTCATATTTGTGCACCGAGATAGCTGCTTCTAGATGTTTTGCTTTTGTTGCCAAACCAGGATTGTTTTCATTACCTTACCAGAACATGGCAGATGACCATAAAATGAAGAAAGAAAATTAACACTTCTTTTTTTCTTTACATGAACTCTAGCTGCTGTTGATCTCGGTGACTAATAAATTTCTTGCATTTGTTTTATTCTGTGGAGGTTCTTCCAACTTTGGGACACAACCATGCTTCACAATTTCACGAAGCACTCTTTTCAAATAAAAAAGAAAAAGAAAAAGAGAGAAGAGGAAGAAGCGTTTAACATTAGGTTAAACATTGTTGCACTTTTCCTTCATTTTGGATCTCATATTCATACTCTTTCCTTTCAGGATGATGGTTCACCAGTGTCCATATTCTCTCTCTCTGGTAGTGGACAAGATGGGCACCTTGCAGCTGGTCGGAATGGTGTCAAACGTCTAAGAACAGTACGTTAATCCAACATCTGATAGTATGCTAATTCAACGTCTGATCTTATACTCAAAGATACTCATTTTCTGGCAGTACATAAGTTTTTCATTATCCTTTCAGGTTAGGCATCCAAATATACTGTCTTTTCTTCATAGTACCGAGGCAGAAATTCCAGATGGATCTGCTACTAAAGTTACGATATACATTGTCACAGAACCTGTGATGCCTCTTTCAGAGAAGATAAAGGAGCTGGGGTTGAAAGGAACCCAGAGGTAAATCACTTTAACCTAATGACTGCCTGAATGAAAAAGGACTTCTATTTTCCTCTTCTTGGCAGTTTTTGGTATAACAAATGCAATTAATGCTGTACAAATCTGCAGCAATATACTATATGGCATGGTATCTTATTTGGGTGTTTATACCACGATGTTCTTTTCATAAAGCCATTGCGATGGAATTTGGCAGGGATGAGTACTATGCATGGGGGCTTCACCAGATATCTAAAGCTGTCAGCTTTCTTAACAATGACTGCAAACTTGTATGAGCTTTCTTATCCACTCTTTTGTTTCTAGTCATGAAATACTATTGTGGAGAGTTTGTAATTAGAATTCATTCATCTCAAATATCAAAGAAAACAATTAAAGTTCATCTCTTTATATAGAAAGGGATCAATCCTACTTCCAATCCTAATCTTAAATATAGAAACAAATCAAATACTAAACAAACTAAAACCTATCTCCTACAAATTGGAAAAAGATAAACATAGAAATAAATAATTCTTAAAAACATTAAAAGAGATAATTTATACTTTCATAAGTACTATTTTCTAAATTATCTTAAACACTATCCCCAAGTTGGAGCATACAATGCTGAACTTGTAGGAGCTGTGTGGCAGGAGAGTTGCCCCCATTTGAGGTAGTCTGGAACTGGAGCAGGCAAGTAGGCAAGGTAGGTGTGCAATTTGACAGGCACGTAGGCAATCGCCCCTTTACCAATGGAAGCCTAACTCCCTTGGAGTTAGAATAAGAAAACTGACTCGGAGACCTTTTGATAGTTGGGAGGTGATCCCAAGTAAGCTGCAATAGTAGAGTAGATGATCTTACACTGTAATGGAGTATGAGAGTCAATCCCAAGTAAGTAGCAACGTATGGGAGAGAATCCTAAGCAGCTACCAAAGGGGAGATGATCTCAAGCAGTTACCAATGGGGAGACGATCCTAAGGGAGGGAGACGATTGCCTTACATCAGCAAAAAAATCCTTCTCGCTACAAGAAGGTAGAATTGACATAGGGCATTGATAGACAAGGTTTTAAAAAACATAAGGCGATATTAAGGCGGTTTGCCTTTATCGAGGTGAGATGTAACTCTTGAGGCACTCGAGACGTAAACCCTAGTTTTTAGATGGAAAATAAGAAAAAATGACATAAGTATATACTGTTAAATGCTAATAATGAAACAATGTAAAAACATACTTCTACACTATTTTTGCTTTATCGCAACATTTAAATGTCCATTACTAAATATCATTATCGTACAAGACACATACAATATTCACATATAAATTAATATAACAAGATTAAATACACATAAGTACCACACAATATGTAAGCTCTTCGAAAACTTAAAACACTAATCATATAATAGTACTAAAAAAATTAAAATAATAAAAAGATATTTTTTTGAGAGAATAATAATAAAAAATACTCTAGTTAAATGTTTTTGTTCTAATGAAACAAATGAGATATTTTTTCTAGTCACCTATTAGCTAGTTAAGGTGTGAAAGGTGCATGTCTAAAGCAAAAAGCATTTACTTCTTAAAGCTTTATATCATTTGGTCTCCACTTTATACTTATAAATGGCATCTCAACAACTTCCAACACTTGTATCAAATTTTTTGCTTCTTCAAGCTTTCAATTCATTGAAAATCATTTGTCGACCATCTTGCTGGCAATATACCTCCATCCAAATATGACTTCCTCTGGCTAACAACAACCAAACCATCTTGCTCCTGATTCTTTAATGATTTAAATGCCGATAGCATGTCGCCGGTATGTCGTTGGCAAGGCTATTTTGGGGAGGGGGCCATGCCGAGATGATTAAAGTATCGATTTACAGGTGTGCCGGCGATTTCGACGACATGCCAACGATTTCGACGGTATGCCGATGGTGGTGCCGAGTCTGATGCTGCTGGGCGAAGGTGTTGCTGCCATAGGTCGGTTTCTGGAATCTTAAGGGCATAGAAGGTTGATCTTGAGGAATGTAAGGGTCTAAGGACACACACACACAGTCATTATGAAATACCTTTATTGTTATACAATCATTATTTTTTGAAAATGATATCATTTTGATTATTTATGTGATTTTTTGTTGGCATACTGTCGGCATGCCCTTGGCATTTCCATGGCGTGCTCTCGGCATGCTCATCGTCATGGCCATCGAAAAACGGGCATTTCCACGGTGTGCCCTTGGTATGCCCATAAAATGCCTACTTAGAATTTCATGGGCATGACGTCGAAATCGGCATTTCGAACCTTACTCCTGAATGCAATATCTTTGTAACTAATAATACCAATCCATACCCCCCACTCCAACTTGAATCGGCATCATAGTTAACAAACATCTCAACTAACATCCTTACCAACTATAAGTCCACGACATTTTACTTTTTTGCCCCTTAAAGAACACTTGATATTTTCTCACAATTTAGGTCATATGCAACTCACATGACCTTCAAATGTGGACTGCCTCACTACGTCGGCTTTGTCTCAATAAATCAAGGCGTATGCCTTACACTGCAACCCCAAGGCTATAGCCTCGAGGCGTATGCCTCGGGTGCCTTAGGGCTAGTTTTTTGAAACGATGCGATCTCCAACACTCCCCCTAGGTTGGACATCTCCAACCTGATTCGAAGCACAACAACAGCTACAATAGTCAGGCAGTACTTGAATTTGAAGGCCCCCGAACATAGGATGGGATACTTTCCCAAGCATAATGATGGTCTCCTTTTCTTTAGAGAAAATCTCCCCCTTTGGAGGAGAATAAAGAATTGGATTAGAAGCTTTCATCGGTGAGGCTTAGTTTCCCCACCACTGGTCATCCTCCTCGTGGGGTACATGGCCTAGGGCTTTGTCCTTTGGGCTAGGTACGGTCGTTGACGCAACGGACTATGAAGGCTGTAGCAACCATATATGGAAAGTAATCCCAAGTAGTTGAGGAGGCCTTTCTCTCCTTCAATTCACGCAATGAAGTACATATGGTGTTGCATACATGATCCATGATCCTCTCACAAGATATTTGGTCTAGCGTGGATTGTTCCATGCATAAGAAGAGGGCTTGTGTGGTCCTCTTCTCTTCACACGTTAATGCCGCAAGACCAAGGGAGGCACCCTTGGTTACGCTCCTCTTACATGTGGAAGGCCTTCTTCCACGTAGAGAGAGATCCCACACTAGAAGCACGGTGATGGACTAGGCACTTAGGAATGCCTGCTTTAATATCATGTGATAGAATAGAGAGCATGATAATGGAGAGATCATGTACATGTTGAGATAGAGAGAGAGGAACACATATGGTGGAGAACTCTATTTTTATTAATGGAGAGAATTTAGATAGCAATGTGGGTATTTGTCTCTTTATATAGAGAACCAATCCTATAACAAACTAGGAAATAAGTAATCCTATTCATGTTCCTTAAATAACTTAATAAAGACTTTCTAAAATATCAAAACTTGACAACTAAGTAGCCTAATTTCTTGGCTTACAAGCCAGCTACTAAAAAGGATGGCAAGGGGATTTTTTGCCACATTTGACAAGATCTCACGATCTCTAACAAAGGACTTCTTATCTATGCCAAGTCCAAAAAAACCATCAAATATTATGCAATTGGGGTTGATGATTAATAATTAGGATCCATCTTGAAGTGCAAGATATTTTTGCACTTAGAAACAAAGATTAAACTTGATAATATTTATTCAAGTTGTTGAATCAGTCACAAAAGCGTAATTACTAATTAGTGGATCTGCACCCTTTCTTTATATCTAATAAATATGCTCCAAGTCCAAAATTTAAGTTGGGCTTGCAGTTGCATAGGGAGGTGTGGTTTTGGAGGTGAGCACACATGACAGGGCACAAGTGAGATCTAGTTGGAGTTGTAGAAGAACAAGATGGGTGTGCAAGGGTCGCATGCTTGTCGAGGAGGGCCAAAGTGTCATGTATGGAGGCGGCGAAGTCCGGGAAAGGTGGACAGTGGCGACTAAAGGTAGTGGAGCAGCGAGAGGGCGTTGCAGTTGGCCACATGTGGAGATGGAGGTGGTGACGTGGAGTTGCGATGATAATGGAGGAGGCTAGCACATGGGTTTGGTATGCGGCTGGAGGAGGCCATTGGGTTGGTGTGAAGTGAGGGTAATGAGAGATGGCCAGCAGCGATGGCTTTATGCTGGTGGGAAGTTTGGTGGTGGACCTGTAATGGAGGTGGTTGGGGGTTGAGCTAGTGGAATCGTTTGGGCGGGGGCTTGGGGACAGTTGGGCGAAAGAGGTGGTGCAGTAGATGGGAGATCAGATGCGTCTTTAAATAGAGGGCAGCGTGATGGAGGTTGCTGGAGAAGGTCTTGCAAGTGGGTGGTGGCACAAGAGAAGAAAGGAGGGGGAGGAGAGAAGTTGAGGTGGGTGGGGGTTTTGCACGAAAACTTATGTGGTTGTTAAAGCACTGTAGGGACTTAAAGGCTATTTTAATTCTTATTTTTCAATTGATGACCTTTACAATGGGGAGGGGTACCCCTTTTTATGAGGGATCTTCTTTACAAAATAGTGCCATTCCTACTAGGAAAAGGATGAAAGGGTTATTACCGATCCCATTTATAAAAGGATACAGAAAAATGTTACAGGAGAACTCCGTAGAAGAAAAAATAATGAAAATCAATAAAATCCCCCTTAGATTGTGAAGAAAACTCCCAAACTGTATCCAATTAGCTCCAAAAAATCAACAACCTTCCCTACACCCTTTTCAACCCTCCACAAAAAAGAGTCTCATTGGTATATGTTGGAGAATGTGGGTTGGTTTAGTGCCACATCTTGAGATGTGGACTTTGTGTTGTGTGTGGCGGCTTATAAATATGCCTGTACTCCTCTCATATTTCTTTGAGAAGGAACAAAGAGAAATCAGCCTTATTGAGGCTTTCTCCCGTGGTTTTCTCCCTACTCTTCGTGAGTGGGGTTTCCATGTAAACCTAAGCGTTCATTTGATTTCTTTTACACTTTTGATATTATACTTCTGCATTATTTATATTTGTCGACTTGGTATTGGAGCAAGTCGATCTTGTGTTCATTTGTTCTTTAGATTATCATTATGTTTATTGGCAAGTTTTGATCTTTTTGGGGTGTAATGGAGAGCTTGTAGGCCACCATGACGATGTGGGTGGTGATGAAGGTGGTGAAGAGGGCCATCATTACGATGAAGGTGGCGGTGCAGATGAGGAGGAGCCACGACAGCCTGTCGAAGATGGCTCCCACGTTGGTCTTGAGCGCACTAGAGGCGAAGTAGAGCGGGAAGGAGGCGAGCATCTCGGGGGCGTTCTCGCTAAGGGTGATGACACACATGGTGTGCTCGTCGATGGCCACAAGGCAGTCGAGGGGCTGTATCAGCTTCCCCTTTTGGATGTGCTGGAGGTAGGCGGTGACCTTATCGGAGCGACCGAAGTTGGAGCGGGAGGCCAGGGAGGTGCTCATGTTGGCAGCCTTGTGGAGGGTCATCGACTGGGAGTTGTTGAAGGAGCTGGCGTGCTCCTCATCAAGGCAGGCGTTCATTATCGTTTGCGCGACAATGTGCGCGCTGCTGTAGCTTCCCTGCATGGATGGCGTCGAGGAGGAAGAAGCGCTCGATGGAGCTATCTCTAGCGAGGATCTCGACGTTGATGAATTGCATGAGGTTAGGGCGCTGATCGAGCGCTGCCCGGCAGAGAGTGCAACTGAAGCCTCGTCGCTCACGCGACTGAGTGGAGGAGGTTTGTTGTTTAGGATTTTTGATCTTATCTCTTTAGTCTTTTAAAAGTTATCCCTTATATTCAGCCTCTTTTTAAACAAAAAAAAGAGAGGAAAGAAACAAATGAAGAGGAAAAAAAAAGAGAGAAAAATAAAAAAAAGAGGAAAAAAAGAAAAAGAGAGAGAGAGAAAATGCGGAAAAGAAAAATTGAAAAAAAATAAAAATGATGATGAATGGTTATGAGAAGAGGGGGAGTAGCTCTTCTTTAGTTTTATTTTTTCTTCTCGTTGTTATTTTCTTCTCCCATACGAGTATGGGAGAAAGGAGTATGGATGCCATTATAGTCACCCCCGTTTGAGAGTCCTTTTGTTGCAGTTCTAAGGCACAATGGCATCCTTTAGCAGTTCTAAGGTGACATTAGATACCGCTCCGAACGTTGGGAGTAGTTGATCATCACATAAGAAATCTAACTCTAAGAGGTCCAGAGTTTCGAGATGTCCAGAGAGGGAGATCCAGTTTCGAGGTCTTCAGAGGATGGGCCCGACTGATTTCTATGTGAGAGATACAGCTTTGAGGTCTTCGGAGGAAGATCATTATAGGGATACTGAATGGGGAGCACCAGCACCGGTTGAGGTCTCCAGAGGAGAGGCCCTTGTTAAAACCAGCTACAACAGTTCGTTCAGCAGCTTCAGATCTCGTTGATGTATCATCATCAATACACACGTCTACAAGGTAGAATCAGTTCAGAGAGTTGTGTTATGTTGTGTAGAGTGGGTTTCGTTGTTGTACAAGCTAAGCATTCTATGCTCCACCTTGAGGGGGAGTGTTGGAGAATATGGGTTGGTTTAGTGCCACATCTTGAGATGTGGACTTTGTGTTGTGTGTGGTGGCCTATAAATAGGCGTGTACTAATTATGTTTCTTCAAGAAACAAAGAGAAATCAGCCCTATTGGAGCTTTCTCTCATGATTTTCTCTCCGCTTTTCGTCAGTGGGGTTTTCATGTAAACCCAAACGTTCACGTGATTTCTTTTATTATTTTGATATCATACTTCCACGCTATTTATATTTGTCAACTATATACTGTGGGAGAAAAACCTTACGTAACCAACCTTTGTGTGGGAAAAAGGCTTTGTGGTTGTTTTGTTGGTTAGCTCTTCATTATTGCAATTTTGCTAGTGGTTTTTGCATTGGTTCTTTTATGTCAGATTCATGGAAATGTATGCTTAGCTGGCGTGGTTGTGACCCAAACTTTGGACTGGAAGCTGCATGCCTTAGATGTTTTATCAGAGTTTGATGGAAATCCAGACTCTTCTGGCAGCTCCATGTTGGTAATATATTTCTGTCTATACACCATATTTTAATCTTATTGTAATGAACCATCTATAGTCTGGTACTGGAATGTCTAGATTCTTTCTCTTGCTTCCACTAATCTATGTACAACCTAGAGGTCTGGGATCATTACGAGACTTCTCTTCTGTGTCCTTAAAGTATCAGCAGGTTGTTGCTGGTTGCCATCCAATATACCTAACTGTTCCTTCTTCATATGTCCATCTGAATATTTCTCTACATCTTTCTTTCAGAAAGGAATAGATATTCTTAATTTAGGCGTGCAAATAAGTTAGGTTATATTGCTGTATTTTCAAAACCAGCCCTCTCAGGCTTCAATGGAGGGACCTTTAATTTCTAAAATATCTGTTATTTATTCTGAGAGTGGTTCAGATAGCCACATAAAGTTCGTTTTTCTAACCCTTTTTCTGGAAAGGTTCCTCTAAATGAGGCCTCACTTTGTTGATGACTTTGTTTTCTTACCCTGTAACGTTAGCACTACCCCTTGAATTATCTGCAAGTCTTAGAACACACTTATGTCTAGAAAATGTTTCAACCATTCCTAATGGATCTCTTTTGCTTCCATATCTAATCTGCTTGCCTTGGAAATATCTTACAGCAATATGCATGGTTGGTGGGATCACAATACAAACCAATGGAGTTGTCAAAGTCTGATTGGATGGCCATCAAGAAGTCTCCTCCGTGGGCTATTGATTCATGGGGTTTAGGTATGCATTTAAAATGATTATATGATTCAGAGGGGAAAATTATGATATGATATCTTGTATTTATTCCTTTGCCATGACTGTTATTTATGGGTATCTGTTCATTTGCTTAACTGCTTCATTCATAATAACTCAACTCCTTCCATTTGCCAGGCTGTTTAATTTATGAACTTTTTTCCGGTACGAGGTTGACTAGGACTGAGGATCTGAGAGAGACTTCTTCCATTCCAAAGGTAGATAGAGCTGAACAGATACTTATTCATGGATAACATACATCACTCTTCCTTTCAAAAAAAAAAAATATTATACACAATTTAGCTATGCATATTTTGTATCACATCATCTACACATCTAGTTACCCTGGATTTAATTTTGTTTCAGTCTCTGCTTCCTGATTATCAAAGGCTTCTGAGTTCTGCACCTTCACGCAGACTAAATCCATCAAAGCTGATAGATAACAGTGGTAAGCTTGGTTTGAACTGAATTTGTAACTCCTGCTGTTTCAATTACCAAGCGAACCAATGAATTATAATGGAAGACTTTGGTTTCAAGAAAAGAAGACTTGGAAGTGCTTTCCACTGTGTTTTCTAAATAGATTATTGTATAAATATGTTATTTTTTTTGGTTTTATTAATATCCACCCCTCATCCTCTCTACATGTTTGATCTTTGAGGTATTTTAATGATCTGCAGTGAGGGAAGAAACCTATCTTTTCCTTTTGTGTCTGTTGCAAATGTTGAGCTCACTAGGCTCTTTTGGCAGAATTTTTTCATAACAAGTTGGTGGAGACTATCCAGTTCATGGAGATTTTAAATCTTAAAGACAGTGTTGAAAAAGACTCTTTTTTCCGCAAACTTCCAAACCTAGCAGAGCAGCTTCCTCGTGAAATTGCTCTGAAGAAGGTAATGAATGTCCTTCAGAAGTACAACTTGTACTTTCAAAAAGAAATATCGGAAATTGCTCCTATCATACGAAACAACTATGGATTATTTTATCTGTGCAGTTGCTTCCTCTTGTGGCATCTGCTCTTGAATTTGGTTCAGCAGCAGCACCAGCTTTGACTTCTTTGTTGAAGATGGGCTCTTGGCTTTCTGCAGATGAATTCAACACAAAGGTTAATTTGCATTTCTATCATTTAGCTTATGCTATCAACCATCTGGAATTAAGTGAAAGATTTAGTCTGTTTGTGACCTTTATCTTGTAGGTATTGCCAACTGTTGTAAAGTTGTTTGCTTCTAATGACCGGGCTATCCGTGTTGGCCTTCTTCAGCACATAGAACAATTTGGAGAATCTCTCTCTTCTCAGACTGTTGATGAACAGGTATATGCAGTGTAATTTTGTCCATCCCAGTCATCTACACTGGTTTAATTTTGACTACCGATATCTTCTGTTAGGTTTTCCCACATGTTGCCACTGGTTTCGCTGATACCTCAGCTTTTCTACGTGAATTGACGTTGAAATCAATGCTGGTTCTTGCACCTAAGGTACTTAACTAACCTCTATACCATGGTATTTGTTGGGAATGAAGTCAGCCACGTGGCATGTGCCATGTGCCAGCATATGAGGCCCACATCAGGGTCAGTGGTGATGGTCCAATTGGACCAAGTTTGGCTGTTTTTTATTTTTAGTAAAGTTATTTTTGAGATGGGAAAAGGGTGGCAATCCTTTAGATATCACCTAAAAATATATTAATTAAACAGAAAATTACAAAGCTTACATCACATGCCAGAGCTCCACCCAGAAATAAAAGATACTGCAAACCCAACAAAGTTCTTCGCATATGGGCATTGCCCCCTAAACACAACAACATTCTTGTCTAGCCAAATAACCCAAAAAATCGTCAGCGGTCGAGCCTGTTCCCTCCTCGATCCACATTGCTCTCAACGTCTGCCCCGTTACATTGGAAAGACTGCCAAAATCTGGTAGAAGAGTCGTGGGCCCACTACCGATCCCCCATCCGTTCCCAGACTTGCGTCACCACCGTACACATAAAGAATAGATGATTGATGTCTTCCTTCGCCTAATCACATAACGGGCAAGACCTCTCCGCATCCTGTACCTGCCGTGTTCTCCACTTCTTAGTCTTCAGTCTTCCTCTCCTAAGGAGCCAAACGAACACTTTCACCTTCAGCGGGCAAGAAGTCTCCCAGGGTTGCCTGCAATCTCTAGCCAAATGAATATTCTCCTGCGTGCCTGAACCACCAAGCCTTCTATAAGCATCCTGCATGGAGAATTCACCTTCCTCCCACCCAAAACAGTCAACGCCATCCTCTAGCTAAAACCCTTGCAGCTCTTGCATCAACACATGTATCTCCCCAAGCCTCTGGTCTGACAAACTGCCCACGAACGTGGGACACCACATGCCATCCCAGACCTCCACCACTGGGGCCCTCTTATCAATTGCTAGCGCTGCAAGTCTGGGAAAGTACTCCGCCAAAACTCCAAGCCCTGTCCAGTCATCCATCCAGAACCTGAAGGCCTCACCTGACCCTAGCATTGGGGTAAAAAAAGGTCGGACCTTTGGCGCCACCACCGACAGACTCCTAATGAAGTAGGAACTCCTTTAGGGGGAGAAGCAAGGAGATCCCAATTCAGTTGTCCCCCATAGCAAGAGTGCAAGATCCTTCCCACTAGACAGACTTATCCTCCAAGCAACCTTGCAATCTACTTCGTCAGGAGGTTGTCATTCATTCTCCCTACCTCCCTGATTCCCAGGCCCCCATCCCTAACAGGCTTGCACACCTCACTCCAAGCCACCAGCTTCGTCCCTTTCCTCCTACTTCATAATTGGTTCAGAAGAAACTTCTCATTTGGCTCACAATTTTATCTTCAGTTTTTTGCGGCATCTTCAAAATCGAAAAAAAGTACACTGGTATCGCCAATAGAACTGCCTTAAGGAGGACCAGCCGCCCTCCTCTCAATAGTAGCTTGGACGCCCACCCAGCCAATCGGTCTTCAATCCTCCCAAGCAACGGAGCCCAGTCCTGCATCGAGATCCTCCTATCCGTCAGGGGTCGGCCTAGGTATCGGAGGGGTAGAGCCCTAGCCTCCGTACCCAGGGCCTCCGAACATGCCCCGGCCTCCTTGTCAGCCATGCTGAATTGGGCAAAAGAAGATTTGTAGTAATTAATCTGCATACCCGATGCTTCACAAATTAGCTCTAGAAGTATACGGCATCGCCTTGCCTCCACCACCGTTCTTTTCACAAAGAAGAGAGTATCATCCGCGTACTGTAGTATCGAAATACCCTCTCCTCCCTCTAGAGGGAAGCCCTGTATCAACCCTGTTGTGCATGCCTTGTCAGATGCCCTTGCAAAAGCATCTGCTGCCAACACAAATAACATAGGTGCTAGGGGGTACTCCTGCCGTATGCCTCTCCTCTGCTGAATCCAACCCCCTATTGGGTTCCCGTTGATGAGGATCAAGAACGATGCTGTAGTGACGTATTGCTTCATCCATCTAATCCAGACCGACGGGAAACCCCTTTTGGCCATAGAGGCTCACAAGAAGGACCACTGCACCGAGTCGTAAGCCTTCTTGAAATCAACCTTCCACATAAAAAGCTTTCTTTCTCTCCCTCCTCCATTGTGCAAGGATCTCTGTTGCCGCAACATACCCGCCAAAAATGCATCTCCTTAGCACAGATGCTGTCTGCACCTCTGACACAACTCTGCCAATCACCCTCCTAAGCCTGTTCGCCAGTGTCTTTGCCACGATCAAATATACCCAATTCAAGAGAGCAATTGGTCTATAGTCATCAATCGCCTTTGCCCCTACTTTCTTAGGCAGTAGGAACATGTAGAACTTGTTTATCCTATTAAAACCCCTGTTGCCCTCCCTGAACTTAGCCAAGACTTGCAAGATCTCATCCTTTAGCAATGGCCAAAATTCTTTGAAAAAGAGGACCAGGAAACCGTCCGACCTTGGACACCCTTCTGCATTCAGACCCCAGACCGCCCTACGAGCTTCCTCCTCTGTGAACGATGCCACCAACCCCTCCGCCTCTACCGAGTCCACCGCCGGAGCCCCTAAACCCCTCCATCTCCACCTCTCGCCCCTCCTCCCTGTAAACTCCCTAAAGTATTCCGTCACTGTCCTACCCACTGACTCCCTGCTAGAACACTACCTCACCCACCTGGAGTTTATCAACCCAGTTTCTCCTACACCTGGTTGATGCTATCATATGGAAGAATTTGGTGTTCGAGTCTCCCTCCTTGATCCATTTTTGCCTGTATCTCGTCCTCTACTCCACCTCCTCTTTCTGGTCCTCCTCCTAGATGGTCTTCATGCGGTCTGCTCTACTCTGTCTCTCCGCCACTATCATCAAGCCCTGGCCTTCTATTCTGTCCAGCCTTTGAATCTCCCTGAGTGCCTCGTTCCGTTTCTTGGTCCGTTCTTCTTTCACCTGCTTATCGTAGTCCTTCAGAAAGCGTCTCAACTCTCGACGCTTCACCTCAAGCCTCGCAATAGCCGATCCATTCGAGTGCAAAGCCCTTAATTTGTCCTCCACCAAACTCCTGAATCTTTCCTCTAGCAGCTATGCCCTATCAAACTTGAAGTATGTACCGCATCGAAACCCCTTGCCAGACTCCCACATCAGAGGGGGGTGGTCTGAGAATGGCCACTCCAAAGCGTGGGCCCTCGCCAGCAAAAATACGTTTGCCAACTCCACTGAGCATAGAAAACGATCCAGTCTGGACATTAGACCTCCTGAGGTCCTCCAAGTGTACGCACAAGAAACGGAGGGTATATCCTGCACACCGTGCTTAGCAATGAGCCTCGCGAAGTCCTCTGAGCCTCGGTCCATACCTCCTCTCCCCCTTGGTCTATCCTCCGCTAAGAGGGTAACATTGAAATCCCCTCCAATGAGCCACGGGCTCCCCTGAAATCTCTTGGTGGCTTGGTGCAACCTTTCCTAAAAAGAGCTCCTCTTGGAGTCATTAGATGGTCCATACATCGATGAGAATGCCATCACAAGCCCATCGCTCCTCCTCAACTGCACTGAGACCATTCCCGCCCCCACCTCTGAATCTACCAAAGAGAACAAGTCCTTCCAACCAACGACCACCCCTCTTGACCTCCTAGCTGCGTTCAAAGCCAGAAAACCTCCCAGCAAGCTACCCTCAGTCTCTCTCCACACCCTCTGATTACACCCCTTCAATTTCGTCTCCTAAAGAAACACCACATCCAGGTTCCACTTAAGCAGGCATGACCTTAACGTCCCCTTGCGAGAAGGGTCACAAAGACTCCTAACATTCCACGTAAGTACCTTCAGCATGGGCCACTGACAACACCTCCCCATCCTGCATGATCGAAGTCGGCCCCCTCAGTCACCTGCTCCACCTCCCCTACCCCGTAGCCATCAGCCCAGGCCTCCTCTAGTTCCCCAGCCCTCTACTCCCCCCTCCCTACCACTTTCACTCCTTCCAAAATCCCCTCCCCTTCGCTGCCGCCTGACCGCCCCCCGTAGCCTTGACACCCCTTTCCCCCTCGAATCGCATTGGCTCCTCTACTGAGGCCCCCACTTTCCACCCCTCTTCGCGAAGCTCCTCCGCCCCAGAGGCTCCTTTCTCCTCCTTTGAGATAAGCCAGCCACCGTCGTCGTCGAGGGTGGCATCGCCAATCCCGCCCTCACTCTGGCGAGGCCTTGATCACCCCCTAGACTTCCTCCACATGTCAGGGGGACCGTCGATGTCGAAGATACTCCAATTGGTACCCCTTATGTCGCGGGGAGCCCCTGCGTCGCCGACCAGGTCCTCTCTATCCTCTGATGGAGGAGCTTGGTCGTTCTGATCTTGCCTCTGCTCTTGCCAAGGACGGTTGTTGTCGTCCGACTCCAACACTCCGCTTCCTTTCGCCCATTGCGAAGTGATGCGCTATAGGCTTGCCCCGAAGGGACTCTTTGCTGGCCACTAAAAGAGGAGGGACGAAGGGGTATTGAGTCTGGGTGTGGATTCGAACTCAGATCCGAACTCGTCCCCTTCTCCCTAAAAACCCTCCACCTATGCGCCTCTATCTCCCTCGAAAACATCTTCTCCTTCAATGCGCCACTTTCTCTTGATGCGCCCTCCCGCTCCTCTTGCCTCAACACCTTGATGGCCCTGCACGACCCCTCAGCTTCCTCAACCGGCCGCATGCAGCCCGCTAGACCATGCTTCGCATTGATCACCCCCTCCTTGACCTCCGATCCACCTCCCGTCGTCATGCCCCTCGATTGCAGTGCCTCGAGGGTGCGTGTACACCCTGCTTTGACTTCAGCGCTGCTGACTTAGCCCATGATGCGCCTCCCCCTCCGATGACCTTTGATCTCCATACCGCCCCACGTGCCAGAGTGCCTCCCCCTGACGTGAGACCTCTAGCTGGTTGCTCCACCACCTCTACAAAGGATCTCGGTCCGCTCTCCACTTGTTCAACACGACCCACGATGCACTCCCCAAACACAGCACCACCTTCCTCTGGAGTGTCGTGCCCTGTTGCATCTCCACCGTAGCTTGCATCGACCTAAGATGCCCTCCATTGAGGCCGAGTCCCTTGCACCATCGTACCCACGCGAAGGGGGCGACCACCACCTCGACAACCTATCTAGTATGAAGAAACAATGGTAGTTTTCAGAAATGTTTGGAATTTGTTTTAATTAGGAGATAAGATCTTTTTCAATAGAGATAGAATCTTTTGTTATGATTTTTAGGGATATGCTCTCTCTATAAATAGAGAGCCTTCCCAACAATTCTAATTTGAGTAGTACAATTATTTCCAAACAACAACTTAAAGATCTTCTCTCTCTCTCTTCTCTCAACCGACAACCACCAAGGGCCACCATTGGCCTCCATCCAGTTGGCCACTAGCCCTCATGGTGGGGCCTCTCCACGCTTCTAGGCCCTCACGTGAGTAGTCCTACACGTGGACTATTTTTCCCACACATTTGGAGTCTCCACGTTCTAATATTTTGTCAATTCTTGACATGGTATTAGAGGTTTCGGTCTAGACTCCCTGTGCGTGTGGGTATCCTGACCGCACGTTGATGGTTCTCGCATCCAAGAAAATCTTCCTCGATAAATCCAGCGCCTTACGCGAAGAAGGAAGATTGTAGAAGATGACAAAAGCTTCCACTGTGGTCACCAATGCCACGTTGGGCTTAGGAGAAAAGAAGGTGAAGTTTGAGGCCTAGAAAAGAGAAGATGAGACATATCAGAAGAAATTTCAAGTCATATGGTACTTTTGTATTCGATTTTTTACTCTTCAAAAGAAGTGGTTTTATCAGAACTAAGGGTACCAAACAGATCAAATGAACGGAGAACGAGCACCACGACAATCGCTTCGACTCTGACTCAAGAAGAAGAGGCACAATGTAGCCTCTAGAAGTGCACTCGATTGCATCGACTTCTCTACTTTCTCTTGGTGACCTTGGCTCGAAGAAAACCCGAGGGTTTTTTCCGGTTCACGAGCAAGGCACCATACTTTTCGAGGAGGCACGTGGAACCCTTTTAATGCATCGGGGAATGTCGTGATGAAGTGCTCGACTCTCGAGCGCAGAAGAAGAGGCCTGAAGATCATCCTCAATTCTTTAAGAGAAGAATGATGTAGCATTATCAAGTTCGACAAGCCATCGTCCTCCTGACCTTTAACTTGAGGGGGAGTGTTGTAAATAAAGTCAGCCATGTGGCAACCAGCAGGCCACGTGTCACGTGGCAGCATCTGAGGCCCACATCAAAGTCGACGGTAATGGTCCAATTGGACCAAGTTTGGTTGTTTTCTATTTTTAGTAAAGTTGTTTTTAGGAATATATTTGGCATTTGTTTTAATTAGGAGATATGATCTTTTCAAATGAGATAAAATCTTTTATAGGGATAGAATCTTTTGTTACTATTTTTTCAGGGATATGTTTTCTCTATAAATAGAGAGCATTCTCAACAATTCTAATTTGAGCAATACAATTATTTCCAAACAACTCAAAGCTCATCACCTCTCTCTCTCTCACTCTTCTCTCAACCGGCGACCACCAACGGCCACCGTTGGCCTCCATCCAGTTCGCCATCAGCCCTCACGGTGGGGCCTCTCCATGCCTCTAGGCCCTCACGTGAATAGTCCCACACGTGGACTATTTTTCCCATACACTTGGAGTCTCCACACTCCAATATTTTGTCAATTCTTGACATTATTCAATTCATCTTGATGCCTTTTATTATTGGATGGTTAACATAGATACTCATCAACTGCTCAACATTAGCATGTCAAGCTCAATTATTAGGAGTGCTACTGAAGCATGCCATATTGCTAGCATTTCAAAGTGTTAAAGTTAATGGGTTTTGTTTATTTGATTAAAGTTGAGAGTTATAGTTTATTTCATGTTTGCTATTTTCTATTTTCTTTACAACAACTATGTAATTTTTGCAACTTGACTCTCCATATAATGAGTTCATGGAACTCTATTTTTTATATGATAACAACTTATTTCTTCCACATGGTATTAAAGTAGGAAAAATCCTAACCTTCCTCTCTTTCTCTAGCTACCTAGGGAGGTGCACCACCCCCTCCTACTAGTCTCCTCTGCTCTCTCTGGTGTCGTATGCTTCTCTCTCCTCTTGCGTGATCTTTGAGACTGGGGGGGGTGGAGCATTACTGCCCTCGTCTCCCATACACACTCTCTCTCGTGTGCACACGTCACTGTTAGGGGGGAAGGGTGCCTCCGCCATCCCTTTTCCTCCCTTTCCTGTGCATGTTACTTCTGGGGTGTCACCTGGCTGCCCTTTCCTCCCCAGACTACTACTCAATCAATGCATTTAGTGCAAAGACGTCCTCCTGATGGTTGGCGTGAGAATGATGTGTACCATGGGGGGCCTTTGCCCTCCTATACCCTCCACGATGGGAATTGAGGATGCTATTGAGGAGCAAGTCATTCTCCTCTACTACTGCTATTGACTTGAGACTACTGTTGATGTTGAGTCAAACTTCGTTGCCTACCTACTCTTGCTTCTGCATCTCCTAATCCCTTTGAGGATGCAGATGATGTTGATGTTTGATAGAGGAATTGAGCTTGCTTTTCATCCTCCTTCCACCCCTTCTACTTGCTTGCCTCTGCTTTTACATAGGGAGCTCTCCTGTTTTTTTTTTCCTTCTCGAGAGATGGGTTTCCATAGTTGTGAGATGTCTCTTGCCTCTGTTGACTATCTGTTGCTTGCTTGCTTGGGATCATCCCCTGCTTGAATGCCTCTCCCTAGTTTTTTTCCCTTCTCCTAGAGAGAAGGGTCCACTAGTGTATAGTGACTACTCTAATTGCTTGCTTGCTCCTCCAGCCTGTTGAAGTCATTATTGGGGGGAATCTATTTTGTTTCCTACCAGTAAGTTGGGCGTGTTCTCCATACTAGAACTTAGGGGGAGTGTTAGAGTTATTAGGTGTATTAGGTTATAAGTTTGCTTTATTTTATTGAAGTTGAGTCAGTTTATTTCTTGTTTGCTATTTCTTATTTCCTTTAAGACTACTACATAATTTTTCCAACTGGACTCTATATAAAGAGGTTAGGGAACTTTATTTTCAATAAGACAACAATTTATTTCTTCCACATAGAAAAAGGTTTCGTCCAACCCCTTTTTTCTATCATGCCAATGCGGACAAGTGGTAATGAAAGAAACTTAAATTTGTTCATGACTGAGACATTAACCACCCCCTCCTCGGTAGGCAGATGGCCATGTATTTACGGACCTATGAGGTCAGTTTAAGATAATTCCTCTTGCTCATGCTCCTTGAATTTGCTTTCAAAAGATTATATGACACTAGAGTTTTCTTGCCATCACCCTCTTTAGTCCAAATATACAATGTGCATCTGTGTGTGTTAGTTTTAGTTTTGCAGTCTCTTATAGGACACAGAGAATGTCTTGTATGAACAATATAAAATGTATGGAGGGAACTGACTCGTCCAACAAATAGTGGTGGTATCACAGGTGACGACTCTTATACTGTTCATGTTACCTGTGCCTTCTGCAGGGATACACTCCTTTTTGCACGTCTTTCACCAAACCCCTTTGCATGCGGTTAGCATGGTTGATGTGTCTTAGCTCTACATGCTAATTTTTAAATGTTACAAGCATCATGATGAAGATGAATTGACAGGCATAGGAGTATTGGAGAATGAGAAATAAAGTTAATGGAGAGAACACCTCCCAAGAGACAAACCAAACAAAGTAAATGCCATGTCTTTCCTGAACTATTTTGGATTACCCCAAAATCAGTGTTACAGGAGACAGAGTACTTCATGGTTGGAAGGATTCTGATGGCTACAACAGAGGTCCTAGATGCATGATGAATACTTGGATATGTTTTTTTTCCCAAAATAAGAGAAACAAAAGGAAAAACTTGGATATGTTTGTTTTCACAGATTTATCATTCAGATTGACATTAGGTCTGCTTTGCAGCCTGCCTGGTAACTCCAATGTAATCAAAGATGTCTCTTTTCGGGGATTTTCTGGTTCCACTGGAGATTTCCTCCAGTTGGATAGTCAACCCCAAGTGGCCTTTGGAGTGCTAGACTCACAAAGTCACTAGGTGGATCTAGGGAAAGATAGGTAACTGAGTCAATGGTTTGTTGGTTGGCTGGGCACTGTTCATCTTATTATTATTATTATTATTATTATTATTATTATTAGTTGTTTTCAATTGTTTTCTTGCTGTGCTTTTAGAATTTTTTGTAACTATCTCTCAGCAAACTTTCTTTTCATATTTTTAAAATGACCACTGCAGCTTTCTCAACGAACCCTCTCAGGATCACTATTGAAGTATCTTTCAAAGCTACAGGTACTTCCGTGTACTTGGGTGTTTCATTTGTGGCTTGTATATAATGCCCATTGTATGTGTGTCGGCTTTTATGTGCTGGAGGGAGGCAGTAACATACCTTATTGATAGGGCAATTCTCCCTCTACTCCTAATATTGACCTTGCAGGTGGATGAAGAGCCTGCAATCAGAACAAATACTACCATCTTACTTGGGAATATTGCTAGCTATCTTAACGAAGGGGTTGGTATCTGTAGTGTCTGGTTCTCATTTTGCTCTTTGTGTCATAAGATGTTACAGAATTTAGTGTGAAATTTGAAATGCTAACTGTTGTAATTGATAACTTGCTACAGACAAGGAAGAGGGTGCTAATAAATGCATTTACAGTGCGTGCACTGCGTGATAGCTTCTCTCCTGCTCGTGCAGCGGGCAAGTTTTGTCTTTCTTTCTTTCTTTCTAATTTTTGAAGGTTTCTGTTTAAGTGTAAAAGTTAATTAGCTTTTTCTTGGCCACCACACATTGCTTTCTGCTTCCTAGGTTGCTTTCATTCACTAATTCAAAATGTCCCAAATTCATCCTTGAACTTCTGTAAGTTCTTGTATCACGGAGAGGAATTTCACTGAAAGGGATTTTCTAATAGTGTGTTGAAAGTTCACATTTTAAGAGGTCTGGTCATGTAATCTGCCATACGTAAGGCTTATGTAACAAGTTCAAATGAAAAATGGCATTCTTCAGATGTCCAAAATTTCTAGATAAGAGAACATGAGATTTGTACTTTCCTATGATCGTTTCTTCTTTTTACTCTTGCATGAATATAGAGATGAATATTACGTGAATGTAGGATCATTGAAAGATCGGGATGTAAAAATTTGATAGGCATATATTCCAGCCAAAAAGCGTCCAGCCTTGTGATTTTTAAGACTCTGGATTGGCCTGTAGTTATAAGTGTCATGGGTTGATTGAGATTTTCACTTGTTGCAAAGGGTGGTATGTGAACCTTCTCTCTCTTTCTCTTCCTCTTTCTTTGTCATTTTGGCAGGTGTGATGGCTCTAAGTGCAACTAGTTCTTATTATGATATGAATGAAATTGCAACACGTATCTTGCCAAATATTGTTGTGCTGACCATTGACACAGACAAGTAAGCTGCTGCAACTTCATGTTATAACTGTTTTGTTGACATATGTAGTTTCACAAGTATCTTTCTCTGGAGGCAATATGTCTGTGCTCTTTGTATCATCATTTTCCAATTCTGCCAATTAAGTTTCTCGTCATAATCTTTTTTGAAAAAAAAGTTTCTTGTCAGAATCAGCCAATTTGAGAGTCTAAAAGTTCTACATATTGGACACAATGCTTTTGGTCTATGCTCTATTATACTTGGATATTTGACGATAGGCTAGTATTATGAGTTGAGGTGTAGATATTTAAAGCAAGTTTTTCCCCTTCCTTTTATCTTTTTGTAAGAGCAAGAAAATGCTCATAGGTGACATTTGATCTACAGTTCCATTTTGCAAGATGTTAACTTTCAGGGTCTTACAACTATGACACTTCTAGGGTTCTATGATCGAAATAAGTTATAAGTTGGTCGATACTTATCGGTATATAGCATAATCTTGTTGGAATCCTTTTGCAAAACAGTGCTTTGACCATTCTATTTTGTACTTGTGGTATTTTACTTCAGTACCTCTATTAATTTTTTTTATATTTTGAAATGAACTAGTCAGAAGGAAGTTATAGTTTTGTAATACAACACAATCTATCCAGACTTAAAAATTGAAATAAGAGCAATGAATGAGAAATTAACAATATGTTTGGTTCATAGAAGTAACTTTATCTTGTGTTTATCTTCTCTTGGTATTGGCTCTTTTTGCTTCTTTTTGTTTTTGAGGATGCCTACTCGAGGGACTTTACAATTTGTCAATTACTTAATGGCTCACAAGTGGATCCATCAACTAAAAAATACAATTTAGAATATCTTCAGATTGCAGATTTAATCCTAATTTTATGTTCATCTTCTCATGTGTAGTCCCTCATGGCAACTAATAATGTCCTTTTAATTATTTTGAAAATGTTTTTTTACATAAATGCCCTTATAATCCTTTGTAATTGCAGACATACCCTTACCTTCATTTTTAATACATACACTTGAAAATATCGACTTATTTCATGTTTGCCCTTAATAAAGGACATGAACCAAAAATTAAAGTTCTTTTGTGAAAAGATCCTTATGATTTCTTTTTGCGCTTTAGTTTTATACCTAAAGCTTAGCCTGAATAGCCCGAGCTTAAAATCAGTTTGGGCTGGGCTTGGACTTGGATTTAGGCCCAAGAATTATCTGGGCTGGGTTTGGATCTAGGTGAGCCTAAACCCAAAAACCCAAAAGCCTAACCCACTCTTAGGCCCAAAATTTTATACATTTATAATACATATATATAATCTCATATGCATGACAATTTAGACCATTCGATTTAGATGATACTAAATCCAATGACCCAAAATAACCTTCTCCTCTCTAACCCAATTTTTCTCCTTCATTTCCCTCATTCCCTCTCTGTCTTCTGCACGCAAATCCTTACACACACACACACACACACACACACACACCTTGCACGGTCACAGCTTTTCAATATATTTAGTTTTCTCATATTTACTTTTCTCTGTCACACACTAAACTGATATTGTTTGGTCCTGAAGATCATATGATTTCATATTATTTTTAAGTTTACAACTAGGCGGGGGTGACTTTTTTATTTTGGAAAATATAAAATCTAACATGTTTGAAGTTGATAACATGCTACAGTTTGAGCTGGCTTGACCAGGCTTAGCCCAAAAACCTTGGGCCGGCTTGAGCTTGGGCTTGAAAAAAGAAAATTTTTTGGACCTTGTCCCAAAAAAAGTTTGGGACAGGGCCCACCTTGACTGGCATGGGCTTGACCCAATGCCCTACACTACTTCTAATCTTCCGTCTCTTGTAGGCAATGATGACCTATGTAATGTCTTCCTACCATGGATCGATAAAAATTTAAATACACCCAAGCAAATCCTCATTCACCAACTACATAAACCTCTCATTAAATCTCTATCCAACACAATAAAATCCCTAAGAACAACGGAAATCAAATGTATCACAAAATCAGAATTTCCTGTGAGCTTACACTTGAATGCGAACATGGCAACACTGCAATTCACGCTACAGAGCTTTATCAGCTTCGTGGTCTCCTGCTTTGCTATCGCCCCAAAACTCAACTGCACCACAAGCAGCAGCAAATGCAACTCCTACCTCCGCCATCACCTTCCTGCACTCCTCCAGTCACTCCTTGTAGATCTCAAGTAGCACACACATACCCAGCATTGTGCACATCCCATTCACCCCTACTAGCACCTTCAGCAACCTCTGCATCAATCCACTCCACCCCTTTACAGTAAACCCTCCCTTTCTAAACTGAGCACAAAGCCCTTAGCAAATGCAGTGCTAACATCCCTTCTTGCTTCTGTTCCACCTTCCCCACCTCGATCGTCGCCACTTTGACTTCCTGCAACCATTGAGCTTTCACCACCATGGCCTCTCTCACCACAGATCTCCTCACCACCCATCCCCGTAAGCCCTTCTCTTGGGGCCAATCATCATGGCTGAGCACCGCTGTGATGGAATCTAAGTTGCTAAAAACAATTCTAATTAAGCACCAGCGGTGAAATGAAATAAAGTACAATTTTCTTTACATAAAAATACCTATGGCTATCCAACCTGTTCTACGATAGCAATCACAGTTGGCAATTAACATATTAGAGTTGTGTGACAAAACTGAGCAACAAATTCACAATTGAACTCTGCGTAATTTCCCCCAAAAAAAACAATGGCCAAATGGAGGAGATTGGATAAATGGGCAATTGATCACACAGCTACGTATATGAACTGAAATAAGTGGAACCAAGTGACCCTAAATAGGAATCACACTCAACTGTAAAGTTGGGAAAAAAAGAAAAATAAAGATGGGTTTGATTTACACCTAATAAGAATTACCTAGGAAGGTGGGTGATCTCTATCATGCTTAGCTTGGAATAACATCTATCAAACAAAGGCTTGGGAAGTGCTTTGGTGAAGATCTGCTGTTTGCTCTTGAGAAGAGACAGATGGTTTGGATGAGCCTCTTTTGAATAAGATCTCTTATATAATGGCAGTCCACTTCAGATTGCCTAGTCCTTTCATGGAACATAGGATTATTTGTAATATAGGTAGCAACTTTGTCACATCTTATCTCCAAGGAAGAACTAATGGGAATATGCAAGTTACATAGCACAAATTGTATCCACATTCTCTGTAGCAGTTTGAGCCATGGAATGATACTTGAACTTGGCACTCGAGTTGGACACAACTCCTTGCTTCTTACTCATCCAAGTCACTAGATTCTCAATGTGCAAAAACTTGTGGGCTTTCTGTCCTCAAGACGTTCTGCATAGTCTGTATCTGTGTAGGCAAAAATGTCAAGAAGATGCCTTTTCTGAATAAGAGCCCTTTTTTGGTGGCAACTTTTGGTACCTAACTACTATCATAACTACATTTCAATGTACCTTGGCTGGCTTATGCATGAATTGATTGAGCTTCCTAAATGTCGCCATGATGTTAGGGTGTGTTATAGTCAAATATAGAAGCTTCCGTACTAAAGTTCTAAACTGGCGAGCATCAACAGGTGTCGCATTCACATTCTCATCATAAAGATGAACTTTTGGATCCATAGAAATATTTGTCAATTTCACCTCCAATATATTAGTCTCTTACAAGAGATTAATAACATATTTTCTTTGGGATAACGTTATACCCATTTGCTATGCGCAACTTCGATTTCAAGAAAGTACTTAAGTGGACCTAGTCCTTGATCACAAAGTTTTCATCCTGGCATTTCTTCAAGTTACGAAACCCTTGAGTGTCATCACCAATAAGAATGATGTTGTCTACATAAACCAACATCACCACTATCCCTCGAGATGTCTGCTGAACAAATAAGGAATGATTTATTGAAGATCTACGAAAACCAAGGGTCTCAACCATCTTGGATAGCTTTTGAAACCATGCCCTAGGACTTTTATTTCAATCCATAAATTACTTTGTGAAGATGACATACTTTTTAACACTCCCTTTAGGACTCAAAACCTAGTGCATGGTACATGTAGATCGCCTTTTGTAAATGGCTATAAAGAAAGGTGCTCTTCACATCCAATTGGTGAAGAGACTATTCTCGTTGGACTACCGCATAAATCAAAATTTCAAGGAATGAGAGGTCTGGCGACGAGGAGGCTGGCGTCCGGGCGGCTGGCGGATAGGGTGAGGAGAGATGGCCCTGGCTGGACGGTGGTGGGCAGGAGGTCGCGGAAGGGAGCGGAGCCGGCGAGGTGTTTTAAATGCCTTGGGGAGGGGCATTTGGCGGTGGAGTGCAGGAATCTGGTGCGGTGCTTGCGCTGTGGCATTCTGGGGCATCGGAGGTCGGGTTGCGGGCGCTGGGGATCGAGTGGAGTGGTTTCCTCGAGAAGAGGGGGGGGGGGGGGGGGGGGGGGGGGGGGGGGGCACCTCCGCCCCCTCCGGAGGGGGCACCCCTTGTGGAGGTCGAGGCACCGTGGTCGGAGGAATTTGGAGCGTTGGAAGGGAGGCTGGTGTCGGCGTTGGTAGCAGTGGTCTTGGAGGGGAAGGTAGAGGTGGAGGCCCTGAGAAGGGCGGTCACCGCCTTCTTGGGGATTAGCGGGGGACGGTTTGGGGTGGCCTCCCTGGGAGGTGGGCAGTTAGTGCTGTTGGGGCTGGGCTGGGAGGAGTTGAGGCAGCTGGTCTTCAAGGTGCTGCAGTGTGGCCGGGGAGTGGTGCGATGTCGGTGGCCGGTCAGGTCGGATGGCGCTCTGGCAGAGAGGCCGCCGACTGGCGCGAGAAGGAAGATCCTGGTTGAGGGGGTTCCACTCTTCCCCGCACGGTGGAGGTGGTGGCGGTGGTAGTTGGCCCTTTTGCGAGGCTGCGCGGATGCGAAGGCCTGGGCCTGAAGTCGGCCGACTTGTCGCGGATCGAACCCTGGGTGGAGATGAGACCGGGACATCGGCTTGTGGAGAGGTTGGTGCTCAGGTGGGGGAGCTCCGCCTGGCTGATCCGCATCTCGTGGGGTTCCGGGAGCCCTAGGTCTTTTGTTGAGGCAGTGGGTGGCGGAGCAGTGGCGGCGCTTGGAGGCGGTAGTGGCGGGCGGGCGGAGGGACAGGCTGCTCTTGGGAAGGTCGAGGGTCGCGGCGGGGATTGCGGCGAGGATCATGCTGTGGTTGCGATCCCCATGGCACAGTCAGTGGCAGGTGAAGGGGCGGGGATGCGAGAAGCCGGTGCGGATTTTGCGTAGGGGTCGGGAGAGGCGAATGCGACGCTGAAGCTGGGCAACCCCGCTGATTGCGGGTGCATTGATGGCACTGAGATGGCCCCCGATTTTGTGGGAGGAGCTCATGGCAGACCCGGGTCGGGTGGGCGTAACCCGGATACGGGAGTTGGGGGCTCCGACGCTGATGTCGTTTCGGGTCTTCCAGTGCGCTCGACTCCGCGACCTCGAGTCTCTGCAGATGAAGGGTGAGGAGCTGTTGTTGGAGGATCGAGGCGCACCTTGGCCAGACTGGACCAGGTGACGAGGCAAGGTGCGACTGGCAGGGAGGGGAGCGTGCGGCGACGAGAGCGGAGGCTGTCTGGCTCATAGCGGCTCGTCTACAGGCCGCGATGGTTTTACCGTAGGGGGCAGGCTCGGAAGGCCTCGACTGGGGGCGTCGCTGGGGTCGACCGGCGCCGGTCACTGATGGAGCTAGGTCGACTGCAGCGGCCCTTGCTAAGGGTGATGACGGGGGGATATCTGCTCTGGGGTCCCCTGCAGTGGTGGAGGGTCGGCGGGCGAGGGGAGCTGGTGGATGCGGTGACTAGGCTACCTGAGGGCGAGGTTATGACGCTGGGGGACGCGCAGATGTTGGCTGTAGAAGGTGTAGAGGTTGCGGGGCGAGGAGGGGCGGTGGGTGGTTGTGAGGGGAACTCGAATGATCTGCGTTTGTTGATGGAAGAGGAGGATAGTGTGGCTGCAATGATAGGGTTTAGGCGGTTGACGCGAGGAGGAGGTTCCCGGAGGTCTTCATGACTAAGGTCATGTCGTGGAATGTGAGGGGTTGGAACGACTCGTCGAGGCGGGCGGCTTTGCGGGGGTATATTCAGAGATGGGGGTCTGATGTGGTCTTTCTCCTGGAGACGAAGTGGGGGAGCTATGATGGAAGGTTGTGGAGGGAGGTGGGGGAGGTGTTTTTGGGGGTTTCTTGGCCTTGGATGCGGATGAAAGTGTGGGGGGAATTGTTGTGAGATGGAAGGAGGAAGAGTTCTCCTTGCTGGACTCTCTGGTTGGGTCCCATGTTGTCACTGTCAGACTTCAGAGACGTCGGAATGACACATGTATGTTCCTTTCCTCAGTCTATGGCCCAACGGAGGGTCGGAGAAGACAGGCCTTGTGGGAAGATCTGAGCCAGGTCGCAATAGCTTTTCAGGGGATACCTTGGCTAGTTGGTGGCAATTTTATTGTTACTTTGCGGGCAGAAGACAGACCAGGTGACCGAGGGGGATTGGACCAGGGCTCTGAGGCGTTTGCAGGCTTTGTGGCGGATCGGGGGCTGGTTGATATGCCACCGTTGTCCTGTCTCTACAAGTGGAGGAGCTCTGGAGGACAACGATCCCGGATTGACAGATTTCTTGTCTCAAGGGCGATGGCGCAGCTGTTCCCGATGGTGGAGGTTAGATCCCTGGAGCGTCTGTTCTCAGATCACACCCCATTGCTGTGGGTGTCGAACGAGGGATGGAGGCATGGCACTTATTTCAAGTTCGACAAGGCGTGGCTCATGGAGGAGGGCTTCAGGGGGTTGGTAGAGGAACGGTGGAGGTCATTTCAGGCGGATGGTTCGGCAGCTGTCAGATTGGAAGCAAAACTGAGAGATTTGAGATCCTTCTTGAAGACCCGTATCAAGCAGATTAGGGAGGAACGTGGGAGGAAGAAAGAGGAGGCTCTTGTTGAGATTGCACGTCTGGACAGGGCAGAGGACGTTGGTCTCCTTTCAGATGCTGACAGGGTTCACAGAGTAAGACAGATTCAGGTGATACAGGAGGAAGACCGGAAGGTGGAGGTGGAGTGGAGGGTGAGGTCTAGGCAGAAGTGGCTGAAGGAAGGCGATTCCAACACCCGATTTTTTCATATGGCTGCATCAGGTAGGAGGAGGAGGAACTGGATTGACAGATTGGTGGTGGATGGGGAGGAGTTTGTGGGAAGGGAGGCGGTGGGAGGGGTAGTTGCGAGATATTTCAGAGACTTTATTGGGTGGAGACGGCGGGGAAGGTGGAGATGGTTAGGGTCTGAGATACCGCAGATCGGGGAGGCAGACGCCAGCTTCTTGACGGGTTCATTTGGGGAGGATGAAGTCCGTGAGGCAATTTGGGGGTTGAATGCAGATGGTTGTCCAAGGCCGGATGGCTTTCCGATTGCCTTCTACAGAGAGTTCTGGCCGGTGGTGAAAGAAGACGTGATGCAAGTGGTGCAAGAATTTAGAGCTGGTAACTCGGGATTCAATAAGCTGAACAAGTTCTACATGTTCCTACTGCCGAAGAAGGAGGGCGCTGAGGAGATCCAGGAGTACAGACCGATAGCTCTCTCGAATGCTATCTACTTGGTGGTGGCGAAGCTTCTGGCAAATAGATTGAGGACTCTGGGTGGGATTGTAGATTCGGTCCAGACGGCCTTTGTTCCTGGCAGGAATATTTTGGAGGGTTATGTGATGGCCTCGGAGATCCTTTCGTCCTAGAAGAGAGATAAGAAGAAAGCTTTCCTATGGAAGGTCGATTTCAGCAAAGCTTATGACTCGATCCAGTGGTCGTTTCTTTGGGCGTCCTTGGTGAAGAGGGGATTCCCGCTAGTGTGGATTGACTGGATGAAGAGATGCGTCACCACGACGTCGTTCTCGGTTCTTATCAACGGAAACCCAACTGGGGGTTGGATCCAACCAAGGAGGGGGGTGAGACAAGGTTGTCCGTTGGCCCCGATGCTCTTTGTGATTGCCGTGGATGCTCTTGCTAGGGTAGCTAAGAGGTCATGTGAGAGAAACTCGATGAGAGGTTTCTCCTTAAGAGATGGGACGAGTATCCCGTTGCTTCAGTATGCGGATGATACGATCTTCTTTATTGAAAGTGGAGAAAGGGAGGTCAGAAGAATGCGGTTCCTTGTCTTCTTACTAGGTGAGGTGTCAAGATTGCAGATTAACTTGGCTAAATCAGATTTCGTCCCTTTCAATCTGACTGAGGCAGAGGCGAGGGGGTGTAGTTTGGGACTTGGCACAGAGCAGGTTAAGCTCCCGATTAGATATCTGGGCTTACCGTTGTCAGATGGGAGGATTCTGGTGAGAGATTGGGCCCCCTTGGTGGAGAGGCTGGAAGGGAGGTTAGAGGGGTGGGCATCCAGACTATTGTCAAGAGGTGGGAGGTTGGTCCTGCTCAAGGTGGTTCTGTCAGCAATGCCATCGTATTTCACTTCCGTGCTGAAGATGCCTCGACAGGTGGTTGCAAAGATAGAAAGAGCTATGAGGAATTTCTTTTGTTCCAACCAGGGGACGAGTGGACAGGGTGTCAGGTTGGTTGCTTGGGAGGAGGTCTACAGACCATTGGAAGACGGGGGGCTCGGGGTGAGGGATTTGGGGAGATCTAATGACAGTCTGTTGGCGAAGTGGGTGGGATGCCTGTTGGAAGGTAGGGGGGATGTGATGGGCAAGGTGTTCGAGACGGCATATGGTGGCCCGGTGCGTTGGTATCTCCTGATGTCTCCGTCTAGGGATGCCTCTCACTTTTTGAAAGGCTTGTCGACGGTGGCTCTTAAGGTGAGGAACTGCTTTGTTCCTGTGTTGGGAACGGGGGAGATTTTAAGATTTTGGCAGGATGATTGGAAGGGTGATGGAGCGTTTGGCAGAAGATTTCAGAGACTGTTTGCTTTGTCCCAGAACAAAATGGCGTCCGTGGCTAAGGTATGGGAAGATGGGTGGTGCCTGCGCTTCATAGGTAACCTATCAGATGCGAGAGCGCACGATTTTCAGGTCTTACTTGAAGAGTTGGAGGGACTGCATTCGGCGTCTGGTACGGACATGTTTGGTTGGGATGAAGGTGAGTTTTCGGTGGCGGCTGCATACAGGAGATTGTCCACTGTTGGTCCTGGGTGGAGCTGGATCTGGCAAGGGACTGCAGGCAGATTTGGAAAGCCGCGTGTCCACTGAAGGTCAAGATTTTTGCCTGGCTCCTTAGGAGAAGGCTGGTGACTAAGGTGTGGAGGGCGAGGTGGGCTCTAGGAGAATGTAAGGTCTGCCCTTTGTGTGGTGGTGATGAGGAGGACGTTGGCCACCTTTTTTTCACTTGCCCTTTTGTGGTGTAGATTTGGGACAGGATGGGCGGGAGGTGGTGGGAGTGTCGTCTGTTCAAGGAATTTTGGCATAGCTTCAGAAGCGGAGGTGGTGTTGGTGGACATTTCGTCTTCCGTACGAAGGAGAAGGCCAGGCCGTTGGCAGTGCTTTGGGGTATTTGGTTGGGCAGGAATGCGGTGGTTTTCAGGGGCCAGAGACCTTACGTGGAGAATTTTGTTGAGTCTATTAACTCCTTGTTTACTCTTTGGGTTGATTCCTTGTGAGTGGGGGACCTTGGGGTCTGCCTGTTGTATTGATGGATGTTGTTGATTCTATTATATATATTCTTGGGTAGTTATCACACTGGATAACTACCCTTTTCTTTTTCAAAAAAAAAAAAATTGGATGGTAGGGAGGTGAGCCACTGGTGAGAAAGTGTCAAAGAAATCAACTTCATAAATCTAGGTAAATCCCTTTGCAATGAGCTTAGCCTTGTATCTCATGATTGATCCATCTAGATTGTACTTAACAGTAAAGATCCATTTAGATCCTATCACAGTGGCATCAAATGGAGGTTTAGTAAGCTCCTAGGTACCATGGGACTTAAGGGTAGATATCTCCTCCATATCTTGTCTCCATTGCAGATCTAACAAGGCTTGATGGTGAGATGTAGGGATTAACGTAGAAGATAATGCTAGAGAGAACTTCCTGAACGAGGGCCTAAGACATGTCATAGATATATGCTTGGAAATGGGATGTATGGTACAAGTACGACGCCCCTTTCATAGAATTATTAGCCAATCCCAATCTGTTTAATCCTTATGACTATCACTGTCACCTACCTGCCTATCTGTAGGTGAAGTATCTATCACCTGGGTATCTAACATATCATCCACTACCACATCATTCAGACGATCTAGACAGTATTCTCCTCAGGAGTTGATGGATATGCAGGCTCAGGAGGAGAAGGAAGATGACTAGAGATCTACTAAGGCTTGTACATCAAATTTGGAACAGTAATTGGAATCTCTTCCAAAGAGGTAGGAGGCATTGGCATAGGCACCATTTCAGAAACCATATGTGGATGCGATCCTATAGTAGAAAAATATAGAATGGACTAAAAAAAATATCACATCTACAGTAACATAGTAATGTCATTCGAGAGGATCATAACATTGATAACCCTTTTGTAGCTTGGAGTATCTCAGGAAGACACACTTCACTACTCTAGGGGCCAACTTATCTCTACTAGGATCATGAAGATGAACAAACACCACGTATCCAAATATACAAGGCTAAATAGAGAGTAGTTCTCCATCTGGATATAATAGCTTTGTTGGAATTTGTTCATCAAGTATTGAAGAAGGCATGCAGTTAATAAAATAACATGTTGTAAGAACTGCATCTCCCCAATATGTTTAAGAGGCTGTTATAGATTAATAGTATCCTGGCCACATCTAAGATGTGTCAGTGTTTGTGCTCGGTAATACCATTCTGTTGAGAAGTATGTGGATAAGTAGTCTGGTCTATTATCCTTAGTGACTTGTAGAAGTCACGAAGAAACATGATGCAAAACTGAGGCATTGTTAGAATGAATAATTTTGGTGATGGCCCTAAATTGTGTTTTTATCTCCAAAATGAAATTCCTAATAGTTATCCCTACATTAGATTTCTGCTTCAATAGGAACAGGCAAGCCATGTGAGAATAATTGTCGAGAATCACTAAATAGTAGCAATGTCCTAGTTTATTAGGAATATGACTAGGATCTCAAACATTCATGTGAAGGAGCTCAAATAGGGATCTTGATCTCCATGTTTGATTGGATGGAAACGTGCTTCCATGGTGTTTCCCTAATTGGCGTCCTTCACACTCGATCACTACACCTAGAGAAATATAAGGAATGATGTGATGAAGCTTGCAAAGAGAAAGATGACCCAGTCATAAGTGCCACTGAAAAACAGGTGCTGACAATGTAGGGACTATAGCATGGGTAGTAAATCGAGATTGAAGTAGCTGGTACACTCCTTCCTCACGGCGTTCACCAATGATCACCTCAGTCAAGATGTCTTTAAACATGCATGAAACGCCATCAAAGATAACACGACAATTCAAATCTTTCATGATTCTGCTGATTGAAAGTAGGTTGATGGGGGAAGTTAGGAACATGTAGAATGTCCGACAACTGCATGGTTGGAGTAACCATGACCTCCCCTTGACTAGTAATGGGAGAATGTCTCCCATCTACCACCTAAACTATCTGCTTTGCAAGAAGTTGCTGAAAACGATTGAAATAGTTTCGATCACCACACAAATGACGTAGTGCACTTGAATCTACAAGCCAATCAGAATCATGTGTACTGTCCATCTAAACAGCCATAGTAACATGACTAGAACTCTCTTCTTGCATGCATGCCACCTCGAGGTTATGGAACTCAGGCATTCTCGCTACTCTTCTCTCCAAGCTCTAGTTTGAGCAAACTGTGTCCCTTGTCTTGATTTATCATCATCCTAAAGGTCTCTGACCATCGTGCATGGTTGATCTCATCCAACCTCAATAAGGAATTGAAGATATGTCTCTCATATGCCCCTATTTTTGTCATTTGCACCAATGTCACCTTTGAGAAGTCTTTGGACGTCATTTTCTCTCCAACCAAAGCCACAGATAATTGAGAGGTGGCGAAACGAAGCGAAAATGGGTGTCTAGTGCATCAAAGCAATACCAAATAGAGTCGAGAAATCACATACATGTGCAACAAGGGTCAATGGTGTCCAAACATACTTCAACAACAGTTAAATGATTTGAATTCGTCAAAAAAATTGTCAAATAGGTCGAATTCGACTATAAAACACCCTTCGATGAGCCTATCAGCCGACCATTTGTGGCTTGTGAGGCTTGGTTTTGTCGAACCCGGTGGCGACCGACAAGGGTCAACAATGGCATCAATAATCGAAACAAGGGCATTGTAGTTCTACTGATCTCCTTTAGATGTGGCTAGTGGTGGCGGTGGGGTGGCATGATGTGGCCAGTTGGTGGTTGGCTATCATTTAGGGCTCCAAACCCTAGTTTTTGGGTTTTCTCTTTTAGTCTTTTTCGGTGGAGAAAAAAAAAGAAATGAGAATTGAGGAGGATATTAGACACTGGCCTAGGTTCGTTGCTCTGATAGCAAGTTAGAAGAAAAGAGATCACTTTCACTAAAAGATCCTAGGCCTCAATATATAGAGGATGGAAAAATTACTAGTAGACCCTCATTTAAAAGAAAATAAGAAGAAAGAACGAGGAAACATGAAAAAGAATCAACTCTCAACAACGTAAATGTCAATATTTTCAAGTGTGCATGTAAATATGAGGAAGCTAGGGGTATATGTGTAGTTACAAAAGATTATAGAGCATTTATGCAGCCCTATGGTTGGATGGTGCTACATGAGACATTGGAGAATTAATGTTTTTTTTTTTATGATGTAAATGTGGCAGGCATGGGATTTGATCCCATGACCTCTTGGATGCCAGTGGGGTGCTCTACCACCGATCCAATCCCTTAATGAATTAAGAAAAGCAATGTGCGAGAACTCGGATGCCTTACAAATATCTAACATGCATGGTAGAACATCCTATGATGGAAGCAAATATCTCTATTGAATCAAGAATGATATGGAGTTTTCCACTTCATAGCATTTTTCTTCACTGCTTGGTTTCTGTTTAATGTCCTCAAATGCACTGAAATCCCAATCACAAATGGTATTCTTAAACTGATGTTGCTTTTATTGTCCTTTTGTCTGATTTCTTTGAAAGAAGTCTTGAGTGACATTAAAAACCAGTGCTTAACCTAAGCATTTCAATGCTTTTCAACCTTTGCATGTCTCTAATGAGATTTTCATTTGTAAATTGGTAAGTCAAAATAATTATAATGAAAAACTGGTATGAGATCTAGTTTTCAGCCAAAATCCCTCATAAGTGGCCACGATAAATTTCCATTCCTTGGGTTACTTGATGTTAGTGCATTTTTTTGTGCAATTAATACCATATAATTGTTTCTTCCAGTGATGTAAGAACAAAGGCATTCCAAACTATAGATCAATTTCTGCAGATAGCAAGACGATACCATGAGAAGGTACCATATCTTCCTCCAACATTTATAATGCAGTTGTTGTAGCTAGATCTTTTTTATTTTCTTCTTAGACATTTATGTGGAACACGTCATCTTCTGCTTGATGCGATAAAGATCTCTTCGATAGCAAATACTGTAAATCAGTGGTGAGACCTACCTTGCTATACAGTTCAGCGTACTTTATGGTTGATTATAGGCATGTTTGGATGTTGTTTTTGTTTTTGAAGAAACAACGATACTAAAGTGGATATTACTACACATATATAAAATGAAGAGATCGTATCTGTGGTTAGATTGTCTGAGACATGTGTGGCACCAATAGAAGATAATGAAAGAGATATGTTTAAGGTAGTTTGAGCATCTGTGGAGGACAACCGTCTTTTCCATTGAAATATGTCAGACTTTGGATGTTGAGTATTGCATGAAATTCAGGATGATTGGAGAAATGTTGGAGGGTAACCATTGGGCATGATCTTATTTATTGAGATTAGAAATGACGTAAGATGGATTAGATAGGAGGGAGAGAACCCATATTGTTGACCCATTTCTTGTGTGAAAATTCCTAGTTTTGATTTGAGAAGTTCATATCCCTACGTAATAGTAATGGGCTCTTGTATTTTGGTACAAATATTTATGATTGGCAACATTAAATGGCAACGCATATGCTTGGAACCTGAAACTTGAGGTTTTCAAGTAGAAGTGGATGCACCAAACAAAGCCATAAACAAGCTTTTCCCAACACTAAGTGGGGTACTAAATGTGGTGGGTGCTCCCTGTTCCGGTTACCAGCTGAATGCATTTTTTGTGACATCTCTTCTCAGGCTTTGTATCATGTAATATCTTCACTTTCATAAAGGTCAAATTCTGAAAATGATAGAAGTTGTTAATACATTCTTTTTGTAATTTAAAATAACGCCGAAGTTTTTTCTGACATTAAATAAGGCCAGCTGCATGGATTCTTTTGCCTCCATTCAAACCTATCCCAGGCTATTAAGGTAATCCCTATTAAGGTAATCAAGATAATACCTAGATGGTTTTCCTACAATATTTCTTTGGCCCTCCCTCACCTCTCTTGGGAGACTTAACATCCAACTTACTTCTCTTGATTGGGGCATCAATCTAGCTACTATGTTAAATGTGTTTCTTTGCTTTTATGTTCTATTGGTGTCATCCAACCTTTTCCCCTATAATCTTATTGCAAATCCAACTCTTCATATGGTCACAAATCTGCCAAAACATCTTCATTTCTATCACAAATATCCTCTACACATGCGTACAATTTTTTGACTGATTTCTGTCACAGCTATCCTCTACACATGCCTACAATTGTCTAACTACTCGTCTCTCAGATTCACAACACGACAAGTTTTACAACCACTTTAAGTACTTGTCTTTAACTTTCAAAAGAATATTCTTGTCACATAGAATATTGGAAGCTCCCTTCCATCTCAATTAGATTGTCTTAATTTCGTGTGACATTTTTATCAATTTCTCCATCTTATTTAAAAATTGACCTTAAATATTTAAAAGAAGCTTGTAAATGCAATCTGCACCAATTTTCACTTTTGCCCCATCTCTTTCCTTCTCTACTAGTAAATTTGCATTTTCTATAATCGACTTTTATCCTACTTAGTCCTTACCTTTGAAAATTTCTTTTCAAAGCTCAACTTTTCTATTTACTTCGCATCTTGTCTCCTTAGCTGATATAACATCATCAAAAGAAGTGCATACACCATGGCATCACATTCTGAATACACTTTATTAACTCATCCAAAATAAGGTAAAGAGGTAAGCACTTAAAGTAGTTCCTTGATGCAGATGATTTCAAAACAATCCATTTGCTGGAAGAAAAGAATAATGACTCTCAAATTTCAAACAAAAACCCTAACCCCCTTTACAATGAGAGTGGGGTTAGTAAAATTACATAGTTGACCCAAAAGAAGTAGAAAATATCAAAATAGGAATAGAAATAAGACATGGACTCTTAAACCTAAATAAATAAATTAACCTAACTCAATCATGACTCTAAACGACTATTCCTAATACTTAACACTCTCCCCAAGTTGGAGTGTGCAATGCCCAACTTGTTACAAAAATTAAAAGTGAACTCCTCCCCAATGTTGACATCCGGAGGAGCAAGTAGCAGATCAAAGGAGTAGGTAGCGGTTGTAGCAGAAATAGTAGCCGCAGTAATAGACGATAGTAGTAGGGTTGTGGTAGTAGTAGCAGTCTTAGACAATAGTAGTAGGGTTGTAGTAGTAGCGACAACCAGAGGCTTGAGTAGTAAGGGTTGTAGCAGCAATAGCAAATAGTATGTTGTAGCAAAAGTAGCAGCGGTAAATAAGGAAACACTTACAAGTAAGCAAGAAGTCTTCAAAGATGCGCGATCTTGCACACAATAGTGTGCACCACGCTTGTAGCAGTAGGTAGGAGTAGTTAGGTGCCTTCCAAAAGGTGTGCAACACTATGCACAATAGACATGCATGAGGCAAATGACGGTTGCAACCTTCAATTGAGGCCCAACTCTCATGTAGTGGAGATCAAAATTACGGCAACTTCATCTAGGTGGTTTGGAACATAGCATTAGGCTGCTTGGATCTTAAGTCAAGCATGTTGAACCCACAACTTGGGCCTTGTGGTAGGCATACTCGAACTCGTTCAGGAGCACGATTGGTTGCAACTCCAATTGGAACTTTGAGTCCTCGATTTTTCTCAGGGAGGCATGCACACACACGTAGAGAGTAGAAAAGCAAACTCAGATCATGTGTAGCAAACGAAAAAGTGTCATAATAGGACCTTTGGGGCCTAATGGAAGAGGAAATAGGCCAAGATTTGATCACCAAAAGCAGGATCTTGTCTCCAACAACAATATTGACTCGCATCAAGGCTTAAATAGGTTGAGTGATGTTGAAGGGGCAACCATGCCCTATTGGTGTAGCAGGGGGTTCGATCTTGGCCTCTTTCGAGTAGATCAAGGTGACAGGAGTCCTATTTCGGCCAAAGCAAGTCGGTGTCAAGGCTTATAAGACTTAGGCGGCAGTAGCGGTGGCCAAGGATGCCCTTGGTGGTCGTGTTTGGGTTGTCTAAATGCTTGCAGGTGATTGGGGCGGAGCCCAGCAGCCTTAAGAAGGTGGGGCTATGCTTGGAAGGGTGGTGTATAGTTTCGGAAGAGGCTAAATCTGAATCCTATGCCCAACTTCCAACCAAGTGACGCTTCTAGAGTAGGCAAAAGATGAAAAATAGTTCGATAGGAGGAGACAAGGCCCCAGGTAGTGCTATGGGTGGTTTTTGGGTCACCGACGACGTTGCTAGATCGGTTGGAGCCTTGTTTCTATCATTGCCAGTGGTTGCAGGTTGTTGGTTGTCGGTAGACTAGTGGCAAGACCTTTGATGGTGGTTGGAGGTTGGTGGTAGTGATGGTGCTCCTTGGTGGCTAGTGACAGTGAGTTTTCCTAGAAAAGAAAAGCCTAAAATGTAGCGTTTCTTCCTTTTTTCATGGAAGAGAAAAAGAGATGAGGTATCAAGGATGGCATAGAACCTTGGCCTAAGACTGTTGCTTTGATGCCATGTTGGAGGAAAAGAATAATAGCTCTCTAATTCTAAAAGAAAACCCTAACCCCCTTTATATATAGAGTGTGGTTAGGAAAACTATATAGTAGATCCAAAAGAATTAGAAAATATCAAAATAGGAATAAAATAAGACTTGTACTCTCAAACCTAAATAAATAAACTAACCTAACTCAATTAGGACTCCAAACAACTATTTGTAATACTCTAACAACATTTTCTTAGCTTGAGTCCTTAATGACCTGCAGCTCCATGATATGTATCCTTACAAGGTTGATGTACAAAATCGACACCTTTCTTTTCTCCAAAACTCTCTGTAAGGATATCCCTTAAAGTAGATCATAAGCCTTCTTAAATAAACACATGGAAACCATTCTTCTTGATCGTATAAATCTACATCATACACCTTAAAAGATATCTTAATTTAGTTGTAAACCTATTAGGTATGAGCCAAAATTGATTCTCAATTACTTTGCGGACTTGTGTCAACCTTCTTACAATCACTCTCTCTTAAAACTTTATTATATAGCTCATCAATTTGATGTCTCAATAGTTTGAGCAATTTCGTATGTCTCATTTTTTTTTTGTACATGAGTATTACAATTCTTTTCCCATGTTCATCTATCATTCTCTTCTCACCAAATAGTACTAAATAACTGTGATCCAAGTTAAGTTTTCCTCCCCCGTCACCTTTCAAACATCTATAGGAATATTGAAGGAATACCATTAGGTCCAATAACCTTTCTAAGTTTTATCATCTTTATAGCATTTATTACCTACTTCACATTCGTTGATAGCTTACATGACTAAGGTGAGTTTTCAAATTGGTTAACTCTCGATAAAGTGATTAACTGATAGTTCCATTAAAAGCTTGTGAAGACAACTCTTTTAACTTGTCCCATATATGCTCACTAGTACGAGCACTCGTCTTCATTCTTGCTATACCTTACTTTTGTAGGACCCTTCATTTTCTGCTCTCTTTAGCTAGTTTAAAGATATCTCTTTCATCTTTAGAATCAAGTTTTTTACCTATGCTCCAAACTGCTATCCTCACTTCTTTCTTTTTTTTTCAACTCTATCATTCTTTAATTAGTTTTACCCTAATAGAAGACTTTGAAAGCACACCTTTTTCATTGTAAACTTCCCTTGCACTTCCTTGTTCTATCAAGCTTCCCTTTGCTATGATGTGCCTCCTTTAGACAATCCCAACATATCCTTTACCACCTATTTGGTACAAGTTGCTATAGCCTTTGACATGTCACTAGTGCTTCCACCAAGTTTTCAAGTCCTTGGTTACAATATCTTCTCCTTGAAACACACATGTCTTTTTTAAATTTCCACCACTTGGTTCTTGTTTTCATAAGCATTGAGATTTTCTTTTTGACGTCTTTATATGAACATCCATAGAAAATAGACGATGCTGAGCAGTTGAACTCTCTTCGCAAATAACCTTGCAAGGCTTGCAATCCTTGTAGCAAAATCAATCCTTCTCAAAGCAAAGTAATCAATATGTGTTCTTGCTAGACCATTCTCTTAGGTGACCAAATGCTCTTCTCATATTTTGAAGTATTTCGTATATTATAAGCCATATCAAGATCTTGGAGACCATTCCCCTCTTTATTTATATCACTAAAGTTGTAGTTCCATCAAACCCTGCATACTCTAAAGCATCGTTTCTTACATGTCTACTTAACTCTCTACAAGTAAAACATTTATCTTTGTGAGATTTCTTGAATTGCCATGCCAAGTTTCTCTACAAACTCTTTCTTGACCCTTTTAAAACCAACTTGAGGTGCATAAACAGAAATGATATTCAGAATACACCTTCAAAAACCAATTTTATCAAAATTATCCAATATCTTGACCTCTTTATCTCAACACACACTCTTTCAAATTCCTTATAGATGATAATGCCAGCTCCATTTCCAGCATTCTAGTTTCCCAAGTAGCATAATCTGTCCATCTCTCTGCCTTTGTCTCCAACAACAGTTTATAACTTGCACACATAGAATCTAGACTTTCTCCTAATCATCACTTTGACAACCTTCACGGGCTTGCCTATCAAAGTGTCAATATTCCAATCCTCTTCTTTAATCATTGTATCTACAACATTCATGAGCTTGCCTATTAAAGTGCCAATATTCCAATTGCCGCATCGTGGCTTGCCCTATGCTGCACTTTGATGGTGAAGTGGTGGAACTAGCTTTTTTACTCTCATGAGTTTCTCCCACTGCATGCACGAATTCTTGCGCATTTTGGACTACATGTAAGTGAAGATGTAGTGCTCACATGCATCTCTCATAGTTTTGATAGTTGAAAATGCAAGCCTTGGTACTTGTTAAAACATAAAATCGAAATTTTGCTTTTGAGTGAGAATTCCTGCTTCCAGTAAGTGTACAAAAGTTGATTTTGTTACTGTTGTATTCTCACCATCTGAATAATATTGCCTGTTTGGTAGACAAGTGCTGGAGATGCAGATGCTGATGCGGGGATTGGAGTGCCTTCGTCTGGAAATTCTAGCCTGTTGGGGTGAGGAGTCCTTTTTCTCATCCTTTGCTGGTAGCTTGTCTTTTGTTTGATAACGTAATAGTATTACATGTTTCTGCCGTTTTTTTATCTGATTGATTTGTCCAATATCATCTGGATTCTGTGTCATCTAAAATTTGATGCACAATCTAGTATACCAATTTGCAGTTCAGCTCCCAAAGGAGCATCTGCTCATTCCTATAAACTATAACTGTCTCTGAAGCTTTCGGCATCCTCTGGGAGTTGGCTGAAACTGTGAGTACCATAAACCACAATCAATAGAAGAATAATAAGATGTGAAGAAAGAAGCTTAAACTAGTGGGAACCTGTGAATTGCCTGGAGGAAAATATTAGAACTTCTGCAAAAAGTCTAAGCTGGGCTCCACATATAATTAGGTAAGGGTACCAATGGATTTTGAACTTAAAGAGAACAGATTGAATTATGGTTAGAATTAGCTACATATTTTTTCCAATATATTCCATGTAGGTTCAGTTTGGATCCTGGTCTCTTTTTCAATTCATCCTAAGACCTAAAGTTGTTAAAATTGTTGACTTTTCCATTTTACCTTTGAGTTTTTGAATCATCATTTCTTCACCATGAAGTTTCTATGGCTTGCATCTTCAAAGTCAGTGTTAGGAATACCAAGTCAGTTTCCAAGGAGAAAATATATTTAGTTGAATTTGTTTTCCCCAGGACATAAGTGGATTGGTATGAAAAAAAATTGTCCTCATTATTACTTATTTAAAATGAAACATCTATTTTCTCTCGCATCAGCTGCTGGTGAGCCTTTTTGTAGAAAGTCATGAGTTGGGAGCTCTTCAATGATTTAATCTGATCTGCACAAGTTTTTATTACTTGGTTGCAATAAAAAATGTTGATTCTCAGAATCAGTTTCTGAGTGAAAGGCGATATCTAGTGATTGACTACTTTGCTGGGACCACGTGGAATGCAAGGTTCCTGTTTCTTTAGGATGGGGTTAAATTTGTGCACATCTGATGCCTAACATAAAATCCTGATTTATGGTCAGTAATTATCTTTATATTCTATTAACATGTGTTTTCCTTTTGGAAATGAGAATACAGTTGGGCCATGAGCTCAATTGCACCACTTAAAGGAAAGGCTTCCGACCATGCTACAGTTCCTGCATCAAGTACAACTGAACAGACTGCTTCTGTTACACCTAATGTTATCTCAGGTACATCTGTCTGCATCTCTTTTATTTGTGCGCATACCCATTGGATATAGAGGGACCTGGTTTGTTGATCCCACCTTTTAGTTCTTTGTCAAATTCAGAAAATGAAGATATCCGGATGGTCAACTTTCCCCACCAAACGGAAATCTGGGTCATAAAAAAAAATTGAGATGACCTAATAATACTGGCTTTTCTGATCATTTGGAGGGAATTTATAGCAGACCATAACATGATTCTCAACGAAGTCCCAATTGGATCTCCCAATATTATAGATGTGAAATTGATTCTTGCATTCTCTGTGCTGTTGATTGTTTTTTGGAAAAAAAAAGCAGCAGCCAGGTGGTCATGTGACCATGGTCTAACGAATTTGCTGGAACGTGTTAAAGCTTGCAGATGTTTGTAATGCCTCCTTTGGGACCATAAAACCAAATGAAGCCAGAGGGACTATCAATGTTGCTGCATGCATTTGCATATCTTGCCCTTGATGAATCTTATTCTCACTCTTAACACACCAATAACAACAGCAAAAATATCCTCCTAAATAGGATTTCTCTTTTAGCATTGTACTCGTGTGCTCTCAGTTCTAATTCGTGGTAACTTGGCATGACAGACTCTGTACATGTGCATGCAAGTTCTGGATTTGATTCTATGGATCAGCCAGCTCCATCATCTCCTACGTCAACTGATGGCTGGGGAGAATTAGAGAATGGTGCCCTTCGAGAAGATCAAGAAAGTGACAAGGAGGGCTGGGATGATGTTGAACCATTTGACGAACAGAAGCCCATTTCTCCTCTAGCCTTTATCCAAGCTGCTCAGAAGCGGCCGGTATCACAACCAAAACCACAAGGTAGATTAAAGGCAAATCGGAGCCCTTTTTTATTATAATCCAGTCATTTGAAATATATTTTCATGCATGCCAATCTTTCTACTCCTGAAACATTGACATTCTTTACTTTTAGCAGTCAGTGCTCCGAAAGCAAAACCCGTACCTGCCTCAGCTGCTTTGTTGGAGGACGATGATCCTTGGGGTTCCATTGCTGCACCTGCTCCCAAGATGACATCAAAACATCTTCATTCGAAGCAGTCATTATCATCATCTGCCCAAAGTGGCAATGATTTGTGGGGCTCTATAGCAGCAGCACCACCAAAAACAGCCGCAAAACCTCTAAATCCTAAGCCTGCAAAGGACACCAATGATGACGATCCTTGGGCCTCCATCGCTGCACCTCCTCCAGCTACCAAGGCAAAACCCTTGTCCTCTGGCAGGGGCAGAGGAACCCGTCCAGTGCCTACCAAATTGGGTGCACAGCGAATAGATCGGACTTCTTCATCTGGCTTGTAAATTAGAAAAGATGGTGATTCTTCTAGCTCTCTTGTTCCCAATGTTTCTCTTGTTCCCAATGTTTCTCTTGTATTAAGAGTTGTAATTTTTTCTCCTACATCTGGTTTGTATTATTCTTTTAGTACCAGTGAGATGTGTGACTCCTCCAGAAAGGTGCATGTCGCACTAAATGAAGGTAATAGAGTGTATTGTATCATGAGATGGACATATAGAGGTTGTCTTTGTCTCTTTTTCGAAGTTGTACAAATGATACAGGCATTCGTCCTGGCTTTGACATAGAAGGTAACAAACGTGGCCATATTCTAATTATGAACCTTTTCATGCAATTCCAACAATGCAGATCACAGTCCTAATGTACTTCAAAAGAGGCTTATTAAAGTGCATATAAGACTTTGCTTTGCACAGAAGAAAACCCCTCTAAATTGCCGCAAGAATTAAGAATGAACTAAAGACTGTTGCCATAGCCTTTATTATCGTTCAGCCGTGTAAGATTATCGTTCCAATAATAAATCACTCAGGCTTCTCTTGGAGGTAGAATAAGTGCTGTGAATGTAATAATCGTGGATGATGGAGTGAGAGATATTTCCGTCCATCTTATTACTCCCGGGAAAAAAATTTAATCCATCGCATGTAACGTACCAAACCTCATGGTACATTAAGTTCTCTATCCATCTAACGAACGATCAATAAAATAAAATAAAATAAAATAAAACTAATCCCCATCAAATATAAATGGAGATTATGATTCTCAATTCTCTACCTACAATACGTAAACTAATTTATCATATCTAGCTTATAATACATCCCTCCACTAGATCAAACACATTTTCACTAAAACTATCTTGAATTTAACCAACTAAAAATTTTATCTACAGTCAAATGTAGACTTGCCCATGAGATAATTTTTAAGATGAAAAGTTTCTCACGGTGTGGTTCCTGTAAATCCCTTTATTTGGAGGAGATGAGATCAATGTGACGTAATATAATGTGTAATTATAAATGAAAAAAATCTTATAAATAGACAATTACACAATGTACATAATAATTTTTAGGTGGAAATCTAACCTGGATGAAAACTATCACATAACCCTCTTGAGTTGGGATTTTCCGATCAACCAAGTTTATTAAATCCACTAACGTATTACTTAAAACGAGGGTAGTATAACCTCAATTACAACCACGCTACTTTATACAAGGGTAGCGTACCTCAAACCCCTTCTCTTCACGAGAAGGATTTTGTCTCACGATGGAGACGGGAATTCGCAACGCGAATATCCAACCAAATAACAAAGTAAAATACAAATGGTCCTATAGAGCTAACAAAGATATTCTTAAACTAAGCTTCTATAGGAGTTATGATACTTTCCTTTGCAAGAAGTGCATCAACAACGCGGATGCGTGAACTATGTGATGGTGCAACGGTGCTCTCGTGAACTGCGGCGGGAGAGCGGGTGCGTAAGTAATCGATGCTCTCTAGATGTAGAACTAAGCTTGGAGAGCAAGAGCTTCTTCTATAGATCAATTTGACACAAGGATGTGAAAATGCTTGTACTTGGTGTGTCTTGGTGTGGCAAAGGTTCTCCTCTATTTATAGAGGCTCTAAGAAGGCTTTGGAAGGCTTCCATAGCCGTTGGATGCAAGCTCTAAGAAAATCAGGCTGAAATTATGGTTAATCATTACACTGAAAGGGTTGTCAGACGTCTGATCCTGGCATCGGACGTTTGGAAACAAGTCAAATGTCTGATTTTAGGTGGGTTTCCTTCCTGACTTAAATCAGATCTAAACAGAATTCTAGTGAATTGTCATCAGACAACATACATGACATCTGGAAACCTACTTTTCTGCAGGAATGGATTTCCAAGAGAGTGCAATGGCTATAAGATCTCTGAGAAGAGATTTTGGGTCAGCCGAGGCAAACGGTCATGTATCAGACGTCTGGTGTCCTCTACGGACGTCCAATACGAGCCAACGATCATTTCCTTCAGTGTTTACTAAGGCAGCCAACGGTCCACTAATTGGACGTCTGGCAAAACCAACAGACGTCTTCTAAGACGTCTGAACTAAGGTCTGGACGTCTGATCCTAAACATTATCGGACGTTTGAGTCAACAGTCAAACGTATTAAAAGTCATTATCAGACGTCTGATTTTCAGATTAGACGTCTGAAAAGGCTGTTTGAACCCTATATTGGTTTCTAAGTTCTCTATAGAAAACCTAAGTATCATAGGGTTGTGCAAGTATTCCTAAGACTACTGTTAGGGTTGTTTGAGGCTTTTTAACATAATATTCTAAGTAACAAAATAAAGAGTAACAAAAGAAACAAAAAGACAAAATACAGGGAAAGGAAATCTATCATATTCTTCATCTCCTTCCTTCATTAAGCCATCGCTCCTCACGAAGCTCCTTTGTTCTCAATCAAGCTCCTCCAATCCGTCCTGGATGCGAGCTTGAACTCCGTCTACCCATGTCTCTATTTGTAAATGACCTGAAATCTAAGACTTCAAGTACAAATGTTAAATGACACGTGTTTTGTTATCATCAAAATAAACGATCACGATACTCTAGCACCAACAGTTCCATCTGTTTCTCATTATTATTTATGATTTTTTATTTCCATGCGGATCTTATCCTTGTAAAAGATTTGGCCATCCAAGGTGGTCTATGAGGGAAGCTTGCTCAGGGTCCTTGTTAATGATTTCTAGTTTTTGTTGCTATGCTAGATCTGTACTCCTGTTGCCACTTTGTCATCTACTCTAGCTACACAATAGAGATGGGGTGGAGTAGTATATCCTCCTTCCTTTGGGATAGTACATCCACTGCCATGTTTTTTGAAAGGACATCCATTGCCATGTTAGACCTCTCCCCCTCTTATACTTTATAGAGAAGTCAAAAGGTCATTAGTGTAGCCATCTGCTTTTGTTGTTGTAGCATGAAAAATTGCTACTGCACGAGATACTTTAAGCCTTCATGGTTAGTTTGTATGATGAATTGTGCACCCACAAGATAGTGGCACCATTTGGATATCGTAAGCGCAAGTGCCAAAAGCTCTATTTCATATGTTGAAAATGTTTATTGGGTTTGGAAGAAGTTCTTAATACATGCACCTCTTGCATGAGCATCACTTTAATGCCTAGTCTTGAAATATGCTACAATCCACTTTTAAGGGGCCTTGAAGTTGAGAGCTGATGTAATGCCCAAAATCCAATTCCTAAGTTGTTATAGAGTCAGTCACATCATTTCGGACCTGTCGATACCCATCAAGGTTAGGTTGGGTTATAATACATCGTAAAATGCAAAAAACACATGTTTTTGGTCAACCTTTGGTGAACATTTTTTTAAAATTGTTAGTTTTCTCTCATTGCAAACTTTCCAACATTTCTTGTTTTGCACGAATTAGGGGTGTGTAGTTAAAGTCATATAAAAAACAAGGCAAGTGGATTTAAGGTGTAATCAAACTACCATTTGGGGGTATTTTTGTCGAAACCCGAGCTTTCCTAATCCCAGTCTGATTTGTAGAATATTTAAGACCTAAATTAGGGTTTTAAGTCATTATTTCCCTCAAAACCACACACATCTTAGAGAGGAAGGGAGAAGGAGAAAGGATGTGTGCATAGGGGCGAAGTGTTAGCAAGGTATGCATGAAGAGAGGAGGCATGGAGAGCAGGTGCGAGTGCAAGACATGTGGCATCATCCCAACGGGCAAAGCGCGATCTGCGTAAAGATGGGCAGACCAATTCAAGTCTAACATGTGTTGAGGGTGTGATTTAGCCTATCAATTCAATTGAATTGACCTGATTCAGAATTCTTAACTTGTTTTAACCAATTTAAGGCCTAAATGAACTTCATTTTTTACAAATAAGGTATCGTTGGAATGGTTTCGACAAGCACTACGTGGTAGTCAGTATCAAAACCCCCTTTTAACAAAAGTTGAGAACTACTATAAAATAACAGACATGATAATAAACTTATAAGTAGTATGATAACTCACTATAAAATAAATATAATCAAGAGTTGAGAATCATTTCTTTAATGATCCTAGAAAACTGGGAGTATTAGTAGTTTATCGATACAAAAAAATAAAATAAATCATGAGCTAAGTAAGATTTTAAATGTAATACTTATGAAATGATCCATCGGGAACAGATGGAGAAAAATGAGAAAATTGGCAGATAAGCTCAAATATGAGCTAAGTATTAATAAAATTTACATGCATGGTATGAGTTGATTGGTGATGATAAGTCAAAATAATGTTAATATAGGCTGATTACACATATGACTGATTATAATGATCAAAGTATAAACATGAGCGAAGCAAAGATTATATGTATGGTAAGGGTTGATTAGTGACAATAAGTAAAAAATTTTCTCATAAAAGAAAAATAAAGATGGAGGGAAGAATAATAGAACCTTAAATCATAAAGCGAAGAATATGAAGAAATTAGAGAAGGGAGATGACTAGATATTTAAAAAAAGGCTCAAAAGTTGCAAACCAAAGGCAAGAAACTTTCGAATATGAGAATAATATAATGGACACAACAATATCAAAGATATATTGGTCAATATCGCTTGTTTTATGAAATATTTGCACCAATATCACCTGATATTTAGGGATATCAATCAAGATCCTCGAATATTCGATATATTGATGATATATCAAGATATTTGTTTATATATGAGTAATAGAAGATTTCTTTAATTGATTTAGTATTAGAGAGGCTACTATAATATGTTTAGCATTGGCAACTACGATATTGCTTGTTTCAAAGAAAATACGGTAAGTAATATCTTTGCGAAAAAAATAATCGAAGCTTTTGAAGATTTTACACATGTTGGTATGTTGTAATTTAATATTAATAGTATTTATCCACCATTGAAACTCTTCTTAGAGGGTATCATGGATTTTAATTGTATATCTTTAAATTATTTTACATTATATGACAATGAAATCATTTTTTTTTGTGAGCTAACTCCATCTTCTTAAAAAAAAGAAAAATACGAAATTTAAGTTCATTTCCACGTCCTTTTCTGTCTCTCTTATAAAAAAAAAAGAGACACATTCATAAGTTTCAGCCATTTATTACGTTAAAAATTTGAAAATTACAATATTTTTATATAGAAATAATATAAAAATATATTTTCAATTAATTTTTTTTTTTTAAAAAATAAAGGAACCGCAAAGATGGCATGGTCGGACGTTGAAAATTAAAATTAGACAAATCTTACTCGGATCCGCCCGACAACAGCACGCCTCCGAATCCACGCTTTTGCAGAAACAGCACACGTCGAGCAGTCTCTAAGCCCCGCACCTAACCTCCTCCGCCAGATCCCCGGGGTAAGAAGGGGAGCAGAGAAGAAAAGAGAAGACCCCGAACCACACTCCCACGTCCCCACCCACGATCCTCCACCCCGAGCCCCTCCTCCTCCAGATCTCCCCCTCCCGCGGCAATGGCGGCGAGGTCGACCTCCTCCCTCCAGTACCCCGAGCGCTTCTACGCCGCCGCCGCCTCCGCCGGCCTCGGCGGCTCCTCCAACACGCCCTCCTCCCGCTACCGCAGCGACTCGGCGCTCCTCCTCTACGCCCTCTACCAGCAGGTGATCACCCCCTTCGAAGAGAGATCTCGATCTCGATCTCGATCTCTTTGACCGTACGTTTGTCGATCCGTTTTATTTGGTGGTGTCGGTCGTTGTTGATCCATTGGGCGTTATCGTTTTTGCCGATCGCAGGCGACCGTCGGCCGTTGCAGCGGCCCTAACCCGCGGTCCTGGAACCCCGTGGAGCAGAGCAAGTGGACGAGGTTTGACTCTCGGTGCACTTTTGAGATCCTTGTCTGGATCGCCCAGACGGTTAGATTGACAAATTGAGCTCGCGTGGTGCCGATTGTATCCTTAGTTCCGCATAGAATTCGCATTCACCGCGTGTTTTTTCGGAGCTTCGAATGCGTCTGTGGGCTTTACAGTAGCCGTTACATCTTGTATCTATTCGGAATTTAGAATAAGGGGTGATTTATGTAGAGTTGTAGATCTGGGAATGATGAGAGGATAAGAAGCATCGAGGAGGGATTTAAAACCGTGAAGTAGAAGTTAGAAGACACAAATGACAGCTTAGGAGCAGACATGTTGAAGTTAAATTAAGCTAGATGGTTTGTGTGAAACAACTGCACTCGATGGGATGGTGATTCTAATTTGGATCCTACCTCTTTGTTTGGGGCCTTGTTGGACTAATAGTGGTCTGCTTCTACCATACCCAGCCCCTAGTTACAGGCGTCCAGTAACAAGTCGCGATAATTTGGTTTCTATACTTTATCAAGATCTGGTTGGTGTGATTCGGTCAATTTGGTGAACAAAGGCCAGATTGATTCTCACTCTTTGTATATCTTTGATTCAGAACCACTTGTTGAAACTCATCGTTGAGATCCCGCTGCCTCTTTGGACACTTCAAGTGCCGCCAGCTTCATGGATCTTCACCATTGTGGCATATCTCCAGTTGTATCTCAAATGCATTTAGATCTGAAAGATCAAAACTAACTCCTTTTGAAACTTCTCTGATGCTGCATTACTCTTGAACCAACCATCAACTAATTACCACAGGGCTTCTACTGTTTCTGCTCGGAGTGCCATTAGCCACGAGGATAAAATTCACACTGTTTTAATTCCAAGTGGCCTACCACGAATCCATCCTTTTTCTTGCGTGGTCAGATCTGCTTCAATTTTTTCAGTTTTCCTTTCTTTCCTTTTTTTTTTTTACGGATGAATTCCTCAGTTTCATTGTAGACATCTCTTGCACATCTCGATGTTTGACTGGCCATACATGTTGATGTTCGACTAGCCATCCTTGGGTTTCATCCCAAATGTTAATTCAAGGGCTTTTTTGTATTATTTCCCTTTTAATCTGGGGGTATGTTTTCTCAAGGACTACATCGACTCCACTCCTATCAGTTCGATGATTTATTATATGACATTGTAACCAACTATTACATCTTCATGAAAGACCAGAATATTCGAAGATACCCTTTCACCGTACATGCAATGTTAACTTCAATTCTTCGGAATCAACTTTTTACATTCTTAATTTGATAAACTTTTGATGATTCTAAACTGAATCTGATTATCACCATGCTATGCACAAGGGTACAACATTTATTGATGACATGTAGAGTAAACTCGCTTTTCACTACAAGTCTGTGGCATAAGCCCTGGTAACATCATTGCTTTTTATCCATGGAAATTAAATATTGACAAAAGAAAAACTTGGTAACATTCTATCTTTTGTTATAGGAATTTTCACAGATGAAATGGAGCATTGATTCCAATTTTACATGTCATTCAGAGAAATGACTACCGTACACCTTTTCTGTAATTTTGACCTAATGTTCTTCAAACATGCAGTTGGAATGGGCTTGGAAATATGGCTTCCACTGAAGCGATGCGCTTATTTGTGAAAATTTTGGAGGTTATACAAGCTTTCCTTTTTTGTTAATGATGCAGCATTGAACTTGTCAATTGACTGATCTCAGACATGATTTTTCAGGAAGAGGATCCTTCTTGGTTTTCAAGAGTACCTGAATTTGCCCCAGAGCCTGTCACTGACGTGAAGGTAAATGCCAGTGTTTCCTTGTGCTTTGGAATTTTGAATTGGTTAGAAACTTAGGCAAATTACTTGGTGTGCACAGTTCTTTCCTGATGTTGTCCACGAATTCTGTGCATTCCCTTTTGCCACATTGGCAAGACATTTAGTTTCCTAAGTTCCTGCATATGTAGCGAAGTTCAAGCTTATATTCTCGCTTGTTTTGTGACATTGATTTTTATAACTGCTTCGAGGGATTGCCATATCTGTAGTCTCTTTAATAGCCCTATTAGCATTACATTTATATGATGAGCATTGAGCATCAGAATAGGAAGAGATTAACCTGTTTTCTTTGTGTTTTTTTAATTCATATGTACTTTAATGTATGCATGTATATATAAATGGAAAGCCAAATTTGTTTGGAAGGGTTTTGAATCTCTGGAGAGTACTCTCATAACCTAGACATTTATCCAAGGCTAACTTTTTATGGACATAGAGTTGGACTCTTTCAACAATCTAGAAAGCCCAAATCATGAGCGTATCCTTCTTTATTTGTAGTAGGAAGTGAAGATCACAAGGGGATTTGCAGTTCCATCCTTTCTACTTAGATGACCCAAGGTTGCATGCACTTACTCTAGCAAGAAAGCAAACTGCAAAGAGATCTTTCCACTTCTATGCTTCCATGATAGAGTCTAAAAAGGTGTAGAGGAAGGAAGTTGAGGTTCTAAAGACTTCTAACCTACTGTAAGACAGCTGGCTTATACAACTCAGGTGTGATGGCCTTTTCGACTGACTTTATTTACCATGCATGATGTGGGCATTGGCTTTGTTTGGAGAAGGCCCTCTATCTGTTGGCAAGATATCTACTATGCTTTCATCTAGGCTTGGTGACTTTGACTTCAATCCAGTGATTTGCTGCTTCAAACATTAAAACAAATGGTCCTCCCTACGCGCTCCAGCCTTCCCTCATTTTCAAGAATTTAAAGATGATTACTCTACCTAGAAGCAATCACGTTCAACAAGCTCATGCATGTATGATAAACATGTTCAAGGAAAAAGGACCTGCAATTATCAAAAAGCATCAGAGGACAATTGCCACGGAGACGACATTTTTCCCATTATAATGAGTCTAATTCTAACATTGCAGAATGAGTTGCATCCATTATGTACAGTTCTGTATGGGTATGATTAATCTTCAATTGCTGAATTGCCATTTGGTGTTGTCTGAATCTCAATGAATATCGTTTCTTGAACATTGGCCTGTAATATAGGAAAAAATTTGAGTGTGCTTTTCTTTTTGTTTAAGAACTTCATGCATGATCAGGATTTTGAATTGATTATTTAATAATAGTTGGTTGTTAGATATGTTTTGAAATAAAATGCTGGTCAACAATGCTGAGGTTTCTGGGTTTTGTAGGACACAGAGAGAACTTTTATAGGGCAAATCAAGATGAAATAAAACATTTAGCATAAACTAGAGAGATCAAGGATGGGACAAAAGAATGAAAAGGTCCATCATAGGAGGAAATCAATGGAGAAGGTAGAGTGGATGATGCCATCAGTGGAGAAATGAGGATGACTGGTATCTGCAATATTGAACTAGGTTCTTGGAAAAGGATCCAGGGGGGGGTTTGCAATAGCATGTGTGCATAGGAGAGAAGGAACTACAAATGCTAGTAGAGTAGAGGAGAAAATCAGTTTTCAAGTTCATACTTGATAGTATAGTCGAAAACTAACAAAGATTGACAATGTCCTAAGATATGACAAATTAGTGAAGAGGGCCAATGAAGTGGTAAACTAGACGGTAGTCCTTGCACCTTGAGATGACTTGAGAGGAAAAAAGGAGAATCATGTTTATATGCCTTGCATTACCTAGATCCTGTGAGATGTGTAAATATGTCCAATTTCCTAGTAGCACTTTTTGTGTGAGATTCTAGGTTATCAAATTGAGAGTGATGAGAAAGAGGAAGTGAAATCTAATCAGGACCAAGGATTCTAGTAGACCTCTACACCCATACATGCAATAACATTACTTAAGACGAAGGACAAGTAGATGGAAATGTCTAGAAGAAATGTTTTTTAGTAGTTGGTACCAAGAAATGTTCAGATTTTGGTTGGATGATTGGATGGGTAAGGGGAGACTGTGTGATTGGTTCCCCAAACTTTTTGCATTGGTTGCAGATAGGGGAGCCAGGGTGGTTGACGTGTGGGGGTATTGCTGGTGCCCCACTTTTGTGGGAAACTTGTTGAACCAGAGGATTTTGGAGGTCCAGGCTCTACTGCAGGAGTTGGAGGGCTTTCGGCTGGAGGGTGGAGTGGATGCTTATTTTTGGGAGGAGGGAGATTTCTCGATTCGCAATGCACATGAAAGGTTGGTGAGTGCCGATGTCTCGAGGGATATTGATTTTATTAGATATTGTAATTAGGTCTGGTCAGCAGCATGTCCTTTGAAGGTGAAGATCTTTGTCTGGCTGCTTAGGAGAGTCAAGCTCATGACGAGAGTGTGGAGGGATAGGTGGGTTCCCAAGGTAGACACGCAGTGTCCTTTGTGTCTTGGGGAGGAGGATGCTGTGGATCACCTCTTTTTCCAATGCCCCTTCGTTACTCAGATTTGGTGCCGCTTTGAGGCAGGGTGGTGGACCCATTCTACTTTTGATGACTTTTAGAGATCGTTCAAGTGTGGGGTTAGGAATGGGGGCCAGAATGCCTTTAGGACAAAGAGGGAGTGGGCAAGGCCGTTGGCTGTTCTTTGGGGTATTTGGTTGGGGAGAAATGCAGTTGTTTTTAATGGGCAGTAGCCTCATGTAGAGAATTTTGTGGAGTCTGTAGATTCTTTGCTTGGCCTTTGGAGTTCTAACTTGTAATATGGCCTCATGCCTCTTTTAATAATATAATTTTTGGGTGGTTATCAACCGGATAACCATCCTTTCACTTTTCAAAAATTTGATGGAACTATCAAGCTTAATCCAAGCTAGAAGGCTATCTAAACTAAACAAGATACTTGTCTTAATCTATTATTAAAAGAATAGTTGGACATGTTTGGATTAATTTGACTTTGCATCTCTTAACAAATCATCTCACAGCGTTTTCAAAAAAAAAGCCGATCATCTCATGGGGGACCTGATCATTGATGCTTCTGGTGTCTAAACCATGAGATTTGTGTGTTATTTTTTTGTATTACATGAATCTAATGTTACCTTAGTGCCCCTGCTAGATGCTTTCTTGAGTATAAAGTAATTACTGAAGCCAATACTCATTAAAAAAAAAAGCATTTTTTTTTCTCTAGAAAAGCCAAAAAAAAAAGTTATTGAAGCCAATATTTCTGACAGCTACCACATCTAAAGACTGTAATTGGAGCATTTTAAATGTATGAAGTGTGAACTTGTACCTTATGTCTGTGTCAACTGGTTTACATGGTGATTTAATATTCATGTGCCTTGATTGATGATAATAAACTGGTTTCCAAAAAAGCACATGCATTCATATTGTAGAGCTTCTAAGTAATAAATAAACGACAGTACCACTATGGTTTGGCTACTTGAAACCTTTGAAAAACCAGTGGACACAATAAAGCTGCATTTGTTGTTGGTTATTCCATCTTAGGCATGTTTATAGCTACAGTATACATTTTGGGTAAAATGGGGAGTTAAGTGGTGGATGAAGTATCCATTGCACTGCAACTCAAAATGGAAAGCCAATTCACCATCTAATATAAACAAATAAACTAAACCACCACTTCTGTACGTAAAGCACGTCAAAACTCACCTGACGACCTAGTTAAATGTTTATCTCACTACCTATTAAAGAAAAAGGAAAACCAACCCAGCATTTAATATAAAACAAATAAACTACAATTTCCTATTCTTTACTTACAAGACATCAACTTGTTTATCACATCTAACTCATCACTTAACAAACCAAACATGACTCTTCCACTTAACCCTTCCCAAAAGTTAACTTGTCTGAAAGTTTACTGGCAATCATCTCAGTCTAAGGGTTCCTTTTCATCAAGAAAACAAAAAAAAGGAGAAAAACCCAGTCTATGGGTTTACGTTGTATATTGCATATACCTACTGTAGACCAAAGTAGCTCGTTTGCTTATGCAATTTATAGTTTTTGTTATTGGAAGCTCATAATTAGTGTATGCAATATGAATTTCTCAAGGTTGTTGAAAACTGGATCTTTGCATGCATTTGCCTCCTTTACTCAGTATTTCAACCTCATGATTGCCTTATATAGATCATAGCAATTTTATTTAAGCTATTGACTACAGTATACAGATATTTAGAACATAGTAATATATACAAATATCTTTTTTTTTAAAAGGTAATATATTACAAATAACATCATATTTCATGATTTCTAGTTTCTTACAGGTGTTCAACAGATGATGGGATGCAAACTAAAGCAATTTATAAACCCACTTAAATGGTCTTGTTGAGCAATTGCCCTTCCATTCAAAAGATCAGCGTTCAAATTTAACCTGTTTCAGTAGAAACTATACTGCTTTGCACCTATATTATTACAATAAACCTCTAATGATATAAAAATGTCAATATTTAGCATGAAAGCCAGAACAAAAGCCAAAATGCCCATCTAAAAGCCAAGTAAGAGTGATCTATCTGGTGAATGTCCATGTTGTCATTCAACATGCTGGAATCTTGACACATTTCTTTGTTTTTTTTTGGTGGTGGTAGTGGTTAGTCTTTACATATTAATACCATCAAAACTCAACATTTCTACAATTTGTCATGTTGGCCATTATAAAAAGACATGGTTGCAAACAACCACCATTCTAGGACAAGTAGGAATCACCACACAACCTCTTGAGAATGCAAGCAATTTGACTGCTGAATCAACAAATAGGTTTGCTGGCACACTGCTCTAAGCTCTTTAATTTGAAAGCCTACATGTAAGATATGTTGGATTTTTTTCCCTTTTTCAAAATTACTGTTAATATTTCTATAACTACTAAAAACTAGCTATTTCAAAACACACACACACACACACACACACGAGTAGCATTTAGGTTGAGAATTCAATAGGGAAAACACTGTGAACCCATCTATAAGATTATACTTAATACCTAGGGTTCTTAATGGACCTCAAGTCATTATTATTAATATTATTTTTTTGAAAAGGTAGGTCCTTGTAAAATTCAACAACAACAACAACCAAGCCTTTTCCCATACTAAGTGGGGTCGGCTATATGGATTCTTTGCCTCCACATAGATCGATTTTCAGCCATTTTAGGACTTAAATTAAAGTAATTGAGGTCATACTTAATAGTTTCCTTCTAACACTTGTTTGGTCTTCCTCGCCCCCTCTTAGCGGGTTCAGCCTCCAACTTCTTGCATCTCTTAACTGGAGCATCTAGTGGCCTTCTTTGTAAATGTCCAAACCATCTTAAACGGGCCTCTCTCATTTTATCTTCTATCGGTGCCACCCTAACCCTGTTTCTAATAAACTCATTTGAAATACGGTCCTTTTTTGTATGACCACACATCCATCTTAACATCTTCATCTCTGGAACAGAAATGAAAAGGATAATCATAAAAAAAAGTCATTCTGAAGTTTCTCACATGAGGGAGGGAGAGGGAGAGGGAGAGGGAGAGAGAGGTCTGGCGACGGGGGTTGGGAGGTTTGGCCCGGGCTGGACGGGAGATCGAGGAAGGATGCGGCGCCGGTGAGGTGCTTCAAGTGCCTTGGTGAGGGGCACGTGGCGGTGGTGTGTAGGGACCCGGTGCGGTGTCTGCGGTGCGGCGCCCTGGGTCATTGGAGGTCGGGCTGTGGGCGGCGGAGGTCGGGTGTGGGGTCTCCTCGGGGAGACGGGAGACACGTCCGTCTCCCCCGGAGGGAGAGCCCCTCGTGGAGGTCGAAGCGCCGTGGTCGGAGGAGATGGGCGCGCTGGAAGGAAGGCTGTCGTCGGTGCTGGTGGCAGTGGTTTTGGAGGGGTCAGTGGAGGTAGAAGCCCTGAGGGAGGCGGTCGCCGCCTACTTGGGGGTGGACGGAGGTCGGTTGGGGGTGGCCTCTCTGGGAGGCGGGCGGATGGTGTTGCTGGGACTGAGCCGGGTGGAGTTGAGGCGGGTGGTTTTCAGGGTGCTCTGGTGTGTTGGTGGTGTGGCGTGGTGCCGGTGGCCGGTCAGGTCTGATGGAGCTTTGGCGGAGAGACCGCCGGCAGGCGTGAGGAGGGTCTTGATTGAGGGGATCCCACTGTTCCTCCACACGGTGGAGGTGGTGGCGGCGGTGGTTGCCCCGTTTGCTAGGTTACGCGGATGTGGGGGCATCGGCCTGAAGGCGGCTGATCTGTCGCGGGTTGAGGCGTGGGTGGAGATGCGGTCGGGGCAGCGGTTGGTGGAGAGGTCGGTGCTCAGGTGGGGTGGCTCCGCCTGGCTCCTCTGTGTTTCCTGGGGTTCCGAGAACCCTAGGTCTTTTGTTGAGGTGGTGGGTGGTGGAGCGGTGGCGGTGTGTGGAGGCGATGGCGGCGGGCAGGCGGAGGATGGCCGGACCGCCCTCGGGAAGGTCGAGGGTCTTGGCGAAGATTGCGGCGGAGATCGCGGGGTAGCTGCGATTTCCGTGGCGCAATCAATGGCAGACGAAGGGGCGGGAATGCGGAGGGTCGCTGCGACCTTTGCGGAGGGGTCGGGGGAGGCGAATGTGGCGCTGGGGCTGGGTGGCTCCGCTGATTGCGGGTGCGTTGGCGGTGTCGCTTCGAGCCCTGGCTTTGAGGGAGGGGTGGCTGGCAGACTCGGGTCGGGTGTGCGTGACCCGGTTACGGGATCTGAGGACCCCGGTGCTGTTGCTGGGTCGGGCTGTCTTGCACGGGCGACACCGCGCCCCCGACTCTCTGCGAAGGAGAGGCGGGACGTTGCTGGAGAGGACTCGAGGAGCCCTTTGGCGGATCCGATCAGAGTGGAGATAAGGGGGTGGCAGGACTGGACTCAACTGGCGAAGGGGGGGGGGGGGGGGGGGGCGAGCGACAACGGGAGCGGAGGGGGACCGGTTCGCAAAGGCTCTTCTACCGGCCGCGGTGGTCGTACCGTAGGGGTTTGGCTCGGAAGACCCCGTCTGGGGGGGTGGCTGGGGTCGACCGACGTTGGTCGCTGGAGGGGATGGGATCGCCTGGCGGAGCCGGGTTGCTAGCGACGGTGTCTGTTGGGGGCAGCGGCGGAGGCCTGTTTGTCCCAGGGGTGGCAGTGGGGCGGTAGTTGGCGGATGAAGGTGGGGATGAGGCAGCTGCAGACGGCGAGGTGGAGTTGGCAGGCGCTGGTGGCAGGTGCAGTGGGGGAGTTGTAGTGGTGGCAGAAGCTGTGGCAGATGAGCTGATGGCAGATGCAGGGGGGCTGGTGGCTGCAAGGGCTGAGAAGAAGGCTGTTGAGGCGGTTGGGCCGCTAGGAGAGGGAGCTGGGCTGCTGGGGGCTGGTGGTGGCGACGGGGAGCTGCTGACTATTGGCGGTCTGGAGACGGCGGGGCGAGAAGGTAAGGTATGTGGTGGTAAGGAGAGCCAGCAGGTCCATCGTTTGTTGATAGAAGAGGAGGACCGTGTGGCGGAAATGATGGGGTTCAGACGGCTGACGTCTGGAGGCGCCTCTCGGATGATCTCATGACTAAGGTCCTGTCCTGGAATGTGAGGGGTCTGAATGACCCGTCGAGAAGGGCTGTTTTGCGAGGGTACATTCAGAGATGGGGACCTGATGTGATTTTTCTCCAAGAGACGAAGTGGGGGAGCTGTGATGGAAGGTTGTGGAGGGAGGTGGGGGGAGAGAGTTGTAGGGGCTTCCTGGCCCTGGATGCGGATGGGAGTGCGGGGGAATTGTTGTGGGGTGGAGGGAGGAGTTCTCCTTGCTGGACACTCTGGTTGGTTCCAACGTTGTCACTGTCAGACTTAAGAGACGCCGGGACGGCACATGTTTGCTCGTCTCCTCAGTTTATGGCCCGACGGAGGGTCGGAGAAGACATGTCTTATGGGAAGATCTGGGACAGGTTGCGGTAGCTTTCCAGGGGGTTTCGTGGCTGATTGATGGTGATTTTAATGTTACTCTGCGGGCTGAGGACAGGTCGGGCGACCAAGGGGGATTGGACCAGGGCTCTGAGGCATTTGCAGACTTTGTGGCGGACCAGGGGCTGGTTGATATGCCTCCGTTGTCCTGTCTATACACTTGGAGGAACTCTGGAGGGCAGCAGTCCCGTATTGACAGATTTCTGGCTTCGACGGCGATGGCAGAGTTGTTCCCGATGGCGGAGGTTAGGCCTTTGGAGCGCCCATTCTCGGATCACACCCCCTTGATGTGGACGTCGAACGAGGAGTGGAGGCATGGCACTTACTTTAAGTTCGACAGGGCGTGGCTCGTGGAGGAGGGCTTTAGGGGTTTGGTTGAGGAACGGTGGAGGTCTTCTCAGGCGGAAGGGTCGGCGACTGCCAGATTGGAAGCGAAACTGAGGGATTTGAGATCCTTCTTGAAGACCCACATCAGGAAAATTAGGGAGGAACGTGGGAGGAAGAAAGAGGAGGCTCTTGCTGCGATTACACGCCTGGACAGAGCAGAGGATGTTGGGCTCCTTTCAGAGGATGACAGGTTTACAGAGCGAGGCAGACTCAGGTGATTCAGGAGGAAGACCGGAAAGCGGAGATGGAGTGGAGGGTGAGATCTAGGCAGAAGTGGCTTAAGGAGGGTGATTCCAATACCCGCTTTTTTCATATGGCTGCGTCGGGCAGGAGGAGGAACTGGATTGACAGATTGGTGGTGGATGGGGAGGAATTTGTGGGAAGGGAAGCGGTGGGAGGGGCAACTGCTAGTTATTTTAGAGGTTTTACTGGAAGGAGACGGGGGGGAAGGTGGAGGTGGTTAGGATCTGGGATACCACAGATCAGGGAGATAGACGCCGACCTCTTAACGGACTCTTTTGGGGAGAATGAGGTCCGTGAGGCAGTTTGGGGATTGAATGCGGATGGGTGTCCAGGGCCGGATGGCTTTCCGGTTGCCTTCTACAGAGAGTTCTGGCCGGTGGTGAAAGAAGACGTAATGCAAGTGGTGCAAGAGTTTAGAACATGCAACTCGGGCTTTAATAGGCTGAACAAATTCTATATGTTCTTATTGCCGAAGAGGGAGGGCGCTGAGGAGATCCAGGAGTACAGACCGATAGCTCTTTCGAATGCTATCTACTTGGTGGTAGCGAAGCTTCTGGCGAACAGATTGAGGACTTTGGGTGAGATTATAGACTCGGTGCAGACGGCTTTTGTCCTGGGCAGGAATATTTTGCAGGGTTATGTGGCCTCGGAAATCCTTTCGTCCTGGAAGAGTGATAAGAAGAAGGCTTTCTTATGGAAGGTCGATTTCAGCAAAGCTTATGATTCGATCCAGTGATCATTTCTTTGGGCGTCCTTGGTGAAGAGGGGGTTCCCGCCAGTGTGGATTGAATGGATGAAGATGTGCGTCACTACAACGTCTTTCTTGGTTCTTATCAATGGAAACCCAGCTGGGAGTTGGATCCAACCTAGGAGGGGGGTGAGGCAAGGTTGTCCGCTAGCCCCGATGCTCTTTGTGATTGCTGTGGATGCTCTTGCTAGGGCGGCGAGGAGGTCTTGTGAAAGAAGATTGGTGGGTGGTTTCTCCCTGAGGGATGGGACGAGTATCCCTTTGCTCCAATATGCGGATGATACGATCTTCTTTATTGAAGGTGGAGAAACGGAGGCTAGAAGGTTGAGGTTCCTTGTTTTCCTACTGGGTGAGGCGTCCGGATTGCAGATTAACCTGGCTAAGTCAGATTTTATCCCTTTCAACATGACTGAGGCAGAGGCAAGGGGATGTAGTTTGGGTCTTGGCACAGAACAGGGTAAGCTTCCGGTTAAGTATTTGGGCCTGCCATTGTCAGATGGGAGGATTCTGGTGAGAGACTGGACCTCCATGGTGGAGAGGTTGGTGGGGAGGCTGGAGGGGTGGGCGTCCAGGCTTCTGTCTAGAGGTGGGAGGTTGATCTTGCTCAAGGCGGTTCTTTCGGCGATGCCGTCATATTTCATTTCTGTACTAAAGATGCCTCGACAAGTGATTGCAAAGATTGAACGAACAATGATGAGTTTCTTTTGGTCTAATTAGGGGACGAGTGGACAGGGTGCCAGGTTGGTCGCTTGGAAGGAGGTCTGCAGACCGCTGGGCTCGGCGTGAGGGATTTGGAGAGATCTAATGACAGTCTGTTGGTGAAGTGGGTGGGGTGCCTGTTGGAAGGAAAGGGAGATATGTTGGGCAAGGTGTTTGAGATGGCATATGGTTGTCCGATGCGTTGGGATATCCTGGTGTCTCCGCCTAGGGATGCTTCTCACTTCCTGAAAGGCTTGTCGACGGTGGCCCATAGGGTGAGGAACTGCTTCGTCCCTGTGTTGGGAACACGGGGGATTTTCAGATTCTGGCAGGATGACTGGACAGGTGATGGAGCGCTTTGCAGAAGATTTCAGAGACTGTTTGCCTTGTCCCAGAACAAGATGGCATCCGTGGCTGAGGTGTGGGATGATGGGTGGTGCCTGCATTTCATTGGCAGTCTGTCAGATGCGAGAATGCATGATTTCCAGACCTTACTTGCTGAGTTGGAGGGACTGCATTTGGCGGCTGGTACAGACATGTTTGGTTGTGATGAAGGTGAGTTTTCTGTTGCGGCTGCGTACAGGAGAATGTCCGCTGGTGATCCTGAGGTGGAGCTGGATCTGGTAAGGGACTGCAGATAGATTTGGAAAGTCGCGTGTCCGCTGAAAGTCAAGATTTTTGCCTGGCTGCTTAGGAGAAGGGTGGTGACTAAGGTGTGGAGGGCAAGGTGGGCTCCTGGAGAGTGTAAGGTATGCTCTTTGTGTGGGGGTGGTGAGGAGGACGCTGACCACCTTTTTTTCGATTGCCCTTTGTGGTGCAAATTTGGGACAGGATGGGCGGGAAATGGTGTGAGTGTCGGCTGTTTGAGGAATTCTGCATAGCTTCAGAAGTGTAGGTGGTGGTGGCGGACGGTTTGTTTTCCATACGAAGAAGGAGAAGGCCAGACCGTTGGCGGTCCTTTGGGGAATCTGGTTGGGCAAGAATGCGGTGGTCTTCCGGGGCCTGAGACCGTACGTGGAGAATTTTGTTGAGTCTATCGACTCTTTGTTTTCTCTTTGGGTTGAATCGTTGTGAGTGGGGGACCTTGTTGCCTGCCTGTTGTAATATTGGTTATTGATTCTATTTTATAAGATTCTGGGTAGTTATCATTCTGGATAACTACCCATTCCTTTTTCAAAAAACATCATCTCTGTCACAGACATCTTCTGTACATGCCTATAGTTTATAGCTCAGCATTCAGAACTGTACAACATGGTTGGTCTTACCACAGCTCGATAGTATTTTCCTTTGACTTTTAAAGGAACCCTCTTATCACAGAGAACACCAGAAGCACCCCTCCATTTCAACCACACTGCATTAATTCTATGTGTAACATCTCCATCAATTCCACCATCATGTTGGAAAATGGATCCCAAGTACTTAAAAATATCTTTCATTGGAATGCACTCTTCTCCAATTTTTACATTAATCCCTTCATTGTTCCCTCTACTACTAAACTTGCATTCCATATATTCAGTCTTCGTCCTACTTATGCGTAATCCTTTATCTTCCATGGCTTCTCTCCAAAGCTCAAGTTTTCTGTTCACTCCATCTCTTGTCTCATCAACCAACACAATGTCATCAGCAAAAATCATACACCAAGGCACCTCAACTTGGATATGCTTTGTCAACTCATCCATGACCAAGGCAAAAAGATAAGAGCTTAAAGTCAAACCTTGATGCAGACGAATGGTGATATCAAAGTAGTCTGTCAAATCATCCTTAGTCTTTACACAAGCTGCTACTCCATAGTACATATCATTTATGAGGTTGATATATATAACTGGCACTTGTCTCTTCTCCAAAATTCTCCATAAGATATCTCTTGGGACAGAATCATAGGCCTTCTCCAAATCAATAAAAACTATATGTAAATCCTTTTTCTTCACTTTGTATGTCTCCATCATACGTCTCAAGAGATGTATTGCCTCAGTAGTAGACTTGCCTGGCATAAAGCCAAATTGATTTTCAGTTACCATAGAGACTTGCCTCACCCTTCTTTCAATTATTCTTTCCCAAAGTTTCATCGTATGACTCATCAACTTAATACCTCTATAGTTAGTTGGAACAATCTTGTATATCACCCTTGTTCTTGTATAAAGGTACCACAAAACTTTTCCTCCATTCCTCTGGCATCTTCTTGCCTCTTCATACAGTATTAAATAAATTTGTGAGTCAAGTTATACCCCGTTCTCCCGTCATTCTCCAAACGTTTATAGGAATATCATCAGGTCCAACAACCTTCCCACTTTTTATCATCTTCAAAGCCTCCTCTACTTCTTTCTTTTGTATCCTTAGATAACATGTTCGATTCACATACTCTTATGAGTTAACTAACTCCCATAAGATAATATCATTCTTTTATTTTTTATTAAAATTCAAAATGAAAAAAAAATTCTTCATGCATGTTGCACATCAACTTAAGCTTTGAGCAGATTATGTTAAATAAGGTTATAATCCTGGTTGACATTCAGATTTACATGTCTCTTATATTGCAGAAGCCTGAGCAAGTGGAGTCTGAAACTCCTAATGGAAATGCTTACACCGAGACGAAAATTGTCTCCCTTGAAAATAGTGCTATAATGGATACCCAGGATAAAGATGTCATTTCAGAAGGTCTCTGCTCTGTTGGCATCTATGATCAATGGGTATCACCTCCCATTTCCGGGCAACGTCCTAAAACTCGTTATCAGGTAAAATAAGCGGTTCGGAGTTTGAACACTTTAGCTGCAAGTTTCCCTTTTACTATTAAGTACAAAGATCTTTTGGACCTTACGAAATTTCATTTAATACAGCATGGGGCAGCTGTAGTGCAAGAGAAGATGTATGTTTCTGGAGGAAACAATAATGGTCGATATCTTAGTGACCTTCAGGTATGTCAAACCCGAACAGGTGTCATTTATTTCTCATTGGTATCTGGATTTCAGTTGGTAAACAAGTTTTCTAGTTAATCTGTTTTAAGAAAGTGGTGGAGCCTGGGATTGCTATTTCTTATTACATCCATGTTTTGGCTACTTTTTAGATAGATAAACCAATTGGGACTTACATCTTTGATGTTTTGCATGTATATCCTTTGGACTTTTGAAGGTTTTGGATTTGAAAACTTTGACCTGGTCCAAAATAGAGGCGAAAGAAACTGGGTCTAAAGATTTGGCAAGTACTTCATCTCCTGGTCCATGTGCAGGTCATTCACTGGTAAGAGGTTGACTTTATTTTTAATAATTTTCTTTTTTTTCTTTGAGATGGAAGTAGGCGGTGGATTTGTTGCAACAAGTCTTGACATTGAATAAATTCTTCAATTTTAAAATGATTGTTGCAGGCTAATCTCATTTCTTTAAATCTTGGAATATCATTTTCTGCAGGTTTCATGGGAAGATAAGATTTTGTCTGTTGCTGGCCATACCAAAGATCCTTCAGAAGGAGTTACAGGTTGAAAGAAAATCTTTCCTCTGCGATTCCTGTATCACTCATTGTTTCAGTGATCTCTTCATTGTCATAGTAACCGCTAATATCTGTTAAATTTTTACCTTGAAGTTAGGGAATTTAACCCGTCTACTTGTACATGGACAAGTCTGAAAACTTATGGAACGCGGCCGGTATGACCTTTTTCATACTCACTGATTATTAAGAGTGTCTAACTTGCTGGCAGCTTTGACCCTTTCTATACATTATTTTTGAAAAGAATAAAACCTTTGTCATTGGAGTAACCTATCATGGCCTGTTTGCAGAAAGCACTGTAATTTTTGATGACTCCATTTTCTAGGTTTCACGTGGCGGTCAATCAGTAACCCTTGTTGGAACGACTCTAGTTATATTTGGTGGTGAAGATGCAAAGAGATCTTTGCTTAATGATTTGCACATTCTCGATCTTGAAACAATGACCTGGGATGAGATGGAAGCTGCGTAAGAACCTTTTTTATGATTATGAAAGCAGGTTTATGGTTGGCAACTGAATCATGCTTAATAGTTTTATCTATCAAGTTATGGCTGCCAAAGATTGCTTTGTATTCTATCAAATCAAGTTTATGTATCACCATTTACAGATTGGAACTCTGGTGGCCAAGTCATTGATAGCCTCCTTATCATTTTTTGTTTTTTTGTTTTTGCTTTTATTATAGAATAACTTTTTTTCCAGAAAAAGCATCAGCTAAAAAGATGGAGGTGCTTGTTTTTGAGGTTTAAAATCTCTGCTAGATCAGGATCATACTGATAGATTCTGATTGATTTTGGCTCCTCATGCTATTCTTATTTTCCTGGACAGCTTTCCTCATTTGTGCTTATATTGGTTAGCACAGATTTGATTTGGCCTGCCAAAGCAAGCTTAATTCTGAGTGCTTAATTCCTTCCATCCTTCTTTATTGTTACTAGTCTTGTCATGAAATTGACCAATTCTATATATATTTTTTTGAAAAGCGGAAGGGTGGTTATCTAGTTGATAACCACCCAGTTCACCAATTGTATATTGGTACTTCCTCTGCTTCTTACTTTGCCTCACAAGGCATCGGAAACACACTTTAGACATTTTTAAGAGGCAAACTGTTCTCTCGAAAAAAAAGAGACAAACTGAGGCAAACATTGAGTCAATGACAAAAGAGCATTGATTTAAATGCCGATGGCATGCCGTCGGCATACTGTCAGCAATGCCATATCCGAGCGTCGTGCCGACATGAAGAAAACGTTGATTTACAGGAATTTCGTCGGCATGGTCGGCATGTTGGTGAAATTGGTGCCCATGTCGAGGTTGCTATTGGTTTTTTTAATTACTTTTGCTATTTTTGTTGGTATGCATCGGCATGCCCTCGGCATACTCATCGGCATGCCCATCGAAAAACGGGCATTTCCACAGCATGCCCTCGGTATACCCACGAAATGCACACTTGGAATTTCATCGGCACGGCATCGAAATCGACATTTCGAACCTTGCAAAAGAGCATCTTAGTGACAAGACATTCATCTTAAACCTTGATTAGTTGTATGTTTTTCGATAGTGACTACAATAATCACCACATAGGCATTTTTAAAACTTGTTAATTTGTAAAGCTCGTAGGCAATGTTTTCTCTTATCATGCTTAATGCAGTGAAATGGTTGAAAGAGTTGTGGGAAACTTGGTAAGATATGGGAGTTAAAATAACTTCATTGTTCATGTTGTTCATTTTCAGAGGTTTGCCTCCTTCACCAAGATCAGATCATGCTGCTGCAGTGCATGCGGAACGCTACCTGCTGATCTTTGGTGGGGGTTCACATGCTACATGCTTTAATGATTTACATGTCCTTGATTTGCAGAGTGTAAGTGATGTTAACCTTGCTAGTAGAAATTTTGAGAAATTGGTTACTTTTTGATTTGGGTTGGATGTGAGCAGATGGAATGGTCTCAGCCACCACAGCTGGGTGTCGTACCATCTCCACGAGCTGGACATGCTGGCATCACAATAGGAGAAAACTGGTTTATAGTGGGGGGTGGAGATAACAAGCATGGTACTTCCCTTTCAATGTAGTAGCTTCTATATCATTTCTTTGTTGCTGTTAATTTTCAGATCATCATCATGATTATTATACATTAAACCATGAATATGTGGGGAATATCTCTTATGGTATTAGACTGGAATGTGTAATAGGCAGTCTTTTTGGGAAGAAAGTGAAAGTCATGCTGAGAATTAACTCGGCTAATGGATTTTTTCCTTAATGGAGCTGTTGGACAATGAAGAAAGATACGTAATGAATACAAGTTTTAAGACGATAATTATCTGAATTAATCTAATATCAGAAGGATCACAAATGAGTGCATGTATAATATTGTCTAGCATGCTTATGCTTTTTATTGTGGCAATGCTTTCTTGCAATAAAATGGAAGAATGCCTTGTCAGGAGTAACAATCCAGTTCTTCTTTCAAACTGAAAACAACTATTTAATCCGTTGAAAAAAAAACTGACTATTTAAGTTTGAAACACAGAGTTACACAAGGTGGTTTTGGCATGTAAGATGAAGACTATGGAAATGCTTAAGATAACTAGATTGATGTTTCCTTTTCAAGAAAAAAAAAACAAGAGTGATGTTCTGCAGGTAATTAGAACAAAAGACTAGGGTAAGTTCCTCCGAAAAAAAAAAGACTAAGGTAAGTTGTAAACTACTGAAAGACTGATTATAGAAGGTTAAACACTTGATTAATTTTCGTTTTTAATAGAGGAAAGCCCTTCATAAATGTGAATAGTATGGCAAAGCTTGTGGAGTTGGGGGGCTACATTTTGTTGCATGCTTTCTGAACTAAACCTGAAAAAATAAGAAAAAAAAACCTGATTATGGCAAACCTCTCTTAATCATTTTCTAAACTCAACTTTAGTGAGAACATGCTGAAGGAGAACATGGTTCTACGAAGCACCTTTGATGCATAAATGGTGCATGTCACATTCTGGCACCTGGCACAAGATGCGTTACTTTTTATAGACTTGTATTCAATTTATATTAGTCTCTTGCTAGGTCTACCTTTGCTGTGCTAATAAGCAGAATTCAGTAGTTTATGCTCTCCTTAAGTTTACATACCCCATGTCTACTTGTATTTCATGTATATTACCATTGGTACTCAGATACCTGATAGACTGGCATGTATCATATTTCTGAACAACCTTAGAGGTAATGACTCAACTTGAGTTGGTGTTGACACAAAGGGATATCATGGTTGGAAAGTGTTAAGTTTCTCCTAAAGGGACAAGATTGCTGGTTGCCTTGGGTGAGTGATCATCTTTCCGAGGCTCGGTTTCCAACCTCGTTTGTTTTCGATTGTCATTCTATGTCTTGTGGAGGGAGTTCCAAAAGGAAATATTGAAACTCGGGAAGTTTTCTGTGAAAAGGTAGGAATAAATTGATTCTTGCAGGTGCTAGTTTAGCAGTGGATGTAAAGCTATTGTGGTTTCTTGAGTTTCCACTTAAGACAAAGCTGTCTGCTAGGTTGTTGTGTAGGGATAGGCTCATCGTCAAGTCCTTAGAACAGATGAGTGCCTAATTGTGATGTTGCTTGCACTTGGTGTAGGACAAAGGTGGAGATATAGATTCTTGTTTTTTGGGTGCGAATGTTCTCTTTCAAGATGAAAAACAATGGAGTCTTTTGTGTGGCAATGCATTCATTTTTTGATAGTTGGGTGACTAGGTGCGAGGTGAGGCCCTAGTGCTTGGCTATGGCTTAAGCATTGTCTAAGCAAGTGTGTGGATCAAGGTGCTAGGTGCTAGGAATGAGCACTTGGGCAAAATATGTAGTTTTTTTTGCTTTTAATATATGGCATCAAGAAAATTTGAAATTACTTAAATGCCATAAGGAAATTCATATTTACATAAATGTCATAAAAAAGTTGATTTCGTTTACATCCCAGGACAATTAAGATGAAATTTGGTCTATGACAATCCCTGTATCAATCCGAATCTAAAAGAATGATATATATATATATATATATAGAGAGAGAGAGAGAGAGAGAGTATCTTTTGAGCAATGTGCTCACAAGATTAAAATTAAGTACTCATTGTGGGCTGTTTGATCACACGTTGTTTTCCAATACCACGTCCCCATTACTCCGATGGTATTCTAAATCATCATTCCTTTCGGAGTGGTTTTCGTAAATCATGTGAATGATAAATTACAATCCATTTAATTAATTTCTATGTATGTCTGAAATTAGTGGCAGAATCTTGTTTGGTAAACAAACTTTATTCTTTCCATTTTATTTTTTATTACACATACTTTACGTTTACAATGTAACCCATAAAACGATAATCACATCAATTTGTTCAACAAGTTAGCATTTTCATCTCCAAAGCAATGTCTCTAGAACACTTTAAAGTTGGATTCGACCAGTGCAATCGACATTTAAACGTAAGTAATACATCTTTTACTGTTGAAGATGGTATTCAAGGTATTTACCCATGAAACATGGTAACATAGTTGATACATATATACTTTATGTTTTTGAAATAAAGAAGAAAGACATGACCATTGTATTATGCATTATAACATTCTCGTTTGACATGATACGCATTATGTTTCACAAAATAGAGCATTCGTAATGAAAGACGATAGATTACTGTTACAATATGAAGAAAGTCGTATTACAAATGTTGTAATATGACATATGTGTTTTATAACCGTTGTATTACAACGCACCTTGTTAGAGATGATACATATTATGTCTCTCAAAATAGAGTATTCATAATGAAGGACAATAGATTACTGTTATAATAAGGAGAAAGTCGTATTATGAACGTTATAATACATATGCATTTACAACATACCTAGTAAAAAATAGAGCATTCGTAATAAATGACGATAGATTACTGTTATAAATAGGAGAATGTTGTATTACAAGCGTTGTAATCTGACATATGTATTTTACAATCGTTGTAATACATCATTTTTTATTATTTTATAATCAAGCCTTTAATTAGAAGAATGTTGTATTACAAACATTGTAATACGGTATATGTATTTTACAATCGTTGTAATACATCATTCTTGATCATTTTACAATCGAGCTTTTAATTAGTAGAATGTTGTATTACAAGCGTTGTAATACAACATATGCATTTTTACAATCGTTGTAATACAACTTTCTTGTTTTACAATCATTTTACAATCGTAATAACAACCGTTGTTATTTTTTCGTTATAAATAGAAAAATGTTGTATTACAAGTGTTGTAATACAACATATGCGTTTATAACATTGTCATATTCTCAAAATAGAGCATTCGTAATAACATAACTTTAAAAATTGGTGTATTACGGTTGTAAACACATCAAAGTTTGGATGTATCACTAGTTCATTTTATGACACAATATGATTACTTTATGCTTTCTTTACAATTTGTCATTATCTTCTTTACGACTATATAAATCACCCGTTACAACTTTTTATATGTTATATTGCGTCAACCAGATGCACACAATGCGACAAAAATATAATATATACGATATTTTACACCATTTATGTTTTGAAATTTGAATTTTGGTCATGGTTTAGTTGCTACATTAAAGGGATTTCGATGTTTATGGAAGTAACGTATCTAGTTTAGTATTTTTCTTTTTTGAATGTGACATATTTAATGATTGGACTGGAACCTATTTTTTTGGAAGGTTTCCGTTTTTGTATTATGAAATCACTTTCAAGTCAAATTAGTGGTTTTATGTTAAATCATTAGATTTTAATCCGTTGTCCGTAAGACATAGCTCACAAATAGTGAAATAAACACAGTGCGCATAGGATCCGCCCCCTATATATATATATATATATATATGAAAAGTATCATTTGAGCACTATGTTCAAAGACTCAAAAAAAGCTTGCATTTGAGTTTGTTAGATGATGTTTGCCGTTGATGGAAACTACTATACATGTCAAAAGATGATTTAGAAAATTATCTTTTGTATTTGGAATTATACTCAATCAATTATTACACTTTCTGGAAGGTATTATTTCACATAAATGTTGAATTGTATTACAATTTTACCTATGAATCATATTTGAAATATAATTAATCAATTATTACATTATTATTGGAAAATAACCATATCACATTAATGCTTAATCATATTACAAATCTCTTTAATTAGAGTGAAGTTGTATTACAAGTTTTTGTATGTGTGACAATTTACTTTTTTATTTGTAATACAAATTTTTGTACTTCCATTCAGTAATTGTACTACAAGTTCATCGCATATATTACAAGTCTGATTTTTATTTGTAATACAAGTTTTTACACTTATTTTACAGTAATTACTTGTAATATAAGTGTGTCGTATGCATTATAAATTTGTTTTCCACTTGTAATGTAAATTTTTACATTTCCGTTTACCGTAAATATTTGCAATACAAGTGCTTAGCATGTATTGAAGCTAATTTTTTATTTATAATACAAGCTTTTGCATATATACAAGTCAAATTTTCACTTATGATACAAATTTTCATACTTTTATTATAGTGAGTACTTGTAATACAAGTTTGTATTACGAGTAGTTCTAAGTTGTTTCTTGTATTACAAATACATGTGTAGTTCTCTTTTGTCGATGCAATTAATTCTTTTGTCTCCCCATTTGGAATGTTTCACTCATCCGAGATCTTTGATTGATTCGTGTTTTTGGAGAGCTTCATAATGATGGGTATTTCTCAATAACAAAAAAAGTTAGTCTGATGTTACATGGTGTGAAATCACTACGATATTTTATGTGGTTTCTTTATGGAACATTGGTTTTTTATCGGATGGAGTATATTTGGTTCTTTTTGAACCTATTTTAAGCACAATGCATAGAAGATACAACTCATGTATCTAGTGAGCCTATATTTGAGTCTAATACAAGATGTTTTATATTTTGCAAAATCTTTATGTCTCATACAAAATATGACTTGTACTTTACAAAACATGTTTTCTAAGTAATAAAATTAACCTGTAATTTACAAAATATTATTTTTTTAACTTTTTCATTAAGATCATTACAATAATTTCATTTTTCGATGAAATTTCAAATGCAACCTTTTCAAACAATAAACTTTCAATCCGTATAGTTGGATTTGTTATTTGAAGATCTATGTGTGTTTCAATGAGTTTGGCTCAAATATGTAATTCGAGTCTTAGGCTGGAGAACTCCTTTAGAGGTGTATGAGGATAAGGAGTGTATGGCTTAGCTGCCCATAAGTTATGTGTGACTTAGTTGATACCTTTATACACAATTAATATTTTAAAATAAAAATTCTAGGATGGAAATCATTTAATAAAAGCATGAAGTACATTCAATTATGTCCAAATTGAATGACTTTAGCACCTTTATTAAATGGGGTTGTATTTAGTGATACTTAGTCTATTGAAATTGATCCCTCTTTGATGTAGGAGTGTTGGATTATCTTAAAATTTTATGAATAGTATGTTCATATAAAAAAATTTCAATCTTTAAAATTTCACTTCAACTTATGTGTAGCTAAGTTTCACATTTCCTTTCTTTAAATATATACACATTATATATGCACGCACACATACATATCCATAATTACACACATACGTACATAAATATCTACGCTCTGTGTGTATGCATACACATATCCATGAATTTACAGCTGTATATATAAACATAGGCATATGTATGCATGCGTATGTGTCTTGTATGCATCTTTGTCTAGGTATTTACACAGTTTATACATATGTATAATGTATCATATTTGTATCGCGTTGTGTGTATACATGTACGTGTATATATGCCTGCGTAGTTTTCTTTTAGGGGTGTATATGTATGTATTGTGAATTTCTTTGCTCCTTGCTTGTCTCGGGCAAGTGCTTAGCACCATGAATGTTTTGTACCTGTCGCATTTTGGTGCTTTTTTGCCTTTGACAGCACTGGTAATATGTATGTACATACGTACATATATCAAATAATAGGCTGTATTTTTCTTTTTCATACCTGAACCATGGGTTGCTAGTAGCCAAAAGAAACCAGTCACCAGAAGAAAATACAATAATATGAGCTCACACTTTGGACTAAATCCAACTCCAAGATCTATTCTGATATTTTAGAAAACAAATTTCTTTCTTTATCTTTGTATTGTAATGGCGGCGTTCTTGTCACAAAAAAAAGTCAAGGTGCCGTTTGGATAGCAGCAATATGGTTGGATTCCATGAACCGCTCTTCCTTGGAATATGATTGTAGTGTTTGGTTTTACCTTTTAATGTAATTTATCATTCTGTTTGAAGGATGTAATATATCATTTTCTTTCATAATCTGATAAGATCTAGACCAGATCACCTCAACAATATTTTACTGACGTTCTGGTAAATAAACTGTTTACTTTTGCCACATCCATAAGTATCCATTTACATTATAATATTTTTTGGGAAGGGAAAGAGTGATTACCTGAGATCGTCAGTCATCCAAAATTTCCAATCACACAGACAAAGATTTCTTTGAAAAGAACGCACAGGCAAAGTTACAGCCTATGAACTCATGACAATGGTTTTAAAAATCTAGTCTTGAGGTGAGGCGGAACAAAACCTAGCCAAAAGAAAGTTGCAGTGTGAGACGTGCACCTTGGTTTGTCGAGGTGGAGTTGAGGCAGTGAGGCTGCGAGGCAGAATCTAATAAAGCAAATAAATTTTTTTTTCTAAAATCTTATACCCATCACCTGACCTTAAACAATGGTTCCAACCTCTTAAGCTCTAAAAAACCTATTGTTCTTAGTTGTTGCAAGTCATTCTCCATCTTTGGACTCCTCCATTACCATTGTTGACGGTTGTTGCTGTATCGCCAGTTGTCAGTCACCTCTCTTACGTACCAGTGATTTAAATGTCGACAACAAGGCCTTTTTTGGAAAATGTCCATGACGACATGGTCAAATTGTCAAACTGCTGGGATAACGTCGGCATGCTGTTGACATGGTCGGCATGTCGACGAAATTGATGGGCAGGCCGAGGTTGCTGCTGGTCTGCTGCTGGTTCATCATTGGCATTCTTTTTGGCATGCATTGGCGTGCCCTTGGCATGGTCACGAAATGTATATTTAGAATTTCATCGGTACGGTGTCGAAATCTGCATTTCGAACCTTGCTATGTACCACCCCTTATTAGTCGTCTTCCTATCTATTGCTTATTGTTGCCCTCGTCCTCTTTCAAGTCTCATCTTCACTTTTTACTGTTGTTGGTAAGAGTCTTGACGTCTCTTGAGTTACACATTATTTTTTCTTGTTAGTTATACATTTATTTTACTGATTAGTTATGTTAAAGTATGCTTGAATTTTGAATGTTTTATATGGTTAGTTTATATGCTATGTGATCACTGAATTGGATTTTTTTGAAGCGGCTATATGGTCGTTTACTTAAATCTTGTTACATGTTTATTATTATTATTCTCTTAAAAAAATATTTTTTTATTATTGTTTGATTTTTTTAGTACTATTATGTGACTAGTATTTTGATTTTTTGAAGAGTTTACATGTGTGATACTTATTTGTATCTAAATCTTGTTATATTAGTTTATATTTGAATATTGTGTGTGTACTGTGTGGTAATAATATTTAGTAATAAACATTTAAATGTTTTGATAGAACAAAAGTAGTATGAGTGTGTTTTTACATTATTTTTTTATTATAGTATATATTTGTTTCATTTTTTCTTATTTTCGATCAAAAAATTGAGGCTTACGCTTCGAGCGCCTCAAGACTTATGCTTCACCTCAATGAAGGCAAACCGCTTTGGTACTGTCTTACATTTTTTAAAACCTTGCTTATGACCTTAAAAGAAAAAGAGGACCAACCACAACCTTAACATGGCTCATCCTTATTGCAGCTTTTTAATGTGTGTAAGATGGTGCATCTTGATTGTGTTTATGAAAAGCTGATACATGAAGCTTAAAGGATCATCAGGTTTAAGTGTGCTAGTGATGGTAACCCATGATTTTTTATGGGAGTTTATGGCTCTAGTGGAGAAAGAAATTAATATAGGGATTCATAATGGAATCCAATCCTAAATCCAGCTATTCACTTGCTTGAAATTTGAAAATTAGATAAAATGCAAATGAAATTCTAATTATAGTAACTTTCATCATGACTAGGGATGCAAATGGGTTGGGTTTGGCTAAACTCATATCCATTTACAAAATTCATATCCATACCCTACCTATTTATTCATTGGATACGAAAATCCAAACACATACCCATACCTATTTACCCATTGGATACCCATTTATAAATGATCTTATAATCAAATTGTATCCAAATTAGAGTCAAAGAAGAAAAAAAATCCATAGCACGATTTATCAATTGTTTCTTTTAACAAGTCAGAAACATATGGGTTTGAACTACTCTAATTTTATTGATCTCCATTGAAATTATTACAAAAAGAGTCCTTCAAGGGGAATATATTAAAAACAAAAAATAAAAAATACAAAGAAAGACAAAATGGAAGTTTCAGAAGTACTCCAACCTTCAAAATCACGGAAGGAATCATGAGGGAGAATAGGGTTGGGATAATGAGGGATTTAGGAATATACTTATATATCTCGAGTGAATGAGAATTTTATTCGGGTACGTTGGTCGGGTAATTAGGTATTGATCTATACCCATACCCATACCCAGTCGGATTTTTTGGATAAAACCTATACCCTAACATGGTTAGGTTTGGGTCGGGTTTTACCCATTATTTACAGGTCGGGTTGAGTTGGGTTTTGGTTGAGTTTACCAAAACTTGTATCCCCAATCATGACTCCAATTCATGGTAGCTGATGTACTAACCTATTCTATGAAAATTTAGATGGTTATTCGGAGTCTAGGTACCAATTTGTGAAAAGCATGAATAAAATAATAAAAGTGACGTAGATAGCTCTAAGGACTTACCATAAAAATTAAGTTTTTCATAGTTGAATAAGATCGAGAAGTTCAAGTTAATTTTAAGCTAATGCTATGTACATAATCTTTATTGGTGCCATGTTATGTAGTTAATGATTGATAATGATAGTCACAAGCATCATATGAGAGAAAAATAATGCCTCTTGTTATTGAAAAAAAAACTTTAACCCCTTTTATACAGTGAGTTGGGTTAACAAATTATATAGTATACCCAATAGGAATAGGAAATAGAAATACTAAAATAGAATTTACGACTTTCAAACTTAGCTAAATAGATTCACTTAACTAAATTAGGATTATTTTCTAATACTTTAATATTTTTCTAATACTCTAATGCTTCCCCCCAAGTTGGAGCATGTATAAGGCTCAACTTGTTACAATAGAAAAATTTTTGACTCCCCCCTAATGTAGACATCCTTGAGGAATACGTAGGCAGCAGGTCAAAGGAGTAGGCAGGTGGTATGAAACAATCCCAAGCAGAGCCAGTAGTAAGGCATGAGATGATCTCAAGTAATAGTAGGTAGTTGAAGATGGGGGACCATTCGAAGTAGGCAAGCAGTTGTAGGGATGAGAGAAAATAGCCTCGCTCTAGTCCCTCACTAGTCATCAACTTTGTCAGAGAAGCCAATCGGTGGATTAGAAGGTCAACACCCTAAATAATAGAGGCTGTAGGGGCAGGGGCTGCAGCTAGGGGTGTAAACAAATTGAACTTAAGCAAACCTATTCTTGCTCAGGTTCAGTTCATTTAAGGTTTGTTTAAGAATTCCATTAACAATGACATGAAAAGAACTCTGAGATAAAACTCGCTAGCTAAATGATCTGCGGGTGTTATATTCCACTAACAATCACATGAAATGAGAGATCATAATTCTTAATTAAAGAAGAATAACAATCATAGGCTCTCCTTTTTTGAATTGCTATAGAGGGGGGGGCTTATTGGAGGAGGCAGCGGTGACAATTGGAGAAGCATGCGGAGAAGGGAGAGGGAGCCATTGGGAGATGCTGGAGGACAGAGGAGGTGGGGCGGCGATGCATCGAGAGATGTCGGAGGATAGAGGAGGTAGGTCGGTGGCATACTAAGAGATGTTGGAGGATGGAGGAAGTGGGGGTGACAACACATTGAGAAATGGTGGAGGATGGAGGAGGTGGGGTGACAACACACAGTGGAGGCCCTACCCCTGGAAGAGTATGTTAGGGTTCGGGTGGGTTGTGGGAAGGGATTTTGGGGGGATGATGAGTGATGACTGAGGAAGTGGGGAGAGGGGGGACTTAAAAGTAGGGGTGGGAGTGGGACCGTGGGATTAAAATAATTTAGATGGAGTTTTTTTAATTGTCATAGGTAGGAAAAGAGAATTTTAAACTTGGTTGGGGGGAGGGAAAGGGACTTCTCACTATTTTTAAAAATTTACATACCAATACTTTATAATTATGTATTTTATTCATACATATGCGTCTGCATACGCATACACACATATACTTATATACAAAATTATTGAACCTTTAACAAACCTAACATGAGCGAACGTATGTTCGTTTATCTTCACGAGTCTAAAACTTTGCTTAGATTCGATTTTTTTATTTAGGAACTGAATTTGAATTGTTTATTTAGGAACAATCGAACCTAAATATTTTTGAAAACCCTAGCTGTAGCATAGTAGCAATAAAGGAGGGCTTACTCTTAACTAGAGTCCTTAGTTCTCATTGGAAAAAAAAATCTAAATTGGAGCCCCCTTGTGGTATGGATTGTTCTTACGTTAGAGGGCAGTCCACGTGCTTATGTCCGTGTAAGATAATGCAGATGTCGACATGTTGATCCAAGGGAAGGTGACACTCGCAGTTGTGTGTGCGTCCAAGGCAGATGCACGCATGAGGATGCACACTAGGGTAACGGTAGTGCGCGTGGGTAGGAGCAATGCACATAGAGGCATGTGCAAGGGCAGTCTGTGTATGCGTTGCAGAGGTAGTGCCCACTTGTGTGCATGTGTGGCACATCTAGATGCATGCGGTGTGCACATGAGGTAGTAGCAATGTGCATGGTGGTGCGTGCGAGGCAGCAGTAGAATGCACTGTGGCATGCAGTAGGCAGGGACAGGTGTGCACGGTGGTGTGCCATGGGTGTAGGGCATGCGCTGTGCACATGTTGTAGCAAAAGGACGTGCGCTTGGCGCTTAAAGTAAGGGTAGTGCACGTTGCAGCAAGTAGTGGTGTACATAATGGTACACAATAGGTAGGGCTAGCACTCATGGAGGATAGGGTAGGAGTGCATTGTGTGTGTAGTAGAGGCACCATGCATGGCTTATGCATGTGGTAGGGTAGCGTGCCATGCGCCATGGCGTGCAGAGAAAGGAACACGGGTTCCAAGGATCAGAGAACCCATTTTGATGCTATGTTGGAGAAAATAATGTCTGATGTTTTTGAAAAGAGAATCTTAACTCTCTTTATATAGAGAGTTGGGTTAACTAATGCATAGTAACCCCAATAGGAATAGGAAATAAAAATAGGAATGCTAAAATAGGACTCAGGACTTTGAAACTTAATCAAATAGACCAACTTAACTAAATTAGGACTCTTTCTTAATAATACTCTAACAGATACAACCTTTCTTCCTCTCATAGATATGTGTACATGCATGTTTATTTTCTCTACAAGCCTTCAGATCTAATGGCCACCAAGGGGTTGGTAGAGCGGTAAAGCCTCCTAATTGGCACTTAGAGGTATAAGATCAAATCTCATGTCTACCATATTTACCCTCTAGAAAAAATAGGTTGGAGGTTCTTTCTTTATAGGGAATGTAAGTGGAAGCAAGGGGGCATTAGACGAACATGTGGACAGAAAGGAGGGACTGTCATAAAGCCACTCTATTTGGTATATATAGATGGTGCTGAACGTTAGGTTATTTGGTTTTTTAAATTTGAATTATAATTGATGAAAAATGTAATTTTTCTTTCTTACTGTTTACAACTTTCCTCAAAAACATTTCACTTTTCCATGGTGTCCAAGTATTTCAGTTTTTTGAGTTCATAGGAACCAATTGAAAATGTAGTTAAATGATTTTTCATCAAATTTCCATTCTACTTCTTCCAAATAAAGGATGGAATTTTTATTAGTTAGCCAATCGAGGGCATCTGTCGAGTGCAGTGGTCATGCAATCCATGTAAACTTTAACATTTATTTGTTTTTCTATCTGTTGACAATGTTAACATATAGATTCTATTTTCTTGTGTGGGCATGTGTTGAACCGGTGGAGATGAAGGAGCTTCTCATAAAGGCACTCTACTTTAGTGTCTACTAGGAAATTGGGATCCACATTTTGTGGTGGGAATGATATTATTATCAATGGAAAATACAAAAAATATATATAATATAATTTATTGAATAATCCAATATACGCATAGTCATTTTTATGTCAATAATTGGAATAGTAGTCAATCTTAAATAATAGGATAATAATATATGATTTGAACAATATGTATGAGAAAAATAAAAAAAAATACTTCTAGTTAGAAATTATCTAGATAAAAGCTTGTGCTTTGCGACGAGAATAATATTATTATTGATGGAAAATGTAAAAAATATTTATATAAGATAATTGATTAAATCATCTAATATATGCATAATCATTTTTATTTTAATAATTGGAAATAAAAATACATGTAGCTAAAAATTACCTAGCTAAAGTAAAAACAAAAATCAGAGAAATAAATAACAAATAATCTCGTGAGAGAGAGAAGGGGGGAATGGGGGAGAGAGGTGGGGAGTGGGAGGGACATTAATGTTGTCTCGTGAGAGAGAGAGAGAGAGAGAGAGAGAGAGAGAGGGAGGGAGGATGGAGGAGAGACCGAGAGAGGCAGGGGGACGAAATGAGAGACCGGCAGGTGGCGATTGGAACCCTCTTTGAATAACAATTACATGTTAAAATTAATTATGAACACTTTTTTAATTAGTATCCATTTTATATATAAGCAATATCTAATTTATTAACGAAATGGAGAGAGCCTATGAAGAGCATGTACTTATGATTTTGGACTACATATATATATTTCTATACTAATATGCTAAAGTAGGCCAAAATCATAGACAAAGAGTGGTTGTAACTACAACTATTCTGAAGTACCTAATTTTTTATCTGGTAGTACAATGTAGTTTCACATAAATTTTGTTAACCTGAGCATAAGGACATTGATCAAATCCACAATGGTCGTAACTATAATATTCTGAAAGTAAGATAATCTTTGGCGGGTACTTCATAGAATTCTACCCACAGCCATGTAAGAGAGCAGGGGAGCTTGGGAGGTGCAGGGGGTATTTAATTAGAGAGAGAGAGAGCACGGGGAGTGGGGGAGGGATGGACATGTGGCTTGTCCAAACCTTACTTTAGTATGGTAGTATAGATATGTAGATAGTTCACATGAATGACTTACTTATAAAATCTGATAAATATAGTTTAGAGATTGATATACCAGTAGCAACACAACAGAATGACTTCCATACATGACTGAGGTACACTTTATGGTTTTAGTTCTAACTTCTATTCACACCTCTTCACCAAAATACGGTCATTTTTCAGAGGCAGAGGCCGTTAGTTGATGGGGTTCTATATCACCACGGTGTGCTTTGTAACTATTGATATACTGAGCCCCCGTTCTTAGTGAATGCAGGAGGAGGGAGGGGGGGGAGTGGGGTGGGGTGTTAACATTTCTTGTTAACCAACTTTCCTTTTTCAAAAAAAAAAAAATACTGATGGTATTATGTTTTGCAGGGGTATCTGAAACTCTTGTGCTTAATATGCCCACCCTAATATGGTCAGTTGTTACAACTGCCCAAGGACGCGTACCAGTTGCCAGTGAGGTATCCTTTGTTCCATTCTCATCTATTGGGAAATGTTATGTCTTATCATTTTGTCATTGTTTTATATGCTTTGGATCCTGGAATAGCTAGAATAAATTCTAATGGGGGCAAGGAATCTATGTAGCAAACCTGCTTATTGTGGGGGAAGACATGGTGGTGGTTGTTGGTTTTACATGCTTTTGTGAATGACAAGCTGTACTAGATTTACAACTGATCTTCAGTATATATTGAATGGAACTGAAACTGTGCTTTGTTTTCACCGTTTAATTAACAAATATATGTAAGTATATCTTGGCTATTGCATATTGTGGTGATTTTGATAACTGAAAAATTTTATTCTGAATCTCAAAGAAAACAAGAAAAGTTGATCTCTTTATATCGAGAAGGATCAATCCTAATCTTAATTCTAATTTTAAACATAAAAATAAATCAAATCCTAACAAATTAAAAACTTGTCCCTACAATTTGGAAAAAGATAAATATAAAAAGAGAATTCTACTCTCCTAAATAGTATCTCCTAAATTATCTCCAACACTCTCTCCCAAGTTGGAGCGTGCCATGCCCAACTTGTAAGAGTAGTATACCTACAAGAGAGCTCTTCCCATCTGACTTAGTTCGGAGCTGGAGCAAGTAGACAAGTATGCAAGCAGAGAGACACACAAGTGCTTTGGCATGTAGACAGACAGTTCTTTCGTCATGCAAACAGTTGTCTCTTCATTAGTGAATAGCTAACACCTTTGGAGTTGGAACAAAAAATTGACTCAGGGACTTTTAGCAAAGAGACGATCCTAAGCATTGATACAATGTAGACATATCAATTGAAACTGATATGGGAGACAATTCCAAGCACAAAATTGATACATATATTGATACGTGAGACGATCCCAAGGACTGAATTGGTACTGATACGAGAGATGATCCCAAGCACTGAATTGATACTGATACGAGAGATAATCCCAAGCATTGATAGTCGTCTTACACCAGTAAAGATTCTTCACATTAGGAAAAGACATTAAATTGATGTGGGGCATTTATAGATGGGGCTGAGCGTGTGGCTCAGTTACCCCACCACTCATTGACATCTTCAACGCTGATCACGATGTGGCTTGAGGCTTCAGTAGTCTTTTTAGCCAATGGAACTCCCCTTTAATGTAGGTAGTCGGAGGATCACGAAGCAGTGCGGACTGTAGTAAAAGTAGCAATTATTGTAGCAGAGTAGCAGGACATGAAGATTGTAGTAGAGGTAGTGGTTACAAAACAGTCGTAGTAATAGTAGCAATCAAACATGAGAAATGTATCCAAGTAGTAGTATTGGCCATTAGATTTGTCGCAACGATAGTAGTAGAGGAGGCCTCGCTCCTTGCAAGAGACTGCTGGCATGGTGGTTCCCATGATTTTTTTTCAATTTTCAATATTATGAAACATATCATTAGATCACGTGGATCCTAAGTCCAATGTGTAGAACCCACAACCACGTAGAAATAGCATCATCGACATCAACAACACCAATAATATCAATGGCATGAACACAGATCGAGGTGATGAAGGTGGTTGGATCGAACTACTAAATCGGGCCAAAACCGATTCGGTCTTCTCGCGTGGTATTGTGCGATGCTTCGGTGGATGCGAAGAGCGATGTGGAGAGAAGAACCGAGATGAAGATCTTGGCACTAGAGCAACTCATGGTGTTGTAGATATGAGCCAACGGGGCTACGCATGCATCTTGAGGCGGAGAGAAGGCCGGCCGCGTCCCTAGGGTTCGGTGGACGATGTGGGGTTCTCAAGATGAAACTGATCTAATATCATTTGTAGATTTTGATAACTGGAAAACTTCGTTCTGAATCTCAAAGAAAACAAGTAAAGTTGTTCTCCTTATATAGAGAAGGATCAATTTTAATCCTAATCCTAATCTTAAACATGAAAACAAATCAAATATTAACAAATTAAAAATATATCACTATAATTTGGAAAGAGAAAAATATAGAAAAAGATAATTTTACTTTTCTAAATACTATTTCCTAAATTATTTCAAGTGTCATTTTTAGACAATGGTATGCATTTGTTGCATTCCAGACTTTGTGAATAAAATGCACTTTGCTTGAGGCTAATATGGATGAGAGTACCTCATGATTTGGACTCCATAATTTCACGCATAAGCTGTGACAAGTAGGGCGCAAAAAGCGTCAGGTCACAACACTGAATTTTCTTTTCTTTGTTTCTCTTAATTAATGTCACCATTTTCCATTTCTGCCAATCCAAAATTGCTTTTACTTCTCTCTCGATGGAAGAAAAAAAGACTTGACTGGCAGTATGTATTTAACTCTTTGTGTTTTAAACTTTTTTCAGGGTCTAAGTTTAGTCCTTAGTTCATACACTGGAGAAGATATCTTGGTCTCATTTGGGGGATATAATGGACGCTACAACAATGAGGTAATTACTTATTTCACTCCAAATAAGGCAGTTGATATTGTTAATGAACTTATTTCTCATTCTCAGGTTTTTGTTCTTAAACCAAGCAATAAATCCGCCATGCAATCTACAATGATACGGGAACCTGCATCTGATAGTGTTTCTGTTTTGCTTCCAACAAGTAATGCTCCTAGGGATGTGGAAGCTGAGATTGAAACTTCTCAAAGTGGAAAAATCAGGGAAATTTCCGTTGATAATGTGGACACAGTGCCTGAGGTATCACACTTCCTTTATGGTTCACATTTATTATTGTGCATCTTAACTTGCCACAGTTTATAGCTTATGTGGCATTAAGCCTCTAATTGTCATTTTCTTGAGATTGCCAGAGTTGTCAGGATGCTAATGTGTTATCAAAACCAGTGGCAACCTGACAATTGTCTGAAAATTCTGTTACGTATTTTTCTCAACTACATTCTCCTTTTTGCTTATCAAAAAATAAAAACTACATTCTCTAAAACTTTTGAAGTAAAAGAAAATGGGCCATCTGAAAAAATTTTGATGCACCTAAAAAATGTTAGCTTTCTTTCATTTTACTAGCTTTGTTTATGAAAGATATGCTACAGGCTGCCAGGAAAAGTATTCCTAAGTTAAATATGTTGGATTGTGTGCCCCTGGGTTTTGCCATTTTTTTAAAAGTTTATATTACATTCCTTTCTATTGGCCCAAGATTCTCATTTTTCCTTTTTCACATGTCTGGATATGTATATTCTTACTGTCCCAAATTATATTTGAGAGAAGTACAGGAGCCCAGACTGTGTAAGTGCATAGATGGGTCCTTTATTCTTCTACCACTATAGGCACAATATTCTAAAAGCTTGAATCTACATATTTAACCATGATATTTTAAGGGTTCATGATACGGATTTTATTGTAAGAAATGAAGAGATTTGAGAAATGTAGACTTCTATATTTTTATCATTAAAATAGATAGTTGAAGAAAATAAACTTCCTTGAGTTATCAAGAAGTTCCTATACCTCTATATAGGTGTGGAAAAAGTATATCATAAATCCACTACTTAAAAATAAAATAACACAGAACCCTTACAGATATAAACATAACTTAACATTCCTCCTCAAGTTGGAGCATATATATCCATCATGTTCAGTTTGTTTTTACACTTCTCAAACTGGGGACGTGGCAACGGCTTGGTAAACATGTCAACAGCCTGGTCTGAGGAGGCAAGACAAGTAGTATGAAGCAGACCCTGTTGAATCAAACTTCTGGTGTAATGACAATCCACTTCCACATGTTTTGTTCTCTCATGGAACATAGGTTGTTTGCAATGTAGGTGGCAGCCCAGTTGTCACAATGCATCTCCATAGGTTCCTAAACATCAACATGAAGATCTTGTGACAGAGATCTGATCCATATCATCTCAGCAGCAGAATGTGCCATGGCCCTGTACTCAGACTCAGCACTAGAGCGTGAAACAACACCTTGTTTCTTGCTCCTCCAGGTTATCAAGTTCCCAGCAACAAAGGTACATAAATCAGTAGTAGACTGCCTATCCCCGACATCACTGTATAATCTGCATCTGAGTATGCAACAAAGGCCATTAGTGCCTTTCTCTGAAAAAGAATGCCTCTACCTGGACATCCCTTGATGTACCTCAACACTTGCATCACAGCCTGCCAATGAACCTCAGTGGGCTTATCTAAGAACTGACTCAGCTTCCCCACTGCAGGGCTAATATCTAGCCCAGTGATAGTCAGATATAGCAGCTTCCCCACCAGTTGTCGATATGCCTTCTTGTCTTTTAGCTTCACATTATCTTTAAACAGATGAATTTTAGGATCCATAAGAATATTTGTATCATTGGATCCTAGCATGCTTGTCTCTTGAAGAATATCAAGGGCATATTTCCTCTGTGACATAATTGTCCCTTACTTGTAGCAAACTCAATGTCTAAAAAATATCTCAGCTTCCTAAGATCTTTTATGACAAACTGGTGTGCCAAGTATTTCTTCATCTGAGATACACCCTCTGCATCATCACCTGTAAGAATAAGATCATCTACATACACAAGTAAAGCCACTGTACCCCTACTGGTCTTTCTCACAAGTAGTGAGTGATCTGATGAAGATCTCTGCAAACCAATAACAGACAATGTCTCAGACAGGCACTGGAACTAGGCTCGGGGGCTCTGCTTAAGACCATAAATGGCCTTACGAAGCCTGCATACACACTTCTCCTGAATCTCAAATCCAGGTGGCTGATGCATATATATCTCTTCCTTTAAGTCTTCGTACAGAAATGTATTTTTAACATCCAACTGATGTAACTGCCATCCATAATGAGCCACAACAGATATAAGAATTCGAACAGTAGAGAGTCATGCAACAGGGGAGAATGTGTCAAAGAAATCTACTCCATATGTCTAGATGAATCCTTTGGCCACTAAGCGGGCCTTATATCTTGAAATAGACCCATATGGGTTGTATTTCAAGGCAAAGACCCATCTGGCTCTAACAAGATATGCGCATGACGGTAAAGGTGATAGCTCCCAAGTACCTTTGGTAATAAGTGCAGACATCTTGTCCATAGCTGCCTTCCAGTGGATGTAGTAGAGCCTGCTGGTAAGAGGTAGGTAACTCAACAATAGAAACTGCAGCTGTGAATGCATGAAACTCCGAACTTAGAGAATCAGTGGTAACACTACTCCCAGCAACATGATACTGGGCACAAGATCGCGGAGCCTTCCTAATAGCAATAGGAATATCTTCATCAGTACTTATGGAATCAGGACATGGAGAACTATCCTCAGGTGGCAGACTCACCTGCTTCATCTGCTGACACTGTGCCTGAAAAAGTCTTCTGAGTAGGAACCACCTCTAGGTTATCAACACTAACTTGAAGGGTATGTGGAATAGATGGAAGGGGCTTTGCCCTATACATAACTGGCAACTGATAGGTGTGACCCTTGAAGGTCCCTTCATCCGTTGGTGCTGGTCTGAATGTGCTGGTAGGTGGCTCATCAACCTGAGAAGGGCTACTAGCATCTATGAATATATCAAATGGTATAGGAGCAATTGATACAGGCGCATTCTCCGTCACACTTTACACCTGCCTGGCAGCGACAGAAAAATAAGGTACTGCTTCATAAAAAGTGACATCTGTACTGATATAATGTCTCTGGTGTAGGAGATCAAAACACCGATACCCCTTCTGAGTACGAGAATAGCCAAGAAACACACACTTGACTGCTTTAGGTGTTAATTTATCACGCCTAGGTCCAATGAGATGTACAAAAGTCACGCACCCAAATGTCTTGGGTGGAAGATCAAATAACTCATCATTTGGGTAAAGCACCTGCCATGGTATCTGCTTGTAAATCACTGAGGAGGGCACTCTGTTAATAAGGTAGCAAGCTGTGAGAACTGCATCTCCCCAGTAGTTCTATGGCACACTATTATGGATAAGAAGAGCTCTGGCCATATCAAGGATATGTCTGTGCTTCCTCTCTGCGACTCCATTTTACTGAGAAGTGTGAGAACATGAGGTCTGATGAATTATACCATGTATGCCATAGAATTCTGCCAACCGACGAGTACAAAACTCTAGTGCATTATTAGATCTGAGAGTCTTGATGTAAACATGAGCTGATTTTTTATCATCAACACAAACTTCTCAATCAGTGGACTCACTTTAGACTTATTCTTCATGAGAAATAACCAGGACAATCTGGAAAAATCATCAACCACAATCAAATAGTACTGATGTCCTGCTCTATTAGGAGTCCTATTGGGACCCCAAACATCAAGATGCACTAATTGAAAACATGAAGTTGGCCCTGTAGCAGTTGGAAAGGGAGATCTATGGTGCTTCCCAAGTTGACATGCATTGCAGGAAAGTTGTGTAATTGGGGACACATGAGGAATAAGCCTGCGTAACTTTTCTAAAGAAGGATGGCCCAACCGTCTATGCCACTGTAAAGCACTCCCAGATGTGGTACTAACTCGACATCTTGCAGCCATAGGACCCTGTTGAAGTCGGTAAATTCCTTCATATCCACTACCAATAATCTTTCCTGTCATTCTATCTTGGAAAATACATCCATGCTCATAAAAAATGACCCGACAATTCATCTGCTTAATGATCTCACTAACAGAGAGTAAGTTCATGAATAAATCAGGAACAAACTGAACATGATCAAGCTGCATAGAAGTGGTAACATTAATTTTCCCTTGACCATTAATAGGAGCAAGTCGCCCATCAGCAACCTGTACTGTACGACCTCGAGAGATAGGTTGAATGATTGGAAGCACCTGAATCAATCAACCACGTCACACTAGTGGTTGGAGTATCTACCACGGCGGCTCCTAGTGCAATCTCTGACTGAGACACTGATGCGGTGCGGATGCGTTTGTATAAATTAGTTGCTGTAGCTTTACGTTCGCAACGTCGGTTTTAAATAGAGAAATGGACGTGAGTCTGAGTGTTGAACACATGGAGGCATGAAATTGGGTTTTCTGTCACTTTTGTTGTCATGGAATTGCTGGTTTTGCTTGCGAGAAAACATGGGAGAAAAGCGAGAGAAAGAAAAAGAGAGAGAGTAGGGTTAGAGTTCTTTTTATCATAGCATTCGGGCGAATCAAGCTGAGAAAAAGAGAGACAGTAACTAGATAAGGAACATTATCATTTAACATGCAATTTCAGTTTTACAAATACAACACTAGCTAAATGCTTAAGCACAAGTAAAATAAAGCTAAGCTAGAGAGAGAGAGAGGGAAAGAGGAGACGGCGAGGCGGCCATGGCGGTGAAGGTTGGCTCCGTCGGCGGCTCGTCATCGGCGCTTACAAAAGAGGGCTAAGGGTGGCTAGGAGTAGGGTAGAGAACTTTTCAAAAGAATTGAATGCTTTACATGGGTGGTTAGAAGGGGTTTATATAGGAAGAATGGCTTTCTAAATGAAGTAGGGGCTTTAGCAACGTCCGGGACGTCGCTAAACCCATGCCAAAACTGTCGGTGTAGCCCCCTGCCTGCCAGTCCCTTGTGCGCGTGTTCTCCTTCTCGGTGATTCGTGTGCGGCCGCTGCGGACCGTTCGATCTGCATCGCGCGCTGAGCGTGCTTCAGATCGTGCCTCACGAGCGCTGTGCGTGCGCGTCATCACGCACGTCTGGCATGAGCGTTCGCGATCGCGTCGCGTAGCGTGATCTTAGCCGTCTGCACGCGGATCGATGGCCGAATTCGCTCGCACGCATCTTCGTGCGTGATTGCGCTTCGAACGCACGCACCTGGTGTGCGAGGCGGGTCGCTAACCATTGCGGCAAGCACGTGAGATGGTCGCGCCCTCTGTTAGACCTCAGCCGTCCGATGGGAGATCGGATGGTTGTGGATTCATCCTGCGACTGATGGTAGAGGCGTGCTGTGGACTCGTAGGTGCTGCAGGAGTCGTTCTTAGCCGTTCAATCGAAGATCGACGGCTGAGATTGATCCTGCGGGCGAAGGAAGAGGTGGGGAGGTGGCCTGGACGTGCCGATCGGGCGCCACGTGGCACGCTGTGGACCGTTGATCATCAGATCAACGGTCATAACTTCTTAAGCCAATTGTGGGAGCTCCGGATGTTGGATTTGGTCGATTTTGAGTCCATTGGACTCCGTTCGTCATTCTGAATCCATCCATATGGTCCGATTGCTCATCTGAGGCCTGTTTTGACATGAACTTGTACAAATGACCAGTAATAGTGCATTATAAGCAATCTTAATGTGCGATGCATGTGATGCTCCCATGCCCATTTATGGTGCATTCTTTGTGCATATTATTTTTAAGATAAACCCCGATTGGCAGAATTATCACTCTAAAATGTAGTGTTATCAGACACTACCATGTTTATTGAACCAAATTGCCACAAACAAAGTTCAACGTGCCATAGAGAAGGGTACACAACCCTGAACTTCTTCACACTTTAGATCTGAAAATTGACAGAAAATGGGGACTACACACCCCAATAAATATACCAACCAGGGAATACACACCCCAGTTTAGATCAAGAGATCAAGGAGGTCATACCAACCATAGGGAGGTTCTTGCTTCACATCTCCATCTCCACAATACTCAAAAACCTCCCTACAACGATTGAAAATGGTCTCAGCCACGCTAGCCGAAGCTTAGGCGACGGTCACTGCCACACTAGGTGGCACTGCAGCCTGTAGACGTTGCTCCAGGCCTATAGGTGACGCTGGAGGTGGTCGCTGTTGGCCTGTGGAGGTGGTGATGCGGCGAGGCAATGCTGCAGGGGTCGAGGCGACACTGTAGGCGACGTTGGAGGTGGCGAGGCGGCAAGGTAGTGCTGCAGGGGTCGGGGTGGCGCTGCTAGGGTACGTGCCACATCGACAGCAGGGGTCAGGGCGACGCTGCAAGGGTTAGAGCTTTAGGCGGCAATGGCTGCTGCTGCGGCAATAGCTGTTGTAGCCCTAGGCGGCACCGCTGCACCGCATCGACAGCAGCTGGCGAGGCGGCAAGGTGGCGTTGTCGGAGTTGGGGCGGCAGAGCGGGGGTTTGCACAACCCTCAGGCGATGGCTGCAGTTGCTGCAATGACGGCGGAGCATCGGAGCTGCCGCTGGTGATGGCGGTGACGTCTGGTGTTGGTGTGGCTTGAGGTAGGGTTAGGGTTTATTTGGTGGAACCCTCAACTTGGCTCTGATACCAAGTTAAAGAAAATAAACTTCCTTGAGTTATCAAGAAGTCCCTACACCTCTATGTAGGTGTGGGAAAAGTACATCATAAATCCACTACTTAAAAATAGAATAACACAGAATCTCTTACAAATATAAACATAACTCAACATAGATCTTAGCAGAATAATGTGTTGAATCATATCTTTGTAAGGAAAGGACTTTTTTATTGGTCTATACAACACCCTATTAGATCCTGAGTTTCATAGTCATTTTACCAGTCTCAAAGAAGTAAATGTCATGTTACCTCCAAGTTTACTTCAACGTTACCAAGATCTGGGTTGGGAATCAGCCATGCATGTGTTAAAGAATACCACCTCTCAGCTTGGGCTTCGGATTTAGACAAGGTTTTGGGGCAGGTTTTTTCTAGTTAGGCTTGGCTATCAGCGCACATCATGAAAAATATTATGGATTATGTGAGATCCAAGGCAAGATACCCAGTGATTAATATGAATGATTTATGGACCTTGACGTTGATATTTGAATTTCTTGTTGGCGGTGGAGGGGTGAACGTTTAGTCCCACCTGCTATAATTTAACTTGGGAATATGCCATACATGATTTGAGAATTATCACCTTCTAACTTGGGGTTCAGAATTTTGAATGTGGGTAGATGTACATACACCCGTGGGTTGATTGACCCTTTCTATATATAGTTTTCTTGCGTTGTATATTAGCCCTGGGGCTTTTGGAATGATAAAGTGCTATCTTTTCACCCAGTTCCAGCCAATAAAGCCTCTAGCTTTGACCTTAGCAGGGGGTCCAAAGTTGGAGTCATTAATTGATCTGTTTAAGAATGCATTTAGATGAGATGGTAATTGGATTCTCACCAGGATCAATGTAGTGTTCGGTTGAGATTAATTCAACCTTGCATATTCAAAAAGTTTGCAAGAGCAAGAGGTTCTCTATGAGAGTCCTTGCTACTACTGTTCATTTTTTAGAACAAGGAATAGTGCAGTCGGCACTTAGCAGCTCATTGCCCGTGGGTTTTGCCCTTTTCTTAAAAAGAGTTTTCCACTTGAATCAAGGTCTTATTTGGTGCTTCTTGTTGTTGTGATTATCTTTGTACATTCTTCAACATGTTATTAAACCACATCATTCCTAGGGTGTTACGACCCGGTTCCCGAATCCCTAGAGGATGCGAGATCAGACGGACTCGACTGATCTCAAAATCCAGTCGTCCAACGAGAAAATAATAAAAAAGCAGTAAAATAAATCACATTCACCATGCAAGCAACTAACAGTAACAAAAGTACATCAATAAATAAGTAAACTACTATAGTACACACCACAACAGTAGAAAATTAAACAGGTACATGAATATAAAGTGCAGAACGAAAGAGTACAGAATATAAAGGTACAGGAAGCTACTCATTACTACTAATGAGTACAAAAGAACGACTACTGGACTCTACTGAACCCAGCACCCTCTGCAGCCGTGTGCTCTGGATGCTTAACACCTGGACCTGAAAAATGTTGAGCACACGAAATCAGCGAACACTGAGTAGAGTGGCAATCAACTAACTAAAATAGTAAAGGTGGACAGGTAGCTTTTGTTTTTCAATTTCTTTCTTTCTTTAACTAATTATTCTTCCTTTCATCACTTGGTTTATTTATCAAGTCTCTTTCTTGATCTCGAATGTTCCTTGTGGGAACGATGTTGATTGCAGTATTTTCCATAGAGTAGAAGTCCTACGTGGTACTCTCTTGGCCAGGAGAGTCCCCCGTGGTGGTCCTACACCCAGTCAACCACCCCAAGGTCACGGACAGATGTAACAGTGACTACGGCACGTGCGATAGACGCACGGATAGCTACCCCGCACTGGCACGCGATCAGTCGTTTTCGTTAGCGGGTGCGCACAAAGTACAACATGGAACCAGTATAGGGCCTAGCCCTCTCAGTAACAGGGGTCTAGCCCCTAAGAACTAAACAGGGGTCTTGCCTTTCCACAGTCCGCGCACCCTCGCCTGACTACCTTGGTTTACCCAGTGGGCCTAACAAGTAGGTGTAAGGCGGCTAACTGAACCCCGGGTCCTGTGGGGTGGCTAGCTCTTTCCCTACATTAGTAGCTCTCCCCGATACTGTGTACGCGAGGGCTAAGAAGTCGATACAGAGTGGCCAATCCTAACCCCGGGTCTCAACCCAAGGATGGCTAGCTCCGCTTTGCATTAAACAGGGGGACAGTCGCTCTCCTTGGTACTCCGTACTCAAGGGCCAGCTCACTTCCCCACTCACATTCCCAGTTCCATTTCATTTGTTTCCAGGAGCTCTATTCTTAATTCGCCGTAGGGTTCATACTCATATTTCTCAGGCTAAGCCATATCAGGTTTCATCATTTTTATTTTTATTCTCAGGTTATACATATGCAATTTGTAACTCCATTCCATATTCAGTTTATTCACAGATAGCTCGTGTTTCCAACATTCACCTTTCCATTTTCCAATTATATACATGTAGCTCATATTATGTCATTTCACGTGTGCGACAGGAAAGTACATTCAACAGTTAGTTAGCACAAGTACTACTTATTTCACAGGTAACTGTTAATCATTTACAGGCAATTGTTATTATTCTATCTACTCATTCAAGACAGCCATCCATTTAATGTACAAATTTTCAGTACTTCTAGTCTTAGGATTCATGCCATGTCTTAGGTTTTAATTATTCATTCCACACATGTATTTAGTTTTAATTAAATTTAAGGGGAAGCCACTCTACTAGTAAACTCAGGAGTAGTGGGGGCTTGAACGGTAGGCGCTCGTGCCTTAGCTAGTCCCGAATCCGCAATGGAAACTAGTCCTATCACAATGATCAATCATAAGAGAAAACTCAGAACAGTATAGAAAGTATTCCAACAAGTAAATGAATTCATACGGGAAACATCGATAACTTAATTGCGGAAATCGGACCTCAAACGGACCCTAAACGGGTCAAAAACAGTGATTCTGACTCAAATCAGACGTCTGGAACACCTTCCAGACGTCTTAAAAGAGTCCAGAGCCATACCTCAGTTCTGCGCTACTCCTCAGACGTCCAGGAACTCTGCTGGACCTAGTTCCAGACGTCTGACCACCTCTTCAGACGTCTGGAAACGCTTCCCGTCGTCTGGTACCTCGCCTAGATGTTCGAACTGCGTGGGAGGGCGTGTCCCACACCTTCCCGAAGCTACTTCTGCGCAAATCAAGCGAAATCTTCTCAATAAGGCACGAAACAACACCTCGGCGGAACGGCCTGCATGGCCGTATCCGCAAAGGAGAGGTACGTTCGCGAAGCTTACTCTCAGTCGTCTGGGACCTCCTCCAGACGTCGCCTACGTTGTTTAGATATCTCTCCTGACGTCTGATTCTGGGAAAATCCCAGAATCAAAACCCGCCTTCACCTCCTCGCGCCGCGCGTGGTCGCGCCATGCCCGCTCACCTGCTGCTCCGGCTGCAGCACTGTCGAGGAGGACCTCCCCGACGCACTCCCTCGCCTTGCGCACGTGTCGATCGGCCATGAGCTCCCTGGCGAGCTCCCACGCAAGCTCGCAAGCCTTCTCTCCTCTCCTTCTCACGCTGCTCCTCTCCTCTCACGACGCTCCTCTTCGCCGCTCTCGCTCGGCTGCACTCGCTGGAAGGTAGAGGAAGGAGTGGCTGGAAGTGGGGGTGGTGAGGGAGAGGAGGGGGGTTATGTAAGGTGTGGGGTTAGGGTTTGCGTCGGGCGAGAGGAGAGAGGAGAAGAAATGAGGGTCGCATACTGTCTACATGTAGCACGCGCACAGACGCGAGGACGTACACGAAAAATTTTGATTTCCAAACGTCTGACCAGATGTCTGACCCAAGTTTCAGACGTCTTAAGGGCTTAACCCACACGGGTCTTAATATAGGATTCGGCATTCATGTTGGCAATTGGATTGAAGGCCTTCTTTCCTAAATTCTATTGGTTCATTGACTATGACTGTGCAGGACAAAGATCAAGTGTGTGGATTTTAAGTTTAGTGGCAAATGAGTCGGAGATGAAGTAGAGGCGAAAATTGGAGTAGATTGCATCCTAAAGATATTATTATTTTTATTTTGAGAAGGAAAAGGATTACTAAAATAATTGGAACAAAGTTGCAAATTGGTGAGCCAAAAATTAGACAAATGAAACGCATCCCTTGCAACATTCTCCACCAAGGAAGGCTCACTCCAAAAAATTACATCATTGCGTTGAAGCCACAGACACGAGAGAACAGCAATTGCTTTTGTCCATCGAGCCGTACCAGCGTACACTTGTCTTCTAAATGTATCCCAGAAATTATCATAGGAAGATACATCCACCGTTGGCAAGTTGAAAGAATGCCACACTTCCTTGGCGAAATCACATGTCAGGAACAGGTGTGGTTAAGGGGGCAACTCCGATCTAGCTCCCTGAATGAGCCAGATCCTCCTGAATATCTTCGTCACAATGTTGATTCTTGCCTCTCCGAAGGAGCCAAATAAATATCTTAATCCTTGGTGGAACCTTCAACCTCCAAAATTTAGCACAATCATTGCCGATATCTCTTGATTCAGCTGCAGCACCACTTATCGTTTTATAAGCCCAACTTATAGCACCACAATCTTCGTCACTTGTGTTTTTAAATGTTTAGGTTCAAATTTTCAATACGATGGAGAAATTGATCGAGAGATATACGATAATAATTAATGCATATTTGCTGAAATGGAGGGGAGCTTCTGTGTTTTGTGTGACAAGAAGATTTCTTTTGAAGTTAAAAAGGAACTACTATAGAGAAGTTGTGAGGCATGGTCTGATGCACCGATTTCGATGCTATTTCAACAATTTTGGAAATGCTCATGTCAGAGGCATGACAAAGAATTTGTGTAAACTGATGACAAAATTTTGATAGCCTCATTTGAGGCATGCTGATGAAAAGTTAAAAAATGCAAATAACCACTAAAAAGAAAGATGGATCTTTATTATAATAGTCAACTTTGTGTCAAAAGGGTAGTATTATATATACTCTATTATGTATCCCATAACATACCTTAATCCTAGGTGGAATCCTAGTAGGATTTCATGTGTAACCCCTCCCCCTTGCCCCCCCTACCCTACGGGGTCCAATTTTGAATTCAAATTTTGCCTATAAAAGAAGCATCCCTCCTACACCACCCACAACATCCTTCGACAAGCTCCCCTTCATGCAGCTTCGACCTTGGTTAGCCCCAACCTCCGATGGTGAGCTCCTTGGAGCTTCTCCTCCTTCAACCTTGAGCTCGATTGAGCTCCTCCTCTGACTCCAGCTCCAACGAGCTCCGCCGACCCCATCCCAACCTTGATGGAGGTCCTCCTTTGGTCGACCTTGATTGAGCTCCTCCTCTGGCCCCATCATATTCCGACCAAGGTCCTCCAGCTGACCCCAACTCCGACCAAACTCCTCCGACCTCGACCTCCTTCAACTCTGGCTTGAACCTTGAGTGTCATTTATGTCATTCAACCATCCAACCTCCAGGGAAAGGCTCATGATAGTAAATCCTAGCTCTTCCGCCCGCGCGGTTCTTTTGATCACACCGTCGTGTAGCCATTGGGCATTGGGAGATGTCATTGGGATGTAGGCTATATGTGGCAAGTACGGAAAACACATGATCTTCATTTTAACAAGTTTTTTCTTTTTATCTTTTTAAACATGACATTTTGACAGGAGCATTATGGATGGCTAGGATGTGCTTATCGAATAATTATTATATAAAATGATCATACCCGTAATACACATCCCCTATGCTGTTATGATTGAGCTTTGTTGACAATTTACTTCAAAGCATCTATTCTAGTTGTCACCAACATATGTGTATCAATAAAAATGGTAACAATCTCTAAATATACTAACATCAATGGTGATGCTGATAGCACCTATGGTGGTGTCGTTAGTATCATAGTAGGTGTTTACATAATTGATGCCAACAACAAGATAAGTGATAAGTAATTGATGCCAACAATACCAAGATAAGTGATAAGTGTTTGTAATAGATACTTGAACACTAAAAAAGTTACTGAATAGGTGCTAGGGGCACCAACATGAAAATGTATGTAGTGACATTGATATCTAAATTTATGTTGATGTGGTTTTTATCTTTTTTACATGAGGTGTTGTCATCTCAACACGACTGGTGGTGATACTATTAACACAAATGGTGATTCCATTTGCACCTATGGTGGTGCCATCGGCACTACAATAGGTGTTTACATAATTGATGCCAACAACAAGATAAGTGACAAGTATTTGTAATAGATACTTGAGTACTATAAAAGTTACTGAATAAATGGCAGGGGCACCAACATGAAAATGTACGTGGTGACATTGGTATCTAAACTTACGCGACTGGTGGTAATGCCATTTGCACCATGGTGATGCTGTTAGCATCTATGGTATTAAAACATCAGCTTACATGATATTTACATGATGCTGTCAGTATCCACCTACATGATGCTATCAGCATTCGCAACCATTTCTTTCATCATAATGATGCTGACATGATTTTTACGTGATGTTGTCGGCATCCATTTACATGATCTTATCTTCAATACTTAACCTTCAATGATTAAAAGCACATTAAATGTTTATTGAAGGACAATGCTGATGACATTATGAGAAGTACCTGACAGAAAAAAAAAGAATGTAGTAAACAGAAATTCCTTAATCATCAAAGGTGGTGCTTAGTAAAAGAAATTGATAAGGAATTCATCTGAAGAATATATTATCTCAGCAATCATTTAAGATAATGTTGTCAGCAGTTATATAGTTGTAAAGCACTTCATATAGAACGTAGATATACTGTCAGCACCAACGGTGGATGCTGCTGGCATCAAACGTATGTGTTGCGTGCAGATGCTGTCAATATAAAGAATGTAGTAAATAGAAATGCCTTAACCATCAAAGGCAGTGCCTAGTAGAAGAAATTAATATGGAGTTTATCTATGGTTGTTTGAAGATTATATTGTTTCAGCAATCATCCAAGACAATGCTGTCAGCATTTATATAGTTGTAAAGTACTATATATAGAACATAGACATGCTGTCAGCACCAACGATGGATGATGTTGGCATCAAATGTATGTGTTGCACGCAGATGCTGTCAGGTCACTCACATCCATTTGCTTCTTGCTCTCTTCAAGTTCTTCAGATTCCTCACAACACTTAGCCAATTTCACTTCTCACTTAGGCAAAAATTAGGTTTTATATGGGTGGGCTCGCTTTTTGGAGGATCTACGGCCCAATGGGTTGGATTGGTACCCGTATTAGGCAAGTCCTAGTTTTACTAGTGTATTTTTGTGTGTATTCAGGCCCAATTAGGCCCACAAGCTCACACTCGGGCGCACACGCGCCCATGCACACGTGCACATGCATGCGCTAGACAGGTACCTGTATTCTTGCTTTTTTCATTTCATCATATTCGGTATGATACGCTGTACATTTTGTTTGAGTGAACTTGCATCTTCTTCATTGAGGTGGGTCTATACATTCCAGGTCTCCTTCAGAAACACGTCACCTTCGGCTAATCTTCGAACAACGATTCTGATCACTTGATAGCTCCATTTCAAGCATATAAGAGCTCATTGGAAAGCTTTATAGGTCTTCTTTCGATTGGACTAATCAATTTGGAGACTGGATCTCATTTGATCCGTGAAATCGAATGATGAACATGGTCTTGTTGCCATGCGTTTATATGAGCTGCTGATGATGAAATCAGGTCAATTGACCTGTAGATCTTGGTTAAAACTCTTGATCGATAGTTTAGAAGGAATCAAGTAACCAATCCACACTCAAACGAGTGGGAGGAGTATCATGGAAGCTTGGAGAAGCTTCAAAGCTTCAGAGCTCTCAAATTTAGTGTTTTGGACTCTGATTTCATAGTTAAATAGCTCAACAGATGTATTAAAACATCAGCTTATATGATATTTACGTGATGCTGTCGACATACACGTACATGATGTCTGCATTCGCAACTATTTCTTTCCTCATAATGATGTTGACATAATTTTTACGTGACACTGTCGACATCTACTTACATGACCTTATCTTCAACACTTAACCTTTGATGATTAAAAGCACATTAAAGGTTTATTAAAGGACAGTGCTGATGACATTATGAGAAGTACCTGACAGAAAAAATTCATAAAGAATGTAGTAAACATAAATTCCTTGACCATCAAAGGCTGTGCTTAGTAAAAGAAATTAATATGGAGTTTATCTATGGTTGTTTGAAGATTATATTATTCCAGTAATCATTTAAGATAATGTTATCAGCATTTATATAGTTATAAAGTACTACATATGGAACGTAGATATGTTGTTAGCACCAATGGTGGATGCCGTTGCCATCAAACGTATGTGTTGCACTAAGATGCTGTCAATATAAAGGACAGTGTTGTGAGCATCAATAAGACTGCTAAAGGTATGATAATTGATTTTCAAATCAGTCTCTACATGTGAGTGACCTGAAGGTTTCATGTTGGTAGAGAAAGAAGACCTACGTCATTCACGATTATAGCAATGTTACATAAAAGAGGCAACATGCACAACAAAGAAAAAGGTCTTGATGCTACTACATTTGTCAAAAAAAAAACCCACCGCCTACAACACAGTACTCTAAATATCAATCAATCACAACCAACGGTATAGTGGTTTTCACATGCAACCGTAGCCTAAGCAAAGTGCGTAGTCGAATGTCAACTCAGCACCAACATGCACGACAATGTCAGATGGATATATTTTTGGGTACATAGAAGAGTACTCCCATTTTTCGTGTCAAAATGCTACATGTGTACATTTGAAAGAGTTACATTTGTTTAAAACTGCTAGATATGTACTTTTGCTGAAGTATTTCTTTCCACCATTTAGAAATAGCTCCATAAAATATAAATAAATCTTTCACTATATGGTATCTTATAAACTAGTTGAATGGTGCAAAATTCTTATAATGTAATTATAATGTATAGTTTGCATTCTTACATCCAAATTCTTAATATATTTCATTCATTATGTATTTGCATCAATTCTCGTAGAAAGTATACGGTGATATTAGACATTTATATTGATGCAAAACATAAAACTTAATAACCTAACGGCTTTTCATATGCTAACTAGTAAAAAATTGATTTAAAGAAATTGGAAATTTAAGACCAGGAAGAGTTGATGCAAGGCTGTGTGAGGTGACATTGGGGATGCTTGGTGAGGCAATGCCATGCAAGGTAGTATTGGAGGTGAGGTTGCTAGGCATGGAGGCAATGTTGGAGGCTACTTGCGGTGTTGCGCAAGGAGGCATAGGGGTTGAGTGACTGCACTAGCATCTCGCTTGAAATGAGCATTTTGCCCAGTGTTGTGTGGCATTTCACTAACACATCATCGATAAGCTTGCTAACTCTAAGCCAGCTGAGGCCACCTGCTAAGTTTAAGCATATCAATAAGTCGGGAAAAGGTCCTCAAGTTAGTATGTCATCCACTTCTCGACTTGGTGACCGATTGAAATGAATCATTTTGTTGACATTTTATTGGCATGCCGATGATACAATAAACCATGTTGTAAAACCTACCATGCTATATGAATTTTAGTGCTAGACTATCAATTTTAGGCATGCATATAGGATGTCTCCAGCAAAACTATGGATGTTTAGTAAGGATGCAACTGGATGTGGATATATCTGAATATATTTGCGACCATATTCATTTTAAAGTGGATATAAATATTAGTTTTGCAAGATTGGTGGATATGGGTGTAGATATAAATATTATAATTAAGATATTTGCAGTTACAGATATGGATATCAAAGTTTGGATTTGAACAGATATGGTTTTAAGTTTTTTTTTGAGGATATGGATTTCTATTTAATTTTAGGAGTCATTTTTTGTTGCATAATATATGCATTCATAAATGTTTTAAACAATAAGATGTTAATAGATAAGCTTTTTTTTGAAATGGGAAAGGGTGGCTATCCGGTTGATAACCACTCGAAAATTATATTAATAAAGGGCCAGGAAAATGGCCAAGATTACATAGTTGAGGTCCAGAGGTTCACCAAGGTAGAGATACAAGAAGTGAAGTTCTGAATGTAAGGGTGCTGCCCTTTAAATATAGTTTCATTCCTCCCCAGCCAAATGCCCCAAAGAACAACAAGGACTAGGGCCTTCTCCTTCTTCATCCGGAAAGCGTTTGGGCCTTTTGCATGGTTCCCATATCTAAAGGATCTCCAAAACTCAGTCTGGCTCATGTGTCTAATCCAATGTGGGGCGAAATGGCTCCAGAGCTGAGTCGAAAACGTGTAGCCAAAAAAGAGATGCTCAATGTCTTCATCTGTTGCCTACCATAGAGGGCAATGCTTGTTAGTGCCAGCTGTCCATCTAGCTCTCCAAACTTTAGTCATTAACCTACCCTTTCTAAGCAGCCACATAAATATTTTAATCTTTAAAAGTCACGGTGCCTTCCAAATCTATTTTCAATCCCTGAGGAAATCACCATCCAGGTGCATCCCTTCATTGCCTAGCCATCTATAAGCCTCCTTGTCAGTGAACTCCCTTGAGTCCCATCAAAGCATGTCCATGCTTGGATGGTATCCCTCCAATTCTTGCCAAAGTGTCTATAGCTCTTGAAGTCTTTGATCAGAAAGGTTACCCTCAAAGGTAGGATACCACGAGCCCTCCCAATAGTCTACAACCTCTACTTGTTTGTTCACTACTAGAGCAAACAGTTAGGGGAAGCGAGTCTTGAGCTTACCATTTCCCATCTAGTCATCCATCCAGGATAGGAAGGAGTTGCCCATACCAACCACAGGGGAGAAAAAAGTCTACACCTTAGGCATCACCAAGGTGAGGTCCGGAGGTGAAGCCAACAAGTCCCAACTTTTAGAGGTGCCATAGCAAGCCTCCACCACCTTTCACACGAAATCTTGTTCATGGCTCAACAATCTAACGATCCACTTCGTGAGGAGATTATCATTCATCTGCCTCAAGTCTCTAACTCCTAGTCCAGCTTCATCCAACGTCTTGCAAACATCCTCCCAAGCAACCAATCTGGCTCCCTTTCCTTGTGAACCATAGTTGGTTCAAAAGAAATCTCTCATCAGTCTTGATTTCTGTTTTTCAATCCCATGCGGAGTCCTCAGAATTGAGAAGTAGGAAGGCATGGAGGCTAAGACAACCTTAAGAAGAATCAATCTTCCACCCCTTGAGAGGACCTTAGAGGCCCAACCTGCGAGCCTCCCCTCTAATCTCTCTATCAGCAGCTTCCGCTCCTGCAAAGGTATTCGCTTATCTGACAATGGCATCCCAAGATAAGAAATAGGGAGTGAGCCCTCCTCCTTGTGCAGCTCTGCACTGCACCCATTAGCCTCATGGGTAGTCATTTGGTGTGGAACGAAGATAGACTTTGAAAAATTAATCTGCAGGCCCAATGCCTCTCCAAACATTTCCAACAATAATCGAGCCCTTCTTGCTTCCACCACTGAGCCTTTCACAAAAAACATAGTATCATCTGCATATTGAAGCACCTGGATCTGCAACTTGTTCCCTGCTGAGAAGCCTTTGAAGATGTCTGTCATTAGCTCTAGCTGCGGATCTTGCGAAGGCATCCATTGCAAGAACAAGAAGCATGGGAGAAAGAGGATACCCCTGTCTAAACCCTCTCCTAGGCTAGATCCAATCACTTGTTGGATTGCCGTTAATGAGGATGGAAAATGAGGTCGTTGTCACACAACGTTTCATCCAATCGATCCATGTAGGGGGGAAGCCTCTTCTAATGAGAGAGGTCCAAAGGAAAGACCATTGTATTGAATCATAGGCCTTGCTGAGATCTATCTTCCACAGGAATGCCTTTGTCCTCATCATCCTCCAAAAAGCCAAAATCTCCAAAGCAATGACATAGCCATCTAGAATACTCCTTCTTGGGACATAAGTGGTTTGCACCGGAGCCATAATCCCCCCTAAAACACCTTTCAACCTGTTTTACGAGGACCTTTGCCACAATCAAGGTTTGAAATGTCGATTTCAACGTCGTGCCGATAAAATTCTAAGTGTGCATGCCGTGGAAATGCCCGTTTTTCGATGGCCATGCCGATGACTTCCTAACAAAATATCACAAAAATTGTGTGTGAGCCAAAACCAACCTACGGTGCCATTTTCAAATTTCAAACGCTCACTTGCGCCCGGACCAGGCAACACTCAGCCCGCTCGGAATCTACCGGCATGCCGCTGATTTCGTCGGCATGCCGACGAAATGGGCGGTATGCCGGCAACATCCCTGCATTTCGATAACTTCTTCGTGTCGGCAAGCACCCCTTCCGAAAATGGCCTTGCCAACGGCATGCCGGTAGCATTTAAAATGCTGGCCACAATAAGGTAGATGGCGTTCGAAAGAGCAATCGGTCTAAATTCATCAATGGCTTCCACACCCTCCTTCTTTGGTAATAGGAACATATAGAATTTGTTAACTCTATTGAACCCTTGATTACCATATGCAAACTCATATATCACTTGCATAACATCATTTTTAACCACATACCAAAACTCTCTATAGAAATGTACAGGAAAACCATCTGGACCAGGACATGCATCAGCATTCAGTCCCTATACCGCCTTCTTGACCTCCTCTTCTGTGAAGGGAGAGATGAGGTCAACTACCTGATCACTAGAGATAGCCGGAACATCTAACCCCAACCATTTCCACTGTCATCTGGATTTCTTTCCTGTGAAATAGTTTGCCACTGCCTTCCCTACTACTCATCTACCACAGTAGTCATCTCCATTAACCCTCATCTTCTTAGTCCAGTTTCTTCATCTCCTAGCAGAGATCATCAAGTGAAAGAACCTGGTGTTGGAGTCCCCCTCTTTAAGCCATCTCTGCCTAGACTTGGTTCTCCATTCGATCTCCACTTTTTTGTCCTATATTTGCACCTGAAGTAAGTGTGCTACTCTTATTTGTTGCCACTCTTCAATAATAACCCCCAAATTATCTTCCCTATCTAGGCGAGAGATATCCGCAAGAGGTTGATTTTTTTTCCTTGTTCTTTCCACTCTAACTTGCTTGCTATATGTCTTTAGAGTCGTCTTCAACTGATGTAGTTTGGCTTCAAGCTTCGTCTCTGCCGAACCATTAGCGTGGATAGAGCCCTACTTCTCTTCTACCATAGCCCTGAACCCCTCTTCCAAGAGCCATGCCTTATTAAACTTGAAGTTGGTCCCACCTCTTCAATCCTCTTTTGACTGCCACATCAGCGGAGTATGGTCATAGAATGGTCTGTCCATTGGCCTAACATCTTGCCAATGGAACAACCTGGAGAAGCTCTACAGAGGTGAGGTATCTGTCTATACGAGACATCTGACTGGTCGAACTCCAAGTAAAGGAGCAGGAAATGGGCACCATGTCCAAGAGTCCATGTCTGGAGACAAACTTTGCGAAATCTGCTAACCCATGATCTCTACCTCCCCTGCCACCCGACTTGTCTTCCTGCATAAGTGTGCCATTAAAATCCCCTCCTATAAGCCAAGGGCATCCCTGTATTTTGTTAGCCACCTGAGTAAGCTCCTCCCAGAGTTTCGATCGGGACCCTACACCATTGGGGCCATAGACCGTTGTGACCACCATCATCATGATGTCCCATCCTCTCATCAACTACATTGTCACCACATGAGAGACCATGGAGGACTCCATCTGAAATTCGTCTTCTGACTAGCCCACAATAATTTCTCTAGATCTCTCACTTGCCTTCAGAATGCAATAACCCTTAAGGCGGCTGCCACTGATCTCCCTCCAAGTTTGAGGGGATACCTGCTCAAGTTTGGTCTCTTAAAGTAAGATCACCCCCAGTTCGCAAGAATCAAGGTAGCCCCTAGGACTCAACCTTCTAGAGGGATCGTTCGACTCCCTCACATTCCAAGAGAGGACCTTTAACATTGGGCTGTCGCTAAAACTCCCCTGTCAGTGCGTGCGAAACCTGTAGTACTAGCCACTTGCACTTGTTCCTCCGCCAAAGGATCAATCTTTCCATCACCATGCTCCTCTGCTCGTATCCGACTGTCCTCCAGAATGTTACGTGATGAACTCTATTGATCCACTTCCTCTCCGTTTCCTCCTGAGCCTTGGTCGAAGCATCGAAGTCGGACGGGGATGCTGAGCCCCCCCTCCTGCAGTGCCCCTCTTCTTCATTGTTCGTCCCTTGTAGGACCACTAGGGGCGGTAAAGGAGTCGTACCTGTTGTCGGCATGGTTTCCAAGCCATAAGAGGCAGAGGCGAGGTGCCCTGCAGTAGTTGCGGATCTCGAAGGCCTCCGCTAGTCGCTTCGATGGCTCCTTTATCGAGGGTTTTCATCGCCATGGTCTCTCCCAGCCTCGGCCTTGGAATCGTGTCCGATTCGAAAGGGGGAGGCAAAGTGATAAGGACACTCAAGGTCTTTAAATCTAAGTCCGGGACTCCAGGACCGCATTGGCATTGGGTTTGATCTTAGGCTCAACTTTGGGTCCGAGTTCGGATCTGACTGAGCAGTCCTCTTTGACATGGTGTGGGACCATCTTCGACAAACTCACGATTTTGAATGGAAGCGAAGAGTGTGTGCCGATATCTGCTCTGACATTCGCACCCCCATTAATGCGAATCTCACCCTCCTCGGGTACGCCCAAAGTCGACGCATACTTCGCACGATCCCCACCATCCTTGCCTCGATGCTTCACCTTCCAAACTTTTTGCATCCTCCCCAGCACTCCGCCGCCACTCCACGCCTCGCTGATGGTGCCAGTAGCGCTCAACCACCCTTTGCTAGACTGTAAGACTTGGGCATAGGACCTCTTCATCTTTTGTGGGCAGATGCAGATCACCCATGCTTCGCCGCCAAGTCGCAGTGTGAGCTTTTCCAAGAAGTCTCATGCCTAGCACTCGTTGAATCGTGGTGCAGACATGCGATAGATCTCCCTCCACCAAGCCTAGCCCGGAGTAAACCTTGAGGGTCGTGAAGGGTGCCACCATCGCCTTCACAACCTCCACCGTTCTCAACCACAACAGGATCCTCAATATTGCCACCTCCACCTCCTCCTTCCTTGGCGGTCTCTCAGGGTCCGCACCATCACGAGGCGAGGGCCGTCGCCATCGCACGCCTCCCTCTCCAACCTTGGTGTATGTTAATATATAAGTTGCCTATTATTAATTCATCTTAAGGTTTCCTAAAACCTTCCCCCCACCTCTTGCGCCACCTTTCCTCCCTCCGACAACCTTAAGACTTCAACCTCCTTCCCCCCATTCCTTTTCAATTCAACAATAAGCTAGGTTTGTTTATTTTGAACATCTAGTCATCTTTTAATTTAATTATTAAAGTTCTCATGTTATAGTTTGTTTGGTAGCCAGAATTTGTAACATTTAAATAATTAAGAGATGTGCTGTATTCATAGAATAATCTGTTTCCGTAATCGAATAAATCTATATTTGGATTATAAATATCCATTCTGCATTTATATTCGTATTTAAGGATATGGTTCCTTAATTTTTAGATCGATATATTATACATTTTCATATCCATATTTGTTTTATAAAATGGACATGGATATAGTATCTCCTATATCCACATCTGACCATTTGCATCGTTTAGATTAATATGTAGCTATACATGGAAGGATTGGATTGTAATAATATTATTAGAGAAAATGTTGGGGTGGCACCGATAAAGTATAACATGAGATAGGTGCGTTTGAGATGGTTTGAACATCTGCAAGATGGTTTGAGACTTTTGGTTCAGTTGATTCACATTATGTGTGACATTTCTATTAATTTCTCCATCTCATTGAAAAATGGACCCTAAATGTTTAAGAGCATCTTCAAGATACAATCTACTCCACTTTTCACCTCCCCATTTATATGATCTCTACTACTAAGGTGAAGTCAATATGGTGCTACTCATGTCGTAAATATTCCAAAAAAAAAAAAAATCTGGCAATATCTTTATACGTATGTTTCTTGGGTATTTTCAGATTGATCTTATTAATTTAGAAAGTTATTATCATTTCAAAGTTGGCTCCACCATTGTCTGTGCATGATTTGAGGCCTAGATCCTGCTTGGTGGTGTTTAACGAAGAATACTTTGGATTATTTGGGGGAAAAGGGAAAGAAGAAATAGGAGAGTTAAAGGAAACAGGTGATGAATAGGTGTTGAAGAGAATATACTTTTTAGAACAAAACCCCTTTTACTAACCCAATTTGGCAAGTATGGGATAAAGGGGAGGAAATAGAATAGAGCTTATGAGAATTTTTTTTTTCTGCTTTATAACTTTTGGTCTAATGGTGTTATACTTCTATGCCCCCTATTGGTCTTCTCAGGTGCTTACTGCTATGGTTGCTTCATCTCCTATTGGTCTTCTAGGGTGATCAATCCATTGCTATTCTTGGGTGGATGGAGCTCCGTCTTAATCATAGTTATCTGCTTTATCCTTTGGGATTGTCTTGTACGCTATTTGGGATTGTCTACTCAAGTGTTGCTTGAGATCGTCTTTTTCTGTTGCTTGGATTGTCTCCTGCATTCCCTGGGTTCAACTTGTACTATTGCTTGGGATTTTCTCCTACTATTGCATGTGGTCTCCTCATACGTTGCTTGGGATCGTCTCATGTTATTTCTTGGGATCATCTCTCATCATTGCCACCTACTTGCCTATCCATCTGGCTCTGTAATTGCCACACTCCAGCTCATCTATTAGATGGGTAATTGGGTCCTCACTGGGATCCATTTTGTGCAACGTTGGGTTTTGTTCACCTTGCCTATTTAGGGAGTTTTTGAGAGCGAGAGGTCTATATTTGAGAAGAATAAATGGAATATTAATCTCCTAGAGGCTCCTCTCTCGTGTTTTTTGTTTTGCATTCTCTTAGGAAGGGTCTTCCATGTAAATCAAGATCTTATTTCTTCCTTTGTGGTGCTGTTGATATCTAATATATATCTTTCAAGGGGTTATAAAAGAGGAGAGAGAAAAATGAGGGATTCTGGCAGAAACCTGAACACATCTGGAGAGTATCTTGTGATTTGATTGCAATTGCTATCCAAATCAAACATAGATATCCCCTCTTGGAGTAATATCCTACCAACCAAGCTGGCAATAAGTACAGATCGCTGTGAACATTGGCAGACGTGGTGTGCCAACATTCTTCCGTGTGATTTAACATTTACATTTGAATATTACAAAGAGAAGGTTGTGTAGTCAATTGTGTATGAATAAATAATTGTTGATAAAAAATTGCACTCAAAGAAAATGAAGTTTTATTAATTCTTCCAACGGACATAAATAATAGATACATATAAATCCAAGTGTAACATAGTTCTATTTTTTTCCAAAAAAGAAAACTCTAATTTGGCTCTAACAACATCATGGAACTTTTCTGCTATTATTGACTTGTATATGTGATTTATTGATCCCTCCGGGGAAATTTCTTGGATCTGGCACTAGTTTTTAGTTGCTTCCAAATCTTAAGGTGGGCTCAAGCCTGACAAGTTATTGCGCCAGTTTTTCTGGTTAGATCGGGCTGTGCACTTGGGTTGTTAACATGGTTGGGTGAACAATGTATATGCTTATGTTTTCCTTGTAGAATTTCCTCATGGTGTTTCAGCAATCTGTATAGGGTTGTCTTTGAGATCTAATGCCATGGTCATTGGGTTGCATAGGAAGTTTTCTGAAAAAGAATTGCATAGGAAACTATCATCCATGACTGCATGCTTCTCTTGTTCAGTGGTGATCCAGGGTTGGGAGAGTTTCATTAATCACCTGCGTTGTGTGGCATATGGTATGTCTGAGTTATAGATGAAAAATCCACTTATCTGACACACCTAATGCAAGAAAAATGCTTGGTGTTGGTTTAATAATTTGCATTCATGGTTTTCAGGAAGGCTCTTGTTTCTTCTGTTAACACATCCTGCTAGATAGTCGTTGTTTGTTGATGGTGCTCCTCTTATTAATATTACATGCGAGGCTATTAATTATAGGGTTCCTGTGTGATATATGTCAATGGCTTGCTTCCCTATCCAATCATCTTGGCTCTCTTTGCCAAGCAATGTGAACTTGTGTAAAGGAAAATTCAGTGACTCATTTGAATGACTTCTTGTTGCTATAGAAGTATTTCTTAAGAGGCCTACTTTTGCTACTATTACGTGTTTACAGGGCATTCTTTTAAAGTAGAGCTGGAGTCAAGGGTTTTCATTTCATTGGGGTTGACTGGATGATACCAATCCCTAAGCCCTCAAGTTCCATGTAAGCATGGAGTTTGGGTTAGGTACTAGATAGACTCGTGTATGCCTATAGGCTCTTATTTGTGCTTCCTGTATGGATGGAGCCTGTGTAGGAGGTTAAATCCCCAGCCTGATCTGTGTCAGGCTTGTTTGGTGTTCCCTGAAGGTTGAGTTTCAATATCTATTATCTATTACTCTATACTAAAAGAAGGTTCACCAAAGCCACTTGTCATTCCCTTATTTTTCCCTACCACACAGGGTACTTCCAATCCCTCAATTCCTCTCTATATCTTTCTAATTCAATGAATATTATGTTTAATTCATAGGAGAACCAACTTATTTACTACGGTAACACGCGTGGCTCTACGTTGCCAGAATGGACCAGATGATTGAAGTAGGACCACCATAGCCGTGGAAAGATCAAAAAGCCTCAGTTGATGAAAGAATCATAATTGATGGTGCTATCTGTATGCCCAATTCCGTCATTTTCACCAGTAGCCTTCCCATTTATTGATTCTGATCATGTATGGGGAACATAATAGTAAATCTAAAACTATATTTCTATTGTCTTACAGTTTCTCCTTTTTTAAAAAAAGAAAAAAATTGGGTTAAGTTAATTACATTTAATCTTTTAGCTGTTTAATTAGACATTAAGGAGGAACCAAGTGCATGGGATGTACATAACCATCAGTATTAGAGTTGTGCAGATGATAGGAAGGTAGAATGCAAATTCTCCAAAAGCTAAGTCCACCTCTATTGTGTGTGCGTGTGTGCATGCCTTAAACATGTAACCAGAAGTGATAAAACGAAGGTTAGATGAAGAAAAGCAAAAGAGAAGGCTCCCGTCAGATCTGTGAAATGATAACAATGAAAGAGAAGGAAAGGAAGAAGGAAAGAAAGAAAAAGAGAAGGAAAAAAGAGAAAGTGGAGCCAACAAAGGAAAAAGAGGTCATGCCGCCCACTTACAGTGCCAGCAGTTCCCAAATCCACCACCCCCTTCTGGATTCGATTCAGATCACCCATGACGCATCCCACTGACAAGATCGACCTACTAATCTGTCATCACTGGACTTGTTGATTTTCTATTTTCAGGTCTTACTAATCTTTACAGACCTGATTCAAATTCTTGGTTTTGGACTCGTTGAAGTAATGCACCTGTTCTATAGACAAAAAAAAGTACCCTCTTTGTAATCCAAGTTATGACCCACCCTAACCCTGCACAGTTATCCTACATCTCAATATTGCATGTGCCATAAGTTTTTTGAGGCTTATAGGTGACAGCTAGTGAAATCTGACATGAAACTCAACCTGGTAGATGGTGATGTTGGCTCCATCTTTATAAATGGTTGGGCTTGAAAATTCTGCCCATGCTGGCATCATCCATTCCAATGCCAAAGCCTAGTTCCTTTTTTTGAAGTAAAGGATGGCCAGTCATTGTTTGTGACCATCCGTTCAGCAAAATAAAATTACATCAGGGAATCACAGCAGGCCACCCCATCTCCTCATCAAGTGCAACACCACCTTAGGACACTATTTCTATATAACAATGCTCCTTGCTATACACAATGCCATAATGCTGCAACCAGAAAAGGATTGCAAATGACTCTTCCATCTCTTCTAGACCAAAAACATCTTGGTCCTGGAGTGCTCCCTGCCACAATGGATTCCCAAAAGGCTAACTGAGGAGCTAGCTACCCATTCAGGATTCATCCTTGCCCAAACGGCAGCAGCAAATGGGCAGCAGAAGAAATGATGGGCACAATCTTCCATATCTCCTCCACACAGCATGCATGCAAAATCTGCTTTTTCATAATTCATCCCCATCTCAAAAGCCCTGCAAAGAGAGATTTTAAGCCTAGTTCTACTGTCTGAGGTGAGGAAAGTGATGCAAGTGCCTGTACCTTTGAAGCTTTATATGTATGAAGGTGAGTATAGAATATTCCATTTCATACCACCGACCTAAAGAATATGACATCTCTGAGAATACATGGTTTGTGATAGAGAAGTGCCAAGTTGGACAGAGTTGGGAACATTGAAAATCATTACTTTTCAGGAGGGACTTTCCTTATTTTGTTCAAGGAATCAAGGTATTTTCCAACTCTTGAATAGGACAAGCTCTTTCAGAATTTCTTCCTTAAACTTCTTCAGGTTCCCCCAAAGCTGTTGGGGAGTAGGGTCTGGTCTTAATTCAAAAAGATTGCAATGAGAGCAAATCATCACTGTCAGTCCATTTAGTTCTCTATTTGTTATTTTTTGTTATTTCTTATTTTAGTTTGGTCACTTCATGTAATTCTTCCTTCCCTCCTCTCTATATAGGAGAGGCTACGCTTTTAATTTGAAGTGGTGGTTTATTCTTTCTTATATGATATTAGAGTAGGGGTCCTAGGCCGGTGCTCGATACCTTCTAGATTTCCATACCACCGAGGAATGAAATGACTAAGAGTGTACCGTGTATTTGTATTGATGTGCGTTAAACCTTAAACTATCCTCTTAAATGAGGTCTTGAAATCTGTAAGAGGTATTTTCCATAGTATTTAACCCTATGAAAAAAGCAAAATACCGATGCCTTGTAGTTATCTCTCAATGTTGCTTTATCATGTGGTATGAAAGCGAATGTGATAGATACAAGAGAGATTTAGGGGAGCTACGATATTTGTTAAGGATTGAGGCAGTCAGAGACGAACATAGCATGGCACTCTTACAGTGAAAGTATGTGCTTGAGATACTTGAGGAGGCTAGATTGCTTGGCAGAAAGCCCTTGGCTATTCTAGTTAAGCAGAATAAGTGATATGGGGAGACTGAGGATCCACTCTTTGAGGATGTTCATAGATACAAGTGTTGTGGGTAAATTATTGTAGTTGACTATTACTCGCTCAGATATTAGCTCCGTTGGCTGTAGAGCGAGTTAGTATATGGACAAACCATGCTATAATCATTGGCATAGTGTTTGTCTGATGTTGAAGTATCTGAAGAGGTCTCCTGAAAAAGGGCTATGTTACAAGAACAATTGCCACCTAAATCATTGTTCTTATTCCGATGATGACTATGCAGGGTCTATTAAGGATAGAAGATCCATTACTGGATATGCCATATTCCTTGGAGACAATCTTGTCTCATGGCGCAATAAGAAGCAAACAGTTGTGGCTCGCTCCAGTGCTGAGCTTGAGCATAGGGCGATGGCTCATACTGCAGGTGAGGTTATGTGGGTCACCTCTTTCCTTGAAAACCATGGAGTACAACTGGAGAGTCCAGTTCCAATGTTCTGTGACAACAAGTCAGCTACGTATCTTACCTCCAATCCTGTCTTCCATGAGAGGATAAAACATATTGAGGTGGATTGCCATTTTATTCGGAATGTCGTGATGGAAGGAAGAATTGTCACTTCTCATGTGTCCTCTGAGCTTCATCTTACAGACATTCTTACAAAGGCTTTGACAAAGAAGAGACATGTTTTTTTGTGTAACAAGTTGGGTTTAGAGGATGTCTATGCTCCAACTTTAGAGGGAGTGTTAGAGCCTCTTTAGTTCTCTATTTATTATTTTTTGTTATTTCTTATTTTAGTTTGACCTCTTCATGTAATTCTCCCTTCCCTCCTCTCTATATAAGCAAGGCTAGGGTTTCAATTTAAAGTGGCTGTTCATTCTCTCTCACAATTAGCATGATATATTGTGATGCCAAGTATGAACCTCATATAAAAATGGATGGCCAAGTCATGAAAAGTTCATAAATGTTTAGTTGCTGTAGAAGGTTCAATTTGTCCTTGAAGCAGAAATAATTCTACATAGAAGTTCGATGCAATCTGGTTTATGCAACAAACAAATATCCAATTCTCACTGAGTGTTATCTTGCTTCAGCACCCGGAATGCAACTTGATCAAACATAGAACTACTTCAAGAGTGTGACGATAGTCAAGAATGCACAATTTTGAACTTGAAATGGACGTGGGAATCCTAGGATGACACACGACAGTAATCAAAAGTAATGGTAGCATAATAGAACCAATTGGGCATGCAAATCCAACCTGCCACCGTGTAAATGAAAGAATCTCAAATGGCCAGTCTGGATGTCACTTAAAATATACTTGCAGCAACAATTTACGGCTTGCAATATAGATCATAGTGAAGAATCAAACTGGAAAATTCCAGTGCAGAGTTTGAATGCAACTCACCCAAGAGGGAAAACATGCATGCCAATTGGGTTACCTGGAACGAGAAGGTGCAACAGCATCGGAAGTGCAAGTTGTGACAGTGACAGTTGCAGGTAGTGGATTTGTACAGCGTTGGGAATGGTGTTTGGAGTCGCTAGGTTGTAGCAACATGAAGGATGCTCGAGAGTGGCTAGCGAGGTTTGGGGCCAAGGAAGGCAGGTTGGTGACCTCGAGCAGCGTGCGGTAGTGGGGAAGGCATTGCGGCGGTGAGCGCAAAGTGAGGCCGTGGGAGGTTGCAGCAGGGTGACGGGGTCGACAGACGAAGGTCAGTGTTGGGTGGCGCAACCGGTGGGACCAGCCTGGTCGAGGGTGGGGTTTGCATTGGGTGGCAGTGATGGGTTGGTGGTTGGATGGTGGTGGCATTGCATGAGGGAAGGGAGTGGGTGTTGTTGGTGGGGTGGGTTACGATGGAGTTGGTGATCAGAGGTGAGGAGGGGAAGAGTTTCCGGTTTGAGGGAGATGAGTGGTGATAGGGAAGAGGTGAGGTGAGAGAGGGAAGAATGGGTATGAGAGATATTTCGGTGGTGGGGTTTCTGTGGAGTTGGGGTAGGAAGGGTGAGGCGTGAGGGGTGAGAGATTGGGGTCATGGGTGGGTTGAGGAGTAGTACAAGGGTGAGAGGGGGAATGGAAGATGAGATGAGAAAAGCCAAAAGTAAGTTCCACAAGAAATGAACCTACTTTTGTTTTTTTTCTTCCATTACAATATCTCACCCCTATCTAAAGGGTTTGCAAAAATAAAAAGATACATCTCTTGGGGGACAGGTGGGCACATGGCTTCTTTTGGGAAGGGATACATGGAATATTATAATAATATTCGCTCAAAAAAGTGAACCATGGAAAATTTGCAACGAGGCATTTGTACTCTTTGTGAAATCCTTTAAGACTGCATCAAAGTTCTTATTTTTCAGAAAAGTAAAAGAAGGATTACTCAAGATTAGTGATCCTTTGAATCTATATGGAAGATAGTAACTACAGAGGGGAACCGAATGGACTCAATGGAATCTGAGAAGTAATTGATTTTTTGAAACATATTTGAAATTGTTGCTGCCTTTCACATTCCCATCTATATACTCAGATGGCAACTGAGAGAGGTATAAAGCCTGGCTTGCAAAGGAATGCTATAATATGTGGAGACTATTTCTGGTGCTTAAGATTACGAAGGCATTCCTCTCCCCAAAACATACCAATAAGTGCAAAGAATGCCTTTCCTTTGGAGGGATTGATGAAATTCAGTTTCCCATACTTATTTGATTTGAGATGTAATAAACATCTTTGAAGGTTGGAAAACCTATTATGGGCTAAAAACAATTCTTGGACCATAAATTGAGTGATTGGAGATGTGTAGCCTGCAGATATTAATCCAAGGGAATTGTGATCATACTTGTTTGAATAGCTCGCTGCTAATTTTTCAGACAACTTGGTCTATCATGTGTTTAGGGTAAACTAGATTCAAAGGCTAAAGTGCAGTCATGAATCTCATGATAGTAACTATGAGGTCAGGGATCTCAAAGTAAGTGCTTGCTTTCAACTGAGTTGCGCTAACACTAGCAGCATATGCATGCAATGGTGGAGGATGCACGTATTACTGTATTAGATGTACATTAATGATGAAGTACAAAAGCATTAGTTTGTAGATTCTGGCAATGCTTAATGCACAGATGAATTCAAGTCTATTAGGTGGATTTGTATTTATGGATCAGGGGCAAGAAGATGTGGCACACTTGTTCTTGGATCGTAATTTTTGCAAAGCAATTATGGGGAGTGCCTGCAGCTGGCAGGAATTTCTGTTGCATCTATGGAGGATTTTTGGGGCTCCTTTAGGAATGGTATTGAAACGAATGCAATTCCTGGTTCAAGATGAGTGCTCCTCTATGGTGTTTGTGGCTCCAGTGGAATAGTACCATTTTTTCGGGGGAAGAGAGTGCGGATTGAAAATGTTGTAGGGGATGCTTGTTTTCTGTATGAGTTTTGGAGCCGTCATCTGAATAATTTTTATTGGTACATGAATGAAGTGAATGGCTAACCTCTAGTAGCTGTCCTTTTCCCTTTCGAAAAGAAAAAAAGTTGCGGAGAAGATAAAAACGATGCATGTCCTCTCTTTGAATTGAATGGTTGACTTTTATGGCTTGGAGGGCCATTAGACATTTTTAAGTAGCCCCTAAGGGACATGAGATTTTAAGCTGTCACACAACTGTTACGAGTATTACCTGCAAGGTTCGAAATGCCAATTTCTACACCGTGCCGACAAAATTTTAAGTGTACATTTCGTTCGGCATGTCGTGGAAATGCCTATTTTTCGATGGCCATGCCGAGGGCACGCCGTGGGAATGCCGAGGGCATGCCGACAGAAAATCACATAAATACTCAAAATGAAATAGAAAATCACATAAATACTCAAAATGAAGTGTGTGTGTATCTACTTAGAAAGCTTGAGTGTCTCTAGTTGAGTTAATCATCGTGTGTGTGTCATTTCAGCCCCCCCCACATTCCCAGTTTCGAATCTCCGACTCCCGCATTCAAACCGCTCTATTTGTGTGTGTGTGTGTAACAGTCCCCTAATTTTTGAATTTCAGCTCCTGACTAAGGCCCCCTATTTCAAATTTCAGCCCCTCCAAATCTCCAGCACCTGCATTTCAAATCGCTCGTAGTGTTGATCGGCATGCCGGCGAAATCGTCGGCATGCCGATGTAATTCATCGGCATGTCGGCGGCACACTTGTAAATCGATAATATTTTCATGTCAGCACGACCCCCTTCCAGAAATGACCTTGCCGGCGGCATTTAAATCACCGATTACCTGTATTCTAGTGCAGCATCACAAAATGTACATGAGGAGATTGACAACAAATGCTAGGCTCATTCTCTTAGCATTTTAACTTATGATGTTGTTGATTCTCAAGTAACCTTTCTCTTGTCTTGCAAAAAAAATTATGATATTGATTAACCCTTCCGGAAAGTTTTTACATTCTTATTCAAATTTATACTTTGTGTTTTTGCAGGCAAATGAGGGATCAGATGAGTGGAATCTAGAAACCCTCAGGTCTGATAAAGCAGAACTAGAAGCAACACTTTCAAAAGAGCAGATGGAGACTCTACGGCTTAAGAAAGAACTAGGTGATGCAGAAACACGCAATGCTGATCTTACAAAGGCAAGTTTCTGGTTCTTTCATTGAATCTGCAAAAGTTAGCCATAATCTAAGCAGCATATATTGGGTATAACCATAACTAGTTCAAAACATAAGCATAACTGCAGTTTTATTGATCAAGAATTGATTCTAGAGAATCAAATCATAGGAACTATTTGGCAAGTTAAGTGTATCCTGCTGGATCTATCTCTTTATCAAGTGACAAAGTTATTTATGAATAAGAATATTGACATAAATTTGTAGGAAAAATTTTCTATGTTGAAACAAAGGGTGGAGCAAAATAAAATCTTGACATTCAATTTTTTTTCTGAACAAATATTTTGCAGTTTTAGGATCCAGTGGAAAGGGGTGAACTTTCCCATCAGCATTCCATCTTTTCAGATGATGAAATCTTTTCCAAGAGTTCGCCATGACTCCACCAGCTATCACTTCTAACAAATATATCGTCATTTTAAAAATGCAAAAAGACTAGATTTTGCAAGAGACTGCTGGAAAGAAACAAACATCTTTATCACCATAACCTCCAAACCCCTTAATTCTTAAGTAGATTAGGGCATGGAGTTGGACTATGGTAGATCCATGTCCATGAAGTCAAACAGCTAGGTCAAGCCTTGTTTCTTTTTAAAATAAATCATCAATCTGGTCTTGTGTTTTCAACTTGCACAAAAGCTTCTTTACTTTCTGTTGGAAGTTAGGCTTTTACTATTTTTATTATTATTATAGTCTCCGTTATTTCTTATTTTATAAAGGACTGGTTATGTAATTTATCCAGTCCTTCTCTATATAAGAGAGGTTAGGATTTCCATTACTAAATAAGAAAAAGGGTTCTTACATATATACCTTTGTAAACTTTCGATAAGACGTATATACCCCCATGTTTTTTATATTTACGTATATACCCCTATAAATTTATTCTGTTAAGGCTGTATGTCCCTGCTCCGTTAAACCTAGTTGAAAACGTCAAAAAAATATTTAAAAATAAGAAATTTTATATATACCTACCTATATTTATCTTATAATTTCGTATATACCCCATAAAATACTCCCTCCTACACAACACAATAACACTCTATGCCCCACCGCTCTCCCCTTTCTCTTCCCCCCTTCATAAAAATCAGAGAAGCGGTGGAGGGATCGAGGATGGCGGAGTCGAGCTTGATGGTTTGGTGGTTCTGTGCATGGCAGTGAGGAGAGGGTGCGGCGAAGACTGCGCATGGCGGGGATGAGGTGGGGCCAGAGGGAGGGTTCGTTGGAGAGGACCTCGTTGTTGGCAAAGGTCGGGGAGGATGGAGGTGGAGAGGTCGGGGCGGAAAGAGGAGAGGGCATCTATGGTGACGGTGGTGTCGACCTTAATGTGGCGCATGTCGAGGGAGGAGAGGGCGCGCTGGAGGTTGCACATGGTGTGGATGAGGTGGGGCCAGAGGGAGGGCTCGTTGGAGAGGATTTCGTTGCTAGTGAGGACGTAGCGAAGGCGGGAGTTGTGGAAGGGGAGGAGGCATTGATTTAAATGCCGTCGGCAAGGCCATTTCCGAGCAAGGGTCGTGCCGACATGAATAAAATGTTGATTTACAGGGATATAGTCGGCATGTCGTCGGCACGGTCGGCATGCTGGCAAAATTGGTGCCCATGCTGAGGTTGCTGTTAGTTTTTTTAATTACTTTTGCTATTTTTGTCGGTATGCATCGGCATGCCCTCGGCATGCTTATCGGCATGCCCATCGAAAAATGGGCATTTCCACGGCATGCCCTCAGTATGCCCACGAATTGCACTCTTGGAATTTCATCGGCATGGCATCGAAATCGGCATTTCAAACCTTGGGAGGAGGTTCTGGGGGAGCCAATCGGGGGAGGAGGGGTCGAGGGAGGCGTTGGGGAGGAGGGAGTTTAGGAACATGGGGGAATCGATCTTTGTGTTGGAGAGGGAGGAGAGGATGCGCAGGTTGGCATCGTAGAGCTTCACGTGGGCTGGGGGCAGTTCAGGGAGAGGAGGAGCTTGAGGGAGGCAGAAGGGGGAGGGAGGTCGTCACCCAGCTAGCCGTAGTTTATGCCGAGGCTATAGGAGAGTATGGCGATGGCTGTGGTTGTCGTGGCGAGGACATTGAGTGGAGGGGCCATGGTGGTGGTGGCGAAGAGGTTGAGGTAGCTAAGGGTTGACGAAGGAATCTGAGTAAAGTGCACAGGGCTTAACCAGATAGTTGAAAACTAATTTAGGGAGGTATATATAATTTCCTTTTTTTATATATTTTTTTTGACGTTTTTCGTTGGATTTAACGGAGTAAGGGCATACGAACTTAACGAAGTAAGTTTATAGGAGTAAATACGTAAATATCAAGATCATAGGGGTATATACGTCTTATCAAAAGTTTACAGTGGTATATATGTAAAAATCCCATGAGAAAATTGTTTCTTATTCGACATCAAAACCAGTGGTAGATGCTAAATTGAGGACAATAAATCTACTACTGGTTTTGTTGTCTTTCTTGGGGGTAATATTATTTCCTGGTGCAACAAGAAACAGACAGTGGTAGCTTGTTCGAGTGCAGAAACTGAATACAGAGTAATGGGTCACAACTTGTGAAGTTATGTGAATCACTATGTTCCTAAGTGATTTGGGCATTTTAACGAAGAGTCCTATCCTTATGTATTGTGACAAATCTGCCACGTTCATCGCCTTAAATCCTGTGCTCCATGAGAGGATGAAGCTTATTGAGGTGGATTGTCGTTTCATACTCTTAGGAAATAAAATTAGATATATGTTAAGTTATAATTAGATGGGTGTCCTATTTAGTCTTTGTTATTTTTAGTAAGCTAGTTATTGCCTTCTATTTTAGTCCTTGTTATTTTTAGTAGACAAGTTATTGTGGTTTCCTTATATGCTTAAGCCTTCTCTCTATAAAAGGAGTGCCAAGGCCTCATCTTCCTAATACAACAAATAACTATGTTGATTTTTCTTAACATGATATTAGAGTAACGATCATAGATCGGTAGTCTAGTATCCCACTGAATATCCACCAAATATGATGATTCGATCACTGACTTGGTGATCCATGAAGATGATTGGCGAGGAGATCATTGACAGCAGAGGCATCGTAAGGAGATCCAGTGGTACTGCTGTCGCCTTCACACCTCACTGCATGGTTTGCAATGTTGTTGCCATCGCCTTTAATCGGTGTTGCGAGACCTGCAGCGTCGTTAGTGTTGCCGGTGGGGGTCAGCGATTGGCCTCTTGTCTTGTCGCCGATTGGAGGAGTGTCCACTGGTGGTTTTCTATTCGTGGTGCCCACTTGATGATGCTTCTCTCATGGGGTATCTTGAAGTTGATGAGGGTAATGAGTCTTCTCTCACCACTACTGAAGAGTTTTTCCCTTATTGGCATGATGAGTCTTTTCTCATGCAACTTAGGTTTGTTTTGCCAAAGAAAAAGGCAAAATTTAGATTGAATCGGAGTTGGTTTCTCTATTCTAGATGGATCAAGGAGGAACAATGGGAGGCCTGGACCATGGTTCACCGACTCTGGTGCCTTGATTCATCTCACCGGAAGAGTAGATGAGTTGCAGAAAGTTGCCAGGACATGTGGAATCAGAGGGGTCTCGGTGGCCAATAGAGCAAACTCTCTGATTACTGCGGTTGGGGAAATTTAGGTTTCCGTTTCTATGAGGATTGCAAATGTGCACTGTGCCCGAGAGTTTCCCATGAACTTGTTGTCTGTTAGTTGGATCTGCAGAGACCTTCAGTGCAGGGTTGTGTTTGATGACAGCCACTGCTACTTCCAGGATAGACACGCCGATGAGATAATTGGTGGTGTGAAAGAGTGACAGTCTCTATTACCTGGACACACCGACACTATTTGTAGTGTCCATAGCCAGTGACCCCTGGCTTTGGCATAGACGACTCGGACATCCCTTAATTGGGAAGATGCGCCAAATGTATCTCGAGTTATTAGCCTCATTGACCCTGGAGTGCGAGGACTGTCAGTTGGGGAAGCATCATAGGAGCAATTATTCCCCCAAGTGTGATGGTGTGAGCACTATGCCCTATGCACTAGTTCACTATGACGTCTGGGGACCTACACGAATGCAAACTACAAGACGCAGTATTTGTGGACGATTATAGTTGTTTTACCTAGGGTTTCCTGATGAAGTCATAGATTTCATAGATTATCCAGAGATTCTTTGCTGAGGTACAAACGCAATACTCTACCACAGTCAGAGTTTTCTGGAGCAATAATGCTCTGGAATTTGTTCAGAGGGAGATGCAGTTCTTTAGTGCCCATGGACCATATCACCAAACGTCTTGTGCTTACACATCTTACCAAAATGGTGTGGCTGAGCGCAAGTTGAGGCATCTTTTTAATATTGCGCGTACACTGATGATCCACATGCAAGTACCTAGACAATTCTAGGGTGACGCTATTCTCACTACTGCGTACCCTATCAACAAGATTCCCTCTTCAGTGCTTCATGGGTGCATCCCATATCAAGTACTGCATTCTGAGTGTGACAGGCCTTTTGCCTTACCTCTGCGAGTATTCAAGAGTACATGTTTTGTTCAAGTGCAGGGTAGCTAAGATAAGTTTTTGCAACGTGCTATGAAGTGCATATTTTTGGGCTACTTACAGACCCAAAAAGGCTACAAATGTTATGACCTTGTGCATAGGCGTTATATAGTAACTGCAGATGTAATATTCTTTGAGAAGGTACCTTATTATTCTAAGGAGAGCTCTAGTATAGAGTTGGCTTCCAAGGAGACTTAGGTTTACCATCACAGATCAACTACTACTGCCCCTCCAGATTCCTCTCGAGCAACACAGATAGTAAATGCAAAGTTGTCAGACCTTGGTGATGACAAGCCTGTAGTCGTACGGAGACCCAATAGATCTTACACACTGCATCCTATGTCTCATTACACTGGGATCTTCCACCTAGAAGGGGAGACTAGATAGTTTCCCTCTGCCATCACCATTGCAATTATTCCCAGAGACTACAGTCAAGCTTCCCAAGATCCTAGATGGCATGCTTCTTTGGACGAGGTGATGCAAGCACTTGAGTCTAGAGGGACTTAGGATTTGTTACCCTGTCCTTAGGATGCTACTGTTGTTGACTATCGATGGGTATATTCCATTAAATATCAAGTAGACGATATGATTGATAGATACAAGGCCTGACTAGTTGTTAGAGGCTTCACTCAGACTTATGGGATTGATTACTTAAACTACTAGCATGTATCTTGTCGATTAGGATTATTTTAACTTTGGCAGTCAACAGAGGATGGCCATTGTATCAGTTGAATGTTAAGAATGTTTTTCTATATGGAGTTCTGGCAGAGGAAGTCTACATGAGGCAACCACTTGGGTATCAAGTGCAGGGGGAGTTCGTATGTCGTCTAAGAAAGGTCATCTATGGCCTAAAGCAGAGTCCGAGGGGGTAGTTTGAGCGTCTAAATTTAAAGATTCAGTGGATTGGTTTTTTACAATCATTCTCCGATCATTCTATTTTCATTTGGAGGACGAGAGATGTGCTTACAAGCGGAGTTGCTATTCTAGCTATGTATGTCGACGACATGGTGCTGACAGGTGACAATGGGGAAGGCATTCGTTAAATCAAGACCTTCCTGCAGTCCAACTTTGTGACAAAGGACCTTGGAAACCTACGATACTTCATCGAGATTGAGGTCGTTAGGAAGGGGCCTCATCTGTCATTTTCTCAGAGACAATATGCCCTTTAGATACTTGAGGAGGTTGGCTTACTAGGAGCCAAGCCCTCTAGCATTCCTATTGAGGCGTAGCAAGTTCATAGTACTGAGGATGATCCTCCCTACGAGGATGTCTCTAGATATTGCAGCTTCGTTGGTCGCTTTCTGCACTTGACCATCATCGGATCAGATATCAGCTTTGCTATCAGTAGAGCTAGTCAACACGTGCAAGCACCACACTATAGTCACTGGCATGAGGTATGCCTTATTTTGAGGCACCTCAAGGGAAATCTGAGTTGGTGACTCTACTATGGAGAAAATAGGTCGATGGACATCATGGCCTATTCTGATGCAGACTGTGCGTGGTCTATTGAGGATCGTTGATCTATCTCAGGATATGCTTTGTTTCTTGGTGGAAACCTAGTTTCTTGGCGAAACAAGAAACGAAATGTGATTGCTCGTTCTAATGTTGAGGTTGAGAATCGCACTATGGCCCATGCCGCATGTTGAGATCATGTGGGTTGTGGGTTTCCTACGGGGTCTAGGCATGGAGGTGCAGCTATCGATTCTGCTCTATTGTGATAATCAGTTGGTGACATATATAGCGTCTAACCTGATTTTCCATGAGCGTGCTAAACACATCAAAGTAGATTGCCATTTCATCCGAAATGCAGTCATGAATGAGAGGATTAGCACACCATATATCTCCTCAGAGCTTCAGTTGGTAGGCATTCTCACCAAGGCCCTTAAAAGAGACATGATTTTCTATGTGACAAGTTGGGATTTACTGATATCTACGCCTCCACTTGCAGGGAAGTGTTAAGAAATAAAATTAGATATATGTTAAGTCGTAATTAGGTGGGTGTCTTATTCAGGCTTTGTTATTTTTAGTAGGTCAGTTATTGCCTTCTATTTTAGTCCTTGTTATTTTTAATAGGCAAGTTATTGTGGTTTCCTTGTATGCTTAAGCCCTCTCTCTATATAAAGAGGGCCACGGCCTCAATTTAATGCTACAAATCACCAAGTTGATTTTTCTCAACACATATGCAATGTAGTGATGGAGGACAAGATAGCCACACCTTATATCTCTCCCGAGCTCTAGTTGACAGACATTTTTACAAATGCGCTCCCTAGGAAGCGACACTCCTTCCTCTGTGACAAGTTGAGCTTTAAGGATATCTACACTCCAACTTGAGGGAGAGTGTTGGAAGTTACCTTTTTTCTGTTATTATTATTATTATAGTCTCCGTTATTTCTTATTTTATAAATAACTCTTCATGTAATTTACCCATAACCCTTCTTTATATGAGAGGCTAGGATTTCCATTACTAGATAAGAAAATTGTTTCCCTTCTGACACTTTCATCATAACTACAGATGTGCCTTCATATATCTTCAGCAGTGATTCCACATGCAATGCCATCATTATTAATTTATGAATTCTGTTCCATGCATAACGAACTATACCTTTTTTTGTTTCAGGAGCTACAATCTGTTCGAGGGCAGCTTGCTGCTGAGCAATCAAGATGTTTCAAACTTGAGGTCACAGTCTATTGCTAAATGTTTTTTGTTTGCTTCATGCAGTTTGATTATAGATCTCGTTGCTCCCATGTGGAAATTCAAATATTCATTTTTTTTCCTATTTCTTATAGGGAATTTGAGGAAGATTTTTCAGATCATTTATAATGGCTTAGACATACATACCATCCAAATGAAGATTTTTATTTACATGTAAAACCTTGTAAAGATGGTAATTACAAACATAACCCTTAAAATCTTATCCCTATCATACATAATGATAATAAATGAGTTAAAGTGCATAGCTGAAAGTGCAATCTAAAGTTCAATTTTTGTGTTTGTCTTGCATCTTGAATTACCATCCATCCGCTTGAGAAATAAATCATGAAGAATTTTCAGACATTTGGCTAGTTATAGTTATGTCTTAATTCTTTGCCCCTGATGGATATGATTGAAATGATTGACGTAGATTTGAAATAGCCATAATTGGATGCATTTGGAGCAGAAGCTGATTTAAGGATATTTATGTACAACATATCGGAAATTGGATATAATTGTTATTTGTTCTAGCAGAAGCTGATTCTCTCTCTCTCCCTCCCTCTCTCTCTCTCTCTTTTTGCCTTTTTTGTTTTTGGGAAGAGGTCTAGCAGAAGCTGATTTTAGGGGTGTCTATGTATAAATTAAGAAAAATGTATAGCCTTATTTTTGTAGTTACTTTTGCAGTCGATCTTGATTACATATAAGAAAGAGGTCCGGGAGAAAGGGGATATGGCCAGAGATGAGGCTTTGAAGGTGTCTGTGAATTGGATAGGCTAGGGGACCCAAGAAAGCTTTTGTCGGCAAAGGCTGCAAGCAGACATAAACACCAGTCTGTTTTGTCCAGCTGGAGGATTTGAAGAGGGATATAGACTGCCATCAGAGGTCCAGGAAGTTGCTGCTTAAAGAAGATGACATGATTACATGCTTTTTTCACCTTGCAGCTAGTAATCGAAGAAGAGCCAACTTGATAACCTCCCTGAGAATAGGGGGAGAGATCATCTCGGGAGGGAGCAGGTGGCAGAGGCTTTGAGGAGGCACTTTCAAAGTATACAAGGAGGCAAGGGATTGGATGTTTGATGTGGTTTGAAGCAGGAGTCCCAACACCTAGACTGCTAATGGTGGATTTAGAAAGTCAAACTGCTTCTACTTGTTTCTTTTGCTGGGAAACCCACAGCCAAGAAAATAGATGATTACCATCCTATTGCACTCCCTAACTCGGTTTACCTTATTGTCTCCAAGGTTCTGATGAATAGGCTTCCAACGGTCCTTCCCTCCTTAATAGACCTAGTTTAGTTTGCTTCCATTAGAGGATGTTCTCTATAGGAATCTTTTATCATGGTTGAGGAAATGGTAGCTTCATGGTGTGGGAATGATACAAAGGGCTGCTCGTAGAAAGTGGATTTTCCCAGGAATATGCTTGGCCAGCTGGGCATATCTGTGGCAGGTTTTGAGGTGTAGGCATTTCCTAGATATCTGGGTATCTTGGCTAAAGATATACATCACCACCACATCTTTCTTGGTATTGGTGAACAGCAGACTGCATTGCCCTCTGGCCCCTCTGCTTTTCATCTTTGCAACAAATGCTTTGGCAACCATGGCCTTTGAGGGGTAGGTCGGCCTATCTCGGGCTTCTCAATTGGTGAATGATAGTTGGTGACTCCTATCTTGAAGTATGAGGATTACCTTGTTCTTTGTGGAGGATGGTCAACAGGAGGCAGAACACGTGGCAAACCTGATGAGGAATTTTGGAGCTTTCTCAGGTTTACAGGTTAATCATGCCAAGTTGACTTCTGTCTATTTGATATGTCAGAAGATGAGGCTGTGGGATGTTCCACTTACCTGTTTGTGGACCTGGGGAGGCTACTTTTGTTGTGTCTTAGGTTGCCATTGAAGGGTAAATGACTTATGATTGGGGATAGGATACCTCTAGTTGACAGGTTGGAGAAGAGGATGCGGGGGGGGGGGGGGGGGGGGGGGGGTGGTCATCTGGTGTTGCTGAAATCCATTTTGATGGCAATGTTGATATTCCATCCTTCAGTTCTTAAGAAATCAAAGAATGTGCATAGCATGAAGGGCAATTTTTGCATTTGGTCAAGTGGGCGGACATTTGTAGACTAGTGGGGCAGGGAGGCCTATGGGTGTTGACTGTCTGATTTTAATGATGCTACGAATGCAAAGTGGGTGGCTAAGCTCTTGCAAAACGAAGACATGGTTTGGCATAAAATTAAGGGAGAAGCTTATGGGTCTCCCCTTAATTCGGGTGATAGGAATGTGGTCCCTCATGGAGATTCTGCTTTCTTGAGGGGCTGGCCGCCTGTGTTCAGTCATGAGCCATGTTGTGCGGTCTTTTGACCCTGTGTAGGGAAAGGGGAAGTCCTTTAGATTTGGGGAAGATGATTGGATAGGCTCAGGTCTCTTAGCAGGGTGCTTTCCGAAGTTGTAATTTTGGCAGTGGATAAACAGCAACCAGTCGTCGGGTTTTGGGATGCCGATGGTAGCAGACTTGGGTGCCTGGATATTGTAGATTGGTGGTGGCCTCTCCGAGGCGAGGGTGTTGGATCTTTAGGAGCTTCTGGCAGCTATCCAACATCTTTGCCTAAGAGAAGGGATTCCACATTCTTTGGGATGAGGGTGGGAACCTTCTCTGTAAGGAAAGTTTATTGTGTCACAGAGGAGAGGCGAGAGGCACTAGGAGATGACAAACTTTTGGGCCTTGATTGTTCCATCTTTTGGAGGTTGGAGATTCCCTTGAAGGTAAAAATTTTTATGCAGATGCTCAGAAGGGTAGAATAGTACCAGCCAAGATTAGGAGATGGTAGTGCCAGAATGCTGGGAATTTGTGTCTCTCGTGTAGGATGGCGGATGAAGATCTGTTGCACTTATTCATTAAATGTCCTTTCTCAAAGGAGCTTTGGGAGAAGCTGGCATTTCCTGGCCTTGAGATTGCCAATTTGGATGATCCCTGGGCAGCATTTCGGAGTGGCTCAATTGGAGACCCTGCTCTACGTAAGAGATTTGTTTCTGGTTTATGGTACCTTTGACAGTTTGACTTCAAGAACTACGTGGTGTTTAGAAGGAAAAGATCTTGGGTGGAGAATGTGGCAAGGGAAGCTTCATCTTATGTGACTCTTTGCCCTTGCTCCTGTAATTGTATTTTGCCAGCTTTGTTGATGAAGTAATATATGGATATCTACTGACTTCCGATAGGCTTCCTTTTTCCCTAAAAAAAAAATGCAGTTACTTCTTCGAGTGGTGGATGATTACTGAAGATCACTGATTATCCAAATATATTGATTCATTTAGGTAACTAAGCAAGATAAAAGGATTTATACCTTCCCACCCAGGATTCGATTTGGATGCTTCATGCTGTGGATTACATTTCCCAAAAGCTCTCATCCCTCGAAACACTACATGTTCTTTCCATTCTGAGCACATGAGATGCTATAGGCCATGCCTTGTGGACCTTCAATTTAGGAAATACCAGAAATAGATGATTATTACCATCCTGGAAGCTCCAGTGAAGGCATCCTTGAATACATTACAATCCTCTTAACAGTTTCTGCAAGGATAGAGGTTCAGGAACATTTTGTTGCATTATGTGAGTTCGTATAAGAAAGGGAATCTTATGGTTATTCTACAATAGCTTCTTCTTTCAAAACTAGAGTCTGTGAAACATATGCATGCATTCGTTACCTTTGAAAAAAAAAAAAGGAAACATGCCCGTGCAAATAAATGCAAAGTTTCGGATTTTTCCTTATATCCCCGTTGGCCAATCTCTTTGACCTGAATTACACTGTAGTTATCCACAGCTCCTGACGAAACATCCATTGCAGGTTGATGTCGCAGAGCTACGGCAGAAGCTGCAAGCTATGGAATCACTGCAGAAGGAACTTGAGCTACTCCAGAGGCAGAAGGCAGCCTCTGAACAGGCTGCCTTGAGTGCAAAACAAATGGAAAGCTCTGGAGGTATGTGGAGTTGGCTGACAGGGAACCCTGCAGATCGAGAGTTGGATTCCTGAACATGTAGAGCAATCTTTCAAGTTAGTGATTTCACCTATAAGCTGAAATTGTCATTATTCTCTCTCCATCTTCTACATATTCTTCACCCTTTTCTCATTGTTCCTTTATAGCTATGAAAATCATAGATTTTCCCTTTCTTTTCCTTTCTTTTTCGATTATAATCCTGAGGAAAAACAACTTCCTTTCCCCATGTTTGTCTGTATCTTACGCATTATAGAGGAAAAGATATTTGCTTTTGTAGTGCATGCCCATCTTTAATTCATTTTCCGTCGCCCTATTGCTGCATGTTCTTTTTCAAAACTCAAAGCAGCAAAATGTATCATGTATTCTTGCAAAATCAGATCTGTTTGTATGTGGAAGATCTCCCTGGGTGTGTGATTTTCGAACACTTTCCTGTTTGGTTTCATGGAGCAAACACTAGAGGCCTGCTTTACTACTACTGATGCAGATCCTTGATGGTTCATCCATCGTCAAGGTTCCGTGGTTGCGGTTGCCTGTCCAACAGGCTACTGCATTTTAACTGTTGCTTGTGTGCTTGAAGATTTATCTGACTTTTCATTAGGATGATTGCTCATGAAGCAAGGTTTTCAATGGCACTGACATGGATCTCGTGTTATTAGCAGCATTCTTACCTGGAGGTGGTGTTGCAGGCATGCCAATTCCCCCAGTTACTCACAAGGGATCTGGGTCACAAAAAAAAAAGATCCTGTGTTATTAACAGCATTCTTTCCTTTAATTCTTCTTTGTTAATCTGTTTAACATGGTATGTTTCGGTAAAGTAGATAAGAAAGTTGGAAGGCACCGCTTTTTGCACCATTTTCCTTTCCTGGGACGAGCAAGTATTATGTGTTTTAGACAATGCTCCCTGTGACACGTTTCATCTCCCGTTCTTCCTTCGGTTCCCAACGGGGGTAGTTGGTGCGGTGGGTGGTTGATATTATGACTTCCCACTTCCTAGATAAAAGGGGTTCCATTTCTTCCTCTTAATGGTTTGGGTGATGGTTCAGTACTTGCCTTTCCTCCCATGAGCACATTTCAGATCTTACCCATCTCAAGATGATGAGGGCAATGAACATACAGGTGACAGGTCCCCAAGCTTTGACCTCATTTAATTTCATTCCTGGATATCGAAATTTACTAACATGGCCCCTGAACATTTCAGAAGTAACATTGCGATTCCCCTCGTCTGCATGGATGGAGTGGGTTTTCAAGAAAGATTGTTGAGAGCACATGGGACCCTTCTTTGGAACAAATTTGGCTCCAAATTTGTATGCGATGAAGATGGGGTGAAACCATTGTGAACCGTGAAGGAATCTGACCTTTGCTGGGGAGCACAGACCCAAGGGAGCGAGTTGCTACGAGAAATCAGTTAGTTCGAATGCCAAAGTTGTGTGGTATGATTCTAGGGGACTTGATTTCATACCATTTTTTAAGAATAAAGTAACCAAATTCTGGAAAAAAAAAGGGAAAAAAAAAAACAAAAAACAGAGAAGGAAGGAAAAGGTTAGGGGACGCTAATTGTTACATTACGCTTGGAGTTTTTTGGAAGTGTTCGGGTCATTGCAAAGAGACGGGGAAGGTATCCTGCGTTATTCGGTCTCATCGGGTCCTCCGTATCTCGTTTGATCGGAAGTTTTCACTACATGCACTCTGCACTTGATTTCGTGTGCGTTATAACCTCTTCGTAGCTGCTAATGAAGTTTATTCTCTACGTTGTCGCCAATGAAGTGTGTTCCTATTCCATCACATGAAAAGAGAGGCTACCAAGCTAAGTGAACATTCAGTTCCAAAGATGAAACGTCCATCTAATGTCTAGATAAGTTCTTCATTTAAGAATTATTCATAGTCAAAATTTCATTTTGTTACTAATAAAAAATATCATTTCCCAAATAATTGCTCTAGTGGAAATAATATTCATCAAGGTTGAATTCAACAACGCAAATATCTTCATACAGCCCCACCAACCAGATAAACAGATAAATCCAGACCCTACACTCTGCCAGAGGTTTCCTAGCTCGTGCTTCACTGTGAGAATATTGAAAAAAAATTGACTCTTTAAACATATCTTCCTAGCTTTATTAAATTGCATGCCCTTGTAAAGTTTAATTTACAATTATATACTTCCATTAGTATGAGCTTACCAATTACTTGTACACTGGTTATTTTAAACCAACTTAGGGTTAAGTTAAGGTCTTAAGCGTTGCTTGTTTTAGAGTTTGAATTGCATGCTAGTTACTCGGGCATGCAACTTGTGACTGCAAAATTGTGTCGTGGTTTTTGGTCGAACAGTTAGGGCAGTTGTGATTGAATGTAGTTATCTAGTTATTTCATAGTTGTGCCCAAAAAAAAATCGAAGTTATATAACTAGAACACAGTTTTCAAAATTAAGCGGCTAAGACAATGAAACAAATAACAAGCTCAGTGGCAAACGGCTAAACTGCAACCTAGCAACTAAAATAAACATGCCCTAGTGCTCCTTAGGTTGAGATTCAATCTAAATGCTACAAAATTAATAATAAAAGAAGGACCTTATCACCTAAATACGAACTTTGTAAGAGCTAAAAATCAAGATAGATTGACGTAACGAGACAAAAACGATGTTAGTGTTATGATATGAGTTTATCTTTTCCGTCGAGATATTGCATATTGCATTCGGTCTAGGGACGTTTATGTAAAAGTTATCAACATTTTTTTGCATATATATGTAGATATTAAAAATCATAGCAATTTATATAATATCAATAGTTTAGAAGGATGTCGTCTGTACAAACCATTTCATCGCACCCTCCCTGGAGGGCGTGTGCGAAAAATCTCAGCGGTGCTCGAGACTTGGGAGTGGAAAGGTTGCTTTCCACCCAGCAAGTGCTGTCGGATGGGTCCCACTGGTCCAGCTTATACGTGACTTTACGTTGCAGTGGGTTGGTGGGGGTGTCTGTTTCAGTGGACTGGTGGGGTGGTACCTGTTCATAATTCCTTTATTTGGGAGTTAAACAAATGTTGTTTTTTACGACAAATTTCATATCTCCTTGTCATAAAAAGATAATGACATGCAGGCATCACTCAGTACGTAACTTTAGATATAAATTCTAACGTGGAACATAATATGGAACGGAGCACGTCAGGTTACATTGATATGGCATTTATTCATGATTGATGTGTCATTTTTTTACCGTGATGGAGGAGATGATTCATGATAAATAATATATGACGTCGTAGTTACGTTATATGACATGACATGATATATTAGTTAGGTAAAAAATGATGTATAAAAGTGTATCTATAAAATATTTTTCTATAAAAAAATTGAGATACACATCCACAACTTATGGGACATATATCCACAGCTTGCTGCCACTTCATGAGATGAAAAGTTAATCATGTTGGTCGAATGAGATCAAAGATAGCGTGGAATTTGTAATGGTTAAACCAATGTATTAATTAAACAATTAACTGGATGGTTATAATTTAGATTTTGAGATTCTTAGTACTACTTTTTCTAACATCAATACTGAGAGGTGTTTACAAAATTAGTGTTAACTTCATTAGTCCCTCATACCTAGACCTCCACTCTCTTGAAACTGGTGTTAACATTAATTCAAGTAAACATTACAGTTGGTGTTTGGTAAAGAGAATAAATAAATTTGCGAAATACGTAAAAGAATAAAAAATGAATGGAATAAAATAGTGGAATAAATGAGTTTTTGCATTTGGGAGTTTAGATGAGTTATTGTTACGGTCCAAACCCAGCCCCTCGTGGAACACGGGAACGGATCGCCTCGACTAATCTTAAGATCCAGTCGTCTAACGAGAAACAAACCAAATACAAGGATAAATATTTCCACAACCACACATGTAATGTAACTAAGCAAAAAGAACAAGGCAGCAACGGAAAGTAGAACAGAGTTCAAAAAGAACCATACTCCACAGGCGGAAAAGTAAAATTTGCTAGCTAGCCATCACAACATAAGTAGAAAGGATATAAACACCAACAGGTTCCAACATACAAAAAAATACTCACTACAGTAAATAGGCATCTGAAACAAAAACTGAAAAAGGACCAGACTACAAGTGGACTCGGCTGGGCCCAGCACCCTCTACAGCCGGTGATGCTGGCTGCTCAACTTCCTGACCTGAACAGATATATATATATATGTTTTGTCAGCTAATGCTTAATGCATAGAAAGAAAGCAATAAACCATTCATGTATCTTACGATTACTTATTTTCATCTAGTTTCCTGCATATTATGTGTTTAATTATTCGTGTATTCTACTAAAGGTCTCCATCATCATTTAATCCACGTGTTCCCTAAGAGAACGATCTTGATGCAATTTTCCCGCGATGCAGGATGCAGACATGGCACTCTCCTGGCCAGAAGAGTACCCGGTCTACTACCTTGAGGTCATGGCCACGACATAGTGGTGACTATGGTATGCGTGATAAACGCATAGGTAGCTACCTTGCACTGGCACGCGATCAGTCCTTTTCGCTAGTAGGTACGCCCGAACATACAGCACAGAACAGAACAGGAGCATCACCCCTCAACAGTCTGCGTACCCTCGCCCGACTATCCCGATTTGCCCAGTGGGCCTAACAGGAGTCAGTGTAGGGTGGCTAATCCTAACCCCAGGTCCCAACCTAAGGGGCCGCTAGCTCCTCCCTGTACTAAAAGGACAGTAGCTCTCTTCAGTACCACGTACACGAGGGTCAGCTCACTTCTCATATCCAAGTCCGAACAACCAAGCAACCAACATGCCTGTAGGCAACGGGTCCCATCATACATCGAATATCCATATTACGGTACTATGATTCCTTTCTTAGTTCGCCGTAGGGTTTATGCATAGTACTCGGCTCATTTCATTACATGTCATGTATCTGTCTCACATTCTAGGTTCTTATTCATATAACAGGCAGCTCATGAATTAATAGGATAAGCAATCATCATTTTTAACTTTCCATTTCTCATAATAAGGAATTTAACAATATGCATTCTCAGTTTATAGCAAGCGAGGTTCATACATTGAACATAAATAATCACATTCTCAGTCTTAGGGTTCATCTCATATCCTAGGTTTCGAGTAGATATTCCTAATTTATCATGCACTTTAATAATTTAAACTACAGGAGTAAAGGGGACAACTTTACCAAATTGTATGGGAGATATGGGGGCACAAACGGTGGATCCCGATGTATCCGCAGGTCCCGTGTGTACTACGAACTATAGACCTATTTCAAATAGTTGATCACATCAATCATTAACATTGTTGACCATTATGTTAAACAAGCTCAAAACAATATGAATACGACCCTAATACGTAGGAAATTCTGAAAGAAAACCAACGGTACCTTCTTTGTGCAAAATTGACTCCATTTGGGCCCTAAACCGGCCCAAACACACGCACCTTGACTAAAATCAGACGTCTGTGGAGAGTCTGAGATGCCTTAAACAGGTGCAGAATCTTACCTTGCCTTCCTGCATCTGTCCCTATTGTATGCTTCCCCTCACAGCCGTTTGAGGGTATCTCCAGACGTCTAGCACTGCTCCTAGTCGTTTGGGAGAGCCGTCTGATGCTGCTTCCAAACATCTTAAGTGCCTCAAATGCCGCACCAACGCGCCTTCCCAACGTCTCTGGCACCTCGGCACTTTGCGTGCTTACTAGACGTCCTGAGTCTGTTCCAAACGTCCGACGACCCCTCTAGACGTCTGACAAATGTTGCGGACGTCTGAATCTACAGAAATAATGCCCGCAGAACCTCCTATTGCCCTGAAATGACCCTTTCCAAGGACCGTTCGGGGTTTCCAGAAAGTTAGGGTGTAAACGTAATTTTGACCCCTTGAGTTTGGATGTGTGGGCCTTGCTGGGACAAGAGGGGTTAGTGGGGGAATTTTCGCAAATTTTTCCTCTCTCTCTCTCTCTTCCCACTCACACCCACTCACGTACACACACATGCACACTTCCTCCTCCCTTCCAAACCCTAAACCCCCATCTATTTAAAACCCCACCACCCTCTCCACCATCACACCCTCACCACCACCTCCACCTCCTTCCCTTGTCTGCTGGCAAGCCACCAGCCCCTTCCCGTCCCCTTGTAGCCATGAAGAGGAAGGAGAAGGACGTAGTGCGGAGGAGAGGGAGAGCGAGGGAGAGGAGTGCGAGGGCGTGGGAGAGAAGAGAGAGCTCGGAGGAGCTTGAGCATGCACTGTCGGAGGAGCTCGAGTAGGAGAGCTCGCATGCGGGGCAGCTGCGGTTGCAGCCGTGAGGAGCTCAGAGGTGCGAGGACCTCCGAGGAGTTCAGGGGTGCGAGAGGGAGGAGCCGCGGTCGGAGTGCAGCTGCGGGAGCTCGAGAAGGAGCTCGTGGGAGAGAAGAGGATGTCGGAGGAGGGTCCTCGACTTCCTGTAGCTGCGGAGGTCACTACAGGCGGAGCTCGCGAGATGTAGGATCGCGTGAGGAAGTTTTGCGTATTGGATTTTTACAGTAGCAGACGTCTGGAGCAGCAGCGGACGTCCCAGGCCGAAGCCGGACGTCTAAAATACGTGGAGTGCTGAAGTATGTGTCCTATACGCTCATGCATGTGCGTACATGAAGTACGTTAGCGCTACGTGTCGTCGTTTTAAGATTTCGAATGCATGCGCAGGCACAGGTCTTGGGAAGGCGCGTAAGCACGCTCTTCAAGGTACTTTAGAACGTCTGGATGTCTCCACATACACTAATAGACCTATCAGACATCCGAGCGCACTGTCAGACGTCTGGAAAGACCCAAGATGATTGTAAAGGGGTTCCAGACATCCGCTAGCGACGTAGGAATACAAGGTGAGTCACTGACGTAGTTTAAGACGTCTAGGCCTATTCTAAGACGTCTAGGCCTATTCCTAGACGTCTGATTTTGGTCTGTATGCACGTTTTTGGCCCGTTCGAGGCCCGAACGAAATCGTATTTACGCAAACGAAATACCATTGTTCTCCGTTCAAGTTTCTCTATGTATTAGTGTCAATTATATACTGCTTTGAACTCATCTGATGTGACTTAGTTACTAGTATAGGTTTCCAACCTGTAGCGTGTTTGGGGCCTGTGAAGACGACATGATCTGTGTTTCAGGCCCCCATTCCACCCGTGAATCCCGATACAGTGGTTTACTTTAATACTAAGATTAAATAAATGAAGCGCATGTTTAGAATAACTTGATTAAACTCTAGGATGTGAAATGAATCCTAAGGTAGAAAAGAATGAACAATGTTTGAGCTATACTGTTTACTTTGAGATGCATGTTAAAACCCTAAGTATAGATACATGATGTGATGCTTCTTTAGTTGTAAAAACACGAGCTGCCTATTATATGAATGAGAATCAGAATGTGAATAATAAGATAGGCGTGTTGAGAAATGAAATGAAATGAATACAAGTATGAACCCTAAGGGGAAACAAGAGAAGAACTCCTGTACATGGAAAGAATCTCATATATAGATGGGAAGTGAGCTGGTTCTTGTATACACGGTACCAAGGAAAGTAGCTGTTCCTTTAATGGAGAGGGGAGCTAGCTGCCTTTTAGGTTGAGATCCAAGATTAGGACTCGTCACTCTACATTACAAGAAAATATGTCTTTTAAGATAAATATTAGTAATAGAAAATTTTACCGTTGTAAAGTTGGTACCATTTTGTGTCGATTTATGACAAAATTAAAAGTAAAATTTGAGACATTAATATACCATGGCAAAAGAATTACTTTCCCCCCTCTGAAACCTTTATTTTCATGAAAATATTCCCGCACACATTCCACACCAACCCCCCTCGCCTGAAAACCTCTACCCCCTAAAAATCTCTATTCCTTTCTCCTCTTTCTCCCTCTATCGTCGTTGGTTGTCTCCTCCCCATCCTCATCACCGATCGCGTCCGCTCCCCGTCGTCACCTGCAACCACCTCCTCACTCGCTTGCGACGTCCTCTCCTCGTCACTTGCGACCACCACCTCGCAAGATTACGACGTCCTCTCCGTGGACTAACCTACGACCTCTCCTCGCTCTCCTCTAACATCCTCAGCATCGACCTTAACCGCTCTCCTCGAGTTGCACGCATTCTTCTCTGACATCCACCACGTCGGCCCTCCTCCAAGGTCAGCCTTCATATTCTACTCCCACCGTCCCTTTCCTCTCCACCTCCTCCTTCTCCTCAGATCACCGTAACCCTTCCCTCCCTCTACCCATTCTCCTTTTTTTCCCCATCTTTGATTGATCTTTTCTTTCCATCTTTTATCTCTTTTTATTGTCTTATACTTTTCTCATTCAGTAATCGAAGTCATGAATAGATAAAAATAGAGAGTCGAGTAACAATGTGGAGGGCAGCAAAGGAGAGGTCATGGAATTCGGCTTATTGGTTTTGGTTTTCTATTCACTTTTTTGGGAGTTGTCCTTTGATAAGTGTTTGTTGGTTTTAAGCAATATATTTTTCTTGTCTGGAGTAGCAATTCTTCTTGGATTGAAATCCACATTCCAACTCTTCAAAAGTAACTATAAGGGTTGTATATCTTTCGTTTGAGGCTTCTTTCTTTTATTTTTCCACTAGTTTGTGTTACGAATCCTACTGGAGGTCTATGGATCTTTTGAGCTGTTCAATGGATTCCATGCTTCAATACAACCATCTCAGTATGAGATTCTAGTAGTTGGATGGATTCCACAATATTCATCTCTGATTCTCAACTGCATGAAACAGAGCTAATATATGGATGCCCCTTGTTTTTTCCTGCAACTTCTTTGTCTTACAGTTAGATGATGGATTGTAATGGTCAGGTTGTTCCAAATGAAGCCAATTATATTCATCATTTTGGCTCTCCAATGGGAAATAGATCAAAGTGAAATGGATACTAAATACAGATTGTTATGCAAAAAATAAAATGTCAGGTGAAAGGTGCTTTGGTCGGTAGTCTCTAAGATGCCAAGTTCTATTGGTCCTACTAATGAAAAGCTGATGATAGAAATCAACAAAGGCTTTCCCAATCTCATATTTGCCATGAAATTAAAGTCTTCTTGCCCAGATTGGTCTCTTGTTATTTTTATAAGAATCTTTTAATCAAAATTCTTTGTTTGGTCTTGTCATTACTTTATATTCTGCAATATTTATTCTATCCTTTATCAGTTTATTTGTCTGTCCTCTCCTTAAGCTCTATTTTGTTTGCTTTAGTTCTATTCTTTCTTCTTTTAGTCTATCCACCCAGGTAGGTAGAGCATTTGTTTATAATATCCATGTCTGCTGACAGAGATCTCAAACAGGTTCTACATGCTCTCTTCTTCAAATCAGAATCAATTAATGTTACAGGAATGCTTGTTCTACATTAAACTTCTTCAGAAACTCATCTAGTTCATATTTACATCATGATCTGCTTTGAATTGTGATTAAAGACTTTATTCAAACCAACTGATCGGTAGCTGCTGTCAAATATGATTCAGACCATCTGAGGTCTGATCTATGTATTCCCAGTATCTCTCAGTAACTGTGATATAGAATTAAGTACTTATCTATTTTAGAAATCTTGTTACCAACTCAAAAACAAGCAAAAGTATAAACACTGTCAAAGAAAACACTATCAAAAGATGCATATGCATCCACATCGAAGTAAAACAGAAGGGCCAAGTCAATCAATTAATTAGTAAAAGTATAAACATGTCATTTGTTAGTTTTTTAGCATCTCTCCTAAATAGAACATAGGATACGTTTTATTCTATTGATTTCACCTTTATACCAAATACACCAATGAAGTTTTCCCATTTATGCATGATATATCCTGAATGAACTAAAATAAACTAACACCAATTTCTAGGAAATGGCAACAATCTAAAACAATGTCAAAGCTAAAGCTTCCTGATTGATTCCATCTTCATACCAAATACAACAGTAAACTTTGCCCATTTATTCATGATATATCCTGAATCAGCTAAAATAAACTAACGCCAACAATAACAAAATCAAATAAACAGTAGAATTTTGAGGATAAGACACCCCAATAAACAGATGTATGTATGAAAATTCCAACTTGTTTGAGGAGGAAAACATGAGAATAAATGTGGAAAAAAAATCATGGAAAAACAAATACATCCAGATTCAACTAAAAGAAGAAGACATCACTTGCTTGTCAATTGCTAGTACAATTCATGAAAATACACAGAAAAAACCACCACTTCTAGGTATTCAGCAAGAGCATTTAATTTATTGACACTTTTTGTTATTTAAATAGAAAATGTTGACAGTTAAATTAATAAAAGTTGTGTCCACTTTCAATTCTCTCATAACACTGACACCTACAGCTTGTTCTTTTGGTTTTTCTTTATATGTGTGTTGTCGTGTTTGAAGCCTGCATGGATCATATGATTTCAGGGACTTCTGCACTTGTATCTTAAAATCATGCTAACTAGAATTTGAAAGTATAATTGTCAATCTGTGGGCATTTAGGGGAATATTTCAAGGTTGTCCACTATTATTTGGTGTTCTACTTTTTTCGTGCTCTATCATTTAAGTTTGTATGGCCCTGCTATTTGATTATTTTCGGTAGATGATGTCATGATTTCTCATAGGTATTTACAAATTGATTATTCTTGAAAAGGGTATCATTAGTCCTGTCCAAAGACTTTTTTTTTTTTTTTTTGGCAAAAATAGCAATTTCTGGTTGTAGAGGTTTATTAGATGCTAATAGATTCGCAATTTAACGTTTCAAAAAGAAAAAACAAAGATAACATTTATGGGTAGGTTATTTAGATGGGTCCTTATTAGTGCCATTGTAATAATTCACTATGGATGGGAATAGTGTTACATGAATTAATATATGTTCCATAATTTATTCCTATATTTGAATTAGTTTGATTGACAACACTTTAGAATTATGTTAAATGTCAATGTTCATTAAGATATTCCATTCATGGCATCTGATTTTAACCATCTTGTTCACAAAGGTAGGATGGAATTTATCCTGTTTGTTACAAATTCAATCCTCATGAAACTACAGTTACAATGTTAAGCCATTTACACACTACAATCTTGGGCTTAGCTAGTTATTATAACTGACTTTAAGGAGTGTAAGATTGGCCAACAATTGTCTATTTCATTTTGTATGCTTTTAAATTATTGCATATAATATAAGCATAGTGATTTTAGAACTTTCAGTGATCACTGAATGGGGTTGCAAACAAATTTTATGATCCTTGAGGTCCACATTTGTTTCCCAACCAGTTCAGTATGCTTGCATTTTTAATGCTGCAATGCATCAAGTAACTGTACAATCCCCATGATGACCCCGCCTATGAACAGAGACGAGGGGGAAGGATCATGTGTTGTGGCTGATCAAAACGTTTTCAAGAGAGGAAATGGCCAAGAGAAGGGCTAAGAATGTTTCTTGCAATTGTTACAAGAAGTTACACCTCCAGTCACAAAAGCAACTCCTAGAATCTATTCATCCTTACCAAGGAGGAGGATGGAGGGCTGAGGTTGAAGATACCAAGGGTACAGAGGCAGGGCAATGCCCTTCAGATGCCATCATAAACACAGTAACAATTTTTAGAAGTGTATGTAGGTAGATGTAGAAACATATTTAACAAAGTTGCTATTGCATTCTTCTTTCGTAGGAAAAAATGCTAATTTCATGTATGCTTTGAATTTTTTTCCTTGTTTTACATAGGATCCATTTTCCAGCATTGGGAGCTTTACCATTTGGATATGTCATTGGAGCTGCCTTAAGAGATATCATCTAATTAAAGGTATCATAAAGGAGATTTATTATGCCGTAATCATACTTTGTGCTGGAAACTACTGAACTATTGCTGCTCTTGGATTTCTAGCATTTTCAAATCTGGTCTAGGGGATTACTGAGATTACACTGGAGTAGGGTATTCACGTGAAACTGTTGGCCTTCATGGTTATAGACAAATGCAATTTTCATACTAAAGTTATCTTGATGAAGATTTAGAAATGGCTTCAGAGAAAATGAGGCTCATTAATGGGAAGCTTCATATAAATGCGTTTAGATGAATTTTAGGGTTCATGTCTTCTACATGATGCTTTATGGCTCTTTGCAAGTAGCTTATTTCACGAGAGTTAGGTTGTGCATGTTCTTATCATTTGAAATTAGTTTCTTGAATTTTTACCAAATTTAGGTTATGCTTCATCCGTGGAAATCTAAAAATAATGTAGCACTTCATTATAAGTCAGCATTTGTGATAACCATATAATTTTCTTATCATATTTTCATATAAGATTAAGGAAGTGATAATTTGCTACAAATTTTAGTTCCTTTACTGTTATTCTCTTGGTTAGCATGCAACTAGTAAAATGATAAAATAAATGAACTTTTCCAAGTATTTGATCCTCTTCCTGTTGATGATCTCAATAAGCACTTGCGCCATTAAGATTAGCCTTGTACATTTGATAAATCACATGCTGTGCGTTATGATTATTGTAGTAGTCCATGCTAAGGTAAGAAAATAAAAGTTTCTTGTAGATCTGATAAATTTCTAGCTTTATAGCCTGACTTTTCACTTGTTTCCTTACAGCCAGCTAATCTCAGTGGCACAACATGGTTTGACCTTTCTGCTATGCAACTTAGCTCTGTGGTAATTTCAATGTCATGTATCCTCAGAGTTTTATTCTTGATCATTTGATTGAGTGTCAGAAATTTTTTTCCATTTGTATAAAATGATAATCGAATCTTTTTTACCATAGGCTAGTGGTTCTTTTAGGATCTTTGATAGTCTACCAAATGAAAGATGTTCTTGGTACACTGTGTGCAAGATAAATTCTTTATTATATTGCTTATGATTGAGTTGTGAACCTTGCCATCCTTTTAAATCTAAGCCCATGATTTTTTGGTCTAGGTAGGAGAAGACAACTAATGATTGCAGCTACCCTCCATGTTCTTGGTGGCTTGATTACTGGATATGCCCCTAATCTAGAAGTTCTTATACTTGGTGCCTCATATATGAAATTGGTATTGGTTCGGTGATGTCTTTTTTTCCTTCATTTTTCTTTTTTTGTTTCTTTTCATTTCTTTTCTTTTTTTTTTCTTTAAGCATTTGGTGAAGTCTCAAAACCTTGTTTTGAGTGTACATGTAGATGTTGAACCATGAATTTTATCATCGATTTTTCTTCTCATAGGCCATGCATGGAGAAGAGCACTTTGAAGTTGCTCTTGAACATTGATTGCTCCATCTTAGATTCATTGAACATTGATTTCCTTGAAGAGCACTTTGAAGTTGTTGGAATATTGATATGATTACATAATACATAACTAATTTCAAATTTAATTGGGATTAACTACTTATTCTTCGTTGGATGTGTTTATGCACTAATGTTATTGTATCTTTAACATTAACTAATTTATATCATTTTGTAATTGACTTATGTATTGATATATTTTTAGTTTATTGTATTGTAATTTTTTCTTTAATCGTTGTAGGGTGGATCGACTGATGTACTTCTTTGAAGTATCATTATAGTAATTAAACAAGGGTGATGTTTACGAGAATGTGTTCAAGGATGAAGATAGACTTTTTTTAGACTAGTTTACATTATGGAAGAGATGTATTTATGTATTGTATGATGTGTTACATTTTTCTTATAAGAATTTGAATTTTTTGAATTGATAATGAATGAAGTATATTTTTTGATTTATATGTGTAAATATATATTTTTGTTATGCATAGGAATATTGCTATAATGATGAAAGAAAAGTTAATCACAAGAGATTATATTATAGTAATTAAAAATTCTTAATAAAGTAAATAATTTTTTTTTTATAGTGAATGAAAGTTAAACGTCACTTAAGGTCTTTCATGATAGTTTTTAAATGTCATTTAAGGTTTTTCGTGATGGTTTTTAATTATTGCATAAGGTCTCTCGTGTTGGTTTATAATCGTCGCGTAAGGTCTTTTGTGATGGTTTTGAAGAAACATATATGATCCTTCGTGATAATTTTTAAACGTCACGTACAGTCTTTTGTGATCGTTTTTAACCGTCACGTAAATTCTTTCGTGATGGTTAAACGTCACGTAAAGTCTTTTATGCTGGTTTCTAACTCACTTAAAATCTTTTGTAATGGTTGCTAAACGTTACGTAAGAATTTTTGTGATGGTTCTTAACTGTCACAAATGATAGATCATCTGTGATAGTAATTCTTTTTGTGACGCTCCTTTTTGTGACGGTTCTTGTTATCGTCCCAAAAATCTTTTTGTGACGGTAATGAATATTTTTGCGACAGTAATATTTTGTTGCAATTGATATATCTTCTTGTAGTGCTACACCTTCTCCTGTTTGGCCCTCGTGTACATGATATCGAGGTGAGCTACTTAGCGTAGGGAGGAAGCTAGTCGCCTCACAGGGCCTGGGATTAGGACTAGTCATTATACATCGACTCTTGTTAGGTCCATTAGGCAAATCGGGATAGTCGGACGAGGGTATGCGGACTGTGAAGGGTGAGACCCCTATTCTGTTCTGAGGGGTGAGACCCCTGTTTTGCTCTGAAAGGGTAAAATCCTGTGCTGTTCCGTGCTGTATTTTTCGGCGTACCCACTAGCGGAAACGATTGATTGTGTGTCAGTGTGGGGTAGTTACCTGTGCGCTTATCGCGTGCGTCGTAGTCACTGCTACGTCGCGACCATGACCTCGAGGTGGTTGACTGGGTGTAGGTATACCATGTGAGACTCTCCTGGCCAGGAGAGCACCATGTGTACATCCTATATCACGAGAAAGATTGCAATCAAGATTGTTTCCTTGAGGGACAGAGAAGATCAAGAAATGATCGGTTTCTAAAGAGAATAAACAAATCAGAACCACTTAGATGAGGTAAATGGAAATAAATAATGAATTAGTTGCTTGTCTTATGTTAATTGCATGTAAATGGCTTAACTACCACTCTACTCAGCGTTAGCTGATCACGGATTTTATAACCTTGTTTAGGTGAGGGAGTTGAGCAGCCAGCATCACCGGCTGCAGAGGGAGCTGGGCTCGAGCTGTTCCCTTTTGTTTCTAAGCTTCTGTTGTAGTAGTGAGTATTCGATATATGTAATACTGTTTCAGTTACATTTCCACTTTTCTTTCCGCTGTTACAGTTGTGATGGCATGTAATATTGTGAAATATTTTGTTCTGTTTCCTTTACTGTCTACTTATTTATTTTCTGCCTAGTTACATTGCATATGTGGTTGTGGAATATTTTTTACTTTTGGTTATTTATCGTTGGACGAATGGGTCTTGGGATTAGTCGAGGCAGGTCGGTCTCGGGTCCTGTAGGGATCTGGGATCGGGCCGTAACAAAGAGGGATGGGTAGTTGTGGAATATTTTCTGCTTTTGGTTATTTCTTGTTGGACGACTGGATCTTGGGATTAGTTAAGGCAGACCAGTCTCAGGCCTGTAGGGATCTGGGATTGGGTCGTAACACACCCTCCCTCTGCCTCCCGCACACCCTCCTCTCCTCCAATCTCCTCTTGCTCCCCGCTCTCCCTCTCCTTCACCCTTACTTGACTGCTGTGGTGGAGAACAAATGGAGGATCGGGGGGGGGGGGGGGGGGGGGGGGGGTGGTTTATGGATGTGTGAGGGATGAGGGTTTATGGATGTGTGAGGGATGGTGTAACGACCCGATTCTCGAATCCTTACGAGACACGAGAATCGGACCGACTCGATTAATCCCAAGATCCAGTCGTCTAACGAGAAAGTAACCAAAAGAGCAGTAAACAAACCATATTCAACATGTATATAACAAGCAGTAACAAAATACAGCAGTAGAGTAAAGAAATACTACAGTATACACCACTACAATAGTAGAGAAATAAACATATACATAACATGAATCTTACAATAAAAAGGGTACAGGGAGTAACAGAAAACTACTCACTACAGCGGAAAGAAAGTACAGAAGGTACTAAAGGTAAATCTACTGGACTCTACTAAGCCCAGCGCCCTCCGCAGCCGCTGACTCTGGCTGCTTAACACCTGATCCTGAAAAGGTAACAAGGGTGACACGTCAGCGAAACGTTGAGTAGAGTGGCAACTAAAAGCTAGAAAAAGCAGTAGAGTGGACAGTAGCTGTTATGTTTTACTTTATTTATATCTGTCCATTTATTTATTGTTAATTTATTTCTCAGATCCTTCTCTTGATCTTGAATGTTCCTCGTGGGAACGATCTTGATTGCAGTCTTTTTCGAAAAGTAGAAGTAACACGTGGTGCTCTCCTAGCCGGAAGAGTTCCCTGTGGTGGTCCTACCCTCAGTCAACCACCCCAAGGTTGCTGACAGACGTAATGGTGACTACGGCACGCGCGATAGACGCACGGGTAGCTACCCCGCACTGGCATGCGGTCAGTTGTTTCCGTTAACGGGTGTGCCCAAAGCACAGCATGGAACCAGTATAAGGCAGAGCCTTCTCAGTAATAGGGGTCCAGCCCCTCCACAGTAACCAAACAGGGGTCTTGTCTCTTTACAGTCCGCGCACCCTTGCCTGACTACCCTGGTTTGCCCAGTGGGCCTAACAAGTCGGTGTAGGAGAGCTAGTAGAACCCCGGGGTCCGTGGGGTAGCTAGTGCTCTCCCTACACTACTGGCTCTCCTCGGTACTGTATACACGAGGGCCAAAAGTCGATACAAAGTGGCCAGTCCTAACCTTAGGTCCCTGGGGGGCTAGCTCCGCTCTGCACTGAACATGGTGACAGTTGCTCTCCTTGGTACTCCGTACTTAAGGGTCAGCTCACTTCCCCAATTCTATTCCATTCACTTTCTAGGAGTTCCACTCCTAATTCCCCGTAGGGTTCATGCTCTTTTAACTCAGCCAATTTAGGTTTCACCATTCCGGCTCTATATCCATACAATTCATGTTCTCAACAGTAATTATCCATTTATAACAGGCAGCTGTTAACCAATGTACAGGCAGTTATCATTTCCTTTCCACTTTTCCAAGACTGCAATGTTTATATAATCAACTAGTTTTCCAGTCCTAGGATTCATGCCGTACCCCAGGATCTAGCATTCAATCTAGTTTTCCAGTCCTAAGATTTATGCAATACCCTAGGATCTATCATTCAATCTAATTTCTCAGTCCTAGGGTTCATGCAATGCCCTAGACTCTATTAGTTGTTTCATAATTGTACAATTTTTGTTAAATAAATTAAATGGCCACTCTACCCGCAAAATCGGGAGTACTGGGGGTGTGGTTGGCAATCCCGCGGGCATCCGCAACTCCCAGAGCCGCAACGGAATGGGGACCTAACACAAGGATCAACACAAGTAGTTTCTCAGAACAGTATACAATTACTGTAAACAGGTAGAGAAATTAAATATGGAAAGAACGCAACTCGAAACGTGGAAAATGAACTCCGAACGGGCCTTAAACGGGTCAAAAACGACGAATCTGTCCAAAATCAGACGTCTGGAACCTCTTCCAGACGTCTTAAAAGGTTGATCTTGCCATACCTTGTTCTGCGCAGTCCTTCAGATGTTCAGAAGCTCGCTGGATAGTTTGAAGTCAGTTTCCAGACGTCCGATTGTCACCCAGGATGTTTGGAGGTCCTCTCCGTCGTCTGGTACCATATCCAGACGTTTGATTCGTGTGGGATGGCGTGCCCTTGCACCCTCCCGAACAACAGCTGCACACACACACAACCGCTCTCATCACGAAGAGGCACAGAGAACGCGGTGGACAACTGCATGACCGTACATGCGTAAATAGAAGAAGGTAGAAAATATAGTACCTGTCAGATGTCTGGACCTTCCTCCAGACGTCCTACGCGTCGTTTGGATGTAAGTCCAGACGTCTGATTTTGGGAAATTTTCCCAGAATCAGGACCTGGTTCGTCCTCCGCTCGCGACGTACGGTCGTGCCACGCCGCGTCGCGTCCTCCTGCTGCCCGAGCTGCAGCAGCTCCTCCACGACACCCCACGCCCGCTGCTCCCCCGCCGGCCGGCTCTAGTTGCCCCGGCAAGCTCGCACCTCCGCGGTCGAGCTTTCTTCCTCTCGCAACACTCCTTCCCGCACGCTCGCTGCGGCCGCTGCTGCCGCACTTGCTTGCTCACGCTCTCGCTCGCTCGCAAGGAGGAGAAGATGGAGGCGGATGGAGTGAGGGTGAGGGAGAGGGGAGCGTTTTATAAGGCAGCCGTGGGGAGAGAGAAAGGGAAATGCGGCGCCTGCAGGGAGAGAAAGCGAAGACAAAGGAGGAGGGTTTAGTCTGCACGTGCAGGCGCGCAGATGCGAACCTGTACGTCGAAAAAATTTATTACCAAACATCTGGGTCACTTCCCAGACGTCTTAAACTACGTCTACTGCCCACGTTCGTAACAGATGAGCATGGGTATGGTGGGAGGTATAGTAGGCATGGGTACGGTGGGCATGGGTTATGAGTATGGTGGGGGTATGGTGTAAGAAAAATTGCGCTAAACCTCTTTCAAACTAAAATACTCCGTACGGAATCCATTTTGGTGTGTAGAAATTTCGATACGACTCCTAAAGTTCGGAAAAAAAAAAATCAATGGCCCTTGAAAAGGTTCGTTTCAATTATACTTACTTTCACATGAGTGGAATAAGTTTGCGCATTATTTTAACCCCCCTACCAAACTTAGCACAAAGATTAACACAACTTAGCACCTATTTAAATAAATAGAAACTTGTGTTAACAACATTTTATAAATAAACAAAAATGAGGGTTAATATCAATTTCCAAATAAACTAACTCTAAAAAAGACCCAAACTCAAATTGCACTGACATGTTAGTCGAAATTCATGATTCAAATCTAACCACTATACACCAGGACCCATAACCATAGGTTAATGCAATTTTTCGTGCATTCATTTCTTTAGATATGTTCATGTCGTGATTCATGGATCTCAATAAAACTTTCCGTAATTACAAATTTTAGAATCCAATCTTAAAAATACATCTAGTTCAAAGTATACATATAATTGTGATCTAAAACAAATATAACTTTTTGTCTAAATTATAGATTAGCTGTGTAAAATTAGACAAAGAGACTAAATTCCAAATTGCATCCTAAGTTGGATTACATTATTTTGTCTACTCAAGTCGAATTCATTGATGATCCGAGAGGGTTGAGTTGGCAAAAGGTAGAGTCTAATCCAGTTAAGCTTGCATTTTTTCTATCAGGAAAAGAAGGTAAAATAATTATTACCAAAATGCTTGTATGTATCTGATTAGGATCCCAGAAATAGGAATCTCGACTTAAATGCAATCGCAGTAAAATAACTTGAAAAGTCGATGACCTAGCTTCACCTAGAAAGGTGTAGTATGGGTGGAGATAGGTACTCTTGAATTTTACTAACTTTTGGTAAATTGTACAAGCAAAACGCTCCTTTCTTCTTTCTAATTACGTAAAAAATTATAGTTAGTTTGGCTCAGGTATTTACAGGACATGTTACCTTTAATTGTAGGTCTCACAGGATTTCCTACGATTTCACGATTTAGTTATTAATTGAAATTTAATTTAATAACTATCAAATGGCTACTAACAAAGCGCAACGGAATAAGACTCATTGACGGGTTTTTGGATCTTTAATTAAGTACGCTAGGAGTTGCCGAATCTAAGTTAGAGCCGGTAGAATGTTGAATCAGTTAGATCCATGAAGATACATTCATTCAGATCTGCTGACACACTATGTGACCGATTTATTAAGATGCCACGTCGTATCTGCTAAGATGTCAAAGTTTACTAAGATAATTTTTTTTCCCTACCTACCGTATTAATTTTGTAGGTAGAATTTAAGCATCACCGTATTAATTTTGTATATAATTTCTTTCCATATCTACCTCCCACTAAAATTTCAAGGACATCCCTGTCAAAACACTCAAGAAAACTCCTGTCTTTCCGCGAGGAAAATTTTCCTTGCTCACATGGGTATGCCCTCGTCGCCACCTTCTCCACAGCCCCACCCCCACCTTTCACTTGTAGAATGTACGCTACATGGGAACACTACAGTAGACAAAATCTGGGATAAGTATCACTGTAGAAGTTTGTACCTTTTTTTTTTTTTTTTTTTGGTTACCTCAACATTTCTTTTCCACTTCGTCCCCTGCGGTCTTTATATACACACGCACACTCTCCCATTCGCACTCACGCAGGGAGACTCCTCCGAAGAGATCGCGCGGGTGTGCAGAGAGAGAGAGAGAGAGAGAGATGGGAGGGGTGAAGGTGTACGGACTGCCGATGTCGACGAACACGGTGAGGGTTATCGCTCTGCTGAACGAGAAGGGCATCGAGTACGAGCTCGTGCCTGTCGATCTCCGCACGGGGGACCACAAGAGGGAGCCCTTTATCTCCATCAACGTACTAATTAACTCATTATCATCATCATCATCATCTTCTGTCTCTGTCACGTGTGTCTCTCTCTCCTTCTGTGATCTTTCGGCCCGTGGGATGTGACTGATCTGATGTTATTATACTGTTGTTGTTTGTTTCCCGATCTCTTTGTAGCCCTTCGGGCAGATCCCGGCGCTGGAGGACGGCGATCTCAAGCTCTTCGGTGAGGCCCTCTTCGACTCTCCATCTGGATTTTTGCCTTGAAAGGATTTCGATGATCTTTCGGATTCGATGGAACTTTCGTGGAAGTCCCGACGACTGCATGCGTAGACTTAATTCTTTTTCGTTTGATCGGTGGGATTTTTCGTAATTGTCTGCATGTTTTTTTGGCTTATCCACTTGAAAAATGTTTTTTTTTTTTTTAGGAGATGACTAGTAAGGATTTCAGAGTTTGAGGTCGCACATGTACTCTCAACGTTTCAACTCTTGGATCTGGCGTACCTTTTGTGGAAGCGCTATTTTTCTCACGCGTGCTATCACGGTTGTTAATTTACTGCATAATTAAATATTCTCGGTGACATTTAAATAAATATTAAAAAAGATGCCGTTATTTATTTAATTTTTTTTATCGGAGGATGCATGATAAAATGCATGTGAAAGAGGGTGGATTAAGCATGACCTTGAGAGTTAGTTTACTTGGAGGTTAAAAAATTATTGTTAAGAAACGTGGAGTTGATGTTAATTTTTATTTCTGTTTACTTTTATGGTGGTATGGTGGTGTTAATATTATTTTTTGTTAACTTGAATTGATGTTAAGTTGTGATGTTAATCCTTATAATACTTACTTAAACTAATGTCAACATTTATTTGTGGGGAGTAGAGTTTGGATGTGAGGGAGGTACGAAGGTAACATCAATTTTATTAACATCCCTTGGAATCGAGGTTTGCAAAATCAATGTTAAGGAGCTCAAAACCCAAGTTATAACCTTGTGGGTTAACTTTTTAAGTGAATGGAAGTTAATCCCTCAAAAGAGAGGTTAAACCCCAAGTTAAAGAAACTCAGATACTTTGGCATTTCTCCATGCACCAACAATCCGGCCTTGCCACTTCTGCTTGGAGTGCGTGATGGCCTTGGTGCCATGGGTGTTAGCATCAATGTCATGTGGGTTATATAACACTAGTTTTATAGCATCGGTGTCATGTGGTTTTATGGTATTGATGTTATTGTGCGTGTCTGGCAGTATGAACAAGGGGCTTTATAAACGACGGTTGGTTATTTCATGGGTAGAGGATGTTGGAAGTCCTGAAAAGAGTATGCATAGGCTTATTCTGTCTTGTACAAGGGATTTGGTTTTTGTACTTTGTTTGTACGCATCATTTGAAATTATTAGATTGGTAACAGTTACCATGATTTTCTGAGTTTCTGTTTACCCTTCATGGGAGGCATTTTTCCTGGTGTAGTATGTGTGAGGGTGGATACGATGATACATCTACATTTTTTCTTTGTCAAAAGGGAGAAGATTTCCATGATGCCTTTGAGTTTGGAACTTGGTTTATTTTACTCCTCTGTGGCAACTTTTAAATTTGGTGTACTCTTTGGTTTCTTGCGAGTTTGAGCATGTATGGTATTTCAAGTAAAAAGATTTACGTCCTTGCTAACAACAAAAGATGAGAAAAATGGTAGTTCATGTTTGCGTTGGCCCCAAGATTATGAGACAGAAAATGTCCTTTCAACGAGGCTTGCAGAACATCCCATTTATCCCATATGTCTTGTCCAGCAACAAAAAATTGGCCTTTGGGTCAATTTGATTGCTGGATGTCCCTGCTGGAAAAGGGATATTACCAGGATATCAGACATTTGAAAGGAAAAGATGAGTGAATTTTATCCTGAGAGGGAAGAACTTGGGATATTTCCATCTTTTACCAATCTCTGGAATATTACCCTCCTCAATCTCCAACGATGTCTGCGTCTGCCATTTATCATTATCTCATGCATAATACATGCCGTTGATGTTACTCTAGAAATCTCTTGCCTTCACTGGTGGTTGCTAATGGAGATTTCTCAACAAATTTAGCCAGATATGGGCTATCTTTTCATTGTTGATGCTATCTTCCATCCATGGAATTCTTATGTTGATTAAATCTGTGAAGTTTATATAGTCTTTTTTTCTGATGGTGAATTTTTCTTTTTGTTCCGCTTTTTTATTCTGCTCTTGTTTATCAGAACCCAACAATAGAGCTTTGGAAACAGGCCACAATGTATTGATAGTGTATAGGGAAATGGGTCAAGAGGTATTGATAGTTGAAGATCAGACATGCTTAGGGACAAATAATTATTATGAGAACAGGATGAGTTGAATGCTAAGCCTTCTTGCATAATTTTGTATTGTTTTTCAAACGTGGGATCCAATCTCCCTCCAACCAACCGGGTATTAAACTGTTTTTCTTCCTTTTTTTTTCATTTTGTTATTGTCGAATATGACATTGACATGGTGAGCTTCTCACAAGGGTCATGGTCAAGTGCCATCTCTTCTGGGTGTCTGTTCTCGTTTTCCCAATGCACCTCCAAAAGCAACGGTACTTGCAGTCTGGATTTGAGAGTTGAACATAAACTTTGCATTTCAGTTTTTCTTGGAAGGAATTGCTACTAGTAAGTTGATGGATTCATCTCTGACTTTTGTGCTGAAAGTCACAAAAAGTAGTGCTTTTTGATGTCACCAGCCCAGAATTGTGCTACCGCACCTGAATTTTTTTTTTATTGTCACCATAATTGTTCTATCATAGTTGTTAAAGAGTATAATGCACAAAATTCACATGGTGCATCTACTAATTCCCGCATGTTTAGTTTCTTTTGCATTTTTTTTGTGTGTGTTTTGGTTTAGTCATGAATGCTATAATTTAGGCTGCAATCTCAATGTATAATTGGATGAGAGGACTGTCACAATACATCGGCGGTAACTAAGTCAATTACATGACATGATTAACAAAAATTTCTAATAACCTCACGTAAAATAACCATCAAACATAGGTGCTGAACCATTCTCTGTTATGTCTATACCGAATCTCATTGGCAGAGTCGCGATCTATCACCAAGTACCTTGCATACAAGCACAAGGATGAGGGCCCAGACCTGTTGAAGCACCACAGCCTCAAGGATGCTGCCGTGGTTGGCCTCTGGCTCGAGGTTGAGGCCCACCAGTACAGCCCCCCGATCTCGGAGCTCGTGTTCGAGGCCCTGATCAAGCCCAAGTTTGGTGGCGTAACCAACCCAGAAGTCGTGGAGGCATGTGCAGCAAAGCTGTCAAAAAGTGCTGGACGTGTATGAGGAGAGGCTCAAGCAGAGCAAGTACCTGGCTGGAGACGAGTTCACGCTGCCTGACCTCCACCATCTCCCCTACACCAATTGCCTGATGATGACCCCGAAGGCGGACCTCATCACCTCCCGCCCCCACGTCCTTGCGTGGTGGGAGCAGATCTCCTCTCGCCCTGCATGGAAGAAGACTGCAGAGGGCATCAAGTTTTAGAGATGGGAGTGATGGCATGAGATAATAAGATGGGCAGGGTTTTGTCTGCCTTTGGTAGTTCTATGGACTTGTTTGGTTTGTGTTGTTAGTTTCAGATCTAGAACCTGTTCTTGCAGTCCCAAGGATTGGGGTCTCAATAAAAGTATCTGCTTGATGAAGGTGCTTTCCTTTTTTTTGCTAATATCGTTTGCATGGAGTTATTTGGAATCAGGAATAAGGGTTATTCCCTTTTTGTTTGCTTGATGTGATGGGAACGTATCTGGACAAGGGTTAAGTAATGGTAGGTAAATGTGATACGAGTAGGCAATTTAGACTTGAAAGCAGAGATGATCACAACACCACATCTGAAATCATCAATGCGTAGACATTATCGTTTGCCAAATAGGGATTAATACCTCAATGCAAGGAAGGCGTCAAGACAAGTACAATACTGTTGAAATATGGTACGACAAGATGGCATCCTGTTTGTCCGGTTATCTGGAGGATTGGTATGTGAGGGATGGTTGATTCCTCTTTGTCCAGAAGGGTTTTTGGGTCATCAAAAATAATTAAAAAAAAGGAATCTTGTTTGAGCTGTCAGGGTTTCTGTTCCCTTTCCAGGCCAAGTCTATCCCAAGACATTTGCGGAGGTCAGTTAGCGAGTTCATATTGATCCTTTTAAAAAGGTTAAGTGGAAGCCAAAAATCATGTAGCCAACGCTATTTAACGTGGAAAAAAGCTTTGTTTGCTGTCGTAGCAAATTTTTGTACAAATCTTGATGTGGAAGCTGCCCACGGCTGAACAAAGTTGTCATAACATAATATTAGAATCTCTGTTGTACCCATCCTTGGAATGTGAAACTTTAGAAACTTCCCAGAAACAAACCTCCCATTTGTACCAACGAATTTCCTTGGCCTATTGGGCATCCTCACAAAAATGACACTTGTACATTATAAAACAAACCTTTGATGGCATTGTACTCGAATCTTTGTAGAATTTAACCATCCACTTTCCCCAGATTTGAAATCCCCGTCACCAACTGTCATCCCTTGTCACCAAAAGAAGCTTTCGATGTAATATTTTGCTCGTTTTGCATTAGAACTGTAATTATTCTCGTAAATAAATCTAGAAGTCCGGAAAAAAAAATTAAAATCGGGCATAGTGAATCAAACAGGTAGCACGATAAACAAATTCACAAGGTTCAAGAGCACACGCAACCCAAATAACAGAAGCATAACACCGATATGACTGAAACCAACATCAGTCGCATCTATAAGCATATGCACTCAAAAAAGCCATGGCCCAAAGACTACACCAAAAGGCCCATTTAGCGCTAGCAGTTAGAACTTACACTTGTTCACTTGTAAGTTGTAAAGAACCAGCCGAAGGTTAGAGATCATATATACTCAACATTACTCACATACTTTCACCAGGATAATGTAATTTGATTTATTGTTTAACATTAAAAAAAGATTTCATCCATTCCAAAGAACAAGTCCTTATAAATTACAGTTTTCCCCAGATAGCATTATGAGATGTGCTCTGCCTGATCATGTAATAACCCCAGTATCAAGTAGGATGTATCTCGAAGATACCAATATGGTAGCGCAGCGGATGATGCAACAGAATCTGTACAGACTCTTATCTTATTAGCACTAAATTAATGTGTTAAAAAAGGGGCAGCACCCTCTGGTAAGGGAAGTTTCCGTTTGGATCAGCACATTCAGGGAGGGTAGGTTGCATAACGAAAATGGGGTATTATTTCCAATCTGGTAACTTCTCGAGTAGTTCCGGTATCGCCTGAAACAAATCTGCAACAAGGCCATAACCCGCAACCTGCAAGTTAAGAAATTGACTCAAGAATTCTGAGGTAGATATCCCAATCAGTAAGTATGCATACAGCCCGTTTTGGCGCAAAAATGTCGGAGAGAATTTTCTACTTGTTCAAAGTGATTGATCAAAACCAATCCAAGTTAGGTCTGGGGTTGACTAACCCGATTAATTTCAACTGGTCAAACATAATCCCTCTCCCTCCCTGTAATGCATTTTGACTTATGCACTTATCTAATCATTTTAGTTTGTTCAAAGAGAAATTAGCATGCAAACCTGAAAAATGGGTGCATCAGCATCTTTATTTATGGCCACAATAACCTTAGAGTCTCTCATTTCCGCTATATGTTGAATGGCACCAGAAACACCAAAAGCAATATACAGTTCCGGAGAAACTACTTTTCCAGTCTGACCAACCTGGAAAAGAACACAATTTAGTGTGCAGCTGAGCAGACAAAAGAGGGTCATTTGGAAGGGGAAAAGGGCTTGATTCATCATAAGAAAATCTTTATGCATATTTGTGGGAGTGAGGAAGGCAACTATTTTTTGATACACCAGGACACTCACATTAAACGTGCAAGGAGTTTAGGGCATCACTGCTACTCAAGAGAGACGAGGGATCTCATGAGTCATTACAAACATCATGAATAAAAGCAACTGAAGTTTGGCCAACAGCTGCAAATTATTAATAAATTAGCTAAGCAATCAGGGCAAAAGCTTTATAAAGGCACAAACTGCTTAAAGAAGTGCCAATGTAATTCAGTACCTGGAGGTCATTTGGGACAAAGCCAGCATCAACTAGGAAATAGAATCACAACTATTAGTTAAATTTATTCTCGAAACTCAGAGACCTTTTCTTCAAAAAGTACATTCAGAATTCGAAAGGAAATATAGGAAAACATAAACATGAAAACAAAGACTTCTATTCATAAATTTATGGAAAATGTTGACTGGTGAACATTAAACTGTCTCCCAAAAAGAGATGCAGCAATGTTGAAAAGACAATTATCTATTCAGCAAACATACTTGGCAGGACCAAATACATGATAGTTACCTAGTAGTGTAGTAATCAATGATCAATAAGATGAATATGTAGTCAATACAAAAAAAAAAGGTCAGTTCAGGGTAAAATCTGAAAAATAATCCAAGGGATGTGAAGTTAAAGCTCAAGGACATTCTGACTTTGTAGACCATGGAAAAGGAGGCAATAGTTTGTACACCATATTAGTGCTACTGCTAACAATATTTCTTTTTTCAAATAGTTAGTGCGGAAATCATTTTTGTAGATAGTAAGCTTCCGTAATATGCTCTTCTCTGAGAAGAGACATTCCAGAATCACAAAGCTCTGTCTCGAGTTAAATATACGTTGAAAGAAGAGAGACAAAATTGCATACTGTTATATATGTGCAGTTATCCTCACTGATGAGTCACGTAAAGCACATAACTGATATGATTTCCAGCATGTGATGTACCAGTAAGTATAGCAGTAAAAGTGATTATACCTACGGACTTGGGCTAGATGCATAATTAACCATCACCTATATTTCCCATCCCACAACAAAACAATCCTTAAGGGTCACAAACTACTGCAAAATGCCATTCTTCAAGTTTTAGAATCCATGAGAAGAAAAAAAGTAAAGTACCCCTCGATGTTAGCCTGTGCAAGGCAAGATATGCAAACAGTGTTGTTTCAGCTGCCAGAAAGCACATTCCTGCTGCACCAAGTTTTTCAGCAAGCTTCTCCAATAACTTGAAGTTCTCGGCACTTTTCAGTCCCCGCCCACCAGTCAAAACAACACGTGCATTTCCAAGATCGGGCCGTGTTGTATCCTGTGTTGTATGGCTCGGCCATCTAGACTTCCCTTTGATGTCTACATATGCAAAAAATTGTCAACCTTTATCAAGCGATTGTCTACCTTTATCAAGTTGAGGAATACTAACTACATAACCGTACCCTTGACTCTCAAATGCTTCCATATACGAGTCATGATGTACTCTTTAATAATGCAAAATGAACAGATATATAACATAGGGACAATTCCTTTCTGAGATTGTCCAAAATCAAATTTATTTTGTTACTAAAATATTTTAAGAAGCATATGGAATAAAAACAAGTTAGGAACCAAAATTAACATCACATGCAAAAATATCGTACAACTGTTTAAGTTTTAAAAGGTAATTGCTTCATTTTAGCATCAAGCATACACATATCCAGTGTGCATTTAAACAAAAATCATTTTCAGGAGTAAATAACATATGCCAACACTGTGGAAGACGTGCTTATCCTGATGATTGCAGGTAATATATACATATCAACTGACACTCGTTGAGGCTAACATTTGAGATCAAAGAATTCAGAATGATCCAGGTAATCCAGAAATCGGAATGTTACAAACCCACATAACCAAACCAAATTGACAGGGGCCTTTGTTGATTGAACAACATTACTATCAGGATGCTTCCACAACATATTTTGTTCCTCTTAACTCCTTAAATGACTACCAATACATCATCAGATGCATACCAACAATATTTAGTGAAGACCAAAGCTTTTCCACTATAAAATTAAGATGCTGATTTTTCCAAAAAAAACAAAAAAACAAAAAAACAAAAACAAAAACCAAGAAGCTGACATTCAATAAGATTCAAAGATGCCAAATCAAAACCAATTGTCCATAAAAAAAGCATGTGAAATGTGCTTCCATGAAAGAGCAAAACAGACCTTCATTAAAGGTCGAGATATCAACCTGTGAAATAGGTGCCGCTGAAGATTGTGGATCTCCCAAATTAACTGGCAACGGAAATGATGTAGGCCTTATGGTTATCATACAAGGATCCTGGCCATTGTATTTGACTGTAGATAATGCATTTCCAGCATATATTGGTCTGGGAAGAAACAAAATAAACATATGAGACAAGCAACTTTTAGTTCCTAAACCTGTAATGTTTACAATTTGCATTAAAAAAGAAAGAAAGAAATTAGATGAAATTTGTTAGTTATGGATGTCTGTTTACATTATATTAGGTTAACTGATACTTGTATGGTATTTCGTTTTACCCACAAATCCCCACCTGCCTAAACCCCCACCACACCCCCCTTCTCACAAAAAAAAAAAAAACAACGAAAGAAAAAAAACACTGGAGCACGATTTAAACTCTATTAAAACAAGAAGTAAGGTAACTATTCTTATTGATAATACTTCTGAAAAGGGATATTTACCTGAATTCCCTCCATCTCAATTTCTCTCCAACTTGTCTATCTCTCCCATTAATCTAGCCAACCACTCTCTCTACTTCCAAAAGGATCCACCTAAAGCATCACTCAGTGTTGATGGGTGATGTCATTCCCACCACCCCCACTAATGTAAAGTTCACTTTAAACTTGTCGCAAAGAGAGAAAGGAAGGGTGACTCTCTCTCAATTTCAATCTCCCTTTGCCTCCCAAGCCTCGTGCTTTCCTGTCTTTTAGCATCCATCTTTTTCCCTCATCTATCATGGTTTTACTTCTTTGAAATGCAAAAGTCTTAAATTAGAATGTGTTCTTTGGAATTTAGAGAACATGTTGCACTTCATTCATTGACTCATACATCAACGACAATCTAAAGACCTCAGATTATACAAACATATTTAAGTTCCACTTTTTGGGGAACCTCTTCAGGTTGCATGTGATCTATAAATGCACATGTCATGAACACACACACACACACATGTACACATCAATGTATATGTATATCTACACACACACACACACACACACATATATATTTGGTCATGAACAAATTATTTAATTATAACTACAGGCTACAAACTAGCCAAATAACTTCTTACTTAGAGATATAAAAAATCGCAAATGGAGAGTTCACTTAGCAATGAACTTGAGATTGTTTTTTGAAGGGGAATAAACTTGAGATTGTCCTCAAGGAAAGTTGAATATGTGAATCTTACCTTAATCAAGAAAAAAAGGTCAGTTTCTGTGTTAGTATTAGTCACTTTGTCCTTATGGCTTATCAGATTTTTTGGTTTTAAAATTAACAATAATATGTGATTTTTTTTTGAAAAGAATGTGAATTATTTATAGCATAAAAGAGACCTATCTTCAATTTGTTCCCATGATAGGGAACATTCAAATGTGGAAGTGTCACAACATGCATCACGTTTGATGATCTCGTGTTCCAAATTTTGAAATGCCAAGAAATTATGCCAAATTTTACAAAAACCATAATTGTAGCCATCTTAAAATCTTCAAAAGAATGTAAAAAAAAAAAAAAAAAGACACTCAAACTTATATGAATGAATAGACACTTTTCCAGGTACAACATATCCATGCATGATTGTAGCACATTGTTAGGAAATAAACTTAGATATATGTTAAGTCTTAAATAGGTGGGTGTTCTTCTTAGTCTTTGTTCTTTTTAGTAGGCAAGTTATTGTCTTTTATTTTAGTCCTAGTTATTTTTAGTAGGCAAGTTATTGCGGTTTTCTTGTATGATTAAGCCCTTTCTCTATATAAAGAGAGCCAAGGCCTCATTTCCTTAATAACAAAAATCATCTAGTTTATTTTTCTCAACATGATATCAAAGCAAGCTTTCCTGGTAAGTTAAGACTCCACACATGCATTGAAGAAGGAGATCTCCATCATTTCAAGCTCTGCATTGACTTTTTCACCTTCTTTTGGTGACCTTATACACTCTCAAAGAAATTGAGTGCCTTATGTTGAGTCACGGAGTGTAAGAGCAACAGCATTGACTTGAATTGAGGGGACGCATGGAACATTGGAACCCTCTATCATGCTGGGGAATGCCAAGGTCAATTGCTTGGCTCTCGAGTGTAGAAAAGACGCACAGAGATTGCTCTCAACCTTTTAGAAAGAAGCGATGCCAGATTCGAATTTCCATGCTACCTGAGGAAGTGCCTGAGACGAGAGATACAACTAAAAAGAAGAAATGGGAGGAGAATTATTTGGTCCAAGTCTTCACCCTCTGACCTTGACTTGAGAGGGCGTGTTAGAATTTAAAGAATAATAATAGTAAATGCTATGTGGGCAGTCCACGTGGCACCTTGGCCATGTGGGCAGTCCACGTCGCACCTTGGCCATGTGGACTGCCCACGTGGCATCAAGTTATCATAGGCATCGGCGACAAGGTCTTAGGGTTTCTTGGCTTGCATGCCAAGTTAATTTTTGAGCCAATTGTAGCTAATTTTGTTAATGTTATTTTCTGTTTTCCATTTTTAGGCAATTACAATTTATTAGTCCATTTTCCTTTTATTGGAAGAATTGTTCTCTTTAAAAGGAGAGAAAGCTCTTCATTTTCCTTTTGAGTCAATAATATCTTCTATTATTTCTCAAGACTCCTCTCCTCTCTCCCATTCTCCATTCCAACTTCTCTTCACCTCTCACGTTGACAACTTTCTCTCTCGTCTCTTCCACGTGATTTAGCTCTAACATAGTATCAAAGCTACTGATCTTTGAAGGTTAGCTCTGAGAAGAGAGAAATCCTAAAGGGGGGAGAGCCCTTCGACAACGTCGTCGACCTCCAGCGAACCATTGGAGCGCCATTCTCCTCTCCCAAGTTGTAACGACTCGATTCTCGAGTCCCTACGAGACACAAGAATCGGACCGACTCGACTAATCCCAAGACCTAGTCGTCCAACGAGGAAGTAACCAAAAGAGTAGTAAAATAAACCACATTCAGCATGAATATAACTAGCAGTAATAAAATACAGCAGTAAGAAAAGGAACTACTACAGTATACACCACCACAACAGTAGAACAACAAATATGTACATAACATGAAGCTTACAATAAAGAAGTACAATGAATAACAGGGAAACTACTCACTATAATGGAAGAAAAGTATAAAAAGAACTGCGGGTAACTCTACAGGACCTTACTAGGCCTAGCGTCCTCTGCAGCCGCTGACCCTGGCTGCTCAACACCTGGTCCTGAAAAGTAACGAGTGTAACACGTCAGCGAAACACTGAGTAGAGTAGCAACTAAAAGCTAAAGAAACAATAGAGTGTACAGTAGCTGTTATATTGTTACTTTATTTACGTCTTTCTATTATTTCACGATTTATTTATTTCTCAGATCCTTCACTCGATCTCGAATGTTCCTCGTGGGAACAATCTTGATTGCAGTCTTTTCCGAAAAGTAGAAGTAACACGTGGTGCTCTCTTGGCCGGGAGAGTCCCCTGTGGTGGTCCTACCCTCAGTCAATCACCCCAAGGTCGCTGACAGATGTAACGGTGACTACGGCACGTGCGATAAGCGCACGGGTAGCTACCCCGCACTGGCACGCGGTCATTCATTTCCGTTAACGGGTGCGCTCAAAACACAGCACGGAACCAGTATAGGGCATAGCCCTCTCAGTAACAGGGGTCCAACCCCTCCACAGTCCGCGCACCTTCGCCTGACTACCCTGGTTTGCCCAGTGGGCCTAACAAGTTGGTGTAGGAGGCTAGCAGAACCCCGGGGCCCGTGGGGTAGCTAGTGCTCTCCCTACACTAGTAGCTCTCCTTGGTACTGCATACGCGAGGGTCAGCAAGTCGGTGTACAGTGGCCAAACCCACCGTGGTCACAACCTGAGGGCGGAAAGCTCCCCTCTACACTAAGAGGTAATGTGTGCTCTCTTTGGTACCACGTACCCAAGAGAGAACACACTTCCACGTTTCACTTTCTCAGTTCCATTCTATTCTCTTTCCAGGAGTTCTACTCCTAATTCCCCGTAGGATTCATGTTCTTTTCGTTTCGCCATTTAGGTTTCACCATTCCAGTTTTACGTTCATACAACCCATGTTCTCAATCATATTTATTTATTCATAGCAGGCAGCTGTTAATCAATTTACAGGAAGCTATTATTGCCTCTCTACTTTCCAAGACTGCAATATTTATATATTTCACTAGTTTTTCAGTCCTAGGATTCATGTCATATCCTAGGATCTATCATTCAATCAAGTTTCTCAGTCCTAAGGTTCATGCAATACCTTAGGATCTATCATTCAATCTAGTTTCTTAGTCCTAAGGTTCATGCAATGCCCTAGACTCTATGAATTGTTCCATAATTGTAACAAATTTTGTTAAATAAATTAAAAGTCACTCTACCAGCTACAATAGGAGTATTGGGGGCATGGTCGGCAATCTCGCGCGCCTCCGCAACCCCTAAGACTGCAACGGAACGGGGTCCTAACACAAGAATCAATCCCAAGGAGTTTCTCAGAACGGTATACAATTACAGTAAACGGGTAGAGGAATTTATTCTGGAAAGAACGCAACTCGAAATGCGGAAAACGGACTCCGAACGAACCCTAAACGGGCCAAAAATGACGAGTCTGTCCAAAATCAGACGTCTAGAACTTCTTCCAGATGTCTTAAAACGTCAATCATGCCATACCTTCTTCTGCGTAGTCCTTCAGACGTCCAGAAGCTCGTTGGATCGTCTGAAGTCAGTTTCCAGACGTCCGATGGTCACCCCGGATGTCTGGAGGAACTCTCCGTTGTCTGGTACTGCGGCCAGACGTCTGATTCACGTGGGATGGCGAGCCCTCATGCCCTCCCGAGTGCAACCTGCGCACACACACTCCTGCTCTCAGCACGACGAAGCACAGACGAAGTCGCGGCGGACGGCTGCATGGTCGTACACGCGAAAAAGGAAGGAGATAGAAATATTGTACCTGTTAGACGTCTGGATCTTCCTCCAGACGTCCTACACGTCGTCCGGACGTAAGTCCAGACGTCTGATTCTGGGAAATTTTCCCAGAATCAGGACCCGGTTCGTCCTCCGCCCGAGACGCACGGCCGCGCCTCGCCGCGTCCGCCTGCTGCCCGAGCTGCAGTAGCCCCTCCGCGACAACCCACGCCCGCTGCTCCTCCGCCGGCCGGCTCTAGCTGCCCTGGCAAGCTCGCACCTCGCGGTCTAGCCTTCTTCTTCCTCCCGCAACACTCCTCCCTCCAACACGCTCGCTGCAGCCGCTGCTGCCGCACCCACTTGCTCGCTCGGGCTGGCAGAGAAAAGGAGAAAGAGAAGGCGGTGGAGTGAGGTTTAGGGAGAGGGAGGTGCTATATAAAGGCAGCGCGGGGAGAGAGAAAAGAGAAGCGGGGAGAGAGGGAGCAGAATGAAGGCGGCGGGTTCAGTCTGCTCGTGCAGGCGCGCAGACGCGAACCCGTAGGTCAAAAAAATTTAATACCAGACGTCTGGGAAGGGTTCCAGACGTCTGGGCCACTTCCCAGACATCTTAACTGCGTCAGATGCTATGTTCGTAACACAAGTCATGCATCTCCTCTCCAAAATTTCTCCTCTGTTGCAACATCACCACATTTCACGTCCAACCACGTTGCCACCACCTTGGGTGGCTTGTTGCTCGTCATCGCCAGATCTTCATCGGCCTCTAGAGTCCTGTTTTTGCTAGTGTGCCCCTCTAGAGTCCTATTTTTTCTAATCTTGTTCTTTTGTGTGAATGTGTGAGAGAAGCAAAGAAGACATTGTGGATTCTTCCCTACCAGGAAGGGTGACGTAATAAATTGTAGAATAGAATATAAACAATCTCACAAAAAATTCAATCACACGAGTACCCAATAATTTTTAGGTGGAAACCCAAACCGGGTGAAAACCACCACCTAACCCTTTTGAGTTAGGATTTTCCGATCAACCAAGTTGATCAAATCCACTAAACGAATCACTTTAAACGAGGGTGATTCAACCTTAATTACAACCACGCGGTAGCGTTCCTCAACCCCTTCTCTTCACAAGAAGGATTTTGTCCCATGAAGGAGACGGGAATTCGCAAAGCGAATACCCAACCAAATAATAAAGATAACAAATAATCCTATAGAGCCAACAAAGTAATTTTAAACCTAGCTTCTATAGGAATTAGGAAACTCCCCTTTGCAAGGAGTGCGTCGAATTGATGACGAGGGTGCGTGAGCCACGCGACGGCGCAATGTCGCTCTTCGTGAACTACGGCGGGAGAGCGGGTGCGCAAAGGGAATTTAGCTCTCTGGATGATGGAACTTAAGCTTGGAGAGCAAGAGCTTTTCTTGGACACAAAAGAGTAGAAAGTATGTTGCTTAGGTGTATTTTGGTGTGCAAAGGCTCCCCTTTATTTATAGAGGCCTTAGGAAGGCTTAGGAAAGCTTCCATAGCCGTTGGGTGCAAAGTCCAAGAGAATCAGGCCGAAATAAGGGACAATGATTGCATTGACAGGGTAATCAGACGTCTCATTCTGGCATTAGACGTCTGGAAGACCACTTTAAGATGTCTAAAAATAGGGTTAGACGTCTGATTTTGGGCGGGTCTCTTCCTGACTTGAATCAGATCTAAACAGGGTTCTAGCGCAAGTCCATCAGACGACATACAGGACGTTTGGCACTATGTCTAGACGTCTGGAAACTTACTTTTTCGTGGGAATGGATTTCCAAGAGAGTGCAACAGGTAGAAAATCTCTGAGAAGATCAGACGTCTGGAAAGGCTTAAGGACGTCTGATAAGGCTCTAACGGTCATATCTTTGAGTGTGTGCTAAGACAGCTAATGGTTCACTAATTGGACGTCTGGCAAAGTCATCAGACGTCTCCTAAGATGTTTGGTCTAAGGTCTGGACATCTGATTTCATCAGATAGAACAACAAATCCAGCCTAAATGTTTATCGGACGTCTGAATCAACAGTCAGACGTCTTAAAACACATCATCAGACGTCTGATCTTGGAATTAGACGTCTGGAAATGCTGTTTGAACCATATATTGGTTTTCTAAGTTCTATACAGAAAATCGAAGTGTCCTAGGGTTGTGCCGGTGTTCCTATGACTACTGTTAGAGTACTTTGAGGCTCTTTAACATGAATCTAAGTAACAAAAATAAAGAGTAACAAAAGAAACGAAAAATACAACGAGTACAAGAGAAGGAAATCTATCCTATTCTTCATCTCCTTCCTTCTTCAATATATCGCTCCTCGCGAATCTCTTCTGTTCTCCATCAAGCTCCTCTAATCCGTCCTGGATGCGAGCTCGAACTTCGTCTAATCACGTCTCCATTTGCAATTGTCCTGAAATCTAAGACTCCAAGTGCAAATGTTAAATGACACGTGTTTTGTTATCATCAAAACAAATGATCGTGGTGCTCTAGCACCAACAGACATGGTATTGCCTACATTCCCAAAGAATAATTGTAGTCAAGTTGATTTTTCTCAACACATATAATTGTATATAATCTGCTAAAGAGACTCTGCTAAATGCAAACTTCTGGGTTTCCCTAAACCCTTATTTATAGTCACCATACTGCAGTTACAAAGTTGCAATGCATAATCTACTTAGAAGTAACATAGGTGGATAGAAGTGGAGAGGTGCTTTAGATATACTATATGATGACAAGATATTGTACGAAATTGATAATTGGTACATAGAAACAGTGAGGACCTACCATGTGACAGGTTTGAATGTTGTTTTGTCAATTATAGCCATGTGCAGGGGATCGTAAAAATGAAAATGCTAAGGTGGATGCATGATCATACAAAAAAAGATGATGTTTATAATGAGGCTAGTAGAGAGAAGGTTTTTGAGGCACCAACAGATGAAATGAAGCTATAAGATTTGGACATCAACAAATAAGGCTCATTGATAGCCAGATCACCAGTGTGAAAGGTTGAATATTGAGCATTATTTTTTTGAAACAGGAAGGTGTTGGTGCTAGAGCACCACGATCGTTTATTTTGATGATAACAAAACACGTGTCTTTTAACATTTTCTTTTGAGTCCTAGTTTTCAGATCAAATTGCAAATGGAGACAGGTGTTTAGACGAAGTTTGAGCTCTCATCCATGGTAAATGGGAGGAGCTTGACGGAGAACAGAGGAGCTTCACAAGGAGCGATAGCTTGAAGAAGGAAGGAGATGAAGAATATGATAGATTTTCTTTCCTTTGTACTATGTAATTTTGTTTCTTTTGTTGCTCTTTATTTTGTGTCTTAGATTTATGTTAAAGAGTCTTAAAGAACCTTAACAGTAGTCCTAGGAACACTTGCACAGGTCTAGGACACTTAGGTTTTCCGTACGTAGAGAACTTAGAAAACCAAAATAGGGTTCAGATAGGCTTATCATACGTTTAATCTGAAAATCAGACGTTTGATAATGACTTTTAAGACGTCTGACTGTTGACTCAGACGTTCGATAACATTTAGGCTGGACTTAATAGGTTCTGTCTGTTAGAATCAAACATCCAGACCTTAGTCCAGACGTCTTAGAAGGCATCTATTGCTTTTGCCAGATGTCCAATTAGTGGAACGTTGGCTGCCTGTATAAACGTTGAGGAATATGACTGTTAGCCTCGTATCAGATGTCCGTAGAGGACCCCAGATGTCTGATACATGACTGTTTTGCCTCAACTGACCCAAAATCTTCCTTCAGAGATTTTGTAGCCGTTAGACTCGTTGGGAATTCATTTCCAGAGAATAAATAAGTTTCGAGATGTCTAGACATCTAGCCAGACGTCCTATGTGTCGTCTGATGGACATATGCTAGATCCCTGTTTAGGTCTGATTCAGGACAGGAAGGAAACTCGTCTAGAATCAGACGTCTGACTTAGTTCCTAGACGTCTTAAACAGGTTTTCCAGACATCTGATGCCAGGACCAGACGTCTGATGACCCTGTCAGAATCATAATTGATCCTGATTTCGGCCTGATTTTCTTTGGATTTGCACCCAACGGCTCTGGAAGCCTTCCAAGGTCTTCCAAAGCCTTCCTAGGCCCCCTATAAATAGAGGAGGACCCCTTGGCTTGAAAAGCACACCTAGATACACCAAGACACACTAAGCAAACCACTTTCCACATCATTTGTGTCTAAGAGAAGTAGTTGAAGCTCTAGCTCTCCAAGCATCTGTTTCATATCTAGAGAGCTTCATCCCTTTGCGCACCCGCTCTCCCTCCGCGATTACGAGAGCGAGAAAGTGCTGCTGGGTGGTTCACGCACCCACGGTCGTCACTTCGACGTACTTCTACCAAAGGGAAGTTTCCTAACTCCTATAGAAGCTAGGATTAAATATTTGAGGCTTTATAGGATTGTTGTAGTTTATATTGCCTTTGGTTGGGTATTCGCTTTGCGAATTCCCGTCTCCTTCGCGAGACAAATTCCTTCTTGTGAAGAGAATGAGTGTTGGGGTATACTACCCTCGGTCTAAGTAGTGTGGTTTGTAATTGTGGTTCAGTCACCCTCGTTTAGGTGACTGGGTTTAGTGGATTTGATCGACTAGGTCGATCGGGAAATCCTAATTTGAGAGGGTTAGGTGGTGGTTTTCACCTGGTTTGGGTTTTCACCTAAAAATCATTTTTGCATTGTGTGATTGTGCTTTTGTGAGATTGTTTTTATTCTATTTCCGCATTTTTTACATCACGCACATCTCACCCCCTCCAAGTAGGGAATTTCAATTGGTATCAGAGCAGATTTTCGCTTTCTAGGAGTAATTTTTGTGCAGAATTAATTAATTTTTTATTATCATGTACATTCAGGTTAAAGAAGAAAACTCTGCCATGCTCATTCTAGACATGGAAGAAAATCCCCCACATCCACTTCGCATTCATGTAAGGGGGGATATAGGATATATGGGGACAAAAGAGCCAGCTTAAGATGCAGGGAGTATTTGAAAAGACTGTCCTTGGACGAACCTAATAAATTTCTGAGGTTCGGATATCTTGATTACATCTGTGTTGAGAGTATTGTGTGGTTATTTAGTGCCACATTGGAAAGTGTGCACCTTGTGTGTGTGTGATGGCCTATAAATAGGCATGTACTCCTCCCATTTATTTTTGAGAAGAAACAAAGAGAAACACGCCCTATCGGAGCTTCTCCCGTGGTTTTCTCCCCGCTCCTCGTGAGTGGAGTTTTCACATAAATCCAAGTATTTCATGATTATTTTATATGCTTTAATATTATTACTTCCGCATTGTTTAGATCTTTTAACCATCTGTGATGGGTGAAACATTTAAAAGAGCTGCAGCTTGAAGTATATTTTTTCCAAATGAACTTGAAGCAGATACCATATGAATGTGTAGAATTTCACTAGTCAAATGAACCAGTAATGACCCAAGCAGCAAGCACAGAGCCAATTATGTGTCAAATAATTAAGGTTTTGTTTGCCCTGAAAAGGATCAAACAACTAAAGTTCCAGAGTTATTTTGGTGAAAGGTTTCATGATAGAATATTAATAAAAAAAGTCAAAAAGTGATTCTTTTAAATGGATTAGCAATGGATAGATAGAACTATGCTCAATGACCACCACCGTGGACAGTTGATGATCATCAATGTAGGCAGTTGTTGGCATGGCCAACCTATGAAAACAAATGGGCATGGTAGGAGGGGCTTTTTGAAGCATACCGTTTGAGATAAAAAACTCATTTCAAAGACACGCTTGAAACAAAAACTGATGCCACAAACATACATTTTCATATGATCTACTGCAGAAATACCGCCAGGTCTCTGCATCTTTTAATGAAAAATTCTAATTAGTTCCTCAAATATGAAGGCAGTGGAATAAGCAGCCGAAGTCGAAGACTTGGAGACACATGCAATTTGGTTTCATTGAGAACCAAGGTCACAATTCCAGTGAGGAGGCAATGATGCATTAAATAATTCCAATGCAAGGGTCACAGAGTCCAGCACAAGCACAAGCATGCTGCCAAAGCCCAAAGGAACCTAAGCGAGTTGCCAAGGTGCAGACTCAAAACATATTGTTTTTATTATTGGAAGTTATACAGGGCATTTATTATTCTGGTAGATCTAACCAAGTTCCCTTCCTACTCCCTTTTCACTCCCACATCCCATCTTCATGATGTAGGAAGGGAAGTTATCCATTGAAGATCTAGATCTACCAGAATAAGATCAACTTCTCTTCATAATAAAGATATTCTCCTAGCTGCTTAGGAGGGGCTGATTGATGACGAGGTTGTGAGGGGCAAGATGGGCGTCGGAAACTAATAGATGATGTTTGCTTTGCAAGGGGGAAGATGAAGACGTCGATCACCTCTTCTTTGCCTATCCTTTCGTAATGCAGATTTGGAGGCAATTTAATTTTGGTTCCATCCTATACTTGAAGGGAGCTCCTGGAGCTCCTTCAAGAGAGGAGGACAACAAATGGGGATGAATGCTTTCCGATCCATGATGGAGAAAGCTAAGGTCTTGGCGGTGCTTTGGGGCATCAGGTTAGAAGGAATGTGGTGGTCTTCAAGGGGCAGTGTCCTTTTCTCGAGTCATTTCCACTCCTTCCTCTTTTATGCATTTTTGGGAAAACAATTTGTAAATGTGTGACCACTTTTCCTCTTAGGCCCCTGATTAATACAATTGGGTGGTTATCAACCTGACCCTTCCTCTTTTAAAAAAAAAATATATAGAGATGTCCAATGCCTTCTTTTGGTGCCCATTTATTATATGGTGCCATTAATTTAGGTATAAAAGATGTTTTCCACTCAAATTAGGACAGATTTTTCTTTCCCCTAACGATGAGATATAAAGGCAACTGCTCAACCACCAAATTATTGACGCCTTGGTTGTTGCATTGACTTTGCCCGGGCAATTGCAAATTGAGCTGTTGAAGCAAATTATACAAGCTCAACTGAAGATCCCAACCTGCAAAATCATAAAAGACAAGGTTCTCAAAGGCAGTCTCACTGGTTTCACTCGTGGATGGAATTCTCAGACAGCAGGGAAGGCTATGTGTTCCCACAGTGATCAAATAACGGGGGAGTTTCTACTGGAGCCCGCAAGATTGACTATCCTGGACAATATAAAGAGTCTAAAAGATCTGAGAAAAAGTTTCCAGTGGGATAATACAGAGATTGATGCAGTCCTTGCAGTCATCCCACAAGCCTTAAATGGATGTGATAGAGCATTTTAGTAATTTTTCTCACAGGAGTGCCGAAACGCCCAGAGGGCACGGCACGACAACATATGAGTGAGTAATTGTGAACATTTTTGTCAAGGTATACACATTAACTGGCAATCGACATCACTTAGAGTTTAACTCAGTTGGCAAATCTGCAATCTCTTAAAGATGCTAGCTTCATCTAGAGAAAAGACTTTCCTTTGGCTTCTTCAAAGAAAAAAGCTGGTGCCTCCAAATACGGAGAGAGGTGGTTTGACACTGTGGAAGACCACTGTACTTCCAGTGTGGGGAAGTTAGTGTACATTCAATGTTTATTCTTTTATCCTTCTCATCTCAAATCAATGTAGGCACAATAAGAAAATTTCGAAGTAAACCTACAAAGCAAGGCCATCTTCTGCAAGTCCTCCAAATTGGGATGAAAAGGTCCTCCAACAACTCTATTTCCATCCCCACAAAAAAAATAAAAGGCATCTGTCTTAGTGAGATTGTCAGTTGAGTTGGGGAAGCATCACAGGAGCATCTATTCCCCCAAGTGTGATGGTGTGAGCACTATGCCCTATATATGCACTAGTTCACTGCGACGTTTGGGGACCCACATGAATGCAAACTACAAGATGCAGTATTTGTGGACGATTATAGCTGTTTTACCTAAGGTTTCCTGATGAAGGCCAAGTCATAGATTTCACAGATTATCCAGAGATTCTTTGCTGAGGTACAAATGTAGTATTCTACCACAGTCAGAGTTTTCTGGAGCAATAATGCTCTGGAATTTGTTCAGAGGGAGATGCAGTTCTTTAGTGCCCATGGGACCATATCACCAAACGTCTAGTGCTTACACAACTTAGCAAAATAGTGTGGTTGAGCACAAGTTGAGGCATCATTTTAATATTGCACGTACACTGATGATCCACATGAAAGTACCTAGACAATTCTAGGGTGATGCTATTCTCACTACTGCATACCCAATCAACAAGATTCCCTCTTAAGTGCTCCATGGGCGCATCACATATCAAGTACTGCATCCTGAGTGTGACAGGCCTTTTGCCTTACCTCTGCGAGTATTCAGGAGTACATGTTTTGTTCAAGTGTAGGGTAGCCAAGATAAGTTTTTGCCACGTGCCATGAAGTGCATATTTTTGGGCTACTCACGGATCCAAAAAGGCTACAGATGCTATGACCCTGTGCATAGGCATTATATAGTAACTGCAGATGTAACAATCTTTGAGAAGGTACCTTATTATTTTAAGGAGAGCTCTAGTATAGAGTTGGCTTCCAAGGAGACTTAGGTTTACCATCGTAGATCAGCTACTACTGCCCCTCCAGATTCCTCTCTAGCTACACTGACAGTAAATCCAAAGTTGTCAGACCTTGGTGATGACAGGCCTGTAGCCGTACAGAGACCCAATAGATCTTGCACACTGCATCCTATGTCTCATTACACTGGGATCTACCACCTGGAAGGGGAGACTAGATAGTTTCCCTCTACTATCACCATTGCAATTATTCCTAGAGACTACAGTCAGGCTTCCCAAGATCCTAGATGGCATGCTTCTTTGGACGAGGTGATGCAAGCACTTGAGTCTGGAGTGAAACAACCCGTCACCATTTGGTCATTTAAGACATCTGGGAAGTTCACTAGACATCTGTCCAGACGTCTGGAAGGACCAACGGACGTCTGGAAATACTTTTCCGCGCGTACCATACGAATGCCATGCCTTCTCCTTCACCACACCTCACCGTGCATCCCCTGCAATGCCATTCCACACCATCCCTAGCCAGCTCGTTCCCCTCACCTCCTCTTCCTTTATAAGCCGGTCTCCTCCTCCTCTTCGTTGCACCCATCGTAGCAATACGAGAGAGAGAGAAGAGGGCGAGGGTGAGAGCGAGTGAGGCGGGGGGGGAAGCCAGAGCGAGTTTGAACGCGAGGGCGGAAGGTGCTGCACTGCTTTGCTGCAGCGGCTGCAGGAGGGGGGAGCCAGAGCGAGTCTGAACGCGAGGCCGGAGGGTGTTGCGCTGCCTGCTGCAGCGGCTGCAGGCGAGGGAGCCCGAGCGGTTCTGCGGGAGTCATTTTTCCGCGGAATCAGACATCCGAGGAGACACCCAGACGTCTTATCGGATGACCAAAGGTAGAGTAAGATGTCTGGTAGAGATCTACTTTCCGTATTTCTCTTTGACAGAGTCCTGACAGTGTACGTTTATGTGTCAAAAGGTGGAGGGCTGTCTGAGGCAGTTTCAGACGTTTGAGGACACTCCCAGAAGTCTGACGGAACCCTTGGACAATGGAATTGTGTTCCAGACGTCTGATAGCATCACACCGAAAAAGGTATCCCTGAGAACTGTTCTAAGACGTCTGGGATCTTTCCCAGACGTCTGATTTCTATCTGACAGCGTGTTTTTGGGGCCGTGCAAGGCCCTAATGTTATCGATTTTCCACAAACAAAACATCTCTGTTTTCCATACGAGTTCCCCTATTTAATGATACCTTGTTTGTATCATTCTGAACCTTTTGGCCTGTCGATCCATATTTTAGGTCTCCAGCCCATCAGGTATACGGGACTTGCGGGGACAACGGGAGCTACTGTACGAGCCCCCATTCCTCCCGGTTGCCCAGGTAGAGTGGTTATAATTATAGAACTCTAAATTTATAAATGTAAGAAAGTAATCCTAGGACTTAAGAAGAACCCTAGGAAGAGGTAAAACTCTAGAATATATGCTTGAACCCTAGGCCATGGCATGAACCCTAAGGCTAGAGGGAAATATACGTGAATGATTGGGTAATCAAAAGCTACCTGTGTTATCTAAAATTGGAACCATGCTATGATAAGATTGGAAACTGTAATGCTTGTTTCGTACATTCCGACCTGGAAGGAAACTCATGTGCGAACCCTACGGGGAATGTAGACCAGAATACTATAGAACGGAGAATCGGATGATTCTGGAAAATGCTGCCCATGGGCAGCCGTTAAGGGAAGTGAGTTGACCATCATGTACATAGTACTGAAGAGAGAAACTACCCCTTGAGTGTAGAGGGGAGCTTTCCGCCCTTGGGTTGGGACCCAGGGTGGGTTTGGCCACTCTACGTCACTCTTACTGGCTTTTGTGTATGTGGTACCGAGGTGAGTTACTTAGTGTAGGGGGGAGCTAGCCGCCCCAGGGGGCCCGGGGTTAGGTATGGCCACCCTACACCGACTCTTGTTAGCCTGTTGGACAAACCGTGATAGTTAGACGAGGGTACGTGGACTGAGAAGGGGCGAGACCCCTGTTCTATTCTGAGAGGGCAAGGCCCTATACTGTTCCACACTGTACGTTGAGGCGCACTGACGTGCCGTAGTGCGTGTGTGTTAAGAGGTGTCGTTATAGTTGCACTTGATACGTCGATTTTAAAAGAAGTAAACGGAGGTGAGTCCGAGTGTCGGTCTCAGGGAGGCGTCGAAATCGGATTTTGTTTCTCACTTGTTGTCACGAAAAAGGCGGAGTTTTGCTTGCGAAAGAGACGGTTTTGAAAGGCAAGAGCGAGAGAGAGAGTTTAGGGTTAGAAAGCTCTTAGTTTTGATCATGCACTTTAAACAGAAATTAAAATGGCGACTGAACGGAAAATAATTTCATTAAACATGCATTCATAGTTCATGGTTTACAACATTAAATACATGCTCCAACAAAAGTAAATGAAAGCTTAAAAGAGAGCGAGAGAGAGGTAGAGAGAGAGTGGAGAGCGACGAGGCAGCCACGGTAGTGGAGGAGGCTCCGTCGGCGGCTCGTCGTCTCCGGCGATTACAAGGGTGCCTTAAGCTAGCCAGGAGAGGAGTGGAGTAGTTGCAAGTGGGAGAGTATGCATTGAATGGTGGTAGAAGGGGGTTTAAATAGAGTTAAGGGCTTCCTAAAAGAAGAATGGGCTTTAGCGACATCCAGAGCATCGCTAAAACTGCTTCTATAAATGTCGGTGAAGCCCTCCTGCCGCTGGTCAGCCGCCCGCCCCGGTCTTCTTCTTCAGGCGATCCGTGGCCGCTGAACGAGCGCCGTCCGATCGAAGATCGGACGGCTGAGAGCCTTCTGCACCCGCGCTCAGATCGCGCCTCGGGCACGCGTGTGCGCGCGTGTTTCCGCCCGGCGTGCACACGCGCATGGGCGCTCGGGAGCTGCCGTCGCGCCGCGTGGCGAGATCCTGGCCGCCTGCTGCTGATTGGGCGGCCCAATTTGTCCGCGCTCGTCGCTGGCCTTCAATTTCTACTCTGCGCGGCTCGAACGCGCGTCGCTGCGATGCGGGCGTGCGCGCTAACCGTTGCGTCACGCCCGCGCTTTGTCGCGGCGACCGCAGGCGAGCGTGCGGATCTCGGCCGTTCGATCGAAGATCAACGGCCGAGATCCGTCTTTGGCCGGCTTGAGGGTGTGCGAGCGGTGGGGGCGGGGCGACGTGGCACTCTCTGGGCCGTTGATCTCCAGATCAACGGTCAGAATTTCTTGGGCCCATTGTGGGAGCTCTGGATGTCGGATTTGGCCGATCTTGAGTCCATTGGACTCCGTTCGTCATTCTGAATCCATCTGTGCGGTCCGATTGCTCATCTGAGGCCTGCTTTGACAAATGCTTTACACAAATGGCCATTAACACAGTTTATAAGCAATCTTGGTACTTGATGCATGCAATGCTCCTATTCTACTTATGTTGTGCCTTTTATTCTAAAGATGGGCCATATTCAACCTAATTACTACCCCCTTGTGTGGTGTTATCATACCCCCATGCTTACTCCTTGCTAGTCCCTAGCAAGGTTTATTCTAGCCTTTATTTCCTTGGGGAGTTCAAGAAGTAATTGCTTAGGCACTTCGTTACTTGTCAATAAGAGGAAATATACGAAGATCTTAATCTACAAAGACTAAGCAGTGCTCGGGTGTCTGCCAAAATACGAATTGCCGGAATCCTTGCTTTGTATAACTATACATATGTATACGTGTATATATATATGTGTGTGTGTGTGTGTGTGTGTGTTTTTTTTAGAATTTTCGGAATTCAGTGTGGGTTGGTAACTTTTTACGACTACCCAACCCACCCAAAACTCGGTCAAAACCCTAAGTGCTAAGCATCTTGGCGTGAATTGTTGTGATAGACTCACTTAACGGTAATTGAGACAGACTTCGAGTTTCTACGCCTCTAGGTGACGGGAAAAGAAAATAAATTTTTGCCTGAAGGTGTATTTGTTCGATTGGTAGCTTTCTTCCTACGTTCATTTTACTTGGGGTCAACACAAGGATTTTCCAGTGTATATCTCCCCGGCTTGTACTACTTCCCAGCTTCTTCCTTAGGTGTTTTGGTCTTTTTTGTGTAATTATTGAGTTGGGCTTTGGACAACCGACCAATCGGCTATTACCCACGATCACTTGCCACCCATACTTGTGCGGTGAAGTGTGGTTTATGTTCTTTCTTTTTTTTTTTTTTCGTAGGTGGCTTCCCTGATCTCAAATGTACCTAGAGGCAGCGAAATGGAAATGGCCTGAGGCTGGGTTCTGGACAACCTGCCAATGGGCTGTTACCCACGACAACTTGCCAGCCATACCACCCTAGAGAGTTCATTAGCTACCCAATTTCTGTCAAAATCTCCAAGAAGTGAGTCTGTGCAAAAATGTGTGCAGATGCTTAGACTCAAAGTTTTCCTGAGTTAGAGGGTGAGTTGACAAGTCGTATACTTATTACCTTATTTAGTAGGTGGATTAGAATAGCTTAAAGTTGCAAGGATTCGCCGCTAAATCCATATTTTAACGGAACCAGGGCTGATTAAGCCTGAAGGCCTGAAAAGTCTAAGTGTTTAAGTTCCTTTTGTATTATTTCCCACTATTGACAAGTTTCTAATGCCTAAGTTTTCTTCCTAAATTCTTTTTTTTTTAAATTAATTTATTCATTCAGATTGATTAATTAAGCTCAGGATTATGCAATTTACCATCCCCCCATGCTTAAGTTGGACAATGTCCTCATTGGCAGATGCATGGATGCACAATGGTTCAAAAAAATAGTACCTGAGTGACGTAAACTACCAGATTAGTCTGAATCCTCTGGGTTGCCTCCCAGGAAGCGCTGAGTTTAACGCCTCTAGTTGGGCGATGCTTGGTGTCAGCCCTCAACGAGGGTGACACTTTCCTTGGGGGGTACCTGGGCCAGAAAATGCTTCAATCTTTGACCATTGAATGTAAAGGTGTGCCCGGTGTTAAGATCCGCGATTTCAACTGCCCCATTGGAATAGGGCTTGACCACCCGAAATGGTCCTGTCCATTTGGACCTAAGTTTCCCTGGGAAGAGTTTCAGGCGTGCATCAAACAGCCAGACTTGTTGGTTCGGCTCAAAGGTTTTTCTATGAATGAGTCAGTCGTGGATGGCTTTCATTTTCTCCTTATATAGCCGACTATTGTCAAAGGCATCCCGACGAATTTCCTCTAGCTCAGATAATTGAAGCGTCCTTTGCGCACCGGCTAACTGGGGATCCATATTACATTGCTTGACAGCCCAGTAAGCCCGGTGTTCCAATTCGACAGGGAGATGGCAAGCTTTGCCAAAGACCAAGCGATAAGGTGACATGCCTATCGGGGTCTTAAAAGCGGTCCTGTATGCCCAACAAGACATCATCAAGTCGTGTGGACCAATCTTTCCTGTCAGGTCTCACAGTCTTCTGTAAAATGTTCTTGATTTCTCTGTTTGAGACCTCAGTCTGCCCATTTGTTTGTGGATGATACAGGGTGGAAATGCGGTGGTTTACCCCGTATTTTCTAAGTAGGACACGGAATTGGGAATGGATAAAATGGCTTCCACCATCACTGATCATGGCCTTGGGTATTCCAAATTGGGAAAAAATGTTCTTCTTCACAAAGTCCATGACCGTCTTGTGATCACATCGTCGAGTGGCGACGGCTTCAATCCATTTGGAAACATAGTCTACCGAGACCAAGATGTACTCGAAGCCGTTGGATGGTGGAAAGGGGCCCATAAAATCGATACCCCAAACGTCGAAGATTTCGACAATCAAAATGGGCTGAAGGGGCATCATATCTTTCTTGGTCATGGTCCCCAGTGTTTGGCATCGTGAGCAAGTCTTGGCAAAGATGTGTGCATCCTTAAATATGGACGGCCAATAAAATCCAGACTGCAAAACTTTTGCAGCTGTTTTCTTGCCAGAGAAATGGCCGCCACACGCTTGGTCATGACAAAAGGAAAGCACACTCTGAACTTCGTCTTCGGGGATGCACCTCCTGATGATCTGATCAGCATAGAGGCGAAACAGCATGGGATCATCTCAGAAATAGTGCTTGGCCTCAGCCAAGAACCTGTCCCATTGCTGTCTGGACCAACTGTACGGGGTTTGTCCTATAACCAGGTAGTTGACATAGTCAACATACCATGGCATTTTCTTGTCTTGCACGGCTAGGATGTGTTCATCAGGGAAGGTATCAGATAGAGGTAGGGAGGGTCCAATGTGGTCTGGATGAAGTCTTGACAGGTGGTCAGCCACCACATTTTTCGATCCAGCCTTGTCTCGGATTTCCAGGTCAAATTCCTGCAAAAGCAGGATCCATCTGTTGAGCCTGGGATTTGCGTCCTTTTTGGCCAGCAGGTGCCGGATGGCTGAATGGTCGGTGTAGATAGTCACGTGGGATCCCAGCAAGTATGATCGGAATTTTTCCAGTCCAAAGACTACAGCGAGCAACTCTTTTTCTGTGACCGTATAATTACGTTGGGCCTCATCCAACGTTTTGCTCGCGTAGTATATCACCACGGGCTTCTTGTCTTGCCTTTGTCCCAGGACAGCACCTATGGCAAAATCTGATGCGTCACACATAATCTCAAAATCCTGGGACCAGTCTGGGGGTTGAAGTACAGGTGTCGTGGAGACTAAGTCCCGGAGGGTGTGATAAGCCTGGATGCAATTAGGAGACATGTGGAACGTGGTGTCGTTGGCTAGAAGGTCGGTCAAGGGTTTGGAACGTTTAGAAAAGTCTTTGATGAACCTTCGGTAGAAGCCAACATGTCCTAGGAAAGAGCGAATCTGCCGGACCGAACTAGGTGGAGGAAGTTTGGAAATTAAATCAACCTTAGCTCGATCTACCTCGATGCCCCTATGCGAAACGATGTGTCTGAGGACAATTCCTTCTTAAACCATAAAATGGCTCTTTTCCCAACTTAACACCAAATTAACATCGATACATCGTTTCAGGATTTTCTCCAAGTTGCTCAAACAATGGTCGAATGAATTCCCAAATACAGAGAAATCATCCATAAAGACCTCCAAGTATTCACCCACCATTTCTAAAAAAATGGCTAGCATGCAACGCTGGAAGGTCGCAGGTGCGTTGCATAACCCGAACGGCATTCGACGGAATGCAAACGTGCCATACGGGCAAGTGAATGTGTGTAACGACCCGATTCCCGAGTCCCTACGAGACACGAGAACCGGACCGACTCGACTAATCCCATGACCTAGTCGTCCAACGAGGAAGTAACCAAAAGAGCAGTAAAATAAACCACATTCAACATGAAGTATAACTGGTAGTAACAAAATACAGCATGTACCACCACAACAGTAGAACAACATTTAACATAACAAGAACTACGAGTAAAGAAAAGTACAGAGAGTAACAAAAACTACTCACTACAGTGGAAACAAAAAGGGCACAAAAGAGCAGTGGTAACTCTACTGGACCCTACTCGGCCCAGCATCCTCTGCAGCCGCTGACCCTGGCTGCTCAACACCTGGTCCTGAAAAGCAACGAGTGTAACACGTCAGCGAAACACTGAGTAGAGTGGCAGCTAAACTAAAGAAGCAGTAAGGTGTACAGTAGCAGTTTTATTTTCTTTCTTCCTTTATTTACGTCTTTCTATTGTTTCACAATTTATCTATTTCTCAGATCCTTTACTTGATCTCGAATGTTCCTCGTGAGAACGATCTTGATTGCAGTCTTTTCCGAACAGTAGAAGTAGCACATGGTGCTCTCCTGGCCGGGAGAGTCTCTTGTGGTGATCCTACTCTCAGTCAACCACCCCAAGGTCACGGACAGACGTAACGGTGACTACGGCACGCGTGATAAACACACAGGTAGCTAACCCGCACTAGCACGCGGTCAGTCGTTTCCGTTAACGGGTGCGCCCAAAGCACAGCACGGAACCAGTACAGGGCAGAGCCCTCTCAGTAACAGGGGTCCAACCCCTCCACAGTAACCAAACAGGGGCCTTGCCCCTCCACAATCCGCGCACCCTCGCCTGACTACCCTGGTTTGCCCAGTGGACCTAACAAGTCGGTGTAGGTGAGCTAGCAAAACCCCGGGGCCCGTGGGGTAGCTAGTACTCGCCCTACACTAGTAGCTCTCCTCGGTACTGCGTACACGAGGGCCAGCAAGTCGGTACAAAGTGGCCAGACCTAACCCCGGGTCCCTGGGGCGGCTGGCTCTGCTCTGCACTAAGTAGGTAACAGGTGCTTCCCCTTGTATTACGTACCCAAGAGACAACGCACCTCCACATCTTTCCTTCTCAGTTCCATTCCTTTCTCTTTCCAGGAGATCCACTCCTAATTCCCCGTAGGGTTCCAGCTCTTCTAACTCAGCACATTCAGGTTTCACCTTTCTAGTTTCACGTTCATACATCCCATATTCTTAATCATGTTCATTTATTCATAACAGGCAGCTGTTAAACCAATTTACAGGTAGCTATTATTTCCTTTCCACATTTTCCAAGACTGCAGTATTCGTATATTCCACTAGTTTTCCCATCCTAGGATTCATGCCATACCCTAGGATCTATCATACAATCTAGTTTTCCAGCCCTAGGATTCATGTAGCACCATAGGATCTACCATTCATTCTAGTTTCTCAATCCTAGGATTCATGCAATGTCCTAGGTTGTATTTATGGTTCCATAATTTAACAGATTATACTAATAAACTTAAAAGCCACTCTACCAGTTACAACAGGAGTACTGGGGGCGTGGTCGGGAATCCCGCGTGCCTTCGCAACCCCCGAGACTGCAATGGAACGGGGTCCTATCACAAGGATCAAACACAAGGAGTTTCTCAAAACAGTATCTAATCACTGTAGATGGGTAGAGGATCTTATTCCGAAAAGGACGCAACTCAAAATGCGGAAAACGGACTCCGAACGGGCCCTAAACGGGTCGAAAACGATGAAACAGTGCAAAATCAGACGTCTGGAGCTTCTTCCAGACGTCTTAAAAATGGGGATCAGATGGTACCTTGTCCTGCGTAGTCTCTCAGACATCCAGAAGCCTGCGGGGGCGTCTGGCCTAGTTCCTAGACGTCTGATGGTCACCCTGGACGTCTGGAAGTCCCTCCAGTCGTCTGGCACCGCTGCCAGACGTCTGATTCGCGTTGGATGCGAATCTCAGAACTTGCGCGTACCCATTCCTCGCTCTCAGTACGGACGGTCGATGAGAAGGAGGAAGTACAGAAATAACTTACCTTTCAGACGTCTGGACAGTCCTCCAGACGTCTTCCCTGTCGTCTGGTTGGAAACCCAGACGTCTGATTCTAGAAAAATTTCCAGAATCAGAACGCGACTCGCCCTCCGCCCGCGACGCACGGCCGCGCCGCGACTCGTCTGCCTGCTGCTCGAGCTGCAGCAGACCTCCTGCGTCACCCCGCGCCCGCTGCTCCCCCGCCAGCCGGCTCTAGCAGCCCCGGCAAGCTCGAGCCCTCACGGCCGAGCGCCTCCTCCCTCGCGCAGCACCTCCTCTCGCACTCTCCGCGGCTGCCGCCGCCGCCGCTCGCTCGCGCTCGCACTCGCGCACCGGCTGGAGGGAGAAGAGGAAGGGAGCGGAGGTGATGAGAGTGAGGGAGAGGGCCTGGCTTTTTAAAGCCGCGCAGGGAGAGGAAGAGAGAGAGAACGCAGACTGCGATCTCAAGAGGAGAGAGGGAAAAAGAGAGAGGAAGGCGGTTGCGGGTCTGCGCGTGCTTGCGCGCATACGCAATCCCGCGTGCCACCGAAAAATAGATCCTAGACGTCTGGAAGGGGTTCCAGACGTCTGGCCGGACGTCTGGGCCACCTCCCAGACGTCTTAAAAAAAATGTCTTGGAGTGCGTTCGTAACAATGTGGTCTTTTCCTGATCTTCCGAAGCAATTGCGACTTGGTTATATCATGAATATCCATCCAGGAAGCAAAAATACTTCTGCCCTGCCAATCTTTCAAGGATTTGGTCAATGAATGGCAAGGGGAAGTGGTCCTTCTTAGTGGCTGCATTAAGCTTCCTATAATCAATACACACCCGCCATGCAGTGGTGGTGCGGGTGGGGATGGATTCGCCATGATCATTAGTGACAACGGTGAGCCCAGCCTTCTTTGGAACCACTTGAGTGCGGCTCACCTAGGGCTATCAGAGATAGGGTAGATGATGTCGGCATCAAGCCACTTGATAATTTCTCTTTTAATGACCTCCCGCATGTTAGGGTTTAACCGTATCTGCATCTGGCGGGAAGATCGGGCCCCGTCTTCCAGGTAAATCTTGTGGGTGCAATAGGTGGGGCTAATTCCTCTTAGATCCGAGATGGTCCAACCAATGGCGGCCCGATGTTCTGAAAGAGTTGCTGTCAACCTTAGTTCCTGATCCTTGGTTAGATGGGAATTAATAATCACTGGGAAGGTCTGGTCAGGTCCCAAGAAGACGTACTTGAGATTCTCAGCAATGGTTTAAGTTCAGGTGCGGGTGGGACCACAGTCGATGGGAATGGAAATGGTGGTAGTTGATCAACATTGATCTCTTCAAATGGTGTCATGTGATGATACTCAGCCTTACAGAGGTCCACGGGTAATGATGGTGACGGGTCAGAACTACGGGTTTGGTGGTCTGAGACAGAACTGAAGGTGAGGCATTCCTCGATTAAAATTTCCACAGGATCATGTTCCTCAATGTAATTGCAATCAAAAGGCTTTGTCGCCCGGAAGATATCCAATTGCATTTTCCTGTCCCCAAAGGCGATTTCCATACATCTCGTGTCGCAATCGATGTTTGCTTTAGCCGTAGCTAAGAAAGATCTGCCTAAGATTATGGGTGCGTTCTGTAATTTTTCAGGGACTTCCATGTCGAGCACAAAAAAGTCAACTGGAAAATAGAAGTCCTTGACCCGTACAATCACGTCCTCGACAACCCCCTTCGGGGTTTTCACTGATCTATCTGCCAACTGGATGGTGACAGGGGTTGGTGCCAGCTCCCTAAAGCCAAATTGGTGGTACAAGGTTGTTGGAATTAGGTTGATAGAAGCACCTAGGTCCAGGAGCACTTTATCAAATGTCATGTCCCCGATATTGCAGGAAATCAGGGGCGCTCCTGGGTCAGTTCATTTGAGTGGAAGGTTGCTTGATAGCACGGAACTCGCTTGCTCAGAGAGTACAACCTTCCTAGGTGCTTGAGGTCTCGGCTTACGCTTGGGTGTACAGGCATCCTTTAAGAACTTGGCGTAAGCTGGGATGTGTTTGACGGCTTCTAAGAGCGGAATATTAATCTGTACTTGCTTAAAAATTTCCAACAGCTCCTCAGTTTCCACAGTATTCTTCTTTCTCTTGATTGTCTCCAAGGCCTCAGGGTAGGGCATCTGAATGTGGACTGGTTCCATGTCTGGGTCCTTGGTTGGTGCCTATTCTGAGTCGGGTATTTCAACAGGTAAAGTCTCGGGGATAGTCGGCCATTTGGGATCCTGGCTTTTGGTGCCGCTTCTCAAGGTCATAGCATTCGCAGAGGCATTGGGGCCATGGGGTGATCCTTGAGAAGACGAGGATGAAGAAGCGCCAAACCCAGGAGGTGTTTGTGGGGCTGGCTGGACCATGTGAGCCTGCCCGGGGTTGCATTGGAACCCTTGCGAATTTGAGCCTCTGTTAATTATGTTTCGCGGGTTCGGTTGTGGTTGGGAAGGTAGAGATCCTTGCTGTTTACAGTCCAAGAGTTGGCTTAACTGTTCCTTTACCAAGGCCATTTCCTCTTGATGTTTTTGGTTCATGTCGGCCATCATCTTTATTAGGGTGTCCATTTGGTTTTGTGGAGGAGGGGCCGCCCTATTCTAGTTATATTAGGGTCTAGCTGGTGGTCCTTGTTGATAGGGGGGCAAGTGTGGCTGTTGGTTTGGCCTGGGCTGGTTTTGGAATTGCGGTGGTTTCTGGTTTGTCCAACCAAAGTTGGGGTGGTTACGCCAGCTGGTGTTGTAAGTGTTGGAGAAAGGGTCAGGTTTCGCATATCCTTGGACGGCTTGCACATCTTCTAGAATAGCCGATGTTGATGAGGGAGGAAGGGAGTAATCAAGGGTCGAGGGAGCAAAGGTCCCTCCCTGGAACGTGGTCAGGGGTTGTTCCAGGTTTAGTTGGTTGACGGGCTGGACCAGGTCAACATTATGCGCTCCCTTTGCTAGGGAGAAAGTTTGCAAGGGGTTCCTGGTCTGGTTTCGTAGCTCATCAATCTTCTTATCCTCCAATTCCACTCGGTCCAACTTTTTGGCAATGATGTCCGTGTCAACCATTCCAGAATTTGCTTGTACCTCATAAATCCCGCCACGGGGTTGACTGGACCTGTTAAACTGGTTCATGGAGGCATTGTTGAGCGAATTCTTGCTCATAGACTCAAAGAGCTCAAACGCGCCCTCCTCATCTTTGTTTAGGAAGTTTCCCCCGCATGAGGCATTGACGAAGTTCCGTAGGTTGCTGTCCAGACCGTGGTAAAAGATCTGGGCCAATTGCCACCTTGGGACTTCGTGGTGTGGGCATTTCCTCAAAAGTTTATTAAATCTTTGCCACGCCTCATGAAATTGTTCCCCACCCTAGAGTGTGAAGGTAGTGATATCTCTTCTGAGGGCATTGGTCTTTCCTATGGGGAAGAATTTCTTTAAAAATTCATGCCTCAGTTCTTCCCAGGTGGTGATGGGTCTACCTAGTGTTCTAAGCCAATGAGAAGCCTTGTCTCTTAATGAGAAAGGGAACATCTTGATTAGAACAATGTCAAGGCTAATGTTCCTAGGTTTCACCGTTCGTGCTATGCGGTCGAGATCCTTTAGGTGTTGAAAGGGGTCCTCATTTGAGCTTCCATGAAAGTGGCTCTGGATCAAACTTAAGACGTTTGGTTTCAACTCAAAATCATCTCCCCCCTCAGGGATCCTAAGGTGTGGCTCGACTCTAATAGCAGAGGGATTATAGAAATCGCGGAGGGGTCTTGGCTGGTCCTGAAATGGCGGTAAATCAAGAGGTGTTTGCCCTGGTTTGTCGTGGAAAGGTGGTGGTTGTTCTTGTGGGTTCTGTAACTGTTGTATGGCTTGCATGATGGTGTGGATTTGTTGTTGCTGAAGCCGATGGTTAGCATTGATTTGAGCTTGGATGATGGCCATAGCATCTGGTGGGGGTTGATCTTCAGCCTCCTCTATCCTAGGTTCAGCCATGTTTTCAACAGAATTACGTCGCCTAGATTCCTGCCCCAAAATACACAATTCGGGATGCAGTGAACGACTCCCGTGTATACACTAGAGAAGAACAGGAGGGGATGCGGAGGGCGACAGATGCGAGAAATGTGTTTCAATCAAGCACGCAAGCCTAATCCATATGGTGTATTCCTTAGGAGACCTAGAAATCTCACAAAGGGTGATTAAGTCCGTAAGCACTGGACTCCCCTTCCCAAGGCTAATCTGGCCAGGTTGATTACGGGGGGATTGCAGGGAAGGTTCTTCCTTTGGCTTGCGCCTCCGGTTCCATAGACCCCACAACCGCGGTCGTTTGACACTGCCCCGCAGCCTAGTCACCAGATTCTACCAAGGGAATGAAAGCCAAGTGCCTAGCGAACAAAATCTCACCTTTTGAGACTTAACTCAGTCCTGCCTAGGGCACGTCTACTCAGTTTTAGAGGGTTAGGATAGTGCTTGTGCTTAGGGTGATGTGATGAGTCATTGATTGGGGTGGTGCCTCTTAATTTTCCACTTTCAAAGTGTGTGCTTCTAGCAAAACATGATTTTCAAGCAAGGATTTATGAAGATGTGGTGTCTTTTAATGTTTCATCCTTACTTTAGTACTTTTTAGGGTTGATGTGTCTTAGTGTTTTCAGCCAAGTTTCAGTGGGCACGTCAAGTTCTGCACACAATTTGCTGAAAGTAGATTTCCTTTTTATTCTGTAGAGGCTCTAAAACCCTAGTGTACTCATCCTAATGATCATGCAGCTTCTATTAGATGAGTCAGTTTTAGGGTTGAGTGGTGCGGCCCAAGTCAACTAATGGTGGCTTCGCAAACACTACTCAAGAAAGAAAAGAACACTCCAAGAATTTATTCAGCATATTAGAGTGTACATTTTTTTTGCAGGGTGATGTGTTAAGAATGTGGGTCAAGCAATCATTCACCACGCCAATTTTTTCAATTTTTTACAATTTTTTTTAGCCTTTTCACGCAAGCAAACAATGAGAGAGAGATTGCTCACTATCGGTCCTCAAGGCGCCTACTCCCTTGCTACTGTCGAGGAATGCGTCGCTTAGCTGTCCACGCACTGAATTCCTGCAACCGTCAAGTAAAAAGGAAAATAGGGCATTAGACGATGTGAGAATGAATGTGGAATGGATGTGATAAAACAAATCCGTTGCCTCCCCGGCAACGACGCCAAAAACTGACGTGTCGTAGTGCGTGTGTGTTAAGAGGTGTCGTTATAGTTGCACTTGATACGTCGATTTTAAAAGAAGTAAACGGAGGTGAGTCCGAGTGTCGGTCTCAGGGAGGCGTCGAAATCGGATTTTGTTTCTCACTTGTTGTCCCGAAAAAGGCGGAGTTTTGCTTGCGAAAGAGACAGTTTCGAAAAGCGAGAGCGAGAGAGAGAGTTTAGGGTTAGAAAGCTCTTAGTTTTGATCATGCACTTTAAACAGAAATTAAAATGGCGACTGAACGGAAAATAATTTCATTAAACATGCATTCATAGTTCATGGTTTACAACATTAAATACATGCTCCAACAAAAGTAAATGAAAGCTTAAAAGAGAGAGAGAGAGGTAGAGAGAGAGTGGAGAGCGACGAGGCAGCCACGGCGGTGGAGGAGGCTCCGTCGGCGGCTCGTCGTCTCCGGCGATTACAAGAGTGCCTAAGGCTAGCTAGGAGAGGAGTGGAGTAGTTGCAAGTGGGAGAGTATGCATTGAATGGTGGTAGAAGGGGGTTTAAATAGAGTTAAGGGCTTCCTAAAAGAAGAATGGGCTTTAGCGACATCCAGAGCGTCGCTAAAATCGCTTCTATAAACGTCGGTGAAGCCCTCCTGCCGCCGGTCAGCCGCCCGCCCCGGTCTTCTTCTTCGTGCGATCCGTGGCCGCTGAACAAGAGTCGTCCGATCGAAGATCGGACGGCTGAGAGCCTTCTGCGCCCGCACTCTGATCGCGCCTCGAGCGCGCGTGTTTCCTCCCGGCGTGCGTGCGCGCGTGGGCGCTCAGGAGCTGTCGTCGCGCCGCGTGGTGAGATCGTGGCCACCTGCTGCTGATCGGGCGGCCCAATTTGTCCGCGCTCGTCGCTCGCCTTCAATTTCTGCTCTGCGCGGCTCGAACGCGCGTCGCTGCGATGTGGGCGTGCGCGCTAACCGTTGGGCCACACCCGCGCTTTGTCGCGGCGACTGCGGACGAGTGCGCGGATCTCGGCCGTTCGATCGAAGATCAACGGCCGCGATTCGTCTTTGGCCGGCTTAAGGGTGTGCGAGCGGTGGGGGCGGGGCGACGTGGCACTCTCTGGGCCGTTGATCTACAGATCAACGGTCAGAATTTCTTAGGCCCAATGTGGGAGCTCCGGGTGTTGAATTTGGCCGATCTTGAGTCCGTTGGACTTCGTTCGTCGTTCTGAATCCATCCGTGCGGTCCGATTGCTCATCTAAGTCCTGCCTTGACAAATGCTTTACACAAATGGCCATTAATACAGTTTATAAGCAATCTTGGTACTTGATGCATGCAATGCTCCTATTCTACTTATGTTGTGCCTTTTATTCTAAAGATGGGCCATATTCAACCTAATTACTACCCCCTTGCGTGGTGTTATCATACCCCCATGCTTACTCCTTGATAGTCCCTAGCAAGGTTTATTCTAGCCTTTATTTCTTTGGAGAATTCAAGAAGTAATTGCTTAGACACTTCGTTACTTGTCAATAAGAGGAAATATACGAAGATCTTAATCTACAAAGACTAAGCAGCGCCTGGGTGTCTGCCAAAATACGAATCACCCGAATCCTTGCTTTGTATATATAACTATACATATGTATACGTATATATCTATTTATGTCTTTTTAGAATTTTCGGAATTCAGTGTGGGTTGGTAACTTTTTACGGCTACCCAACCTACCCAAAACTCGGTCAAAACCCTAAGTGCTAAGCATCTTGGTGTGAATGTTGTGATAGACTCACTTAACGGTAATTGAGACAGACTTCGAGTTTCTACGTCTCTAGGTGACCGGAAAAGAAAATAAATTTTTGCCTGAAGGTGTATTTGTTCGATTGGTAGCTTTCTCCCTACGTTCATTTTACTTGGGGTCAACACAAGGATTTTCCAGTGTATATCTCCCCGGCTTGTACTACTTCCCCGCTTCATCCTTAGGTGTTTTGGTCTTTTTTTGTGCAATTATTGAGCAGGGCTCTGGACAACTGACCAATGGGCTGTTATCCACGATCACTTGCCAGCCATACTTGTGCGGTGAAGTGTGGTTTATTTTCTTTCCTTTTCTTCTCTTTTTTTTTTTTCGTAGGTGGCTTCCCTCATCTCAAATGTACCTAGAGGCAGCGAAAAAGAAATGGCATGTGGCTGGGTTCTCGACAACCTGCCAATGGGTTGTTACCCACGACAACTTACCAGCCATACCACCTTGGAGAGTTCATTAGCTACCCAATTTCTGTCAAAATCTCCGAGAAGTGAGTCTGTGCAAAAATGTGTGTAGATGCTTAGACTGAAAGTTTTCCTGAGTTAGAGGGTGAGTTGATAAGTCGTATACTTATTACCTTATTTATTAGGTGGATTAGAATAGCTTAAAGTTGCAAGGATTCGCCGCTAAATCCATATTTTAACGGACACCAGGGCTGATTAAGCCTAAAAGCCTGAAAAGTCTAAGTGTTTAAGTTCTTTTTGTATTATTTTCCACTATTGACAAGTTTCTAATGCCTCAGTTTTTCTTCCGAAATTCAATTTTTTGTTTTTTTTTTTAATCAATTAATTTATTCATTCAGACTGATTAATTAAGTTCAGGATTATGCAATTTACCATCCCCCCCATGCTTAAGTTGGATAATGTCCTCATTGGCAGATGCATGGATGCAGAAGGGTTCAAAAAGATAGTACCTGAGTGACGTAAACTACCAGATCAGTCTGAATCCGCTGGGTTGCCTCCCAGGAAGCGCTGAGTTTAATGCCTCCAGTTGGGCGGTGCACAAATAGGAATGGTTTGGGTCAAGGAGATATGTTCAAAATTAATCAGACCCAAAATCAGAAGTCCACAGATGTAAATAAGGTTGTGGTGGAGTCCCATTCCTAAGGGGCGGGAATTCTGTATCATGCATGCCCGTGTCAGAACCTCTCTTAGTTTGTGGGCATGAAAACAAGTTGTTGTGGATGAACGCACCCCAATTATGACACGCCAGACACTAAAGATGTAGGTTTTATATTCAGCTTGTGTCCCCATAAAATTATAATCCATCGAAAATGTATCAATTCCAGTGCATTGGGGTTGCGGGATTCTTATTCTGGTAGGGCAGGTAACAAAGTCCAGAGTTTCATACTGAACCCTACAACCAAGCATGAGGCCTCTCTCCAAAGACGAATCCATCTCTCCCACAACTATGGTTTCATTGCTCATTTCCTCCAAGCCCTTGATCTCAAGAATATTTTCTTCAACCTCCTCTGTATCAGATTCACTGTTTTGGATTACATTAGAGGTAGGGTCAATTTCATCCTCTAGATCATATTCTTTCTCTCGGCCCTCCTCCAAATTTGTGATGGGGATTCTAATCGATTCATAGTCAATTTCTTTGAAATTGTAACTCCATTCTCCATCTCCGACATTGGCTGCTACTCCCACCGGATTACTTGTCTTGGGCCGATTAGATTCAGATTCCAAGGTCTCTCCCCTCACCTTCTCAGTTTCCACTTGATGTTTGTTCTCAATGCTCCCCAAATTGTGTTCCAAGGAATCCTTACTGTCCTTATCCACTGAGCTATCCAACTCCTGAGGGGTATCAATGGTGGACTGAACCAAATCAGGATGACTGGGTGTAGTCCAATTGATCATGGTAGGTCCTTGATTTATGAATTCCATGAATGGCGTTGTGTGCAACAGCTTTCTTTGGCCTTCTTCCCCCAATTGTTGGAACAACTCCAACATGGCATGTTGCCCTTTAACCAATTCTTGATTCTGTCTGTGTAGTTCTAACTAGAGGTTATCAAGAATTAACATGGTGTCATTTGGTGTCCTTTGGATTTCCTCCTTGAAATCCAGGTTAAGAGAGTATGGTTGAGGTTGTGGAGCAGAATCCATATTGGTGTTTAGGTTCCTGGGTGGGTCCTCTATTCTATCATGTTCAGGGTCCAGTTCTTCAAGAGGAACCATTCTCTGTTTGGTCCTACTCCAAAATAGTTGAGGTTCTAAGTCCTCCTCCCAGTCAGATTCTTCATCAGAGGACCAAATCAAAGGTTGATGATCCTGGGCTTGCCTAGATTTCTGATCATTTTCTTATTTCCATTTGTCTAGAACTCCTTCTAATCCAAAGGTCAAGTAGGCATGGTTGTTGAATTCTGATGACCTTTCTTGGTTATTATCTTGAGATGGGTAGGGTTCTTGGTGTTCTCCTAAAGTGTAGGTCCTATCATAGTAGAGCGGGTCGGACCTAAATGAGGAGGCATCGTGAGGACAATCGAGATATGGAGCCCCATGATTTGAATCGTACCCTTGGGTGGCTATGTTGGTTGTATTCCAATAAGAGGTTGGTGCGGTTTGGTCATAGTTGGGCCAAGAGGGATATTCAAGGTTGTACCCCCAACTTGGTGGTTGGTTAGCCCAAGTAGGCTGTGGGTATGGTCCACTTGGGTTAGCATACAAATCCTGTTGGGGGTAGTTTGGGTAAGATGGATAGGCACTGAAATCCATGGTTTGGAAGAAATGGAGGGATGTGGGAAGAACAGATGCGAGAGAGTTGTGTCCTCAACCAAGAAAACAAGCCTACTCCTTATGATGTATTCGTTAGAAGACCTAGAAATCTCACAAAGGTTGATTAAGTCCGTAAGCGCTGGACTCCCCTTCCCGAGGTTAATCTGGCCAGGTTGATTACGAGGGGATTGCAAGGAAGGTTCTTCCTTTGGCTTGCGCCTCCGGTTCCATAGACCCCACAACCGTGGTCGTTTGACACTGCCCCACAGCCTAGTCACCAGATTCTACCAAGGGAATGAAAGCCAAGTGCCTAGCAAACAAAACCTCACCTTTTGAGACTTAACTCAGTCCTGCCTAGGGCACGTCTACTCATTTTTAAAGCGCTAGGATAGTGCTTGTGCTTAGGGTGATGTGATGAGGCGTTGATTGGGGTGGTGCCTCTTAATTTTTCACTTTCAAAGTGTGTGCTTCTAGCAAAATATGATTTTCAAGCAAGGATTTGTTAGGATGTGGTGTCTTTTAGTGTTTCATCCTTACTTTAGTACTTTTTAGGGTTGACGTATCTTAATGTTTTCAGACAAGTTTCAGTGGGCACGTCAAGTTCTACACACAACTTGGTGAAAGTAGATTTCCGTTTTATTTTGTAGAGGCTCTAAAACCCTAGTGTGCTCATCCTAAAGATCGTGCAGCTTCTATTAGATGAGTCAGTTTTTAGGGTTGAGTGGTGCGGCCCAGATCAACTCACGGTGGCTTCACAAACACCACTCAAGAGAAAAAGAAAAGAACACTCCAAGAATTTATTCAGCATATTGGAGTGTACATTTTTTTGTAGGGTGATGTGTTAAGAATGTGGGTCAAGCAATCATTCATCACGCCAATTTTTTTCAGTTTTTATGATTTTTTTTTTTAGCTTTTACACGCAAGCAAACAATGAGAGAGAGATTGCTCACTATCGGTCCTTGAGGCGCCTACTCCCTTGCTACCGTCGCCGAATGCGTCGCTTCGCCATCCATGCATCGAATTCCTGCAACCGCCAAGTAAAAAGGAAAATAGGGCATTAGACGATGTGAGAATGAATGTGGAATGGAGGTGATAAAACAAATCCGTTGCCTCCCCGGCAACGGTGCCAAAAACTGACGTGGTCTCGTGCGTGTGTGTTAAGAGGTGTCGTTATAGTTGCACTTGATACGCTGGTTTTAAAAGAAGTAAACGGAGGTGAGTCCGAGTGTCGGTCTCAGGGAGGTGTGGAAATCAGATTTTGTTTGCCACTTGTCACGAAAAAGGCGGAGTTTTGCTTGCGAAAGAGACGGTTTTGAAAAGCGAGAGATAGAGAGAGTTTAGGGTTAGAAAGCTCTTGGTTTTGATCATGCACTTTAAACAGAAATTAAAATGGCGATTAAACGGAAAATAATTTCATTAAACATGCGTTCATAGTTCATGGTTTACAACATTAAATACATGCTGCAACAAAAGTAAATTAAAGCTTAAAAGAGAGAGAGAGAGAGGTACAGAGAGAGTGGAGAGCGACGAGGCAGCCACAGCGGTGGAGGAGGCTCCGTCGGCGGCTCGTCATCTCCGGCGATTACAAGAGTGCCTAAAACTAGCTAGGAGAGGAGTGGAGTAGTTGCAAGTGGGAGAGGATGCCTTGAATGGTGGTAGAAGGGGGTTTAAATAGAGTTAAGGGCTTCCTAAAAGAAGAATGTGCTTTAGCGACATCCAGAACGTCACTAAAATCGCTTCCAGATACGTTGGTGAAGCCCTCCTGCTGCCGGTCAGCTGCCCGCCCCGCTCTCTCTCCATGCGCGATCCGTGGACGTTGAACGAGAGCCGTCCGATCGAAAATCGAACGGCTGAGATCCTCTTGCGCCTGAGCTGAATCGTGCCTTGGGCGCTCGTGCGCGCGCGCGTGGGCGCTCGGGAGCTATCATCGCGCCGCGTGGCGCGATCCTGGCCGCCCGCTGCTGATCGGGCGGCCCAATTTTGCCGCGCCCTTCGCTCGTGCTTGATTTATGCTCCGCACGATTCGAACGCGTGTCGCTGCGATGCGGGCGTGCGCGTTAGCCGTTGAGCCACGCCCACGCATTGTCGCGGCGACCGCGGGCGAGCGCGCGAATCTCGGCCGTTCGATCAAAGATCAACGGCCGAGATTCGTCCTTGGCTGGCTTGAGGGCGTGCGAGCGGTGGGGGCGGGGCGACGTGGCGCATTCTGGGCCGTTGATCTTCAGATCAACGGTCAGAATTTCTTGGGCCCATTGTGGGAGCTCCGGATGTCAGATTTGGTCGATCTTGAGTCCGTTGGACTCCGTTCGTCGTTCTAAATTCATCCGTGCAGTCCGATTGCACATCTGGGGCCTGCTTTGACACATGCTTTACAAAAATGGCCATTAATGCAGTTTATAAGCAATCTTGGTACTTGATGCATGCAATGCTCCTATTCTACTTTATGTTGTGCCTTTTGTTCTAAAGATGAGCCATATTCAACCTAATTACTACCCCCTTGCATGGTGTTATCATGTAACACGTCAACGAAACGCTGAGTAGAGTGGCAGCTAAACTAAAGGAGCAGTAAAGTGTATAGTAGCTATTTTATTTTCTTCCTTCCTTTATTTATGTCTTTCTATTGTTTCACAATTTATCTATTTCTCAGATCCTTCACTTGATCTCGAATGTTCCTTGTGGGAACGATCTTGATTGCAGTCTTTTCCGAAGAGTAGAAGTAACATGTGGTGCTTTCCTGGCCGAGAAAGTCTCCCGTGGTGATCCTACTCTCAGTCAACCACCCCAAGGTCACTGACAGACGTAACGGTGACTACGGCACACGCGGTAAACGCTCGGGTAGCTACCCCGCACTGGCACGCGGTCAGTCGTTTCCGTTAACAGGTGCGCCCAAAGCACAGCACGGAACCAGTATAGGGCAGAGCCCTCTCAATAACAAGGGTCCAACCCCTCCACAGTAACCAAACAGGGGTCTTGCCCCTCCACAGTCCGCGCACCCTCGCCTGACTACCCTAGTTTGCCGAGTGGGCCTAACGAGTCGGTGTAGGTGAGCTAGCAGAACCCCGGGGCCCGTGGGGTAGTTAGTACACACTGTACACAAGTAGCTCTCCTCTGTGCTGTGTACACGAGGGCCAAAAAGTCGGTACAAAGTGGCCAGACCTAACCCCGGGTCCCTGGGGTGGCTGGCTCCGCTCTGCACTAAGCAGGTAACAGGTGCTTCCCCTGGTACTACGTACCCAAGAGACAACACACTTCCACATCTTTCCTTCTCAGTTCCATTCAATTCTCTTTCCGGGAGTTCTACTCCTAATTCCCCGTAGGGTTCCAGCTCTTTTAACTCAGCAGATTCAGGTTTCGCCCTTTCAGTTTCACGTTCATACAACCCATATTCTCAATCATGTTCATTTATTCATAACAGGCAGCTGTTACAATCAATTTACAGGCAGCTATTATTTCCTTTCCACAATTTCCAAGACTGCAATATCTATATGCATTTCACTAGTTTTCCAGTCCTAGGATTCATGCCGTACCCTAGGATCTATCATTCAATCTAGTTTTCCAGCCCTAGGATTCATGCAATACCCTAGGATCTATCATTCAATCTGGTTTCTCATTCCTAGGATTCATGTAATGCCCTAGGTTCTATTAATTGTTTCATAATTGTAACAAATTATGTTAATAATTTCTAAAGCCACTCTACCAGCTATAACGGAAGTACTGGGGGCGTGGTTGGAAATCCCGCGCGCCTCCGCAACCCTCGAGACTACAATGGAACGGGGGTCCTAACACAAGGATCAAACACAAGGAGTTTCTCAGAACAGTATATAATTACTGTAGACGGGTAGAGGATTTTATTCCAAAATAACGCAACTTGAAACGCGAAAGCGGACTCCGAACGGGCCCTAAACGGGTCGAAAATGACGAAACAGTCCAAAATCGGACGTCTGGAACCTCTTCCAGACGTCTTAAAATGTGGGCCAGATGGAACCTTTGTTCTGCGTAGTCTCTCAGACGTCCAGAAGCCTGCGGGGGCGTCTGGCCTAGTTCCCAGACATCCGATGGTCACCCCGGACGTCTGGTAGTCCTTCCAGTCGTCTGGCACTGCGGCCAGACGTCTGATTTTCGTTGGATGGCGAATCTCAGAACCTGCACGTAGCCACTCCTCGCTCTCAGTACGAACGGTCGCAGAAAAGGAAGAAGGACGAAAATAACTTACTTGCCAGACGTCTGGACAGTCCTCCAGACGTCTTCACCGTCGTCTGGTTGGAATCCCAGATGTCTGATTCTGGAAAATTTTCCAGAATCAGAGCTCGACTCGCTCTCCGCCCGCGACGCACGGCCGCGCCTCGTCCGCCTGCTGCTCGAGCTGCAGCAGCCCTCCAGCGACGCTCCACGCCCGCGGCTCCCCCTCCGGCCGGCTGTAGCTGCCCCGGCAAGCTCGAGCCCTCACGGTCGGGTGTCTCCTCCCTCGCGCAACACCTCCTCCGGCAACACGCCGCGGCTGCCGCTGCCGCCGCTCGCTCGCGCCCGCACTCTCGCACCGGCTGGAAGAAGAAGAAGGGAGCGGGGGAGATGAGAATGAGGGAGAGGGCGAGGGCCTTATAAGGCCACGCAGGGAGAGAGAGAGCGCAGTCTGCGCCTGCAGGAGGAGAGAGGGAAAAAGAGGGGTTCGCAGGTCTGCGCGTGCAGGCGCGCAGACGCAAATGTGTGTGGCGCAGAAATTAAATCCCTGACGTCTGGAAGGGGTTCCAGACGTCTGGGCCACCTCCCAGACGTCTTAAAAAGGCGTCATGGAAGCGCGTTCGTAACAATATAACAAACTCAAAGGAAGTTTTTTCCCCGAAACTTGCGCTAACTAGGGTGCAGGAAAAACGTCATATAAAAACATAACAAACTCAAAGAGGACCGAAGCCGGTCCGAAAGACGTACTCGCGAAGATCTCCGGGTACCGCTCCCGCATTGCCGCCTCAGGCTCCCAGGTAGCCTCCTCGTTCCGCTGGCTCCTCCACAGAACCTTCACCAGGGGTACTTGCTTTCGTCTCAAACTGCGGACGGCTCGGTCAAGAATCTGCACTGGCCGCTCGGGGTAGGTCAGGTCGTCGCCCACCTCGACTCTCTCGTGATTCAGTACGTGACTGGGATCGGCTACGTACTTCCTGAGATTGGACACGTGGAACATGTCGTGTACACCCGAAAGCTGTGGAGGGAGGGCAAGTCTGTAAGCAACGGGTCCAACCCGCTCCAGGACCTCAAAGGGCCCCGCGAACCTCGGTGCGAGCTTCCCTCTCACCCCAAACCGCTGTAGGCCCTTCATGGGCGAAACACGAAGGAAGACGTGGTCCCCAACCTCAAACTGCACCTCTCTGTGTCTCCGATCCACGTAGCTCGTCTGTCGGCTCCTGACAGTGCAGAGTCGCCTGTCGATCTGCTCGACTTCCTCCAGACTCTGCCGGACCAACCTAGGGCCAACCTCCCACTTGGTCCCCAGCTCAACCCAACTCAAGGGTGTCGTACACCCCCGTCCGTACAGAGCCTCATAGGGAGCGATGCCGATGCTCGAGTGATAGCTGTTGTTGTATGCAAACTCCGCCAGGGGCAGGTGCTCCTCCCAAGAGCCCCTCCAGTCCAGTACGCAGGCACGTAAAAGATCCTCAAGTGTCTGTATCGTGCGCTCAGACTGCCCGTCCGTCTGGGGGTGGTAAGCTGTACTAAACTTCAACCGTGTCCCCAGGGCCTGCTGAAACTCAGCCCAAAACTGGGACGTAAAGCGGGTATCCCGGTCGGATACGATTTCCTGCGGAACTCCGTGTAGTCGTACCACGTCACGGATATACCTTTCTGCCAACTGTGCTGGTCCCAAAGTGACTCGGATCGGCAAAAATCCTGCCGTCTTCGTCAGTCTATCCACAATTACCCGGATTGTGTCGTGTCCTCGCTGGGTAACAGGTAAGCCCACTACCAAGTCCATGGTGATGCTCTCCCATTTCCACTCTGGCACTAGAAGCGACTGTAGCGGCCCTGTAGGCCTCTAATGCTCGACTTTCACCTGCTAGCACACTAAGCACTGCTGCACGAATTCACCCACATCTCGCTTCATCCCCCTCCACCAAAACTCGCGTCTCAAGTCGTGGTACATCTTCGTGTTTCCGGGATGTGTGGTGAATCTGGAACCGTATGCCTCAGTCAGGAGCTCTCTCAACAGCTCCTCATCTCTAGGAACGCACAACCATCCCCTCAGGCGTAGCACCTGGTCTGTGAAAGAGAAGTCCCCTGGGTCTCCTGACAGTACTTTATCGCGCAAGGACTGCAAGTACGGATCGGCCATCTGTCCTGTGATGATGCGGTCTATCAGCTCTGGCCTAGTCTGTCGTGTCACAGTCACTGCCCCACAGTGCCCTCGTAACTCCAGGGGACGCCAACTGCCCACCTCCTCCAAGAGGCTCCAACTCTGTAACTGTAAGCTGGCCAAGTGTGCGGGCGCCTTCCGGCTCAAGGCGTCAGCCACCACATTGGCCTTGCCCAGGTGATAAGAAATGCTGCAGTCGTAGTCCTTCAGGAGCTCCAACCAACGTCTCTGTCTCATGTTGAGCTCCTTCTGATCAAAAAGGTATCTGAGGCTCTTGTGATCTGTGAAAATCTCGAAGGTCTCACCATACAAGTAGTGCCTCCAGGTCTTCAGCGCGAAGACGACAGCTGCCAACTCCAAGTCGTGGGTAGGGTAGGTATGCTCATGGGGCTTCAGTTGCCGCGAAGCATAAGCGACAACATGACCCCTCTGCATGAGCACACCTCCTAACCCCTGTAAGGAGGCGTCCGTGTACACAACGAACCCGCCACTACTGTCAGGGATGGTGAGCACGGGAGCCGAGATCAACCTCTCCTTCAGCTCCTGAAAACACGCCTCACAGGCGTCTGTCCAAGTGAAGGGCACGTCCTTCCAGGTCAACTGTGTCATAGGACGTGCAATCTGTGAAAAACCTCTGATGAATCGTCTGTAGCAGCCTGCCAGTCCCAGGAAACTACGAATCTCAGTGACTGAACGCGGTCTCTCCCACCTGAGCACTGCCTCAACCTTGGCCGGGTCCACCGCCAAGCCGTCTCCAGAGATCACATGACCTAAAAAGGTCACCTCCCTCAACCAGAACTCGCACTTGCTGTATTTGGCGTACAACCTACGTCGTCTCAGTGTGTCCAGGACCATCTGCAAGTGCTGTCCGTGCTGCGTCCGATCTCGAGAATAGATGAGTACATCATCAATGAATACCACCATGAACTGGTCCAAGTACAGTCTAAATACCCGGTTCATCAGGTCCATGAAAGCAGCAGGGGCATTGGTCAGCCCAAACGGCATGACCAAAAACTCGTAGTGTCCGTACCGGGTGCGGAAAGCTGTCTTGGAGACGTCTGCCTCCCTGATCCTCAACTGGTGGTATCCAGACCTCAAGTCGATCTTGGAGAACACCATGGCACCCCGCAACTGGTCAAACAAGTCATCAATCCTCGGCAGCGAATATCTGTTCTTGATGGTGACCCTATTCAGCTGTCGGTAGTCCACACAAAGGCGTAGGGTACCATCCTTCTTCTTCACAAACAGTACCGGGGCTCCCCAGGGAGACGCACTGGGCCTCACGAAACCCTTCTCCAAAAGGTCCTGCAACTGAGACTTGAGCTCTCGTAGCTCAAGTGGTGCCATCCTGTATGGCGCGGTGGAGATGGGGCTGGTCCCTGGTACTAACGAGATCTCAAACTCGATCTTGCGCTCGTGCAGTAGTCCTGGTAACTCGTCTGGAAACACGTCAGGGTACTTTCTGACCACCGGGATGCTCTGGAAGTCTGCCACAGGGCTGGGCTCTGCCACCACAAAAGCTAGGAACCCCTTACACCCCTAGCTCAAAAGTCTCGCCACCCGAAATGCCGAAATGCACTTGAAGCCTCCATCCACTGGCTGTCCGTGAAACTCGAAAGAAGGCAACTCCGGCAAGGAGAAGAAAAGCTTCCTCTCAAAACAGTCTACCAAGGCGTGGTAAGCGGACAGCGAGTCCATCCCTAGAATTATGCTAAAGTCCTCCATCTGTATCATAATCAGGTCAGCTGGCAGGCTATGTCCCCCGACGCTGACCTTGCAAACCGTGTACACCTCGTCAGCTACAAACAGCTGACCACTCGGACCCCTCATTACGAACGGATTCTCTAACAGTGTATAGTCCTGACCCGAACTAACTGCGAAACTGGCTGCGACAAACGAGTGCGTAGCGCCGGAATTGAAAAGTGTGTAAACGAGTCTGCCGGAAATTGAAACCATACCTGCCACCACCGAGCCGGAAGCTCTGGCATCCCTGTGTGTTTGGGCATTGACACGCCCCTCAGCTCTAGGTGCGGACGAAGCAGCCACACTCTGCGTCGAACGGGCAGGTGCTGGCCGGTACCCTCCTCATGACTGCTGTCCTCCTCCTCACGCCTGGGAACCGCAGCCTCCTGCGCGCCCTCTAGTGCTCTGCGCAGGAAGTATCTGCTGACCTCCTGCCCTAGACGGGCAGTCCCTCCTGATGTGTCCCGACTGGCCACACTGGTAACAGAGGGGAACCCGACTCCCGCCCTCAGTGGGTCCCTGTTGTCGGCTGGGCGGGGGTCCGATGCTGGCGACTGGCCTCTGTCGAGGGCCCCCAAAGGCCACAGATGGCCCTGCAAAACGTGACGGCTCTCCTGCGGACGCCACGTGTCTCCTCTCTCGCCGGCCCTGTGAAAAGTTTGGTTGAAAGGGCCTCTTCCGCCTGCCGTCAGTGTCTCGTGTGGACGGGTTGGTCTCCTCGTAAGTCATGGCTGCCTCCACCACCCTCGAAAACATAGGCAGCTTCAGGGGTTTGACATACCCCTGAATCGCAGGCCGGAGCCCCTCGGTGATCCTCCAAAGGCGCTCCTCCTTAGTGGCTACAGCTGTCGCTGCAAAGCGGGAAAGCTCCAGGAAACGCGTACGGTACGCTCTCACGGTCATCGTCCCTTGGCGGAGAGTGTGGAACTCCTGCCTCCTCTGGTCCTGCCATGTCTGGGGAAAGTACTGCTCGTAGAAGAGGGCGACGAACCGATCCCAGGTCGGCTCGTCCCTCTCCTGTCCCCTGACCGCCTTCCACCACCTGTGTGCCGCACTCTCCAGCTGGTACGTGGCAAAGGCCATGCGGCACTCCACCGGGGGGCGAAGGGTGTCAAAAATCTTCTCTAGCTACTCGAGCCAGTCCTCTGCCTCGGTCGGGTCCTCATCCCCCTTGAAGGAGGGGGGCTTTAGCTTCCGGTACTGTCCGAAGAGCTCAGAGTGGCGCTGCAGTGGGGATGCTGGTGCACCTCCAGGTACCCCCGTGTCCAGCGCCGCCTCCTTCGGGTGGTCCCACAGAGGACTCCCCCTCCGCAGCCCCAGGGTGAGGCGCTCGGGGTTGTGGGTGGAGCTCCTCTCGCACAATGTCCCGTATCAGCTGGGCAAGGTCCTGGGCCTGGACGCCCGGGAGTAGCGGCTATCCCACTGAGGCGTCGGCAACGGCACACCCACCTCGCCGACCTCGTCCTCGGCTGCGCCCGCGGCCCGCCTCACCAGTCCAGCGACGAGGCATCTCCTGCAAGAAGACGCGAAACAAAACGAAACACGTCAATATGGAACGATACCTAACGGAAACGTCTAAGAGCTCATGTCAAAAGATATGTTGTGGTGGCTACTCTAGTTATAGACATGTGAATTGATTATTTTCCAGTTAGTTGATTCACTTCTTGGGACGACCTTGCTCTGATACCATCTTGTAACGACCCGATTCCCGAGTCCCTACGAGACACGAGAACCGGACTGACTCGACTAATCCCAAGACCTAGTCCTCCAACGAGGAAGTAACCAAAAGAGTAGTAAAATAAACCACATTCAACATGAAATATAACTAGCAGTAACAAAATACAGCAGTAAGAAAAAGAATTACTACAGCATGCATCACCACAATAGAAGAACAACATTTATAGCATAACATGAACTACGAGTAGGGAAAAGTACAGAGAGTAACAAGAACTACTCACTACAGTGGAACAAAAAGGCACAAAAGAACAGTGGTAACTCTACTGGACCCTACTCGGCCCAGCGTCCTCTGCAGCCGCTAACCCTGGCTACTCAACACCTGGTCCTGAAAAGTAACGTGTAACACATCAGCGAAACGCTGAGTAGAGTGGCAGCTAAACTAAAGAAGTAGTAAAGTGTACAGTAGCTGTTTTATTTTCTTTCTTCCTTTATTTACGTCTTTCTATTGTTTCACAATTTATCTATTTCTCAGATCCTTCACTTGATCTCGAATGTTCCTCGTGGGAATGATCTTGATTGCAGTCTTTTCCGAAGAGTAGAAGTAACACGTGGTGCTCTCCTGGCCGGGAGAGTCCCCCGTGGTGATCCTACTCTTAGTCAACCACCCCAAGGTCACTGACAAACGTAACGGTGACTACCCCACGCGCGGTAAACGCACGGGTAGCTACCCTGCACTGGCACGCGGTCAGTCGTTTCCGTTAACGGGTGCGCCCAAAGCATAGCACAGAACCAGTATAGGGCAGAGCCCTCTCAGTAACAGGGGTCCAACCCTCCACAGTAACCAAACAGGGGTCTTGCCCCTCCACAGTCCGCGTACCCTCGCCTGACTACCCTGGTTTGCCCAGTGAGCCTAACAAGTCGGTGTAGGTGAGCTAGCAGAACCCCGGGGCCCGTGGGGTAGCTAGTACTCACTGTACACTACTAGCTCTCCTCGGTACTGTGTACACGAGGGCCAAAAAGTCGATACAAAGTGGCCAGACCTAACCCTGGGTCCCTGGGGCGGCTGGCTCCGCTCTGCACTAAGCAGGTAACAGGTGCTTCCCCTAGTACTACGTACCCAAGAGACAACACACTTCCACATCTTTCCTTCTCAGTTCCATTTCATTCTCTTTCCAGGAGTTCTACTCCTAATTCCCCATAGGGTTCCAGCTCTTTTAACTCAGCAGATTCAGGTTTCACCCTTTCAGTTTCACGTTCATACAACCCATATTCTCAATCATGTTCATTTATTCATAACAGGCAGCTGTTACAATCAATTTACAGGCAGCTATTATTTCCTTTCAACAGTTTCCAAGACTGCAATATCTATATTTCAGACGTCTTAAAATGTGGGTCAAATGGTACATTTGTTCTGCGTAGTCTCTCAGACGTCCAGAAGCCTGCGGGGGCGTCTGGCCTAGTTCCCAGACGTCCGATGGTCACCCCGGACGTCTGGTAGTCCTTCCAGTCGTCTGGCACTGCGGCCAGACGTCTGATTCTCGTTGGATGACGAATCTCAAAACTTGCACGCACCCACTCCTCGCTCTCAGTACGAACGGTCGCAGAAAAGGAAGGATGAAAATAACTTACTTGCCAGACGTCTGGACAGTCCTCCAGACGTCTTCACCATCGTCTGGTTGGAATCCCAGACGTCTGATTCTGGAAAATTTTCCAGAATCAGAGCTCGACTCGCTCTCCGCCTGCGACGCACGGCCGCGCCGCGCCGTGCCTCGTCTGCCTGCTGCTCGAGCTGCAGCCGCCCTCCAGCAACGCTCCACGCCCGTGGCTCCCCCGCCGGTCTGCTCTAGCTGCCACGGCAAGCTCGAGCCCTCATGGTCGGGCGTCTCCTCCCTCGCGCAACACCTCCTCCCGCAACCCGCCGCGGCTGCCGCTGCCGCCGCTTGCTCGCGCCCGCACTCTCGCACTGGCTAGATGAAGAAGGGAGCGGATGAGATGAGAGTGAGGGAGAGGGCCTTATAAGGCCGCGCGGGGAGAGAGAGAGAGAGAGAGCGCAGTCTGCACCTGCAAGAGGAGAGAGGGAAAAAGAGGGGTTCGCAGGTCTGCGCGCTGGCGCGCAGACGCAAATGTGTATGGCGCAGAAATTAAATCCCAGACGTCTGGAAGGGATTCCAGACGTCTGGTCAGATGTCTGGGCCACCTCCCAGACGTCTTGAAAAGGCGTCTTGGAAGTGCGTTCATAACATTTAGTGACGAGATAATCCCTGATTAGAGATCTCTACCCAGAAAATCGATATAAGATAACTTGGAATCGTAAAGAAATACGTTAAACTACCTATAAATGCATTTTATGTTTTAGCCACCACTATACTCAGTGTTTGCTGACTCCAGTTATGTAACTTTGTACAGGTCAGGGTTTTGCGCAGCTCGAGCTACCAGCTGCTGAAGACGCTGGGCCTAGTCGAGCCCAGCTGTAGTCCTACTGCTTGTTGTAGTGAGTTCCTGTAGTTTTCCTTTTCTTGAACTAGCTTTGTTGTGATGGCAGTATTTTCCGATTCTTGAAGGCTTGTAATATTCTAGTATTACTGTTCTATTTCTCTTTTTGTTGCCTTTTCTTTCTGCTTAGCTACAGTACTTGTGTGGTTGTGGATGAATGCATGTTATTTGGTTATTTCTTGTTGGATGACTAGATCTTGGGATTAGTCGAGGCGAGCCGGTCTCAGGTCCTGTAGGGATCCGGGATCAGGTCGTGACATAGAGGGACTTAGGATTTGTTAACCTGTCCTTAGGATGCTACTGTTGTTGACTATCGATGGGTATATTCCATTAAATATCAAGTAGATGATACGATCGACAGATACAAGGCCTGACTAGTTGCCAGAGGCTTCACCTAGACTTATGGGATTGATTACTTAGACCAGTGGCACGTATCTTGTCGATCAGGATTATTTTAACTTTGGTAGTCAACAGAGGATGGCCATTGTATCAGTTGAATGTTGAGAATGTTTTTCTATATGGAGACCTGGTAGAGGAAGTCTACATGAGGCAACAACTTGGGTATCGAGTTTAAGGGGAGTTCGTATGTCATCTGAGGAAGGACATCTATGGCCTGAAGCAGAGTCCGAGGGCGTAGTTTGAGCATCTAAGTTTAAAGATTCAGTGGATTGGTTTTTTGCGATCATTCTCCGATCATTCTATTTTCATTTGGAGGACGAGAGATGCGCTTACAAGCGGAGTTGCTATTCTAGCTATGTATGTTGACGACATGGTGCTGACAGGTGACAATGGGGAAGGTATTCGTTAAATCAAGACCTTCCTGCAGTCCAACTTTGTGACAAAGGACCTTGGAAACCTACGGTACTTCATCGAGATTGAGGTCGTTAGGAAGGGGCCTCATCTGTCATTATCTCAGAGACAATATGCCCCTTAGATACTTGAGGAGGTTGGCTTACTAGGAGCCAAGCCCTCTAGCATTCCTATTGAGGCGTAGCAAGTTCATAGTACCGAGGATGATCCTCCCTACGAGGATGTCTCTAGATATTGCAGCTTCGTTGGTCGCTTTCTGCACTTGACCATCATCGGATCGGATATCAGCTTTGCTATCAGTAGAGCTAGTCAACACGTGCAAGCACCACACTATAGTCACTAGCATGAGGTATGCCTTATTTTGAGGCACCTCAAGGGAAATCCGAGTTGGTGACTCTACTATAGAGAAAATAGGTCCATGGACATCATGGCCTATTCTGATGCAGACTGTGCGTGGTCTATTGAGGATCGTCAATCTATCTCAGGATATGCTTTGTTTCTTGGTGGAAACCTAGTTTCTTGGTGAAACAAGAAACGAAATGTGATTGCCCGTTCTAATGTTGAGGCTGAGAATCGCACTATGGCCCATGCCGCATGTTGAGATCATGTGGGTTGTGGGTTTCCTATGGGATCTAGGCATGGAGGTGCAGCTATTGATTCTGCTCTATTGTGATAATCAGTTGGTGACATATAGCGTCTAACCTGATTTTCCATGAGCGTGCTAAACACATTGAAGTAGATTGCCATTTCATCCGAAATGCAGTCATGAATGAGAGGATTAGCACACCATATATCTCCTCAGAGCTTCAGTTAGCAGACATTCTCACCAAGGCCCTTAAAAGAGACATGATTTTCTATGTGACAAGTTGGGATTTACTGATATCTACGCCTCCACTTACAGGGAAGTGTTAAGAAATAAAATTAGATATATGTTAAGTCGTAATTAGGTGGGTGTCTTATTTAGGCTTTGTTATTTTTAGTACGTCAGTTATTGCCTTCTATTTTAGTCTTTGTTATTTTTAATAGGTAAGTTATTGTGGTTTCCTTGTATGCTTAAGCCCTCTCTCTATATAAAGAGGGCCAAGGCCTCAATTTAATGCTACAAATCACCAAGTTGATTTTTCTCAACACATATGCAATGTAGTGATGGAGGACAAGATAGCCACACCTTATATCTCTCCCGAGCTTCCAGTTGACAGACATTTTTACCAATGCGCTCCCTAGGAAGCGACACTCCTTCCTCTGTGACAAGTTGAGCTTGAAGGATACCTACACTCCAACCTAAGGGAGAGTGTTGGAAGTTACCTTTTTTCTGTTATTATTGTTATTATTATAGTCTCTGTTATTTCTTATTTTCCATTACTAGATAAGAAAATTGTTTCCCTTCTGTCACTTTCATCATAACTACAGATGTGCCTTCATATATCTTCAGCAGGGATTCCACATGCAATGCCATCATTATTAATTTATGAATTCTGTTCCATGCATAACGAACTGTACCTTTTTTTGTTTCAGGAGCTACAATCTGTTCGAGGGCAGCTTGCTGCTGAGCAATCAAGATGTTTCAAACTTGAGGTCATAGTCTATTGCTAAATGTTTTTTGTTTGCTTCATGTAGTTTGATTATATCTCTCGTTGCTCCCATATGGAAATTCAAATATTCATTTTTTGTCCTATTTGTTATAGGGAATTTGAGGAAGATTTTTCAGATCATTTATAATGGCTTAGACATGCATACCATCCAAATGAAGATTTTTATTTACATGTAAAACCTTGTAAAGATGGTAATTACAAACATAACCCTTAAAATCTTATCCCTGTCATACATAATGATAATAAATGAGTTAAAGTGCATAGCTGAAAGTGCAATCTAAAGTTCAATTTTTGTGTTTGTCTTGCATCTTGAATTACCATCCATCAGCTTGAGAAATAAATAATGAAGAATTTTCAGATATTTGGCTACTTATAGTTATGTCTTAATTCTTTGCCCCTGATGGATGTGATTGAAATGATTGACGTAGATTTGAAATAGCCATAGTTGGATGCATTTGGAGCAGAAGCTGATTTAAGGATATTTATGTACAACATATCGGAAATTGGATATAATTGTTATTTGTTCTAGCAGAAACTGATTCTCTCTCTGTTTTTTTTTGGCCTTTTTTGTTTTTGGGAAGAGGTCTAGCAGAAGCTGATTTTAGGGGTGTCTATGTATAAATTTAGAAAAATGTATAGCCTTATTTTTGTAGTTACTTTTGCAGTCCATCTTGATTACATATAAGAAACAGGTCCGGAAGAAAGGGGATATGGCCAGAGATGAGGCTTTGAAGGTGTCTGTGAATTGGATAGGCTAGAGGACGCAAGAAAGCTTTTGTCAGCAAAGGCTGCGAGCAGACATAAACACCAGTCTGTTTTGTCCAGCTGGAGGATTTGAAGAGGGATATGGACTGCCATCAGAGGTCCAGGAAGTTGCTGCTTAAAGAAGATGACATGATTACATGCTTTTTTCACCTTGCAGCTAGTAATCGAAGAAGAGCCAACTTGATAACCTCCCTGAGAATAGGGGGAGAGACCATCTCGGGAGGGAGCAGGTGGCAGAGGCTTTGAGGGAGGACTTTCAAAGTATACGAGGAGGCAAGGGATTGGATGTTTGATGTGGTTTGAAGCAGGAGTCCCAACACCTAGACTGCTAATGGTGGATTTAGAAAGTCAAACTGCTTCTACTTGTTTCTTTTGCTGGGAAACCCACAGCCAAGAAAATAGATGATTACCATCCTATTGCACTCTCTAACTCGGTTTACCTTATTGTCTCCAAGGTTCCGATGAATAGGCTTCCAACGGTCCTTCCCTCCTTAATAGACCTAGTTTAGTTTGCTTCCATTAGAGGATGTTCTCTATAGGAATCTTTTATCATGGTTGACGAAATGGTAGCTTCATGGTGCGGGAATGATACAAAGGGCTGCTCGTAGAAAGTGGATTTTCCCAGGAATATGCTTGGCCAGCTGGGCATATCTGTGGCAGGTTTTAAGGCGTAGGCATTTCCCAGATATCTGGGTATGTTGGCTAAAGATATACATCACCACCACATTTTTCTTGGTATTGGTGAACAGCTGACCGCATTGCCCTCTGGCCCCTCTGCATTTCTTCTTTGCAACAAATGCTTTGGCAACCATGCCCTTTGAGGGGTAGGTGAGCCTATCTCGGGCTTCTCAATTGGTGAATGATAGTTGGTGACTCCTATCTTGAAGTATGAGGATTACCTTGTTCTTTGCGGAGGATGGTCAACAGGAGGCAGAACACGTGGCAAACCTGATGAGGAATTTTGGAGCTTTCTCAGGTTTACAGGTTAATCATGCCAAGTTGACTTCTGTCTATTTGATATGTCAGAAGATGAGGCTGTGGGATGTTCCACTTTACCTGTTCATGGACCTGGGGAGGCTACTTTTGTTCTGTCTTAGGTTGCCATTGAAGGGTGAATGACTTATGATTGGGGATAGGATACCTCTAGTTGACAGGTTGGAGAAGAGGATGCCGGGGGGGGGTGGGGGTGGTCATCTAGTGTTGCTGAAATCCATTTTGATGGCAATGTTGATATTCCATCCTTCAGTTCTTAAGAAATCAAAGAATGTGCATAGCATGAAGGGCAATTTTTGCATTTGGTCAAGTGGGAGGACATTTGTAGACTAGTGGGGCAGGGAGGCCTATGGGTGTTGACTGTCTGATTTTAATGATGCTACGAATGCAAAGTGGGTTGCTAAGCTCTTGCAAAACGAAGACATGGTTTGGCATAAAATTAAGGGAGAAGCTTATGGGTCTCCCCTTAATTCGGGTGATAGGAATGTGGTCCCTCATGGAGATTCTGCTTTCTTGAGGGGCCTGCCGCCTGTGTTCAGTCATGAGCCATGTTGTGCAGTCTTTTGATCCTGTGTAGGGAAAGGGGAAGTCCTTTAGATTTGGGGAAGATGATTGGATAGGCTCAGGTCTCTTAGCAGGGTGCTTTCCGAAGTTGTAATTTTGGCAGTGGATAAACAGCAACCAGTCGGCGGGTTTTGGGATGCCGATGGTAGCAGACTTGGGTGCCTGGATATTGTAGATTGGTGGTGGCCTCTCCGAGGCGAGGGTGTTGGATCTTTAGGAGCTTCTGGCAGCTATCCAACATCTTTGCCTAAGAGAAGGAATTCCGCATTCTTTGGGATGAGGGTGGGAACCTTCTCTGTAAGGAAAGTTTATTGTGTCACAGAGGAGAGGCGAGAGGCACTAGGAGATGACAAACTTTTGGGCCTTGATTGTTCCATCTTTTGGAAGTTGGAGATTCCCTTGAAGGTAAAAATTTTTATGCAGATGCTCAGAAGGGTAGAATAGTACCAGCCAAGATTAGGAGATGGTAGTGCCAGAATGCTGGGAATTTGTGTCTCTTGTGTAGGATGGCGGATGAAGATCTGTTGCACTTATTCATTAAATGTCCTTTCTCAAAGGAGCTTTGGGAGAAGTTGGCATTTCCTGGCCTTGAGATTGCCAATTTGGATGATCCCTGGGCAGCATTTCGGAGTGGCTCAATTGGAGACCCTGCTCTACGTAAGAGATTTGTTTCTGGTTTATGGTACCTTTGACAGTTTGACTTCAAGAACCACGTGGTGTTTAGAAGGAAAAGATCTTGGGTGGACAATGTGGCAAGGGAAGCTTCATCTTATGTGACTCTTTGCCCTTGCTCCTGTAATTGTATTTTGCCAGCTTTGTTGATGAAGTAATATATGGATATCTACTGGCTTCCGGTAGACTTCCTTTTTCCCTAAAAAAAAAAATGCAGTTACTTCTTCGAGTGGTGGATGATTACTGAAAATCACTGATCATCCAAATATATTGATTCATTTAGGTAACTAAGCAAGATAAAAGGATTTATACCTTCCCACCCAGGATTCGATTTGGATGCTTCATGCTGTGGATTACATTATCCCATAAGCTCTCATCCCTCGAAACGCTACATGTTCTTTCCATTCTGAGCACGTGAGATGCTATAGGCCATGCCTTGTGGACCTTCAATTTAGGAAATACCAGAAATAGATGATTATTACCATCCTGGAAGCTCCGGTGAAGGCATCCTTGAATACATTACAATCCTCTGACAGTTTCTGCAAGGATAGAGGTTCAGGAACATTTTGTTGCATTATGTGAGTTCGTATAAGAAAGGGAATCTTATGGTTATTCTACAATAGCTTCTTCTTTCAAAACTAGAGTCTGTGAAACATGTGCATGCATTCGTTACCTTTGAAAAAAAAAAAGGAAACATGCCCGTGCAAATAAATGCAAAGTTTCGGATTTTTCCTTGTATCCCCATTGGCCAATCTCTTTGACCTGAATTACACTGTAGTTATCCACAGCTCCTGACGAAACATCCATTGCAGGTTGATGTCGCAGAGCTACGGCAGAAGCTGCAAGCTATGGAATCACTGCAGAAGGCAGCCTCTGAACAGGCTGCCTTGAGTGCAAAACAAATGGAAAGCTGTGGAGGTATGTGGAGTTGGCTGACAGGGACCCCTGCAGATCGAGAGTTGGATTCCTGAACATATGGAGCAATCTTTCAAGCTAGTGATTTCACCTATAAGCTGAAATTGTCATTATTCTCTCTCGATCTTCTACATATTCTTCACCCTTTTCTCATTGTTCATTTATAGCTATGAAAATCATAGATTTTCCCTTTCTTTTCTTTTCTTTTTCAATTATAATCCTGAGGAAAAACAACTTCCTTTCCCAATGTTTGTCTGTATCTTACACATTATAGAGGAAAAGATATTTGCTTTTGTAGTGCATGCCCATCTTTAATTCATTTTCTGTCGCCCTATTGCTGCATGTTCTTTTTCAAAACTCAAAGCAGCGAAATGTATCATGTATTCTCGCAAAATCAGATCTGTTTGTATGTGGAAGATCTCCCTGGGTGTGTGATTTTCGAACACTTTCCTGTTTGGTTTCATGGAGCTAACACTAGATGCCTGTTTTACTACTACTGATGCAGATCCTTGATGGTTCATCCATCGTCAAGGTTCCGTGCTTGCGGTTGCCTGTCCAACAGGCTACTGCATTTTAACTGTTGCTTGTGTGCTTGAAGATTTATCTGACTTTTCATTAGGATGATTGCTCACGAAGCGAGGTTTTCAATGGCACTGACATGGATCTCGTGTTATTAGCAGCATTCTTACCTGGAGGTGGTGTTGCAGGCATGCCAATTCCCCCAGTTACTCACAAGGGATCTGGGTCACAAAAAAAAAAGATCCTGTGTTATTAACAGCATTCTTTCCTTTAATTCTTCTTTGTTAATCTGTTTAACATGGTATCTTTCGGTAAAGTAGATAAGAAAGTTGGAAGGCATCGCTTTTTGCACCATTTTCCTTTCCTGGACGAGCAAGTATTATTATATGTTTTAGACAATGCTGCCTGTGACACGTTTCATCTCCCGTTCTTCCTTCGGTTCCCAACGGGGGTAGTTGGTGCAGTGGGTGGTTGATATTATGACTTCCTACTTCCTAGATAAAAGGGGTTCCATTTCTTCCTCTTAATGGTTTCGGTGATGGTTCAGTACTTGCCTTTCCTCCCATGAGCACATTTCAGATCTTACCCATCTCAAGATGATGAGGGCAATGAACATACAGGTGACTGGTTCCCAAGCTTTGACCTCATTTAATTTCATTCCTGGACATCGAAATTTACTAACATGGTCCCTGAACATTTCAGAGGGAACATTGCGATTCCCCTCGTCTGCTTGGAAGGAGTGGGTTTTCAAGAAAGATTGTTGAGAGCACATGGGACCCTTCTTTGGAACAAATTTGGCTCCAAATTTGTATGCGATGAAGATGGGGTGAAACCATTGTGAACCGTGAAGGAATCTGACCTTTGCTAGGGAGCACAGACCCAAGGGAGCGAGTTGCTACGAGAAATCAATTAGTTCGAATGCCAAAGTTGTGTGGTATGATTCTAGGGGACATGATTTCATACCATTTTTTAAGAATAAAGTTACCAAATTCTGAAAAAAAAAAGGGAAAAAAAAAAACAAAAAACAGAGAAGGAAGGAAAAGGTTAGGGGACGCTAATTGTTACATTACGCTTGGAGTTTATTGGAAGTGTTCGGGTCATTGTAAAGAGACGGGGAAGGTATCCTGCGTTATTCGGTCTCATCGGGTCCTCCGTATCTCGTTTGATCGGAAGTTTTCACTACATGCACTCTGCACTTGGTTTCGTGTGCGTTATAACCTCTTCGTAGCTGCTAATGAAGTTTATTCTCTACCTTGTCGCCAATGAAGTGTGTTCCTATTCCATCACATGAAAAGAGAGGCTACCAAGCTAAGTGAACATTCAGTTCCAAAGATGAAACGTATCCATCTAATGTCTAGAGAAGTTCTTCATTTAAGAATTATTCATAGTCAAAATTTCATTTTGTTACTAATAAAAAATATCATTTCCGAAATAATTGCTCTAGTGGAAATAATATTCATCAAGGTTGAATTCAACAACGCAAATATCTTCATACAGCCCCACCAACCAGATAAACAGATAAATCCAGACCCTACACTCTGCCAGAGGTTTCCTAGCTCGTGCTTCACACTGTGAGAGTACTGAAAAAAAATTGATTCTTTAAACATATCTTCCTAGCTTTATTAAATCGCATACCCTTGTAAAGTTTAATTTACAATTATATACTTCCATTAGTATCAGCTTACCAATTACCTGTACACTGGTTATTTTAAACCAACTTAGGGTTAGTTAAGGTCTTAAGTGTTGCTTGTTTTAGAGTTTGAATTGCATGCTAGTTACTTGGTCATGCAACTTGTGACTGCAAAATTGTGTTGTGGTTTTTGGTCGAACAGTTAGGGCAGTTGTGATTGAATGTAGTTATCTAGTTATTTCATCGTTGTGCCCAAAAAAAATCGAAGTTATATAGCTAGAACACAGTTTTCAAAATTAAGCGGCTAAGACAATGAAACAAATAACAAACTCAGTAGCAAACGGCTAAACTGCAACCTAGCAACTAAAATAAACATGCCCTAGTGCTCCTTAGGTTGAGATTCAATCTAAATGCTACAAAATTAATAATAAAAGAAGGACCTTATCACCTAAATACAGACTTTGCAAGAGCTAAAAATCAAGATGGATTGACGTGACATGAGACAAAAATGATATTAGTGTTATGATATGAGTTTATCTTTTCCATCAAGATATTGCATATTGCATTCGGTTTAGGGACGTTTATGTAAAATTATCAACATTTATTGTGCATATATATGTAAATATAAAAAATCATAGCAATTTATATAATATCAATAGTTTAGAAGGATATCGTCTGTACAAACCATTTCATCGCACCCTCCCTGGAGGGCGTGTGCGAAAAATCTCAGCGGTGCTTGAGACTTGGGAGTGGAAAGATTGCTTTCCACCCAGCAAGTGCTGTCGGATGGGTCCCACTGGTCCAGCTTATACGTGACTTTACGTTGCAGTGGGTTGGTGGGGGTGTCTGTTTCAGTGGACTGGTGGGGTGGTACCTGTTCATAATTCCTTTATTTGGGAGTTAAACAAATGTTGTTTTTTACGACAAATTTCATATCTCCTTGTCATAAAAAGATAATGACATGCAGGCATCACTCAGTACGTAACTTTAGATATAAATTCTAACGTGGAACATAATATGGAACGGAGCACGTCAGGTTACATTGATATGGCATTTATTCATGATTGATGTGTCATTTTTTTACCGTGATGGAGGAGATGATTCATGATAAATAATATATGACGTCGTAGTTACGTTATATGACATGACATGATATATTAGTTAGGTAAAAAATGATGTATAAAAGTGTATCTATAAAATATTTTTCTATAAAAAAATTGAGATACACATCCACAACTTATGGGACATATATCCACAGCTTGCTGCCACTTCATGAGATGAAAAGTTAATCATGTTGGTCGAATGAGATCAAAGATAGCGTGGAATTTGTAATGGTTAAACCAATGTATTAATTAAACAATTAACTGGATGGTTATAATTTAGATTTTGAGATTCTTAGTACTACTTTTTCTAACATCAATACTGAGAGGTGTTTACAAAATTAGTGTTAACTTCATTAGTCCCTCATACCTAGACCTCCACTCTCTTGAAACTGGTGTTAACATTAATTCAAGTAAACATTACAGTTGGTGTTTGGTAAAGAGAATAAATAAATTTGCGAAATACGTAAAAGAATAAAAAATGAATGGAATAAAATAGTGGAATAAATGAGTTTTTGTATTTGGGAGTTTAGATGAGTTATTGTTACGGTCCGAACCCAGCCACTCGTGGAACACGGGAACGGATCGCCTCGACTAATCTTAAGATCCAGTCGTCTAACGAGAAACAAACCAAATACAAGGATAAATATTTCCACAACCACACATGTAATGTAACTAAGCAAAAAGGACAAGGCAGCAACGGAAAGTAGAACAGAGTTCAAAAAGAACCATACTCCACAGGCGGAAAAGTAAAATTTGCTAGCTAGCCATCACAACATAAGTAGAAAGGACATAAACACCAACAGGTTCCAACATACAAAAAAATACTCACTACAGTAAATAGGCATCTGAAACAAAAACTGAAAAAGGACCAGACTACAAGTGGACTCGGCTGGGCCCAGCACCCTCTACAGCCGGTGATGCTGGCTGCTCAACTTCCTGACTTGAACAGATATATATATATATATATGTTTTGTCAGCTAATGCTTAATGCATAGAAAGAAAGCAATAAACCATTCATGTATCTTACGATTACTTATTTTCATCTAGTTTCCTGCATATTATGTGTTTAATTATTCGTGTATTCTAGTAAAGGTCTCCATCATCATTTAATCCACGTGTTCCCTAAGAGAACGATCTTGATGCAATTTTCCCGCGATGCAGGATGCAGACATGGCACTCTCCTGGCCAGAAGAGTACCCGGTCTACTACCCTGAGGTCATGGCCACGACATAGTGGTGACTATGGTATGCGTGATAAACGCATAGGTAGCTACCTTGCACTGGCACGCGATCAGTCCTTTTCGCTAGTAGGTACGCCCGAACATACAGCACAGAACAGAACAGGAGCATCACCCCTCAACAGTCTGCGTACCCTCGCCCGACTATCCCGATTTGCCCAGTGGGCCTAACAGGAGTCAGTGTAGGGTGGCTAATCCTAACCCCAGGTCCCAACCTAAGGGGCCGCTAGCTCCTCCCTGTACTAAAAGGACAGTAGCTCTCTTCAGTACCACGTACACGAGGGTCAGCTCACTTCTCATATCCAAGTCCGAACAACCAAGCAACCAACATGCCTGTAGGCAACGGGTCCCATCATACATCGAATATCCATATTACGGTACTATGATTCCTTTCTTAGTTCGCCGTAGGGTTTATGCATAGTACTTGGCTCATTTCATTACATGTCATGTATCTGTCTCACATTCTAGGTTCTTATTCATATAACAGACAGCTCATGAATTAATAGGATAAGCAATCATCATTTTTAACTTTCCATTTCTCATAATAAGGAATTTAACAATATGCATTCTCAATTTATAGCAAGCGAGGTTCATACATTGAACATAAATAATCACATTCTCAGTCTTAGGGTTCATCTCATATCCTAGGTTTCGAGTAGATATTTCTAATTTATCATGCACTTTAATAATTTAAACTACAGGAGTAAAGGGGACAACTTTACCAAATTGTATGGGAGATATGGGGGCACAAACGGTGGATCCCGATGTATCCGCAGGTCCCGTGTGTACTACGAACTATAGACCTATTTCAAATAGTTGATCACATCAATCATTAACATTGTTGACCATTATGTTAAACAAGCTCAAAACAATATGAATACGACCCTAATACGTAGGAAATTCTGAAAGAAAACCAACGGTACCTTCTTTGTGCAAAATTGACTCCATTTGGGCCCTAAACCGGCCCAAACACACGCACCTTGACTAAAATCAGACGTCTGTGGAGAGTCTCAGATGCCTTAAACAGGTGCAGAATCTTACCTTGCGTTCCTGCATCTGTCCCTGTTGTATGCTTCCCCTCACAGCCGTTTGAGGGTATCTCCAGACGTCTAGCACTGCTCCTAGTCGTTTGGGAGAGCCGTCTGATGCTGCTTCCAAACATCTTAAGTGCCTCAAATGCCGCACCAACGCGCCTTCCCAACATCTCTGGCACCTCGGCACTTTGCGTGCTTACTAGACGTCCTGAGTCTGTTCCAAACATCCGACGACCCCTCTAGACGTCTGACAAATGTTGCGGACGTCTGAATCTGCAGAAATAATGCCCGCAGAACCTCCTATTGCCCTGAAATGACCCTTTCCAAGGACCGTTCGGGGTTTCCAGAAAGTTAGGGTGTAAACGTAATTTTGACCCCTTGAGTTTGGATGTGTGGGCCTTGCTGGGACAAGAGGGGTTAGTGGGGGAATTTTCGCAAATTTTTCCTCTCTCTCTCTCTCTTCCCACTCACACCCACTCACGCACACACACATGCACACTTCCTCCTCCCTTCCAAACCCTAAACCCCCATCTATTTAAAACCCCACCACCCTCTCCACCATCACACCCTCACCACCACCTCCACCTCCTTCCCTTGTTTGCTGGCAAGCCACCAGCCCCTTCCCGTCCCCTTGTAGCCATGAAGAGGAAGGAGAAGGACGTAGTGCGGAGGAGAGGGAGAGCGAGGGAGAGGAGTGCGAGGGCGTGGGAGAGAAGAGAGAGCTCGGAGGAGCTTGAGCATGCACTGTCGGAGGAGCTCGAGTAGGAGAGCTCGCATGCGGGGCAGCTGCGGTTGCAGCCGTGAGGAGCTCAGAGGTGCGAGGACCTCCGAGGAGTTCAGGGGTGCGAGAGGGAGGAGCCGCGGTCGGAGTGCAGCTGCGGGAGCTCGAGAAGGAGCTCGTGGGAGAGAAGAGGATGTCGGAGGAGGGTCCTCGACTTCCTGTAGCTGCGGAGGTCACTACAGACGGAGCTCGTGAGATGTAGGATCGCGTGAGGAAGTTTTGCGTATTGGATTTTTACAGTAGCAGACGTCTGGAGCAGCAGCGGACGTCCCAGGCCGAAGCCGGACGTCTAAAATACGTGGAGTGCTGAAGTATGTGTCCTATACGCTCATGCATGTGCGTACATGAAGTACGTTAGCGCTACGCGTCGTCGTTTTAAGATTTCGAATGCATGCGTAGGCACAGGTCTTGGGAAGGCGCGTAAGCACGCTCTTCAAGGTACTTTAGAACGTCTGGATGTCTCCACATACACTAATAGACCTATCAGACATCCGAGCGCACTGTCAGACGTCTGGAAAGACCCAAGATGATTGTAAAGGGGTTCCAGACATCCGCTAGCGACGTAGGAATACAAGGTGAGTCACTGACGTAGTTTAAGACGTCTAGGCCTATTCCTAGACGTCTGATTTTGGTCTGTATGCACTTTTTTGGCCCGTTCGAGGCCCGAACGAAGTCGTATTTACGCAAACGAAATACCATTGTTCTCCGTTCAAGTTTCCCTATGTATTAGTGTCAATTATATACTGCTTTGAACTCATCTGATGTGACTTAGTTACTAGTATAGGTTTCCAACCTGTAGCGTGTTTGGGGCCTGTGAAGACGACATGATCTGTGTTTCAGGCCCCCATTCCACCCGTGAATCCCGATAGAGTGGTTTACTTTAATACTAAGATTAAATAAATGAAGCGCATGTTTAGAATAACTTGATTAAACTCTAGGATGTGAAATGAATCCTAAGGTAGAAAAGAATGAACAATGCTTGAGCTATACTGTTTACTTTGAGATGCATGTTAAAACCCTAAGTATAGATACATGATGTGATGCTTCTTTAGTTGTAAAAACACGAGCTGCCTATTATATGAATGAGAATCAGAATGTGAATAATAAGATAGGCGTGTTGAGAAATGAAATGAAATGAATACAAGTATGAACCCTAAGGGGAAACAAGAGAAGAACTCCTGTACATGGAAAGAATCTCATATATAGATGGGAAGTGAGCTGGTTCTTGTATACACGGTACCAAGGAAAGTAGCTGTTCCTTTAATGGAGAGGGGAGCTAGCTGCCTTTTAGGTTAAGATCCAAGATTAGGACTCGTCACTCTACGTTACAAGAAAATATGTCTTTTAAGATAAATATTAGTAATAGAAAATTTTACCGTTGCAAAGTTGGTACCATTTTGCGTCGATTTATGACAAAATTAAAAGTAAAATTTGAGACATTAATATACCATGGCAAAAGAATTACTTTCCCCCCTCTGAAACCTTTATTTTCATGAAAATATTCCCGCACACATTCCACACCACCCCCCCTCGCCTGAAAACCTCTACCCCCTAAAAATCTCTATTCCTTTCTCCTCTTTCTCCCTCTATCGTCGTTGGTTGTCTCCTCCCCATCCTCATCACCGATCGCGTCCGCTCCCCGTCGTCACCTGCAACCACCTCCTCACTCGCTTGCGACGTCCTCTCCTCGTCACTTGCGACCACCACCTCGCAAGATTACGACGTCCTCTCCGTGGACTAACCTACGACCTCTCCTCGCTCTCCTCTAACATCCTCAGCATCGACCTTAACCGCTCTCCTCGAGTTGCACGCATTCTTCTCTGACATCCACCACGTCGGCCCTCCTCCAAGGTCAGCCTTCATATTCTACTCCCACCGTCCCTTTCCTCTCCACCTCCTCCTTCTCCTCAGATCACCGTAACCCTTCCCTCCCTCTACCCATTCTCCTTTTTTTCCCCATCTTTGATTGATCTTTTCTTTCCATCTTTTATCCCTTTTTTTGTCTTATACTTTTCTCATTCAGTAATCGAAGTCATGAATAGATAAAAATAGAGAGTCGAGTAACAATGTGGAGGGCAGCAAAGGAGAGGTCATGGAATTCGGCTTATTGGTTTTGGTTTTCTATTCACTTTTTTGGGAGTTGTCCTTTGATAAGTGTTTGTTGGTTTTAAGCAATATATTTTTCTTGTCTGGAGTAGCAATTCTTCTTGGATTGAAATCCACATTCCAACTCTTCAAAAGTAACTATAAGGGTTGTATATCTTTCGTTTGAGGCTTCTTTCTTTTATTTTTCCACTAGTTTGTGTTACGAATCCTACTGGAGGTCTATGGATCTTTTGAGCTGTTCAATGGATTCCATGCTTCAATACAACCATCTCAGTATGAGATTCTAGTAGTTGGATGGATTCCACAATATTCATCTCTGATTCTCAACTGCATGAAACAGAGCTAATATATGGATGCCCCTTGTTTTTTCCTGCAACTTCTTTGTCTTACAGTTAGATGATGGATTGTAATGGTCAGGTTGTTCCAAATGAAGCCAATTATATTCATCATTTTGGCTCTCCAATGGGAAATAGATCAAAGTGAAATGGATACTAAATACAGATTGTTATGCAAAAAATAAAATGTCAGGTGAAAGGTGCTTTGGTCGGTAGTCTCTAAGATGCCAAGTTCTATTGGTCCTACTAATGAAAAGCTGATGATAGAAATCAACAAAGGCTTTCCCAATCTCATATTTGCCATGAAATTAAAGTCTTCTTGCCCAGATTGGTCTCTTGTTATTTTTATAAGAATCTTTTAATCAAAATTCTTTGTTTGGTCTTGTCATTACTTTATATTCTGCAATATTTATTCTATCCTTTATCAGTTTATTTGTCTGTCCTCTCCTTAAGCTCTATTTTGTTTGCTTTAGTTCTATTCTTTCTTCTTTTAGTCTATCCACCCAGGTAGGTAGAGCATTTGTTTATAATATCCATGTCTGCTGACAGAGATCTCAAACAGGTTCTACATGCTCTCTTCTTCAAATCAGAATCAATTAATGTTACAGGAATGCTTGTTCTACATTAAACTTCTTCAGAAACTCATCTAGTTCATATTTACATCATGATCTGCTTTGAATTGTGATTAAAGACTTTATTCAAACCAACTGATCGGTAGCTGCTGTCAAATATGATTCAGACCATCTGAGGTCTGATCTATGTATTCCCAGTATCTCTCAGTAACTGTGATATAGAATTAAGTACTTATCTATTTTAGAAATCTTGTTACCAACTCAAAAACAAGCAAAAGTATAAACACTGTCAAAGAAAACACTATCAAAAGATGCATATGCATCCACATCGAAGTAAAACAGAAGGGCCAAGTCAATCAATTAATTAGTAAAAGTATAAACATGTCATTTGTTAGTTTTTTAGCATCTCTCCTAAATAGAACATAGGATACGTTTTATTCTATTGATTTCACCTTTATACCAAATACACCAATGAAGTTTTCCCATTTATGCATGATATATCCTGAATGAACTAAAATAAACTAACACCAATTTCTAGGAAATGGCAACAATCTAAAACAATGTCAAAGCTAAAGCTTCCTGATTGATTCCATCTTCATACCAAATACAACAGTAAACTTTGCCCATTTATTCATGATATATCCTGAATCAGCTAAAATAAACTAACGCCAACAATAACAAAATCAAATAAACAGTAGAATTTTGAGGATAAGACACCCCAATAAACAGATGTATGTATGAAAATTCCAACTTGTTTGAGGAGGAAAACATGAGAATAAATGTGGAAAAAAAATCATGGAAAAACAAATACATCCAGATTCAACTAAAAGAAGAAGACATCACTTGCTTGTCAATTGCTAGTACAATTCATGAAAATACACAGAAAAAACCACCACTTCTAGGTATTCAGCAAGAGCATTTAATTTATTGACACTTTTTGTTATTTAAATAGAAAATGTTGACAGTTAAATTAATAAAAGTTGTGTCCACTTTCAATTCTCTCATAACACTGACACCTACAGCTTGTTCTTTTGGTTTTTCTTTATATGTGTGTTGTCGTGTTTGAAGCCTGCATGGATCATATGATTTCAGGGACTTCTGCACTTGTATCTTAAAATCATGCTAACTAGAATTTGAAAGTATAATTGTCAATCTGTGGGCATTTAGGGGAATATTTCAAGGTTGTCCACTATTATTTGGTGTTCTACTTTTTTCGTGCTCTATCATTTAAGTTTGTATGGCCCTGCTATTTGATTATTTTCGGTAGATGATGTCATGATTTCTCATAGGTATTTACAAATTGATTATTCTTGAAAAGGGTATCATTAGTCCTGTCCAAAGACTTTTTTTTTTTTTTTTGGCAAAAATAGCAATTTCTGGTTGTAGAGGTTTATTAGATGCTAATAGATTCGCAATTTAACGTTTCAAAAAGAAAAAACAAAGATAACATTTATGGGTAGGTTATTTAGATGGGTCCTTATTAGTGCCATTGTAATAATTCACTATGGATGGGAATAGTGTTACATGAATTAATATATGTTCCATAATTTATTCCTATATTTGAATTAGTTTGATTGACAACACTTTAGAATTATGTTAAATGTCAATGTTCATTAAGATATTCCATTCATGGCATCTGATTTTAACCATCTTGTTCACAAAGGTAGGATGGAATTTATCCTGTTTGTTACAAATTCAATCCTCATGAAACTACAGTTACAATGTTAAGCCATTTACACACTACAATCTTGGGCTTAGCTAGTTATTATAACTGACTTTAAGGAGTGTAAGATTGGCCAACAATTGTCTATTTCATTTTGTATGCTTTTAAATTATTGCATATAATATAAGCATAGTGATTTTAGAACTTTCAGTGATCACTGAATGGGGTTGCAAACAAATTTTATGATCCTTGAGGTCCACATTTGTTTCCCAACCAGTTCAGTATGCTTGCATTTTTAATGCTGCAATGCATCAAGTAACTGTACAATCCCCATGATGACCCCGCCTATGAACAGAGACGAGGGGGAAGGATCATGTGTTGTGGCTGATCAAAACGTTTTCAAGAGAGGAAATGGCCAAGAGAAGGGCTAAGAATGTTTCTTGCAATTGTTACAAGAAGTTACACCTCCAGTCACAAAAGCAACTCCTAGAATCTATTCATCCTTACCAAGGAGGAGGATGGAGGGCTGAGGTTGAAGATACCAAGGGTACAGAGGCAGGGCAATGCCCTTCAGATGCCATCATAAACACAGTAACAATTTTTAGAAGTGTATGTAGGTAGATGTAGAAACATATTTAACAAAGTTGCTATTGCATTCTTCTTTCGTAGGAAAAAATGCTAATTTCATGTATGCTTTGAATTTTTTTCCTTGTTTTACATAGGATCCATTTTCCAGCATTGGGAGCTTTACCATTTGGATATGTCATTGGAGCTGCCTTAAGAGATATCATCTAATTAAAGGTATCATAAAGGAGATTTATTATGCCGTAATCATACTTTGTGCTGGAAACTACTGAACTATTGCTGCTCTTGGATTTCTAGCATTTTCAAATCTGGTCTAGGGGATTACTGAGATTACACTGGAGTAGGGTATTCACGTGAAACTGTTGGCCTTCATGGTTATAGACAAATGCAATTTTCATACTAAAGTTATCTTGATGAAGATTTAGAAATGGCTTCAGAGAAAATGAGGCTCATTAATGGGAAGCTTCATATAAATGCGTTTAGATGAATTTTAGGGTTCATGTCTTCTACATGATGCTTTATGGCTCTTTGCAAGTAGCTTATTTCACGAGAGTTAGGTTGTGCATGTTCTTATCATTTGAAATTAGTTTCTTGAATTTTTACCAAATTTAGGTTATGCTTCATCCGTGGAAATCTAAAAATAATGTAGCACTTCATTATAAGTCAGCATTTGTGATAACCATATAATTTTCTTATCATATTTTCATATAAGATTAAGGAAGTGATAATTTGCTACAAATTTTAGTTCCTTTACTGTTATTCTCTTGGTTAGCATGCAACTAGTAAAATGATAAAATAAATGAACTTTTCCAAGTATTTGATCCTCTTCCTGTTGATGATCTCAATAAGCACTTGCGCCATTAAGATTAGCCTTGTACATTTGATAAATCACATGCTGTGCATTATGATTATTGTAGTAGTCCATGCTAAGGTAAGAAAATAAAAGTTTCTTGTAGATCTGATAAATTTCTAGCTTTATAGCCTGACTTTTCACTTGTTTCCTTACAGCCAGCTAATCTCAGTGGCACAACATGGTTTGACCTTTCTGCTATGCAACTTAGCTCTGTGGTAATTTCAATGTCATGTATCCTCAGAGTTTTATTCTTGATCATTTGATTGAGTGTCAGAAATTTTTTTCCATTTGTATAAAATGATAATCGAATCTTTTTTACCATAGGCTAGTGGTTCTTTTAGGATCTTTGATAGTCTACCAAATGAAAGATGTTCTTGGTACACTGTGTGCAAGATAAATTCTTTATTATATTGCTTATGATTGAGTTGTGAACCTTGCCATCCTTTTAAATCTAAGCCCATGATTTTTTGGTCTAGGTAGGAGAAGACAACTAATGATTGCAGCTACCCTCCATGTTCTTGGTGGCTTGATTACTGGATATGCCCCTAATCTAGAAGTTCTTATACTTGGTGCCTCATATATGAAATTGGTATTGGTTCGGTGATGTCTTTTTTTCCTTCATTTTTCTTTTTTTGTTTCTTTTCATTTCTTTTCTTTTTTTTTTCTTTAAGCATTTGGTGAAGTCTCAAAACCTTGTTTTGAGTGTACATGTAGATGTTGAACCATGAATTTTATCATCGATTTTTCTTCTCATAGGCCATGCATGGAGAAGAGCACTTTGAAGTTGCTCTTGAACATTGATTGCTCCATCTTAGATTCATTGAACATTGATTTCCTTGAAGAGCACTTTGAAGTTGTTGGAATATTGATATGATTACATAATACATAACTAATTTCAAATTTAATTGGGATTAACTACTTATTCTTCGTTGGATGTGTTTATGCACTAATGTTATTGTATCTTTAACATTAACTAATTTATATCATTTTGTAATTGACTTATGTATTGATATATTTTTAGTTTATTGTATTGTAATTTTTTCTTTAATCGTTGTAGGGTGGATCGACTGATGTACTTCTTTGAAGTATCATTATAGTAATTAAACAAGGGTGATGTTTACGAGAATGTGTTCAAGGATGAAGATAGACTTTTTTTAGACTAGTTTACATTATGGAAGAGATGTATTTATGTATTGTATGATGTGTTACATTTTTCTTATAAGAATTTGAATTTTTTGAATTGATAATGAATGAAGTATATTTTTTGATTTATATGTGTAAATATATATTTTTGTTATGCATAGGAATATTGCTATAATGATGAAAGAAAAGTTAATCACAAGAGATTATATTATAGTAATTAAAAATTCTTAATAAAGTAAATAATTTTTTTTTTATAGTGAATGAAAGTTAAACGTCACTTAAGGTCTTTCATGATAGTTTTTAAATGTCATTTAAGGTTTTTCGTGATGGTTTTTAATTATTGCATAAGGTCTCTCGTGTTGGTTTATAATCGTCGCGTAAGGTCTTTTGTGATGGTTTTGAAGAAACATATATGATCCTTCGTGATAATTTTTAAACGTCACGTACAGTCTTTTGTGATCGTTTTTAACCGTCACGTAAATTCTTTCGTGATGGTTAAACGTCACGTAAAGTCTTTTATGCTGGTTTCTAACTCACTTAAAATCTTTTGTAATGGTTGCTAAACGTTACGTAAGAATTTTTGTGATGGTTCTTAACTGTCACAAATGATAGATCATCTGTGATAGTAATTCTTTTTGTGACGCTCCTTTTTGTGACGGTTCTTGTTATCGTCCCAAAAATCTTTTTGTGACGGTAATGAATATTTTTGCGACAGTAATATTTTGTTGCAATTGATATATCTTCTTGTAGTGCTACACCTTCTCCTGTTTGGCCCTCGTGTACATGATATCGAGGTGAGCTACTTAGCGTAGGGAGGAAGCTAGTCGCCTCACAGGGCCTGGGATTAGGACTAGTCATTATACATCGACTCTTGTTAGGTCCATTAGGCAAATCGGGATAGTCGGACGAGGGTATGCGGACTGTGAAGGGTGAGACCCCTATTCTGTTCTGAGGGGTGAGACCCCTGTTTTGCTCTGAAAGGGTAAAATCCTGTGCTGTTCCGTGCTGTATTTTTCGGCGTACCCACTAGCGGAAACGATTGATTGTGTGTCAGTGTGGGGTAGTTACCTGTGCGCTTATCGCGTGCGTCGTAGTCACTGCTACGTCGCGACCATGACCTCGAGGTGGTTGACTGGGTGTAGGTATACCATGTGAGACTCTCCTGGCCAGGAGAGCACCATGTGTACATCCTATATCACGAGAAAGATTGCAATCAAGATTGTTTCCTTGAGGGACAGAGAAGATCAAGAAATGATCGGTTTCTAAAGAGAATAAACAAATCAGAACCACTTAGATGAGGTAAATGGAAATAAATAATGAATTAGTTGCTTGTCTTATGTTAATTGCATGTAAATGGCTTAACTACCACTCTACTCAGCGTTAGCTGATCACGGATTTTATAACCTTGTTTAGGTGAGGGAGTTGAGCAGCCAGCATCACCGGCTGCAGAGGGAGCTGGGCTCGAGCTGTTCCCTTTTGTTTCTAAGCTTCTGTTGTAGTAGTGAGTATTCGATATATGTAATACTGTTTCAGTTACATTTCCACTTTTCTTTCCGCTGTTACAGTTGTGATGGCATGTAATATTGTGAAATATTTTGTTCTGTTTCCTTTACTGTCTACTTATTTATTTTCTGCCTAGTTACATTGCATATGTGGTTGTGGAATATTTTTTACTTTTGGTTATTTATCGTTGGACGAATGGGTCTTGGGATTAGTCGAGGCAGGTCGGTCTCGGGTCCTGTAGGGATCTGGGATCGGGCCGTAACAAAGAGGGATGGGTAGTTGTGGAATATTTTCTGCTTTTGGTTATTTCTTGTTGGACGACTGGATCTTGGGATTAGTTAAGGCAGACCAGTCTCAGGCCTGTAGGGATCTGGGATTGGGTCGTAACACACCCTCCCTCTGCCTCCCGCACACCCTCCTCTCCTCCAATCTCCTCTTGCTCCCCGCTCTCCCTCTCCTTCACCCTTACTTGACTGCTGTGGTGGAGAACAAATGGAGGATCGGGGGGGGGGTGGTTTATGGATGTGTGAGGGATGAGGGTTTATGGATGTGTGAGGGATGGTGTAACGACCCGATTCTCGAATCCTTACGAGACACGAGAATCGGACCGACTCGATTAATCCCAAGATCCAGTCGTCTAACGAGAAAGTAACCAAAAGAGCAGTAAACAAACCATATTCAACATGTATATAACAAGCAGTAACAAAATACAGCAGTAGAGTAAAGAAATACTACAGTATACACCACTACAATAGTAGAGAAATAAACATATACATAACATGAATCTTACAATAAAAAGGGTACAGGGAGTAACAGAAAACTACTCACTACAGCGGAAAGAAAGTACAGAAGGTACTAAAGGTAAATCTACTGGACTCTACTAAGCCCAGCGCCCTCCGCAGCCGCTGACTCTGGCTGCTTAACACCTGATCCTGAAAAGGTAACAAGGGTGACACGTCAGCGAAACGTTGAGTAGAGTGGCAACTAAAAGCTAGAAAAAGCAGTAGAGTGGACAGTAGCTGTTATGTTTTACTTTATTTATATCTGTCCATTTATTTATTGTTAATTTATTTCTCAGATCCTTCTCTTGATCTTGAATGTTCCTCGTGGGAACGATCTTGATTGCAGTCTTTTTCGAAAAGTAGAAGTAACACGTGGTGCTCTCCTAGCCGGAAGAGTTCCCTGTGGTGGTCCTACCCTCAGTCAACCACCCCAAGGTTGCTGACAGACGTAATGGTGACTACGGCACGCGCGATAGACGCACGGGTAGCTACCCCGCACTGGCATGCGGTCAGTTGTTTCCGTTAACGGGTGTGCCCAAAGCACAGCATGGAACCAGTATAAGGCAGAGCCTTCTCAGTAATAGGGGTCCAGCCCCTCCACAGTAACCAAACAGGGGTCTTGTCTCTTTACAGTCCGCGCACCCTCGCCTGACTACCCTGGTTTGCCCAGTGGGCCTAACAAGTCGGTGTAGGAGAGCTAGTAGAACCCCGGGGTCCGTGGGGTAGCTAGTGCTCTCCCTACACTACTGGCTCTCCTCGGTACTGTATACACGAGGGCCAAAAGTCGATACAAAGTGGCCAGTCCTAACCTTAGGTCCCTGGGGGGCTAGCTCCGCTCTGCACTGAACATGGTGACAGTTGCTCTCCTTGGTACTCCGTACTTAAGGGTCAGCTCACTTCCCCAATTCTATTCCATTCACTTTCTAGGAGTTCCACTCCTAATTCCCCGTAGGGTTCATGCTCTTTTAACTCAGCCAATTTAGGTTTCACCATTCCGGCTCTATATCCATACAATTCATGTTCTCAACAGTAATTATCCATTTATAACAGGCAGCTGTTAACCAATGTACAGGCAGTTATCATTTCCTTTCCACTTTTCCAAGACTGCAATGTTTATATAATCAACTAGTTTTCCAGTCCTAGGATTCATGCCGTACCCCAGGATCTAGCATTCAATCTAGTTTTCCAGTCCTAAGATTTATGCAATACCCTAGGATCTATCATTCAATCTAATTTCTCAGTCCTAGGGTTCATGCAATGCCCTAGACTCTATTAGTTGTTTCATAATTGTACAATTTTTGTTAAATAAATTAAATGGCCACTCTACCCGCAAAATCGGGAGTACTGGGGGTGTGGTTGGCAATCCCGCGGGCATCCGCAACTCCCAGAGCCGCAACGGAATGGGGACCTAACACAAGGATCAACACAAGTAGTTTCTCAGAACAGTATACAATTACTGTAAACAGGTAGAGAAATTAAATATGGAAAGAACGCAACTCGAAACGTGGAAAATGAACTCCGAACGGGCCTTAAACGGGTCAAAAATGACGAATCTGTCCAAAATCAGACGTCTGGAACCTCTTCCAGACGTCTTAAAAGGTTGATCTTGCCATACCTTGTTCTGCGCAGTCCTTCAGATGTTCAGAAGCTCGCTGGATAGTTTGAAGTCAGTTTCCAGACGTCCGATTGTCACCCAGGATGTTTGGAGGTCCTCTCCGTCGTCTGGTACCATATCCAGACGTTTGATTCGTGTGGGATGGCGTGCCCTTGCACCCTCCCGAACAACAGCTGCACACACACACAACCGCTCTCATCACGAAGAGGCACAGAGAACGCGGTGGACAACTGCATGACCGTACATGCGTAAATAGAAGAAGGTAGAAAATATAGTACCTGTCAGATGTCTGGACCTTCCTCCAGACGTCCTACGCGTCGTTTGGATGTAAGTCCAGACGTCTGATTTTGGGAAATTTTCCCAGAATCAGGACCTGGTTCGTCCTCCGCTCGCGACGTACGGTCGTGCCACGCCGCGTCGCGTCCTCCTACTGCCCGAGCTGCAGCAGCTCCTCCACGACACCCCACGCCCGCTGCTCCCCCGCCGGCCGGCTCTAGTTGCCCCGGCAAGCTCGCACCTCCGCGGTCGAGCTTTCTTCCTCTCGCAACACTCCTTCCCGCACGCTCGCTGCGGCCGCTGCTGCCGCACTTGCTTGCTCACGCTCTCGCTCGCTCGCAAGGAGGAGAAGATGGAGGCGGATGGAGTGAGGGTGAGGGAGAGGGGAGCGTTTTATAAGGCAGCCGTGGGGAGAGAGAAAGGGAAATGCGGCGCCTGCAGGGAGAGAAAGCGAAGACAAAGGAGGAGGGTTTAGTCTGCACGTGCAGGCGCGCAGATGCGAACCTGTACGTCGAAAAAATTTATTACCAAACATCTGGGTCACTTCCCAGACGTCTTAAACTACGTCTACTGCCCACGTTCGTAACAGATGAGCATGGGTATGGTGGGAGGTATAGTAGGCATGGGTACGGTGGGCATGGGTTATGAGTATGGTGGGGGTATGGTGTAAGAAAAATTGCGCTAAACCTCTTTCAAACTAAAATACTCCGTACGGAATCCATTTTGGTGTGTAGAAATTTCGATACGACTCCTAAAGTTCGGAAAAAAAAAAATCAATGGCCCTTGAAAAGGTTCGTTTCAATTATACTTACTTTCACATGAGTGGAATAAGTTTGCGCATTATTTTAACCCCCCTACCAAACTTAGCACAAAGATTAACACAACTTAGCACCTATTTAAATAAATAGAAACTTGTGTTAACAACATTTTATAAATAAACAAAAATGAGGGTTAATATCAATTTCCAAATAAACTAACTCTAAAAAAGACCCAAACTCAAATTGCACTGACATGTTAGTCGAAATTCATGATTCAAATCTAACCACTATACACCAGGACCCATAACCATAGGTTAATGCAATTTTTCGTGCATTCATTTCTTTAGATATGTTCATGTCGTGATTCATGGATCTCAATAAAACTTTCCGTAATTACAAATTTTAGAATCCAATCTTAAAAATACATCTAGTTCAAAGTATACATATAATTGTGATCTAAAACAAATATAACTTTTTGTCTAAATTATAGATTAGCTGTGTAAAATTAGACAAAGAGACTAAATTCCAAATTGCATCCTAAGTTGGATTACATTATTTTGTCTACTCAAGTCGAATTCATTGATGATCCGAGAGGGTTGAGTTGGCAAAAGGTAGAGTCTAATCCAGTTAAGCTTGCATTTTTTCTATCAGGAAAAGAAGGTAAAATAATTATTACCAAAATGCTTGTATGTATCTGATTAGGATCCCAGAAATAGGAATCTCGACTTAAATGCAATCGCAGTAAAATAACTTGAAAAGTCGATGACCTAGCTTCACCTAGAAAGGTGTAGTATGGGTGGAGATAGGTACTCTTGAATTTTACTAACTTTTGGTAAATTGTACAAGCAAAACGCTCCTTTCTTCTTTCTAATTACGTAAAAAATTATAGTTAGTTTGGCTCAGGTATTTACAGGACATGTTACCTTTAATTGTAGGTCTCACAGGATTTCCTACGATTTCACGATTTAGTTATTAATTGAAATTTAATTTAATAACTATCAAATGGCTACTAACAAAGCGCAACGGAATAAGACTCATTGACGGGTTTTTGGATCTTTAATTAAGTACGCTAGGAGTTGCCGAATCTAAGTTAGAGCCGGTAGAATGTTGAATCAGTTAGATCCATGAAGATACATTCATTCAGATCTGCTGACACACTATGTGACCGATTTATTAAGATGCCACGTCGTATCTGCTAAGATGTCAAAGTTTACTAAGATAATTTTTTTTCCCTACCTACCGTATTAATTTTGTAGGTAGAATTTAAGCATCACCGTATTAATTTTGTATATAATTTCTTTCCATATCTACCTCCCACTAAAATTTCAAGGACATCCCTGTCAAAACACTCAAGAAAACTCCTGTCTTTCCGCGAGGAAAATTTTCCTTGCTCACATGGGTATGCCCTCGTCGCCACCTTCTCCACAGCCCCACCCCCACCTTTCACTTGTAGAATGTACGCTACATGGGAACACTACAGTAGACAAAATCTGGGATAAGTATCACTGTAGAAGTTTGTACCTTTTTTTTTTTTTTTTTTTGGTTACCTCAACATTTCTTTTCCACTTCGTCCCCTGCGGTCTTTATATACACACGCACACTCTCCCATTCGCACTCACGCAGGGAGACTCCTCCGAAGAGATCGCGCGGGTGTGCAGAGAGAGAGAGAGAGAGAGAGATGGGAGGGGTGAAGGTGTACGGACTGCCGATGTCGACGAACACGGTGAGGGTTATCGCTCTGCTGAACGAGAAGGGCATCGAGTACGAGCTCGTGCCTGTCGATCTCCGCACGGGGGACCACAAGAGGGAGCCCTTTATCTCCATCAACGTACTAATTAACTCATTATCATCATCATCATCATCTTCTGTCTCTGTCACGTGTGTCTCTCTCTCCTTCTGTGATCTTTCGGCCCGTGGGATGTGACTGATCTGATGTTATTATACTGTTGTTGTTTGTTTCCCGATCTCTTTGTAGCCCTTCGGGCAGATCCCGGCGCTGGAGGACGGCGATCTCAAGCTCTTCGGTGAGGCCCTCTTCGACTCTCCATCTGGATTTTTGCCTTGAAAGGATTTCGATGATCTTTCGGATTCGATGGAACTTTCGTGGAAGTCCCGACGACTGCATGCGTAGACTTAATTCTTTTTCGTTTGATCGGTGGGATTTTTCGTAATTGTCTGCATGTTTTTTTGGCTTATCCACTTGAAAAATGTTTTTTTTTTTTTAGGAGATGACTAGTAAGGATTTCAGAGTTTGAGGTCGCACATGTACTCTCAACGTTTCAACTCTTGGATCTGGCGTACCTTTTGTGGAAGCGCTATTTTTCTCACGCGTGCTATCACGGTTGTTAATTTACTGCATAATTAAATATTCTCGGTGACATTTAAATAAATATTAAAAAAGATGCCGTTATTTATTTAATTTTTTTTATCGGAGGATGCATGATAAAATGCATGTGAAAGAGGGTGGATTAAGCATGACCTTGAGAGTTAGTTTACTTGGAGGTTAAAAAATTATTGTTAAGAAACGTGGAGTTGATGTTAATTTTTATTTCTGTTTACTTTTATGGTGGTATGGTGGTGTTAATATTATTTTTTGTTAACTTGAATTGATGTTAAGTTGTGATGTTAATCCTTATAATACTTACTTAAACTAATGTCAACATTTATTTGTGGGGAGTAGAGTTTGGATGTGAGGGAGGTACGAAGGTAACATCAATTTTATTAACATCCCTTGGAATCGAGGTTTGCAAAATCAATGTTAAGGAGCTCAAAACCCAAGTTATAACCTTGTGGGTTAACTTTTTAAGTGAATGGAAGTTAATCCCTCAAAAGAGAGGTTAAACCCCAAGTTAAAGAAACTCAGATACTTTGGCATTTCTCCATGCACCAACAATCCGGCCTTGCCACTTCTGCTTGGAGTGCGTGATGGCCTTGGTGCCATGGGTGTTAGCATCAATGTCATGTGGGTTATATAACACTAGTTTTATAGCATCGGTGTCATGTGGTTTTATGGTATTGATGTTATTGTGCGTGTCTGGCAGTATGAACAAGGGGCTTTATAAACGACGGTTGGTTATTTCATGGGTAGAGGATGTTGGAAGTCCTGAAAAGAGTATGCATAGGCTTATTCTGTCTTGTACAAGGGATTTGGTTTTTGTACTTTGTTTGTACGCATCATTTGAAATTATTAGATTGGTAACAGTTACCATGATTTTCTGAGTTTCTGTTTACCCTTCATGGGAGGCATTTTTCCTGGTGTAGTATGTGTGAGGGTGGATACGATGATACATCTACATTTTTTCTTTGTCAAAAGGGAGAAGATTTCCATGATGCCTTTGAGTTTGGAACTTGGTTTATTTTACTCCTCTGTGGCAACTTTTAAATTTGGTGTACTCTTTGGTTTCTTGCGAGTTTGAGCATGTATGGTATTTCAAGTAAAAAGATTTACGTCCTTGCTAACAACAAAAGATGAGAAAAATGGTAGTTCATGTTGCGTTGGCCCCAAGATTATGAGACAGAAAATGTCCTTTCAACGAGGCTTGCAGAACATCCCATTTATCCCATATGTCTTGTCCAGCAACAAAAAATTGGCCTTTGGGTCAATTTGATTGCTGGATGTCCCTGCTGGAAAAGGGATATTACCAGGATATCAGACATTTGAAAGGAAAAGATGAGTGAATTTTATCCTGAGAGGGAAGAACTTGGGATATTTCCATCTTTTACCAATCTCTGGAATATTACCCTCCTCAATCTCCAACGATGTCTGCGTCTGCCATTTATCATTATCTCATGCATAATACATGCCGTTGATGTTACTCTAGAAATCTCTTGCCTTCACTGGTGGTTGCTAATGGAGATTTCTCAACAAATTTAGCCAGATATGGGCTATCTTTTCATTGTTGATGCTATCTTCCATCCATGGAATTCTTATGTTGATTAAATCTGTGAAGTTTATATAGTCTTTTTTTCTGATGGTGAATTTTTCTTTTTGTTCCGCTTTTTTATTCTGCTCTTGTTTATCAGAACCCAACAATAGAGCTTTGGAAACAGGCCACAATGTATTGATAGTGTATAGGGAAATGGGTCAAGAGGTATTGATAGTTGAAGATCAGACATGCTTAGGGACAAATAATTATTATGAGAACAGGATGAGTTGAATGCTAAGCCTTCTTGCATAATTTTGTATTGTTTTTCAAACGTGGGATCCAATCTCCCTCCAACCAACCGGGTATTAAACTGTTTTTCTTCCTTTTTTTTTCATTTTGTTATTGTCGAATATGACATTGACATGGTGAGCTTCTCACAAGGGTCATGGTCAAGTGCCATCTCTTCTGGGTGTCTGTTCTCGTTTTCCCAATGCACCTCCAAAAGCAACGGTACTTGCAGTCTGGATTTGAGAGTTGAACATAAACTTTGCATTTCAGTTTTTCTTGGAAGGAATTGCTACTAGTAAGTTGATGGATTCATCTCTGACTTTTGTGCTGAAAGTCACAAAAAGTAGTGCTTTTTGATGTCACCAGCCCAGAATTGTGCTACCGCACCTGAATTTTTTTTTTATTGTCACCATAATTGTTCTATCATAGTTGTTAAAGAGTATAATGCACAAAATTCACATGGTGCATCTACTAATTCCCGCATGTTTAGTTTCTTTTGCATTTTTTTTGTGTGTGTTTTGGTTTAGTCATGAATGCTATAATTCAGGCTGCAATCTCAATGTATAATTGGATGAGAGGACTGTCACAATACATCGGCGGTAACTAAGTCAATTACATGACATGATTAACAAAAATTTCTAATAACCTCACGTAAAATAACCATCAAACATAGGTGCTGAACCATTCTCTGTTATGTCTATACCGAATCTCATTGGCAGAGTCGCGATCTATCACCAAGTACCTTGCATACAAGCACAAGGATGAGGGCCCAGACCTGTTGAAGCACCACAGCCTCAAGGATGCTGCCGTGGTTGGCCTCTGGCTCGAGGTTGAGGCCCACCAGTACAGCCCCCCGATCTCGGAGCTCGTGTTCGAGGCCCTGATCAAGCCCAAGTTTGGTGGCGTAACCAACCCAGAAGTCGTGGAGGCATGTGCAGCAAAGCTGTCAAAAGTGCTGGACGTGTATGAGGAGAGGCTCAAGCAGAGCAAGTACCTGGCTGGAGACGAGTTCACGCTGCCTGACCTCCACCATCTCCCCTACACCAATTGCCTGATGATGACCCCGAAGGCGGACCTCATCACCTCCCGCCCCCACGTCCTTGCGTGGTGGGAGCAGATCTCCTCTCGCCCTGCATGGAAGAAGACTGCAGAGGGCATCAAGTTTTAGAGATGGGAGTGATGGCATGAGATAATAAGATGGGCAGGGTTTTGTCTGCCTTTGGTAGTTCTATGGACTTGTTTGGTTTGTGTTGTTAGTTTCAGATCTAGAACCTGTTCTTGCAGTCCCAAGGATTGGGGTCTCAATAAAAGTATCTGCTTGATGAAGGTGCCTTTCCTTTTTTTTGCTAATATCGTTTGCATGGAGTTATTTGGAATCAGGAATAAGGGTTATTCCCTTTTTGTTTGCTTGATGTGATGGGAACGTATCTGGACAAGGGTTAAGTAATGGTAGGTAAATGTGATACGAGTAGGCAATTTAGACTTGAAAGCAGAGATGATCACAACACCACATCTGAAATCATCAATGCGTAGACATTATCGTTTGCCAAATAGGGATTAATACCTCAATGCAAGGAAGGCGTCAAGACAAGTACAATACTGTTGAAATATGGTACGACAAGATGGCATCCTGTTTGTCCGGTTATCTGGAGGATTGGTATGTGAGGGATGGTTGATTCCTCTTTGTCCAGAAGGGTTTTTGGGTCATCAAAAATAATTAAAAAAAAGGAATCTTGTTTGAGCTGTCAGGGTTTCTGTTCCCTTTCCAGGCCAAGTCTATCCCAAGACATTTGCGGAGGTCAGTTAGCGAGTTCATATTGATCCTTTTAAAAAGGTTAAGTGGAAGCCAAAAATCATGTAGCCAACGCTATTTAACGTGGAAAAAAGCTTTGTTTGCTGTCGTAGCAAATTTTTGTACAAATCTTGATGTGGAAGCTGCCCACGGCTGAACAAAGTTGTCATAACATAATATTAGAATCTCTGTTGTACCCATCCTTGGAATGTGAAACTTTAGAAACTTCCCAGAAACAAACCTCCCATTTGTACCAACGAATTTCCTTGGCCTATTGGGCATCCTCACAAAAATGACACTTGTACATTATAAAACAAACCTTTGATGGCATTGTACTCGAATCTTTGTAGAATTTAACCATCCACTTTCCCCAGATTTGAAATCCCCGTCACCAACTGTCATCCCTTGTCACCAAAAGAAGCTTTCGATGTAATATTTTGCTCGTTTTGCATTAGAACTGTAATTATTCTCGTAAATAAATCTAGAAGTCCGGAAAAAAAAATTAAAATCGGGCATAGTGAATCAAACAGGTAGCACGATAAACAAATTCACAAGGTTCAAGAGCACACGCAACCCAAATAACAGAAGCATAACACCGATATGACTGAAACCAACATCAGTCGCATCTATAAGCATATGCACTCAAAAAAGCCATGGCCCAAAGACTACACCAAAAGGCCCATTTAGCGCTAGCAGTTAGAACTTACACTTGTTCACTTGTAAGTTGTAAAGAACCAGCCGAAGGTTAGAGATCATATATACTCAACATTACTCACATACTTTCACCAGGATAATGTAATTTGATTTATTGTTTAACATTAAAAAAAGATTTCATCCATTCCAAAGAACAAGTCCTTATAAATTACAGTTTTCCCCAGATAGCATTATGAGATGTGCTCTGCCTGATCATGTAATAACCCCAGTATCAAGTAGGATGTATCTCGAAGATACCAATATGGTAGCGCAGCGGATGATGCAACAGAATCTGTACAGACTCTTATCTTATTAGCACTAAATTAATGTGTTAAAAAAGGGGCAGCACCCTCTGGTAAGGGAAGTTTCCGTTTGGATCAGCACATTCAGGGAGGGTAGGTTGCATAACGAAAATGGGGTATTATTTCCAATCTGGTAACTTCTCGAGTAGTTCCGGTATCGCCTGAAACAAATCTGCAACAAGGCCATAACCCGCAACCTGCAAGTTAAGAAATTGACTCAAGAATTCTGAGGTAGATATCCCAATCAGTAAGTATGCATACAGCCCGTCTTGGCGCAAAAATGTCGGAGAGAATTTTCTACTTGTTCAAAGTGATTGATCAAAACCAATCCAAGTTAGGTCTGGGGTTGACTAACCCGATTAATTTCAACTGGTCAAACATAATCCCTCTCCCTCCCTGTAATGCATTTTGACTTATGCACTTATCTAATCATTTTAGTTTGTTCAAAGAGAAATTAGCATGCAAACCTGAAAAATGGGTGCATCAGCATCTTTATTTATGGCCACAATAACCTTAGAGTCTCTCATTTCCGCTATATGTTGAATGGCACCAGAAACACCAAAAGCAATATACAGTTCCGGAGAAACTACTTTTCCAGTCTGACCAACCTGGAAAAGAACACAATTTAGTGTGCAGCTGAGCAGACAAAAGAGGGTCATTTCGAAGGGGAAAAGGGCTTGATTCATCATAAGAAAATCTTTATGCATATTTGTGGGAGTGAGGAAGGCAACTATTTTTTGATACACCAGGACACTCACATTAAACGTGCAAGGAGTTTAGGGCATCACTGCTACTCAAGAGAGACGAGGGATCTCATGAGTCATTACAAACATCATGAATAAAAGCAACTGAAGTTTGGCCAACAGCTGCAAATTATTAATAAATTAGCTAAGCAATCAGGGCAAAAGCTTTATAAAGGCACAAACTGCTTAAAGAAGTGCCAATGTAATTCAGTACCTGGAGGTCATTTGGGACAAAGCCAGCATCAACTAGGAAATAGAATCACAACTATTAGTTAAATTTATTCTCGAAACTCAGAGACCTTTTCTTCAAAAAGTACATTCAGAATTCGAAAGGAAATATAGGAAAACATAAACATGAAAACAAAGACTTCTATTCATAAATTTATGGAAAATGTTGACTGGTGAACATTAAACTGTCTCCCAAAAAGAGATGCAGCAATGTTGAAAAGACAATTATCTATTCAGCAAACATACTTGGCAGGACCAAATACATGATAGTTACCTAGTAGTGTAGTAATCAATGATCAATAAGATGAATATGTAGTCAATACAAAAAAAAAAGGTCAGTTCAGGGTAAAATCTGAAAAATAATCCAAGGGATGTGAAGTTAAAGCTCAAGGACATTCTGACTTTGTAGACCATGGAAAAGGAGGCAATAGTTTGTACACCATATTAGTGCTACTGCTAACAATATTTCTTTTTTCAAATAGTTAGTGCGGAAATCATTTTTGTAGATAGTAAGCTTCCGTAATATGCTCTTCTCTGAGAAGAGACATTCCAGAATCACAAAGCTCTGTCTCGAGTTAAATATACGTTGAAAGAAGAGAGACAAAATTGCATACTGTTATATATGTGCAGTTATCCTCACTGATGAGTCACGTAAAGCACATAACTGATATGATTTCCAGCATGTGATGTACCAGTAAGTATAGCAGTAAAAGTGATTATACCTACGGACTTGGGCTAGATGCATAATTAACCATCACCTATATTTCCCATCCCACAACAAAACAATCCTTAAGGGTCACAAACTACTGCAAAATGCCATTCTTCAAGTTTTAGAATCCATGAGAAGAAAAAAAGTAAAGTACCCCTCGATGTTAGCCTGTGCAAGGCAAGATATGCAAACAGTGTTGTTTCAGCTGCCAGAAAGCACATTCCTGCTGCACCAAGTTTTTCAGCAAGCTTCTCCAATAACTTGAAGTTCTCGGCACTTTTCAGTTCCCGCCCACCAGTCAAAACAACACGTGCATTTCCAAGATCGGGCCGTGTTGTATCCTGTGATGTATGGCTCGGCCATCTAGACTTCCCTTTGATGTCTACATATGCAAAAAATTGTCAACCTTTATCAAGCGATTGTCTACCTTTATCAAGTTGAGGAATACTAACTACATAACCGTACCCTTGACTCTCAAATGCTTCCATATACGAGTCATGATGTACTCTTTAATAATGCAAAATGAACAGATATATAACATAGGGACAATTCCTTTCTGAGATTGTCCAAAATCAAATTTATTTTGTTACTAAAATATTTTAAGAAGCATATGGAATAAAAACAAGTTAGGAACCAAAATTAACATCACATGCAAAAATATCGTACAACTGTTTAAGTTTTAAAAGGTAATTGCTTCATTTTAGCATCAAGCATACACATATCCAGTGTGCATTTAAACAAAAATCATTTTCAGGAGTAAATAACATATGCCAACACTGTGGAAGACGTGCTTTTCCCGATGATTGCAGGTAATATATACATATCAACTGACACTCGTTGAGGCTAACATTTGAGATCAAAGAATTCAGAATGATCCAGGTAATCCAGAAATCGGAATGTTACAAACCCACATAACCAAACCAAATTGACAGGGGCCTTTGTTGATTGAACAACATTACTATCAGGATGCTTCCACAACATATTTTGTTCCTCTTAACTCCTTAAATGACTACCAATACATCATCAGATGCATACCAACAATATTTAGTGAAGACCAAAGCTTTTCCACTATAAAATTAAGATGCTGATTTTTCCAAAAAAAACAAAAAAACAAAAAAACAAAAACAAAAACCAAGAAGCTGACATTCAATAAGATTCAAAGATGCCAAATCAAAACCAATTGTCCATAAAAAAAGCATGTGAAATGTGCTTCCATGAAAGAGCAAAACAGACCTTCATTAAAGGTCGAGATATCAACCTGTGAAATAGGTGCCGCTGAAGATTGTGGATCTCCCAAATTAACTGGCAACGGAAATGATGTAGGCCTTATGGTTATCATACAAGGATCCTGGCCATTGTATTTGACTGTAGATAATGCATTTCCAGCATATATTGGTCTGGGAAGAAACAAAATAAACATATGAGACAAGCAACTTTTAGTTCCTAAACCTGTAATGTTTACAATTTGCATTAAAAAAGAAAGAAAGAAATTAGATGAAATTTGTTAGTTATGGATGTCTGTTTACATTATATTAGGTTAACTGATACTTGTATGGTATTTCGTTTTACCCACAAATCCCCACCTGCCTAAACCCCCACCACACCCCCCTTCTCACAAAAAAAAAAAAAACAACGAAAGAAAAAAAACACTGGAGCACGATTTAAACTCTATTAAAACAAGAAGTAAGGTAACTATTCTTATTGATAATACTTCTGAAAAGGGATATTTACCTGAATTCCCTCCATCTCAATTTCTCTCCAACTTGTCTATCTCTCCCATTAATCTAGCCAACCACTCTCTCTACTTCCAAAAGGATCCACCTAAAGCATCACTCAGTGTTGATGGGTGATGTCATTCCCACCACCCCCACTAATGTAAAGTTCACTTTAAACTTGTCGCAAAGAGAGAAAGGAAGGGTGACTCTCTCTCAATTTCAATCTCCCTTTGCCTCCCAAGCCTCGTGCTTTCCTGTCTTTTAGCATCCATCTTTTTCCCTCATCTATCATGGTTTTACTTCTTTGAAATGCAAAAGTCTTAAATTAGAATGTGTTCTTTGGAATTTAGAGAACATGTTGCACTTCATTCATTGACTCATACATCAACGACAATCTAAAGACGTCAGATTATACAAACATATTTAAGTTCCACTTTTTGGGGAACCTCTTCAGGTTGCATGTGATCTATAAATGCACATGTCATGAACACACACACACACACATGTACACATCAATGTATATGTATATCTATACACACACACACACACACACACACACATATATATATTTGGTCATGAACAAATTATTTAATTATAACTACAGGCTACAAACTAGCCAAATAACTTCTTACTTAGAGATATAAAAAATCGCAAATGGAGAGTTCACTTAGCAATGAACTTGAGATTGTTTTTTGAAGGGGAATAAACTTGAGATTGTCCTCAAGGAAAGTTGAATATGTGAATCTTACCTTAATCAAGAAAAAAAGGTCAGTTTCTGTGTTAGTATTAGTCACTTTGTCCTTATGGCTTATCAGATTTTTTGAACAATAATATGTGATTTTTTTTTGAAAAGAATGTGAATTATTTATAGCATAAAAGAGACCTATCTTCAATTTGTTCCCATGATAGGGAACATTCAAATGTGGAAGTGTCACAACATGCATCACGTTTGATGATCTCGTGTTCCAAATTTTGAAATGCCAAGAAATTATGCCAAATTTTACAAAAACCATAATTGTAGCCATCTTAAAATCTTCAAAAGAATGTAAAAAAAAAAAAAGACACTCAAACTTATATGAATGAATAGACACTTTTCCAGGTACAACATATCCATGCATGATTGTAGCACATTGTTAGGAAATAAACTTAGATATATGTTAAGTCTTAAATAGGTGGGTGTTCTTCTTAGTCTTTGTTCTTTTTAGTAGGCAAGTTATTGTCTTTTATTTTAGTCCTAGTTATTTTTAGTAGGCAAGTTATTGCGGTTTTCTTGTATGATTAAGCCCTTTCTCTATATAAAGAGAGCCAAGGCCTCATTTCCTTAATAACAAAAATCATCTAGTTTATTTTTCTCAACATGATATCAAAGCAAGCTTTCCTGGTAAGTTAAGACTCCACACATGCATTGAAGAAGGAGATCTCCATCATTTCAAGCTCTGCATTGACTTTTTCACCTTCTTTTGGTGACCTTATACACTCTCAAAGAAATTGAGTGCCTTATGTTGGGTCACGGAGTGTAAGAGCAACAGCATTGACTTGAATTGAGGGGACGCATGGAACATTGGAACCCTCTATCATGCTGGGGAATGCCAAGGTCAATTGCTTGGCTCTCGAGTGTAGAAAAGACGCACAGAGATTGCTCTCAGCCTTTTAGAAAGAAGCGATGCCAGATTCGAATTTCCATGCTACCTGAGGAAGTGCCTGAGACGAGAGATACAACTAAAAAGAAGAAATGGGAGGAGAATTATTTGGTCCAAGTCTTCACCCTCTGACCTTGACTTGAGAGGGCGTGTTAGAATTTAAAGAATAATAATAGTAAATGCTATGTGGGCAGTCCACGTGGCACCTTGGCCATGTGGACTGCCCACGTGGCATCAAGTTATCATAGGCATCGACGACAAGGTCTTAGGGTTTCTTGGCTTGCATGCCAAGTTAATTTTTGAGCCAATTGTAGCTAATTTTGTTAATGTTATTTTCTGTTTTCCATTTTTAGGCAATTACAATTTATTAGTCCATTTTCCTTTTATTGGAAGAATTGTTCTCTTTAAAAGGAGAGAAAGCTCTTCATTTTCCTTTTGAGTCAATAATATCTTCTATTATTTCTCAAGACTCCTCTCCTCTCTCCCATTCTCCATTCCAACTTCTCTTCACCTCTCACGTTGACAACTTTCTCTCTCGTCTCTTCCACGTGATTTAGCTCTAACATAGTATCAAAGCTACTGATCTTTGAAGGTTAGCTCTGAGAAGAGAGAAATCCTAAAGGGGGGAGAGCCCTTCGACAACCTCGTCGACCTCCAGCGAACCATTGGAGCGCCATTCTCCTCTCCCAAGTTGTAACGACCCGATTCTCGAGTCCCTACGAGACACGAGAATCGGACCGACTCGACTAATCCCAAGACCTAGTCGTCTAACGAGGAAGTAACCAAAAGAGTAGTAAAATAAACCACATTCAGCATGAATATAACTAGCAGTAATAAAATACAGCAGTAAGAAAAGGAACTACTACAGTATACACCACCACAACAGTAGAACAACAAATATGTACATAACATGAAGCTTACAATAAAGAAGTACAATGAATAACAGGGAAACTACTCACTATAATGGAAGAAAAGTATAAAAAGAACTGCGGGTAACTCTACAGGACCTTACTAGGCCTAGCGTCCTCTGCAGCCGCTGACCCTGGCTGCTCAACACCTGGTCCGGAAAAGTAACGAGTGTAACACGTCAGCGAAACACTGAGTAGAGTAGCAACTAAAAGCTAAAGAAACAATAGAGTGTACAGTAGCTGTTATATTGTTACTTTATTTACGTCTTTCTATTATTTCACGATTTATTTATTTCTCAGATCCTTCACTCGATCTCGAATGTTCCTCGTGGGAACGATCTTGATTGCAGTCTTTTCCGAAAAGTAGAAGTAACACGTGGTGCTCTCTTGGCCGGGAGAGTCCCCTGTGGTGGTCCTACCCTCAGTCAATCACCCCAAGGTCGCTGACAGATGTAACGGTGACTACGGCACGTGCGATAAGCACACGGGTAGCTACCCCGCACTGGCACGCGGTCATTCATTTCCGTTAACGGGTGCGCTCAAAACACAGCACGGAACCAGTATAGGGCATAGCCCTCTCAGTAACAGGGGTCCAACCCCTCCACAGTCCGCGCACCTTCGCCTGACTACCCTGGTTTGCCCAGTGGGCCTAACAAGTTGGTGTAGGAGGCTAGCAGAACCCCGGGGCCCGTGGGGTAGCTAGTGCTCTCCCTAACTAGTAGCTCTCCTTGGTACTGCGTACGCGAGGGTCAGCAAGTCGGTGTACAGTGGCCAAACCCACCGTGGTCACAACCTGAGGGCGGAAAGCTCCCCTCTACACTAAGAGGTAATGTGTGCTCTCTTTGGTACCACGTACCCAAGAGACAACACACTTCCACGTTTCACTTTCTCAGTTCCATTCTATTCTCTTTCCAGGAGTTCTACTCCTAATTCCCCGTCGGATTCATGTTCTTTTCGTTTCGCCATTTAGGTTTCACCGTTCCAGTTTTACGTTCATACAACCCATGTTCTCAATCATATTTATTTATTCATAGCAGGCAGCTGTTAATCAATTTACAGGAAGCTATTATTGCCTCTCTACTTTCCAAGACTGCAATATTTATATATTTCACTAGTTTTTCAGTCCTAGGATTCATGTCATATCCTAGGATCTATCATTCAATCAAGTTTCTCAGTCCTAGGGTTCATGCAATACCTTAGGATCTATCATTCAATCTAGTTTCTTAGTCCTAAGGTTCATGCAATGCCCTAGACTCTATGAATTGTTCCATAATTGTAACAAATTTTGTTAAATAAATTAAAAGTCACTCTACCAGCTACAATAGGAGTATTGGGGGCGTGGTCGGCAATCTCGCGCGCCTCCGTAACCCCTAAGACTGCAACGGAACGGGGTCCTAACACAAGAATCAATCCCAAGGAGTTTCTCAGAACGGTATACAATTACAGTAAACGGGTAGAGGAATTTATTCTGGAAAGAACGCAACTCGAAATGCGGAAAACGGACTCCGAACGAACCCTAAACGGGCCAAAAACGACGAGTCTGTCCAAAATCAGACGTCTAGAACTTCTTCCAGATGTCTTAAAACGTCAATCATGCCATACCTTCTTCTGCGTAGTCCTTCAGACGTCCAGAAGCTCGTTGGATCGTCTGAAGTCAGTTTCCAGACGTCCGATGGTCACCCCGGATGTCTGGAGGAACTCTCCGTTGTCTGGTACTGCGGCCAGACGTCTGATTCACGTGGGATGGCGAGCCCTCATGCCCTCCCGAGTGCAACCTGCGCACACACACTCCTGCTCTCAGCACGACGAAGCACAGACGAAGTCGCGGCGGACGGCTGCATGGTCGTACACGCGAAAAAGGAAGGAGATAGAAATATTGTACTTGTTAGACGTCTGAATCTTCCTCCAGACGTCCTACACGTCGTCCGGACGTAAGTCCAGACGTCTGATTCTGGGAAATTTTCCCAGAATCAGGACCCGGTTCTTCCTCCGCCCGAGAGGCACGGCCGCGCCTCGCCGCGTCCGCCTGCTGCCCGAGCTGCAGTAGCCCCTCCGTGACAACCCACGCCCGCTGCTCCTCCACCGGCTGGCTCTAGCTGCCCTGGCAAGCTCGCACCTCGCGGTCTAGCCTTCTTCTTCCTCCCGCGACACTCCTCCCTCCAACACGCTCGCTGCAGCCGCTGCTGCCGCACCCGCTTGCTCGCTCGGGCTGGCAGAGAAAAGGAGAAAGAGAAGGCGGTGGAGTGAGGTTTAGGGAGAGGGAGGTGCTATATAAAGGCAGCGCGGGGAGAGAGAAAAGAGAAGCGGGGAGAGAGGGAGCAGAATGAAGGCGGCGGGTTCAGTCTGCGCGTGCAGGCGCGCAGACGCGAACCCGTAGGTCGAAAAAATTTAATACCAGACATCTGGGAAGGGTTCCAGACGTCTGGGCCACTTCCCAGACATCTTAACTGCGTCAGATGCTATGTTCGTAACACAAGTCATGCATCTCCTCTCCAAAATTTCTCCTCTGTTGCAACATCACCACATTTCACGTCCAACCACGTTGCCACCACCTTGGGTGGCTTGTTGCTCGTCATCGCCAGATCTTCATCGGCCTCTAGAGTCCTGTTTTTGCTAGTGTGCCCCTCTAGAGTCCTATTTTTTCTAATCTTGTTCTTTTGTGTGAATGTGTGAGAGAAGCAAAGAAGACATTGTGGATTCTTCCCTACCAGGAAGGGTGACGTAATAAATTGTAGAATAGAATATAAACAATCTCACAAAAAATTCAATCACACGAGTACCCAATAATTTTTAGGTGGAAACCCAAACCGGGTGAAAACCACCACCTAACCCTTTTGAGTTAGGATTTTCCGATCAACCAAGTTGATCAAATCCACTAAACGAATCACTTTAAACGAGGGTGATTCAACCTTAATTACAACCACGCGGTAGCGTTCCTCAACCCCTTCTCTTCACAAGAAGGATTTTGTCCCATGAAGGAGACGGGAATTCGCAAAGCGAATACCCAACCAAATAATAAAGATAACAAATAATCCTATAGAGCCAACAAAGTAATTTTAAACCTAGCTTCTATAGGAATTAGGAAACTCCCCTTTGCAAGGAGTGCGTCGAATTGATGACGAGGGTGCGTGAGCCACGCGACGGCGCAATGTCGCTCTTCGTGAACTACGGCGGGAGAGCGGGTGCGCAAAGGGAATTTAGCTCTCTGGATGATGGAACTTAAGCTTGGAGAGCAAGAGCTTTTCTTGGACACAAAAGAGTAGAAAGTATGTTGCTTAGGTGTATTTTGGTGTGCAAAGGCTCCCCTTTATTTATAGAGGCCTTAGGAAGGCTTAGGAAAGCTTCCATAGCCGTTGGGTGCAAAGTCCAAGAGAATCAGGCCGAAATAAGGGACAATGATTGCATTGACAGGGTAATCAGACGTCTCATTCTGGCATTAGACGTCTGGAAGACCACTTTAAGATGTCTGAAAATAGGGTTAGACGTCTAATTTTGGGCGGGTCTCTTCCTGACTTGAATCAGATCTAAACAGGGTTCTAGCGCAAGTCCATCAGACGACATACAGGACGTTTGGCACTATGTCTAGACGTCTGGAAACTTACTTTTTCGTGGGAATGGATTTCCAAGAGAGTGCAACAGGTAGAAAATCTCTGAGAAGATCAGACGTCTGGAAAGGCTTAAGGACGTCTGATAAGGCTCTAACGGTCATATCTTTGAGTGTATGCTAAGACAGCCAATGGTTCACTAATTGGACGTCTGGCAAAGTCATCAGACGTCTCCTAAGACGTTTGGTCTAAGGTCTGGACATCTGATTTCATCAGATAGAACAACAAATCCAGCCTAAATGTTTATCGGACGTTTGAATCAACAGTCAGACGTCTTAAAACACATCATCAGACGTCTGATCTTGGAATTAGACGTCTGGAAATGCTGTTTGAACCATATATTGGTTTTCTAAGTTCTATACAGAAAATCGAAGTGTCCTAGGGTTGTGCCGGTGTTCCTATGACTACTGTTAGAGTACTTTGAGGCTCTTTAACATGAATCTAAGTAACAAAAATAGAGTAACAAAAGAAACGAAAAATACAACGAGTACAAGAGAAGGAAATCTATCCTATTCTTCATCTCCTTCCTTCTTCAATATATCGCTCCTCGCGAATCTCTTCTGTTCTCCATCAAGCTCCTCCAATCCATCCTGGATGCGAGCTCGAACTTCGTCTAATCACGTCTCCATTTGCAATTGTCCTGAAATCTAAGACTCCAAGTGCAAATGTTAAATGACACGTGTTTTGTTATCATCAAAACAAATGATCGTGGTGCTCTAGCACCAACAGACATGGTATTGCCTACATTCCCAAAGAATAATTGTAGTCAAGTTGATTTTTCTCAACACATATAATTGTATATAATCTGCTAAAGAGACTCTGCTAAATGCAAACTTCTGGGTTTCCCTAAACCCTTATTTATAGTCACCATACTGCAGTTACAAAGTTGCAATGCATAATCTACTTAGAAGTAACATAGGTAGATAGAAGTGGAGAGGTGCTTTAGATATACTATATGATGACAAGATATTGTACGAAATTGATAATTGGTACATAGAAACAGTGAGGACCTACCATGTGACAGGTTTGAATGTTGTTTTGTCAATTATAGCCATGTGCAGGGGATCGTAAAAATGAAAATGCTAAGGTGGATGCATGATCATACAAAAAAAGATGATGTTTATAATGAGGCTAGTAGAGAGAAGGTTTTTGAGGCACCAACAGATGAAATGAAGCTATAAGATTTGGACATCAACAAATAAGGCTCATTGATAGCCAGATCACCAGTGTGAAAGGTTGAATATTGAGCATTATTTTTTTGAAACAGGAAGGTGTTGGTGCTAGAGCACCACGATCGTTTATTTTGATGATAACAAAACACGTGTCTTTTAACATTTTCTTTTGAGTCCTAGTTTTCAGATCAAATTGCAAACGGAGACAGGTGTTTAGACGAAGTTTGAGCTCTCATCCATGGTAAATGGGAGGAGCTTGACGGAGAACAGAGGAGCTTCACAAGGAGCGATAGCTTGAAGAAGGAAGGAGATGAAGAATATGATAGATTTTCTTTCCTTTGTACTATGTAATTTTGTTTCTTTTGTTGCTCTTTATTTTGTGTCTTAGATTTATGTTAAAGAGTCTTAAAGAACCTTAACAGTAGTCCTAGGAACACTTGCACAGGTTTAGGACACTTAGGTTTTCCGTACGTAGAGAACTTAGAAAACCAAAATAGGGTTCAGATAGGCTTATCAGACGTTTAATCTGAAAATCAGACGTTTGATAATGACTTTTAAGACGTCTGACTGTTGACTCAGACGTCCGATAACATTTAGGCTGGACTTAATAGGTTCTGTCTGTTAGAATCAAACATCCAGACCTTAGTCCAGACGTCTTAGAAGGCATCTAATGCTTTTGCCAGATGTCCAATTAGTGGAACGTTGGCTGCCTGTATAAACGTTGAGGAATATGACTGTTAGCCTCGTATCAGATGTCCGTAGAGGACCCCAGATGTCTGATACATGATTGTTTTGCCTCAACTGACCCAAAATCTTCCTTCAGATATTTTGTAGCCGTTAGACTCGTTGGGAATTCATTTCCAGAGAATAAATAAGTTTCGAGATGTATAGACATCTAGCCAGACGTCCTATGTGTCGTCTGATGGACATATGCTAGATCCCTGTTTAGGTCTGATTCAGGACAGGAAGGAAACTCGTCTAGAATCAGACGTCTGACTTAGTTCCTAGACGTCTTAAACAGGTTTTCCAGACATCTGATGCCAGGACCAGACGTCTGATGACCCTGTCAGAATCATAATTGATCCTGATTTCGGCCTGATTTTCTTTGGATTTGCACCCAACGGCTCTGGAAGCCTTCCAAGGTCTTCCAAAGCCTTCCTAGGCCCCCTATAAATAGAGGAGGACCCCTTGGCTTGAAAAGCACACCTAGATACACCAAGACACACTAAGCAAACCACTTTCCACATCATTTGTGTCTAAGAGAAGTAGTTGAAGCTCTAGCTCTCCAAGCATCTGTTTCATATCTAGAGAGCTTCATCCCTTTGCGCACCCGCTCTCCCTCCGCGATTACGAGAGCGAGAAAGTGCTGCTGGGTGGTTCACGCACCCACGGTCGTCACTTCGACGTACTTCTACCAAAGGGAAGTTTCCTAACTCCTATAGAAGCTAGGATTAAATATTTGAGGCTTTATAGGATTGTTGTAGTTTATATTGTCTTTGGTTGGGTATTCGCTTTGCGAATTCCCGTCTCCTTCGCGAGACAAATTCCTTCTTGTGAAGAGAATGAGTGTTGGGGTATACTACCCTCGGTCTAAGTAGTGTGGTTTGTAATTGTGGTTCAGTCACCCTCGTTTAGGTGACTGGGTTTAGTGGATTTGATCGACTAGGTCGATCGGGAAATCCTAATTCGAGAGGGTTTGGTGGTGGTTTTCACCTGGTTTGGGTTTTCACCTAAAAATCATTTTTGCATTGTGTGATTGTGCTTTTGTGAGATTGTTTTTATTCTATTTCCGCATTTTTTACATCACGCACATCTCACCCCCTCCAAGTAGGGAATTTCAATTGGTATCAGAGCAGATTTTCGCTTTCTAGGAGTAATTTTTGTGCAGAATTAATTAATTTTTTATTATCATGTACATTCAGGTTAAAGAAGAAAACTCTGCCATGCTCATTCTAGACATGGAAGAAAATCCCCCACATCCACTTCGCATTCATGTAAGGGGGGATATAGGATATATGGGGACAAAAGAGCCAGCTTAAGATGCAGGGAGTATTTGAAAAGACTGTCCTTGGACGAACCTAATAAATTTCTGAGGTTCGGATATCTTGATTACATCTGTGTTGAGAGTATTGTGTGGTTATTTAGTGCCACATTGGAAAGTGTGCACCTTGTGTGTGTGTGATGGCCTATAAATAGGCATGTACTCCTCCCATTTATTTTTGAGAAGAAACAAAGAGAAACACGCCCTATCGGAGCTTCTCCCGTGGTTTTCTCCCCGCTCCTCGTGAGTGGAGTTTTCACATAAATCCAAGTATTTCATGATTATTTTATATGCTTTAATATTATTACTTCCGCATTGTTTAGATCTTTTAACCATCTGTGATGGGTGAAACATTTAAAAGAGCTGCAGCTTGAAGTATATTTTTTCCAAATGAACTTGAAGCAGATACCATATGAATGTGTAGAATTTCACTAGTCAAATGAACCAGTAATGACCCAAGCAGCAAGCACAGAGCCAATTATGTGTCAAATAATTAAGGTTTTGTTTGCCCTGAAAAGGATCAAACAACTAAAGTTCCAGAGTTATTTTGGTGAAAGGTTTCATGATAGAATATTAATAAAAAAAGTCAAAAAGTGATTCTTTTAAATGGATTAGCAATGGATAGATAGAACTATGCTCAATGACCACCACCGTGGACAGTTGATGATCATCAATGTAGGCAGTTGTTGGCATGGCCAACCTATGAAAACAAATGGGCATGGTAGGAGGGGCTTTTTGAAGCATACCGTTTGAGATAAAAAACTCATTTCAAAGACACGCTTGAAACAAAAACTGATGCCACAAACATACATTTTCATATGATCTACTGCAGAAATACCGCCAGGTCTCTGCATCTTTTAATGAAAAATTCTAATTAGTTCCTCAAATATGAAGGCAGTGGAATAAGCAGCCGAAGTCGAAGACTTGGAGACACATGCAATTTGGTTTCATTGAGAACCAAGGTCACAATTCCAGTGAGGAGGCAATGATGCATTAAATAATTCCAATGCAAGGGTCACAGAGTCCAGCACAAGCACAAGCATGCTGCCAAAGCCCAAAGGAACCTAAGCGAGTTGCCAAGGTGCAGACTCAAAACATATTGTTTTTATTATTGGAAGTTATACAGGGCATTTATTATTCTGGTAGATCTAACCAAGTTCCCTTCCTACTCCCTTTTCACTCCCACATCCCATCTTCATGATGTAGGAAGGGAAGTTATCCATTGAAGATCTAGATCTACCAGAATAAGATCAACTTCTCTTCATAATAAAGATATTCTCCTAGCTGCTTAGGAGGGGCTGATTGATGACGAGGTTGTGAGGGGCAAGATGGGCGTCGGAAACTAATAGATGATGTTTGCTTTGCAAGGGGGAAGATGAAGACGTCGATCACCTCTTCTTTGCCTATCCTTTCGTAATGCAGATTTGGAGGCAATTTAATTTTGGTTCCATCCTATACTTGAAGGGAGCTCCTGGAGCTCCTTCAAGAGAGGAGGACAACAAATGGGGATGAATGCTTTCCGATCCATGATGGAGAAAGCTAAGGTCTTGGCGGTGCTTTGGGGCATCAGGTTAGAAGGAATGTGGTGGTCTTCAAGGGGCAGTGTCCTTTTCTCGAGTCATTTCCACTCCTTCCTCTTTTATGCATTTTTGGGAAAACAATTTGTAAATGTGTGACCACTTTTCCTCTTAGGCCCCTGATTAATACAATTGGGTGGTTATCAACCTGACCCTTCCTCTTTTAAAAAAAAAATATATAGAGATGTCCAATGCCTTCTTTTGGTGCCCATTTATTATATGGTGCCATTAATTTAGGTATAAAAGATGTTTTCCACTCAAATTAGGACAGATTTTTCTTTCCCCTAACGATGAGATATAAAGGCAACTGCTCAACCACCAAATTATTGACGCCTTGGTTGTTGCATTGACTTTGCCCGGGCAATTGCAAATTGAGCTGTTGAAGCAAATTATACAAGCTCAACTGAAGATCCCAACCTGCAAAATCATAAAAGACAAGGTTCTCAAAGGCAGTCTCACTGGTTTCACTCGTGGATGGAATTCTCAGACAGCAGGGAAGGCTATGTGTTCCCACAGTGATCAAATAACGGGGGAGTTTCTACTGGAGCCCGCAAGATTGACTATCCTGGACAATATAAAGAGTCTAAAAGATCTGAGAAAAAGTTTCCAGTGGGATAATACAGAGATTGATGCAGTCCTTGCAGTCATCCCACAAGCCTTAAATGGATGTGATAGAGCATTTTAGTAATTTTTCTCACAGGAGTGCCGAAACGCCCAGAGGGCACGGCACGACAACATATGAGTGAGTAATTGTGAACATTTTTGTCAAGGTATACACATTAACTGGCAATCGACATCACTTAGAGTTTAACTCAGTTGGCAAATCTGCAATCTCTTAAAGATGCTAGCTTCATCTAGAGAAAAGACTTTCCTTTGGCTTCTTCAAAGAAAAAAGCTGGTGCCTCCAAATACGGAGAGAGGTGGTTTGACACTGTGGAAGACCACTGTACTTCCAGTGTGGGGAAGTTAGTGTACATTCAATGTTTATTCTTTTATCCTTCTCATCTCAAATCAATGTAGGCACAATAAGAAAATTTCGAAGTAAACCTACAAAGCAAGGCCATCTTCTGCAAGTCCTCCAAATTGGGATGAAAAGGTCCTCCAACAACTCTATTTCCATCCCCACAAAAAAAATAAAAGGCATCTGTCTTAGTGAGATTGTCAGTTGAGTTGGGGAAGCATCACAGGAGCATCTATTCCCCCAAGTGTGATGGTGTGAGCACTATGCCCTATATATGCACTAGTTCACTGCGACGTTTGGGGACCCACATGAATGCAAACTACAAGATGCAGTATTTGTGGACGATTATAGCTGTTTTACCTAAGGTTTCCTGATGAAGGCCAAGTCATAGATTTCACAGATTATCCAGAGATTCTTTGCTGAGGTACAAATGTAGTATTCTACCACAGTCAGAGTTTTCTGGAGCAATAATGCTCTGGAATTTGTTCAGAGGGAGATGCAGTTCTTTAGTGCCCATGGGACCATATCACCAAACGTCTAGTGCTTACACAACTTAGCAAAATAGTGTGGTTGAGCACAAGTTGAGGCATCATTTTAATATTGCACGTACACTGATGATCCACATGAAAGTACCTAGACAATTCTAGGGTGATGCTATTCTCACTACTGCATACCCAATCAACAAGATTCCCTCTTAAGTGCTCCATGGGCGCATCACATATCAAGTACTGCATCCTGAGTGTGACAGGCCTTTTGCCTTACCTCTGCGAGTATTCAGGAGTACATGTTTTGTTCAAGTGTAGGGTAGCCAAGATAAGTTTTTGCCACGTGCCATGAAGTGCATATTTTTGGGCTACTCACGGATCCAAAAAGGCTACAGATGCTATGACCCTGTGCATAGGCATTATATAGTAACTGCAGATGTAACAATCTTTGAGAAGGTACCTTATTATTTTAAGGAGAGCTCTAGTATAGAGTTGGCTTCCAAGGAGACTTAGGTTTACCATCGTAGATCAGCTACTACTGCCCCTCCAGATTCCTCTCTAGCTACACTGACAGTAAATCCAAAGTTGTCAGACCTTGGTGATGACAGGCCTGTAGCCGTACAGAGACCCAATAGATCTTGCACACTGCATCCTATGTCTCATTACACTGGGATCTACCACCTGGAAGGGGAGACTAGATAGTTTCCCTCTACTATCACCATTGCAATTATTCCTAGAGACTACAGTCAGGCTTCCCAAGATCCTAGATGGCATGCTTCTTTGGACGAGGTGATGCAAGCACTTGAGTCTGGAGTGAAACAACCCGTCACCATTTGGTCATTTAAGACATCTGGGAAGTTCACTAGACATCTGTCCAGACGTCTGGAAGGACCAACGGACGTCTGGAAATACTTTTCCGCGCGTACCATACGAATGCCATGCCTTCTCCTTCACCACACCTCACCGTGCATCCCCTGCAATGCCATTCCACACCATCCCTAGCCAGCTCGTTCCCCTCACCTCCTCTTCCTTTATAAGCCGGTCTCCTCCTCCTCTTCGTTGCACCCATCGTAGCAATACGAGAGAGAGAGAAGAGGGCGAGGGTGAGAGCGAGTGAGGCGGGGGGGGAAGCCAGAGCGAGTTTGAACGCGAGGGCGGAAGGTGCTGCACTGCTTTGCTGCAGCGGCTGCAGGAGGGGGGAGCCAGAGCGAGTCTGAACGCGAGGCCGGAGGGTGTTGCGCTGCCTGCTGCAGCGGCTGCAGGCGAGGGAGCCCGAGCGGTTCTGCGGGAGTCATTTTTCCGCGGAATCAGACATCCGAGGAGACACCCAGACGTCTTATCGGATGACCAAAGGTAGAGTAAGATGTCTGGTAGAGATCTACTTTCCGTATTTCTCTTTGACAGAGTCCTGACAGTGTACGTTTATGTGTCAAAAGGTGGAGGGCTGTCTGAGGCAGTTTCAGACGTTTGAGGACACTCCCAGAAGTCTGACGGAACCCTTGGACAATGGAATTGTGTTCCAGACGTCTGATAGCATCACACCGAAAAAGGTATCCCTGAGAACTGTTCTAAGACGTCTGGGATCTTTCCCAGACGTCTGATTTCTATCTGACAGCGTGTTTTTGGGGCCGTGCAAGGCCCTAATGTTATCGATTTTCCACAAACAAAACATCTCTGTTTTCCATACGAGTTCCCCTATTTAATGATACCTTGTTTGTATCATTCTGAACCTTTTGGCCTGTCGATCCATATTTTAGGTCTCCAGCCCATCAGGTATACGGGACTTGCGGGGACAACGGGAGCTACTGTACGAGCCCCCATTCCTCCCGGTTGCCCAGGTAGAGTGGTTATAATTATAGAACTCTAAATTTATAAATGTAAGAAAGTAATCCTAGGACTTAAGAAGAACCCTAGGAAGAGGTAAAACTCTAGAATATATGCTTGAACCCTAGGCCATGGCATGAACCCTAAGGCTAGAGGGAAATATACGTGAATGATTGGGTAATCAAAAGCTACCTGTGTTATCTAAAATTGGAACCATGCTATGATAAGATTGGAAACTGTAATGCTTGTTTCGTACATTCCGACCTGGAAGGAAACTCATGTGCGAACCCTACGGGGAATGTAGACCAGAATACTATAGAACGGAGAATCGGATGATTCTGGAAAATGCTGCCCATGGGCAGCCGTTAAGGGAAGTGAGTTGACCATCATGTACATAGTACTGAAGAGAGAAACTACCCCTTGAGTGTAGAGGGGAGCTTTCCGCCCTTGGGTTGGGACCCAGGGTGGGTTTGGCCACTCTACGTCACTCTTACTGGCTTTTGTGTATGTGGTACCGAGGTGAGTTACTTAGTGTAGGGGGGAGCTAGCCGCCCCAGGGGGCCCGGGGTTAGGTATGGCCACCCTACACCGACTCTTGTTAGCCTGTTGGACAAACCGTGATAGTTAGACGAGGGTACGTGGACTGAGAAGGGGCGAGACCCCTGTTCTATTCTGAGAGGGCAAGGCCCTATACTGTTCCACACTGTACGTTGAGGCGCACTGACGTGCCGTAGTGCGTGTGTGTTAAGAGGTGTCGTTATAGTTGCACTTGATACGTCGATTTTAAAAGAAGTAAACGGAGGTGAGTCCGAGTGTCGGTCTCAGGGAGGCGTCGAAATCGGATTTTGTTTCTCACTTGTTGTCACGAAAAAGGCGGAGTTTTGCTTGCGAAAGAGACGGTTTTGAAAGGCAAGAGCGAGAGAGAGAGTTTAGGGTTAGAAAGCTCTTAGTTTTGATCATGCACTTTAAACAGAAATTAAAATGGCGACTGAACGGAAAATAATTTCATTAAACATGCATTCATAGTTCATGGTTTACAACATTAAATACATGCTCCAACAAAAGTAAATGAAAGCTTAAAAGAGAGCGAGAGAGAGGTAGAGAGAGAGTGGAGAGCGACGAGGCAGCCACGGTAGTGGAGGAGGCTCCGTCGGCGGCTCGTCGTCTCCGGCGATTACAAGGGTGCCTTAAGCTAGCCAGGAGAGGAGTGGAGTAGTTGCAAGTGGGAGAGTATGCATTGAATGGTGGTAGAAGGGGGTTTAAATAGAGTTAAGGGCTTCCTAAAAGAAGAATGGGCTTTAGCGACATCCAGAGCATCGCTAAAACTGCTTCTATAAATGTCGGTGAAGCCCTCCTGCCGCTGGTCAGCCGCCCGCCCCGGTCTTCTTCTTCAGGCGATCCGTGGCCGCTGAACGAGCGCCGTCCGATCGAAGATCGGACGGCTGAGAGCCTTCTGCACCCGCGCTCAGATCGCGCCTCGGGCACGCGTGTGCGCGCGTGTTTCCGCCCGGCGTGCACACGCGCATGGGCGCTCGGGAGCTGCCGTCGCGCCGCGTGGCGAGATCCTGGCCGCCTGCTGCTGATTGGGCGGCCCAATTTGTCCGCGCTCGTCGCTGGCCTTCAATTTCTACTCTGCGCGGCTCGAACGCGCGTCGCTGCGATGCGGGCGTGCGCGCTAACCGTTGCGTCACGCCCGCACTTTGTCGCGGCGACCGCGGGCGAGCGTGCGGATCTCGGCCGTTCGATCGAAGATCAACGGCTGAGATCCGTCTTTGGCCGGCTTGAGGGTGTGCGAGCGGTGGGGGCGGGGCGACGTGGCACTCTCTGGGCCGTTGATCTCCAGATCAACGGTCAGAATTTCTTGGGCCCATTGTGGGAGCTCTGGATGTCGGATTTGGCCGATCTTGAGTCCATTGGACTCCGTTCGTCATTCTGAATCCATCTGTGCGGTCCGATTGCTCATCTGAGGCTTGCTTTGACAAATGCTTTACACAAATGGCCATTAACACAGTTTATAAGCAATCTTGGTACTTGATGCATGCAATGCTCCTATTCTACTTATGTTGTGCCTTTTATTCTAAAGATGGGCCATATTCAACCTAATTACTACCCCCTTGTGTGGTGTTATCATACCCCCATGCTTACTCCTTGCTAGTCCCTAGCAAGGTTTATTCTAGCCTTTATTTCCTTGGGGAGTTCAAGAAGTAATTGCTTAGGCACTTCGTTACTTGTCAATAAGAGGAAATATACGAAGATCTTAATCTACAAAGACTAAGCAGTGCTCGGGTGTCTGCCAAAATACGAATCGCCGGAATCCTTGCTTTGTATAACTATACATATGTATACGTGTATATATATGTGTGTGTGTGTGTGTGTGTGTGTGTGTGTGTGTGTGTGTGTTTTTTAGAATTTTCGGAATTCAGTGTGGGTTGGTAACTTTTTACGACTACCCAACCCACCCAAAACTCGGTCAAAACCCTAAGTGCTAAGCATCTTGGCGTGAATTGTTGTGATAGACTCACTTAACGGTAATTGAGACAGACTTCGAGTTTCTACGCCTCTAGGTGACGGGAAAAGAAAATAAATTTTTGCCTGAAGGTGTATTTGTTCGATTGGTAGCTTTCTTCCTACGTTCATTTTACTTGGGGTCAACACAAGGATTTTCCAGTGTATATCTCCCCGGCTTGTACTACTTCCCAGCTTCTTCCTTAGGTGTTTTGGTCTTTTTTGTGTAATTATTGAGTTGGGCTTTGGACAACCGACCAATCGGCTATTACCCACGATCACTTGCCACCCATACTTGTGCGGTGAAGTGTGGTTTATTTTCTTTCTTTTTTTTTTTTTTTCGTAGGTGGCTTCCCTGATCTCAAATGTACCTAGAGGCAGCGAAATGGAAATGGCCTGAGGCTGGGTTCTGGACAACCTGCCAATGGGCTGTTACCCACGACAACTTGCCAGCCATACCACCCTAGAGAGTTCATTAGCTACCCAATTTCTGTCAAAATCTCCAAGAAGTGAGTCTGTGCAAAAATGTGTGCAGATGCTTAGACTCAAAGTTTTCCTGAGTTAGAGGGTGAGTTGACAAGTCGTATACTTATTACCTTATTTAGTAGGTGGATTAGAATAGCTTAAAGTTGCAAGGATTCGCCGCTAAATCCATATTTTAACGGACACCAGGGCTGATTAAGCCTGAAGGCCTGAAAAGTCTAAGTGTTTAAGTTCCTTTTGTATTATTTCCCACTATTGACAAGTTTCTAATGCCTAAGTTTTCTTCCTAAATTCTTTTTTTTTAAAATTAATTTATTCATTCAGATTGATTAATTAAGCTCAGGATTATGCAATTTACCATCCCCCCATGCTTAAGTTGGACAATGTCCTCATTGGCAGATGCATGGATGCACAAGGGTTCAAAAAAATAGTACCTGAGTGACGTAAACTACCAGATTAGTCTGAATCCTCTGGGTTGCCTCCCAGGAAGCGCTGAGTTTAACGCCTCTAGTTGGGCGATGCTTGGTGTCAGCCCTCAACGAGGGTGACACTTTCCTTGGGGGGTACCTGGGCCAGAAAATGCTTCAATCTTTGACCATTGAATGTAAAGGTGTGCCCGGTGTTAAGATCCGCGATTTCAACTGCCCCATTGGAATAGGGCTTGACCACCCGAAATGGTCCTGTCCATTTGGACCTAAGTTTCCCTGGGAAGAGTTTCAGGCGTGCATCAAACAGCCAGACTTGTTGGTTCGGCTCAAAGGTTTTTCTATGAATGAGTCAGTCGTGGATGGCTTTCATTTTCTCCTTATATAGCCGACTATTGTCAAAGGCATCCCGACGAATTTCCTCTAGCTCAGATAATTGAAGCGTCCTTTGCGCACCGGCTAACTGGGGATCCATGTTACATTGCTTGACAGCCCAGTAAGCCCGGTGTTCCAATTCGACAGGGAGATGGCAAGCTTTTCCAAAGACCAAGCGATAAGGTGACATGCCTATCAGGGTCTTAAAAGCGGTCCTGTATGCCCAACAAGACATCATCAAGTCGTGTGGACCAATCTTTCCTGTCAGGTCTCACAGTCTTCTGTAAAATGTTCTTGATTTGTCTGTTTGAGACCTCAGTCTGCCCATTTGTTTGTGGATGATACGGGGTGGAAATGCGGTGGTTTACCCCGTATTTTCTAAGTAGGACACGGAATTGGGAATGGATAAAATGGCTTCCACCATCACTGATCATGGCCTTGGGTATTCCAAATTGGGAAAAAATGTTCTTCTTCACAAAGTCCATGACCGTCTTGTGATCACATCGTCGAGTGGCGACGGCTTCAATCCATTTGGAAACATAGTCTACCGAGACCAAGATGTGCTCGAAGCCGTTGGATGGTGGAAAGGGGCCCACAAAATCGATACCCCAAACGTCGAAGATTTCGACAATCAAAATGGGCTGAAGGGGCATCATATCTTTCTTGGTCATGGTCCCCAGTGTTTGGCATCGTGAGCAAGTCTTGGCAAAGATGTGTGCATCCTTAAATATGGACGGCCAATAAAATCCAGACTGCAAAACTTTTGCAGCTGTTTTCTTGCCAGAGAAATGGCCGCCACACGCTTGGTCATGACAAAAGGAAAGCACACTCTGAACTTCGTCTTCGGGGATGCACCTCCTGATGATCTGATCAGCATAGAGGCGAAACAGCATGGGATCATCCCAGAAATAGTGCTTGGCCTCAGCCAAGAACCTGTCCCATTGCTGTCTGGACCAACTGTACGGGGTTTGTCCTATAACCAGGTAGTTGACATAGTCAACATACCATGGCATTTTCTTGTCTTGCACGGCTAGGATGTGTTCATCAGGGAAGGTATCAGATAGAGGTAGGGAGGGTCCAATGTGGTCTGGATGAAGTCTTGACAGGTGGTCAGCCACCACATTTTTCGATCCAGCCTTGTCTCGGATTTCCAGGTCAAATTCCTGCAAAAGCAGGATCCATCTGTTGAGCTTGGGATTTGCGTCCTTTTTGGCCAACAGGTGCCGGATGGATGAATGGTCGGTGTAGATAGTCACGTGGGATCCCAGCAAGTATGATCGGAATTTTTCCAGTCCAAAGACTACAGCGAGCAACTCTTTTTCTGTGACCGTATAATTACGTTGGGCCTCATCCAACGTTTTGCTCGCGTAGTAGATCACCACGGGCTTCTTGTCTTGCCTTTGTCCCAGGACAGCACCTATGGCAAAATCTGATGCGTCACACATAATCTCAAAATCCTGGGACCAGTCTGGGGGTTGAAGTACAGGTGCCGTGGAGACTAAGTCCCGGAGGGTGTGATAAGCCTGGATGCAATCAGGAGACATGTGGAACGTGGTGTCGTTGGCTAGAAGGTCGGTCAAGGGTTTGAAACGTTTAGAAAAGTCTTTGATGAACCTTCGGTAGAAGCCAACATGTCCTAGGAAAGAGCGAATCTGCCGGACTGAACTAGGTGGAGGAAGTTTGGAAATTAAATCAACCTTAGCTCGATCTACCTCGATGCCCCTATGCGAAATGATGTGTCTGAGGACAATTCCTTCTTGAACCATAAAATGGCTCTTTTCCCAACTTAACACCAAGTTAACATCGATACATCGTTTCAGGATTTTCTCCAAGTTGCTCAAACAATGGTCGAATGAATTCCCAAATACAGAGAAATCATCCATAAAGACCTCCAAGTATTCACCCACCATTTCTAAAAAAATGGCTAGCATGCAACGCTGGAAGGTCGCAGGTGCGTTGCATAACCCGAACGGCATTCGACGGAATGCAAACGTGCCATACGGGCAAGTGAATGTGTGTAACGACCCGATTCCCGAGTCCCTACGAGACACGAGAACCGGACCGACTCGACTAATCCCATGACCTAGTCGTCCAACGAGGAAGTAACCAAAAGAGCAGTAAAATAAACCACATTCAACATGAAGTATAACTGGCAGTAACAAAATACAGCATGTACCACCACAACAGTAGAACAACATTTAACATAACAAGAACTACGAGTAAAGAAAAGTACAGAGAGTAACAAAAACTACTCACTACAGTGGAAACAAAAAGGGCACAAAAGAGCAGTGGTAACTCTACTGGACCCTACTCGGCCCAGCATCCTCTGCAGCCGCTGACCCTGGCTGCTCAACACCTGGTCCTGAAAAGCAACGAGTGTAACACGTCAGCGAAACGTTGAGTAGAGTGGCAGCTAAACTAAAGAAGCAGTAAGGTGTACAGTAGCAGTTTTATTTTCTTTCTTCCTTTATTTACGTCTTTCTATTGTTTCACAATTTATCTATTTCTCAGATCCTTTACTTGATCTCGAATGTTCCTCGTGAGAACGATCTTGATTGCAGTCTTTTCCGAACAGTAGAAGTAGCACATGGTGCTCTCCTGGCCGGGAGAGTCTCCTGTGGTGATCCTACTCTCAGTCAACCACCCCAAGGTCACGGACAGACGTAACGGTGACTACGGCACGCGTGATAAACACACAGGTAGCTAACCCGCACTGGCACGCGGTCAGTCGTTTCCGTTAACGGGTGCGCCCAAAGCACAGCACGGAACCAGTACAGGGCAGAGCCCTCTCAGTAACAGGGGTCCAACCCCTCCACAGTAACCAAACAGGGGCCTTGCCCCTCCACAGTCCGCGCACCCTCGCCTGACTACCCTGGTTTGCCCAGTGGACCTAACAAGTCGGTGTAGGTGAGCTAGCAAAACCCCGGGGCCCGTGGGGTAGCTAGTACTCGCCCTACACTAGTAGCTCTCCTCGGTACTGCGTACACGAGGGCTAGCAAGTCGGTACAAAGTGGCCAGACCTAACCCCGGGTCCCTGGGGCGGCTGGCTCCGCTCTGCACTAAGTAGGTAACAGGTGCTTCCCCTGGTATTACGTACCCAAGAGACAACGCACCTCCACATCTTTCCTTCTCAGTTCCATTCCTTTCTCTTTCCAGGAGATCCACTCCTAATTCCCCGTAGGGTTCCAGCTCTTCTAACTCAGCACATTCAGGTTTCACCTTTCCAGTTTCACGTTCATACATCCCATATTCTTAATCATGTTCATTTATTCATAACAGGCAGCTGTTAAACCAATTTACAGGTAGCTATTATTTCCTTTCCACATTTTCCAAGACTGCAGTATTCGTATATTCCACTAGTTTTCCCATCCTAGGATTCATGCCATACCGTAGGATCTATCATACAATCTAGTTTTCCAGCCCTAGGATTCATGTAGCACCATAGGATCTACCATTCATTCTAGTTTCTCAATCCTAGGATTCATGCAATGTCCTAGGTTGTATTTATGGTTCCATAATTTAACAGATTATACTAATAAACTTAAAAGCCACTCTACCAGTTACAACAGGAGTACTGGGGGCGTGGTCGGGAATCCCGCGTGCCTTCGCAACCCCCGAGACTGCAATGGAACGGGGTCCTATCACAAGGATCAAACACAAGGAGTTTCTCAAAACAGTATCTAATCACTGTAGACGGGTAGAGGATCTTATTCCGAAAAGGACGCAACTCAAAATGCGGAAAACGGACTCCGAACGGGCCCTAAACGGGTCGAAAACGATGAAACAGTGCAAAATCAGACGTCTGGAGCTTCTTCCAGACGTCTTAAAAATGGGGATCAGATGGTACCTTGTCCTGCGTAGTCTCTCAGACATCCAGAAGCCTGCGGGGGCGTCTGGCCTAGTTCCTAGACGTCTGATGGTCACCCTGGACGTCTGGAAGTCCCTCCAGTCGTCTGGCACCGCTGCCAGACGTCTGATTCGCGTTGGATGCGAATCTCAGAACTTGCGCGTACCCATTCCTCGCTCTCAGTACGGACGGTCGATGAGAAGGAGGAAGTACAGAAATAACTTACCTTTCAGACGTCTGGACAGTCCTCCAGACGTCTGATTCTAGAAAAATTTCCAGAATCAGAACGCGACTCGCCCTCCGCCCGCGACGCACGGCCGCGCCGCGACTCATCTGCCTGCTGCTCGAGCTGCAGCAGACCTCCTGCGTCACCCCGCACCCGCTGCTCCCCCGCCGGCCGGCTCTAGCAGCCCCGGCAAGCTCGAGCCCTCACGGCCGAGCGCCTCCTCCCTCGCGCAGCACCTCCTCTCGCACTCTCCGCGGCTGCCGCCGCCGCCGCTCGCTCGCGCTCGCACTCGCGCACCGGCTGGAGGGAGAAGAGGAAGGGAGCGGAGGTGATGAGAGTGAGGGAGAGGGCCTGGCTTTTTAAAGCCGCGCAGGGAGAGGAAGAGAGAGAGAACGCAGACTGCGATCTCAAGAGGAGAGAGGGAAAAAGAGAGAGGAAGGCGGTTGCGGGTCTGCGCGTGCTTGCGCGCAGACGCAATCCCGCGTGCCACCGAAAAATAGATCCTAGACGTCTGGAAGGGGTTCCATACGTCTGGCCAGACGTCTGGGCCACCTCCCAGACATCTTAAAAAAAATGTCTTGGAGTGCGTTCGTAACAATGTGGTCTTTTCCTGATCTTCCGAAGCAATTGCGACTTGGTTATATCATGAATATCCATCCAGGAAGCAAAAATACTTCTGCCCTGCCAATCTTTCAAGGATTTGGTCAATGAATGGCAAGGGGAAGTGGTCCTTCTTAGTGGCTGCATTAAGCTTCCTATAATCAATACACACCCGCCATGCGGTGGTGGTGCGGGTGGGGATGGATTCGCCATGATCATTAGTGACAACGGTGAGCCCAGCCTTCTTTGGAACCACTTGAGTGGGGCTCACCCAGGGCTATCAGAGATAGGGTAGATGATGTCGGCATCAAGCCACTTGATAATTTCTCTTTTAATGACCTCCCGCATGTTAGGGTTTAACCGTATCTGCATCTGGCGGGAAGGTCAGGCCCCGTCTTCCAGGTAAATCTTGTGGGTGCAATAGGTGGGGCTAATTCCTCTTAGATCCGAGATGGTCCAACCAATAGCGGCCCGATGTTCTGAAAGAGTTGCAGTCAACCTTAGTTCCTGATCCTTGGTTAGATGGGAATTAATAATCGCTCGGAAGGTCTGGTCAGGTCCCAAGAAGACGTACTTGAGATTCTCAGCAATGGTTTAAGTTCAGGTGCGGGTGGGACCACAGTCGATGGGAATGGAAATGGTGGTAGTTGATCAACATTGATCTCTTCAAATGGTGTCATGTGATGATACTCAGCCTTACAGAGGTCCACGGGTAATGATGGTGACGGGTCAGAACTACGGGTTTGGTGGTTTGAGACAGAACTGAAGGTGAGGCATTCCTCGATTAAAATTTCCACAGGATCATGTTCCTCAATGTAATTGCAATCAAAAGGCTTTGTCGCCCGGAAGATATCCAATTGCATTTTCTTGTCCCCAAAGGCGATTTCCATACATCTCGTGTCGCAATCGATGTTTGCTTTAGCCGTAGCTAAGAAAGATCTGCCTAAGATTATGGGTGCGTTCTGTAATTTTTCAGGGACTTCCATGTCGAGCACAAAAAAGTCGACTGGGAAATAGAAGTCCTTGACCCGTACAATCACGTCCTCGACAACCCCCTTCGGGGTTTTCACTGATCTATCTGCCAACTGGATGGTGACAGGGGTTGGTGCCAGCTCCCTAAAGCCAAATTGGTGGTACAAGGTTGTTGGAATTAGGTTGATAGAAGCACCTAGGTCCAGGAGCACTTTATCAAATGTCATGTCCCCGATATTGCAGGAAATCAGGGGCGCTCCTGGGTCAGTTCGTTTGAGTGGAAGGTTGCTTGATAGCACGGAACTCGCTTGCTCAGAGAGTACAACCTTCCTAGGTGCTTGAGGTCTCGGCTTACGCTTGGGTGTACAGGCATCCTTTAAGAACTTGGCGTAAGCTGGGATGTGTTTGACGGCTTCTAGGAGCGGAATATTAATCTGTACTTGCTTAAAAATTTCCAACAGCTCCTCAGTTTCCACAGTATTCTTCTTTCTCTTGATTGTCTCCAAGGCCTCAGGGTAGGGCATCTGAATGTGGACTGGTTCCATGTCTGGGTCCTTGGTTGGTGCCTATTCTGAGTCGGGTATTTCAACAGGTAAAGTCTCGGGGATAGTCGGCCATTTGGGATCCTGGCTTTTGGTGCCGCTTCTCAAGGTCATAGCATTCGTAGAGGCATTGGGGCCATGGGGTGATCCTTGAGAAGACGAGGATGAAGAAGCGCCAAACCCAGGAGGTGTTTGTGGGGCTGGCTGGACCATGTGAGCCTGCCCGGGGTTGCATTGGAACCCTTGCGAATTTGAGCCTCTGTTAATTATGTTTCGCGGGTTCGGTTGTGGTTGGGAAGGTAGAGATCCTTGCTGTTTACAGTCCAAGAGTTGGCTTAACTGTTCCTTTACCAAGGCCATTTCCTCTTGATGTTTTTGGTTCATGTCGGCCATCATCTTTATTAGGGTGTCCATTTGGTTTTGTGGAGGAGGGGCCGCCCTATTCTAGTTATATTAGGGTCTAGCTGGTGGTCCTTGTTGATAGGGGGGCAAGTGTGGCTGTTGGTTTGGCCTGGGCTGGTTTTGGAATTGCGGTGGTTTCTGGTTTGTCCAACCAAAGTTGGGGTGGTTACGCCAGCTGGTGTTGTAAGTGTTGGAGAAAGGGTCAGGTTTTGCATATCCTTGGACGGCTTGCACATCTTCTAGAATAGCCGATGTTGATGAGGGAGGAAGGGAGTAATCAAGGGTCGAGGGAGCAAAGGTCCCTCCCTGGAACGTGGTCAGGGGTTGTTCCAGGTTCAGTTGGTTGACGGGCTGGACCAGGTCAACATTATGCGCTCCCTTTGCTAGGGAGAAAGTTTGCAAGGGGTTCCTGGTCTGGTTTCGTAGCTCATCAATCTTCTTATCCTCCAATTCCACTCGGTCCAGCTTTTTGGCAATGATGTCCGTGTCAACCATTCCAGAATTTGCTTGTACCTCATAAATCCCGCCACGGGGTTGACTGGACCTGTTAAACTGGTTCATGGAGGCATTGTTGAGCGAATTCTCGCTCATAGACTCAAAGAGCTCAAACGCGCCCTCCTCATCTTTGTTTAGGAAGTTTCCCCCGCATGAGGCATTGACGAAGTTCCGTAGGTTGCTGTCCAGACCGTGGTAAAAGATCTGGGCCAATTGCCACCTTGGGACTTCGTGGTGTGGGCATTTCCTCAAAAGTTTATTAAATCTTTGCCACGCCTCATGAAATTGTTCCCCACCCTAGAGTGTGAAGGTAGTGATATCTCTTCTGAGGGCATTGGTCTTTCCTATGGGGAAGAATTTCTTTAAAAATTCATGCCTCAGTTCTTCCCAGGTGGTGATGGGTCTACCTAGTGTTCTAAGCCAATGAGAAGCCTTGTCTCTTAATGAGAAAGGGAACATCTTGATTAGAACAATGTCAAGGCTAATGTTCCTAGGTTTCACCGTTCGTGCTATGCGGTCGAGATCCTTTAGGTGTTGAAAGGGGTCCTCATTTGAGCTTCCATGAAAGTGGCTCTGGATCAAACTTAAGACGTTTGGTTTCAACTCAAAATCATCTCCCCCCTCAGGGATCCTAAGGTGTGGCTCGACTCTAATAGCAGAGGGATTATAGAAATCGCGGAGGGGTCTTGGCTGGTCCTGAAATGGCGGTAAATCAAGAGGTGTTTGCCCTGGTTTGTCGTGGAAAGGTGGTGGTTGTTCTTGTGGGTTCTGTAACTGTTGTATGGCTTGCATGATGGTGTGGATTTGTTGTTGCTGAAGCCGATGGTTAGCATTGATTTGAGCTTGGATGATGGCCATAGCATCTGGTGGGGGTTGATCTTCAGCCTCCTCTATCCTAGGTTCAGCCATGTTTTCAACAGAATTACGTCGCCTAGATTCCTGCCCCAAAATACACAATTCGGGATGCAGTGAACGACTCCCGTGTATACAATAGAGAAGAACAGGAGGGGATGCGGAGGGCGACAGATGCGAGAAATGTGTTTCAATCAAGCACGCAAGCCTAATCCTTATGGTGTATTCCTTAGGAGACCTAGAAATCTCACAAAGGGTGATTAAGTCCGTAAGCACTGGACTCCCCTTCCCAAGGCTAATCTGGCCAGGTTGATTACGGGGGGATTGCAGGGAAGGTTCTTCCTTTGGCTTGCGCCTCCGGTTCCATAGACCCCACAACCGCGGTCGTTTGACACTGCCCCGCAGCCTAGTCACCAGATTCTACCAAGGGAATGAAAGCCAAGTGCCTAGCGAACAAAATCTCACCTTTTGAGACTTAACTCAGTCCTGCCTAGGGCACGTCTACTCAGTTTTAGAGGGTTAGGATAGTGCTTGTGCTTAGGGTGATGTGATGAGGCATTGATTGGGGTGGTGCCTCTTAATTTTCCACTTTCAAAGTGTGTGCTTCTAGCAAAACATGATTTTCAAGCAAGGATTTATGAAGATGTGGTGTCTTTTAATGTTTCATCCTTACTTTAGTACTTTTTAGGGTTGATGTGTCTTAGTGTTTTCAGCCAAGTTTCAGTGGGCACGTCAAGTTCTGCACACAATTTGCTGAAAGTAGATTTCCTTTTTATTCTGTAGAGGCTCTAAAACCCTAGTGTACTCATCCTAATGATCATGCAGCTTCTATTAGATGAGTCAGTTTTAGGGTTGAGTGGTGCGGCCCAAGTCAACTAATGGTGGCTTCGCAAACACTACTCAAGAAAGAAAAGAACACTCCAAGAATTTATTCAGCATATTAGAGTGTACATTTTTTTTGCAGGGTGATGTGTTAAGAATGTGGGTCAAGCAATCATTCACCACGCCAATTTTTTCAGTTTTTTACAATTTTTTTTAGCCTTTTCACGCAAGCAAACAATGAGAGAGAGATTGCTCACTATCGGTCCTCAAGGCGCCTACTCCCTTGCTACCGTCGAGGAATGCGTCGCTTCGCTGTCCACGCACTGAATTCCTGCAACCGTCAAGTAAAAAGGAAAATAGGGCATTAGACGATGTGAGAATGAATGTGGAATGGATGTGATAAAACAAATCCGTTGCCTCCCCGGCAACGACGCCAAAAACTGACGTGTCGTAGTGCGTGTGTGTTAAGAGGTGTCGTTATAGTTGCACTTGATACGTCGATTTTAAAAGAAGTAAACGGAGGTGAGTCCGAGTGTCGGTCTCAGGGAGGCGTCGAAATCGGATTTTGTTTCTCACTTGTTGTCCCGAAAAAGGCGGAGTTTTGCTTGCGAAAGAGACAGTTTCGAAAAGCGAGAGCGAGAGAGGGAGTTTAGGGTTAGAAAGCTCTTAGTTTTGATCATGCACTTTAAACAGAAATTAAAATGGCGACTGAACGGAAAATAATTTCATTAAACATGCATTCATAGTTCATGGTTTACAACATTAAATACATGCTCCAACAAAAGTAAATGAAAGCTTAAAAGAGAGAGAGAGAGAGGTAGAGAGAGAGTGGAGAGCGACGAGGCAGCCACGGCGGTGGAGGAGGCTCCGTCGGCGGCTCGTCGTCTCCGGCGATTACAAGAGTGCCTAAGGCTAGCTAGGAGAGGAGTGGAGTAGTTGCAAGTGGGAGAGTATGCATTGAATGGTGGTAGAAGGGGGTTTAAATAGAGTTAAGGGCTTCCTAAAAGAAGAATGGGCTTTAGCGACATCCAGAGCGTCGCTAAAATCGCTTCTATAAACGTCGGTGAAGCCCTCCTGCCGCCGGTCAGCCGCCCGCCCCGGTCTTCTTCTTCGTGCGATCCGTGGCCGCTGAACAAGAGTCGTCCGATCGAAGATCGGACGGCTGAGAGCCTTCTGCGCCCGCACTCTGATCGCGCCTCGAGCGCGCGTGTTTCCTCCCGGCGTGCGTGCGCGCGTGGGCGCTCGGGAGCTGTCGTCGCGCCGCGTGGTGAGATCGTGGCCACCCGCTGCTGATCGGGCGGCCCAATTTGTCCGCGCTTGTCGCTCGCCTTCAATTTCTGCTCTGCGCGGCTCGAACGCGCGTCGCTGCGATGTGGGCGTGCGCGCTAACCGTTGGGCCACACCCGCGCTTTGTCGCGGCGACCGCGGACGAGTGCGCGGATCTCGGCCGTTCGATCGAAGATCAACGGCCGAGATTCGTCTTTGGCCGGCTTAAGGGTGTGCGAGCGGTGGGGGCGGGGCGACGTGGCACTCTCTGGGCCGTTGATCTACAGATCAACGGTCAGAATTTCTTAGGCCCAATGTGGGAGCTCCGGATGTCGAATTTGGCCGATCTTGAGTCCGTTGGACTTCGTTCGTCGTTCTGAATCCATCCGTGCGGTCCGATTGCTCATCTAAGTCCTGCCTTGACAAATGCTTTACACAAATGGCCATTAATACAGTTTATAAGCAATCTTGGTACTTGATGCATGCAATGCTCCTATTCTACTTATGTTGTGCCTTTTATTCTAAAGATGGGCCATATTCAACCTAATTACTATCCCCTTGTGTGGTGTTATCATGCACCTGCTAGTGGAAACGACTGACCACGTGCCAGTGCGGGGTAGCTACTCGCGCGCTTATCACGTGTGTCGTAGTCACCGCTATGTCATGACCGTGACCTTGGGGTGGTGGACCGGGCGTAGGATTACCACGGAGGGACTCTCGGCCAGGCGAGTGCCATGTGTGCATCCTAATCACGGGAAACTGCAAGTAAAAATTGTTCCATTAGAGAACAAGAGGATTAAGTGTAACGACCCGATTCCCGTGTCCCTACGAGACACGAGAACCGGACCGACTCGACTAATCCCAAGACCTAGTCGTCCAACGAGGAAGTAACCAAAAGAGCAGTAAAATAAACCACATTCAACATGGAATATAACTAGCAGCAACAAAATACAACAGTAAGAAAAAGAATTACTACAGCATGTATCACCACAACAGAAGAACAACATTTATAGCATAACATGAACTACGAGTAAGGAAAAGTATAGAGAGTAACAAAAACTACTCACTACAGTGGAACAAAAAGGCACAAAAGAACAGTGGTAACTCTACTGGACCCTACCCGGCCCAGCATCCTCTGCAGCCGCTGACCCTGGCTACTCAACACCTGGTCCTGAAAAGTAACGAGTGTAATGACGTGGTCTCGTGCATGTGTGTTAAGAGGTGTCGTTTTAGTTGCACTTGATACGTCGGTTTTAAAAGAAGTAAACGGAGGTGAGTCCGAGTGTTGGTCTCAGGGAGGCGTGGAAATCGGATTATTTTTACCACCTGTTGTCACGAAAAAGGCGGAGTTTTGCTTGCGAAAGAGACGGTTTTGAAAAGCGAGAGATAGAGAGGGAGTTTAGGGTTAGAAAGCTCTTGGTTTTGATCATGCACTTTAAATAGAAATTAAAATGGCGACTAAACGGAAAATAATTTCATTAAACATGCATTCATAGTTCATGGTTTACAACATTAAATACTTACTTCAACAAAAGTAAATGAAAGCTTACAAGAGAGAGAGAGAGAGGTAGAGAGAGAGTGGAGAGCGACGAGGCAGCCACGGCGGTGGAGGAGGCTCCGTCGGCGGCTCGTCATCTCCGGCGATTACAAGAGTGCCTAAAACTAGCTAGGAGAGGAGTGGAGTAGTTGCAAGTGGGAGAGGATGCCTTGAATGGTGGTAGAAGGGGGTTTAAATAGAGTTAAGGGCTTCCTAAAAGAAGAATGTGCTTTAGCGACATCCAGAACGTCACTAAAACCGCTTCCAGATACGTCAGTGAAGCCCTCCTGCCGCCGGTCAGCTGCCCGCCCCGCTCTCTCTCCATGCGCGATCCGTGGAGGTTGAACGAGAGCCGTCCAATCGAAGATCGGACGGCTGAGATCCTCCTGCGCCCGCGCTGAGATCGTGCCTCCGGCGCGCGTGCGCGCGTACATTTCCGCCCGGCGCGCACGCGCGCATGGGCGCTCGGGAGTTGTCATCGCGCCGCGTGGCGCGATCCTGGCTGCCCGCTGCTAATCGGGCGGCCCAATTTTGCCGCGCCCTTCGCTCGCGCTTGATTTCTGCTCCGCGTGATTCGAACGCGCGTCGCTGCGATGCGGGCATGCGCGCTAGCCGTTGCGCCACGCCCGCGCTTTGTCGCGGCGACTGCAGGCGAGCGCGTGGATCTCGGCCGTTCGATCGAAGATCAACGGCCGAGATTCGTCCTTGGCTGGCTTGAGGGCGTGCGAGCGGTGGGGGCGAGGCGACGTGGCGCTTTCTGGGCCGTTGATCTTCAGATCAACGGTCAGAATTTCTTGGGCCCATTGTGGGAGCTCCGGATGTCGGATTTGGCCGATCTTGAGTCCGTTGGACTTCGTTCGTCGTTCTGAATCCATTCGTGCAGTCCGATTGCTCATCTAGGACCTGCTTTGACACATGCTTTACACAAATGGCCATTAATGCAGTTTATAAGCAATCTTGGTACTTGATGCATGCAATGCTCCTATTCTACTTTATGTTGTGCCTTTTATTCTAAAGATGGGCCATATTCAACCTAATTACTACCCCCTTGCGTGGTGTTATCATACCCCCATGCTTACTCCTTGATAGTCCCTAGCAAGGTTTATTCTAACCTTTATTTCTTTGGAGAATTCAAGAAGTAATTGCTTAGACACTTCGTTACTTGTCAATAAGAGGAAATATACGAAGATCTTAATCTACAAAGACTAAGCAGCGCCTGGGTGTCTGCCAAAATACGAATCACCCGAATCCTTGCTTTGTATATATAACTATACATATGTATACGTATATATCTATTTATGTCTTTTTAGAATTTTCGGAATTCAGTGTGGGTTGGTAACTTTTTACGGCTACCCAACCTACCCAAAACTCGGTCAAAACCCTAAGTGCTAAGCATCTTGGTGTGAATGTTGTGATAGACTCACTTAACGGTAATTGAGACAGACTTCGAGTTTCTACGCCTCTAGGTGACTGGAAAAGAAAATAAATTTTTGCCTGAAGGTGTATTTGTTCGATTGGTAGCTTTCTCCCTACGTTCATTTTACTTGGGGTCAACACAAGGATTTTCTAGTGTATATCTCCCCGGCTTGTACTACTTCCCCGCTTCATCCTTAGGTGTTTTGGTCTTTTTTTGTGCAATTATTGAGCAGGGCTCTGGACAACTGACCAATGGGCTGTTATCCACGATCACTTGCCAGCCATACTTGTGCGGTGAAGTGTGGTTTATTTTCTTTCCTTTTCTTCTCTTTTTTTTTTTCGTAGGTGGCTTCCCTCATCTCAAATGTACCTAGAGGCAGCGAAAAAGAAATGGCCTGTGGCTGGGTTCTCGACAACCTGCCAATGGGCTGTTACCCACGACAACTTACCAGCCATACCACCCTGGAGAGTTCATTAGCTACCCAATTTCTGTCAAAATCTCCGAGAAGTGAGTCTGTGCAAAAATGTGTGTAGATGCTTAGACTCAAAGTTTTCCTGAGTTAGAGGGTGAGTTGATAAGTCGTATACTTATTACCTTATTTATTAGGTGGATTAGAATAGCTTAAAGTTGCAAGGATTCGCCGCTAAATCCATATTTTAACGGACACCAGGGCTGATTAAGCCTAAAAGCCTGAAAAGTCTAAGTGTTTAAGTTCTTTTTGTATTATTTCCCACTATTGACAAGTTTCTAATGCCTCAGTTTTTCTTCCTAAATTCAATTTTTTGTTTTTTTTTTTTAATCAATTAATTTATTCATTCAGACTGATTAATTAAGTTCAGGATTATGCAATTTACCATCCCCCCCATGCTTAAGTTGGATAATGTCCTCATTGGCAGATGCATGGATGCAGAAGGGTTCAAAAAGATAGTACCTGAGTGACGTAAACTACCAGATCAGTCTGAATCCGCTGGGTTGCCTCCCAGGAAGCGCTGAGTTTAATGCCTCCAGTTGGGCGGTGCACAAATAGGAATGGTTTGGGTCAAGGAGATATGTTCAAAATTAATCAGACCCAAAATCAGAAGTCCACAGATGTAAATAAGGTTGTGGTGGAGTCCCATTCCTAAGGGGCGGGAATTCTGTATCATGCATGCCCGTGTCAGAACCTCTCTTAGTTTGTGGGCATGAAAACAAGTTGTTGTGGATGAACGCACCCTAATTATGACACGCCAGACACTAAAGATGTAGGTTTTATATTCAGCTTGTGTCCCCATAAAATTATAATCCATCGAAAATGTATCAATTCCAGTGCATTGGGGTTGCGGGATTCTTATTCTGGTAGGGCAGGTAACAAAGTCCAGAGTTTCATACTGAACCCTACAACCAAGCATGAGGCCTCTCTCCAAAGACGAATCCATCTCTCCCACAACTATGGTTTCATTGCTCATTTCCTCCAAGCCCTTGATCTCAAGAATATTTTCTTCAACCTCCTCTGTATCAGATTCACTGTTTTGGATTACATTAGAGGTAGGGTCAATTTCATCCTCTAGATCATATTCTTTCTCTCGGCCCTCCTCCAAATTTGTGATGGGGATTCTAATCGATTCATAGTCAATTTCTTTGAAATTGTAACTCCATTCTCCATCTCCGACATTGGCTGCTACTCCCACCGGATTACTTGTCTTGGGCCGATTAGATTCAGATTCCAAGGTCTCTCCCCTCACCTTCTCAGTTTCCTCTTGATGTTTGTTCTCAATGCTCCCCAAATTGTGTTCCAAGGAATCCTTACTGTCCTTATCCACTGAGCTATCCAACTCCTGAGGGGTATCAATGGTGGACTGAACCAAATCAGGATGACTGGGTGTAGTCCAATTGATCATGGTAGGTCCTTGATTTATGAATTCCATGAATGGCGTTGTGTGCAACAGCTTTCTTTGGCCTTCTTCCCCCAATTGTTGGAACAACTCCAACATGGCATGTTGCCCTTTAACCAATTCTTGATTCTGTCTGTGTAGTTCTAACTAGAGGTTATCAAGAATTAACATGGTGTCATTTGGTGTCCTTTGGATTTCCTCCTTGAAATCCAGGTTAAGAGAGTATGGTTGAGGTTGTGGATCAGAATCCATATTGGTGTTTAGGTTCCTGGGTGGGTCCTCTATTCTATCATGTTCAGGGTCCAGTTCTTCAAGAGGAACCATTCTCTGTTTGGTCCTACTCCAAAATAGTTGAGGTTCTAAGTCCTCCTCCCAGTCAGATTCTTCATCAGAGGACCAAATCAAAGGTTGATGATCCTGGGCTTGCCTAGATTTCTGATCATTTTCTTATTTCCATTTGTCTAGAACTCCTTCTAATCCAAAGGTCAAGTAGGCATGGTTGTTGAATTCTGATGACCTTTCTTGGTTATTATCTTGAGATGGGTAGGGTTCTTGGTGTTCTCCTAAAGTGTAGGTCCTATCATAGTAGAGCGGGTCGGACCTAAATGAGGAGGCATCGTGAGGACAATCGAGATATGGAGCCCCATGATTTGAATCGTACCCTTGGGTGGCTATGTTGGTTGTATTCCAATAAGAGGTTGGTGCGGTTTGGTCATAGTTGGGCCAAGAGGGATATTCAAGGTTGTACCCCCAACTTGGTGGTTGGTTAGCCCAAGTAGGCTGTGGGTATGGTCCACTTGGGTTAGCATACAAATCCTGTTGGGGGTAGTTTGGGTAAGATGGATAGGCATTGAAATCCATGGTTTGGAAGAAATGGAGGGATGTGGGAAGAACAGATGCGAGAGAGTTGTGTCCTCAACCAAGAAAACAAGCCTACTCCTTATGATGTATTCCTTAGAAGACCTAGAAATCTCACAAAGGTTGATTAAGTCCGTAAGCGCTGGACTCCCCTTCCCGAGGTTAATCTGGCCAGGTTGATTACGAGGGGATTGCAAGGAAGGTTCTTCCTTTGGCTTGCGCCTCCGGTTCCATAGACCCCACAACCGTGGTCGTTTGACACTGCCCCACAGCCTAGTCACCAGATTCTACCAAGGGAATGAAAGCCAAGTGCCTAGTAAACAAAACCTCACCTTTTGAGACTTAACTCAGTTCTGCCTAGGGCACGTCTACTCATTTTTAAAGCGCTAGGATAGTGCTTGTGCTTAGGGTGATGTGATGAGGCATTGATTGGGGTGGTGCCTCTTAATTTTCCACTTTCAAAGTGTGTGCTTCTAGCAAAACATGATTTTCAAGCAAGGATTTGTTAGGATGTGGTGTCTTTTAGTGTTTCATCCTTACTTTAGTACTTTTTAGGGTTGATGTGTCTTAGTGTTTTCAGCCAAGTTTCAGTGGGCACGTCAAGTTCTGCACACAATTTGCTGAAAGTAGATTTCCTTTTTATTCTGTAGAGGCTCTAAAACCCTAGTGTACTCATCCTAATGATCATGCAGCTTCTATTAGATGAGTCAGTTTTAGGGTTGAGTGGTGCGGCCCAAGTCAACTAATGGTGGCTTCGCAAACACTACTCAAGAAAGAAAAGAACACTCCAAGAATTTATTCAGCATATTAGAGTGTACATTTTTTTTGCAGGGTGATGTGTTAAGAATGTGGGTCAAGCAATCATTCACCACGCCAATTTTTTCAGTTTTTTACAATTTTTTTTAGCCTTTTCACGCAAGCAAACAATGAGAGAGAGATTGCTCACTATCGGTCCTCAAGGCGCCTACTCCCTTGCTACCGTCGAGGAATGCGTCGCTTCGCCATCCATGCATCTAATTCCTGCAACCGCCAAGTAAAAAGGAAAATAGGGCATTAGACGATGTGAGAATGAATGTGGAATGGAGGTGATAAAACAAATCCGTTGCCTCCCCGGCAACGGTGCCAAAAACTGACGTGGTCTCGTGCGTGTGTGTTAAGAGGTGTCGTTATAGTTGCACTTGATACGCTGGTTTTAAAAGAAGTAAACGGAGGTGAGTCCGAGTGTCGGTCTCAGGGAGGTGTGGAAATCAGATTTTGTTTGCCACTTGTTGTCACGAAAAAGGCGGAGTTTTGCTTGCGAAAGAGACGATTTTGAAAAGCGAGAGATAGAGAGAGAGTTTAGGGTTAGAAAGCTCTTGGTTTTGATCATGCACTTTAAACAGAAATTAAAATGGTGATTAAACGGAAAATAATTTCATTAAACATGCATTCATAGTTCATGGTTTACAACATTAAATACATGCTGCAACAAAAGTAAATGAAAGCTTAAAAGAGAGAGAGAGAGAGGTACAGAGAGAGTGGAGAGCGACGAGGTAGCCACGGCGGTGGAGGAGGCTCCGTCGGAGGCTCGTCGTCTCCGGCGATTACAAGAGTGCCTAAAACTAGCTAGGAGAGGAGTGGAGTAGTTGCAAGTGGGAGAGGATTCCTTGAATGGTGGTAGAAGGGGGTTAAAATAGAGTTAAGGGCTTCCTAAAAGAAGAATGTGCTTTAGCGACATCCAGAACGTCACTAAAATCGCTTCCAGATACGTTGGTGAAGCCCTCCTGCTGCCGGTCAGCTGCCCGCCCCGCTCTCTCTCCATGCGCGATCCGTGGACGTTGAACGAGAGCCGTCCGATCGAAAATCGAACGGCTGAGATCCTCTTGCGCCTGAGCTGAGATCGTGCCTTGGGCGCTCGTGCGCGCGCGCGTGGGCGCTCGGGAGCTATCATCGCGCCGCGTGGCGCGATCCTGGCCGCCCGCTGCTGATCGGGCGGCCCAATTTTGCCGCGCCCTTCGCTCGCGCTTGATTTATGCTCCGCACGATTCGAACGCGTGTCGCTGCGATGCGGGCGTGCGCGTTAGCCGTTGAGCCACGCCCATGCATTGTCGCGGCGACCGCGGGCGAGCGCGTGAATCTCGGCCGTTCGATCAAAGATCAACGGCCGAGATTCGTCCTTGGCTGGCTTGAGGGCGTGCGAGCGGTGGGGGCGGGGCGACGTGGCGCATTCTGGGCCGTTGATCTTCAGATCAACGGTCAGAATTTCTTGGGCCCATTGTGGGAGCTCCGGATGTCGGATTTGGCCGATCTTGAGTCCGTTGGACTTCGTTCGTCGTTCTGAATCCATTCGTGCAGTCCGATTGCTCATCTAGGACCTGCTTTGACACATGCTTTACACAAATGGCCATTAATGCAGTTTATAAGCAATCTTGGTACTTGATGCATGCAATGCTCCTATTCTACTTTATGTTGTGCCTTTTATTCTAAAGATGGGCCATATTCAACCTAATTACTACCCCCTTGCGTGGTGTTATCATGTAACACGTCAACGAAACGCTGAGTAGAGTGGCAGCTAAACTAAAGAAGCAGTAAAGTGTATAGTAGCTATTTTATTTTCTTCCTTCCTTTATTTATGTCTTTCTATTGTTTCACAATTTATCTATTTCTCAGATCCTTCACTTGATCTCGAATGTTCCTTGTTGGAACGATCTTGATTGCAGTCTTTTCCGAAGAGTAGAAGTAACATGTGGTGCTTTCCTGGCCGAGAAAGTCTCCCGTGGTGATCCTACTCTCAGTCAACCACCCCAAGGTCACTGACAGACGTAACGGTGACTACGGCACACGCGGTAAACGCTCGGGTAGCTACCCCGCACTGGCACGCGGTCAGTCGTTTCCGTTAACGGGTGCGCCCAAAGCACAGCACGGAACCAGTATAGGGCAGAGCCCTCTCAATAACAGGGGTCCAACCCCTCCACAGTAACCAAACAGGGGTCTTGCCCCTCCACAGTCCGCGCACCCTCGCCTGACTACCCTAGTTTGCCGAGTGGGCCTAACAAGTCGGTGTAGGTGAGCTAGCAGAACCCCGGGGCCCGTGGGGTAGCTAGTACACACTGTACACAAGTAGCTCTCCTCTGTGCTGTGTACACGAGGGCCAAAAAGTCGGTACAAAGTGGCCAGACCTAACCCCGTGTCCCTGGGGTGGCTGGCTCCGCTCTGCACTAAGCAGGTAACAGGTGCTTCCCCTGGTACTACGTACCCAAGAGACAACACACTTCCACATCTTTCCTTCTCAGTTCCATTCAATTCTCTTTCCAGGAGTTCTACTCCTAATTCCCCGTAGGGTTCCAGCTCTTTTAACTCAGCAGATTCAGGTTTCGCCCTTTCAGTTTCACGTTCATACAACCCATATTCTCAATCATGTTCATTTATTCATAACAGGCAGCTGTTACAATCAATTTACAGGCAGCTATTATTTCCTTTCCACAGTTTCCAAGACTGCAATATCTATATGCATTTCACTAGTTTTCCAGTCCTAGGATTCATGCCGTACCCTAGGATCTATCATTCAATCTAGTTTTCCAGCCCTAGGATTCATGCAATACCCTAGGATCTATCATTCAATCTGGTTTCTCATTCCTAGGATTCATGTAATGCCCTAGGTTCTATTAATTGTTTCATAATTGTAACAAATTATGTTAATAATTTCTAAAGCCACTCTACCAGCTATAACGGAAGTACTGGGGGCGTGGTTGGAAATCCCGCGCGCCTCCGCAACCCTCGAGACTACAATGGAACGGGGTCCTAACACAAGGATCAAACACAAGGAGTTTCTCATAACAGTATATAATTACTGTAGACGGGTAGAGGATTTTATTCCGAAAATAACGCAACTCGAAACGCGGAAAGCGGACTCCGAACGGGCCCTAAACGGGTCGAAAATGACGAAACAGTCCAAAATCGGACGTCTGGAACCTCTTCCAGACGTCTTAAAATGTGGGCCAGATGGAACCTTTGTTCTGCGTAGTCTCTCAAACGTCCAGAAGCCTGCGGGGGCGTCTGGCCTAGTTCCCAGACATCCGATGGTCACCCCGGACGTCTGGTAGTCCTTCCAGTCGTCTGGCACTGCGGCCAGACGTCTGATTTTCGTTGGATGGCGAATCTCAGAACCTGCACGTAGCCACTCCTCGCTCTCAGTACGAACGGTCGCAGAAAAGGAAGAAGGACGAAAATAACTTACTTGCCAGACGTCTGGACAGTCCTCCAGACGTCTTCACCGTCGTCTGGTTGGAATCCCAGACGTCTGATTCTGGAAAATTTTCCAGAATCAGAGCTCGACTCGCTCTCCGCCCGCGACGCACGGCCGCGCCTCGTCCGCCTGCTGCTCGAGCTGCAGCAGCCCTCCAGCGACGCTCCACGCCCGCGGCTCCCCCTCTGGCCGGCTGTAGCTGCCCCGGCAAGCTCGAGCCCTCACGGTCGGGTGTCTCCTCCCTCGCGCAACACCTCCTCCGGCAACACGCCGCGGCTGCCGCTGCCGCCGCTCGCTCGCGCCCGCACTCTCGCACCGGCTGGAAGAAGAAGAAGGGAGCGGGGGAGATGAGAGTGAGGGAGAGGGCGAGGGCCTTATAAGGCCACGCAGGGAGAGAGAGAGAGAGAGCGCAGTCTGCGCCTGCAGGAGGAGAGAGGGAAAAAGAGGGGTTCGCAGGTCTGCGCGTGCAGGCGCGCAGACGCAAATGTGTGTGGCGCAGAAATTAAATCCCAGACGTCTGGAAGGGGTTCCAGACGTCTGGGCCACCTCCCAGACGTCTTAAAAAGGCGTCATGGAAGCGCGTTCGTAACAATATAACAAACTCAAAGGAAGTTTTTTCCCCGAAACTTGCGCTAACTAGGGTGCAGGAAAAACGTCATATAAAAACATAACAAACTCAAAGAGGACCGAAGCCGGTCCGAAAGACGTACTCGCGAAGATCTCCGGGTACCGCTCCCGCATTGCCGCCTCAGGCTCCCAGGTAGCCTCCTCGTTCCGCTGGCTCCTCCACAGAACCTTCACCAGGGGTACTTGCTTTCGTCTCAAACTGCGGACGGCTCGGTCAAGAATCTGCACTGGCCGCTCGGGGTAGGTCAGGTCGTCGCCCACCTCGACGCTCTCGTGACTCAGTACGTGACTGGGATGGGCTACGTACTTCCTGAGATTGGACACGTGGAACATGTCGTGTACACCCGAAAGCTGTGGAGGGAGGGCAAGTCTGTAAGCAACGGGTCCAACCCGCTCCAGGACCTCAAAGGGCCCCGCGAACCTCGGTGCGAGCTTCCCTCTCACCCCAAACCGCTGTAGGCCCTTCATGGGCGAAACACGAAGGAAGACGTGGTCCCCAACCTCAAACTGCACCTCTCTGTGTCTCCGATCCACGTAGCTCGTCTGTCGGCTCCTGACAGTGCAGAGTCGCCTGTGGATCTGCTCGACTTCCTCCTGACTCTACCGGACCAACCTAGGGCCAACCTCCCACTTGGTCCCCAGCTCAACCCAACTCAAGGGTGTCGTACACCCCCGTCCGTACAGAGCCTCATAGGGAGCGATGCCGATGCTCGAGTGATAGCTGTTGTTGTATGCAAACTCCGCCAGGGGCAGGTGCTCCTCCCAAGAGCCCCTCCAGTCCAGTACGCAGGCACGTAAAAGATCCTCAAGTGTCTGTATCGTGCGCTCAGACTGCCCGTCCGTCTGGGGGTGGTAAGCTGTACTAAACTTCAACCGTGTCCCCAGGGCCTGCTGAAACTCAGCCCAAAACTGGGACGTAAAGCGGGTATCCCGGTCGGATACGATTTCCTGCGGAACTCCGTGTAGTCGTACCATGTCACGGATATACCTTTCTGCCAACTGTGCTGGTCCCAAAGTGACTCGGATCGGCAAAAATCGTGCCGTCTTCGTCAGTCTATCCACAATTACCCGGATTGTGTCGTGTCCTCGCTGGGTAACAGGTAAGCCCACTACCAAGTCCATGGTGATGCTCTCCCATTTCCACTCTGGCACTAGAAGCGACTGTAGCGGCCCTGTAGGCCTCTAATGCTCGACTTTCACCTGCTAGCACACTAAGCACTGCTGCACGAATTCACCCACATCTCGCTTCATCCCCCTCCACCAAAACTCGCGTCTCAAGTCGTTGTACATCTTCGTGTTTCCGGGATGTATGGTGAATCTGGAACCGTATGCCTCAGTCAGGAGCTCTCTCAACAGCTCCTCGTCTCTAGGAACGCACAACCATCCCCTCAGGCGTAGCACCTGGTCTGTGAAAGAGAAGTCCCCTGGGTCTCATGACAGTACTTTATCGCGCAAGGACTGCAAGTACGGATCGGCCATCTGTCCTGTGATGATGCGGTCTATCAGCTCTGGCCTAGTCTGTCGTGTCACAGTCACTGCCCCACAGTGCCCTCGTAACTCCAGGGGACGCCAACTGCCCACCTCCTCCAAGAGGCTCCAACTCTGTAACTGTAAGCTGGCCAAGTGTGCGGGCGCCTTCCGGCTCAAGGCGTCAGCCACCACATTGGCCTTGCCCAGGTGATAGGAAATGCTGCAGTCGTAGTCCTTCAGGAGCTCCAACCAACGTCTCTGTCTCATGTTGAGCTCCTTCTGATCAAAAAGGTATCTGAGGCTCTTGTGATCTGTGAAAATCTCGAAGGTCTCACCATACAAGTAGTGCCTCCAGGTCTTCAGCGCGAAGACGACAGCTGCCAACTCCAAGTCGTGGGTAGGGTAGGTATGCTCATGGGGCTTCAGTTGCCGCGAAGCATAAGCGACAACATGACCCCTCTGCATGAGCACACCTCCTAACCCCTGTAAGGAGGCGTCCGTGTACACAACGAACCCGCCACTACTGTCAGGGATGGTGAGCACGGGAGCCGAGGTCAACCTCTCCTTCAGCTCCTGAAAACACGCCTCACAGGCGTCTGTCCAAGTGAAGGGCACGTCCTTCCAGGTCAACTGTGTCATAGGACGTGCAATCTGTGAAAAACCTCTGATGAATCGTCTGTAGTAGCCTGCCAGTCCCAGGAAACTACGAATCTCAGTGACTGAACGCGGTCTCTCCCACCTGAGCACTGCCTCAATCTTGGCCGGGTCCACCGCCAAGCCGTCTCCAGAGATCACATGACCTAAAAAGGTCACCTCCCTCAACCAGAACTCGCACTTGCTGTATTTAGCGTACAACCTACGTCGTCTCAGTGTGTCCAGGACCATCTGCAAGTGCTGTCCGTGCTGCGTCCGATCTCGAGAATAGATGAGTACATCATCAATGAATACCACCACGAACTGGTCCAAGTACAGTCTAAATACCCGGTTCATCAGGTCCATGAAAGCAGCAGGGGCATTGGTCAGCCCAAACGGCATGACCAAAAACTCGTAGTGTCCGTACCGGGTGCGGAAAGCTGTCTTGGAGACGTCTGCCTCCCTGATCCTCAACTGGTGGTATCCAGACCTCAAGTCGATCTTGGAGAACACCATGGCACCCCGCAACTGGTCAAACAAGTCATCAATCCTCGGCAGCGAATATCTGTTCTTGATGGTGACCCTATTCAGCTGTCGGTAGTCCACACAAAGGCGTAGGGTACCATCCTTCTTCTTCACAAACAGTACCGGGGCTCCCCAGGGAGACGCACTGGGCCTCACGAAACCCTTCTCCAAAAGGTCCTGCAACTGAGACTTGAGCTCTCGTAGCTCAAGCGGTGCCATCCTGTATGGCGCGGTGGAGATGGGGCTGGTCCCTGGTACTAACGAGATCTCAAACTCGATCTTGCGCTCGTGCAGTAGTCCTGGTAACTCGTCTGGAAACACGTCAGGGTACTTTCTGACCACCGGGATGCTCTGGAAGTCTGCCACAGGGCTGGGCTCTGCCACCACAAAAGCTAGGAACCCCTTACACCCCTAGCTCAAAAGTCTCGCCACCCGAAATGCCGAAATGCACTTGAAGCCTCCATCCACTGGCTGTCCGTGAAACTCGAAAGAAGGCAACTCCGGCAAGGAGAAGACAAGCTTCCTCTCAAAACAGTCTACCAAGGCGTGGTAAGCGGACAGCGAGTCCATCCCTAGAATTACGCTAAAGTCCTCCATCTGTATCATAATCAGGTCAGCTGGCAGGCTATGTCCCCCGACGCTGACCTTGCAAACCGTGTACACCTCCTCAGCTACAAACAGCTGACCACTCGGACCCCTCATTACGAACGGATTCTCTAACAGTGTATAGTCCCGACCCGAACTAACTGCGAAACTGGCTGCGACAAACGAGTGCGTAGCGCCGGAATCGAAAAGTGTGTAAACGAGTCTGCCGGAAATTGAAACCATACCTGCCACCACCGAGCCCGAAGCTCTGGCATCCCTGTGTGTTTGGGCGTTGACACGCCCCTCAGCTCTAGGTGCGGACGAAGCAGCCACACTCTGCGTCGAACGGGCAGGTGCTGGCCGGTACCCTCCTCATGACTGCTGTCCTCCTCCTCACGCCTGGGAACCGCAGCCTCCTGCGCGCCCTCTAGTGCTCTGCGCAGGAAGTATCTGCTGACCTCCTGCCCTAGACGGGCAGTCCCTCCTGATGTGGCCCGACTGGCCACACTGGTAACAGAGGGGAACCCGACTCCCGCCCTCAGTGGGTCCCTGCTGTCGGCTGGGCGGGGGTCCGATGCTGGCGACTGGCCTCTGTCGAGGGCCCCCAAAGGCCACAGATGGCCCTGCAAAACGTGACGGCTCTCCTGCGGACGCCACGTGTCTCCTCTCTCGCCGGCCCTGTGAAAAGTTTGGTTGAAAGGGCCTCTTCCGCCCGCCGTCAGTGTCTCGCGTGGACGGGTTGGTCTCCTCGTAAGTCATGGCTGCCTCCACCACCCTCGAAAACATAGGCAGCTTCAGGGGTTTGACATACCCCTGAATCGCAGGCCCAAGCCCCTCGGTGATCCTCCAAAGGCGCTCCTCCTTAGTGGCTACAGCTGTCGCTGCAAAGCGGGAAAGCTCCAGGAAACGCGTACGGTACGCTCTCACGGTCATCATCCCTTGGCGGAGAGTGTGGAACTCCCGCCTCCTCTGGTCCTGCCATGTCTGGGGAAAGTACTGCTCGTAGAAGAGGGCGACGAACCGATCCCAGGTCGTTTCGTCCCTCTCCTATCCCCTGACCGCCTTCCACCACCTGTGTGCCGCACTCTCCAGCTGGTACGTGGCAAAGGCCATGCGGCACTCCACCGGAGGGCGAAGGGTGTCAAAAATATTCTCTAGCTACTCGAGCCAGTCCTCTGCCTCGGTCGGGTCCTCATCCCCCTTGAAGGAGGGGGGCTTCAGCTTCCGGTACTGTCCGAAGAGCTCAGAGTGGCGCTGCAGTGGGGATGCTGGTGCACCTCCAGGTAAAGGTGCCTCATGCACAGAAGTGTTGGAGGAAGGTGGGGGCGGCAGCGGCCCATCCCCTCCCCCGTGTCCAGCGCCGCCTCCTTCGGGTGGTCCCACAGAGGACTCCCCCTCCGCAGCCCCAGGGTGAGGCGCTCGGGGTTGTGGGTGGAGCTCCTCTCGCACAATGTCCCGTATCAGCTGGGCAAGGTCCTGGGCCTGGACGCCCGGGAGTAGCGGCTATCCCACTGAGGCGTCGGCAACGGCACACCCACCTCGCCGACCTCGTCCTCGGCCGCGCCCGCGGCCCGCCTCACCAGTCCAGCGACGAGGCATCTCCTGCAAGAAGACGCGAAACAAAACGAAACACGTCAATATGGAACGATACCTAACGGAAACGTCTAAGAGCTCATGTCAAAAGATATGTTGTGGTGGCTACTCTAGTTATAGACATGTGAATTGATTATTTTCCAGTTAGTTGATTCACTTCTCGGGACGACCTTGCTCTGATACCATCTTGTAACGACCCGATTCCCGAGTCCCTACGAGACACGAGAACCGGACTGACTCGACTAATCCCAAGACCTAGTCCTCCAACGAGGAAGTAACCAAAAGAGTAGTAAAATAAACCACATTCAACATGAAATATAACTAGCAGTAACAAAATACAGCAGTAAGAAAAAGAATTACTACAGCATGCATCACCACAACAGAAGAACAACATTTATAGCATAACATGAACTACGAGTAGGGAAAAGTACAGAGAGTAACAAGAACTACTCACTACAGTGGAACAAAAAGGCACAAAAGAACAGTGATAACTCTACTGGACCCTACTCGGCCCAGCGTCCTCTGCAGCCGCTAACCCTGGCTACTCAACACCTGGTCCTGAAAAGTAACGTGTAACACATCAGCGAAACGCTGAGTAGAGTGGCAGCTAAACTAAAGAAGTAGTAAAGTCTACAGTAGCTGTTTTATTTTCTTTCTTCCTTTATTTACGTCTTTCTATTGTTTCACAATTTATCTATTTCTCAGATCCTTCACTTGATCTCGAATGTTCCTCGTGGGAACGATCTTGATTGCAGTCTTTTCCGAAGAGTAGAAGTAACACGTGGTGCTCTCCTGGCCGGGAGAGTCCCCCGTGGTGATCCTACTCTTAGTCAACCACCCCAAGGTCACTGACAAACGTAACGGTGACTACCCCACGCGCGGTAAATGCACGGGTAGCTACTCCGCACTGGCACGCGGTCAGTCGTTTCCGTTAACGGGTGCGCCCAAAGCATAGCACAGAACCAGTATAGGGCAGAGCCCTCTCAGTAACAGGGGTCCAACCCTCCACAGTAACCAAACAGGGGTCTTGCCCCTCCACAGTCCGCGTACCCTTGCCTGACTACCCTGGTTTGCCCAGTGAGCCTAACAAGTCGGTGTAGGTGAGCTAGCAGAACCCCGGGGCCCGTGGGGTAGCTAGTACTCACTGTACACTACTAGCTCTCCTCGGTACTGTGTACACGAGGGCCAAAAAGTCGATACAAAGTGGCCAGACCTAACCTCGGGTCCCTGGGGCGGCTGGCTCCGCTCTGCACTAAGCAGGTAGCAGGTGCTTCCCCTAGTACTACGTACCCAAGAGACAACACACTTCCACATCTTTCCTTCTCAGTTCCATTTCATTCTCTTTCCAGGAGTTCTACTCCTAATTTCCCATAGGGTTCCAGCTCTTTTAACTCAGCAGATTCAGGTTTCACCCTTTCAGTTTCACGTTCATACAACCCATATTCTCAATCATGTTCATTTATTCATAACAGGCAGCTGTTACAATCAATTTACAGGCAGCTATTATTTCCTTTCAACAGTTTCCAAGACTGCAATATCTATATTCCAGACGTCTTAAAATGTGGGTCAAATGGTACCTTTGTTCTGCGTAGTCTCTCAGACGTCCAGAAGCCTGCGGGGGCGTCTGGCCTAGTTCCCAGACGTCCGATGGTCACCCCGGACGTCTGGTAGTCCTTCCAGTCGTCTGGCACTGCGGCCAGACGTCTGATTCTCGTTGGATGACGAATCTCAAAACTTGCACGCACCCACTCCTCGCTCTCAGTACGAACGGTCGCAGAAAAGGAAGGACGAAAATAACTTACTTGCCAGACGTCTGGACAGTCCTCCAGACGTCTTCACCGTCGTCTGGTTGGAATCCCAGACGTCTGATTCTGGAAAATTTTCCAGAATCAGAGCTCGACTCGCTCTCCGCCTGCGACGCACGGCCGCGCCGCGTCGTGCCTCGTCCGCCTGCTGCTCGAGCTGCAGTCGCCCTCCAGCAACGCTCCACGCCCGCGGCTCCCCCGCCGGTCTGCTTTAGCTGCCACGGCAAGCTCGAGCCCTCATGGTCGGGCGTCTCCTCCCTCGCGCAACACCTCCTCCCGCAACCCGCCGCGGCTGCCGCTGCCGCCGCTTGCTCGCGCCCGCACTCTCGCACTGGCTAGATGAAGAAGAAGGGAGCGGAGGAGATGAGAGTGAGGGAGAGGGCCTTATAAGGCCGCGCGGGGAGAGAGAGAGAGAGAGCGCAGTCTGCACCTGCAGGAGGAGAGAGGGAAAAAGAGGGGTTCGCAGGCGCGCAGACGCAAATGTGTATGGCGCAGAAATTAAATCCCAGACGTCTGGAAGGGATTCCAGACGTCTGGTCAGATGTTTGGGCCACCTCCCAGACGTCTTGAAAAGGCGTCTTGGAAGCGCGTTCATAACATTTAGTGACGAGATAATCCCTGATTAGAGATCTCTACCCAGAAAATCGATATAAGATAACTTGGAATCGTAAAGAAATACGTTAAACTACCTATAAATGCATTTTATGTTTTAGCCACCACTATACTCAGTGTTTGCTGACTCCAGTTATGTAACTTTGTACTGGTCAGGGTTTTGTGCAGCTCGAGCTACCAGCTGCTGAAGACGCTGGGCCTAGTCGAGCCCAGCTGTAGTCCTACTGCTTGTTGTAGTGAGTTCCTGTAGTTTTCCTTTTCTTGAACTAGCTTTGTTGTGATGGCAGTATTTTCCGATTCTTGAAGGCTTGTAATATTCTAGTATTACTGTTCTATTTCTCTTTTTGTTGCCTTTTCTTTCTGCTTAGCTACAGTACTTGTGTGGTTGTGGATGAATGCATGTTATTTGGTTATTTCTTGTTGGATGACTAGATCTTGGGATTAGTCGAGGCGAGCCGGTCTCAGGTCCTGTAGGGATCCGGGATCAGGTCGTGACATAGAGGGACTTAGGATTTGTTAACCTGTCCTTAGGATGCTACTGTTGTTGACTATCGATGGGTATATTCCATTAAATATCAAGTAGATGATACGATCGACAGATACAAGGCCTGACTAGTTGCCAGAGGCTTCACCTAGACTTATGGGATTGATTACTTAGACCAGTGGCACGTATCTTGTCGATCAGGATTATTTTAACTTTGGTAGTCAACAGAGGATGGCCATTGTATCAGTTGAATGTTGAGAATGTTTTTCTATATGGAGACCTGGTAGAGGAAGTCTACATGAGGCAACAACTTGGGTATCGAGTTTAAGGGGAGTTCGTATGTCATCTGAGGAAGGACATCTATGGCCTGAAGCAGAGTCCGAGGGCGTAGTTTGAGCATCTAAGTTTAAAGATTCAGTGGATTGGTTTTTTGCGATCATTCTCCGATCATTCTATTTTCATTTGGAGGACGAGAGATGCGCTTACAAGCGGAGTTGCTATTCTAGCTATGTATGTTGACGACATGGTGCTGACAGGTGACAATGGGGAAGGTATTCGTTAAATCAAGACCTTCCTGCAGTCCAACTTTGTGACAAAGGACCTTGGAAACCTACGGTACTTCATCGAGATTGAGGTCGTTAGGAAGGGGCCTCATCTGTCATTATCTCAGAGACAATATGCCCCTTAGATACTTGAGGAGGTTGGCTTACTAGGAGCCAAGCCCTCTAGCATTCCTATTGAGGCGTAGCAAGTTCATAGTACCGAGGATGATCCTCCCTACGAGGATGTCTCTAGATATTGCAGCTTCGTTGGTCGCTTTCTGCACTTGACCATCATCGGATCGGATATCAGCTTTGCTATCAGTAGAGCTAGTCAACACGTGCAAGCACCACACTATAGTCACTAGCATGAGGTATGCCTTATTTTGAGGCACCTCAAGGGAAATCCGAGTTGGTGACTCTACTATAGAGAAAATAGGTCCATGGACATCATGGCCTATTCTGATGCAGACTGTGCGTGGTCTATTGAGGATCGTCAATCTATCTCAGGATATGCTTTGTTTCTTGGTGGAAACCTAGTTTCTTGGTGAAACAAGAAACGAAATGTGATTGCCCGTTCTAATGTTGAGGCTGAGAATCGCACTATGGCCCATGCCGCATGTTGAGATCATGTGGGTTGTGGGTTTCCTATGGGATCTAGGCATGGAGGTGCAGCTATTGATTCTGCTCTATTGTGATAATCAGTTGGTGACATATAGCGTCTAACCTGATTTTCCATGAGCGTGCTAAACACATTGAAGTAGATTGCCATTTCATCCGAAATGCAGTCATGAATGAGAGGATTAGCACACCATATATCTCCTCAGAGCTTCAGTTAGCAGACATTCTCACCAAGGCCCTTAAAAGAGACATGATTTTCTATGTGACAAGTTGGGATTTACTGATATCTACGCCTCCACTTACAGGGAAGTGTTAAGAAATAAAATTAGATATATGTTAAGTCGTAATTAGGTGGGTGTCTTATTTAGGCTTTGTTATTTTTAGTACGTCAGTTATTGCCTTCTATTTTAGTCTTTGTTATTTTTAATAGGTAAGTTATTGTGGTTTCCTTGTATGCTTAAGCCCTCTCTCTATATAAAGAGGGCCAAGGCCTCAATTTAATACTACAAATCACCAAGTTGATTTTTCTCAACACATATGCAATGTAGTGATGGAGGACAAGATAGCCACACCTTATATCTCTCCCGAGCTTCCAGTTGACAGACATTTTTACCAATGCGCTCCCTAGGAAGCGACACTCCTTCCTCTGTGACAAGTTGAGCTTGAAGGATACCTACACTCCAACCTAAGGGAGAGTGTTGGAAGTTACCTTTTTTCTGTTATTATTGTTATTATTATAGTCTCTGTTATTTCTTATTTTCCATTACTAGATAAGAAAATTGTTTCCCTTCTGTCACTTTCATCATAACTACAGATGTGCCTTCATATATCTTCAGCAGGGATTCCACATGCAATGCCATCATTATTAATTTATGAATTCTGTTCCATGCATAACGAACTGTACCTTTTTTTGTTTCAGGAGCTACAATCTGTTCGAGGGCAGCTTGCTGCTGAGCAATCAAGATGTTTCAAACTTGAGGTCATAGTCTATTGCTAAATGTTTTTTGTTTGCTTCATGTAGTTTGATTATATCTCTCGTTGCTCCCATATGGAAATTCAAATATTCATTTTTTGTCCTATTTGTTATAGGGAATTTGAGGAAGATTTTTCAGATCATTTATAATGGCTTAGACATGCATACCATCCAAATGAAGATTTTTATTTACATGTAAAACCTTGTAAAGATGGTAATTACAAACATAACCCTTAAAATCTTATCCCTGTCATACATAATGATAATAAATGAGTTAAAGTGCATAGCTGAAAGTGCAATCTAAAGTTCAATTTTTGTGTTTGTCTTGCATCTTGAATTACCATCCATCAGCTTGAGAAATAAATAATGAAGAATTTTCAGATATTTGGCTACTTATAGTTATGTCTTAATTCTTTGCCCCTGATGGATGTGATTGAAATGATTGACGTAGATTTGAAATAGCCATAGTTGGATGCATTTGGAGCAGAAGCTGATTTAAGGATATTTATGTACAACATATCGGAAATTGGATATAATTGTTATTTGTTCTAGCAGAAAGTGATTCTCTCTCTGTTTTTTTTTGGCCTTTTTTGTTTTTGGGAAGAGGTCTAGCAGAAGCTGATTTTAGGGGTGTCTATGTATAAATTTAGAAAAATGTATAGCCTTATTTTTGTAGTTACTTTTGCAGTCCATCTTGATCACATATAAGAAACAGGTCCGGAAGAAAGGGGATATGGCCAGAGATGAGGCTTTGAAGGTGTCTGTGAATTGGATAGGCTAGAGGACGCAAGAAAGCTTTTGTCAGCAAAGGCTGCGAGCAGACATAAACACCAGTCTGTTTTGTCCAGCTGGAGGATTTGAAGAGGGATATGGACTGCCATCAGAGGTCCAGGAAGTTGCTGCTTAAAGAAGATGACATGATTACATGCTTTTTTCACCTTGCAGCTAGTAATCGAAGAAGAGCCAACTTGATAACCTCCCTGAGAATAGGGGGAGAGACCATCTCGGGAGGGAGCAGGTGGCAGAGGCTTTGAGGGAGGACTTTCAAAGTATACAAGGAGGCAAGGGATTGGATGTTTGATGTGGTTTGAAGCAGGAGTCCCAACACCTAGACTGCTAATGGTGGATTTAGAAAGTCAAACTGCTTCTACTTGTTTCTTTTGCTGGGAAACCCACAGCCAAGAAAATAGATGATTACCATCCTATTGCACTCTCTAACTCGGTTTACCTTATTGTCTCCAAGGTTCCGATGAATAGGCTTCCAACGGTCCTTCCCTCCTTAATAGACCTAGTTTAGTTTGCTTCCATTAGAGGATGTTCTCTATAGGAATCTTTTATCATGGTTGACGAAATGGTAGCTTCATGGTGCGGGAATGATACAAAGGGCTGCTCGTAGAAAGTGGATTTTCCCAGGAATATGCTTGGCCAGCTGGGCATATCTGTGGCAGGTTTTAAGGCGTAGGCATTTCCCAGATATCTGGGTATGTTGGCTAAAGATATACATCACCACCACATTTTTCTTGGTATTGGTGAACAGCTGACCGCATTGCCCTCTGGCCCCTCTGCATTTCTTCTTTGCAACAAATGCTTTGGCAACCATGCCCTTTGAGGGGTAGGTGAGCCTATCTCGGGCTTCTCAATTGGTGAATGATAGTTGGTGACTCCTATCTTGAAGTATGAGGATTACCTTGTTCTTTGCGGAGGATGGTCAACAGGAGGCAGAACACGTGGCAAACCTGATGAGGAATTTTGGAGCTTTCTCAGGTTTACAGGTTAATCATGCCAAGTTGACTTCTGTCTATTTGATATGTCAGAAGATGAGGCTGTGGGATGTTCCACTTTACCTGTTCATGGACCTGGGGAGGCTACTTTTGTTCTGTCTTAGGTTGCCATTGAAGGGTGAATGACTTATGATTGGGGATAGGATACCTCTAGTTGACAGGTTGGAGAAGAGGATGCCGGGGGGGGGTGGGGGTGGTCATCTAGTGTTGCTGAAATCCATTTTGATGGCAATGTTGATATTCCATCCTTCAGTTCTTAAGAAATCAAAGAATGTGCATAGCATGAAGGGCAATTTTTGCATTTGGTCAAGTGGGAGGACATTTGTAGACTAGTGGGGCAGGGAGGCCTATGGGTGTTGACTGTCTGATTTTAATGATGCTACGAATGCAAAGTGGGTTGCTAAGCTCTTGCAAAACGAAGACATGGTTTGGCATAAAATTAAGGGAGAAGCTTATGGGTCTCCCCTTAATTCGGGTGATAGGAATGTGGTCCCTCATGGAGATTCTGCTTTCTTGAGGGGCCTGCCGCCTGTGTTCAGTCATGAGCCATGTTGTGCAGTCTTTTGATCCTGTGTAGGGAAAGGGGAAGTCCTTTAGATTTGGGGAAGATGATTGGATAGGCTCAGGTCTCTTAGCAGGGTGCTTTCCGAAGTTGTAATTTTGGCAGTGGATAAACAGCAACCAGTCGGCGGGTTTTGGGATGCCGATGGTAGCAGACTTGGGTGCCTGGATATTGTAGATTGGTGGTGGCCTCTCCGAGGCGAGGGTGTTGGATCTTTAGGAGCTTCTGGCAGCTATCCAACATCTTTGCCTAAGAGAAGGAATTCCGCATTCTTTGGGATGAGGGTGGGAACCTTCTCTGTAAGGAAAGTTTATTGTGTCACAGAGGAGAGGCGAGAGGCACTAGGAGATGACAAACTTTTGTGCCTTGATTGTTCCATCTTTTGGAAGTTGGAGATTCCCTTGAAGGTAAAAATTTTTATGCAGATGCTCAGAAGGGTAGAATAGTACCAGCCAAGATTAGGAGATGGTAGTGCCAGAATGCTGGGAATTTGTGTCTCTTGTGTAGGATGGCGGATGAAGATCTGTTGCACTTATTCATTAAATGTCCTTTCTCAAAGGAGCTTTGGGAGAAGTTGGCATTTCCTGGCCTTGAGATTGCCAATTTGGATGATCCCTGGGCAGCATTTCGGAGTGGCTCAATTGGAGACCCTGCTCTACGTAAGAGATTTGTTTCTGGTTTATGGTACCTTTGACAGTTTGACTTCAAGAACTACGTGGTGTTTAGAAGGAAAAGATCTTGGGTGGACAATGTGGCAAGGGAAGCTTCATCTTATGTGACTCTTTGCCCTTGCTCCTGTAATTGTATTTTGCCAGCTTTGTTGATGAAGTAATATATGGATATCTACTGGCTTCCGGTAGACTTCCTTTTTCCCTAAAAAAAAAAATGCAGTTACTTCTTCGAGTGGTGGATGATTACTGAAAATCACTGATCATCCAAATATATTGATTCATTTAGGTAACTAAGCAAGATAAAAGGATTTATACCTTCCCACCCAGGATTCGATTTGGATGCTTCATGCTGTGGATTACATTATCCCATAAGCTCTCATCCCTCGAAACGCTACATGTTCTTTCCATTCTGAGCACGTGAGATGCTATAGGCCATGCCTTGTGGACCTTCAATTTAGGAAATACCAGAAATAGATGATTATTACCATCCTGGAAGCTCCGGTGAAGGCATCCTTGAATACATTACAATCCTCTGACAGTTTCTGCAAGGATAGAGGTTCAGGAACATTTTGTTGCATTATGTGAGTTCGTATAAGAAAGGGAATCTTATGGTTATTCTACAATAGCTTCTTCTTTCAAAACTAGAGTCTGTGAAACATGTGCATGCATTCGTTACCTTTGAAAAAAAAAAAGGAAACATGCCCGTGCAAATAAATGCAAAGTTTCGGATTTTTCCTTGTATCCCCATTGGCCAATCTCTTTGACCTGAATTACACTGTAGTTATCCACAGCTCCTGACGAAACATCCATTGCAGGTTGATGTCGCAGAGCTACGGCAGAAGCTGCAAGCTATGGAATCACTGCAGAAGGCAGCCTCTGAACAGGCTGCCTTGAGTGCAAAACAAATGGAAAGCTGTGGAGGTATGTGGAGTTGGCTGACAGGGACCCCTGCAGATCGAGAGTTGGATTCCTGAACATATGGAGCAATCTTTCAAGCTAGTGATTTCACCTATAAGCTGAAATTGTCATTATTCTCTCTCGATCTTCTACATATTCTTCACCCTTTTCTCATTGTTCATTTATAGCTATGAAAATCATAGATTTTCCCTTTCTTTTCTTTTCTTTTTCAATTATAATCCTGAGGAAAAACAACTTCCTTTCCCAATGTTTGTCTGTATCTTACACATTATAGAGGAAAAGATATTTGCTTTTGTAGTGCATGCCCATCTTTAATTCATTTTCTGTCGCCCTATTGCTGCATGTTCTTTTTCAAAACTCAAAGCAGCGAAATGTATCATGTATTCTCGCAAAATCAGATCTGTTTGTATGTGGAAGATCTCCCTGGGTGTGTGATTTTCGAACACTTTCCTGTTTGGTTTCATGGAGCTAACACTAGATGCCTGTTTTACTACTACTGATGCAGATCCTTGATGGTTCATCCATCGTCAAGGTTCCGTGCTTGCGGTTGCCTGTCCAACAGGCTACTGCATTTTAACTGTTGCTTGTGTGCTTGAAGATTTATCTGACTTTTCATTAGGATGATTGCTCACGAAGCGAGGTTTTCAATGGCACTGACATGGATCTCGTGTTATTAGCAGCATTCTTACCTGGAGGTGGTGTTGCAGGCATGCCAATTCCCCCAGTTACTCACAAGGGATCTGGGTCACAAAAAAAAAAGATCCTGTGTTATTAACAGCATTCTTTCCTTTAATTCTTCTTTGTTAATCTGTTTAACATGGTATCTTTCGGTAAAGTAGATAAGAAAGTTGGAAGGCATCGCTTTTTGCACCATTTTCCTTTCCTGGACGAGCAAGTATTATTATATGTTTTAGACAATGCTGCCTGTGACACGTTTCATCTCCCGTTCTTCCTTCGGTTCCCAACGGGGGTAGTTGGTGCAGTGGGTGGTTGATATTATGACTTCCTACTTCCTAGATAAAAGGGGTTCCATTTCTTCCTCTTAATGGTTTCGGTGATGGTTCAGTACTTGCCTTTCCTCCCATGAGCACATTTCAGATCTTACCCATCTCAAGATGATGAGGGCAATGAACATACAGGTGACTGGTTCCCAAGCTTTGACCTCATTTAATTTCATTCCTGGACATCGAAATTTACTAACATGGTCCCTGAACATTTCAGAGGGAACATTGCGATTCCCCTCGTCTGCTTGGAAGGAGTGGGTTTTCAAGAAAGATTGTTGAGAGCACATGGGACCCTTCTTTGGAACAAATTTGGCTCCAAATTTGTATGCGATGAAGATGGGGTGAAACCATTGTGAACCGTGAAGGAATCTGACCTTTGCTAGGGAGCACAGACCCAAGGGAGCGAGTTGCTACGAGAAATCAATTAGTTCGAATGCCAAAGTTGTGTGGTATGATTCTAGGGGACATGATTTCATACCATTTTTTAAGAATAAAGTTACCAAATTCTGAAAAAAAAAAGGGAAAAAAAAAAACAAAAAACAGAGAAGGAAGGAAAAGGTTAGGGGACGCTAATTGTTACATTACGCTTGGAGTTTATTGGAAGTGTTCGGGTCATTGTAAAGAGACGGGGAAGGTATCCTGCGTTATTCGGTCTCATCGGGTCCTCCGTATCTCGTTTGATCGGAAGTTTTCACTACATGCACTCTGCACTTGGTTTCGTGTGCGTTATAACCTCTTCGTAGCTGCTAATGAAGTTTATTCTCTACCTTGTCGCCAATGAAGTGTGTTCCTATTCCATCACATGAAAAGAGAGGCTACCAAGCTAAGTGAACATTCAGTTCCAAAGATGAAACGTATCCATCTAATGTCTAGAGAAGTTCTTCATTTAAGAATTATTCATAGTCAAAATTTCATTTTGTTACTAATAAAAAATATCATTTCCGAAATAATTGCTCTAGTGGAAATAATATTCATCAAGGTTGAATTCAACAACGCAAATATCTTCATACAGCCCCACCCACCAGATAAACAGATAAATCCAGACCCTACACTCTGCCAGAGGTTTCCTAGCTCGTGCTTCACACTGTGAGAGTACTGAAAAAAAATTGATTCTTTAAACATATCTTCCTAGCTTTATTAAATCGCATACCCTTGTAAAGTTTAATTTACAATTATATACTTCCATTAGTATCAGCTTACCAATTACCTGTACACTGGTTATTTTAAACCAACTTAGGGTTAGTTAAGGTCTTAAGTGTTGCTTGTTTTAGAGTTTGAATTGCATGCTAGTTACTTGGTCATGCAACTTGTGACTGCAAAATTGTGTTGTGGTTTTTGGTCGAACAGTTAGGGCAGTTGTGATTGAATGTAGTTATCTAGTTATTTCATCGTTGTGCCCAAAAAAAATCGAAGTTATATAGCTAGAACACAGTTTTCAAAATTAAGCGGCTAAGACAATGAAACAAATAACAAACTCAGTAGCAAACGGCTAAACTGCAACCTAGCAACTAAAATAAACATGCCCTAGTGCTCCTTAGGTTGAGATTCAATCTAAATGCTACAAAATTAATAATAAAAGAAGGACCTTATCACCTAAATACAGACTTTGCAAGAGCTAAAAATCAAGATGGATTGACGTGACATGAGACAAAAATGATATTAGTGTTATGATATGAGTTTATCTTTTCCATCAAGATATTGCATATTGCATTCGGTTTAGGGACGTTTATGTAAAATTATCAACATTTATTGTGCATATATATGTAAATAAAAAAAATCATAGCAATTTATATAATATCAATAGTTTAGAAGGATATCGTCTGTACAAACCATTTCATCGCACCCTCCCTGGAGGGCGTGTGCGAAAAATCTCAGCGGTGCTTGAGACTTGGGAGTGGAAAGATTGCTTTCCACCCAGCAAGTGCTGTCGGATGGGTCCCACTGGTCCAGCTTATACGTGACTTTATGTTGCAGTGGGCTGGTGGAGGTGTCTGTTGCAGTGGACTGGTGGGGTGGTACCGATTCATAACTCCTTTATTTGGGGGTTAAACAAACTTTATTTTTTACGACAAATTTCACATCTCCTTGTCAAAAAAAGATAATGATATGCAGTCATCGCTCTGTACGTAACTTTACATATAAAATCTAATGTGAAACATAATACAGTATGATATGTTGATGTAATGTTTATTTGATGTATCATATTTTTACAGTGAAGAAGGAAATGACGTATGATACATAATATATGACGTGGTAGATACGTCATATGAAGTGGCATGATATATTAGTTATGTATAAAATGATATATAAAAGTGTATCTATAAAGTATTTTTCTATAAAAAGGTTAGGACATACATCCACAACTTGTTGTCACTTCCTGAGATGAAAAGCTAACCGTGTTGATCGAATGACATCAAAGATAGTGTGGAATTTGTCATGGTTAAACCAGTGTTCTAATTAATGAATTCACTGTGTGGTTATAATTTAGATTTTGAGGTTCTTAGTACTATTTTTTCTAACATCAATTATGAGAGGTGTTTACAAAATTGGTGTTAACTTCGTAAGTCCCTCATACCTAGAACCCCACTCTCCTGAAACTGGTGTTAACACTAATTCAAGTAAACATTACAGTTGGTGTTTGGTAAAGAGAATAAATAAGTTTGCGGAATACGTAGAGGAATAGAAAATGAATGGAATAAATGAGTTTTAGCATTTGGGAGTTTAGATGAGTTATTATTACGGCTCGAACCTGACCCCTCGTGGAACACGGGAATGGATCGCCTCGACTAACTCCAAGATCCAGTCGTCCAACGAGAAACAAACTAAATGCAAGGATAAACATTTTCACGACCACACATGCAATTTAACTAAGCAAAAAGAACAAGGCAGCAATGGAAAGTAGAACAGTGTTCAAAAAGAACCATACTCCACAGGCGGAAAAGTAAAGATTGCTAGCTAGCCATCACAACATAAGTAGAAAGGACATAAACACCAATAGGTTCTAACATACAAAAAAATACTCACTACAGTAAACAAGCATCTGAAACAAAAATTGAAAAAGGATCGAACTACTCTGGGCCCAGCACCCTCAATAGCCTGTGGTGCTGGCTGCTCAACTCCATGACTTAAACAGGTATACATATATATTTTGTCGGCTAGTGCTGAGTAGAGTAGCGCACAAGACATTTAATGCATAGAAAGAAAGCAATAAACCATCATGTATCTTATGGTTACTCATTTTCATCTAGTTTCCTGCATATTATGTGTTCAATTATTCGTGTATTCTAGTAAAGGTCTCTATCATCATTTAATCCACGTGTTCCCTAAGGGAATGATCTTGATACAGTTTTCTCGCGATGTAGGATGCACATGTGGCACTCTCCTAGCCGGAAGAGTACCCCGTGGTAGTTCTACACCCGGTCTACTACCCCAAGGTCATGGCCACGACGTAGTGGTGACTACGGCACGCGTGATAAACGCACAGGTAGCTACCTCGCACTGGCATTCGATCAGTCCTTTCTGCTAGCAAGTACGCCCGAACGTACAGCACAGAACAGAACATGAGCCTCACCCCTCAATAGTTTGCGTACCCTCGCCTGACTATCCAGATTCGCCCAGTGGGCCTAACAAGAGTCGGTGTAGGGTGGTCAATCCTAACCCTGAGTCCCAACCTAAGGAGCCGCTAGCTCCTCCCTACACTAAAGGGATAGTAACTCTCCTCAGTACCATGTACGCTAGGGCCAGCTCACTTCCCATATCCAAGTCCGAACAACCAACCAACCAACATGCCTGTAGGCAACGAGTCCAATCATACATCGAATATCCATATTACAGTACTATGATTCCTTTCCTAGTTCCTCATAGGGTTCATGCATAGTACACGGCTCATTTCATTACATGGCATGTATTTGTCTCGCATTCTAGGTTCTTATTCATATAACAGGCAGCTCATGAATTAACAGGATAATCAATCATCATTTTCAACATTCCATTTCTCATAGTAAGGAATTTAACAACATGCATTCTCAGTTTATAGCAAGCGAGGTTCATACATCGAACATAAATAATTACATTCTCAGTCCTAGGGTTCATCTCATATCCTAGGTTTCGAGCAAATATTTCTAATTTATCATGCACTTTAATAATTTAAACTACAGGAGTAGAGGGGACCACTTTACCAAATTGTACGGGAGATACAGGGGCACGAACGGTGGATTCCGATGTATCCGTGGGTCCCATGTGTACTACGAACTGGAGACCTATTCCAAACAGTTGATCACATCAATCATTAACATTGTTGACCATTATGTCAAACAATCTCAAAACAGTATGAATACGACCCTAATACGTAGGAAATTCTGAAAGAAAACTAACGGCACTTTCTTTGCGCAAAATCAACTCCGTTTGGGCCCTGAACCGGCCCAAACATGTGCACCCTGACCAAAATCAAATGTCTGGGGAGAGTCCCAGACGTCTTAAACGAGCGCAGGATCTCACCTTGTGTTCCTGCATCTGTCCCCATCATTTGCTTCCCCTCACAGCTGTTTGAGGGTATCTCCAGACGTCTGGCACTGCTCCCAATCGTCTGGGAGAGCCATCTAACGCTGCTTCTAGATGCCCTAAAGTGCCTCAAACGCCGCGCCAACGTGCCTTCCCAACGTCTTTGGCACCTCAGCACTTTGCGTGCTTACTAGATGTCCTGAGTCCATTCCAGATGTCCGGAGACCCCTCCAAACGTCTGACAAATGTTGTAGACGTCTGAATCTGCAGAAATAATGCCCGCAGAACCTCTTGCCGCCCTGAAATGACCCTTTCCAAGGACCGTTCGGGGTTTTCCAGAAAGTTAGGGGCGTAAAAGTAATTTTTGACCCCTTGAGTTTGGATGTGTGGGTCTTGCGGGGCCAAGAGAGGTTAGTGGGGTGATAACGGCGTTGTGACTAGCTTTTGTTATAGCAATAGCGTTGTAGTACAACTAGTTATTGCCATTATTACAGATATATTTTTTTACTCGGAAAATAAAAGAGTTCTCGAGGTCGAACTCAGGGAGCAAGTTGTATTCTAAGAGGTACAAAGTTTCTATTACAAAAATAAAGAGAGAGAGAGGGGAAAATTTTGCTTCTTCTTCTTCTCTTCTTTCTTCTTCTTGTCTTTTTGGTTGTTCTTCACCTGTGCTTTCTTCTCTTCTCTTTCTTTTTCTTCTTGGTCTTCCTTCTTGTTCTTCAGATCTTCTTTTTCTTCTTTGTCCTCGTGTTCTTCTTTTCTTCTTGCTTCTCTGCTTCTTGTCTTCTCTTCCTGTTCTGCAGCTGCTAAGTGCTCGCTGCTTTCCTCTTCTTTTTTTTTTTTCTTCTTGGTTGCGGTTCTGTCCTTCTTTTCTTCTTCTTCTCTTTGTCTTCAGGACGTCGTCTGATTTTTCAATCAGACGACTTAAACTGCTGCTGCTACAGTGTGTCTCCTTCTCCTTCTTCACCTGTGCCTGCACACTCATGGTTTAAGTCAGGGCAAAACCTACTCTACCCTCCCCCCGCGTCTCTCTCTCTCAGAATTCACTCTTAGGAAAGCTCTCCCAGAGCAACCGGTTAATCGGGTACGCGGGTCGCGCCCGGGTCCAGGCCCACCGGCGTGCGGTGGTGGGCGAGGAGTGCAGGTCGGGCTAATCGGGTCGGGCCAGGTCTGCGGGGCGTGAGCGCGGACGAGGCCGGGTAGTTGGGCGGGTGAGAGGGACCTCACCCCGTGATCAGGAGGCGAACAGCTTAAGGCACGTTTTGCCTTTAAGCGCCCGCGTGTCTCTCAACGTTTCCGAGGTGGGACTAAATGTCCCACCCCAATTGAGCGCCTGCAGCGGAGGAGGCAGCTGGCAATCGCAGCTTCACGTGAGGCCTTCGCCCCAGCTGCGAGCCTGGGACTCTTCGCGGAGATGCCCCACGCAGCCTGGGAGTTGGACTGGGCAAAGCGCACCTGGAGCTGTAGGTTGAAGGTGCTTCTTCAGCGCAGCAATGGCGACGGCGGTCGAGATACCTGTCCACAGAGGAATGGCCTCTCGGCCTAATCAGATACGCGGAGAACCTTCGCCGTGGCACGGCGAAGGTGGTGGGGGGTCTAGCAGGCGGCGGGGCGGAGCATGAGGGCCGCCCTAGGTCAAACTGCAGCGCGGGAAATGGGTTTGTTCGGGGGGTCTGCAGAGGGCGAGTGGCGGGAAGTGGAAGGGCGGAGGTTGATCAGGGTGAGGAGGCGGAGGTTCTGTGAAGGTCGGCGAGCCGTGTGGGGTGGTGGAGTTATGGGGGCGTCTTGCCGGAGGGTAGCCGGAGACGAAGGGGGTGACGGTGGTCTGGATCGGACTCGAGGGCGACAGTAAAGGTTTAAAATGAGGAAAAGGAAGATGGGAGGAAAAGGAGAAGTTATACCTACTTAGCGGGATGAGGAGGGGTTGGCGTAGGCGACAGTCGTATCGACTGTCGCCGGAGAAGAAATTGCCCAGAGGGAGGGACGGCGGCGAGGAGAGGGCCGGAGAGGCGCCAGCTGGGTGCGGCGTGGCGCGGAAAGATCGAGGGAAGGTAACCCTGCTGCTGGTAGTACGGCAAGGCAACGAGGAGGAGGAGGAGAAGCCGCCGGAGCAAGGGGGCGTTTGTCGGAGTGGGAAGAGAGGAAGTGAGGGGGTATCTCTGTCAGATCCGAGCTGGGAAGAACGGCGGAGCGACGGAGGTATTTATAGGGGCAGAACCAGAGAGGAGGGCGGAGGGAGACGACGTGTCTCCCTCGCTGGAGGACGCCGAAGGAAGGATACCCATACCGTCCGTGCGTTCGCACGGCCGGTATGGGTGGTTGCAGCCAACAGGGGGGTGTTCTTGCGACGACTGACGACGTAGGGCACCCCCATTTGACTTGGCAGGCTCCCTCCCTTACCCTGTGCGGTGCCATGCTCCGCGCAAGGTCGCCGGAGCATGGTGCTGCTCAGGTTTTGCAGGAGGGACCTAAATGCAAAGAACGAAGGAGAGTTAGGGGCCAAAATGTGAGGGTTCAAAAGTTGAGGGCCAGAAACTAAATTTATGAGGACCAAAGTGTAAAGTTGGTCAAGAAGGTTTCTTCTTAGGCTCAAGTTTTTCTACATGACGAATTAGGACCTAAGGATTCTGATGGTGAATTTTATTTCTAGATTAAACCTTGTTTGACCGGTCAATTTACGTAAAAACCTAAATTAAGTTGTTAATTGGGCATGGTTCTCAATGTAGGTCAAAATGGGTTCCTAAGGCCAAATTGAAGGTTATAAACCCTAGAGATTATTTTTCTATGAATTTGAGAGGGTTTATTCTATTTTTACTTTGCCTCGAACCTCGTGTATTTAAGTGGGTTTGTTTTTAGGGTTACAGGATGTCATTTAATTCTTCGGAGTTGCTGTAGCCCTTGTTGAGTCATTTCATCCCACTTTTCTTCTTTTTAGGTTGTTTTGACCTATGTTTGGACCCTGAGTTACCCTGTTTTCAGATTGGATTGGTGAAATTGCATTTTAACCCTTTATGACTTGTTTTCTCCTTAAACTCAGAATTCTCTGAGTTAAGCCTTTCTTTGAGTTATGTAGGAGCTTTTTTATTGCAAATCAGGGTTAAATGGTGCTAGTTTAGGGCTCATGATGAGGTTCTCATCAGACCCCCATGCCTAGCTTTTGCTAGTCCCTTAGCAAAAACTTAAAGTTTCAACCCTTGTTCTAGACCATGAAGCTCTTAATAGCTTCAGATAAGTGCTTTTTCATTTAAACTTAGATTAGGGAAGAATGCTGACCATAGGCTTAAAAGGTACTCTACTACCAATCAAGATCCAAATCTGTCTAGCCTCAGCCTCAGTCCTTAGCAAAGGTTTTTAAGGCCCACAAGAACTAACCTAAGGTCTATTGGACTTTGTGGTTAAAGCACCCGTGCTTGAAATGATTTTAGCCTTGGTTCAGTTCGCAGTGCGTTTTATAAGAGAGAGATAGAAAGTTTTTCTGTTTGAAGAGTTTTCTCTCTCTTTTTCTTTTTAGTTCTAGCCTAGGATTGGCTTTTCAACACGGTCTGTATCAGATTCATTGCTCCCATCATCAATCCTCAAGGGTTCCTGGCGATCGATGCTTCGAGATAGCACCGCCCATGGCAACCCCCGGAACCCTGGCTATTAAGATTTCGAGATAATCCCATCCATTGTGTTCCGTGGCTGAATTCAGACCCTGGCAATTGACACTTCGAGATAATGCCATCCATGTAATCTGAACCAGCAGAGTGCTTACATGCCCCCAGTAGGATATGTAAATATCCTAAGAGACAAGCACCGAGGAGATGATATTTTGTTACGCATCTTTGAGGGGATTTCCCGCCTCACTACGCTGGGAACTCGTCCAAATCAACTTGTGTTGATCGGCCGCTCCTATTCTAGGTGTACTTTTCAGAATTTTTGCGACGCTTCTGCGTGATTTTGATTTTTATGCTTACTGAACCAGGCTGTGTGTGAGGTTAGGGTGCTTAGGTTACTAGGTCCCGTAAACCAAAAATTAGTTAATGAGGCCAAATACTCCCTAAGCCTTAGACCTAATACTTCATCTTTTCATTTTCCTCAACCTCTTGAGGAGTGTCCAGATCTTAATTGGTACTAAGAGTCTATTCAAGAATGCCTAAGGTTTGCGTTCTTACTAATCTTATTGTGCACTTTTCAATTTTTTTTTTTTTATGAATGAGGTCTAGAACTTAGGTCAATTCCTTAGTTCCTTACTAATGACTATCGCTTTTTCTTTCATATTTGTGCTCCTTTTATTCTTTTGTTTCTTTTCTCCTCCCACATCCCAAAATTTCCTTTCTCCTCTTATTCTCTTATTCTTTTTCGAAATTTTTTTTATTTTTATGGTGTTTTTGGCATATGTGAATTTTTTTGTTTGAAACCTTTTCTTACACGTTTTGCACTTTCATACCCCCCCATGCCTAAGGTTTGCAATGTCCTCATTGTGATTTTAGGGGTTTTTATTTACTTAATTTATTCCTTAAGACAGTTGTTTTTGTGAGTGAATGGGTCGGGATGAATTTTGCGGACGATTTCTAATCTCAGATGCAAGCATTTGAGGTGGAGTCAGCTGTCTTGAAGGGTGAACCTTAAGTGCACCAAGGTGTCAGAAAAAAGGTTTTAGATTTTCAGACAGAATGACGGGCTGCCTCCCGTTAAGCGCTGAGTTTTACACCATCGGCTGGGCGCAGTAAGCTCACAGAGAATGGAGGATGAGAGATGACTCAGCCAAATCAGTAGAAGTCACATCAATGAACGGTTTGAGTCTCTGACCGTTCACGATGAAAGGTTCGGAATCGTGGCTGAGTGGACTGATTTCAATTGCTCCATTTCCAAAAACCTGTCGGACTAGATATGGTCCGATCCACTTGGATCGCAGTTTTCCCGGGAAAAGTTTAAGTCGAGCATCAAAGAGTAGGACCTTTTGACCAGGATGAAAGATCTTTCTCGAGATATGCTTATCATGGAAGGCTTTAACCTGCTCCTTGTAGATTCGCGAGTTTTCGTACGCGTCTAGGCGTAATTCATCGATCTCACTGATTTGGAGTTTTCTGTGGGTTCCAGTCTTGGAAAGATCTAGATTACAGTTCCGTACTGCCCAATAGGCTTTATGCTCCAATTCTACGGGAAGGTGACACGTCTTTCCGTACACCAGTCTAAAGGGAGACATGCCTAATTGGGTCTTGTGGGCGATCCTATAGGCCCACAATGCTTGCGGAAGTCGGGACGACCAGTCTTCCTGTCAGGCCGAACAGTGACTTGCAGGATTTTCTTGATCTCCCGATTTGACAACTCAGCTAGACCATTTGTTTGGGGGTGGTAAGGAGTAGAGATTCGGTGAGACACCCCAAATTTGGCCATCAGTGACCTAAACTGAGCATTTGTAAAATGGGTCCCCCCATCAGAGATTATAGCACGGGGAATCCCGAACCTCGAGAAAATGTTTTGATGTATGAACTTAAGAACAATCTTGTGATCGCAGGTTCGGGTCGGTATGGCTTCGATCCATTTGGACACGTAGTCCACCGCAAGCAGAATGTACTCGAAACCATCCGAAACAGTAAAGGGGCCCATAAAATCAATCCCCTAAACATCGAAGATTTCGCATACGAGAATCGGCTGCAAAGGCATCATGTCGCGATGGTTCATGTTGCCCAAAGTCTGGCAACGACTGCATGCCTTGCAGTGACTGTATGCGTCCTTGAAAAGTGTAGGCCAGTAGAAACCACACTGGAGGACTTTGGATGCGATTTTATGCCCTGAGAAATGGCCACCGCATGCTTGGTCGTGGCAGAAAGAGAGGATATTGCTGATTTCCTCTTCCGGGACACATCTTCGAATAATCTGATCAGCACCTATGCGGAAAAGGTACGGATCTTCCCAAATGTAATACTTGGTATCAGAACACAATTTGTCTTTCTTGGCCTTCGGCCAATCAGACGGGGTCTGATGAGATGCCAAGTAGTTCACTATATCAGCAAACTATGGAAGTTTAGTACCAACAGTAAGCAGGTGCTCATCAGGAAAGTGTTCCGTGATGGGTCCGGAAGGGTCGATGATCTCAGAAGGAAGACGGGACAGATGGTCGGCTACCACATTCTGCCTTCCCGCCTTGTCGCGAATCTCAAGATCGAATTCTTGCAACAGCAAGATCCAACGGATTAGTCGGGGCTTCGCGTCCTTCTTGGCAAGGAGATGCCTTACAACCGTGTGATCCGAGTAAATGATGACATTGGAACCCAGAAGGTACGATCGGAATTTTTCAAGGGCAAATACTACGGCTAGCAGCTCTTTCTTCGTAACCGTGTAGTTACGCTGAGCCTCGTCAAGTGTCTTGCTAGCGTAGTATATAACCACGGGTTTCCCGTCAGCTTTCTGCCCCAGGACCGCTCCTACAGCGAAATCAGATGCATTGCACATGATCTCAAAGGGTTGGGACCAATCAGGGGATTGTAGGATAGGTGCCTGGGTGACTCGGTCACGCAGGTTTTCAAAGGCTAGTGTGCATTCCTTGGAGATTTCAAAGGGTACATCCTTAGAGAGAAGAGAAGTCAAGGGGCGCGCGATTTTCGAGAAATCTGGAATGAAATGGTGGTAAAAATCGACGTGCCCTAAAAAAGAACGGATGTCCCTGATCGAGCCAGGCATAGGAAGGCGAGATATCAGATCCACCTTAGCTCGATCCACCTGGATGCCTTTTTTTGAAATTAGATGTCCCAGGACAATTCCCTCAGGCACCATGAAATGGCTCTTTTCCCAGGAAAGAACCAAGTTCACCTCAATGCATTGCCTGAGTATCTGGACAAGTGTTGGAGGCAATCATCAAAAGAGTCTCCAAAGATTGAAAAGTCATCCATGAAGACTTCCAGGAAATCACCTACCATATCTGAGAATATGGCAAGCATGTACCACTGAAAGGTGGCAGGTGCATTGCAAAGACTGAAAGGCATCCTTCGAAAAGCGTACGTTCGGAAGGGGCAGGTGAACGTGGTCTTTTCTTGGTCCTCAGGATGGATTGCCACCTGGTTATAACCGGAGTACCCGTTAAGAAAGCAGAAGAACCTATTTCCCGTTAGTTTCTCGAGAATTTGATCAATGAAGGGTAGTGGGAAATGATCCTTCTTCGTGGAGGAATTGAGTCGGCGGTAATCTATACAGACTCTCCACGCATTGGCTAATCGGGTAGGAATAATTTCTCCTGTTTCAGTTGTTATGGTGGTGAGTCCTGCCTTTTTAGGCACAACCTGAATTGGGCTCACCCAACGACTATCGGAGATCGGGTAGATGATCCCGGCATCTAACCACTTGATGATCTCCTTTTTCACGTCCTCCTGCAGATTAGGGTTTAAACGTCTCTGCATTTCATGAGAAGGTCGTGCGCCCTCTTCTGAATAGATATGATGAGTACAATAAGAGGGGCTTATTCCAGTCAAATCATCGAGAGTCCACCCGATGGCTCTGCGATGTTGCTGGAGGACAGCAATCAGACGGGATTCTTGTTCGGGATTGAGGTTGGAATTGATAATCACAGGGAGGGTCTGATTGGAACCCAAAAAGATGTATTTCAAGTGAGCAGGAAGAGGCTTTAACTCGAGGATAGGATTATCAGCAGCAGCGGGTGGTTCAGTGTAGATGGGAGGTTCAAGGGTAGGAGTTACTGGGTTGTTTCTATCTGGATTCAACTCCTCCGTTTGCGGGTCAAGATCCTTCTGTGGTTGATGAGGCATAATCGAGTCATTCTGGAGGTGTGATTCATCAACCAAAATCCTAATGTCACAAATCTGTTCGATGACACCTCAATTAATTCCTTGTTGGGCCTTAAATATATCAATTTTTAAGGTTTGATCCCCAAATTTAAGCTCTATTTGGCCCTCCTCATAGCTGATGTTGGCTCTAGCAGTAGCCAAGAAAGGTCTCCCTAGAATGATTGGTGTATCCCTAGGGTTTTTAGGCGCATCCATATCTAAGACTATAAAGTCCACTGGGAAATAGAAATCCCGCACCCTTACGATAACATCCTCGAGAATCCCTTTTGGTGACTTTATAGATCGATCTGCTAATTGTAATGTCACCTCGGTTGGTTTTAGCTCAGATTCTTCTAGATGGTCAAGTAAGGATGTGGGTATCAGGTTTATGGATGCACCCAAGTCTAACAGAGCTCTATCAAATTGGGTATCACCTATCTTGCAGGAAATCAGGGGAGTACCAGGATCTTTTGCCTTGGGTGGGAGTCTACTGAGGATTATAAAGCTGGCTTGCTCTGACAGAACAATTGGGCTCCCGCCCTTGGTTCGCGGCTTACGCTGGGGTGTACATATATTCTTTAGAAATCGTGCGTAAGCCGGTACGTGGCGGATTGCATCCATCAAAGGGATGTTTATGTGGATCTGCTCAAAGAGCTTGACCAGGTCCTCCTCAGGAGCCACGGGTTTGGTAGTCTTCTTTCCCTTGGTCAAGGCCTCGAGAAACGGGATCTTGGGTGGTTCTTCTAGGATAGGTCCAGGTTGTGGATCTGGGATAGGGGTGGGGACGTCCTGGATTACTGTCCTAGGCTTGGGATCACTACCAGGCTTGGAGTGGTTTGGATGAGGTGGGTCTTGGGTTTCCTTGCCACTACGAGTTGTTACAGAATTAAGTCCTGCCTGGTTTTGATTGGGATTGGGTAAGATAGCTTGCTGCTGGTAACCTGCAAAGGAAGTGGAGGCCTCTATCCCGTCGGGTGAAGGAATAGAGGGGGCCTGATAAATCATATGGGCATGGCCCGGGTTTGGGTTCATAACACGCCGCTGGGTTGGCACGTTATTAGGATTAGGCAGAGGTTGGGAAGGAAGAGTACCTGGCTGGCGAGAGTTTGCCAACTGGGTCAATTGGTTTCAGACCTCTGTATGTTCGTCCTTATGTTGTTTTTGGATAGCCGCATTCGTTCTTTGAATGTCGGCCAGGGTCTGAAGGATAAGGGACATTTGATCTTGATTTGGCCCAGATGGGTAAGTAGGGTTGGGCCGAGGCTGAGGCGGCTGGTAAGGACGAGGAGGTTGTGGGCGGGGTTGGAAGGATGGTCTTTGGGTTTGGGAATTTCCCACCCACTGAAAGTTAGGATGGTTTCGCCATCCAGGATTATAGGTGTTGGAGAACGGGTCATTCTGGATGGCGTTGAGGTCCTCGCAGGTCTGAGGAACCTCCAGAGGGTTAGAGAAAGAAGGAATGGAATTTCCCTAGCAGGTGTAGAAGGAATCGGAAGGACCTCCGGGCAAAGATTCGGATGATGGGTCCATCCTAGGAGAAGATCGATGGAGAATGTTTTGCACAGTTTCCCTTGTGGAAGGAGGCTATGCGAAAGGGTTATGCGCAGAGGTGGCTCGCTGCAGATGCTGAGTCAGCTCATCCACCTTCTTTTCGATAATCGAGACCTTGTCCAATCGACTGGCCATTAACTCCAAGTCGACTGATGCGGACAGGCCCTGCGTCTCGTGTGCTCCCCTGAGATTCGTCGCTGCGCGGGTATTCGTCCTGTCGAATAATCCCATGGAGTCATTGTTGATGGAGTTCTCGCACATGTTTTCAAGAATCTCCCACACGGTGTCTTCATGTTGACCCATGATATTTCCTCTGCAGGTTGCATTGACGAAAAGACAGATGTCCTCACGGAGTCCCTGGTAAAGAGATTGGACCTGTTCCCATTTAGGAACTCCGTGATGGGGGCACTTTCTCATGAGATCCTGAAAACGATCCCATGCCTCATGGAGAGGTTCCCCTGTTTGTTGGGTGAAATGTGTAATCTGATGGCGCAAGGCGTTGGTCCGTCCAACAGGGAAGAACTTTTTCAGGAACTCGGACTGAAGTTCTTCCCAATTGTTGATCGGCCGGGTCTGAGTTTGATACCAATGGGCGGCCTTGTCCATAAGAGAAAAGGAGAACATCTTCATGAGAAGAATATCCCGATTTTGCACGTCTGACCCAAAAGTTTGGGCCAGATGCTTCAGCTGTTTGATGTGCTGGAAGGGATCTTCAAAATTAAGCCCATGGAATTTAGGTATAGCATGAATCATATTGGGCTTTGATTCAGAGTCAGGTCCCCCAGTCGGGATTCTGACTCGAGGCTCGATGGCCACCGCAGCAGGATTATAATGGTCCCGCATCATGGGACGCTGCGGTGGGTGCACAAAGTTTTGGAAGAGGTCGTTGAGTTGCTGGAGCTGGTGCTCCAGATTGTTTTCTTCCTCAACTGGCTGAGCCATGATAGAAGAAGAGTTTGATTCGGAATCGGAAGAGAGAATGATGGGGTTAGGTTGCTGCTCAAACACGGGAGTGAAATTTTAAAGGAGATCTTAAGGGTGGTCTTAAGGATCTCCTACCGTTCATGCACTGTTGGAGTGGAAGAGGTTAGAAGGTGCTGGACCCAATCGAGACACCCAAAAATGTGTTAGGTGACTATAGAGGTGCGGGGCAGATGGACCCCTTGATCAGAAAGATAGTCCATCTGAGAATTACCTGGGCAGCCAGAGAGGGTGAGTCCCGCGAAGACCCCTACATGGTAGAGCGTCCCCACGGGTTACAGGGTTTCCCCCACCTGACCTCTCTTGTCACTGTGGTTCCAGGTAGACCGGAATGGGGATCTTGACCTCTTAAGTCTACCACTTTTAATTCAAGAGGGTGCTTAGGTTTCACTTGAACTTTAGGCTTTTTTGAGTGCAAAGAGTGACCTAAGTCGAAGGTTAGTTGACCCAAGTGGTCGACTTTACCTGTTAGTTTTGCTTATTAGGTCTTGTCTTTTCGGGTTCAAGTGTTTAGAGAGCCAATCTTATTTTAGGGTTTCTTTGGATATGTATTTTCAGACAATGGCTTGGGCACACTTCTTTTAGGGTTTCTCAGTTCTTTCTTAAAAGTGTGTCTCTAAATCCCTAATGTTGAATCTTATGTTGGCTCTATTTGGTCCAGTTAGTTCTTTGTTGGGTACTTAGGGCTCAAGCAAGAATGTGTTAGCCCTAAAATACCCTTAATAGTGTGCAGGAATAATGGGTTGAAAACATGCAACTTTTTATGGTTTACTAAGTATAGAAGACAGGTTAGCCCTATATTGCTTGTTCTTTTCTTTTCTTCCTCTTTAAAATTTAGGGGTTGAGAGGATAGAAAATTACCTGTCCTCGAAGTGGTTGCTTGTCTTCTTGATTTCCTGTAGCTGCACAAAAGAGGAGAGATTATTAGAAATTTAACAACAGGAATTTAATTACCTCTAGAATAGCTGTTGCTCCTCGGCAACAGCCCCAAAGTGATAACGGCGTTGTGACTAACTTTTGTTATAGAAATAGCGTTGTAGTACAACTAGTTATTGCTATTATTACAGATATATTTTTTTACTCGGAAAATAAAAGAGTTCCCGAGGTCGAACTCAGGGAGCAAGTTGTATTCTAAGAGGTACAAAATTTCTATTACAAAAATAAAGAGAGAGAGAGAGGGGAAAACCTTGCTTCTTCTTCTTCTCTTCTTTCTTCTTCTTATCTTTTTGGTTGTTCTTCACCTGTGCTTTCTTCTCTTCTCTTTCTTTTTCTTCTTAGTCTTCCTTCTTGTTCTTCAGATCTTCTTTTTCTTCTTTGTCCTCGTGTTCTTCTTTTCTTCTTGCTCCTCTGCTTCTTGTCTTCTCTTCCTGTTCTGCAGCTGCTAAGTGCTCGCTGCTTTCCTCTTCTTCTTTTTTTTCTTCTTGGTTGCGGTTCTGTCCTTCTTTTCTTCTTCTTCTCTTTGTCTTCAGGACGTCGTCTGATTTTTCAATCAGACGACTTAAACTGCTGCTGCTACAGTGTGTCTCCTTCTCCTTCTTCACCTGTGCCTGCACACTCACGGTTTAAGTCAGGGCAAAACCTACTCTACCCTCCCCCCGCGTCTCTCTCTCTCAGAATTCACTCTTAGGAAAGCTCTCCCAGAGCAACCGGTTAATCGGGTACGCGGGTCGCGCCCGGGTCCAGGCCCACCGGCGTGCGGTGGTGGGCGAGGAGTGCAGGTCGGGCTAATCGGGTCGGGCCAGGTCCGCGGGGCGTGAGCGCGGACGAGGCCGGGTAGTTGGGCGGGTGAGAGGGACCTCACCCCGTGATCAGGAGGCGAACAGCTTAAGGCACGTTTTTCCTTTAAGCGCCCACGTGTCTCTCAACGTTTCCGAGGTGGGACTAAATGTCCCACCCCAATTGAGCGCCTGCAGCGGAGGAGGCAGCTGGCAATCGCAGCTTCACGTGAGGCCTTCGCCCCAGCTGCGAGCCTGGGACTCTTCGCGGAGATGCCCCACGCAGCCTGGGAGTTGGACTGGGCGAAGCGCACCTGGAGCTGTAGGTTGAAGGTGCTTCTTCAGCGCAGCAATGGGGACGGCGGTCGAGATACCTGTCCACAGAGGAATGGCCTCTCGGCCTAATCAGATACGCGGAGAACCTTCGCCGTGGCACGGCGAAGGTGGTGGGGGGTCTAGCAGGCGGCGGGGCGGAGCATGAGGGCCGCCCTAGGTCAAACTGCAGCGCGTGAAATGGGTTTGTTCGGGGGGTCTGCAGAGGGCGAGTGGCGGGAAGTGGAAGGGCGGAGGTTGATCAGGGTGAGGAGGCGTAGGTTCTGTGAAGGTCGGCGAGCCGTGTGGGGTGGTGGAGTGATGGGGGCGTCTCGCCGGAGGGTAGCCGGAGACGAAGGGGGTGACGGTGGTCAGGATCGGACTCGAGGGTGACAGTAAAGGTTTAAAGTGAGGAAAAGGAAGATGGGAGGAAAAGGAGAAGTTATACCTACTTAGCGGGACGAGGAGGGGTTGGCGTAGGCGACAGTCGTATCGACTATCGCCGGAGAAGAAATTGCCCAGAGGGAGGGACGGCGGCGAGGAGAGGGCCGGAGAGGCGCCAGCTGGGTGCGGCGTGGCGCGGAAAGATCGAGGGAAGGTAACCCTGCTGCTGGTAGTGCGGCAAGGCAACGAGGAGGAGGAGGAGAAGCCGCCGGAGCAAGGGGGCGTTTGTCGGAGTGGGAAGAGAGGAAGTGAGGGGGTATCTCTGTCAGATCCGAGCTGGGAAGAACGGCGGAGCGACAGGGGTATTTATAGGGGCAGAACCAGAGAGGAGGGTGGAGGGAGACGACGTGTCTCCTTCGCCGGAGGACGCCGGAGGAAGGATACCCATACCGTCTGTGCGTTCGCACGGCCAGTATGGGTGATTGCAGCCAACAGGGGGTGTTCCTGTGACGGCTGACGACGTAGGGCACCCCCATTTGACTTGGCAAGCTCCCTCCCTTACCCTGCGCGGCGCCATGCTCCGCACAAGGTCGCCGGAGCATGGTGCTGCTCAGGTTTTGCAGGAGGGACCTAAATGCAAAGAACGAAGGAGAGTTAGGGGCCAAAATGTGAGGGTTCAAAAGTTGAGGGCCAGAAAGTAAATGTATGAGGACCAAAGTGTAAAGTTGGTCAAGAAGGTTTCTTCTTAGGTTCAAGTTTTTATACATGACTAATTAGGACCTAAGGATTCTGATGGTGAATTTTATTTCTAGATTAAACCTTGTTTGACCGGTCAATTTACGCAAAAACCCAAATTAAGTTGTTAATTGGGCATGGTTCTCAATGTTGGTCAAAATGGGTTCCTAAGGCCAAATTGAAGGTTCTAAACCCTAGAAATTATTTTTCTATGAATTTTAGAGGGTTTATTCTATTTTTACTTTACCTCGAACCTCGTGTATTTAAGTGGATTTGTTTTTAGGCTTACAGGATGTCATTTAATTCTTCGGAGTTGCTGTAGCCCTTGTTGAGTCATTTCATCCCACTTTTCTTCTTTTTAGGTTGTTTTGACCTATGTTTGGATCTTGAGTTACCCTGTTTTCAGATTGGATTGGTGAAATTGCATTTTAACCCCTTATGACTTATTTTCTCCTTAAACTCAGAATTCTCTGAGTTAAGCCTTTCTTTGAGTTATGTAGGAGCTTTTTTCTTGCAAATCAGGGTTAAATGGTGCTAGTTTAGGGCTCATGATGAGGTTCTCATCATGGGGGAATTTCCGTAAATTTTTCCTCTTTCTCTCTCTTCACACTCACACCCACACGCACACACACATGCACACTTCCTCCTCCCCTCCAAACCGTAAACCCCCATCTATTTAAAACCCCACCACCCTCTCCAGGATCACACCCTCACCACCACCTCCACCTCCTTCCCTTGTCTGCCAGCGAGCCACCAGCCCCTTCCCGTCTCCTTGTAGCCACGAAGAGGAAGGAGAAGGGCGGAACGTGGAGGAGAGGGAGAGCGAGGGAGAGAAGGAGAGCGAGGGCACGGGAGAGAAGAGAGAGCTTGGGGGAGCTTGAGCGTGCGCAGCCGGAGGAGCTCGAGCGGGAGAGCTCGCGTGCGAGGCAACTGCGGTTGCAGCCGTGAGGAGCTTGGAGGTATGAGGACCTCCGAGGAGTCTGAGGGTGCGAGAGGGAGGAGTTGTAGCTAGAGTGCAGCTGCGGGAGCTCGAGAAGGAGCTCGTGGAAGAGAGGAGGATGCTGGAGGGTCCTCGACCTCCTACAACTGTAGAGGTCGCTGCTGCAATCGCTACGGGCGGATCTCGCGAGATGCAAGACCGCGCAAGGAAGTTCTGTGTATTGGATTTTTCCAATATCAGACATCTGGAGCATCTATCAGATGTCTAGAGTAGCAGCAGATATCCAAGGCTGAAGCCGGATGACTGAAAATACGTGGAGTGTCGAGGTATGCATCCTATATGCTCATGCATGCGCGTACATGAAGTATGTTAGCGCTGCGTGTCGTCGTTTTAAGATTTCGAATGCATGCACAGGTACAGGTCTTGGGAAGGCGCGTAAGCACACTCTTCGAGGTACTTTAGGACATCTCCACAGACGTTTGATAAACCTATCAGATGTCCAAGCGCACTGACAGACGTCTGGAAAGACCCAGGACGACTGTAAAGGGGTTCCAGACGTTCGCCAGCGACGCAGGAACACAAGGTGAGTCACTGACGTAGTTTAAGACGTCTAGGCCTATTCCCAGACGTCTGATTTTGCTCTGTATGCACGTTTTTGGCCCATTTGAGGCCCGAACGAAGTCAAATTTACACAAACGAAATACCATTGTTCTCCGCTCAAGTTTCCCTACGTGTTAGTGTCAATTATATATTGCTTGGAACTCGTCTGATGTGATTTAATCATTGGTATATGTCTCCAGCCTGTAACGTGTCCGAGGCCTGTGGAGACTATAGGATCTGCGTTTCAGGCCCCCATTTCACCCTTTAATCCCGATAGAGTGGTTTACTTTAATACTAAGATTAAATAAATGAAGCGCATGTTTAGAATAACTTGATTGAACCCTAGGATGTGAAATGAACCCTAAGGCAGAAAAGAATGAGCAATGCTTGAGCTATACTGTTTACTTTGAGATGTATGTTAAAACCCTAATTGCTAGAATTTTGTATAGATACCTGATGTGATGCTTCTTCAGTTGTAAAAACACGAGCTGCCTGTTATATGAATGAGAATCAAAATGTGAACAATAAGATAAGCGTGTTGAGAAATGAAATGAAAGGAATATAAGCATGAACCCTAAGGGGAAACAAGAGAAGAACTCCTGTACATAGAAAGAATCTTGTATATAAACAAGAAGTGAGCTGGTCCTTGTGTACGCGGTATCAAGGAGAGCAGCTGTTCCTTTAGTGTAGAGGGGATCTAGCTGCCCTTTGGGTTAAGACCCAGGATTAGAACTCGTCACTCTACACTGACTCTTATTTGACCCTCGTGTAAGTGGTACCGAAGTGAGCTACTTAGTGTAGGGAGGGAACTAGCCACCCCACGGGACCCGGGGTCAGGATTAGCTACCCTACACCGACTCTTGTTAGGCCCATTGGGCAAATCGGGATAGTCGGACGAAGGTATGCGGACTGTGAAGGGCGAGACCCCTGTTCTGAGAGGGCAAGGCCCTGTGCTGTTCCGTGCTGTACTTTTAGGCATACCCGCTAGCGGAAATGACTGACCATGTGTCAGTGTGGGATAGCTACCCATGCGCTTATCACGTGTGCCGTAATCACCGTTACGTCGCGACTGTGACCTCGGAGTGGTTGACTGAGTGTAGGTCTACCACATGGGACTCTCCCGGCCAGGAGAGCACCATGTGTACATCCTACATCACGGGAAAGACTGCAATCAAGATTGTTCCCTTGAGGGACAGACAAGATCAAGAAATGGTTGGTTTTTTAAGAGAATAAATAAATCAGAACCACTTTGTTGAGTTAAATGGAAATGAATAATGAATTAGTTGCCTGTCTTGTGTTAATTGCATGTAAATGACTTAACTACCACTCTACTCAGCGTTAGCTGACCACGGATTTTATAACCTTATTCAGGTCAAGGAGTTGAGCAGCCAGCACCACCGGCTGCAGAGGGAGCTGGGCCCAATCGAGCCCAGCCTTAGCTATCGTTCCCTTTTGTTTTTAAGCTTTTATTGTAGTAGTGAGTATTGGATATATGTAATACTGTTTTAATTATATTTTCGCTTTACTTTCCGCTGTTATAGTTGTGAAAGCATGTAATATTTTGAGACAATTCGTTCTGTTTCCTTTACTGTCTACTTATTTACTTTCTGCCTAGTTACATTGCATGTGTGATTGTGGAATATTTTCTGCTTTTGGTTATTTCTCGTTGGACGACTGGGTCTTGGGATTAGTCGAGGCGGGCCGGTCTCGGGTCCTGTAGGAATCTGGGATCGGGTCGTAACAAAAAGGGATGAGTGGTTGTGGAATATTTTCTGCTTTTGGTTATTTCTCATTAGACGACTGGATCTTGAAATTAGTCGAGGTGAGCCGGTCTCAGGTCCTGTAGAGATCTGGAATCGGGTCGTAACACGCCCTCCCTCTGCCTCCCGCACACCCTCCTCTCCTCCGATCTCCTCCTGCTCCCCGCTCTCCCTCTCATTCTCCCTCACTCGACTGCTATGGTGGAGAACAAATGGAGGAAGGGGGGGGGGGGTGGTTTATGGATGTGTGAGGGATGGGTATGGGTATGGTGGGCATGGGTTATGGGTATGGTGCAAGAAAAATTACGCTAAACCCCCTTCAAACTAAAATACTCCGCATGGAATCCATTTTAGTATGCAGAAATTTCGATATGGCCCCTAAAGTTTGGAAGAAAAAATCAATGGCCCTTGGAAAGGTTTGTTTCAGTTATACTTATTTTCATATAAGGAGTAAAATAAGTTTGCGCATTATTTTAACCCCCTACCAAACTTAGCACAAAGATTAACACAACTTAACACCTATTTAAATAAATAGAAACTGGTGTTAACAACATTCTACAAGTATACAGAAATGAGGGTTAATATCAATTTCTTAACCACCTAAATAAACTAGCTCTAAAAAGACCCAAACTCAAATTTCACTGACATGCTAATCGAAATTCATGATTCAAACCCAACCATTATACACCAGACAGACTCGTAACCATAGGCCAATGCAATTTTTCTTGCATTCCTTTCTTTCAATATGTTCCTACCGTGATTCATGGATCTCAGTGAAACTTTTCATAATTACAAATTTCATAATCCAATCTTAAAAAATACATCTAGTTCAAAGTAGACTTATAATTGTGATCTAAAACAAATATAACTTTTTGTCTAAATTATAGATCAGACAAAGAGACCAAACTCCAAATTGCATCCTAAGTTGGATTACATTATTTTGTCTACTCAAGCCGAATTCATTGATGATCCGAGAGGGTTGAGCTGGCAAAAGGTAAAGTCTAATCCAGGCAAGCTTGCGATCCTAAAGGTAAAAAGATTATTACGAAAATGTTTGTAAGTATCTGATGAGGATCCTAGGAATAGGAATCTCCACTCAAATGCAATCACACTAAAATAACTCGAAAAGTCGAGTGTAGTCTGGGAGGAATTAGGTACTCTTGAATTTTACTAGCTTTTGGTGAATTGTACAAGCAAAACTCTCCCTCTTTCTTCTCTCTAATTACGTAAAAATTATAGTTAGCTTAGCCCAGGTATTTATCAGGCATGCTACCTTTGATCGTGGGTCTCATAGGATTTCCCACGATTCCGTGATTTAGCCATTAATTTGAATTCAATTTAGTAACCATCGAACAGCTACTAACATAAATATTAGTGCAACGGAATAAGACTCATTGGTGGATTATTACATCCTTAAGTGTGTTGGGTTGTCAAATCAGATTGGACTCGGTAGGATGTCGAGTTGCCGAATTAGGTTAGACCTAGTAGAATGTTGAATCAATCGAATCTATGGATACATTCAATCAAATCTATCAACGTATTGGATGACCAATCTATTAAGATGCGAGGTCGTATCCGCTGAGATGTCAAAGTTTTCAAGGATTTTTTTTTCCCCTGAAATCTAGGCATCACCATATTAATTTTGTATCGGATTTCTTTCCATATCTACCTCCAAATAAAATTTCGAGGACAGTCCTATCAAAACACTCAAGAAAACTCCCGTCTTCCGACGAGGAAAATTTTCCTTGCTCACATGGGTATGCCCTCATCGCCACCCTTTCTAGAGCCCCACCCCGACACCCACCTGTCACTTGTAGGATGTGCGCTACATGGGAACAGTACAGTGGGAAAATTAGACAAAATCAGGGATAACTATCACCGTAGAAGATTGTACCCTTTTTTTTTTCGTTGGTTACCTCAACATTTCTCTTCCAGTTCGTCCCCTCCGGTCTTATATACACACGCGCACCCTCCCATTCGCACTCACACACGGAGACTCCTCCGAAGAGATCGCGCGAGTGTGTAGAGAGAGAGAGGGATGGGAGGGGTGAAGATGTACGGACTGCCGATGTCGACGAACACGGTGAGGGTTATCGCTCTGCTGAACGAGAAGGGCGTCGAGTACGAGCTCGTGCCCGTCGATATCCGCACGGGAGACCACAAGAGGGAGCCCTTTATCTCCATCAACGTACTAATTAATATTAGTGTTATTATTATTATTTTTACTATCCATCACTCGTGTGTCTCTCTCTGCTTCGGTGATCTTTCGGCCCGTGGGATGTGACTGATCTGATGTTGTTATACTGTTGTTGTTTGTTTTCCCGATCTCTTTGTAGCCCTTCGGGCAGATCCCGGCGCTGGAGGACGGCGATCTCAAGCTCTTCGGTGAGGTCCTCTTCGACTCTCCATCTGGATTTTTGCCCTGAAAGGATTTCGATGATCTTTTTGATTCGATGGAACTTTCGTGGAAGTCCCGACGAGTGCATGCACAGACCTAATTCTTTTTCGTTTGATCGGTGGCATTTTTCGTAATTTTCTTCATTTTTTTTGACTTATCCACCTAGAACAATGTTTTTTTTTTAATTTTTTTAAGGAGATGAGTAGTAAGGATTTCTAAGCTTGAGGTTGCACATGTACTCTCAACGTTTGACCTCTTGGATCTGGCGTACCTTTCGTGGACGCGCTATTTTTCTCACGCGTGCTAAATATCACGGGTGTTAATTTAAATATTATCGGCGACATTTAAATAAATATTAAAAAAGATACTGGTATTTATTTAATTTTCTTATTGGAGGATGCATGACAAAATGCACGAGAAAAAGGGTGGATTAACCGTGGTCTTGAGAGTTAGTTTACTTGCATGTTAAAAAGATTATTGTTAAGAAACGAAAAATTTATGTTATTTATTTGTTTTATTTAGTTGTGCGGTGGTGTTAATATTATTTTTTATTTAAGTCATTGTGTTAATCTTTATAATGTTTACTTAAATTAATGATAATATTGATTTTTGAGGAGTAGAGTTCGGATGTGAGGAAGGTACGAAGTTAATATTAATTTTACTAACATCTCTTAGAATTGATGTTTACAAAATTGATGTTAAAGAGCTTAAAATCCAAGTTATAATCATGTGGGTTAACTTTTTAAGTGAACGGAAGTTAATCCCTCAAAAAAGGGTTAAATCCCAAGTTAAAGAAACTCAGGTACTTTGGCATTTCTCCATGCACCAACAATCCGGCATTGCCACTTCTGCTTGGCGTGCGTGATGGTCTTGGTGCCATGGGTGTCAGCATCAATGTCATGTGGGTTATCTAACACTAGTGTTATAGCATCGGTGTCTTGAGCTTTTATGGTATTGATGTTATTGTGCATGTCTGGCTGCATTGACAAGGGGCTTTATAAACGACGGTTGATTATTTCATGGGTAGAGCATGTTGGAAGTCCTGAAAAGGGTATGCATAGGCATATTCTGTCTTGTAAAAGGGTTTTGGTTTTTGTACTTTGTTTGTACCCATCATTTGAAATTATTAGATTGGTAACAGTTACCATGATTTTCTGAGTTTCTGTTTACCCTTCGTGGGAGGCATTTTTCCTGGTGTAGTATGTGTGAGGGTAGATACGATGACACATCTACATTTTTTCTTTGCGAAAAGCGAGAAGATTTCCATGATGCCTTTGAGTTTGGAACTTGGTTTATTTTACTCCTCTGTGGCAACTTTCAAATTTGGTGTACTCTTTGGTTTCTTGCGAGTTTGAGCATGTTTGGTGTTTTGAGTAAAGAGATTTACGTCCTTGCTAAAAACAAAAGATGAGAAAAATGGTAGTTCATGTTGCGTTGGCCCCAAGATTATGAGACAGAAAATGCCCTTCCAACGTGGCTTGCATAACAACCCATTTAACCCATATGTCTTGTCCAGCAACAAAAAAATTGGCCTTTGGGTCAATTTGAGTGCTGGATGCCCCTGCTGGAAAAGGGATATTACCAGGATATCCGACATTTGAAAAGAAGTGATGAATGAATTTTATCCTGAGAGGGAAGAACTCGGGATATTTCCATCTTTTACCAATCTCTGGAATATTACCCTCCTCAATCTCCAACGATGTCTGCGTCTGCCATTTACCATTAGCTCATGCATGATACATGCCGTTGATGTTACTGTAGAAATCTCTTGCCTTCACTGGTGGTTGCTAATGGAGATTTCTCAACAAATTTATCCAGATATGGGCTATCTTCTCAATGTTGATGTTATCTTCCATCCATGGAATTCTTATGTTGATTAAATCTGTGAAGTTTATATGGTCATTTTTTCTCATGGTGAATTTGTCTATTTGTTCCGCTTTTTTGTTCTGCTCTTGTTTATCGGAGCCCAACAATACAGCTTTGGAAACAGGCCACGATGTATTGATAGTGCATAGGGAAATGGGTCAAGAGGTATTGATAGTTGAAAACCAGAATTGATTTGGGCATGCTTAGGGGCAAATAATTATTACAAGAATAGGGTGAGTTGAATGCTAAGCCTTCTTACATAATTTTGTATTGTTTTGCAAACATGGGATCGAATCTCCCTCCAATGAATCGGGTATTAAACTATTTTTCTTCCTTTATTTTCATTTTGTTACTGTCGAATATGACATTTACACAGTGAGCTTCTCACAAGGGTCATAGTCAAGTATCATTTCTCTTCTGGGTGCCTGTTCTCGTTTTCCAATGCACCTCCAAAAGCAATGGTACTTGCCGTCTGGATTCGAGGGTTTAGCATAAACTTTGCGTTTCAATTTTTCTTGAAAGGAATTGCTATTGGTAGGTTGATGGATTCAAGTCCGACTTTTGTGCTGAATATCACAAAAAATAGTACTTTTTGATGTCACAAATCCAGAATTGTACTACTACACCTGAATTTTTTTTTATTGTCACCATAATTATTTTATCATAGGTGTTAAAAAGTATAATGCACAAAATTCACATGGTGCAATCTACTAATTCTTGCGTGCTTAGTTTCTTCTGCATTTTTTTTTTTGTGTGTGTTTTGATTTTGTCATGGATGCTATAATTCAGGCTGCAATCTCAGTGTATTATCGGATGAGAGGACTGTCACCATACCCTGACGGTAACTAAGTCAAATACATGACATGATTAACAAAAATTTCTAATAACCTCACGTAAAATAACCATCAAACATAGGTGCTGAACCATTTTCTGTTATGTCTATGTTGAATCTCATTGGCAGAGTCGCGATCTATCACCAAGTACCTTGCATACAAGCACAAGGATGAGGGTCCAGACCTGTTGAAGCACCACAGCCCCAAGGATGCTGCCGTTGTTGGCCTCTGGCTCGAGGTTTGAGGCCCACCAGTATAGCCCCCCGATCTCGGAGCTCGTGTTCGAGGCCCTGTTCAAGCCCATGTTTGGTGGTGTAACCAACCCAGAAGTCGTGGAGGCACGTGCAGCGAAGCTGTCAAAAGTGCTGGACGTGTATGAGGAGAGGCTCAAGCAGAGCAAGTACCTGGCTGGAGACGAGTTCACGCTGCCTGACCACCACCATCTCCCTTACACCAATTGCCTGATGATGACCCCGAAGGCGGACCTCATCACCTCCCACCCCCACGTCCTCGCGTGGTGGGAGCAGATCTCCTCTCGCCCTTCATGGAAGAAGACTGCAGAGGGCATCAAGTTTTAGAGATGGGAGTGATGGCATGAGATAATAAGATGGGCAGGGTTTTGTCTGCCTTTGGTAGTTCTATGGACTTGTTTGATTTGTCTTGTTAGTTTCAGATGTAGAACCTGTTCTTGCAGTCCCAAAGATTGGGGCCTCAATAACTTGATAAAGGTGCCTTTCCTTTTTTTCGCTAATATCGTTTGTATGGAGTTATTTGGAATCAGGAATAAGGGATATTCCCTTTTTGTTTGCTTGATGTGATGGGTCGTATCTGGACAAGGGTTAAGTAATGGTATGTAAATGTGATATGAGTAGGCAATTTAGACTTGAAAGCATAGATGATCACAACACCACATCTGAAATCATCAATGCTTAAACATTATCGTTTGCCAAATAGGGATTAATACCTCAATGCAAGCAGGCGTCAAGACAAGTACAATACTGTTGAAACATGTTACAAAATGGTATCCTGTTTGTCCAGTTATCTGGAGGATCGGTACGTGAGGGATGGTTAATTCCTGTTTGTCCATAAGGGTTTTTGGGTCACCAAAAATAATTAAAAAAAAGGAATCTTTTGAGCTGTCATGTTTGTTCCTGTTCCCTTTCCAGGCTAAGTCTATCCCAAGACATTTGCGGAGGTCAGTTAACGAGTTCACATTGATCCTCTTAAAGGTTAAGTGGAAGCCAAAAATCGTGTAGCCAGCGCTATTTAATGTGGAAAAAAGCTTTGTTTGTTGTCGTAACAAATTTTTGTACAAATCTTGGTGTGGAAGCTGCCTTCGCCTAAACAAAATTGTCATAACAGAATATTAGAATCTCTGTTGTACCCATCCTTGCAATGTGAAACTTTAGAAATTTCCCAGAAACAAACCTCCCATTTGTACCAACGAATTTCCTTGGCCAATTGGGCATCCTCACAAAAATGCCACTTGTGCATTACAAAAGAAACCCTTGATGGCATTGTACTCGAATCTTTATAGAATTTAACCATCCACTTTCCCCAGATTTAAAATCCCTGTCACTAACTGTCGTCCCTCGCACCAAAAGAAGTTTTCGATGTAATATTTTGCTCGTTTTGTGTTAAAACTGTAATTATTCTCGTAAATAAATCTAGAAGCCCGGAAAAAATATTAAAATCGGGCATAGTGCATCAAACAGGTAACACGATAAACAAATTGACAACGTTCAAGAGCACATGTAACCCACATAACAAGCATAACACCGATATGAGTGAAACCAACATCAGTCGCATCTATAAACATATGTAAGCCCATGTAACCCCCATGTGGGTGAAACACCACCCAGTCAAAAAAGCCATGGCCCAAAGACTACACCAAAAAGTCCATTTAGCACTAACAATTAGAACTTACACTTGTTCACTTGTAAAGAACCAGCCGAAGGTTAGAGATCATATATACTCAGCATTTACTCACATACTTTCACCAGGATAATGTAATTTGATTTATTGTTTAACGTAAAAAAAAGATTTCATCCATTCCAAAGAACAAGTCCTTATAAATTACAGTTTTCCCCAGATAGCATTATCAGATGTGCTCAGCCTGATCATCTGGAAGATACCAATATGGTAGCGCAGCGGATGATGCAACAGAATCTGTACAGACGCTCATCTTATTAGCACTAAATTAATGTGTTAAAAAAGGGGCAGCACCCTCTGGTGAGGGAAGTTTCCATTTGGATCAGCACATTCAGAGAGGGTAGGATGCATAACGAAAATGGGGTATTATTTCCTATCTGGTAACTTCTCGAGTAGTTCTGGTATCGCCTGAAACAAATCTGCAACAAGGCCATAATCCGCAACCTGCAAGTTAAGAAATTGACTCAAGAGTTCTGAGGTAGATATCATCCAAAGAATTGAGCCTGGAAGCCCAATCAGGAAGTATGCATACAGCCCATTTTGTTGCAAAAATGTGGGAGAGAATTTTCTACTTGTTCAAAGTGATTGATCAAAACCAATCCAAGTCAGGTCTGGGGTTGACGAAGCCAGATTAATTTCAACTGGTCAAACATAATCACTCTCCCTCCCTGTAATGCATTTTGACTTGTGCACTTATCTAATCATTTTAGTTTGTTCAAAGAGAAATTAGCATGCAAACCTGAAAAATGGGTGCATCAGCATCTTTATTTATGGCCACAATAACCTTAGAGTCCCTCATTCCCGCTATATGTTGAATGGCACCAGAAACACCAAAAGCAATATACAGTTCCGGAGCAACTACTTTTCCAGTCTGACCAACCTGGAAAAGAACAACACAATTAAGCGTGCAGCTGAGCAGATAGAAGAGGGGCATTTGGAAGGGGAAAAGGGCTTGATTCATCATAAGAAAATCTTTATGCATATTTGTGGGAGTGAGGGATGGCAACTATTTTTTTATACACCAGGACAATCACATTAAACGTGCAAGGAGTTTAGGGCATCACTGCTACTCAAGAGGGACAAGGGATCTCATGAGTCATTATAAACATCATGAATAAAAGCAACGAAAGTTTGGCCAACAGCTGCAAATTATTAATAAATTAGCTAAGCAATCAGGGCAAAAGCTTTATAAGGGCACAAACTGCTTAAAGAAGTGCCAATGTAATTCAGCACCTGGAGGTCATTTGGGACGAAGCCAGCATCAACAGCAGCTCGGGTGGCACCAACTAGGAAATAGAATCACAACTATTAGTTAAATTTATTCTCGAAACTCAAAGAAACCTTTTTTTCAAAAAGTACATTCAGAATTCAAAAGGAATATAGGAAATCATAAATATGAAAACAAAGACTTCTATTCATAAATTTATGGAAAATGTTGACTGGTGAACATTAAACTGTCTCCCAAAAAGCGATGCGGCAATGTTGAAAAGACAATTATCTATTCAGCAAACATACTTGGTAGGACCAAATACATGATAGTTACCTAATAGGGTAGTCATCAATGATCAATAAGATGAATATGTAGATCTTTAGTCAATACAAAAAAAAAAGGTCTGTTTAGGGTAAAATCTGAAAAATAATCCAAGGGATGTGAAGTTAAAGCTCAAGGACATTCTGACTTTGTAGACAATGGAAAAGGAGGCAACAGTTTGTACACCATATTAGTAATAACAATTTTTTTTTTTCAAATAGTTGTGCGGAAATCATTTTTGTAGATAGTAAGCTTCCTTAATATGCTCTTCTATGAGAAGAGACATTCCAGAATCACAAAGCTCTGTCTCGAGTTAAATATACGTTGAAAGAAGAGAGACAAAATTGCAACTGTTATATATGTGCAGTTATCCTCACTGATGAGTCACGTAAAGCACATAACTGATATGATTTTCAGCATGTGATGTACCAGTAAGTATAGCAGTAAAAGTGATTATACCTACGGACTTGGGCTAGATGCATAATTAACCATCTCCTATATTTCTCATCCAACAACAAAACAATCCTTAAGGGTCACAAACTACTGCAAAATGCCATTCTTCAAGTTTTAGAATCCATGAGAAGAAAAAAAGTAAAGTACCCCTCAATGTTAGCCTGTGCAAGGCAAGATATGCAAACAGTGTTGATTCAGCTGCCAGAAAGCACATACCTGCTGCACCAAGTTTTTCAGCAAGCTTCTCCAATAACTTGAAGTTCTCGGCACTTTTCAGTCCCCGCCCACCAGTCAAAACAACACGTGCATTTCCAAGATCGGGCCGTGTTGTATCCTGTGATGTATGGCTCAGCCATCTAGACTTCCCTTCGATGTCTACATATGCAAAAAATTGTCAACCTTTATCAAGCGACTTTATCAAGTTGAGGAATACTAACTACATAACCATACCCTTGACTCTCAAATGCTTCCATATATGAGTGATGATGTACTCTTTAATAATGCAAAATGAACAGATATATAACATAGGGGCAATTCCTTTCTGAGATTGTCCAAAATCAAATTTATTTTGTTACTAAAATATTTTAAGAAGCATATGGAATAAAAACAAGTTAGGAACCAAGATTAACATCACATGCAAAAATATCGTACAACTGTTTAAGTTTTAAAAGGTAATTGCTTCATTTTAGCATCAAGCATACACATATCCAGTGTGCATTTAAACAAAAATCATTTTCAGGAGTAAATAACATATGCCAACACTGTGGAAGACGTGCTTATCCTGATGATTGCAGGTAATATATACATATCAACTGACACTCGTTGAGGCTAACATTTGAGATCAAAGAATTCAGAATGATCCAGGTAATCCAGAAATCGGAATGTTACAAACCCACATAACCAAACCAAATTGACAGGGGCCTTTGTTGATTGAACAACATTACTATCAGGATGCTTCCACAACATATTTTGTTCCTCTTAACTCCTTAAATGACTACCAATACATCATCAGATGCATACCAACAATATTTAGTGAAGACCAAAGCTTTTCCACTATAAAATTAAGATGCTGATTTTTCCAAAAAAAACAAAAAAACAAAAACAAAAACCAAGAAGCTGACATTCAATAAGATTCAAAGATGCCAAATCAAAACCAATTGTCCATAAAAAAAAGCATGTGAAATGTGCTTCCATGAAAGAGCAAAACAGACCTTCATTAAAGGTCGAGATATCAACCTGTGAAATAGGTGCCGCTGAAGATTGTGGATCTCCCAAATTAACTGGCAACGGAAATGATGTAGGCCTTATGGTTATCATACAAGGATCCTGGCCATTGTATTTGACTGTAGATAATGCATTTCCAGCATATATTGGTCTGGGAAGAAACAAAATAAACATATGAGACAAGCAACTTTTAGTTCCTAAACCTGTAATGTTTACAATTTGCATTAAAAAAGAAAGAAAGAAATTAGATGAAATTTGTCGGTTATGGATGTCTGTTTACATTATATAGGTTAGCTGATACTTGTATGGTATTTCGTTTTACCCACAAATCCCCACCTGCCTAAACCCCCACCACACCCCCCTTCTCACAAAAAAAAAAAACAACGAAAGAAAAAAAACACTGGAGCACGATTTAAACTCTATTAAAACAAGAAGGTAACTATTCTTTTTGATAATACTTCTGAAAAGGGATATTTACCTGAATTCCCTCCATCTCAATTTCTCTCCAACTTGTCTATCTCTCCCATTAATCTAGCCAACCACTCTCTCTACTTCCAAAAGGATCCACCTAAAGCATCACTCAGTGTTGATGGGTGATGTCATTCCCAATCCCACCACCCCCACTAATGTAAAGTTCACTTTAAACTTGTCACAAAGAAAGAAGGGAAGGGTGAATCTCTCTCAATTTCAATCTCCCCTCACCTCGTGCTTTCCTGTCTTTTAGCATCCATCTTTTTCCCTAACCTATTATGGTTTTACTTCTTTGAAATGCAAAAGTCTTAAATTAGAATGTGTTCTTTGGAATTTAGAGAACATGTTGCATTTCATTCATTGACTCATACATCAACGACAATCTAAAGACCTCAGATTATACAAACATATTCAAGTTTCACTTTTTGGGGAATCTCTTCTGGTTGCATATGATCTATAAATGCGCATGTCATGAACACACACACACACACACGTACATATCTATGTATATGTATATCTATATACATACATACATACATGCATATATATATATATATATATGGTCACGAACAAATTATTTAATTATAATTACAAGCTACAAAGTAACCAAATAACTTCTTACTTAGAGATATAAAAAATCGCAAATGGAGAGTTTCACGTAGCAATGAACTTGAGATTGTTTTTTGAGGGGGAATAAACTTGAGATTGTCTTCAAAGAAAGTTGAATATGTGAATCTTACCTTAATCAAGAAAAAAAGGTCAGTTTCTGTGTTAGTATTAGTCTCTTTTTCCTTATGGCTTATCAGATTTTTTTGGTTTTAAAATTAACAATAATATGTGATTTTTTTTTAAAAGAATATGTGAATTATTTATAGCATAAAAGAGATCTATCTTCAATTTGTTCCCACAATAGGAAACATTCAAATGTGGAAGTCTCACAACATGCATCACGTCAGATGATCTCGTGTTCCAATTTTTGAAACGCCAAGAAATGATGCCAAATTTTACAAAAACCATAATTGTAGTTATCTTAAAATCTTCAAAAGAATGTAAAAAGAAAAAAGAAAGACGCTCAAAGTTACATGCATGAATAGACACTTTTCCAAGTACAACATATCCATGCATGATGTAGCACATTGTTAGTATAGATCCACATCATTAGGAAATAAAATTAAATATATGTTAAGTCTTAATTAGGTGGGTGTTCTTTTTAGTCTTTGTTATTTTTAGTAGGTAAGTTATTATATTTTATTTTAGTCTTAGTTATTTTTAGTAGGCAAGTTATTACGATTTCCTTATATGTTTAAGCTCTCTCTCTATATAAAGAGGGTCAAGACCTTATTTCCTTAATAACAAAAATCATCAAGTTTATTTTTCTCAACATGATATCAGAGCAAGCTTTCCTTCTTAGTTAAGACTCCACACATGCATCTCTTCAAGCTCTGCATTGAATTTTTCACCTTCTTTTGGTAACCTTATACACTCTCAAAGAAATCAATGCCTTACATTGGGTCGCAATGTGTAGAAGCAACAACACTAACTCAGATTGAGGGGATGCATGAAACATTGGAACTCTCTAGCATGCTGGGGAATGCCAAGATCAATTGCTTGGTTCTCGAGTGTAGAAAAGAGGCACAGAGACTGCTCTCAACCTTTTAGAAAGAATCGATGGCAGATTCGAAGATCCATGCTACACGAGGAAGCGCCTGAGACGAGGGATGCAGCTAAGAAGAAGAAATGGGAGGAGAATTATATGGTCCAAGTCTTTACCCTTATCTGGAGAAGCAATAACACTTGAGAGGGCGTGTTAGAGTATAAGGAATAATAATAATAATAACAACAATAAATGCCACGTGGGTAGTCCACGTGGCACCTTGGCCACGTGGACTACCCACGTGCCATCAAGTTATCATAGGCATCGGCCACAAGGTCTTAGGGTTTCTTAGCTTACATGCCAAGTTAATTTTTGAGCTAATAGCTAATTTTGTTGATGTTATTTTGTATTTTCCATTTTTAGGCAATTAAAATTTGTTAGTCCATTTTCCTTTTTTAGAAGAATTGTTCTCTTTAAAAGGAGAGCAATCTCTTCATTTTCCTTGAGCCAATAATATCTTCTATTATTTCTCAAGACTTCTCTCCTCTCTTCCATTCTCCACGCCAACTTCTCTCCACTCACGCTGCTAACTTTCTCTCTCTTCTCTTCCATGTGATTTAACTCTTACGTAGTATCAGAGCAACCGATCTCTAAAGGTTAGCTTTGAGAAGAAAGAAATCCTAAAGGGGGGAGAGCCCTCCGACGACCTCGTCGGTCTCCAACGAACCATTGGAGAGGCATTCTCCTCTCCCAAGTCGTGCATCTCCTCTCCGAAATTGCTCCTCTATTGCGACATCACCACCTTTCACGTTCAACCACGTTGCCACCAAGGTTTTAAATATAGATATCGATATTGTATCGACAAGTCAAAAAAGGGATATATCGAGAATATATGACTGATATCAGTGAATTTTTTGAAAATGGCTCAGAAAGGCCTACAATGTCCCAAAATGTCACAAATTTTATGAAAATTAACATTTTAATAACTAATACATCATGAAAAAATGCCTAGAAGATGAAAATCATAAATTTTGAATGAAAATATAATGGCAATGCACTAGTTGCACATCGACAGAGTCATATATTGAAAAGAAGGTGTATAGAAAAAGATAATTGAAAAATGCTCATAGTAATGCTACTCACAGAAAAAATGAAATATAAATAGTATTAGAATATCAATTGACTACACCAAGTACGGAAGCACTAGCCAATGCCACCAAATTAATACCAGGTTGAGCTTTGACCTAGTTCAATACCTCTCCTCCGATTATGTTCCTCGATTTGTATTACTTTAACATATTCACAGTATGACTCCCATACCATGTAGCTATATCGAGTATTGTATTCATTGATGTATTGTTGATAGTCTTCATCACTGTAATAGAAAAGTATTCCAAGACATGGATATCGACTGTGACTGTCGGACGAGCTACCCTTGCTTCGAGTTCTAGATCTACCCTAATTCTGAGTAGACTCATCTCGATGTCTTCTTGAATTTGTGGATCCGGTAGACCCACCTCGTTTCAGTGTAGAACCTAATGATTCATAAGGTTCACGTTGTCTCATCGATGAACTTCGTGGTGATCGAGGAGGAAGTGGTGCAGCAGAGTGGGAAGGTTGATAAGATAATTGTTGAGGATCATAAGATGAAAAATACTCAGAGAAAACCCCATAACCATAATTTGCAGATGTAGGATCATTTTGGGTACTATTACTTTGGTGGCGACCATCATGCCCATAGTCATATGAGGAATCATAATAACATGGAGAACTGGTGTAGCTGGGAAGTAATTAGATAAACTTTGTGCCTCAACTTAGGGTTGGTACTGAGGGCTGGTGTAATTTGATCCGTAGCCACCATAGTAACTTGATGATGATGATCTTGGGTCACCTCCAAAGAATGATTCTGATGCCAGATTAAGAGATCACACTGATGAACTTAAATCATCGATGGACATCATAGAATGGCCTGAAGCATACCCATATCCTGTTGGGATTGTCCCTGCGTCATAGTCACAAGGTGGACTTGGTACGGGATCTCCATGCATATTTGTATATTTTTGTGTGTATTTATATTGGGTATCCTCGCTACTAGGACCTTGATGATGATATCCATCATCTCCTCCACCGCTACTTTCTTCCTGTGGCTCGTCAACTATCACTGCATCATCATCAAGGTTTTAAATATCGATATCATATCGACAAGTCAAAAAAAGGATATATCAGGGATATATCGCTGATAACGCTGATATCATGGTAAAAAGATACTATCAATGATATTGATATACCCAACCTTGGCGATACCGATATATCGGCGATATATTGTTGATATATTGCTTTGGCAATATATCGCGATATTTCAAACCTTGGTTGCCACCACCTTGGGTGGCTTGGTGCTCGTCGTCACCAGATCTTCATCGGCCTCTAAAGTCCTGTTTTTGCTAGTGTGCCCCTCTAGAGTCCTATTTTTTCTAATCATGTCCTTATGTGTGAATGTGTGAGAAGCAAAGAAGGCATGGTATTGCCTACATTCCCAAAGAATGGGTAGCACTCTCATGCACCCCCTCAAGAAACCTAGTATGGACCGACCCGTGTGAGGACGTACAAAAAGAGGCACCCATGTCGTGATATGTCTAGTAGCCAACGTCATACGCAGGACAAGACGTATAAGTCATTGTGGATGCAGAGGCCACTTACTCCTTTAACTATTACTGATCTCCAACTATCATTTACTCCCGTCGCTCCTCCGACTGCTTGCTTAGGAGGGAGCCCTTGTTTGACGTGACTCCTTCAAGTTGGACGTAGCATACTCCAACTTGCAGGGAGTGTTAGGAAATAAAATTCGATATATATTAAATCTTAATTAGGTAGGTGTTCTTCTTAGTCTTTGTTATTTTTAGTAGGCAAGTTATTGCAATTTCTTTATATGCTTAAGCCTCTCTCTATATAAAGAAGGCCAAGGTCTCATTTCCTTAATAACAAAAATCAAGTTGATTTTTCTCAACACATATAATTGTATATAATCTGCTAAAGAGATTCTGCTAAGAAGGTTTCCTTAAACCCTTGTTTATAGTCACCATACTGCAGCTACAAAGTTGCAATGCATAATCTACTTAAAAGTAACATAGGTGGATAGAAGTGGAGAGGGGCTTCAGATATATTATATGATGACAGGATATCGTATGAAGTTGATAATTGGTACATAGAAACAGTGAGGACCTACCAAGTAACAGGTTTGAATGTTGTTTTGTCAATTATAGCCATGTACAGGGGATCGTAAAAATGAAAATGCTAAGGTGGATGCATGATCATACAAAAAAGGATGATGTTTATAATGAGGCTAGTAGAGAGAAGGTTTTTGAGGCACCAACAGATGAAATGAAGCTATAAGATTTGGACATCAACAAATAAGGCTCATTGATAGCCAGATCACCAGTGTGAAAAGTTGGATATTGAGCACTATTAAATGCATCAAAGAAGACCAAACAACTACTGGAAAAAATCACCAGGTATGATCTTGCCTACTTGAATCTACATTTGAATTGATCGTTAATGATTTTGAATGGTGGCAGAGAATCCATATAACTAATCCCCTCGACATGGGAAAAGGCTTAATTTCAGTTGCAGGATAATTCGACGGCAATTTGATTTCTTGAGAAACCATGCAGGTAAGCATTCTCACACATCATGTCACTGTGAGAACAACTCCCTGAGCTTGACTCCACCGAGTGTGACAGCTTGAAATCTTTAGCATGGCCGAGTTCTAGAGACAATGAATCAGAATGATGAACAAAATAGTCCTTTCGAAAAACAATTATGAATAAAAGTGAACTCAGACCAAGATACACATTGAGCTGGAATCTCTTATCAGAATCTTTAGTATCCAACCTCAGTGCAATTGCAAAGAAAATGGCAATCTTTCTCAGCATAAACACCTAAATGAAAAGGCACGTGTGTTCTGGGGACATGTAACTTCACACTTCACGAAGCAAAAAAGGCTACAGACATATCACATAATTTTTTATATTTTCCAAAACCTCAGTCCTAATAAAGCATTTTTTGCATTCAACGTACAATTTTTATGATTATTTCATGCAACCCCCAGATTATTTATGGGATATCTGGTCCTTCTCTTACCCTACTATTTCATGTAATTAAATGGAATGACGTTCCAGGAACTAGATTACAAGCAGATAAACCCTTAGCTTTTTCATGCAGAATTAGTTTTTTTTATTATCATGTACAGTGAGGTTAAAGAAGAAAACTGTCATGCTCATTCTAGACATGAAAGAAAATCCCCCACATCCACTTCACACTCATGTAAGGGAGGATACAGAATATAAGGGGACAAAAGAGCCAGCTTAAGATGCAGGGAGCATTTGAAAAGACTGTCCTTGGACGAACCTAATAAATTTCTGAGGTTCCGATATCTTGATTACATCTGTAATGGGTGAAACATTTAAAAGAGATGCAGCTCGAGGAAGTATATTTTTTCCAAATGAATTTGAAGCAGATACTATATGTGAATAGCAGCCTTTCTGTTGAACATGATGAACAAGCCCTGCCCAGGTTTCAGCTAGAGGATGCAGTAGTAAATCCGTATCTGCCACAAGCACCTGAACTTGAGTTTACAACGATAAATTCTCTATTAGAAAGGAAGGAGCAGATATTTTCCAGCTATAAACATCAAGGAGGGAAAAAAAGGACAAAGAAGAAAAAGGTCAACCTAGATCCTTGTTTTTGACAGCATAGCATTAATAATCAGAATAGTAGGCGAAGACTTTTAGCTAGAACAAGAATATGGTTACAACAAAAAAGGATGATAATTTGTCTGTGACGAAGAAGCATTCACCTGGGAGATTGAAGGATGGCATGAAGCAGCATGTGAAGCAGCTTTGTGGAGACCCTGACCAGAACCAGCCAACAAGAAGGAAACGTCGTTTTCCTCAGAGATGGTTCTAGCTGCTTCCACCGCGCTCACAGATGATGGTTTGATGAATCCACCTTCGTGTTCTCCTAATACCAGTGTGGTTATCTAGATGATAAAACATGCTTAGAGAAAGAATGTGTAGAATTTCACTAGTCAAATGAACCAATAATGACCCAAGCAGAAAGCACAGAGCCAATTATGTGACAAATAATTAAGGTTTTTTTTGCCCTGAAAAGGATCAAACAACTAAAGTTCCAGAGTTATTTTGGTGAAAGGTTTCATGATAGAAAATTAATAAAAAAAGTTAAAAAGTTATTCTTTTAAATGGATTGACAATGGATAGATAGAACTATGCTCAATGACCACCACCGTGGACAGTTGATGATCATCAATGTAGGCAGTTGTTAGCATGACCAACCTATGAAAACAAATGGTCATGGTAGGAGGGGCTTTTTGAAGCATACAGTTTGAGATAAAGAACTCATTTCAAAGACGCAATTGAATCAAAAACTCATGCCACAAGCATGCATTTTCATATGATCAACTGCAGAAATACTGCCAGGTCTCTGCATCTTTTCATGAAAAATTCTAATTAGCTCCTCAAATATGAAGCCAGTGGACTAAGCAGCCGAAGTTGAAGACTTGGAGACACATGCAATTTGGTCTCATTGAGAACCAAGGTCACAATTCCAGTGAGGAGGCAGTGATGCATTAAATAATTCCAATGCAAGGGTCACAGAGTCCAGCACAAGCACAAGCATGCTGCCAAAGCCCAAAGGAACCTAAGCGAGTTGCCAAGGTGCAAACTCAAAACATATTGTTTTTATTATTGTTAGTTATACAGGGCATTTACTATTCTGGTAGATCTAACCAAGTTCCCTTCCTACTCCCTTTTCACTCCCACATCCCATCTTCATGATGTAGGAAGGGAAGTTGTACATTGAAGATCTAGATCTACCAAAATAAGATAAACTTCTCTTCATGATAAAAATCTTCTCCTAGCTGCTTAGGAGGGGCCGATTGATGATGAGGTTGTGAGGGGCAAGATGGGCGTTGAAAACTAATAGACGATGTTTGCTTTGCAGGGGGGAACATGAAGACGTCGATCACCTCTTCTTTGCCTATCCTTTTGCGATGCAAATTTGGAAGCACTTTAATTTTGGTTGGATCCTATACTCCAAGGGAACTCTTGGAGCTCCTTCAAGAGAGGAGGACAACAAGTGGGGATGAATGCTTTTCGATCCATGATGGAGAAAGCCAAGGTCTTGGCGGTGCTTTGGGGCATCTGCTTGGAAGGTATGCAGTGGTCTTCAAGGGGCAGTGTCCTTTTCTCGAGAATTTCATTTCCACTACTTCCTCTTTGATTCATTTTTGGGAAAACAATTTGTAAATGTGTGACCACTTTTCCTTTTAGGCCCCTGATTAACACTTATCAACCAGACCCTTTCTCTTTTCAAAAAAAATATATAGAGATGTCCAATGTCTTCTTTTGGTGCCCATTTATTATATGGTGCCATTAATTTAGGTACAAAAGATGTTTTCCACTCAAATTAGGACAGATTTTTCTTTTCCCCTAATGATGAGATATAAAGGCAACTGCTCAACCACCAAATTATCGAAGCCTTGGTTGTTGCATTGAATTTGCCCGAGTAGTTGCAAATTGAGCTGTTGAAGCAAATTATACAAGCACAACTCAAGATCCCAACCTGCAAAATCATAAAAGACAAGGTTATCAAAGGCAGTCTCACTGGTTTCACTCTTGTGGATGGAATTCTCAGACAGCAGGGAAGGCTATGTGTTCCCACAGTGATCAAATAATGGGGGAGTTTCTACTGGAGCCCGCAAGATTGACTATCCTGGACAATATAAAGAGTCTAAAAGATCTGAGAAAAAGTTTCCAGTGGGATAATACAGAGATTGATGCAGTCCTTGCAGTCATCCCACAAGCCTTAAATGGAAGTGATAGAGCATTTTAGTAATTTTTCTCACAGGAGTGCCGAAACACCCAGAGGGCACGGCACGACAACATATGAGTGAATAATTGTGAACATTTTTGTCAAGGTATACACATTAACTTGCAATCGTCATCACTTAGAGTTTAACTCAGTTGGCAAATTTGCATTCTCTTAAAGATGCTAGCTTCATCTAGAGAAAAGAATTTCCTTTGGCTTCTTCAAAGAAAAAAGCTGGTGCCTCCAAATACGAAGAGAGGTGGTTTGACACTGTGAAAGACCACTGTACTTCCAGTGTGGGGAAGGTAGTGTACATTCAATGTTTATCCTTTTATCCTTCTCATCTCAAATCAATGTAGGCACAATAAGAAAATTTCGAAGTAAACCTATAAAGCAAGGCCATCTTCTGCAAGCCCTCCAAATTGGGATGAAAAGGTCCTCCAACAACTCTGTTTGCATCCCCACAAAACAAATAAAAGGCATCTGTCTTGGTGGTGTTCTGAGCAGAAACTATATGGTTCGCACAAGAGCTCTTGCAAGAGAACATTTGTCTGCAAGGCACTCTTCACTAACGATTCCAAGACGATAACTTGCGAGTTCAGCTACCAATTAATTTAGGCATCTACTCATGTTTAAGAAGAAACAAAATAAGTCTGAGCATCTAAGTTGCAAATGTGACCGCACCAACAATTTAGAACCACCTAGACATCTGTTAGAATTGCACATCTCCGCATTGGGCAAATGCCTACAGGTCAATTTCCCCTCACATTTATCCAAATTAGTCTCTAATGCAATTCACTTCATTTCCTCAAAGAGAACACCTAACAAAGTGGTAATCTCGACCAGCAAACGTCACGTTATCATACAAAAGGCTCCAAGAACGGCAGCAGAGCTCGAAATTGATCGTCAGGGACGCAACGATCGACCCAAGCACCAGAGTTTCGAATCGACGCCACCCAAAGAACTCAACTTTCCGCCTTGAAAAGGCGGGAGGATGGAAACCCTAGAAGCGAGGGGGAGCAACGGGCGGGGAGAAGTGGCGGGTGGACTCACGAGTCGACGACCGGGAAGAGTGCAGGAAGGGCGAGGGAGCAGCGGCGAAGAGAGGAGGGCTCGACGGGAAGCGGCGGACCTCAGCAAGGCGAGAGAGGCCATTTCTAGGTTTTCGGAAGTGGTGGCAAGTACTTTCGCCGGGAGATGTGGAGTGGGGAGGGGAGGGGAGGGGAGGGGATGAGGGAGGTATATATAGCTTTTTCTCTCGTGGCGGGAGAAGAGAACGAGTCCCGCACGGCGACGGCACGGCGAAGGTATGGAAGAGCGGTCGAAGTGAAGTTAAATTTCACGTGGACCGTCGGTTTTTCTCTTTTTGGGTGCGCGAATACTGCCAAGGAGCCGTCTGGACACAACGTCCAACCTGAACTTTTTTTTATCAAGCAAATCAGAATTCCACTCGTATAAAAGAAACACAAGTAAGAGAAAATGGGAGAAGAAGAATCAACCTATAATGACCTAAATATAAGATCAACAAGAAAAGTAAAATAAATAAAATAAGAAACAGGAGTTTTTTCATTGCATGTGAACCCAAACATCGGTAGAAGTTGTATGTGATAGATGTAGATATGTGCTGATCATCACATGGATGAGAAGTTAAAAGGATCCTGAATTAATTCTTGGTAGTGAAAAATGATTGGATGCATGCGTTGCTCTAAGAGATACCTACAAAAACTAAAAAACAAGGAAAAGGAGAAGTGATCGTATGTCATTGATGAAGGATGGAAAATGTTAGTAAAGAACGAACATGCCAACCATAGATCTAGCTCCTTGAAGTTAGGTAGCAGTAATAGGTGACATTCCATTGCCAACCAACCACTGCTTGGAAACTTGTCCTTCAACAAGAGGATGGTCAATACAAAGGTCATTTGGGTTCCCTCATAAAATGACAAGTGGAAGGCGGAGGAGAGAGTAGAGAATACCCAAGCTCGAGATCTAACCTTGAGAGGCTAGACTAATGGCCGAAAAGGAAAGGAGGCTCTTATTGGATGTGGATGTGGATGTGAATGTGGAAAGACACGATTAGGGGAGAGGTTGACACACATATTGGGAGAGGGGAGGAACAATGTGAAGGAAAAAGAGAAGGTAAGAAAGAGGAGGACCCTAAGGTTGGGGAACCAAATAGTGCATAGTGATGGTGCTTCTTCAAACCATGGAAGGAGGCCTATCTTTCCCTCTCTATGTCCAACTTGAAATCGTACTTTATAAGAATATAACTTTCATAGACAACTCTAGATGTTTATCTCTATAGTTGTATAAGTGCATCTTTATGGAACCCCTATAAGCACATTTCGAGGCATCCAAACAAGTGTTTCATGTTCACAAGAACAGTCCCCAACCTTGTAAGAAAAAGCACAAAATATAAGTTGCAATAGGTCTCCTTTTATATGACAATAGATATGATTGCTTTCGTTTATCTTTAAGGATCTGAAAACACTTGTGCTTCATAGTACTTTCAAATCAAACATGTGTTGAAAGCATCTTGCTTTAGTCGCTGCCAATCATGATATCTTAGAATTTAAGAAATTTTGAATAAGAAGCACAAAGTTGTTGCTTTGGTAAAATGTTGGGAGGTTGGGGTACTTAGGAGCATTTTGGAGTCACCACTATAATCCAAGAATAAAGAAAACATAGAGAATGAAATGTAACAACACCTAGAAGTCTAATATGATTAATTGGTGTAAGCACCTCAATTTATCCTCAAAAGATAGTACCACACGAAAAGCTTAAGTGAGTTTTAAGTGGTATATAATGGTAAAGGCATGCTACTAGTTAATATAAGCTTATAGCAACCTATTTGCAAGCCCAACGTGGAACTTGGGGCATTACAGAATGATATCAGAGCATAACTCTCCATAATAGAAGGAAAAAGATACCTAAAAAATTGAGCCACCAATAGCAAGGAGGCTAGCAGAAAAGAGCTACACTTGATGTGGAGCCACTACTACTACTAGGGGAGAAAGATCTAAGCCGATCGCAATGAAGGCATTGCAATGTTAAAGTGCTGTAGAATATAAGCACATCAATGTAAGCACCTTAATATACCTCAAAAATACAATCTCACATAGAAAACTCAAGATAGCTTTGAATGTTATACAAGGGTGAAACCGTCTAATAGTTAACATAGACTTTAGCATTTTGAGCTAGTTGGTGGAAGATTCATCTCAACCTATGCCTTACAGTGTTAATTAGGTAACTACTTGGCAACAAACTTGATATGGAAAGGACATCACAATTGGACTAGCTATTTGTGTTAAGAGTGAAGAGAGAATTGAGAATAATTGCAAAAAATAGATCAACACTCTCGAGGGTCCCAATGAGTGTTCAATCAAGTAATGTGATCAATGTAATGGAGAATAAAAAGGAAAGAAGAATCTTAAAAAACGCAAGGAAATTTTCCTCCAAGTTTCACCCAATTTGATGTATACCCTAGGAAGGAATCTAACTATAAATTCACTAAGAGGATTACAATACTCTCTTTACTCTCAACTTAGAATGAATATTTTAGAATTCTATTAAATTTAATTTGAATATAGTCTACTACCTTGAGCTTGAATCCTATTAATAGACGAATTGCTAGAGTTCATGAAATGTGATGCCCTGTAGCTAATTATACCTTAATTAAGAGCTTAATGAAATATCAAAGGTGAAAACTAATTTTAATCCTATGATTAGTCCTTTGGAAGGACTTTCAATTGAAGGATGGAACTTGGAGTACCAAAACCCCCACTAAAAAGGGTTGGGAAGGATCTACAAGCAAGAAGATGGTAGTTAGGATCAGGTGGACTAAAGGAATAGAAGGTGAGGGGTCACCTGAAAATTTTCCCCTCCATAAAGAAGAGGCCCCCACCGTATTAGTTGCTCCCCAAATATTCTCTCCTTTTGACTTGTTAGGAGAGGAAGAGATTTTCCACCACTACTGGAGGTGGAGCAACTTGATGGAGAGGCTTGTGGGTCAGTGATGAAGGCCTAGGATAAAGGGAAGCTTTTGCATCGCCCAAGGAACCTGGATTTGAGGTAAGATCCAAACCTTGCTTTGAGAAGGGGTTTCAAATCTATTACATGTTAGGCATCGGGGCAGAGGAAGGCTTGGATTCAGTTTTCCCCATATTTGTTTGGTGCAAGACTAATGTGAATCATGTGTTTTTTCTGACATATTGAAGGAGTTGGATTGCAGGAGTACTGCACCATTGGGGGCCATTTTGAAGCTTCCACCGTGAATAGACAGAAGGGTGCAGCAAGACTCTACAGCAAGAACAAGTAAAGGTAGGGCATTGTACCCCTCTTGATCCCTCTAAAATTCTATAATATAAATGAACCTAAGTATCATGTGGGGTTAATCTAATCTGGGAGCTGTACAAAGTGTTGGTCTGATGAACATGCTGCTCTCTGTTGAGTAGAGCGGGGGGCCACACACATGCACTTGATGATAGTCTTGCAAGCATGCATGCCAAAAGCACACTCGAAATGATTCTCAATACAAATACAAAATGAAGTTTAAATAAGTTAAATGAGTCAAACCATGAATACTAAGGTGTTAAATCGTGTATTTCTACTCTTGGTATGTCTTTGAACGGCTAAAAGCAATTGGGAAGTCAAGTACATAGGCAATGCAAGAGAGAAAGGTGATAGACCGTCCCCAAGGAATTCTAATCACCTAATCAAACATCCAAGTGGGGGTTCCTAGACATCTAGTGAAAGACTTGGAGGTTTTGGAGTTCCATGGCACTCAAGGGGACATCTGATAAAAGGGATTGGACATCCAAAGGGTACTCTAGATGGCCAACACTAAGGATGGATGTCTGGGAAGTTAGGGTGAGGACAAAGAGTTGAGGATCTCTCAAGGAGACATCTGACCCATTGGTTAGGCACCTTATTTAGTGAACCTAGACATCTGACTGAAGTATTAGATGCCTAATAAGAACGACAGGACATGGATGGGTTTTGGCATTAAACCTATGGCCTACCTAGTGTGAGAGCTCGTATGTAATTTTAGGATTTATTTAAGGCTAATCAAGTGATTAACCCTTTTAAATGTAAATTTGAAGTCATTAGCACTCAATTGAGATATTAAGGGAAAAGAGGTGTAATTCTTCCACTAAACTACGAATAAGGATTCTAACCACCCCAAATGGAAAGCCTAGAACCTAGGTTTGGAATAGCAAGCATAGGGTGCACAAATGTGGATTTAGAGAAGTGACTGGCATAATGAAAGGGTGTTAATGCAACAAAAAGGGAGTTTTAGTAAAACAAAAATAAAGACCCAAAACTAGGTAGGCCACCTGAGAATCTTACAAAAAGATAAATGTAATTAATGAGGGGATAAAGATGCCCCCGCACCAATGATTAGCCCCCACCATTTTCCATCCCCTTCCTTCCACTTGCGTGAGTGAGTGTGAGAGAGAGTGAATAGAGGAGGAGAGGGAAGTTAGCAGCAACAGCAGGTGAGAGAAGAAGAGAAGGGAAGGTGAGCAAGGGAACCTACTTTGGCACTTGCAAGAAGAAGGGAGCTCCTTCGTCAGCGCCACATTAAAGTAAAAAGCCCTTCTCATTTTGGGTTCCCATCTTCTTGAAGTTCTTGAAGAAGAATGGTTTGCATGTCCAATTTAAGAGGGGATTTGCATGATTAGACCTCTGTTCTATGTTGAGAAGCAAGCAAAGGTTTGATTGAGGCCTCCATTAATTGTGTTTGTGTGCTATGGGATTTGGGTAGCTGTAGCAAGGGAGCTGTAGCTTAGAGAAGCAGAAGAGGAGCATAGCAATAGCTACAACAACTTTTAACTTGAGGTAAGGTGCGTATCTCCTCTTCGCACATGTGTAGGCTATGCATGTTGGGTAAGATGTTCAATAGAGTTATGTTTTCCCTCTCTTTAAAGAGACTTTGGTGGTAGGGTGCAAGGAGCCCCCAAGGATCCATTTGCATGTCCTAGGGTTAGGGGATTTAATGCACATATGGAATGATTCTCTTGGTTAATGGGTGATAAGGGTAGCTAAGATGGCTCCCAATGGTGCTTACATGGTTTCCCTAAGTTCCCAAGAGGTTGGGAATCGAATGGAGTTGTGTGCAGATTGACAGTGTGCATAGACAACTTTATGAGATGACAAATTTTATGATCAAACATTTGATGAAGGGTCATCGAACGTTTGATGATAAAATCATACACCTGTTGTAGGGGAATTTTCCTCCACGGTCGCACTAATTACAGTTTTGATCATCTAACACCATGGTAAGACGTTCGATTATGTAATAAGGGTCATCTGATGGCTAGATCAAATGAACCCTATAGTGAGTACACTTTTGGTTCAAAGTGTACGTCATCAGAAGTTTGACACAATGATCGGATGTCTAGAAGGGTGTCATAAATAATATTTTGATTATGTTACAAAATAAAATACAAGAAATAAATACTGGGAATAGCGTATTTTCTCTTTCATAACCCCATTACAGGTTTCGCAATTTCCAAGACGAAGTATCAAGATCATGAAGATTTATTTTTCGATTTTGGTCTTAGGTTTTATTGTATAATTCAAAGGTTGTAATTTTATATTTATTTGAGTCTAGAAAAAGTTGTAAAGAGCCCCCAAAGAACATACTTATATTTAACTTAGGCTTTCAACACTTAAGAAAAATTAAAAACAAAAACTAAGTTCCGAAACACATATCAGACGTCCAATCACAAAGTCAGACGTCTGATTTTCCAGTTTAAGTCGTCTGATATATCCATTAGACGACCAAATGCCCATAGCCTTGCTTTAACATTTTGAACACTTAGCTTCCAGTCAAAGAAACTTTGCTTCAGATGTCCATAGCCATAATTAGACGTCCAACTAGTACATCAGACATCTTTAAAACCTACCATTGGACAACGATTCAGAATTTCCTTTAGGATTTTCAAAACCAACGATTAACCGGTGTTTAGGTATCTGGACATGTCTCCATACGTCCAATTATGGATCGTTACTCAAAATCCTTTGCAAAGATTTGTTAGAATACATATCTCGCTTTTCAGATTTGCAAACAATCCTAAATCCAAGATCACCATGATCTTTAGGTGACCAGACTACTTGTCAGATGTCTGATCCTTAAAATATAGAACCCTGTTTAGCTCTTGTCCAAAACAGGAACAAACCCGCACAAAATTAGACGTCTAATTGTTTGTCCAGACATCCTATAAGAATACCCTAAACATCTGACCTCGAACCTTGTTTTGATCCAATAAAAATAGGAACTCTTTGATTCAGATGTCCAGACGTCTGATCCTACTGTTAGAATTATTATGAGACTGCTTTGAGTTGGATTTTGACCCAATCTCTTGGGACTTGCCTCCAACGGCTAGGAGCCCTCTCCCAAGCCTTCTTGAAGGTTCTAAACTTGCCTATAAATACCTCATAACCCCTCTTAGGAAAGACACACCCTTGGAGAGATTATTTGCGAAGAAATTCACTAAGCTTCACTTGCTCTTGGCTCCCTTTGTCCTGCTGTTGTGCTACATCCTTCTTAGGTAAACCAATACTCTGATTGTGCTTCAACTTTCTTCATCAGGGAACCTCACTCACCCTTAGTAGCTAAATTAAAGTAAACATATTTTGGGGAGTTCTATAGGATGCTTTTATTTTCTGTTCTCGCATACTTGTTGTAGCTAGGTATCCAGTCTGCCGGATCCCTGTCTCTTCATAGTGAAGGGAGAAACCTACATTTAGAGATTGAAGGTGGGATTTGCATTTGAGATACACTACCCTCATTTTAAGTAGTGTGGATAGAGGATTGATCACTATTGAGATCCTAAATAATAAGTTAAGGATTGACTTAGGTGGTGGTTTTCATCCTGTTTGGATTTTCACCTAAAAATCTTGTGCCTCCATATTTGCAATTGAATTTTTATTTAGCAATTATTTTTCAATCTCACTGTTCACCCCCCCTCTAGTTCAATTTCATTTGGTATCAAAGCCAATTTTCGCATTTTGGAGTAACATCCGCAGAAGATCCAATAGAGGGGAGAATTGTGTCCACTAGTAATGAGAGGCTCATCATGGCTTCTAATACCCCTAATTAACTAGTTTTCTTAGTTAATTAGCTAGGTATATACATATATAAGGGTTAATTGTAGAATAAGGGACAAATCATTAAATGACCTTAAAATAAGTTAAAAAAGCTTAATTAAAAGTCAATTAATATTATTAATAATTTAATTAATAAATGGGCTTGAAATACTATTAATTAGTTACCTAATTAATATCTTATTTAACTTAAGAATAACTTAAGATCTAAGTCTTTAATAACTTAAGTTAATAAGTAAATAAATATAAATAAATGGGTCAAAAATGTGAATACATGGCTTTAATATAATATTTAGCTAATTTATAATTATATATAAAAAGTTGGAAAAGAATTAAATTAAAATTAACCTAAATGGCCTCTATTTGCATTTTAGTCCTTAGAATTCATTACATTTGAGTCCTTTCCTTTTATTTAGGTCCTTATCTTTTATTGCATACCGATCCCTGTGAGCATCGTCTTCTTCCTCTTCTTTTCTTCTTCACACACACGTACGACTGTCAAGCGGCGGTGAAGACACCACCTGATCACCTCACATCTAGCGTCCTTCCTCGCAAAGCTCCTAGAGCTTGCGCTCACCTCCCTAATTGCATCCATCGATCTGGATCATCTCTAAATCCTATTTAGGGCTTGGCAATAACTTCACTGGCATCGAAGAAGACGCTGGTGGTTACCCTGCACCTAAACGCATTCTCGTCCAGATACAGCCCCCTTCACAGCTGCCGCAACCTATAATTACCCCTCGACCTCTACGATTTGAGCTTGATCAACTCCCTTCTCCTCTCCACCTTACCGTAGCTAGTCAATAGGTTCTTCCGCAACTCCGACGTCTTCGTTCTCCTTCTCGAGCGAGGCCGCCGGGGATGCACTGCCTCTCTCACCAACTCTTCCTCTCTATCGCCCTGCCAACGGTGACTGAGCGCCCCACTCTCCCTCTGATCTCCACTTCGATCGGCCGGAGTTTCTCTTCTCAGCCAATCTAGATTTCGATCCCATTCTTGCCCTGCCAACGGCGAGATCCCTCACCTCCTTCGTCAGGTAAGTAGTCTTAACTTTTAGGAGTAGGTTTAGTTAGGTAATTTGATAGAATTAGCTTAGTTTAGTTGGTTTCAGTAGCTTCGTCTCCAGCTCTGGCGAGGCCAATTCCAGCCTCGCAGGACTTTAATCCACTATCTTACGCAGATGATCTTTTTCCTCTCCTCCTCACAATTCACCTACACTTCTTTTCCCTCACTTTTAGCAGCTGAATCGCCTAGTCCATCTTCACCTTCACCAACGACCTTCGTTGTCCATGGCGGAGGCCCCCGAGCTTAAATCACCTTCCTAGGGGCCCTCCGTCACTTATTCACACGCTAAGGGCCCCAATCTTTACTTCAATTTAGAATTAATTGCCTATTCATAGAATGCCTAAATTCATCTCAACTCTTGAGCTCACTGTCTATGGCGAGCTCAAGAGAGTTAAAACACCTAATTAATCTCACCGAGGTCATCGTCGTATGCATACAACTCCTAAAATTCATTGCTTATATTTGATTAAATTCATTAATTGCTTTATTTGAGACTCTCTTGAGGTTCAGAAGGGCCTCAAGAAGCTCTTGAACCCATCAATGAACTCATTTGATGAGATTTTCATCACCGTTTATCAAAACTGGACTCACCGAAGCTCCAGCGAGATCTGGCAAGTCGAAACCAAGCTTTAGCCCATAGAATTCCTTGCAGAGCTCCAGATTGACTGTTTATGACTCGAGGATTGTGTATCTACTATTGATTTTATGTTTTGATGTCTGGAGTGTGATATTGACCTCTGTCTTCTCCAACTTCGGTGGAGTTGGAGAGTCATCTTTGTTAGGGTTTAGGTCATTGTAAGAGGTCCGGAAGCAAGAACGAAGTCTGCTAAGTTCATCTTAGCTAGTCAATTGGTCAGGAAAGTCTTGGTTTGCTTTGCCGAACAAACCCATTTTAGATCTCAGGCGATGAAGTCTAATAACCCTATTAGGAGCTTCAAAACATGATTATGATGTTCTAGACCAATTCCTGATGAAGAATTAAGTTGATTCAAGGTTTCAATTTGATCTGAGGAAGCTTAGAACAGAAAGTCAACTCTGAGCCCATTCTGGTCAACTCTAGGTCCAAATCGAGGATTTAATGATTAATCTTATGGTTTAATTGGTTGAAATGCTTTCTGGAATGATTTAGAGAGTAATAGAGTTGATTTCATTAAGTTTAATTAAGGAATTAGTGAGATTCAAGTTACTATCAGTTTGGGTTCTTTAGAACCCGATGTTGAGTTCTTCAGAATCTGGGTGAGATTCAAGTGCCAAATTTGCTTAAAATGCATCGCAACAACTTGTAGAGGTTGTTGGAATCCCTGCTAGAGGTTGTTAGCTCTCTACTGATCTAATCAGAACTCAATTCCGAGCTTCGGAGTTCTAGAACGAAGTTCTGAAGCCAAACCCTCTTCCTGAAGCATTTCCAACCTCTCTTCATAGCTCATCTGCTGCGGAATCACCAGCTGAAGGTGATTCAGACGTCATCTGGAGGTGTAAAGACCTGTTCTGTTCTGAGCCTTTTAAGACGTCTGGACCCCTTCCCAGACGTTTGGAAATTGAAAATTCTGTACGTAGGGTCGTGTCTATGCGCTGGCTGCGCGCAGACAGTCTCCCTCTTTTCTCTCTCTCTCTCTCTTCTTCTCCGCAGAACCCTAGCCGCTCCCTCTATATAACCCCTCTCCCCCTTCCTCTCTTCTCCACTCCACCACCACCACCTTCCTTCTTCCTCTCCACTACAGCGAGAGGGACGAGCGCGAGAGAGGGCGCGAGAGCGAGGAGTGAGGAGGAGAGGCGGCGTGAAGAGAGGAGGAGCTTGAGCTCGCGAGTTCATGGAAACTCGTCGGAGGGCGCACGGTCGGAGCAGCGCGTGCAGGAGGAGGAGCACGTCGGGTGAGACGTCCCCGACACTCTACTGCAGCCGGAGCTACAGACGAGGAGGAGAGGCTGCAGCTACGCACGGCGAGGGGAGCGGGAGGTCGGTCTGGTTCTGGGTTTTTCCCAGAATCAGACATCTGGCGTGTCGTCCAAACGACGGGTTGGACGTTTGGTGACAACACCGAATGTCTGAAAGTAGGGTTTCGTGAAGGTATGTTCCTCTTGCAATACGGCCATGCAGGCCGCACCACAAAGTCGATCTGCGTGGCTAAAAGTGGAAGATATTGTCTATCACACGTAGGGACTACTTCGGGAAGGCACGAGGCACGTCCTCCCACATGTTTCAGACGTCTGGACAGCTTACCAGACGGCCGAAAGCACCCCCAGACGACTAGAGGAGAGGTCGGACGTCTGGAGCTGGGTCCAGATGGTCAAGTAGGGGTTCTGGACGTCTAAAGCCGACGCAGGAACCTGAGGTGAGACCCTGGTGACTTTTAAAATGTCTAGACCTTGTGCCAGACATCTGATATAGGTCTGCAGTTCTAATTTTGACCCGTTTAGGGTCCGTTTGAGGTCCGTTTTACGCAAATAAGATATCTGTGGTTTCCTTGTACGTTCCTCTACATGTCAGAAATCCTTATATACTATTCTGAATATTCCATTGTGGTATGTACCTTGGTACAGGACTTCGTTCTGTTGCGTGTTCGGGGCTTGCAGAGGCACGTGAGTCTGTCGTTCGAGTCCTCAGTACTCCCAGATTGTCTGGTAGAGTGGTTTCCCCTGTTTTAATTATAAAACATGAATGCATGTGTGAAATTGGATAACTAGAAACCTAGGATGTGGCATGAATCTTAGGATGAGAAGTACTTGCACTGTTTGTATACGCGTTTGAGATTGTAGTCATAAATGAATGGATAGAAATGTTGTTACGACCCGGTTCCCGACTCCCTACGAGATACGAGAATCGGGCCGACTCGACTGATCCCAAGACCCAGTCGTCCAACGAGAAAGTAACCAAAAGAGCAGTAAAATAAACCACATTCACCATGTATATAACTATGATAACACTACACAAGGGGGTGATAATTATGTTAAATATGGCCCATCTTTAGAATAAAAGGCACAACATAAGTAGAATAGGAGCATTGCATGCATCATGTACCAAGATTGCTTATAAACTGCATTAATAGCCATTTGTGTAAGTATTTGTCAAAGCAGGCCTCAAATGAGCAATCGGACCACACGGATGGATTGAGAACGACGAACGGAGTCCAACGGACTCAAGATCGGCCAAATCCGACATCCGAAGCTCCTACAATGGGCCCAAGAAGTTCTGACCGTTGATCTGGAGATCAACGGCCCAGATTGCGCCACATCAGCCCCACCCCCGCGCGCGCCGCGCCTTCAGCCAGCCAGATTCGCGCGCCCGCCCGCGGTCGCCGCGATAAAACGCGGACATGGCGCAACGGTTAGCGCGCACGCCCGCACCCATGCGACGCGGGTTCGAGTTGCGCGGAGTGGAAATTGAAGACAGGCGACGGGCGCGGAGAAATTCGGCCGCCCGATCAGGAGCGAGCGACCGGGATCCTGCCACGCGGCGCGACCACAGCTCACGAGCATCCACACGCGCGCGCACGCCGGGCGGAGATGCACGCGCACACGCTCGCCCGAGGAGCGATCCCAGCGCAGGCGAGGAAGACTCTCAGCCATCCGATCTTTGATCGGACGACTCTCGTTCAGCGGCCGCGGATCCCACGAGGAGAAGAAACGAGGTGGGCGGCTGACCAGCGGCGGAAGGGCTTCACCGACGCTTTTGGAAGCGATTTTAGCGACGCTCTGGATGTCGCTAAAGCCCCTTCTTCTTTTAGGAAGCCCTTAACTCTATTTAAACCCCCTCCAACCACCATTCAAGGCATTCACTCCCCCTTGCAACTACTCCACCCCTCTCTTAGCTAGCTCTAGGCACTCTTGTAATCGCCGGAGACGACGAGCCGCCGACGGAGCCTCCTCCACCGCCGTGGCTGCCTCGTCGCTCTCCACACACATACACACCAACTCTCTCTCTCTCTCTCTTAAGCTTTCTATTACTTTTGTTGAAGCATGTATTTAATGTTGTAAGTTATGAACTACAAGTGCATGTTTAATGAAGTTATTTTCCGTTCAACTGCCATTTTAATTTCTTTTCAAGTTGCATGATCAAAACAAAGAGCTTTCTAACCCTAAACCTTCTCTCTCTATCTCTCTCTCGCCTTTCAAAATCGCATCTTTCTCAAGCAAAACTCCTCACTTTCCGTGACAACAAGTGGTAAGTAAAAATCCGATTTTCACGCCTCCCTGAGACCGACACTCGGACTCACCTCCCTTTACTTATTTTAAAATCGACGTTGCAAGTGCGACTACAACGATACTTCTTAACACACACGCACAAACACACGTCAGTTTTTGGTGCCGTTGCCGGGGAGGCAACGGATTTGTTTTATCACCTCCATTCCACATTCATTCTCACATCGTCTAATGCCCTACTTTCCTTTTTACTTGATGGTTGCAGGAATTCGACGCATGGATGGCGAAGCGGCACATCCCACGACGGTAGCAAGGGAGTAGGCGTCATGAGGACCGATAGTGAGTAGCCCCTCTCTCATTGTTTGCTTGCGTGAAAAAGCTAAAAAATTTTGTAAAAATTGAAAAAAATTGGCGTAGTGTATGATTGCTTAACCCACATCCTTAACACATCACCCCACAAAAAAATGTACACTCTAACATTCTGAATAAATTCTTGGAGTGTTCTTTTCTTGTTCTTGAGTGGTGTTTGCGAAGCCACCATGATTTGACCTGGGCTGCACCACTCAACCCTAAAACTGACTCATCTAATAGAAGCTGCATGATCATTAGGATGGGTACACTAGGGTTTTTAGAGCCTCTACAGAATAAAAAGGAAATCTACTTTCACCGAATTGTGTGCAGAACTTGACATGCCCACCGAAACTTGGTTGAAAACATTAAGACACGTCACCCTAAAAAGTACTAAAGTAAGGATGAAACACTAAAAGTCACCACATCTTAACAAATTCTTGCTTGAAAACCATGTTTTGCTAGAAGCACACACTTTGAAAATGGAAAATTAAGAGGCACCATCCCAATCAACGCCTCATCACATCACCCTAAGCACAAGCACTATACTAGCCCTTTAAAACTGAGTAGACGTGCCCTAGGCAGGACTGAGTTAAGTCTCAAAAGGTGAGGTTTTGTTCGCTAGGCACTTGGTTTTCATTCCCTTGGTAGAATCTGGTGACTAGGCTGCGGGGCAGTGTCAAATGACCGCGGTTGTGGGGTCTATGGAACCGGAGGCGCAAGCCAAAGGAAGAACCTTTCCTGCAATCCCCTCGTAATCAACTTGGCCAGATTAGCCTTGGGAAGGGGAGTCAAGTGCTTATGGACTTAATCACCCTTTGTGAGATTTCTAGGTCTCCTAAGGAATAAACCATAAGGACTAGGCTTGGGTGCTTGATTGAAACACATTTCTCGCATCTATCACCCTCCTCATCCCCTCCTGTTCTTTTTTAGTGTATGCACGGGAGGCGCTCATTGCATCCCGAGTTGTGTGTTTTGGGGCAGGAATCTAGGCGACGTAATTCTGTTGAAAACATGGCTGAACCTAGGGTAGATGAGGCTGAAGATCAACCCCCACCAGACGCTATGGCCATCATCCAAGCTCAAATCAATGCTAACCACCGGCTTCAGCAACAACAAATCCACACCATCATGCAAGCCATACAACAGTTACAGAACCCACAAGAACAACCACCACCACCTTTCCACGACATACCAGGGCAACCATCACTTGATTTATCGCCATTTCAGGACCAGCCAAGACCCCTCTGTGATTTCTATAACCCTTCTGCTATTAGAGTCGAGCCACACCTTAGGATCCCCGAGGGGGGTGATGATTTCGAGCTAAAGCCGAATGTCTTAAGTCTGATCCAGAGCCACTTTCATGGAAGCTCAAATGAGGACCCCTTTCAGCACCTAGAGGATCTCGACCGCATAGCACGAACGGTGAAACCTAGGAACATTAGCCTTGACATTGTTCTAATCAAGATGTTCCCTTTCTCATTAAGAAACAAGGCTTCTCATTGGCTTAGAACCCTAGGTAGACCCATCACCACCTGGGAAGAACTAAGGCATGCATTTTTAAAGAAATTCTTCCCCATAGGAAAGATCAATGCCCTCAAAAGAGCTATCACTACCTTCACACTCTAGGGTGGGGAACAATTTCATGAGGCGTGGGAAAGATTTAATGAACTTTTGAGGAAATGCCTACACCACGAAGTTCCAAGGTGGCAATTGGCCCAAATCTTTTACCACGGTCTAGACAGCAACCTACGGAACTTCGTCGATGCCTTACTCAAGGGAAACTTCCTAAACAAAGACGAGGAGAGCGTGTTTGAGCTCTTTGAGTCTATGAACGAGAATTCGCTCAACAATGCCTCCATGAACCAGTTTAACAGGTCCACTCAACCCCGTGGCGGGATTTATGAGGTGCAAGCAAATTCTGAAATGGTTGACATGGACATCATTGCCGAAAAGTTGGATCGAGTGGAATTGGTGGACAAAAAGATTGATGAGCTATTGAATCAGACCAGGAACCCCTTGCAGACTTTCTCCCTAGCAAAGGGAGCACATAATATTGACCTGGTCCAACCCTTTACCCAACTGAACCTGGAACAACCCCTAACAATGTTCCAGGGAGGGACCTTTGCTCCCTCGACCCTTGATTACTCCCTTCCCTCTTCATCAAAATCGGCTATCCTAGAAGATGTGCAAGCTGTCCAAGGATATGCGAAACCTGACCCTTTTTCCAACACTTACAACACCGGCTGGAGTAACCACCCCAACTTTGGTTGGACAAACCAGAAACCACTGCAATTCCAAAACCAGCCCAGGCCAAACCAGCAGCCACACTTGCCACCCTATCAGCAAGGACCACCAGTTAGACCCCAATATAACCAGAATAGGGCAGCCCCTCCCCCACAAAACCAAATGGATACCCTAATAAAGATGATGGCTGACATGAACCAGAAACATCAAGAGGAAATGGCATTGGTAAAGGGACAGTTAAGCCAACTCTTGGACTGTAAACAACAAGGATCCCTACCTTCCCAACCACAACCGAACCAGCGAAACATAATTAACAGAGGCCCCAATTCGCAAGGGTTCCAAAGCAACCCCGGGCAAGCTCACATGGTCCAGCCAGCCCCGCAAACACCTCCTGGGTTTGGTGCTTCTTCGTCCTCGTCTTCTCAAGGATCAACCCATGGCCCCAATGCCTCTACGAATGTGGTGACCTTGAGAAGCGGCACCAAAACCCAGGATCCCAAATGGCCGACTCTCCCCGAGACTTTACCTGTTGAAATACCCGACTCAGAAGAGGCACCAACCAAGGACCCAGACATGGAACCAATCCACATTCAGACACCCTACCTTGAGGCCTTGGAAACAATCAAGAAAAAGAAGAATACTGTGGAAACTGAGGAGCTGTTGGAAATTTTTAAGCAAGTACAGATTAATATTCCGCTCCTAGAAGCCGTGAAACACATCCCTACTTACGCCAAGTTTTTAAAGGATGCCTATACACCCAAGCGTAAGCCGAGATCTCAAGCACCTAAGAAGGTTGTACTCTTTGAGCTAGCAAGTTCCATGATATCAAGCAACCTTCCACTCAAGCGAACTGACGCAGGAGCGCCCCTGATTTCCTGCAATATCGGGAACATGACGTTTGATAGAGCGCTCCTGGACCTAGGTGCTTCTATCAATTTGATTCCAACCACCCTGTACCACCAATTCGGTTTTGGGGAGCTGACACCAACCCCTGTCACCATCCAGCTGGCTGATAGATCAGTGAAAACCCCGAAGGGGGTTGTAGAGGACGTAATTGTATGGGTCAAGGACTTCTATTTCCCGGTCGAATTTTTGGTGCTCGACATGGAAGTCCCTGAAAAATTACAGAACGCACCCATAATCTTAGCCAGACCTTTCTTAGCTACAGCTAAAGCAAACATTGATTGCGACACGAGATATATGGAAATCGCCTTCGGGGACAGGAAAATGCAATTGGATATCTTCTGGGCGACAAAGTCTTTTGATTGCGATTACATTGAGGAACCTGATCCCGTAGAAACTTTAATCAAGGAATGCCTCACCCTCAGTTTTGTCTCAGACCACCAAACCCGTAGTGACTGTTCTGACCCATCACCATCATTACCCGTGGACCTCTGTAAGGCTAAGTACCATCACATGACACCATTTAAAGAGATCGATGTTGATCAACTCCCGCCCTTTCCCTTCCCATCGACTGTGGTCCCACCTGCACCTGAACTTAAACCATTGCCTGAGAATCTCAAGTACGTCTTCTTGGGACCTGACCAGACCTTCCCCGTGATTATTAATTCTCATCTAACCAAGGATCAAGAACTTAGGTTGATTGCAACTGATGAGAGCCTCATCATGAGCCATAACTAGCTCATTTTGACCCAATAAAGAAGATAAAAGCTCCTACATAACCTAGAAGAAGGCTTAACTGAAGGAACAAGTGCTCTGAGAAGAAAACATGAAATAAAGGATAAAACTGCAATTCTACCATTGCAGTACATAAATGGGATTTCTCAGCGGCAAAACATAGGTCAAATGGTCTAAATGAGATAAAAAGTGGGCTGAGTCAATCAGAAATGGGTTTATGTGCAATCTAGGAATTAAATGACACTTGGTAACCCTAAAATAGACCCACTTAAATTAACAAGGTTCCGGTCATGATAAAAATCAATTAAACCTTCTAAAAATCATGGAAAAATATCCTATAGGGTTTAGAACACTCAATTTGGCCTTTGGAACCCAGGTTGACCTAGATTAGGGTCCTAACACATTAATTGACCTAATTTGAGTTTTTACACAAAATGTCCAGTCAGACGAGGTGAAACCTAAAATTCAACTTCACCATTGGATTCCTTAGGTCCAAATTAGGTTTATACCAAAATTTGGACCCAAGGGGAGGTCATCTTTGTTAGTTCAACTACTCATATATAATATTTTGATGATTTTACAAAATGTAGAAAATGAAATAATAAATAAAGCGTAGCATATTGTTTTCTCTCTATAATAACATATTTGCAGGATTTCAAAAAGCTTTCCAAGACGGGAGATTAAAAGCGTGAAGACGAGTAGCATAAGTATTAGGTCTTAGGCCTTTTTCATGTAAACTTTCAAAGGTTGTAATTTTCATCTTATTTGAGTCTAGAAATATTGTAAAGAGCCCCCAAACATAACCTATAAATAGCTAACTTAGGCTCTCTACACTTAGGATAAATTAGAAACAAAAAACCCAACACTTATACTTTTATCAGACGTCCATTAAAAAGTCCAGACGTCTGATTTTCCATCATAAGACGTCTGACATGTGTATCAGACGTCTAATTTCAAATATTTCTGCCTTTGTTCATCTCCTCATAAACATCAGTCGAAGGACTTCACTTTCAGACGTCGATAACCGTTCACAGACGTCTGATTCTTTACCCAGACGTCCTCATACTAACCGTTAGACTTTTTATCGGCAAAAACAATTTCTAGACGTCTTGACACACTTACAGACGTCTGCCTTTGAACCGTTGGCCATGATTTTCTGTGCGTATCTGTCTACGGCCACATAATCTTTTGGCAGAAGCAGCAAGGAAGAGTATTTAGGTTTCCAGACGTCTGGTAATGTCCTCAGACGTCCGTAACGACGTCTGATCCTCTAAACCTAGAACCCTGTTTGGATCCGATGATAACAGGAACGAATGCACCATTCATTAGACGTCCAGTAAACTAATCAGACGTCTTATGACATAATATCAGACGTCCTTCTTTTGATCCAATAGAGTCCGTTAAGGATGTCCTGCAATATTAGACGACCATAGGAAAAATCAGACGTCCTGTAAGACGTCTGATCTTATAATTAGACGTCTGATGTTGCTGTCAGAATCATCATTGCCCTGATTTTGTGTGGATTTCTTCATAAACTCTTGGGATTTGTCTCCAACGGCTAGAAGAGCTCTCCCAAGTGTTCTTGAAGGTTCCAAACTTGCCTATAAATAGACTACAACTCTTCTTTGGCAATACACACCTCTTGAGATACAATTCCATTAGAAAAATCTCTTGCTCACTACTCTAAGCTCCATCTTGCCCTTGTGCTGTGCTAATACTCTGATCAAAGGGCAAATCCATACTCCCGGCTCGCTCCGTTCTGCAAATCATCAGGGAGTTCTTTTCATGCTTAGTAGATAAGAAAGCAACTAAATTATTGGGGTGCTCTATAGGTGTTATTTTTACTTGTTAATTTCTGTATTTTGGGTATCCGGCCTGTCGGGTCCCCGTCTCTTCATCTTGAAGAGAGAAACCTCCGTTTAGGGATCGGAGGTGGGAATTGTAATTGAGGTACACTACCCTCGTTTAAGTAGTGTGGTTAGTGGATTGATCACCTTGTGATCGAAAATCCTAAGTCAAGAGATTGGCTTAGGTGGTGGTTTTCACCCATCTTGGGTTTCCACCTAAAAATAATTGAGTATATTGTGTGATTGAATTTGTTGTATTACAATACTATATAATTTCACTATTCACCCCCCCTCTAGTGCAATTTCATTTGGTATCAGAGCAGGTCTCGCATTTTCGGCGTTACAAACCGGCGAGGATCTAAACATGGAGGGAAGCTGTTCCACAAGTAGGATTTCCGAGGGGCAGTCCACAACCCGTCCGCCCTACTTTGACGGGAACAACTACAGCTACTGGAAGCTGAGGATGAAGACGTGGCTCCAAGCCACTGAATTCGAGGTATGGGGATGTTGCGAAACCCCATACGAGATCCCGAAGCGACCCCAAGGAGGCTACTCGCAGGTGCAGATTCTAGAGCTCTCACTCAACGCAAAGGCAATGAATGCCTTGTATTGCGCATTGAATCCAAAAGAATTCGAACGAATCCAAGAGTGCACCACCGCCCACGAGATATGGAGGAGGTTGGAAGGCACTCATGAAGATTCCAGCTCGGTGGAAGAAGAAGAAGAAGAAAAAGAAGAAGAAACCTCTTACTTTGGTTTCATGGCTAGAGGAACCAATAGCGACAGTGAAAGCGGAAGCGACTCCGACGACGAGGTAAATTTTGATTTACAAGAAGCTTTTAATGAATTATTCGAGATTAGTAAATCACTAAAAATAGAAAACAAAAGCATGAAGAAGAACCTTAGTTTTCTTAAAAATGAAAATGATAGGTTAGAAAAACAACTTAAGGACATAGAAGCTACTCCTAAGGATGATAACCTATTATTAGATAATCATAACCTAATCAATGAAAAAAATAAATTGATTGAGGAAAATGTTAGTCTAAAATTAGAAATTTCAGATTTAAAGACTAAAATGAACATTATAGAAAAAGAAATTGCATGTCTTAGGGAAAATTCTAACAAATTAATCAATAAAGTAGACAAGTTTTATAGCCCTAAGGTTGAGAAAGGATCTCCATCAAGGAGACCCTCTAACAAATCCGGATCCAAGCTTACTTGGATACCGAAGAAAAATTTGGAATCTTGTTTTGTAGGATTCAGGGATAACTACAATACACAGGACTGGACCTACAAGCTCAAGGCTGGTCAACTCGAATTGGGAGAACCAAGGAGTAGACCAAGGAGGAGAACAAGAAGACCGACAAGACGACGAACAAACGACGGACCCACCGCACGTCGACCACCAGATTGGAGACCAGCGCCGATGCCCGGGCCTCCAAGCTACGGATGGGAGCCCCATCCGATGTGGCATCCACCACCACCATTCGGGCCATTTTATTGGCCATGGTAGGTGAGGTAAAATTCTTAACCCTATCCTTTTTATAAGCATTTAGATAGGGGGAGTTAAAAATGATGAGCTTATTGTCAATTTTTAAGGGGGAGATACAAGTTAGCTAAATTTCCTTTAGTAAGGGGGAGAAAAATAATAACTATCTTGTTGTTATAAAAAGGGGGAGGACATTACCTTTGTTAAAATAAATAGAAGAGCATGTTTTAAGGGGGAGTAATAGAAAATTTAAAATCAATCAAACCTTTTTGATAATGTCAAAAAGGGGGAGGATTTTTATGCATTATTATTTACGGTTTTGTCATCATCAAAAAGGGGGAGATTGTTGGTGCTAGAGCACCACAATCATTTGTTTTGATGATAACAAAACACGTGTTATTTAACATTTGCAATTTGAGTCCTAGATTTCAGGTCAATTGCAAATGAAGACGTGTTTAGACGGAACTCGAGCTCGCATCCAGGACGGATTGGAGGAGCTTGACGGAAAACAGAGGAGGTTCGCGTGGAGCGACAGATTGAAGATAGAAGACAAGAAGAATAGGATAGATTCTTTTTAATCCTTTCATGTACTTTTATCTTTATTTTTCTTGCTCTTTATTTTCCTTAGAAAATTATGTTAAAGAGCCTCAAAGTACCCTAACAGTAGTCCTAGGAACACCGGCACAACCCTAGGATACTTAGGTTTTCTGTAGAACACTTAGAAAACCAATATAGGGTTAAAACAGACTTCCCAGACGTCTAATTCACAAATCAGACGTCTGATAAAGAATTTTAAGACGTCTGACTGTTGTTTAAGACGTCTGATAACTGTTAGGCTGGACATAGTTAGTTCTGTCTGATGAATTCAGACGTCCAGACCTTAGACCAGACGTCTTAGGAGACGTCTGATGACTTTGCCAGACGTCCAATCAGTGGACCGTTGGCTGGCTTAGAAAACACTGAAGATTATGACCGTTAGAGCCTTATCAGACGTCCATAGGACCTTACAGACGTCTGATAAATGACCGTTTTGCCTCGGCTGACCCAAAATCTCTTCTCAGAGATTTTCTAGCCGTTGCAACGTTTGGAAATCAATTCCCACCGTAAAAGTAGGTTTCCAGACGTCCATACTTAGTTCCAGACGTCTTGTATGTCGTCTGATGGACTTGCACAAAAACCCTGTTTAGATCTGATTCAAGTCAGGGAGAAACCCGCATAGAATCAGACGTCTGACCTTGGAATCAGACGTCTTAAAGTGGCCTTCCAGACGTCTGATGCAAGAGTTAGACGTCTGATAACCCTGTCAAATGCAATCATTGTCCTGATTTCGGCCTGATTCTCTTGGGCTTTGCACCCAACGGCTATGGAAGCTTTTCCAAGACTTCCAAAGCCTTCCTAAGGCCTCTATAAATAGAGGGGATTCTTTGCAACATAAAAACACAAGACATACACACCTAGAGAGACATATACACACTAAGAAACACACCAAGATACACTTTCAAACCTTTTGTGTCCAAAGAAAAGACTCTCTTGCTCTCCAAGCTCAAACTCCATTCTCTTGAGAGCATCAAGCGTTGCGCACCCGCTCTCCCGGCGTTGTTAACGAGAGCGACGTAGCGCCATCGCGTGGCACACGCACCGCGTCATCGTCGACGCACTCCTTGCAAAGGGGAGTTTCCTATTTCCTATAGAAGCTAGGTTTAATTACTTTGTTGGCTCTATAGGACTATTGTTTCTTTTATCTTTGTCTTTTGGTTGGGTATTCGCTTTGCGAATTCCCGTCTCCTTCGTGGGACAAAATCCTTCTCGTGGAGAGAAGGGGTTGAGGAACGCTACCCTCGTACTTGTAGCGTGGTTGTATTGAGGTTGAATCACCCTCGTTCAAAGTGATTCGGTTAGTGGATTTGATCAACTAGGTTGATCGGAAAATCCTAACTCGAGAGGGTTAGGTGGTGGTTTTCACCCGGTTTGGGTTTCCACCTAAAAATACCTGTGTACATTTTGTGATTGCTTATTTTTGTGAGATTGTTTATATATTTTCAATTCCGCATTTTTTTCGTCACGCTGATCTCACTCCTCCTAGTACAAGGGTACAATGATTTCTCCATTTGGGAGAAATGCGAATCCGCATACGTCATTCCCGAGAAACCAGAAACTGGTTACACAGTGGAGCAAATCCATCACCTTGGACTGAATGCCAAGGCAATGAACTCACTCTACTGCGCTCTCAGCTCGGAGGAATTCAACCGCATCAGCCAATGCGAAACCGCCCACGAGATCTGGAGAACCTTGGAGGTTACTCACGAAGGTACATCTAAAGTTAAATCCTCAAAGATAAACTTGTTATCGCAGGAATTCGAAGCTTTCTCTATGAAGGAGAATGAAAGACTTGGGGACATGTACACCCGATTCAAGTTAATCGTGAATAACCTCAAGTCTTTAGGAAAGACATTTATAAAGGGGGAGCTTCAAGGGAAGCTCCTTCGCTCCCTTGGACCTGAGTGGGAGCAAAAGGTAACGGCAATAGAAGAAGCCAACCAAGTAGAGGATCTAGACATGGAAAATCTACTTGGGAATCTCATGGCTTACGAATCAAAAATGGAGCAAAAGAAGAAATCAATCTCATCGGAGCCAAAGAAGAAGACCTTAGCCTTCAAAGCGACTTCGGATGATGAGGTAAGTACCGATGACGAAGAATTTATTTTATTAGCTAAAAAGTTTAAAAAGTTTCTCAGAAATAGAAGAGAGATCAAGGGAAGGAAAAGAGAAGAAGATCCTCTAATTTGCTATAATTACAAAAAGAGAGGTCACATAAGGAAAGATTGTCCCTTACTCAAAAGGGATGATGAGAAGAAACCCAAGAAGCCTTCTGACTACAAGAAGATCTCCAAACCGAAAGGATTCAAGAAGAAGGCATTTCAAGCAACGTGGGATGACTCCACCTCCGAAGAAGAAGAGGAGGAGGAAACAAATGAAGAAACGGCATGCTTGGGACTAATGGCAACAAATGATGGTTCCGAGTCTGAATCTGAGGAACCTGAGGTAAACCCCTACTCTTTGGATGAATTACAAGATGCCTTTGATTCATTATATATAGATCTTAAGAAAACTAAAACCCAAAGCAAGGCTTTAAAAGAAGAAAAGTTAGAAAATAAGAGATTAATCAATGATCTTGAAGAAAAGAATCTAATTCTTACAAAAGAAACCACTGCTTTAAATATGCAAATAAGAAATCTAATGATTGAGAAAGAGTCATTAACAAATGATTTATATACAGCAATGAGTGAACAAAAATTTTTAGATAGAGAAGAATTACTCGACAAAATCCATGTGCTTGAAAAATCAAACTCTTTTAAAAAGGATGAAAATGGCTTACTTAGAGTAGAGATTAGGGCATTAGAAGATAAACTAGATATAATGAAAATAGAGATAAATCATCTCAAAGAAAAGTCAAACCAACTTCTTGAGGACCTAGCCAAATTTACAAAGGGGAAAGATAACTTGGACAAACTCATTGCCCATCAAAAACCTTCCTCAAGTAAATTTGGATTAGGCTTTTATGAGCCTAGTCAAAGTGAGCCGAAAAAGGACCCTCCTCTAAAGGAGAACACTAACAAATACGGATCCACTTTACAATGGATACCGAAAAGACAACTCTCACTTTGTTTTGTAGGGATGAAAGGACATCATAATGTCAAAAATTGGATATACAAAATGAAGGATGGACGACTCAAATTAGAAAGACCTATAGAAACACCAAGTCACCATCGAAGATCTTTTGTAGGAGGAAGAAGGTCTACAAGGAGGAAGACAAGGAGACCACCACCACCAAGGAGGCCGATGGGTGATGGACTCCGGATGCTCCAAACATATGACAGGAGACAAGCGCCTATTTTTGGACCTCCAACCTACGGATGGAGGAACAGTTACATTTGGCAACAACCACAAGGGCCATATTATTGGCCTTGGTAAAATAGAAAGTTTTCAGAAATTATGCAGGAAGAATTCGAAATGAGTTTGATGGGTGAACTCAAGTTTTTCTTGGGCTTGCAAATCACTCAGCTCGAAATTGGAACCTTTGTGTGTCAATCTAAATACACAAAGGAGATGTTGAAGAGATTTGATATGAACAAAAGTAAAGGGAAGAACACTCCTATGAGTGTCACAACTTCCTTAGACTTGGACGAATCAGGTACGCCCATAGATCAAAAGCTCTATCGTAGCATGATTGGATCTTTACTGTATTTAACTTCCAGTAGACCTGATATTTTGTTTAGTACCTGCTTATGCGCTAGGTTTCAATCAAATCCTAAACAATCACACCTAAATGCTGTAAAACGAATATTTAGATATTTAGTTGACACATCTGATTATGGCTTATTCTACCCTAGGAGTCCACAATTCAACTTAGTTACATATAGCGATGCGGACTACGCAGGTAGCCGCACTGATAGGAAGAGTACTAGTGGGACGTGCCAATTCTTAGGCGAATCACTAGTCTCTTGGTTCTCAAAGAAACAATCTAGTGTAACTTTATCAACTACAGAAGCTGAATACATAGCCGCTGCACTAGCATGTTCCCAAGTGCTTTGGATGAAAAATACTTTGAAGGATTTTAACTTGATATTTAATAACATAAAAATATTATGTGACAATATTAGTGCTATCAACCTCTCGAAAAATCCCGTACATCACTCTCGCACAAAACATATTGATGTTCGACATCACTTCCTAAGAGACAATGTACTTAAGGGAGAAATCGAAGTTGAATTTATTTGTACTGAACTGCAATTAGCTGATATTTTCACTAAACCTTTGAATTATGATCGCTTTAATTATATACGTAGGAAACTAGGCATATGTAAGCTAAATGATATTTGAAGAATTTAGTGATTTAATGGAACCTCTTTTGTCATGAGCATAGATTGAACCTTGATTTCACTAAGCCTTCATTCAAACATCCAAATGCACACTCTGTCCAATCTCAGATGTCTGATTAAATAATCAGACGTCTTATACATTAAAATTCGTCGTCTAAACATCTGGGACAGACGACGATTTTATATAACAAAACAGTCATATCAGACGTCTGGTACAGCACACAGACGTCTGAAATGTCGTCCAAATGTGTTGACAGACGTCTATCTCAGAGACAGTACATGTACTGCCTGTCGGACGTCTGAATATGTGGTTAGACGTCGTAGGGATCGTCTGACAGGAAAAGCGGACGACCCTGTAACTTTAAACGAAAATCCAGGAAGGTCTGTCTGCAGAAATCGGACGTCTAATATTAAATTTAGACGTCTTCATTGTCGTCTGAGTAAGAAATCAGACGACAACCTGGAGAATAAATCTTTTTGCTGGGGAGGATTCCTGCAGAAATCAGACGTCTATATTAGAATTAGTCGTCTGATTATTCGTCTGATGAATAAAACAGACGTCGCCTTGAAATGGGCTAAAATCCCTCTGGCAAATCCCGACGTCTGACATCGTTGACAGACGTTTGATCGGGGAAAAATCTGCGCGTCGCGGCTTTTCTCTGGACGGTTTGAAATGCAAATCTCCCCAACTTCAGGGGGAGACTTGCTCCGTGACCATGGGATATAAGATCCCCTTCGCAAAGGTCCCACTCTCCCGTCCAAAATCCCTACCCCACACAAGATCTGCGCGCCGCTCTCCCTCACACCCGACGGCCCACAGCAGCAGTTGGCGAAGTTCTGCTCGCAGCCAGACGACCGTCGCGCCTCTTCGACGACTGACGGAACTGCTGCTCCTCTGCGCGCATCCTCCCTGCCTCTCGACCGCGCATTTGGAGGCTTCCCTCCTCCCGTGGGTATATCCTCTCCACTCCTAGGGCGCCTCCATGATCTTTTACCCACGACCTTGCAGCATCCTGTAGCATCTAGTTCTCCTTCTTGATTCACTTGACCTACATGTGCATTTCATATCATTATCAGCCTTAGAACCCTAACCCTCGGTCAAGAAAACCCTGTTAGCCCTAGCTGCATCTTCCATGGCAAGGGTATTACCTCATGAGGATCAAGCCGACATTTTAGTGGCTTGCATCCAAAGGTATATTGCCACAACTACATGGCAGGTTGTATTGCCTCAAGGCATACTGCCACATATTTTTTCATGATGATTGCAGTGTTTGAAACTATGTTTTGGGTGAATGTTGTTTGGTTGAATGGTTGTTTCTTTTTTTGCAGGTATTCTATCCTCAACGCACCACTCATTTTTTTTTCTAAACCTAACCACCCATTCCACCAAATATGCCTCCCCGTAGGAAGCAAGTTGAGGGATCTTCCAGTTCCTCTTCCACTTATTTGGCAGATCAATTGCAGGGTGACATCGCTAGGCAGCGATTTCGTCGTTTCGCGAATGCCAAAGTTAAATGCCCTCGTTTTATTGTTTGGAATGATTTTGCCCATTTGAACCTTCGGGAACACTTCCAAACTCTCCATCTTTTCCAATATTTTGACCGTCAATTCCACTCCGGCATTGGAACTCTTGGTGTGTTCCCTGATCTTTGCCGTCTCTTTTATGCCAACATCGTTGAGGACTACAGCAACGATGAACTTGAACTCCATACCCGCCTATTTGGTCGTGAAATACACATCACATCCGAAACTATCTCTGACCTTCTAGCCATCCCCAATGAGGGAAATGATTTCAATGACATTCTGAGGCAATACGACCCAGAAATCATCAATCAAGAGTTAGTTCTCCCGGAAAAATATGTTGAAAACCTTGGCACTCTACCGTGCAAAAATCTCAAACCCCTTCCACGTCTACTCTCTCTCATTTTTGGGTGGGACCTCCTAAACAAATCAGGAGGTTTTGATTACATCTCACGCCAACACAAGGCTCTCCTTTTTGCGGCCGTTCGTCATATTCCTTTCAATTATTGCCGCCTCATTGTTCGCGTCATGAATGAGGACCATGGGGCATCACTTCCGTTTGGGTCTATTCTATCCAAAATCTTTTCATCCCATCGGATTTCCATAACTGACCAAGCAGTTGACAAGAAAATTGAGCCTTACAACCGGGCCACAGCCGCCAAGATGCATATACTTAGAGAACATCTTGAGCCCGCCGACGAACCCATGGAAGAAGAGCCCCTTCCACCCTTTCCAGACTTCCATGAACCACGGCCCCTTCAAATAGAAGCTCCCCGCTCGAGCTTTGATGAAGCATGGGATCCAGCCACAGATTCCCTCTCCTCCGGCATCTCCCTCCTGCTGCGTCGAACCGGCGAGATGTACACCTACATGGGAAGCATGCGCCGCGACATCGACGAACTTAGATCAGATGTTCAAAATTTGCAGATAGGACAAGGACCCGCTCGTCGCCGCCGCCGCCAAGATCAAGAAGAATAGTTTTAGTGCTTCTATTTTTCTGTCTTTTATTCTAAGTTTGTATTAAGAGGCCTTGACCCTGTACTTAATATTTTTGGGAACAAATAGCTAGTCCATGCTTAAATATTTCTATTCAATTTTCCTTAATGCCTTGTCATCTTTTAAACATGCAATTTTATTCATGCACTCTACTTTGTAGATATCACTCTTGTAGTTTGGATTTTGACTCCCTTTAAACAACCCTTCATGATGATATTCAAAAAGGGGGAGAAGAATGTAGGTAAGAAATTAAGGAATAATATAAAAACAACCCTCTTAAATAGATAAAGGCTATCAAGTACAACCTTTAGGGGGAGGAAAGAGGAACCTACAGCTATATTTTGAAAATCATCAAAAAGGGGGAGATTGTTAGTTCAACTACTCATATATAATATTTTGATGATTTTACAAAATGTAGAAAATGAAATAATAAATAAAGCGTAGCATATTGTTTTCTCTCTATAATAACATATTTGCAGGATTTCAAAAAGCTTTCCAAGACGGGAGATTAAAAGCGTGAAGACGAGTAGCATAAGTATTAGGTCTTAGGCTTTTTTCATGTAAACTTTCAAAGGTTGTAATTTTCATCTTATTTGAGTCTAGAAATATTGTAAAGAGCCCCCAAACATAACCTATAAATAGCTAACTTAGGCTCTCTACACTTAGGATAAATTAGAAACAAAAAACCCAACACTTATACTTTTATCAGACGTCCATTAAAAAGTCCAGACGTCTGATTTTCCATCATAAGACGTCTGACATGTGTATCAGACGTCTAATTTCAAATATTTCTGCCTTTGTTCATCTCCTCATAAACATCAGTCGAAGGACTTCACTTTCAGACGTCGATAACCGTTCACAGACGTCTGATTCTTTACCCAGACGTCCTCATACTAACCGTTAGACTTTTTATCGGCAAAAACAATTTCTAGACGTCTTGACACACTTACAGACGTCTGCCTTTGAACCGTTGGCCATGATTTTCTGTGCGTATCTGTCTACGGCCACATAATCTTTTGGCAGAAGCAGCAAGGAAGAGTATTTAGGTTTCCAGACGTCTGGTAATGTCCTCAGACGTCCGTAACGACGTCTGATCCTCTAAACCTAGAACCCTGTTTGGATCCGATGATAACAGGAACGAATGCACCATTCATTAGACGTCCAGTAAACTAATCAGACGTCTTATGACATAATATCAGACGTCCTTCTTTTGATCCAATAGAGTCCGTTAAGGATGTCCTGCAATATTAGACGACCATAGGAAAAATCAGACGTCCTGTAAGACGTCTGATCTTATAATTAGACGTCTGATGTTGCTGTCAGAATCATCATTGCCCTGATTTTGTGTGGATTTCTTCATAAACTCTTGGGATTTGTCTCCAACGGCTAGAAGAGCTCTCCCAAGTGTTCTTGAAGGTTCCAAACTTGCCTATAAATAGACTACAACTCTTCTTTGGCAATACACACCTCTTGAGATACAATTCCATTAGAAAAATCTCTTGCTCACTACTCTAAGCTCCATCTTGCCCTTGTGCTGTGCTAATACTCTGATCAAAGGGCAAATCCATACTCCCGGCTCGCTCCGTTCTGCAAATCATCAGGGAGTTCTTTTCATGCTTAGTAGATAAGAAAGCAACTAAATTATTGGGGTGCTCTATAGGTGTTATTTTTACTTGTTAATTTCTGTATTTTGGGTATCCGGCCTGTCGGGTCCCCGTCTCTTCATCTTGAAGAGAGAAACCTCCGTTTAGGGATCGGAGGTGGGAATTGTAATTGAGGTACACTACCCTCGTTTAAGTAGTGTGGTTAGTGGATTGATCACCTTGTGATAGAAAATCCTAAGTCAAGAAATTGGCTTAGGTGGTGGTTTTCACCCATCTTGGGTTTCCACCTAAAAATAATTGAGTATATTGTGTGATTGAATTTGTTGTATTACAATACTATATAATTTCACTATTCACCCCCCCTCTAGTGCAATTTCAATCTTGACCTACTTTGCAATTTAGTACACCCAAATCACAATTTAGTCCCTATCTTTTGAATATCTTTGCAGAGAGCCCCCTAAGTTCTTCGCCCCCTTTGCAAACCGATCCTGCCGCCATTGTTAGGGCAGAACCAAGCTCCGGCGAGGATTAGAGAGAGATTACTTTCTGATTCCTCAGAGATTCCCTCCCAGAAATGGAAGGGAGATTCCCTGAGGAATTCCCTTCCTTCTAAAGCCAATTATAATCTCTGGTGTGAACCCAATCTCTCGTGCAAACGCACGAGAGATTTGGGTATCTTAACCTCTTTCCATCTCCGACGACCGACCTCAGGCAATGGTGTTCCCTCCACGCCCTGAACGACTGGCCCAGTGCCTATATAAGAACCCACACCTCCGACCGCTCATCTTCAGCTTGATTTGGCCGAGTTTCTACCTCCAATTCATCTCCTCCTGCCCGGCCAAAGTTCCCAGCAAGCTCCGGCGAGCCCCCCTCCCCTCCCTCTTCGCTCTGCCACAAAACGAGTGGCAGAGTTATCTTCCTGATTCTCCTCCGCGTCGCGCAATACCCGCGCACGCCGCCTTAGCCCTGTCGTCGCCGCCATTCTTCCTCCACTGGGCATCTTCTTCTCCGGCGACAGCAGGTACGGCTGCTCGCCTCTCCGTCCCCTTCGTCCCCGCAATTAGGTTAGAATTACTCCATATCTTCCCCTCTCTCTTTTCCCCCTGTTATTTCATTTAATCGACCCTCGACCGACGTTGACCACGCTCATCTTCCTTGCCTCCGACCGACCTCCGGCAAGCCGCTTCCACCACTCCGCCCCTCCACACGGCTCGCCGACCAACTCAAAAGCTCCGCCTCACCACCAGGAACACTTTCCACCCCTCCACTGCCACTCCGCACCTCCACAGTAGTCCCCTGAACAACCGCACACTTCCGGCCACAGCTTGACCTAGGCACGCATGCCTAGGCCGACCTGCGGCCTGCAGCACCGTCCACCGCCTTTGCCATGCCACGGCGAAGGTGTCCAGCTAGTCTGATTGGGCCAATAGGCCATGTTTGTGTCTGACAGTGTCGACGCTCCTGCCGCCATGGACGACATTTGAACAAGCTCTGTAGCAGCTCCAGATGCCAGGGCTCCCAGGTTGCAGGCGCAGCAGGTTCACGCGAGTGTTGCGAAGCAGCTGAGTCTAGCCAGGGGCGTTGAGAAGCCAGCAGCTGTGGGGATGGCACGCAAGTCTGCGGGCGCGCGCGAAAGCAGGACTGCCAGATAGTCCCACATCGTGGAATCGCAAAACACCGGTAGAGTATAAATTATTTTTGTGTTTTAAGCTTAACGCCTCCGAGAGCACAGGGTGAGGTCCCTCATTGCCCTCACGCCCGCCTCATCCGCGGCTTGACCTCGCGGATCTGGCGGCATCCGACCCGACCCTATCCTTAAGCACTCCTCGCGCATCACCCACCTGCAGGTGCGCCTGGTCCCGGGTGCGAATCCAACCCGATTACCCGTATGGCTCTGGGAGAGCGTCCATGAGTGAACTGCTTAGAGAGAGAGACGCGCGGGTAGAGGGAAAAGGGTAGGTTTTGCTCTATGTAGGCACAGGCTAAACGTTGAGGAAGAAAGACTTGGCCGCAAGAAGAAGAGAAGAAAGAAGAGCAAGGCAGAGGCAAGACAGAAGACGAAGAAGAAAAAGAGACTACAGAAGAAGAAAGCAAAAGAAAAAGGGAAAATACTTTTAAGACGTCTGATCGCCAGATCAGACGTCCAATTTCATTTTTTTTTGTCCTAATTACTTTTAAGCGCATACATTCATATTTGAATTGACATTTTGAGTAAATTAGAGTGTTCAATTACATTTTTATTAGTAGTAAATTCCATTTGCTCCCTGTGTTCGACCTCGGATACTCCGATTTTCGAGTAATAAAATTCTCTATTTGTTTGAACGCTTTGTCGGCTATACTACAACGTCATATTCTCCTTTAAAATCGCACAAAGCGACGCGAATAGCGACCCTTTCAGAACATCGGGCCACCATTAGTTGGACCATTTCGGATTTAAGAGGAATTAGCCCCACCTATTGCACCCACAGGATTTACCTGGAAGACGGGGCCCGACCTTCCCGCCAGATGTAGAGACGTTTAAACCCAAACATGCGCGAGGTCGTTAAAAAAGAAATTATCAAGTGGCTTGACGCCGACATCATCTACCCTATCTCCGATAGCCCCTGGGTGAGCCCTACTCAAGTGGTTCCAAAGAAAGCTGGGCTCACCGTTGTCACCAATGATCATGACGAATCCATCCCCACCCGCACCACCACCGCATGGCGGGTGTGTATTGATTATAGGAAGCTTAATGAAGCCACTAAGAAGGACCACTTCCCCTTGCCATTCATCGACCAAATCCTTGAAAGATTGGCAGGGCCGAAGTATTTTTGCTTCCTAGATGGATATTTAGGATATAACCAAGTCGCAATTGCTCCGGAAGATCAGGAAAAGACCACATTCACCTGCCCGTATGGCACGTTTGCATTCCGTCGAATGCCGTTCGGGTTATGCAACGCACCTGCGACCTTCCAGCATTGCATGCTAGCCATTTTTTCAGAAATGGTGGGTGAATACTTAGAGATCTTTATGGATGATTTCTCTGTGTTCGGGAATTCATTAGACCATTGCTTGAGCAACTTGGAGAAAATCCTGAAACGATGTATCGAGATTAACTTGGTGTTAAGTTGGGAAAATAGCTATTTCATGGTTCAAGAAGGAATTGTCCTCGGTCACATCATTTCGCATAGGGGCATCGAGGTAGATCGAGCTAAGGTTGATTTAATTTCCAAACTTCCTCCACCTAGTTCGGTCCGGCAGATTCGCTCCTTCCTAGGACATGTTGGCTTCTACCAAAGGTTCATCAAAGACTTTTCCAAGCTTTCCAAACCCTTGACCGTCCTTCTAGCCAACGACGCTATATTCCACATGTCTCCTGATTGCATCCAGGCTTATCACACCCTCCAGGACTTAGTCTCCACCGCACCTGTACTTCAACCCCCAGACTGGTCCCAGGACTTTGAGATTATGTGTGATGCATCAGATTTTGCCATAGGCGCTGTTCTGGGACAAAGGCAAGACAAGAAGCCCGTGGTGATCTACTACGCGAGCAAAACATTGGACGAGGCCCAACGTAATTATACGGTCACAGAGAAAGAGTTGCTCGCTGTAGTCTTTGGACTTGAAAAATTCCGATAATACTTGCTGGGATCCCACGTGACTATTTACACTAACCATTCAGCCATCCGGCACTTGTTGGCCAAAAAGGACGCAAAGCCCAGGCTCATCAGATGGATCCTGCTTTTGCAGGAATTTGACCTGGAAATCCGAGACAAGGCCGGATCGAAAAATGTGGTGGCTGACCACCTGTCGAGACTTCATCCAGACCACATTGGACCCTCCCTACCTCTATCTGACACCTTCCCTGATGAACACATCCTAGCCGTGCAAGACAAGAAAATGCCATGGTATGCTGACTACGTCAATTACCTGGTTGTAGGACAAACCCCGCACATCTGGTCTAGACAGCAACGGGACAGGTTCTTGGCTGAGGCCAAGCACTATTTCTGGGATGATCCCATGCTATTTTGCCTCTGTGCTGATCAGATCATCAGGAGGTGCATCCCCGAAGACGAAGTTCAGAGTGTACTTTCCTTTTGTCATGACCAAGCGTGTGGCGGCCACTTCTCTGGAAAGAAAACTGCTACAAAAGTTTTGTAGTCTGGATTTTACTGACCGTCCCTATTTAAGGATGCACACATCTTTGCCAAGACTTGCTCACATTGCCAGACGCTGGGGACCATGACCAAGAAAGATATGATGCCCCTTTAGCCCATTTTGATTGTCGAAATCTTCGACGTTTGGGGTATCGATTTTATGGGCTCCTTTCCACCATCCAATGGCTTCGAGTACATCCTGGTCTCGGTAGACTATGTTTCCAAATGGATTGAAGCCGTCGCCACCCGACGATGCAATCACAGGACTCTCATGGACTTTGTGAAGAAGAACATCTTTTCCCAGTTTGGAATACCCAAGGCTATGATAAGTGATGGTGGAAGCCATTTTATCCATTCCCAATTCCGTGCCCTACTTAGAAAATACGGGGTAAACCACTGCATTGCCACCCCGTATCATCCACAAACAAATGGGCAGACTGAGGTCTCAAATAGACAAATCAAGAACATTTTACAGAAGACTATGAAACCTGACAGGAAAGACTGATCCACACGACTTGATGATGCCCTGTGGGCATACAGGACTGCTTTCAAGACCCCGATAGGCATGTCACCTTATCGCCTGGTCTTTGGCAAGGCCTGCCATCTTCCTGTCGAATTAGAACATCGAGCTTACTGGGCTATCAAGCAATGTAACATGGATCCCCAGTCGGCCGGTGCGCAGAGGACGCTTCAATTATCTGAGCTCGAAGAAATCCGTCGGGACGCCTTTGACAATAGTCGACTGTATAAGGAGAAAATGAAAGCCGTCCACGACCGACTCATTCATAGAAAAACCTTTGAGCCTAACCAGCAAGTTTGGCTGTTTGATGCACGCCTGAAACTCTTCCCAGGGAAACTCAGGTCTAAATGGACAGGACCATTTTGGGTGGTTAAGCCCTATTCTAATGGAGCGGTTGAAATCGCTGATCTTAACACTGGGCACACTTTTACAGTTAATGGTCAAAGATTGAAGCATTTCCTGGCCCAGGTACCCCCTAAGGAAAGTGTCACCCTCGTTGAGGGCTGACACCGAGCACCGCCCAGCTGGAGGCATTAAACTCAGCGCTTCCTGGGAGGCAACCCAGAGGATTCAGACTAATCTGGTAGTTTACGTCACTCAGGTACTATCTTTTTGAACCCTTTTGCATCCATGAATCTGCCAATGAGGACATTGTCCAACTTAAGCATGGGGGGGTGGTAAATTGCATAATCCTGAGCTCAATTAATCAGTCTGAATGAATAAATTAATTTAAAAAAAATTGAATTTAGGAAGAAAACTTAGGCATTAGAAACTTGTTAATAGTGGGAAATAATACAAAAAGAACTTAAACACTTAGACTTTTCAGGCCTTCAGGCTTAATCAGCCCTGGTGTCCGTTAAAATATGGATTTAGCGGCGAATCCTTGCAACCTTAAGCTATTCTAATCCACCTACTAAATAAGGTAATAAGGATACGACTTATCAATTCACCCTCTAACTCAGGAAAACTTTGAGTCTAAGCATCTACACACATTTTTGCACAGACTCACTTCTCGGAGATTTTGACAGAAATTGGGTAGCTAATAAACTCTCTAGGGTGATATGGCTGGCAAGTTGTCGTGGGTAACAGCCCATTGGCAGGTTGTCCAGAACCCAGCCACAGGTCATTTCCTTTTTTTCGTTGCCTCTAGGTACATTTGAGATCAGGGAAGCCACCTACGAAAAAAAAAAAAGAAAAAGGAAGAGGAAAAGAAAATAAACCACACTTTACCGCACAAGTATGGCTGGCAAGTGATCGTGGGTAACAGCCCATTGGTCGGTTGTCCAGAGTCCAGCTCAATAATTGCACCAAAAAAGACCAAAACACCTAAGGAAGAAGCGGGGAAGTAGTACAAGCCCGGGAGATATACACTGGAAAAATCCTTGTGTTGACCCTAATTAAAACAAACGTAGGGAGAAAGCTACCAATCGAACAAATACACCTTCAAGCAAAAATTTATTTTCTTTTCCGGTCACCTAGAGGCGTAGAAATTTAAAGTCTGTCTCAATTACCGTTAAGTAAGTCTATCACAACATTCACACCAAGATGCTTAGCATTTAGGGTTTTGACCGAGTTTTGGGTGGGTTGGATAGTCGTAAAAAGTTGCCAACCCACACTGAATTCCGAAAAAAATTCTAAAAAATATATATATACGTATACATATGTATAGTTATATTAAAGCAAGGATTGGGGCGATTCATACTTTGGTAGACACCCGGGTGCTGCTTAGTCTCTGTAGATTAAGATCTTCGTATATTTCCTCTTATTGACAAGTAACGAAGTGCCTAAGCAATTACTTCTTGAATTCTGTAAGGAAATAAAGTCTAGAATAAACCTTGCTAGGGACAAGCAAGGAGTAAGCATGGGGGTATGATAACACTACACAAGGGGGTGATAATTATGTTGAATATGGCCCATCTTTAGAATAAAAGGCACAACATAAGTAGAATAGGAGCATTGCATGCATCATGTACCAAGATTGCTTATAAACTGCATTAATGGTCATTTGTGTAAGCATTTGTCAAAGCAGGCCTCAGATGAGCAATCGGACCGCACGGATGGATTCAGAACGATGAACGGAGTCCAACGGACTCAAGATCGGCCAAATCCGACATCCGGAGCTCCTACAATGGGCCCAAGAAGTTATGACCGTTGATCTGGAGATCAACGGCCCAGATTGAGCCACGTCAGCCCCACCCCCACGTGCGCCGCGCCTTCAGCCAGCCAAGATCAAATCTTGGCCGTCGATCGTCGATCAAACGGCCGAGATTCGCGCGCACGCCCACGGTCGCTGCAACAAAGCGCGGGCGTGGCGCAACGGTTAGCGCGCACGCCCGCACCCACGCGACGCGGGTTCGAGCCGCGTGGAGTGGGAATTGAAGACGGGCGACGAGCACGGAGAAATTTGGTTGCCCGATTAGCATCGGGCGGCCAGGATCTTGCCACGCGGCGCGACCGTAGCTCACGAGCATCCACACGCGCGCCCGAGGCGCGATCCCAGCGCAGGCGAGGAAGACTCTCAACCATCCGATCTTTGATCGGATGGCTCTCGTTCAGCGACCGCGGATCGCACAAGGAGAAGAAACGAGGCGGGTGACTGACCAGCGGCGGGAGGGCTTCACCGACGCTTTTGGAAGCGCTTTTAGCGACGCTCTGGATGTCGCTAAAGCCCCTTCTTCTTTTAGGAAGCCCTTAACTCTATTTAAACCCCCTCCAACCACCATTCAAGGCATTCACTCCCCCTTGCAACTACTCCACCCCTCTCTTAGCTAGCTCTAAGCACTCTTGTAATCGCCAGAGACGTCGACCCGTCGACGGAGCCTCCTCCACTGCCGTGGCTGCCTCGTCGCTCTCCACACACACACACTCTCTCTCTCTCTTTCAAGCTTTCTATTACTTTTGTTGAAGCATGTATTTAATGTTGTAAGTTATGAACTACAAGTGCATGTTTAATGAAGTTATTTTCCGTTCAACTGCCATTTTAATTTCTGTTCAAGTTGCATGATCAAAACAAAGAGCTTTCTAACCCTAAACCTTCTCTCTCTATCTCTCTCTTTCGCTTTTCAAAACCGCATCTTTCGCAAGCAAAACTTCGCACTTTCCGTGACAACAAGTGGTGCGTAAAAATCTGATTTTCACGCCTCCCTGAGACCGACACTCGGACTCACCTCCGTTTACTTATTTTAAAATCGACGTTGCAAGTGCGATTATAACGACACTCCTTAACACACACGCAAACTAGCAGTAACAAAATACAGCAGTAAAGAAAAGAAATACTACAGTATACACCACCACAACAGTAAAGAAATAAACATGTACATAAACATGAAGCTCACAATGAAAAGTGTACAGAGGTAATGGAAACTACTCACAACAACAGAAAGAAAGTACAGTGGGTACTACACAAGTAACACTATTGGGCTCTACTAGGCCCAGAGCCCTCTGCAGCTGCCGACTCAGGCTGCTCAACACTTGGTCCTGAAAAGGTAACAAAGGTGACAGGTCAGCGAAACGCTGAGTAGAGTGGCAACTAAAAGCTAAGAAATAGTAAGGTAGACAGTAGCTGTTATATTTTTAATTTCTTTCTTTATATTTTCCGTTTACTCATTATCAAATTATCCCTCAGATTCTTCTTTTGAACTTGAATGTTCCTCGTGGGAACGATCTTGATTGCAGTCTTTTCCGAAAAGTAGAAGTAGCACGTGGTGCTCTCCTGGTCAGGAGAGTCCCCCGTGGTGGTCCTACCCTCAGTCAACCACCCCAAGGTCACTGACAGACGTAACGGTGACTACGACACGCGCGATAAACGCATGGGTAGCTACCCTGCACTGGCACGCGATCAGTCGTTTCCGTTAACGGGTGCGCCCAAAGCACAGCACGGAACCAGTATAGGGCAGAACCCTCTCAGTAACAGGGGTCTAGCCCCTCCACAGTAACCAAACAGGGGTCTTGCCCCTCCACAGTCCGCGCACCCTTGCCTGACTACCCTGGTTTGCCCAGTGGGCCGAACAAGTCGGTGTAGAAGGGCTAGCAGAACCCTGGGGCCCATGGGGTAGCTAGTGCTCTCCCTACACTAGTAGCTCTCCTTGGTACTGTGTACACGAGGGCCAAAGTTGGTACAAAGTGGGCAGACCTACCCCGGGTCCCTGGGGTGGCTAGCTCTGCTTTGCACTAAACAGGGGGACAGTCGCTCTCCTTGGTACTCCGTACTCAAGGGCCAGATCACTTCCTCAATTCTATTCCATTCACTTTCCAGGAGTTCTACTCCTAATTCCCCGTAGGGTTCGTGCTCTTTCAACTCAGCCAATTTAGGTTTCATCTTTTAAGCTTTATATTTATATAGCCCATGTTCCCAACCGTAATTATTCATTCAAACTCAGGCAACTGTTAACCAATTACAGGCAGTTATCGTTTCCTTTCTACTTTTCCAAGACTGCAATGTATATATATTCAATCTAGTTTTCCAGTCCTAGGATTCATGCCATACCCTAGGATCTATCATTCAATCTAGTTTTCCAGTCCTAGGATTTATGCATTATCCTAGGATCTATCATTTAATCTAGTTTTTCATTCCTAGGGTTTATGCAATACCCTAGACTCTATCAATTATTTCACAAGTGTATAATTTTTGATAAATAATTGAAAGGGCCACTCTACCCGCAAAATCGCGAGTACTGGGGACGTAATCGGCAAGCCCGCGTGCCTCCGCAACCCCCAGAGTCACAACGGAACGGGGTCCTAACACAAGGATCAAAGACAAGGAGCTACTCAAAACAGCATACGATTACTGTAAACAGGTAGAGGAACTAAATCTGAGAAGAACGAAACTTGAAACACAGAAAACGGACTCCGAACGAACCCTAAACGGGTCAAAAACGACGAGTCTGCCCATAATCAGACGTCTGGAACTTCTTCCAGACGTCTTAAATGATCACTTAGGTCATACCTTGACCTGCGTGGTCCTTCAGACATCCAAAAGCCCGCTGAACCGTCTAGACTTAGTTTCCAGACGTCCGACTGTCACTCCGGACGTCTGGAGACCCTTTCCATCATCTGGTGCTGTGCCCAGACGTCTGATCTGGGTGGGATAGCGTGCCCTTGCGCCTTCCCGAACAAATCTTGCACACACAAGCGCCCGTTCTCAACATGAAAAGATGCAGAAGACTTCGACGGAACGGCTGCATGGCCGTACACACGAAAGAAGATGAAGATAAAAATAACATACCTTTCAAACGTCTGGACCTTCCTCCAGATGTCTCCTGCGTCATGTCTGATTCTGGGAAATTTTCCCAGAATCAGAACCTTCTCGCTCTCCGCCCGCAGTGCACGGCCGTGCCGTGCCACGTCCGCCTGCTGCCTGAGCTGCAGCAGCTCTTCCCCAACACCACACGCTTGCTGCGCACCCACCGGTCGGCTCTGGCTGCTCCGGCGAGCTCGCACCCTCGCGGTCAAGCTCCCTCTTCCTCTCGCAACAGCCCCTCCTCCCCACACACTCGCAGCAGCCGCTGCTGCCGTTCTCACCCACTCCTCTCTCGCTAACAGGGGGAAGAAGAAGGCGGTGGAGTGAGGGTGAGGGAGAGGCGTATTTGAAGGCAGCACGAGGAGAGAGAAAGAGGAAAAGGCTGCGTCGCAGGGAGGGAGGAAAGAGAAGAAGGAGGGCGGCAGGTTCTGTCTGCGCGCACATGCATGCAGACGCGAACCTGTACGCTGAAAAAATTTAATTCCAGATGTCTGGGAAGGCTTCCAGATGTCTAACCAGACGTCTGGATCACTTCTCAGATGTCTTAAACGACGCTTGATGCCCCGGATTATAACAAATGTAAATAACTGCCTATTAATAAATACGAGCTGCTTGTGGAATATGAAATGCCTATGCGAGTTAAACAGTTATCTGTGATATTACTTGTTGTATATGTTAAATTGTGGAAATACGAGCTGCATGGGTATAATATGAGAATAGAAATGTGAATGATGAAACCTAGTATGGAACAACGTGGTGAACATGAGCATGAACCCTATGGGGAATTAGGAGTAGAATCTCCTGAGGTTGGTTGGAAACCTGTAATGGTAGACGGGAAGCGTGCTGGCCCTTGAGTACGTGGTACCAAGGGGAGTGCCTGTTTCCTTTTAGTGTAGAGGGGAGCTTGTCGCCCTTCGGGTTGGGACCCGGGGTGGGTTTGGCCACTCTACACCGACTTTTATGGCCCTCGCGTACACAGTACCGGGGAGAGCTACTTGTGTAGGGAGGGAGCTAGCCACCCCACGGAACCCGGGGTTCAGCTAGCCACCCTACACTGACTTGTTAGACCGACTGGGCAAACCGGGGTAGTAAGACGAGGGTGCGCAAACTGTCGAGGGGTAAGACCCCTGGTTGGTTCTAAGCGGTGAGACCCTTGTTCTGAGAGGGCAAGGCCTTATACTGTTCCGTGTTGTACTTTGGGTGTACCCGCTAACAGAAACAACTGATCGCATGTCAGTGCGGGGTAGCTACCCGTGCACTTATCACGCGTGTCGTAGTCACTGCTACTTCTTAACAGTGACTTCGAGGTGGTTGACTGAGTGTAGGACTACCACGGGGGACTCTCCCGGCCAGGAGAGCACCATGTTTACCTTATACTCTTCAGAAAAGACTGCAATTAAGATCATTCCCAAAAGGAACATGCAAGATCAAGAAAGAGATCTAAAAGTAAACCAATGGGTGAAAATGAGTGACTTGTAAAATAAAATAATTGGAAATGATAAATTTACTTGTTAGCTTTTACTGCTTTAGTTAGTTGGTTACCACTCTACTCAGCGTTCGCTGACTCCGTTTTCTCATAACCCTTTTCAGGTCTAGGAGTTGAGCAGCCCAAGTCACCGGCTGCAGAGGGTGCTGGGCCTAGTCGAGCCCAGCAGTAGTTCCTGTTGTTGTTGTACTTCCTTTTTGATAGTGAGTTAGACTATTGTTACTGTTTCTGTTTCTGTATCTTGTTCTACTTTACTGTTGTGGTGGTGATATGTACTGTTAGCAGCTTTTATTTTCTTTGCTTGTACTCTTTTACTGTTAGTTACTTAGCATAGTGAATGTGGTTTACTTTCCTGCTTTTTGGTTATTTCTTGACTAGGTCTTGGGATTAGTTGAGTCAAGCCGGTCTTGGGTCCTGTAGGGATTCGAGAATCGGGTCATAACAAGATGGTATCAGAGCAAGGTCATGCCGAGAAATGAACCAACTAGCTTGAGAATAACCAATTCACGTGCATGTAACTAGAGTAACCACCACAACGTACCTCTTGACAACTATTCTGAGTTTCTTTTGCTGAAGTCCATTAGAGTTGACTTCGTTTTGTTCTGTCTTCCGCATCTCCTTGTAGGAGTTCTTGAGGCGGGCCGCGGACGCAGCTGTGGACAAGGTCGGAGGGGCGGACGTGTCAGGTCCGAGGTGCCAGTTGACCTGCCCCTTCTCTCGAGCATTCAGGCAAAGGACCTCACTCAGTTGATACGAGACATAGTGCGAGAGGAGCTCCACCCACCTCCATGGGCACCTCTCTCTGGGGACGTGTAGGGGGAGTCCTCTATGGGGTCGAGAGACCGACGCAGCGCTGGACTAGGGGAAGGGGGTGGTCTTCCACCACCCCCACAGCACTCTGACACTTCTAAGCATGAGCCCTCTCTGCCTGGAGGCATGCCCGTTCCCCCACTGCAGCTGCATTACGAGCTTTTCAGACAGTTCCGGAAGCTGAAGCCCCCCTCCTTCAAGGGAGATGAGGACCCGTCTGAGGTAGAGGACTGGCTGGAGCAGATTGAGAAGGTGTTTGACATCATTCGCCCCCTTGCGGAGTGCCGCGTGGCCTTTGCCACGTACCAGCTGGAGAGTGCAGCACACAGGTGGTGGAGGCAGTCAGAGGCTAGGGCAGGGGAGAGCCGACGTGGGACCAGTTCGTGACCCTCTTTTGCGGGTAGTACTTCCCGCAAACTTGGCAAGACCAGAGGAAGTGGGAGTTCCACACTCTCCGCCAAGGGACGATGACTGTTAGTGCGTACCATACGCGCTTCCTAGAGCTATCACGTTTTGCTACGACAGTTGTAGCTACGGAGGAGGAGCGCCTGTGGAAGTACACTGAGGGGCTCTGGCCTGCCATTCGGGGGTATGTCAAGCCTCTGAAGTTGCCCATCTTCTCGAGAGTGGTGGAGGTAGCTATGACGTATGAGGAGACCAACCCGGCCGCATGAGACACCGACAACGGACGGAAGAGGCCCTACCAGCCAAAGTACTCATAGGGCCGATGAGAGAGGAGGCACGTGGCACCCGCGGGAGAGCTGTCTCATTTTGCGGGGCCGTCAGTGGCCTTTGGGGGCCCCCGACAGGAGCCAGCTGTCAGCACTAAACCCCCGCCCAGTCGTCAGCAGGGACCTACCGAGGGAGGGAGTCGAGTTCCCCTCTGCTACCAGTGTGGCCAGCCGGGCCATATCAAGAGGGACTGCCTGCCTGTCTAGGGCTGGAGCGCAGCAGATGCTCCCCACACCGACCGTTAGAGGCCGAGCAGGTAGTCGTGATTCCAGGGCATGGGGGGGAGGATAGCAGTCACGAGAAGGGTATCGACCAGTGGCTACTCGCCCGACTCAGAGTGTGGCTGCTTCTTCTACACCGAGAGCTGAAGGGCGTATTAACGCCCTGACACACAGAGACGCCAGGGAATCAAGTTCAGTGGTGGCAGGTATGGTTACAGTTTTCGGTAGATTAGTTTACGTACTTTTTGATTCCGGCGCCATACACTCTTTTGTCGTTGCGAGTTTTGCTGTCAGTTTAGGACAAGACTGCGTGTTGTTAGAGGATTCATTTGTGATCAGAGGTCCAGGTGGTTAGCTGCTTGTAGCTGAGGAGATCTTCACAGACTGTGAGGTCATTATTGGGGGACATAGTGAAGTTGTTGGTTCAACCGGGTTTTATTGTTATAACGTTGTAGTATAGCCAGTTATTACCAACATTTCAAATATATAAATTTTTTACTCGGAAAATAAAAGAGTTCCCGAGGTCGAACTTAGGGAGCAAGTTGTATTCTAGAGATATACATGTTTCTTTTACAAAATAAAGAAAGAGAGAGGGAAAGAATTTGTTGTTCTCTTTGTTTTCTCCTCGTGATGTTCTTCTTTCTTTCTTTCTTCAGATCTCCTTCTTCTTCTTTGTTCTGCAGAGGTGATGCTCCTCTTTCTTTCTTCAGAGCTCCTTCTTCTTCTTCCTTGGTTTCTGTCTTGGCCTCTCTTCTTCTTTTTCTGCAGTCTCTTCTGTGAAGGTTTCTTCTTCCTTGGCTCTGCTGTACTTCTTCTCTGCAGCCTTTCCTCTTCTTCTGCCTTGCTCAGCCTCTTCTTTAGAGTTTCTTCTTGTTTCTCCTCCCTGCGGCTAAGTGTCAGCTTCTTCTTTTCTTTTTCAGCCAGGGACGTCACCCCTCCTTCTTTCTTCTTTTCCTTTCAGGCCGTCGTCTGATTTCCAAATCAGACGACTTAAACTACCTGTTGCTACAGTCAGCTTCCTTCTTCTTCCGCGGGTCTTCTTCTTCCCCTGTGCCGATGTGGGACTAAACGCAGACCTTTCCTCGCGTGCGCCTGCTGGGAGACCGCGGCCTGGCTTCTGCAGCTGCGGCTTTGATTTGCGTAGGTTGCTGGCTGGCTGCCTTCGCAAGACTCCCCGTAATCCGCAGCAGCTGGAGACCTGGAGTCCTCAAGCCTGGAGCGCGGGAGAAGCTGCTTCAATGTGCGTTAATGGCGGTCGAACCTCAAAACCTGTCGGACACGAATATGGCCTCTCAGCCTGATCAAACCACTGGGGAACCTTCGCCGTGGCACGGCGAAGGTGAGGAGCTGCGCGGCAGGCCGCAAGGTGGTGTCTGGCGGCAGCCCTAGGTTGGACTGCAACCGGAGGAATGGGTTTGTTCGGGGGAGTGTTACGGAGGTGTGGAGTGGCAGTGGAGGGGTGGGGGGTGCTCAGTGTGATGAGGCGGAGGTTCGGTGAGGGTCGGCGAGGTGTGTGAGGCTGTGGAGCGATGGGAACATCTCGCCGGGGGGTGGCCGGAGTCGAAGGGGGTGACGATGGTCAGGGTCGGTCGAGGGCGTAATTGAACAAATTGGAACCGGGGAAAGAAAGAGGAGAAGAAGGGAAATAGTTCTAACTTACTTGCAGGGACGAAGGGGGAGGAACAGGGCGACAGTCGTATCGACTGTCGCCGGAGAAGACGATGCTCAGGGAAAGGGGCGGTGGCGAGTGGAGAGCCGGAGAGGCGCCAGCTGGGTGCGGCGTGGCGCGGGAAGAGCAGGGGAGGAAGTCTCTGCTGCTGGTATTGCGGCAGAGCGAAGAGGAGAAGGGGGAGGAACCGCCGGAGCTGGTGAGCGTCTGCCGGAGAGAGAAGAGAGGAAAGTTGGGGATTTTCTCCGTCAGATCCAAGCTGCCCCGGTCGGTGGAGCAACGGGGGGTATTTATAGGGATCAAACAGGGAGGAAGGCGGAGGGAGACGACGTGTCTCCCTCGCCGGAGGATGGCCGGAAACAAGAACCCATACCGTCCGTGCGTTCGCACGACCGGTATGGTGGGTTATAACGACCAGGGGGGTGTCCCTGCGACGGCTGACGACGCAGGGCACCCCTGGTTTACTTGCTAGGTCCCCCACCTCACCCTGCGCGGCGCCATGCTCCGCGCAAGGTCGCCGGAGCATGGTGCTGGCAGGTTTTGCAGGGGGACCTGATCGCAAAGAACGAAGGAGAGTTAGGGGCCAAAATGCGAGGGTTCAAAAGTTGAGGGCCAAAGAGTAAATATATGAGGACCAAAGTGTAAAGTCGGTCAAGGAGGTTTCTTCTTAGGCTCAAGTTTTTATACATGACTAATTAGGACCTAAGGAATCTGATGGTGAATTTCATTTCTATATTAAACCTTGTTTGACCGGTCAATTTACGCAAAAACCCAAATTAAGTTATTAATTGGGCATGGTTCTCAATGTAGGTCAAAATGGGTTCTGAAGGCCAAATTGAAGGTTCTAAACCCTAGAGATTATTTTTATATGAATTTTAGAGGGTTTATTCTATTTTTACTTTGCCTCGAACCTTGTGAATTGAAGTGGGTTGTTTTAGGGTTACAGATTATCATTTAGTTTCTTGGAATTGCTGTAGCCCTCGCTAGATCATTTCATCCCACTTTTATTCTTATTAAGCTGCTTTGACCTATGTTTGGGTCCTGAATTACCCTGTATGCAGATTATACTGGTAAAATTGCATTTTTACCCCTTATGACTTGTTTTCTTCTTAAACTCAGAATTCTCTGAGTTAAGCCTTTCCTTGAGATATGTAGGAGCTTTTATCCTTTGTATTAGGTCAAAATGAGCTAGTTATGGCTCATGATGAGGTTCTCATCATACCCCCATGCCTAGCTTTTGCTAGTCCCTTAGCAAAAACTTAAGGTTTCAACCCTTGTTCTAGACCATGAAATTTTTAATAGTTTTAGATAAGTGCCTTTTTTATTTGAGCATAGATTAGGTTAGAATGCTGACCATAGGCCTAAAAGGTACTCTAGTACCAATCAAGATCCAAATCTGTCTAGCCTTAGCCTCAGTCTTTTAGCAAAGGTTTTTAAGGCCCACAAGAACTAACCTAAGGTTTATTGGACTTCGTGGTTAAAGCACCCGTGCTTGAAATGATTTTAGCCCTGGCTCAGTTCGCAGTGCGTTTTGTAAGAGAGAGATAGAAAGTTTTTCTGTTTGGAGAGTTTTCTCTCTCTTTTTCTTTTTAGTTCTAGCCTAGGATTGGCTTTTCAACACGGTCTGTATCAGATTCCTTGCTCCCATCATCAATCCTCAAGGGTTCCTGGCGATCGATGCTTCGAGATAGCACCGCCCATGGCAACCCCCGGAACCCTGGCTATTGAGATTTCGAGATAATCCCATCCATGGTATTCCGTGGCCGAATCCAGACCCTGGCAATTGACACTTCGAGATAATGCCATCCATGGAATCTGAACCAGCAGAGTGCTTACATGCCCCCAGTAGGATATGTAAATATCCTAAGAGACAAGCACCGAGGAGATGATATTCTGTTACGCATCTTCGAGGGGATTTCCCGCCTCTCCGCGCTGGGAACTCGTCCAAATCAACTTGTGTTGATCGGCCGCTCCTATTCTAAGTGTTCTTTTCAGATTTTTGCGACGCTTCTGCGTGATTCTGATTTTTATGCTTACGGAACCAGGCTGTGTGTGAGATTAGGGTGCTTAGGTTACTGAGTCCCGTAAACCAAAAATTAGTTAACGAGGCCGAATACTCCCTAAGCCTTAGACCTAATACTTCAGCTTTTCATTTTCCTCAACCTCTTGAGGAGTGTCCAGATCTTAATGGGTACTAAGAGTCTATTCAAGAATGCCTAAGGTTTGCATTCTTTACTAATCTTATTGTGCACTTTTCTTGAACGAGGTCTAGAACTTAGGTTAATTCCTTAGTTCCTTACTAATGACTATCACTTTTTCTCATAATTTTGTGCTCCTTTTTCATTTTATTTATTTTCTCCTTCGCAAAATTTTCTTCTCTTTTCCTCTTATTCTTTTTCGAAATTTTTTTTTTTTTTAAATTTTTATGGTGTTTTTGGCATATGTAATTTTTTTTTTTTTTTTTTTTGAAACCTTTTCTTACAAGTTTTGCACTTTCATACCCCCCCATGCCTAAGATTTGCAATGTCCTCATTGTAACCTAGGGGGTCTTAGTTCATTCCTTAAGACAGAAATTTGGATGAGTGGATGGGTCGGGTTGAATTTTTGCGGACGATTTCAAATCCCAGATGCAAACATCTGAGTTGGGGTCGGCTGTCTACAAGGGTGAACTTCGAGTGCTGAAAGGTGTCAGAACAAGTTTCAGGTTTACAAAGAGAATGACGGGCTGCCTCCCGTTAAGCGCTGAGTTTTACGCCATCGGCTGGGCGCAATAAGCTCAAGGGGAAAGGAGGATATAAGATGCCTCAGCCAAATCAGTAGAAGTTACATCAATGAACGGCTTGAGTCTCTGACCGTTCACGATGAAAGGTTCAGAATCGTGGCTGAGTGGACTGATTTCGATTGCTCCATTTCCAAAAACCTGTCGGACCAAATATGGTCCGACCCACTTAGATCTCAGTTTTCCTGGGAAGAGTTTGAGTCGGGCATCAAAGAGTAGGACCTTTTGACCAGGATGAAAGATCTTTCTCGAGATGTGTTTATCGTGGAAGGCTTTAACCCGCTCCTTGTAGATTTGCGAGTTCTCGTACGCGTCTAGGCGTAATTCATCGATCTCGCTGATTTGGAGTTTTCTGTGGGTCCCAGCCTTGGAAAGATCTAGATTACAGTTCCGTACTGCCCAATAGGCTTTATGCTCCAGTTCTACGGGAAGGTGGCATGCCTTTCCGTACACTAGTCTAAAGGGAGACATGCCCAATTGGGTCTTGTGGGCGGTCCTATAGGCCCACAATGCTTCCGGAAGTCGGGACGACCAGTCCTTCCTGTCAGGTCGAACAGTGACTTGCAGGATTTTCTTGATCTCCCGATTAGACAGCTCAGCTAGACCATTAGTTTGGGGGTGGTAAGGAGTAGAGATTCGGTGAGACACCCCGTATTTGGTCATCAGTGACCTAAACTGAGCATTTGTGAAATGGGTCCCCCCATCAGAGATTATTGCACGAGGAATCCCGAACCTTGAGAAAATGTGTTGATGAATGAATTTGAGAACGATTTTGTGATCACAGGTTCGGGTCGGTATGGCTTCGATCCATTTGGACACGTAGTCCACAGCCAACAGAATGTATTCGAAACCATCCAAAACAGGAAAGGGGCCCATAAAATCAATCCCCCAAACATCAAAGATTTCGCATACTAGAATCGGTTGCATAGGCATCATGTTGCGATGGCTCATGTTGCCCAAAGTCTGGCAACGACTGCATGCCTTGCAATGACTGTATGTGTCTTTGAACAGTGTGGGCCAGTAAAAGCCGCACTGGAGGACTTTTGATGCGGTTTTATGTCCGGCAAAATGGCCACCGCATGCCTGGTCATGGCAGAAAGAGAGGATATTGTTGACTTCCCCTTCCGGGACACATCTCCGGATGATCTGATCGGCACCTATGCGGAAGAGGTACGGGTCTTCCCAAATGTAATACTTGGCATCGGAGCGTAATTTGTCTTTCTTGGCCTTCGGCCAATCGGACGGGATCTGATGGGATGCCAAGTAATTTACTATATTAGCAAACCATGGAAAGCTAGTACCAATAGTCAGCAGGTGCTCATCGGGAAAATGCTCAGTGATGGGTCCGGAAGGGTCAATTATTTCAGAAGGAAGACGGGACAAGTGATCAGCTACCACGTTTTGCTTTCCCGCTTTGTCGCGAATCTCAAGGTCAAATTCTTGCAACAGCAAGATCCATCGGATTAATCGAGGTTTCGCGTCCTTCTTCGCAAGGAGATGCCTCACAGCTGTGTGATCCGAGTATATGATGACATGGGAACCCAGAAGGTACGATCTGAACTTCTCTAGGGCAAATACTACAGCTAGCAGCTCTTTCTCAGTAACCGTATAGTTACGCTGAGCCTCATCGAGTGTTTTGCTGGCGTAGTAAATGACCACAGGTTTCTTGTCATTTTTCTGCCCCAAAATCGCTCCTACAGCGAAGTCGGATGCATCACACATGATCTCAAAGGGTTGAGACCAATCAGGGGACTGTAGGATCGGGGCTTGGGTGACTCGGTCACGCAGGATTTCAAATGCTTGAGTGCATTCCTTGGAGATTTCGAAGGGAACATCCTTGGAGAGAAGAGTGGTCAGGGGGCGTGCGATTTTTGAAAAATCAGGGATAAATCGTCGATAAAAACCGACATGCCCTAAAAAGGATCGGATGTCCCTGATTGAGCTAGGCATAGGAAGGTGAGAGATCAGATTAACCTTAGCTCGATCCACTTGGATACCTTTCTCCGAAATTGAGTGTCCCAGGACAATTCCCTCAGGCACCATGAAATGGCTCTTTTCCCAGGAAAGAACCAAATTCACATCGATGCACCGCCTGAGTATCTGGACCAAGTGTTGGAGGCAATCGTCGAATGATGCTCCGAAAACTGAAAAGTCATCCATGAAGACTTCCAGATAATCACCTACCATATCTGAGAATATGGCAAGCATGCATCGCTGAAAAGTAGCGGGTGCATTGCAAAGACCGAAAGGCATCCTTCGGAAAGCGTATGTTCCGAAGGGGCAGGTGAACGTGGTCTTTTCTTGGTCCTCAGGATGGATTGCCACCTGGTTATAACCGGAGTACCCGTCAAGAAAGCAGAAGAACCTATTTCCCGCTAGTTTTTCGAGAATTTGATCAATGAAGGGTAGTGGGAAATGATCCTTCTTCGTGGAGGAATTGAGTCGACGGTAATCTATACAGACTCTCCACGAGTTGGCTAATCGGGTAGGAATGATTTCTCCGGTCTCAGTCGTTATAGTGGTGAGTCCTGCCTTCTTGGGCACGACCTGAATTGGGCTCACCCAACGACTATCGGAGATCAGGTAGATGATTCCGGCATCTAACCATTTGATGATCTCCTTTTTCACGACCTCCTGCAGATTGGGGTTTAAGCGTCTCTGCATTTCACGAGAAGGTCGTGTGCCCTCTTCTGAATAGATATGATGAGTACAATAAGAGGGACTTATTCCAGTCAGATCATCGAGAGTCCATCCGATGGCTCTGCGATGTTGCTGGAGGACAATAATCAGACGGGATTCCTGTTCAGGACTGAGGTTGGAATTGATAATCACAGGAAAGGTCTGATTAGAACCCAAAAATACGTATTTCAAGTGAGCGGGAAGGGGTTTCAGTTCGAGGATGGGGTTTTCAGCAGCAGCGGGTGGTTCAGTATAGATGTGAGGTTCAAGGGTGGGAGTTACTGGGTTGTTCATATCTGGATTCAACTCCTCTGTTTGCGGGTCAAGATCCTTCTGTGGTTGATGAGGCATAATCGAGTCATTCTGGAGGTGTGATTCATCAACCAAAGTCTTGATGTCACAAATTTATTCGATGACGCCGCAATTAATTCCTTGTTGGGCCTTAAATATATCAATTCTCAATGTTTGATCTCCAAACTTAAGCTCTATTTGGCCCTCCTCACAGCTGATGTTGGCTCTAGTAGTAGCCAAGAAAGGTCTCCCTAGAATGATTGGTGTATCCCTAGGGTTCTCAGGTGCATCCATATCTAAGACTATAAAGTCCACTGGAAAATAGAAATCCCGCACTCTCACGATAACATCTTCGAGAATCCCTTTTGGTGACTTTATAGATCGATCTGCTAATTGTAATGTCACCTCGGTTGGTTTCAGCTCAGATTCTTCTAGATGGTCAAGTAAGGATGTGGGTATCAGGTTTATGGATGCACCCAAGTCTAACAATGCTCTATCAAATTGGGTACCACCTATCTTACAGGAAATCAGGGGAGTTCCAGGATCTTTTGCCTTGGGTGGGAGTCTACTAAGGATTACAGAGCTGGCTTGCTCTGACAGAACAATTGGGCTCCCTCCCTTGGTTCGAGGCTTACGCTGGGGTGTACATATATTTTTTAGAAATAGTGTGTAAGCTGGTACGTGGCGGATTGCATCCATCAAGGGGATGTTTATGTGGACCTGCTCAAAGAGCTTGACCAGGTCCTCCTCAGGGGCCACGGGTTTGGTGGTCTTCTTTCCCTTGGTCAGGGCCTCGGGAAACGGGATCTTGGTTGGTTCTTCTAGGATAGGTCCAGGTTGTGGATCTGGAACAGCGGTACCTTGGATAACTATCCTAGGGTCATGGTTATCCGGCTGGGAGTGGTTTGGATAATGTGGGTCTTGAGTTGTCTTACCACTACGTGTTGTTACAGAATTTAATCCGGCCTGATTTTGGTTTGGGTTTGGTAGGAGGGGTGGCTGTTGCTGAAATCCCGCATAAGAAGTTGAGGCTTCCATCTCGTCTGGAGATGGAGCAGTAGGAGCCTGATAAATCCATTGGGCGTGGCCTAAATTTGGATTCATAACGCGCTTCTGGGTTGGCACGTTATTTGGGTTAGGAAGAGGTTGGGAAGGGAGTGTGCCTGGTTGGCGAGAATTTGCCAACTGGGCCAGTTGAGTTTTAACTTCTGTAAGCTCGTCCTTGTGCTGTTTCTGAATAGCCGCATTCGTTTTTTGAATGTCAGCCAGAGTCTGAAGGATTAAGGACATTTGATCTTGATTTGGCCCTGATGGATAAGTAGGGTTGGGCCGAGGCTGAGGCGGCTGGTAGTGACGAGAGGGCTGTGGGCGGGACTGAAAAGGTGGTCTTTGGGTTTGGGAATTTCCCGCCCACTGAAAATTGGGGTGGTTTCGCCATCCAGGGTTGTAAGTGTTGGAGAATGGGTCGTTCTGAATGGCGTTGAGGTCCTCGCAGGTCTGAGGAACCTCCTGAGAATCAGGGAAAGGAGGAATGGAGTTCCCCCGGCTGGTGTAGAAAGGATCGGATGATCTTCCAGTCCAAGAATCAGATGGGGATGGATATGGATCCATCCCAAGGGAAGATCGGTGGAGGATGTTTTGCACAGTCTCCTGTGTGGAAGGAGGTTGTGCAAAGGAGTTACGCGCAGAGGTGGCTCGCTGCAAGTGCTGAGTCAGCTCATCCACCTTCTTTTCAATGATTGAGACCTTGTCCAATCGACTGGCCATTAATTCCAGGTCGACTGATGCGGACAAGCCCTGCGTCTCATGTGCTCCCTTAAGATTCGTCGCTGCGCGGGTATTCGTCCTGTCGAATAATCCCATGGAGTCATTGTTGATGGAGTTCTCGCACATGTTTTCGAGAATCTCCCATACGGTGTCTTCATGTTGACCCATGATGTTTCCTCCGCAAGTTGCATTGACGAAAAGGCGGATGTCCTCACGGAGTCCCTGGTAAAAAGATTGGACTTGTTCCCATTTAGGAACTCCGTGATGGGGGCACTTCCTCATGAGATCCTGAAAATGATCCCATGCCTCATGAAGAGGTTCTCCTGATTGTTGAGTGAAGTGTGTAATCTGATGGCGCAAGGCGTTGGTCCGACCAATGGGAAAGAACTTTTTCAAAAACTCGGATTGAAGTTCTTCCCAAGTGTTGATCGGCCGGGTCTGAGTTTGATACCAATGGGCAGCCTTGTCCATAAGAGAAAAGGAGAACATCTTCATGAGAAGAATATCCCGATTTTGCGCATCTGATCCAAAAGTGTGGGCCAAATGCTTTAGCTGTTTGATGTGCTGGAAGGGATCTTCAGAATTAAGCCCATGGAATTTAGGTATAGCATGAATCATGTTGGGCTTTAGTTCGGAATCAGGTCCTCCAGTCGGGATTCTGACTCGAGGCTCAATGGCCACCGCAGCAGGATTGTAGTGGTCCCGCATCATAGGACGCTGTGGTGGGTGCACGAAGTTTTGGAAGAGGTCATTGAGTCGCTGGAGCTGGTGTTCCAGATTATTTTCTTCCTCAACTGGCTGAGCCATGATGGGGGAAGAAGAAGAACTTGGTTCTGAATCAGAAGAGAGAATAATGTGAGGGTGTTGCTGCACAAACACGGGCGTCGAGGCTTGGCCTTGACGAGAGCGAATTTCTAAAGGAGGTCTTAAGGGTGGTCTTAGAGACCTCCTTCCGTACATGCACAGTTGGAAGAGGTAAGTTTAGAAGGTGCTGGACCCAATCAAGGCACCCAAAAATGTGTTGGGTGACTATAGAGGTACGGGGCAGATGGACCCCTTTATCAGAAAGATCGTCCACCTGAGAATTACCTGGGCAGCCAGAGAGGGAGAGTCCCGTGAAGACCCCTACACGGTAGAGCGTCCCCACGGGTTACAGGGTTTCCCCCACCCGACCTCTCTTGTCACTGCGGGTCCAGGTAGACCAGAATGGGGATCTTGACCTCTTAAGTCTACCAATTTTAGCTTAATGATCAGGGTGCTTAAAGTTACACTTGAACTCTTAGGTATTTTGAGTGAGAAAGTAACCTAATTTTAAGGTTGGTTGACCCAAGGAGTCAACTTTACCTCTTGTTCCTTTGAGAGCTTTTTGGGTCCTTTCTTTTAGGGTTCAAGTGTTTAGAGAGCCAATTGTTTTAGGTTTCCCTTGAATAGGTATTTTCAGACAAGGGCTTGGGCACACTTCATTTGGTTTTCTCAATTCTTGCTTACAGAGTGTGTCTCTAAATCCCTAGTGTTGGATCCTAGGTTGGCTCTACTTGGTCTAGTTAATTCTTTGTTGGGTAATTAGGGCTCAAGCAAGAATGTGTTAGCCCTTAAATACCCTTAATAGTGTGCAGGAATAATGAGTTGAAAACATGCAACTTTTATGGTTACTAAGTATGGAAGACAGGTTAGCCCTATATTGCTTGTTCTTTTCTTTCTTTTGGGTTTTAGGGGTTAATAGCGAGAGGAAAGAAATTTACCTGTCCTCGGAGTGGTTGTTGTGCGGTTGCTTGTCTTCTTGATTTCCTGTAGTTTTCTGCACAAAAGAGAGGAGATTATCAGAAATTAAAAAGAAACAGGAATGTTTACCTCTAGAATAGCCGTTGCTCCCCGGCAACGGCGCCAAAATGAAGTTGTTGGTTCAACCGGGTTTTATTGTTATAACGTTGTAGTATAGCCAGTTATTACCAACATTTCAAATATATAAATTTTTTACTCGGAAAATAAAAGAGTTCCCGAGGTCGAACTCAGGGAGCAAGTTGTATTCTAGAGATATACATGTTTCTTTTACAAAATAAAGAAAGAGAGAGGGAAAGAATTTGTTGTTCTCTTTGTTTTCTCCTCGTGATGTTCTTCTTTCTTTCTTTCTTCAGATCTCCTTCTTCTTCTTTGTTCTGCAGAGGTGATGCTCCTCTTTCTTTCTTCAGAGCTCCTTCTTCTTCTTCCTTGGTTTCTGTCTTGGCCTCTCTTCTTCTTTTTCTGCAGTCTCTTCTGTGAAGGTTTCTTCTTCCTTGGCTCTGCTGTACTTCTTCTCTGCAGCCTTTCCTCTTCTTCTGCCTTGCTCAGCCTCTTCTTTAGAGTTTCTTCTTGTTTCTCCTCCCTGCGGCTAAGTGTCAGCTTCTTCTTTTCTTTTTCAGCCAGGGACGTCACCCCTCCTTCTTTCTTCTTTTCCTTTCAGGCCGTCGTCTGATTTCCAAATCAGACGACTTAAACTACCTGTTGCTACAGTCAGCTTCCTTCTTCTTCCGCGGGTCTTCTTCCCCTGTGCCGATGTGGGACTAAACGCAGACCTTTCCTCGCGTGCGCCTGCTGGGAGACCGCGGCCTGGCTTCTGCAGCTGCGGCTTTGATTTGCGTAGGTTGCTGGCTGGCTGCCTTCGCAAGACTCCCCGTAATCCGCAGCAGCTGGAGACCTGGAGTCCTCAAGCCTGGAGCGCGGGAGAAGCTGCTTCAATGTGCGTTAATGGCGGTCGAACCTCAAAACCTGTCGGACACGAATATGGCCTCTCAGCCTGATCAAACCACTGGGGAACCTTCGCCGTGGCACGGCGAAGGTGAGGAGCTGCGCGGCAGGCCGCAAGGTGGTGTCTGGCGGCAGCCCTAGGTTGGACTGCAACCGGAGGAATGGGTTTGTTCGGGGGAGTGTTACGGAGGTGTGGAGTGGCAGTGGAGGGGTGGGGGGTGCTCAGTGTGATGAGGCGGAGGTTCGGTGAGGGTCGGCGAGGTGTGTGAGGCTGTGGAGCGATGGGAACATCTCGCCGGGGGGTGGCCGGAGTCGAAGGGGGTGACGATGGTCAGGGTCGGTCGAGGGCGTAATTGAACAAATTGGAACCGGGGAAAGAAAGAGGAGAAGAAGGGAAATAGTTCTAACTTACTTGCAGGGACGAAGGGGGAGGAACAGGGCGACAGTCGTATCGACTGTCGCCGGAGAAGACGATGCTCAGGGAAAGGGGCGGCGGCGAGTGGAGAGCCGGAGAGGCGCCAGCTGGGTGCGGCGTGGCGCGGGAAGAGCAGGGGAGGAAGTCTCTGCTGCTGGTATTGCGGCAGAGCGAAGAGGAGAAGGGGGAGGAACCGCCGGAGCTGGTGAGCGTCTGCCGGAGAGAGAAGAGAGGAAAGTTGGGGATTTTCTCCGTCAGATCCAAGCTGCCCCGGTCGGTGGAGCAACGGGGGGTATTTATAGGGATCAAACAGGGAGGAAGGCGGAGGGAGACGACGTGTCTCCCTCGCCGGAGGATGGCCGGAAACAAGAACCCATACCGTCCGTGCGTTCGCACGGCCGGTATGGTGGGTTATAACGACCAGGGGGGTGTCCCTGCAACGGCTGACGACGCAGGACACCCCCGGTTTACTTGCCAGGTCCCCCACCTCACCCTGCGCGGCGCCATGCTCCGCGCAAGGTCGCCGGAGCATGGTGCTGGCAGGTTTTGCAGGGGGGACCTGATCGCAAAGAACGAAGGAGAGTTAGGGGCCAAAATGCGAGGGTTCAAAAGTTGAGGGCCAAAGAGTAAATATATGAGGGCCAAAGTGTAAAGTCGGTCAAGGAGGTTTCTTCTTAGGCTCAAGTTTTTATACATGACTAATTAGGACCTAAGGAATCTGATGGTGAATTTCATTTCTATATTAAACCTTGTTTGACCGGTCAATTTACGCAAAAACCCAAATTAAGTTATTAATTGGGCATGGTTCTCAATGTAGGTCAAAATGGGTTCTGAAGGCCAAATTGAAGGTTCTAAACCCTAGAGATTATTTTTCTATGAATTTTAGAGGGTTTATTCTATTTTTACTTTGCCTCGAACCTTGTGAATTGAAGTGGGTTATTTTAGGGTTACAGATTATCATTTAGTTTCTTGGAATTGCTGTAGCCCTCGCTAGATCATTTCATCCTACTTTTATTCTTATTAAGCTGCTTTGACCTATGTTTGGGCCCTGAATTACCCTGTATGCAGATTATACTGGTAAAATTGCATTTTTACCCCTTATGACTTGTTTTCTTCTTAAACTCAGAATTCTCTGAGTTAAGCCTTTCCTTGAGATATGTAGGAGCTTTTATCCTTTGTATTAGGTCAAAATGAGCTAGTTATGGCTCATGATGAGGTTCTCATCATATAGCCTCCCCGCTGACCTGATCGTGACACCGATGGAGGATTTTGGCGTGATTCTGGGGATGGATTGGTTGTCCGCTTACCACGCCTTGGTGGACTGTTTTGGGAGGAAGATCGTCTTCTCCATATCGGAGATGCCTCCCTTTGAGTTTCACGGACAGCCGGTGGACGGAGGTTTCAGGTGCATTTCTGCGCTTCAGGCAGCGAGACTTTTGGGCCAAGGGTGTGAGGGCTTTCTAGCCTGTGTGGTGGCGGAGCTCAGCCCCGTGGCAGACTTTCAGAGCATCCCGGTGGTCAGGGAGTACCCCGAAGTGTTTCCAGAGGAGCTGTCAGGACTACCGCCTGAGCGTGAGATCAAGTTTGAGATCTCACCGGTACCGGGGATGTTATCACCTGATTCTCGAATCCCTTCGAGACACGAGAATCGGACCGACTTGATTGATCTCAAGACCTAGTCATCCAATGAGAAAGTAACCAAAAGAGCAGTAAAATAAACCACATTCACCATGCATATAACTAGTAGTAACAAAATACAGTAGTAAAGGAAAGAACTACTACAGTATACACCACCACAACAGTAAAGAAATAAACATGTACATAAACATGATACTTGCAACAAAAGAGTACAGAGGTAACAGAAACTACTCACTACAACAGAAGGAAAAGTACAATGGGTACTACACAAGTAAAACTACTGGGCTCTACTAGGCCCAGCACCCTCTGCAGCCGCCGGCTCTAGCTGCTCAACACCTGGTCCTGAAAAGGTGACAAAGGTGACACGTCAGCGAAACGCTGAGTAGAGTGGCAACTAAAAGCTAAGAAATAGTAAGGTGGACAATAGCTGTTATATTTTTAATTTCTTTCTTTATATTTTCCATTTACTCGTTATTGAATTATCCCTCAGATTCTTCTCTTGATCTTGAATGTTCCTCGTGGGAACGATCTTGATTGCAGTCTTTTCCGAAAAGTAGAAGTAACACATGGTGCTCTCCTAGCCAGGAGAGTCCCCCGTGGTGGTCCTACCCTTAGTCAACCACCCCAAGGTCGCTGACAGACGTAACGGTGATTACGGCACGTGCGATAAATGCACGGGTAGCTACCCCGCATTGGCACGCGGTCAGTCGTTTCCGTTAACGGGTGCACCCAAAGCACAGCACGGAACCAGTATAGGACAGAGCCCTCTCAGTAACAGGGGTCCAGCCCCTCCACAGTAACCAAATAGGGGTCTTGCCCCTCCATAGTCTGTGCACCCTTGCCTGACTACCCTGGTTTGCCTAGTGGGCCTAACAAGTCGGTGTAGGAGGGCTAGTAGAACCCCGGGGCCTGTGGGGTAGCTAGTGCTCTCCCTACACTAGTAGCTCTCCTCAGTACTGTGTACACGAGGGCCAAAAGTCAGTACAAAGTGGCCAGGCCTAACCCCGGGTCCCTGGGGCGGCTAGCTCCGCTCTGCACTAAATAGGGGGACAGTCGCTTTCCTTGGTACTCCGTACTCAAGGGCCAGCTCACTTCCCCAATTCTATTCCATTCACTTTCCAGGAGTTCTACTCCTAATTCCCCGTAGAGTTTGTGCTCTTTCAACTCAGCCAATTTAGGTTTCATCATTTCAGCTTTATATTTATATAGCCCATGTTCCCAACTGTAATTATTCATTCATAATCAGACAACTGTTAACCAATTACAGCAATTATCATTTCCTTTCTACTTTTCCAAGGCTGCAATGTATATGTATTCAAGCTAATTTTCCAGTCCTAGGATTCATGCCATACCCTAGGATCTATCATTCAATCTAATTTTCCAGTCTTCGGATTCATGCAATACCCTAGGATCTATCATTCAATCTAGTTTTTCAATCCTAGGGTTCATGCAATACCCTAAACTCTATTAATTATTTCACAAGTGCATAATTTTTGATAAATAATTGAAAGGGCCACTCTACCCACAAAATTGAGAGTACTGGGGGCGTGATCGGCAAGCCGCGCGCCTTCGCAACCCTTAGAGCCGCAACGGAACGGGGTCCTAACACAAGGATCAATTACAAGGAGCTACTCATAATAGTATACAATTACTGTAAACAGGTAGAGGAACTAAATCTAAGAAGAATGAAACTTGAAACGCGGAAAACAGACTCCGAACGGACCCTAAACGGGTCAAAAATGACAAGTCTGCCCAAAATCAGACGTCTGGAACATCTTCCAAACGTCTTAAATGATAGCTCAGGTCATACCTTGATCCTGCACGGTCCTTTAGACGTCCAGAAGTCTGCTGAACCGTTTAGACTTAGTTTCCAGACGTTCGACTGTCACTCCGGACGTCTGGAGACCCTCTCCGTCGTCTGGTGCTGTGCCCAGACGTCCGATCTGTGTGGGATGGAGTGCCCTTGCGCCTTCCTGAACGAGTCCTGCACATATATGCGGCCATCCTCAACACGAAGCGATGCAAAAACCTTCGGCGGAACGACTGCATGGCCGTACACGCGAAAGAAGAAGAAAGGTAAAATATCGTATCTTTCAAACGTCTGGACCTTCCTCCAGACGTCTCCTACGTCATCTGGACGTATGTCCAGACGTCTGATTCTGAGAAATTTTTCAGGAATCAGGACCTCCTCGCTCTCCGCCCGCAGCGCACGGCCGTGCCGCGCCGCATTCATCTGCTGCCTGAGCTACAGCAGCTCCTCCCCAGCACCACACGCTTGCTGCGCACCTGCCGGTTGGCTCTGGCTGCTCCGGCGAGCTCGTACCCTTGCGGTCAAGCTCTCTCTTCCTCTCGCAACGACCCCTCCTCCCACACACTCGCAGCAGCCGCTGCTGCCGCCCTCGCCCGCTCACTCTCTCGCTGACAAGGAGAAGAAGAAGGCGGTTGAGTGAGGGTGAGGGAGAGAGAGGGGTGTATTTGAAGGCAGCCGCGGGGAGAGAGAGAGAAAAAGGGTTGCGTCTGCAGGGAGGGAGGAAAGAAAAGAAGGAGGGCAGCGGTGCAATCTGCGCGCGCATGCGGGCAAACACGAACCCGTACGCCGAAAAAATTAAATTCCAGACGTCTGGGAAGGCTTCCAGACGTCTGACCAGACGTCTGGACCACTTCCTAGACGTCTTAAATGACGTTTGATGCCCTGGTTATAACAGGGGACCAGCCCCATTTCTGCGGCACTGTATTGGATGGCACCACTTGAGCTGCAAGAGCTCAAGTCACAACTACAGGACCTGTTGGAGAAGGGCTTTGTGAGGCCCAGTGCGTCCCCGTGGGGAGCCCCTGTGTTATTTGTGAAGAAGAAGGATGGTACCCTATGCCTTTGTGTTGACTACAGACAGCTGAATAGGGTCACCATCAAGAACAAATATCCACTACCGAGGATTGATGATCTGTTTGACCAGTTACGAGGTGCCATGGTATTCTCCAAGATAGATCTAAGATCAGGCTACCACCAGTTGAGGATCAGGGAGACCGACGTCTCCAAGATAGCTTTCTGCACCGGTACGGACATTACGAGTTTTTGGTCATGCCGTTTGGGCTGACCAACGCCCCCGCTGCCTTTATAGATTTGATGAACCGGGTTTTCAGACCGTATCTAGATCAGTTTGTGGTGGTATTTATTGATGACATGCTCGTTTACTCGCGGGATTAGGCACAGCATGGACAGCACTTGCGGATGATTCTTGACACTTTGAGATGACGCAGGCTGTATACCAAATACAGCAATGCGAGTTTTGGTTGAGGCAGGTGACTTTCTAGGTCATGTGATTTCAGGGGATGGCTTGGCTGTGGATTCAGCCAAGGTTGAGGCAGTACTCAGGTGGGAGAGGCCACGTACTATGACAGAGATACGCAGCTTCTTGGGACTGGCAGGTTTCTACCTGCGGTTTATCAGGGGGTTCTCGCAGATTGCGCGTCCTATGACTCAGTTGACCTGGAAGGACGTGCCCTTTGCTTGGACAGATGTTTGTGAGGCGTGTTTTCAGGAGTTGAAGGAGAGGCTGACTTCGGCTCCTGTTCTTACCATCCCAGATAGCAGTGGCGGTTTTGTGGTCTACACGGACGCTTTGTTGTAGGGGTTAGGGGGTGTGCTCATGCAATGGGGTCACGTTTTCGCTTACGCTTCGCGACAACTGAAGCCCCATGAGCATAGCTACCCTACCCATGACTTAGAGCAGGCAGCTGTTGTCTTCACGCTGAAGACATGGAGGCACTACCTTTACGGTAAGACTTTTGAGATTTTCATGGACCACAAGAGCCTCAGGTATTTGTTTGATCAGAAGGAGCTTAACATGAGACAGAGACGTTGGTTAGAGCTCCTGAAGGACTATGACTGCAACATCTCCTACCATTTGGAGAAGGCCAATGTGGTGGCTGACGCCTTGAGCCGGAAGGCGCCCGCCCACTTGGTCAGTTTACAGGCACAGAATTGGAGGCTTATGGAAGAGTTGGGCAGTTGGCGACCCCAAGAGTCGCAGGGGTATTATAGGGTAGTGACGGTGACACGACAGACGAGACCAGAGCTGATAGACCGCATCATCACAGGACAGATGACAGATCCGTACCTGCAGTCATTGCGAGACAGAGTATTGTCAGGGGACCTAGGAGACTTCTCTTTTACAGACAAGGTGCAATGCATGAGGGGACGTTTGTGCGTTCCCAGGGACGAGGAGTTGTTGAGAGAGCTCCTTACTAAGGCGCATGGGTCCAGGTTCACCATACATCCTGGGAACACGAAGATGTATCATGATCTGAGACGTAACTTTTGGTGGAGAGAGATGAAGCGGGATGTAGGTGAGTTCGTGCAGCAGTGCTTGGTGTGCCAGTAGGTGAAGGCCGAGCATCAGAGGCCTGCAGGGCCGTTGCAGCCACTTCCTGTGCCAGAGTGGAAGTGGGAGAGCATCACCATGGACTTGGTGGTGGGCTTGCCCGTTACCCAGAAAGGACACAATGTAGTCTGGGTGATAGTAGACAGATTGACGAAGACGGCACGCTTCTTGCCGATCCGAGTCACTTTGGGACCAGTACAGTTGGCAAAGAGGTACATTCGTGACGTGGTACGTCTGCACGGAGTTCCACGTGAGATTGTATCCGACCGAGATACCCGTTTTACTTCCTAGTTTTGGGCTGAGTTTCAGCAGGCTTTGGGGACACGGTTGAGGTTCAATACGACGTACCACTCCCAGACGGACGGACAGTCAGAGCACACTATTCAGACGCTTGAGGACCTTTTGTGCACCTGTGTACTAGACTGGAGGGGCTCTTGGGAGGAGCACTTACCCCCTGGCAAAGTTTGTATATAATAACAGCTATCACTCGAGTATCGGCATGGCGCCCTACGAGGCTCTGTACAGACGGAGGTGTACTGCGCCCTTGAGTTGGGTTGAGGTGGGGACCAAGTGGGAGGTTGGCCCCAAGCCGATCCGGCAGAGTCAGGAGGTGATAGAGCAGATCCACAAACAACTTCACACTATCAGGAGGAGACAAAAGAGTTATGCTGATCAAAAGCACAGAGAGGTCCAGTTCGAGGTTGAGGATCACGTCTTTCTTCGCGTTTCGCCCATGAAGGGTTTGCAGTGTTTTGGGGTGAAAGGGAAGCTTATGCCGAGGTTTGTAGGGCTTTTTGAGGTCCTGGAGTGGGTAGGAGCCGTTGCTTACCGGCTTGCCCTTCCTCCCTAGCTTTCTGGTGTACACGATGTGTTCCACGTGTCCAACCTCAAGAAGTACGTTGCCGATTCCAGTCACGTTCTGAGCCACGAGGGTGTCGAGGTGGATGACGACCTAACCTACCCCGAGAGACCAGTGCAAATACTAGATAGAGCCATCTGGAGTTTGAGACGGAAGCAGGTACCCCTGGTGAAGGTCTTGTGGAGGAGCCAGCGGTACGAGGAGGCTACCTGGGAGCCTGAGGTGGCGATGCGAGAGCGGTACCCGGAGCTTTTTGAGGGTACGTCTTTTCAGACCGACTTCAGTCCTCTTTAAGTTTGTTATGCGTGTATATTTTACTTTTCGACACCCTAGCTTGCTCAAGTTTCGGGGATGAAACTTCCTTTAAGTTTGTTATGATGTAAAGACCCGTTCTATTCTGTGCCTTTTAATATGTCTGGACTATCAGTCAGACATCTAGACCCCTTCCCAGACGTCTAGAAATTGAAAATTTTGTACGTAGGGTCGCATCTGCACGTTGGCTGCACGCAGATAGTCTCCCTCTTTTCTTTCTCTCTCTCTTCTTCTCCGCAGAACCCTAGCCGCTCCCTCTATATAGCCCCTCTCCCCCTTCCTCTCTTCTCCACTCCACTACCACCACCTTCCTTCTTCCTCTCCACTGCAGTGAGAGGGACGAGCGTGAGAGAGGGTGCGAGAGCGAGGAGGAGAGGCGGCGTGAAGAGAGGAGGAGGAGCTTGAGCTAGCGAGTTCGTGGGAATTCGTCGGAGGACGCACGATCGGAGAGGCGCATGCGGGAGGAGGAGCACGTCGGGTGAGACGTCCCCGACACTCTACTGCAGTCGGAGTTGCAGACGAGGAGGAGAGGCCGCGGCTGCATGCGGCAAGGGGAGCGGGAGGTCGGTCTGGTTCTGGGTTTTTCCTAGAATCAGATGTCTGGCGTCTCGTCCAAATGACGAGTTGGACGTCTAGTGACAACACCGGACGTCTGAAAGCAGGGTTTCATGAAGGTACGTTCCTCTTGCGGTTACGACCATGCAGGCCGCACTGCAAAGTCGATTTGCATGGCTAAAAGTGGAAGATATTGTCTATCGCACGCAGGGACAGCTTCGGGAAGGCGCGGGGCACTCCCTCCCATGCGTTTCAGATGTTTGGACAGCTTACCAGACGACCAGAAGCACCCTCAGACGACTAGAGGAGAGGTCGGACATCTAGAGTTGGGTCTAAATGGTCAAGTCGGGATTCTGGACATTTGAAGTCGACGCAGGAACTTGAGGTGAGACCCTGGTGACTTTTAAGACGTCTGGACCTTGTGTCAGACGTCGGATTTAGGTCTGCAGTTCTGTTTTTGACCCGTTTAGGGTCCGTTTGAGGTCTGTTTTACGCAAATAAGATATCTGTGGTTTCCTTGTGAGTTCCTCTACATGTTAGAAATCCTTATATACTGTTCTGAACGTTCCATTGTAGTATGTTCCTTGGTACAGGACTTTGTTCTGTTGCATGTTCAGGACTTGCAGAGGCACGTGAGTTTGCCGTTTGAGCCCCCAGTACTCACAGATTGTCTGGTAGAGTGGTTTCCCCTGTTTTAATTATAAAACATGAATGCATGTGTGAAATTGGATAACTAGAAACCTAGGATGTGGCATGAATCTTATGACGAGAAGTACTTGCACTGTTTGTATGCGTGTTTGAGATTGTAGTCATAAATGAATGGATAGAAATGTAAATAACTACCTGTTAATAAATACGAGTTGCCTGTGGAATATGAAATACCTGTGCTAGTTAAACAGTTACATGTGACATTACTTGTTATATATGTTAAATTGTGGAAATACGAGCTGCATGGGTATAATATGAGAATGGAAATGTGAATGATGAAACCTGGTATGGAACAACATGGTGAACATGAGCATGAACCCTACGGGAAATTAGGAGTAGAATCTCCTGAGGTTGGTTGGAAACCTGTAATGGTAGACGGGAAGCGTGCTGGCCCTTGAGTACGTGGTACCAAGGGGAGCGCCTGTTTCCTTTTAGTGTAGAGGGGAGCTTGTCGCCCTTCGGGTTGGGACCCGGGGTGGATTTGGCCATTCTACAACGACTTTTATGGCCCTCCCGTACACAGTACCGGGGAGAGCTACTTGTGTAGGGAGGGAGCTAGCCACCCCACGGGGCCCGAGGTTCAGCTAGCCACCCTACACCGACTTGTTAGGCCCACTGGGCAAACCGTGGTAGTAAGACGAGGGTGCGTGGACTGTGGAGGGATATGACCCTTGGTTGGTTCTGAGGGGCGAGACCCCTATTCTGAGAGGGCAAGGCCCCATACTGTTCAGTGCTGTACTTTGGGCGTACCCGCTAGCGGAAATGACTGACCGCGTGTCAATGCAGGGTAGCTACCCGTGCGCTTATCACGCATGCCGTAGTCACCGCTACGTCTTGACAGTGACCTCAGGGTGGTTGATTGGGTGTAGGACTACCATGGGGGACTCTCCTAGCCAGGAGAGCACCACGTGTACCTTCTACTCTTCGGAAAAGACTGCAATCAAGATTGTTCCCATGAGGAACATGCGAGATCAAGAAAGAGATCTGAAAGTAAACCAATGGGTGAAAAGGAGTGACTTGTAAAATAAAATAATTGAAAAAGATAAATTTACCTATTAGCCTTTATTGCTTTTGTTAGTTGGTTACCACTTTACTCAACATTCGCTGACTCCATTTTACTCATAACCCTTTTCAGGTCCAGGAGTTGAGCAGCTCGAGTCACCGGCTGTAGAGGGTGCTGGGCCCAGTCGAGCCCAGCAGTAGTTCCTGTTGTTGTTGTACTTTTTTTTTGATAGTGAGTTAGACTGTTGTTACCGTTTCTGTTTCTATACCTTGTTCTACTTTACTATTGTGGTGGTGATATGTACTGTTAGCAGCTTTTATTTCCTTTACAGCTTGTACTCTTTTACTATTAGTTACTTAGCATAGTGAATGTGATTTACTTTCCTGCTTTTTTATTATTTCTTGTTGGACGAATGGGTCTTGGGATTAATCGAGTTGAGTCAGTCTCGGGTCTTGTAGGGATTTGGGAACCGGGTCGTAACAGGAGGTCAGAAGCTCTCCTGTAGGTCATCTGACCTAATTTCATCCACTGTAGGCCATGAATGGCCGTAAGAACCCATCTTCTTCGTCCTTCAAATTGAAGGTCAGAACATGGTCTACGCATCAAATTGATGCGTGTTCTTGATAGAGTACATCAAGAGCTCTCGATCAAGCCTTTGCTCGATTGATTTGGTGATCGGAGCCGGCCGGAATCATTGGCCGAAGTCTGGCCAATATCGACCTGGAGTTGGAAAAGATAGGCCCACATCGGGAGTTCTCGAGCACTGGCACTGGTATAATACCAAAAAGTGAAGACGACACTTTGGTCGTCAGCGCAGGGCGCGAAATGAAACTGATATGGGTGTGAGTGCATGCATTGCACATGCTTGTGCATGAGTGTGTGTGTATGTGTGCGCCTGTAGGCGTGAGCGTGGGCCTGTGAGGGCAAGGATGCGCATGGGCCTGGGAGGCTAGATACTTGATGAGAGCCTCATCATGAGCCATAACTAGCTCATTTTGACCCAATAAAGAAGATAAAAGCTCCTACATAACCTGGAAGAAGGCCTAACTGAAGGAACAAGTGCCCTGAGAAGAAAACATGAAATAAAGGTTAAAACTGCAATTTTACCATTGCAGTACATAAACGGGATTTCTCAGAAGCAAAGCAGAGGTCAAATGGTCCAAATAAGATAAAAAGTGGGTTGAGTTAATCAGAAATGGGTTCATGTGCAATCTAGGAACTAAATGACACTTGGTAACCCTAAAACAGACCCGCTTAAATTAACAAGGTTCCGGTCAGAACAAAAAGCAAGTAAACCCTCTACAAATCATGGAAAAACATCCTCTAGGGTTTAGAACACTTAATTTGGCCTTTAGAACCTAGTTTGACCTAGATTAGGGTCCTAGCTCTTCAATTAACCTAATTTGGGTTTTTACGCAAAATGTCCAGTCAAACGAGGTCAAACCTAAAATCCAACTTCACCATTGGATTCCTTAGGTCCAAATTAGGTTTGTACCAAAATTTGGACCTAAGGAAAGGTCATCTTGACCTACTTTGCAATTTAGTACACCCAAATCACAAATTGGTCCCTATCTTTTGAATACCTTTGCAGAGAGCCCCCTAGGTTCTTCGCCTCCTTTGCAAACCGTTCCTGCCGCCATTGCTAAGGTAGAACCGAGCTCCGGCGAAGTTTCGAGAGAGATTGCTCTCTAATCCCTCAGAGATTCCCTCCCAGAAATGGAAGGAGGATTCTCTGAGGAATTCCCTTCCTTGTAAAGCCAATTACATTCGCTGGTGTGAACCCAATCTCTCGTGCGAACGCACGAGAGATTCGGGTATCCACCTTCCTTCCAACTCCGGCGAGTCGGCAGACCTAATTGCGCGGTCTTCACGCGCTGGTAGGTGCGACCAGCACCTATAAAAGACACCCCAGACCCTACCGCAGAGGGCAAGCTTGATTTTGACGGAGATCTCTTCCAAATTCCTCCCTCTCCCATCTCCGGCCAAACGACCCACAAGCTCCGGCGACCTCCTCCCCTCCTTCTCGTCGCTCTGCTGCCATACCAGCAGCAGAGTCCTCTCCGCCGCTTCCTCCCACGTCACGCTGTACCCCGCGCGCGCGCTTCTGACCTCGTCTTCGTCGCCGCTTCCTCCCTCAGGGTCTTTCTTCCCCGACGACGGCAGTTACGAGCCGTCCTCTCCGCCGCCTTCCTTCCTTCCAGACAATCACAGATACGTTCTCCATCCTCTCCTCTCTCTTTTCCCCCAACTATTTTACTTGATTACCCCTCGACAGTACCTCACCGCCTCCATCTTCCTCGCCTCCGACCTCCCTCCGGCGAGCCGCTTCCACCATTCCAGCCCCCCCCCACCCGGCTCGCCAACCACCTCGAGAGCTCCGCCTCACCACCAGGAACTCGCTCCACCCCACAACTGCCACTCCAGACCTCCATAATCACCCCCCGAACAACCCACCATCTCCGGCCACAGGTTGACCTAGGCACGCATGCCCAGGCCGACCTGCGGCCTGCAGCATCGTCCACCGCCTTCGCCGTGCCACGGCGAAGGTCTCTAGCTGATCTGATTGGGCCGTGAGGCTCGTTTTGTGTATGATAGTGTTTGAGCCACTGCCGCCATGGACGACCTCCGGTGAAGCTCCAACGAAGCTCCAGGCATCAGGCTTCCTAGGCTGCAAATGCAGGAGACTCACGCGAGTGTCGCGAGGTGAGAGAGCCCAGCCAGTAGCGCTAGCAGAGTCAGTAGCTTGGGCAATTGCATACGAGAGTCTGCGGACGCGCATGAAGTCAGGGCGGCACGCTTAGTCCCACATCGTGGGATTGCAGCACTCAGGTATACTATAACTTGTATTCGTGCCTTAAGCCAGTTGCCTCCGTAAGCACAGGGGTGAGGTCCCTCACTATCCTCACACGCCTCGTCCGCGGCTTGACCTCGCGAATCTGGCTGACCCGACCCAACCTAGACCTACGCACTCCTCGCGCATCACCACTTGCCGGTGCGCCTGGTCCCGGGTGCGCACCCGACCCGACTATCCTTGTGGCTCTGGGAGAGCGTCCGAGAGTGCATTGCTTCAGAAAGAGAGAGACGCTTGGGTAGAGGGACGGGGGTAGGTTTTTGCTACTGTGTGGTGTGTGCAGGAAGGAAGAACTGTCCCAGGCAGTAAACACTTAGTGGCTGCAGGACAGGAAGAGAAGAAAGAAGAGGCTGTGTAGCAGTGAAAGGAGAATTCTTCGCAGAGAAGAACGAAGAAGAAGACAAGGGAAGACTGCAAAGAGATCAGCAGAAAAAGAAGAAGAAGAAAGGCAAGGCAGGAGAAGGAAAGATACCAGAAGCAAAGAAGGGAGAAGAGCCACGAAGAAGAAAGAAAGAGAGCTCACATTTAAGACGTCTGATACACAAATCAGACGTCTAATTCTACTTTTTTCCTCCAAATCTTTTTTTTTAATTCTCTCTTTGAATGAGTTATATTTGCATTTAAACAGTTGTATTCTTTAGTTTTACAAAGTACTGAGATTGCTCCCCGTGTTCGACCTCGGATACTCCGGTCTTCGAGTAATAAAATTCTTTATATTTGTTTAGACGTTTTGTCGGTTATACTACAACGTGACATCATTTAAACCCACACAAAAACGTCGACAACAATACTGTGCATGGACTTGAATTGGTATAAATTCACCAATAAAAATAACTAGGCCCGAGCTCAAGTAGGGTCTGGTCTCGACCAATTGGGTGCTATGTATCCCCGAATGAGCTTAGGCTACCCATTAAAAACTAATTTTTATAATTGAAGATTAAATGGATTAAGTGTTGGCATGAAAATGGCTAAGTGTGGACATAAGACATGGTGAAGAGGATAAGAAAAAGATAAAGGAGAACAAAGAATGCTTAAGGAGAATTAAAAGAAGAGAAGAGTGAGAGAAGAAACAGAGAGAGAAAAGGTAAAGGAAAAGAGAGGGACTAAGAGAGAGAGCAACAACAGAGAAGAAAAGAAATAACAAAGAAGAAGAAAAGGCTGAAGAAAGAATGAAGGAAAGAAATGGAAAGAAGAAGGATCAGACGTCTTGCTTAATTTTCAGTCATCTGACTTTTATTTTGAGCTCGCAACATTGTAAAAGGCAAATATACTTCTTGTATATCGTTTTCTTGCCTTAATCTCGTGTAATTAGAAGTAATTTATGTAATAAACATGTTTACTTGATTCTTAATGACAAATTACATGTGTAAATGTATTTCTTTTTAATGGAATGTTGCATGTGCTAATTTGATAAATCTCTTATGCAAGATTCATGTACTTAAAGTATTTTAATTATAATCTAATTGATTAAATAGTTAGTAATTTATGCTTAGGAATTAATGGTGAATTAAGCTTATTATTATGCCTCCCAGTGAACAACCTGGACTCAACCAGTTAAAAAGAATTTAAAATCTAAAATGTTAGGTTAACTTGACCCTATACTACACAACCGACATAAAATCGAGTTAACCTAAGTTACTTTCTCATGCAATTAATTAAGCCTAAATAACCTAATTAACTGTGTTGAGGATTTGACACATCAACTAGCAGGATGGAGGGGCAGTCCACTACCCGACCACCACTCTTTGAGGGAACCAACTACGCCTATTGGAAGCTACAGATGAAGATGTGGCTCCAAGTCAACGACTTCTCCGTATGAGAAAAATGTGAGACAAGCTACGACATCCCTGTCAAGCTGGAGACGGGATACACCGTGGAGCAGATCCATCACCTTGGGTTGAATGCAAAAGCAATGAACTCACTTTATTGCATGCTTAGCTCGAAGGAGTTCAACAGCGTCAGTCAATGCACGACCGCTCATGAAATTTGGAAGACTTTAGAGGTAACACACGAAGGTACGTCAAAAGTCAAGACCTCTAAGATTAACATTCTATCTCAGGAATTCGAAGCCTTCACTATGAAGGAAAACAAGAGACTTGGGGATATATACACCCAATTCGTGTTAATCATGAATAACCTTAAGTCTCTCAGGAAGACATTCATCAAGGGGGATCTTCAAGCCAAGCTCCTTCACTCTCTTGGACCGAAATGGGAGTAGAAGGTCACCGTGCTAGAAGAAGCAAACCAGGTAGAGGATCTAGACATGGATAATCTACTTGGAAATCTGATGGCATACGAGACCAAGATGGATCAACAGAAGAAGTCCATCACACCTGAGCCAAAGAAGACCATGGCCTTTAAAGCAACATCGGACAATGGGGTAAGTACCGATGATGAAGAGTTAGTTTTGTTAGCTAAGAAGTTTAAGAAGTTTCTCAGGAATAGAAGAGACATCAAGGGACACAAAAAGGAAGAACCTCTTGTATACTATTATTTAAGAAGAGAGGTCACATAAAGAAGGAGTGTCCCTTGCTAAGAAGGGATGATGAAAAGAAAGGCAAGAAGCCTTTAGACTACAAGAAGTTTTCAAAGACCAAGCCATTCAAGAAGAAAGCATTCTAAGCAACGTGGGATAACTCTACCTCCGAAGAAGAAGATGAGGAGACGAATGAAGAAACTGCTTGCTTGGGGCTCATGGCAACAAACGACACCTCCGAATTCGACTTCGAGGAGCCCAAGGTAGATTCTTACTCTTTATGATTTACAAGATGCATTTGATTCATTGTATCTAGAGTTTAAAGAAATGAAAACTAAAAGCAAAACACTAAAAACTGAAAACTTAGAGAGAAAGGAGATAATCAAAGACCTTAAGGAAAAGAACGTAAGTCTCACTAATGAAACAACCGCCTCAACCATGCAAGTGGGAACTTGATGATTGAGAAAGAATCATTATTAAAAGATTTATATACAGCCATTAGAGAAAAAAAATTCTTGAATAGAGAAGAACTACTTGACAAAATTCATGTTCTTGAAAAATCAAACTCTCTTAAAAAGGATGAGAATGACCTACCTAGATTAGAGATTAGAGGATTAGAAGATAAACTAGATATAATGAAAATAGAGATAAACCATCTTAAAGAAAAATCAAATCAATTGCTTGAGGACTTAGCCAAATTTACTAGAGGAAAGGATAATTTGGATAAGCTCATTGCCCATCAAAAACCTTCCTCAAGTAAATTTGGACTAGGCTATTGTAAGTCTAGCCAAAATGAGTCGAAAAAAGATCCTCCTTCAAAGAGGACCGCTAACAAATACAGATTCACATTACAATGGATACTAAAGAGACAACTTGCACTGTATTTTGTAGGTTTCAAGGGACATTATAATGTCCAAAATTGAATCTATAGAATGAAGGAAGGTCAACTCAAACTAGAACGACTTAAAGAAATCTGAAGTCATCAAAGAAGGTCTTTTGTAGGAACAAGAAGACCTACAAGAAGGACAACGAAGAGACCGCCGCCATCAAGGGGGTCGATGGGTGATGGACTTCAAATGTTCCAAGGATATGATGGGGGACAAGCACCTATTTTTGGACCTCCAACTTATAGATGGAGGAACGGTCATATTTGGCAACAACCACAAGGGCCATATTATTAGCATTGGTAAAATAGGTAACCCTCTATCCCCTATCTCAGATGTTTCATTAATTAAAGGATTAAAACACAATTTGCTAAGTGTTAGTCAAATTTGTGATAAGGGATATAAGGTAGTTTTTACTTCTAAAGTATTTCAAATTATGCATGTATCAACTAATGAAACCCTTATTAAGGAAACTAGATTTAAAGATATTTACATTGTAGAATTTGATAAAAATAGCACCTATGAATGTCTTGTAGCTAATAATGAAGTAAATGCATGACATAGAAGATTATGACATGTCCATATGAGGCTAGTCCAAAAGTTAGCCAAATATGAACTAGTTCGAGGTCAGCCTAAAGGAAAATTTGTAGATAATCTTATGTGTGATTCATGTAAACTAGGTAAAATCATGAAATCTAGCTTTAAAAATAAAGTAGTATCCACATCAAGACCATTAGAATTACTTTATTTAGACTTGTTTGGGCCAACAAAATATGAGTCTTAGTGGATGCAAATATTGCCTTGCAATTGTAGATGATTTTTCAAGATTTTCTTAGGTCACCTTCTTGAGATCCAAAGATAGAGTGTTTTCTGTCTTTTCTATTTTTTGTAGGAAAGTTCAAATTGAAAAAGGCTACCAAATCACTCAAATTTGTCATCAATGGCGGTGAGTTTGAAAATTCCTCATTTGATGATTTTTGTTAAGAACATAGTATTACTCATGAGTTCTCTTTCCCCCAAACACCTCAACAAAATGGGGTAGTTGAGAGAAAGAACTGCACTCTTCAAGAGTGTACTCCGATATTGCTCATAGACTCTGGGTTACCGAAGTACTTTTGGGTAGAGGCGGTTAACATGGCCTGTTACGTGTTAAATCGCATTTTAATTCAATCCGGGTTACGAAGAACTTGTTTTGAACTATATTATGGGAAAGTACCCAAGATTAGTTATTTTAAAGTTTTCGGATGTCGTTGTTTTTTTTTTAATATCCTCTCTAATTTAGATAAATTTGATGCCAAAAGTGAAGAAGCTATTTTTGTTGGTTATTCTTCACGTAGTAAGGTATATCAGGTTTTTAACAAAACCACATTAGTAGTGGAGGAAACCCTTCATGTTTCCTTCAATGAATCACTCAACTCTTCTTCTATTGACTGAGACACTATGGAACATGAGGATGATTCTTTTCTTGATGTGTCTGACATTCCAAACTCCAATATCCATAATCTTCCAAAAGATTGAATATTTCAAAGGGATCATCTCAAAAGCCAAGTCATTGAAAGTATTTCCGATGGTGTTAAAACTCGATCTCATTTTAATTGCATTTTCAATCTCTCCACATTTATATCTCAAGTTGAATCGAAGAGTGTTGAGGAAGCATATTTCGACGAACCTTGGATGATGGGCATGCAGGAAGAACTCAACCAATTCCAAAGGAATGAAGTTTGGGATCTAATACCTAAGCTCGATGGGCAAACAGTAAGAGGAACCAAGTGGGTATTTCGGAATAAGTTGGATGAATCCAGTGTGGTTATTTGGAATAAGGCTAGATTGGTAGCACAAGGGAATAACCAAGAAGAAGGGATTGACTTCGATGAGACTTATGCTCCCGTAGCTCTACTCGAATCAATTCGCATGCTTTTAGCTTATGCCGCCTTCCTTGGCTTCAAGCTCTTTCAAATGGATGTTAAGAGTGCTTTTCTTAACAAGTTCATTAAAGAGGAAGTTTTTGTAAAACAACCTCCCGATTTTGAGTTTCATAATAAACCTAACTTTGTCTACAAACTAAATAAGGCTTTATATGGGCTAAAACAAGCTCATAGAGCTTGATATGAAAGACTCAAAGATTATTTGTTGAGTACAAACTTCTCTATAGGAGAAGCCAATTCTACTTTATTCATTAAAAGAAAAGAAAAAGAAATTTTATTAGTTTAAATATATGTAGATGATATTCTTTTCAATGCTATTGACGAATCATTGTGTAAAAAATTCTCTAAGATTATGCAGGAAGAATTCAAAATGAGCTTGATGGGTGAGCTCAAGTTCTTCTTGGGTTTACAAATCACTCAACTCAAATTTGGCACAGTTGTGTGTCAATCAAAGTACACAAAGGAGATACTGAAACGATTCAAAATGGAGAAAAGTAAGGGAAAAAACACTCCTATGAGTGTTACAACGTCCCTTGATTTGGATGAATCAGGTATGCCCATTGATTAAAAATTGTACCATAGTATAATTGGTTCATTATTGTATTTAACTTCTAGTAGGCCAGACATTTTGTTTAGTACTTGCTTATGTGCTAGATTCCAATCAAACCATAAACAATCACATTTAAATGTAGTTAAAGGAATATTTAAATATCTAGTTGACACATCTAACTATGGCTTATTCTACCCTAAGAGTAGTCACTTAACCTAGTTACATATAGCGATGTGGACTACGTAGGTAACTGCATCAATAGGAAGAGCACTAATGGAACGTGCCAATTCTTGGGAGAATCACTACTCTCTTAGTTTTCAAAGAAACAATCTAGTGTAGTCTTATCAACCGCGAAGGCTAAGTATATAGCCGCCACCTTAGCATGTTCCCAAGTTTTATGGATGAAAAATACTTTAAAGGATTTCAATTTGATATTTAATAAGATAAAGATACTATGTGATAATATTAGTGCTATCAACCTCTTAAAAAATCTCATCCATCACTCACATACAAAGCATATTGATGTTTGACATCACTTTTTGAGGGATAATGTATTTAAGGGAGAAATCGAAGTTGAATTTATTTGTATTGACTTGCAATTGTCTGATATATTCACTAAACCTTTGAATAATGATCGATTTAACTTTATACATAGAAAGTTAGGCATATATAAACTAACTGATATTTGAAGAATTTAGTGACTTAGTTGAATTTTGCTTGTAATGAAACTTGAAGGAACTTTGACTTTATCAAGTCAAAGATTCCTCAAACATTGTTCAAAAATCAAAATGCACAATCTATGCAATATCAAACGTCTGATAGTACGTCCAGATGTCATATGTTTGAAAATTGGACATCTGAGCATCTGGACAGACGTCGACTTGTTTAAATGATATAAAATTCAAAAATTCTGGAAAAATGTCTTTCAGACATCCAGCACCATGACCAAATGTCTTCATCTGTCGTTTAATGCCCTTGGGTAGATGATCAATTGGCATCAGGGTCTAAAGTCAGTACTCACTAGATTCAAAAATCGGACGTTTGATCCTTGATTCAGACGTCTTGTAAGTCGTCTGATTCCAAAATCAGACGACAACCTATAGCTTTGGCTCAAATCTAGAAGTTCTTGATTTTAGAGATTAGATGTCTAATTTTCATTTCAGACGTCTGGTCGGTTGTCTGATCGAAAAATCAGACGATAACCTTTAGCTTGGGGCAAATTCTAGGAAGGACTGATTGTAGAGATTAGACGTCTAAAAACTGGATTAGACGTCTGATAAGTCGTCTGATCAAAAAATCAGACGACAACCTGATACCTTGCAATCCCGATGTCTAATGACCTCACTAGACGTCTGATACTGATAAAAAAGCCATTTTCGCTTCTACTCTTGTGTTGGCTTTGAGATGAAATTTCTCCCAACTTTAGGGGGAGACTTGCCCAACCTCTTAGGATATAAAACCCCTCTCTTCTCCCTAAAGCCCTCACAATCAAAGCCCCCAAAATCCCCAAACCTCCAGTCGACAACCTCAAACAAGCTAGCGTTGTTGCAACCGCCAGTTATCTGTGTTATGTCTCCGACGACCAACGACTGGCACCACTCACCTTTTCGCGTTGACTCCTCCTCCTCCTTGCATCGGGAGGCCTTTCTCCCTCAGTATACAACTCTTACTCCTATTCATGACCACTGTTTTGATGATCTGAGGAGTCTTTCTTGACAAAACTCTTGATGGATTCTTGTTGCTTTTGCAAAATCATGTCAACAATTGCTTTGAGCATGATCTAAGGCCCAATTTTCCTAAATCTCCACCTAGGGCTTAAGTGAGCCCTAACTTAATTTGTCTAAACCTAGGTCAGATGGTTTAATCGATTTAGGGTATTAGTGCCCTCATATGATCTTGATCTCGTTTGATTAAATGCTTTCTATATTACTCAAGCCGTCCTCTAAGTGGCTTGAATCTAAAGGCATATGGCCACATTCATGTATGGCAGGTTGTATTGCCTAAAGGCATGCTGCCACACAAAATGTTTTTTTGGGTGATGTATGTGATGGTGTGTGCATGTTTTGGCAAATGTATTTCCTCATAAGGTGGATACAAGTTATGTAAATTGTTTGAATGGATTGGCATTTGTTTTGCAGGTAACCTTTTTTTTCCCTGTTACGACCCGATTCCCGAGTCCCTACGAGACACGAGAACCGGACCGACTCGACTAATCCCAAGACCTAGTCGTCCAACGAGGAAGTAACCAAAAGAGCAGTAAAATAAACCACATTCAACATGAATATAAGTAACAGTAAGAAAGTACAGCAGTAAGGAAAGAAACTACTACAGTGTATACCACCACAACAGTAGAACAACATTTATCATATAACATGAACTGCAGGTAAAGAAAAGTACAGCGGGAATAAGAACTACTCACTATAATAGAAACAAAAAGGGGTACAAAAGACAGTGGTAACTCTACTGGACCCTACTCGGCCCAGCGTGCTCTGCAGCCGCTGACCCTGGCTGCTCAACACCTGGTCCTGAAAAAGGTAACGAGTGTAACACGTCAGCAAAACGCTGAGTAGAGTGGCAAACTAAACTAAAGACAACAGTAGAGTGTACGGTAGCTGTTATGTTCTATTACTTCCTTTATTCACATCTTTCAATTTTCTCACTATTTCATTTATTTCTCAGATCCTTTACTTGATCTCGAATGTTCCTCGTGGGAACGATCTTGATTGCAGTCTTTTCCAAAAGTAGAAGTAGCACGTGGTGCTCTCCTGGCCGGGAGAGTCCCCCGTGGTGATCCTACCCTCAGTCAACCACCCCAAGGTCACTGACAGACGTAACGGTGACTACGGTACGCGCGATAAACACACAGGTAGCTAACCCGCACTGGCACGCGGTCAGTCATTTCCGTTAACGGGTGCGCCCAAAGCACAGCACGGAACCAGGGCAAAGCCCTCTCAGTAACAGGGGTCCAACCCCTCCACAGTAACCAAACTGGGGCCTTGCCCCTCCACAGTCCACGCACCCTCGCCTGACTACCCTAGTTTGCCCCAGTGGGCCTAACAAGTCGGTGAAGGAGGCTAGTAGAACCCCGGGGCCCGTGGGGTAGCTAGTGCTCTCCTAACACTAGTAGCTCTCCTCGGTACTACATACACGAGGGCCAACAAGTCGGTACAGAGCGGCCGGTCCTAACCCCGGGTCCCTGGGGTGGCTGGCCCCACTCTGCACTAAACAGGTACAGGTACTTCCCTTGGTACTACGTACCCAAGAGACAGTACAAAACTACATCTCAGTTCCATTCCTTTTTCTTTCCAGGAGTTCCACTCCTAATTCCCCGTAGGGTTCCAGCTCTTTATCTCAGAACATCTTATGTTTCACTTTCCAATTTCACGTTCTCACAATCCATGATCTCAATCATGTTTCTTTATTCATAACAGGCAGCTGTTAATTCAATTTACAGGCAGCTTTATGTTTCTTTCCATTTTTCCAAGACTGCAGTATTATACATTCCACTAGTTTTTCCATCCTAGGATTCATGCCATATCCTAGGATCTATCATACAATCTAGTTTTCCAGCCCTAGAATTCATGCAACACCTAGGAGCTATCATATATTTCTCATTCCTAGGATTCATGCAATGTCCTAGGTTCTAGTTATGGTTCCATACTTTAACAGGTTTTATTAATACTTAAAGCCACTCTACCAGATACAACGGGAGTAATGGGGGCGTGATCGGGAATCCCACGTGCCTCCGCGATTCCCAAGACTGCAACTGAAGGAGGTCCTATCACAAGGATCAAACACAAGGAGTATCTCAAAACAGTGTATAACTACTGTAGACGGGTAGAGGAATTAATTCTGAAAAGAACGCAACTTGAATCGCGGAAAACGGAACCCGAACGGGCCCTAAACGGGTCAAAAACGACGACACTGTGCAAAATCAGACGTCTGGAACTTCTTCCAGACGTCTTAAAAAGTGGATCAGAGAATTACCTGTTCAGCGTGGTTTCCCAGACGTCCAGAAGTCTGCGGGAACGTCTGGCCTATCTCCAAGACATTCGATGGTCACCAAGGACGTTTGGAGGTCGCTCCCACCGTCTGGTACAACAGCCAGACGTCTGATTCGCAAAGGATGGCGAAACACCTAGCCTGCGCACACCCAACTCCCTCCCTCAGTACGGTCAGTCGACAGGAAGGAAGAAGAAGACGGAAAACTCACCTTTCAGACGTCTAGATTGTCTTCCAGACGTCTCCCTCGCCGTCTGTCTATCAACCTAGACGTCTGATTCTGGAAATTTTTCCAGAATCAGGGCACCACTCGGCCTCCGCTCGCGACGCCGCCCGTGTCGCACCTCGCACACTTGCTACTCAGACCGCAGCAGTCCCTCCCGCGCCGTTCCGCGCCCCCTGCGCCCTCCGCCGGCTGGCCCTAGCAGCCCCGGCGAGCTCGCCCTCACGGCAGAGCTCCGCTCTCGCATGCAGCAACTCCTCCGCGCTCACTGCGGCCGCCGCTGCCGCCCTCGCGCTTGCTCGCTCTCGCGCACAGGAAGGAGAAGAGGAAGGGGCAGAGACGACAGGAGGGGAGGCATGGCCTTTTTAAGGCCGCGCGAGGAGGAGAGAGAGGACGCGGCAAGCGTCTGCAGCCGCAGAGAGAGAGGGAATAAGCGAATATCCTGTCTGCGCGCTCAGGCGCGCAGACGACCCGCTCGTGTGGAAGATAACGATTTTTCAGACGTCTTGAAACGATCACAGACGTCTGGTAAGACGTCTAGGCCACCTCCCAGACGTCTTAAAATACGTCTGGGGCACGCGTTCGTTACATTCCCCAACCTCCAAACCCCAACCCACCCACCCTACCAAACATGCCTCCACTAAGGAAGCAAGCCGAAGGCTCTTCCTCTTCCACCTATTTGGTTGACTAACTGCTTAGCGACTTTGCTGGACAGCGGTTTCGTCATTTCGCAAATGCCAAAGTTAAGAGTTCCCGGTTCATAGTGTGGAACGACTTTGCACACTTGAACCTCTAAGAACACCTTGAAACCTTTCATCTCTTCTACCTTTTTGATCGTCAGTTCCACTCAGATGTTGGAATTGTTGGTGTGTTCCCAGACCTCATTCGCTTGTTTTATGTTAACATCGTTGAGGATTACAGCAATGATGAGCTTGAGCTACACACCTGTCTCTTTGGTCGCTAGATCCACATCACATATGACTCCATCTCTGAGCTTCTTGATATTCCCAATGAGGGGAATTATTTTGATGACATTCTGAGGCAATATGACTTAGAAGTCATCGACCAAGAGTTGATTCTTCCTAAGAAATATGAACCAAATCTTGGTACTCTCCCATGCAAGAATCTCAAACCCATTCCTCATTTACTCTCCCATATATTTGGTTGGGACCTCCTCAACAAGTCTGGTGGCTTTGACTATATCTTGCTCCAACACAAGGCACTCCTCTTCACCACCATTCGGCATATCCCTTTCAACTTTTGCCACCTCAACATTCGTGTGATGAATGAGGATCATGGGGCTTCCTTACCTTTCGATTCCATCCTATCCAAGCTCATTGCCAGCCATAGGATTCCCATAGATGATCAGACTGTTGATAAGAAGGTCGAGCCCTACAACCAGGCCACTGTCGCCAAGATGAGTATTCTTCTGGAGCCAATCAACCTGGAAGATGAGGCTGGCGAGGACGATGCGCTCCCACCTTTTCCGAATCTTTATGCCCAATACCTGTTTCAGTTAGAGGCCCCGAGGTCCAGCTTTAAGGAGACATGGGATCCAACCACAGATTCCATCACGGATGGAATCTCCACCTTGATGAGGCGCACAAGTGAGATCTACACATACTTGGGTGGCATGTGTACTGAGATAAATGAACTCCATGCCAACATCCAAAACCGTCAAATGGGTCAGGGATGAGCTCGTCGACTCCATCACCAGGATGACGAATATTAGCCTACTTTTAAGCCTTAGTTCCAGTTGCTTTTATTGTTCCTTTTGTCCTTGTTTCTTGTTATGTTTTTATTGGCATGTATTAAGGAGCTTTGACCCTATACTTATGCTTTATATGGGAACACTTGCTAGCTTGACTAGGGCACACACATTTTATCTAGCTACTTTGCCTTTTATTGCCGTTTATCTCTTATAGAACTCAGTTTATCTATCAAACTTGTTATGTTTATTTCCAAATTCTCTGTGTATCTATGCCATTCAAAAGCTTGTTATATTCATGCATGTTTAACAATACTCAACTAATGTGGAAATTGCTTAGGATGTTTAACTATTCTCATGTATGTTTATTTTCACTAATGAATGTTTAAGTTTGCACAAATCATGTGGGGTAGCTTAGTTCATGTGGGGCCCTTTATATGCCTATCGCTTAGTTCAACCCCCTTAGGATAGCTTTCTTGATGACATTCAAAAAGGAGGAGAAAAACTTAGGATCATCAAAACTAGCTGAAAACTTAGTCTAATTTAAATATAGATCATTAAGTACAAAATCTAGGGGAAGAAAATAGATCCTAAGAATATATTTTGAAAATCATCAAAAAGGGGGAGATGATTAGTTCAACCCCTCATAAATAATATTTTGATGATTTTACAAAATAAAATAAATAAATACTGGGAATAACGTATTTTCTCTGCCATAACCCTATTCAGGTTTCACAATTTCCAAGACGAAGTATCAAGAGCATGAAGATTTATTTTTTGGTTTAGGTCTTAGCTTTTGTTGTATATTTCAAAGATTGTAATTTTATATTTATTTGAGCCTAGAAAGAGTTGTCAAGATATCCCAAATAATATACATATATCTAACTTAGGCTCTCAACACTTAGAAAAAATTAAAAACAAAAACTAAGTTCTGAAACACATATCATATGTCCAATCACAAAGTCAGACGTCTGATTTTCCAATTTAAGTCATCCGATATATCCATCAAACGACCAAATGCCTATAGCCTTGCCTTAACATTTTGAACACTTAGGCTCCAGTTGAAGGAATTTTGCTTTAGACATCCATAGCCATAGTTAGATGTCCAACTAGTACATCAGACGTCTTTAAAACCTACCATTGGACAACCATTCAGAATTTCCTTTAGGATTTTCAAAGCCAACGATTAACTAGTATTTATACGTCTGGAAATGTCTCCAGACGTCTAATTATGGACCGTTACTCAAAATCCTTTGCGAGGATTTGTCAGAGTACATACCTTGCTTTTCAGATTCGCAAACAATCCCAAAGCCAAGAGCATCATGATCTTCAGACGACCAGACTACCTGTCAGACGTCTGATCCTTAAAATCTAGAACCTTATTTAGATCTTATCCGAAATAGGAACAAACCCACACAAAATTAGATGTTCAATTTTTTGTCCAGACGTCCTATAATAGCACCCCAGACGTCTAACCTAGAACCCTATTTTGATCCAATAAAAATAGAAACTCTGACTCTTTGAATTAGACGTCCAAAAATATTGAATCAGCTAAGCTCCCTCTATCGCCGTCGCCACCAGCCTCCTCATCGCACACTCGCAAGCTCGCAGCTCCCTTCTCATCGTCACCCTTGAGGTCAACATCTTGCTCCCTCCTCTCTTCCTTTCCTTTGCATTAGCAACAGCCACTACCTCCCTTCACTAGAGCCGCCGCCACCACCACAACCACCCACCACCATCACCACATAGCCCACCACCCCTTGATTTATTTCCATTGTCTTGTAGGAAAAATTTAAGTGATTAGAGATTGAAGTAAATCGAGTAATTCTTATGAATTTTGTTTCTAGCTTTAGTTAATTATGTTGCTTTGTGATTGGAATGTTTGGAACTTTCTTGTGATTGTATGACACTCTAAGATTCTCCTTTATTATTATTTTAGGGATCATTGAACTCGTTTTATGGCCATGTTATGAATTATAGATTATTTAGTGTTTAATTGTAATTCTAAGTATATTGTGTTTATGAAGGTTTTTTTAAAGTTTGCAATTGCTTATAAAATTTGGTAAGACCATGTTACGATCGATCATGGTCCGTATGAAAAATCGTCATTGTTGTAGTATGTATCACAAATACAAACCGTTTTCACATCCATTTTATTTAATTTACATAATTTTTACTTGTTTATTCCAGGTCGTTCACTGGGAGGCAGTTATTGATATACATCACTCTCTAAGTCCAATATTATTCTTTAATCCCAAAAAGATCAATTTTATATACAATCAAGAATGAATGAATTAATAATGAATGAAATGATAGCTTAATTATGTACAAAAGAATCTATTAAAATGCTTGCAAACACATACTTACAAATAAGCATCAAACACTACACCTATATACTCTATACTAACAATTTATAACTTATATTACTAGTACTTACATATATAATAATAAGTAATAATACATACTATACTAACTTAACTTAACATTCTAACATATATAGTAACATATATAAGAGCTACAGCGACAGATGCAAACGTCGCTAAACCCAAAAAAACTATGCGCAGCCTCTAAAGTAGAAACTAGGGTCTATAGCGACACTTATTTTACCTATAGTGACAGTTTATTTTGTCAATAAAGCTATGAAGTTATTTATATACATATATAGTTCAAACACTCTTATACTACTTATACATACTATACATATATTTATTATTTACGGTATACTTATTTACATTTATATATATATTTACACTACGTATACACTATACTTCGTCTCTTCTTCTCTATTCTTCTATGTTCTTTCTTCTTCTCTGGCTTTATACTTAATCTTTTTTCCTTGGCTTTCTCTTCTCTTCTTTCTTTCTTAACTCATTACGGCCTTCACTAATCCAAAAATTAGTGTTTAATTGGCGGGCAGCTCCGTTCGAGGGATATACAACACCTGAGGACCAGGTGGGACCAGACTTCTACTAGGTGCCGCTTTAGTTTCTTAATTAGGCCAGTTTAATCTCTGTTTAATGTTCACATTTGGGCTTAATCAAGCCCTTCGCACAGTGCATGGCTCCTAGCCACACACCGCACACCAGTACCATCACACACCACATAACCATGCCAAAGCCATTCACATACTTGAAAGGGGGAGAGGGTTGTTTCAAGTGCCCGGCGCCCGTGTCGACTGGAAAGTCTATAGAAGGAAAACAACTTATAGCGCTATAAGCGTTCCGTGCTATACGATGTGACACCAAGTTGGGTACGACTCAGCACTGGAATTCTAGCACCCAGTATTGATTTTGTGATTTTGGCCCTCAATTCGAGAACCATAATTTATTATAAAATTAAATTAAATTATAGGATAATAAAGTATTTACATAGTACTATACAATTGTATAGTTAATTTAGAAATTTAATTATATTTACTATATAAATAAATTCACTAAAGTATACAGTTTAAACATACTTAATTTTAGATTTTATTCCTTAATTACGTATAAATTAGTTAATAAATGGTCTAATTGACCTTATACCAAATTAGTATACATATTAAAGTATTTTATAAATATTTTTATTGTGTTTTACAAGTTTTATTTCGATTTTATTTTCATTTAAATAGCGTATTTTTTACTGTTTTATTTATAAATTAAGTTTAATAGTATATGCATTATAAATATACTCAAATTAGGTTAATTTACTTAAAATGCATTAGTATAGATATACAGTATATGTTAGCTTAATTTTAACTTAAATTACTAATTTATTTTAATTTAACTTAATAACTTAACTAGTAACTTAATAAATTAATTATTTATTCTATATATATAATTAAATTATGGTACAAGGTTAAATATGTTCATAATATACGTGTAAATACATATGTACAGTATCATAACTTAATATGCTTATTTATAGAGTTTATTAATTTATATAGCTTATTAATACATATTAGTTTAATTAATAAATAGTTATATAATTAAGATATATACAGTATAATCTAACTTAAATACTTAATTGACATACTACAATATATACGTGAGCTATTTATACTATGTATACATATAATTTACATTATAGATATATATATATATATATTTACCATATACCTTATATTTACAAGTATATATATAGTATACAACAGATTTTTAGGTATTTATGGGGTTTTTTTCACGTTTTATAGTTTTTATATCTTTTATGGAGGTAAGAGATGAGAGGGAAAGAAATAGATGAGAAATAGGAAATGTTTTTGGTGTTTTTATGTTTAGATTCTTTTATTAAGTTCAATGGTATACAGAACTGTCGGCTAGTATGTTCTACCAGCCTAGAGTTCAGAATACCATAAAACTTGGTATAAACTTAGAAAAATGCCTAATATTCACTAAGACAAGTTTATTTTATTTTTGTGGATTTTTTATAAAGTTTTTATTTATTTACAACTAAATACAATTCTAGGCCTTAAAGAGTGCTTTCAAGAATAACCTAAGGCACTAGAGTGTATGTTGGAGGCTAGAATAGCAGTAAAGACATTCAGCAATGTTCCATAAGACACTCAAAAGGTATTCAAGCATATAAAAGTAAAGTTCAACTTAATTTCATCTAATTTCTATGTTTGGGCAAATTTACACACATTTTAGCTGACAAAGGAATTTAAACATAAATCAAGCTATTCCAAGATGGATTTAAGTCAGATTATAGTCCAAGAAAGCTTGTTTACAATATATGCAACGGTGCAAAGCATAAGCCATTTAAAACTCAAATTTCCACCTACTACCCTACTGTTTAAACCTAGCTATGGACAGTTGCAACAACAGCCTCAAACAGCAGCAATGCTGCTGCTGGAAACCAGCAGATCAGCAGCAGACAAAACTTGATTCCAAACGGCTTAACTACTGCTGCAGTTAATCCATCTGGAAGAAAAATAGATCTGCAGCAAGGAAGGGACTTAAATTCAGCTTTTATCTCCCAATCCAGTCTTTTATACCCCAGGTTAGATTCGAGAGAACCTGATCGGGGATACAAAAGAACTAGTTAAGGGAATACTTTGCTGGATTTATAATGGGAATGTAGCTGCTTTTGCAATAATTTACTATAACTGCTGGGATTCAAAGCATAAGTAGAAAACTCTAAATCGCAATCTGACAAGGGTTACAAATCACATAAAGAGACACTCGGAAATACAACTTAAAATCAAAATCCCTTGTCACAAATATCATCAAATAAGATAAAAAACATAGCTGATCTAATTCCTTCTAATGCTATAGACAGCATGTAGAAAGGAATTAAATCAGTCAATTTACTACAAAAACTTAAATCCCAGAACTCTAAAACCTTAAGGAATATCGAGAATTCCTTAGGTTGAAAATCAGAATTGCAACTTAAAAATAACTTATGAATACAAGGTAGAGTCTCCAATCAACAAAGTTGATTTTCCTTGGCTCTACCATGCATCCAACACATTTCAATCCTTGAGAAGAACATATCAGATTATGGCTCATCTGAGATGAATTCTGACATCAGAATCATCTCAGATTCTTAGCCAATCAGTGAATCAAAATCAAAATACTTCAATTTACTCGATCAAAAATCATTCAAAGCTCATTTGGTTTAAAATCCTTGCAATCCAAATTCAAGGTAAATCAAGTAAACTGAATCCATTTTTAGCTCAGATTAGGGGCTTTTGTGACAAAGATGGAATGAATGAGAAGCCCCTAATATGGTTGTTGATGCTAATTTCATATCTGGGGTTGAAAACCATTCAGATCTGAAATTAGATTTATTGAATGGGTGAATTGCGAAAGACAGATCGAGGAAATCAAAAATGAAGTGAAAACATGTAGAGGAAGAACAACATGAATAGTGATTGGGTGAATTTCGTCTCCTCTGATTTGGAATGATTAGAGGAGGTGGGGGGGAGGGGAATTAAAGCTAATTTCTACTCCCAAACTAAACTACCAGTACGCACAACAGATCAACATTAATTCTAACTCTAATTCTATTACTAATCTATCTAATTAACACTACAGCTAAACTAGAAATCATTAAAACTACTCTAACAGGAAGAATGGGACCTCCGGGTCCTTAGCCAGCGACTAAGGAGGAAGAATGGAGGGGGAGGGTGCTCCAGCGGGGTGAAAACTCTCTAGTGGAGTTCAGGGTAGTCCTCAGATGTACATCATCCTTAGCGACGAGGAGAGTCGGAGAGAAGTCGGAGTATTCGACTCTGCGTTTGTCTGTATAGTTATTATAGTCGTTGTGGTATATAACAAAACAGTTACCAATTTAATACAATTTATTACTAGGAATGACAAGTTTCCCGAGGTCGAACTCAGGGAGAAACTATAATTCTAGAAGCCTATAAATTCTCAATATAAGGTTTTACAAAAATTAAGAGAGAGAGAGAAAGAATTGGCTTTTTTCTTCTTCTCTTTCTGTCTTCTTCTTTGCTTTCTCTTCTTTCTTTTCTTCTTCCTGTATTCTTCTTTGCTTCTTCCTGTATTCTTTTCTTTCTTCTTCTCTACTTCTGTGGTTCCTCTTTCTCTTTCTCCTTTCTTCCTCTTTGATTTTCTTCTCTTCTGCCTTCTCTCTGATTTCCTTCAGCTGCTAAGTCTTCCTCCTTTCTTCATCTCTGGTTTTCTTCTTTCTTCTTTTCTTCTTCTTTTTCTTCTCTGCGTCTTCTTTCTTCTTTAGCAGCTGCAATTTTTCTTTGCTCTGGCTGCTGACCCTCCGACGTCTGACTCGGCGCTCAGATGGCTTAACTGTGCGTTTGCTACAGTGCAGTTCCTCTTTTCTTCCTTCGGCTCCTTTCCTTCCTTTCTTCTTCTTCTTCGCCTGCTTCTTCCTTCTATCCTGCACACACATACACAGATCAGTGCAAAACCTACCCCTATCACTTCCCCGCATCTCTCTCTCTCTGGATCTCTCTTTGGAAAGCTCTCCCAGAGTCGGGTAATCGGGTCGGGTTGTGCGCCCGGGTCCAGGCACACCGGCGTGGGTGGTGCGCGAGGAGTGCACAGGCAGGATAGTCGGGTCGGGTCACCAGGTCTGCGTGGGCAACGCCGCTGACGAGGCGCGTGAATAGGTGAGGGACCTCACCCCTGTGTGACTGGAGGCAAACAGCTAATGTCACTTTTTCAATTTAAGTGTGGGCACAAGGCCACACATTTACGAGGTGGGACTAAAGTCCCACCTCTACTCCGCGCACCCGCAGGCGAGAAGCAGCCATTGATTTGGGCAGCAGCGAAGGTTTCGTGCTCCCAATAGAGAACCTGGGCACCTTCACTGGCTTGCCCCGCGTCACCTGGAGCTCACACCTGGAGAGGAGGAGACCTGGAGCTGCCTGCGAAGAAGCTCTAGCAGCTCGTCAATGGCGGCGAGGAGGTTGGACCCTGAAATCACGAAGACGACCTCCCGACCATGTTAGACAACACAGGGAGCTTTGCCGGAGTGTGGCGAAGGCAGTGCGAGGGTCGGCGAGGCGCAAGAGTGCCTGTGTCCGTGTGCCTAGGGCAGACTGTGTGTGCGGAAGTGGGTGTGTTCGGGGGGTGGTCGGGAGGTGAAGGGCGGTGAATGGAGTGGGGGAAACGCTTGAGTGGAGTGAGGGGAAGCTTCTGGGCTTGTCAGCGAAGGGTGAAATGGCCTGTGGAGGTGGAGCGACCTCGCCGGAGATGGCAACCGAAGGTGAAGCAGATGGGGGTGGTAGTGGCAGTCGAGGGGTCTGAAATGCTAATTGAATAAGGGAAAAGTGAGAGGAGGGTAAGGGGAAGGTTCCTACCTACTTAGTCGACGAAGAGGGAGAGGAAGGTGTCCGGCTCGTGCCTGCCGGAGCTGGGGACGAAGGTGCCCAGAGGAGGAGTAACGGCGACGAGGAGGGGATCCGGAGACACCAGCTGGTGCGGCCTGGCGTGGGAAGACGGGGCAGAGTGGGCTCTACTGCAGGTATGGCAGCAGAGCGACGAGGAGGAGGAGGAAAGATCGCCGGAAACTTGGGCTGTCTGACCGGAGAGGGGAGAGACGAAATTTTCTCGGCCAAAACTAGCTTGCCTTGGTCGGACGCCCCTGCCTCTCCTTATAAAGGTGCTGGCGAGGAGAGCGGCCCGAGGGAAAGACGTGCAGCGCATGCCGGAGATGGCCGGAGAAGGAGACCCATGCCTTTCGTGCGTTCGCATGAGAGGCATGGCCGGTTGCAGGGGTCAGGGGAGGGTCCCTGCGGTAGAGGATGACGCAGGGAACCTCCCATTCGTTCCTGAGAACGGGCGCCATACCCTGCGCGGCGCCAACCTCCGTGCAAGGTTGCCGGAGGTATGGCGCTGCTCAGAAATGGCAGGGAAGACCATTCTGCAAAGAACGACGAGAAAGATAGGGGGTCATTTGCAAGGGTTTCAAAAGATAAGGGTCAAAAAGTAATTTAAGAGGACCAATTTGTAAAATCTGTCAAGATGGTCTTTTCCTAAGCCTAAATTTTTATACCAGCCTAATTTGAACCTAAGGATTTTAATGATGAAATTTGATTTTAGGTTGGGCCATGTTTGACCGGTCAATTTACGTAAAAATTCAAATTAAGTCATAAATTGGGCATGGTTCTCATTTTACGTCAAAATATTTTGCAAAGGCCAAATTGAAGGTTCTAAATCCTAGGAAATATTTTTCCATGAATTTTAGAGGGTTTAGTTGATTTTTATCCTATCTCAAACCTCGTTAATTAAAGTGGATTTATTTTAGGGTTACAGAATGTCATTTAATTCCTAGAAGTTGCTATAACCCTTTTCAGATCAGATCATCCCACTTCCCTCCTTATTAAGCTCATTTGACCTTTGTTTAGACCCTTAATTACCCTGTTTGCGCACTGCATTGGTGAAATTGCAGTTTTACCCCTTATGATTTGTCTTATTCTTTAACTCAGAATTCTCTGAGTTAAGCCTCTCTTTAGGTTTTGTAGGAGCTTCTTTACACTTATTTAGATTAAATTGTGCTAGTTTGGGTTTATGATGAGGCTCTCATTAGTATTCATTGCCGGTGGCTGTGAAAACTGGGGATTGGTGGGGAGAGGTAGCTGGAGTGGACGAATGATCGCTAAGAATGTAGGAGGGAGAGATCCTTTGTGCGCGTGACCAAGGAGGTGCTTAAGTAGTGATTTCAGTGAATCAAGGCACCACGCGGGTGAAATTAGTCATAGATGGCAAGGGCAGCGAGGATGAGAAGAGAGAGTGCGTGCGGCTGCCAAATAAAAAACTGATCGTTGGATGGGATCTGAGGGTAGTGGTGACCACACGCGTCGAATCATGCGAAAGTTCGAACCAAGGAGAGCCACAGATCAATCTAGGTGAGAGATCAACGGTCCAAATGGCCTGTGTTCTTCGCGTGCTACAGTGCACGTGCAGGCTGCAGCAGGTGTTGGAAGTGTATTGGAGAAATTGTAGGGATACCCTTCTACGAAGGGGTATAAAAATTGTAGGCAGGCCCATAAGTGATAGAGAATAGTTACAAAGTGGTCCTTTAGGGATTACGAAGAGGTCCCTGTAGGTTACAAATAGGTCCTAAGAGGTTTTCTAATGAATGGAATGTAATACATAAAGGACCTAAATGTAAATCTTTGATTTCAAGGCCTTAATGATGTCCAAGCGCCTTCAAGTTTTTGTATAAGCTTAATTGAACTTTTAAGAAGTTAATTATACTTTTGATTTGAATTTTTAAACTCGTTTGTGTATTCAATTTACACTTGGATCATTATTTGACCTTTTTACAAGAATATCTCGTTTAATGACCTAATTATGCAATTTTAACACAGAATTAATGTTTTAAGTCTTTTTCTTTGATTCCCACACTTAACCCTTTTTATGTGTTAATTTAACATTATTTAACCTAGTTTCTAGCTTAACTTTAGCTATTTAGCTATGATGAATAACCACTCATCAGTCCACTTACTTATTTACTTTATTAAATTTAATATTCTAAAATTCATATTAAAAAATCTATATTTTTCTTGCAAGTTAGTTTTTGTCGGCTATTGATTTGGACCTGTGATTTTATTTACAACTATCAAGTTTAATATTATTAAGTATGCTTTATTATTTCTTTTTAATATTATATAACTATCAAGTTTTTTTTTGCTTTTATTTATTTTATTCATTTTTTTAGAAGATAGAAGTTATTTTTGAGTTTAAAATATTTTTTATTAAGTGTGAAAGATATAGAAAATATGTAAGAGATAAACATAAGTTTTTAATCTTTTGACTAGTAAACAATTTGCTCAACCCCATCCAACCCGACCTGATTTTTATGGGTTAGGTTGGGTTTGGTTCAGCAGTGTAACGGATTGGGTTGGATTAGAAAAATTTCAACTCGAAAGCATGAGTTAGGTTTGAGTTGTGTCCCAACCCAACCCAACCTAACTCGTGTACACCCTTAAAAAAATCTCAACGGTGGTTGGGACTTGGGAGTGGGAAGGTTGCTTTCCACACACCAAGTGTCGTCAGATGGGTACTAAGCACTGGTCCACCTCATACATGACACTATTACAGTGGGTTGGTGGGGTGGTTTGTTTCACTAGGTTGATGTGGTGGTGTGGCAAGCGTACCTGTTTATATATCTTTTAGTTGGGAACTTTAGATACAAATTCTAACGTGGAACATAAAATGATATAGAACATGTCATGTCATGTTGATGTGACATGCCATCTTTCTATAGTGGAGGAGATGATACATGATACATGATATATGGCCTGGTAGACACATTACGTGATGTGGTATGCCATATTATCTATGTACAAAATGGTGTACAAAAGTATGTTTGTAAAGTGTTTTCCTATCAAAAAATGGGGGCACACATCCACAGCTTGTGGGGCACACATCCATAGCTTGCTGCCACTTCCTGAGATGGAAAGCTAACGGTGTTGATCGAATGGCATCAAAGATAGCGTGGAATTTGTCATGGTTAAACCAGTTCTCTAATTAAGGAATTAACTGCGAGGTTATAATTTAGATTTTGAGGATTTTAGTACTACTTTTTCTAACATCAATTCTAAGAGGTGTTTGCAAAATTTGTGTTAACTTTGCATCTCCCTCATACCTAAACACCCACTCTCTTGAAGCTGGTGTTAACACCAGTTCAAGTAAGCACCACGGTTGGTGTTCAGTAAGGAGAATAAATAAGTTTCTAGAATTCATAGAGAAATGGAGAAGAAGTAAAATAAAATCGTGGAATAAATGAGTTTTGGCATTTAAGAGTTTAGATGAGTTAAACTTGTTTTCACAGGAGTGGAATAAGTTTTCGCAATGCAAATTTAGTGGTAAATAAACACAAGTTAAGTGTTTTAACCTATCTACCAAACATGATCCCCAAAGATTAACACCACAACTTAGAACCTGTTCAAGTAAATAGAAATCGATGTTAACAGCATTCTACAAGTACACAGAATGAGGGTTAATATCAATTTCTTAACCTCTCAAATAAACTAACCTCAAAAAGATTTAGACCCAAACTCAAATTGGACTAACATGTTAATCGAAATTCATGATTCAAATCCAACCATTGTACATCGAACGGACCCATAGCCATAGGCCAATGTAATTTTACTTGCATTCTTTTCTTTCAATATGTTTGTAACAACGAATTTCAAAATCCAATCTTAAAAATACATCTAGGTTCAAAGTAGACATATAATTGTGACTTAAAACAAAGATAACTTTTTATCTAAATTATAGATCAACCGTATCAAATTAGACCAAGAGATCGAACTCCAAACTGCATCTTAAGTTGAATTATATTATTTTGTCAACTCAAGCAGAATTCATTGATGATCCAGGAGGGTTGAGCTGGTAGAAGGTAGAGTCTAATCCAGGTAAGCTTGTGATTTTTCTATCAGAAAAAAAAAAGTAAAAAAAAATTAGCAAAATCTTTGTAAGTATCGAAACATGAGCATTGTCATATCAATTTCGTATCCTGTAGTAGGATTTCTTTCTATATATACCTCCAAATAAAATTTCAAGGGCATTTCTATCAAAACAGTAGAAAACTTCTACCTTTCCACGAGGAAAATTTTCCTTGCTCATAGGGATCTACACTCAATTCTTGTTTGGTTGACAAGTGTATTTGTGTCAGATTAAATAATTAACTTATCACTTAATTCGCCTCCTACTTGCATCGGGTTAAGTGAAACTTAACTCGAGATAAAATTATTTCACTTTCTCAATGAAATGACTTTAATATATCAAAACATCCAAACAGGTTCACTCGTTATTCTACTATTTATTTCATTTCTTTCTTATTTTTCTACTTATTTCATCGACTCATTTCCTTTACCAAACACAACCTCATAGTCATCATCACCCTTTCCACAACCCCACCCCAACTTTCACCCGAGGGATGTACACCATATGAGAACACTACAATGGGGAAATCAATAACAAAATTTGTTTTGCTCTGCAAGACAGATCCCTCTCCCCATTCTTTCCCAGAGGCCCCCCATCTCAAATTTGTTGTTGCTAGGGCCTCGATCAGGGCCCCCCCCCCCCGGTCCATCCGCATCCCCTTCACTCTTCCCTCCCTTCCACTATGGCTAGCGTCATACATCTACGATGACGAGTGGTCGCGGTGGTGCTCCGGCATCGAGCCGCACTGTGGATGTCCGTTGTCTGGTGGCCACTTCGTGTTAGGGGAGGACTTCACTAGACATTGATCCACCACCTTTGCATTTCGAAATTATTGTTGTTGTGGGGGTCACATTGAAGCCGGGATTATCACACTGGGTTGATGGTTGGCCTTGCTCCGACCACTTATCACACTTTGGCGCGATATGTCGACGGCACCTTCTCATATCTACTACGTGACATGGGTTCGCCTTCAATGGAAATGATATATTGGCCACTTCTTTTCTGCTTTCTTTTCTTTTTACTTTGTTTTGTGTAGGCATTTTTTGATTTCCTCAATGTTGAGGGGGAGTTACTTTCCCCCTCTTGACCTCCTTCCAAGCATAAACTAGGAAGAGGTCGAAAGGACTGGGGATAAGACCCCTGCAGCACAACAAAATAAGCCTGTCCTTAAGTGGGGTAGCCTAAGGATCTACAGATTCTCAGAATCCGTCTTAAGATTATAGACGATTTACTCTACTTGCGTCCAATCAATCCAACCAATTAAAAGGGACTGGGGAGAAGGTTCTTCCTTTGACTTGCGCCTCCGGTTCCTGGTGTACCCCCCAGCCGCAGTCATTTGAGGTTACTCCCTTAGATAGACATCAGATTAATTGGTACAAGCAGGTTAATCGTAAACAATCTCGGACTGGGCTCTGAAGAGCGAATCAGTCCTTAAGGCCAACGTCTACTTGATTTTATTTAGGCCTGGGATGTAGTGCTTATGGAATGTGGTGGGCCCTTAAAATGGGTTGTGCCCTTAATGATCGATTGAATATATGTGTGAGTGCATGCACAACAAGGGTTTTCAAGCAAGATTATTTGGATGGATGGATTTTAAGGTTCAAATCTTGCTTAAGTAGCTTTTAGGGTTTAGAATTAGGTGAGTTCAATCAAGTTTCGAGGCAATCCAGAAGTTCAAACATGGGTGAAGATCTTTTCCTTTTGTAATCAAAAGTAAAGTGGAGTGTCTGGTATTAACCTAAATTGAAAACCTATAGGGAAGCTACTTGATGAGTTGATTTTAGGTTAAGTGGTGCGGCCCAAACAACTCAAACAATTGGCCAAAATTGCACCACTGAGTTAAGCACACAAGATGATTAACTTAGACCGATTTATACTCTTTTATATGTTGATTTGCGTGTACCGGTTCCACAGATCAGAATCCCGGTTGAGTAGATAAAAATTAATTAAGTTATGTGCCTTGAATGTGGGTGTATGTAGTGTGTATGTTTGATTTATCCCACAAGAAGTATCTTTTTGTTGATTGTTTTTTACATGAGGGTGAGATGAATGTGGGTGGAAATCTAAGCAACCAAACTAACCCTAGGATTTATGCAAACACCTAGGTTAATTGGGGTTTGAACTAATGTTGTGAAATGAAATCTATGGAGGGGGAAGAATGGGGAGTACTTACAGTTGTCTTCAATTGCACTTTACTCCGCTCTATCGCTTGAAGATTCCCTGTTGAGGCACCTGCAAAACAATAGATGAGAAATAAAGCAAGTTAGAAAACAAAAAAAATGCGTGAAATGAGGAAAGAAAATCGAGAATCGTTGCTTCTCTAACAATGACGCCAAAATGTTGAAGTGGAAAACTACATGATTGGAGTTGGATTTGAAAAACCCGTTGTTGTAGTTCGATTTGCGAAGCAATCCGCCAATAGATAAAATTTAACCGAAATTTGTAAAGAAATTCCAGGTCAAACACAGGGAGCCTACGTCGATCTAAAATCTGCGATTATATTTTTTTTGGTATTTTTGTTTAAAAGCGAAATAATCACAATAGAATTGATATTAACACTAAGAGAGAGAGAGAGAGAACAATCACTTGATTTATGAATAATGTTTTTATAGCTAGAAAGCGGGAAATGATTACAACTAGAAAGTGGGATATTCTACTCTAGAAAGTGATAAAAAGAAGGGAGAGAGATGTTATCCTCAATGATTGATTGGAGGACGAGCAGAACGGAGCGACGCCCGAAAGACGGAGGACAGGGCGGGAAGAAGGAGGGCGAAGTAGGAAGAAGCGGGAATGAGGTAGAACGTCGTCGTCATCATGGGATCCACTTCTAGAACGGGGGCGAGAAAACTTTGGATTTGGCTCTAAAGGAGCATCCCGGGTGTGGGACAAGCTTTTCTAGAGCTTTGGAGAGGGAGAGAGGTGAAGGAAGGGATGAGAATTTCGTAGGGTAGAGGACTCCTTTTATAGTTGCAAGGATTGGGGGTAATTTGGTCATTACATATTTAAAACATTAAATAAAGGGTCTTTAGTGATGGAATTAAGTGTCACTAAAGACCCGATCGTGGCCTTAGGTGTGCACCTGCCCACGTGCCCTTTCCCCTTTAGCATTCTACCTGCCCACATTCTCACAAGATTGAGATCGGACGGCTTGAAGTTGTTCCTCACCCGCTTCATCTTCTTCAGCTGCAACGCCCCCACGTGCAGAGGTGCGTCATCACACGCTGTTACGACCCGGTTCCCGAATCCCTACAGGACACGAGACCGGACCGACTCAACTGATCCCAAGACCCAGTCGTTCAACGAGAAAGTAACAAAAAATAAGTAGGATAGTAAACCACATTCACTATGCTAAGCAACTAATAGTAACAAAAGTACAACAATAAAGAAGTAAACTACTACAGTACACACCACCACAACAGTAGAAAAGTAACCAAGTATAGAAATATAAAGTACAGAATATAAGAGTACAGAGGTGTGCAAGAAACTACTCACTACAATAGAAAAGGAGTACAACAAGAAGCTACAACTACTGGGCTCTACTGGGCCCAGCACCCTCTGCAGCCGTAGGCTCTGGCTGCTCAACACCTGGACCTGAAAAGGGGTTATGGATACAAAACGTCAGCGAACGCTGAGTAGAGTGGCAACCAACAAACTAAAGCAGTAAAGGTGGACAGGTAGCTATTTTTTTCAATTCACTTTCTTTACTGATTATTCTTTTCCATCACTTTGTTTATTTATCAGGTCTCTTTCTTGATCTCAAATGTTCCTCGTGGGAACGATCTTGATTGCAGTCTTTTCCGAAGAGTAGAAGTCGCACGTGGTGCTCTCCTGGTCGGGAGAGTCCCTCGTGGTGGTCCTACACCCAGTCAACCACCCCAAGGTCACGGACAGACATAACGGTGACTACGGCACGCATGATAAATGCACGGGTAGCTCCCTGCACTAGCACACGGTCAATCGTTTCCGTTAGCGGGTGCGCCCAAAGCACAGCACGGAACCAGTATAGGGCCTAGCCCTCTCAGTAACAGGGGTCTAGCCCCTCTCAGTAACCAAACAGGGGTCTCGTCCCTCCACAGTCCGCGCATCCTCGCCTGACTACCCTGGTTTGCCCAGTGGGCCTAACAAGTCAATGTAGGGTGGCTAGCTGAACCCCAGGTTCCGTGGGGTGGCTAGCTCTCTCCCTACACTAGTAGCTCTCCCCGGTACTGTGTACGCGAGGACCAAGAAGTCGGTACAGAGTGGCCAATCCTAACCCAGGGTCCCAACCCAAGGGCGGCTAGCTCCGCTCTGCACTAAACAGGGGGAAAGTCACTTTCCTTGGTACTCCGTACTCAAGGGCCAGCTCACTTCCCTACTCACATTTTCAGTTCCATTCCATTGATTCCAGGAGCTCTACTCCTAATTCCCCGTAGGGTTAATGCTCAAATTCCTCATGTCATTCCATCCAGGTTTCATCATTTCTATTTCCATTTTCAGGTTATACACATGCCACTGGTAATTCTATCATTCACATTTCCGTATTCAGGTTATTCACAGGTAGCTCGTGTTTCCATCATTCACCTTTCCATTTCCAAATTATATACAGGCAGCTCATATTATGTGTGTGACAGGAAAGTTACATACAACAGTTAACAAATACTATATATTTCGTAGGCAACTGTTATTCATTTACAGGCAATTGTTATCATTATATCTACTCATTCAAGACTGCAATCCATTCATTCAATACAGACATTTCCAGTATTTCTAGCCCTAGGATTCATGCCATACCTAGCGAGCTCATTTTTTGCGATGTTTTAAAGTTTTGTTCGTTGCAGTATATTGCAAAACACGATCACCAGTTTGATTTATTTATTACTCGAGATTATAAAATATCCCAAGGTCGAACTCAGGGAGCATACTAGGATTCTAGAAGCATATAAATTCACAATCTATAAAATGTTTTACAAAAATTTAAGAGAAAGAGAGAGAGCAAAAATTTATCCTTTTCTTTTTCTTCTTCCCTTTCCCTTCTCTGCGGGTCTTCTTTTCCTCTGGCTTCTTCTTCTTTTTCTCTGCTATTAGCTTCTTCTTCTTCTCTTTTCTCTGGCCCTTCCTTCTCTGATTGGCTTCTCTGCCTTCTTCTTTCTTCTTCTCTACTGCGGTTCTTTTCTTTCTCTTTCTTTTCTCTGCTGCTGCTTCTTCTTCGTTCTTCTCTTTTCCTTCTCTTGGCTTCTCTGGATCTTCCTTCTCCTTCAGCTCCTGCTGGGCTACAGTTCCTCCATGGCTTCCTCTCTTTGTTCACCTTTCCCTTTCTTCTGCGTCTTCTTCTCCTTCTTCTTCTGCTTGTCTTTCCTTCTTTCTTCCTCTTTTTCTCTGCGACTAAGTCCTCGCCGCTACTCTTCTTCTTCCTCACCTGTTCCCTGCAAACGCAAGCGCAAAAACTACCCCTAACCTCCCCGCGCATCTCTCTCTCTCTATGAATCTCTCTTCAGTATGCTCTCCCAGAGCCGGGTTATCGGGTCGGTCACGCGCCCGGGTCCAGGTGCACCGTGGGTGTGGTGCGCAAGGAGTGCACAGGTCAGGGTAATCGGGTCGCGGGTCAGGTCCACGTGGGCAGTGCCGCGGACGAGACCTGGTGAGGGCGAGGGACCTCACCCCTGTGACTGGAGGTGAATAGCCTCAGTCACTTTTTCAATTTATGTGTGGGCGCGTGCCCACACACTTCCAAGGTGGGACTAAAGTCCCACCTCTGCTTCACGCACCTGCAAGCAGGAGGCTTTGAGCAATTGGGGCAGCAGCCGAGGCTTATTGAAGACCTGAGTGTGTGCATGAGGGTGTTCCGCACCTACTGGGCCTGGAGACCTAGAGAGCTGCAGCCTGGAGCAGCTTGCGAAGCAGCTTCAACCTGCTCGTCAATGGCGGCGAGCTGCTCTGTCCCTGAAACACGAGCTCGGCCTCGTGGCCCTGTCAAAAGGCTCAGGGAGGTCCGCCAAGGTGTGGCGAGTGTGCAGAGATGGTCGACGAGACGTGAGAGTGCCTGTGGCCGTGCACCTAGGGCACACTGCAGAGGTGCAGATGGGTGTGTTCGGGGTTGCGTGTGAGTGAGTGGAGTGGTGGTGTAAGTGAGGGGAATCGTTGAGTGGAGTGAGGGGATGCTTATGGGCTTGTCGGCGAGGGGTGAGATGGCCTGTGGAGGTGGAGTGGCCTCGCCGGAGTTGGTGGCTGGAGGTGGAACTGATGGTGGTGGTAGTGGCAGTCGAGGGGTGGAAACAACAAAGTAATAAGGGGGAAATAAAGGAGAGAGTAAGGGGAAGAGTTTCACCTACTTAACTGACGAAATGGGAGAGAGGAGGCGCTCGGTGCGTGCCTGCCGGCGCCGGAGACGAAGATGCCCAGAAGGGGGGTAACGGCGATGAGGGGATCTGGGAGGCGCCAGCTAGTGCGGCCTGGTGCGAGAAGACGAGGCGGAGTGAACTCTGCTGCAGGTGTGGCAGCAGAGCGACGAAGGGGAGGAGGATCGTTGGAGCTTGTGGGCGCTTGACCGGAGGAGGAGGAGACGAAGTGGGGGGGTGTTCTTCGGCCAAAGCAGGCTTGAGACGACCGGCGGCCCCTGCCGCTTCTTAAATAGCAGTTGGCAAGGAGAAGATCTCGAGGAGAGGGCGTGGGTGGCTTGTCGGAGAATGGCCGGAGAAGCGACCCATTCCTCTCGTGCGTTCGCACGAGAGGCATGGGCAATGGCATTGCATGGGAGGGAGTCCAAGCTGAAGAGGACGACGCAGGGAACCCCCTTGCATTTCTAAGAGCGGTTCCCATACCCTACGCGGCGCCATCCTCCGTGCAAAGTCGCTGGAGGTATGGGTAGCTACGCGGGGTGGCAGAAGGACCGTTCTGTAAAGAACGAAAAGAAAGTTGGGGGCAAAGTGCAAGGGTTCAAAAAAGTTAAGGGTCAAAAAGTAATTCATGAGGACCAATTTGTAAAGTAGGTCGAAATGGTCTTCTCTTAGGCCCAAATTTTGGTACCAACCTAATTTGGACCTAAGGAAATCAATGGTGAAGTTTGATTTTATGTTTGGCCATGTTTGACTAGTCAATTTTTTCAAAAACCCAAATTAGGTCAAAAATTAGGCATGGTTATCAATCTAGGTCAAGATAGGTTCCAAAGGCTAAATTAAAGGTTCTAAACCCTAGGAAATATTTTTTCATGAATTTTAGAGGGTTTAGTTGATTTTATCTTGCCTAAAACCTCGTAAATTAAAGCGAGTTTGTTTCAGGGTTACAGAATGTCATTTAATTCCTAGAAGTTGCTATAACCCTTTTCAGATCAGATCATCCCATTTTCTTTCTTATTAAGCTCATTTGACCTATGTTTAGACCCTTAGACACCCCGTTTGTGTATTGCATTGGTAAAATTACAGTTTTAGCCCTTGTGAATTGTCTTATTCTCAAATTTAGAATTCTTTGATTTAGGCTTTCCCTTAGGTTTTGTAGGAGCTTTTATACACTTATTTAGGTCAAAATGTGCTAGTTAGGGTTTATGATGAGGCTCTCATCAATACCCTAGGTTCTAATCATTCATTCCATACATGAATTCAGGTTTGTATTTAAATTAGGGGAAGCCACTCTACCAGTAAACCCAGGAGTAGTGGGGGCTTGAACGACATACCCACGTGCCTCAGCAAGTCCCGAACCCGCAACGGAACGAAGTCCTATCATAAGGATCAACCACAAGAGAATACTCTGAATAGTATAGAAAGTCTTTTAACAAGTAGAGGAAATCATATGGGAAACATCGATATCTTATTTGCGGAAATCGGACCTCAAATGGACCTTGAACGAGTCAAAAACATGGTTTCTGTCTCAAATCAGATGTCTGGAACATCTTCCAAACGTCTTAAAAGTGTCCAGTACCATACCTCAATCTCTATGCAAATCCTCAGACGTCCAGGAACTCTTCTGGACTGTCTGGACCCAGTTCTAAACATCCGACCACCTCTCCGGATGTCTGGAAGCTCTTCCCGCCGTCTGGTTCCTCACCCAGATGTCTAAAGTGCGTGGGAGGTCGTGTCCCGCACCTTCTCGAAGCCAAACTTGCGTAAATCCACCAATCTCCTCAAAAAGGCATGCAACAGTGTCTCAGCGGAGCGGCCTGCATGGCCATATCCACAAAGAAGACGTACCTTCGCGAAGTCTACTCCTCAGACGTCTGGAACCTCCTCCAGACGTCTGATTATGAGGAAAACCCAGAACTAGCACCTGCTTTCGCCCTCTTGTGCCGTTCGTGGCCACGCCGCGCCTTCTCGCCTGCAGCTCCGACTGCAACAATGTCGGGGAGGACCTCCCCGACGCACTCCTCTGTCTCGGGCACGCGTCGCTCCGGCCGTGTGCTCACCGGCGAGCTCCCTCGTGAGCTCACAAGCGCAACTCCCCTCCCTCTCACACTGCACCTCCTTTCCTTCTCATGCCACTCCCGTGCCCTCGCTTGCTCCGCTGCTCTCGCTGGAGCAAAAGAGGAAGGTGGCTGGAAAGTGGGGTGGAACGAGAGAGTGGAGGGGACTTTATAAGGGTGTGGGTTTAGGGTTTTTACTGGGGGAGGAAGGAGAGAGAAGAAGGAGGAAAACGAGGAGGGTACTGTCTGCACGCAACACACACGCAGACGCGAGCTCGTACTCAAAATTTTTGATTTCCAGACATCTGGGAAGGTGTCTAGACATCTGACCTACAGTCTAGACGTCTTAAAAGGCTCAAAAAGCACGGGTCTTAACACACATGTACGTGATCCAGAGCTCCTCCGCACGCCACATCTCCCGCTCCTCGCCCGCACAATCTTCATCTGATGGCTGGAATCAACGCACCCTGCGCCTTCAGCTCAATTTGAGGCTTACGGGGATTCGACCCCGTGACCTCTACTTTGGTCACGAGTGCATGACCAATGCACTGTCGTGGTGGATTGTCACGTTTCTCACTAAGGCATGCACGCTCACGACCATTGGATCAAGATCCAACGACCCAGATTCGATCGTGCGTGCGAGGAGAAAGAGAGAGGGCGCGCGAGGATAGAGAAAGCAGCAGGCGTTGTTCTCAACCACGTGGATCAAGATCTAGCGGTTGAGATTGATCAATTCATTGAGGAGAGAAAGGGCAGTGGTGGGTCCTTGGGCTGATTGGGCGGCTGGGATGGCGCCACGTGGCGCCATCTTGGCCGTCCATCTTCTATGAATTCCAGAAGGTGCCATGGATGTCGAATTAGGCCGATTTTCACACCGTTAGGCTGCGATCGTCAATCCAAACCCATCCGTGTGGTCAGATTTATCGTCTGATGTGTGGATTGACACCATCTTGGCCCTTGATTTCTGATCTTCCTCGGACTATATCTGATGCTACAGATGTCTGATTGGGGCAATCTTGGAGTCATTGAACTCAAATCGTCGCCCTGATCAAATCTATACAGTTGGATCTTTAATCTAAGGCCCTGATTAAAAGTCACCCTATCCCTGGTTATAAAAGAAGACAATTACTATACAATTTGTATAATTTGACCTAAATGCATGATTATGCATGTTATATAATATTTACAATCCATGATGCTAATATGATATTAAGAACATGCATTAATAGACATTTTTGGCTATTCAGATGTACGCAAATCACCTCTTCAAGGGATGTTACGGTTGTCTTTCTCCCTTGTTCTTAGGAGTTACGTCCTATATCATTTTCGTTCCCTTTAATGGAAGGAAGTTACTGTTTCAATATATATATATATATGGGAACATTACAGTGTAAAAATTAGACAAAATGAGGGATAAGTATCACTATAGAGGTTTGTACCATTTTCCTCTCGAGTAATAGAAAACAGACACCTTACTATACACGCATATGTACACAAAAAAAATTATAAAAAGAAAATTTCTGAACTAAAGCATCCTTTCCCTCCCTTCCCCACACCCTCTACCCCTCCTCCCTCCCCCTTCACAAAAAAGCATGGATTGAAAAAGTGTAACATCCAGACCCATCCATCAACGTTGAAAAGGCACGGAGAAAGCGGAGTGACTCCCACATCTTCTCAAGACACATCCCTTCCCATTCTAAGAAAGAAAGCAACGGTAGAGGGTCGGCATCCATTCTCTTTTGTTTAAGAAGCAAAGAAGGAAGCCTTCGCTGGAAGATGTATATACCAACATGTAGACTCGTAAGGAAGAACCATGTCATATTTCTGTGAAGCAACTTTTTATAATGTTCGTAATTGTTTGAAATTTATATATGAGCCTGTTTGGATCTATTTTATTGTTTATTGGAAGGGAGTCAAGTGAAGTGAAAGGAAGAAAATGAGGGTTAGGGGAGATGGGACTATGGGAAAAGGTTGCTTTTGTATACTGGGGAGAGTTCGTAGGAAGGACGTGAATGAAAAAATAAAAAAAAGCACATAATAAGAAAATAGGGGCCAGGGGAAATGGGACTATGGGAAAAGGTTGTTTTGGTAGAGTTCGTGGGAAGGACTTGAGTGAAAAAATAAAAAATGCACATAAAAGGGGCTAGGGGGGATGGAGATGAGGGTCAGGTAGTTTTGATGTGCGCTTTCATAGGCTGAAAGGAACGAAATGAACTTGTGATTTGATGGAATGGGGAAAAAAAAGAGGCCGTTAATAAGTGAGGAAGTAGCTAATGAGAAATGTTGTTGGATAGAGTGAAGAGAGTAAGAAAGGTGGACATGAAGAAAATATTAAAGGGAAGCACATCATAGAGTATTTTATGGAATTGAACGGCCACAAACATTACTTAAAAGTCACGTGAATGGCATCAGTTGAGGGAGGTGACGCATGCGAACTTTCATTTGAATCTGCGATGTTTTTTCGTTTTAAAGGTGAAAGATCGTGATCATTATTTGTGGGTTTCATTTGGATGTGATGGTTTATGGGGTTATGAATAGTTGTTATTGCATCCTGAGGAGTTCATGCGATAGTCGTAAGCGAAAAATTAAATAAAGCACATAATAGGGCCTAGGAGAGATAGGGATAAGGGTGGGTTGGTTTGATGTGCACTTCAGCAAGGTGAAAAGAACCGAATGGATATCTGATTTGATAAAATCTGGGAAAAGAGAGAAGATAATGGGAAATGTTGCAGGATGGAATATACGAGGAAGGTTGGGCGTGAATAAATGTCTAAATGGAAGCACATAGGAGGGTTGCGAAGCGTATTGAACGTGCACCTATGGTGGTTAATAGGTACACAAAAGGCATCACTTAGGGGGAGGTGTTGGAAATGGTTAATTCATATCATTAAACTTCATGTATGAAAAATAAGAAATTAGTACATATTGTCGGTCACTTTTGTGGATGTACTAGCATGGAAGAGAAATGCATTAGGAATCGTAAATAAATGACCTGCATTAAAATGCTAAAGGAGGAAACATTCAAAGTTCATGACTAATTCAATGAAAAAATAGAGGAACCGTGCATGTGATTGGTTGGTATGAAAAGTGGAGGTTAGTGGGATCTCCTCTTCTAGGGCACGGCAAGGAGATTTGCCATGCAATATGTGAAAGATTTCTTCGCGTCAAGTCCTTGTACTCATTGCATAATTCTTCGGTGAATAGTTAAAAAATATGAGGAATTTAAGTGGTGGTAAAAAGCATTGCCCTTACATCAAGTGGTGAGAAATAAGCAACCTACATATAGGAAAAAGGGAAGAGTTGTTTAAAGGTTAATAATGATTGTTATTATAAACGTGTATTATGATTTATATTACAAACATTGTTTATAAGAAAAAATAGAAGGAAGGAAAATGAGAAGCGGAAGGTGGACGAAAAGGCAAACACTATGGAATATTCATCATGTCTTGAGTCGAGTGCATGATGAAAGAATTGAATCTGGTGTAGACTACTATCAATGAGGACGTGCACAAACTGCAGGCAGAATACATGGCAAGAATCATAGAGGAAAGTACACCCTAAAGAACATGATTTAAGTAACATGCTACACTTGGAGATAAAAGTTGAATTCTTGGCAAAATCAATGAATAGTATTTACCGATGCCATGATATGAAATCATTTACATCGCTTAAAATTACATGTAATTTTATTGACTTTTGAAGAATAGTACCATTTTGATGTTTTTGAATTAAATTTGAAGATGCATGTATGCAAACAATATCACTACAGTTGTGATGAATTAATGTGAATTTTCTCTTCTTCTATTGATGATTGAAAGGAACGTGCTCCGCACTGTGGTAGTTGCAGTGATGAGTGGTATTGATGAGTTTGGGTGCTTGAGATGGTAGAATCTTTTTTTAAACATACCTGGTGTACAATGTGATAGTTGGGGTGATGTACTTAGACATAGAAGATGAATGGAGGTTATATGAGTAATCAAGATCATATGTATAAACTTACAACAGGAGTTGAAATTTCAAATAAACCTGTAACGTAGTGATAAATGTCAATTTATCATCATTCCTATGCCCTAAAACAAATCTAGTTCTTAAGATTTTAACTCATCAAATAGATTTTTGAACTACATTTAGGCATTCACATAGAATAGGCATGCATTGCATTTTATTGTGTTTTTGATGAGTTTATTTGAGTGTTAAGGATAGGCAGAGAGTCAGATTCCACAAACCTTAGCACTTAGGAAGGCAGAAAATGAAGGAGAAGCTCACATTAGCTAGATATTAGCTGAATCCAGCTCATCCCAGTTGGATCCCAGCTCATTCTAGCTGAATCAACTCATCCTTAGCTCCATTCAGCTCATCTCAGCTGAATGGTAGCTTACCTCAGCTCCATTCAGCTCACCTTTGCTGAATGGCAACTCAAACTAGCTCAAGTCAGTTGATCCCAGCTCCACTCTCAGCTCAAGGTAGTTCACTGGAAGCTCTACTAGACTAGGCTTAGCTATTACCATCAATTAGCTAAGCTTAGTAGCTAAAGAAGTCCTCAACCAACTCAGGCCAGCTCAAGTCCAGCTCTCGGAAACTCAACTCATCTCAACTTGGTTGAGCTGAGTTACTTGACCTAAACTAGCTACCTCAGCTAGTTGGGTAGTCTTCAGGAAGATCAACTCCAGCTCACCTCAGCTCATATCAGCAGAGGCCAGCTCATCTTAGCTTGGCTTGGTAGCTATCAAAGAACTAACTAGCTAAGCTAGCTAATGAGCTCAAATGTAGCCCTCTTCAACTTTAGCCAGCTTCAGTGCAGCTCCTTCCATCTCCTTATCTCCAAAACCCTAGCTCCCTCTACCTCCTACTCCACTCATCTATTAGCTAACCTAGGTTAGCTAGCTTAGCTTAGCTAGTCCACCTCCATGGCATCCAACCCCAACCTTAAACCCACCTAACTAACTCCACTAAATAAGCCTACCTAAAGTCCACCTAAGCTACCACCTACTCCTACTCCTTTTGGTGCCAACCTAAACACCACCCTTCAACCCACCACCACCACCAAGGGGCACCACAAAAGTTGTAACGAGCGTGTGGCGCAGACGTCTTTTAAGACGTCTGGAGGGTTGTCCAGACGTCTGGGATAGTTTCCAGACGTCTGGAAATCCGTTATTTTCGACACACACGAGTCGTCTGCGCGCCTGAGCGCGCAGACCGCATATTCGCCCTTCCTCCCTCCTGCGGCTGCAGGATTCCCCTGCCGCGAATCCTTCTCTCTCCTCTCCGCGTGGCCTTAAAAGGGCACGCCTCCCCTCCTGTCTCCACCGTCTCCTCCTTCTTCTCCTTCAGCCAGTGAGCGTGAGCGTGAGCGCGAGAGCGAGGGCGGCAGCGGCGGCCGCAGTGAGCGCGGAGGAGGTGCGGCGTGCGAGAGCGGAGCTCTGCCGTGAGGGCGAGCTCGCCGGAGCGGCTTGGCCGGCCGGCGGAGGGCGCAGGGGGCGCGGAGCGACGCGGAGAGGGACCTGCTGCGGTCTGAGCAGCAGACGCGCGAGGTACGACGTGGGCGGCGTCGCGAGTGGAGGCCGAGTAGCGCCCTGATTCTGGAAAAATTTCCAGAATCAGACGTCTGGGTTGATAGGCAGACGGCGAGGACGACGTCTGGTAGCTCATACAGACGTCTGAAAGGTGTGTATTCCGCTTTCTTCTTCCTTCCTGTCGACTGACCGTACTGAGGGAGGCAGTTGGCTGTGCGCAGGTTCGCTGATTCGCCATCCTTTGCGAATCAGACGTCTGGAAGTTGTACCAGACGGCGGGAGTGACCTTCAGACGTCCGGGGTGACCATCGGACGTCTGGGAGATAGGACAGACGTCCCCGCAGACTTCTGGACGTCTGGGAAACCACGCTGGACAGGTAATTCTCTGATCCACTCTTTAAGACGTCTGGAAGAAGTTCCAGACGTCTGATCTTGCACAGTATCGTCTTTTTCGACCCGTTTAGGGCCTGTTCGGGCTCCGTTTTCCGCGATTCGAGTTGCGTTCTTTTCAGAATTAATTCCTCTACCCGTCTACAGTAGCTATACACTGTTTTGAGACACTCCTTGTGTTTGATCCTTGTGATAGGACCTCGTTCAGTTGCAGTCTTGAGAGTCGCGGAGGCACGCGGGATTCCCGATCACGCCCCCATTACTCCCGTTGTACCTGGTAGAGTGGCTTAGGTTTATTATTAAAATCTGTTAAAGTATGAAACCATAACTAGAATCTAGGACATTGCATGAATCCTAGGAATGAGAAATGTATGGAATGATAGCTCCTAGGTGATGCATGAATCCTAGGGCTGGAAAACTAGTTGTATGCTAGATCCTAGGATGTGGCATGAACCCTAGGATGGAAAAACTAGTAGAATGTATAATACTGCAGTCTTGGAAAAATGGAAAGGAATATAAAGCTGCCTGTAAATTGAATAAAGAAACATGATTGAGATCATGGATTGTGAGAACGTGAAACTGGAAAGTGAAACATATGATGTTCTGAGATAAAGAGCTGGAACCCTACGGAGAATTAGGAGTGGAACTCCTGGAAAGAAAAAGGAATGGAACTGAGATGTAGTTTGTACTGTCTCTTGGGTACGCAGTACCAAGGGAAGTACCTGTACCTGTTTAGTACAGAGTGGGGCCAGCCACCCCAGGGACCCGGGGTTAGGATTGGCCGCTCTGTACCGACTTGTTGGCCCTCGTGTACGTAGTACCGAGGAGAGCTACTAGTGTTAGGAGAGTACTAGCTACCCCACGGGCCCCGGGGTTCTGCTAGCCTCCTTCACCGACTTGTTAGGCCCACTAGGGCAAACCAGGGTAGTCAGGCGAGGGTGCGCGGACTGTGGAGGGGCAAGGCCCCGGTTTGGTTACTGTGGAGGGGTTGGACCCCTGTTACTGAGAGGGCTCTGCCCTGGTTCCGTGCTGTGCTTTGGGCGCACCCGTTAACGGAAACGACTAACCGCGTGCCAGTGCGGGCTAGCTACCTGTGCATTTATCGCGCATGCCGTAGTCACCGTTACGTCTGTCAGTGACCTTGGGGTGGTTGACTGAGGGTAGGATCACCACGGGGGACTCTCCCGGCCAGGAGAGCACCACGTGCTACTTCTACTTTTGGAAAAGATTGCAATCAAGATCGTTCCCACGAGGACATTCGAGATCAAGTAAAGGATCTTAGAAATAAATGAAATAGTGAGAAAATTGAAAGATGTGAATAAAGGAAGTAATAGAACATAACAGCTACTGTACACTCTACTGTTGCCTTTAGTTAGTTTGCCACTCTACTCAGCGTTTTGCTGACGTGTTACACTCGTTACCTTTTTCAGGACCAGGTGTTGAGCAGCCAGGGTCGGCGGCTGCAGAGGACGCTGGGCCGAGTAGGGTCCAGTAGAGTTTACCATAGTCTTTTGTACCTCTTTTGTTTCTATTCTAGTGAGTAGTTTTTGTTTCCGCTGTACTTTCTTTACCTGCAGTTCTTGCTATATGATAAATGTTGTTCTACTGTTGTGGTGGTATCTACTGTAGTAGTTTCTTTCCTTACTGATGTACTTCCTTACTGTTAGTTATATTCATGCTGAATGTGGTTTATTTTACTGCTCTTTTGGTTACTTCCTCGTTGGACGACTAGGTCTTGGGATTAGTCGAGTCGGTCCGGTTCTCGTGTCTCGTAGGGACTCGGGAACCGGGTCGTTACAAGATGGTATCAGAGCAAGGTCGTCCCGAGAAGTGAATCAACTGACTAGAAAATAACCAATTCACATGTTTATAGCTAGAGTAGCCACCACAACATATCTCTTGACATGAGCTCTTAGAAGTTTTGTTAGGTACCGTCTGTTTGACGTTTCCGTGTTGTTTCGCGTCTTCTTGCAGGAGATGCCTCGTCGCGGGACTAGCGAGATTGGCCGCGGGCGCGGCCGAAGACGAGGTCGGTGAGGTGGACGTGCTGTCGTTGACGTCTCGGTGGACCAGCCACCACTCCTTGGTATCCAGGCCCAGGACCTCGCCAGACTGATACGGGATATTGTACGAGAGGAGCTCCACCCACCGCCCCGAGCACCTCCCCCTAGGGCTGCAGAGGGGGAGTCCTCTGTGGGACCACGCGACGGACGCGGCGCTGAACACGAGGGAGGGGATGGGCCCCTGCCGCCCCCACCTTCCTCCGACACTTCTGTACACGAGGCACCTTCGCCTGGAGGTGCACCAGCACCTCCCCTACAGCGCCACTTCGAGCTTTTCGGACAGTTCCAGAAGCTGAAGCCCCCCTCCTTCAAGGGGGATGAGGACCCGACCGAGGCAGAGGACTGGCTTGAGCAGATGGAGAAGATCTTCGACACCCTTCGCCCCCCGGTGGAGTGCCGCGTGGCCTTTGCCACGTACCAGCTGGAGAGTGCGGCACACCGGTGGTGGAGGGCGGTCCGGGGACAAGAGAGGGACGAGCCGACGTGGGACCAGTTCGTCACCCTCTTCTGCGAGCAGTACTTTCCCCAGACGTGGCAGGACCAGAGGAGGCGGGAGTTCCACACTCTCCGCCAAGGGACGATGACTGTGAGCGCGTACCACACGCGTTTCATGGAGCTGTCCCACTTTGCAGCGACAGCGGTAGCCACTGAGGAGGAGCGCCTTTGGAGGTTCACCGAGGGGCTCCGGCCTGCGATCCGGGGGTATGTCAAACCCCTGAAGCTGCCTACGTTTTCGAGGGTGGTAGAGGCAGCTATGACTTACGAGGAGACCAACCCGTCCGCGCGAGAGACCGACGGCGGGCGGAAGAGGCCCTTTCAGCCAGACTTCTCACAGGGCCGGCGAGAACAGAGACACGTGGCGTCCGCAGGAGAGCCGTCACGTTGTGCAGGGCCATCAGTGGCCTTTGGGGGCCCTCGATAGGGGCCAATCGCCAGCACCGGACCCCCGCCTAGTCGACAGCAGGGACTCACTGAGGGCGGGAGTCGGGTTCCCCTCTGCTACCAGTGTGGCCAGCCGGGCCACGTCAGGAGGGACTGCCCATCTAGGGCAGGGGGTCAGCAGATACTTCCCGTGCAGAGCACTGGAGGGCGCGCAGGAGGCCACGGTTCCCAGGCACGAAGAGGAGGACAGTAGTCGCGAGGAGGGTACCGGCCAGCACCTACCCGTCCGACGCAGAGTATGGCTGCTTCGTCCGCACCTAGAGCTAAGGGGCGTATCAACGCCCTAACACACAGGGACGCCAGAGCTTCGGGATCGGTGGTAGCAGGTATGGTTTCAAAGTTTCTGGCAGACTCGTTTACACGCTTTTCGATTCCGGCGCTACGCACTCGTTTGTCGCAGCCAGTTTCGCAGTTAGTTTGGACCAGGATTATACACTGTTAGAAATCCGTTCATAATCAGAGGTCCGAGTGGTCAGCTGTTTGTAGCTGAGGAGGTGTACACGGATTGCGAGGTCAGCGTTGGAAGACATAGCCTGCCAGCTGACCTGATTATGATACAGATGGAGGACTTTGGAGTAATTTTGAGGATGGATTGGTTGTCCGCTTACCACGCCTTGGTAGACTGTTTTGAGAGGAAGATTGTCTTCTCCATTCCGGAGTTGCCTTCTTTCGAATTTCACGGACAGCCAGTGGACGGAGGTTTCAGGTGCATATCGGCACTTCGGGCGGCGAGACTTTTGAGCCAGGGGTGTGAGGGCTTCCTAGCTTGTGTGGTGGCAGAACCCAGCCCCATGGCAGACTTCCAGAGCATCCCGGTGGTCAGAGAGTACCCCGACGTGTTTCCAGATGAGTTACCAGGACTACCGCCCGAGCGTGAGATCGAGTTTGAGATCTCACTAGTACCAGGGACCAGCCCCATCTCCACCGCGCCATACAGAATGGCACCGCTTGAGCTGCGAGAGCTCAAGTCCCAGTTGCAGGACCTTTTGGAGAAAGGTTTCATGAGGCCCAGTGCGTCTCCCTAGGGAGCCCCGGTACTGTTTGTGAAGAAGAAGGATGGGACCCTACGCCTTTGTGTGGACTACCGACAGCTGAATAGGGTCACCATCAAGAACAGATATCCGCTGCCGAGGATCGACGATTTGTTTGACCAGTTGCAGGGTGCCACGGTGTTTTCCAAGATAGACTTGAGGTCTGGATACCACCAATTGAGGATCAGGGAGACCGACGTCTCCAAGACAGCTTTCCGCACCCGGTACGGACACTACGAGTTTTTGGTCATGCCGTTTGGGCTGACCAATGCCCCCGCTGCTTTCATGGACCTGATGAACAGGGTGTTTAGACCGTACTTGGATCAGTTCGTGGTGGTTTTCATAGATGATGTACTCATCTATTCTAGAGATCGGACGCAGCACGAACAGCACTTGCGGATGGTTCTGGACACTCTGAGACGACGCAGGCTGTACGCCAAATACAGCAAGTGCGAGTTCTGGTTGAGGGAGTGACCTTCTTGGGTCATGTGATCTATGGTGATGGCCTGGCGGTGGACCCCGCCAAGGTCGAGGCAGTGCTCAGGTGGGAGAGACCGCGTTCAGTAACTGAGATTCGCAGTTTCCTGGGACTGGCAGGCTACTACAGACGGTTCATCAGAGGGTTTTCGCAGATTGCACGTCCTATGACACAGTTGACCCGGAAGGACGTGCCTTTCGCTTGGACAGACGCCTGTGAGGCGTGTTTTCTGGAGTTGAAGGAGAGGTTGACCTCGGCTCCCGTGCTCACCATCCCTGACAGTAGTGTCGGGTTCGTTGTGTACACGGACGCTTCCTTGCAAGGGTTAGGAGGTGTGCTCATGCAGAGGGGTCACGTGGTTGCTTACGCTTCGCGGCAACTGAAGCCCCATGAGCATACCTACCCTACCCACGACCTAGAGTTGGCAGCTGTTGTCTTCGCGCTGAAGACATGGAGGCACTACTTGTACGGTGAGACCTTCGAGATTTTTACAGATCACAAGAGCCTCAGATATCTTTTTGACCAGAAGGAGCTCAACATGAGACAGAGACGTTGGTTAGAGCTCCTGAAGGACTACGATTGCAGCATCTCCTACCACCCGGGAAAGGCCAATGTGGTGGCTGACGCCTTGAGCCGTAAGGCGCCCGCACGCTTGGCCAGTCTACAGTTACAGAGTTGGAGCCTTTTGGAGGAGGTGGGCAGTTGGCGACCTCTAGAGTTACGAGGATACTGTGGGGCAGTGACGGTGACACGGCAGACCAGGCCAGAGCTGATAGACCGTATCATCACAGGACAGATGGCTGATCCGTACTTGCAGTCTTTGCGCGACAGAGTACTATCAGGGGACCCAGGGGACTTCTCTTTCACAGACCAGGTGCTACGTTTGAGGGGACGACTGTGCGTTCCCAGAGACGAGGAGCTGCTGAGAGAGCTCCTGACTGAGGTACACGGTTCCAGATTCACCATACATCCCGGAAACACGAAAATGTACCATGACTTGAGACGCGAGTTTTGGTGGAGAGGGATGAAGCGGGATGTGGGTGAGTTCGTGCAGCAGTGCTTAGTGTGCCAGCAGGTGAAAGCCGAGCATCAGAGGCCTGCAGGGCCGCTTCAGCCGCTTCCAGTGCCAGAGTGGAAGTGGGAGAGCATCACCATGGACTTGGTGGTGGGCTTACTTGTTACCCAGCGGGGACACGACGCAGTCTGGGTAATAGTGGATAGATTGACGAAGACGGCGCGATTCTTGCCGATTCGAGTCACTTTGGGACCAGCACAGTTGGCAGAGAGGTATATCCGTGATGTGGTGCGACTACACGGAGTTCCGCGGGAGATCGTATCCTACCGGGATACCCGCTTTACGTCCCAGTTTTGGGCTGAGTTTCAGCAGGCCTTGGGGACGAGGTTGAGGTTTAGCACGACTTACCACCCCCAGACGGACGGACAGTCTGAGCGTACGATACAGACACTTGAGGACCTTTTGCGTGCCTGTGTACTGGACTGGAGGGGCTCTTGGGAGGAGCACCTACCCCTGGCGGAGTTTGCATACAACAACAGTTATCACTCGAGCATCGGCATGGCTCCCTACGAGGCTCTGTACGGATGGAAGTGTACGGCACCCTTGAGTTGGGTTGAGGTGAGGACCAAGTGGGAGGTTGGCCCCAGGTTGATCCGGCAGAGTCAGGAGGTAGTTGAGCAGATCCACAGACGACTCCGCACTGTCAGGAGCAGACAGAAGAGCTACGCGGATCGCAGACGCAGAGAGGTGCAGTTCGAGGTTGGGGACCACGTCTTCCTTCGTGTTTCGCCCATGAAGGGCTTACAGCGGTTTGGGGTGAGAGGGAAGCTCGCGCCGAGGTTCGTGGGGCCCTTTGAGGTCCTGGAGCGGGTTGGACCCGTTGCTTACAGACTTGCCCTTCCCCCGCAGCTTTCTGGTATGCACGACGTGTTCCACGTGTCCAACCTCAGGAAGTACGTAGCCGATTCCAGTCACGTACTGAGTCACGAGAGCGTCGAGGTGAGCGACGACCTGACCTACCCCGAGCGGCCAGTGCAGATCCTAGACCGAGCCGTCCGCAGTTTGAGACGAAAGCAAGTACCCCTGGTAAAGGTTTTGTGGAGGAGCCAGCGGTACGAGGAGGCTACCTGGGAGCCTGAGGCGGTAATGCGGGAGCGGTACCCGGAGCTTTTCGCGGGTACTTCTTTTCGGACCGGCTTCGGTCCTCTTTGAGTTTGTTATGGTTATTCGGACGTCTTTTCCCGCACCCTAGTTGGCGCAAGTTTCGAGGACGAAACTTCCTTTGAGTTTGTTATATTGTAACGAGCGTGTGGCGCAGACGTCTTTTAAGATGTCTGGAGGGTTGTCCAGACGTCTGACCAGACGTCTGGGATAGTTTCCAGACGTCTGGAAATCCGTTATTTTTGACACACGCGAGTCGTCTGCGCGCCTGAGCACGCAGATCGCATATTCGCCCTTCCTCCCTCCTGCGGCTGCAGGATTCCCCTGCCGCGAATCCTTCTCTCTCCTCTCCGCGCGGCCTTAAAAGGGCACGCCTCCCCTCCTGTCTCCACCGTCTCCTCCTTCTTCTCCTTCAGCCAGTGAGCGTAAGCGTGAGCGCGAGCGCGAGGGCGGCAGCAGCGGCCACAGTGAGCGCGGAGGAGGCGCGGCGTGCGAGAGCAGAGCTCTGCCGTGAGGGCGAGCTCGCCGGAGCGGCTTGGCCGGCCGGCGGAGGGCGCAGGGGGCGCGGAGCGACGCGGAGAGGGACCTGCTGCGGTCTGAGCAGCAGACGCGCGAGGTACGACGCGGGCGGCGTCGCGAGCGGAGGCCGAGTAGCGCCCTGATTCTTGAAAAATTTCCAGAATCAGACGTCTGGGTTGATAGGCAGACGGCGAGGACGACGTCTGGTAGCTCATACAGACGTCTGAAAGGTGTGTATTCCGCTTTCTTCTTCCTTCCTGTCGACTGACCGTACTGAGGGAGGCAGTTGGCTGTGCGCAGGTTCGCTGATTCGCCATCCTTTGCGAATCAGATGTCTGGAAGTTGTACCAGACGGCGGGAGTGACCTTCAAACGTCCGGGGTGACCATCGGACGTCTGGGAGATAGGACAGACGTCCCCGCAGACTTCTGGATGTTTGGGAAACCACGCTGGACAGGTAATTCTCTGATCCACTCTTTAAGACGTCTGGAAGAAGTTCCAGACGTCTGATCTTGCACAGTATCGTCTTTTTCGACCCGTTTAGGGCCCGTTCGGGCTCCGTTTTCCGCGATTAGAGTTGCGTTCTTTTCAAAATTAATTCCTCTACCCGTCTACAGTAGCTATACACTGTTTTGAGACACTCCTTGTGTTTGATCCTTGTGATAGGACCTCGTTCAGTTGTAGTCTTGAGAGTCGCGGAGGCACGCGGGATTCCCGATCACGCCCCCATTACTCCCGTTGTACCTGGTAGAGTGGCTTAGGTTTATTATTAAAATCTGTTAAAGTATGGAACCATAACTAGAATCTAGGACATTGCATGAATCCTAGGAATGAGAAATGTATGGAATGATAGCTCCTAGGTGATGCATGAATCCTAGGGCTGGAAAACTAGTTGTATGCTAGATCCTAGGATGTGGCATGAACCCTAGGATGGAAAAACTAGTAGAATGTATAATACTGCAGTCTTGGAAAAATGGAAAGGAATATAAAGCTACCTGTAAATTGAATTAACAGCTACCTGTTATGAATAAAGAAACATGATTGAGATCATGGATTGTGAGAACGTGAAACTGGAAAGTGAAACATATGATGTTCTGAGATAAAGAGCTGGAACCCTACGGGGAATTAGGAGTGGAACTCCTGGAAAGAAAAAGGAATGGAACTAAGATGTAGTTTGTACTGTCTCTTGGGTACGCAGTACCAAGGGAAGTACCTGTACCTATTTAGTGCAGAGTGGGGCCAGCCACCCAAGGGACCCGGGGTTAGGATTGGCCGCTCTGTACCGACTTGTTGGCCCTCGTGTACGTAGTACCGAGGAGAGCTACTAGTGTTAGGAGAGTACTAGCTACCCCACGGGCCCCGGGGTTCTGCTAGCCTCCTTCACCGACTTGTTAGGCCCACTGGGGCAAACCAGGGTAGTCAGGCGAGGGTGCGCGGACTGTGGAGGGGAAAGGCCCCGGTTTGGTTACTGTGGAGGGGTTGGACCCCTGTTACTGAGAGGGCTCTACCCTGGTTCCGTGCTGTGCTTTGGGCGCACCCGTTAACGGAAACGACTGACCGCGTGCCAGTGCGGGCTAGCTACCTGTGCGTTTATCGCGCGTGCCGTAGTCACCGTTACGTCTGTCAGTGACCTTGGGGTGGTTGACTGAGGGTAGGATCATCACGGGGGACTCTCCCGGCCAGGAGAGCACCACGTGCTACTTCTACTTTTGGAAAAGATTGCAATCAAGATCGTTCCCACGAGGACATTTGAGATCAAGTAAAGGATCTGAGAAATAAATGAAATAGTGAGAAAATTGAAAGATGTGAATAAAGGAAGTAATAGAACATAAAAGCTACTGTACACTCTATTGTTGCCTTTAGTTAGTTTGCCACTCTACTCAATGTTTTGCTGACGTGTTACACTCGTTACCTTTTTCAGGACCAGGTGTTGAGCAGTCAGGGTCGGCGGCTGCAGAGGACGCTGGGCCGAGTAGGGTCCAGTAGAGTTTACCATAGTCTTTTGTACCTCTTTTGTTTCTGTTCTAATGAGTAGTTTTTGTTTCCGCTGTACTTTCTTTACCTGCAGTTCTTGTTATATGATAAATGTTGTTCTACTGTTGTGGTGGTATCTACTGTAGTAGTTTCTTTCCTTACTGCTGTACTTCCTTACTGTTAGTTATATTCATGCTGAATGTGGTTTATTTTACTGCTCTTTTGGTTACTTCCTCGTTGGACGACTAGGTCTTGGGATTAGTCGAGTCGGTCCGATTCTCGTGTCTCGTAGGGACTCGGGAACCGGGTCGTTACAAAAGTGGTGCCAAAAGTCTCCATAACCAACCCCTACTTGGCACCACTTTTCCCTCCAAAACCCCACCACATCACCACCATCCAATCAACTCCTAAGGCCATCTACACCCTCCAAATTGGTGCCAAAGAGAACCCTTCTAGAAACCCATTCTTGGCACCAAAATTGAGGTGGTAACCATCACCTTGGATGGCCATCTTTCACCCATTAACTACCTTTTGCATCCAATTCTCCACCTTAGGATCTCCATAACCACCCCATCAACCAATCTTAGCCATCCACTAAATCCCCACACCAACCATCCCTTCCACTCTATAAAAACACCATTAACTACCCACCTTCACATCATCCTCCCTTAGTTTTATTTCCACTCATACCACCTACATAACTTGACCAAGGAGGAGGAGAATAGAAGAAGATCAAGGGGGCAACTTGATGGATTTTAAAACATATAAAATCAAAATCGATTGATTTTCTACCAAATCTCAAGACCAATCCTAATCATCAAAACATCAACCCATATCGATTGAAAAGAGAAACGATGGAGGGATACCTGAATTCATCATAGCGGAAGTGTTAAGAAGATCATGGAGATCCTCTGGAGCTGTAGCCTTGCTTCTCCAACGAGAGGAGGTGACAATGGTACTTCCAGAGTGTTCAGAGAGTGAGAGCGGAAGAGAACTGAATGGGGGCATACCCTTTTACGCTCTATCATGGGCTCTATTTACAACTTTTCTGCGATAGGATGCAGAAAATCGAATGCCCACTTCGCCTTTACCCCTCCATGGACCATAACCACTTAATATGAATTGACAATTCCACCCATCACGGAATTGTATTTCCCTTAATGTTTCTATGTATTAAATCCCATATCTTAATGAGATGATGGTCAATTCACATAATTAAACCACTTTAATGATCGTAAATGTGATGTCTAAATGTATATATATATATATATTTAGAGTATAATTTCATAAAAATAATATATGTAGGTTCGCATTATGATTCTAACAATCTTCCTCGAACCACATATATCATTTTTATAATCATACATTCATATATACCTATATGAGCTCATTAATACATCACAATAAACCACATCTTCACCAATGTCGTCCATACTCGGTTAACATACTACTAAAGTTGGTTTTTGCCATTATGAAATTGACTAGACCAAACAATGATCATATACATTAACACAAATAATGACATAGATCTGATATAGGTACATGTTAATGTAATCTAAACATGCCTATTTTCAACTGGTCCAAAACTTTATCATACAAGAGATCACATGGCAATGACTAATGAGTTCAAAGAATGAAACTTTATTATGTGTATAATCCAAACCATGTCCATACATGAAACACCAAAATGGAACAAACTCCTACTGAATTGTTGCATTACAGAATAGATACAACACCCATACAGACAACATGCTCATTAAAAAATGTTGGTGTTAGCCCTTTAGTGAGCAGATCTATTACCATAGAGTTGGTTCCAATGTGTTCAATGGACACTTGTCAACTTTGAACTCTTTCCTTGACTGCTAAAAACTTGATATCAATGTACTTTGACTTCGAAGAACTTTTGTTGCTTTTGGAGTACATCATCGCCGAATTATTATCACAGTAAAGCCAAAGTGGTATTTCGACACCATCAATGATCCGTAGTGCTGTGACAAAATTCCTAAGCCATACTCCATGATTTGAGGCCTCGAAGCACGCTATAAATTCTACTTCTATAGTGAAGGTAGCTATTAAGGTTTGCTTTGCACTCCTCCATGAGAAAGCTCCTCCAGCAAGCAGAAAAATGTATCCCGAAGTAGATCTTTGGGTATCCTGACATCTCGCAAAGTCAAAGTCAGAATATCCGAGGACCTCTAAATGATCTAATCTCCTATATGTAAGCATGAAATCATTTGTTCTTTGTAGGTAGCGCATTACCCATTTGGCTACCTTCTAGTGGTCGAGTCCAGGCTTGCTTAAATATCTGTCCAACATGCCAACAATGTATGTTAGGTCTGGCCGTGTGCAAACTTGGGCATACATCAAACTTCCCACTGCCGATGCATAGGGAATATTTTATCTCCCTTAGCTTCAAATTCATTCCTGAGGCATTAGTTAAGAGAGAATTTATCTCCCTTAGCCACTGTAGTATCTCCTGGTTTGTAATTCTCCATGCCAAATTGCCTTAGAATGATGTCAATGTATTTCCTTTGTGATAATCTAAGGATATCCCAAGAATGATTTTGTTGTATCTGGATTCCCAATATAAAAGAGGTTTCACTAAGATCCTTCATTTCAAAATTACCAGAGAGAAATGTCTTGATTTTCTAAAGCAAACCATTGTCATTACAAATAAAGAGGATGTCATCCACATAAAACACTAGGAAAATATATTTTCCTTTACAAAATTTGTGGTATACACAATCATCAACCGTTAAAACCAAATGAGGCAATTACTTGATGAAATTTGTAATATCATTGTCTTGAAGCTTGCTTTAGTCTATAAATGGCTTTCTTTAATTTGCAAACCATTTTCCTTGTCTCCTAATGCAAAGTTTTTTGGTTGCACCATGTAAATTGTTTCATTAATGTTCCCATTAAGAAATGTTGTCTTTGCATCCATCTGATATAGGTCCAAATCAAAATGAACTACTAAAGCCATTATGATTTTAAATGAATCCTTAAATAAAACTGATGAAAATGTCTCTTTATAGTCTATGACTTCCTTTTGAGTAAATCCCTTAGCAACAAGACTAGCTTTAAATTTGTCTACATTGTCTTTTGAATCCTGTTTGGTTTTAAATATCCATTTATAACCAATGGGCTTCACACCTTCAAGAAATGGGACAACAACCCAAACCTCGTTGTCACTCGTGGATTTCATCTCTTCATTCATGGTATTAATCCAGTCCTGAGAATGGGAACTCCTCATGGCATAAGTAACTAAAATGAGATTCGTATCCAGTTGGTCTGCCTCTAGTTTCTGGAGAAAGACAACATAATCACAAGATATTGCACTTTTCCTTTCTCTATTGGATCTCCTAATAGGTGCAGGATCTTGAATGTTTTGAGGTTGTTCGGTTTGATTGATGGGAAAATTATCCACATTACTTTCTTCCGTTGATGTTATTGGAACAACGTTTGGAATAAGAACTTAACCATATTCAATGATTTCCTTTTGAACAAGATCTGGTTCTTCAAATGTAATGTGGCGATTATCACCCCCCAAATCAACATCCTCAAAGAAATGGCCATTCCTAGTCTCAAAGAATGAGTGAGTCGTTGGGTCATAAAACTTATAACATTTCGTCCTCTCAAAGTATCCTACAAAATAGCAGGTGACCGTCTTAAAGTCTAATTTCCTTTCAACAGGCCTGTATGGCCCAGCCTCAGCTGAACACCCCCAAATATGAAAATGTTTCAGACTAGGTACCTTATTAGTCCACATTTCATATGGCGTTTTAGGCACTGCTTTAGTTAGTACTCGATTAAGAACATACACAGCTGTCTCGAGTGCCTCTCCCCATAGAGACTCAAGTAAAAAAGTATGACTAATCATACTCTGTACCATATCCTTAAGAGTCTTGTTGCAGCATTCAGTAACACCATTCATGCTTGCTATCCCAGGCATGGTATATTGAGGCACTATGCCACACTCATATATAAAAGAAGCAAAAGGTTTTGGACATTATTCTCTTGATCCATCATATCTGCCGTAGCACTCACCACCACAGTCAGATCTAATGACCTTAATCCTTTTCCTGAGTTGATTTTCAACCTCGGCCTTATAAGACTTGAACGCATCCAAAGACTGTGACTTTTTGTGAAGGAGGAAGAGATATCCGTATCTAGAGTAATCGTCTATGAACGTAATAAAGTATTGTTACCCATTCCAAGAAGCCGAAGGGAATGGACCACAGATATCCGTATGTATTAGTTCTAAGATATCTATAACTCTAGTGGCACCTATACTTCTTTTGTTTGTTCTTTTCCCTTTTAAACAGTTTATACAAACATCCAATACATGTAATCAATTGGAATCAATAATTCCATTTGAAATAAGCTTATCCATTCTCAATTTAGAGGTATGGCCTAAATGCTTATGTCATAGTAGGCAAAATTCTCCTAAGTCATTTTACGCTTTGTACCAGTCAAAGCTGCATTGAAGGTTTCTAAATTGGAGGAAAATGTATACAGCATATATAATTTATCACTAACATACAACGAACCAAAACCAACTAAATTTGAATTAAGAAACAACTGAAATTGTCTATCTCCAAATGAACAAGAATAACTAAATTTGTCCAATAAATAAATACAAACTAAATTACATTTAAATGAAGGTATAATAAATATTTCTTTCAAATATAATTGGTGACCAGTAGTCAGTGATAGCCTGAAATATGTAATGTCTCAAAATCTAGGTTTCGAGACATTTCAAAGTGGTTCGGGTCAATTCGAACCCGAAAACCCGGTTAGGATTTGGTGCTGGTGTCAAAATCCCTTAAATTACCAAAAAAACATGTATTTCGAGTCAATCCTTAGTAAAACTATGTAAAAATGCTGCCATATGTGGTATCATTGGATTCCTCTCATCACAAGCTTTCCAACAATGCTTGTTTTGCATAATTCCGAGTTGTATAGCTCAAGTTATGGCTATAAGAAATCACCAAGGACCTAAATGTAAGGTAAACCCAACCCTAAGGGCAATTTGGGTATTTCACCGAATAAATGATGGGAATACCATCATGAGTCCTAACTAGCTCATTTTGACCCAATGAAGAGAATAAATGCTCCTACATAACCAACGAAAGATTATAATTCACTGCATAACATTTCTGAGAGGAAAATAAGAAACTAGTGTTAAAATTATAATTTTACCAATGTAGTACAACCACGGGTTTTCTCAAGGGTTAAACAAAGGTTAAATGATCTTAATAAGATAAAAAGTGGGTTGGATTTGACAGGAAAGGGTTTGTATTTGTCTTGTGAATTAAATGACCTCTTGAAACCCTAAAACAAACCTACTTGATTAACTAAGATTCTGGTTAGGATAAAATTCACCTAAATCCTCTAAAAAGCATATAAAAATATTCTCTAAGGTTTAGTACCATCAATTTAGCCATTAGAACCCATCTTGACCTAGAATGGAGTCTCAGATAGATATTTGCCCTAAATTAGGTTTTTACATAAATTGCCCAGTCAAACGTCGTCAAACCCAAAATTCGACTTCACCATTGGATTTCTTATATCCAAATTAGGTTTGTACCAAAATTTGGACCTAAGGGGAATTCATCTTAACCTAGTTTGCAAAAAGGTCCTGTCTGATTACATTTCTACCCCTAACTTTCAAAAACCCTTGCAATCAGCCCCCTAGATTCTTCATCATTTTCAAAAATAGGTCCCTCCACCATTATAGCGAAAGAATCCTACTCCGACGAGCTTTGAAAGGAGAGTTCTCCCTGATTGCTCAGAGAATCTCCTCCAAAATTGGAAGGGAGATTCTCTGATAATTTTCCTCCAATATGAACTCGTTGATGAACCTAGATTGTTTCCCAATCTATCATGCGAATGAATGAGAGATTTGGGTATCTTGAGAACTTCCATCTCCGGCGAGCTTTCCTTGCTTGGAAGCTTGGTTTCCAAGCATAAATCCCTCTCCAACGACCTATTTAAGAAGTCCCAAATCTAAATCGAACTCCTCAGCTTGAAATTGGGCCGGTTCTCCCTCTATTCTTCTCTCCTTGCCGGCCACAAGACTCCGCAAGCTCCAGCGGCCTTTTCCTCACTCTCTCGTCACCCAACCACAATACCAGTGGTGGGGTTATCTCCCTCTCCATCTTTCGCGTCACGCAATACCGGTCGACGTTGCCCCTGCCCCGTCTTCGCCGCCGCCTCACCTATGGATCTTCGTCTTCCCCACGTCCGGCAACCATACCGGCATGGGATTCCTATCCTTTTCATCCCTTAGAAGTAGGTCTTAGGTTCCCTCTCTCTCCCACTTTCTTTCCCTCTCTTTATTTCTCGAAACCAACCACCGACGCACTGACCACCGTCACCTTCTCCACCTCCGACCAGGTGTTCCCGTTGCTCCGCACCTCCATCCACCTCGCCGACCACCCTACAACCTCCGCCACACCTCACTAATCATTTTCCCTCACTCCATTCACTTCATCGACCACCCAAGCTCCTCCCCGAACAAACCCACCTTCATCGTCCATTCCCTTCACCGTCCGGCCACCACAGCCACCCTCGCTCAACGCCAAGGTCACCATTACATTCGTCGTGCCATGGCGACTGTGCTGAACGTTCTTATGCGGCCATAAGGCCCTTGTTCTTGATTTCAGGTATTCAGCCATGGGCCGCCATTGGTGCTGAGCTTGAAGCAAGCTTCAAGCTACTCCAAGCCTCTCTTTGCTCTAGGAGATCGCTCTAGGCTATGAGGACTTGAGGTGCGCACGCATCCAAGCCCTCACGTGAAGACTTCAACAGTTGCAGCTCCTTCATTTTGGCCAAGCACTCTCTACGGTAGACGCGCAGAAGAAGGTGGGACATTTAGTCCCACCTCGGAAGTGGAATGACGCCTGCACCAACATAAATTGTAAAAGTGCCAGAGGCTCCGCGCCTCCAACATTAAGGGTGAGGTCCTCCCCCCTCTCACCAGACTCGTCCGCGACACCTAATACGCGGACCTGGCCGACCCGACTACCTTGACCCGACTTCACTCCTCGCTCACCACACACGCTAGTAAGCCTAGACCCGAGTCTGCATTAGGTCCAATTACCCGACCAGTTAAGGCTCTGGGAGAGCGAAGCTGAAATAGAAAGAGAGAAAAGAGTGAGGAGAGCTACGCAGGGGTAGGGGGGTTTTGCTCTGAGAAGATTGCTCCACACTTAGTCAAATTCTGAGAGAAGAAGAGCCAAAGAAGGAAGGAGAAGACAGAAAAAGGCAAAGGCAGAAGAAGAAGAAGAGAAGAGAGGAAGGAGAGGAGGACCACAGGCAGAAGAAAGAAAAGAAGAAAGCCAAAGGCAGAAAGCCTAAGGAAGAGAAGAAGAAGAAGAAGAAAGAGAAATCATAGAAAGAGATCAGAAGAAGAAAAGAAGGAGAAGAACTGTAGCACAAATCATTTAAGACGTCTGATTACAAAATCAGACGTCTGAATTCCTATTTCTTCCCTTCTTTAGTCAATTTGAGTAACTATTATTTTGTCTATAATTATTTTTACTCTTCATATACTCATGCTCTACATTCCTGATTAGTTTTTGAGTAGTATTATGTGTTCAATTTGCATTGATTATTGAGATTAGTGTGTGAATTCCATTTGCTCCCTGTGTTCAACCTCGAAATATATTCAAGTAATAAAATTATATATATTTTCGCACTGATTCGAGCTGTACTGCAATGCAACTATTTTAAAATTCATTTCAGAGTGATCAACACTAAACCTATTCCAAACCACCCCTAAAATCTATTTATGGACCCCTTGGGTCCTTTGGGTCATCATTCATTCTCAACTCTCTCTAATCAAGAGAGACAGGGAGAAGAAAAACCTTAGTTTTTATTCCTCAAAATCAAAAATTATTTTATAGGGACCTAGGTGCAATTCCGTAAAACCTAGGGTTCCCACCTTAAAAGATGTAGCAGAGGTGGCGACGCGCAGTGAGCACGCGACACGTGGCAGCTACGGCATGAGAAAGGGCGATGTGTGGCGCAAGAGTGCGCGCGACTTCGCTCAGCACGCGCGTGCATTCGCGAGCGGTGGCACACAGGATTGCGCAGCATGGCGCGATCGGATGGTGCGGACGATTATCCGTGAGCGAGCGTGTGGGCAAGTAGCTGCGTGACACGTGGTATGTGTGGAGGCACATGTGCGGGCGTGTCGAGTGGTGTGTGCGGGGGTGTTTGGTCTGATGTTGGACCCCCTCACGCAATTTCATCTGGTTCGAGGCCTTCCTGACCTCGAATTTCGACAAATAAGGTACAGTTGGAATTGTATCGACACGTACTACGCGTTGGTATATTTTATTTTCACTTTTGAGTATGTTCTACTTATTAAAAATTTAGAAACATAATTAGGTGTCTCCGACTCCGTCATGGGTCTGATTGAACTAGGTTCTCTTCCCGGTGCATGCAAGAACCTCGAGGCAGGCATGGGGACTACTCCCAGGCCTAGTGCGCACGGTTCAAAGTCACCGTGACCCCCCGATGGCATTAGGTAGAGTAGTCTACCCTTCTTTCAATTCAATCATTTTTTTTTAGTACTTATGGACCCGTCATAAGCTATTTTTTCATATATCGCCTTGGTCAGCATGTATTCTTCTTTTTGTTGAATTCGGAACCTTCCAGTAATTTCTCTAATTTATGGAAAATTAAATGAGAAATAATAGGTTTTATATGAATAATGTAGATTAATGTACCTTTGTTATCCCATGTATGAAAAGAACCTCGTTTTCCGTAAAATAAGTTTTGTTATTTCCAAAAAAATCTAAGTAACATAGGGCCACTGTTATAAGATTAAAACTACTTGTAAAAGGATAAGGATAATGTGAATAATTACAACGCTTGGAATTAGTAATATGAAATTACTAAGGATTTTCTAAATTAACAAAGTACAAGATATAATTACTTGGAAATTGATTGCATAATACGACAAATATGTCGGAAAGAATAAAAGGATTAGATAACTGGTTTCAGCCCCGCTACTTGCCAGGATTTTGGCTGTAGATTTAGGTCTTTTCAAGCCAGGTCAGGGGCTGGTTTAGGGATTTGCTGGCCTCCCTATGACTCTTTGGTTAGGCTTCGCAGCCAACTGGGATAGCAGATTCGCAAGGCTCGAGGTTTGGAGCAGTTCTTTCGGTCGGTGGATGGGACATTGGCTGTCTGTAGTTCAGCGTACACAGTTGATGAAAACCTCATCATGAGCCATAACTAGCTCATTTTGACCTAATACAAAGGATAAAAGCTCCTACATAACTCAAGGAAAGGCTTAACTCAGAGAATTCTGAGTTTAAGAAGAAAACAAGTCATAAGGGGTTAAAATGCAATTTTACCAGCACAATCTGCAAACAGGATAACTCAGGGTCCAAACATAGGTCAAACTAACATAATAAGAAGGAAAGTGGGATGATCTAATCTGATAAGGGCTATAGCAACTCCAAGGAATTAAATGACAATCAGTAATCCTAAAACAAACCCACTTCAATTCATGAGGTTCGAGGCAAAGAAAAATCTACTAAACCCTCTAAAATTCATATAAAAATAATCTCTAGGGTTTAGAACCTTCAATTTGGCCTTAGGAACCCATTTTGACCTACATTGAGAACCATGCCCAATTAATGACTTAATTTAGGTTTTTACGTAAATTGGCCTGTCAAACAAGGTCTGACCTAGAAATAAAATTCACCATTAGAATCCTTAGGCCCCATTTAGTCATGCATAAAAACTTGAGCCTAAGAAGAGACCTTCTTGGCTGACTTTTCATTTTGGTCCTCATCCATTACTTTTTGACCCTCAACTTTTGAAACCCTCGCATTTTGACCCCTAAGTCTTCATCATTTTTGCATTTGGGTCCTCCCTGCAAAACCCTGAGCAGCGCCATGCTCTTGCGAGGCATGGCGCCGCGCAGGGTGAGGGCGACCCCCTGCCAAGACAACAGGGTGTTCCTTGCGACGTCTGCTGTCGCAGGGACACCTCCACGATCTTTGCCATCACCCACACCTTCCGTGCGAACGCGCGGAAGGTATGGGTTGCAATCCGGCCATCCTCCGGTGAGGGAGGCACGTCGCCTCCCTCCGCCCTCCTCTCTGATTTCGCCTCTATAAAAGCCGCCACCGTCTGTCGCATTCGACAGCTCGATTCTGATGGAGAAACTCCCCCCCTTTCCTCTCTTCCCACTCCGGCAGAGGCCCTCCAGCTCCGGCGGTTCTTCCTCCTCCTCCTCGTCGCTTTGCCGCAGTACCAGCAGCAGAGCCGCCTTCGCCCGCGTCGCGCCGTACCCAGCGCGCACTCTCCAGCTCTCTCCTCGCCGCCGCCCCCCTCTCTCTAGACACCTTCTTCTCCGGCGACAGTCGATACGACTGTCGCCCTACTCCAGCCCCCTTCGACTCTACAACTAGGTCAGAACTTCTCCCCACTTCCCCCTCTTTCTTTTCCTCACTATTTTACATTTGATTAAACCCTCGACTGACCTAACCGCCCTCACCTTCTCCATCTCCGGCCATTCTCCGGCAAGTTGCCCCCGTCAATCCACCACTCCACACAACTCGCCTCACCTCACCCGACACCCCCCGCCCCTCCACTACCACTCCACATCCCCACAACAGCCCCCCGAACAAACCTACTTTTCCGGTCGCAGTCCGACCTAGGGCCGCCGCCAGACACCACCCCACGACCTGCCAGACCCTGCACCACCTTCGCCGTGTCACGGCGAAGGTCCCCCGCTTGTCTGATTAGGCCGAGAGGCCGTTTTACTGTGAACAGGTCACTTGCCCTCCGCCGCCATTGCTAAGCAGGTGGAGCTCCTTCCGCCTGCAGCTGCAGCCTTGCCCTGCCCAGCCTCGACTCTCCAGGCTGCGCGCTTCGCCTTCCCTCCGCCCAGGCCTGCAGCTGGGGCGAGGCCTCGCGCACAGCGGCAATTGCCTGCAGTTCTCTCAGCTGCAGGCGCCCAATTGGGGTGGGACATTTAGTCCCACCTCGGAAGATTCTGCAACCGCGCACCCATATAAAGGTAAAAAGTGCTATAGGCTTATCGCCTCAGCACACGGGGCGAGGTCCCTCTCACCCGCTCACCCGGCCTCGTCCGCGACCACCCCCCGCGGACCTGGTCCAACCCGTTTACCCGACCTGCACTCCTCGCCCACCACTGCACGCCGGTGGGCCTGGACCCGGGCGCGACCCATACCCGAATACCCGGCAGCTCTGGGAGAGGTATCCTATGAGCAAAATCTGAGAGAGAGAGAGAGACGCGGGGGAGGGTAGAGTAGGTTTTTGCCCTGACCAATCTGTGAGTGTGCAGGCACAGAGGAAGAAGAAGAAGAGAAGGCAGACTGCAGAGGAAGAAGGAGAAGAGAAAGAAGAAAGGAGTAGCCAGAGCTGTGGCTGCTTGAAGAAAAGCGAGGTAGAGAAGAAGAAGGCCGATGAAGAAAGACTGAAGGAAGAAGAAGGAGGAGCACCAAGCAGCACTGTAGCAGCAGCGACTTAAGTCATCTGATTGGAAAATCAAACGACGCTCTGCAGAGGAAGAAAAGAGAAGCGCAAGGAAGACAGAGCTGAAAGAAGAGAAGAAAAGAGAAGATAAAGAGAAGAAGATGAGAAGCTCTGAAGAAGAAAAGAAATAGAAGAAGCAGAAGAAGAGGAACTGAAGGCAGAAGATCAAGGAAGAAGATCCGAGAAAAGAAGAAGATGAGCTAAGAGAGAGAAGAGAAGCCACAAGACTCAGATTTATTTCTCCCTCTCTCTCTCTTATTTTTGTAATAGAAACATTGTACTTCTAGAATACAACTTGCTCCCTGAGTTCGACCTCGGGAACTCTTTTATTTCCGAGTAACAAATTGTATTAAACTGGTAACCACTTCTCTATGCTATACTACGACGAAATAATAAAATTATAGACAAGAGCTTCTACACCAACAGCACTTGTACGTGTTCACGTTACATGACGTAGCCGCTACCCCTTTCTACGATGACCCCAAGGTGACGGAGCATGGCGACTCGATGGATATAAGCAGCCCTCCTGGCCAGGAGGGTGGCTTATATCAATCTTGCACCACAAGAAGTTACACAAAATCGTCTCGTGCCCGAGACATTGATTAACAATTTAAGAATAATAAGAACATCGAAAAATTGCATAAAAAGGGTTGTATATAAAATAAATTATAAACAGACAAACTATCAATATAGTGTCTTTATATACTATACTATGTACTTGAGTTACTTATACTACTCTACTCAGTTGTCACTGACGCTATCTCGGGTTTCGTACTCAGGTGTTGCTGAGCAGTCAAGTGCCGGAGGTGTAGTTGGTCAGACCTCCACGAAACCGGGTCGTATCTGAGGAGACGATTCGTACCAAGTCGATGGCTCATAGTCGTAGTTTCTTTCGCACTAGTAGAATTTTCTTTTATTTCCAGTTTTCTTGATAGTTGTATTAGACTCTCATTTATTTCTACTCTAAGAGAATTTTACTTTTACTGTCAGCACTTTTGTCTATCATTTAATGCTTTATGAATAAATGTTGGTTATGGATGTTTTATGACTTTATGTTAGGTGACTATGATCTTGTGGGATATCGTGTTAGTTGTTAGCACAAGATGACTTGGGTCACATCGGTTGGCGGGACTCGAGTCAGCACATTACACCTCCACTTTCTTGCCATCGCCCACATAGATGTATCTTTCACCATCACTTGGCGTTCGGCAGCTTAGGCAACCTTGCACAGACACACTAATGTGAATAGTAGTTCTTGAATCTATCCACAAAATATCTAAGGGTACAGAAGCATAATTAACTTCTGAAAAAACCAAAGAGAATGATGTACCTTTCTTTCTACGCCAAGCATGATATTTGGTACAATCCTTCTTCACTTGTCCTCCCTTGCAGAAGAAGTAAGATGCTTTAGGCTTCTTCTGACTCCCTTTGGAGGAGGATGAACTGGCAGCAGCTGTATCTTTAGTTCGCTTACTTTTGGGCCTAGAAACCAGATAAACACTCTCTGGTTTGTCCTATTTCAGCCTCTCTTCCTCTTGCACACAATGAGAAATGAGCTCGTTAAGAGTCCACTTTTCCCTTTGGCAGTTATAGATGACCTTAAACTGCCCATATTGTGTAACGACGGAGATCAAAACTAAATGCACGAGGAGGTCATCTGACAACTCCAACTTAAGTGCTTTCAATTTTGAGGCTAAATAGGGCATTTCTATAATATGCTCCCTCATGTTTCTAGTGCCCCTGTACTTAAGTGAGACAAGTTTGCTAAGGAGATTGCTTGTCCCAGCTTTCTCATTCTTAGCAAATCTTTTGTCAATCTCATCAAAGAATTTCTTAGCATTGAATTCCTCTGAAATAGCACCCCTAAAGTTTTCTAGGATAGCACACTTCATGATTATCAAACAAATGCGATTTGATGGCTCCCACCTCTCAAAGTTCTTTATTTCATCAGAAGAACTCTTATCTGTAAGAGGGAAGGGAGGATCAACTCAAAGTGCATAGTCCAGATCCATGCATCCCAGAACAATAAGGACACTTTCCTTCCAGAACCTAAAATTAAATCCGTTGAGTTCTGGAATAGAGTTTAGGTTGGCAGTTATGGCAAATGAAGATGAGTTAACTGGAAAACCAAAGGAAATAAACCAAATGCATACTCATAATTAAGTAAACTAAATAATACAATCATTAATATTTAGTCTTTGGACAATAAACATTAATATTATAAAAGACAGTCTTAAGAATTATAAATAACTATTAAAAACACCTATGTAAGTAATCAAATCATCTTTGGATTAACTTAACTACTCATATGAAACCTAATGATTCGATAGAAAATTTATCATTAAATGTGTACATATGCATTCAGTCATGAGGCAATTCACCTTTGGGTTAAGTGTCCCATACAGGAATACAATGTACACAGTCACTTTAATGCTTTAAATAAACTGGCACAAGAAGCAACCTGCTTTAGCAAGAATTTCTAAATGTGACAGAGTACTTAATACATTAAAACCAATCACTAATGTTTGTACCAAAATAATCATGATCACTAACTTGTATCCCAAATAACGCATCAGTACCGGTACTCATGGTGAGTACTGGTAGCAACATCAATGACCAAGTATCGGTACTGGTCCTTCCGTACCAGTACTGTAGTGATGTGTACCGTTACAATTTTATGTACCAGTACTACATCAATACTGGACCGATCTTGGAACCATTATTGATACTGGTTTGATCCTTGGTCCAACCAGTATCCCTCATGTACCGGTACTCCTTCAATACTGGCAGTGATTCTGCAGCTTGACCAGTATCTCACATGTACCGGTACTCTATTGATACTGGCGACACCCCTTGGAGCCTGACCAATATCCCACATGTACCGGTACTCATCATGAGTACCATTACTCCATCGATACTGGTGATACTCTTCTTAGAGCACCGCCAGTATCGATGGAGTACCAATACTCATCATGACTACAAGTACTAGACCGATTAAGCCTGATTCTAGGGTGATGATCTGAAATCGAGATTTGGCGAAAACACCCCAAATCACGATTCCGATAGAGAAAACTTGATTTGATGATCATATATGGGATACAAATGAACATGAAAATCAAAAAACAAATATTAGTTGGCATTGATTCATCAAGATGGATTTGAAAACGAATCAAACACCAAACTCAAGAATAATCCCAAAAACCCAATGGATTGTTCTTTAAAACAATCGAAAAGCAATGATTCATGAATAGGAAATGCTCTGAAACCACTTGATGGATTTTAAAACGTATAAAATCAAAATCGAATGATTTTCTACCAAATCCCAAGACCAATCCTAATCATCAAAACATCAACCTATATCGATTGAAAAGAGAAACAATGGAGAGATACCTAAATTCATCATAGCAGAAGCGTTGAGGAGATTACGGAAATCCTTTGGAGCCGTGGGCTTGCTTCTCCAACAAGAGGCGGTGACAATAGTACTTCCAGAGTGTTCAGAGAGTGAGAATAGAAGAGAACTGAATAGGGGCATACCCTTCTGGGTTCTGTCATGGGCTCTATTTATAACTTTTCTGCGATAGGATGCAGAAAATCGAATGCACACTTCACCCTCACCCCTCCAGGGACCATAACCGCTTAATATGAAGTAACAATTCCACCCATCACAGAATTGTATTTCCCTTAATGTTTCTATTTATTAAATCTCATATCTTAATGAGATGTGAATGGTCAATTTACATAATTAGACCACTTTAATGACCGTAAATGTGATGTTTAAATATATGTATATATATATTTAACATATAATTCCATAATAATAATATATGTAGATTCGCATTATAATTCTAACACAACCTACCCGCCCCCTTGGTGTCTTCTTCCTCTTTCTTCCTCTCCCTTGTGCCACACCAAGGAGGAGAAGCATTCATTTAGAGGGGACAACCAGGCAAGGAGGAGATCTTCATCAAGGTGGTGGACGTCCACCTTGGAGGAGAAACTTGGGAGAGCATCACTTGGAGGCAAGGAGAAGTTCTTTTCAAGCATAGGAGCTACTATGCTTGGAGCAAGAACTACTCCTTCTTCATCATCTTTGGAGGACTTTTTTTCTTCCTTATTTTCTTTGTATTAGCTAGCATAGTTTCTCATTTTTTTTGTAAGAAGCATTTAGCTACCTGTTGTTAACTTTGTTAGTAATACAAAGCTTTTTATTACCTTCCAATTTCCTGTTAGTGTGTTCTCATGTTTCTTGTAGTTTAGTGCACCACACTCTTCCCTTCTAATTACCCTAGGTGCACTTTCCTAGAGTTAGCTTAGAAGAGAGGATATTTTTGTCACTTAGGTCAAGTTGATAGGCGTAGCTTTAGCGTAGTTATCTTCGCTTCTCAAGTACCCGATATTTGAAAACCCTAAAACCAACAAAATAAAAAATACAAAAATACAAGTGTGGATTTGAGAGGCAAGAGAGAGAACCATCTTATGTGACTAACAATTTAGACTTGTTGGACGACCCTAGATACCACATTATCTAGGTTATAAATTTTAAGATTTGATTGCAAACTTACATGTTACAATTACATAATTGCACTAATTTACAAAACAAGTGTTTTCCCACATCACATAGCGGTTCACTTCCAAATATTTTGGTCTACAATGTCCATGAAGAATAACATGTCTATTTTCACTACGAACTTTGAGATTTTTTTCTAGAACAAAAATGAATAATATGTCCATTTGTATCTATTGCCCATTCCAAAATATTTAAATAACAGTTAAGAACAAATTAGTGTCAAATGAAACATGAAATAATACTATTACAAAAATTGAGGAAGGATCGATCAATGATCAAGAAAATCAATTGCTGTAATGCATCGATTGGGATGGTTCTCGTCAAAAATTTCCAATCTACAATGTCCATGTAGAATAACATGTCAATTTTCACTTCAAACTTTGATATTTTTTCCCACAATAACAAAATTGAATAACATATCCATTTGTATCTATTGTTCATTTCAAAAAATTTAAATAAAAGTTAAGAATAAATTAGTGTCAAATGCAACATGAAATAATGTTGAATAAGGGTCGATCAACTATCAAGAAAATCAATCGCTATAACGATCGATTGGAATTTTTAAATGCTATTGTTATGTCCCTGCAAAAAAATTTCTCGTGGGAGATGTCATTTCCTGCAGAAATAATACCTATGATTAGTATATGAGGTATTTCAATATATAAATGTACGAATGTCATGTTGCCATATAAGATAATTCGTTGTGGATGTCGTTATTAGACGAGGATGCAACAATTTTTTATATTTTCTTCCTCGCTCGAGATAACACAATCTTAGCTCTAGATTTCTTTTTATTACTCAAAATGCATCCAACGTGTTTAACATGATTTGGCTTACCAACTCTACTAATAATAACACCAGGGTTCCTTCCATCATGCTACAATATACAAAGTGAATGTTATAAACATAAACTCCAATTAAATAAGGATGATAACATCATACAACAATAAATTAACAACCGACATTTAAATCAAATGACCAAATACCATAACAACCATCACCGCATAATGGAACACTTCCGATTCATAGTATGTTAACCATACGTAAAAATCCAATAACAGCAGTCTGCAATTTAAGAAGCTTACGAGGATACCAAAAATATTTTTCAACGTATATCATGCACGAGCAAGAAAAAGGATTCACAAGTGCACGTACATTTTCCACCTTCCCGCGTCCAGCATCTCTCCAAGATAGCTGGAGGAACGATCCAACGAAAAAAAAAAAGAGGGAAGCACCGATGCTGTTACCATCATAAAAAAAGGAACACCGCACAGTTCCCTCGCAAAAAAAATTTGACTTGGCGACCTCCATCCAAGCATGCAAGATTTCCTTCGAAGGACACGTACTTGTGCAACTGCAGGAGGTGCCTACACCTGTCATTAGCATTCCTCGAAAGAAGCAAATGCCTAGGAAAGCATTCGCGTCTAGGGTCGCGTACATCCCATGCGTATGATTCCACTTTTTCGTTTCTTTTTCGGTTCCCTCAACATTTCTCTTGCACTTCGTCCCCCTGCGGTCTTTATATGCACATGCACACTCTCCCATTAGCACTCACACGCACACGGAGACTCCTCCGAAGAGATCGCGCGGGTGTGCACAGAGAGAGAGATGGGAGGGGTGAAGGTGTACGGACTGCCGATGTCGACGAACACGGTGAGGGTTATCGCTCTGCTGAACGAGAAGGGCGTCGAGTACGAGCTCGTGCCCGTCGATCACCGCACGGGAGAACACAAGAGGGAGCCCTTTATCTCCATCAACGTACTAATTAACATCATCATCATCATCTTCTTCTTCTTCTTCTTCTTCTTCTTCTTCTTCTGTCTCTCTCACGTGTGTCTCTCTCTGCTTCTGTGATCTTTTGGCCCGTGGGATGTGACTGATCTGATGTTATTATACTGTTGTTGTTTGTTTCCCGATCTCTTTGTAGCCCTTCGGGCAGTTCCCGGCGCTGGAGGACGGCGATCTCAAGCTCTTCGGTGGGGCCCTCTTCGACTCTCCATCTGGATTTTTGCCTTGAAAGGAATTCGATGATCTTTTTGATTCGATGGAACCTTCGTGGGAGTCCCGACGAGTGCATGCGCAGACTTAATTCTTTCTCGTTTGATCGGTGGCATTTTTCGTAATTTTCTGCATTTTTCCGGCTTATCCTCTTGATTTTCGATGGAAAAGGGACATTACCAGAATATCAGACATTTGTAGAGAAGATATGAATGAATTTTATCCTGAGAGGGAATAGCTTGGGATATTTCCATCTTTTACCAATCTCTGGAATATTACCCTCAATCTCTCACGATGTCTGCGTCTGCCATTTATTTACCATTATCTCATGTCTAATACGTGCCGTTGATGTTAGTCTAGGATTTTCTGCCTTTGCTCGTGGTTGACAATGGAGATTGCTCAACGAATTTATCCGGACTTGGGCTATCTTCTCAATGTTGATGTTATCTTCCATCCATGGAATTCTTATGTTGCTGGTTAAATCTATGAAGTTTATATAGTCATCTTTTTCTTATAGTGAATTTTTCTATTTGTTCAGCTCTTATCTATCGGAACCCAACAATAGAGCTTTGAAAACAGACCACAATGTTTTGATAGTGTATAGGGAAATGGGTCAGGAGGTATTGATAGTGGAAGATCAGAATTGGTTTAGGGATGCTTAGGGATAAAAAATTATTATGAGAAGAGGATGAGTTGAATGTTAAACCTTCTTGCATAATTTTGTATTGTTTTGTAAACATGGGATCCAATCTCCCTCCAACCAATCGAGTATTAAACTATTTTTCTTCCTATTTTTTCCATTTTGTTCCTGTCGAGTATGACATTTACATGGTAAGCTTCTCACAAGGTTCATGGTCAAGTGCCATATATCTCTTTTTCCCAACCGAGTCATGGTCTCTATTCTCATTTTCCCAATGCACCTCCAAAAGCAACGGTACTTACAATCCGGACTTGAGAGTTGAACATAAACTTTCTGGTAGTTTGATGGATTCATCTTCGACTTTTATGCTAAATGTCACAAAAAGTAGTGTTTTTTGATGTCACCAACCTAAATTTATGCTACTGCACCTGAAATTTTTTTTATTATCACCATAATTGTTCTATCATAGGTGTTAAAGAGTATAATGTACAAAATTCACATGGTGCATCTACTAATTCCCACATGCTTAACTTCTTTTACTTTTTTTTTTTCTTTTTTATCTTGATTTAGTCACGAATGCTATAATTCAGGCTGCAATCTCAATATATAATCGGATGAGAGGACTGTCACAGTACGCTGACGGTAACTAAGTCAAATACATGACATGATTAACAAAAATTTCTAACAACCTCACGTAAAATAACCATCAAACATAGGCGCTGAACCATTGTCTGTTATTTCTACGTCGAATGTTATCGGCAGAGTCGCGATGCATCACCAAGTACCTTGCATACAAGCACAAGGATGAGGGTCCAGACCTGTTGAAGCACCACAGCCTCAAGGATGCCGCCGTGGGTGGCCTCTGGCTAGAGGTTGAGGCCCACCAGTACAACCCCCCGATCTCGGAGCTCGTGTTCGAGGCCCTGATCAAGCCCAAGTTTGGTGGCGGAACCAACCCAGAAGTCGTGGAGGCATGTGCAGCGAAGCTGTCGAAGGTGCTGGACGTGTACGAGGAGAGGCTCAAGCAGAGCAAGTACCTGGCTGGAGACGAGTTCACGCTGGCTGACCTCCACCATCTCCCTTACACCAATTGCCTGATGATGACCCCGAACGCGGAGCTCATCACCTCCCGCCCCCACGTTCTCGCGTGGTGGGAGCAGATCTCCTCCCGCCCTGCATGGAAGAAGACTGCAGAGGGCATCAAGTTTTAGAGATGGGAGTGATGGCATGAGAGAATAAGATTGGCTGGGTTTTGTCTGCCTTTGGTAGTTCTGTGGACTTGTTTGGTTTGTCTTGTTAGTTTCAGATGTAGAACCTGTTCCTGCTGTCCCAAGGTTTGGGGTCTCAATAAAAGTATCTGCTTGATGAAGGTGCCTTTCCTTTTTATTGGTAATACCGTTTTGTATGGAGTAATTTGGAATCAGGAATAAGGGTTATCCCCTTTTTGTTTGCTTGGTGTGATGGGATCGTATCTGGACAAGGGTTAAGTAATGGTATGTAAATGTTATATGAGTAGGCAATCCAGACTTGAAAGCAGAGATGATCACAACACTACATCTGAAATCATCAATGCTTAGACATTATCGTTTGCCAAATAGGATTAATGTTTGTCATACCTCAATGCAAGCAGGCGTCAAGACGAGTGCAATACTGTGGAAATCTGTTGCAAAATGGTATCTTGTTTGTCCAGTTACCTGGAGGATTGGTAGGTGAGGGATGGTTAATTCCTCTTTGTCCATAAGGGTTTTAGGGTAATCAAAAATAATTAAAATAAAGGAATCTTGTTTGAGCTGTCACGTTTGTTCCTGTTCCCTTTCCAGGCAAACCCTATGCCAAGACAATTGCAGAGAAGGTCAGTTAATGAGGAATTGGTATTGATCCTTTTAAAAAGGTTAGCAAGACCAACGAAATGTTAAGAGAAGCTATTAATCCTAACCTGTCACTTTCATTTGAGCTTACAATTGACTGAAAGTAAATCTAAATGGAAGCCAAAAATCACGTAGCCAGCGCTATTTAATGTGGAAAGAAGCTTTGTTTGTTATTGCAACAAATTTTTGTACAAATCTTGGTGTGGAAGCTGCCTTTGGCTGAACAAAATTGTCTTAACAGAACATTATAATCTCTATTGAAATGACCTTTTCCAATGATCATTCGAGGTTTTTCCGAAAAATTAGGGGTGTGAATGTAATTTTTGACCCCTTGAATTCGAGTGTGTGAGCCTTGTGGGAACAAGAGAGGTCAGCAGGGGAGTTTCCACAATTTTCTCCCTCTCTTCTCTCCCTCACCACACTCACCCACGCACACACACACACACACACGCACGCACACTTCCCTCTTCCTCACCAAAACCCTAACCCACCTTCCTTATAAAACCCCACCACCCTCTCCATCTTCACACCCTCACCACCACCTCCACCTCCTTCCCTTGCAGCCAGCTACCACCAACTATAGCCTTCCCACCTCCACTTGCGGCCACGTGTGGAGGAGAGGAGCTCGCAAGGAAGGGGAGAGTGAGGGAGAGAGGGAGAACGAGGGCGTGGGAGAGAGGAGAGAGCTTGGGGAAACTCGAGTGTGCGCAGCTGGAGGAGCTCGAGTAGGAGAGCTTGTGTGCGAGGGAGTTGCGGTTGTAGTTGCGAGGGGCTCGGAGGTGCGAGGACCTCCGAGGAGTCCGGGGGTGCAAGAGGGAGGAGGCACAGCCGGGGTGCAGCCGCAGGAGCTCGAGAAGGGGCTCGTAGGAAAGAGGAGGACGCCATAGGAGGGTCCTCGACCTCCTGCAGCTGCTGGAGTCACTACTACAGGCACTGTGGGCGAGGCTCGTAAGAAGCAGAACCTCACGAGGAAGTTCTTCATACTGGATTTTCCAGTATCAAACGTCTGGACCAGCAGTAGGACGTCTGGAGCTGAAACCAAACGTCTGAAATTACGTGGAGTACCGAGGTATGAGTCCTGTACGCTCATGCATGCGCGTACGTGAAGTACGTTAGCGCTGCGTGTCGACGTTTTAAACTCACAAATGCATGCGCAGGTACAGGCCTTGGAAAGACGCGTAAGAATGCTCTTCGAGGTGCTTTAAGACGTTTAAATGTCTCCACAGCCGTCTGATAGACCTATCAAACGTCCGGGCACACTGGCAGACATCTGGAAAGACCCAGAATGACTGTAAAAGGGTTCTAGACGCCCGCCAGCAACGCAGGAACATAAGTTGAGTTACTGACATCGTTTAAGACGTCTGATTTCAGTCTGTATGCACGTTTTTGGCCCGTTCAGGGCCCAAACGAAGTTGGATTTACGCAAACGAAGTACCATTGTTTTCCACTTGAGCTTCTCTACATGTTAGTATCAATTATATACTGTTTGAAACTCTTCTAATGTGACTTAGTCACTGGTATAGATTTCCAACTTACAGCGTGTTCGGGGCCCACGGAGATGACGGGATCTGCGTTTCAGGCCCCCATTCCACCCATGAATTCTAGTAGAGTGGTTTAATTTAATATTAAAATTTAAATAAGTAAAGTGCATGTTTAGAATAACTTGATTGAACCCTAGGATGTAAAATGAACGTTAGGGCACAAGCGAATAAACATTGCTTGAGCTGCACTGTTTACTTTGAGATACTTGTTAAATCCTAATTGCTAGCAAGTGTATAGATACTTGATGTGATGCTTTTTCTGCCTGTTATATAAATGAAAATCAGAATGTGAACAACGAGATATGCGTGTTGAGAAATGAAATGAAACAAATACGAGCATAAACTCTACGGGGAACTAGGAGAAGAATTCCTGTATACGGAAAGAATCTTGTAAGTAGACAGGAAGTGAGCTGGCCCTTGTGTACACAGTACCAAGGAGAGCAACTGTTCCGTTAGTGTAGAGAGGAGCTAGCCGCCCCTTTAGGTTGAGACTTGGGGTTAGGACTAGTCACTCTACACAGACTCCTGTTTGGCCCTCGTGTACATGGTACCGAGGTAAGCTACTTAGTGTAGGGAGGGAGCTAGCCGCCCCACGGGACCTGGGGTTAGGACTAGACACTCTCACCGACTCTTGTTTAGGCCCACTGGGTAAACCAGGATAGTCGGACGAGGGTACGCGGACTGTGGAGGGGCGAGACCCCTGTTCTGTTCTAAAAGGGCAAAGCCCTATGCTATTCAATGCTGTACTGTTGGACGTACTTGCTAGCGGAAATGACTGACCGCGTGCCAATGAGGGGTAGCTAACTGTACATTTATCGCACATGCTGTAGTCATTGCTACATCGCAACCGTGACCTCGGGGTGGTTGACTGGGTGTAGGACTACCGCGGGGGATTCTCCTGGCCATGAGAGCACCACGTATACATCCTACATCACGGGAAAGACCGCAATCAAGATCATTCCCTTAAGGGACAGATAAGATCAAGAAATGATCGGATTCTTAAGAGAATAAACAAATCAGAACCACTTAGTTGAGCTAAACGAAAATGAATAACTAATTTAGTTGCTTGCCTTATGTTAATTGCATATAAATTGCTTAACCACCACTCTACTAAACGTTAGCTGACCACGGATTTTATAACCTTATTCAGATCAAAGAGTTGAGCAGCTAGCGCCACCGGCTGCAGAGGGAGCTGGGCCCAGTCGAGCCCAGCCTTAGTTGTTGTTCCCTTTTTGTTTCCGAGCTTCTGTTATTGTAGTGAATACTCAATATATGTATGACTATTTCAGTTACATTTCCGCTTTACTTTCCATTGTTGTAATTGTGATGGCATGTAATATCGTGAAACATTTTGTTCTGTTTCCTTTACTGTCTTTTGGTTATTTCTGCCTAGTTACATTGCATGTATGTTTGTGGAATTTTTTCTGCTTTTGGTTATTTCCCGTTGAATGATTGGGTCTTGAGATTAGTCGAGGCGAGCCAATCTCGGGTCCTACATGGATCTAGGATCAAGTCGTAACATCTATTGTACCCATCCTTGTAATGTGAAACTTTAGAAACTTCCCAGGAACAAAACTCCCATTTGTACCAATGAATTTCCTTAGCCTATTAGGCATCCTCACAAGAATTGCTCTTGTGCATTACAAAAGAAACCCTTGATGTCATTGTAATTGAATCTTTGTAGAATTTAACCATTCACTTTCCCCAGATTTGATATCCCTATCACTAACTGTCGTCCTATAAATCTTACAAGCATAACACTGATATGAGTGAAGCCAACATGAGTTGCACCTATAAATATGTGTAAGCCCATCTAACCCCCATGTGAGTGAAACACCACCCACTCAAAGAAGCCATGGTCCAAAGATTACATGTTGGATTTAAGAGTTTAATTGCATCAATTAAGATGCAATTATTATATAGTAACGTGAGAATTCATGTTGAAATCAGTGAGATTCGGGAGAGATTAATTTTTAGTCTCATACTGGAAGTGGCAAACCTATTGGTGGGTGTAAAAGGCTTCTACCTCCCATGACTTATGTAGCAAAGTGAGAGATGGAGCTGGGGACCACGCACGCACGCATGTGCACCTCGCCCCGGCTTGAGCTCGGGTGAGAATCAATTTGGAACTTGGACTCCTTTTGCTACGGATTTTTAATCTCACGATTTTGACTTGGATTGGTAAATCAAATAGTGAAATTGGTTGACCAATTATTTTGGTCTATCAATGAATTTAGTTTAGTCGATCAATTGGATTAGTCGACCAAATAGTGAAGTTTGATCGACCAATTATTTTGGTCGATCAATTACCATATTTCCATAAAATGGGAATTTCTATAAACGTCTAGTCATGGGCCCTATGTAAGGGCCACGAGAGAGCTCTCATTTGACACACAACAATAGCAAAAAAACTCTCTTCACTCTCTCCCCTTCTCTTTCGTTCTTATCTCTCATTTTTTGTGCATTCATTCGGCGTGAGATTGGTAGAAAAATCTCCAATCACTTTTGTCAATCTTGCCCAAGGAGATTGAGAGATCCACGAGAAGTTTTTGGTTGATCAAATCATTTAATTGGTAGATCAATCGGAAATTTGGTTGGAAACCAAATTGACTTGGCTTCGTTCTTTTGAGGTGATTTTCGACGATGTCTAAAATCGAAGTGCGCTGAATCGTAGAGGTGGATCGTCATATCTTGAGAGTAGTTCATTAGACCCCGACACACCAATATTGTGTAGGGCAATACCTGTTGGTGCTAGAGCACCACGATCATTTGTTTTGATGATAACAAAACACGTGCTATTTAACATTTGCAATTTGAGTCCTAAATTTCAGGTCAATTGCAAATGTGGACGTGTTTAGACGGAGTTCGAGCTCGCATCCAGGACGGATTGGAGGAGCTTGACGGAAAACAGAGGAGGTTCGCGTGGAGCGAAAGATTGAAGATGGAAGGAAATGAAGAATAGGATAGATTTCCTTCTTTTGTACTTGTTGTATTTCTCGTTTCTTTTGTTGCTCCTTATTTCCTTAGATATTTCATGTTAAAGAGCCTCAAAGAACCCTAACAGTAGTCCTAGGAACACCGGCACAACCCTAGGATACTTAGGTTTCCTGTAGAATACTTAGAAAACCAATATAGGGTTCAAACAGCACTTCCAGACGTCTAATTCCAAAATCAGACGTCTGATAAAGTACTTTAAGACGTCTGACTTTTGTTTCAGACGTCTGATATCTGTTAGGCTGGGATAGCTAGTTCTGTCTGATGAAATCAGACGTCCAGACATTATACCAGACGTCTTAGGAGACGTCTGATGGACTTGCCAGACGTCCAGATAGTGGACCGTTGGCTAGCTTAGCAGGCGCTCAAGATTATGACCGTTAGAGCCTTATCAGACGTCCTTAGGCATTTCCAGACGTCTGATAATTGACCGTTTTGCCTCGGCTGACCCAAAATCTCTTCTCAGAGATTTTCTAGCCGTTGCAACGTTTGGAAATCAATTCCCACAGTAAAAGTAGGTTTCCAGACGTCCAGACTTAGTTCCAGACGTCCTGTATGTCGTCTGATGGACTTGCGCAAAAACCCTGTTTAGATCTGATCCAAGTCAGGAGGAAACCCGCATAGAATCAGACGTATGACCTTTAAATCAGACGTCTTAAAGTGGCCTTCCAGACGTCTGATGCTAGAGTTAGACATCTGATTACCCTGTCAAGTGTAATCATTGTCCTGATTTCGGCCTGATTCTCCTGGGCTTTGTTCCCAACGGCTATAGAACATTTCCTAAGCCTTCCAAAGCCTTCCTAAAGCCTCTATAAATAGAGGGGAGCCTTTGACACACCTACACACACTTGGAAACACTTAGAGACACAAGATATACACCAAGAGACACCTTGTAATACACTCTCACACTCTTGTGTCCAAGAAGCTCTTGTTCTCTAAGCTCAAGTTCTACATCTTGAGAGCATCAAACCGTTGCGCACCCGCTCTCCCACCGTTGTCTACGAGAGCGAAGTTGCGTCGTCGCGTGGCTCACGCACCCACGTCATCCTCGACGCACTCCTTGCAAAGGGGAGTTTCCTATTTCCTATAGAAGCTTAGGTTTATTACTTTGTTGGCTCTATAGGTTTGTTGTTTATTTTATCTTTGTCTTTTGGTTGGGTATTCGCTTTGCGAATTCCCGTCTCCTTCGTGGGACAAAATCCTTCTCGTGGAGAGAAGGGGTTGAGGAACGCTACCCTCGTACTTGTAGCGTGGTTGTACTGAGGTTGAATCACCCTCGTTTTAAAGTGATTCGGTTAGTGGATTTGATCAACTAGGTTGATCGGAAAATCCTAACTCGAGAGGGTTAGGTGGTGGTTTTCACCCGGTTTTGGTTTCCACCAAAAAATTACTTGTGTACTTGTGCGATTATTTGTTTATTCTGTGATATTGTTCATTTCCGCATTTTATTACGTCACCCCTCCTTAGTAGGGAAATTTCAATACCTTCTCTAAGGGAAGTCCTTAATGGGCGCTTCGATTGAAGTAAAATTTAATCCATTCATGTTTTATTTATTCTTTATTTTATTCGGAATCTTGCCAAATCATATTTGACTTACTTGATTTATTATTTTTGATCTATGCGAAAATGTTGGAAATGCATATGTTTTTATTTATTTATTTACTATATGTGTTTATTTCAAAAGATAACGTTTAGATCTAAAATATTTAGGATGTCAGAAATGACTTTCAATTAACGTGTAGACTTATCTGGTATGCCAGAGAAATTTGGTAGGTAAAATTTCAAGCGTTGGCAACAACGCATAAAAATTTGGTTGACCACCATTGGTTTGATTTCGACGTTGGAAATCGATTGCCCGATTTTGGATGAGGAAAAACCCACTCCTAAAGGCCAAAAGGCGATAGATGTGTGGAATGAGCGCAATCGTATTTGTCATGGTTGCATCTTATTGGCATTGTCCCATGTGTTGTTTGATGTATACAGCACATCTCGGTCCACTGCGAAGGGACTATTATGGGAGGAGTTGGACAAGAAGTATAATACCAAGGACCTGAGTATTTAAAAATACTCTGTCGCAAAATTCCTTAAATTTCAAATGGCTGAGAGTAAATCGGTATCGGAGTAGGCACACAAATTTCTGTTATTACTCCATGGCTTTGCAGAGGTTGAAATGAAACTTCCTGAGAAGTTTCAAGTTATGTCTATCATTGAGAAATTCCCTAAATCTTGGGTTGACTTTCAAGTATAGGAAGGAAAATATTTCTCTAGATGATTTGATGATAGCCATTGCTATTAAGGAAAATCATAGGAAACAGAAACCTGTAATGCCTGTGGAGTCTAAGGTGAATCTCATGACATCTAAAGGCAAGGAAAATAAAAATAAGAATAATAAAAACAAAACGAAAGCCAAACTTAAGATTCAGAAGAAATCTAAGAACAAACCATGCTTGCATTACGGGTAGGTTGGGCATTAGAAGAAGGATTGTCCTTCTAATAAAGCTCAGCAGAAGACCACAAATGAAAATCCTCAGGTGAATGTGATCACCGAGGAAGCTGGGCCTAGTGATGGATATGTCTCAATAAAACCTGAACTCTATGTTATTCACGATCCTATTAAATGGCTTGTGAATACAGGAGGCAATGTACATATTTGTACTGATAGATCGTTCTTTTCTTCCTATCAGGCCTGCATTGGCAGGACTGTGAAGATTGGGAACGACTCTGCAACTAAGGTGTTGGGATTTGGACCCGTAGACTTAAGGTTTTCCTCAGGGCAAGTCTAGATGCTGCATAGGGTGTTGCACGTTCCTGCTATGAAAAAGAATATTCTTTCTGATTCCTTGTTAGTTAGAGAGGGTTTTGAGTTAAAATTTAAATGTAATAAAGTTGTTACGTTGAGACATTGAATATTTGATGGAAAGGGGCATTTGGTAGATTTTAATCTATTATTTAGAGTGAGATGTGATATAGATGTATCATCTAGAAATGCTCTACATAATGTCAGTTTTCATTCGATTCAATCTGTTTGCAATAATATTGAATCTTGTGATATATGACATAGTAGATTGGGTCATGTAAATTTCAATTCTTTAAAAAGAATGATGAAATTAAATATGATTCCTGAATATACCATAGATAAAATTAAGAAATGCGAGATATGTGTGTAGGCTAAACAAACTAGGAAGCATTTTCACTCTATTACTAGAGATACTAAGGATTTAAATTTGGTGCACACGGATATCTGCGAGTTTAACGATGTGTTGACTAATGACAATAAAAAGTATTTTATCACCTTTATAGATGACAGTAGCAGATACTGCTATGTGTATTTGCTTAAGTTTAAAGATGAGGCATTAAGTAAATTCCCTATATTCAAGAAAGAAGCAGACACACAACTGGGAAAACTCTTGAAAGATTGAGGTCAGATAGAGGAGGGAAATATACGTTCAACTTATTTGATGAACAATGCTAAGCTTTTGGTATAGTTCATGAAGTAACGTCCTCATATTTCCCTCAATCTAATGAGATAGCAGAGCGAAAGAATAAGACCCTAACTGGCATGGTCAATGCTCTCTTGCAATGCTCAGGATTACCTACTTACATGTGGGAGGAAGCTTTGAATACGGCATGTCATGTTCTGAATAGAGTTCATGTTAAGACCCGTGCTGTTTGAGCCTTTTAAGACGTCTGGAATTTGGGTCAGACGTCTGGAAATCGAAAATTTTGAGTACGAGCTCGCGTCTACGCGCGTGCTACGCATAGACAGTACACTTCCCTCGTTTTCCTTCTTCTCTCTCCTTCTGCCCCAACGAAACCCTAAACCCACACCCTTATATAAAGCCCCCTCCTCTCCCTCGTTTCACCCCACTTTTGAGCCACCTTCCTCTTTCCCTCCAGCGAGAGCAGCAGATCGAGCGAGAACGGCGGAGAGAAGGAGCGGCGTGAGAGGAGAGGAGCAGCGTGAGGAGAGGAGAGCAAGCTTGCGAGCTCCCGTGGGAGATCGTCTGTAAGCTCACGGTCAGAGCGGTGCATGCGCAAGGTAGAGGAGTGCGTCGGGGGGGTCCTCCCTAACATTGCTGCAACCATAGAAGCAGGCGAGAGGGTGCGGCGCGGCCACGCGCGGCACGAGAGGGCAGAAGCAGGTTCTGGTTCTGGGTTTTTCCCAGAATCAGACATCTGGAGAGACGTCCAGACGACATAGCTGACGTCTGGAGGAGGTTCCAGACAACAGAGGAGTAGACTTCGCGAATGTACGTCTTCTTTGCGGATACGGCCATGTAGGCCGCTCCGCAGAGGCACTGTTGCATGCCTTTTTGAGGAGATTCAATGGATTTCACGTAGGAGTGGCTTCGAGAAGGCGCAGGACACGCCCTCCCACACACTTCAGACGTCTGGGCGAGGCACCAGACGACGAAAAGAGCTTCCAGACGTCTGGAGAGGTGGTAGGACGTCTGAAACTGGGTCCAGATGGTCCAGCAAAGTTCCTGGACATTTGAGGAGTGGTGCAGGACTTGAGGTATGACACTGGACTCTTTTAAGACGTCTGGAAGGTGTTCCAGACGTCTGATTTGAGTCAGGAACACTATTTTTGACCTGTTTAGGGTCCGTTTGAGGTCCGATTTTCACAATTAAGATACCGATGTTTCCCGTATGATTTCCCCTACTTGTTAGAATACTTTCTATACTGTTCTGAGTATTCTCTTGTGATTGATCCTTGTGATAGGACCTCATTCCGTTGCGGGTTCGAGGCTTGCTGAGGCATGTGATTCTGTCGTTCAAGCCCCCACTACTCCTGGGTTTATTGGTAGAGTGGCTTCCCCCAATTTAAATACAAACCTGAATGCATGTGTGGAATGATTGACTAGATCCTAGGGTATGGCATGAATCCTAGGACTAGAAATACTGGAATGTCTATATTGAATGAATGGATTGTAGTCTTGAATGAGTAGATAGAATGATAACAATTGCCTATAAATGAATAACAATTGCCTGCGAAATATGTAGTACTTGTGCTAAATAACTGTTGTATGTAACTTTCCTGTCGCACACATGAAATGACATAATATGAGCTGCATGTATATAATTTGGAAATGAAAAGGTAAATATTGGAAACACGAGCTACCTGTGAATATCCTGAATATGGAAATGTGAACAATAGAATTACAAGTTGCATGTGTATAACTTGAGAATGGAAATAGAGATGATGAAACCTGGTATGGCTTGGTCTAAGAAATATTAGCATGAACCCTACGGGGAATTAGGAGTAGAGCTCCTGGAAATAAATGGAATGGAAGTGGGAATATGAGTGGGGAAGTGAGCTGGCCCTTGAGTACAGAGTACCAAGGAGAGCGACTGTCCCACTGTTTAGTGCAGAGCGGAGTTAGCCGCCCTTGGGTTGGGACCCGGGGTTAGGATTGGCCACTCAGTATCGACTTTTTGGCCCTCGCGTACACAGTACCGGGGAGAGCTACTAGTGTAGGGAGAGAGCTAGCCACCCCACGGGGCCCGAGGTTTAGCTAGCCGTCCTACACTGACTTGTTAAGCCCACTGGGCAAACCAGGGTAGCAAGGTGAGAGTGCGCGGACTATGGAGGGGCGAGACCCCTGTTTGGTTCTTAAGGGATAGACCCCTGTTACTAAGAGGGCTATGCCCTATACTGGTTCCGTGCTGTGCTTTGGGCACACCTGCTAACGGAAATGACTAACCGTGTGTAACGACCTGATTCCCGAGTCCCTACGAGACATGAGAACCGGACCGACTCGACTAATCCCAAGACCTAGTCGTCCAACGAGGAAGTAACCAAAAGAGCAGTAAAATAAACCACATTCAGCATGAATATAACTAGCAGTAACAAAAGAAATAGCAGTAAGAAAAGGAACCACTACAGTATATACCACCACAACAGCAGAACAACATTTATAACATAACATGAACTACAAGTAAAGAAAAGTACAGAGAATAACAAGAACTACTCCCTACAGTGGAACAAAAAGGGCACAAAAGAACAATGGTAACTCTACTGGACCCTACTCAGCCGAGCGTCCTCTGCAGCCGCTGACCCTGGCTGCTCAACACCTGGTCCTGAAAAGTAACTAGTGTAACACGTCAGCGAAACGCTGAGTAGAGTGGCAACTAAAACTAAAGAAACAGTAGAGTGTACAGTAGCTGTTATATTTTGTTACTTTCTTTATTTACGTCTTTCTATCATCTCACGATTTATTTATTTCTCAAATCCTTCACTTGATCTCGGATGTTCCTCGTGGGAACGATCTTGATTGCAGTCTTTTCCAAAAAGTAGAAGTAACACGTGGTGCTCTCTTGGCCGGGAAAGTCCCCCGTGGTGATCCTACTCTCAGTCAACCACCCCAAGGTCACTGACAGACGTAACGGTGACTACGGCACGTGCGGTAAACGCACGGGTAGCTACCCTGCACTAGCACGCGGTCAGTCGTTTCCGTTAACGGGTGCGCCCCAAAGCACAGCACGGAACCAGTATAGGGCAGAGCCCTCTCAGTAACAGGGGTCCAACCCCTCCACAGTAACCAAACAGGGGCCTTGCCACTCCACAGTCCGCGCAACCTCACCTGACTACCCTGGTTTGCCCAGTGGGCCTAACAAGTCGGTGTAGGTGAGCTAGCAGAACCCCGGGGCCCGTGGGGTAGCTAGTACTCGCTCTACACTAGTAGCTCTCCTCGGTACTGTGTACACGAGGGCCAAAGTCAGTACAAAGTGGCCAGACCTAACCCCGAGTCCCTGGGGCAGCTGGCTCCGCTCTGCACTAAACAGGTAACAGGTGCTTCCCCTGCCACTACGTACCCAAGAGACAACACACCTCCACATCTTTCCTTCTCAGTTCCATTTCATTCTCTTTTCAGGAGTTCTACTCCTAATTCCCCGTAGGGTTCTAGCTCTTTTAACTCAATACATTCAGGTTTCACCCCTTTCAGTTTCACGTTCATACAACCCATATTCTCAATCATGTTCATTTATTCATAACAAGCAGCTGTTAAATCAATTTACAGGCGGCTATTATTTCCTTTCCACAGTTTCCAAGACTGTAATATGTATATATTCCAATAGTTTTCTCGTCCTAGGATTCATGCCATACCCTACGATCTACCATACAATCTAGTTTTCCAGCCCTATGATTCATGCATTACCTTAGGATCTATCATTCAATCTAGTTTCTCATTCCTAGGATTAATGCAATGCCCTAGGTTCTATTAATGGTTCCATAATTTAACAAATTATGCTAATAAATTTAAAAACCACTCTACCAGCTACAACGGGAGTACTAAGGGCGTGGTCGGAAATCCCACGCACCTCCGCAACCCCCGAGACTGCAATGGAACGGGGTCCTAACACAAGGATCAAACACAAAGAGTTTCTCAGAACAGTATATAATTACTGGAAACGAGTAGAGGATCTTATTCCGAAAAGAACGCAACTCGAAACGTGGAAAGCGGACTCCGAGCGGGCCCTAAACGGGTCGAAAACGATAAAATAGTCCAAAATCAGACGTCTGGAACCTCTTCCAGACGTCTTAAAATGTGGTTCAGAGGATACCTTCTCTCTATGTAATCCCTCAGACGTCCAGAAGCCTGCGGGGGCGTCTGCCTTCGTTCCCAGACGTCCGATGGTCAACCCGGACGTTTGGAACTCCTCTCTGTCATCTGGCACTGCGGCCAGACGTCCGATTCACGTTGGATGGCGAGTCTCAGAACCTGCACGTATCCACTCCTCGCTCTCAGTACGACGGGTCGCAGAAAAGGAAGAAGGACGAAAATAACTTACTTGCCAGACGTCTGGACAGTCCTCCAGACGTCTTCACCGTCGTCTGGTTAGAAGCACAGACGTCTGATTCTGAAAAAACTTCCATAATCAGAGCTCGACTCGCTCTCCGCCCGCGACGCACGGCCACGCCGCGCCTCGTCCGCCTGCTGCTCGAGCTGCAGCAGCCCTCCCGCGTCACTCCACGCCCGCTGCTCCCCCGCCGGCCGGCTCTAGCTGCCCCGGCAAGCTCGAGCCCTCACGGTCGAACGTCTCCTCCCTCGGGCAACACCTCCTCCCGCAACTCGTCACGGCCGCCGCTGCCGCCGCTCGCTCGCTCTCACACCGGCTGGAAGAAGGAGAAGAAGGGAGCGGAGGAGATGAGAGTGAGGGAGAGGGCGAGGGCCTTATAAGGCTGCGAGGGGAGAGAGAGAGAGAGAGCGCAGCACTGCGCCTGTAGGAGGAGAGAGGGAAAAAGAGTGGTGTTCGCAAGTCTGCACGCGCAAGCGCGTAAATGCAATGCTGCGTGCCACAGAAATTAAATCCCAGACGTCTAGAAGGGGTTCCAGACATCTGGTCAGACATCTGGGCCACCTCCCAGACGTCTTAAAAAGACGTCTTGAAACCGTGTTCGTAACAATATAACAAACTCAAAGGAAGTTTTATCCCCGAAACTTGCGCTAACTAGGGTGCTGGAAAAATGTCATATAAAAACATAACAAACTCAAAGAGGACCGAAGACGGTCAGAAAGATGTACCCTCGAAGAGCTCCGGGTACCGCTCCCGCATTGCCGCCTCAAGCTCCCAGGTAGCCTCCTCGTACCGCTGGCTCCTCCACAAAACCTTCATTAGGGGTACTTGCTTTCGTCTCAAAATGCGGACGGCTCGGTCAAGAATCTGCACTGGCCGCTCGGGGTAGGTCAGGTCGTCGCCCACCTCGACGATCTCGTGACTCAATACGTGACTGGGATCGGCTACGTACTTCCTGAGGTTGGACACGTGGAACACGTCGTGCACACCAGAAAGCTGAGGAGGGAGGGCAAGTCTGTAAGCAACGGGTCCAACCCGCTCCAGGACCTCAAAGGGCCCCACGAACCTCGGTGCGAGCTTCCCTCTCACCCCAAACCACTGTAGGCCCTTCATGGGCGAAACACGAAGGAAGTCGTGATCCCCAACCTCAAACTTCACCTCTCTGCGTCTCCGATCCGCGTAGCTCTTCTGTCTGCTCCTGACAGTGCGGAGTCTCCTGTGGATCTGCTCGACTACCTCCTGACTCTGCCGGATCAACCTGGGGCCAACCTCCCACTTGGTCCCCACCTCAAACCAACTCAAGGGTGCCGTACACCTCCGTCCGTACAGAGCCTCGTAGGGAGCCATGCCGATGCTCGAGTGATAGTTGTTGTTGTATGCAAACTCCTCCAGGGGCAGGTGCTCCTCCCAAGAGCCCCTCCAGTCCAGTACACAAGCACGCAAAAGGTCCTCAAGTGTCTGTATCGTGCGCTCCGACTGTCCGTCCGTCTGGGGGTGGTAAGCTGTACTAAACCTCAATCGCGTCCCCAGGGCCTGCTGAAACTCAGCCCAAAACTGGGACGTAAAGCGAGTATCCCGGTCTGATATGATCTCCCGCGGAACTCCGTGTAGTCGTACCACATCGCGGATATACCTCTCTGCCAACTGTGCTGGTCCCAAAGTGACTCGGATCGGCAAGAATCGTGCCATCTTCGTCAGTCTATCCACAATTACCCAGACTGCGTCGTGTCCTCGCTAGGTAACGGGTAAGCCCACCACCAAGTCCATGGTGATGCTCTCCCACTTCCACTCTGGCACTGGAAGCGGCTGTAGCGACCCTGCAAGCCTCTGATGCTCTGCTTTCACCTGCTGACACACTAAGCACTGCTGCACGAATTCACCCACATCCCGCTTCATCCCCCTCCACCAACACTCGCGTCTCAAGTCGTGGTACATCTTCGGGTTTCCGGGATGTATGGTGAATCTGGAACCGTGTGCCTCAATTAGGAGCTCTCTCAACAGCTCCTCGTCTCTGGGAACGCATAACCGTCCCCTCAGGCGCAGCACCTGGTCTGTGAAAGAGAAGTCCCCTGGGTCTTCTGACAGTACTCTGTCACGCAAGGACTGCAAGTACGGATCGGCCATCTGTCTTGTGATGATGCAGTCTATCAGCTCTGGCCTAGTCTGTCGTGTCACAGTCACTACCCCACAATGCCCCCGTAACTCTAGGGGTCGTCAACTGCCCACCTCCTCCAAAAGGCTCCAATTCTGTAACTGTAAATTGGCCGAGTGTGCGGGTGCCTTCCGGCTCAAAGCGTCAGCCACCACATTGGCCTTGCCCGGGTGATAGGAAATGCTGCAGTCGTAGTCCTTCAGGAGCTCCAACCAACGTCTCTGTCTCATGTTGAGCTCCTTCTGATCAAAAAGGTATCTGAGGCTCTTGTGATCTGTGAAAATCTCGAAGGTCTCACCATACAAGTAGTGCCTCCAGGTCTTCAGCGCGAAGACGACAGCTGCCAACTCCAGGTCGTGGGTAGGGTAGGTATGCTCATGGGGCTTCAGTTGCCGCGAAGCGTAAGCGACAACGTGACCCCTCTGCATGAGCACACCTCCTAACCCCTGCAAGGAGGTGTCCGTGTACACAACGAACCCGCCACTACTGTTAGGGATGGTGAGCACGGGAGCCGAGGTCAACCTCTCCTTCAGCTTCTAAAAACACGCCTCACAGGCGTCTATCCAAGTGAAGGGCACGTCCTTCCGGGTCAACTGTGTCATAGGACGCGCGATCTGTGAAAATCCTCTGATGAATCGTCTGTAGTAGCCTGCCAGTTCCAGGAAACTGCGAATGTCAGTGACTGAACGCGGTCTCTCCCACCTGAGCACTACCTCGACCTTGGCTGGGTCCACCGCCAAGCCGTCTCCAGAGATCACATGACCTAAGAAGGTCACCTCCCTCAACCAGAACTCGCACTTGCTGTATTTGGCGTACAGCCTACGTCGTCTCAGTGTGTCCAGAACCATCCGCAAGTGCTGTCCGTGCTGCGTCCGATCTCGAGAATAGATGAGTACATCATCAATGAATACCACCATGAACTGGTCCAAGTACGGTATAAACATCCGGTTCATCAAGTCCATGAAAGCAGCGGGGGCATTGGTCAGCCCAAATGGCATAACCAAAAATTCGTAGTATCCGTACCGGGTGCGGAAAGCTGTCTTGGAGACGTCTGCCTCCCTGATCCTCAACTGGTGGTATCCAGATCTCAAGTCGATCTTAGAGAATACCGTGGCACCTCACAACTGGTCAAACAAGTCATCGATCCTCGGCAGCGGATACCTGTTCTTGATGGTGACCCTATTCAGCTGTCGGTAGTCCACACAAAGGCGTAAGGTACCATCCTTCTTCTTCACAAACAGTACCGAGGCTCCCCAGGGAGACGCACTGGGCCTCACGAAGCCCTTCTCCAAAAGGTCTTGCAACTAAGACTTGAGCTCTATTAGCTCAAGCGGTGCCATCCTGTATGGCGCGGTGGAGATGGGGCTGGTCCCTGGTACTAGTGAGATCTCAAACTCGATCTCACGCTCGGCGGCAGTCCTGGTAACTCGTCTGGGAACACGTCAGGGTACTCTCTGACCACCGGGATGCTCTGGAAGTCTGCCACAGGGCTGGGCTCTGCCACCACACAAGCTAGGAAGCCCTCACACCCCTGGCTCAAAAGTCTCGCCGCCCGAAGTGCCGAAATGCACCTGAAGCCTCCGTCCACTGGTTGTCCGTGAAACTCGAAAGAAGGCAACTCCGGCATGGAGAAGACAATCTTCTTCTCAAAACAGTCTACCAAGGTGTGGTAAGCGGACAGCCAGTCCATCCCCAGAATTACGCCAAAGTCCTCCATCTGTATCATAATCAGGTCAGCTGGTAGGCTATGTCCCCCAACGCTGACCTCGCAATCCGTGTACACCTCCTCAGCTACAAACAGCTGACCACTCGAACCTCTGATTACTAACGGATTCTCTAACAGCATATAATCCTGGCCCAAACTAACTGCGAAACTGGCTGCGACAAACGAGTGCGTAGCGCCGGAATCGAAAAGTGTGTAAACGAGTCTGCCGGAAACTGAAACCATACCTGCCACCACCAATCCCGAAGCTCTGGCATCCCTGTGTGTCAAGGCATTGATACGCCCCTCAGCTCTAGATGCGGACGAAGCAGCCACACTCTACGTTGGACGGGTAGGTGCTGGCCGGTACCCTCCTCGCGACTACTGTCCTCCTCGCACCTGGGAACCGCGGCCTCCTGCGCGCCCTCCAGTGCTCTGCGTAGGAAGTAACTGCTGACCTCCTGCCTTAGACGGGCAGTCCCTCCTGATGTGGCCCGGCTGACCACACTGGTAACAGAGGGGAACCCGACTCCCGCCCTCAGTGGGTCCCTACTGTCGGCTGGGCGGGGGTCCGGTGCTGGCGACTGGCCCCTGTCGAGGGCCCCCAAAGACCACGGATGGCCCTACAAAACGTGACAGCTCTCCTGCGGACGCCACGTGTCTCCTCTCTCGCCGGCCCTGTGAAAAGTCTGGCTGAAAGGGCCTCTTCCGCCCACCGTCAGTGTCTCGCGCGGACGGGTTGGTCTCCTCATAAGTCATGGCTGCCTCCACCACCCTCGAAAACGCAGGCAGCTTCAGGGGTTTGACATACCCCCGAATCGCAGGTCGGAGCCCCTCGATGAACCTCCAAAGGTGCTCCTCCTCAGTGGCTACCGCTGTCGCTGCAAAGCGGGACAGCTCCAGGAAACGCATGCGGTACACGCTCACGGTCATCGTCCCTTGGCGGAGAGTGTGGAACTCCCAACGTGAAACAAAACGAAACACGTCAATATGGAACGATATCTAACGGAAACGTCTAAGAGCTCATGTCAAAAGATATGTTGTGGTGGCTACTCTAGTTATAGACATGTGAATTGGTTATTTTCCAGTCAGTTGATTCACTTCTCGGGACGACCTTGCTCTGATACCATCTTGTAACGACCCGACTCCCGAATCCCTACGAGACACGAGAACCGGACCGACTCGACTAATCCCAAGACCTAGTCATCCAACGAGGAAGTAACCAAAAGAGCAGTAAAATAAACCACATTCAGCATGAATATAACTAGCAGTAACAAAAAAAATAGTAGTAAGAAAAGGAACCACTACAGTATATACCACCACAACAGTAGAATAACATTTATAACATAACATGAACTACAAGTAAAGAAAAGTACAGAGAGTAACAAGAACTACTCACTACAGTGGAACAAAAAGGGCACAAAAGAACAGTGGTAACTCTACTGGACCCTACTCGGCCCAGCGTCCTCTGCAGCCGCTGACCCTGGCTGCTCAACACCTGGTCCTGAAAAGTAACTAGTGTAACACGTCAGCGAAACGCTGAGTAGAGTGGCAACTAAAACTAAAGAAACAGTAGAGTGTACAGTAGCTGTTATATTTTGTTACTTTCTTTATTTACGTCTTTCTATCATCTCACGATTTATTTATTTCTCAGATCCTTCACTTGATCTCGGATGTTCCTCGTGGGAACGATCTTGATTGCAGTCTTTTCCGAAAAGTAGAAGTAACACGTGGTGCTCTCTTGGCCGGGAAAGTCCCCCGTGGTGATCTTACTCTCAGTCAACCACCCCAAGGTCATTGACAAACGTAACGGTGACTACGGCACGTGCGGTAAACGCACGGGTAGCTACCCTGCACTGGCATGCGATCAGTCGTTTCCGTTAACAGGTGCGCCCCAAAGCACAACACGGAACCAATATAGGGCAGAGCCCTCTCAGTAGCAGGGGTCCAACCCCTCCACAGTAACCAAATAGGGGCCTTGCCCCTCCACAGTCCGCGCACCCTCGCCTGACTACCCTGGTTTGCCCAGTGGGCCTAACAAGTCGGTGTAGGTGAGCTAGCAGAACCCCGGGGCCCATGGGGTAGCTAGTACTCGCTCTACACTAGTAGCTCTCCTCGGTACTGTGTACACGAGGGCCAAAGTCGGTACAAAGTGGCCAGACCTAACCCCGAGTCCCTGGGGCAGCTGGCTCCACTCTGCACTAAACAGGTAACAAGTGCTTCCCCTTGCACTACGTACCCAAGAGACAACACACCTCCACATCTTTCCTTCTCAGTTCCATTTCATTCTCTTTCCAGGAGTTCTACTCCTAATTCCCCGTAGGGTTCCAGCTCTTTTAACTCAGCACATTCAGGTTTCACCCCTTTCAGTTTCACATTCATACAACCCATATTCTCAATCATGTTCATTTATTCATAACAGGCAGATGTTAAATCAATTTACAGGCAGCTATTATTTCCTTTCCACAGTTTTCAAGACTGCAATATGTATATATTCCACTAGTTTTCCCGTCCTAGGATTCATGCCATACCCTAGGATCTACCATACAATCTGGTTTTCCAGCCCTAGGATTCATGCATTACCCTAGGATCTATCATTCAATCTAGTTTCTCATTCCTAGGATTCATGCAATGCCCTAGGTTCTATTAATGGTTCCATAATTTAACAAATTATGTTAATAAATTTAAAAACCACTCTACCAGCTACAACGGGAGTACTGGGGGCGTGGTCGGAAATCCCGCGCGCCTCCGCAACCCTTGAGACTGCAATGGAACGGGGTCCTAACACAAGGATCAAACACAAGGAGTTCCTCAGAACAGTATATAATTATTGGAAACTGGTAGAGGATCTTATTCCGAAAAGAACGCAACTCGAAACGTGGAAAGCGGACTCCAAACGGGCCCTAAATGGGTCGAAAACGACGAAACAGTCCAAAATCAGACGTCTGGAACCTCTTCCAGACGTCTTAAAATGTGGTTTAGAGGATACCTTCGCTCTGTGTAAACCCTCAGACGTCCAGAAGCCTGCGGGGGCGTCTGGCTTAGTTCCCAGACGTCCGATGGTCAACCCGGACGTCTGGAACTCCTCTCCGTCGTCTGGCACTGCGGCCAAACGTCCAATTCGCGTTGGATGGCGAGTCTCAGAACCTGCACGTATCCACTCCTCGCTCTCAATACGACGGGTCGCAGAAAAGGAAGAAGGACGAAAATAACTTACTTGCCAGACGTATGGACAGTCCTCCAGACGTCTTCACCGTCGTCTGGTTGGAAGCCCAGACGTCTGATTCTGGAAAAACTTCCAGAATCAGAGCTCGACTCGCTCTCCGCCTTCGACGCACGGTCGCGCCGCGTCTCGTCCGCCTGCTGCTCGAGTTGCAGCAGCCCTCCCGCATCACTCCACGCCCGCTGCTCCCCCACCGGCCGGCTCTAGCTGCCCCGGCAAGCTCGAGCCCTCACGGTCGAGCGTCTCCTCCCTCGCGCAACACCTCCTCCCGCAACTCGCCGCGCTACCGCTGCCGCCGCTCGCTCGCTCTCTCACTGGCTGGAAGAAGGAGAAGAAGGGAGCGGAGGAGATGAGAGTGAGGGAGAGGGCGAGGGCCTTATAAGGCCGCGTGGGGAGAGAGAGAGAGAGAGAGCGCAGCACTGCGCCTGCAGGAGGAGAGAGGGAAAAAGAGTGGTGTTCGCAGGTCTGCACGCGTAGGTGCGCAGACGCAATGCTGCGTGCCATAGAAATTAAATCCCAGACGTCTGGAAGGGGTTCCAGACGTCTAGGCCACCTCTCAGACGTCTTAAAAAGACATCTTGAAACCGCGTTCGTAACACCGTGTGCCAATGCGAGGTAGTTACCCGTACGCTTATCGCACTTACCGTAGTCACCGTTACGTCTGTCCGTGACCTTGGGGTGGTTGACTGGGTGTAGGATCACCACGGGGGACTCTCCCAGCCAGGAGATCACCACGTGTGCCTTCTACTCTTTGGAAAAGACTGTAATCAAGATCGTTCCCACGAGGAACATTCGAGATCAAGAAAGAGACCTGATAAATAAACTAAATGGTGAAAAAGAATAAGTAGTTAAAGAAAGTAATTGAAAAACAACAACTACCTGTCCACCTTTACTATTTAGTTAGTTGGTTGCCACTCTACTCAGAGTTCGCTGACGTTTTGTACTCATAACCCCTTTTTAGGTCCAGGTGTTGAGCAGCCAGAGCCTACGGCTGCAGAGGGTGTTGGACCCAGTAGAGCCCAGTAGTTATAGCTTCTGTTGTACTCTTTTCTGTTGTAGTGAGTAGTCATTTGCACCTCTGTACTCTTATTCTGCACTTTATATTCTTGTACCTGGTTATTTTCTACTGTTGTGGTGGTGTGTACTATAGTAGTTTACTTTTTTACTGCTATACTTTTGTTACTGTTAGTTGCTTAGCATAGTGAATATGATTTACTTTCCTGCTTTTTAGTTACTTTCTCGTTGGACGACTGGGTCTTGGGATCAGTCGAGTCGGTCCGGTCTCGTGTCCTGTGGGGATTTGGGAACCGGGTCGTAACAGTTTCCCTCACTCATAAGGAAAGTAGTTCATTTGAGATTTGGAGAAACTGGAAACCAAGTTTGAAATACCTCAAAGTGTGCAGCTGCCTTGCAAAAGTGGTTGTTCCAGAATACAAGAAGAAGAAACTTGGACCTAAGACAGTTGATGTGGTCTTTCTGGGTTATGTTGATAATAGCTATGCCTATAGATTTTTTGTTATAAAATCTGATATTTCAAGCATAGATGTCAAGACTATTGTTGAGCTTCGCGATGTTACATTTTTTAAAGATGTCTTCCCTATAAAGACTAGATTACCTCAAAATATGACTTTAGATGATCTAGCCACCACATTTGGTTCTATTCCCGATCAAGTGGAAAGGATGCCTAATGTGGAGGCTAGCTCTTCCCGTTCTAAACCCAATCAAGTAGAGAAGTATGAACCTAGGAGAAGTAAAAGACCAAGAATTACTAAGGATTTAGAAAGTGATTTTATTACTTACCAAATCTAGGGCGATCCCCCCACTTATCGTGATGCTATGGCTTCTTCTGAAGCTAAGCACTGGAAAGATGTCATTAAGAATGATATGGACTCAATCATCTCTAATGACACTTAGGAGTTGGTTGATTTACCTCCAAGGTGTTCCACTATTGGGTGTAAGTGGGTGTTTAAGAGAAAACTCGAGCCTGACGGATCTATTGAAAAGTATAAAGTTAAACTTGTTGCCAAATGATTCAAACAAATGGAAGGAATTGATTATTTCAATACCATTCTCTAGTAACTAGGATAACTATTATCTAAATGCTTATTGCATTAGCTTCCATTTATGATCTCACTATCCACCAAATGGATGTGAAGACCGCCTTTCTTCATGGCGATCTTGAGGAGGAGATCTTTATGGACTAGCCTAAGGGATTTGTAGCTCTTGGGAATGAGAAAAAGTTTGCAATATTGTTGAATCTCTTTATAGTTTGAAACAAGCACCCAAGCAATGGCATGAAATGTTTGATAAGACTATACAATCTTTTGGCTTTGTAGGTCACAAATCTAACAAGTGTGTCTACTCTATGATTATGGGTGATATGTGTATTGTCCTAAGCTTATATGTAAATGATGTATTATTGTTTAGATCAGACATTAGAATTTTGAATGAAACTAAATTGTTCTTGAGTAGTAAGTTTGAGATGAAGGATATGGCTGTTGCAAATGTGATCCTAGGCCTCAAATTGATTCGGTTAGCAGAAGGGATAGCTATTTCTCAATCTCATTATGTTGAGAAGGTTCTTGAGAAATTTAGCTATGAAGATTGCAAAGCTATAAGCACTCCTTTTAATTCATCAAAAACTCTCTATACAAATAAAAGTGGAACAACTGTTTCACAACTAAGATATTCACAGATTATAGGAAGCTTGATGTATTTGGCTAACTGTACTAGACCGGATATTTCTTTCTCCGTATCTAAGTTGAGTAGAACACAAGCTGTCATGACCATACTCATTGAGATGCCTTAGACCGAGTACTTAGGTACTTAAAGGGAACTATTTCCCTTAATTTGCATTATGGTAAATATCCTTCAGTTTTGAAAGGATATAGTGATGTAAGTTGTATCAGTCAAATGAAGGATTTCGGGAGTAATGATGTTACAGGGTATGTCTTTACCCTTAAAGGCGGTGCAGTCTCCTAGCAATTTGCAAAGTAGACCATTTTAGCCTGGTCTACCTTTGAGGTTGAGCTATGTGCTTTAGGCACCACTGGAATTGAGGCTGAATGGCTAAAAAGACTTCTTATAGAAATCCCTATGGTGGGTAAGCTAATTCCTGCGATATCTTTGCATTGTGATAGCAAGACTGCTATAGCAAAAATTAAGAGTTCAAAGTTTAATCAAAAAATAAGGAGACATATCCAAATTAGACTCAAGTCTGTAAGGGCTTTAGTGTCTCAAGGAGTGATTGCTGTGAAATTTATAGGATCAAAGGATAACACAGCAGATCCATTTACTAAATGACTTGATATATATTTAGTCCTTAAGTCTAGGCTTGGAATGGGACTGAGACCTATTGGGAGTTCACCTACAGCAAAAACCTAACCTAACTAAGTGGAGATCCCACAAAGTAGGTTCAATGTGATAACAACAAATTGTATGGGAACTGATTGACACTCATTATTAAATGCTTTTGCATATGAGTCCAATCTCTGGAAGCCTGAATACCTTAAGAAGCAAATTTAGGAAGAGCAGAGGCTCTGAATGGGTTCAAGCCTTTATGGTAGGATGTGAGCAGTGCATCCTTGGAGAACGCCACCTATGTGAGTGTTACTGTGGCAAGGAAATAGGGCCTTTCCCAATTACACTCATGAAACAAGATATGATGCATGACTCTCAAGAGCACCAATCCTGAAGATTATCATCAAGAACTTCATTCTGCTATCACCACTATACACCCCACATCAAAGGTTTAGAGTTCAAGATTAATTTCGCTTTATTCTTGTGGTGGTGAAGGTGAATGACTCAAGTAAGGGTTCAAACCGGAAGACACCTTTACAGAAAGCAAAGTGTGGTAGCCGAGGAATTTACCGTTGAATTCCAATGATGAATTTGTGGGGGATTGTTGGATTTGAGAGCTCTATTGTATCAATTGAGATGCAATTGTTATATGGTGATGTGGAAATTCATATTGAAATTAGTGAGATTTGGGAAAGGTTTTTAGTCTCATACTGGAAGTAGACAAACCTCTTGGCGGGTGTAAAAGACTTCTGTCTCTCATAGCTTATGTAACAAAAAGTGAGAGGTGGGGCTGGAGATCATGCGTGCATGCTACGCACCTCGCCCCGGCACCGAATCAAGCTCGGGCTCAGGTGATAATTGATTTGGAACTTGAATCTTGGACTCCTTTTACTACAGATTTTTAATCTCACGATTTTGACTTGGATTGGTCGATCAAATAGTGAAATTGGTCGATCAATTGTTTTGATCGATCAATGAATTTAGTTTGGTCGATCAATTGGATTGGTCGACCAAATAGTGAAATTTGATCGACCAATTGTTTTGGTCTATTAATGAACTTAATTGGTCAATCAATTGCCGTATTTCCATAAAACGGATTTTCATAAATGTCTGGTCATATGCTCTATATAAGTGTCACGAGAGGGCTCTCATTTGACACACAACAAGAGTAGAAAACTCTCTCAATTCTACTAATCTCTTTTATTCGACATGAGATTAGTAGAAAAATCTTCAATTACTTTTGTTGATCTTGCACAAGAAGATTGAGAGATCAACGAGAAGTTTTTGGTTGATTAAACAATTCAATTGGTAAATCAATCAGAAATTTGGTTGGAAATGAAATTGCCTCAGCTTCTTTCTCTTGAGGTGGTTTTCAAGAACGTCTAAGATCGGAGTGCGCCGAATCTTAGAGGTAGATCGTCGTATCTTGGAGGAGTTCGTTATACCCCGATGCATCGATATTGTGGGGGACGATATCTTTTCTAAGAAAAGTCCTTAATGGGTACTTTGATTAGAGTAAAATCTAATCCCTTCTCGTTTTGTTTATTTATATTATTGCATGATATTTATTTTTTATTTTATTTTAGATCTTACCAAATCATATTTGACTTACTTAATTTAATATTTTTATCTATGCAAAAATATTAAAAATACATATATTTTTATTTATTTATTTCTTATATACATTTATTTCAATACTACAAACCACAAGGCCCATTTAGCACTAACAATTAAAACTTACACTTCCTTGTTCACTTGTAAAGAACCAGCCAAAGGTTAGAGATCGTATATACTCAACATTTACTCACATACTTTCACCAGGATAATGTAATTTGATTTATTGTTTAACGTTTTAAAAAGATTTCATCCATTCCAAAGAACAAGTCCTTATAAATTACAGTTTTGCTCGGACAGCATTGTCAGATCAGATGTGCTCTGCCTGATCATCTAATAACCCCATTATCAAGTAGGATGTATCTGGAAGATACCAATATGGCAGTGCAGCGGATTATGCAACAGAATCTGTACAGATGCTTATCTTATTAGCACCAAATTAATGTGTTAAATAGGGGGCAGCACCCGCTGGTGAGGGAAGCTTACATTTGAGATCAGCACATTCAGAGATGGTAGATTGCATAACGAAAATGAGGTATTATGTCCTATCTGGTAACTTCTCGAGCAGTTCCGGTATTGCCTGAAACAAATCTGCAACAAGGCCATAATCCGCAACCTGCAAGTAAAGAAATTGACTCAAGAATTCTGAGGTAGATATCATCCAAAGAATTGAGCCTGGAAGCCCAAACAGGAAGTATGCATACAGCCCATTTTGTTGCAAAAATGTGGGAGAGAATTTTCTACTTGTTCTAAGTGATTGATCGAAACCAATCCAAGTCAGGTCTGAGGTTGGCTAAGCCAGATTAATTTCAACTGGTTAACAAACCAATTCAAGTCAGGTCTGAGGTTGGCTAAGCCAGATTAATTTCAGCTGGTCAAACATAATCATTCGCCCTCCCTGTAGCATTTTGACTTGTGCACTTATCTAATCATTTTAGTCTGTCCAAAGAGATATTATCATGCAAACCTGAAAAATGGGTGCATCAGCATCTTTATTTATGGCCACGATAACCTTAGAGTCTCTCATTCCCGCTATATGTTGAATGGCACCAGAAACGCCAAAAGCAATATATGGTTCCGCAGCAACTACTTTTCCAGTCTGACCAACCTGAAATGAACAACACAATTAAGTGTGCAGCTAAGCGGACAAAAGGGGCATTTGGAAGGGGAAAAGGCTTGATTCATCATAAGAAACTCTTTATACATATTTGTGGGAGTGAGGAAGGCAACTATTTTTTGATACACCAGGACAATCACATTAAACGTGCAAGGAGTTTAGGGCATCACTGCTACTCAACCAAGAGGGCCAAGGGATCTCATGAGTCATTGCAAACATCATGAATAAAAGCAACTAAAGCTTGGCCAACAGCTGCAAATTGTTAATAAATTAGCTAAGCCATCAGGGCAAAAGCTTTATAAAGGCACAAACTGGTTAAAGAAGTGACAATCTATTTCAGTACCCGAAGGTCATCTGGGACGAAGCCAGCATCAACAGCAGCTCGGGTGGCACCAACTAGGAAATAGAATCACAAGTATTAGTTAAATTTATGCTCGAAACTCAAACAGACATTTTCTTCAAAAAAGTACATTCCGAATTCGAAAGGAAATATAGGAAATCATAAATATGAAAACAAAGACTTCTGTTCATAAATTTATGGAGAATGTTGACTGGTCAACATTAAACTGTCTCCCAAAAAGAGATGCAGCAATGTTGAAAAGACAATTATCTATTCAGCAAACATACTTGGCAGGACCAAATACATGATAGTCATCAATGATCAATAAGAATGAATATGTAGCTCTTTAGTCAATACAAAAAAAAAAAGGTCTGTTTAGGGTAAAATCTGAAAAGTAATCCAAGGGATGTGAAGTTAAAGCTCAAGGACATTCTGACTTTGTAGACCATGGAAAAGGAGGCAACAGTTTGTACACCACATTAGTGCTAACAATATTTTTTTTTTCAAATAGTTAGTGCGCGAACCATTTTTGTGGATAGTAAGCTTCCTTAATATGCTCTTCGATGAGAAGAGACATTCCAGAATCACAAAGCTCTGTCTCGAGTTAAGTATACATTGAATGAAGAAAGACAAAATTTCATACTGTTATATATGTGCAGTTATCCCGACCAACGAGTCAAGTAAAGCACATAACTGATTTGATTTTCAGCGTGTGATGTACCAGTAAGTACAGCAGTAAAAGTGATTAAATCTACAGACTTGAGCTAGATGCATAATAAACCATCTCCTATATCTCCCATCCCACAACTAGACAATCCTTAAGGGCCACAAATTACTGCAAAATGCAATTCTTCAAGTTTTAGAATCCATGAGAAGAAAAAGGGTAAAGTACCCCTCTATGTTAGCCTCTGCAGGGCAAGATATGCAAGCAGTGTTGATTCAGCTGCCAGAGAGCACATACCTGCTGCACCAAGTTTCTCAGCAAGCTTCTCCAATAACTTAAAGTTCTCGGCACTTTTCTGTCCCCGCCCACCAGTCAAAACAACACGTGAATTTCCAAGATCAGGGCGTGTTGTATCCTGCGATGTATGGCTCAGCCATCTAGACTTCCCTTGGATGTCTACACATGCAAAAAATTGTCAACCTTTATCAAGTTGAGGAATACTAACTGCATAACCGTACCCTTGTCTCTCAAATGCTTCCATATATGAGTGATGATGTACTCTTTAATAATGCAAAATGAACAGATATATAGTATCGGGACAATTCCTTCCTCAGCTTGTCCAAAATCAAATTTATTTTTTACTAAAATATTTTAAGCATATGGAATAAAAACAAGTTAGGAACCAAAATCAATATCCAACATGCAAAACTATCGTACAACTGTTTAAGTTTTAAAAGGTAATTGCTTCATTTTAGCATCAAGCATACACATCCAGTCTGCATTTCCAGGAGTAAATAACATATGCCAGCACTGTGGAAGACGTGCTTATCATGATGATCGCAGGTAATATATACATATTAACTGACACTCGTTGAGGCTAACATTTGAGCTCAAAGAATTCTGAATGATCAAGGTAATCCAGAAATCGGAATGCTACAAACCCACATAACCAAACCAAATCGACAGGGACCTTTGTTGATTGAACAACATTACTATCAGGATGCTTCCACAACAGAGTGTGTTCCTCTAACTCCTTAAATGACCACCAATACATCATCAGATGCATACCAACAATATTTAGTGAAGAAGACCAAGGCTTTTCCACAATAAAATTAAGATGTTGATTTTTCCAAAAAAAATAAAAAAAATAAAACCAAGAAGCTGAGACATTCAATAAGATTCAAAGATGCCAAATCAAAACCAATTGTCCATAAAAAAATCATGCGAAATGTGCTTCCATGAAAGAGCAAAACAGACCTAAATTAAAGGTCAAGATATCAACCTGTGAAATAGGTGCCGCTGAAGATTGTGGATCTCCCAAATTAACTGGCAACGGGAATGATGTAGGCCTTATGGTTATCATGCAAGGATCCTGGCCATTGTATTTGACTGTAGATAATGCATTTCCAGCATATATTGGTCTGGGAAGAAACAAAATAAACATATGAGACATGCAACTTTTAGTTCCCAAACTTGTAATGTTTACGATTTGCATTAAAAAAGAAAGAAAGAAATTAGATGAAATTTGTCAGTTATGGATGTCTGTTAACATTATATTAGGTTAGCTGATACTTGTATGGTATTTTGTTTTACCCATGAATCCCCAACTGCCTAAACCCCCACCACACCCCACTTCTCACAAAAAAAAAAAAAAAAAAAGGGAAAGAAACAAAACACTGGAGCATGATTTAAACTCTATCAAAACAAGAAGTAAGGTAACTATTCTTATTGATAATACTTCTAAAAAAGGAGATTTACCCGAATTCGCTCCATCTCAATTTCTCTCCAACTTGTCTAACTCTCACATTAATCTAGCCACCCACTCTCTCTAGCTACTTCCAAAAGGATCCACCTAAAACATCACTCAGTGTCGATGGGTGATGTCATTCCCACCACCCCCACTAATGTAAGGTTCACTTTAAACTTGTCGCAAAGAAAGAAAGGAAGGGTGAGTCTCTCAATTTCAATCTCCCTTTGCCTCCCGAGCCTCGTGCTTTCCTGTCTTTTAGCATGCATCTTTTTCCCTCACCTATCATGGTTTTACTTCTTTGAAATGCAAAAGTCTTCAATTAGAATGTGTTCTTTGGAATTTTAGAGAACACGTTCCACTTCAGTCATTGACTTATACATCAATGACAATCTAAAGACCTCAGGTTACACAAACATATTTAAGTTCCACTTTTTGGGGAATCTCTTCAGGTTGCATATGATCTATAAATACACATGTCATGAACACACACACACATGTACATATCTATATATATGTATATCTATATACATACACACACACACACATAAATATATATGGTCACGAACAAATTATTTAATTATAATTACAAGCTACAAACTAACCAAATAACTTCTTACTTAGAGATATAAAAAATCGCAAATGGAGAGTTTCACATAGCAATGAACTTGAGATTGTTTTTTGAAGGGGAATAAACTTGAGATTGTACTCAAAGAAAGTTGAATATGTGAATCTTACCTTAATCAAGAAAAAAAGGCCAGTTTTTGAGTTAGGATTAGTCTCTGTCCTTATGGCTTATCATATTTTTTTGGTTTTAAAATTTACAATAATATGTGATTTTTTTTTAAAAGAATATGCGAATTATTTATAGCATAAAAGAGATCTATCTTCAATTTGTTCCCACGATAGGGAACATTCAGATGTGGAACTGTCACAACATACATCACGTTAGATGATCACATGTTCCAATTTTTGAAATGCCAAGATATTATGCCAAATTTTACAAAAACCATAATTGTAGTTATCTTAAAGTCTTCAAAAGAATGTAAGAAAAGAAAGACACTCAAAGTTATATGCATGAATAGACACTTTTCCAAGTACAACATATCCATGCATGATGTAGCACATTATTAGTGTAGATCCATATTGTTAGGAAATGAAATTAGATATATGTAAAGTCTTAATTAGGTAGGTGTTCTTTTTAGTCTTTGTTATTTTTAGTAGGTAAGTTGTTGCCTTTTATTTTAGTCCTAGTTACTTTTAGTACACAAGTAATTGCGGTGTCGTCATATGCTTAAGCCGTCTCTCTATATAAAGCGGGCCAAGGCCTCATTTCCTTAATAACAAAAATCATCAGGTTTATTTTTCTCAACATGATAGCAAAGCAAGCTTTCTTGGTCGGTTAAGACTCCACACATGCATTAAAGGAGATCTCCATCTCTTTAAGCTCTGCATCAACTTTTTCACATTCTTTTGGTGACCTTATACACTCTCAGAAAAATCGAGTGCCTTACGTTGGGTCGCGAAGTGTAGGAGCAACCGCATTGACTCAGATTGAGGGGATGCATGGAACATTGGAACCCTCTAGCATGTTGGGGAATGCCAAGATCAATAGCTTGGCTCTCGAGTTTAGAAAAGAGGCACAATGAATGCTCTCAGCCTTCTAGAAAGAAGTGATGGCAGATTCGAAGGTCCATGCTACTCGAGGAGGCGCTTGAGACAAGACATGCAGCTAAGAAGAAGAAATGGGAGGAGAATTATCTAGTCCAAGCTTTCACCCTCTCCGACCTCGACTTAAGAGGACGTGTTAGAGTTTAAGGAATAATAATAATAAATGCCACGTGGGCAGTACACGTGGCACATTAGCCATGTGGATTGCCCACATGGCATCAAGTTGTCATAGGCATTGGCCACAAGGTTGTTACGAACGGGCGCTTCAGACATCTTTTAAGACGTCTGGAAGGTGGCCCAGACGTCATACCAGACGTCTGGAATTACTTGCAGACGTCGGACTAGACGTCTGGGATCATTTCCAGACGTCTGGAAATCGGTTATTTTGGCACGTTGCTATCCGTCTGCGCGCCTGAGCGCGCAGACCTGCTTTTTCTCTCTCTCTCCTCTTTTTCCCTCTCTCCTGCGGCCGCAAACGCCTCTGCCGCGTTCTCTCTCTCCTCCTCGCGCGACCTTAAAAGGGCCACGCCTCTCCCTCACTCCTGTCACCTCCGCCTCCTTCCTCTTCTCCTTCAGCTAGTGCGCGAGAGCGAGCGCGAGGGTGAGCGGCGACGGCGACAGCCGCTGCGGGTGCGGGAGGAGGTGCTGCGCGGGGGAGGAGGCGTCGGCCGTGAGGGCTCGAGCCTGCCGGGGCAGCGGGAGCCGGCCGGTGGGGGCACAGCGGGCGCGAAGCGACGAGGGAGGCCTGCTACAGCTCGAGCTGCAGGCGGAGCACTCGCAGCACGGCCGGGCGTCGCGAGCGGAGGGCGAGTCGCGCCCTGGTTCTGGAAACTTTTTCAGAATCAGACGTCTGGGCTGATAGCCAGACGACGGGCACGACGTCTGGAAGACTGTCCAGACGTCTGAAAGGTGAGTTATTTTCTGTCTTCTTCCTTTTCTTCGACTGACCGTACTGAGAGAGAGAGAGATGGGTACGCGCAGGTTCGGTGATTCGCCATCCAACGCGAATCAGACGTCTGTCTGTAGCACCAGACGACGGGAACGACTTCCAGACGTCTTGGGTGACCATCGGACGTCTGGGAACTAGGCCAGACACCCCCGCAGGCTTCTGGACGTCTAAGAGCCCACGCAGAGCGAGGTAATTCCCTGATCCACTTTTTAAGACGTCTGAAAGAAGTTCCAGACGTCTGATTTTGCACTGTTTCGTCGTTTTCGACCCTTTTCGGGCCCGTTCGGGCTCCGTTTTCCGCGTTTCAAGTTGCGTTCTTTTCGGAATTACATCCTCTACCTGTCTACAATAGCTGTATACTGTTTTGAGAAGTTCCTTGCGTTTGATCCTTGTGATATGACCCCGTTCCGTTGCAGTCTCGGGGGTTGCGGAGGCACGCGGGATTCCCGACCACGCCGCCAGTTAGCCTATTGTAACCGGTAGAGTGGCTTTAAGTATAATCTGTTAAATTATGAAACCATAAATAGAACCTAGGACATTGCATAAATCCTAGGAATGAGAAATAGATTGAATGGTAGATTCCTAGGGTGTTGCATGAATCCTAGGGTTGGAAAACTAGATTGTATGATAGATCCTAGGATATGGCATGAATCCTAGGACGGGAAAACTAGTGGAATGTATGAATACTGCAGTCTTGGAAAATGTGGAAAGAAAATAATAGCTGCCTGTGAATTGAATTAACTGCTGCCTGTTATGAATAAATGAACATGATTAAGAATATGGGATGTATGAACGTGAAACTGGAATGGTGAAACTGGAATGTTCTGAGTTAAAGAGCTGGAACCCTACGGGGAATTAGGAGTAGAACTCCTGGAAAGTGAATGGAATAGAATTGGGAAAGTGAGCTGGCCCTTGAGTACGGAGTACCAAGGAGAGCGACTGTCCCCCCTGTTTAGTGCAGAGCGGAGCCAGCCGCCCCAGGGACCCGGGGTTAGGACTGGCCACTCTGTACCGACTTGCTGGCCCTCGTGTACGTAGTACCGAGGAGAGCTACTAGTGTAGGGAGGTACTAGCTACCCCACGTGCCCCGGGGTTCTGCTAGCCTCCCACACCGACTTGTTAGGCCCACTGGGGCAAACCAGGGTAGTCAGGCGAGGGTGCGCGGACTGTGGAGGGGCAAGGCCCCTGTTTGGTTACTGTGGAGGGGTTGGACCCCTATTACTGAGAGGGCTCTGCCATGTACTGGTTCCGTGCTATGCTTTGGGCGCACCCGTTAACGGAAACGACTGACCGCGTGCCAGTGCGGGTTAGCTACCCGTGCGTTTACCGCGCGTGCCGTAGTCACCGTTACGTCTGTCAATGACCTTGGGGTAGTTGACTGAGAGTAGGATCACCACGGGGGACTCTCCCGGCCAGGAGAGCACCACGTGCTACTTCTACTGTTCGGAAAAGACTGCAATCAAGATCGTTCCCACGAGGAACATTCGAGATCAAGTGAAGGATCTGAGAAATAGATAAATTGTGAAATAATAGAAAGACGTAAATAAAGGAAGAAAAAAAATTAAACAGTTACTGTACACTTTACTGTTTCTTTAGTTTAGCTGTCACTCTACTCAGCGTTTTGCTGACGTATTACACTCGTTACCTTTCAGGACCAGGTGTTGAGCAGCCAGGGTCAGCGGCTGCAGAGGACGCTGGGCCGAGTAGGGTCCAGTAGAGTTACCACTATTCTCTTGTACCTCTTTTTGTTTCGTTATAGTGAGTAGTTCTTGTTTCTGTAGGTTTCTCCCTACTAGGAGGGGATGACGTAAATAAAATGCGGAAATAAACAATATCACAGAATAAACAAACACACAAAGTACACAAAGAATTTTTAGGTGGAAACCCAAACCGGGTGAAAACCACCACCTAACCCTCTCGAGTTAGGATTTTCCGATCAACCTAGTGGATCAAATCCACTAAACCGAATCACTTAAAACGAGGGTGATTCAACCTCAATACAACCACGCTACAAGTACGAGGGTAGCGTTCCTCAACCCCTTCTCTCCACGAGAAGGATTTTGTCCCACGAAGGAGACGGGAATTTGCAAAGCGAATACCCAACCAAATTACAAAGGTAAAATAAAACAACAAACCTATAGAGCCAACAAAGTAATTAACCTAAGCTTCTATAGGATTTAGGAAACTCCCCTTTGCAAGGAGTGCGTCGACGATGACGCGGTGCGTGAGCCACGCGACGGCGCAATGTCGCTCTCGTGAACAACGGTGGGAGAGCGGGTGCGCGAAGGCTTGATGCTCTCAAGAGAATGAAACTAGAGCTTGGAGAGCAAGGGCTTCAATTGGACACAAGAGAGTGGAAGTATGTTGCTTAAGTGTGTCTTTTGTGTTCCTAAGTGTATATCTTGTGTTACAAAGGTTCCCCTCTATTTATAGAGGCCTTAGGAAGGCTTTGGAAGGCTTGGAAAAGCTTCCATAGCCGTTGGGTACAAAGCCCAAGTGAATCAGCCCGAAATCAGGAACAATCATTGTTCTGACAGGCTTATCAGACGTCTAATTATAGCATCAGACGTCTAGAAGTTCACTATAAGACGTCTGATTAAAAGATCAGACGTCTGATTCTGGGTGGGTCTCTCTCTGGCTTGGATCAGATCTAAACAGGGTTTTTACGCAAGTCCATCAGACGACATACAGGACGTCTGGCACTATGTCTGGACGTCTGGAAACCTACTTTTACTGTGGGAATTGATTTCCAAACGTTGCAACGGCTAGAAAATCTCTGAGAAGAGATTTTGGGTCAGCCAAGGCAAAACGGTCATTTATCAGACGTCTGGAAAGTCCTATGGACGTCTGATAAGGCTCTAACGGTCATATTCTTGAGTGTCTGCTAAGCCAGCCAACGGTGCACTAATTGGACGTCTGGCAAATCCATCAGACGTCTTCTAAGACGTCTGGTCTAAGGTATGGACGTCTGATTTCATCAGACAGAACTAACTATGTCCAGCCTAACAGTTATCAGACGTCTGAAACAACAGTCAGACGTCTTAAAATACATTATCAGACATCTGATTTGGGAATTAGACTTCTGGAAAGTCTGTTTGAACCCTATATTGGTTTTCTAAGTATTCTACAGAAAACCTAAGTATCCTAGGGTTGTGCCGGTGTTCCTAGGACTACTGTTAGGGTTCTTTGAGGCTCTTTAACATGAAATATCTAAGGAAATAAAGAGCAACAAAAGAAACGAAAAATACAACAAATACAAAAGAAGGAAATCTATCCTATTCTTCATTTCCTTCCATCTTTAATCTGTCGCTCCACGTGAACCTCCTCTGTTTTCCGTCAAGCTCCTCCAATCCGTCCTGGATGCGAGCTCGAACTCCGTCTAAACACGTCCACATTTGCAATTAACCTGAAATCTAGGACTCAAATTGCAAATGTTAAATAACACGTGTTTTGTTATCATCAAAACAAATGATCTTGGTGTGCTAGCACCAATAGTTTCCGCTGTACTTTTCTTTACCTGCTATTCATATTATGTTATGAATGTTGTTCTACTGTTGTGGTGGTATATACTGTAGTGGTTTCTTTCCTTACTGCTGTATTTCCTTACTGTTAGTTATATTCATGCTGAATGTGATTTATTTTACTGCTCTTTTGGTTACTTCCTTGTTGGACGACTAGGTCTTGGGATTAGTCGAGTCGGTCCGGTTCTCGTGTCTCGTAGGGACTTGGGAATCGGGTCGTTCTTTTATTTTAGTCCTAGTTAATTTTAGTACACAAGTAATTGCGGTGTCGTCATATGCTTAAGCCGTCTCTCTATATAAAGCGGGCCAAGGCCTCATTTCCTTAATAACAAAAATCATCAGGTTTATTTTTCTCAACATGATAGCAAAGCAAGCTTTCTTGGTCGGTTAAGACTCCACACATGCATTAAAGAAGGAGATCTCCATCTCTTTAAGCTCTGCATCAACTTTTTCACCTTCTTTTGGTGACCTTATACACTCTCAGAAAAATCGAGTGCCTTACATTGGGTCGCGAAGTGTAGCAGCAACCGCATTGACTCGGATTGAGGGGATGCATGGAACATTGGAACCCTCTAGCATGTTGGGGAATGCCAAGATCAATAGCTTGGCTCTCGAGTTTAGAAAAGAGGCACAATGAATGCTCTCAGCCTTCTAGAAAGAAGTGATGGCAGATTCGAAGGTCCATGCTACTCGAGGAGGCGCTTGAGACAAGACATGCAGCTAAGAAGAAGAAATGGGAGGAGAATTATCTAGTCCAAGCTTTCACCCTCTCCGACCTCGACTTAAGAGGACGTGTTAGAGTTTAAGGAATAATAATAATAAATGCCACGTGGGCAGTACACGTGGCACATTAGCCATGTGGACTGCCCACATGGCATCAAGTTGTCATAGGCATTGGCCACAAGGTCTTAGGGTTTCTTGGCTTGCATGCCAAGTGAATTTTTGAGCCAATTGTAGCTAATTTTGTTAATGTTATTTCCTATTTTCCACTTTTAGGCAATTACAATTTGTTAGTCCATTTTCCTTTTTTTTGGAAGAACTGTTCTCTTTAAAAGGAGAGCAATCTCTTCATTTGTCTTTTGAGTCAATAATATCTTCTATTATTTCTCAAGACTCCTCTACTCTCACGCTACCAACTTTCTCTCTCTTCTCTTCCACGTGATTTAGCTCTCACATAATATCAGAGAAACCGATCTCTAAAGGTTAGCTTTGAGAAGAGAGAAATCGTAAAGGGGGGAGAGCCCTCCAACGGCCTTGCTGACCTCCGGCAAACCATTGGAGAGGCATTCTACTCTCCCAAGTTGTGCATCTCCTCTCCGAAATTACTCCTTCGTTGTGACATCACCACCTTTCATGTCCAACCACGTTGCCACAACCATAAGTCGCTTGTTGTTCGCCGTCACCGGATCTTCATCGGCCTCTGGAGTCCTATTTTTGCTAGTGTGCCCCTTTAAAGTCCTATTTTTTCTAATCTTGTCCTTATGTGTGAATGTGTGAGAGAATCAAAGAAGACATGGTATTGCTCTGCATTCCCAAAGAATGGGCAGCACCCTCATGCACCCCCTCAAGAAACTTAGTATGGACTAGCTTGTGTAGGGACGTATAAGAAGAGGCACCCATGTCGCGATATGTCTAGTAGCCAACACCTTACACAAGACAAGACGTATAAGTCATTGCCGATGTAGAGGCCACTTACTCCTTCAACTATTACTAATCTCCAACTATCATCTACTCATGTCACTCCTCCGACTACCTACTTAGGGAGGAGCCCTCATTTGACGTGACTCCTTCAAGTTGGATGTTGCATGCTCTAACTTGGGGGGAGTGTTAGGAAATAAAATTAGATATATGTTAAGTCTTAATTAGGTGGGTGTTCTTTTTAGTCTTTATTATTTTTAGTAGGCAAGTTATTGCCTTCTATTTTATTCCTATTTATTTTTAGTAGGCAAGTTAGTACAGTTTCTTTGTATGTTTAAGCCCCTCTATATAAAGAAGCTCAAGACCTCATTTCCTTAATAACAAAAATCATTAAGTTGATTTTTCTCAACACATATAATTGTATATAATCTGCTAAAGAGACTGCTAAATGCAAACTTCTAAAGGTTTTCTTAAACCCTTGTTTGTAGTCACCATACTGCAACTACAAAGTTGCAATGCATAATCTACTTAGAAGTAATACAGGTGGATAGAAGTGGAGAGGGGCTTCAGATATATTACATGATGACAAGATATCATAAAAAATTGATAATTGGTACATAGAAATAGTGAGGACTTACCATGTCACAAGTTTGAATGTTGTTTTGTCAATTATAGCCAGTGTTGTCAAAGGCGAGAGACGCTAAAAGGTAAGGGGAGTCCAAAATGGCCAAGGCACTAGGCGCTCGCCCGAGACAAATGAGGTGCTAAATTTTTTATTTATTTGAAAAAAATATATATAAATTATCAATAAATTAGATGCTCTTATAATCTCATGCATGGATCCATCAGCAAATATGATAAGCAAAAATGTGAAACAAAAGTTAAAATTGCCAAATAAAAAATACTTTATATAAGCAAAAACACAAATCCAACAATGGAATTCATGGATAAAAAGTACATGTCCAAACAAAAGTCATACCAAAGATTATAGAAATCACATAACTAAGACTTTAAACATAAATCCTAGCATGGCCAACCACAATATTACCAAGTTCACAAGCAAAAAAACATAAACTCAAGCATGACCAAAAGTTTTAAAGAACCGAATGCCACAAACTAAAACAACTAGTTCCACAAGTTTGTAGTAAATTCATCTTCCTCATCTCCCTCAAAGTTTAAGTCTTGCTCTTCTTCTCCTGCATCTGATACATACTCCTCTACCTCTTCTTCTTCATCTTATGGAATTGCAATCATTGGTCTTGAACTTGATGGTCGTGTAGCATGATGGAGCCTTGCTTGATTTCTTGTGTAGGTTTTCATCTCTGTAACTCCAGATGCCCTTGCAACATCACCCCAAGTCAAAGTATCATCACAAAAAACTACATTTTCTGGATCATCATTTTCCATCTATCTAATCAACCACTCATTTGAATAATCAATGGAGTTGAGCGCAATGGGGTCGATGGTGTCTCGTAGGTCAAAATGACTCTTCAAGGCCTGATTGTACTTGATGTACACCAAATCTTGCAATTTAGCAACATGAAGATAATTTCTTTTCTTTGAATGAAGAAGTGCTTAAAATAGAAATCGTATTATCAAACTTAATAATCATACTATTACCATATGTTTGAGAAATCATACTCACATGCTCAAATACACTCAAATTACGTTCACATTCAGAGGCACTGCATGTCAAGCTTATGACCTTTATAGCTAACCTCTACAAATTTGAAGCTGAACTTTCAAATAAGCTCCACCACTCCACTGCAAAATGATGCTTTATTAGTCTATACTTAAAGATAAATTATGATACAACAAAATTTAAATCATTACACAAATTGATACCTGGCGATTTGATTATTCTTGATCTAATTGCCATTGGATTTCCAAAAATCCCTTCCGCATGTTTATATAAAGATAATTCATTTGCTATCTTGTCTTGTACATGTTTATTAGGTGTCAATCTTTGTATGCACTTATACAACCCATGTTACGAACATGGGCATCAGACGTAGTTTAAGACGTCTGGGAAGTGTCACATACGTCTGGAACCCTTCCCAGACATCTGGTATTAAATTTTTTCGGTGTACGAGTTCGCGTCTGCACGCCTGCGCGCGCAGACTGAACTCGCCGCCTTCGTTTTTCTCTTTCTCTCCCTGCAGGCGCCGCTTTCCTTCTTCTCTCTCCCCGCAGCTTCTTTATAAGAACGCTCCCCCTCTCCCTCACCCTCACTCCACCGCCTTCTTCTTCTCCTTCTCCCTGCCAGCGAGAGCGCGAGCGAGAGAGGCAGCAGCGGCTGCTGCGAGCATGTGGGAAGGAGGGGTGGTTGCGAGAGGAAGTAGAAGCTCGACCGCGAAGGTGCGAGCTTGCCGGGGTAGCTAGAGCCCGTCGGCGGGAGAGTAGCGAGCGTGGGGGTGCGGAGGAGGTGCTGCAGCTCGGGCAGTAGGCAAACAAGGTGCGACGCGGCCGTGCGTCGCGGGCGGAGAGCGAACAGGGTCCTGATTCTGGGAAAATTTCCTAGAATCAGATGTCTGGACTTACGTCCAGACGACGCTTAAGACGTCTGGAGGAAGGTCCAGACGTCTGACAGGTACAATAATTTCCTACCTTCTCCTTTTTACACGTGTACGTCCATGCAGCCGTTCGCCGCGTTCTTCTGCGCCTCTTCGTGATGAGAGCGGGTGTGTGTGTGTGCAGGTTCTGTTCGGGAGGGCGCGAGGGCTCACCATCCCACATGGATCAGACGTCTGGCCACGGTACAAGACGACGGAGAGGACCTCCAGACGTCCGGGGTGACAATCGGACGTCTGGGAACTAGGACTAGACGATCCAGCGGGCTTCTGGACGTCTGAAAGACTGCACAGACCAAGGTATGACCTAATCAACCTTTTAAGACATCTGGAAGAAGCTCCAGACGTCTGATTTTGGGCAGATTGGTCGTTTTTGACCCGTTTAGGGTCCGTTCGGAGTCTGTTTTCCGTGTTTCAAGTTGTGTTCTTTCCAGATTTAATTCCTCTACCTATTTACAGTAATTGTATACTGTTCTAAGAAACTTCTTGTGATTATCCTTGTGTTAGGACCCCATTCCGTTGCGGCTCTGGGGGTTGCGAAGGTGCGCGGGATTGCCGACCACGCCCCCAGTACTCCCGATTTCGCGGGTAGAGTGGCCCTTTAATTTATTTAACAAAAATTATATAATTATGAAACAATTAATAGAGTCTAGGGCATTGCATGAACCCTAGGACTGAGAAATTAGATTGAATGATAGATCCTAGGGTATTGCATAAATCCTAGGACTGGAAAACTAGATTGAATGCTAGATCCTAGGGTATGGCATGAATCCTAGGACTGAAAAACTAGTTAAATATATAAATATTGTAGTCTTGGAAAAGTGGAAAGGAAATGATAACTGCCTGTAAATTGGTTAACAGTTGCCTGTTATGAATGAATAAATACGGTTGAGAACATGGGTTCCATGAATATAAAGTTGGAATGGTAGAACCAAAATTGGCTGAGTTAAAAAAGCATGAACCCCACGGGGAGTTAAGAGTAGAACTCCCGGAAAGGGAATGGAATAGAATTGGGGAAGTGAGCTGGCCCTTGAGTACGGAGTACCAAGGAGAGCAACTGTCCCCCTGTTTAGTGCATAGCGGAGCTGCCGCCCCAGGGACCCGGGGTTAGGTCTAACCACTTTGTACCGACTTTTGGCCCTCGTGTACACAGTACCGAGGAGAGCTACTAGTAGGGAGAGTACTAGCTACCCCACGGGCCCCGCGGCTTTGCTAGCCCTCCTACATCGACTTGTTAGGCCCACTGGGCAAACCAGGGTAGTCAGGCGAGGGTGCGCGGACTGTGGAGGGGCAAGACCCCTGTTTGGTTACTGTGGAGGGGCTGGACCCCTGTTACTGAGAGGGCTCTGCCCTATACTGGTTTCGTGCTGTGCTTTGGGCGCACCCGTTAACGGAAACGACTGGCCGCGTGCTAGTGCGGGATAGCTACCAGTGCGTTTATCGCGCGTGTCATAGTCACCGTTACATCTGTCAGCGACCTTAGGGTGGTTGACTGAGGGTAGGACCACCACGGGAGACTCTTCCGGTCAGGAGAGCACCACGTGTTATTTCTACTTTTTGGAAAAGACTGCAATCAAGATTGTTCCCACGAGGAACATTCAAGATCAAGAGAAGGATCTGAGAAATAAATCAACAGTGAATAAATGGAAAAATATAAATAAATAAAGTAAAAATATAACAGTTATTGTACACTCTACTGCTTCTTTTAGCTTTTAGTTGCCACTCTACTCAGCGTTTCGCTGACGTGTCACCTTTATTATCTTTTCAGGACCAGGTGTTGAGCAGCTAGAGTCAGCGACTGCAGAGGGCGCTGGGCCTAGTAGAGCCCAGTAGTGTTACCTGTAGTACCTTCTGTACTTTTCTTTCTGCTATAGTGAGTAGTTTTCTGTTACTCCCTATACTCTCTTTATTGTAAGCTTCATGTTATGTACATGTTTATTTCTCTTCTGTAGTATTTCCTTTCTTTACTGCTGTATTTTGTTATTACTAGTTATATACATGGTGAATGTGGTTTATTTTACTGCTCTTTTGGTTACTTTCTCGTTGGACGACTGGGTCTTGGGATTAGTCGAGTCGGTCCGATTCTCATGTCTCGTAGGGATTCGGGAATCGGGTCGTTACAACCCATCAATGATTTCCTCATTGAATTCCATAGAGGGTTTAGCATAGAAGTACTCGAGATTAAGAAAATGACCAGCTGCATGTAATGGGTGCATCATTTGACATGCCCACCTTCAATTAATGATTTCAAACACTTCCCTTCCCTATATTTATCCTTATTCCCTTTGAAACTTTTTTCAATGGCCTCTTTAGCCCGATCCATCACCTCATAAATGTACCCAATGGGTGGCTTCTTCTCACCATCAACAAGACAAAGAACTTTCACCAAAGGTTCCATGTACCTGAGAGTTTTAAGTATATAATTCCAAAATGAAGCCATTAAAATAATGTCCCTAGCTTTTTTACCCTTCATCTCTTTAGACCGCTTGCATTTTGCCCACTTCTCAGTTGTAAACATAGTCCTTAGACTATGCTTTTGTTTGTAAATAGATTGCAAGGAAAGGAATGTTGTAGCAAACCGAGTAATTTCATGTTGCACCAACTCCCTATTGTTGGTGAAGCCTCTCATCATATTTAAGACTCCACCGTGGTTGTAAATGAACCCCACAACAATGAGCGGCGCAAGGTGTCCAATACAAGTGTGGTCTCTTTTCTTGCAAAAACTTGCCTAGAAAAGAAATGAAGTACATTAGTAATTTAAAACACATAGTAAATAATACTTTAATTAAAACATATCTAGCTAAAATATACCTGCCAATATATAGTTGCTTCCGTTGTCAATAATGACTTGAACTACATTAGATTCTCCAATTCTTTCCACAAAGTTATCAAGCAACTCGTATATCTTTTCTCCCATGTTGATGATAAATGTATCAATGGAATCAACATACATTGTATCCTTGGCACAATTCACCACTAAATTGATGATGTTCCTTTGCTTTTTATCAGTTCAACAATCTGACATAATAGAGCATCCATATTTGGCCCACGCTTCCTTATGATCTACCATCAATTCTTGTGTGTACTCCACCTCTTTTTTCAATAAAGGAACCCTAAGCTCATGGTAAGAGGGGGGGTTTTAGTTTGGCCCATACTCTCCTATGGCTTGAATCATTTCTTTAAAACTTTGCAATTTAGAATTGAATGATATGTTGGCTTGATGGAAAAAACAAGCAATCTTTTGAATAGCTCTAGGTCGCATCTCCTTAGCAAATGCATCTTTGAGATTTTCTTGCCTCAATGGAGTCTTTTCTTTACTCTTCACAAATATGTCATGGGTCCTTTTCTCTTTTGCTTCTTGTTAGGGATGGAAATTATGTTACTTCTACTAGTCACCACTCTCTTAATTGGAGCAGTTACGTCCATATCTTCTTCACCATCTTCGACATCAATAGGATTCTCCCAATCATCAAAGTTAGGCATACCACCACAAAATGTCTCTTTCTGTCTTTCTCTCAGTCATCTAATTTTTTAATTCCTCATTCACCTTTGGAGTACATTTCCGACGAGCTGATGCATTCTCGTATGATCCAACTTGTTGTTTAGCTCGATGTATTCCACCTTTTATGATCTTCCCACAAAAAGATACAAATAACTGCATTCTTGACATTTTCATCTTTTAAGAAATTATACTTCCAAGTAGGATCTCTTTTTCTACTTATCGGAGAAAATACATCGTCTTCACTTACAAAAAAAAAAAACCATTCATAACCTACCAATAAAAAAAAAAAATCACAACGGTGACCCATTTTAAGTTATTCGAACAACTGTAATAAAAAAAAAATTTAATCAGTAAAATATAGCTCTTCCAACAGCAAAAAAAAAAAATCTAAACCCTAAATATTTATGCACCTGGGCGATGCTCCTCGCCACCGTTTTGCGCCCAACAGCATTCCCCTTGCGTTTATGCTCATCGCCACCATTTTGCGCAGCAGGGCGATGGCAGCGATGGGGGCAATGAGGAGGAGAGCGCTTACAAAGATCGAGGACCGAGCAGCGTCGAGCGGTGGCGATGGTGACGAGGTTCGAGCGGCGGCGAGGTTTGAGCAGTGGCGATGGCAGCGAGGTTCGATTGGCAATGTTGTTTTGGATGAAAGGTGGTGGCAATCGAAGGGAGGTATGAGATATCGGGTAGGGTTTTTCTGCATGCGAAGTGTTTTGGGTTTTAGAGAGTTTTTTTTTTATTGGGTTAGTGGAATCGGGTACTTAGGTTTAGGAATCGAGTTTTACCTCAGGCGCTCGCCCAGGCGTCGCCCACGGCAGAACACCTCGCCTGAGGCCGGTCAAGGCGCTAGGGCCTCGCCTCGGCTCAAGCGAGCACCTTTGACAGCACCGATTGTAGCTATGTACAGGGGATCTTAGAGGTAAAAATCAAAATGTTAAGGTGGGATGCATGATCATACAAAAAAAGATGATGCTTATAATGAGGCTAGCAGAGAGAAGGTTTTTGAGGCACCAACAGACGAAATGAAGCTATAAGGTTTGGACATCAACAAGTAAGGCTCATTGATGACCAGAACACCAGTGTGAAAAGTTGGATATGAGCATTATAAGAGGCGCGCAGGAAGATCAAACAACTTCTGGAGAAAACCGCCAGGTATGATCTTGCCTACTTGAATCTACATTTGAATTGATCGTTAATGATTTTGAATGGAGGCAGAGAATCCATATAACTAATCCCCTCGACATAGGAAAAGGCTCAATTTCAGTTCCAGTATAATTCAACAGCAATTTGATTTGCTGAGAAACCATGCAGGTAAGCATTCTCAAACATCATGTCACTGTGAGAACAACTCCCTGAGCTGTCCATCGAGTGTGACGTCTTGAAATCTTTAGCATGGCCGAGTTCTAGAGACAATGAATCAGAATTATGAACAAAATAGTCCTTTCGAAAAACAATTATGAATAAAAGTGAACTCAGACCAAGATACACATTGAACTGGAATCTCTTATCAGAATCGCTAGTATCCAACCTCAGCGACATTGCAAAGAAAATGGGCAGGCTTTCCCAGCATAAACGCCTAAATGAAAAGGCATGTGTGTTCTAGGGACATGTAAGTTCACGCTTCACAAAGCAAAAAGGTTATAGACATATTACGTAATTTTTGATATTTTCCAAAACCTCAGTCCTAATAAAGCATTTTTTGCATTCAACATACGATTTTTATGACTATTTCATGCAACCCCCAGATTATTTATGGGATATCTGGTCCTTACCCTACTATTTCATGTAATTAAATGGAATGACGTGCCAGGAACTAGATTACAAGCAGATAAACCCTTAGCTTTTTCATGCAGAATTAGTTTTTTTTACTATCATGTACATTGAGGTTAAAGAAGAAAACTCTGCCATGCTCATTCTAGACATGAAAGAAAATCCCCCACATCCACTTCACACTCATGTAAGGGGGGATACAGGATATAAAGGGACAAAAGAGCCAGTTTAAGATGCAGGGAGTATTTGAAAAGACTGTCCTTGGACGAACCTAACAAATTTCTGAGGTTCAGATATCTTGATTCCATCTGTAATGGGTGAAACATTTGAAAGAGCTGCAGCCCGAGGAAGTATATTTTTTCCAAATGAATTTGAAGCAGATACTATATGTGAATAGCAGCCTTTCTGTTAAACATGATGAACAAGCCCTGCCCAGGTTTCAGCTAGAGGATGCAGTAGTAAATCCGTATCTGCCACAAGCACCTGAACTTGAGTTTACAAAGATAAATTCTTTATTAGAAAGGAAGGAGCAGATATTTTCCAGATATAAACATCAAGGAGGGCAAAAAGGGAAAAAGAAGAAAAAGATCAACCTAGATCCTTGTTTTTGACATCATAGCATTAATAAACAGAATAGTAGGCGAAGACTTTTAGCTAGAACAAGAATATGGTTACAACAAAAAAGGATGATAATTTGTCTGTGATGAAGAAGCTTCACCTGAGAGATTGAAGGATGGCATGAGGCAGCATGTGAAGCAGCTTTGTGGAGGCCCTGACCAGAACCAGCCAACAAAAAGGAAATGTCATTTTCCTCAGAGATTGTTCTAGCTGCTTCCACCACGCTCACAGATGATGGTTTGATGAATCCACCTTCGTGTTCTCCTAATACCAGTGTGGTTATCTAGATGATATAACATGCTTAGAGAAAGAATGTGTAGACTTTCACTAGTCAAATGAACCAATAATGACCCAAGCAGAAACCACAGAACCAATTATATGTCAAATAATTAAGGTTTTTTTTGCCCTGAAAAGGGTCAAACAACTAAAGTTCCAGAGTTATTTTGGTGAAAGATTTCATGATAGAATATTAGTAAGACAAGTCAAAAAGTTATTCTTTTAAATGGATTGGCAATGGATAGATAGAACTATGCTCAATGACCACCTCCGTGGACAGTTGACGATCATCAATTGAGGCAGTTGTTAGCATGATCAACCTATGAAAACAAATGGTCATGGTAGGAGGGGCTTTTTGAAGCATACAGTTTGAGATAAAGAACTCATTTCAAAGACACACTTGAAACAAAAACTGATGCCACAAGCATACATTTTTATATGATCAACTGCAGAAATACTGCCAGGCCTCTGCATCTTTTAATGAAAAATTCTAATTAGCTCCTCAAATATGAAGGCAGTGGAATAAGCAGCCAAAGTCGAAGACTTGGAGACACATGCAATTTGGTCTCATTGAGAACCAAGGTCACAATTCCAGTGAGGAGGCAATGATGGATTAAATAATTCCAATGCAAGGGTCACAGAGTCCAGCACAAGCACAAGCATGCTGCCAAAGGAACCTAAGCGAGTTGCCAAGGTGCGGACTCAAAACCATATTGTTTTAATTATTGGAAGTTATACAGGGCATTTATTATTCTGGTAGATCTAACCAAGTTCCCTTCCTACTCCCTTTTCACTCCCACATCCCATCCTCATGATGTAGGAAGGGAAGTTGTCCATTGAAGATCTAGTTCTACCAAAATAAGATCAACTTCTCTTCATGATAAAGATCTCCTAGCTGATTAGGAGGGGCCGACTGATGATGAGGTTGTGAGGGGCAAGATGGGCATCGGAAACTAATAGACGATGTTTGCTTTGCAAGGGGGAAGATGAAGACATCGATCACCTCTTTTTTGCTTACTCTTTTGCGATGCATATTTGGAGGCACTTTAATTTTGGTTGGATCCTGTGCTCTAAAGGAACTTCTAGAGCTCCTTCAAGAGAGGAGGACAACAATTGGGGATGAATGCTTTCCGATCCATGATGGAGAAAGCCAAGGTCTTAGTGGTGCTTTGGGGCATCTACTTGGAAGGAATGCGGTGGTCTTCAAGGGGCAGTGTCCATATCTCAAGAATTTCATTTCCACTAATGCATTTTTGGGAAAACAATTTGTAAATGTGTGACCACTTTTCCTTTTAGGCCCCTAATTAATACAATTGGGTGGTTATCAATCGGACCCTTCCTCTTTTCAAAAAAAAAATATAGAGATGTCCAATGCCTTCTTTTGGTGCCCATTTAATTCAGGTACAAAAGATGTTTCCCACTCAAATTAGGGCAGATGTTTCTTTTCCCCTAACGATGAGATACAAAGGCAACTACTCAACCACCAAATTATTGAATCCTTGATTGTTGCATTGACTTTGCCCGGGCAGTTGCAAATTGAGCTGTTGAAGCAAATTATACAAGCTCAACTCAAGATCCCAACATGCAAAATCAAAAAAGACAAGGTTCTCAAAGTAAGGAAGCCTATCTTTCCCTCTCTATGTCCAACTTGAAATCATGCTTTATAGGAATGTAACATAGACAACTCTAGATGTTTATCTCTATAGAGGTATAAGTGCGTTTTAATGGAACTCCTACAAGCACCTTTCGAGGTATCCAAACAAGTGTTTCATGTTCACCAGAAAAGTCCCCAACGTCACAAAATATAGGCTGTGATAGGTCTCCTTTTATATGACAATAGATATGATTGCTTTTGTTTATCTCTAGGCATCTGAATACAGTCGTACTTCATAGTACTTTCAAATCAAACATGTGTTGAAAGCATCTTGCTTTAGTTGCTACCAATCATGATATCCTAGAATTTAAGAAATTTTGAATAAGAAGCACAAAGTTGTTGCTTTGGTGAAATGTTGGGAGGTTAGGACACTTAGGAGTATTTTGGAGTCACCACTAAGATCCAAGAATAAAGGAAACATAGAGAATGAAATGTAACAACACCTAAAAGTCTAATATGATTAATTGGTCTGAGTACCTCAATTTATCCTTAAAAGATAGTAGCACATAAAAAGCTTAAGAGAGTTTTAAGTGGTATATAAGGGTAAATGCATGCTAGTAGTTAATATAAATAGGCTTATAGCAACCTATATGCAAGCCCGATGTGGAACTTGGGGCATTACAAAATGATATTAGAGCATAATTCTTCATAGTAGATGGAAAGAGATACCTAAAAGATCGAGCCACCAATAGCAAGGAGGCCAGTAAAAAAGAGCCACACTTGATGTGGAGCCACTATTACTACTGGGGAAGAAAGATCTAGGTCGATCGCAATGAAGATGTTGCAATGTTAAAGTGGTGGAGAATATAAGCACGTCAATGTAAGCACCTTAATGTACCTTGAAAATACAATATCACGTAGAAAACTCAAGATAGCTTTGAATGCTATACAATGGTGGAACCGTCTAATAGTTGACATAGACTTAAGCATTTTGAATTAGTTGGTGATAGATCCATCCTAACCTATGCCTCGTAGTGTTAACTAGGTAACTACTTGGTAACGAACTTGGTGTGAAAAAGACTTCACAATTGGACTAGCTATTTGTGTTAAGAGAGAAGATAGAATTGAAAATAATTGCAAAAAATAGATCGACATCCTCGAGAGTCCCAATAAGTGTTCAATCAAGTAATGTGATCAATGAAATAAAGAATAAAAAGGGAAAGAGAATCTTAAAAAACACGATGAATTTTTCCTCCAAGTTTCACCTAATTTGATGTATGCCCTAAGAAGGAATCTAACACTAAATTCACTAAGAGGATTATAATACTCTCTTTACTATGAACTTAGAATGAATATTTTAGAATTCTATTAAATTTGATTTGAATATAGTCTACTACCTCGAGCTTGAATCCTAGTAATAGACGAACTGCTAGAGTTCATGGAATGTGATGTCTCGTAGTTAATTATACCTTAATTAAGAGTTTAATGAAATATCAAAACTGAAAACTAATTTTAATCCTATGATTAATCCTTGGAGGGACTTGCAATTGAAGGATGGAACTTGGAATACCAAAACCCCCACTAAAAAGGGTTAGGAAGGATCTACAAGCAAGAAGATGGTAGTTAGGATCAGGTGAAGTAAAGGAATAGAAGGTAAGGGGTCACCTGAAAATTTTCCCCTCAAAAAAAGAAAACATTTTATGGATACTGAAACGTACAAAGGATCAAATACACATGACATCTCCTTCCCTTATTAAAAGGGGCCATATGACACATTACATGTCATGTGGCCAAGACATGTGTTTGTGTGAGCATGTGTGTGTGTGATTCGATATACAAAGTGATGTCCATTTATCACTACTCATAAAGAACCACATGAGGCCCTTACCATATCAATTGCTCCCTAAATATTCTCTCCCTTTGACCTATTAGGAGAGGAAGAGATCTTCCACCACTACTGGAGGTGAAGCAACTTGGTGGAGAGGCTTGTGGGTAAGTAATGAAGGCCTATGATATAGGGAAGCTTTTGCATCACCCATGGAACTTGGATTTGAGCTAAGATCCAAACCTTGCTTTGAGAAGGGGTTTGGTTCCTTTGGGTCAGTGGTTTCAAATCTATTACATGTTAGGCATCAGGGCAAAGGAGGGCTTGGATTCAATTTTCCCCATATTGTTTGGTGGAAGACTAATGTGAATCATGTGTTTTCTATGACAGATTAAAGGAAGAGTTGGGTTGCAGGAGTACTGCACCATTGGGGGCCATTTTGAAGCTTCCACCATGAATAGGCAAAAGTGTGAGCAAGACCTTGCAGCAAGAACAACTCAAGGTAAGGCATTGTACCCCTCTTGATCCCTCTAAAATTCCATAACATAAATGAACCTAAGTATTATGTGGGGTTAATCTGATATAGGAGCTGTGCAAAGTGTTGGTCTGATGAACATGTTGCTCTCTGTTGAGTAGAGCAGGGAGCCACACACATGCACTTGATGATAGTCTTGCATGCATGCATGCCAAAAGCACACTCCAAATGATTCCCAATACAGATACAAAATGAAGTTTAAATAAGTTAAATGAGTCAAACCATGAATACTAAGTTGTTAAATCATGTATTTCTACTCTTGGTATGTCTTTGAATGGCTAGAAGCAAGTGAGAAGTCAAGTACATAGGCAATGTAAGAGAGAAAGGTGACAGACAGTCCACAAGGAATGTCTAATCACCCAATCAAACGTCCAAGTGGAGGTTCTTAGACATCTAGTGAAAGACTTGGAGGTCTTGGAGTTCCATGGCACTCAAGAGGACGTCTGGCAAAAGGGATTGGACATCCAAAGGGTACTCTAGACATCCAACATTAAGGATAGATGTCTAGGACATTAGGATGAGAACAGAGAGTTAAGGATCTCTCGAGGAGACATCTGACCCATTAGTTAGGCACCTTATTTAGTGAACCTAGACATTTGACTGAAGTATTAGACACCTAATAAGGATGACAAGATGTGGATGGGTTTTGGTATTAAACCTATGGCCTACCTAGTGTGGGCTCGTATGTAATTTCAAGATTTATTTAAGGCTAATCAAGTGATTAACCCTTCTAAATGTAAATTTGAAGTCATGAGCACTCAATTGTGATATTAAGGGCAAAAAGTTGCAATTCTTCCACTAGAATATGAATAAGGATTCTAACCACCCTAAATGGAAAGCCTAGAACCTAGGTTTGGAATACCAAGTGTAGGGTGCCCAAATGTGGATTTAGAGAAGTGACTGGCTTAATGAAAGGGTGTTAATGCAACAAAAAGGGAGTTTTGGTAAGAGAAAAATAAAGACCCAAAACTAGGTGGGCCACCTGAGAATCTTTACAAAATGAAAAATGTAATTAATGAGGGGATAAAGATGCCCCCACACCAATGATTAACCGCCACCATTTCTTATCCCCTTCCTTCCACATGTGTGAGTGAGCGTGAGAGAGAGTTAACAAAGGAGGAGAGGGAAGTTAGCAACTGATGAAGTATGAATCATCATAGCTAAAACATCCAAGTTAAGTTAGAAAGTAGGTTAAACACTATATTATTAACACAATAAATGTGTTAAGTGTGGAATTTAAGGAAAATGACCTACAACATTAAATTGGAGTTAAAAATGCATAATTAGGTCAATTTATGAGATATTCTATTCACAAATGTAAATTGATAATCCAATTGCCAATTGAACACCTTTTTGAGTTCAAAAGTACAAATCAAGGGTTTAATTAACTTCTTAAATGTTCAATTAAGTTCCGATAAAAATCTAATAGCATTTGGACATCATTAGGGCCTTGAAATCATCACATTACATTTAGGTCCTTACTCAATTCACACTTCTTTAAGTAGAAAAGCTGCAGGGACTCACTTGATAGCCTTCAAGCACCATTTGGTAATCATTTTCATCACTTATGGCTTTGTATGATGTTTTTCTACCCCTTCACTTCAAGGGTATTCGTGTAATTATCCCTTTACACCTGATACTGCTCACCACGATGAACTCGTCACCCAGGCACTGTTGATTGCTTGAACCTTTGATCCAAGGGTTGATCCTTCACTATTGATTCCGCGCCTTTGCACGTAGCATCATCACTACCTCCAGATCTGATCTGACAGTGAAGGTTTGGTTTAGAATTTCCTGCGCATCCTTCTTTCCATCTATACCGTCCATGCCCTAAACACCTAATCCCACCTTAACGGCACCCAGATGACTCCAACACCTATTTAAGCAGTGTCCCTGAGCTCACATGCAACTATCAGCTCCCTCCCCTCGAGTTGCTCCTTTCATTCCATCCCCTCAGCTCTCCTCCCTCACTTCCTCACCTGTGGTGATAGAGTAGGTGCTTCTCCCTCCTTCAATCGCCTTCAGCCGCCAGCTGCTGGCCCATGGACACCTCCTTCGGCAGCTAGGGGTCTCCTCCCTTCTGTCTCCATCAACCAACGACCAGTGGACCTTGTGATGGTAATACCATCATCAGTCATAATAAGCTTTAATTAGTTATAATTGAGTAACAAATGCTCTTATATAATCGCCTGAGAGCCATAATTTCATGAAAATCCATTCTGAGAAGAAAAATTAAAACATGGTTAATTTTACAGTTTTAACATCACATCATGAAAGCAGAGTAACTATGGGATTTGCCAGGAGTTAATTTAAGGTTAAATGAGCATTAAAGTCTAATAAGTGGGTCCACATAGACAGAAATATGATTTAACGTGTTTCGAGAACTAATACAACACCCAAAATCTTAATTTCAGACCCACTTGAATTAAAGAGGTTTTGGTCAGGATAAAATTCATTTAAACCTCCTAAAATTCATAAAAAAATACTCCTTGAGTTTGGTACCCTTGGTGTGACTATCTGAACCTATTTTGACTTTGAACATAGTCTCAGACGGAATTCTACCCTAATTTGGGTTTCTACGCAAATTATTTAGTCAGACTTGATCAAAATTGAAATTTGACTTCACTTGGGTCCAAATTAGGTTGGTACTAAAATTTGGGTCCAATCAGAGTTCATCTTGACTTACTTGCATTTCAGTCCATTTAAACTTTATTTCTTCAGATAAGCCCCTAACTTTCAAAAATCCTTGAAATGGATCCCTAACTTATTTTATTTGCAAATGGGTCCTTGCCACCATTGGAGGTCAACTGATCTCCAGGCAGCTTTTGACCGCACTAAAGAGGCATTGGATCGCCACCAAATTTCACCAAAATTGATGAGATTGGTGTTCACACGGTGAGGATTCGTTTGCACTTGTTTTAGGAATTAGAACTTGTATGAAAAGCTTGTGTGAATCCATGAAAATCCGTGGGTTTCTTTGACCTAATCCCTAAGCAAGTCACGGCTATTTCCTTGTCTAGAGCTTGCCCTAAGCTCTATAAAAGCTTCCCCTTTACAATGTCGTCGAAAACTAGCTCGGTTTGGTTGTACTTCTTCAGCAAACCCCTCTCTTCGGCCACCTCCGCTGCAGCTCCAACGAGTCTCCTCCAACCCCCTTCATTGCCCTCTGCCACATACCATAGGTAGAGGGATCGTCTTCATCTCCTTCCACTCCTCGACAGACAAATTAGGAGCTTCTAGGCCCTCTTCTTCCTCACCGTTCCCTTACTGGAGGCTTCACTTTCTCCGACGTCAACCATTCAAAGCTGACGCCCTTCCTGTCCTTTCGTCTGCTAATTTAGGCCCCAAACTCTCCCTCTCTCTGATGATAACATTATCATGAGCCATAACTAGCTTTAATTAGTCAAAATCAATTGACAAATGTTCCTACATAGTCGTCTAAGAGCCGTAATTCCTTGCACATCATTCTTAGAGGAATACATTAAAATAGAATTAATTCTACAATTTTAACATCACATCATGAAAGCAGAGTAACCACGAGGTTTGCTAAGGATTAATCTAAGGTCTAATGAGCATTAAAGTCTAATAAGAAGATCCACACAGACAGAAACATGGTTTCGTGCATTTCGAGAACCAATACAGCATCCAAAACCTTAAATTCATACCTACTTGAATTACTGAGGTTCTGGTCAAGATAAAATTTATCTAAACCTTATAAAATTCATAGAAAAATATTTCTTGAGATTTGATACCCTTAATTTGACCTTTGGAACATATTTTAACCTTAAATAGAGTCATAGACACAATTCTACTCTAATTTGGGTTTTTACGTAAATTGTCTAGTCAAACTTGGGAAAAACTGAAATCCAACTTTACCATCAGATTCCTTGGGTCCAAATAGGTTTGTACCAAAATTTGGGCCTAATGAGAGTTCATCTTGACGTAGTTTTCATTCTAGTCCTTTAAAACTCTATTCCTCACATCCAGGCCCTTAGCTTTTGAATTATTTACAAATCACCCCCCTTATTTTGTCATCTTCTTCATAAAAGGGTCCCTGTCGCCATGGCTAGTGTGAACCCAAAAGAGCCGATCTTCAATCAAGGGAATCTCCTTGATTTCTCGACCAATCCCTTCCAAAATTGGAAGGGATGATCTTGAGGAAGTCTCCAATCTCTTGAATCACATCTTGGACTTAGATTTGGACCAAGAAGCTTGTGCGAACCCTTAGGATTTCAGGGATCTTCTTCCTTGCCTAAGCTTTATAAAAGCTCCTGCAGCTTCTAATCGTGCTTGTTAACAAGGTTTAGGCCCTAAAATCCTCTCCAACTCCTTCCCCGGCCATCTCCGACCAAGCTCCGATGACACCTCCTCAATCTCTTCATACAACCGGCCAACAACCAAATTGGCTTGTTCTTCATTCCCGACTTCGTTCACTCCTCAACAGCCAACTTAGGAGCTTCCTCCCCCTCTCCTCATCGCCGTCCTCACCCTCAGGAGCATTCATCATCTCCGGCGTCGGCCAATCATAGTCAGGACCTTCCTTCCCCTTACATCCAGTAACTTAGGTCCTATCTGCTCTGTTACGACCCGATTCCCGGATCCCTACAGGACCGGAGACCAGCTCGCCTCGACTAATCCCAAGACCTAGTCGTTCAACGAGAAATAATCAAAAGTAGGAAATAAACTACATTCACACATGCAATATAACTAAGCATAAGGAAAAGCGAGACGTAAAGGAACAACAGAGTTAAAAGTCTCAACAAAGTAATACATGCCATCACAATAGCAACAACGGAAAAGAAGACGGAAAGTAACAGGAACAGTAAAAATAAATGTCTAGTACTCACTACAATAGCAGAAAATTAAAGAACTGAAAAGAATCAACTACGGCTGGGCTTAGCTGGGCCCAGCACCCTCTGCAGTCGAAAACTCGGGCTACTTAACTCCTGATCCTGAGCAGGGTTACGAAAAGACAGAATCAGCGAATGCTGAGTAGAGTGGTGTTTACATTATTTATGTGCAAGTAAAGTAAAATAAGCAACCAAGTTTTATTCTCATTTCTATTTATCTCATCTATGTATTTATGGTTCATTTATTTCACAAAGGATCCAAGAATTTCTTGATCTTGCTTGTTCCTCGTGGGAACGATCTTGATTGCTGTCTTTCCCGTGGAGTAGAAGGTACACGTGGTGCTCTCCTAGTCGGGAGAGTCCCCCGCGATAGTCCTACACCCAGTCAACCACCCCAAGGTCACTGTCGCAATGTAGCGATGATTACGACACGCGTGATAAGCACACGGGTAGCTACCTCGCACTGGCACGCGGGTCAGTCATTTTCGCTAGCGGGTATGCCTAAAGTACAACACTGAATAGTATAGGGCATTGCCCTCTCAGAGCAGGAGTCTCGCCCCTCAGAACCAAATAGGGGTCTCGCCCTTCTACAGTCCAGTACCCTCGTCCGATTACCCCGGTTTGCCCAGAGGACCTAAAAGTCGGTGTATGTTGGCTAGTCTTAACCTCGGGCCCCGTGGGGTGGCTAGCTCCCTCCCTGCACTAATAGCACACCTCGGTATTACGTACGTGAGGGCCAAACATGAGTCGGTGTAGAGTGACCAGTCCTACCCTAGGTCTCAACCCAAGGGGTGGCTGGCTTCCCCTCTACACTAATAGGGACAGTCGCTCTCCTTGGTACCGTGTACACAAGGGCCAGCTCACTTACCATCTACATATCATATTCCTTTCATACACAGGAGTTATACTCCTAATTCCCCGTATGGTTCATGCTCATATTCATCTCATTTATCAATATCCGGATCATATTATTCAACTCTCCATTTTTCCATTATATAGCAGGCAGGTCGTGTTTTCATATCTGACAAGGCAACTCATACACATTGCTAGCAATTTAGTTAAACATGCATCTCAAGTGAACAGTATAGCTCAACATCAGGCTTATACATTTCTATCTTAGGGTTCATTCCACATCCTAGAGTTTCAATCAATTTAATCTAAGCAGCATATTCTTTATTTACATCTTAACAAATGAATTAAACCACTCTACCAGGTATCATGGGAGGAATGGGAGCCTGCACCGTAGATCTCATTGTCTCCGCAGGCCCCAAACACACCACCGGCTGGTAACCTGTACCAGCGACAAATTCACATTAGACGGTCAAAAACAGTAAGTACTCAACACTAACACGTAGAGAAACTCGAGTGGAAAATAACGATACTTCGTTTGAGGAAATTTGATTCCGTTTGGGCCTTGAACGGGCCAAAAACACGGTTACTGTCCAAAATCAGACGTCTGGGACTAGTCCTAGACGTCAGATCTTACCTCTCACTTCCTGCGGCTGCCTCAGACGTCCAGGCTCCTCTGCAACCGTCTGAGGAGGGTTCCAGACGTCTCACCTTCCTTCTAGTCGTCTGGAAGTGCCGTTGGACGTCCGACAAAGTGGTCAGACATCCAAAAGCGCTTGGAAAAGCGCACGCGTGCCTTTCCAACGCCCTGCAGCTGCGTACGAAGACGCAGACCCATTTTCAACCAAACATTTCTGCACTACGATCTGCATGGGGGAAAGTAGCGCAAGGAACATGTACCTCCGCACGATATTATGCTTTCAGACGTCCAACTTCAGCTCCGGATGTCCTGATGCCTCTCAAGTCGTCTAGTCGACCCTCCAGATGTCTGATATTGGAAGACTTCCAGTATTAGGACCTCTTTTGCGATGCTGCCTTCCTCGCAGTGCCGCTCGCAACACATCGCAGCAGCCTTAGCAGCTGCATAGGGTCGGGAGGTCGCCTCCCCGAGCCCCTCCTCGCGCGTGTGCTCGCCGCTGCTTGCGCGGGCTCCTTCGAGCTCCCGCATTATCTCCGCCGAGTTCCTTCGGCCTCGACCCTCCCTTCACGTTCTTCCTCTCTCTCCCTCTCGTTCCCCTCCATGCTCTCGCTGCGCTCTCCTCCTCCACGTCCCGCCTCTCTCTCTTGCTGTGCTGGAAGGAAGAGAGGAAGGTGAAGGATGAAGGTGGAGGTGGCTGGTGGAGAGTGGCGTGGGTGAGGGGAACTGGGCGTTTAAATAGAGGGGGATTAGGGTTTCGGGTGAGAGGGTCGCGAGGAGAGAGAACGGTTAGCGCGTGCATGGAGGAAAAGTAGGTTTCGATTTTTCCCATTTTCGGACGTTCGAACATATGTCCAAACGTCTGGACAGATCTTTGACTGACACTCCAGACGTCTTATCCGATTAAAAGGGCGTCGGGTCATTTCATCCTCCTCCTAAATTCCCCCAACTCTTTCCTTTTCTGTTTCGACCATTGACACCGCCATTCACCCTCCATCTTCTCAAAGTCCAGTCGAGCTCCGGCGAGGCCAACCACCCTCCACAAGCCACCGCATGCCACGCCACCGGTCCCAAAAGCTCCGCCATCATTGCCCACCAAAACCCCTTAAGAAATTGAGGGGACTGGCTTCTTAAACTGCCCATCGAACTCAAGCTCTGCCGCACGTCCTCCTCGACTTTGCTTGACCACCGTACACACCCACACGCCCTAAAATCACCACCATTACGTTTGCCTTCACACGGCGAAGCTACCGAGCTACTTTGACGTGGCCGCAAGGTCGTTCTTTATGTTTCAGGTACTCACTGATGCTCCGCCGCCACCATCATCGTCCCTGACTACGTCTGCCTTGCTCCGACCTGATCTAACCCTATTACCACGCCCAAGGGATGCAACCTAGCTCCAGGACTCTTCCTAGGTCCTCAATCGAAGACTTCAGCGCCAGCAACACCTCCAATTAACGAAGCATCGACTGCAGCTTTCACACGAAGAAGGCAGGAGCACATAGTCCCACATTGGTGGATGAGAGGCAGCTGACGCAGTATATCGCAATTTTGTGATACCCTCTCTTCGCCCAGCACACGGGGGTCGGGCCCTCGCTTCACTTACACCCGCTCACCTGCTTACCCACCTACGCACACTTCGCCTGTGACACATGCCCGCAGGCCTGGTCCCTGTTCACTACTCGATAACCCGACATGTGATCTGATTTCGCCCGTGTTTGAGAGGAGAGAATTTGTGAGAGGAGGGGAGAGGGTTTTGCTCTCTGAGGGATTGGCATTGTGCTAAGAAAGGGAGGCATATACTTAGCCTCTGAAGAAGAAAGGCTGTGCCTGTGTTTGAGGAAAGGGAAGGCTTTGAAGAAGAAGAGAGAAGGCTCTCTGAAGAGCCTTGTGCTTGTGCTCTGTTAAGGCATCTAATGCTGCACTCGTGACGCCTGATCGAAGATTATTCTAAGCACTGTTGAGTTATTTGAGTATCGAAGTTTACATTAAATTCTGACTGAGGATTACTGTTGAATAATTTGAGTAATTGAATGCATGCTTAATTAAAGAAAATAAGTGATGATTCAAATCATTATTATTTTTATTCTATTTCCTTTTTTATTTCATGATCTTCTGAGATATTAAATTACATTGAATATCAACCTGATCAGTTTTATTTATTGAATATCTGTTATTGTAATCAATTGATTGTACTCATCTATTTTAAATGAAGGTTAACGTGTGAATTCCATTTTTGCTCCTTGCGAATGACCTCGGACTCCCTTTAGATTTTAAGTTTATAAATTTAAATGTATTATTGTGCGATTTAAAAGTATACTACAACGAACGCATCTTAAAACTCCTATCTCATCCTTCAACACTCTCTCCGTAGTTTAGATTAGGACCCTTAGCTCCCTACTTTGACCGTCAAATCATCACCTCTCCCATCATCTTCCTCTGCTCCGACCAAGCCTCCAGTGAAGCCTTCCTCACACCACACTGCACGAAACTCCATGGGACCACCTCCAAAAGCATCACCACCTCATGCCAACTAAAACCCCTAGAGAAATTGAGGAGTTCACGCTCTCAAAACTCTCGCCGAACTCCGTCTCCTCCGTACTCCCTCCTCGACTTCACCAAACCTCCACACGCACCCGATCACCAAATCAACGCTGCCATCAACTTCCTCGCCTCATGGCAATCCTACTGGACCTTCTAGCTGGGGCTTTTGAGCCTATGTTCATGTTTGCAGGTCTCGTCGTTCACTCGCCGTCGCTACCATCATCTTCGGTGCCGTTCACCGTCCTTCAACTATCACACGACCTGCCACCACATTCAATATCTGCAGCCTCATCTCTTGAAGACGTCTGAGCCTCCAATTAGCCAAGACAACAGCAGCAACATCTTCAATTCAAGCGACATCAATAGCAGCCGTGTGCGAGAAGAAGAGGATGGGACTTAGTCCCACCTCGTAAGTGAATAATCTGCCTGAGCAATATAAGTTGATTTTGTGATAGCTGCTGTTCGCCCAAGTCACGAGGGGTCAGATCCCTCTCTCACATGCCTGCACACTCCTCACTCACCTCTTACCCCCGGTGAGCCTAGTCGTCTACCTGGATCCAATAACCCCGTTGTATACTCGATTAACCCTGGTTCTGAGAGAAAGAAGAGGAATTAGAGGGGGGAAGGTTTTGCTACGCGGCGAGTGCCTCGAGGTGCATGCTGAAGGAAGAGGCTTCGAGACTTAGCCTCTGAGGAAGTTTGCTCTGGTATTGTGCTTGTGAAGGCTTGAAGAAGAGAAAGCACCCTTGTGTGTTTACTGATGCTGTGCCTAATACTTTAAGTCGTCTGAGAGTAAGGGGCGATGTTTGATTTGATTCTAAAGGCAATGTGACCTTATTTTGAACTTAAGATGACATGGATTATTGATTGAAGTTACTGTTGAGAAATTTGAGTAATTTTAATATGAGAAATGTGCTTAATTAGAGGAATTTAAATGGTGATTTAAATCACCACTTTTTAAGTTTCTTTATTCTTTTTGTCTGTATATTCCTTGAGATACATTGCTTTATATTTGAATATCAATCTGAGCAATTTATTCATTGCATATCTTTTTATTGTGCTTAATTTACTGTGTTCATTTCTTCTAAATAGATATTAGTGTGTGAATTCCATATTTACTCTCTGCGAACAACCTCAGACTCCTGATTTCGAGTTTATAAATTTAAGTGTTTGTTGTGCATTTCGAGGAGTGTACCATGACGACCATTTCATAAATCTCCTCATTCGCCCCCCAACACCTTAGACATCACCTTCCTCTGTTAGATAGGATTTACTACCTTCCTAGATATAATTACTACTTTCTAAGTAGATTTTCAGCTTTCTAGATTAGTTAGGAGTAGATTAGTTAACTTCACTCACAAAATTGATAGTTTAGATTAGAAGTAGATTAGACTAGCTCCGATTCACCCTCTCCGATCAATTCAGATTGGACAGGTTTTTCACACCTTCATTTCGATTCTCTAATCTCCCTCTTCATCTCATTATTCATGTTCACTCGATCCCTCATTGTTTTAATCCACAATTCACTTCATCCATCAGAGTTGAATTGGATCCGAAGTTCATCAACCTCTAGATCCAATTCACACTCAACACCACCTGGGGGTCTCTCCATCCATTTCATATGTTCACAAGGACTCCTAATCCAATTTTGATGGAACCGATTCACTCGATTCTTTCATATTTGGATTTCACGCTCAATTACAAGATTTGGGGTCAATTTGGTTTTAAATGGATTTAATTGAGCAATTTGAGTTTTCATTCACTAAGTTGGGTTCATTGAGATGATTCTAAGCTGCTTTGATTTGATTTTCTTTCTCAGATGAGCTTTTACCTAATTTAAACGTTGCATATTGATTTTTGGGTAGTAAGGACCAAAGAAAATTCGATGCACGGATTTGAGGTCCTTACAATAACCTAATGGATTTTAGATGATCGCAACACTTCCCTGAACACCAATTAATAGTGTATAGGGTGGTGAGATGATCAAATCATCTATAGTGACATTAGATTGAAGTCCTACCTAGGTGATATTTGGATTTAAATCAAAAGGTTTTCAATGTGTTATTCAGAAGTTTATTTAAGTTTGAGAGATTTATATGAAGGTCCGGGATGCTATTGCAGTGGATCTAATGTCTAGTTTAATCCAATCCCCTTTTGCTATCCATGGTGAAGAGGAAGGGATTGAGCTAAGGTTTGAAGGGTTCCTTGATGTGTGATTTTATTTTGGGTGATTATTAGACCTTTTGAGGAACTTGTAAGATGAATTAAAGTGGAGTTTTACAGAGGTAATCCACTAATCTGGATGTTTTTAGTAGCAGCATTAGCTGTTGCTATTCTTCTCTGATCTAAAGGGCTTTATGGGCTATGACCTAGATTCTGAGATTTTGGGATAAGATGTTTTGTTGGGATTGATTGAACCTAGATCTAGTTTTCCAAATCTAGAAATAGCATTGGTTCCTTAAGCTCTTATCAATCCTTGTTGAACTGATCTGAGCTGATGATTGCAGCAACTGTTACAGTAGCAATGGCTGCTGATACATTAATAGCATCAGCAGCTAGGAATTTTAAATCAAGATCGGCAGCTACATCACTCTCTGTATGGTTGGATTGGAACTAGGAATTGAGAGTCTGATGAGCTTCCGTTGCTATTACTATTAGAACTTCATTAACAAGCATTCATGTACAAGTTGGTCTTCAATATGATATGAAATACTTGTAATCTTTGTCTTAATTTACTATTAGCAGCATGTACATATGATTAATCCGTCCAAACTGAGATTTCATTGAAATTAGGAGATCAAATCATGTCTTATGGTTCAAGCATGTGATATGTGTTATGATGTACATGCTTAGATACTTAGAATGCTGTTACATCCATGAGAAATGAATTTCATGGCCTTAGGTTCTTAGTTCAACATTCGCTTTAGGCCTCTTTTGTGTTAAATTTGTAAATAAATAAAAATTTTAAAAAAATAAAATAAATATGTCAGGAGTAAGATTAGGTTGTTATTTAACTGTATGTAAAATTTTAAAGTATTCTGAATCCTCTAAATGATAGAATATATCAAGAGACGGTTTAGTCTGCTCTGAAATTGAATAAAAGAACTTAATATGAAAATCACAAAAAGAAATTCTTCTTCCCTCATCCCACCTCTCTCTCTTCCCTTACCTCTATAATATACAAAAATACCATAAAAACTTGAAAATACTCAAAAATACCATGTACATAATATTTATATTTGTAAATATCAATAAATTAATGAGTTATATGTAAATATTGTGCTATATGTAACTAATATACATAAATAACTTATGATTGTATTCTATATATTTAAATAAGTAATCAGGTTGAGTTACTATATATATAACTTTATTATATAATTATATATTAATTTATATTAGATTAAATGTATTTATACTAGGGTAATTATAAATAAATATGTAAACTTGTATATTAGTATCTATTACTATAATTACATATTTAAGTAATTATTATATACTATATGATACATGTATAATTATTTATTTATGTATTTATTGTAGGTAATTAAGTTAATTAGGTAAATTATTAAGTTAAAATAAAATAAATTAATAAATTAAGTTATTACTGAAGTAACTTATACTATACACTTATATATATTAATTTTAAATATTTTCAACCTATTTACAATATATTTATACCATATAATATTATTTATAACTAAATTATATGTATATCTAATAAAAATGTGTATATAAATGTATATAGATTAAATTAAATGTCCTAAAATAAAATAAAAATATATAATAAATACCTTAATATGTTAATTAAATAATTACAAGGTCAATTGCATCATTAATATATTAATTTATACTTTAATTAAGTAATTAAAGCCTAAATTCATGTATACACAGCACTAACTTTAAGTATTTGTAAATATAATTAAATAAGTTACTTTTATAAATTAACTATATAATTATGTAGTCCTATATAAGGACTTTCCAAAAATATAATTTATTTTAAAATTGAACTTAATTAGGGTACTTAATTTGAGGCCAAAAATCGACCTTAGATCACGTTGCACATGCTCAATTGAGCACTGTGTATAGTCCCACCTCATGTAGCAGTGACCTACCTCAACTGTATAAGACGAATCATCTTTGAAGGCTTCTTAGTCGTCAGCGCTCAATGCGAAATTAAACCCATTGCTCTCCCCTCTCTCTGAGCATATTCTGGTAGGTTGGGAACCCAATGTGCACAATGTTGGGCTTGCTATGGGCCCGATTTGCACTCAATTGAAAATGCACTAAAAAACACAAATAATAAATTAAGGCTTAAGCTTAATAGTGATCTGGTCCCACCTCATTAAAGTGTTATGTATCCCACGAAAAGCCTTTGACCTGCCCATTAAGGACTTTTTGTTAAGTTAAATCTTTAGTGTAAAAATGGCTAATTGTTGATAGCCTTAGAGTTTAGTGAAGTGTGAGTGTTGTGCTTCATTGTGAGTGTATATGTATGTATATAAGTATATATGCATAATAATATATATGTATAGGGTATACATGTAAATAATAAATATATATGTACGTATGTATGGTATATATATGCATAAATAGAGTAAGTATACACATGTTTGAGCCTTATGTATATGGACATTTGTGTTAAGGCTCTAGTGACAATTAGATCCATCACTATAGGTGTATATATATGTTAATAAATATAGTTCTTTTGCCTGATATTTTGTATATATGTTTTATAATGCTATAGCAACACCTATATACATTACTGTATATGCATCATATGTTATTAAAGTTATTAGTATATGTTAGTATATTTAGTGTAGTATATATTAATAGTTATTTTTATACCTATACTTAGGTATTTAGGATAGTTGTATATAACTAACATAAAGTAGTCTTAGTTTTTGATGCATGTTTAGTTGTAAATATATTTAAGGCATTGTAGTTAAAATTAATTAATTCTTTTTATACATAATTAACTAATTCATTCATTCTTCGATTTATTGATTCATTTTGTATATATAATTGACATTTTTGAAATAAAAGAGCATTTTTTGAATATATAGAGTGATGTATATCAATAACTGTCTCCCAGTGAATAACTTAGAATAAACCAGTAAAAATTATGTAAATAAATAAAATGACACGACATCTATTTGCATTGTGACACTACAACAACGACATAATTAAAAACATGTTTTTATGCAACACGAATTGTCATCGATCAGCGACAACAGTACGTGAAGAAGAGAAGGAAAGGTAAGCAAGGGAATCTCCTTTAGCACTTGCGAAAAGAAGAGAGCTCCTCTGTCAGCCCCACATTAAAGTAAAAAGCCCATGTCATTTTAGGTTCCCATCTTCTTGAAGTTCTTGGAGAAGAATGGTTTGCATATCCAATTTAAGAGGGAATTTGCATGATCAGACCTTTGTTCTATGTTGAGAAGCAAGCAAGGGGTTTGATTGGGGTCTCCATTAATTGTGTCTGTGTTCTATATGAAATGACCCTTAACAAGGGTCCCTGCAAGTTTCTCGGACTTTCGGGGTGTTTACCAAAATCCTAACACCCCTAGATCTTATTCTGTGGACTCCTTGTGGAAGAACAATTTCGTGGGGGGATCAAATCGATAATTTTTCCTACCTAAAACCCTACCCAACCCCACCATAAAAACCCCCTCGTAAACCCCACTTTCCCCCCTACACTCTCACCTCGGGTGACATGCCCTATTCTTCTTCCTCTTCCACCTCCAACGAGAGAGAGAGAGGTGAGAGGGAGAGGAGCTACGTGAGGGTAAGGGAGCTCGCGACCACTTCGGCTATGCACGGGCGCTGAGGCAGGGCCGTAGCTACAGGCGACAAAGTGGTAGCATGAGGCGGTGCGGCAACTGCATGAGGTGACGCTGCGAGGTGCTACTGTGCGAGGGTGGAACAGCAGCAACTCGCCAAGCATGAGCATTGAGCAGCAGCTCGCTGCGAAGCTGGTGAGGTGGGGTGGAGCTCCAATCGCGGGTGTGCTCCGAGGGCGCTACACAAAGCTGAGGTCGTGTGGCACGAAGTCGAGGTCACACTGCAGACGGCTCTGCGTAGGAGAGGAGAAGGTCTGCTGCGCGAGAACGGGGAAGACACTCGTTTCAGATGTTCGAGTGGGGTGTCCAGAGTGGGTCTAGGATGACCGGGACATCCGTTGGACATCTGAGGAGGAGAGTTACTTCTCGCACTATTTAAGATGTCTAAGGAGTGTCCCATGTAGATTTCTTTCGGAGGGGGTGAGATGTGCGAGATATAATAAGAAATGCGGAATTAAAATATCAATCACACACAAAAGACAAACACACAAATGCACAATCGATTTTTAGGTGGAAACCCAAACCTGGGTAAAAACCACCACTTAAGCCTCTTGACTTAGGATTTCCCGATCAACCTAGTTGATCAAATCCACTATCTGAGTCACTTAAAATGAGGGTGACTCAACCTCAATACAACCACACTACTTTATACAAGGGTAGCGTATCTCAAACCCCTCCTCTTCATGAGGAGTATTTAGCCTCTCGATGGAGAAGGGAATTCGCAAAATGAATACCCAACCAAAGATAATAAAAAATATAATAGAATCCTATAGAGCCACAAAGTATATATCTTAAACTTAGCTTCTATAGGCAAAAGAGACTTCCCTTAGATGGAAGTACGTAGGCGTGATCTCGGTAGAGTAACAACGCTCTCGGATTTGTTGAATGAGACTTGGAGAGCAAGATCACTTCTCTTCTTGATGATTTATTATCTATGACACAAAATGATGTGCCAGGCAACGATACTCCCTTATTTATAGAAGGCCTAGGAAGGTTTAGGAAGGCTGTGAAAGCCTTAGGTAGCTATTGGGAATTATCCTAAGGTAAATCAAGCTGCAATCAAAATCATTAATGATTCTGACAAGGTTATTAGACGTTTGGGTATAATATCAGACATCTAGAAATCACTTATAAGATGTCTAATTCTAGATGAGTTTCCTTCCTGACTTGAGTCAGACCTAAACAGGGTTCTAGATGAGTCAAACGATAGGATGGATGCCTGACACTATGCCTAGATGTCTGGAAACCTAGATAACTGCGGGAATGGATTTCTCGAGGCACAAACGGCTATAAATCTCTTGGAAAGAGATTTGAGCTTAATCTAGGGCAAACGTCTACATATTAGACGTCTGAGGTCCTTTATGGATGTTTGATAGAAGATCAAGGGTTATTCAACAATCAAATTTCTAAGCCAACGTTCCACTAATTGGACCTCTGGCAAGGTCATCAAACATCTGCTAAGACGTCTGGACTAAGGGATGGTCGTCTGAAATCAACAGACAGAAGGCACTAAGTCTAGCCCTAAATGTTTGGACGTCCGATACAACATTCAGACGTTTTAAAGTCCAAGATCAGATATTTGATTTTCATATTGGACGTCTGATCAGGCTATTTGAAGCCTATCTTGGATTTCTAAGTTCTCTATAAATAGTCTAAATATCTTAAGGTTGTGCAGGTGTTCTTAGGACTACTGATAGGTAACTTTGAGGCTCTTTAACAATTGATCTAAGAAATAAAAGATAAAGAATAACATAAATAGATTACATGAATAGAATAATCTTCTATCCTATTTTTCATCTCCTTTCTTCAAGCACTCGCTCCATGTGAAGCTTCTCCTCCTCCAACGAGCTCCTCCAATCCACCATGGATGCAATTTCTTCATACTTGTATCCATTTGTAATTGACCTGAAATATTGGACTCAAAGGCAAATGTTAAATGACAAGTGTTTTGTTATCATCAAAATAAATGATCATAGTATCCTTGCACCAACATCTCAGATGTCTGATACGAGTGTCAGGTGCTTCCTAAAGTAGGCGGGTGGTCGGTTTGGTCTGATTGAATCGACTCGACCCGGTTCAAGCGAACAAGGAAGGGTTTTTAGGTCGATTTAGGGCCCAAACGAGGTCGGAATCGCGCAAACAAGGTATCATTGGAAAACTCTTGGAATTTCCTACCTTTTGGAATCATTTGTACACTGTTTTGAACTATTTTAGCATACTGAAATGTTGGTTAACATGTTTAGTGCTCCGTTTGACCATTGAAATGGTGTAGGCCCTAAGTCCCTGGTACGTGCGAGACCTACGAAGGCATCGAGATCAATAGCTTGTGCCCCCATATTTCCCGAACCCCTAGGTAGAGTGGTTCTCCTTGTATCGACGTAGTTAGTCCATTTTAAATACATGTTAACATTAGCTACTTAGCATAATACTACGTTCTTATATATGCATGTCATGAATGGAAATGAAAATTGCCTTGTCTTATAGACTTACGCATACACGTGTATGTCCTAGCAACTAGTATATAAGAATCATACTTGTCATACATATGAGAAGTGGTAAATTTTTGTTATGAATAATGAAAACCCTAATAGTTAAGATCAAGGTTTTTACCTAGTGCACTTAACTATCTACATACATGTTTGAAATTGGAATAAGAAAGGAAATGCATACTATTCGCTGATGATCGAAAAGGAATTCGAGGAGTAATAAATGAACCTTAGAGAGAATTGGAAGAATAACTTACCTGTCATGGTATGAAACTTTGAGAGTGATGGGTTGTTTTCACCTAGTGTAAGGCACAACTGTTGTTTAGGCTCTAGTATGGGGGTGACCTGGCCCTCGTGTACGCACGTACCGATGAGAGCTATTCACCCCTTGTGTAGAGAGAGAGAGAGCTAGCATTTCTTTGGGTTGGGACCCAAGATAGGAATGACCTCCCTACACTGACTCTTATTAGGCCCATTGAGTCAACCGAAATAGTCGGGCGAGGGTACGCAGATTAGTGAGGGGCACGGTCCCTGTTCTATTCTGTGTTGTACGACTTAGAGCATATCCGTTAGCGAAAAGGACTAACCGTGTGCCAGTGTGGGGTAGCTTCCTGTGCGTCTATCACGTGTGTCGTAGTCACCACTACATCGTGACTATGATCTTGGGGTGGTAGACTGGGTGTAAGACAAACGTGGTGTGTTCTTTCGGCCAAAAGAGTACCATGTGCATGTTCTGTATTGCAGGAAAAATCGTACTAAGATCGTTCCATTAGGAAACATGTGAACCAAGAGATAACGAAAACCCTTGTTAGAATATTCGAAACACTAAATAACTAGAACTTAAAAATAGAAACAACATATGAAAATGTGTGAAATGATTACAATTGCCTGAATTATTTACTGCTTTTAAATTAAATTGCATTAGTTGATTTGTATGCTTGCCACTCTACTTAGCTTTTTGCTAACGATTGTAAAGAGTGTTGGGCCCAATCGAGCCCAGCCTTAGTGGGTTTTCTTTTATGTCCTGCCATAGCGTGACTTTTCCTTTTGTTGTCGTGAGTATCCATGCCTTAGATTTGTAGTTATGTTTCTGTCTTTTCATTGTGACTATAATGGCTATGTTGAGACTTTGTTACTCTCCTGTGACGCTGTTTATGTTATAGCCTACCATTTAGCGTTCTGTCTTTTAATTAATGTTCTAGCTATGTTGCATGGGTGGAACGATTTACTTTTTAGTATATTTCTCGATAGACGACTGGATCTTAGGTTAATCGAGGCGATCTGACCTGGGTTCCATGTAGAGTCGAATTTGGATCGTAACACTATAGGATTTGGGTAGCTACAGCAAGGGAGCTGCAGCTTGGAGAAGCAGAAGAAGCGGAGCATAGCAACAACTGTAACTACTTTTAACTTGAGGTAAGGTGTATATCTTCTCTTTGCACATGTGTAGGTTATGCACGGTAGTAATTCAATTCTCAATATAGTTAATTAAGGTTATTAGACTTAATTAATTGCATAAAGAATGGACTTAGGTTAACTTGATTTGTTAAATTGTTGTCATTGATTGTAATATAGGGTCAAACTAACCTAACATTTAAGATTTTAATTCATTTAACTGGTTGAGTCCAGATCCTTCACTGAAAGGTATAAATGTAATTTAGTTCACCATTTTTTTATTATAATGCATAATTAACTAATAAATTGATTAATTAAATCTATAATTAAATAATATGTTAAACACATGAACAATTGCACATGAAATTGAACAATTAAAACTTGCAACTATTCCATTAATAAAAGAAAAGTACATGAATAATTTTACATTGAATAGCATAAAAAGAAACATTACAACTATTACAAGTGTTTACAAAATATAAGGCACAAAAGAATTACAATGAAAAATAATGCATTCATTACAATAGAGCTCAAACTCTAATCAATCTTAATTATTTATTTCACTTTAGCCTTCAATCTTCTCTTTCAGCCGTTACTTTGAATATTTAGATGTCTTGATCTCAATTCTCTCTCTCAGCTCTTAATCTTTCCCTCTTCTCCTCTCTTTAATTCACTGTGCACACCTCTCCACACTTAGTCATTTTTAAGCCCTTAATCTCATTTTTAACACTTAACTAAAAATTTGATTAATGGGTAGACTGAGCCCATTTCGAGGATACACAGTTCACATGGACCGGATCAACCCTACTCAAGGTCCAGTCCTAGTTCAATTAATGGTGGATTTTAGTTATTTTGCACAGTCATGGGCCCAGTCAGGCCCACAAAATGCTCAAGCCCACCCAGGCCCATGCGCGCACACACGCACACGCGCTCAAAGGATAAGTTGTGCCTTGTGCTGACGATCAAAGCATCTCAGCGCAAGAATCAATTTATACATGCGCGGATGCTCCTTCACTTTCGATGTGGGATCATTCTTAGCCAGTTCCTCCTTCGCACAGCACTTGCCAACAAGAACTTCAAATAGGGATTCTGGCCGACTCATTGGACCAAATCGAGCAAGTAATAGCTTGATCGATAGCTATAAGACTCCTATACACAATTTTAACGCCAATTTTGACAATGGATCAAAATTGATCCAAAGATTCAGGGTTTGAATATGGCTATATCGCCATGGCTTGGAACAAGCTCAGAAATAGAGTTAAAGGTCAATTGACCTTCAGAAGTGTTTGCTCTCTTAATTGAGAGTCTAAAAGGATTTAAGAATGCATTCTGCAGCTAAAGGGAGAGAGATGAGAGTCAGAGAAAGCTCAGAAGCTCCAGAAGCTTCAAAACTTCAATTCTCAAGGTCTAAAACTCTGATTACAGAGTCAAATCAATTTAATAGATAAAAGAAATCCTCATCTAATGATCCAGATCAAATTAAGATGTCAAATGGAACCAATCTGAGCAAAATTTGAAGCAAAATCTCAACGAAAAGGCTCTGAAAAGCTTTGGATTCCAGTTTGAACCAAAATTGACCAGATCTTGAATTCTCTAGCAAATCTCAATGAAACATGATCAAACCTATTCTAAATGATTTTAAATCAAACCAGAAACTCAAATAATCCATTAAATATGAGATTCAAATATTTAAACCTAGAATTAGATTTAGGTTTGACTTATGAAACTCAAAGTTTGACTTTCTAAATTAATCCAATTTCAATCAAATTAAAGGTCTAATTAGACTCAAATCGACTTAAGGAATCTACCCAGCACCTTAAAATCACGTTTTGAACACTCCAATGGTGCTTACAGGCTTTGCTGCCTGAGCTCAAATAGTAGTTTGTTTTTCAGATCAATCCAATGTTTCCCAATCCTAAATGTAAGCTTAGGTCGGTTCTCTAGAATATACTCGTTCTTCATAAGCTAATTCTAAAGTCTAAACACTAATTGTCGTGTCTCTCCAATTACGCCAGAGTTGGAGAAGACAACACTTAATCCAAGCATCCAATCAACAAAACTCAAGTCCAATGGGTGAAATCTGATCTTCTCATCATAAAGCTATCTGGAGCTTTACATGAAGTTTCAAAGGCTAAGTCTCATAATTAAGTTCATCGGAGCTCGCCGAAGCTCCGGTGAAGGTTGGAATCAAGTGGCATAGATCAAATCTCCATTAAACTCATCAAGAAAAGTCTTAGAAGGTTCCCGAGGTTGCAAGGAACTTTAAGAACGAGTCGATTAAGTCAATTATCAATTAGATTCAATGATTTATCAAGAAAACCATAAAAGGAACCTCTTGAATTCTCATGAACTCAAGAAGTTATTTCCCACTCAATTGAGTGAGGGGAAACACTTAGGAAGATAGGACAATGGTGTGTGTGTGATTAATTAGGTGGAGAACTCCTTTGAACTTGCCATTGATAGCGAGCTCAAAGGTTGATAAGGGATTTGGGTGTTTTGTATGTAGGTGATAATAGGGCTAATTAAAAGTGAGATCGGAGCCCTAAAGTGATGATTAGGAGGTGGAGAGCTCTAATTGGGTGTGGATTAAGCTCAGATCCCTCCACCATGGACAGCGGAGGTGATCTGGTGCAAGTGGAGTGATTTAGGCGTGTTAGGTGATCCATTGAAGAGGAAAGAAGTGGAGAATGACCGTGAGAGGATAGGGAATGTGAATAAGTGATTCAAGAGATGAAGGAAGGCTTGGAGAGTCGGAATTGGCTTGCCAGAGTTGTAGAAGATGACATGAAAACTTCCTAAACACTAGACTAACTATCTAATTAACTACTCTAATAACTAAGCTAGATACGAATTATCTGGACATAGGAGATGAGGAAAACTCCATTAAAAGTGCTTAACGGAGGAAGAACTCCGACGAAGTTGGAGCAAACTCCGACGAGGTCTAAAGCAAAGTAGAAAGGAAGATGGGGCGTACAGAAGCCTTGTCACGACTTCTAAGAAGAAGATTAGTTGAGAAGAGTCGAGCTCCTCCGGTGGAAGTGCTCCGAAGAAGGGGAATAGGTTGTCGGAAAGAAGAATAGCCTATTGTATGACCACGGTAGGGGGAAGGGGGTAGGGGGTTGCTAACCGGGAATCGGAAGTCCTATGGGATATTTATAGGTGACGGCGAGGGTCAGGAAGGCTATATCGGGACGGAATAGCGTCTAGGTTCGTCTTAGTCACCGACATCGTCTCCGACGCCAGTGAGCTTAAACTCTTAATCTAAATAGGATTTCTTAATGATCCGGTCCATCGGATGTGGAGAAAAAGGTGAGCTAATCAAAGGCGACAATTGTGATGAAGTTTAAATGCAGGATAAGCGGTAATCGGAGGATGTGATCACCATACATCGTCGACCGTCCACGGCGGAAGAAGAGAGGTTGAAGAAGATGTACACAGGGTTATAAATGTCATAAAAGGATTAGATTGAAAGTAAAAAGGACTCACTTGAAATAGAAGTTAGGGACCTAAACGTAAATAATGAGTTTCAAGGCTTATTTTAATTTATTTATTTGTCAAATTTTTATATATGATCATAAATTAGGTAAATATTGTATTTATGCCTTGAAATTACATTTTTTCCCTTCTTAGCTATATTTATTTAAATGATATAATTAAATAGGTTAATTAAGTACTTAGGTCTTAAAATTAATTAAGTTTAATAAAATACTTTTTATTTAGCCAATTATTATTATTTTGAGTCCTAGTTATTAATTAAATTATTATTAAGATTAATTATTATTTAATTTTATGTTTTTAACCTATTTTTCAAGTCCTTGGTATTTTAACCCCTATAATATAATTAACCCTGTATTTAATGTATTCTTAGTTAATTAGTTGGGGAAAATATCTAATTAGTGATAATTAGGAGCCATGATGAGTCTCTCATCACATGTTAGGTAAGATGTTCAGTAGAGTTATGTTTCCGCTCCCTTTAAAAGACTTGGGTGGTGGGGTGCAAGGAGCCCCCAAGGATCCCTTTGCATGTCCTAGGGTTAGGGAATGTAATGCACATATGGAACGATTCTCTTGATTAATGGGTGATAAGGGTAGCTAAGAAGGCTCCCAATGGTGATTACATGGTTTCCCTAAGTTCCTAAGAGGTTGGGAATCGAATGGAGTTGTGTGCAGACTGACAGTGTGCACAAACAACTTTATGAGATCACGAATTTTATCATCAGACATTTGATGAAGGGTCATCGAACGTATAATGATAAAATCAAATGTCTGCTGGAGGGGAATTTTTCTCCAGGGTCGCACTAATTACAATTTCGGTTATCTGACACTATGCTAAGACACTCAATTCTATAATAAGGGTCATTTGATTACTAGATCAAACAAACCCTATAGTGAGTACACTTTTGGTTTGAAGTTGTGCCATCAAAAGTCTGACACAATGATCAGATGTCTAGAAGGGTCTTCAGACATCCAGACATGACCCTAGATGTCTGATGACAAGGGTATTTGGGTCATTTTATAAAATGGCTAGGGTGGTGTCTGAAGGATACGACAAATGCCTTATTTCACAAGATCTGATGTTTGATCAGACGACCAGATGTCTAATCACAGTGCTTGGATGTTTGATGGTCGAGCAGAATCCAAGAGCCAAGGGTCAAGAAAGGTGACCCTAATGTTGCACAGGTTGTCGTGTGATTTCTAGTGTTAGGTGTCTGATGGACCAATATCAGACGTCTGCCCAGAAAGGTATACATGTAATGAACCAAGTCAGACGTTTGACAAGAAGAACATACGTTTGATGTTGTAATATCAAAATGGTGCTGATTCCAATTGTAAGTCTATCATATGGGAAGTTGTGAGACACCACTAAGGACTCAATGACAAGTACTTAGAGAAGCAATCCCACAGGAACGTTTGATGGTATCTCTATCAGGAGCCATCAGACAAATGCACAAGATCATCAACCCAAACAAATTTTCCTCAAGAAGGGGGGAAAACACGGGGACTACTTATGAGATCAACATATGTCAGAAAATAAGGGGTTGGACCCTGTGAATCAGGGTAGGGTAGCCAATGAGTGTGACAACCGTGGCCAACTCCTCTAGGGTGAAAGGTGCCTCAATCAAGCTCAAGTGGGCCACTAAGGATGTTACCTAGTAATGCTCTATCAAGCTGGTGAGGTCACCAAGGGCTGGGGGAGATAGGCGAGCGCATGTTAAAAGCTCAATTTTTGCTTGTGAAATATCCACGATCTCTTTCTAGGTACATGATCCACTTTGCCATAATATTGAATCTGAAATTGCTCTTTAGCTATGTTAATTCCCCTCCTTGGTAGTGGTTGTTTGGATAAGCAAAATGTAAGCTATTTTCTAGTTTTATTGATAATGTGATAAGTGAACCAATGGATGGAATGTGGAAAACTACCAAGCTATGAAACTATGTTTGATGGGCATGTTAGAAACAAAATAAGGGAATCTTGAACCCTAAGGAACACTAGATGGAGAGCATGGAACAAGTTAAAGAACTATCTTGAACCCTAAGGAAAGCGAGAAATGTGAAATCAAAATCGGGAATATGGATGAAACTTGAAACCCTTAGGGTCCATTTGTTTAGGGGAATAAAATAAGGTCTTACATGTTTAGGTTGAGAAAACTCGAAAGAAAGTTGTACCGGAATAGGCCTACTTATGCTAGCATAAAGTTATTTCGGGGGGCTCCTAAAATAATTGTATTTCGCTTCCCTCTTCCTCCAAATGTGAAATACCAACCCTTCATTCCTCCTCATGGCCTCAAACATCAAAAGGGACTTATTCCTCCACTTATTCCACAAAATGCTAATTCCATGTGCAATTCCTCAAAATCTCATTCATCGAATCAAACGTGCCCTTAGTTAAATCAGAAACACATGATGCACTTGCTAAAATGGGAAAAGAGGGTGACATACTCGTGTTTAGATACTCACGTATGTAGGGATGCGTTGGCCCTCGGGTACACGAGTACTGAGGAGAGCTAACCATCGCGTGGTGTAGAGAGGGAGAGTCGACCTCTTCAAATTTGAGACCTGGGAGAGAGTTGGCCTTTTTGTAGAAATTCTTAGCTGAGTTGAAATGACCTTGGGGACTATCGCGAAATTTTTGGGTTCCCTGGGGTGGTCTCTACAAATTTTCACAATTAAAATGAGTACCTAAGGGTCTTTTTGCAAATTTTAGACTTTAGGGGTTATATTGCAATTTTTGTGCATTATTTTCAGCATCTTTTAGTCCCAGGGAGTTTTCCTAAACTCTAGGGGGGTTTCTATAATTTCTTCATGTCAATTATAGTAACTATTTGTCCCAAGGAGTTTTTTTTTCTAAACTTCGAGGAGTTTTCCATAAATTCTGCACCCTTGAACATCCACGTAGGGGCCTTCGCGAGTGTTTTCCCATCCTGGAGGGGCAAGGCGCAAATTTATGTCCCTACGTTTTGTCCCGAGGGTCCCATAAGAAAAGGTCAAATTTGTGGGGTTCTCTTTCGCAATTTCTACGGCCCCACGCAAACCCTAGCACCACCCTCTATAAAACCCACCTCGTGCTCCCTTGATACTGGGCCCTCCTCGATTTTTACACCTCAAGCGGCATGTGGTGTCTCAGGCGGTGCACGACTAACCACTACTAAGAGAGGAGAGAGAGAGGGAGAGAGCCTCACACTTTCGTATGCTTACACGCTCACGAGGATCGTTCCCCGTGAGGTGCTAAGCGACGCACGAAGAGGGGCACGGAGCTCGAGCCTCGTACGCGCGAGGGATGTGGTGAGTGTGGCGATCGAGGGAAGCAACGGTAGGCATGTGCAGCGAGCGACACATGGCAGGCGCGAGGGCAGTGGGCAGCACGTTGTGCAAGAGGTTGCATGCAGCGCGAGGCAACGACAGCGTGCAACCACAAGGAGAGGGCACGCACACAGAGGTCGAAGGTGCGGTTTGCAAGGCATGTGTGGCACGTAAGGCAGGCACGCGTGTGCTCCATGTGGTAGTGCGAGCCAGCTGGTTCACTTGAACCAATCTAGCCTAAGTGGAAGTGAACCAAGGAGCGTTTTTGGATCGGTTCAAGGTCCAAATGACCTTCTATGTTTTGGCACCACTGTTAGCACTATTAATTGACGGAGAGATTTTTCACTTAATTAAGGAGATAACAATAATATTAATACGTTGTCATAGTTCGTGTGATGAAAAATCTCTCAATCAAAATAAATTAATAAGATTAACGAGGGATTAGGTCATATCCACAGGGAGATACACCTAGTAAACTCACAAGTATTTTTCATTCACTTTCAGAAAATATTCAATCACATTCTCCTTCACAGAATATTCAATTACAATCTCTTTTTATTCTTCCTCATATAAAATCAAAGAAATTAAATGGCATGCATGAAATTTCAATCTAATAGAATATATCATTAAACAAAAGAATAGGAAATGGCAATGACATTCATGGTAAAAACAAATTGATAGCAAAATAGGGGATGTGAGGGAAGCTGCCTGTGCGTGGAGGAGGGGCAACGCCTAATGGCTTGGAGCACAAGGGAGCCTCGTTGGAGCATGGTCGTTGTCTTGGTGGTGACATCGAGGCATGAGATAGCTGGACGTGGAGGGACTGTAAGAGGGAAGGCACCAGCGTTGGTTGCTGCTGTCGATGGAGTGGCAACGACCAACGATCGTGGTTGTCGAGGGTGTCACGGTGGAGGTTGGCCAGACGTGCATGAGGTCGGCGTCGAGGATGGCATCTGGCAATGGTGGCTATGAGGGGCTACGATGGTGAGGTGTTGGGTTCTTCTTCATGCACCAAGACGGTGGATGGGTTGAAGAAAAAGCTTAGTCATGGATGAAGGCATGGGCTTTGGGTTTTGAGAGGGGTTGGCGGCGGCGGTGGTGGTCTACAGCAAGGGGAATAGTTGGTGGTGGTGGGTTCTTCTCCATGGTGGAAGGGAGGAACAGGGAAGGAGAGTGGAAGATTGAGGAGATGAAGGAGACAAAGAAGAAGAAAGGGAAGGGGATGTGGTCGGTGACGAAGGTTTGCGGTGGAGTGGTGGTCTGGATGGTGAAGGTGGTGATGGGTCTTAGTTCATGGGCTTGGGAAATAGAGGAGGGCGAGGATGGTGGCGCTTGTGCTGTCACCACGAGCACTTGCGATGGTGTGGGTCACTTCAAGCCATGATGCATGCCATATTCATGGTGTAAGCAGGTTACACAGTGACAAGAGTCCCCATAGGGGGTGGGTGAGGATCCCCATCAAAGGAGAAGACCCCTTCATTTTAAAGTCTTCGTGAATTTGTTTCTCCTCTCCCCTTCTTACGACTGCAGTTAAGCTACCCCCAAAAATAGCCATGACCCCATCTTTCCCTCTCTGTCGATGGTTATTCCTTATATTCCACATAAAAGATAATTATTTATAAAATATATGACCACTATTTATTCACAATCTAAATCATGCACAATAAATACATGTAACATAAATTAACCCATCTACATTTATTAAATAATAAGATGCTTATGTTAAGAATTATAAACAATCGAAACTATTATTTTTAAGCCTAATAATAATCCAATAAAATGATTTATCATTAATGCATTTTTAGGGTACTGAAAAATGAGAACACCTAGTGACCCAATTTTGAATCCATGGTGCTTGGGAACCACGCTTAGAAAGGACACGCACCTCGAGCGAGGCTGTCCAACAACGGTAGGAGGCTTAGGTAGATCACGGTGCACCCAATTTTCTTGATTAACCCAACCCGGTCCCGACTCCCTACTGAAACCCGAAAACGGCTCGCTTCGACTAACCTCAAAATCAAATTGTCCAATGATAAACAAATCAAATGCAAGGATAAGCATTTCCACAATCACACATGTCATGTAACTAAGCAAAATAATTAGAAGTCAACAATGAAAAATAGGAAAAGAGTTCAACAGAAGTGATATGCCACAGGCGAGAATAAAAGTACAGTTCACTAGCTAGCCATCACAACCAACAAAAGAGTAACCTCAACAGGTTTCAACATAAACCAAAATACTCACCAACAACAGAAAAATCTTGGAAACGGAAAAGGAGTAAGTACAACTACTGTTGGGCTCGACTAAGCCTATCAACCTCTGCAGCCGGTGGTGCTGGCTGCTCAACTCCCAGATCTGAACAAGTTACATATATCGATGGTCAGCTAATGCTAAGTATAGTGGTGTATATGAGATTTTAAATGCAATTAAACATAAAGAGAAAAACAACTAACTAATCATATAATTTCCAGTTATGTATTATTATCTGTTTTCGTTTAAAAAAATCTGTGTTTCTGATTCGGTTATTCTAGTAACGGTCCATAATATTTCTTAATCCATTTATTCCCTAAGGAAACAATTTTGATACAGTTTTCCCATGATGCAGGATGTGCACGTGGCACTCTCCTAGCCAGGAAAGCACCCCGAGTAGTCCTCTACCCGGTCTACCACCCCAGGGTCATGGCCGCAACGTACCAGTGACTACGCACGTGCGATAAGCGCATGGGTAGCTACCCCGTACTAGCACACGGTTAGTCGTTTCCGCTAACGGGTATGCCCAAATGTACAGCATAGAACAGAGCAGGGGCCACATTCCTCGACAGTCTGCGTACCTTCGCCCGACCATCCTGGTTTGCTAAGTGGACCTAATAAGAATCGGTGCAGGGTGGCCATTCCTAACCCCGGGTCCCAACCCAAGAGGCAGCTAGCTTTCCCCTACACTAAGGTGACAATAGCTATCCTCGGTACCACGTACATGAGGGCCAGTTCACTTTCCGTACCCAAGTCTGAACAACCAACTAATGCACTCGTAGGCAACATATTCCATCATATATCCAATATTTGTTTCAGTATACTTGAGTTCCTTTCCTAATTTCTCGTAGGGTTCATGTGTCGTACTTATCTTATTTCATATACGGCATATATCTCCATTTACATTCTGGTTCTTAATCGTCTAACAGGTAGCTTGTGATATAATAAATTAAGCAAACACTACATCAATTTAATATTCAGTTGCTAGTAATAAGGACTTTATCATGTATTTCAGAGTATAGCAAGTGTGGTTCAGGTAATGTACATTCATCCTCTTTAGCCCTAGGGTTCATATCATATCCTAGGGTTCAAGCAGATATTTAACATGCACTTTACTAATTCAAACCACAGAAGTAAAGAAGACTACTCTACCAAGGTATGCAAGTGGTATGGGGCTCGAATGGTGGATCCTGACGTCTCCGTGAGTCTCGTGTACACCACAGACTGGAGACCTATATTGTTGACCAATATGTCAAATGAGTTCAAAATAGGATAGACACTATACTAATACGTAGAAAATTATGAAAGAAAACCAATGATATTTTGTTTACAAAAAATCGACTCCATTTGAGCCTTGAGCCAGCCCAAAAACACACATTTTGACCAAAATCAGACGTCTAAGAAGAGTCCCAAACGTCTTAAACAAGCGTGGGATCTCACCTTCCTTTCTGCGTCTTTTTCAGACGTCTAAAACCCTCCACTACTGTCTAAGGGTGTCTCTAGACGTCTGACACTACTCTCAGTCGTCTGGGAGAGCAATCAGACATTTAACGATGCTCCCAAACGTCCTAAAGTGCCTCGAACGCTGTGCCAACGCACCTTCCCAACGTCTCTGGCACCTTGGCATTCTGTGTGCTTTCCAGACGTCCGGAGTCCATCCCAAACGTTGCAGACGTCTGGATCTGCAGAAATAAATGCCGCAAAACTTCCTCGCGAGCTTCCTTCTCGCTTCAGGAGCTGCAATAGCTCCTGCACGGTCTCGCCCTCTCCTCCTACTCCCCACTCTCCCTTTCCTTCTCCCTCACTCGGCTGCTCTAGTGGAGAGCAAATGGAGGAGGAGGGGGGGGTTTTATGGATGGTAAGGGATGGGGAGAGGTATGGTGGCGTGGGGATGGGGAGGTATGGTGCATGGCGAGGCATGGGATAAGGTGTAGGGGCATTAGGGGGGGGGAGGTGCATGGGGTATGGAGGGGTGTAGGGGCATGGTGGGGGTTTTTTGCATTAAACCCTCAAGGACTAACATATTCCGCATGAAACATTTTGGTGTGTAGAAATTACAATAAGGCTCCCAAAGTTCAAAAAGAAAACAAAACGACCCTTGGAAAGGGTCGTTTCAACATAACAAACTGAAAGGAAGCTTCGCCCCCGAAACTTAAGCTAAACTAAGATGCGGGAAGAAACTAATATGTGCATAACAAACTTAAAGATGATCAAAGTAAGTCAGAAGAGACGTACCCTCAAAAAGCTCCAGGTACTGATCTTGCATCGCTACCTCGGGCTCCCAAGTCGCCTCCTCGTACCACTGGCTTCTCCACAGGACCTTTACCAGTGGCACCTCCTTCCGTCTCAGACTCCTGACGGCTCTGTCTAGTATCTGAACTGGCCTATCAGGGTAGGTCAAGTCGTCTCCCACATCAATGCTCTTGTAGCTCAAAATGTGGTTGGGATCGATGATATACCTCTTGAGGTTGGACACATGGAACACATTGTGCACTCTAGAGAGCTGGGGAGAAAGGGCAAGCAGGTAAGCAATGGGTCCAACCCGCTCTAAGACCTCAAAAGGTCTTACGAACCTCGGCATGAGCTTCCCCAAAACGCTGCAAGTCCTTCATGGGCGAAACACGGATAAAGACGTGATCCCCAACTTCAAATTGCACCTCTTTACGCTTCCGATCAACGTAGCTCTTCTATCTACTCCTGATAGTACAGAGTCGTTTGTGGATCTGCTCTATCACCTTCTGACTCTGACGGATCAGCCTAGAACCAACCTCTCACTTGGTCCCTACCTTGACCCAACTCAAGGGAGTTGTACACTTCCTCTCGTACAAAGCCTCATAAGGTGTCATGGCAATGCTTGAGTGGTGATTATTATTGTATGCAAACTCTGCCAGATGCAAATGCTCCTCCCAAGAGCCCCTCCAGTCTAGTACACAAGCGTGTAGCAAGTTCTCAAGGGTCTGAATGGTGCGCTTCGACTGTCCGTCGGTCTAAGGGTAGTAGGCAGTGCTGAACCTCAGATGAGTCCCCAAGGCCTGCTAAAACTCCACCCAGAATTAGGAAGTGAAACGAGTGTCTCAGTCTGATATAATCTCACGAGGGACATCGTGGAGGCGCACCACATCTCTAATGTAGCGCTCTACTAGCTGTGCTGGCCCAAAGGTGACTCGGATCGGCAGAAATTGTGTCGTCTTCGTCAATCTGTCCACTATCACCTAGATTGCATTGTGTCCCCCTTGTGTGACCGGTAACCCCACTACCAGGTTTATAGTGACACTCTCCCAATTCCACTTTGGCACAGGAAGTGGTTATAGCGACCTTGCAGGCCTCTAGTGCTCAGCCTTCACCTGCTGACATACTAAACACTACTGCACAAACTCACCAACAACCCATTTCATCCCCCTCCACCAGAAGTCACGTCGCAGATCATGGTACATCTTGGTGTTCTCGGGATGTATGGTGAATCGGGACCCGTGTGCCTCAGCCAGAAGCTCCCTCAACAGCTCCTCGTCTCTAGGAACACACAAACGTCTCCTCATGCGTAGGACTTCGTCAGTAAAAGTGAAATCTCCTGGGTTCCCTGTCAATACCCTATCTCGCAGTGTTTACAAATACAGGTTAGCCATCTTTCTAGTAATGATACGGTCTATAATCTCTAGTCGTGTCTGCTTCGTCACTGTCACAGCCCTGCAGTACCCTCGCGGCTCCAGAGGTCGCCAACTGCCCAACTCCTCCATGAGTCTCTAACTCTATGCCTGTAAACTAGCCAAGTGGGTGGACACCTTCCGTCTCAAGGCATCAGCCATCACATTGGCCTTCCCTGGGTGGTAGGAGATACTACAGTCGTAGTCCTTCAGGAGCTATAGCCAACGTCTCTACCTCATATTGATCTCCTTCTGATCAAACATGTACTTAAGGGTCTTATGGTCCGTGAAGATATCAAAAGTCTCACTGTATAGGTAGTGCCTCCATGTCTTTAGCGCGAAGATAACTGCTGCCAACTCCAAGTAATGGGTGGGGTAGTTATGCTCATGGGGCTTTAGTTGCCGCGAAGCATAAGCGACAACGTAGTCCCACTGCATGAGCACACCACCCAACCCCTGCAACGAGACGACAGTGTAGACTCGCCACTGTTGTCCAGGATGGTGAGTATAGGAGCTGAAGTCAATCTCTCCTTCAGCTCATGAAAGCACAACTCACACTCGTCTTTCCAGGTGAAGGGCACATCCTTCCTGGTCAACTGAGTCATGGGACGTGTAATCTGGGAGAACCCCCTGATAAATGACCAGTAGTAGCCTGCCAGTCCTAAGAAGCTTTGTATCTCTATCACTGTACGTGGCCTCTCCCACCTAAGCACGGCCTCAACCTTAGCCGAATCGACAGCAATCCCATCTCATAAGATCACATGGCCTAAGAAGGCAACCTGTCTCAACCAGAACTCGCACTTGCTGTACTTGGCATACAGCCTGTGCTGTCTCAATGTGTCCAGTATCATGCGTAAATGTTGTTCATGCTATGACTGATCCCAGGAGTAAACCAACACGTCATCAATAAATACCACCACAAACTGGTCCAAGTACGACCTGAAGACGCGGTTCATCAGATCCATGAAAACAGCAGGGGCATTGGTCAACCCAAATGGCATGCCTAAGAACTCATAGTGTCCATACCATGTACGGAAAGCAATCTTGGAGACGTCGGTCTCCCTGATCCTTAGCTGGTGGTAACCCGATCTCAGATCTATCTTGGAGAACACCGTGGTGTCTCTCAACTGGTCAAAGAGGTCGTCAATGCGGGGCAGCGGGTACTTGTTCTTGATGGTGACCTGATTCAGCTGCCTATAGTCAACACAAAGCCGAAAGGTGACGTCCTTTTTCTTCACAAATAACACAGGGGCTCCCCATGGGGGCGCACTGGGCCTCACAAAGCCCTTTTCCAACAGATCCTGCAATTGAGACTTGAGCTCTCGCAACTCAAGTGGGGCCATCCTATACAGTGCAGTAGAGATAGGGCTGGTTCCCGATACCAGTGAGATCTCAAACTCGATCTTATGCTCAGGCGATAGTCCTGGCAGCTCCTTTGGGAAGACGTCGAGGTACTCGCAGATCACTGGAATACTCTATAAGTCTGCCACTAGTCTAGGCTCCGCTACAACATAAGTTAGGAAGCGTTTACACCCTTGGCTCAGTAGCTTCGCTGCCCGAAGCGTGGAGATGCACCTAAAACCTCCATCCACTGGCTGGCCGTGGAACTGAAAAGGAGGCAGCTCGAGTATGGAGAAGACAATTTTCCTCCCGAAATTGTCCACTAGGACGTGATAGGCAGACAACCAGTCCATCCTTAGAATCACGCTGAAATCCTCCATCTGAATCACAATCAGATTAGCAGGGAGACTGTTCCCCTCTACATTGACCTCACGGTCTATAAAAATCTCCTTTGCAACGAACGACTGTCCACCTGGGCTTCTAATCAGGAACGGATCCTCTAACAGTGTACTGTTCGGCCTCCGACTAACGGCAAAACTAATATAGACAAAGGAATGCATGGCTTCGAAATAAAAAAGCACGTAAACTAATATACCAGAAACTGTAACCATACATGCCACTATAGAACCCGAAGCTCTAGCATCTCCGTGAGTCAGGGCACTGACACACCCCTCAGCCCTAGGTGCGGAAAAGGTAGCCAGGCTCTGGGTCAGGCAAGCAGCTGGCTGGTGCCTTCCTCGCAATTGCTATCCCCCTCCTCGTGTTTGGTAACCATGGTCGCTAGATCGGCCCCCAGTACTCGGTGCTGGGAGCATTTGGTGTGCTCTGGCCCTAGATGGCCAGTCCCTCTTCATGTGGCCCGACTGACCACACTAGTAGTAGAGAGGGACACGACCTCCTCCCTCCATTTGTCCCTGCTTGTAACAGGGTGGGGGTCTAGTGCAATCAGTTGGCCCTAGTCTGGGGCCCCCAAAGGCCCCGGGTGGCCCCACAGAGCGGGATGACTCCCCCGCAGGCATCGTATGCCTCCTCTCCTGGCGGCCCTGTGAGTGCTCCAGCTGGTAGGGCCTCTTCTCTCCTCCATCAATGTCTCGCATGGTCGAGTTGGTCTCCCCATAGATCATGACCGTCTTAACCACGCGAGAAAAAGTAGGCAACTTTAGGGGCTTCACATACCCCCCGAATAGTAGGCCGAAGGCTCTCAATGAACCTCCATAGGCACTCCTCCTCTGCAGATGCAGCCATCGGGCCAAAGCATGACAGCTCCAGAAAACGCGTACGGTACACGCTAACCGTCATCGCCCACAGGCGGAGAGTGTGGAACTCCCGCCTCCTCTGGTTTTGCCAGGTCTGTGAGAAGTACTGCTCGTAGAAGAGCGCCATGAAGCGATCCCACGTCAGCTCTCCCCCTCCTGGCCTCTGACGGCCCTCCACCATTTGTGGGCTGCGCTCTCCAACTGGTAAGTGGCGAAGGCCACGCGGCATTCTGCAAGAGGGTGGAGGGTGTCAAAGATCTTTTCCATCTACTCCAGCCAATCCTCTGCCTCAGACGGGCTCTCCTCCCCTTTGAAAGAAGGGGGCTTCAGTTTCCGAAACTGGGCGAAAAGTTCGTGGTGGAGTCGCAATAGAGGAACGGATGCACCCCCTGGCAAGGAGGACCCGTGCTCAATGGTGTCTGAGGGTGGTGGGGGTGGTGGAGGATCTCCCCCTCCCCCTCCATCTCATCTAGCACTTCAGAGGCTCGATTGTCTCACAGAGGACTCTCCCTCCACGTCCTTAGGGGGAGGTGGCTGAGGAGGCTGCTAAATCTCCTCCCGCACTATATCCTGAATTAGCTGGGCAAGGTCCTGGGCCTGTATGCTTGAGAGGAGGGGTGGATCGACTACCGCTTCAAGTCCGACATGTCTTCCCCTACGACCTTGCCCACGGCCACGTCCGCGACCTTCCTTAAGAGCTCCTCGATGGGGCATCTCCTACAAGGAGATGAAAGAAAAGGAGCAGGGATTGTCAATGACACTGGGTTACGGAAAGAAATAAGACTCGGAAACGAAGATCAAGACAATATGTTGTGATGGCTATCCTAGTTACATGCACATGAGTGATTACTTCCAGACTATTTGGTTTATTCTCGGGACGACCTTGCTCTGATACCATCTTGTTATGACTCGGTTCTGGCTCCCTACTGAAACCTGGAAACGGCTTGCCTCAACTAACCCCAAGACCCAGTCATTCAATGAGAAACAAACCAAATGCAAGGATAAACATTTCCACAACCACACATGCCATGTAACCAAGCAAAATGATTAAAAGTCGGCAATGTAAAATAGGAAAACAGTTTAATAGAAGTGACATGCCACAAGCGAAAATAAAAGTACAGTTTACTAACTAGCCATCACAACCAACAAAAGCGTAACCACAACAAGTTTCAATATAAACCAAAATACTCACTAACAACAGAAAAATCTCAGAAACAGAAAAGGAGCAAGTACAACTACTGTTGAGCTTGACTGGACCCAGCACCTTCTGCAGTCGGTGGTGTTGGTTGCTCAACTTCCTGACCTGAATAAGTTACATATATCGGTGGTTAGCTAACGCTGAGTAGAGTAGTGTATATGAGATTTTAAATGCAATTAAACATAAAGAGAAAAGCAACCAACTAATCATACAATTTCCAGTTATGTATTATTATCTGTTTTCATTTAAAAAACATCTTTGTTTTTTATTCAGTTATTCTAGTAAGGGTCCACAATATTTATTAATCCACTTATTCCCTAAGGGAACAATCTTGATGCAGTTTTCCCGTGATGTAGGATGTGCACGTGGCGCTCTCCTAGCTGGGAGAGCACCCTGTCGTAGTCTTACACCCGGTCTACCACCCCGGGGTCATGGCCACGACGTAGCGATGACTACAGCACGCGCAATAAGCGCACGTGTAGCTACCCCGGGGTAGTGGCACGCAGTTAGCCGTTTCTACTAACGGATATGCCTAAACGTACAACACATAACAGAATAAAAGCTACACCCCTCAACATTTTGCGTACCCTCGCCCAGCTATCCCGATTTGCCCAGTGAGCCTAACAAGAGTTGGTGTAGGGTGGTCATTCCTAATCTCGGGTCTCAACCCAAGGAGCGGCTAGCTCCCCCTTACACTAAGGTGATAGTAACTCTCCTCGGTACCACGTACACGAGGGCCGGCTCACTTTCCGTACCCATGTCTGAAAAACCAACCAATGCACCCGTAGGTAACATATTTCATCATACATCCGATATTCATTTCAATATACTTGAGTTCCTTTCTTAATTCCCCGTAGGGTTCATGCATCGTACTCATCTTATTTCATATACGGCATATATCTCCATTTACATTCCAGTTCTTAATCGTATAACAAGCAGCTCGTGATATAATAAATTAAGTAAACACCACATCAATTTAATATTTAATTGCTAGCAATAAGGATTTTATCATGCATTTTAGAGTATAGCAAGAGTGGTTTGGATAATGTGCATTCATCTTCTTCAACCCTAGGGTTCATATCATATCCTAGGGTTCAAGCAGATATTTAAGATGCTTTTTACTAATTCAAATCACAGAAGTAGAGATGACCACTCTACCAGGGTATACGAGTGGTATGGGGGCTCGAACGGTAGATCCTAACATCTCCGCAGGTCCCGTATGCACCACGAATTGGACACCTATATTGTTGACCAATATATCAAACGAGTTCAAAATAGGATAGACATTATATTAATATATAAAGAATTCCGAAAGAAAACCAATGATACTTTGCGAAAAATCGACTCCGTTTGGGCCCTGAACCGGCCCAAACACACGCATACTAACCAAAATCAGACGTCAAGGAAGATTCCTAGACGTCTTAAACAAGCGCGGGATCTCACCTTCCTTTCTGCATCTTTTTCAGAAGTCTGAAACCCTCCACCGCCGTCTGAGGGTATCTCCAGACATCTGGCACTGCTCCCAATTGTCTGGGAAAGCAGTCGGGCATCTGACGATGCTCCCAAACGTCTTGAAGTGCCTTGAACATCGTGCCAACGTACCTTTTTAACGTCTTTGGCATCTCAGCACTCTACGTGCTTTCCAGACGTCCGGAGTCCGTCCCAGACATCTAGTGACCCCTCCAGAAGTCTCACGAATGTTGCAGACGTCTGGATTTGCGGAAATAAATGCCGTAGAACTTCCTCGCGAGCTTCCTTCTCACTTCAAGAGCTGCAGTAGCTCCTACACAGTCTTGCCTTCTCCTCCGATCTCTTGCTCCCTGTTACGACCCGGTTTCCGAATCCCTACAGGACCCAAGACGGGCTCGCCTCGACTAACTCCAAGACCTAGTCATCTAACAGGAAATAACCAAAAGTAGGAAAATAAACCACATGCAAACATGCCATATAACTAAATAGAAGAAAAAAAGCGAAGCAGTAAAGAAAGTGGAACAACTGTCTCAAAACATAGTTTATGCCACCACAATAGAAAACGGAAAGGAGCAGAAAGTAACAGGAACAATCCATTACTCACTACAACGGTAGAAAAACGAAAGAGCTAAAAGAACGACTACGGCTAGGCTCGGTAGGCCCAACACCCTCTGCAGCCGGAAACTCATGCTGCTCAACTCTTGGTTCTAAACAGGGTTACAAATAGACAGAGCCAACGAATGCTAAGTAGAGTGGTGTTTACATTATTTATGGGCAAGTAAAACAACAACAGGTTTATTTCTCATTTCTATTTATCTCATTTATGTGTTTCTGGTTCATCTATTTCTCAAAGTATCCAGGTATTTCTTGATCTTGCATGTTCCTTGTGGGAACGATCTTGATTGCAGTCTTTTCCGTAGAGTAGAAGGTACACGTGGTGCTCTCTTCGCCAGGAGAGTCCCTCGTAGTTGTCCTATACCCAGTCAACCACTCCGAGCTCACTGTCGAGACGTAGCGGTGACTACGGTACACGTGATAAGCGCATGGGTAGCTACCCTGCGCTGACACGCGGTCAGTCGTTTCCGCTAGCGGGTACGCCCAAAGTACAGCATGGAACAGTATAAGGCCTTGCTCTCTTAGAACAGGGGTCTCGTCCCTCAAAACCAAACAAAGGTCTCGCCCCTCCACAGTCTGCGTACCCTCGTCCGACTACCCCAGTTTGCCCAAAGGGCCTAACGAGTCGGTGTAGGGTGGCTAGCTGAACCCCAGGTTCCGTGGGGTGACTAGCTCCCTCCCTACACTAGTGGCATGCCTCGGTACCACGTACGTGAGGGCCAACAAGAGTCGGTGTAGAGTGTCCAATCTTAACCCCGAGTCTCAACCCAAGGGAGGCTAGCTTCGCGCTACACTAAAAAGGGACAGTTGCTCTCCTTGGTACCGCGTATACAAGGGACTGCACACTTCCCGTCTACATTTTAGTATCTTCCAGTATCAAAACTTCTTCACGCGGCTCGTCCCACTCGTCCTACGCCTGCAGTGGCAACTCCAGCAGCTGCAGGAGCTTAAGAAACTCCTCACCGGCATCCTCCTCTCTCCCACGACTCCTCGACCCGCGGCCGTCGTCCTCCTCCCCTGCTCTAACTCCCTCGCACTCTCTCGCTCTCGCTCCTTCCTGCTTTCCCCTCGCCGGTGGCTCTCCTTCCTCGCTGCGGCTGCAGCAAAGAAGGAAGAGGGCGTGGCCGTCACAGGAGAAGGTGGAGGTGGCGATGGCTTGAGTGGTGTGAGGAGAGAAGAGAAGGGGGGTTTATATAGAGGGGTGTTAGGGTTTAAGGGGTGAGGGTGCGGGGAGAGAGAAAGGCCTTTGCGTACCACCTACACGCAGAGCGCAAAGCGTAGCACGAAAATCTCGCTTTCAGATGTCCGGGAACGTGTCCAGACGTCCGACTGAAACTCCAAACGTCTTATCCGACTAAAAAGGTAACGAGTCGTTTCATCATAACAAACTTAAAGGAAGTTTCATCCCCGAAATTTGAGCTAGCTAGGGTGCGAAAAAGGAATATAAAACGCATAACAAACTTAAAGAGAACCAAAGTAAGTCTGAAAATATGTACTCTCAAAAAATTCAGGGTACCACTCTCGCATCGCCGCCTCAGGCTCCCAAGTCGCCTTCTTGTACCGCTGGTTTCTCCATAGGACCTTCACCAATGGTACCTGCTTCTGTCTCAGACTCCGGACGGCTCTGTCAAGTATCTGTACTGGTTTCTCGGGGTAGATCAGGTCGTCACCCACCTCGATGCTCTCGTGACTCAAAACGTGACTGGGATCAGCGACGTACTTCCTGAGGTTGGACACGTGGAACACGTCATGCACCTCAGAAAGCTGGGGAGGAAGGGCAAGCCAGTAAGCAACAGATCCTACCAGCTCCAGGACCTCAAAGGGCCCCACAAACCTCGGCGTAAGCTTCCTTTTCACCCCAAAACGCTGCAGGCCCTTCATGGGCGAAACACAGAGAAAGACGTGATCCCCAACCTTGAACTGCACCTCTCTGCATCTCCGGTCAGTGTAGCTCTTCTGCATGCTCCTAACAGTGCTGAGTTGTCTGTGAATCTACTCTATCACCTCTCGACTCTGCCGGATCAGCTTGGGACCAACCTCCCACTTGGTCCCCACCTCGACCCAACTCAAGGGTGCAGTACACCTCCATCTGTATAGAGCCTCGTAAGGTGCCATGCCGATGCTCGAGTGGTAACTGTTATTGCATGCAAACTCTGCCAGGGGTAAATGCTCATCCCAGGAGCCTCTCCAGTCTAGCACACAAACGCACAGAAGGTCCTCAAGTGTCTGTATGGTGCACTCTGACTGTCCATCCGTCTGGGGGTGATAAGCGGTACTGAACCTCAAACGTGTCCTCAAAGCCTGTTGAAACTTAGCCCAGAACTAGAAAGTAAAACGAGTATCTCTGTCGGATACGATCTCATGTGGAACTCCGTGTAAGTACACCACATCTCGGATGTATCTCTCTGTTAACTGTGCTGGTCCAAATGTGACTCAGATCGGTAGGAAACACGTCGTCTTCGTCAACCTGTCTACTATCACTCAGACAGCATTGTGTCCCCGCTAGGTAACTAGTAGTCCTACCACCAAGTCCATGGTGATGCTCTTCCACTTCCACTCTGGCACAGGAAGTGGTTGCAATGACCCTATAGGCCTCTAGTGCTCGACCTTCACCTACTGGCATACCAAACACTGCTACACAAACTCACCAACATCTCGCTTCATCCCTCTCTACCAAAAGTTGCGTCGCAAATCATGATACATCTTTATGTTCCCGGGATGTGTGATGAACCTGGACCCGTGCGCCTCAGCGAGGAGCTCTCTCAACAACACCTCGTCCCTAGGGACTCATAAGCATCCCCTCATGCACAGTATTTTGTCTGAGAAAGAAAAGTCTCCTGGGTCCCCTGTCAACACCCTGTCTCGCAGTGTCTGTAAGTACGGATCGGCCATCTGCCCTGCATGATATGGTCTATCAACTCCGATCGTGTCTGCCACGTCACTGTCACTGTCCCATAATACCCCTGTGACTCCCGCGGTCGCCAACTACCCAACTCCTCTATGAGTCTCCAACTCTGTGCTTGTAAACTGGCCAAGTGGGCGAGCGCCTTCCGGCTTAAGGCGTTGACCACCACATTGACCTTCCCTAAGTGGTAGGAGATGCTGCAGTCGTAGTTCTTCAGAAGCTCTAACCAACGTCGCTATCTTATGTTAAGCTTCTTCTGGTCAAACAAGTACCTGAGACTCTTATGATCTGTGAAAATCTCGAAAGTCTCACCGCAAATGTAGTGCCTCCATGTCTTCAGTGTGAAGACAACTGTTGCCAGCTATAAGTCATGAGTAGGGTAGCTATGTTCATGGGCTTCAGTTGTTGCGAAACGTAAGCGACAACGTGATCCCGCTGCATGAGCATACCCCCTAACCCCTGCAACGAAGCGTCGGTGTAAACCACAAAACCGCCACTACTGTCTGGAATGGTAAGTACAGGAGCTGAAGTCAGTCTCCCTTTCAGCTCCTGAAAACATACCTCGCACTCGTCTGTCCAGGCAAAGGGCATATCCTTCCAAGTTAGCTGGGTCATAGGACGCGCAATCTGAGAGAATCCTCTGATAAACCTTCGGTAATAACCTGCCAGTCCCAAAAAGCTGCGTATCTCTGTCACTGAGCGTAACCTCTCCCACCTGAGTACGGCCTCTACCTTGGCTGGATCCACAACCAATCCATCCCCTGAAATCACGTGGTTCAGGAAAGTCACATGCTTCAACCAAAACTCGCACTTGCTGTACTTGGCATACAACCTGCGTTGCCTCAAGGTATCCAGGATCATACGTAGATGCTTTTCATGCTGCGCTTGATCCCACGAGTAAACGAGTACGTCGTCGATGAACACCACCACAAATTGGTCTAAGTACGACCTAAAAACACGATTCATCAAATCCATAAAGGCAGCGGGGGCATTGGTCAGCACAAACGGCATGACCAAGAACTCATAGTGCCCGTACCGGGTACGGAAAGCGATCTTGGAGACGTCAGTCTCCCTGATCCTCAACTGGTGGTAACCTGACCTCAGATCTATCTTGGAGAGCATTGTGGCGTCACGCAACTGGCAAAGAGGTCGTCAATCCTCGACATCGGATACTTGTTCTTGACGGTGACCCTATTCAACTGTTGGTAGTCGACACAAAGTCATAGGGTACCGTCCTTCTTCACAAACAGCACAGGGGTTCCTCACGGGGATGCACTGGGCCTCATAAAAGCCCTTCTTCAACAGATCCTGTAGCTGTGACTTGAGCTCTCGTAGCTCAAGCGGTGCCATCCGGTACGGTGTAGTAGAAATAAGGCTGGTCCCCGGTACCAATGAGATCTTAAATTCGATTTCACGCTCAGGCGGTAATCCTGGCAGCTCCTCTAGAAAAACGTTGGGGTACTCGCAAACCACCGAGATACTCTGAAAGTCAGCAACGGGGTTAGGCTCCGCCACTACATAGGCCAAAAAGCCCTTACACCCCAGGCTCAAAAGCCTGGCTATCCGAAGCGCAGAGATGCATCTGAACCCTCCGTCTACCGACTATCCATGAAACTCAAAGGGAGGCATCTCCGGTATAGCGAAGACGATCTTCCTCCCGAAACAGTCCACCAGGTTGTGATAGGCGAACAACCAGTCCATCCCTAAGATCACGCCAAAGTCCATCTTGATCACAATCAGGTCAGCAGGGAGGCTTTGTCCCCCGATACTGACCTCGTAGTCCATGTAGACCTCGGCTACAAACAACTGGCCACCTGGGCCTCTGATCACAAACGGATCCTCTAACAGTACACTGCCCTGCCTCAAACTGACGGCAAAACTCGTAGCGACGAAGGAGTGGATGGCGACGGAATCAAAAAGTACATACATTAATATGCTAGAAATAGTAATCATACCTGCCACCACAGAACCCAAAGCCCTGGCATCTCTGTGTGTTAGGGTGTTGATACGCCCCTCAACTCTTGGTGCAGACGAAGCAGCTACACTCTGGGTCGGACTAGCAGCAGCAGGTGGTACTGTCCTCGTGATTGCTGTCCTCCCCTACACGCCTGGTGACCACGACCGCCAACACGGCCTCCAGTGCTCGGTGAGGGGAGCATCTGCTATGCTCCATCCCTAGATGGGCAGTCTCTCATGATGTAGCCCAGCTGGCCACACTGGTAGCAGAGGGATACATGACCTCCCTCTGTAGGTCCCTATTGGCAACTGGACGGGGGTCTGATGCTGGCAACTGGCCCCTATCTGGGGCCCCCAAAGGCCACTGATGGCCCCGCAGAACGAGACGGCTCTCCTACGTGCGTCGTGTGCCTCCTCTCTCGACGACCCTGAGGGTACTTTGGCTGGCAGGGCCTCTTCCGTCCGCTGTCGGTGTCTCGCGTGGCCAGATTGGCCTCCTCGTAAGTCATAACTACCTCAACCACACAAGAAAAGTGGGCAGCTTCAGAGGTTTGACATACCCCCGAATAACAGGTCGGAGCCCCTTAGTAAACCTTCACAGGCGCTCCTCAATAGACACAGCTATCTAGGCAAAACGTGACAACTCTAGAAAACGCATGCGGTATGCGCTAACCGTCATTGTTCCCTGGCGGAGAGTGTGGAACTTCCACCTCCTTTGGTCTTACTAGGTCTGTGGAAAATACTGCTCGCAGAAGAGAGCCACGAACTGGTCCCACGTCGGCTCTCTCCCCTCCTGCTCGTCCGGTGTTACGACGATCTCTCTATCCCACCGAGGACTCCCCCTATACGTCCTCAGGGAGAGGTGCCCATGAAGGCTGGTGGAGCTCTTCTCACACGATGTCTCTAATTAATTGGGCGAGATCCTGGGCCTAAATGCCCAGGAGGAGGGGTGGGTCAACTGGTGCCTCAGGTCTGGCACATCCGCCCTCCAACCTTGTCCACGGCCACAACCATGACCTTCCTCGGGAACTCCCCGACGAGGCATCTCCTGCAAGGAGATGCAAGAGATAGAATAAGAGTGTCAACAATACCGGATTACATCGAGAAAAAAATTCGAAAACGAATATTAAAGCGATACGTTGTGGTGGCTATCCTAGTTATATGCACGTGAGTGGTTATTCTCAAGCCAATTGATTCATTTCTCGGGACGACCTTGCTCTGATATCATCTTATTACGACCCAATTCCCGGATCCCTACAAGACTCGAGACTGGCTCACCTCAACTAACCCCAAGATCTAGTCATCCAACAAGAAATAACCAAAAGTAGCAAAATAAACCACATCCAAACATGCAATATAACTAAGCAGAAGAAAAAAATGAAGCAGTAAAGAAAGTGGAACAACTGTCTCAAAACATAGTACATCCCACCACAACAACAGAAAACGGAAAAGAACAGAAAGTAACAGGAACAGTCCATTACTCACTACAACAGTAGAAAAACGAAAGAGCTGAAAGAATGACTACGGCTGGGCTCGGCTGAGGCCTGCACCCTCTGCAGCCAGAAACTCGGACTACTCAACTCTTGGTCCTGAACAGAGTTACAAAAAGACAGAGTCAGCAATCGCTGAGTTGAGTGGTGTTTACATTATTTATGTGCAGGTAAAGTAAGACAACATGTTTATTTCTCATTTCTATTTATCTCATTTATGTATTTCTGGTTCATCTATTTCTCAAAGTATACAGGTATTTCTTAATCTTGCATGTTTCTCGTGGGAATGATCTTGATTGCAGTCTTTTCCGTAGAGTAGAAGGTACACATGGTGTTGTCCTACCTGGGAGAGTCCCCCATGGTAGTCCTACACCCAATCAACCACCCCGATGTCACTGTCGAGACGTAGCGGTGACTACGGCACGCGTGATAAGCTCATGGGTAGTTACCCCGTACTGACACGCGGGCAGTCGTTTTCGCTAGTGAGTACACCCAAAGTACAGCATGGAACAGTATAGGGCCTTGCCCTCTCAGAACAGGGGTCTCGCCCCTCAGAACCAAATAGGGGTCGCGCCCCTCCACAGTCTACATACCCTCGTCCGACTACCCCGATTTTTCCAAAGGGCCTAACATGTCGGTGTAGGGTGGCTAACTGAACCCCAGACCCTGTGGGGTGGCTAGCTCCCTCTCTACACTAGTAGCACACCTCAGTACCACGTACGCGAGGGCTAACAGGAGTCGGTGTAGAGTGGCCAATCCTAATTTCGGATCTCAACCCAAGGGAGGCTAGCTCCGCTCTACACTAAAAAGGGACAGTTGCTCTCCTTGGTATTGCGTACACAAGGGCCAGCATACTTCCCGTCTACATTCCAGATTCCTTTCATACCTAAGAGTTCTACTCCTAATTCTTCGTAGGGTTCATGCTCATATTCATCTCGTTTATCCATATTCAGATCTCATGTTTCATAACTCGTTCATCATCCATATAGCGACAGCTCGTGTTATCATAATTCAGTTCTTAATCATAAACAGGCAACTTATGATTTCATAATTCAATTTCTCATTTACATATAGGCAGGTCGTATTTCAACATGCATTTCAAGTAAACCAGAGTAGTTTCATATCATGCTCATACATTTCTACCTTAGGGTTCATTCCACATCTTAGAGTTCAATCAATTTAATCTAAGCAGACATATTCTTCATTCATATCTTAATAATTGCAATAAACCACTCTACCGGGTATCACGGGAGGAATAGGGGCCTATGCCACAGATCTCGTCGTCTCTGTGGACCCCGAACACGACACCGGCTGATAACCTATACTAGCGACCAATGTACGTTAGATGGGGTCAAAACAGTAGATACTCAACATGAACATGTAGAGGAACTCGAGTGGAAAACGGTACTTCGTTTGTGGAAATTCGATTCAGTTTGGGCCTTAAACAAGCCAAAAACGTGGTTACTGACCAAAATTAGACATCTGGGACTAGTCCCAGACGTTTTAAAAGATGTCAGATCTCACCTTTTGTTTCCTGTGGTGTGCTCAGACGTCTAGATCCCTTCGCGACCGTCTGGGGGAAGCTCCAAATGTCTCACCCTCGTTCCAATCGTCTGGAAGGGCGTCGGACATTTGGTAATGCAGGCAGACATCCAAAAGTACTTGGGAAAGCGTACCGTGCGCCTTCTCAAAGCCTTCACCTGCGTACGAAAATGCAGACACACTTTTAGCCCAACACCTCCTACACTGAAATCCTCTGCATGGTGGAAAGCAGCGCAGGAAGGTACGTATCTCGCAATATTGCGCTTTCAGACGTCCGGCCTCAGCTCCGGACGTCCTGGTTCCTCGCCAGCCATCTGGACGTCACTCCAGACATCTGCTACTAGAAACTTCCAATATCAAAACTTTTTCACGCGACTTGCCCTGCTCACCCTCCACTCGCAGTGGCAGCTCCAGCAGCTGCATGAGCTTGAGAAACTCCTCGTCGGTGTCCTCCTCTCTCCCACGACTCCTCGAGCTCCACCGAGCTCTCGCAACCGTCGTCCTCCTCCCCCCCTCTCACTCCCTCGCACTCTCTCGCTCTCGCTCCTTCCTACTTTCCCCTCACCGATGGCTCTCCTTCCTCGCCGACGCTGTAGTAGAGACAGAAGAGGGCATGGCCGTCGTAGGAGAAGGTGGAGGTGGCGGTGGCTTGAGTGGTGTGAGGAGGAGAGAAGAGAAGGGGGGTTTATATAGAGGGGTGTTAGGGTTTAAGGTATGAGGGTGCGGGGAGAGAGAAAGGACTCTGTGCGTCACCCACGTGTAGAGCGCGAAGTGCAGTATGAAAATCTCACTTTCAGACATCCGAGAATGTGTCCAGATGTCTAACTGAAACTCCAAATATCTTATTCGACTAAAAAGGTAACGAGTTGTTTCACTCCCCACACTCCCTGTCCTTCTCCCTCACTCGACTGCTCTGGTGGACTTGGTTGCTCTAGTGGAGAGCAAATAGAGGAGGGGTTTTTTTATGGATGGTGAGGGATGGGGAGAGGTATAGTGGCGTGGGGATGGGGAGGTATGGTGCATGGAGGGGCATGGGATAAGGTGTAGGGGCATGGGGGGAGGTGCATGGACATGGGGGGGGGGGGGGGGGGGGGGGGAAGGTGCATGGGGTATGGAGGGGTGTAGGGGCATGGTGGGGGTTTTTTGCATTAAACCCCTCAAGGACTAGCATATTCCTTACGGAACATTTTGGTGTGTAGAAATTATAATAAGGCCCCTAAAGTTCGGAAAGAAAACAAAATGACCCTTGGAGAGGGTTGTTTCATTCTTCCTTGTTCTTTACTTATATAATCCTAGTGTCATGATATCAGGGGCCACAGCCCTTGGGAATGTCACACTACTTACATTAACAGGACTTGTTCCTCCATATTGATTGTGTATTTTCTCCCCCATTTTACTTCTTGGTTTCCTTCCTCTGCCTTGTGATGGACATTGAATAAGTTATTCTTCTAATTCAAATTATTATCATTTTAATTGTGATGAAAGAATGCACCGACCTCTTTGCCTATATATGTGCCTAACGGTTCGTGTAGTTGTGTGACTTAAGGCCATACTTGTTACGATGCATACAACAATTAGTAACAAGTTAGGGTTATATATGAACCTTAAGGTGAACTAGATATGGAGGTTACGTGTATAACACTAATGACAATACTAATCAAATGGAATTGAGGATAGGCCAAACATTATCTAGGATGAGAATTGGATATGGGGATGAGCTGGCCCTCGAATACACGTGTGCCGAGGAGAGCCTCCTGTCCCGTTGTGTAAGGAGAGAGCTGACCTCGGTTATGGACCCAGGGTAGGAACGACCTTCCTGTTTGCACAAAATCGTCGATGTATAAGAAATGTGTCGTAGTATAGTTGACAAGATCGCTCAAAACATTTAAATTTATAAAACTCAGATTCAGAAAGGAGTCCAAAATCGTTCGTAGGGAGCAATTGTGTAATTTAATTTACCAATCACAATTTAACAAGAAATATATATGTAAGTGAAATCAATAAAATGCTTAGAATGATATTTCAATAAAAATCAGAAGAATAGTAAAAAAAATTAGATTAAAATGGTGATTTGAATCACCAAATTAACCCTCAATGTTAAACTCTTAATCTACTCAAATATTTGAACAATAAACCACAATCAATAATCCACGTTAGGCACTTTAAATATTTCAATAGTAACTAACAAAATGCCTCAGACGTCAACTAAAGGCTTCAAACGCTTTATCAGACGCTCAAGGCTCTCTCTCAAGAGCCTCAAAAGAACACAGCAGCAACAACGAAGTTTGACCTTTCTGGAGAGCACAAGGGCTCCCTTAAGGGCTTCAGGAGCCAAGTCACAGCACAGCAAAGATCCCACAGAGGCTCAAGGGCCTCACACAAAGCATGCAGAGGCCAAGTGTTGAGAAAGGGAGAGGGTTCAAATCCCAAGGTAGCAAAACCTGCCCCCTCTCTCTTTGATTCTCTTTCTCTTTCTCTCTCAAAACCCAGCTCAATCGAGTTAGAACGCTGGTAATCAGATCCTGAATAGTGGCCAAACCTGCAGGCGTGATCGCGAGCAAGGCCAGAAGAGGCTCGTGAGCGGGGGACCCGACCCCCCAATGTCTTGGGCGGAAAGTTCAAGGCAGGAATTCAATTTATGTCCAATGGCAAGTTTGTCCCGCACAAAATGGGACTGAGTGGGGGCTTCTTCACGTAGCAGCTGTAATTTCCCTACTTGGAGGGGTGAGATCAGTGTGACGTAAAAAATGCGTAAATGAAATATAAAGCAATCTCAAAAAGACAATCACACAATGTACACAAAAAGTTTTTAGGTGGAAACCCAAACCGGGTGAAAACCACCACCTAACCCTCTCGAGTTAGGATTTTCCGATCAACCTAGTTGATCAAATCCACTAAACGAATCACTTTAAAATGAGGGTGATTCAACCTCAGTACAACCACGCTACAAGTACGAGGGTAGCGTTCCTCAACCCCTTCTCTCCACGAGAAGGATTTTGTCCCACGAAGGAGACGGGAATTCGCAAAGCGAATACCCAACCAAAAGACAAAGGTAAAATAAACAACAAACCTATAGAGCCAACAAAGTAATAAACCTAAGCTTCTATAGGATTTAGGAAACTCCCCTTTGCAAGGAGTGCGTCGACGATGACGCGGTGCGTGAGCCACGCGACGGCGCAACTTCGCTCTCGTGAACTACGGCGGGAGAGCGGGTGCGCAACAGCTTGATGCTCTCAAGAGAATGGTGCTTGAGCTTGGAGAGCAAGAGCTAGCTAGGACACAAGAGAGTGGAAAGTGTAATACAAATTGTTTCTTGTGTATCTTGGTCTCTCTAGGTGTTTCTTGTGTGTCTAGGTGTTTCTCTTGTGTGTATCTTGTGTCTCTAAGTGTGTCAAAGGCTCCCCTCTATTTATAGAGGCCTTAGGAAGGCTTTGGAAGGCTTAGGAAATGTTGTATAGCCGTTGGGAACAAAGCCCAAGAGAATCAGGCCGAAATCAGGACAATGATTACATTTGACAGGGTTATCAGACGTCTAATTCTGGCATCAGACGTCTGGAAGGCCACTTTAAGACGTCTGATTTCAAGGTCAGACGTCTGATTCTATGCGGGTTTCCTCCTGACTTGAATCAGATCTAAACAGGGTTTTTGTTCAAGTTGATCAGACGACATACAGGATGTCTGGCACTATGCCTGGACGTCTGGAAACCAACTTTTCTTACGGAATGGATTTTCCAACCGTTGCAACGGCTAGAAAATCTCTGAGAAGAGATTTTGGGTCAGCCGAGGCAAAACGGTCAATTATCAGACGTCTGGACAGTCCTATGGACGTCTGATAAGGCTCTAACGGTCATATCATTGAGTGCCTGCTAAGCTAGCCAACGGTCCACTATTTGGACGTCTGGCAAGTCCATCAGACGTCTCCTAAGACGTCTGGTATTAGGTCTGGACGTCTGATTTCATCAGACAGAACTAGCTATCTCCAGCCTAACAGATATCAGACGTCTTAAAATACTTTATCAGACGTCTGATTTGGGAATTAGACGTCTGGAAGTGCTGTTTGAACCCTATATTGGTTTTCTAAGTATTCTACAGAAAACCTAAGTATCCTAGGGTTGTGCCGGTGTTCCTAGGACTACTGTTAGGGTACTTTGAGGCTCTTTAACATAATATTCTAAGGAAAATAAAAAGAGCAAGAAAATAAAGACAAGAGATACAAGAAATGATTAAAAAGAATCTATCCTATTCTTCTTGTCTTCTATCTTCAATCTGTCACTCCACGCGAACCTCCTCTGTTTTCCGTCAAGCTCCTCCAATTCGTCCTGGATGCGAGCTCGAGTTCCGTCTAAACACGTCCACATTTGCAATTGACCTGAAATCTAGGACTCAAATTTCAAATGTTAAATAACACGTGTTTTGTTATCATCAAAATAAATGATCGTGGTGCTCTAGCACCAACAGCAGCAACAGGAGGTGAAGACTCCAATTGAGGCCAAAGGAGAGCTTGGTCACCTCAATTGACATCCTGGGAAACTTCCTAGAGCTGGGCCGCAACACTTGGGAGCATCAACGAGAAAGAACTCGGCTTGAAGATGTTGGACAAAGCTAGAGAAGGTGGTGGCGACGACGGAGCTCCAACGACAACCTAAAACCAAGAACACAGGCTAAACGCCCCAATCAGTATGCTCAAAAGGTTTGTCGGATCATGGCGAGTGCAATAATGGCTGTGGTTTTGTGTGTGCGCGTGTGTGGAGGGCTAACGATGACGAGAATGAGGGCAGAAGATGGGTGTATTCAACGGGGAGGTAAAGAGCGTTAGACCCTAAATTTCTTTAGGGCTTTTGGAGGGTGAGTCGTGGCAAAGCTAATGGAGGCAGTGCAAGGGAGTTTGGTGGTTTGTAGTGTGCGAAAGGCCTCGCCGAAGGCTTGGCCGAAGAGGAAGACGATGATGGGGTTAGAGGCGTAGCGACGATTGAAATGATGTTCTAAAGGCGTAGAAATGATCGAGGGAGAGGGAGAGAGAGTTTAGAGAACTTAAGGAGAGGGAGAACGGTCGAGGGCATCTGGTTGTGATGGGCCGAAGTCGGAGAAGGTGATGAAGTCCGATGAGGTGGTGGCGACGATGAAGAGGTGGAGAGTAGTCCCTCTTTGGCCGGAGAGATGTGGAAGAGGAGGAAGGCAAAGGGTCAGGCCAATTTGGCTGTTGGCTAGCCTGAAGAAGCTGTTGAGGAGGGTTGCCAGAGTTGACTAAGAAGGCGACTGGAGAAGGGAAGAACTAGGGGTTTTAAGTCCTAAACTCGACTAAAGAGCACGGAATTACAAAAGGAAAGCTTTTATAGAGCTCGGGGTAAGCTTTAGACAAGGAAATAGCCATGATTGCTTGGGAATTTGGTCAAAGAAACCCAAGGATTTTCGTGGATTCATGTGAGCTTCCCACTTCGAATCCAAGCTCGAGATTACATTCAAATGGAAGATGATCTTGTTGCGATCACCTCCAATTTTGGAGGAGATTGGATGTTGATTGAAAGAGATACACACAGTCAAAGTCGGTGTGGTTAGGGTTAATCGTGTGCTTTAGGAAATTTTGAAGTTTCAAAACTATTTTGTGAAGGAAACAACAAAAGATAGGGGGTTATTTATAATTAATTCAAAAGTTAAGGGCCTGGATGTAAGGAACAAAGATCTTGGGGACTAAATTGCAAACTAGGTCAATATGAACTCTAATTGGGTCCAAATTTTGTTACCAACGTAATTTGGACCAAAGGAATCTGATGGTGAAGTCGAATTTGAGTTTTGACCAAGTTTGAGTGAAAAATTTGCATAGAAACCCAAATTAGGGAAGAAATCGATCTGAGACTCTGTTCAAGGTCAAAATAGGTTCAAATGATCAAATCAAGGATACCAAATCACAAGGAATATTTTTCTATGAATTTTAGGAGGTTTAGATAAATTTTATTTTGACCGGAACCTCTTTAATTTAAACGGATTTGAAATTAGAGTTTTGTATGCTGTATTGGTTCTCAAAACATGTGAAATCCCATTTCTATCTATATGGACCCACTTATTGGTCTTTAATGCTCATTAGACCTTAGATTAACCCTTGGAAAACCCTTGGTTACTCTGCTTTCATGATGTAATGTTAAAACTGCAAAATTAATCATGTTTTAATGTTCTTCTCTCAGAATGGATTTAAATGGAATTATAGCTTTTAGGCGATTATGTAGGAGCATTGTCATTTGATTATAACTAATTAAATCTAGTTATGACTTATGATGATTGTATCATCACTTCTTGCACTAATTCCCGTTGGGTCCATGTGGGGCAAACTAGGATAATTGGATGAGAGTACGTAGAGTTGTTAAGGGGTGTAACCCCTGTTCTGTTCTATTGGTACGTACTCGTTAGCGAAAACAACTAACCGTATGTCAGTGTGGGATAACCCCTCGTGTGTTTATCACTCATGCCATAATCATCGTTATGACACAACAATGATCCCGGGGTGGTAGATTGAGCGTAGGATGAACATAAGGTGCTCTCTCGGCAAAGAGAGGCCACATGTATGCCTTACATCACGGGGATACCACAACAAGATCGTCCTAATAAGGGACATATGAAATAAAAGAAGAAATGACTCAATCCTAGTGCAACTCATGGGAAAGATTCTGAGACAACGCGAGTTAATTAAACAAATAAGAATGGAAACGATTTACTTAAATGTCTTTCTTTTACAAACAAGTTAAATGCCTACTTAAAACACTTTTATTACTGCTTAGCTCCTACACGTTTTCCCTGTTGTCATGCCACTCTAATCAGCTTGTTTTGCTAACACCTACTTTACCATACTCAGGTCAGGAGAGTGAGCAGTTAGCCTCTTCGGCTGCAGACCGAGCTATGCCCAGCCACACTTAATTGCAGCCTAATAGTATTCCCTTTGAGACTGTAATACATTTTATTCTTGATACTATTCTAGTTTCTTCCTTTGTCTCTGGGATGCTTTTGGTGTGATGGCTATGATGTGGACCCCTTTTTTATTTCTTTCTTTGCACTAATGATAGTTATGGTTCACTCTTCTTTCCTGTCGTTTATTTTTCTACTATAATGCATGTGTGGAAAATGATATTTTATGTTTTCTACTTGATGGACAATTGGGTCTTGGGATAAGGACACATTTCGGCTTGGTTCTCGTGCGAATTTAGGTCACGTCGTAGCATGAGTCCATGTTGGGCCAACTAAGGTAGCTGAGTGAGGGGTACGCGGTACTGAAAAATAGCTGGTTTCTACTTGTGCGTACCCATTAATGGAAACAATTGATCGAGTACCATCACGGGGTAGCTCTCAACATGTTTATTGCATGTTCCATAGTCACCACTACATTAAAACCATGACCTTGAAGTGATGAACTAGGTGGTAGGGCAAGTACGAGACCTTCTCCTTGCCAAGAGTGACCCATGGTTGCCCTACAATTTAGAAAATTATAACAAGATCATCTTTATTTACAAAACATTAATTTGAGAAAAGTACTTGACTTACCGGGGAAAACAAAAAAAGAGATTAAATAAATAAAAATAAAATCGACGTAAATTATCAAAATTAATAATATTGATAACAACAACCACGATTGAGTTTTATTATTTCTTTACTTCATCTTATTTCATTTTTTATACATACTTTTCTTAAGCCATTGTACTCAACTTTGTTAACGTCAATCGTGATTTTGTATACTCAAGTTAGGTTAGTGGACAGCCAATTTCTACCGCTGCAAAGGGAGATGATGTATAACCTAGTCACACACTATAATAATAGTAGTTACTAATTTTACGGTGATAAGTTTATATTTCTCATCAATTCTTTTGATGAAATAAAAAGAATTATATTTCCTTTTCTGTGCTCTTGATTTTACTATTATGATGCTATGCTATTTTCTATTTTATTATGAATATATAAGTAAAATATTTTACACGTGCCTTATATTTATTATTGGTTGGGTAACTAAATCATAGATAGAAACCCTTCATTCAATCTAATTTCCATCCAAATTCAGGTCACATGGTAACTATCCTCTTACCCCTTACCATAGAGGCAAGATAAGCTCGAAAAAACTTGGCCTAAAACTGGTTTTCCCCCAACTTAACCCCCGGCAGGATAAAAAAATCCAAGCCCAGGGAGAGGACCTTCCTATCTCAACCTTATCTCTTCACCCTTACCACCTCCTCGTCCCTATCCGTGGCTCCTTCCCTTCCCAGCATATATCTTCACGCCCCTCCCATCCCGCCTCCCGCTAAAACCCCAATCCCTTCCTCACCCTCTTATCCCCTCATGGCTTCTTCCCAAGGCACCACTGCTTCCTCCGCCTCTCCCGTGGAGGAACCCTCCCCTCCGACGCCGTTCGCGGTGGCCGTCGCGGAGCAGGGGTCGGACAACGAAAGCTTCCACAGCGGCGACGAGGACTTCGATGCGTCGCGGGGAGACGGCGATGTAGGTAAGGTGATCGCCGAGGGTCCGAGAGGCGGCGATGAGAAAGGTGGGGTCTTGGACGGTTCGGGTGGGGGCGGCGGTTCGGAAACCCTAGTTTCGGAGGGTGGTGTAGTGGGAGGTGGGGCGGGGAGCGAGAAGGTTGGGTTGGTAGGCGATGGAGACGCGAAAGGTGGTGACTTGGGCCCTTTGGAAGCGGAAAGGTCGGTTCTTTGTGAGGGTGCGGGTAGGGACGGTAGTCTCAAAACCCTAGTTTCGGAGGGTGGTGAGGTGGGGAGCGAGAAGGTTGGGTTGGAAGGTGATGGCGATTCGAAAGGCAGCGACTTGGGCCATTCGGAAGCGAAGGCGAATCCCATAAATCCCAGTACCTCTGATGAAGTAGACGGGGCGGTTGTGGAGAAGGAGAAGGAAGTAACTGCTCGTGAAGCTGTGGGAGGTGGTGACGTTGCGGAAGGCGCGTGGGAGAAGGAAGGTGTGAGTGGTGGTGGAGAAGTCGGTGATGGGTCGAAGTCATCACATTTGGGAGGAGTGGAGAAAGATGAGGCCTTACCAGTGGAATCTGCTGGTGTGGTCTCTGAACACTCTAAAGGACCCGTTGCCTCTGATGTTGGAGGGAAAAGGCATAATGAAGTTGTTGGGGTCAGTGGTGCTGAAAAAGTGGAGCCTTTGGTGGAACCCAAGCAGGTCCCTTTGGGTGCTGTTGTTGGTGGTGGTGGGGAGAGCTTGGAAAAGGAGGTTGAGCAATTGGGTCCCACTACAGAGGGATCAAAAGCTACTGCTGTAGTTCAAGGAGCTTCCGATACTGGTGGTCGGGATATTGCTACTACTGTTGGGACCACGAAGCAGGACGAGGGCATGGTTAAGGCAGAAGTTGAAGTATGCACGGGAGCAACGAAGGATTCTGGCTATGCGGACACCGGTAATAAGAGTCTCTTAATTTTAGATTTGTTGGTAGGGATTTCGTTTTAGTTTTAGAATTGCTTTCTTATGCATAGCAGGTGCTGAACAAGGAGATGTGAATGAGGTGGAACCGGAAGTGCAGGATAGAGAGCTCGAGAAAATTCCTGTTGAATTTGGTAAAGGGACTGTGGGTTTGGTTTCTGATTCACATCAAGTAGAGAATATAGATGGTAATGTCAAGGATGGAGAGGATGATGGTTTGGAAGCCCCGGATTCAGGGGAGTCCAATAAAGTTGCATCCCTGGGAAGCTCGGAGGCCGTTAGACAGCTCTTGAAAGATTTGGAAGAGGTTGGTTCTGCTGCCAGCTCTGGGGTTGGGAGCTCTCAGAATTTTTCGCAGGAAATCGATGGCCAAATTGCCACTGACTCTGATGAAGAAGCTGAAACGGATGAGGAGGGAGGAGGTGGTAGGGAAATTTTCGATGCCGATGCATTGGCTGCCCTGCTGAGGGCGGCAACTGGAGCTTCCTCTGATGGTAATGTCACTATTTCTGCTTCTGATGACCCTAGAGTATTTTCCATTGATCGCCCTGCAGGTCTTGGATCCTCAGTGCCATCTCTGAGGCCTGGTCCTGCAAGAACTGCTCGGCTCACTCCACACACATCTTCTGATCTTACGGTCACTGGGGAGCCTGAGAGCAACATGGACGAGGAAGAGAGGGCATTGCATGAGAAGGTAGACCAGGTAAGGGTAAAATTCCTGCGTCTTGTGCACCGTCTGGGCCACTCCGCTGAGGATACTGTTGCCGCTCAAGTCCTTTACCGGCTGGGACTTGCAGAAGGCATCAAGCGTGGGAGGCAAACAGGTCGTGCTTTCAGCATCGAGAGCGCCAAAAGGAAGGCACTTCGTCTGGAGGAGAGTGGAGAGCAGCCATTGGAATTCTCCTGTAACATTCTTGTTCTTGGCAAGTCTGGAGTTGGCAAGAGCTCAATCATAAACTCCATATTAGGCGAGCAGCTTGCCCAAACAAATGCATTTCAACCTTCCACCACTGGCGTAAAAGAGATTGCTGGCGTGGTAGATGGAGTTAATATCCGCTTCCTAGATACACCTGGACTTAGGCCTTCTATAATGGACCAGGGCTTCAACAAGAAGATCCTTTTGTCCATCAAGAAGCATACCAAGAAGTGCCCACCAGATATTGTGCTTTATGTTGATCGCCTTGACACTCAGACGCGTGATTTTAATGACTTGCCCTTGTTGAGATCGATTGCCAGTGCGTTGGGTTCATCCATTTGGTTCAATGCCATAGTTGCTCTCACGCATGCAGCTTCTGCTCCACCTGATGGCCCCAATGGGACGCCCTTGGGCTATGAGGTGTTTGTGGCACAGAGGTCTCATGTTGTTCAACATTCCATCCGGCAAGCCGCAGGAGACATGCGGCTGATGAACCCAGTGGCACTTGTTGAGAATCATCCCTCATGCAGGAGAAATAGAGAAGGTCAGAGGGTGCTCCCCAACGGCATGGCTTGGAGGCCCCAATTGTTGCTTCTCTGTTACTCCTCAAAAATACTATCTGAAGCGAACTCTCTGTTGAAGCTTCAAGACCCATCTCCAGGGAAGCTCTTTGGTTTCCGAATGCGTTCCCCTCCATTGCCATACTTGCTGTCTTCACTTCTGCAGTCAAGAGCATACCCAAAGCTTCCTGCTGATGAGGGTGGCGATAGTGTTGACTCGGATGTGGACCTGGAGGAGTTGTCGGATTCAGATCAAGAGGAAGAAGATGAGTACGATAAGCTTCCTCCCTTCAAGCCTCTCAAGAAAGCCGAACTTGCCCAGCTCACCAAAGAACAGAGGAAGCAGTACTTCGATGAGTATGAGTACCGCGTGAAACTTTTGCAGAAGAAACAGTGGAGGGAGGAGCTTAAGAGATTGAGGGAGATGAAGAAGAGAGGGAAAGCTGGTCAGTATGATGCTGATAGATATGATGATTATGATCAGGATGCCACTCCTGCTGCTGTGCCGGTTCCTTTGCCTGATATGGTCTTGCCAGCCACCTTCGATTGTGATAACCCTACTTATCGCTATCGGTTCCTGGAGCCAGTCTCTCGGCTTCTCGCGAGACCAGTGCTTGATACACATGGTTGGGATCATGACTGTGGCTATGATGGTGTCAGCCTCGAACAAAATCTCGCTATATTGGGCCAATTCCCTGCCTCATTTGCACTGCAGATTACAAAGGACAAGAAGGAATTCAATGTCCATTTGGACTCTTCAGGTGCGGTGAAGCTTGGTGAGAATGGGTCGGGTCTTGCTGGTTTTGACATCCAATCTGTTGGGAGACAGCTCGCTTACATTCTTCGCAGTGAGGCCAAATTCAAGAACCTGAAGAAGAACAAGACTGCTGCTGGTGTTTCAGTGACGTTCCTGGGAGAGAATGTGATTACCGGACTGAAGGTGGAGGACCAGGTGGTGGTTAAGAAGACCTTGTGCCTGGTGGGCAGCTCCGGAGCCGTCCGCTCCAAAGGTGATGTAGCATATGGGGCAAACCTGGAGGCACGCCTGCGTCCCAAGGATTATCCACTTGAACCAGAGATTGGTACATTGGGGATCTCCTTGATGAAGTGGCGTCGAGACTTGGCGTTGGGTGGGAATGCCCAGACCCAAGTGTCGATAGGCCGGAACTCGAAGATGACTTTCCGTCTTGGGCTGAACAACAAGCTTACGGGGCAGTTCTCTATTCGGACGAGCACATCGGACCAACTTCAGATTGCACTTCTGGGTGTTATTCCGGTTGCATTTTACATCTATCATAACATCTGGCCCAGTGAGGCTGCTTACTGATTTCATTAGAAAATAAATGTTAGCTGGAGTTGCGAGCACAGGAATCACCGAGCACCGATGTTTTCTTCCAGAGTATGGACATGACTTTTTTTTTTTCAGTTTTGAACCACTTATTCGGTAGAGCTTTTTATGCCTAAAGCCCCGGGCATGTCTTGTTAATTTTTGGTCCACATGCTTTTATTCATATATTTGAGTCAAGTGCTATACGAATAAATCCATGTTATGTTCTCATTTCTGTTGGTAGCTGTAACGGTGAACTGTCACCTAGTGTTTTCCATCTTATTCATTTTGCGCAATTGTTGTTTTTTAGTTTGGAGATGCTATTTGAGTTTGGCATTGTTTCAAGTGGTTGTTGTTTCTTTTTCCCATGCTTTTTTATCACTGTGATTGTAGCATGAAGATTTGTTTTGTATTTTTGCATTTGTGAAAATTATGGTAATATTGAAGGGTAGAAAATATAGAACAAGGGGACAGGTGTCATTTAGTAATGAAAGAGCATATATGAGCAGCATAGGACTTCATGTTTATAAAGTAGTGAAATGGCATATTATGAGCAGTATGTTACTTGTACACGTCTGTTTATGAACTCTGGATATGCGTGGGATATAGTAAGTGTATTTGATCTTTACCAATGGATAAAGGGTGCAGATACCATGGAGTGAAATATTTATACAATATGTAGATTTATATATGTACGAATAGATTAAGATGGAATGTAGATATGCAAGATCATCAGGAATATAAATTACCTGAACTCTTGTAATTTGATGATACGAAAGTTATGTACATCATTATTAAATGTTAACACACAATATTTATGTTAAATATTGCTACTGCTGGTAATGTTAGATTTATATTTATACAATTTTTTTTCCTCAAAAAAAATTATTAAATGTTAATTATGTGTTTCACATGTAGATCATAACCTGTATATGTAAATATAAATTATAATAGGGAGTGTCATACGATGCAAAAGTCATGTTCACATTTTGTCTAAAATAGGTGCCTTCTAGGACCAAATGGGATGATACTAAGAAACCATGCGTTTTTGAGTTTGCTCTATCTGTTTCTGGTCGAGCCACTTGAATGGAATGAGACCAGAATGTTTGCTCCATCTCCACTAACTTAGGATTCTTTCTTTTGAAAACTTCTTCCAAATTGTCTCATTCTTCAATTTCTTCCTATGCCTTCATGCACGTTAATTCCTGGGTATCATCTAGTGATCGGTGACCGAATGGAACTTGGAAAGGAAGAAAAATTTGGTCCAGCCAAATTCTCTTCAGCAGGAGACCAACATGTGTGAAATTGTGTGTGGCACACATGCATATGTCAAGACTTCTTTATGAGACTTCTTCCACTTCTTCCACTCATTGAGGTGGAATTGACGACCATGGAGATGCTGTGATGTAAACAGGGACACTCGTCACCTATGCTTGGAATATATATCAAGCGAATCACCTCCTTCACTTGCACAACTAGTTGCTTGCCCAGAAATGGGTGTTGGTAAACAACTCTTGATTGGTTGTTGGTGTCCTGAACTTAGCCTGTTGATCAGAGGCAGTGAAGGCTGTTAACAATAGACTGTTGTAGTCTGGGAGGCCACTGCAGCTCTCGACCATGTTATATTTCTCTGGAAACCTCATGAATCTCCAGGAGGTAATAGTGAGTGAAAACATCTCTGAATCTACTCCAATCATTATTGCCATCAAACGGTACTTGTCTTCCTGTCATGATCAGATGACTTGGGCATTGACTCAACAGTTCTTGATGTTGGCAATGGGGTTGGAAGGTCAAGATCTGCTGGTGAAGTGAAATGGAGTATGAAGGGTGGTGATGATGTTTGATGCTGGAGCTCAGTTGTTGTAGGTTGGAGGGAAATAGGACGGTTTCCTCAGAACTGTCTCATTTCACTAGTGATTGGGCTGCTGAAGAACCTGGATATTTTTCTTGGATAGGCAGAACCAGTTGCTTTTTGTTGTTTAACTGTTGGGGGAAGCATTCCCCACTGTTTCTAGCATCAGGCTCTCGCCAGTTACAAACTTACAATATCCTCCACAACCACCTCCTGAGGAAGAGTCCTTTCCATCTCGGTTGCTCTTAGAAATTGGGAATCTAATTGAGCTTCTACTAACCAAAAGCATTTCTGGGTCAAACCCATTGGAGATGGGGTAGCATGGTTTGCTTGGTCATCTTTGCCTCAAGAGTGATCACGCAGGTGGGCCAATACCCAATAGATTGGCAGCCTTGCTGACAACTTCCTCAATCTTTTTCTCAAAAAAAAAAACTTCCTCAATCTTTCACGCAATATTTCTCCAGCTTATTTTCACGGAGATCAGCTACTACTTACAACTCCAAATGCTCAACCTAAAGCAACAATATGTGTTTCAATGTCCCCTCTCTCGACACCTTGCTTAACACCTCATGGATTTGATCCTGGACAGTTTCAGGGGTCATGTCTCATTGAACAAACTGGTGCTTTGGCAGCACAGGCTTCTTGGATCAATTCCTACAGGTCTTGGGCTGCTGCTCTGCTATGCAGTTCCTGAACGTTCTACTCAACGTATGCTCAGGAACACCTTCACAGGACCCATTCCCAACATCACTCTGCTCCACTAGCTCTCTCTTCTACACATATACAACAGTGGCCATCCTCTCCATGAACCTTCTGCTATCGCGCTTACTGCTGCTGCTGCTGAGGAGATTGGGGGACGGTGGGGAGGGGTTATTTGAGAAAGAAAGAGAACAATGAGGGACTAAAGATAAATTTCTATTAATTTGCAGTCTGAACCTGTTTAGATCAATCATTTTGCTGATGACTCGATAGTTGCTGCTAGGGGCATATGGCATAAAGCATGACCAAGTCATTTGAGGGGATCACAAGTAAATATGAAAAAACTAGGTTTGGATGTAGTTCTGAATGTCTGCAAGGGCATTTGTGTAAAAACCCCTAATTATACAAGGTACCCCACCTTTGAATGTTACATTTTCCCTTATGTATTGATTACTGCTTTTAAGTTTCTGCCTCATTCTGGAGCTTGCATCATATATATTTGCATTATAGGTTAAGTGACAAGCTGATGCATAAGCTATGCACCCAGAATCTTAATGCTACTTCCTTCTTCAACTTAAACTAATTCAATATGCTTTTAACCTGAGTTTATTTCTTTTGGCAACTTTTCTCTGAGCGGTAAATCAATAATTGAATCCTATGATTGGTTGAAATTCTTGAGAACTCATCCACTCCCTCCCAGTGGATGGAATAAGCTTTAATCGGCAATCTACCTTGGCACCTGTTTTTAATGCAGTCAGTGATGAGGTGGATGATTGTTTGCTTGTTCGGAAACTTGGTTTGGTAAGAGTGGATGAGTGGTAGCTTCCTTAATCATTTTTTTTTACCACTGTTATTAATAGTATCAATGCTGAAAGGCAGGAATTTCTAGGCATTAGTAGTTTGGTTCTGATTTAGCATGTCTCTCTTGCTTGTGCTTCGAGCTTGACTTATCAAGTCGAGCTAGGCTCATGTGTTCTTACCAAAGTGAGCCTAAGTTGAGTCTATTTGGGTTGACCTTTTTTGGCAATCTAAATAAAAATGACTGTCTCCCACCCTTAAAAGCTAGATATAGATAGCTAGATTAAAGACATAATTTCCTGATCTCTCTCCATTTGGCAGTTGCCTGCATGTTGTATCCTCTCACTTGGGCGGATGCTACTCTTTACTCGAGATCCAGTGAGACCACCTAACATATGTTTAAAATCCCTTTTGACTTCAGATATTTATTTCCCGAATATGCAGATAACCAGAACATTACATAGACATTGACGCACCCTTTTAATATAGCTTGGCACAAACCTATAATGACATCTTTACAAGATGCTTGGACTAGACATTTTAAAAGGATGTGCTGCAGTATATCTTACTTGACATTAATTTTTGTTCAGTATTCAAATAATATTATCATTGTTTAAATGTTTAGGAAATAAATATCTTGGAAGTTCCTTTTTCATGTAGTGCTTTGTGGATTACATATTCAATTACGGAATCATAAGATGTTCTCTTTGGTATTCCATGGATATGATATATACATGGTGTAAAATAAGGAGGTACTCCTGTCGTCTTTCACTCTTTCTACTTCCGCTACTTGTTGACATTGTAATTCTATGTGGCAACCTAACAATTTAGTTATTACACTGAACCAAACTTGAACAGCAATTCTTATTCCTAACAACGAGCCAAGACTGGCTAGGATTGCTTTGGCATATCAGCACTTGTTTCAAGGTAACTCAAAGGCCTGGATGAATTTAGTTTGCTAGGATATCACCACGATTGTGAGGATACTTTAATTTATTTGTTGGGATTTTTACGTAGTGGCAAAATCAAAAATTAAGGAATTTTTGTGTAAATGCTATTACAAACTTTGATATTACATGGTGGTAATTACAATCTTCATATTCACACAGACCACTGTGAAGTTTAGTAGCTTTGTAAAATACTAATTAATCTAAGGTCTTTCAAGATGACATGTTATTTTCAACTAAAAAGTCAAAAAAAACAAAATAATACGAAACATCTCGACAAAGTCATCCAACGATCTCAAAGAAGACTTTTCACGATGTTCTCTCCCTCCATTTCCTTTTTTAACTTTACAACTACTTGAGCGTGGTTAATGTTCAAGGAAAACTACCCTCAAGCCCCATCAACCCTAAAACATAACCTCACCCTAACAAAAACAGAGGACCCATCTAGTGCCGTGCACTTTTGTCCAATCCGAGGGTACCATTGAGTATGGGCTTTAGGGTACATGAGCTAGTGTTTGATGTTTAATCTGGTACTGAGTTAAAGGCATTACTGTTTACTTCTAAAAGTTGCATGTTTGCCGGTGTCATACATGTAAATATGAACTTTATCATGGCATTTGGATAATATGAAAAGCTTTTGGTAACATGTAGGTAAAAAATCTTAAATGCAATTACCCGAGTCAAAGCACTTATTCCAAATCACATTATCAAACTACGATATTAAGATGGATAATTACACAGCAATGCATTATTTTGGAACTTGCGGTTAGGAAAACTACCTAACAAGAAATCGAGGTGAGTCTATATCCTGTAATCTGGTTTCGTGTGCCACCATTTTTTTTGAGGGCAAAGTATCATAAAGAAATGTATTTCCAACGCAAAAGGGGCATGTCACATGTCCTCCTCATATGTGTATGGGAATACACCCAACTAAAATTAACTAGCAAAATGCGTCAATGTATTTAAATAACACTTGTGTTCACTTATAATTAAAAATTATTAATAATATTTAATTAAAATATAAAAATCATCATTAATATTTAATTTAAATATAAAAATTATACGTGATATTCGGTTAAAATGTACAAAACACTGATGACGTTTAATTTCAAACTTAACTTCAAAACTTATTGAAGATATTTGATTCGAAAAGAAAAAATCTTCAAATATAAAAATCAACAATAATTGATTTTGGGAGGTACGGAGCAGGATGTATCAAATCCGTGATTTAAAGAGAGTGGACAATCATATATCAATTTTACAGCACCTTATAAAATACATTTCTCTACCATCATCCATCTTTCTTCATGGCCTAAGGGCCACACAAACCTGCAGGTACAAGATATCTCCAAGGAGGCACTTCTAATTGATATCTAAAATGGCACGGCACTGAAAGCTGGTCAGAAATCCAATTGCAATTATTAGATCGATGGGCATTCAAAGATATTGAGCTTGCCTGGCTGACGTTAACAAAATAACAACCAGTGATGCTTAGATGATTAATCAGATCAGGAGAGAGAGCACGGATTTAGAAAAAGGAGAGCTGAAAGTGAAATTTGTCTAAAGGTGCTGAGAGAAGAACACAACTGAAAGAATACAAGGACAAAGGGAACAAGCTGCATAGCCCAGCACGATCTGATCCCAAGGCCCCACGTCTCAAACTAGCATGGGTTCCATCAGTCATCCAAGCTGTTTTGATCATTGCCCTCAGAAGTGACATCATCAACTGTTACGACCTGATTCTAAAATACTTACAGAACTCGAAATCGGCTCAACTTAACTAATCCCAAAATCCAGTCGTCCAGCAAGAAATAACCAAAAAATAGGAAAATAAACCACATTCACTATGAAAAGTAACTAACAGTAAAAGAGTACAAACAGTAAAGGAAGTAAAAGCTGTTAACAGTACATATCACAATCACAATAGTAAAGTAGAATAAGGTACAGAAATAAAATCGGTAACAGTATATAATTCACTAGCAAAAGTACAACAACAGCAAGAGACTATTACTGGGCTCGACTGAACCCAGCACCCTCTACAGCCGGTGACTCGAACTACTCAACTCCTGGACCTGTAAAGGATTGTAAGTAAAATGGAGTCAGCGAATGATGAGTAGAGTGGTAACCAAACTAACTAAAACAGTAAAAGCTAACAGATAAATTTATCTTTCCAATTATTTTATTTACAAATCATTCATTTTCCCCCATTGGTTTACTTTCAGATCTCTTTCTTGATCTCGTATGTTTCTCGTGGGAACGATCTTAATTGCAGCCTTTTCCAAGAGTAGAAGACACGTGGTGCTCTCCTGACCGGGAGAGTCCCCTGTGGTGATCCTACACCCAGTCAACCACCCCGAGGTCACTGACAGACGTAACGGTAACTACAGCACGGGCGATAAGCGCACGAGTAGCTACCCGCACTGACACGTGGTCAGTCATTTCCACTAGTGAGTACGCCCAAAGTACAGCATAGAACAATATAAGGCCTAACCCTCTCAGCAACAGGAGTCTCGCCCCTCCACAGTTCACGTTCCCTCGTCTGACTACCCCGATTTGCCCAATGGGCCTAACAAGTCGGTGTAGGGTGACTAGCTCAACCCCGTGTCTCGTGGGGTGGCTAGCTCTCTCTCTCTACACTAGCAGCTCTCCCCGATACAGTGTACGCGAGGGCCAACAGAAGTCGGTGTAGAGTGGCCAATCCTAACCCCAGGGTCCAACCCAAGGACGACTAGCTCCGCTCTACACTAAACAGGGGACAGTCGCTCTCCTTGATACCACGTACTCAAAGGTCAACACACTTCTCACTCACATTTCCAGATATTTTCCATTCATCCACAAGAGCTCTACTCATAATTCCCCATATGATTCATGCTCGTATTCACCACATTGTTTCATACCAGGTTTCATCATTCACATTTCCATTCTCGTATGTACACATGCAGCTCGTATTTTCATAATTAACATATGCAACAAGTGATATCACAGATAACTATTTAACTAGCACAGGCATTTTATATTCCAACAGGCAGCTCGTATTTATTAACAGATAATTATTTACAATTCCACTCATTCATTTATGACTGCAATCTAAAACACGCATACAAACAGTGCAACTGTTTCTCATCCTAGAATTCATACCACATTGTAGGTTTCTATTTATCTAATTTCATATATGCATTCATGTTTTAAAATTAAAACAGGGGAAAATCACTCTACTAGACAATCCGGGCATACTGGAGGCTCGAACGGCAGACTCACATGCCTCTGCAAGCCCCGAAAACGCAACAGATCAAAGTCCTATACCAAGGAACATACCACAATGGAACGTTCAGAACAGTAAATAAGACTTTCTAACATGTAAAGAAACTCACAAGGAAACCATGGATATCTTGTTTGCGTAAAACGAACCCTAAATGGGTCAAAAAAAGGATTGCTGAACCAAATCAGACGCCTTAAAAGTCATCAGGATCTCACCTCAAGTTCCTACGTCGACCTCAGACGTCCAGGACCCTCACTTGACCGTCTGGGCTCAGCTCGAGACGTCCGACCTCTCCAGTCATCTGGGACAACTTCCGATCGTCTGGTAAGCTGTCCAGACATCCGAAACGCATGGGAGGGCATTCCCCGCACCATCCCAAAGCTGTCCCTACGCACGATAGACCAAATCTCTCACTTTTAGCCACACAGATCGGCTGTGCAATGCGACCTGCATGGCCGTAACCACAAGAGGAAGGTACCTTCGTGAAATCTTGCTTTCAAACGTCTGGGGTCGTCACTAGACGTCCAACCGTCATCTAGACGGCCCTCCAATCGTCTGATTCTGGGAAAATCCCAAAACCAGTGCGAGCTCCTGCTCCTCTCGCCGCGCACAGCCACGGCTCCTCCCTCTCGTTGCAGCTCCAGCAGCAGCAGGAAGTCCGGGATAGCTCCCCCGACACGCACCTCCTCCTGCACACGTTGATCTAGCCATGCGCCCTCTGGTGAGCTCCCACGAACTCGCGAGCTCAAGCTCCTCTCTTCACGCACTCCTCGCTCCTCGTTCTCGCTTCCTCTCGCTCGTCCCTCTCACTACAGTGTAGAGGAAGAAGGTGGTGGTGGAGTGGAGAAGAGAGGAAGGGGGGGTGAGGACTCTTATATAAAGAGTGGCTAGGGTTCGGTGAAGGAGAAAAGAAGAGAGAGAAGAGAGGAAGGCTGTCTGCACGCAAGCAGCATGCAGACCCGACCGTATATACAAAATTTTCAATTTCCAAACGTCTGGGAAGGGGTCCAGACGTCTGACTAACAGTCCAGACGTCTTAAAAGGCTCAGAACAGAACGGGACTTTACATCATAACAAACGTAAAGGAAGTTTCATCCCCGAAAGTTGAGTTAGTTAGGGTGCGGAAACAAAATATACACGCATAACAAGCTTAAAGAGGACCAAAATTGGTCCGAAAAGACATACCCTCAAAAAGCTCCGGGTACCGCTCTCGCATCGCTGCCTCAGGCTCCCAGGTAGTCTCCTCGTATCGCTGGCTCCTCCACAAGACCTTCACTAGGGGTACCTACTTCCGTCTCAAACTTCGGACGGCTCTGTCTAGTATCTATACTGGTCTCTCGGGGTAGGTCAAGTCATCACCCACCCCGACACTCTCGTGGCTTAGAACGTGACTGGGATCGGCGATATACTTCCTGAGGTTGGACACGTGGAACACATCGTACATACCAGAAAGTTGAGGAGGAAGGACAAGTCGATAAGCAATGGGTCCTACCTACTCCAGGACCTCAAAGGGCCCCACAAACCTTGGCGCAAGCTTCCCTTTCAACCCAAAACGCTGCAAACCCTTCATTGGCGAAACGCGAAGAAAGACGTGATCCCCAACCTTGAACTGCACCTCTGCGGTTCTGATCGACGTAACTCTTCTGTCTGCTCCTAACAATGCGAAGTCATCTGTGAATCTGCTTTATCACCTCCTGACTCTACCGGATCAGCCTGGGGCCAACCTCCCACTTGGTTCCCACGTCAACCCAACTCAAGGGCACAGTAAGTACACCTCCGTCTGTACAGAGCCTCGTAAGGTATCATGCCGATACTCGAATAAAAGCTGTTATTATATGCAAACTCTGCAAGGGGTAAGTGCTCATCCCAAGAGCCCCTCCAATATAGTACACAGGTGCGTAGAAGGTCCTCAAGTGTCTGTATAGTGCGCTCTGACTGTCCGTCCGTCTGGGGGTGGTACGCTGTACTGAACCTCAACCGTGTCCCCAAAGCCTGCTGAAACTCGACCCGAAACTGGAAAGTAAAACGAGTATCCCGATCGGATAAATTCTCGCGGAACTCCGTGCAGACTTACCACATCACAAATATACCTCTGCCAACTACGCTGGTCCCAAGATGACTCGGATCGGCAAGAAACATGTCGTCTTCATCAATTTGTCTACCATCACCCAGACTGCGTCGTGTCTTCGCTAGATAACAGGCAAGCTCACCACCATGTCCATGGTGATGCTCTCCCACTTCCACTGTAGCACGGGAAGTGGCTGCAACGGCCCTACATGCCTCTGATGCTCAGCCTTCACCTGCTGGCACACCAAGAATTACTGCACAAACTCTCACCTACATCCCGCTTCATCCCTCTCCACCAAAAGTCACATCTCATATCATAATACATCTTCGTGTTCCTGGGATGTATGGTGAACCTGAACCCGTGCGCCTCAGTCATGAGCTCTCTCAACAACTCGTCCCTGGGGACGTACAAACGTCCCCTCATGCGTAGCACTTCGTCTGTAAAAGAGAAGTCTCCTGGATCCCATAACAATACTCTGTCTCGCAACGACTGCAGGTACGGATCTGCCATCTGTCCTGTGATGATGCGGTCTATCAACTCTAGTCTCGTCTGCCGTGTCACCATCACTGTCCCACAATACCCCTGTCTCTTGGGGTCGCCAACTACCCCAACTCCTCCATAAGCCTCCAACTCTGTGCCTGTAACTTGGCCAAGTGAGCGGACGCCTTCCGGCTTAAGGTATCAGGCACCACGTTGGCCTTCCCCGGATGGTAGGAGATGCTGCAGTAATAGTCCTTCAGGAGCTCTAACCGTCTTTGTCTTATGTTAAGCTCCTTCTGATCAAACAAATACCTAAGGTTATGATCCGTAAAAATCTCAAAGGTCTCACCGTAAAGGTAGTGCGTCCATGTCTTCAGCGCGAAGACAACAGCTGCTAGCTCTAGGTCATAAGTAGGATAGTTATGCTCATGGGGCTTCAGTTGCCACGAAACGTAAGCGACAACGTAACCCCGCTGCATGAGCACACCCCCTAACCCCTGCAACGAAGCGTTCGTGTAGACCACAAAATCGCCACTGCTATCTGGGATGGTAAGCACAGGAGCTGAAGTCAGTCACTCCTTCAACTCTTAAAAACACGCCTCACAAGCATCTGTCCAAGCAAAGGGTACGTCCTTCCAAGTCAACTGAGTCATAGGATGCGTAATCTGTGAGAAACCCCTGATAAACCGGTAGTAACCTGTCAGTCCCAAGAAGCTACATATCTCTGTCACTGTACGTGGCCTCTCCCACTTGAGTACGGCCTCAACCTTGGCTGGATCCACAGCCAAGCCATCCCCTAAGATCACATGACCCAAAAAAGTTACCTGCCTCAACCAACTCACACTTGTATTTGGCATACAACCTGCGTCGTCTCAAATTGTCCAAAACCATCCGCAAGTGTTGTCCGTGCTGTGCCTGATCTTCCGACTAAACGAGCACGTCATCAATAAATACCACCACAAACTGATCCAGATGCGGTCTGAACACCCGATTCATCAAATCCATAAAGGTAGCGGGGGCGTTTGTCAGCCCAAACGGCATGACCAAAAACTCATAGTGTCCATACCGAATGCGGAAAGCTGTCTTGGAGACGTCAGTCTCCCTGATCCTCAACTGGTGGTAGCCTGATCTCAGATCTATCTTGGAAAATACCGTGGCAGCTCGCAATTGGTCAAACAGATCATCAATCTTCGAAAGCGAATACATGTTCTTGATGGTGACCCTATTCAGCTGTCTGTAGTCAACACAAAGACGCAGTGTACCATCCTTCACAAATAACACAGGGGCTCCCCATGGGGACACACTGGGCCTCACAAAGCCCTTCTCCAACAGGTCATGTAACTGTGACTTAAGCTCTCGCAGCTCAAGTGGTGCCATCCGGTACGGTGCTGTAGAAATGGGGCTGGTCCCCGACACCAGTGAGATTTCAAACCCGATCTCACGCTCAGGCGATAGTCTTGGCAACTCCTCTGGAAACACGTCGGAGTACTCTCTGACCACTGGGATGCTCTGAAAGTCTGCCATGGGGCTAAGCTCTACCACCACACAGGCTAGAAAGCCCTCACACCCTTGGCCCAAAAGTCTCGCTGCCCAAAGCGCAAATATGCACCTGAAACCTCCGTCCACCAGCTGCCCATGAAACTCAAAGGAAGGCATCTCCGGTATGAAGAAGACAATCTTCCTCCTAAAACAGTCCACCAAGGCATGGTAAGCGGACAGCCAATCCATCTCCAGAATCACGTCAAAATCCTCCATCGGTATCACAATCAAGTCAGCGGGGAGGCTATCCCCTAATATTGACCTCACAGTCTGTATAGACCTCCTCAGCTACAAATAACTGACCACCCGGACCTCTGATCACAAACAGATACTCTAAAAACACGCAGTCATGTCTCAAGCTGACAACAAAACTCGCAGCGAAAAAAGAGTACTTGGCACCGAAATTAAAAAGTACGTAAACTAATCTGCCGAAAACTGTAACCATACCTGCAACCACTGAACCTGATACGCTGGCGTCTCTGTGTGTCAAGACGTTGATACGTCCCTCAGCTCTCAGTGCAGAAGAAGCAGCCACACTCTGCGTCGGGTGAGTAACCACTGGCCGATACCCTCCCCGTGACTGTTGTCCTCCCCCACGCACTTGGGAACCACGACCACCTACTCGGCCTCCAGCACTCGATGCGGGAAGCAACCATTGCGCTCCAACCCTAAACGGGCAATCCATCCTGATGTCGCCTGACTGGCCACACTGATAGCAGAGGGGGACTCGACTCCCTCCCTCGGTAGATTCCTACTGACGGCTGGACGGGAGTCCAGTGTTGACAGCTGGCCCCTGTCGGGGGCCCCCAAAGGCCACTGACGACCTCGCAAAATGAGACAACTCTCCCGCGGGTGCCGCGTGCTTCCTCTCTCGTCAGCCCTGCGAGTACTCTGACTGGTAAGGCCTCTTCCGTCCACTGTCGGTGTCTCACGCGGCCGAGTTGATCTCCTCGTACGTCATAACTACCTTCACCACTCTCGAGAAGGTGGGCAACTTCAAGGGCTTGACATACCCCCAAATGGCAGGCCAGAGCCCCTCAGTGAACCTCCACAGGCACTCCTCCGTAGCTATGGCTATCGCAACAAAACGTGACAGCTCCAGGAAGTACGTGCGGAACACGTTAACAGTCATCGTCCCCTGACGAAGAGTGTGGAACTCCCACCTCCTCTGGTCCTGCCAAGTCTGCGGGAAGTACTGCTCGCAGAAGAGGGTCACGAACTGGTCCCATGTCGGCTCTCCCCTCTTCTGGCCTTTAACTGCCCTCCACCACCTGTGTGCCGCACTCTCCAGCTGGTACGTGGTAAAGGTCACGCGGCACTCCGCAGGGGGGCGAAGGGTGTCAAACACCTCAATCTGCTCCAGCCAGTCCTCGACCTCAGACGGGTCCTCATCCCCCTTGAAGGAGGGGGGCTTCAACTTCCGGAACTGTCTGAAAAGCTCATAGTGCAACTGCAATAGGGGAACAGGCACGCCTCCAGGCAGGGAGGGCTCGTGCTCAAAAGTGTCAGAGTGCGGTGGGGGTGGTGAAGGACCACACCCTCCCCCTCTTGCTCGTCCAACGCTGCGTCGGACTCTCGGTCCTATAGAGGACTCCCCCTCCACGTCTCCAAGGAGAGGCACCCGTGGAGGCAGGTCTAGCTCCTCTCGTATTATATCTCGAATCAACTAAGCGAGGTTCTGGGCCTGAACAACCAGGAGAAGTGGCAGGTCAACTGGCACCTCGGGCCCGGCACGTCCGCCACTCCGACCTCGTCCACGACCGCGTCCACGACCTACCTCAAGGACTCTACGACGAAGCATCTCCTGCAAGGAGACGCAGAAGACAGAACAAAAAGAAGTCAACTCTAATGGACTTCAGTGAAAGAAACTCAAAACAGATGTCAAGCGGTACGTTGTTGTGGTTACTCTAGTTACATGCACGAGAATTGGTTATTCTCAAGCTAGTTAGTTCATTTCTCGGGACGACCTTTCTCGGAGATGACCCGGTTCCCGAATCCCTACAGGACCTGAGACCAGCTCGACTCGACTAATCCCAAGACCTAGTCGTCCAACAAGAAATAATCGAAAAGTAGGAAAATAAACCACATTCACTATGTAAAATAACTAACAGTAAGAGTACAAACAGTAAAGGAAGTAAAAACTATTAACAATACATATCACCACCACAACAGTAAAGTAGAACAAGGTGCAAAAACAGAAATGGTAACGGTCTATAACTCACTAGCAAAAGAAGTACTACAACAGCAAGAGACTGCTATTGGACTCAACTGGGCCCAGCACCCTCTGCAGCTGGTGACTCGGGTTGCTCAACTCCTGGACCTGTAAAGGGTTGTGAGCAAAACGGAGTCAGCGAACGCTGAGTAGAGTGATAACCAAACTAACTAAAGCAGTAAAAGTTAACAGGTAAATTTATCTTTCCAATTATTTTATTTGCAAGTCATTCCTTTTCCCCTATTGGTTTACTTTTAGATCTCTTTCTTCATCTCATATGTTTCTCGTGGGAACAATCTTAATTGCAGTCTTTGCCAAGAGTAGAAGGCACACGTGATGCTCTCCTGACCGGGAGAGTCCCGTGTAGTGATCCTATACCCAGTCAACCACCCCGAGGTCACTGACAGACGTAGCAGTGACTACGGCACACATGATAAGTGCACGGGTGCTACCCCGTACTAACACATGGTCAGTCATTTCCGCTAGCGGGTACACCCAAAGTACAACACGGAACAGTATAGGGCCTAGCCCTCTCACTAACAGAGGTCTTGCCCCTAAGAACCAAATAGGAGTCTCGTCCCTCCACACTCCGCGCACCCTCACCTGACTACCACGGTTTGCCCAGTGGGCCTAACAAGTCGATGTAAGGTGGCTACTTGAACCCCCAGCCCCGTGGGGTAGCTAGCTCTCTCCCTACACTAGTAGCTCTCCCCGGTACAGTGTACGCGAGAGCCAACAGAAGTCGGTGTAGAGTAACCAATCCTAACCTCGAGACCCAACTCAAGGACGGCTAGCTCCGCTCTACACTAAATAGGGGACAGTCGCTCTCCTTAATACCACGTACTCAAGAGCCAGCATACTTCCCACTCACATTTCCAAATCCTTTCCATTCATCCACAGGAGCTCTACTCCTAATTCCCCGTAGGGTTCATGCTCGTATTCACCACGTTCCATACCAGGTTTCATCATTAACATTTCCATTCTCATATTTACACATGCAGCTCGTATTTTCATAATTAACATATGCAACAAGTGATCACAGGTAACTGTTTAACTAGTACAGGCATTTCATATTCCAACAGGCAGCTCGTATTTATTAACAGATAATTGTTTACAATTCCACTCATTCATTTATGACTGCAATCTCAAACACGCATACAAATGTGCAACTGTTTCTCATCTTAGGATTCATGCCACATCTTAAGTTTCTAGTTATCTAATTTCACATATACATTCATGTTTTACAATTAAAACAAAGGGAAACCACTCTACCAGACAATTTGGGAGTACTGGAGGCTCGAACGGCAGACTCACGTACCTCTGCAAGTGTCGAACACACAACAGATCGAAGTCCTATACCAAGGAACATACTACAATGAAACGTTCAGAACCGTAAATAAGGCTTTCTAACATGTAGAGGAACTCACAAGGAAACCATAGATATCTTATTTACGTAAAACGAACCCCAAACGGGTCAAAAACAGAACTGCTGAACCAAATCAGACGTCTGACACAAGGTCCAGACGTCTTAAAAGTCATCAGGGTCTCACCTCAAGTTCCTGCGTCGACCTCAGACATCCAGGACCCTTGACCGTCTGAACTCAGCTCCAGACATCTGACCTCTCATCCAGTCGTCTAGGAGTACTTTCAGTCGTTTGGTAAGCTGTCCAGACGTCCGAAACGCGTGAGAGGACATTTCTCGTGCCTTCCCAAAGCTGTCCCTGTGCGCGACAAACCAAATCTCCTACTTTTAGCCACACAGATCGACTGTGCGATGCAGCCTGCATGGTTGTAACCGCAAGAGGAACGTACCTTCGCGAAACATTGCTTTCAGATGTCCAACCCGTCGTCTGATTCTGGGAAAATCCCAGAACCAATGTGAGCTCCTGCTCCTCTCACCGCACGCAGCCGCAGCTCCTCCCTCTCGTTGCAGCTCCAGTTGCAGCAGGAAGTCAAGGACAGCTCCCCCGATGCGCACCTCCCGCACGCACCTCTCCGACCATGCACCCTCCGACGAGCTACCACGAACTCGCGAGCTCAAGCTCCTCTCTTCACGCACGCCTCGCTCTTGCTTCCTCTCTCTCTCGCTTGTCCCTCTCGCTGCAGTGGAGATGAAGGTGGTGGTGGAGTGGAGAAGAGAGAAAGGGGGGTAAAGGCTCTTATATAGAGAGCGGCTAGGGTTCGGTGAAGGAGAAAAGAAGAGAGAGAAGAGAGGAAGACTGTCTGCGTGAAGCCAGCGCGCAGACTCGACCATGCATATAAAATTTTCAATTTCCAGACATCTGGGAAGGGGTCCAGACGTCTGACTGACAGTCCAAACATCTTAAAAGGCTCAGAACAGAATGAGTCTTTACATCAACTAATCAATGAATCTGATAAGTACAAATTACCACTGGAAATTTATTTACACCTGGACATCTGATATTGCAGATAGAATTCTGGCACAAACCACTGATTTTTTTTAGTAGGCAAAAATACGTTTTTCTTAGTTAAACCACTACGTCTCCAATCCATGTCAGAGTATCCAATTCAAAAGCAATTGGCTTAAATGGAGAGGCCCAAACAGTTACTATTGACCACTTCTCATTTCCTACACTTATAGATGTTGAACTATTCAAACACTTCAGGATTACATCTTACACATTGGGCATTCAAGGATAAAATTCCAATAATTTCACTGGCAAGTGGAATCTACATCAGCATGTTTGTCTCTTAGCTCCGGTACAATGCTGTTGCACGTAAAAGACAAGTTGGACAGAGGATAATTGGGAGTGAAGTGGCATTTCCTGCAATACCCTTCACAAAACAAAAGCAAACAATTTATGTGATTTAAGTGCCAATTGCCATGGGATTAGAACATCCCTTACAAGTTTATATACCCGTGACAGATAAAAATATGCCAAGCATGTCAGTAAACAATAATGACAAGACATTTGACTGGATAACTACCAACCTCGGGTAATTAGCACCCCTCAAGAGGCAGAGAGAGAAAAACTTGATTCAGCCATTGACGACCATCGGTATTTAATGATAACATGATAAAGAGTGAAATGAACAACAAAAAATGCTTAAAAGCCAGAGAGATGCTAAAGCAAGCCTTGGAGGCAAAACAGTTGTTGCAAACTGCCAATGTTGGCAACAACAGCTCTGGTGATGATGATACAAGCAAGGAGTTAATGACGATGGCTGCAGCACTTTTTTTATGGGGAAAAGGATGATCACATGTGATTAAAGATCATCCACTTCATTAGAAATCAGGCAAGCTGCAAATCACATCAAGGGAGGCTCACAAGCCACTCTCGAACCTGATAACCCAATGCACATTCTACATAATCCTACAGATGCCCCAATTCATTGCACCGAATTGCCCAAAGACCTGTAAAAGATGTTCTCCGCTTAGCTTTAATGTGAATAGGACCCCAGTTAAGGCTCCTCTAAAAATCCTCCCAAGTTCTAGCATCCATGAACTGCATCACGCCATCTCTCCCACACACATTAGGCAAAGCAGCAAGCGAAAGAAAGGAAAAGGTGATTGCAATCTTCTTGGTCTTCCCAGCAAAGAAAACAGGTGGCATCTGAAGATGGAACAATCCTCAACCAATACACCTTATCATAAGTCACTTTTTTTTGCAGCTGCCATCTGAAAATTTTAACCTTTAATGGCATCTTCATCTTCCAAATGAGCCTACTGTTCTTGAAAAAATTGTCATTTCTTTTCGGAGGGGGTTAAGCAAATACAGGTATGCAGACTTCATCAAGAATGCACCATGCTCCCATGTACAACCATTGAGGTACCCAATCGTAGGTCTCACATAACCGCGCTAACAGGCACAGAAACTTCACCGTTCTTTGATCAAAAAGTTTACCATGAAGAATTGGCATCCAGATTCCTCCCATTGGTTCCCAATAGTCAACCAGAAGTGCCTTTGCATCAAAGGACACAGCAAAATAATCTCAGAAATCTATACACCAGAATCCTCTATTTTGCCAGTCAAGCCAGAACCAGCAGCACATACCGTCACCCAAGACTCCCATGAATTGGGGAATTACTAACACCCTGATCTGCTGAAGGCCCTTCTAGAATGCATAAGCACCCTTGATGGGCAACAATCTTTTTGGCCAGCTCACTTTCCTACCATAAGCCAATAACACTGTGAAGAGAGACAATCATCCATACACATCATTCAAGCAAGCCACTTTGTAAGGCTCTGTTTATCACTTTCAGAGCAAGAACTCTCAAACTACAATGGGACATTCACCAACAAACCTCCTCCCATAAAGGAGAGAGTTTCAGTAATACTTGAAATTATAAGCCAACGTCAACATGACAATGATGAAGTGGGCTATAAAATATACAATATAAGATATAGTATCCCTAGAATCATTAATACATCAGACCACATCAGACATGAAGGCCAGATGTAATTGTTGTCTAATGAGTGTAAAATGGAGAACAGGGTTTGACAAATACCTACTCAAAGTATTGAAGAACCATAAGGGAGGCTCAAACCTGGGACCTCCACCACCCAGGAATGATGATCCACCACTGTTCCATGCCCCATGGGACAATATAATGCTATGTTAGATAATAGAAAGAAAGTAAGAAGGAAATTCTCTCTTAAGCATTCAAGTGCTTGTGTCAAAAGCATTGCAACACGGATTTCACCATGAACTGTAAGCATCTTCAGGGGAAAGCAAATCTTTTTAATGGAAGTTGTAATGTCCATACAAAGAAGTTAACCTAAAGGATGTTTAGTCAGGACTCCACAGAGGAAAAAGGAAAAAGATTATCAGTGCCACATCCATCCCAACACAAACATGGCTACTACTAAACTTTCCTTGCAAAATATGAAACATTTAAAATAATCTTATCTGCCAACATCTGTGCCTTAAACGAAGTAAATGGAGCTAAAGAAATTCCAACCCAGTGAACATTGCTGCTTGATGTCCCTAATATGGAGGAGTTGATTGCACAAATTCTCCCTCGCCATCATCGTCTTGATCCTCGTCTTCACCAACCCAATTACTAGGATGATGTTGAGTGACCTGAGTCCATCTCCTGCCAGTTGTTTCAGTCCTGTCTGCAGTAAATGAGGTTATTTTCTTTATCTGTGAAATAGCATTATGAAGGATCGGAAGTTAGGAGTGTTTAAACCTTGTAGACGTGGTTCATCAGTTTCCACATGATTGGGAACTCTACAATATAGTTAAGGAAATAACTTTGGCAAAAATTTCAATGGAAGTGGAAACATATAAACTTATCAATGACCAATCTGGTACGTAGAACATCAAGCAATTTACATGATGTATGATAGAAGGCCACCATCTTGACAGTAACCCATAAAATGGGATCAACATGAATATATGCCTCAAATTAATAAATGTCTTTGAACTTGCCAGCATAACTTCCATTGCTAGCATACTCATAATATAAGCCCAAAGTCATTTTCCAGAATTTGAAGGCAAAATACCACGAAAAACAAGTAGCCCGTGGTTGAGTTAGGTGTCTATGTTTAACAAAATGCAAACCCACCATCACTGACATCATTCCCACTAAAATCATATAGCTGATACTAGAGATTTTAGCTACAAGGAAAACATAATAAGGAATTACTCGAAAGGAAGAAAAACGTGTCTCCAGATATGTGTTCCCTACAATTGAAGTCATAGAAGGTTATCAGCCCTCCATATAATGTATTCTTCCCTTGCATTCCTGAAAGCATTACACCAAACAAGAATAACTTTCATAACCTTTCTATCAACTTAATTAAAATGTTCCTTCCAAGTGGAAAACTGATTCTTAGAAAAAAAGAAATAAAGAAATAAAAAGAAAAACCCAACTACCTAACGTACACAGAGTGGTAACTTTTCTTTTGTTTTCTTTGAAAAGGATTTTAAACAATTTTGTTCATGTCAAAATTATAGTATGATGAGATCACAAGTATTGTCTACCTTTTTATATTTGAATTGCTATATATATTTAGTTTATTACATATAAATATTCTTGTTAAACAAGATTAGTACAATGCATGAGAATTACATTATTTTCATTTTCATTATTTAGAGGAGTTATTTCCACAAGATGCCCCCACAGTATGATTGTCAATACATATGATCCCCTACGGTACTAATCTGGGCAAAGGACCGCCTCTGGTTTAGTTAACAGTGAGAGGACCATGTTTTCTTAGGATTTATGCATTTTGTAGTCCAAAGAGACCCTTTCTCCCCCTCCCTTCTCCTCTCCCTCCCCTTCATCACCACTGCCTTGCCACAATCACCCTCAAAGGCCTTGCCTCTTTGCTTTCTCTTCCAGGCCACCACCCTCTAATACTCTAAGCCATTACTGCTCCATGCTCCCCTTCTCTCCTCCATTTTACCCCACCCTGCCTCGGATCCACTCTCTCCATTAACTGTGAACCACTGCATTTATCAATTCGTATGAAAAGGCCACCACACAATTCTCCAAAGTTCAACTATTTTGAATTTTTAGAAAACTTTTATCATCTGAATTATTCCTCCTTATAGAATTTAAGATTTTTGTAACTTAATTCATTTACAACAGTCTTATGTTTCCATCCATTTGTGTGAACTCTGAAGGTAAATTTTCAAGTATCTAGTTTGCTAGCCAAATAGCCCTCTATCATGGAAAGGGGTGGCTAATGGCTATTTGCTGCAACACTACAAGCGTATCTAAAAGATAACATTCTATATCTTACCTTAATATTTCACATGAATGAGCTTCTAATATAATGCGATCACTAATGCACGATCCAATGTTTTTTTCTCTTTTTCCTTTTGTTTTTTCCAGGGGGGTGGTCTGGTTAGAGATGGTACCCATGCAGATACATCAAGGCAACCAAAGACATGGTTTGAGAATTGGGATTTAGATTTGTCAAGGCATTTCACTCAAACTACCTTTCACCAAACCTCATGCAATTTAGCATGTTATTCTCTTTAAAATCTTTATGCACTTCCTTCAACAACCCCAAACAATTGGCACAGTGCTTCTTATGCTCTCTTCAATTACAATAAGACTAGAGAGTGAAAGAGTATGCTCTCGAATAAAAGAATACAGAGAGAGCTTACAGTGATATGTGGGGAACAAAACCAAGAAATTGTGTAGATATAGCAAAGTGAAAGAGTATAATTTGCAGTTTTCGTAAGATCGGGTAGGAGATTAAAATGTGGATCAGGTCTACTGCTTACATAGAACTTCATGGTAACTGAAGAACTAATCCTAGGACCCAAATTGTTAATTGCTACAAAAGAAGTATACTCTTATACTCTCTCTGGAGACCCCATACAGAACTCAAGCCCAACCATTTCCGATAACTTCTAAATATAACAAACCAATCTTATCTCAAAATGCATGTAGCATTCTTGTCTACCAGAATGTGGACAGAAAAATGCACTTGATGGTCATGTAAGACAGACTTATACAGGAAGTAATAATCCATACTAGATTAATGGTTTTACTCAAGACATATGGAAGAACAAACCAGTTTGAAGCAGATTTCCCGAACTCTAGGGCTTCATGGCGAAAGAATTGATACAAAGGATACATCCGTGGTCCATCATCATTAGGCGGTACATCATTCTGAGCTCCAGAAGTTTGACCTCCATTTGTTTGAAATTGTTTTTCTCTGGTTGAACTTCCTGTTCAAAACAGCAGCAAAACATTATTAATTTCAATTGACATCCCGGATCATGAAATAAACTCCCACCTGATAGCTCAGACCAAATTTTGGTGTGGTCAGAAGGATGTTCAGAGGCAGCCGACTGACCGGCAGCTCTGCCATGCTGAGACTGGGAACCTCCCCCAGGCACAATCTTAGCGGCAGGGACATCAGGGACCTCAGAACTACTGGCTTTCTGAAGCTGGGATTCAAGCATAGTTGCAAGAACCAATGCCACGTCAAAATCAGAAGTGCATCCATCATCAAGTCCAAATTTTGGTGCCATCAGGATAGGTCTGTCATTGATAGGTCCGTTAGAACAAGTACCAACTTCCTTTACAGAAAAGAATAAACACAAATTTGCCTGAGATCCTTTTAAAAGTGGAAGGAGAAGCAGCAGTTAAATGCTTACTCGGCAGCTTTTTCGAAAAATAGATGAATGTCAACTTCACATCCTTCACAAAATGAAAGAAATGCCTAATTTCAGTGAAACAAAAGAGCAGTCATGCATTTTTTGAAAGATCATATTGATGCAGATATGCAAATGATTAAAAATTAGGCAATTAAATTGTTCTGGCATGGAACAAAAGAGGGGGGGGGGAACTATAAGAGAAGAAAACAGACACAAGCCAATAGCGAGACTCAAGGGGATGGCAGAAGATGGAGCTATCCTATACACAAAGTATTGGAGATGAAATTTGGCATTATAGATATAGAACAAGAAGTAACAATACTTTTCCAGAAACTTGTAATAGAGATGTGTTTCTCTCAGAGAACGACTTAGAGGCTATCTAAAGAAAACTATGGCTATGTTGGTAATCTTTCTTTCCAGAACTCCATCAGTTATTAACCAGCAAACATGCGCTTCAGATGATCAATTTTCCCCAAACCAAGAATTGCTAGCTGTGAAGAAGAAGATAGCCACGTGGACAGGCCACGTACCACAGTGGCCACATGGACTGTTCATGTGGCAGCCAATTTGGTCAGGAAGGGCGCCGGCCCTAGTGGATTTGGTTTAGGGTTGCTTTGAGTCTAAGTTAACCTGCTTTAGTATGTTAGGTGTCAAAATAATTAGAATTATTAATAGGATATTTAGTTACTATTTTTAGCTAATCATTGAGTTATTACTGTTTTCTATATTTAGCAATAGGAATAATCTCTCTATAACTCTTGTGTCATTTAATTTGAGTTGAATACAATTATTTTCCATAATCTCTCTCTCAACTCCTCTCCTCTTTCTCTCGTCGAACTCTCTCTCTCTTTCTATCTCTCTCTCTCTTGGTTCTTGCGCCACCAAGTCCACACGTGGGCCTTTCAAGCCAAGGAGTCTCCACCACGTTGTGCAAATCTCCACATGATATCGGAGGCTTCGATCTAGGCTCTTTGGCATGCATGAATTGAGGAGATACCGAGGAGAACAGTTCACACACAAGGAGAATTCTTCTCTCTTGTGTGTGTGTTCTCTACATCGACAACAAAGCTACATGGTGCGTGGCCTTCTCTAACATGGGAATTCACTCAATGAATTCCTTGGAAAACCTTGGCGCCTTATGCAAAGCCCAAGGGATCGTGTAGCGGATTCTCGACGAATCTTCTTCCTACCATATCCAACGCCTTATACGACGTAGGAGAAGAATCATAGATCAAAGGAGATGGCCAACACCGAGGCTCCACCGTTAACTAAAGAAGGTAAGGTGGTCGTTCAAGGAACAACCATCAAATTTCAAGGTGCTTCTAATTATGTTTTAGTTAGAGAAAACGAATAATCATATTTATCAAATGAAACCCTGCACCTTTTCATATAGAGAGAGGTGTTGGATAAGTTGCAACACAAGTCCAAGAGGACAAAATAACAAAACAATCCAAAACAGTAAATAAAGAGATAACTAGAGTGCTCTATCAACACTCCCCCTCAAGTTGGAGCATATATATCAATGAGGCTCAGCTTGGAACATTTGTCAAATACGGATCTAGCAAGGGGCTTCGTGAATATATCCACAATTTTATCTTCAGAAGGCATTGATGTAGTGTAGATAATCCCACGCGGTATCAGGTCTCTGGTATAGTGGCAATCAACCTCAACATGCTTCGTGTGTTCATGGAACATTGAGTTGTTTGCAATGTACGTAGCAATGCAATTATCACACATTATCTCCATCGGTCCCCCCACCTGGACATGGAGATCCTGTAATACTGATCTAACCCAGACCATCTCTGTAGCTATCTATGCCATAGCTCAGTACTCAAACTTTACACTAGACCTGGATACCACCTACTGCTTCTTGCTCTTCCAGGTCACTAGATTTCTTGCCACGTAAGTGCAGAATCCAATTGTTGACTTCCTGTCTGTCATGCAATATGCATAATCGACATCAGAGTAACCAACGATACTCAAGCGTGCTCTTATGAAACAAGATACCTCTAGCAGGTGCTTCTTCACATATCTAAGCAACTGCATAGCAACATCCCAATGCTGCTTGGCTAGTTTGTCCATAAGCTAGTTGAATTTTCCCATTGTAAGAGAGAGGTCATGACATGTAATAGTAAGATATAACACCTTACCAACCAATTGCCTATAAGATCTACTATCTATAGGCGAAGAATCTGTATCATAGAGGTATCATTTGGGATCCATAGGTATATTAGCAGACTTAAACCCCATATTCCTATCTCCTGCAAGAATCAAGAGCATATTTGCGCTGACTGAGGACAATTCCCTCTTTGTTGCGTGCCATCTCAATGCTAAGAAAGTATCTAAGTTCACTCAAATCCTTCATCACAAAGGCTTCAACCAGCTTCTTCTTCACCTCTGCCATCCCAGCAATATCATCTCCAGTAAGGATTAAATCCTCCACATAGACTAGGAGTACAACAACTCCCCCTGTACTCTTCCTGACAAAGAGTGAATGATCAGCAAAAGACCTCACAAGTCCCATGATCTGTACCTCCTCTGACAGTCTCCGGAACCAAGCTCTCAAGGTCAGCTTCCATGGATGGCTTTCTTCAGTCTACATACACACTCCCCCCTAACTCTCAAACCCCGGAGGTTGTTACATGTAGACCTCCTATTGAAGATCTCCATACAAGAAAGCGTTATTCACATCCAACTGATGAAATGGCCAATTATATTGAACAGCAACAGAGAACAGAATGCAAACAGTGGGAAGCCTGGCTACAGGAGAGAAGGTATCAAAGAAATCTACCACATATGTCTGGCTTGGTAAATCCCTTTGCTATGAGTCACGTCATATAACGAGAGATAGTGCCATTTGGGTTGTACTTGAGAGTGAAGACCCAGTGACAACCCATCGTTTTGGCATGAGGAGGCAGGGTGGTCAGTTCCCACGTCCATCTGAAGCGTAGAGCAACCATCTCATCCTCCATGACCTAACGTCATTTTATACCTAAGCTCCAGATGGACATGGGAACTGACCACCATCTAGCATTGCTTGCTGATGGGACATAGGACTCTGTGTCGCAAAAAGAGCAACAGTGAAAGTAGCAAACAATCACCCAAGATTGGAAGTAGACACTGCCCCTGCAGTATGGTAATGAGCACAGTTGCAGGGAACATTCCAAACAGCAATCGAAAGGTCAAGATCATCCTCCATAGGCTCAATATCAATAAGGAGGCTCATCAGAGGAACCTACACAAGCACCACTAGGACAACTAACGTCAATATCAACCCATACCTAACCAGGGAAGGAGACAGGTGGCCGAGGTGGTGGGGGGCGTATTCTGGTCGTCATGGATACTGTCTATATGTAACAGGTAACCTACATACCTGAGTAATCTCTGCCTTCTACCTTATAGAAGTCTGTGGTAGTGTTATCCTCACTATGTGTAACAGGAATCTGTTCCAAGGAAACTGGTGGAACAGGCATAGGAGTAAAGTCTCCCTCAAGTGTCACATGGTGACCACCTGTAGAGAAATAGGAAATAGGCTCATGAAAATGACATCTACAGTCATATAATGCTTCTTGCCTCAAGGGTCATAGCATCTGTATCATTTTTGAGTGCTACTGTAACCCAAAAAGACACTTCATTGCCCTTGGAACCAACTTATCTCTGCCAGGTCCTAATAGATGGACAAAGGCTATACAGCCAAAAACACGAGGTGGTACAGTAAATAGCTCCACTGGATAGAGAACCTACCAGAGAACTTGTTCCTGAATAGCTGAGTTGGGCAATTTATTAATCAAATAGCATGCAGTTAATGCTGCATCTCCCCAGCACACCTGTAGCACATTATGCTATATCAATAATGTTCTAGCTACATCTATCACATAACAGTGTTTTCTCTCAACCACACTATTCTCCTGCGAGGTATGAGGGCAAGATGTTGGTGAACAATTCCAAGAGATCTGTAAAAAACTGTTAACTTAGCTGTACATAATTCCATAGCATTATCAAATCGTACAATTTTCACAATGGTAGAAAACTAAGTCTTTATTTGTAAGATAAATGCTTCAATCACAGACCCAACATCTAATTTATTATTTAATAGAAATAAGCATGACACCCTGAAAAAATCATCCACAACAAGTAAATAGAATCTATGACCAAGTCTATCTGACACTCTACTAGGACCCCATACATCCATATGCAATAAATAAAAAATCGCAACAGAAATCTGAGAGGAACTAGAAGGAAAGCTGGCTTTACGATGTTTTCCTAGATGGCATGCATCACACAAAATCTCAGTGGCAAACAATATATGAGGGATAATGCATCGAAGCCTGTCCAATGAAGGGTGCCCAACACGACGATGCCACTAAAGAGCTGTATTAGCACTAAAAGCAACCTCGTCTTGACACATAGCAACAAATGGAGTCTAGATCAAGCGATACACACCCCCTCATCATGATCGCCACCAATCGTCCTCCCCATGAGTTTGTCCTGAAAAATACAGCCCAACTCATCAAAGATTGCGCGACAATACAAATCTTTTGTAATTCTACTACCAAACAAAAGACTAATTAAAAAATCAGAAACATAGAGAACATTTGACAGAATCAGTGCAGGAATCCCTACCACATCTCCTCTGCCATGAACTCTACATTGTCTACCATCTGCCACCTGCACAGATCTACCTGAGGGAATAGTCTAAACCTATCTAAAGCATGTCTCATTACCACTGAGATGCTGAGAAGCGCCTGAATCCAAGGTTGATATATCGCCGATATATGGCGATATATCGCCAATATATCGATATCGTCAAGTCAGCACATATCGATATCAGCCTTAATATCTTTTTTCCATAATATCACCGATACATCGCCCATATATTGGAGATATATCAATGATATATCGGAGATATATCACCGATATCATGGACTTTTGTTGAACTTTAGAGCTGTACAAGCTAGGGTTCTTGCTTCCTTATAGTCCATCATATATGTCAACTTTAGAGCTGTACATTCTCTGTTGACAATTCAGTCATTGCACTTGGTTTTACTTATTGAAAAATAAGAAGATTCTAAAACGTCAGTGAGAAACACAATAGCATCTTCAAACCTCTATAAAAAGATGCTAAAACTAAGTACTTTGATAATCCATGGGAGTATTGAAAAGGCTATCTTGTCATCTTCATTTGATTAAAAAATGTCATCCCTGATGGTTCTTTCTTTCCCCCACAACCTAGGGTTGACAGGCTCACTTATTTCAGCATGGCTTATCTAAGTACTTGCCAAGGTTTGACATATCGCAGTATATCGATGATATATTGCTGATGTATCACATATCGATGGGTTGGGTGATATCGATACCACCCAAAATGTATTTTTCCCAAATATCAACAATATATCACCGATGTGAGGATATATCATCGATATATCGCCGGTTGGGTGGAAAAAATGGTGTTGTGGTGCTGTTGAAATAGGACAGCTGGGCGGGAGGTTGAAAACAGTATGGTAAGTCTCGGCAGGAGGCGTGAAATTGAAAACGGGTAGACACAAACACAGACACAGGCAGGACTGGACTGGCGCTGTTCGGAACCCACAGGCACACACGCACGCACACACACGTTTTTTAGCCATTCCTTTATGATATATTAGTCATAAAAATGTTAATTTGACATTTTTTATATTTTATGACTTTCTGAGTAATTTTCCAAATATTCACCGATTTCAGTGATATATATATGTACCCGATATATTCCCTTTTTGACTTGTCGATACGATATCGATATTTAAACCTTTGCCTGAATCCACCAACCACAATACACTATCAAAAGTACTAGTACTAGACCTATAAGCAGGAGTTATACCTGATATATATATGTACCCGATATATTCCCTTTTTGACTTGTCGATACGATATCGATATTTAAACCTTTGCCTGAATCCACCAACCACAATACACTATCAAAAGTACTAGTACTAGACCTATAAGCAGGAGTTATACCTGAGGAGGCCAATGCAGCAGTATCGGTAGTAGTGATAGTCTCCTCGGTCAACTGAGAGAGATGCTGGAACATCATAGTCAGCACATGACACCATGTCACTTGCCTCCTCTAGCCTGGTTGGCCATAGGAGCTCTAGCATGCTTCATCCAGCAGGAGGCCTCTAAATGGCCAACCTTCCTACAATGCGAGCAAATGGTGCGGGGTTTGCCAGTCATACCCCGACCACCACGTCCTCTCCCCCTGGTAGATGGAGCACCACATCCTCCACATGCAGCAAAAACAAGAACAGGAATTTGCCCAACATCTGACATGGATGTTTAACAACCACCCTACTCACACGACTATATGCTTCCTTAAGTGAAGGAAGCTCAGCCAAAGTCAGGATCTGAAACCTTGTAGCATTATAATCTGGTCCAAGTCCATCTAGAAATTGGACGGCATACTCCTTCTATACACCCTCTGAGTGGCACAGGTGCAGTCAAGACGACAAGCGTTGTACTTCTCTAGGAGCCCCTTCAGAGTAGCATAATACTGGGAAAGTGACTGACCCTCTTACTTCAGACCACCAATGGCATGGTGGATCTCTAACACCTTACTAGAATTCTTCTCATGAGAGTACGTGTCACACAAAGCATCCCACATCTCCTTGGCCATTATATAGTACATAATCCCATCACCAATCTAAGACTCCACAAAATTCATGATCCAAGCACAAACCATTGCATTATCTTTCTTCCATGTGACATTCTTTCCTGTCTTGTCTTATAGCTCTAGCTCCAACAAAATATGTTCCTTATCATTTCCCTCGACAGTCATGAGGAATGCATGAGACCATTTAGCATAATTGATCTCATTCAACTTGGTGATAGGAACGAAAAAGGGAGTTTTACAACTCCCAAAGTCTATAGCGGTAACCAATAAGACCTCTGAAGTGCTTGAAGAGGCTATCGTGCCTTAGGACTACCACAAAACGCTGCAAACGTGATCTCAAATCACTATTCAGATCATGAAGAACTAAAAATTAGAGAGAACATGACTTCTTGATCATGAGATCTAAGATCTAGAGATCCTAGATAGCATCCCAACAGTCACTAGCACCTCTTAGATCAAGGCTTAGCACATGTTAGGGTATGGGGAAGGCCCTAACAGCACCTCTAAGAGGTGCTACTCCCCCTTACCGATGAGAACAACCCGCCACCAACCACTACCATCCAAAGCTAAGCAACAAGCAGCGGCGGCAAAGGATTTTCAAGCAACAACGACCTGTAGTAAAGGGTGCTGCAGGCGGCGGCGACCTACAGGGAAGGTGGCGACAACGGTTTGGCAACACAGGCGATGGCCTGTTAAACCGGCAGTGGCCGGTGGAGCACCGACCATGGCCTTAGGCAAAGGCAGCAACCTGCTGGGGTCGGTGGTGGCTGGTGGAGCGCCAGCAAAGGCTCCTGCGAGTGCCAACAAGGGAGGCTAGGGTTTTTTGTGGAGGGGTAAGGAAGCTTGTGCAGGTGGGATACCAGAGCATTGATCTAGGATCACCGCTCTGATACCAAGTCGAAGAAAACGAATAACCATATTTATCAAATGAAACCCTACACCTCTTTATATAAAGAGATGTATTAAGTAAGCTGCAACATAAGTTCAAAAGGACAAAATAAATAACAAAACAGTCTAAAACAGTAAGTAAAGAGATAACTAGAGTGCTCCATCAACAGTTTCGTAAACCCACACATTCAAGATCTTCATAGGAGGTTAAGACAAACTCAATATTCTACTCGAAGAAGCATCTGAGACTAGATTGAACCAAGAAGAAGAAACTTGAGGAGAACTATCGTGATGAACTGGATCATGAATTCATTTAATCCTACCATAATCTCAAACATGTTGTACAAGAAGAGTGCATGTAAGATCTAGACGGCCCTGGAGAAGAGGTACTCCCAAAAATCGAGTAATGCGTGTGCATCACCGACCTCTACATGCGCATATGGACAGCCAATCAAGGACATCTTTCCTTAACTAAATATTAAGCAAAGATGGAGGCACTATTAGAAAAGTTAGATATCTACGAGCCTATCTGTTGCGACAAATTGGCAAAGACGTGCCAGATGGCAGCTAGCCAAATTCTTGTTAGGGTTACATTCCCACAAGCATTCGACGTGAGACCAAATTATTGCATCGGATGGGAAGATGGATCTTGAGACCGATTTTTGCGACCTTGAGAAGATGGAGGCACCAAAGGTAGAGGCTGCCATGAAGAGTGACAACTCCGCACTTGCTATAACTAAAGTTGGCTTTCAACGTAGGAGAGGACAACATCGAGGCTCAGGCTGAGTCTATCCCCCATGTCAACATTGTGGGCGCAATAATCACCTGCAAGATAGATGTTGGGACAAGTTCGAGAGGCCTCAATGTGAGGCTACTAGCACCTCACACGTAGACTCTCTTACGCTGGTACATCTTGAGAAGATTCGAGCCACGTTCCAAGAAGAAAAGGAGAAGAAAACCACAATGACCGTCGCAACAACTATTGAGGTTGCCCAAGACAACTTCGAAGGTCGTAGAAGGCTGCAACGTGATTTCCAATAGTGACACATTTACAAGCTCTGGGCTCGAAGATGATGATGAATGGTGGGAGCTCTAGCCTCACCATGAGTTGATCAAGTCATCAACCTCCCAGCCTCGACTTGAGGGGGAGTGTAAAGAAGATGGCCATGTGGATAGGTCACGTGGCACAGTGGTCACATGGACTGTCCACCCAACAGCAACTTCGGTCAAGAAGGGCACTGGCCCTAGTGGATTTGGTTTAGAGTTGCTTTGAGTCCAAGTTAGCCTATTTTAGTATGTTAGGTGTTAAAATAATTAGAGTTGTTACAGAAATTTTACTTCATGTTTTTAACCAATCATTAAGTTGTTATTTACCGTTTTATATATTTAGCAATAGAAATAATCTCTCATATGAAGAGTATCTTGTGTCATTTAATTTGAGTTGAATACAATTATTTTCCACAATCTCTCTCACAACTCCTCTCCTCTTACTCTCGCCAAACTCTCTCTCAGTTCTTGCGCCACCAGGTCCGCACGTGGGCCATCCACGTGTGATCTTCCACGCCAAAAAGTCTCCACCATGTTGTGCAAATCTCTACACTAACAAAGTAATGGCAAGGGTTTCCCTATCCCCAAGTGATTCCTTTCGATTTCAGCAAGCAAGCAGCCAATGCACCATTTAAAATGAGATGTCAATAAAAGGTTTTCAACCCTCTATTTTCGATGATATTTGATTTGTTTCAACTTCCTAAACACACAGTTGCACGATTCCCTTCAATTTTCCTTATTTAATTCTTATTGTCATACAGCCAGACCAAAACCAAGCCTTTTGCTGCTTAAGTGAGTTCCAGCTACATGGATAATCTACCTCCATTTCTATCTATAACAAGTCCTGCCAGGCATATCTTTGCATAAACAAGACCATGTGAATACTTAACAGGGCCGCCTCAATACATGAGCATGTGGAGCACGATTTAAATCAAAGATGGGAACCTTTAATTCCTTCACACTGAATGTAACATCCACAGGATCTCCAGTATGAGTGTATTGCAAAAACTCCTCAGCTGGGTCAATCCACAATTGAGTATGCAAGGCCGTGTCACTGCTATCTGCCAGAAATGAAGATGCCATGACAAACATAATATAACTACAAAGGCGATCAAGTTAACGGTAAAAATCAACTAACGCAAAACCAACTTAGTGTAGATTTCTTTGTTTCAATCTAGTCTGCAAGCAACCTTTGGTTGGATCGATGTAACTCCTCAACTCCACTGCTTTGCCACCAATCTCCCCCCCGTCATTGGCAGGCAAAGCCCCAGGTTCAGTTGCAATAATAGTGATCTCCTGAAGCGACGATTGAAAATTTGCCAACAGCCTGCTTAAATCCCGGGGCCTCACCACAAGACTACTTGGAAATCTCCTCTTGACCAGAGACAGATGTTGTATATCCGGCTCCACATTGCATGTAATCCAATAAGTTTTCTTCACACCTTCAAGAAGGGCAACATTTTGCAGTTAAGAAACAGATACATTACAATCAAGCACACCCAATCAGGAATGCAAATATAATAAATATTTCCATGGATAAGACTACAGTATGCCACGCAAATTCGTAAAGACACATGGGTTTATGGACATCATTTTGATCTCCAAATGATAAATGTGTTTGCACTCTAGAGCAGATGATATATTCTATTGCATATCTGGGTTCAATGTAGTGTAATAACGTATAATCTGCCTCAACTTATTTTGGGCATTCGATAGCTGTCCAGAAAGACAATGTAAACCATAGCCATCCTTGTATCACCAGCATTTAGGTAAAAAAAAATCAACCAGCACAAAACTATAATTCATACATCTGCATCCCTTGTTCTTTGTTTAAATAGCTCTTGGAGGTATTGGATGAAATGACTCAATACATCATAGAAAATCATAGGTTCTCTTATATATAGAGGGAGACCAAAGGGTTGAAAATACAGCACTGCCCCTAATGAGGTAAACACCAATACACCCGTACAAGAAAAGCATAAAAAATATAACCACTATATGCTAACACTACCCCTCAAGCTGAAGTATGAATATCTATCACGCTCAGCTTGGAACAACACGTCTCAAAGGCAGATCTCGCAAGGGGCTTTTTAAAGACATATGCAGCCTGCTCCTCAGAAGTGACACTCGTGGTATATAATATCCCACGCTGAATAAGATCTCGAGTGTAATGGCAGTCAATCTCTACATGCTTTGTCCTCTCATAAAATATAGGGTTATTGGCAATGTAGGTCGTTGCTCTGTTGTCACACCGCATCTCCATAGAGTTATCTAGAAAAATATGAAGATCTGACAAAACTGACTTGACCCAAACCATCTCAATGGCTGTCTAAGCCATGACCCTATACTCTGACTCCGCACTGGATCTAGATACAACCGCTTACTTCTTGCTTCTCCAGATAACCAGGTTGCTTGCAACAAAGGTGCAAAAACCTGTAGTGGATTTTTTGTCCCCAACACAGCCAGCATAATCAGCGTCAGAGTATGCTACAATCCCCATGGACGTTCCCTTACGGAATAATAATCCTCGTCCTGGTGCTTTCTTCACACACCTGAGTAGCTGCATTGCAGCCTTCCAGTGCTACCTAGTTGGTATATCCATAACTTAGCTAAGCCTACCAACCGACAAAGACAAGTCTGGATGAGTGATGGTGAGGTAAAAAAGTTTACCCACCAGCTGCCTATATGCCCTATTGTCAACCACCTCAGATTTCTCATTATATAAATGGACTTTGGGATCTATGGGAATATTTGCAGCCTTAACGGGTAGCATGCCAGTCTCCTGAAGAAGATCAAGAGCATACTTCCTCTGCGAGAGCACCACCCCATCCTTGCCACGTGCAACCTCAATGCCCAAGAAATACCTCAACTGTTCCATATCCTTCATGGCAAACTTTTCTGATAGGTGCCTCTTGACTTTGCCTATCCCATCTCTGTCATCCCCAGTGATGGAAAGATCATCACAATATACCAAGAGTGCCACAATCCCCCTGTCAGTTTTCCTGGTAAATAAGAAGTGATCTGGAGTAGAGCAACACAGACCAATCTAGCGAAGCACCTCTGATAGCTTCTAGAACCATGTCCTGAGACTCTGCTTCAATCCATAAATTGTCTTCCTCAATCTGCACACACACTCTCCTTGAACCTCGAAACCCGAGGGCTGCTGCATGTAAACCTCTTCCTGAAGATCACCGTAGAGAAAAGCATTCTTCACATCAAGCTGGTATAACGGCCGGTCTCTATGAATAGCAACAGAAATAAGTATTCGGATAATGGCAAGCCACGTAATAGGGGAAAAAGTATCAAAGAAGTCAACCTCATATGTCTGAGTGAACCCCTTTGCTACTAGCCTGGCCTTATACGTCGAAATAGACCCATCAGGGTTGTATTTCAAGGCAAATACCCATCGGGAGCCAACAGTCGTGCGTCAATAGGAAGTGAGATGAGATCCTAAGTCTATCTACTTCGAAGTGCTGCCATCTCATCCTCCATGGCTTGACCACTTTGGATCAAACATGACCTACTGGTAGGTAGACGGAATATGTGACTCTGTAAGTACCTGACAGAAGCTATTAAACTGAGGAGCAAGACCATCGGTAGCCAAACTACCTGTGATCTGGTATTTGGACTCACAGGTGCACGATGGTTTCCTAATGGCAATAGGGAGATCTGAATCATCGGTACCACTGACTGAGTTGCTACAAGAGTCTCGCCATTGTGGTGATCTGCACTGTCTGGGGAGTCAGGTATAACCAATTATCACTGGCATCAGGTATCCTCTCAACTACTTGTGAACCATCAGCTGCTGGTGAGGAAGGAAACCTATAAAAAGTAGTGTGATACCTGTGATAGGAATGTAATAGCCCGTGCAATTTCTCAAAGTCATCCAAAGAGGAAGAGCATCTATCTATCAGCTAAAGGTCTAGACTACGAAGTAGGCACCTGAGTCTCTGTACACGGAACAGGCAGGGGAAGAAAGGCAACATTATCACAAAAGTTCCTCTGTCCAGTGACTGAGAGATATGATGTATCCTCATGGAAAGTCACATCAGCGTTAACATAATATCTATTCTGCAGAGGATTATAGCAACGATACCCTTTCTGTGTCCTAGAGTACCCCAAAAATACACACTTGACAGTGCGAGGAACCAGCTTGTCACAACCAAGTGACAACACATGGACAAATGCAACACATCCAAAGGTCATGAGAAGCACATGAAATAACTCATTGTATGAATGCAGAAGAACCGGTATCTGCTCGTGAAGAACTGAGCTGGGCATCCTGTTGATGATATAAGTCGCTGTCAGAATTGCGTCCCCCCAGTAGCTCTGCGGCACATTGTGATGAATCAATAGTATATGGGCAACATCCAACAAGTGCTTCCTCTCTACAACCCCGTTTTGTTGTGAAGTGTGGGGACAAGTGGTCTGGTGGACAATCTCACAGGTCCTATAGAACTCCCTAACTCTGGCAGTACAAAACTCAAGAACATTATCAGTCCGCACTATCTTCACTATGGCTGAATACTGTATACTAATCTCTAGAATAAGAGTCTATGCATCCTCCAACCTCTGCATTGCTTTTCAGCAAGAACACCTACGTGACTCTAAAGAAATCTACAACAACCAGGTAGTACCGGTGTCCCATCCAGTCTGGGACTTTACTCGATCCCCATACATCCATATGGAGCAACTGAAATAGTGTAGACAATCCAAGAGAGATGCTAGCTGGAAAAGAGGATCTATGGTGCTTACCCAATTGGCAAGCATCACACTGTATGGTAACAGCTGGGGAAATATGTGGTATCACCCTCCTGAGGCGATCCAAAAACAAGTAGCTAAGACGAACACGCCACTGTAAAACACTTCCGCTACCATATCAAGTAACTCCTACAAATGGCTCATGTCCTAGGCGGTAAACACCATTTTCCTCCGTACCTCTAACAACAATTCTCCCTGTGAGCTTATCCTGAACAATACATTCAACATCATCAAAGATCACTCAGCAGTTGAGATCCTTCGTGATTCTACTCACTGACAACAGACTCAGTGGGAATTCTAGCACATGCAATGCACCAAACAGCTGCAAACTAGGGGTCACAGACACCTCCCCCTTACCCCTAACTGAGGTGTATCTACCATCAGCTACCTATACAGTCTTTCCTGGGGGAATGGACTATAGCGAACGAAAATAGGTCTGATCACCGCACAAATGTTGTGACGCACCAAAGTTGATCAGCCACCCTGCTCCATGGTGGCTCCTGTAATGCTCCTACGCACCAAACTCACACATTCTGCCATAGGTGTCAAGAAGACCACATCCAAAGAATATAAGGAATACACACCTCAAAGATCATGCAATACGGGAAATACACATCCCAAAATAGTCCATATAACTGGAGAAAAGCATACCACTTCTCAGGGAACACCGATAGATCTAAAACAAATCAGACTCAGATCTGCATCAATAATAGGAGGCCCCCTTGGACAGACATTGGCCTAACTCGGGTGCAAAGAGAACACCCGAGATGGCCCCAAGGAGACCTAGACTTCCTCTCCCTGCGACAACAAGGACTGCAGCCCCTAGATCAGGGTTGCAAGCCCCTCACTGCCGTCTCCTGCAGGTTGTACAGGGACTAGGAGACTTTGTGCAGCCTTTGTTGATCCCTGCATCGCCTGCTATAGGTCACCGCCACCACTGTCAGCTGTCGCAAGTCATCACCGACTGTCACCGCCCTCTGCAGGTTGCTACGTCACCCGCTGTAGGTCGCCACCCACCGCTGCAGCTAGGTCTACACCGCCAATGCTATCGCAGATCGCCACCAGTTGTGCGCCGCCCTCTATAGGTCACTACACCGCTACTGCAACTAGGTTTACACGGCCAAGGGCTCGATTGCGGGCCGCTGGCTACGAACCTGGTGTCGCAGCCGCTGCCGCCGATGGGAGCACCTGTGCATCAATGCCAAAGGGGGAGAGAGGAGAACAGGATGTAGTATAGGGTTTTAGAGACCTTGAGGGGTGAGATACCTAGAGCCACGGTCTAGGATCGGTGCTCTGATACCAACTTGGATGAAATGACTCAATTTATTATAGAAAATCCTAAATTCTCTTATACAGAGAAAGAGACCAAAAAGTTGAAAGTACAGCACTGCCCCTAATAAGGTAAACACCAATACAACCATACAAGAAAAGTATAAAAAATATAACCACTATATGCTAACAGAGGTAATTTGGAAATTAGTGTAGCTTGATTCCTGAGATGGTCACTTTCACATGGATACCTTCTAAAATCTCTAAAAAAATGAAACAACCATCACATTAACGGTTTAACCAGGCAATCATATCAGATGCCTCGAATTCTTGGAGCCCACCTTCGTGCCGAATATAATAGCTAAGGTGCTGGCCTGCTTAATTTTCTCATGAAACTCTTCCCACACTAACATCCTTTCCTGATAGTAAATATACAAGTATTGAAATATTGGCTTAAAGTAGTCTGGATAACCAAGTACACACAAAGACACCATGAGGCTTCAACCATGATATCATAATGAGTTCTGGCATCCACATTCGAGATCTTAATGTAAAGCCAATACCACACCAGTAGAATAACCAGAATGGTCAGTCGATGGCTATTGGTCCCGAGTAGTTACTTGGAAAAGGTATAAACATAACCCCATTTGGACAACCAGACAAACTCTTTCCCGGCAAATATACTCCCATTTGGACATTCAGGCATGCTCTCTCCCGATAAACATTCCCATTTGAACAACTAGACATACTCCCTCCCAATAAACATACTCCTATTTAGACACATGGATGCATTTTTCTTCCAATAAACAAATCTTGTCTTGACACTTCGGACAACTCTCTCCCAAAAACATACTCCCATTTGGACTCATGTATAATTTTCTTCTTTGGAGGAGGTGAGATATGTGTGACGTAATATAAAGGACGGAATTAAAATAGATAACCTCACAAAATGAACAATCACACAATGGACACAAGTATTTTTAGGTGGAAATCCAAACCGGATGAAAATCACCGCCTAACCCTCTCGAGTTAGGATTTCCCGATCGACCTAGTCGATCAAATCCACTAAACCCAGTCACTTAAACTAGGGTGACTGAACCTCAATTATAACCACACTACTTAGACTGAGAGTAGTGTTCCTCAAAGCCCATTCTCTTCACAAGAAGGAATTTGTCTCGTGAAGGAGACAAAAATTCGCAAAGCGAATACCCAACTAAAGACAATATAAAATACAACAATCCTATAGAGCCTCAAATATTTAATCCTAGCTTCTATAAGAGTTAGGAAACTTCCCTTTAGTGGAAGTGCGTCGATGTGACGATGCGAATGCGTGAACCACGCTTTGACACAACAGCACTCTCGTAACATCGGCGGGAGAGCGGGTGCACAGCAGGATGAAGCTCTTAGGTGAAGAGAATGCTTGTAGAGCTAAAGCTTCTTCTATTTGATCTTCTACTTCTTTTTGACACAAGTGGAAATATTCTAGCAAGGGTATGTCTTAGGTGTTTCATTCAAGCCAATGGGTCCTCTATTTATAGAAAGCCTAAAAAGACTTTGGAAGGCCTTAAAAGGCTTTCATAGCCATTGGGGCTGAACCCAAGGCAAAACAGGCCGTAGTTAGAATTAATCATGATTCTGATAAGGTCATCAGACGTCTGGTCATGACATCAGACGTCTGGAAAACCTGTTTAAGACATCTGGGAACTAAGTCAGACATCTGATTTTAGGCGAGTTTCTTTCCTGACTTGAATCAGACCTAAACAAGGTTCTAGTGTATGTCCATCAGACAACACACAGGACGTCTGACACAAGATCTAGACGTCTGGAAACCTATTTGTTCTCTGAAAATGGATTCCCAACAAGTCTAATGGCTATAAAATCTCTGAAGGAAGATTTTGGGTCAGTCGAGGCAAAACGGTCATGTATCAGACGTCTGAGGTCCTCTACGGACGTCTGATATGAGGCTAACGGTCATTTCCTAAATGTTTGCTAAGGAAGCCAACGGTCCACTAATTGGATGTCGGGCAAAGGCATCAGACGTCTCCTAAGACGTCTGGACTAAGGTCTAGACGTCTGATTTCATCAGACAGAACTAACTAAGTCCAACCAAAATAATCGGACGTCTGAGTTAACAGTCAGACGTCTTAAAAGCTTTTATCAGACATCTGAAATTCAGATTAGACGTCTGAAAAGGCTGTCTGATCCCTATTTTGATTTTTTAAGCTTTCTATAGAAAACCTAAGTATCCTAGGGTAGTGCAGGTATTCCTAGGATACTTTAAAGATCATTTGAGGTTCTTTAATAGATATTCTAAGAAATAAAAAGAGCAAGAATATAAAAACAAAAGTACATAGAAAAAGATAAACAGAAATCTATCATATTCTTCTTGTCCTTCCATCTTCAAGTTTTCGCTCCTCGCGAAGCTCCTCCACCTCTGTCTAACTCCAATTCGCCATGGATGTAAGCTAGAACTCCGTCTAAACACCTATCTTCATTTGTAATTTGACCTGAAAACTAGGACTCAAAAGCAAATGTTAATAAGACACGTGTTTTGTTATCATCCAAATAAACGACCGTGGTGCTTTAGCACCAACAATCTCCTCCTTTTTTATGACAAAATCAAAAAAATAATAATGCATAAAATCCTCCCCCTTTTTAACATTATCAAAAAGGTTTTTATCAATTTTAAATATCCTATATCTCCCCCTTAAAACATACTCTTCTATAATTTGGTTGAATTTCTTTTCACAAGAGTAATGTCCTCCCCCTCTTTGTAACAACAAGATAGCTATTATTTTTCTCCCCCTTCTAAAGGAAATATAGCTAACAGGATCTCCCCCTTAATAATTGACACAGCTTATAATTTTAACTCCCCCTATCTATATGTTAATCATAAAAAGATATGGTTAAGGGTTACCTTACCTACTATAGCCAATAGAATGGCTCAAATGAAGGGGGTGGATGTCATATCGGATGAGACTCTCATCCGTAGTTTGGAGGTCCGGACATCGGCGCCGGTCTCCAGTATGGCGGTCGACGTGCCGCGGGTCCATCATTTGTTCACCATCTCGTCGATCTTCTTGTCCTTCTCCTTGGTTTACTCATTGGTCCTCCCAATTCTAGTTGACCATTCTTGAGCTTGTAGGTCCAATCTCTTGTATTATAGTCATCCTTGAAACCTACAAAACAAGATTCTAGATTTCTCCTCGATATCCAAGTTAATTTGGATCCGAATCTGTTAGCGAGTCTCCTTAATGGAGATCCTTTCTCACCCTTAGGGCTATATAAGTTATCTACCTTATTTATCAAATTATTTAATTTCTCCCTAAGACATGCAAGTTCACCTTCAATAGCATGCATCTTGGTTTTTAAGCTAGAAATTTCTATTTTTAAATTAGTGTTTTCCTCAATCAACTTATTATTTTCATCGATAAGATTATGATTTTCTAACAATAAGTCATCATTTTTAGAACTATCTTCTAGATCCTTAAGTTATTTTTCTAACCTTTCATTTTCATTTTTAAAAAAACTAATGTTCTTTTTAACATTTTTATTTTCTATCTTAAGTGATTTACTAACTTTAAAAAGCTCATTAAATGTGTTTTGTAAATCGAAATTTACCTTGTCATCGGAGTCGCTTCCACTTTCGTTGTCGCTTTCTCCTATGGCTATGAAACCAAGGCAAGCGGTTTCATTCTTCTTAGAATTTTCTTCTTCCTCTTCCTCCGAGCTCGAGTCGTCCCAAGTCGCTTGGAATGCCTTCTTATACTTCTTTTCCTTCTTTTCCTTCTTGAGAAGAGGGCACTCAAGTCGTAGATGCCCTTTCTCGTTACAGTGGTAGCAACGTCTCGAGCTTTCCTTCTTCTCCTTTTCCCTTTTTGATTCCTTACACAACTTGAAAAACTTTTTAAGTAAAAGCTTAAAGTTTTCATCATCGGAATTTACCTCACTATCTGATGCAGCTCTAAATGCGAGGGTCTTCTTTAATTTTGGCTCCGATGTATCTGTCTTCTTTTGCTTTAATTTTATCTCGTAGGCCATTAGGTTGCCTAGGAGATCCTCCATGTTGAGCTCCTCCACCTCGTTCGTCTTCTCGATGGCGGTGACCTTTTGCTCCCATTCTAATCCAAGGGAACAGAGTAGTTTTCCTTGAAGCTCCCCCTTGATGAAGGCCTTACATAAAGCTTTTAAGTTATTTACAATGAGAGTGAACCTAATGTTCATCTCACTTAGAAATTCGTTAGACTTCATAGAAAAAGACTCAAATTCCTAAGAAAGTAAATTTACTTTAGAAGTCTTTACCTTTGAGGTACCTTCGTTAGTTACCTCGAATGTGTGACAGATCTCGTATGTAGTGGCGCATTGCGAGATTCTGTTGAATTCCTCCGGGCTAAGCGCGCAGTATAACGCGTTCATCGTTTTTGCGTTGAGTGAGAGTTCCCGAATCTGCTGCTGCGAGCATCCTGCGGCGGGTCTTTCTGAGATGTCGAAGGGGGTTTCGTAACGGTCCCATATAATGAAGTCATTGGCTTGAAACCATGTCTTCATCCGCAACTTCCAATACGGGTAGTTGCTCCCATCGAAGAACGGCGACCGGGTCGTGGACTGCCCCTCAGAGATCCTGATTGCGGAACTGCTCCCTTCCATGATCTTCTTACCGGGTGTTACTCCGATCTCGCAAGAACCTGCTCTGATACCAAATGTAATTTCCCTACTTTGAGGGGGTGAGATATGCGTGACGTAATATAAAGTACGGAATTAAAATAGAAAATCTCACAAAATAAACAATCGCACAATGGGTACAAGTATTTTTATGTGAAACCTAAACCAGGTGAAAACCACCACCTAACCCTCTCGAGTTAAGATTTCTCGATCAACCTAGTCGATCAAATCCACTAAACCCAGTCACTTAAACGAGGGTGACTGAACCTCAATTACAACCACACTAAGCCCCTTCTCTTCACAAGAAGGAATTTATCTTGCGAAGAAGACGGGAATTCGCAAAGCGAATACCCAACCAAAGACAATATAAAGTACAACAATCCTATAGAGCCTCAAATATTTAATCCTAGCTTTTATATGAGTTAGGAAACTTCCCTTTGGTAGAAGTGCGTCGATGTGACGACGCGAATGCATGAACCACGCTTTGGCACAACAGGCTCTCGTAACGTCGGCGGGAGAGCGGGTGCACAGCAGGATGAAGCTCTTAGGTGAAGAGAGTACTTGTAGAGCTAGAGCTTCTTCTATTTGATCTTCTACTTCTTTTTGACACAAGTGGAAATATTCTAGCAAGGGTATGTCTTGGATGTTTCATTCAAGCCAATGGGTCCTCCTCTATTTATAGAGGACCTATGAAGACTTTGGAAGGCCTTGGAAGGCTTTCATAGCCGTTGGGGCTGAACCCAAGGCAAAACAGGCCATAGTCAGAATTAATCATGATTCTGATAAGGTCATCAGACGTCTGGTCATGACATCAGACATCTGGAAAACCTGTTTAAGACATCTGGAAACTAAGTCAAACATCTGATTTTAGGCGGGTTTCTTTCCTGACTTGAATCAGACCTAAACAGGGTTCTAGTGTATGTCCATCAGACAACACACAGGACATCTATCACAAGATCTGGACATCTAGAAATCTATTTGTTCTCTGAAAATGGATTCCCAACGAGTCTAACGGCTATAAAATCTCTGAAGGAAGATTTTGGGTCAGTCGAGGTAAAATGGTCATGTATCAGACATCTGGGATCCTCCACGGGCGTTTGATATGAGGCTAACGGTCATTTCTTAAATATTTGCTAAGGAAACCAACGGTCCACTAATTGGACATCTGGTAAAGGCATCAGACGTCTCTTAAGACATCTAGACTAAGGTCTGTACGTCTGATTTCATCAGACAGAACTAACTAAGTCCAACCTAAATAATCGGACGCCTGAGTCAACAGTCAAACGTCTTAAAAGTTTTTATCAGACGTCTGAAATTCAGATTAGACTTCTGAAAAGGCTATCTGATCCCTATTTTGATTTTCTAAGTTCTCCATAGAAAACCTAAGTATCTTAGGGTAGTGCAAGTGTTCCTAGGACTACTTTAAGGTTCCTTTGAGGCTCTTTAACAGATATTCTAAGAAATAAAAAGAGCAAGAATATAAAGACAAAAGTACATAGAAAAAGATAAACAGAAATCTATCATATTCTTATTGTCCTTTCATCTTCAAGCTTTCGCTCCTCGCGAAGTTCCTCCGCCTTTATCCAGCTCCTCCAATCCGTCATGGCTGCAAGCTAGAACTCCGTCTAAACACCTATCTTCATTTGCAATTTGACCTGAAAACTAATACTCAAAAATAAATGTTAATAAGACACGTGTTTTGTTATCATCAAAATAAACGATCGTGGTGCTCTAACACCAACATCATGTACGCACTCACCTTGTAAACACACTCCCTACACCCAGGCATACCCTCTCCTGATAAACACACTCCCATTTGGACACCCAGGCATACGATCTTCCAATAAACATACTCCCATTTAGACAACCAGACACTCACCTTGCAAACACGCTCCCATTTCAACAACTAGCCACTTTCTCTCCTAGTAAACAAACTCCAATTTGGACAGCAAGACATACTCTCTCTCTCTCTCTCTCTCTCAAAATGGACACCTAAACACTCTCTCTTACTAAACATACTCCCATTTTGACACCAAGACATACGCTCATACTCTGTAGACACCCAGAGACACGCTCTCCCGATAAACACACTCCCATTTTGATACCTAGCTGCTTTCTCTCCCAGTAAACAAACTCCAATTTGGACACCCTCTCTCTCTCTCTCTCCCTCCCTCCCTCCCTCTCACTCTCACACAATAAACATACTCCCAATGGACACCTAAACACACTCTCTCTTGGTAAACATAGTCCCATTTGGACACCCAGACATACGCTCTTCCAATAAACGTACTCCGTGGACACCTGGACACACACTCTCCCGGTAAACACACTCCCATTTCGACGCCTAGACACTTTTCTCTCCCGGTCAACAAACTTCAATTTGGGCACCCAGACTCTCTCTCTCTCTCTCTCTCTCTCGATATAAACACGCTTCCATTTGGGCAAATGGACGCACTCTCTCACGGTTAACGTACTCCCATTTAACCAACATACGTACTCTCTCAATTAGTATACTCCCAATTGGACACGTCAGCATACCCTCACGATCAATTAACAGAACAGCACTTCCCCAGGAAGGGGTACACCAGACCCCTCCAAAAAGGAGTCAGCATATAAACGGGAATGCGAAAACCCGCATTCCCACACTTTAGGTCGAGAGATTACCATTGTAGCATCCCAGGGAGAACTGCAGCTTGCTGGCGTCGGGAGCGGGGAGCGAAACCGAGAGGCGATCGACCCCCGCGATCTGCGTGCGAAGGACGGAGCACACAGCCTTTTTTACACACAAAAGGAACGGAGGCGTCATCAGACAACTCGAGATCGGGAGTCGTGGGGGGGTGTGGTGTGGTGTGGTGGTGGGAGAGGCGAAGGGTAGGGTATGTAGTATTATTATACCTTGAGGAGGACGCTGCACTGGACGGGCGGAGGGGCGGAGAGGGCGTAGACGTCGAAGAGGTCGGGCTTTAGGGTTATGGACTGGTACGCGGAGCGAGAGGAGTTTAGCGTGTGGAGGACGAGCTGATGCAGGCAGCGGCAAACGCGTCATTTGATACATCGGGTGCATGATGATGGTTATGATGATGGTGGTGATGTTATCGTGGTGGTGGGGGTGTGTGGAGGAGAGGTGGGGAAGGAGGGGGTTGTGACCTGAGAAGGGGAGAACTGTAGGACGAGCTCGGTGCCGATGCGGGCGAGGCAGGTGATGGAGCGGTGGAAGGTCCTCAGCGCGTTGCCGCTAAGCGACAGCTCCATTGCGCGCAGCGGAGAGCGCGCAAGCGGGCGTCGGGAAAGGGCGGTGCGGTTTAAAGTTGGAGGGGAACAACGGCCCACGGGCATATGGGTTGGATGGACGTTGGATGGTCTGACCGATGGGTGTACGGGGTATGTAATGAACCCCCTGTTTTCGAAGTTTTATGTGGATACCTGCGGAAACATTTGATATTGCATGTTTACTCAAGGGGTTATCTCAACCTAGCTCTGACCCAAAACCCAGAGTTAGTCAATTTTAACTTAAAAAGGAGGATAACTCATCACTCCTTATTTTTTTTCTCTTCAAATCTATCAAATCAAAAAATTATTGGCGACTTGGCTTAGACATTAGTACAAATGGAATGAACAAGCAAGCTCCGCCAATAAGCACTCATATTTTTCACGAACACGAATTTTCAATGGCTTTTAATACAACAATCCGTTGCATTTGGAATGGAATTCAAAGAAAAATACATATAGTCAAAATGCTAATGATGGTTATGTAGTTGATCGTAAATCTGCCTTTTGTACTCTATGCATTTATCAATTAGATGTAATATGCCTATAACTATTTGTTCATGGAGTATTTATTTGCTTATTGGAGTGACTGTTGGTCATCAAGTTCATCTCAGTATTCATTAAAAATAAGATTTGTATACAATATCTACTCTATGCTTAACACAAGATTATGTTATATTTGATGCTTAACATGAAAACCCAAGGATTTTAAGAAGTTTAGTATTATCTAACACGGTCCAATCCATGAGCATAAGGTCAGAACCAAACAAATATGTTTCATATTTTTTGCTGTAAAATAGAGTCACTGCTTGTCCACGAAATATAAAAGAACTCGTATTATAGATATGGTAATAGAAAATTAGCAAACATGATTCACGAAACAAATTTACAATACATAATAGGACGGTATCGAACGACATGTCCCTCCCTATCTTTTATCTCACAACTCTATGACCCCTTGGATCATCGTCTCCCTCCATCTTCCCCCCACACACCCTTAACATAGCAAAGAGAAGGTCCCCTCTCCGCTACTGCCTCTTGGAGCTAAGACCTACGCCACCTTTGAGGGTTGGACGTCCAGCCAAAGATCTAAATACGGGCATCCTACACGTGCAAGTGCACGCACACGAGATCATGTGTACCAAATAGATGGATAAATAAGCATATATATGCCCTTAGCTTTGCCACAATTATAAATCAGAACTAATATCTATTTGAATTAAATAAGGTGGGTTTTTCCTTCTCCATTTGAATTTGGTAAAATTCATGTTAGACAAATCAAATTTATATCTCGAGATGTTCTTCTTCATTCTTACACGACATGCAGTGCTTCCATTAGTTGTAATAGAATCCCCACAAGTTGATCTCCACCACCCCCTGTATTCCGTTGCCTTCTCCCTAATGTTGCCTTGTAACCACATATTTGCCCTCCTATGTGGTACATTGATTTGCTGCATTTTGTGCACCGGTGACAGGTGTGGGGATGTGAATAAACCTTTTGAATTAATGCCACCTTGCAAATATTCAAGGGCAAGTTTACTTGGAGTTAACCCTATAAATGGAGAGTTCCCTGAATATGAAAGCCTACATTCTTCGGAGGGAATACATGTTTTCTAAAACTTGGATACATGTAGGTGTTATATCACTCTTTTTTTTCACCTTTATTCCCCTTAAACACCATATGTTAATACCTTTCTAAGCAAACAGGAAGAACAGGTGCTAGCCTCGAGCTTTACACTCTAAAAGTTAAAGACAAAAAAAGAGTTTGAACCAGCTACATATTTGATAACCCGTCTTTTCATCCTAGTTAAAATCTCCTTTAACTTCTTAAACCTGACACTGTTCATTCTATGCTCCCATCTTTGAAAGGTGCAGAATTTATTGTGAGCTACGGAGCATTTCGTGTATAAATTACCAATCATTGGCATACAAAATCACACTTATTCGCCAATCACTGCGATTGTGTTTAAGAGTATCATTTTAATTCCATTCGATCAACATATTGTCTCTCGACAAACATCCAAACCATGGAGAGTTAGAAAGAATGTCCTTCTTAAGTTACCTTCAAACCAATAATTTTTGCTTGGGGGTACTGGAGTTCAGATACCAGTCAAACTTTGTCATGGCAAAAGAGTCCTCGGATGCTAATTATTTCTCAGAGGGTACGCGAGACAAAAACCATTTGCGGGCAACACGTTCGCACAAGCACGTGATTACAAGAAGAAGCAATTCTCAAAGGTAAATTAGGATTTCTCATGTTGCGTGTTTCCCAACATATATACAAAATTGGAAAAATTGCAGCCAGCTCAATTCGGCCAGGAACCTTGCAGGGCCAAAGTCAGAAGGCATTCAACTTCTGCAGTAAATTCGCCTCGAGGAATGACTTCCACACCCTCAGCGGCCACACCTCCCAATCCTCCAGGGAAGATTCTTCTGGGTACTTGACATCGGCAAACAAGCCTCTCGCTGCAAATCCCATGAATTCACTAGGATTGACGTAGCCGCGAATTCTCGACATGATACCACCTTCGCAGGAGAACCCCATCTTGAAGGATCGGTGCGTGGAGACATTTACTTGATGCTGGTCGGGTCGAGGATTTGCCTCGAGGGAGAGCCTTGGTTTGATGGATGTCTGTGGAGTGTCGCTGGATGGAGCGATACCATCCAAGCCAAATGCTTCCCAATCTACCTGCTGCCATATTCCACTTGCTCGCTCAGAGTTGGATGCATAAGTATATTGAACATCAAGTGACTGTTCGAGAACAAGTCTGTCAACTTGGACTTTCAATTCCTGGAGTTGAAGCGTGATGCGAGCAGATACGGCATCATATAGGAGCCCTCGTGAAACGTTTGTAAAGTCTGCGTCATCATTGGCAGGTAGCAAGTCCTTGAAATGGATGGGATCACCAACGACGACGGTGACCTGGCACGATATCAGTATTCAATAGATCAGATGGAATAAATATCATAGCATCCACATTCAATGAGCTAACAACTATCAAGGTAGTGTGGTACTTGATGTGATTGGTTTCCTATTGCTAGAGTAGAGACAATGCAGTGATGATGACGAACGTACGCTTTTGCCAGTCTTCGGGAGATGGGTACCCACTGGCATGATATCCTGCATCCCTGAGTGCACAAATGGAACAACTAAAGGGAGCTTGTCTGCATCCATCACCAACCTGTGATTCAAAAAGATAGATCAGGACCAAGAAGAAACAGTTTTCTGCATTGCAAATACAGCACAGAATATCTGTCACCCATGGCTTGAAAAGTGAAATTATTTCAAAACTCCATATTATTCTTAAACCAAATTTACCTCCTATCAAAAACCAAGTCCAGTAGTTGGAAATTGAAATCAAAACTCATTTACCTTCCAACACCTCGCTTGGCTGCACCAATTGTTCTTCCACCATCACGAGACCGACTTCCTTCTGGAAATATATGGACCCATCCACCATTGTTCAACTTGGATAGAGCCATATCCATACCCTGTTGAAGAAAAAGTGATGCTAATGATAAAAGTTTTCAAAAGTAATACAAAAGTTAATACTAAGGACTGTCCATAGTAATAATTGTTACGAATAAAGAGCCATGTGGCAGTAAGGACTGTCCATAATAATAATTGTTAAGAATAAAGAGCCACGTGGGACTGCCACGTGGCAGCAGCAGTGGGGCCCTCCAGGTCGGCGGCAAAGAGGACCAAGGGTTCTAATTTTGGTTGCTTAGATTCCAAGTTTTGGTATTTTTGTTAAGTGATTTTTAGAAAAGTTGTTTTAAGAATTAGTTGTAGGGATTTGTTCTTTCTTGTTTTAGAATATTTGATTTGATTGAGTTGTTTCCAAGTTTAGAGGATATATTCTCTCTCTTATAAAAGAGAGCATTCCTCTTATATTTATCTCTTGAGTTACAATAATATTTCCAACACCAAGATACTCCTCCCTCTCTCTTCTTCTTTACACAGCAGCCGGCCACCACTATCATTGCCAGCCACCTTCACCGGCCACCACAAGCAGCCACCGGCTGCTGCTCCTCTCCCTGATTTCCACATGGGCAGTCCCCTTGTGGACTGTTTTCCCACGCCCAAGGGAGTCTCCTCGCTCACGATTCTTGACAATAATAATATATAATGATCACACTGTACAAATAAGGACATCACAACAGCCATTATTTGATCTAATTTAACGGGAGAAAGCTGCAGCTGAGCAAGTTTCATCAGTTCTTCCACCCACGTCACCTCATTTTTCCCACTGTACTTTACAATTCTGCTATTATACTCCCATTAATATTTTTATGATTATCAGGAGAAAAAAATCATAAAAACCATAAACCACAGCTTCACCAGGAGATAAATTAAGCACTGAACTGGCATAAATATCTCTCAAGTGAAAAAAAAATGATCAAGAACCTTGAGAGTGTTGGTATAACTGAAATAAGATACTTTTACCAAAAACATTCCACAGAGAAAAAAACTACAGCCGATTTTGCAAGCTGCTAGGATTTTTTTATTACCATCTGACTTACAGCAGAGCCCATTGAAGGACATAGCTTCTAGAAAACTACAGCAGCATGGGAATTGATCAAAGGCATTCCACTCATCAGCAATTAAGGTGTTCACGGAGTCCCAAGAGCAAGGCACTGGACTAAGGCCCTATTGACTGCCCATCCTATGCAGGGTTTCAGAGGTGAATCTAGGCTGTCTGGCACATGCTGTGGTTTTCCTGCTATAGAATCATTTACTTATCTTTGATGTCAGTCTTTGAATTCTGTATACGCATGTATGTATATACATGCATGTTCAACAATGAAGTCTTTTCTAACATTGAGTGGAGCCAGTTACGTGTATTCTTTGCTTCCATTCATATCTATCCCGGGCCATTCCCAGTCCAAATAATCAAGACTTAACACCCATGACCTAACTCATTGCACATTCACAATGGAGAACCAAGTGGCCTTCTTTGTGGATTATGCCCAAATCACCTTGAATGTGTCTCTATTTATCTTCTAGTACCAACCTCGTCCCTGATAATTTTCCAGCTAAAACAACCTTTCTTCATATATGCTCATTCGTTTCACCATCTTCATTTTTGTCACAAACATCATATGCATGTCTACCATTAGCAATCTCCCACACAAATCCATATAGCATGGTCGATCTCAATGCTGCTGCAATTTTTCTTTTTGAGACGTGAAAGGGGTTAACATCGGTTGTCAATCCTCCAATTTCATTAATAAAAGGGGAGTTATACACTAGTTGTTACAAAGGAAAGCATGATGATGTAAGACTCCAGCAATGGGCACCCTTTCCTCTTTAAAGATCAAACCATTCCGCTCTAGCCAGATACAACAAAGAAGAATGAAGGCTCTTCTAATGGTGTCACCATCAACAAGGGTCCCGTGCAGGCTGGACCAGAAATCTTGATGGGAGGTAGCTGTAACAGACCATTCACCAGCATCCGACCAAATGGAGGTGGCAAAGGAGCAGGTGAAAAGAGATAATTCACATCTTCGGCCTCCTCGCTGCAAAGAGGGCAAGACACATTTGCATCCAGTGCCCATTGACTTTGATAAGAATGAGAAACCAACTGTCCCCTCCTCAACAACCATAGGAAGAACTTCATCTTTAGGGGGATCCTGCACTTCCATATTTCCCTGCACTGTAAAGCCAAGCTCTGATTAGCTAGAGGACCTCCTTGCATATATTTGAGGTACCCCTTTCTAACAGAGTGTTGAGTTTGGCGCGATCCAGAAGCGTGGAGGCTCTTCCACGTGAGGATAATGGGCAGCAACAGGTGCTGCCAGCAGCCCCTGTTCTCACAACAGGGAAGAGAGAGAGGGTGCAACCACCAGTTGAGAAGAAGTGAGGGAGAGAGAGGGAGCTGTTGCTGTTGAATTTTGTGGAAACAATAATACATTCAACTCAAAATAAAAGGATTAAAAAGGTTCTCTTTTCTAAAGAGAGAACATATTATAATCCTCTAAATACAGTAACAAACTCAATCCTAATCAAATCACATCTCCTAAATTTAGAAAGAACAAATCATAATCAATCAAAGCAAATCCTCTAAACAAACTTACTAAAAAAACAGCGTGCCAACTAAAACACCACAAAACTTGGACCTCAAGGCAACCTAAAATATCCTTAGGACCGGTGCCCCTTTGGATGCCCACTGGACTGCCATGTGGCACTGTCACGTGACATTTTTATTCTCAACACTCTCTTAAGTCGAGGCCAAGAGGACGATGACTTGTTGAACTTGACTCGTTGATGGCATGGCCAGATGCTCCACCATCTTCTTTTGATGTAACTGCAAATCCTCTTACCACCTCCCTAGTCATTGCTTCTTTGGAAACATTTGAAATCGTAGCTATTGGAGTAGTCGTCTTGTCTTTATATAACTTAATAGACTCTCTTCTCCAACTTCTTCTTCGTCACATCCTTGGACTTGGACTCCTCTTCGAGAAGGGCATGCAACTTGACTTATCCTCCTATAAAAATCTTGAATGCTCAAATCCATAGGATATAGTTCAAGGCACCTTGAAGTGTAATTGTAGTGCCTTGAACTATAACATTTCCTTCTCCAGTGTTAATCTGATTCTCGCTCTCAGCTATCTCCGTCCTCAAGAAGCAAGCTTTCTCCTTGTATGCTCTACATAAGATGTTGGATGCATGGGAAAAGCCACTTGCTAGAGCCCTCTGCTTGACTCCTTGGGCCTTGCGTAAAGCGCTAAGGACCTTCAAGGAATTCTATGAGAAAACTCCTAGTCGACGAAGATGACTCGACACACGAGGCCTTGATACCTGCAAGAGTCCCATCTTGTGCGTGATCTAACAAGAGGAAAGGGGCACATAGGTGCCTGTTGTCCACCAGGGAAAAGTCACACTCAACGTGGCTTCTCCTCCTTCCTAGGCGTGTAGAAAATCCTCTGGGAAGAGCCTAAACCTTAGGTTCTGATACCATGTTGAGTTTGGCACAATCGGAAAGCATGGAGGCTCTTCCATGTGAAGATAATGGGCAGCAACAAGTGCTGCCAGCAACCCCTGTTCTCACGACAAGGAAGAGAGAGAGGGTGTAGTCACCAGTTGAGAAGAAGAGAGGGAGAGAGGGGGAGTTGTTGGTGTTGAATTTTATGGAACCAATAATGCATTCAACTCAAAATAAAATGATTACAAAGGCTCTCTTTTATAAAGAGAGAACATACTATAATCCTCTAAAAATGGTAACAAACTCAATCCTAATCAAATCACATCTCCTAAATTTAGAAAAAACAAATCATAATCAATAAAAGTAAATCTTCTAAACAAACTTACTAAAAAACAACATACCACCTAAATCACCACAAAACTTGGACCTCAAGCCAACCTAAAATATCCTTAGGGCTGGCACCCCTTTGGATGCCCACTGGATTGCCACGTGGCACTGTCACATAGCATTGTTATTCCCAACACAGAGAAATGGACAAACTTCAATGTCAATTATCCTTGCTGATTCCAGGCCGAAGACCATGCAGAGTTTGCAACAAAAGCGCCAACTCCTCAACCCCGGAATCAGAGAGAAACAGGAAGGGCAGGCAACCAGCACCCATCTTTGACCTTCAAAAAAAATCTAGTTACAAAGATAACTAAAATTCCTTTCCACTTCAACCAACCTACACAAATCATATGATTCACTTCTCCATCCCTATCTCCTCTACCACCAATGAAAGTAGCTCCTTTTACACTCCTTTGTTAGTATGAGATGAGAAATTATGTTGCATAAATAAGATTGACTTTATTTAAATCTTGAAGCCTATTAAAGGGCTATAGTTAATAATCCTTTTTAAAAAGAAGACTACCCCCATTTCTCCCTATACCAATACCCCTCCTACCACCCCATACCTCTTCCTCCAACGCACGCAATTGCAAAACTCTACAGGCATTTAACTAAAAATATATATATTGATGTCTTTATGCTGCTTAGTAGAAAGCTCTCACCTTTTTCTTGAAAAGGAAAAGGGGAGGGCATCCAAGTGATTGAAAGCTCTGTCAAAATCTCAAGCTTTTTATTCTCTCCATCTCGCATCTCATCTACCAAAACAATTTATTGTGAAAGACATACATTGTGATGCCTCATTTGGCCTCTTCAAATAAACAATACTTTTATTTTGGACATGCTTTACCAAATACACGGCCATGATACAGAAGCAAGGCTTGAAAATTGAGTGTAGATTGATGATATCAAGGCAGTTTGCCAACCTAATCTAAGTTCATACATAAGTTGCAACTTCAACATGCATATCCTTTATAAGATTGATATACATTTTTTTCCTATGTGGATATAACTTCATCATACATCAACCATTTGTGTTCAGGAAATTGATTAAGTAGGCCAAGTATGCAGTTACATATGCTGATATGCGTCAGCAACCCCCTATACACCGAGTATCATCAAGTAGGTTGGGCTGATTATGCAAGCCGCACACCTGCATAGGTAGGCACTTAATCACCCAACTTTGTGATAAGAGCTCGAGATTGACCAATTAGGTGGAAACCCTTACCTAACTAGCTAAAACCCAAGCGCCCAATCAACAAAAACCCAATAACCCTAAAAGCCAAAAAAAGCCCAATCGAGGCTGATAAATAGTGGCTTTTGATGATTGATATGGTTTAAAATATATTTTAGGTCTGATTTTCTTTTAAAAAATATTTTAGATCTGATTTTTTTGTAAGGCTGATTGTTCTGGTTTTAGGTGTGATCGATGTTAACACGCTACGTAGTTTAGGTCTAATTTAGATGTAATTGATGCTTATTTTTTATGTATTATTTGTTAGAAAGGCAATAAGATTGTTTTGATTTAAATAGCTGTTTTAATTTGGCAATAATGCTGTTTTGATTGAATAGTGGTTGATTAGTTCTAATTTTAGGTTCTTGATTTAGGTTTGATTTTAGATTCTTGATTATAGGTTTTGATTGAGGTCTGATTTTAGGTTTTTCTTGACTGATTATTGATTTATTCCAATCCTATGAGTAATTGATTTCATTGTTCTTTAAGAAATAATAGCAATTGATTAAATATTTTAGTAAGTTAATTAATTATTTTATATTTTTTAATGCATACTGTATACTCTCTATGCAGTAACCCGATCGACAAAATACCACATACCAACTTCCTAAACCTTGTCACCCAATCTAATTGAGTATACAAAATTGATACGTCTCTTCTCCATAATTCTCCTTAAGACAACCCTTAAAACAAAGTCATAGGTCTTCTCTATGTTAATACAAACCACATGGATCCTTCTTCTCAAGTCTAAATATCTCCATCGCACGTCTTGAAAGATATATGGCTTCTCAATTACGATGGAGAATAGATGTCAAGTTTCTTTCGATATTTCTCTCTTAAAGTTTTCATCTATGACTCATCAATTTAATAGCCCCAATATTCTTATACAGGGGCATTGGAAGGCTTTTTCCCTATTCTTTTTCATACTCTTGCTTCGCTAAATGACATTAATTATTGTGAGCCAACTTACACCTTTCTCCCAACAATTTCCGGAATATCATGGATTTCGTAGCTTTCACAAATTTCACCATCTTTAGATGATAGCTTCTGTTAATCAAATAGGCTCCAAAGCTAACTAACTCCTATAAAGTGGTATCAAAAACCTTATTTCTTTTAAAAAAGATTTTGGACTAAGTGTGCCACCTTCTATATTCACTATCTATGAGAACCTTTTCTTCATCCTTAATGTGCATCCTTCATTCTTCGTTGCCTTAAGCTAATTTGAAGATCACGCTCTTTTGATAAACTAAACTTCATGTAAAGATGTTCCCATGCATGCATAGATGTTGCTGTTCTCAGGATTATAGGCCCACATGTTGCTTCTAATCTACACCTTTTTAGATTGAGTGAATTTATTTAAAAATAAAAATAAAAAGGCTTATGACACAAGACTAGTGATCAACCACTTCATTAATTGATCTTCAAAAAAAGATTAAAAGTAGAGCTTATATATTTGCCCAAAAACTCAGGAGAAATTCCACCCTTCTGCAAACATTTTTATATTAGCTCTCTCTCTCTCCTTGGAAGATGGCCCCATTTCTTTGTGGTAGGACCATGCATGGGAATACAAAAACACTAGCCTGATCTTTCCTTGAGCAAAAGGGTCCACCCAATTTGGTCCAACACACTCCCAGATAGCTTGGCAAAAGAGCAATTAAAAAACAAGTGCAACAATCTTCTTGAGCCTTCCCAGAAAGCAAACAAAAAGGATCCAGGTCAAGCGCAATCCTCAGCAGAAAAAGACAAGATGGCTTCTTTGAAGAAGTGGTCTTCTCAGAGAACATTTAGAGATGGAAGAAATCGAACAAAAGAGCGAAGGACTCAACCTTTCTAGCTCTTCATGGCCCCAAACACATCTAATGCCCTCTTCCAGGACTTTGCCAAATAGGGAATCCTGCCTTCCCATTCTAGGCTATCATGTGAACTTGTTGTTTTTTGAAAAAGATCAAATGAACTTGTTCCCTCCAAAAGAGTGGCATCCATAATCTTACCATGGAGGATTTGTTTTTTTTTTTAAAGGACTTGGCATGGAGGGTGTTATGAGATCACCTCCCACATAGAGCATTCCCATTATTCCAACTTTCATAAACCTCCAAAGGGCATCTCAATTTTGGAAAACCTTACTTTATATTATGGATGAAAGGTGTATGCATATTCACAAGTCAAGGAAAAGGAAAAACAAAGGGTTAAGGAGGGATGGAGCACCTCATCCTCTTGCTTTTTATAGTCTCCAAAAGACAAAAGTGAATTTTTGTGAAGATATGGATGTCATGCCTGCCTCTGAAAGTGAAGATCTTTGTGTGGCTTCTGAGGAGGAGACGCCTAGTTACTCAATCTTATAGGCACCATTGGGTACCTAACTTTGACGACTCTTGTATCTTCTATGGCAAAGGGTCGGAGGACATCGAGTACCTTTTCTTTGCTTACTCTTTTGCAAAGGAGTATTCGTCCACTACGAACTTCACTCCCATCTAAAATGATTCAGAGTAGTCCTTCTGGTAGAGCTTGTGTTCCCCTCTTAGTGATGGGGTATCTATTTGGAGGTCTTTTACTCTTATTTGGTGAATATGAATGGAGTGCAATGGAATTGGTTTTAAAGGAGAACATTTTTCTATTGAAGACATTAGCCATTGGTATTCCCATTTTTGTAGCATCTAGAGCTTTTAGCCTCCCCTTTTAATGGATTTACGGGGGGATTAACATTACTTGTTAACCCCTTCTTTCCTTCTCAAAAAAAAAAAGTGCATTTTTTATGGTGAGGACAGCCTTTATTTATGTTTAGTATGATGATATGATTTACATTTGAACTATGATCCTATAGGTGTGTGCTAGGTCCCCAACCCTTATAATTTTTTTTTGAAATTAAAAGGGTGGTTATCCAGCTGATAACCACCCAAATTTAATTAATTTCAAGGTTAGAAAAGGTGGCCAAATTAAAAAATAGTTTCCTAAAAATTAGCAAAAGAGGAAATACAACCACTAAAGTTCTCTGGGTAAGGATGTTGTCATCTAAAAATCGTTGCACTCCTTCCTAGCCAAATGTCCCAAAGCACCGCCAAGACCTTTTCCTTCTTTTTTTTTATCTAAATGCCTTTTGCCCCACGAGTTGGCTCCCACTCCTAAAGGACCTCCAGATGTCATCCTGGTTGGGGATGTGATCCATCCAACGCGAAAGTGCCTCCAAATTTGCCCAGAGAAGGAACACCCAAAAAACAAATGATCAATGTCCTCATCTGCCGCACAGCAGAGTTAGCACCTCTTCTCCGCCTCTAGCACCCACCTAGCTCACCACATCCTTGTTGTCAATCGCCCTCTTTTGAGCAACCACATAAATATCTTAATCTTCAAAGGGCAAGCCATCATCCAAATCTATCTGCAATCCCTGATGAAATCAATGTCTATCATCGACCCCCCAGTCCTTGATCTTTTATATGCCTCCCAGACAATGAAGTCTCCCCCATCCTAAAGAAAAGCATCCACTCCTTCCGGTTGGTAGCCATCCAACTCCTACAACATCAACTGTAAATCCTATATTCTCTAGCCTGAAAAGTTCCCTCTAAAAGTAGGGCACCAAGAGCCATCCCAACAATCAGCCACCTTCGCCTCTCTATTAGCAACCATCCCAAAAAGACTCGAGAAACTCCTTGGCCCATCCAATCACCCATTCAGAAGTGGAACGTGTCCCCCATGCCTATGTACAGAGAGAATAAGTGTTGTACCTTGGGTACCACCAATGTCAAGCCCCTAAAGAAGTGAGAGGCTCCATTCGGTGGTGATGCCATCAACTCCCAATTCAGTGAGGGTCCATAGCAAGCATCCATAACCCTCCTCATAAGGTCTTGTCTACACTGAAGGACATTGTTGATTCACTTGGTCATAAAACTGTCATTCATTGTACCCAACTCCGTGACCCCCCCCCCCCCCCCCCCTACCCCTCCTTTACAGGTCTACAGATGTCTTTCTAATCCACCATCCTGACTCCTTTCCCACCAGAAGAAATCCCTCATCAATCCAAATAACTTCCTCTCAACCTTCTGGGGCAACCTGAAGACAGAGGCAAAGTACGATGGTATGAAGGCCAACACCGCTTTCAAGAGAACCAATCTTCCACCTCTAAATAGCACTTTGAAAGCCTAGCCCGCCAGCCTCCTTTCCACCCTTTCAATGAGGGGAATCCACTCCTACGCAAGAGCTATTTATTAGACAAAGGGAGGCCAAGGTAAGAAATGGGTAAGGACCCCTCCGATGTATGCAAGGCAACGCCACAACTGTTGGCCTCCTCAGGTGACATCTGGATAGGCACGAAGGTGGACTTTAAGAAATTTATCTGCAATCCCAAAGTCTCTCCAAACTATCCAAAAGGAAGCACATCCTCCTCACCTCAATCTTGAAGCCCTCCACAAAAAAGAGTGTATCATCAAAATATTGGAGCATCGAAATGTCCACCCCATTCTCTACCGAGAAGCCTTTAAGCAAGTTCCTTGTGCAAGCTTTAATGGTGGATCACGCCAAGGCATCTGTTACCAAAATACAAAGCATTATTGTCAAGGGGCAACCCTACCTCACCCCCCTCCTCGACTATATCTAACCTCCAATCGGATTGCCATTTACCAGGATAGAGAAAAACATTGTCACACAACGCTTCATCCAATCAACCCAGCAAGGTGGGAAGCCCCTCTTTAACAGGGACATCCAAATGAAGGACCACAACACGGAGTCCTATGCCTTGCTAAAGCTCACTTCCCATAGGAATACCCTCCTTTTCAACGTCCCCAAATAGGACAAGTCTCTGGCACGATAACAAAACCATCCAAAATATTGCACCCCAGGATAAAAGCCATCTGCACAAGACAATATCCTACAAAACTCCCTGTAGTTTATTGGCAAGCACCTTTGCCACTATGACATATATGACGTTGGATAGAGCAATAGGTCTAAACTCTTCAATTGCCTCCTTCTTGGGCAGTAGGAACATGTAGAACTTGTCAAGTCTATTGAATCCCAAGTTCCCAACAGCAAATTCAGTCACCACCTGCATAATATCCTCCTTAAGAAGGGGCCAGAACTCCTTATAGAAATGCACTGGAAACCCATTCAGTCTAGGGCAGCCGTTAGCATTCAAGCCTCAGATCACCTTCCGAACTTCATCTTATAAGAAATCTAAAGTAAGATCCCCCGCCTGCTCATTACTGATGGAAGGAGCCTTCATCTCTGACCACCTCCAGCCACCCCTTCTACTTCCAATGAAGGCCCTATAACAATCTGCAGCCACTGTCAATCTCCTCCCTCCCTATGAACATCGTGCCATTCACTATCAATCTATCCAATTCTTATGCTGCCTTCCTGACACCATCATGTAAAAGTAACACATATTAGAGTCACCATCTTTCAACTATCTCTATCTAGATTTGATCTTCCATTTCACCTCTGCCTTTTTGTCCTCAATTTGGACTATGTGCAAATGCATGCCTTGGTCGCCTGCTCCTCAAATAACACACTCGTATCTTCTATTCTGTCAAGCAACCAAGATCTGTCAAATTTGAAGTATATCTGAACTACCGATCTTCATTTGGCTACCACATATACAATGTATGGTCAGAGAAGGGTCTGTCCATAGGCCAAGCATCCACCAATGGGAAGACCTCCTCAATCTCCACACCACAAAGAAACATATCTATTTGGGACTTCTGCCCCACTGAGCTCCTCCAAGTGAAAGCACATGAACTTGGCAAAAGGTCCAGGAGGCCATGCATGGTAACAAAATCTACAAACGCCCCTGAACCACGATCTCTTCTCCCTCTGTCACCTAGTCTATCCTCTGCAAGGTGACGTTAAAGTCACCCCTGATCAGCAATGGCCATCCCTAGAACTTTTCTGCCACCTGAGTTTAAGTCCTCCCAGGGTCGAGGTCACATAACCTCATCTGTAGGTCCATATAGCGCGGAGATTATCATCCTTAGGTTGTCTCGATCCTCACCACCTTGACGATTAGCACATGAGAGCCCACCTGGGAATCCTCCGAAGTATCTTCTCTCCAACACACAATTATGCCTCCTAATCGTCAGATCGCATTCAGCACAAGGAATCCATCCATGAACCCACCTCCCTCCAAGTCCCCCAATCACTACACTTGCCCACCTCCCCAACCATTACACTTGATGCACAATTTTCGCCTAAAGTCAACAATAGAGATGGTGGCCTTGCCCCCATGCACTTCAAATAATTAATTCTTGGAAGAGGAAGTTCTTTGTTTATTTATGATTCTACACTGTTGAAGTGTGTGTAGTTTAATCCCACATCAGTTAGTGTAAAATTGTGTTGTGTGTGATGACCTATAAATAGGCAATGTACATCTTCATTCTTCTTTGAGAAATTATAAACGCACATGCCTTATCGGGGCCTTCTCCCGTGGTTTTCTCTCCGCTCTTCGTGAGTGGCGTTTCCACATAAATCCAAGCGTTCTTCATATCTTTTATGCTTTGATTTATGCTTCCACTTATTATATTCTTCAACTTGGTATCAGAGGAAGTCGATTCTTGGGTTATCTTTTTCATTCTTAAGATTATGTTTATCATTTTATTCTTAAAGAGTTAGGCATTGAGATTAGATGAGAATTGCAAGAGTCCTGCAGATCTTGCTAGGAGTTCCCGATCGAGATCACCATGTTCTCGTTGGTCGAGATGATCCCACCATTTGTGAAGGAGACGATGACTGATATCGCGAAAGAGTGCAATGGCAGGGCCTTTGCCTTCAGCATGCTTCGCGTAGGCGTGGCGTGTAGGACGTCGACTCGACCCTCGACCTCAATCGCATCAACAACACCATTGAGGTTGCACTTGAGGGTTTGGGCTTGATCGAGGCCATACTCCACCCAATCGCAGTAGTCACCAAGGAAGACCACGAGGGCGGTGCCGAAGGAGGACTTGCCCACGCGAGCCTCGAGCACCAATTCGGCGGCAACGGCGACGGCGTTGAGGCGATGAAGAAAGCGAGGAGAAGAGGCTCCGAGCAAGATCTTCGTTGATGGTGGTGTGGACGATGCGGTTGTTGCAAACAAGAGCGCTGGCAATGAAGCCGACATGCGTGGATCTCGAAGCGGTGGAAAGGAGAAGATCAGAGGCGGCCGGAGTGGACACAGTAGTAGCAGCAGCTACCAACTCGCGTGGTCTCCCAAGAGGGGTTGCGAGCGACGAAGGTGGCCACCTCTCAGAGTTGCTGGAGGACAAGCATGTCGCTAGGGCTCGCGAGGAGACAAGGGGTGGCAGTGGTGATGGCACCTGCTGTCTACAGAGTCGACGGCGGCGATGTCCGTGTCAGCGGCCACTGCAGTAAGGCAACGTGGCTGCAAAGGCAGATGCAGCAACGTCGGAGATGGAGAGGCCGATGAGGGAGAAGGATCAGTGGAGAACAATGTAGAGAAGGTCGTTTAGGGTGCACAAGGTGCTTCACCAAGGGCAGAGGATCGCCAATGGTGATGCCTCATGTGGGACCGTGGAGGCTACAGAGAGGGAAGGTGGCAGGGGAGTAGTTGTTGTTGGGTTCTCCCGAACCCTAAGGGGAAAGGGAGTTTTAAAAAAAATGCAAAAAAAAAAAAGAAAGGAGAGGAAAAAAAGAAAAAAAGAAAGAAAGAAAGAAATTCAAAAAAAAAAGTAGAGCATTTGAATTCAAGAGAAGACAGGGAGAAACTCTTCTCTATATATGTGTCTTTCTCTATTTTTTATTTCTTCTCCCATACGAGTATGGGAAAAAGGGAGAATGCAGGCCTATTATAGTCATGCTCCGGGAGGGAGTCTCTTGTTCAAGATCACCACGCGAGGATTCACAACTCTGGGAGGTCCAGAGTTTCGAGGTCTCCATGAGGGAGATCCAGTTTCGAGATCCTCAGGAGAAGGTCCAATTTCAGATTCCCTATGGGAGATCCAGTTTTACGGACTCCAAGAGGGAGATCCACCTTTCGAGGTCTTCAGAGGAAGACTCATTACGGGGATACTGAATAGGGAGATATTAGCACATGTCAATGTCTCCAGAGGAGAGGCCATTTATCAGCTACAGCATCCAGCAACTCCAGCCCTCGTTGATGTGTCAGCATCAGCATACCTACCTACAAACGAGGACCAATCGAGAGTGTATGTTCCATTATGTAGAGTGGGACTTAAGTGTTGTGCAAGCTTAGCATTGCATGCTCCAGCTTGAGGGGGAGTGTTGGAGAGTGTGTAGTTTAGTCCCACATCGGTTAGTGTGAGACTGTGTAGTGTGTGATAGCCTATAAATAGGTAGTGTACCTCTTCATTCTTCTTTGAGAAATTATAGACACACATGTCCTATCGGAGCCTTCTCCTGTAGTTTTCTTCTTGCTCTTTGTGTGTGAGGTTTCCACGTAAATCCAAGCATTCTTCATATCTTTTATGCTTTGATTTATGCTTCCGCTTATTATATTCTTCAACTTACACATGTGCCATGCTACCAACTATTTGAGAGAAGCTTATGTTTATGGACTTCAAAATGATCGAGTGCCCCATGTATAGACCTCATGTATACACCTCAAGCAAATGCAAGTGAACCTATCTTTATGTTTTTTTTGAAAAGTAACCTGCCTTTATAAAGCATTTTGCATATGCCTCGATCCAAGGTAAATGTAGGATAACTTGTCTTTATGTTCATAATAATTGCAAAATACTTCACTAAAGTACTCGTTTGAAAATAAAGGCTAATTTGGTTATAGATTACTAAAGCAGAACTATGTTTCTCAAAACAATAGCCACATGTAAGTTTTTTTTTTTTTTAGAGAAAATAGGAAGACCATCGGCATTCAATAGTCATCCAGATAGTTACAATAGGCGCAAAACATAATTAATGATGTAGTAAAATCACACCCACTCAGAACCTACCCAACCCCACAGCAAAGATTTGCAACCGCCAAAGAACTATCACATCAGCTGCCCTCACTACATGCATCTTCAGCTAACTCTCAAATCAAACATCTCCCGGAAAGCACACACTCTATCCCCTCACCCAGGAACAAATCCCCCCCCCCCCCCGCCCCCCCTCTTTGAATGATGAAATACATATTAAAGTCAAATGAAAGATGGCCACACAAACACCCCATACAACTAAAGAAAATAGCCACGCGTAAGTTACAAATATTCAGTCCCTTAGCTGTCCAGTTTCTAAATGGCCACCTCAAAATCTAGCGTTAAAAGCCACTCAATTACTGCCAAGCATATTCTACAACCTTGCTACCAAGTGCCCTACCATTGATACTGTACTAGTGTTCCCTCTCCAAGAAAAAAAATAGAAATAAAAATTAACAATTAAAAGTGTATAAATATTATACTAAAATGGAATAGATAGTTACATAACCTGCTGATAGTTAAACAATTACTCGGTCACCTGTAATGTTGACCATACAGTTCAATGTCTGCTAGAACATAGGATAGGCGCAACATCATTAGCATACCTTTTGATAAATCCCATCTCCACGTGATACTGGTAATACTTTCACACACCGGAAAAATGCAGACAAGACTGGATTGGAAAAACATCGATCAGATGCACAGAGAGTCCATCTTATATTACGAGCATCCAGCATAACATTCGGTGGAAGCAAAGATGCGATAACAAATGGATCATCTACCGCAGCAACATGATTGCTCACCTGCACATTATTATATAACATTATATAATCTTAGTATTATTCATAATAGAGAATCGATCATTTGAAAATGTCAGTCCAAGAGCATAGCTTGATCCTGTATATTATGCAATAAAGCCAAGTAGAAAATACATTAGAATTTTTCCAAGTTTCATCTCTCTTTCAATCATTCATGACAATTCTTAAGCACTACAAGTCTACAAATAAATAAATGTGCAAAAGAAATGCCCAAGGTACAAAAGCAAAATGGTAATATGATTCCCTGGATTTCTGAGGAAAATATTACATCTTATATAAGAACCATTGCTCCAACAAATTACAGAGTTGAAAGTGTGAAAAATAAACCTGCAAACGAAAACAGAATTATATGCAAATTTCATGATTTATTTCTGATTTTCACCAACTATTTACAAACCTTAAAGCATTGTTATAATTATAGCATTTTATAAAGCAAAAAACAAATGATACTTTACATCTGTCCAAATTCTAGACATTTTCTACCTGTACTTTTCCCAAATTCAAGTCATAGACCTCACTGAAAAAAATGCCAATAGTTGAATAACTGAAGACTTCAAAAAAATACAATATAATTTTGGATATCAATTGTGAATGATCAAGGAGTGTCAAATCATATAAATTCCTACAACAGAAAAAATCAGGCTCCGGAATCTATACTATCTAGTTGAATAATATGTGATTGTTTTTTTTGAAAGGGGAAAGGATGATTATCCGGTTGATAACGATCTAGCAAATATATTAATTAATAAACAAAAGCAGAATCCAGGTTACATAGTAGAACTCCAAAAACCACTCAAAGAGGATACAGACATAACAAAGTGCTCAACATAAGGGTGCTGCCCTTTGAAAACAACCGCATTTCTTCCTAACCAAATACCCCACATAACAGCTGAGGGTCTCGCCTTCTCCTTTCTTGACCTGAAAATATTCTAGCCACCCAATCTACTCCCACTCCTAAAAGATCTCTAGAAATCATCAAACGTAGAATGCTTCCACCACCCTACATCAAATTGACTCCAGATCTGCGTAGCAAAGAGGCAACGAAAAAACAAGTGGTCAAAATCTTCATCCGCCCCGAGGCAAAGGGGACATCGTCTCTCTGCCTCTGGCATGCACCTCGCCCTCCACGCCCTTGTCATGAGTCTGCCTCTCCTCAGCAGCCAGGAGAAGATTTTCACCTTCAGCAGACAAGCTGTCAACCAGATCTAACTATAGTCCCTAGTAAGATCGATATCCATCCACATATCTCCACTCCCCAGACTCCTATAAGCATCCCTAACTGAGAAATCACCCTCCTCCTAAAAGACAGCAGCCACACCATCCTCTTGCTAAAAACCCTTTCTTAATTTGTGAAATTTTTAAGAATACAATACAATTAAAATATGTGATTAAGCACCTAAAAATCAGCAAGCAGTTTCTCACAAGAATAAAGAATGAGGCAGGATCTTTTTTCCCTGAAAATGGCAGGAATCAAAGCTAGGTTATGTAGATAGATAACAGACTAGGTGGCACAGAAGCAAACATCATGTTTTAAAAATTACAGAAAATTATAACCGTACAATTGCAGCTGCCCGAAACAGAAAGCAAGGAAAAAGCACATCACAAACCGTGATAAGTGGCTTGCCCTCAGGTCTCTTTAAAAGTGCTTCATGCAACTTTTCAGCACCATATATCTGTTGCATGCAATAACTCAGAAAAGGCATACCTAACTGAAAGCATTGAGATACAAATAATATATCACTAGTTCAAAAACAAGCACCTGTATCCTGTTCAACCCATGCATGAAAATGTGGCAAGCATTGCCCAGAACAGGAACAGCCACAGCTTGAAGCATCCGGACAATGACTGAGTCATCGAGTGCTTCAACATCTTTACCAACTGCACTAGGAAAATGGAAAACCAAAATAACTTATGTACGTCGGAATAATGATGATTTACCTACTAGAGTAACTACAGGTGTACCCCATTCCTTTTAATGAAGTGGGTGATCATTAATCTCACGTGATCGTCCTTTTTTATTTCAAAAAAAAGGCAACAGGTGTAAAAAGGTCACAAATACAGTCTGGATCTTTTAAATATAAAGATAAAAAATCTAAATAACTCTTCCATGATATCTAAACATTCATGTATTCTCTCAACAGATACATGAGGACCACTTAGAAGAAGTGGTTTTTTAAAACTGATTTCACAAAAAAAAAGGAGATGTAACTAAACATCTTTTTTTTTTGGAAATATGTAACTAAACATCATAAGAATGTAAGTGGTAAAAATGATATGAATGCAGCAACTAACTGAGAATTGAACTCCAGATAGGCTAAAAATAGTTTTTAAGGATTTATGTATTCATCAAGCATAGATATTGGTGCTCTTTTGTCACCAACTTACATGTATTCTATCAGCATTTGTTCCAAAGGATCTAGTGGGCTCCTATTAGTTCCTACCATCATTTTAAAATCAAACTAAGTGAATGTGTTATTTATTTGTCTATCCCAATAAATAATTACTAAACCACTCTATCTCATGTGATCATCCTTTTCTTTTTTTTTTGGACAAGTGAAAGGGTAGTTATCCAAATGATAACCACCCAGATTTTCTATTCATAAAAAAGGCACTAAGCCATATTACACATTACAGCTCCACAAAGAAATAAACGACAACACAGGCTCCACAAAGTCTTCCATATATGGACAAAAAAAGAAAAAGAAAAAGAAAAAGAAAGAAATACATAATTTCCAAAGCAAATCTTATTAAAATACACAAAGCATGGACATAAAAGTAAATGTAGAAAGCATTTAAACCACACCACTACTTTCCCTACACATTTGAGTATCCTTTTAACAAAACCACAAGGATCTCATATTTCTTTGAGAGTGAGGAGCAAGAAGACACACTTGCTTGAGGTCACATGCATTGGTACTAAACAAAAATATCAAATCACAACATCCAACTGAGGCTCAAACTCTTGAACAAGTGAGATAACTATTGAAGGATTCAAGTACTCCATTCCACATGGTCCGACTGAAGTATCATTATTGCTTCTCTCGAAATTACCAACTCAGCCCTTTTCAAAAAAGAAGAAGAAATTACTGACTCGGCACACACTTCAATTCCCATTCCAACAAATGCTCCGATAGCTCTATCATGTCTGGTCTAAGCATTCCACTACCAAACTCACCAAGAGTTCTCCTTTGTTCTCTTTTTTAACCTTTTTTTTTTAAGAGAAAGGGTGATTATCCAAATGATAATCATCCAAATCCATTTAATAAGGGCCAAGATTCAATCCTAGCCAAACATTACAAAGAGTTCTCCCAAAAAGACATCATAGAAGAAATTCAGGCATAGAAATCTCAACATAAGGCTGTTGTTCCTTGAAGATAGTCGCATTTCTACCAATCCAAATGCCCCACAAGACAGCTAAAACCTTTACTTTCTCCTTCTTGGTCTAGACTGTATTAAGCCCCCCTGTTGTCCACCTCTCCTAAAAGAACTCTAGAATTCTCCCTCACTAACGTGGGAGATCCAATTGAAATCAAAATGGTCCCAGACGTGCTCTGTAAAGGAACGAGTAAAGAAGATATGGTTTATGTCCTCATCCTCCAACTCACAAATTGAACATCAATGCTCAGCATCCGATGCCCCACCTTGCCCTCCACACCTTTGTCAACAATCGCCCCCTTCTAAGCCTCAATTGGCCTAAAGCCCTCAATGGCTTCCGGCCTTCTTCGGAAGCAAAAAGAAGTGGAATTTGTTAAGTATGTTAAAGCCCAAATTACCACCAATAAACTCCAACAACACTTGCACATCATACCCTTAACCACAGGCCAAAATTCTTTGTACAAATGTGCAAGAAAGCCATCAGGCCCTGAGCACCCATCAGCATTAAAGCCCCAAACGACCGCACAAATCTCATCCTCCGTGAAATCTGCAATCAGACCCTCTTCTCAGTCATCAGTATGGCGCTGTATTCTGGGTCCCATCCATCCCCACTCTCCATCCTAGCTGTAAATGCTCTATAATAATCTACCACTGCTTTTCCCACTTCCTCCCTACCAGAGAATAGCACATCATTTACCACCAATCTATCAATCCAATTCTTCCTTCTCCTGGACAAGGCCATTAAGTGAAAGAATTTTGTATTTGAATCCCCTTCGTTGAGCCACTTCTATCGGGATTTGGTTTTCCATTCAACTTCTACCTTCCTATCCTCCTCATGAATCGTCTACAAGTGTGTGGCTCTAGTTGCTATGCCATCCTGGGAAAGCACCCCCACATCCTCTACTTTGTCCAATCTAGATACCACTACAAAGGCTTCAGTCCTCCTATTACAACTCTCCTTGAACTTTTTGTAGCTCCTGGGGAACACTCTCAAATCCCTTAATTTAGACTCTAGCCTGGAAGCTGTCGATCCTGCAAGTTGGAATGAGCACCATTTTTCCTCCACGATCCTTCTAAAATCCTTTTTGAACAACCATGACTTCTCAAATTTGAAATATGTCCCCATATGTCTCCCCCTATTCATCTTCCACATCAGCAGCATATGATCAAAAGAAGGTTTGTCCATGGGTTGAACTTCAGCTAAAGGAAGATCTCTGCCATCTCCACATTGCACAAAAATTTATCAATCCTATATTTCTGCCCTGTCAGATTCCTCCATGTGTACGCACAAGAAGTTGGCAGTAAATCAAGAAGCCTATGCAATGCGATAAAATTCGCAAAATCTCCTGATCCACGATCATTCCTCCCTCTCCCTCCTAGCATGTCTTCCATCGAAAGGGTGACATTGAAGTCACCACCAATTAGCCAAGGTTGTCCATGAACTTTATCCACTACCTGTGACAAGTCCTCCCACAAAGAAGCCCCCATCGCATCTTCCGCTGGGCTGTGGACCGCAAAGACAAAGAGCTCCATACTGTCCGTACGCCTCATCAGCATCATTGTCAACACATGTCCCCCAAACGGAGTCTTTCAACTCAAATAAGTCTTCATTCCACCCCACAGTGATGCCTCCTAACCTTCCAACTGCATCTACAACTATAAATCACTCCAAGCAACCTCCTCCAATTTCCCTCCAGGTCCGCTGATCACAATCCTCCAATTTGGTCTCCTACAACAACACCACAGTTGACCCCCATGATCTGAGATAATCCGCCAAGGCAAATCTTCAGGAGGGGTTGTTGAGTCCCGTCACATTCCAAGAGAGGATGGAGCTCAATGGGAAACTTTAGAAGCCCCCCCATTGACACAAGGAAAGCCCGAGGCAACCACCCCCACTTCTCAAATGCTTCACATGTTCCTGCTCCCGAGCCCCCAACACCCATTTCCCCTTCCTCAGAAACCGTCCGGACACTCTCCACCCCACCTCATCGCCATCAAAGATGTCACCGGCTGCACCTCCATTGCCGCTATCAATCGCACCACGGAGGCTGCAAGATGCCCCCTTCTCCTTCCTCAAAATGTCCACCTTGGCCTATATAGAATCCTTGCCCTTTTTTCCTTTGTCAGTCGCCACCTCGAGATGCAATTGTGTGTCCGACTCAACCTCGACTGATGGTGTCAACCACTGCTCTGCCTCCTCCGCTTCACTGCTCACATCATCACGGTGCAGCTTAGAGACGCAAGGAAGCCCAGAATCATCATAGGGCTCAGTCTCACGAAATGGCCCTCCATCGCCCAAGCCTTTTACCTCTCCTTTCTCTGAAATGTCAAAAATGGCAAGACTTAATACATAATTCCATTGTCCCTTATACATACATGAAGCATCCAAACCTCTGATCCACCATGCCTACACATCCATTACCCTACTTTAACCAGATCCACAATGACCACCACACACAATGCCAATGTGCTTCTTGCTCAAGTCAGCAGATGTGATCACTTCAAACCAACAAAGCAAGATGGAAAGAATGCATAATCCCACGCATACAAACGTTCAATGACAACACAACACAAGATCAAGCACCAAGCTCTTAAACAAGTTGAACGCAAATTCACACACCTCGCCGCAACTAACCAGAATACAACATCAAGATCAACTGATGTACATTTCCGATGCTCTTCTGCACAAATCCCAGACTAAGTCAAAAGCAATGAGACCAACAATGCATAAACAATTCTAGCGTCCTTAAAGGCAGAAACAACTAATGTTTCTCCTTATCAAGAATTGTATTATGTAAGCATCCTCCCGTTGGAGCACTCGAACTTTAACCTCCTCCATAATTAAAAAAAAAACTAGCACTTCTCAGGAAGGTACACCACGAACCCCGAAAACACACCTAAGTCTGACCGATCCACGGGTTCCAAACGAGCGCATAAGAACGGGTGTCTCGTGGACTCTCCACTTGTTCTATCAATTCTGTTCAGATCATCGTAAACCCAAACCTCGTACCTACACATCTCACGTCCACGACTCGCCGTTCCAGTTGGGGGATGAAAACACTATTCCACGAGCCCAGACAACACTGGAATCACTCCCCCACTATACAAAATTAAAAAAAAAGTCCAAAAAGCAACGATTGGCGAGCGAAGGCGGGAAAGGGCAAGTACCGACCTCGCTTGAGATAGAACCGGGAGGGGGACGAGGAGTGCTTCCGCTGCTGCGAGGGGTGGAGGAGGAGGAAGGAGCGGAGGCGGTGGACCCACCGCTGGAGAGCAGGCGGGTAGTAGTAGTGGTGGTGCGAGGCCTCGGGAGCGAGGCCGAGCCGGTGGCGGCGGCGATCGACCGCCACGCGCACGCGGTCGCGGATCCGGAGCCGCAGCGCGCGCGCGCGATCCTTCCACTGAAGGCCCCGGTCGATCCACTTCCCCTCCATCGACGCGGCAAGGAGAGTGGGTGGAGAGGGAGACAGAGGGAGAACGAGGTGCTTAGTTGAAGCAAGAAGAATAAGGAGAGGGTGGAAAGGTCGTGATCTTGAGTCTAAGCAGCTGATTTGGCCTCCTGGTGGGCGAAAGGAACGGGGTGATTTTGAGGAGATTTCCCCCTGCGTTTACATGGATGGTGCTGTACGATTTTCGGATTTACCTTTGGCCCCTTGGGTGGGATAAATCCTAGAACTTATCCAACTCCAACGAAACGATATCAAGGTCTAATGAACTATGTGTACACCTCCCTGTCCGACCACATTACAATAGCATTTATACTTATCAAAATATATCTGTTTTAACATCATATACAGCATATACTTGTTATATTACATTAACCCTTCCTACTCATATCACAATGTTCAAAATATTACTCATTAATATCAAATTAATACATCAATTATTTTTATCTCATCACTTATATCATGATCTAATTAAATACCTTTCCTAACTTATACCATCAAATTCTATCTTGAGATAGAAATTATCCCTCAAGTATACGTATCCTAAGACCTGATAAATCATTTCCTTTAAGGTTACGAATTGGATACTCAAAGTTAGTTTGGCATAACTTATGTCGGATGAAAGGATTAGTTTGACAGTAGGTTTTTTTACTAATAACCTCCACCTCAACCTCTCCGTGGATTTGTCAACCTTTTCTTGTTTGGGATATAGAGTTTCGTGTTAAGGAATGAGTTAAAATTGATATTTGATTGAGATGGTGGGAGAAAAATATCACATGAGTTAAGTTTCTATCAAAGTAAATGATAAGGGAGTGTGGTGGAAGAGTGTATTTATTCCACGCAAAATATTTATTCCTCCAACCAACCCCTATGAAAGAAGGATGGTAAGGATCTGTGATCTAAAAATAATATTTGGAAAAGTAACGCATATATTATTAATGTCTTCTCAATGATAATCATTGAGTGGAATTTTGGACTAATCATGTCACTATTTAGGTACTTGAATTCCACTTGTATTTGCTTTGACATCTAATTCGAAATGGTAATAGAGGTAAGAAGTTATCGATATACTGAATGATTTATCTTTTATCCAATGCATACTGCACAAATTGATCATGGAAGAAACACCATGGGGATACTTCGTCCGACATGCTTCTTGTGTAACATTAATAATCAACATCCCAAAGTCGTGCAATGAACATCCAATTATTTTGATTTTACATAGAGCTTGATTGATGAATTAGACGTAAAATTAATAAATATGTGCAATAATGTATAGTTAACACGTTGGCGTGGACTCTTCAACCATTGAATAAGAAATTTTGATTTATTAAATTTAGTTATTGGATATTGCTGAAATATCACAACCCTTAGGTCTTGCTCATGGTCATAAATGGTTTAGAATGGCATATAAAATCTCCTCAAAATGCAATATATGTAACATGCTTTGCAATTGAGAAAGAAGTAGAATATCTATTTCTATTTGATTGAAGAAGATACTCGACATTACTTATAGTGTTCAAGTAGAAATAATTAAAGTAATTTTGGTAACAAACTAAAATCACAATCAAATACATTATAAATAGAGGGGTAGAGAGTCACTAAAGAGAGACCAAGGACTCTTAATTGCCTCACTCTTTGCCTACCTCTTATGAATCTATGATTCCCTTGCCCTCCAGATGTGTAGAACATCTTTGTCCCTCAACCATATTTGATGCAAGTCCCACAAGGTTATTGTTTGTTTGGGAGTTAGCTTGCACATTATCCAATCATCTTGAATTGAATTGCTCTCATAAGATGACCTTCCTTCAACCTTTCTCTCGTCAATTTAAAAGGAAATTTAAATGAACTTATACAAAATAAATTACGGATGGAAATAAGGCATATAGTATATAAATCACACTCTACAAGTAATTTGGTATTTAGAGATGTCATTTGGAGATCTAGTTGACATCAATTATCTCATCTGTCACAAACCAATTGCTATCAGCTGGTTGAAGGTGAGTCATAACTATAAACAAATGCACTTTAAAATACATTTTGCAACGCATGGATAAGAGTGATAGTTTCAACCAATGTATTTTGATTTTTCAGATGGAAATCACTCTTCATAAGTAAAAATCCATATTCCAAATGAAAAACTATTCTTCACTGGTGAAAGGGTAAAATACACTGATATATTTAAATTTTAAACCACCGCATTTTGATTTTTAATCTATGTGTTTTAATTTGAAAATAAATTTTAACCAATATATTTTAGTTTGCTTGACATTCGACCGGTTCATTTTATTTTTCAACTGATTCATTCTTAATGGTACATTGCAAATGCATGTTTATATACTCATGCTTGTCACCAAAACTCAACATGCATCTAGCAAAAAATATTGAGAAAGGTGTTCTTTAGATATTATGAATTTTGTAAGGATATAATTGTAAATTATAGCATATATAATAATATCATGGGAGGAAAAAAAATAATAAATGCAAGTGGGTGAAAAGAATTTTGATTTTTGAAGGTCACACTTGGATTTCAAAGAGGGAAAGGGATATGGATGGAACTTGTGGGCCCGTAAAACTACGTGGCCCATTTTGTTTTGTTGAGCGGTATAGGCCAACGGGGAAATTTGTTTAAATTATTGGTGCATCTTAAACTTATAATAAAGGCAATGACACATAATATTTATCGAGCTATGAAAATTTATGATATTTTTTTATGATGACTTATGACAAATTTCATTCGAATAAATGGAAAGGAAAGAAATTAACAATAACAAAGTCTCGATGAAAAGTTTCTGATCCCGAAGGTTATTTGTGAATCGAAGGTTATGGTTGGTGAAACCTCGACCAAGATGGGCAATGAAAAAAAGAGCGAAACTAAGGGAAAAATGAGAAATAGAGGATTGCAACCATGGGCATTAATGGTGACTCTCCTTTGCAACAGAGCGATGTCTTGTGGAGAACAACATCGAGTAGCAAAGGAAGACCCCATTTGCAAGGTGACTTGAGCTCGAGCACCATCTCCATCAGGAGATGGAAACTCAATAGAACCTTAGATGGTCCATTCTAAAAGATGATAATATCCATCCAAGGAGGTGGATAAATAACTTGCAAATCTATTACCTTAGGTTAGTTAAAATTCAAATTGGGATCTTTAAAATATCATCCCTACTTAAATGATACGAATTTATTCTCCAGTTGAACTACCCAGAAAAACCTCTAGATGGTCTATCCTTTTTAAGGAGAAGTACACGTATGACTTACCTAGAATGTTGGGGGAATGAAAAGTAGTTATATGATGAATCTTACAATAAAGAGAACAGAAACTCTCCCTTGAACAGAAAGAGAAGGCCGTTGCCAACCCCTATCAAGTCAATCCTTGTTTCTCTTTCGACTTTATGTGATTCAAAAGTTAACCACAATTTCTTTCACAATGCTAGCTATATCTACGTAAACCTTACAGGTAAGATTGGGATGCTTGTTTAATAAGAGATTAAGAGTGAGTATGACGCGGTTCTTAGCAACCACTGTACTTCTCTTCCAGTAAGTTTGCAGTGTTTGTCTTTCATTTGCATATTTCATTCATAGTTGGCCATATAACCCGTATCCAAAAAGAAAACAATGATTATATAGTAGATTATGCAAGATTGTAATAAAAGGTCGTGATAGAAATCTTGAAGTTTCTTGTAACAAGGATCACTTATTTTTCAACAAGTTCCACCAAACACCCATTCTCAACGCTCCCATTCATTCCAGCGGACATTATCTCAATTCCCAGCCTTTCTTGAGCTATGGTTGTCACATCTATACGTCTAATGATTCGACGGTGACAAGGCATTATAGCTGCACCCGTTCACACCTTGTATTTATATTTTTTGAAACATGGTTCATTTATTTATTTTTATAATTTTTTTATTTCTCTCTCTCCCTTCTTTGTTTGCCACGTCTCTCTCTCTCTAAAAAAATAAATTAAATAAAAAAAGAAGCAATGTATTGGAATACCACCATAGTTTGGATACAATAAATACGGGAATCTTACTACAATGAAATAATACAAAATATACTAGTATAGTTTGATTTTCAATTAGTGTATTTTGATTTTTTATTGGTGAAAAATAAAAAAACATCGATTGAAAATTAAAAGACACACCGATGTGTTTGCATTTTCAATTAGTGCATTTTGATTTTTAACCGATGTAAAACCCAAACACATGAGTTGAAACCACCACAGGTTGCGATTTGCATTTCTTTGCTTTTTGACTTTTTTTATTTCGTATTGCAATAGTTTTTTTGCACATTAGAATTTTGATACGATTTTAACTTTCGTACTCCCGCAACAAGGTGCAGGATAAAAAATAAATTGGTTGTATGCGAGACTTTTTGACAAACTCGAATTCATGTCCACCTTTTTGCTTCTACCTACATAGGGTTCATTTGCTACCTTACAACCCGCCATATGCGGCAACTATCTAGCTTCACATATCCCTATCATTTCCTTGTTTGATGTCATTTGCAACAAAACCATCATATTTATCTATAAGCTCTTCTTTAATATAAGTGAAGCGTGGATACAATTATTGTTCATGACGCTTTTCACTTATTTATTTATTTTTTTAAATTAATTTTGCAACTACTGGATCACTTTACTTCTTCTTTTTAATTAATTTGCTAGTTGACACGTAGAAAGCAGAATGAGCAAAGTAATGGGGGTAGCTACTATAGTTACCCTTTATTTTTTTTCTTTTTCTAACATTTGCTACAGTATCCATCATGTTACATTTTTCCATTTTTTCTTGCATGCTACAGTGCCTCCCTCTCTCTGTCATCACTTTTCTTTTTTCTTTTTTATTTTTCTTACACGTTGTTTAGCTCATGCAATCGTTTTGAATTTCGTCTCTACCGTTATTCTTCTCTTTTTGTGCTCTTACATTAAAGACTAATATTGAGTACATACACATTAGAAAATGAAATAATACATATATAAAATCAAGCAATGTAAACATAATCCAAGATATCGCATTTTGCAGTGTGTGGTATTTTGATTTTCGATTGGTGCTTTTTACTTTTCACCGATCGAAAATTAAGATATACCGAGCAATGCATTTTACAAAGCGTGATGTGTTAGTTTTCCACCGACCAAAAGTCAAGATGCACCGATAGAAAATTATGTTAGACTTTCATACAATTGACTTTTATACTCCCACCGTGATTGATTTTTATATTCTCGCAACAGATATTTATACTACCACAGTAACTGACTTTTACATTCTCACAGCAACGCGCGGGTTAAAAATTAATTTTAGGTGATCAATTATGACCTTTATTCTTATCCCTTTTAAGATTATTGTGATCAATTTTGAAATATTATATTAATATCATCTTAAAAATTAAGTAATTTTGTAATCATAAATTTTATCATCCCATAGGTTATAAGTTTTTATTTCTAAATATTGTTTAAAAATAATAATAAAATATATTTTACACCTATTGTGGCACATATATTTACTATTAATATTAATTGTCAATGATGAAAAGATTTTTAGTGACATATATTTTTATTATCATATGTTATTTTTAAAATATTAATATAATAATATACATCATATATGTAGAGGTAAATATTTTTGTTACTAATGCTAATCGTTATTTGACAAAAAGAAAAATAGTGGCATAATTTTATTTTATCTCTAAATCATACATATTGCAGCATATATATTTATAATAAAAACTAATTGTTACATACAAAAATATTATAGTAACATATACAAAAACATTACCATTAAATCAAATAAATTAGTGTCAAATGCATTATATGTTACTATCTAATTCGTCACTACAAACTATTGTTTTGTAATGTATATTCAAGAATTATAACAAGAGAATAAAGATCTAGGGAGGAGAGTACTTGATCCACGTTGCTAGAGTCAAAACTTAACTTGATATTGAGTTTATTGACATAGCTCTGGACATAGCCACTGTTCACTTATTTAAAAAAAATAAAATAACTTGGATCACTTTAATTATTATTATTTTTAAATTGATCTGGCAGCTGCTTAATCAAGTGAAAAGCGGAACGAGCGAAGCAGTAGGTGCAGTTACTTTAATTGCCTTTCATTTTTTTTTCTTTTTCTAACATATGCTATAATATCCATCATGTTGCCTTTTTTTTCCTATTTTTTATTGCTTGCCACATTGTCTCTCCCCTCTCTGTCATCACATTTCTTTTTTTTATTTTATTTTTCTTAAATGTCGTTTAACTCGTGCGATCATTTTGAATTTCGTTTCCACCGTCAATCTTATTGTCTTGTGTTCTTACATTAGAGATCAATATTGAGTATATTCTTACGAGAATATGGAATAATATATATATATATAAAATCAGGCAATGTAAACACAATCTAAGATACCGATTGTAAATTAAAATACACTAGACAATACAATTTGCAATATGCGATGTTTTTTTATTTTTGATCAGTGGTTTTTACTTTTCACTGATTGAAAATCAAGTTATATCGGATAATACATTTTACAATGCGTGGTATGTTAATTTTCCACCGACTAAAACTCAAGATACATCGATGAAAAATCATGTTAGACTTTCATATGGTTGACTTTTATACTTCCACCATGATTGGCTTTTATATTCTCACAAAAGATATTTATACTACCACAGTGATTGACTTTTATATTCCAACAGTAACGTGTAAGCTAAAAATTAGTTAAAGAAAAATCACATCATTGTAAAAGAGCCGAGGACCTTTCTACTTGACGACAATCAAGTCTTGTATGGACTTGAGTATAAGTAGCAAACTTCTTTAAATGTGGCTATGGAAAGCAGAAGACATTGTAGTCGGAGAAGAAGCTCAAGAGAAGGTCACCAAAAGTCAAACTCCATGTTCCATGTCTAAATTGTGGTCAGAAAACATAGGTTGCAAAAATGGGCAACCAGCGGAGCCAATAGAAGCCCGAGAAAAAGAGCCAAAAAAATCCCCACTAAAAAATAATAGCATCCATGGTGACGTGAAGTTTCTTTTATCTTAGGTTTCCAATGTGAAGGGTCTGTACAAAATGTTTTGTTTCCAACGACGAGGCTTTACAATAAAGTAAAGCCATAAATGGGGAGTATGTACAAGAGGTTTGAAGGGGTTAGCAAAAGAGAAATCGAAGAGAGGGATACAGTAGAGAAGCGATTTGAGTGAAAGACTTGAATCATTGTTGTGAGGAAAGATAACACTCGGTAAATTTTGTATTACATCGAAAGAAAATCGTAACAAATATATGAAACACATCCAAAATTTTTCCAAAAAAAAACACACACACACACACACATACACACATCCTTCCTCTACGATTTAATGAAAATAGAAAAAATTCATCCGTCTTCCAACGAAACAGTGGGTGTTGTGACAGAGACAACAAGCAGGAGGAAAACCCCTTCTCCCATCTTCAATCTTTGCCAATACAACACTCGCCGACGATCTTCCGCTTTGTTGATTCACGTGTGCTCAAAGTTCGAGACTACAGATGACACCGAGAAGGTGTTTGACGAAATGGCCAAGAAAGATCTAGGCACTTGGAACGCGACACTTCCCTTGTTCAGCCAAAACAGGCGGAGAACGAGGCATTGTGGGTGTTGGCGAGGGCGGTGTTGATCTCTGATTTAGAGAGGATGCCAGGCGTCTTCTCGTTTGTGCGCCCCTCAGGAATCCACGGTGAAGCTCGCGCTGGATTCGGATGCATATGCGTAACGACGTGATGTTGGATATGTACGCGAAACTAGGGTGCGTTGAGAAGTTGTGTTTGTTTGATGCGGTGGGGGCTTGGTGCCTTGGAACTCCATGATCGAAGCTCACGATCAATGCGGGGATCCAACCGGTGTCTTGGGTTTGTATGAGAGGATGAAGGAAGAGGGCATCACTATCCCACCTAAGAAATCTAATTTGCTTTGTTGGGAATGGACGCAATGGATGTGATCCTCGTGGTTATGTCATGAGAAGAGGATATGGTTTTTACCTTCATATCATTTGTTAGCAATGCGATTGTTGATATATGCACGGGGCTGAGTGTTAGAGAAGTAATATCATGGAATATGATGATTGCTACCTTTGCCTTTTCATGGAATGGCCTTGCAAGTGAGACAACTGAGATTTTGGCATGATGGAGAAGCGTGAGTGTAACTTGTTCTAAATCAAGGACCCTCGATGCTCTGCCTGGCTTTTGTTCGTATCAGTGCATCGCAACAAGGGATTTGCATCCATGAGAAGGGGGTGGAAAGTGGTTCAGATATGGATGTTTTCATGGGCACTTGCCTTGTAGATACGTATGCTTAAATGCGGGATGATCGCAGAATGCGAAGACTCCGTTCGAGCAGTTGAATGTGAGGAGCATCATCTTATGGAACGTGTTTATTTTCAGCTATGGGTTTCGTGGGTTCGGTGAAGCAATACTCAGCTGTTTGGGAAAATGTGATCAGAAGGAGCAAAACCTGATTATGCCACCTTCATTCAGGTTCAATTGATCATGGCAGAAGGTTCTTCGTATTGATGACAGGAACTATGGAATTGGGCCTGGCGTTGAGCACTGTGCGTGCATGGTAGATATGCTTGCTAAATGTGAGGATCTAGATGAAGCCTATGAATTTATGCATAAAATGCCATTACAACCCAATGCTCAACGCCATGTGGTAGCCGACATGGTATGGGGTTGCTTTCCTTAGTGCCTATAGAATTCACGGAAATGTCAAATTGGGCAAGGTTGCCTCGAATCATTTATGTGGTATTGATTCGAAAAATGTAGGCTACCATGTTATGCTCTCAAATATGTATGCAAAGTAAGCTAATGGGTTGAACTAAATATCAAGGACTCGAAAGAAAAGAAAGAAAGAAAGAAAGAAAATAGGATGGGTTCAATTGTGCTAAACAATAAGGTTCACGTTGTCTTCTTGGGGAATTGGGCTTACCATAAAAGCGGGGAGGTCTACAAGGAATTAACTACTCTTGGCTATGTTCTTGACCATGGTCGTGTGCTTTAGGATCTGGAGGATGATAAAAAGAAACATATTCTAATTGGCCATAGCTAGAAATCTGCCATAGCATCTTGGATCGCAAGGAAATTGCCAAAAACTTCTTTTGATTCTCAAGAATGTATTTTTGTGTTGTTTACCATAAAGACACCAAGTTTCTTTCAAAAATCTCATGGACGGAAATCACTCGAGAGATTTAGATCCCTTCCATCATTTCAAAGGTGGAAGTTGTTCTTGTTGAGACCATTGTTGGTTTATTTGGTTCGAATGTCCGTCTTAGAAAGGAGGTGAGAGATTATGGCAATTGTCATCAATGTGTTCTAGGAGTGGTAGAGATACCCAAGAGCATGTTGAGAGAGGTGCACGAGTGCTTTTGCTTTTACAAAAGAACTAGCCCATGTTGTTGTTTCTATGCAATTTGTATTATACTGCAATGATGTATCAAATTATAGATCTCTCAATCTTCTTGAGGCTCTTTAGGTGAAGACTTATAGTAATTCCTACATGAAAAGAAGGTTTCTAGCAAATAGTATTCCAACAATCATCTCATGCGAAAGTGTCTTGACGTTTATCATGTTGAAGATGGTACATGCCATCCTTCCTGATTTTTATCCCAATGACATCACCTTGTTCTTCAATTTTTGCACTTTCTGATTTTAAACCCAAAAAAATTTCTTATTTTCTAATAAGAAACTAAATAGTCTAATTTGAAGGTGAATTTGTTATCATTTTTTTTTTTTCATTTCAGTGGAATAAATATGCAAGGAAATATGTTTTTTGTTTCTTCTTTTTTAATGGTGGTCTTACATTATTAGAACATACAAAGCACATATTTATATCTAATTCTAATTTTTTCTTTTCAGAATTAAAAAGACTGATGCCTTGACCACCTGGAAGGTTACACCCTCCCTTGATGGTAGAAAAATGCCTCATACCACCTCTTTTTTAAAAAAAGCCTTTCTTGGCATACTAAAACTAGATGGGGGCATACATAATGTTTTCTGCAAGGCAGACTTAAACACACATCTCTTAAAATATATGCACCTTTGAAACCCAACCTTCATGTGTCAATTCTTTTTATCGTGGATAGATTTTTCATACTTTAATAAAAATCAATAATCACCCTACAATTGATCTTTGAAATCAATATGTGAATTATACTTTCTGTTCTTTGTTGTGGGTTGGGACTTTGTATATGTTTACTCATGTATGGAATTGGGGCAGTTCATGGGATACAATAGCCCAAGAAGCGGAGATGATCTTTCATCTTCTTTAAAAATTTCTTTCATTATAAATGATACAAGGCTCCACACATAAGTGGCTTAACATTTTATAGAGCTATCTAAATTAGCTTTTTTATTTCGTAAGAAAATGAAATGTCTAATTTATAGAGGCTTACAATCTAAGCTACATATTCTGATTAGATCCATTTGGCACAGAAGCTGAAAGGTAACTAACTTCACACGTAACTCTTATTATCAGATGTTGCAGAAAACAATTTTTGTTTTTTCATTCCAACTTCTTGATGTTTATTTTGATTTTCCATGTCAGAAAATGAACTGTTACCTAGAAATTCAACAGATAATCTCACCGTCCGATGGGTCTCAAAAGGTACTACCAAAAAATTTATTATTGTAGGAAGTGCTACTTAGCTATTGATCATCCATTACGTAGGCAGATAAAGCGTAAATCAAGCAAACACACAGTGTTACGACTCGATTCTAGTTCCCTACAGGATCCGAGATCGGTTCGCTTTGACTAATCCCAAGAACTAGTCGTCCAATGAGAAATAACCAAAAGCAAGAAATAATTCACATGCACACATGCAATGTAACTAGGTAGAAAGAAACAAATAACAGTAAAATAAACAGAGCGAAATGGTCTATCAAAGTTACAGGCGATCACAACTACAATAGAAAAAAGTACAACAAAAAAATAACTGAAACAGTATTACATGGAACCAAAAATACTTACTACTACAATCGAAGCTAAGGAAAACAGTAAGAAACATAGCTACGGCTAGGCTCGACGAAGCCCAGTTCGTTCTATAGTCGGTGGTGTTGGCTACTCAACTTCCTGACCTGAACAAGGTTATAAAATTTTCAGAGTCAGCGAATGCTGAGTAGAGTGGTAATTCAGCCATTTACATGTAATTAAGATAAGTAATTAATTTATGCAATTAAACATTATCCATTTTCATTTAGTTCAACCGAGTACTGCTAATTTGTCGTTCATTTATTCACTTAGATCATTTCTTGATCTAGCTTGTTTCTTACGGGAACTATCTTGATTGCAGTCTTTTCCATGATATAGGAGGTACACGTGGTACTCTTCTGACCGGGAGAGTCCTCTGTGGTAGTTCTACACCCAGTTAACCACCCCGAGGTCACGGTCGCGACGTAGTGGTGACTACGGCACGCGTGATAAGCGCGCGAGTAGCTATCACACACTGGCATGCGGTCAGTCATTTCCGCTAACCGGTACGCCTAAAGGTACAACACGGAACAGTACAGGGCCTTGCCCTCTCAGAACAGAATAAAATAGGGGTCTCGCCCCTTCACAGTCCGCATACCCTCGTCTGACTATCCCGGTTTGCCTAGTGGGCCAAATAAGAGTCGGTGTAGGGCGGCTAGTCCTAACCCCGGGCCTCTGGGGCAGCTACCTCCCTCCCTACACTAAGTAGCTCACCTCGATACTACGTACACGAGGGCCAAACAGAGTCGGTGTAAAGTGTCTAGGCCTGATGTAATGGCTTGTTACACTTTTAGCCATTTAAGATGTCTGGAGTTTCAGTCAGATGTTTGCGTAAATGTCTGGACCCATTCCCGAACGTCTGAAAGTGAAATTTTCGTACTGCGCTTTGCGCTTTGCGCACGGTGGCACGCAGAGACCGTTTCTCTCTCTCTCTCTCTCTTCCTCATCTCCCCTGAACTCTAAACCCTACACCCTCCGATATAAACCCCTCCCTTCCCCACTCCTCTCCTCCTCATACCCCAGCCAACACCACCTTCGGATCTCTAGTGAGGCGAGTGGAGGGCGAGCAAGGGAGAGCGAAAGGGAGGAAGGAGGAGAGCGTGGGAGGAGGAGGCCCAAGGTCAGTGGATGTAACGACCCGATTCCCGAGTCCCTACGAGACACGAGAACCGGACCGACTCAACTAATCCCAAGACCTAGTCGTCCAACGAGGAAGTAACCAAAAGAGCAGTGAAATAAACCACATTCAGCATTAATATAACTAGCAGTAACAAAATACAGCAGTAAGAAAATGAGCTACTACAGTATGTACCACCACCACAGTAGAACATAAACCCTAACATAACATGAAACTACAAGTAAAGAAAAGTACAGAGAGTAACGAGAACTACTCACTACAGTGGAACAAAAGGGGTACAAAAAGAACTGTGGTAACTCTACTGGACCCTACTCGGCCCAGCATCCTCTGCAGCCGCTGACCCTGGCTGCTCAACACCTGGTCCTGAAAGGTAATGAGTGTAACACGTCAGCGAAACGCTGAGTAGAGTGGCAGCTAAAACTAAAGAAGCAGTAAAGTGTACAGTAGCTATTTTATTTTCTTTCTTCATTTATTTACGTCTTTCTATTGTTTCACAATTTATCTATTTCTCAGATCCTTCACTTGATCTCGAATGTTCCTCGTGGGAATGATCTTGATTACAGTCTCTTCCGAAAAGTAGAAGTAACACGTGGTGCTCTTCTGGCCGGGAGAGTCCCCCGTGGTGATCATACTCTCAGTCAACCACCCCAAGGTCGCTGACAGACGTAACGGTGACTATGGCACGCGCGATAAACACACTAGTAGCTACCTCGCACTGGCACGCGGTCAGTCGTTTCCGTTAACGGGTGCGCCCAAAGCACAGCACAGAACCAGTATAGGGCAGAGCCCTCTCAGTAACAGGGGTCCAGCCCCTCCACAGTAACCAAACAGGGGTCTTGCCTCTCCACAGTCTGCGCACCCTCGCCTGACTACCCTGGTTCGCCCAGTGGGCTTAACAAGTCGGTGTAGGTGAGCTAGCAGCACCCCGGGGCCCGTGGGGTAGCTAGTACTCGCTCTACACTAGTAGCTCTCCTCGGTACTGTGTACACGAGGGCCAAAAGTCGATACAAAGTGGCCAGACCTAACCCAGGGTCCCTGGGGCAGATGGCTCCGCTCTGCACTAAACAGGTAACAGGTGTTTCCCCTGGCACTACGTACCCAAGAGACAACACACCACATCTTTCCTTCTCAGTTCCATTTCATTCTCTTTCCAGGAGTTCTACTCCTAATTCCCCGTAGGGTTTCAGCTCTTTTAACTCAGCACATTCAGGTTTCACCATTCCAGTTTCACGTTCATACAACCCATGTTCTCAATCATGTTCATTTATTCATAACAGGCAGCTGTTAAATCAATTTACAGGCAGCTATTATTTCCTTTCCACATTTTCCAAGACTGCAATATCTATATCCATATCACTAGTTTTTCAGTCATAGGATTCATGACGTACCTTAGGATCTATCATTCAATCTAGTTTCCAGTCCTAGGTTTCATGCAATACCCTAGGATCTATCAATCAATCTAGTTTCTCATTCATAGGATTCATGCAGTGCCCTAGGTTCTATTAATTATTCCATAATTGTAACAAATTATACTAATAAATTTACAAGCCACTCTACCAGCTACAACGGGAGTACTGGGGGCGTGGTTAGAAATCCCGCGCGCCTCCGCAACCCCCGAGACTGCAATGGAACGGGGTCCTAACACAAGGATCAAACACAAGGAGTTTCTTATAATAGTATATAATTACTGTAAACGGGTAGAGGATTTTATTCCGGAAAGAACGCAACTCGAAACGCGGAAAACGAACTCCGAACGGGCCCTAAACGGGTCGAAAACGACGAAACAGTCCAAAATCAGACATCTGGAACCTCTTCCAAACATCTTAAAAGGTGGTTCAGAGGATACCTTCACTATGTGTAGTCCCTCAGACGTCCAGAAGCCTGCGGGGGCGTCTGGCTTAATTCCCAGACGTCCGATGGTCAACCCGGACGTCTGGAAGTCCTCTTCGTCGTCTGGCACTGCGGCCAGACGTCCGATTAGCGTTGGGTGGCGAGTCTCGTGCCCTCCCGAGCAGAACTTGCACGTATCCACTCCTCGCTCTCAGTACGACGGGTTGCAGACGAAGGCGCGGCAGACGGCTGCATGGCCGTACGCGCGAAAAAGGAAGAAGGACGAAATAACTTACTTGCCAGATGTCTGGACAGTCCTCCAGACGTCTTCACCGTCGTCTGGTTGGAAGCCCAGACGTCTGATTCTGGAAAAACTTCCAGAATCAGAGCTCGACTCGCTCTCCGCCCGCAACGCACGGTCGCTCCGCGCCCCGTCCGCCTACTGCTCGAGCTGCAGCAGCCCTCCAGCGACACTCCACGCCCGCTGCTCCCCCGTCGGCCGGCTCTAGCTGCCCCGGCAAGCTTGAGCCCTCACGGTCGAGCGTCTCCTCCCTCGCGCAACACCTCCTTTCGCACACTTGTCGCGGCCGCTGCTGCCGCTGCTCGCTCGCCCTCGCACCGGCTGGAAGAAGAAGAAGGAAGCGGAGGAGATGAGAGTGAGGGAGGGGGCGAGGGCCTTATAAGGCCGCGCGGAGAGAGAGAGAGAGAGAGAGAGAGAGAGAGAGAGAGAGAGAGAGAGAGAGAGAGAGAGAGAGAGAGAGAGAGAGAGAGAGAGAGAGAGAGAGAGAACGCAGCACTGCGCCCTACAGGAGGAGAGAGGGAAAAATAGGAAAGCAGGTGGCGGTTGCAGGTCTGCGCGCATGTGCGCAGATGCAACCCGTACGCCGCAGAATTTAAATCCCAGACGTCTGGTCAGACGTCTGGGCCACCTCCCAGACGTCTTAAAAGCGTCTTGAAGCCGCGTTCGTAATAGTGGACCTTCGGTGGAAGCTCGGTGAAGCTTCGGTGGAGGCTCGGCGGGACTCGGAGGGGCTCGAGGAGGCGGCTTCCGACCCTCTGCAGCGGTAGGAGGGACTGCGGATGCTCTTGCGGGCGAGATCTCGAAGGAGACAGCTCGCGGGAGAGGTTCTAATATTGGGATTTTTTCAGTATTAGACGTCTGGAGAGTTGACCAGACGACCATGGCGGCAGCTGGACATCCGAGTTTGGGCCGGACGTCTGAAAGCACGCGCAGTGCTGAGGTACGTGCTTTTGCGCAGTTACGGCCATGCAGGCCTCACCGCAGAATATTTGTCTGGCTTGATTTGGACCTACGGTTTTCGTATGCAGGAAAAGGTCCTTGGGAAGGCAGGCGGAACGCTTTCCCACGCGCTTTTGGACGTCTGATTACATCACCAGACGTCCGGAGGTGCGTCCAGATGACCGGAGACATTGTCCAACGTCTGGAACTGTCCTCAAACGATCACAAAGAAGGTCTGAACGTCTGAGTATACCGTAGGAGACACAAGGTAAGATCTAACACCTTTTAAGACGTCTAAAATTATTCCCAGACGTCTGATTTTGAACAGTAGGTACGTTTTTTACCTGTTTAGGGTCTGATTGAGGTGCATTTTACGCAAACAAAATACCTGCACTTTCCTCTCGAGTTCCTCTACGTATTAGAGTCTGTTATACACTGTTCTGAACTCTTCCTTTGTGATGTATTCCCTAGTATAAGGTTTCATCCTGCTGCATGTTTAGGGCTCGTGGAGACGTTTGCGCCTGCGATTCAAGCCCCCATTACCCCCGTGTTTCCTGGTAGAGTGGTTTAATCCAGTTATTAATATTTGAATAAGAATGTGCTTGGTTGAATTAGCCAAATGGAACTCGAGGATGTGGAATGAACCCAAGGGTAGAGAAATGAATGAACCTATTTGTACTGTATGGTTTACTTACATGCGTAATTGAGATAAATTGTTAGTAAATACCTGTATTATAATTGCGAGTTACCTGTTAGAATATCAGTTGATTGTATTTAATGAATAATTACGTGTGAAATCACCAGTTGCATGTATTGAGAATTAAATTATGAAAACACGAGCTGCCTATATATGGATGAGAAATGAATTATGAAAGATGAGATCTAGATCGGGATAAATGAGGTGAACATAAGCATGAACCCTACGGGGAATTAGGAGTAGAACTCCTGTGGATAGACGGAAACCTGGAATGTAGAAGGGAAGTGTGCTGGCCCTTGAGTACGAGGTACCAAGGAGAGCAACTGTTCCCTTTTGTGTAGAGCGGAGCTAACCTCCCTTCGGTTGAGACCCGAGGTTAGGATTGACCACTTTACATCGACTCTTGTTAGCTCTCGCATATGTGGTACCGAGGCAAGCTACTAATGTAGGAAGGGAGCTAACCACCCTGTGAGGCCCGAGGTTCAGCTAGCCACCCTACACCGACTTGTTAGGCCCTCTGGGCAAACCGGGTGTTCGCCGCTCGTCTCTTATTCTAATATTTCGTCGTAGTACAGTATAGAGAAACGGTTGCCAGTTTAATACAATTTGTTACTCGGAAATAAAAGTTTTCCCGAGGTCGAACTCAGGAAGCAAACTGCATTCTAGAAGTACAATGTTTCTATTACAAAAATGAGAGAGAGAGAGAGAGATTTGTCTTGTTGGCTTTTTCTTCTTCTCTTCTCTTCAGTTCTTTGGTCTTCTTTCTTCTTCTTGTTTCTCTTCTGTTCTCTTGTTCCTTTTCTTCTTTCTCTTCTTGTTCTGCTTCTCTCTTCTATCTCCTTCAGCTCTTTGTCTTCTTCCTTCTGTTCTTTTTGTTTCTTTCTTCTTTGCGGTGCCTTTCCTTCTTCTTCTCTACAGAGCGTCGTCTGATTTTTCAATCAAACGACTTAAGTAGCCTCTGCTACAGTGCGTCCTCCTTTCTTCTTTCTTTCTTCTTCTTCTTCTCGCAGTCCTTCTTCTTCTGCTTTACTTCAAGCAGCCACGGCTCTGGCTGCTTCTTCCTTCTTTCTCTTCTTCTCTGCCTGCACACTCACACAGCTTGGTCAGGGCAAAACCTAATCCTACCCTCCCCCGCGTCTCTCTCTCTCAGATTTCGCTCGTAGGATAGCTCTCCCAGAGCCACCGGGTATTCGGATACGAGTCGCGCCCGGGTCTAGGCCCACCGGCGTGCGGTGGTGGGCGAGGAGTGCAGGTCGGGTATACGGGTCGGACCAGGTCCACGGGGGGTGGTCAAGCCAAGTCCGCGGGGGGTGGTCGCGAACAAGGCCGGGTAAGCGGGTGAGAGGGACCTCACCCCGTGTAACTGAGGCGATAAGCCTACAACACTTTTACAATTTATGTAGGTGCGCGGCTTCAGAATCTACCGAGGTGGGACTAAATGTCCCAGCCCAATTTGGCGCTTGCAGCAGAGAAAGCTGCAGGCAATCGCTACTGTTGCGAGGCTTTCACCCCAGCTGCAGGCCTGGGCAGCTGCGTGGGGGCGAACCGTGCGTCCTGGAGCGCAAGCCTAGGCGAGAGCGAAGCTGCAGCTGCAGGCGGAAGAAGCGCCACCTGCTCAGCAATGGCGGCGGAGGACGGGTGACCTGTTCACAGAAATACGGCCTCTCGGCCTTGTCAGAAGGTGCAGGGAGCTTCGCCAGATTGAGACGAAGCTCGTGCGAGTGGTGGCGAGGCGTGGGGCGGAGTGTAGGGGCTGCCCTAGGTCGGACTATGGCCGGAGGAATGGGTTTGTTCGGGGGGTCTTTAGGTAGCGAATGGCAGGAAATGTAGGGGCGGAAGTGGTTCAGCGTGAAGAGGCGGAGGTTTTGGGTTGGTCGGCGAGTCGTGTGGAGTGGTGGAATGATGGGGGCGATTCGCCGGAGGTTGGCCAGAGATGGAGAAGGTGAGGGTGATCAGGCGCGGTCGAAGGGTAGTTGAACAAATTGAAGTAGGGAAAAGAAAGAGGGGAGGAAGGGAGACAACTGTACCTACTTGGAGGGACGGAAGGGGGACGGAGCAGGGCGGCAGTTGTATCGACTGTCGCCAGAGAAGAAGGTGCCCAGAGAGAGGGGGCGGCGGCGAGGAGAGAGCGGGAGAGCGCGCGCTGGGTACGGCGCGACGCCGGAAGAGCGGGCGAAGGCAGCTCTGCTACTGGTATTGCGGCAGAGTGAAGAGGAGGAGGAGGAACCGCCGGAGCTGGAGGGCTTCTGCCGGAGTGGGAAGAGAGGAAAGCTGTGGGTGATTCTCCGTCAGAACCGAGCTGCTGAGTTCGGCAGACGGGAGCGGCTTTTATAGAGGTGAAATCAGAGAGGAGGGCGGAGGGAGGTGACGTACCTCCCTCGTCGGAGGACGGCTGGAGATGGAGACCCATACCTTCCGTGTGTTCGCAAGGGAGGTATGGGCAGCCGCAGAGACCATGGAGGTGTCCCTGCGACAGCAGACGTCGCAGGGAACCCCCGGTTGTCTTGGCAGAGGGTCTCCCTCACCCTGCGCGGCGCCATGCTCCGCGCAAAGTCACCGGATCATGGCGCTGCTCAGGGTTTTGCAGGGAGGACCCAAATGCAAAGAACGAAGAAGACTTAGGGGTCAAAATGCGAGGGTTTCAAAAGTTGATGGTCAAAAAGTAATAGATGAGAACCAAAATGTAAAGTTGGTCAAGAAGGTCTCTTCTTAGGCTCAAGTTTTTATACATGACTCACTAGGACCTAAGGATTCTAATGGTGAATTTTATTTCTAGAATAGACCTTGTTTGACCGGTCAATTTACGTAAAAACCCAAATTAAGTCATTAATTGGGCATGGTTCTCAATGTAGGTCAAAATGGGTTCCTAAGGTCGAATTAAAGGTTTTAAACCCTAGATATTATTTTTATATGAATTTTAGAGGATTTATTCAATTTTTTATTTACCTCGAACCTCGTGAATTGAAGTGGGTTTGTTTTTAGGGTTACAGGATGTCATTTAATTCCTTGGAGTTGTTGTAGCCCTTATTGGATCAACTCATCCCACTTTTCTTCTTATTAGGTTAGTTTGACCTATGTTTGGACCCTGAGTTACCCTGTTTTCATATTGAGTTGGTGAAATTGCATTTTTACCTCTTAGTTCCTGTTTTCTTCACAAACTCAGAATTTCTCTGAGTCAAACCTTTCTATAGTTATGTAGGAGCTTTTTCTTGCAAATCTGGGTTAGATGGTGCTAGTTTAGGGTTTATGACAAGGTTCTCATCACCGGGGTAGTCAGACAAGGGTGCGTGGACAGTGGAGGGGTGGGACACCTTCTTGGTTCTGAGAGGCGAGATCCATGTTCTGAGAGGGCAAGGCCCTATAATGTTCCATGCTGTACTTTAGGAGTACCCGCAAGCAGAAACGACTGACAGCGTATCAGTGTGGGGTAGCTACTGTGCGCTTATCACGCGTGCCGTAGTCACCGCCACGTCTTGTTAAGACCCATGCTATTAAATCCCTTTAAGATGTCTGGGACTTGGGTTAGACGTCTGGACACTTTCCCAGACATCTGAAAATCAAATTTTTTGTGCATGTCCTCAAGTCTGTGCGCATGCCGCGCACAGACTGTACGCAGCTGCATTTCTTCTCTCCCCTCTCACCGACGAAACCCTACCCCGCGCCTACTTAAACCCCCCTCCTCTCCCTCGTTCACCGCCCTACTTCCAGCCACCTTCTCCTTCCTCCAGCGAGAGCGAGAGCAGCGAGTGTAGCGAGCGAAGCGGCGGAGAGGAGTAGCGTGAGAAGGAGAAAAGAGGAGGCTTGCGAGCTCGCGTGGGAGCTCGTCAGAGAGCTCACGACCGGTCAGCACGTGCGCGAGGCGGAGAGGTGTGTCGGGGAGGTCCTCCTCGACACTGATGCAGCTAGAGCAGTGGATGAGCGAGCGCGGCGTGGCCGCACGCGGCACGAAGAAGACAAAGGCAGCTTCTGGTTCTGGGATTTTCCCAGAATCAGACGTCTGGATCTACATCCAGAAGACATAGGCGACGTTTGGAGGAGGCTTCAGACGACTGAGAGGTAAATCCCACAACCTACACCTCCCTTTGCGGATACGGCCATGCAGGCCATTCCGTCGATACACTGTTACGTGCCGTATTGAGAAGATTTGCATCGCGCATGCAGGATTCGCTTCGGGAAGGCGAGATACACACCCTCCCACGCAGTTCAGACATCTAGGCGAGACACGAGACGGCGGGAAGCGTCTCCAGACATCCGTAGAGGTGGTTGGACGTCTGGAACTAGGTCCAAACGGTTCAGCAGAGTCCCTGGACGTCTGATGATGAGAGCCTCATCATAAACCCTAACTGGCACAATTTGACATAAATAAGTGTGAAAAAGCTCCTACAAAACCTAAAGAAAAGCTTAACTCAGAGAATTCTGAATTGAAAAATAAAACAAGTCGTGAGGGGTAAAACAATAATTTTACCAAGGAAATACACAAACAGGATATCTAAGTGTCTAAACACAGGTCAAATGAGCTTAATAAGGAAGGAAGTGGGATGATCTGATCTGAAAAGGGTTATAGCAACTTCTAGGAATTAAATGACATTCTGTAAACATAAAAACAAACCCAATTTAATTCACGAGGTTCTAGGCAGAGTAAAAATCAACTAAATCCTCTAAAAATCATGGAAAAATACTCCCTAGGATTTAGGACCTTCAATTTGACCTTTGCAACCTATTTTGACTTAATTTGAGAACCATGCCTAAATTTTAACCTAATTAGGTTTTTGCACAAATTGATCAGTCAAACGTGGTCAAAACTAAAATAAAACTATACCATTAAATTCCTTAGGTTCAAATTAGGTTGGTATAAAAATTTAGGCCTAGGTGAAGACCATCTTGACCGACTTTACAAATTGGTCCTCTTAAATTACTTTTTGACCCTTATCTTTTCAAAACCTTACATTTGGCCCCCTATCTTTCCCTTCATTCTTTGCAGAACGGTCCTCCCTGCCACCCTGCACAGGCACCATACCTCCGACGACCTTGCGCGTAGGATGGCGTCACGCAGGGTAAGGCAGCCGCTCTTAGGAACAAGCGAGGTGTTCCTTACGTCGTCCTCTGTCGCAGGGACCCTCCCCTGTGACCGGCGGCTGCCCATGCCTCTCATGCGAACGCACGAAAGGCATGGGTCTCCATCTTCGACCATCTCCAGCGAGTCTCCCACGTCACTGCCTCGAAACCCTCTCCTCGCCAACACCTTTATAAGGAGCGGCAGGGGCTACCGTCTCCTTCAAGCCTGATTTGGCCGAAGTTCCCTCCCCGGTTTTGTCTCCTCCTCCCACGGTCAAAACACCCGCAGGCTCCGGTGGCCCTTTCCTCCTCCTTTTGTCGCTCTGCTGCCATACCTGCAGCAGAGCCCACTCCGCCTCATCTTCCCACGCCAGGCCTCACCAGCTGGCGCCTTCCCGACCTCTTCCTCGCCGCCGTTACTCCCTTCTGGGCTCCTTCGTCTCCGACGCTGGAAAGTACGCGTCGAGCGCCGCCTCTCTCCCTCTTCGTCAATTAGGTAGGTAAAAACTTTTCCCTCTCTCTCCCTGTTATTTCCCCCTTCCTAATTTACTATTTCAACCCACCGACCACCACTGTCCATCACCACCTTCTCCATCTCCGGCAGCCCTCCGGCGAGGCGTACTCGCCACTCCACGCCTCCATCCACCTCGCCAGCTATCCCTTAAGCTCCGCACCACCTCACTGACACCGAATCCGCCCTCCATTCACCACCTAGCACCTCCAGACCACTCCCCGAACACACCCACTCTCACACACACATAGTGCCCTAGGCGCACGGCCACAGGCACTCTCGCGGCTCGCCGACCCTCGCACCGCACTCGCCGTGCTTTGGCGGACCTCCTTGAACCTTTTTGACATGGCCAAGAGGCCGTTTGCGTGTTTCAGGTTTCACCCTCCTCGCCGCCATTGATGAGCAGCAGGAGCTGCTTGGCAGGCAGCTCCAGGTCTCTTCAGCTCCAGGCGTGAGCCCCAGGCGACGCGGAAGGGAGCCGCGCACACATCCAGGACTTCACTAGGGGTCACAAGCTTCGGCTACTGCCCCAATTGCGTGAAGTTTTCTCCCATAGGCGCCCGAGATCAGAGGTGGGACTTTAGTCCCACCTCGGAAGTGTATGGGCGCAAGCCCATACATAAATTGAAAACGTGTTATTGGCTGGTTACCTCTGGTAGCACTGGGGTGAGGTCCCTCACCTACTCACCGAGTCTCGTCTACGATACACCCACGCAGATCTGACCCGACCCGACTTTCCACTCCTATGCACTCCTTGCACACCACCCACGCCGATGTGCCTGGACCCAGGCACGCGACCCGACCCGATTACCCGGCTTTGGGAGAGCTTACTAAAGAGAGATTTAGAGAGAGAGAGACGCGGGGAAGGGGTAGGGGTAGGTTTTGCACTGATGTTTGTGTGTGTGTGCAGGAAGGAAGAAAGGAGAAGAGGAGCAGTGGTCGGGACTTAGCAGCGCAGGGAAGAAGGAAGAAGGAAGGAGAAGAAGAGGAAGCCAAGAGGAAAAGAAGGAGAAGCTGATCAGATAAGGCGTCTGAGCTCTGAATCAGACGTCGATGAAAAAGAAGAAGAGACAGCAACAAAAAGAAGAAGAAGAAGCCGCAGCAAGAAGAAAGAGTGAAGAAGAAGGGCCAGAGCAGAAGAAAGAGGAAGCAGAGAAGCCCTTCAGAGAAGGAAGAAAGGAAAAGAAAAGAAAAGAAGAGAAGAAGAGCTTTTGCCGTAGAAGAAAGAAGAGAAGGAAAAGAGAAAAAGAAAGTAGCAATTTTTACTCTCTCTCTCTTTTTCTTAATTTTTGTAAAACATTATATATTGTGAATTTATATGCTTCTGGAATTATAGTTTGCTCCCTGAGTTCGACCTCACGAAACTTTTTATTTCTGAGAACAAATTGTATTAAACTGGTGACCGTTTCTTTATACTATACTACGACGAAACCCTAAAGCGAGATAACGGCCTGCACCATCTGAGTAGCTGATGAGAACCTCATCATGAGCCATAACTAGCTCATTTTGACCTAATACAGAGAATAAAAGCTCCTACATAACCTTAGAAAGGCTTAGCTCAGAGAGATTCTGAGTTTGCAAAGAAAACATAAATTGAGGGGTAAAAATGCAATTTCACCAATCCGATCTGAAAATAGGGTAACTCAGGGTCCAAACATAGGTCAAAACAACCTAATAAGAAGAAAAGTGGGATGAGATGACTCAATAAGGGCTACAGCAACTCCAAGGAATTAAATGACATCCCGTAACCCTAAAAATAAACCCACTTCAATTCACGTGGTTCGAGGTAAGGTAAAAATCAACTAAATCCTCTAAAATTCATAGAAAAATAATCTCTAGGGTTTATGACTTTCAATTTGGCCTTAGGAACCCATTTTGACCTACATTGAGAACCATGCCCAACTAACAACTTAATTTGGATTTTTACGTAAATTGACCGGTCAAACAAGGTTTAATCTAGAAATAAAATTCACCATCGGAATCCTAAGCTCCTAATTAGTCATGTATAAAAACTTGGGCCTAAGAAGAAACCGTCTTGACCAACTTTACACTTTGGTCCTCATATATTTACTTTTTGGCCCTCAACTTTTGAACCCTCACATTTTGACCCCTAACTCTCCTTCGTTCTTTGCGTTTAGGTCCCTCCTGCAAAACCTGAGCAGCGCCATGCTCCGGCGACCTTGCGCGGAGCATGGCGCCGCGCAGGGTGAGGGAGGGGCCCTGGCAAGTCAATGGGGGGTACCCTGCGTCGTCAGCCACCGCAGGGACACCCCCCTGAGCGCTGCACCCACCCATACCGGCTGTGCGGATGCACGGACGGTATGGGTACCCTTCCTCCGGCGTCTTCCGGTGAGGGAGACACGTCGTCTCCCTCCGCCCTCATCTCTGGTTCTACCCCTATAAATACCCCAGTCGCTCCGCCGTTCTTCCCAGCTCGGATCTGACAGAGATATCCCCTCACTTCCTCTCTTCCCACTCCGACAGACGCCCCCTTGCTCCGGCGGCTTCTTCCTCCTCCTCCTCGTCGCTCTGCTGCAATACCAGCAGCAGAGCCACCTTCCTGATCTTCCTCCGCGTCTCGCAATACAAGCGCGCGCTGCCTCTGCTCCGTCGTCACCGCCGTCCTCCCCCACTGGGCACCTTCTTCTCCAGCGACAGCAGGTACAGCCGTCCGCCTCCTTGCCCCCTTCGTCCCTTTAGTTAGGTTAGAACTACTTCCCTGCCTTCTCTCTCTTTTCCCCCTGCTATTTTATCTAATTACCCCTCGATCGCGCCTAATCGCCCTCACCTTCTCCATCTCCGGCCACCCTCCGGCGACCCTCTCCCGTCACTCCAGCACCCCACACGGCTCGCCGACCCGCACAGAACCTCCGGCTCCTCACCCTGATCAACCTCCGCCCTTCCACTTCCCGCCACTCGCCCTCTGCAAACCCCCCGAACAAACCCATTTCCCGCGCCACTGTCCGACCTAGCGCAGCCCTTAGGCTCCGCCCCGCGACCTGCAGACCCTCCGACCACCTTCGCTGTGCCACGGCGAAGGTTCTCCGTGTATCTGATTAGGCCGAGAGGCCATTCCTCTGTGGACAGGTATCTCGACCGCCGTCGCCATTGCTGCGCTGAAGAAGCACCTTCAACCTGCAGCTCCAGGTGCGCTTCGCCCAGGTCCGACTCCCAGGTTGCGCGGGGCATCTCCGCGAAGAGTCCCAGGCTCGCAGCTGGGGCGAAGGCCTCACGTGAAGCCGCGATTGCCAGCTGCCTCCTCCGCTGCAGGCGCTCAATTGGGGTGGGACATTTAGTCCCGCCTCGGAAACCTTGAGAGGCACGCGGGCGCTTAAAGGCAAAAAGTGCCTTAAGCTGTTCGCCTCCCGATCACGGGGTGAGGTCCCTCTCACCCGCCCGACTACCCGGCCTCGTCTGCGCTCACGCCCCGCGGACCTGGCCCGACCCGATTAGCCCGACCTGCACTCCTCGCCCACCACCGCACGTCGGTGGGCCTGGACCCAGGCGCGACCCGCGTACCCGAGTACCCGGTTGCTCTGGGAGAGCTTTCCAAAGAGCGAATTCTGAGAGAGAGGGGGTAGGGTAGGTTTTGCCCTCTGACGTGTAAACCGTGAAGCGTGCAGGCACAGGTGAAGAAGAAGAAGGACTGTGGAAGAAAAAGAAGAAGAAGAGAACACAAAGCAGAAGAAGAAGGAAGCTGAGGAAGACACTGTAGCATCAGCAGTTAAGTCGTCTGATTGGGAAAATCAGACGACGTCCTGAAGGCAACCAAGAAGAGAAAGAAGTGAAGAAGAAAAAGGAAGAAAGGTGAAGACCAAGGAAGGAAGAAAAGAAGAAGCAGAAGGAGAAGGCTAAGGTGCGAGAGAAGAGAAGGAAGAAAAAGAAAGAAGCCGTGCAGCTGAGGCAGAAAGAAGAAAGAAAGAAAAAGAAAAGAAGAGAGGAAGGACTGCGGGAAGAAGAAGAAGAGTCAGAGAGAAGAGAAGACAAAGAGGAAGAAAGAAGAGAAGAAGCCAAATTTCCATCTCTCTCTCTCTCTCTCTCTCTTTATTTTTGTAATAAGAATTTGTACCCTTAGAATACGACTTGCTCCCTGAGTTCGACCTCGGGAACTCTTTTATTTTCCGAGTAAAAAATATATATTTGAAATGATGGCAATAACTAGCTATACTACAACGCTATAGCAAAACCTAGTCATAGTTGTCGCCCACCGTTTCAGTAGTGCAGAGTGAGGTATGGTTTTGGACTTCTTTTAAAACGTCTGGAAGGTGTTCCAGGCGTCTGATTTGAATCAGGATTGCTGTTTTTGACCCGTTTAGGATTCGTTTGAGGTCCAATTTCCGCAATTAAGATTATGTTATTCTTCGTATAAGTTCCTCTACTTGTTGGAATACTTTTATCATGTTCTGAGTGGTCTCTTGTGGTTGATCCTTGTGATAAGACCTCATTCCGTTGCAGATTTGGGGTTTGCGGAGGCACGTGGACCTGCCGATCAAGCCCCCATTACTCCTGGGTTTACTGGCAGAGTGGCTTCCCTTAGTTTAATTACAAGCATGAATGTATATCTAGAATTAATGTTAGATCCTAGGGTATGGCATAAATCTTAGGAATAAAAACACTAGAATGAATGTTAGATCCTAGGGTATGGCATGAATCCTAAGACTAAAAACATTGGAATGAATGTTAGATCCTAGGGTATGACATGAATCTTAGGACTAGAAAACACTGGAATAATTGTATGGGATGTATGAATTTTCGTCTTGGACGAGTAATTAGAATAATAACAATTTCTTGTAAATGGATAACAGTTGCCTATGAAATGTAGAGTACTGTTGTTAACAACTGTTGCATGTAAATTCCTGTTGTTTACGATTAAATACGAGCTGCCTATATATGAATTGGAAATGGAAGATTGAATGTTGGAAACACAAGCTACCTGCGAATAAACCTGGAATGTGAACAATAAAGTTACATGTTACATGTGGAGAACCCGAGAAATGGAAATAGAAATGATGAAACCTGGCATGGCTTGGCTTAAGAAACATGAGCATAAACCCTACGGGGAAGTTAAGAGATGAGCTCTTGGAAGTAAATGGAATGGAACTAGGAATGTGCTGGGAAGTGTGTTGTCCCTTGAGTACATGGTCCAAGGGAAGCACATGTTACCTCTTAGTGTCAAGGGGAGCTTGCCGCCTTCAGGTCGAGACCCGGTGTGGGTTTGGTCACCTTGCACCGAATCTTTGGCCATCGTGTACACTGTAGCGGGGAGAGCTACTAGTGTAGGGAGAGAGCTAGCCACCCCACGGGGCCCAGGGTTCAGCTAGCCGCCTTACACCGACTTGTTAGGCCCTCTGGCCAAACCAGGGTAGTCAGGCGAGGGTGCGCAGACTGTGGAGGGGCGAGTCCCCTGTTTGGTTACTGTGGAGGGGCTACACCCCTGTTACTGAGAGGGCTCTGCCTTATTCTAGTTCCGTGCTGTGCTTTGGGCGCACCTGTGAACAGAAACGACTGACCGCATGTCAGTGCGGGGTAGCTACCGTACGTTTATCGCGCGTGCCGTAGTCACCGTTACGTCTCTCAATGACCTTGGGGTTGTTGACCGAGTGTAGAACCACCACGGGGGACTCTCCCGACCAAGAGAGAACCACGTGCTACTTCTACTCTTCAGAAAAGACTGCAATCAAGATCGTTCCCATGAGGAACATTCGAAATCAAGAAAAAGACCTGATAAATAAACCAAGTGATGAATGAAAGAATAATCAGTTAAATAAAGAAAGAAATTGAAAACAACAGCTAATTGTTCACCTTTACTGTTTTTAGTTAGCTGGTTGCCACTCTAGTCAACGTTCGCTGATTTCGTGTACTCATAACTTTTTTCAGGTCCAAGTGTTGAGCAACTAAAGCCTACGGCTGCAGAGGGTGCTGGGCCCAATAGAGCCCAGTAATTGTACCTTTTTGTTTTACCCGATCCGTTGTAGTGAGTAATTTGTTACACTTCTGTACTATTTTATTGTAAACTTTATATTCCTGTACCTGTTCAAATTCTCTACTATTATGGTGGTGTGTACTGTAGTAGTTTACTTCTTTACTGCTGTACTTTTGTTACTGTTAGTTGCTTGCATGGTGAATGTGGTTTATTTTTACTGCTTTTTGGTTACTTCCTCGTTGGACGACTGGGTCTTGGGATCAGTCGAGTCAGTCCGGTCTCGTGTCCTGTAGGGATTCGGAAACTGGGATGTAACATGTCTTGACAGTGACCTTGGGGTGATTGACTAGGTGTAGGACTACCGTAGGGGACTCTCCCGACAAGGAGAGCATCACATGTACCTTCTACTCTACAGAAAAGACTGGTCGTTCCTCACCTCAACACAGTTAATTAAGTTAATTGAGCTTAATTATGTGTAGAAGAAAGTAACTTAGGTTAACTTAGGTTAATTAAGTTAATTAGGTTAACTACCTTCATTTTTTTTCTTTTTCTAACATATGCTACGGTACCCATCATGTTGCATTTTTTTTCCCATTTTTTCTTGCATGCTACAGTGCCTCCCTCTCTCTGTCATCACTTTTCTTTTCTTTTTTTTCTTATGAGTCATTTAGCTCATGCGATCGTTTTGAATTTTGTCTCCACGATCAGTCTTCTCGTTTTGTACTCTTACATTAAAGACCAATATTGAGTATATACACATTAGAAAATGAAATAATACATATATAAAATCAAGTAATGTAACCATAATCTAAGATATCACATTTTGCAATGTGTAGTATTTTGATTTTCGATCATTATTTTTTACTTTTCGCCAATCGAAAATTAAGATATACCGAGCAATGCATTTTACAACGCATGATGCATTAGTTTTCCACCGACCAAAAATCAAGATGCACCAATAGAAAATCATGTTAGACTTTCATATGATTGACTTTTATACTGCCACCGTGATTGACTTTTATATTCTCGCAACAGATATTTATACTACCACAATAATTGACTTTTATATTCCCATAGCAACACGCGGGTTAAAAATTAATTTTAGGTAATCAATTGTGACCTTTATTCTTGTCTCTTTTAAGATTATTGTGATCAATTTTGAAAGATTATATTAATATCATCTTAAAAATTAAGTACTTTTGTAATCCTAAATTTTATCGTCCCATAGGTTATAAGTTTTTATTTCTAAATGTTGTTTGAAAATAATAATTAAATATGTTTTACATGTACAGTGGAACATATATTTACTATTAATATTAATTGTCAATGATCAAAAGATTTTCAGTGGCGTATATTTTTATTATCATATGTTTCTTTTAAAATATTAGTACAATAATATACATTATATATGTAGAGGTAAATATTTTTACCACTAATGTTAATCGTTGTTTGACAAAAAGAAAAATAGTAGTATAATTTTATTTTATCTCTAAATCATACATATTGCAGCATATATATTTACCATAAAAACTAATTGTCACATACAAAAATATTATAGTAACATATACAAAAACATTGCCACTATAGTTACTATCAAAAAAATTAGTGGCAAATGCACTATATTTTACTATCTAATTCGTCACTACAAACTATTTTTTTTGTAATATATATTCAAGAATCATAACAAGAGAATAAAGATCGAGGGAGGAGAGTACTTGATCCACGTTGCTAGTGTCAAAACTCAACTTGATATTGAGTTTATTTACATGGCTCTGGACATAGTCGCTGTTATGACCCGATTCCCGAATCCCCATAGGACACGAGAATCGGACCGACTCGACTGATCCCAAGACCCGTCGTCCAACGAGAAAGTAACCAAAAAGCAGTAAAATAAACCATATTCACCATGCAAGCAACTAAAAGTAATAAAAATACAGCAGTAAAGAAATAAACTACTATAGTATATACCACCACAACAGTAGAGAATTTAAAAAATGTACAGGAATATAAAATTACAACAAAAAAGTACAAGAATGTAACAAAATACTCACTACTACAGAAAACGGGATACAACTAAAGTGCAACTACTGGGCTCTACTGGACCCAGCACCTTCTGCAGCTGTAGGCTCTGGCTGCTCAACACCTGGACCTGAAAAAGGTGGTAAGTACGACACGTCAGCGAAACACTGAGTAGAGTGGCAACCAGCTAACTAAGAAAAATAGTAAAGGTGGACAGGTAGCTATTATTTCAGTTTCTTTATTTATTTAACTAATTATTCTTTCTTTCATCACTTGGTTTATTTATCAGATCTTTTTCTTGATCTCGAATGTTCCTCGTTGGAACGATCTTGATTGTAGTCTTTTTCGAAGAGTAGAAGTAGCACGTGGTGCTCTCCTGGCCGGGAGAGTCCCCCGTGGTGGTCCTACTCTCAGTTAACCACCCCAAGGTCGCTGACAGACGTAACGATGACTACGGCACGTGCGATAAACGCACGGGTAGCTATCCCGCACTGGCACGCGGTAAGTCATTTTCATTAACGGGTGCGCCCAAAGCACAGCACAGAACCAGTATAGGGCATAGCCCTCTCAGTAACAAGGGTCTAGCCCCTTCACAGTAACCAAACATGGGACTCGCCCCTCCACAGTCCACGCACCCTCGCCTGACTACCTTGGTTTGCCCAGTGGGCCTAACAAGTCGGTGTAGTATGGCTAGCGGAACCCAGGGCCTCGTGGGGTGGCTAGCTCTCTCCCTACACTAGTAGCTCTCCCCGGTACTGTGTATGCGAGGGCCACAGAATCGGTACAAAGTGGCCAGTCCTAACCCCGGGTCCCAACCTTATGGTGGCTAGCTCCGCTATGCACTAAACAGGGGGACAGTCGCTCACCTTAGTACTCCGTACTCAAGGGCCAGCTCACTTCCCCATTCACATTTCCAGCTCCATTCTATTTATATCCAGGAGCTCTACTCCTAATTCCCCGTATGGTTCATGCTCATGTTTCTCAGGCCAAGCCATACTACGTTTCATCATTTTATGTTTATTCGCAAATAGCACGTGTTTCCAACATCCAATATTTCTTTTCCAATTTATATACAGGCAACTAGTATTTATTTGCAAACAACAGAAATTACACGTAACAGTACTCTACATTTCACAGGTAGCTGTTATCAAATTATAGGCAATTATTATTATTCTATGTACTCATTCAAGACTGCAATTCAAACATTTAATACAATCATTCCAGAGTTTTTAGTCCTAGGATTCATGCCATACCCTAGGATCTATCATTCAATCTAGTGTTTCTGGTCCTAGGATTCATGCCATACCCTAGTATCTATCATTTAATCCAGATATGCATTTATGTTTGTAATTAACTAAGGAAAGCCACTCTACCAGCAAAATCGGGAGTAATGGGAGCGTGATCGACAAGTCCACGTGCCTCTGCAACCCCCAAATCTGCAACAGAACGAGGTCCTAACACAAGGATCAACCACAAGAAACCACTCAGAACATGATAAACAACATTCCAACAAGTAGAGGAACTTATACGAAGAAGAACGGAAACTTAAACGCGGAAATCAGACCTCAAACAGACCCCAAACGGATCAAAAATGACAACTCTGACTCAAATCAGACGTCTGGAACATCTTCCAGACGTCTTAAAAGGGGTCCAGATCCACACCTCACTCTGCGTTGCTCCTCAGACGTCCAGGGATCCTGTTGGACCGTCTTGACCTAGTTCCAAACGTCCGACTATCTCTTCGGACGTCTGGAAACGCTCTCCGCCATCTGGTGCCTCGCCCAGACGTCTGATCCGTGTGGGAGGGCGTGCCCCGCGCCTTCCCGAAGTGAATCCTGCACGCGCACGCAAAATCTCTTAACACGGCACGCAACAGAGCTTCGGTGGAACGGTCGCATTGCCGTAACCGCAAAAAGGAAAACAGTGGGCGCAGTACGTACCTCTCAGTCGTCTGGAGCTTCCTCCAGACGTCGTCTGCGTCGTCTGGATGTAGGTCTAGACGTCTGATTCTGGGAAAAATCGCAGAATTAGAAGCTCCTTCGTCTTCTTCCTGCTACACGCGGCCGCGGCACGCTCGTCCCCCCGCTGCTCTAGCTGCAGCAGCGTCGGGGAGGACTTCCCCGACACAACACTCCGCCTCATGCACGTCCCACCGGCGACAAGCCTCTCCGGCGAGCTCCCTCACGGCTAGTGCGCTCTCCTCTCTTCCCTTCTCTCGCTGCCCCTCTCCTCTCCGCCGTTGCACTTGGCAGCAACCTGCCGTCCTCGCTCTCGCTGGAGGAAGAAGGTGGATGGATGGATGTGGGGTGGCGTGAGGGAGAGGAGGGGATATATGTAGGTGTGGGGGGAAAGGCTCTGCAAGTCGGCGAGGGAAGAAGAAAGAGAAGAAGGCGGCTGGGCTCAGTCTGCGCGCGGCATGCGTGCAGATTCGCGATCGTATGCACAAAAATTGATTTCCAGATGTCTGGATCAACTCCCAGACGTCTTAAAAGGGTTTTGGTGGCACGGGTCTTAACAACATAACAAACTCAAAAAAAGTTTCGTCCCCGAAACTTGCGATAACTAGGGTGCGAACAATAATTGAGTTCAAATGAACCCAAACTAACAGTAACTTGAATCTCACTAATTTCTTAATTAAACTTAATGAAATCAACTCTATTATTCTCCAAATCATTCCAGGAAGAATTTCAACCAATTTAACCATAAGATTAATCATTAAATCCTTAGAATGGGCTCAGAATTGACTTTCTACTCTAAGCTTCATCAGATCAAATTGAAGCCTTGAATCAACTTATTCTTCATCAGGAATTGGTCTAAGACTTCAAAACCAAGTTTTGATCAGGTCTAATGTGAATTCAGTCATTGTCGCCTGAAGTCAAGAGGAGGTTTGTTCGGTGGAAGATCATAGAGGTTCTCAAAGCAATTAAAGATCAAGATCTTCTTCTACAAGTTCCTCTCAAGCTTTTGGATCAAATTTTAAGACCTAAACCTCATTAAAACTGCTTCTCCAACTCCGCCGGAGCCGGAGAAGATAAAGATCATCTACAAGCTCCAGACATTAAAACATTGATCCAATCATCAATTCATGATCCTTAAGCCTTAGTGATGTAGTGTGGAACTCCTTGACACTTATCTAGGGTTGAAGTTAAAAAATGATTGATAAAGTATAAACCTCAATGAAACATGCCATTAAAGATCTGGAAAGCTTCTTGAGGTCACTAGGAACCTCAGGAATTCATCAATTAACTCCTTTGATTATCAAAACAAAAGATTTGCAATGAATTCAGGAAGTGTAAATTCTGAGTTCAGTGGAACTCAGAGAGTGTCCTCTCACTCAATTGAGTGAGAAAAAGAATTCTAAGGGGTGAAGTGATACTAGTGGACTAAGTAATTAGATAATTAACTCATCTCTGAGCCACCACCGATAGCGAGCTCAGAGATAAGGTGGAATTTAGGTGTTTCTATTAGGCGGCTCTATAGGAGCAATTAAGTAGTTGGTGAGGTTCCTTAGGTGTTAGGGAAGTGATGAAAAACCTCAATTGAAGGTAGATTAGGTTCTGGACACTTCACCATGGATAGTGAGGCATCCAGGTGAGTGTGATTGGAATTAAGTGTGTAGGTGATATAATCATGAAATCAATGAATTAGAAATGATCGTGGAAGATTGTGGAATGTAATCAATGAATTAAAAAGACAAAAAGTTGCTCCAGTCGAGCTCAAAGAACTTGTCGGAGCTGAAGAAGATGACAGAAGGAAATAACATTTAACCTAACTAAAATACCTAATTAACTAAACTGACTACTCTTAGCTATCCTATTATTACCTAGATGGAGGCAGAGATATCTCCGTTGATGGTCGTAACCGAGGAGGAAAATCAAAGGGAAGAAGGAAGAAGTCCGGCAGGCGAATTCGCGGAGTGGAAGCGTAGTACGGAGTCGTTACCTTGATCAGAGGTGCGGTGGAGGACAGCGGAGCTCGGCAAATGATTGAAATGATCGGAGGAAGTGCGTAGTGGTGAAGGTAGGCCGTCGGAGTGGGAGGGAATAACCTATCGGTTAGCTTCAGTTAGGGGAAGAGGGAAGGGAGCTAACTATTGAAATCGAAGGGTTCAAGGGGTATTTATAGGGTTCAGCGACTGTGAAGGAGCTCAAATTTGGATGCAAATGTGTCTAGGTTCAAGATAACCACTGGCGTCTTCTCTGACACAGGTGAAGTTAACCTTAAGTCCTAAATAGGATTTCAAGTGCATCCAAACCATGGGATGGAAAGATGACGGTGAGCGCAAGCTCTAGGAGATTGGCAAGGAAGAAATGGCATCAGATGTGAGGTGATTAGATGGTAAGTACACTGCCGATTAACAGTTGTTGAAGCTGCTGAAGAAGAAATGAAGAAGATGTTCTCAAGGACCTGTATGCAAGGAAAGATTTGAACCCAGGTGAAAGGAAACGGCTCAAATGCAATAATTTGTAGGGACCGAAATGCAAATAAAGGCTTTTAAGGTTAATTTAAATTATTTTATTCTCCAAATTTTTATATATATTTATAATTTAGCTAAATGTTATATTAAAGCCTTGTATTCACATTTTTTATTCATTTATTTATATTTATTTACTTATTAACTTACTTAAGTTATTAAAACTTAGGTCTTAAGTTATACTTAAGTTAAGTAAGATATTAATTAAGTAATTAATTAATATTATTTTGAGTCCAATTATTAATTATGTTATTAATAATATTAATTGACTTATAATTTATCATTTTAAACTTATTTTAAGATCCTTTCATGATTTATCCCTTATTTCAAAATTAACCCTTATATATACATATTCCTAGCTAATTAACTAGGGAAACTAGTTAATTAAGGGTAATTAGAAGCTATGATGAGCCTCTCATCAGCTACGTGGTAGCTGTCATGGTGCAGGTGGTCAGACTTATCATTTTGTATCTTTTGCCCCTGCTGTGCAGGATCTTCTGGCATATTAGGGATCCTACTGATTTAGGCGGGATGGGGATCTGATTCCGCCTGTGCACTTTGTGTCTGGGTAGCCAGATTCTTTGCCGGGTTGGGTGTGGAGTTTTGGATCTGAGGGCACTTTTTGCCTGTCATCGTCATCCTTTATAAATACGAGGAATCTGCACTGTGTCTATTGATTTTGTTATGATTCAAATTTTCACGAGGATGCCAAGTAAAGGTCTCTGTGAATTTCCTTTGGGCTAGTGATTATATAGCTCTATAACGATGAAAGGCCAGTAGGAAGTTTGTTTCAATTGGGCATTTAATGGGATCAACTTTTCAGATACTCCACAAAAGTTCCAACTATTACCTTTCTGAGTAGAGAGGGAACAAATTTATTGAGGCTATGAGCTAGAATTTTTGACTTGTACTTAAAAAGGACAAATCATTTGCCTTGTACTAGATGGAACTGTAAATTTAAGAATGTTCCTTCTCATGTATCTGCATCACCAATTACTCACTGAATTTTGTAGAAGAAGCATAGAGAATTTCTGTTTTAGCCTTTTAGGTCTTCAATTAAACGAATTGCATTAAACTTGGGTAGATGTGCCGAAATGACTGCATATAGAGGTACCATTCACACTTTTCATAGTTGTGATCTGAGTAAGAAAAACAGTGATCTCTCCCTGTTTAATAGTGTACTTTGCTATTGGTGATTATCTAACTTCTCTTCTGGTCTCAAGAGTGTAAATTGTACTACTATCATAGGTTACTTTGTTAAATAAATCTTTTGTCGAAAACTAGTATCGAAGGCCCACATTTTGAATGAGTTTACATGAGGTAAGGAGGACCATAATAAACCTAGTCATTCGTTCACCATTTGACACGCAATGCACTTCTGCTACAATAAACCAATCACCATAGTAATTTCCCAAAATTTGGACTCCAATTCATTTCAAAGTGGTTCGGGTCAACTCAAACCCGAAAATCTAGTTAAGGTTTGGTGCTGGTGTGTTACGACCCGATTCCCGAATCCCTACGAGACACGAGAATTGGACCGACTCGACTGATCCCAAGACCCAGTCGTCTAACGAGAAAGTAACTAAAAGAGTAGTAAAATAAACCACATTCACTATGTATATAACTAGTAGTAACAAAAGTACAGCAGTAAAGAAAAGAACTGCTACAGTATACACCACCACAACAGTAGAGAAATAAGCAAGTACATAAACATGATGCTTACAATAAAAGAATACAGTGGTAACAGAAAAAAAAACTACTCACTACAACAGAAGAAACGGTACAGAAGGTACTACACAAGTAAAACTACTGAGCTCTACTAGGCCCAGCTCCCTCTGCAGCCGCCGGCTCTGGCTGCTCAACACCTGGTCCTAAAAAGGTGACAAAGGTGACATGTCAGCGAAATGCTGAGTAGAGTGGCAACCAACTAGCTAGGAAAACAGTAAGGTGGACAAGTAGCTGTTATTTTTAATTTCTTTCTTTATTTTCTATTTACTCATTCTTAAATTATTTCTCAGATCTTTCTCTTAATCTTGAATGTTCCTCGTGGGAACGATCTTGATTGCAGTCTTTTCTAAAAAGTAGAAGTAACACGTGGGGCTCTCCTGGCTGGGAGAGTCCCCCGTGGTGGTCCTACCCTCAGTCAACCACCCCAAGGTCACTGACAGACGTAACGGTGACTACGGCATGTGCGATAAACGCACGGGTAGCTACCCCGCACTGTCACGCAGTCAGTCGTTTCCGTTAATGGGTGCGCCCCAAAGCACAGCATGGAACCAGTATAGGGCAGAGCCCTCTCAGCAACAGGGGTCCAGCCCCTCCACAGTAACCAAACAGGGGTCTTGCCCTTTCACAGTCCGCGCACCCTCACCTGACTACCCTAGTTTGCCCAGTGGGCCTAATAAGTCGGTGTAGGAAGGCTAGCAGAACCTCGGGGTCCGTGGGGTGGCTAGTGCTCTTCCTACACTAGTAGCTCTCCCCGGTACTATGTACGCGAGGGCCAAAAGTCGGTACAAAATGGCCAGACCTAACCCCGGGTCCCTAGGGCGGCTAGCTCCGCTCTGCACTAAACAGGGGGGACAGTCGCTCTCCTTAGTACTCCGTACTCAAGGGCCAGCTCATTTCCCCAATTCCATTCCATTCACTTCTCAGGATCTCTACTTCTAATTCCCCGTAGGGTTCGTGCTCATTTTTCTTTAATTCAGCCAATTTAGGTTTCATCATTTCAGCTTTATTTTCATATAGCCCATGTTCTCAACAGTTAATATCCATTCATAAACAAGCGACTGTTATCCAATTACAGGCAATTATCATTTTTCTTCCTACTTTTCCAAGACTGCAATCTATATATTCACGACATTCGTTTTGGTATTTCTATTCTTAGGATTCATGCCATACCCTAAGATCTATCATTCAATCTAGTTTTCCAATTCTAGAATTCATACAATACCTTAGAATCTATTAATTATTTCACAAGTGCATAATTTTTGATAAACAATTAAAGGGAGCCACTATACCCGCAAAATCAGGAGTACTGGGGGTGTGATCGGCAAGCCCGCGCGCCTCTGCAACCCCTAGAGCTGCAACGGAATGGGGTCCTAACGTAAGGACCAAACACAAGAAATTACTCAAAACAGGATACAAATACTGTAAACAGATAGATGAACAATTTCTGAGAAGAACGAAACTTGAAATGCGAAAAACGGACTTCGAATAAACCCTAAACGGGTCAAAAATAACAAATCTGCCCAAAATCAGACGACTGGAACATCTTCCAGACGTCTTAAATGATGGTTCAGGTCATACCTTCTTTCTGCGCGGTTCTTCAGACATCCAGAATCCCGCTGAACCATCTGGGCTTAGTTCTAGACGTCCGACTGTCACTCTGGACGTCTGGAGACCCTCTCAGCCTTCTGGTGCTGTGCCCAGACGTCTGATCTGTGTCGGAGGGCATGCCCTTGTGCCTTCCCGAATGAGACCTGCACGCGTACGCAACCGTCCTCAACACCAAAAAGAGGCAGGCCCCTCGTCAGAACGCCCTGCATGGCCGTACACGCGAAACGAAGGAGGAAAGGAAATATCGTACCTTTCAGACGTCTGGATCTTCCTCCAAACTTCTCTTGTGTCATCTGGACGTAGGTCCAGACGTCTGATTCTGGGAAATTTTCCCAGAATCAGGACCTCCTCGCTCTCAGCCTGCTGCGCACGACCATGCCGCGCTCGCCTGCTGCCTGAGCTGCAGTAGCACCTCCCCAGTGCCACGCTCCCGCTACGCACCCGCCGACCAGCCCTGGCTGCTCCGGCAAGCTTGCACCCTCACGCTCTAACTCCCTCCCTCTCGCTGCAACCCCTCCTCCCCGCACATACACTGCAGCTGCTGCCCTCGCCCGCTCACTCTCACGCTAACAGGAAGAAGAAGAAGAAGGTGGTGGAGTGATGGTGAGGGAGAGGAGAGGGGGAGTATTTGAAGGCACCGTGGGGAGAGAGAGAGAGAGAGAAAGAAGGCTGCACCTGCAGGGAGGAAAGGAGAGAAAAGAGGGCGCGCGCAGATCCGAAATCGTACGCCGAAAAATTATTTTCCAGACATCTGGGAAGGCTTCCAGACGTCTGACTAGACGTCTAGATTAACTCCCAGACGTCTTAAACGATGTTTGATGCCGGGGTCATAACATGGTGTCAGAACCCCCTTAATTTGCCAAAAACACATGTTTCAAGGAAACCCTTAGTCAAACATTGTCAAAAGGGTGTCATATGTGGTACCATTGGATTCCACTTGTTGTAAGCTTTTCAACGACACTTGTTTCGTGAGATTCCGAGTTGTGTAGCTCAAGTTATGGCCAAAAGAAGTCACTAGGGACTTAAATGTAAGGTGAATCCAACCCTAAAGGCAATTTGTATATTTCACCCAACTAATCCTAATCCCAACAGCCCCTAAGGCCTATTTAAGGACCCGTTGGGTCCCTTGGGTCGTCATAGCCTCCAACTCTCTCAAATCAAGAGAGGAAGGGAGAAGAAAAACCTTCTCCAAAAATCAAAAAAAAATATTTTTGAGGACTCAGGTGTGAATTTGCAAAACCTGGGGCCCCCACCATAAAACTCGCGTGAACATGAGCATGCGGGCAAATGCGAGCACGAGCATACGCGGGTGGCCTGGCGCAAGCGCGCGAGGGCACGGGTGCGAGTGCGTGCGAGGGCAAGGTCGATCCAACTCTAGACCCTTTCACGTTGTTTTGACGGTTCAAGGCCTTCCTGACCTTGGATTTCAACAAATAAGGTACCGTTGGAATCGTATTGGCACGTATTACGTGTTGGTATAATTTATTTTCACTTTTGAGTTCTTTATACTTACTGAAAAATTAGAAATGTAATTAGGTGTCTTTGACCCTATCGTGAGTCCGATTGAACTAGGTCTTCTTCCTGGTGCATGTGCGGATCCTGAGGCGAGCATGGAGACTGTTTCCAAGTCCAGTGCGCATGATTCAAAGCCATCATGACCCTCCGATGGCATTAGGTAGAGTAGTTTACCCCTCTTTCAATTCAGTCGATTTTTCGTGTAGACCTGTCCTGTACAATTCATATACCGCCTTGATCAGCGTGTGTTCTTTTTGCTGAGTTTGGAACCCCTCCAGTGTTTTCCCTGATTTATGGGCACTTAAATGAAAAATAATATGTTTATGTAAAATGATGTAGATTAATGATCACATGCATGAAACGAACTCCATTTTCAGTAAAACAAGTTCTATTAGTTTCAGCAATTTCTAAATAACATGAGACCACTGTCACAAAATTGAATTTACTTGTAAAAGGATAACTTGAAAGTTGAGGTGAATAATTACAAATCCTATAATTAGTAATATGAAATTATTAAATACTTTCTTAATAAGAGATATAGTTATCTGGAAATTGACACGACGGATTTGTCGAGAAAATAAAAAAGATTAGATAACTGATTCTAGCATTGCTACTTGCCGAGATTTCGACCATAGCTTTAGGTCTTTTCAGACCAGGTTTAAGGGCTGGTTTAGGGAGTTACTAGCTTCCCTACGACTCTTTGGTTAGGCTTAGCGGCCAACTGGGATAGCGGATTCTCAGGGATCGAGGTTTGGAGTAGTTCTTTCGGTTGGTGGGTGGGTCATTAGTTGTCTATAATTCAGCATACACAGCACTTGTACGATTCACGCTACAAGACATAGCTGCTAGCCCTTTCTGCGATGACCCTAGGATGACAGAGCATGGTGACTCGATGGATATAAGCGGCCCTTTCAGCCAGAATGGTGGCTTATATCAGTCTTGCACTACAGGAAGTTACACGAAATCGTCTTATGCCCAAGGCATTGATTGACAGTTTGAGAACAATAAGAATATGGGCAAACTGTATAAAAAGGTATTGGATATAAAATAAATTATATAGAGACAAACTATCAAGATAGTGCCTTCTTACTGTACTCTGTTACTTGAGTTACTTATTTAGTTATAATACTCTACTCAGTTTTCACTGATGCATTTTTGGGTTCCATACTCAGGTGTACTTGGTAGTTCGCCAGGAGATTTCCGTTGTACATCTCTTTGGACTAATACTACGGTAAAACTTCTGATTAACATTCAATTTATGTTCCTTTAAATTTTGCAATATGATTTGTTTGTTGGCTATATTTATATTTTATAATTATGCGTTGGATGACTACGATCTTGTGGGCGAGTTGTGCTAGTTGTTGGCAAACGGCGACTCGGGTTTCATCGATTAACGGAACTCAGGTCATCACAACCATAATGGCATGCATCCCAAGGAAGCTCTAAACTTGGGATCTTAGGTAGCTTTTGTGTTAACTTAAACAAACAGGAAATGGGGATGCCATGTAGAGTTGCTGCTAATTTGAGGAGTATACCATATCCTCTTTAACATCCTACAAATCTAATACAACGCATCGTATTTCCTAGACGAACGACCCTCTTCTATCCATGGGCAGCGCTTCTATTCGCAAGTTGACATTGGATTATTGCACTTGAGCTTCTAACTCTCCAAGTATTTTTTATTTTTTTTAAACAAGTCCCAAAAAAAAAAGTTCAATTCATTCATCTAGGTTAGTACAAAAGGTAGGCTGACATCCCCTTCATAATAACAGTAGAGGGAGAGAGATACAAATTTTCTTTCAGAAACATTTACAAACTAAAATCAAAAGTAGACGTCCAAAAGATTAAGTGGGAAATTGGGAAGAGAAAAACAAATTCACTACATTCATCACTAAAATAGAAACCATCAAGATAATCATAGGACAAGTCTAACATTTAGTGGTACTACTTCCCTGAGATATTGTTTTCATTAATTTTGTAACATTGGATAAATTTGTGGTGGTCCAATGGATATAGAGAGGTCACATTGTTTATTTTGAGTTTCTGTGTCATATCTACATCACTGGAACCAAAAAGGTGGTTGTACGTGTAGATGTAGATCTGAGAGGGCTTTCTCATTGTCAAAATGTTATGACACTGCTCTTCTAATTACTTTCTAGATGTCACTTTATGGTCCTGAATCACATTGTGGTCTATTAGCATTAAAGAAGAATAGATGTTTCCATGCAAAGCCCCCAACCTTACCGCTTGCATCAGTTATAGTTAGTGTTACTTTTGAAAAAAAAGTTATAGTTAATGTTCCATTGACTGGCTTAACTAGAATTTATGTAGGGCTCTACACAACAAGGCTCCTTTTATAATTTTATAATTAATCAATTAGAACTTAATTTTTGACACAACTAATATGTCAATCCAAAGATTGCTTAAGCTTTGAAGAAATTTTGGTCACCCAGGTCCAGAATTTTGACGGTAGAGTTACTTAGAGGAAGCCTTGATATGATTTCAATGAACATTATACTAAACCATCATGCTAGTGCTAATGTTTGCATTGTCAATCTAAGACTAGTTTATGGGAAGGGATTGCAAACTTAGGTTTGCAAGTTGAAAATAGGTGATATTCTTTGTCGGCGTTTATTTGGAACTTACAATTATCCCTTGCTAGTATTTACTAAAAGAGGGGATAAGATAGAATGATTGTTTGATTTAATAGGTTGAAAGAGAAAAAAAGAGGAAGGATGAGTTGTCCTCTCATCAAGCTCGAGATTGGTCAAATTTCAGTTGAAATATCCCTTTTGGTAAATGGAAATATCCCCTTATATACCTCCATGTAAATGAGCACTAAAAGTATGTGAAGCTGAACAGTTGTCATTCTTATGCGACTGGAATGACCAAATTTTTAAGTAAAATATTGTGTTTCGTTGAGTACAATGATAAATTTGTTGCTATGATAAAATTCTTTGATTATGCTTTAGGTTATGCCTTAATGACCATTTAAAATCTTTATATAGGTTATTATAATATTCTTTGATCCTGTTTTAGGCTATGCCTTAATGAACATTTAAAATCTTTTGTCATTAACTACCACTAAATTTGAAGTTTCTCTGATTTCATGATGCATAAATACAGCTAAACTCTGGCTAGTGTTGGTTAATTTTATATTTTCAGAAAATGATGCATCTTTATTCCTTCATTTGAAAGAGTTGTGCAACTAATTACTTAATTGAAAATAAATATTTTTCCTTCTTAGAAAAAAGTTTTTTTTTCTGCACAAAAATCATATTCAATTCTATGGCACCTTAATGAAAAGTGATTTCTAATTTTTCGATTTAAAAAATTAACCCAAATACCATGTGCTTCGTTCATGGGTTGCAGATTAGTGCAACACATCATTGAACCTTTTTTTTTCCCCCTAGAAGCTGCATCAAGGTAACAGTGGCTCTACTTGTCGAAAAGGAAGTCACCTTAAAAGCGACTACATGACACCATGACTAGTATTTGTTTTAACATGGTTCATTTTAAATTTCCGTATGCGATTATGCATATGGCTTGAAAATTGCACTGCAATAAAATTGAGTTCGAAAATCAGTAGATTTATAACATATCAACATTTCGTGAATTGAAAAAATACTTATTTATATGAACATGCGCTTAACTTTCCATGGAGAGAGAAAAATAAAAATTTGAAAAATCTACATATCCAAGAATAAAATATTATGTTTGTGGTTCTTCAAGGAGATCAATCGTTTGTTTGTTTTTGCAGTGCAACTGCGGTCGTAGCACCCACAAAACGGTGGCTTGGTCGTGAGAAAAAGACGCAACCAGGAATAGAGCCATTGTAGTGATGGTGGGGGTTTGGCAGGTATATCAAATACGTATGGCTAAAGGAAACAAATCCAAAGTGTTGCTAGATGTCGCCCTTAACATTGAACTACACTCTGTGAGAGTCTTCACTAACGGATGACCAACACACAAACACATTTGCATCTAAATATGAGACATCCATACTATTTTAGGCTATCTTACATGTCAAGTATCAAAGCCATAGGAGGTAAGTGGGGATTGTTGTTCCCTTGACTTCATAATTCTTTAACAATTGTATACCGCATCCTTAAGCAGGTTTACCTCCGAGTGTCAGAAAATCAAATTCTAGACTGAAAAAGGTGTGAATATTTATTCCTTTACGTTTTATAATAAGGATTAAGGTGGCATCAAAATTTAAGTATCATCTATTTGTGTCTAGTTACTTTAACAAATATTAACTTGCAATGTTAAACACATTAAAAAGTATGTGGATGAGATTTTATAATGGGACTATTAGTTGTCATTTACGAGACTTACGTTACTTTTGATAACCTAGATTCAATAACATTGGACGATTATCGGTTAACCCTCGTAAAAGCATGAGTTATCCTAGATAAGGATTAATTTTTCAAATAAATCAACCTTTGGTCCTTTGTGTTCATATTTTATCTTCTTAATTATGAGATTCTCGTTATAATAATTACCATCACATCTTATAGCTAGTTTCATCCCTCCTGACATAGACTCGTCTATCATGTACCGGCACTTCTTTGTAATCTTTTGGTGTTAGCTATCCCGTGTAAGCTGCGAGGAAAAACCACTGCAATCGACAATGCCAATCTCTCACAACCATGTTGGTAGATACATCAAGAACGTAAGAATGATCTCTCAAAAATAAGAACACGAGAACTTCACCAGTGCCGTCGATTTATATTCCGTCAGCTTGAATCATGATCATTTTTGTAAGGTTTAATTTACTTAAAAAGGTTAATATTTATTTATGTGACTATTTAATCTTTTATATAATAATTTAGATTTTATCATTTTAATATGGATTTATTTAATATTAATTTTAATTGATGTTAGTAAAATTCATGTTAAAGTCATACGTCACCTATATTTTTTATATATTTTGTATTTCATATTATTAACATTATTATCAAGTAAATATCATAAAGATTAACACAAAAATTTAACATTGATTCAAATAAATTAAAATTGATGTTAACACAATTCTGTAAGTAGATAAATTTACAGATTAATATTAAGTTCACATTTCTTAATATTATTTTTCTAACTTCCTAACTAAATTAATTTTAAGGTTTAATTTACTTAGGAGATTAACTTTCATTTATTTAACTACTTAATCTCTCATTTAACAATATTAACAATTTTAACATTTTAATAATATTACTTAATTTACTAATATTACTTGATTACATAATGATATAGGTTTAGTAATTTTAATATAAATTTATTAAATATTAATTTCAACTGTTGTTTGTCAAATTCATATTAAAATTATTAATCACTTTCATTTCTAACACCAATTATATTTTATATACTTAATACTATTATCAAGTAAATATCTAAAATTAACACCATAATTTAATATCAATTAAAATAAATATAAACTGATATTAACAATTATATATTAACATCTCCACGTTTCATATCACTACTTTGCAAACTTATAAGTAAATTAACCCTTAAATATTGCGTTGCGCGCCTAACGCCGAATGTTCACGGTACAAGGAAGCCGCCACCGACCACATGAAAGGAGCTACCAACTCGGGTGGTAAAAGGAGGCCACCAAAAAAATGTTATCTTAACACATATGCCCTCAAACGTATCAGATTTGACATCCACGTCATCGTAGAAAGTGTATTATCAACAAGCCCCTGCAAAGGTAGCCTCCATGTCAATGTAATCATAAAAAGCCAAATGGCAACAGACAATAAAGACGTATCAACTAAATCATTGTCCAGGTACCTCATTTCCATCACTAGTCATGGAAATTAACTCAGGAAAAATCCCCAGAACCGACTACTCACATTTGTTGAGTTGCCTTGATGATTTATCCGTAGGGTTTCTTTTGTTTTCCTTTTTTTCCCCCTTGCACAATCACCCACCCTCCACCACAAATAATAATAATAATAATACTATAAGTAATGAGAATATGGAACTACATATAAAGTGAAATTTAAACTTTTTTTATAAAATTATTACGATGCCATCAATATTCTAAACGATCGTTATAATTATCTACCCCCAAAATAATAATAGAAATCAATAAAAGATACAAGCTCCAGATCATAATATGATTACCTTAGTCCCATTATTGATCGTAGAGAGAAAAGGGATTCTCAAGAGCTATCCCACATGTTCGATCATTTGCAGCCTCCACGACTTGTCCTTGGACCTTCTCTAATTCAGATGATGGTGCAACTATGACAAGTATCGCTCTATCGAGGAAACAACCGGAAAGAATAAGAGAACATATGTGAAATCGGGATTTCTCGCAACACATACGCCTTAGACGGCACTCTATATTTATCAAAGCGATTGTCGAGCAAATTATCTACGGAAAATGAGTCAAGACACATATCCCGAAGCATGACACATATCATCGATCACGTGAATAAAAGATCTCCACAACAATACACAGGTATGACCATTCAAAGGATGCAGGCAAACCTAGCAAAAGAATTTGAGAAAGGTGAATATTAAAAAAAGAAAAAAAAAAAAAAAAGAGATGTCGATTCACAAAATATTTAAGAAGAAATGAAAAGTGATGTGATCATTTAGGACCTTTTGTAGGTTGCTTGATCCTTTCACCGATCATTGGTGAAGGTGAGAGGTCTCGCAAACAATGCACATCTTCGGGTACCGTCTTAGTTCTTGGAATCTATACCTATATACTGAAGAGAGGATTTCTTCCTTACCTGTGGCAGCCCCTGCCGCTCCCCTCTAGACATTGTGGAGTTAAAATTTGAAGTTGATTTTTTATTTTTTTTTGTCAAAAAGAGAAAGAAATGTAAAATTTAGATGTAAAAAATGGTGGTGTAAATGTGAGTTTCCCTTTATAATTAATATTTTATATAAAAAAATAAAAAAACGTAAAATTTATTACGTGATGATTCTTATCACATTGAAAAAATATCATACGACTTAGAATTAAAACGTATAGGTAATAAATTTTTTTTATTGGTCATAAATTACTCTACATTGGTGATCAATTATTTTGAGTGATTTTATATCGGTGTAAAATTATTTTACATCGATGATGGGTCTCGAAAGGTCTATTAAAAGATTTATTAGCATAGGAGACGCTACTTAACTATTGGCATCCGTCGCTTAGAAGGAGAGATCAACCATCACCAAGCAAACACAAAGGAAAATAGGGGTTTGGTGACCCAGTTCCACCATAAGGGGTGTATGTCTAGTGAAGGACGATGCTCCTAACTATACACTAAAATTTTGGAGATACATATTACATGATCTCCCTCTCTCTCACGCGGAGGAGTCCCTTTCTCTCGGAGGGCTCCTTCTTTATTTATATCATGCTCTCATTGACGAGCTCTGGTACCCCTATTTGTTAGGTTACATGGTAGCTGTCAAGGTGCAGGTGATCAGACCTATCATTTCGTATCTTCTGCCCTTGCTGCGTAGAATCTTCTGGTAGACCGAGTTGGTGTTAAATGGCATTTGGTTAGTATCAGGCGGGACAGAGTCCTGGTTCCGCTTGTATACTCCTTGTCCGGGTAGCCGGATCCTTTGCCAGGTCAGGTGAGAAGTTTTGGATTTGAGGGCACATTTTGCCCTTCATCAACAGGTGATAAATTATTCTAAGGTGTCCTTGCACCGATGCAAAATTATTTTAAAGGTGATCTGGTGATTTTGTATCGGTGCAAAATAATTTTACACCCGTGCAAGATGATTTTGACCTGTGTGTTTAAGATTTAGGATTTAGGGTTTAGGTTTATGGAAAATGATTTCAAATATGATAAGTGATTTTCACTTGAAAAGTGTTACGACCCGATTCTGGCTCCCTATAGGACCCAAGATCGGTTCGCCTCGACTAAGTCCCAAGACCCAGTCGTCCAACGAGAAATAACCAAAAGCAGAAAATATTTTACAATCACACATGCAATGTAACTAAGTAGAAATAAATAAGAGATAGTAATGGAAATTAGAACGAGAAGTCTCAAAAATATTCATGCCATAAGTGGAAGAGTACTATAACATATATAGCCATCACAACTAGGACAGAAAGAAATATAACATGAACATAGCAGGAATAATTACTACATACTAAAGGTACTTACTACTACAAAAGTCTCTGCAATGGAAAAGAGAAAAACACCATGGCTAGGCTCGGCTGGGCCAAGCACCCTCGGAAGCCGGTGGTGTTGCCTGCTCAACTCCTTGACCTGAATATTGTTATATAATCCATGGTCAGCTAACGCTTAGTAGAGTAGTGGTTAAGCCATTTACATGCAATTTAACATAAAGAAACAAGTAAGTAACTATTCATTCATTTCCATTTATCTCAACTAGATATTTTTGATTCGATGATTCTAATATGGATCCACACCATTTCTTAATCCTCTTGTTCCCTAAGGAAACGATCTTGATTGCAGTTTATTCCGCGATGTAGGATGTACACGTGGCACTCTCTTGGTCGGGAGAGCCCCTGTGGTAGTCCTACACTTGGACTACCACCTGAAGTCACAGTCGTGACGTAGCGGTGACTACGGCACGTGCGATAAGCGTATGGGTAGCTACCTAATACTGGCACGCGGTCAGTTGTTTCCACTAGCGAATATGCCCAAACGTACAACACAGAACAACATAGGGCCTCTCCCCCTAGGAACAGGGATCTCGCCCTTCAACAGTCTGCGTACCCTCGCTCAATTTACCTAGTGGGCCTAATATAAGTCGGTGTAGGGTGGCCAATCCTAACCCCGGGCTCCATGAGGCGGCTAGCTCCCCTTCACTAAAGTAACAAGAGTCGGTGTAGGGGGCCATTCCTAACCGCAGGTCTCAACCTAAGGGCGGCCAGCTCCCCCATACACTAAAATGACGGTAGCTCTCTTTAGTATCGCATACACAAGGACCAGCTTACTTTCCATGCAAGAGAAACGGTTGCTCTCATCGGTACCATATACTTGAGAGGCACCTCACTTCCCTCCTACATACGATATTTATTCCGTATACGTGAGTTCCTCTTCTAGTTTCCCGTAGGGTTCATGCATTGTATTCATTTCATTTCGTTTCACGACATGCATATCTCGTTGTTCACATCTCGGTTCTTAACCATATAACAGGTAACTCATGATTTAATAACTGAAAGAAGTACCACATCATTTAACTATTCATTTGCTATCATTAAGGGTTCTAACATGCATTTCATATCCTAGGGTTCAATTAATTCATTATAAGATATCATGCACTTGATTAATTAAGTCATAATATTGAGAAAAACCACACTACCAGGATACATGGATGGAATGGGGGCTCGAATCGCAGATCTCATCGTCTCTGCGGGCCCTGTATACTCTACTGGCTGGAGACCTATACAATTGACCAAATCACATCAAACGAGTTCAAACAGTATACGAGTAACACAAACACGTAGAGAACTCCGAACTGAAACCAACGATACTTCGTTTGCGCAAAACCAACTCTGTTTAGGCCTTGAAAGGCAAAAAACGTGCACTCTGACTAAAAATCAGATGTCTAGGACTAGCTTCAGACGTCTTAAACAACCACAGAAGCTCACCTTACTTTCCTGTGCTAATTTCGGATGTCTGAAACCCCTTACGGCAATCTTGGGGTCCTTCAAAACGTCTGTCAGTGCATCCGGACGTTTGAGATGGTCACTAGACGTCTGCAGAGATGTCCAGACATCTTAAAATACCTCAAAGGGCACACCATGCACCTTTCCAATGTCTCGTACTTGCACATGCACGCACATGTTCAAAAACATGACACATACACTTAACATACATGCATGCAGGTGCGTATAGAGTACATACCTTGGCATTCTACGTGCTGTCAGATGTCCGGTGCTAGCTTTGGATATCCTGAGGCTCCTCCAGACATCTGGATAACATCCCAGACATGTGATACTGCAGAAAAAAAGTTCCTTAGTACGCCCTGCGAAGCTTCTCTTCGTGCTCCGACTACTACAACAGCAACAGTTGCGCCTCCTCGCGCAGGTCTCCTCTTGCGCAGCTCCTCCTCCCTCTTGAGCTCCTCTCCTCGCACTCGCACCGCCCGTCTCCCGAGCTCCTTTGGCCGCACCTCCTCGCTTACGCTCTCCCTCTCCTTCGTCTCAAGCTCCCCTCCTTCCCCACTCGTGGCCACAAGGGAAATGGGAAGGAGGTGGTCGCCGGCAGGTGGGTGGTGGAGTGAAGGTGGAGGTGGTGGTGTGGAGATGGAGAGGGTGGAGGGGTGTGGGGTTTTAAAGAAAGGAGTGTGTGTTGTGTGAGAAGAGAGAGAGAGAAAAAAATTGTGAAATTTTTCCCGCAAGGTTTCCTCTTTCCTGCAAAATCTACAAACTTAAACCTAGGATGCTTAAAATTACGCTTACACCCCTATCCTTTCGGGAAAAACCTCGAACGACCCTCGGGAATGATCATTTCAAAAAGTGAATTTTCACCTTAGGGTTAAACCCTAAATCATAGATCTTAAATCCTAAACCATAATGAGAAAAATCACATTTTAAGTGTGAAATTACTTGTTATAGGTGAAGAAACACTTGGAATTTAATTTTGCATCGGTGTAATCTTATTTTACACCGGTACAAAACTATTTCGAAGATGTAAAGTGATTTTACATCGATATAAAATGGTTTCGAAAGAGATTTGAATAATTTACACTCATACAAAAATGATTGTTGTTAATTTGTGAATACCTTTTTTACATAAAAAGGAAACACACATCAGGTGGGGATTATGTTCACACTCTTTTACTTCACTTTTTGTATTTCCCAACATATATTCTTATTTTTTTTTATCTCTCATCAAATTAAAGACGAAAAAAAATAGTGACATGTATCACTTAATTTTAATAACTATTTTTTATCTAACTATAATCTTAAAATAAAAATTATGTATTTTTATGTTATCTTTTTTTGACGAGTAAAATCTAATGTATCTTAAAGGTGAATTTAGCATGAGGTCGGACACACTAATATTAGTTATTGGAAGGTCGAGGTGGGAAAATCGAGAATAGTCTCCTGCCGAGGGTGCCTCGGCAGTTCATCTTCCTCTAGGCTTTCACCAGGCCAGCTGACGACGCAAACCACGACGAACCGCTCCGCCAAGCCATAGCAACCCGACAAGAACACAGGGATACAAACGTAATTAAAACTCTTCGTAGGATTAGTCACGCAATTGTCCCATAGGGTCTCCGTCCCCCCCCCCCCCCCCCCCCCCCCCCACGCTCCTCAGTCCTCCTCACCGCCACCGGCAGAAGAATCCAACCAATAAAACAAAAAAAAACGAACCCCCCACCACCCCAAATCACAATTGTTCCACACACGGCACAAGGCACCGAACACCCCCCTCCTCCTCCCCCTTTTCCCGTTCCCGTTCCCGTTCCCGTCCCGTTCCCCACATCGTTCGCCACTATTTCCCCCAAAATCTCACTCACTCCCCAGCGATCTCGATCTTCTCCCCATTCCCGCCGGTTCCCCCCACTCCCCCACCCCCCACCGGTCGACCGTGCGCCCTTTCTGGTAACACCCGATCCAAATCCCCTTTCCTTTCTCCACACATCTCGCGATCTCCCTCCCGATTTGGCGCAGGTGGCGTTGGATTGGCGGCTTTGGAGGCCCCCTCGATCGCATGCCGCCGCCCCTCCCCTCCCAAATTTGATCCCTCCACGTGAGCCCCCGAACCCCCCCCCGCTTCGGATCTCCGATTCTTCCCCCCAGTCCGTTCGATCCACCTCCAGTTCATTCTTGATTCGGATTCGTTTGGTTGGTGGTTCGGCAGTTGGCGGTGGTAAGAGACCGGTGCGAAATTGGCGCCCCAACGCAGGTCGCAGCGCCACGGGGGTGGCCAGATGCAGCAGGGCGGGCCCGCCTCGGCCGCCGCCGCGACCGCCGCGGCGGGCCTCTACGACGTGGCCCCCGCGGGCGGGGACGCCGGGGACGCCGTCATGGCCCGGTGGCTCCAGTCTGCCGGCCTGCAGCACCTCGCCTCCCCCCTCACGTCCACCGACCAGAGGTTCATGCCCAATGCCTTCCCCCAGGTAAAAGAAAAAGGAGGGACCTTTCCTCGCTTTCTCGCCGAAAGGCACGATATTTTCGCAGTTACCGCCTTTTCGGATCTCGGTGTGGCACCGTTCCGCCCGTCTCGTGTTTGATCTTGCGCTGAATCCCGCAAGATCGGTGTGGTGCGCTCGTCGAATTCTCATTTTTCCCGCTCAATCTTAAACTCTAAGCGGCAATGTGATGTGGTACACTACATGTTATGTTACGTCAGTTTTGCATTCGTGCCTGCTCGGTGCTTTGAGTGCGAACGTGGAACGTGCGAGGGGATCTGTTATGTAGTGCTTACTTCTTTACTTTTTGATGCTATTGTTGTTGAAGCTTTCTCAACTTAAGTAGCTGATTTGTCTTTGTGCTAAATGTTTTTGAGGTATTTATTGCTCTATGTTGGTTAGGGTGAGTATTGTGCATTTGGGTTTTTTACATGTGGGTTTAGTTGTGGAATGAGTTGGATCTGGAATATTCTTATTGGTTGTTTGGGGGTTGGTTTTATTTGCTAGGGGTATGGGACTCAGACTGCGGAGGATAAACAGAAGCTGTTTAAGCTTATGAGGAACTTGAACTTTGGTGGAGACATGGGAAACGACCCGTATTCGCTGCCATCTCAGAGTTTCGGGGGAGGTGGTGGTAGTATGGACGGGTTTTATTCGCCTGAGCTGAGAGGGGAATTTGGAGCTGGGCTTCTGGATCTTCACGCTGTGGATGATACTGAGCTTCTCTCCGAGGTATGCTTGTGTTTAGAAAGCAAAGGATGTTGATGGTGATATGTGGTAACGTTGCTATGTTATTCCTCCTTGAGCATATTGGTCTTGCAGGCTTATGATTTTAATTCCGCTTCTATTTTGAGGTACTTATGATTTGTCCTGTGATTGTTCTGTCATTAAATTGTTGTATTGGAATCTAGAATGAATGTATTTTCTCATTGACCTTGAAGATGAACTTTGGATAGATGATGTGAAACAAGTCCTTGTTTTCTGCCCTTTTTGACTGTTCAGCCTGATACTCATTTAGATTTTATATATATGTGGATGTTAGTTTATTTACTTTTCTATTTTCTGTCACCTTGTTTGGACAACAATGCCCATTATTTGCAGAATGTTATGTCTGAACCTTTTGAGGCATCGCCTTTTATGCCTGCTGGTAGTCTAGATGACGACAGTGATGCAACATCAGGCAAGCAACAAAGAGTTCCAGCAGAGAGAATTCCTGTATCTACGTCCAATGAGAAGGAGCTGATCCCCAAGGAGAGCAATGTGGCCAAGATAAAAGTTGTGGTTAGTATTCTTTCCAAAAGAAGTTTTGGTTAGTAGTTACTTGTTATTTCTCACTGTAGACATTGAAAACATCTATTTAAACTAGGTGCTTTACATAGTCCAGGGTAATCCAATTTTCTTGCTTAGATCTTTGGAAAGTTCATGTCTCCATCACTTGCTGTTAGACGTTTCCTCATGGCTATGCCAGCAAAATCAAGAATTTGTAGTTGGCATGGATTGTTTGCCATGGATTGATTATTTTTTTTTTTATTAAGTTACAGCTATAATGATCCCCTTTTTAAAGGTGGGTAAAAGATTCTCAAAACAATTTTTATGGGAAAAAATGGATGAATTGTGATTGTAAAATTTACAGTAATTCAGAAAAGGCTGCCCTAATACAGGTTGGTGATGAAAAAGTATCCAACCTATAAAAATATGTACCACGTAACCCACTATCCAGTTTCTGACTTTCTGTAGAACTTCAATGTCTTTGTACTGATCTTGTAGTGGATTGCATCATGACTGTAAGACATGGATTCAATAAAATCTTTAACTATTAGTTTTTCTAAAATATTTGCCTTTATAAAATAGACAGCTGCCGAAGCACTTCCATCATCGAAAATAGATTCTTCATCAACAGAAAATTATCCTCTTCAAAAAATTAACAGAAAATTATCCTCAGATTAAAAGTTTTTCACAACAAATGAGAGGGTGAAAATGAGAGGACCTTGTTTAGAAATCCTCCCATTGCCTGCTAATTTTAGGTTAAATGCTCCCATTCAGAAGTCACTTCCATTTTTTCTTGGGTGCAAGATCATCTAACCAGAAGACACTGACTCTATGCATGGTTTCGTTAGTGGGAAAAAAGGTGTCTAGCAAACTGTGGAATTCTAAAAGTTGAGCACCATTTACCCTGATAATTTGGGAACCTTATATAAATTACCCAAAATTATTAAGAAATAAGAAAAAACTGTCTGTTTGGTATGGATGCACCCAGCAGCAGCATGAGAGTTTGCTGATTATCACCGATCAAATTCATTTTTAAATGTGCTTGGAAATGATTATTAAGGACCATTGCCCTAATATGAAATATTTTTCATCCCTTTTTATACATATTAGTCAATGCTGTGTAATTTGTTTTCTCAGGTGCGTAAAAGGCCCCTTAATAAGAAAGAAATTTCCCGCAAGGAAGATGACATTGTTACTGTGCACAACAATGCATACCTGACTGTCCATGAACCCAAATTAAAGGTTAGATTTCTTTTTTCATTTGATACATTGCCCATACAGCTTTTGGTTGTATCCTATTCAGTTTTGGGTTGTCTAAAATTTTCACCTTTCTTTGGATAACACATTTTGTTGTCTATTGTTCATCATGGTTATGACATAGTCAATCTACAGATGTTTATGTTAGTGCATTGTAGTTCTTCACAATGTGTTCTTGATTTACCTTCTAAGTAACTTCTTTTGATCCATCCATTGGCTTCCTTTGGGTTGTATTATTGATGGGCATGTCATAGATTATTGGCACATGTGGTTCATTGTAGAAATTCTGAATTAGTATGTTTATGTACTTACGTGTTACCAGTCATATTAGCTCTCCCTTCTCCTTCAGAGGTAGGATTTTAGGTTGTTATACTAAAACTGTTTACTATATTCTATTTTTGACCAAATGTGGGAGTTTCACGGGGGTAATGTTATGATCAGCGATCAAGCCACAGGTTAGAGCTATCATTTCCTTGTCTTGTTACACTTAAAAAGGATATACTGGGAGAATTTCTCGTATAGGATGAAGATGAACTCTTTTAAGAAGCAGGAAAAGCGTATCTTCTTTTTTTGTTTTGTTTTGTTTTTGTTTTTTGAAAAAGAAAAAGTGTATCTTCAAAGATAACTAAAATTTTGAAGAGATTCAGCAATGTTTGATTAACAATGGTCAAGAATAGATGTGAAGCTGACAACTTATTCTCTTAGGATAAATGGGAGCAAAAAGGTAATGGGTTATCAAACCCAGGGTCCCTTTCTGCAAAATATGGGCTATGCTGCAGGAGTTGGTTGCACCTAACTTGTTAGTGATGTTGCTATTTGAAATAGTGTTAGCGATCCATTATTTGTTATCATCCTTAGTGTCAGCATTAAAACTGCAGGTTGGTTATTTTCTGTATTATCTTAGCCTTTCTTGATATTAGCAATTTATCAGTCATTTCTGTCAAGGAGCTTGGCAAGAGGCCAGATTTTCTTAATCTTGGAAAGAGCGAAGCATATGTATCCCAAAGATTGACATGTTTCATTTTGGAACAATTTAAGTAGTTATTCATAAATTTATAAACTTTTTATCTCTGAAAAAGCTCTAGTATATGTTCACAAAATAGTTCATAGAATGATGAGTTGCATCAAGCAGGTGAGATCTTCTCAGTGTGATTCATTTCATTGGTCACTTCTGCATATATTGTGATGCTCCTTCTTCGTTGGCCCTGTTATACTTGTTCGGTAGTTGTATAGATTTCACCCCCCCCTTCAATGCTTTCATCACTTCTTTTTACTAATTTCAAGATATCGGACAGTTAGTAGATGCATGTTTTAGAATGACCTTGAAGGTGATTAAGTGCATGAGACAGAATTCAAGGGTTAGGGTGAGAAGAGGGACTTTTGGTATAAAGAAGATTATCAAGAGAACTTTGTTACTTCCCCCTTCTCCGTTCCGAAAGAAAAATTATGAAAAGCAAAAGAATCTGAGCTTTTGCTTTTTATACTCTCATTATTTCCTGGAGGTGGAACAAGCAGTGCTTTTCCTATGCCAAGCAGAGTTGCATAAGGAAAAGCTTCAGTCAAGATAAAATGCCTAGGCTGGCTGCATGGATTGTTTGCCTCCCTGTGGGTCTACAGCAGCAGCAACAGTCATTTCCTTGAGTTGCTATCAGATCATGCAATAGAGGGAGCATCTTTGGTGGCTTATTGGGATTGTTAGCTCACTTTGCATATTAGGATGTTACTCTGACCCTTCCATGATGCTTTTTTAAGTTACCTTTTCAAAAAATGATGCTTTTGAGTTGATGTGATTCTTACAATTGCATATGGCGAGAATGGTTATGGACTTGTTGACAAGGTATTTGGGTGTTGCAAGATTGGGGTTCACTCAATTTGACTCCTTTGTGTGATTTCTTCTTTTGACCTAATTGAACCCCATGTTTTAGTGATTGAGTGCAATCCTGTGTTGCAGCTGTTCTCAAGAAATTGAAATCAGGACCCACTCCCTAGGAATTTACTTCAAATGAAAAAGAATGGGTTTGCAGACTTTGCTTTCGCAACAATACTCTCTACATAAGGCATGGCATTATTAAAAACAACACTTTTCCTTTCTTAGCCCACGGCGAAGAAAGAGGAGTAGCCCGTTCTTTGTTGTATCTGTACTGATTCAGCCTTTGAAATCTGCCACCACACCTGAATAACCTCTAAAAATCATCAAATGAGCCTATGTTGACCTATTGGAAAGCCATCTCCAACCAGGCTTTAGAAGTGAACTCACACTTGAAAAAAAGGTGATCAACATCCTCTTTGATGCGGCCCCATGATTGATTTACAAAGAACTCAAGTAAGCTTTGCAAAATTTTAGTGTTTTAAACTTTTCGTAGCTCTCCCTGGTAACTTTTAACCGAGGATTTAAGCCAAGGGGTATCATAGGTATGGATGCCTTGGAGTGGTCCGTTGTATTTTTCCATTTTTTTTTGTATAGTTTTGTATACCTATAAAAGGGTGGAAGCAGTTATTGTACTGAACAAAAACTTATTAAAAAAAAAAAAAGAAGCGAACAAGAACGAATGAGTTTTGGGAATTTTTTCTTCGTTGGAAGTCTCAACACTCTCTTTCCCTCTCTCAGTTCTCAATTTATCTCTCTTACCTATTTTTCTTCCCCACCCTTGACGCCCATTTCTCTCTCTCTCCTTTTGGTCCTCTCCCTTCACCCTGTCCACCTCACTCCTCTCACCCCTCTTGATTTCCCCAACCCAACTCCACCAACATCCCCACCTTTTCACCACCCCATCACATCCCTCTCCACCTTAAACCGCCACCCACCAACACCTCCACCTCCATTTTCCTTCCTCGATTTCCCATGTTGCTGCTCCAGTACAATGCACCGACGTAGCTTTGCCACTGATCGAGTCACCCCACTATGCCACAAGCTCCATTTGACCCCTCCACCATCCAAAAACCTCCCAATGTCCACCACCATGTGCTCCAACCCCTTCAGCGACCTTTGTCGGATCTGTGACTCCACCAGAACCCATCATCATCACACAATCTCCTTTCCGGTTTCCTTCCCTGTGGATGATGCCATTCTCCCTATCCAAGTTGTTCGACCACCCCGCATCTGCAATAGTCTGGGCTCCATGGTTGTCGCATTAGTTCCCTTCATAGACAACTTTCGTGTGAGTTAATCTTCCACCCCACCCACTCCCCCTCCGGTCTGATTGATTGTTGTATGTGAGCATTGCTTTGGACAACTCAGCTTAAAATTCACATGGAACGTAATTAGAAATATTGTTTGCCCCAAATAGCCTTGTGACTTCAACAACTATTTGTTAGTTACAAGGTTTCAAATGTCGATATCGACACCTCCTGTCCGATTGATTGTTGTATGTGAGCATTGCTTTGGACAACTAAGCTTAAATTCACATCGAACGTAATTAGAAATGTTGTTTGCCCTAAATAGCCATGTGACTTCAACACCTATTTGTTAGTTACAGGGTTTCAAATGTCGATGTCGACACCATATCGACAAGTTAAAAAAGGGACATATTGGAGATATATTGTCAATATCCTAGAATTGGTTCGAAACGGTTAAAAATGTCATATATTTTCCTAAATTATGATTTTATTGATAGTGTATAAAATTATGATTTTAATTATTATTATAAGCATGAAGAAATGTCTATAAATATTGGAACTAAATTTTAAATGATACAGGAGAAGTATACTACATTCATAGCGTTCAAACGGATCGATAAAAGACATGGTAATAATCTTATTAGCACGAAAACTCACCATAAAATGAAGATAGTCAAAAGTTGATAACTGATCATTTAATGATCATAGAAAACAAGGAGTATTGATAGTCCACTAGTAAGAAAGAATAAACCAGATCATGACCCAAGCAAGATTTAGAGTGTATTATTTATGAGATCATCAATGAGAAATAGATAGAGAACATGAAAAAATTGGCATACAAGATCAAATATGAGTTAAGCATTAATATAATTTTCATGTATGTTATGAGTTGATTGGTGATGGTAAGCCAAAAAAATGTAAGTATAGATTAATTACACATATGATTGATTAGGATGGTCAATATAAGCATAAACATGAGCTAAGCATTATTCACATGTATGGTAAGGGTTGATTTGTAATGGTAAGCAAAAAAAAAAAAAATCATATGAAAAGAATAGAGATGGAGAGAGGGAGAATAAAACCTTAAATCATAGAGAAAGTGGAGAATTGGAAGAGATTAAAGAAGGGAAATGGCTAGATACTTGAGAAGAGTCAAAAATTGCAAACCAAAGTCAATAAAACTTTGGACTTGAGAACAATTTAATGGACACAACAATATCAAGGACATGCAGCTTGTTTTATGGGATATTCATTTCAATAAAAAGTACTTTCATCCAATTGAGTTCCTTAATGTAATGTCTTTAATCTTCTCCTCATGGATCATGGTAGATCATTTAAGCCTTTGGGTTTCTATCCAAAGTTTGAAAGTGTATTACAAAAATCACCAGGAGTCAATTCACTGGTTGCTATGTTTGGTCTCTTATGTATTGTTCTTTGATTCTGAAGCTTAACATACCTTAGCTCGAAAGATATTTTTACGGGATCCCTATTAATTATATCGATTTCCTCCAATATTTGGGGATATCGATGAAGACCCACTGATATGGGTGATATATCGTTGATATCCTAGAAAAAAGATATTCCCGTGATATCGATACGAGTTATGTTGGAGATATGGATGTGTTGCTGATATATTGAAATATCTGTTTCTAGGACTCGGTTATGAATATGCTTGCAACACATATTGGTCAGCTGTGGAGTTCCTTCATCTCTTTATTTTAATAAAAAAGAAAAGGTGAATATGCTTAATCTCTTTTCTTTGCATTTGAGGGACAGTGCTTGATCAACTATTTTTTTCCTTTTTTGGAAACTTAGCTTGCAGCACTCTTCCTCTGTACCAAAGGGTTGACAAACTGCATAGAAGAGTGGGATTCCATTTTCTTCTTCATACCTTCCTGAGGATCCTCTTTCTTCTAAGTTCCCAAGCAAAGAACCACACCTTTAGTGGCGCCTTGGCCTCCCACACTAATCTACAATCTTGGAAAAACCAACATCATCATTAATAAACAGTGAGCCTATAGGCTTCTCTCATTGGGAACTCTCCATCTTCCTAGTCCCAACTGTTAGAAACTGTATCATTCAACAGAATATTAGAGATTAATTCCTGCATATGAACCTTTTCAAAAAAGAAAAAAAATCCTGCACATGAAACCAAACCTCCAGTTGTGCTTTTCACAAACCGCCAAGAAAGATCGGTGTCTAGCGACCACCATCATAATAATCACGAAGAGTAGTATTTTGATTGCGTGCCGGAGCAACAACTGGGGAACTCCAACATGAGATGACCATGAGGGCTCCAATTATCCTTCTTGAAACAGAAATCATCTCCCCTACCCACTTGGTTGGGGGCAGTTTGCAGGAGTTTCCTTTGGAACGGTGCAGACGGCCAGGGCAGGGGTGGATTTCTGGTGGCATGGAAAGATATTTGTGTTCCATTCACCGAAGGAGATTCATCCGTTAGGTGGTTGAGGCCAATGAATGCGGCTCTGTTGGAAAAATGGTGTTATCGGGTAATGAATACGGATGGATCCAAAATTTCTAAAGAGCCAAAAGGCTGCAGAAAGGGAGAAGAGAAGGCTGAACCTGTTCTTATAGCCAAATATCATTAGTTTGAAGTGTTCACATTTCACCCATTAATTGTGGAGCAAAACCAAGGCACATAGTATGTAGAATAGAAGCGCACTGGTTGAATTTTTGGAGCCTTGTCTAGACATCTGTAGTGCTGTTGAATTCAGAATTGTTCTAAATATGTCTAGACTTACATGATCTCTAAAGAAAACAAGAGATTAGCCTCTTTATAGTAGGGAATCTGTCTGTGACTTCCTTCTGTTTTAGTTACAAGAAAACAACCTTTGTACTGTAGATTTGAATCTGAACCGTTGTAGCATGGGCTATGTGAACTTGGTGAAAGCAATGCCTTAGTGATTGCTCTGATGGCTTGTCGATACATGTTATTTGCCTGCCTTAAATCAGCATCCAGTTTAAAGGGCATATTGGTTATTTTTGTATACACTTGGTACCAATAAACTACAATTTGTTTCTGCTTATTATTTTGCTTCCCCTTTTGCATTAAGTTGGACTTAAAGCTTCTAGGTGATGTCTTGTATTTGATATTCAAGGTTGATTTGACTGCATATGTGGAGAAGCATGAGTTTTGTTTTGATGCTGTTTTGGATGAACATGTTACCAATCATGAGGTAACTTCAATGCCCCAAAGAAGACACTGTTTATTAGTTAATAGACATTTACTACATCTTTTTCTTGTCTTTTGCCCTGAAAATAAAATTCACCGATATCAATGAATTTGACAGGTATATCGCACCACTGTAGAACCAATTATTCCTACTCTTTTTCAGCGAACTAAAGCTACATGTTTTGCATATGGACAAACAGGTTAGTATGGTCACATCATATTCGTCAAACATGGAATTGCATGGTATTTGAATGTTTTAACCAACCTAAAGTTTATTATCATCTTCTGAGCATGAATTATAGAAAATTTTTGCATAGGATAACTCCATGGAAACACTATCCGTGAGTCAATTATTGATGCCATAGAAATGCAGTTGAGTGATTACTTGCCTGTATATCTTTTTCCGAAGATGGATGCACCTGCATACTTTGTTGTATTGCCTTTCTAAATTTAAAATTGAGTCATGAACCATCTGTGTAGTATGTGCTTTTTTTTTGACATTGGGAGGCTTGAACCTGGGACCTTCAACTCAGGAGCGTTGTTCCATCACTGTTCTATGCCCCACTGGGCTGTGTGCTTTTGTGTGTCTCTGTGTGTGTCTGTCTATATATATAATCTGAGTCATGAATGTGAACTACCTATCTGATTCTTGATTGAGATTTGATTTCCTTACCCTTTTTTAGATATTTTTATTAGGTACTTGAAGGGTTGGGAGTTGAAACAACAAGAATTATCCTTTTTTCCACCCATTTTCGGTGTTGTCTAATGGCTGCCAACAAATTGTATAGGAGCTAAGTGAAGATAAAGTATGGTAGATAATTTGACTTGACTCTTTATACTTCTAGAGCATTCCTTCCTTCTCTTCTTATCTGTGTTCTCCGAACACCTCCAAAGTGCTTTCACAATGCCAACAGCACATCTGAACGGTTCATGCATACACGATCAAGGTCATTCATGAAATCTGAGTTGATTTAGCAAGACAGTTGCTGCATATTTTGTGTTCACTTGTTGGGCTTATACACCCTGCTTTCATCAAGTCTCTTCGTGTTTAATTTCTTGATTTCATGGTGTAGCTTTTTTTTCTCCTTTCTGGATATCTAAGCTTGGATCTGTTGGATTGCTTGACATGTGAAATTCATGTTTAGTTTGGTGCTTGTAACCAGGCCACGAATTGAATGTGACTTCATAGTTTGGTCATCACAATGCAGAAGAATTTGTTCATTTATTCGCTTGTTGGGATCCCCGAGGACATATTGTTGGTGATAAATGTATAAAGCACACAATTTTGTTTTGGGAAGAGAACTGAATTTACTGACAAGAATTGGAATCTTATTAATCTATTAGAATTAAGCAAAAAAGTAGGGAAATGTAAATAGCGATGCGGGGGAATTTGTGGGTCCTGTTCTTGTACTTCACACAGCATTGTGAATGTGGATCCACTTGATAATTGATATTTAATGTGAAGAAACAAAAGAATGTAAAGTTTGTTATGTTGTGGGTCTCACCACATGCAAAAAAATCATCACACCATTTTAACCTAAAATGTACAGGTGATAAATACTTTGCACCAGTGATAGACTACTTTGCACCGATGCAATCTTATTTTGTATCGGTGCAAAATTATTCCATGGGTGATTTTACTTGTGCAAAGTGATTTTTGACCTATGGGTTTAGAACTTAGGATTTAGGGTTTAAGATTTAAGGTTTAGATTTATGGAAATTTGTTTCACATATGAGAAGTGATTTTTCATTTAAAAGGTGATTTTTCACGTTAGGGTTTAGGGTTTAGTTTTAGGGTTAAACCATAACGTGAAAAATCACTTTTCAAGTGTAAAATCACTTGTCATAGGTGAAGAAACATTTGGAGTTTAATTTTGCACCGATGCAATCTTACTTTGCATTGGTGTAAAATTATTTCGAAAGTGAAAAGTGATTTTGCATCGGTACAAAGTGATTTCGAAGGTGATTTGAGTGGTTTGCATATGTACAAAAGTGGTTTATTGTTGGTTTCAACAGTGGTAGACCTCACAATGTGTGAGTACTTTTTTTGCATAAAATTGAGATGTATTAAGTGAGGAATACGTTTACAATGATGTGCATCAATTTTTGCATTTCCCAACCCGTGTCCTAGAAGTAAAATGTTTTGCATTGGTGGTCTTGGGGCAATATTTACGTTTAGTAGCTGCATCAAGAAAAGATACGACTGTGAAAACTTGCAACTTCTGATTACAGTAATATAGCTAGTTTGCTTGTAATAAGGAATTTGTTGCATGGGTGATTCCTAATTAAGTTTTTTTCCTATCATCACTACAAAATAAAATTGAGTCAGAATTTAGGGATTATTGATAGTTGCAATATCATTTTTATTACAAGGGTCCTAGTAATCTTGGCCTCGAATTTGCATAATGTTACTACATAATCTTATATTCCTGATCCTAATAGTTTACTTCCACCATATCGATCTCCTTGACATAACATCCCAGGAAAATGGTTCTACAAATCATACACAAGTTTTGAATCCATGCTTTGGTGATGAAATTCAAATAAAAGAACTTTCCAAAATTAAAACCCGTGATTATGACATCTCATTTGCTCACTTGGTAAAGTGATGATTGGTTCTTGTAAGATAAAATCTAATAGGGAAGGCTTGTAATGTTTTCTCGGTGGACACCCGTTGGGATCAAATCTTAAAGAAGACGATAAGATTTTCTTTTCAGATACCTTTCTTCTTTCCTAAGGATGTTCATATCCTTATGGTATAAGAAGGACTCATGGATTCTTTCAAAAACACTCATGGAACATGAAGCAGATCAGGGCAGTTCTCTGTTATTGAGGCAAGGCATGAGCCTCACGATGGTTGAGGCCTAAGTTTTAAATTTTGGGGAGACAATTTATCTGGGAAAAATTGAAATCAAATATTTTCTTCGTTGTCATTAGTGATAAAACAATGTAAGAAAGGACATGCATGTATTGTTTGTAATCCATAATGGGATTTGGAGAAAGCCCTTGATGAATAGTTAATTCAATGTGTGCGAATCTCTGCAGTAAAACAAATGTATATTCTATTCTTCATTCTGGAACTGCTGAAAGTCACAAAGAAAAAGTATCTAAGGTCATGTATACCCTTTTGATTCACTTGGTGGCTCATAGAGAGGAGTAGCCATAAGCTGGTGGAGCAATGATGTGCCAAAGAATGACCTAAGGCAGGCAGGCAGTTCCAGCCCTCATGAAAGTGGGACAAAGAAGGTAGAAGAGTAGGGAACTATCTTAATAGTGGATTAGGATTGTTCTTGGATGATGAAATTGAAGCAATATGACGTGTGGATACCTTGCGGTTGGGACAACATATATAATAAGGGGAAAAATCGTATTACGACATCGAGCTGGGGTGCTGCTTCAACATCTCCTCAACACCTCACTGCCTTAGCACGACATCAAGTAATTGAGGTGCATGACTTACCAGAGGAGCCCGAGGTGAGCACCTCAGGGTGAAGTTTTGTTAAATCTATGGGATAGAATGTATACTCTTTTTTATTGACAGAATGGAGATGGGTGGACTAGAATGTATACCCTTTTCATTGACAAGAATGGAGATGGCTCCTTGTAAATGGTCAGCTAATGTGGCAAGTTCCTTCACAAGGATCAAATTTGATAATGTCTTTGAAATCATTGTCAATGCCACTTGTCAATAGAATGTCTTCAACGAGTGACGATATAGCTGGGTTTGTTATCTTCATAAGACACTTAATGGGATCTTATGTATGCATTTTTGTATAGATGAAAACATCATGGTGCCTAAACCCAGTTTCTAGCTTGCTTGACCTGGACTAATTTTAACTTGTCGAGTAAATTTACCCAATAGAATTTTCTACCTCTGAAATTTTCAATCCATTGTTCTTGAGCTGTGACGAAGAAGTTTTAAAATATAGTGCCTATGTAACTCAAACAAAAAAAGAAATAGTGCCTCATAATGATCCAGGGATTTTTTTTTCACTTGAATAGATAATAATGGCAAGAAAAATAGTCATTGTAAATCGCGTGGTGGAAAAATCACCAATCAAAATAATCAGTCAAAGCTAATCATGAAAAGTTAGGTTGTATCCACAGAGGAAGGAACAAATGCAATAATCTCACAAATATCCCACTAGGCTTGGTCCCCGAAAGAAATATGAGAATCCCCTTCAAATCTGATCTAAAAATGAGAATGGTATTTCAAGAATGCAGGCAGGAGTAAATAATGAAGAGTACGAGGGTAGTTCATGTAAATTCAACCTCATTAAATAGTCAATGTAAATAAAGGCATAGTGTTGTTGACAATGGCATGAATCGTAATTTTTAATTGAACAAAAAACAACGGATTTCTTCCCTTCCCATGCACGCACGCTAGGAGGCCTTGTTGGAGGAGCCGCCACTGGTGCAAGTTGGCTAGAGCGAGGGGATGCTGATGGAGGTGATGGTGCTGACGGAGGTGGCCGGAGCTAGTCGGTTGGAGAGGTCACCGGCAGTGGGTGTTTGCATGCTCGCGCGTAGGTCGTAGGAGGAGCGTCAAAGGGCATGGATGGATACGTGGTGTCAAGGTGAGGCTGATGACGTCGACGGAGTAGAGAACGGTGGCCGGTCGAGGTTGCTACACAGTGATAGGTTGTTCTTCAGGTGCAGGTCGTGGAAGAGCTCCCTACTGCAAGGTTGGTCAAGGAGGAGCATTGAGGTTGGTTGACACGGTGGAGTGGGCGAACGCGGTGAAGGTCGCAGTGGTGGTCGGTCACGGTCGCGAGGGTGAGGGAGCTTCACGTGGAGATCGTGTGGAGCGATGGTAGTTGCGCGGTGGTGTGTGTGAGCTGGTGCTCGCAGTTGTGAGAGAGAGGATGGCATGGTTGCTGTGGTGTCGATGATGTCACCGCCGACCATAGTGGTGGTATGCGGTGTCGATGGGAGTCTCGTGGTCAAAGAAGTCAAGGTGCAGTTGAAGGAGATGAAGGTCGAGGATGGAGGCTAATGGTGGCAAGAAGTCGCGGTCACGATGAGGGTACTGGAGCTACTGCTACAAAGGGCACAGTCGTGATGAGGGAGACAGCCTCGTGGCAGGAAGAAGATGAAGAGGGTCGGGGGGGGGGGAGGTCTACTGGCCTGGACGTCTAGCAACCCTCCAAGACGGCTTATTTATCCCCCCCATGTCCTGTTTTGTTTATGAGAGAGCGAGAGAAAGAGGGAGAGTTGCAGGTGGTCTCCAATGTTGTAAAAATCGGTCTACTTTGCCGAGTAATCCTATGCGGTGCTCTACCGACTAAATAAGCCATAGTCAAGCCTATAGTCGGCAACACCGACTACTCGGCCGAGTAGTCAGTGTAGTCGGCCCAGTAGTAGGCTGATTTTTGCATAGAGGGAAAAATATGTATGTAGGTATATTATTTCTTTTAGGTTAAATAAAACCCTACTCGACTCCCCTCCGCTGACCACTCCCCTAAAATCATTTATTTTCACCCGAGATTCCTCTTCGACCAAGCAAAAACCCTCCATCGTCGAATGTATTTGATTCAAGCATGTATTAATTCTTGGTTTATGTTGCTTTGTCGTTGGTAATGTATTCGAAATGGTTTATACCTTGATTTAAATATTAAATTCGTAATGAATTTGATATTGTTTGTACTTTGTAGCTTATTTTATAACCTTGAACTTAGATATGTTTACTTTTATGTATATTTTACTTCTTTATATATATATATATATATATATATATATATATATATATATATATATATAATGCTCGATCGAGTACTTCCCGACTACTCCCTCGCATATTGTATACTCCATAGTCGGTGGCCTGATCGATTAAATACCGACTACCGACTTTTACAACACTAGCGGTCTCACTCTTGTTATGGGTGTATGTGCGTACGAGAGGGAGATTGCAGAGGTGGAAAAAATAGTCGACCCCTTTTTTGATTTGTTTCCTTCTTTCTTTTCTCTTCAGCAATGTGTGTTAGTGTGGAGATTTAAAATGGTAAGTGGTGGATATGGTTGATTTAAGGGAATGAAATTTCGGGGAAGGAATATGCTGGGATTTCTTTCTCTCTTTCCTTTCATGCATCAACCACCACTTTTTTAATGGCATTTGCCAAAAATCAAGAGCCAACAAAGGTAAGCCTACTTGCTTCTTTTTGCTAATATGCTTGGAAAAATCAAATGACATGATGACATTCCCAATTGGCCCTTCAATCAATACCTATAAGAAAAACATATGTATACGTAAATAATATGTCAATAGATGAGTATTCATTAATTAATAACATGTATACCTATAGCGTGAAAAATGCGGGAACATCCAAAGCACAAGCTTAATTGATTTCTCAGTGAAATGCATGTTTTAAATTGAATTTTTAATGCAATAATAATGCACTTAGGCACTAAGGTAGTTCACTAAAGTTGACCTATCAAATACTCTCATGCTTAAGTTTTGCTAGTTTCGAGCAAAATCATATGGGGTAGATAAGGTGTCTAGGCTAGATTTTATTGTCAGCATGCCTTATCATGCTGCACCTTTAGAGACTAGATTGAAATACCAACTTTAGGCCTAAAGGTACTTAAGTACTAGCCAAGATATGGACTTAACCAGCCTTAGTCTTGGGTCTGCAACAAAGATTTCTAAGGCCACAGAATTTACCCAGAGCTTTGTTGACCCCAGCGGTTAAAGCACCTGTGCATTTGTGCAACAAGGTCCAGGTTCAACTTGCCAGTGTATTTTCGAGAAGATAGGGATTCTTGAGATTCTTCTTTTTTTTTGTGATTTCTCTAAACCCAACATCGAATTGGCCCTGAACACGGACTGTGTCAGATTCCTTGTTCCCATCATAAATCCTCGAAGGATCCCTTGTAATCGATGTTTCGGGATAGCACACCTATGACAACTCCTAGAACCCTGACAATCGACACTTCGTGATAGTGTCGCCCATGGGATTCTGTAGCTAAATCCAGATCCTGGCAATTGACATTTTGGGATAATGCTGCTCATGACACTTGAACCAGCATAAGGCACTTACATGCCCTGGTAGGATATTTGAATATCCTGGGAGACAAGTGCCAAGGAGACGATATGTTATAATGCATCTTCAAGGGGAGTATTTACTCCTCTCCACAGCAGGAACAAAACATTTTTAGTATTATTCTTTGTTAAGCTCACTGAACCAGACCGGTGTGATTTTTAGATGCCTAGGTTACCAAGTCCACCAAACCAAAGGGCAGACAATGAGATCGAATAATCCTTAAGTCTTAGACTTAATATATCAGCTTTGCAACTCAATCTCTTGAGGAATAGTCCAGATCTTAACAAATATTTGAATGTTTAAGCCAAAATAGGTCCAAGATTTTTAAAGTCGGTATCCCTCACTTATCTCCTACTCTTTAGCACTTCAGGACTTAATTCATCATCCGATCTAGCCTAGGTATGCTCCATACTCAATTGCTGGGACTAACATAATTTTTACTTTCCTTTCTGCATTTTCCTATTCCTTTTTCTTCCTCAATATTCTTGCACTTTAGCTCACACAGATGTCATCTCCTCTCTCTCTCTCACTCTCTTTTATGCAACTTCGAAAGCCTTAACTACATGCATGCAAAATATGTATAAATACTATGTACAGCCTCAGGTTATACCCTCCCATGCCCAGATTTGTCAATGTCCTCATTGGAAAGCAAAAGCAAGGAAAAATATTACCTGACGTAGAGAGTGTTTGGAGCTAAGGCTCCTCCAACCTGTAGGTGTCCAAAACTTAGCTATCAGTAAGAGTAATATATGGTTTTAATCGTTGGCCATTTACCCTGAAAGTATCACCAGATGAGCGATTTTGGATCTCAACTGCACCACGCAGGAACACTTGTGTGACAGTGTACGACCCATCCCAACGGGACTAAAGTTTCCCAGGGAATATCTTGAGTTTGAAATTGAACAGTTAGACTTGTTGGTTGAGCTCAAAGGTTTTGCGGATGATGTGTTTATTGTGAAATATCTTGGTGCACTCTTTGTAAGTTTGAGCAGTCTCATAAGCCTCATTTCTCAACTCTTCAAGTTCAGTCAATTCTACCAAGTGTGCTTTACCTGCTTTCTCAAGATCTATGTTGACATGCTTGATAGCCCAATAAGCCTTATGTTTAATCTCAACAGGTAGATGGCAGGCTTTGCCATACACTATACGAAAAGAAGACATACCTAAGGGGGGTCTTATAAGCAGTTTTGTCAAGGTTCGAAATGCCAATTTCGACATCGTGTTGATGAAATCCTAAATGTGCATTTCGTGGTTATGTCGAGGGCACGTCGTGGAAATGCCCGTTTTTCAATGGCCATGCCAATGGGCATGTCGAGGACATCCCGTGGAAATGTCGAGGGCACATTGACAACATAGTGACAAAAAATCACAATTTCAAAATATTAATTGTGTAGCATACAATTTCAAGATAAAAGGTGTTTCAACTACTACAAAAGGGAAAATCACGTGTGTGTGTGTTTGGTTTGGAACACACCAAACCCTTTTCGATACACCTATGCCTCTCGCCCATTTTTCCAAACCAAACCCAGAACTTCCACCCATTTCGAGACAGCCCAGAACTCCCCTCGCGCCCATTTCGAAACAACCCAGAACTCCTGCAGTAGTAGGCCTCTTGCACGGCTTTCCCGCTCAGCCGGCTTTCGAAATTCGCTATCATGCCGACGATATGAGCGGTATATTGCCGGCATCCCTGCATTTCGGTACCTTATACGTGTCAGCAAGCTCGCCTTCAAAAAATGGCGTTATTGACGGCATGCCGCCAGCATGTCGTTGGCATTTAAATCGCTGAGTTCTGTAAGCCTATGGTGTGTCATTTAATTTCTTCGACTAATCTTTTCTATTGGTCTTACAGTTTTCTCAAGAATTCTTTTGATCTCCCTATTGGACACCTCGACTTGTCCACTCGTCTGCGGATGATATGGGGTTGCTACCTTTTGGGTGACACTAAGACTTTTGAGTAGACGGGTGAAGTGAGCATTCCTAAAATGAGATACCTCATCACTAATGATTGTCCTCGGGCAATCAAATCGGGTAATGATATTGGCCTTAACAAAACTTAGGACCATTGAGTGATCGTTGGTCCTAGTCGGAATGGCCTCTATCCATTTTGACACATAATCAACTGCCACGAGGACATATTCATAGCCGTGGGGTGATATCCATGAGGAGTTCATGAAATCTATGCATCAGATGTCGAATATCTCGATAGGAAGAATAGGCTGCTAGGACATCTCATCCTTTCTTCTGATCGTTCCAACCTGTTGACAATGAAGGCATGCTCCCACATAAGTTGGAGTATCTTTGAATAGTGAGGGCCACCAGAAATCAGATTGGAGAACCTTATAAGCAGCCTTGTTAGTACTAAAGTGTCCTCTACAGTGCAGTGTGTGATAGAAATTCAAAACACTCGGTTGCTCATCCTCTGGAACACACCTACGGAAGACATGATCACGGCTTATTCTAAAGAGCTTGGGATCCTCTTAGTGATAATACTTCGTGTTAGCGAGAAATCTCTCGCTGCTACTTATTCCACGTACTGGTGGTCTTGCAAGTGACCAAGTAGTTGATGAGATCAGCATACCAAGAGGTCGTTGGGTGTACCACCATCATAGTTTCGTTAGGAAAGGTGTCATAAATGTCTCCTGACGGGATTGAAGCCTCAACTGGATCCTAGATAGATGATCTGCTATGACATTTTCGACCCCTTTCTTGTCACGGATGTCAAGGTCGAACTCCTCTAGTAACAAAATCCATCCAATAAGCCTAGGCTTGGTGTCTTTCTTAGCCAGCAAATGCTTCAAGGCAGAATGATTAGTATGTATCACAACCTTAAATCTCAGAAGATAGGCTTAAACTTCTCCAGAGAAAAAACTACTGCAAGAAGTTATTTTTCTGTCATAGTGTAGTTTTGCTTTGGATTAGTAAGGGTCTTGCTAGCATAATAAAGCACATAAGGCTTTTTATCAACCCTCTAACTAAGAACCATTCCCACGGCAAAATTTGAGGCATTGTACATCAACTCAAATGGGAGAGTCCAATCAGATGCTTGTAGGATAGGTACGGTTATGAGGGCCTCTTTCAAGGCGTAGAAGGCCTCGGCACACTTTGTATAAAAAACTAAGGTAGTGTCCTCCAATAAGTCACAAAATAGTTTAGAAATCTTTGCTAAAGTCTTTAATGAAGCGCCTGTAAAAGCCAGCATGGCCCAGGAATGATCGTATTTGCTTGACATTGGTGGGCGGTGGAAGCTTTGAAATTGACTCAACCTTGGCTTTATCCACTTCTAACTCTCGCTTAGACACTACATGCCCAAGAACAATTCCCTACTGAACCATGAAATAGCTTTTCTCCTAGCTGAGCACCAATCCTGTCTCTTTGCAGCGGGTGGGAACTTTTTCCAAGTGCGAGAGACAGTGGTCAAACGATAAGCCGTAGATGAAGTCATCCATGAAAACCTTTATGAACTCATCAATCATGTTAGAAAAAATGGACATCATACACCACTGAAATGTTCCTGGAGCATTACATAGTCCAAATGGCATCCGATGGAAGGCAAATGTGTCATAAGGACTCATGAAAGTAGTACAGGCTTGATCGTATGGAAAAATGGCAATTTGATTGTACCTAGAATATCAATCGAGAAAATAGAAATATTTATTCCCTGTCAATTTATCTAATATCTAATCAATAAATGACAAAGGAAAGTGATCTTTTTGGGTTGCAGTGTTAAGGCAGCGGTAGTGTATGCAAACCCTCCAGCCAGTTGTGGGTCTGGTGGCGACTTTCTCCCCATTTTCATTTCTCAACAGTGAATCCTGCCTTTTTAGGTACCACGTGAATAGGACTGACCCATTTACTATAAAAAATGGGATGAATTATCCCAGCATCCAACAATTTTAAGATTTCCTTCTTCATTACTTCTCGCATGTTGGAGTTTAACTGTCTCTGCATATCTCGGAAGGGTTTCATGGAGTCATTTATGTAAATGTGATGCATGCAGAGAGTTGAGTCAACCCCTTTGATGTTAGCTATAGTTCAGGCAATGGCTTCCTTGCACTGTTTTAGGCATTCAATTAATGCTCCCTCCTGCGTCTCAGATAGCGCAATCGAGATGATGACGGGGAGCATATCATTGGGTCCAAGGAAAACGTATTTGAGGGACTCTGGGAGCGGTTTAAGCTACAAGTTGAGAGCTTTCTAAATCGAGGGAATTAGGTTCGATGTCCCCACCTCCAAAGCGGATCTACCTTGATTGTCCAGGTAGGGAGAGGGACTTGGCCTTGACACCTAGCAGTTCTTCTAATTTTGGGATATCTTCCTCTCCTTTAAGAATCGGGGTGGTCTTTAGAAATGATCATTTGGAGGGTATCATCACACAAAAGAGCGGGTGTCGTCTCCTCTACAATCTCATCAATCACCTCATTTTGGGAATAATCTTCCAATCCGGGTTGTTTACAAGCATCAAATACATTTAGTTGGATTTTCCGATTCTTGAACCTTATCTTGAGCGCCTCTGATTTGCAATTGATGGAGGCATTGGTAGTGGCCAAAAAGGGACACCCTAATATAATCGAAGGTCTGGTGGGCATGTTGGATGAGTCAGTGTCCAATATTAGAAAATCAATGAAAAAGAAGTCAACTCTCACCAGGACATCTTTTAACAGCTCGCATAGTGTCTTGAGTGATCTATCAACTACTTGGAGGATAACGGGATTAGGTTTCAATTCAGCTTCTCATAATAGCTCATAGATCGAGCTCAGCAATATATTAACCCTCACATCCAGATCAAGGAGAGCCTCATCAATGTGTTGGTCTCCAATGACCACAGAAATATATGGGGCTCCTGGGTCTTTCATTTTGGGGGGTGTACCTTGTTGTAGGGTCGAGCTGACTAGGTCAGACAGGACGACCTTAGCCTGGACCTGTTTCCGTGACTTTCTCTTCTGCGTGCACAGGTCCTTTAGAAATCTAGCATAGGATGGAATATGTTTGATAGCATCCAACAGTGGTAAGTTGATATGAACTTGCTTGAATGTCTCCACAATCTCATCCACCCTATCTTTGGCTCCAGATGAACCAGTAGAAGTTGTCTTAGGGGCAAATAAGCGCTCAGGAAAGGGCACTCTTGGCCTTTGGGTGGAGGGGTTGTCATGGCGGAACAGAGGTGGAATGGTGACAACATCCTTCGGATGGGTGATTTCAAGCGAGGGGTTGAGTGGCTCTTCGTCGGTAGACGTGCAAGTTGGTAGGAGGGGTGACCGTAGGAGTGATTTCATATTTGGAAATTTCTTTTCTACTCCTTAGAATGGTGACAACCTTAGTATACTCCCTTATAAAGGATCCTTTACCCCTAGGATTCTCCTCGGATGAACTAGGCAATTTCTTAGGATCACGTTGCCTAACAACCTCAACAAGGTGGCCAATTTGAGATTGCATTTCTTGGATTGCCTTATTCTGAGATTGAATAATCACACTCTGGCTTTCTTGCAAGGCCTTCATTATATCTTTAAGGTATCCATCTTATAATTGTTGGGCTAAAGAAGACGTTGGAATTGTTGTTCCTGAAAGGGTTGGGTGGGTTGGGCTCTTGAGTTCCCCGAGTTGGAAGCATTACCTTGCTTCCATGAGAAATTGGGATGATTTTTCCATCCAGGATTGTAGGTGTTTCCAAAAGGGTTGTTCTTGGGAGGTGGACGAAACTTTTGGGCGGCATTTAGGTCTGCCTGAATTAATTCAGGGAATTAGTTAGCCAATTGACACTCAACAGTGGTGTGAAGAGTGCTTTGGCAAATGGAGCATTCAGAAATAGCCTGGACTTGGGAAGCTGATTGCAAAAATGTGTTGGGATTTAACACGAGTCTTTCAAAATTCTAGTTTAACAATTTGATTTGGAAGGTCAAATTTTGAGTAGCCCCGGCTTCACTAGCTTCCGCTTTCTTTTGGAGGGTGGATAGTTTTCTATTCTGATAAGCTGAGGTCAAGTGGATAGAATTCACTCAGTGACTCAAGTAAGGTCCAGGCCTCATCCTCCGTTTTGGTAAGAAAGGTTCCAGCACAAGCAGTATCCACTGTTTGCCTATGCCTATCAGATAATCCAGTATATAGAACCTCTCTACCAATTGTTATTTTGACACTTGATGATGGGGGCATAACCGAATCAGGTCATTGAAGCGCTCCTAAGTCTCGTAGAATTGCTTCCCATCTAACTGAGTAAAACCCATGATTTCCCTCCTGAAGTGGTTAGTTTTGCTCATCGGGAAGTTTTCTTCAAGAATTCTCCCTTAAGGGCATTCTAATCATTCACCCTTGCATTTAAGGTGTGATGCTAATGTTTTGCTTTGTCTTTAAGGGAGAAAGGAAAGAGGGTTCTCATCGGAGCTTCATCAGTAAAGTTGTGAAGTTTCACCGTAGAACAGATCTCAGTGAATTCCTCTAAATGCAGGTAGTGGTCCTCCCTAGTAGTACCATAAAAGGAGGGCAACAAGGATATGGTTCTGCTCTTGATCTCATATGGATTATCATCTATTGGTCTGCTCAGTGCTTGAGCAGGTTGGTTGGTCGGAATGAAGTAGTCTCTCAGAGTTCTTTGTTGATTTGCTCCTTGATCAGCCATCTCTTCTCTCCTCTCTTTGGTGTGCTCTCTTAAGGATTCTCTCGGGCTCAGGATTAAATACTAAACTACCCTCAAGAGAGCATCTACCAAACATGCAATATCTACCAAACGCAATTCAAGTTCTTACCAATTGAGTAGTTGCAGCCCCCAAGCCAACTTCACAGATCAGTCGAATAGGGTCAAGGCGATGTCCCTCCATTCCCACATAAGTGGTATAAGAGGAAAGGAGCTACTTTAGATCTTGACTAATTCTATTTTGACGAAGGCTGAGGTCAAATTGGTTGATATTGGTGGCCAAACTAGTTATTTAATATAGTTACGTGACCTAAGCCAACTTTCGAGTGCCCTAAGACCTACACCTTACTTTAATGATATTCTCAAGTGGTCCTAGTGAGAAGTTACTCTAAGGATGGAATTAAGGGATGCAAGTAGGGCGAAACCTTCCTTTGAGGCGATGCGAATGCGGTGTCTCTTAACTACCTTTTTGTTCTTTTAAGGCGTGTCCCCAAAACACTTAGTCACAGGATGATACCACCACTAGAAAGTGAAATAAGAGGGTTTGCATCGATAAAGAGATCAGTACCTATAGCTTTAAGAGATCGAGACCTCGTGCGGTGCCTATAGTGCGTGCTCCGTGCCAGAAGTGTGCATCACACCACAAATCAGTTTGTTTTGTTGTAAAGAGTTGCACGCAAGTCCCTTTGATAAGATCAAATGTGATTTTGATTTAAAGGCCGAATCTGATTAGTAGTCCCAATTTCAATTAGGCGACCACTGAAGTAGATAAATTCAATCAGTTTAGTGGTCTTGAAATTTAGTTCAAATGCGATGCGTGAACAAGAGCCGGATGCAACAATAGAAAAGTATACCTGACTTCTGCAATCTCTGCGCAGATCATGGATGTAATGCAAAGAAAGAGATCTAATATGTTGCTCAGTCACCCCTAAATGAGCGCACCTAAGGATATGCAATTCCTAAGCAGACAGCTTAATACCTTTTTTTTTTTAGAAGCAAGCAAGCAAAAACTTAACCATTTACACCATAGAGAAATAGCCCTCACTAAAGAAAGTGGGGACAGACCCTCAAAAATCAACCCCGATGCTACAAAGGCGAGAAAATTGAAATGTAGTCAAATCAGCAATGAAGGAGAATCCCAATGAAAGCGGGATTCGGGTCTCCTCTTCGTGTCCTCTGTGTGTGTGGGCGTCGCTCAAGGTCGATGTCGTGGCTTAGTTGCGCCTGTCGTCTCATCTTGTCAGATTCCTTGCACAGAAAAATAGAAAATAGTCAGATCAATGTGCACCTCAGAATGAATAAGAAGTATAATCGCGTAAATCTATTGCATCTGTTGCCTCCCCGGCAACGACGTCATTTGATTTGGAGATTTTTTCGGTTGAATGGATAATAATGGTAAGAACAATATTATGTCATTGCAAGTCGCATAGTGGAAAAATCACCGATCAAAATAATTAGTTAAAACTAACCACGAAAATTTAGGTTATATCCACAGGGAGGAACAAATGCAATAATCTCACGAATATCTCACTACACTTGGTCCCTGAAAGAAATATGAGAATCCCCTTCTACTTGCATTCTTGGAATACCATTTTGGTTTTATTCGAAGTAAATAACGAATAGTATAGGGTAGTTCATACAAATTCAACCTCATAAAATAGTCAATGTAAATAAATGCATAGTGTTGTTGGCAATGGCATGAATCGTAATTTTTAATTGAACCCAAAACATCGATTTCTTTCCCTTCTCATGCATGCACGCTAGGAGGCCTCGTTGGAAGAGCCGCCGCTGGTGTAGGTCGGCTAGAGTGAGAGGATGCCGACAGAGGTGACGGCGTCGACGAAAGTGGCTAGAGTTGGTCAGTCGGAGAGGTCACCGGCGGTGGATGTTTGCACGCTCGTGCGTGGGTAGTGGGAGTGTCTGAGGGCGTGGATTGACATGTGGTGTCGAGGTGAGGCTAATGATGTCGACGGAGCGGAGAACGGTTGCCGATTAGGGCTGTTGCGTAGTGGAGAAAGCTGCACAGTGATGGGTTCTTCTTCGGGTGTAGGTTGTGGAAGAGCTCCCTACTGCAAGGTCGATCGAGGAGTGTCGAGGCCGGTTGGCATGGTGGAGTGGGTGGACGCGATGAAAGTTGTAGTGATGGTCGGTTGTGAGGGCAAGGGGCCATGGTGGTGGTATGCAGTGTCGATGAGAGTCTCACGGTTGAAGGAGATGAAGGTCAAGGATGGAGGCTCACGGTGGTGGGAAGTCGCGGTCGTGGTGAGGGCATTGGAGTTGCTGCCTCAGAGGGTGCAGTCGTGATGAAGGAAACAAGCTCACGGCAAGAAGAAGATGAAGAGGGTTGGGGGGGGGGGGGGGGGGGGGGGGGGCGGTGTGGTCTGCCGGCCTGGATGTTTGGCAGCCCTCCCAGACGGCTTATCTATCCCCCCCTCAGTCATGTTTTGTTTGCGAGAGAGCAAGAGAGAGTTGAAGGCAATCTCGCTCTTTTTATGGGTGTATGTGCGTACAAGAGGGAGATTTCAGAGGAGTAAAAATAGCTGGCCCCTTTTTTTTATTTCTTTCCCTTTTTTTTTCCTCTTTTTTACTGTGTGTGTGTTAACGTGGAGATTTAAAATGGTAAGTGGTGGATTTGGGTGATTTGAGGGAAAAAAATTTCGGGGAAGGAATATGTTAGGATTTCTCTCTCTTTCCTTTGATGATCGGCCACCACTTTCCTTTTTAATGACATTTGCCAAAAATCAAGAGCCAACAATGGTAAGTCCACTTGCTCAATTGGTCCTTCAATCAATTCATGCAAGGAAAAATTATGTATATGTAAATAATATGTTAATAAACGAGTATTCATTAATTTTAATAAAACGTATGCCTACAACGTGAAGCATGTAGGACCATGCTTAATTGATTTCTCACTGAAATGCATACTTTAAATTGAATTCTTAATTCAACAATAATGCACTTAGGTATTAAGTTATTCCACTAAAGTGAATCTATTACATAACAGATGTGATCCTTACAGATTTTCAGGAAAACAACCTACAGTTGTTCTGAGTATACTTGAAAATGTGTGAGACTCGTCAACTTGTTTGTGACTGAGCGTTCTACCAGCCACAGCCTTAGCAAGTTGGTCATTTTATCATTACTGCTGCTTCCTTGTTCTGTATCTGAGATTGCATGAGTGCTCTGCCTTTTCATCTTGTTTATTATCTGACCGTGATACCCTGGGCCATGTTTATAAAAAAAATGAAATAGCCTTGCTCCATCATTTTTAACAAAAATTGGTCACTTTGACATGCTTAGACAAATGGTTGTGTAAAGGTTGTCTTGTACATATTTTCCTATATCTTTGTACTTGAGAATTCTCTGCCACTAATTTATTATTCCTCTTTTAACAGGTAGTGGTAAGACCTATACGATGCAACCTTTGCCACTACGAGCAGCTGAGGACATTGTTAGGTTACTACACAGTCCTACATACCGCAATCAGAGACTCAAACTCTGGCTTAGTTATTTTGAGATCTACGGTGGAAAGCTTTTTGATCTGTTATGTGATAGAAGGTAACATTCTCCTTTCCTTATGTATTTTTTTTGGATTTCCTTTCCCTGAGGATTTAATACTTACATTTTAAGGTAATAGTTTATATCCATATTCTTGGGTGAAATATAGAAAATTAAGCCTGATTTCTCATCTTCTTGGATTTCATGCTTTAGTTTCATATTTTTCTTGTATTATGTTGTTTCACTTTTTTGTTGTTTGTGTGTATGTATGCAATAATTTAAAAGGCAAATGGATGAACATGGCAAGGCAATATGACAATATGTACATGGAGATGTATGGATATTACTGTTAAAGAGAACCTTTGAAAAAATTATCATTTAATAGAGATACTTTCGATGTCACCACTCAAAGTAAGGACATGATTTTTTTACCAACAAAATCCTGTTTTAACTCTAGTAATAATAGCATGAGAATTATTTTCAACTCTAGTGGTTGCTACCAAGAACTTTAGGTGCCTCATTGGAGGTTATTGCATGTTACAGTCACTAAGCTTTCACTTGTTAGTAATCTAGTTAATGGATAGGCCAACCAAAGTCTATTGATTGTTGTCATGATGATCCTGAAGTAATTGAAGTATTCTCTTGGAAAGTGGTTGTTCATGAATGACATATCTTTTGATGTTGTTGCCTATCCTAGTACTAGCCATGTAGGGTTTGCTGCTAACAAAAAGTTCTATCAGATTCCATATTTTTATTGGTGCAAATCTTGTGTTATAGAGGAACAATAAACATAATGTGATATCATTTCTCTGACATTGAATCTGAATACAAAGCCCAGGCCTAGACAACCATAGAATTGACATTGATTAGTTCATGACTACAATGTGCAATAAGAAAGCTGCTATGTTCAATGCAAATATTCAATGGGTTTTAAATGTCATATCAACGGGTTAAAAAGGAGATATGTTGGGAATATATCGGGGATATATCGTTGATATTGATGAATATTGCAGAAATTTTTCACAAAGGTCCAAAATGGTCCAAAATGTTACAAATTTGATGAAAATTAACATCTTAATAATTACTACATGTACAAAGAAATGTCTAGATGATCAAAATCATAAATTTTGATTAAAAACATAATAGAAATGCGCTACTGGCATATTGATAGTCATATTATAGCATTGAAAAGAAAATGCATATAACATGATAATAACTAAAGATGTTCATAATAATACTCACCAGAAGAAATGAAATGTAAGTAGTACCAGTGGACCACATCAAGCAATGCCACCAAATTAATATCATGTTGAGTTTCGACTTAGCTCGATACCTCTCCTATTTTCTTCCTCTATTTGTAATAGTCTAACATACTTATGTAGGATTCTTACGTCATGAAGTTGTATCAAGTATTGTATTCATCAGTGTATCATTAGTAGTCTTCATCATTACAGTATAGAAGTATTCCAAGACGTAGATATTGTTAGAGGTCAATTCGTAGTGATTTAGGCTACAAATCATCACAAAATTGGAGATTAATTAGGGCTCTTACCTAAATAATGTGTAGACTACATCAATTTATGCAATAATCGAGTGTAGCACAAGATTTAATAACGGTAATCGAGGTTAAATTGAGGTGATTTAGGCCTAATGATAAAAAAAATGACAAGATTAAGGCGATTATCTTGTTGAGAGATGAATAAGGACTCCACATTACCTAATAATCGAAGCGAATGGACTAATGAAGTCTCGTAGCAGGTAGCAGTAGAGAACGGGGGAGAGGAGAGAGAAAGTAAAGAAAGAGGAGACTAGAGAGCAGCTACAGAGGTATTGCCCAATATTGTCAGATATCGGTGATATTTGGAAAAAATTACATGCATGTACTTCAGTTTTAACGATATATTGATGACACATGTTGACATGGGTGATTTTTTCTAACATCATGGGAAAAAAGCATTCTAACAATGTCAACACGGGTATTATTGAAGATATTGACATATTGGTGATATGTCGCAACATCTCTTTCCCTGAAATTCTCATGTTTCATGAATAGATTAAATATTGATGTTGATTACTACTTTATCAGGGACATGATAAGATGGCATATTAGTGATAAATCAATTGGCCCTACCCACCCCACCCTTTCCCCTTCATTAAGCCCCATTGCCTTCACTGTTGGACAAATAGGTTCCTGATGCTTCCCACCACCCTAGTCCAAGGAGAAGAATGAGAGGCCATCACGTGGAGATCGTCGAACGCTTAATGCAAGTGCTTGTAATGACACGAATGAAGGTTAGAGATTAATTGTGCATCATTGGCAAGCTTGGGGAAGACTAAGAACAAAGGCTTGTTTCCATTGTCTTTATGCTGGCCATTTTGCTAAAAGTTGTAAGGGAGATATTGTGTTGCCACTGTCACAGTGTAGGCCATCATGCAATAGTTTGCCCTATTGTTGTTCGGGGGGGTGGGGCGCTCCTATCCTTTTAGACATGTTTCCATGTCCAACAACTGCGTGCTTTGGGTGGCACTCATTGGTTGGGGAGCTTCTTGTGTTGCTACAGTGAAGGTCGTTTACTTTGGTGTGAATGGAAGAAGGTTCAAGGTGGCGAGAGGTCTAGAGCATCTAAGCTTGGTTGTTGAATAGTGACTTATTTCACCCCTGAGCGGAATAATCTAGCACACCCATTACATAGGATTTGTAGGGTTCTTTGAGGATACTTTGCCAAGTGTTTGTCTCCATTGGGTAATGCTTCACCATAGGAGAGAGCTAATCGCCAAAGCCCCTTGGTGATGCCAGCAATTGCTAGACATAGCCAAGGTAATCTTGGAATCATTTGTGAAAGCACTATAATGGCATTGGAGATGATCAACTGAGCTCAAAGGGCAATACTTAGAGGGAAAGAGTGAAATCCCCCTGCCTTCTTCGGTTACCTTGGTAGTGGAAGTGTCACACTCGACCTCCCCATCTTTCCATTGGGGGTCCATAACAATTGGACCATCAACACATGGTGAGCCTTTTGCATTCCCTCGGTTCTAATTGCTAGATCTCTAAAGACTTGAATTCGGAACCATGAACACCCCAATTGTTAGATTTATTGGTCATGGGATCGTGTCATTGGGTTTGGTTCCTCCCAACACCCTTCGTTCCTCGTCGTTGGTGAAGTGAGAGCTAAACCATAAACCTGGACCATTCTGTGGCGCTCCCCTTTACTGTTGTTAGCCTAAGCAAAAGACTACCTCCTTGGCGATGCAATTGGGGATGCAGGAGCCTACCTCTGCGGCAATGTAGCTTGACTCCTCTTATGTAGCCTTGTGACCAGTGGTGTGTGGGCCTCTTCCCATGCTGTGGATGCACTTGAGCCTCCTAAGGTGGAGGCACTTTTGGATCCTCAAGTGGCATTGCAACTACAGGTATGCATGTCTCCAAGGGAGGCAGCCATGTGCAATTGCAATAGACTGGAGAGTGCCTGATGTAGTTGGACTTTTGTATAGTAATACTTGTAATATTTTAGGTATTTTAGAATAATGTACTAGGTATTCGAGTCTAGACTGTGGACTCGTGTGCAAATAGTCCCAAGAGATGATTCTAATTCCTTCATTAGGGAAATAGGAGTAGCTCTAGTAGAGAAATCGGAATCTAACTGCCTCCTAGGATGTAGTTGGGTGGATGGTGCGTCATGATGATGCAACCCAATTTACAAATAGTTTAAGTGTGTTTTTTGCAAATTTTTCCTTTATTTTATTTTATTTTATGTATTTCCAACCAAGGGATGCCTTGGTTGAAGGTTATAATCTTAAGGGTCATGCCTTTTGAGTTTTTTGGTTGTAACCCCTTTATAAAAGGATAACGGTTGAACTCGAAAAAAGAAAAAAATTGGAATTGGAAACCGTTAAGATTTATACTCTCATTTTTATTTCTTTTCTCACCTCTCCTCATCTCTCTCCTCGACAGGTGGTACCCCACATCTCCTTTCTTTACTTTTCTCCTACCACCATCACATCTTTACTGCTCCTCCATTCTCACCTCCTCCAATTTTAGATTTCAAAAATCAATGAAATTTTTTAAATCAAATTTTGGAAATTAGATTATATTTATTTTTAAAGATCTAGTCCTCGAGGCCCATCTTATTTTTTATTTATTATTTTTATTAAGTTAATTGGACTACATCAAGTGGTATCAGAGCATGGGATTGGGTTATTCCTACAATCCAACGGTCCATAAAGGTAGAAATAGTCCTTGATGTAAGATGATCAAAGAAGCATAAGGGATCCGACAAGAACTTTTGAAGATGCAAGCAACTTTAAAGTTAGTGCAAGAAGAGATCAAAGCTTGCGAGAAAAGAGATCTCTACCTAACATGGTAGCACTCCAAAATCAAATAGAAGGTGAGGGTAGCGATGAGCCATTCGAATCCAAGGAAGCTTCAAGTTTGGACATGAAGTGATCAAAGAAATCATTTTTGTTGATTCCCTACCGGCATCCAATCCATTCAAGGGGAAGTCCATGATGCTTCCGACATTTGAAGAATTCGTCATTCAAGAAGGTTTATCGATTATGTCCAATGCATTTATGATACTCCTGAACTTGAAGAGCATGTGTAGCTTAGGTCTAATCGAGAGGTTGATCCCAATGTGGTATGGATGTTGGGTTTTTCTTTTCCACAACCAATCTCTGCCCATGGTATGATGGTCCTAAAGTTGGATGGGCATTTGGTATGCCTCCACAGCCTGTGGTCCAAATGTCTAATAATCTTGGTATTAATTATGAGGAGGAAGTCATAAATTTATTTGAAGAATTGGAATGTCATCTTGCCCTTCTCTAAGACAACAAATCATTAATTCAATCTCAAAGGCACACTCACAACATGAAGTCTAAGTTACTGTTGCAATTACGACCTGCATAGCCACCACCTTCCCTATATTATGTGGCAAACTCACAAGAGAGTTTTTTTTTCTCAAAGAGGGGGAGTTCTACTGATGCATCCTAGTTTATGAATAGTAAAGTGTGTTTTTGCAAATTGCAAAATTTTCCTTTTTATTTTATTTTGTGTATTTCCAACCAATGGATGCCTTGGTCAAGGGTATTAATTCCAAGAGTCATGTCTTATGAGTTTTTTTGCTTGTAACATCTTTATAAAAAGGGAAGGTTGTACCCCAAAAAAGCAAAAAAAATAGAACTGGAATTGTAAACCATTCAGTTTTATACTTTCCCATTTTCACTTATATTCTCACTTCTCTCCTCCTATCTCCTAATCTTTTTTTTTCCTTGACAGGATGTATCCCTTGTCTCTTTTCTCAACTTTTCTCACACCATCATCACATCTTTCCCTCTCCTCTTTTCTCACCTCAAATTTTAGATTCCAAAAATCAATCAAATTTAAGAAATCAAGCCATATTTACTTTTAGAGATCCAGTCCTCAAAGCCCAACTTATTTTATTTTATTTATTAAGCAAATCAGACTACATGACATGAGGTGCTGCACAATGGAATATATGAGGCCAACGAGGGTTTCCTTGCCTAGAGGTGAAGAGGTGGAGTGTGGTGGTCGTGGTTAAGTTGGTGTGAGGGTCGTAGTGAAGATGTATGGTGGAGTGAAGGCAACAGTGAGGAACCAAGCATCAGGGCTGAGCTTGCAAGTGAAGGGTAGAGTGGATGAGAGTGTGCAACTGTGTGTGGTTGGCGGAAGTGGTGTTGGTGGTGGGTTCGTGTAGATGTGGTCGAAGAAGAAAAACAAAGGGAAGGAAAGAGAGAAGAGGATGAGAGAGATAGAGAGAGTATTAACTTTCTCTTGTTAAAACTTAATGATCATATTTGTATGTGGGAAGGGCACCCCTATTTATAGAGGGGGAGAGGCCTTAAAACAAAGAAAAAGAACTCCGCTCTTAATTGTAAAGAGCTTAGTCCTAATCCTAAGTTACGAAAAGGAAAATAATCAAATTACGTCGTTAATTCATTGATACTTAATTGAATATTCCATTTCCGCAAAGCAATGCCTACTTGTTAGCTCCACAGCATCACTCACTATTGCTTTTGTACATCTATTGTGATCCTTATGAAATATTGCATACCTTGTGTTTTCGTTGTTGATACCTCTCCTCATCACCTTTGACACCAAAAAGCAAGGTTCAAGAAGTTGGTATGCGATATTCAGTCGATTGGGTCACTACGTAGAGAGTATATGGTATGTGAACAAGTATGTAGTTTTGTATTTTTTATTTAAAAAATATAAAATAATTAATCAACTTACTAAAATAATTAATCAATTGCTATTATCTATTAGAGAACTGTGCAATCAATTACTCATGGGATTGGAATAAATCCATAATTGGTGTTCAGGAAATCCGTGAGTAGGTTGAGTATGTGGCTGCATATGCATCAATGGTCCTTTCTCCGCACATAGTGTCATTGGGCGGTCAATTAAGCGGGTTAAGCCGATCATGCAGGCTGCATACCGATACAAGGAGGTGCTTAGTCGCCCAAGTTGGTGATAAAGCTTGAGATTGGCCAATAGGGTAAAGCCCTTACCCAACTACTTGCCCAATTGATCGACAAAAACCCAACAACCCTAAAAACCCAATCGAGGTTGATAAATAGTAGCTTTTGATGATTGGTAAGGTTTAAAATATATTTTAGGTTTTGTTTTCTTTTAAAAAAAGTATTTTAGGTCTAATATTTTCTGTATGAGTGATTGTTCTAATTTTAGGTGTGATTGATGTTAGCTTGCTATGTAGTTTAGGTCTAATTTAGGTGTGCTTGATGTTTAATTTTTATATATTATTTGTTAGAAAGGCAATGGGATTGTTTTGATTTAAATAGTTGTTTTAATTAAATTTAAATAAATAGTGGCCATGAACTTTAATGATTAAGGTTTTAAGTGCCAATATCGATGTCGTGGTGATAAATTTTGAAGTGTGCATATCGGAGGCATGTCGAGGGCATGTCGTGGAAACACCCATGTATTGACATTAGGTTGTCGAGGTTATCGATGCTCTGAAAATTCTCTATATCGAGGGCGCATTGATGCATGCTGGCATTTCACTTAAATGTATGTTGATTCTCTAAAAAGACCCATATCGACGACACACCAACAACATTTAAATCGTTGGTTTGATTGAATAGTGGTTGACGTTTGATTTGAGGTTCTTGATTTAGGTTTGATTTTAGGTTCTTGACTGAAAGGTTTAGAAAGTCAGTATGCAATATTCAGTTGGTTGGGTTACCACATAGAGAATATGTGGTATGCAGGTGAGTATGTGGATGAGTGTGTGGCTTTGTTTTTTTATTCAAAAAACATAAAATAATTAGTCCAACTGGCTAAATTTTATATTATACGTCCTAAATATATGAAAAATCAAAGCTATAAACATAAAGTTGGTTCAAGTAGTGTAACAAAAATACATTAATTCTTATAACGTCTTGAAAAATTAGTCTATTTGAAAATCAAGTGGGCTTCTTCATTTAGGGTCTATTTGAAAATCAGCCTTATACTTAGCTGAGTATATGTGTAGTGGGACCAGGTAGTCGGAACCGCCCCATGATATGTGGTTTGGTAGAAGGGCTGCCTACGCATATGCGGCCGATTTCCTAAACTATGCTCTGAATGGAGAAACGATGGACACCAGAGAGATCTTCAAGCATCAATAAGAGTTTTTTTGTTTGAAATACATCAAAATGATATTTTGGAACATCGTTCTGGGAAAGCACTACATCATACGAGAGTCAACCACGAATCTGGATAATGGCACTGGACCAACATTCTGCCACTGATTCTGTAAGTAACCCCACTCACTCCCAACGGGCAAACACACTTGGTTTCAACTTCCAGTGCCTATTATATCCTGTTGTTGCCTAGCTTGCCAAGTGTTGGTGGTGAAAGAGGAGTTAAAACCCAAGTGCTCTAACTCTCGACTCATTATTCAATCTCTTCCTGCCTTAGGAAATGGAGCAAGCAACCCTACTACGAAAGTGTGCTGGAACAAGACTCCGACTCCACCATCCATGGTAAGGAAAAGCACTGATCTCTGCCCCTTCCTTGACTTCCATCATGCCCTCACACATCGATCACTCCTTTTGCAAGCTTCTCCTCTAGGATCAAACACCATCCGCAAAGTTGCCTTACATTCTTTTTGCCCCTCCGCATTGGCGGCTAGTGGAGTGCCAAAATCTCATTCAGAATTTTCAATCTATACATCAGCCAAAGCCCATAGCACTAGCTACCTCTCCAGCATAGCTGTGGCTGAGTAGTCTGAGTCAAGGGGAACCCGGGTTGCCCAAATGATGGAGGAAAGTGAGCAAGGATTGACTAGAGGGAGGCGAGTTCGGAGAGAGATGGGATGAAGGAAACCTAAGTAAGAAGGAAGACATAGGAAGCTTGCTAAACGAAATGCTGGAACTGGACTCCAACACCATTCATGGTAAGGAAAAGCATTAATCTTCACCCCCTCCCTGACTCCTGTCATGTCAGGTGCTACATGGCTATTGTCTGCTCATGTCATGAGATATTTGGACAAGTCTATGATGAGTGAAACCCTCGTTCTGTGTTGCTGAGGACATGTGCCTAAGGATTCCCCGCACAACCCTGAGCTTGTCAACCAATACATCAGGGCCTGCCACACCAACCCTCGTTCACCACTGAGACCTACCTGGGGGGACGTCTACCCTCTTAACTTTTTAAAAAGGGAAAATATCTACCTCCCAGGTTATTTAATCTGTTCAAGAAAGCTGCCATGCACCAGGTTAAACTTGGAAGGCGTCACACTTGGCTGGCGAATGAGATGATTTGATTTACATCACAAATAATATTCTTCTCCTGGTGATTATGAGTCATGTCCAAAAGCAAGCTTTGTATCCTATTCAAGAAGATCAAGGCATCAATGCTCATAGAAGAATATAAAGCAAATACTGCAAAACAGATCTCCCTGTACAAAAAGACTAGACTGATCCCTACATCCCCATCATCAATAGCCTTTTCTATGTGATTTTTCCCCCGATATCACTAATACCTAAAGTGGAGTGTGATTAATGTGATCTTATGCAAGCAATCACCACCAGGAATGATGTCGCTGTAAGGTACCACTACATTGAGACACAAGGCTTCAATTCACAAGATGCATATTTCATGTGATAATTGGAGATAGGATTTAGCAGTTGGAGCTATATGTGATAGATTGTGTGGCAACCTAATGGCAATTCATATTAGTAGTTTTCTAGCTCTTATTTCCCTTCCCTGACAAGTGGGCACACCCTATAGCCCCTGAAGGAATTTTATTCTGTCTCTTCTAAAAGTGGTCCTTCACAAATCAAGGCAATACTAAATCTTTGAATTGGATGCAATTTGTTATTTATTAATGACACCGCTTGACCCATTTCACTTTTAATTAGCACTTGAATAGGCACCTTAAGGTTATCATCTTAAAATAAGATTGGCTTTTTGTAATGATTGAACAAGTTTTTTATCCATAGATTTTTTTCCCTAAAATGATTATCCTGGAGGTGTTGCCCTCTTTTTTATGTTTTACGTACCACTAGGCATCTATATTTTTTGAACTTCTATTGCATCTTTTGTACTAGTTCTCCAGTCCAAGACTCACCATTTCTTTGAACAGCCTAACTGTATCATTATTCCTTGTGTGGTATCCGCAGCCAACATGGGACCTTGTTTAAGTGGAATTGATGCTGTATTGGGTGTCATATTTGCTATGTTTTGCTGTAATCAAGGATGTAGGTATATAAATTTTCATTTTGTGGAAGGAATTAGTATATCATTCATTCCACATCCAATACTGAAATCTTGCCAGAGATTAAGCGATGGCTTGTTTTGCCCACCTTTTATAGCCTGGCATCTAAGCTTCTGCTCTTAATTTTTTTCACCAGGAAACTCTGCATGAGGGAAGATGGTAAACAACAAGTTTGCATTGTTGGGTTGCAGGAATTTGAGGTTTCTGATGTGCAGATTGTTAAAGAATTTATTGAGAAGGGTAATGCTGCAAGAAGTACAGGATCTACAGGTGCTAACGAAGAATCATCCAGGTCCCATGCTATTTTACAGCTTTCTATCAAGAAGCATTATGAGGTACCCAATTCTAGAAGGCCTAATGATGCATATGAATCAAAAAGTAAGGTTGTTGGGAAAATATCCTTCATTGACCTGGCTGGAAGTGAGCGTGGTGCTGATACAACTGACACAGATCGTCAAACACGGTTTGAATTTAATTATATAATTTGTCTATCGTACATGTAAAATATGGATTAAGTTAAATGCTTTAATGCTGATGCCTATCTTCATCATATTTTTGTGCAGTATTGAAGGAGCAGAAATTAACAAAAGTCTTCTAGCCTTAAAGGAATGCATCCGAGCCCTTGACAATGATCAGATTCACATCCCATTTCGTGGGAGCAAACTGACTGAAGTTCTTCGTGATTCCTTTGTTGGGAATTCAAGGACTGTCATGATCTCTTGTATATCTCCAAATGCGGGTTCCTGTGAACATACTTTGAACACCTTGAGATATGCAGACAGGTATATTTCTTGGCACTTGCGCATTGTGAAAATTTATTTATGTGCAATCAGCATCTTGTGCCAGTTTCTGTAACTTGTATCTATCTAACAGGGTCAAAAGTCTTTCAAAAAGTGGCAATCCCAAGAAAGACCAGGGACCCTCACTTCCCACCGCAGGCAAGGAGTCTTCATCTTCGTCATATTCCCTTCCCATTGAGGACGCTGTAGATTCTTATGAGCAAAACCAAGAGACCAAAGCAAGAGAGATCTCTAGGGAATCTAATTCTGTATCAAATAATGCTTCTGGTAGGAGGGAGGAAAATGTAACAGCATCTAGTTATCAGGAGAGGGACGTGGTTACGAGAAACAGTACTGTCAACTTTACCACTAACAGATTTCACTCAAGTCAAAATTCATTTGAATCCCTCGAGGATGAGAAAGTTCCAAAAGTCTCTCCGCCTCGGAGAAAAGTTGCTCGTGAGGATAAATCTGAAAGGCAGAGAAACTTGCCCAAAAAAGAGAACAGCACTGACTTTCAAACAAACCATAAGCAACCTAGTGTGCAGGAGTCTACTTCTAACAGTACTCCCAGGAAAATTGAACAGGAAGCTTCTTGTGCTGATATAGACATTGATGCAATACTTGAGGTACTTTTTCTTCTCATTTGTTCATTTTTTTCTACCATGTCACTTTTACTTTTTGTATGGTCTCTTATACTTTAGAATTCTCTCTCTGATTATCGGTACAGGAAGAAGATGCTCTTATTGCCGCTCACAGAAAGGAAATTGAAGACACCATGGAAATTGTCCGTGAAGTGAGTCCTTCAGTGCTATCTGCTTAACTTAATCATGGTTTTCTTATGTCACTCCCATTTAAATTGCTTGACTTAATCATGCTATGTATTTCTGGAAATTTCTTTCAGTATGGTTTCCTTCAGACTGACGTCTCCTCCCTGTTTTAAATTCCACAGGAGATGAAATTGTTGGCAGAAGTAGATCAACCTGGCAGTTTAATTGACAACTATGTTACCCAGCTTAATTTTGTTCTCTCGCGTAAAGCTGCTGGTCTCGTAAGCCTTCAGGCCCGCCTGGCGAGGTTTCAGCACCGCCTGAAAGAGCAGGAGATTCTCAGCCGAAAGAAGGTCCCTCGTTAGATGCACACTTGCAGAAATCAGAAGTGCCCGGCTACTGCTTGCTGCAGGCAACTTGAATACATCATCAGCTGGTAAACATCCATGTTGCTTGTCATCTTGGGATCAGTGACGAATTTTGTTCGATACCAGGGGATTGATTTGTTGTTTGTTGTGTGTAGAAAGGCAACCGTGAGCAGGGAAACTTGTTTGATTATCTTGCCCACGGAGGATGGATATGGTGATTTGCCTCTTGAGTGTACTATATTCCATTTTCCTACTTTAGTAGGTGAATTCAAATGTTATTGCCCCAAATATTGATGATGTTATAGCAAAAGCTGAATAGCTCAGTGAAGCCTGTGTTGTATTATCGTGACAATCTATTTTTCCCGCATATGTAATAAGGACAACATGAAAGCACTTAATGAGAATCTCATCTTTGTATGCCAAACTTTTATATGCTGTGCGTTCGGGAGGACATGCAACACTTCAACAAGAATCCGATATTTTAAATGCCAGTGACTGATGCATTCTTCGATCGGATTTATTTTCAAGGTTACCTGTTTCACGAAATTACCAGAAATTACGTCGTCATTTGCCGTAACAAAAATTTTGCTTTTTATCAATAATTTATCTCATTCACTACAATTAGATCAGAAGAACACTATTCCCTTTATGTTGTGAAGGAATCCAAGGATTTGTCCCGTCCCTGTGCTCGTAAACAGTCGGATGCACTCCACGTGATGTTTAAGCCTGTCTTACATTTTCCACAACTTAAAATTCTTCAGTTTCCTCGACATTGTGGTCTCGTTTCACAAGGAAAATAAATTTATGAAATAAACTGGAGGAATGAAATAAATGATCGAATAAATAAATTGATCTATTTAAATATTTTGATAAATTAGATTTATTTCACATGGAAGATAAAATAATTTACGTTGAATTAAATTTACTTACCTCCACGTAAATAAAAGATGGATCAAATGACAAATTCTATGTAAGAATTAAAGTTATACATGGGATCGGAGCATGTATTTTAATGCGCTAAGGTTAGAGAAATATCCAACTTGTCAATTTGTCCTGAGATTTAAGCTTAAAATCACATCAAGCGTCGGTCCTTGTGACGTTCCATGTTGAGCTTCCCACAAGCTTTACGTGCTATAATGTTCGAACCCCTGGAAACCCTACCAAAGAGTCCGAGCAAAATTATACATCAACTATTGTATTTTTCTTCTTTCAAAAATAACCTATCAAATTATAAATTAAATTAAGTACGACCTTGATTACTTTAATTTAAATTTAAAAATAACTTAGATATTGATCTGCGTGACGACAACAAATTCAGGTATCCAACCTCACTAGATGTAAAAAAAAAAAGGCTTTGTTGATGATGAAATAGCCCCATCTGATCCCTTAGCACTCACAATTAATTACATAAGTCTAGATAAGTCTAACACATGCGGCCTCTAATCAGGAAAGTTTCACACAACGAAAAGGGTGCACTGATAATACACAGCAGAATCATGATGATCATGGTATATCCTAACTGAAAAGGGGGGGAAATTTTAAATTTTAATTTAATACGTTCAAAATGCTCTCTCTCTTCAACAACCGGACCATCAGAGGCTTCATTCTTCTCGACCAACACGTTGGCCACTAACAAAGGAAAAAGGACGAGACTTTTCTTCACGTCATCTCCTCCTCTTTCGATGGATTAGTGGTGTTGTTAAGGTTCACGGCATCCATACCCATCTTCCTGACCTTGAACCTGGACGTATGAGGAGCTATAAGGTGATACCTCTGGCACAACTTGCGCAATGCCGCAACTGAATGTTGCATCGTATTCAGCTTCGTATCCTTGAACATTGCCTGTCCACAAATATTTTTGGAGTTTAGTATTATTTGAATTTTCAGAAATATCCTTCGTAAACAAGATCTATTTGCTGGGTGACATTACATACCAAGTGCTGCTAATCTAAAACATGAAACATGCACGAACACATGCTGATGCATGCATGCATACATGCAGACACATACATAGGCACGTAAGCATGCATGCACATGCCAACACCCATGCACACACATGCCTGCACACCCATCCCCCTGCAAACACGCACATATACCCATGAACTCATGCCAAGATCACCACCACCATGACACCAGTGTTGTAAAAGCCATAGTCAATGTTTAATTCGTTGGGTCACTGAATAAGGAGAGCACAATATAAGGGGGGCTAAGGGGGGCTAATCGGAGAGTACTCGGTTGTGTGTGTGTATCATTTTCAACCTAAGATTATTAAAATAAACTACAAATCATAAGTCTAAACAGAATAAAAACATAAGTTTAAAATATCTAATTATTAAAACTATATAAACCACATCAAAGGTGAACATGTGACGTGTGGGGAGGGGTGGTGTGTTATTTGCTATTTGGGTTTGGTATATTTGAAGACCTTACGTGGACATACTCAACCGAATTTTTGGTCAAACTTGTCAATTAAGTACCAGAGTATGGGTAGTTTGATGGGTTAGGGGACTGCCTAGGAGTACTTGGCCAACCAATCGACCAAGTCGGCCAATTTTTATAGCAGAGATGGACTCCTTCACGCACATGCTTATGTGCACACCACCCCAATGTAGGCACACAACTACAAGCACGCACTTGCAAGCATGCATGTGTCTGAAAATAAGACTTAGCTTAGAGTAATCTACATAAAGTCTTTCAATCTCACAACGTGATTTTAATGCCATCCTGATACTTGAATATCGTCAATGGCATACCCAATTTTCCTAATTTTACAGATTTAATCCCTTCATAGGTTTCCGTCAAGATTTCATTAGGTTGAGGACAAGGTTGAGAAATACCTGGACCAAAATACCCTTTGTTCTCCTGACACAACGCCCCGCTTCACCCCTCATAGAACTCCAGCCCCTACTATTTGACAACCCTTTTTTCCCCTCCATCTATCCTCTTTACCTACTATTGACTATCCCCCCCTACAGTGCACTCAACCTCCTCCCAACTGTGTTGGCCACAAAGACCTCAAGATGCCGGTCATGCCTAACCTCACCCACCGTCATGCCTCTTACTTTAGGGAAGGGTTTCAAGGTTTTTGTCCCCATGATAACTTGCTTTTTGAACTACAAAGCATAGTGGATTAGGGATAGACAAGTTTAGTTTTGTCAAACAATAATAAAAGATAATTATTTGCGTCCTAGAGATAAGGGGGATTACATAGGTAATGTTAAGAAAGATTGGGGAAGACATTGACGATTTGCAGACATGAGGGACAACATTAAAATAAGGCAAACACATTTTTGCAGCAGTTTTTTTTGAATTTTATAAAACTTGGTAATTACTTGACAGGTACTTTACAAACATATCAAATATTTTACAAGCTTATCTTAAATTATTAAAAACAATTACAAAATTAAATGTCTTAGTTTTTACAAAACTTGGTAATTACTTAACAAGTACTTTACAAGCTTATTGTGGAAAGAAATGAAATTTTTCGTATTCACAAAAGAAATATTAGCCTCTCCTTATTTAGAGAGGAGAGAAAAAATTACCAAGGGAGTCCATTCAAGAAAATGAAATAGTAAAAGACTAACATATATTCTAACACTCTCTCTCAAGTTGAAGCAAAGATGTTCATCAAGTTCAACTTATCGCACAAAAATGCCTTCTTTGTCAATGTCTTTGTGAGAATGTCTGCAATCTAGAGCTCTGAAGTGACATAAGAAGTGGTGATCTTTCCTTTCATTATAGCATTCTTGATGAGGTGACAACTCATCTCAATATGATTCATTTGCTCATGAAATACAAGATTCAAGACAATACAGGTGGTAGACTTGTTGTCATAGAACATAAGAACTAAGGTTTGCACATGAATCCCAGAACTGTCAGGAGAGAGGTGACCTACATCACCTCACAGGTTGTGTGAGCCATTACCCTGTATTCTACCTCGACACTAGAACAAGCAACCATTGTTTGTTTCTTATTATGCCAAAAAACAAGGTTGCCACCTAAGAATATGGCATAGCCTGTGGTAAATTTCCTGTCTTGAACCTATTTAACATAGTTCACATCAGAGTAAGAGCATATGCCAAGATGCCTATTAATTATATAGTAGATCTCCTTTTCAAGTGTTCCCTGTAGGTACTTCAAGATGAGATAGATATCATGCTAATGACAATTGGCTAACAGCCAGGTTTGTCCATGAACTGATTGACTCTACTCACTGCAAAACTAATATTTGGTCATGTAATGGTCAAATGCAGTAACTTGTCAATTATACTCATGTATCTATAAGCATCCTCAAACAAGGGATCATCAGTTTTAGCATGTTTCCCTTGCTAGTCAACTAATATTGCAGATGGCTTGGGGACTAGAAGCCCTACCTCCTTAATGATCTCCTATGCAATGTTTTAAATATCGATATCAATATCGTATCGACAAGTCAAAAAAGGGATATTTCACTGATATTGGTGAATTTTTTGGAAATTACTCAAAAAGCCATAGAATATAAAAAATGTCAAATTAACATTTTTATGACTAATATATCATAAAGGAATAGATAAAAAACGCGTATGTGTGAGTGCATGCGTGTGTGTGGGTTCCGAACAATGCCAATCCAGTCCCGTCTGTGTGTCTGCGTCTACTCATTTTCAATCTCACGCCTCTCCCCCAGTCCAGCCCTACCATTTTCAACCTCCCGCCCAGTCGTCCCATTTCAACAGCGCCACAGCATCATTTTTCCTACCCACCAGACGATATATCACCGATATATCAACAATATATTCCCATATCAATAATATATCGCCGATATTCGGGAAAAATATACTTTGGGTGGTATCGATACCACCCAACCCATCGATATGCGATATATCGACGATATATCGCGATATGTCAAACCTTGATAAGTACTTAGATAAGTCATGCTGAAACAAGTAAGCCTGTCAACCCTAGGTTGTGGGGGAAAAAAAGAACCATCATGGATGACATTTTTAATCAAAGGAAGATGACCTAATAGCCATTTCAATACCCCCATGGATTATCAAAGTGCTTAATTATGCATCTTTTTATAAAGGTTTGAAGATACTAATGTATTTCTTATCAACGTTTTAGAATCTTCTTCCTATTTTTCAATAAGTAAAGCCAAGTGCAATGACTAAAATGTCGACAGAGAATGTACAGCTTTAAAGTTGACATATTTGATGGACTACAAGGAAGCAAGAACCCTAGTATGTATAACTCTAAAGTTCAACAAAAGTTCATGATATCTGCAATATATCTCCGATATATCGACGATATGGGCGATAAATCGGTGATATGGGAGATATATCAGCGATATCATGGAAAAAAGATATTAAACCTGATATCGATATGTGATGACCTGACAATATTGATATATCTATGATATATCGCCGATATATCAATCCTTGGTCCTATGTGTATTTTCTCTAAGAAAGTGTAAGACCCTGCTCATGCCTTACTACCTCTATTACTAAGTATCTCAGTTCGCCCAAATCTTTAGCGACAAAAACCTTCTACAGGAAGGCTTTAACTTCTTGGATACCAGCATTGTCTCCTCTAGTCAAAATCATATCATCTTCACACAACTAAGATGACAACCCCAGTGGTGACTTGTCTAATAAAAATAGAATAATCTAACGTATATCTCCTGAAGCCAATCTCCAAAACTACTGCACTTAGACAGTCAAACCAAGCCTGGGGACTTTATTTGAGTCGATATATTGCTTTCTTCAATCTGTAGACATACCCTCAACCTTGTAATAAGGAGGTTGCTACATATACACCACCTCAGTGAGATCACCATACACAAAGGCATTTTTGATGTCTAGTTGAAAGAGAGAACAATTCTTATTGAATGCAACAAATATGATGATCCATATAAATGAGACCAAGGTTTGAAATATCGATATTGTATCGACAAGTCAAAAAAAGGGATATATCTGGGATATATCCTTGTTATTGATGAATTTTGAGGAAATCGCTCAGAAAGGAATAAAATATCACAAATATATCATGAAATAATGCCTAAAAAACATGTATATGTGTTATGTCAGGGATATATCGCCGATATCATGCGCGTACGTGCGTGTGTTCGTTCCCACCATTTTCAGCTCTTCAAACCCCTCGCTCAAACATTTTCAAACCTCCTTGCCGAAAGCTACCGCCATCAGCAGCCAACCCACCAATATCTCAGGGATATCGCCCAATATATCAGCGATATAGCACCGATATCCAGGGAAAAAAAACCTTCAGTGGTATCAATATCACCTAACCTCATCGATACCAACATATCGCCGATATATCGCAATATTTCAAACCTTGAATGAGACTTGTGCATTAGGTGAGGTCACAAAATAGTAAATGCCATATGTCTAGGTAAATACTTTAGCTACAAGCCTAGCCTTGAATCCATTAATAGTACCATCTGCTAGATACTTCACAGCGTACACCCACTGATAATTAACTAGTTTTGCTTTAGACAAACAAGGCACAAGTTTCCATATCCCACAAGACGTCAAGGCCTCCATCTCTGCATCCATAGTAGCCTCCATTATGGATCCTATGATGCCATGAAGTAACCAGGTGGAATCACCATATTAACCAGTGCCTGTGAAAACACCTGTAAATCTCGATGCATATGGGTAGTGGAGGTATAGTGCGACATAGGGTGTAGAGTGAAGCATCAGATAGGCTTCCTTAGCATAATTAGTCTCTCATCAGCATCTCCCTAACTTTGCACTCGTGGTGCCTTAGTAGATCTATTCTCTGGGGAAGTAACAAGCATAGTAGGTAGTGGGAGAGAAGGATCCAGATTGTGTCTATGATATGTCTACATCTCACAAGGTACAAGTTTAATACTAGACCATTCTTGAAAGAAAAATGAAATCTTCTTGAAAAAGGTAGCATCTTCAATAATAATGTCTCTCTTGTTGGTTGGATTATAACGCTTGTATCCCTTCTGGATCCATGAATAGCCCAGAAAAACACATTTCACTGCCCATGGAGAAAACTTGCCTTATTGTCCAAAGGAAGGCACGAAACAGGTATAGCCAAATACCTGTAGGGGCAAGACAAACGAACAATCAAACTTAAGGTGCAAAATCTAATAGGGGATTTCTCCTTGTAAAACAAAGGATGATAGTCACGATCCTGTTGATGAGATACGTTGTTGTAAAAACAACATCTCCCTAAAATTGTTTAAACACCTTCATGAACACCAAAAGCATCTGAGCTATATTCAATATGTGCCTCAGTTTCCTTTTGGCCACCCTGTTTTGCTAAGCGATATATACACATGATGTCTAGTGTAGAGTACGATTGTTGATAAAGGATTAAGGCTCTTTATGCATGGGCTCCAAGACATTATCATTACAAAAGATTTGAATAGGAGATGAGTAAACATTTTGTATCTCTATGAAAAAGCGTCACACAATATAAAGGATCTCTAATCAATACTTTATAAGGAAGACCCAGGTGGATTGACTTCAATAATCCACAAAGGCCATGAAGTATCGATAACCTCCAGTGCCACTAATATGAGAGAGCCCCCAAACATCACAATCTATCAGGTGAAAAGAAGATGAGTTTCATCCTTCAGCTCATCTGGAGAATGCAGACTGGTGATGCTTGCCAAGTTGGCAAACCTCACTGCGCATCTTCTCAAAAGAGGGATGACCAAGATAATGATGCCAAAGTAGTGGACCCACAGAAATAGAAACAGCTCCGACAAAGTGAGGTGGTGTATCAAGATAATAAAGGCCATTCTTCTCCACTCCACCAACAATTTCATTGGTCTTCTTATCCTAAAAATAAGAGTGACATTCATCGAAAATAACTCAGCACTTCAAATCCTTGCACAATTCGCTAACTGACGGTATAATCAAGGGAAATTATGGTGCATAGTGGACCTTTAACATCAACAGTCGTGAAGGAAACTAGATATCTCCAACAATGGTTATTGGTGAACTACTACTATTAGCCACCTTTGAAAGTGCACTAGAGGGGGGTGATTAGTGATAATGGTAAAAAACATAAAGCTAATTACAAATAATGCAAATTCAATATATGCTTAAACAATCCACACATATAACAACCACAAGGATTTATAGTGAAAACCTAACCCTAGGAAAAACCACTAACTAGATCTTCCAATCTAGGATTTTACTCTGAGTCCAACTCGGAATACTAACCGATACTTATGGGGTACCAAATCCTTTTACAAACCCTCTTAATATCCCAATCAAGAGCAATGGATACCAAATCCTTTTTCAATCCCTCTTAATACTCCAATAAAGAGCAAACCCCTCTTTCTCAAGAGGAAGGGAGCCCACAACCTAGGCCCTTAGATTACAAGTAGATTAAGGAATAAAACAGAATTAAAACACAATTTAGCTCATATGGATAGCCTCAAAAAGATATGCAATTAATTATATGAACTAGCTATCTAAGAGACTAAAAAGAACTCCCTTAGTGATTGTAAGAAGATGATGCTGCTGGGAGTTGAAGTGATGAAGCTTCAAGCAAGTGTGAATTGGAGAATCAAAACTTCAATCACTTCCAAGAACATCAAATGTATGCTTTAGCTGAATATAGACTTGAATGCACTTTAGAGTAAGTTTTGGAGAGTTCTCTTCTATATCTTCCCAAAGAGTGGGAAGCCATGTCATATATATAGAGAGGTGAATGGACTAGTTTAGGTGTGCATAAGGCCCCTCTTCAACTGCAAAAAAATTCCAATTGGATTTGCAAACGGCTAACAATTATGCTCCAAAAGTGCTTTATCTAACGTTAGTTAAAAATGATCTAACATTAGGTGAACTATCTAATGTTAGGTACTCAGTTAGATGCAAAGTTCGCTATCTCCTGGAATCACTTAATTTGGCCCAAAATAACCAACCTAACGTTAGGTAACCTCTATCTAACGTTAGGTCAACTACCTAACATTAGGTACAAAGTTCAGTACAAAGTTCGTTATTCCCTAGAGCTTCCAAATGATACCAGACTACCATCTAACGTTATGTCTCATATACCTAATGTTAGATGGCCTGTAAAAAACCCTCTAACTGTCCAAACCGATATCTAGGGTTCTCACCTATAGACTTAGACATATTTTGACCTATTTAGGTTGTGTGTGGTGTTCTTGTGAGAACTGCATATAAATCCATTATGTTTATGCTAATATGAGATCTGATTAAGGCTCTCCTTACATTTTAAAGAATATAAAGTTATAACTCAATTCCTATAATACAAGGGGACCTAAACTTGAAGAACATGATCTCCTTCTTCTTGGCTTTGAATTTCATCAAGAGAGCTTTAACATGAAAATTAATCTTGCAATATCTATGCATAAGATTCAATTTTAATCTCAATTACTTGAGATGTTTGTCATCATCAAAATCATCTTTAAAGGCTAATGTGGTGCCTAATTGCCTATGCAACAACACCCTTCACTGAGGTGACTCATCAGGTAGGTTTGGTGTCACATAGGGAGTCAATGTCCCCAATAAGATGTGTAGAAGCTCCTAAATCTCACTCATTGCCTGGGAATGGCAAATGTCAAAGGCACTTAAGTGCTCGATACATTTGCACTGCAAGTATCATGGGGATTGAATGTGTCCTCATCTGGCAGGAAGAAAGACGTCCATCCCCAATAATAGCAAACAAAGAAAATCACCAACATGAAGATAAATATGAGAACATAGATAGGCAAGTTGCAAGAGACAATCCCAAGCAGTAGCAATAGTAATGGAGAAGGCATGATCACTATTAAATAGGAATTAGGACATTCAAACAATGGTCAGTAGAAGCAGAGAACACACACGTATAGGATCAAGTGCGTGTGACTACCTACATGTTAGGGCACATCATATGCATTAGGATATGTGGACCCTAGGCCCACAACGCAGGATCAACTGCAACCTCAAATAGGAACTAACTACCAACCATCAGCATGGCTATTTTTGGGGAGGGGTCATGTTGACACCAAATATATGTCAAAATGGAGGGATGTCGGCGACATGCCAACCATTTCATCGGCATGCCGACTATAGATGCCGATGTCGTGTTGCAGTGTGTTGTTGGCTGCAGGATTGTTGGGTGGGAAAGGTTAGAAGTTAAATAAGAGCCTACTACTCTTGGGCAGAAAAGTTATCAAAAGTCCATGCTGCTAGCTGTAGGATTGTTAGGCGGGAGAGGTTGAAACTTGAAGCACGAATGCATGCATGCACGGACACAAATTTTGGCATTTTTGAGCGATTTTGGGCTTCGATGTATCCCTTTTTTGACTTGTCGATACGATATCGATATCAATATTTAAAACCTTAGATATGGTCATAATGAAACACTCTTATTATTACATTATTTGTAGTTACTTTTGTTAAAATTGATATCATTTTGACTAGTACTTCTGTCATTTTTGTCGTCATGCATCGACATGCCCTTGATATTTCCACAGCATGGCCTCAGCATGCCCATAGAAAAATGAGCATTTCCACGGTGTGCCCTCGGCATGCCCATGAAATGCACACTTGGAATTTCATCGACACAATGTCAAAATCAGAATTTCGAACCTTAAGCGAGAACCATCATCAATGACAACGCTAGTTACCGTAGGAGGCAGTGCCGATGCTAGCTGTTGCTTGAGGCAATGTCGATGCTGCTGCTGGTGATGCGGTGGTGCTCGATGGTGGCACGGCAATGAGTTCTTCTAGAGGGAGGATCGAGAAGCAGAGATTTTTGGTAGGATATCGAAACATCGATCTAAGATCGTCACTCTTATACCATATAAAAAAAATGAAGTTTTTCTTATTCACAAAAGATGCCCTAGCCTCTCCTTATATAAAGAGAGGGGGGGGGGGGGGGCAATTACAAAGACCACTCAAGAAAATAAAATGACAAAAAATTATGACACATATTCTTACTTATCAAATAATTTACAAGTTTATCTTAAATTATTGAAAACAATTACAAAGTTAAATGTCTTTCAAGTTTTCACAAACTAATGTTTTGATCATTTTTCCTTTAGATGGCACATCAAGAATGGAGCCAGGGGGACAGACAGGTTGGGTACGCAGTTGTCTCTTTAATTTGTTAATTTTTTAGGAGTCACGCACCACAACCTAACTTCAGTCCTCTATCCTCATTTGCAAGCATGTGGATGCACTTGGAAAAATGACTAATAGTCCTAATTTTGTTTTGCTTGTCACAATCTTTGTAAATAAAAGACATCAAGGTTCATGGTATCATGCATCGGTCTACCTGGAAGCCAGCATCCTAGAGAACTTTTTTTTTTGGAAAAAAGGTAAAACTATTTCTTTCCAGCTACAAATTCCAAAGATAGGCATCAAGCAACCCTGCTTTACCTTGAACCTATCCCACACTCTCCCAAAAGCCTCCCAAGAATCAATCCAGCACAACGGAGCTTCTAGCCTTCTGCCAGCCTCTTTGACAGGAAACCAGGCTTAAATCTAGGTCCCTAACATCCACATACACCACAACTATTTGGTTTATGCCAAGCACATCCAAAGCTGCCTTCCAAATGCTTAAGCCCAAGTACCTTAGGCAGTATATATCAGCACATACACCACCAACTAACTTTGCAGCCAAATATATGAAAAACAGATTGAGTGCTTTGGTACTAGAGTGGTTCTACTGAAGGTGGTTTAATCTGTGTAAGCCACAATTATGGACACAAGCATGAAGACCACTAAATAACTGCATCAAACAGAAGGATTCAAAACCTAGTACACTTGGATCCTCATGAATTTTCTTAAACAGCGTTAGGGTAGTTTTAGCGGATGATAGACTACCAGCAATAGTCATAAAATGTAGTGCTCATCTTCTTGAGCATCAATTGCCTTTTACTTGTACCCAAAATGCTCTAATAGAAAAATTAGAACCGATTACTGATCCAATTAAACAACATCAACTCTTCCTAATTAAGCACAACTATGCCTAAGACCAAAGTTACAGCAAAATAGTTCAAACAGAAGGTTGCATCCAAAGATGTATCACAATGCCACTGAGGGGGGTTTTGTGCACTGGGAAAATGAAGTAAAAAAGGAAACCATTTTCCCTTTGACCAAGGACTTTCCATCATTTTCCAGGTGTTTGTGCATTTCCCCTCATTATACCAAGATTCCATCATTTTCCCCTCATATACAAGTCATTTTCCCTAGAGCAAGGGATGGAATTTTGTATTTTCCATCGTATGCACAAACACAAAAAAGCCAGTCAAAGAATTTAGATTCCCTTGGTTTCATATCCTCTTATTTTCCATTTAACCACCAAAACCACTTTCTTTCGATTTCCCTTTTCAAAACCAAAAAAAAAGCTTTCTTTCAATTTCTGATGGACAAACACACTCTAGCCTGGGAACAACAGCTGCTGGAAAACTGACTCTGGAAGTTCCTTTTTGACTTTGCTATCTTTGGGATTTTAAAGTTAGGATGCGAATTGGGAAACATAAATAGTGACATAGAAGTTGACGCACAATGTAAGCGTGGTCCTCACTTGAATATATTTCCTTTTTATGCAAAAAAAATATTCACATGTGATAAGATCTACCACTGTTGAAATCAATAAATTACTTTTGTATAGAGGAGAACCACTTAAATCACCTTCGAAACCACTTTGCATCAATACAAAACTACTTTGCACCGATGCAATATTACTTTGCACCTGTACAAAATCACTTTTCACCTTTGAAATAATTTTGCACTAGTGCAAAGTGAGATTACATCGGTTCAAAATTAAATTCCAAGTGTTTCTTCACCTATGAAAATTAATTTTACACTTGAAAGGTAATTTTTCACTTTAGGATTTATGGTTTAATTTTTAGTGTTTAGGGTTTAGACCCTAAATGCTAAATCATAAATCCTAAGGTGAAAAAACATTTATCATACGTGAAATCACTTTCCATAAACCTAAACCCTAAACTTTAAATCCAAAATCCTAAATCCATATGTCAAAATCACTTTGTACGGGTGAAACCACCCTTGGAATAATTTTACACCGGTGTAAAATAAAATTACACCGATACAAAAATACCTTAGAATAATTTATTACCAATGCAAAGTAGTTTATCACTAATGTAAAATTATTTATCACATATATGCTTTAGTTTAAAGTGATGTGATTTTTTTTAATGTGGCGGGACCCACCATATAACAAATTTTACGTTCTTTTGATTCTTTATATTAAATATCAAGGACGTAGATTGGGAAACATAAAAGTTGATGCACAGCAATATGAACATGATCCTCACTTGATATATCTCCTTTTTATGCAAAAAAATACTCACATATGATAGAATCCACCATTATTGAAACCAACAACAAACCACCTTTGTATGGGTGCAGACCACTTAAATCACCTTCGAAACCACTTTGCATCAATGCAACCTTCCTTTGAACTACTTTGCATTGGTGCAATCGTACTTTGCACCGGTACGATCCTACTTTCCACCGACGTAAAATTAAATTCCAAATATTTTTCACCTATGACAAGTGATTTTACACTTAAAAGATGATTTTTCACCTTAGGATTTAAAATTTAAGACTAAATCCTAAACCCTAATCGTAAACCCTAAGGTGAAAAATCACTCTTCATATATAAAACCACTTTCCATAAACCTAAACTATAAATCCTAAGTCCTAAACCCATAGGTCAAAATCACTTTACATAGGTGAAACCACCCTTTGCAATAATTTTACACTAGTGAAATGAAATTGCATTGGTGCAAAGACACTTTAGAATAATTTATCACTGGTGTAAAATCAAAATCATCCAAAATAATTTATCACTAGTGGAAAGTAATTTATCAACGGTATAAAGTTATTTATTACCTGTGTATTTTAGGTTAAAGTGGTGTGATGACTTTTTTGAATTACGTTCTTTTATTTCTTTACATTAAATATCAATCATTAAGTAGGTTCACATTCATAACGCTATGTAAAGTATGAGAGCATGACCCACAAATTCTCCCGCATCACTTTTTATGACACTATTTGTGTTTCTCTACCTTTTAACTTAAGGTTAACACTCATGTTCTTTGTTTTGCTGCGTAATTAAACGCCTAGAGCAAATCCTACGAGTTCCACCCATACTTGATAAGTTATAAATTGATGAATGAAATGAATTCTTCTAGACTTGCTCCACGCAAAAAAAAAATGCAAGCTTTCACATTAGTCAGTGAAGACATAATTGTGCTGCAATATTTCTCTGCACTAAACAGAAGTAGATGAAGACCAAAGCACATGGAATGCCTTTCCCTTTCACTGCTTCCACTATGTTCATGCATAAACAAGAATGTGACCAACCGATATCATTTGGTTTTACAGTTTCAGGAATGTTTATAAGAACCTCATTTCCATTAAAAACTGTGTTTAGAAAAACCAGGAAATCTCAAGGTGACACAATATAAAAGCCAACAAATGGCGTTTGAAACATCAGGTTTTTTTCCTTGAACAAAGGAACAAGTATGTTACCTTAATTTGCAATGGTCCAACTCCTCTGAGTCCTAAGCTCCTCAACATACATTTAAGAAGAGAAGACAGTTCCTTTTCTGTCACACATCCACAAGGCTTGTGCATATAAGCGACCTTTCTAAGTTTTCTTCATTGCTCACGAACAGACCAAGTGATCTCAAAGCAAGCAGAAGATTTCATCACAAATTCTCAAGGATCACCATGTCCAAGTCCTCCGTGCTAGAAAATCCTTGGTATGAACTTAAGTTCTAGCTTGAAAGCAGACAAACTACTACGTACAGAAAACAGTTTCTTTGAGGCATAGCATCCACAAAGTTTCCATATAAAAGACCTACTTTATTATTAAAAAAAAAGAACCCAATTGGGCAATCTCTCAAATCAAGAGGCAGATAACCTAGTAACAGTGGAAAAGTACCTACAATTCACTCAGCGCTGGCACAGTAACCGATCAATGACTAAAGGGATTTTCTTTGCAGAGCCCTTGTTTGATTTTGAAGGGAGGGGACAAAAGCAAAGGAAAACATAAGAGACAACAGGAGTTTCTGCTCTCAGTTGGCCAGGCTTCATGACACCACATGGTATGATCACTTCTAAGTTCTAGAAGGACTCTGCATTATAGAACATCCCATCATTTCCCGACCATCTCCGCCATCTGATTCTTCTAAACCCCGCACAATAATATCTAATATTTAGTGCATTTCAAGGTTCTAGGATGTACACCGTCGTGAGAGAATCTGTTAAATCTTGTTGTCTTGTGGATTGCTTCACCTCCCTCTTTCCTTTGTTCACACTATTCTTCTCTCATTACATGGGCCACTCTCGAATTGGACCCCTAGATGACCCCTTCTTGAAGGTCATGCACATCACATTAAACACTATTTAATTTGAGACGAAGAAGTATTACCCTTTTCTTCTGAGATTAAGAGATGATAAGATCTTCAAGCATTCACACCTCCACATCCTGATTAAAGCATTAGCACTGTTCTCTACTTTATCAACATCCTCCAAAAACAATATCTTTTCCTTTTCTTGAGAAAAAACGGGTAACAGTATTTCTTTCCAACCACAAATCCTCAGCAACAGACATTGGATCACCATGTTTTGCCTAGAACCTAAAGGCTAGTTCCTCCCACATGAAGCTTCTCCAAGAAATCCTGTCTAAAGCCAATAGCAACCCAGTCCAACATGAGCCTTTCCCGGCCACTTTAACAAGACCACCCTGAGCACCTAGGGGGCATTACCAGCACATAAGCACATCGCCTATCCAATTTCGCAACCAACTACATGAAACATGGACACTGCACCTTAGTGCCAGACAAGTTCTAGCAAAGGTTGTCAAGTCCCCGCAAACTACATTTATTAGCACCAAACATGAATTAGTTCCAAATTGATGTAGCCCAATATTTCATTAACATGGAGTTTGAACACTTGTTTACAAGTTTCTTAATTCTTGGAGGGTGCCTTTGAAATTTGTCAAAGTGTCTCTTCCCAAGAGATGCTTTCAATTGGGATGTCACCGAGAGTCATGTTGATTCATTTCATTTTTGTATTTTCAACCAAGAGATGCCTTCATTAAGGGTTCTTATCCCAAGAGTCATGTCCCTTGGATTTTTGTAATCCCCTTTTAAAAAAGGGGTTGGATTGTAACAACAAAGAGAAAACTAGAAATGAATTGAAAAGAGTTAATCTTCCCTCTCACCTTATTTCCTCATCTCATTTCTATCGCTCTCTCACCTCTTTTTCTCATCCACTGTTTTCTCTCTTTCTCACCTTTTCCTTTCCCAATGAGACCCTCACCTCTCTCATCCCCCATATTTCTATTTATTTGCTTATTTGAAAAATTGGGCTCCATGACAAATAACCACTAACAAAGCAAACACATCCAACTACCATCAAACATCAACAACAAACAAAACCCCAACCTCTTAACCATCATCGTACCTCTCCACCAGCTGCCCTACATGCACCATCTCGGCCCACCCAAGCATTCTCTCAAACCAAGCTGAGGATACATATACTATAGTGACAAAATGATCCATGACACCACTTAGGAGTTGGGATGAGGGGCCATGCTCGAACGGGCTCTCAATGTACAACTAAAGGGGCTTTGTTTGCGAGGATCTTGCTCAATGTTGAAGGGAGATGACAAACAAATGGGAGGAGTTCCTTCCAATGGGTAAGTAGGCGGGTCCCAATGTGGGTGATACGATCCCCCTACAACTTGAGCATACAGATACAAAATGCAGTGAGGTGAACCTACAAGCCTACATTCTTGGGGGTGGTCGGCGGTAGATGGAGGGTGCTCTAGGCTATTAAATCAGAGGTAAACCTTCTACCACTTGGGCTAGTCTAGGTGAAATGTGGAAGATGAAACATTGAGGGAATAAGGGAACTAATTCTTCTTGCCTTCCTCATTTCATATGTCAAGGATTACATATATAGTTGAGACAATCAAAAAAGAGAACCAAAATATCTTCTAGTACATGTAATCCCACACTATCCCATGAGATCTTTCCCATTCAATGACAAACTATCCCCTAAGCAAAATGGGATTTTCGATAATACTCAAAATGAGCTCTGTGAAGCTCAGCGATTAGCTTCTGCAGGAATAACAGTGGAGAGCTTTACCCATTGGTTCATGCCCTACCACCTACAGGGACACGTGGCAATACACCCTTGGTCCATATCAACTCTACCTGCCTCGGAAGCATCATCGTCCTCGATGATCAGAAGCATGACGACCATGACCAAAATCACAACAGTGTAGCTGATAGCGAGGAAACCCACGTTGGAGTCGAAGACCTGGGCGTGGTCGTTGTTGTCGAAGATGGGACCATAGGGGTCAAGGTGGGAGGCGAAGTAGCTGCCATGGCAGTTGGAGGAGTAGTAGGCGAGGTAGAAGGCCGACGGAGGGCAAGGTGGACAAAGTTGGAGCCAGGGGGCCTGGAGGTTGGCCCTCGTACAACCTGGGTGGAAATAACGGGCCAGCTAAGAGATGCACCTATGGCAGGGAAGGGTGGTGGCGAGGACCGTAGAGATCTATTTGCAGCAATCACTCATGAAGAGGTCGTGGTACTCATCGACGTGTCTGGAGAGGACGTTGAAGAGGGTGTTGACAACGTAGGCGTAGCAGCAAAGTGAGCAAAGTTGGAGGAGGCCGAGCTCGAGGGCGTGGACGTTGTCGTCGCAAGTGAAGGTGGTGGAAGACGACCCCGTTGAGGACCTCCCAGTCGGGCTGCTAGAGGATCTCATTGGCGACGATCTTCTAACCCTCAAGGCGGAGACTGTTGAGGGAGTTGGCCAAGTGGATGGGAACCTCGAAGGTGACCTCGCAAATGCAGCTATCGAAGTCAATGTCAAGAGAGAGGATGTGGATGCCGTTGGCGATGGGTTGGACGAGTTGTGCCACAGAGATGCGGTCCGTGGGGAGGAACACGAAGGCAAGGATGGGGCCAACGACGTAGTAGGTGGACAGCACAATGAAGGTGTTCCTCAAGTCGATGTGGCTAATGCCATAGTGCTTGACCCGAGAGTCACCCATGGGAAGGAGCTCCTTACAGAAGCGCTCGGCCCTGAAGAGGTTGGAGTTACACTTGAAGAGGGAGATGATGTGGTCTGGGCGGATCTACAGGAGGATCGACCCCTTGGATTAGGTGCTCAAGTCGTAGGGCTAGGTGGTGCCAATGATTAAAATGTTGCCGGCATGCCAGAAACGGGGATTTTTGACGACATGCTATTTTGACACAACATACTTATCGAAATACAGGGATGTCTTCGACGTGCCAGCGGCATGCCACCCAAATTATCGGCATGCTGACGATACGTCAGTTTGCATTGTTGCTTGCTGCTATGTCACGCATGTGTGACGCATGCCACTTGCCATTGCTACCGTTGGCTGCTGTTGCGCTGCACTGCTGCTATTACACAAATTATGTATCGCATTTCACCAACTTGAAAGATATTGATGATCCGCACCATGGGAGGGCTCCTCAAAACATGATTTTGGTCTTCTAGAACCTACGCATTTTTTCATATTGTAACATTTTTACCCATTTAAAGTCATTTTTAGTCATTTCCTCAAATTTTCCTAATATCAACAATATATCATCAATATATCCCATTTTGAATTAGCATTAATACTTTTCTTCTTGTAGTCCTTAATCTTCAAAATAATTATCCACTTAAATAGGAAGTACAAGACATGGTTTATGGCTTAAATGAATATATTTATCGATTTAAATAGTTATTTTTAAAATTTCAATCATTTCGACCAATTTTGTCATGCGTCGATGTGCCTCTAGCATGCCTCTAAATGGATTATTTTAATGGCATTAAAATTGTCGAAATCTGATGTCAAAACACAGGCATTTCCAAGGCATGCCCTCAACGTGCCGATGAAATGTGCACTTGAAAATTTATCAAAACAACATTGAAATCGATATATCGAATCTTGGGCAGTGCAACCCACGCGGGAGTCGAACAAGAAGTACCAATAAGGGACATCAAAGGCTCAGAGGGCATCGAGGTCATGCTGGACGTCAAGGAGGGAGCCCGAGCGAGAGCAGTAGACCACCTTGTCGATGCGCAAGAGGGGGCACAAGTGGGGAAAGGGGCGTAGGATGGGAAGGGAGAGGAGCGAGGGGGAGGAGGAGGGCAGGGAAGCAGATGTGACGAGCGATGGCGACAAGGACAGTGGAGTCAGAGCAGATGGAGAAGAGGTGACTGGAGAGGTCAAGGGAGGTGACGGTCTCAGTGAGGGTGGAGGTTTCGATGCGGTGGGATTGGGAGCGGAAGCGTTCGGTAAGGTCTAGGCCAGAGATGCCCTCAGGGAATCTTGGGAGGTTATTACCCTCGGAGGTGGTGGTAAGCTAGCCGCTAGCGGCAATGTCGTTGTCCATCCACCCTTCGAAGAGGATGGACTTGAGCTCAACGTGAGCAGCGTAGTTGGCAACGACGTAGGCGGCAGGGCCGAACCTGATGATGCAAAGGCAGGTGATGGGGGGTGGTGAGTAGTTGGTGGTGGCGTGATGAGACAACAGATCTCCCTCATGGCCTTGGTTTGTTGTTGGAGCATGCCAGCAACTTCCTATTGCAATTTGATTATGGCCTCGAGCTTGTCATCCCTCATCATTGCTTCGTGCAACTTGGCCGAAGATCGATGGCTCTGATATCAGTTGATACGATCCCGCTACAACACGAGCATACTGATATAAAACACAGCGAGGTGAACCTACAAGCCAATGTTCTTGGGGGTGGTTGACGGTAGAAGGAAGGTGTTGTAGGCTATCGAGTGGGAGGTGAACCTTCTACCACTTGAACTAGTCTAGGTGAAAGGTGGAAGATGAGACATTGAGGGAATAAGGGAAATGATTCTTCTTGCCTTCCTCATTTCATATGTCAAGGATTACACATATAGTTGGGACAATCAGAAAAGAACATGCAATTCCACGCTATCCCATGATATCTTTCCCATTCAGTGACAAACTATCCCCCGAGCAAAATGTGATTTCTGATAATACTCAAAATGAGCTCTGTCAAGCTTGGCAATTCATGGTGAGCTCAGGTTGACCGATTCTTCTAGCTTCTACAGCAATAACAGTGGAGAGCTTCAGCCACTGGTTCATGCCCTGCCACCTACAGGGACAAGTGGCAACACCTCCTTGGTCCGTATCAGTGGGGCCCACCCCGCATCCAACAGCAGCAAGGTAGGCTGCGTCCGATCAGGAGAAACTCCCCAAGTGCCAGACCTTTCCTTCTTCTATCAATTGACCTGACTACAATTAAGGTAATGCACAAGGGCAGCACAACATCGCAAAATTTCTCGCAAGTTCTACGAGTTAACCTCCGCACTCAAACTAATCTTCACAGGCTACATTTACCAACACAAAACACAGGAGAAAGAGCTTCAGATAACGAGCAAATGAAGCAATCGCATCCAATTATATATACCATCAAACGTCGAACAACGAACCAAACGGGAAACCGACCTCGTAGTCGTCTCCGTGCTTCTCTACCAGCCGCCCCACGCACACCCTCTGTATCCTCGTCAGCGGCTGCGGCGGCGCCGTCCTCCCATCCCTCCTCCTCTTCCCCAGCGCCGACTTCAAATCTGCAGCGCACATCGCACACGGGGAACACAAAACCCAAGGGCAAATGCGTAATTCCACTCCGACAATGACTAATTATCAGAATTAAGCGTCTGAGGAAACAATCGATCCTGACCGTCGGATTCGAGGTCACTGCCGCCGTCGATGAGGTTGAACTCGGAGGCGGGCGCGGGGGCGGAGGGGACCTGGAGGGGCGCGCATTGGACGAGGTCGGGGGTGGTGCGGGTGCGGAAGCCGAGGAGGTTGGGGTTCGAGAGGACCCCGAAGGCCCTGTAGTTGCGGAGGACGGTGCCCTCGTCGTCCCACCGCTTCCTCCCCCCCTCGTCGAGGAGGGCCTCCGGGACCGTGAACGCCGGCTTGATCTGCCGGGGCTTCCTCTTCGGGAGCCCCACACGGACCTTTGGTCGGGTCTTCTTGTACTTCCGCCTGGACCCGCCCATCAGTGGTGGTGGTGGTGGTTTTGGTTGTGGGGGAAGGGGTTAGGGTTAGGGTTAGGGTTTTCGGGGTTAGGATTTGTGATTTTGGTGGTCTTCCTTTTTTTTTATTTCGTCCTTTTCGGGGTGGTGGTGGGTTCGTGGGCGGGCCTTTTTGGGTTGGCCACGTGAGCCACGTGAGAAAGATTGTTTTTTTCGGGGCATGTTTGGTATTATCAAGTAAAAAAAAAAAAAATCACCAAGGAAAAGTGTTTGATTAGAAATGCTGTCTCCCTCGCTCTACTCTCTCAAAAATAAAAATGGAAAATAACAAATGAGTAAAAATTTAAAAAAAAAATGGATGTATTATTTTAATTTTGCTTGGATTATTATTTTAATTTAAATTTTGATTATTTAACATGGTTCAAATATATCTAGATAAATTATTATAGGATAGATTTATCTCCCTTCCTGTGAGACAAGTTTCTCATTTATTTCTCAAAACACATTTACTTATCTTATAATTTAACCCATATCTTTTTCTAAACACAAAAATCCACTTATCCTTTAATCACATCATTTATAAAATTCATTCCACAAAACAAACATATCCTTAATGGATGTTTGTTGCACTTTGTATAGAGAATCATTAACCACTTCTTTATTGCATTTTGAGAATTTACAGATAGCCTAAAGATTACTCATGTTATTCGATCAAGGTAACTCGATCTTAAGACATAGGAGCCTTTTTTGTCCAAGTTAATAATCTATCTAAAGAGACTTGGCTTGTAGGTTGGGTATATACTTGAGACCTGAATATGTCTAAGTAAAAAAATTAGGAAAGAAATTAGGAAATCAAATTACAATGAAAGAATATGCTTAAGTGGGATAATAATAAAATTTGATAATATTGGATCTAACTTCTCACATGCTTGAGCTTCTTAGTGGATGTTAACATTGACTACGACAATGGATACCCAAGTTCAAGTCCTATCTTATCAAGGGGTTGTATTGTGGGCGCATCAATTCTTTTAATTGCTTGCAAGGGATCTAGGTCACCAATAAAAAAAAAAAAAGATCTAGCTTCTCAATAGTTGATATATTGAACTTTTAATAAATCGAACCTAAATGAACTTACCTTATTCAGGTTCAGTTCATTTATCTAAACGAACCTAAAATTAAGTTTAGATTCAGTTTGTTTATTTACGAGTTTAACATAAACTGAACTTTTGACTAATTGAAACTAAATAAATATCAAACTTGAAATTTTTTTGATAACCCTACTCCCAATCCAAGTGTACTAAATGAGTCATGGAACCTTCAAAAGTTTCCTAATATCACTTTACTAAAAAAGGCATTTTCAAAACACAAATTGTGCTTATGATTTCAATCTTGCACGTAAAGAGTTGTATGAAGAGCCCATTACAAGAGAAGATATATTGCTAACTTCTAGTCAGAGAAAATGCATCATTGTTTAACATTGCAAATGTGGAATTTGACCCCAATGTTACAAGTAGGAAAGTTTGTCTAGGTAATCAAAAATCTACCAATGTTACTCACATGACCACACACAATTATAATTGTGCCCTCACAAAACCTTGAGAATGACTAATGCCTTGGAATTGTTTGTTGATAGGACGTTTTTACTAGATTTCATGAGATAGTTTCCTTGCTATACAAAAATCACATGCATCCAAGAAATACATTAAGGATGATTGGTGGATTAAAGCATGCAAGAAAAAATAATAGTCATGCATAAAAATCATGCTTAGATGATTGTTCACGTCCATTACATAAGAACGTTATCAGCTCCTGAAATTACCTGGTGCCTGTTTGGAGTGTTTAAGATGTCTGTACTAACTGTCAGACATCAGTCTGGACGTCTGGATGAAGGGCCAGAAGTCTGAAAGTGGGAAAATATCGTACGTTATTTTCACTCTGCGCGTGGGCGGCACACAGAGCTTCTCTCTCTCCTCCACACCCCTGACCTCTGACCTTAACCCCCTTCCTATTTAAAACCCTCCCCACCAGCCACCACCTCCACACCTTCCTCCAACCAGCTGTCACCTTCCTCCCAGCCTTCCGTGCGGCGAGTGGAGAGGAAGAAGAGAGAGAGAGGCAGGATACGGAGGAGGAGGAGAGCGCAACGAGAGCATGGGAGGGTCGAGGCCAAAGGAGCTTGGAGGAGCTCGTGCGGGAGCTCTGAGGAGCTTGCGTGAGCAATGGCGGGCACGCGCGCGAGGAGGGGCTCGGGGAGGCGACCTCCTGGCCCTCTGCAGCTGTTGAGGCTGCTACAGCGTGCTGTGGGCGACACTATGAGAGGAGCGACGTCGCGGAGGAAGTTCTGGTACTGGAAATTTTCCAGTATCAAACATCTGGAGGGTCGACCAAACATCTAGGGAGGCATTAGGACATCCGGAGCTGAAGCCGGACGTCTGAAAACATATTATCGCACGAAGGTACATGTTCCTTGCGCTACTTTTTGCCATGCAGATTGTAGCGCAAGAATGTTGGGCTGAAATTGGTTTTGCGTTTTTCATACCAGGTGCAGGGAGTTGGAAAGGCACGCGGTGCACCTTGCCAGGCACTTTTGTGACCGCATCACCAAACGTCCGACAACACTTTCAGACGATCGGAGGCATAGTCTGACGTTTGGAACTTCCTTCAGACGATCGCGGAGGGATCTAGACATCTAAGAAACCCACAGGAGACACAAGGTAAGATTTGACGTCTTTTAAGACGTCTGGGACTAGTAGCAGACGTCTAATTTTGGACAATATGGGTGTTTTGGCCCATTTGGGGTCCAAACGGAATCAGATTTCCGCAAACGAAGTACTGTTGTTTTCCGCTTGAGTTTCTCTACATGTTAGTGTAGAGTATTCACTGTTTTGACCCATCTAATGCGAATTAGTTGCCGGTACAGGTTACTAGCCAGTAGCGTGTTCGAGGCCCGCGAAAACGACAAGATATGTAATGTAAGCCCCCATTGCTCCCGTGATACCTGATAGAGTGGTTTACAGTATTATTCTGATTAAATAAATGAACTGCATGCTTATAATAACTTGAATGAACCCTAAGGCATAAACGAATGAGCATGGTTGAGCTACACTGTCGTCTTGATATGCTTGTAAAACTGTAAATGCTAGCAAATGTACTAGTTATTTAATATGATGCCTTGTTAGTTAGAAAATCACGAGCTACTTGTTCAAGAATAGAAACATAAATGTAAATAGAGAGATATGAAAGTTTGGAATACAAAACGAAAGGAATACCAGCATGAATCCTACGAAGAACTAGGAGGAAAACTCCTGTAGACAAGAAGTGAGCTGGCCCTTGTGTATATGGTACCATTGAGAGCGACTGTCCCTTTTAGTATAGAGGGGGAGTCAGCCATCCCTTGTGTTGAAACCCGAGGTAGGACTGATTACTCTACACCGACTCCTATTGGGCCTCGTGTACGTGGTACCGAGGTGAGCTACTAGTGTAGGGAGGGAGCTAGCCGCCCCACAGAGCCCGGGGTTAGGATTCGCCAACCTACATCGACTTTTAGCCCTCTGGGCAAATCGGGGTAGTTGGACGAGGGTATGTGAACTATGGAGGAGCGAGACCCCTGTTCTGAGAGGGCAAGGCCCTATACTGTTCCGTGTTGTAATATAGGCGTACCCGCTAGCGGAAATGACTGACCGCGTGCCAGTGCGGGATAGCTACCCGTGCGCTTATCACGCGTGGCATAGTTACCACTACGTCGCGATAGTGACCTCGGGGTGGTTAATTGGGTGTAGAACTACCATGAGGGACTCTCCCGGCCAAGAGAGCAATACGTATACCTTCTACTACAAGGAAAAGACTGCAATCAAGATCGTTCCCACGAGGAACTAGCAAGATCAAGAAATACTTGGATCCTTTGTGAAATAAATGAACCAGAAATGCATAGATGAGATAAATAGAAATGAGAATAAAACTTGGTCATTTGTTTTACTTTACTTACACATAAATAATGTAAACACCATTCTACTCAGCGTTCGCTAACTTTGTCTTTTCGTAACCCTGTTCAGGACCAAGAGTTGAGCAGCTAGAGTTTTCGGCTGCAGAGGGTGTTGGGCTCAACTGAGCCCAGCCTGAAAAGACCCATCCCACTTTTAGCCTTTTAAGATGTTTAGAGTCTCAGTCAGACGTCTGGGCCCTTTCCCAGGCATCTGAACATGAAATTTTCATACGCGCTCTACGCTTTGTGCGCGGGCGACGTGTAGAACGTCTTCTTTCTCTCTCTCCTTTCCTCCCTTCCTACCCTAACCCTAAACCCCATCCATCTATAAAAGCCCCCCTCCCCTCCTCTCCTCTCCACTCCACACACCACCACCTCCACCTTCAGAGCTGCGGGAGTGGCAAGAGGAAGCAAGCAAGGGAGAGCGAGAGGGCGACAAGGAGAAGAGTGCGGGAGGAGGAGGCCGATGTCGGAGAGCTTCGGTGGAAGCTCAGCAGAGCTCGCACGGGCACCGCAGGCGCGTGCGGGAGGAGAAGAGAGTTCGGAAAGGCAGCCTCAACCATCTGCAGCAACTGAAGCTGCGACGGAGCGAGGAGCACGGCGGAGAGCGCTGGGAGTAGGTTCTGGTACTAGAAATTTTCCAGTATCAGACGTCTGGAGTGGAGTCCAGACGGCTAGCGGAGCATCTGGACGTCTGGAGTTGAAACCAGACGTCTGAAAGCTCATTTATCGCGAAGGTACGTTCTTTTCGCGGTTACGGCCATGCAGGCCTCACCGCAAAAAGTGGTTGTTGGGCCTGATGTGTGGGTTGCAACTATCGTATGCAGGAGCAGCCTTGGGAAGGAGCGTGGAACGCTCACCCATGCACTTTTGGAAGTCTGATCAGCTCACTAGACGACTAGAGGTGCTTCAAGACGACCGGAGGAATGGTCCGACATCTGGAACTGCCATCAGACGATCGTAGAGGAGGCCTATACATCTGAGGACACCGCAAGGACTTGAGGTAAGGTTCTGTATCTTTTAAGACGTCTAGACTTATTCCCATACGCCTGATTTTGGATAATATACACGTTTTTTACCCGTTTGGGTCCAATCGGGATCCGATTTACGCAAACGAAGTACCTATAGTTTCCTTGCGAGTTTCTCTACATACTAGAGACTTTTGTATATTGTTCTGAACCTTCCTTTTGTGATGCATTCCCTAGTATATGGTTTCAGCGTACTGCGTGTTTAGGGCTCGCAGAGATGCCTGGGTCTACGGTCCAAGCCCCCAGTACTTTCGAATTGTCTGGAAGAGTGGTTAATGCTTTTAATAATATTCAAATAAGCATGTGTTGTAGAATTAACTGACTGAAACCCTAGGATGTGGCATGAACCCTATGGTAGAGAAATGAATGCACCGTTTTCTACTGATATGCAAAATTGAGATAAACTATTAGCAATTGCCTATATAATAATTGTGGATTGCCTATTAGAATATGAGTTGCATGTATTTTATAATCAATTGCCTGTGAAATCACCAGTGACATGTATTGAATTATGGAAACACAAGCTACTTGCATATAAATGAAAACTGAATTGTGAATGGTGGAATCTGGATCGGAATAAATGTGGTGAATATGAGTATGAACCCTATAGGGAATTTGGAGTAGAACTCCTGTAGTTAGTTGGAAACCTGGAATGTAGACGGGAAGTGTGTTGGCCCTTGAGTATGTGATACCAAGGAGAGCAACTGTCCCCTTTTTGTGTAGAGCAGAGCTAGCCGTCCTTGGGTTATGACCCGGGGTTAGGATTGGCCACTCTACATTGACTCCCGTTGGCCCTCGTGTACACGTTACTTGATGAGAACTTCATCATAAACCCTAACTAGCACATTTTGACCTAATTAATTGTACAAAAGCTCCTACAAAGCCTAAGGGAAAGCCTAAATCAGGGAATTGCAAATTTGAGAATAAAATAATTCACAAGGGGTAAAATTGTAATTTTACCATTGCAGTACATAAATGGTATTTCCAAGGGTCTAGACACAGGTCAAATGGGCTTACTAAGAGAAAAGTGGGACGATTTGACTAAGAAAGGGTTATCACAAAATCTGGAAATTAAATGACATTCTATAACTCTGAAACAAACCTGCTTTAATTCACAAAGTTTCAGGCAAGATAAAAATCAATTAAACCCTCTAAAATTCATGAAAAAATATCCCCTAGGGTTTAGAAGCTTCAATTTGGCCATTGGAACCTATTTTGACCTAAATTGAGAATTATACCCATTTTTTGACTTAATTTGGATTTTTGTGCAAAATGTCCAATCAAACATGGTCAAACCTAAAATCCAACCTCACCATTGGATTCCTTAGGTCCAAATTAGGGTTATACCAAAATTTGGACCTAAGGAAAGGTCGCCTTGACCCACTTTACAAAATGGTCATCAACAATTACTTTTTGACCCTTAACTTTTTGGACTCTTGCAGATGCCCCCTACCTTTCTCGTCTCTTTCTTCAGACAGTTCCCTCTGCCCCCACATGCGCAAGCCATACCTTCGGCAACTTTGCGCGGAGGATGGCGCTGCACAGACCTGGGGAGCCAGCTCCAGATTTGAAAGGAGGACTCCTTGCGTTGTCCTCTTCTGCATGAGCCGGCTCCCATGCCCTGCCGGCCACCATTCCTCTCGTGCGAACGCTCGAGAGGTATGGGTCTTTTTCCCGCCATGCCTCCGTGTTATAACCGGGCATCTAGCGTCGTTTAAGACGTCTGGGAAGCGGTCCAGACGTCTTGCCAGACGTCTGGAAGCCTTCCCAGACGTCTGGAATTAAATTTTTTCGGCGTACGGGTTCGCGTCTGCACGCATGCGCGCGCAGACTGAACCCGCCGCCCTCCTTCTCTTTCCTCTCCCTCCCTGCAGACGCAGCTTTTCTCTCTCCCCCCCACAGCTGCCTTCAAATACGCCTCTCCCCCACCCTCACTCCACCGCCTTCTTCTTCTTCTTCCTGTCAGTGAGGGAGCGAGCGGGCGAGAGCGGCAACCGTGACTGCTGCGAGTGAGTGGGGAGGAGCTATTGCGAGGGGAAGAGGGAGCTTGACCACGAGGTTGCAAGCTTGCCGGAGCCGACCGGCGGGTGCACAGCAAGCGTGGGGTGCCGCGAAGAAGCTGCTGCAGCTCAGGCAGCAGGCGGGCGTGGCGCGACACGGCCGTGCGCTGCGGGCAGAGGGCGAGGAGGTCCTGATTCTGGAAAAATTTCCCAGAATCAGACGTCTGGACTTACGTCCAAATGACGAAGGAGACGTCTGGAGCAAGGTCCAAACGTCTGAAAGGTACGTTATTTTATTTTCTTCTTTCGCGTGTACGGCCATGCAGCCGTTTTCGCCGAAGTCTTCTGCTTCCTTTGGTGTTAAGAGCGGGCGCATGTGTGTGCAGGTTGTTCGGGAAGGCGCAAGGGCACGCAATCCCACACAGATTAGACGTCTGGGCACGGCGCCAGACGACAGAGAGGGTCTTCAGACGTCCGGAGTGACAGTCAGACGTCTGGAAACTAAGTCCAGACGGTTCAGTGGGCTTCTGGACGTCTGAAGGACCGCGCAGATCGAGGTATGACCTAAGCGACCATTTAAGATGTCTAGAAGAAGTTCCAGACGTCTGATTTTGGACAAACTCGTCGTTTTTGACCCGTTTAGGGTCCATTCGGAGTCTGTTTTCCGCGTTTCAAGTTTCGTTCTTCTTACATTTAGTTCCTCTACTTGTTTACAGTAATCGTATGCTATTCTGAGTAACTCCTTGCCTTTGATCCTTGTGCTAGGACCCCGTTCCGTTGCGGCTCTGGGGGTTGCGGAGGCACGCGGGCTTGCCGATGACGCCCCCAGTATTCCCTGTTTCGCGGGTAGAGTGGCCCTTTCAATTATTTATCAAAAATTATGCAATTGTGAAATAATTAATAGAGTTTAGGGTATTGCATGAACCCTAGGATTGAAAAACTAGACTGAATGATAGATCCTAAGGTATTGCATGAATCCTAGGACTGGAAAACTAGATTGAATATCTATACGTTGCAGTCTTGGAAAAGTAGAAAGGAAACGATAGCTTCCTGTTTATGAATGAATAATTATTGTTGAGAACATGGGTTATATGGATATAAAGGTGGAACGGTGAAACCTAAATTGGCTGAGTTAAAGGAGCATGAACCCTACGGGGAATTAGGAGTAGAACTCCTGGAAAGTGAATGGACTAGAATTGGGAAAGTGAGCTCGCCCTTGAGTACGGAGTACCAAGGAGAGCGACTGTCCCCCTGTTTAGTGCAGAGCGGAGCTAGCCGCCCAAGGGACCCGGGGTTAGGTGTGGCCACTTTATACCGACTTTTGGCCCTCGTGTACACAGTACCCAGGAGAGCTACTAGTGTAAAGAGAGCACTAGCTACCTCACGGACCCCGGGGTTCTGCTAGCCCTCCTACACCGACTTGTTAGGCCCATGGGGCAAACCAGGGTAGTCAGGCGAGGGTGCGCGGACTGTGGAGGGGCAAGACCCCTGTTTGGTTACTGTGGAGGGGATGGACCCCTGTTACTGAAAGGGCTCTGCCCTATACTGGTTCAGTGTTGTGCTTTTAGCGCACCCGTTAATGGAAACGACTGACCGCGTGCTAGTGCCGGGTAGCTACCCGTGCGTTTATCGCGCGTGCCGTAGTCACCGTTACGTCTGTCAGTGACCTTGGGGTGGTTGACTGAGGGTAGGACCACCACGGGGGACTCTCCCGGCCAGGAGAGCACCACGTGCTACTTCTACTTTTCGGAAAAGACTGTAATCAAGATCGTTCCCACGAGGAACATTCAAGATCAAGAGAAGGATCTGAGAAATAATTCAAGAGTGAATAAATGGAAAAATATAAAGAAAGAAATTAAAAATATAACAGCTACTGTCCACCTTACTGTTTCTTAGCTTTTAGTTGCCACTCTACTCAGTGTTTTGTTGACGTGTCACCTTTGTTACCTTTTCAGGACCAGGTGTTGAGCAGCCAAAGTCGACGGCTGCAGAGGCCGCTAGGCCTAGTAGAGCCTAGTAGTGTTATTTGTGTAGTACCCACTGTACTTTTCTTTCCGTTGTAGTGAGTAGTTCTGTTACCCCTGTACTCTTTTTATTGTAAGCTTCATGTTTATGTACATGTTTATTTCTCTACTGTTGTGATGGTGTATACTGTAGTATTTCTTTTCTTTACTGCTGTATTTTGTTACTTCTAGTTATATACATGGTGAATGTGATTTATTTTACTGCTCTTTTGGTTACTTTCTCGTTGGGCGACTGGGTCCTGGGATCAGTCGAGTCGGTCCGATTCTCATATCTCGCAGGGATTCGGGAACCGGATCGTAACACTCCGGCAAGGAACCCACATCTCCTCCTCGCGATTCCCTCTCGGCTAGCACCTATTTAAGGAATGGCAGCCCCTGCCGCTTCCTTCAAGCCTGTTTTGGCCAAGAAACTCCCTCAATTTTTGTCTCCTCCTCCTCCGGCCATTCGCCCGCAGGCTCTGGCGATCCTCCTCCTCTCTCATCGTCCTGCCACCATACCAATGGCAGGGTTACCTCCGTCGTCGTCCATTGTGCCTGGTCGTACCAGCAGACGCCTTTCAGCACCTCTTCCTCGTCGCCGCCCCTTCTCCCGGGCTCCTTCGTCTCCGGCGATGACAACATAGCTGCTCCTCGCCTCCTCCCCCTCTTTCGTCTGCTAAGTTGGTAACAACCAGTCCCCTTTTTCCCTTCTTCATTTCCCCCTTATCTATTTCCTAAATCACTCACTGCCACACGTCGACCACCATCACCTTCTCCACCTCCGGCAGACCACCGGCGAGGCGCAGCCACAGCGTCACACCTCCACACGCCTTGCCAGACACCCCACGAGCTCCGTCACGACTCACTGATCACAACCCCCCTTTCCATTCACCGCCACACACTCCCGACACACCCCCCAAACAAACCCACCTGCACAGCCACAGGGTGACCTAAGCACGCACGCCCAAGCCACCCTACGCCACTCCGACCACCGGGCCAACTTCGCCGTGCTCCGGCGAACCTCCCCGAACAATTTGTTGTGGCCGAAAGGCTGTGCTATTGATTTCAAGGTCAGGTCGCCCTCCGCCATTATCGCTGAGCTCAAAGCAAGCTTCAAGCTACTCCAGGTCGCGCTCGGCTCAAGGTGAAACCCTCAGGCGGTGCGGGTTTGAGGCACGCACGCACCCAGACTTCAAGTGGAATCAAGAGACTCCACGTCTGCTCCAATTGGGTGGAGCTTACTTCCTGCGGGCGCCAGCAGAAGCGAGTGGGACATTTAGTCCCACCTCGTTAGTTTGCAGGCACCCCACCGCGCTTAAGTTGAAATTGTGTTTCAGGCTTATCGCCTCGAAACACATAGGGGTTAGGTCCCTCTCCCCCCGCCACGCCTCGTCCGCTATACTTCCCCCGTAGACTTGGCACCAGGATTCAACTAACCCTGCTTGTGCACACCTCGCGCACCACCCACGCCAGTGCGCCTGCTCCCGGGCGCGTCACCTAACTCGCATACCCGATTAAGGCTCTGGGAGAGCAAACCTTGGAGTGAATTTGAGAGAGATAGACGTAGGGAGGGTAGGGGTTAGGTTTTTCCTAACCGTGCACTGTGTAGGAAAGCAGGAGAAGAAGAAGGAAGAGGAGGGAGTGCAGCAACGAGAAGAAGAAGAGAAGGAGAAGGAAGAAGAAGAAGTCAGGAGAGAAGGACTTGCACAGCAGGGAAGTAAAGGAGGAAGATGAAGATGGCACTGTAGTCGCAGAGAAGCTGAGGCGAAGAAAGAAAGAAGAAGAAGGACTTGGCGCAACAGAGAAGAAGAAGAGAAAAGAGGGAGCAGAGGCACAGGACAGAAAGAAAGGAAGAAAAAGAAGGAGGAGGCGCAGCTCAACAGAGAAGAAGAAGCCAAGAGGAAGAAGAAGAACCAGCAGCAGAAGCACTGTAGAAAGAAGCATTTAAGGCGTCTGACCCTTAGAGTCAGACGTCTAAAAAGAGAGAGAGAAAGGAAGACGAAAGGAGAAAGAAAGAGAAGAAAAGAAGAGACAATTTTCCTTTCTTTAATCCTTTTTTGTAAAACAGGATATATTGTAAATTGTGATTTTTTACGCTTCTGGAATCAAATTTTGCTCCCTGAGTTCGACTTCGGAGATTTTCTGTTTTCGAGTAATAAAATACGCATACAAACCGGTCCTACGTGGACCAGTACCGAGGCGAGCTACTAGTGTAGGAAGAGAGCTAGCCACCCAACGAGGCCCGAGATTCAGCTAGCCACCCTACACCAACTTGTTAGGCCCTCTAAGCAAATCGGGGTAGTCAGGCGAGGGTGCACGAGTTGTGGAGGGGCGAGACCCTGTTTGGTTCTGAGGGACGAGACCCTTGTTCTGAGAGGGCAATGCCCTATACTGTTCCGTGCTGTACTTTGGGCATACCCGCTAGTGGAAACGACTGACTGCGTGTCAGTGTGGGGTAGCTACCCGTGCGCTTATCACGCGTGCCATGGTCACCACTACGTCTTGACAGTGACCTCGGGGTGGTTGACTGGGTGTAGGACTGCCACGGGGGACTCTCCCGGCAAGGGGAGCATCACGTGTACCTTCTACTCTTCGGAAAGACTGCAATCAAGATTGTTCCCATGAAGAACATGTAAGATCAAGAATATCTGGATATTGAGAAGAATGGGTGAAAAGGTAATACACATAAAACAAAATAAATAGAAAAGAGAATTAAACATGTTGTTTTTACTATTTTAGATAGTATATATACCACACTACTCAACGTTCGTTGACTCTTTCTTTTTCATAACACTGTTCAGGACCAGGAGTTGAGCAGCCCAAGCTTCCGACTGCGGAGGGTACTGGGCCCAGTCGAGCCCAACCGTAGTTTTCTGCACTTTTTTGTTGTACCCGTACTGTTGTAGTAAGTATTAGACTTTTTAACTACTGTTATCTCTACTGTTACTTTTGTTTTCGTTGTTTCTGTTGTTGTGGTGGTATGTAATGGAACAACAGTTTTACTTTCCTTTACTGCTTTGTATGTTTTTACTACTTAGTTATATTGCATGTGTGAATGCGGTTTACTTTCCTGCTTTTTGGTTATTTCTTGTTGGACGACTGGGTTTTAGGATTAGTCGAGGCGAGCTGGTCTCGGGTCCTGTAGGGATCTAGGAATCAGGTCATAACAAGATGGTATCAAAGCAAGGTCGTCCTGAGAAATGAATCAATTGGCTTGAGAATAACCGTTCACGTGCATGTAACTAGGGTAGCCACCACAACGTTCGGAGTCATTTTTCAAAGAAATTTGGTATCATTGACCCTTTTGTCTATCTTTCGCGTCTCTTTGCAAGAGATGCCTCGTCGGGGAGTTCTCGAGGTGGGCTGTGGTAGCGGCCGTGGATGAGGTCGGAGGGGCAGACGTGCCGGGCCTGAGGTACCGGTTGACTCACCTCTTCTCCATGGCATTCTAGCCTAGGATCTCACCTAGCTGATCAGAGATATTGTACGAGAGGAGCTCCACCAGCCTCCACGGGCACCTCTCCCTGAGGACATGGAGGGGGAGTCCTCGGTGGGACAGAGAGACTGCCGCAGCGCTGGACGAGTAGGAGGGGGAGGGGGTGGTACTCCACTGCCCCCCACCGCACTCTGACATTTCCGAGCACGAGCCCTCCTTGCCTGGAGCTGTGCCCGTTCCCCCACTGAAGCTGCACCACGAGCTTTTTGACCAGTTCCAAAAGCTGAAGCCCCCCTCCTTCAAGGGGGATGAGGACCCATCTGAGGTAGAGGACTGGATGGAGCAGATAGAGAAGGTGTTTGACACTCTTCACCCTCCTGCAGAGTGCCGCGTGGCCTTGCCACATATTAGCTAGAGAGCGCAGCACACAGGTGGTGGAGGGTAGTCAAAGGCTAGGAGAAGGGAGAGCCGACGTGGGACCAGTTCGTGACCCTTTTCTGTGAGCAGTACTTTCCGTAGACCTGGCAGGACCAGAGGAGGCCGGAGTTCCACACTCTCCACCAGGGGACGATGACTGTTTGTGCGTATCGCACGCGCTTCCTGGAGTTGTCAAGTTTTGCCTCGACAGCTGTGGCTATAGATGAGGAGTGCCTATGGAGGTTCACTGAAGGGCTCTGACCTGCTATTCGGGGGTATGTCAAACCCCTGAAGCTACCCACCTTCTCAAGGTTGGTTGAGGCAGCCATGACCTACCGAGGGAGGAGGTCGTGTTCCCCTCTGCTACCAGTGTGGCCAGCCGGGCCAGATCAGGTGGGACCGCCCATCCAGGGTCGGAGCACAACAGATGCTCCCCGCATCGAGTCTTGGAGGCCGAGTTGGTGGTCGTGGTCCCTAGGCGTGTGGGGGAGGGCAGCAGTTACAAGGAGGGTACCGACCAGCGGCTACTCGCCTGACCCAGAGTGTAGCTGCTTTGTCTGCACCAAGGACTGAGGGGCATTTTAACGCCCTGACACACAGAGACGCCAGAGCTTTTGATTCAGTGGTGGTAGGTATGGTTACTGTTTCTGGCAGATTAGTGTCCGTACTTTTTTATTTCGACGCCACACTCTTTTGTTGCTGCAAGTTTTGCCGTTAGTTTGGGGTAAGACAGTGTACTATTAGATGATCCGTTTGTGATCAGAGGCCCAGGTGGCCAGTTGTTTGTAACTAAGGAGGTCTACACGGACTGCGAGATCAGTATAGGGGGACACAACCTCTCCACTGACCTGATTGTGATACCAATGGAGGATTTTGACGTAATTTTAGGGAAGGACTGGTTTTCCACCTACCATGCCCTGGTGGACTGTTTCAGGAGAAAGATTGTCTTCTCCATATCGGAGCTGCCTCCTTTTGAGTTTCACGGACAGTCGGTGGACAAAGGTTTCACATGCATCTTTGCGCTTCTGGCAATGAGGCTTTTGAGCCAGGGGTGTGAGGGCTTTTTAGCTTATGTAGTGGCAGAGCCTAGCATCGTGGCTGACTTTCAGAGTATTCCGGTGGTTTGTGAGTACCCGGACGTGTTTCCAGAGGAACTGCCAGGACTACCACTCGAGTGTGAGATTGAGTTTGAGATCTCACTAGTATCGGGGACTAGCCCCAATTCTATTGCACCGTACCGGATGGCACCACTTGAGCTGCGAGAGCTCAAGGCTCAGCTACAGGACCTATTGGAGAAGGGCTTTGTGAGGACCAGTGTGTCCCCGTGGGGAGCCCCTGTGTTGTTTGTGAAGAAGAAGGATGGTACCCTGCAACTTTTTGTTGACTACCAACAACTGAATAAGGTCACCATCAAGAACAAGTATTCGCTGCCGAGGATTGATGACCTTTTTGACCAGTTGCAAGGTGCCACAGTGTTCTCCAAGATAGATCTGAGGTCAGGCTACCACTAGTTGAGGATCAGGGAGACTGATGTCTCCAAGACAGCTTTCCATACTCGATACGGGCACCTTGAGTTCTTGGTCATGCCGTTTGGATTAACCAATGCCCCCGCTGCTTTTATGGATTTAATGAATCGGGTTTTCAGGCAGTACTTGGACCAGTTTGTGGTGGTATTCATCAACGACATATTCGTTTACTCGCGGGACCAGGCATAGCACGAACAGCATCTACGGATGATTCTGGACACTTTGAGGAGACGCAGGCTGTATGGCAAGTATAGCAAGTGCGTGTTTTGGTTGAGACATGTGACTTTCTTGAGCCACATGCTTTCAGGGGATGGTTTGGCTGTGGACCCATCCAAGGTTGAGGCCGTACTCAGGCGGGAGAGGCCATGTACGGTGACAGAGATACGTAGCTTTTTGGGACTGGCAGGTTACTATCGGCGATTTATCAGAGGATTTTTGCAAATTGCGCGTCCTATGACCCAGTTGACTTGGAAGGACGTGCCCTTTGCCTGGACAGATGCATGTGAGGCATGTTTTCAGGAGTTGAAGGAGTGGCTGACTTCCGCTCCTGTGCTTACTATCTCGGACAGCAGTGACAGTTTTGTGGTGTACACAGACACTTCGTTGCAGGGGTTAGGGAGTGTGCTTATGCAGTGGGGTCACGTTGTCGCTTACGCTTTACGGTAACTAAAGTCCCATGAGCATAGCTACCCTACCCATGACTTAGAGCTGGTAGCTGTTGTCTTCGCTTTGAAGACATGGAGGCACTACCTTTACAGTGAGACTTTTGATATTTTCACAGATCATAAGAGCCTCCGGTACTTGTTTGACCAAAATGAGCTTAACATGAGACAGAGACATTGGTTAGAGCTCCTAAAGGACTATGACTGCAGCATCTCCTACCATCCAGGGAAGGCCAATGTGGTGGCTGATGCCTTAAGCCGGAAGGCGCTTGCCCATTTGGCTAATCTACAGGCACAGAATTGGAGACTCATGGAGGAGTTGGGCAGTTGGCTACCCCGGGAGTTACAGGGATATTGTGGGGTAGTGACAATGACGTGGCAGACGTGACCAAAGCTGATAGACCGCATCATCGCAGGGTAGATGATAGATCCGTACTTGCAGACGCTGCAGGACAGAGTGCTGTTGAGAGATCTAGGATACTTTCCTTTACAGACGAGGTGCTATGCATGGGGGGACGCTTATGTGTTCCCAGGGACGAGGAGTTGTTAAGAGAGCTCTTGGCTGAGGCGCACGGGTCCAGGTTCACCATACATCCTAGGAACACAAAGATGTATCATGATTTGAGACGCGACTTTTGGTGGAGAGAGATAAAGCAGGATGTCAATGAGTTTGTATAGTAATGTTTGGTGTGCCAGCAGGTGAAGGCCAAGCACCAGAGGCCTACTAGGCCGTTGCAGCCACTCCGTGTGCCAGAGTGGAAGTGGGAGAGCATCACCATGGACTTGGTGGTGGGCCTACCTGTTACCCAGCGAGGACACGACGCAGTCTAGGTAATAGTGGACAGGTTGATGAAGACGGCGCATTTCCTGCCGATCCAAGTCACCTTGGGACCAGCACAGTTGGCAAAGAGGTACATTCGCAATGTGGTATGCCTGCACGGAGTTCTGCGTGAGATTGTATTCAACAGAGATACCCATTTCACTTCCCATTTCTGGGCTGAGTTTCAACAGCCTTTGGGGACACGGTTGAGGTTCAGCACCGCGTACCACCCCAGACGGACAGATAGTCAGAGCGCACCATACAAACACATGAGGACCTTCTACGTGCCCGTGTTCTGGACTGGAGAGGCTCCTGGGAGGAGCATTTACCCCTAGAAGAGTTTGCATATAATAACGGTTACCACTTGAGCATCGGCATGACACCTTACGAGGCTATGTACGAACGGAGGTGTATTGCACCCTTGAGTTGGGTCGAGGTGGGGACCAAGTGGGAGGTTGGCCTCAGGTTGATCCGGCAGAGTCAGGAGGTGATAGAGTAGATTCACAGACGACTCCGCACTATCAGGAGAAGGCAGAAGAGTTATGCTGACCGAAATCGCAGAGAGGTGCAATTCGAGGTTGGGGATCACGTCTTTCTCCATGTGTCTCCCATGAAGGGCCTGCAGCATTTTAGGGTGAAAGGGAAGCTTGCGCCGAGGTTTGTGGGGCCCCTTAAGGTCCAGGAGCGGGTAGGACCCGTTGCTTCCAGGCTTGCCCTTCCTCCCCAGCTTTCTAGAGTGCACGACGTGTTCCACGTGTTCAACCTCAGGAAGTACGTCACCGATCCTAGTCACGTTCTGAACCAGGAGAGCGTCGAGGTGGGTGACGACCCGACCTACCCCGAGAGACCAGTGCAGATACTAGACAGAGCCATCCGGAGTCTGAGACGGAAGTAGGTACCACTGGTGAAGGTCTTATGGAGAAGCCAGCGGTATGAGGAGGCTACTTGGGAGCCTGAGGCGGCGATGCGAGAGCGGTACCCGGAGCTTTTTGAGGGTACGTCTTTTTGGACCTACTTCGTTCCTCTTTAAGTTTGTTATGTGTTTTATGTTCCTTTTTCCGCACCCTAGCTAGTTCAAGTTTCGGGGACGAAACTCTTTTAAGTTTGTTATGATGTAAAGATCCATCCCACTTTTAAACTTTTAAGACGTCTGGAGTCTCAGTCAGATGTCTATCCAGACATTTGGACCCTTTCCCAGACGTCTGAAAATGAAATTTTCGTACGCGCTTTGTACTCTGCGCGCAGGCGGCGCGTAGAACGTCTTCTTTCTCTCTCTCCTTTCCTCCCTTCTTACCCTAACCCTAAACCCCAGCCATCTATAAAAGCGCCCTTCCCCTCCTCTCCTCTCCACTCCACACACCACCACCTCCACCTTCAGAGCTGTAGGAGTGGCGAGAGCAAGCGAGCAAGGGAGAGCGAGAGGGCAAGAAGGAGGAGAATGCGGGAGGAGGAGGAGGCCAAGGTCGGAGAGCTTCGGTGGATCTCGCATGGCCACTGCGGGTGCGTGCGGGAGGAGGAGAGAGTCCGGAGAGGCGGCCTCGACTATCTGCAGCGGCTGGAGTGTGGCGGAGTGAAGAGAAGCGCGGCAGAGAGCGCTGGGTGCAGGTTCTAGTACTGGAAATTTTCCAGTATCAGACATCTGGAGCAGAGTCTAGACTACTGGCGGAGCGTCTAGACGTCTGAAGTTGAGATCGAACGTCTGAAAGCTCATTTATCGCGAAGGTACGTTCTTTTTGCGGTTATGGCTGTGTAGGCCTTACCGCAAAAGTGGTTGTCGGACCTGATGTGTGGGCTGCAACTGTCATACGCAGGAGCAGCCTTGGGAAGGAGCGTAGAACACCCTCCCACGCACTTTCAGACGTCTGATCAGCTCACTAGACGACCGGAGGAGTGGTCTGACGTATGGAACTGCCATCAGACGATCGTAGAGAAGGCCTGGACGTCTGAGGACACCGTAGAGACTTGAGGTAAGGTTCTGTATCTTTTAAGACGTCTAGACTTATTACCAGACGTCTAATTTTGTACAGTAGTCATGTTTTTGACCTATTTGGGGTCTAATTGGGATCCGATTTACGCAAACGAAATATCTATAATTTCCTTGCGAGTTTCTCTACGTACTAGAGACCTTTATACATTGTTCTGAACCTTCCTTTTGTGATGTATTCCCTGGTATGGGATTTCAGCCTACTGCGTGTTTGGGGCTCGCAGAGACGCTTGGGTTTACGGTTCGAGCCCCCAGTACTCTCGAATTGTCTGGTAGAGTGGTTAATGCTTTTAATAATATTCAAATAAGCATGTGTTGTAGAATTAACTGACTGGAACCCTAGGATGTGGCATGAACCTTATGGTAGAGAAATGAATGCACCGTTTTGTACTGATATGCAAAATTAAGATAAACCACTAGCAATTGCTTGTATAATAATTGTGGATTGCCTGTTAGAATACGAGCTGCATGTATTTTATAACCAATTGCCTGTGAAATCACCAGTGGCATATATTGAATTATGGAAACACGAGCTACCTGCATATAAATGAGAACTGAATTGTGAATGGTGGAATCTGGATCGGAATAAATGTGGTGAATATGAGCATAAACCCTACGGGGAATTTGGAGTAGAACTCCTGTAGTTAGTTGGAAACCTGGAATGTAGACGGGAAGTGTGCTGGCCCTTGAGTATGTGATACCAAGGAGAGCGACTGTCCCCTTTTCCTGTAGAGCGAAGCTAGCCGCCCTTGGGTTGAGACCCAGGGTTAAGATTGGCCACTCCACATCGACTCCCGTTGGCCCTTGTGTACACGGTACCGAGGCGAGCTACTAGTGTAGGGAGAGAGCTAGCCACCCTACAAGGCCCGGGGTTTAGCTAGTCACTCTATACCGACTTGTTAGGCCCTCTGGGCAAACCAGGGTAGTCAGATGAGGGTGCGCAGCTGTGGAGGAGCGAGACCCTTGTTCTGAGAGGACAAGGCCCTTTACTGTTCCGTGCCGTACTTTGGCCATAACCACTAACGGAAATGACTGACCGCGTGTCAGTGAGGGGTAGCTACCTGTTATAACCTGGGCATCGAACGTCGTTTAATACGTCTGGGAAGTGGTCCAGACGTCTGGAATTTAATTTTTTCGGCGTACGGGTTCGTGTCTGTGCGCATGCTCACGCAGACTGCACCACCACCCTCCTTATTCTCTTTCCTCCCTCCCTACAGACGTAGCCCTTTTTCTCTCTCTCTCTCTCTCCCCGCGGCTGCCTTCAAATACACCTCTCTCTCTCCCTCACCTTCACTCCACCGCCTTCTTCTTCTTCTTCTCCCTATCAGCGAGAGAGTGAGCGGGCGATGACAGCAGCAGCTGCTGCTGCGAGTGTGTGGGGAGGAGGGGTTGCTGTGAGAGGAAGAGAGAGCTTGACTGCGAGGGTGCGAGCTCGCCGGAGCAGCCAGAGCCAACCGGCGGGTGCGCAGCAAGCATGTGGTGCTGGGGAGGAGCTGCTGCAGCTCAGGCAGCAGGTGAGCGCGATGCGGCATGGCCGTGCACTGCGGGCGGAGGGCGAGGAGGTCCTGATTCTGGGAAAATTTCCCAGAATCAAACGTCTGGACATACGTCCAGACGACGCAGGAGACGTCTGGAGGAAGGTCCAGACGTCTGAAAGGTACGATATTTTACCTTTCTTCTTCTTTCGCGTGTACGGCCATGCAGCCGTTCCGCCGAAGGTTTCTGCATCGCTTCATGTTGAGGACGGCCGCGTATATGTGCAGGATTCATTCAGGAAGGCACAAGGGCACGTCATCCCACACAGGTCGGACGTCTGGGCACAACACCAGACGTTCGGAGTGACAGTCGGACGTCTGGAAACTAAGTCCAGACGATTCAGCAGGCTTTTGGACGTCTGAAGGACCGTGCGGGATTAAGGTATGACCTAAGATATCATTTAAGACGTCTGGAAGATGTTCTAGACGTCTGATTTTGGGCAGACTTGTCATTTTTGACCCGTTTAGGGTCCGGTCGGAGTTCGTTTTCCGCGTTTCAAGTTTCGTTCTTCTCAAATTTAATTCCCCTACCTATTTACCGTAATTGTATACTATTCTGAGTAGCTCCTTGTAATTGATCCTTGTGTTAGGACCCCTTTCCGCTGCAGCTCTGGGGGTTGCGGAGGCGCGCGGGCTTACCGATCACGCCCCCAGTACTCCCAATTTTGCTGGTAGAGTGGCCCTTTCAATTATTTATAAAAAATTATGCACTTGTGAAATAATTAATAGAGTTTAGGGTATTGCATGAACCCTAGGAGTGAAAAACTAGATTAAATGATAGATCCTAGGGTATTGCACGAATGTTAGGACTGGAAAACTAGATTGAATGATAGATCCTAGGGTATGGCATGAATCCTAGGACTGGAAAACTAGCTTGAATACATATACATTGCAGTCTTAGAAAAGTAAAAAGGAAACGATAATTGCCTGTAATTGGTTAACAGCTGCCTGATTATGAATGAATAATTACGGTTGGGAACATGGGCTATATAAATATAAAGCTGAAATGATGAAACCTAAATTGGCTGAGTTGAAAGAGCACGATCCCTACAGGGAATTAGGAGTAGAACTCCTGGAAAGTGAATGGAATAGAATTGGGGAAGTGAGCTAGCCCTTGAGTACGGAGTACCAAGGAGAGCGACTGTCCCCCTGTTTAGTGCAGAGTGGAGCTAGCCAGCCCAGACACCCGGGGTTAGGTGTGGCCACTTTGTACCGACTTTTGGCCCTCGTGTACACTGTACCGAGGAGAGCTACTAGTGTAGGGAGAGCACTAGCTACCCCACGGGCCCCGGGGTTCTGCTAGCCCTCCTACATCGACTTGTTAGGCCCACTGGGCAAACTAGGGTAGTCAGGCGAGGCTGCGCGGACTGTAGAGGGGCAAGACCCCTGTTTGGTTACTGTGGAGGGGCTGGACCCCTGTTACTGAGAGGGCTCTGCCCTGTACTGGTTCCGTGCTGTGCTTTGGGCTCACCCGTTAACGGAAACGACTGACCGCGTGCCAGTGCGGGTTAGCTACCTGTGCATTTATCGCGCGTGCCGTAGTCACCGTTAAGTCTGTCCGTGACCTTGGGGTGGTTGACTGAGAGTAGGATCACCACGGGGGACTCTCCCGCCAGGAGAGCACCACGTGCTACTTCTACTGTTAGGAAAAGACTGCAATCAAGATCGTTCCCACGAGGAACATTCGAGATCAAGTGAAGGATCTGACAAATAGATAAATTATGAAACAATAGAAAGACGTAAATAAAGGAAGAAAGAAAATAAAACAGCTACTGTACACTTTACTATTTCTTTAGTTTAGCTGCCACTCTACTCAGCGTTTCGTTGACGTGTTACACTTGTTACTTTTCAGGACCAGGTGTTGAACAGCCAGGGTCAGCGGCTGCAGAGGACGCTGGGCCGAGTAGGGTCCAGTAGAGTTCCACTGTTCTTTTGTGCCCTTTTGTTCCACTGTGGTGAGTAGTTTTTGTTACTCTCTGTACTGTTCTTTACTCGTAGTTCATGTTATGTTATAAATGTTGTTTTACTGTTGTGGTGATACATGCTGTAGTAGTTCTTTTTCTTACTGCTGTATTTTGTTACTGTTAGTTATATTTCATGTTGAATGTGGTTTATTTTACTGCTCTTTTGGTCACTTCCTCGTTGGACGACTAGGTCTTGGGATTAGTCGAGTCAGTCCGGTTCTCGTGTCTCGTAGGGACTCGGGAATCGGGTCGTTACAAGATGGTATCAGAGCAAGGTCGTCCCGAGAAGTGAATCAACTGACTGGAAAATAACCAATTTACATGTCTATAACTAGAGTAGCCACCACAACATATCTTTTGACATGAGCTCTTAGACGTTTCTGTTAAGTATCGTTCCATAGTGACGGGTCCCGTTTTGTTTCGCGTCTCCTTGTAGGAGATGCCTCGTCGCGGGACTGGTGAGGCGGATCACGGGCGCGGCCGAGGACGAGGTCGGCCGTTAACCAAGGGAAGTACCTGTACCTGTTTACTGCAGAGCGGAGCCAGCCGCCCCAGGGACCCGGGATTAGGACTGGCCACTTTGTACCGACTTGCTGGCCCTCGCGTACGTAGTACCGAGGAGAGCTACTAGTGTAGGGAGGGCACTAGCTACCCCACGGGCCCCGGGGTTCTGCTAGCCTCCTACACCGACTTGTTAGGCCCACTGGGAAAACCAGGGTAGTCAGGCGAGGGTGCGTGGACTGTGGAGGGTCAAGGCCCCTGTTTGGTTACTGTGGAGGGGTTGGACCCCTGTTACTGAGAGGGCTCTGCCCTGTACTGGTTCCATGCTGTGCTTTGGGCGCACCCGTTAACGGAAACGACTAACCGCGTGCCAGTGCGGGGTAGCTACCCGTGCGTTTATCGCGCGTGCTGTAGTTACCGTTACGTCTGTTAGCGACCTTGGGGTGGTTGACTGAGGGTAGGACCACCACAAGGGACTCTCCCGGCCAGGAGAGCACCATGTGTTACTTCTACTTTTCGGAAAAGACTGCAATCAAGATCGTTCTCACGAGGAACATGCAAGATCAAGAGAAGAATCTGAGGGATAATTCAATAACGAGTAACGGAAAATATAAAGAAAGAAATAAAAAATATAACAATTACTGTCCACCTTACTATTTCTTAGCTTTTAGTTGCCACTCTACTCAGCGTTTCGTTGACGTGTCACCTTTGTCACCTTTTCTAGACTAGGTGTTGAGCAGCCAGAGCCTGCGGCTGCAGAGGGTGCTGGGCCTAGTAGAGCCCAGTAGTTTTTACTTGTGTAGTACCCACTGTACTTTTTCTTCTGTTGTAGTGAGTAGTTTCTGTTATCTCTGTACTCTTTTGTTGCAAGCATCATGTTTATGTACATGTTTATTTGTTTACTGTTGTGGTGGTGTATACTGTAGTAGTTCTTTTCTTTACTGCTGTATTTTGTTATTGCTAGTTATATGCATGGTGAATGTGGTTTATTTTACGACTCTTTTGGTTACTTTCTCGTTGGACGACTGGGTCTTGGGATCAGTCGAGTCGGTCCGATTCTCGTGTCTCGTAGGGATTCGGGAATCGGGTCGTAACAAGATGGTATCAGAGCAAGGTCGTCCCGAGAAATGAACCAACTGACTAGAAAATAACCAATTCACGTGTCTGTAACTAGAGTAGCCACCACAACGTTTCTTTTGACCTAAGCTCTTAGACTTCTTCGTTAGATATCGTTTTATATTGACGTGTTTTCGTTCTATTTTCGCGTCTCCTTGCAGGAGATGCCTCGACGCGGGACTAGCGAGGCAGGCCGCGGGCGCGGTCGAGGACAAGGTCGAAGGGGTAGGCGTGTTGAGGTCGACGTCTCAGTGGACCAGCCACTGCTCCCAGACATTCAGGCCCAGGACCTCGCCCAACTGATATGGGACATAGTGCGAGAGGAGCTCCGCCCGTCGCCACGAGCGCCTCTCCCTTGGGCTGCGGAGGGGGAATCCTCTGTGGGACCACGCGATGGACGTGGCGCTGGACGCTGAGGAGGGGATAGGTCGCCACCGCCCCCACCTTCCTTCGACACTTCTGTGCACGAGGCTTCCTTACCTGGAGGTGCACCAGCATCTCCACTGTAGCGCCACTTCGAGCTTTTCGGATAGTTTCGGAAGCTGAAGCCCCCCTCCTTCAAGGGGGATGAGGACTCGACCGAGGCGGAGGACTGGCTCGAGCAAATCGAGAAGGTTTTCGACACCCTTCGCCCCACGGTGGAGTGCCGCGTGGCCTTTGCCACGTACCAGCTGGAGAGCGCATCACACAGGTGGTGGAGGGCGGTCAGGGGACAGGAGAGGGACGAGCCGACCTGGGACCGGTTCGTCACCCTCTTCTGCGAGCAGTACTTTCCCCAGACGTGGCAGGATCAGAGGAGGCGGGAGTTCCACACTCTCTGCTAGGGGACGATGACCGTAAGCGCGTGCCGCACGCGTTTTCTGGAGCTGTCCCGCTTCACAGCGACAGCAGTGGCCACTGAGGAGGAGCGCCTTTGGAGGTTCACCGAGGGGCTCCATCCTGCGATTCGGGGGTATGTCAAACCCCTGAAGTTGCCTACGTTCTCGAGGGTGGTGGAGGCAGCTATGACATACGAAGAGACCAACCCGTCCGCGCGAGATACTGACAGCGGGCGGAAGAGGCCCTACCGGACTTCTCACAGGGCCGGTGAGAGAGGAGACACGTGGCGCCTGCAGGAAAGCCGTCACGTTTTGCAGGGCCATCTGTGTCCTTTGGGGGCCCTCGACAGGGGCTAGCTACTAGCACCGGACCCCCGCCCAGCCGACAGCAGGGACCCACTAAGGGTGGGAGTCGGGTTCCCCTCTACTACCAGTGTGGCCAGCCGTGCCACATCAGGAGGAACTGCCCGTCTAGGGCAGGAGGTCAGTAGATGCTTCCCGCATCGAGCGCTGGAGGGCGAGCAGGAGGTTGCGGGTTCCAGGCACGAGGAGGATGACAGCAGTCACGGGGAGGGTACCAGCCAGCAGCTACCCGTCCTGCACAGAGTGTGGCTGCTTTGTCCGCACCTAGGGCTGAGGGGCGTATCAACGCCCTAACACACAGGGATGCCAGAGCTTTGGGATCAGTGGTGGCAGGTATGGTTTTAGTTTCTGGCAGACTCGTTTACACGCTTTTCGATTTCGACACTACGCATTCGTTTGTCGCTGCCAGTTTCGCAGTTAGTTTGGGCCAGGATTATATGCTAGTAGAGGATCCGTTTGTGATCAGAGGTCCGAGTGGTCAGCTGTTTATAGCTGAGGAGGTATACACGGGTTGTGATGAGAACCTCATCATGAACCCTAACTAGCACAATCTAACCTAGATATGCGAGAAAAAGCTCCTACATAACTTATAGAAAGGCTTGACTCAGAGAATTCTGAGTTTGTGAAGAAAATAGCTCATAAGGGGTAAAAATGTAATTTCACCAACACAATCAGTAAACAGGGTAACTCAGGATCCAAACATAGGTCAAACTAACCTAATAAGAAGGAAAGTGGGATGATTTGATTCAACAAGGGCTACAGCAACTCCCAAGGAATTAAATGACATCTTGTAACCCTAAAACAAACCCACTTCAATTAACGAGGTTTGAGGCAAAGTAAAAATCGACTAAACCCTCTAAAATTCATAGAAAAATAATCTCTAGGGTTTAGAACCTTCAATTTGGCCTTGGGAACCCATTTTGACCTACATTAAGAACCATGCCCAATTAATGATTTAATTTAGATTTTTACGTAAATTGACCCATCAAATAAGGTCTGATCTAGAAATAAAATTCACCATTAAAATCCTTAGGTCCTATTTAGTCATGCATAAAAACTTGAGCCTAAGAAGAGACCTTCTTGACCGACTTTACATTTTGGTCCTCCTCTATTACTTTTTGACCCTCAACTTTCGAAACCCTCACATTTTGGCCCGCCGTCACCAGCAGAAGAGGGTAAGCTGTCTCTGACGGATAATAACCCCCCACTTCATCCTCTCCATCTCCGACAAATGGCCTGCAGCTTCCGGCGACCAACTCTTCCTCCTCCTTGTCGCTCTGCTGCCTTACCTGCAGCAGGGTTCCCCTAACCCTTTCGTCTGTGTCGTGCTGCACGCGCCGACACCCTCCGCCTGCCTCCTTGTCTCCGTTCTCCCCTTCCAAGGCCTCTTCTTCCTCAGCTCCGGCAGGCACGAGCCGGTGGCTCCGCCCTTCCCCCTTCGTCCAGAACTTAGGTAAAAGCTTCCTCTCCTCCTCCTCTAAATTTCCCCTCTGTCAATTTGTATTTTCGCACCCCCGCACACAACTTCCACCTCCACCTGCTCCGTCTCCGACCACCCTCTCCGGAGAGCCCATTCCACCTCCACAGACCTCCTCACTCCTCGCCGATCACCTCAGAAGCTCCCCCTCACTCCACTCCAAAGCTTCCCCCTTTTGATTTCCTGCCACACGCCACCTAAAGACCCCCCGAACAGACCCATTTTCCTGACCACAGTCCGATCTAGGGCTGCCACCGTACACCGCTTCACGCCTCGCCACCACCCGCACGAGCTTCGCCGCACTCCGACAAAGCTCCCTGCATCTTCTGACTAGGCCGAGAGGCCGTATTGCTGTGTTCAGGTCACACCCCCTTCGGCGCCATTGCTGTGCAGGTGAAGCTCCTTCACCTGCAACTGCAGCTTCAGCCTCGCCCAGGCGCTGGTCCCAGGTCACGCGGAGTGCCTCCGCGAAGACTCCAGGGTCTGCAGTTGAGGCAAACCCCTCACGAGCTGCTGCAATTAGCCGCGAGATCCTCGCCTGCGGATGCCTGTCTGGGAGGTTGGACTTTAGTCCCACCTCGGAAGCGCGCGGCTCAGCGCCCGCGCATAAATTGAAAAAGTGTTCGAGGCTATTCGCCTTCGAACACAGGGGTCAGGTCCCTTACGCACGAGCGCCCCACGCGCTTGCCCTCACCCGTGCTCACGTCCTGCGGGTCTGGGCCGGATCCGGATACCTGACACTACGCACACCTCGCCCACCACCGCACACCGGTGGGCCTGGTCCCGGGCGCGACACTCATACCCGGCTCTAGGAGAGCGATCCTATGAGAGAAATCTGAGAAAGAGAGAGATGTGGGGGAGGGTAGGGGTAGGTTTTGCTCTGACTAGCTGTGTGAGTGTGCAGGCAGAGAAGAAGAAGAAGGAAGAAGGTGGCCGAAGCCTTGGCCGCTCAGGGCAGAGAGGAAGAAGAAGGACTGCAAGAAGAAGAAGACCGCAAGAAGAAAAGAAGAAGAAGAAGAAGCACAAAGGAAGTACTGTAGCAGACGCCACTTAAGCCGTCTGATTGAGAAATCAGACGACGAATGAAGCTCTGCAAACAAAGCAAAGAAGAAGAAAAAGAAAAGAAAAGGTGCTGCAGCTGAGAGCAGAAAGAAGAAAGAAAAGAGAAGAAGAAAAGAAAAGAAGAAAAGAAGATAAAGAAAGAAGAGCAATTGAAGAAGATCAAGAAGATAAAAGAAGAGAAAAAGAAGACAAGCAAAGAGAGAAAGAAGAGAAGAAGAAAAAGCCAAGAAACAAAACCTATCTCTCTCTCTCTCTCTTATTTTTGTAGTAAAAGCATTGTACTTCTAGAATTCTAGTAGCTCCCTGAGTTCGACCTCGGAAGAAAAACATTTCTGAGTAAAATTGTAATAGTGGCAATAACAAACCATAGCTATTTTACCTGTACCACAACGACATTACTATAACAAACAAAAGACCTAGCCACGGTTGGTCATAAGTCGGCCACCATTTAAGGTTGCAAGGTCAGTATTGGGGGACACAGCATTCCCGCTGACCTGATTATGATACAGATGGAGGACTTTGGCCTAATTCTGGGGATGGACTAGCTGTCAGCTTACCACGCCTTGGTGGACTGTTTTGAGAGAAAGATCATCTTCTCCATACCGGAGTTGCCTTCTTTCGAGTACCACGGTCAGCCAGTGGACGGAGGCTTCAGGTGCATTTCTGCACTTTGGGTGGCGAGACTTTTGAGCCAGGGGTGTGAGGGCTTCCTAGCTTGTGTGGTGGCAGAGCCCAGCTCTGTGGCAGATTTCCAGAGTGTCCCGGTGGTCAGATTTCCAGAGTACCCTGACGTGTTCCCAGACGAGTTGCCAAGACTATCGCCCGAGCGTGAGATCGAGTTTGAGATCTCACTAGTACCAGAGACCAGCCCCATCTCCACAGCACCGTACAGGATGGCACCACTTGAGCTACGAGAGCTCAAGTCTCAATTGCAGGATCTTTTGGAGAAGGGCTTTGTGAGGCCCAGCGTGTCTCCCTGCGGAGCCCCGGTACTGTTTGTAAAGAAGAAGGATGGTACCCTACGCCTTTGTGTGGACTACCGACAACTGAATAGGGTCACTATCAAGAACAGATATCCGCTGCCGAGGATCGATGACTTATTTGACCAGCTGCGAGGTGCCACGGTATTCTCCAAGATCGACTTGAGGTCTGGATACTACCAGTTGAGGATCAAGGAGGCAAACGTCTCCAAGACAGCCTTCCGCATCCGGTACGGACACTACGAGTTTCTGGTCATGCCGTTTGGGTTGACCAATGCCCCCGCTGCCTTCATGGACTTGATGAACCGGGTGTTTAGGCCGTACTTGGACCAGTTCGTGGTGGTATTCATTGCTGATGTGCTCATCTATTCTTGAGATCAGACGCAGCACGGACAACACTTACGGATGGTTCTGGACACACTGAGACGACGTAGGCTGTACGCCAAATACAGCAAGTGCGAGTTCTGGTTGAGGGAGGTGACCTTCTTAGGTCATGTGATCTCTGGGGATGGCTTAGCTGTGGACCCAGCCAAGGTCGAGGCAGTGCTCAGGTGGGAGAGATCATGTACGGTTACTGAGATTCGCAGTTTCTTGGGACTGGCAAGCTACTACAGGTGGTTTATCAGGGGCTTTTCATAGATTGCACGTCCTATGACATAGTTGACCCGGAAGGACGTTCCCTTCACTTGGACAGACGCCTGTAAGGCGTGTTTTCAGGAGCTGAAGGAGAGGCTGACTTCGGCTCCCGTGCTCACCATCCCAGATAGTAGTGGCGGGTTCGTTGTATACACGGATGCCTCTTTGCAGGGGTTAGGGGCATGCTCATGCAGAGGGGTCACGTTGTCGCCTACGCTTCGCGGCAACTGAAGCCCCATGAGCATAGCTACCCTACCCACGACCTGGAGCTGGCAGCTGTCGTCTTCGCGCTGAAGACCTGGAGACACTACTTGTACGGTGAGACCTTCGAGATTTTCACAGATCACAAGAGCCTTAGATACCTGTTTGATCAGAAGGAGCTCAACATGAGACAGAGACGTTGGTTGGAGTTTCCTAATTCGATTCGACGCACTCCTTGCAAAGGGGAGTTTCCTAATTCCTATAGAAGCTAGGTTTAAATCTTTTTTGGCTCTATAGGACTATATTTGTTATTTTACTTTGTTATTTGGTTGGGTATTCGCTTTGCAAATTCCCGTCTCCTTCGTGGGACAAAATCCTTCTCGTGAAGAGAAGGGGTTGAGGAACGCTACCCTCGCACTTGTAGCGTGGTTGTAATTGAGGTTGAATCACCCTCGTTTAAGTGATTCGTTTAGTGGATTTGATCAACTTGGTTGGTCAGAAAATCTTAACTCGAGAGGGTTAGGTGGTGGTTTTCACCCGGTTTGGGTTTCCACCTAAAAATAATTGTGCACTTTGTGTAATTGAATTTTGTGAGATTGTTTATATTATATTTCCGCAATTTATTACGTCAGGTACGTCGCCGATCCCACCCTAGTAGGGAATCTACACCACATGTCCAACCTCAGGAAGTACGTCGCCGATCCCAGTCACGTCCTGAGTCACGAGAGTGTCGAGGTGGGAGATGACCTGACCTACCCCGAGCGGCCAGTGCAGATTCTTGACAGAGTCATCCGCAGTTTGAGATGGAAGCAGGTGCCCCTGGTGAAGGTTTTGTGAAGGAGCAAGCGGTACGAGGAGGCTACCTCGGAGCCTGAGGCAGCGATGCGGGAGTGGTACCCGGAGCTTTTCGCGGGTACGTCTTTTCGGACCGGCTTCGATCATCTTTGAGTTTGTTATACATATATCGTTCTTTCCCGCACCCTAGTTAGCGCAAGTTTTGGGGACGAAACTTCCGTTGAGTTTGTTATATTGTTATAACCAGGGCATCAAACGTCGTTTAAGACGTTTGGGAAGTGGTCCAGACATCTGGAATTTAATTTTTTCGGCGTACGGGTTCGCGTCTACGTGCATGCGTGTGCAGATTGCACTGACGTCCTCCTTCTTCTCTTTCCTCCCTCCCTGCAGACGCAGCCCTTTTTATCTCTCTCTCCCCGCGGCTGCCTTCAAATACACCTCTCTCTCTCCTTCACCCTCACTCCACTGCCTTCTTCTTCTTCTCCCTGTTAGCGAGAGAGTGAGCGAGCGAGGGCGGCAGCAGCGGCTGCTGTGAGTGTGTGGGGAGGAGGGGCTGCTGCGAGAGGAAGAGAGAGCTTGACCGCGAGGGTGCGAGCTCGCCGGAGCAACCAGAGCCGACTGGCGGGTGCGCAGCAAGCGTGTGGTGCTGGGGAGGAGCTGCTGCAGCTCAGGCAGTAGGCGAACGCTACGCGGCATGACTGTGCGCTGTGGGTGGAGGGCGAGGAGGTCCTGATTCTGGGAAAATTTCCCAGAATCAGACGTCTGGACATACGTCCAAACGACGCAGGAGACGTCTAGAGGAAGGTCCAGATGTCTGAAAGGTACGATATTTTACCTTTCTTCTTCTTTCGTGTGTTCGGCCATGCAGCGGTTCCGTCGAAGGTTTCTGCATCGCTTCGTGTTGAGGACGGGCGCGTATGTGTGTAGGACTCGTTCAGGAAGGCGCAAGGGCACGCCATCCCACACAGATCAGATGTCTGGGAATAGCACCAGACGTCCGGAGTGACAGTCGGACGTCTGGAAACTAAGTCCAGACGGTTCAGTGGGTTTCTGGACGTCTGAAGGACCGCGCGGGATTAAGGAATGACCTGAGCTATCATTTAAGACGTTTGGAAGATGTTCCAGATGTCTAATTTTGGGCAGACTTGTCATTTTTGACCCGTTTAGGGTCCGTTCGGAGTTCGTTTTCCGCGTTTCAAGTTTCGTTCTTCTCAAATTTAGTTCCCCTACCTGTTAACAGTAATTGTATACTGTTCTGAGTAGCTCCTTGTAATTGATCCTTGTGTTAGGACCCCGTTCCGTTGCAGCTCTGGGGGTTGCGGAGGTACGCGGGCTTACCAATCACGCCCCCAGTACTCCCGATTTTGCGGGTAGAGTGGCCCTTTTAATTATTTATAAAAAATTATGCACTTGGTTGTATTTCAATCATTTTTCCTTCTGCTTAGTTATATTTCATGTGTGAATGTGGTTTATTTCCTGCTTTTGGTTATTTCTTGTTGGACGACTAGGTCTTGAGATTAGTCTAGGCGAGCCGGTCTCGAGTCCTGTAGGGATCTGGAAACCGGGTTGTAACAACTCCAAATATGTATATAGATTAAAATATAAATTTGATGGCACCACTGACAAATTTAAGGCTTGACTTGTCACCAAAGGATTTACTTAGCGGAAGATTTCCTTGAGACTTTTAATCGTGTGATTAACATTATTAGTATTCGCATCATTTTGAGTCTTGCTTTTAGTTGTAGATGGCCTCACATCAACTTGATGTCAAAAATGTCTTTCTGCATGGCGATTTGGGATAAATGTATATGAAACAACTAAAATGTTTCAAAGACATAGACAAGGTCAACTACTAGATTTAGAGTGGAAACCCTTGCAAATAAAAATCACTACCTAAGCCTCCCAGCTTAAGATTTTCTTGACTAGTTGATGCTAGTCAAATCCACTAACGTACCACTTAAACAAGGGTGGCACAACCTCTTCAAAATGTCTTCTCTTATACCTTACTAAGAGAAGAACAACGGGACTTCCAAGACAACTTGGATTCTCAGATCAAGAACAACATAATATAAAGTAAATAATAATAATTCCTATGGAACTCTCAGGAATATTAGAACAAACCAAGCTTTATTGAATCACAGAGAACCGTGCTTTAGATTGCAATAGTTGTAAGCGTAGAGGCACAAAAGTACTAGAGAGAATATGTGTGTTTTGCTTTTTGAAAGCTCTTGAGGTGTATTTTTGAAGAGGGAGGTCGAAGGACCTAATTATAGGTATTTTTCGATCTATTTTGTAAATACTAAAGATATGGCTTTGATTAATCAAAACATAGGATTGGTCGATAAAAAAGACCTTTATTCAATTAAATGAATGTATTAATCGATTCAATGTTGATCGATTGAAAGAGGATTTTAATCGACTTTATAAATTCAAATAAAATTTGATCACTGAAATATTTTGATCGATTAAATAAAAGGTGTTAATCGATCAAAAGGTAATATGATTGTTACAGGTCTTTGATCAATTAAACACAGAAATTGGTCGATTAAGGTTTAGTCAATTAAAAACTAATATTAGTCAATCAATAGTAGTAAAGACTTACGTTAAAAAAGAGTATGACTTTTGCAAATTTCGAAAACTTAGCGTTTGCTATTTTATTGATGTTTCTTACATAATTTTAAACTCAATAAAGGTAAAAACAGTTTCAAGTCTTCTTCTTAAATGATATCACTTGAAGAGTTTGAAATACTTGATGATGATACACCAAAACTTGATTTAACCTGTAATGGTTAGTTTTCAATAAAAATATAATTTTGTTACATCAAAACAAGGGTATTAACATATATATAAGCTCCAAAGATTGATTTACAAGCTTAAGCAAGCTTTCATGGAGTTATTATTTTAGCTGTCATAAGGTTTTCACTTTCTTGAGATTCCAACAGTGTCCTATAGACCATTCCTTGGTTGTCTATAGGAAGGGTGGTAGTATTGTGCTATTGTTACTCTATGTGGACGATATTGTGTTCATAGGAAACTTTGGCCACATCATTAACAATGTCGAAAAGGCTTTGGGAAATTCTTTTAGCATTATTGATCTTGGCGCGTTATGACACTTTTTAGGCATTGAGATGATAGAATAGTCAAAAGAATGACCTTGACACAACAAATAGGCTATTGATCTTTTTAAATGATTTAATTTTTCATACAACAAACCCATCTATACTCCAGCTTTGTCATATACATAAATTATTAAAAAATGACAATAAAATGATTAAGAATTGTGCAGAATATTACACTATGGTTGACACACTTTAGTATCTCATTATTAATAGACTTTGACATTACTTTTCTCATCAATCAGGCCTTATAATACACGCTTTTTTCTACAATCATTTAGAGACAGTTAAGTAGATATTTAGATATCTCAAAGTCACTAGTATAGATAAGACTCAATTATGAGAAAGATTGTCTCTTGTCACATGGAATTGGTGCTCTTATTGTTTCTCTTATTTATTATATAGATCTTGATAATTGTATATTTATTATTGGCTATTACATTTATTTTAGGAGGAACATGATATCTTGGAAAAGTCGCAACCAGCGAAGCGTTACAAGATCTAGCACAGAAGAAAAACACAGAGCCTTGGCATCTATACCAACTGAAGTCATTTGGATTTACTTCATTACAAAAAATTCAAGATCATGAATAGATGCGCATTTATCTTATGTGAAAATCGTGTAGATTCCCTGATAGAAGGGGGTGACGTAATAAAATGCGGAATAAAAAATATAAAACAATCTCACAAAATAAACAATCACACAATGTACATAATGATTTTTAGGTGGAAACCTAAACCGGGTGAAAACCACCACCTACCCTCTCAAGTTAGGATTTTCCGATCAACCAAGTTGATCAAATCCACTAATGTACTACTTAAACGAGGGTAGTACAGCCTTAATTACAACCATGCTACTTTATACGAGGGTAGCGTACCTCAAACCCCTTCTCTTCACAAGAAGGATTTTGTCTCACGAAGGAAACGGGAATTCGCAAAGCGAATACCCAACCAAAATAACAAAGTAAATTACAAATAGTCCTATAGAGCCAATAAAGATAATCTTAACCTAAGCTTCTATAGGAATTAGGATGCTTCCCTTTGCAGAAGTGCGTCGACGACGTAGATGCATGAACTACGTGACGGCGCAACAGTGCTCCCGTGAACTACGGCGGGAGCACGGGTGCACAAAAGATTGATGCTCTCTAGATGTAGAACTTGAGCTTGGAGAGCAAGAGCTTTTCTTGGACACAAAAGAGTGGAAAGTATGTTGCTATGTGTGTCTTGGTGTGTCTTAGTGTATTTTTGAGTGGCAAAGGTTTCTCTCTATTTATAGAGGCCGTAGGAAGGCTTCCATAACCGTTGGGTGCAAGCTCTAAGAAAATCAGGCCGAAATCAGGGTTAATCATTACACTGACAGGGTTATCAGACGTATGATCCTGGCATCGGACGTCTGGAGAACCAGTTTAAGATGTCTGGGAACAAAGTCAGACGTCTGATTTTAGGCGGGTTTCTTTCCTGACTTGAATCAGATCTAAACAAGGTTCTAGTGAATTGTCATCAGAAGACATATAAGACGTCTGAAACTAAGTATGGACGTCTGGAAACCTATTTTTCTGCGGGAATGGATTTCCAAGAGAGTGCAACGGCTATAAAATCTCTGAGAAGAGATTTTGGGTCAGCCGAGACAAAATGGTTATATATCAGACGTCTGGGGTCCTCTACAGATGTCTGATACGGGCTAACAGTCATATCCTTTAGTGTTTACTAAGGTAGCCAACTGTCCACTAATTGGACATCTGGCAAAATCATCAGACGTCTGGACTAAGTTTTGGATGTCTGATTTCATCAGACAGAACTAACTAAGTTCAGCCTAAACATAGTCGGACGTCTGAGTCAACATTCAGATGTCTTAAAAGTATTTATTAAACGTCTGATTTTCAGATTAGTCTTCTGAAAAGGCTGTTTGAACCCTATTTTGGTTTTCTAAGTTCTCTACAGAAAACCTAAGTATCCTAGGGTTGTGCAAGTGTTCCTAGGACTACTGTGAGGGTTCTTTGTGGCTCTTTAACTTGAATCTAAGTAACAAAAATAAAGAGCAACAAAAGAAACAAAAATACAAAGATTTTAAGGAAAGGAAATCTATCATATTCTTCATCTCCTTCCTTCTTCAAGACATCGCTCCTCGCGAAGCTCCTCTGTTCTCCGTTAAGCTCCTCCAATCCATCCTGGGTGCGAGCTCGAACTTCGTCTAACCACGTCTCTATTTGCAATTAACTTGAAATCTAAGACTTCAAGTGCAAATGCTAAATGACACGTGTTTTGTTATCATTAAAATAAATGATCGTGATGCTCTAGCACCAACAAATTGTAGTCCCTATGTTCTAGTGGTCAATCCATTTTTTTATAATTGATCCAAATACATACAAATTTAGTATCATTTTGTTAGGGAAAAGAAATAGAGTGGAGAAATTGCTATTCAATATATAGTTGTGAAAATTCATGTCACGCCTCGTTAATTCTCTTAACAAATGGGAAGTGGATTACTAGATGTGCAGGCACCAAGGTCCTTAGATACCAGGTGGTTAGAGTTACATATAGCCTAACTTATTAGGTATGTTTTAGGTTTCAATGATTAATAAATTAATTGAAGGATCAAAAATTTGGCAAAGTTTCCCTTATTTTACCAACATTTCAAAAATATGTATATGAAAAGAGAACCTATGCATGCACACCGCAAATAAAAAAGTGGGTATACCCCACATTCAACTACAGAAGCAATATAAAAGAAATATAATACAAAGCGGACACATATTGCAACACAAAGGGCAAAAGCATGAAAAATCATAAAATCGTACACTAAAGCGTAGCTACAACATTTACTACATTATTCATCTTCTAATATTTATAAAACCATCGTACTATCCACTGTCCACTATTTATATGTGTATATTTATAAAGGATCACGGTTCACTATATACATACTTTTTAAACATCAAAAGCTATTTATATACAAAGCCTATAACAAAAGCAGGGCTTGTTTTTTAAGAAATAACAAAAGTGAGGCTTAGCCACATTAATTACATCATATACAAAATATGCCTAACTAAAAGAAATAATAGGCTAATCAACTAGTCACAATTCCAGGTCTTCTTGGGCCTAAACCCGTTAAAGAATATTACCTACTTCATCTAATAGGCAACGTCAATGAATTCTGCTACAAGAACCTATAGGGATGTAGTAGGTGGGTTTGCGCATCTCCCTGGATGTCACTCCTCTACTATCACCATCTCTAGGCATAGGAGGGTCTAGAAGAAGAGCTAGTCTGCCACTGTTGGGTGTCGACACTGGCCACGGGAGAGACGGAAGCCACTGCTCTACAGCATCAGGATATGAAAATAGGTCACAAAGTAAGGATGAGCCAAGTGACATAGTAGGGATAGAAACTATGTGTACCAATTGAAATGGAACGGGTAGTGTATTGAACTCTACATTACATGCCAAACTATAAACTATTTCCCCACTTTACCCACAATTGTATCATGTTTATTAATTAGCATGTGATGCATTCTCTCACTTGTCTTAGGAGTCAAATTCTGGAAATTATTTATCTCTAATAGAGAAGATTGAGACGTATCCTTCCATTAGATCTCAGCTTGGTAGTCTATCCTTAATCATGGAAGAGGCTAGCAGTGTTGGTGACCCTTGAGGGAGGCGTACCCATTCTCGACATGCAAGAATATTGCTGACATCAATCATAAGAGTCAGGCTTCTTAAAAGCTACATAAGCCAATGCCTTGCCACTATGAAGAGTAAGCTCGATTCGTGTCTAGCAAGGTTTGGTCATAGATTGTTCCAGATCATCAATCACAAGGTTGGTCAAAATTATCGAGTCACATTAATGCCACCACTAGGAGTGTAAACTCTGGGTGTGCCCTCTCGATCTACCATCGAATGGGATCTCAACCAATCCCCCTACAATACCTTGGTGTCATTTGTACACATGGACACCTCCTGAACTCTCGCTACGAGTACTAGGTACCCCTGCATCATCCACACTCGCAGGTGCTTACTGAGCTTTTACTACGAGTATCTCACATTGAGTCAGATTCAGGTACTTTCAAGTACCTCATTTCGATGGCAGCCCATGGCTAGTCATCACACCTGGGAACCATTCGAGTTTTGAGGTAGTTCCTTGGTAGCCTCTAGCCACCACATATTCTTAGGTCTTTGACCTGAACAGTGAACCTACGATTCACAAGGTCAAGGTATGCAGCCATATGAGCTCACCTATTAAACTTAATAATCTTTTAGTCATCTTTATTCTGCATTAGGAAAGAATCCCTAAGGACTTAATGGATCACTTGGGGTCATATCTAAGACTTTTGAATCCAAGTTTTCCTTCACTTAAACTCTAATAAGAGTCGGCGAGATTTCATATTTTCGGGTTTCTCTGTGTTTAGCCAATTATAGATCGACTTTTATTCCATGTCTTTATGAGTTTTTCAATGCTTAATTTTAATTTCTTTAGTACTTTAAGGAATTTAGTGATTAGAAACTCTAGTTTTCATATACATAAAATTTCTTATTCACTTAAGGAGTTGTAATTGTAACCCTCCATGATGCCTGATATAGACACATATATTTAGGTTAAAATGCCTAATCATGCTTGTTTCTGGATTTAGATTTGCATTTCATGTTATAAATATTTAGCATGCATCATCTGCATGTAAAGTAGATGTATATATTTTAGGTTAATTAGGTTTTTTTATGGTTAGGAGAGAAGCGAATTTATTTTAGAGGCTCGGATGGACGATCGAACCATACGGATCTGATCAGGACGACGATTGGAGGTTAACGCCCCTGAAACCGTCTAGATCGGAGACCCGTAGCATCATATGAAGTCCGATGAAGATCAACAGCCAGGAGGGCAATGCGACATCCTTACGGGCTTCGGATGAAAAATCCGATCGTACGGATGGATTTGGAGCAACGATCGCAATCCGGCGATGTAGAAATCAATTCGATCCAAGCACCGTGGCACCCTCTATGATAGAAAGAATGGACGGCCTAAATGGCACCATGTGACACCATCCAGGTCGCCCAACATGAACCACGACTGCCCCAGCCTCACGCATGGAGAGATCTCAGCCGTTAGATCTCAATCCAATGGCTAAGGGGCACTCTACATCGCCTCACCTTCACAAGAGAAGAGCTGACTGTTGGATGAGAATCCAATGTCCACGATCGCACGATCAGCGGACGCCACCGCACTCTCCACTCGACCATCCACCGCTTTGGCGCAACAGTGAGGCGGCTGCTTCTGAACGGAGGGGCACAGGTTTGAAACCCGCCAAGCCCCCCTAATTGTTCAATTGAGGCAATGCCAGCACACCGACCAACGCACGCGCGCGGATGTGCGCACATAAGCTCGCGCACCCACATCGTAGCAACACAACACCAGCGCACACACCCGAGACGGCGGGTGATGGGCGTGCAAGCACAGCAGCAGCGGGCATGGGTTATCGCGAACTTTCAACGACAGCCTGGGCAGATCTTTAGTGACGCTTATAGCCGTCACTAATTGCTTTTAGGTGTAAGGCCAGCTACGGGCGTGGGTGATGGGGGCGCAATCTTCAGCGACAGCTGCATGGGGTCTTTAGTGACGCTTGCAGCTGTCACTACAGCCCTCTACACGAATTTCTTCTTCTCTCCACTATATAAACACCCCTTATTCCTCTTCATCTCTACCTACTCTACTCCCACCTGCTCCTAAGCTCTAGCAAGCCTACCAACGCTCCGTTAGAGCTTACTCTTAAGCTCCCAAGGCTACTATTAGTGTAATGAACCTCTACCTCACCAAATGTTCATCTTTCTTCCCATCACCATTCATAGATTGCCTTGGAGCCATCCTCTCACCTCCATTCCGGTAGTAGATCATCTCTGCCTCCTCACCTCCATTCTGGAGCTATGCTGAAGCTTTCCTCTACCCGATGTCCTACATCTCACCTCCATCGTCCCGCTCCTCACCTTCGTCCAAGCTTCCGCCAGGCGCCGTCGTCTCGCCAAACAGTCAATTCAGGAGATTCTTTTTACCTCTCTCTCTTTTTATGCTTTCGTAGATTATTGTAATAGACAATCGTGAAATACATCATATTTGTTCCATCTCTTTTGTGAATTTATTCTGCTTATCTTTTTATTTCAAAAACACAAAAAATAACAAAACTTCAAGATACCAAAAACAAACAAAACGAAGCGCAGTTTTCAATTAAAGTAAACGTCGCCTCCCTGTGTTCGACCCGGGATTCCCTTAGAGTTTCAGTAAAATTTTATTTGATAAATGAGTTTTGTGACTACAACGATGGGCTACTCTTAACCCCGATTTCAAACACGTGAAACATGTTGATCAATGCCCATATTAAGCAATTAACTCACTTGCTATATTGTAACTTTACATTAGGTCAATGGTCACTTAGAATCAAACTAGGCCCATTCATTAGCCTTAAAATTCAACAAAAATTGGAGATTGGGAAAAAATACACTAATCTCATCTTAAGATAGTTGTTTAAACGTTCACATTCACCACTTTTAAGAGGCCAAAAACCAACATTAAAGGTTTGAAATTTGCATGTCTAAGCATCTCCAATCTAAACTTATTTAGGCATTTGAAAGATAGATTTCAAAAAGAGGAAAGAGAGTCCCTACCTTTGGTTGAGGATTAATCTTTCTTTTTTCACAAGGTGGTTGCCCTCAGGTTCCTAATAGTTACAATAACAACAACATAAGATTTTTTTTGTTTTCCAAATTAACCACTAATGTAACAAAAACACCCTAAATCTCTAAGAGTGAGATAACTTAGGGCTAGGGATTTACAAGGGAGAAGGAAGGGGGTGCACCCACTGTGGCCAAGGCCTTGACAGGGTTGATAAACATCTCTGGTCGGTGAGGAAAAATACAAATAGCAACAGTCACAACCTGTTACGACCTGGTTTCCGAATCCCTACAGGACCTGAGACCGGCTCTCCTCGATTAATCCTAAGACCCAGTCGTCCAACAAGAAATAACCGAAAAGTAGGAAAATAGACCACAGTCACATATGCAATGTAACTACACAGTAAAAACGTACAAGCAGTAAAGTAAAAGCTACTAGTTCAGTACACACCACCACAAAAATGGGAAAGTAAAACAAAAGCAACAGTAACAGGAACAGTAGCAAAAGTTTGAAACTCACTATGGCAGAAAAGAGAGTACAACAAAAGTACTGAAAACTACAGTTGGGCTCGATTGGGCCCAGCACCCTCTGTAGCCAGTAGCTTGTGCTACTTAACTCCTGGACCTGAACAGTGTTATGAAAAAGACGGAGTCAGCGAACGCTAAGTAGAGTGGTAACCATACTATCTAAAGCAATAAAAGTAGCAGGCATATTTATCCTTTTCAAGTTATTTTATTTTACAGGTAATTTCTTTTCACTCCATTTGGTTAACATTCAGATTTCTTTCTTGATCTTGCATGTTCATCGTAGGAACGATCTTGATTGCAGTCCTTTCTGAAGAGTAGAAGGTACATGTGGTGTTCTCCTGGCCGGAAGAGTCCCTCGTGGTAGTCCTACACCTAGTCAACCACCCCGAGGTCACTGACAGACATAGCGGTGACTACGGCATGCGCGATAAGCGCACGGGTAGCTACCCCGCACTAGCACGCGGTCAGTCGTTTCCGCTAGCAGGTACGCCCAAAGTACAGCACGGAACAGTATAGGGCCTAGCCCTCTTAGAAACTGGGTCTAGTCCTTCAAAACCAAATAGGGGTCTCGCCCCTCCACACTCCGCGCACCCTCGTCTGACTACCCCGGTTTGCCCAGAGGGCTTAACAAGTCGGTGTAGGGTGGCTAGCTGAACCTCGGGCCTCGTAGGGTGGCTAGCTCCTTCCCTACACTAGTGGCTCTCCTCGGTATCGTGTACGCGAGGGCCAACAGAAGTCGGTGGAGAGTGGCCAATCCTAACCCGGGTCCCAACCCAAGGGCGGCTAGCTCTGCTCTACACTAAAAGGGGAGAGTCGCTCTCCTTGGTACCATGTACTCAAGGACCAGCACACTTCCTGTCCACATTCTAGGCTTTTCCATCTAACCACAGGAGCTCTACTCCTAACTCCCTATAGGATTTATGCTCATGTTCACCATATTATTCTAACCCAGATTTCATCATTCACAATTCAGTTCTCGTTTATACACATGTAGCTTGTATTTCCACAATTTAACACATACAACAAGTGATATCACAGGTAACTGTTTATTTATCTCAGGCAGCTCATATTCTAACAGGTAGCTCATATTTATTTATAGGCAGTGGCTAACAATTCAGCTCATTCATATATATATATACAATTTCAATTACGCAAACAATTGGTTCAACCATTTCTTGTCGTAGGGTTCATGCCACATCTCAGGTTTCCAGTTGTCTAATTTTCATAGATGCATTCATATTTAATAAGTATAATAGGGGTCGACCACTCTACCAGACAATCCGGGAGTACTGGGGGCTCGAATCGCAAACCCACGTGCCTTTGCGAGCCCCAGACATGTAACAGGTCGAAGTCCTATACTAAGGAACACATCACAACAGAATGTTCAGAACAGTGTATAATGGTTTCTAATACGTAGAGAAACTCACAAGGAAATCACAGATATTTTGTTTGCGTAAAATGGATCCCGATGAGACCCCAAACGGGTCAAAAACGTGTCTACAAACCAAAATCAGACGTTTGGAAACAAGTCTAGACGTCTTAAAAGTCACAGAGACTCACTTCAAGCTCCTGTAGCAACCTCAGACGTCCAGGACTCCCCCCGCACCATCTGAAAATCGTTCCAGACGTCTAACCAGTCCTTCGGTCGTTTGGAAGTGACTCCGGCTGTCTGATAAGCTGTCTAAATGTCCGAAAGTGCGTGGAAAGGCGTTCTGCGCACCTTCCCAAGGCTGCTCCTACGCACGATAGAGCAACAACCCAATTTTAACCCAACAAGATCGTCTGCAATGCTTCCTGCATGGCCGTAACCGCGAAGAAGACGTACCTTCGCAATACAAATGCTTTTAGACGTCTGGTGTTGATGCCAGACATCCAGTCGGTCGTCCGGAAGATACTCTGGACGTCTGATACTGGAAAAATTCCAGTATCAGACTGCGCTCCTGAGCTTCTCGCCGCGCTCCGCCGCGTCTCCCCTCACTTCGCTGCATCTCCCCTCACTTCGCTGTAGCTCCAGCTGTGCAGGTGGTCGAGGACGACGCTCCAACGCCCTCCTCCCCCCGCACGCCCGCGATGGCTGTGCAAGCTTCCGACGAGCTTCCTCGAAGCTCTCAACCTCTGCCTCCTTCTCACGCACTGTAATGACCCGATTCCCGAGTCCCTACGAGACACGAGAACCGGACCGACTCGACTAATCCCAAGACCTAGTCGTCCAACGAGGAAGTAACCAAAAGAGCAGTAAAATAAACCACATTCAGCATGAATATAACTAACAGTAAGGAAATACAGGAGTAAGGAAAGAAGCCACTACAGTATATACCACCACAACAGTAGAACAACATTTATAACATAATATGAACTGCAGGTAAAGAAAAGTACAGCGGTAACAAGAACTACTCACTACAGTGGAACAAAAAGAGGTACAAGAGAACAGTGGTAACTCTACTGGACCCTACTCGGCCCAGCGTCCTCTGCAGTCGCCGACCCTGGCTGCTCAACACCTGGTCCTGAAAGGTAACGAGTGTAACACGTCAGCAAAATGCTGAGTAGAGTGGCAACTAAAATAAAAGAAACAGTAGAGGGTATAGTAACTGTTATGTTCTGTTACTTTCTTTAATTACGTCTTTCTATTGTCTCACAATTTATCTATTTCTCAGATCCTTCACTTGATCTCGAATGTTCCTCGTGGGAACGATCTTGATTGCAGTCTTTTCCGAACAATAGAAGTAGCACGTGGTGCTCTCTTGGTCGGGAGAGTCCCCCGTGGTGATCCTACTCTCAGTCAACCACCCCAGGGTCACGGACAGACGTAACGGTGACTACGGCACGTGCGATAAACGCACAGGTAGCTAACTCGCACTGGCACGCGGTCAGTCGTTTCCGTTAACGGGTGCGCCCAAAGCACAGCACGGAACCAGTACAGGGCAGAGCCCTCTCAGTAACAGGGGTCCAACCCCTCCACAGTAACCAAACAGGTGCCTTGCCCCTCCACAGTCCGCGCACCCTCTCCTGACTACCCTGGTTTTCCCAGTGGACCTAACAAGTCGGTGTAGGAGGCTAGCAGAACCCCGGGGCCCGTAGGGTAGCTACTGCCCTCCTTACACTAGTAGCTCTCCTCGGTACTACGTACGCGAGGGCCAGCAAGTCGGTACAAAGTGGCCAGTCCTAACCCCGGGTCCCTGGGGCGGCTGGCTCCGCTCTGCAGTAAACAGGTACAGGTACTTCCCTTGGTATTACGTACCCAAGAGACAGCACACTACCATGTCTTTCTTTCTCAGTTCCATTCCTTTCTCTTTCCAGGAGTTCCACTCCTAATTCCCCGTAGGGTTCCAGCTCTTTTAACTCAGAACATCTAGGTTTCACTTTCTAGTTTCACATTCTTACAATCCATGTTCTCAATCACGTTTATTTATTCAGAGCAGGCAGCTATTAATTAAATTCACAGGTAGCTATTATTTCCTTTCCACATTTTCCAAGATTGCAGTATTCATATATTCCACTAGTTCTTCCCATCCTAGGATTCATGCCATACCCTAGGATCTATCATACAATCTAGTTTTCCAGCCCTAGGATTCATACAACACCCTAGGATCTACCATTCATTCTAGTTTCTCATTCCTAGGATTCATGCAATGTCCTAAGTGCTATTTATGGTTCCATAATTTAACAGATTATACCAATAAACTTAAAAGCCACTCTACAGGTTACAACAGGAGTACTGGGGCATGGTCGGGAATCCCGCGTGCCTCTGCAACCCCCGAGACTACAACGGAACGGGGTCCTATCACAAGGATCAAACACAAGGAGTTTCTCAAAATGGTATATAGCTACTTTAGACGGGTAGAGGATTTAATTCCGAAAAGTACGCAACTCGAAACGTGGAAAACGGACTCCGAACGGGCCCTAAACGGGTCGAAAACGACGAAACAGTGCAAAATCAGACGTCTGGAACCTCTTCCAGACGTCTTAAAAAGTGGATCAGAGGTTACCTTTGCTCTGTGTGGTCTCTCAGACGTCCAGAAGCCTGCGGGGGCGTCTGGCCTAGTTCCCAGACGTCCGATGGTTACCCTGGACATCTGGAAGTCGCTCCCGTTGTCTGGCACTGCAGCCAGACGTCTGATTCGCGTTGGATGGCGAATCTGAACCTGCGCGTACCCATTTCCTCTCTCTCTTAGTACGGTCAGTCGAAGAAGAGGAAGAAGACGGAAATAACTCACCTTTTAGACGTCTGGACAGTCCTTCAGACGTCCTCCCAGCCGTCTGGTTGGAAGCTCAGACGTCTGATTCTGGAGAAAATTCCAGAATCAGGGTGCAACTCGCCCTCCGCTCGCGACGCTTGGGCGCGCCGCGACTCGTCCGCCTGCTGCTCGAGCTGCAGCAGGCCTCCTGCGTCACCCTGCGTCTGCTGCTCCCCCTCGCCGGCCGGCCCTAGCAGCCCCGGCAAGCTCGCCCTCCAGCCGAGCGCCTCCTCCCTCGCGCAGCACCTCCTCCCACGCTCACCGCGGCTATCGCTGTTGCCGCTCACTCGCGCTCGCTCTCGCGCACTGGCTGGAAGGAGAAGAGGAAGGGGGCGAGGTGATGAGAGTGAGGGAGAGGGCGTGGCGTTTTAAAGCCGCGCGGGGAGGAGAGAGAGCGAACAGAGGGCGCAGCCTGCGGCCACAGGAGAGAGGGAAAAAGAGAGAGAGAGAGATGCGCTTGCAGGTCTGCGCGCTCAGACACGTAGACGAAACCGCTCGTGTCGAAAAAATCGAATCCCAGACGTCTGGAAGGGGTTCCATACATCTGGTCCGACGTCTCGGCCACCTCCCAGACGTCTGAAGCCGTGCGTTCGTAACAATATAACAAACTCAAAAGGAAGTTTCGTCCCCGAAACTTGCGCTAACTAGGGTGCGGGAAAAACGTCATAGTAACCATAACAAACTCAAAGAGGACCGAAGCCGGTCCGAAAAGACGTACCCGCGAAGAGCTCTGGGTACCGCTCTCGCATTGCCGCCTCAGGCTCCCAGGTAGCCTCGTATCGCTGGCTCCTCCACAAAACCTTTACTAGGGGCACTTGCTTTCGTCTCAAACTGCGGACGGCTCGGTCTAGAATCTGCACTGGCCGCTCGGGGTAGGTCAGGTTGTCGCCCACCTTGACGCTCTCGTGACTCAGTATGTGACTGGGATCGGCTACGTACTTCCTGAGGTTGGACACGTGGAACACGTTGTGCACACCAGAAAGCTACGGGGGGAGGGCAAGCCTGTAAGCAACGGGTCCAACCTGCTCCAGGACCTCAAAGGGCCCCAGAAACCTCGACGCGAGCTTCCCTCTCACCCCAAACCACTGCAGGCCCTTCATGGGCGAAACACGGAGAAAGACATGGTCCCCAACCTCAAACTGCACCTCTCTGCATTTCCGATCTGCGTAGCTCTTCTGTCTGCTCCTGACAGCGCGGAGTCGCCTATGGATCTGCTCGACTACCTCCTCACTCTGCCGGATCAACCTGGGGCCAACCTCCCACTTGGTCCCCACCTCAACCCAACTCAAGGGTACCGTACACCTCCGTCCGTACAGAGCCTCGTAGGGAGCCATGCCGATGCTCGAGTGATAACTGTTGTTGTATGCAAACTCCGCCAGGGGCAGGTGTTCCTCCCAAAAGCCCCTCCAGTCCAGTACACAGGCACGCAAAAGGTCCTCAAGTGTCTGTATCGTGCGCTCAGACTGTCCGTCCGTTTGGGGGTGATAAGCTGTACTAAACTTCAACCGCGTCCCCAAGGCCTGCTGAAACTCAGCCCAAAACTAGGACGTAAGGCGGGTATCCCGGTCGGATACGATCTCCTGCAGAACTCCGTGTAGTCGTACCACGTCGCGGATATACCTCTCTGCCAACTGTGCTGGTCCCAAAGTGACTCGGATCGACAGGAATCGTGCCGTCTTTGTCAATCTATCCACAATTACCCAGACAGCGTCGTGCCCTCGCTGGGTAACAGGTAAGCCCACCACCAAGTCCATGGTGATGCTCTCCCACTTCCACTCTGGCACTGGAAGCGGCTATAGCGGCCCTGTAGGCCTCTGATGCTTGGCTTTCACCTGCTGGCACACTAAGCACTGCTGCACGAATTCACCCACATCTCGCTTCATCCCCTTCCACCAAAACTCGCGTCTCAAGTCGTGATACATCTTCGTGTTTCCGGGATGTATGGTGAATCTGGAACCATGTGCCTCAGTCAGGAGCTCTCTCAAAAGCTCCTCGTCTCTGGGAACGCACAACCGTCCCCTCAGGCGTAGCACCTGGTCTGTGAAAGAGAAGTCCCCTGGGTCTCCTGACAGTACTCTGTCGTGCAAGGACTGCAAGTACGGATCGGCCATCTGTCCTGTGATGATGCGGTCCATCAGCTCTGGCCTAGTCTGTCGTGTCACCGTCACTGCCCCACAGTGCTCTTGTAACTCCAGGGGTCGCCAACTGCCCACCTCCTCCAAAAGGCTCCAACTCTGTAACTGTAAACTGGCCAAGTGTGCGGGTGCCTTACGGCTCAAGGCGTCAGCCACCACATTGGCCTTTCCCGGGTGGTAGGAGATGCTGCAGTCGTAGTCCTTCAGGAGCTCCAACCAACGTCTCTGTCTCATGTTGAGCTCCTTCTGATCAAAAAGGTATCTGAGGCTCTTGTGATATGTGAAAATCTCGAAGGTCTCGCCGTACAAGTAGTGCCTCCAAGTCTTTAGCGCGAAGACAACCGCTGCCAACTCTAGGTCGTGGGTAGGGTAGGTATGCTCATGGGGCTTCAGTTGCCGCGAAGCGTAAGCGACAACGTGATACCTCTGCATGAGCACACCTCCTAACCCCTGCAAGGAGGCGTCCGTGTACACAACGAACCCGCCACTACTGTCAGGGATGGTGAGCACGGGAGCTGAGGTCGACCTCTCCTTCAGCTCCAGAAAACATGCCTCACAGGCGTCTGTCCAAGCGAAGGGCACGTCCTTCCGGGTCAACTGTGTCATAGGACGCGCAATCTGTGAAAAACCTCTGATGAATCGTCTGTAGTAGCCTGCCAGTCCCAGGAAACTGCGAATCTTAGTGACTGAACGCGGTCTCTCCCACTTGAGTACTGCCTCGACTTTGGCTGGATCCACCGCCAAGCCGTCTCCAGAGATCACATGACCTAGAAGGTCACCTCCCTCAACCAGAACTCGCACTTGCTGTATTTGGCGTACAGCCTACGTCGTCTCAGAGTGTCCAGAACCATCCGCAAGTGCTGTCCGTGCTGCGTCTGATCTCTAGAATAGATGAGTACATCATCTATGAAAACCACCACGAACTGGTCCAAGTACGGTCTAAACACCCGGTTCATTAGATCCATGAAAGCAGCGGGGGCATTGGTCAGCCCAAACGGCATGACCAAAAACTCATAGTGTCCGTACCGGGTGCGGAAAGCTGTCTTGGAGACGTCGGTCTCCCTGATCCTCAACTGGTGGTATCCCGACCTCAAGTCGATCTTGGAGAACACCGTGGCACCCCGCAATTGGTCAAACAAGTCGTCGATCCTCGGCAGCGGATATCTGTTCTTGATGGTGACCCTATTCAGCTGTCAATAATCCACACAAAGGCGTAGGGTACCATCCTTCTTCACAAACAGTATCGGGGCTCCCCAGGGAGACGCACTGGGCCTCACGAAACCTTTCTCCAAAAGGTCCTGCAACTGAGACTTGAGCTCTTGTAGCTTAAGCGGTGCCATCCTGTATGGTGCTGTGGAGATGGGGCTGGTCCCTGGTACTAGTGAGATCTCAAACTCGATCTCACGCTCGGGTGGTAGTCCTGGTAACTCGTCTGGAAACACGTCAAGGTACTCTCTGACCACCGGGATACTCTGGAAGTCTGCCACAGGGCTGGGCTCTGCCACCACACAAGCTAGGAAGCCCTCACACCCCTGGCTCAAAAGTCTCGTCGCCCGAAGTGCCGAAATGCACCTGAAACCTCCGTCCACTGGCTGTCCGTGAAACTCGAAAGAAGGCAACTCCGGAATGGAGAAGACGATCTTCCTCTCAAAACAGTCCACCAAGGCGTGGTAAGCAGACAACCAATCCATCCCCAGAATCACTCCAAAGTCCTCCATCTGTATCATAATCAGGTCAGCTGGCAAGCTATGTCCCCCGACGCTGACCTCGCAATCCGTGTACACCTCCTCAGCTACAAACAGCTGACCACTCGGACCTCTGATTACGAACGGATTCTCTAACAGCGTATAATCTTGGCCCAAACTAACTGCGACAAACGAGTGCGTAGCGCCGGAATCGAAAAGTGTGTAAACAAGTCTGCCGGAAACTGAAACCATACCTGCCACTACCGAGCCCGAAGCTCTGGCATCCCTGTGTGTCAGGGCGTTGATACGCCCCTTAGCTCTAGGTGCGGATGAAGCAGCCACACTCTGCGTCGGACGGGTAGGTGCTGGCCGGTACCCTCCTCGTGATTGCTGTCCTCCTCCTCGCGCCTGGGAACCGCGGCCTCCTGCGCGCCCTCCAGTGCTCTGCGCGGGGAGTATCTGCTGACCTCCTGCCCTAGACGGGCAGTCCCTCCTAATGTGACCCGGCTAGCCACACTAGTAACAGAGGGGAACCCGACTCCAGCCCTCAGTGGGTCCCTGCTGTTGGCTGGGCGGGGGTCCGGTGCTGGCGACTGGCCCCTGTCGAGGGCCCCCAAAGGCCACTGATGGCCCTGCAAAACGTGACAGCTCTCCTGCGGACGCCACGTGTCTCCTCTCTCGCCGGCCCTGTGAAAAGTCTGGCTGAAAGGGCCTCTTCCGCCCGCCGTCAGTGTCTCGCGCGAATGGGTTGGTCTCCTCATAAGTCATAGCTGCCTCTACCACCCTCGAAAACGTAGGCAGCTTCAGGGGTTTGACATACCCCTTGATTGCAAGCCGGAGCCCCTAGGTGAACCTCCAAAGGCGCTCCTCCTTTGTGGCTATTGCTGTCGCTGCAAAGCGGGACAGCTCCAAGAAACGCATGCGGTACGCGCTCACAGTCATCGTTCCTTGGCGGAGGGTGTGGAACTCTCGCCTCCTCTGGTTCTGCCACGTCTGGGGAAAGTACTGCTCGCAGAAGAGGGTGACGAACTGGTCCCAGGTCGGCTCGTCCCTCTCCTGTCCCCGGACCGCCCTCCACCACCTGTGTGCCGCACTCTCCAGCTGGTACGTGGCAAAGGCCACGCGGCACTCCACCGGGGGGCGAAGGGTGTCGAAGATCTTCTCCAGCTGCTCAAGCCAGTCCTCTGCCTCGGTCGGGTCCTCATCCCCCTTGAAGGAGGGGGGCTTCAGCTTCCGGAACTCTGAAAAGCTCGAAGTGGCGCTGCAGTGGAGGTGCTGGTGCACCTCCAGGCGAAGGTGCCTCGTGCACAGAAGTGTCGGAGGAAGGTGGGGGCGGCAGCGGCCCATCCCCTCCCCCGTGTCCAGCGCCGTGTCCTTCGTGTGGTCCCACAGAGGACTCCCCCTCTGCAGCCCCAGGAGGCGCTCGGGGCGGTGGGTGGAACTCCTCTCGTACAATGTCCCGTATCAGCCGGGCGAGGTCCTGGGCCTGAATGCCCGGGAGTGGTGGTTGGTCCACTGAGACGTCAACAACGGCACGCCCACCTCGCCGACCTCGTCCTCGGCCGCGCCCGCGGCTAGTCTCGCCAGTCCCGCGATGAGGCATCTCCTACAAGGAGACGCGAAACAAAACGAAATATGTCAGTATGGAACAGTACCTAACGAAAACGTCTAAGAGTGTTGTGGTGGCTACTCTAGTTATATACATATGAATTGGTTATTTTCCAGTCAGTTGATTCACTTCTCGGGACGACCTTGCTCTGATACCATCTGTAACGACTCGATTCCCGAGCCCCTACGAGACACGAGAATCGGACTGACTCGACTAATCCCAAGACCTAGTCGTCCAACGAGGAAGTAACCAAAAGAGCAGTAAAATAAACCATATTCAGCATGAATATAACTAACAGTAAGGAAATACAGCAGTAAGGAAAGAAGCCACTACAGTATATACCACCACAACAGTAGAACAACATTTATAACATAATATGTACTGCAGGTAAAGAAAAGTACAGCGGTAACAAGAACTACCCACTATAGTGGAACAAAAAGAGGTACAAGAGAACAGTGGTAACTCTACTGGACCCTACTCGGCCCAGCGTCCTCTGCAGCTGCCGACCCTGGTTGCTCAACACCTGGTCCTGAAAGGTAACGAGTGTAACACGTCAGCAAAACGCTGAGTAGAGTGGCAACTAAAACAAAAGAAACAGTAGAGGGTGTAGTAGCTGTTATGTTCTGTTACTTTCTTTAATTACGTCTTTCTATTGTCTCACAATTTATCTATTTCTCAGATCCTTCACTTGATCTCGAATGTTTCTCGTGGGAATGATCTTGATTGCAGTCTTTTCCGAACAGTAGAAGTAGCACGTGGTGCTCTCTTGGCCGGGAGAGTCCCCCGTGGTGATCCTACTCTCAGTCAACCACCCCAGGGTCACAGACAGACGTAACGGTGACTATGGCACGTGCGATAAACGCACAAGTAGCTAACTCGCACTGGCACGCGGTCAGTCGTTTCCGTTAACGGGTGCGCCCAAAGCACAGCACGGAACCAATACAGGGCAGAGCCCTCTCAGTAACAGGGGTCCAACCCCTCCACAGTAACCAAACAGGGGCCTTGCCCCTCCACAGTCCGCGCACCCTCTCCTGACTACCCTGGTTTTCCCAGTGGGCCTAACAAGTCGGTGTAGGAGGCTAGCAGAACCCCGGGGCCCGTGGGGTAGCTAGTGCCCTCCCTACACTAGTAGCTCTCCTCGGTACTACGTACGCGAGGGCCAGCAAGTCGGTACAAAGTGGCCAGTCCTAACCCCGGGTCCCTAGGGCGGCTGGCTCCGCTCTGCAGTAAACAGGTACAGGTACTTTCCTTGGTACTACGTACCCAAGACACAGCACACTACCACGTCTTTCTTTCTCAGTTCCATTCCTTTCTCTTTCCAGGAGTTCCACTCCTAATTCCCCGTAGGGTTCCAGCTCTTTTAACTCAAAACATCTAGGTTTCACTTTCTAGTTTCACGTTCTTACAATCCATGTTCTCAATCACGTTTATTTATTCATAGCAGGCAACTATTAATTCAATTCACAGGTAGCTATTATTTCCTTTCCACATTTTCCAAGATTGCAGTATTCATATATTCCACTAGTTCTTCCCATCCTAGGATTCATGCCATACCCTAGGATCTATCATACAATCTAGTTTTCCAGCCCTAGGATTCATACAACACCCTAGGATCTACCATTCATTCTAGTTTCTCATTCCTAGGATTCATGCAATGTCCTAAGTGCTATTTATGGTTCCATAATTTAACAGATTATACCAATAAACTTAAAAGCCACTCTACAGGTTACAACAGGAGTACTGGGGCATGGTCGGGAATCCCGCGTGCCTCCGCAACCCCCGAGACTACAACGGAACGGGGTCCTATCACAAGGATCAAACACAAGGAGTTTCTCAAAACGGTATATAGCTACTGTAGACGGGTAGAGGATTTAATTCCGAAAAGCACACAACTCGAAACGCGGAAAGCAGACTCCGAACGGGCCCTAAACGGGTCGAAAACGACGAAACAGTGCAAAATCAGACGTCTGGAACCTCTTCCAGACGTCTTAAAAAGTGGATCAGAGGTTACCTTTGCTCTGTGTGGTCTCTCAGACGTCCAGAAGCCTGCGGGGGCGTCTGGCCTAGTTCCCAGACGTCCGATGGTTACCCCGGACATCTGGAAGTCGCTCCCGTTGTCTGGCACTGCAGCCAGACGTCTGATTCGCGTTGGATGGCGAATCCGAACCTGCGCGTACCCATTTCCTCTCTCTCTTAGTACAGTCAGTCGAAGAAGAGGAAGAAGACGGAAATAACTCACCTTTTAGACGTCTGGACAGTCCTTCAGACGTCCTCCCAGCCGTCTGGTTGGAAGCTCAGACGTCTGATTCTGGAGAAAATTCCAGAATCAGGGTGCAACTCGCCCTTCGCTCGCGACACTCGGGCGCGCCGCGACTCGTCCGCCTGCTGCTCGAGCTGCAGCAGGCCTCCCGCGTCACCCCGTGTCTGCTGCTCCCCCTCGCCGGCCGGCCCTAGCAGCCCCGGCAAGCTCGCCCTCCGGCCGAGCGCCTCCTCCCTCGCACAGCACCTCCTCCCACGCTCACCGCGGCTGTCGCTGCCGCCGCTCACTCGCGCTCATCTCGCGCACCGGTTGGAAGGAGAAGAGGAAGGGGGCGGAGGTGATGAGAGTGAGGGAGAGGGCATGGTGTTTTAAAGCCTCACGGGGAGGAGAGAGAGCGGACAGAGGGTGCAGCCTGCGGCCGCAGGAGAGAGGGAAAAAGAGAGAGAGTGAGAGAGATATGCGCGCTCAGGCGCGCAGACGAAACCGCTTGTGTCGAAAAAATCGAATCCCAGACGTCTGGTCCGACGTCTGGGCCACCTCCCAGACGTCTGAAGCCGCGCGTTCGTAACACGCACACTCCTCGCTCTCGCGCTCTCTCTCTCTCTCACGTGGCCTTACTCACGGCAGTGGAGTGGGGGGTGTGTTGGTAGTGGTGGAGTGGAGAGGAGAGGAAGGGGGTGGTCTTTTATAGCCGAAGGGTTAGGGTTTGGCAGGGGGAAAAGAAGGAAGGAGAGAGGAGAGTCTACACGCCGCTTGCACGTAGAACGCAGAGTACATACATATTTTTAATTTCCATACGTCCGAGAAGGGGTCCAGACGTCTGGCCAGACGTCTGACTGACACTACAGATGTCTTAAAAGGCTAAAAACAGGACGGATCTTTACACAACCCCAACAATGATCTACACCAATAGTAACCATAGTGCTCTAAGCATGAGTAGTAGCAGCAGTTAGGCACAACGACAAAGCTCTTAGGCGGCGATTACTGCCAGTGAAGGAGAGGAGGTGTTGTGATGGAGAAGAGAGAAGTCGACGGTGTGGGGGAAAGGAGGGTTTGCGTTAAAACGAAGGTAGGAGGGTGAGGAGTTAGCGCACGCACGAAATGCGAGGGAGGTGTTCCTCCACCATTTCTAAACACAAGAATAAGTTAAGAAAATGTCACATAAGTCTCTCTACCCTAACACACTTATTTTTAAAGAGTCTAACAATCTAGTTTTCTTACCAAAAAGTTCTCATTTAAAATTTGTTAATGCAATTGTAGAGAATTAATTCCAAGACGTTTATAATTCCACAATCATGGAGTTAGTCACGATTTGATTGATTTCAAAATGATTATAAAAAATTCAAATCCTTACAAATTAAATACCTGACATCTTAATAACATTGGAATATTCTCAAAATTGAAGAATAAATTAAGTACTTGCCAACCTCGTATTCAGTTTACGAGAAAGATAGAACTGAAGATTTTAAAGATTGTATTGCAAAGAATATTGTATAATTCCACATGTATGATTATTTTGTAATTTACCTATTACGTAGGTAGTAAATAATTTTACTGTGCTACAGGTAACTTCATTATTATAAATAAATTCCTAAGATCTCCTATATTGATCTTTTAATTAAAGAGAAAATTTTAAGTATGACCATATGATGGTACATTATTATCTTAAATTATGTTATTAAATATTTTATCTCGTAATATGATTATTTTATATATTTTATTAATATATACATAATAATTATATTTTATAAAAATATATATTTAAAGATTTATAATCTATATATTCTAAAAACTCTTATATCTTTAAAAGGATAAAAAAAAATCCAATAAAAATAAAATTTAAATAACTTTAAAAATATATCAAATTTTTTACATACTACGAATCTTCAGAAACAATCGAACAGCACTCAATCATTTCGGGTTTACGCCATCCGAGTACCCGAAAGCGTGGTTGGAAGATCATGTTTGTTTCTCCCGACTTCTGGATCTCCCCAACATCTCCACTATAAAAGAAGCTCCGAGGGCTTTACCTCTCTTTCCCCGCACTCCTCCAGAAGTAGCTCGAAGTTGCTTTCCTCCACGCGCCGCCGCCCTCCCCTTCCTTTCCCACCAACACACTCGAGCCTTTCGCTAGGGTTTCCATTGCTCGCATCATGAGGTGAGGCCACTTTTCGGCATGCCGCTCACTCCTCTTTCCGTTCTTCCTCTTGCACATGTCATGTTCGGCGATTTGTTGCAGCTTTCCATGATCTGTGTTTGCTTGGGTGCCCATCTAGAGCGTTCTAAGAATCGAGCTGACTTGTTTTGTAATCGTTTCCCGCATCTGGTGTTCTCCAGATGCGATGTTGGTGGTTATCTGAAATTTGCTTGCAGGAGCGATCTGTAGAAGTCTAATCTGTTCGTTCGCTTGGAATTAGAGGTAGCTTAGAAGATGCCTTAGATCTCTAGATGGTTAGGTTGCAGTTAAAGTTGCCTTTTTTTTATCGTGGGGAGAGCATGTAACGCGCCCCTTTTCCTGCTGTATAATGCTGTATATGCGTATGTACCATTATCACAGCCTTATATTCTTTGCTTGAAGTCAAATCCGTTGTCTTTTCTTCCAACATCATCTTTACTGGTATGCAACATTCACTTCAAATGTGTTTTACACAACGGAATCAGTTTCCAGATTGTCACCACGTATGGTCCTATTATTGCCTCGTATGCTGCCACAACTGCGTAAAAGATCCGTGTATCGTATCGTCGTTGACAAGCTTGAATTTCATATGAGACTAATGCACATTGATGAACTCCATAGCATGTTCTTATTTGTTGAACTCCCCCTTTCCTGATATTATATATTGAATTGAGTTTCTTTGCTATTTCTATGGTGTTGTTTTATGTTGTCCTTTTTTGTTGTTTGCAAGATTGGAACCACTCTATCGCTAGGGGTGCAAACAAATGGAACCTGAGCAAACTTACCTATGTTCGATTTTGTTCGATAATAATTTTCAAGGATAGGGTTTGGTATGAGAAAATAAGGGTGAGGTTTGGTTTGGTTTGTTCATGTTATCAATGGTTCGATTCAATTTGTTTATGGTTCGTATAAGTGTAAAATTTGAAATGTTTGTAATTTCAGTTTGATTTGTTTAGGGTTTGTTTATGGTTTCTTTAAATTATAATGTTTTTCTATAAATGCAAATGGGATAAATCATAATCCAAAGGAAATTAAAATATTGGATAATAAATTCAAAAATAAATAAATTATATTTTTTTACATTTTAAGACTTGTTTCTCAAAAGAAAAATGTTTTTAATTTCGGTTCGATTTGTTTAAGGTTTGTTTATGATTCCTTTAAGTTATAATGCTTTGTTATAAATACAAACATGAGAAATCATAATTCAAAGGAAATTAAAACATGGATCAAAAAATTTAAAAATATACAAATTATATTGTAAACATTTTAAGACATGTTTCTTAAAAGAAAAAAATGAGAGAAAAAAAAACTTCATTGTATGAAGTAGTGTGTGTTGTGTGCATACGCATTTATTGAATCTTTAACAAATAGAATCTAAACGAACCTATCTTATTTAATTTTGGTTCGTTTATCAAAACGAGCCTTAAACTGATTTTAATCTTGATTCATTTATTAATGAGCCGAATCTAAATCGAACTTTTGAAAATCGAATTGAAACGAGTATTGAACTTGAAAATTTTCTGATAGCTCTGTTTCAGCATCAACATTGTTAAGCAATTTGGTATTGAATCATTGAAACTAGTTGGTAAACATAGTATTGTTTGATATGAGCATTTGTCTTGACGACCGCTCCTTATGTCCCAACGGTAGAATTAAATCGAGATCGGTTTGGGATATGATCCTATACATTTGTGGAGATAAGCACTCCTTTTGGTTGGATATGAACCTAATATACTGGCTGTATGGTGTCTTTTTGAATTTTGGTTGTTTTAGATGGAATGCGATTTTTCTACGTCAGATTTGGGGCACAACCTTTATTGCATCATGTTGGTTAGGTAGTCCATCTACACTAAAGCCCATGATTGGATGAGTTCACACCATCTCACTTGAAGCCTGGTATAGGCTTGGTCGTATTCAAACTGCAGGCTTTCTTGGCTGAAAACAGATGCAACTTGATTTGTGGCTTGAATGACTTTGGATCATATGACGAGACTTGATTAAAGTTGCTTTGCAAGATTAATTGAACTTGAACTCTTTAATATAGATGAAAATTCACAATTCACAAAATTGTTGAGTTGCACACATGTATGACACATCGTGCAAGATTTCTTTCTTTTCCTATTTAGCTCTTCACGCAAACAAATTCTAGCACTTTTATGGCATTAACAGTGAATGGTGTTTGATTGTTTCAAGGGAACCTTGAAGTTATTGACATTGTGTTGTAGGAAGTTGGACTCACTGGGTGCCAACAAGTGGCAGAGGCTATATTGGTCATTGGAGCTGTTTGTTCTAGATTTTGTGCTTCTACATTGATATTGCTATCTTTTTTAAGCTAGATTAGCAGATAGATATGTCGTATTGTGTGCTTAATATTGCTCTTTCTGTTTCGTATAAAATATGAGTTTTATTCTAGTATGCTTCGTATTATGATAGCAAAAAGAGGCAATCTGAGTTATTACTGTAGTTGGATTACATCTATGTTAGCAAAGGTCTCTCTCTCTCTCTCTCTCTCTCTCTCCATTTGGATATTCTCCTTTACCAGTGGCAGATGTAAATCCCTTTCAAAAAGAAGGTAGAAGATCTAAATTATCATCACTGCTAACAAATCATCCCAACCTGATCCTTGGTTAACCTGGGTTTTGTAGAGCTTGATCATACACACTGCTTATGCTTGTTTATTTAAGTCATACTGTGCCAATTTCATATGCTAGACCTTTTCAAAAAAAATTGTATGCTTGACTGATTTCATTCTTAAAATACAGCCGCCATCCTGAGGTGAAGTGGGCACAGAGAGAGGATAAAGTTTTTATTACTGTTCAGTTACCAGATGCTACAGATGTTAAGGTCAACCTTGAACCTGCTGGTGTATTAACTTTTTCTGGAACTGCTGGGGCAGAAAAGCACCTATATGAATTAAATCTGGAGCTTCATGATAAGGTGGATGTTGAGGTAAGTTTTACATCACATTATTGTGGTATGGAAAATGGAGACGAGTACTTAATTATCAATCGTTTTATGTGTTGGAGGATGTAAAGATCCCTTAACATCCTCCTTAAGTCAACCTGCTTTTATGAATGAAATTTTAGTAGATGAATGCCGTTGTTGATTATCTATGTCATTGTTGGAAAATAGAATAATGCTCTTTGTTAGTGAAAAGAGTCTCCTAACCTCCTTTATACAAAGAGTTGGGTTAGCAAATTACATAGTAATCCTAACAGGAATTGGAAATAGAAATAAGAATATTAAAACAGGACTCAGGACTCCCAATTTTAACTAAATAGACCAACTTAACTAACTTATGACTCTTTCCTAATAATACTTTCCTAATTCTCTAACAGTCATTTTTCAATGAGATATATTTAGCAAAAGCTTATTGAAATACCAGTTTCATTTCCCTTCAAATGTTGATAAATGCAGGAAAGTAAAATTAATAAAGGCGTTAGAAACATTTTCTGCGTTGTAGTGAAAGCAGAGAAAGGCTGGTGGAAAAAGCTTCTCCGTGGTGATGGGAAAACTCCCCACTATATAAAAGTCGATTGGGACAAGTGGGTTGATGAAGATGAAGATGGTAAGTTCTCTCTCTTCACACGAAGTCCTTTTTCTCTATGTCTGGACAAGCGGAGTAGCTCCTATTGGAGTGAAACAAAAAAAAAATTAAGCAACTTGTGTGGTTCTTAAAAGTTTTGTGAAGCTATTTATTCAAATATGCAAAACAGATATTTCTTTGTTTTGTTTGTAGTTGGTGAACATTCTTCTTTCTTCAGTTTGGGAAACCAGCTCGATCCATTGGCTGCAGCAAAAACCATGTAAAAAAACTAATTTACGTGGTAATAAAATATAGATTACAAATGGCTAGCTGCCGTTGACTTTGGATCATGTGTGTGCGTGAAATTTTTATTTTCTTTTGTTTCTTTTTCTTAAGTTTTGTGGGCTGGGGTGATTGAGTGCTTGAGCTTGCGTGATTTGTTACGAGTTATATCTCGTACAGCAATAATTTCATCCTTTAGTTTTGAGAAAACTTGTTATTTTTTTGCTAATATACATTTATTTATGGTAGTGTTGAAAATATGAAGTGGTGGATTTACTATAAGAAGCTTTTGGAAGAATATCAACAGTTCCACTCTCCCATCTCATTTTTTGACTTTTAACATGCTTAAAAACTTTTTTTCTTTCTTTGAAAAAGATCTGAAAACTATTATACCATGCAACAAGTTATGCAAGAAAAACCTTGTGTCACATGATGTATGTTTTTGTATGTCTGTATATTACCTGCTTGTTCTGGCTGCTCTTTATCATTCAACGGGGCACTAATTTATTTCTATGTACCTTGATATACCTTAACTGCTATACCTGGCTTTATTTGGGTGATGTATAAAATTTATTTCTGGGATAAGTGGTGATGGGTGTTTTGGTTGTGTGGTGACTGGTGAGATGAGTGTGGTAGTTGTATAGTAGGATAATATTTGTTTAACATGGAACTTGGAAAAAGATGTGGTGGGTAGGGCTTTGTGAGAAACCATAAAACCCATGAGATATCTCACAACCAAATGGACCCCTAGTGACTAACTATGTGCATATGTCCTATCAAAATCTTTCCCATCTTTATTAACTTCTTGACATCTTGAAGTTTGCATTCTTGTAAAGCGAATAGGTGGCAACTGACAAGTATGGTTGTTTTGGTTGTGGTCCACAATAAAAGAAAATAGTATATAATTGAGAACCATCTTTCTTGAAAAAAAATATAATTGAGAACCATGGTTATATAATTGGTTTGCCTCTAAATATGATAAATAAGCATATCAATCAGACACCTTGGCTTTTATGTACTAGCCAATATCTATATTTGATAATGATGTGCATTATCTCAATTTTGTTGACTGATCCTACAATCTTTTTTCAGCCTTAGCTATATAGTGCATTGTTCCACTTTAGTTGGGACATTTTATTCATTATGGTGGGTTTTGCTGAATATTTGTTCATCCTGATCCCTAAGGAAAAAAAAGGAAAAAGAAAAGAACTAAGCTTCAATAGAAAGATTTGTCATTCCTGAAACCATGAAAATATAAGCGAATGATTTTTTTTTCTTGGGAAGCTTTTTTATTTTGTAGCCATCTAGGGCATTCAGAGTTGGGACCTATTTGGAGCTTTTGAGCAATAAAAGCAATTTAATGATATTTGGATTATTAGAGCTTTTGATTTATATTTGGTTTTTCTGGAAACTTCCAAGAAAATGGATCTTCCATGTACTATTTAAAGCTGGATGATATCCAAATTGTTGGAACTGTTAATTTATATTTGGATTTTTAGCAAACATCTAAGTAATAGCTAAAAGTTAAAGTAGCTTTCTTATAGTTTAATATGGAGTGGTTATAAAAGGTACTACTACTATTTTTTAAACTGAGTCTTTTTAATCTACTTCGAGTACTAAAGTCTAAACAACACCAAAGAGTTGCTGGAATAGAACCACACTGTCTTCATTGGGTGTGATGAGTTGTATATATTAATGCGTAAGACATTTTAGCTGTAGCAATTTATCTTACAATCAGAGGGATCAGAGTGCAGACAATTGTGAAGAAATATCTCATTGGTCTTTATTGAACTCTGGGATCTTTGCTGAAAATGTGAAGGTGCATTTGTGTGTATGGCCAAGCAGAATAGGCACTGAAGAAGAGCTGACACATTCTCTCAGACTATTGTATTGACTTGATAATACTTAAGTCTTTGCTCTTTAATGACAAAACTTGTAAAAGGTTTATTTTAGAGAAAGATACTGAACTGTGATTGAACGAAGGCTACTTCCAATAAATAACTTATTTCAAAAGAAAACTTACAATAAATAACTTATGAACCTTATGTTTGATTCCTAGTATGGGCTTTCTTGGGTATTGACGTGCCTAAATCGTGTATGTTAGATATGTGTCGTAAGTTTATATATATATTTTTATCAAATTATATGAATAGGGTGAGTTTGAGTCATTTCACAGGAAGGCTTAATTTGTCAATCTAAGTAGGCTAACCTGCCTAACTAAACCCTATTTTAACTAATCCTAGCATAATTAAGTTAAATCCTAAAGTTGTACTTAAAAATAATAGCCTACAGTATTCTGACGGAAATTTTGAACTGCACGAAGCTAGAAATAAATGGAAATAAAATACTTATAATTAACTGAAAATCCTAAATAAATTTCTAAAGATACTTTAATAAAAAACCTAACTAACTATTGACATTTCACTTAGAAATGCTAACTACAGAACCGTATAGAATTCTTTAATGTGCGGTTTCTAAATGTGGACAGAATAGACAGTACTGCAAATAAAAATTCTATTTATTATTCTGATGGCCATATAAATTATGATAAAAATATATGTGAAACTAGATTTCAGAAGGAAAACATCCACAAAATATCTCACTTTAAGTCATGGTAGATTAAGAAATATGCAATTTTTAACAATGGTGATCTGATATGATCCAGAAAAATATGTAAAAATTGGTAGGCATGAACTACATAAAATAAAAAAGGTTAATGGATTTTTTATATATTTGATAGAGCAGGGTAAAAGTGGGTTTTATAAGAAGGTAACTTTACATGTCAACTCTGACCATGAAATAGATACACATCTACATCAGGAATTTTGTAAAGCAGCATAGACAAAGAAATATCACAAAAGTTATTGCAAAAGAAAGAGAATTAACTTACCTTTCAAAGGAATTCTACTTTGCTATTTTACTAAGTTATAGAATTTCAAAGTTAACACATAATATTAGTCCGTACACGAACTTTATAGAAATAAATAAAACCTGATCTAGAATGCATTAAAAGCTAAATTTAAGAGAAGGCTTAATCTTGTTGGTGGAGAGTGCAGACTTCATGGAATTGACATGGAGATGGAGAGGACGAGGTCAGAGGTGTGCTACAAGTCTGTGGGTGCTCCATCTTCTCTCGAATGTGCATGAACCCGCCGTAGAAGTTGTTGGAGATGAATGATTGTTGATGCTGAGAGATCTTGAGAGACGGTTGGAGAGAAGAAGAGGAGGGGTAGGTGAGGGTGATGGGAAGGAGGGTGGTTGTGGAGGTCAAGAGGATGGCTATGGTGATTGAGGATTGAGAAGAGGGTGGATGGCCGTGGGAGATGGAGGATGAGGTGGAGAAGGCGAGGAAGGTGGAGAGGAGAGAAGAGAGTTGGCATTGGAAGATGTTGGAAAGGAAGATAATGTTCTGACATTCAAAGAAAAAACCTTAACCTTCTTTTATAGTGAGAGGTATTAGGAGAATCAAAATATGAAATAACACACCACTCAAATGCAACTACACTATTCTAATTCTAACACTTTCTCTTAAGTTGGAGCATATATATCATGCATGCCCTGCGTAGAACATAAGAAATCATGACACTTCAATGGGAGTATTTTAGTAAAGATGTCTACAATATGCTACTTTGAAGTTGTCATTGGTGTGCAAGTCTTTTTTGTGGTAACCATACCTTTTACGAAATGGTAGTCTACCTTAAATGCTTGGTACTCTTATGGAACATGGGGTTGGAAGCAATAAAGGTAGCAGAGCAATTATCACAAAATATGGGCACTGAAAGAGGCACCTGAATGCCAAGATCACTAAGAAAATTAACCAACCACTTAATCTCACAAGCCATGTGGGCTGTAGCTCTGTATTTTGCCTTAGCATTAGATCCGGCTACAACAACTTGCTTCTTTCTCCTCCAAGTAACAAGATTGCTATCTAGAAAGGTGGCATAACTTGTAGTACATCGCCTATTCTTTGAAGATCCTACATAGCTGAAAAAGAATGTACATTCGTATGTCCATTGTTCTTCATATAGATCCCCTTTCTAGGATTACCTTTAAGGTATATGAGAATAAGACACTGCTACCAATGATTGCGTTGAGGATTTTCCATGAATTGACTTGTCCTATTGACAATAAAGCTAATATCATGTTTGGTGATTGTCAAATAGAGCAACTTGTCCACAATATTGGGATACCATGTCTTATTTTCAAACATAGGATCATCATCAGCACTCAGCCTCCCAAGGGGCTCCATAGGAATAGAGGAGGGTTTAGCCCTTAGCTGATCAGTCTCCTCAACTCTTAACTAGTTCAAGTACGCATTTCCTTTGCAAGGGTACTAAACTACTAGAATTTCGAGCAACCTTAATGCTCAAGAAATATCTCAATATCCTAAGGTCTTTAGTGACAAATGTGGGCCACAAGTAATTTTTTGCCTTTTGAATACCATTTGCATCATCGCCAGTATCATGTCATCAGTATATATAGCTAGAATAACCACACTTGAACCTCGACGTTCGACAAAAATGGAATGATCTAACGTATACTTGAGAAAACCAATATTCTGCACTTTAGAGCCAAGTCTCTTAAACTCGGCCCTTGGACTCTGTTTTAGACCATATATTATCTTTTTCAGCCTACATATTTTCTACCCCTCAACCATATAGCCTAGTGATTGTGACATGTACAACTCTTGAAGATTACCATAGAGAAAGGTGTTTTTCACATTAAGCTGATACATAGGCCATGCCTTGTCCACTGTCACTGACAAAATCACACAGATGGAGTTGAGTCTAACAAGGGGAAAAGGTGTCAAAGTAGTCCACCTCCCAAGTCTGTGTGTAGCCCTTGGCTATTAATTTAGCCTTCAATCTCTTAACTATCCCATCTGGTTTGTACTTGATTGTGTAGATCCAACGACAACCAACCACTGTAACACCAACAGGAAGATTAGTCAACTCCCATGTGCCTCAAGAAAGGTGCTCTTCACATCAAGCTGATATAAGGGCCATGCATTGTCCAATGCCACTGACAAAGTCACATGGACAAAGTTAAGTCTAACCACAGGAGAAAAGGCGTCAAAATAGTCCACCTTATAAGTCTTCGTGTAGCCTTTGGCTATTAATCTAGCTTTCAATCTCTGAACTGTTCTATCTGATCTTGACATGTAGACCCAACGACAGTCATCTATCGTAACACCAGCGGGCAGATCAGTCAACTCCCATGTGCCTCGAGAAAGAAGTGTTTGTATCTCTTCATCTATAGCTTGTTGCCAGCCCAAATCCTTGGCATCATCATGATAGAACCTGGGAACTGTCATAATTGCTAATGCTGTGTAGAGCAAGACTAAGATGATTAGTAGATGTATAATGTGAAATAGGGTGTGAAGTATAACTCTTTAATGCCTTTCATAGAGCAATGGGGAGATTTGTTGGTTGTTGAACATGGATATCTGGAACAAATGCTGATTGGGGATATGGAGCACAATCAGTTATCTCCTCAACTTGCATAAAGGGAAGTGAAATAGAAACAAGGTCTCTCTGATAATGCTTAAAAGTATGTGTGAACCACCCAAGAGTAGATCCCTCCTTAGAGTAAAAGGGAACTTTCTCAAAGTGACATTCGTCAAGGCATAATATCACCTCCTAACAGGATCATAATACTGATACCCTTTTTGGGATCGAGAATACCTCAAAAAAATACATTTAATCAATTGAGGAGATAGCTTATCAATGACACCAAATAAGTGGACAAAACATGTGCATCCAAAAATCTCAACTTGCATAAAGGGAAGTGAAATAGAAACAAGGTCTCTCTGATAATGCTTAAAAGTATGTGTGAACCACCCAAGAGTAGATCCCTCCTTAGAGTAAAAGGGAACTTTCTCAAAGTGACATTCGTCAAGGCATAATATCACCTCCTAACAGGATCATAATACTGATACCCTTTTTGGGATCGAGAATACCTCAAAAAAATACATTTAATCAATTGAGGAGATAGCTTATCAATGACACCAAATAAGTGGACAAAACATGTGCATCCAAAAATCTCAACTTGCATAAAGGGAAGTGAAATAGAAACAAGGTCTCTCTGATAATGCTTAAAAGTATGTGTGAACCACCCAAGAGTAGATCCCTCCTTAGAGTAAAAGGGAACTTTCTCAAAGTGACATTCGTCAAGGCATAATATCACCTCCTAACAGGATCATAATACTGATACCCTTTTTGGGATCGAGAATACCTCAAAAAAATACATTTAATCAATTGAGGAGATAGCTTATCAATGACACCAAATAAGTGGACAAAACATGTGCATCCAAAAATCTCAACTTGCATAAAGGGAAGTGAAATAGAAACAAGGTCTCTCTGATAATGCTTAAAAGTATGTGTGAACCACCCAAGAGTAGATCCCTCCTTAGAGTAAAAGGGAACTTTCTCAAAGTGACATTCGTCAAGGCATAATATCACCTCCTAACAGGATCATAATACTGATACCCTTTTTGGGATCGAGAATACCTCAAAAAAATACATTTAATCAATTGAGGAGATAGCTTATCAATGACACCAAATAAGTGGACAAAACATGTGCATCCAAAAATCTCAACTTGCATAAAGGGAAGTGAAATAGAAACAAGGTCTCTCTGATAATGCTTAAAAGTATGTGTGAACCACCCAAGAGTAGATCCCTCCTTAGAGTAAAAGGGAACTTTCTCAAAGTGACATTCGTCAAGGCATAATATCACCTCCTAACAGGATCATAATACTGATACCCTTTTTGGGATCGAGAATACCTCAAAAAAATACATTTAATCAATTGAGGAGATAGCTTATCAATGACACCAAATAAGTGGACAAAACATGTGCATCCAAAAATCTGCAATGTTAATGCAAAAGGAGGGGACTCAAGTCGTAGAAGATAAAATGGTGTCTCCATCAAGAATAGGAGGTGGGACCCTGTTAATCAAATAGCAGTAAGCACATCTCCCCAGAAAAACTTAGGAACACTCATGGCAATCATTAAGGTATGAGCAACATCAAGAATATGATGCAACTTGTGCTCGGCAATTCCATTCTGTTAGGACGTATGAGGACAAGAAGTCTAGTATAGAGTCCCATTATTGGATAAAAAATCCTGAAAATTGCGTTGCATAAATTCAAGGACATTATTATTGTGAAAATTTTTGAAGACAATAAAAAATTCTAAATTTCATTGAAGAACTTGACAATAACAAAATTGACTTCAGACCTCTCCTTCAAAAAAGTCCAAGACAAACAACTAAAATCATTAATAAAGACTACAAAATATCGGTAAATAGATTGGTGAGTTATTCAGCATGGACCCCAAATGTCACAATGTATCAAATGAAAAGTAGATGATCCTTTTATGTTGTATGGACGAAAAGATAATCCGGTGGTGCTTGCCTAACTAATATCCTTCACACTCCAGACTGTTAGGAACAGTAGACTTCGGAAACATCTTCCTTAGTTTGGAGACAAATGGCCTAAACGACTGTGCCAAAGTTCCATATCAGCATAAATGGAAGTAGCATTAGCAAACATCTGAGAAGAGTCCACATAGTAGAGACCGTTGCGCTTAATCTCTCCACCAATCATCTTCCTCCTCCAGATGTCTTGAAAGAAAATAAAATGTTAATAAAAAATTACTTGATAGGTTAGCTCTTTGCATAATCTATACATAAATAATAAATTGAGAGAAAACTCAAGAGCACAAAAAACATTAAACAAATGTAGATAATATGAAAAATGGACATCTCCAATAGCTGCAATTAGGGAATATGACCTATTTGCCAGATTGGTCGAAGTGACTGCACCTTCTTGTTGGTAAGATGATCGGAGGCATTGGAATCGACCACCTAGGAGGACGTAGAAGTAGCAGTGGCCAAATTGGTAGAAGTACCCATAACAACAATAGAGGCATACATCTCTTGAGAGGCAATGGGATTAGCAGCCTGGCGAAGATCTATAAGCCTCGCATAATCAAAGGCAGTAAGTGTAGGAGCTCTTAGGGTAAAAGATTCCCCTTGAATGACGGTCAAGTTGGCAATACCAAGATGACCAAACTTGGGCCAGCACTTCTGAGAAGGATGATAGGTCTGCTGGTAGTAGACACAAGGTTTATATGTACATCCACGTCCACATCCACATCCTCGTCCACGACCAGCACCGGTGCCACCTCAATCCCCAATAACTGCAAAGGTAGAGGTCTTAGTAGGAGTAACACATGGTGTCACACTAGATGGTCCTGTGTCTGGCGCAATCTTTTGAAGATGTCCATACATCGTCTCCAGGTCTGGGATAACTTCCAAAATAATCTGATCATGTGTTGGCATGTATTTACGACTCAAACCATCCAGAAAATGGTAGACTTGCCAATTCTACCTCTGCCCAGTTTGAGTATCACAACAAGACGACCGCAAAACATTCAACTCATCAAACAGTGACTCCATCTTTGTGTAATACTCCATTAGAGATCGATCACCCTGTGTAGTAGACCAGATCCGATGATAAATGTTAACCAAGCGGGCATGATTCAACCTTTGAGAATATTTCTTCGTCAGGCTGTCCCATATGTCCTTTGCAGTCTTCTTATAGAGGAGATTGGTAGCAAACTGGGGTTTAATAGAGTTCATCATTCAATTCATAACAAGATGATTATCTTGTTCATACTTGTCAAATTTCATAGCATCTGCCTTGGGAGGATCCTTGGTCAATATGTATAACTTTTTCTAGCCGCCAACGAAGATCTTAAACGCATGGAACCAAAGCAGGTAGTTTTTGGCATCATTGAGTTTCATAGAGGTGCCTTGGACTATTAAGGAGGTCGAGGAGGTCATGGGCTTGACTTCAAAAGAGATAAGAGGGTTTGGGCATTGCCATGTTGGGGTTGAAGCATAGACTTCACAATTTCAGATCTGAAATACTGCAAAAATTATCACCAGATCTGAAATATGTTGATTGTGGCAGCTTCCACGCATCTTGGGCCATGGTGGAGTCAAAGGCATTTGCCCAAGATGCTGTAGAAGAGAGTTCAGGCCCCCTAGAGGTCACCTATGCCACCACCAAGGCCAGCAGCAACCTCAGCGGCGAAGGCACCCACCAGTAGCAACAATGCTGCTGGGGTTTGAGGAGGCCGCAGGGGAGTTGTAACGTCTCAGGCGATCCTGCATAGAATGCAGCAACCCTTGGCAGGGAGGTAGTGCCTCGGGTGGCGCTACAGAGGCCGCAACAACCCTTGGCAACAGGGTAGCAACTCATGCGGTGCTCAAAAGGGGCCCATGAGAAAGTTATAGAAAGGTCCAAACATAAAAAAGGAAATAACACACCACTCAAACATAGGCACACTATTCTAATTCTAACAGAAGGGATAGGGAATGACAGAGGGTGTGCGTGAGTAATGGGGAAGGGGGAAGGGTTCACGTTGGGATTGGGGTAGTTATTAGGATAGTGGGGATGCCTTCCTAGACTCTAGGGACATGAATTTGAATGGGAATTATGGCTGGTGTTAAAGAGTTTGAAGGGAGGAATAGTTGATGCAAGAAATGTGAGAGAGAGAATAAATTTGAGGGTATCATGGGAAGGGAAGGGTAGAATAACTAGAATGGGTTTTAGGAAAACTTGTGGGATTTATTGGAGGGAGGATTGATTAAGGTAGGCTAATGGTGTTGCTGGACGGTTGGTGTGGGAAGAGAGAGAGGGAGAGGGAGAGAGATTGTGCCTTGTTTTAAGGAGAATGGATGAGTTGGCATGGGAATTAAATAGAGAGAAAATAGAAATGAATTAGGAATTAATTAGAGTTAATTTAGGTAGGAGATAATTATAGAGTGATAGGATAAAACATTATTTGAATTAGGTTGGGTTGAATTAAACCGAATTAAGGTTCACTTGACGGACCAAGCCCAATTGAGAAATTGGACCAAATTTTAGTTACTTGACTTAACAGATGTATAATTAAGGTCAAGGTGAGTAGGGTTAGAGTTGTTTAGGAAGTTGAACCTCTCTCTTCTCAAGACAAATTGGCTCTTGAGGCTTCTTCAGAATTAAGGTTTCATTTGACTTAAATTTCCGGATTATGTAATTGGATGTAAACATGCGTCAATTAGCCCTCATTTAATTTCTCTATCCGCAAAATGCAAATTAAGTTCTTAACCCTAATAGTATGCTAACTAATATGCATTAAGCTCTAAAACTACACTAGAAGAGATAATTAAAGTACATAAATATAGTTTCGTTGGGTATCGACCATTTCCTATCTTCATCCCATTTCTTTTCTTGAGAAGATGCTCATTTTTGATGTATGAGGGACAATGGAAAGTGCATTGGGTGTGTTGCTTTTCTAACATGTGATTCTTGTAGAATATCACATTTTAGGAATATTATTGGAATAAAATTTCAAGTTTTCTCAAGGAGTTTAATATTATTTCAGGTTCTGGTGATTTGGACTTGGGAGGAATGGACTTCTCGGTATGTGCATTTCTGCATATGCTTCTTCAACTGATCATAATCTGTTATGCTCTTTGCATACTTGTATTATCTTTAAATTGATTGAGTCTGAGTTAAAATTTCTATATTAATCAGAACTTCGGGAACATGGGAGGCATGGGAGACATGGGAGGCATGGGAGACATGGGAGACGATGAATCCGATGATAGCAGTGATGAAGGTACTTTTCTTTTGTACACAACTTTCCTTTGTTAGGATTTGGATCGATTTTTTTTTTGTAAGAGGATTAAGATCAATTTTAGATTTTAATCCCATGACCCTTTTCCTGGAGTATGCTTATATCTACTATACTGCTTAGATATAAACTGCACTCTTTTGACATCTTTTAAACTGCTGCTCTCTTCTGCTTGGTGTTATGATTATGATTAATAAACAAAATCATGCAGTGCATGGGAAAAATATCAATAGGGTGGACAAGCTGATCCGTGCTCACACACGTTCTCAATCTTATTCCTTGTAGGCATGCTGTTGCTTTTGTCAGTCCTGTGGGTTGCATTTGGTTATGGGTTAGGTTTGAGATTGGATAACTTTTAGTAAATGTTGAATTGAAAGAAGTTTGTTTGGTAGATGAAACAAGTAGTGGGCTATATGTGCAAGCCTGTTAGGTGAATTAATGTGAGTTAAGTTGTCAGTGGCAGTTATTTATATATTTATTCTATGTTTGATGTTGGGTCTTTTTCTGTTGTTGTTTAATTGGACAGTGGAATTAATTAAGGGTTAAATGTGATAGGTGAGTTGGTCTTTGCAAGTGAAGATAAAAAAGTCACAGTTTATTTACTTTATATTTGATGCTGAATGGTTTTGATTAGAAGATAGCTTGCATCAGAAACCACAACATGGGACAGTTCTCTCATTTTAGCCCCGTACACTGTAGTAGAAGGCCCGCCAAGAGTAGGATAATCCCCATCTTCAAATGCATCCTTAATGCAATCACTTTTTAGGATACAGGTCCAAAATTGTTGTTAAAGTTTTGCCACCAAGGAGTTGCCTTAGTAGTAGAACACCCCATTGGCATCCAAGAGGTCATGGGATAAATTCCCAAGTCCCATCACAATTTACCATAAAAAAAAATCTTTGTTAAAATTTCCCTCTAGTATACCAATTTTTTGTCTCCATAAAGTTAAACTGAGCCATATTCTGTGGACCACGAGGTTGGCCAAACTCCGTTAGCAATAATGGTACCTTATTGTTATTCTTCTACCAAATTAGTTATTGCTGATGTTAGGAGTTCTTATCGTTTGGAGACATTCGAACTGTAATTTCAGTGAGCAACTTTGTGCATCAGTAATGAATTTACTTGTGAAGCTTTTCTGCAGCAAGTGTAACTGCTATAGCTAGCATGACTCAGTTATCCCTCTGATATGCCATCTCTTTAATTTTCATTTGTCTTTGACGGCCTAATGTCAGAGAAATTATCTGAAACATTTATATGAGGTCGATAGAACAAAAGAAAAGAAGAAAATGCCATAACATATTTTCTGTTTGTTTTCAGCAACTGCAACTTCTAGAAACTACATAAAGATTTTTGTTTTTTTTGTTTTTTGTGAATACTTTGGAAAATAAGCTGAATTGACAACATGATATTTGTTGAGAACCCTCGTAGAATTCTATGACTTATTTTAGCACGGCTTTAATCCGGAATCTCCTGTCTAATATGTGCCAAATGTAATTAATATGTCCTTGTGAGCAGAGTTATGGGAATCTCCTGGCCTGATATATTATTAATGTGGTAATTGTCTCTCTTTTTTTTCTCAAAACAAGAAAATCCTTCTCTTAGACAAACTAGGGAGAAATTAGCCATTCCTCACATACCAATTCTTCGGGTAATACAAGGATGGGAACTTAAACTTTAGGTCTCCAACCAAAGTTAAGAGTCTCCATTATTTGACCATACCCTAGTGGGCAAACCTTCAAATTTCATGAACACACAAATATAAATTAAAAGAAGCCTTGTATTCCATCTAGTACCAACAGTTGAAAAGCGAGGGAAACAGATGCAATGGATTGTGGATCAAATAAGACCTACTGGACTATGGGCTTGGGGATGGTTTGCAGATTCAAGTGGTGAAATAAATTCTTTGGTTAGCTGATGCTCTCCAACGTGAATATCCTTAAGATAGTTATTTCCACTTCAGGTGAAGAAGCAGAGAAGCCCGCAGAAACTGGCAAAGATGCTGGTGAGGAAGCTAAGAAGTCAGAGGAGCCTCAAGCTGGTGAAAAAGCTGAAGCAACACCGATTCCCAACAACGCCTGAATGATTAATGCCCATTATATTCATTGGCGGACAGTTCTCATTTTGTGACCTAATCACAGCTAGATTATATGAAACTTAGATTGCGTAGAGCTCAAAAACTATTTGTATGTGCTTCTTGATCAATGTTGATTTGGACTTGGTGTGAAGACTATTTTGCGTTGTATTTGGGTAAACTTGAGCCAGCGTTACTTCGGAGATTGTGATCGTTTACTTTTGTCCCATCATTTACCATAAAGGCTTAAGTTAAAAGTTAATTGGTAAGATAAGTAGATAGGACGTCTAAACGGGACGTGGCATTGCATTGGAAATCTGCCTGGGCAAATTCTTGCAAACGCAGGTGTGATATACAAATCCAAGCATGGGTATTCCACGAGGAAAAATGGCTCATTTCCGTTCTCGTCACCTGGAGAAGGTTGAGCTACATCTTGCTTACGAACTTGATATCGATCATCTTCCGTGTTGCATGGGATAGAGATTCATATGCACGAAGGCTTGCATGCTTGGGTACTTGATCTCAACATCGTTGCTGCTTGCTTTATTGGGGTATCTGTCACGATGTTTTACCAACCCCACTCAGCTTCTTGGATATTACGATCGAAGTGTTTGACGAGAATGGCGGAGGTGGAAAAACCTGCTTACTTGCAGATCTAGATGATATTCTACTTTTTTGATTGAATTTCTACGATTTTCTGTTGACCCCTGAAGGTAAGTATTTGGAGGCATATGACCTCGTGTATTATCTGCAGGATCCACGAAGTGTAGCGCCGTGAAACGAAATGGAACAAAGTGAAGCTTTAAATAGCTTCATGTGTGAGTTCGCTCATATAACTTGCAAGTTTAATGGATGTTGTGCATGATATGAGAAGTTCAATTAGAGGACTCGGCCCAAAGAGAAGTCGCCTACCCTCTAGAGAAGGTGCCAGATCTGAGCCTTTCCCTCTAGGGATTCCTCCTTCCTTTTCCCTCTTGTGAATAGGGGTAAGGGGTGTATGCATGATTTATTTGCTATGGCTGGATTTTTCCCATTTCTGTTTTACTCTTGGGACATAGGTTCCCTTTTTTCACTTTTGAGATTTCTTACGATCTTTATTTCCTGTTCCGTGAAGTATGAAAACATCACTCCTTGGATCTCCTGATTCTTAAAGGGTTTTTGGAACATGTGTTGATGGCGCCATATATATAAGACATCTCTAATTTTCTAAAAGTTAACTCGGCCTCGGGATTTGATTCCTTGACCACCAGACTACCATGCAAGATGGTATCCCTTTGGTGGGCGTCTTTCTCATAAGTGCTTTGAATGTTCAATTGCCACGCCTTCGGCAAATTCAAGATGAAGGCCCATCTTGAAATTGCATGTTGCCACATGCTTCTTTTCAAAGAGCAAAAAGGACATAAGGTGCACGTATGAAGGTGAACTCTATGGTTAAATTGAGAGGAACATCAAGTTGGGGGATGGAACAGGATGAAACCTACAATTGTTTCGAAAGGCCAGAAGGGGGTTCATCTGGCTTGAAATTAGAATCATGACCATGCTTCCCGAAGACTGCCAAAGCAAGTTCTAACATTGCTTTACTTGGAATCAAGGGACATAAACTTTGGCTTGATCTTGTTTCACAACAGCCAAAATGATCAAGTTGACCATGCCACAAGCAACTCGCATTGCATTACAAAACTGGATCAACATAATCATCTGCATGTATGAGCTCAGCATTTCATATCTAACGAACAAGTAGACGAAGTCAACCCCACAAGTTTAGCAGTTGAGACATCTCCAACTTGATGATGCAAGTCTTATTCCCATGAACAAAACATGAAATCTCAATTCTTGAAAACCTCCCAACTATAGAGAGGGTGGATTCCAATCAGCTCTGGCAAACCACAAATGGCTCATGGCAATGGCCCCCATAAGAGTTGAGATGATATGCACTCTTTGCTCTACCTTTCCTCACATGAAAAGCATGGGAATCACCAGAAGGAAACTGGAAAGTCATTGAATGGCAAAGCCTACAGCCATACGCTTACAGTTGGCTGCCCACTATAGGAAGAATTTGTAGCCAGATGGACTTCTCATGTCCATCCATGAATCGCTACCGAGCTCATTCAATGGTCTAGGAAGAGTGCATGTGATGGGAAGCATGTGGGGTGGTGGGAGCGTGCCCAAACCATTGCTCTTTCTGAGACTGCCATGACACAAGCGTGAAATATATAAGGTACCAAATGCACAAAAAGTAACCACCTGAACAATCTATGGGATAAGCAGAACAGGATTCAAATCTTACACAACTCACAAAAATTTGCATAAAGATGAAAGGAAAAGAAAAATTATGCTTGCTAGGCCTTTCACAAATGGAAGTCTTTTTTCTTAAATTCCATTATATAGAAGAGGATATTTTTTTATTACCCATGAATTCACAATAAGTAGACACTTGGGGGTAACTATGTTAGGAATGCACATCCTTAAAATTACAAGGTATGATGCATCAATAGATGCAATCGTCTCCCATAAGAAAGAAGAATGCCCACCAAGTGGAGATATCACAAAAAATCACTCATCCCTTAGCACATAAACACATGGAGAAAGCGATCCTCTTGCCTAACATATGAATATTCTTTCTCCAGAAGCCAAATCACTCACATTTAAATAATTAATATCTCCAACATCTTCACCGAAATCTTCTGCAAAATATGGTGCGAGATCAGTGCTTGTGTTAGCTAGAAATGGATTTAGACACACAGGGACTTACGGCAAAGAAAAACAAAAAACCATACCTTCATAGATGGTCCTAACTACATCTACATATTCTGGCACAAGATCCTTGTAGATGATTCCATCAGGATGCGCATCTAATACCACCAGTGCCCCTACAATAAAAACATATAGTCACATGAAAACCATCGATAAATTTTTCTTTACTTTTAAGAACGTGGTAACAATGTCGAAATACACTTTACATGAAAAAATGCCAGACTGGTGGAGGATGCAGATGAATACGAGGTAAGCAAGAAAGCGGAGAAGAGAGAGGAGTGGACTAAGTGTGGCTGTATTATCATGTATAGAGTGTTTGGTTCTTTCATGAATACATGGCATTGATGTATGTGCCAATGTATGTTGATAAAAGCTTACCAGGTGCCAGCCAAGCACTTGTCTCATTAGAAGGCAACGGGGCCAACCAAAGAATGTTCCTCAAATTTATCGAATCACCATATTCTACATCTGACCCTGATAAAGGTGAGAATCAATCAGAACTAAGCATCCAAAACCTCTTTTTATCTAGATAGTGAACTGGATAGTCCATTTTCATTCGTCTAAGAAGAGTAAATTACTCTTTGAAAAAAAAATGAGGTTCAATGAGCACATTTTCTTCTCCATTATTGGTGCCAAAATATCATTCACACAAAGAAGAACAAATGCTTGATAAGTACTTGGAATTTTGAGAAGGATATGAACAAAGTGCCACACCTGTTTGACAGTAGCCCATATTGATTGGAAATATTTTCTTTTCATAGGCAGGATACTCTTTAGCATGGAATCTGCAACATTGGTGAAATATTTAGCAACTAGTCCTAATAAAACTCTGCAAAATATTATATATCTTGATCAAAATAACGAGAGCTACTGACATTCCCAAGCAGTTTAGCATCTTGATTTTTCTTTTCTTACAGGAAAAAAAAATGGGCTTAGCCATAACTCAAATAGGTGCTTATAACTTTCGGAAGAATTTCAAAATAGGATCCATCTAAAAAAAAAGGCACTTCCCAGTAGTCTTTTCTTCTCTTTTCCTCTTTTTTGCCATTAAGTTTCCTCTTGGTCTTTTTCTTCAGCTGTAATTTGCATAAATAAGTTACAAAATCAATTTACATAAAATAATTTAACTTTACTAGATAAGGAAAATGGAATGGTGATTTTATATTGAACAAAGGTATAAAGGGAGATGAAAGATCTAAAAGTGAAAGAGGCTATTGAAGATTCCAAACTTTGGGCAGGGGAAAGATATTTTTGCAATTTAATCATTAAATGCTAATTATCCTGGTAAAACTATGCTGAACAATTGATAAAATTAGTTCATTATGAGTATGTGACCAGTGAATAGTGATTCTGTTAGCAAGAGCTGAAATATTGTAAGTTCTTAGACATGGAGATGGAGGCAGAGGTAGGGATAGGGAATATCCCCTGGTAATTCATAATGTATTTGAATTAGCTTTTGAAATCATCGAGAATTTTCATCCAAGCATAAATTTTCAAGTAAACTTGGAGAATGGAGGCAAACCTATCTTACTTTGTATACCATAATCAACAATACCCTTAAGTTATTTTTTCTTACAAGTAAGCCACTTTTAACATTAGAATTGGCAAATACAATACCTCTAAAATCATTTTCCATTGGAAAAATCATCAGAATCATGGAAAAAATACTTTTAACTATTTGGTTTTAAATTTTGACTGATTAAATTGAGAGGACAGGTCTTAAACTATTAACATCAGAAAGATAAACAGTGATGCATACCATCACAAAATTGGAGGCCCTTTGGGAGTCAATATTAGGCTTTTATGTTATTAAAGTAATAAAATTCAAAGTTCAACAATCAACTGTGAGATTGTTTAAGGTAAACTTTCAAATTCCAATAATAATATAGTCATGATGTAACTAGGCATTAGAAAAGGTTAATGTTTACAAGGGGATTCAGATAAGTACTTTTTTTCCCACAACAGAGTGGTTGTATTGCAAAATGCAAAGCAACAGTGATAAGCCCAAGTGGAAAACAATGATGTCCTTCTAACAGAAAATTGTAATTAGATGAGGACATTTCAGATAATAATGCTGAAGGGTGAATGATCAAACTGCATGGTTGCTATCCCACGATATCTTTTGTGAGAAGGAAGTTCCCATCCATGGCTTTAAAAGAAAAAAAAAACAGTTCCCATCCCATGCTGTGCGAGAACATGTAAACTGCTTTTCAAAATGCAAAAGATATGCTCTTGAAAGCAAGCTACAATTCATTTGAACATAAAGCAGTATGCACAGTGGAGCAGAGTCTTTTTTGGTTCCACTTATTATTAAAGATTGACCTTCCACATCGAAGAACACAAATCCAGACGTTCAATGCCCACCCACCACCACACACACAATAAAAAAGGGTTATTGATTACGTGATCAAGTCAGTGTCATTTAGATTGATAGCATTAAACCTTTGATAACCAGCCCTTCCAGACTACAACTGATAGTTCCCCTTTTTTGTGTAGGCAAGACCTTTTCTTTTGGGGCAAAAGATGCAACAACAAAGAGAGAAGAAAACAGGATATAACATTAATAGAGAAGAAAACAAAAACACACTATAACATTAATAGAGAAGAAAGCACTAGCAGTCTTAAGTCCTTCATAGAGATTGGCAATCCATGAGTACTACAATATGATACAGCTCTTATAGCAGAGAGGGGGAGTCGTTACTCACAATATACCAAGCCTTCCAGATTCAGTGGCAAGAAAAATATGTCCATGAAATAGATCATAGCGGCTTAATGACACATTCAAACCCACTGAAGGTCCACGGGAAACAATCAATTCGAACAAGAATCCGAAGTACGAGTTCAGCTCCTGTTACCATCATAAATTCAATTTAGGAAATATATCAGGAAATGTCACTTTGTACATGCCAAGCTTTGTAGAAACTAGCATCTAAGCAAATAAGATAAGGACCAACAAAATATTATGACAATTGGCATATAGGTGAGTTGGTAACCTTGAGATAAGGGATGAGACCACAGCTTGTTACAAATTACATTATAAATTCTGCAGCATCCTAGCCATGGTCAAATAGGAATTATGACCTTTATTGTAACTTTAGAAGTTGGTGGTAAGAGTCACAGAGATAGCATTAGCCATTTAGCCGTAATGGTGCTAAAGCCTAAGCCTTATGCAGAATCATTCAACATTTTCCTTTTTTTCAAAAAACAGAAAAAGGGTAACAAGTCAATGGTCAATAGTCAGCCAATGTTATAAAAAAGGAATTGATTACAAGACCGCTAACATAAAAGTAACTCCTTTCAAACAGGAGCCTGAGTCATGGAATAACAGATAACATTTTCAACATAAGATCTGGAACCTGTAAAGAGAACACCATTCCTCTCCAACCAAATGGCCATAAGGATGGCTAAGACCTGCACCTGCTCCACCATTGATCTGAACTGCTCCATTCCTTGAATCCCACACCCTCTCTGGAAAGAGGACCAAAAGTGAGGCTCATGGCACTCGTTCCATATCTCCCACATAGAATAGCAAACAAGAAATAGATACCACAACTCTTCAACGACTGACTGTAGAATAACACACGAAAGATCCACATTGGGCACCCATCTAGAATGGAAATCCCTCATTATTATCCTCCCTTGACACAGCAGCCAGCCAAAAATGACGATTTTCAAAGGACATTTTGCAGCTGAAATCAATCTGCAATCCCCTTTGAGGAAGGAGTCCCCATTTAGCAGAACACAGAACAATCTTCTATGTGCATAACACATGGAAAAATCTCCTCTTGGAAGAACAAGTCCCCTCTGCCAGTTGAGACAGCTCTATTAATGGGGGAAAAAAAGAGGCCCATAGGTCAGCTCTTGGCCTCAACCCTTGCCACACGCTTTGCAAGCATAGCTCAGTCATGCCTCTCATCCACTTGACACTCAAACCACCCTCCCTACTAGGCACGAAGACTTTTCCCAAAGCGCCACCAAACGAACACCTCTATGTGCTTCAACTTTCACTATTTCCTGTCAAATGCTAATCATAATGTCATTCCAAACCATGGCATCCCTAGTTTAATCTTACATCATTTACCCCAGTAAGAAACTTAAGAGACGTGGAAAAAAAATGCAATTTGATTACAACATTCACTTAGTTGAACCTATAAATTGTACAGCACAGAAGCTAAGGTGTGAATGATATTTCATCAGACTGCTCATAGCTCCTATATTAAGCTAGAGTTGTTACAATTCCAAAGGTGAGTGCGATTAGCCAAAAAATATCTTCCACCACACAAAGCCGAGTGCAATTAGCCAAAAAATATCTACCACCTATGTCTAATCAATTACTTATTTCATGCTTTAGGACCCCGACTAAAGTTTAGAAAGTTGGTATGTGGCATGTAGTCAAACAGGTTACATAGGGAGTACTTGGTATGCAAATGAGTAAGCCTTTTCATAATTTTTAAAATTAAAATATAAATTAATTAAATTTTTATGCTAATTAAATGAAGATATGGGTATTAATGTAAAAAGAACATGACTACGGAAATGTGCGTTGTATTGTCTTTTGCAACACATGGTCAAAATCAACTAGTTGAAAATGAAAATTAAACAGTTGAAAATAAAAATCCATCGGTTGAAAATCAAGTAGACCAAAACACAATGGTTGGAAATGATTTTCAACCAGTTGAAAGTCAAAACACACCAGTTGAAAATGAAAATACACCGGTGTATTTTACATTTCTATTGGTGGTTAATGATTTTTCACTTGGAACGTGATTTTTTATCTATGAGAAGTGGGTTTTCACTTAGAAAGTATTTTTTCATCTATGGAAAGTGGTTTCCACCGATCAAAAACTAAAATACACATAGAAACCACCACTCTTACTTTGTAGGTTGTAAAACGTGTTGCAATGTGCGTTTGTTTACTTTTTGGCATGTAAAAGCAATCACCTTTTAAAAAACTTAAGCACTAAAACCGAAACATACGTTCTTAAACCAAATTGAAAGCACAATCGTTTGACATAATAATATATAGTCCTAAACAAAACCTAGTTGCATTAAATGGTCTACCACAAATGAGGCGAAGTACATGTCTATGTGGAATGCTTGGCCCGCATATGTGTTTTGCCCACATATGAGACTGCATATCTATATGAGGTGCAGTTCCCTTTCTGCATAGGAGTACCCGGCTGAGTATTCAGTTTAGGTGGCCAATTTTGTGAACCCTGATTCACGGACAATAGCACCAAGCAACATTACAAAACCCAATTTGCAACCCGAACAACCATTGAAAGCCATGCGGAGCCCTTCCAAAGACTTGTTCCACGCCAGTTTGATAAGGGGACTAAGTTAGTGGAATAAGTATAGGAATAGGGAAGGAGTGGTGGAATAAGTGGATTTTGATGTCCGGGGTGTTTAGGCAGGTTAAAGTTATTCCACAAAGGAGGTGGAATAACTTTGCGATGCAAGTGGCGGCTGGGTTAAGTGGTTGACAAATGCATGTTAACTCACTTAACCCACCTACCAAACAGAGAGCCTGAAAAATGGCTCATTTCCACCCAAAATGGATGCTTTCATCTATCCTAATTTCCTAACATATAGCACCAATCAAATTCTCCTCACCCTCTTTATTTCTTAAAACAACCTAAAGTTCTGCGGAATCATATACCTTGCAGACGAATCGCCTACCGTATGGAGTCCTCGTCAGCTGGCATTTATCATCCCTACACCCTTCCACATCCGGCACCTGCAATCACCATTCACCACCACACCCTCCGTCAAAAGCTCCGACCTTTGACACCACCCAACACCGCAAACCATCAAAAGCTCCCACCTTTAACATTACCCAACATCCCAAATCACGCGAGCTCACCTCCAGCATGGTCGGATCGAGCCCTCTCTGCACGGCCTCGACGTCTCCACCAGAGTCCACCGCGACGCGGGCGAGGTCCATCACCGCCCTGGGTGGCCACCACACCATCATCTCCTCCTCCTCCTCCTCCTCCTCCTCGTCCTTCCCACCACCCGCGATGCCGCCAAGAGCCCTCCTCTGCGGTTCCCCGTGAAGGGAGAGGGGAGGGGGGTCCGATGGGACGAGGAACCTGAGGCACGAGCGGAGCTGCCGTGCCTCTGCGGGGTCGACGGCCGCGGCGTCGCGCGGGCCGCCGAGGAGAGCGAGGAGGTCGGCGGCGACCCTCTTGCGGGGACGAGGGGGGTCGCGGCACGGCGGCGCGCGGAAGGCGGCGAGTTTGGGGCGGAGGGGGAGGTGGTGGTGGGAGGCGGACGGGAGGAAGAAGGAGAGGGAGAGGGAGAGGGAGAGGGAGAGGGCGAAGCCGAAGGCGAACTTGAGGGAGAGGGAGGTGCCACCGCCAGCGGAAGCGGCCATTTCCACTCGTGCACTCGTTGGAGGAGAGGGAGGGAACGATGTGGTCCGTAGCATGCCATCAAGGATGCTATGGATGTAGGCACGTGACCTTACGTGTAGTGGTATTTGTATTAACTATATTATGTAAAAAAAAAAAAAATTGTCCCACACCAATCCCATCTCTATTTCCTGGGATTGTGTTTCGCTTGGATATCTTACTGAAGTGGGAGTGGGATGGGTAATATTAGTTCATGAGATATATTTCGTACGTTATCTAATTTTTTACAAAGCATCGTATTTTCTTTAAATTTTCAGATGAAAAATACATTATCTTATTATATAAAATTTTTTATTTTTTAATTCACATGTAAAAAATATTATCTTACTATACAATTAATCACCACTTATCTTACCACTTAACTCAACACACTACAAAACACTTATCACTACTTATCCCATCACACTCATTGTAAAGATGAGTTTAATCTCACAATTTGATGCAGCTTAAGGTTGAGCAATACCACTATTTTAAAATGCTTTAATATGAAACTGTGTAGGAAAAAGAGTATTTGATATTGATTAATACTCATACATAGATCTCTTAAATCAAAATGAAGCTCTTTGATCCTCTTTAGTTATCTGAAGGAGTTGCTGACATCCAATAGTCTTCGATATGGACTAAACCCTAGTGGTAAAGGAGGCCCCAGCTTGAACATTTAGTTGACACTAGATCATTTTAGTAATCGGAGAGAATATAGAGTTCAAAATGAATATCTAAGGTCCTATGTCCCGATTGATACTAAGCATCCAATGGTGAAAGCAATTCATCATGATGGTAGAGAAGATCATTCATTACCTTGGGTTGTTGCATCATTACAAGATGAGGTCCACTTATCGTAGAGAATACTGTCTTTTATTCATGTTGGTTAATGTTGAGGTTTTTCTTTTTTCTCCAATGAGAATAAAGCATGATATTTCAATTAATTTGACGAGAGAATACCTGAAATGACTAAGAATATGTATGTGACCCTATTAAAGATCTATTATTTTGGAATATTTAATACAATAGTTGTGGAATTATTTGATTTCTTAGTTAAGTGTCGTTAATTTGATTAACATCATAAGCTAATTAATAACAATTTTAAGGGATAATTCAATAAAATGTATAAAGTTTATATAAAGTCTTTCATGACGGGATAAACTTATTTCTCCCACAAGAAAGCTATTTTATTTATACTTTTGATTGGACTTAGTTAGTCTAATTATTACTTCTTATCCTCTTAACAAATCATTAATTCAAATGTATGTCTTGATGTGATGACTTACACTTATTGTAAAATTAATCATGATCACGATGAAAAGTAAAATTTTTGTTCCATGAGTTATTTCTTGTAGTTTATTCCAATCCCCAAGTTGTATTTTAAGAAAGTGGGCTCATTATTTTAAATGGAAACCCTTGTAAATGAAATTTAGGTTAAAGTGGGTCTAGTAAACTTTTCAGAGGGAGTCATATTTTATTTACACCAATCACAATTTAGATATTATGAAAAAGATTGGTATAGTAAAAATAAATGATAAAAATAAGAGTGACATATTTAAGATGGCTTAGACATTTATAGACAATGATAATTGATGTCCTAATTAAATGATGTGAGAAGTTGGTTGTGTAGCCTTTTAGAGGGGTCTAGATCATGAAAGAAATTGCATAAGGAAACCATAAAAGATGATCTTGATTACTTTAACAATTGAATCTGGAAATAACTTACGATAAATCAAGAGTTGACACACGTGATATGTATAATTGACCCCACTTAATAAAGGAAAAATACTTATTTGTTGTTATATCGGACAAGGATTGGGTTTGGGTCCACTCCTTTGGATTTGGATCGCACTTGATTCACGAAGATCATATTTGATTATGAAAGTATATCAAAGTAATATGTCTAGAATAGCCAAATGTCGAACCTGACCTCGAATAGGATTTAGATGATAATGGTTGGATTCAGCTTTCAAGATGAATTATAACAAAGCATACTTGGGATATAGAAGGATTTAGATGCCCCTGAATGTTAAATATCATGTGCAAAGCATGTAAATAGCCGGATGATCATCTTGCTTAGTTCTAGGCACAGAAGATCAACAACCACCTTGGTATCTAAAGGGGTGTCGACAACAAAGATTTCATCCATTTTTGTTGGACCTCATTGCAAGAAGAACCAATGTTTTCGATGCCCCAATTCTAGTGAGGGGGCTTCATCAACAACTAGTTGTGGCATGGAATAAAATTATACATGCTTGATGTGTTGAGTATGCTGGTTATAGGTGTAGCGGAACAATTCTGTGGTTGGCCAAATGTCACACGTGAATGCTCAATAGCATAAGGCATTGAATAGTAGCCAATAGTTGGGGATTAGCTACAATGCTGACACCTCAATTAGATGAAAGAATTGAGTTAGAATGCATTGAGGGAAGCCTGAGCCCATATTCAAGGGGCATCACATGGATAGTAATTAGTCATCCCAAGAGTCACAAACACAATCCTCCTCCATTAGGAGGGCAAGTTTGACACTCTCAAATACAAACTCCTCCTAAGCCTTCACTATTGTCACCACCGTTAGCCACAGGTCCACCACATGCAAGCATGAGAACCTAAAGGGAGGAAAACCCTCTATCTTAAGAGGACCATTAGATTTTAAGGCCATGAGGGGACTCAACAATGATTCCCTATTCCTGATCTCCCTTTTCCCTGCATTTGTGAAAGAGTAGAATTGTTACCACTGAATAGTCTAATTGTGTCTTAACATCGAAGCAAAGAGATCAACAAGCACTAAGCCTTGGGGCATTAAAAAGTGAAAGCTCAAGGACTCTACTTTTCTTGTGTTTTCAAGATCAAAGTTAATCTCTACATTGAACCAAGCCAATGCAAAGAGTAATGGACAAATGATGAGGATTGGTCTTAGGCCCATTTCTCTAGAATCGAAATGACACTTGACCATGAAGATCAAATCTGGTTATGGAAGCATGCCTGAGTTATATGATTGAAATAACCAACTATCACATCCAACCCTAGATGGGATCCGGATTATGTTGAATCTAGCTTTGAGATAGCTTCAAACAAAGCATCTTTGAGATCTAGGAGGATCTAGACACCTTTGGATCCTAAGTATCCCACGCAAAACATGTGATGAGTTGGATGACCATCCCGCTTAATCTTAGGTGTAGAAGGCCAATAATTGCCTTGGGATCCAAATGGCACCAATAATGATTGCGTTGGTTATCAACACAGGGCATAATCTTTGGTTTAAGCAATCTATCATTACTACTAGATAGTGCATATCCTTTAATGATATTGGTTACTCGTAGACACATTAATGAGGACATCTTTTTTGCCTGGTGGGTCACCCAAGGATGTCATAAAAGACTCTTTGGGCTTCCTAGGAAAAGCATATAATCTGAAGAGAACTTTCTTTTATCTTCCACTATCACCAGCTAGTGCATTGAGTGACCTAAATCTGTCCTGAGATGTAGCACAAAGTTGGTGTGAATTCAATAATCAAACTCTCTTGTCTTGTGTGCTCGTTCTTCTAGATTTTCCCTTCCCTCCACAATTGAATTCTAATTCAATTCAAGCTTGGAGACATCTTAGTAGCAATTTTATTGGATAGAATTTAAATTAAGAAACTCCTCAGTATCTACCAAGATTTTATAACTAATGTGTTGTCAGTTGGTAATAGGTTCAAAGAAGTCTTAAGAACATTTAACCTGACAAATTCTATTGGGCCATTAACTTTCATCAAGGTACTATCAAGGTCTTTTCTTTAGATATTCTTATTTTTTGGCATATCATTAAGTGATGTGTTGGGTTTATAATAAAAGAAGATGGATGTCAACTAAACACTTCAATAAGTATTTTAGTATTGTTTTTATCTTTAACTCACATGTTTTCCACTCCATATACCACTGAAGAGACCATAACGATCCTTGATTAGATGATATTCTTTGATCTATGGGAGACCAAGCTGTCATCTCGATCTTTCCATTGAGAATGGGCGACTTCTCGTTGGATCATGTGCATAAAAATGGATCAACATACAGAAATACTCTGTAAATTCATGCTATATATGTCTTGTAGGCGCATAAAATTTGAATGCTAAACAAAGATAATAGGTTTAATTAGCTAATATATCAATGAAGCCACATGTAAGTCAAAATCAAGGAGGTATCCAAGATGAGGTACGAAGTAAACATGCAAAAGCACGTAAAAATAAAATAAAGAAATAGAGACGTAACGCTAATGATGACAACGTCCATAACATAATTTTCCTTAGAGAGTATTTGAGCCTTCCAATTATCCTTTTGGAAGACATAAGTATCGACCGTGGTAATAGATGCATTCCTATCCGTATCCTTAAATACTACGTACTCCCGTTGTTGCAACATTGTACACTGCACTGTAGTAACATTTCCTCTTCCCTATAATGGCATTATTTGTAATTTTTGGAAGATTGGAGTTTAAAAAACTTAAGCTTAGTTTACTTAGGGGTTTAATCCTTCAAAAAGGGGGTTAAGTTTCGTTTACTTGATTATTTAATCTCTCATCTGTTAACCTAGGTTTAGCTACTTTGATATGGGTTTGTCTAACACCAATTTCAACTGGTGTTAGCCAAACATATGTTAAAATCATACACCACTCGCACCTCTGACACCACTCATGTATCTTATTTCTAACGCCACTATTAAGTTAACGTTACAAGGGTTAACAGTACAACTTAACATTAATTCAAGTAAATACAAACTAATGTTAACACTACTCTGCAAGTAAACACAATTGCAGATTAACTCTAATTTTACATTTCTTAACACAACTTTCATAACTCCCCAAGTAAACTAGCCCTTAAGCAACACCTGCAGAGAGGACCGATGCCTATCCTATGCCTCTCCCATCTCCCACCTCCCTCTCATGTTTCACCACCACGGCAAGCTCGTCTGCCCCACCTCTCGCTATAGTGCCTCCACCAACAACTCCCCCTCCTCCCCTTTAGTCGTCGAGCTCCTCCTCTCCTTTGATGTCAACAAGCTCCTTCTCGATGCCTCTAGTTGCACCCTATCGATGTCACCACCTATTACGACCCAGTTCCCAGATCCTTACAGGACCTGAGATCGGCTCGCATCGACTAATCCCAAGACCTAGTCGTCCAACAAGAAATCACCAAAAGTAGGAAATAATATCACATAACTAAGCAGAAGGAAAAGCAAAACGGTAAAGGAAAGTAGAGCAAACTATCTCAAAATAGTACATGCCACTACAACAACAATAGCGGAAAAAAAATAGAAAGTAATAGGAACAGTAAAATAGATGTCTATTACTCACTACAACAATAGAAAAACAAAAGAGCTGAAAAGAAATGACTACGGCTGGGCTCGGCTGGGCCCAGCACCCTCTGCAGTTGGAAACTCGGGCAGCTCAACTCCTGGTCCTGAATAGGGTTATGAAAAGATAGAGTCAGCAAACGCTGAGTAGAGTGGTGTTTATATTAATTATGTGTAAGGTAAAATAAGTAACCAGGTTTTATTCTTATTTCTATTTATCTCATTTATGTATTTCTGGTTCATTTATTTCACAAAGGATTTAAGTATTTCTTGATTTTGCTTGTTCCTCATGAGAATGATTTTGATTGCAATCTTTTCCGTGGAGTAAAAGGTACACGTGGTGCTCTCCTGGCCGGGAGAGTCCCCCGCGGTAGTCCTATACCCAGTCAACCACCCTGGGATCACTGTCGCGACGTAACGGTGACTATGGCATGCGTGATAAGCGCACGGGTAGCTACCCCGCACTGACACACGGTCAGTTGTTTCCGCTAGCGGGTATGCCTAAAGTATAGCACGGAACAATATAGGGCCTTGCCCTCTTAGAATAGGGGTCTCGCCCCTCAAAATCAAACAGGGGTCTCGCCCCTCCATAGTCTGCGTACCCTCATCCAACTATCCTGGTTTGCCCAAAGGGCCTAAAAGTCGGTGTAGGTTGGCTAGTTCTAACCTCGGGTCCCGTGGGGCAGCTAGCACTCTCCCTACATTAGTAGCTCACCTCGGTACCACGTACACGAGGGCTAATAGGAGTCGGTGTAGAGTGACCAGTCCTATCCCAGGTCTCAATCCAAGGGGTGGCTGGCTCCCCTCTATACTAAAAGGGACAGTCGCTTTCCTTGGTACCGTGTGAAACTGCATTAGAGGGAGAGTGAATAGTGAAATTATAAAATATTGTTATACAAAAAATTCAATCACAAAAGGTGGCACTAGATTTTTAGGTGGAAACCCAAGATAGGTGAAAACCACCACCTAAGCCAATCCCTTGACTTAGGATTTTCGATCATAAGGTGATCAATCTACTAACTACACTACTTAAACGAAGGTAGTGTACCTCAATTACAAATCCCACCTCCGATCCCTAAATGGAGGTTTCTCCCTTCAAAATGAAGAGACGGGAACTCGACAGGCGGGATACCCAAAGTACAAAACTAAGAATTGAAACAACACCTATAGAGCACCCCAATACTTTAATTACTTTCTTATCAGAGTGTTGGCACAGCACAAGGGCAAGATGAAGCTTAGAGTAGTGAGCAAGTGATTTTTCTAAAGGAATTATATCTCAAGAGGTGTATTTTGCCTAAGAGGGGTTGTAGTCTATTTATAGGCAAGTTTGGAACCTTCAAGAACACTTGGGAGAGTTCTCCTAGCCGTTGGAGACAAATCCCAAGAGATTATAACGAAATCCACCACAAATCAGGGTAATGATGAGTTTGACAGCAATATTAGACATCTAATTTTAGGATCAGAAATTTTATAGGACGTTTGATTATAATTCTGGTTGTCTAATACTGTAGGCCATCCTAAACTAACTCCATTAGATCAAAAGAAGGACGCCTGATATTTTCACATATGACGTCTGATTATGTTATTGGACGTTCGATAAAGGGTGGATTCGTTCCTGTTTTCATCAGATCCAAACAGGGTTCTAGGTTTAAAGGATCAGACGTCGTTATGGACATTTGAGGCAATCACCAGACATCTGGAAACCAAAAAAGACTTCGCTACGTTTTTTGACAAAAGATTTTATGGCTGTAATGAGATACGCGCAGAAAACCATGGGCAACGGTCCAAAGGTAGACGTCTGGAAGTGTGTCCAGACGTATGGAAATACATTTTTGCCCTATGCTTAGTCTAACGGTTAGTATGAGGACGTCCAGGTAAAGTATCAGACGTCTGTATGAGGTTATTGACGTCTGATAAAGAAGTGCTTCGACTGATGTTTATGAGGAGACAAACTAAAGGCAGAACTATAGGAAATTAGATGTCTGAGACACTTGTCAGACGTCTTAAAGTGGAAAATCAGACGTCTGACCATTGTTCTAGAAGTCTGATAAGAGTATAAGTGTTAGGTTTTTGTTTCTAATTTATCCTAAGTGTAGAGAACCTAAGTTGGCTATTTATAGGTTATGTTTGGGGGCTCTTTACAATATTTCTAGACTCAAATAAAATGAAAATTACAACCTTTGAAAGTTTACATGAAAAAGCCTAGGACCTAATACTTATGCTACTTGTCTTCACGCTTTTAATCTCTCGTCTTGGAAAACTTTATGAAACCTGCAAATATATTATTACAGAGAGAAACAATATGCTACGCTTATTTTTTATTTCATTTTCTTCATTTTGTAAAATCATCAAAATATTATATATGAGTAGTTGAACTAACAATCTCTCCCTTTTTTATGATTTTCAAAATATAGCTGTAGGTTCCTATTTTTTCCCCCTAAAGGTTGTACTTAGTAGTCTATATCTATTTGATAAGTTTGTTTTTATATTATTCTCTAGGTTCTTACCCTACATTCTTCTCCCCCTTTTTGATTATCATCATGAAGGGTAGTTAAAGGGAGTTGAAACCCAAACTACAAGAGTGACATCTACAAAATGGAGTGCAGTAATAAAATTGCATGTTTAAAAGATGATAAGGCATTAAAGAAAATTGATTAGGAATAGAAACATTTAAGCATGGACTAGCTATTGTTCCCAAAAATATTAAGTATGGGGTCAAGACCCCTTAATACAAACTTGGAATAAAAGAAAAAAGAAAGAAAAATAAAAGTACTAAACTATTTTTCTTGATCTTGGCAGTGGCGGCGACAAGCAGGTCCGTGTCCCATCTGGAAATTTTGAATGTCTGATCTAAGTTCGTCGATGTCGCGACGCATGCTTCCCATGTAGGTGTACATCTTGCCGGTTCGACGCAGCAGGAGGGAGATGCCGGAGGAGAGGTAATCTGTGGCTGGATCCCATGCTTCATGAAAGCTCAAGCGGGGAGCTTCTATTTGAAGGGGCCGTGGTTCATGGAAGTCTAGAAAGAGTGGAAGGGGCTCGTCGGCGGGCTCAAGATGTTCCCTAAGTTTATGCATCTTGGCGGCTGTGACCTGGTTGTAAGGCTCAATCTTTTTGTCAACAGCCTAATCAATTATGGAAATCTGATGGGTTGAAAATTTTTTGGATAGAATAGACCAAAACGGAAGTGATGCCCCATGGTCTTCATTCATGACGCGAACAATGAGGCGGCAATAATTAAAAGGAATATGACAAACGGCTGCAAAAAGGAGCGCCTTGTGTTGGCGCGAGATGTAATCAAAATCTCCCGATTTGTTTAGGGGGTCCCACCTAAAAATGCGAGAGAGTAGACGTGGAAGGGGTTTGAGATTTTTGCACGGTAGGGTGCCAAGATTTTCAACATACTTTTCAGGGAGGACTAACTCTTGATTGATGACTTATGGGTTGTATTGCCTCAGAATGTCATTGAAGTCATTTCCCTCATTGGGGATGACTAGAAGGTCGGAAATAGTTTCGGATGTGATGTGGATTTCGCGACCAAATAAGTAGGTATGGAGTTCAAGTTCATCGTTGCTGTAGTCATCAACGATGTTGGCATAAAAGAGACGGCAAAGATCAGGGAACACGCCAAGAGTTCCAATGCCAGAGTGGAACTGACGGTCAAAATATTGGAAGAGTTGGAGAGTTTCGAAGTGTTCCCAAAGGTTTAAATGAACAAAATCATTCCAAACAATAAAACGAGGGCATTTAACTTTGGTATTCGCAAAGCGACGAAATCGCTGCCTAGCAATGTCGCCCTGCAGTAGATCTGCCAAATAGGTGGAAGAGGAGGTGGAAGAGCCCTCAGCTTGCTTCCTACGGGGAGGTATATTCGGTGGAATGGGTGGTTAGGTTTTGGAGGAAAAGGGTGGTGTTTTGATGATAGAATACCTGCAAAAACATCCATGCAAAAACATTCAACCAACCAAACAACATTCAACCAAAAAAAAACTTCATCAACACAGATTCAAACAATAGAGATGCAATCATCATTGATAAAAAAACGTGTGGCAGTATGCCCTGAGGCAATACAACCTGCCATGTAGCTGTGGCAATATACCTTTGGATTCAAGCCACTAAAATGTCAGCTTAAATCTCGTGAGGTAATACCTTTGCCATAGAAGATGCAGCTACGGCTAACAATGTCGGCTTGACCGAGGGTTTAGGTTCTAGGGCTAACAATGCCATGAAATACGCAAGTAGGCCGAGTGAATCAAGAAGGAGAACAAGATGTAGCTAGGGCTAACAATGTCGTGGGCAAAAGAACGTGGAGATGCCCTAAGAGTTGAGAGAGTATACCCATGGGAGGAGGGAGGCCTCCAAATGGGCGGTTGAGAGGCATGGAGGATGCGCGTAGAGGAGCAGCAGCTCCACTAGTCGTCGAGGAGGTGTGACGGTCGTCTGGCGGCGAGAGGAAGTTTGCTAATTGCAGCTGTGGGTCGTCGGGTGGAAGGGAGAGAGGTAGGGATTTGAGAGAGGGGAGTGGGACCTTGCCAAGGGGATGTTATATCCCAAGGTCACGGAACAAGTCTCCCCCCTAAAGTTGGGGAGATTTGCATTTCAAACCATCCAGAGAACAGATGCGAATCGCAGATTTTTCCCAAATCAGACGTCTGGAGATGATGTCAGACGTCGGGATTGGACTTTTGGGATTTTAGCCCTTTTGATGGCAACATTTGTTCTAACCATCAAACGATATATCAGACGACTAATTTAAAAATTAGACGTCTGATTTCTGCAGGCATCCCTCCCTGGAAAATGATTTATTCTCCAGGTTGTCATTTGATTTCTGTCTCAGACGACAAAAAAGATGTCTAAATCTAAAATTAGACGTCTGATTTCTGCAGACAGACCTTCCTAAATTTTACTCTAAAGTTACAGGGTCGTCTGATTTTACTGTCAGACAACCTATACAACGTCTAACCACAGAATTAGACGTTTGACTCATAGTACATGTTTTGATTCATAGATAGACGTCTGTCAACACATTTGGACGACGGGCCAGATGCCTGTGAAGGATGACGGACGTCTGAAATAGCTCTTTTGTCAGCTCTTTTAATAGATAAAATCGTTGTCTGTCCCAGATCTTCAGACGACGAATTTTTATGTATAAGACATCTGATAGTTTAATCAGACGCCTGATATTGCACAGAATGTGCATTTTGATGTTTGAACTGAGAATGAAGGCTTTTAACTTAGTAAAGTCAAGGCTCCATCTATGCTCATGACAAAGGAAGTTCAATTAAGTCACTAAATTCTTTAAATGTCACTTAGCTTACATATGCCTAGTTTCCTACGTATATAATTAAAGTGATCATAATTTAAAGGTTTAGTGAAAATATGAGCCAATTGCAATTCAGTACAAATAAATTCAACTTCGATTTCTCCCTTAAGTACATTATCTCTCAAAAGTGATGTCAAACATCAAATGTTTTGTGCGAGAGTGATGTACGGGATTTTTCAAGAGGTTGATAGCACTAGTATTGTGACATAATATTTTTATCTTATTAAATATCAAGTTAAAATCCTTCAAAGTATTTTTCATCCAAAGCACTTGGGAACATGCTAGTGTGGCGGCTATGTATTCAGCTTCCGTAGTTGATAGGGCTACACTAGATTGTTTCTTTGAGAACCAAGAGGCTAGTGATTCGCCCAAGAATTGGCATGTCCCACTAGTACTCTTCCTATCGGTGTGGCTACCTGCGTAATCCGCATCGCTATATGTAACTAAGTTGAATTGTGGACTCCTAAGGTAGAATAAGCTATAATCAGATGTGTCAACTAGATATCTAAATAGTCGTTTTACAGCATTTAGGTGTGATTGTTTAGGGTTTGATTGAAACGTAGCGCATAAGCAGGTACTAAACAAAATATCAGGCCTGCTGGAAGTTAAATACAATAAAGATCCAATCATGCTACGATAGAGCTTTTGATCTATTGGCGTACTTGATTCGTCCAAGTCTAAGGAAGTTGTGACACTCATAGGAGTGTTCTTCCCTTTACTTTTGGTCATTTCAAATTTCTTCAGCATCCCCTTTGTGTATTTTGATTGACACACAAAGGTTCCAATTTCGAGCTGAGTGATTTGCAAGCCCAAGAAAAACTTGAGTTCACCTATCAAACTTATTTTGAATTCTTCTTGCATAATTTTTGAAAACTTTCTACACATAGATTCATTAGTAGCACCAATTATAATATCATCTAAATGTATTTGAACTAATAAAATGTCTTATCCTTTTCTTTTAATGAATAATGTGGAATCAGCTTCCCCTATAGAGAATTTTGCATTTAACAAGTAGTCTTTAAGCCTTTCATACCAAGCTCTAGGAGCTTGCTTTAGATCATATAGTGCCTTGTTTAATTTGTAAATAAAATGAGGCTTATCATGAGACTCAAACCAGGAGGTTGTTTTACAAAAACTTCCTCCTTAATGAATCCATTAAGAAACGCGCTCTTAACGTCCATTTGAAAGAGTTTAAAGCCAAGAAAGGCGGCATAAGTAAGAAGCATGCGAATTGATTCGAGTCGAGCTACGGGAGCGTAGGTCTCATCAAAATCAATTACTTCTTCTTGGTTGTACCCTTGTGCTACCAGCCGAGTTTTGTTCCGAATGACCGTACCGGATTCATTCAACTTGTTCCGGAATACCCATTTGGTACCTATTACCGTTTGCCCTTCAGGCTTAGGTACTAGATCCCAGACTTCATTCCTTTGGAATTGGTTGAGTTCCTCCTGCATGGCCATCATCCAAGGTTCTTTGGAGCACGCTTCCTCGACACTCTTGGGTTCAACTTGAGATACAAAGGCGGAGAGACCAAAGGAGCAACTAAAACAAGATCGGGTTTTAACGCCATCAGAAACACTTCCAATGACTTGACTTTCGGGATGATCCCTTCGATATATCCAATCTTTTGGAAGATTATGGATATTGGAGTTTGGAATGTTAGACACATCAATAGTAGAATCATCTTCATCATCCATATTGACTCGGTCAATGGAGGAGTGAGGAGATTCATCAAAGGAAACATGGAGGGTTTCCTCCACTATTAATGTGGTCTTGTTAAAAACCCGATATGCCTTACTACGTGAGGAATAACCAATAAAGATGGCTTCTTCACCTTTGGCATCAAATTTATCTAAATTAGAGCGGGTATTCAAAACAAAACATCGACATCCAAAAACTTTAAAATAACTAATTTTGGGTGTTTTCTCATAGTATAGTTCAAAACAAGTTTTTTGCAACCTGGATCGAATTAAGGTGCGATTTAACACGTAACAAGCCGTGTTAACCACCTCAGCCCAAAAGTACTTCGGTAATCCCGAGTCTATGAGCAATGTTCGAGCACACTCTTGAAGAGTACGGTTCTTTCTCTCAACCACCCTATTTTGTTGAGGTGTTCGAGGAAAAGAAAACTCATGAGCAATACCATGCTCTTGACAAAAATCATCAAATAAGGAATTTTCAAACTCGCCCCCATGATCACTATGGATACGAGTGATTTGGTAGCCTTTTTCAGTTTGAACTTTCCTACAAAAAATAGAAAAGACAGAAAACACTCATTCTTTAGATCTCAAGAAGGAGACCCATGAAAACCTCGAAAAATCATCTACAATTACAAGGAAATATTTGCATCCACTGAGGCTCTCATATTTTGTAGGTCCAAACAGATCTAGGTGAAGTAGTTCTAAAGGTCTTGATGTGGATATAACTTCTTTGCTTTTAAAACTAGATTTCATAATCTTACCTAATTTACATGAATTACAGATAGGCTCATTTAAAAATTTTCCTTTAGGAAGACCTCGGACTAGTTCATGTTTAGCTAGTTTTTGAACCAACTTCATATGAACATGTCCTAGTCTTCTATGCCATATACTTAACTCATCATTTGCTATAAGACATTCATAAGTGTCATTTTTGTCAAATTCTACGACATAAATGTTTTTAAATCTAGTTCCCTTAAGAAGGGTTTCATTAGTTAATGCATGCATAATTTCAAACATTTTAGAAGTAAACACTACTTTAAAGCCCTTATCACATATTTGACTGACACTTAAAAGATTATGTTTTAGTTCTTTAACTAGAGAAACATTTGAGATGGGAGAGAGAGGGTTACCTATTTTACCAAGGTCAATAATATGGCCCTTGTGGTTGTTGCCAAATGTAACTGTTCCTCCATTCGTAGGTTAGAGGTCCGAAAATAGGTGCTTATCTCCCGTTATATGTTTGGAGCATCCGGAGTTCATCACCCATTGACCTCCTTGGTGGCGGTGGTCTCCTTGTCTTCTTCCTTGTAGACCTTCTTCCTCCTACAAAAGATCTTCGATGGTGACTTGGTGTTTCTATAAGTCTTTCTAATTTGAGTCGTCCATCCTTCATTTTGTATATCCAATTTTTGACATTATGATGCCCTTTCATCCCTACAAAACAAAGTGAGAGTTGTCTTTTCGATATCCATTGTGATGTGGATCCGCATTTGTTAGTGGCCTCCTTTAGAGGAGGGTCCTTGTTCGGCTTATTTTGACTCTGTTCATAAAAGCCTAGTCCAAATTTACTTGATGAAGGTTTTTGATGGGCAATGAGCTTGTCCAAGTTATCTTTCCCCTTTGTAAATTTAGCTAGGTCCTCAAGAAGTTGATTTGATTTTCCTTTGAGGTGATTTATCTCTATTTTCATTATGTCTAGTTTATCTTCTAGTGCCCTAATCTCTACTCTAAGTAAGCTATTTTCATACTTTTCAAAGGAGTTTGATTTTTCAAGCACATGGATTTTGTCGAGTAATTCTTCTCTATCTAGAAATTTTTGTTCACTCATTGCCGTATACAAATCATTTGTTAATGACTCATTCTCAATCATTAGATTTCTTATTTGCATATTTAAGGCAGTGGTTTCTTTTGTAAGAATTAGATTTTTGTCTTCAAGATCATTGATTAATTTCTTATTTTCTAAGTTTTCTTCTTTTAAGACCTTGCTTTGGGTTTTTGTTTTCTTAAGATCTACATATAGTGAATCAAAAACATCTTGTAATTCATCTAAAGAGTAGGAGTTTACCTCAGGTTCCTCAGATTCAGACTCAGAACCATCATTTGTTGCCATTAATCCCAAGCATGCCATTTCTTCATTTGTTTCCTCCTCCTCTTCTTCTTCGGAGGTGGAGTCATCCCACGTTGCTTGAAATGCCTTCTTTTTGAATCCCTTCGGCTTAGAGATCTTCTTGTAGTTGGAAGGCTTCTTGGGTTTCTTCTTATCATCCCTTTTGAGTACGGGACAATATTTCCTTATGTGACCTCTCTTTTTGCAATTATAGCAAACTAGAGGTTCTTCCTCACTTTTCCTTCCCTTAATCTCTTTCTATTTTTGAGAAACTTTTTAAACTTTTTAGCTAATAAAACAAATTCTTCGTCACCGGTACTTACCTCATCATCCGAAGTAGCTTTGAAGGCTAAGGTCTTCTTCTTTGGCTCCGATGAGATTGATTTCTTCTTTTGCTCCATTTTTGATTCATAAGCCATGAGATTCCCAAGTAGATTTTCCATGTCTAGATCCTTTACTTGGTTGGCTTCTTCTATTGCCGTTACCTTTTGCTCCCACTCGGATCCAAGGGAGTGAAGGAGCTTCCCTTGCAGCTCCCCCTTTATAAATGTCTTTCCTAGAGACTTGAGGCTGTCCACGATTAACGTGAATCGGGTGTACATGTCCCAAGTCTTTCATTCTCCTTCATAGAGAAAGCTTCGAATTCCTGTGATAACAAGTTTATCTTTGAGGATTTAACTTTAGACGTACCTTTGTGAGTTACCTCCAAGGTTCTCCAGATCTCGTGGGTGGTTTTGCATTGACTGATGCGGTTGAATTCCTCCGAGCTGAGTGTGCAGTAGAGTGAGTTCATTGCCTTGGCATTCAGTCTAAGGTGATGAATTTGCTCCACAATGTATCCTGTTTCTGGTTTCTCGGGAATGATGTATGCGGATTCGCATTTCTCCCAAATGGAGAAACAGTTGTCTTGAAGCCACATCTTCATTCTCAGCTTCCAGTAAGTGTAGTTTGTTCCTTCGAAGAGTGGTGGTCGAGTGGTGGATTGCCCCTCCAATCTGCCTGTGGAAATGACCTTCCCCTCCATGTGATCTTTCCGCGGATGTTACTCCTGTAGGTGGAAAACATACTCTGATACCAAATGAAATTACACTAGAGGGGGGTGAATAGTGAAATTATAAAATATTGTTATACAAAAAATTCAATCACAAAAGGTGGCACCAGATTTTTAGATAAAAACCCAAGATTGGTGAAAACCACCACCTAAGACAATCCATTGACTTAGGATTTTCGATCACAAGGTGATCAATCCACTAACCACACTACTTAAACGAAGGTAGTATACCTCAATTACAAATCCCACCTCTGATCCCTAAACGGAGGTTTCTCCCTTCAAAATGAAGAGATGGGGACCCGACAGGCCGGATACCCAAAGTACAAAAATAAGAATTGAAACAACACCTATAGAGCACCCAAATACTTTAATTACTTTCTTATCTACTAAGCATGAAAAGAACTCCCTGAGGATTTGCAGAACGGAGTGAGCCGGGAGTATGGATTTGCTCTTTGATCAGAGTTTTGGCACAGCACAAGGGCAAGATGAAGCTTAGAGTAGTGAGCAAGTGATTTTTCTAAGGGAATTGTATCTCAAGAGGTGTATTTTGCCTAAGAGGGGTTGTAGTCTATTTATAGGCAAGTTTGGAACCTTCAAGAACACTTGGGAGAGTTCTCCTAGCCGTTGGAGACAAATCCCAAGAGATTATGATGAAATCCACCACAAATCAGGGTAATGATAAGTCTGACAGCAATATTAGACGTCTAATTTTAGGATCAGACGTCTGATTATAATTCTGGTCGTCTAATACTGTAGGCCATCCTAAACTGACTCCATTGGATCAAAAGAAGGACGTCTGATATTTTCACATAAGACGTCTGATTATGTTATTGGACGTCTGATAAAGGGTGGATTCATTTCTGTTTTCATCAGACCCAAACAGGGTTTTAGGTTTAAAGGATCAGACGTCGTTGTGGACGTTTGAGGCAATCACCAGACGTCTGGAAACCAAAAAAGACTTCGCTATGTTTTCTGACAAAAGATTTTATTGCCGTAATGAGATACGCGCATAAAACCATGGGCAAAGGTCCAAAGGTAGATGTTTGGAAGTGTGTCCAGATGTCTAGAAATACATTTTTGCCCTGTGCTTAGTCTAACGGTTAGTATGACGACGTCCAAGTAAAGTATCAGATGTCTGTATGAGGTTATCGATGTCTGATAAAGAAGTGCTTCGACTGATGTTTATGAGGAGACAAACTAAAGGTAGAACTATAGGAAATTAGACGTCTAAGGCACTTGTCAGACGTCTTAAAGTGGAAAATCAGACGTCTGACCATTGTTCTAGACGTCTGATAAGAGTATAAGTGTTAGGTTTTTGTTTCTAATTTATCCTAAGTGTAGAGAGCCTAAGTTAGCTATTTATAGGTTATGTTTGGGGCCTCTTTATAACATTTCTAGACTCAAATAAAATGAAAATTACAATCTTTGAAAGTTTACATGAAAAAGCCTAGGACCTAATACTTATGTTACTTGTCTTCACGCTTTTAATCTCCCGTCTTGGAAAACTTTATGAAACTTGCAAATATGTTATTACAGAGAGAAACAATATGCTACGCTTATTTTTTATTTCATTTTCTTCATTTTGTAAAATCATCAAAATATTATATATGAGTAGTTGAACTAACACCGTGTACACAAGGGCCAGCTCACTTCCCGTCTACATGCCAGATTCTTTTTATACATAGGAGTTCTACTCTTAATTCCCAGTAGGGTTCATACCCATATTCATTTCATTATCAATATCCAGATCACACTATCCAATTCTCAATTTTCCACCACATACAAGTAGCTCGTGTTTTCATATCTAAAACAATAGCTCATAATTACATTAATACCATTGCTAGCAATTTATTTCAAACATGCACTCAAGTAAACAGTATAGCTCAAAACATGCTCATACATTTCTACCCTAGGGTTCATTCAACATCATAGAGTTTGATCCAATTATTCTAAACAAGCACATTCTTATTTAAATATTAACAACTGGATTAAACCACTCTACTGGGTATCACGAGAGGAATGGGGGCCTGCACCGCAGATCTCGTCGTCTCCGTGAGCTCTGAACACACCACCGGCTAGTAACCTGTACCGGTGACTAATTTACATCAGATGAGCTCAAAACAGTAGTACTCAACACTAACACATAGAGAAACTCGAGTGGAAAACAGTGGTACTTCGTTTGCAGAAATCCGATTCCGTTTGGGTCTTGAACGGGCTAAAAAACAAGGTTACTGTCCAAAATCTGACGTCTGGGACTAGTCTCAGACGTTTTGAAAGACGTCAGATCTTACCTTATGTCTTCTGCGGGTTCCTTAGAAGTTTGGATCTCTCCCTGACCGTCTGAAGGAAGTTCCAGATGTCGGACTATGCCTTCGGTCGAATGCAAGTGTCGTCAGACGTCTGGCGATGTGATCAGACGTCCAAAAGTGCCTGGAAAGGCGCACCGCACGCCTTTCCAACGTCCTGCACCTTCGTATACAAAACGCGGACCTATTTTTAGCCAGACATTTCCTGCGCTATGATCTACATGGCGGAAAATAGTGCAGGAAACACATACCTCTGCACGATAATATGCTTTCAGACGTTCGGCTTCAGCTCCGGACATCCTGTTGCCTCTACAGACGTCTGGTCGACCCTCTAGACGTCTGATACTGGAGGACTTCCAGTATCAGAACTCCTCTGCGTAGCTCGCCCCACTCGCGCCTCCGCCCTCAGTCGATGCAGCGGTAGCTCCAGCAGCTGGAGGAGCTTGAGAAGCTCCCTGCTGGCGTCCTCCTCTCTCCCACAAACTCCTCCTTGAGCTCCACCGAGCTCCCACGACCTCGAACCTCCCTTCACGTTCTTCCTTCCTCTCTCTCTCCCTCTCGTTCTCCCTTGCTCACCCTCTCTCTCTCTCTCTTGCTCTCCCTCCTAACCCTTGTTGGGCTGCACAGGGAGGACGGCTGGAGGTGGTGGTGGCTGGTGGAGAGTGGCGTGGGTGAGGGGAAGAGGGCGTTTAAATAGAAGGGGGTTAGGGTTTAGGGGTGAGGGGTGTGGAGGAGAGAGAGAAGCTTTACGCGTTGTCCGCTCGCAGAGCGTAAGGAACGTACGATATTTTTCCACTTTCAAACATCTGACCCTTCATCCAGACGTCCGGATAGATGTCTGACGGCTAGTCCAAACGTCTTAAATACCTCAAACAGGCATCAGGTCATTTCACCACCGACCACCTCGATGCTTGAACTTGGTAAATGTTGATGATCTTGGATTTTTTTTTGTTTAGAGTCTTAGAACACACAAATGTAGTGTTATACTGAGGAATCTAAGAGGAAGGAGACTAGATAGAGCAGAAAAATTATCCAGGGATATGATTTAGGATCCAAATATTAAAAATAAGGGTTAATTATTTCCACTGCCATATGGCCACCATTTGGTTAGTGGGATTAAGCCAACTAACCTCGATTTGGGTGTTTGTTATACTAAGGATGGACTTCTCTCATCCTAATCCTCGGATTGGCACATTCTAATTTCTAACCTCCTGATGAATGGTTTCTTCCACCAATTTAGGTCAAATAAAAAAACTGACTTCTTCCATCAATTTAGCTTATTCTGTTACCCATAAAAACACATTCCACTTTCATAATTTTACCAACCAAGCGCTGTCAAGAAATCCAGAGGTGAGGCACTCAGCATCTATTTTATAAAATAGTCTTTATTGTCAAATATATATCTTGGAAGCAACCATAATATGCCTGAAGTCCACACTGTTGCACGCTATCCATTGCATGGAAAAATATTCAGAAAGGAGAATCTGGATATGTTAGCAAGGAATGGGTGAAATGAAAACTATTCGGCTACAATTGCTCATGGACCCCCATTAAGGTTACTACGCATAAGTTTTTTTGATCTTTCATGCATGTATGATATCGACAAAGATTATGATAAATTTTGATCTTACATTAAACATTAACGTTGATTAATGCTCTTGCCATCCCACCTTTACCTGTTCAGGAGCTTTTTGTGAAACTTCAATCACTCATGGATACGCTTAAGTAGTTGGCTAGCTATCAACACCACAATGCCAATATAATCATCTATTTAATTAGAGTTTTTTACATAGATGTTAGTGAGAACATCAAAAATTATTTTGTTATCATTTATGTCTCAATATTATCTTAAATGTCATTGAAAAAGTAATATCACTTTTATAATTACTACTTCATTAGTTAAAATGGTTAAATTGAACTTGAAAGTAGTGAAAAATTATATTTTTTACCTTAATTTTGTTTTTCTATCCTCCTCCCCCCATCCCTTTCCCCTCTTCCCTCCTTCCTCCCCCCTTCTCCTCCACCACAACACCATCTTCCTCCTTCACCTCCTTCTTCCTCCTCCCTACTTCATTCCTTCCACCACCATCGACAATGCTCTAATAGACGAGGTGGGCATCGATGAAGAGGTCGAGGAAGGGGGTGGTGGAATGTGGAGTGGGGGAGGGTGGTGGTGTGCAACGAGAAGGAGGGAGTAGGGGGAGGTGGCGCAGGGGGGTGCGGGTGGTGTCGGGTAGGGAAATAGGAAGTAGGGTGAGGGTGGTGGAGTTGAGGAGGAGGAAGATGGGGTGGGGAGGAGGGAGGAGGAAGGTGGAGAACAGGAAAGGGTAAGGTAAGGAATATTAATTTTAAGGATAGAATAATTAATTTTATTACTTTTAAGTCCCATGGTTAAAGGTAACAACTAAAAGAGTAATAATTACATAAATGATGTTAATTTTCTACTAGTATTTCACAATATTGAAAAGTAGTCCATAAGAAAATAATTTTTGATATTTTTAATAAACTTATATAAAAATAACTTCTCATTCAGTCGTTCACTATTTTAAGTCATTTTACTCCATTTTGATTAGCCACGTTTATCGTGATAAAAGGGGTTGCGTGAGCTTTCGTTCAAATAATTGCGGGAAAAAGTTGTGAGAAATTGCATCATTCAGGGAAAACGGTTGTTGCAGGTGAGGATATTTGATGAAATCACGTTTCACTCCTCATGGTGCAACGGTATTGCAGGCAGTTTGTTATAATCTACGCATATCATTAGCTTTCGTAAAATAGAATAATAATGTGCTAAATTTATGACGAGACACCTACGATATGCCAAAATCGTAAGGAATGCCTTGCTTTTTTAGCCCTTACAGATGGAACTGCACATTCCAAACTCTCTATCGATCCTTTTGCTGAAAGATTGGTGCATCGGTAAGTTTCACAATGAACCGAATGATAATCCTAGTTAACCATCAGGATTTGGTCGCCAGATGCCCAATTAAAGGGCCATCGATTTAGGCTGGCGTGGTGCATTTGTGTTGACTTAATTGGGGCTGCAAAAATTGGACCTTGCTGACCATCCTCTTTAGAGGTCTTTGGCTGAGTCGAGTCTTAGAATTTTCTTAGGGTTAGTTTACTTGGTAGATTTGATTAACCTTAAAAAAAAAAAAGGTTAACTTTTATTTACATGAAGGATTAGCTCATCCAGTGAAAATTAAAGTTAAGGGTCCTTAATATCGATGTTGTTAACATTAGGTATGAGAAGTGTTAGCAAAATATGTGTTTATTTTATAACTCTCCTATATGTGAAATCCTATTTCTTAAAAATTGATGCTAACATCACAATGATTAACACCATAGCTTAGCACTAATTCAAGTAAGAGGAAAAGCAAACAAACGTGCTTTCCAATGCATTTTGAAACGCTCGGATGAGAGTGGTGATTTCAATTGGTGTATTTTGATTTTCCATCGGTGGAAATTACTTTTTACCGATGAAAAATCACTTGCCAAGTGAGAGATCACTTCTCATAGATGAGAAATCGCATTCCAAGTGAAAAACTATTTTCCATTAATGAAAAGATAAAGTATACCAGTGTATTTTAATTTTCAACCGATATATTTTAATTTTAAATCAATTGAAAATAATCTCCAACAGGTTGAAAATTATTTTCAACCGATATATTTTAATTTACTTGATTTTTAATTGATTAATTTTTATTTTCAACCTATTAATTCTCAATTATTTGTTATAAAATATATTTCTATAAATTAATTTTAATGTCACTTTGTAAATAAATAAAACTGAAGATTCACATTTTTTAACATCAAATTTTTAATTTTCAAAGTAAATTAGGCCTAAAGTTAAAGGGAGCCGGCCCCTATCTTTGGGTTTGGTTCACATAGGGTCAATCCGATGTTAGGTCGCAACTTCCAAACATCTATGACACATCCGAAGGGTGATCAACAAGAAAGGCTGAGACGTGGGAGATATGTGACATGCAAGAATCTTAAATTAATAGGGCTAATCTCAAGGTTTGATGTATAAATCATGCCATCTTAATTTTTTTCAAATAGGAAATAAGATGCTAACAGCGTCATTGATGCATGTTAGCGCATAGTCGGGTCACATCCGTCTCTAACCCATACATGTCCTCTAAGTCGTTTGAGGTAATTAACGTTTGATTAATAATAAGTCTGATATTTGCTTCAGCTAAAAAATAAGGAGACGTAGACTGTCACATAACAAGTGATATAAGTGTTATTTTTATATTTTATATTATGTTGATTTACTTTATAATTGATATTAAATGTAAAAAATTAAAAGAATTTAAGATTTATTACGTGGTAATTCTTATCATATTTAAAACAATTATCATATTATTTTAATCTAAAAAATGTATTGGTAATAAAAAATTTTACATCGATGATAAATTATTACAAAGATAGTTTCACCTATTCAAAGTGACTTTGTACCTGTTCAAAGTGATTTTGACATGTAAATTTAGGATTTATGGTTTAGGATTTAGGTTTATGAACCCTAAGGTGAAAACTAACATTTCAAGTGAAAAATCACTTCTTATACGTGAAGAAATATTTAGAATTTAATTTTATACCTATGCAAAAAAATATTACATCAGTGTAAAGTAGTTCAAAGTAAGGTGTGATCTTACTTTGTACTAATGTAAAAAAATTTACTATATCAGTGTAATATTTTTTTGCTCGATGTAAAGTAGTTCAAAATAAAATTATACTGGTACAATCTTATTTTATATCTGTGTAAAATTTTTTTATAAATATAAAATAATTTTACACAACAACTCATTCATATAAAAATAATTTATTATTAATTTCAATAATAATAAATTCTATCACATATCATCATTTTTCTTATTTTAAAAAAATAAAAAATTATATTTATAATTATACATCAATTTTTACATTTTACAACTCACGAGGCATTAGACTATTTGGACTTTCTTGTTCTTCACTTAGCCTCCGGCTTTTAGCAGTCACAAAATTGAAGGCCTGGACTTGGACCACTTAAGATGCAGGTGTGGCACGGGTCTGATTATTTGGGTTAACTTGACCCAATGTTCCATGCTACTCGACATGGGGTTAAAGGAAGAAAATAAAATTTCAGGCTCATTGCTTGACTCGGGGAGATGAGGAATTCGGATCGAATCCAAACATCTAATACTTTCCAGCTCACAATCCACTTGTCGATTCCGATGCATGCGAATATTACCCCCAGAATAAACTATCTTCAAACCAAAAAAATATCTGTGCCCATTCTTATCGCCGCTCGCCCAATTTGAGTCGAAGTCCCCACTCATATGAATTACTCATTTGTCCTCCACGACGTCTTGCAAATATCATGGAAGTCACGAAGTGATGGGATTAATTTTCCCCAAGGCCTTAAGGTTCGATCATTTGAATAATGGTCCCCAAACTCTGCTCCCGTGTGACGCTCGGGCGCTGCCCGAGAATGGTACGAGAGTAACTCGCTCCACATCCATTGCGTGCATTCGGGATCGTCTTCTCGACAAGTGACTATATCGTGTGATTAAAGAGCATCTTGATAATTACCCAATCTTTTATTTACTTGGAAGGGAGGTAACACACGAGACATGCTTTCTTCAATTTACTCGCAAGGAGTTTTGCATTAAAAAAAAAAATAAAAACAAAAAAGCATCTTTGATAATTAATTTGTGAAAGATAAACCAAATATGAGACTCATGCTAAGTGCTTCGTTTTTCTTTTTTGCATGTGGCCCCGCGCATCTGTAGATAAACGAATCTTATTTAGTTTACAATAACGATATGTATTATAGTTTTCCAAAATAATAACCTCCCAATCTTAGGTCAACATAAATTCCTTGCTCCTTACCTAAGTCACAAAAATTACTTATGAACTTTAATTGATACATTATCAATCCTACCACTAAGGAGTTAGTATAATGATAAAGCCTCTCATTGACATTTAAGGTTTAATTTATTTGAAGAGTTAACTTTAGTAAACAGGAAGTTAACATCCGTTCATTTCATAAGTTAACACTATCTTCTAAAATTCATGCTCTAGAGAGAAAACACTAGTTTTGCAAAGTTTAAGTTCACACTCATGTTAAGATGAAATTGATATTAACTCTTCTTTTTTAAACTTCTTCCTTCGATTAACATCTATTTTAAGTAAATAAAAATAGATGTTAACTTCTCTTTCAAAGTAAGTAAAAAAAGGGGGTTAACACACCTTGTGCTTTTGTGAACCCAAGTTTTATAACATCTCAATCAAATTAGCCCTAAAAAGGTCATTGGATTAAGTCAAATGCCCACCATATCAACTTCTTAGAAAAAAAAAGCTATCAACCCTAGTATCTTGGTTATCGAGGATTAATGAAACTTTTTATCTCAAGCAAGTTTCGAATGAATCGAATTGAACCCTTCCTATTGAACTTGTTATGATCATAACATTACCTCTTAAATGAATTTTAACAAACTAAATCAAAACTTTAGCAAATTAAACAAATCGAACCAAATTTGATCCTAATTTTACCTTATCAAATTTATAGCAAACCTGAATCATGAAACATCTATCTAGTTTCCTCAAGTTCAATTTGATTAAACCCTTAATAATAAAGAAAAAAATATAAGCTCAATCATAGCAATCTAATTGTTGTTATTTCATGATCAATCTATTTACTTATCTAAATAGAAATTTTCTTATTCACCAATTAAACGATTATTCAGACTCATTCTTCTATGGTAGATTCATTCCCCTAACGAATTAGGATCAAACATCTACCACCTTTTTGCTTAGACTCAGGAAAGAGTTGGTTTGATTTATCCATATTTTTTAAGTAACCTTCGTTCTCCCAAGAGTGATGAGATTGGGAGATGCATTTACAAATTATTCTCCTCCATTGATCCCATAAAATTTAAATGATTCAAAATCTATTACCACATCAAACAACAACAAACCCCTTAAAAACCACAATATAACAAATTATTTTCTAATCACAAGAGTGATTAATTGCATCACGTATCTAGATTGCCAAGTTACATATTCCTTATTTAGGTTCTCTTTGTTTAATTATTTTGATTACCTCCGTGCTGTCTCTACTACATAAACTAACTCCATATTTACGCACGATCTCTGAAATAATGTCTCCATAGCTCGATACCTATAATTAAGCACGAAAGATCATGCTCTCTGAAGTAGAACCTTGGGATGGCCACGTAGATTAGATAAAAATTTGAGTAAAAAAATGTCCGAAATAATTAGAAAAAAAAACATTTGTGCGAAAAAGGAGCAAGATTGTTGTCATGCATTCTTATGTTGTTTCCACTTGCCGTTTCAGCCAGTCATTTTGCATAAAAAATCCTCCATGATTGATAAGAATTTCTATTTTAAAATCTTGCAACAGTTCCCCAATTTTGTACGGGATAAATATATTTATCTCTTTGGTAAGGCAACATCCCTTCTTATTTTATGATTTAACTTATAATTTTTTCAAACATCAATATTGATCTATTCTTTAATTTTATCACTTAAAATATTTTATGATTTTAGGAAGTTAAAATCTATCAATATGTATTTTTTTAAATATTTTTTTCCTTTATTTATTTTTTTAATTTTTTACCAAAGTGTTAAGATCAACAACATGGAGAGACCGAGGATAAAGAGGCTCACCTTCAAGCAGAAAAATATGCCTCTCTATCCTTTTCTTTTTAAAATTTTCCCTTACAAAAAAGGTAACGGTTGAACCTCGGAGGAACAACTTAACTATCATATCTATTAAATGGATTTCACCGGCTTTTGAACTGGGATGCGTTGAATTGTTAAAAAGATTCAATTACATGAAGAAGAAATGTCCTAGAAATTTAATTGATCTAGTAGGAAGAAATTAATTGAAACGCTCACTTGAGTTGGTTGTATACACATGCACACATGTATGTATCGTTGTGAATAAGCATGTCAAAGTCCTAAAAAGATTAATATAGTTGATATAATTTGATTTTCAAAACATTGATCTATAAATATACGCCCATTTCTTCAATGGAACACATACCGTTACATATGACACATGTAACTACTAAATATCACGTACGTACATGAAAAGGTAGTTACATTAGATGTTAAAAGTATTGAGGCACGGAACCTATTCTGGACGAATTACATGATACAAAGGAATCATCGAGTGTTCCATCAACCATGCAACATCCAACATATTTACAACAAAGAGGAAAAGACATAAAAGATATTTGAAATAGAAGCAGAGCTAACATATTACTCATGTAGCATTAAAGAGATCTTGATCCAAACCCTACATATTATACATAATAGCTTTGATTAAATGCACAAAAATGTTGGTTCAACTCTTGCAAAAATTGACTCAATGGTTGAATCGACCAAGGATTGCAGTATTGGTCAAACCTAAACTTGGCCATGATCTAAGGACCTCATCAACCCGACTCGCAAAATGGGTGGCATTGGATTTTGATTATTTTTCTTATGATCTAACCCACTGATTGGCCTAATTTTGAAAGAACAAGCTTGACTCTCCAATTTATAATCCAATCTAATCTAATCTAATTTGCAAACTATTAAAATTTAAAATGTAATATAAGTATATGTTAATTTTGTTACAGAACTAACTAGTCTCACTTTCATATCATCCCATCTCTTTGCATGATTTTATCTTATTTTTTTTACTATGTTGTGTCATCATAAGTTTAATATGACACTCTTCTACAGTAATAAATTATACGTTGAATATTTGATATCTTGTCTCATCCTACATTATATATGTTTAAAATATTTGATATTTGATATAATTATTTTTTAAAATTTTTTATACAATAAATATTTAATTAGATGAAAAATAAAACTTACCATATTCATATATTCATATCTGTATCTTATGTTGATATTTTTATTTGATATTTATGTTTAAGGTAATTTATATTTGACTTATTAGTCGATCTAACCTAACTCGGCCATTGAAAGTAGAGTTTAATTCAACTCTTTAGAGTCATGCGTTAACCTGATTAGAGCTTGAACCAAGATTTTCAAAAGTTTAACCTAACCCACTTGACCCAACCCATGATGAGATATGGTCGAACCGCTGGTCAGATTCATGAAACACGGGTCGCATCCAGCCAACTCGAACATAAATTTCATTCAGGTCCTATTTTATTATCAAGTTCGCCACATAATCCAGGGGCTTCAGCGAAAATTAACCGGCAACAAAGCCCATAACTGACGGAACTAACGAGAAAACAGGGTAACAAACCGAAAAGGAAGGAAAGAGCGACGACGCGAAAAAACCCCTTTCACCTTCGCCTCCTCCGCCTATAAAAACCCCTCGTCGGGTTCCCTTTCTCTACCTCCCGCCGCCGACGCCTCACCACCGCTCACTTTACCTCCCCCTTCCATCTCTCTATCTCTCTCTCTCGTTTTAGGGTTCCGGAGGTCTGCGAAGATGTTGGTCTACCAGGATCTCCTCACAGGTATACGCGATCTGCTTAATTACTTGCTCGATCTGTCCTTTTCGATCCTTTGATCGTGTTACCTTCCGTTGTGTTGCTGTTACGATGTGATTGCCGTGTATTCTCCTTCTGAGGGTGGGTGGAGTTGGATCCGAGGGATCGCTTGTGTTGTTACGGGTGGGCGATGTTGGATCTGGTCGTTTTCCGGTCGCGAATTAGTCGTCGGGGGGTTAAAGTTGAAATCTTGCGGTTCGTTTCGTTTCCAAGACGCGACCTTTAGTGAATCTCGATGGTTGTGGGGGCGTCGAAGATGGGATTACGACGCTGTTTTTGATGATTGCTGTGCGATCTTTCGGTGAATTTTGTTGGTCGTTGGGCGTGAAGGTTAGGATTTCTGATGTTGTTTCGATGACGGACGAGCGATCTTTGTTGGCTGTTCTTTGAGGTGCGATTTTTGATGGTTAGTGTTCTTTGTTGGCTGTTGGGCGTCGAAGTTTGGAATTTTGACATTGGTTTGGTGACCAAGATGCGATCTTTCAGTGATCTTTGTTGGTTCTTGGGCGTCAAAGTTGGAATTCTCATTTGTTTAGATGATCAAGATGCGATCTTTTGGTGATGAAGATGCCGTTTTTGCACGATTGTTGTTATGTTCCTCTATTTGTTGGATATTGCTGCCCATAGAAAATCATTGAATTGTATGTGTCAGGATATGTATGCATTTATGTGACTTAGGACCTTCGATCAGATGGTTAATTTCTATTGATTGTTTATATGGTAAATTTTTTATTGGGCTCGAACACCATACACTTTTTACAAAAATTTTATAGCATGGTGAGGTATTGTTCCGGGATGAGTAGAAATGTCTCCCTTAAGACTGTTGAATGTGTAATATGACTTTCCAGTATAGTGCTTTTTGTTTATAGGTTGGCTAATTCAGATAAAATCAAAGTTAAACCAACCTTATAAATTGTATTAGATGAGACTGCTTGTTAGGTATCTTGGATATGGCAATTTTCTGTTGACTTTAGTTCTCTCTGTCTTCCTCTTGTTTTTTTGAAGTAGATGCGCTACAAAGCTTGCTTCTTCTAGATGACAGTGTATTCCTTAGTGACTGAATTTTGGTTGCAAATGGTAGAGAAGACTGTGTTTATTTGTTTCTGTAGCCTGCTGGTTGTTTAGTAGCCATGTCTTAATATATCTGAAAGCTGCTGACACTGTAGTATCCATATACTCGTTTTGACCTCTGAATAGTGCCCATGTATTGTAGATTAAATATTTACAATTTTATATATGATGCCATCATGTACTTGGACTAGTCCGTTTGCATTTCATCTTAATAGTTGTATTTTGATGTGTATTAGAGACTAGAGTGTTCATGCCTTTTGCCTTGTTGCTGTTTTATGATCTTCCATGTTTATTTGACCTTCTGACTTCTTGTGAAATTTCCTGTTTATTGATCACCATTCTTTTCAGCTATTCCCCAGCAAATCCATGCTTCTCTTTTGTTTGTGGTTTAAGCTGTTGTATGAATTGATATCCAAAATTTTGTGGGTCACTATTCTATGATTTTAATTAATTGTCTATTATGGAAGAATAGGCATTTTGGATTAATTTTTGGTTGATAAAGTTGTTATTTTTCATATTTATGCTTCCTTGACCTAAACGTTACTGCTCTGGCAACATTAAATGCCATTGGGGAAGTAGACGTCCCTAGTAGTTACTAGCCACCAGTATTTTATAAGAGCTATGTTCACAATTTTGGAATTGTTTACTGATGGCACATTTTCATTGACTGATTACTTGTCACTCTTACATGATATAGAAACATGGCACAAACTGATATTTGCTGGTGGAAAATGATATAATATATTTACCAGCATGTCCTTTTTTATGATTCCTATCAATGAGATAGTCAGGCTGAGTAACCTCATTGGCTATGATGTATGTGTTGGTGTTTATTCTAGAAATTAAAAGGTTGAATGTTTCGTTCTGCAAATGATATTTTTATACCATAACTGTTGCCAATATTTTTCTAGCTTAAAAAGTTGCATTTTTCACTATGAAATCATTCCATTATTTTGCATGTTGTTTTCTTTTGTTTCAGTTTTTTGTTTGGGACTAAATGTTTGCCCCGTTGGCACTGTCTTTTGCCTTTACTGATGAACATGTCCCTCACATTTAATTTCCATCACTTAGCTATTTATCAGCTGCATTAGCTTAAGCGGTAACACACTTATTGATGGTATATTAGAGTATTTATTTAGTGTGCTCTTTTCTTATTAGTGACTGTCTACAACAGAAAATGCATTTCGGTTCATGCTACTGCCATTTAATTTCAGTTTGGGTGCAGAGTGGTCTCTCCATGTTCTGCTTTTGGGCTATGTCTAAGTAACTTTTAAGTCAACTTCAATGGATGTATGTAGCCTTGGAAAATTCCAAAACAATGCAAAAATTGGGAGAATTATTTTTCCTATTGCTACATGATGTAGTTGCAATGATATTATATCCAGTTCTTGGTAAATTGGATGCAAGTTTTATATTTATATGCATTGGATGGGTGCCTGGCTTTATTTCCTTTTTATATATCAATGAACTTGATTTAAGTTTGGAGTCTTCTTATTTATTCAATGGGTGTTCTGGAGCCTCAATCATCAGAATTTTCATGCCAAAGAAATATGTTACTTTCATGGTTAATGTTCCTTTACTGTCAAACTTTTAGTATATGGACAAGCTTTTTGGCATCTGGTAGCCTTGGTGTCACTAGCAAAGAATCTGAACCGGTTCCATGGTTTTCTAAATATGTCCAAATTGTGGTATACCATTTGGTCAATAAAAAGCTGGTGCAACTAACAAAAAATGATGCATATTTATTGGTTGATTGTTGGATTCTATTTCTTTGCATTCTTTGAACTGCTGCAAAAGCTGGTTACTGATTTTGATCTCATTTACTGGTTTTGAGTCTGCTTACCTTTTGACAGTTCTAATCCCTTGTTTGTTGCAGGCGATGAGCTTCTTTCTGATTCCTTTCGATACAATGAAATAGAGAATGGAATGCTCTGGGAAATTGAGGGAAAGGTATGGCTGATTACAATTTCTCTCTGTTGTGACTTTTTTTAAATGCAAGGGAATATATCTGTATTGTAGTCTTTTCATATGGGGTTTGCCTCCTCTTCTTGAGCAGATTTTCTGCCGGGAAAATTACTATCATTATATCTTTACTTTTTGTATATTGCCTGGGTTGCATGTGAAAACCAAGATTGTCGAAGGATCTTTTATGAGAATATCTTTTGATTATGAAATCACTTCACATGGTCTCACATTTTTAGATGCATCTTTGCAGTTTGATGGTCTTTCCTACAATCCCCCTTTTGACAATTGTAAACTATAGACCCCGCACTTCTAATTTTTTAGTTAGGGATTTGATTTTTTGATTTAACTGTCAGGGAGCTGATCCAAATGGAAGACTTGAACGGTTCTTTTGCAATGAACCAAATGTTTCTTTTTTGTTTTGGTAGAAAAGAAAAGTCATGGAAACAATTACATTTTTGAGATTTGGTTTTGCTGATGTCAGCTCAGGATCCTATAGAAGTTAAAAACATTCTAAATGCATGCTTCGTTGGCTGATATTTTTTCCATTTTCTGTTTCTGGACGTGAACAGGCTCAACAGCAATTCTTATTATTTCTTGATTATGATCTTTATAATTTCTTGTACTATGATACCCAGTAACGTTCATTTATTCTGGTTGTTGTCTGAAATTGGACCTTCTGGATTTAATGCATCTTATTTCCATCATATCAAGCTTCTTGATTCTTCCCTTTGGTTGACGTGTTAGTGGTTGGAAATTTCCTTTTCAGTGGGTTGTCAAGGGTGCCGTTGATGTCAACATTGGCGCAAACCCTTCTGCTGAAGGTGGAGGGGATGATGAAGGCGTTGACGATCAGGCGGTTAAAGTCGTCGACATTGTGGACACGTTCCGTCTTCAGGTATAATTTTTACTTCTTAAACTTGATAATAGCATTTGCTCTTCGCAACTCTGTAATAACATCCAACTTTCCGATGGATTCGCAGGAGCAACCTGCTTTTGATAAAAAGCAGTTTGTTACATATATGAAAAAGTTCATCAAGCTCATATCTCCCAAGCTGGATGCAGAGAAGCAAGAACTTTTTAAGAAGCACATTGAGGGGGCCACCAAGTATCTGCTTCCGAAGTTAAAGGACTTCCAATTGTAAGTTCTTAATATTGTTAGTGCTTATCTTTATCTTAAATCCTTTAAATATTTCTTAGTAGGTAAGGTCATTATGCATCTATCATCTTTTTATGGGACTTAAAGTTTTTACATCTATTACAGTAGTAGTACCAAACTAATGTTTAAGTAGCATAACTTTGCAAGCGGAAATTACACATGGGTACACATGGGTATAGTTGCTTACTTAAATTTTCATTAAGGGAAAAAAACAACAAAAGTATAAAAAAATGTCTGATAATATAATCATATATGTTTCGTAAACTGTTGTCGATAAAGTTTATTTAAAATCACTCATAAAGGCTTCGAGAAATAGTGAGCAATTCAGCTTAAAACGGTAGTCGTAATTGATATTTTAGGTTTTCATATTATTTTTAAAGATCTCTTTTAACAAAAATGTAGTATATCAAATTTGGCAGTTCTCTTCATGTAATGCTTGCATCCTTTATCCACCAGTTCACTCGATGAAATCGAACTCACACTGTTAAATTGTTAATGACTGATTTTGATCACTAAACTAAACTTGATTTTTTTTTAAATATGAAAAGGCATTTGTCAAATTTCTGCAGCGAAATATTAAAGGGGAAAACACTTATAACTGATTCAAAATCGCTACACTTACTTTCCCATGGCCGATAACAGCTCTTAAGATGGTTGCCTTGTCAACTGGATTTAAGATAGTAGTCTTCGAGTAGATTGTAAATGTACTTCTTCTACAAGGTGATTAATTATCTACGGTTGGCTGGCTTTTGTGCTTTTGTTTGTCAACTTTACTCTCGCACCACCAAACATCTGTTTATTGAGTTTGTTTCCTTCTTCCAGCTTTGTGGGAGAGAGCATGCACGATGAAAGCACCCTTGTTTTTGCCTATTACAAGGATGGTGCCACTGATCCGACTTTCTTGTACTTTGCGTATGCGCTGAAGGAGGTCAAGTGCTAGAGCTGATGGACAGGAGCTGGTGGTGGGCGGCAACTGTTGTAGTTTACTTTTTATTTTCTACTTTTTATATTTTATCTTTTATCAACCGGATATATCCCCATAATTGGGATGTTTACTCTGGAACTCGATTGGTTTTGTGCTTTTAGATTTTCTTTTATGTACGGATTTTTGAACTTATGTTTTTATCTTGAGCACGAAACTCTATGTGATAATTTTTGGGGATATATCAAGTATTAATCTTTTGTGTGATAAAGTGGGCTTGTTTTATTTTAATCATCTGGACCATTAAATCGCCGATAGTTAATTTCCAGGTGAGGACGCAGTGATCCTTGAATTGGCCATCAGGTTTTAGTATACCTACAGGTGTCTGCACGGATGATTTTCGCTGGTAGGAAGTTTTATTTCTGTTTGGTTGCAATCTGGTGTTCCTACAAGGGAAGGGTATCGACTTAAGAGGTAGGTGTTCTCAAGATCGGCGATAAAGGGTCATGTATTTGGAGCAAGATCGATCTGAGTTGAGTTAAATGGTTGAAGCATGAATGTATTTGTTGAGAACGTGGTCCATGCGTGATTGTCAAATGACTTAATCCCTTAAATTCACTTAGAGGCTCTTCGGCATTATTGAGTTTGAAGTTTCTAAGGATAAATGATTTTAGATCAAATCTGCAAACCAACCCAAATCGTACGGGTGAAAATAGGTGGATGGAAGAAAAGCTGAGAGGTTAGCGTGCGTGCATTGATGATACATTAACACAAAAGTTCATTCCTTTCCTCTCAGCAGCAATATCATTGGTAATATTTAGCTGTTCAAGGAATATCGACAACATTACCGGTGATATTGGAATATCATCACTGATTTTTTAATATTAACAAAAAATTCACATACTTTCTCCCAAAATTATATAAATCATTTCAATTCATCCATCTTATCCCACTATTTGTTCCACAACCAACCAAATATTTTTATATGACTTATCATCTCATCAATTATTCGATCTCAAAATATAAGCTGCAATGAAGAAAATCTGGATGAATGCTTTAGATTAAATTAGTAAGAAATGCTTTTTGTCAAACATTTTTGGGTAAAGTGACAAAAATTGCCGAGACTCTTGCACCAACATACCAGTGGAGTGGCACATTAGGCTGAAGACCCTAAACCCAGTATGAAATGTCCAGCCTGATTTGATTCCTTAACTTTATATAGGCCATTCTCAGGTCTACGTTTATTAGCTTGAAAAGGCCGCAGTTGGCACTGCGGGTCAATTTTTACGTACACATAAATGTATCAATGTATATTTCTACGTGTGTGTGTGTGTATATATATATATATATATATATATATATATATATATATATATATATGTGCATATGTATGTGTGTATATAAAATAATATATAAGTACAATTTTAAGCCATGTTAGATATTTAAAACGTCTTGAATGCAATTAGTTTATTTCACTTTTCAAAGAATTACATTTTAAATTAGATACGGGCTTAACCTGGCCTAAAACCAGGCCTGAATTCGCGATTTTGTTACCAGTTCGGGCCGTAGCTTTTTACATTTCACGGGCCTTCTGCCAAGCTTCTGGCCTACAAAATTAAAACAGGGGCGTCTGAGGTTTTGGGCAGGTTTAGCCTATAACGTGCAGGTCTGTAGGCTCCCAAGGGCTGCGTTCAACGATTCTCTTACCATCATTCTTACGCTATTGTGATGTGTTATTTCACATTTGTAGCATCCTCCTCCTTCCATCTCCACCACTACTACTTCCATCCCCTACTAGATACCTCTATTCTTGCTGCCACCACCCCTATCAGGCTACTTAATTTCACCTCGTAAGCATCACAATAATCACCATCGCTAGTTAGAATCGGATGGCACGTGAGAAATAAATGAAGCATCAAGGAAGATGAATACCTAAATTTACTTGGAGAAACCCCCACGAAGGAAAGACAAAAGACCACAGGGAAAATTATGCTGGTCACCATAATCAGATGAATTATATATTGAAGCTTATTTTGGGAAACTCACGTCATGAGCGTGAGCCCTCTCTCTCTCTCTCTCTCTCTCTCAACCCCCTTAAAATCGAAAACTCGCTCAATTACATGGTGGCTCTCACTCTTAAAAAGGTGATTATAAACCCGCATTTCGTGATGCTCATAAAAGCATCCTATAATTAAGAGATATGATTTCATATCATATTAATCACAATACTAATTATGGGAGTATACCAAAAGATGATGTCGTTTAATATTTGCATTAATTTAATATTGCCATCTATGCATAATTTCCAAGATCGAAGAGAATGCCTTATTAATTGATTATCTCATGAATCATACTATAATCAAAGGCAAATCTATGAGATTCCCACGATTAAGACAAACTCAAAAGGTGTTCAAGGTACGATTCCAAACACCACATTCATCATACATAATCGCCATGATTATTGTTGGGAGAAGGCAGAAGCTCAAGGAGGCAGAGGAGAATTAATCATACGGGGTGCAAAAGATAGGGGCAGTATTGCAAAAGGGTATGGTTGCTGAAGGAGAGACGAGGAAAGGGTGGTGCAACATGGAGTCCTTGTGAGAGGATAGTCGGCGAAAGAGGGCATCAGGAAGGGATTTTATTATCTATTTCCTTTCTCACATGCAAGAGAGTCCAAAATTTTAGGTTGCATCGGTGATTGGGATAAGAGTTATTTTAAGATAAAATAGTGTAATGATAAAATAATGATAATATTGATGTGATATAATTAAATATTTATTTAATATTAAGATACAAATACGAATGGATTAGCGTGATATTATAAATATATTTTATTAGATATGTTATATTGAAGATTTTAATATATTTCGATATTATCGTAATGTAAGAAGATGATATATACGGATATTAACTAAGATGATCTGTTGCTATCTTTTTCCTTATCTAATTAGTAAATGGAGCCTTAGGTGTGATAAAAGATGGTGAAAGATGATAAGGGTGAAATAAGTAGGCAGCAATGTTGGGGATGAGATTGAGGTAATCATTGGGAGATAGAGGTCGATGAGGGGAGAGAGTTTGTTAGAGGTGATGGTCCATTACAAAGGAAAAAGGGTGGTGGTTGCATGTTTCTAACATAAAAGGAAGAAGATTAGAGGAAGTGGAGGTGATGTTTGATGTTCCTATCATTATTTCTTTTGATAATGTTACCCTTATTTTAACAAGATATAAATTGCTATTTAACAAAACAATGCCCGATGCCTTCACCGTGCAAGTGTAATCATGCTCGTTTATTAGTTACAATCCTTTACGATGATGTGCACATTAGTATTTGTTCTTGTTTATTTATCCTTTTATTCAACAAAGTTCTAATTCCACCGTGAGGGTATTGTAGTTGCTATCAATTTTTCAATCTTTTTGCCCTCTGATAATACTCCTCACACTTGATCAATCCTCTCTCTCTTTCTCCCCTCCTCATATTTTACAATGATGCAAAATAGTTGAGAACCAAAATATTTAGGTGCAATTTGATATGTTACACTTGTGTAATGTGGTTGAGTATGTAATCCTTTATACTAATAAATAGCTATTGATATTATATTATGCATATCATTGTCGATCACTGTTCATTTATTTTTTTGTACAATAAAATTCTGATTCCACCATGGTGGTACTAGAGCTATTACTAATTTTTTGATTTTTTCACCTCACGATAGTGCTCCTCACATTTGATCAGCTGTTTCTCTCTCTCTCAAACATTTTGTATCTGTGTAATGTGGTTTTACACTAATGTAAAATGATCTAAAACCAAATTAAAATTTTACACCTGTATAATTTGATTCTGAGCATGTAATTTGATTCTAAATTATTTTATATTGGTGCAAAATCATCTTGCACCTGTGTAATTTTGTTTTGAACCAATGTAGGTTTTGAATCAAAAATTGCATACTAATGATTTTGCACTAGCATTACTTTTATTCCAATATATGTGAAAAAGTGAGAGCATAAAATTTTTTTATCTAAATATAGATATTTATTAATGTTTTACTTCTAAAAACTTCTAGAATAGTAATACATTAAGATACTTGCTCGCGCAAGGTGCCAGCATACTCACACTAGTCCTATTGTAAAATAAGTGATACTCATTTCACAGGTAATGATTTAAATTTAAAAATGTTAGGATGTTCATTCACAAGTTACATTGCTGCTTAGTTTTATGTTGTCTATTTTGTTCAAATTGTTGCTTGCTTTATACAAGTTATCGATTGTTGTTTGCAAGTTGTTCACTCACAAGTTGTAATGCACTTATTATACAACTGTTGCTAATTTTTAAGTAGTTGTTGATTATTTTGTACAAATGACTTCTTGCTTAATTTTATACCTGTTATTGATTGTTGTTTGCAAGTTGTTACGTAATACCTGCAATATTAGGATGAGGATTGGATAGGTATTTGAGTGACTAGGTTTGGTCTCCAAAGAAAAATGAATGTATAAGTGGATAAGATTAGACAACCAAAGAAAGAGAATGACCCTAAAAATGCAATGTTGAGGATAGGGATCATTGTGCTCAAGCAATCAAGGGACAACTGGAGGATGTTAACATGAATAGGAATACATGAGCCATGTATAGGAAGTGATACTGATGGAATCCACATTGATAAAGAACTGTGGCCCCCAATGGGTGATGAAGCTCAGATGTTTTGCAATCAAACATGCTTAATATTTTACCAAGATATGAGAAAGGCAATTCCTATGAGCTCAAGTAAAGCTTTACGAGCTTAGATTTGAGCTTTAATAACATCTTGTAGGGTAGAGTAATATCTTTTTCTCAACTCCTTGTCATTATGTTTCATTATATATATATATATATATATATATATATATATATATATATAGGTCAATTGCTAGGAGGAAGACATCGGAGGAGGAGCAAGTTGGATGGAGGAGTAAGGTGGACGTGGGGGTGGTGGAAGAGGAAGGAGGAGAGGGTTGGAGATGAAGGAGCATGTCAGAAGGAGGAGGTGCAAGTTGGAGGTGGAGTAGGTTAGAAGAAAGAAGAGCAGGTCAGACCTAGAGGAAAAGGAAGGAGGAGGAGGTGATGCTCAAAGGTGGTGGATGTGGTCAGAAGTGGAGATCGAGTGGGAGAAAGAGGTGTGGTAGAGGGGAGGACACGAAGGAGGTGGTGTGTAAGAAGGGTTGTAGCGGTTGTGGTTGGAGGTGAAGATCGAGTGGGAGGAGGATGTGATGGATAGGGAGGAGAAGCTTGATGTTGTCGCCGAGGAGAGCTTAAAATGCAAGCTTTTGGGATTGGGCGACATTGGTGATGGAGAGGTTGAGAGGAAGGAGGAGGAATGAGGAAGAGGAAAAGAATCCCAACCATCCCATCTATCTACAAAGATAAATTAAATCACCACCACACATTTTCTTATGAGATGAGTATTTTCAACTCAACTTAAGTCAACTTTTCCTTGACCCTAGTTAATGAACTTCCAAAGAGATAATGGGATGCCATTTACGTTAACATCATAAGTATCCCCTTTTCAAAAAAAAAAAAAAAACATCATAGGTGTCTTATGCCAATTGTTGTCTGCAAGTGTTTTCTTGCTCTCCGTAAAATGGAGTGAATCAATCGTTTTAAGAAGGAGTGGAAGAAAATTACTCATAGATTTAAAAGAATCTTCAAATACAAGAAAATTAAATATGCCGTAGTTTCTTAATTTGGATGTTAGTTTAATAAAACCATCTATAATCCTATTAACGGCAGTAGTTGGATTGAAAGGGCTCCCGTGTGGAATTCTTTTGAGTTGGTGAACATCGTGCTCATAAAATATATATACTCCTTATCCCCATTCGCAATGCATGCAACATTCTTTACTCGTAAAATAATACGAAGATACGGTTGAGATGGACATAGGGCATGGATCATGGTAACTCTCTTTCGGTTACTAAGAATATGTATTGCTTCATAGAAAGATGACTTCCCTTGGGAAAAACCAAGACAAGCATTTGTAAGAATATAAAAATACAGTCACATGTGAGAAATTACACAATCTACGTAAAATTATATCATCAATTTGTAAAACGATTAAGTACTTAGTAAAAAAAACACACAATTGGATCTAATAGATTTATTATTAGCTTCCTTTTTAAAAGAAATTTATCATTAACTTATAAAAAAAGAAAAGAACCCATGAACAACTACACCTCTTTCTCTATGTACGTACTTCTTCCCGTTCAATACACAACTGATATCGTATGCGGCTGGGTTTTATAATGCTTTTTGACGAAAAGATACCAATTCTGTTGGCTGTTTAAGTGACTTAATTAATTTTTCGTTCGATTCTCAAGGTGTGTGCGATAATTATCATCACGCACGCACATGCACACACAACATGACCTATAAGGCAGACATACTTATGGTATTCAAATCAACAGATGTATCTATAGAATATTGAAAGTTAAACATTTAAACAATGCATGAAATTTCATCCAAAATGCAAATACTTGTGATTGTCATCTTATAGAAAAATTACAAATATATTAGCTCGTAAAGTATTGGAAGATATTTGTAAAACGTTCCAGTTTATTATAGGTAAATAATTGATTCTACTTACTCAAGCAATTTATTTGATCCATGAAGTGTTGGTAAATTTATATATTTGTCCCGTTAGGACATCTCAATTGGTACCAACATGACCTATGGTGGTGGATATCTAGGTACCAAACGTGAATTGTATTATCCAGAAGTGGCATTCCTTGATAGAAAATGCACTATTCTCAATGTTGAATTTTCCATTGTTCTACCACATTTGAGAATATTATAAGATGAAACGGTAGCCAGAAAGTCAATAATTAAATTTCTCACCTACCGGGCAGGTGAAATGGTTGAAGCCATTCTCGACCATTTATAATGTTTAAGAATAAGCTTATACTCGATCGTTATTAAATAAACGGTCCACAATATCCTTCACAAGAATCATCAATGTGAAAAGTTAATTTTCAAATGCATTCTTGTGGCCCCGACTCCCTCCCCATTTCTCCCAAATCCTCCTCTCATCTTCTCTCTCCTACTCTGCGCAGTGCCGCCTTTGAACTCGACAATGTCCGCACCTCCTCCTCATGTGATCCCTCCTCTTCGTTGCTGTTCACCTCCTCCTCAGGTAGGACCTCCACTTTGTGAGACCCTCCTCCCCCCACCCCCCCTCATCGGTGACCACCACCATCCCCTCGACCACAACCACCTGACCTCCTCCTGCTGCACCACAGCTGCACCAGCACCTCTCCCCCTCCCCTCCTCGACTATCACCATCACCTCCTCCAGCACCCAATGCCCTCGCCGTATCTCTGCCCTGACCAGCACCACCACAACCAATCCCTCCTCCAACCTCTTCCTCCCGCCACCACTGTTACGGCTCGATCCCAGATCCCTACAGGCCCCGAGACTGGCCTGTCTCGACTAAACCCAAGACCTAGTCGTCCAATGAGAAATAACCAAAAGCAGGAAATAATTCATATCCATACATGCAATGTAACTAAGCAGAAAGAAAATAAGAGACAGTAAAAGAAATAAAGTGAAAAATCTATCAATATTACAGGCCATCACAACTATGACAGAGGGAAGTACAGCGGAAAAATAACTAAAACAGTATTTCATAGAACAAAAATACTCACTACCACAACAGAAATTACGAAAATAGCAAGAAACACAGCTTAGGCTGAGCTCGACAAGGCCTAGCTCCTTCTGCAGCCGGTGGTGTTAACTGCTCAACTCCCTAACCTGAACAAGATTATAAAAGTTTCCAGAATCAGCGAACTCTGAGTGGAGTGGTAATTTAGCCATTTACATGTAATTAAAATAAGCTATTAATTAATGCAATTAAGTAACCATCAATTTTCATTTAGTTCAACCAAGTATTTCTAATTTGTTGTTCCTTTATTCACTTAAATCATTTCTTGATCTGGCCTGTTCCTCACGGGAACGATCTTGATTGCAGTCCTTTCCATGATATAGGAGGTACACGTGGTGCTCTCATGGCTAGGAGAGCCCCCCGTGGTAATCCTACACCCAGTCAACCACCCCGAGGTCATGGTCACGATGTAGCGGTGACTACGGCACGCGTGATAAACGTGCAGATGGCTATCCTGTACTGGCACGCGGTCAGTCATTTTCGCTAGCGAGTACGCTTAAAGGTATAACACAAAACAGTACAGGGCCTTGCCCTCTCAGAACAGAACATAATAGAATAGGGGTCTCGCCTATCCACAGTCCGCGTACCCTTGTCCGACTATCCCGGTTTGCCTAGTGAGCCTAACAGGAGTCAGTGTAGGGCGGTTAGTCCTAACCTCGGACCCCTTGGGGTAGCTAGCTTCCTCCGTACACTAAGTAGCTCACCTCGGTACCACGTACATGAGAGACAAACATAGTCAGTATAGAGTGTCCTGATTCCGGGACTCAACCCAACGGGCGGCTAGTACCCCTCTACACTAAAGGGACGGTGGCTCTTTTCGGTACTACGTACACAAGGGCCAGCTCAGTTCCCGTCTACAGGAGTTTTCCTCCTACTTCCCCGTAGGGTTCATGCTGATATTCCTTTCGTTTCATATTCCAAACTTTCAGATTTCTCTATTTACATTTTCGATTACATTCTTAAAATAGGCAGCTCGTGATTTTCTAACTGACAAAGCATCATATTAAAATAACAAATACATTTGCTAGCATTTAAAGTTTTACATGCATCTCAAGTAAATAGTGTAGCTCAACCCTACTCATTTATTCTTACCCTAGGGTTCATTCAAGTTATTTTAAACATGTAATTTATTTATTTAAATAATAATATTAATGTAAACTACTCTACCGGCAAACACAGGAGGAATGGGGGCTCGGATCGCAGATCCCGTTGCCTCCGCGACTCCCGCGTAATCGACTGGTTGGAGACCTATACAATTAACCAACTACATCAAATGAGGCCAAAATCATATATAAGTGACACTAACTCGGAGAGAAATTCAAGTGAAAAACAACGGTAGTTTGTTTGTAGAAATCCAATTCCGGTTGGGCCCTAAACGGGCTAAAAACATTCACACTGTCCAAAATCAGACGTCTAGGTCTAGTCCCAGATGTCTTAAAAGATGTCAATACTCACACTAGGTTTCCTGCAGCTACCTCGGATGTCTGGACCCTTCCGCGATCGTCTGAGGTGAGTTCCAGACATCGGACTCTCCTTCCGGTCATCTGGAGGTACGGTCAGACGTTTGGCGACGTGTCTAGATGTCCAAAAGCACCTTGAAGGGTGCACCCCACGCCTTTCTAACGCCTTGCCCCCTGCGTACGTATGTGCAGACTTAAAAATGGCTGGACAAATCTCTGCGGTGAGGCCTACATGGCCGTAAATCGCACAAAAGCACATACCTTGGCATTGAGCGTGCTTTCAGACGTTTGGCTTCAGCTCTGAACGTCATTCTGCTACTCCAGACGTATAGGATGTGTTCTAGACATCTGATACTGGAAAATGTCCAGTACGCAGAACTCTCGCGAGCCTTCTCCCCCGTGCGGCCCCTCCGCACTGCCCACAGCCGCTACGCTGGCAGCTTCAGGAGGCCACGAAGCCTACCTTCGCGAGCTCCTCCTCGGGCACGAGCTCCTCCCCTCGAGCTCCTCCCACGCTCTCACAGCTCCCTCGCGAGCTCCCCTCTCCTCCTCCATGTCCCGTCTCTCTCTCTCTTCTTCCTCGCCACACGTTGCGCTAGTGGATGGAAGGAAGGTGGTGGCCGGCAGGAGGGAAGGATGAAGGTGGTGGTCGGTGGAGATGGAGAGAGTGGCTTGGGGGGGGGGGGAGTGGGGATTAAATAGGAGAGGGTTAGGGTTTGGGGTGAGGAGTGAGAAAGGTGTGTGTGTGTGCACGCGGAAAAATAATACAAGGTACGATTCTTTTACTTTTAGATGTCCGACCCTCTATCCAGATGTCTGGACAAACATCTGACAGCTAATCCAGACGTCTTAAACAACCCAAAAGGGCAACGGGTCATTTCAGCCACCATCACCACCTCAGTCTCATCCTCCTTAGTGGTCCTACTGCCACCACCAGTCCCACCACCTCATGGTCGTCCTCCCTCCCTGCCACCACCACTCGTCTCCTCCTTCCACTTCTTGTCGTCAGCACCACCGCCACCTCAGTCTCCTCCCTACCCTCCCCTCAGCACCACCACCAACTCATAGTCCTCCTCCCACCTCCTCCCTGCCACCACACTCACATTTTTTTTAATTAGTATGTTTTAATTAATATTCTCAAGCAATTGTGCCCACGTGTATATTTAATTTAATTACATTATATTGTGTAAGTGAATGTGTGTCAATGAATGTTTACAAATAATTGTATGTTTTAATTAGCATGTTTTGATTGTGTCAATGAATGTGAATTGGAGAAGGACTTGTGGGTGGCGCTGGAGGAAGGGAGGGAAGATGGAGGATAGGGGTACTGGAGGTGGGCAAGGTGGTGAGGTGGAGGTAGGAAGAGGCAGGAGTCGCTAGAGGAGGTCAGAAAAGGTGCGTGGAGGAAGGAGGAGGTGGGAGGAGGGTCTTGAGGAGGAGGAACTAGAGGAGAGAATTGAAGAAGTAGAGAGGAGTCAAGGGGAGGAGGAGGGTCTAGAGGAGGATTTGAGGGTTAGGGTTATGAGTTTAGGGATTAGGTTAGCAAGCTTAATGTTTAGGGTTTTAGAAAGGAGGGAAGGAAGAGAATGGAAAGGGAGCAAGAGGAATATAAAGAAGATTACGGGTTGCGATGGTGAGGAGAGGGTTGAGGTGGAGGGAGTTATTGTTAGAAAAGTAATTTATAATTGAAATATTTGATATTTATGCTTCGTTATGATATTTTTATTATAATTTTATAGATACATACTTGCACAAATTTAGATACACAATGCAAAGTGTAGGAAAACTTCACTTACATGCACGATGTTTTGTCTTTATAGCATGCTATAAGTGTCGTTGTCCTTAGTTCAGAGAAGTTCTAAACTAAAAGAGATTATTAAAGATTTGATCACAACTTAGTGTTACTTCGGTCACATTTTTCGAGAAGTTCTGAACAAGTATTTGGAGAAATTTCGATCGCATTTTCTCACTCTTCTACGGTATACCAACTAATCTTACCTCTGTTCATGAAGCGTCATTTAGTGAAGGCTATTGGGAATATAGTTAAAGTTAATCTTGGGGATATACCAAAGAAATGTGGGGAAATACTACCGAGATTTCTCTAAACAATGGTTACATGTAAGAAGTATCATTGTGATCAAATCTATAAGGATGGGCTATTAAGTGAAAATCTTCTTAAAATACACATATTTTCTTTATTTGAAATTAACTTATGAATGATTTACATTGACATTTATGTTAATTATCATGGATATGTCATGGATTAGTTTAAGGAATTTGAATTACTTCGAATACAAGAATGGAGTGATTTCATTTTTAGAGTGGACATTTAATGATGATAGGAAAATATTTAAATGAGGAAAATTTCTTTAGCTGATTTTATGCCCATGTATACCTTATTTGAATGAATTTTTCCATTACCGAGACACTGTTTTCGAGTATGTGATATGCAATGGTTGGTAGCAGCATTGCGTAAATTTGACAGCTCATGGTAAGCTATTGAATGGGATCTAGATAGGAGTTTAAGTGTCTCGTTGTAGTAAAGTCTTCTAAATAGCTCACTTAACAAATACAATTTATAATTCGAAAATTTAGAAATGAAGTCCGAGGTCGAACACAAGGAGCAAATAGGAATTCATACGTTAATATTAAATCAAAATATAAATGAGCACAGAAATAAGCACAATAATGATATTCAATGAATATTAATTTATCACATTAGATATTTAATGATGCTCAATGTATTTCAAGAATTAAAGATGACAAAAAGATACCTAGAACAAAATAATGGTGATTTAGATTACTAATTATTAGTTTAAGCACATATATATTAATTATTCAATCATGTTAAATAAATGAACAGTACTCAGACGTCTGATTTGAGAATCAGACGACTTAACTGTCGCCTACTATAATACTCTTCTTTCTTCTCTTAGGCACGACTCTTCTCTTTAGCCTTTCTTCTCTTCTGCTTTCTTCCTTAGCCCTTTTCTTCTTCTCAAACCTTCAAGTCATCTTTTTCTCTCTTCTTCTTCCTTTTGCTCACAGCGACTAAGGTCGAGCTTTCTCTCTGAAGAGCAAAATCCACCCCTCCCCTCGCTCTCTCTTTCTTTCCTTCTCCCCTCTTTCTCAGATATCCAGTTTAATCAGGTATTCGGATCATGTAACTGAGTCCAAGGTTGCAAGTGTGGGGTCGTAGTCGAGGAGTGAGGGCTTGGGTTAAGCGGGTATGCGGGTAAGGTGAAGGGGACCTCACCCCCAGTGTTTTGAGGCAACAAGGCCAAGTGACAAATACAATTTATGCACCTTTAGTGCCTCCAAATCCCACGATATAGGACTATCTTCTTCTCGCGCAAACAGTAGCAGGTGAAGCTACGCTTGATTATGAGGCTGTTGCTGCTGAGGTCCTTCGATTAACTGCCCAGGAAGACTCCTGGGACTATTCCGTAGCACCTGGAGCACGAATTGGGGAAGAATCATAGTCGGAGGATTGTGAACACGGTCGAGTGAAGCAACGGCGACGATGGAGGACGGTGAACCCTGAAACTCAAGAACACGACCTCCCGGCCACATTAAAACAGCTCACAAGCATCGGTGGTCCACGGCGAGTGTAGTGGTGATGGTAACATGGCATGAGAAGGTCTGTGGAGGTGGCGCAAACGCGAAGAAGGGGGCCGACGATAGGTTTGTTCGGTGGCACTCTTAGGTGGACGGAATGGCAAATAGATAGAGGGGTTTTATGCGGATGGTCAAGGCAGAGGTTTTAGGGATGTTGGAAAAGTGTGTGGTGCAGTGGAGTATGCGAAAGACCTTGTCGGAGGGCGGTCGGAGATGAGGAAGATGACAGCATGCGTGTGCATCGAGGGTTTTTTTTGGATTTTGGGTAGGGGAAACTAACCTAAGATTCTAAAGGAACAAATCTAACTACTCTAAGTGGACAAAAGGGGTAGGAATGACATCAGCTTTGGCTGGCTGGAGACGTGAAAGAGGAGCCTCCAGTGGGGTATGGCGAGGAAGAATGAGGTCTGGAAGTGCGCTCGCTGGTATTGCGAGACGCAGAAGATCGTGGGAAGAAAGAATCTGCTCGCTATGGTTTGTGAGAGCAGACGAGGAAGGTAGACGGAGGGGCTCACCGAAGTTGGTGGAGGTGGAGGTCAGGGAGAAGGGAAGAGGGGGTGTCCGACCACCAAACCCAGCTAAGGAGCACGGCCTTGCGACCTGGGTCCTTTTATAGGGCTTAGGTCAGCGTTTCAAGCTTGGAAGCTTCATGCACAAGGAAACCCTAAATTTCAAAGGATTCACATGAGGAATTGAGTAGGACTTAGAGCCCAAAATGCAGCTCAGATTGTGTAGGGAAATCTTTCATAATTCTTTCTTCCAAATTTGGAAGAGTTTGACCGTGAAATCAGGGAGTAATCCCTGATTGAAGGTCGCTGGTGAAGTGGCTCTAGGAGTTGAATGCGGTAGTGATCTGTTGGTGAAGAAGATGATGAAGTTAGGGGTATATTTGTAAGGATTTCAAAAGTTAGGGACATATGTGTGAGAGAAAAGAGTTAGATAGGACTGAAATGTAAACTAGGTCAAGGTGATCGCCGATTGAGCCCAAGTTTTGGTAAAAATTTAATTTGGACCCAAACAATATGATGGTGAAGTCAAAATTTGATTTTGATCAAGTTTGACTGAGTAATTTATGTAAATATCCAAATTAAGGCAATTATTTGTCTAAGACTCTATTTTAAGTCAAAATGAATTCCAATGGTTAAAATAAGAATATCAAATCTTAGAGAATATTTTTACATGATTTTTATAAGGCTTAGGTGAATTTTATCCTAATCGAAACCTCAATTAATTACGCAGGACTATTTTTGAGATTTTAGATGTCATTTAATTTTCAAAATGGGTGAAAATCTATTTCTGTCAGTATGAACCCACTTATTAGGCATTAATGACCATTTGACCTTTAATAAACTCCTAGAAAATTCTGTAGTTGTTCTGCATTTAAGATATTCTGTTGAAACTGAAGTTTTACCCATATTTTAATGCATTTCTCTCAGAATGTATGTATAGTGAATTATGACACTTTAGTAGTTAGGTAAGAGTATTTATTAATTGATTATGACTAAATAAAGTTAGGTATGGCTGAATATGACATTATTATCATAAGCAAATCACATCAGAAGTTAGATATTATAGAATTGACGATTTAGGACAAAGTAATGATACTTCGGGCAATGAATTAGATGAAGTGTTACATGAGAGCTGCAGACCCTGAGGATGCAGATGATGATGAGATATTACGAGATTATAATGAGTTTTACGATGCTGTTAAGACAACAGAAAATTCTATTGTAATGAGTTTTACAAAGTTATTCATTCTAAAATTGTTTTAGATAAAAGTGATGAATAGTCACAGCAAAATTAATGTTTAAAGTCCTTTAATTCATTAGGGACTTGCTAAATAATCCTATTGGGTACCCTGGGTCATCGTATGATTCAAAAAAGTAGATAGGCATGCTAAGACTGAAATGCGAGAAGATTGATGCTTATCATAATTATTGTCTTGTACAGAAATGAGTACTCATGGTTGAGTAACTGTCCTGAATGTGGTGAAGAGAGGTATAAGATGGGTAAGTCAATAAGCACAGGTGGGAAGAAACAATCAAAGAAGGTTCTTTGTTATTTTCCACTGATTCGTAGGCTACAACGCCTTTTCATTTCCAGTAAAACAACAAAATTGACTTCCAGAAATGGCGTGACATTAGGAGAATAAATCCAAAGATGTATGCATTCATTATCCAACAGATTTTGATGAGTAGAATAGATTTAACGATAATTACACATCATTCGCAGAGAGGGCACGGAATGCGAGATTAGGACTTACAAGTAATTGATTCAACTCACGTTAGAACATGTATCCGTCATATTCCATACGACCAATGGTCATGTTAGTTTATAACTTACCTCTTTGGTTATGCATGCGATTTACATTTATGATGTTGGGTCTCTTTATCCCAAGACGCAAGCAACCAAAAAAATGCGACAAATGTTTATCTTCAACAGTTGATTGATGCATTAAAATTGCTGTGCTACAGTGACGTTCAAATATATGACGCATAGAAGAAAGAATTGTTTCAGTTAAAAGCAGCATTATTGTGGATAATAAATGATTTTATAGCATATGCTAATTTGTCAGGATAATGTACTAAAAGAAATTTTGTATGTCCAATTTGTATGGATGATACACATCACTTAAGATTGTTTGAAAGCAAGAAGTTCTGTTACATAGGGCATCATAGGATTTCGCCCATTGAACACAAATGACAATTGCTTTGCCCATTGATAATACTACGATTTTGTATATGCATGTCGTGAATGGAAATGAAAATTGCTTTATCTTATAAACTTACACATATGCGTGCATGCCCTAGCTACTAGTATATAAGATTCGTACTTTTCATACATATAAGAAGTGATTAATTCTTGTTATGAATAATGAAAACCTTAATGGTTAAGATCAAGGCTTTTACCTAATGCACCTAACTGTCAACATACATGTCGGAAATTTGAATAAGAAACGAAACACATGTTATTCGCTGATGATTGAAAAGGAATCCAAGGAGTTATAAATGAACCTTAGAGAGAATTAGAAGAATAACTTACCTGTTGCAGTGTGAAACTCTAATGTTTTCGCCTAGTGTGAGGCATGACTATTGTTTGAGCTCTAGTATGGGAGCGAGCTAGCCTTCGTATACACACGTACCGAGGAGAACTATTCACCCTTTGTATAGGGAGAGAGCTAACCTTCCCTTAGGTTGGGACCCAACGTAGGAATGACCTCATTATAGCAACTCCTATTAGGGTCATTGAGTTAACCGGGATAATCGGATAAGGGTACGCAGATTGGTGAGAGGCACGACTCCTGTTCTGTTTTATGCTATACAACTTATAACGTACCCGTTAGCGAAAAGAACTAATCGCATGCAAGTGCGGGGTGTGAGATAACTTCTCGTGCATTTATCGCATGTGTTATAGTCACTGCTAAGTCGCGACCATGACCATAGGGTGCTAGACCGGGTGTAGGACAAACATGTGGTGTTCTTTCAACCAGGAGAGTGCTACATGCACATTTTGAATAAGGGGAAAAACTGCAGCAATATCATTCTGTTAAAGAACATGTGAACTAGGTGATGTAAACACATTTGCACTACTTAAGATGTCTATTTATGCATGTTCTTAGGCTTAGGATTGCATTGTATACTATAAATATTGCATAACATGCATCATCTTACATTTAGAGTAATTTGAATAAAATGGAGGTTAATTATCTCATTTTATGTGCTTGGACAGGGCAAACTTTTTATCGGGGCCTCGGATCGAAGATCCAATTGTACAGATGTGATCAGGGCGACGATTGGAGTTCAACGACTCCAAGATCGCCCTAATTAGGCATATGTAGTATTAGATAGTGATTGGGGAACCCTAGAAGATCAAGAGTTAAGATGGTGTAAATCCGCACTTCAAATGACAAATCTGACAGCACGGATGGATTCGGATCGACGATCGCAGCCTAACGATGCAAAAATCGAGTCAATCCGACACCCGTGGCACCATCTACAATATCCAGAAGATGGACGGCCAAGATGACACCACGTGGTGCCATCTCGGGAGCCCAATCGCCCGCACGCAACCACTGAAGCTCCCTCTTGGCACCGTTGCCGGGGAGCAACAGCTATTCTAGAAGCTATAAAGTCTTTATTTGTGAGTTTCTAATAATCTCTTTTTTCTTTTGTGTGCAGGTACAGGAAAATCAAGAAGCAGCCGCACAACAACCACTCCAAGGACAGGTAACTTCTATCCTCTCACTATTAACCCCTAAATTCTAAAGAGGAAGAAAAAGGAAAAAAAATAATATAGATATAACCTGTCTTTCATACTTAGTAACAACTGCATGTTTTCAAAACCACTATTCCTGCACACAGTATTAAGGGTAATTAAGGGCTAACATTTTCTTGCCTGAGCCCTAAGTACCCAACAAGGAGTCAATTGGACCAAGTAGAGCCAACATAGGAATTAACACTAGGGTTTTAGAGACATACTACTTAATCAAGAATTGAGAAATCCCAAAAGAAATGTGCCTAAGCCATTGATTGAATATACCTATTCAGAAAAACCCTAAGTAATTGGCTCTCTAAAAACACTTGAACCTTAAAAGACAAGACCTAATAAGTTCTCAAAGGAATCAATAGGTGACGTTGACCCCTTAGGGACAACCAACCTTCAACTTAGGTCACTCTTCGCACTCAAAAAGTTAAAAGTTCAAGTGAAAACTTAAGCACCCTAATCTTAAACTAAAATTGGTAGACTTAAGAGGTCAAGATCCCCATTCTGGTCTACCTGGAATCTCAGTGACAAGAGAGGTCGGGTGGGGGAAACCCTGTAACCCGTGGGGACGCTCCACCGTGTAGAGGTCTTCGCGGGACTCACCATCTCTGGCTGCCCAGGTAATTCTCAGGTGGCCGATCTTTTGATCAAGGGGTCCATCTATCCCGCACCTCTATAGTCACCCAACATTTTGGGTGCCTTGATTGGGTCCAGCACCTGCTAAACTCATCTCTTCCAACAGTATATGTTTGGTAGGAGGTCCTTAAAACCTCTTTTAGAACTTCACTCTCCTCGAGGCCGAGCCTCAGTGCCGTTGTTTGAGAAAACAACACTTCACATCGACCTCTCCTCCAACTCCGAACCCAACTCACCTTGTTCTTCCAAAATGGCTCAGCTAGTTGAGGAAGAAAATAATCTGGAGCACCAGCTCCAGCAACTGAATGACCTCTTCCAGAACTTTGTGCACCCACCGCAGCGTCCTATGATGCGGGACCATTATAATCCTGCTGCGGTGGCTATTGAGCCTCGAGTCAGAATCCCGACTGGAGGACCTGATTCTGAATTAAAGCCCAATATGATTCATGCTATACCTAAATTTCATGGGCTTAATTCTGAAGACCCCTTCCAGCACATCAAACAGCTAAAGCATCTGGCCCAAACTTTTGGGTCAGATGCACAAAATCGGGATATTCTCATCATGAAGATGTTCTCCTTCTCCCTTATGGACAAGGCCGCTCATTGGTACCAGACTCAGACCTGACCGATCAACAATTGGGAAGAACTTCAGTCCGAATTTTTGAAGTTCTTTCTCGTTGGTCGGACCAATGCCTTGCGCCATCAGATTACCCACTTCACTCAGCAAATGAGAGAACCTCTCCATGAGGCATGGGATCGCTTTCAGGATCTCATGAGAAAGTGCCCCCATCACGGAGTTCCTAAATGGGAACAAGTCTAGTCTTTTTACCAGGGACACCGTGAGGATATCAGGCTTTTCGTCAATGCAACTTGCGGAGGGAATATCATGGGTCAACATGAGGACACCGTGTGGGAGATTCTCGAAAACATGTGCGAGAACTCCATCAACAATGACTCCATGGGCTTATTCGATAGGACGAATACCTGCTCATTGACGAACCTTAGGGGAGCACACAAGACGCAGGGCCTGGAACTAATGGCCAGTCGATTGGACAAGGTCTCCATCATTGAGAAGAGGGTGGACGAGCTGACTCAGCACTTGCAGCGAGTCACCTCCGAGCATAGCTCCTTTGCACAACCTCCTTCCACACGGGAAACTGTGCAAAACATTCTCCAGAGATCTCCTGGGATGGATCCATATCCACCCCCATCTGATTCTTGGCTCGGAGGGTCATCCGATCCTTTCTATACCAGTCTGGGGAATTCCATTCCCCCTTTCTCTGATTCTTTGGAGGTTCCTCAGACCTGCGAGGACCTCAACGCCATCCAGAACGACCCTTTCTCCAACACCTATATAACCCTGGATGGCGAAACCATCCCAACTTCCAGTGGGCGGGAAGTTCCCAAACTCAAAGACCACCCTTTCAACCCTGTCCACAACCCCCTCGTCCTTACCAGCCGCCTCAGCCTCGGCCCAACCCTACCTATCCATCAGGGACAAACCAGAACCAAATGTCCCTCATCCTTCAAACTATGGTTGACATTTAAAGAACGAATGCGGCTATTCAGAAACAACACAAGGACGAACTTACAGAGGTTCGAAATCAACTGGCCCAGTTGGCTAATTCTCGCCAACTAGGCACACTTCCTTCCCAACCTCTTCCTAACCCGAATAACGTGCCAACACAACGGTGCATTATGAACCCAAACCCGGGCCAAGCACACATGATTTATCAGGCCCCCTCTGTTCCTTCACCCGACGGGATGGAGGCTTCCACTTCCTATGCGGGCTGTCAGCAGCAACCCATCTTACCCAACCCCAACCAAAACCAGGCAGGGCTAAATTCTGTAACAACCCGTAGTGGTAAGGAAACCCAAGATCCACCCTATCCAAACCACCCCAAGCCTGGTAGTGATTCCAACCCTAGGACAGTAATCCAGGACATTCCTATCCCTGTCCCAGACCAAAGACCTGGACCTATCTTAGAAGAACCAACCAAGGTTCCGTTTCCCGAGGCCTTGACCAAGAGAAAGAAGACAACCAAGCTCGTGGCACCTGAGGAGGACCTGGTCAAGCTCTTTGAGTAGGTTCAAATAAATATCCCCTTGATGGATGCGATTCGCCACGTACCGGCTTATGCACAATTCTTAAAGAATGTGTGTACACCCCAGCGTAAGCCGTGAACCAAGAGTGGGAGTCTAATTGTACTGTCAGAGCAAGCCAGCTCTGTAATTATAAGTAGACTTCCACCCAAGGCTAAAGATCCTGGTACTCCCTTGATTTCCTGCAAAATAGGTGATACCCAATTCGACAAAGCATTGCTAGACTTAGGTGCTTCCATAAATCTGATACCCACATCCTTAACCGCCTAGAAGAATCTGAGCTAAAATCAACTGAGGTGACATTACAATTAGCAGATCGATCTATAAAGTCACCAAAAGGGATTCTCGAGGATGTTATTGTAAGAGTGCGGGATTTCTACTTTCCTGTAGACTTTATAGTCTTAGACATGGACTTACCTGAAAACCCTAGGGGTACACCGATCATTCTAGGGAGACCTTTCTTGACTATTGCAAGAGCCAACATCAACTTTGAGGAGGGCCAAATAGAGCTCAAATTTGGAAATCAAACCCTGAAAATTGATGTATTTAAGACACAACAAGGAATCAATTGCGGTGTCATCGAACAGATTTGTGATATCAGGGCTTTGGTTGATGAAACACATTTTGAAAATGACCTGATTATACCTCATCAACCGTAGAAAGATCGTGAACAGCAATCAGAGGAGTCAATTCCAGATTTAGACAGACTAATAGCTCCTACCCTTGAACCTCACATCTACCCTGAACCACCCGCTGCTGCTGATAACCCCGCCCTTGAACTGAAACCCGTTCCTGATCATTTGAAATACATCTTTCTGGGTTCTAATCAGACCTTTCCTGTCATTAATTCCAAGCTTAATCCCGAACAGGAATCCCGTTTGATTGTTGTTCTCCAGCAACATCGCAGAGCCATTGGATGGACTCTCAATGATTTGACTAGAATAAGTCCCTCTTATTGCACACACCATATTTACTCAGAAGAAGGCGCACGACCTTCTCGTGAAATGCAGAGGCGTTTGAACCCCAATCTGCAGGAGGTCGTGAAAAAGGAGATCATCAAGTGGTTAGATGCAGGGATCATCTACCCGATCTCCGATAGTCATTGGGTGAGCCCAATTCAAGTTGTGCCTAAAAAGGCAGGGCTCACCACCATAACGACTGAAACCGGAGAAGTCATACCTACCCGATTAGCCAACTCGTGGAGAGTCTGCATAGATTACCGACGACTCAATTCCTCCACGAAGAAGGATCATTTCCCACTACCTTTCATTGATCAAATTCTCGAGAAATTAGAGGGATATCAATTTTTCTGCTTCCTTGATAAGTACTCCGGTTATAACCAAGTAGCTATTCATCCTGAGGACCAAGAGAAGATTACGTTCACCTGCCCCTTCGGAACGTATGCATTCCGAAGGATGCCGTTCGATCTTTGCAATGCACTTGCGACTTTTCAGCGGTGCATGCTTGCCATATTCTCTGATATGGTAGGTGATTATCTGGAAGTCTTCATGGATGACTTTTCAATTTTCGGGGCATCATTTGATGATTGCCTCCAGCACTTGGTTCATATACTCAGGCACTGCATCGACGCTAATTTGGTTCTTTCCTGGGAAAAGAGCCACTTTATGGTGCCTGAGGGGATCGTCCTAGGATATCTGATTTTTGAAAAAGGCATCCAAGTGAATCGAGCTAAGGTTGATCTAATCTCTCGCCTTCCTATGCCTAGCTCAATCAGGGACATCCATTCTTTTCTAGGGCACGTCGATTTTTACCGTCGTTTCATTCTTGATTTCTCGAAAATCACGCGCCCCCTGACGACTCTCCTCTCTAAGGATGTACCCTTTGAAATCTCCAAGGAATGCACTCTAGCCTTTGAAAACCTTCGTGAATGAGTCACCCAGGCGCCAATCCTATAATCCCCTGACTGGTCTCAACCCTTTGAGATCATGTGCGATGCGTCTAATTTCGCTGTAGGAGTGGTTCTGGGGCAGAAAGTTGACAGGAAACCCGTGGTCATCTACTATGCTAGCAAGACACTTGACGAGGCTCAGCGTAACTATACAGTTACGGAGAAAGAGCTGCTAACCATATTATTTGCCCTTGAAAAATTCCGATCTTATCTCCTGGGTTCCCACGTCATCATCTACTCGGATCACACGGCTGTGAGGCATCACCTTGCCAAGAAGGACGCGAAGCCCCGACTAATCCGATGGATCTTGCTGTTGCAAGAATTCGATCTAGAGATTCGCGACAAGGAGGGAAGACAAAATGTGATAGCTGACCATTTGTCTCACCTTCCTTCTGAGATTATCAACCCTTTCGGACCCATCACGGAGCATTTCCCTGATGAGCACCTGCTGACTATTGGTACTAGACTTCCATGGTTTGCTGATATAATAAACTACTTGGCATCTCATCAGATCCCATCTGATTGGCCGAAGGCCAAGAAAGAGAAATTGCGCTTGATGCCAAGTATTACATTTGGGAAGATCCGTACCTCTTCCGCATAGGTGCTGACCAAATCATTCGGAGATGTGTCCCGGATGATGAAGTCAATGATATTCTTTCCTTCTACCATGACCAGGCATGCGGTGGCCATTTCTCTAGGCACAAAATCGCATCGAAAATCCTCCAGTGTGGCTTCTACTGGCCCACATTATTCAAAGATGCATACAGTCACTGCAAGGCATGCAGTCGTTGCCAAACTTTGGGCAACATGAGCCATCGCAACATGATGCCTTTGCAGTCGATTCTTGTATGCGAAATCTTTGATGTTTAGGGGATTGATTTTATGGGCCCCTTTCCTGTTTCGGATGGTTTCGAATATATTCTGCTGGCTGTGGACTACGTGTCCAAATGGATCGAAGCCATACCGACCCGAACCTGTGATCACAAAATCGTTCTCAAATTCATTCATCGCAATATCTTCTCACGGTTCGGGATTCCTCGTGCTATCATCTCAGACGGGGGGACCCATTTCACAAATGCTCAGTTTAGGTCATTGATGACCAAATACGGGGTGTCTCACCGAATCTCTACTCCTTATCACCCCGAGACTAATGGTCTAGCTGAGCTATCAAATTGGGAGATCAAGAAAATCCTGCAGGTCATTGTTCGGCCTGATAGAAAGGACTGGTCGTCCCGATTTCCGGAAGCCTTGTGGGCCTATAGGACCGCCCACAAAACCCAATTGGCATGTCAACCTTTAGACTGGAGTACGGGAAGGCGTATCACCTTCCCGTTGAACTGGAGCACAAAACCTATTGGGCGGTACGGAACTGTAATCTAGATTTTTCGAAGGCTGGAACCCACAGAAAGCTTCAAATCAGCGAGATCAATGAGCTACGTCTTGATGCATACGAGAACTCGCGAATCTGCAAGGAGCAGGTTAAAGCCTTCCATGACAAGCATATCTCTAGAAAGATCTTTTATCCTGGTCAGAAGGTCCTACTCTTTGATGCCCGACTCAAACTTTTCCCTGGGAAGTTGCGATCTAAGTGGGTCGGACCATACTTGGTCCGACAGGTTTTTGGAAATGTAGCCGTCGAGATCAGTCCACTCATCCATGATTCCGAATCTTTCATCGTGAACGGTCAGAGACTCAAACCGTTCATTGATGTAACTTCTATTGATTTGGCTGAATCATCTTATATCCTCCATTCCCCATGAGCTTATTGCACCCAGCCGATGGCGTAAAACTCAGTGCTCAACGGGAGGCAGCCCGTCATTCTCTTTGAAAACCTGAAACATTTTTTGACACCTTTGTGCACTTAAGGTTCGCTCTTTAAGACAGCCGACTTCACCTCAGGAGATTGCATCTGAGATTAGAAATCGTCCGCAACAGTCATCCTGACCCATTCACTCACCAAAATATCTGTCCTAAGGAATGAACTAAGTTGAATAAAAACCCCCTAAGTCATAATGAGGACATTGCAAATTTTAGGCATGGGGGTATGAAAGTGCAAAACTTGTAAGAAAGGTTTTAAACAAAAAAATTCACATATGCAAAAAAAATCATAAAAATTAAAAAAATTTTGAAAAAAAAAATAAAATAAGAGGAAAGAAATTTTTTGGAGGGAGGAAAAAGAAACAAAATGAAAAAAGAGCACAAAAATGAGAGAAAAGTGATAGTCATTAGTAAGAAACTAAGGAATTAACCTAAGTTCTAGACCTTATTCAAGAAAAAAACTGAAAAGTGCACAGTGAGATTAGTAAGAACGCAAACTTTATGTATTTTTGGATAGACTCTTAGTAACCATTAAGATCTAGACATTTCTCAGGAGGTTGAGGAAAATGAAAAGCTTAAGTATTAGGTCCAAGGCTTAGGAAGTATTTGGCATTGTTAACTAACTTTTGGTTTACGGGACTCAGTAACCTAAGCACCCTAACCTCACACACAGCCTGGTTCAGTAAGCGTAAAAATCAAAATCACGCAGAAAGGTCGCAAAATGCTGAAAATAACACCTAGAGTAGGAGCGGCCGATCAACACAAGTTGATTTGGACGAGTTCCCAGCGTAGAGAGGTGGTAAATTCCCCTCGAAGATGCATAACAAAATATCATCTCCTCGGTGCTTGTCTCTTAGGATATTTACATATCCTACCGGGGGCATGTAAGCACTCTGCTGGTTCAGATTCCATGGATTGCATTATCACGAAATGTCAATTGCCGGGGTCTAAATTTGGCCACGGAACACCATGGATGGGATTATCTCGAAATCTCAATAGCCAGGGTTTCGGGGGTTACCATGGGCGATGCTATCTCGAAGCATCGACTGCAAGGAACCCTTGAGGATTGATGATGGGGACAAGGAATCTGATACAGACCGTGTTGAAAAGCCAATCCTAAGCTAGAATTAAAAAGAAAAAGAGAGAAAACCCTCCAAACAGATAAATCTTCTATCTCTCTTACAAAACGCACTGCGAATTGAACCAGGGCTAAAATCATTTCAAGCACGGGTGCTTTAACCACAAAGTCCAATAAACCTTAGGTTAGTTCTTGTACGCCTTAAAAACCTTTGCTAAGGACTGAGGCTGAGGCTGAGGTTAGACAGATCCGGATCGTGGTTGGTACTAGAGTACCTTTTAGGCCTATGGTTAGCATTCTAACCTAATCTAGGTTTCAAATGACAAAGAACTTATCTGAAATCAATAAGAACTTCATGGTTTAGAACAAGGGTTGAAACCTTAAGTTTTTGCTAAGGGACTAGCAAAAGCTAGGCATGAGGGTATGATGAGAACCTCATCATGAACCCTAACTAGCACAATCTAACCCAAATATGTAAGAAAAAGCTCCTACTTAACCCAAAGAAAGGCTTAACTCAGAGAGTTCTGAGTTTAAGAAGAAAACAAATCATAAGGGGTAAAACTGCAATTTCACCAACGCAGTTTGTAAAAAGGGTAATTAAGGGTCTAAATACAGGTCAAACAAGCCTAATAAGGGGGAAAGTGGGACGGTCTGATCTAAAAAAGGTTATAGCAACTTTAGGAAATTAAATGACATTCTGTAACCCTAAAACAAACCCACTTCAATTCACGAGGTTCGAGGTAAGATAAAAATCAACGAAACCTTCTAAAATTCATAGAAAAATAATCTCTACGGTTTATAACCTTCAATTTGACCTTAAAAACCCATTTTGACCTACAAAGAGAACCTCGCCCAATTAATGAATTAATCTGGGTTTTTACATAAATTGACCGGTCAAACATGGCCCAACCTAGAAATAAAATTCACCATTAAAATCCTTAGATTCAAATTAGTCTTGTATAAAAACTTGAGCCTAAGAGGAGACCTCCTTGACCAACTTTGCAATTTGGTCCTCTTCATTTACTTTTTGACCCTTATCTTTCGAAACCCTTACGTTTTGACCCCCATCTTTTTCATCGTTCTTAGCAGAACGGTCCTTCCTGCAAAACTCTGCGCAGCACCATGCTCCGGCGACTTTGCGCAGAGCATGGCGCCGCGCAAAGAGGGGTGACCGCCCTGCAAAACAGACGTGAGGTTCCCTGCGACGTCCTCTATCGCAGGGACCCGGCCATGCTCTCTGCCGGCCTCCATACCTTTCGTGCGAACACACGAAAGGTATGGGCCCCCTCGCCAGCTCGCGCCTCCCATTGTGCCAGCCCCTTTATAAGGACCGGCACCCCCTGCCGATTCCTTCAAGCTCTCTTTGACGGAGAAAACCCCCCACTTCATCCCCTCCTCCGTCAGACGGCCGGCAGCTTCCGGCGACTCCCTCCTCTTCCTCCTCATCGCTCTGCCGCCTTACCTGTAGCAGGGTTTTCCTAGCCCTCTCGTCTGTGCCGTGCTGTGCCCGCCGGCGCCCTCCACCTGCTTCCTCGTCGCCGCACTCCTCCTCCAGGGCCCTTTCTTCCCCAGCTCCGGCAGGTACGAGCCGGTGGCTCCGCCCTCCCCCTTCGTCCAAAACCTAGATAAATAGCTTTCTCTCCACCTCCGTTACATTTTCCCTCTCTTAATTTATCTTTTCGCCTCACCGCACACGACTTCCACCTCCGCCTGCTCCGTCTCCGACCACCCTCTCCGGCGAGCTCATCCCACCTCCACAGACCTTCTCACCCCTCGCCGACTACCCTAAAAGCCTCCCCTCACTCCACTCAACAAATCCCCCATTCCCATGCACTACCAAACGCCACCCGACGACCCCCCGAACAAACCCACCTTTTCGACCACAGTCCGATCTAGGGCTACCACCATACGCCGCCTCACGCCTCGCCACCACCTGCACTGCCTTCGCCGCACTCCGACAAAGCTCCCTGCATCCTCTGATTGGGCTGGGAGGCCGTATTCTTGTTTTTAGGTCGACGCCCCTTCACCGCCATTACTGCGCTTCTGAAGCTCCTTCACCTGCAGCTGCAGGTGCTCTCTCGCCCAGGCTCACGCCCCAGGACGCGCGGCTTGCCTCCGGGAAGCATCCCAGGCCTGCAGCTGGGGTGAAGGCCTCGCACGCTGTTGCAATTGCTTGCAGCTTCCTCAACTGCGGGCGCCAATCTGGGAGGTGGGACTTTAGTCCCACCTCAAAAGTGCGTGGCTAAGCGCCCGCACATAAATTTCAAAAGTGTTCAAGGCTATTCGCCTTTGAACACAGGGGTCAGGTTCCTCACGCACGCTGCGTGCCACGCGCTTGCCCGCGCTCACGCCCCGCGGGTCTGGGCCGGATCTGATTACCCAGAACCGCGTACTCATCGCCCACCACTGCACGTCGGTGGGCTTGGTCCTGGGCGCGATACCCATACCCGAATACCCGGCTCTGGGAGAGCAATCTTATGAGAGAAATCTGAGAAAGAGAGGTTTTGCTTTCTAATCCTTGTGTGAGCTTGCAGGAGAAGAAGGAAGGAAGGTAGTTGAAGCCTTAGTCGCTCAAGGCAGAGAGGAAGAAGAAGAAGCAGAGAAGAAGAAAGAGAAGCAAGAGAGGAAGAAGTAGAGAAGAAGAAAGAGAAGCACGAGAGGGGAAACAAAAGAAGAAGAGAAGCACTGTAGCAAACCTACAGTTAAGTCGTCTGACCACTGCATCAGACGACGGTTGAGCAGCGGCCAGAAGAGAGAAAGCAAGAAAAGAAAGAAAGAAGGCTGAAGAAAAAGAAGAAAAAGAGGGAAGAAGACAGCCGCCAGAGCAAAAGAAAGAGAAGAACAAGAACTCTGCGGAAGAAAAGAGAGAAGACACAGCCGTAAGCAGAGAAGAAGAGAAAGAAGAAGAAAAGGAGAGCAGCTGAAAGAAAAAAAGAAAAAAGATAGAAAGAGGAGAAGAGAAGAAGAAGAAGCCAAGACAGACTCTCTCTCTCTCTCTTATTTTTGTAATCTAATAGAGAACCTTTGTATTCCTAGAATTCCAGTAGCTCCTTGAGTTCGACCTCAGGAAAACCATTTTCTAGTAAAAAATTATGTAATGATAACCTGGTAGCTGTCTTATTACTACAACGACTGTAACTTGATATATAACAAAAGCAAACAAGCTCTACCAGCCAGATCGTTATCACTCCCGCATCCGCCCCTCTCCGCCGTTGGATCTCGATCCAACGGCTGTGAACGCATACGCCTCAAATCATCTGTGCTCCGAAGCGCAGCAGTCGCGAGGCACTGCACGTTCACAAGATGCGGGTTCGAGCCGCAGCGAGCAGGTGAAGGGCGCAAGCAAGTGTCGGATCTTGATCGGGTGGCCGTCTGTGCTCAATAGCGTTGACGCGCTATTGCACGCTCGCGCCTCACGTGGCATCACAAGCGTTGGGGCGGGCGCGCAGCGAGCAGGCGAAGGCGCGATCTGGGCCGTCCGATCTCGCGATCGGACGGTTGTGGACGGCTGAACGTGTGGCATGTGTTGAGCGCGAGCAGACGAGCGGGCGAGCGTGGGCAGTGGCCACTACTCCCACGTTGGGGCATTAGCGATGGTTTTATTCGTCACTAAAGACCCCTTATTTAATGTTTTAAAGAGGTAATGACCAATTTGCCCCCACTCCTTGCAACTATAAAAGGAGACCCCCTCCACACGAAATTCTCATCCCTTTCTTCTCTTCTCTACCTCTCCAAAGCTCAAGAGAAGCTTATCCTACACCCGATATGCTTCTCGCGAGATAAAATTCAAATTTTCATCCCCCTTCGGAAGTGGATCCCGCGACGACGACGACGTGCTGCCTCGTTCCTGTTCTTCTGCTTCGTCCTCCTTCGTCCTGCTTCGTCCTCCTTCGTCCAAGTGTCGTCCCATCCAGCTCGTCCTCCAAGCGACCGTCAAGGAGGATATCTCTCTCCCTATTCTTTTTATTATTTTCTAGTATAGATTTACTGCTTTCTAGAGTAGTTCTGCTCATCCTCCAAGCGACCGTCGAGGAGGATATTTCTCCCTCTATTCTTTTAATGCTTTCTAGTGTAATCATTTTCTACTTTCTGGTTGTAATAGTGAAACAATCTCCTTAATGATGAATTTCCTATTTATTCTACATCTCATTTTGATTTCTGTTTGTAATATTCTCTCTCTCTTACTCTCTCTCTTATTTATTGTAAATAATTAAATAGTTTTAAATTGAATTACTTCATGACAAATAAAAACAAACACGTAGTTTTTAAATAGAACGTCTGCCTCCCTGTGTTCGACCCGGAATTTAAATTTCGGTATAAATTTTATTTGTTGAATACGAATTCTTCGCTTTCAAACTACAACAGGTTTTCCAAAACCCAACACGTTAGCGTAGCAATTCGTACGTTCAACATTTTGGCGCCGTTGTCGGGGAGGCGACGCTCTTTGATTTTTCTTCACGTTTTCCAACTTACAAATCATTTACCTCACTTCTCTCCTTTCTTATTGTAATTGCAGGTACTCTTTCGAGACAGGCAAAAGCGATAGATCGGAGAAAAGTGATGTGGAAGGTTCTGTGAGTTATCCCCCACCTCCCACCCATTATATTTTATTTCATCACATAATAACACAAACATCAATCAACCTACGTGTTCTTATAAACTCTAAGGTTAGATTGTTTGTTGTTTGACACCCACACCCGCCCCCAACCCCCATATTAAAAAGAAAATTAAAAAAAAATATCACAGAGGTACACAAAATCATCTGATTTTCAAACTCAACCGATAAACCGATCTTTGGAGCCGGTACACACATCCAAATACATAATTGAGTAAAAATCAGACTAGGTAATCATTTGTGTGTCTAATTAAGTGGTGCAACAGGCCAATTATTTGAGTTGATTAAGCCACACCACTTCAATTAAAATCAACTCATCAAGTAGTTGCCACTTACGTTCAACTCTTAGGGATTTACCAAGCACTCCACATTCTTTTTAAGTTTTAAAGGAAAACATCTTCACCTGTGCTTGCAAAACCTGGTGTGCCAACGAAACTTGTTTGAAAATACCTAAAGTTGAATCCTAAAAGCTACTAAGCAAGATTTGAACTTTAAAATTCACCGCATCAAAAATAATATTGCTTGAAAATCACTGGTTGTGCACGTACACACAAATCAATCAATCATTAAGGGCACAACCCATTTAAAAGGCCCATCACATTCCAAAGCACATTCAAACCTAGCTCTAAATAAAACAGAGTAGACGTTGGTCTTAAGGATTGGATTCGCTCTTTAGAGCCCAGAACGAGATTATTTTCGATTAATCTTTTTCTACTGTTCAATTTGATGTCTAGCTAGGGGAGTATAATCAAACGATCGCGGCTGGGGGGTACATTAGGAACCGGAGGTGCAAGTTGAAGGAAGAACCTTCTCCCCAGTTCCTCCTAATTGGTTGGATTGAACAGACAGAAGTAGATCAAATTGTTTCTCTATCTCAAGACGGGTTTTGGGAGTCTGTAGGTCTGAAGGCTAACTTACTTAAGTACAGGTTTGATTGTTTGTATTGCAGGGCACCTTTTCTCCTTCTCTTTCTCATGAATCCTTCCATATATTATACGCATTCCCGCTCTTTTCCTTCTGTTTTGAATTATCCTCAACATGACGATTATCCCGACTCGTATTGTAATCAACCATCAGTTAGTTGGGATAACTCGGATTGGGGATACAGTTCCGGACCTCCGTGCTTAGGGTCTAACCCTGAACACTTTGATTGTGATTTCTATCCTTCTCAGGCCACATTGATTATAGATCGTCAACTTTTCATGAATAACCTAATACGATTTACAATCAAGAAGGATACACCGATCTTTACCCATCCTCTGATTACATTGCCTTTAGGTCATCACCACCTTTTGAACAATCTGAAATGACCTATTATCAGGAAGGGTATAACGAATTTCAATTCGTTAATTCCCCTGCTTTGAACCCAAACTCGCCCAACCCTGAACCAACTCATTTGGTTTAGGTTAACCAGGTTCAAGATAAGGTTCTAGCTAACTTGAGGAATATCATACAATCTTTAGAAGTTCAGCCAATACCTTGCATTAAGAGATTTGAGCCCCTGATTGAAATGATTGATGATTTGAACAATTCGTTGTTGGATTGGCTCCAGGATGTTAAGGATAAGAACCCGGGTGAGTTTCTACTTGGGAAATTATCAAAATTGAGGATGAGATTCGTGGTTGCTTTGATTCAATAATGAGATGATTCCCAGGATGAACCCTCTTCAGGAAAGCCAATGACAGAACCCGCTCAGGCACCTGTTGGGGGGACACGTGTTACGAGGCTGACCATATTGAATTAAAGCAACGAATTAAGGATGATCTGATTTCTTCACCTAAGATCCCTGAGCCGGGGTACGAGGAAACGTATGTCTTCATGGATCAGAAAGTGACAGATGATTTTGGGACATACATTGATACAGATCCTGATTTCTTTGATGGTGAAGATTCAAGTTGCAAAGTCTCACACGAGTTTTCAGAATATGATTTTTGTGAGACGATTGAGCCGGAGGAATCTGATAGATCATTTGATAGCCTAATAATTGAGGAAACTGATCTTATTAGGGCACACATTACGGATCCAGAATCACATTTTCTGAAGGATTAAATTCAATGCCCTGATTGTCAGTTACACCCCGTTGAGCTTATCGATGATTCTATTTTTGAGATAATTAGACCCAAGTAAATTTTGATTCTGCCACATCATTTAGACTTGGAGATTTCAGATGGGGTGATTAATATACAAGAAGTCCTGGAATTTGACATGCTGAATGATGATAATAGGAGCTGGGAAGTTCTGATTTGGGAAGTTAACTTTGGAGGAAATAGAAGATTGAGTCGAAGGGTTCCTTTTCAGCTGAATCATCAAATCAGAACCCTTACAACATTTGTTTTGAGGATGTCAAACCCAAGCACACATTCAACGATTATCTTTTTGAGTTTGAATTCTCTGTAACCTAACTTTTTGGTCTTGGGTTGCATCCTCATAAATCGCAGGCCCTACCCCGCTTTCATTCTGATTTTAGGTTTTGAGTAATTTTTATCCAGAACCTAAGATATTCTCGATTAGTGGGTATGGGTCTGTACCACAATCTGGTCCACATCTGTGGACATCTACTGACAGGTCAGAGGATTCTTATGTTTATTCTGATTCTGACCTGCACTTGTGAATTCTTCATTTCTCTTCTTTGTATAGTGTGCCTAACTGAATGCACTAAACTCAGCACATATACAGTTCTTTTTAGTTTTCATCTCGGAGCGGACCTGACATACACGCAATTCAGGTGCTTTCTACATTTTTCCACTTTATTTTATGTCTTTTTAATACAATGACGACATTGCATTAGATAGGCATGGGGGGTGGATATTCATCTTTGAATTCGTTAGCTCTGTAGATTTGTTTTATTTTCTTTTATTAAAAAATAATCAAAATTAGGAAAGAGAACTTGGATTTAAGAAAATTTTCAATCTTAGGAAATACTACATTATGATTTGAACACAAAGACCCTTCAGGTCATTGGACTTAATCAGCCCGTGTATCCACTAAAATGTGGATTTATTTTTCAAGTTCTCGCTAACTTTAATTTTATTTTAATTGGATTAAATAAGATTGGGTGATAAGTACACGACGTATCAACCCGCCCTCTGATTTGAGGGAATTTTAAGTTTATAGCATCTACACACTATCTTGTCACTGACTTTGTTCGATGATTTTAACGAAAATTGGGTAGCTAATGAATCTTCTAGGGTGATATGACTGGTAAGTTATCGTGGGTAACAGCCCATAGGTAGGTTGTCCAGAGCCTAATCACTGGACCTTTCTCTTTTTCCTACCCTTAGGTAAATCTTAGATCAGGGAAGCCACCTACTTAAAAAAAATCAAAAAGAAAAGGAGAAAATAAAAAAAAAGAAATAAATCACACTTCCTGCATGAGTATAACTGGCAAGTTGTCGGTGGTAACAGCTCATCGACCGGTGGTCCAGAACCCAGCTCAATAAATGCACTAAAAATTCCCAAAACACTTAGGAAGAAGCGGAGAAGTAAAATAAATCGGGGATATATACACTGGATTCACCCTTATATTGATCCTGTAAAAAAATAAAAGCAGGGAGAAAGCTACCGGTTGTAAAGATACACCTTTAAGTAGAATTCTTTTTTGAGGTCACCTAGAGGCGTAGAAATCCGAAGTCCGATTAACGAATCTATTACATTCACAATAAGATGCTTAGAACTTAGAGTTCTCATCAAATTTTAGGTGAGTTGAATGGCCGTAGAAAATCTCTCAAATCCTAAAATTTGAAAATCCAAAAAAATTAGAAAAGAGGAAAAAGAGAGAAATTTTTCTTTGAATAAGACGAGGGCATGGGATGGTCTGCATTTTGGCAGATAATCGGACACTGTTGTGTCTTTGAAAGTTCAGAATTTAAGTAGACAATTTCTTAATGTTTGAAAATAACTCATGCCCAAATAATCCAACTTAATTCTTTTATAAATAGCATATAGATTTTGCTAGGGATTAGAAAAAGATAGGCAAGCGGGTATGATGTAAATACATTTACACTACTTAAGATGTCTATTTATGCATGTTCTTAAGCATAGTTTTGCATTACATGCTATAAATATTGCATAACATGCATCATCTTGCATTTAAAGTAGTTTGAATAAAATTGAGGTTAATTATCTCCTTTTAAGTTCTTGGACAGGGTAAACCTCTCATCGGAGCCTCAGATCGAAGATCCAACTGTATAGATGTGATCAGGGCGTCGCTTGGAGTTCAACGACTCTAAGATCGCCCTAATCAGGCATCTGTAGCATCAGATAGTGACCGGGGAACCCTAGAAGATTAAGAGCCAAGATGGTGTAAATCCGCACTTCAAATGACAAATCTGACCACATGGATGGATTCGGATCGATGATCGCAGCCTAACGATGCAAAAATCGAATCAATCCGACACCCGTGACGCCATCTACAACATCCAAAAGATGGACGGCCAAGATGGCGCCACGTGGTGTCATCTCGGCCGCCTAATCGGCCGCACGCAACCGGTGAAACTCCCGCATCTGCCCCTCTCCGCCGTTAGATCTCGATCCAACGGCTGTGAACGCATGCGCCTCAAATCATCCGCGCTCCGTAGCGCAGCGGTCGCGAGGCGCTGCGCGTTCACAAGACGCGGGTTCGAGTTGCAGCGAGCAGGCGAGCGTCGGATCTTGATCGGGCGGTCGTCCGCGCTCAATAGCGTTGACGCGCCATCGCATGCCCGCACCTCACGCGGCATCGCACGCGTTGGGGCGGCCGTCCGATCGCTGTGGACGGCTGAACGTGCGGCATGCGTTGAGCGCAAGCAGACGAGCGGGCGAGCGTGGGCAGCGGCCACTACACCCATGTTGGGGCTTTAGCGACGGTTTTATTCGTCACTAAAGATCCCTTATTTAATGTTTTAAAGATGTAACGACCAATTGGCCCCCACTCCTTGCAACTATACATCTTTAAAACATTAAATAAAAGGATCTTTAGTGACGGATAAAACTGTCGCTAAAGCCCCAACATGGGCGTAGTGGCCGCTGCCCACGCGAGCCTGCTCGTCTGCTCGTGCTGAACGCATTCCGCACGTTCAGTCGTCCACAGCCGTCCGATCGCGAGATCGGACAACCCAAATCGCGCCTTCGCCCGCTCGCTGCGCGCCTGCCCCAACGCGTGCGATGTTGCGTGAGGCGCGGGCGTGCGATGGCACGTCAACGTTATTGAGCGTGGACGGCCGCCCGATCAAGATCCAACACTCGCCCGCGCCCGCTCGCTGCGGCTCGAACCCGCGTCTTGTGAACGCGCAGCGCCTCGCGACCGCTGTGCTACGAAGTGCCGATGGTCGCGCGGATGGTTTGAGGTGCATGCGTTCACAGCCGTTGGATCGAGATCCAACGGCGGAGAGGGGCGGATGCGGGAGCTTCTGCGATTGTGTGTGGGCGATTGGGCAGCGGAGATGACGCCACGTGACGTCATCTTGGTCGTCCATCTTCTGGAAGTTGTAGATGGTGCCACGGGTGTCGTATTGACTCGATTTTTGCGTCATTAGGTTGTGATCGTCAATCAGAATCCATCAGTGTGGTTAGATTTGTCATTTGAAGTGTGGAATTACACCATCTTGGCTCTTGATCTTGTAGGATTCCCCAGTCACTATCTGATGCTACAGATGCCTGATTGGGACGATCTTGGAGTCGTTGAACTCCAATCATCGCCCTGATCACATATATACAGTTGGATCTTCGATCCGAGGCCCCGATAAAAAATTTTCCCTGTCCAAGCACATAACAGGCGACAATTAACCTCCATTTTATTCAAACTACTTTAAATGCAAGATGATGCATGTTATGCAATATTTATAACATGCAATGCAATCCTATGCTTATGAACATGCATAAATAGACATCTTAAGTAGTGTAAATATGTTTACATCACTAGGAAATAATGAAATCTTTGTTAGAATATTTGAAACATTAAACAGTTAGTACCTAGAAATAGAAACAATATTAAAATGTGTGAAATATTTACAATTACTTGAAATATTTACTATATTTAAATTAAATTGCATTAGTTGATTTTATGCTTGTCACTTTACTCAACTTTTGCTGACGACTACCACCTGTATTCAGGTCAAGGAGGTGAATAATCAGTACCCTCAATTATAGAGAGAGCTATGTCTAGTCGAACCCAACCATAGTGGATTTTCCTTTTTGCTTTCACTATAGTGTAACTTCCTTCCGTTGTTGTGAGTATTCATGCCTGAGTCTAGTAGTTCTATTTCTATCTTTCATTGTGGTTGTGATGGATATGTTGAGAACTTTACTACTTTCTTTTGATGCTATTTATGTTTTCAATCTACCGTTCAGCTTTTGTCTTTTAATTAATGTTCTAACTATGTTGCATGCATGGAATGCTTTGCCTTTTGATATATTTCTCGATGGATGACTAGATTTTGAGTTAATCGAGACGATCCGACCTATGTTCCACATAGAGTCAAGTTTGAGTCGTAACACTAACACCTCAGGCTCAAGCCCCTTGCTAGTAGCACAAGCCTCAACCTTTCCATCAACAACCCCACAGTCAGGGGAGGGGGACAGGGGGAAGGAGAAGAGCTCGATGCCTCTTTCGACGGATTTTGACGAGGAGAATCCTTATTGAGGACGCATCCACTGATGACGAGGACAATGCTTCACTTAATGAGGGGAATGTATGATTGGATAATCAATAAGAGTAGTCGATTGGCTCAGATTCTTTCTAGTCAAAACTTTTTGCTCTATGCCCTCACCGTACCGGTATGAAAGTTTAATAAATAATTTGATTTATTTATTTCTTTGTCATTTAATTTTATGTTATAATTTTTTCTTTTGAGTACGACACGTAAGGGAAGAGATTTGACACGAACTAAGGACCTAGAGAAAATTTCGCATGAGATTTACATTTCATTTAGGATCACACTAATGGGAGAAGGAAAATCCTCCACTCATCAGTAGGCTAGATACGTTGATGAAAACGACCATCCTACTCTGGTACTTTGACTGAAGAGGTAGTTCATTTAAGAATTAGAGATAATAAAAATTTATAACATATTTACATTACTTTATATAAATTTAAATTACGTAACAATGATTATTCTTCTACTGTTGCAGGCAATCTTTCATTGAGATGACAATCCGAATGCTCCAAAATATATCATCAACCATGCAACCAATATTTGTAAGGATCAAATGAAGAGTAAGGTAAAAGAAAATTTTAACTTTATATATATATTTTTCACCATAATTATAATATTATTTATAATATTACAAATATATATTTTAGTTTTAGAAGAATAGGAACATGATGAAACATTGCATAATAAACATTTTTTGAAACGATTCCACATTTGAAAGGAAACGTGTAAGTATTAACATGATCCGGTAACATTGATAAAAGTATTGTATGTATGAAGATTTAGCTAATTTTAAAGTTAATAAATTCTACTTAATTTTAAAAGCAAGTTCAGAAGAATAAGGACAATAAGATTATATGTAAGTATTTTTAATCATTATTTTCTTTTACATCTTACAATATTTGAGTTATTTCAATTAACTCTTTCAAATTACAATCCTAAATGCATCAGGTACCTAACTTAATCGGATGAAAGTATATGAAGCCACTCATAACAAACTGAGTCATGAAGGTAGCAGAGACTAACTTCATGACACATACAAGCATACACATAAGTTAAATAACACAATATTTTTATTTCATTTCTTAATTAAAATTAAAAGATATTACTTAATGTAATTAAAATTTTTCATGATAGTATGATTAACTTTGCATTCTCCTGACAACGTCAACTCTAATACAATTCAACAGCCACTGACAACCGAAGAGACATTCCAGACCGTCATGCCACTCGAGTATGACGAGTATGTACCTAATGCAAGAAGAAAGAGAGCACTGTCTTCTTCAACTGAGGTACTGAAGATGAGAAAGGAGATTACGACATTACACCGCCAAGACGAGTAACAAATCGAGCTAGTCACTTAGGTTAGGAACTCTGTGACGCAATTGAAAGAATCGACTACGCAGCTACAACAGTCAACTTAGACTATTAAGGAGCTCCTAAGGTGCTTCAGTAGGAAGATAACAGTTACCCATCACTTAACCGATTTAGAGATCTTTGCGATAAAGACGATTTATGTGATGCTAAAGGTGCCGATGTCTCAGCTTAACTTTTGTATTTTCATACCTTACTAATTGTACGTATATTTTATAGACATTATTACATATATAAAATTTTAATTTTAAATCTCATTTCCCATATTTTGAATGAATGCAGTAATTTTTGATTGCATAATTATTTTTATATAGGATTTCTAATTTTTATATAGGATTTTTATCGTCAAAATTGAGTTAACTATCAACCATTAAAAAATGGATGAGAAATATAACATTCTCATCCATTTTTACGAAATAATTAAAATTAAATCCTTACTCTTTTGTTTAAATAATAATCAATGTAAATATTTATGTCAACGACATATTTGAAATAATTGAGAAAAACCTTCCTCTTAAAATAGACAAGAACACCTACACGTCAAATAAATGGGTCACTTTTATCCCATCAGTAATGTTGTAAAGCAATCGAGAAAACATATCAGTAACATAACATTACTTTGACTCTTTTTCTAAATCGTGGATTCCACATTGTTGACTCATAGTGGTTGCGAGGAACGCCACCTCTCCCAATTTACTTGATAAAAGATCTGGATCATAAAAAAGAAAATTAAAATAAAAATACTTTTTATGTAAGCAAAATGCAACCATACGTGAATAGCCAAGTAACTGACTACCTTCAACATTCCTCTAAACAAAACTACAAACTGCATGCACTTTATTCCAAAACTTGCATATCATAATCAATTGCCATAAGAAAGAAGCATCGGCAATTATTTTCATGCACTTCATCAAGGGGAGGTTTTTGCAATTAGAGTGTTTGAGCTGAAACTTTTTTCACCTCTTAGTTTTGTCTAATCATTGAAAATTTCCCATAGTTTAACTGGAAAATACAATTCCTGAGAGGGATTCGAAAGAATCGAGAATATCTACTTGGCATCCTTTACGGGTAGCCATATATGTACGTACACACTTACAAAAATGCAAACCCAACAAGAGTGTTACACGAGGGAAACAAACATCTAATGAGACATTTAACAGCTAAATGGTTCCTTCAAAATTGAGTTGCACGTATAAAAGGAGTATCATTTAAATAAGGAAAATGTTTCGTGAACACGCATTCACAAATTCACACACTTGACATTCTCCACCTCTATTAACAGAGGCTACATTGCATGATCCATGATATGTGGATGTCATATTTTCCGTGTATGATTCTATATGAAAAATCGTGTCCCATTTTCAGCGTCCTTTAAATATCGTGTGATTTTAGTTAACATATCCTTTTAAGTGATTTTTGTTTTACCTGCTAAAAGGACGAGGGTACTAAAAGAGTTGTGGTAATTGGGGTTCCAATAATATACATAGATCTCCAAAACGATATCCTTCCCATCTGTACAATTGAATTTGATTGAAACATAATATAAAATACATATCTCATAAGATATATACTACATGTTATTGGATCACCTTAAAAGAGGACTTTAACAATGGTCCTAAGCTCATTTAAGTTGCATACGCTTGAAGGAACATACCATATGAAACAAAAGTCAACTACTTACGTTCTATATAATTTCCACCAAGAACGTGATGGCAATCTCAAAGGAAATACTGTAAAAAAGCATTACCTTGAAGAAGTATAAAAGAAATTTTGCAAGCACATAATAATAATATTATAAATACGATATAAGGGAAACTTGTAGCTGAGGTTTCTGGAACACTTATGAAATAATTGAATGAATACATCACTCTTGCGCAATTCGAATAAATATTTATAAAAGATTACTCATATTCAAATCAGACCTACTGCATATATCAGCTGTTAAGATTTTCGAACTGAGATATAACGTTCGTGCTCAACTCATTGCATTCCTTTTCTTCTTCTTGTTTTTTTTTTTTTTTTTTTTTTTGTGCTACCCCGAATAAAATATTTTCGACCTTTCACCGTACTGATTCGATTCGAATCCCCAGTTCTATCACATCTTTCTGAGAATCTCGGACCCACAAATTGAAGCATCCGCCCATCAACTCCGAAGCAAATATATTACGCTAATCCTCCAATCAGGTTTCCGCTCTCTCCTTGATATTTGGAGCTTCGGTAAACTACCAAATCCCCCCTTCCTTTCTCCCCCTCTTTTCCCCCATACCCATCAAAAGCACAAACAAAGACAAACACACCCTTCACCTCCAAAGCCACTGACATTCCCCGGACTCAATCCCCCACAAAACCATCCAACAACCCGTCATGCCAACCAAATCCTCGAAAACCACACCCACGCACACACGTATATACGTATATATATCGGATTAAAATTATGAAATTAATAATTAAAAACCACACAGACATAGAATACCAAAAATAAAAAAAAAATAGAGCCATCAGATACAACCCTCTCCAAAACCAAATAAAAATGCCACCTCCGATCCGAAACTGAAGCACACGGATATAGAGAGAGAGAGAGAGAGAGAGAGAGAGCATCATCTTACCCGTTTAGGAGGGAGGAATCCTTTCGCTTGGTGCGGTGGAAGAATCCATGAAGTCGCCATTCTACCCTTTCGTCTGGGATGACAGGCTCGGGGAGCGTGCCGCGTGTCACCCGCGAAGGGGCCTTTCTGACATTCACGGTGTGATGCAGCGAAAATAGAAAGAAAACGTTTTTTTTCTTTAGACGTTAAAAAGTTTCCTCTCTGTTTTTTTTTTTTGTTTTTCGGACGCAGCACACGTGTCAGTCAGGCGCAGGGGGGTCGGTCCGTCCAGGCGCCGGCGACGTGGCCGTTCTGGCAGACGTAGGCGCGGACGACGGGCTCGCCGTCGTCATGGTACCCGAAGACCCTCCGCAGGCAGAAGGCGGCGTGTAGGTCCCACGTCTCGGTGCAATCGCAGTAGGCGCAGGCGAGGTCGATGGCCCTCCGCTTCCCGTCGATGATGCTCCTCCAAACCCCCGTCCCCTTGAAATCCCTGAAGAGGCCCCGGAAGACCATGTAGCTCCTTCTCTCCTCCACGTGGACGCACCCGGGGAACTCCGAGAGGTAGAGCGCGTCCCCGCGGAAGCGGCTCGCCAGGAGCTTCCTCCCCTCCTCCCTGCTGAGGTTCCACCTCTCCACCGCCAGGTGGGCCCCCGCGGGCGACGACCGGTCGTTGTTGTGCTTGGTGGGGACGTGGAGGTCGTCCGGGTTGGGATTGGGATTGGGAGGAGGAGTAGGGGGAGGGGAGGGGGGGACGAGGGGGAGGTGGGCCTCGGAGACGTCGTAGATGGTGTCGCAGTAAAGGTCGTCGAAGAGGGACCAGGATGGGTCCTGGTTGGAGGTGGCGGCGGGATCTCCAGGGGGATCTCGAGAAGGGGGGGCGTCGAGGGTGGTAGTGGTGGTAGTGGGGCGGAAGAGGTGGTCGGGGCCGATGTCGAGCTCGAGGCCGAAGTCGGAGAAGTGGGGATGGAGGAGGACGCCGGAGTGGAGGAGGCCCGGGCAGCAGACGGAGAGCTTGTGGAGGGAGGGCCACGGGGGAGGGGGAGGGGAAGGGGAGAGGAGGTCCGGCGGGGAGGAGAAGAGGCACTTGGCCTTGTAGCAGACGAGGCGGATGAGGGAGGAGAAGCGGAGGGAGACGCAGGAGAGGCGAGCCCACTCGCGTGGGTCCGACTCGAGCTTCACGAGGATGTTGAGGAGGAGGTCGTCCGAGAGGATGGAGAAGACGGAGGCGGAGGCGGAGGCGGCGGCCATGGTGGATCTGATCTGAGAGAGAGATATATGTATATATATCTCTTCTCCTGTGATCTTAATTCGATCTGCTACTGTGGTCTATGTGTGGTGGTTTGGGCTTGGGTTCTACTCCTTCTTGTCTTCTCTGTCTGGCTATGTATGTGGTTGTGTGGTGTTTGGGAGAGATCTTGCTCCCTTCCTCTTCCCCTTCCTCTTCCTCCTCCCGTCGATTTATGTTTTGGATAGGAGGGTGGGGGAGACGGACGGTGGAGGTGCGGGTCACCTTTTTCGGGTGTGCTTTGGACCTTTTCGTTTGGCAAAGGGCAGTTATCAGGAGAAATAAAAATCAAGTAATCAATTTAAACAGTTTTGATATTTGGTTGGTTTTGATAAATTAAGGAGTTTTATTTTCTGTGGGGGTGTTTATTCGATGGAATAAGAAAGTGTAAGTTAGATATAACGTAAAGAATAAATCATTTTGCTCTTGGATAAGTTTGCTGGATCTTTTCGTTGAATTTACTTTATAACCGCCGATTTAGTGGTTTCGGTATTCTAAAACTTGAGTTAATGTCAATTTATCAATGTAATTATCATGGCCTGTCTTGTATTTTTGAATGAATATTCTAAGATGTTATTTTGTAAATATTACTTTCATTCAAGCTAATATTCGGTGCCCTAACAACAACAAGTATGCCAAACTACAAACACCAGCCTCCTCACCCTCACCCACCCAAAAGTAGATATAATTTAATTCTTGTGTTAGTTAGCTGTACACAAATCGTATAAAGCAAGTAGTATAAATTCTACATAGTTGATGAGTAAAACTTTGCACACAACCCACAAAAGGATCTGATTACTTGGACACGAAGTAAATGGGCAGATCCAACTCAACCGACCCGCGTATGCCCAAGTCGATCTGGACTTGGGTAGGCCCAACGCTACCAAAGTCAAGAAGGTAGTAATACCACCCATGATGCCTACAACGATGTAAGCATTGGGTTACCCGTGCAATTAATACCTTAGTAGTGGACGTACCAAGGAGTACCACAAGATCGTGGGAGATCTCATTAGATTTCTCACCATACCAATAATTTGTAACCATAAATAGAGAAGGGATACCTTACAAGAGGCCCTTCATGCAACCAGAGAAAGAAAAATTTCGAGAGATTGTAACACTACTATTTTTAGTGGATTTTACGGAAGCCTTACCCCCCCTTAGACATACACCTCTTGTAGTAAAATTGGGTCATCAATCTCGTGCCTCTTTCTTGTGATTGCTTTCTTGTGTGATTGTTGAGTCAGATCCTCCCTCTATTGAGGAGCCCAATCAATTGGGACTGTCTGTAGGGATCGATCTTCCTTTGATATCCTTCCCTGATAAAAAATTCTGGCGATGGCTCTAATCACTTGCAACTCCACTTGTAGCCACCAAAAGAAGGTCCAGGTAGAGTCTAGCGTCTTTGTGTCCAAAAGACACCATCAACATGTCGTCCCTAATAAAGGGAAGTCGATACAACCCAACTGGCTACTCGAGGCCCCTGAGAAAGACCCCCTCCTCGAGATGCAAGCGAGGGAGCAGGAGTATGAAGCTAGATTGATGGCCTTAAAGGCTGAGTATCAGTCTTTTGCCGACAAACTCCTCAAGATCAAATAGATCTGGGAGTTTAGTAAGACCTAGCCAGAGGAGCTCCAGAGTTCGAGCCTTGACGACGAGCATCTAAAATGGCGATGCATGGCGGAGGAACAAAATGCTCGCCCGTGCGAACATCTTGAAAAGCTAAAGCATGACAAAAGCTCCATGCCTGCCTTTGTCGAGGGAGCAGTCGGGCGCTTAACCCTTGTCCACCAGCGGTGGGGGCTCCATCCCTATTACGACCCGGTTCTCGGATCCCTACAGGACCCAAGACCGGCTCGCCTCGACTAATCCCAAAACCCAATTGTCCAACAAGAAATAACCAAAAAACAGGAAAGTAAACCACATTCACATATGCATTATAATTAAGCAGTAAAAACGTACAAAGTAGTAAAGGAAAGTAAAACTGTTGTTCCATTACATACCACCACAATAACAGAACAACTGAAACGAAAGTAAACAGTAGAGACAACAGTAGCTAAAAGAATGATACTCACTACAACATTAAGGGGAAACAACGAGAAAGTGCTAAGACTACGGCTGGGCTCAACTGAGCCCAGCACCCTTCGCAGCCGGAAGCTCGGGCTGCTCAACTCCTGGCCCTGAACAGTGTTATGAAAAGACAGAGTCAGTGAACGCTGAGTAGAGTGGCATCTATACTATCTAAAATAATAAAAGCAGCAAGTTTAATTCTCTTTTCTATTTATTTGTTTTATGTGTATTTCCCTTTCACCCATTTTTCTCAAACATTCAAATATTCTTGATCTTGTATGTTCCTCGTGGGAACGATCTTGATTGCAGACTTTTCCGAAGAGTAGAAGGTACATGTGGTGCTCTCTTGGCCGGGAGAGTCCCCCGTGGTAGTCCTACACCCAGTCAACCACCCCGAAGTCACTGTTAAGACGTAGCGGTGACTACGGCACACGTGATAAGCGCACGGGTAGCTATCTTGCACTGACACGCGGTCAGTCGCTTCCGCTAGCGAGTACACCAAAGTACAGCACGGAACAGTATAGGGCCTAGCCCTCTTAGAACAGGGGTCTCGCCCCTCCATAGTCCGCGCACCCTCATCTGACTAGCCCGGTTTGCTTAGAGACCTAACAAGTCAGTGTGGGGTGGCTAGTTGAACCCCAGGCCCCATGGGGTGGTTAGCTCTCTCCCTACACTAGTAGCTCGCCTCGGTACCGCGTACACGAGGGCCAACAGGAATCGGTGTAGAGTGGCCAATCCTAACCCCGGGTCTCAACCCAAGGGCGGTTAGCTCTGCTCTACAACAAAAGGGGACAGTCGCTCTCCTTGGTACCACGTACTTAAGGGCCAGCACACTTTCCGTCTACATTCTAGATTTCCATCTAACCATAGGAGCTCTACTCCTAATTCCCCGTAGGGTTCATGCTCATGTTCACCTCATTTATTCCAATCCAGATCCCCCCATTCACAATTTAGTTCTTATTTATATACAGGCAGCTTGTGCTTCCATAATTCAATAGATGCAACTGATGATTTCACAGGTAATTATTCATTTATCTCAGGCAACTCATATTCTAACAGGTAGCTCACAACTATATTACAGGCAATTGCTAACAGCTAACTTAATCATGCATACAAATACAATCATGCAATACACATAGTTCATTCATTTCTCTGTCCTAGGGTTCATGCCACATCCTAGGATTCCATTTGGCTAATTCCACAAGTACATTCTTATTTAATATTATTAACAGAAGTAGACTACTCTACTAGATAATTTGGGAGTACTGGGGGCTCGAACCACAGACCCAGGCGTCTCTACGAGCCCCAAACACACAACAGGTTCAAACCCTATACCAGGGAATACGTCACAAAAGGAGGCTTTGGAACAGTGTATAAAGGTTTCTAGTACGTATAGAAATTCACAAGGAAATTATAGATACTTCATTTGCTTAAAATGGATCTCGATCAGACCCCAAACAGGTCAAAAACGTGTCTACTATTTAAAATCAGACGTCTGAGAATAAGTCCAAACATCTTAAAAAGTACAACCTTACCATAAGTCCCTACGGTGTCCTCAGACGTCCAGGCCTCCTATGTGATCAACTGAAGGCAGTTCCAGACATCGGACCACGCCTCCGGTCGTCTGGAGTCACCTCCGGATGTCCGGTGATCTGATCAGATGTCCAAAAGTGCGTGGGAGAGTGTTCCGCGCTCCTTCCCAAGGCTACTCCTACGTACGACAGTCTCAACTCCCAAATCAAACTCGACATCCACTCTGCGGTGAGGCCTGCATGGCCATAACCACGAAAAAGATCGTACCTTCGCGATAAATAAGCTTTCAGACGTCTGGCCTTAACTCCAGACGTTTAGGTGATCCGTTAGCCATTTGGACTCCACTCTAGATGTTTGATACTTGAAAATTTCCAGTACCAGAATTCGCTCCCAGGGCTCTCCATCGTGCACCTCCTCACGCTGCCACAGCTCCAGTCGCTGCAGGTAGTCGAGGCCACCTTCCTGAGATGTCTCCTCCTCCCGCATGCGCCCGCGGTGGCTGTGTAAGCTCCTCCGAGCTCCCACCGAAGCTCTCCAACCTTGGCCTCCTCCTCCTCCTCCCGCACTCTCCTCCTTCTCGCCCTCTCGCTCTCCCTCGCTCACCTCCTCTCGTCCTCCCACAAGCTCTGAAGGTGGAGGTGGTGGTGTGTGAAGTGGAGAGGAGAGGAGGGGGAGGGGGTTTGGGGTTCGGGCAGGAAGGGAGAGAAAGAGTAGGACGTTCTGCACGCTGCCTGCACGCAGAGCGCAGAGTGCATACAAAAATTTCATTTTCAGACGTCTGGGAAAGGGTTCAGACGTCTTAAAAGGCTAAAAGTGTGACAGGTCTTTACAATCCCGAAGATCGTCTGCCAAGCCACCCGAGCAATGAGGGGTATACGCCCACATGCATACGTCAGCACCTACCCATTCACAAAGGAGGTGATGACGACCCTCTTGCCAGAAAAATTCAAGCAACTAGTCATGGTCCCGTACGACGGGACAGCGAACTTCAATAGTTTTGTTGGAAGCTACTGCCAGATGATGCTAGTGCATGGCTACCTTGATGGAGTACTCTACTGAGTATTCTTGTCATAACTGTCTAGCATGACCCATGAATGGTTTAACGACCTTGCAGCCGGGTAGATTGCCTGCTTCCAAGAACTTACGAATAAGTTCTGCCAGTACTTTGCCGGGCAACAAAGGGTTAGAGATAACTCTGAGGGGTGGAAATCAGACAGCGGAAGACTGATACTTTCTGGTCCTACCTAGATTGGTTCAAGACTCAATAGTTCAAGTGCAAGAGGCCCCACGATGCCATAGCTGTCTAGTACTTCAAGTCAGTCCTTCTAACTCAAATGTTCTGGTACGACATCGACGATTTCCCGCCTAAAGACATGGCAAAGCTTTGGGATGGAGTCATGAGGTTCGTGGAGCAAAACAACTCCTTTCACTCCCGTAGCCAGCTGGCTGAAGGATATGGTGGTGACGCCAGCCCCATAGAGGAAAGGAGGGCCTCAGGCAAACCTGCTCCAACGTCCATATGAAGAAGTGGTTGCTTCCAAAAGCGAAGGGCCACCTTCCACAACCAAAGGAGCAATCGACCCGCCAAGGGTCGCAACCACGGACCCCATTGAACAAAGCGGGAATCCTTTGAAGAATACAGTCCCCTGCCCATGAACTAGGCGGACGTGTTGGCGGAGGTTTGGTCCACTGACAAGGGTTTGCTGTCTCTGCCAAAGCCCATGAAGAGGAAGGCTGACTCCGAGCCCTACTACAAGTACCACAAGGCTCAAGGTCACACGACCAGATTGAGTTTCAGATCCGACATGGAAACTTGGCCCACTTTGTCAGACGAAATGAGGGCCAAGACAATGGCAAGAGGCCCGTGGAGGGACTGGAAGATTGCCATAAGGAGAACCTTCGGTAGCTCCGGGGAGTCAATATGATCTTCCTCACAGACCAGGAGATAGACGAGTCGACAACCCGCCCAACCGAGCCGATAGTGTCACCCTGTCTACCCTCGGTAGAATACCATCGCCAAGTCCTAGCGGCAATGCCCGTGTTACCCCAAGATGCTCACCTCTTGTCACCTGAACTTCTTAGTGCAGAGGTCGAGGTAATCTTCGGGGTTAACGCCATGCTAGACCAACAAGCCACTCCTTTCGAGTCGGCACTTCCGTGCGCCTTCCCCACTCCTCAGTGGGGCAAATTGGGTACAGTTAAGCAAGCGGTGTCCAGGCTGTTCGCCTCTCTGCCCGATCCGACAAAGCACACTAACCCGCTTCTAGTGACACTTCTTCTAGTAGAGTAGCTACAGCCCAGACTCTTGGTGGACAAAGGCAGCGTAGTAGACGACTTGTTCACAAAGACGCTGCTCAAGTTAGGCTTCCGAGAGGAGCATCTCTCCTCATTGGCCCATTTGATTTTTGGCTTTGACAACCACAAAGTAATGCTGAAGGAGGAGATTAGCCTTCCCCTATCCATCTACGATGGGGATAAGCACCTCAACCGGACGACCACGTTCATAGTAGCTAAGTTGACGGCGGTGTTTGATGGCAACATCGGACACCCAGCAACCCACACCTTCCGCCTAATTCCCTCCTCGTGCTTCCAATTCATGCTTTTCCACTCCCCTTGAGGAGTAGGAATAATACATGGGGATCAAATAGTCGGGCACGAGCTCCTAAGGATCTAGCTAGATTGATCTATGGAGCCAAGGTCCCCCAAACCATAGAAATGGTGGAAGAAGAGAAGCCAAGTCTAGGAAATCTAACAAGAGGGAAACCCAGCTAATTCGCCAGCGACATCAGGACTACAACCATGGCTATACAACTTTTCCCTCACGATGCCACCTGGTGGAGCAATCTATCGAGAAGTTTATATTATCATCGTCGTAGTTCAAATCCTCAATCGATCGATCGACAAATAATATTTATAAACTCAAATATTTAGAAATGAAGTCCGAGGTCGAACATAGAGAGCAAATATAGAATTCATGTGCTAATCTTCAATTAAAATATAAATGAGCATAATGAATGGAGCACAGTAAAGATATTTCAATGAATAACAACTACTCAAAATTGATATTAAATGACAAGCATAAGTATATCAAGAGTTTAATGAGGCAAAAAGATGTCTAAGATAAAATAATGGTTATTTAGATCACTAGTTATTAGTCTAAGTACATGTATACCAATTATTTAATAATATCAAATAAATGAATAGTAATCTGACGTCTAGCTCTCAAATCAGACGACTTAAATGTCGCTTGCTATAGTGCTCCTTAGAGAGCTTTCTTCTTCTTTCTTTCATCAAGCACGACTCCTTTCTTCTTTAGCCTTCTCTTCTTTCCTTCTTTAATGCCCTTCCTTCTTCTTCTTTCTTTCTTCAAGCATGACCTCTTCTTCTTTCCTTCTGCCCTTCTCCTCTTCTTCTTCTTCTTCTCAGTGACTAGGTGTTGAGCGTCTGCATAGAGGAGCAAAACCCACCCCTCCCCCGCTCTCTCTCTCTCTTTCCTTCCTCTCCTTAGATAATCAGATCATTTATTAGGTAACCGGATCCAGGTGACCAGGGCTACCGGCAGTGGGTAGTAGTCGAGGTGTGATAGGTTTAGGCGGGTCAGTGAGAGGGAGAAGGGGACCTCACCCCCTGTGTCGAGGAGATAAAGAACAATCAGAAATTCAGTTTATGCATGCGCAAGCTCTCTTCCACGAACGATGTGGGACTAAATGTCCCCTTGTTCTTCTCGTGCACCTGCAGCAAGGAAGTTTCTCCAATTGCAGCAGATGCAGAGGCTCATGCCCTCAATCAAGGACCTGGGAAGGGTCCTGAAATGTATTTGCAACTCCTGGGCGTAGCCCTTAGTTCTTTCAACGTCGGAGGACTGAAGATGAGGCCGGAGATGATGGCCGTGGTGACGGTGGACGGTGATACCTGCAAGTCATGAACACGACCTCTCGGCCACATTAAAATAGCTCATAAGGTTCGCCATAGTGTGGCGAGTGTGGTGGCGGTGGTTGTGTGGTGCGAGAGCATGTGTGGTGGTCAGTCGGTGACGGAGATGGCGTGCGAAGATGGGTTGTTTGACGAGGAGTTTGGTTGGTTGAGAGGATGAAATAGGAGAAGGGTCTTGTGCGGGTGGATGAGGCGGAGCTTATGGACTTGTTGGCAAGGATTTTGGAGGTGTGTAGCATGCGGAGGACCTCGTCGGAGGTGCGGCTGGAGGTGGAGACGAAGGTGGCATGCGGTTAGGTTGAGGGATTATTTTTGGGTTTTAAATACAGGGCTAGAACCTAGGGAACTAACCGAACCTATCTACCTACTCTAATTGGTCGAAAAAGGAAGGGAACGCACCAGCTTTGATGGGCCGACGTCGGAGAAGGAGAAGTATCCGTTGAGGGAGACGACGGTGAGGAAAGGGTTGGAGACGTCGGGGCTTTGGCTGGCCACCGTCGAAGGAAGGAGGGGAGGACAACTGTGCCTCCAATTTGATGGTTGGAGGTGTGGAAGAAGGAGAATGAGGACTGCTGGAACTTCGTCGGAGAAGGGTCAGAGATAAGGAATTGAAGAGGGTTTTGGCCTCAAACCTTGCTAAGGAGGACGGTCTATCCTCAGGGGTGCATTTATAGGGCTTAAGTCTAGCTACAAGCTTGGAAACAAGCTTGAGAGCTTGAAAATCAATGGCTTAGGTTTAGGCAAGTCGTGAAGAAGCTCAGATGGAAGGGGATCTCCTCAGAAGTCTTCCTTCCATTTTTGGGAGAGATTCACCTTAGATTCAGGGAGATAACTCAGATTGAAACCTTCCATGTATAAAAGGAAGGTTCCAATGACTGTAGGGACCTTTTCACAAAGAAGATGAAGAAGTTGGGGGGGGGGGGTCCTTGCAAAGAATTTGAAAGTTAGGAGCATGTGTGTGAGAGAAAAGAGTCAGATTAGATCAAAATGCAAACTTGGTCAAGATGATCTTTGATTGAGCCCAAATTTTGGTACAAACCTAATTTGAACCCAAGGAATCTGATGGTGAAGTCAGATTTAGATTTTGACCAAGTTTGACTGGGTAATTTGTGCAGAAACCTAAATTAGGGTAATTATCTGTCTGAGACTTTGTTTTAGGTCAAAATGGTTCCAATGGTCAAATCAAAGGTACCAAACCTTAGGAATATTTTTCTATGAATTTAAGATGGTTTGGGAGAATTTTATCCTGATAAGAATCTCAATTAATTAAGCGGGTTTGTTTTTAGGATTTCAAATGTCCATTAATTCTTGAAATGTGTGAAAACCCGTTTCTGTCTGCATGGACCCTCTTATTAAACATTAATGACCATTTGACTTTTAACAAACCCCTGGGAAACCCCCTGATTGTTCTGCATTTATGATATTTTATTAAAACTACAGATTTACCCCTATTTTAATGCATTTCTCTTAGAATGAATATGTAGAGAATTACGATCTTCTGGCAATTTTGTATGAGCATTTATCAATAGATTAGTACTAATTAAAGTTAGATATGGCTGATGATGACGTTATCAACACCACCAAGCTCATCGAGGTCGGAGTAGACCTTAATCCCTCCGAGGTTCAGGAGTTACTACCTCTGCTTGGGCCAATGCGGACGTCTTTGCTTGGTCCACCAATGACCTACACCTTGATTTAACACTACCAGAATATCCAGGAGGGTACCTGCATGGTCGAACAGGCACGCCGGCACAAATCAGCTAAACAATGGGAAGCGGCTGAGGCTAAAGTCCAAAACCTCCTTGAAGCTGGATTCATTGAAGAGTCCTTATACCTGGCATGGCCCTCGAATGGACTAATGGTGAGAAAAGCCAATGGCAAATGGTGCATGTGTGTTGGCTTCACCAACCTCAATGAAGCTTGCTCGAAGGATGAATTCCTTTTACTAAGGGTGGATGATCTGGTGGACTCCTGTAGCGGGCAATCTCACATGTCCTTCCTGGACACCTACAGTGGGTATCAAGAGGTCAGCCTTAGTTCAGCGGACAGAATTTACACCTCCTTCATCACTAAGAGGGATCTGTTCCAGTATAGAGTCATGCTCTTTGGATTGAAAAATGTTGGGACAACTTAACAGCACCTTGTAAATTTGATTTTTTCTAAAATAATACGAAAATTATTTGAAGTGTACATAGATGATATGCTTGTGTAGGGATCCAACTTCCCTCAACACTTAGAATATTTGGCAGAGGTGTTCTAGATTTTAAGGGACACCTGCCTCCGCCTGAACCCCGACAAGTGTACCATTAGGGTCTTGGTCGGCAAATTTTTGGTGTTCTTGGTCTCCAACCAAGGGATTGAAGCCAATCCCGAAAAGATCCAGGTGATTATAGATCTGTAACCACCAAGCACACTGAAAGAAATGCAATTGTTGGTCGGCAAGATTGACTCTTTAGGTCGATTCTTATCTCGATCCTCTAACAAATTCCTTCCCTTCTTCGAGTGCATTAAGAAGGGAAAAGTTTAAACCACGATCCACTGGACTCCTCACTATCAGAAAGCTTTAGAGGAAGTCAAAGAACAACCCCGGAGTCGCCCCATCTTGACGGCTCCTAAGCCTTAGGAGGTCCTTCCCTTATACCTGGTGGCATCCGTGTCCACCGTCAACGACATCTTAGTTGGAGAGCGGGAAGGAACACAGCAACCTGTATACTTCATCAACAAGACCTATCAAGGTGCAGAAGTTAAGTATATGGTCGTTGAAAAGCTACGGCTAGCCTTGGTCGCTGCAGCTAGAAAGCTACGCCCATACTTTTTAAGCCGACACTATAATGGTCCTATCAGACTACCACCTGCGAGCACAACAGATCAAATGGGCTATGGAACTGGCAGAGTTCGATGTCATGATTGCACAACAAAAATACACCAAGAAATATGCCATCTTATGTTATTTCCTAGCACTGCCATTGCATATTAGGTAGCTATAGTTGCATTTGTAAAAAAAGACACTTGCATACATTTATTTGAGAGGGGAGAAGAGTGAATAATTGGCCATTTAAATAACATCTTCTTCAAGTGCTGCCTCGCAATTTCACCATCCTCATTTCTTTTATTTTGCTTTGAATTTCTTCTCCCTCACGCGGCTCAGGGCATGGGCTTGCTCTTCTTTGTGCCATTCTTTGCCAGCAGCATGCTCTGCCACCAGCATGGCTGGTCATGCACGCCTGCAGCATGGCTGGGCAAGCGTCTGCTTCTTTAAAAAGCCCTGACCTCTTCCTTGCAAGGGGAGCCGGCAACACCCACAACACAGCAGACCCTTCCTCCAGGCCATCTTCCTCCCCTCTCCCCTCCATACGTAGTACCTCTTCCCACTGAAGAGATACATTGCGGGCAGGAGCAGGCTCACAGTGGTCTCACGACCACCACTGTGAGTTCCACCACAGCCCAGCTCATCCAAGAGCAGGTGGGCATGGTGGTTTCATTCCTTGTTTCCACTGCTCAACACCGTCCCGCCATTACCGAAGAACCAAGCTCTGAAGCTCAGCAGTAGCAGCAGCATGGCTCCATCAGCAGCAGCACAGCAGCCAGGAGCAGTGAAAGCACCGTGCGCGCCCCTGCAGACTGGCCGCAACCCCTTTCCGCGTGTGTAGGCGCCTTCAAGTGTGCCCACGCACGTAGAACTGGCCGCAACCGGTTGTACTCCGTGCGCTACACTGTAGCTATTTTTCACGCGTTTTTGCATGACATTGTAGCTACAGTGCAGTGACTGGAGAGTTTCTCACTTATCCGGTCACCACGCACTCTCTCTCCTCGCCGCAACCGCCTCTAGCCAGTCGCCCTCTTCAGGGCCAGCGTCTGTGCCCACGCCCGTCTACAACAGTGCCAGCTTCAGCGCCTGCATCTGCTCCAGTGCCCGCGCCTGCATCTTCGCCTGCGTTCACTCCAGCCTGCATCGCATATATATATATACAAATATATCATATACATATGTACGTATATATATATACACATATATTACTATATATATATAAATATCTATATAGTTAAATATATATACATATACATATATATATATAATTATAAATATATATATATATATACCTATATATATATTTACATATCTATATATATATACATAACTACATATACACACTCCACGCATTATATCCCGGGAATATCTGCACCAGTTGCTGATATTCTCCAATACCCGCGTAAAGAAAGTGCTTCCGCACACACTCCCACACATCCATCCTACACTCTATGCGGCACTTCGTCTTGTTGGTTGCATCTTTCTAGACGTGGACCAACTCAACACTGTGATACACACCATTTCCACCTCCATCCCCACCCCTATATATAATATATATATATATATATACTATATTTATTTCTTTACAAGCAACCTATGTAGTTTTTATTTCTCTTGTGTTTCCTACTATCGAAAAGATAAAAAAAAAGAGTAAAAGAGAAAAGATAATCCTTGTCTTGCAGGTACTCGGTCTTGTGAACAGCAAGACTAGTTTTTGGGAACCCGAATTTGGCTCAAAGCCAAGAACAATTTGGCTCGAAGCCAAGGACCTGATTTTGAGGGTGTACCTCAAGGATAAAATTATCAGCAAAAAAAAATCTTAAATCGGAAAAAATAAAAAATACAGTAAACGCATGGAAGAGATTCATTGTAGGAAAGGCGTAGAAACTTATTCACCTCTAATTCCTGCCTCCCTGAGTTCGACCCTGGGCCTAAAAGTGACCAAGATAAAATTAAGTAGGACAGGATAAAAATTTTGTAAAAAGATGGTTAGGCTCGATTTAGGTTAACCACTATACTCACTTCAACGATAATTACACCATATTAACACAACCTGCTCGAGTCCGACCAAGTACCAACCGAGGGGAGCCATCAAACGACAAGTGCTGGTGGATTTCCTGGTGGAATTCATGGACTCGGATGCCTCCCTTACACTCCCCTCGCAACTATATGTTGATGGCTTGTCTATGATAGCCGAGTTCGAGGCCAGAATAGCCTTGACTGCCCCAGATGGCGCTACTCATAAGTACGCCATCAAATTAGTCTTCCTAGCATCCAATAACCAGGCAAAGTACGAGGCCATGTTATCAGGCATCTGAGTGGCCAAGTCCAGAGGTGTCACTATTGGTGTATAAGCAATTAGGCACTACATTAGTCTTTAATGATGGTTTTGATGATAACGAGTATATCAAGTGATTGAGATTAAAATTATATGTTATGCATAGTTGTTGCAAGTTTAATTTCAAGTTGAAGCTCTCTTGACAAATTATAAAGCCAAGAAGATGGAGGAAATAAAGTTTAGGTCTCTTTGTTATTTTTTTCATATTTCTTAGAATGTAAGGAAAGCCCCAATTAGATTAACATTAATCCACACTATTAGGGTATCAATTGCATAAGTCTAATTTGGTCAAAAATATGATAAAGCATATCCTTAGGGTTAATTGATCACCCTAGAACCCCATATGATCAACAAAGTTGGTTTGAACAGTTGGACTTTTTACAATCCATCTAATGTTAGTTATAAGTTACCTAACACTAGGTAATTGGCCTGTGGTCAACTTGAGAATTCCAGGAGATAGCAAACTTTACGTTGAACTGAGCATCTAACATTAGGTGGTTGACCTAACGTTAGGCAAACTATACCTAATGTTAGGTAGTGCACTTTAGGCTGTCCAAAAGAGTTCCAGGAGATAGCGAACTTTGGACCTAACTGAGTACTTAACGTTAGGTAGTTCACCTAACATTAGGTCACTTTTAATTAACGTTGGGTAAAGTACTTTTTGACCAACTTAATTAGCCATTGGCAAATCAAATTGGGAAACAATTGAACCGTTAAATAGGGGTTTCTTGCACACCTAAAATAGTCCAAATACCCATCAATATATATATGATGGTTTCCCACTTATAGAGGGTTAGAGAACACTCAAAATTCACTCTAATGCTCTTCCAAGCCTACATTCAACAAAAGCTTACACTTGGTGTTCTTGAAGACCACCTTCCTTGGAGCTCAACCACCTCAACTTCCAGCTGTGTCACCTTCATACATGATGATAACATCATCATCTACCATAGCTAGCTTTAAATAGTCATAATCAATAGACGAATGCTCCAACATAACTGCCAAAAAGCCATAACTCACTACATATTCTTTCTGAGAGAAATGCACTAAAACAAGGGTAAAACTGCAGTTTTAGCAGAATATCCTAAATGCAGAACAACTATGGGTTTTCCCAGGGGTTTGTTAAAGGTCAAATGTGTACTAAAGTCCAATAAGAGGGTCCATGCAGACAGAAACAGATTTTCATGTATTTCAAGAATTAATGGACATCCGAAACCCTAAAAACAAACCTGCTTCATTAATTGAGGTTATTGTCAAGATAAAATTCATCTACATCTTCTAAAAATCATATAAGAATATTCTATAAGGTTTGGTATCCTTGATTTGAATATTGGAACCCGTTTTGATCTAAAATAGAGTCTCAGACAGGAAGTTGCCCTAATTTGATTTTCTACACAAATTACTCAATTAAACTTGGTCAAAACCAAAATCTGACATCACCGACAGATTCCTTGAGTAAAAATTAGGTTTGTATCAAAATTTGGGCCCAATCTGATATCATCTTCACCTAGTTTGCATTTTAATCATATTTTGACTCTTTTTCTTACAAATAGCCCCTTAACTTTAGAAATAATTATAAAAGGCCCCCTAGCTTTGTCATCATTCTTTGTAATCAGATCCCTCCACTATTATCGCGGAGGAAGTCCTATTCCAGCAACCTTCACTTAGGGATTTCTGTAGTTTCCCTACTAGGAAGGGTGACGTAATAAATTGAGGAATAGAATATAAACAATCTCACAAAAAAATCAATCAAACAATGTACACAATTATTTTTAGGTGGAAACCCAAATTGGGTGAAAACCACCACATAACCTATCGAGTTAGGATTTTTCGATCAACCAAGTTGATCAAATCCACTAAACGAATCACTTAAACGAGGGTGATTCAACCTCAATTACAACCACGCTACTTTATACGAGGATAGCGTACCTCAAACCCCTTCTCTTCATGAGAAGGATTTTGTCTCACAAAGGAGACGGGAATTCGCAAAGCGAATACCCAACCAAAGTAACAAAGATAAATAACAACAATCTTATAAAGTCAACAAAGATTTAAACCTAGCTTCTATAGGAATTAGGAAACTCCCCTTTGATGGAAGTGCGTCGAATCGATGACGCGGGTGTGTGAGCCACGCGAAGGCGAAACGTCACTCTCGTGAACTACGGCGGGAGAGCGGGTGCGCAAAGGCTTGATGTTCTCTAGATGAAGAACTTGAGCTTGGAGAGCAAGGGCTTCACTTGGACACAAAAGAGTGGAAATGCTTGTTCCTGGTGTGTCTAGGTGTGTATTGGTGTGCAAGAGGTTCTTCTTTATTTATAGAGGCCTTAAGAAGGCTTTGGAAGGCTTTGGAAAGCTTCCATAGCCGTTGGGTGCAAAGCCTAAGAGAATCAGGTCGAGATCAGGATCAATCATTACACTGATAGGGTTATCAGATGTCTGATCCTGGCATTAGACGTCTGGAAAACCAGTTTAAGACGTCTGGGAACAAAGTCGGACGTCTGATTTTAGGTGGGTTTCTTCCTAACTTGAATCAGATCTAAACAGGGTTCTAGTGCAAGTCCATCAGATGACATACAGGACGTCTGGAATTATGTCTGGATGTCTGGAAACCTACTTTTCTGCGGGAATGGATTTCCAAGAGAGTGCAACGGCTAGAAAATCTCTGAGAAGAGATTTTCAGGTTAGCCGAGGCAAAACGGTCATGTATCAGACGTCTGGAAATGCTTACGGACATCTGATAATTCTCTAACAGTCATATCCTTCAGTGTTTGTTAAGCCAGCCAATGGTCCATTAATTGGACGTCTGGCAAAATCATCAGATATCTTCTAAGACGTCTGGACTAAGGTATGGACGTCTGATTTCATCAGACAGAACTAAATAAGTCCAGCCTAAATGTTATTGGACGTCTGAGTCAACAGTTAAACGTCTTAAAACTCATTATCAGACGTCTAATTTTCGAATTAGACGTCTGGGAAGGCTGTTTGAACCCTATATTGGTTTTCTAAGTTCTCTACAGAAAACCTAAGTATCGTAGGGTTGTGCAGGTGTTCCTAGGACTACTGTTAAGGTACTTTGAGGCTCTTTAATATGATGTTCTAAGGAACAAAAAGAGGAAGGAAATAAAGACAAAAGTACATGAAAGAAATAAACAGAATTCTATCCTATTCTTCTTGTCCTTCCATCTTCAATCTATCGCTCCTCGCGAATCTCCTCTGTTCTCCATCAAGCTCCTCTAATCCGTCCTAGATGCTAGCTCGAACTCCGTTTAATCACGTCTCCATTTGCAATTTGCCTGAAATCTAATACTCCAAGTGCAAATGTTAAATGACATGGGTTTTGTTATCATCAAAACAAACGATCGCGGTGCTCTACCACCAACAATTTATCCCTACTTGATTGGCAGATCTCTCCCAAAATAGGAAAAGAGATTCTTGATGTAATTGCCTTCTAATTGAGCCGCACATTGGGCTCGAAATCCTTCCCAAAAGCTCATGCGAACCTTTTAAAGGTTTGGGTTTCCTTCTTCGTCGAGTTGCCATGATTTCAAGCTTGGATTCCAAGATTGGAGCGACCATCTAGCACCTGTAAAAGCACGTCCATTGCATTGTTGATCTCCTTAGCTCGTTTTTTGACAATTCCCCATCATCTTCCATTCTCCCCAGTCGAATGCTCCACGAGGTCCGGCGAGCCCCTCCGTCCACCTTCCTTGTTCGCCATCACGGACAATAGCCAGCGCATTCTCTTCGTCTCACTCTTCCGCATCTCGCAATATCGGCGAGTGCCTCCCAGATCTCCTTCCTCCTCACTGTTCGCCCACAGAAGACTTCCCCTTCTCCAACACCTTCCCTTCCCTTTCGACTATCTAGATTAGGTTAATTAGGTTCATCTCCTCCCCTACTTCCTATTTATCCCTTTTAAACTTAGTTTCAACCCTCGACGCCGTCGCCAACCACCTTCGTCTCCACCTCCGACCATACCTCCGGTGAGGTTTTCCCATCACCTCACACCTCCAAACACCTCACCAACACCGTCACAACCTTCGCCATGCACCCACGATCGAAAGCCCTAATGATTTTTAGGCTATTGGCCACTCAAAACCTCCTCCAAACACCAGCTACCACCAATGGCATTCTCGACTCTGACACACCCCTACACGCACTCCCACTCCACGTGAAGCACATGACCATGTTCGTCGTGCTTCGATGAAGCTCCTGGACCTTCTAATTAGAGCTTTTGAGCCCGTATGCTTGATTTCAAGTCTCACCGTCCACCGTCGTCGCCGCCATCCTCGTCGATCTCGATCATCAAGCTCCAGCCCTGTTCTTCATGGAAATCACTCCCAGGTTGTGTGGAAGAGCTTTAGGACCACTTCCAGGTCCTTGATTGAAGATCTCAGCTGCAGCATGGCGCCAATTAGGTGAAGACTCCTTCAATTGCTTCGCACGAAGGAAGGTGTTTTGTGCCACATCGTGAATGAACGACCTCACGCAGGCTCACAAATTAACTGTGTTATCGGCTTATCACCTCAAACACCAGGGGCGAGGTCCCCTTCACTCGCGCACCCTCATCCGTGCCCACATGCACGCGAACCTAGACCCTTGATCCGATAACCCGTAACCGAATTCGACTATACTCTGGGTTTGAGAAACCAGAAGAGGGGAGGAAGGAAAGAGAGCGAGAGCGGGGTAGGGGAGGGTTTTGCTCTTCATACCAAGGGTTCAACACTTAGTCGTGAGAGAAAGTAGAAGAGCTGAAGGAAAAGAAGAGAAGAAGAGGACTCGTGCATGGAAGAAAAGACAAGAAAAATAAGAAGAGGAGAAGAAGAAGAAAAGAGGCTTTCATGCCTCTGTGCTGAGCATTTAAGGCATCTAAGCACCTATCCTGTCGTCTGATTACTATAGCATTCAAGCTAATGTTGGTTTATTTGATATAATTGAGATATTTGTGATGCATGCTTAGTTGGTGATTTAAATCACCACTTTGGCTTATCTTTTATTATTTTTGTCTCAAGATACATTGGATTTCATTGAATAGCTAATGTAATAGGTTATATTCGTTGAATATCTTGTATTTGGTTCCATTATTGTGCTCATTTATATTTTAATTGAGTTTAGCACATAAATTGCAATACTTGTTCCTTGTGTTCGACCTCGGACTTCATTTTAGATATTCGAGTTATAAATTTTATTTGTTAATTGAGCTATTTAGGAGATTTTGTTACAACGAAACATAATTTAAACTGCTGAAAAGCCCCCCTCAACAATACACTCACTAAGAGAGTTATTTTAGTTTCCTAGATAGCTAGTGATAGGTCTAATTTATTGGACATTTAATTAGCCAAAGTATATTTTACATACATTTCTTAAAGTCTAATTATTTAGAACTAAATGTTAATTTATTTTAGTGGATGGATATATCTTGTTACAGGTCTTATATTATGTGTGGGTACATGCTTGCAAATTTCCCAAAATATCCACCGCCAGCAATGCATGCACCGCTACCACTCTCTACCGTCAACCGGACTCAGCCGCTACCTCTCCGAGTTTCTTACAACATCTCTTCGAGTTTCTCGCAACAACTCCTTCCGCTGACTCGCTCTCCCTCGTGCATGATAAGAGGGCGGTTCCACACGCAAAGGGGGAGGGCTTCCTTCTTCCCCTTCGAGGGGCTTTGTTCCACCTTCACCACCGTGTATCAAGCTTGCACCGTGATCAAGAGCGTACACTATGGGATTTCACGAACTCCGTCGTCTCCTTGACGCCACGCCTTGCCTTCATCGACTCTATGGAGTGCACGATGATAGCGTGCACGCTTCCCTCGCCCCATCAACATCACCACCATGCCCACTGCCATCCTCCTTTTTCTCCTTCTCCATAACACCACATCTCTTCACTGTTCATCTTCGTTTCCAACACAACCCAACGCCATCCGCCCTTTCCCCCCCCCCCCCCCTTCACCATAGCCAGCACGACCACCATCACCATCGCCAACTTCTCGCTCTCCTACCAGACCACCCTCGACCTCAACACACCCACGCATAGACCACCGTTACCCATCACCACTGCCTATCCCCTCCTCCTCCTCCGTTTTCCTCTTCATCCCATTCCTCTATTTCACCAAAGTAACCCAAACCCATCGCTGCACACCACCTGCCTTCAGCTACCACCATCGATCCCCATCCTTACTGTAGAGACGACCAGCACGCCTATGTCGAGGACGCGCCTTCCACGCTACCCACCACACGTCGACCAGCCGATGCCCTCACGCTACCGCCCAAGCCTGTAGGTGCCCTTTGTCACCTCCGCCCTCCTTGTGCCGAGCCAGCACCACCAACGCGTAGCCCAGGCTCCGGAGGTCCCCCACATGTGAGCATAATGTCAGTCGTGCCCTCTCGCACCGCAGGCTCAAGAGCAAGTGCTTTGCTTTTGGTTTAATTTCTATTTACATTTATGTACCATTGCCAAGAAATTAATTTGAATTGAATATGGGAAAGTATTCAGGGGAACTTGCTGGCCTGCTCCTCTAGTTCTTTCTATTTGTGTTGCTATCCAATTACATCTCTATTTTCACTTATTAGCCTCACATAAAGTTAAAGGTTACAATATAATTGTGGGCAAATGGCATACTATCATGTTGGAATAAAATGATAGCTTTACGAATTTAACTTGGTTCGTTCCTCCCTGTGATTCGACCTGATTTCATGGTTAGATTTAAATTTAATGAGTTTTTGATACGAGATTTCCACCACATAAAATACAACAACACATTTTTATTATCATCTTGTTAAGCGAAAATCTCGTTGTCAGCTAGTTCATATAATTAATTGCACAGCTTATTGGAGCTATCCATAGGAGCTAAATTGTGTTTTTAATTCTATTTTATTCCTTATTTCTACTTGTAACCAGAGGACTTGGGTTGTGGGTTTCTCTCCTCTTGACTAAGAGGTCATTGCTCCTAATTTGGATATCAAGAGGGCTTGTAAAAGTGTTTGGAACCCTATAAGTACTGGTTAGTTTTCCGAGTTTGACTCGAGGTAAAATCTTAGATTGGGAGATCTAAGTAGTAATTTTTATCCGAATTTGGGTTTCCACTATAACTACTTGTGTTGTGGTTGTTATATTTGTGGATTGTTAGAGGATATTTTAAATATGCATTATTTGCAATTAAATGTTTATTTACTGCCTTTAACAGTAATCACCCCCCTCTAGTGCTTTCATTTGGTATCAGATCAAGTTGGTGTACTTTGGAGTAACTTCCACGCACAAAAGATATGGGCAGAATCAGACAACATGAGAAATGAGGGGTTGTCAACTCACCGACCTCCTTACTTTGATGGAAATGGTTACACACATTGGAAGAGGAAGATGACAATCTATCTCAAATCAGCCACCGGAGATCTCTCATTGTGGAAAATGGTAGAAAAGGAATTCAAGATGTCGGAGATAGACGCCACCACCAGAGACCATAAGCCGGAAGATGAGAAGAAGATATCAATTAATTGTAAGACTATGAGCATACTATATTGTGCCCTCTCTAATGATGAGTTTAATAGAATTTCGCAGCTAGAGACGGCACATGAGATTTGGAAATGCCTTGACGTGACTCGTGAAGGAACCTCAAGGTTGAAGGAGATAAAAATTGGTCTCTTAACCCAAGAGTATGAGATGTTCAAGCTGAAGTCAGGTGAAAGAATAAAAGAACTGAGCACAAGATTCACCAATATCATCAACCCTCTCAAGGCGCTTAGGAGGAGTTGTCCCTCAAATGAGATGGTGTCAAAATTCTTGAGGGCTCTAACCAAGGAATGGGAGCCAAAAGTCACTGCAATTGAAGAAGCAAAGGATTTGAATAACATTAGCATGGATGAGATACTTGGAAGTCTAATGGCTCATGAAGTGAAGCTTGAGCTATCCAAGAAGGAGAAAAATGAAGCTTCTTGCTCCAATAAGAAGAGCTTGGTGTTCAAACACAGAATTGAGAGTGATTCCGATCTCGACGAAAAAGATAAAAATGAAGAGTATGAAGAGATGGCCATGTTCTCTAGAAGACTCCCATTTGCTATGAAGAAGCAAAGGTATGTGAGAATGAGGAAGCAATTCAAAAAGAGTTGAGATGATGAGACTCCCATTTGCTATGAATGCAAGAAGAAAGGCCATATAAGGAAGGATTGTCCTCTACTCAATGAGGATAAGAAAGATAAGAAGGAAAGAAAGGAAAGGAAAGAAAAGGAGAGGACGGATGACAAATCAAGAAGGACGTTCTTCGAGAAGAAGAAGGCATCGCAGTAACTTGGGATGACTCGGATCAAAGTACAAGTGTTAGCACCGACTTCGACTCCGACTCCGACTCTGACTCAAGCAAGGAAGAAGTTGCACACATGTGTCCCATGGAAAATGAGACTGAGGCCTCAAAGAAGATGAACAAGTGGATTATGGACAGTGGATGTTCAAAGCACATGACGGGAGACTCCACGCAATTCCTAAAGCTCAAGAAAGCCGACGAAGGACATGTGGCTATAGGTAACAACCAAAAATGCCGTATCATTGGTAAGGGTACGGTAGCTAATTCATTTAAGCAAGTTAGAAATGTTGCTTTAGTTGATGGCTTAAAACATAATCTTTTTAGTGTTAGCCAAATATGTAATAAAGGATGTAAGGTAGTATTTGATAAAGATGGTTTTGAAATTTTTGATAAAGAAACTTTAGAAGTTCTTTTGATAGGAAAAAGAGAAAAAGATATCTATGTTCTTGAATTTGGTAAGGAAGATATAGTTCATTGCTTGCTTGCCTCTAATGAAGAAAATAATTTATGGCAAAGAAAATTAGGTAATGTCAATATGAAACTCATTGATAAAATTGTTAGAAAAGAACTTATTATTGGATTGCCCAAAGTTGGTTATAAAAAGAATCATATTTGCGATGCTTCTGAAAAAGGAAAACTAACTAGGGCCACTTTTGAGAGTAAGGGAGTTGTATCAACTTCTAGGCTACTTGAATTGCTCCATTTAGACTTGTTTGGACCAACTAGACACAAAAGTCTAAATGGTTGTCGTTCTTGTTTTGTTATTGTCGATGATTTCTTGCATTTTACGTGGGTGATTTTTCCTACGTCTAAGGATCAGGCTTTTCTAGAATTCTCTAGGTTAGCCAAGAGATTGATTACAAATTGGCCAGAGTGTTTCTATCTCTCGGATTAGGAGTAATCATGGTAGAGAATATGAGAATGAGAGTTTCATTGAGTTTTTCGGGATCCACCATGAATTCGCATTTCCAAGAGCAGCTCAGTAAAATGGAGTTGTTGAGCGTAAAAATTGAACACTCCAAGAATGCACTCGAACAATGTTGATAGAATTGGGTCTTTCTAAATATTTCTGTGTAGAAGCAGTTAACATAGCTTGCTATGTGTTAAATCATGTACCTTAGACCCATTCTTAAGAAAACCCTGTTTGAGTTGTTTTATGATTGTGTTCATAGGATTTCGTCTTTTAGAGTTTTTGGTTGCTGTTGCTTCATCCTTAATACTAAGGACAACTTGGATAAGTTTGATCCTAAGTGTGATGATAGGGTTTTTGTTGGGTATGCCTTGTGTAGCAAGGCATATCGGGTTTTCAATAAGAAGACATCAATCATAGAGGAGACATTACATGTGTCTTTTGACAAATCATTCACATCAACTTCTTTCATAGTTGATGATGATGATGAGGCACCCTCTTCTATTAATGCTTCAAACATTCCAGACACCTGGAATGTTTATGACTTACCAAAGGATTGGACATTTCAAAGAGATCATCCCAAAGATCTCATATTAGGTGATGTATCAACAGGTGTTCAAATAAGATTGAATTTTAGGGGTTTGTTTTTGACGTCTTTGTTTCTCAGTTAAAACCCAAGTTTATTGAAGAGGCTTGTGGTGATGAGTCTTGGATTCTAGCTATGCAAGAAGAACTCAACCAATTTGAGAGGAATGACGTTTGGGATTTGGCTCCTAAGCCTAAAGACCACACCATTATTGGTACAAAATGGGTCTTTCAGAATAAATTGGATGAGTTCGGAAAGGTAGTTAGAAACAAAGCTAGACTCGTTGCTCAGGGTTATAATCAAGAGGAGGGTATAGAATTTGATGAGACCTATGCTCCAGTTGCTAGGCTCGAATCAATTAGAATGCTTCTCACTTTTGCCTATTTTCTAGATTTTAGGCTCTTCCAAATGGATGTGAAGAGTACCTTCTTAAATGGGGTTCTTAAAGAAGAGGTGTTTGTGAGGCAACCACCTAGATTTGAGTGCCTAGAGCATTCGGACTATGTCTATAAACTTGAGAAGGCTCTTTATGGTCTTAAGCAAGCTCCTAGAGCTTGGTATGAGAAATTAAGAACCTTCTTATTGGATTCTAAGTGTGAGATTGGTCAAGTTGATCCCACTCCCTTCATTAAAAGAAAAAATAAAGACATACTTGCGCAAATTTATGTAGATGACATAATTTTTTGTTCTACTAAACAAGTTTTGTGCGAGAATTCTGTCAAGTCACACACCATTCAGCCTAGTGTACAGCATAGAAGTCCAGCTATCTATCGAAACAGTCCTCCCCAGCCACAGGACACAACTCTTTGATCTTTCCACCAATGATGATCAAGCTCTCCTATCCTTAGAACTCATAGATGAATTAAGGGATAAGGATTCAAAAGTATCACTCAAGCACAAAGAAGAGGTTGCTGCTGCCTACAACAGGAGGATCTACAAGCAGACATTCTCCCAAGGAGACTTAGTTTTGTGAAAGTGTGAAGTCTCCATGCCAAGCAAGTCAGGCGGGGAGCTAAACGCCCCTTGGGAAGAGACTTACAAGATTTGCAAAGATAGTCTAGGCGACTCCTACGGATTACAGACCCTAAGGGGCAAAAACATCCCTCGCACTTGACATGCGAGCAACTTACGTTTGTATCATGTATGAGTACAGACATGCGATAAAGATAGAAACTTTCCTTTTATTCAAAGAGAGTGTTGCCTGTTACATTCCCAAAAAAAAAGAAACCAGAAGAAAACAACAACACCAAGAAGAAGCTCAGGGACTCCCTTCCCAAGCCCCAAAAATGTCTGCCCCCGTCATTGGTGAGAGGCGAAGCAAGCTGATTACCTCAGTAGGCGACTTCACAGCCCCTGACGGACTAGGTTGATCCACCTCCTCCTTAGGAGCCGGCTGGTCCATGGGTGACTCACGGGGTCTTTGTCAACAATAAGACTGACAGCCTTTTGATGGTCATACTCTAACAAAAACTGGTCCATGGACCAGTCAAATAACTCTTCCACTAGTGTATGCTTCCTCGTGAGGACGGACTACACGACAACCAATGTATGCTTCCCAATCTCCTTCGAGAGCGCCTCTTGGCTTGCCTCCATGGATGGATCCTTGGTGAAGAACACCACTAGTGCCTCTGCATCCAGCTCTGGCTGTGTAGCCTGCTCCAACTCCAGCACCCACTTGCTCCTCTTCTCCAGGAGTTGTTGGGCCTTGGAGAGGCTGGCTTTCAAACCCACCACAGCTTCCTCTGCCTTCTCGTGTCTCGCCCTCGCAGAGGCAAGTCTATTAATTGTGGTGCTCAGGTGGAGGCACTCTTCTTCAAGAGCCCTCTCGTACCTCTCCACGGACGGGGAGTGTTCAGTCCTGAGCACTTGCACTTCCTCCTTCAAGGAAAGGATATTGGTGTAGGTGGCCGAGAGGCATTTGGACAAGCCCACCAGAGCCGCAGCTTTAGTCTTGTGCACTTTGATGAGGCTTTCCTCTAGCCCCCTGACAACATGTAGGACCTTCTCAAACTAGGGCGGGCCTTCTTTAGCTCATCCTTCATCTGGGCCACTTGGCTGGTCGCCTGTTGCTGCGAGCTGATTTTGCGCACGACCTCCTCTGCAATCTCCTCCACCTTCTCCCAGGTGGCAACAACCTCCGCAACCTGGCGAATTGAATTCCTTTGCTCCACCTTGGCCATCACAACCCATTTGGCGGCCATGTCCCCTGCATCAACGTTGCCGCTCAATCTAGGGATGTCCAAAGGTGCATCATCGCGTGGGACAAAGGTGGTCCCAAGCATCTCAGCTTGCAACCAACAAGTGCGTCAAGTTAAAGAAGCTCTGGCCAGAGATAGAATAGATAGAAGAAAAGCTCAAGATGCTTACAATGCGCATGTAGTAGAAGAAGATATGATTAAAGTTCATGCCCCTCGACTAAAAGGTTGCCCAAAACAAGGCATCCTTTAGATGCCTTAGCACCTGCCGCTCCAGGGTGGGGGCACTGCCTGACACCTCCAGCTGAGTCGTCACCCCTCGGTCGGGTGCGGGGTCACCCCTACAAAGGCGCTAGTAGAACTCGACGGGGTCGGGAAGCTAGTAGTACCCCTCATAAGAGTCACCTCCAAAGGTGCCTCTGGTGGAGAATTGCTCAGGATTATGGCCTCTGGTAGCCCGGATAGCTCGACAGGAGATGGGGCACGCCCTTCGCCTCAACCCCACCCGGGCTCTACCGAGTGGATGTCGTCGGGTTCTCTTGCAGAAGCTCCTTATGATGACCCCTCCTTAGGTGCTTCAAGGGGACTTCCGGCTCCTCCGCAGTCTCCTAAATGGCCTCCTCCTCCTTCCGCTTCAGCCCTTTCTAGTAAGCGGGTTGACTCCCCTCACCCAACTCCATCAGCCTCCTCTTCCCCGACTCCACTGGACTCTCCTCCCTGTCCTACAACCCATGGCGAGCTGAGCCACTGCCTCGACACCTAGGCATGTTCGGCTAAGCGAACCACTCAAATGCTGCAACCAAAAAGCAAAAAATCAGATTATCAAGTAGTGGGCGGAAGCGATACACGATATGAAAGATATTTCCTACTCCCTACTTACATGGCACAGGAAACGAATCTGCCACCCATGACAAAGTCTCCCAGTCGTCCTCCCATCTGAGTTTCAACCAGGCAGTAGACCAAAATTAACTATTTTGTTTCCGTCAGCCCGTACAAACGAATCAAGCTCCTTGGATCGCGGCGGTTGGTCCCTCTTAGGCGGGCCTTGTGCTAACTCACTTCGATCATATTATAAAATTGTCGCGTCATAGTATAGTGATCAAATCGAATTAAGCATTTAAATTTATAACTTGTATAAAAAGAAATCCAAGGTTGTCTCTGGGAGCAATTATTCGCACAATTTATCACTCTCAAAAGGTAATATATGATGAGTGAATAAAGTTCTTCTTTATAAAGATAAAAGAATAGAGTAAAAGTGGTGGTTTAAACCACCAAGTTCACTAGGTTCAGCACAACTATTAATTATCAACGGTTAACTCAGCACTTTACCATCAGACGACAAAGAATAGGCACAGACGCCTTAAGTATTGAGGGCGAGGGTGTACAGGGTACTGTTCCATGATACAAAACCCCCCTCCCCCTCCTTCAGTATCTCTTTCAAACCCAGCTGGACTCGAGTAATCGGATCCTCAGCCCAGACCCGCAGACGTGTTCACGGGCGAGGGTGCGTGTGTTAGCATGTGAGTCTGTGCGTGCGGAGGGGACCTCATGATGAGAGCCTCATCATGAGCCATAACTAGCTCATTTTGACCTAATAAAGAAGACAAAAGCTCCTACATAACTTAGAAGAAGGCTTAACTAAAGGAACAAGTGCTCTGAGAAGAAAACATGAAATAAAGGTTAAAACTGCAATTTTACCATTGCAGTACATAAACGGGATTTCTCAGAAGCAAAACATAGGTCAAATAGTCCAAAGTGGGTTGAATTAATCAGAAATGGGTTTATGTGCAATCTAAGAATTAAATGACACTTGGTAACCCTAAAACAGACCCGCTTAAATTAACAAGGTTCCAGTCAGAATAAAAATCAAGCAAACCCTCTAAAAATCATAGAAAAACATCCTCTGGGGTTTAGAACACTTAATTTGGCCTTTGGAACCTAGTTTGACCTAGATTAGGGTCTTAGCTCTTCAATTAACCTAATTTGGGTTTTTACGCAAAATGTCCAGTCAAAAGAGGTCAAACCTAAAATCCAACTTCACCATTGGATTCTTTAGGGCCAAATTAGGTTTGTACCAAAATTTGGACCTAAGGGGAGGTCATCTTGACCTACTTTGCAAGTTAGTACACCCAAATCACAAAGAGGTCCCTATCTTTTGAATATCCTTGCAGAGAGCCCCCTAGGTTCCTCGCCTTCTTTGCAAACCGGTCCTGCCGCCATTGCTAGGGCAGAACCGAGCTCCGACGAAGTTTCGAGAGAGATGGCTCTCTAATTCCTCAGAGATTCTCTCCCAGAAATGGAAGGGAGATTCTCTGAGGAATTCCCTTCCTTCTAAAGCCAATCAAATTCGCTGGTGTGAACCCAATCTCTCGTGCGAACGCACGAGAGATGTGGGTATCTTTCTTCCTTCCAACTCCGGCGAACCGGCTGACCTAATTGCGCGTCTTTCACGCTCTGATAGGAGCGGCCAGCACCTATAAAACACCCCTCGGACCCGGCCACTCATCTTAAGCTTGATTTTGACGGAGATCCCCTCCAAATTTCTTCTCTCCCATCTCCGGCCAAACGACCCACAAGCTCCGGCGACCGCTTTCCCTCCTTCTCGTCACTCTGCTGCCATACCAGCAGCAGAGTCCTCTCCGCCTCTTCCTCCCGCGACGCGCTGTACCCTGCGCGCAAGCTCCTGACCTCATCTTCGTCGCCGCTTCCTCCCCCAGGGTCTTTCTTCCCCGACGACGGCAGTCACGAGCCGTCCTCTCCACTGCCTCCCTTCACTCCAGACAACCCCAGATACGTTCTCCATCCTCTCCTCTCTCTTTTCCCCCTGTTATCTCCCTTGATCGACCCTCGACAGACGCTAACCACCTCCATCGTCTTCGCCTCCGACCGCACTCCGGCGAGCCGCCCACACCACTCCAGCCCTCCACACGGCTCGCCAACCACCTCGGAAGCTCCGCCTCACCTCCAGGAACACACTCCACCCTCCCACTGCCACTCCAGCCCTCCACAACCACCCCCCGACCAACCCACCATCTCCGGCCACAGGTTGACCTAGGCACGCACGCCTAGGCCGACCTGCGGCCTGCTGCACTGCCCACCGCCTTCGCCGTGCCACGGCGAAGGTCTCTATCTATTCTGATTTGGCCGAGAGGCGCGTTTTGTGTACGACAGGATTCGAGCTGCTGCCGCCATGGACGACCTCTGATGAAGCTCCCGCGAAGCTCCAGGCACCCGGTCTTCCAGACTACAGGTGCTGCATACTAACGCAAGTGTCGCGAGGTGAACGAATCCAGCCGAGGAGCGCTAGCAGAGCCAGCAGCTGCGGGGCAATCGCACGACGAGGTTTCTGCAGGCGCGCGTGAAGGCGAGACCAGATAGTCCCACATCGTGGGATTGCAACCGGCAGGTACCGTATAAGTTGTTTTTACGCTTTATTCTTATCGCCTCAGTAAGCACAGGGGTGAGGTCCCTCACTGACCCCACCCGCCTCGTCCGCGGCCTGACCACGCGGACCTGGCGGATCCGACCCGACCTAGACCTACGCACTCCTCGCGCATCACACACCTGCAGGTGCGCCTGGTCCCGGGTACGATCCGACCCGATTGAGACTGTGGCTCTGGTAGAGCGGTTAGAGTGAATTGCTTGAGAGAGAGACACGCGCGGGTAGAGGGAGAAGGGTTAGGTTTTGTTCCCTGTGCAGGCAGGCTGATTGCAGGAGAAGGACTTGGCCGCTGCAGAAGAAGGAGAAGCAAGACAAAGAAGAAGAAGAAGGCAACGAAGAAAGGAGAAGCAAGACAGAAGAAGAAGAAAGAAAGAAGTCTTCGCAGGAGAAGAAGGAAAGCAGAAAGGTTAGAAGTCTTCGCAGGAGAAGAAGAAGAAGGACAAGGGAAGATTGCAAAGAGATCCGAAAGGCAAAGCAGAAGAAGAAAAAGAGAAAGAAAGATCACATTTAAGACGTCTGATACATAAATCAGACGTCTAATTCTATTTTTTTTTACATCTTTCTTAAAAACTCTTTGAATCAATTATATTTGCATTTAACAGTTGTATTCTTGGGTTTTACAAAGTACTGAGTTTGCTCCCTGTGTTCGACCTCGGATACTCTAGTTGTTCGAGTAATAAAATTATTTGTTTAAACGTTTTGTCGGTTCTACTGCAACGTAATACGCCTTTAAATCCGCACAGAAACGTTGACAACATTTTGGCGCCGTTGCCGGGGAGCAACGGGCACTTGTAAAGCTTTTGAGTACAACTTTTCTATTTAATATCTGACTTAACTTCTCTTTTGTTGTGTTCAATCAGGGAAAGCAAAACAAAAAGGAAAGAATAGCAACTGCACAACAGACTGGAGCAGGTAATCTCCATAAGCCCTCTCCCTTAACCCTCTCACAATCTAAAAAAAAAAAGGGGAGAAGTCAACTTAGGGCTACCTGTCTTATATTTAGTAACTCATCAAGTTGCCTGATTTTCATTTCAACATATTTTTGTCTGTCATCCAACTAAGGCAACTAGGGCTAAAACTTTCTTGATTGAGCCCTAGGTGCTAAATTCTAAGGCAACTAAATTGGACCCATTAGAGCCAAGTTAGGATTGCAAAGCTAGGGTTTTTAGAGACACATCTTCTCTAAAACAAAGAAACAAACTTTCCAAAAAGAAGTGTGCCTAAACCGTGTTTGAAAATATTTATACAAGAGGAACCCTAAGCAAATCAGGCTGATAATCCATTTGAATCATAAAAGGAAGGACCTAAAAGCTCTCAAAGGAACAAGAGGTGAAGTTGATCCCTCGAGTCAACCAACCTTAATATTAGGTCACTTTTTGCACTCAAAATACTTAAAAGTTCAAGTGGAACATTAAGCACCTTGATCTTAAAATAAAAAAAAGGTAGACTTAAGAGGTCAAGATCCCCATTCTGGTCTACCTGGAACCGCAGTGACAAGAGAGGTCGGGTGGGGGAAACCCTGTAACCCGTGGGGACGCTCTACCGTGTAGGGGTCTTTGCGGGACTCTCCCTCTCTGGCTGCCCAGGTATTTCTCAGGTGGACGATCTTCTGATCCAGGGGTCCATCTGCCCCGAACCTCTATAGTCACCCAACAATTCTTGGGTGTCTTGATTGGGTCCAGCACCTTCTAATCTCATCACATCTTCCGGTGCATGTTTGGTAGGAGGTCCTTAAGACCACCTTTAAGACCTCCTCTAGAAATTCATTCTCGCCGAGGCCAAGCCTCGACGCCCTTGTTTGTGCAGCAACCCCACCACATAAATCTTTCATCTGATTCAGACCCTGATTCTCCTTCTTCTCCCATCATGGCACAACCCATTGAAGAGGAGAATAACCTTGAACACCAACTTCAACGCTTGAACGATCTCTTTCAGAACTTTGTAAACCCACCACAGCGACCTATGATGCGAGATCACTATAATCCCGCTGCGGTGGCAATTGAACCCCGAGTACGAATCCCAATTGGAGGACCCGATTCTGATCTAAAGCCCAATATGATTCATGCCATACCAAAGTTCCATGGGCTTAACTCTGAGGATCCATTCCAACACATTAAACAACTCAAGCATCTGGCCCAAACTTTCGGGTCAGATGTACAAAACCGGGATATCCTACTCATGAAAATGTTTTCGTTCTCCCTCTTGGACAAGGCCGCGCACTGGTATCAGACTCAGACCCGCCCGATCAACACTTGGGAGGAATTACAGTCCGAATTTTTGAAAAAATTCTTCCCTGTTGGCCGGACGAATGCCTTGCGCCACCAGATCACTCATTTCACTCAACAACAGGGAGAACCTCTTCACGAAGCTTGGGATCGATTCCTAGATCTCATGCGAAAGTGTCCCCATCACGGAGTTCCTAAGTGGGAACAAGTCCAGTCTTTTTACCAGGGACTCCGTGAGGATATTCGTCTAATCGTCAATGCAACATGTGGAGGAAACATCATGGGCCAACACGAGGACACGGTGTGGGAGATTCTTGAAAACATGTGCGAGAACTCCATAAACAATGACTCCTTGGGCTTATTCGACAGGACGAATGCCCGCGCATCGACGAATCTAAGAGGGACACATGAGACGCAGGACCTGTCCACTTCTGTTGACCTGGAATTGATGGCCAGTCGGTTGGACAAGGTCTCTATCATAGAAAAGAAGGTGGACGAGCTAACTCGACATTTGCAGCAAGCCACCTCTGCACAAAACTCTTTTGCACGACCTCCTCTGGCAAGGGAAACAGTGCAAAACATCTATCACCAACCTGCCAAGGGGATGGGCCCCTATCCACCCCCGTCTACCTCCCAGACCGGAGTGACCTCCGATCCCGTCTACTCGAGTTGGGGGAACTCTGAACCCTCGTATTCTGACTTTCCTGAGGTTTCTCAGAACTGCGAGGACCTCAACGCCATCCAGAACGACCCATACTCCAATACCTACAACCCTGGATGGCGAAATCATCCTAACTTTCAGTGGGCGGGAAACTCTCAAAAACCACCATATCAACCCCGCCCACAAGCTCCTCGTCCATATCAGCCGCCTCAGCCTCGGCCCAATCCCACCTACCAATCTGGGCAAAATCAGGATCAACTGACTCTTATCCTTCAAACGCTGGCTGACATTCAAAAAACGAATGCGGCAATGCAAAAACAGCACAAGGACGAGATCACAGAGGTTCGCAACCAACTAGCCCAGATGGCAAATTCTCGCCAACCTGGCACCCTTCCTTCGCAACCTCTGCCCAACCCAAATAATGTGCCGACCCAGAGGCGCATTATGAATCCAAATCCAGGCCACGCACATTCGATTTATCAGGCCCCTGCTACTCCATCACCAGATAGGATGGAGGCTTCTACATCTTATGCAGAATTTCAGCAGCAGCCACCTCTCCTACCTAACCCAAACCAAAGTCAGGCTGGATTAAACTCTGTAACAACACGTAGTGGTAAAACAACACAAGACCCACATTATCTGAACCACTCCAAGCCTGATAATCGCCAAGACCCTAGGGTAGTCATCCAAGATACTACTGTCCCAGATCAAGAACCTGGACCTATCCTAGAGGAACCAGCTAGGATCCCATTTCCTGAGGCCTTGACCAAAGGAAAAAGGACAACCAAACCTGTGGCTCCTGAGGAGGATCTGGTCAAGCTCTTTGAACAGGTCCAGATAAACATCCCGTTGATGGATGCAATCCGCCACATACCGGCTTACGCAAGATTCTTGAAAGACATATGTACACCTAAACGTAAGCCGCGAACCAAGGATGGGAATCCGATTGTACTGTCAGAGCAAGCCAGCTCTGTCATCCTGAGCAAACTCCCACCCAAGGCTAAAGACCCAGGAACCCCCTTGATTTCTTGTAAAATTGGTGAAACCCAACTTGATAGAGCCCTACTAGACCTAGGTGCCTCCATAAATTTAATACCTACATCCCTCCTTGACCACCTTGAAGAATCTGAACTTAAACCCACTGAGGTGACATTGCAGTTAGCTGATCGATCCATCAAGTCACCCAAAGGTATACTCGAGGATGTCATTGTTAGGGTACGAGATTTTTATTTCCCAGTGGACTTCATAGTACTGGACATGGATGCACCTAAGAACCCAAGGGACACACCAATCATATTAGGGAGACCCTTTCTGGCCACTGCTAGGGCCAATATAAACTGCGAAGAGGGCCAGATAGAATTAAAATTTGGGAATCAAAATCTGAAGATCGACATTTTCAAAGCCCAACAAGGGATTAATTGCGGGGTTATAGAGGAAATTTGTGATGTCAAAGCCGTGGTTGATGAACTGCACATAGAGGACAACCTGATTATTCCTGATCAACCACTAGAAAATCAAAAACCGCTAACAGAGGAGTGCGAACACAATCTAGACACACCTATGACTCCTACCATTGCTCCCGATACAAACCCTGAACCACCCGCTGCTGCTGACAATCCTGTCATGGAACTCAAGCCCCTTCCTGAACATCTAAAATATGTCTTTTTGGATTCAAATCAAACGTTTCCTGTGATTATCAATTCTCGACTCACACTTGACCAGGAACTCCGTTTGATTTCTGTTCTCCAGCAACATCGTAGAGCCATTGGATGGACTCTAGATGATTTGACTGGTATAAGCCCTTCATACTGCACGCATCGAATCTATACAGAAGAAGGCTCACGACCTTCAAGAGAAATGCAAAGGCGACTAAACCCTAACCTACAGGAGGTCGTGAAAAAGGAGATCATTAAGTGGTTAGATGCAGGGATCATCTACCCGATCTCCGACAGTCGTTGGGTGAGTCCAACACAAGTGGTACCTAAGAAGGCAGGACTTACCATCATCACGACAGAAACCGGGGAAGTCATTCCTACCCGAATAGCTAATTCGTGGAGAGTCTGCATTGATTACAGAAGACTAAATTCCTCCACGAAGAAGGATCATTTCCCACTACCGTTTATTGATCAGATCCTCGAGAAACTAGCGGGAAATAGATTCTTCTGCTTTCTTGACGGGTACTCCGGTTACAATCAGGTGGCAATCCATCCAGAGGACCAAGAAAAGACCACATTCACCTGCCCCTTCGGGACGTACGCATTTCGAAGGATGCCGTTCGATCTCTGCAATGCACCTGCAACTTTTCAGCGGTGCATGCTTGCCATATTCTCAGATATGGTAGGTGACTATCTGGAAGTCTTCATGGATGACTTTTCAGTTTTTGGACAATCATTTGACGATTGCCTCCAACACTTGGTCCATATACTCAGGCGGTGCATCGAGGTGAATTTGGTTCTTTCCTGGGAAAAGAGCCATTTCATGGTGCCTGAGGGAATTGTCCTGGGACATTTAATCTCAGAGAAAGGCATCCAAGTGGATCGAGCTAAGGTTAACCTGATTTCCAAGCTCCCTATGCCTAGCTCGATTAAGGACATCCGATCTTTTTTGGGGCACGTCGGTTTCTACCGTCGATTCATCCCTGATTTCTCCAAAATCGCGCGCCCCCTGACCAATCTGCTTTCCAAGGATGTGCCTTTCGGAATTTCCAAGGAATGCACTCAAGCATTTGAGATCTTACGTGACCGAGTCACCCAAGCCCCAATCCTACAGTCCCCTGATTGGTCTCAACCCTTTGAGATCATGTGCGATGCATCTGACTTCGCTGTAGGAGCGGTTTTGGGGCAGAAAATTGACGGGAAACCTGTGGTCATTTACTACGCCAGCAAAACACTGGATGAGGCTCAGCGTAACTATACGGTTACTGAGAAAGAGCTGCTGGCCGTAGTATTTGCCCTGGAAAAATTCAGATCATACCTTCTAGGTTCCCGTGTTATCATATACTCGGATCACACAGCTGTGAGGCATCTCCTAGCCAAGAAGGACGCGAAACCTCGATTAATCCGCTGGATCTTGCTGTTGCAAGAATTTGACATCGAGATTCGCGACAAGGCGGGAAAGCACAATGTGGTAGCTGATCATTTATCCCGCCTTCCTTGATCTCGAATGTTCCTCGTGGGAACGATCTTGATTGCAGTCTTTTCCGAAGAGTAGAAGTAGCACGTGCTGCTCTCCTGGCCGGGAGAGTCCCTCATGGTGGTTCTATACTCAGTTAACCACCCCAAGGTCGCTGACAGACGTAACGGTGACTACGACATGCGCGATAAACGCACGGGTAGCTACCCCACACTGGCACACGGTCAGTCGTTTCCGTTAACAGGTGCACCCAAAACACAGCACGGAACCAGTATAGGGCAAAGCCCTCTCAGTAACAGGGGTTTAGCCCCTAAGAACCAACCAGGGGTTGATGAGAACCTCATCATGAACCCTAAGTAGCATAATCTAATCCAAATATGTGTGAAAAAGCTCCTACAAAACCCAAAGAGAGGCTTAACTCAGAGAATTCTGAGTTAAAGAATAAAACAAATCATCAGGGGTAAAACTGCAATTTCACCAATGCAGTATGCAAACAGGGTAATTAAGGATCCAACCGTAGGTCAAGCAAGCTTAATAAGAAGGGAAGTGGGATGATCTGATCTGAAAAGGGTTATAGCAACTTCTAGGAATTAAATGACATTCTGTAACCCTAAAACAAATCCACTTGAATTCATGAGGTTCGAGGTTGGATAAAAATCAACTAAACACTCTAAAATTCATATAAAAATATCCCCTAGGGTATAGAACCTTCAATTTGACCTTTGCAACCTATTTTGACCTAAAATGAGAACCATACCCAATTAATAACTTAATTTGGGTTTTGCGTAAATTGACCGGTCAAACATTGCCCAACCTCAAATCAAATTTCACCATTAAAATCCTTAGGTTCAAATTAGTCTGGTATAAAAATTTGGGCCTAAGAGAAGACCATCTTGACCGACTTTACATTGGTCCTCTAAATTTACTTTTTAACCCTTACCTTTTGAAACCCTTGCATTTGGGCCCCCAACTTCTCGTCGTTCTTTACAGAATGATCCTCCCTGCCATTTCTGCGCAGCGCCATACCTCCGGCAACCTTGCGCGGAGGATGGTGCCGCGCAGGGCAGGGCGGCCGTCCTTTAGAACAAACGGGGGGTTCCCTGCGACGTCCTCTGTCGCAGGGACCCCCTCCTGCCTTTTGCCATCAACCATGCCTCTCATGCGAACGCACGAAAGGCATGGGTATCCTTTCCGGCCACTCTCCGGTGAGGCTGGCACGTCGCCACCCCGGTCCCCTCTCCACGCCAAGGCCTTTATAAGGGCGGCAACGTTTGCCAACTCCTTCAAGCTTCCTCTGACGGAGAAATACCCCCCATTTCATCTCTTCCCCCTCCGGTCAGAGTGCCCGAGCTTCCAGCGATCTCCTCCTCCTCCTCCTCATCGCTCTGCTACCCTACCTGCAGCAGTGTTTACTTTGCCCTGTCATCCGCGCCAAGCCGTACCAGCTGGTGCCCTCAGACCGCCTCCTCGTCGCCGATACCCTCCTCCTGGGCATCTTTGTCCTCAGCTCCAGCAGGCATGAGCCGGACGCTGCTCTCTCCCCCTTCGTCAAGTAAATAGGTACAAAGTTTTCTCTCTCTCTCCCTTGTATTTTCCCCCTACTAATTTGCCATTTCAACCACTTGACCACCACTGTCCAACTCCATCTTCCCCATCTCCGGTCGCCTTCTCCGGCGAGGCCATCCCACTTCCACTGACCACCTCACCCCTCGCCGACTACCCCAGAAGCTCCCCCTCACTCCACTTAACCCTTTCCCCCACTCCATACATCGCCACTCACAGCCCAACCACCCCCCCGAACAAACCCATTTCCGCGCACACATTCTGACCTAGGTCCACCTCCACAGGCGCTCTTGCGCCTCGACGACCACCGCACTGCCTTCGTCGCACTCCGACGAAGCTTCCCACGTTTTCTGACGTGGCCGAGAGGCTGTCATTGTGCTTTCAGGTCAGAGCCCCCTCGCCGCCATTGTTAAGCTACTGCAGCTCCTTCGCTCGCAGCTCCAGGCGTTCTCCAGCCCAGGCACGCATCCCGGGCAGCACGGATTGCTTCTACGAATACGCCCAGGCTTGCAATTGGGTCGCGAGCCTCGCAGTTTCCCCAATTGGCAGCAGCTTCCTCGGCCGCGGGTGCGACATCTGGAGGTGGGACTTTAGTGCCACCTCGTAAGTGTGCGGCTGCGCGCCCACACTTATATTGAAAAAGTGTATCAAGCTGGTTGTCTTCGATACACAGGGGTCAGGTCCCTCTCACCCGCACGTAGCGCGCCACGCGCTCGCCTGCCCTCGCCCGCGCTCACGCCCCGCGGGTCTGGGCCGGATCCGACTACCCGACCAGGCACTCCTCGTACACCACCACACGTCGGTGGGCCTGGTCCCAAGCGCGCTACCCGAACCCGATTACCTGGCTCTGGGAGAGCATTCCTAAGAGAGATTCTGAGAAAGAGAGAGACGCGGGGAAGGGGTAGGGGTAGGTTTTGCACTGACCACTGTGTGCGCGTAGGAAAGAAAGAAGGAAAGAAGAAGAAGAAGCAAGCTAAGGAAGAAGAAGAGAGGAGGAGCGGCCGAAGCCTTAGCCGCACTGAGCAACTGAAGAAGAAGGAAGGAAAGCACTATAGCAAATGCGCAGATAAGCCATCTAAGCACTGCATCAGACGTTGGAAGGGCAACAGCCAAAAGAAGAAGAAAAGAGGAAGGAAGGTCAGCGGCCAGAGCAGAAAGAAGAGGAAAAGAAAAGAGCAGAAGCAGAGAAGAAGAAGAAAAGAGAAAGAAGGAGAAGGCATGAAGAAAAGAGAAAGAAGAAGAAAGACACAGCCGCAAGGAAGGAAAGAAGAAGAAGAAGAAAGAACAAGGCAGGCTGAGAAAGAAAAAGAAGAAGATCACCATAGCCGCAAGCAAAAGAAGAAAGAAGAAGGCAGGAAGAAAAGAAGAAAGAAGAAGAAGAAGAAGAAGAAGAAGAAAGAAGGCAGAAGCCTCTGCAGCCACAGAGAAAGAGAAGAAGAGAAACATCAGCTAAAAGAGAAGAAAAGAAAGAAGAGGAAGAGAGAAGAAGAAGCCAAGAGAACTTTTGATCCCTCTCTCTCTCTCTCTCTTATTTTTGTAACATAATTGAGAACTTTTAAACTTCTAGAATTATGGTTGCTCCCTGAGTTCGACCTCGAGAAAACTTGTATTCCGAGTAAAAAAAATTTGTAGTAATCTGGTAGCTGTTTTGTCATATGCTACAACGACTGTAAACCTAATAAACATAAAGACAAAACATGCTCTCACCTAGCGGTTACTAGGGGTCTTGCCCCTCCACAGTCCGCGCACCCTCGCCTTGCTACCCTGGTTTGCCCAATGGGCCTAACAAGTCGGTGTAGGACGGCTAGCTGAACCCCGGGTCCCATGGGGTGGCTAGCTCTCTCCCTACACTAGTAGCTCTCCCCAGTACTGTGTACGCGAGGGCTACGGAGTCGGTAAAAAGTGGCTAGTCCTAACCCAGGGTCCCAACCCTAAGGCGGCTAGCTCCGCTCTACACTAAACAGGGGGACAGTCACTCTCCTTGGTACTCCGTACGTAAGGGCCATCTCACTTCCCCATTCACTTTTCCAGCTCCATTCTATTTATTTCTAGGAGCTCTACTCCTAATTTCCCCGTAGGTTTTATGCTCATGTTTCTCAAGCCAAGCCGTACTAGGTTTCATCATTTCAGGTTTATCCGCATATATCACGTGTTTCCAACATTCAATCCTTCTTTTCCATCTTATATACAAGTAGCTTGTATTCAATTTCAAACAACAGGAATTACATGTGGCAATTACTAACAACAGTACTCTACATTTCACAGGCAGCTATTCTCCAATTACAGGTAATTATTATTATTCTATCTACTCATCCAAGACTGTAATTCTGGCGTTCAATACAATCGTTCCAGTGTTTCTAGTCCTAGGATTCATGCCATACCCTAGGAACTATCATTTATTCCAGACATGCATTTATATTTATAATTAACTAAGGGAAGCCACTCGACTCGCAAAACCGGGAGTAATGCGAGCGTGATCGGCAGGTCCACGTGCCTCCGCAACCCTTAAATCCACAACAGAATGAGGTCCTAACACAAGGATCAACCACAAGATATCACTCAGAACATAATAATACGCATTCCAACCAGTAGAGAAACTAGTACGAAGAAGAATGGAATCTTAAACGCTGAAATCGGACCTCAAACGGACCCTAAACGGGGCAAAAACGACGATTCTAACTCAAATCAGACGTCTGGAATACCTTCCAGACGTCTTAAAAGGGGTCCAGATCCATACCTCGCTCTGCGCTGCTCCTTAGACGTCCAGGGGTCCTGCTGAACCGTCTGGACCTAGTTCCAGAAGTCCGACTATCACTCCGGACGTCTAGAGATGCTCTCCGTCATTCGGTGACTCATCCAGACGTCTGAACCTGTGGGAGGGCGTGTCCCGCGCCTTCTCGAAGCGAATCTTGCACGCGTATGCAAAATCTCTCAACACGTCACGCAACGGAGCTTCGGCGGAATGGCCTGCATGGCCATTTTCGCAAAAGGAAGCAAAGGAGGAAATACGTACCTCTCAGTCGTCTGGAGCTCCCTCCAGACATCACCCGCGTCGTCTGGATGTAGGTCCAGATGTATGATTCTGGGAAAATCCTAGAATCAGAAGCTCCTTCGGCTTCTTCCTGCTGCGCGCGACCTCGCTACGCAGTCGCTCATCCACTACTCCAGCTGCAGCAGCACCAGGGGAAACCTCCCCAGCACAACGCTCCTTCGCGTGCACGCCGACCGGCCTCGAATTACTCCAACGAGGTCTCTTTCTCACGGCTCGCGCGCTCTCTTCTCTTCCCTCTCGCTGCATCTCTCCTCTCTACCACTGCACTTGGCAGCAGCTGCTACTCGCTCTCACTCTCGCTCTCGCGCTGGAGGAAGGAGGAGACGGATGGAGTGGGGTGGCGTGAGGGAGAGGACGGGGGTATTTGTAGGCGTGGGGGAAAAGCTTCTGCAGGTCTGCGAGGGAAGAAGGAAGAGAAGAGGGCGGCTAGGGCTCAGTCTGTGCGCGGCACGTGCGCAGACTTGTCATCGTACGCACGCAAAAATTAATTTTCGGACGTCTGGGAAGGTGTCCAGACGTCTGACCAAACATCTGGCCCAAGTCCCAGACGTCTTAAACGGCTTTGGTGGCACGGGTCTTAACATGCATCGACGACAGATCGGACGTCTAGAAATAGGTCTAGACATCTAGAAACACAAATCACTGCAGGAATGGATTCCCGATGCTTAAATAGCTATTAGGTCTGATAAGAAGCAATTAGGGTCAAATCTTACCTTAACGTCTATTTAGCAAACGTCTGGGATGAATTATGGACATCTGAAAGTAGATGTAAATCGGAATAAGGGTTAATCCTCTAAGATAAGCCAACGGTCCTCTAGTTGGACGTTAGGCAAGGTCCTTAGATGTCTTCTAAGACGTATAGACTAGGGGTTGGACATCTGAATCTAACATATAGAGAGTTGGTTTCCAGCCTAAGTGTTTTGGATGTCTATCAAACAATCAGACGTCTTAAAGTCTAAGATCTGACGTCTGATGTCTATTAAACCTCTGATTAGGCTGTTTGTTTCATACTTTTGTTTTCTAAGTTCTTCTACGAGATGTCTAAGTATCTTAGGGTTGTGTATGTAGTCCTAGGACTACTATAGAATACTTTGAGGCTCTTTAACAAATAATCTAAGCAATAAAAGAGCAAAGAATAAAAAGATACAAATACAAAAAATTAAGACAGACAAACATCAATTTATTTTTCATCTTCTTGTCTTCAAGCTCCTGCTCCACGCGAAACTTCTTCTCCTCCATCAAGCTCCTCCAATCCACCATGGACACAAGCTTGAGGTCCTTCATACTTGATTCCATTTGTATTTTCCTGAAACTCATAAACTCAAATGTAAATGTTAAATCACAAGTATTTTGTTAACAACAACATTAATGATCGTGGTGCCCTTGCACCAATAGTATCCATATCACAGAGAGGATAATCCCATCAATGCATGCTCGACATTTGAGGCATTCGCCTCATCATAATGGCAATTAATGCCGGTCTTATCACAGCCAAGACAAGACTCAATTCCCCTAGTGATTGGCCATCATTCGCAGAACGTGGCGCTTATGTTACACCATTATTTGGGTAGCTGTCTCTTAAGGCCGACAAGCCACCTCCTAAGGCCGGTAGGGACTAGGCGGTGATATGTCTACACTCCCTTCAAACGTCGCCTCTCAAGGCTGGTAGGGACTCAGGTGTCAATATGCCTTCGCTCCCTTCAAAAGCCATGTTGTTCGACCGGCATCGACTCAGGCGGACCCGCCTCACGTTCCCTCGATAACACCACATCCTAAGGCTGGCAAGCCACCTCTTAAGGCCAATGGAAAATCGGACACCTACGCTCACGTTCCCTCAATAAAGCCACGCTCACGTTCCCTCAATAAAGCCGCCTTTTAAGGTTGGCAAGCTGCCTCTTATGACTAGAGAGAAGTAGCGCCCTTACGCTCACACTCTCCCAACATAGACATCTCTTAAGGCCAACGATACGCCTTAAAACTTTGCACTTCATGACAAATGTTCGCCCCGCTTCCTATACAGCCGGGACAACATTTGGGGGCATACTATACTACGAAGCTTTGAGTGTTCTTACTACTTTCTCAGCAACATTCGCTCGCTAGAGAGTGGAGGTATATAATGAGGGGCAAAAAGCTTCATTAGACTTAAAACTTCTCACGCAGCCCACGAAAGGATCCGATTACCCGGACACGAAGCAAACGAGCAGATCTAGCCCAACTGACCCGCATATGCCCAAGTGGGCCCAAACCCAGGTAGACCTAACCACGTCAGAGGGTCCAATGCCACCAAAGTCAAGAAGGCGGTAACACCACCCATAATCCCTACTACGGCAGAAAGCATGGGGTTATGCCTACAACGGCAGTAAGCATGGGATTACCGCACAATTATAACCCTGATAGTGGATGTGCCAAGGAGTACGACATGATCATGGGAGAAGATCTCACTAGATTTCTCACTGTAGCAACATTCTGTAACCATAAATAGAGAAGGGATACCTCACAAGAGGCTCTTCACACAATCAGAGAGAAAAATTTCGAGAGATTGTAATAGTACTATTTCTAGTGGATTTTATGGGAGTCTTGCCCTCCTCCCAGATGTACATCCTTTGTGGTGGAATTAGGTCACCAATCTCGCACATCTTTCTTGTAATTGCTTTCCTGTGTGATTGTTGAGTCGGATCTTTCCTCTACCAAGGAGCTAGATCAATAGTTGATAAAATCTTGGTAGATCAATAAATCCACTCTTTGTTTTACCCATCACATGTATATAAGAAGGCACTAATCATCATCCACATATCACAAAAAAAGTGATTGGATGATTACAAGAATAGCGAGTACAATTATTATGATCAACTGTTGCGGGCATAGTAACATGATCGCTCATAAAATCATTAAATACACAGAAACAAGTGCTCACATAGGTTCACGAAAGGAAAAGATATCACTATTGCAAACACATAGACAGCAATGGGGGACCTATGACCATAATGCACAACAAACCGTGGAAGGAGATGGATTGTGAGATTTTGATGGTAGCTTATTTTTAAGAAAATTTCTCTTTCTACAACGGCCATGACATGCTCGAAGGCAACTTGTGCTCAACGTCTGGAACTCCGAATCATTGATGAAAGTAGGGAATGATGGCCTTTATCAACTTTATAATTTTAAGTAATGATAATATATTTACTCAAGAGCCAACCGATTAAAATACGAGGAAAAGGTGCAGAACGAACAGAATTTACGAAATCATAGGCAAGAAGCAAAAATAAAAGAGACAGTCTAAATCATTCTGCTTAACCTTTTGCAAGCATTGGTAATGACAATTGCCACTTCGCAAACCATCGTGGCCTTATCACGGAGACATCTTGTATTCCTCTCCTTCCACGAACTCGAGATGTAAACCCCAAGCCTTTATAAACATCATAATCGAATTACAGCTCGAGGCTGACAACAACAACCGTCATCCAAGTGCATTGATGTCAGCGAGAAGACGCAGAGATTAAAATCCAGAGCACACGTCACCATGAGATCCTGTTTGCGAAAGTAAAACCAAGAAATTAAAGGGGTGATATTTTCCGGAATTTCAAGGTGGACAAACCATCGGTAGAGACAAACCTTGATAAGATCCCAAGAACAATCTAAATGCTGTTTCCTTCTGGTTCAAACTGCAGAAATTGGCAGTAAAAAAGGGAAAACCCAATATTTTGTCACAATGATGAGTGTGGATAAACGAAGAACAAACCTGGTAAAAAGGAAGAAGACAAAGGCTTGCATCTAAAATGTACGTCCCCAATCAAACCTGCGAATCAAGAACTCCCACACGAACGAAGAACATTCAACATGGGGAGAATCACCGGTAGATCATAAGATTAGGTAGGATTATAATTACCTACCTAATACAATCACTTCTTCAGCTTGGATTTGTTAATTGTCATGGGCATTTGCATTATACAGTAGTAGATCTAAAGTTCAATAAATAATAATATTAATACATCAAATTTTTATTTTTAATCGATATATTTTTATTTTCAATCATGTATTCCTATGAAAAATTAAAATATATAAATTAAAAATTAAAATATAATGATATATTTTATGAAGCCAAAAATATAAAAGAAAAGGAAAACGAGCCTACCGTGTTTCCCCACTCCATTTAGGCAATACAAAAAATGAACATGACAAATGCTACGTTTTTGATGTTTTAGAAGTATTTTAATTAATAACCATTGATTATTATTCATAAATCTGTATCTTATAGGTTTTCATCATAGAGGGAAGAATTACTTTAGTTTAACAAATGATCCTTTTGTTTACACATCAAAAAAAGGCACGACACATTTTTTACTTTGGGTATCTTATATGAATGTATTTACGTCTCTCTGTAGATATTAATTATGGTAAACGTGAACAATATATTAGGTAAATGGATAATCGATTTGGGTTGCTTTAACCTTGGGGGATGAAATATACCTCACTTCTTAGGATGGATCCGACCATTCAAGGAATCTAGAAGATCTTATTACTTGGGGTTTAGAACCTAATCACCTGGTGAAGTACGATGGATTCGCTGGAAGCAATTATCAGGTTCGACTAAATGTCGATCTCAGCAAGAATATCTAGCTAACTGCTAGAGGCTAGGTCCACCTGCGTGGGACTAACTGTCAGAGCCAACACGATGAAGCTTCAGTTCACTCGACTTAGCAGGTCTCACATAAAGGTTGTCGACCGTTGCGATACTTTATGGTAGTAAAGGCAAAACGTATTTGGGCGACAACCAAGGTATCTAAGCTAATGACAATTTATGATAATAAATGCCGTAGTTTAGTGTTATTTATTGCCAAATTATGGGATCGTGGGAGCTCCCCACAACCTCCACCTCTTGTCTAATCTCCTCTATAAATAGTTGAGAGAGGCTAACATTCGAGGGGACGCAATCTGAGAGAAAAGAAGCAGAAAGGTTGTAATGCTAATTTTAGTGAAATTTCGAGAGCGTATCCCTCCAGACGTACACCTATTGGGTGGAACTGGGTTAACAATTCCTATGTTTTTTTGTGATTGTTCTTGAGTCGAGCCCTCTATTCTAAGAGGTTCGATCAATTGACGCTGTTTGTGGGAAATCGAGTTATTACACCCGATCTCAAAAAATTGAAATGAGAGCTTGGTAGTCAGAAGGGCGAAGTTCCCCCTGGTCCACCCAAAGCTTTGCTCGCGCCTTCATGGGAGTCGGACGAGCAATCGAGGGCACACCCCTTGGTGACTAGCGGAGGAGGGTCAATTCCCAAGATTGTTCGTCAGGTCACTTGGGTGACACGAGGCATACGCCCTAGGACATATGTAACTACATATCCCTTTACAGAGCAGGTGATGACCACCCCTCTAGCTGAGAAGTTCAAACAGCCAGTTTTGGCTCAGTATGATGGATCTTCTGATCTTAATAGCTTCGTTGGAAGCCATCGACAAATGATGTTGGTGCATGAATGTCAGGATGGAGTTCTTTAACGAGTATTCTCATCCTACCTTGCTGGCATGGCTCATGAATTTTTCAACGAAGTACCAGCCGACCAAATAACCTATTTCCAAGAGCTAGTTGACAAGTTCTGTCAATATTTCATTGGGCATCAAAGGTCAAAGACAACCCTAAGAGGCTCTCTGAAGTCCGGCAACAACGGCAAGAGTCTTTTCGATCTTACCTAGACTGATTTAAGACTCAATATTGTAAGTGCAAGAGGCCTCATGATGCCATGGCCATACAATACTTTAAGTCAGCTCTTCTGACCCAAAGATTTTGTTATGACATTAATGATTTCTCGCCCAGAGCAATGAAGTTCGCAGAGCAAGATGACTCCTTTCGTTCTCGTAGTCACCTGGTGGAGCAACAAAATGAGAAGAGATATTCTCTTGATGAGAAGAAAGGCACAGTGGATAGCACTCCTTCCCGTGGAAATAATCAGTTCAGTGTGCGAAAAGCTAATTTCCGAATAACAAAGGCCAACAGAATAATGATCGAGCTAATGGCCCCTACCAGCCTAAAAGGAATTTTTATGAGGAATAAACTCCTCTCATAAACAACTAGGTGGAGATATTGGCAGAAGTATAGTCTACTAGAAAGGACCTACTCCCCCCACCGACGCCTATGAAAATGAAGATGGACTCCAAGCCTTATTGTAAATTTTACCAGGCCCAGGGTCAGGCCATTGAAGATTGCCGAGATTTACGGGATGAAATAGAAACCCAGATCCAACTTGGAAATCTGGCTCATTTCGTTAGAAGAAATGAGATTCAAGATAAAGGCAAGCACCCGATGGAGGTCTTAGAGGAGTATCATAGAGAAAAGCTCCAGCAACTTAGAGTAGCGAATATGGTACTAGCACAAGGGTTTGAGTCAAAAGATCCCTCAGAAGAGTACCATTAGCAGGTTCTAGTGGTTATAGAGGTGAAATGCCTAGGAAGCTTCCAGCCATCACTAGTCCAAGCAGTTTATTCCACCCAGCTGGAAGGCACGAAATGGGTGGATGTTATTTTCGGAGTAAACACTGCTCGAATAATAAAACACACCCCTTTAGCTGATGGATGTGGTCGAGATTCTTGTCCCACCATGAAGTGGACATAGGGAACCTCTATCCATCACTCACCAGCAAAGCTTATCCTCCCTATTGGATCCAACTGAACACACAGACCCGTTGTTGGAAACTCTATTACTTGCAGGGCAACGGCAGCCAAGGCTGCTCATTGATTAAGGCAGTGTAGTTGATGTCCTTTTCCTTAAAACCTTAATTAATCTGGATTTTAAGGAAGAACATTTGTCCCCATCTGGCTACCCTGTGGTGGGTTTTGGCAACCACAAAGTCATGCCCAAGGGGGAAATAGACCTCCCCATATCAATGATGAGCAAGACTTGAACACGAGAAAGATGGAGTTAAAAACCTATCGTTGTAGTTGCGTAAAAATCTGTTAATCAAGTAATTTTACTGAAACTCAAAATGAGTCCCAGTTAAACATGGGGAAGCTACATTGATTACAAATCCGCGGTTATGTTTTTTTGTTTTTTTTTTTTAAGTGAAAGATTCACAATATTCTATTCTACTTGGAATATAGACATAGAGAGAGATTCTACTTACAATATAAATAGAGAGAGAGAGAGGACAATAACTTTTATAGCTATGAAAATGTTTTTACAAACTAGTTGCTACAAATCTAATGCTGGAAATTGAAATCTACACTAGAAAGCAGTAAAGAGATAAAGGGAGATAGGTTATCCTCCTCGACGATCGCTTGGAGGATGAAACCACGTTAACGAGCTTAGAGATGGCATGAGAAGGGCAGCGTCGTGATGGGATTCTTTTCCAGAGCAGGGGATGTGAGGACGGCTGGCAAGAGCTCCACAACGGGGGTGAGAAGTAGAAAATTTTGTTTTATAACTCTAGCGGAGCCACCTGTAGCTTGAGAGCACTAGAGCGAACTTGAGAACTTGTGTTCTTAGCTCTTAGGAGAGGTGAGAAGAAAAGGAAGGGGTGATGGGTGAAGTGGGTGTATGTGCCCTTTTATAGATGAAGTTCAAGGGCAAAAAGGTCCTTTTAAAAGTTTAATAATGAATGCAAGCCCTTTAGTGACACATGTACACGTCGCTTAGGCAAGCATTACTAGATAATGCATGAAACAAGGACCATCCATCTCTGATCCGAGCGCCTACACGTAGCCACGTCATCACCTTCTCATCTTCATGTGTTGAAGGGCATGGATTGATTTAGGTCATCCAATCTTCATCGGACGGCTCAGATAACCTGAGGATCACTTCAACTTCATCGATTAAGGCGTAACGTGGTCGCTTTCCAAGCCGTCTGATCTTCATCGGACGGTCTAGATCTCGCTAGGACAGGTCTTAACATATCGTGCCTCTTCGCATCTGATTTGGCGTCATCACGCGCGTGTTCATCCAGCTTCATCTAGCGTGCCACGTCGTCACCTCCAGCACCGCTTGATCGAGATCGAATGGCTAAATTTCAATTGCCAAGGAAAAGAAGCTCCAGCAGGTGTCGAGCCCGCGTCCTTATCTCTTGATAGGGCGTTCGCACAATGAGCCACGCCTGCGAATTGTCTCAAAGATGCTCCAAGGGTCCATCGCTCGTGACCGTTGGGTGAAAATCCAACGGTCCAGATTGGTTGTCGCCGTTGGTGCTAGAGCACCACGATAATTTATTTTGATGATAACAAAACACGTGTCTTTTAACATTTGCATTTGAGTTCTAGTTTTCAGGTCAAATCGCGAATAGAGACAAGTGTTTAGACGGAGTTCTAGCTTGCATCCATGGCGGATTAGAGGAACTGGACAAAGGCGGAGGTGCTTCGCGAGGAGCGAAAGCTTGAAGATGCAAGGACAAGAAGAATAGGATAGATTTCTGTTTATCTTTTTCTATGTACTTTTATCTTTATATCCTTGCTCTTTTTGTTTCTTAGAATATCCGTTAAAGAGCCTCAAAAGATCCTTAAAGTAGTCCTAGGAACACCTGCACCACCCTAGGATACTTAGGCTTTCTATAAAGAACTTAGAAAACCAAAAGAGGGATCAAACAGCCTTTTCAGACATCTAATCTGAATTTCAGACGTCTGATAAAACTTTTAAGACGTCTGACTGTTGACCTAGACATCCGATTATTTAGGCTGGACGTAGTTAGTTCTGTCTGATGAAATCAGACGTCCAGACCTTAGTCCAGATGTCTTAGGAGACGTCTGATGCCTTTTCCAGACGTATAATTAGTGGACCATTGGCTTCCTTTGCAAACGTTAAGGAAATGACTGTTAGCCTCGTATCAGACATCCGTAGAGGACCCCAGACGTCTGATACATGACCGTTTTACCTCGACTGACCCAAAATCTTCCTTCAGAGATTTTATAGCCATTAGACTCATTGGGAATCCATTTCTAGAGAACAAATAGGTTTCCAGACGTCCAGACCTTGTGCCAGACATCTTGTGTGTCGTCTAATGGACTTTCACTAGAACCCTATTTAGGTCTGATTCTAGTCAGGAAGGAAACACGCCTAAAATCAGACGTCTGACATAGTTCCCAAACGTCATAAACGGGTTTTCTAGATGTCTGATGCTAGGACCAGACAACTGATAACTCTGTCAGAATCATGATTAATTCTAACTATAACCTAATTCTCTTTGGCTTTGCACACAACGGCTATGGAAGCCTTCCAAGGCCTTCCAAAGCCTTCCTAGGGCCTCTATAAATAGAGGAGGACCCCTTGGCTTGGATAGATACCCCAAGATACAACCTTGCTAGAATATTTCCACTTACTTGTGTCAAAAAGAAGTAGAAGATCAAATAGAAGAAGCTCTAGCTATATAAGCACTATCTTCACCTAAGATCTTCATCCTATTGTGCACCCGCTCTCCCGCCGACGTTACGAGAGAGCTGTTGTGCCACCGCGTGGCTCACGCACCCGCGTCGTCACTTCGATGCAATTCCACCAAAGGGAAGTTTCCTAACTCCTATAGAAGCTACGATTAAATATTTGAGGCTTTATAGGATTGTTGAACTTTATATTGTCTTTGGTTGGGTATTCGCTTTGCGAATTCCCTGAAATTTCACTAGAGGGGGGTGAATAGTGAAATTATAAAATATTGTTATACAAAATATTCAATCACAAAAGGTGGCACCAGATTTTTAGGTGGAAACCCAAGATGGGTGAAAACTACCACCTAAGTCAATCCCTTGACTTAGGATTTTCGATCACAAGGTGATCTTTCCACTAACCACACTACTTAAACGAGGGTAGTGTACCTCAATTACAAATCCCACCTCCGATCCCTAAACGGAGGTTTCTCCCTTCAAAATGAAGAGACGAAGACCCGACAGGACGGATACCCAATGTACAAAAATAAGAAGTAAAACAACACCTATAGAGCACCCCAATACTTTAAATACTTTCTTATCTACTAAGCATGAAAAGAACTCCCTGAGGATTTGAAGAACGGAGTGAGCCGGGAGTATGGATTTGCCCTTTGATCAGAGTGTTGGCACAGCACAAGGGCAAGTGAAGCTTAGAGTAGTGAGCAAGTGATTTTTCTAAGGGAATTGTATCTCAAGAGGTGTGTCTTGCCTAAGAGGAGTTGTAGTCTATTTATAGGCAAGTTTGGAACCTTCAAGAACACTTAGGAGAGTTCTAGTCGTTGGAGACAAATCCCAAGACATTTGGACGGAATCCACCACAAATCAGGGTAATGATGAGTCTGAGAGCAATATCAGACGTCTAATTTTAAGATCAGATGTCTTATGGAACGTCTGATTATAATTCTGGTCGCCTAATACTGTAGGCCACCTTGAACTGACTCCATTGGATCAAAAGAAGGATGTCTGATATTTTCACATAAGACGTCTAATTAGGTTATTGGATGTCTAATAAAGGGTGAATTCGTTCTTGTTTTCATCTGATCCAAATAGGGTTCTAGATTTAAAAGATCAGACGTCGTCATGGACTTCTGAGACAATCACCAGACGTTTGGAAACCAAAAAAAGACTTCGCTACGTTTTCTGACAAAAGATTTTATGGCTGTAATGAGATATGCGTAGAAAATCATGGGCAACGGTCCAAAGGCAGATGTCTGGAAGTGTGTCCAGATGTCTGGAAATACATTTTTGCCCTATGCTTAGTCTAACGGTTAGTATGAGGACATCCAGGTAAAGTATCAGACGTCTGTATGAGGTTATCGACGTTTGATAAAGAAGTGCTTCGACTGATGTTTATGAGGAGACAAACTAAAGGCAAAACTATAGGAAATTAGACGTCTGAGACACTTGTCAGACGTCTTAAAGTGGAAAATCAGACGTCTGGACATTGTTATAGACATCTGATAAGAGTATAAGTGTTAGGTTTTTGTTTCTAATTTATCCTAAGTGTAGAAAGCCTAAGTTAGTTACTTATAGGTTATGTTTGGGGGCTCTTTACAACATTTGTAGACTCAAATAAAATGAAAATTACAACTTTTGAAAGTTTATATGAAAAAGCCTAGGACCTAATACTTATGCTACTTGTCTTCACGCTTTTAATCTCCCGTCTTGGAAAACTTTATGAAACCTGCAAATATGTTATTACAGAGAGAAACAATATGATATGCTTATTTTTTATTTCATTTTCTTCATTTTTTAAAATCATCAAAATATTATATATGAGTAATTGAATTAACATTCCCGTCTCCTTCATGAGACAAATTCCTTCTTGTGAAGAGAAGGGGTGTTGAGGTACACTACCCTTGGTCTAAGTAGTGTGGTTGTAATTGAGGTTCAGTCACCCTCGTTTAAGTGATTGGGTTTAGTGGATTTGATCGACTAGGTCAATCGGGAAATCCTAACTCGAGAGGGTTAGGTGGTGGTTTTCACCTGGTTTGGGTTTCCACCAAAAACTACTTGTGCCTATTGTGTGATTGTTCATTTCGTGAGATTGTCTATTTTAATTCCGTATCTTTTTTATTATGTCACGCACATCTCACCCCCTCCAAGTAGGAAATTACAATTGGTATCAGAGCAGGTTCTTGCAAGATCGGAGTAACACCCAGCAAGAAGATCATGAAGGGAAGTAGTTCCACAAGTAGGATTTCTGAGGGACAATCTACGACTCGACCACCGTTCTTTGACGGGAGCAATTACCCATACTGGAAGCTGCAGATGAAGACATGGCTTCAAGCCAATGACTTCACAATATGGGATCGTTGCGAGACCCCTTTGACATCCCAGAAAGACCCGCCACAGGATGCTCGCAGCAGCAGATCCAGGAACTCTCACTCAACGCAAAAACGATGAACGCGTTATACTGCGAGCTCAGCTCAGAGGAGTTTAATAGAATCTCGCAATGCGCCAATGCATACGAGATCTGGCACACACTCGAGGTAACTCACGAAGGTACCTTAAAGGTAAGGACTTCTAAAATAAATTTACTTTCTCAAGAATTTGAGCCTTTTTCTATGAAGTCTAATGAATCTCTAAGTGAGATGAACACTAGGTTCACTCTCATTGTAAATAACTTAAAAGCTTTAGGTAAGACCTTCATCAAGGGGGAGCTTCAAGGAAAACTACTTCGTTCCCATGGACCAGAATGGGAGCAAAAGGTCACCCCCATTTGAGGAGGCGAACGAGGTGGAGGAGCTCAACATGGAAGATCTCCTAGGCAATCTAGTGGCCTACGAGACAAAGTTAAAGCAAAAGAAGAAGGATACACCAAAGCCTAAACCAAAGAAGACCCTCGCATTCAGAGCCGCATCAGATAGAGAGGTAAGTTCCGATGACGAAGACTTTAAAATTTTACTTAAGAAATTTTCTAAGTTTTGTAGGGAGTCAAAGAAAGAAAAGAAGGAGAAGAAGGAAAGCCTGAGATGTTGTTATCACTATAACAAGAAAGGGCATCTACGACCAGAGTGCCCTCTTCTCAAAAAGGAGAAGAAGAAGGAAAAGGAGAAGTCTAAGAAGGTGTTCCAAGCAACTTGGGATGACACGAGCTCAGAGGAAGAAGAGGAGCAGAACCCCGAGGAAGAAATCGCTTGCATGGGCTTCATGGCCATATGAAGTGATATTGACAGCGACAACAGTGATAATGAGGTAAATCCCGATTTACAAGATGCTTTCGATGAACTATTTGATCTTAGTAAATCACTTAAGGTAGAAAATAAAACTATTAAAAAGAACCTTAGTTTCTTAAAAATGAAAATGAAAGGTTAGAAAAATAACTTAAAAATCTAGAAGCTAGTCCTAAAAATGATGACTTACTGTTAAAAAATCATAACCTTATCAATGAAAATAATAAGTTGATTGAGGAAAATACTAGTTTAAAAATAGAAATTTCTAGCTTAAAAACCAAAATGCAAGCTATTGAAGGTGAACTTGTATGTCTTAGGGAGAAATCAAGTAATTTGATAAATAAAGTAGACAACATATATAGCCCTAAGGTTGAGAAAGGATATCCATCAAGAAGACCCACTAACAGATCCAGATCCAAATTAACTTGGATACCGAGGAGAGATCTAGAATCTTGTTTTGTTAGTTTCAAGAGTGACTATAACACAAGAGATTTGACCTTCAAGCTCAAGAATGGTCAACTCGAGTTGGGAGGACCAAAGAGTAGACCAAGGAGAAGGACAAGAAGACCGACGAGATGGCGAACAAATGATGGACCTGCCGCACGTCGACCGCCAGACTGGAGACCGGCGCCGATGCTCAGGCCTCTAAACTACGGATGGGAGCCCCATCCAATATGGCATCCACCACCTCCATTTGTGCCATTCTATTGGCCATGGTAGGTGAGGTAACCCTTAACCCTATCTTTTTATCATTAGCATATAGATAGGGTGAGTTAAAATTATGAGCTATGTGTCAATCATTAAGGGGGAGATCTTGTTAGCTATATTTCCTTTAGTAAGGGGGAGGACATTACTCTTGTTAAAAGAAATTCAACCCAATTATAGAAGAGCATATTTTTTGGGGGAGATATAAGATATTTAAAATTGATAAAAACATTTTTGATAATGCCAAAAAGGGGGAGGATTTTATGTATAATTATTTTTTGTTTTGTCATCATCAAAAAGGAGGAGATTGTTGGTGCTAGAGTACCACGATCATGTATTTTGATGATAACAAAACACGTGTCTTTTAACATTTGCATTTGAGTTCTAGTTTTCAGGTCAAATCGCAAATAGAGACAAGTGTTTAGACGGAGTTCTAGCTTGCATCCATGGCGGATTAGAGGAGCTGGACAAACATGGAGGTGCTTCTAATAATAATAATAGTTGTTGATCTCATTGATTGATGAAAATATCATTAGTGTCATTGTAGTGGATTGTATGGAATACCAACCTTCATTAAGACCATTATTATTTACTTAATTAATTTTTACTGATTTTATTTCAAGTCGTTCACTGGGAGGCAGTTATTGATTTACATCACTCTCTAATTCCAAAAAGAAGTTTTACATCTAATAAAGAATGAATGAATGAATACTTGGATTGATTGCTTACAAAGAATTAATCAAGATATTTGCAAAAAACTAACTATAAACAAGCACCAAACATATCATTACTATACTCTAAACTAACTCTTTATAAGTTATATTACTAATACTTTCATAAAAGTACACTACCAACTAAGATTACATAGTATACTAATTTAACTTACTAAACTGACACCTACAATAACACATAAAATAGCTATAGTGACAGATGCAAGCGTCGCTAAACCCTAGAAGAAAATTATATACAAACTAAAAGAGAGAAACCAGGGTTTATAGCGACGGTTGTAGCGACATTTTATTCTGTTAGTAAAGGTACGAATTTATTTACATAAAAGTAATTGGCTATACTATGTATATATATATATATAGTAGTCCCTTGTATCTGTATTCACTCTCTAATTTCACTATACATATTTACATCTCTCTCTCTTTCCACACTACCCTTCCTCTTTTATTCTTGTTCAACTTCTTAGTCTTCTGCGACACACAAGTGATTAGCTATTATCATTAACATTCTTAATTCATCAAAAATGTGTTTAATTTGCAGGCACGCTTTTCGAGGGATACACAGCACCCAGAGGATGGGACCAGACATCTACTAAGCGCATCCTAATTATCATTAGGCCGCATAATTGTGTATTATCAGCTTAGATCAGAGGGCCTCTTCAGCCCACACACACACACACACACACCTGGGCCCCCGGCCCCCAAATGCTCGAATCAATTCTCAAGTATAAGCTCATATGTATAAGGCATGGTTGTTTCGGGAGCCCGACGCCCGTGACGACTGTGCCATAAGAGAACAAAAACAATATAAAGAGCAGCGCGTGCTCTTCAGCGCACAATGTGGCGCTATTTGAGTGCCGCATCTGCGCTGAAGATGTGTGCGACTGCTCGATAGAGGGGATTTTGGCCCTCAATTCGAGGGCCATAATTTATTTTAAAATAAAAATAAATTACAGGAAAATAAAGTATTTATCTAATACTATACAATTGTACACTTAATTTGAAATTTTATTTATATTTACTATATAAATAAATTAACTAAAGTATACGATTTTTACATACTGACTTTGATGTTTATTTCTTTAATTACTTATAAATTAGCTACTATATGGTCTAATTGACCTTATACAGAGTTAATATACATGTATAAGTATTTTGTAAACATTTTTATTGAATTTTACGGATTTAATTTCTATTCTATTTACATTTAAATAGCAAATTTGGACCGTTTTACTTATAAATTAGGTTTAAATAATACAATAAGATATAAACATCCTTCAATTAGCTTGAATTACTTAAAGTACATTAGTCTGAGTATACAGATTCAGTTAGCTTAATTCTAACTCTAAATTACTAATTTATCTACTTTAATCTAATAACTTAGCTATTAACTTAATAAATTAATTGTTTATTATGTATAAAGAATTAAATTAAGGTACAGGGTTTTAGTGGTTTATAATCTACATATACATATGTATATACAGTTTTATAGCTTAATACTGTTATTTACACTGTCTATTAATTTATTTAGTCTAATAGTACGAATAAGTTAGTTTAATTAATAAATAGTTATATAATTGATATATATATATAGTATAATCTAACTTAAATACCTAAAGTACAGTGTACTATATATATGTAAGTTATTTGTACAGTTTTTATACATATGTTACTTATTTACATATATTACTTAATATAAAGATTATATTTACAAGAGTATACTTTATATATAAAGTACTTTTCTAGGTATTTTTAGAGTTTTTCACTTTTTATGGTTTTTATACATATTATAGAGATAAGAGATGAGAAGGGAAGAAGTAGATGAGGAGAAAAAAAAAGTGTTTGTGATGTTTGTTAGCTATAACTTTTCTTATTAAGTTTCATGGTATACAAATCCATCGACTGGCAAATTTTACCAAGTCGAGGGTTTTGCCTACCATGTAACTTGGTATGTGGTTAAAGAACTTTCTGATCTTCGATCAGACAGTTTTATTTTAATTTTTTAGAATTCTTTTTTTATTTTTATTGAATTTCAAATCTCATCCATCCTAAGCCTTTCAAAAGGTTTCTAAAGGGTCCTAAAGGCTTAAGATAGATCTTAAAAGATCTAAAAAGGCATTGACTGCCTTATTTGCAGTCAGAGTGAAATCTGACAGGCATTCAACCCATTTTAGCATACTAATCATTTTCTTTTCATTTAGTTAATGTGTTTGGACAGTTAAGTAAAATGAAGTAGCTGACAAACAGTGGGAAAGAAAAACAACAAGCATTCACAGAATTGAAGTTCAATTTCTTATAAAGGAAAGCTTGTATACAAGAAATGCAATACAACTACATGTCAGCTATTTGATCAAAAATTCCTGCTGCACATTAAGACATCAGACAGCAGCAGCAGCAGCAAGAACAATAAACACCAACCCTGCAGCAAATCAGACTTCACTCCAGACGGCTTACTGCAACTGCAGTAAGTCCATCTGGAATGAAATCAGACTTATGGAAAAGAGAGGAATGTAGCTACAAGTGCAGCAACTTACTGTGGGTCTAGGATCAAACTTAGAAATTCAAACTCAGAAATTCCCTAAACCCTAACTGACAAGGGTTTCACTTATCAAAAAAAAAAACTCAATATTTCAATTCCAAAGCACAAATCTTTGTCAAGAAGATTCTCATTGAATCCAATCAGCAGAAACACTGATCTTACTCTTCCTAATGCCATTGACAGCATGTAGAGAGAGTTGAATCAGACAATTGAAATCCATAATACAAATCCCAGATTTTGGAACCATAAGGAGTATTGAGAACTCCTTAGGTTAAAAAATTATCAGTTCTCTCAACAAACCACAAACTCATGAATGCAAGATAGACTTCAAATCACCACAGTGATTTTCTTTAGTTCTATCGTGCATTCAATGCATTAAAGTCCTCAAGAAAACTTAGATCAGATTATGGCTCTTCTGAGATGAATTCTGACATCAAAATCATCCCAGATTCCTTGCCACACAATGAATAAAGATCAGAATTCCTCAGTTTGTCAGATTAAGACAGTCAAAACCCAATTAAGTAAAAATCCTTGAAATCTGAATCAAAGAAAAATCCAACAAATTGAACATTTTCAAGCTCAGATCAGGGGCTTTTGTGAACAAAAATGAGGCAAATGGGAAGCCCCTAATGTGATTTTTGACGCCAATTTCAGATCTAAGGTTAAAAACCATTCAGATATGAAATTGGGTCTGAATGAATGGGTGAACTTGCGAGAAACAAGTCGTGGAAATCAAAAGCGATTATGAAAACATGGAGAGGGAGAAAAGTTGTAATTATGGACTGTGTGAAACCATCCCCTCTGATTTGGGATGATCAGAGGAGGTGAGGGGGGAATTCGAATCTAAATCTACTGCTACAGTACAACTACACTATCATAATAGCGGAATTAAACACTACACATTACTTGAATTCTACTCTAAACCTACTTAACAACAGCTACTACTAATTTGCAGAAAGATAAATCTACTCTAATAGGAAGAATGAGGCCTATGGGTCCTTAGCCGGTGGCTAAGGAGGAAGAAGGGAGGAAGATGACTCCAGTGGAGAGAAGAGTCTGCTAGTGAGGCTCCAGGGTCGTCCTCAGGTGCTACGAGGTCCTTAGTGACGAGGAGGTCGAGAAGAAGGCGGCGATTTCACAGCCGGTGGCTGTGAAATCAGAGAATAGGTGGGGAGGAGAAAGTGGAGTGGACGAACGATCGCTAAGAGATATAGGAGGGAGCGATCCTTTGCATGCGCGACCACTAAGGTGCTTAAGTAGCAAACTCAGTGGCTCATATCACCGCACAGGTGAGAATATCCGATGGGGCAACCGGCAGCAGGGATGAGAGGAGAGGAGCGCACGGCGAGCCAACTCAAAATCTGACCGTCAGATGGGATCTGGGGAGAGGGGTGATCGTATGCGCCGATTCGCACGAAGCTTCTATTCAAATCCAACCGCAGATCTAAATCGCGAGAAGCAACAGACGGCCGAGATCTGCCGTGTTCTTCGTGCGCTACAATGCATGCAAAGAGCAGCAGGCTGATCTTGAAATGTTAGGAAAATTGCAGGGAAGACCCCCGCACGAACGGGTAGAAAAGTTGCGTGCAGGCCCTTAAGTGAAGAGAATTGCAACAGGATGGACCCTACAGCCTTTCAAAGGGGTCCCTGCAGTTTACAAGTAGGTCCAAAAAGGATTTTTAAAGAAAAGAATGTTATGCATGAAGGACCTAAGTGTAAACTACATATTACAAAGCCTAAATGATGTGCAAATGCCTTCAAATTTTTATATGTGCTTAATTGAACATCTAAGAAATTAATTGTACTTTTGATTTATCCTTTTAAACTTATTTCTGTGCTCAATTAACGCATGGATCACCTTTTGTCCTTTGCCTTCAAATTATCTTGTTTTGTGACCTAATTATGAAATTTTAACACAGAGTAAAGGTTTTAGGTCTTTTTCTTTGATTCCCACACTTAACCCTTTTTATCTGTTTAATTTGATGTTGTTTAACTTAGTGTCCAGCTTAACTTTAGCTTTTTAGCTATGATGAGTAGCCACTCATCACTTCACAAGGAGTGAAAGCTTGAAGATGGAAGGACAAGAAGAATAGGATAGATTTCTGTTTATCTTTTTCTATGTACTTTTGTCTTTATATCCTTGCTCTTTTTGTTCCTTAGAATATCTGTTAAAGAGCCTCAAAAGATCCTTAAAGTAGTCCTAGGAACACGTGCACTACCCTAGGATACTTAGGTCTTCTATAGAGAACTTAGAAAACCAAAATAGGGATGAGATAGCCTTTTCAGATGTCTAATCTGAATTTCAGATGCCTGATAAAAAAATTTTATGACGTCTGACTGTTCACTCAAACGTCCGATTGTCTAGGCTGGACTTAATTAGTTCTGTCTGATGAAATCAGACATCCAGACCTTAGTCCAGACATCTTAGGAGACGTCTGATGCCTTTGTCAGACGTCCAATTAGTGGACCGTTGGCTTCCTTTACAAACGTTGAGGAAATGACCATTAGCCTCATATCAGACGTCCGTAGAGGACCCCAAACGTCTGATACATGACCGTTTTACCTCAACTGACCCAAAATCTTCCTTTAGAGATTTTATAGCCGTTAGACTCGTTGGGAATCCATTTCCAGAGAACAAATAGGTTTCCAGACGTCCATACCTTGTGCTAGACGTCCTGTGTGTCGTCTGATGGACTTTCACTAGAACCCTGTTTAGGTCTAATTCTAGTCAGGAAGGAAACCCACCTAAAATCAAACGTCTGACATAGTTCCCAAACATCTTAAACGGGTTTTCTAGACGTTTGATGCCAGGACCGGACGTCTGATGACCCTGTCAGAATCATGATTAGTTTTGACTACGACCTAATTCTCTTTGGCTTTGCACACAACAACTATGGAAGCCTTCTAAAGCCTTCCTAGGGCCTCTATAAATAGAGGAGAACCCTTGGCTTGGATAGATACCCCAAGACACACCCTTGCTAGAATATTTCCACTTACTTGTGTCAAAAAAAAGTAGAAGATCAAATAGAAAAAGCTCTAGCTATACAAGCACTCTCTTCACCTAAGAGCTTCATCTTGCTATGCACCCGCTCTCCCGCCAACGTTACGAGAGCGCTGTTGTGTCGTCGCTCTCCCGCCACAGATGTTGGATTGGATCGATTTTTATACCGTTGGGCTGGGATCGTCAATCTGAACTCATCCATGTGGTTGGATTCTTCATCTGAGATTCGGATTTGCGCTACCTTACCCTGTTGCCTTTGATCTTCCTTAGACTGCATAAGATGCTGCAGAAGTTCGATCAAAGGAATTTCAGTGGTGTTAGACTTCGAACATCGTCCTAATATGATCCGTATGGTTGGATCTTCAATCTGAGGTTCCGAAATCAAATCGTCCTATCCCCTAGACACTGAAAGAGGTGAATTATCATAAAATTTACAACATTTAATCTAAATGAATGATAATGAATGCTATGCATTATTTATAATGCTGAATGCATTTATTAGCCAAAGAACATGCATAAATAAACATTGTATGAGAAATAGATGTGTCTACATCACATATAAATTTATGATGGAGACAAGCACCTCAATAGAATCGCCAAATTCATCGTTGCCAGATTGACGACTACTTTTAACGGTATTGTGGGTCATCTAACTACCTAAGCCTTCAGGGTGATTTCGTCGTCCTACTTCCAGTTTATCCTCTTCCAATCCCCAAAGGGAGTAGGGATAGTGCAAGGGAACCAATCAACGGGGCGAGAGCTTTTATGTATTGAGCTGGAGCACACTTTGGAAGCAAGGCCCCCAAGCTACAAAAATGGGGAAAGAAGAGGCAGTCTCTTCAGCTAGTGCAACAACATGAACTAATTCTCCCCCCGCCTGCCCAAGAAATGAAGCCTGTTTCTTCAACCATGGCCATACAACTTTACCCATACATAGCAGATAAGCTAGTCTAGTAGGAGTAGATTACCTCCTTCTGAGGCTCAAGAACTGCTTCTCCTTTTGCGAGCCAACGCTGATGTCTTTGCTTGATCCACCAAAGATTTGTCAGGGGTAGATCACCCATTGATAATGCATCACTTCATTATTCGGCTAGGAGAAAAGGCAGTCAAACAAGATCGCAGGCATAAATCTGTTGATCAATGGCAAGGGGTAGCTGCTGAAGTGGACAAGCTGCTGGACGCGGGTTTCATCGAGCATTCTCTCTATCCCGCACGACTGTCCAACATAGTCATGGTGAAGACATCAAACGACAAATGGAGGATGTGTGTAGGTTTCACCAATCTAAATGAAGCCTACCCAAAGATAAGTTCCCCCTTCCAAAGATTAATGCTCTTGTGGATTCTTGTAGTAAGCAGTCTCACATGTCCTTCCTGAATGCCTATAGTGGATACCATCAAATAAATTTAGGCCCTGCTAATAGGCCTCATACCTCTTTCATAACTGATAGAGGTTTATTTCAATATAGAGTCATGTCCTTTGGCTTAAAAAATGCAGGGCCTACTTATCAAGACCTTGTAACATGATCCTTGCCCACTTAATTGGAATATCTATTGAAGTGCATATCGATGATATGTTGGTGAAAGGTATTAAGTTTTTCTCAACACTTAGAAAATTTAGCCATGGTTTTCCAAATTCTGAGGGAAACTCGGCAACTCCTTAATCCCGAAAAATGCACTTTTGGTGTTTCTTTAGGAAATAGAAGCCAATCCTGACAAAATCCAGGTGGTCATGTCCTTGACCCTGCCTACCACATTAAAGGGCCTACAGTCATTAGTCGACAAGATTGCGGCTTTAGGTCAATTCTTGTATATCAGGTTCGTGATCGAAATATGAGCCTCTACGTTGAAAAGGAAAAAGCAAAGTTGTCAGAATTTCAAAAAGCCTTTGTTAGACGGGTTCCACGATCAAATAACCCCCTAGTAGATGTGCTAGGCCCCCTAGCCTCTGTTATCCCTATGGGTAAAGAAGATGATATTCTTCTACAAACAATGAAGGGGCCTACTGTCCTCGCACCTCAAGCAATGGTCATTCAGCAAGCCAACTCATGGATAACACCAATAATGCATTTCTTGAATATATGGGAGGTCCCCCAGATGAGCCACATCCCAAGGCGTTCTGCCTAAACATACTATGTTTAGGGCCAATTAAAGGCTGGATCTAGGGAAATCTAAAAAGAAAAGAGAGAGAAAACTCTCCAAATGAAAAAACTACTTCCATCCCTCTCTCTTACAAAAAATGCACTGGAAAACTGAACTTAAACATGCTACATTCTAAGCACGGGTGCTTTAACTGCTAGTTCAACGAACCTTTAGGTAGTTTTTGCGGGCCTTAGAAACCTTTGCGGTAGACTGAGATTGAAGTTAGTCAGGTCTGGATCTTGATTTATACTTGAGTACCTCTAGTCCTACTATTAGCATTCTGACCTAATTTCTAAAAGAGTAAAAAAGAATCAGGCAACTGAACTTCAATGCATGGTCTAGAACTCTAGTTCTTTTCATAAGATTTTGCTAAGGGACTAGCAAAAGTTAAGCATGGGGGTATGATGATAACGTCATCATCAACCATAACTAGCTTTAATTAGTCAGAATCAATTGACAACTGCTCCTACATAATAGCCAGAGAGTCATAATTCATTGCACATCCATTATGAGAAAAGTGCATTAAATCAGGGTTAAATCTGCAGTTTTAACAGAAGATCATAAATGTAGAGTAACCATGGGGTTTCCCATGGGTTAATCTAAGTTCAAATGTTCATTAATGACTAATAAGAGGGTCTGTATAAATAGAAACAGGTTTTCACGCATTTCGAGAATAAACAACACCCGAAACCCTAATTTTAGACTCGCTTAAATGACAGAGGTTCTAGTCAGGATAAATTCCATATAAACCCTCTAAATATCATATAAAAATATTCCATAAGGTTTGGTATCTTTGATTTGACCATCTAAACTTATTTTGACCTAAAACAGAGTATCAGATAGGAAGTTGCCCTAATTTGAGTTTTTACCTAAATTACCTAGTCAAACATGGTCGAAACCAAAATTCGACTTCACCATCGAATTTCCTGAGTCCAAATTAGGTTTGTACCAAAATTTGGGCCCAATCAGAGATCATCTTAACCTAGTTTGCATTTTAGTCCAATATGACTCTCTTTCTCTTTCAATCAGCCCCTCAACTTTTGAAATAATTACAAAGACCCCCTTACTTTGACATCACCTTCACCAAGAGGCCCCTGCCGCCATTGCCATGTGAACACACTTGTAGTCGAGTTTCAATCAAGGAGTTCTCCCTGATCTCATGCCCAATCTCTTCCAAAACTGGAAGGGGAACTCCTGAGAAGATTCCCTTCCATCTTAGCCACATCTTGGGCCACATCTTGGGCAAACGATTTGAAAATGTGGGTTTCCTATTTCACGAAATCTCTGAGTTTCCAAGCTTGGAATGCCCCCGTGAGGCCAATAAATGATCCCTTGATGCAAACCTCACCTCCTTAGCTTAGCTTTGGCCACATTTCTTCATCAAACACCCTCTCCCTTTGGCCTCCTCCACCAGCTCCAGCGAGCCCTATGATCTACCATCTTCGCCAGCCGCCACAGACTATAATTGGTCGATTCTTCTTCCTCACCTTCTTCCGCATCGTGCGATACCAACAGGCGCCCTATTCCTCCATCTTCCTCGTCGTTGTCTCCCACCGGAGGTATTCCCTTCTCCGACGCTGATCATACCATAACCGGCGCCATCCTACCCCTTTTGTCCGTTAGCTTAGGTTAGTTGGGTTTCCCTTTCCCTCCACTTCCTTTTCCTCCCTTCAAACCCTCAATTCAACCCACGCCGCCATTGTTCACCCTCCATCTTCTCCACATACGACCACCCTCCGGTGAGGCCTCTACACCTCCACAATCCACCAAATGCCTCGCCAACACGTTCATAAGGTTCTCCACACCATCGCGAACCAAAGCCCTCTCCTAATTCCCTCTTCCATCCACTCAAATGCTCCCCTTACCAGCCCACTGTCACACGAGCTCCCCCGACTTCTCCTGACCACCACATGCCCTCTCTTATCCCTATGGGTAAAGAGGATGATATCCTTCTATAAACAATGAAGGGGTCCACTGTCCTCACACCTCAAGCATTGGTCATTCAAAAAGCCAACTCATGGATAACACCAATAATGCATTTCTTGAATATATGGGAGGTCCCCCAGATAAGCCACATCCCAGGGCGATCCGCCTAAACAGATTGTGTTTAGAGCTAATTCAAGGCTGGATTTAAGGAAATCTAAAAAGAAAAGAGAGAGAAAACTCTCCAAATGAAAAAAACTACTTCAATCCCTCTCTCTTACAAAAAATGCACTTTTGCGTAAGTGGGAGAGCATTACCATAGACTTAGTGGTGGGCCTGCTCGTTACCCAGCGAGGACACGACGCAATCTGGGTGATCGTAGACAGATTGACAAAAATAACACGTTTCTTGCTGATCCGAGTCACTTTGGGACCAACACAGTTGGCAGAGAGGTATATCCGTGACGTGGTATATCTGCACGGAGTTCCGCGGGAGATTGTATCCGATCGGGATACCCGCTTTACATCCCAGTTTTGGGCTGAGTTTCAACAGGCCTTGGGGATAAGGTTGAGGTTCAGTACAGCATACCACCCCCAGACGGACGGACAGTCAGAGCGCACAATACAGACACTTGAGGACCTTTTGCGTGCTTGTGTACTAGACTGGAGGGGCTCTTGGGACGAGCACTTGCCCCTAGAGGAGTTTGCATATAATAACAGCTATCACTCGAGCATCGGCATGGCACCCTACGAGGCTTTGTATGGACGGAGGTGTACTGCACCCTTGAGTTGGGTTGAGGTGGGGACCAAGTGGAAGGTTGGCCCCAAGCTAATCCGACAAAGTCAGGAGGTGATCGAGCAGATTCACAGGCGACTCCGCACTGTCAGGAGCAAATAGAAGAGCTATGCAGATCGAAAACGCAGAGAGGTGCAGTTTGAGGTTGGGGATCACGTCTTCCTCCACGTTTCGCCCATGAAGAGCCTGCAGCAGTTTGGGGTGAGAGGGAAGCTCGTGCCGAGCTTTGTGGGACCCTTTGAGGTCTTGGAGCGGGTTGGACCCGTTGCTTACAGGCTTGCCCTTCCTCCCCAACTTTCTGGTGTGCACGACGTGTTCCACGTGTCCAACCTCAGGAAGTACGTCGCCAATCCCAGTCACGTTCTGAGCCACGAGAGCGTCGAGGTGGGTGACGACCTGACCTACCCCGAGCGACCAGTGCAGATACTCGATAGAGCCATCCGAAGTCTGAGACGGAAGTAGGTACCCCTGGTGAAGGTCTTGTGGAGGAGCCAACGATACGAGGAGGCTACCTGGGAGCCTGAGGCGGCGATGCAAGAGTGGTACCCGGAGCACTTTGAGGGTACGTCTTTTCGGACCGGCTTCGATCCTCTTTGAGTTTGTTATGCGTATGTTGTTCTTTTTCCGTACCCTAGCTAGCGTAAGTTTCGGGAACGAAACTTCCTTTTAGTTTGTTATGTTGTTAAGACCCGTGCTATTAAAGCCCTCTAAGATGTCTAGAAGTTGAGTCAGACGTCTGGACATCTTCCCAGACGTCTGAAAATCAATTTTTGTGTGCGTACGTCCACAAGTCTACGCGCGTGCCGCACGCAGATTGTGCGCAGCTGCCTTCTTCTCTCCCCTCTCACCGACAGAACCCTACTCTGCGCCTACTTAAACCCTTCTCCTCTCCCTCGTTCACCACCCCACTTCCAGCCACCTTCTCCTTCCTCCAGTGAGAGCGAGAGCGGCGAGTGCAGCGAGCGAAGCGGCGAAGAGGAGCAGCGTGAGAAGGAGAGGAGAGGAGAGCATGCGAGCTCGCGAGAGAGCTCTCTGTAGAAGCTCACGGCTAGTCGGGCGTGCGCAAGGCGGAGAGGTACGCCGGGGAGGTTCTCCCCGACGCTGCTGCAGCCAGAGCAGCGGGTGAGCAAGCGCGGCACGGCCGCATGCAACACGAAGAAGACGAAGGTAGCTCTGGTCCAGGGATTTTCCCAAAATCAAACATCTGGAGGAGGCTCCAGACGACTGAGAGGTAAATCCTGCACCCTATGCCTCCCTTTGCGGATACGGCCATGCAGGCCGTTCCGCCGAGGCTCTGATAAGTGCCGTATTGAGGAGATTTGCGTTGGGCGTGTAGGATTCACTTCGGGAAGGCGCGAGACACGCCCTCCCACGTGATTCAGACGTCTAGGCAAGGCACCAGATGGTGGGGAGCATCTCCAGATGTCCGGATAGGTAGTCGGACGTCTGGAACTAGGTCCAGATGATTCAGTAGGATCCCTGGACATCTGAGGAGCAACGCAGAGTGAGGTATGGTTCTGGACTTCTTTTAAGACGTCTGGAAGGTATTCCAGACGTCTGATACGAGTCAGGATTGTCGTTTTTGACCCGTTTAAGGTCCGTCTGAGGTCCGATTTCCGCAATTAAGATTCTGTTCTTCTTCGTATAAGTTCCTCTACATGTTGGTATGCTTTTATCATGTTCTGAGTGATTTCTTGTGGTTGATCCTTATGTTAGAACCTCATTCCGTTGCGGATTTGGGGGTTGCGGAGGCACGTGGACCTGCCGATTAAGCCCCCATTACTCCTGGTTTCACAGGTAGAGTGGCTTCCCCTAGTTTAAATACAAACATGAATGCATATCTGGAATGAATGTTAGATCCTAGGGTATGGTATGAATCCTAGGACTAGAAACACTGGACTGAATGTTAGATCCTAGGGTATGACATGAATCCTAGAGCTAGAAACACTGGAATAATTATATGGAATGCATGAATTCCAATCTTGGATGAGTAAATAGAATAATAACAATTGCCTGTAATTGGATAACAGCTGTTTGTGAAATGTAAAGTACTGTTGTTAGCAACGGTTGCATGTAATTCCTGTTGTTTGCAATTAAATACGAGTTGCCTGTATACGAATTGGAAATGAAGGATTGAATGTTGGAAACACGAGCTACCTGCGAATAAACCTGAAAGGATGAAACCTAGTATAGCTTGGCTTGGGAAACATGAGCATGAACCCTACGAGGAATTAGGAGATGAGCTCCTGGAAATAAATGCAATGGATCTAGGAATGTGTTGGGAAGTGTGCTATCCCTTGGGTACGTGGTACCAAGGGGAGCACATGTTACCTCTTAGTGTAGAGGGGAGCTTGACACCTTCGGGTCGAGACCCGGGGTGGGTTTGGCCACTTTGCACCGACTTTTTGGCCCTCACGTACATAGTACCGGGGAGAGCTGCTAATGTAGGGAGAAAGCTAGCCACCCCACGGGACCCGGGGTTCAGCTAGCTGTCCTACATCGACTTGTTAGGCCCACTGGGCAAATCAGGGTAGTCAGGCGAGGGTGCCCGGACTGTGGAGGGGCGAGACCCCTGTTTGGTTCTTAGGGTCTAGACCCCTGTTACTGAGAAGGCTATGCCCTTTACTAGTTCCGTGCTTTGCTTTAGGCGCACCCGTTAATGGAAACGACTGACTGCGTGCCAATGCGGGGTAGCTACTCGTGCGTTTATTGCACGTGCCGTAGTCACTGTTACGTCTGTCAGTGACCTTGGAGTGGTTGACTGAGGGTAAGACCACCACAGGGGACTCTCCCGGCCAGGAGAGCACCACGTGCACTTCTACTCTTTGGAAAAGACTGCAATCAAGATCATTCCCATGAGGAACATTCGAGATCAAGAAAAAGACCTGATAAATAAACCAAGTGATAAAAGAAAGAATAATTAGTTAAATAAAGGAAGAAATTGAAAACAACAGCTACCTGTCCACCTTTACTATTTTTAGTTAGCTGGTTGCCACTCTACTCAGCGTTCGCTGATTTCGTGTACTCATAACCTTTTTCAGGTCCAGGTGTTGAGTGATGAGAGCCTCATCATGAGACATAACTAGCTCATTTTGACATAATAAAGAGAATAAAAGCTCCTACATAACCTAGTAGAAGGCCTAAATGAAGGAATAAGTGCTCTGAGAAGAAAACATGAAATAAAGGTTAAAACTGTAATTTTACCATTGCAGTACATAAACGGGATTTATCAGAGGAGAAACATAGGTCAAAAGGTCTAAAAGAGATAAAAAGTGGGTTGAGTCAATCAGAAATGGGTTTATGTGCAATTCAGGAATTAAATGACATTTGATAACCCTAAAACAGACCCGCCTAAATTAACAAGGTTCCGGTTAGAATAAAAATCAATTAAATCCTCCAAAAATCATGTAAAAATATCCTTTATGGTTTATAACACTTAATTTGGCCTTTGGAACCCAGTTTGACCTAGATTAGGGTCCTAGCTCATCAATTGACCTAATTTGGGTTTTTACGTAAAATATCCAGTCAAACGTAGTCAAACCTAAAATCCAACTTCACCATTGGATTCCTTAGGTCAAAATTAGGTTTTCACCAAAATTTGGACCTAAGGGGAGGTCATCTTGACCTACTTTGCAATTCAGTACACCCAAATCACAATTTGGTCCCTATCTTTTGAAAATCATCGCAGAGAGCCCCTTAACTTCCTCGCCACCTTTGCAATCAGGTCCTTCTACCATTATTGGGGCAGAATCCTTCTCTGGCGAGGATTAGAGAGGGAATACTCTCTGATTCCTCAGAGATCCCCTCCTAGAAATGGAAGGGAGATTCTCTGAGGAATTCCCTTCCATCTGAGGCCAGTCGTGATCCCTGATGTGGACCCAATCTCGCGTACGAACGCACAAGGGATTTGGGCATCCACCCACTTTCCTTCTCCGGCGAGCCATCGGAGACGATGGCGTGCCCTCCACGCTCTGAAAGCACGGCCCAGTGCCTATAAAAGAATCCCTAAACCCGGCCGCTCATTTTTAGCTTGATTTAGCCGAGCTTCCACCTCCAATTCGTCTCTTCCTTCCCGGCCAAAGTACCCAGCGAGCTCTGGCGAGCCCCCCTCCCCTCCCTCTTCGCTCTGCCACAAAACCAGTGGCAGAGTCATCTCCCTGATTCTCCTCCGCGTCGCGCAACACCCGCGCACGCCGCCTCAGCCCCGTCGTCTTCCTCCACTGGGCAGCTTCTTCTCCGACGACAGCAGGTACAGCTGTCCGCCTCTCCGTCCCCCTTCATCCCTGTAGTTAGGCTTAATACATTCTCCATCTTCCCCTCTCTCTTTTCCCCCTTTTATTTCATTTAATTGCCCCTCGACCGTCGCTGACCACCTCCATCTTCCTCGCCTCCGACCGACCTCCGGCGAGCCGCCCCCACCATTCCACCCCTCCACACGGCTCGCCAACTGTCTCATAAGCTCCACCTCACCACAAGGAACAACCTCCGCCCATCCACCATCCCTCTACGCCTCCACCACAATCCCCCGAACACACCCACACCCCCAGCCACAGGTTGACCTAGGCACGCACGCCTAGGCCATCCCACGGCCTGCCGCATGGCTCACCACCTTCGCCGTGCCACAACGAAGGTGCCCAACTGGTTTGATTAGGCCAATAGGCCGTATTTGTGTTTGACAGGATTCCAGCCCCTGCCGCCATTAACGGTTGGAGCAGCTCCAGGCTTCAGCAGCTTCAAGCGTCAGGACCTCCAGGCTTCAGGTGCAGTGGACTCGGGCGAGCAGTGCGAAGTGATCTGGCCCAGCAAGGAGCGCAGCGACGTCCGCAGCCTTGACAATCGAAGAAGAATCCTCTGCGGGCGCGCGCGAGAGCGGGGCAGGACTAATAGTCCCACATCGTCGAAATGCGAAGCGCAGGTGCGGTATAAATTATTTTTTTGTTATACGTTCTTCGCCTCCGAACGCATAGGGGTGAGGTCCCTCACCTGACCCACGCTCGCCACTTCCGCGATTTCACTTCGCAAATCTAGCGGGATCCGACCCGACCCACTCTGAGCACACCTCGCGCATCACCCTCACGCCGGCGTGCTTGGTCCCAGGTGCGAAATCCGACCCGATTACCCGTGGCTCTGGAAGAGCGTCCTTGAGTGAACTTCAGAAAGAGAGCGACATGCGGGTAGAGGGGCAGGGTAGGTTTTGCTTCCACCTCTCTGTGTAGGCAGGCTGGTTGAAGAAGAGAGACTTAGCCGCAAACAGAAGAAGCAGAAGAAGAAGCTGAGCGAAGAAGAGAAGAGAAGGAAGAAGGAGAGACTGCAGAGAGAAAGGACTGCAAGAAAAGGAGCAAAGGCAGGAAGAAGATCAAGGTAGGAAGAAGACCTGTAGATCTGAAGGAAGAAGTAGAGACTGCTGAGAAGAAGACAGAAGAGAAAAGAAGCCTTCGCAGAAAGAGAAGAGAAAGAAGAAGAAGACAGAAGAGAGAAGAAGCAAAGGCAAGGAAGAAGAAGAAGTCTTCGCAGAAGAGAGAAAGAAGAAGAAAGGAAGAGAGACTGCAGAGAAAGAAGAAGAAAGCAAAAGAAAAAGGGAAAACACTTTTAAGACGTCTGATCACAAGATCAGACGTCCAATTTCGCTCTTTTGTCAATTATTTTTTTAAACCGCATACATTCATATTTGATTTCAAGTTTTGAGTAAATTAGAGTGTCCAATTACTTTTGAGATTAGTAGTAAATTCCGATTGCTCCCAATGTTCGACCTCGGATGCTCTGATTTTCGAGTAATAAAAATCTTTATTTGTTTTAAACGCTTTTTCAGCTATACTACAACGTGACATTCTTTAAAACCCGATCGAGAGCATTCGAACATTGAGCAATCAGAGCCTATGGCTACAGAGGGTGTTGGGCCCAGTAGAGCCCAGTAGTTGTACCTTTTGTTGTACCCCGTTTCCGTTGTAGTGAGTATTTTTGTTACACTTCAGTACTCTTTTATTGTAAACTTTATATTCCTATACCTTTTTGAATTCTCTACTGTGATGGTGGTGTGTACTGTAGTAGTTTACTTCTTTGCTATTGTACTTTTGTTACAGTTAGTTGCTTTCATTGTGAATGTGGTTTATTTTTACTGCTTTTTGGTTACTTCCTCGTTGGACGACTGGGTCTTGGGATCAGTCGAATCGGTTCGGTCTCGTATCCTGTAGGGATTCGGGAACCGAGTCGTAACATCTGCCATGTCCACGTGAGCAAATCCCCTTAAAAAATTAAGGGGATTGCTACACCAACGACTCCACCAAACACCTCCGCCTTCTCTTCCATTTTCTGACTTCTCCAACCCCCTACGACCACCTTCATAGCTCGCCACTACCACCACCACCCTCGCCGCATCCACGTGATCCTCCTGAGGTATTCTAATGTAGGCGTGAGTCCGTACCTTACGTTTCAAGTCTCCACCGTGCTCCGCTGATGCCGCCACCTTGTCCAACCACGAACGCAATCCTCCAACCACATTCACCTTCGAGTCCATCCCTAGACGGTGCAAAACCATCCCAGGAAGGCCTCCAAATCCTCAATTGAGGATCCCAGTTGCAGCAACTACTCCAATTGGCGAAGCATCAGAAGCTGCAGACATACGAAGAGGCCGGGTGCCTTATTCCCACATCGTGGGATTCCAAAGCAACAACAACACATAAGTTGGATTTTTTCTCAGGCTCTATCGTCCAAGTCACTGAGGGGTCGGGTCCCTCACACCCCTTCACCTCCGATTACCCAACCTATACGACTCCTCGGTCACCACCCACGCCGGTGACCCTGGACACTGTTTGAAACCCGTTTACCTGAATATAGATCGGGTTATGCTGGGTTTGTGAGAGAGTAGGGGAGGGTTTTGCTCTCTGAAGTATACCCCTATGTGATACTTAGCCACTGAGGGGTTTAGGTCCCCTGTGCTGTGAAGAAGTTCTGCAGAAGAGAAGAAGGAAAAGGCTCGAAAAGAGAGAAGGGAAGAAAAGAGAAGGCTTGTGAAGGAAGTTGAAGAAAGAAAGAAGAGAAGCAGAAGAAGAGAGAAACAAATAGGAAGGCTTTGAAAGCCTTGTGCCTGTGCTTACTGATGACACACTTAAGTCGTCTAATTGATATACTGTGCTTACTGATGACACACTTAAGTTGTCTAATTGATATATCTGTCGTCTAATTGAGTATTATTTGAGATGCTGTTGCATTATTTAAATACTATGGTTAAGGTTAAATTGATTAGGAGATGCATGCTTAATTAGAGGATTTCATTAGTGATTCAAATCACCACTTTTTAGATTCTCCATTCTTTTTGTTTCTAAACACATTGGATTTCATTGAATAACTAATGTGACATGCTATTATTCATTGAATATCTATTTGAATGCTCAGTTACTTGTGCTCATTGATTTTGAATGCAATTAATGTTGTAAATTCCACAATTACTCCCTGTGTTTGACCTCGGACTCTGTTAAGACCCGTGCCATCAAAGTTCTTTAAGACGTCTGGGACTTGGGCCAGACGTCTGGAAATCAATTTTTGCGAGCGTACGACAGCGACTCTACGCGCGTGCCGCACGCAGACTGAGCCCCAGCCGCCTTCTTCTCTTTCTTCTTCCCTCGCCAACTTGCAGAGCTCCCCCCCCCCCCCCCCGGCACCTACTTATACCCTCTCCTCTCCCTCATGCCACCCCACACCATCCGTCCTCTCCTTCCTCCAGCGCGAGAGCAGCAGCTGCAGCCGAGTGCAGCAGCGGAGAGGAGAGCGTGCGAGCCGTGAGGGAGCTTGCCGGAGAGGCTCGCGGCCGGTCGGGCGTGTGCGAGGCAGAGCGTTGTGCCGAGGAGGTTCCCCCGACGCTGCTGCAGCTAGAGCAGCAGACGAGCGGCTACACAGCGTGGTCGCGCGCAGCAGGAAGAAGACGAAGGAGTTTCTGATTCTGGGATTTTTCCCAGAATCAGACGTCTGGACCTACATCCAAATGACGCGGACGACGTCTGGAGAAACCTCCAGATGACTGAGAGGTACATCCTGCACCCTATACCTTCTTTTGCGGATTCAGCCATGTAGGTCGTTCCGCTAAGGCTCCGTTGCCTGCTGTGTTAAGAGATTTTGCATGCGCTTGCAGGATTCGCTTCGGGAAGGCGTAGGACACGCCCTCCCACACAGTTTAGATGTCTGGGCAAGGCACCAGACGGCGGAGAACATCTCCAGACATCTGGAGAGGTGGTCGGACATCTGGAACGAGGTCCAGACGATTCAGCAGGATCCCTGGACATCTGAGGAGCAGCGCAAAGTGAGGTATGGATCTGGACCCCTTTTAAGACGTCTGGAAGATGTTCCAAACATCTGATTTGAGTCAGAACTGTCATTTTTGACCTGTTTAGGGTCAGTTTGAGGTCTGATTTCCACGTTTAAGATTATGTTCTTCTCCGTATAAGTTCCTCTACTTGTTTGAAATACTTTTATCCTATTCTAAGTGGTTCCTTGTGGTTGATCCTTGTGTTAGGACCTCGTTCTGTTGCGGATTTAGGGGTTGCGGAGGCGCGTGACCTACCGATCAAGCCCCCATTACTCCAGATTTTGCGGGTAGAGTGGCTTCCCTAGTTAATTACAAACATAAGTGCAGCAATAAATGATAGATCCAGAAACACTAGATTGAATGATAGTTCCGAGAGTATGGCATGAATCCTAGGACTAGAAACACTGAAAAGATTGTATTGAAAGCCTGAATTGCAGTCTTGGATGAATAATAATAATTGCCTGTAATTGGATAACAGCTGCCTATGAAATGTAGAATACTGTTGTTAGTAACTACTACATGTAATTCCTGTTGTTGAAATTAAATACGAGCTGCTTGTATATAAATTGGAAAAGAAAGATTGAATGTTGGAAACACGTGCCATATGCGAATAAACCCGAATGATGAAACCTAGTGTGGCTTGACCTGAGAAACATGAGCATGAACCCTACGGGGAATTAAGAGTAGAGCTCCTGGAAATAAATAGAATGGAACTGGAAAAGTGAATGGGAAAGTGTGTTGTCTCTTGGGTACGTGGTACCAAGGGGAGCACATATTACCTCTTAGTGTAGAGGGGAGCTTGCCGTCCTCAGGTTGAGACTGAGGTGAGTTTGGCCACTTTGCACCGACTTTCTGGCCCTCGCGTATACAGTACCGGGGAGAGCTGCTAGTGTAGGGAGAGAGCTAGCCACCCCACGGGGTCCGGGGTTCAGCTAGCCGTCCTACACCGACTTGTTAGGCCCACTGGGAAAACCAGGGTAGTCAGGCGAGGGTGCACAGACTGTGGAGGGGTGAGACCCCTGTTACTGAGAGGGCTCTGCCCTATACTAGTTCCGTGCTGTACTTTGGGCGCACTCGTTAACGGAAACGACTGACCGCATGCCAGTGAGGAGTAGCTACCCGTGCGTTTATCGCGCGTGCCGTAGTCACCGTTACGTCTGTCAGCGACCTTTGAGTGGTTTACTGAGGGTAGGACCACCACGGGGGACTCTCCCAGCCAAGAGAGCACCACGTGCTACTTCTACTTCTCGGAAAATACTGCAATCAAGATCGTTCCCACGAGGAACATTCGAGATCAAGAAAAAGACCTGATAAATAAACCAAGTGATGAAAGAAAGAATAATTAGTTGAATAAAAAAAGAAATTTAAAACAACAGCTACCTGTCCACCTTTACTGTTTCTCTTAGTTAGCTTGTTGCCACTCTACTTAGCATTTCGCTGACGTGTTGTACTTACAACCTTTTTCAGGTCCAGGTGTTGAGCAGCCAGTGCCTACAGCTACAGAGGGTGCTGGGCCCAGTAGAGCCCAGTAGTGTTCCTTTTTATTGTACCGTTCTGTTGTAGTGAGTATTTTTTGTTACACTTCTGTACTCGTTTATTATAAAATTTATATTCCTGTACTTTTTTTAAATTATCTACTATTGTGATGATGTGTACTGTAGTAGTTTACTTCTTTACTGCTGTACTTTTGTTACTTTTAGTTGCTTGCATGGTGAATGTGATTTATTTTTACTACTTGTTAGTTACTTCCTCGTTGGACGACTGGGTCTTGGAATCAGTCAAGTCGGTCCAGTCTCTTGTCCTGTAAGGATTTGGGAACCGGGTCATAACAGACTCCATTGTAGATTCTGAGTTATAAATTTTATCTATTTAAGAGCTATTTATCGATTGTACTACAACACACTTCCTTAAAACTCGACAAAAGCTTAACAACAGCAGGGTTATTCAACTCCCTTATTACGCTGCCTTACGATGGAAGAAGCTGCATAAGTATTGAAAGAGGTCCAATGTGGAATTTGTGGCAATCATGCGGGATTCAAAGCCCTCATAGCCCGCTTATTTCATATGAGATTTTTTGGCCACAAATGAGGCAGCACTGCATAGCCTTTGCATGGAAATGTGATAAATGCCAAAGATTTGTTCTGACCCATCACCTTCCGCCTGGAAAGATGGTGCCAATCTTATCCCCTATTCCATTTTCTAAGTGAGGAATGGATTTTGTCAGGCCATTTCCGCCAACCCCATCACAGAAAAGATATATCCTAGTAGCCTTGTATTATTTTTCTGAATGGGTAGATGCTGAAGCCATGGCAAGTCTGACAGCCGACAGGGTCATAACGTTTATAAGGAAGAATATCATCACTCGTTATGGTATCCATTGTACCATTGTTACTGATAATGGTACATAGTTTGCTGCAAAAAAATTGAAGAGTTCTGTTAAAGCTGGGGTATTCGCCTATGTTTCACATCAAGGGCTCACCCTAAGATGAGTGGACAGGCAGAGGTAACTAACAGAGCAATAATCTCCACCTTTAAAACACGTTTGGATGCAACGAAGGGAAAATGGGCAAACAAGTTGTCGGACGTATTGTGGAGATATATGACAAACCAAAAAACTTCAACAGGACATACGCCTTTTATCCTGGTGTATGGCATGGAAGCAAGTCTTCTTGTCGAAACAGTCCTCCCAACCTTCAGGACCCAACTGTACAAGCCGGATGAGAATAATGATCAACTCCGCCTGGCTTTGGACTCAATTGAAGAATTAAGGACCAAAGCCTCTTCTTCAACAGCAAAGTATAAAAGAAGAATCGAAGACTCCTATAACAAACGCGTCCACAAGTGCAAATTTTCAAAGGGAGACTTAGTCCTTAGAAAGGCTGCCACATTGCAACTGGCAGAATCAGCCAGGAAGTTGGATCCTAATTGGGAGGGACCCTACAGAATAGGCGAAGTTAATAACAGGGACTATTATAAGTTGCAAATTGTGGCCAAGAAGCCAATTCCTTGCACCTAGCACACCAACAACTTACGCATGTACTATGAATGAATGATAATAAAGGAAATTTTCTATTTCATTTTCTTTCAAATACCTTTATCATACGTAACCAAGGCACATCATCTGCCCACATCTTCCTCCTTCCCCTCTGGGACAGAAGGCCCTTTCTTTCTCTTCCCCCCAGGTGGTGGTAGCCTGACTACCCTCCATTTGATCCTTCTTCTCCCCAGCTTGAGAAGAAGATCCAGCCTGCCTCCTGGGGGTCTGTAGCGGACAAAATGGCCGAAAGTTGCAAAAGCCATTCATAAAGTCAGTTAAATATAACAAGGAATAGAAGGATTTAAATCTGCTCCCCCCAAACTTACAAGGTGTGGGGTAAAAATCGGCAACCCACGTCAATGCCACCCAAACATCCTTCTGCCTTAGTTCTGACCGAGCCATTGGCCCAAAATCCATTATTCTTTCTACGTCCGCCTGAACAGACGAACAAAGATATTCGGAACCAGGCGGCATGTCTTTCTCAAGCGAGCCTTCCCACTTATATGGGACTTCTAATTTCTCTGTATTATGAATAAAGAAAAAATGGCGATCCTGCCCTTTCAAACTATTCGGTAGGTCAACAATTCTATATTTGGTACGCCGGCTATACAAGGTATATGTATCAGAAGGAGGCTTACCCCTTTTCATTTTAAGGGAGATGAGCCCAAAAATTAGGTGGAATAAGCCCACCTGCGGAATAATACCCAGTTGGAAACTGATTATGATAAAGGCATTTAGAACGAGCCAGCAATTTAAACTGAGCTGAAAGGGGGCATGGCTATAGTAGCAAAGAAAGGAGGTCAAAAAAGGATTTAAAGGCACTCGTAAGCCATTCGCTATGGCATATTTACAGATGATGAACATGTCAATCCCCCCATCGGAACATAGGCAGGTCACGGACCTGCACGAATGGAATTGGACTCCATCGAGTCCATGTGCCACCAGAAATTCCTTAATGACAGATTTGCTACGGAAGTCGGAACTAAAATTGTACAGGTCTCTCGTCTTGGGCATAAGTCCCACCGAGGAAGAGCCGAACTTACCCTTGCCTGCGAGGCCAAACATCTTCAAGTCACTCCTACTCATCCCGAGGTGGGGGTTTCTGGCGAAGATAACTTCTCACGAATCAGCAGAGAATGAGCAGCTGCAAGCCTGTAAGATGAAAGTGCAGCAGTAAAAGCGAGTTGGTAGGGCATTTCTTTGCCCCACCCCTTATTTGTAACCCCCAGGGTGAAAAAGCTCCCTCTATGGGGTGCAGATTTCAAAAACAAAATCCTGTGTTACGAGGCACAAATTTTGAAAGATCCCACTAGATTTGAAACGAATGCAATTACATTACGAGCATTTAATGCCTGCGTAATCATTACGTTGTAATGTCATTCCAGGTAATCATTATCGAAATATCAGGCAACAGATCCGCGCGATCTTCACATTTAATATTTCTATCATAAGGGCATTTAATGTCGATCCTTTCAGTAGATAAAGACAAAATTCCCGCAACGATTGGTCACCACTCGCGGATGACAATGTTTTCATTGTATCATAATGATACTCGAGAAGATAGCTTTCACCAGCTATCTGGAAGTTCAGGTGAATACTCCGCCTAACTCTCCAATATATATATATATATATATATTCCGCAATGCCTTGTTCAAGCAACATGCCCACCTAAACATTTGGTAGCGTCCCATTCAAGGCGCCTTGCCTGCTTAAACATTCACATTTACTTCTAATGGTGCCTTGCTCACCTAAGTACCAATACCACCTTATCCATTTTACTTCGTGTTTTCTCAAAATTATTGGTCTGCCAGGAGCGTGACCAATCATTGGGGGCATAACACACGAAGTTTTTTGAGAATTACTACTCTCTATGCTGTTTTACATAAGCAAAGAGAGTGAGATCTTAAAACCAACAAGGATCTGATTACCCAGAGGATGATGTGGATCCGATTATCCAAGGAGTCTAGAAGATTCGATTACCTAGGGTTCGAGACCTAATCACTTGAGGAAGTACGGTGGACCCGCTGGAAGTAATTATTAGATCCGATTAAATGTAAGTCTTGGCAAGAATATTCAACTAACTGTTGGAGGCCAAGTCCGCCTGTGTCGGACTGACTGTTGAGGTCAACTCGATGAAACTTCAATTCGCCCGACTCAACAGGTCATAAATAAAGGCTATCGACCATTGCGATATATTGCGGCAGTAACAAGAAAATACATTTGGACGACAGTCAAAGTGTCTAAGTTAGTGACACTTTACAATAATAACTGCTATAGTTTAATACCAAATGAGAGTCTCCCATGATCTCTACCTCTTATTTAATTTTCTCTATAAATAATTGAGTGAGTTTAACTTTTAAAAAAATAATAATATAAGAGAAAAAAATAAAAAATTTATAATACTAATTCTAATAAAATTTCAAGAATATAACACTCCTCCTAAGCGTAAATCTATCAGGTGAAATTAAATCAATAATTTCAATACTTTTTTATAATTATTCTTAATTCAAACCTTTTATTCCAGGAGGTCCAACCATAGGCAAATTCGAGAAACTTCTTCTTGCTCCATCAAGAAGGCCGGTGGAGTTGAGGGAGTTGGATTATAGGGCACAGAAAGTGACACGATGCGTATCCAGGATGAAGCAGTTGTGGCGTTCCATAGGCCCTTTGTTCCATGTGTCGTGGACCACATAAATAATATGTGGATGCCATTTTATTACTGCTTTTTCCAGAGTTTAGAAATGGTGCAAAACGTGTGGACTGTGTTGGGTGGGTTGCAGCGGACCTTTGTCCTTTCTGTTGCCTGTGTTGGGTACGTCGCCAAAGTTTCCCTTGGTGAGGACGCCGCCCTATCCTGACCCCTGATTAGTGACCTGCCGACACCCTCTGACAACCAAAAAGTAAAGGCACGCTTGCTTTCTCCCTCTTCTCTCACCTCCATCTTATCTAATACTTTAAAGAAAGAAAACAATCTCATCTACCGATCCATGCAGAAGTTTCTAGGTTTCCTTTTTTAATTTTTACAGTATATTCTCGTAAGTTTCGAAAAACAGATGTACATCTCTGGACATTTCGTATATGGGGACCTATTCAGAGAGTATTATGTTTAAAAAATATACATATGAGTATAAGATGGTATTCATTAGATGAAAATCTCATGCATCGAAATAAAATCATCAAATGTAGCAACGAAAGTTTTACATTTCAGCGAAAATAATAGATATTTTCAAAAAATTAAATAAAACAATCAGTATGTTGCCTCAAATAAAATAATTCTTAAAGAAAAGAGTGACGAATTAAATCTAACCAAATCATGTATATTATAAATATATATTGAAATAATTATCAAAATAAATACGATGGTAGTAATATAAGTTTTAAATATAGAAAAATTTATAATTGTAATAAGTAGATGACATATAATGTAACTAACAAAAATTTGTTCCACGAATTTTGTAGGTTCATAAAAACTAATATATTATACATATTAAAAAAAATTATATTATAACAATAAAGTAAGCACATTATAATATTAAAAAAAAATATTTGTAATAAGTAAGTATTTAAGTTGTAACAACTAGAGCATGATTTGTAACGAAATAGTAGTCATGTTGTAATAAATATATTAAATCGTAAATATTAACGATTGGGATAAATAAATAATAAATATGAGTTTGTAATACAAAATGTGATATATAATATACCACACCAAAGTATAATCGGATAATGTTAATGACAACCAATGTATTATATATTATACCAAAATCTTGTAATATAACTATATCAACGTATTAAATGAGGTAATGTATTTCAAAAGTTATAGTACGACATAAAGATGTAATACATTGGGAATATCGATTTATAAACATTCAACGAATCTCGTCATTCCTTCATTAAAAATAATGTATCATACGTGTTAGAAATAAATTTACATTGTAATAACAAAGTACATGCGTTGTAATATCTAATAAGAATATTTGTGAGGAATAGGCTTTATAGTTGTAACAATTGGAACATAATTTGTAATAAAGTTGTAGTTATGTTGTAACAAGTATAGTAAATTGTAAACATCAATTTATATGCTGTAATACAACAAAAACGTAAATGCTTGTTTTAAATGATATAATCAAAAATCATATGGTGCTTGTAATACAAAAGATACATTGTTACGACCCGATTCCTGAATCCTTACAGGACTCGAGATCGGCTCGACTCGACGAATTCCAAGACCCAGTCGTCCAACAAGAAATAACCAAAAAGCAGGAAAGTAAACCACATTTACTATGTTAAGTAACTAACAGTAAGAGAGTACAGCAATAAAGAAAGTGAAATCTGCTACAGTACATATCACCACCACAACAATAAAACAGTATCAAGGTATAGAAACGTAAAACTACAAGAGTCTGAACTCACTTCAACAAAAAGGTACTACAACAAGGCTACTGCTACTTGGCTCTACTGGGCCCAGTACCCTCTGCAGCCAGAGACTCGGGTTGCTCAACACCTGGACCTGAAAAGGGTTATGAGTAAACACAGTCAGCAAACGCTGAGTAGAGTGGCAACTAACTAATTAAAACATTAAAGCTAACAGGTAAACTAGCTATTCCAATTCTTTAATTTACAAGTTATTTCTTTTTCACCCATTGTTTTATATATTTTCAATCTCTTTCTTAATTTCGAATGTCCTTCATGGGAACGATCTTGATTGCAGTCTTTTCCGAGGAGTAAAAGGCACACGTGGTGCTCTCCTGGCCGGGAGAGTCCCTCGTGGTAATCCTACACCCAATCAACCACCCCAAGGTCACGGACAGACGTAACGGTGACTACGGCACGCGCGATAAGTGCACGGGTAGCTACCCCGCACTGGCACGCGGTCAGTCGTTTCCGCTAACAGGTGTACCCAAAGTACAGCACGGAACAGTATAGGGCCTAACCCTCTCAGTAACAGGGGTGTAGCCCCTAAGAACAAAACAAGGATCTCGCCCCTCCATAGTCCACGCACCCTCACCTGACTACTCTGGTTTGCCCAGTGGGCCTAACAAGTCGGTGTAGGGTGGCTAGCTGAACCCCGGGTCCCGTGAGGTGGCTAGCTCTCTCCCTACACTAGTAGCTCTCCCCGGTACAGTGTACGCGAGTGCCAAGAAGTTGGTGCAGAGTAACCAATCCTAACCCCAGGTCCCAACCCAAGGGCGGCTAGCTCCACTCTACACTAAACAGGGGACGGTCGATCTCCTTGGTACTACGTACTCAAGGGCCAGTACACTTCCCTGATAAGTCCACTTTTGTGGATTATTATTTAGCTTAAGTACTATTTAATTATTTGTTCTTAGTTGTTAATTAATTAGGAGTTATAGGGCAATTCACCTTAGCCTGCATTTAATTTTATGCTTCAACTTTATATTTAATAACAAATGTTATGATAATATAATTTATGTGATGAATGCAGGCTAGGGCGCTCATTTTTACTTCTATAAGACGTCTTGGACTTGGATTGGACGTCTAGAACTACTATCAAGAATTCACGCCATTACATTTTTTTTAAGACGTCTGATGCTCTAGTTAGACGTCTGAGGAGGAAACCGCTGTGCTTATCTACTGTTCCAACCACTTACGAGTGTCGTGACTAGTTGGAGATATTTGCGGCCGAAGGAAAAGGAGGAGATTTTTGTTTAAAAAGAAGCCGCGTTCACCGAGGAAGGGGTTCATCATCCGCCTTCCCCCTGGCGGGGAACTATCCTCCATCTCCACCACCGTGAGGGAGGCATGCACCGTGGACTTCAGCGACGACCGTGGTCTCTGCGCACTTGCCTCCTGCCTTCGTCCTCTCGACGGTTGCACGGTGACAGCGTGAGGCCACCAGTGCGAACCCCCTCACCGTGCGTAGCACACCACGCACCGCCAGCCTCTCACCGCCCTCACCGCGCGCTACACCATCTCCAACCCACGTGCGCACACAGTAGATCCTGCTATCCAGCCGCGTGCGTGCAGAGCCATCCCCGTGCGCACTGCGCCGCTCGCCCGCGCTCCAGCCAGCGTGCCCGTGCTCTTCACGTGCGCAGGCATGCGCACGCCGCCAGTAATCCTCTTCGTCTTCTTCCTCCCAACAGGCCGCCTGCAACTCCACCTAAAGAATCCATCAGCCACCGGCCTGCCCCAAGCCATGCAGCCCCCTCCGGTCTCCGTTCTCGTCGCCAACACCACTGTTGAGACATCTTTGCTCCACCGCTGCTCCCCTCCGCTTCACGCCACCAGCTGACGCCTACGCACAGCCTCCTTAGGACCCATCACCAACGCCATCTTCTTCATCCACCGGCGACCTCCGATGACCACTCGCCGCCGCACCACCACCGGAGTGTTCCTCTCCTCTGACCCAATTTCTCTGACGACTTTTGCAGCCAGCCGTGCCCGCTCCTTCACGCGAGGAGGAGAGAGGAGAAATCCTCTGTTTCTCCTCCAATTAGAAATTACAACTTTTGCCATTGCTGGTATACTATTCACTTATTTACTGAATAAATTTATTGATGTGAATTTGCATAGATACCCTTTTATTCAGTTGAAATTATTTGGGGTGGAATGTCTCTACTGAATGAGATCGAGCATGTCATACTGATTATAGTAAACAAGCTACATTTTATTAGAGATTAATATTTACAGTGTTTTCCTGTGCCAAGATCACTTGTTAACAAAATATTATATGGTGGTGATTTTGCATCTAAACACCTACATTCTTGATTAATTGGTTAAAACGAGCAGTTATGTGAGAAAAAGAATCGCACGAATTAGCATGTACACCAATTGAGTTTCCCGTATAAACGAGACATTATTTACTAGTTTAAATAGGCTAATTCCTCCCTGTGGAAACAACCTAACTATTCGTGGTTAGATTCTGAAAATTAAAACATTTTGAAAAGTAATTTTCTACCACGTGATTAAATACAATGACGCATCATTTTATGTTAAAGTTTTCAACGAAAACGAAGATCACTCTTTCAAATGGCACCGTTGCCGGGGAGGAAACACGCCTATTAATTTTTTTGGGAATTTTATATTATTTTGATGCTATTTTAAAAGCTTGTCTAAATTATTGACATTGGTTCTCTTTGTATGCACGAATCAAACGACGAACGTGACGGGTGCGCACGGCGAAGACGATCTTTTTAGTGGACCTTGACGCCACCTGAAGGCCAGCAACAGGAACACGTGGGCCTTGATCCTATGCACATAGGCTTAAGGAGGAACCTGTTTTTGATTTAGTCAGTATAGCTTAGTTTAGATTTAGTTTAGATAGACATTAGAATTTAATTTCTGTCTTTTGGACCCTTGTCGGGTATTTTTGAGAACGTGTTTCCAGTGTTTCTTTATTTCTTATCGCTCTTGTATGCGAGAGCGTATTTTCGAGAGCATGTTCCCATTGCATGTTTGTTAGTTAGTTCGATTAAGTCTGTTTGCTTATTATTATTGAAAAAAAAAAGAAAAATTTTGAACTGCCTGCTAGAAGCTGCATATCTATAAGACGACCATCTAGGACTAAATGAGCAGCATCTAGTTTATTTTTTCTACATTGCATACATTATTGTACGAAGAAAGCTGGAGTAAAGTACGTCTTCTCCTAAGTATCAATTACCTGTCATGCATTTGCATTGAACCTAAATCTAAGACCACTAAAGTGCTTGAATCGAATTAACTCAGTGGTCACTGTAAAAATTAGGACTGCTAAGAGGTTGGACCTTAAAACATGTGACTTAAAATTGTATGCAAAAGGATCTTGTTTGCAAAATTTCAAAACCCAAAACACGACCATATGTTTGCACACCAGAGACACTGTGCACCTCACACATAAGGTCACTAGATAAATTTCTACCTCTCCTCTTTTGCACCACAAGGGAAGTTAGTCGGAAATCAACAAAGCCTATCCACCAAGTTACTTCGGTTCCTCGTGTGTGGCCTCGATTCGAGACTTCCATCCCTTGCGAGTATGTTATAGGCACCAGCGAAGGTTGTCTTAGGAAGCGTAATTTTTGCAAAACTTGTTTGACCACCAACTGAACATTTAATTCTAAGACCTACAATCTACTAACAACAGATCCCATTGAATTTGTGTTCGCTTTGACAGTAGAACTCTCTAGGAAATTTCTGCTCATGTTCTGAATTCTTCTAAACCCTAAGAGAGTTGAAAACTATTTTTCTTAAAGAAATGGATCACCCTTACTCCTATCATTTTGATTATCAGAGTCAATACTTCCCATCTTTTAATCGGGATCCCATGCCCCGAGCGTATCCATCCTTTGATGGGTACATTGATAATTCATGGGATCATTCTTATTCTTATCCTGTGAGTACTGGCTTGATAACTCCCACTTTTGAGTAGAGCCTAAGAGCGAGATTTTCCAACCTTGAAATCCCTACTTCCATGCAAACACCCAACCCTCCCACCCTTCATGATTTTCCGTATCGAGGGTGGACCGATACCCCTAGGCAACCAGAGCCTGAAATTGACTATCCTCCCAAACCTGATAGTAGTAGCCTCTCCTCTTTTATGATACAAATGCAAAAACAGCAAAAGGAAATGATGGAATCAATGGGAGAGATGTTATGGAATAGTCAACAGTTAAATGAAGAAATAAGACAGCTTAGGTACATGCTTCCCAATAATTCTGATCCCTACCCATAAGACCATGATCATGAAAATAATTCTGAGGAAACCATTAACAATAGGGATCCAGTTTTATGTAGCTATCACTTAGACTCTCCCAATGAGACATGGCCACTGGAGGACAACGATCATAGTGATTATCCACCCGAGCTTTATTGGAGTCAAAAGCAAGGGAAGATGGTACCTCTTGAAGACCTTGACCCCAATGACAGTATTCTCCTTACCCCTACCAACCTGGGTCAAGGTTGTGTTATTCCTATCACTTCCCCTATTAATTATTTGGTGGAATCACATTCTACCCTTAGTGAGGCTACTCCTGACCCTCCACTTAGGGAATCAACACCTACCATTCAGTATCCTGAGGAATTAAATGAACCCAATGAAGGTGACCCTAAGGGAATGGAGGATGAATTAGATCAATTTTGGTCTCAGGGATATGAAGAGTCTATTTCAGAGGATGAGGATGCCCCAATAGAGGCACCTGGACTGAAAATCTGGAGTGAATTACAGGGAAATTATTTATTATTTGAGAATTTACCTCCAGAGGATATAAATAATATGGTGAAATCCAGATTCCTCCCTTCTTTTGAGAATCATCCTCTACCAAAATAGGAGTTGATATTAGAGGAGGACAAACAAAATAGTGAGAAGCCTAGGGGAGACTCTCGGGGACAAAACATGTCAATTAAGGATTTATACCCCGAGAAGAATAACGAATTCAGTGATATAGGCTTGCTCCAAAACATTAAGACTGATCTTCCTTTAGGAATAATTGAGGATACTGATCCAACTCCTAATGAATCACATATGCACCCTAACAAAAATTTGAGTGAACCAAACGAATCCGAGGATGAGCTTAATGATAAGGATTCTGACATTTTGACCCTACCATCAAAGAGTTGTAATTTGGAGTCTACCCTTGATTCAAATATGACTCCAATCATTAATGCTAGGCAGGGTAACCTGAAGTTGTCTACAACTATTAGGGAGTATACACAATCTGAATCATTGTTGGAATTGGACCTGACACCGACTAAGTCCTCATTGGACTTAACCATTACCTTCCAACACTACAAACAACCCTTATACTCCCTAACCGATCCTTGGCTCAGATCTCTACTCACATACATTCTTTCTAGAGAACATATCAGGCCAGTACATCCTCGGATAGAATGGCGAGTGTGAATTGATGCATGTACTTTTACTCTCGCCATTCAAGGATTTGAATTAATAATGTTTATATCTTTTACAACTCGTCCTGCTCTGGAGGATCCTTGTTATCCTCCACTTATTCCGTTTCGGGAGGTCCCTTTTCATATTTCTTTTGTTATTCCTAGACCTCCCAAGGTAGCCAACGAGGTTCTCCGTTGTCATATCTTCTGCCGAGCATTTGGGATTACGTTACATCATCAGCTTACCAACATCCGTGGCTACATGTTTTCTAGGCCTGCACTGTTACGCATATTTTTAGGGCCTAACCTTTTCTGTATGGAACCAGACTTACAAGTTCCTTCTAAGTCTAGCTGCTGACAGAAAATGTAGCGCTTGTTGGGAGGCAACCCAGTGTTCTAAATAACACCGTTGTCAGGTGATTTCTTTCCTTTCTCTCCCTGTTTTAATTTTACAATGGGGACATTGTAAGATTTAGGCATGAGGGGTGCATTTTGCAAGTATTCATGCATTTAGGTTAGCATATAAAAAAAAAAAATTCTTTTCTTGAGCTGAATGGGTTAGTCCCTAGCAAAATATCTTTGTCATTGGAGGTTTTTCTTCTTGAATTATTTCTTAAGTTTAGAATCATGTATATTTATTTCACTTGCAAGTAGACTGGGTAATGGATTCTTGAAGAAAACCAATAAGCATTTGTAGTCTACTGAACCCTTGGACAATTAATAGGGAGTCAACCATACTATCTTCTAGTAGATTCACCCCATATTTGTGAGATGAAAGTAGAGAGATTACTGGTACGCTAAGTCTAGTGCAAGGACTCTTAAGTTTTGGACAATTAGATGACGATACTTCAGAATTAGGCGTAGTTTTCTCTCTCTGTTTCTGCGTGCGTACTTTGTGTGAATTCCTGAGAGTCACCAAATAAGGCAGATACACAAAGATGGAGTCTTAATAAAGCTATGAATATGGTGGATGGTTACGACCGTCCTTCATAAAGTCCTCGACTGAAGGAGGGTAATAGTGTCAAAGGTCAGAAATATGTCTGTCCTATCCATTCCTTCCCGGTGTCGAGAATAGGCACTTCTACCAAATAAGCCACACAATATCCTCTTAACCATCATCATCCCTAATAATGCCTCATAAATAAAAGTCCGTGTCGTATTATGTTGATTTATAAAAAAAAGAGAAAAGAGAGAAAAGAAAAGAAAGAAGAAAAAGAAGAAACAATTATATTACAAAAAAAAAAAGAAAGGAAAAAAAAAGAAGAAAAGAGAGAGAAAAAAAAAGAAAAAAAAGTCCAAGTTTATAATGTAACATTGTTTCTAAGGCAACAAAACACCTATTGCATTCCACTAAATATGACTCATACCTACCTTTTAGTATTTCTGATCGCCCGAATACTGATTGAGGACTCTAACTTAGTTGTATAGTTATTAGGACTTTAATTGAAGTGTGGATGTCATGTGAGGCCACCAAACAGTGAGTATAATTACTAAATCTAGCGAGATTTGTGATCTCAGAAAGAAAAGAGTGAGCGCCTAGGAACATTAAGAGAGCACAGTTGTTAAGCCTCTCTCCGAATTGACTTTTCTAATAGTCCAGAGATCTAGAGTCTGTAGTAATAGATTACATGTAGCACCAGATGAGTGTGTACCACTAAATACAAATCCATTCAACTCGATATCTCCTACCTAAGCCAATAGCCGGGATCCAATTACATATTATCTTTTGCTTTATCCTCGAAGGAAGTAGTTGCCTATCCCGACAGTAATATTTACCAAGGGTGAAGTACGAACTCCTAATGCAAATTGGCTTTTTCACTTAGATCTGTTATCTAGGCTATTATCACCTCATATTTGTCAAGATCTCTAAAGTTTTGAAATAAGAAAAGAAGAAATCTTCTAATTACTTCTATTGTTTTTCATCTCTGCTCGGGACTAGCAAAACTTAGGCATGGGGGTATTTGATAAGTCCACTTTTGTGGATTATTATTTAGCCTAAGTACTACTTAATTATTTGTTCTTAGTTGTTAATTAATTAAGAGTTATAGGGTAATTCACCTTAGCCTGCATTTAATTTTATGCTTCAATTTTATATTTAATAACAATTGTTATGATAATATAATTTATGTGATGAATGCAGGCTAGGGTGCTCATTTTTACTTCTATAAGACGTCTTGGACTTGGATTGGACGTCTAAAACTACTATCAAGAATTCACGCCATTACATTTTTTTTAAGACGTCTGATGCTCTAGTTAGACGTCTGAAGAGGAAACCGCTGTGCTTATCTGCTGTTCCAACCACTTACGAGTGTCGTGACTAGTTGGAGATATTTGCGGCCGAAGGAAAAGGAGGAGATTTTTGTTTAAAAAGAAGCCGCGTTCACCGAGGAAGGGGTTCATCATCTGCCTTCCCCCTGGCGGGGAACTTGTAGATTTCGGCCCTACCAGGAGGGGGTGACGTAATAATTGAGGAAATAAATATAAACAATCTCACAAAATGCAATCACACAAAGTATTTTTAGGTGGAAACCCAAATCGGGTGAAAACCACCACCTAACCCTCTCGAGTTAGGATTTTCCGATCAACCAAGTTGATCAAAATCCAATAAACCGAATCACTTTAAAACGAGGGTGATTCAACCTCAATTACAACCACGCTACTTAGACGAGGGTAGCGTACCTCAACCCCTTCTCTTCACGAGAAGGATTTTGTCTCGCGAAGGAGATGGGAATTCGCAAAGCGAATACCCAACCAAATAACAAAGATAAAACAAGTAATCCTATAGAGCCAACAAAGTAATATTTAACCTAAGCTTCTATAGGAAATAGGATGCTTCCCTTTGAAAGGAGTGCGTCGACGACGCGGATGCGTGTACCACGCGACGGCGCAATGTCGCTCTCGTGAACAACGGTGGGAGAGCGGGTGCGAAACAGCTTGATGCTCTCAAGAGAATGGAGCTTCAGCTTGGAGAGCAAGAGCTAGCTAGGACACAAGAGAGTAGAAAGTGTATTACAAATTGTTTCTTGTGTATCTTGGTGTCTCTAGGTGTGTGTTTGTGTTGCAAAGGTTCCCCTCTATTTATAGAGGCCTTAGGAAGGCTTAGGAAATGTTCTATAGCCGTTGGTGCAAAGCCCAAGAGAATCACCCCGAAATCAGGAACAATCATTGTTCTGACAGGCTTATCAGACGTCTAATTCTGGCATCAGACGTCTGGAAGTTCACTTTAAGACGTCTGATTTCAAGGTCAGACGTCTGATTTTGGGCGGGTCTCTTCTTAACTTGAATCAGATCTAAACAGGGTTTTTGTGCAAGTCCATCAGACGACATATAGGACGTCTGGAACTATGTCTGGACGTCTGGAAACCTACTTTTACTGTGGGAATGGATTTTCCAAACGTTGCAACGGCTAGAAAATCTCTGAGAAGAGATTTTGGGTCAGCCGAGGCAAAACGGTCAATTATCAGACGTCTGGACAGTCCTATGGACGTCTGATAAGTCTCTAACGGTCATATTCTTGAGTGTTTGCTAAGCCAGCCAACGGTCCAATAATTGGACGTCTGGCAAAGTCATCAGACGTCTCCTAAGACGTCTGGTCTAAGGTCTGGACGTGTGATTTCATCAGACAGAACTAACTATGTCCAGCCTAATAGTTATCAGACATCTGAAACAACAATCAGACGTCTTAAAACCCTTTATCAGACGTCTGATTTTTGAATTAGACATCTGGAAATGTTATTTGAACCCTATATTGGTTTTCTAAGTTCTCTACAGAAAACCTAAGTATCCTAGGGTTGTACAGGTGTTCCTAGGACTACTGTTAGGGTACTTTGAGGCGTTTTAACATAATGTTTTAAGGAAATAAAAAGAGCAAGCAAAATAAAGATAAAAGTACATGAAAGGATTAAACAAAATTCTATCCCATTCTTCTTGTCCTTCCATCTTCAATATATCGCTCCTCGCGAATCTCTTCTGCTCTCCATCAAGCTCCTCCAATCCGTCCTGGATGCGAGCTCGAATTCCGTCTAAACACATCTACATTTGCGATTGACCTGAAATCTAGGACTCAAAGTGCAAATGTTAAATGACACGTGTTTTGTTATCATCAAAACAAATGATCGTGGTACTCTAGTACCAACAATCTCCCCCTTTTTGATGATGACAAAACCATAAATAATAATGCAAAAAATCCTCCCCCTTTTTGACATTATCAAAAAGGTTTAATTGATTTTACATTTCCTATAACTCCCCCTTAAAACATGCTCTTCTATAAATTTCTTTTGACAAAGGTAATGCCTCACCCTTTTTTATAACAACAAGATAGCTATTATTTTTGTCCCCCTTTCTAAACGAAATTTAGCTACCTTATATCTCCCCCTTAAAAATTGAGTATTAGCTTATAATTTTTTGCTCCCCCTATCTAAATGTTTATGATAAAAGGATAGGGTAAAGGGTTTTACCTCACCTACCATGGCCAATAAAATGGCCCGAATGGTGGTGGCGGATGCCACATCGGATGGGGCTCCCATCTGTAGCTTGGAGGCCTAGGCATCGGCGCCGGTCTCCAGTCTGATGGTCGACGTGCGGCACGTCCGTCGCTTGTTCGCCATCTCGTCGGTCTTCTTGTTCTCCTCCTTGGTCTACTCCTTGGTTCTCCCAACTTGAGTTGACCAGCTTTGAGTTTGTAGGTCCAGTCCTTTGTGTTGTAATTATCCCTGAACCCTACAAAATAAGATTCTAATTCTTTTTTCGGTATCCAAGTGGGCTTGGATCCGGATCTGTTAGCAGGTCTCCTTGATGGAGATCCTTTCTCAATCTTAGGGCTATATAAATCATCTATTTTTTTGATTAGTTTGTTAGAGTTTTCCCTAAGACATGCAATTTCTTTTTCTATAGTATGCATCTTAGTCTGTAAGTCAGAAATTTCTAACTTTAAACTATCATTTTCTTCAATCAATTTATTATTTTTATTGATGAGTTTATGATTTTCTAATAATAGGTTATCATTTTTAGGACAAACTTCTAGATCCTTAAGTTTTATTTCTAACCTATCATTTTCAGATTTAAGAAAGCTAAGATTCTTTTTCATGCTTTTGTTTTCTATTTTTAGTGATTTACTAAGCTCAAATAGTTCATTAAAAGCTTCTTGTAAATCATAACTTACCTCGTTGTCTGAGTCGCTTCCGCTTTCGCTATCGCTTCCTCTGGCCATGAAACCAAAGCAAGCGGTTTCTTCTTTTTCTTCTTCTTCTTCCTCCGAGCTTGAATCGTCCCAAGTGGCTTGTAACGCCTTCTTCTTAGATTTCTTCTCCTTTTCCTTCTTCTCCTTTTTGAGAAGAGGGCACTATGGTCATACGTGCCCTTTCTCGTTGCAGTGGTAGCAACGTCTCGGGCTCTCCTTCTTCTCCTTCTTCTCTTTCTTTAATTCCCTACAAAACTTGGAAAATTTTTTAAGTAAAATTCTAAAGTCTTCGTCGTCGGAACTTACCTCGCTATCCGACGCGGCTCTGAAGGCGAGAGTCTTCTTCGATTTAGGCTCCGGTGTATCCTTCTTCTTCTGCTTCAACTTTGTCTCGTAGGCCATTAGATTGCCTAGGAGATCTTCCATATTGAGCTCCTCCACTTAGTTCGCCTCCTCGATGGCGATGACTTTCTGTTCCCACTCCGGTCCAAGGGAACGAAGAAGCTTCCCTTGAAGCTCCCCCTTAATGAAAGTTTTCCCTAAAGCTTTCAAGTTATTTACAATGAGAGTGAACCTAGTGTTCATCTCACTTAAAGACTCGTTAGGTTTCATAGAAAAAGATTCAAATTCTTGAGAAAGTAAATTAATTTTAGAAGTTTTTACCTTAGAGGTACCTTCGTGAGTTACCTCAAGTGTGTGCCAAATCTCGTATGCGGTGGCGCATTGCGAGATTCTGTTGAACTCCTCCGAGCTAAGCGCGCAAGACAACGCGTTCATTGTTTTTGTGTTGAGAGAGAGCTCCCAGATCTGCTGCTGCGAGTATCCTCCGGCGGGTTTCTCTGGGATGTCGAAGGGGGTCTCGCACCTGGCCCAGACCGTGAAATCGGTGGCTTGAAGCCACGTCTTCACCCGCAGCTTCCAGTAAGGGTAGTTGCTCCCGTCGAAGAACTGCGGACGAGTCGTAGACTGGCCCTCGGAAATCCTACCCGCGGAACTGCTCCCCTCCATAGATCTTCTTGCTTGGTTGTTACGCCGAAACAGCAAGACCTGCTCTAATACCAACTGTAGATTTCGGCCCTACCAGGAGGGGGTGACGTAATAATTGCGGAAATAAATATAAACAATCTCACAAAATGCAATCACACAAAGTATTTTTAGGTGGAAACCCAAACCGGGTGAAAACCACCACCTAACCCTCTCGAGTTAGGATTTTCTGATCAACCAAGTTGATCAAAATCCACTAAACCGAATCACTTTAAAACGAGGGTGATTCAACCTCAATTACAACCACGCTACTTAGACGAGGGTAGCGTACCTCAACCCCTTCTCTTCACGAGAAGGATTTTGTCTCGCGAAGGACACGGGAATTTGCAAAGCGAATACCCAACCAAATAACAAAGATAAAGCAAGTAATCCTATAGAGCCAACAAAGTAATATTTAACCTAAGCTTCTATAGGAAATAGGATACTTCCCTTTGAAAGGAGTGCGTCGACGACGCGGATGCGTGTACCACGCGACGGCGCAACGTCGCTCTCCTGAACAACGGCGGGAGAGCGGGTGCGCAATAGCTTGATGCTCTCAAGAGAATGGAGCTTGAGCTTGGAGAGCAAGAGCTAGCTAGGACACAAGAGAGTGGAAAGTGTATTACAAATTGTTTCTTGTGTATCTTGGTGTCTCTAGGTGTGTGTTTGTGTTGCAAAGGTTCCCCTTTATTTATAGAGGCCTTAGGAAGGCTTTGGAAGGCTTAGGAAATATTCTATAGCCGTTGGGTGCAAAGCCCAAGAGAATCACCCCGAAATCAGGAACAATCATTGTTCTGACAGGCTTATCAGATGTCTAATTCTGGCATCAGACGTCTGGATGTTCACTTTAAGACGTCTGATTTCAAGGTCAGACGTCTAATTTTGTGCGGGTCTCTTCCTGACTTGAATCAGATCTAAACAGGGTTTTTGTGCAAGTCCATCAGACGACATATAGGACGTCTGGAACTATGTCAAGACGTTTGGAAACTTACCTTTACTGTGGGAATGGATTTTCCAAATGTTGCAACGGCTAGAAAATCTCTGAGAAGAGATTTTGGGTCAGCCGAGGCAAAACGGTCAATTATCAGACGTCTAGACAGTCCTATGGACGTCTGATAAGGCTCTAACAGTCATATTCTTGAGTGTTTGCTAAGCCAGCCAACGGTCCACTAATTGGATGTCTGGAAAAGTCATCAGACGTCTCCTAAGACGTCTGATCTAAGGTCTGGACGTCTGATTTCATCAGACAGAACTAACTATGTCCAGCCTAATAGTTATCAGACGTCTGAAACAACAGTCAGACGTCTTAAAACCCTTTATCAGACGTCTGATTTTTGAATTAGACGTCTGGAAATGTTGTTTGAACCCTATATTAGTTTTCTAAGTTCTCTACAGAAAACCTAAGTATCCTAGGGTTGTGCAGGTGTTCCTAGGACTACTGTTAGGGTACTTTGAGGCGCTTTAACATAATGTTCTAAGGAAATAAAAAAAGCAAGCAAAATAAAGATAAAAGTACATGAAAGGATTAAACAAAATTCTATCATATTCTTCTTGTCCTTCCATCTTCAATATATCGCTCCTCGCGAATCTCTTCTGCTCTCCATCAAGCTCCTCCAATCCGTCCTGGATGCGAGCTCGAATTCCGTCTAAACACGTCTACATTTGCGATTGACCTGAAATCTAGGACTCAAAGTGAAAATGTTAAATGACACGTGTTTTGTTATCATCAAAACAAATGATCGTCGTGCTCTAGCACCAACAGAACTATCCTCCATCTCCACCACCGTGAAGGAGGCATGCACCGTGGACTTCAATGATCACCGTGGTCTTTACGCACCTGCCTCCCGCCTTCATCCTCTCGACGGTTGCACGGTGACAGCGTGCGGCCACCACCGCGAACCCCCTCACCGTGCGCAGCACACCATGCACCGCCAACCTCTCACTGCCCTCACCACGCGCTACACCATCTCCAACCGGCGTGCGCACACAGCAGATCCCGCAATCCAGCCGCATGCGTGCGCAGCCAACCCCGTGCGAACTGCGCCGCTCGCCCGCGCTCCAACCAGTGTGCCCGCGCTCTTCGCGTGCGCAGGCATGCACGCGCCGCCAGCAGTCCTCTTCGTCTTCTTCCTTCCAACAGGCCGCCTGCAACTTCACCTAAAGAACCCATCAGCCACCGGCCGGCCCCACACCGTGCGCCCCCTCCAGTCTCCGTTCTCGTCGCCAACACCACTGTTGAGATGCCTTCGCTCCACTGCTACTCCCCTCCGCTTCATGCCACCAGCTGACGCCTGCGCATGGCCTCCTTAGGACCCATCACCGACGCCATCTTCTTCATCCACCGACGACCTCCGGTGACCACTCGCTGCCGCACCACCATCGGAGTGTTCCTCTCCTCTAACCCACCTCCGACGACGACTCTTGCAGCCAGCCGCGCCTGCTCCTTCACGCGAGGAGGAGAGAGGAGAAATCCTCTGTTTCTCCTCCAATTAAAAATTACGACTTTTGCCATTGTTGGTATACTATTCACTTATTTACTGAATAAATTTATTGATGTGAATTTGCATAGATACCCTATTATTCAGTTGAAATTATTTAGGGTGGAATGTCTCTACTGAATGAGATCGAGCATGTCATACTGATTATAGTAAACAAGCTACATTTTATTTGAGGTTAATATTTACGGTATTTTCCTATGCCAAGATCACTTGTTAACAAAATATTATATGTTGATGATTTTGCATCTAAACACCTACATTCTTGATTAATTGGTTAAAACGAGCAGTTATGTGAGAAAAAGAATCGCACGAATTAGCATGCACACCCATTGAGTTTCCCGAATAAACGAGGCATTATTTACTAGTTTAAATAGGCTAATTCCTCCATGTGGAGACGACCTAACTATTCGTGGTTAGATTCTGAAAATTAAAATATTTTGAAAAGCAATTTTCTACCACGCGATTAAATACGACACATCATTTTATGTCAAAGTTTTCAATGAAAACGAAGATCGCTCTTTCATTCCCCACTCACATTTCCAGATCCATTCCATTTATTTCTAGGAGCTCTACTCCTAAGTTCCCGTAAGGTTCATGCTCTTATTTCTCATGCCATTCCATAACAGGTTTCATCATTCACATTTCCATTTTCAGGTTATACACATGCAGCTCGTATTTCTATCATTCACATTTCTATTCTCAAGTTATATACATGCAACTCGTATTCTATCCTTTAACGTATACAACAGGTAAAGGTACATGTAATTGTTTAACTAGCACAGGTAATTCATATTTCACAGGTAGCTCTTGTTCATTAACAAGCAGTTGTTAACTTTTTTATCTACTCATTCAAGACTGCAATTCAATCACGCATATAGGCATTTCAAGTACTTCTTGTCCTAGGATTCATGACATATCATAGGTTCTAGTTATTCAATCCACACATGCATTTAGGTTTATAATTAAATTAGGGGAAGACACTCTACCAGATAACCCAGGAATATTGGGGGCTCGAGCGGTAAGCTCACGTGCCTCAGCAAGCCCCAAACCAGCAATGGAAGAAAGTCCTATAACAAGGAACAGTCACAATGGAACATTCAGAATAGTATAGAAAGCCTTTTAACAAGTAGAGGAACTCACAAGAAAAATATTGATATCTTGTTTGCGTAAAACGGACCTCAAGCGGACCCTAAACGAGTCAAAAATAGGGTTACTGACTCAAATCAGACGTGTGGCACAAAGTCCAGACGTCTCAAAAGTGTCCAGAAACGCACCTCAGGCTCTGCGTCGACCTCAGACGTCCAATACCTCTTCGAGACTGTCTGGACCCAGCTCCAAACGTCCGACCTCCACTCCGAACGTCTAGGAGTGCTTCCAACCGTCTGGTAAACTACCCAGACGTCTGAAATGCGTGGAAGGGTGTGTCTCGTGCCTTCCCGAAGCAATCCCTGCATGCAACAGCAAATCTTCCACAATAAGCCCTACAGAACGTAGCTGCGAAGCGACCTACATGGCTGTATCTGCAAAAGGAAACGTACCTTCGCGAAGATCTGTCTTCAAACATCTGGAGTTGCCTCCAGACGTCCCCTCTTTTGTCTGGACATCACTCCAGACATCTGATTCTGGGAAAACCCCAGAGCCAAAACCTCCTCCTGCTCGCCCTCACCACGCGTAGCCACATCTCGCCTCCTCGACTGCAGCAATGTCGGGGATGACTCCCCCAACACTCTCCTCCTCCCGCACGCGTCGCTCTGGCCATGCGCCCTCTGGCGAGCTCCCACACGAGCTCGCAAGCTCAAGCTCCTCCTCCTCTCCTCACGTCGCCTCTCCTCCTCATCGCCGCTCTCGCGCTCTCTCTCGCGCTCGCTCCTCTCACTGCGGTGGAGAGGAAGGGAAGAAGGTGGCTATGGAGTGGGGAGAACGAGAGAGGAGAAGTGGGGTTTATAAAGAGGTGAGTTAGGGCTTAGGAGGAGGAGAGAAGAGGGAAGGAGAGAGAAGAGCGTACTATTTGCACGCAGCTCGCGTGCAGACGCGAAGCTCGTATCAAAAAATTTTGATTTTCAGATGTCTGGGAAGGTGTCGAGACGTCTGACCGACTGTCCAGACGTCTTAAAAGGTTCAGGTCAGAACGGGTCTTTACATACATGGTACATAAATTAATTGGTTTATATATGACTCATAGTGTTACATGAAAGATGAAATAATAGATACCATGAAATTCATGTAAAGTATGCTGTACAATAACAAACTATAAGAAGATTTCGAATGAGAATTAAGATAATCTTCCAAAAATGAAATATCCATATGTAGCATAGAATGAAAATTTCTAAAAAAATTATTATTTTATTTGATGATGGGTAAAACCACTGTACAATTATAGTAGTGATTTCATCAACAAAAGGTAAAGATCTAGCGATTGCATATAAGTGTTTATTTGAGTGTTTATAAACACTATACTCTCTAGATACATTGTATATATATATATATATATATATAATCCTTTTATTGGTGTATACATCCTTATAAATTTTAATTTATTAAGTTACATGAAATATTAGCATAAAAATTAAATAGTTTAAATAAAACTCATCTAATAATCTATGCAAAAGTTTTTTTTTTTGAAATTTTTACATATATGTTCTTGTAAATTTTAACAAAGATATATAAATTCTTATTCATTACTGTCATCTTTAACGGAAATAAATTTATGAAATAAGTTAAGGAATAAAGAATAGATAAAATAAATAGTAGGGTAAGTAAGTTAATCTATTTAGATGTATTGGTGGATTAAAATTATTTTACAGATAAAATAAATTAATTTTACTAAAAATTAAATCCACTCAATTAAACATAAATACGAGATAGATTAAATAATAAATTAAATATTTAATTCAATATAAATTTACTTAATCTATCAACTAAACATCCCTTTCACGCGTGAGTGCGTGTATGTACATACTCGTAAACTTTAATTTATTAAATTTCTTGCCTCGTCTCCAAAATAAATATTCAATGGAAGCTTTAGAAATACTCCCAACCTTCAAGATCATAAAGGAAATCATGAAGGAAATTAAGGTTAGGAGAATAAAGGACTTGGGGAGAGACTTATATATCTCGAGTAAATAGGGATTTTATTCGAATGCTCAGATCATGTGATCAGGTATGGAGCCATAGCCAAACTCGTACCCACAACCAGTCAGGTTTTTTGGATAAAACACATACCCGAACCTAATCGGATTGGAGTAGATTTTACTCATTCTTTTCAGGTTGGGCTAAGTGAGATTCGAGTCAGATTTACTAAAACTTGCATTCCTAAATGGAGGATTTCTCTGTGCGAAAAAAATATAAATAAAAGGATTCATGCATAAAATTTTTAATATTATTTAATTCTAATAATTTATAAGTAAATGAAAATTTCTAAGGATACATACGTGTGTGTATGTGTGTGAAATAAGTAAGGATATATGCCTCTTATCCAAAATTTACAAGGTATATACGTATAACCCCCTTTTCCCTTTTTGCACCAAGGATTTTGATTTTCCCTTTGTCATATCAAGAGTAATGTTAAATTAGATTGTAACGAGCACAAGTGAGATGCAAGTAATTAATCCAACAAGATGTAGGACCTCAATAGTGGGAGGATGTAGGGGAGGACATGCTACACCAAGAAGAGGACCGAGCTCCCAATTATTCGAAATTCTAAGAGTAGCAATAACCAATTCCCTGAGATAGCATATGTGATCACTTGAACTCACATGAGAATCAAGTGCCTATTGTCCAACCACAAGGTCGTTAGTTGCCTAACAACAAACACATCCATATATCCATTATAGCATACAATTCACAGCAGATAAATAAGTCAAAATAAACATCACATAATCAAATGAAAAGTGCAAGAATAAAAATCTTGTTATAACTTAAAATGTCATCACCCAACTAAAATTGAAAAGGAAGAAATTAAAGCAAAGGAAATGTAAACTAAATCTAATAAACATCCTGGTAAAATTGGAGGTTTGGTCCACCTCTGGCAAATCTAACAAAGAAATGAAACACCTCCTATTCAATTTGCTCTGAGTCTCTTGAACTTGACTAAAAGGACAAACACTGAATCATGAATCAAATGATCTAGCAAAAACAATTTAATTTGGAAGCTTATCTCAAAAAACATCTTAGTTGAATGGAATGATTCAATTATCAATCTTCCAATGGTGAATAAATTAGTCATGATATCAAAACCAATAAGTGACAAGAAATCGCATTTGAATATTACGCAATTAACTCAAAGAAAGAAGTAAAAGAGCAAAATATTTTCAATACTTGAGAAAATTAAAAAATATTCTTCTATTTATTAGTTTGTGCATAGTATCCTATCCTAATCTCATATCTAGTATTACTCATGCGCACATATGTCGATTATTAATCATACCAAACATGATACTGAACCAAGGAGACGTATGGAATCTTTGCAAATGGAGGAAGAGATCAGGTAGAAAAAACCTTTCCAAACGGAACTCGTACCTCACCGTTTATACCTCTGACACCCTCCAGATGCCAACCACAAAATCGTATAATTCCTAACAGGACTAACAACCGATCCATACACAACTCTCCTTCAAAAGCCAACCACCACATCTACCCCCCACCACCCCCCCCCTATCTTTCCTTTATTAGGTAATTTACATTTTATTTCAAATAATTAGGAAAAAAAAAGACGGATAAGGGAAAAATTATCCACACCACACGCATCCCATTGTCAGAGTCGTCGGTACAAACTGTTGCAACAAGAATGTTACGTAGCGGTATCCCACCTTAGACACTTTATTATTCTTTACCTTCATCCAAGAATCATTATTTTATCGTTCAAGAAGATACGAAGTGCCAAGATTTTGACATGTAGCATGAAAATTTCAAAAGCCAACATTGCCATAATTAATTAGATAATTTTCCCTCTCAGTAAATTTAACGTTGCGTTGACTATCCATCACCTGGTAATGCATCAATATCGAACGCAGTCATATAATTATTACGTGTCATAGATATAAGATACAATAATTTATCATTATTATAATTATCAAATCACGAGATAGCAATCAATCAAGTAGAGCTTTCGATCAGCTAGAGGGGATAGGTTGCTTAAACTATGTGTAAGGTATGGTCTTTAGATCTTGGGAAACATGAAGAGACGACGAAGTTTCGACGATTAGTCTTGTTCAAAATGTCCAGCACATCCAAAAGTTCGCAAGAATTAATTTGGGCCATTATATTGAGTTGACGAGACGTAGCAATAATAGGTGTCTTTTGCAAGGATTGACTCATAATTTAAATAATTTATTGCTTTGAGTTACGTAATGTTTTCGATTTTTTTTACAGAGGAGAGAACGCACGCCATCCTTCCCTGTTCTCGTCGGAGGAGGTAGAGGGGAGGAGCGATCGATCAACCCCGATAAACAGCATGGTGGGCCAAAAGGCGGCCAGAGGAGGAGATGGGAGTGGTCGGTGGTGGTGATCTACGTTTGGGTCACGGCAGTGGAGGTGGTCGGCAATGGAGATGTTAAGTGATGGTTCTTGTGACTACGACGGCTGCACCTGTCGAAGTGGCGCACAATCAAAGGGGGATGCACAGTCGGTGATGGCTGTGCGAGAAAGGGAAGGAGAGGAGGTGGATGGTGGTGGCGGCGATGTCGACGGCGGCATGAACAAAGACAGACGAAGATATTGCTATTTGTATTTGGGTGGATTGATGATTGAAAGACATCTCTGAGATACCAACTACAGGTGAACCGTAGGGTTCCGTTGGGACATAGGTTAAAGTAGTGTAAGGATAAGTTAAAATAAAATAAGTGAAGATAATATTTGTTTGGACGATAGAATAAGGATAGGATTAAGTATAAAATTAAAATGATTAATATAATAATGTAATGTTAGTAAATATTTATTTAATTAAATTTTCTGCACAGTGGAGTTTGTTGGATTTGATGATAATGATTGATTATTAATATATAGAAGGTTGTGTCGATTTCATGAATATGTTAATGTATTTAAGAAGAAAGCGGATGTTAATTTTTTTGTTTAGTTGATTTTATTAAAATAGTATAGGATATAATTATATGTAATGTGGTCATTGATTGTAATGGTTTTGATACCGTAGAAAAGAAAATGTATGACTACAAGGGAGTCAAGCTCAACCAATTATCAAGTGGATGTGAGATGAAGCAATTTACCACAAAGGGAGAGGATGAGGACTTGAATCCACACCACCAAAGAGGGAGGCACTTATGGGGTGGAGAGGAATCAACTGTGCTACTCCTAAACCTGATGTAAAACTACACACATGCTAAAGAAGTCGTGCTTCTTCTTTTTTCAGCATTGGTGGGAAATTTTTGTTCCTCTACCATCTGTTAGAAAATCTTTTCCCTCATCACTCTCTCAAAAATTTTGCATCTTGAGCAATTATGTGGTTATGTAGGAATTTTGTAACATTTGAATCGTTTGAACTTGTTGTGCAATTTACCAAAAGGCTTGATACTTGAATGGTCTCCGCAGATTCTTGAATGAACAACATGGGCCACAAAGATATATCTGAACGTATCAATTAACAATAAGTAATTATATTTGCTAATTAACGTTAACTACTTCAATTATCTATATAATTTGTTGTAGTGGTCATCTTAGGGGAAATGTCATTTATAATGAAATTATTATTTTTTATAGTGAATGTCTCATGTAGTTTTCTTCTTATTTGATACCTCCCTTTTAAAAGAGACAGGAGTTAAATTGAACTTTTTTACCATTATCGAAAGTTCGAAGATTTTATAATTTACATTAAACTTTCACAAATATCATTAAACTTATGGAGTAAACATTTTTCCCTTCATAAAATTTTTTTTTCTCTGATAGATGGTTTGCACTCTCTCAAAACTTTCAATTGTAAGACACATATGGTCAAACCATGTTTTGAGAAAATGTTGGAGAACATTTTTCACCAATATGAAGACTCATGCGAGTTATGCAAGAGTGTACTTCTACGAAAAGCTTAGCAGTAAAAATATGCAATGTCAGCCAATAACAAGTTTTCGAATTAAGCATCGCTTGCGTAAACTGTACAGTAGACCCATTTACTTGCAAAAGAGTCAGAGAATTTTCATTGTTTAAATTTAATTTTATATCCATACAAAAATATTTGATTATAGTACGAATATGTTGAGAATGTTGTGATTGACGATGCGTTGAAGGAAGGTTAGCACATAACGTCGCCTATGCAATGGAAACAATGTTACTTGCAATTTGCTTTAGTCGTAGGCTTTAGTAAGCTAGAGGAGATATGAATGTACCATACTCAAGGCATGCGATTGTGAATGATATTACGAAATTTGAAATGATGTAGAACGTGATATCCAGTTTAAGCACAACTTCGACGATTTTGAAATTATGAGAGTCCCTCGAAGCCATCGATATTGCTCGACAACCGAAGTGTAATTTCTATTCTTACACATACGTTAGGCATAAGTTATGTCTTGTGTTATGTAAATATCTTTATAAGACTAAACTGACGTATATATATTTGTTACTGTATATATAATATATGTAATTAGTATGTTAATATACGTTATTTATATGTAAACTATCGAAAACACGTAATCAGATGGAAATTAATTTAAATAAAGTTTATAAAATACAGTAAAGATGTATAATAATGAATTTTTAATGTAAATTAACTCGGTGTCTATTCAATTAAATAATTAGTTACCTAATTTAAACTTTAATTAAGAGATTAGATATTAAATTAAAGTGTATAAACTACCAAGTTTGAGTAATTTTATTATATATGTACTTCATTGATTGCTCTAAATTAATTGTACCACTATGTAGCCTTATATAAGGGTTTTATAATTATGTAATTTATTTATAATTTTAAATAATTTTTTCCCTTCAAATCAAGGGTGAAATATCCTTAATCCAAACAGTTAGCAGCATTTTATTAATGGCTGAGAGAAAGCACCACATCGTGGAGCGCAAATAGGCTGAAGTTGTATAATAGGAAATTATGCAATGGCCTTGTCGATCTTCAAGTGTTGGGCACCAAACAAAGCATAAATAGGTCATTATTCTCAAGGTGCATCCTGTGAATGCGGGTGAGGGCACTGGTGTGTGGGTGCGTGAGCACTTATGCCCATGGAATGCATAAATGTGCTGACTTGCCTATTCAAAACAAATTTTTGGATAGACTGATATATATTTGTTACTTTATATATAATATATGTTATTAGTATGTTAACATAATTTGTATGGTAGATAACTTGTATTACATGTTAATAAATAACTTATATACTTTTCATATCTATTTAAATCATATTTATCATATCTTAAACTGCACATAGTGTATTAACATAATTACATATTTATCTAATTACTTCATGTCTATATATATCTATGAAAATTCTAATAAATTATGTACACACATAACCATAGTGTATTGTACATATAGCTTAATATAATTATAATGTAGTGTAATATAGCAATGTATGTTTTAGTATAAGTGATTATTGCATGTATTGATGTTATTAGGTTCAATAGCTTAGTTATTAGGTTAAAATAAATTAAATTAGGAAATTAAGGTAATACTAAATTAACCTATCTATATGAACTTAATTGTACGTAGTGTTGTATATACATATTTAACAATGTAATATATACTATATAATACATATAATTTAATTTAACTAAGTAATTATAGTAGGTAACTGATCGTCGACTATGAGTCATACAAAAAAGGTCATTGTTGTAATATATGTCACAAATAGCGTCAAATTTATTTATATACTTAATTTTTACTTGTTTATTCTAAGTCGTTGGTAGTTATTGATATACATCACTCTCTAAGTCTAATATTATTCTTTAATTCCAAAAAGATTGAATTTTTATGTACAAATATAAAAGAATGAATTAAAGAATGAAAAAATTATGTACAAAAGAATGAATTACAAATCAATACAATACTTGAAAACAACTATGTATAAACAAGCATAAAAAATTCAATACTATATACTATCTATTTATAACTTATATTACTAATACTTACATATCTATACAATAATATGTTATAATATACATCATACTAACTTAACTTAATATATTAACACCTATAGTAACATATACAATATGTATAGCGACATATATAAGCGTCGTCAAACCTTAGGAAAAACTATATAAATAAGCTAAGGGAAAAATAGGATCTATAGTGACATTTATTATATCTATAGTTACGTATAAGTCTGTCAGTAAAGCTCACATGTTATTTTTATACATATATGAGCTCAAACACTCTACATATACTTTATATACTATATTTACATATTATTTACAATATACTATATACATATACATATACTATATATATGTTACATATATACATACACACACACAAGGCGAACACTACACACGCACACAGGGGCAAGCACATGGCTTTCCTCTCCAACACTTTAGTCATTTTTGGGTTCCTTCCTTACTCTCTTCTTTTGTTTCCAACACTAACATCTCTCAAAAATTAGGCTTACAACACTCCGTTGAGCGCCCTTCCCTCCTCTTAATCCTTTGATTATCAAAAATTAGGATTTTTAATTGGTGGGTGGCCTTTTCGAGGGATACACAGCACCCTTGAAGGGGTGGGAACAGACCTCTACTAAGGCCACCCTAGTTCTTAATTAATCCCATTAAATCTGATTTAATGCTCATTAATGGACCCAATTAGGTCCACGTACAGTGCTAGGCTCCCAGCCTGCACCGCACCCAATGTGCTCACAAATCAATGCCACATGCTCAATATGCTCGTAAGGGGAGGAGATAAGTTTGTATTTAGCGCCTAGCGTATGACGACTAAAGAAGCATAGGAACAAAAACAATATAAAGCGCTACGGGAGCTCCACAGGCGATAATGGAGCACTTTTCCAGCGTCTCACAAATGCTTCAGCTCAATGCGAATTGTGTTGATTTGAAGATTTTGGCCCTCGATTTGAGGGCCCAAATTAATTCCAAATTGAAAATAAATTATATATTTGTAAAGCCCTTATATAGGGCTATATAATTATTAAGTTTATTTACAAAAATATACGTCATTTACTATACAATTAAATTAGCTAAAGATTGTGATTTATACATACTGTTATGTGTGTTTATTCCTTAATTACAGGTTAAATTAGTTAATTAATGGCCTAATTGATCCTGTACAGAGTTACTATGCATATTAAATTATTTAATACATATTTTTATAATATTTTACACAGTTTATTTTTATAGTAATACTGAATTAGGGTATTTATTTATATACAAATTAAAGCACTTTATAGGGTCTTCAGAGAGTTTTCAATGAAGAACCAAAGACCCTAATTCTCAGTTGAGTGGCTGGGAAAGGCAGTAACTGACTCGTACATATTCTACAATGCCTAAGAAATATGTTCTAGCCATTGAAGGTGATTTTCATCTAATTTCTCCTATAAATTTCCAATGTGGACAGTTAAATAAAGTTTGTAAATTACAATGAAAATGTGACATAAGTCATTTATTATATAAATTACCTCTATATAAGGTCAATTGTACGAATAGTTATCTAATTTATAATTTTATTACGACATTAACCTTTAATTTAATGTGATAAACATCGAACTTTGATTAATTTTTTTATATATGTAATTAATTTATTTCTGTAAATTAATTGTACCACTATGTTATCTTGTAGAAGGGCTTTATAAGTATATAAATTATTTATAATTTGAAATAATTTTTTGGCCCCCAAATAAAGGGCCAAATGTACTCAATCAGAACAATTCTAGATGCATAGAAACATGTAATTGGTGCTTAAGGAAGGTGCCACATCGTGGACGACAGACCTAATGGAGTAGTCTATTAGGAATTCGTGGTATAGCCTCTTCGGTCGTCAAGTGCTGGGCACCAAACAGAGCATGTGCAGGTTATTATCCTTGGGTTACGTGACGCAAGTGCCTGTGCACCTACGCGCACAGGTGTGTGTGGGCACGTGAGAGCCTGCTGGGCGTAGAACGTACTAAAATAAACGTAACTAAAATAAGAGTGGATCCATTAGTAGGAGTCTGATCCCACCCACATGAGTGTTGTGTATCCTTTGAAAGTAGACTAACTCACCCATTAAAGCACATTTTTTGGGTATATGAACCGAGTTTGTGTGAAAATTTTTTTGTTATGACATGAGAAGGGAGAAAAGAAGGGAAGAGTGAGCAGCGCGTGTGTATATGTATAGATATAGTATAATATAATGTATAAGTATATGCATGTAAATAAAGTAAATATTTTATACATATATAATTTTGTCTATATATATTTATAAGTACAATAGTATAGGCTAGGTTTGGGCTCTTATATGTATAAAATAACATATTTGTCACTATAGATCTGTATATACATTACTATAAGTAGCAACTTATAATCAAAATATGTTACTAAGTATACATTGACTTATATATATTTCTTAGTATATATATAATATATGTTACTAAGCTATTAGTATGGTAATTAAATTTAGTATAGTAGATATTAAGAGCTATTTTTTTGTACGTATACTTACGTACTCTTGTATTAGTTGTATATAATTAACATACTCTAGTAATAGTCTATTTGTTATGCATGTTTGTTGTACATATGTTTAAGATAATGTAATACATATTAATTTATTCTTCTTGTAAATAAATGACCAATTCAGTATTGTTTAATTCATTGATTGATTTGTAAATAAATTAAATATTTTTGGATAAAAGAACATTGATTTATTGTACGTATGTTTATTGTGATGGATTGATGAATGTCATTTATCATTCGATTATAGCGGTATGTATTGCGAAAATGATTCCAAATGCCATTCTACCTGAGGGTAGTTTTTAGTTTGTGAAGAGAAGTCTGTATATGTTTGCTCATATAATTCTACTGAAGTGGCTACGTCAATACTGTCCCTCCTGCTTTGTCCTAAATAGTGCAAGTAGGACAATGTAATCCTCATGAGAAGACAATACATAAATCATGCTACATAATTTCCAACGCAAAATATACTAGTCATATTTGCAAAGTAAATCATGAAGGTGTAGGGATTACAAATAGCATTTAATTTCTAAAATAAAAATAAAGTCCTCCTTCGATGGGAATATCTTCAGTTGCAATTTCCAGGATTTATACCATAATACAAGTACCATGATATTAGCTACTATGTTCTTGACATAAACCCAACCATGAAATGCACAACTACCTATTATAAAGCAGCAGGTCCACACCGATGGTAAGAAGATCATAGAGAAGACGAGAATGAGATTATCACATAGGTACAAATAGCGAGAGAAGTTTCTCTTCAAGCGCCTCAACTTCTCCAAGGCTACAAATCCATCTAGTTGACAATCATCGCCACGACATTGTATTGTGGGAAATAACACCCTTCCAAGCACTCATGTCTCTCGTCAACCTGTGCAAATTATTTTGTTAAACAGATATGCTAAAATATAATCGTGCATGCAATTAATTTTAATTGTATCAAACATCGAACCTCCCTCCATTGATGTTCTTCTCATAGTGGGACAGGCATACACACGTCATTGTCCCATGCACCAACAAATATCAATTGGGATCTATGTAGAAGTGTAGAAAGAGAGAACATTTATTTAGGGAAAAGCTTCATGGTAATTTATTATATTACGAAATCTACAAGCAACTACAGCTAGTAAAATGTCAAAGACTAGCATTACGGCGTAATTAGTACAACATTACATTCAAAGATACAAAAGGACAAAATTTCTAATTCTACTAGCACGAACAACCTAAACTCATTTGAGAGAAACTCCACTCGATTCTAGCATAGTACCACTTGTCTCTTCTGATGACATTTGTGTATCGCATACACAAACCTTGTATTCATTTCATAATCCAGTTACCCTTCTCAACAAACCCTTGTAGAAGCACACACACATGCTAAGGAAGTGGATGTTTCACAATTTCAGCAGTTTCATATGTAGATGATGATGACTCGCCGACAATGGCCCACAAAAGGGAGATCTCCAAACTCATTTCACCCAACATGTTATCCTTCTTCCTTATTTCTTCCTATGCGTTATGTAGACTTTGTTCCATTGAATTCATCTCCACGCTTAAGCTAAGTACCATCCTCTCAAGTCTCTCTTTTGTCTGCAATAGGTTGGCATCCTTCTCACGCATTCCGCAATGCTGTGATGATTAACAATTAAATGGATAAATGGTTGGTAACAATGATGATATGATTCTATAAGATGTTGAAATATTACTTCAAAGTCTAACCGAGAAAGGGTTGTCACAATAGTATAAAAGTCGCTCATTGGGTAGACCAGGTTTCCTTGGCATGTACCACAATTCAACTAAATGTTGGCATTGGCACCAAGTTTGATCCCTTGACATATCTTCACCTTAAACAGTACCATAATAAATACATTAAACCATGTCATGTGGAACATCATTGACATAACCAAAACGCAACGTAGTAGAAAGCAATATGACCAGATAAAGAAGATTATCCCTAGTTCCCATCAACAATCACACATAAGGAGAAATTTACTGCGTTCATGTATGTTTATGTGTTGAACTTCCTTTGTGTGATTTATGCTTAATTTCAAAGTTGAAGTTACTTGGTTCGCCATCACGTAGTTTCGTATTCCATGTGTTTTCCATCTTTCGAAAATAATTTAATGTACATAAGCTATATCAAATATGCATTTCGCCTTTAAGCAATATGAGAAAACATCAATGAAATGAAATATATTTGCCAAATTCCTTGCGAGATCATGCGAAAGTAGTCGATTCATTTATATTTGACCAAGTATGTGTTAACATTCGTGGTTGATACAAGACTACGTAATGATGAGTTACGACTCATCATAGCTAAATTGCCTAAGTTAAGCTAGAAACTAAGTTAAACAATATCAAATTAACACATAAAAAGGGTTAAGTGTGGGAAATAGAGAAAAAGACCTAAAACATCAATTTTGCACTTCAAATGTATAATTAGGTCATTAAATGAGATATCTTTTAAATAAGGATAAATGACGATCCAATTGCAAATTAAACACACAAATGAGTTTAAAAGTTCAAATCAAAAATGTAATTAACTTCTTAAATGTTCAATTAAGCTTCTATAAAAACTTAGGTACATTTGGACATCATTAGAGCCTTGTACTTAAAGATTTACATTTAGGTCTTTAGTACATTACATTTCATTCATAGAAAACTAGCCAAGGGCGTATTTGTGGGCTGCAAGGACCTTTTTGCAAGCCCTTAAGAACTACTCTGAAATATTTCTTAACCACTTATGTGCTTCTGTGTTAATTCTCTACCCCTTCATAAGGGGTGTTCTTTGCAAAATCACCAACACAACACCACCCCACCTGCAGCTTGCGTGCACTATAACACCGTAAGAACTTGAGAGATCCTAGCCATTGATTCTCTACACACCACTCGATCTGCGGCTCACCTTAATTAGGAGCTTCACGCGATCACCACCTCACCCAGATCCCATCCAGTTATACTCTAAGTAAATTAATTATATATTAATTATACTAACTTATATGTACTATACTCACCACCTCACCTAGATCCCATTCATTTATATAATTATTTATTAATTATACTAACTAATATGTACTATACTCTAAGTAAATTAATAAAATCCTATAAATAAATATATTTACTACTGATATTGTACATACGTATTTATATGTAAATTATGTACATAAGGAACTTTGTACCATAATTTAATTATGTATATATAATAAATAATTAATTTATTAAGTTACAAGTTAAGTTATTAGGTCAAATTAAAATAAATTAGTAATTTAAGTTATAACTGAACTAACTTATACTGTACATTTGTATTAATGTATTTTAAGTAAATTAAGCTAATTTAACTATATTTATAATGTAGTATACTATTTAAACCTAATTTATATGTAACACAACCTAAAATAAGCTATTTAAATATAAATTAAATAAATTAAATGTTGTGAAATACAATAAAAAGCTTTATTAAATACTTTAATATATATATTAATACTATACAGGGTCAATTAGACTGTCCATTAACTAATTTATACTTAATTAAGAAATAAAAACTAATAAACAATATAAATAAACTATAAACTTTGCCTAATTTATTTATATACTAAATGTAATTAATATTGAAAATAAATTATACAATTATGTAGTCCTATGTAAATACTTTAATGTCATATAATTTAATTTTTAATTTTAATAAATTATGGTCCTGAAATCGAGGGCCAAACATTGCAAATCAGAACTTGTGCGCTGAAATTCTAACGCTAAGAAACGGTGCATATAGTGCCACATCGCGGACACAAGAGCACTTGGGGCGCCTTTTATTGTTTTTGTTATTCTCTTTCCCCAGTCAACAAGCGTCGAGCACAAAGAAACCACATACCCATTCCCCCTTCCTCTGATCTCAGCATGATATGGCATTGGTTTGAGATGTGATGACAATGTGCGATGTAGGCCGAGTGCCTGACACTATGCATGGGCCTATCTGGGCCTAGTATTGAGCATAAATCGAAATTAAGAGGCTAATTAACCAATCAGGGTGGCCTTAATAGAGATCTTGGTCCCACTTGAGAGGGTGCAGCGTATCCCTCGAAAAGGTTGCCTGCCAACTTAAAACCTAATTTTTGTACTGAGGGTTAATGAGGGGTTAGGAAAAGAAAACAAAGAAGAAATTCCTAAGAACAAATAAGTACAAAAGAGAAAGAAGAGTGTATATGTATATGTGTATATAGTGTATATGTATATATATATAAGTATACTGTAAATAATAAGTATACATAGTGTAACATATGTTTGAGCTATATATGTATATAAATAACAGTATAGCTTTACAAACAGAATAATCCGTCACTATAGATATAATAAGTGTCACTATAGACCCTAGTTTTTGCCTTGGCTTATGTACATAATTTTTCCTAAGGTTTAGCAACTATTATATATGTCGCTGTACATACTATATATGTTACTATATATGTTAGTCTATTAAGTTAAGTTAGTATAGTATATATTATTACTTACTATTGTTTATATGAATATAAGTATTGTTATTATAAGTTATAAGTATATAGTATATATTATTCAATTATAGTGTTTGATGCTTACTTGTATATATATGTTTGCAAGCATTTCAATATATTCTTTTGTACATAAATCAGTTTATTCTTTCATTCATTCCGTTAATCTTTTTGAAATTAAAGAATAATATTGGACTTAGAGAGTGATGTCTATCAATAACTGCCTCCTAATGAACGACATGGAATAAACCAGTAAATATTATGTAATTAAATAAAATTGATGCAATAATAGTTTGTAGTTGTGACATATATTACAACAACGATGATTTTTATACAAACCGTGGTCGATCGCTTCATATTTTTTGGCGTCATTGCCGGGGATAAAAACCCGACAACAGCCCTTTATTGTGAGTGATTGATTAACAAGTCGCAAAAAGTCAATTACGTAACATTAAAAACCAACTTGACAATCACGTTTAGCAGCACTTCTGAGTAATAAGTAACGTCAACATGTAATGTAACGAATTCCATAAAGCACAAATACTCATTATGCTAGCTTCATTATCGTTAGAAACACAGGGAGATGTAATTAATCGATTGAACATTCTGTCTCTCCGACGGCTACGCCTCCTCGTGTAATCCTCCCACATATGCAATGCAATCGTATCCCTCACAGTATCACCACGGTTGATGTATGCTCTATTGAAAGTTTCCTGTGGTTGCTGATCTTCGAGATCCAGATCATTCAGCTCTTGTGCCACTACTTGTTCGTTGGGGAACAGGTTGTCTATGCCACACTCGTTAATGAAATTGTGGATGATGCATGTTGCACGCACCACATCCCTTTGCACATCGATTAACCACTCTCGCATTCTCCTCAAGCATTCAAATCGATTCTTCCATACACCAAACGTTCTCTCTACAACCCCTCATAATTGTGCGTGTCTATGATTAAACAATTCCTTATAACTTTCAGCCAACCCTCCAGTAATATTTTAAGCTGCTTGTTTAAATTACATTACATGTTCTAGCCACCACTCTACTCAGCGTTAACTGACTCTAGACGTTATAACCTTATATAGGTCAGGGATTCGAGCAGCCAGAGCCACTAGCTGCTGGGGACGCTGGGCCCAATCGAGCCCACTTATAGTTTTCCTTCTGCTAGTGTTGTAGTGAGTTCCTATAGTGCATGTCATTTCAGTTATATTTCGATCATACTGTGTTAGTTTTGGTATGATGGCCTGTAATATTATGGTGATTGCCGTTCTCTTGCCTTACTGTCAATTTTATATTTTGCTGCTTAGTTACATTACTTGCGTGATTGTGGAATGAATGTGCATTCAGTTTTTTTCTCGCCGGACGACTAGGTCTTGAGGTTCGTTAAGGCGACCCGTTCTCGGGTTCTGTAGGGAGCCGAGAACGGGCCATGACAATCCATGGCTAAGTAAAGATGTGAAAGAAACTACGAAGGGACAAAGTACTCATCTGATTACTTGCTACTAAATTTCAATGAAAGAGTAACAACTATAACGGAAACATAATATCAATGACTCAAAAGATCAAATAGCATCGTACAACATGAAATAGATACCTACCACATTACAAATGTAACGTCTACAGAAGAACACTATCATGCAAGAAACAAAGCATAAAGAAGGACATCATAATCGAAACACAAAATACAAAGAAGCAACTCCCCAATAAACCAGAATGTCACTCCCCAAGGAACTCATCAATCCACTCATCCAACGATTCGTCAAGGTTCTTCACCACTTCCAAGAACAAGAATCTCATAGAAGGATCTTTGAACAAGCTAGTAACCCTTGCAAACTTTCGAGGAGGGAGATTCGACCGAGCAGAATGTAGAGCGGCAACAGCCTCCTTTATAAGGCCGAGGGGATCGATCGATTGAGAGCGATTCTGCTCTACAAGCTCATTGGTGGCATTTAGAACCATGCAACCAATTTTTAACGTCTCTGTGCTACTACCCATCCCTCTCAACCTCTTTGCTGAACTCCTAGAATGTGAGGAATGTGAATGATGCTTGGTAGATGACGGTGTGCATGGAATGTCATCGTCGCTATCTTCATCAATGTCAAGCACATCTTTTCTCTTCTCCTACCTAGATGAAGGGCCAACACCACTTCCTCTACATGATCAACATGGGTAATTTGGTGAGTGCCTCGTCAGTCGTTCCGTATTAATGGTTTGCCTACTGCCCACAGCATTCTCGCCAACAACCATGTCATCTTCCCTAATATCGTTCATCTCGTCGTAGAAAATGAAAGGGTTATTACGAAATTTCTTGTACTTCTCCAATTGCAATCATAACATGAACCCTACATCATGTAAATTTCATAGGATGACCCTTTCCTGGGGTCCTTTGACATTTCCAGAATTCGTAGGGGTTTTCCTACAGTTTTAAACCCCTTATCTTTTGTTTTGGGGGTTTTTGGGCAGGGAGAAAGAAATTGCAGGGACGTTCCCACAATTTCCCTACCACCACTTCCCACCGTACACACCCCTCTCCCCCCTCACCCCGCACACCGCACCATCCCTCTACGGTGCCCTCACCTCTCTCTCTCTCTACCATTCCCTCTCCCCATACCTCCTCCATTTAACCCCCACGTTTCTCCTCCATCCTCCGCACACCCAAGCCGAGAGGAGAAGGAGGAGAGCAGGGAGCCAAAGGAGCGTATGCGGGAGAGGAGGAGAGCAACGGCTATCACTGTAGCAAGTTCTACTGCAGTTGCAGCAGCACACAAAGAGGAAGGCGTCGTGAGAAGAACTCGCCAACGGTTCTGTGGAATCATTTTTTTCCGCAGAATCAGACGTCTATGGAGCACGTCAGACATCTTGTCAGACGTCCTAAGGTATGTCCAGACATCTGATAGCACATATTTTTGATTTATTATTTTTCCTTCCAAAGTCCTGACAGTGCATGCGCGTGTGTCAGAGGTTGGGAAGCACGCTGGTGCGAGGACAGAGGCAATTTCAAACGTCCGGACGTGTTTCCAAACATCTGAAGACACCTTCAGATGTCTCCACCGAGTCCCAAACGTCCGGGAAAGTTGCCCGAGCAAGGTAAGTCCCTGAGTACGTTTAAGACGCCTGGGACTCTTCCCAGACGTCTGATTTTGGTCAAGGTTGGTGTTTTGGGCCTATTCAGGGCCCAAACGATGTCGATTTTCCGTAAACGAAATATCTTTGGTTTCCGTGTGAGTTTCTCTATATAATGGTACTTTGTCCGTGTCATTTTGAACACATTTAACCTACCAATCCATGTCATAAGTCTCCAGTCCGTCGAGTATACGGGACCTGCGGAGATGTTAGGAGTTACTGTACAAGCCCCCATTCCATCCCATTATCCTGGTAGAGTGGTTCTTCCCTAATCCTAGATTTATGAACTAAATGGTATGAGTAGAAACCCTAGATTGTAAGATGAACCCTAGGGCTGAAGGAAATGAATGTATGTTACTCTGGATTAGTGAACCCTAGGTTGTGGCATGAACACTAGGGCCGAGAGAAATGCATGTAAATGTTGGTATTACCGTGATACTTCCTAAAATAAATAATGAGTTGCCTATACTACCTGTAATTTGTCAGAAAGGGAAATGCATGCTTGTACTGAATACTAGATGGTGGAATTAGAGCTGCCTATAACAAACCAGATATGGAAATGTGGAAATTCCATGCACGAACCCTATGGGGAATGTAGAAGGAAACAAGAATACTGTAGTACGGAGAACCAGATGGTTCTGGAACACGTCTCCACGGACGGCTGTTCGGACTTGGTTTAGGGAGGCGAGCTGGCCTTCGTGTACGTAATACCGAAGAGAGCAACTATCCCTTTTGAGTAGAGGGAAGCTTGCCGCCCCTTGGGTAGAGACCCGGGGTGGGTTTGGCCACTCTACATCGACTCCTGTTGGCCCTCATGTACATGGTACCGAGGAGATTTACTTAGTGTAGGGGGGAGCTAACCGCCCCAAGGGGCCTAAGGTTAGGACTAGCGACCCTACATTAACACTTGTTAGGTCCACTAGGCAAACCGGGGCAGTCGAATGAGGGTACGTAGATTGTGAGGGGCTAGAACCCTGTTTCTCAGGGGCGAGACCCCTGTTCTGAGAGGGCAAGGCCCTGTGCCATTCCGTGCTGTATGTTGGGCGTACTCGCTAGCGGAAATGACTGACTGCATCCAGTGAGAGGTAGCTACCCGTGCGCTTATCACATGTGCCGTAGTCACCGCTACGTTGCGACCGTGACCTCGAGGTAGTAGACCGGGTGTAGGACTACCACGGAGGACTCTCCCAGCCAGGAGAGTGCCACGTGTACATCTTGCACCGCGAGAAAACTACAAGCAAGATCGTTCCCTTAGGGAACAGGAAGATTGAGCAATGTCATGGAACCCGATTAGAGTACTCAGATCAGAAACACGTAATAAGATAATTGGAACCAGAAGATAATATTTTAAACTACTTGTTTAAATTACATTACATGTTTTAGCCACCACTCTACTTAGCGTTAGCTGAATTTAGATGTTATAACCTTGTACAGGTCAGGGATTCGAGTAGCCAGAGCCACCGGCTGCTGAGGACGCTGGGCCCAGTTGAGCCCAGTTGTAGTTTTCCTTCTACTAGTGTTGTAGTGAGTTCCTATAGTGCATGTCATTTCAGTTATATTTCAATCATACTGTGCTAGTTTTGGTGTGATGGCTTGTAACATTATGGTGATTGCCGTTCTCTTGCCTTACTGTCAATTTTATATTTTGCTGCTTAGTTACATTACTTGCGTGGTTGTCGAATGAATGTGTATTCAGTTTTTTTCTCACCGGACGACTGGGTCTTGGGGTTCGTCAAGGCGACCCGTTCTCGAGTTCTGTAGGGAGCCAGGAATGGGCCGTAACAATCCATGGCTAAGTAAAGATGTGAAAGGAAATGCGAAGGGACGAAGTACTCATATGATTACTTACTACTAAATTTCAATGAAAGAGTGACAACTATAACGACAACACAATATCAATGACTCAAAAGATCAAATAGCATCGTACAACATGAAATAGATACCTACTACATTACAAATGTAACGTCTACAGAAGAAAACTACCATGCGAGAAACAAAGCATAAAGAAGGACATCATAATCGAAACGCAAAATACAGGGAAGCAACTCCCCAATAAACCAGAATGTCACTTCCCAAGGAACTCATCAATCCACTCATCCAACGATTCGTCAGGGTTCTTCACCACTTCCAAGAACAGGAATCTTGTAGAACGATCTTTGAACAAGCGAGTAACCCTCGCAAACTTTCGAGGAGGGAGATTCGGCTGAGCAGAACACAGAGCGGCAACTGCCTCCTTTATATGGCCGAGAGGATCGATCGGTCGAGAGCGATTCTGCTCTACAAGCTCATTAGTGGCATTTAGAACCATGCGACCAATTTCTAATGTCTCTGCGCTACTCCTCGTCCCTCTCGACCTCTTTATTGAACTCCTGGAACATGAGGAATGTGAATGATGCTTAGTAGATGACGATGTGCATGGAATGTCGTCGTCGCTATCTTCATCAATGTCAAGCACATCTTTTCTCTTCTCCTGCCTAGATGAAGGGCCAACACCACTTCCTCTACATGATCGACATGGGTAATTTGGTGAGTGCCCCGTCGGTCATTCCGTATTAACGATCTACCTGCTACCCACAGCATTCTCGCCAACAGCCATGTCTTCTCCCCTGATATCGTCCATCTCGTCGTAAAAAATGAAAGGGTTATTACGAAATTTCCTATACTTCTCCTCCAATTGCAATCATAACATGTACCCTACATCACGTAAATTTCAAAGTATTAGAATGACCCTTTCCTAGGGTTGTTTAACATTTCCAAAATCCATACGGGTTTTCCTACAGTTTTAAACCTCTTATCTTTTGTTTTGGGGGTTTGTGGGGGGGAGAGAGAAATTGCAGGGACATCCCCGCAATTTCCTCACCACCACTTCCCACCGTACACACCCCTCTCTCCCCCTCACTCCGCACACCGCACCATCCCTCTGCGGCGCCCTCACCTCTCTCTCTCTCCACCATTCCCTCTCCCCATACCTCCTCCATTTAACCCCCTCATTTCTCCTCCATCCTCCCCACACCCCAGCCGAGAGGAGAAGGAGGAGAGCAGGGAGCCAGAGGAGCGTGTGCAGGAGAGGAGAGCTGCGGCTGTCACTGTAGCAAGTTCTGCTGCAGTTGCAGTAACACGCGGAGAGGAAGGCATCGCGAGAAGAAATCACCAAGGGTTCTGTGGAATCATTTTTTTCCGCAGAATCAAACGTCTGCGGAGCGTGTCATACGTCCTAAGGTATGTCCAGACGTCTGATAGCACATATTTTTGATTTATTATTTTTCCTGCCAAAGTCCTGATCGTGCATGCACATGTGTCAGAGGTTGGGAAGCACGCTGGTGCTAGGACAAAGGCAATTTCAGATGTTCGGACGTGTTTCCAGACATCTGAAGACACCTTCAGACGTCTCCACCAAGTCCAAAACGTCTGGGAAAGGTGCCAAGAGCAAGGTCTGTCCCTGAGTATGTTTAAGACGTCTGGGACTCTTCCCAGATGTCTGATTTTGGTCAGGGTTGGTGTTTTGGGCCTATTCAGGGCCCAAACAATGTCGATTTTCCGTAAACGAAACATCTTTGGTTTCCATGTGAGTTTCTCTATGTAATGGTACTTTGTCCGTGTTTTTTTTAACACATTTGACCTGCCAATCCATGTCATAAGTCTTCAGTCCATCGAGTATACGAGACCTATGAAGACATCAAGAGTTACTGTACAAGCCCCCATTCCACCCGGTTATCCTGGTAGAGTGGTTCTTCCCTAATCCTAGATTTATGAACTAAATGGTATGAGTAGAAACCCTAGATTGTGAGATGAACCCTAGGGCTGAAGGAAATGAATGTATGTTACTCTGGATTAGTGAACCCTATGTTGTGGCATGAACACTAGGGCCAAGAGAAATGCATGTAAATGTTGGTATTACTGTGATACTTCCTGAAATAAACAATGAGTTGCCTATACTACCTGTAATTTGTTAGAAATGGAAATGCATGCTTGTACTGAATACTAGATGGTGGAATTAGAGTTGCCTATAACAAACCAGATATGGAAATGTGGAAATTCCATGCACGAACCCTACGAGGAATGTAGAAGGAAACAAGAATACTATAGTACGGAGAACCAGATGGTGCTGGAACACATCTCCATGGGCGGCTGTTCGGACTTGGTTTAGGGAGGTGAACTGGCCTTCGTGTACGTAGCACCGAAAAGTGCAACTATCCCTTTTGAGTAGAGGGAAGCTTTTCGCCCCTTGGGTAGAGACCCGGGGTGGGTTTGGCCACTCTACGTCGACTCCTGTTGGCCCTCATGTACGTGGTACTGAGGAGATCTACTTAGTGTAAGGTGGAGCTAACCGCCTCAGGGGGCCAAGGGTTAGGACTGGCCACCCTACACCGACACTTTTTAGGTCCACTGGGCAAACCGGGGTAGTCGGACTAAGGCACGCGGACTGTGAGGGGCTAGAACCCTATTTTTGAGGGGCGAGACCCCTGTTCTGAGAGGGCAAGGCCCTATGCCGTTCCGCGCTGTACGTTGGGCGTACTCTCTAATGAAAACGACTGACCGCGTCCAGTGCGAGGTAGTTACCCGTGCGCTTATCACATGTGCCGTAGTCACCGCTACGTCGCGACTGTGACCTCGGGGTAGTAGACCGAGTGTAGGACTACCACGGGGGACTCTCCCAACCAGGAGAGTGCCACGTGTACATCTTGCACAGAAGGAAAACTACAATCAAGATCTTTCCCTTAGGGAACAGGAAGATTGAGCAATGTCATGGAACCCGATTAGAGTACTCAGATCAGAAACACATAATAAGAAAATTGGAACCTGAAGATAATATTTTAAACTACTTGTTTAAATTACATTACATGTTTTAACCACCACTCTACTCAGCGTTAGCTGACTCTAGATGTTATAACCTTGTACAGGTCAGGGATTCAAGCAGCCAAAGCCACCGGCTACTGAGGATGCTGGGCCCAGTCGAGCCCAGTTGTAGTTTTCCTTCTGCTAGTGTTGTAGTGAGTTCCTATAATGCATGTCATTTCGATTATATTTCGATTATACTGTGATAGTTTTGGTGTGATGGCATGTAATATTATGGTGATTGCCGTTCTCTTGCCTTACTGTCAATTTTATATTTTGCTGCTTAGTTACATTACTTGCGTGGTTGTCGAATGAATGTGTATTCAGTTTTTTTCTCACCGAACGACTGGGTCTTGGGTTCGTCAAGGCGACCCGTTCTCGAGTTCTGTAGGGAGCCGGGAACGGGCCGTAACAATCCATGGCTAAGTAAAGATGTGAAAGGAACTGCAAAGGGATGAAGTACTCATCTGATTACTTACTACTAAATTTCAATGAAAGAGTGACAACTATAACGGCAACATAATATCAATGACTCAAAAGATCAAATAGCATCGTACAACATGAAATAGATACCTACCACATTACAACGTAACTTCTACAGAAGAAAACTACCATGTGAGAAACAAAGCATAAAGAAGGACATCATAATCGAAACACAAAATATAGGGAAGCAACTCCCCAATAAACCAGAATGTCACTCCCCAAGGAACTCATCAATCCACTCATCCAAAGATTCATTAGGGTTCCTCACCACTTCCAAGAACAGGAATCTCGTAGAAGGATCTTTGAACAACCGAGTAACCCTCTCAAACTTTCGAGGAGGGAGATTCGGCCAGGCAGAATGCAGAGCGGCAACTGCCTCCTTTATATGGCTGTGAGGGTCGATCGGTCGAGAGTGATTCTGCTCTACAAGCTCATTAGTGGCATTTAGAACCATGCGACCAATTTCTAACGTCTCTATACTACTCCCCGTCCCTCTCAACCTCTTTGCTGAACTCCTGGAATGTGAATGATGCTTGGTAGATGACGATGTGCATGGAATGTCCTCGTCGCTATCTTCATCAATGTCAAGCACATCTTTTCTCTTCTCCTGCCTAGATGAAGGGCCAACACCACTTCCTCTACATGAATGACATGGGTAATTTGGTGAGTGCCCCATTGATCGTTCTGTATTAATGGTCTGCCTGTTGCCCACAGCATTCTCGCCAACAGCCATGTCATCTCCCCTAATATCGTTCATCTCGTCGTAGAAAATGAAAGGGTTATTAAGAAATTTCCTATACTTCTCCAACTGCAATCATAACATGTACCCTACGTCATGTAAATTTCAAAGTATTAGAATGAAAAAGCACAAAACTGCTTACCTCGTCCCAAGCACCAACAAAAGGGGGGGCAGGTTGTTTCATTTCCAGATCTCAACCCCAACCACCCTTATTAAGTAGTTGTGTGAACATAGAATATTGTGACTTCAATGTCTTCCACTTGTTCTGGAATTGCTCTCGATTCAAGTTCGTCCCAAACCTTCCATTGAACAGATCAACAACTCGAACCCATCCCTTTATGCTGACAGCACCCCCAAGATAGTAACCTCGCTTGCTGCCTTCAAATCCTTGATGATTTCCAACAAGCCGAACACATATTCATCTCCCCAAGTGAAACGATGTCGTTGATCGTCAATGTGATCATGTAACTCGCTACTCTGTTGGGAAGACCCTTAACTTCCGAGAAATGGCGTATGCATGTAGTCAATGTATCCAGGTGTATAATTTTGTTGAGAATCGTATGCATTATATTGAGAGGTTGTGTACTCCTTTTCATGAGCTCCAAAACGAAATATGTCATTATTCCGATCCATCCCACTGTGAAATTAGGTGGACAATTAAACTGATTATAGTAAACGATAGACATAAAATGTTGAGACCAATGGTTACATCAGACTGACTACCTTCTCCAAAACCAATAACTTCATGGAGGTAATTTCATATGTCATTAGTGTGGTCATAATCTACAATGTCCTCCATCCCACGTTTGTAATGTTCTCAATTACCCCCCTCCCCCCTGCAAGTCTTAAACTCATCACTACATCTTCCATTGTAAAATTTAATTTAATATATGGTATCTCTCATAGATAGATATAATCATATACTTCATCTTCATTCCATTCACAAAAGAAATTTTCAAGTCTTCTATATACTTGGTGATTTTACATCATTGTACATCACTAATAATTACAAATAATTTTTGCATGTGTAGGACAATGAAACCAAACGGTACGTGTATTACTGTTGCTACGAGCGAGTATTATTCCCCTCATTCTAACTTCTTAGATGTATAATGTCCATACGTACTCATGTCTCATAATTTTCCTTTCAACATTTCCAATGTCATTATCTTCCTACAGTTGTTATTATATTACAATATAACACCATGTTTGTAGCGATTTTAGTTAACAGTATTGGTAAATACAAAAGAGTGGGAGTTTACACTCTACGTGAACATGGGTTAAGCCCATATATCTCTAGATTCAATAGTGCACAAATCCAAAGCTTACCAAAAAAAGTGATCGATTTCCTATATTTTACTCTATATTAAATAAATTAATATTCGAACTCAACTACACAATATCTCAAATTTTGCTGGATACCAAGATAGCAGAAAGTCTACTTCAGGATATGTATTTCTGCTTGCCAATGGTGCCATCTCTTGGAAGAGTGCAAAACAATCTCTCATTGCCTCTTCCACTATGGCAGCAGAATTTATAGCATGCAATGAGGCATCCGATCATGAAGTATGGCTGCGGAATTTTATATCGAGGCTGCACAGAGTAGATGACATTAACAGGCCACTACAAATGTTTTGTGATAATCAGTCCATAGTTCTCTACTCCAATAACAATAGGAGCTCCTTCAAATCGAAGCACATTGAGATCAAGTACCTGGTTGTTAAAGAAAGGATGCAGAATGGACAACTGTCTATAGAGCACATCGGTACAGACTCCATGGTTGCAAATCCGCTTACTAAGGGAATAATACCCAAGATGTTCCATGAACATGCAGCTTCTATGGGTCTTATGTCCTTACAGAAATTTCAGCTTTAGTGGAAGTTTGTAATTTGTATAGTGCTCATTTTGTAATAGATAATTTCAGTTATTCAGTTTTTCAGTTATTCAGACTTTTAGTTATGTATAAAGTTTTGTAAAGCTTCATTTCTGTTATGAAATAAACAAAACTTAAAAGTTTTTCAATTCTATGATTGTCCATTCTGAGAAGTAATTTAGTTTTGGTTTTGGAAGTGATCTCATTCAGAGGACCAGTTGGGAATAGACATGCATAGATCACATTGGCATGTAATTTCCACGCTGCACATCCACATGTTTCTGGTTACCTTTTGCATTAGTATACGTGGTCATTGTTGGTTTAGTTACTGGGATGTAGCGAAAGTCGCTTTGGCTCTATTACTAGTGTAACTGGTAGATTGGATTATTTTTAGATATGCATTTCTGGATATGACAGCAAAGTTGAGCTCAAATTTGGTTTGTATGTTGTTTGATTAGCAGGTTACATATGCAGTCCAAGTCAGAGATTGTTGGATTAAAATCCAACATATGGACTTGTATATGTAAATTCATATACATAGATGTGATCAAATAACAATAAGTGAATTGAATGTCATCTAAAGCCCATTTCAGAGTGATCAAATTAAGTTGTTTTCAAGGATATGGGCATAAATGAAAGTGGTTTGGTGTGGTGTTTTAAAACATATGTGCAAAGACCGGTTTGTGAATATACATCTCCTCGATGGGCGGAGATGTAATTCACCCATACAGTAATTAGGAGGACTAATTACTGATTAAGTGATTCTTGGGGTTATGGTCCCCAAAAGGCCCACAGGTAATCCTAAATTTGCACCCCCATCGTGTGCCTAGGTTTTGGGGAATATTCAGAGAGAGACAGAGAGACAGGGAGTAGAAGAAGAGGAGAACTCCTTCTGCTGGTCTTTCTTAATTAAGGATTAAAATCCATAGCAAGTGGGTTCTTTTGAAAGCTCCATTTAGCAGTCCCCTCCCTTTCTCTTCCCTTAGGATGAGCACAGGTATTTTAAATGCTCTCTGCTTCTAATCATCAAAACCATGTCTCCATATATGCATGTATACTTTTTGGTAGATAGAATCATATTGTATAGTTCATTTTATTCATAGAATGTATTATTTAATGTGAAGTCCAATATACTATCATATTTGTATCTCTGTTGTCAATCAATTCTTATTTCGTGCAATTACTTGTAACGTATCTATAGGTGTTTCATATTCCCAAAAAACACTATAATATATATGTAACCGTCAACAAGTACCGGTACTAAAGTTTAATACCGGTACAAGTGAATCCCAGGTAAGGTACTGGACTTCAGGTCTTCAGGACCTGTAGCTTACAATACCGGTACTGGTCACCAATACCGGTACTCGTTGGCTACAAGCAATTTGCCAGTACTCAACAAGTACCAGTACTCTTCATGAGTATCGGTACTCATTGAGACCAATCGGATCCTGGAATGTTACCAGTACTCATGGAGTACCGGTACTTAGCACGAGTATCGGTACATGATAAGTACTGGACGAGTACTCATTTGGACTTGTGTTCCAAACAGTAACACATGAGTACCGGTACTTGGCATCAGTACTGGTACCCATGCAATATGGAACCTATGACAATATGTCATGAGTACCGGTATTGGTACACCAGTATCAGTACCTAGTTAACATAAAGTCTAATTGAGAACAGATACAGATCCATCCTAAGTTAGAGGTGGGATAATTAAGTTAAGCCCCAAAGGATTTAAGGATTTAAATCCACAACAGTTCCTCCTCCCCGTCCTCCTCAATGCTTCCCCTCCTCCACTCCTCTTGTTGCCTGACGGCCCACCTCCTCCTCCTCGTCCCCATGCTCCTCTTCCTCGTCATCCCTTTGCTCCTTCTCCTCCTTCCTGACACCCTCCTGCTGCCCTCCTCCTCCCCCTCTTGCCGCCCCCTCCGACGGCCTCCTCCCCCTCCTGCCGCCCCCTCCTCCCCCTCGACCTACTCCTCCTCCTCATCCTACCGCCGCCCTCTCCTCCTCCTGTTGCTCCTCCCCGATAGCCTCCTCCTCCTTCTCCCCAACCCCCACCTCCTCCTCCATCCTCTCCTACCGTCCTCATCCTCCCCTCCACCCCCCCTTCCCTTCCTCCTCCTCCTCCTCCTCCTTCCGCTTACACTACCACTTTTGTTTCAACCACTTCATAGTACAATTGTTATAGGGTTAACATTGGTTCTACAAGGTTGTGTAAGATTGATTCCATTAGGTTACATTGCATGGTGATATAGTATTACATAGCATTACTATCATGATACTATAAAATATACTATTGTTTCTTTCAAAAAAAAAATATTACCATTATTGTGATGATATTCTTGCACTTCTCATTAGTAATATAATGCTATATATATAATGTTTATGTTATAACATTCATGCACATAGGAATGTTATGATATTGATAAGTGCATAATTTAAAGGATAACATGTTTAATTATATTAGTTGTTTAACATTATTACATTATTTTTTTTTGAAACAACCTTTATTACATATTGACATTATTACATTATACATGATCCATTTTAGGTCAAAATTACATATTGACATTTAAGAATTAAGAAGAGATATTTAAACTTAATTTATTATACTTACTCATGTGGAGCTATTCTAAATATTTGGGTTGGGTTTACACTGTTTTGTTAATTTGTGCTAATTAAATATCTATCTAATTATATATTATTTTATAATTTCATAAAAATATATTCAATGTTGATCTCAAATCGAAGAACATGAGTTAAAAAAAACTGGTGGCAAAGACAGAATCCAAAACACATATACAAGATAAATAATAGGTAAGAAATATAAAATTAGAGAAAAAGAAAAGAATGAGAGGAGAGAAAAAAAATAAATCAAAGAAAAAAAAAATCCTCTCACATGACTCACTCACCCTAAATTCCATTTCCTACTCGCGAGAATCTGCCACGTCCTTCGAACCCCCATTAAAGTCGCTTCATTCATTTTCTTCCTATTTCATCACCGTTCCTAATTTCCGATTACGGGCATTCCTACTTTCTAAAATGCTCTAAGTCCGCGCACGAAATCTCCGCTCCCAACCTCACGGTCACGGCCTCTATTTATTCACATGTGCACGTACGCCCTCTCTCGATTGCCCCGCCGGTTCCCCAACTCCTCTCTTGTTCTCTCTCCCGCTCCTTCCCCCTCGCGTTCTTCCCTCTCCACCAGAAGAACATCACACCCACGACTTCTCCCTCGCGAGACCACAAGTGCAACGCACCGGCAGCGCGGGAACTCATCCTCTCCTTCACCGCGACCTCCGTCCTTTGATTTTGACAACCCTACCTCGACCGCACGTCTGCGCTCTCCTTCTTCGCTCGTCCTCGCCTTCGAGACGCCGCTCCATTGACAACGTCGACGCTCTCCACCGTGCACGACCTCGCCCTCGCGTCCTCCTCCGCTCTTCTTCTCCTTCTTCTTCTTCCTCTCCATACGTTTCTCTTCTTTCTTCTCTCCATCTTGCACTCCCACCATCACCATCCTCTTCTTCCTCACGTTCTACTCCACCACCTTTTCTTTTTCTTCCTCTCTCTCTCTTTTCTTTTTCTCTGTACACACTTACTCTCTCTCTCTCTCTCTACATGTTCATCACTACCATCACATCTCTCTCACTATTTTTGCATTTTCTCTCGGTGTTCTATTTCTCTGTTTCGGGATACTTGACGATCCCTGCATGTTCCTACATCTCAACGCATCTTCACGGATTCTCCACGTTTCCACGTCGTCTCTCTGCAACCACTCGCCTCCGTGCACGTGTTCCACTGACGACCGTCGACGACTCACTCCACCCCTTTCACGACCGTGCCGGACTCTTCCTAAGCTTCTTTATCTCTTTCTCTTCTTGTCATTTTTTGTTTTCTCGATTTACGTAGTATTGTGACTCTTTTCAGTAGTAATAAAAGTGTTTCTATCTCCATGTTTCTCTCGCATGTGTTTCTGTGCTTATTTCATTTATCCACTTTTATTATAAAAAATAAAAATGAATAAATAAATAAATAATATATAGTTGGCTTAGTTAGGTTAGAAAATATTTAGATATCTCTACCTCTCTATGAAACGACTCGAACTTCCGACATTATTTATGTATTTTTCGGAAATGATTTTATAAATTTAAAACGTGTTTTCGCACCTATGACAACAAGTTCATCATTATTATGATTTCACGACCATTTTTTGACGTCGTTACTAAGGAGACACATATTCGAGATATTTTCTTTCCTGACTTAGTATTCGTGAGCCTCACATCTTTCTCTATTTGTTTGCAGGTACTAAATACGCAAGACAAAATCTCAACGAGTTGTGAAAGCGAGTCGTGGAGGCAGAGATTCACATAGGCGGGACGCAACCAAGGCACACGAGGCGCGACGTAGTTTAGAATATTTTTATTCTTTCTTTTAGACTATTTGTATTAGTTAGTTGGTGAGAGAGCATATTTTAGACCATATTATTTTGGGCTGTAGACTCTCTATCTCTCTCTTTAAATTGCGTAGTTAGATTGTTTGCTTGTTTGCTTGCATTAAAAAAAAAAATCCATCACACTTATCTAGAAGCTGCTTACCCTTAGTCATTCACGATAAGATTTGCATAAGTAGCATTTAAAATTTTTATTACATGTATTGCATCTGCATTCTGAAGATTGCTGGAGACAAGTATGTCCTTCATTACCCTTACGAGCTACTTGCCATCTATCTCTATCTCTCTCAGGACTTAATTGAAAATTTCACTTATTTGCATTGAAAATACATTTAAGTGAGAACATTATAAAACTCAATAATCAATGCTGAAATCCTAAAATTCACTTCACGAGTGCTTAAAGGCCTTGATTGCAATTTTACCATGCATGTTACTTGACACTTCTTTCTCACTAAGCACACACTTTACGCACTACACTAGGTCTCGATCCCTTAAGGCTATAGGCACCAATCTCTTTATCGGTGCAGACCCTCCTACTTTGCTTTGTGGTAGTGGTATTGTCCTTTGGCCTAGTGTTTTGATACTTTAAGGAAGGGGACATCCCCTAAAGGAACAAAAGAGTAGTTAAGAAACAACGCATACGCATTGCTTCAAAGGAATGATTCACCCTACTTGCATCCCTCAGTTCCATTCTTAGAGTAACTTCTCACTAGATCACTTGAGAATATCATTTAAGCAAGATGTAGGTCTTAAGGCACTCCGTAGGTTAATTTAGAGTGAGTAACTGGTTGATAACTTGCTTGATCACATATAAACATTAAATTTTTGAGAAAAGCAAGTAAAATTCACTCTTGTCTTGTGTTTGCTTGCTTGATTGCCTATTATGCATGCATGGTATAAGATCAAGTAAACCAAGGTTAGAGGGACCTTCAAACTTCGAATCTAGGAGGAAACTTAATTCCAGTGAGCCCTCAACATTGGATCCACTACTTCTTGACCAACCCAATCCAAACCAGGATGAGCCAATGGAGCAATTGCATGAACAATTTGAGCGGTGATTCAACAATAGAAATAAAAACCAACCACAACCTCGACCCTTACGGGACTTTTACGATCCCATGTCTTACAATGTCGTACCTCATGTAAGGGTTCCTGAGGATGATTCTGAACTCAAATCCCATTGGATAGGTCTTATTCAAAACCACTTCAATGGACTTAACACTGAAGACCCATTCCAGCACATTGAAAGTCTTACTACCCTTGGTCAAACTATAAAACCCAGGAACATGAATCTTTATGTCTTGATGATAAAACTTTTCCCCTTCTCCTTAAGAGACAAAGCTGGCCATTGGTATAGAACCATAAGGAAACCCATCAACACATGGGATGAGCTAAAGAATGCCTTTCTTAGGAAATTCTTCCCTATTGGAAAAACAAATGCCCTTAGGAGAGCCATCACGACCTTCACTCAATAATCTGGGGAACAACTCCATGAAGCCTGGGAAGGATTTACTGACTTAGCTAGAAAATGTCCACACCATTCATCCCCAAGTGACACTTAGTGCAAATTTTTAACCAAGGACTTAATGAGCAGTTGAAAAATTATGTGAATGCGGCTTGTGGGGTTAACTTTTTAAATAAAGATAAGGATAGTGCATATAATCTATTTGAAAGCATGAGTGAAAACTCCCTCAACCAAGCCTCTATGAACACCTTTGGAATGACTAGTCAACCAAAAGGATTGTATGAACTCCAAACTAACCCTAATAAGGTTGACTTAGAAAAGCTTTGTGAGAAGCTGGGAACTACAGTCTCTAAGAAGTTCAATGAACTTCTTAACACAATCAAGACCACCCAATCCATACCCAATCAGGGGACACACTCCTCCCTGCTCTGTTATGCCCAAACTCCCGCAAGAGAGCATCTTCACAACCTAAATCTGACTCACTCTGTAAGCCCGAGCTATCATGACCCTTCCTATGGAGCTCAACAAGGAACCTTTATTCCTGCTTATATTGATTCTTCCTATTCGATGGACCCATCCTCAGGATTCGAGGATGTTCAGGCCATCCAAGGATACTCTAATAATGATCCATTCTCTAATACTTACAATTTTGGATGGCATAATCATCCAAACTTTTCTTGGTCCAGTCAGAAGGCGAGACAAGTGTCCCACCAGACCCAAATTAGACAACCTTATCCTAATTCTTTCAATCAGGGTCAATCTTCAAGGCAAAGCTATGTCCAAAGTCTCCCTCCACCCACCCAACAGACCAAAATGTAATTGTTGATTAAAATGACGGGTGAGTTATTGACTGAGCAACAAGAGCAAATCAATCAACAGAATCGAAGGACTCAGGAGGACATGAATGAGATTAAGGGGCAACTTAGCCAGCTTGTTGATTCACGACAACATGGGACCCTCCCCTCACAACCCATCCCAAAACCCGCAAACATCCAAAATCGCAATAATGCAAACTCAAGGTTTAACCAGAATAGAATGCCTCAACAAAACCAAGTTAACATGATGAACCAGGCTTCAACCAAAACCCACAACAAGGTCAACCGATTTTACCAAACCCCGCTCAAAACCCAAATGCAATGGCGAATGTCGTTACTTTCAGGAGTGGAACCATCACCCAGGATCTCGTGTGGCCAACACAAAATGATTCTGAGCCTAAACAAGAGGATGGAAAACTAGAGGATGAAAAATTTAATATTGAGGATGATAATCTTGAGGCTTAGGAGCCCGAGGTTGAAATACCCACCCATATCCCATTCCCTGAAGCCTTAGAAAAACCAAAATTAAAAAGGAAGAACCTATCTAGCAATGAGGAGTTGCTTGAGTTGTTTAAACAGGTCCAGATAAACATCCCACCCCTCGATGCTATCAAACACATCCCTGCCTATGCTAAATTCCTCAAAGACCTTTGAACTCAGAAGTGTCAAGCTAGGACCAAGTCACCTAGGAAGGTGGTTCTTTTTGAGCATGTGAGTTCTATAATTCTAAAGAACCTACCTCCTAAGAAGAAAGATCCTGGAGCCCCATTGATTTCTTGCATCATTAGTGACATGATTTTTGAGAAGGCTCTACTTGACTTAGGGGCATCCATAAACTTGATCCCCACTATGCTCTATGAGAGATTTCGACCTGGTGATTTGAAACCCACTAATTTTACATTGCAACTAGCTAATCGATCCATCAAAACTCCTTTAGGGGTAGAGGAGGAAGTGATAGTTAAGGTCAAGGACTTCTATTTCCCTAGTGATTTTCTTATCCTTGACATGGAAGTACCAAAGAAACTACACAACACACCCATCATCTTAGGAAGACCCTTTCTAGCAAGTACCAAGGTTAATATTAACTATGAAACTAGAAGAATGGAGATTGCCTTTGGAGATCAAAAGATGCAACTCAATATTTTTAAGGTATCCCAAACTTTCAATGATAAGGAGTGCGATTTGATCGAGGAACTGGGCAATGTAGATAAAGTGATTGAAGTGTCCATGTCGATCCATTCAGTTAAAGAACCCATAATCGAAGAGGACCCACAAGAGGTTCATGCCACATCTAACACACAACCTCCTTGGACTTTTCAAGTGGAGAAGCTACTTAATTCACCCTCTGCACCCATCCCGCCCTCTACCCTTGTCCCACCCCAACTTGAACTAAAATCGTTGCCCGATACCTTGAAGCATGTGTTCCTAGGACCAAACCAAACTCTTCCTGTGATTATTAATGCCAAACTAAGTAGGGAACAAGAATGTAGACTCATTCAAGTCCTGGGAGATCATAAAATGGCAATTGGTTGGACCATAGCTGGCCTCCGAGGAATTAGTTCCTCCTACTGTACTCACAACATTTATCTTGACGAGGGAGTTAAACCTTCTTGCCAATTACAAAGAAGATTAAACCTAAATATGCAAGAGGTTGTGAAAAAAGAGATCATAAAGTGGCTTGATGCAAGAATTATCTACCCCATATCTAATAGCCCTTGGGTTAGACCTATTCAGATTATTCCCAAGAAGGCTGGTTTGACCATGATCGTTAATGAGCATGGGGAGTCTATACCTACCAGGACAACATCCTCGTGAAGAGTTTGTATTGATTATAGGAAGCTCAATTTAGCTACTAAGAAGGATCATTTTCCTTTACCATTCATTGATCAGATTTTGGAGAAGTTAGCTGGTCAAAAACACTTTTGTTTGCTAGATGGCTATTCAGGATATAATCAAGTGGCCATAAGTCCTGAAGATCAGGAGAAGACCACATTCACGTGCCCCTATGACACTTTTGCTTTCCGTAGAATGTTATTTAGTCTTTGTAATGCACCTGCAACTTTTCAAAGGTGCATGATGGCAATATTTCTTCAAAGGTTTATACAGAACTTCAAAATATAAGGGGAAACTCTGTCAAATTTTTTGCAAAATCATTTTAATGTTTAGTAGGGTTTGAAGTTTTAGGGTTTAGGATTTAGGCGGCGAACCTAGAACATTGGGTTCCAGTGATCAATCTCCCTTCTTTTTGAGTTTAATGAGTTCTTGAGATTGTAGAAGGTATATCTAGGTCATTAATTTGATTGGAATTACAGAGGATCTACAAGTCAATTTTTAGTTTAATTCTGAAGTTACCTATGTCTGTTAGTAATTTATGTTTTATTTGGATTCATATGGCTTGTAGTTGAGATCCTTTGAGCTCAAGTTGAAATTCAAAGCTCTGTAGAGCTTATTTGAATCATATTATGATAAAATAGCATTTTTTTACATTTCCTTTTAGCATTTAATGAAAATAATTTTATTTCTTATCAGATGATTGCTTATGTTTAATGTCAATTTTGTTACAAATATGAGTATTATTTTAAATACACATACTTACTAAAGAAGATATATACACGCAAAGCCAAACATTAAGTATTCTAACTCCTAGGGTAAAAATCTTCGAAGTCAAATTGTGTCCAAATTACTCGCCCGTCTAGACTTATGATCATGTTATACGAACATTGTAGGAAGTGTATGTATACCACACGTACATGCATGATGTGTTGTCTTTATAGCATGCCATAATACTTGATCGACTTTAACTTGGTGAGGTATCGAACTAAAGAAGGTCTTTAAAGATTTGATCACAACTTAGTTTTTCTCATTACATGTAACCTTTGTTGGTGCAAGGGCACCACGGTCGTTAATTTTGATGATAACAAAACACGTGTTATTTAACATTTGCATTAAGTTTATAAGTTTCAAGAGAATGCAAATGGATTCAAGTATGGAGGAGGAGCTCAAGCTCACGTCCATGGTGGATTGGAAGAGCTTGATGGAGTAGAAGGAGATTCGCTTGGAACGAAAGGTTGAAGATGGAAGGAGATAAAGAATAGAATAGATACTTTATTCATGTATTCATTTGATTTTCCTTTGCTCTTTATTTTCCGTCTAAATTATATGTCAAAGAGCCTCAAAGTAACTAAACTTTAGCCCTAGGAACACCTACTCTAACCTAGGATACTTAGGCTTTTCATAGAGAACTTAGAAAATCAAAATAGGTTTCAGACAGTCTGATCAAACGACCAATCTGAAAATTAGATGTCTGATCTTTGACTTTAAGACGTCTGACTGTTTGATTAGATGTCCAAAATACTTAGGCTAGAGAACAACTTCTGTCTGTTACTTTCATACATTCAGCCCTTAGTCCAGACATCTGATGACCTTGCCAAACGTCTAACTAGAAGACCATTGGCTTAATCAGGCTAATCTTAGAGGATTAACTCTTTATCTAACCTGCTTTCATTTTTGGATGTCCGTAGTGATCCCTAGATGTCTGATAAGTAGACGTTAGACCCAAATCACCTTTTGTCAGAAGATTATAGTCGTTTAGCCTCGGGAAATCAATTCTCGCAGTAAAACCTATTTTCAAAAGTCTAACCTGTCGTCCGACCAATAAGACCTAAAACCCTGTTTAGGTATGGAAAAAATCAGGAAAGAAACCCATCTAGAATTAGACGTCTGACCTTAAGTCCAGACGTCTTAAAAGTAACCTTTAAACGTCTATCTTGATTTAACCCAATTGAGATCTTCCACCTTTCTAGATCAGACAACTAATCCCTAAATCAGACGATGACCCATACGTCTGATAATAGATTCAAATGTCTAATAACGCTGTCAGAATCATAAATAGTCATGAATCGGCCTGATTTGCCTTGGGATAGCTCCCAACAGCTAGAAGAGGCTTCTAAAGCCTTCTTAGGACCTCTATATATAAAGGAGCACCCTTCCTAAGCTAAGACACCTTGAGAAACTACTTTCCAATCTTTTGTGTCCAAGAGAAGAGAAATCAAAGAGAAGTGCTTCTGCTCTCAAAGCTTCCAATCTAAGAGCACCGATACTCTACCGAGATCATGCCTGCGCACTTCCTACTAAGGGGAGATTCTTACCTATAGTACCATAACATTAAGTTTACTTTGTGCCTCTATAGGTTCTATTGTATTTTCTTTGTTTTTGGATGAGTATTTGCTTTGCGAATTTCCGTCTCCTTCGTGGGACAAAATACTCCCCGTGAAGAGGAGGGTTTGAGGTACACTACCCTCGTATAAAATAGTATTATTGTAAAAGGTTAAGTCACCCTCGTTTAAGTGACTTGATAATGGATTTAATCGACTCTGTCGATCGGAAAATCCTAAATCGAGAGGTTTAGGTAGTAGTTTTTACTCGGGTTTGGGTTTCCACTTAAAAATCATTATATACATGTGATTGCATGATTTTGTGAGATTAATTTATTTATATTTCCGCATTGTTATATATCGCAAATCTCACCCCTCCATTCTAGAACCTTCATTTAGTATCAGAGTAGATCTCGCATCATCGGCGTTACACACTGGCAAGGATCTGATGGAGGGAAACACATTCATATACACCGAAGGACACAACATCTCGTGACCACCCTATTTTGCAGGTATAGATTTCTTTCATTGGAAAACTCGTATGTCCTTGTGGTCGCAAGCCTACGACTTCTAGGTTTGGGAAAAATGTGAGTCCACATTTGTCATTCCCAAGAAACCTACACTTGGTTACTCGGAAGATTAGGTTCAGGATCTCAACCTTAACGAAAAGTCCATGAATGCCTTGTATTGTGCATTGAGTTCGATAAAATTTGAGCGAATCCAAGAATGCACCACCACTCACGAAATATGGAGGAAGTTAGAAGGCACTCATGAAGAATCATGCTTCAAGGAAGGAGAAGAATTCGATAAGGAGACCGCATGCCTTGGTCTCATCACAATCGCGGAGCGGTAACGAAAGCGACAACAAAGGGGTAAACTCTCTTACCAACTTAGAGTTGCAAGAAGCATTAAAAGAGCTTTATGAAATTAGTAAATCATTAAAAGTAGAAAATAAAAGCATGAAAAAGAAACTTAGCTTTCTTAAATCTGAAAATGAAAGATTGGAAATTAAAATTAAGGATCTAGAAATTAGTTATAGTCTTAATATTCCTGAAAGGATGACTTATTGTTAGATAATAATAACCTAATCAATGAAAATAGTAGATTGATTAAAAAGAATACTAGCTTAAAATCTGAAATCTTTAGTTTAAAAATCAAGATGCATGTTATAGAAGATGAGGTTGCATGACTTAGGAAGAACTCTAAAAAATTGTTAAATAGAGTTAACACTAGTCAAAAGATTGAGAAAGGATCTCCATTAAGGAGACCAACACAAACGGATCCAAGTTGACTTGGATACCGAAGAAAGAATTGGAGCCTTGTTTTTTAGGTTTCAAGAAAGATATCAATGTGACCAAATTGACCTACAAGATCAAGGATGGTCCACTTAAGCTAGGTGGACCAACATCTAGACCAAAGAGGAAGACGAGAAGATTGACAAAAAGATCGGTAGGTGATCAAACCGCCACACGTCAACTGCTCGATTGGAAACCAGCTCCGATGCTTGGACCTCCAAGCTTCGGATGGGAGCCCCATCCATTTTGGTAGCAACCTCCTTTTGGGCCATACTATTGGCCATGGTAAGTGAGGTACATCCTTAACCCTATCTTTTAATTTATAGCATCTAGATAAAGAGAGTTTAAAATTGATGAGCTATTTGTCCATCGTAAAGGGGGAGGTTTAAAAATAACATAGTTATATTGCCTTTAGAAAGGGGGATATAATTACATAGCTATACGGAAAAGGTGAAATTAGAAGTGCATGTTTTAAGGGTGAGTATAGGATAAAATTTGTAAAATTAATTAAACCTTTTTTATAAAGTCAAAAAGGGGGAGATTTTTTGGATTAATATTTATGGTTTTGTCGTCATCAAAAAGAGAGAGATTGTTGGTACAAGGGCACCACAGTTGTTAATTTTGTTGATAACAAAACACATGTTATTTAACATTTGCATTGAGTTTATAAGTTTCAGGAGAATGCAAATGGATTCAAGTATGGAGGAGGTGCTCAAGCTCACATCCATGATAGATTGGAGGAGCTTGATGGAGTAGAAGGAGATTCACTTGGAACGAAAGCTTGAAGAAGGAAGGAGATGAAGAATAGGATAGATACTTTATTTATGTATTCATTTGATTTTCCTTTGCTCTTTATTTTCTGTCTAGATTATATGTCAAAGAGCCTCAAAATAACTAAACTTTAGCCCCACGAATACTTACTCTAACCTAAAATACTTAGGCTTTTCATAGAGAACTTAGAAAACTAAAATAGGTTTCAGGAAGCCTGATCAGACGTCCAATCTAAAAATCTGACGCCTGATCTTTCACTATAAGACGTCTAACTATCTGATCAAACGTCAAAAATACTTAGGCTGGAGAACCACTTTTTGTCTGTTACTTTTAAACGTCCAACCCTTAATCCAGACGACTTAGAAATTGTCTAATGACCTTGCCAGACGTCCAACTAGAGAACCATTGACTTTATCAGGCTAATCTTAGAGGATTCACTCTTTATCTAACCTATTTTCATTTTCAGACATCCATAGTAATCCCTAGACGTCTAATAAGTAGACGTTAGGCCCAAATCACCTTTTGTCAGATGATTATAGCCATTTAGCCTCGGGAAATCAATTTCCACAGTAAAACCTATTTCCAGACATCCATACTTTGTACCAGACGTCTGATCTATCATCTGACCAATAAGACCTAAAACCCTGTTCAGGTCTGGACAAAATCAGGAAGGAAACCTATCTAGAATTAGATATCTGACCTTAAGTCCAGACGTCTTAAAAGTAACCTTTAAACGTCTGTCTTGATTTAACCCAGTTCAGATCTTCCACCTTTCTAGATCAGACGACTAATTCCTAAATCAGACAATGACCCAGACATCTAATAACCCTGTCAGAATCATAAATAGCCCTGATTTCAACCTGATTTACCTTGGGATAGCTCCCAACAGCTAAGGAAGCCTTCGAATGGCTAGAAGAGGCTTCTAAACCCTTCTTAAGACCTCTTTAAATAGAGGAGCACCCTTCTTAAGATAAGACACCTTGAGAAACTACTTTCCACTCTTTTGTGTCCAAGAGAAAAGAGATCAAAGAGAAGTGCTTCTTCTCTCAAAGCTTCCAATCCGAGAGCAACTATACTCTGTCGAGATCACACCTACGCACTTCTTACTAAGGGGAGATTCTTACCTATAGTAGCATAACATTAAGTTTACCTTTTGGCTCTATAAGTTCTGTTGTATTTTCTTTATTTTTGGTGGGGTATTTGCTTTGTGAATTCCTATCTTCTTCGTTAGACAAAATACTCATCGTAAAGAGGAGGGTTCGAGGTACACTACCATGGTATAAAGTAATGTTGCTGTAAGAGGTTAAGTCACCCTCGTTTAAGTGACTTGATAGTGGAATTGATCGACTCTATCGATCTGGAAATCCTAAATCAAGAGGTTTAGGTGATGATTTTTACCCGGGTTTGAGTTTCCACCTAAAAATCATTGTGCACTTGTGACTGCATGCTTTTGTGAGATTGATTTATTTTTATTTCCACCCTCGTTTGTAGAACCTTAACCTTGTGCGCAGAAATTTTGGTTGCTTCGTCCTGCTCTTCTCCGGTATACCAACTAATCTTACCTAATTTCCTGCAATACCTCTAATTGGGTGTTAAAGGAAATCTAACTAAGGTTAGTATTGGGGGGTATACTGGAGAAATGCAAGGAGATGTTACTGAAATTTCACCGCACTAAAGTTACTTGTAACGAGTAAACCTAAGTTGTAAACAAAATTTCGAGGATGGGTTATAAAGTGAAAATCTTAATCAAGATACACATCATTCAGTCATTTCCTTTCCTAATAAGTGATTTGTTTACATTAAATTTTAAATTATAATGAATAAATCTTGGATTAGATTGCAAGGTTCAAATTACACCTAATATAAGGATTGAGTAATTTCATTCCTGGATTGGGCTTTTAATGACGATAGGAAGATATTTAGGCAAGGAGATCAACTTGATAATATCTTTTGCCCATGCAAAAGATGTTTGAATGGTTCTTTACATTATCATAATACTATACTCGAGCACTTAATTTGTAATGGATGGTAACAGCATTACACTACTTGGGTAGCTCATTGAGAGGAGTTGACTACGAAAGTCATAAACAATGAGAACACTGTTGACAAAGAGATCGACAAGGAAATTTCTAATAGTGGAGGTGAAGAAATATAAGAAATGTTGAATGAGATGAGAGCAAGAGGGGATATAAATACAGATGAGGAAGATCTTCTCAGTTGTGATCCGTTCTATAATGCTGTTAAGGCAGCTGAAGATCCAATTGGTCACAGTGTTACGAAAATGTCAAAGTTGTCATTTTTATTAAAGATGTTTCAACTGAAGGTTATGAACAAAGCTAATGCTGAATTGATGTTAGAAATACTTCAGTTTATTGCTGAGTTGTTAAATAACCTTAATGGTTTTCCGACCTTATGGTACGAGGCAAGGAAACATATTTGCAAGCTTATTTTGGACTGTCAGAAGATCGATGCATGTCCAAATTACTGCATTCTTTTCAGAAATGAATTCGCAAATTTGAGTAACTGTCCCGAATGTGAACATGATAGGTATAAGGAAGGTAGAAATGAAAGTAATAGGAAACAACCTCAGAAGGTTCTTCGTTACTTCCCACTAACACCTAAGCTTCAATATCTTTTACATCAACTAAAACTGCATGGTAGATGACATGGCACCAAGATTGTAAATCTTAAGATGGAAGAACACGCCATCCTACTGATTCAAAGGAGTGGAAAGGATTTAATGAAAGAAATAATTCATTCGCTTTAGAAGCAATGAACGTGTGGTTGGGTCTTGCAAGTGATGGATTCAATTCATTTAAGGTAAAGAAAGTGCATCTTCTGAAAGGATCTACACCGCAACAAATAGCATAGGTGCAAGTGAGCATCCTTATCCAAATCCCCTCAAGATTAGGTCCAAACTTTTACTAGATTCCCATTCATAAAAAGAGAAAATGAAGTAGTTGTGACACATTATTTTTTAAGCAATTCGCCAATCTAGAAATCCTCTCTTACCAAGAGATAACTAGGTAATGGGCTAATATGTAGAATAATAGGTTGTCAAAAAATTCGCCTGCCACATTGAGGTATTCTTTTAATTAACTTGCATTTGCTTAATTCTACCAATTACTTAGATTTAGAATTATCTTTAAATAACTTGCATTTGCTTTGAGTTGCAAATATGTAAGTACTTGTGGTTTGTCTTTGCAATTTTTTTTAATGTGGGGTGTACCCACTTTGATTTTAATATGCAAGTTTATAGAGAAACCTCTAAATTTAAAGAGAAACTTTGCCGAAATTTTTAAATATTTTTTTATGTTTGCCAAACTTTTTTCATTAATGATTTTCAACTGTTTTAATTATTGCATTTTTTCCTTATTACAGATGAAGTTGTTTAAAAAAAAATTCAAAAGAAAGGGCCTGCTGAGATAGCCATCCACCCAGCCCAATTCACCTCCTTAGGCTCAGCCACCCCACAACAGCAGGTTCAGCCACCCCCTTGCACCAAGCTCCCTCCAATCACGTTTCATACAACCTAAGGAAATGGCACGTTTACTATATGCGAGGGGGAGATTTCTCAAACCATACCAGAGCGAGTAGAGGATGATCCATATCATGGATCATCAGGTCAGGAGGAGGGGGAGGAGGCAGGAGAGGAGGGAGAGGAGGAGGCGAAGGATGAGATGGTGGGGAATACGTCCCCAGTTCATGTGGACCCCTTAGCGACGGATACAAGTTTTGGTAAGAACTCATATACCTTTAAGAAGTAAATTACTTATATATTTTAAAGTTTATTATAACTTCATAAATATATAATGAATATGATTAATGTTTACGCAAGTAAACTAAGAAGAGGATGAGAGAAGACAAAGAATCTAGACCTCCAATGTATCCCTGAGGGCCTGAGAATAATAATCAAGCTTAGAATCACAGGGGTGGCGAAGAATTACCTAGGCTTCATCAGTCGAGTGGGCACAATGGTTAAGTCTATTGTGCCCATTTACTACTTCAATTGGAGGAAGATACCCATAGAGTTGAAGAGGCACTTCGACAGTTGGAGGTAATTTCATTTATCAAAGTTATTTCTTTTATAACTTTATCTTAAGATTGACAAATTATTTTTTTAAATTAATGTTAGCAAATTACGATTGGGGTGATGACCCCAATGCCTCCCGATATATCCTTAAGTATGCTGCCAACATTCACAGAGATTGGAGGACGGAAACGAAGAGATATGTATGTAATAATTTTCAAACATTTACATTTTTATTATATACATAATTTCATATATTATTTCTAACCATTTATATTTGGTATTTAATTTTTCTTGAACTTCAGTTCTCCCAAGAGGCAATGGAAAATTATCCGCCTAATGTCATGCCCGAAGATTGGAGGAAGGCATGTGAGTATTGGCTGGATCCCAAAACGGAAATCAGTAAACGATTAAAATTTATTCTATTAATTTCATATATCTTAAATTCATAAAAAACATATTATTGTGTATATCTACATAAGCAAGCAAGAAAAAATAAAGCCAATAGGACCAAAGTTTCACCACAGACCCATTGTTTGGGTCAAAGGAGCATTGAGACGGTCATGAGCTGTTACGTAAGTTTTGGTACTTTTCAATTGAATATTACTTAATTTTTAAGTTATCTTAATATAATTGTATTATTTTTATATTTTCAACCCGCTACACATGATGGGATAGCAATTAGTAGGATGGATATCCACAAGGTCGCCCACAGTAAGGTTGTAGCTGAGGGTGCTCGTAAGTGGATTCATGAGTCATACAAAAGAAACACGTAAGTTTCCTTATAATAATATTTTTTAATACATGTATGAGCAAATGGTACACTTAGTAAATCCCCCACCGATGAAATGACACTTCCCAAGGGTCGTTTAGAATTTTCTAGAATTTTAGGGGTATTAACGTAATTTTTCTGTGCACCAGAGAGCCTCGTACAGAGTTTGTGATTTCTAGAGGGGTTTAATGCAATTTTAAACCCCCTGAGACTCACTTTGTGAGCTCTGCAGGAACGGGGGGATTTTGCAGGGCCAAGGTCACAATTTACAGGGCCCCACTCCTCACCCCACACAACACCTCAACCCACACACACCCCCCCCCATTAAAACCCTAAGCCCTCCTCTATAAAAACCCCCCACTCCAACCTCTCATCTCACGCCACCACACCTCCACCTCCACTCCACCCTTGTAGCCAGCGACCATCTTCTTCCCTCCATTCCCTTGCAGCCGTGAGTAGGGGAGAAAGAGAGGAGGGGAGCAGGAGGAGCACAGAGGAGAGGAAGAGAGAGCGTGGGAGAGGGAGAACAGGAGGGGGGGAAGCAGTGCATGCAAGAGGAGGAGATGGAAGTGCTCGTGAGGAAAGCCTCGTGGTCTCCTAAGCTTGCTGTGGGCACCGCTGAAGTAGCTGCTGCAACTCCAGGGTCGAGGAGGAGGTCTTCACAAGGAAACTTTACAAGCGGATATTTCCGTATTATCTGACGTCTACAACACTTGCCAAACGTCTGGGGGGGTCGTCGAACGTCCAGAGAGAGCTCAGGACGTCTGATAGCACGCAGAGTGCCAAGGTACATTCTCTGCACGAGCTCTGAGCCATGCATGCGTTATACAGAGGGTCGAGTTGTATTTTCGCTACGCATGCATGCGCAGGTAAGAGGAAGTTGGGAAAGCACGTGGCACAACATTCGAGGTACTTTAGGACATTTGGAAGCTGTATCAGACGTCCGACTGATCTTCCAAACGACCGAGAGCAATGTCACATGTCTGGAGACCCCCTCAAACAGCTGTGCGAGGTAGCAGACGTTGGGTACAGACACAGGAAAGTAAGGTGAGCTCCTGCGCTCGTTTAAGACATCAGGGACTCACCCTAGACATATGATTTTGGTCAGGGTGCGTGTTTGGGCTGGTTCAGGGCCCAAACGAAGTTGATTTTGCTCAAGCAAAGTACCGTTACTTTTCTTTCAGAATTCTCTACTTGTTAGGGTCATGTCTATACTATTTTGAGCTTGTTTGACATATTGGTCAACATTATAGGTCTCCAGTCCGTAATGCACACAGGACCCACGGAAACATCGGGCTCCACCGTTCGAGCCCCCTTACCACCTGTATCCCTGGTAGAGTGGTCATTTCTACTCCTGTGATTTAAATTAATAAAGTGCATGCTAAATTAAAAATATCTGCTTGAAACCTAGGTTATGAGATGAACCCTAAGACTAAGAATGTGAATGTTTATATCCGATGCAAGAACCTTGCTTGTTATAAAGCCTGAGAATGCATGTTGTTAAATTCCCTACTATGAGAACTGGAATGTTTAAATGATGCGATGATCCTTATCATATTGATGATGGTTTATCCTATTAATTTACGAGCTGCCTATTGTATGAATTGGAAATCAGTATGTGATAGAGATGCATACCATAAAATGAAATAAGATGAGTATTATGCATGAACCCTACGAGGAACTAAGAGAGGAAATCAAAATATACTGAAATGGATATCTGATGTATGATGGAACATGTTGCCTACGGGCGTGTTAGTTGGTTGTTCAGACTTGGGTATGGAAAGTGAGCTGGCCCTCATGTATGTGGTACCGAGGAGAGCTACTGTCACTTTTGTGTAGGGAGAGTGCTAGCCACCCTTGGGTTGGGACCCAAGGTTGGAATGGCCTCCCTACACCGACTCCTGTTAGGCCCATTAGGCAAATTTGGATAGCCGAGCGAGGGTACATAGACTGTTGAGCGGTGTGGCCCATGTTATGTCCTGTATTGTACGTTTGAGCGTACCGGTTAACGGAAACAACTGACCGTGTGCGAAAGTGGGATAGCTACCCATACGCTTATCGCACGTGCCATAGTCACCACTACGTCACAGCCATGACCTCGGGGTGGTAGATCGGGTGTAGAACTACCACAGGGTACTCTCTGGCCAAGAGAGTGCCACGTGCACATCCTGCATCGTGGGAAAACTGCATCAAAATTGTTCCCTTAGGGAACAAGTGGATTAAGAAATGTTATGGACTCTTATTAAAATAACCAAATCAGAAACACATAGTTGTTATAAATGAAAACGGATGATAATAAATGACTAGAAAGAATGTATCGTTAGTTTGCTGCTTTTCTTTCATGTTTAAATGCATCTAATATACATATGTACTACTCTACTCAGCATTAGCTGACCACCAATATATATCACCTATTCAGGTTAGGGAGTTGATCAACCAGCGCCACTGGCTGCAAAGGGTGCTAGGCCCAGTTAGGCCCAGCCGTAGTTCTTTCTTTTTTTCTATTTCAGAGGCCCTTTTTGTTGTTACTGAGTATTTTTAGTATGTTAGTGCATGTTTCTGTTATGACTCTCTCTCTACTTTAGTGTGATGTTTTTAAGTCAGTGAACATTACTATTTCGCTTGTTGCATGCTGTACTTTTGGGAACTCTGTTCTATTTTTCATTACTGTCTATTATTTATTTTTGCTTAGTTACATTGCATGTGTGCTTATGGAATGATTTGTACAATTGGTTATTTCTTGTTGGACTACTAGGTCTTGGGATTTAGTCGAGGCGGGTCATTCTCGAGTTTCATAAGAAGCCAGGATCGGGTCGTAACAACTGTCGAGACCTCCGACAGTGTCCACCAACCTTTGGATCCAAAGGAGGCATTTAGGAGAGTGATGCCACCAGACCACGAAGATTTCATTCGTAGTGCAGGGAGGGCACATACGTTCCCACCTAGTATGGGAGGAAAGGTGTCATCTCATCTATTGTCATCGATCAACTGTATCAAAAGATCGACACACTATAGAGATGAGAGTAGGAGAGGGAGAAAAGAGGTAGAGATGAAGAACAAGATGAATGCCATAGATGATAAGCTTCAGATTCTTCTATCCATTTTTCTAAAGAAGGGATAGTTAGAGTGATGATAACGTCATCATCAGCCATATCTAGCTTTATTTAGTCATATTCCATCATTAAATTCTCCTACATAACCACCAGAGGACCATAATTCATTGCAAATCCATTCTAAGAGAAATATAAGAAACTAGGGTTAAAACTAAAATTTTACCATCATATCATGAACGCAGTGAAATTCCCTACTAGGAGGGGGTGACGTAATAATTGCGGAAATAAATATAAATAATCTCACAAAATAGACAATCACACAAGTACACAAGTATTTTTTAGGTGTAAACCCAAACCGGGTGAAAACCACCACCTAACCCTCTCGAGTTAGGATTTTCCGATCAACCAAGTTGATCAAAATCCACTAAACGAATCACTTTAAACGAGGGTGATTCAACCTCAAATACAACTACGCTACAAGTGCGAGGGTAGCGTTCCTCAACCCCTTCTCTTCACGAGAAGGATTTTGTCCCTCGAAGGAGACGGGAATTTGCAAAGCGAATACCCAACCAAATAACAAAGATAAAAAAACAATAATCCTATAGAGCTAACAAAGTAATTTTATACCTAGCTTCTATAGGAATTAGGAAACTCCCCTTTGAAAGGAGTGCGTCGGCGACGTGGATGCGTCAACAACACGACGGCGCTACGTCGCTCTCATAAACTACGGCGGGAGAGCGGGTGCGCAAAGCTTGATGCTCTCAAGATGAAGAATTAGAGCTTGGAGAGCAAGAGAGTCTTTTTGGACACAAAAGAGTGTGAAAGTGTGTATCTAGGTGTGTCTTGGTGTATGTTAGCGTGTAAAGGCTTCCCTCTATTCATAGAGGCCTTAGGAAGGCTTTAGAAGGCTTAGAAAGGCTTCCATAGCCGTTGGGTACAAAGCCCAAGTAAATCAGCCCGAAATCAGGAACAATCATTGCACTGACAGGCTTATCAGACGTCTAATTCTGGAATCAAACGTCTGGAAGACCACTTTAAGACGTCTGATTTCAAGGTCAGACGTCTGATTTCGTGCAGGTTCCTTCCTGACTTGAATCAGATCTAAACAGGGTTCTTGTACAAGTCCATCAGACGACATACAGGACGTCTGGCAATATGCCTGGACGTCTGGAAACCTACTTTTTCCTGGGAAAGAATTTGCAACGGCTAGAAAATCTCTAAGAAGAGATTTTCGGGTCAGTCGAGGCAAAACGATCAATTATCAGACGTCTGTAATGGCTTAAGGACATCTGATAAGGCTCTAACGGTCATATCCTTGAGTGTATTCTAAGAGAGCCAACGGTCCACTAATTGGACGTCTGGCAAAGTCATCATACGTCTCCTAAGACGTCTGGTCTAAGGTCTGGACGTCTAATTTCATCAGACAGAACTAACTATGTCCAGCCTAAATGTTATCAGACATCTGAGTCAACAGTCAGACGTCTTAAAACACTTTATCAGATGTCTGATTTGATAATTAGACGTCTGGAAATGTTGTTTAAACCCTATATTGGTTTTCTAAGTTCTCTACAGAAAACCTAAGTATCCTAGGGTTGTGCAGGTGTTCCTAGGACTACTGCTAGGGTACTTTGAGGCTCTTTAACATAATTTTCTAAGGAAATAAAGAGCAAGAAAATAACGACAAATGTACATGAAAGGAATAAAAAGAATTCTATCCTATTCTTCTTGTCATTCCATCTTCAATCTACTGCTCCTTGCAAATCTCCTCTGTTCTCCACCAAGCTCCTCCAATCCGTCCTGGATGCGAGCTCGAATTCCGTCTAATCACGTCTACATTTGCAATTGACCTGAAATCTAAGACTCCAAGTGCAAATGTTAAATAACACGTGTTTTGTTATCATCAAAATAAATGATCGTGGTTTGTAGGGAATTAAAGAAAGAGAAAAAGGAGAAGAAGGAAAGCTCGAGACGTTGCTATCACTGCAACGAGAAAGGGCACCTACGACCAGAGTGCCCTCTTCTCAAAAAGGAGAAGAAGAAGGAAAAGGAAAAGAGATCTAAGAAGAAGGCGTTCCAAGCCACTTGAGACTATTCCAGCTCGGAGGAAGAAGAAGAAGAAAAGTCTGTAGAAGAAGAAACTGCTTGCTTTGGTTTCATGGCAATCGAAGAAAGCGACAACAACAGCGACGACAGCGACAATGAGGCAAACTCGGATTTACAAGATGCTTTTAATGAGTTGTATGAGCTTAGTAAATCACTAAAGATAGAAAATAAAAGCATTAAAAAGAACCTTAGTTTTCTTAAAAATGAAAATGATAGGTTAGAAAAATAACTTAAGGAAATAGAAACTAGTCCTAAGGATAATAACCTGTTATTAGAAAATGAAAATTTAATCAATGAAAATAATAAATTGATTGAGGAAAATGATAGTTTAAAGTTAGAAATCTGTGATTTAAAGACAAAGATGCATATTATAGAAAAAGAAATTGCATATCTTAGGGAAAACTCTAATAAATTAATCAACAAAGTAGATAATTTTTATAGTCCTAAGGTTGAGAAAGGATCTCTGTCAAGGAGACCCACTAACAGATCCGGATCCAAGCCCACTTGGATACCGAAAAAAGAATTAGAATCCTGTTTTGTAGGTTTCAGGGATAACTACAACACGAAAGACTGGACCTACAAGCTCAAGGCTGGTCAACTCGAGTTGGGAGAACCAAGGAGTAGACTAAGGAGGAGAACGAGAAGACCGACGAGACGGCGAACAAACGGTGGACCTGCCGCACGTCGACCACCAAACTGGAGACCGGTGCCAATGCCCGGGCCTCCAAGCTACGGATGGGAGCCCCATCCGATGTGGCGTCCACCACCACCATTTGGGCCATTTTATTGGCCATGGTAGGTGAGGTAAAACCCTTTACCCTATCCTTTTGTCATAAGCATTTAGATAGGGGGAGCAAAAAATTATAAGCTAATTGTCAATTTTTAAGGAGGAGATATAAGGTAGTAAAATTTTCTTTAGAAAGGGGGAGAAAAATAATAGCTATCTTGTTGTTATAAAAAAGGGGGGGAGGACATTACCTTTGAAATTTATAGAAGAGCATGTATTAAGGGGGAGTTATAGAAAATTTAAAATTAATCAAACCTTTTTGATAATGTCGAAAAGGGGGAGTTTTTTTTTGCATTATTATTTATGGTTTTGTCATCATCAAAAAGGGGGAGATTGTTGGTGCTAGAGCACCACGATCATTTGTTTTGATGATAACAAAACACGTGTTATTTAACATTTGCACTTGGAGTCTTAGATTTCAGGTCAATTGCAAATGTAGACGTGATTAAACGGAATTCGAGCTCGCATCCAGGACGAATTGGAGGAGCTTGAAGGAGAACAGAGGAGATTCGCGAGGAGCGATAGATTGAAGATGGAAGGACAAGAAGAATAGAATAGAATTCTTTTTATTCCTTTCATGTACATTTGTCGTTATTTTCTTGCTCTTTATTTCCTTAGAAAATTATGTTAAAGAGTCTTAAAGTACCCTAACAGTAGTCCTAAGAACACCGGCACAACCCTAGGATACTTAGGTTTTCTGTAGAGAACTTAGAAAACCAATATAGGGTTTAAACAGCATTTCCAGACATCTAATTATCAAATCAGACGTCTAATAAAGTGTTTTAAGACGTCTGACTGTTGACTCAGACGTCTGATAACATTTAGGCTGGACATAGTTAGTTCTCTCTGATGAAATTAGACGTCCAGACCTTAGACCAGACGTCTTAGGAGACGTCTGATGACTTTGCCAGACGTCCAATTAGTGGACCGTTGGCTCTCTTAGAATACACTCAAGGATATGACCGTCAGAGCCTTATCAGACGTCCTTAAGCCATTACAGACGTCTGATAATTGACTGTTTTGCCTCGACTGACCCGAAAATCTCTTCTCAGAGATTTTCTAGCCGTTGCAAATCCATTCCCACGAAAAAGTAGGTTTCCAGACGTACAGACATATTGCCAGACGTCCTGTATGTCGTCTGATAGACTTGCACAAGAACCCTGTTTAGATCTGATTCAAGTCAAGAAGGAACCCGCACGAAATCAGACGTCTTAAAGTGGTCTTCCAGACATCTGATTCCAGAATTAGACGTCTGATAAGCCTGTCAGTGCAGTGATTGTTCCTGATTTCGGGCTCATTCACTTGGGCTTTGTACCCAACGGCTATGGAAGCCTTTCTAAGCCTTTCAAAGCCTTCCTAAGGCCTCTATAAATAGAGAGGAGCCTTTACACACCAACATACACCAAGACACACCTAACTACACACTTTCACACTCTTTTGTGTCCAAAAAGACTCTCTTGCTCTCCAAGCTCTAATTCTTCATCTTGAGAGCATCAAGCTTTACGCACCTGCTCTCCCGCCGTAGTTCACGAGAGCGACGTAGCGCCGTCGTGTTGTTGACGCATCCGCGTCGCCGACGCACTCCTTTCAAAGGGGAGTTTCCTAATTCCTATAGAAGCTAGGTTTAAAATTACTTTGTTGGCTCTATAAGATTATTGTTCTTTTATCTTTGTTATTTGGTTGGGTATTCGCTTTGCAAATTTTCGTCTCCTTCGAGGGACAAAATCCTTCTCGTGAAGGAAGGGGTTAAGGAACGCTACCCTCGCACTTGTAGCGTGGTTGTATTTGAGGTTGAATCACCCTCGTTTAAAGTGATTCGTTTAGTGGATTTTGATCAACTTGGTTGATCGAAAAATCCTAACTCGAGAGGGTTAGGTGGTGGTTTTCACCCGGTTTGGGTTTCCACCTAAAAAATACTTGTGTACTTGTGTGATTGTCTATTTTGTGAGATTGTTTATATTTATTTCTGCAATTATTACGTCACCCCCTCCTAGTAGGGAATTTCACGCAGAACAATCACGAGTTTTCTCAGGGGATAAGGGTCAAATGGTCTTAAAAGTCTAACAACTGGGTTTGTACAGAAAGAAAAGGGTTTTCGCGTGTTTTGAGAATTAAATGACTTCTGAAATCCTAAAAACAGACCCTCTTAATTAACTGAGGTTCTGGCCTGGATAAAATTCACCTAAATACTCTAAAATTCATATAAAAATATTCTCCAGGGTTTTGTACCTTCAATTTAACCATCAAAACCCGTCTTGACCCAACACAGAGTCTCAGATAGACTTTTGCCCTAATTTAGGTAATTATACAATTAATCCAGTCAAACTTAGTCAAAACCTAAATCTAACTTCACCATTGGATTCCTTAGGTCCAAATTAGGTTTGTACCAAAATTTGGGCTCAATCTGAGATCATCTTGACCTAGTTTGCAATTTGGTCCTGTCTAACTCTTTTATATTACACTCATGCCCCTAACTTTTGAATTTCTTACATAAAACCCCCTATCTTTGCCATATTCTTCAAATAGGTCCCTACCACCCTCAACTCCTAATCTTAAAGCTTCGACGACCTTCAAATGGGAAGATCTCCCTGATTTCTCGCTCAATCCCTTCCAAAATTGGAAGGGAGATTCCTTGAGGAGTCCTCTTTCCAATGCACCCGTCCTTGAACCCTACAACCATTCCAATCTCTCATGCAAATGCATGAGACATTCAGGTATCTTTCAAGTTTCCAACTCCGATGACTTTCCTAGCTTGGGAAGCTTTCTTCCCAAGCTCAAATCGCCCTCTAGAGACCTATAAAAGAATCCCCAGGTCAAATCATTCTCTTCAGGCTCGATTTCGGCTGGAAAGCACCTCTATTTCATCTCCTCTTCCGTCGAGAGGCTCCTCGACGTCCGGCGACCCCTCATGATCTTCCTCGTCGTCCATCTACAATACCGGTGACGGATTCCTTCCCCACAACTTCGTCCACTCTTGGCCATACCAGCAGAAGCCTCCTTCCTATCGTCGTCGTCGCCTCTACCTCACCAGAGCACTTTTTCTTCTCTAGAGCCGATGTACCCAGTAAAGGAGAATCCTCCCCTTTCATCTTATTAGATTAGGTTAGATTAGTTCCTCTCCACATTTAGGTCAGATTCCCCTATTCCTATTCTAGTTTCAACCCTTGACACCGCCAATCACCTTCATCTTCTCTATCTCTGACCACTCCTTCGGCGAGGCGTTCCCATCGCTACACCGCTCCATACGCCTCGCCGACACTCCCTACACCTCCACCTTGACCCCAAGAGAAAAAGCCCTGACATAGTTAGGTCAATTGCCCCTCCAAACCTTCCGCCGAATAGACCCATCATCGCACGCACATTTCGAGGTCTTCAGACCTCCTCACTCCACCAATCACTTCCACACCGCCACCATTGCACTCCACGACGTCCAGCGATGTTTCCTGAGATGTTTTGACGAGGCCGAGAGGCCATCTTTTGATTTCAAGTACTCAGGTCGACCCCACCATTAACGAGGAGATTTGAGCTTGCTTGAAGCTTGCTCCAGCACCTGCAAGCCCTAGGTGGAAGTCCCAGGCGCCGCGGACTCATCCCAGGAAGCAACCCAGACTTCCAATTGGAGCCTTTGACCGTTCCCACAACCTCAATCAGAGCTTCAACTGCTACTACGTTTTGCGAAGAAGACAAGGGACTTAGTAGTCCCACATCGGAAGCGACAGAACATTTGAAGGTGCATCAAAGGAAAGTCACATGGGCTCTTTGCCTCCTAACACACGAGGGTGAGGTCCCCTGCACCCTTCATCTGCCTCGCCTGTGACGCACCACGCGGGCTTGGCTCCAATCCGACCTGCCTAACCCGAGCACACCTCAGTTGCTACTCCACGTCGGCAGCCCTGGTCCCAGGTTCACTTAGATCCAAAACCCGACTACCCGGTACTGTGCATTGCCGTAAGAGAGCGTGAAAGAGAACCCTAAGAGAGGAAGAAGAAAAAGAGAGAGATAGAGCACGGGGGAAGGGGGGTTTTGCTCTGTTGTGGATTGGCTAACACTTAGCCAATTTCGTAAGTTTCCCCCTGTGCATCAGAAGGGCTAAAGAAGAAGAAGACCTAAAGAGGCAAGGCAACCGCAGAGGAAGAGGAGAAGAAAAGAGAAGCCAAGGCAAAACAGGCACACAGAGAAGAAGAATAGCAGCAGAAGAAGAATAAAAGGAGCACTTTAGAAACGTCTTTTAAAACGTTTAATTGTAAAATCAGATGTCTGATCATATGCTCCTTCATATTGATTGATTTGAGTAGTTGTTCTATATATGTTAGACTAATAATTGGTGATCCAAATCATCATTACTTTGTCTAGAATTCTTTTTATCTCCTCATATACTCATGTTATACATTGCCAATTAGATTTTGAGTAATATATTGTGCTCATTTACATTAATTGTTTAGATTAGCATGTGAATTCTTATTTGCTCCCAGCGAACAACCTCGAAGTTTCATTCGAGTATAAATTTTATCTGTTTTTCGAGTGATTTTTTAAGATTTATTACTACAACGAACGCATCTTTTAAAACCTCAAACCCACTCTTAAACACAGCGCATCCGATTTCATCAAATCCCAACATCTATAGACGAGAAGATGACGACATGGGCAGTGCAGGTGGAGCTGGTGGCATCGGGGTAGGTGCATTTTGATTTTTATACATTTTCTTTTATTATATCTTTCATGTTACCCTTTTTTATGTAAATAGTTTATTTTCAAACCTTTTATGTACTAGAATTTATATTTTTGAAATGTAAACTTCTCTTCATTTTCATTAGTTGTTTTTTACATAAAAGCAAGTCTTTTAAATAGGTTTAATAGGTTGTTCCCATCATTTTGTAATTAAAAAAAAAAAATACATGCATTTGCTGTCGCTTATTTGAATAAGTAATGGCATAAGGGTGATGCTAAAATATTTTTACCTTCACTTCTCGTAATAAGCGACGACATATAAGGTTCAAGAGAATCACACCTCTTTTATGTTGTTGCTTATTATGACAAGTAACGGCAAAAATATTTTTACCGTCACATTTATGCCGTCGCTTATTAGGAAAAGCGACAGCAAATATATTTTTACCATAACCTCTATGTAGTCGCTTGTAAGAAAAAAGGATGGCAAAATTATTTTTATTATCGCTTATATAAGCGATGGCAAATTTACTTGACGACAGTAAATCTTAAGAAAGGACACATAAAGGTAAGAAAAAGTGACATATAAATGACGTTGCTTATGAAATAAGCGATGGCAAATACAATTCTCGTCAGTTTTAAAACGACGTCGAAATATCCAATCCATCCGGTAGTCAAACACTATTTTGACGTTGGATGTACCCTTTAACCGACGGAAAAATGAAATAGCGACACTAATAACGACATCGCTTAATGGTGTCCGTTATATGGGTTTTGCTATCGATTTCCAACAGACAGCAAAGGTAGAGTATGTTGTAGTGTTACTAACACACTCTAAGTACAAATAAAAACAAAAATCAATTATAATATATCAATTTAACTGTCACATTCATACCCACTAACCCTCCTCTCGCCCATCCACTTATCCCTCTTTGAAAAGTCCTAAATTTTATCTAATCTTAAACTTTAAACCTCTACCAAACGGAGCTTAAGGCTCAATTTGGTACATGTTAAAGTTTAAAATTAACTAACATTTAAGAAGTCTTAAGGAAGGATAAGTGGATGAGAAAGAAGATAATTAGTAGATGTAGATATGGTAGTTAAGTTGCTATGTTATTATTAGTTTTTGCTTTTATTTGCATTGGGAGTAAGTTGGTGGCAGGTAGATGTAGTGGATATGAGTTAGTGTGAAGATATATAATTGGTGAGAGGTAGATGTGTTGAATGATGGTAGATATGATTGATAAGAATAAAATTTTTATACTATTCATTTAATGTAACATTTACGATTATCACATAACGCAAGGACTCTATTTGAAATTGAACCAAATGAGGCCCATAGAGGGATAACTTTTATATTATGATAAAATATTCTAGGGATAAGTGGAGAGGGATGTTTTATTAAGATATAAGAATGATTAATGGGATAAAATGATTATTGTTACTATATAATGTTAGTATCAATTTATTTAATATTAAGATATATATATATATATATGAGCGGGTGAATAAGATATAATAAATATAATGTAATGATCATATTATGTTGGAGTAGCACCGTTTAAATGAATCGTTAGACATCTAAGTTGAGTAAGTGGATGAATCTTCCTTGCAGAAGAAGCTAACTCGTCTCATGAAGCACTATTAGATTGCAAGGAGAAGATGAAGTATGGAACGACAGCTCCAACTAAAACATGTACAGAGGAAGCATGCGTGAGTTACCCACACCCCTCTCGAGCGAAATGCTTCACGCCTCTCCCCCTTGAGCAACTGAAAACCTGCCTCCTTGGGGGCCTCGATCGGCCATTGCCGATCGATCTCCCCCACCCTCCCCCCTCAATCGAATCTCCCTCCCCTCCTCCGGATTGCATATCCTCGACGATCGGAAGGCGTTTGTCGACATGCAGTCATTGGGCGTCCCACGTTGGTTGATCGTGGCGGAGACAGCGGGGCATGGGGTCAAGCTCGAGCTTCGGCCATGGGCGTTTCGCTACAGCCAATCAAGGATGTTGTCACGGCTCTGGCGGTGGTGGCTTCATTGGACGCAACGTTTCGTCGTTGGCAGAGCGTGGATCGACTTTTCACTCGTGCGGCCGTGGCTTTGTTCGTTGTTAGGGGCGGCGCTCCGACCGCAGTGACGTGGGTCATTGGCGGTCGAACTGCGGTTGGCTTGGCAAGCTTGGAATCGGAGGACGCGGTGATTGTGACTTGCTGTGGTCGTGCAACGATGCTCTGTTGTTGAGACGAGCCCAACGACGGTTGCGAGTGGTGTTTTTTTTCTTTTGATTTTTTTTTTAGCGTAGTTTGTCTTGTTAACGGACAATGTATAACGTCATATTTCTTTCGGTAGAATTCCCCGACGTAATTTTTAGAGATTGACTGTTTGTGTTCTATTTTGTTAACGGACAATGTATAACGTCATATTTCTTTCGGTAGAATTCCCCGACGTAATTTTTAGAGATTGACTGTTTGTGTTCTATTGATTTTACAGAGTTGGGGTCGATCTCCTTCGAGAGATTATCTAATTCTTGATCTTGGAATTTTTTTCTTCTTCTTTCTTTGTTTCTTATCTTGTTGTTTTATATTTTGACGTTCACTGTTCTACGAATCATTTTTCCTTTCCCTTTTGAGTATTAGAGGTTTCTATTTTTCCTTTATATCTCTTGATTAAAAAAAAAAAAAGAAACATCAACATTCACAAAACTATTATTTACGAGGAATTGATCCAAAATACTCGTGAAGTGATTTACAATATAGGGTGATTTGTAGCCCTAGACTATGTACAATACGTGGGTCTGTTCCCTTTTGTTTGTGGAAAGCAAGAGGGCACAACTTATATAGATTTTTGTGGCACGGAAGGTTATTATATACGGTTAGTGCAATTTGACAATAGCAGCATAACACCTCCCCGGCAAAAGCGACTACAAAGGTAGTAGTCCACGGCACAATATTCAGAAGATATTCAAGAAATGATGCCACATCACCGGTGCTGTAGTGTTAGTGTTGATCAACATGCAACCTTTAGAAGATACCTAAAGAAGTGGTGTCAAAGTATCAATATTATACTGAGCATTTATTAGAGGCCCCTGCAAAGCGCGAGGTAGTTACTGCTACCTTTAACACTGTTTGTTTGTGGTAGTTTTGTCACAAATAGCTTCTGAAGTAAACAGTAGCCTTAATCTCTAATGAAGCCATTCATGGTGGAACAGGATTGCATAAAAATGTGATTAGACCTCTCCTTCCAGAGAAACAATGGAGCAGTTGAGAGGAAAGCATACTGCGTGGTAGAGTAGTGGTTGACCACAGCTGTTATCAATCTTAGGGCATTTGGCTGCCAAAAGGTCTGGCTTGCAGGTTGTATTTAAAACGGTTGTAAAGAAGGCACGGTTACTCGATAAGGGAGCATTCATGTCACTTTCTTGGTCGCATAGATAGCAATATTGAGCCCAGTGCCAACCCCTCCAGAACCTCTTAAGTTGTCACTGCGGAAGGAGTGATCGATGAATTAGTTAGCATTCTCGTTATTTTCTGATCCAAATAAGAATGGGCATGAAATTTGTAGAGGGAGTGAAGTTAAAGGAATTGTCAAAAGTAGAGAAACCCATGTTGTAATAGATTTTATAAACCCTACGTAATAAATTATATTAATATATTTTAATTTTTAATTAATATATTTTGATTATCTATAAAATTACATTGATTGAAAATAAATAAATCGATTAAAAATAAAAATATAGCGATATATTTTTATTTTCATTTGATGAAAAATAGATTTTATTTAAAAAATATAAAATAATTTTTACCTATGAATTTTGGATTGAAGATTTAGAATTTAAGTTTAAGATTTAGATTTATAAAATATGACTTCATAGAAAATAATTTTTCATCTTAATATATAGAATTTAGATCACTAAAATTTAAATGTTTAGAAGATAAAAAGTATAAATTTTAAATAAAAATATAATATAAATATATTACTAGTGATGTTTACTTATTTATAAAAAATGATCTTAAGTAATTGTAGTTGCTTCATAAGAAAAATCCTCCTATTGAAAATAAGATGACTTTAAGATGAGACATTTAAGTAAATGAAAAATAGAGAGAGTATGATGCATAAGATGTTGGGTATTAACTAGATATAAATTGAAGCTTTAGGTGAATATTATTTGAGTTATGTAAAGAAAAAATAAGTTCAAACTTTTCATAGAAAAATTTGAGGTGTTTGGCAGGGTTTCCACGGGCTTTGTTGCAGATAAATTTCTTTTCAATAGTCTTGATTTCCGTAAACTTCAAGTTTTGAGTAAGGTTTCCTCCAACTTCCAAAGTTCTGAGCAGATACCAAGCTCCAGGATCTGTCCAGAAAAAACCTCTCCATGCGTGGAAGATGGTACAAATTAATCCATAGAAGATCCGTCCAGATCAAGCCTCGATTTAGACTTCATGAGTTACAAATTTGGACACGTAAATGATCAGCTTGTTTGCCCAAATCTGGGTGCGTACTAGCTTGACCTCATGCATATTTCAGTGCCTATAAATTACTTCGGTCTACCAAATCTGGATATATTATAAATTTAGACTAAGCCTACCTTGGGCATATCCAGACTCCAATTTCGTTGCCGGAAACAAAAAGATAACAGTATGAGTACGATATTGAAACCTCAAATTATGTAGATGACACCGTGAAACTCCATTTTTAAGCCTGAAATCTTGCAGGTCGTTCCATTCGACTCAGGTCATGGACAATTGGGAGAATATTAGCCGGCCACAATTGCATGTTGAAGTGTAACTGTTCAAATCACCAAAATGACAGGGGCCGATCTCTTGATTGAGATTTGACCTGACTGGAGGCCGTAACCCGATGTGACATCGAATCTGTGTTCAAATCATGACGAAAGACACTAGTTTTCTCCTTGGCCAAGCAGAACCACTAACCTAAAAAGCATAGGGTAACGGATTACTATTGGACAGAATTTTTTAAAAGCATGCCACCTCCCCATGACGGTGACATTTTACCCTCAGCATGATAAAATGGAAAACGTATACCCAAACGACTTGTCAAATCACCGAGTGATGACCATCTAAAAAAACTAATCAAAAAGAAAGCTAAGTGTAGGATGAAAGAAGGTGGCACACTTGTCACCGAATAGATAAAAATACGTCACACTGGAACTTTTTGCCAGAGCCCACTTCCTTCCGTAACACTCCTCTACATCCCAAAAATCCCCTCAGAGAAGGCCTATGGTCGACGTTCACCACTGCTCAACAGGCACTTGGGACCAATCAATCCCCTCGCAAAAGTTGGAAACAGCTTTGGGATGTGGTGTTTCGGAGGTTCCCACGGGTCTTTCATTTTTACTGTAAAATGGTATTCAGATGTATCATTGTAATATTATTTCAATAATAAAATATAAAAAATGACAAGAGATAATGGTATGAATCGTAATTTTTAATAAAGTTTTCACTGTAGAAAAATAGGGAGCTCCTTCGATGAATTCCCATACACGAAAGGAGGGACAGCTTGTGGTGAAGAGTTCAGGAGAGATTGATGAGACCTAGCCGCACTTGATGGTGGTCGCGATAAAGAGTGGGATGCTCAGAGCTCACCGGATGACAAGGAGGAAGGTGGTGGGTGCTATTACAAGGAGCAGCTAGTAGCCCACGACCCTGACGATGACGAGGGGTGCGTTGGGCGACGCAAGGGCACTCGCAAGGGTGCGTGGGGTGAGTGTTGCAAGTAAATTTGCACTCACTCACAACTTGGTCATTGAGTGAATTTGCACCATTGGAGTTAGCTGAAGAAAGAAGTGTTGGTGTAGAGGCATTCTGCTATGCAGTGTTTTAGAAGGTCCTTTTGACTGGAACGTAGAGTATTTGACAATCCAAATGATACAATAGCATGAAAATAACAACAATGGAAAGCTATATGCATCCACTACTGCTATGCCATGTGATGTGGTTGTCAGCATCTTTGTCTTCTATCTCATTTTGAACTCAAGAGATTTTGTTGCATACTTTGACAACTTGAAACTTCTAAGGTATTGTAGGTTTGGCACTAAACATGTGGACACAGGCATGAATCTTGAAGGTGCGGAAAATTTGAGGATAACAACACAGAAGTAGAGGGACAAAAGGTAATGGAGGAGATCATTAAAAGGGTGAGACGTAACCTGAAGGAAAATGTACTTGATTAAAAGAATATTTGTTCTTCAAGCATTTTCCCTTGATTTTTGGGTGCCATTTGAAGGTAGAGAATGCATCTTGTTGTTATGCCATGTCCAAAGAATTTAGAGTTGTTATCCATTTTTGAGTGTTGAATGTTGCACAGTGAAGGGGGGGTCGTGTGGGTTCGAGGTGGTACTGAAAGAGGGTGAGGGTAGTGGACATCATCTGAGGCGTTGGAGCGACAATGGCAGGCTTTTATCCAACCCATGGCCATCAGTGGGGGTGGTGGTGATGATGGCAATGTTGGCAATGTTACAATTCTTACTATCATGAGTGCTTTGTGCCAATAACACTTGTTTTTGCGGCACAAACAAAGCGGGGGAGATAGCATCGAGTGTCTTTTCAAATTTTGAAATTTTAATGTGTAATATTTTTTATCTTTTGAAACAAATCTTAAAAAATGAATAGATAAATTATTTCTTTTATTTTCAACTAATCTCTAGCCAACCACCGATCAAATGGAAAATCTAACGAAATCATAAAAACTACCAAGAGAGAAAAACACCCATTAGGATCCAAACATACATGGTCACAAAAATCCAAAAGCTCATCTTTTTCTTTATATAATAGAAAGGGAAGGAAGTAAAATACAACGCACATGAGTGACCAAAATTGTAACATTCAAGAAAAATCACTCAACAAAACAAAGTGAGCAAGAGATAGAAGCCCGTAAGCTACACATCACAAACCACCCATAAACCCATTCACACAATCCAAAGATCATGCCTTTGCCACCCAAATGCAGACCAATCTTCCATCATATCTACTCTGCTGCTCATGTAATGCAACTCAAACCAAGGCACCTCCTTGTCATTGGCTTCCACCAAGGTGCTGCTTCACTCTATTGAGGGAGCACCTGCTCAAGGTGCTCTGTGCTGCACACACGTAACACACTTCTGAAAGCACGCTACAAAGAACAAGGCATAGTACCTCCGTCGCCGTCGACTTATACCAAGGTACTACTTCACTCTATTGAGGGAGCACCCGCTCGTGGTGCTGTGCTGTCACCGAACAACACAACTCACCAGTAAGCAACACATCAAAGCAACACACAACACGACACACCAACAAGAGCGTGTTCCCACACAGTGAGCTGTGGGTTGTGCGTAACTATGCCCTATCAATTCAAAATCCACAACACATCAACAGTTATGCTTTGTGCTCCGACTCCCAACACACAACGCACAAAGTACATGCATGCGAACATGTAGTCGCAAGTGAACATGAAACCCGATGCCCTAAATGAACTTTTACATAGGACGGTGTCATGAAATAGAACGTAGTTTGTTTCTTATATATACCAGTACTTTGAAAAATCCCTTACACTTGTATACTTCCAACTCATTCTTCACTGATGGTCTTACTTGGACAAGTACAGTAACAACAAAGATCTGAAATACCAGGGCATTGGCCAGGTTATTTGGAAGCAACCTCTCACTATGTTAATTAACTTCTTAAGATATCAAGCTACACATTTTATAAAGCCCCAAATATCTTAAAATTAGGGTAAATAGCATAGGTTCATACTTTGCAACCTTTTAACTTCCCAAATACAATCATATTTGATGCACAACTCTAATTTAGTTATAATCGTACCAAATCTCCCATTAGGGCCTCCATTTACACTACACAATTGCATGAACGTTGAATTAAACTTGAACAAACAATTTGCACATTCTTATTTAAAACATATATCCGAATCAAAACATGCTTCTTATTGGACAAACAAGAAGTTGCATGCTTGAGGTTGACGTTTTCAATACGTATAAATACCCAGCATGTTCTTTGGGGAAGCCATGAAGAGAAGTGGCAGGAACCAATAAAAGCTTTAACCTTTATCCAAGCTAAGGTTCCCACGCCCCCACACCAACCCAAATCAATTCTTGAAAAAGCCATCCACATTTGACGTGAACGCAAATTCTACAATAACGACGGACGTGGGAATGTTTCTTTATCCTTTCGGATAGGAAGAAACCCAGTCTTTCTCCTCTAAGGATAGGAAGAAACCCAATACGCCAACTAGCCCTTTCTTTTTTCAAGAGGGAGAACCACATGCACGCACCATGTCACTTCCATCGGCATATCCTTTTTCAAGAATAAAGTAACTCCAAAATTCACGGTAACGACAAACAGGAAAGATATGATCTAAAACCTAAAATAAGAATTGCGAAATATGCAAAAGATAAACCAGTAGCCATCATCCCCAAAGTATTTCAAATTCAAGCTTCCGAACTAGAGCAAAAGTTATCCTCACGGCGGTAAGAACTTCTCCCAGAAACCTAATACAAGAGATTTGCTAACTGCGAAGCGGACAATGCATCAAAAACTACATCTGCAAGTGCAATAGTTAATGTTACAAAAGGAAATGACCTGTGTACCCAACAGAAATACAGCTCGCTGCACGTCAAAGTCCAGCAGGAAGATACAATTTCCTCAGTACCAGGATCTAGCATCTTTAACCAGCCTCTGCATTTCGCAAATGCCCAATCCCCAGAAACAAGACCAGATCACATCTGCTCAACAAACATGGTTAGATAAATCAACACAGGATATGCATATGTACAACCTGCCTAAATATCTCCAGAACCCTGTACCTAGCGGTCTCTGGAATCAACTGAGTTACTGCGATCAGAGTTCACCTGTCAAAGTACATAGATTTAATAGATGTACGATGTTCACATCAGAAACTTGTAAACAGATGCAAAAAAGAAGCCATGGTAAGATTAAGATAGTATGTTTACCGGAGAGCGAGACAAACTCCTGCTTGGGCTCCTGGAATCTTTTTCACGCTTGGAACGCTGCACAGCAATTCGTTCAGAAGATGTTGGAAAACAGGCAGAAAGAAAAACTCCTCTCAAATATGAAACAGTCAGTGCAGTTACTTACAGAAGCATATGGGGACCTGGATCTTGATCTAGATCTGCAAATTTTCATAAATAACCAAAGTTCAATATCATTGCAATGTTCATAAACTTTTGAAAGTGGCATCGCCTGCTTTCCCCATTCCCGTGCCACAAAACTCAAACGCAGCAACCATAAAAGACCACTCGCTAAGAGCATGACAACCAACATAACAATGGTAGAGCAAGCAGTCAAAGCTCAAGGATAATGACAGGTAGCCTGCACAACATTGTACCAACAAATATGGGGCCCACGCTCCCGCCTTCATGTCGACGCACAATAAGCATGAAGAAAATTGTACCAGAAGCTCCCAATTTCCAAATCCGGTTAATTCAAGACAATCCAGCTTTACAATCGCGCCCATCCTAGACAATCCAGCTTTACAATCGCAGCCATCCTCGATCACCCAGCTTTCAAATGGTTAAAAGCCATAGGACACGTATAAATACATTAATTATCTGTCCTTTTTAAAAGCTGCTCATTCATGAAACAGCATACCTCAGAAGCCATTCGAACCAAATCCCACCAAGTTCCTAAATCCAAGCCCCAGAACGCCGCAGGCCCAGATCTAGAAAAGAAACAAAAAAGTTCTCAAAAATAGATAGGGTTATTTCTCGTAGCTGTAAGGTTTATACGTTCATCCTTTTTAAGCACAGAGCAAGTAGGTAAGCAGTTAAGTATACAGACCTCCACCAGACGACTCTCTAAAAAGTCAAACCACCCAAATTATTGAAAGACTCTGACTGAGGGTGAACAATTTCGATCCATTGACAGATCAATTTGATTCCACGGGTTTAAGATGGGATCAATCACATCAAACCATATCAGAACATGGATTAATATGGATTGGAGTCAAAAGTATTAACAACCTGTTGATTGGTTAGATATAATTGACTGAACAATCAATTCAACATTGAGTCCAATAATCAATGAGAAAGATGTTAATATTTAATGGATGCCTCTTTACAGCACGTGTATGTTAACATTAGTGTTCAACAACTTGTTTCAACATTAATCAGAATTGTTGATGCTTGCAATTTTTTTTCCTCTGTTTTTGTGTCATGGTAAGTACCCATTTAGCTATATCTGCTTTGTTTCGCAAAAGCTAGCAACACCTCACCTCAACCATCATGTCTTCCCGATATAGAAGCTTCCAATAAAATCACATGAAAATAAAGCATGGACTTGACAAATTCACAAGCTGTCTCTGAAATGCTCTCATCCGGATGTCCACCAAGGAATAGCCACCAGCAAGGAAGGATAGACACCATAACCCCACTCCCACTGCCTCCAATAGACGAAGCTGTCTCCAAAAACTCACATTAGAGATCCCTATTGCAACACACAAGCATCCACAACATCCTATAGGATCAAGGTTACCAGCAGAAGGAAAGGCAAACCCACCTATCTCCACAAATCTCCTACATCCTACTAAAAGCAGCCTCAGCACAAGTAACCCAAACCAATGGATTACCTACAACACATGCCCTCCCGATTCCCTACCTACCAACCTATGGAACAGAGGTCACCACAAAAAAAGCAGCGTAGTGATTGGTAAAGACTGGATAATTGTCAGGATGTTCCAACGGATTATGACCACCTGAAATGTACGCAAATACATCACGCCAATTGATTTTTTTTCTTTTTTTTTGAAAATGTTTCATGCCAATTGATGATAAGCAGAACTTGGCTATCTTGGGCACAGCTGAAGTAGTCTCCTTCAAAGTTCTCATTGGAACCTGCAGGCATACTCCTGAAAATAATACTTTAAACTGAGGGCAAGGATAGTCTTTTTTCCTTAACAACACTCCTCACTTCTGAAAACAACACTCCTCACTACCGGGCTCAAGTATAGATCGTTGGTCTTTCTTTCTCCAACAAGATAAACCAATCAACTGAGGGCAAGCATCTCGTTTATTTGTCGTCATATACACCCTCCACCCTTGCCCCTCCCATCATTCCCAAGTCCATTCTGGGTTCTAGTCCCTCAGCATTTTTTTCCTACTTGTTACAATGTCCAAAATCACGGATTCTATGAGAATACTCCCCTCTAACCTCCACTCGGGGTTCACGAGAGGTCTGGAATGAACTCTGCATCATGCTGGTAACAGACTCATCCAAGGTGATGGGTGGCAGGTGATTAATATGGCACAAAAAATTACGTGCAAACATTGGAGAAGATCAAACACGATTGGCCCAAGTGAAAAGACCACAATGCTACAGTAGAAGCACGAAGCACCCTTGTAGTCACTTGGTACAAGCTAACTATAACCCACACCCAAACTCAACTGCCTCCATCATTGTGGAGAACATCAGCCATTTATTATTTCACCCAACATTCCAACCCACTTTCTACATTGTGAAGATGCATGAATGCCTCAAAAAAATAAATTACCATACAAATGTAAGAAGATATACAAGAACCATGCACCATGCTACCTAGAATACTACTATAAACATTGCACAACCTCATTAAGAATGCAATATGGATCAAACTTTAGCTACGACCAGTGCATTGAGCCAGTCAAGTCAATCAAGTCTGGGTCCAAGAAATCAAAATTGAGGATCATTACAGGGACAAGGTCAAGCCCAATACCAGAGGAACACTGACAAAAGCGAGCACAACAATGTCAAAAAACCTAAGCACTCGGTACTTTACTAAGCCTGAATTTTCAATGAAGAGAATTCTATTTTTCTTGCTGTTCAAAAAGGTAAAAACATATTCATTTCCATCACATCCCAAAATATATAAAACGAACCATCAATGATTAACTTCACCCACACTACAATTACTCATTACTGCAGATAACCTTGTATGTAACACATAAACATCGTATAAATCAAGAAAGCAGCAGTGATCTAGTTAGATATACACTACTAGATGCATCCATCTCCATCCGTGGATGTGGCAGCCCACATCTTTGATGCTCACCTTCACCTCTTAATCTCTGCCTGTGGATGTAGGCCATTTTTTTAAGATTCGGGGATCTTATTTTTCCCTCCTAAATTGAAAATTTCAAATCATTGTTCCCTAACACAACTGGTTCCATGGTTGGCCTCTGGGCCAGTGCTAACCCCAGCAGACGTTTTAGTCTTCATTCATGAAAACAGTCAACACTTAAAAGATACACAAACAAACAGCACCCTGGGTCTGATCAATAAATTCCTTGGAATAAGCCTTGCAAGCAGTCTCATTTCGTTTAACAAGTAAAAATCTCCATCTTGGTCCGGATACCACCTGTCTTGGATACTGTCCACTGAGATGTCCTGCAATCCATCCAATCCTCAAGCATCCAATAGGACACCATTAACCACAGGCAACTTCGGAGAGACCAATTTCATGGTGCTCAATTACACTTTTAGACAAGAAACCTTACCATTACTTTGCACCACTGCATTCCCACTAAAACTTTCTACCTACATTTACAACTATGAATCTGATACCCCACCAAACAAGACAATCATGGTCGGGAAGGAAACGACAAGTGCTTTCTCCTTTGGGTGAAGTAAGCTTCGTCACACCCTAAAGTGGTCATCTCCAGGCATGCATTTTATCCGCTTGTCAGTTAAACAAGGACCTTTTTGTAAAAACTCTCACAGTAAAGATTATCTTCAGGTATAGATTCCTCATCCTTGTTCAATCAAATACAAAGATATAAATATCTCCAATATTCCTTTCATGGTCTACTCAAAAGACAGAAATCAATAGGTATCACCATAATGTTCCTAAGTACCACATAAATATGTGAAAAGGAAAAATAAATATGAACTCACAGCCTAAAATCTGCTGCTTTCAGCAGCCTCATTTCATGGTTGCCCTTCTAAGTATAGTTTAAAATCACCATGTTTATAATCAGATTCAAATATACTCCCTGACCCTTGTAAGCATTTACAATCTCCATCTTTTAATATCCATTATGATTCCAGAGCTCCAGCAAAACCACCAAATGGTTCATTTCCAGTTATTCCTGAACCAAAAGTGACTTCACAGATCTAACATTAGATGTTCTAAAACTGAGGCTCATACTGATGCTTGAGGATCCAACACAAAAGTATTTAGGCAGAATGATGTACCTTGAAGGCTCACGTTCCCTTGATGGTGAACGAGAACGTGAAGACACCGAGTGAGATCTAGATAAAGAACGGCGGGATTTGTGAGGAGATAAACTGCAAGAAGTTAGAAGGCGTCAACAGAATTATGATAAAAAAGGATTAGGTCAAAAAGCAGCAGATGAAGAAGAAAGAAACCTTCGGCTCGGACTACGACTATAGCTGCGACTGTGGCTTCTGCTTCGAGAATATGACCGACTGGGACTCCTAGATAAACTTCGCCCAGAAACATATTCCCTTACCTGAAATAAAAAGTATTGGTCAAATTAATTACTCAATAAAAAGAAACTATACTCCAAGTTCAAAAAGACCAAGCAATACCCTTATGTAAGAACGGCTAAAAGCATTTCTGAACTCAGAGTCATCCAGCTTTTTTATCTGTAATAGAAGCATGTGAATTCAACAGAATCTAGGAAATGTTTTGAAATGTGATGACACAACTAATATAGCCCACAAATGCCCATACACACTAACTTACAGCATATTTCATGTCATCATAGTTTGTATAATCAACAATCCCTCTAACACCTGAAAAGGTAAACAAGAAAAGAATACATCACTGCACCAATACTTTTTAAAGAAATGAGAACATCAAATTGCAGTAACCAGCAGCAGACCTTTTCTGTCATGATAAACCTCAGAGAAACATACATCACCAGCTCGACGCATGTGGTCCTATAGCACATAATAAAAGGTAAATTCAGTACAAAGATAAATCAACAAAGTATAGCATAATAGGGAAACAAAAAATATCATGCCCTTTACCTTAAGATCTTGCCAAGAAGCAGAGCTAGGTAGACCTGTAACCTCCACTGTAGTACAGGACAGTACATCAGGACCATGAATTAGATACTATGGAGAAAAGGACTTATCATCTTACCTCGATACTCAGAACGCCTCGAGATACCACGACTGCCACCACCACCACCATAGCCCCTGTATCTGTCGTATGATGATGCCTGTCCCCTACCACCATGGGCTAGCTCAACCTGTCACAAGGTCCATACATAGACCAAAAGGAACAATTATAAAATCGAAAAACTTTCCACAGGAAACAATAAAGTGCAAACATTATAGAAAATGCTTATTGTACAGAGTAGCCTTATGATAGTGTTGCCTACCCGTAATCTATAGCCATCAAAGTTGTAACCATCACGTCCTCGGATTGCGTCATCAGCATCTCGAGCATCCTCAAACTGCAAAATAGAGGGAAAAAGAAAACAAATGTTTTGCTTTTGTACATGAAAGCAACATGAAAATTACAGGAGTATCCAGATATTAAAGCTTGTGGGTAGAAAACAAAGAAATACACTCCCATGATATCAATATTGACTTCCAACGTTCTTTTGTCAAGTTGATAAAAATAGAGGATGTAAAGGCAACCACATACATGAAAACAAAATTAAAGGTCAACCGTGCACCAAAAAAAAGGTAGAATAACTAAAATGGAGAAAAAAGCAAAATCACATTAGGTTACCGCACAAAAATCTGTATGATAAAACTAGTTTCTCCTTACTTGTGCTTCACTGAAGGAAAGAAGGCAACGACTAGTATATACATTCATAATACATACATGAGAGCTGTTGATGAGTGGGATGTGTGTGTGGGTTTTTTCCTTTTTTTCTCTTTTTTTTTCATTGGGGGTTTTGATAATATATTCTGCAATCTCCAGATCCAAGTTAGGAAAATTCACAAAAAAAATTGCTGGCAATTTACCTATATCAGCTAGAGATTCCTATAATCCCAAGAAATGAATGGTGCTATTCCAGTAAAGACCTGATTTGGTTTCGAATAATGTACAGAATTACATAGAACAGCTAGAAAGCACTCTATAGCAGAAGTGGCGATCACAATCACACCTCACATTCTCCCCCCATGACCAAGCAACAGAAGCACCTATTTTAAGGACTCCAGCAACAGAAAACTGGATGTCCAAGGGGTCATCATCCCATTCCTTGCACGGCCACCGACACCAACTGAGGTCAGTTGATGTAGAAAGAAAAGGATCCTTCACAGTTTGATGATGGAAAGCACATGGTCAACCTCTCCTCCGGTCCTTGCCAACTTCACCTCCCTCCTCATGCCAACCATCGCCACTGTCACTGGCCAGGCTGCCACCACTGGCCTCACACTCAGTCAAAATCATGCATTCATGCACTGTAACCATGTGATCATTTACACAAGCAAATTTGACATCAGGCTCGAGGTCCCACCCTACTTCATGGAACTGTTGTGTGCCAAAGATCGTTAACATGTGGGCATTGGAAAATGTGGCATTGCATGAGGCAAAGTTGCAAGGGGAGGCGGCAATCACAAAGGAAATCAAGGATTGGTTGGAGGAGACAACACGGAGATACTGGAGACCAGTGTGGCTCACAAAGGAGCTTGCAGGAAAGGAGTAGAAAGTAGAGGTCTCCACCAGATTTGAATGGCCGCAGGAGGCCATGGTGTAGCTTGGGGAGGAGCTCGCAGGGAGGGAAATGAAGGTGGTGGAAAGTTGAAAGACAAATTACTTGAGGGATACAATGAAGCCCATGGCAAGAGGATCCACAAGGTCAACATGGTGGAACAACTATTGACATGTGGGGAAGGAGAGAGATCAATAGAAAGGAAGCAGCACCGGGGACAGAATACGAAGTCACTGCATTTTGGCAGGTGTCCAGAAAAGGGCAGAGGAGAAGGCGATACTGGAAAAGAGGGTAATGTGAAGTAGCTTTGGTTGAAATTGGATGAGGCAAGGACAAGTGATTAGAAGAGCTCTTGTTGTATACGTATATACATTTTAACTTTATAAAAAACAAAAAAGAAAAACACTTAAAACCACGATAACAAACACTTGAGTGTAAACAAATTATAATGCATGGGGTACATGGGAGGCTTCAATGGTGTTAGGAGACTTGTTGCATCATGAAATTTAAGAAAGCATTCAAGCGGACGATAGGATGCAAATGTATTCCATATTTTATTTCAATTCAATGTGCCTATTCCTAGTATAAAGGGGAATAATAGAACTTAAAATGTGTTCCATATTTTATTTCAACTCAGTAAGGACTACCTGTTCAATATTTGGGGGGTGGGGGTGTGTGTGGTTGTGTGGTGTGTGTGTGTGCGCGGGGGTTCAATTTCAGCAACTTAAAACCATCCAAGAGAACTAAAAAGTGACATCCTAGATTGAGGGTATAACATGTCCAACTGTCTCTTTTTCCTCACTGTCACTGCATCCCGACAAACCCTCTCAAGTTCGACCTATTTATACATATCCCTCTCTCTCAGATGTTGTCCTTTATGTGTTAAAAACTTAAAGGACCATTAAGAGAGGACATTAGTTTTAGTCGTGCAAATTATTGTCATTTTCAATTATTTACTTTATTGTATTCGAGACAATCAATGCATTCTGTTTCTTAGTATAACAAATATTCACAACAAATATTGCCTTTTTTTTGTTTGACAAGAGAAATATTGTCTTTTTTAGCATATGATTCATGAGTAATTTTAATTTGGCAATGTATTTGATGTCAAAAATTTCAGATGTCCAGTTGATATGGTCTCCTCAGGTAGCCATGATTGGTGAAAGAATTATTAGATTTTACTTTTTTATGTTGAGCTCCCAGTTTCAACTGCATCAATAGCAGATTAGTTAGTGCAGTACAAGAATTTTTTTTGGCCCTTCATTTGATTTCATGAAGAAACAGACGATGCCAGCCCTTAAATTAACAAGCTGAATTCAGCCAGCAAGTTTCCCTTTTTTTCCATGAAAAGTAAAGGACAAGACTATCTGTACCCATCCATCTTCATTCCACATAAGCAAGAGAAAAGGTGTTACAAGTGCTGTGTCCAGAAAGCAGAAAGAGACAAAGCCCAAGATTTTCTGCCCACACCTTTTTTCCCCAGAATACAGTACATATTCTGGTGGAAGGCAACCAGAATACAGTACATTGCAACCAAATGCTCCATGAGGCAGCAGCAAGTTTGCAGCAGATCAAAGGATCCACCTAAACTCCATGGTGGAAGGCCATCCAGAACTTGAAAGCTAAATGATCCGATAGAATGGGTACACCCACCTGATCAAAGAGATCTTTCACATAATCCACCCAGAAAACAGGTGTTGCCAGTCCTCATCGGCTGCCTCACAAAACACACATGTAATATCTTGATGCTGACTCCACGGTCATCTTCTAACCTTGGTGACAACACCCCTCTTCTAATCAGCCATAAGAATTCTTAAATTTGAAGGGCATCTTCATCCTCCAAACAAAAGAGCAATCAAGGGCCAGGAAGTCATCCTCGTCAACCACCTCCCCTCAAAAAATTTTGTAGACCCTTTTGACCATGAAATTCCCAACAGTCCAGGCCAATGAGTCCAAGGTTCCCTCCTATGATAACAGCTGCTGCAAGTAATGAGTCCTGGCTTCAGAAAGATGATCGGGAAAGTGTGGGACCCAAGAACAAGTGTCCATCTCAAGAGGGCAACCCAAAACTCAGACACCGTTCTAAGTTTATCAGATGTCAATGCATATAACCATGGTAAAGCGGTGGCCAAAACACCTGATCCCATCCAGTCATCCTCCCAGAAACTGAATGTGTTACCCTCTTCCAGTATTGGCTCAAAAAGGAGCAAAATACACCCCAGCAAATCACATTTCCAATTAGCTGGTGTTCATTTTATTTCTTTGACAAAATCAAACGCAATATCAGTTTAAAAGTCTTCCTTTTCTGTTTTGAAAAGTAAAAGTAGTCTTCCTTCTAACCTCAAAAAGGAAAAGACCATTAGCCATGAACCTGAAACATGCCTAACGGCCAGCAGGCAGTTTGTATTGTCAACCAATAGAATCATCTACCAATGAATAATTGATAAGTGAAACATACCAGAAAATAACCATCCTCTAAAATTATCTGTAAACCCCTCAACACATAAATATTTTAGAAATTTCTTTTTCTACAACTGAACTTAACTATTGAAATAAGATCTTCCACACAAACGTAAAATATTCTCTCTAATCAAGATATATACTTTAATGGGATGACAACCAGGGAAATAATCGTTGCAAAGGCTAGAACTGATCTTGTAGTTAGATGACAAGAATCAACCCATTATGCTGTTAACACCCAAAAGCTCAAAACAAATTTCACGCAAATTTATTACCTCAACAAAAGCATAACCCGGTGGCCTTGGGGGTATCTTCAAGTCAATGTCAACAATTGGACCATACTGCATCCAAAATTGCCAAAGTTACCACTTGTAACTAAAATAGAAAGAACAGAAAAAACTCGAACATAGTAGCAGAGTTTGCAAGATTGAGCACACGTTCATGATGTGTATCAAACCTAAAAAAAAGTAATCTTCCATAGACCAAATGAAATAAATGTCTCAGTAAACAACAAACATGATAGAAGCCCACATGCAACTCTATGCAACATAAAAAGGGCAAACCATGCAAACAAATTGAATAGTAGCTAGATCTCCGACAAAGGGTTGACAAAATAAATCTTAAAATCTTTTACTTGTTGCAAAGATAGACACAAAACTAACAACAAACTACTGCATGCACATCGAACAACAAAATACCAACATGGCATAATTATAATAGATCACAAAAGAAAGATAACTCAAATAGTGCATCAATTAAAGAAATAGCCAACTACACTCAAAGCTAAGCTCTTCCATTGATTAACAAACGACTCAACTTAATCAAGATTTTTCCTTCATTAGATATAACTGTTAGTTAAAATAAAAATTCACATGGATATCCTATCTAAGCAATTTTCTACAAGCAAAACCAGTTCACACGATCAAGTTTATCCTACCAAGACAAAATTAAGGTTTTTTTTTTAAAGGACAAAGGAAAGTATTTTGAAGCATTGCAGGTTGGAAAGAATGCCCAACCTCCATCAGATCTTTATATTTCACTAGAAGTTACATCCTTTAGGCTGCATGCGATGATGTTTAGTGTTTGTCACAGGCAGTTTTCAAAAATGTTATATTAGAAAGGTAATGGGCTTCGTAGATTTGATGGGATGAACGAATGTGATTTTGGTAGAAAGGGTCATGGCTAACTTGTTTTATATTTTTATCTTATGCCGTTTATTAATATGTTTTCTTAGAAAGTTGAATAAGTAATGATTGGATGTGATAGGTTCGTCGGTATGCTGTACGGTTGTGAGATGTAGCCGTCGTATAACAAGCCTACTTCACCATATTGCTAATTTAAACCCATTAGGTCACACTAGACCTGTCCATTAATCCAAATCCACACAGTGAAATAAGAGAGTCCATGATAGAACAATAATGATAAGAAAACATTTTCATGAGATAGGTTAGGGCTTTCCATGCAACAATCAACAAGCATTATTCCATGTTTATCCTCTATTCAGTATTACCGTTAGTAACTTAGTATATATCCCTATAAATAATAAGTCTTCCTTCGATTTATTTCGATAATGATAAGATAAATAACATAGAGTTACGTTATGTGCTCTACATATTTTTGAGGAATAAGTTTTGAGGATCAAAATGATGGATGTAAGGAGAATTCAAAATCAATTGTCTAAAACTTTTTTTGTAGTACATCCATAAAGCTCACTGTTTTTATTCTTTTATTTAGTAGTCAAAAAAGACAAGAATTTTGAAATGTCTACAAAATAAATGAATCTTTATGCCATGATAAAATTCATGTGCATACAACCAACTAATAATTAACCAGATGTTAATGATATATGATATCATTAACCAGATCATTTAATTAAAAAACTCTTGCACCTGAATTTAACTGTCAATTTAACTCCATCATGTTGAAGTTTTGCACCTTTCATTCATGGTCCCAAGTCAAGATAAAGGATGAGGGTTTCATTAGGTAGCCAACGGCCATGTAAAACTTAGCAGATCTTTTAAACATGGATTCAAGCAATCATTCGGATCTCGTTAGACATTTCCTACTTGCAACGTGCTGCATCAACATCGAAGTGTACTGAAGAATGGACAAGGATTCTCACATGAGAAACACATGCAAGTATAAAAACTAGTTCAATCATTTCTCCATCAAAGTGTGTCATAAAAGAAGTTGAAATTCAATAGTTGAAATGATGGCACTTTGGTTGGCAAGCTTATGGAAATTATGAATCTAATGATAAGGAGAAAAATTCAAATCATTTACCTTCAAGAGACTAAGCAGGAGAGAAAGCCAAGGAAATTAAAAAGGTAGGCTTCAAGTTGTAACACTCATAAAAGGAGAAAGTAGAGATGAAGTTGGAATTATTGTCCATAAAAATTTGAAGGAAAGTATGATTGAGGTTAAGAGGATGAGATCTAATTACTTTGATATAAAAAGAATTTATCAGGAGGATTTGAAGGTGAGTGTGGTCGCTAGAGTTTATACACCTCAAGTTGGTTTAGAAAAAAGAATAAAGAAAGAATTTTGGGAACAGCTTGATATAACAATTTAGGAAATACCACAAAGAGAAACAATTTGCTTGGGTGAAGATTTAAATGCAAGTGGAAAAGGATGCTTTACAGTATACATGAGGATTATGGCTTTGGTGATGGGAAAGAAGGGAGGACTTTCCTCAATTATGCAATGGTTTACAATTTTCTATATCAAGTACTTTCTTCAGCAAACATCCAGAGCATCTAATCACCAACAGAAATGGCCAACCAAGAACATAAATTGATTATGTTGCTTTGAGAAGAGATCAATTAAGCTATAAGGATTGCAAGATTATTCAAAGGAAGAATTCAAATGCTAAACATTAGCCTTTGGAGTTGGATGTGCACGTAAAGAAGCCAAAAAGAGAAAATGTGTTTTCAATAATATAGGAACTTAATGGTGGAATCTTAAAAAAAAAACAAGAGATTCAAAGCAATGCTGCAACAAGGGACTAAGGATCTCAATGCAAGTGCTGATCAATTGTGGATAAATATGAAAACTTATATTGGAAGGGTAGCAAAAGAGCTATTATGCATGTCTAAAGGTGGAGCACCATGGCAAAAGGATGCTTGATGGTGAAGTAAGGAAATGCAAGAGAATCTTAGAATTTAAAGAGCATGCTTCAAACCCTTATATCGAAACAATATTGATGAAAATATGGTGAAAGCTAAGAAAGAAGCAAAGAAGCCAGTTGGTAAAGCAAAAACAAAAAGTTGGAAGCATATATACAAGAAACTTGATTCGAAAAAAGGTGAAAGAAGTATCTTCAAACTAGCTGAAGAAAGAGAGCAGAAAACAAAAAGCCTTACACATGTGAAGTGCATTAATGTTGAAGGAAGGTTACTTACAGTTAGTGAGAATATAGAGACAAGATGGAAATTTTATTTTCACAAGCTTTTTGATGAAAATATGATAGGTGATGCCATCTTAGGAACGTTAACCAATTCAAAAGATTACCTAAATCAGACAAGCTATCAAGAGATACAAAATATGTAGTTGATGCTTTAAAGAAAATCAGAGAAGGTTGTTAGATCATCCAATAGATGTTTAGAGAGTGATGAGAGAAGGCACAACTTATCTCAAAAAATTATTTATTAATATTTGACAAAGTAAGAAGATGCCAAGTGAATGGAGAAAAACTTTTGTAATACCTTTATACAAAAACAAATGAGATATACAAACTATTCCAACTACAGAGATATCAAATTGACGAGTCATAAAATGAAGCTTTAAGAGAGAAATTGATCTAAAATCTCACCATAACCTCTTTGCATATTTCAACACCAAAACAACAATAACACACATCAACCCAAAACTTTAGGTTGTACATCTTGACTATCAATATCACCACATCTTCCAATCAAAAACTATTCTAACTCAAAAGATCAACCATTCCAAGAAAAAAGAACCCTTAATCTCTCTTACAAATTCATAGCAATAAACTTATCAATGCCTGATTGCCAAATCTTTATTCACACCTCTCCAACTTGGTCTTTTGAAGTAAAACCAAATCCACACCTTACTCAACAAAGTTATACCTTAAGACCCTTCAACACTTTAGATCATCACAATTCGTGCCACACTCATACATTCCAGTTCAAAATGTTCACAGTTACCTTGCAACCACCCCCCCCCCCCCCCCCCCCCCAGCCTCCTAATCCTTGTTGACAAACCACTTCATGCACAGGGCAACTCTCAACCTAGCAAAGGTCATCCACACAGCCCATAAAATCTACATCCTCAAAACCGTTGATCCATCCCAACCAGCATGCCCGAAACCAAATTGCAACCCATTAATCCATCACCCATCCTCACCTCCTCAATCATAGAGGCCAAAGTATTGCCACCCCTCTTTGGAAAGCTCGGACGGGCATCAAATTTGAAAAAGTCCATATAAGACCATGCTCATCCCTATCCATACCCATCCAAGTCCATTGAGCAATTAAAGTACCCAAAACAAAGTCCAACAAGCCCACTTTCAAAAGGATTGCAAGAAGATGGGCAATCAGATCATACCAAATCCAATCAACAATCAACTTCAATTAGAATCCTCGCATCATGTACACCAAGGTTCAGATATGTTGTATTCAGTCAGACAGGTCAATTCATAGCAAGTACTCGACAATGTAGGCAAGTATGTTGTTTCATATTTTTAAATAATTAAAAGTATAAAATAAATACATTATGCTATTAACCAAACCAGGATTTTACTTTACCAATTTAATCAAATCAAAATATGTGTACTAAAATTTAAAAAATGATAATTAATAAAAATATCACATTAAAAAAATTATTAGTAGAACCAAAATATCTTAGTAAATGTTCCAACTAAATAACTTAAAGTATATGGTGTCAAAGATATTATGTAGGGGTGTTTAATATGAATCATGCAAAGAATGCTGAAAAGATTCAAATTCACTCTGCATGAGAACCAGACCGAGTTCTCCGACACTTATGTGAACAATGAGTATATGGCTGAGTATGTGGCCTACTCAACTGACTTTCAAACACGATGTACACTGCACATGGGGACACTTCATGAGGACGGACTTCTATGGAGACAGAATCTCTTTTTAGCCACCACAATCATCAACAATCCAGATCAAGATGCTAGCAGGCAATGATGGCTGCTTCCATCTTATCTTTAGAGTTATCATATTTTCCACTTAGCTGTAAATTTGATTTGTCATGCCACCACATGTGGTCCCATTTTAAACGGGTGAATCAATGAAATTCTTCCTGTGACAAAATAAAAGTCCTAACACAGGAAAAAAGGAATAGACCTTGTAAAACAAATCTTCAATCTCCCTTTCACGGATATCGCCAGGAAGATTTCCAACATAGATTGTGCGGCTTGACCTGCTCATTTTCTCTTTTCCTGCAAGAACACATAACCAACTGCCAGTACCTCAAATGCACATAACGAGAACGATGAGCACACGAAACAAAAACAAGAAAGATTCTGGCTTTCTGCTTCCAAAACAACGCAAACAGCAAGAAAGCAGCACCTTTTGTCCACGAAGCCCTACGGAAATCACAACACAAATCCGAAATACTACCAAGCGGACACCAACTTGAACTTATCAATTCTTGCGACGTTTCCAAGTTGTATTACCCGCATATCTCCCTTTCTCGAGCACATTGCATCGATCGACAAAGCACAAAAACAGCATAATACAAGTCCGAAACCCTGGAAAGCACCGAAGCGGATTCGTACGTCGCAATGATTAACTCAAACGATAGCAAACAGCCGAAAAGCTAGGGTTTAACCGCACGGCGATCGTGAAACAGGACCTCGAAACCCTAGAAGGAATCGAGGACGAGAGAGGAGAACCTTCACGGAGATCGAGAACGGGAATCGAACCCTAGAAATCGAAGACGACAGCTCGATCGGAAAGCCGTGAGGGATTAACAACAGAGTGCGGGGGAAGAGAGGGGTTTGAGTGGGAGAAGAGAAGGGTCTTACCGAGCGCAAAGGGGCGGGTGGAGAAGAGCGGGAGGTCCAGCGGGGAGATGGAGGCAAACGAGAGAACAGAATACGGAAACGGGCTTGGGAGTTTATATAGAGGGGAGAGAGGGGTTGCCGTGTGTGGCAGTGCCTCGCCAATTTGTGGGTTGATATGAGGCGGGTTGTCCAAGCCCAACCCTAAACCCTGGACCGAGCCCAACGTTCGTGTAGGTTGGTTTGGATGGACCAATGGTCTTGGACCCATTTATTTTTGGGCGAGGCCGAACTTGAATACGAGGGATAAGTCTTTCAAAAGGATAGGATTTAACTCATCTTATCCTATTAAATCAACATCAATTATATTAACATCAATATATATTAAAATATATTTACTCCAACATAATATAATATATTAAGTACTTCAAATCAACTCATCCTACATTGACATCATAATATTAAAACATCACTCATTAACAGTACATTATCATATCAATTATTTTTATCACATTACTTTATCACATCCTTACAAATAAACACCCAACACAACTCATCCCATAACAAACTTATTCCTCATCCAAACGTAACCTTAGGGTTAGTTTACTAACGGGGTTATCTTATCTTTCTAAGGTATAATCCCTGTTTACCTCACAGGATAACCTAGCCCCTCATAACATCCTTATCTCGGGATAAGCTAACCCAAGTTTGTTAAGAGGTTAATTTATCCCCCTAAATTTACTCACACCTTCCGTCATATCACAGGATAACCTCTTTTTCTAACCCTTGTTTAGCAAACAAAAACAAAAGCTAACCCTTATTCTTAAGTAAACATAAACAAAACTCATCTCTTGTTACAATTACAAAGAAATTAACCAATGTTAGTGTTTGTTACGCCTTGTTTCAAAATAAGTTATTCTTCACTTTATTCCCTCATTTAACATGCCCTACAATTATTGAGCAAATGCAATAAGCTTCAGTTATTTTATGATGTGACTTATTTAGTCTGTCAGAGACAAAACATGAAATTCCTATGGGATATGTGATTTTTTCAAGTTTCTTTCACCTTCCCAATTCCATCGTCCAAACAAGCCCTTGAGACGTTGGCAAGTAAATTAAGGAGTTGAGCACAACAATGTTAACAAATAATATACAAGGATCAAAGAGATGCAGATGAGGTTTCTAATGTAATACCACTTCAAATAAAAATCAAAACAAACTATCTTTCTTGCTTCTATACCCACAACCTACCCGCTCAACTGTTGTATTCAATTTTTTTTTTGTAATTTGAAAGGTTACATTTATAGCCTTGCAAGGAACAAGGTATGTGGAGAGGTACCAAAGACCCTTGAATGCATCGACTCAAACAAAAATGAGCCAAATTATGCATCAACCTTACATCAGATCTTGGAACTTTAAACACAATAAAACAAGGACTATCCTTGTGCATGGAATCACCTCTTCAGGTCACATACCTGAGATTCCTAGATGCCTAGGAATGGGCATTAACCTAGTTGATTAGGTTAATTGCATTAGAGAGAATTGCAACTTCCAGCAACCCCAAACGGATGGCCATAAGTAGGCCATTGTGAATAGCCCAAGTTTCTACCATTGAACTACAGTTAGTAGGCACCTACTTGGAAGAGGTTGCCATGATCCTTCCATTCCCATCAATATGTATAGCGGCCGTCATTGAAAAATCATCTCCAACTACCGCATCAACAATAATCTTGTGTACAACAATGTCCAAGCATGTTTGTGGTGGAGCAAGCAATTATCTATTATGAGAACCTTTTGGAGATAAACTCTCTCTACTATCTAAATAAAAGGCTCACATTCTCATAGCAGAATTAACCAGCATAAAAGGATTGGTTTTTCTCCACTCATAGCCACTTTACACCTATGCAGCCATAATGCATGTAAAACATAAAAGGTTGAGCTTTTAGACAAATAGGCTGCATCAAACTGAGAGGAAATCTCCATAATCGCATCCCACCAAGAACCCTGTTGAGAAAGACATAAAATTTCCTAATAGAACCAAATTGCTCTACTAAAGGTACACCCCCTAACCAAATGACTCCAATCTTCAGAATCTGAAAAGTAGAAAGGACAAAATGTATCATCTATGTTTAATCATTTGGCAAGGGTCATTCTCAGCAGAGGAACATCAACAATAGCTTTCCAAAAAAAAAGTTTAGTTCTTGGTGCAAGGTCCTTCTAAGCCCATATCTTTCTATAGTACATCACCTGCAATTCAGTTAAATCATTGCGCATATTCAATTGATTAACCAACAAAATATATGTAGATTTGGTCAAGAAAACCCCCTTGGGATGGGGTTTCCACACCAATGCATCATCCTGCAAATGTATGTGCGTGTTCAGGATTGCTTGGGCAAATTCCATAGTGAAAAGGCTATTAATATCATCAGCATTCTAATTCCCATCTTCCAGATTAATAAGAGAAGACACTTGCGATGTAGATAGAGCCTCATTGCTACTAGGTATCGGGCTAACCCCTCCATCAATCCAAGGATCACTCCAAACATTAATCTCATCCTCTCTCCCCACTAGCCATTGAACATTATTACGAAGGATGTCTTTTATGCTAGCCAAGGCCTTCATAAAACAAGAATTCGAAGGCTTTAGAATGTACTCTCGGAAGGATCCTTCCTCGAAATACTTGCCTTTTAATTGAGCTTGCCACCACTCATTCTGATTGCTACACAACGCCTAACCCATTTTAAGTAGGAAAGCTAAGTTAACAAGTCTGGTAACTCTGAAGCCAAGCCCACCCATAAACTTAGGCCTACAAATAGACTTATAGGCTTTTAGATATACAATATTCCTTCCCTCCAAAGCACTCCACCAAAAGACCCTGATCAAAGCAGCAATTTTTGCGCAGAGCTTCTCGGATAAAAGATTTATTGTCATAACATGACAAGGAAGAGCCAACAGAGTAGCTTGAATAAGCACTCCTCTCCCTGCCTGCGATAAAGCTCTTTTCTTTCACCCAACTAGTTTGGTTGCATACTTATATCAGCTGACTTAGTTCTCTTTTATTAGCACTATCCATAACTGGAGTGCCCATATATAACTCATTGCATCCCATTCTTTCAACTTTAAGAATATTCATAATATGATCTTCTTCCAACTTTGGCACCCCTTTGCTGAACAATACTTTTGTCTTTTGGAAATTTACCTTTTGGCCCAAGACAGCTTCATAAGATAAAATTATCTCCTTGACCTTCAATGCTTCATTCATGTTTGCCTTAACAAAAAGCAACCTATCGTTTGCAAACATCAGGTGAGTTATTTGAGGCAATCCCTCATGCAACTGATATCCAGAGTAAGACTTGTCATGCATAGCTCTATCAAGGCATCTAGTTAAATATTTGGAGCACAATATAAATATATATAGGGAAAGCGGGCATCCTTGTCTAATACCTCTAGAAGGAAAGATAGTTTTTGTAAGCTCCCCATTCACAAGTACTTGGAATGTGGTCGAAGATATACAAGACATGATGGGGCTAATTAAGAAAGGTGGACTATGAACCTACTCCAAACAAAATTTAGCAAAGTTCCACTCGACCCTATTAAAGGCCTTCTCAATATCCAATTGAATGGCTATTGATGAGGGGGAAAAAATGCCCTCGAACCCAAAACCCCGCAATAGGCCTAAAACTAAGGATTCAGCCCAGAGAACCTCGGATAAAAGCAAGTTTGGAGATCTAACCCGCCTACATCTAAGAGAACCCCCTGTGCAGCTGAACCCAGCAGTCCAACTAGCCTGTACACAAGCAGGCAGGGCACAATTGGACCCAGAGAGACCTAGCCATTGGAGGTTCAGCGAAAGGTATAGTAGGCACGCGCCGCCAATAAATGCTTATGCTGGCAGCCCCATTAATGACCTGGCAGCGTATCCACCCAAGAAATCTTACTAGGAGTGCGATCCACTTAGGAGATCCTGCTAGGAGCCCGAGCCCGATCCGCTCAGAAGATGTCAACGAGAGCTCCATCCTCGCATGATATAGATATGTGGGAAGGCAAGTTAGCCCTCTCCGAGCAATCCGAGAGGAGTTGAACGATTGTATACTTTGTGTACTCTAGTGAATTCTAGTACATAGTTGGGAATCTCATCCTTCCCCCAAACGTACACCTCTTAAGGTGGAACTGGGTAACCAACTCTTGAGCCTCTTGTGTGATTGCTTTGTTGAACTACCCACCCTTTGAGTCGGATCCTTCGTTTCCACGAGGGAGCTGATCAACCATATAGCCCTTCTTCCTTCTAGATTTCTTCATACCATGGACAATTTCTTTGGCCAATATAATGTTATTTGTAATCTGCCTATCCAAAAGAAAATCGGCTTGAGTATTGGATATAATTCTCTTCATAATAGACTTACTTCACTTACCTATAAGCTCAGTGACCAACTTATACAATGTATTGGTCAAGTTGATAGGCTGGAAGTCCTTTGGTTGTTTGGGTGTTTGTGTTTTTGGCACCAAGACCAACAAGGTCTTACTCATTACAGCTAGCATAACTTGATAAAGAAAGCACGTCCGAACAAAAGTAACCACCTCCTTGCTTATAGTATTCCAGCTCTCCTGATAAAAGAAACTAGGGAAACCATGAGGCCCAGGGCTTGTAAAAGGATGCATCGAAAATAAAGTATTTTTAATGTCCTCTTCATTAGGTAAATGACTACACCATCCCTTCTCAACTTCAGTTGCCCAATCATGGCAAGAGAATAAATTTTTAGGCCTGCCTCCTTGTGATTGAGACGCAAATAGGGTCTCATAGAACCCATAGAATACCTTATTGATTTGATCTTGTTTGGCCATTTCTTCCCCCTTTAGACATATAATATAATCTATAGAATTCTTCCTTGCTCTATTTTGGGCATAGATATGGTAATATTTAGTGTTTCGATCTCTACTTTGTATCCAATTTTACCTCGACCTCTGGAACCAATAGATTTCCTCCTATAGCAAAATGCCTTCATAATCAGATAGAAGTTGCTTCTCCTTCTCCATTCCTCCTCAAAAGGTTTTCTACCTTGAATTTCAGCTAATTGCACCTCAATGTCAGCTTTCCTTTTTTTCCAATTGACATATGCTCTGGCATGCCAGAAAAACAATTCCTGTTGCAATGTCCATCCTCTCTCCCAAAAACATAGATCAGGGTCATTTGCCATCCAACCATTTTGAACAGTGGTGGCATAATGATCCCTAAGATTCCACTCAGCTCCCAATCTCCAAATTTTTTTTTAACATGCTTCTCCCTTTTCAATCGAAGAAAGATTGGGCTATGATCACTTTCAATTGTAAGGATATTTAAAACATCAGCACTTAGATACAAAAGTGACCAATCAGATGAAGCAAAGACTCTATCTAGCCTTTCATTAATTAGACAACAAGGCTTCCTTTTGTTGGTGATGGTAAACCATCATGAGCCATAACTAGCTTTAATTAGTCATAATCAAGTAACAAATGCTCCTACATGGTCGCTTGAGAGTCATAATTCCATTTAGATCAATTTTGAGAAAATAACATTAAATTAGGGTTAATTTTGAAGTTTTAGCATCATATCATGAAAGCAGAGTAACTGCAGGATTTCCTAGGGGTTAATCTAAGGTCTAATGAGCATTAAAGTCTAATAAGAAGATCCACACAGGCAGAAACAGGATTTCACGCATTTCAAGAACCAATATAGCACACAAAATCCTAATTTCAGACCCGCATAATTATAGAGGTTCCTGTCAGGATAAAATTCATCTAAATCTCCTAAAATTCATAGAAAAATATTTTTTAGATTTTGTATCCTTGATTTGACCATTTGAACCTATTTTGACCTTAAATAGAGTTACAGACAAATTTCCACCCTAATTTGGGTTTCTACGTAAATTGTCCAGTCAAACTTGATCAAAATTGAAATCCAACTTCACCATTAGATTTTTTTGGGTCCAAATTATGTTAAGGCCAAAATTTGAGCCCAATCAGAGCCCATCTTGACCTAATTTGCATTTTAGCTCATTTAAACTATATTTTTCACACTTATGCCCCTAGCTTTCAAAATATTTACATTTAGCCTCCTAACTTCTCATCGTTTTCTTCAAAACGATCCCTGCTGCAATTAACAGTGTGAACCCAAACACACCAACCTTCAATCTGGGATTTCTCCCTGATTTCCCGACCAATTCCTTCCAAAATTGAAAGGAATGGTCTTGAGAGAATCCCTAATCATCTGAACCTAGTCTTGGACCTCAATTCACATCTAAAAGCTCATGCGAACTCCTCAAGTTCAGGGATCTTTTTTCCCATAAAATCTGGGCTCCTCAAGCTTATTTCCATGCTTGAAGCATGCCCTGAGACCTTTAAAAGGACCCCCTCTCACAAGGCCTTGCTCCTTAGCGAGTTTTACGCCTAGAATTCTTCCTCTTCCTCTACCTTCGGCCTGCTCCAAGCTCGTCTTCGACGACCCTCCTCCTCTGACCTCTTTGCTTGCTGCCATGTACAATAGGCAGCAGGTCCTTCCTCTCCATTATCTGCACCTCGCCATACCTGCGAGGGGCTTCCTCCTCCTTCAGATGTCATCGTTCCTCTCCCTGGAGCCTCCTTCGTCTCCGGTGCCAGCTAATCATAGCTAGCGTCACCTCTGCCCTCTCATCATCCACATCTACCTCCCTTTGACTCCTCACCTTCCCCTGAATCTTCTCACACACTTACACTCCAAATTCGCACGCTCACACGACCGCCCCACTATCACCTTCCCCAGCTCCGGCCACTCTTTGGCGAGCACGCCGCACTTCTTCACAAAATCCCTCTCTCTGGCTACCTCCACCACAGCTTCGGTGACTCCTCTCCCTTTAACATCCTCTCACGCTGCCACATACTATAGGTAGTGGGATCATCTTCCTCTCCTTCCTCTGCTCCTCGCCAGCCATAGCAGGAGCTCCCATGCCCCAGTCCTCCTCACCGTCTGAAATGACCCATTGCCTTTTTAGTTGGATAAGACGTTTGGAGTTTCAATTAGACGTCTGTCCAGACATCTAGACATATGCCCGGACATCTGAAAGTGAGATTTTCGTACATCCCTTTTGAGCTCTGTGCGTAGGCGACGCGCAGAAACCTCTCTCTTCCCTACACCCTTACCCGTTTAAACCCTAAACGCATCCTATTTAAACCCCCCTTCTCTTCTTCTCACCCCCTCACCACCAGCCACCACCACCTTCAGCATCCTCCCTGTGTGGCAGTGGTGAGGGAGAGCGAGAGGGACGAGAGAGAGGGTGAGTGAGGGAGAACGGGAGGGAGAGAGGAAGAGAGAGGAAGGAAGAGAACGTGAAGGTCGGAGAACCTTCAGGAGCTCGGAGGAGCTCACACAGTTGGCGATGGTGCGCGCGCGACAAGGAAGGGCTCGAGGAGGCGGCCTCCCAGCTCTCTGTAGCTGCTGAAGTCGCTGTGGCGCTACTGCGGGCGTCGTTGCAAGGAGAAGAGCGTCGCGGAACAGGTTTTGGTACTGGAAGTTTTCCAATATCAGACGATACTCCAGACGACTGGCGAGGCATCAGGAGGTCCAGAGCAAAAGCTGGACATCTAAAAGCACATATCGCGCGAGGTATGTATCTTCCTGCGCTACTTTCCGCCATGTAGTTTGTAGCGCAGGATATGTTGGGCTAAAGTTGTGCCTGCGATGTTCATTGATGAGAATCTCATCATGAATCCTAACTAGCACATTTAAACCTAATAAAGTGAACAAAAGCTCCTACATAACCCAAGGGAAGGCCTAATTCAGGAAATTACTAATCTGAGAAGAAAAAATGACACAAGGGGTAAAACTGCAATTTTACCATTACAGTGCATCAACGGGATTTCTAAGGGTCTAGACATAGGTCAAGTAGATTTAATAAGAGAAAAAGTGGGATGGTTTGGTCTGAAAAGAGTTATGGCAAAATCTAGGAATTAAATGACATTCTACAACCCTAAAACAAACTCACTTTAATTCACGAAGTTCTAGGTAAGATAAAAATCAAATAAATCCTCTAAAAGTCATGAAAAAATATCCCCTAGGGTTTAGAACCTTCAATTTGGCCTTTGGAACCTGTTTGACCTAGATTGAGGTCCATACCCAATTTTGACCTAATTTGGGTTTTTTATGCAAAATGTCCATTCAAACGTGGTCAAACCTAAAATCCAACTTCACCATTGGATTCCTTAGGTCCAAACTAGGTTTATACCAAAATTTGGACCTAAGAAAAGGTCGTCTTGACCCACTTTACAAATTGGTCATCAAAATTACTTTCTGACCCTCAACTTTTTGAAACCTTTACGTTTACCCCCTCAACTTCCTCGTCGTTTTCTTCACTCCAGTCCCTCTGCCACTCGTAGCAGAAGGCCATACCTCCGGCAACTTTGCGCGGAGGATGGTGCCTCATCTGCATGCTGAGCCAGCTCCAAATTTGAAGGGGAGCTCCCTATGGAGCCCCCTACCGCATGGGCTGCTCCCCATGTCCTAAAGCCTGCCATACCTCTCGTGTGAATGCACAAGAGGTATGGGTCTTCGGTCTGCCATACCTCTGGCGTGACCTTCCCGCCGCTCTCGTGTGCCTCACGGCCAGCCTTTGCCTATTTAAGGAGCGGCACACCACGCCACATCCTTTAAGCTCGAATTGGCCTGAGATCCCCCTCCAATTCATCTCCTCCCGACTCCGGCCATCCGCCCAGAGGTTCCGGCAACTCTTCCTCTCTTCTCTCGTTGCCTTCCACAGTACCAATGGCAAAAATACCTCTGTCGTCCTCCGCCGCGCCGCGCCATACCAGCGGGCACCCTCCAACCCCTCTTCCTCGTCGCCGTCTTCTTCCCCTGGGCACCTTCGTCTCCGGCGACGGCAGGCACCAACCGCTCGCCCTTCGCCTCCCTCGTTCACTCCTAACCAACTAGATAAGTTGCCCTTACTCCCCACTTCATTTCCCCTCTTTCTATTTCAACTTTCGACCCCTCGCAGCCACTGACCATCGCCATCTTCTTCATCTCCAGCCACAGTCCACTCCACACCTCCACACACCTTGCCAGATACCTCACCACCTCCGCCACAGTCCACCGATCATTGACGTGCTTTTGTGCATGTGTGTTAAGTGTCGTTATAGTCGCACTTGCAACGTCGGTTTTAAAATAAGTAAACGGAGGTGAGTCTGAGTGTCGGTCTCAGGGAGGCGTGAAAATCGGATTTTTGCTTATCACTTGTTATCACGGAAAGTGCGGAGTGTTGCTTGCGAAAGATGCGGTTTTGAAAAGCAAGAGAGAGATAGAGAGAGGGAGGGTTTAGGGTTAGAAAGTTCCTTGTTTGATCATGCAACTTGAACGAAAATTAAAGTGACAATTGAATGGAAAATAACTTCATTAATCATGCACTTGTAGTTCATAGCTTACAACATTCAATACATGCTTCAAACAAAAGTAATGGAAATCTTAAAAGAGAGAAAGAGAGGGTGGAGAGCGACGAGGCGACCACAGTGGTGGAGGAGGCTCCGTCAGCGGTTCGTCGTCTCCGGCGATTACAAGAGGGCCTAAAGCTAGCTAAGAGAGCGGTGGAGTAGTTGCAAGGGAAGTGAATGCCTTGAATGAGTGGTTGGAGGGGGTTTAAATAGGGTTAGGGGCTTCCTAAAAGAAGAAGGGGCTTTAGCGACGTCAAGAGTGTCGCTAAAACCACTCCCAAAAGCATCGGTGAAGCCCTCCAGCTGTCGGTCAGCTGCCCACCTTGTTTCTTCTTCTCGTGCGATCCGTGGCTGCTGCGTGAGTCGTCCGATCGAAGATCGAACAGCTGAGATCCCTCCTCAGCTGCGCTGGGATCGCGCCTCAGGTGCGCGTGTGCGCAGGCGTCATCGCCCGGTGTGCGTGCGCGCGTGGGCGCCCGTGAGCTGCGGTTGCGTCGCGTGGCGAAATCTCGGCTGCCCGCTGCTGATCGGGCGGCCCAATTTCGCTGTGCGCTACCTCCGTCTTCAATTTCAGGCTTCGCGCGGCTCGAACCCGCGTCGCGTGCGTGCGGGCGTGCGCGCTAATCATTGCGCCACGCCTGCGCTTTGTCACGGCAACTGCAGGAGGGCGCGCGAGTCTCGGTCGTTCGATCGAAGATCGACAGTCAAGATCTGATCTCGGCTAGATGAAGGCGCGGCATGCGGTGGAGCGGGGGCTGACGTGGCGCAATATGGGCCGTTGATCTCCAGATCAACGGTCAGAACTTCTTGGGACCATTGTAGGAACTCTGGATGTCGGATTTGGTCAATCTTGAGTCTGTTGGACTCTGTTCGTCGTTCTGAATCCATCCGTGTGGTCCGATTGCTCATCTGAGGCCTGCTTTGACAAATGCTTACACAAATGACCATTAATACAGTTTTATAAGCAATCTTGGTACATAATGCATACAATACTCCCATTCTACTTATGTTGTGCCTTTTATTCTTAAGATGGGTCATATTCAACATAATTATCACCCCCTTGTGTAGTGTTATCATACCCCCATGCTTACTCCTTGCTAGTCCCTAGCAAGGTTTATTTTAGCCTTTATTTCCTTTCCGAATTTAAGAAGCAATTGCTTAGACACTTCGTTACTTGTTGATGAGAGCCTCATCATAAGCCATAACTAGCTCATTTTGACCCAATAAAGAAGATAAAAGCTCCTATATAACCTAGAAGAAGGCTTAACTGAAGGAACAAGTGCTCTGAGAAGAAAACATGAAATAAAGGTTAAAACTGTAATTTTACCATTGCAGTACATAAACGGGATTTCTCAGTGGCAAAACATAGGTCAAATGGTCTAAATGAGATAAAAAGTGGGTTGAGCCAATCAGAAATGGGTTTATGTGCAATTTAGGAATTAAATGACACTTGGTAACCCTAAAACAGATCCGCTTAAATTAACAAGGTTCCGGTCAGGATAAAAATCAAGGAAACCCTCTAAAAATCATGTAAAAGCATCCTCTAGGGATTGAAACACTTAATTTGGCCCTTGGAACCCAGTTTGACCTAGATTAGGGTCCTAGTTCATCCATTGACCTAATTTGGGTTTTTATGCAAAATGTCCAGTCAAACGAGGTCAAACCTAAAATCCAACTTCACCATTGGATTCCTTAGGTCCAAATTAGGTTTGTACCAAAATTTGGACCTAAGGGGAGGTCATCTTGGCCTACTTTGCAATTTAGTAAACCCAAATCACAATTTGGTCCCTATCTTTTGAATATCTTTGCAGAGAGCCCCCTAAGTTCCTCGCCCCCTTTGCAAACCGGTCCTACCGCCATTGTTAGGGCAGAACCAAGCTCCGGCGTGGTTTAGAGAGAGATTACTCTCTGATTCCTCAGAGATTCCCTCCCAGAAATGGAAGGGAGATTCTCTGAGGAATTCCCTTCCATTTAAGGCCAATCACAACCTCTGGTGTGAACCCAATCTCTCGTGCGAACGCACGAGGGATTTGTGTATCTTAACCTCTTTCCTACTCCGGCGAGCAATCAGAGGCAATGGCGTGCCCTCCACGCCCTGAACGACTGGCCCAGTGCCTATATAAGAACCCACACCTCCGGCCGCTCATCTTCAGATTGAATTTGACGGAGATCCCCTCAAATTTCCTCTCTCTCATCTCCGGCCAAAAGACCCGCAAGCTCCGGCGACCTCCTCCCCTCCTTCTCGTCGCTCTACTGCCATACCAGCAGCAGAGTCAACTCCGCCGCTTCCTCCCGCGTCGCGCCGTACCAAGCGCACGTGCCCCTGCCCTCATCCTCGTCGCCGCTTCCTCCCTCAGGGTCCTTCTTCCCCGACAACGGCAGTTACGCGCCGTCCACTCCACTGCCTCCCTTCCTTCCAGATCACCCCAGATACCCTCTCCATCCTCTCCTCTCTCTTTTCCCCCTACTATTTTATCCAATTACCCCCCGACAGTGCCTAACCACCTCCATCGTCCTCGCCTTCGACCGCCCTCCGGCGAGTCGCCCACACCACTCCGCCCCTCCACACGGCCCGCCAACCCTCTCGTGAGCTCCGCCTCACCACCAGGAACTCAGTCCACCCCTCCACTGCCACTCCAGACCTCCACAATCACCCCCCGATCAACCCCACACCTCCGACCACAAGTTGACCTAGGCACGCACGCCTAGGCCAACCTGCAGCCTGCAGCACTGCACATCATCTTCGCCGTGCTACGGTGAAGGTTTCTAGATAATCTGATTAGGCCAATAGGCCGTTCTTGTGTATGACAGGCTGCATCTCTTGCCGCCATTGACGGCCGAAGCAGTGAAGAGCTCGTAGCAGCTTCAGGCACCAGGGATCCCAGGCTGCAGGTGCAGCAGACTCACGCCAGTGTCGCGAAGCGAGTGAGGCCAGCAAGTCGCACTACGAGGCCAGCAGCTGGGGCAATTGCACAACGGAAGCTCTGCGGGCGTGCGTGAAATCGGGACTGATCAGATAGTCCCACATCGTGGAATCGCGAAACACAGGTATAATATAAATTTTTTTTGTGTTTTAAGCTCACTACCTCCATAAGCACAGGGGTGAGGTCCCTCACTTGCCCTCACACCCGCCTCGTCCACGGCTTGACCTCGCGGATCTGGCGGGATTCGACTGACCCAAACCTTGAGCACTCCTCGCGCATCACCACCTACCGGTGCACCTGGTCCCGGGTACGATCCGACTCGATTATCCGTGTGGCTCTGGGAGAGCGTCCTCGAGTGAACTGCTGAGAGAGAGAGACGCGCGGGTAGAGGGAAAGGGGTAGGTTTTGCTTCCCCATGTGCAGGTAGGCTGAGCGTCGAGAGACTTAGCCGCAAGGAGAAGAGAAGAAGCAGAAGAAGAGATTGAGTGAAGCAAAGGCAGGAAGAAGAGAGATTTGCAGAGAAGAGAAGGAAGAGGAAAGAAGCCTTCGCAGGAGAAGAAGGAAGAGCAAGGCAGAGGCAAGACAGAAGACGAAGAAGAAAAAGAGACTATAGAAGAAGAAAGAAAGAAAAAGGGAAAATACTTTTAAGACGTCTGATCACCAGATCAGACGTCCAATTTCATATTTTTTTTATCCTAATTACTTTTAAGCGCATACATTCATATTTGAATTGACATTTTGAGTAAATTAGAGTGTTCAATTACATTTTGATTAGTAGTGAATTCCATTTGCTCCCTGTGTTCGACCTCAGATACTCCGGTTTTCGAGTAATAAAATTCTCTATTTGTTTGAATGCTTTATCGGCTATACTACAACGTCATATTCTTTTTAAAACCCGCACAAAAGCGCTATGAACACTTGTCAATAAGAGGAAATATATGAAGATCTTAATCTACAAAGACTAAGCAGCGCCCGGGTGTCTGCCAAAATACGAATCGCCCGAATCCTTGCTTTAATGTAGATAACTATACATATGTATGTATATATATTTTTAGAATATTTTCGGAATTCAGTGTGGGTTGGTAACTTTTTACGGCTACCCAACCCACCTAAAACTCGATCAAAACCCTAAGTGCTAAGCATCTTGGTGTGAATGTTGTGATAGACTCACTTAACAGTAATTGAGACAGACCTCGGGTTTCTACACCTCTAGGTGATCGAAAAAGGAAATAAATTTGCCTGAAGGTGTATTTGTTCGATTAGTAGCTTTCTCCCTACGTTTGTTTTAATTGAGGTCAACACAAGGATTTTTCCAGTGTATATCTCCCCGACTTGTACTACTTCCCCGCTTCTTCCTTAAGTGTCTTGGTCTTTTTTGTGCAATTATTGAGCTGGGCTCTGGACAACCAACCAATGGGCTGTTACCCACGATCACTTGCCAGCCATATTTGTGCGGTGAAGTGTGGTTTATTTTCTTTTCTTCTTCCTTTTTTTTTTTCGTAGGTGGCTTCCCTGATCTCAAATGTACCTAGAGGCAATGAAGAAGAAATGGCCTGTGGCTGGGTTCTGGACAACCTGCCAATGGACTGTTACCCACGACAACTTGCCAGCCATACCACCCTAGAGAGTTCATTAGCTACCCAATTTCTGTCAAAATCTCCGAGAAGTGAGTCTGTGCAAAAATGTGCGCAGATGCTTAGACTCAAAGTTTTTCTGAGTTAGAGGGTGAGTTGATAAGTCGTATGCTTATTACCTTATTTAGTAGGTGGATTACAATAGCTTAAGGTTGCAAGGATTCACCGCTAAATCCATATTTTAATGGACACCAGGGTTGATTAAGCCTGAAAGCTTGAAAAGTCTAAGTGTTTAAGTTCTTTTTGTATTATTTCCCACTATTGACAAATTTCTAATGCCTAAGTTTTCTTCCTAAATTCAATTTTTTTTTAATTTATTCAGATTGATTAAATGAGCTCCGGATTATGCAATTTACCACCCCCCATGCTTAAGTTGGACAATGTCCTCATTGGCAAGTACATGGGTGCAAAAGGGTTCAAAAAGATAATACCTGAGTGACGTAAACTACCGGATCAGTCTGAATTCTCTGGGTTGCCTCCCAGGAAGCACTGAGTTTAACACCTCCAACTGGGCGGTGCTCGGTGTCAGCCCTCAACGAGGGTGACACTTTCCTGTGGGGGAACCTGGGCCAGGAAATGCTTCAATCTTTGACCATTAGCTGTAAAAGTGTGCCCAGTGTTAAGATCAGCGATTTCAACCGCCCCATTAGAGTAGGGCTTAACCACCCGAAATGGTCATGTCCATTTGGACCTGAGTTTCCCTGGGAAGAGTTTTAGGCATGCATCAAACAACCAAACTTGCTAGTTAGGCTCAAAGGTTTTTCTATGAATGAGTCGGTTGTGGACGGCTTTCATTTTCTCCTTATACAGTCGACTATTGTCAAAGGCGTCACGACGAATTTCTTTGAGCTCAGATAATTGGAGCGTCCTCTGCGCACCGGCTAACTGGGGATCCATGTTACATTACTTGACAGCCCAGTAAGCCCGGTGTTCCAATTCGACAGGAAGATGGTAGGCCTTGCCAAAGACCAGGCAATAAGGCGACATGCCTATCGGGGTCTTGAAAGCGGTCCTGTATGCCCACAGGGCATCATCAAGTCGTGTGGACCAGTCTTTCCTATTAGGTCTCACAGTCTTCTGTAAAATGTTCTTGATTTGTCTATTTAAGACCTCAGTCTGCCCATTTGTTTGTGGATGATACGGGGTGGCAATGCGGTGGTTTACCCCGTATTTTCTAAGTAGGGCACGGAATTGGGAATAGATCAATGGCTTCCACCATTACTGATCATGGCCTTGGGTATTTCAAACCGGGAAAAGATGTTCTTCTTAATAAAGTCCATAACAGTCCTGTGATCGCATCATCGAGTGGCGACGGCTTCAATCCATTTGGAAACATAGTCTACCGAGACCAGGATATACTCGAAGCCGTTGGATGGTGGAAAGGGGCCCATAAAATCGATACCCCAAACGTCGAAGATTTCGACAATCAAAATGGGCTGAAGGGGTATCATATCTTTCTTGGTCATGGTCCCTAGCGTTTGGCAGCGTGAGCAAGTCTTGGCAAAGATGTGTGCATCCTTAAATAGGGACGGCCAGTAAAATCCAGACTGCAAAACTTTTGCAGCTGTTTTCTTTCCAGAGAAGTGGTCGCCACACGCTTGGTCATGACAAAAGGAAAGCACACTCTGAACTTCGTCTTCGGGGATACACCTTCTGATGATCTGATCAGCACAGAGGCGAAACAGCATGGGATCATCGCAGAAATAGTGCTTGCCCTCAGCCAAGAACCTGTCCCGTTGCTGTATGGACCAGCTGTGCGAGGTTTGTCCTACAACCAGGTAATTGACGTAGTCCGCATACCATGGCATTTTCTTGTCTTGCACGGCTAGGATGTGTTCATCAGGGAAGGCATCAGATAGAGGTAGGGAGGGTCCAATGAGATCTAGATGAAGTCTCGACCCACCACATTCTTCGATCCGGCCTTGTCTCGGATTTCCAGGTCAAATTCCTGCAAAAGCAGGATCCATATGATGAGCTTGGGCTTTGCGTCCTTTTTGGCCAACAGGTGCCAAATGGCTGAATGGTTAGTGTAAATAGTCATGTGGGATCCCAGCAAGTACGATCAGAATTTTTCAAGTCCAAAGACTACAGCGAGCAACTCCTTCTCTGTGACAGTATAATTATGTTGGGCCTCACCAACGTTTTGCTCGCGTGGTAGATCACCACGGGCTTCTTGTCTTTCCTTTGTCCCAGGACAGCGCCTATGGCAAAATCTGATGCATCACACATAATCTCAAAGTCTTGGGACCAGTCTGGGAGTTGAAGTACATGTGCGGTGGAGACTAATTCCCGGAGGGTGTAATAAGCCTGGATGCAATCAAGAGACATGTGGAATATGGCGTCGTTGGCTAGAAGGTCGGTCAAGGGTTTAGAAAGCTTGGAAAGTCTTTAATGAACCTTCGGTAGAAGCCAACATGTCCTAGGAAGGAGCAAATCTGCCGGACCGAACTAGGTGGAGGAAGTTTGGAAATTAAATCAACCTTAGCTCGATCTACCTCGATGCCCCTATGCGAAACGATGTGATCGAGGACAATTACTTCTTGAACCATAAAATGGCTCTTTTCCCAACTTAACACCAAGTTAACCTCAATACATCGTTTCATGATTTTCTCCAAGTTGCTCAGACAATGGTCGAATGAATTCCCGAATACAGAGAAATCATCCATAAAGACCTCTAAGTATTCACCCACCATTTCTGAAAAAATGGCTAGCATGCAACGCTGGAAGGTCGCAGGTGCGTTGCATAACCCAAACGGCATTCGCCAGAATGCAAACGTGTCATACGGGCAAGTGAATGTGGTCTTTTCCTGATCTTCCGGAGCAATTGCGACTTGGTTATATCCTGAATATCCATCCAGGAAGCAAAAATACTTCTGCCCTGCCAATCTTTCAAGGATTTGGTCAATGAATGGCAAGGGGAAGTGGTCCTTCTTAGTGGCTTCATTAAGCTTCCTATAATCAATACACACCCGCCATGCGGTGGTGGTGCGGGTGGGGATGGATTCGCCATGATCATTGGTGACAACGGTGAGCCCAGCTTTCTTTGGAACCAATTGAGTGGGGCTCACCCAGGGGCTATCGGAGATAGGGTAGATGATGTTGGCGTCAAGCCACTTGATAATTTCTTTTTTAACGACCTCCCGCATGTTTGGGTTTAAACGTCTCTGCATCTAGCGGGAAGGTCGGGCCCTGTCTTCCAGGTAAATCTTGTGGGTGCAATAGGTGGGGCTAATTCCTCTTAAATCTGAAATGGTCCAACCAATGGCGGCCCGATGTTCTGAAAGGGTCGCAGTCAACCTGAGTTCCTGATCCTTGGTTAGATGAGAATTAATAATCACTGGGAAAGTCTGGTCAGGTCCCAAGAAGACGTACTTGAGATTCTCGGGCAATGGTTTAAGTTCAAGTGCGGGTGGAACCACAGTCGATGGGAAGAGAAAGGGCGGGAGTTGATCAACATCAATCTCTTCAAAAGGTGTCGTGTGATGGTACTCAGCCTTACAGAGGTCCATGGGTAATGATGGTGACGGGTCTGAACAGTCACTACGGGTTTGGTGGTCTGATATAGAACTGAGGGTGAGGCATTCCTCGATTAGAGTTTCCACGGGATCATGTTCCTCAATGCAATCGCAATCAAAAGACCTTATCGCCCGGAAGATATCCAATTGCATTTTCCTGTCCCCGAAGGCGATTTCCATACATCCCGTGTCGCAATCAATGTTTGCTTTAGCTGTAGCTAAGAAAGGTCTGCCTAAGATTATGGGTGCGTTCTGTAATTTTTCAGGGACTTCCATGTCGAGCACCAAAAAGTCGACCGGGAAATAGAAGTCCTTGACCCGTATAATCACGTCCTCGACAACCCCCTTCGGGGTTTTCACTGATCTATCAGCTAGCTGGATGGTGACAGGGGTTGGTGTCAGCTCCCCAAAACTAAATTGGTGGTACAGGGTTGTTGGAATCAGATTGATAGATGCACCTAGGTCCGGGAGAGCTCTATCAAAGGTCATGTCCCCGATATTGCAGGAAATCAGGGGCGCTCCTGGGTCAGTTTGCTTGAGTGGAAGGTTGCTTGATATTACGAAACTTGCTTGCTCAGAGGGTACAACCTTCCTATGTGCTTGAGGTCTCGGCTTACGCTTGGGTGTACAGGCATCCTTTAAAAACTTGGCGTAAGCAGGGATGTGTTTGACGGCTTCAAGGAGCGGAATATTAATCTGTACTTGCTTAAAAATTTCCAACAGCTCCTTAGTTTCCACAGTATTCTTCTTTTTGTTGATTGTTTCCAAGGCCTCAGGGTAGGGTGTTTGAATGTGGATCGGTTCCATGTCTGGGTCCTTTGTTGGTGTTTCTTCTGAGTCGGGTATTTCAGCAAGTGAAGTCTCGGGGAGAGTCGGCCATTTGGGACCTGGGTTTTGGTGCCGCTTCTCAAGGTCACCGCATTCGTAGAGGCATTGGGGCCATGGGTTGATCCTTGAGAAGACGAGGACGAAGAAGCGCCAAACCCAGGAGGTGTTTGTGGGGCTGGCTGGATCATGTGAGCCTGCCCGGGGTTGCTTTGGAACCCTTGCGAATTGGAGCCTCTGTTAATTATGTTTCGCGGGTTCGGTTGTGGTTGGGAAGGTAGGGATCCTTGTTGTTTACAGTCCAAGAGTTGGCTTAATTGTCCCTTTACCAAGGCCATTTCCTCCTGATGTTTCTGGTTCATGTCAGCCATCATCTTTATTAGGGTATCCATTTGGTTTTGTGGGGGAGGGGCCGCCCTATTCTGATTATATTGGGGTCTAGCTGGTGGTCCTTGCTGATAGGGGGCAAGTGTGGCTGCTGGTTTGGCCTAGGCTAGTTTTGGAATTGCGGTGGTTTCTGGTTTGTCCAACCAAAGTTGGGGTGGTTACGCCAGCCAGTGTTGTAAGTGTTGGAGAAAGGGTCAAGTTTTGCATAACCTTGGACAGCTTGCACATCTTCTAGGATAGCCGATGTTGATGAAGAGGGAAGGGAGTAATTAAGGGTTGAGGGAGCAAAGGTCCCTCCCTGGAACGTGGTCAGGGGTTGTTCCAGGTTCAGTTGGGTGAAGGGCTGGACCAGGTCAACATTATGTGCTCCCTTTACTAGGGAGAAAGTCTGCTAGGGATTCCTGGTCTGGTTCAGTAGCTCGTCAATCTTTTTGTCCACCAATTCCACTCGATCCAATTTCTTGGCAATGATTGTTGGTGCTAGAGCACCACGATCATTTGTTTTGATGATAACAAAACACGTGTTATTTAACATTTGCAATTTGAGTCCTAGATTTCAGGTCAATTGCAAATGAGGACGTGTTTATACGAAGTTCAAGCTCGCATCCAGGACGGATTGGAGGAGCTTGACGGAAAACACAGGAGGTTCGCGTGGAGCGAAAGATTGGAGATGGAAGACAAGAAGAATAGGATAGATTCTTTTTTATCCTTTCATGTATCTCTTGTATTTATTTTCTTGCTCTTTTTGATTCCTTAGAACATTATGTTAAAGAGCCTCAAAGTACCCTAAAAGTAGTCCTAGGAACACCTGCACAACCCTAGGATACTTAGGTTTTCTGTAGAATACTTAGAAAACCAATATAGGGCTCAAACAGCATTTCCAGACGTCTAATCCCAAAATCAGACGTCTGATAAAGAATTTTAAGACGTCTGACTGGTGTTTCAGACGTCCGATAACTGTTAGGCTGGACATAGTTAGTTCTGTCTGATGAAATCAGACGTCCAGACCTTAGACCAGACGTCTTAGGAGACGTCTGATGACTTTGCCAGACGTCCAGTTAGTGGACCGTTGGCTGGCTTAGAAGACACTCAAGATTATGACCGTTAGAGCCTTATCAGACGTCCATAGGACTTACCAGACGTCTGATAAATGACCGTTTTGCCTCGGCTGACCCAAAATCTCTTCTCAGAGATTTTCTAGCCGTTGCAACGTTTGGAAATCAATTCCCACAGTAAAAGTAGGTTTCCAGACGTCCAGACATAGTGCCAGACGTCCTGTATGTCGTCTGATGGACTTGCACAAGAACCCTGTTTAGATCTGATTCAAGTCAGGGAGAAACCCGCATAGAATCAGACGTCTGACCTTGGAATCAGACGTCTTAAAGTGGCCTTCCAGACGTCTGATGCCAGAGTTAGACGTCTGATGACCCTGTCAAATGCAATCATTGTCCTGATTTCGGCCTGATTCTCTTGGGCTTTGCACCCAACGGCTATGGAAGCTTTTCCAAGCCTTCCAAAGCCTTCCTAAGGCCTCTATAAATAGAGGGGAGCCTTTGCAACAAAAAAACACATAAGAGACACTTAGAAATACACTTGGATACACTTAGCTACACATTTTCACACTCTTGTGTCCAAGAAGTTCTTGTTCTCCAAGCTCAAGTTCTACATCTTGAGAGCATCAAACAGTTTGCGCGCCCGCTCTCCCACTGTTGTTCACGAGAGCTACGTAGCGCCATCGCGTAGCACACGCACCGCGTCATCGTCGACGCACTCCTTGCAAAGGGGAGTTTCCTATTTCCTATAGAAGCTAGGTTTAATTTTGTTGACTCTATAGGACTGTTGTTTTATTTTATCTTTGTATTTTGGTTGGGTATTCGCTTTGCGAATTCCCGTCTCCTTCGTGGGACAAAATCCTTCTCGTGGAGAGAAGGGGTTGAGGAACACTACCCTCGTACTTGTAGCGTGGTTGTATTGAGGTTGAATCACCCTCGTTTAAAGTGATTCGTTTAGTGGATTTTGATCAACTTGGTTGATCGGAAAATCCTAACTCGAGAGGGTTAGGTGGTGGTTTTTACCCGGTTTGGGTTTCCACCTAAAAATACCTGTGTACATTTTGTGATTGATTTTTGTGAGATTGCTTTATATTTTATTTCCGCATATTATTACGTCACCCCTCCTAGTAGGGAAACCTTCAATGATGTCCATGTCAACCATTCTAGAATTTGCTTGCATCTCATAAATCCCACCACGGGGTTGACTAGACCTGTTAAACTGGTTCATGGAGGCATTGTTGAGTAAATTCTCGCTCATAAACTCAAAGAGCTCAAACGCGCTCTCCTCGTCTTTATTCAGGAAGTTTCCCCCGCATGAGGCATCGACGAAGTTCCGTAGGTTGCTGTCTAAACCATGGTAGAAGATCTGAGCCAATTGCCAATTTGGAACTTCGTGGTGTGGGCATTTCCTCAAAAGTTCATTAAATCTTTCCCACGCCTCATGAAATTGTTCCCCACCCTGGAGTGTAAAAGTAGTGATAGCTCTTCTGAGGGCATTGGTCTTTCCTATGGGGAAGAATTTCTTTAAAAATGCATGCCTCAGTTCTTCCCAGGTGGTGATGGGTCTACCTAGGGTTCTAAGCCAATGAGAAGCCTTTTCTCTTAATGAGAAGGGGAACATCTTGATTAGAACAATGTCAAGGCTAATGTTCCTAGGTTTCACAGTTCGTGCTATGCGGTCGAGATCCTCTAGGTGCTGAAAGGGGTCCTCATTTCAGCTTCCATGAAAGTAGCTCTGGATCAGACTTAAGACATTCGGTTTTAGCTCAAAATCATCTCCCCCCTCGGGGATCCTAAGGTGTAGCTCGACTCTAATAGCAGAAGGATTATAGAAATCGCGGAGGGGCCTCGACTGATCCTGAAATGGCGGTAAATCAAGTGGTGGTTGTCCCGGTATGTTTTGGAAAGGTGGTGGTGGTTGTTCTTGTGGGTTTTGTAACCGTTGTATGGCTTGCATGATGGTGTGGATTTGTTGTTGCTGAAGCCGATGGTTAGCATTGATTTGAGCTTGGATGATGGCCATAGCGTCTGGTGGGGGTTGATCCTCAGCCTCATCTACCCTAGGTTCAGCCATGTTAACAGAAGTACGTCTCCTAGATTCTTGCCCCAAAACACACAACTCGGGATGCAGTGAGCATCTCCCGTGCATACACTAGAGAAGAATAGGAGGGGATGCGGAGGGCGACAGATGTGAGAAATGTGTTTCAATCAAGCACACAAGCCTAGTCCTTATGGTTTATTCCTTAGGAGACCTAAAAATCTCACAAATGGTGATTAAGTCCGTAAGCACTGGACTCCCCTTCCTAAGGCTAATCTGGCCAGGTTGATTACGAGGGGATTGCAGGGAAGGTTCTTCCTTTGGCTTGCGCCTCCGGTTCCGTAGACCCCACAACTGCGGTCGTTTGACACTGCCCCGCAGCCTAGTCACCAGATTCTACCAAGGGAATGAAAGCCAAGTGCCTAGAGAACAAAACCTCGCCTTTTGAGACTTAACTCAGTCCTCCCTAGGGCACGTCTACTCAATTTTAAAAGGTTAGGATAGTGCTTGTGCTTAGGGTTATATGATGAGGCGTTGATTGGGGTGGTGCCTCTTAATTTTCCACTTTCAAGGTGTGTGCTTCTAGCAAAGCATGGTTTTCAAGTAAGGATTTGTTAAGATGTGGTGTCTTTTAGTGTTTCATCCTTACTTTAGTACTTTTTAGGGTTGACGTGTCTTAATGTTTTCAAACAAGTTTCAATGGGCACGTCAAGTTCTGCACACAATTCGGTGAAAGTAGATTTCCTTTCATTCTGTAGAGGCTCTAAAACCCTAATGTACTCATCCTAATGATCATGCAACTTCTATTAGATGAGTTAGTTTTAGGGTTGAGTGGCGTGGCCCAGGTCAACTCACGGTGGCTTCGCAAACACCACTCAAGAAAAAGAAAAGAATACTTCAAGAATTTATTCAAAATGTTAGAGTATACATTTTTTGTGAGGTAATGTGTTAAGGATGTGGGTCAAGCAATCATACACCACGCTAATTTTTTCAATTTTTATAATTTTTTTTGTTTTTCACGCAAGCAAACAATCATGAGAGGAAGATTACTCACTATCGGTCCTCGTAGCGCCTACTCCCTTGCTACTGTCGTAGGATGCGTCGCTTCGCCGTCCATGTGTCGAATTCCTGCAACCATCAAGTAAAAAGGAAAATAGGGCATTAGACGATGTGAGAATGAATGTGGAATGGAGGTGATAAAACAAATCCGTTGCCTCCCCGGCAACTGCACCAAAAACTGACGTGCTTTTGTCCGTGTGTGTTAAGTATCGTTATAGTCGCACTTGCAACGTCGATTTTAAAATAAGTAAATGGAGGTGAGTCCAAGTGTCGGTCTCAGGGAGGCGTGAAAATCAGATTTTTGCTTATCACTTGTCACGGAAAGTGCGGAGTGTTGCTTGCGAAAGATGCAATTTTGAAAAGCGAGAGAGAGATAGAGAGAGAGGGTTTAGGGTTAGAAAGTTCCTTGTTTGATCATGTAACTTGAACGGAAATTAAAGTGACAATTGAACGAAAAATAACTTCATTAATCATGCACTTGTAGTTCATAGCTTACAACATTCAATACATGCTTCAAACAAAAGTAACAGAAAGCTTAAAAGAGAGAGAGAGGGTGGAGAGCGACGAGGCAGCCACGGCGATGGAGGCTCCGTCGACGTCTCGTCGTCTCCGGCGATTACAAGAGGGCCTAAAGTTAGATAAGAGAGGGGTGTAGTTGCAAGGGGAGTGATGCCTTGAATGAGTGGTTGGAGGGGGTTTAAATAGTGTTAAGGGCTTCCTAAAAGAAGAAGGGGCTTTAGTGACGTCCAAAGCGTCGCTAAAACCACTCCCAAAAGCGTCGGTGAAGCCCTCTAGCCGTCGGTCAGCTACTCGCCTTGTTTCTTCTCGTGCGATCCGCGGTTGCTGCGTGACAGTCGTCCGATCGAAGATCGGACGACTGAGATCCCTCCTCGGTTGCGCTGGGATCGCGTCTCAGGCGGCGTGTGCACGGGCATCATTGCCCAGCGTGCGCGCGTGCGTAGGCGCCCATGAGTTGCGGTTGCGCCGCGTGGCGAAATCTCGACCGCCCACTGCTGATTGGGCGGCCCAATTTCGCCGCGCGCTACCTCCGTCTTCAATTTCAGGCTTCACGCGACTCAAACCCGCGTCGCGTGCGTGCGCGCTAATCATTGCGCCACGCCCGCGCTTTGTCGCGGTGACTGCGGGCGGGCGGGCGAGTCTCGGCCGTTCGATCGAAGATCAACGGCCGAGATCTGATCTCGGATGGATGAAGGCGCGGCGTGCGGTGGAGCGGGGGGCTGACGTGGCGCAATATGGGCCGTTGATCTCCAGATCAACGGTCAGAACTTCTTGAGCCCATTGTAGGAGCTCCGGATGTTGGATTTGCCCGATCTTGAGTCCATTGGACTCCATTCGTCGTTCTGAATCCATCCGTGCGGTCCGATTGCTCATCCGAGGCCTGCATTGACAAATGCTTACACAAATAGCCATTAATACAGTTTTATAAGCAATCTTGGTACATGATGCATGCAATGCTCCCATTCTACTTATGTTGTGCCTTTTATTCTTAAGATGGGCCATATTCAACATAATTATCACCCCCTTGTGCAGTGTTATCAATCACCTTCCGCCCAACCATCGACCACCATAACCTCCCTAAACTTCTCCCGAACAAACCCACTCACACAGACTCAAACCGACCTAGGCACGCAAGCCTAGGCCGTTCTAAGCCATGCGGACCCTCGCCTCACCTTTACTGTGATACGGCGAAGGTTCTCCTGTTGTCTGATAGAGCCGCAAGGCTATTCTTGTGTCGTGCAAGGAAGAGCCCCCGTCCGTCATTAACAAACATACAAGCTCGCTTGCTTCCGAGCTCCAGGCCACGCGCTCCAGGTTTCAGGACCCCAGGCTGCGCAGGTTGAGTATGCGAGCGAATCTAGTCTGATAGCAGTCGCTGTGGGACCTGCAGCTGCATCAATTGCGCGAGGATATCCTCCTATGGACGCGCACGTAGAAGCGGGTGGGACATTAGTCCCACCTCGTAAACGCAAGAGAGTGGTGAGTGCCATAAATTGATTTTGTGCTCTCTTTTCAGTGCCTCCAATACACAGGGGCGAGGTCCCTCACCCCCTCACGCCTCGTCCGCGATATTCCCCCGTGGACCTAGCACCCGACCCGATTACCTATCCAAGCACTCCTCGCGCATCACACCCACGCCGGTGCGCCTGGACCCGGGCACACACCCGATCCGATAACCCGGTTGGCTCTGGGAGAGCTGTGACCTAAGAGAGAAATATATAGAGAGAGACGCGGGGAGGGTAGGGGTAGGTTTTGCATAACCATGACTGTGCAGGAAAGAAGAAGGAGCATGAGCTGAAGAAGAAGAAGAGAAAGAGGAGAAGCCAACTGAAGAAGAAGAATAGGCTAAGGACTTAGCCATGCCAAGGAAGGAGCAGGAGCTGAAGAAGAAGTCACAGTGCAGAAGAAAAAAAAGAAAAAGAAGAAGGCAGAAGCAGGAGTTGAAGAGGAAGAAAGAGCCAAAGAAGAGAAGAACAGAGGAGGAAGTTGCCGCAAAAAGGAAGACCAAGCAGAAAGGAAAAGAAGAGAAGAAGAAAAAGCCAAGGAGAAGAAGAAGCAGCAGCAGTAGCAACCAAAAAGAAAGAAAGGAAGAAGAAGACGTGCACTGTAGCAGTTGCCACTTAAGGCGTCTGATTCCTAGAATCAGACGTTTGAAGACAAAGAAAGAAAAAAGAGAGAGAACAAAGGAGAGAAAAGAAGAAAAAGAGAAGACACATTCTACTTTTTATTCTCTATACTTTTTTTTGTAAAACATTACAGTATTGTGAATTATGATCTTTTTGCTTCTAAAATCAAGTTTGCTCCCTGAGTAAGACCTCGGAACATTTTTAATTTCGAGTAATAAATAAAATCAAATTGATGAACAACCGCACATCATTCGTACGTAGGGAAGGTTTTGGGAAGGCGTGCAGGTGCACTTTCCAAGTACTTTTGGACGTCTGATCACGTCGCCAGACGTCTGGAGGTACTTCCAAACGACCGGAGGCATTGTCGGACATCTGGAGCTGCTTCCAGACGGTCACAAAGAGAGTCTGGATGTCTGAAGTAGCCGCAGGAAGTGCAAGGTGAGATTCGACATCCTTTAAGACGTCTGGGACTAGTCCTAGATGTTTGATTTTGGTCTATAACTGCATTTTTGGCTCATTTGGGGCCCAAACGGAATTGGATTTCCGCAAATGAAGTACCGCTGTGTTCCACTCGAGTTTCTCTACATGTTCGTGTTGAATATTTATTGTTTTGAGCTCATTTGATGTAAATTAGTCGCTGGTACAGGTTACCAACTGGTGACGTGTTTGGGGCTTGCAGAGACGACGAGATCTGCGGTACAGGCCCCCATTCCTCCCATGATACCCGGTAGAGTGGTTTAATTCAGTTGTTAATATTTAAATAAGAATGTCCTTGTTTGGAATAATCAGATCGAACTCTAGGATGTGGAATGAATCTTAGGGTAGAAATGTATGAGCCTGTTTTGAGCTGTACTGTTTACTTGAGTGCATGGTTAAAATAAACTGCTAGCAAACGGTATTAGTGTAATTATGAGATGCATGTTAAAATACGAGTTTCCTGTATGTGAATGAGAAAGAGAACGGTGAAACCACAAGTTGCATGTACATGATTGAGAATTAAATTGCGAAAACACGAGCTGCTTGTATATGGATGAGGAACGAGTTATGAAACATGAGATATGAATATGGATAAATGAGATGAATAATGATCATGAACCTTACAGGGAATTAAGAGTAGAGCTCCTGTGTATGAAATGAATCTGGAATGTAGACGGGAAGTGAGTTGGCTCTTGTGTATACGGTACCAAAAAGAGCAACTATCCCTTTTAGTGTAGAGGGGGAGTCAGCCACTTCTTGGGTTGAGACCCGGGGTAGGACTGGACACTCTACACCGAATCCTGTTGGCCCTCGCGTATGTGGTACCGAGGTGAGCTACTAGTGTAGAGAAGGAGCTAGCCACCCCATGGAGCCCGGGGTTAAGTTAGCCACCCTACACTGACTTTGTTAGGCCCACTAGGCAAACCGGGGTAGTCGGATGAGGGTACGCAGATTGTGGAAGGGCGAGACCCCCATTTGGTTTTGAGGGGCAAGACCCCTGTTCTAAGAGGGTAAGGCCCTATACTGTTCCGTCATGTACTTTAGGTGTACCCGCTAGCAGAAACGACTGACCGTGTGCCAGTGCAGGGTAGCTACCCGTGCGCTTATCACGCATGCTGTAGTCACCGCTACGTCTCGACAGTGACCTCGAGGTGGTTGACTGGGTGTAGGACTACCGCGGGGGACTCTCCCAGCCAGGAGGGCACCATGTGTACCTTCTACTCCACGGAAAATGCTGCAATCAAGATCGTTCCCACGATGAACAAGCAATATCAAGAAATACTTAGATACTTTGAGAAATAGATGAACCAGAAACACATAAACGAGATAAATAAAAATGAGAATAAAACATGCTTGCTGTTTTTACATTACTTGTACATAAATAATGTAAACACCACTCTACTCAGCGTTCGCTAATTCCGTCTTTACGTAACCCTGTTCAGGACCAGGAGTTGAGTAGCCTGAGTTTCGGCTGCAGAGGGAGATGGGCCCAGCTGAGCCCAATTGTAGTAGTTTTCTTTCCAACACTTTTGGTTCTGTTGTAGTTATGAGTACTGGACCCTTGAGCTAATGTTCCTGTTACTTTCTGTTTTCTTTCTGCTGTTGTTGTTATGGTGGCATGTATTATTTAGATACAGTTGTTCTACTTTTGTCTACTTCTTTGTTCTTTCCTTCTGCTTAGTTATAGTGCATGTGTGAATGTGGTTTATTTCCCTACTTTTGGTTATTTCTCATTAGACGACTAAGTTTTGGGATTAGTCGAGGCGAATCAGTCTCAGGTCCTATGGGGATCTAGGAGTTGGGTCGTAACACCGTTCCTTCACCGAAGGCTTCACCCCCTTCGGCGTCGGCCACTCAAAGCCGCCACCTCCCTGATGTAAACACATTTACATTACTTAAAATGTCTATTTATGCATGTTCTTAAGCATAGGATTGCATTTCATGATATAAATATTGCATAACATGCATCATCTTGCATTTAGAGTAGTTTGAATAAAATGGAGGTTAATTATCTCCTTTTATGTGCTTGGATAGGGCAAACATTTTATCGAGACCTCAGATCAAAGATCCAACCGTATGGATGTGATCAGGGCGGCGATTGGAGTTCAACGACTCCAAGATCGCCCTAATCAGGCATCCGTAGCATCAGATAGTGACCGGGGAACCCTAGAAGATCAAAGGCCAGGATGGTGTAAATCCGCACTTCAGATGACAAATCCGACCGCACGGATGAATTCGGATCGATGATCGCAGTCCAACGACGCAAAAATCGAGTCAATCTGACATCCGTGGCACCATCTACAACTTCCAGAAGATGGATGGCCAAGATGGCGCCACGTGGCGCCATCTCGGCCGCCCAAACGGCCGCACGCATTCTACGAAGGCCCCGCACCCGCTCGCTCTCCGCTGTTGGATGTTGATCCAACGGCTGTGGTCGGTCGCGCCTAAAAGCGTACGCTCGACCATCTGCGCCCCATAGTGCAGCGGTCGAGCGCGCTTACGCGAGTTGCCGGCGCGGGTTCGAGCCGCAATGAAGGGCTGGAAGGCGCGGGCGATCGGGCGCGGACGGGCATTGGATCTTGATCAGACGGCCGCGCGCGCCCGATAGCGTTCATGCGCGATTGAATGCGCGGCGTGGACGCATGATTGCACGCGGGCGGGCGTGCAATGCAGCGGGTGAAGGCGCAACTTAAGCCGTCCGATCTCGTGAGATCGGACGGCTGAGGATCGACGAACGTGCGTAGGCGTTGAAGAAGCAGGCAGCCGTGGAGGCGCGCGTGGGCACGGAAGCTACACCCACGTTGGGGGCTTTAGTGACGGATTTATCCGTCACTAAAGACCCCTCATTTATTATTTTGAAGTTGTAATGTCCATTTTGCCCCCACTCCTTGCAACTATAAAAGGAGACCCCCTCCATACGAAATTCTCATCCCTTCCTTCTCCTCTCTACCCCTCTAAAGCTCAAGAGAAGCTTGTCCCACACCCGGGATGCTTCTCACGAGATAAAGTCCAAATTTTCGTTCCCCTTCGGAAGTGGATCCTGCGACAACGACGGCATGCTACTCCGTTCCCGTTCTTCTACTTCGTCCCGCTTCGTCCTCCTTCGTCCAGGCGTCGTCCCGTCTAGCTTGTCCTCCAAGCGACTGTCGAGGAGGATTTCTCTCTCCCTATTCTTTTTACTGCTTTCTAGTATAGATTTATTGCTTTCTAGAGTAGTCTACTCGTCCTCCAAGCGATCGTCGAGGATGACATTTCTCCCTCCATTCTTTTAATACTTTCTAGAGTAAATTTATCGCTTTCTAGTGTAATTGTTTTATGTTTTCTAGTTGTAATAAACAATCTCTTTTATGATAAATTCTTTGTTTATTCTACATCTCATTTTGATTTCTATGTGTAATATTCTCTCTCTCTCTCTTACCCCCTCTCTCTTTTATTTATTGTAAATAATTAGATAGTTTTAAATTGAATTATTTCGTGACAAATAAAAAGAAACGCGTAGTTTTTAAATCAAACGTCCGCCTCCCTGTGTTCGACCCGGAATTTTCATTTCGGTATAAATTTTATTTGTTGAACACGAATTCTTCGCTTTCAAGCTATAACGACAGGTTTTCCAAAACCGAACATGTTAGCGTAGCGATTCGTAACGTTCAACACTCCCTCACCCTTTCATCTAGTAATTTAGGTCTTAACCTCTCCATTTTCTTCTCTTGAATCTCCCTATCTCTTTCCCTCCCTATTTCGACCGACCAGCCATCCGTTCTCCCTCTGTCTTCTTCTGCTACGGTTGAACTCCGGCGAGGCCTTCCACCCTCTGCTGCTGCAACCTTCTTCGACCTACGCTGTAGTTCTTTGGCCGAGTTCATCCTCGTTGCTACTTCCAGGTGCTGCAGAACATTCCTAGGTGCATCTCTAGGTCATCAACTGAGGCGACCAAGCGCTCCTTCAACCTCAATTGCAACAACTTCACCTGCAGCTACCACATGAAGATGTGGGACATTAGTCCCACATCGTGGACTGAGGAGGCGTCAGCTATGGATATAAGTGATTTGTGTTCCCTATTGTTTGCCCGAGACACTGGAGGTCGAGTCCCCCGTGCACTTAGCCTCACACCCTAGCTCTCCCGCAAACCCGATGAGCCTGGACCCGATTTCCCGGGTTCTGACTCGATTTAGCCCGGTTCTGAGAGCGAAAGAGAATCAGAAAGAGAGGGAGCAAGTTTTGCTTTGCCTTGGGATTCGTGCCCTCTCCCTCTCTCAACACTTAGCCTCTATGGGCTTTGTGTGAGGCCCTTGAGCCTCTGTTGGTGGTGCTGCTGTGCCTCTTCTGAGGCTTGAAGGAGAGAAGCCCTTGTGCTTCTTCTGTTGGTGTTGCTGCTGTGCCTCTTTTGATAAGCATTTGATGCTTTGTTCTGTCATCTGAGACATTCTGCTGGTTATTGTTGGAACATTTGAGTACTTGACTGACGTGGACTATTGATTGAGGACTACTGTTCATTTATTTGAGGATTTGTGAGCTTAACATTGAGGGTTAAATTGGTGATTCAAATCACTATTTTAACCCAATCTTTTTACAATGTTCTTCTAGTTCTTATTGAAATACCATTTTGAGCATCTTATTAATTTCAATTGCATATTCTTTTGATAAATTGTGATTGGTGAATTAAATTACACAATTACTCCCTGCGAACGACTTCGGACTCCTTTTTTATTCTGAGTTTTATAAATTTAATATTTTGAGTGATCTTGTTAACTATACTACGATGTATATCTTAAACATTGACGATTTCACCCAAACAATTGGACCATGTGAAAGCTTATCCAGAAAACCCAGGATTAAGCAGTCCCAAGGTAGCCGTGAATGATCTAAGATACCGAAGTTATCTTGATGGGAAAGCATTCCCACCACACTTATCTGCCAAAGACATGATGGTGTTGAAATCTCCAATGCACACAAGCTACTCTCATAGTTCTTCAATAGTCTTTCCATCCTAGCCTAAAATTTTTTCCTAGAACATTATTTAGGGGTGCCATACATACAAGCCAAATACCAAGAACTGCCACATTCCATTATATTAAGCAAAGTACAGTATATAATATTTACATTCAGAGTGTCAACATACAAAATCCCGAGTCCTCTAGCTTTACCTTCAGCTAACACAGCAAAAGAGTTATAACCAACCATATTTTTACATATCATCCCAAACTTACTCCCACAGACATGGGTTTCAGATATAAAGGCCAGATCAACCCTAGTAGCCTTTAAAAGGGATTTTAAGTGACGAATGGCCAAGGATGATCCCAAGCCTCGACAATTCCAAGATAGCACATTCATTTCCCCCCAAGCAGTTGAATAGACCCAGCTGCCACAAGTCCTTCCTCGGTCTCCACTTCTATATATCTTCCCTCTATTTTCCTCTAGAATGGCTTCTTTCATTCTTTTAACGCCCGACTTTCGTCATTTTGCTTGAATTCCCTTGCTTTTCTTTTGAAGTTCTTCTTCTAAACCACCAGGCTGCCTGGTCTTTCCCCCTAAAATATGTCCTCTCCAGAATTTATTGCATCTTGCTCTTGTTCTAAAACCTTCAATGGGACTTCATCACCTTTTTTCTCACTTCTAGCCGAAGTAGAGCCTCCAGCATCATCCAGCTTCCTAAACTGTGAGGATTCTGGCGATGCTGATCGCTGCTCCAAGATCCCATCAACTCTTTAACCCCTCTTGCATTCTTCTTGATCAACGGTACTTCCTACTCCTCCGCCTGATCTGCTTCCTAAGCAAGTGTGTTGAAAGATTGGATAGCTGCATTAGCTCTAAATGAGAGAAAAAGTTAGGGGGTTTGGAGTAAAAGACCTTTAATTTATACTTCAAACTTAAGGTTATGAAACTCAATAAATTAAAATTTACAAGGATATATATGTAAAAACAAAATAGACAAGGGTATATATGTCTTTTCCATAATTTATGAGGGCATATGTGTAAAAACCCCTTTACCTAAACATTCTTATAACAAGGTTCACCCCAAAACCAAATCAATTGTAACAAATTTCCAAACTAAATTGAAATATCATTTCGATTACAATTCAGGTTTTCTGATGAATTGAATTTTTGATTCAATTCGAAAAGATATGTCAAAAGCAAATCAAATCAGCTTTACACAACTCTAAATCTACCTATCACAACCGGTTTGCTTGCCTCATCTTTAAATAAATTACTTTTATTAATGTAACACTTCCTAAAAGTTATCTGACACTTGATCATAAGTTCCTATCAAAGACAACCCTAGAGATATCTGTCGTATTTTCACTTTTCACTTCTATCAAGAATATTCGACAAAGTGCAAGTACTAAGGCTGTGTTTGATTGAGAGACGACCCTATCACTTAGCTCATCCAGTAAGGTTGATTGCCCTCTAAAATTGTAATGAGTTATGCTGGGAGATACAGTTTTCTTGACAATTTTTAAATCCGCCACTGTAACTTTTCTCAAGCTTCAAAACAAAAGAATATTATAATCACTTTTACTGTAATAGCCACCATACAACACCTATCCTACCATGCAACCAATCATCTAAACCCTATTTGTTTTACCCTTCTAGTTCACTTGTCTCGTTTATTTCTCAAAAGTGAGGATTTCTACGATATTTTTCTTGCTCTTCCAAAGAACTTTCTATCCTGTGACCTTGCAATTTTCCCTGGGATCTCCCTGCTTTTCCATCCCACTTTGAGAAAGGATTCTTGTCAAGCTCGGAAAGGTACAAGCTATAGAAGCCAGAGTTGTGAGGTAGATGATACAATGACAACAGTCTCTCCCATCTATATCACAACCAACCAATTTTCTAAAGCAAACATTTGTGTTGGATATTCTAGTCGAATACTCAGTAGAATGATGGATGGATGATGGAAGATGTGTGCAATGAGAAAAGTATTCCATAGAAGTTCCTTGTTTTGTATTTGAATGAGAAATAAGTCACTTCATGGGATAAGATTGTCATATCATAGAACAAGTTTGGATTTGCATTTAGTGTAATAAAATAGATGGAGCTTATGTAGTTTTTGACAGACTAAGGAAGTTTAAAATAAGCATGTTCCAGATGGGAGTCGGAATAGACTACTCCTAGCATCACCAGAGATAAAAGACCCCCACTTCTGAGGTATCAATTCCTCTGCTTCCTTGGTTAAGCTCAAAATAGCATGCTATTCAAAGCAGAGAGAAGGCTCATACCATGATCAGCTCACTTGCTAAAGCAACTGGTCCTATTCATCAACATCTTAATGAATCTAGGGTCAAGTTCCGACTCCAAGACAACTGCTTTCTTTTTGAGGTAATTCAAGATAGATGATGCAAGAACTGGATGCTGGTACCATAAAGTAGCCATGCAATAGAATCCAATCCTAGTTGTTACTTAGCTAAAAATGAGATCAGTCGCCAATTGTTTAATGTTAACAGAAAGCACTGAAAGAGTTGGAACCACAGAAATCACCTGTAAGACAGAAGATGGTCAAAAAATTGTTCGCATCCAACGACATATACGTCTATGTAGAAATTCTACGTGCTTGAATTCAAGCATGATGCTCCTCCATAAGGCAGCTATACATATGAATATGGATGAAAAAAATGGCTCTTTAATGCTGTCAACAAGAGCTCATTGCTTATGCCTTGTGGATGAGTGAAGAATTGATATCCTAGAGAAGCTCAAAAGAAAAGAAAAGAAAACTTCTCTCTCTTGTACTATGACATAATTTCACATGTTAAGGTTTGTTAGCAAGGATGAATTGCATGGGTTATGGCATATAATATGATCCATCAAAAATTGGCAAAGCGAGAATTGCATATGAGAAACCATAGGCAAAGAGAGTGGGTACAATAAAAATAATCAAGTTTCTCATGTTGTTTTTTTTTTTTTGGAAGACAATTTCTCCTGTTGTAGCAAACACTTAGCTTACATTTTTCTCGAAGGCAAAAACTTAAAGATACATTGCTGGGTATTTCAGGCAGTGTCGTAAAGAACAGGTGGACAGGAAAAGATTCTGTCTGCTGCAATTCCACGCAATGAAAGAGGGAAAAAAACACGTTTCAGGGCTCAATCTAATTTACATTCAAGTGTATGAGTTAGGGAGGGGGCACAGGAGTCCCAAAAGTTCAGAACATGCATCGCTGCCTTGGAGAGCCAAAGGAAACTTGACGACCACAAGGAAATCGACCACCATCAATCTTGAGCATTGTGTGGTGTAGTTAGGGTCCTTTCGGGAGCCCCTATCTGATATCATCCTTTTCTCAGTGAGAAGTATCCCCCTATGAATGGGAGAGAAAAAGGTGTTAGAATTATCAGTGGACATACATATATTATTATAAGGAGATTTACATTAATATATATCATATACATGTTTATTGGTAAATTACACTTCTAAGAATATAGGATTAATTGCATAGAGACCCTGAGGGGAATTATGGTTTGTTAATGGGTAGAATCGTCAATTTTAAAATATTGTGGTTATGGTCTCCAGAGATATGCGAGTAATGGCCAATTTTGTATTCCCACTCCCAATCGTGGGAAATATAAGGACCCTACGTGGAAGCCAAATGGGCATGAGAACATAACGTTTCCCTCTCTTCCACGCTCATTCTCTCTAGATCCCTAGAAGCACCATCGCCAAACTCCGTTGGAAAACCCTACGAGAAATAGAAGGATCGTTGCTTGCATCATTAATTGAAAAGATCAAGAGATGCACACAGATATCCATTTACATTTTCTTTGATTTTGAGATTATCAATGCATGAGGGAATAAGAGATTTTGGGAATTTTAAACCTTTCCAATGAATTATTTATGGGTGGATTGATTTTCATTTGGTCCGTAATCCATCAAAATGAACCAACTTTACCACTAGCCACCACATTCCCACAGAAGCCCCCTTAAGTGACCAAGTGATTATTGCCTCTTGTATCCTTTTACTTCGCAGATGTTGAAAGCAACAACAATATCCATCTTTTAGAGTTGAAATCTTTAACCAATACGGAAGCATAAATCAAAGCAATATAAATAATTACAAAACACTTGGGTTTATGTGGAAACCCCACTCTCGAAGGCACGTGTATCTATATTTTCTCAAAGAAGAATGAAGAGATACACTACCTATTTATAGGCCATCACACCACACAGTCTCACGCTAACCAATGTGGGACTAAACTATACACACTCCAACACTCCACATTCAAGCTAGAGCATGCAATGCTCAGCTTGTATAACACTCAAATCCCACTCTACACAACGAAACACACTCACGGCTGGTCTTGTGTGCAGGCGGGTATACTGATGTCGACACATCAATGAGGGTTGGAGTTGTTGGATGCTATAGCTGACATATAACCTCTCCTCTGGAGAACTCAACACATGCTGAAGGCTCTCCATTCAGTATCCCTATAAAATGGCCTTCCTCTGAAGATTCGAAAGGTGGATCTCCCTCTTGGAGTTCACAAAATTGGCACGCAGGATCTAAAATGGGCCCTTTCTCTGAGGACCTCAAAGCTAGATCTCCCTCAGAGAGACCTCGAAACTCTGAACCTCTTAGAGTTATGGATCATCACGTGGTGATCTCGAATAAGGGACTCCCTCCTGGAGGATGACTATAATAGACCTATACTCTCCCTTTCTCCCATACTCATATGAGAGAATAAATAAAAAATCAAAAAATACACATATATAGAGAAGAATTTTTCCACCCTCTTCTCTTGAATTCATATGATTTTTTTCTTCTCTCCATTTTTTTTACTATCTCTCCTTTTTTAATTAATTTTTTTATATATTTTTTTTCTCTTGTGCATTTTTTCTTTTTCACCTTTTTTTTTCCTTTTTTATCTTCACTACATATTTCCTCCTTTCCTCTCTTTTTTTAATTTTTCTGCTGGCCTCCTCCTTTCCCACCTTTTCTTTTTTTTTTTTTTCTTTTTTAAAGCAACAACAATATCCATCTTTTAGAGTTGAAATCTTTAACCAATATGGAAGCATAAATTAAAGCAATATAAATAATTACAAAACACTTAGGTTTATATGGAAACTCCACTCTCGAAGGGACGTGTGTTTATATTTTCTTAAAGAAGAATGAAGAGGTACATTGCCTATTTATAAGTCACCACGCATCACACAGTCTCACGTTAATCAGTGTGAGACTAAACTACATACACTCCAACTATAAAATGGCCTTCCTTGATTTGGCTTGCTTCCGTCCACTAGAGCCTCTCTTCTTCCACTTCTCACAACCACTTGGGCATTTTGCTGCCTCAATCTCTTGAACCTTGCGTTTCCTGCAATGATATTTGAACATCAATCATGTTTACTGGATAAAAGCACAGAACACAAATGGCAAAGTACTAAATACAGCCCTCAATGATCACATCCCAATTAGAAGATAAAATCAGCAACAATTACATGCACCCCAACACCCCTGCAAAATTCTTCTCAAACAATAACGCCTTGATGGAAAAGAATACGTTGCACTGACCTGTCTGCATTAACATTGGGATCCAAAAGCAGCTCTTCAGTGATGCTTGCTTTCCTTTCCTTCTTCATGAATCTACTTGAGTAGTAATCTGAACTGGATTCTATAACAGTTCCCATCTAAAGTGCAATGATAAATAGATGGCAATGTGAAGAGCCGCCATGACTTGACATGCTCCGATAAAAAGCACGCAGAACAACCTATCTTAGTTGGAAATACTTGGGAAGTGCCTTCGAATTTGCACCGGCTTTTTTGTAGTGTCTTTTACGATCCACAACACTCCTCAACTGCACAATTTTAAGAAAAGGGGGAAAAAAACCGTCCATAAAAGCAATTTAAAAATAAGGGAAAAATGCATCCAAAAGCAAAGCTATCAGACCAGAGTAAAATAGATTATATATATGTCACATATAAGTGAACTATTTCATCTAATGACATTAAATTAGCATATTCCACGCAGTCGATAGATTCACCACCATGCCAAAACAGGAAAAGCGATGGCAAAACCGTCTGAATACGACCTCCATTTATAGACGCAAGTAGTTGTCAGAGGAGAATGACTTACATCAACTACAATTTTCAAAAGCCACAATTTTAATTATTTGTTTTCTGCAATTTATATTATCAACTGAATTGTTGACCTTTACCAAATGTTTGTCCTAATATAAAGGATAAACATTGTTAAGCATACAGAATCAATGGGAGTATGTAAATGAGAGCAATAGATATTGGTCCATGAGAATATGAAGTGAAAGCATTTATGCACTAACAAGGTGGCCTTTTAGCAATTTAGGAAATTGAAGCCCATATCAACTTTGGTCCTCTGCTTCACATATCTTTGATACATTACTTCACTTTATGTGGAATCATGCAGACAATAGCGTCCCTATTTCTAGCACTTTCAATCTGGGCTGCCTAAATTCCAACATAAGATAAGAAAAAAAGGGAAAATGAAACAGCATGATTGTCTCGAACCACTTAGCAATGATTTATATAAAGGCAAATCAGATGGAATCGGATGGAAAGCCAACGCTTAACACTGGCTTCGTAGAGTGAACTTATCTCTACATTATAACAGCCTTCTGGGAGATTGCCCACTACTCTTTAAGTTTCATTCTCTTGTTTGTCGTGGAGAAGCAACTAGTCAAAAAGGATAGAAGACATATGTGGTCTCCCAGGATAACCACTATGCCCTTGCTTGTTGGTTTCCATCTAGAACAGAGGACATGCTATTTCACTAAAGTGACCTGGTTGGATTGAGGGTGATTGTACAGATGCTTTCCCTTGCAGCTTTATTGAGAGTTGTCTCCTGGAGAGGAAGTTATTTTCAAGTCCAGATCAGCAAGGCCATTTAAATTTGCAATCTTACGGGTTTGCTGGCATCAGCAAAAATAGTAGTTTTCGGGAGCCATAAATTTTGCAGAGAATGTTATTTTCAGCAACCAAGGTAGCCCACAAGGTCGGTTGTGTGTTAACACCAAATAACTGAAGCAATAATCTAAGGATAAATTTGGCAACAAGAAAGAGGCACCAAAAATACTATCAAACATATGACATGATACATCACCTCCAACAATATTTTGATTATAGTAGGCATCATCAAGTAGCCACTTAATACTACTCATAGCCCAAAAAACTCGGACTCACTAGTAGCACTCAACACCTACTCAAAACACAGCCCATAACAAAACAGACAAGTGCTACACCAAGACCCACTCAAAACATTTTTTTTATTCAATCAACCAAGCCCATAAATATGTGAGTGCGAGCGAAGCCTAAAGGATCAAATGTACACTAGAGGGGGGTGAATAGTGTAATATTTATTTAAAAATTAGAACTTTAAAGCATTCACTACTGATCAAAAAAGTATAATCTCAAACTAGAGAAATAACACTTGATTTTAGAGTGGAAATCCTTCCGAATATAAACCACTACCTAAACATCCCAGCTTAGGATTTTCCCAACTAGGCAATATTAGTCAATCCATTAACACGTATCACTTGAACGAGGGTGGCACAACCTTTTACAAAACGTCTTCTCTTACATCTAACAAAGAGAAGAACAACGAGACTTCCAATCCAATCTTGGATTCCCATATTAAGAACAACAGAAAAGAATATAACAGTATTCCTATGGAACCTCAAAAATATTTAAAACAAACCAAGCTTTAGTAAATTGCAAGAGAGCGTGCTTTGAATTGCAGTAGTTGTAGGTGCAAAGGCATGAAAGCACGAGAGAGAAAAAGTGTGCATTTTTCTCTTAGAAAGCTCTTGAGATGTGTTTTTGAAAGGGGTGTTGTCGGTCCTATTTATAGGCACTTTTTGACATTTCTGGAAATACTGGATCCGTCGATCAAAATTGTATTTGGCTGATTAAATAAAATTATTGATTGATTTAATGTTGATCGATAAAAAGGGTAATTTGATCGACTATGAGATTTCAAAAGAAATTTAACCGTTGGAGTAAATTTGATCGATTAAATAAAATAGGCTACTCGATCAAAAAAGAAATATGACCATTAGAGGTATTTGATCCATTAGAACCATTAATTGGTCGATCAAAGGATATGTTGGTTGATCAATAGTAGGGAAAACAAATTTTTGCGAAAATGGAAAGCTTACGTTTGTTTTTGTTATTAAGGTTCCGTACATCTTCTTGACTCAATAAAATTTAAAAAGGTCTTCAAGTCCTTTTCTCCCTTGATGAAAATGCTGATGAGGATGCATCCATGTTACAATTTTGACTTAACCTGTAATGGTTAGTTCATAATAAAAACATAATTTTGTTATATCAAAACAAGGGTATTAACAAAACATCCATGAGCTTTGCACGAGAGAAGACTTCACATGCACAACCCTCTCTCATTTTCTCTCATAGCCAAACAATAGCCCATGTCCCTTATTGATAGGTCAAGTGCTACTCCCTAGAAACAAGAGGGGCAGTGGAGAAAATTTCCTGATTGGACATATGGATGGTGACTTACACAACAAGCACTTGTGGAAAAATATGAAAAACAGTTAGTGTTGCTCTTGACATTGTGACCTTTGGAACCAGAGATTCTTTGAGGGATACTAAATAAATATTCTTTCTTCAATATGAATCAAATGATTATTGACCTAAAAGAGGTATACCCTCTCCTTAAGCTTGTCCCTTCGGGAAAAAAAAAGCACCAGAAATAAGCATATCTTGACACCCTTTAACATAATATATGCCACCACTCTACCACCTAGTTAAGGTTGTTGAGCCACAGGTCTTGATGAACATCTTACAAACTGACGCAATATGCTTAATCCCAAGTTAACTAGTAACGTGTCTTCACTCTTGTATACCAATTGCAACTCTCTTGAGACCATAATGAGGTATTATCTTTTGGAGGTATGAGATGCTACATTCTTCCCACTTTTAAGTTCGTAAAGTCCTCTTTGCATTGGCCAAGGTTCCCTTTCCAGTACTAATGGTGGCTCCACCTCAAGGGTAGTCGTTTCCTACTACAAATCTTACTAGCGGTGGTTCCAACTCTTGAGTAACCCTTTCCCCCTAGGCTCCTACTAGGAGGAAATTGTACTCTAATACCATTGTAATGCACTATTGGTTCCATGCCAACAGACTTCTACCTAGTTAACATCGTTGAGCCATAAGTCCCAATGGACCTATCACCAACTAGCCCAAAATGCTTAAGCCCGACCTCACCCAATTTCTTGATAAATGTCACACCTTAAATGTTTCTCCTTACATTTGCTTCTAGGTACAACCATATGGCAGAATATGGAGCCATTGCAGACACACTACTCTTGAGTTTATGTGGATTAGGGTCACAGGAAATTTTTCTATGAGTACGACCATGTTTTAGCTCTCAACATTATTGACCATCAACCTATGCACATACCCATGCAGATTCTCTCAAAAGCAATGGATAGCCTAGTTTCCATTGATCATGGTCAATAAGAATGATAATCAAAGATAGGCAAATAGGGCAAACTATTGTACTAGTAGATTCCATAACTATTAAACTAAACTACTTGCATAACAAAAAATTGCACAGGCATGGTTTTAGTTAGGCATTCACTTTCACAGATGATTTCGATCTTTCTTTTTTGTTTCGTTGCTGGAATCAATTGTATTTTGCTTGAGGATGGGGAGTTTCTACTTTTCATCCATTCTGCTTTGTGGAATGAAGATTTGGAGGTTGTGCTTAGGCTATGTGAATCTTGTCGTTGGGTTTGAGTTCAGAAGCTCCACAAATAGTGGAAATCCTGTTCGCAACAAATGTTTGTGAATGACTCTCCCAGGGTAGACAGTCCTTTTACCTTTAAAAAAAAAAAAAATTTGCAAAGGATGCAGTAAGAAGACAAGAAGCTGAAATTTTCCTAGTTGCAGGAGCTCAATTCCATGACAAAAATTTGGCATGATTTCATTTGGTTTGCAAGATATTTACATTGTAGAATTTTCCATGGTTTACCACTAGAATAATAGCCAGGACAGACCAGTATAATAACCAAACAGATCAAGACTGCACCCTTGCAACTAGAAGCATGTCCAAACTCAAAAGAAAACATGAATTCAATTGTCTTCAAACTAACAAAGCAGGAATTCAATTATCTAAAAAGGAAAAAAATTCAAAGCACCCACTACTAAGGGGAGATCAGACACACACCTTCAGAATCTCTAGATCCTTCTTAGCCTCAGGAGTGATTGTTGGTGCAGGCATATTAAACCTACAAAATAGAAGATATCGGCTAGAAGCTATTAAATCATAAAAATCCACGTATAAATTTTAACAATATGTACCAATTGGAACTGGCTGTATCTTGTTGGTCCTTCCTTAGCAACTTCTTCAACTTCCTTGGGTCACTTGGAGGAACATACAACCCCTCAACAAGTTGAGATTCAGGTTTCCACACATGATCCTGATGTACGCATTTGGGCTCCAACAACTCATCCTTAGCTTCGTTAGTGAAGGATGGGATCTTTGGAGTCCATGAAAAACCAAGGTTTTCCTGTGGAAGGTGAACTTCGTAAAAGCCTATGACTCGGTGGAATGGTCCTTCTTGTGGGCGGCTATGGCTAAGAGGAGCTTCCCACAGTTCTGGATTAGATGGATGAAGCAATGCATCACCATAACATCTTTCTCGGTTCTTATTAATGGGAACCCGGTGGGAGGTTGGATCCAGCCAAGGAGAGGCATGAGAAAGGGGTGTCCCTTAGTGCCTATGCTTTTTGTGTTGGCAACAGATGCACTGGCAAGGGTTACTGACAAAGCGAACACGGCGGGTTTGCTACAGGGTTTCCCTCTGGAGGGTGGGGAGGGCATTTCAGTCCTGTAGTACGCGGATGATACTCTCTTTTTTGTCAAAGGGACAGTAGCGGAGGCAAGGTGGTGCCGTATCATCCTAGAACTGTTTTGTGAAGCGTTAGGTATGCAAATCAACTACTCCAAGTCTTCCTTTGTTCATTTCAACATGGAGTTGGGGAGGCAGGGGTGTGTTCGGAAGCTCTGGGACTGGTGTGGGGTCCTTCTCCTCTGATACTTAGGGCTGCCCCTGACAGACAGGAGGATCTCGACGCAAGATTGGACCCCATTGATAGAGAGGATTGATGATTGGCTATCGAGATGGGCGTCCAAGCTGTTGTCTAGAGGTGGGCGGCTGGTCCTCCTTAAGGCGGTTCTCTAGCGATACCAGCCTATTTATCTTCGGTGGTGAAAATGCCGAGGAAAATTGAAGGCAGTATTACCAGCCATTTAAGAAATTTCTTCTTGACTAATTATGAAGCAGGAGGGAGGGGGCGAAGTTGGTGGCTTGGAGTGAGGTGTGCTTGCTGTTTAGATAGGGGGGCCTGGGAGTCTTGGAAGCGAGGAGAATGAATGATAGCCTCCTAACGAAGTAGATTGATAGGTTGCTTGAGGGAGAGGTATCCCTAGTGGGAAGGGTCTTGCATTCTTGCTATGGTGGACTGGTGGGTTGGGAGCTCCTTACCTTACCCCCTAGAGGAGCCTACCATTTATTGAGGAGTTTGTCGCTGGGGGCACCGAAGGTCCGACCTTTCTTCACCCCAATTTTGGGATCGGGCGAGACTTTTAGGTTTTGGACGGATGACTAGACGGGTTCTGGTGTGTTAGCAGAGCAATTTCCTAGACTTGCGGCATTGATGGTTGATAGGAGAGCCTCAGTGGCGGATGGTTGGAGTGGCACGTGGTGCCCAACTTTCGTGGGCAATCTGTCAGATCAAAGAGCTAGAGAGGAGCAGGAGCTCATGCAGGAACTCCAAGAGTGGCAGCCTGAAGATGGTACGAACCGATTTGGGTGGGAGGAAGGGGATTTCTCGGTACATGATGCGTATAGAAGACTCGGCGGCTCAAACATGCTTGGGCATGTTGACCTAGCCAAGGACTACAGGCAACTCTGGGAGGCCTCTTGCCCGTTGAAGGTTAGAATTTTCGCTTGGCTCCTTAGGAGAGGGAGACTAATGACTAGGAAGTGGAGAGCCCATTGGGTATCAGACGCGGACAAGTCTTGTCCACTTTGTGCTCAAGCAGAAGAGGATTTTGACCATCTTTTCTTTGCATGCCCAGTGATGACACGAACTTGGGAGCAGATAGGGGATCGGTGGTGGGCTCTCGGTTCTCATGCGGATTTTTGGCGGTCGTTCAGATGTGGTGGAACCAACGGGGGGCGTCAAGTGTTTCGGTCGAGGAGGGAACGGGCCAGACCTTTGGCGGTCTTGTGGGCTATTTGGCTAGGGAGGAATGCCGTGGTTTTTAGGGGACAACACCCTTATGTGGAGAATTTTGTTGGGGCTACGATGTCTTTTATTTTGAGGTGGAGCACCGCTTTATAATGTAATTTTATCTTCACGTTTTGATCAATGAATTCCTGGGTGGTATCTAAAAGATCACCACCCTTTTTCCTCTCAAAAAAAAAAAAATGCAGCAATGAAACTGAAAAATGAGATAACATCACCAGTCAGATCTGATTGGTAAAAATCGGCTTGCATAAATAGATTGATTGAGAAATGACAGGAAACTAGAGACACAGATGCATTTTTATTTGTTAGCAAAGCATACAACCAGAAATATGCCAAGCTTTAGGAGCTCTTTTTGGATAAGGAAAAGGGGAGGGTAAACAAAGAATGTTAATCCCCCAAAATATCATCAACAGGCGAGATAGTTACCCCAGTAATCATACAGACATCTAAGATGATGTATAACCCCATCAAGAGACACACTTTAGAAGCTGTTGAAACATTTGCAGACAAATAAAAAGGAATTGGGTGAATTTTTCTTTTTTTTTTTCTTTTAGATTAAAAATCTAACTATAATTAAAAGAAACCTGTAAGAACCACAAACTTGTGAGTTAATAGGTGCTTTTATTATGATTTTGACATTGCTTCACATCAATGAGTTTGCTAAATCAACCAAAGGTCACGAGATCAAAACCCATGTCCACATTTACCTTCTAAAAAAAAGAGAGAGAGAGAGAGAGAGAGTTTGCTAAATCAGGCCATTCATCTTAAAAAAAGGGAAAAAAATCCTTACGTGCTTGGATTTGTGAAAAATCAAAATCAAAATATAGATTAGAGAACAATGGAACTGCAGAAAGATCATAACCATCTCAAATAATGAAGGAGACCGCTAATTTACAGCCTTAGAGACTTGAGAGATTCAAAGAAGTACGATTAAAAAAAGCCTTCTAGAAAACATTACACGCCTTTAGGGGAGAAATTAGAGATAATTATAATATTATTGGCTAAAGGCAAATGAACCATGGCAATACTTTCAGTGTGCTCTCGTGAACTATGCGTTATCAAACATATCGTTTAAAACGAGATTTGTTGTTACAGATTGACCGTACGAGGAAAACAAAAGGTCATGTATGATTATAATTATGCCTTTAGTTCAGTTACGTGCCTTTAATATCATGAACAAAATATTGCTCGGTAATAAACAGTTGAGAACTTAAGCTACGTCCTTTGGAATATACCTCAAGCAAAAAGCAAAAAAGGGTTGGTTCGCAGCCTCAGGGTTAATCTTAAAAAATCAACACCATTTTCCTTTTTTTTTTTTTTTTCTTTGTTTATCGTTTCATGTGGAAACGCTCGGATGTATTCCTCACACGACGCTCATTCGCGTGCACATAAATAAAAAAAGTGAAGACATTGGTGGGCGTAAAAATTGACAACCAAACTTCATTATAAAGGGAAAAAAAAAGGTAAACAGGAAGAAGAAAGAAGGGAGGGGAGAGGACGGAGGAGGAGGAGAGAGGAGAAGTACCTGCGCCGTCGACGTGGAAGGCGGAGGAGTTCGGCGTGGGAAGGGGTTACGGCGGAAGAGGGCGGTGACTCGCGAAAGGGCAGGCATGTTTCTTTTCAAAAAGAATCGTTTTTTTTTCCCGGTGGGTTAATGGGGGAGTTAACCCGCATTTGTTCGTCATTTACCATGAATGAGTTAAGAGAATTTAATACTGCGTAAATTTATTTTATCCCTTTTACGAAATAAGTTAAATCTGCTTAAATTTTGAATGTTAAAATTTATTTATTCTGTGACTTTATTTCATTTAATTTTTATTCTTGTACTTATTTCATTCACTCATTTCCTTTACCAAATACCTAAGTGGACTTAACCTAATTTGACTTCACTTAACAAGTTTATCACTTGTACCAAATTAAGAGAGTCTTAACTTAGGATAAAATTATTTTTTTACATCTGTAAAATAACTTTAACTTATCAAATTTATTCCATTATTTTATTTAAATCATTTCATATTTCTTTATTTATTTTACAACTAGTGTATTTGATCATGTGATTCGCAACGGGACTAAAGAGAGGGAGAAAAATAGAGAGAAAGACAGTCATAGAAATCCACACAGAGTGAGCAAGACATGCATGAAATTGCACTAAATGAAGGATAAATCGTGCAGGATAAAAAAATATATGCGAAATTCAATTAATCAATCCCACAAAAGCATTCACATAAGATGCATAATGATTTTTAGGTGGTGAAATGACCCTCTCCAAAAGTCATTTGGGTGATTTCCTGAACTATAGGGGTCTTGGCGTAAATTTCGTACACCGGGAAACACACGTGGGGGCCCCATCCGAGTTATTTGGCTCGTAGAGGGTCTTAACGCAATTCTTACGCCCCTACCTCTCACCTTGTTTACCCCACGTAAATAACCTTAAGAACCTAAGACGCATTCTATAATTTTCCCCTTTCCCAGCTCACTCCCGCGGCACCTAAAACCTTACCCTCGAACCCCCATAAAAACCCCTCTCCTCGATTTGTGCACCCCCCCCCCCCCAATTCTCACCTCAGCAGCACCCATTCTCCACCTCTAGCGAGAGAGAGAGAGGTGAGCAAGAGAGGTAAAGAGTGAGAGATCGAGAGGAGGAGGCGAGGAGGGGCTGCAACATGCTATTTGCAAGGTGCTACGGCTGCTGAGGCACGACACAATGAGCGAGGCTGTGTGGAGCGTGCTGCATGCAGGGAGCAGGTGAGCCCTGCGACCATCAGACATTCGCAACCCCCTGCGGATGGTTGGGAGACACTACGAACGGTTGGGTAAGACGCGTGGGGCACAAGATGCGGTCGACCCAAGATGTTTGTGGCGTGTACGGGCTCGAGGCGCGAGCTTGCGTGGGGAAGCAGTGCTCGCGCAGGGGAGGCTACAAGGGGAAGTACGCGTGCATGGTACCTAAGGTGTTTTTGAACATTTGAGGGTGGTGCCAGACATCCGGGTAGAGTCTCAGACGATTAGGACTGGCAGCAAACGACATTAGGCGGGGCTCTGCGTGAGTTTAAGATGTCTGGGACTCACTCCAAACATCTGATAGCAGCGAGTAGTGCGCTCCTACTACAGGCGAGCGATCGGTTAGTTAGATCGAACCAACCTGATCCAATTCAAGTAACCAGGACCTTTCCAAGGCTGATTCGAGGCCCATTCGGTCTTTGTATCTCGCAAATAAGGTATTGTTGGAAAACTCTTGGATTTTCCTACATTTTAGAATCGTTTCTACATTGTTTTGGAACTGTTTAGCATACTGAAATGTCTTTCAACATGTTTGATGCCCCATTTGACCATTTAATTAGTGTAGGCCCCAAGTCCGTGGTGTATGCGAGACCTGCAAAGGCAACGGGATCCGTCGCTCGTGCCCCCATATCTTCCGTATCCCTAGGTAGATGGTCTTCTACTTTTCCTCTTTGGTTTGGTTAAGTGAATGCTCTAAGTTAAAGAATTCCGTTTTGAAACCTAAGTTATAAAATACGAGTTTGAAGCCTGATTTGCCCTGTCTATTTACGGAATTGATGAGTGCCCACCCTAACCTTGTGGGTTTGTCATATAAGTGATTTTGTTATCTATGTTGTATCCAATATGGTGGTGGTTACAATTAAGTTAACAACTTAATCTTAGCGTGTTTGTTAAATATGTATGATATCGTAGGGCTTGATTGATGTGGAATTAACAAAAAAAAAAAAAAAGAGAACGATGCATGATTATCTTTAATTCATAGAGCTTGATTGATACAAAGTAAACATGAATGATACTTGTTAGTCTTTAATGGATGGAACTTCCATTGAATGAGTTTGGTAGTAATAATAGTAGAGACATATTTGAATGCTAAGGTGCAATAGAAGAATAACTTATCTACTATAGTATGAAACTTTGATAATGATGGAATATTCGCCTACCGTGAGGCAAGACTATTGTTTGGACTCTAGTTTGGGAGCAAGCGGGCCCTCGAGTATGCACGTACCCAGAAGAGCTATTCACTCATTGTGTAGGGAGAGAGCTAACATTCCCTTGGGTTGGAACCTAGGGTAGGAATGGCCTCCCTACACCGACTCCTGTTAAGCCCACTAGGCCAACCGAGACAGTCAGGCGAGAGTACGCAGACTGGTGAGGGGCTCAGCCCCTATTCTATTCTGTGTTATACGACTTAGAGCATACCCATTAGCAGAAAGAACTGACCGTGTGCTAATATGAGGTAGTTACCTGTGAGTTTATCGCGTATGTCGTAGTCACTGCTATGTCGCGACCATGACCCCGAGGTAGTAGACCGAGTGTAGGACAAATGCGGGGTGTTCTCCCGACCAGGAGAGCACCACGTGCACGCTCTACATCGTGGGAAAAATTGCAATAAGATCGTTCCGTAGGGAACATGTGAACCAAGAGAAAACGAGACCTTCGTTAGAATATCTAAAACATAAAACAACTAGTACAAAGAAATGGAAATAAAACATGGGAATGTGTGAAATGTTTACAATTGTCTGAAATGTTTACTGCTTTTAAAAAATTAAGTTAAATTTGTGAATTGTATGCCTGCCACTCTACTTAGCCTTTGCTGAAGACTACCACTGGTGTCCAGGACAGGGAGGTGAGCAGCCAGTACCACCGGCTACAGAGGGAGCTGGGTCTAGCTGAGCCCAACTTTAGTCTGTTTTCGTTTTCTCTTATGCTTTAGTGAGACAAATTTTTTTCAGTTGTCGTGAGTATCCCTACCTAGAACCTGTAGTTTCTGTTTCTGTTTTCTTTCCATTATGGTTGTGATGGCTATGTGGAGAACCTTGCTATTCTCTTGTGGTACAGTTTACAATCTACCTTTCAGTTTTTTGTCTTTCATTTATGTTCTAGTTATGTTACATGCGTGGAATGTTTTAATGTTTGGTATATTTCTCGATGGATGACTGGGTCTTGGGTTAGTCAAGGCGATCCGCCCTAGGTTCCACATGGAGTCGGGTTTGGGTCGTAACAAGCAGAAACCCAATCTGAATAAAAACCACCACCTAAGTTTCGCAACTAGGATTTCCTGATCGATCGAATTAATCAAATCCACTAATTGAATTACTTAAGCGAGAGTGGTTCAACCTCAATACAGCTATGGTGCTTTAACCTGAGAGTAGCGTACCTCAAATCCTTTTTTTCACAAGAAGTATTTTGTATCATGAATGAGATGGGAATTCGTCACCCAAATGACCAACCAAAAGAACAAAATACAAACAACAAAACCTATAGAGCCTAAGTATGAAATTTAACTTAATGCTTCTATAGGCAAGGCTTACTTCCCTCAAGGTGGAAATGGATAAGCGTGAGTGCACAGCATATTCGAAGCTCTCGAATGTATAGTGTGAGGCTTTGAGAGCTTGGACACAACTTTCTTTTGATCTTCTTCAGAAAATAACCTTTATAGTGGAAAAAATTATCTCAAAGGTGTAACTCCACAAAGGAGAGGTTCCCATCTATTTATAGATGTCTTATAAAGGTTCAAGAAGGCTTGGGAGAAGGCTCATAGCTATTGGGATTGATTCTAAAACAAATCAGGTCGAAATCAGGGTCATAATGATTTTAATAGCAGATCAGACATCTAATGTTTGGGTCAGACAATGAGTCAAACAACTAATGAAAATGTTGTTCATCTGATGTAAGAGCGAGAGTTCCTGATTTCGTTGGACAGAAATAGGATTCTAAGTCAGACGCCTGGTATATCATTTTAAGACGTCTAGGTCAAAAATTGGATGTCTAATTTTATGCCGATTTATTCCTGTTTTGGACTAGATCTAAACAAGGTTCTAGTACAAATATATCAGATGTCTTCTTGGACGTCTGGACTACCTATTGGATGTTTGAAAGTAAAGGTTATCTGTGGGACTTTATTTCCGAGACACAATAATTAGATTTAGTCTGACATTTTGTGATTTAGGTCTAATGTCTCTTTATCAGATATTTGGAAGGCTCTATGGACGTTTGTGATAAATATAAATTTATTTCTACGTTGGATCTTGAAGATATCGGTCTGATAGTAGAATGGTCTGATTATTGGACGTCGATCAAGGCTATCGGACGTCTTATAGGACGTCTAGTTCTAAGTTAGGACACCTAAATGGGAAGTATAGATTATGATTTTCTAGCCTAGGCATTTGGATGTCTAGTTATAATATTAGAAGATTTAAAAGTCAATATCAAATGTATGATGTTCATGTTGAATGTATGATAAGGCTGTTTGATTCCTATTTTGGCTTTCTGTTCTAACTCTTGATTTTACCTAAATGTCATAAGGTAGTGTAAGCATTCATAGTACTAAGAGTGATGTATTTTAGGTTCTTTAACATATTTCTAAAGAAATAAAGAGCAAACGTAATCACTACATGACATAGAAAAGCTCTATCATATTCTTCTTCTTCTTCAAGCTTTGAGCCAACGCAATGCTCCATCTCCTCCAAGTTCCATGCTCGACGATTTTGTCGATCTCCATCAAGTTCCTCCATTCTGCTACACACTTACTTCCATTTGCATTTTATCATAAAATCTTAAACTCAAATGCAAATATCACATAACAAATATTTTGTTATCATTAAATCAATGATCGTGATGTCCTTATACCAATAATGCACTCATGGGTATTAAATTTAAAAATAAATATATAGACTCAACCAAACTTGACCCTATTTACATTCATATATCCTATGCCAATAATATATAATATATAATATTCCATGTAAAGTAAATTATTCCATAAGAAAAAAGCAGTTGTCTTACCTATAAATAAATAGATAAATAAATAATGTTTACCACATATATGAAGCAATGCAATTAAATTCACCTTTAGAATATATTAAAATTATTTGTAAAAAAGGTCACAAAAAAATGTATAATTTATATTTTAGGATTACGGTTAATTGATAAATAATTATTAGGATCAGGTGGTGTATACCATTGATTTTTTTTTCATCTTTAATTTAATAAGATGAAAAAAAATAAAAGATACCTGCATTTCTTTTGTGGATCCTATAATTTGATGAGAGGGGAAAAAAACAATTGACCAAGAGAGAGGGGGAAGGGGTGTGACCGAGTGAGGGGAGACGGAGAGAGAGAGAGAGAGAGCAGGGAGCAAATTTGATGAGAGGAGAAAAAAATTAATTGATCGAGTGAGAAGAAGAGGGAGAGCGTAGGAGGGTAGGAGGGGAAGGGGAGGGTTTACACGTGGCCAGCCCAATCCGACCTTTAGCATTGCCGGACGGATTCTATTCTTTGAAAAAAATACCATTCCAGTTTTATTTGAACCTAGGTTCAACACCGACCTTAGCTCAGTTGGCAGAGCGGAGGACTGTAGTGTTTGCAGATAAATCCTTAGGTCGCTGGTTCGAATCCGGCAGGTCGGAAGTCATTTTAAACCAATATGTTTTTCTTCCAGCTGAGGCTCTCCTATTACGTGCAAACAAATTCTTTTCACAATGCCACCTTTAGCCTCGCGGTGCATTCCATTGGTTTTCGTCACGCGTCTTCTGAAGCGATCATTTCAATTTTACCTGATTAATTAATTTGGATGATTGTACGATGATCGGATTCCGCAAGTGATGTTATCTCGATGGTATGGCATGTGCAGTATTGTTTTTTTTAAAGTATGGATAAAATATTTACTCAAAAGACCATCGTCAGGTACGAACAAGTGTGATTATAATCTTTTACATATCCGAATAGGGACGATGTTAACAAAGCTTCTTACTGTTTTTTTTCCTGGAAGGAGCAGCCACTCAATTAAATGGAAAGAATTTAGAGGACGCGTCCTATGTATGGAAAGAATTTCTTGGAAACAAGAAGATAAAAATAATAGAAAAATAAAAGGAAAGCATCTTATGTATGAGAGTCAGTTGAATTTTTTCATGATCTAAAGTAGAATTGACTTACGTTCGTTTATACGATAATAGCATCAAGATGAAATGTCGGAGAATCGCATTAACGAGATGATCAAATTAATTAGTGACTAACTAACATCAGATATTTCGATCGTAATGGATATTGGGTCACACGTGATCTCAACAAAATAAAAAAATACAAAAAAAAGAAAAACCAAACCCACTCTGTCGAGTGAGAATAACCACATCGAATGATCACCACCTCCCGCTACACCACGCGAAGGCCAGCCGGCTACAGCTTCATCGGACCACAACACTCGAGCATGACGGTCGTAACTTCATTAGATCGCAGCACTCCTCGAGCACCACGATGCAACCTCACGCCAAAGCCATGCAACGAGGTCACATGTTACGAACGTGGCATCAGACAGGTTTTAAGATGTCTGAGAAGTAGCCCAGACGTCTGTCCAGATGTCTGGTAATAAATTTTTTCGGCGTACGGGATTGCGTTTGCGCGCGCAGACTGCACCAACCGCTTTCGTTCCTCTTTTCCTCTCTCTCTTCCTGCAGGCGCGCCGCTCTCTTCTCTCTCTCCCCACGCGACCTTATAAGACACCCTCGCCCTCTCCCTCACCCTCATCTCCTTCGCCTTCCTCTTCTCCTTCTCCCTGCCAGTGCGAGAGCGCGAGCGAGCGGCGGCAGCAGCGGCCGCGGCGAGCGTGCGGGAAGGAGGGTTGCGAGCAGAAGGAAGAAGCTCGACCGCGAGGGTTCGAGCTTGCCGGGGTAGCTAGAGCCGGCCAGTAGGGGAGCGGCGGGCGTGGGGTGTCGCGGAGGGCTGCTGCAGCTCGGGCAGCAGGTGGACGAGGCGCGGCGCGGCCGTGCGTCGCGGGCGGAGAGCGAATCGGGCTCTGGTTTTGGAAAATTTTTCAGAATCAGACGTCTGGACTTACGACTAGACGACGCTGAAGACGTCTGGAGGACTGTCCAGACGTCTGACAGGTAAGATATTTCTATCTCCTCCCTTTTTCGCGTGTACGGCCATGCAGCTGTCCGCCGCGACTTCGTCTGCATTTCGTCGTGCTAAGAGCAGGTGTGTGTGTGTGCAGGTTTTACTCGGGAGGACGCGAGGGCTCGCCATCCCACGTAAATCAGATGTCTGGCCGCAATGCCAGACGACGGAGATAACCTCCAGACGTCCGGAGAGATAATCAGACGTCTGGAAATCAAGCCAGACGTCCCAGCGGGCTTCTGGACGTCTGAAGGACTACGCAGAACTAAGGTATGACCTGACCCACCTTTTAAGACGTCTGGAAGAGGTTCCAGACGTCTGATTTTAGACAGTTTCGTCATTTTTGACCCGTTTAGGACCCGTTCGGAGTCTGTTTTCCACGTTTCGAGTTACGTTCTTTCCAGAATAAATTCCTCTACCCGTTTACAGTAATTGTATACCGTTCTGAGAAACTCCTTGTGAATAATCCTTGTGTTAGGATCCCGTTCCGTTGCAGTCTTGGGGGTTGCAGAGGCACGCGAGATTGCTGACCACGTCCCTAGTACTTCTGTTTTTGCTGGTAGAGTAGCTTTTTAATTTACTTAACAAAATTTGTTACAATTGTGGAACAATTAATAGAGTCTAGGGCATTACATGAACCCTAGGACTGAGAAACTAGATTGAATGATAGATCCTAGGGTATTGCATGAATAATAGGACTGGAAAACTAGATTGAATGATAGATCCTAGGGTACGGCATGAATCCTAGGACTGGAAAACTAGTGGAACAAATAAATATTACAGTCTTGGAAAAGTGGAAAGGAAATAACAACTGCCTATAAATTGATTTAACAGCTGCCTGTTATGAATGAAGAAATATGATGGAGAACATGGGTTGTGTGAACGTAAAACTGGAACGGTGAGACCTAAAATGGCCAAACCAAAAAGAACATGAACCCTACGGAGAATTAGGAGTAGAACTCCTGGAAAGAGAATAGAATGGAACTGAGAAAGTGAAACGTGGAAGTGTGTTGTCTTTTGGGTACGTGGTACCAAAGAGATGCACACATTACCTCTTAGTGTAAAGGGGAGCTTGCCGCCCTCAGGTTGAGACTGGGGTGGGTTTGGCCACTGTACACCGACTTGTTGGCCCTCGCGTACGTAGTACCGAGGAGAGCTACTAGTGTAGGGAGAGCACTAGCTGCCCCATGGGTCCTGGGGTTCTGCTAGCACTCCCACACCGACTTGTTAGGTCCACTGGGCAAACCAGGGTAGTCAGGCGAGGGTGTGCGGACTGTGGAGGGGTAGGACCCTTGTTACTGAGAGGGCTCTGCCCTATACTGGTTCCGTGCTGTGCTTTGGGCGCACCCGTTAACGGAAATGACTGACCGCGTGCCAGTGCGGGTTAGCTACCCGTGTGCTTATCACGCGTGCCGTAGTCATCGTTACGTCTGTCAGTGACCTTGGGGTGGTTGACTGAGGGTAGGACCACCACGGGGGACTCTCCCGGCCAGGAGAGTACGACGTGTCACTTCTACTTTTCGGAAAAGACTGCAATCAAGATCGTTCCCATGAGGAACATTCGAGATCAAGAGAAGGATCTGAGAAATAAAGCAATAGTGAAATAATAGAAAGACGTAAATAAAGAAAGTAAAAAATATAACAGCTACTATACACTCTACTGCTTCTTTAGCTTTTAGTTGCCACTCTATTCAGCGTTTTGCTGACGTGTTACACTCGTTACTTTTTAGGACCAGGTGTTGAGCAGCCAGGGTCAGCGGCTGTAGAGAACGCTGGGCCTAGTGGGGTCCAATAGAGTTACCTGTAGTACTTTTTGTACTCTTCTTCCACTGTAGTGAGTAGTTTTCTTTGTTACTCCCTGTACTTTCTTTGTCGAAACTTTATGTTATGTATATGTTTATTTCCCTTCTGTTGTGGTGGTATATACTGTAGTATTTCCTTTTCTTACTGCTGTATTTTGTTACTGCTAGTTATATTCATGCTGAATGTGGTTTATTTTACTGCTCTTTTGGTTACTTCCTCGTTGGACGACTAGGTCTTGGGATTAATCAAGTCGGTCCTATTCTCGTGTCTCGTAGGGAATCGGGAATCGGATCGTTACATCACATAACCATGGAGCAAACGCTGCCGACCGTTGTGCACCTCCACGAGCAATGGATGGTGATGCATGTCGAAGAAAAGAATCGATCGACGCAATAGGAGTGGTCCAGAGGGAGGAGGAAGATCTGGGAGGTGGGGGGCGTCGACATTAGTTTTTTTCGAAGGGCTTGCTTATTCTAATGGAATATAAATGCTTCCACGGTGGGGAACGACAATGAGTTGAGGTTTCAACGAATGCTTCTTATAAAATAAGAGTAGTCTCATGCAGTAGTTGAGAGTAAGGTTTGAAATATTAATTTCGACATTGTGTTGATGAAATTATAAGTGTGTATTTGTGAATATGCTGAAGGCATGCCGTGACAATAGCCATTTTTCGATCAGCATGCCGAGGGCATGTCGACAACATACATAAAAAAAATCCGATAAATATTCAAAATAATGTTAAAATTATCAAATTTTTGTATGTGTGTAAAATAATATAAATACTTAAAATAATATTATAATACATCATTTTGATACTCACTCCCTTTGTTTGTGATTCCAAATCGCTCCTCAAAAACTTTCAAATTTTGAACCTCCCGCTTGGTGATTGCACTCGCATCCAGTAGCGTCGATTGGTATGTCTTCAAAATCGTTGGCAACTATCGACATGCCGACGAAATCATCAGCATTCCATTGATATGCCTATAAATCGACACTGTTATCGTGTCGACATAACCCTATTTCAAAAATAATATTGCCGACAATATACCATCAACATTTAAATCACTGACCGAGAGAAAGACAGGTGTCAATGTTAGAGCTTTCACCGTATGCTTCTTTAAATTCCTTTCTTATCAGCGTGTGTAATATATTTTTGCATCAAAAAGATTTCCCAATAATTGTTTACAGCGGGACTTTATGATAAAATTGAAGGATTTACCTTCTCTTAGCCATTGAACTGATCTCTCTCCCTTGTTTGCAAGATATTTGTTGCTTCTAATTTTCCGTTGAGAGCCTTTTCGTTGTATGCGGCAGGATATAACTCTGTATCTATTTAGGAGATCATCTATATAAGGGTAATGATATACATAAGTTTCATTCTAAGTTTTTTTACCAAGTTTTTTCCTTTAACCCTAACCTTTAGATTAGTAGCACATGTATCTTTCTAAATAGCACATGTGCTGTTTGGGATATGTGTTCTTTTCTAGTAAGAGTAGGATTAGAAAAAAATCTTAAAAAGTGACGTATTTAAGTTATTTCTCTTTATATAAAATGAAATTGTACTTTTTTGTCCCTTGGTCGTCAGCTCCTGGAAAGAGAAAAAAGCATAGGGTTTTTGCAAAAATAAAGTTATGAATGGGGCTAGGCAATAAAAGAAAGTTAGACTCACCCATTTATGTATCTATTGAAATTCCCTTGACCATGAACGTCAAATTATAAGTCCAATTTGACTATCATGCAAGGGAGGATAAATTTGTTGAATAAATATAGAAATAAAGAATGATTTAAATAAAATGACGGAGTAAGTAGGTTAATTTATTTGAATATTTTGATAAATTAAGTTTATTTTACATAAACACCCATAATTTTAACCAAATATAAGTAAGAATCGAATTAAGTGATATATTAGATACGTAAATCTAATACGAATCTACTAAACAATCATTGTCCTACCTCGTCTAATCTAGTGGAATTTTGCGTAACTGCTGAATGCACGATATTTCCCAATCAGTGGATCCCAGTGCCATCTAATCCATCGGAAGTTTGATTGATCTTCCCAATGCACATGATTGACAATTTCAGTTGATCTCACTTACCTAGTTGGCTGCCAGCATATGCTTAGGATTGTTTCGCACAAACAAAAAGGATACATAACAAATGAAATTTAGCGTATTTACAATTAAAACAAATTCTTCATGTAATTACGGAGTTTAGTCAGGCTGCATCGTACTTCATCAATGGTAAAATTTGATACCAAACATCACACTCGTAGATGCAGTTAGATTTGATCCATTGAATATCTCAGGGAAGTCTTCAATTTCCAATTTGAATTCAACTTGATCGATATTCATGATTTAATTTATGATGTCCTTATTCTATCGAGATATTCTGATCTGGTTACTAGCTAGACACGATTTGTTCGATTTGTGTTACTTCTGGTACACTTGCACAATTGCACGTATCGTATCACGTGTTTCGTGGCAAAGAGGAGTTATTTATTTGCTTCAAATATTGCCTCGTAAGCTTCAATCGTTGTACCAAACACTGGAACGGAATAAGAATGCACTTATCGAGTTTTTTCCTGCATCACAACGGAGGCTAAGCCCTTTATTTTTTTTCCCCTAGGCTACCCAAATCGGATCGTGGGTCATAAAAAAAAAAAAAAATTACATTTTGAGGTTAATGTTTACCCAAATCCATACTACAAAAGTTAGAAAATGATAACCACGTGACACTAGATATTGAAAGAGGTGTTTATATTAATACGAGTATCAGACTCTATTTGGTTGAGGGAAATTTAAAGGTCATTTCTTAATTAAAGAATTATCCACACGAGTTAAAGGATTTTTATTTCATTTTACTTGTCAAAATTAAAATCAAATTATCTATTATATTACATTAATATCAATATATATTAAAATATAATACTTAAATATAGTAATTTTATTAAAATATATTTATTATATTACATCAACCCACTTCTACTTATATCATAATATTAAAATATCATTACTAATATCACATCATATTATCAATTATTTTATTTTAACATTTATTTTTATAGTTCAATCAAATCTCCCTCTTCTTTTATACTTATAATATTTTATCTCAACGTAATTCTCACCCTTCCGCTAAACGCAAACCCAGGGATGTCATTGATGTGTTACAAAAATCGGGAGACCGAACTAAAATTTGTTTAGAAAGTCCACGAGCTTACATGCAGATTACTTCAAAATAGAGGGACGATTACGTGGCGAGGGATCTATCTTGGAAAGGGCACCTTTTCTCGGCCTCTTATTTTTTTCCGTGGTTTTTGCATTTTCTCCCACCAAACCACACATCACCGCTTCCGTCATCGGGACATTACCCGCACCACGCGGTCCATACCACAGGCGCCGCCAGACCCGTGCGACCCCTCGACCGACGACGTATAAATATTCCCAACACATCCCGTACTCCACCCACAGCTTCGGCCTTCCGTCGTCAATCCTCTTACACCACCTTCTCTCTCTCTCTCTCTCTCTCTCTCTCGCTCTCCAGGAAGAAGCAACCACCAAAGTGCGGTAGATGGCATCGGAAGAAGGGACCACAGTGGCCTCCGTCAGGAAGTGGGTCGTCGACAACAAGCTCAAGACCGTCGGTAAATACATCCATCCATCCATCGCTGCATGTGCATCCGCTTTAGATTTGATGTGCAGTTTGGTGATCTGGATTCTCTTGTGTTTTGCGTGTGGGGGGTGAAGGTTCTCTGTGGCTGACGAGCATCACTGGGTCGTTCGCGTACAACTGGTCTCGCCCGGCCATGAAGACCAGCGTCAAGCTCATCCACGCCAGGTTCGCTCTCCATCCCTTTTTTTTTTTTTTCTTATTCACTCTTTTTTTTTTCCTTTTTTTTTTTTTCCCGTAAGACCCACCCGTCTTCAGGATTCGTTTAGGCCATAGGATTTTTTTTTTTTTTTTTCAGGATATTCCATATTTACGAAAAAAAAAATTTAAATTATTTACGATCTCAACTTATTTCCACCTCAACTCCAATTTATATAAACACCCTCACAAAATTATTATAATTTTCACATAAAATATCTTTTATTTACAAATTATTATCCCATAAAATAAATCAAACTAGTCTTTACTTAAGCCAAGCAAAACAAAAAAAACAATTATGTGAAAGTCCCTCGACTTATACCTAGATTTTAGTGTAGTCTCTGATCTTTGAATGACGTCAACGTTATATTTAACTTTTCTATTTGCTTCGATGCAGTTCTCCCGCTATGCAATCTAAGATAGCTATTATTTGCTAACATTTTCGACTTAAATTTCGGTTAATAATGACTAAAAAATTGTGGCACATCATTTAAACTGTCTTCAAATATTCGTAAACTATGATGTCGAAGAAACTCCACTGATACGGTTAGAAAGATCGGAGTTATAAAGTCTAGGACTACATTGAGGTATGAGCTTACACGTAAATTACTCAAAAAAAAAAATCAAATATCTTGTTGTTTAACTACTTAATGCTATATTTCGTTGATTTATAATTTGTCGTGGGAGATGGGGATTGACATCTTCCTGTGCTCTTGCTCTTGCGTAGGCTTCACGCGCAGGCTCTGACATTGGCTGCATTGGCTGGGGCAGCTGCAGTGGAGTACTATGACCGCCAGTATGGGGCACCCAAAGTGGACGAGTACGCGAACCAATTTTTGCATATGAATGCTCACAAGGAATAGAATGAAGGAGATATTCCAATTAGACATCTATAGATAAGAGGATGAAGGATAGCTTCCTTCATCGGCATACATTGTAATTTGAGAACCGTGGGTGTATGTATGGATGCATGATTCTTGGGTTCAGAGCTGACTCCATGTCCAGGTTGTTTCTTTGTTCATGTGGCATCAATTGACGGTGTTTCTTTCTGCATTTCAATTTACCCCATGCCAAATTTAACATCCTTTTCCGATCCTCCATGGCTTTCATCCCATCGGCTAATAGAAACAGAAAAAAAGACGCATGACCACTTCCGGTGGCTGGTCCTTAGGCCGTAAGAGGCGAGGCATGAGTTAAGTTGTGGATTAATGCTTGGGGAATTCGTTTCTCTTTCTTTCTTTTTTTTTTTTTGGTCTACTTGGCACATAGTATTATTGAAAGAGATGAGTAATGGTAAGGGTCATTGACCTAAAAAGATGGCCTCCAATCGACCACAATTAACAATATCAATCACGTGAGTTACCGAGTGAGTTTTCATTACTTAGTTGGATGATTTTTTGGGTGCCTAAACTTAACCTTGGTTCGCCAAATCGAGTTAGCAAGTAGACTGAAGTCTTATTTTCATTTAAGGCAGTCAAACTATCTCATCGCCCAACTCTAGTCACCATATTTAACTTTGGCGGATTAAACTTGTATAAATTGTGTCTCTTTTATTTAAATTTCAATCTCTTCTCCGTTCACCTAGACTCCTTCAAACTAGTTAACAACATAATTAGATTTAGGGAAATCTTAGGTATTGTAATAGGTATAAAATAAACTCCAAAAGTTATTCACAAAAGTAAAAAAACTACACCTACAAAGGCACCTACTACGGACAATAGGCATATGGAACCACTTACCCAAGTTGAAAGTCACACAATTTAGGAAATAATGGATGTATGAATTATCAAGTAGGCATCCAACACAAGCATTGGACATCTTAAACAACTATCATGTGAACAATGAAAATTTATGATGCAAACCTTGTACAAAATAACTATAATACATGAAAGGTGAGGCCCTTGTGAAAATGGATGTAAAATAGTACAGTTTAATGTCCAATTCAACTTGTTTGGACATCTAGACTTTAAATTGAAAGTTTGAGTAAGGTGAAAATGAAGTTCTAGGATTCTAATTGGCTAATAAGATGGGGAAAAAGGTTCCTAGGGAAATTTATGGGTGTCCAATGAACTTAAATACTTGTGTAAATACCTAGGGTAATCCTAGTTCAAATCCTATGATGGAAGTTGGAAATTGAAACACAATGATTTTGTAGACTTGCATGAATGAATCCTATCTAATTCAAGAAGGTTTTAAGTTAGGCTAAGATGACAATCTTTGCAAGCATGGAGTATTTGAATGGAATCTACACCTAGGCAATGGGTCGGATGCTCATCCACTGGACTCACCATTAGGTCAAGCTTGGTCTTAGATATTTCTAATTTGACCCAACCCATCAAATGGATTGTTTATGTGACAGGTGGATACAAGTTATGCTAAGATGACAATCTATAAAAGCATCGAGTATTTGAATGGAATCTAGACCTGGGCAATGGGTCGGATGTTCATCCACTGGGCTCACCATTGGGTCAAGTTTGGTCGTAGATATTGTCGGTGTTAAAGCATCACGATCATTTGTTTTGATGATAACAAAAAATATGTTATTTAACATTTGCACTTGGAGTTTTAGATTTAAGGTCAATTGCAAATATAGACGTGTTTAAACGGAATTCAAGCTCGCACCCAGGACAGATTGGAGGAACCTGATGGAGAACAGAGCGGATTCGCGAGGAGCGATAGATTGAAGATGGAAGGACAAAAAGAATATGATAGAATTTCATTTTATTCCTTTCATGTACTTTTGTCTTTATTTTCTTGCTCTTTACTTCCTTAGAAAATTATGTTAAAAAGCCTCAAAGTACTCTAACAGTAGTCCTAGGAACACCGACACAAACCTAGGATACTTAGGTTTTCTGTAGAGAACTTAGAAAACAAATATAGGGTTTAAACAGCATTTCCAGACGTCTAATTCCAAAATCAGACGTCTGATAAAGTGTTTTAAGACGTCTAACTGTTGATTCAAACGTCTGATAACATTTAGGCTGGACATAGTTAGTTCTGTCTGATGAAATCAGACGTCCAGACCTTAGACCAGACATCTTAGGAGACGTCTGATGCTTTGCCAAACGTCTAATTAGTGGACCATTGGCTGGATTAATAAACACTCAAGGATATGACCGTTAGAGCCTTATCAGACGTCCTTAAGCCATTCCAGACCTTTGATAATTGACCGTTTTGTCTCGACTGACCCGAAAATCTCTTCTCAGAGATTTTCTAGCCGTTGCAAATCCATTCCCACGAAAAAGTAGGTTTCCAGACGTCTAGACATAGTACCAGACGTCCTGTATGTCGTCTGATGGACTTGTGCTAGAACCTTGTTTAGATCTGATCCAAGTCAGGAAGAGACCCGCCCAAAATCAGACGTCTGACCTTGAATTAGACGTCTTAAAGTGGTCTTTCAGACATTTGATGCCAGAATTAGACGCCTGATAACCCTGTCAATGCAATGATTATTCCTGATTTTGGGTTGATTCACTTGGGCTTTGCACCCAACGGCTATAGAACATTTCCTAAGCCTTCCAAAGCCTTCCTAAGGCCTCTATAAATAGAGGGGAACCTTTGCAACACAAAACCACACCTAAGGAACATACTTTCTACCATTTTGTGTCTCTCTCGCTCTCAAAGCTCAAGTTCTACATCTTGAGAGCATCAAGCCTTCGCGCACCCGCTCTCCCGCCGTAGTTCACGAGAGCGAAGTTGCGCCGTCGCGTGGCTCACGCATCCGCGTCGCCGACGCACTCCTTTCAAAGGGGAGTTTCCTAATTCCTATAGAAGCTAGGTTTAAAATTACTTTGTTGGCTCTATAGGATTATTGTTCTTTTATCTTTGTTATTTGGTTGGGTATTCGCTTTGCGAATTCCCGTCTCCTTCGAGGGACAAAATCCTTCTCGTGAAGAGAATGGGTTGAGGAACGCTACCCTCGCACTTGTAGCGTGGTTGTATTTGAGGTTGAATCACCCTCGTTTAAAGTGATTCGTTTAGTGGATTTTGATAAACTTGGTTGATCGGAAAATCCTAACTCGAGAGGGTTAGGTGGTGGTTTTCACCCGGTTTGGGTTTCCACCTAAAAAATACTTGTGTACTCGTGTGATTGATATCTTGTGAGATTGTTTTATTTTCATTTGCGCAATTATTACGTCACCCCCTCCTGGTAGGGAAGAATCAACATTTGGTATCAGAGCAGGTTCTTGCAAGATCGGAGTAACACCCGGCAAGAAGATCATGGAGGGAAGCATAGCCGCAATCAGAATCTCCGAAGGGCAGTCCACCGTCCGACCACCCTATTTCGACGGGAGGGACTTCGGATATTGGAAGTTAAGGATGAAGACGTGACTCCAAGCCACTGAGTTCGAGATATGGGGATGTTGCGAAACCCCATACGAGATCCCGAAGCGACCCCAAGGAGGCTACTCGCAACTGCAGATTCGAGAGCTTTCACTCAACGCAAAGGCAATGAATGCCTTGTATTGCGCGTTGAGTCCGAAGGAATTCGAACAAATCCAAGAGTGCACCACCGCCCACGAGATATGGAGGAGGTTGGAAGGCACTCATGAGGAGACGAGCTCGGAAGAAGATCTCGGGGAGAAGGAAACCGCGTGCCTTGGTTTCATGGCAATCGGAGAAACTGACAATGACAGCGACGACTCCGACAACGAGGTAAATCTCGATTTACAAGAAACTTTTAATGAACTATTTGATGTTAGTAAAGCACTTAAGATAGAAAATAAAAGCATTAAAAAGAATCTTAGTTTTCTTAGAAGTGAAAATGAAAGATTAGAAAATAAACTTAAGGATCTAGAAGCTAGTCCTAAAAATAATAGCCTATTATTAGAAAATCAAAACCTCATCAATGAAAATAATAAATTGATTGAGGAAAATGTTAGTCTAAAGATAGAAATTTCTGATTTAAAGATTAAGATGGATATTATAGAAAAAGAAATCGCATGTCTTAGGGAAAACTCTAACAAATTAATCAACAAAGTAGATGATTTATATAGCCCTAAGATTGAGAAAGGATCTTCATCAAGGAGACCCGTTAACAGATCCGGATCCAAGCCCACTTGGATACCGAAAAAAGAATTAGAATCCTATTTTGTAGGTTTCAGGGATAACTACAACACGAAGGACTGAACCTACAAGCTCAAGGCTGGTCAACTCGAGTTGGGAGAACCAAGGAGTAGACCAAGGAGGAGAACAAGAAGACTGACGAGACAGCGAACAAACGATGGACCCGCCGCACGTCGACCACTAGATTGGAGACCGGCGCCAATGCCCGGGCCTCCAAGCTACGGATGGGAGCCCCATCCGATGTAGCATCCACCACCACCATTTGGCCCATTTTATTGGCCATGGTAGGTCAGGTAAAAACCATTTACCCTATCTTTTAATCATTAGCATTTAGATAGGGGGAGCAAAAAAATTACAAGCTAATTGTCAATTTTTAAGGGGAAGATATAAGGTAGCTAAATTTCCTTTAGAAAGGGGGAGAAAAATAATAGCCATCTTGTTGTTATGAAAAAAAGGGGGAGGACATTACCTTTGTTAAAAGAAATTTATAGAAGAGCATGTTTTAAGGGGGAGTTATAGGAAATCAATTAAACCATTTTGATAATGTCAAAAAGGGGGAGGATTTTTTGCATTTTTATTTGTGGTTTTGTCATCATCAAAAAGGGGGAGATTGTTGGTGCTAGAGCACCACGATCATTTGTTTTGATGATAACAAAACATATGTTATTTAACATTTGCACTTGGAGTCTTAGATTTCAGGTCAATTGCAAATGTAGACGTGTTTAGACGGAATTCGAGTTCGCATCTAGGACGGATTGGAGGAGCTTGATGGAGAACAGAGGGGATTTGCGAGGAGCGATAGATTGAAGATGGAAGGACAAAAAGAATATGATAGAATTCCATTTTATTCCTTTCATGTACTTTTGTCTTTATTTTCTTGCTTTTTATTTTCTTAGAAAATTATGTTAAAGAGCCTCAAAGTACCCTAACAGTAGTCTTAGGAACACCAGCACAAACCTAGGATACTTAGGTTTTCTGTAGAGAACTTAGAAAACCAATATAGGGTTTAAACAGCATTTCCAGACGTCTAATTCCGAAATCAGACGTCTGATAAAGTGTTTTAAGGCGTCTGACTATTGATTCAGACGTCTGATAACATTTAGGCTGGACATAGTTAGTTCTGTCTGATGAAATCAGACGTCTTAGGAGACGTCTGATGACTTTGCTAGACGTCCAATTAGTGGACCGTTGGCTGGCTTAATAAACACTCAAGGATATGACCGTTAAAGCCTTATTAGACGTCCTTAAGCCATTCCAGACGTTTGATAATTGATCGTTTTGTCTCGACTGACCCGAAAATCTCTTCTCAGAGATTTTCTAGCCGTTGCAAATCCATTCCCACGAAAAAGTAGGTTTCCAGACGTCCAGACATTGTACCAGACGTCCTGTATGTCGTCTGATGGACTTACGCTAAAACCCTGTTTAGATCTGATCCAAGTCAGGAAGAGACCTGCCCAAACTCAGACGTCTGACCTTGAAATCAAACGTCTTAAAGTGGTCTTCCAGACGTCTGATGCCAGAATTAGACGTCTGATAACCCTGTCAGTGCAATGATTGTTCCTGATTTTCGGTTGATTCACTTGGGCTTTGCACCCAACGGCTATGGAACCTTTCCTAAGCCTTCCAAAGCCTTCCTAAGGCCTCTATAAATAGAGGGGAACCTTTGCAACACAAAAACACACCTAAGGAACATACTTTCTACCATTTTGTGTCTCTCTTGCTCTCAAAGCTCAAGTTCTACATCTTGAGAGCATCAAGCCTTCGCGCACCCGCTCTCCCGCCGTAGTTCACGAGAGCGAAGTTGCGCTGTCGCGTGGCTCACGCATCCGCGTCGCCGACGCACTCCTTTCAAAGGGGAGTTTCCTAATTCCTATAGAAGCTAGGTTTAAAATTACTTTGTTGGCTCTATATGATTATTGTTCTTTTATCTTTGTTATTTGGTTGGGTATTCGCTTTGCGAATTCCCGTCTCCTTCGAGGGACAAAATCCTTCTCGTGAAGAGAAGGGGTTGAGGAACGCTACCCTCGCACTTGTAGCGTGGTTGTATTTGAAGTTGAATCACCCTTGTTTAAAGTGATTCGTTTAGTGGATTTTGATAAACTTGGTTGATCGGAAAATCCTAACTCGAGAGGGTTAGGTGGTGGTTTTCACCCGATTTGGGTTTCCACCTAAAAAATACTTGTGTACTCGTGTGATTGATATCTTGTGAGATTGTTTTATTTTCATTTGCGCAATTATTACGTCACCCCCTCCTGGTAGGGAAGAATCTACAGATATTTCTAATTTGATGCAACCCATCAAATGGATCGTTTCTGTGACGGGTGGATACAAGTTTTCAATAAGGGTGTACACGGGTCAGGTTATGACTTAAACCTAAATCCAATCTATAATTTTCGGGTTGGGATTTTTCTAACTCAACTCAACCCGTTACACTACCGAACCCAACTCAACCCAACCCATAAAAATTAGGTTAAGCAAGTTATTGACTAGTCAAATGACTCAAAACTTATGTTTATCTCCTGCTTATTTTTTATGTCATTCATACTTAATAATAAAATATTTTAAACTTATAAATATTTCTATCTTCTAAAAAAAGAGAATAAAATACGTTAAAACAAAAAAAAAACTTGATAGTTATATAATGGTAATTACCTCTTTCTTGTAAAAAAAATAAACACATATTATAATACGATTATTTTATCCATGTAATTTTTTTTATAGATATAGTTATTCAAAATAAAGAATTAAACGAGAATCAAAATAATTTGTTACTAGTAAGGAAAAAATTAAAGATGTACGTATGGATGTCTTTTAATTTTATCTAAACAAAGAATTAGACGATAACCTAAATAATAATGTTTAATTCAAGCGTTAAAGTTTGAATGTCTACATCAAAGTCTCAAATATTTTAGGTTAAATTAAGAGAAGACATAGGGGGAGGAGGATGGTAGATAAAGAGGGTGGTGGCTATTAGCTATAGTAAAGGAGGATGGTTGGTGAGAGGGTGGCAGGGTGTGTGGTGGTAATGATAGCGGCTCTGGTGATAAGTTGGGTAGAGGAGAAGATAGAGAGGATGGTGGATGGCTGGTGGGGGGTGGTGGGTCCTATGGTGGTGGACCGGTGGTAGCAAGCCAGCTGCTCTAGTGGTTAGTTCAGATTGGGCAGAGGGGAAGATAGTAATGACGATGGATGACCAGTGAGGGGGGTGGTGAGTTGTGTGGTGATAGTGGTGGTGGTGGCGGTGGGCTCTGGTAAATGAAGGCAGTGGCTGTCACTAATGTAGAGGAGAAAGAGAGGAGGGAGGAAGATGCTAACCTCGAGTGACAGCGACGAAAACAACCGCAATGACGAGAAAGGTGCTACGAGAGAGGAAGCTCGATTTAGGGCTTATGAGTAGGAGGGAAACTGAAAAGAAATACACGATGGAGAGAATACAGGGAGAGAGAAAAGTAAAATTGAGGGAGTGACGTGCATTATTACGTGCATTTTTTTTTCTCCTTTCAAGCTTAAAATTTGAATGGATACTCTTGTGCATATATATACATATATATTAGGTTGGATTAGGTTTATTATACCTCAAATCCAATTCAACTCATTTTTTTTCAGGTTGTGAAAATCTCAACATAATCCAACCCAATCTAAAGTACAACTCAACCCAATCGAGTGAGTTCATATTGAATTCAACCCGTATACACCTTTATTTTTAAAATAAAGCCTACCTAACTTTGCGAGCAAATTTTGGTATAAAATTCTCTTAGGAATGTAAATGGTATTTTTTTACGTACAAGGACAACAAAAATACAACTAAAATAAAATGACATTGGAATTCTTTTCTTTACCTTTCAAGTCGCAATCTCTGATTTGGAAGGAGAAGGACAAGCGTTAAGGTTATAGCTAATTTTGTTGGATTTGATTGCGACAGAATAGGTTGGTCTTTTGGGGGTGAAAGGCCATGTATAAAGGAGGTGGTATATTCCACTACTTCTCTTCCTTTTTTTCCTCGATCAATAAATATCTCAATATTTACCTCTTGTCAAAATGCAAAGAAAAAGAAGAAATTAATGTAAAATGCAATGTAAGAATGTGTGAACGTAATTTTCACTTGATAATTGATATTTAATATAAAGAAAGAGAATGTAATTTTTTTTACGTGGTAGGTTTTTCCTCACTTAAAAAAATCACCACTACTTTAAGTCAAAATGTATAAGTGTAAAATGATTTGTACATGTACAATCTTATTTTGTAATAGTGTAAAATAGTTCTAAGGTAATTTTTGTTAAGCTCCGCGTTATTAAGCTTTTTAAGATGTCCGTACTTTAGGTCAGACATCTTGTAAGACGTCTGGACTCCTTTCCAGACGTCTGAAAATTGAAAATTTCGTGTATGAGCTCGTGCCTGCGCGCAGACAGTACACGTCCCTCATTTTCTTCTCCTTCTCTCTCCTCTTGCCTGACGAAAATCCTAACCCCACACCTTATATAAGGCCCCCTCTCCCTCGTTTCACCCACTTCCCAGCTACCTTCCTCTACTCTCCAGCGAGAGCAGCCGAGTGACGAACGGCAGAGAGGAGCGCCGTGAGAGGAGAGGAGCAGTGTGAGAAGGAGAGGAGAGAAGGCTTGCGAGCTCGCGTGGGAACTCGCCGGTGAGCTCACGGCTGGTTGGCGCGTGCGTAAGGCGGAGGAGTGCGTCGGGGAGATCCTCCCTGATAGTGCTGTAGCCGGAGCTGTAGGCGAGCGGGCGCAGTGCGGCCACGCGCGGCGCAAGGTGGAAACATGTTCTGGTTCTGGGATTTTCCCAGAATCAGAAGTCTGGAGTGACCGTCAGACGATGGTGCAGACGTTTGGAGGTGGTGCCAAACGTTTGAGGAGGAGGCTTCGTGAAGGTACGTCTCTTTTGCACATATGACCATGCAGGCTGCTTCGCCGAGACACTGTTCCTTGCCTTTTTGAGAAGATTTCGGTTGATTCGCGCAGGTGTTGCTTCGGGAAGGCGCGGGACACGCCCTCCCACGCACTTCAGACGTCTGGGCGAGGCACCAGATGACGGGAAGCGTTTCCAGACGTCCGGAGAGGTGGTTGGACATCTGAAACTAGGTCTAGACGGTCCAGCGGAGTTCCTGGACATCTGAGGAGTAGCGTAGGACTTGAGGTATGGCTCTGGACTCTTTCAAGACGTCTGGAAGGTGTTCCAGACGTTTGATTTGAGTCAGAATCACTGTTTTTGACCCGTTTAGGGTTCGTTTGAGGCCCGATTTCCGCAATTAAGATACCGATGTTTCCCGTATAATTTCCTCTACTTATTGGAATACTTCTATACTGTTTTGAGTATTCTTTTGTGATTGATCCTTGTGATAGGACTTGTTTCCGTTGCGGGTTCAGAGCTTGCTGAGGCACGCGAGCCTGCCGTTTAAGCTCCCATTACTCCTGGGTTTACTGGTAGAGTGGCTTCCCGTTAATTTAATTACAACCTAATTGCATGTGTGGAATGAATGATTAGAACCTAGGATATGGCATGAATCCTAGGACTAGAAATACTAGATTATTTATATTGAATGAATGAATTGCAGTATTGAACGAGTAGATAGAATGATAACAATTGCCTGTAAATGAATAACAGTTGCCTGCGAAATATATAGTATTTGTGTTAGTTAACTGTTGAATGTAACCTTTCTATCATACCCACGAAATAACGTAATATGAGCTGCATGTATATAATTTGGAAATGGAAAGGTGAATATTGGAAACACGAGCTATCTGTGAATAAACTGAATATGAAATAGAGTACAAATTGCATGTGTGTAACCTGAGAATGGAAATAGAAATGATGAAACCTGGTATGGCTTGGCATGAGATATATGAGCATGAACCCTACGGGGAAGCAGTAGAGCTCCTGGAAATAAATGGAACGAAACTGGGAATGTGAGTAGGGAAGTGAGCTGGCCCTTGAGTACGGAGTACCAAGAAGAGCAACTGTCCCTCTGTTTAGTGCAGAGCGGAGCTAACCGCTCTTGGGTTGGGACCCGGGGTTAGAATTGGTCACTTTGTATCCACTTCTTGACCCTCGCGTACACAGTACCGGGGAGAACTACTAGTGTAAGGAGAGAGCTAGCCACCCCATGGGGCTCGGGGTTCAGTTAGCCGCCTTACACCGACTTGTTAGGCCCACTCGGCAAATTAGGGTAGTCAGGCGAGGGTGTGCGGACTGTGGAGGGGCGAGACCCCTGTTTAGTTCTTAGGGTCTAGACCCCTATTACTGAGAGGGCTATGCCCTATACTTGTTCCGTGCTGTGCTTTAGGCGCACCCACTAACGGAAACGGCTAACCATGTGCCAATGCGGGGTAGCTAACCATGCGTTTATCGCGCGTGCCATAATCATCCTTACGTCTGTCCGTGACCTTGGGGTGGTTGATTGGGGGTAGGACTACCACGAGGGACTCTCTAGGCCAGGAGAGCACCATGTACTACTTTTACTCTTCGGAAAAGACTGCAATCAAGATCGTTCCCACGAGGAACATTCGAGATCAAGAAAGAGACCTGATAATTAAATCAAGTGGTGAAAGAAAGAATAATTAGTTAAAGAAAGAAAGAAATTGAAAAACAACAGTTACCTATCCACCTTTAGTGCTTTAGTAGTTAATTGCCACTCTACTCAGCGTTTGCTGACGTTTTGTACTCATAACCTTTTTCAGGTCCAGGTGTTGAGCAGCCAGAGCATACGCCTGCAGGGGGTGCTGGGCCCAGTAGAGCCCAATAGTTGTAGTTCTTTTGTATTCGTTTGTAGTAGTGAGTAACTTCTTGTACTTTTATATTCTGTACTCTTTCGTTCTGCACATTATATTCCCTACCCGTTTACTTTCCTACTGTTGTGGTGGTGTGTATTGTAGTAGTTTACTTCTTTACTGCTGTACTTTTGTTACTATTAGTTGCTAGCATGGTGAATGTGGTTTATTTTATTGCCTTTTGGTTGCTTTCTCGTTGGATGAATGGGTCTTGGGATCAGTCGAGTCGGTCCGGTCTCGTGTCCTGTAGGGATTCGGGAATTGGGTCGTAACAATTTTACACCAGCACAATCTGATTATGTACCCATGTAAAGTAGTTATAAAGGTGATCTAATGATTTTACATCGATGCAATGCATCAGTGCAGAATGATTCTAAAAGTGATTTTATAATTTGCATGGGTACAAAATAGTATTGTTGCTGATTTGAACCGTGGTAAACCAAATCACATGTTAGTACTTCTTTACCTAAAGGGAAGATAAGTCAAGTAAAGATCATATTCACATCTTTTTACATTGCATTTTATGTCATCTTATATATTTTTGTACCTACATCCATTTTTGTACCTACATCCTTACCTTATTATTTCCTTTCATCCCCCAAATTTCTTCTCCTTCTTAGAAGAAATGCACAAGAAAAATATTTCGTGTACATCAAAATATACCCACATAACTCCCCCTTGCTAAAAAATAAAGTCATATATCTAAAATGAATCATATATGTCCTGATGATATCAAATAACCTGTAAATGAATATCAAAAATCGATACATGTTTATCATTACCCAATTGCAACAACGCAACCCTCTTCCTTTCCATCCCTTCGGCCCCCCTCATGATCCAATCAATTGCAGGTAAGTCCAAAACACTGAGACCTGCCACCAATGGGGGCACCAGACATATTTATCCTCTAACAGAGAGAAAGAAAAGAACAGGAGGACCGAGATTCCCACCCCCCGGGGCCCCCCACGCCCTCCTGCAAAACCCCCAACACTCCCACTTCCACCGCCGTCGGTCGACCTCTCCACTCCCCTACCGCCGCGGACTCGTCGCCACTCCCTCCCTCCGACTCGCTGCCGACAACAATCAGGTCACTTCCCTCCCATCGCCTCCTCCCTCCCCTCTCCCCCTCCACGACCATCACCACCACCACCAACGGCGCTTCACCACCGCAACCAACAACCCTTTCTCCTCCAATCTCACCCTCCCTTCTTCGGCTCACCACCAGTGGCAATCGTGGCTTTGGAATGACCTAAATCCATGCTGCACCGTAACAACTTTCTCATCATCTAATCATAAATTGGGTAATTTGCTTTTTTTTTTTTTTCATTTTCTGATATGTCGAATTGGTACTAGAGTCCAGTGCTTGTCATTGTTTCCTCTAAATCCAACCTTGTTTTTGTATTGGAGTTGAAATTTTGTTATTTCTAAAGTGATAACGACAGAAGCGCGTACATGCCGAAAAGGGGCATAACATACGGTGTTGTAAACCGTTATATTTGTCGACGTGCCAATTTGATTTAACAAGGATACTCATGTAAGATCATTCTTGTGGTGTTTTGGTAACCCGTAAATACTGTACTACATCCAGCTTTGTGAACTAATTCCTATTGTAAAATGTATACGATGCCTTCATCCATGAATATTTTTTTCCCTTTATCTATTGACAGACTACTTTGATATCACTATTGGTCTGCATCAAGGTTCGACTTTAAACCCTTATCTTTTTGCCTTGGTTATGGATCCAAGTTGAGGTACTTTGGTGTATGCTTTTTGCTGATGACATTGTGTTGGTTGATGAGACAAGAGATGGAGTGAACAAAAAACTTGAGCTTTGGAGAGAAGCTCTGGAAGATAAAGGATTACGCATAAGTAGGACGAAGACTGAGTATATGGAATGTAAGTTTAGTAGCAGAGGGAATAACGAAGGGATTGATGTAAAAATTGGAGAAGAGTACATTCCAATGAAAGATATTTTTAAGTACTTGGGATCCATTTTCCAACATGATGGTGGAATTGATGGAGATGTTATACATAGAATTAATGCAGAGTGGTTGAAATGGAAGGGTGCTTCTAGTGTTCTCTGTGATAAGAGGGTTCCTTTAAAAGTCAAAGGAAAATACTATTGAGCTGTGGTAAGACCAGCCATGTTGTACAGTTCTGAATGCTGGGCTATAAACTATAGGCATGTACAGAAGATGTCTGTGACAGAAATGAAGATGTTAAGATGGATGTGTGGTCATACAAGAAAGGATTGTATTTCTAATGAATTTATTAGAAACAGGGTTAGGGTGGCACCGATAGAGGATAAAATGAGAGAGGCCCGTCTAAGATGGTTTGGACATTTACAAAGAAGGTCACTAGATGCTCTAATTAGGAGATGTGAGAAGTTGGAGGCTGAACCTGTTAAGAGTGGGCGAGGAAGATCAAACAAGTGTTGGAAAGAAACTATTAAGTATGACCTCAATTACTTTAATTTAAGTTCTAAAATGGCTGAAAATTGATCTGTGCGGAGGTAAAGAATCCATATAGCCGACCCCACTTAATGTGGGAAAATATTTGGTTGTTGTATCCATGCATAGCATCAATGGGGATTGATGATTGTCTATCTGAGAAATATCCCGAAACAGAGGTCATCTTGATAGGCCAAGTTATAGGAAAATATTGTAGTTAACTGTCGTTAAGATTGGATAGAAGAGAAAACTACGAAGCTTTACTGTCAACAAAATTTCGATTCTGCGGATAGGGAAATATCATCCCTTGCAGTACATTTCGATATTGTATATTATCGGATGCACATGGAAACTCATTTGAAGCATGAATAATATGTTTAGATGTATTTCATACCCATACTGACATTATTTCGATCTAATTTTTCTTTGCCAATTAGTACCCATGGGCCTGAGCCATTTGAATCATGGTCAAGAGTTTTCTGCATCAACCCAAGAGGGTATAGCACAGCCATATAAAAATGGATTGCATAAGCAACGAGTATCTACAGAGAGCTGATCTGAGCTCTGCTTGAGTCAGGGATAGTGTGAGGTACGCTGGATAATTGATCACTAGAATCCTCTCCTCATTGCCCACAATCGTGTGTGTGGAGAATGAGGTGATGCAGCAGGTTTTGTTCACCCTAATTGTTGCCGGCCCTAAGGGGTTGAGTAGGTTTGCTTGAAGTCCACGTTTTGGTGTTTTTCGTATGATATTTTGTCTTTTTGGCAAGTAGTTAAGAGGATTTGGTGTTTTCTAATTTTAGAAGATATGATTAAGTTTGTTTCCTGTTTTAGATGTTGGGTTTAGTTCTCTTTATAAAAGAGAACCTATGTAATTGATTGGAGTTGAGCTTATGCAATATTTCTTCCCAACATAACAATGCCCTTTCTTCTCTACTGCCGACGGCCATCTCTCTCTCTCTCTCTCTCTCTCTCTCTCTCTCTCTCTCCTATTGAGCATGTGCAACCTTCATTGGCAGCAGCTGCTGCCATCTCTTCTCACGTGGAAGAACCTCCATGCTCTATAGCGCCCAAATCTTCACAGTGTGCACATGTATGTTTGGGGATACCTCCCTTTTTGTTTTGATCCTCCAAGTGATGGTGGGTATTAGATGAGTGTGATGTGATGGAGGGTGAGGAAGAGAGTGGGACAACTCTTGACCGTTTTTTTTTTTGGGAAAACTTTTTGTGAAGTGTATACAGGGCTCTACCCCCTTGATGGGGGGGGGGGGGGGGGGGGGGGGTGGAGTCTTGCGTACACAGTGGTGTCCCTGCAGCACTATCCTTTTTCTTGCATAATTATTGGTACAAGTGTTTTTCATTGTTTCCTACTTAGACTTTCCGTTTTTACCCCTTAGATACCCTCTAATTCCTCCCATTGAAACCCACTCCTCTTTGTATTCCCTCACCGCCAACCCTTTACAAACTTCCTTAGGAACCACCATGGCCTTCCATTTCAACCTGCCGCCTCTATGCCTTGCCCACATTGACAACCACTGCCCAATCACCCCTTTTGATAGCCCTTGCCAGTCCACCGAGTTGTTGCCATCACCATTTCCTGCCACCCTACTTGCTGCATACCTGTTAGAATCGCTCAAGACTTTGGTCTAAGGACTATTGTGCTAGTTTGACCAGTTGGGTTTTTTTCCTCCTCTTTTTTGTGTTCTAAGAATTACCCATCCATGTCCATCCCATTATTGTTTTCTGTTACTATTTAGTGAGAATCTCTTGAAGAAATTGAATTAAATCTGGTTGTGTATCTTGTGTGATGGTGCAATAATCCTTTGATTTATTTCGGCATTGAGGGTACTACATCATTGTGGGGTTGATTTACCACTTTTTGGTCCCAATACAAGGCTGCTTGTCAACTTTTGTATTTTCATTGCTGATTTTTATTATTCTTGTCTAGTAGTAATTAGGTTGTATCACCAAGACATTGCATTATGAACAACTGGCTCATTCTTAAATAGGCATGCGATCAGAAATCACATTTTCTTCACACAAGTTATTGCAAGGAGTAGGAATGTCTATCAAGCCCAATGAATCAAGCCTAGCTTTATTTGGTCTTGACTTGAGCTCAATAGGATTTGATAGGTTCAACTTGGGCTAGACTTGTTTGGGCTCGAGTCCACTATTAAGTCCAATGTACTTTGAATTTCTAGGACTAATGCCTAGACTTGTTGAACAAAGTACACTTGATAAGTAAAGCATGATTGATGGTGTTGGTAGAGTGATATGGTCGCAATATGGTCACACGAGGGCAATTGAGGGCTTTGCCAGTAGTATGAATGGAAGGTCAAGCTTCATGGCAGCATGATCAAGCTAGGATGGTGACATGATTGAGAGTTTCTAACGTTGGAAGCGGTGGTCCACTGGGATGATAAGGAGTGGGTTAGGATGGTAGTGGGAGTGATTTGGTGACAGGGTTTTTGGGAAATTATAAATATATCTAGCATTGCAACTTTGTTCGGTGTATATGACTATTTTTAAAATATATCTATACATCTTATCCCTCTTCAAAAAATTCTATACATCTAATCGAGCCTTGCTTGGCTCAAGCTCGTATATCAAGCTTGGATTTTTTTTTAGGATTGGCTCATTAGCTTATAGAGTTGAGCTTACGAGACCTTATTGATATAGCTTAATATAGAGTTACAAATAGTTCGAATCCATATTTACAATTTTTTATTTCTTTAATTATTAAATTATATTTTGTAATTTTTTTCAACCAAGGGATATGTTGGTTTGTCAATGGATCCAAGGGATGCATTACTTAGTTTGTAACCGTTATAAAAAGGGTAGCGGTTGTTGGGGTTTTTAAGTGGCCTAGATCCCTGGTGGGCAATTGAGGGGATTGGCGTGCTTTCAACACCACCTCTAAGATAAGATAGGATTTGAACTTGTGTATCCACCATTGTAGTTAATGTTGACACCAATTGAGTAAACTCAAGAGGATCGGTTGTTGGGTTTTGAAGAAGGGAAGCAAGTATGAATGGCTTTGGATTTCTCTCCCTTGGAAGTTGATATCATTTCCTCTCACTTTCGTCTTGATTTTCCCTCCCTCTTTCCTCTCACCCCTTTCACCCCATCGGTGACTCTTGCCTCTCTCCTGTCATCCCCATAACTTCTCGTTTATCACCCCTTCAGCTTCCCTTCTCCAGTCACCTCATCCCCTCCCATTGGAACCCAACATAGCCACCACCACTTGACCGCACCTTCGCTACTCAGCATTGCTACACCTTTAACCTCATCACCTCCATTAGTGCTTCCTTGCCACAATGTTGGACTTCGCTATCTCCTCCGCCTCTCGTCCAACAGCCGACTTGACCACTTGCTTGGGTCACTCGCCTTCGCGGAGCTAGAACTCTATTCCACTCTTGGCATGACTATTCACCTTCTCTGCAGGGCAATTTAATTAAAAGCAGTAATAATTAAATTGTGTTTCCCCATTTGTTTACCTGCCGATACTTAGCTAGAAATTCCTTTTCACAACCAATTTGCATCACTTATCGAACCGATTCCAAGTCGAGCCTACCAACCTTTAGCTTCTTTGACAACCCTAGTAGGGCACAATCATGGAAGATATATTTCATGTTAGGCCTCCCTTAATGGGGGTTTTCTTTCACATTTCTTGAATCTTGCTACTTCACCATGGCCATTGCCTAGGAATGTTTAGTCACCTTGTTGCAATAAAGGACCTTTTATCTTATTTTCTAATTCCATGGGATTCCACATGCCCCACTCGTAAGTTGTCCCTTGCGACATGGTTACGATAGTGGTAGTAGATGGCGCAAAAGAGTTCTTGTAGTGGCCAAGGGTCATTCTCTAAAAAGTGTGGTTGACATGGTTTTACGACTTCAACTTTTGCTTGATAATTGGGTGCTAGCACAATCTCATCCTCTCACTACTAATTGGAACATGTTAGTAGCAGCTTGTTGGGATTCTCTGGTAGGTGGTAATAGTGGTGCTTGGACACCAACATTCTTTGCCAATTTATCGGAACAATGTACAAAGGACTTCATCAAGTTGTAGGAGAATCTACTGGTGCATGGTGTTGAGGATAGATGGGGGTTGGAGAAAGGGGTGAGAAAGGTGAAGCATACATACAACTTGCTCTTGGAGGTTCCTGTCAATTTAGATGAGTCATTGGCTTGTGACATTCGGATTTTTTGGCAAACTAGGATGTTTGTTTAAGTTAAGATATTTCCTTGATTCCTTGGAAGATGAAGACTAATGACCATTGACTAAGCAATGCCACCAGAGAATATTCCACACAGAAGATACGTCAGGTGTATTCTGCGATGAAGGTTTGGAAGATAGTGGGCATTCATTCTTTGCTTGCCCTTTTGTGAAAGCCATTTAGGAAAAGATGAAGTTGGAATGGGTGGATTCTATCTCAGAACCAACCTTTTGGATGTCGATTGCTGCAGGAAGAACCCTAAGCCCAAGATGTTTCAAGAGTAGTGTTGAGCAGGAAAACCTTTTGTTGTTTTTTGGGGCTTTGACTTCAGAGAAATGGTGTGATTTTTGATGGAGAGTGCTTTTATGTCGAAGTCGTGGTGTATGACATTACTATGCTATGAAGGTCGTGGAGTACCATTTTGTAATAGTTAAAAGTTGTAAACAATGCGGAAGCAATAATATCAAAGCATATAAACAATCACAAAACACTTGGGTTTACGTGGAAACCCTACTCACGAGTAGCAGAGAGAAAACCACGGGAGAAGCGCCCTATGGGCGTGATCTTTGTATTTCTTCTCAAAGTAAAATGGGAGTACACGTCTATTTATAGTCCATCACACACACACACAAGGTGCACACTTTCCAATGTGGCACTAAATAACCACATAATACTTTCAACACTCCCCTTCAAGTTGGAGCATGGAATGCTCAGGTTGTAACACAAAGAAATCCACTCTACACAAGCGGGAACATAGGCTGGAGCTGCTGAAGGAATTGTGGTTGTCTCTGAAGATCTGGTGCTGATGGCTCCCCGTTTAGTATCCCTGAAAAATGATCTTCCTCTGAAGACTTCGAAGGTGGATCTCCCTCTCTGGAGTCTACGAAACTGGATCTCTAACATAGAAACCTGAAATGAGTCATTCCTCTGAGGATCTCGAAACTCTGGACCCTAGAGTTGGGTTTCTCATGTGGAGTCCATGAACAAAAGGGACTCCCAAGCGGGGGTGACTACAACAAGCTCCCACACTCCCTCTTTCTCCCATACTCGTATGGGAGAAAAAATAATAATGACGAGAAGAAAGTAAAACATTAAAAACTGGAGAAGACTTCTCCACATCTTCTCTCAAACATGAATTTCATTTTTTTTTAATCATTTAAAAAAAATTTAAATTAATTTTTTCTCTCTTTTTTTTCTTCTCTGTTTTTTTTTCATGTCATCACTTTTTTTTTATTCTCTCTCTTTTTTTAATCTTTTAAACTCCCTCCCCTTATAACTCGAGAGAACCCAACCAACTTCCTCGGCTCTCTCTCTCTCTCCCTCTCCGTAGGGTTCGGAAGAACCCAACAACTCAGTCGCCCTTACTACGTCTGGCACGTCGCCGCACGATCTTCTCTTGCAAATCGTTCGTCAGATCGGTAGGCGTTGCAGCTGCTGGGGCCTCATGCAGTGGCTACTTGGGTCCCTCATTGGTCGGCGACACGTCCAAAGGCGATGAAGAGCCGCAACCTGCCAAGATGGGTCAACCTCGATGCGCAGCAGCGGGTGGTAGAGCAGGTGCACTGTGGTCTCATCGTACACGTCTGCTGCCGGAGTGCTGTCAATGGAGACGTCCACCACCGCCTTCCTTTGGTCTCCGAAAACTCACAAATAAAAGAGAAGATTGTATGTGTCGTTCCTAGTGCCACCCATGTCGTGGGAGATCACCTCAGCCTCCTCGATGTTGGTGATGGTGGGGCTGTCAACCCTAGGGGTACAAGCATGCGGCTGCCATAGCACATGTTGTCGGAGGCGCCTTAACCGATGCGGTGGTTGCTGCCTTCAGGGACAAGGGGCATGCGGGAGACAGTATAGGGGGCTCTATCTATGTAGTCCGGGCGGATTGGAGCCTTGAAGATGTTCGAGAGGGCCACCGACAAGTGGGATCTATCGATTGGATCGCCTTCTAGGGTCTGCACGATCACAGATGGGTGAACGGTTGCGACGGAGGCCATTCTTACTTGCTTCTTGATTCTCCTTGCTGTCAGGCCTCCATGAGTCGCCTTCGGATCAAGAGATTGGATCTCCAAAAATAATGATAAACATGATATCCTTAAAAACAAAAAATGATAACCCAAGAATAAATATGTTATGATACCAAGTTAAAAGTTTTAAACAATGAGGAAGTAATAATATCAAAGCATATAAACAATTACAAAACACTTGGATTTATGTGGAAACCCCACCCACAAGGAGCGGGGAGAAAACCACGGGAGAAGTGCCCTATGGGCGTGATTTCTTTGTATTTCTTCTCAAAGTAAAATTGGAGGAGTACATGCTTATTTATAGGCCATCACACACACACAAGGTGCATATTTTCCAATGTGACACTAAATAACTACATAATACTTTCAACAGTAATGGGAGAAAGGTTATTTACTAAAAAAAAATTCAATTGTTGCTGGCAAAGAGTTGCCATCCTTTTTCCTTTTCCAGAAAAAAAAGAAAGTATGTATGAATAATAGGAGCACTTCAAGTAATATGGGGTCTCGTTCAGGGAAGCGCTCTTCAATTATTTGATGCTTCTAGATAGCATCTTTTTGTTTAAACTAATGCCTTTTGTCAACTTAATATGACGACCTTTGAGGATTCACACTAGGGTAACTTATTTTTTCTTGTATGCAATCACCGGATCCTAGGATGCATTACTCAATGAAGATCGACAATCCACCCAATTCATCAGATCCCTCTCCATTCTTGGTTGTCCATCGCCCTTGGTCTGAGAGGGCCATTTAGGCCTAATAACCAATATGATTCATTGGTCCAAAACCTAATTGAAAAGATTGTGCAAGATTAGGTATGTTTCAACATGACAAAGAAAGATATGCAACACACTTAGGTCATGGTAACCAAATTGATCTAAAAGGTGTGGGGGCAATTTCTTTCTTGGGTTTGTTCAAAAGAATATTTTTGCTAAAGAAGAGGAATGAAGCAAGAAAATCTATTGATCTAACCCCAACCAAGATGATCGACTACATGTTATATTACTAAAGGTGAAATCCTCTAGCTAGACATTGGATTAGTATAAAGTGGAAAAAACACAAGGTCAATGGTAATTCAAAGCTCTAATTGATCCTTGATTTGTGAAGGAAAATTCTCTAGAGCTTAAAATCTGTACTCTTCAACTGCATTGCCCATAATTTGGACCCCTCACTCCCCTAGTATTCATCATCTTAACCTTAATCTATTAGATTGTCAATACCACCTTTGCCTTGTCAAGGCAGGCATCAATAACATCCCCGCTCAACTCTCTTACCACCCCTCTCCCATCCTCCAGAGTAGTAGAATTTCACCATTTTTCATGCCATCTGCACTCTTTGCTCGTCATTTGGTGCAGAAACATACTCGATATTAAGTGCACATTTACTTATTGACATTTTGAGACTGCAAATGTGTAGTTGAAGAGATTGAATTGGAAAAATTGGATTTATTGTCGCACGCAGAGCACAATGTTGCAAATCTTGCATAACTAATAATACACAAAGAAAAATACCCATAATGTTACATTCAATCCATGATTACTCGGATCATAATTAAATAATGATTTATATGTGTTGGAGATATTTTAGGATTAGTTAAATTAAGTAAAAGTTGGTTTGATTTATCTTTTTATATTTCGTAAGGATTTGATTTGATTGTGATTTAATTTGTTATAAAATTTTCCCAAGTAGAATTAGGATTAAGATTTTCTTATAATCCCATCTCTATATATAAAGAGGGGTTAGTCTTCTCTCATTTCAATTTAATAAAATCTAATATGAAAACTTTCTCAAAAAAAAAAATCTAATTCCAAAAACTCGCTCATAGTATTAGAGTGTGTCTTGCTAATGCCCTTGTTTTGATATAACAAAATTATGTTTTTATTGAGGACTAACCATTATAGGTTAAATCAAGTTATGATATGTCCTCATCAAGTGAATTCAAATGCTTCATGTGATATCAATTGCTGAAGAAGACTTAAAGACTGTTTTTACCTTTTTAGTGAGTCTAGAACTATGTAAGGAACCTCAATGAAATAACAAACGCTAAGTTTTCGAAATTCGCAAAAGTTGTATTCTTTTTAAACCTAAGTCCTTACTACTGTTTATCGACCAATATTAGTTTTTGATCGACCAAACCTTGATCTACCAATTCCTTTGTTAAACGATCAAAGACGTCTAACGATCCTATTGCTTTTTGATCGATCAACCCCTTTCATTTAATCGATCAAAATATTCCAACGGTCAAATTTTCTTTGAATTTATAAAGTTGATCAATATCCTCTTTTAATCGATCAACATTGAATAGATCAATACGTTTATTTAATCGATCAAAAATACTTTTTGGTCGACTAATCTCATGTTTTAATCGATTAAAGCTGTATTTTCAGTATTCCAAAACAGGTCGAAAAACATCTATAAATAGGATCTTCAACCCCTATCTCAAAAACACCTCAAGAGCTTTCACAAAGCAAAACACGCATATTTTCTCTAGTGCTTTTGTGCCTCTGCACCACAACTATTGCGATCTAAAGCACGATCCTCTGCGATTCAAGAAAGCTTGATTTGTTTTAATTTTACTGAGATTCCATAGGAATTATTGTTCTTTACTTTATATTCTATTGTTCTTGATCTGGGAATCCAAGTTGTCTTGGAAGTTCTGTTCTTCTCTTGGCCAGGTATAAGAGATGTTTTGTAAGAGGTGCTACCCTCGTTCAAGTGGTACGATAGTGGATTTGAATAGTATCTACTAGTCGAGAAAATCCTAAGTTGGGAAGCTTAAGTAGTAGTTTTTACTCGAAAGAATTTTTACTTTAAATCATATGTTATTTTTTTGTCTATGCTTATTTAAATTTTGATTTTTAAACTCTCATAGAAATAAATATTACACTAGTATATACTTGATCCATTAGGCTCCACATGCACTCGCAACTGCCTCCTCTTTGCAAGGTGAAACTCCACGTGCCTTGATGGCTGACGTGGAATCGTCAATGGTGACTTTTAAGGCCAAGATCTCTGCCTCGATGCTTGTTTAGGGAACCACGATCAAGTTATTGGATTTCTCGAATTACGTGCTTTGGTCCCGTGCCTTTTGAATCTTCGTAGGAGGGCAAGACAAATTGTACATTGTAATGGAGAAAGTTTGTGACTTCAAAGATGGCGCTGAATACAAGAAGTAGGAGGGCAACTTTCTTGTTATGAATTGGCTAATGAACAACATTGACCAATCGATTGCAGCCAATATGCTTTACAAGGAGTTTGCGAAGGAGATTTGGGATACTCTTGAGAAGAGGTATTCACAATACAGTTCCCTCCTGGCCGATATCTACTAAAGAATCTAAAATGCTAATCAGGGCGACATAACCCTGGTTAAGTATTTCACGACCCTTGAGGGATTTTTCAAGGAACTTGCTGTTTATCAGCTTGCTTGCTACGATAAGCAAGTTATTGAGCATGTGCAGTGGCAAGCATACAAGTTCTTGGGTGGTCTCAATTTCCGGTACCATTCTACACATAATTAGATCCTCTCTTCCGACACGGTGTTGGATTTAGAGATGATTTACAGTTGTCTTCAAAAGATAGAGATGGAGGAGCTACCCTCTCTTACTCCAACTACGACTCATGACACCTCTACCTTTATGGCTTCTGGAGGGAGGGCTGGTCGTTTGGGTTTCTCTGTTGGACGTGGATGCAGACGCATTTTCTCCCCATGCATTCGCTACAAACGAATGTATCACCCATCCAAAAAAGCTAGGAGAAATATGTGAAGGGTGCTTGGGCTAACCAATTGACTACTACAGAGAGATTGGTGCCCGAGTCATCTTCTGCCCAACCCTTCACCCTCGCCTAGATGGATTGTCTCCTAATTCTTCTGAAGGAATATGGATCATCTACTATTACTGTTACAATTATGACAATCACAGGATTCACGACATAGCTTACACCCACCGTAAATGATTCAATTGGAGCTTCAACTTGTGTCTTGATTAATGCCAACAACTTCGATGATTGTTAAGGGAACTAAGCGTCGTGCTCATCCCCTCCCCTTTGCTTAACTGAATGCCCTACCCTAGTTTTAGCTTCTCTTCTAAAGAAGGGTTTTTTTGTTAGCGTGAGGCGACTACGACTACCTGCCTGCTTGGGATCGTGTCTTACTCTCCTGCTTGTGTGCTACTCTAGAAGGTCTCTTCCCTAATTTTTTTTCCTAATTTCAAGTGAGTTAGGTTTTTCAGTCATGAGAGATGACTACCTACTTTAGTCCAAGGATTACATCTGAAGAGGGAGTCCTACTTTTGTTCTACTACTATAAGTTGGTCGTTATACAATCTAACTTGGGGGGAGTGTTAAAGATATTTTAGGATTAGGTAAATTATGCAAAAGTTGGTTTGATTTATCTCTTTCTATTTTATAGGGATTTGATTTGATTAAGATTTAGTTTGCTATGAATTTGTCTCCAAAGTAGGATTAAGATTAGATTTTCCTTGTAATCCTCTCTATATATATAAAGAGGGGTTAGTCTTCTCTTGTTTCAATTCAATAAAATTCAATTCCAAAAACTTGCACAATATAGCATCACCCTCTCAACTAAAACTAGCAATGTGGCTAAGCTTCTTGTCTCGCAATGTTTTAGTAATCCATCGCTAAACAAGTTGCTTCACAGGGCAACTTGACACGATCCCTTAATTGCATAGCTTCTGAAGAGCAATTTTTTATCTATTCTAGAAGACATTCTCATGCCTCAGGCACCTCAGTCAGAATCGACTTTCAGCAGAGTGACAAACAGGTTCATCAGAAATACAACAAATATGTGGTAGGCGGCAAATGTCTCAAGTATTGAGCAAGCATTACTATAGTCCTACACCCTTCTGACAGTAGGTAGGTCAGTATTTTTTTTATTGTCAGTATTTTTTTTATTTAAGTCTGAATGTGAGGATCCCTAAGAGATATAGGGCTTTCCTTTGTAAGCACAAGGGTTACCTCTACTGAGAAAAATAAGGTGCTAATGATGACAATAGGCTTAACCAGAAGTTTCTCAGAAATTGCTTCTTAATGGTTGAACTAAATTACAATAAGATTTCATAAAATGTTCTCCAATGGAGGAAAAGCACACTGTGAAAGAACGAGACAATGGGAGTTCATGAGGTATCCTACTTCACAAGAGATGTGGATACAGAATAGAAGTTTAAGAATTTATTAATAGAAATTTAGGAACTAACCAAAGATCTAAAAACCATACACCATAAATAAAGTACAAGAATAAAGATGCACTGAGAGGATTAGGGACATAGTTTGCTCTGACATGTTTTTTAGAAATGCTAAAACAAGGTGTTTGATTGTTCGTCAGAAAACTGACTGCTTGTATTGTGAGTTAACATGAATTACAGCAAACTTAACTTCTAATTGGATGGTTGACTGCCTGGTTGGACTGATTTGAAATTACGATTTACAAAGAGAAATCTTGTTTGACATAGACCTGACATAAACCTTGATGATTAAATATGATATTAAAACAAATCTAAATCTTTCGTCATTGTGATAATGCATTGACCACATTTTACGAGCAAAATTTAGAGGTTTTCACTTGCATTTTTACAATCCCTTAAAAAAAAGCTCTCCTTTTTCGAACAATTTTTACATTTGCAATCAATTTTTGCCTTGGCAAGTCAATCTTTTGGTTATCAATTTTTACCTTTGCAATTAAGTCTCACCTTCTTTATTTCTTTCTTCCCATACCCTACTTACAACGTCAACCTTACACAATTCTTCAAATCATCCCTTTCAAAAAGAAAAAATCTTTACATCATTTTGTTGTCATTAAACTCGAGCTATTTGGTGTATTTAACCTGCAATCCGACTAAATTGGATTGTTGCCCTTGGTTTTGATGACAACAAAATACATATATATTTGCAATCTTGATATATTGATATGTCAAAAAAGAAGTGTCAAACGAGGAGTCGGAGTCAAGACTACAAGAATAAAAGTTGAGAAGTCAATTCAATGCAAATACAATTAAAACTAAGCATAAGTGAAAGCATTTCAAGCAAAAAAGAACCCATGCTTGAAGATAGTCAAAGTGAAAGCCTAAGAGTTGTTATAATCATGTTGTCAATTGTATGTCTATAAAGAGTTATAATTTTCTTTTCATAGATTGTAAATGAACCTTAAATTCTTTCAAACACTTTAGGATTAAATTCTTTACCTTAAATAAAAGCCACACCTAATTTTGATCTTTGTCGTTAATTCGTTCTTGATTTGACATTGATCAATTAAAAAGAACCCAACTTTTTAACTCACGGCATTTGATCAATCAATGTAGCTTTTTGATCGATCAAAATCACATTTGATCGATCAAACTTAATTTTTGATTGGCTAATTTGCATAGAATTTTGGCCTAAATTTACTACACATCCTTAATTAACCAACACACTTGATTGACCAAAAATCCTATTTAATCGACCAACATAATATCTTGATCGACTATGTTACATAAAATTCAAAACATATTTTTTATAACCTTTTGATCAGTTATTGATCGATCATTGATGGATCAACCTTTGATCGATCAACCAAAATTTTGATTGATCAATCTGCTTCAAATTTCAAATCACCTTGGCTATTATGACTGATGTTTTCATTAATTATCTTCTAATTTTGATTAGCACTAATCTCTCTATAAATAAAAAATCATTTCTATTCAAAATTAAAAAAATACATTTCTCCATTTTTTAGCGCACAAAAAGATCAAAAGTGCTTTCTTGGAGAACATTCATGGTCCTCACGCCTACAACACTAATCATCTTGTGACCTTCCGCTTTTACTTTAAGACCTCGATCATCCTTATTCTTTGTAAGCATTCTAAAAGTAGTTTAGGTGATCCTATTGCTTTTTCATATTGATCTTGAGGTGTGGTAAAATTACTTGTGTACTTAATTTCTTTATTCTTTTGTATTATTTGTGAAGGTGCTTGATTTGTTTCCTTTCTCTAGCTCTCAAGGGGAGATAAAGTGCTCTGGTTGAGAGATCCAGAGTTGTATTTTATGGTTAAGCTACTTGCAGGTTAAGTAGCTTGGTATAGTGGATTGATCAATGGAGATCGATTGTGAAAATCTTAAAGTAGGAGGTTTAGGTATTGGTTTTGCCCCATAGGGATTTTTTACCATAAATACTAGTGCATATTTGTGGTTTGATTGTTGATTGGTTATTAATTTGTGATTGGTTTGTAGTTTTTTTTTTTTTTTGCTTAAATTTTTGAATATTACATGTTTCATACTAATCACCTCCCCCTAGTGTATCTCGTGATCCACAAGTTCCTTTAAACCCAACCCCTTGAGAATTTCAATAGGTTAGGTTGGACTATATTTTGGCTAACATGTTAAAGTATGGGTTGATTTGGATTAGAGGAGCAATCCAATCAAATGCAACCCATTACCTATATAATTTTCTAATATCTATTTTTAATAAATATATTATACAAAAAATCCAAATATTTTACTATTCCTTTTATTTAAATGGCACTACACTTATTAAGCCCATTTCATTTAAAAATAAAAAGTAAATTAACATTTACCGCTTCCTCCAACATTTTCGCAGTTGATGGATTGGCCCAACACTCCTTTCATTATAAGCATTAGATCATTTGTTTGCTTTTTGGTTTTAAATGATTCTTTTATTTTTTCTTATTTCATTTTCTTTGTTATAACTTGAATAGTTGTGCCACGAGTTAAAGTTTTTGTTACCTAATAGAAACCATGTAAAGAAAAAAGAAGTCCAATAGTCGAACGAGTTGACAACCCAGTCTAACTTCACCTGATTTTACAGGTTGGGTTGATTTGGGTTAGGTTGTAAGATGGGGTTGGGTTAAGTTGGAAAAATCTCTACATGTAGACATTGAGTTAGGTTATGGATTAGGTCTCAACCCAACCTAACTTTTCATTTGACATGGAACGTCATCCAACAGAAAAATCAAGTTCCCTCTGGTTAACTTTCCATTTCCTCAACTTACCCCAGATCTCTTGTTCATCTCTTAAAGTTTTCTTTATCTTCTTCCATGGTATACTTGGATTAGTACCAAAAGGTTTTATTGCCCTCTTAATGCGTTCTCTCAATTAATGAAATAAGGGAAACTTATTTTTGAGTGGAAAACCAAAAAGAGAATCCCCCCTGCCCCCAACACACACCCACACAAAGAGAAAAACCTTTATCCTCCCTCCTTAGCTGTACTTCCTCTGCCATTGATGCCCTCATATTACCCACCTCCCTGCTGCTTGCCACCATGCTCTTTAAGCCAGCACCTCATTGCTCATTGCCATCTTCTCATCGGGTTAAGCAAGTGTAGCGTTGTGTTCTCCAACTTGTTCACTAGTTAATTCCTCAACCATAATTTAGCAAATACTGTGGTTATCTTATCTTGAGGAGGTGCTATTGTCTTACAAGCAACTTAATTGATTGCCTAAAGTTATTGTTATCTGTTTGGGCCTACTTTTATAGATCCTTGTTTGTTGATGGCGTTGAACATCAACTGTTAGAAGTGCTTTTATCAGTTGCTATCCATGGGCATTGGTTGTTTGGGCTATCGGCACCAAATCACACCATTGCTTTTGCATCGTTTCCGTGGGAATTGCATCTAGTTAGGTTTAATTAGCATTGTTCACACATATTCCTCGTAACATAGTTTAGCTTGATACAAGGTCAATATATAGAGAATAAAACATTGTATGGTCCAAAGTCGGTGAACAATGAGCTTTTTGCAAATCTCTTAAAGTCTAATATATTTGCATGGTCTAGAGCCCATTCTTCTTGAGTCTTCACACCTTTGCCACAGCAATAAATATCTGCAAATTAGCTAAATGTTGTATTGGCTTAAAATTTGGCAGTGCCTTAAGGTTTTATCAGAGGAGCTTTACAATTTTTTAGTTATTTTCTACTGTTTTCTATGTTCTGCTTTATTGCAATGCTAATACGTACTTTTCCCTTTCACTTCTATTTGAGAGAGCTTAGCATTTGCCAATGAATTTGTTCATTCTCATTGACAAGGAGCTTCACTGTAGTGCTCTTTATCTAGCTGTTATGAACAATGTTGACAATTGACGTAATGGAAGAATCTTCTATTACATATTCCCTTAATTTTCGGTGCTTGTTTTGTTACTCACTTTTGTACCCTTCCTTTGGATCTGTTTGACCAATGGCCTTTGGTGTTCTTTCCATTGTTTGGTGTATTGATAAGTTAAGGAGTATGTTTGAGAGTCCAAGTTGAAGTACATTGCAACTATTCAACTTTTGTTTTACTTGTTGTGGCTCTCATCAATTCATCGTTCTTTTTTTGTCACAGGGTTGGCAGTAGTCATGGTACTCCCAACCCCAGTGAGGTTGCAGAGGCTGACAAACTTCCTCAAACCATTCGTACTGAAGATGCACTTCACCAACAAGTTTGTCCATGCACAGGTTGTCTACACCCCAACCGCAATTGTAGCTGCTGCTGCTAGTTCACAGGAGAAGTTGTTGAGGCAGACGATGAAGAACACTAGGGATGTGGCCGCAGCTGCACACATAGGGAAGCTTCTAGCTGAGAGGCTTCTTCTCAAGGGTATTCCTGCTGCAACTGTTCACCTGGAGAGGGAGCAGAGGTATCATGGTAAAGTGAAGGCTGTGATAGATAGTGTGAGAGAAGGTGGAGTGAAGTTGATATAGCCTACCAATTCAGAGTGACGATTAGTTGATCATGCCGGGCAAAAGAGAATTACTTCAGTTAAGCCTGGACTAGCATGATTTGGGATTTCTTGCATCAGCTGGCGGTAAGCAAGTGGTGGATCTTGCTTTTGTTGCAAATATGTTAATTTTGAATCTTACCCGTGGCCAATGATTGGGTACTCCATTTTGTTCTTGTTTGATCAAAATAAGGAAGAATGTGTTCTTTAATCCTTTTCATGCTGGAGGAATTAGGCCTAGACTTATCTAACTGTTGTTATTTATCTATGGGACCCTTTTTTTTGTATTTACCAGTAAATAGACTAAAGGCTAAGGTAGGGATGGGTTATCTCTGAGGGCTTCGATTTCAAGATCCATGTCTAGTTTAAGCGAAAGATTTTGATTACAATTGTTCCTATTTTACTGAGACACGTTCAGAAACCAAAAGTTGGAGTATTGGCTAATCTAGTGTTGATGTAGGAGGATGAGATTCACTTCTTTCTCTCTCTCACCTTTTGTGTAACATCGGTTTCAGTAGAGAATGGAACTTGTATGATATTATCATGGTTCACTGGTTCTTTTGTAAGGAAAAATAAATTCCAGTTATGTGAGGCTAAGTTATTTGCTAAAGAGGTTTTCTAGCGTTGTTTATATAACCTTTGATTTTGATTGTGAGACAGTTGAAGCTACGATATCCAATTTAGCAATTAGCCCTTCCTAGAATTGACAACTTAACACCCACAATATCCAATTTCTATTTACACCGGGAAACATTTAAACCTAGCAATTCGACAAGAGAATCGCTCTGCTCCACGTCTTAAAATATTATTTGCAGTGATAACTTCCCCTCTGAGTCCATTGGAACTATTCTTCCCAAACAAGTTTAGAAATAACAGATCTTGGAAGAATGCCACCCTTGCAACAACAATAAAATGACTTAGAGTGCCACTAAAGGATTGGCACAATGGTAGGCATCTAAGAGGTTATGAGATCACATCTCATGTCAACTATATTTATCTTCTAAGAGAGAGAGAGAGAGAGAGAGAGAGAGAGAGAGAGAGAGAGAATCAAGTACGAAACTAATAAGACTCCCTCAAACCCTTTATTCTTTTATGCTCGGGAGGGGTTAGAATGTTACACAACATTTTGGGCTTGCACTTATCATAATGGTCAATGGTAGGTTGAATGGACATATTAACATGGTTGTTGATCCTTTTAACTCCAAACAAATACTATTTCTAGACATGCAAATATTGGCTTTTGGTAATTTCCTCCACTTGTTTGATGGATTGATTAAATCCTCACAAAACTCATGCCTAAGTCCCATGATGTGCATTCATCTTACTCCTCTAGTGCAAGAAAAGAAATGGAGCCTCAAAAGTGATGTTTAAGAAGGTCTACCTTAAAACATATTAGAGGAACCTCTAATCGTAGAAATGTAATATTTGTTGCGTCCTTCGACGTAGGAGCATGGAATGGTACTTATTTGTAGGTATGAACATCAATGCATGATTTCTTTTTTCTTCTTATCAAACTTTATCCTTTCGGAGAGGATCGGTAGGTACGAGAATGGTTGTATTTTTGCCATTTAATCATTGATTTTTGTTCTTTGTATATTAGAATCTAAACTTGGTTAGCACAAAAATAAAAATGTTTAGAAAAATATAATGGAGATGTATAATCTCACATTGCACGTTGTAGAAAAGGTTTAAAGTGTCGTTATCAATGTTGTTTCAATAAATTTCTAAATACACATGTTAGAGGCACATCAAGGGTATGTTATGAAAATGGCTACATTTCAACGTTGGGTTATTGAGGTTATTTATGCCTAAAAAATTCTCAATAAAGAAGGCACACCAACACATGCCAATTAAAATAGCTGACATAATTAAAATGATTAGAGTTTTAAAAAAATCATAAACTTAAATAAGTCTATGTAGGAATAAGACTGTTATATTCTAATATTCATATGCAACATATAAATTACCATGTTCAATTTTAATATAGATTGTAGAAGATTTTGGGAATTAATTTTATTGAGTTGAAAATAAGAGAAGACTAACCCCTCTCTATATAGAGAGAAGTGATTACAATGAAATTCTAGTCCTAATCCTACTTAGGAAACAAATTCATAATAAATTAAATCATAATCAAATCCAATCTATAAAAATAGAAAGACATAATTAAACCAAATCAAAATTTGCCTAATTCACCTAATAGCAAAATATCTGTAGTGCTCCCTCCAAGTTAGAACGTACAATTCCCAACTTGTAAGAGTAGAACAAAACTAGGATTCCTCCTTCAAACGTAATCCTTGGACTAGAATAGTCAAGTAGGTGGTTAGTGTTAAAATTAAATGCATATAGGAAATAACTAAATAAAAACATATGCATTTTCAATGTTTTCATATAGATAAAAAATATTAAATTAAGCAAGTCCAACATGATTTGGCAAGATCCAGAATAAAATAAAAAATAAATAACATGTAATAGTACAAATAAACAAAACGAAAATGGATTCTATTTTACTTCGATCGAAGTGTCGATTAAGAACTTCCCTTAGAGAAGGTATCGCCTCCCACAAACTAATGCGTCGGGGTTTTACGAACTCATTCCAGGATACGACGATCCACCTCCAAGATTCGGCACACTCCGATCTTGGCCGTCCTCGAAAACCACCTCAAGAGAACGAAGCCGAAACAATTTGGTTTCCAACCAAATTTTCGATTAATCTACCAACTGAATGGTTTGTTTAACCAAAAAGTTCTCGTGGATCTCTCAATCTCCTTATGTAAGATTGACAAACGTTATTGGAGATTTTTTTATCAATATCACGTCGAACGAACGCACCAAGAAAGAGAGACAAGAACGAGAGAGAGAGTGGAAAGAGCTTTTCTTCTCTTGTTGTATGTCAAATGAGAGCCCCCTCATGACCCTTATATAGAGCTCACGACCAGATGTTTAAGGAAATTCCTGTTTTATGGAAACACGTCATTGATCGACCAAAATAATTGGTCGATCAAACTTCATTAATTGGTTGACCAAACCAATTGATCAACCAAAACTAAATTCATTGATCAACCAAAATAATTGGTTGACCAATTTTACATTTTGATCGACCAATCCAGGTCAAAATCATGACATTAAAAATTCGTAGCAAAATGAGTCCAAGTTTCAAGTTCCAAATTGATTCTCACCGAAGCTTGAGCTGGAGCTGGAGCCGAGGCGGGGCGGGGCGCACGTGCGTGTGTGTGGTCCCCAGCCCCACATCTCACTCTTTGCTATATAAGCTATGGGAGGCAAAAGCCTTTTACATTCACCAAGAGGTTTGTTCACTTCAGTGTAGGACTAAAAACCTCTCTCAAATCTCACTGATTTCAACATGAATTTTCACATTACCATATAACAATTGCATTCCAATTAATGCAATTAGGCTCTCAAATCCAATAGTTAGTCCATCAAGCAGGTAGGTAGTCTCTCATTAGTGGAAAAACCTAACTTAGTTAAAGTTAGGAAAAAAAAACTGGTAAAGAGACCTATAGGTAGGAATAGTAGTAGTTGCCTCATATGAGTTGAAAATCTTTCTCGTGAAAAGGAGGGGAAAAACATTGTGGTGTAGAGAGGCTTTTAGGCAAGCAAAAAAGTGTGAGATGATCCCAAGTGGTTGTAATTACCTTATGCTAGCCAAAACCCTTCTCTTGAAGAAAAGGTAAAAATCAAAATTGGGGTGGGGGTATTCAGGTATGTAGAAGAGAGGGGAAGAGCATGGCGCTTAGCTTTCCCTGCTAGTCATTAGAGGAGTTGGTATCAACCAAGACATGTGAATTGAAGCTTTAGCAAAGTCCTTTAAGACAAGTGCAAAAAAAAAAAAAAAAAAATCAATTTTCAATTAGAAGTTGTACATCGTAAACAAAGAAGTGTATGCATTCTAGCAAGCAAGACAAAGTTGTGCGATATGCTCAACACAGACATCATAGATTGATCTATGGACTCCACAAAATGAGTCGTAAAATTGAAGTTGAACGATCCTTCAATGAGATGCAACTGTGGTAGATGGACCAAAGTGCAACAGAAGGAAGGCTCGAGTGGGTCCTAAAAGATGGGTGAGGGGTGGTGGAATCTACAACCAATGGAAGGTAGATGGAGGCACTCTCCAAGTGCATGAATGGAAGGCCTCCAAACTGTAGAACAGATCTCGCAAGGAAGAAGGGGGAAAAGCCTTCAACACAAAAGCCAACTAATTTCCGGATGGTGCAGTCGATCCATGAGTGATCAAGATAAATACCACATTCCCTCTCCAAAAAAACTCACTGGCAACGAGGCAAACAAAGTGGCTTGAGGCATCATCAGCCACCATCCTTGGGAGGTCCATGGAGCTCCCGTGGTTGCGCTCCTTCGAAGGTTTGCTAACTACCAACGACCACAATGAAATGAAAGTTAAACTAGGCCTCTCACATGGTAGATCGAAGTGGGGTAGTGGGTTTAAGCACTCGAGTTGAGCATTCCCCATGTTAAGGGAAACCTCCACCAACTTGGGGAGGTAGCAGTTATCGAACCACCACCATTGATGGCAGGGGGGGGACCACCAAAGCATCTTCGAACAACAAATCTAACAGCAACCGACCCTACCACACGCATCTCGTCAACTGTGGACTACTCATCCATAAGGATGTGAGCATGACCTTACACTAGAAAGCTCGACTCCTATGCTCGAGCAGATCTTCGTTTGCAGCTGGAGAGGCTTCAAATGTGGAGGGGGGAGGTGAATGTTGACACTCTATTTGGTGGTAGGGTTTAGGAAGGTTTTTCCCTCCCGAAGGATTTTTGTTGGGAAATTTTTTACTTCAACATAAATTTCCACGGAATTGCTTTCGACCATTTCAATCAAATCATAATAATTTTCACTTCTATTTTTAATATTAAATAAATAATCATTACATACTCTACTTCCACTTTTAATATTAAATAAATAGTAACTAACATTCTCCACTTTCACTTAAGCTATTAAACAATTATACATTAACATCACATCATTACACCAATCATTTTATCCCTCCACTTAACTCTCCCCTTATTTTACCACTTAAACAAACACCCATCTCCACTTATTCCATTTTAAGCTATCCTTGTAATATTTTATGCTGCCTCCAAACGGGGGGTACGGTGTCCTTGGCTGACACTGGAGGCCGACTGAGGGCTTGATGGTGACAATGATAAGAAAGGTCTCTCAGGAATTGATTGAGCCCCTGATCAACAGGGGACTTGAATTAACGAATATCATAAGCAATCACAAAGATAGAGACACAAGAAATTGGTGATCCAGTTCCACCCAAATGGATGTACGTCTTGAGGGAGGGCGATGCTCCCAAGATTCTACTGTGGTGATTGGTAATACAATTACTTCTTGTTCTCTCTCTTAGAAAATGCGTGAAGCCCCCTCCTTAATGGCTTTTCTTCTCTATTTATAATACAAAAAATATTGCAATAATTTTTTATTTTATAACAGACCTTGCAAATTCCCCGGCTCATCCGTTACTTGGCTATAAATAGTCTTTACAACGCAAACTGTTAGCGCTGATGTGGATGTTGTTGCCGCCTCTTCAACTCTGGTCAACTGGATCCTCTGGCGGGTCGATCCACCTAGATTTTGGATAATCAAGTGCTGGATTCATCAAGCCATCGGAGAAATGGATCCGTTGAGCTTTGTACAAAGTTTTAATTCTAGGGGTACTTTTTGCCCCTCATCGTATGTCTCATGCTCTTTAGCTAGCATATACTGCTAAGAGAGTAGTACAGGTATTAAAACTTCGCGTATGGATGGTGCCCCCAAATGATGTATTGGCTGCCTTCTAAGCAGGGTAATCATTTGTCATGAGGTGTATGTTTTAATTTCAGGCAGGCAAGGCTCCATTACTGATGTGGTATGAATTCACAGAAATTTGAAGGGAGCGTAGGCATGTTACTGCCTGAGTTCCTTTCGGCTTTAAGAGACTAATCCTTTATTGAAGGGAACATAGGCATGTTACCGCCTGAGTTTTTGTCAGCCTTAAGAGGCCAACATATATTGAAGGGAACGTAAGCATGTTGCTGCTTGAGTTCCTATCGGCCTTAAGAGGTCAACATCTCGGGTATAAATGTGACATAAGCAGCACCTTCCGCGAGTGGTGATCAATCACTGTGGGAGTTGGTTTTGTCCTTTTGTGTGATATGACTAGCATTAATTGCCATAATCATGAGGTGTATTTACCTCAAATATCGCAACGGACAGGCATGCAATTGCTGTGATTGCGGTGAAATGACACGTGCGTAGGGGCATTTAATGCCCGTAATGATGATTACGGTTGTTTCAGATCTGGTGGGATCTTTTGAAATCCGCCCCTTGTAACGCAAGATTTCATTTTCGAAATCCACGCCCCGCAGAGGGAGAACTCCCCCAGGGGTTATAAATAAGGGGTAAGGCAGAGTTAATATCCTACCAACTCGCTTTTACTACTGCGGACCGACCTTGCAAGCTTGCTTCCACTCCTTCTCTGGCGAACTATGGGAGGTTCTGTTCATCTAAAGACACCACGTTAGGAGGAGTAGCGGAAGTTTGACGATGTCCGGACTGGCAGGCAAGGGTAAGTCCAGATCTTCCTCCTCAGGCATTACACCCAAGACGAAGGAGTTGTATAGTGTTTCTTCTTATTTTCGTAGTCAGTCCTCCATTAAGGAATTCCTGGCGACGCATGGACTCGATGGAGTCTAATTTCACCCTTTTGGGTCCATGACCCACTTGTGTTCCAATGGGAGGGTATATATGTTCATAATTTATAAATATGCCATAGAGAATGGCCTGTGGGTGCCTTGAACCCTTTTTTGGTTTCATTTCTTTGTCATTACAATCTTGCTCCTTCTCAACTTAGCCTGAACTGTTGGCCTGTTCTCAATGCTTTCATTGTCATCTGTTTTCACTTGGGAATCACTCTTTGGTTGGGCGTATTCCACCTAATTTTTTGGCTCATGCCTCTTAAGGTAAAAGGGGTAGGCCCCTCTGTGGTACATACACCTTGTACAGTCGGCACATCAAATACAAAATAGTTGATCTTCCTGATAGCCTGAAGGAGCAAGACCACAACTTTTTCTTCCTCAACAATGTCGAGACTTTAGTAGTCTCCTATAAGTGGCAAGGCCCGCCTGAAAGAGACTTGCTACCTAGCTCTAAGGAAATTGATCCGTCTGCTTGGGCGAACGCAGACAAGATAATGAGCTTTGGGCTAATTGACCAATCAGAGCCGAGGCTGAGAGATGTTTGGGCGGTGTTGATGTGAGTTGCAAATTCCTATCCCACGCAATGTAAGTTGGTGGCTAGCAACTTTAGATAGCTTACCTTCTCCACCATCTGAATAACTTTTATTTTTTCTTTTCCTAGCTTTTGGACGGTTTGTTCGTCCAGACACTCCAAGGCAGCCACCCATGAGTTCTTCACACGGTAGGTCCAGGCAGGGAGATGTGGGGGGCAGGCCCTCAGAGCGTGGCGAGGGGAGCAGATCTTGTCCCAAGGAGGGAAAAGGAAGGAAGTGGCGGGCAGCGAAGAGGAGGAGATCCCCCTTAAGCGCGCGAAGAGGCAGAGCGCCACGACTTCTTTGATATAAGAGTCGACGATGCCCATCTCCTCAAGCCCTTATGGGGTTAAAACAACAGATGCCCCCGCAGATTCGCCTTACCCGTCTGCCTCGCTTGAGCCTATTATTCTGGGCAACTCTCCGCATTAAACTCTTAGTAAGGTGGCTGAGAGGGGAAGCTCTGGTCTTCCCACTGTTGGTTATAAAGCACCACGATCATTGATTTTAATGATAACAAAACATGTTATATTTAACATTGTATTTGGAGATGAATGTTTCAGGCTTAAGGTTGGATGGAGCTTGATGAAAGCTTACGATCAAGTTCTATGGAAGATAGAAGGAGATGAGCATCAAGGAAATGAGGAGATGAAGATAGAAGGAGATGAGCATCGAGGAGATAGAGGAGATGTAGTTAGTTTAGTTTTGTTGTCATTTTTAGAATGTAAATGAGCCTTGAATTATCCTTAGGATACCTTTAGAGTCTTCCTATCCTCACACTTCCAGTACACGACTTTGTTTTTGGTTGGTTTTTCAGATGTCCTATGATTCCTTCAGACGTCTGTGATGATAATGTCATCATCAGCCATATCTAGCTTTAATTAGTCACAATTAAGGAATAAATGCTCATACATAACTGCCAGAGAACCCTAATTCATTGCAAATTCATTCTAAGAGAATAACAAGAAAACATGGGCAAAACTTCAGTTTTAACAGCATATCTCAATTGCAGTACAATCACGGGTTTTCTTAGGGGTAAAATAAAGGTCAAATGGTCTTAATTGTTTAACAAGTAGGTCCATGCAGACAGAAATGGGTTTTCACGTGTTTCAAGAATTAAATGACATCTGAAATCTTAAAAATAGATCCACTTAATTAATTGAGTTTCTGGTCAAGATAAAATTCACCTAAACCCTCTAAAATTCATAGAAAAATATTCTTTAGGGTTTTGCATCTTCAAATTGACCATTAGAACCCATTTTGACCTAAAATAGTGTTTTAGACAGAAAGTTACCCTAATTTGGGTAACTGTACAATTTACTTAGTCAAACAAGGTCAAAACCAAAATCTGACTTCACCATTAGATTCCTTAGGCTAAAATTAGGTTTGTATCAAAATTTGGGCCAAATCAGAAATCATCTAGACTAAGTTTGCATTTCAGTGTAGTCTGATTCTTTCTCTCACACTCGTACCCCTAGCTTTTGAAAGTACTTGTGTTTACCCCTCAAACTTCACCTCCTTCTTCATAAATAGGTCCCTGCCACCTGCAAAATCCTAATCCTACAACTCCGGCGAGCTTCATTTGGCAAGATCTCTTTAATTTCTTGACGAATCCTTCTCAGATTTGAAAGGGGAATTCGTCAAGAAATTAGCTTCCTTTTTAGCCAGATTCGAAGTTCCAAAAATCACCCAATGTATCATGCGAATCCTTCAAAGGACTGGGTTTCCTATTCCGGCGAACCTTCCAAGCTTGAAAGCTTGGATTCCAAGCTTCAACCAACACTTTAATGCCTATATAAGGACCCCCAGGTGTGGGGGTCCTTCCCATTTTCTCCAAGCTTGATTTTGGCCGGATCTACCCTCATTTCCTCCCTCCTATTCCTGCCGAAAGGCTCCTCAAGCTCCGGCAATTCCCTTTGCCTATCCTCATCGTCTGCCCGTAATACTGGCGGCAGATCCTCCTTCCTCATCTTCCTCTGCGTCGTGCAATACCAGCCAGTGTCTCTCCCTCCATCGTCTTTACCATCCTACCCCCACCGGAGTATCTTCTTCCTCGACGCCGACATACCACCGGCACGGTCGTTCTCCCCATTCGTCTATTAGATTAGGGTTAGATTAGATCCTTAGTTCTCTTATGTTGGTTTTAAATGCAAAAAATAAAAAATATCCCTTCGACGTCTACACATGCCACCTTCATCTCCACCTTCGGCAACATCACTGGCGAGGGTTCTCGTCTGCCACACACATCCATCCCCCTCGCCAACTATTCCACAAACTTCGCCATGCTCCACCAATCAAACCCCTCTCCTATTACGTTGATTCCACCTCCCAAATCGTCTCCCAAACAACCTACCTTCACGTGACCTACTCTGACCTCGTTCGACCACCTCACTCCCTCTCACGCCACAAGACCACCACCCACACATTCGCCGTGGTCCGGCGAAGGTCTTGAACTTGTTTAATTGGGCCGTGAGGCCGTATCCATGCTTTTCAGGTTTCGTCGATGCTCCGCCATCGCCGCCGTCATCCCTGCCATTTCTTCAAGCTCCAAGCCACGAAAGCTCCAGGCCCTTGCTCCAGGAGGTGCGGAATCAACTCAGGGGTCCGCCCAGGCTATTAATTGGAGGAGACCACCTCTTCACCTTCAATTGGATGGAACACCTAGTTGCAGCTGTACGCGAAGAGGGTGTGGGTCTTTAGTTCCACATCGTTTGCTGAAGAGCGCCTGCGGTGACTGACATGCGAAAGACGTGTTTGTTTAAAAGGATCATTATAGTTCGTGCTCGCAATGTCATTTTTAAAAGAAGAAACGAACATGAGTCCGAGTGTCGATCACAGGGAGGCGTAGAAACTAGATTTTCTTTATCACTTGGTGTCACGGATATAACAAGTTTTTGCTTGCGAGAAGACGAGGTAGAAAAACGAGTGAGAGAGAGAACGAGAGAGAGAGAGAGAGTAAGGTTAGAGTCTTTTAAATCATAGCAATTACTCAAAGCAAGATGGAGAACAACATCAACACTATATTAAACATGCAAATCAAGTTTTACAAATACAACGGTAGCTAAATGCTTGAATAAAAAGGAAGTAAAGGTAGATTAAAGGGAAAGAAAGAGAGAGAGAGAGGGGGGAGACGGTGAGGCGGCCACAGTGGTGGAAGGAGGCTCCGTCGGTGGCTTGTCGACTCTGTTGACTACAAGAGAGGCTAAAGGGGGCTAGGAGGGTGTTACGACACTTGCAAGGTGAATTCAATGCTTTACATGGGTGGTTGGGACGTCGCTAAAGCCCATACTTAAAGTAGAAACCTCTTCTTCCTATATAAACCTGATGTCGCTAAACCCATGCTAAAGTGTTGGTGAAGCCTCCTTCTCAGCAGTCTCACGTGCGCGCCCGCGTTTCTTCATGCACGATCCATACGCACGTGCTGTGGGCCGTCCGATCGCAAATCGGATGGTAAAGATCTCTCGTGGGCGCGCACTTGGATCGCGCTTGTTGCGCTCGCGCCCCGCGCATCATCACGGGCGTCTGCCTCGGATGCGCGGGATTGCGCCGCGTCACCTGCTGGCAGCTGCTCGATCGCGCATTGACGATTGAAATCGCACGTGTCAATCCCGCCTTGAATTTGCGTTGCGGAGGGCGAAATAGCATGGGATCATCCCAGAAATAATGCTTGGCCTCAGCCAAGAACTTGTCCCATTGCTGTCTGAACCAGCTGTGCGGGGTCTGACCTACAATTAGGTAGTTGATATAGTCAACATACCAAGGTAGTTTCTTATCTTGCACAGCTAGAATGTGCTCATCAGGAAAGGTGTCGGGTAAAGGCAGGGAGGGCCCAATGTGGTCTGGGTGGAGTCTAGATAGGTGGTCAGCCACCACATTCTTTGATCCGGCTTTGTCAATGATTTCCAGGTCAAATTCCTGAAAGAGCAGGATCCATCTGATGAGTCTGGGCTTCGCATCCTTTTTAGCCAATAGGTGCTGGATGGCTGAATGGTTCGTATAGATGGTCATGTGGGATCCCAGAAGGTAAGATCGAAACTTTTCAAGTCCAAAAACTATAGCGAGCAGTTCTTTTTTTGTGACCGTATAATTTCGTTGGGCCTCGTCCAACGTCTTGCTCGCGTAGTAGATCACCACGGGTTTCTTGTCTTGTCTTTGTCCTAGGACAGCGCCTATGGCAAAATATTTTGCATTACACATGATCTCAAAGTCTTGGGACCAATCCGGGGGCTGAAGTACATGTGCTGTGGAGACTAAGTCCCGGAGGGTATGGTAAGCCTGGATGCAATCAGAGGTCATGTGGAATAGGGTGTCATTGGCCAGAAGGTCGGTCAAGGGTTTGGAAAGCTTGGAGAAGTCTTTGATGAACCTTCGGTAGAAGCCTACATGTCCAAGGAACGAACGGATCTGCCAGACTGAGCTAGACGGAGGAAGTTTGGAAATCAAATCAACGTTAACCCGATCCACCTCAGTGCCCCTATGTGATACGATGTGACTGAGGACGATTCCTTCTTGAACTATGAAATGGCTCTTTTCCCAACTTAACACCAAATTAACCTTGATACATCGTTTCAGGATTTTCTCCAAGTTGCTCAAACAGTGGTCGAATGAATTCCCAAATACAATGAAATCATTCATAAAGACCTCCAAGTATCCACCCACCATTTCTGAAAAAATGGCTAGCATGCAATGCTGAAAGGTAGCGGGTGCGTTGCATAACCCGAACGACATATGACGGAATGCAAATGTGCCGTACGGGCAAGTGAATATGGTCTTCTCTTGATCTTCAAAAGCAATTGCGACTTGGTTATATCCTGAATATCCATCCAGGAAGCAAAAATATTTTTGCCTTGCCAATCTTTCAAGAATCTGGTCGATGAATGGCAGGGGGAAATGATCTTTCTTGGTTGCTTCATTGAGTTTCCTGTAATCAATACATACCCGCCATGCGATGGTGGTGCGGGTGGGGATGGATTCGCCACGTTCATTGGTGACAACGGTGAGCTCGGCTTTCTTCGAAACCACTTGAGTGGGGCTCACCCAGGGGCTATCGGAGATGGGATAGATGATGTCGGCGTCAAGTCACTTGATAATTTCCTTCTTAATGACCTCCCGCATATTTGGGTTTAACCGTCTCTGCATCTGATGGGAGGGTCATGCCCCATCTTCTAGTTAGATCTTGTGGATACAATAGGTGGGGCTAATTCCTCTCAAATCTGTAATAGTCCATCCAATGGCAGCCCTATGTTCTGATAGGGTTGCTGTCAATTTAAGTTCCTAATCGTTAGTTAGGTTGGCATTGATAATTACGGGGAAGGTCTGGTTAGGTCCCAGGAAGACATACTTGAGATTCTCAGGTAGTGGCTTTAGTTTAGGTGTGGGCGACACAATGTTTGATGGAAAGGGGAAAGGCGGGAGTTGATCAATATAAATTTCCTCGAATGGTGTTGGTTGATGGTAATCAACCCTACAGAGGTCCATGGGCATAGATGGTGATGGGTCAGAACAGTTGTTACAGGATTGGTAGTTTGAGATAGAACTAAGGGTGAGGCATTCCTCAACCAAAGGTTCCACGGGATCATGTTCCTCGATACAGTCGCAATCAAAAGACTTGGTCGCTCGGAAGATATCCAATTGCATTTTCTTGTCTCCGAAGGCGATTTCCATGCATCCCATGTCACAATTGATGTTTGCCTTAGCCGTAGCTAAGAAGGGTCTGCCTAGGATGATGGTTGTGTTCTGTAGATGTTCAGGGACTTCCATGTCGAGCACCAAAAGGTCGACCAGAAAATAGAAGTCTTTGACCCGCACAATTACGTCCTCGACAACCCCCTTTGGGGTTTTCACAGATTTATCAGCCAATTGGATGGTAACAGGTGTGGGTGTCAACTCTCGGAATTCAAATTGGTGATATAGGGTTGTCGGAATCAGATTGATGGAAGTACCTAAGTCCAGGAGCACTCTATCAAATGTCATGTCCTCGATATTGCAGGATAGCAGGGGTACTCCTGGGTCAGTTCGCTTGAGCGGAAGGTTGCTTGATATCACGGAACTTGCTCTGAGAGCACAACCTTCTTAGGTGCTTGAGGTCTTGTCTTACATCTTGGTGTACAGGCATCCTTTAGGAACTTGGCGTAGGCCGGAATGTGCTTGACGGCTTCGAGGAGCGGAATATTAATTTGAACCTGCTTAAAGATCTCCAAAAGCTCATCAGTTTCTACAACACTTTTCTTCTTCTTGATTGTCTCTAAGGCCTTGGGATATGGTGTCTGAGTGTGGATAGGATCTATTTCTGGGTCCTTGGGTTTTTCCTGTGCTTCTTCTGAGTCGAGTGTTTCAAAAGGTGAAGTCTCGGGAAGAGTCGGCCATTTGGGATCCTAGGTTTTGGTGCCACTTCTCAAGGTTACCGCATTCACAGAGGCATTGGAACCATGGGTTGATCCTTGAGAAGACGAGGATGAAGAAGCACCAAACCTAGGAGGTGTTTGTGGGGCTGGCTGAACCATGTGAGCCTGCCTAGGATTGCCTTGGAACCCTTGCGAATTGGGGTCTCTATTAATCATGTTTCGCTGGTTATGTTGTGGCTGGGAAGGCAGGGATCCCTGTTGTTTACAGTCCAACAGCTGGCCTAACTGTCCCTTTACTAAAGCCATTTCCTCTTGATGTTTTTGGTTCATTTCAGCCATCATTTTTATCAGGGTGTCCATTTGGTTTTGTGAAGGGAGGAACCACCCTATTCAGATTATATGGGGGTCTAACTGGTGGTCCTTGCTGATAGGGGGCAGGTTTGGCTATTGGTTTGGCCTGGGTTGGTTCTAAAATTGAGGCGGTTTTTGGTTTGTCAAAGCAAAGTTTGGGTGATTCCGCTAGCCGGTGTTGTAAGTGTTAGAGAAAGGGTCAGGTTTGGAATAACCTTGGATAGCCTGTACATCTTCAAGGATAGCAGATGTCGAGGGGGAGGGAAGAAAGTAATCAAGGGTTGAGGGAGCAAATTCCCCTCCCTGAAACGTGGTTAGGGGCTGTTCCAGGGTCATTTGGCTTAGGGGCTAGATCAGGTCAACATTGTGAGCTCCCTTTGCTAGGGAGAAGGTCTGTAACGAGTTCCTGGTCTTGTTCAGTAGCTCATCTATCTTTTTATCCACCAATTCCACTCGATCCAATTTCTTGGCAATGATATCCATGTCAACCATCCCAGAATTTGCTTGTACCTTATAAATCCCACCACGGGGTTGACTGGATCGGCTAAACTGGGTCATGGAGGCATTGTTGAGAGAATTTTTGCTCATAGACTCAAAGAGCTTAAACTCGCTCTCCTCGTCTTTGTTTAGGAAGTTCCCTCCGCATGAGGTATCGACGAAGTTCCGTAGGTTGCTGTCCAGATCCTGGTAGAAGATTTGGGCCAATTAACACCTTGGTACTTCGTGGTGTGGGCATTTCCTCAATAGTTCATTAAATCTTTCCCACGCCTCATGGAACTGTTCCCCGCCTTGGAGTGTAAGGTAGTACTGGCTCTTTTGAGGGCATTGGTTTTTCCTATAGGAAAGAATTTCTTTAAGAATGCATGTCTCAGTTCTTCCCAGGTGGTGATGGGTCTACCTAGGGTTCTAAGCCAGTGAGATGCTTTGTCTCTCAGTGAGAAGGGGAACATCTTAATCAAAATAATGTCTAGGCTAATGTTCCTAGGTTTTACAGTCCGGATGATCAGGTTAAGATCCTCTAGGTACTGGAAAGGGTCCTCATTTGAGCTTCCATGGAAGTAGCTCTGAATAAACTCAGGACATTTGGTTTCAGCTCAAAATCATCTCCCCCTTCGGGGATCCTAAGGTGTGGCTCGATTCGAATAGTGGAAGGATTGTAGAAGTCGCGGAAGGGCCTAGGTTGGTCCTGGACTGGTGGTGGATCAAGTGGCGATTGCCCTTGTGGGCCTTGGAAAGGTGGTGGTGGTTGGCCCTGTGGGTTCTGCAATTGGTGTATGGCTTGCATGATAGTGTGGATCTGTTGCTGCTGAAGCCGATGGTTTGCGTTGATCTGGGCTTAGATGATGGCCATTGTGTCTGGTGGGGGTTAGTCCTCAACCTCATCTACTCAGGTTCAACCATGTCTCTAGCAGAATCAGGTCACCTGGATTCCCATCCCGAAACAAACAACTCGGGATGAAGTGATCATCTCCCGTGCATACACTAGAGAAGAACAGGAGGGGATGTGAAGAGCGACAGATGCGAGAAGTGTGTGTGCAAAACCAAGCAAACAAGCCTAGTCCTTATGGTGTATTCCTTAGGGGACCTAGAAATCTCCAAAGGGGCGATCAAGTTCGTAAGCACTGGGCTTCCCTTCCCAAAGCTAATTTGGCCAGGTTGATTACGAGGGGATTGTAGGGAAGGTTCTTTCTTTGGCTTTCGTTGCCGGTTTCATAGACCCCACAACCGTGGTCGTTTGACACTTCCCCGCAGCCTAGTCACCAGATTCTACTAAGAGAATGAAAGCTAAGTGCCCAACGAACAAAACTACGCCTCTTGAGACTTAACCCAGTCTTGCATAGGGCACGTCTATTCTGTTTTAAAAGGGGCTAGGACAGTGCTTGTGCTTGGGTAATGTGATGAGGCGTTGATTGGGGTGGTGCCTCTTAGTTTTCCCAATTCCAGTGTGTGTGTTCCTATCAAACATGGTTTTCAAGCAATGATTTTTTTTAAGATGTGGTATCTTTTAATGTTTTGTCCTTACTTTTGTGTCTTTTAGGGTTGACGTGTCTTAATGTTTTCAAACAAGTTTCAAGTGGGCACGCCAAGTTTTGCACACAATTGATGAGAGTAGATTTCCATTGATGTGCTCTAAAACCCTAAAGTGCTCATCCTAGTATTCATGCAACTGCTATCAGATGAGTTGATTTTAGGGTTGAGTGGTGCGGCCCATGTCAATTCACGGTGACTTCACAAACACTACTCAAAAAGAAAGAAGAACACTCCAAAAAGGTTAGGTCATTAAGAATGTTAGTGTATTTTTTTTGTTGGGTGATGTGTTAAGAATGTGGATCAGGCAATCATGTACCATGCCAATTTTTTTTTATTTTACAATTTTTTTAGATTGTTTTTAGGCAAGCAAACAACCATGAGTGAAGAAATACTCACAATCGGTCCTTGTTGTGCTTACTCCATCTCTACCGTCATGAGTTGCACTGCTTCACCATCCAAGCACTGAATTCCTGCAACCATCAAGTAAAAGGAGAAATTACGTTAGATAATGTGAGCATGGATGTAAAATGGAAGTGACAAAATAAATCCGTTGTCTCCTCGGCAACGGCGTCAAAAACTGACGTGCGAAAGACATGTTTGTTTAAAAGGATTATTATAGTTTGTGCTCGCAACGTTGATTTTAAAAGAAGAAACGGACATGAGTCTGAGTGTCGATCACAGGGAGGCGTAGAAACCATATTTTCTTTGTCACTTGGTGTTACGGAGATAACGAGTTTTTGCTTGCGAGAAGACGAGGTAGAAAAACGAATGAGAGAGAGAAAGTGAGAGAGAGAGAGTAGGGTTAGAGTCTTTTAAATCATAGCAATTACTCAAATCAAGATGGAGAACAACATCAACACTATATTAAACATGCAAATCAAGTTTTACAAATACAACAGTAGCTAAATGCTTGAATAAAAAGGAAGTAAAGCTAGATTAAAGGGAAAAAAAGAGAGAGGGGGGAGTTGGTGAGGCGGCCACGGCGGTGGAAGGAGGCTCCATCGGTGGCTCGTCGACTCCGTTGACTACAAGAGAGGCTAAAGGAGGCTAGGAGGGTGTTACAACACTTGCAGGGTGAATTGAATGCTTTACATGGGTGGTTGGGAGGGGTTTATATAGGAAGAAGAGGTTTCTATTTTAAGTATGGGCTTTAGCGACGTCTGGGACGTCGTTAAACCCATGCTAAAAGTGTCGATGAAGCCTCCTTCCCAGTGGTCTCACGTGCGTGCCCGCACTTCTTCATGTGCGATCTGCGCGCACATGCTGTGAGCCGTCCAATCGCAAATCGGACGGTCGAGATCGCTTGTGGGCACGCGCTTGGATCGTGCTTGTTGCACTCGCACCCCGCGCGTCATCACGGGCATCTGCCTCGGATGCGCAGGATTGCGCCACGTCGCCTGCTGCCAGCCGCTCGATCACACATCGACGATCGAAATCGCGTGCATCAATCCCGCCTTGAATTTGCGCTGCGGAGGGCGATTCGAACTTGCGCCCCACTGTGCGAGGGCGAGACGCTTTTCGCTGCGCTACGTTCGCAGTTGTGTCGCGGGGATGCGGAGGTGGCATGGTGCTGGCGACCGTTGGATGAAGATCCAAAGGTCGTGAGCTACTGTGGCCGTGAGGTGTTGAGGCTATGGGGCGCGAGGAGAGTGCCTCTCAGCCGTCCGATCGAAGATCAGATGGCTTAGATTCATCTTGCAGTGGAAGCGTTGGTGCTGCACTGCGGTTGAGGAGTGCGGGATGCTAACACGTGGGGGCTTCATGACCGTTGATAATCAGATCAATGGTCAGAACTTCTTAGGTCAATTGTGGGCGCTCCGGATGTCGGATTTAGCTAATTTCGAGTCCGTTGGACTCCGTTCGTTACTCTGGATCCATCCGTGCGGTCCGATCGCTCATCTGAGGCTTGTTTTAACATGTACTTGTACACATGGCCATTAATAATGCAGTATAAGCAGTCATGTTGTGCAATGCATGCGATGCTCCTATTCCTATTTGTGATGTATCCTCTGTACATTTTACCTTTAAGACCCTCCCCTTTTGGCAGAGTTAGCATTGTACAATGCAGTGTTATCAGTGACATAAGTTGTTTTTGTGCATATGGCTTATCGCTTGAGAACACAGGGGGTCGGGTCCCCTCGCACACACCCTATGCCTCGCCCGTGACACTCTTGCACGTAGGCCTGGCACCATACCCGTATACCCACCTAATCCCCACACCTCGGCTACTACCCACGCCGGTAGCCCTGATCTCTGGTGCGCTCTGATCCGGTACCCGATTATCCTTGAGAGAGGAAGAGGAAAAGGAAGAGAGAGAGGGAGCACGGGGTTACTGGGGGTTTTGCTTTGTTGTGTAACGGCTAACACTTAGCCGCATTTGAAGAAGAGTTCCCCTCTATGCATGAAGAACAAAGGCCAAGGCAAGGAAGAAAGAGAAGAAGAGGTTGAAGTAGAAGGCTTGAAGAAGAAGAAAAGGAGAACTATTAGTCACTCTGAAACAGGTTTTAAAATCAATGCGTGTGGTATAGGTCGAATCAGTGCAAAAAAATAAATAAAATTTATTACTCGAATATCAGAAATGAAGTTCGAGGTCGAACATAGGGAGCAATTGCAAAATAATTCTCAAGATTGCAATATAAGCAATGTATAATAGAACTCTAAACAAGAATGATATATAAATGAAAGTGAATGTCAGATAATACAAAAAGAATGGGGTAAAATGGTGATTTGAATCACCAATTACCCCTCACAATTATATCAAATAACTCAATAGCACTAAGCAATTAAATGCCATGTAGGATAAGTGCATAGTGCACTTCAGCTGAAGCTCAGACGTCTATTCAGCCGGTCAGACGGCTTATCCTACTTAAAGGTATTTCTCTTTTTGTTCTTCCTTTTCTTTGTGTCTTCTTTTCTTCTTCTTCTTCTCAGGCTTCTCCCTTTTTTACTTTCCTTCTTCTTCTTCTGTTGCTCCTTCTTCTTTCCTTCTTCTATGGCTGTGCCTTCTCTCTTCTTCTTCTGTTCTGGCTTCCTCTTCTGCTTTCTCTTCACACATAAGGGGGAAGTTCCTTAAACGGATAAGTGTCGGCCGTTGGTCCTGAGAGCAAAACCCCCTGCCCCTGCGCGCTATCTCTCTTTCTTTCTCAGGGATTCGCCCTCCTAGGGCCTCAGTGGGTTATCGGGTATTCGGGTAGAGTGCACCCGGGACCAGGGTTGCCAGCCGTGTGTGGTAGTCGAGGAGTGCTTAGGTTAGGCGGGTATACAGATTGGCCAGACCCGCGTCTAGGAGTCGCGGGAAAGGCACGTGAGGGACGCGGGGACCTCACCCCCTGTGACTTGAGGCGATAAGCCTATGCGACAAAATCACTTTATGTGGGTGCGGGCTCTCGTCAGCTTTCGAGGTGGGACTATCCCACCTCCCTTCCTCTGCGTGCAGCACAGCTGCAGCTTCTTGCAATTATGGTCAAAGGCCCAGTCAAAGGGCCAAATTGGTCCCTAGGTTGTGATTCTGGGAACTCTCCGCTGTGCCTGGGACTTCGCCTAGGATTTGCAAATGCCGGAGTAAGCTTCAAGCTTTGCTCAAAGCTTCGTCAATGGCGATCGAAGGAGCGAAGACCTGAAATGAAGAACACAGCCTTGCAGCCTCGTCAAAAGGTTTAGCAGGCTTCGCCGTAGCACAGCAGACGTGGTGGTGTGTGCGGCGTGTCGTGAAGGTGACTGTGGTGGCCGGACGGTGACGGAAAGTGAAGGGCGAAGGTTCATTGTTCGGTGGAGGTTGTGGAGGAGCAATCGAACTAACTGAGTTAGGGCTTTTGCTCTTGAGGTCGAGGCGAAGGTGTAGGGATGAACGGCGAGGGGTTTGGTGGTGTGTGGAGCGAGATGTGCCTCACCAGAGGAGTGGCCGGATGCAAAAGGGATGACGGTGAATGGGCGGTAGCGTGGTCGAAATTGAGTATGGTTGGGATGAAAATAAAATAGAGGAGTTAGGGGAATTATTTAGGTAGTTGGTAGATGACGAGGAGTCAAGGCGGCGCCGATTGCGGTATGGTCGACGTCGGGGAAGAAGGTGCTCCAGCGAGTAGGAATCGGCGAGGAAGATGGAGGACGGGGCATCAGTGGGTATAGCACGATGTCGAAGAGAGTGAGGGAGATAAATTCGTCGCTGGTATTGTGTGCGGACGAACGATGGAGTCGGAGAAGCTTGCCGGACGTCGAGGAGCTTTGACCAGATGAGGAGAGACGAAATTAAGGGGGAATCCGGTGGAATTCGAGAGTGGGAAGTTCGGCCTGATCTAGGCGTGCTTATATAGGGCTTAGGAGGTCGATTTGACCTTGGAAGCCAAGCTTCCAAGCTAGGAATGTTCACTGGAATAGGAGAACCATCTCTTTGAAGGATTTGCATGAGAGATTAGGCGAGATCTGGAGCTTGGGAGTTAGCACAAAAGGAAGGAAATTCCTTGACGAACTTCCCTTTCAAATTTGAGAGGGATTCGTCAAGGAATCAAGGATAACATGCCATTTTAAGGTTGCCAGAGCTTGTAGGATTAAGATCCATGGCGGCAGGGACCTTTCTGTGAAGATGATGATAAATTTAGGGAGTCATTTGATAGGAATTCAAAAAGCTAAGGATCTGAATGAGATAAAAAGAGTTTGACTGGACCAAAATGCAAACTTGGTCAAGATGATCTCAGATTAAGCCCAAATTTTGGTACATGCCTAATTTGGGCCCAAGGAATTCAATGGTGAAGTTAGATTTAGGTTTTGACCTTGTTTGATTGGGTAATTTATGTAAAAACTTAAATTATGGCAAATGTCTGTTTAGGATTTTATTTTGGGTCAAGACGGGTTCTGATGGTTAAATTGAGGGTACCAAGCCCTAGAGAATATTTTTATATGAATTTTAGAGGGTTTAGGTGAATTTTATCTTGACCAGAACCTCAGTTATTTAAGTGGGTCTATTTTTAGGGTTTCAGATGTCATTTAATTCTCAAAACATGCGAAAACCCTTTCCTGTCTGTTCTAACTCACTTGTTAGAATTTTAAGATCACTTGACCTTTATCTAACCCCTGAGAAAACCTGTAGTTATTCTGCATTCAAGATATGATGGTAAAATTACAGTTTTAACCCTGGTTTTTTATATTTCCCTCAGAATAGATTTGCAATGAATTAGGGCTCTTTGACAGTTATGTAGGAGCATTTATTCCTTGATAATGACTAAATTGAGCTAGTTATGGCTCATGATGGTGTTCGCATCATACTTGCATGCTTAGCTTTTGCTAGTCCCTTAGCAAAATCTCATTGAATTAACTCAAGTTCTAGATCATGTCTTTTTATGCTCAGATTTTTGTTGTGTGCTTTCTTTTGTAGGTTAGGTCAGAATGCCAATAGTAGGCCTAGAGGTACTCAAGTACCAACCAAGATCCGGACCTGACCAACTCTAGCCTCAGTTCACCGCAAAGCTTTCTAAGGCCCACAGGAACTAACCTAAGGTCCGTTGAACTCTGTGATTAAGGTACCTGTGCTTATAACATGTTTTAGCCCAGGTTCAGTTTGCAATGCATTTTTGTAAGAGAGAGACAAAAGATTTTTTTATTTTTGGAGAGTTTTCTCTCTCTTTTCTTTCTTTATTTCTAGCTTCGAATTGGCTTTACAACACAGTCTGTATCGGATTCCTAACTCCCACCATCAATCCTCGCAGGGTCCCTGGTAATTGATGCTTCGAGATAGCACCACCCATGGCAACCCTCAAAACCCTGGCTTTCGAGATGTCGGGATAATCCTGCCCATGGCGTTCTGCAGCTAAATCCAAACCCAGATAATTGACATTTCGTGATAATGCCACCCATGGCATCTAAACCAGCACAAGGTGCTTACATGCCCCCGGTAGGATATTTAGATATCCTAGGAGACAAGCACCGAGGAGATGGTATGTTATTACGCATCTTCAAGGGGAATTTCCCGCCTTTCCGTGCCGGGAACTCTTCCAAATCAACTTGTGTTGATCAGCCGGTCCTAATCTAGGTAGCTTTTTCAGAACAAAATTAACGTTTTTGCGTGATTTTGATAATTAAGCGCATTGAACCAGATTGTGTGTGGATTGGGGTGCTTAGGTAACTGAGTCCTGCAAACCAGAGGTCAGTTAACGAGGCTGAATAATCCTTAAGCCTTAGACCTAATACTTAAGCTTTGCATTTTCCCCAACCTCTTGAGGACTATCTAGATCTTAACGGATACTTGAATTTTTAAGCCTAACACAAGCCCAAGAGGCCTAAGATCAGCGTTCATACTAATATCTTTTGTTTCTTAGCACTTTTATTTCTTTCTTTTGATTTGGTCTAGAATTAAGTAGATTCCTTAATCTTTTACTAAAGACTATCTCTTTTTGTTTCAAACTGTGCTCCTTTTTGACATTTATATTACCTCCCCTTTCTCTCCTCCAAAATGATATGCAATTAATTCTTTAAAATTTCCTCCCCTTTCTCCATTTTTTTGTTCTTTTTCAATTTTTTTATTGTTTTGATTTTTTGGGAATATGTATTTTTTTTTATGAAATCATTTCTTGTGAAGTGATTCTCACAGCGTTTTGCACTTTAATACCCCCCATGCCTATGATTTGTAATGTCCTCATTGTAAATTAGGTGGGTTCGAATTCAGTTTAGATCGGACATTAGAATAGGTTTAGGTGAGTAGACAGGTCGAATTGACTGTTGCGGACCATTTCAAGCTCTGGTATGGGTACCATAGGTGGAGTCGGTTGTTCTAATGGACGAACCCTAAAGTACAATATGAGTTAAGTACGGGATGTGTCAAGAAGGGTCTCGGGTTTTTCAATAGGATGATGGGTTGCCTCTTGTTAAGTGATGAGTTTAACGCCATCAGCGGGGCGCAAAATGCTCAGGTAGAAATGGGTTGACTGCATGAATGATATGATCGTGATGGATGAGAATTGGATGGCCACAGATAAGTATCAAAGCATGATGGAGAGTCATTCCAGAATATCTCTGATATAGGTCAGGCTGATTCATTTCTGAATAATCTTTCTTGAGTTTCTACGGAGGGAACATTTGGAAGGTATAGTGCTCATGGGATTTTGTAGTAAGGTTATGGTGATTCCAAGGCTCAATAGAAATGGGTCTATTTAGTGTTCCCCAGAAGTGTGGTTCCTCTTGTGCTCTGTGGCCTATCAAATTGATACCTGATGGGTCATTATGATTCTTTTCTTTTGGATTTGAGATTATCTCCTCAAGAAATGACTCATAGATTGGGTCTTCAAATGAATTTTTCTTAGAATCTTCATCCCAAAAAGTGAATGCTTGGAGAGTTCCTTTTGAATCATAAAACTTGAAATCTATAAAGGATTCATATTTCGGGTGAAGGTTACTCTCAATATTGTCCAATCCTGATTCCTGGTGGCCCTCAAAACAAAAAGTCTCCAATTCCATGGATTCTGAATTTGATCTGTCACCATGTTTCCCAACATTTCTGGGTATATCTTCAAGTTCAAATGTGAAAACCTCCATTGTGCTCATATCATTATGTTCAACTATATCATCATCTAGGATGTGAAAGGTTTCCCATTCAGGTTCTAGGTTTCCTATTAAGGATATGGTCATGAGATCCTGTATAAAACCTAGTTGTTCTGTCAAGCATTTTTCTTTTGCTGTCTCAAAAATATTCATCTCAGCAAGTTGATCTCCGGAGGCAATTGTCATATGCTTGATTCGCAATTGATTATGGCTCTCGCAGTGGCCAAGAATGGTCTTCCCAAAATCACAGGCATATCCTGTATCTGTTGTGGTGTCTCCATGTCAAGAATTAGGAAATCTACTAGGTAGTTGAAATCCTTAACTTTAATTACCACATCCTCTATCATCCCAATTGGTGTGATCAGGGTTCGGTCAACTAGTTGCAAAGTGACATGAGCGGGTTTTAGCTGTTCAATTGGTAATTTTTCAAATAGGTTTGTAGGGATGAGGTTGACTGAGGTGCCCAAGTCTAGCATAGCCTGCTTGAAGTTTGTATCATTGATATTGCAAGAAATTAGCGGGGTGCCTGGATCAGATTTCTTAGTAGGTAGACTGTTTTGGATTATGACACTTATATTTTCAGACAGTACTACCTTTTCTGGTGTTTGTTCTTCCATCTCCTTCTTGGGTAAGTCAGGTGAGGTTGAGTTGAGAGTGAGGATATCCAGTAGTGGAATTGTGACTTGTGTATTTCTCAAAGGTCCTGTTATATCATTTTCTGACAATCCTTTAGTGTGGAGGTGAGATATGACCTGGGATAAGGGAATAGATTGGCTAGGGATGGGTTTCTGTTTTTTCATAACAGTGATCATAGCACAATCATGGTGGGGAGGTGGATGGGAAAAGTCAGACCTTGCTGTTACTATGGGGGTGGTGTTGGGTAATTCATGGTGTGTTTTGGCTCAACTGAGGTGGATGGAGAAAATACGCAAGTATGAGTCATTGGACCAGGTTGGATATAACATGTTTGACCTTGGATTTGGTTTACAATGTGTTTTTGGGTCAACATGTTGTTAGGATTTGGCAGAGGTTGGGAAGGAAGTGTGCCAAGCTGGCGAGAGCTTGCCAGCTGGATCACTTGATTGCGAAGTTCAGTGATGTCTTCTTTGTGCTGTTTCTGCATGTCAACCAAGTTTTGAAGAATTAAAGATGTCTGATCTTCTTTAGGTGGTCCAAATTGGAAATTTTGGGTGGGCCTTGGTTGGGTGGGCTGATAAGAATGCGGAGCCTGTGGGTGGGGTTAAAATTGAGGTCCTGGATTCGAGTTATTGCTTGACCACGAAAAGTTAGGATGATTACGCCATCCAGAGTTGTAAGTGTTGGAGAAAGGATTATTCTAGACGGCGTGAAGATCCTCGCAGGTCTGAGGAGCTCCGAGATAATCAGGGTATGGGGGTTCAGAGTTTCCCCAACTGAGGTGGGTTGACCCAGAGTTGCCTCTTAAGCCATAATCAGATGGGGGTGGGTATGCATCTATCCCCGGGGAGTGGTAGATGTTGTACACAGCCTCCCTTCCCGTGGGCGGGTGTGCGTATGTGCTTTGAGGTGTAGAGGTGGATTTGTGTAGATGACGAGTGATGTTGTCCACCTTCTTCTCAATAATGGAGACCTTGTCCAATTGACTGGCTACCAACTCCAAATCAACGAATGCGGAAAGGTCTCAGGATTCGTGTACCCCCCGATTATTTGTCAATGCGTGGGTGGACGTTTGGTCGTACGCACCCAATGACTCATTGTTCAAGGAGTTCTCGCACATGTTCTTGAGAATTTCCCAGATCGTGTCATGTTGACCCATGATGCTACCACCACTGGTTGCATTGACAAAGAGCTTGATATCTTCACGGAGTCCGTGGTAAAAGTATTGGCCTTGTTCCCACTTTGGAACTCCATGATGGGGGCACTCACGCATGAGATCCAGAAAGTGATCCCATGCTTCATGTAGAGATTCTCCTGCTCTTTGGGAGAAGTGCGTGATTTGGCCGCATCATGTTTGTACGACCAATGGGGTAGAATTTTTGCAGGAAGGCGGTTTGAAGTTCTCCCCATGTGTTGATCGTGTGTGGTTGAGTCTGAAACCAGTGAGTGGCTTTGTCAGCTAGAGAGAATGAAAAGAGCTTTAGGAGTAATCCGTCCCATTCTGCACATCTGCCCCAAAAGTATGGGCCAGATGTTTTAGGTTTTTGATGTGCTGGAAAGGATCCTCAGAGTTCAAGCCATGAAATTTTGGTGTCATATGAAGCATGCTAGGCTTGAGATCTACCTCGGGTCCTCCCACGGGAATGTTGATTCGGAGTTCGATCTCCACTGCTGCGGGATTATAGTGATCTCGCATTTGAGGACGCAGTGGTGGGTTGATGATGGCATTGATTTGATTTTGGAAATCATGGAATTGCTGTTCAAGGTTAGGTTGATCTTCTTGGTGATCCATAGCTGATGAAGGGGAAGTAGGTTCTGAATCAGAGGATATGTCAATGTGATTAGGTTGTTGCACAAACACGGAAGTCGAGGCTCGACCTCGACGAGAGTGAATATCTAATGGAGGCCTCAAGGATGGTCTTAAGGACCTCCTCCCGAACATGCACTGATGGAATGGAAGAGGGATAGCAGGTGATGGACCCAATCAAGACACCTAAAAATTTTGAATGACTATAGAGGTTCGGGGCGGATAATACCCCTTAGTTAGAAAGCCGTCCACCTAAGAATTACTTGGGCAACCAGTCCTTAGGGCCAACGTCTACTCAATTTTAGTTAGGGTTGGGATATTGGTGCTTCCGGAATGTGATGGGCCCTTAATGGGTTGTGCCCTTAATTATTTATTTGAGAATGTGTGAATGTGCACAACCAAGAAGTTTTCAAGCAAGATTATTAATGATGAGGTGAGTTTTAGGGTTCGAATCTTGCCTAGTAGCTTTTAGGATTCAAATGTTAGGTGTATTCAACAAAGTTTTGTGAGGCAAACCAAGTTTTGAAAGCACATGTTCAAGTATTTTCCTTTATAAATCAAGAAAATATGGAGTGCCTGGCTTGACATAAATATTGAATCCTATGGGACAACTACAAATGAGTTCCTTTTAAATTAGGTGGTGCGGCCCAAACAATTCAATCAATCGACTCAAATGCACCACTGATTAAGGCACACAGAAATGTGATTAACCTAATATAATTTCTACTCTTTTATGTGTTGAATTAGTGTAGCGGGTCCACAAGTCAGAATCTCGGTTGAGTAGATGAAAATCAAGTCAGGTTATGTAACTCCGATGTGGGTGTATAAAGTGTGTAAATTGATTCGTCTCACAGAAAGTATCTTTTTGTTTTTTTTTTTATAAAATGCAGGGGTGAAATGAATGAAGGTGGCAAACAAGACACACAAAGTCTATCCTAGGGTTTATGCAAACACCTAAGTAGATTAAGTCTTGGTTATGGGTGTGGCGAAATGAAACTAGTGGAGGGGGAATGTGGGGGACACTTACAAAGTACTCTACCTGCACTTTACTCCGATCTACCGCACTTGGATCTCCATGCTAGGGTACCTGCAAGACAATAGATCAGAGATAAGCGTGGTTAGTAATATGTAAATGCAAAGAAGTGCAAAAAATAATAAAGTAAATTTCGTTGCCTCCCTGGCAACAGTGCCAAAATGATGCATGTGTTTCGCGTGTTTGAAATCGGAGTTAAGAGTAACCCGTCGTAGTCGTAAAACTCGTTATCAAATAAAATTTTACCGAAATTCCAAGGGAGTCCCGGGTCGAACACAGGGAGGAGACGTTTACTTAATTTGAAAATCGCGCTTCGTTTTGTTTGTTTTTGGTGTTTTAGTTTTGTTATTTTTTTTCGTTTGTTTTTATAAAGCAAGAAAACAATATGGATCACAATGGAGATAGAAGCAAATATGATATATATTGCATAAATGTTTATTACAATAATCCCAAAAGCATAAAAAAGAGAGAGGTGAGAAAGAATCTCCCGAATCGACTGTTCAGCAAGATGACGGTGCCTGGCAAAAGCTTGGAAGGAGTTGGGAAGCGAGACGATGAAGGTGAGATGCGGGAGGACATCGGGTAGAGGAAAGCTTCAGCGTGGCTCCGGAATGGAGGTGGGAGGACGGCTCCAAGGTGACCTATGAATGGTGATGGGAAGATGGAGGAATATTTGGTGGGGCAGAGGTTCGTTACACTAATAGGAGCCTTAGGAGCTTGAGAGTAAGCTTTAATGGAGCGTTGGTAGGCTTGCTAGAGCTTAGGAGTAGGTCGGAGTAGAGTAGGTAGAGATACCTTGGAAGGGAGGGGGTGTAGGTCTTTATATAGTGGATGAGAGGAGGCTAGAATAGGCATAAGACCAATAGCGACCTCCAGGACGTCGCTGTAGGTCTAGCTCAAGTGTTGCTGTAGCCTACTCACGCACGCAGCTGGCCTTGCCCCTATGAGAAATTAGTGATGGCTATAAAAGTCACTAAATGTCCTCCAGGCTGTTGCTAAAGGTTGCGCCAACTCATGCACTCGCCCGCTTGCTGCCGCTGAGGTTGGATGCGTCGTGGCCGTTGGATTAAGAAGTGAACGGCTGAGATGGTGCGGAGATCGCGCCTTTTGATCGCGTGTGAGATGGGATGTTCTTGAGGTGCGTCGACGGCCGCGTGCTGCATCTACGCCCATCGAGTGGTGCCACGTGGTGACGCCTCCACCGCTTGATGACATCCAACAGGCGCAATTCGATTGCACCCGCGCTCGCGAGATTGCCTCCCCCTACAGCGGCTAGAACTCGCGCTCACGGTTTGCGAGCGCGTGTCTTCACCAATGCACCAAAGCCGTGGTTTGTCGAGTGGAGGGTTGGTGCTGTTGTGTGGTTAGGGCACCCCTCAGCCATTGGATTGAGATCCAACGGCTGAGATCTCTCCATGCGTGAGTGCTGGGGCGGCTGTGGTTTGTGTTGGGCAGTCTGGATGGTGCCACGTGGTGCCATTTGGACCGTCCATCTTCTTCTTCTTGTGGTGGGTGCTACGGAGCTCTAATCGGGGTGATTTTCGCATTGACGGACTGCGATCGCCGCTCTAGATCCATCCGTACAGTTGGATTCTCCATCCGAAGCCCGTAAAGATGTCGAACTACCTCCTGGCCATGTAAAATGGAAGAATTAATATATATAATATACAACTATCATAAATGCCATGCAATGGATGTTATGCAGTATTTATAACATGATATGCAATGCTAAGCCTAGGAACTATCATAAATAAGCATTTTTATCATGAATTCTTGTGTGTTTATCAGGCATGCCTTGGCTCCTCCAAGGTGGAAGCTACCACGTTCAAGTCTTCTCCAAGGGTGGGCATGCACCACCCTTTCTCCTCCAATTGCTTGGCCGTCCTCCTAGTGGAATGCTCCTCCTCCTTGGCGTGGAACAAGAAGAAGAGAGAAAGGGAAGAAGGCACCAAGGGGGCAGGTAGGATGCCCCCTTAATCTTCTTCTCTCCTCCTTCTTTTTGGCCTTGAGTTAGGGTGGAGATAGGGTGGAATTAAACTAATGGAGGATGGGGAAAATGGTGGTGGTTAAGGGTCTTTTTATAGAGTAGGATGGGAAGTATAGGTGGCTCTTGAAATGGATGGCTAGGATAGGATTTGGGAGGTAGTTCAGGATCCTATGGTGGAGATCATTTGACACCACGTTAAAGGGTGTTAAGGGAGTGGTTATGGTGGCCAAAAGGCACCTAGAGTTGGCGCCAAAATTGGTTTCTAGAAGGGAGTTAGGTGGCGCCAACTTAGGGTTCTAGAAGGGGGGTTATGTGTAGGGTGGATGAGGCTTGGAAGGGGTAGGTGTAGGGTGTAGATGGGAGGTCATTTTGGTGCCAAAAGGAGGGGGTTCTAGAAGAGTTAGTTGGTACCAAAATAGGTGTCTCTTGGTGGTGGTTGAGGGGTGAAAGGGTGCTAGGTGGTGGTGCCAACTAATAGTAGGGTGGAGCTACCTTAGGTAGGATTAGGTATGGTTTAGTTGGTGGAGCCAGTTAGGTAGGGTATTAAGGTGGTGGATGGCCAAGAGAGCTGGAGCTTAGCTAGCTTAGCTAGTAGTAGAGTATAGGAGGAGGCAATTGGAGCTAGGATTTGAGGGGAGGAGCTGGACAGAAGAAGTCTGGAGCTAAACTAGAGCTGGCAGCTGTTGAAGAGGGTGGCGTGAAGCTACTTTAGCTAGCTTAGTTTGCTAATTCTTTGCTAGCTGTTAAGCCAAGCTAAAGCAAGCTGGCTTCTGCTGAAAGGGGTTGAGGTGAGTTGGGTCCGATGCTCCGGGGAGGACCTAGCTAGTTGGGGTAGCTAAGGTAGCTTAGCTCAACTAAATTGAGCTAGGTTGAGTTCCCAGGAGCTGGACTTGAGCTTCCTGAGCTAAAATGAAGTCATCTTCTTAAAATGTTGTTTCATTTGGGGCCAGAAGTACCCCGCCTGAAACAACTGAGCCAGAAGTGCCTTGTACCCTTGATGATTCTCCCATATGCCTCCATGGGTTTCCTGGAGGGGTTGTGACGCCTCCTCCTATGCAAGGCAGCGCAATAAGGGAGTGGAATATCCCCGCTTGTACAGTTTCCCCTCTATTAAGGTATACCTAAAGGCCTTCAAGCAGAATGCCTTGGGTCGCGGTTCCTTTTAGGGTCGCTCTCTAGTGTTCAAGTATCTAATGATAGGCGTCATTCAAGATGTGGATTATTCTATCATGAACGTTCTAGGGGTGAATATCGTTGGCTCTTTTAATGTTTGGAGGCATATGTCCTCTTCCTGTTCAAGCAGGATTGCTGATGCTAGGCAGGCTAAAGCGCCTGCTAGGGGGTTGTTGGATCGGGGTACCTGACTGTCCAAGACGGTCTTGAAATATGAAAACTCCTTCTTGACCTTGTCAGCATATAGAATCATATTTGGATCCCTATCTTGGTATTCTTCGTTAACTTGGTTAGCAACCAACTGGGAGTCTGTATTAATCTCCAATGATGAGAGGCCTCTTGACTTGGCCACTCGGATGACGGGTAACATGGCCTCGTACTCTGCCACATTGTTGGAGGTGGGAAAGATAAGCTTGGCGACATACTTATGAGTAGTGTTGTTTGGGGAAGTTACGGCTATGCGTGCTCCAAACTCGACTACCATGGAAGAGTTATCTACATATAACCTCAAAGGCAGAGAGAGGGAAGCATTTTGGGTCTGTGAATTTCACTATGAAATCTACTAGAACTTGACCTTTGATTGATCTTCTTCGCTTGTACTGAATGTCGAATTTCGCCAAATCCATGTCCCATTTTATGCATCATTCGGCGCAAAGAGTAGTCAAATAAGACTACTATTGAATGAGCTTGTAAGTACAAGCGTAGCTTTCTAGCAGCAGTCACCAAGGCTAGCCCGAGTTTCTCAATCACAGTATACTTAGCTTCTGCACCTTGATAGGTCATGCTAATGAAATATACTGGTCGTTGCCCTTCTCGTTCGCCCACTAGAACAATGTTGATGGTGAACATGGACTTTGCCAGGTAAAGGAATAAAGATTCCCTAGCCTTAGGAGCCGTCAGAATGGGAGGACTTTTAAGAGCTTCCTTTACCTCGTCTAGAGACTTCTAGCAATGAGGAGTCTAATGGGAGGCGATATAGTCGTTTCCCTTTTTTATACATTTAAAGAAGGTGAGACATTTGTCGAAAGATTGAGACAATAATCCGCCTAAAGAGGCGATCTTGCCGACTAGCAACTGTATGCCTTTCAGAGTGTTTGGCGATTCTAGAGCCATGATCGCTTGAATTTTGTCAGGGTTGGCTTCTATTCCCCTGTTAGAAACCAGAAAGCCTAGGAATTATCCCGTTGAAACGCCAAAGACACATTTGTCGAAGTTCAAACAGAGGCGTGTGTCCCTTAAGACATGGAGCACCTCCGCCAAGTACTTTATATGTTGCGGGAAATTTAATCCCTCCAGCAACATATCATCAATATACACCTCAAATGATTTTCCTATTAAATAGGAAAAAATCATGTTTACAAGGCGCTGGTAAGTTGCTCTAGCATTCTTCAAGCCAAGAGGCATGACTTTGTACTGAAATAGACCCATGTCTGTTATAAAGGAGGTATGAGATCTATCTGCTAGAGCAAGGCTTATCTAGTGGTATTCATTGTAGGCATCTAGGAAGGATACGTGGGACTGGCCGCTGCATGAGTCCACCAACGCGTCGATCCTATGCGAACGGAATTCATTTTTAGGGTAGTCTTCATTCAAGTTGGTGAAGTCAACGCACATCCGCCACTTGTCGTTTGCCTTCATCACTGTGACTACTTTGGATCACCATGCCAGGTATAAGGACTTCTCAATAATCCAGCCTTCAGGAGCTTTTTAACTTCTACTTCAGTTGCTTGCCACTGTTCAGCTGACTTGTGCCCACGAGCTTGTTTTACAGCTCGAGCATTTATCTGGACATTGAGGTGATGTTGTATCAGGGAAGGGTCTACTCCCAGCAAGTCATTGGCGGACCAAGCTGTAACGACTCGATTCCCGAGTCCCTACGAGACACGAGAACCGGACCGACACGATTAATCCCAAGATCTGGTCGTCCAACGAGGAAGTAACCAAAAGAGCAGTAAAATAAACCACATTCAGCATGAATATAACTAACAGTAAGAAAATACAGCAGTAAGGAAAGAAACCACTACAGTATATACCACCACAACAGTAGAAAAACATTAATAACATAATATGGAACTGCAGGTAAAGAAAAGTACAGCGGTAACAAGAACTACTCACTACAGTGGAACCAAAAAGAAAGTGGTACAAGAGAACAGTGGTAACTCTACTGGACCTTACTCGGCCCAGCATCCTCTGCAGCCGCTGACCCTGGCGGCTCAACACCTGGTCCTGAAAGGTAACGAGTGTAACACGTCAGCAAAACGTTGAGTAGAGTGGCAGCTAAACTAAAGAAACAGTAAAGTGTACAGTAGCTGTTTTAATTTTCTTTCTTCCTTTATTTATGTCTTTCTATTGTTTCACAATTTATCTATTTCTCAGATCCTTCACTTGATCTCAAATGTTCCTCGTGGGAACGATCTTGATTGCAGTCTTTTCCGAATAGTAGAAGTAGCACGTGGTGCTCTCCTGGTCGGGAGAGTCCCCCGTGGTGATCCTACTCTCAGTCAACCACCCCAAGGTCACTGACAGACGTAACGGTGACTACGGCACGCGCGGCACGGTAGCTAACCCGCACTGGCACGCGGTCAGTCGTTTCCGTTAACGGGTGCGCCCAAAGCACAGCACGGAACCAGTACAGGGCAGAGCCCTCTCAGTAACAGGGATCTAACCCCTCCACAGTAATGAAACAGGGGCCTTGCCCCTCCACAGTCCGCGCACCCTCGCCTGACTACCCTGGTTTGCCCAGTGGGCCTAACAAGTCGGTGTAGGAGGCTAGAAGAACCCCGGGGCTCGTGGGGTAGCTAGTACCTCTCTACACTAGTAGCTCTCCTCGGTACTACGTACACGAGGGCCAGCAAGTCGGTACACAGTGGCCAGTCCTAACCCCGGGTCCCTGGGGCGGCTAGCTCCGCTCTGCACTAAACAGGGGGACAGTCGCTCTCCTTGGTACTCCGTACTCAAGGGCCAGCTCACTTCCCCAATTCTATTCCATTCACCTTCCAGGAGTTCTACTCCTAATTCCCTGTAGTGTTCCAGCTCTTTTAACTCAACACAATCAGGTTTCACCTTTCCAGTTTCACGTTCATACAATCCATGTTCTCAATCACGTTTATTTATTCATAGCAGGCAGCTGTTAATTCAATTCACAGGCAGCTATTAATCCCTTTCCGCATTTTCCAAGACTGCAGTATTCATACATTCCACTAGTTTTCCCGTCCTAGGATTCATGCCATATCCTAGGATTTATCACACAATCTAGTTTTCCAGCCCTAGGATTTATGCAAGACCCTAGGATCTATCATTCAATCTCGTTTCTCATTCCTAGGATTCATGCAATGTCCTAGGTTCTATTTATGGTTCCATAATTTAACAGATTATGCTAATAAACTTAAATGCCACTCTACCGGTTACAACAGGATACTGGGGGCGTGGTCGGAAATCCCGCGTGCCTTCCCAAACCCCGAAACTGCAACGGAACGGGGTCCTATCACAAGGATCAAACACAGGGAGTTTCTCAAAATAGTACATAGCTACTGTAGACGGGTAGAGGACGTAATTCCGAAAAGCACGCAACTCGAAAAGTGGAAAACGGACTCCGAAGGGGCCCTAAACGGGTCGAAAACGACGAAACATTGCAAAATCAGACGTCTGGAACTTATTCCAGATGTCTTAAAAAGTGGATCAGGGGTTACCTTGCTCTGCGTGGGCTCTCAGACGTCTAGAAGCCTGCGGGGGCGTCTGGCCTAGTTCCCAGACGTCCAATGGTCACCCCGGACGTCTGGATGTCGCTACTGTCGTCTGGTGCTACAGCCAAACGTTTGATTCGCGTTGGATGGTGAATCACCGAACCTGCGCGTACCCATCTCTCTCTCAGTACGGTCAGTCGAAGAAAACGAAGAAGACGGAAATAACTCACCTTTCAGACGTCTGGACAGTCTTCCAGATGTCGTGCCCGTCGTCTGGCTAGAATCCCAGACGTCTGATTCTGGAAAAGTTTCTAGAACCAGGGCGCGACTCGCCCTCCGCTTGCGACGCCCGGCCGTGTCGCGTCTCGTCCGCTTGCTGCTCAAACTGCAGCAGTCCCCCCCGCGTCGCTTCGCGCCCGTTGCGTCCCCCGCCGACCGGCCCTAGCAGCCCCGGCGAGCTCGCCCTCACGGCCGGGAGCCTCTTCCACGCGCAGCACCTCCTCCCACGCTCACCGCGGCTGTCGCTGCCGCTGCTCACTTGCGCTCGCTCTTGCTCTCGCTCTCGCGCACTGGTTGGAAGGAGAAGAGGAAGGGGGCGGAGGTGACGGTAGTGAGGGAGAGGGCGTGGCCTTTTAAGGCCGCGCGAGGAGGAGAGAGAGAGAGCGGACAGGGTGGGTCTCAGCCGCAGGAGAGAGGGAAAAAGAGAGGGAGAGAGAGCGTACGCAGGTCTGCACGCTCAGGCGCGCAGACGAAACACGCGTGCCAAAAATAACCGATTCTCAGACGTCTGGAAGTGGTTCCAGACTTCTGGTCAGATGTCTGGGCCACCTCCCAGACGTCTGAAGCGCGCGTTCGTAACAATAACCAAATACATTCACATTGGCCCTTAACAAAAGCAGCAACTCCTAGACTTCAGAGGGATCAAGGCTCGCCCCGACTTTGACGAGCTTAGTCAAGTCGTCGGGATGTAATTGAATAGCCATAGCTGAAGAGCCTGGCTAAAGCTCTGACATTGCCAGAGGATCAACTGGGTTCATTTCCTGCTGAATCTCCTGGACCTGGCTTCCTTTCTTTCCCCATTTTTATGGCTTTTGTTATGACCCGGTTCCCGGATCCCTACAGGACCCGAGATCGACTCGCCTAGACTAATCCCAAGACCTAGTGATCTAAGAAGAAATAATCAAAAGTAGGAAAGTAAACCACATTCATGCATGCAATATAACTAAGCAAGAGAAAAGTACGAAGCAGTAAAGAAAGTAGAACAACAGTCTCAACACAGTACATGCCACCACACAAACAACAACAGTGGAAAAGGAATGGAAAGTAACAAGAACAGTAACTATGTGTCCATTACTCACTACAGCAGTAGGGAAAATGAAAGTGCTGAAGGAACAAGTACGGCTGGGCCCAGTACCCTCTGCAGTCGGAAACGCGACCTACTCAACTCCTGGTCCTGAACAGTGTTACGAAAAAGACAGAGTTAGCGAATGCTGAGTAGAGTGGTATTTATATTATTTAAGTGCAAGTACAGTAAAAATAACAACAGGTTTATTTCTCATTTCCATTTATCTAATTCATGCGTTTCTGTTTCATCTATTTCTCAAGTATCAAAGTATTTCTTTATCTTGCATGTTCCTCATGGGAACGATTTTGATTGCAGTCTTTTCCGTAGAGTAGAAGGTACACATGATGCTCTCCTGGTCGGAAGAGTCCCCCGTGGTAGTCCTACACCCAGTCAACCACCTCGAGGTCACTGTCAAGACGTAGCGGTGACAACGACACGCATGATAAGAGCGCAAGTAACTATCCCGTACTGACACGCGGTCAGTCGTTTCCGCTACCAAGTACGCCTAAAGTACAGTACGGAACAGTATAGGGCCTTGTCCTCTCAAAACAAGGGTCTCGCCCCTCAGAACCAAATAGGGTTCTTGCCCCTCCACAGTCCACGCACCCTCGTCTGACTACCCCGGTTTACCCAAAGGGCCTAACAAAGTCGATGTTGGGTGGCCAGCTGAACCCGGGTCCCGTGGGGTGGCTAGCTCCCTCCCTACACTAGTAGCATGCCTCGATACCACGTACGCGAGGGCCAACAGGAGTCGGTGTAGATTGGCCAATCCTAACCCCAGGTCTCAACCCAGGGGAGGCTAACTCCGCTTTACACTAAAAAGGGACAGTTGCTCTCCTTAGTACCGCGTAGATAAGGGCCAACACACTTCTCGTCTACATTCTAAATTTCCTTTCATCCACAGGAGTTTTACTCTTAATTCCCCGTAGGGTTCATGCTCATATTCATCTCGTTATCTAGAACCAGATCTCATGTTTCACAATTTGTTCCTCATCCATGTACAAGTAGTTCGTGTTTTCATAAGTCAGTTCTAAATCATAAACATGCAACTTATAATTTCCACAGTTCCATTTCTCATTCACATACAGGCAACTCGTATTTAACATGCAGCTCGTAATTAAATTACAGGCATTCGCTAGTAATTTATCTTAATCATGCAATCCAATAAACAGTACAGCTCAGTAGGCTCATTCATTTCTACCCTAGGGTTCATTCTACATCATAGAGTCTCAACCCATTTAATCCAAGCAGGCATATTCTTTATTTATCTCATAATAGTGCATTAAACCACTCTACAGTGTATAACAGGAGAAATGGGAGCCTGTGCCGCAAATCTCGTCGTCTTGGCGGTCCCTGAACACGCTATTGGCTGGTAACCTGTACCAGCGACTAATTACATTAGACGAGGTTAAAACAGTAGGTACTCAACGCGAATACGTAGAGGAACTCGAGTGGAAAACAACTATACTTCGTTTGTAGAAATCCGATTCCGTTTGAGCCTTAAACAGGCCAAAATAGAGTTTCTGATCCAAATCAAACGTCTGGGACTCTTCCTAGACGTCTTAAAAGACAACAAAACTCACCTTATGTTCCTTGCAGCTATTTTAGATGTCTAGACTCCCTCTGCGGCCGTATGGGGACAATTCCAAATGTCGGACAAGGTCTCCGATTGTCTGGACGCACCTCCGGACATCTGGCGACGTGATCAGACGTCCAAAAGCACTTAGGAAAGTGCACCCCACGTCTTCCCAAAACCTACCCTGTGTACGAAAAATGCAGCACGAAATCAGTCCCACAGCTCCTACGCTGAGATACTCTGCATGGCGGAGATCAACGCAGGAATGTACATACCTCGTGCAAACTCGTGCTTTCAGAGGTCTGGCCTTAGGTCCGGACGTCTAGGTACCTCGCCGGACGTCTGGACTCCACTCTAGACATCTGATACTGGAAAACTTCCAGTATCAGGAACTCCTCGCAGCTCACTCCGCTCGCTCGCAACGCGCCGCAACAAATCGAACCGCTGTAAAGGCCTGGGAGGCTGCCTCCCCGAGCCCTCTTCTCCTCGCGCACGTGCCCGCCGTCAGCCGTGTGAGCTTCGTCGAGCTCCCGAAGGTCCTCTGACCTTCCACACTCTCTTCCTCTCTCTCGTTCTCCCTCGCTCGCCTCCTCTCGCCACTCCCATTTGGCCTCGTCGCAACCGCACAAGAAATTGGAGGTGGTGGTGGCTGTGGTGTGAGGAGTGGAGAGGAGAAAGGAGGGGGGATATATATAAGAGGGTTTAGGGTTTACAGGGTGAGGGTAAAAGTGAGAGCTGTTCTCTACGCGCCACCCGCTCACAGAGCGCAAAGCGCAGTACGAAAATTTTCACTTTCTGACGTCCAGGAACGTGTCTAGGCATTTGGACAGATGTCTGATTGAAACTCCAGACGTCTTAAAAGGCTAAAAAGTAATGGGTCATTACAGCTTTGGTGGCCTCGGTTCCCTGGATCGTTCTAACTCAATCCAAGGGGGTTCGCGCCCGACCGATTGATTCTCATGCACTATTCCTACTCCTCGTGGAGTTTAGAAGATCATGAATTGGAAATAAAAGGAAGGGATCACCAAGAAGGCATGGGTCATTGGGTGGCCGATGATGCCGTCAAACGTCGTCGTCAACCTGGCCATGATGAATGTGGTCATTCTGTTCAGGTGCTTGTCCCCATCACAAATAGATAAGGGTAAACTTATCTCTCCTTTCAGCATCACCTTGTGATTTCCAAACCCCAAACCAGGTGAGTTGATGGGGGAAGGTTTTCTTCCTTGAACCTCAACCTTAGTAGTGTTTTCCAAAATAAAACATCCATTGCACTACCTTCATCCACAAGGAGCATAGGCTAGAGTTTCCCCACCAATAGAAGAATCACCAGAAGTGGGTCCGTGTGCTCTGCTGGGTTCGGTAGTGAAGAGAACAGCTTTAAGGCCACCTGCTTGATAGAGCCTCTCTCTCTCCCCAATGAAGGGTGGGGAACGCACTGCGAGGCATCCACTCAGGAGGAGCACTTTGTTGGCTTAGGACAGCGTTGACCCTAAAAATGACCTCGACCTCACCGCCCGTTGATTCAGGCGACGGGAGGTGACTATTCTAGGATAGTGTTGCCTTCACCACCAGAACCTGAAAGTGATATTCCGTAGGGAGGATGATGGGAACACTATCATGAGCCCTAACTAGTCACATTTAGTCAGATTTTATTGATTAAAGTCCTACATAATCATCTGGGGGTCGTAATCCCGCATTATTTTGAATTGAGAGAAGAACAGGAAATCAAGGTTAATTTTGTAATTTTAACAGCATATCACAAACACAGATTAACCAAGGGGTCACTCAAGGGTTCAATAAAGGTTAAATGAGCTCAAAAGTCCAAAAAGTGGGTCAGCATTAACAGAAACGGGATTTTATACGTTTCAAGAACCAAAACAGCGCACTAAAACCCTAATTTCAGACCTAATTAAATTAAAGAGGTTCTAGTCAGAATAAAATTCATCTAAACCTCCTAAAATTCATAGAAAAATATTCTAAGAGGTTTGATATCCTTTCTTTTACCATCTAAATCTATTTTGACCTAGAATAGAGTTGCAAATGGAATTTTACCCTAATTTGGACTTCTGTGTAAATTGCCTAGACAAAGATGGTCAAAATTGAAATACAACTATAGCATTATATTACTTAGGTCCAAATTAGATTAAGGCCAAAATTTAGGCCCAATCATAGTTCATCTTGACTTAATTTGCAATATATTTCTTTAAAACTCTATTTCCTACATTTACCCCCTCAAGTTTTGAATTATTTGCAAATGGGTCCCTAACTTCTCGTCATTTTCTTCACTTAGGTCCCTTTCGCCATTGGCAGTGGGAACACACCCTCAACGAAGATTTGAGGGAGGTTTTCCCCCTCAAATCAGAGCCAATCACCTCCAAATTTAATGGGAAGATCCGTGAGAAGATCCCTAATCTCTTGAACCACGTCTTGATCTCCAAATCAAGCTCTAGAGTGCAATCGAACTCGATATTTTCAGGGATTTTTCTCCCTGAAAATCTGAGCTATCCAAGCTTCTTCCTAAGCTTAGAGCTCGATCTTAGCCTTATAAAAGGACCCACATTGCCAAACCGTCCTTAGTGCGGTTTGAGGCCAGAGAACCCTCTTCTCCTTCCCCTAGGTTGCTCTAACCAAGCTCCAGCAACCTTCTTGTTTTGCCGCCATCTCCCTCTGGCACATACGTTAGCTAGAGGGAACCTTCTTCCCTCTGTCTTCCGCTCCTCGCCAAACTAAGCAGGAGCTGTCTACTCCTTCGACATTGCCGCTCCTCCTCACCAGGGCATTCATCTTCCCCGATGTCGGCTCATCACAGCTGGCCTCGATCTCCATCTGTATCATCTCCTAACTTCCCTAGGTCTCCTCCTCTCCCTTTCCTCTTCGCTTTTATCCATACACACTTCGATTTCTACCGTCAATCTCTTCGAACCACCTTTGTCTTCTACCACGCCAGCGAAGCTCTGGCGACGTCGTGAGAACACCACACCGCACCAAAATGCCTACCACCGAGTCCGTGAGCATCGCCTTGTCTCACTGATCAAATCCCTAAGGAAATTTAGGGCTTTGATCTCTCTCACACTCTACCAAACACTACCACCTCCGTTCACCCTCTCTGACTTCGCCACATGCCCACACACTCTTAACCACCACAAGAACACCACCAACACCTTCTCCACCACTTGGCAAATCTACTGAGCTTTCTAATTAGGGCGATAAGCCTGTATTCTAGTTTTTCAGGTTTGCCGAATCACGGCCGCCTGCCACCGTCTTCTCCATTCCTATTTGTTCATCTCCAGCTCTCACTCACCCAACTGCTGCCAGCAATCGAAGCAGATAGATCCCAGAAGCCCACCTGGGGCTTCAATTGACCAAAGGAGCAGCTCCAGCATCTTCAATCCCTCGACGCTAGCTGAAGCTATCAAGCGAAGCTTCACGCGAGGAACAACAATGGGATTAGTCCCACATCGTTAGCATAGAAGCAACTGACGACGTATAAGTGTAATTTGTGAAGAGGACCCTTCGCCCAAGACACAGGGGTCAGCTCCCCTTCCCACACTCACTTGCACACCTCACTTGCCTTACATGCCGACGGGACTAGTCCATGGTTCGCCTACCCGGTACTATTCACTCGGGTCTGATTTGGGGAGAAAGAGAGATCTGAGAATGAAGGGGGGTTTGCACTGTTGACTTCAGGATTCATGGCCCCTCTCCCGTGCTTAAACACTTAGCCTCATCAGGTTTTGAGAGGCCCTTGCGCCTTGTGTTGTGAGACCCTTGTGTCTCTTCTGAGGAGCTGAGTTAAGGTGTCTAAAGCCTAAATCTAACGTCTGATTTGATTTTGCTTGGTTTTGATATTGAATACTCATTTGATTGCGGATAGTGTTGGTTTATTTGGCTAAATTAGAACTTGATTATTAGGTTAAATTGGTGGTTCAAACCATCATTTTAACCTAATCTTTTTGCACTCTCATTCATGTTTTTTATTACTATATTATTCTAACACATACATTGAGCATCATTTTGAATATATTTGCATATCTCCTCCCATTATTGTGATTAGTGATTGAATTGCCAATTTGCTCCCTATGAATGACCTCGGACTCAATTTCCTGATTTCGAGTTTTATAAATTTAAGTGTTGTCACGATTTTTGTCCTATAGTACGACACGTATTTCTAAAAGATAATTTTCGCACATCAACATTTTGGCACTGTTGTCGGCGAGCAACGCGTAGTTTGATTCAATGATTACAATCCTGATTTGATACTAACTTGATTTCTCTGATTAGCTGTGATTTTTGCAAGGTACAATGGAGAAGATCAACCGTGCAACAGCCACTCCAGGGGCAGGTAACTTCATTCCCTTTTTAAGCCCCTCAAGTCTGGAAGGAATTAAAAACAAAATTCAATTAGGATCAACTCGCAATATTTCATAGAATTAATCATTTGAGTTGCCTAATTTGGTTTGATTAGAAATTCCCATCTAGATTTTTGCACCTATTAGGGTCTAAATGTGCCTAGGGCAATTCGCCTTCTTGATTGAGAGCTAGGTGCCAATTGTGAAAAGAATTGCACTTGGAAAATAGAGCCAAATTATGATTTTCATTTTAGGGTTTCAAGAAAACACACTTGCCCTATTTAAAAGAGAATTGATTCCAAGTATTGTGTGTTACTTAAGCCTTGGTTGAATTAACATAGTCAAGCAAACCCTAAAAGAAGTCTCTAACAATCACTTGAATTACTAAAATTTGAGACTTAATAACTTGTTTGCAAACCATTTAGGGTGATTTTGGGTTCTTTACCCAACTCATCCTAAGCTTTGGGGCAGGTTAGGTGAAGTTAACCCATCTTGTGGGTTAATCAATCTCCAAATTAGGTCATAAATCACAATCAATTCTAAAGTTCAAGTGAAATTCAATGCAATATTCAGAAATAAAATTGGTAGACTAAGGGGTCAAGCTTGCTTATTCCGGTCTACTTGGATTCTCAGTGATAAGGAAGGTCGGGTGGGGGAAACCTTATAACCCGTGGGGACACTTTACCATGTAGGGGTCTTTGCGGGACTCTCCCATCCTAGCTGCCCAAGTAATTCTTGGGTGAGTGACTTTCTGATCTAGAGGTATCATCCGCCTCAAATCTCCTTAGTCATCCAAAGATTTTTTTTGGTGCCTTGATTGGGCCTATCACACATTTTGTCCCTCATATGGCTCTTTAGTGCATGTTCGGGAGGAGGTCCTTAAGACCACCCTTGAGGCCTCTATTAGCAATCCATTCTCGTCGAGGCCAAGCCTCGACACACTTAATTGTGCTACCACTCGACCACATTGACATCTCTTCCAACTCATCTGTTTCTGAGTCTAGATCTCCTTCATCTACATCCATGGAGAGCCAAGATGAACTCAATATCCCGAATCAGGTACAGTGCCTCAATGATCTAGTCCAGGCACACATGAATCCGTCACAACGTCTTTAGATGTGAGATCACTACAGGACAGAGCTTGAAGATCAAACCCAGGGTACAAAATCCCAGCTAGAGGGTCTGATGCTGAACTCAAACCGAATATGATCCAAGCTATTCCCAAATTCCATGGGTTGAACTCCGAAGATCCCCTCCAACACATCAAGCAGCTGAAACATCTGGCCTAGACCTTCGGGCCTACTGTTCAAAATCGGGATATCATACTCAGGAACATGTTCTCCTTCTCTCTCATGGACAAAGCTGCCAACTAGTATTAGACTCTGACCTGGCCAATCAACACATGAAGGGAGTTCCAAACTAAATTCCTACAGAAATTCTTTCCAGTTGGTTGGATGAATGCTTTAAGGCACCAAATCACGCACTTCTCGCAGAATGCAGGAGAAGCACTTCATGAGGCATGGGACCATTTTTTGGATCACATGCGGAAATTCCCCCATCTCGGAGTTCCTAAGTGAGAACAAGTCCAATCTCTTTTACCATGGATTCCATGAGGATATCAAGCTCTTTATCAATGCAACCCATGGTGGGAGCATGATGTAGACACATTTATTTAGGATAAATTGTCTATTTATGCGTGTTCCTAAGTTTAGAGATGCATTCCATATTATAAATATTGCATCGCATTCATCATTCTGCATTTAGAATAGTGCATATAAATTTTAGGTAATTGCATCCTTTTATGGCCAGGAAAGAAGGAGATTTAATTCCAGGCCTCGGATTGATGATCTGACCGCACGGATTTGATCAAAAGGACGATTGGAGTCCAACGCCTCCGAAATCACCCTGATCAAAGTCTCGTAGCACCATATACAGTCCAAGGAAGATCAACGGTCAAGGGACTAGGTGACATAATTCGGAGCTTCAAATGAGAAATCCGACCACACGGATGGATCTAGATCGACGATCACAGCACAACGGCGTGAAAATCAATTTAATTTGACTTCTGTAGCAGCCCTTACAAGGGAAAGAAGATAGACAGCCCAGATAGTGCCCAGTGGCGCTATCCAAGCCGCCAGTGGGCACACTGCAGCACCACACGCGCGCCTCGCACGAATGCGCAGCAGCACGCGCGACATGGGTGCCCAGAGCGTGTGTGCAAGCTCCAACGGGCATGTGGGACATGGGTGCATGCGAGCATTGGGCGTGGGGAGCGTGAGCTGGACCTTTAGCGACACTTACGGTAGATCTTCAGCGACGTTTGTGGACGTCACTAATTGTCCATGCACGAAATGCCTCCTTTCCTCCAATATAAAAGGACCTTAACCCTCCTATTCTTCTTCATCGCTTCCTTTCTCTCCCTCACCACCTCCAAGGCTCTAGAGAGCTTGTCCCAAGCCTGGGATGCTTCTCTAGAGTAGAAAATCAAAATACACCCCCATTCGTGGAGCATCCCATTGCCGTCCTCTCACCACTTTGGGAACTACATCCTCGCTGCGACGCCATTCTATCTCAACCTCCATCCTCCAATGCCATTCTCCTTCATCCAGCCTCTCACCACCTTCGTCCGGATGCCATCAGAGCGAGTCATCCTCTAAGCGATCGTCGATGGGGATTCTTCTCACCTCTCATTATCTTTTCGCTTTCTAATGTAGCTTTTCGCTTTCTAGTCTGTAGCAAACTCTATATTAAAAATATATGTGCTTGTCTCTCTCTCTCCCCCCCCCACTTATTTTATAAGTACATTAGTTAGATAAAGTTTTTTTGATATGATCTATTGCTTTATAAAAATACAAAAAAAAATCATAAAAAACAAAAATAACAAAAACAAATAAAAGCGAAGTGCGGATTTCAAAATCAAACGTTCGCCTCCCTGTGTTTGACTTGGGACTCACCTCGAGTTTCGGTGTAAATTTTATTTGGTAGCAATTTTTGCGTCTACGACGACGGGTTTCTTAAAACCCTAACTTTTTATCGCGAAAATGCGCTCACCATTTTGGCACCGTTACCGAGGATCGAACCCCAGTCGTACTTGTGAATTCTTAATTTCTTCTTTGTTTGTATATTATGCCTAGCTAAAGGCAATAAACTTAGCATGTGTGTATACTCCTTTCTCTTTGCAAAGCTGACTAGATTTTCACGAAATTCAGGTGATATTCTATTTATTTTACCCTTTTCATGTCTTTATTTTTACAATGAGGACATTGCATCATTTAGGCATGGGGGGTGGATACTTAATTTTGAAATTATTTTGTTAGTTTCGTTGAGTTTCTTTTATTTTCTTTAAAAAGAAATAAAATAAAAAATTGAAAAAGATAAAAAAAATTTAGAGTTAGGAGAAGAGAACTTAGTCATTATGAGTTATTAACTTTAGGACCCGAATACTTAAATTCTTCAGGCTTCGGGCTTAATCAGCCTGGGTGTCCACTAAAATGTGGACTTCTTCACGAGTCCTTGCCTCGTTAATTTTATTTTAATTTGGTTAATAAATTGGGGGTGATAAGTACACGACTTATCAGCCTACCCTCTAATTTAAGGGAACTTTAAGTCTAAAGCATCTACACACTATTTACACTAACTCATTTTTCAACAATTTTTATGGAAATTGGGTGCTAATGAACCTTCTAGGGTAGTATGTTTGGCAAGTTGTCGGTGATAATAGCTCATTAGTTGGTTATCCAGAGCCTAACCATACGACCATTTTCTTCTTGCTGCTTTTAGGTAAATCTTAAATTAGGAAAGCCACCCACTTAGAAAGAAAAAAAGAAAAACATATATAGAAAAATGCCCAAAAAAAAGAAAAAATTAAATAAGTCATACTTCACCGCACGAGTATGGCTAACAAGTGGTAAGTAGTAACAGCTCATTGGCTGGTTGTCCAGAACCTAGCTAATAAAAATGCATAAATAATTCCCAAAACACTTTGGGAAGAAGCGGGGAAGTAGAATAAACCATGGAGATATACACTGGGTCGCCCATGTGTTGACCCCATAAAAAAATAAAAAAGTAGGGAGAAAGCTATCAATTAGAAAGATAAACCTTTAGGCAGAAACTCTTGAGGTCACCTAGGGTCATAGAAACTTGAAGTCCATTTTAACGGCCGCTTAGTGAGTTTATCACTCTTCACAAGATGCTTAGAACTTGAAGTTCTTTTCGAGTCTTGAGTAAGTAGGGTAGCTGTAGAAAGCTGCCCTGAAACTCTAAACTCAAAAATCCAAAAAAGTTAGAAAAGAAGAAAAATAGAAGAAAATGTGTATCTTCCATTTTTAAATAAGGTGAGGACTTAGGCGGTTTGCATTTTGGCAGGCACCCGGGCACTGTTGAGTTTTCATAGTTTAGGACCTTAGTTGAAAGTTTCTATTATTAATAAACAACTTAGACCTAAGTAATCGAATCCTAATTCTGTTCTTATACATTGCATTTAGCTTGATTTTGCTAGGGACTAACAAAAGATAGGCATAGGGGTATGATGTAGACACATTTATTTAGGATAAATTGCCTATTTATGCATGTTCCTAAGCTTAGAGATGCATTCCATACTATAAATATTGCATACCATGCATCATTCTGGATTTAAAATAGTGTGTATAAATTTTAGGTTAATTGCTCCCTTTTATGGCCAGGAGAGAAGGAGATTTAATTTAGGGCCTTGGATTGACGATCCGATTATATGAATTTGATCGAGACGATGATTGAAGTCCAACATCTCCGAAATCACCTTAATCGAAGTCCCGTCACATCATATACAATCCAAGGAAGATCAACGGCCAAGGGATTAGGAGACGCAATTTGGAGCTTTAAGCGATAAATCCGATTGCATGGATGGATCTGGATCAATGATCATAGCTCAACGGCGTAAAAATCAATTTAATCTGACTTCTGTAGCAGCCCCTACAAAGGAAAGAAGATAGGCGGCCCAAATAATGCCAAGTGGCGCTATCCAAGCCGCCCAAGGGCACACACGCAGCATCGAACGCGGGCAGTGCACGGGTGCGTGTAGTAGCACGCAGTGCAGCAGCGCGCGCGACATGGGCGAGCGGAGCATGTGCACGAGCGACAGCGGGAACGTGGGACATGGGTGCACACGAGCACTGGGCGTGGGGCGCGTGAGCTGGACCTTCAGCAACGCTTGCAGCAGATCTTCAGCGATGTTTATAGACATCACTAATTGTCCATGCACGAAATGCCTCATTTCCTCCACTATAAAAAGGACCCCTACCCCTCCTATTCTTCTTCATCTCTTTCTTTTTGTTCCTCACCACCTCCAAGGCTCTAGAGAGAGCTTGTCCAAAGCCTTGGATGCTCCTCTAGAGTAGAAAATCAAAATATTTTCCTGCCTCTCACCCCCATTCGTGGAGCATCCCGTGGCCGTCCTCTCACCACTTCTGGAAGTAGATCCTCACTGCGACACTGTCCCATCCTGCCCTCCATCCTCCAATGCCGTTTTCCTTCATCCAGCATCTCATCACCTTCATCTAGGCACCGTCAGAGTGAGTCGTCCTCCAAGCGATCGTCGAGGAGGATTCTTCTCACCACTCTCTATCTTTTCGCTTTCTAGTGTAGTTTTTTGCTTTTTTATTTGTAGCAAACTCTATATTGAAAATATATGTGATTATTTCTCTCTCTCTCTCCTTATTTTGCAAGTAGATTAGTTAGATAAAATTTTATCGATTTGATCTCTTACTTTATCAAAATACCAAAAGAAATCATAAAAGACAAAAACAAATAAAAGAGAAGCGCAGATTTCAAACCCAAACGTTCGCCTCCCTGTGTTCGACCCAGGACTCACCTCGAGATTCGGTATAAATTTTATTTGGTAGCGATTTTTGTGACTATAACGACGAGTTTCTCAAAACCCTAACTTTTTATCACAAAAACGCACTCACCAGAGCATCATGGGTCAATATGAAGATACAGTTTGAAAGATTCTCGAGAACATGTGCGAGAACTTCATAAACAATGAATCTATGGGTGTGTTCAACCGGACAATCACCTGTGCATTGACAAACACACGAGGGGTACATGAGACTCAAGGCCTATCCGCATCCGTCGATCTGGAGTTGGTGGCCAGTTGCTTGGATAAGGTCTCGATCATAGAGAAGAAGGTGGATGAATTGGCTCGACATCTTCAAAAAACCACCGACACACAACATAACACATATGCGCAACCGCCCTCAAGCAAGGAGGCTGGGCATAACATTCACCACCATTCTCACCAAGGGATGGACCCCTATCCACCCCCTTCTAATCCCGAGTTTGGAGGGAACTCCAAATCCACCTACGTTAGTTGGGGGAACTCTGAACCCTCGTACTTTGACTTGTTTGGAGTTCTTCAGATCTACGCGGATCTCCACTCCATCCAAAATAATGCATTCTCTAACACCTATAACCCTGGATGGCGCAATCATCCCAACTTTGTGTGGTCGAGAAATAATCTGAACACCAGACCTCAATTCCAACCCCGACCATAGGCTTCGCGCCCATATCAACCCACTCAGCCTAGGCCCAACCTCAATTACCAATCCAAGCCGTCAAGGGAAGATCACATGACTCTAATTCTACAAACCTTGGCGGGCATCCAAAAGACCAATGTGGCTATGTAGAAATTGCATAAAGACGAGATCGCAGAGGTTCAAAATCAGCTCGTGTAACGACCCGGTTCCCGAGTCCCTATGAGACATGAGAACCGGATCGACTCGACTAATCCCAAGACCTAGTCGTCCAACGAGGAAGTAACCAAAAGAGCAGTAAAATAAACCCCATTCAGCATGAATATAACTAACAGTAAGAAAGTACAGCAGTAAGGAAAGAAACTACTACAGTAGATACCACCACAACAGTAGAACAACATTTATCATATAACATGAACTGCAGGTAAAGAAAAGTACAGCGGAAACAAGAACTACTCACTATAACTGAAACAAAGAGGTACAAAAGACAGTAGTAACTCTACTGGACCCTACTCGGCCCAGCGTCCTCTGCAGTTGCTGACCCTGGCTGCTCAACACCTGGTCCTGAAAAAGGTAACGAGTGTAATATGTCAGCAAAACGCTGAGTAGAGTGGCAACTAAAACTAAAGACAACAGTAGAGTGTACAGTAGCTGTTATGTTCTATTACTTTCTTTATTTACATCTTTCAATTGTCTCATTATTTCATTTATTTCTCAGATCTTTTACTTGATCTCGAATGTTCCTCGTGGGAATGATCTTGATTGCAGTCTTTTCCAAAAAGTAGAAGTAGCACGTGGTGCTCTCCTGGCCGGGAGAGTCCTCCGTGGTGATCCTACCCTCAGTCAACCACCCCAAGGTCACTGACAGATGTAACGGTGACTACGGCACGCGCGATAAACGCACAGGTAGCTAACCCGTACTGGCACGCGGTCAGTCGTTTCCGTTAACGGGTGCGCCCAAAGCACAGCACGGAACCAGTCCAGGGCAGAGCCCTCTCAGTAACAGGGGTCCAACCCCTCCACAGTAACCAAACCGGGGCCTTGCCCCTCCACAGTCCACGCACCCTCGCCTGACTACCCTGGTTTGCCCCAGCGGGCCTAACAAGTCGGTGTGGGAGGCTAGCAGAACCCCGGGGCCCGTGGGGTAGCTAGTACCTCCCTACACTAGTAGCTCTCCTCGGTACTACGTACGCGAGGGCCAGCAAGTCGGTACAGAGTGGCCAGTCCTAACCCCGGGTCCCTGGGGCGGCTGGCTCCGCTCTGCACTAAACAGGGGGACAGTCGCTCTCCTTGGTACTCCGTACTCAAGGGCCAGCTCACTTCCCCGAAACTATTCCATTCACTTTCCAGGAGTTCTACTCCTACTTCCCCGTAGGGTTCCATCCTTTTTGCTCAAACATCCAGGTTTCACTTTCCAGTTTCACATTCTTACAATCCATGTTCTCAACCACGTTATCTATTCACAACAGGCAGCTGTTAATTCAAATTACAGGCAGCTTTATATCTCTTTCCATTTTCCAAGACTGCAGTATTATACATTCCACTAGTTTTCCCATCCTAGGATTCATGCCATATCCTAGGATCTATCATACAATCTAGTTTTCCAGTCCTAAAATTCATGCAACACCTAGGAGCTATTATTCCATCTATTTCTCATTCCTAGGGTTCATGTAATGTCCTAGGTTCTATTTACGGTTTCATAATTTAACAGATTTTAATAACTTAAAGCCACTCTACCAGGTACAACGGGAGTAATGGGGGTGTGATCGGGAATCCTGTGTGCCTCCGCGACTCCCAAGACTGCAACTGAACGAGGTCCTATCACAAGGATCAAACACAAGGAAAGTCTCAAAACAGTGTATAGCTACTGTAGACGGGTAGAGGAATTAAGTCTAAAAAGAACACAACTCGAGTCGCGGAAAACGGAGCCCGAACGGGCCCTAAATGAGTCGAAAATGACGGCACTGTGTAAAATCAGACGTCTGGAACTTCTTCCAGACGTCTTAAAAAGTGGATCAGAGAATTACCTGCTCAGCGTGGTTTCCCAGATGTCCAAAAGTCTGCGGGGACGTTTGGCCTAGCTCACAGACGTCCGATGGTCACCCCGAACGTCTGGAGGTCACTCCCGCCGTCTGGTACAACTTCCAGAGGTCTGATTCGCAAAGGATGGCGAATCAGCGAGCCTGCGCACAGCCAACTCCCTCCCTCAGTACGGTCAGTCGACAGGAAGGAAGAAGAAAGCGGAATACTCACCTTTCAGACGTCTGTATGATCTTCCAGACGTCTCCCTCGCCGTCTGGCTATAAACCCAGACGTCTGATTCTGGAAATTTTTCCAAAACAGGGCACCGCTCGGCCTCCGCTCGCGACGCCGCCCGCGTCGCACCTCGCGAGTCTGCTGCTCAGACCGCAGCAGGTCACTCTTCGCGTCGTTCCGCGCCTCCTGCGCCCTCTGCCGGCCGGCCAAGCCGCTCCGGCGAGCTCGCCCTCACGGCAGAGCTCCGCCCTCGCACGCCGCACCTCCTCCGCGCTCACTGCGGCCACCTCGCATAGACGGTTGGGTCTTGCTAGCCTAGTGCACTTCCATCTCAGCCTCTGCTGAATCCGAATAACGTGCCGAACCAAAGGCGCGCTATGAACCCAATTCAAGACCAAGCTTACTACGTTTATTAGGCCCATTCTACTCCATCACTCGACGGAATGGAGGCTCCGACATTGTATTCGGGATATCAGCAACAATCACCTATTTTGCCGACTCCGAACCAAAACCAAAACCACTCATGGTGGCAAGTCGACTCAGGATCCACCTTATCCTAATCGCTCTAAGCCTGGTAGTTTAAAGCCTAACCCTAGTTTGGTTATTAAAGACACCCCTATCCCAGATCCAAAGACTGAACCAATCATAGAGGAACCTACAGAGGTTCCATTTCCTAAGGTCTTGACCAAAGGAAAGAGGAAACCCAAGCCTGTGGCGCTTAAGGAAGATCTGGTCACGCTCTTTGAGTAAGTCCAAATAAACATCCCCTTGATGGATGCAATCCGCCACGTATCGGCCTACGCGAGATTTATGTACAACGAATCTTAAGCCACAAAACAAAGGCGGGAGTCCGATCATATTGTCTGGACAAGTCAACTCAATCATCCTGAGCAAACTCCCGCAGAAAGTAAAAGATCCTGGCACCCTTTGATCTCCTGTAAGATCTATGACTTAGAATTCGATCGAGCCTTGTTGGATTTAGGAGCCTCCATAAACCTAATCCCTACTTCCCTATTAGATCATTTCGAGGAAACTGAGCTCAAACTGACTAAGGTGACCTTGTAGTTAATAGGCAGATCAAGTCAGTCAGAGGAGTTCTCGAGGATGTTCTAGTTCGGATCTGAGATTTTTATTTCCCGATGGACTTCATTATATTAGATATGGATACTCCTAAAAATCTGAGGAACACACCGATCATCTTAGGGAGACCATTACTAGCCATAGCTAAGTCAGATATCAACTGCGAAGAGGGCCAGATCGAGTTGAAATTCAGAACAAAACTCTGAGGATTGATGTTTTTAAGGCCCAAAAAGGAATAAACTGTTGGGCAATTAAAGAAGTATACGACATTGGCTCTGTGATTGAGGACCCGATTACAGAGGAAAATCAGATTATCCCTGATCCTCAACCTCAAGAAGATCTTGACCCACAGACAGAGGAGCCAAGAGCTAATCCAGATTCACCCATGGCTTCCACCTTATCTTTTGAGGCCCATCCCGAACCTCCACCCACTGCTGATACCCCAGTACTAGAATTAAAGCCCCTCCCAGATCATCTGAAATACATCTTGGGTTTTAATCAAACATTTCCTGTTGTGATTATCAATTCCAGACTCACATCCGATCAGGAAACTAAGCTGATTTATGTTCTCCAGCAGCATCGAAAAGCCATTGTATGGACTCTCAATGATCTAACTAGGATAAGTTCCTCATATTGCAAACACCGTATCTACACTGAAGAGGGCTCATGACCATCTCGAGAAATGAAGAGATGACTCAATATGAATCTTCAAGAGGTCGTGAAGAAAGAGATCAAGTGGTTAGACGCTGGTATCATCTACATGATTTTTGACAGCCACTGGGTGAGTCCAATCCAAGTTGTGCCTAAGAAGGCATGGCTCACTGTGATTACGACCAAATCTAGAGAGACCATCCCGACTCGCATTATGAATTCGTGGAGAGTTTGCATAGGCTATTAGAGATTGAATGCCTCCACAAAGAAAGATCATTTCCCGCTCCCGTTCATTAATCAGATTCTTGAGAAACTAGTGGGAAATCGATTTTTCTATTTCCTGGATGGATACCTTGGATATAATCAAGTGGCAATTCATCCCAAAGATCAAGAAAATACCACCTTTACCTGCCCCTACGGTACGTACGCGTTCCGCAGGATGCCATTTGGGCTATGCAACGCACCTGCCACCTTTCAACGGTGCATGCTAGCCATATTCTCAGATATGTTAGGTAATTAATTGGAGGTCTTCATGGATGACTTCTCGGTATTCGGTGAACTTTCGATGATTGCCTCTGGCATTTGGTCCAGATCCATAAAAGATGTATCGCAGTGAACCTAGTTCTCTCTTAGGAAAAGAGCCACTTCATAGTTCCTAAGGTCATCATACTTGGGCACAACGTCTCTGAGAGAGGTATCCGGGTCAACCGAGCTAATGTGAATCTGATTTCCAAACTACCTGTGCCTAACTCAGTCAAAGACATCAGATCGTTCTTGGGGCACGTTAGATTTTACCGCCGATTCATATCTGATTTCTCTAAGATCACGCGCCTTGACGAATCTCCTTTTGAAGGACACTCCATTTGAGATATCGAGTGAGTGCGTTCACACGTTTGAAATCCTACATGACCAAGTCACCCAAGCACCAATCCTGTAATTTTTTGACTGGTCTCAACCATTTGAGATCATGTGCAATGAGTCTGACTATGCAGTAGGAGCGATGCTGGGTCAGAGAATCGACGAGAAACCAATGGTCATATATTACACCAGCAAGACATTGGACAGGGCTCAGCGTAATTACACGATTACAGAAAGAGAGCTGCTAGCTATAGTATTTGGTTTGGAGAAATTTAGATCATACCTCGATCGTCCTCTACCACATACGATAGGTAGAGGGAACCTTCTTCCCTCCATCTTTTTCTCCTAGTCGTACCAAGCAGGAGCCGTCTACCCCTTCGACGTCACTACTCCTCACCGGAGCATTCATCTTCCCGACGCTGGCCCATTACAACCGACATCGACCTCCCTCCGTATCATCTCCAAACTTCCCTAGGTCTCATCCTCTCCCTTTCTTCTTCGCTTTTATCCATACACACTTCGATTTTGACCATTGATCGCTTCGAACCACCTCTGTCTTCCTCCATGTCGGCGAAGCTCTGGCAACATCATGTGAACACCACACCGCACTAAACCTCCCGCCACCGAGTCCGCGAGCATCGCTTCATCTCATTGATCAAAAGCCCCAAGGAAATTTGGGGCTTTGATCTCTCTTACACTCCACTAAACACCACCACCTCCGTTCACCCTCTACAACTTCTCCACATGCCTACACACTCTCATCCACCACAAGAACACCACCAACACCTTTGCCACCACTTAGCGAAGCTACGAAGCTTTCTAATTAGGGCAATAAGCCCGCATTCTAGCTTTTTAGGTTCGTTGGATCACCGTCGCCTGCCACCGTCTTCTTCGGCCCCGTTCGTTCATCTCCAGTTCTCACTTGCCCAGCTGCTACCATCAATCGGAGCAGATAGATCCTAGAAGCCCACCTGGGGCTTCAATTGACCGAAGGAGCAGCTCCAGCATCTTCAATCCCTCGATGCCAGTTGAACCAATCACGCGAAGCTTTACACAAGGAATAGTAGTGGGATTAGTCCCACATCGTTAGCGCAGAAGCATCTTCGACGTATAAATGTAATTTGTGAAGAGGACCCTTCGCCCAAGACACGGGAGTCGGGTCCCCTTCCCATGCTCACTCGCACACCTCAACCACCTTACATGTCAGCGAGTCTGGTACCTAGTCCGCCTATTCGGATACCTGTCTATCTGGTACTATTCACTCAGGTCTGATCTAAGTTGGAAAGAGGGGGGTTTGCATTGTTGACTTTAGGATTCGTGCCCCCTCTCCCATGCTCAGACACTTAGCCTTATCAAGATCTGAGAGACCCTTGTGCCTTATGCTGTGAGACCCTTCTGTCTCTTCTGAGGTGCTAAGTTAAGGCGTCTATTGAAGTTACGAGTTGCTACACTAACGTATTTGATTTTGAAGAACCTATCGTTGTAGTTTGAAAGCGAAGAACTCATGTTCAACAAATAAAATTTATACCGGAATAGAAATCCCGGGTCGAACTCAGGGAGGCGGACGTTTGATTTAAGAATACGCATTTGTTTTATTTGTCACGAAGTAGAATAATTGATTAGAAACTATCTAACTATTTACAATAAATAGAAGATAGAGAGAATAAGAAAGAGAGAAAATATTACAAACAAAAACCAAAAGAGATGTAGAATGAACATGGAATTCATCATCAAAAAGATTGTTCATTACACTAAACATTACGACTAGAAAGCAGGAAAATGATTACACTAGAAAGCAGTAAATCTACTCTAGAAAGCGGTAAAAAGAATGGGGAGAGATATCCTCCTCGACGGTCGTTTGGAGGATGAGCCAAATGGGACGACGCCTGGACGACGGGGAACAGGACGAAGAAGGACGAAGCAGGAAGAACGTGAACGGGGCAGCATGTCGTCGTCGTCGTGGGATCCACTTCCGAAAGGGGGATGAAAATTTGGCTTTATCTCTTGAGAAGCATCCCGAGTGTGGGACAAGCTTCTCTTGAGCTTTGGAGAGGGAGAGAAGAGAAGGAAGGGATGAAGGTTTCGTATGGAGGAGGCCTCCTTTTATAGTTGCAAGGAATGAGGGCAAATTGGCCTTTTAAATCAGAAAAAAATTAAATAAGGGGTCTTTAGTGACGGATAAAATCGTTGCTAAAGTCCCATCGTGGGCGTAGTGGGGCGGAGCGCGCGCACCTGCTCGCCTTTTCACATGTAACGTGCAGTCCACGTTCAACTGATCCTAGTTGTCCGATCGTGAGATCGAACGGCTTATCTCGCGCCTTGCAGTGACTCCTTTGCGAGCAATGCCCACGTGCGATCTCGCGTCACGCGCAGGAGTGCGATAGTGCGTGGAACGGATTGAGAGCCCGCAGTCGCTCGATCACGATCGGGCGATCGCGGAGCCCACTCACTCGCACCTCAGATGCCGCTCGAGAAGGCTCGAATGCGCCCCTTGCCTTCTCGTGAGCGTGTTCGCCCGCTGCGCCACAGTGGTGCTTGTGTCGTGGAGATGAATTCATGTGCATGCATTCAGGACCGTTGGATTGAGATCCAACGGTCAAGGTAGCTCCTTCAGGTGTGGCTTCAGAGGATGGGCACGCCAGTTGGGCGCAATCTTAGCCGTTGGATTCGCGGGTGATAGCATCTTCAGAAGTTGAGGGCGGTTGGTTGGGCGACCGAGATGGTGCCACGTGGCGTCATCTTGGCTGTCCATCTTCTGGATGATGTAGATGGTGCCATGGTTGTCGGATTGAGTCAATTTTCGTGCCGTTAGGTTGCGATCATCGATCCGAATCCATCTGTGCGGTCGGATTTATTGTTTGAAGTGTAAATTCACACCATCTTGGCCCTTGATCATCTAGGGTTCCTTGGTCTCTATCTGATGCTTCAGATGCCTGATTAGGGCGATCTTGGTGTTGTTGAACTCCAATCGTCGCCCTGATCACATTTGTACGGTTGGATCTTCGATCCGAGACCACGATAAAAATTTTGCCCTGTCCCTGAACATAAAAGGAGATAATTAACCTCCATCTTATTGAGACTAGTCTAAATGCAAGATGACGCATGTTATGTAATATTTATAATATGCAATGCAATTCTATGCTTAAGAACATGCATAAATAGACATCTTATGCAATGTAAATATGTTTACATCACACCCCCATGCCTATCTTTTGGTAGTCCCTAGCAAAAGCTATATGTTATTTATAAAAGAATTAGGTTGGATTACTTGGGCATGAATTATTTTCAATCATTAAAAAAATGTTTACTTAGGATCTGAACTTTCAAAGATACAACAGTACCCAGGTATCTGCCAAAATGCAAACCACCTCAAGCCCTCGCCTTATTCAAAGAAAAATTTCTTTTTCTCATTTTCTTCTTTTCTTTTCTTTTTTTTTGGATTTTCTAGTTTTAGGATTTAGGAGTGGCTTTCTACGGCCATTCAACTCACCCAAGATTTGATGAGAACACTAAGTTATAAGCAACTTATTGTGATGTGATAGACTCGTTGACCAATAGTAAAAATGAACTTCAGATTTCTACGCCTGTAGGTGACCTTAAAAAGAGAATTCTACCTAAAGGTGTATCTTTACAACCGGTAGCTTTCTCCCTACTTTTTTTTTACGGGGTCAACACAAGGTTGAATCCAGTGTATATCTCCCCGGTTTATTCTACTTCTCCGCTTCTTGCTAAGTGTTTTGGAAATTTTCAGAGCATTTATTGAGGTGTGTTCTGGACAATCGATCGATGAGTTGTTACCACCGACAACTTTCTAGCCATACTCGTGTGGCGAAGTGTAGCCTTTTTTTTCTTTTCTCCCTTTTTTTTCTTTTTTTTTCTTTTCTAAGTAGATGGCTTCCCTGGTCTAAGATTTACCTAAATGCAGCAAAAAGAGAATGGTCCAGTGACTAGGCTCTGGACAACCTACCTATGGGCTGTTAACCACAATAACTTGCCAGCCATATTACCCTAGAAGGTTTATTAGCTACCTAATTTCCGTTAGAATCGCCGAACAACGAGTCAATGACAAGATAGTGAGTAGATGCTTAAAAATCAAAATTCCCTCAAATCAAAGGACAGGTTGATAAGTCGTGTACTTATCACACAAAGTTATTTACTCCAATTAAAATAGAATTCAGGTTGGCGAGGACTCGAAAAATAAATCCACATTTTAATGGATACACAGGCTGATTATGTCCGAAGACATGAAGGGTCTTTGTGTTCAGATCATAATGTAATATTTCCTAAGATTGAAAATTTTCTTAAACCCAAGTTCTCTTTCCTAATACCTTTTGTTTTTAATAAAAGAAAAAAATAAAACAAATATACGGAGCTAACGAATAAATTCAGAGATGAATATCCACCCCCCCCCATGCCTATCTAATGTAATATCCTCATCGTATTAAAAAGACATAAAACAGAGTGGAAGAGTAGAAAGCATCTGAATTGCGTAAATGTCAGGTCCGCTCCGGGATAAAAACTAAAAAGAACTGTATACATGTTGAATTTAGTGCCTTCAGCTAGGCACACTATACAAAGAAGAGAAATAAAAAATTCACAAGTGCAGGTCAGAATCAGAATAAAACGATAAAACCTCAGACCTACCAACAGATGTCCATAGATGTGGACCAGATTATGGTGCAGACCCATTCCCCATAATCGAGAATATCTCAAGTTCTAGATAAAAATTACCCAAAACCTAAAATCAGTATGCAAGCGAGGTCGGGCCTGCGATTTATGAGGATGCAACCCAAGACTAAAAAGTCAGGTTACAGAGAATTTGATATCGAAAGAATAATCAATAAATGTATGCTTAAGTTGAACATCCTCTGAACAAATGTCATAAGGGTTTTAGTTTGATGGTTTCAGATGAAATGGAACCCTTAGACACAGTCTTCTACTTCCTCCAGAGTTAGATTCCTAAATCAGAACTTCCCAACTCCTATCCTCCTCAATTAGAATGTTAAATTCCGGGACCTCTTGCATATTAATCACCCCGTCTGAAATTTCCAAGTTTAAAAGATGTGGCTGAATCAGAATTGACTTGGGTTTAGTTATCTCAAAAACAAAATCATCAATAAGCTCAATGGAATGTACCTGACAATCAGGGCATTTAATTGAATCCTCCAGAAAATGCGATTCCGGATCAGTAATGTGAGCCCCAATAAAATCAGTTTCCTCAGTTATTAGGCTATCAAATGATCTTTCATATTCCTCAGGCCCAATCGTCTCACAAAAATCATATTCTGTAAACTCGTGTGAGACTTCGCAAATTGAATATTCACCATCAGAATCAAAGAAATCAAGATCCATATTAATGTATGTCCCAAAATCATCTGTCACTTTCTGATCCATGGAGACATATGTTTCCTCGTACCCCGGATCAGGGATCTCAGGTGAAGAAATCAGATCATCCTTAATTGGTTGCTCTAATTCAATCTGGCCAGCCTCGTAACACGTGTCCCCCCAACAGGTGCTTGAACGGGTTCTGACATTGGCTCTCCTGAAGGGAGTTCATCCTGGGAATCATCACACGACTGAACTAAAGCAACCACAAATCTCATCCTCAATTTTGCTAACTTTCCAAGTAAAAACTCACCCAGGTTCTTATCCTTAACATCCTGGAGCCAATCCAACAAATACTTGTTCAAATCGTCAATCATATCAATTAGGGGCTCCAATTTTTCAATGCAAGGTGTTGGCTGAACTTCTAAAGTTTGTATGATATTCCTCAAGTTAGCCAGAACCTTATCTTGAACCTGGTTACCCTGAACCAAATGAGTTGGTTCAGGGTTGGGTGGGTTTCGGATCGGTGCAGAGGAGTTAATGAATTGAGATTCGTTATACCCTTCCTGATAATTGGTCATTTCGGATTGTTCAAAAGGTGGTGATGACCTAAAGGCAGTGTAATCAAAGGATGGGTAAGGATCGGTGTGTCCTTCTTGATTGTAGATCAAATTAGGTTGTTCATGAAGGGGTGGCGATCTATAATCGATGTAGCTCTGAGAAGGATAGAAATCACAATCATAGTGTTCAGGGTTAGACCCTAAACACGGAGGTCCAGAACTGTATCCCCAATTCAAGTTATCCCAACTAACTGATGGTTGATTACAGTACGAGTCGGGATAATCGTCATGTTCAGGATAATTCAAAATAGAAGGGAAAGAGCAGGAATGCGTATAATATGTGGAAGGATTCATGATAAACGAGACGAAGAAAGGTGCCCTGCAATACAAGCAATTAAACCTGTCCTTAAGTGGGCTATCCTAAAGACCTACAGACTCCCACAACCCGTCTTGAGATAAAGGAACGATTTGATCTACTTTTGTCTGTTCAATCCAACTAGTTAGAAGGAGGGATTGGGGAGAAGGTTCTTCCTTCGGCTTGCGCCTCCGATTCCTAGTGTACCCCCCATCCGCGATCATTTGATTTTGCTCCCCTAGCTAGACATCATATTGAATAGTAGAAATAGAGTAATCGAAAATAATCTCGTTTTGGGCTCTGAAGAGCGAGTCAAATCCTTAAGGCCAATGTCTACTCTGTTTTATTTAGGGCAAGGTTTGAAGGTGCTTTGGAATGTGATGGGTCCTTTATCTGGGTTGTGCCCTTAATGATTGATTGATGCGTGTGTGCGTGCACAACCAGTGGTTTTCAAGTAAGATTACTTTTGATGTGGTGAATTTTAGGGTTCAAATCTTGTTTAGTAGCTTTTAGGATTCAACTTTAGGTATTTTCAAATAAGTTTTGTTGGCACACCAAGTTTTGAAAGCACAGGTGAAAATATTTTCCTTTGAAGCTTAAAAAAAATGTGGAGTGCCTTGTAAATCCCTAAGAGTTGAACCTAATCGGCAGCTACTTGATGAGTTGATTTTAATTGAAGTGGTGCGGCCCAATCAACTCAAACAATTGGCCTATTGCACCACTTAATTAAGCACACAAGTGATTACCTAATCTGATTTCTACTCAATTATGTGTTTGGATGTGTGTACTGATTCCAAAGATCAGTTTACTGGTTGAGTTTGAAAATCAGATGAGGTTGTGTACCTCTGTGAGATTTTTTTATTTTTCTTTTTAAATGTGGAGGTTGGGGTGGGTGTAGGTGTCAAACAACAAACAATCTAACCTTAGAGTTTATAAGAACACCTAGGTTGATTGATGTTTGTGTTATTATGTGGTGAAATGAAAACTAATGGATGGGAGGTGGGGAATAACTTACAGAACCTTCAATAGCGCTTTACTCCAATCTATCGCTTTTGCTCATCTCGAAGGAGTACCTGCAATCACAATAAGAAAGGAAATAAGTGAGGTAAATGATTTGTAAGTTAGAAAAATGCGAAAAAAATCAAATAGTGTCGCCTCCCCGGCAACGATGCCAAAATGTTGAAGCTACGAGTTGCTATGCTAATGCGTTTGGTTTTGAAGAACCTGTAGTTGTAGTTTGAAAGCGAAGAACTCGTGTTCAACAAATAAAATTTATACCGAAATAGAAATCCCAGGTCGAACTTAGGGAGGCGGACGTTTGATTTAAAAATACGCGTTTATTTTATTTGTCACGAAGTAGAATAATTGATTAGAAACTATCTAACTATTTACAATAAATAGAAGAGAGAGAGAGAATAAGAGAGAGAAGAATATTACAAACAAAAATCAAAAGAGATGTAGAATGAACATGGAATTCATCATAAAAAAGGTTGTTCATTACACTAAACATTACGACTAGAAAGCGGGAAAATGATTACACTAGAAAGCAGTAAATCTACTCTAGAAAGCGGTAAAAAGAATAGGGAGAGAGATATCCTCCTCAACGGTCGCTTGGAGGACGAGTCAAACGGGACGACAACTGGACGACGGGGAACAGGACGAAGAAGGACAAAGAAGGAAGAACGGGAACGGGGCAGCATGTCGTCGTTGTCGTCATCGCGGGATCCGCTTCCGAAAGGGGGACGAAAATTTGACTTTATCTCTTAAGAAGCATCCCGTGTGTGGGACAAGCTTCTTTTGAGCTTTGGAGAGGGAGAGAAGAGAAGAAAGGGATGATGATTTCGTATGGAGGAGGCCTCATTTTATAGTTGCAAGGAATGAGGGCAAATTGGTCTATTAAATCTGAAAACATTAAATAAGGGATCTTTAGTGACAGATAAAATCGTCGCTAAAGCCCCATGGGGGGCGTAGTGGGGAGGAGCGCGCGCGCCTGCTCGCCTGCTCACCTGCTCGTGTGTAACGCGCGCTCCACGTTCAACTGATCCTCACGATCGGACGGCTTATCTTGCACCTCACAGCGCCTCCTCTGCGTGCAACGCCCGCGTGCGATCTTGCGTCACTGATCGCACTCGTGTGATGGTTTGATTAATGATGGTGATTCCATTGTTATGGATATAATGGATTGATGTTGTTGTAGTGAATTGTAGGGAATACAAACCATCATTACGATCATTATTATTTAATTAACTATTTTTTTCTTGGTTTATTCCAGATTGTTCACTGGGAGGCAGTTATTGATTTACATTACTCTCTAGGTCCAAAATTATCCTTTAATTCAAAAAATGATCAATTTTATATATACAATTATTAATGAATGAATGTATAAAGAATGAATTACAATTTCCATGATGTACCAAAAGGTCAATAAAAGTGCTTGCAAAAAATTACTAATAAACAAGCATTAATTGATACATAAACATGTTCTGTACTATCTATTTATAAGTTATATTAGTAATACTTACATAAACATACATTACTAACTCATAGTACATATCATACTAACTTAACTTACTATACTAACATATACAGTAACACATATAACAGCTATAGCGATAGATATAAGCGTCGCTGGACCCCAGAAAAAAAACTATATACAAATTAAAAGAGGGAAACCAGGGGCTCTAGCGATGGTTATTTTTCCTACAGTAACACTTTATTTGTTAGTAAAGGTCTAAAATTACATATAGAAATACATAACTATACTACGTGTATATATAGTAGTTATCTTGTTTTGTATAAACTTTATACTTATAAGTATCTGTACTCTCTCTCTCTCTTTACTCTGCTTTTCTTCTTCTTCTTAATTTTATTCTTCATCAGTTCTCAGCGGCACTTAGGCGTTAACTACTTAGGTGATTAACCAATGTCATTACACCTCTTAATTAATCAAAAATTTGTTTAATTTGCGGGCTCACTTTTCGAGAGATACACAACACCCAGAGGGTGGGGCTAGACCTCTACTAAGCGTGCCGTAATTTCTCATTAAGCTGCTTAATTACGTGCTTATATACTCAAACCAGTGAGCTTCACAGCCCGCACACACACCCCCGGGCCCTTGGCCCCACACCACAAATGCACAGTATGCTCAGGTAATAGGATGATCAGTTGCTCGGGCGCCTGGCGCCCGTGACAACTAATCGTCCTATGCAACAAATCCAATTTAAAGTGTTGCGCGTGATCCACAACCATCGATGTGGCACTATTCCAGTGTCTGCACAGCGCTGGAATTTTAGCGACTGTGCACACATTTGTGATTTTGGCCCTCGATTTGAGGGCCATAATTTATTAAATATTAAAAATAAATTATGTGAAAATAAAGTATTCAGATAGTACTATACAATTGTACAATTAATTTTGAATTTTAATTATATTTACTATGTAAATAAATTAGGTAAAGTATACAATTTATACATACTGATTTTTAGTTTTAATTCTTTAATTACATATAAATTAGTTATTATATGGTCTAATTGACTTCATACAGAGTTAGAATACATGTATAAGTATTTTATAAACATTTCTTATTATATTTTACAGATTTGATTTCCATTTTATTTACATTTAAATAGCAAATTTTGAACTGTTTTACTTATAAATTAAGTTTAAATAATACAATACGATATAAATATACTTAAATTAGCTTAAATTTATTAAAATACATTAGTCTAAGTATACAACATCAGTTAATTTAGTTCTAACTTTAAATTACTAATTTATTTTAATTTAATCTAATAACTTAACAAATTAATTATTTATTGTGTATAAAGAATTAAATTAAGGTACAGGGTGTAATATGTTTATAATCTACTTATAAATACGTATATACAGTATTATAACTTAATTGTGTTCTTTATAATATTTACTAATTTATATAGTCTAAGAGTACATACAAGTTAGTTTAATTAATAAATAGTTATATAATTAAGATATATACAATATAATCTAACTTAAATACTTAATTTACAGTATACAATATATACATGCGTTATTTGTACAGTTTATATACATATTTTATCTATTTACATATATAACTTAATATAAAGCTTATATTTACAAGAATATACTTAATATACAAAGTATTTTTGGGTATTTTTGGAGTTTTTCAATTTTTATGATTTTTATACATGTTATGGAGGTAAGAGATGAGAGGGAAAGAATTGGATGAGGAGAAAGAGATGTTTTTGGTATTTTTAGGTTTAATTTCTTTTATTAAGTTCCGTGGTATACAGATCCGTCAACTGGCAAATTATACCAAGTCGAGGGTTCTGCATATCATGAAACTTGGTATGTAGTTAGAAAACTATTTGATCTTCAATAAGACAGTTTTATTTTATTTTTTATAGTTTTTATATAGTTTTTATGTATTTACCAATGAAGTGCATTCTAGGCCTAAGAAGGGTTTTCTAAGTGTGTTAAGGCCTAGAATGAGTCTAAAAAAAAGTGAACTGCCTTGAATATAGTCAGTATAATATATAGAAGAGACATATGAAATAAAGCATGCAAATCAATGTATATTTCAATTAGTTTCACTTAATGGACAATCAGGCTTAACAGTTAAAACAAAATTACAAGCATTCAAAGGATGTTAAAAATCAATTGTAATACAGGAAAGCTTGTGTAACAGTTAAACACAACTTTATACATCAGTCAGATATTTCAACAACTAAACCTATGACCTATTGTCCTAGAATTCAGATCAGCTACTGGTAGAACTCAACACAGCAGTAGCATCACAACAGCAGCAGCAATGAACAGCAATCGCAGCAGCAACAAATATCAGCAGCTGAAGCTGCTGACTCCAACCAATGCATCAAACCAGATTGAATTCCAGATGGCTTAACTACTGCTGCAGTTACTCCATCTGGAATGAAATCAGGTCTGTAGTAAGGAAGGGAATATAGCTGCAATTGCAGTAATTTGCTATGAATCTGGGATTAAAACACATAAAGCATAACTCAGAAATTCCCTCAACACCATCTGACAAGGGTTTCAATTCTCATAAAAAACACTCAATAATACAACTCAAACTCAAGAACCTTTGTCAATAAAATCTCATCAAATCAAATCAGAAGAAAAGCCGATCTAACTCTTTTTAATGCTATAGACAGCATGTAGAAGGAGTTAAATCAGTCAATTTAAATCACCAATTCAAATCCCAGATTCTGGAACCTTAAGGAGTATTGAGAACTCCTTAGTTTGACAATCATCATTGCCTTTAACAAACAACTCATGAATACAAGATAGAACCTCAAATCACCAAAGTGATTTACCTTAGCTCTATCATGCATTCAATGCATTAAATTCCTTATAAAAACTCAGATCAAATTATGGCTCTTCTGAGATAAATTCTGACATCAGAAACATCTCAGATTGCTTGCCAATCAATGAATAAGAATCAAAACTCTTCAATTTGTAAGATCAAAACATTCAAAACCCAATTGAGTAAAAAATCTTTGAAATCTGAGTTAATGAAAAATCTGACAAACTGATTACTTTTTAGCTCAGATCAGGGGCTTTGTGACAAAACATGAGATGAGTGAGAAACCCCTAACATGATCTTTGATGCCAATTTCAGATCTGATATCATAAGATAATCAGATCTGAAATTAGGTCAGATGAGTGGGTGAATTGCGAGAAATAAATCGCAGGAATCAGAAGCGATATGGAAAATATGAAGAGGGAGAAATCTTATGAAAAATGGCTGTGTGAACCATCCCCTCTGATCTAGAATGATCAGAGGAGGTGAGGGGGGTGACTCTATGCTACTTCTACTGCTACAGCTAATCTAACAGAATAATTGAATTAAACACTACAATTACTCTAATTCTAACTACAGTTACAACTAAATTGCAAAATATTAAATCTACTCTAACAGGAAGAATGGGACCTATGGGTCCTTAGCCGGTGGCTAAGGAGGAAGAAGAGAAGGAGATGACTCCAGCGAAGGGAAAAGCCTGCTAGTGAAGCTTCTGGGTCGTCCTCAGGTGCTATGTGGTCCTTAGCGACGAGGAGGTCGAATAGAAGTCGGTGATTTCACAACATGTGGCTGTGAAATCAGGGAATTGATGGGGAGAGGCTGGAGTGGACGAATGATCGCTAAGAGATGTAGGAGAGAGCAATCCCCTACGTGCGCGACCACTGAGGTGCTTCAGTTGCAAACTCAGTGGCTCAGATCACCGCGCAGGTGAAAATAATCGATGAAGCAACCGGCGGCAAGGATGAGAGGAGAGGGGAGCGCAGTGAGCCAACTCAAAAACTAACCGTCGGATGGGATTTGGGGAGAAGGGCGAGCGCACGCGCTGCTTCGCGCGAAGCTTCAATTTGGATCGAGCCGCAGATCAAAATCACGAGAGAACGGACGGCCAATATTTGCCCTATTCTTCGCGCGCTACAGTGCGTGCGAAGAACAGCAGGCGGCAGTGAAATGTTGGAAAAATTGCAGGGGGACCCCTTCAGAAGGGGTTGAAAAATTATACTCAGGTCCATAAGTGGAGGAAATTGTAACAGGATGGACCCTGAGGGCTTTCAAAGAGGTCCCTGTAGGCTACAAGTAGGTCCAAAAAGGATTTCTAAAGAAGAAAATATGATGCATGAAGGACCTAAGTGTAAACTCTATATTTCAAGGCCTAAATGAAGGCCAACTGCCTTCAAATTTTTACATGCGCTCATTTGAACATTTAAGAAATTAATTGTACTTTTGATTTACACTTTTAACTTGTTTATGTGTTCAATTAACGCATGGATCACCATTTGACCTTTATCTTCAGAATATCTCATTTTATGACCTATTTATGCAATTTTAACACAGAATCAAGGTTTTAGGTCTTTTTCTTTGATTCCCACACTTAACCCTTTTTATCTGTTAATTTGATGTTGTTTAACCCAGTGTCTAGCTTCAGCTTTTTAACTATGATGAGTAGCCACTCATCAGCCACGCGCGGGCGTGCAATAGCGCATGGAACGGATTGAGCGCCCGCAGCGGCTCGATCACGATTGAGCGGTCGTAGAGCCCACTCACTTACGCCTCAGATGCCGCTCGTGCAGGCTCGAATGCGCGCCTCGCCTTCTCGCAAGCGCATTCACCTGCTGCGCTACAGCGGCGCTTGTGTCGCGGAGATGAATTCATGCGCACGCGATCAGGACCGTTGGATTAAGATCCAACGGTCAAGGTGGCTCCTTCAGGTGCGACTTCAGAGGATGGGCACGCCGGTTGGGTGCAATCTCAGCCGTTGGATTCGCAGGTGATAGCATCTTCAGAAGTTGAAGGCAGTTGGTTGGGCGGCCAAGATGGCGCCACGTGGCACCATCTTAGCCGTCCATCTTCTGGATGATGCAGATGGTGCCACGGTTGTCGGATTGAGTCGATTTTCGTGCCGTTAGGCTACGATCGTCGATCTAAATCCATCCGTGCGATCGGATTTGTCGTTTGAAGTGCGGATTCACACCATCTTGGCCCTTGATCTTCTAGGGTTCCCCGATCTCTATCTGATGCTTTAGATGTCTGATTAGGGTGATCTTGGAGTCGTTAAACTCCAATCGTTGCCCTAATCACATTTGTACGGCTGAATCTTCGATCCGAGGCCCCGATAAAAATTTTATCCTGTTCCTGAACAAAAAAAAAGACAATTAACCTCCATTTTATTGGAACTAATCTAAATGCAAGATGATCCATGTTATGCAATATTTATAATAAGCAATGCAATTCTATGCTTAAGAACATGCATAAATAAACATCTTATGCAATGTAAACATGTTTACATCAGCGTCTGAAGCCTAAATCTGACATCTGATTTTATTTTGCTTGGTTCTGATATTGAATACTCATTTGATTGCGGATACTGTTGATTTATTTAGCTAAATTAGAACTTGATTATTGGTTAAATTGGTGGTTCAAACCACCATTTTAACCTAATCTTTTTGCACTCTTATTGCTGGTTTTTATTGCTATATTATTCTAACATAGACGTTGAGCATCATTTTGAATATATTTGCATATCTCCTCTCATTATTGTGATTAGCGATTGAATTGCCAATTTGCCCCCTGTGAACGACCTTGGACTCAATTTCTTGATTTCGAGTTTTATAAATTTAAGTGTTGTCACGATTTTTGTCCTATACTACGACATGTATTTCTACAAAATGATTTTCGTGCATCAACAGGGGAGTCATGGAGACATCACTTGCTCAATTTGATGGGCTTCAGACTCCTCTGGCTCCTAGTCTGCCACGGAGACCATATTAACCTCCCAAAGCTGTTGAATTCTCCTTATGGTACTCCTCCGGACCTTCCATAGGTTTCTTGCCCTTATCTTGGTCTTCATTTCGCTTGACGAAATGGTCCAAGTTTACGTACCAGATCTGGTACAACTCCTGGTAGTCTTCCATAGCATGTCCTTGGGCTCGATGATACTTGTAGTAGGGCCCAATGTGAACCTTCTTCTTGAGAGGCTTTGGCGGAGGTAGAACATTCTTGTCGGTGGACCATACCTCTGCTAGCACATCCACCTGATTCACAACCCAGGAAGTCTATTCTTCAAAGAACTCCCGCTTGGGCTGGCGGGGCCCATTGTTTCGGCTCTTGTTGAGCCTTTCACTCCTTTGATCTTAGAGGTTTGCCTTTGATTTGTTGAAGCGAAGATAAACATCAGTTTATCATCATTCTTATGCCCTAAAATTGATCTAGCTCCTAGAGTTTTAACTCTGCAAACGGGTTTTCGAGTTGCATTTAGGCATTCACTTAAGATAGGCATGCATTGCATTTTATTATCTTTTTGATGCATTTACTTAAGTGTTAGGGATAGGAAAATAGTTAGATCCTACAAACCCTAGCACTCTGGAAGTTAGAAGATGAAGAAGAAACCCACATTAGTTGGATCTTAGTCAGATCCAGCTCATCCCAGCTAGACCCCAACTCCTTTTAGCTAGATCCACTCATCCTTAGCTCCACTCAGCTCATCTCAGCTGAATGACAGTTCTAGCTAGTTCACCTCAGTTCCATTCAGCTCATCTCAGCTAGATGGCAACTCAAACTAGCTCAAGACAGTTGATCCCAGTTCCATTCCAATTCCTCCAACTCAGAATAGTTCACTTGAAGCTCTACTTGACTAAGACTAACTACTGCCATCAACTAGCTAAGCCTAGTTAACTAAGGAAGACCTCGGCCAACTCAGGCCAGCTCAAGTCCAGTCCCTGGAGACTCAACTCAGCTTAACTTGGTTGAGCTGAGCTACTTGACCTAAGCTAGCTACTCCAACTAGTTAGGTAATCTCCGGGAAGACCAGACCCAGCTCACCTTAGCTCATATCAGCAAAAGCCTGCTCATCTTAGCTTGGCTTAGTAGCTAGCAAAGAACTAGCAAGATAAGCCAGCTAAGGTAGCTCCTTGCAGCTCTCCTTAGCAGCCATTAGCTCTAGTACAGCTCAGATGTAGCTCCTCCTCAGTTCCTACTCCAAAACCTTAGCTCCTTCCACCTCCTACTCCACTCATCTACTAGCTAAGCTACCTTAGCTTAGCTAGTCCACCTCCATGGCATCCCAACCTAACCCTAAAACCCACCTAACTAGCTCCACCAAATAACTCTAAATCTAGTCTACCTAAGCTACCCATTCCCACTTCCCTTTTGGTGCCAAAACAAGGCACCTATTCAACCCTCAACCCCCACACTCCCCATCCGATCACGAACTTCACCTTATTGGCTACCCCAAACTCTCCACGCCCTCAATCTCCCCCACTAATGGACTAAGAATCTTTCCGCTGCCCTGAGGCCTAAATCCATTGTGAGGAACACCTAATGCAAAACCTCATCACATATGTAGCCACAAGGTTGAGGTGTAAGCATCCCTTATCCTTCTCAATCTTAAAAAACGTTGATGCTTCATCTTATTTAAGCACAAAGGTTCAGAAAGGTGTCTGCCACCCAAAGTCACCTCTTGGTAGGAACGACAATCTAATGATATGGAAGTTAATTTTTTCGATGGCAATCAAGCATATTTGTTCAAAGGAAAAAGGAGGATTAAAAAATATAAGCCAAATGCCTTAAGAAATCACATTCTAGTAGTGTGCAAAATGAAGTGGTGGGGATAATCCTTAAATTAATTGAGACAATCATCAAAAAAATTATCCACTTTTTGCAAACTACAGAGGATGAGATGGGTCTCCACGAGGGAGAGGAGGGCATCATTGTCAATGCATTCGTTCTAGACCGCTCAGAGATGTTGGGTGGGTGTAACCCATGGAGTGAAGGAAAAGGTAGCTAGCAGTGATGGAGCAAAGCTTGTTGGACTTGAGACCCTTAAGAGAGGCATGGAGAATTGGGAGTGAAAAGCAATGGGGGGGTGAAAAGTGTAATTGTGGTAAATATAAAGTAAATACAAACTTGCAACAACAATCTCACAACAGACACAAATGTTTAGGTGAAAACCCTAACTAGGTAAAAATCATCACCTAAGTCAACCCAACTTAGGATTTACCGATTGCCAATAGATCAACTAAGTACTAACTACACCACTTTGAACGAAGATAGTGTTCCTCAAGTATAGTCCCATCTTTGATCCCGAAATAGAGGTTTTACCCTTTCACTAGGAAGAGAAAGGGATCAAACAGGTCGTGCATCCTAATATAGTTGCCTATTAACATAATGAAAAATAAGCATAGGTTATATGGCTCCCAATAAGATCGAATTTAAGCTAGCTACTATAGGAAAAATAAACTCCCTAAATGTTGATCAGAACGTGAGGTTAAAATAGCAGGGTAGAGCTTTTGACAATGATTTCTTCGAGTAAATTTGAGTAGATGTATTTTTTATTTCCAATAGTGTGTCTTAGGCCAAGGGACATTCCACTATATTTATAGAGCCTAAAGGAAGCTTAAAGAAAGCTTGAGAGAGGTGTCCTAGTTGTTGGAATCAAATCCAAAAATATTTAGATGAAATCTTATTTAGTATAAGGCAATTATTAGGTTTGATAGCATTATTGGACGCCTGCTTGAAGTGTCAGATGTCTAATGCCTACAGATAATCCTTTTGGTTATAAGCTTAGACCTTAAATTCAGAAAGATATAGCTCTTGATTTCATTTGGACTTTGTGCAGGGTACTTGATTTTATTGGTTAGACGTTTTAAGGTGGTATATCAAACATCTAAGTTCAAAGTTAGACATCTAAAAACAAGAGAGAAGGTTCTTGGAATTCTTTTTGATGCGTTGGATCTTTTGCAGAATACTTGTACCTAAGTATCAGACCTTCGTATCTAGTGTGATTATTGGACGTCTGATGATTATGATTGTCTTGAGAAGTGATTTTCTGAGAAGCTAAAGAGGATGATTATGGTTGAAAATTTAAGATTTGGGTTAGATTAGCCCTAATGTCTCTTTATCAATTGGATGTCTAAGAGAGGTCTTAGATGCCTAAAGATAAGTATGGACGTTTGAAGACAATAATCTTTTATTGGGAAATAAACTCTCAAAAGGTGAGAGAGATTGGTTTGATATCTCTTGATATAAGAGTTGGACGACTGATGTGTAAATGGAAGAATTTGTAAAGAGAATATTTTTTTACTTTGGATGTGTGAAGGTTTATTTGGACGTCTTACAATAAGACATCAAATGTGTGATTTAGATTTTGGATATCTGATTAAGTGGTTTGTTTTGGAATAAAGTTTTGAACAAAATCTATTGGGTTATCCTAGTGTTAAAGGGTTGTGTGTAAGTTACTTAGAGGACTTCTTGGGACTCTTTGTACAACACATCTATGTTCAGAAATAAAATTACAATACTTTGAATTTAATACAAGAAATCCTTTGACTTAAGAACTCCTTGTCTTCCTAATGTGCCTTGAAAATCAACTAATACTTCTGTAACTCTGGTTAGTCTTAACAAAACACTCATGCTCATCTGTTTTAATATCTTTTCTTTTGTTTAGTTACTTTGTAAAATCATCAAAATATATATAATGAGAGGTTGCACTAATACGAAGAAGTTGAGAAGAAGATGGACAAGCTTTGGAGGGGAGGAGATTGAGGAAGGAGGGGAAGAGGAAGGAGAAAGAGAAAAGAAGAAAATAAAGAGTACAACTAAAAAGAAATGAAAGGGTCCTTTTGTAAAAATATACCAATATTTAATCTAAATTTGTTAGGGCCTATTTGGAGGTGGGATAAAATTTTGTAAGAATAGGTTAAAGTGGAATAAATGGAGACATGTGTTTATTTGGGTGGTGAAATAAGGTGAGAGTTAAATAATGTGATAAAATGATTGACGTAATAATGTGATGTTAGTGAATATTTATTTAATAATATAAGTGCAAGTGGAGAAAGTGAGTTTTATTATAACGGTAAAATATCAGCGGAGGTTATCGTGTTTTGATGGAATTATTATGAATAATTGTGTGAGGGTTTGTGTTTACACGATGAATAAAATATTTTAATTATAGGGAGTTGAGATATATATTTTTTTAGTAGTAATTGTGATATATTGTAATGCGTTATAATTTAAATATTTATTTATGGAGTAAAGGATATATAAATGATGAAAGTTATATCATGAAAGATGGATTACATTATGTGTTATGATAAAGAGTCATCTATTATAGGTGATTTGTTCAAATTGTAAAAGGTTAAAGATGTCATGTACTTAGTATTTAATAATAAATAAAGTCCTTGAAATTAGAATCGGAGAGAAAAAAAGAAAAGCTAAATTATATTTAGAAATAGAGATGCATTCTTAAAAAAAAGAAAGTAATACGGAGTAAAAAATACCTTAATTTTGTAAGGGAATGCAAAATAATGTAAAGAGATGAATTTCATACATATGCGGACTGCTTAAGTTTAGAAGATTATTACAACCACGTATGAATCAATTAATCATTTGCCGATAGTACTACAGTGAGTATCTCCTTCCAATGCTCGTCGCTCGCGCTCCACAAGTTGGCCAATGGAGGTTCCATCTCTCACGACCTTTGGCATGAAGGAGGGAGAAATGGGGGAATGGTATTGTTGCTTTTTCAACTTTATCACCCATAACTTGATGGGAAAGGATGTTGCAGTTAAGAATAATATTAACAATCGATGGTTGATTTTCACTTCACACACTATAAATCATTGGAACCGTAAAATTTATTACAGGTAAATTAATTAATATTTTTTTAAACATACTTATGTAGATATGAGAAATAAGAATAAAAAAAAGATTATGTAATTCAAAAAAAATTACAAAGATATTTACGTAACCCTCCGCCGAACCACCGACCCACCCATCCCTTTTTTACTTGCCGTCCGATAATTTTTTTTTCCTTTACATCTCCAGCAGAGGGAGTTGGCGGACCTGTCCAGACCTTTTGAAAAATCAAGCGACGCAGACCGAAGCTCTCCGCTCCCCCTCGTCAACGTCTCCCTCCTTCCCTCGCAAGCTTTCCAATCGCTCCACTGCTCCTCCTACAAAACCACCACCTCCCCACTACCGCCACCCTCCCCCCATCACCACCATCAGCTCCAACAAACCGACAATGGCATCAGCAGCGAAGCTCAAGGTCGAAGAGCTCCGCTCTCAGCTCTCCCTCCGTGGCCTCGACGCCTCCGGCACCAAACCCCTCCTCGTACTCCTTCCACTCTCAACCCTCTCCCATCATCTCCCTTCCCTCACATCTCCCTCTCTTAGGTCAAGAGACTAGAAGGCGCACTGCAGAAAGAGGAGGAGGAGAAGGCAAAGGCCGTTGGAGTCGGGAAGAAGAGGAAGAGGCCGAGGGAAGACGATGAAGAGGACGGGGGAGACGAGCAGCTCCGGAAGATGAGCGTGAGGGAGCTGCGGGAGCGCGCGGCACGCGAGGGCATCGACGTCGGCGGCTTGAAGAAGGCGGAGATCCTCGAGAGGCTCCGCGAGAAGGGCGCCGACGATGCCGATGGCGGTAATGTGTGCTCGTGTGCCCGTGCTTGTTTCAGTCTGATGTTGTTAGCTCGCTTTTCCATCCTTTAGACCGTAAGGGAGAGTTCTCGTCGTAACATCTCAAAAATTAGTAGGATATAAGGGATCGGGGATTACTGCTTAACAACTTAGGTTTAAGCATTTTGATTGATTGTCTTGGATCCATTTGACCAATACACAACAAGTTAAGATTAATTCTTCTTGGTTAGATTCGGGTCCAGGTTGGGATCGAGACACTGGCCCTTGCATTGTGCTGGTATCTGATCTTTGCTGTATTTAAGCAGCTGAGGCTTAATTGGATTCCGTGGATTCCTTTCCCATGGAATTGGAATCTAGCGGTTGGCTTCGATTTGGCCCATTATTGTGTTTCGTAACGTAACTAGGAACGGATGCAGAACATTTTTTCAGTGGGGGTGACATAAGTAGTTACATTGCCCGTTTAAACCAAATTATGCATATAAATATGCTACTTTTAATTAACTATAAAGACTGAAGATTATAAGGGTACACGACAGAAGTTAATTTTGTTAAGGCGGCTATGATTTTGATGATGAATATTCTAAGGGTTGGGAAGCAGACATTCAATGATGTATATTTTAAAGGTGTAGTACCCTTTATAAAGGTGGATTTATATCTATAGGTTTTTCAATTCTGATTTGAGTGGGGGCAACTCTACTTTTCACAAATGTAAACTGTGTAAATATGAAAAATTTAGTGGGGGTCCTTTCAAAAAAAAAAAAAGTGGGGGGCACCTGCACCCTGTTGTAGATCCGTTGCGGAATCGAACATGACCAAGACTAGATCACTGTAGTCGGATTTTGATTAGGTTGTTGAGAAAATTTTCAATTACTTTGTCTATGTTGTGAAGTATTGCAACTGGATCACGTGAAATTTGCTTCCCATTACAAGGAAAAAATAATCTATGAAGCGTGAAATCGAATCATGCTGTTAGAATCTAGAGGATGCTTGTTGGTGGTAATTGTTGATTTTGGTCTGCAGGTGAGACGAAGGTTGAGGGGGAGAAGAAGGAGAAGTTGGTTACAACAACAAAGAAGGGTGGTGCGGTGTTGGATCAGTGGCTACCAGAGCACGTGAAGGCTCATTACCATGTGCTGCAGCTGGTAGGGAAATTATAGAAACCTATTGAACTCTAGTGATCTGTGTCTATATAACATAAGTGTTCCAATTTTCAACAAGATCTCAATTTAGGTTGAGATTTCTCTCATAGAAGATCAAGATTTTTTTTTATAAAGTTCATGTGCATTAGAGTTTTGAGAATGCTTTTAGTTTTAGATGGGTAAAACATGAAATTTGGGACTGGACCTTTTGACTGTTGATCAAACAAATCAAATAATGAACATTATATGTAATACAACAGAAGTGCTGTATCGTTTACAACTGAGATTTGATAGGCTAATTTGGAAGTACATTTGATGATTACTTTTTCCCTCTTCTTTTTTCTGATGCCATGTTGCAGAAGTACATGGCCTGAGTTGGATTTAATTTTATGTATATGTTGCAGGGAGAAGATGCTTACAGTGCCATTCTGAATCAAACAAATGTTGGAAACAACAACAATAAATTCTATATTATCCAAGCACTAGGTATGCTCCCAGATCAATATCTATAAGGTCCTTATCTGTGGCATATTTTAGGAAGATTTTGACATATATGTTTAAACTCTGGATTGATGGTATTGCCTTTTACAATGTTTCATTCAGTTCATTTTGTGAAACTGTATGATGTGAGTTCTTTTTCTTCTTCTTTCTTTGCTAGCTAGCTGATATGTATATATATATATATATATAACAGGAAGAATGTATGTTCTTGGATCTTTCAATGGTTGCTCATCACATGATTCCCTTACATATGTTTATTTTGATTATATGCAGAATCTGATATTGGTGCCAACTACATGGTTTACTACAGATGGGGAAGAGTAGGAGTTAGGGGCCAAGACAAGCTACAAGGTCCTTATATGTCAGAGGATGTTGCTATAGGTGAATTTCAGTCGAAGTTTTTTGATAAAACAAAAAATCTTTGGCATGAGCGAAAAGATTTTGTCCGTCACCCGAAGTGCTATACCTTGCTGGAAATGGACTACAATGAAACAGAGAAGGAGACAGTTAAGTTATCTTGTAACTATAGCTGTTCTAGATTCCATTGTTATCATAACTATAAAATTGTAATTATAATGATAAACTGGAATGTTAACCGTTCTAGCTTATGAAGTAACTAATGCCATCATAATATATTTCTTGTTTGGAAATCTTGTTGCCCTGATTGATAGTGCAATTTTATCTCACAGATGTTGAGAATTTCCTTAGTCAACCCTACTTATTGTGGGACAATGTCATAAACTATTAGGTCTGCAAGCCTGAGAAGTTTTTAAGTGGTACTCAGCATAGAGATACTAAACTTCAACCCAGCCTTGCACAATTTATTTCTCTTGTTTGCAACATCAGCATGATGAAGCAGCAGATGCTGGAGATTGGTCAGTAAGTTCATTATTAGTCTATTGCCTGACTGGAAAATAGTTGTTTGGATTGAAATAGTTAAATTTGTTATTCAGATGTTGATATCATCCACATTTAATTTGCAAAAATTTTGGTAATCTTATGTATAACATAGAGTTTCTGTTGCTTTTGGTTCTTTATTTTTGTTAGCGAAAATTAAGAATTAGAATTAGAATTATCTCTTTTCTGGTTTGTTTCTTTCATAGTTATAAAGATATGTTTTAGGATGTTTGAGATTTGATGCAATTTGATTTGTTTCCATTAGGATTTGAATTAGAATTGTCCCTCTTTACGTAAAGGGACCAAATCCATGTATTTTTCTTTTGAGGTTCATAATAATAAAAGTTCTCCGGTTATAGTAATCTCCACATGATATTAGAGCAGATCTTTTTGGGGAAGACCACGACCTCCACCAAATCTTAGGGGAAGCCACATGTACCCTTTGTGCCTCAGGGAACATGTGTGACCCTTTGGCATGTGTTTTGTGACACGGTGCAGTTGAAGAATATAATAAACGGAAGCATAAATCAAAGTAATAAAAAGAGATGTATAATGCTTGTGTTTACGTGAAAACCTCACTCACGAAGAGCGGAGAGAAAATCACGAGAGAAGTGCCCTTATGGGTGTATTTCTCTATATTTCTTCTCAAAGGAAAATAGGAGTATATGTCTATTTATAGGCCATCACACAACAGAAAGTTCATATCTTCTAATGTGGCACTAAACCAACACACAATCATCTTAACACCCCCCCTCAAGTTGGAGCATGGAATGCTCAGCTTGTAACACAAATGCACTTTACACAGCAGAACGAACAACACTCTGGACTGGTTCTTGGTTGTAGGCGGGAACATGGGTTGGAGCTGCTGGACGAATTGTAGCTGGCTCTGAAGATCTGGTACTGGTGACTTTCCGTTCAGTATCCTTGAAATTGGATCTTCCTCTGAAGACCTCGAAGGTGAATCTCCCTCTCTAAAGTCCACAAAATTGGGTCTCTTACATAGAAACTTGAAATGAGTTCTTCCTCTGAGGACCTTAAAACTCTACACCTTCCAGAGTTGGGTTTCTCATCTGGAGTCCATGAACAAAAGGACTCCCAAACGGGGGTGATTACAACAAGTTCTCATACTCTTCCTTTCTCCCATACTCTAATGGAAGAAAAATAATGACGAGAAGAAAATAAAACAATAAAAGCTAGAGAAGACTTCTCTACACCTCTCAAACATAAACTTCATCATCTTTTTTTTTGAAATTTCTTTTACTCCTTTTTTTTCATTTTCCCTTTTTTTGTTTTTCACTTTTTCCTTTTTTTTCCTTTCCTCTTTTTCTTTTCTTTTCCCTTTTTCTTTTTTTTTTCTTTGTACTCCCTTTTTAACTTTTTTTTTATTTAAACCTATCACCCTCAGGGTTTGGGAGAACCCAACCAAGGGATACGTTTACTGCTCCTCCTGTTGCTGCGTGCCACCGCGCGGTGCCTTCCATCGTCGACAGCCTTCGTAGCTGCCTCCTCGTCCTCTTGCGTAGAGCACCGTGCTGCCCCTTCGCCCTCGCAGCCAGCCGTGCCCCGTAGCTGCCTCCTCATCGCGCAGCCGCTGCAGGTAGGGTTTGGTCGTGGTCGAGCCACTGTCGTCGCTAGAGTTCGGTCGCAATCGTGGCCATTGTGGTTGCCATCGTAGCAACCGACACCGCCGCATGTGTCCATGCCCGGCGTTCACCCCGTGCAGCGACCATGAACCTCTGCCTTCTCTTTGCTAGAGCAACCACCTTCCTCTTTCACGACAGCCTCAAGGATCTCCCCTCCATCCTTGCATTCGTAGCGGCCTTTGCAGGGGTCCACAAGACTCCTCTCTGCCTTCCACCTATCGTGGCGGTCACACCCCTGCCGTTGTTGACGGTCGGTCAACCTTGAACCAGTGTAACTGGCCCTGCACGTCGCCTCAGCGACCTTCGGTGCGTTGCTGCTCTGCCTCTGTAGTAGGAACAGTGCTGCTACGCTGCCATTCTCTACCAGGAGAGGTGAATAGAACCCTCAAGAACAAAATGATAAAACATGATAACAAGATAACCCAAGGAACGAACATGCTCTAATACCAAGTTGAAGAATATAATAAGCGGAAGCATAAATCAAAGCAATAAAAAGAGATGCACAACGCTTGTGTTTACGTGGAAACTCCACTCATGAAGAGTAGGGAGGAAACCGTGGGAGAAGTGCCCCTATGGGCGTGTTTCTCTATATTTCTTCTCAAAGGAAAATGTGAGGAGTACGTGCCTATTTATATGCCATCACACACAATGGAAAATCCACATCTTCTAATGTGGCACTAAATCAACACACAATCCTTTCAACATGTCATCAAGTATCATCGAAGGACTGTCAAATCGAGGACTTTGCCTATCTCTTGTCCATCGTCGATTAAAGGGGGATCGAGCTGGTTGTTGTTTCATTGTGTGGGCCCTTCCAATGAATAACCATGTTGCGAGGTTGGGGTGACGCCATGCAGGCCCAAATCGGATCACTGAATCGGTATCTGCCTAATTTTGTGGTTCAGTTCTCCTGCCTGATCGGTTTCGCATTGTGTGCATGTAGCGAAACCTTAGTTGGCACCATGAAGGATGGAGATTCTTTGATAGTGACTTCTGAGGCCAAGATCTTGGCCTCTGAAGGAACCACTATCAAGTTATCAAGTTCCTTGAACTATATTCTATTGTCTCATGCCTTCCGGATCTTTGTAGGAGGGCAAGATAAACTCTACATCTTGATAGATAAAGTTCTTGACTTCCAAGACAAATGTCAAAAAGTGGGAGGGCAACTTCCTTATGATGAACAATATTGACTAGTTAATCGTTGCCAACATGCTGTATAAAGAGATAACAAAGGAGATTTGGGATAGCCTTAAGAAGAGGTATTCCTAGAAAACTATTAGTGCACGATTAATGGACATTTATTAGAGAGTCTGAAATACCAATCAGGATGATCTATTCCTAGTTTGGTATTTTACGGTTTAGGTATTAGAATCTGAAATACCAGCTTGCTTGTTGCAACAAACAAATCATTGAACATGCTTAGTGGTAGGCCTCCAAGTTTCTGGGAGGCCTTATCCCCAGGCACCACTTGGTACGTGACCATATATTATCTTCTAATGTGGCGCCTGATTTGGAGACAATGTACAACTGCCTTCAGAAGATTGAGATTGAGGATCCTCCATCTTCTACGTCAGCCACTACTCAGGAGTCTTTCATGTTGGCAGCATCTGGAGGAGGAAGCAGTGTATCCTACTATGTAGAACATGGTTGTGGATGTGTGTTTAGTCCCTGTATCTACTACAATCGAACCAATCATGTGCTTGATAAGTATTGGGACAAGTATGGGAGACCTACCTGGGTAAACAAGTTAGTAGCTGAGTCATAAGAAACTTAGCCTTTCACGTAGGCACAGATGGAGTGCCTCCGCAATCTTTTGAAGGGTGAAGACCCTTGTCTTCTATGATAGCTGTTGCGACTATTACAGATGTTGCAAAAGTACTATTTGTACAATCTGTGTCTGGCTCAAAAGAAAATTCTGTAGTGTTGGGTTATGCGATTGACACTGAAGATGTGAAATCCTTTGGTTGATTGTGAAATCCTTTGGTTGAAGCTCTTATCCCATCCCAAACCCACCTCTAAGCCCTTATCCCACCTTTAAGTCGGCAACCAAATGCAACCTTAGGTCTATACTAATAAACAACAAATATAAAGGGGGTGCTTCGGTGGTGATGGTGGAATCCTTGTGGGAAGAAGAAAGGAGAGGTTGGTCGTTCGACGGTGATGGTGTCCCTACGTGGAAGAAGAGATGAGAGTTGGGTCATTTAGTGGTGGTGGTGGGGTATTTGCAAGGAGGAAGGGAGGAGAGGTGGGTCGTTGGGGACTCAAGCGGAGGTGGGGGGTTGGGGAGAGAAGGTTGGGGATTACTTGAAGAACGCGGGTTGTTGCCACCGAGGAGAGGACGGGACATTGTCTAGAGTTTGGAGCTAAGGAGAGGCACTGCTTTGAGTGGAGCTTGAAAGTGAGGTGAGGGCAGAAGGTGTCGACTGGAGCTGGTGGAGGTAACTATGAGAGAGATGAGAGGTCGATGAGGGCTGAGTTGAGAATTTGAGATGCAGGAGTGAGGAGATGCCAAGAGTTGAGATAATGTTTTAAATTTTGATCTATAGCTTGACGTCCTTTTATATATATATATATATATATATATATATATATATATATATATATATATATATATATATATATTGGGTTGTATTGAGTTGCGGGTTAGGTTGGTTAAACCTCAAATCCAATCCAACGCATTTTTTCTTGGATTAGGAAAATTTCAACCCAACCCGTGTATACCACTAGTTGCATGCACCAACTTGGAGGGGGGGTGGAGGTGTTGGAGAAAATTAGGAATTGGAATTAGAATTACTTTTTTCCTGATTTGTTTCTTTCCTAATTCTAGAGATATGTTTTAAGATGTTTAAGATTTGATGAGGTCTGATTTGTTTCCATTAGGATTTGAATTAGGATTGTCTCTATATGAAAGAACTAACTGTATGCATTTTTCTTTGAGATTCGTAATAATAGAAGTTCTTTAATTCTAGTAATCTCCATAATTTTCTTGCCGAAATCTTTCAGGGTACAATGCAGAAAAGTTGCCACTTGGTAAGCTGAGCAAGGCAACGATTTTAAAGGTGAGGATCGTTTACACATATTTAATGAGTGATGGCTGATGAAATAAATATGTAAATTTAGATTCATTATGCAGTGTATGTCGAAACATTCCCAAGAGTACATGCCATGGAAGCAAATATAATATGTTCTAGTAAATCTTGTTATATGTTTGTAAGTTCCAAAATGTTAGAATTGTTTTTAGTCTCTAAAATCAATTTGTTGAAAAGGAGCAGGCACTTGTGCATGTGTGTGCATGCCTGTGCATGTGTGTTTGCATACACGAGGGATTTACGCACTTGAAATTTCCTATTTTAAAACCATATATGGATTCTAGCATTCATTTGGATTCATGGAGCATCCCCTATCACCAATGCGTTGCATTGCGAATGCAGTAGCAATTTGGCAAGAGCTGCAACATTGACATCTGGGTGTAGAGCAAAATAGGCAAGGGCTCTTCTTAGCGAGAAAAAGGTCAAGGGCTTTGTATGAGCGATGCATGTGAATAAAGAAGGCAGCTTCCTCCATTGCCATCCAGATGTAGTCCAAAATGTGTTATGCCTTTCACATGAGAATTCATGCAAGTAAAGAAATTAGTGTATAAGAAGGTACATTTTCGAATTTGGGATATTGATATTGGGGCTGCTAATTGAAGTAGACAAACTCTAATTTACATATGTTTGAGTTTGAGTTTGGTGAGATATTTGAAGTTTGAGTTTAATTAAAGTTCTATAACTGTTTGATTACCTATGTTCCGGTTTAGTTCTATAAGGAATTTTAATGCTCGAGTTTGATTCATTATTAGTTCATTTACATTGTTTTGAACGAACAAGTTCAACAATAATTCAATATGCAAGTTTGTTTGTTCAAGGACATTTTGATGGTGGATTAACTCAAGATGTTGTTTTAAAACAATCTTCATCTAAAATTATTGTGTTAACTAATGTAATAGTGATCCTATATGGCTCAAGCATGGTGCAAGTTTTAAAAGATATCAATCAGGCTAACTTTATAATTGAGTAAATAATTAAGCAATAATATTGAAAGCATTAAAGCATAAAATGATGAACATAAACAAAGGCATTCCTATTTCAATGACCTCATGCGATGTCTACATTTTGAATTCCTCAACAATGGAAAGCAAAATTAGGATGGAAAGAAATAAACGACATGTTCATATATGTATACATACATCCTTTCAAATGTATATGTATATATGCACACATATGTTATCCGACTTGAACTTATGTGTCATATGTCCACATACTATGCTAGTTTGTATGTGTAATGTTATCGAATTCGAACATTCATAAAAGGAATGCATCTCAAGTCCATGTTCAGTTCATTAAGCTATCAAACCTAAATATAAAGCTGACATTCAGCTTGTTTTTGATTGAACAAACTTTTTTCAAACTATTACCAAATAAAACTTGGATTTAATTGGAACATGTTCAGTTTAATTAGCAGCCCTAATTGCCACTTTGATTGATAAGCTCTTGGGTATTGTAGATACAACAGTTAGGAGGAAGATTCAACTTTCATGCCTACACGAAAGAAAATGGGTTGGAGGAAAGGAAAAAACTACGAACATTGAAGGAACTAGTTTTAAATTATGGTGCTCAGGAAGTCAAGAAGCATAATACAGGATTGGCATTTTTGTCCATAAGGATTTAAAAAAGGGTGTGGCTGATTAATGGATTAGGGGATTGGATTGTTTTGATAAAAGTGATATTGAAAGAGGAGATTCTCTTTTTATTAAAAGGGAAGGATGCTTACCCGTTATATTACTTCAAAGAAAATGAATAGGCATACTTACAAATTGGAAGACCAAAAATTAACAAAATAAAGTGCTTCCCTCGCAACATTTTCATCCTACACCCTTTTCTTTTTGTAGAAAGCTTGGGTTCCTCTGTAGCCACGATGATCGCAAGGCAGCAGACATTTGAACATGCACCGAAGGATCTGCCCGAGCCTTACCCTTGAAAACCCTCCAGAACAAATGCCATTGATTATCTGCCGAGCTTGGTACGCCCAACTCCTGAAGAATCTTGTTGATGAAGCCACAAGCGGTCAACATAGGGTTGAAATCCTCCTCCTCTAAGCCACACAGGGGTCAAGAAGCATCGATGTCTGGCTACTATCTACGAATCTTGGACTTGGGGGCAGTCTCTCCTTTCTAAGCAACCACAGAAAAATCTTTACCTTCATAGGTATTTTCATCTTCTAGATTATGGGGCAATCCATGCTTAAAAAAATATTGCTTGAATTTGCCAACCCCCTCAATAGCTTGTAGACGTTCTTCATAGAATAGCTTCAATGTGCCCATGATAGCTGGTTAGGTCTCCCCTGAATAGGCCAAAAGACCTCCAATTTGGCCATAAGCTCTTGGAAGTTCACGGACAGTTTTTGAAAGTGCTCCTCTAAAAGTCGGAAGCTAGGTTCCCATCCCTAACCATAGGACCATCCTAGATCTAGGTCACCATTGCTTGCTTGTCAAGTGCCAAGGCAAAAAGCTTAGGGGATCTGGACACAAGCCTTCTCAAAGTAGTCTAATTATCCGCCCAGAATCTGAAAATGGATCCATCCCCCAAGATTGGTTCAAATAAAAGTTCCCATCTTCCCATAACCTACACCAAACCTCTCCAAAAACCAGAGGCCCCACGGGGAACCAACCTCCTCTCAGTCTAGTTTAGAGATTTACCATAGGAATCCTTCATGACCTTGGACCTTAAAGTGCCTTCATTCAGAAGAAGTTTCACCACCCACTTAGATAACAGGGCGTCATTGAAATCTGCAAGTTGCGAAACCTCCAAACCACCTTGCCCCATAGGCCTACAAACATCATCCCATCTTACCACGCTCAGGAATCTCCCTTCATGGTTGGTCCCCTTCCAAAAAAAATCTCCTTATTGCATCAATTATCTTAACGATCTTCTTTAGGGGTTTGAAAATCGATAGGTGAAAGACCAAAATTGACAAGGGAATGGACTTAAGGGCTGATCAACCTCCTCTAGAGAGGACCCATCCCCTCCGACTGAATAGTTGTGTTTCTAACTTTTTAACTAACGGAAGCCAATCTGTAGCATACAAACGGTTCCCTTTCAGGGGAGGCATAAGTGACTGGTAGGGATGACTTCTGTGTAAGTAGAGCCAAGGAGCTGGTATCCACCTCTTCCATCGACATGTTTAATGGTACAAAAATAGATTTGGCATGGTTGATTTCAACACCCGTAATCTACATAAAAATGCAAACAAGGGACTCCAGCTGCTCAGCCTGCGTGCTTCCTCAATGAAAAATAGCATGCCAACGACATATTGAAGAATTGGTGTCACTACAGAACTATCTGAAAGCAGCGGGTACCCTGACAACAAACCACTAAGCATGCTTTGAAAGCCATTAATGCTAATGTGTTGGCAACCAAGATATAAATGAAAGGCGCTAAAGCATCCTTGTTGTACACCCTATTGAGGTTGGATCCACCTCCATGTAGGTCTACCATTTACCAAAACAGAATAAGTTGTCACATGTTTCTTCACCCAGGCGAGCCACTCCTTTGGGAAGTGCCTTGTTCTATAAACTTGCCACAAATAGGACCAAGAATGGAGGCATAGGCGTTAGAGAAGTCCACATGAAACTCTGCTTGTGGCTTCTTCTCCACGATGCAATCATCTCTTTAGCCAAATTACAGGGCTCTTGTAAGGACCTTCCTCGTAAAAAAGCTGATTGAACTAGACTAATCAGTTTTGGCAGCACCTCCTGCATTATGCTTGCTAACATTTTTGCCAAAATTAAGTATACAGAATTTGACAAGGCAATCGAGTGATAATGTTTGATCCTTTCTGGGCTTGGCTTCTTCGATAACAAGAAAAGATATGACCTATTTAGCCTTTGAAAATCGAGATCCCATCAAAAAACTCCATGTACATAGCCATAAAATCGATCTTGATTAGATACCATAATTCCTTGAAGAAAAGAATTGTGAAACCATTTGGACCTGGTGAGTCCTTTGCCTTCAGGCAACGAATTGATTCAACACCTCTTCTTTCGTAACTTGCCTAGTTAAGGCCTTGCAGTCATCGCCACTCAACATTGGGACATCGACCTCAAATCACTTGTAGTTCCCAGGCTCCCTCCTCCTTGTGAAGTCATGGAAATGCGTGTCAATGGCTCAGGCAATAGCCTCCTTTTCAGTCAACCTCTCCTCTCCTACCTTAAGAGAAGCGATAAGGTTTGTCCTCCTTCTTGAGCTAGGCGCTAGATGAAAGAAGCGGGTGTAGGTGTCCCCTTCTTTCAACCAAAGTTGCTTGGATCTCTACTTCCAATCCACCTCCAAATCTTCTTGATAGATGAGCCCCTATAGTCTCTCCTTGTCTTCCTCAATGGAGGTAAGTTCTCTTGTGTCTTCCAAGCGATCGAGGGTTTGGACACCCTGGAGAGCCTACAACCTAGTCTTTTCCCTTTTCACTTGGATATCCTTCTTGTAAGCAATAAGATGTGTCCTAAGAGTCTGCGGCTTGTCCGCCAAAGTCCTTGCAGTAGAAGATGAAGCTGGCATGGATGTCTACTTCTTGGAAGAGGAGATTCTAAATATCATTTATTTTTGTGTAGCCCAAATTAGCTTAAAAGAAGGAATTTCAGAAAACTTGATAAGGTAATTATTAGTGTTATTGCTATTCTTAGCATTACTGATGTTAGTGCAGTTGCTATTTTTAGTATTGCTATATTTAGAGCTGGAGGGCTAACTCTTTATTTTTTCACAAAACCCCTCTCAATATAAAGGGGTTTAGGGCCTTCTTATGAAGCAAGTCATTTTTCCATTTTCTTCTCTCAACATGGTACCATAGTAGGGTGATCGCTAGGTTCTTCGTGCTTTGGTGCTCTTCCCACCAAATAATCGAAAAGGAGACAGTTTTTTTTTTCCTCTCCTTCCTGTTCTCCCTTCCTGCCAGCCCTAGGGGCACTGCCAGCCCCAGGTCTCCCTTCCTTCCAGCGCCACTGTCCCTTTCTTCCCATCACCGTCGGCCCTAGGGGCGCTGCCAGCCCTGCTCTTTGCTGCTGGTGGTCCTGGGGGGACTTCCACAGGTCACCAACCACCGTTGGTGAGGAGAAAACTCCCACCTTGTTGCTGCAGCATCTTTCTATGGCTGCACTTTGTGGTTTCTAAACAGGAAATGATGAGTTTGATGGGCTTTATTTGTTTTTAGGCTATGGTAGAGTCTTCCCATAGCCTGTAGAGCGAGTTTCCTTTGAGCTTGCTTTCAGTTTACAGAATTTGTAAGGATCTCAAATGTTGGGTTGTTTTTGACGAGTAGTTTGTTTATTTTCACGATACCCGGATAGGGACGATGCTTGGTGGGAGGATTGAATGTGATGGTCTCTATTACATTGACAAGCCTCACATCTTTGCTTGTTGTTTCTATGGATCTTACTCTTTGGCATCGTCGTTTGGGCCACCCATCTATGTCTCAACTAAAGAAGATGTTTCCCGGTTGCTCTGTCCCTGAGAATATTGATTGTGAAGCTTGTTATCTAGGCAAGCATCATAGAGTATCCTTTCATTCTAGAGGAAATAAATGTTGCTTTTCATCAATTGATCTATTCATTGTGATATTTGGGACTGTGCCCAATAAATCATTGTGGTATGTTTCGATATTTTGTGGTGTTTGTGGATGATTTCAGCCGCCTATCTTGGACTTATCTTATGTGTGACAGAGTTGAAGTTGCCTCTATTATTCCCAGATTTTTTAATAAACTTTAAAATGTTTACTCTGCTTGCTTTAAAATATTTCGCAGTGATAATGCTCGTGAGTTTGTTCGGAAAGATATTGTCAATTTCTTGGCTACGAATGGTACCTTGCCCCGAACTTCCTGTCTTCACACCTCTCAACAAAATGGGGTAGCCGAGAGAAAACTCCGCCATTTGCTTGATGTAGCGAGGACTCTTCTTCTTGCTACTAATGTTCCTAAACAATTTTGGGGGGATGCTATTTTGACAGCCACTTATCTAATCAACCATCTACCCACTCCTGTTTTAAGAGGAGATACACCCTTTCAACTCTTATAACCTGATGCCAATATTTTTGCATTACCATTGCGAGTATTTGGATGCACTTGTTTTATTCATCTTTTCCATGTTCCAGATAAATTGTCTCCCTGGTCTGTGAAGTGTGTTTTTTCCGGGTTACTCTTAGACTCAGAAGGGGTATAGATGTTTTGATCCTAAGAGACAGACGTACTATGTGTTTGTTGATGTTACCTTCATGGAGAAAATACCCTATTTTTCTTCTAAAGGATCTACTCTTGATTGGTTCTCTTTTACCTATACTAGACGCTCGGAGCCATCTGTCTCTACTCCTTTGCCTACTTTGTAGGTTGAGGACTTGGAGGAGCCACACGTCCCCTCACCATCATCAGATTTGGGTAATGCACCATAGTAGCATGACCTTCCTATTGCTATTAGGAAAGGGGGTAAGGTCTTGTACTATGCATCCTATGGCACATTATACTGCTACCGATCATTTAAGTCCAGGATTACAGAGATTCTCCATTGCTTTGTTTGCTATGACTATTCCCAGACCCTATACTGAGGCTATGCAGGATCCATGTTGGCGACAAGCTATGTAGATTGAGATGGATGCTCTACCTGGGAATTGGCTACTCTTCCCATTGGTGCCAAGGTTGTGGATTGTAGATGGGTATTCATAGTCAAGTATCATCTAGATGGTATAGTTGAGCAGCTAAAGTCACGTCTTGTGGCGACGGGCTACACCTAAACGTATGGGATAGTCTACTTTGATACTTTCTCTCCTGTTGTTAGGTTAAATTCTGTTCGGGTTATTCTATTTGTTGTTGTGAACAAGAATTGGCCTCTTTAGTAGCTAGATGTCAAAAATACCTTTCTACATGGAGACTTATAGGAGGAAGTATATATGTGACAACCACCAGGCTTTGTGGTTGCTGGCGAGAAGGTGTGCAAATTGAAGAAGGCTGTCTATGGACTAAAACAGAGTCTCGTGCCTGGTTTGAGAGACTTGGTGTGGCAGCGAAGGAAATTGTCTTTGGGTAGTCTACCTCTGAGCATTCATTTTTTGTCAAAAAGAATGACTTTGGTATTGTGATTTTAGTTGTATATGTTGATGGTATGATTCTTATAGGGAGTGATAGCCGTGGCATCTAGGTTACTAAAGAGTTATTGCAGACACAATTTGTTACAAAGGATTTGGGAAAACTTTGATATTTTTTGGGAATTGAAGTTGTACGTAATTCTAGTGGGATGGCACTTTTCTCAAAGGAAGTATGTCATGCAACTTCTGAGGCTGGATTAGTGGAGCTCTAGTGGAGCAAAGTTGTCTATGGTGCCTGAAGAGTTGCTACAACGGATGAGTGATACTGATGATCCTATATTTGAAGACAAAATTAGGTATCAGAGTATGGTAGGAAAACTCTTATATGTGACAGTCACCTAGTTTGATATTAGTTATGTAGTTAATGGAGCAAGCCACTTTATAGAAAATCCATGGTATAGTCATTGAAATAAAGGTTGCCTCATCCTCATATATTTAAAAGGAAGGTCTGGAAAAGGTATTTATATGAAGAATAGTGGGCACCTTAGTATTCATGCTTACTCAAATGCAGACTATGCAGGTAGCCTAGAGGATAAACATTGTACCATAGGGTATGCTACATTCCTTGGGGGGAATCTTGTGATATGGAGTAAAAGGCAAACTGTGGTCTCCAGATCTAGTACAGAGGCAGAATATAGAGCTATGGCTCATGCTAGTTGTGAGGTAATGTGGCTTATTAGTTTTCTAGCAGATTTTGATGTCAAGATAGAGACGCCTATTTCTCTATTTTGTGACAATCAACCTGTTGTGTTTATTGCCTCAAATCCTATTTTCCATGAGAGAACGAAACACATAGAGGCTGACTGCCATTTTGTTCATGGCATGGTGATATCAAGCGAACTTCACACCCTACTGTTATGTCTGAGTTGCAGGTCACAGATATTTTTACCAAAGTACTACCACTGAAGTGTCATGGTTTCCTATATTTCAAGTTGGGCATGGTTGATATATATGCTTTAACTTGAGCGGGAGTATTAGTGTTATTGCTATTCTTAGCATTACCATTGTTAGTGCCGTTGCTATTTTTAGTATTGTTACATTTAGAGCCAGTGGGTTAACTCTATTTTTTTCCCCAAAACCCCTCTTTATATAAAGGGTTGTAGGGCCTTCTTATGAAGCAAGTCATTTTTCCATTCTCTTCTCTCAACAGCAATCAAAGAAATCCCATAAAGAGATATAACTTGATCTATTAGACATGTAAGCATGGATGTTATAGAATACAAAAGTACTTATAGGGTTCTTGGTATTGGTGATATGAATGAAAAGTGAGGTGATTTCGCAATGTCTTTTGGTCTTTTTATGGTAAATCTTTGAGAAACAGAGGAGCATTTGTTTACTTATTAGGTTGGTTTAGCGAGAACACATATTGATTATTTTGTTTGGTGGAGATGGGATTGATTGTGGTACAAGAATTGGTAGGTCATTCTAGGAGATTGTTTCAACAATAGTTATTGGTTATACATGTGCTCATAAATAAATTAAAAAGGAGAAAAACAATGTATATGAATATAAGAATTCAAGAACTAGATGGTGGAATTCAAAGGAGGAACAAATGTTTCAAAAAAATGCTGTAACAAAGTATTTGGGAGTATGATGTCGGCATTGATGAGATTTGAGAGATTGCGGTGACTTGTATTACTAAAATAGCCAAAAAGATGCTAAATTTGTCCAAAATAGGAGTGTTTAGGCAAAAAGAAGCTCGGTGGCGAAGATGTATGGGAGAAGGTTAATGTCGAAAGGTTATTTATTGAGAAAAATGGAATAAGTTATAGGAAGCCAAAAAAAAAAAATCATTGAAGCAAAAGCCAAAGCTTGGGAACACTTTTACACAAGTCTTGACACCACTAAAACGGAGAGAGATTCCTCAAGTTAGCTAAAGCAAGAGAACAAAGACTGAGAGATTTTGTATGTGTAAAGTTTTTCAAGTATGAAGAAGAAAAGGTGTGCCTAGATTGTTGTGAAGATATTTAGAAAAATGGAACAATTACTTTTGAACCTTTTTATTGAAAATAATGTAGTGGAAATCAGTTTGGAATATTTAGCAAATTGAATGGTGCAAGTTTTTTTTTTTTTTTCGAAAAGGGGAAAGGGTGGTTATCTGGATGATAACCACCCAAAAATACATTCAAACAATAGGCTCTACGCCATATTATAGATCATCACTCGAAAGGGAAATAAAAGATATAATAGACTCCACAACATTCTCAACATAATGATGTTGGCCCCTAAACACCACGGCATTCCTCTCCAACCACATTCCCTATAGAACGGTAAGGGGCCTCGCCCTTTCCTTCTTCGTTCTGAACACATTGTGACTCCCTCCTTTGACACCATAATCTATAGGAGCTGCAAAATTCGTCAAACGAGCCATGAGCCCACCATTCTCGACCAAGCTGCCTCCACACCTGAGTTGCAAATGGGCACGTGAAGAAAAGATGTTGAACATCCTCCTCCCTCCCAGAACAAAGGGGACAGGTGGTGTCCGCATTCAGGGCCTACCCTACCCTTCAGACCTTCGTTACGATCTTGCCTCCCCTCAGCAGCCAAGCAAAAATCTTCGCCTTCAAGGGGCAAGTGGTGGACCAGATTTGGTTGCAATCTCTCACCAAGTTGATGTCTCCCACCATCCTCGGATTCCCCAACCTCCTATATGCAGCACTAACTGAAAAATCCCCTTCTTCCCATCCGTACATATCCGTTCCCTCGTCAGGCTGGAAACCCTCAAGTAGGAGAAGCAACATCTGAACCTCCTTAATCCTCTGATCAGATAGGTTCCTCGTGAAAGTGGGGCACCAACACCCATCCCACAATGTAGCCACCGTAGCCTCCTTGTCCACTGCCAATGTCACAAGTTTGGGGTATTGGTCACATAATTTTCCCTATCTCGTTTAGTCATCCTCCCAGAACTTGAACAGCCTCCCAAATCCCAACACTGTAGTAAAGAAGGTCTGGACCTTCGGGGCCACACGAGAAAGGCCTCTAACAAAGTGCGAGGCATCCCGAGGTGGAGACAACAGTAAATCCCAGCGAATGTGGGTGCCATAGCATTTTTGCAGGATCCTTCCAACCAAAAACTCCTCATCCCCCAACAGCTTGGCAATCTACTTAGTCATGAAGCTGTCATTCATCCTTCCCACGTCCCTAACACCCAAGCTCCCTTCTTTAAGTGGCTTGCACACCTCCTCCCAACCCACTAACTTCGCCCCCCTCCCTATCGCTCCATAACTCATCCAGAAAAGCCCCTCATCAAGCTCACAATCTTCTCAATCTGCTTTGGCATCTTGAAGACAGAAGCAAAATACGAAGGCATGGATGCCAAATCTGCCTTTAGAATCACCAATCTCTCTTGTAGAGAGAAGTCTAGGGGCCCATCCTGCACATCTTCCTTAATTCTCTGCACCAAGGGGATCCAATCATGCATTGAAATCCTCTTATCTGTCAAAGGCAATCCCAGATATGAAATGGGAAACGCTCCCCTCGTAGTACCCAAAGCAGCACTAAAGCTTGCTGCCTCCTCTGCATGTGAAACGGGACAAATGTGGACTTGGAAGAGTTAATATGCAAACCAGAGGCCTTGACAAACATATCAAGAAGAATACGGATTCTCCTCGCTTCTGTTCGGCCTCCCTCCACGAAGAAGAGCGTGTCATCTGCATACTGTGGCACAGGAGCAATTGTATCATCATCAAGAGAAAATCCCTCGAGGAGCCCTCCTTCGCAGGCTTTAACGACTGATCTTGCCAACGCATTCGCAACCAACACAAATATCATAGGTGTCAGAGGACATCCCTGCCTAACACCCTTCCTAAGTTGCACCTACCCCCTTGCTGGATTCCCATTGATAAGCACGGAGAAAGACGTTGTAATGCACTGCTTTATCCATTGCACCCAAACTGAGGGAAAATTTCTCTTGACTAAAGAAGCCTACAAGAAAGACCAATGGACAGAGTCATAGGCCTTATTGAAATCGACCTTCCACATAAACGCCTTCCTCTTCTCCCTCTTCCAACAGGCAAGGATCTCCTAAGCAACAACATAACCATCAAGAATGCTCTTCCCTGGCACAAAAGTAGACTGCAACTGAGAGACCACCTCCTTTAACACTCACCTTAACCTGTTCGCTAGGACTTTAGTCACAATCAAGTAAATCACATTGGAAAGTGCAATGGGCTTAAAATCATCAATGGCGTCTGCTCCATCCTTCTTCGGTAAAAGGAACATGAAAAACTTGTTAAGCCTGTTAAAGTCGAGATTGTGCTCCTTGAACTCTCTTAGCACCAGCATGACATCATCTTTGAGCATAATCCAAAACTCCTTGGAAAAGTGTACTGGGAAGCCATTCGGACCTAGACATCCATTCACATTCAGACCTCAAACCACCTTCCTCACCTCATCCTCCGAAAAAGGGGAAATTAGCCGTGCAGCTTGCTCTTCATTAATGGTGCCCCAGACCCCAGCCATCTCCATGTGCCACTTCGCCTTTGACCAGTGATCTCCCTAAAAAAATCTGCAGTAGCCCTACCCACCTCCTCCCTACCAACAAACTCAGAGTCCCTTACCAATAAGCTATCAATCTAGTTTCTCTGCCTCCTTCCAGTTGCCACCATGTGGAAGAATTTTGTGTTGGAGTCATCCTCCTTAAGCCACCTCTGTCTTGACCTCCTCTTCCATTCAACCTCAGTCTTCTTGTCCTCTGATCTGAGAGTCTGCTTCTCCGTAGTCGTAAGACCGAGGTCCCCAACTCTGTCTAACCTCTCAATCTCCCCCAACATTTCATCCCTCCTATTTCGATCCTCCTTAATCTGCTTCTTGTACTCCCTCAGGAAGGTCCTTAGATCACAAAGCTTGGATTCCAACCTTGTCGCCGTTGATCCACCAGGCTAAAAGGACCTCCACTTCTCCTCAACCTTACTCCTGAAACCCTCTTCCATCAATCAAGCCTTGTCATGTTTGAAGTATGTACTACAACGACAACCTTCATTGGAAGACCACATCAATGGCGTATGGTCCGAGAATAGTTTCTCAAGGGGCCTGACCTCTGCTAATGGAAACACCTCTGCAAGTTCCACCGAGGCAAAGAATCTGTCTACTCTAGACATCTGACCCTCGAAACTCCTCCAGGTGAAGGCCCATGAAGTCAGAGGCATGTCCACCAAGCCATGCGCAGCAACAAACTCCGAGAACTCTGCCGAGCCATAGTCACGACCACCTTTCTCAGTTGGCCTATCCTCTACTACCAGGGTGACATTGAAGTCCCTGCTGATCAACCACAAACAACCTTGAAACGTAATGGACGCCTGACTGAGGTTCTCCCAAACTGCATATCTAGCCAAATCATCATTCGGCCCGTAGATAGTCGATACCACACAACAGAAGTCATCTTGGCGCCTTCTCAATTTGACTGACACAACTGAGGAGCCCGCCAAGGAGTCCTCCAAAGAGAGGCCACTCTCCCTCGAACCCACAACAATTCCCTCGAGCGACCAACATCATCCAGTGAAAGGAAATCTACATACGTACCACCCCCCATCTCCCGCCAGGTCTGCTGCGCACATTGCTGTAGCTTCGTCTTTCGTAGTGTCACTACATCTGATCCCTATTTCTGCAAATACGACCTCAAAGTCGCCCATCTGGACGGATCATTCAGGCCCCTGATTTTCCACGTAAACTTTTAACATGGGGAAGAGAGAGGAACTCCCCCACCAGTTCGCCTGAAGCCTGCTGCCTTTGCAATGCAACCATCTTCTGCAACATATGCTCCCAGGCCCCCTTTACCCAACTCCGGTCCACGAGTAGCCCCAGCTGCCCCACCGCCCTTAGGGCGTTCTTCCTCCATCTCCCCCATAGAGACTCCAACATCCTAGACCACCGCTTCCTCCCCAGGCCCCACCGTGGACAACCGCGGTTCCAAAGTGGCGTCACACGATACGGGCATGCTCTCTGCTGGCTCAGCCTTAGACGCACTCCCACCTCCAGCTTCCTGCCCTGTTGTCCTCTTCTTAAGGTGACGAGAGGATCTCTTTCCATGCTTCTCGCTCCTCATTGTCAAGCCACCACCGAGGAAGCTCCATCATTGGGAGTACCTCAACCTGGTTGCTAACCCTAGGTAGGGTTTCCATCTTGAGAGCTTCAGCCTTCTGCTCTCATCAACAGCGAAGTCCTCGTCACGTCGGGGATGCGGGTAGCACGACTCCGACTTTTGATGGTGCAAGTTACTAAAAAGAAGGTAAAGGAGGCTCTAAAAATGATGAAAGTGGGGAAGATTGTAGAATTTGATAATATCCCTAGAATTTATTGAGGAGATCAATTGGCTTATGAAGTTATTTAATGCTATTGGAAGAAGCAAGGAAATGTGAGGAGAATGGAGAAAGAATATTGTGGTATTGTTATACATGAATAAAAACACATGGAATTATTCGAAACATAGGACTGTTTGGCAGCGACTTAAGTTGTAACAAGATAAGTTGGTGGGTGGGACATGTAGGGTGAAGGTGTTTGGTTTATGGTGGGATAAGTGATGAGTTCGATGTGATGGTGTTGAGCTATTTTGTATGTCTTTTTATTTTTAGTGTTATATTGTGTAAGGGTATACTTGTAACTCTACCCATTGGGTGCCTCTCTATATAAAGGCACCTAGGGTTTTTCTAATAGAAGTAATGGCTTTACAACCCAACATGATATCAGAGCAACGGTCTTAGATTGGGGTTCTGGTATCCTGCTGAAAACTAGCCTTTGCTCCCTTCCACCCAAACCCTAGGGCGCCATCGGCCCTTCCTCATCGTCGTTGGGCCCTTCCCTTATGTCGCCAGCTGCTTTGACCAGCAGCATCGCCTAGCGTCGCCGATTAGGCTCGCCTTGTGCTGCCAATCATGCTGGCCCAACGCTGTAGCCCCTGTAGGTGGTGATTTGGCCACCTGAGGGGGTTGCAGCACTACCTCCCTCCTCTTTGCTGTGCTGTGGGCTTGCCCAGTGCTGTTGATCTCTTTGCTACGCCGCGGGCTCGCCCAGCGCCGTCTTGGGGTGTTGTTGCATCGTCTCGGCCTTCCTACGGTGGCGTGAAGAGGTGCACTTCGACCCTTTCTTTCCACCATAGGTCGGAGCATCGCCGTAGCCTCTTCTTCCCCTCGTTCTTTGATCGAGGCAAGGTCCAAGAGGGAGAACAACCCCCTTTGGGGTCTTATGCAGCCCCAAGGGAGGTTGTTATGATCTGATTGCACACCCGTTTTCAGATCTGGGATTTTTGCAAATCGACATATGATTTGATTTTTGCAGTAACTCTATTTTTGGTGATTCCTACACATCGGATGATATGGAGAAGGATCCCTCTAGCAACTTGGTGAGGAAGATGTCTACCCCGAGCACATCCTGTTTTATGCAGGGTACTTCTATCAAGTTGGATGGTACCAACTTTTTACTATGGTCTACCTTATTTTCTTGATTTGTGGGATCACATAGGAAGAAATATATTTTGACATAAGAGGAACCCGCTGTCAAGTCTGTTGACTGGGAAGCATACAATGATTGGGTAGCCACCTGCATGCTGAATAGCATGAAGGAACCCATAGCGAAGCAGGCCATGCCCTATGCATCGGCTAAGAAAATGTGGGAGGTTCTTTATGAGATACATTATCATAAAAGCAACATTAGTCGTCTCTATAGGGTGATTGAGGAGTTACACTCTTTCCGGAAGGGAACCATGTCCCTTGTCAAGTATTATGGTTCTATGAAGAACTCTGGGATGAGCAGGATACCTACCAGCCGATTTTCACAGATTTACTGTCATAGCCAAATAGTGTGAAGCATTCCGGTCTGTTCAGTTTGGCCCTGAATATAAGTCCGTGAAGGATCAGCTTATGACACTTGAGGAGATTCCTACACTTGCTCAGATATATGCTCAACTCTCTAGACTAGAGCTATTTGACCCTGTGCCACTTTCTGATTCCTCTACCTTGGCAACCACTGGTCGTGGCAGGGGAGCCTAAGGGGTCAGGGGGAGAAGGCGTGGAGTAAAGGCTAGTGGCCGTGGCAGAGGATGTGGTTTGTTTTGTGATCATTGCCACAAGACAAATCATACTGTTGACAGATGTTGGATAAAGCATGGGTTTCCTCAGGGCCATTAGGCCAACTAGGTTGCTTATAGCGCAGAGGAGAACTAGCACTATCAGGAGGAAGAACAAGTCAATCATCAGGTCACTATTTCCAAGGAGGAGTATGATAGGCTTGTTTCTTCCTAGGCCTCTTCTACTGTTGATGTGTCTATCTCCTAGACGATAGGTACTACTGCTAGCGTCAGAAGTGCTCATAAGTCATCTTGGCTTGTAGACTCAGGTGCATCTTCTCACATCACAGGAGATGTTGCCCTTTTTTATATCTTAAACCACTGACTACTCCAGTACATGTTAGAGTAGCAGATGGTGCCCTATGCCCTGTGATGGGCTTGGGTGACATTTCTTTATCTTCTACTTTACCTCTTTCTGGTGTTATGCATGGACTTAAATTTGCTTTAAATTTGATGTCTACCGGTCACCAAGGCACTAAATTATAGATCAATTTTTCATGATCACTTCTTGCAAGACCTCTTGACGATGAAGTAGATTGGTGGAGAACTTGAGCAGGATGGCCTTACTACCTTGATCTTCCACCTGAGCATCATTCCATGGCTGCTAGTTGTGCTATGTCTGCTTTACAGTGGCATCTAAGATTGAGACATCCTAGTGTTTCCGTTTTTCGTCGTCAATTTGCTGATATGCAGTTTCTATATTTGTTTTCTTGTGATACTTGTCAACTTGGTAAGCATCATAGAGTTTCTTTTTCTAGTACAAATAAAAAAATTGAGTCTGCTTTCTCTCTTATTCATGCTGATTTGTGGGGCTTATGTCGGATCAGGAGTTTGAGGGATTTTCAGTATTTTCTTATGCTTGTGGATGATTGTATCCGTGTTGGTTCTTTATGATGAAAGGAAAATTTGAAACTCCTGTATTGATTACAAATTTTGTGAAAGAAATAAAGACTCAATTTGTTACTGTTTTTCATATGTTTCGGACTGATAATGGGCTTGAGTTTGTGAATTCTACTTTGACTCAGTTTTTTTAGTCCCATGGTATTATATATCAGACGTCATGTGTTCATACATCCCAATAGAATAGGGTGGTTGAACGTAAGTGGAGATATCTTCTTGACGTTGCCTGCACTATTATGTTTTAGATGCATGTTCCTATTACTTTCTAGGCAGATGCTGTTCTTACAACTGCTTTTTTAATTAATAGGGTGTCGTGGTCTATTCTTGGTGGGAGAGTTCCTTATTCTATCTTATTTCTTGATTAGAAGCTTTTCTCTTTGCCTTCTTAAATTTTTGGATGTGTGTGCTTTGTTCATTTATTTAAAGTGGACAAGCTTGCTCCTAGATCTGTCAAGTGCATTTTTGTGGGTTATTCTAGAACCCAGAAGGGGTATAGATGCTTTTATCCTCTTTCACATCGCTTTTATGTTAGTAAAGATGTGGCTTTCTTTGAAGACATGCACTATTATTTGGCTACAGGAAAGCCTCCCAATGTTATGTAGGATATTCCATTGCCTATGCTTACTGTTGCACCTTTAGGTCCCTCTGAGCCACCTCCACCTCATGATGGCTCCCCTATTACCTATCCTAGGAATCCTGAGGTACCTACTGCAGATACATTGCCTCAGCACTTTCAACGCAGACTCCCTTCTACCACTCTACAGGAGGAGGAATCACTTTTTACCAGTCCTGTTCAGTCCTTTGCTGATGCGGCTAATTCAGATGGAGGTCCAGATCCTTCACCACCCGAGATACCTGATGTGGATCTTCCTATTGCCCAGAGGAAGGCACAATGATCTTGTGCTAAATATTTTATTTCCAATTCTATGTCACTTGATCATTTACCTACAACAGAAAATTGTTATCTCATGCAATTGATGGAAGAAGTCAATCGTAGCTGGTCTATTTCTTAGTTTGATATCAAAAATGCTTTCTTTTGTGGTGATTTGGAAGAAGTCTACATGCAGTAACCCCCTGGTTTTGTGATTGAGGGGGAGTGTCAAAAGGTTTGCAGGTTGAAGAAGGCCATTTATGGCTTTAAGTAGAGTTTTAGGGCTTGGTTTGAGAAATTTAGTATAATTGTGCAAGAGTTTGGCTTTACTAGATCCATTGCAGATCACTCTGTTTTTACTATGCATAGAGTTGTTGGATCTGTCATTTTAATTGTGTATGTAGATATATTGCTCACTGCAAGTGATAAGACAAGTATAGAGGCCATCAAAAGTTTTATGCATTCTCAATTTGTTACTAAAGACTTGGGAATAATAAACTATTTTTTGGGCATTGAAGTACAACATGTTGATGGTGGTTTAGTGTTGTCACAGAGGAAGTATGTTCTTGACATGCTAAAAGAGACAGGTATGCTGGGTTGCAATCTTGCTAGCATTCCTATGGATCCCTCATTGTCACTTGCAGACTCTGAAAGTCCTTTGCTTGAAGATGTCACCAGGTATCGTGCTATGGTGGGAAAGTTGCTATATTTGACGGACACAAGGCTTGATATTTGCATTGCAGTGGGAAGATTGAGTCAGTTCATGCAGTTTCCTAGAGATATCCACTGGGATGGTGTATGCCAAGTACTAAGATACTTCAAGCAAGCTCCTGGAAAGGGGCTATCTTTTATGAAGCATGGTCATCTCAATGTTTGGGGATATTCTGATGCAGACTATGCGGGGGCACATGAAGATATGAGATCCACTACTGGCTACTGTACCTATGTAGGTGGCAACTTGTCACATGGAGAAGCAAAAAGTAAATGTTGTCTCCAGATCCAGTGCAGAATTAGAATATAGGGCTATGACCCATACCACTTGTGAGCTTTTGTGTATGCAGTCTAGCTTATGTGATTTGGGAGTGTCTGTTTCTAGTCCAATTCCCATGTATTGCGATAACAAGGCAGTTTCATGTATTACCAATAATCCTGCCTTCCATGATAGAATAAAACACATAGATGTGGATTGCCACTTTATCAGAGATGCTATTCTCACTGGCAAGATCACTACACCTTACATTGTTACTGAATATTAGGTTGCAGATGCCTTCACCAAAGTACTCTCCAAGAAACGCCTTGAGTTATGTTCCAAGCTGAGTATGCTTGATATCTATGCTCCAGCTTGAGAGGGAGTGTTGAGTTATTTTGTATGTCTTTCTATTTTTAGTGTTATATTGTGTAAGGACTGTTGATGGTGGAAGACTACGTGTTCACAGTTGGATTTGAAAACCCGTCGTTGTAGTTCGAGTCACGAAGAAATCCATTCAATAAATAAAATTTACACCGAAAAATCTGTAAAGAAATTCCGAGTCGAATACAGGGAGGCTACGTCGATCTCAAAATCCGCAGTTATATATAAATTTTTTGTATTTTTTTTTAAAGGGTGAAATGATCACAATGGAAACAATATAAACAACAAGAGAGAAAGAGAAAGAACAATCACTTGATATTGAATAATGCTTTTACAACTAAGAAAGCGAGAAATGATTACACTAGAAAGTGGGAAATTGTTACAACTAGAAAGCAGGAAAATTCTACTCTAGAAAGTGGAAAAAAAAGGGAGAGAGAAGTTATCCTCCTCGACGATCGTTTGGAGGACGAGCTGAACGAGACAACGCTTGGAAGACGGGGAACGGAGCAAGGAGGACGAGGCAGGAGGAACGGGAATGAAACAGCACGTCGTCATCGTCGTGGGATCCGCTTCCGGAACGGGGACAGAAACTTGATTTTAGCTCTTGAGGAGCATCCTAGGTGTTGGACAAGCTTTTCTTAAGCTTTGGAGAGTGAGAGAGAAGGAAGGGATGAGAAATTCATATGGTAGGAGTCTCCTTTTATAGTTGCAAGGAGTGTGGGCATTTTGGACATTTTAACATTAAAAATATTAATTCAAGACCTTTAGTGACGGATAAATCTGTCACTAAAGGCCTGAACGTGGCCGACGTATGCGCGCTGCGCGCGCGTCCCCTTGCCTTCGCGCTCTCAACGCATGCGCACGTTCATGCACACTTATTTGTCCGGTCAAGAGATCGAATGGCTTGAACTGTTCCTCGCCAGCATCGCGCGCCCACGTGCGATCGGGCGTTCGCGCTATGCATTTGATCGTGCGTGGGCGTTATCGGCTGATCCGTGCCGCTCGATGCGAATCGCACGGTTGCGCTAATTCGCCTGCGCGCTCGCTCGTCTTGATTTGGAGGCTGGTTGGGATTCGAACGCGCGGCCATTATAACTCGTAAGGCGCTGGACCAACGCGCTGCGGGGGCTTCTTTGCCTCGTTTAGGAATTAAGCGTGCGCGATCTGCGGCCTAGATCGTCCACGCCTTTGCCTTCAGAAGTTGAATGGGGGGGGGGGGGGTGCGGATGACGTGGCACCATCTTGACCGTCCATCTTCTTTGTGTTGTAGACGGTGCCATGGGTGTCGACTGATTTTCGTGCCATTAGGTTGCGATGGTCGATCCGAACCCATTCGTGTGGTCAGATTTGTCGTCTGAGGTGCGGATTAATATCATCTTGACCCTTGATCTCTAGGGTTCTTCGGTCTCTATCTGGTGCTACGGATGTCTGATTGGGGCGATTTTGGAGTCGTTGAACTCTAAGCATCACCCTGATTAGATCCGTATGGTTGGATCTTCGATCCGAGACCCCGATTAACAAGTTGCCCTATCCCTGGCCATAAAAAGGAGACAATTACTATATAATTTATACAATTTGACCTAAATATATGATTATGCATGTTATGTACTATTTACAATGTATAATGCTAATGTGACACTAAGAACATGCATTAATAGACATTTTAGGTTAATTAGATGTAGGCACATCAATGACATACTTGTAACTCTACCTATTGGGTGTCTCTCTATATAAATGCACCTAGAGTTTTTCTAATAGAACTAATGACATTACAATCCAACCGCTGTTTTGGTGGAAAAGATTATAACATTTTTATATATTGGAATTTGGAAAAGTTATAGCATTGGAAACCACATAATCTATTGGTAACCTCCCTCAATGGTATAAATTGACGTACTCCTCCCAGGAGTAGCGTGGAATGGAGTTGTATTATGGGACAAGTTCAGGAAAACTGATTGTTAGGGAGACATCGAGCCAATCCAATAGAGAAGAAGCACCGGATGCATCAGTGGTAGTAGAATATTTATTTTAGAGAACAGATAGGTGCCTGTTTGTATGCCACTTGATTGGGTTGGGAGGGTGCTTTGAAGATAATATTAGCATACATCAAGGCTTATTTTTGGGCTCTATCTCTTCACTTTGATGATGGATGTTTTGATGAAATACATCCAAGATGAGGCATCGTGGCCCCTGTTTTTTGGCGGATGACTTTGTGCTCCTAGATGAGGCAAGAGGGTGAATAGCAAACTGGGTCATTTATTAGCGGCCTTTGAAGCTAAGGGATTCTCTTAAGTAGGGTAAAGATTGAATATACAGCATGCAAATGTCGAAGATGAATCAAGGGAATTTGGGTGTACGTTATTTTGAAGAGACCTCTAAATAATCAGGATCAGTTAATGGTGAAGTCATATCTAAGATCAATATAGATTGGTTGAAGTAGAAAGGAGCTCTAGATGTCTTATTTGACGAGAAGATTCCTTCTGAAGTTGGGTACCGTACTAATAGGACCTGCTATGTGTAGGTATCAGAGTATTGAGCTATCAATTATAGGCATGTGCATAGGGTTTCTACGGTAGAAATGAAGGCATTGTAGTGGATGTGTGGCCACAAAAGGCACCAATAAAGAATAAATTCAAAGAGACTTGTTTGAGATGGTTTACACATCTAAGGAGGCCCTGTTGTGTATTGATTTCAAGGTATAGGAATTAGATGTTGAGCTTAAAAAGAAGGGGAAGACTAAAGAAGTGCGGGAAAGAAACTATTGGTTATCATCCTAGTTTTTAGACTTAAGTATCGGGAAGACTAGGCTAGATCTGAACGAAAGAAAGAATCCATACATGGCTGATCCCACTTGATGTGCGAAAAGACTTGGTTGTTTTTGTTGCAAGTCCTGGATTTGGAGGTTGTTGATTTCCTTTTATTATGTTATTTAAATTTCTCATTGCTTCATATCTTAGAAATCCAAATTGCCGATTTCATGGTACTGGAAAAAAACAGGGCTTATTATGGAGGATACCTGCTACTACTGACACTGACACAGACTGCTACATTAATATAGCTATGGCAGATTATCAACATTTTACCAGTCAAGCTGGTTAAGTTTTTCTTCGGTCAATTTAGCTAGACAGACAGATGAATGACAATAGATAAAAACTTCCCTAAACCATTTCTGGATGAGCATGTGGGAAACTTGTTAGTCCTTTATTTTCAAAAAATGACAGATCAGAATCTAAGCCAAGCCTTCTGCAGCATTAAGTGGGATTGGCTACAGATCACCTGTTTGCTGCGGCCATTCTTGTATATGATGTGTTATACCCACTGTTTATGGCAAGTAGCTTGTCTCAGGTTTCTTTCCAGCACTCTAAGTGGTGTCGGGCCCCATGTTGTCTGTTTGCTGCCGATCTTATGTTTCATGCTTTATACTCACACCTTACTACAAGCTACCTGGCTCGTGCTTGGGTTTCTTTCCAGCACCTTCTAGGCTGCTTCTAACCGTTCTGTGCAAGGTTCACCATCCAGATTGTCAATTCTTTTTATGGGGCATCTCTTCTTTTTGAATGTCCAAACTACCTAAGGTGTGTCTTCTTTTTGATGCCTTCGACTTTTTCCTTAACAATCTCATTAGATAGATGATTTTTGCAAGTGAGGTCACACATCCATCTTAGCACACTCGTATCTAGTGCAATGGCTCTCTGCTTATGTTGAAGATTGAGCATTCAGCTCCTTACATATTGTTGATCTTACCATCTCTTTTATAAAAGCCAATTTTCCATTTTAGCCATCATGAATGTGATCTTTTTAAGTTTTAGGATCTTTTGCCATGCAATGTGTTTGAATCTTTAATCACATTTCATTTATTTCATCTGACAATGGACTTAAAACTTGCATCTTATAATATCATTTCAAGTGAGTCTAAAACCCTTAGTTTTGAGTTTCCTGATTGGATTTTAGCTCTAATAGATTAGACAATTGACAAATGGATTGGATAAGAGCTGATTTGAACTAGATCCACTTTGTAATTTACAAGCTTTTTTTTTTTTTTTCCTTTTTCTGAAGAGGTAAGCTTAATTTTTTTTGAGAAGGTAAATGTGGTGGGCATGGGATTTGATCCCGTGACCTCTTGGATGCCAGTGGGTGCTCTACCATTGAAGCAACCCCTTAAAGGCTAATCTATAAGCTTAATTGTTAAGCCGTTCATTAGGTAGATATCTCATGGTGCTTTGGATTACCTCAATATTACAAGTTGGCCATTATGTTCTGTCATAAGTCCTTGTGAAACATTAGGATATCTTCTTTAACTTATATATCTCATTGCACTATTGAGAAAACACAAAAGCAAGAAACTGGCTTAGGTTCCAACTTTATGTTTCTTGATTTCTTTTGGAATTTGAGCAATGACATTGGAAAGAACTTTACCATTTTGGATACTCTCTAAATCCAGTCCAATATGACATAACTCTTAACTTTAGAAACAATAGGACATAATCTGAATTTTAATGGACTGGTTTGGGTTAATACCTTAAAATTATTGTTTGGATTGCAAAGATCCCGATTTGGTCATGGTTGGATAGGATTTTGGATTGGGCAAATCTGATCCAACTCAATCCATGTGTCTGAGTATGGCATTGAGCAAGGCATCCAATCAACAGCTGCTTAATGCTTTAGGATTGAATGCACTTTAAGATGAAACTGATAGCTATGTTATGTCTATAATTGAAAATGTGCTCTTCATACACTTAGGATATACATGTATTGAAATAGTATGGAAGATTTTTATCTACCAATTATGTGTAAAATTGATAAATTTTTTATTTCTTGCATTGCTGCAATAAGTTAAGTAATCAGAATCCTTGATGCCATGTACCAAAATGATGAGGTGTTCTCGATGGTTGAGAGTTGAATATTGTCCATGCTGAATCTGCGACTTTGCATCATATGCTTCAAATCTCAACTTAAATCTATTTAAATCTGAGTTATCTCTATGGAGTCATGAACTTCCTCAGGATAAAAATATATGCAAGCGTCTTTCCTTGGTGCCTTTGCATTTGTTTTTGATTACCATCTCAACCACTTAATTAAAGGTGAAAACTGAGCTATCATCCCTTTTCAAAAAAAGAAACTGAGCTATCATGCTAATGTTCTGTTTGATTTGATATCAGGGTTATGATGTTTTGAAGAGGATATCTGCTGTCATTGGACAGACAGACAGGAAACAACTTGAGCAGTTAAGCAGGCAAGCAAAGTTTTTTTCATCATTGTTATGCTATTTACATTTAAGAATTGCTGTGTGGTACAATCTCTTTGATGCCTAATAACTATTGTTCTGCAGTGAATTCTACACAGTGATTCCTCATGACTTTGGTTTCAAGAAGATGTGTATGCTCCTGAGATTTGACATATATCAGTTTAGATTCTGCTTAATGGCTTTATCTTGTCCCGACTATGATTATAAAATTATCTTGTTTGTTATGACAGGTGAATTTGTGATAGATACACCTCAAAAATTGAAAAGCAAGCTAGAAATGGTAACTGTGTGATGTGTCTTGTTTGAATTAACCTCGAGTAGCCATCCTTTCCCCTTTCAAAAAAAGAAGAAAAAGAATCATTCATCTTTTCTCTGCTTGTAGTCCTGCTTTTTAGTTCTGGTTGAGTTGCGATGTTGGTTGAATCTGTTATTTAAAGGAATGGGGCCTCCCATCATCTCCTATAATGCTCTAGTTGAGAATGCACAATTTTTTTTTATTGGAAAGTTGAGAATGCACAAATTGGAATCCTTCCAGAGTGCATGGTAATTGAAAAAATTATATGGTAGGTAAAAAATAGATAAGATATACCTTGTTTAATATATATATTTGTGTATGCATACATGTACATGCATATGATGTACCTGCTTATTTGTGCGCAATATTGAATAGGGTACATAAGGGCATGCTGTAACTTATGTGACTTTTTTTCCTTTTGGTTGTATCCCTAATGCCCATTTATTGATCAATTTCTGCATAGGTTGAAGCACTTGGTGAAATTGAGATAGCAACTAACATTCTACGGGATGAAACTGTTGAAATGGTGAGTCTGGAGATTGCCCTTGATTCTTCATTTGGGAAATTCAGTGCAAACAATATCTAGGAATTTTGTTCCAGAGATTAATGATTAATCTTATTCTGTTTACTATACTGCAGGATGATCCACTCTATTCTCAATATCAGTGCTTGCAGTGTGAATTAACACCAGTAGAAGTTGATTCCAAGGAATTTATGATGGTATGTTTTCCCCTAAATTATATAGTCATATGAAAACATACTGCTATAGTCCATGGAATAAGCCATGTGGCATCGTGTGGTGTGCCCAAGTTCGGCGTGGATGTGTGTGTGTGATTAGGTGTAGGATTTGGTGTGGTTTTGTTTCCAAGTTTGTTTTATTTGATTAGGTTGAGGTGATTGAGTCAATCTTGGTTGATTTGATTTGATTGAGTTGTTTGAAGAAAGATGATTGGAGTTTCTAGATTTTAAATCCTAAATTTATTGGGATTGTAATTAGGATTGGATCTCTTTAAATAGAGATCAACTCCGCTTGTTCTTGAGTTCTAATAAATAATATTTCCTACTCTAAAAAAAAAAGAAAAAAAACAAAAGTACAGAAAAAAATATTTCATGCAATTCTTCGCACATAATTCACAGCCAATGCTTTTCACTTTGCCGGAAACTGTAGCTTCTTTGTTCTCATTGTTTCATATCTAAAAACGGGCAAACAGTATAGAGTGATAGGAGATGATTTTGCTAAAAAAGAATGACATGTTGGGTGTGCCTTGTTCTTATGCCAGACTACATATTTCTGAAAAAGCATCAAGGCTTACTGCTATTTGTGGACAAAAAGAATCTATAGAAATTTCAGATTGATCTGGTGAAGTCGAATATCTGTGTCTGCCACCTTGTAGTGCTTGTTTGATATTAATCCATTCAACCTTTGTGTGTTGAAGGCTTGAAGAATCTAAATTCTAACTTAAAACTGTATAGGGAAAGTGATGGGTTACTTAGATATACTTCCTGGGCTAAAAAAATCCGGCCAATGAGTATGAAAAGCATAGCTGCCGACATGCACAAGGCTTGCAGTTATTTCAGCATTTGCATTCTAATGGCTCTTACCATTAAATCTTGCTATTAAATGGCTCTGCCTGCAGATAAAGAAGTATATGCTCAATACTCATGCCAAAACACATTCAGGCTACTTAGTAGACATTGTGCAGATATTTCGGGCCTCCAGGAAGGGAGAATCTGAGCGCTTCCAAAATGTGAGTAATGCCTCTCTAACATTTGTTGTATAACAGCACAAATGACCACATTTTTGTGAAGAAAACTCTCCCTAAAATTTTGTAAATTTCTTTAATGTGTCTTCATGACATTTTGTATCCTTCTAGTTCCTTAAATTGTTTCTCTTCATCTAATTTGGCAAAATGTTGCACATTTATGCAGTACTCTAAGACGAAGAATAGGATGCTATTATGGCATGGCTCACGGCTAACTAATTGGACTGGAATCCTATCACAAGGTCAATCCTTTTAATTCCATATGTCAGCTTTGGTTTCTTATTTTGTATTGGCTTCCTGAACAATTTTCTATCATTTTCTATAGCTTTCTCTGTTGGCCATTCCTTTTTCTTCTCTTAATGGACGATTTTGAACTTTTACATTGTTTGGGGACCAAGTTTTGAATGTATGCTGAAATTTGGAAATGAAATCTCCATTCTCTGGAGAATTTCATATCCAGAGGAAAGGGAGCTAGAAATGGGGCACACTGGTGGCAAATAAAGAGATGAATAAGTGTTGAGTTTTGTTTTGTTTTTGTATGTACATGTTGTGTGGGGGCTCTGGAAAATTGCCTGGCCTCCATTCAAATCATTTGCCTTTGAAAAGGGGTGAGCTAAATTTGAGATTAGTGCTTTGTCTTATCTTTTCAGGGTGTTTTATTTGGGGGGGGGGGGGGTGGGGGGGGTGGTGGTGGTTAAGCTCAATCCTCATGTTGAGGATATAAATATTAGTCCAGCACAATAAACATTACAAGAAGCCCAAAACATGTGCCATGCAATCCATGTGAAAAGTAGCCCTTGGTTGAATACTTAATCCCATTAGAAAACTGCAGTATGGCTCTTTATGTTGGTCCACTTGCTGATACAAACCCTTTCATAGGCGAGTTGGGACTTGGTTTGGTGTCACCAGGGATGTCAAGGTGAGAGGGGTCCAAAATGTCCGAGGCGCTAGATGCTTGCCTGGGACAAATGAGGTGCTAAATTATAAAATTTTTGAAAATAAATATATAAAATATCAATAAAATTAGATATTATCACGATCTCATGCATGGATCCATTAGCAAAATATAATAAGCAAAAATACCAAACAAAATATTAAATTTTTTTTGAAAAGCCAAAGGGTAGTTATCCAAATGATAACCAATCACATTCATTTAATTTCACAAAAATGAATTACATCAAAGGTTATAAAATAGATCCCCATAACTCCACTTGGGAAGAAACGGATGAGACAAAATTTTCAATATAGGGTCTTTCCCCCTTAAAAGGCACCCCATTTCTTCTCAGCCAAACACCCAACAAGATTGTCAAGACCTTGGCCCTATCCTTCTTGGATCTAAAGGAGATCCCTCCATCTTGGGCATTTCCCTAGTGGAATGAAGGCCAGAAGCTAGCCGTGTTCCGATGGGCAATCTAGTTGATCCCTATCCTCTGCCACACTTGCACCACAAACGGACACTGAAAGAAGAGATATTGGATGTCCTCATCCGCTCCTTCATGAAGGGGACAACTCAAATCATTTGTCTGGACCCATTTCGCTCTCCTTCGCTTTGTTATAGTCCTCTCCCTCCTTACCAACTAGGCTCCAGTCCAACAATCTCCCACTAAGGTTGATGGGTCCACCACTCCACCAAAGAGGCGGGGGTATTTGCAACTGAGGGTTGAGCCGACCCCCTGCCTTAAATGCCCAATAAAAATTGCTTTTCATAAGTAAAAATATAAGTCTAACCATGAAATTCATATAAAGCACATGTCCAAAAATAAATCCTAGCATGATCAAAGATCATATAACTAAAACATGAATAAAATAATAAAAAAATAAATAAAATCAACAAATCTTGTATCAATCAAGGTCCCTTGTCTTTCAAAAAGAAAGAGAGAGATAGAAATAGAGAACAAGAAATAGAGCATGAGAAAGAGGGGCAAAGAGAGTTTGAAAAGTGAGGCAGAGAGCGTGAAAAAGAGATATAGAGAGAGTAGAAGCAAAAGCTTAGAGAGAGAGAGAGAGAGAGAGAGAGAGAGAGAGATACCTCAGCAAGTAGTGAAGGTAGGCTTAGTAGCAGGGAGAAACTCCTGCAGTAAGGAGAAGCTCAGCAATGAGGACAAGTGTCAGTAGTAAAAGTTTGATGAAGAGGAGAAGCTTTGGCGAAGGAGTTCCAATATTTGAGAGAGGTGTGATGGGGTTTTAGGAGGTAAGGGGTTATTTTAGAGCTTTTAGAGGGACTTATTTCCATGTTAATATGGTATGGAAGAGACTTTTACTTAATTCTTTCCTGTGCGAGTGCATTTAGCGCCTGGTGCTTGAAGGTGAGGCGCTCGCCTACGCATCGCCTAGACCAAATCGCCTTGCCTAAGGGTTGTCGAGGTGCTAGGTCTCATCTCGCCTCAGGCGAGCACCTTGACAGCACTGGGTGTCACATGGATTCTAGAGAGGATCCAATCCCTATCTAATTCTTATATATCACTATTGACATCCCCTGAAGTTGGAGTAAATTATGCTCACTTGAAATATTATAACTAGAGGAACCGTTGCTACCTCACTCAACCCGTTTCCTTGTGGAAGGATTGGGTAGGCATACTATGGGTTAGGTCAGCATACAGTCAAGCAGATAGGTTGGAGACTGGAATAATTCCTAAGCAGTGAACGTGGATATCCTACATAGACTTGAAGACCAGAGGTTCTAAAAGATCATCCTCTACTGTAGCTTCTCTAATTTGAGCATGGGGGACAAAAACATCCGTCTTGAAGGAGAGTATGGAGATATCAAAGAAACTGGACAGCCTGGGCATTTTATTTAGAAACCTTGAAGAGAGATATCTGTGTTATATGGGAATCTCTAAAACAATGATTATTCTTCATGTATGGGAACCTCAAAGGAAATGTGTCTCTTCTATTTGGTGATCTTAAGATGAGTGGGTCTCTTCCACATCAGGACTTGGTCGAAGTAAGAGTAAATTTCTAGAGTAAGGGCAGTCTGCAATGGCGTTAGAAGTTAATAGGAGGAAATATTGGGTGGTTATCCTCTGGACAACGTTCCTTTTACTTTTCAAAAAAAAAAGAAAAAGAAAGGAGGAGGATATACTAAGATTTTGTAGAGGTATTTAACTAAGTTTTTCCTTCCTTTTTATTAAACTTCTTTTTTCCTCCTTATACTTCTTTTCCCATTTCCTGATTTCTTTTTCTTTTTTCCCTCTTCTTTTTTCTGTCGAATAATCTAAAATTTCTTCCTGACTCTTAGTCACTCCTTATCAGGAGTTTAAACCTAGGGCATATCATGATACTGAGAGAGCCAAGAAAAGAATATTTTTAAAGGTGTGGGCTAAAATGGTGCTGATGTTGAACTTTTTGATTGATCTAGAAATAACAAAAACTAGTTGTCTATTCTGCAACATTTGACAGCTTCTGGGTTGTCCTGAAAGATGAGTAGGCTTTTGATATCCAAAACTTCGTGGATAACTTTGAAAACATCAGAAAATTCGGCTACTTTTTATTTACTGAAATGTTTGTTTTGGTTTTGAAATTATTGTTAACACGGACCAATATGGAAACTGCTCTATAAAATGTTGGACTCAATTGTTTGGAGGCTTTTAAAGGAGGATGTTTATCGTATAGTGCATGCCAGACCAAAAGTTACCTTCACGATAGTATTCTAAAATGTTTAGGAGGATGGCCAGAAAGAGGCATTGCAAATGCCATTTCAGCATCAGAGATGTCAAAAAGGTACTGCAATTTACCATTTTGGACACAGTGACTAGAAAATGGTATTTCAAGTGCCATTTGATCTCATGACCTCCATGACGTGCACTCTACAGACCCTGAAAATTCGAACTCCCACTCCCATTCAAGAGTAATAAGTCAATAACAGCACCAGGCATAGACAGAAAGACAAACGTCAAGAAAAAATCTATACTGAATCCCTAAGAACCTCAAGAACTCAAAGACACCTAGGTTAAAATTAATATAAAACCTGGACCTTTAGAAGGTCACTAATTGCTTGCTTTTGATACCACGCTGTTTGAAAGTCTTCATTCAAAAGAGAAACTCTAACCTCTCTTTTATATTGGAGAGGTTTGGGCAAATTACAAAGATACTCCAAAAGTAATAAAAAGATAAGAAAGTCCCTAGGCTCAACACTCCCCCTTAAGTTGGGGCGTAGATATCTACAAGATCCAACTTGTCACACATGAAGTCAACATGCTTCTTCCTTAGAGCTTTGGTAAATATATCAGTTGGTAAATATATTAGCTAGCTGAAGCTCTGAAGAGACATATGGGGTACTAATCTTGTTGTTAAGAATATCATCACAAACAAAATGGCAATCAACCTCAATATGCTTGGTCCTCTTATGGAACATTTGATTCGAGGCAATTAGTAGATTTATTGTCATAGAGAAGTGGAACAGATAGAGTAGTCTGGATACCAAGATCCTACTAGAAGGAAACAATTCACATAACCTTACAAGTAGCCTATGTCATGGCTCTATACTCTGCCTCAGCACTCGAACAGGTCACAATACTCTGCTTCTTGCTCCTCTAGGATACAAGATTCTCCCCAAGATAGACTGCAAAATCTGAAGTAGAGCGTCGATCATCTACAGATCCAGCGTAATCTACATCAGAGTAAGCAAATATGTCTAGGTTGCCACCACCTCTGTAATACAACTCTCTATTTGGTGTCCCTTTGAGGTACCTTAGAGTAGGGCAAATCGCATGCCAGTGACTATAACGTGGAGCCTGCATGTGCTGACTAGCCTTGCTTACCGCAAAACTGATATCAGGCCTCGTAATAGTAACATAAAGTAAGTGACCCATTATACTACGGTACTAAGTAACATTATCATTTAATGGATCCTCATCAGAGTGATGTGTAGGTGGTGACTTCACAGGTATACTAGAGGGCTTAGTTTCAAGCAAACATGTTTCCTAAAGAATCTAAAGTGTATACTACCTCTGTGACAAGGATAAACCTGACTCTCGTCGTACTGCCTCATTCTCTAGGAAATGTCTCAGCTCTCCCAAGTCCTTGGTAATAAATGTAGATTGCAAGAAGGACTTGGTCTGGGTAATTTCATCCTCATCATCACCTGTAAGGATCATATCATCCACATATACGATTGAAACAACACATGTATGTCTTGTCTTCTTGATGAAGATTGAGTGGTCAGAAGCAGATTGTTGAAACCCAATTTTCTCAATTTCAGTATTGAACCTCTCAAGCCAGGCACAAGGACTCTGTTTCAATCCATATATCGCCTTTTTCAGATGACAAATATGCTCCCCCTAATTGCTGTAACCTGGTGGTTGTTTCATGTACACTTCCTCAGATAAATCACCGTACAAGAAGGCATTTTTGATGTCAAGCTGATGTAAAGGCCATCTCTTGATCACTGCAACAGATATAATAATCCTGACAAAGGTAATACGAGCTACTGGAGAAAATGTCTCAAAATAATCCATTCCATATGTTTGTGTAAAGCCTTTAGCAACAAGCCTGACCTTGTACCTGTATACTGTCTCATCAGGTCTATACTTAATAGTGTAGATCCAACTGTAGTCCACCAAGATAGCACCCTCAGGATAAGGTACTAACTCATGTTTGTCGTGACTATAAGGTCTGTATCTCTTCATCCATTGCAGCCTACCACCTATGATCCCGTGATGCCTGGAAACAATCCTTGTGTTTGAGCTGCTCTCGTATATTGAGAAAGAGGATGGAGTGTACCATCCCTACTAGATCTCCTCAAAGATACTTGCTCCTCTGTGTTTGAGCTACTCTCATCTGCCAAATCAGGATCAGGCCTTGGTATGGCAAAGTGTGTGGTCTCCGGTGATATACCTAAGTCTCCTCCAGAGCAGCCTGTATAGATGTCCCCTCCTCTGAGGAATAAGGAATCTCCCTAAAGATGGTGACATCTGCAGTAACAGCATATCTCCTGCGGCTCAGGTCGTAACACCTGTATCCCTTCTGTGTCCTGGAATACTCAAGGAAGACACTTTTCACCGCCTTGGGAGAGAACTTGTCTTGGTTACTGTATACCTGGACAAAGTAAGTACATCCAAACACTCGTAGAGGTAGAGTAAACAACCTGTCACACTCTGGATGAATCACTTGGAAAGGAATCCACCCTCGACGAATTGATGAAGGCACTCAATTAATCAGGTAGGCCGCAGTAAGAATAGCATCTCTTTAAAATTGCTTAGGAACTTTCATATGGATCATCAAGGTCCTAGCATTATCCAGAAGTTGTCGAAGCTTGCGCTCAGCCACACCATTTTGTTGAGATATGTGAGTGCAAGATGTCTGGTGAATAATATCTTGGGAAGAAAAGAGATTCTGCATATCTCGCTGCATAAACTCCAAGGCATTATCACTATGGAAGACTTGAACTATACCATCATACTGAGTTTGAACCTTTGCCAAGAATAACCTGTGGAATCTCTACACGTGTCTTTATTAAGAAAACCCAAGTGAGACAACTATGATCATCTACAATAACAGTATAGTATTAGTGTCCTCCTAGAGTAGGCACCCTGGATGGCTCCCATACATTACAATGTATCAAGGCAAAGGGGATAGTACTCACCTCGGCATCCTTCTGTGAATAAGTACTCCTGTGGTGTTTCCTAAGCTGATAATCTGCGCACTGTAACATCAGAGAATCTGGCAATCTGGGATACATCTGTGGCATCTTCTTGAGCGAGGGATGCCTAAGTCTCTTGTGCCATAGACATGGATTGAATGCTATGGATGTTGTCCCCACAAATAATGTAGGTGTGCCAAGGTAATAGAGTTTGTCTCACTTTATACCCCCACCTATAATATCTCTTGTCTGCCTGTCCTGAAAGTAGCAATAGCCCTCATCAAAGACAACACGACACCCTAAGTCCTTACAGATGCAACTCATTGACATTAGACTCATTGGGAACTAGGGGGCACAATGAACTCCTCTTATCAGCATCTTCTGGGAAGCACGTACACGCCTCATTGCAGTAAGAGGTGACGTGACTCCATTAGCCACCCTAACCTCCTTGATCCCATATGGAGCTTTGGGATCTACCAGACGTTGCACTTCTCCTGTGAGGTGGATAGAAGCACCAGAATCAATTATCCATCATCCTTTGATTTTATTCTTCTTCTTCATGTTGTCTTGGGTTGCAAAAGCAAACCCCTTCATCTCTGAGATGGGGCTTCTTGGTGAACAAGTCACCCTTTTGTTCTGCAAGAGAAGACTCATCGCTCTTAAGGAAGCAAACCTAACTGCCAATGGTGAGAGAAGGCTCATCACTATGATCAAGGAGCGTGACACACAATTATGTACAAGGTGGCATCAGGGATTGCGAACCAAGGTGGTATGCACCCTGACTGGGTCACCGGCAGACCTATAGCAGATCTACTGGCGACAAGAGAGGGATCAATGGTTTGCAATGTGTGGCTAGCAAGACTGTCGACCACCTCCTGATTGGCATCGCTAGCCTTGGAATCGCTAGCAAGGGTGACGTAGGCCACAGCGGTGGCGGTGGCGATGGCGATGGGATCTCTAAAGGGGGCAATGGTGGCGTAGGGGTAGAGAACGCTACTGCTGCTTCCCATCTTTGAGATTATCGATTGAATCACCATAATATTGGAGATTCAATCATCTTGTGGTGGGATATTTGGTGGGATATCGGAACACCAACCTAGGAGTCTAAGACCGCTGCTTTGATACTATGTTGAATAAAATGAAAGTTTGCATTTGAAATAGAAATCCTAACCTCTCTTTTATATTGGAGAGGTTTGGGAACATTACAATGATATCCCAAAAGTAATAAAAAAGATAATAAAGTCCCTAGGCTCAACACTCTTGATATAAAATAGAAGCACAAACTATGAGCACAAGAAGCCCAACATATAACGTGGTTCATGATTGCAGAGTGCAATCTTAATCAAAGTGCTTCCATTGTCCGTTTCAAGTCGAAATTGCAGTTTGCGGCTCCTTGTATAGACCTATTCACTGAAAAAAGAAACTCCACTAATGGGCAAGAGAATTAAATTTGACGCAATATAGACCAAGTACTCATCTAGATATGAACAATCTTTTTAGGAAAATTTTGTTAAAAATTAACAAATATGTGGTTGCACACCAGGAAATTATTTGGTGCGTGTAATTATAGGTCAAATGTTGTCAGAGGCAAGTATTTGCCTAGGTAGCGAGGCAGGTGAGGCCTAGGCACCTGACGTGGCCTCATGCAGGTCTTCTAGTCAAGAAAACCTAGGTGTGTGCTTAACTGGATCCGGGGTTAACAATTGGACAAACTCCTGCTTATTCACTCTGTAGATAGGAGTCCAGAGTCAAGGAGTAGTTGAGAGTCGTCGTTTGCAGTTGGAAGGCTTTTGTAATCTCTCAGGTGTCTTGCCTTTCCTAGGAGAGCTTTAATTGTGATACCCCAAAAGAAAGTGTTACATTGTGTTGGACATTCTCCTTATCTCCATGTTGGAGATATTCCAACAATCTCCACATTGAGTAGAGGAGGAGAAATAAATCCTCTTGCCATGTCATCTTCTTTCAATATTTCTTATTTTTTATTTTGGGATTATTCCTTTAGGAAATATGTCTAGGATTTGATTTGATTTAATTAGTCTTAGAGATATGTTTTACTTATTTTAGAATATTGCACTGTTCTCTCTATATAAAGAGATCAAATTTTATAGTTTCTTTTTGAATTTCTATAATAATAAATTTCACATTTCTTCACTTGGTATTAGAGAGAATTCGATCAAGAGAATCATGCTTTCGTTGCCATGCCTAAGTGGCCATGAGAGCTTCTCCTCTATGTGGAGACCAAAATTGGTCTCCTAATCCAAGTGGGTGGCACCCTTCCTGTTCCCTTTGTTGGTGCCATTATTGCTATTGGCTATTGTTGCCATTGGCTACTGTTGTGGCTATTGTTGCCACAACAACCATTGTTGTTGTCGATGATGTTCTTGCTGTTGTAGTTCTTGCTCATGTTGTGGTTATTGATGTTGTTGAAGTAATCATGGTGGTTGTTGATGCTTTGTGCAAGATAGAGACAGGTCTTGTTGTGGTGGTTGTAGTGTTTGCCCAACCTGTCCCTGGCCCGAAGGACATTCCTAAAGCCTCGACTTGTGTCATCACAGAAGATGATGATGAGTGGTGGGAAAACTAAGTCACAGGCTCAACCTCACCTATAAATGCTTGAAGTTAGTTTTTCATCTTCTCCTAGGATGAAGAGTTTTTTCTGGTGGAGGGCAACTATTTATGCTTGGAAATGTATCCTGTGCTTGGAATCATATTCTAACTAATGTCTCTAAGTCAGTTTTTTTCTCAGACTACGATTTTTGGATGTTCATTGATGAAGAGACCTTCGTCTTCTTGCTTGAAGAACAAATTTGCCTTCATGTTGGAGTTCATGCGTGACTAAGCATCCACACGTATCTACTTGCCTCATTTGTGGAAGCTCAGAATCTAGTTTTTATTCTTCTCTTAGAGTGAAGATTTTTTTTTGGAAGGTAGGCGACTACCATGTGCTTGGGAATGTTCCCCACAATTAAGTTCACGTCAAGTTCGTAGCCCGATTGGAGGTTCGAAAATCGTTTGTGTGTGTAAGGTCACGCATGTTTTTGAAGTTCTTCTTTAAGTTGGATCGTGCACGTCAAAGTTTTGGGGGGTGGGTGGGTGTTGGAGATTCTCGTGATCTCCACGTTAGAGAACTTCCAATAATCTCCACGTTGAGTAGAGGAGAAAGAAATCCTCTTATTATGTTGTCCTCTTTCCAAATTTTATGTTTTCTATTTTTCCGATTATGCCTTTAGGAAATATGTCTGGATTTGATTTGATTTAGTTAGAGATACATTTTACTTATTTTGGAAGATTACATTAGGATTGAAAAGTAGAATTGGTCTCTCTATATAAAGTGATCAAATCCTTTGATTTATTTTTGAGTTTCTACAAAATAAACTCCACGTTTCTTCACACGTTGTGAAGTTAGGAATCAGAATAGTGGGTTATAAGTGTTGGAAAACACTAGTTGATAACTTGGGCTTAAGCATCTTTTGTTGTTTCTGTGGTCCATTTGGTCTATATCTAAGTTATTAGGATCAGCATTTTCCAATTATATTTGGCCTAGGTTGAAATTATTACAAATGATATCAGAATTAAATTCTTTTTGATAAAAGGAAAGGGCTAACCAAGAGGTAGAGCCACCACGGATGAAACAAGATAGTAGGAAAGGCCTACCCAAGGTGGAGTTACCACTATCATTTGTAATAAAGCGATTGGGCCTTGTTGCACTGGGGGCCTTGCTTATGTAAGTATGGAAGGATATAATTCTCAAAACAAAATGCCATTGAAAACTTAGGGAACCAAGTAGTGGGTTGTAAGTTTGAGGATTAACTGCTTGTTAACTTGGGTTTAAACTTTTTGGGTTATCACTGTGGGTGCATGTGGTCCATACACAATAAGTTATTAAGGATAATTTTCCTGAATTAGACTTGGGCCTAGACACAGGTAATTACATCTATTGGCTGTCAATTGGAGCCCATAGCAGTTTTGAGCATCTCTCTTGATTTTTACAGCACTATTATGCAGTCGAATCCATTGCAGAAGATAGAAGTATGCTTCTTTACTATATTCAGGGTTATCAATACTTCATTACTATATTCAGGGTTATCAATACCATTCAAAGTATTACTATGCCTTGCTATGTTTAGGTTCCCTTGTTTACATTTAATACAAATAAGATCGGGAATCTCCTGTTGTGTCACATTCAATGAAAAGGTCATCCCCTTCTATTACAGATATTTAAAAGCTGTTTGTTGTACTCTTTCAGCTACGATTATTTTATACCATCAGAAATTGGAATCTGATTGTCAAGAGTTAGTTTTCCACCAATAGCAATTTCTCAGCTGTGTGATTGATTCTCTGGATCTTTATAGTGTTTGAACTTGTGATTTGTTGATTCTTAGAGAAAATTGCACTCCATGTAGGAACATAATTTTATATAGCATATCTAGTTTTTGTGTGGGATTTTTCCATTATTAACCTGGATGGTCAAGTAGAGGAGACCTCAACCCTGGATCTTATCATTAGAAGGTTGCTCAGTAATTTTTCTTTTCTCCTAAAGACGGTGAAGAGGTTCCATTCTCCTCAAGAATCTTCTTCCTCTGTTTGTCATTGAAATTTGAGAAACATTTCCTGACAAGATTCTTCAGAACTTCAAATCGTGTCTGTTATGGGAACCTTGTCATGATGCTTTTTCTTCCATAAATTATTGCCACCTTTTGCTAATCCAACAGTACCCAACTTTACTTGAGATGAAAGAGCATTCTGTAGCAGGAGCTATCGTTTCTTATTTTTTAGCTGCATTACACATGTCAAGAAACTAATGGATATATTGCATATAAGATTTTGTAGAAGGAATATATCTACCAAGTTTCTAAAGTTGCTTTTTCTTAAGCTACAGGATTGCGAATTGCACCTCCAGAGGCACCTGTCACCGGTTACATGTTTGGTAAAGGTGTTTATTTTGCAGATATGTTTTCAAAGAGTGCAAATTATTGTTATGCTTCTAAAAGGTGCGCCAGTGGTGTGCTTCTTCTTTGCGAGGTATTTGTGCGTTTTCACAACATTTCATGACTACTGCTCGAGTCTCTAATTTCTCCATCATAAGACTATATTATTTGTTGACCATCTTTCTGAGTTTCTCTCAAAGGTTGCATTGGGTGATATGGCTGAACTCCTTGCTGCTAATTATTATGCTGATCAACTACCGGAGGGGAAGTTGAGGTTTGTCTTCAATGCACGTAGAGAGCAAATATGTCCTACTTTTCTTGTATGTTTATAAATTTGGCTTGCCCGCCTCTGGTTACAATTTTTCCTTGTGATTTGTGAGTCTCAATCATCAGAGATGTCTTCACTGTGACTTGTTAAAATAGTGAATGAGTGAAACGAGTGAAGCGTGCCACGAATTTAATGAGTGAAACGAGTGCTCCCCTGGCTGGGGAGCACAAGTGTAACGAGTTAAATGAGTAGATGTGTGTGTGCATGTGCTTAAGTACCCATTGTAGTGGCTGATCCTGATTTCACCATTGCAGCACAAAGGGAGTTGGTGCCACAGTCCCTGATCCAAAGATGTCGGAGACTCTGGAAGATGGAGTTGCCGTTCCTCTTGGTATACCAAAAGAGCAATCAAGGTCCAAGGTAATGTGATGTCTCTTTATGGTATAGAACTTAGTGAAAAAAAAAAAGAAACATGCATAGAGATGCACGTTTTGTAATGAGAACGGCAAAAGTTAATGCATGAGTGATCCTCAATGTCAAAAGTTACTACACGAAGTGAAGATATCAAAAAAGCAACCATGGGGTTCATCACTAAAAAAAAGTAACCCTATCACATAACAGCCGGAAAGATAACTATTATTACAGCTGGAAAGATAACACAATAGTTGAAAATTAAAATACATTGATTGAAAATGATTTTTCATTATTATCCATTTGAAATGTGATTTCTTCGGTAGAAGATTAAAATAGACCCGACAGAAAATGAAAATATATTAGTATATTTTACCTTTCCATTAGTGGACCATTAGTGGTAAATGGTTTTGATTCATTTATAGGTGGAAGGTGATTTTCCATTTATGAGAAGTGATTTGAAAACTAAAGAACACACTAGTTAAAATCATTAGTTGGCAAGGGTTCTTTTAAGTATGGTCGGAAGACATGATTCTCTTATTGTGAGTGTTGCAAAACGCATTGCAACATGCATTTGGTAGCTCATGTCTTCAAGCTTATTTGATTCTTATAGAAAAACACTAACCGTTTGTGTTGTAATCCAGGGTAGCTTGCTGTATAATGAATATATTGTCTACAATGTAGACCAGATTCGTATGCGCTATGTCATTCAGGTGAAGTTCAACTTCAAGTATTGACTTTTTGTTCCATGCGCTAGGACAATTTCATGTCCATCAAGCTCTTTGTGACGAGCCCTTCTCTTGTAATTCCCTGTCAAATATCAACTGCTCCAATGATGATTCTCAGCAGCTGATATTGTAGTTCTTAAAGAAAAAAGAAATATCAGCTGCAATTTTGTGCCAGTGTTTTCATTAATTATGTAAATGTTGCATTCGGATCGTGGTCTGTGAAAGTTTGTCAAAATTTATTATGTCGTCTTCGTGTTCATATGTGCATCTGATGAACTGGCGGGATCAGAATTCACCAAAAATGCCTATGCCTAAAGCTAATAGGCACAATTCATCGTGCATCTGATGAACTGGTGGTGGATTGAGCTATGAGAATTGCAACGCCGCCACAGAGCACAAGGGTTAAAATGGGGGGATCAAGTGGTGGGTAAGGTTTCCACCTCAATTTATCCAAATGGTATTTTGGGCTAACCAAAAAAATTACGAGAATCAATTCACTTGTTAAATGCTATTCAAAGTCTCTACCACTGCCAGCAAAAAATAATAAAACCAATCCACTATCAAATATGAAATGCATAAATCATCTTTCTCAAATCCTGCATCTTACAACTATTTATCTCACAACCAAACCAAAAGCTTTTTCACTTAGTTCTACTTGAAGGTTAACTCGTTTACGAGGATATCCTACTATTAAGAAAATATGACTCTTGTGTCACAGTTTGAAACTATGATAAATCAAGTATTGCAAGATGCAACTGTCTGTTCAATAATGTAGCAATCTATTGTTGAACAGAAGCATCTAGGAAAAGATTTTTTTATGAAAATCGTAGCATCTAGGAAAAGATTTTCTTAATCTTGGTATAGATCTTTTTTAAGTTAAAATAAGGTCTTAAGGACCAAGAGAAGATTTTCCATGGATGGCATAGATTGGGTTTTGCTATTCATGGTCTGTTGATATATTTCTACTTAGCTTATTTTTATTATGTTACATGGTATTTTATTTTTTCTTATTGGACCTGTAGCATTATTTACTCGCACATCTCTTCTATGTAAAGGGGTGTGAATCCTTTTAGAAAATTATGTCATTTTCTTGTCATTTTGATTTCAGAGTAGTAATTTTAGATTGGTGTTATGATATTTCACCTTCGGAAGGCTTCTAAACCCTAATCACAAGGTCACGCCACTCTTTTTCTTCAACCAATTTTTTGTTGGAATTCTCTTTGGTTTTCTTCTTTTTTATATATTATAAATATAGAAAAAGGAAGCTATATTCAAGTGTCTGGAAACTTTTCCTAGCAATATTTTAAAATGAAACTGCGAGGATTTAAATTGCTCCAAATGTAGCACGTTTGGCCCTTAAATCGAAGGTGATCAACTTTCAAACGATACTTTGAACAATTTTCAATTGTTTAAGAATTTCCAAGGTTTGGCCCACTTGATGAAAGAGTTTAGAATGCTCTTTTTGAATGGATAAAATATGTATTACTATTAGCGAATAATTTCAGCTTGTAGAGCTTCATTTCAAAATATTAGTCGTGTACAAAGATATATGCATTAAACGTAGAGAACTTTTTTGTATTCAGTGTGGGCTTGTACTCTTATCAGTACATATAATCTTTAGAATTAGAATTTTCCACCAAGTTTTGATGAAGGGTGTATGTTAAACTGCTAAAACACGTCCTCCATGGCATTTTCCTGGGAATTTGAACACCAAGAAGCTATGCGAACATATATTAAGTCATGTGACTTTTGTTCATCATATGGATGATAAATATAACATGTATGCAATGCATACTTTTTTTATATATAATATTAATCCAACTTATCTTTAAATTTGGGATAGGGCAAGTAGATAAGGTATGGCTGTCCCTCACATTTAGCAGTTTAATATGCTGTAATGGGGAAAGGTGAAACTTTATTGATGGGGGAAAAAAGTAGAGTACATTATAATATCACACCCTTTACATATGGGAATCACCCTTCCAGGAGCAAAAAATAAAATACACAACTCGAAAACCTAAAGGTGCACGACTTAACTTGTTTCTTAGAACATCTGCACGTTATGGATAATGATTCATGTCATTGATTGACGTCGAAAATTTGCTTGAGACAGGAAATATCAGTCAAAGAGTACTGATTAGAGGCCTGATTGTGTCATGTCTGATTTTAAGTGTGACCCATCATCATAATCAACATAAAACAAAGGAAAGAGAAAAAAAAGAAAAAAACAATCGCAAAACAACTGAGGCCATTGATGGATAGAGCAAAATGATGGTGGAGGCATCCTGACGTGATAGCTTCCTCATGCAAGGGCGTCAAGCAGGGTTACTGAGGATGCTACATCAACCCCCGTTGCACATGACCACAAAGCCAATGTCGCTACAACAGCTTTCGACGCACACGATCGTAAGACTGAAGACGCACCCAACCCCCATGGCCGAGGATGTGTAAAGTTGTTGCAGGTGCTGGAATGAGGCGGGTATGGATGGTGGAGATGGATTAAGGGTGGGGTCGAAGTCTCTAGCATGCCTGATGGCGGCCGACCGAGGCCCTACCCACAATAGGTCCGCCAAGGCTTTCGCTTGGAAACGAAAGGGGGAGTCCGCTAGGACTTGGGAACGAAACTGAGATGTGGACATGTATCAATCTAAAGTTGGTGGATGGAATAAACCGGGTTAAGGTGTTTGGTTGTATGGTGAGAGAAGTGGCGGTTTAGACATGACAATTATAGTTGCAAAAAAGCTTATACGAACTTTTCATTTGAAACCGCGATTGCAACTTTATCCACCTATATAACCCATTGATGACTCCCTCCAGAGAAATACTTCCCAGGAACCAAAACATAGGATCCTTTTACAACTTCAAAGATCTGATTAACTGATACAGCGTGTGCCACCAGTAAATCCAAGAAGATGCATGCAAGTCATTATTAATTATTTTTATGTTTTCAACTTTTTTTTTTTTATTAAGTTGTAATTTCTTAAAAGGTGTAACAGTTTGGAATGCAAGTAGATTAGGGACGTGTCTTTTCGAAGGGTTAATTCACCTATACATCCGACGCTTCTATATCATGCATATGGCGAGAATATGATAAATGAAAACATTTTTTGTTTTCCAAAACTTCTGGTTATATTTCCTTCCCTTCTGGTGGATCTCAGGATTTTCCCACCCTCTACTAGAGTTGATGGAGTACAACAACATTCTCCCTTCCGACACCGACGACGTCGCCAAAGAACAGCATTCTATCGCCCTCTTTTTCCTTCCTCGTTCATCTCGTTCCCGCTGCCGCTTCATGAACGCAACACACACCAATTTCCAAGGAGGTTTTTGCGGCAAAAATCACGACTTACCAAAAAAAAAAAAAATCCACAGCACACAATGTCAGCACCCACTCTCAAAATGCAGCATATACCTCTAAATACAACACATATCTTCTAAATTAAGGTGTTTGCACTCTTTTTTTTTTTTTGTTTGAACTTCTTTTGCAAGTTTCATTTTTCTCTTAATATTTTTTACCTTCATTTAGGTTACTTGATTACATGTCTTCGTATTTTTCAATAATTACATGTTTCATTCTAAATCAAGGTGTGTGCCATGGCTGTGGAGAGGGATGTTGGTGGTCCAATGGTGGGTGCGGGTTGTGTGTGCTCGCTGGAGAGGTGTAGGTGCTTTGTTGTGCTGTAATGGTAGTGGTGCTTTGTTGTAGTGTAATGGTGGTTGGTGGGTACTCTAATATATATATATAGTTGCGATGGAGGTAGTGTGTGGTGTCGAGGAGGTGGTGGGTGGCTGCTTTGAGGATGGTGGTAGAAGTCGTGTGTGGTATATGCTCTACATGGTGGTTAGTGGCAAGGAGGTTGTGTGTGTGGCTTGGAAGTTGTGTGCGGTGCTCGAAGACTTTGTGGTGTTGGTCGAAGACCATGGTGGTGCTGTGACTGATGATGGGTGTCGATGTCGATGGTAAAGTGCTGCGGTGGGTGCTGTACCTAAGGGTGCCATGGTGCAGTCAACATGCATGGGTGCTCCAAGAAGGGATGCGGGTGGGAATGTGTGGTGGTGCATGGTACGGTGGGGAGGGGGTAGAATGTAGCGTCAATATTGTCTTGGTATATACTATTACTCAAAATGTTTAGATTCAATACCTAGCTTTGTTCGTACCTTTGCCTACTTTAGCGTTGCGTAGGGTTCTCCAAAGACACCAACTGCTTAATTAAGAAAGGGTGCTGCAAGTCTACTAAATTTGGGGAATCCCCGCCTGCATCCCTACACTGACGCTTGTCGACACTTTGTGTACCGAGTAGGAGAAACGTTGCAATAGGGAGAGGGAGAGGTCAATCAATGCATCATGCATGGCTAAACACGTACCAGATGTGACAATGTGGAGTGTGCGTTGGAAAGCTCAGTGTAGGAAGGGATGTGGTTTGGTAGGGCATTGATCAAGTAGTGGACACATGAGCACCTTCCACTACGGGTGTGGTTTGCTCCCTTAAAGCTCGCATTCTAAAACTAGTACTTGATTTTGGATAGGAGATATCTGGCCGAGAAGGGTTTCGTTTGGCTGATGCTGAGAATCCCTTTTGGCACACGAATCATGAATTCCGTGTAAGGGTTTCCCAATTACATGAAAAGCAGCGGAAAGAGATCAAAATGATGGTTCACTTTTACTTGATCTAACATTACTTTTTTTGTTCTTTTTTTATTAAGGGTCGATCACCCGTGTTCAAACGTATATATCACCACAGGTAGACAACACACATGGTCCAAAACTAAAATTTTCTTCAGTCGACGTTGTCTTGAATATATATATATATATAGCAATGTTAAACACAGTTCAAACTTGAGTTAAGCCTAACTGCTGGTAAATACCCGCGAAAAGGTGCTTTGTCAAGGAAAGGTGCTCCACCATGCTCTGGGATCGATGTAGGTGAGGTGGCGATGTTTGCGGTGGCAAAGGAGAGTGAGAAAAGGAGATGGGAGGAACGAGGATTGCAAAAAGTGAAGGCATGGCACACAATTCGTAGGAGGATAAGAAAGAACAGCATGGCTCACTCCTTTGTTTCGTGGTCCTCCACCGTTTTCTTTTTTGTCTAATAGGAATTGGAGATGGAAATGTCCAGTACCATTTGTTCTTTCCTTTCTTCGAGGGATCACGGTTGTTTCACTGAAATTTCCTATTGATACTTAGGTTAATTTACAGAGCGGAGCATAGAAAGTGAAGTGAAGATCATGAAAATATTTCTGTTATGGCACAGAAACAAACAATTTTGTGTTATAATACACAATTCCACAGCGAGTTTCCACGATAAAAAAAAAAAAAAAAGATGGTATCAAGAATCCGTGCGTTATGTATAACTATTATTCATTTTTGTACATAGAATTTGTGCAATGCAAAACTTTCTTCACCTCTGCATCCTCTACTCTTCTCCTATTATTCTTATACTTTAGGGAGCAACTATGCTCGATTAGGGGTGGGGGCGCTCCCAGGACTCGTTGTACCCTCTTACGTATCTCTCCAATCCGAGTGCATCCATACATAGGGGTATCCCACAACCTGTATGCTGTGCCCCCCCACCCCCCCTCCCAAATCCACCCAATTAATTTTGTAATGCTCACTCGTTGATCTCATGTGTAATGATTTTCAAAATCTTGTATGGTTATTGTGCATTCACGGAATGTTCAATTTCTTAACCATTGAGTTATTTAGGTGGTTTTTGAATGGTTTAAAACCGTTCAACTTCTCCACTTGACCAAAATGGTGAAGGATATTCCACACTTTTATTATTTATGCATTGTTTATCTTCTTAGTGATGTACTCTATAAAGTTCATTATCTGTGAATACAAAATCTCATGATTCTTTCATTTTTTAGTCATTAAACTAACATGTTTACTGTAATTTTCTGTTGGAAATTCTTTTGTAAGAAAATCAGCTAATGTATCACTTGTAGGTGTATAGGTCACTTTTATTTCTTGCTTTGTGTAAGGGGGATGATCCATAAGTTTCAAGGTTCGGTTGATCTTAATCGTAATAAGGACAAACCACCTCATGTGTGTGCATAATTAGAACAAATATGGAAAAGTGAGGAGAGATAGGGGAGAGAAGAACTTACCATAACCACATAGTCAAGTAAATAGACCTAGCCTTAAAAGGTTTGACCTTGTTAGACCTAATTATAACACGTACCCTTGAGATTTAAATTGAATCTCCTCAACCTTTGAATTACTTGGTTGACTAGGCAAGAAGGACCCACTTAGATAATCTACATGTTGATTTACCTAAATGGTTGATGTGATTTCTACACCATCCTACCTTATCATTAGTGATTCCAAGTAGATAAAGTCCCATGTTGATTCAACTTGGATCTAAAAGTGCTAAAAAAATTAATCTAACCGAGGGGCACGTTCACTGAATTTTAGGCTTAGAATCTACATGCTTAGAATGTGGTAGGCTTTAAGGAGGTGGTCACCCTTAGAGATCAATCAGTTGTGAAGTGTGGTGCACTAACCAAGTAAACAAGGCCTTTAATTTTGAAGTTATTAACTTTTAAAGCTTTTCCTTGATCAAATGTGTTTTAAGGTTCCTTTTACTACTTTTAGGATTTCAAATAATGTTATTGTTGGTGATGTTGCTTTCTTTGATTAATTAAAGTTCAATGCAGATGCATAGTTAATTTTAGAGAAATTAATCACAAAAGATTTTAAATCTTTAATGGCAAATAAATCCTAAAATAGGTGCCATAATAACAGAATATCTTTTAATGGAGTGTAGGTTTTAGGGTGATATAATTTATTTATATTTATATTTATACTTTTTGAAATGAAAGAGGGTAATAAAATAAATTAACTAACTATCAGAAATAGATTTTTTTTTTAATGAAGACAATGGAACAAAAACTAATTAACTAACTAACCAAGTATATTTTTTTGAAAAGTTAATGACGTAGATATTTAGAAAATAAATCCTAATTAAACAAACTAGGAGATATATGATAAGCTTGCATTATCATATACGAATAAGTTACATACATAGCATTTAGCATCTTTATGTGAATCTATGGTTCTATAAATTTTGGGGAGCATGAGTAGTTCGGTTGGAGGCTGACCAACTCGTAAAGCTTTGTCAAATGAGGGATGACTCATTTGAGTTCCACTTAGTCCAGCCGTTGGAATTTTTGCCAGGGTGATTGGCTCTCCACCTACCTTAGGGAGATTTTTTCAAAGAACGGTTCTACAAATTTTGACCAGGATAGAAGCATGAAGTGATAGATGAGGAGTCCCGAAAAGAAGTTTATTTAAGTCTAACCCATACCAAACCAAGTTAACAAGTCATAGGGCACGTGAAGCATCGATTGAATCTATGGAGATACTTTTTTCCTGAATCAAACCTGTGTTTTACATTACGTCAAAATCACAATCTTATGTGGCAAATAGATATATTTTATCCACCTCACGCCGATCCCATGCTTTCTTGTTTTCGACATGGTTGGACTGTTGATTTCAAATAAGTTTTGAGGTGGTTTTGGTGGAAACTCGATTTCCACTCACGAAACAGAAACAAGTCCACAATTCTTTAATTGCAGTGACTGTTACTTAACCAGTAATTGCCTTTCCACTTTCGCTGCGACCCACAACATGCCTATGCAAAAGGTCACGATGGATTCTTCGTCCTTAATGCTGGAAAATATATATATATATATATATATATTGTTGGCTGTTACTCTGTGCAAGTATTAACTGCTACCAGCTTCATACCTTATCTATGCACAAAACGTTACAAATAAATGTATTTAAAAACTTATGCTCCTACGACCAGCTGGGATGGAGAGAATTCGATTCGAGGGGATTTTATTCATACAACCATGCTCCTTGTTCTTCGTTACTGCTCTTTATTCTCCTCTTAATTAATTCCATTCATTATTTTGTTGATTTCATTTTCTTAATCCCATCCACACCTCTCAACTATATAAATTGAGCATCAATTCTCTCCTAACTCTTCCCTAATCTCCCACTAATGCACCACCTGTACTCTTCTTCCAGAGATCCCCTACCCCCAACTATTCTCCACGTTGGCCTTTCGTTTTGTTATGCCACTCCCATCGTGGCTATCAGCACCAACTACGACCACACATCACTTTTGTCTACGTTACTGTTGACATCACCTCGCATCTCGGCATCATCAATGACTCTTACCTTTACGTTACTTCCACAACCTCACATAGCTAATTTGGAATCAACAAATGAAAACGTGATTGTTGTGATGGTGGTTACGTGCGGTGCTCATGGCTTCATCACGGAGGTTGTCGTCGCTAAATCACACACGGGTCAAGGTTCAGATTCGTCTTCGTGAGAAATTATTTTCTTGTATTTTTTTTAACATCTTTGTGTAATTGAACTTTTTATTTAATCGTATTTTCTTGTACTTGTGTGACTCTATGACAAATTAGCTGGGCATCTTTTGCAAAAAAGAAAAACAAAAGTATTTTCTATTCTAGTTGTTAATTTGCATTTTGATCAGTAGTTTCGAATTATATTAGAATTAATTTTGACACTAATAGTCTCTTCGCGAATCGACCCAATTTATCATTATATAGTTTCAATCTTTGATTTTATTAAAATTATGCTTGAACGATAAAGTGATCAACACATATAATATTATATTTATAAGAGAAAATAATAAGTCAAAATTATGAACTACCTATGAAATTTTTATTTTATTATTTTATATTTTTAAAGATAATTATGCAAATTCAATTATCTTAATTCAATTAAGATATGAGAGGAATAAACTTATTTGTTTGGTTGGTTTGGATTGACCTAAGGTTCAAATGAATTAGTAATATTGAATGTTAAAATAATTGTAATAAAAATAAATTTAACATAATGTATAAAATGCAGTAAAAATAACTTGAATTCGTACCTCCCGATAATGATCCAAGAAAATGATTGTGTCATCACAAAAGGTCAATCACATTGTTGCAATGTGAAATCATGATCGTTTAAAAATTTTCAACTTGCAATAAATAGAAAAAAATTGAGAATAACGAGAATCTGAGTCCTCTCTTAGAGAGATAAGCCATTCAAATCTCTTCCTATCATCTTAAACTAACATATTTTTGATATTTTTAATTATTTAATTTTTTTAAATTTTTAAATAGAGATAAGATAATAAAATTTAAAAATAAGGATTGAATTGTAATTTAGGGACCTGAATGCATATCATGCAAAAATAATTTTTTGAGGTCGTAAAAGTTAAAGAAACTTACTTAGAAATACCCTCCTTTCTAAATAATATTTCTTCCAATTTTCATGCAAGAATGAATTGTATGATGCACTAATAAACTTGGAAATATGTTTCGAGATTGAATCGTAATGATGTAGAATTGGAATCGAAAATGGTATTTAAAAATTGCCATATGAAAAATTTCAAAATCTTAAAACTAAAACTTAGAAAGCTACAATTTTTTTTCAAAAGTTTCGGACGTACATAAATTGATGAATAAATTTAGGAAATCAATCTAAATAACTAAACTTAACTATAAGCATAATTAAAGCATGGTAATGATTAATGATGAAAGAATACATGCTTGGAAGAAGTAACTATCTACCAAATCGTAAGGACAACTTTTATTAAAAAATTAATATTAAGAATAAGTAATAAAATTACAAGTAAATTATCTAAATCACCAACTAGAGAAAATAAGTAAAAAGAAAAAGAAACTAGAACAAAATTAGGGGTTGTGACGGAGATGAGAGGAGTTTGAGTAAGAGGCCCCAAAGAAACGAAGAAGTTGAAAGCAGAATAATTTTTCCTAGGGGTCGTAAGGCTTATTTATGCACTAAGAGCCTTTAAAAAGGCCCAAAAATCTTTGAAATTTGCAGTAAAGAAAGATGACTTCGAACAAAGGAATTAGGAGTTGTTTGGACCCTAAAAGACCTAGCCCAAATGACCTCATTTCATGACCTTGATGCCTAAATAGGCCTACAAAAATATTTTCTTTAATCTTGGATCACTTTGTAAGTTTTTTATCACCTTGCATGTAATATAAAAATAAAAATATCATTATTCATAAAATATAAAGAAATACCTAAAATAATTATATTTACAAAATAAATATTCAAAAAATAACAATAACTAGGCACATAATTTATATAAAGTTATGACTTAATCAATCGCTTAAGGACTTTCTTGACTTAAACGCAAACTCTTTTAGCCTCTATCTTGTTTCATTTGAATTCAAGGAACATAGGATGCATAATCTATGTCTTCCATTGTAAATTTAGTACTTAATTCCTCTTTAGTTTCATCGAGCATCACTATATCATTTCTGGCAAGTAATATGCTATCCACATACAATGACATTATAACAAACTTGTTCCCACTTTTCTTAATATAAACACAATTATCTAATTTATTTGCAACAAATCCAAATTGAATAATTGTCTCATGGAATTTGAGATACCATTGTTGTGAAGCCTACTTTAAGCTGTGTACTGACTTTTTCAATTTATACACCATATCCTCCTGCCTTTCCACTTGAAATCCATGGTTGTTAAATAAATATATATCTTTCCTCAATTCTTCATTGAGAAAGGCTACCTTCACATCCATTTGCAACAATTCCAAATTCATATATGTGACCATGGCTAAGATCATCTTGATCAACACAAACTTGGCTACCAAAGAATAGGTTTCCTAGAAATCTATTCTAATTTTCTAGGTATAACCCTTGAAAAGTAATCTCGCTTTGTATTTGTCAATAGTGCCATCAACTTGGTACTTCTTCTTGAATACCCAATTGTACCCTATGGACTGCCTACCATTTGGTGGGTCACATAATTCCAAGACACCGTTTCACTTATTTGAGTCCAATTCATCCCTCATTGTGGCCGTGATTTCAACTTATTTGAAGCCATTTCTTTATTAAATGATACAAGATATAATCCTCTATATCTTTGTCTACGGTGTAACATGATGCCTCGCATTCGTATAGATAATAATTGTCCATCCATGTGGGTTGTGTCTTGAGCCTTTTGTTATAGATTATATTTGTGGGTTGTGTGGGTCCACCTACTTCCTCTAAAGGTTCATCATTTGTCATAGGCTTATCTTCCACATTTAGGTGAATGATATCATCTATGACTTTTGATCTCACTTCGAAGTCATCTTGCGTATACTCTAAGACAATGAAATGTTCTATTTCCTCTATTCTGTGCTCCTTTTCTTCTTGATTTTCAAGAAAGGTAGCATATCAACTTTCAATGAACCTTAGATTAATGAAAGAACCTATAACCTTTGGATTGTTTGCTATATCTAATAAACCTGCATTTTGATATCTTAAAGTCTAACTTGTTCGTAAGTTGACTTGGGACTATGACATGTGCAGTATATATCCATTTTTCGAAGCTAGCTTAACACTGGTTTCCTTCCCATCCATATTTCATAGACTCTACAAACTTGGTGGGAATTTGATTTTGTATGTAATTAGCAGTCAACACTACTCTCCAAAACTTCTTTGAGAGACCTGAATAAAATACCATACATCTTATTGCATTCATTGAGATTTGATTCTTTCTTTCTGCAACACCATTTTAGTGTAGTGTATAAGGCATTGTAGTTTGGCAACTAATGTTTGTTTGAATGCAATAATCATTGAACTCCTTTGAATTGTCTATCCTTAATGTCTTAATTGGTCTTCCCAATTTCTTCTCTACTTTTTTTCTATATCTATTAAACATTTTAAAGGGTTCCTTCATTTTTCTAAGAGATAGACATAGACATAGGAGTCTTTTGAATAATCATTTTTAGGTCCTTGGTTTTAGAGTTCAAGTAGATTAAGAGCCTGATTTGCTTAGGATTTCTCTTGGATAGGTCTCTTCAAACAAGGCTTAGGTATATCTCTTTTTGAAATTTTTGATTCTTTTACTAGAAGAAGATGTGTCTCTAAAACCCTAGCTTGTAATCCTTAGGTTGGCTCTAGTTGGTCCAATTTAGTTGCCTTAGAAATGGGTATCTAGGGCTCAATCAAGAAGGTTTTAGCCCTAGTTACCTTAAGTGGATATGCAATTAGAAATGTGTTGAAATTAAAAATCAGGCAACTTTTTGTGACTTACTAAATACAGAAACAGGTAGCCCTAGGTTGATTTTTCTTTGTTTTTTTCTCTTTAGATTTTGAGGGGATTAAGAGAGAGGGCTAATAAGAGTTTACCTGTTCCCTGGTGTGGTTGTTGTGCGGCTGCTTTTCTTTCTTCAGCTTTCCCTGCAACAAACACAACAAAAGAGAGAAATTAAGTCAGTAATGAATCAAAAATTGTGATTAAAGCTTCTAAAATGCCTGTTGCTCCTCGGCAACGGCGCCAAAAATAATTGCTGTTACGATGAGATCGTGTTTTTGAAAGGATATTCGTTGCAGTATAGTTTGAAAATATTGTATTAACGATTGTCAATTTTATTACTCGAAATTAAAAAATATTCCGAGGTCGAACTCAGGGAGCAAATTGGTATTTTAGAAGCAAAATCACAATTCTCAAAATATGATTTTTAACAAGGATATAAGTGAAAGTTCATGTATAAGAAAACTAAAAAGAAAATAGCAATGGAAGAGGAAGTTGAATGGCTTTTCTCTTTCTTGCTTTTCTTTCTTTTCTTGGCCACACCTGTTTCCTTCTCTCTTTCTCTGTCTTTCTTTTCTCAGACGTCTGATTCTATGAATCAGACGGCTTATCTGGCAACTGCTACAATGCTCTTGTTTTTTTCTTCTTCTTCACTTGGCTTCTTCTTCTTCTGCTGCTCCTTCTTCCTTCTGTTCTCTCTTTCTCTGAAGCTTCCTTCTTCTTTCTTCTGCTCCTGCTTCTCTCCTTTGCTTTCTCTCTTCTTCCTGCGGCTAAGTCTTCAGCTTCTCCTTCCTTGGCCTCTGCAGTCGCCTTCCTCTTTCTCTTCGTCTTCTCCGCAGCTGCTTCTTCTTTCTCCTTCTTTCTTTTTCTCCTACTTCTCTCCTTTGCTTTCTCTCTTCCTTCTCTTCTTCTGCTTCTCTCGGCTACGCCTCCTCCTTCTTTCGCAGCTCCTTCTTCTTCCCTGTGCACATAAAGGCAAAACCTAACCCCTACCCTCCCCGCGTCTCTCTCTCTCTATTTCACTCTCAAGATAGCTCTCCCAGAGCCTTCTCGGGTTATCGGGTCGGGTGTGCGTGCCTAGGACAAGGCCCACCAGCGTGCGGTGGTGGGCGAGGAGTGCACGGGTAGTCGGGTTAGGCAGCCAGGTCCGCAGAGGAGTGGTCGCAGACAAGGCGTGGGGAGGCGAGTGGGACCTCTCCCTATGTCAGGAGGTGATAAGCCCCTGACACAATTATAATTTATTCCACCCTACCTGCTCTAAACTTACTGAGGTGGGACTAAATGTCCCACCTGCTTTCTTGCGCGTGCCTGTAGGGGCCACGTTCAATTGTCGAAGTTGCGAACGTCTTCAGAGCCAATCACTGGCTGAATGTGTGCGGGCGACAAATCCGCGTCGCCTAGAACCTGGGGCTTGGAGCGAGGCTGCCTGATTCGAGCTTGCAAGCAAGCTCCGCTCCTGCTTCAATGGTGACAGAGGTTAGAACCTGTGCTCAAGTAAAACTGCCTTGCAGCCTCGTTAAATCACATAGGGGGCTTCACCGTGTTACGGTGAAGGTGTCTCGGTGGGTGGCGTGGCACAGGGTGGCCTGGGCGTGCGTGCCTAGGTCATTCTATGGTTGTGAAGATGGGTTTGTTCGGGGACAATGCGTGGAGAGTGTGGTGGTCGATGGAGAGGGGGAAAATGATCAGTGGAAGGTGGCGGAGCTTCTGAGGTGTTTAGAGAGGTGGATGGAGGCGTGGAGTGGTGGGCACACCTCGCCGGTGATCTGGCCAAAGGTGGGAACGATGGTGGTGGTAGTGGCAGTCGAGGGGTCGAAAATAGAAATTGATAAGGGGGAAACGAAGAGGGGAGAAAGAGGTACTTATCTAGGGTGTTTAGAGTGAAGGGGGAATGCGGAGGGCGAGTGGCAGGTGCCTGCCATCGCTAGAGACGAAGGCGCTGAGGTGAAGAATTGCGACGAGGAAGAGGGTTGGAGGGGCATGCGCTGGTATTGCGCGGTGCGGAGGAGCACGGCGGAGGGGGCTCAGCCACTGGTATGGTGGTAGAGTGATGAAATGGGGAAGGGAGAGTCGCCAGAGCCTGTGGGTAGATGGCCGGAGGAGGAGGAGACGAAATTGGGGGGTATTCTCTTGTCAAAATAGGCTTGCCAGAAGCGATAGGTCCTGAGGCTTCTTAAATAGGCACGGGCAGAGGGGGAATCATGAGGAGGTGGTGGGAACACCATGCCGGAGGTATGGTCGGAGGATGACCCATACCTCTCGAGGGTTCGCAGGAGAGGTATGGGGCTATTCAGGGTATGGGGAGCTGCTCATGCGGTTGGGGGCTTCGCAGAGAGCTCCCCTTTCAAATCTTGGAGCAGCTCCCCATGGAAATGAGGAGAAAACCTCCTCACAAAGTCGTCGGCGGTACGGGTCCCTGCTTCCATGGAAAAGGGACCAAAATGAAGAAAGTGATGAAAAGTTGAGGGGTATTTGCAAGGGTTTCCAAAAGTTAAAGGTCAGAATGTAATTTGGTGGATCATTTTGCAAAATAGGTCAAGATGACCTTCTCTTAGGTCCAAATTTTGGTACAAACCTAATTTAGACCTAAGGAATCCAATGGCGAAGTTTGATTTTAGGTTTGACCACGTTTGACTGAATATTTTGCATAAAAACCCAAATTAGGTCAACTATTGGGCTTGGACCCCAATTTAGGTCAAAATAGGTTCGAAAGGCCAAATTAAAGGTTCTAAACCCTAGGGGATATTTTTCCATGAATTTTAGAGGGTTTGGTTGATTTTTATATTACCTAAAACCTTATGAATTTAAGTGGGTTTGTTTTAGGGTTACAGAATGTCATTTAATTCTTAAATTTCACAATAACCCTTTTCTGACTGAACCATCCCACTTTTTCTCTTATTAAGTCCAATTGACCTATGTCTAGACCCTTAGAAATCCTGTTAATGCACTGCAATGGTAAAATTACAGTTTTACCCCTTGTTTCAAGTTCTCTTCCTAGATAAGTGATCCCTTGAATTAAGCCTTTCTCTAGGTTATGTAGGAGCTTTTGTTCACTTTATTAGGTCAAAATATGCTAGTTAGGGCTCATGATGAGGTTCTCATCAATCATCAATGAAGGTGATGAAATATTCCTTATTTCTATGTGTAGCCACACTTATAAGACCAAAAATGTCATAGTGGATCAAGTCCAACAGTTCCTTTGATCTTGTCCTTTCTAAGAAGGGATTTCTTGTCATTTTTTTAGTCAAACAATGTTCATAAGGCAATGTCCTTGCATTTGTAATGTTAGGTATTAGGTTCATTTTAACTAGCATGTTGATCCATCTTTGTATTTCTTAGGTGTCCCAATTGCATATGACAAAGATCATAAACAAACATATAACATAAGGAATAATCAGAAACTTCCTTCACTGATTCATAGCCAACATTGAGTCATAATAGATCATCTCTTCGTACAAATTTTCCCACAGCAAAGATTTTCCTATCCTTGCCAATGGTTACATAATTGTTGTGAAAATGTACTTCAAACATCTTCTTTAGGAGCATAGGAATAGAGATGAGGTTTCGATGAATCTTTGGTGTATAGAAAACGTCGTGAAGGACTATGATGTTGTTCCCCAAATCTTAGCTTGTATGTTCTAATGCCTTCAACATCTAGATAGGTGTTATTTCCCATATATATACACTCATTGTTTCCCTTTCTTTAGTTCCTTGAATTTCACCAAGTGCTCTTTTGTCTTTGAGAAGTGGTGGGTTGCACCAGAGTCGATCCACCGCCCTTTGCGGTCAGTCTTGGTTGAGTTTCATTCCACCACTGCAATGCATTCCATCTTGTTCTGTTCTTAGCACTCTTGGCCTTTGGAAGCATTTGCCTTGTTCTCATTGGGACAACTGATCTTAAAGTGGCCAAACTTTCCATAGTTGTAGCAAGCACCTTGTGATGTTTTCCCACATTTTCCCTTGAATTGAGCCTTGGAGGGTCCCAACCGTTTATTATTCTACACTACATTCAATTCATCATTATAAAATAATACTTACCTTCACCATCATTAGAACCATGGACAACATTTCCATTTCCTTGATCATCACTAATAACACCACCATGTTGCCATTTCCACTAATTGTCCCTTTATATAGCCACTGCTACCTGATGCATGACGACTAGTTCGCACTAAAAAGGGTTTTAAATGTCGTTGTTGTAGTATTCGTCACAAATACAAACTATTGTCACGTCAATTTTATTTATATACCTAATTTTTATTGGTTTATTCCAAGTCGTTTACTGTGAGGCAGTTATTGATATGAACACTCTTTAAGTCCAAAAACATTCTTTAATTTCAAAAGTGTTGATTTTATTTATAAAAGGGAATGAAAGAATCAATGAATAAAAAAAATTGGTTAATTATGTAAAAAAGAATGAATTAAAAACACATTACAATGCTTGAAAATATTTGTACACACACAAGCATTAAAAACTATGTACAACTATTCTATGTTAGTTATTTACAACGAATATAGTTAATACCTAAGTATAGGTATAAATATAGTTAATAATATTTACTATACTAACTCATTATAACATACTAACATCTATAGTAACATATATATATATATATATATATAGTAACATACATAAGTATCGCTAAAACATTAGTAAAATTATGAAATACTTATCTATACTAACATATAATCCTATGTACTATGACATATATAAACGTCAGTGTATCCTTAGTAACATATTTACACAACCTAAGGCAAAAACTACTTATACTAGCATACATATATATGTAGTGACAGATGTATTCGTCACTAAAGCCCTTAGTTTATATATTTACATATATGAGCTCAAACAAGCCTATTCTATATACACTTATATATACTATACTAGTATACATTATATTATATTATCTATATATGTATACATTATATATTAAATACTTATATATATATATATATATATATACATATATATATAGATGCTCATACACATATATATACACACATAGCTCACGCACACAACGCACACTCACTAACACTTATGCACAAGCACAGGGGCGAAAGTCGAACACTTAGGCAAATTTCAGCTCCTCTTCTCACAACCGGTTCAGATCGGTTCGGTTCAAAAATTGATTTAATGAGCGGGCGACTTTTTCGAGGGATATATAGCACCCAGTACTGGGTGGAACTTAACCTCTGCCAGGGTCACCCTAATTCTCATTAGTTCTATTAATTTCGATTTATAGCTCCTTATTGGGCCCACACAGGCCCAAGCATAGTCCACGACCCCCGGCTCATGCACCGCACCCAACATACAAATGCTCATATCAATATCAGAGAGAGAGATGGAATGGTAATGTGTATGTAGGTGCTCGACGCCTGACGACTGGGGAGCCCATAGCACAAAACACTTATATGTCGTTGCGCCCGCTCGTAAACTTCCGGTATGGCACTATTTGAAGTGCTCAATTGGCTGCAGCCGCACGTTGGATGCTGTCTGATGTGCTTACTTTGGCCCTTGAAGTGAGGGCCATAATTTATTATAAATTAAAAATAAATTATGGGATTTTAAAGCCCTTATATAGGGCTACATAATTATGTAGCTACTTTATAAAAATAAGTTAGTTTATTATATAATTAAATTAGGTAAAGTCTACAGTTTTTACACATTAAATTAAGGTTTAATTTGCTAATTGCAATATAAATTAGTTAATTAATTGTACAATTGACTTAATAAAATATTAATATACATGATAAATTATTTATTCCATATTTTTATGATATTTTATAGGCTTTATTTTAATTTATATAGATTTAAATACATATTTTATCTAGTTATACATATAACTAAACTACATATACTAAAATACAGTATAAATATGATATAAATAAGTTTAAAATACTTATTATAATATAGTACAGGTATACACTATAAGTTATTTCAGTATTAACTTAATTTACTAATTTATTTTATTTTAACTTAATAAATTACCTAGTTAACTTAATAAATTAATTATTTACTGTATGTGTATAATTAAATTATATTACAGGTGTTATAATATTTATATTATATATATAAATAAGTATGTATAGTATTGGGTATAGATATGTACGTATAAATATGTTTATATAATTACTTAGTTATTATATATTTAAGTTATATAAATTAATATAAAATAATATAATAAGGTTATATATACATTAAGTTATCCTAAATACTTAATTAAATACATAGAATACATATATAAGATATTTATATACAATATATACATATCATACAATATTTATATATATATTAGGTTTAACTTATAAATACAAGTATATACATAGTATACATGGTATTTTTAGGAATTTTTACGGTTTTTCTGATTTTTATGTGTTTTATAGGTATAATAGTGATAAGGGATGAGAGAGAAAGAAAGATATGAGAGAGAAGAAGATGTTTTTGGTATTTTTGAAGTTGATGCTTTTTATTAAGTTCTAAGGTATACTGAACCGTCAGTTGGTATGTTCTACCAAGCTGGGGCTTCAGAATGCCTTGAAACTTAGCATACATTTAAAAATATACCTAATCTTGACCAAGACAAGTTTATTTTATTTTTTTTAAAGTTTTTATAGTTTATATTTATTTACAAAGTTCACACAATTTAGGCCTTGAAAGGGTGTTTCCAAGAGAACCTAAGGCCTTGAATGAGGTTCTACTGGCTGGAAAGGAGGTTTTAACACATCAAAACATCCAACACACTATATTAAACATGCATGGGAAGTTAAACTTGATTTTTGATGTAAATGTCATTAATAATGTCATTTGGATAGTTAAGCACAAGTAGATAGCTGGCAACAGAAATTTGAACATGAAATCAAGACATTCAACTCAAATTTTAAGCTATAATAGTACATGAATGCTTGATACATGAGGTTCTAACACTATCCAACAGGTCAGCTCCATTTAAACTTCAAAACCCCTTCCAAATCACCTATGATCAGACTCCAACATAGCCACACAGTGGCTATTGTTGCAGCTGCATAACAGCAGCTGAATCTACTGAAAACTGATCTACTGCAATCTCAGTAGCAACCATTTGAAATCAGAAGATGGAACCAAAGTTTGGACATCTTAAGACCTGCTGCTATCTCAGCAGCAACATCTGTTGTAGTTTCAGCAGCAACAGCTGCTGCTTCAAATCTCTAGAAATTAACCCAGATCAGACTTAAGAAGATCTGATTTGAGACACAAATTCCACAAAACACTTCTGGCAAATCTGCCCAAAATCCTTTTAAATTCAAAATTGAAAATCTGAAAATCCATTTATACTCAACAATTTATAGAACTTTGATTTTATTTTCACTTCACACTATAAACAGTGTGAACATGAGAATCAAATCAAGACTTCAAATCTTGTGAAAACAGTTCCAAATCCTCATTAAGATCCTTCAAATTTCAGTTAGATTTTCATTATCAAATTGAAATTAATTTTGCATTGAAAAACAAATGTCGCCCAGATAGGGCTTTTGATATAAAATGCCATTGTGAATGTATCACTTTGAGCTCCTAAACACTAGAAATCTTGAGCGATCCTAAAAAGATCATTAGGTTCTTACTTAAGCCTTGAATCACTTCATATGATTCTCATTGGCCCAAACTACCTTACGATCACCAAAAAATTCAGATTCTAATATCGAATAAAGCATAGTGAATATGATCTCTGAAAACTTGATCAAATAAGTTTAAACTAGCTACAATGCTTCAGGTCAAACTCATAAAAATCAATTTAATTGATTAAATCCCAATAGATTGCAATTAACTCAAAACTCATATAATCAATTATCAAAAACCATCTCAATAAAGTCAATCAGTTTTGCTTGATTCAAATTAGGGGGAGGGCATCAGTGGAAATGTGGGCTGAATGGAATGCCCTCAATTTGAAGTTTGAGCAATTCAACAGATCTGAAAGCTAATGAGCTTCAGATCTGTTGAGTGTTCTCTTGAGTGGGTGATTGGTGAAAAAATCGAGTGAGTGAACATGTACTGTGAGGTCAAGAGGGAGAGGAATGGACATGTGGATGGCAATGAATTCGTCTTCTTTGATCTGAATTGATTAGAGGAGGTGAGGAATTATCCTTATCTACTCCTAAGCTAACTACAACATCCATGAATTCCATCATCTAATCTACTCCTAAGCTAATCTAAATTACACTAACTACACTAAAACTAATCTAGAAAGTAGGAAAACTACTCTACAAAAGCATTAAATCCTAACTAATCAAAGGAATGGGACCTTTGGATCTCCACCCGGTGGATGGAGAGGTAGAAGAGAGGGAGGAGGTGCTCTAGTGGATGGGAAACTCACTAGTGGAGTTCTGGGTCGCCCTCGAGTGCTACGATGTCCTTAGTGGAGAGGAGAGTAGGAGAGGAAGGTGGAGCCTCACCACCAATGGTAATGAAATAGAGACAGTATGAGGAGAGGAGCTGGAGTGGATGAATGACTGGCAGGGAGTTGATCCCTTGCGCGCGAGCTTAGGGAGGTCCTTGAGTAGTCGAGATAGTGAATGTGCTCACCGCAGGGGTGTAATTAAGCACCTAGGGTACCGACGGTGGAGATGGAATTGAGGAGCGTGCTAGTGCTCAAATCAAAATGTGACCATTGGATGGGATCTAGGCAAGGTGGTGATTGCACGTGCTAAAACGCGCGAAACTTCAAATGAATCTAGGCCACAAGATTCAAGGGATCAAGGAGAAGATGGTTGCGATAGGGCAAGTTCTTCAGGCGCTACAGTATCCAATGTGGCAGTAGGTGTAAGGGTATTTTTGTGGGGAAACCCTTATGGGCGAAGTGGTAGAAAGTTTACAGCGAAGCCCATAAGTGGCTAAGAACTAATTCAGAGTAGTCCCTAGATTTTGCAAATAGACCCCTACAATTTACAAAGTGGTCCCTAGAGGTTTTTAATGTGAATAAATGTATGTGAACAAAGGACTTAAATGTAAACTACTAATGCAAGGTCCTAATGATGTCAAAATGCAACCAAGTTTTTGTTGAAGCTTAAATGAACAGTAAAGAAGTTAATTATGCTTTTGATTTTAACTTTTGAACTCAAATGCTTATTTAATTTGCAAATGCATCATCATTTTACATTAATGAATAGAGTATCTAATTTAATGACCTAATTTTGCATTTTTAACACAAAATTGATGTTTTAGGTTTTTTTCACTATTTCCCACAGTTAAGCCTTTTCATGTGTTAATTCATTAGTGTTTAACCTCGTTTTTAGCTTAACTTGAATATTTTAGCTATGATGAGCCACACATCATCACTATCTCTTCTACTAACATTATCAACGTCACCATCACCATTAGCGCAACATTTTTGATACCACTAATGGTCACCAAAGAGAAGTAGAAGATGGATAAGGATTGCTCTATTTCACGGGAGGTTGACGTGGCACACAGGGGATAGGGGCATTTGCCATGTGCATTGGCATCCAAGGCAAGATCCATTTACCAACGCCCTTTTTATAGTGGAATGCATCAGTTTCTTATGATTGATATGACCTTATATCTTGAGAAACTATGACTCTTTCTTTGTTGCAAAGTGGAATGAATTAGACTTATTCATAGTTTAGATCGAATTAGGTTATATGTTGAGTTGATTAAGCTCCCAATCAATTATAGGATGAACCAGGTGGTCAAAAATTTCAAGAATTGAGCCTATCTTGGCATAGAATGAGATAGGTTAGGTCATCTCATGTGCTATCATAACCATGCTTAGATTAGTTTTTTTACAATATAATAATGTTGTAAGTGAAATTTGAATCGTTAATGCCAAAAGAAACAAAATTTTACATGACAATAGCTAAATTTTTTGTTAAACTCTTAGAAGAATGGGCAAGGTTATCAAACCAAAAAGCAATTAAGCTTCCTGATGAGAACCTCATCATGAACCCTAACTAACACATTTTGACCTAATAAATTGAACAAAAGCTTCTACAAAACCTAAGGGAAGGCCTAAATCAGGAAATTGTTGAGCAGAGAATAAAACTTTATACAAGGGGTAAAACTATAATTTTACCATTGCAGTGCATGAACGGGATTTCTATGGGTCTAGATATAGGTCAAGTGAACCTAATAGGAAAAAAGGTGGGATGATTTGGTCAGAAAAGGGTTATGACAAAATCTGGGAATTAAATGACATTCTGTAACCCTAAAACAAACACACTTTAATTCACGAAGTTTCAGGCAAGATAAAAATCAACTGAACCCTCTAAAATTCATGAAAAAAATATCTCCTAGGGTTTAGAACCTTCAATTTGGCCGTTGGAACCTATTTTGACCTAGATTGAGAATCATACCCAATTTTTAACCTAATTTGGGTTTTTATTCAAAATGTCTAGTCAAACATAGTCAAACCTAAAATCTAACTTCACCATTGGATTCCTTAGGTCCAAATTAGGTTTATACCAAAAGTTGGACCTAAGGGAAGGTCGGCTTGACCCACTTTACAACATGGTCCTTAATAATTACTTTTTGACCTTAGCTTTTTGAAATCTTGCAACTACCCCCTCAACTTTCCCATCGCTTTCTTCAAGCCGGTCCCTCTGCCACACATTGCAGCAGGCCATACCTCCGGCGACTTTGCGCGGAGGATGGCGCCGCGCATGCATGGGAAGCCAGCCCCAGATTTGAAAGGGGGACTCCCTGCGATGTCCCCGACCACATGGGTTGGCTCCCATGCCCTGTCGTCTGCCATACCTCTCGTGCGAACGCGTGAGAGGTATGGGTCTCCGTTTGCCCACATCTCCGGTGGGGTTTTTCCTGCTGCTTTTGCGTGCTTCGCGATCGGCCGATGCCTATTTAAGGAGCGGCACCCTCTGCCGCATCCTTGAAGCTCCACTTGGCCTGAGAATCCCCTCAAATTCCTCTCCTCCCAACTTCGGCCATTCTCCCAGAGCTTCCGACGACTCTCCTCCTCCTTTCTCATCGCCCTGCCACCATACTAATGGCAGGGTTGCCTCTGCCATCTTCTGCTGCTCCGCGCCGTACCAGCGGGCGCCCTCCAGGCCCTCTTCCTCGTCACCGTCTCTTCCCCTGGGCGCCTTTGTCTCTGGCGACGGCAGTACTAGCTGCTCGCCATCTCTGCCTCCTCCGTTCACTCTTGACCTACTAGCTAAGTCCCTCTTACCCTTCCCTTTAATTTCCTTCTATCAATTAGTTGTTTCGACCCCTCTATACCACTGTCCACCCTCACCATCTCCACCTCCGACCACCAACTCCGACGAGGCCATTTCACCACCATAGACAGATCCACCCCTCGCCAAATGATCCCTGAGTATCACCTCCACACACTGATCACCCTGTGACCCTTCATTCACCGTGCCAGCCACTATCGTCTCCCCCTGAGCAAACCCACTCACACGGACTCAGATCAACCTGGGCACGCACGCCTAGGCCGCTTTGAACCACGCTGACCACTGCAGTAACTTCGCTGTGCTTTGGCAAAGCCTTCCGGACGTTCTGACATGGCCATGAGGCCGTTTTGCTGAATTCAGGTCTCCAGCCTCTGCCGCCATTAGCACCGAGCTTGGAGCAAGCTCACAAGCAGCTCTAGGTCCTTCCAACTCCAGGAGACATACCCAGGTTGCGCAGAAGACTCCCGCGCACAACTTTAAGTCTTCAATTGGCAGCGAAGACCCCGGCTGGAGCGACTATTATTTGCACCCCCTGCTGCGGACGCACGAGTAAGGAGGGACGCAGATAGTCCCACCTCGGGCATTCTCAAGTGCCCCTCGACACATAAGAGGAAAAAGTGACTAAGGCTTATTGCCTCAGTCACACGGGGTGAGGTCCTTCTCACCCGCTCACCCGGCCTCATCCACGACCACCCCATGCGGACCTGGCCCGACCCGATTACCCAAGCCTTGCACACCTCGCCCACCACCGCATGCCAGTGGGCCCGGTCCCGGGCGCATTACCCGACCCGTTTACCCGAACAGGCTATGGGAGAGCGAACCTTGGAGTGGAATAGAAAGAGAGAGACGCGGGGAGGGTAGGGGTTAGGTTTTGCCCAACCATATGCCTTTGCAGGGAACTGAAGGAGAAGAAGGAAGAAGAGGAAGCAAAAGAAGCAAGGAAGGAGCGGCCGAGGACTTAGCTGCACCAAGGAGCTGAGGTAGGAGAAGAGGAAGAGGAGAAGCAAGCTGAAGAAGAAGGAGACGCAACTCAAGAACGAAGAAGAAGAAGACCAAGCAGGAGGCCAATTGAAGAAGGAGAAGGCAGAGACAGAACGAAAGGGAAAAGAAGAGAAGGAAGCTGTCGTAGAGAGGAAGACCAAGCAGCTGAAAGAAGCGAAAAAGAAGCCAAGAAGAAGAAGATGTAGTAGTAGTAGCAGCTGAAAGAAAGAAGAAGAAGGAGAGCACGAGCACTGTAGCAAGTGGCTACTTAAGATGTCTGGACCATGGAGTTAGATGTTTGAAGGCAGAGAGAAAGGAGGACAAAAGAAGAAAGAGAGAAGAAAAGAGAAGAGACAAATTTTTACTTCCTCTCTCTAATCTTTTTGTGAAATAGTATATTATTGTAAATTGTGATTTTCTACTCTTCTAGAATCAAGCTTGCTCCCTGAGTTCGACCTTGGAGAATTTTTGTATTCGAGTAATAAAATCAAAATCAGACCGGTCGATTTTTCGTGACCAGTTTTTGGCTCCATTGCCGGGGAGCAACGGGCATTTCGAAGCTTCAAAATCACAATTTCTGATTTTATACTGACTGGATCTCTCTTCTTGTTATGCAGGAAAGGCAAGAAAGAATAAGCAGCCGCACAACAACCACACCAGGGGACAGGTAACCCTTAATCCTCTCTCTTAAGCCCCTCACATTCTAAAGAGGAAAAAAGAAAAGAAAAATCAATATAGGGCAACTTGTCTTCCATACATGGTAATTCACAGAGTTGCCTATTTTTCAACACATTTTATCTGCATATCCACTTAAAGTAACTAGGGCTAAAACCTTCTTACTTGAGCCCTAGTTACCCATTTCTGAGGCAACTAATTGGATCAACTAGAGCCAACTTAGGATTCTAAGTTAAGATTTTAGAGACACAACTTCTAATCAAGAATTGAAAATCCCAAAAGAAGTGTGCCTATACCATTGCTTGAAAAGATCTATTAAGAGAAACCCTAAGAAATCTGGCTCTTAATTCACTTGAACACTAAAAGAAAGGACCTAATAAGCTCTCACAAGAACAAAAAGGTGAAGTTACCTTCAAATTAGGTCACTTCTGCATAACAAAAGGCTTAAAGTTCAAGTGAAACCCTAAGCACCTTGATCTTAATTAAAAGTGGTAGACTTAAGAGGTCAAGGTCCCCATTCTGGTCTACCTGGAATCTCAGTGACAAGAGAGGTTGGGTGGGGGAAACCCTGTAACCCGTGGGGGCGCTCTACCATGTAGGGGTCTTCGCAGGACTCACCTTCTCTGGCCGCCCAGGTAATTCTCAGGTGGACGACCTTCTGATCAAGGGGTATCATCCGCCTTGAACCTCTATAGTCACCCAGCATATTTTGGGTGTCTTGATTGGGTCCAACACATTCTAACCTCATCCAGTCCATCAGTGCATGTTTGGTAGGAGGTCCTTGAAACCTCCTCTAGAAATCCACTCTCCCCGAGGCCAAGCCTCGGCACCCTTGTTTGTGTGACAATCCCTCCACATAGACCTCTCTTTTGATTCTGAACCCAGTTCCCCTTCATCTTCCATCATGGCTCAGCCTGTTGAAGAAGAGAATAACCTTGAGCACCAGCTCTAGCATCTTAATGATCTCTTCCAGAATTTCATGAACTCACTGCAACACCCCATGATGCGAGATCACTATAATCTCGCTGCGGTGGCAATTGAGCCTCGAGTCAGAATCCCAACTGGAGGACCTGATTCCAAATTGAAGCCCAATATGATTCATGCCATACCTAAATTCTATGGGCTTAACTCTGAGTATCCCTTCCAGCATATCAAATAGCTTAAGCATTTGGCCCAGACCTTTGGGTCAGATGCACAAAATCGGGATATCTTACTTATGAAGATATTTTCTTTCTCCCTTATGGACAAGGCGGCTCATTGGTATCGGACACAGACCCGCCCGATCAACACTTGGGAAGAACTTCAGTATGAGTTTTTAAAGAAGTTCTTTCCCGTTGGTCGGACAAACGCCTTGTGCCATCAGATTACTCACTTCACACAGCAGATGGGAGAACCTCTCCATGAGGCATGGGATCGATTCCAGGATCTCATGAGAAAGTGCCCCCATCACGGAGTTCCTAAATGAGAACAAGTCCAGTCTTTTTACCAGGGACTCCGTGAAGATATTAGATTGTTCGTCAATGCAACTTGCGGATGGAATATCATGGGTCAACGTGAAGACATTGTGTGGGAGATTCTCGAGAATATGTGTGAGAACTCCATCAACAATGACTCCATGGGATTACTCGACCGGACGAATACCCGCGCAGCGACGAATCTTAGGGGAGCACATGAGACGCAGGGCCTGTCCGCATCAGTCGACCTGTAACTAATGGCCAGTCCGTTGGACAAGGTCTCAATTATTGAGAAGAAGGTGGACGAGCTGACTCAGCACTTGCAGCGAGCCACCTCTACGCAGAACTCCTTCGCACAGCCACCTCCCACAAGGGAAACTGTGCAGAACATTTTCCACTAACCTTCTCCTGGGATGGACCCGTATCCACCCTCATCTGACTCCAAGACCGAAGGGACCTCCGATCCTTTCTATTCTTATCAGGGGAACTCTACTCCCCATTCTCTGACTTTCTTGAGGCTCCTCATACCTGCGAGATCCTCAACGCCATCCAGAATGACCCATTTTCCAACACCTACAACCCTGGATGGCGTAACCATCCCAATTTCCAGTGGATGGGAAATTCTCAGAACCCAAGACCACCCTTTCAGTCTCATTCACAAGCCCCTCGTCTTTATTAGCCACCTCAGCGTCAGCCCAACCCCACTTATCCATCCAGGCCTAACCAAGACCAAATGTCCCTCATCCTCCAAACTTTGGCTGACATTCAAAGAACGAATGCGGCTATCTAGAAACAACACAAGGACGAAATCACAGAGGTCCGCAACCAACTCACCCAGTTGGCAAATTCTCGCCAATCGGGCACACTTCCTTCTCAACCTCTGCCTAACTCGAATAACGTGCCGACCCAGTGACGCGATTTGAACCCAAACCCAGGCTAAGCACACTTGATCTATCAGGCCCCTTCTATTTTATCACTTGACGGGATGGAAGCATCAACCTCTTATGTGGGTTACCAACAGCAGCAACCCATCTTACCAACCCCCAACCAGAACCAGGCAGGACTAAATTTTGTGACAACCCGTAGTGGTAAAGCAACCCAAGACCCACCTTATCCAGACCACTCCAAACCTGGTAGTGACCTAAACCCTGGGATAGTTATCCAGGATGTCCCTATCACTGTTCCAGATCAACAACCTAGACCTATCTTAGAGGAACTAACCAAGGTTCCATTTCCCGAGGCCTTAACCAAGGGAAAGAGGACAGCTAAACCTGTGGCTCCTGAGGAGGACCTGATCAAACTCTTTGAGCAGGTCCAAATAAACATCCCCTTGATGGATGCAATCCGCCACGTACTAGCTTACGCATGATTTTCGAAGAACGTATGTACACCCCAGCGTAAGCCGCGAACTAAGAGTGGGAGTCCTATTGTACTATCAGAACAAGCCAGCTCTGTAATCCTAAGTAAACTCCTACCCAAGGCAAAAGACCCAAGCACTCCCCTGATTTCGTGTAAGACTGGTGAAACCCAGTTTGATAGAGCATTATTAGACCTAGGTGCCTCCATAAACCTGATACCCACTTCCCTGCTTAACCACCTAGAAGAATCTGAACTGAAATCGACTGAGGTGACATTGCAGTTAGCCGATCGATCCATCAAGTCACCTAAGGGAATTCTTGAGGATGCTATTGTTAGGGTGCGGGATTTCTACTTCCCTGTAGATTTTATAGTCCTAGACATGGACGCACCTGAGAATCTAAGGGATACATCAATCATACTAGGGAGACCTTTTTTGGCCACTACAAGGGCTAACATAAGTTGTGAGGAGGGCCAAATAGAACTGAAATTTGGGAATCAGACTCTCAAGATTGAGATCTTTAAGGCCCAACAAGGGATTAATTGCGGTGTGATAGAGTAAATTTGTGACATCAGAGCCGTGGTTGATGAACCACAAATTGAGGATAACATGATTATCCCTCATCAACCACAGGAAGATCTAAAACTACAATTAGGAGAATCTAAAACTGATCTGGACACACCCCTAACTCCTACCCTTGTTCCTCACACCCATTCCGAATCACCCGCTGCTGCCGCTAACCACGTTCTAGAACTCAAGCCCCTTCCCGATTATTTGAAATGTGTCTTTTTGGGTTCCAATCAGATATTTCCAGTGATTATAAATTCTGGACTTACACCTGATCAAGAATCCTGTTTAATTGCTGTTCTCCAACAACATCGCGAGCCATTTGTTGGACTCTCGATGATTTGACTGGAATAAGTCCCTCTTATTGCACACACCGCAACTATTCTGAAGAGGGAGCACGACCTTCACGTGAGATGTAGAGACATCTGAACCCTAATCTGCAGGAGGTCATGAAAAAGGAGGTCATTAAGTGGTTAGATGCAGGGATCATCTACCTGATCTCCGACAGTCGCTGGGTGAGCCCGATCCAGGTTGTGCCTAAGAAGGCAGGGCTCACCACCATCACGACTGAGACCGGAGAGGTCATACCTACCTGTATAGCCAATTTATGGAGAGTCTGCATAGATTACCGAAGACTCAATTTCTCCACGAAGAAGGATCATTTCCCACTACCATTTATTGATCAGATTTTAAAAGAATTAGCGGGAAATAGATTCTTCTGCTTTCTTGATGGGTACTCCGGTTACAACCAAGTGGCGATTCATCCAGAGGACCAAGAGAAAACCACATTCACCTGCCTCTTCAGGACATACGTGTTCCGAAGGATGCCTTTCGGTCTCTGCAATGCACCCGAGACTTTTCAGCGGTGCATTCTTGTCATATTCTCTGATATGGTAGGTGATTATTTGGAAGTCTTCATGGATGACTTCTCAGTTTTTGGGGCATCATTTGACGATTGCCTCCAGCACTTGGTTCACATACTCAGGCGTTGCATTGACGTAAATCTGATTCTTTCTTGGGAAAAGAGCCACTTTATGGTGCCTGAGGGGATCGTCCTGGGACACTTGATTTCTGAAAGAGGCATCCAAGTGGATTGAGCCAAGGTTAACCTGATTTCCAAACTTCCTATGCCTAGCTTGATCAGGGACATCCGATCTTTTTTGGGGCACGTCGATTTTTATCGTCGTTTCATCCCTGATTTCTCGAAAATCGCGTGCCCCCTGACCACTCTTCTCTCCAAGGTTGTACCCTTCGAGATTTCCAAGGAATGCACTCAAGCTTTTGAGATCCTTCGTGTCTGAGTCACCCAAGCCCCGATCCTACAGTCCCCTGATTGGTCTCAACCCTTTGAGATCATGTGCGATGCATTTGACTTCGCTGTAGGAGCGGTTCTGGGGCAGAAGATTGACAGGAAACTCGTGGTCATCTACTATGCTAGCAAGACACTTGACGAGGCTCAGAGTAACTACACGGTTACGGAGAAAGAGCTGCTAGCTGTAGTATTTGCCCTTGAAAAATTCAGATCTTATCTCCTGCGTTCCCATGTTATAATCTACTCGGATTACACAGCTGTGAGGCATTTCCTTGGAAAGAAGGATGCGAAGCCTTGATTAATTCGATGGATCTTGCTGTTGCAAGAATTTGACCTCGAGATTTGCGACAAGGCGAGAAGACAGAACATGGTAGCTGACCACTTGTCCTGCTTTCCTTCTGAGACCATCGACCCTTCTTGGCCCATCACGGAGCATTTTCCTGATGAGCACCTCTTGACTATTGGCACAGGGCTTCCATGGTTTGTTGATGTAGTAAACTATTTGGCATCACACCAAATCCTGTCTGATTGATCAAAGGCCAAGAAAGACAAATTGCGCTCCAATGCTAAGTACTACATTTGGGAAGACCCGTACTTAGTCTGCATAGGTGTTGACCAAATTATCCAGCAATGTGTCCCGGAGGTCGAAATCAATGACATACTCTCTTTCTGCCATGACCAGGCATGCGGTGGCTATTATTTTGGGCATAAAATCGCTTCGAAAATCCTTCAGTGTGGCTTTTACTGGCCTACTATCTTCAAGGACGCATACAGTCACTGTAAGGCATGCAGTCACTGCCAAACATTGGGCAACATGAGCCATCGCGACATGATGCCTTTACAGCCGATTCTTGTATGTGAGATTTTTGATGTTTGGGGGATTTATTTTATGGGCCCTTTCCCTATCTCGGACGGCTTCGAGTAGATTTTACTCACTATTGACTACGTGTCCAAATGGATCGAAGCCATTCCGACCCGAGCCAGTGATCACAAGATCATTATCAAATTCATTCATTTGAATATCTTCTCACGGTTTGGGATTCCTCGTGTGATCATTTCTGATGGAGGGACCCATTTTACCAACGCTCAGTTCAGGTCACTGATGACCAAATACGGGGTGTCGCACCGAATCTCTACTCCTTATCACCCCCATACTAATGGTCTAGCTGAGCTATCAAGTCGGGATATCAAGAAAATCCTGCAGGTTACTGTTCGACCTGACAGGAAGGACTGGTCATCCCGTCTTCCGGAAACTTTGTAGGCATATAGGACCGCTTACAAGACCCAATTAGGCATGTCTCCTTTTAGACTGGTGTATGGGAAGGCGTGTCACCTTCCCGTCGAACTGGCGCACAAAGCTTATTGGGCAGTACGGAACTGCAACCTAGATCTTTCTAAGGCTGGAACCCACAGAAAGCTTCAGATAAGCGAGATTGATGAATTACACCTTGATGCGTATGAAAACTCGTGAATCTACAAAGAGCGGGTTAAAGCCTTTCATAACAAGCACATATCTAGAAAGATCTTTCACCCTGGTCAGAAGGTCCTCCTCTTCGATGCCCGACTTAAATTGTTCCCTGGGAAGCTGCGATCCAAGTGGATCGGACCATATCTTGTCCGACAGATTTTTGGAAATGGAGTCATTGAGATCAGTTCGCTCAGCCACGATTCCGAACCTTTCGTCATGAACGGTTAGAGACTCAAACCGTTCATTGACGTAACCAATACAGATTTGGCTGAGTCATCATTTATCCTCCATTCTCCCTGAGCTCATTGCACCCAGCCGATGGCATAAAATTTAGCGCTTAACTGGAGGCAGCCCGTCATCCTTTTGAAAACCCGAAACCTTTTCTGACATTTCTTTGCACTTTAGGTTCATTCCTTAGGACAACTGACTTCACCTCAGGTACTTGTACCTGAGATTAGAAATCGTCCGCAACAATCACCTCAACCCATCCACTCACCAAATACCTGTCATAATGCATGAATCAAGCTAAATAAAAATCCACCTAATGTACAATAAGGACATTGCAAATCTTATGCATGGGGGGTATGTAAGTGCAATGAAAATTCATAACAAGAAAATGTTTCAACAAAAAAATTTACATATGACAAAAACACAAAAAAAAATTTTTGAAAAAGAACAAAAAAAAATGGGAAGAAAATTTTTGCTTTACAAAAGGGGGAGGAAAAGAGCAAAATTCTAAAAAGGAACACAAAATGAAAAAGGAGAGATAGTCATTAGTAAGAAATTAAGGAATTAACCAAAGTTCTAGACCACATTAAAAGAAAAGTAAAGAGAAAGTGCTAAAGAAACACAAGAAGATTAGTAAGAACGCTAACCTTAGGCCTTCTTAGACTAGACTCTTAGTACCCATTAAAATCTAGGTTGAGGAAAATGAAAAGCTTAAGTATTAAATCTAAGGCTTAAGGAGTATTCGGCCTCGTTAACTGACCTTCGATTTACAGGACTCGGTAACCTAAGCACCAAAATTCACACACAGTCTGGTTCAGTAAGCATAAATATCAAAATCACGCAGAAGCATTTCAAATGTTCTGAAAATGTCACCTAGATTAGGAGCGGCCGGTCAACACAAGTTGATTTAAACGAGTTCCTGGTGCGGAGAGGTGGGAAATTTCCCTCGAATATGCGTAACAACATATCGTTTCCTCGGTGCTTGTCTCCTAGGATATTTACATATCCTACTGGGGGCATGTAAGCACTCTGGTGGTTTAGATTTCATGGATGACATTATCACGAAATGTCAATTACCAAGGTTTGAATTCAGCCACGGAAAGCCATGGGTGGGATTATCTCGAACGCTCGAAAACTAGGGTTTTGGGGGTTACCATGCCCTGTTGTCCGCCATACCTCTTGTGCGAACGCGTGAGAGGTATGGGTCTCCGTCTGCCCACGTCTCTGGCGGTGTTTTTCCCATCGCTTTTGCGCTTCGCGGTCGGTCGACTCCTATTTAAGGAGCGGCACCCTCTGCCGCATCCTTGAAGTTCCACTTGGCCTGAGAATCCCCTCAAATTCCTCTCCTCCCAACTCTGGCCATTCGCCCTGAGCTTTCGACGACTCTCCTTTCTCGTTGCCTTGCCACCATACCAGTGGCAAGGTTGCCTCTGTCGTCTTCCGCCGCGCCGTACCAGCGAGCGTCCTCCAGCCCCTCTTCCTCGTTGCCGTCTCTTCCCCTGGGCACCTTTGTCTCTAGCGATGGCAGTACCAGCCGCTCGCCATCTTCGCGTCCTTCGTTCACTCCTGACCTACCATCTAAGTCCCTCTTACCCTTCCCTTTAATTTCCCTCTATCAATTAGTTGTTTCGACCCCTCTATACCACTATCCACCCTCATTATCTCCACCTCCGACCACCAACTCCGGCGAGGCCATTTCACAACCACAGACAGATCCACCCCTCACCAACCGATCCCTGAGTATCACCACCACCCACTGATCACCCTACGACCCTTCATTCACTGTGCCAACCACTGTTGTCTCCCCTCGAACAAACCCACTCACACGGACTCAGACCGACCTGGGCACGCACGCCTAGGCTGCTCTAAACCACGCTGACCACTGCAGTAACTTCGCCGTGACCTGGCGAAGCCTGCCAGACGTTCTAACATGGCCACGAGGTCATTTTGTTGATTTCAGGTCTCCGGCCTCTGCCTCTATTAGCGCCGAGCTTGCAGCAAGCTCACAAGTAGCTCCAGGTCCTTCCAGCTCTAGGAGACGCACCCTGGTTGCGCGGAAGACTCCCACGCACAACTTCAAGTCTTCAATTGGTTGCGAAGACCTCAACTGGAGCAGATATTGTTCGCACCCCCTGCTGCGGAAGCGTGAGTAAGGAGGGGCGAAGATAGTCCCACCTTAGGCATTCTCAAGCGCCCCGCGACACATAAGAGGAAAAGGTGACTAAGGCTTATCGGCTCAGTCACACGGGGTGAGGTCCTTCTCACCCGCTCACCCGGCCTCGTCCACGACCACCCCACGTGGACTTGGCCCGACCCGATTACCCAAGCCTTGCACACCTCTCCCACCACCGCACGCGGGTGGGCCCGATCCCGGGCGCGTTACCCAACCCGTTTACCCGAACATGCTATGGGAGAGTGAACCCTGGAGTGGAATAGAGAGAGAGAGACGCGGGGAGGGTAGGGGTTATGTTTTTCCTAACCATATGCCTGTGCAGGGAACTGAAGGAGAAGGAAGAAGAGGAAGCAAAAGAAGCAAGGACGGAGCGGTCGAGGACTTAGCCGCACCAAGGAGCTGAGACAGGAGAAGAGGAAGAGGAGAAGTGATGAGAGCCTCATCATGAGCCATAACTAGCTCATTTTGACCCAATAAAGAAGATAAAAGCTCCTACATAACCTAGAAGAAGGCCTAAATGAAGGAATAAGTGCTCTGAGAAGAAAACATGAAATAAAGGTTAAAACTGTAATTTTACCATTTCAGTACATAAATGGGATTTTTTAGAGGAAAAACATAGGTCAAATGGTCTAAATAAGATAAAAAGTGGGTTGAATCAATCAGAAATGGGTTCATGTGCAATTTAGGAATTAAATGACATTTGGTAACCTTAAAATAGACCTTCTTAAATTAACAAGGTTTCGATCAGAATAAAAATCAAGTAAATCCTCTAAAAATCATGGAAAAATATTCCCTAGGGTTTAGAACACTTAATTTGGCCTTTGGAACCCAGTTTGACCTAGATTAGGGTCCTAGCTCATCAATTAACCTAATTTGGGTTTTTACACAAAATGTCTAGTCAAACGAGGTCAAACCTAAAATCCAACTTCACCATTGGATTCCTCAGGTCTAAATTAGGTTTATACAAAAATTTGGACGTAAGGGGAGGTCATCTTGACCTACTTTGCAATTTAGTACACCCAAATCATAATTTGGTCCCTATCTTTTGAAAATCATCGCAGAGAGCCCCCTAACTTCCTTGCCAACCTTACAATCAGGTCCTTCCGCCATTATTGGGGAAGGCTCCTCTGGCGAGGATTAGAGAGGGAATACTCTCTGATTCCTCAGAGATCCCCTCCCAGAAATGGAAGGGAGATTCTCTGAGGAATTCCCTTCCATCTGAGGCCAATCACGATCTCTGATTTGATCCCAATCTCTCGTGCGAACGCACGAGGGATTTGGGTATCCACCCACTTTCCTTCTCCGGCGAACCTTCGGAGATGATTGCGTGCCCTCCACGCACTAGAAAGTTCGGCCAGCACCAATAAAAGAATCCCTAAACCCGGCCGCTCAAATTCAGACTTGTCTTGGCGGAGATTCTCCCAAATTTTCTTCTCTTCTATCTCCAGCCAAGGAACCCACAAGCTCCGGCAACCTCCTCCCCTCCTTCTCGTCGCTCTGCTGCCATACCAGCAGCAGAGTCTACTTCGCCTCTTCCTCTCGCGTCGCGCCATACCAAGCACGCGTTCCCCTGACCTTGTCCTCGTCACCGCTCCCTTCCTCAGGGTTCTTCTTCTCCGATGACGGCAGCTACGAGCCGTCCACTCCACTGCCTCCCTCCCTTCCAGAACACTCCAGATACATTCTCCATCTTCCCCTCTCTCTTTTCCCCTTTACATTTCATTTAATTGCCCCTCGACACTGCCTGACTACCCTCATCTTCCACGTCACCGGCCGACTTCCAGCGAGTCGCCCCCATCATTCCGCCCCTCCACATGCCTCGCCAACCGCCTCATAAGCTCCGCCTCACCACAAGGAACAACCTCCGCCCATCCACCATCCCTCTACGCCTCCACCATAGCCCCTCGAACACCCCCACACTTCCGGTCACAGGACGACCTAGGCATGCACGCCTAGGTCGTCCCACGACCTGCAGCACCGTGCACCACCTTCGCCGTGCCACGGCGAAGGTCCCCAGCTGGTCTGATTAAGCTGAGAGGCTTGTTTTGTGTTTGGCTGTATTCCAGCCCCTGCCACCATTGACGGTTGAAGCAGCTTAGGAGCAGCTCCAGGCTTCAGGACCTCCAGCCTTCAGGTGCAGCGGACTCGGGTGAGCAGTGCGAAGACATCTGGTCTAGCAAGGAGCGCAGCGAAGTCCGTAGCCTTGGCAATCGAAGAAGGTCTTCTGCGGGCGCGCGCGAGAGCGGGGCAGGACTAATAGTCCCACATCGGCGAAATACGAAGCGCAGGTATGATATAAAGTGAATTTGTGTTATCTTCTCGTTGCCTCCGAACGCACAGGGGTGAGGTCCCTCACCTAGCGCTCGCCTCGTCTGCGGTTTCACCTCGCGGATCTGGTGGGCTCCGCTCCGACCCGACCCTATCTGAGCAGACCTCGCGCATCACCCACACACAGGTGAGCCTGGTCCCTGGTGCGAAATCCGACCCGATTACCCGTGGCTCTGGGAGAGCGTCCTTGAGTGAATTTCAGAGAGAGAGAGAGACGTGCGGGTAGAGGGGTAGGGTAGGTTTTGCTTCCACCTCTCTGTGCAGGCAGGCTGAGCGAAGAAGAGAAGAAACTTAGCCAAGGAAGAAAAGAAGGACTGCAGACAAAAAGAAGCAAAGGCAGGAAGAAGACCAAGGAAGAAGAAGCCCTGTAGATCAGAAGAAAAGAAGAAGAACCTACGAAGAGGAAGAAGAAGAAAGCAGAAGAGAGAAGTAAGACTGCAGAGAAAGCAAAGACCAAGAAAGAAGGCCAAACAAGAAGACTACATTTAAGATGTCTGATAAAGAAATCAGACGTTCAATTCTATTCTCTCTCTTAGCAACTATTTTTTTAAATCTCTCTGCGAATCAATTATCTTTCATTTAAAAGTTGTATTCCTTAGTTTTAAAAGTACTGAGATTGCTTACTGTGTTCGACCTCGGATACTCCGATTTTTCGAGTAATAAAATTCTCTATTTGTTTGAATGCTTTGTCGGCTATATTACAACGTGTTATTCTTTAAAACTCGATCAAGCGTGATAAACATTTTGGCGCCATTGCCGCGGAGCAACGGGCACTTTTAAAGCTTTTGATTACAACTTTTTGATCCAATATTTGACCTAACTCCTCTCTTTTGTTGTGCTTATTACAGGGAAAGCAAAAAGGAAAGAAGAGCAGCTGCATAATAGACACTCCAAGGAACAGGTAATTTCCATAAGCCCTCTCTCTTAATTCCCTCAAAACCTGAAAAGAAAAAAAAGAAGAACAATCAACTTAGGGCTACCTGTTTCATATTTAGTAACTCATCAAGTTGCCTGATTTTTATTTCAACACATTTTTATCTGCTTATCCAACTACGGTAACTAGGGCTAAAACTTTCTTGATTGAGCCCTAGGTACTAAATTCTGAGGCAACTAAATTGGACCCACTAGAGCCAAGTTAAGAATTAAAAAGCTAGGGTTTTTAGAGACACATCTTATCTTAAACAAAGAAACAAATTTTTCCAAAAAGAGGTGTGCCTAAACCTTGTTTGAAATACAAGAGGAACCCTAAGCAAATCAGGCTTTTAATCCATTTGAACCCTAAAAGAAAGGACCTAAAAGCTCTCAAAGGAACAAGAGGTGAAGTTGATCCCTTGGGACAACCAACCTTAAAATTAGGTCACTTTTTCACTCAAAATACCTAAAAGTTCAAGTGGAACATTAAGCACCTTGATCTTAAAGTAAAAAAGGTAGACTTAAGAGGTCAAGGTCCCCATTCTAGTCTACCTGGAACCGGGTGGGGGAAACCCTGTAACTCGTGGGGACGCTCTACCGTGTAGGGGTCTTTGCGGGATTCTCCCTCTCTGGCTGCCCAGGTATTTCTCAAGTGGACGACCTTTCTGACTAAGGGGTCCATCCGCCCCGAACCTCTATAGTCACCCAACAATTTTTGGGTGTCTTGATTGGGTCCAACACCTTCTAATCTCATCACATCCTTCGGTGCATGTTCGGTAGGAGGTCCTTAAGACCACCCTTAAGACCTCCTTTAGAAATTCACTCTCGTCGAGGCTAAGCCTCGACGCCCTTGTTTGTGCAGCAACCCCACCACATAAATCTTTCATCTGATTCAGACCCTGGTTCTCCTTCTTCTTCCATCATGGCACAACCCATTGAAGAGGAGAATAACCTTGAACACCAACTTCAACGCCTTAATGATCTCTTTCAGAACTTTGTAAACCCACCGCAGCGACCTATGATGCGAGATCACTATAATCCCGCTGCGGTGGCGATTGAACCTCGAGTACGAATCCCGATTGGAGGACCTGATTCAGAACTGAAGCCCAATATGATTCATGCCATACTGAGGCTCCATGGGCTTAACTCTGAGGATCCATTCCAACACATTAAACAACTCAAGCACCTGGCCTAGACCTTCGGGTCAGATCTACAAAATCGGGATATCCTACTCATGAAAATGTTTTCGTTCTCCTCTTGGACAAGGCCGCACACTGGTATCAAACTCAGACCCATTCGATCAACACATGGGAGGAACTTCAGTCCGAATTTTTGAAAAAATTCTTCCCCGTTGGCCAGATGAATGCCTTGCACCACCAGATCACTCATTTCACTCAACAACCGGGAGAACCTCTTCACAAAGCATGGGATCGATTCTTAGATCTCATGCGAAAGTGTGGCCATCACGGAGCTCCTAAGTGGGAACAAGTCCAGTCTTTTTACCAGGGACTCCGTGAAGACATTCGTTTATTCGTCAATGCAACGTGCGGAGGAAACATTATGGGTCAACATGAGGACACGGTGTGGGAGATTCTCGAAAACATGTGCGAGAACTCCATAAATAATGACTCCATGGGCTTATTCGACAGGACGAATGCTCGCGCATCGACGAATCAGAGAGGGACACATGAGATGCAGGACTTGTCCAATTCTGTCGACTTGGAACTGATGGCTAGTCGGTTGGACAAGATTTCTATCATAGAAAAGAAGGTGGATGAGCTAACTCGGCATTTGCAGCAAGCCACCTCTGTGAAAAACTCTTTCTCACTACCACCTCTGGCAAGGGAAACTGTGCAAAACATCTATCACCAATCTGCCAAGGGGATGGACCCATATCCACCCCTGTCTGCCTCTCAGATCGGAGTGACCTCCGATCCATTCTACTCGAGTTGGGGGAGCTCTGAACCCTCGTATTCTGACTTTCCTGAGGTTCCTCAGAACTGCGAGGACCTCAACACCATCCAGAATGGCCCATTCTCCAATACCTATAACCCTGGATGGCGAAATCATCCTAACTTTCAGTGGGCGGGAAATTCTCAAAGACCACCATATCAACCCCATCCACAAGCCCCTCGTCCATACCAGTCGCCTCAGCCTCGGCCCAATCCCACCTACCAACCCGGGCAAAACCAGGATCAACTGACTCTTATCCTTCAAGCACTGGTTGACATTCGAAAGATAAATGTGGCAATGCAAAAACAGCACAAGGACAAGATCACTGAGGTTCGCAACCAACTGGCCCAGATGGTAAATTCCCTCCAACCTGGCACCGTTCCCTCGCAACCTCTGCCCAACCCAAATAACGTGCTAACCCAGAGGCGTGTTATGAATCCAAATTCAGGCCACGCACATTTGATTTATCAGGCCCCTGCTGCTCCATTGCCATACGGGATGGAAGCTTCGACATCTTATGCGGGATTTCAACAGCAGCCACCCCTCCTACCTAACCCAAACCAAAATTAGGTCGGATTGAACTCTATAACAACACGTAGTGGTAAAACAACCCAAGACCCACATTATCCGAACCACTCCAAGCCTGATAATAGCCAGGACCCTAGGATAGTCATCCAAGATACTACTATCCCAGATCAAGAACCTGGACCTATCCTAGAGGAACCAGCTAGGATCCCATTTCCTGAGGCCTTGACCAAAGGAAAAAGGATAACCAAACACGTGGCTCCCGAGGAGGATCTAGTCAACCTCTTTGAACAGGTCCAGATAAACATCCCATTGATGGATGCAATTCGCCACATACCGGCTTACGCAAGATTCTTGAAAGACCTATGTACACCTAAACGTAAGCCGCGAACCAAGGATGGGAATCCAATCGTACTGTCAGAGCAAGCCAGCTCTGTCATCTTGAGTAAACTCCCACCCAAGGCTAAAGACCCAGGAACTCCCTTGATTTCCTGCAAAATTGGTGAAACCCAATTTGATAGAGCCTTACTTGACCTAGGTGACTCCATAAATTTAATACCTACATCCCTCCTCGACCACCTTAAAGAATCTGAACTTAAACCCACTGAGGTGATATTACAGTTAGCCGATCGATCCATCAAGTCACCTAGAGGAATACTTGAGGATGTCATTGTTAGGGTAAGAGATTTCTATTTCCCAATGGACTTCATAGTACTGGACATGGATGCACCGAAGAACCCAAGGGACACACCAATCATATTAGGGAGACCCTTTTTGGCCACTGCTAGGGCCAACATAAACTGCGAAGAGGGCCAGATAGAATTAAAATTTGGGAATCAAAACCTGAAGATTGACATTTTTAAGGCCCAACAAGGGATCAATTGTGGGGTTATAGAGGAAATATGTGATATCAGAGCCGTGGTTGATGAATTGCATATAGAGGACAACCTGATTATCCCTGATCAACCACTAGAGAATCAAAACCCACTAACAGAGGAGTGTGAACATGATCTAGACACACCTATGACTCCTACCCTTGTTCCTGATACAAACCCCGAACCGTCCGCTGCTGCTGACAATCCTGTCATGGAACTCAAGCCCCTTCCTGAGCATCTGAAGTATGTCTTTTTGGATTCAAATCAGACGTTTCCTGTGATTATCAACTCTCGACTCACACCTGACCAGGAACTCCGTTTGATTTCTGTTCTCCAGCAACATCGTAGAGCCATTGGATGGACTCTCGATGATTTGACTGGCATAAGCCCTTCATACTGCACACATCGAATCTACACAGAAGAAGGCGCACGACCTTCAAGAGAAATGCAAAGACGCCTAAACCCTAACCTACAGGAGGTCGTGAAAAAGGAGATCATAAAGTGGTTAGATGCAGGGATCATCTACCCGATCTCCGACGGTCGTTGGGTGAGTCCAATACAGGTGGTGCCTAAAAAGGCAGGACTTACCATTATCACGACTGAAGCCGGAGAGGTCATTCCTACTCGGATAGCTAACTCGTGGAGAGTCTGCATTGATTACAGAAGGCTAAATTCCTCCACGAAGAAGGATCATTTCCCACTACCGTTTATTGATTAGATCCTCGAGAAACTTGCGGGAAATAGGTTCTTCTGCTTTCTTGACGGGTACTCCGGTTACAACTAGGTGGCAATCCATCCAGAGGACCAAGAAAAGACCACATTCACCTGCCCCTTCGGGATGTACGCGTTTCGAAGGATGCCTTTCGGTCTCTGCAATGCACCTGCAACTTTTCAGCGGTGCATGCTTGCCATATTGTCAGATATGGTAGGTGACTATCTGGAAGTCTTCATGGATGACTTTTCAGTTTTTGGAGCATCATTTGACGATTGCCTCCAACACTTGGTCCAAATACTCAGTCGGTGCATCGATGTGAATTTGGTTCTTTCCTGGAAAAAGAGCCATTTCATGGTGACTGAGGGAATTGTCCTGGGACATTTAATCTCGGAGAAACGCATCCAAGTGGATCGAGCTAAGGTTAACCTGATTTCCAAGCTCCCTATGCCTAGCTCGATTAAGGACATCTGATCTTTTTTGGGGCGCGTCAATTTTTACCGTCGATTTATCCCTAATTTCTCCAAAATCGTGCGCCCCCTGACCAATCTTCTCTCCAAGGATGTGCCTTTCAAAATTTCCAAGGAATGCACTCAAGCATTTGAGATCCTACATGACCGAGTCACCCAAGCCCCGATCCTACAGTACCCTGATTGGTCTCAACCCTTTGAGATCATGTGTGATGCATCTGACTTTGCTGTGGGAGCGGTTTTGGGGCAGAAAATTGACAGGAAACCTGTGGTCATTTACTACACCAGCAAAGCACTGGATGAGGCTCAGCGTAACTATATGGTTACTGAGAAAGAGCTGCTTGCTGTAGTATTTGCCCTAGAAAAATTCAGATCATACCATCTGGGTTCCCGTGTCATCATATACTCGGATCACACCGCTGTGAGGCATCTCCTTGCAAAGAAGGATGCGAAACCTCAATTAATCCGATGGATCTTGCTGTTGCAAGAATTTGACCTTGAGATTCACGACAAGGCGGGAAAGCAAAATGTGGTAGCTGATCACTTGTCTCGCCTTCCTTCTGAAATAATTGACCCTTCCGGACCTATCACAGAACATTTTCCTGATGAGCACCTCCTGACTATCAGTACATGTCTTCCATGGTTCGCTGATATAGTTAATTACCTGGCATCACATCATATTCCGCCCGATTGGTTGAAGGCCAAGAAGGACAAATTGAGTTCCGATGCCTAGTATTACCTATGGGAAGACCCGTATCTATTCCGCATTGGTGCTGATCAGATAATTCGACGGTGCGTCGCGGAAGTGGAAATCACAGACATACTCTCGTTTTGCCATGACTAGGCATGCGGTGGACATTTCTCAGGACATAAAACCGCATCAAAAGTCCTCCAATGTGGCTTTTATTGGCCCACAATTTTCAAGGATGCATACGATCACTGTAAGGCATGTTCCTGTTGCCAGACTCTGGGCAAGATGACCCATCGAGACATGATGCCTCTACAGCCGATCTTGGTATGCAAAATTTTTAATATTTGGGGGATTGATTTCATGGGACCCTTCCCGATCTCGGATGGCTTCGAATACATCTTACTCGCAGTTGACTATGTTTCCAAGTGGATAGAAGCCATTCTGACCCGAACCAACAATCATAAAGTTGTTATAAAATTCCTTCATTAAAACGTTTTTTCAAGGTTCGGGATTCCGCGTGCTATAATTTCCGATAGAGGGACCCATTTTACAAACGCTCAGTTCAAGTCACTGATGACCAAATACGGGGTGTCACACCGAATCTCTACTCCTTACCACCCCCAAACGAATGGTCTAGCTAAGCTATCTAACCGAGAGATCAAGAAGATCCTTCAGGTTACTGTTCGACCTGATAGAAAAGATTGGTCTTCCTGGCTTCCAGAAGCATTGTGGGCCTATAGGACCGCTCACAAGACCCAATTAGGAATGTCTCCCTTCATACCAGTGTACTGGAAGGCATGTCACCTCCCTGTCGAATTGGAGAATAAAGCCTATTGGGCAGTACGGAATTGTAATCTAGATCTTTCTAAGGCTGGAACCCACAGAAGACTTCAAATAAGCGAGATCGATGAATTACGCCACGACGCGTATGAGAACTCGCGAATTTACAAAGAACGGGTTAAAGCTTTTCACGACAAACACATTTCTAGAAAGGTCTTTCATCCTGGTCAAAAGGTTTTACTCTTTGATGCCCGACTTAAATTATTCCCAGGAAAGTTAAGATCTAAGTGGGTCAGACCTTACCTAGTCCGACAAATCTTCGAAAATGGAGCCATTGAAATCAACCCACTCAGCCATGATTCTGAACCTTTTGTTGTGAACGGTTAGAGACTCAAACCGTTCATTGACATGACCGATATAGATTTGGCTGAGTCATCCTTTACCCTCCATTCCTCATGAGCTCATTGCGCCCAGCCGATGGCGTAAAACTCAGCGCTTAACGGGAGGCAACCCGTCATTCTTTGAAAAACCTGAAACCTTTTCTGACATTTCTATGCGGAATTTATATTGCACTTTAGGGTTCATCCATTAGAACAACTGACTTCACCTCAGGTATCCCTACCCGAGATTAGAAATCGTTCTCAACAAGTCACTTCGACCCATTCACTCACCACACACCTGTCCTAATGCATGAACTAAGCTGAAATCGAACCCACCTAATTTACAATGGGGACATTGCAAATCTTAGGCATGGGGGGGTATGAAAGTGCAAAATGTCACGAAAATTCATATCAAGAAAGGGTTTCAATTAAAAAAAAAAAAAGAGACTTGAAGGAGGGGAGGAACAATTTAGGGTCGTACAAATGAGAGGCGGAAAAGAGTAAAATGCCAAAAAAAGGAGCACAAAATGAAAATGAAAAGAAATAGTCATTAGTAAAAGATTAAGGAATTAACTGAAGTTCTAGACCAGATCAAGAAAAGAAATAAAAGAAAAAGTGCTAAGGAGACATAACAAGAGATTAGTAGGAACGCTGGTCTTAGGCCTCTTGGGCTAGATTCGTTAGCTTAAAAATTCACGTATCCGCTAAAATCTGGATAATCCTCAAGAGGTTGGGGAAAATGCGAAGCTTGAGTATTAGGTCTAAGGCTTAGGAAGTATTCGGCCTCGTTAACTGACCTCCGGTTTGCGGGATTCGGTAACCTAAGCACCCTAAATTCACACACAGTCTGGTTTAGTGCGCATAAATAACAAAATCACGCAAAAGTGTTTAATGTTCTGAAAAAGTCACCTAGATTAGGAGCGGCTAATCAACACAAGTTGATTTGGACGAGTTCCCGGTGCGGAGAGGCGGGAAATTCCCCTTGAAGATGCGTAACAACATATCGTCTCCTCGGTGCTTGTCTCTTAGGATATTCAAATAACCTACTAGGGGCATGTAAGCACTTTGCTAGTTCAGATACCATGGGCGGCATTATCACGAAATGTCGATCGCCAGGGTCTGAATTCGGCCACGGAACGTCATGGGTGGGATTATCTCGAAATCTCGAAAGCTAGGGTTCTGGGGGTTGCCATGGGCGGGATTATTTCGAAATCTCGAAAGCCAGGGACCTTTGTGGATTGATGATGGGGACGAGGAATCCGACACAGACCGTGTTGAGAAGCTAATCCGAAGCTAGAAATAAAAAGAAAAGAGAGAGAAAAGCTCTCCAAACAAATAAATCTTATATCTCTCTCTTACAAAAATGCACTGCAAACTGAACTTAGGCTAAGAATGTCTCAAGCATGGGTGCTTTAACCGCGGAGTCCAAGAAACCCTAGGCTAGTTTCTATGGGCCTTAGAAACCTTTGCGGAGGATAGAGGCTAAAGCGGAACAGGTTCGGATTTTGGTTGGTACTTGAATACCTCTAGGCCTATTGTCGGCATTCCTACCTAATCACAAAAGAAAAGGAGAAGCACTTATCATGATTGTTGACAGACACTCAGGGTCTAGAACAGAAGTTAAAACCTTGAAATTTTGCTAAAGGACTAGCAAAAGCTAGGCATGGGGGTATGATGAGAGCCTCACCATGAGCCATAACTAGCTCATTTTGACCCAATAAAGAAGATAAAAGTTCCTACATAACCTAGAAGAAAGCCTAAATGAAGGAATAGGTGCTCTGAGAAGAAAATATGAAATAAAGGTTAAAACTGTAATTTTACCATTGCAGTATATAAACGGGATTTCTCATAGGCAAAACATAGGTCAAATGGTCTAAATAAGATAAAAAGTGGGTTGAATCAATCAGAAATGGGTTCATGTGCAATTTAGGAATTAAATGACATTTGGTAACCCTAAAATAGACCTGCTTAAATTAACAAGGTTTCGGTCAGAATAAAAATCAAGTAAACCCTCTAAAAATCATGGAAAAATATCTCCTAGAGTTTAGAACACTTAATTTGGCCTTTGGAACCCAGTTTGACCTAGATTAGGGTCCTAGCTCATCAATTAACCTAATTTGGGTTTTACACAAAATATCTAGTCAAACGTGGTCAAACCTAAAATCCAACTTCACCATTGGATTCCTCAGGTGCAAATTTGGTTTATACCAAAATTTGGACCTAAGGGGAGGTCATCTTGACCTACTTTACAATTTAGTACACTCAAATCATAATTTGGTCCCTATCTTTTGAAAATCATCGCAGAGAGCCCCCTAACTTCCTCGCCAACCTTACAATCAGGTCCTTCCTCCATTATTGGGGCAGACTCCTCCGGCGAGGATTAGAGAGGGAATGCTCTCTGATTCCTCAGAGATCCCCTCCCAGAAATGGAGGGGAGATTCTTTGAGGAATTCACTTCCATCTGGGGCCTATCACGATCTCTGATTTGATCCCAATCTCTCGTGCGAACGCACGAGGGATTTGGGTATCCACCCACTTTCCTTCTCCGGCGAACCTTCGGAGATGATTGCTCGCCCTCCACGCACTAGAAAGTTCGGCCAGCACTTATAAAGAATCCCCAAACCCGGCCGCTCAAATTCAGACTTGTCTTTTCGGAGATTCTCCCAAATTTTCTTCTCTTCTATCTCCGGCCAAGGAACCCGCAAGCTCCAACGATCTCCTCCCCTCCTTCTCGTCGCTCTACTGCCATACCAGCAGCAGAGTCTACTTCGCCTCTTCCTCTCGCGTCGCGCCGTACCAAGCACGCGTTCCCCTGACCTCGTCCTCGTCGCCGCTCCCTTCCCCAGGGTTCTTCTTCTCCAATGACGGCAGCTATGAGCCGTCCACTCCGCTGCCTCCCTCACTTCCAGAACACTCCAGATACATTCTCCATCTTCCCCTCTCTCTTTTCCCCTTTACATTTCATTTAATTGCCCCTCGACACTGCCTGACCACCCTCATCTTCCACGTCACCGGCCGACTTCCGGCGAGTCGCCCCCATCATTCTGCCCCTCCACATGCCTCGCCAACCGTCTCATAAGCTCCGCCTCACCACAAGGAACAACCTCCGCCCATCCACCATCCCTCTACGCCTCCACCATAGCCCCTCGAACACCCCCACACTTCCGGTCACAGGACGACCTAGGCACGCAGGCCTAGGTCATCCCACGACCTGCGGCACCGTACACCACCTTCGTCGTGCCACGGCGAAGGTCCCCAACTGGTCTGATTAAGCCGAGAGGCTTGTTTTGTGTTTGGCAGTATTCCAGCCCCTGCCGCCATTAACGGTTGAAGCAGCTTCGGAGCAGCTCCAGGCTTTAGGACCTCCAGCCTTCAGGTGCAGCGGACTCGGGCGAGCAGTGCGAAGACATCTGGTCCAGCAAGGAGCACAGTGAAGTCCGCAGCCTTGGCAATCGAAGAAGGTCTTCTGCGGGCCCGCGCGAGAGCGGGGCAGGACTAATAGTCCCACATCGGCGAAATACGAAGCGCAGGTATGATATAAAGTGAATTTGTGTTATCTTCTCGTTGCCTCCGAACGCACAGGGGTGAGGTCCCTCACCTAGCGCTCGCCTCGTCCGCAGTTTCACCTCGCGGATCTGGTGGGCTCCGCTCTGACCCGACCCCATCTGAGCACACCTCGCGCATCACCCACACACAGGTGCGCCTGGTCCCGGGTGCGAAATCCGACCCGATTACCCGTGGCTCTAGGAGAGCGTCCTTGAGTGAATTTCAGAGAGAGAGAGAGACGTGCGGGTAGAGGGGCAGGGTAGGTTTTGCTTCCACCTCTCTCTGCTGGCAGGCTGAGTGAAGAAGAGAAGAAACTTAGCCAAGGAAGAAAAGGACTACAGACAGAAAGAAGCAAAGGCAGGAAGAAGACCAAGGAAGAAGAAGCCCTGTAGATCAGAAGTAAAGAAGAAGAACCTACGAAGAAGAAGAAGAAGGCAGAAGAGAGAAGTAAGACTGCAGAGAAAGCAAAGACCAAGAAAGAAGGTCAAACAAGAAGACTACATTTAAGACGTCTGATAAAGAAATCAGACGTCCAATTCTGTTCTCTCTCTTAGCAACTATTTTTTTAAATCTCTCTGCGAATCAATTATCTTTCATTTAAAAGTTGTATTCCTTAGTTTTAAAAGTACTGAGATTGCTCCCTGTGTTCGACCTCGGATACTCTAGTTTTTCGAGTAATAAAATTCTCTATTTGTTTGAACGCTTTGTCGGCTATATTACAAAGTGTTATTCTTTAAAACCCAATCAAGCGCGCTAAAACAGAAGCAAGCTGAAGAAGAATGAGACGCAGCTCACGAACGAAGAAGAAGAAGACCAAGTAGGAAGCCAACTGAAGAAGGAGAAGGCAAAGATAGAACAAGAGGGAAAAGAAGAGAAGGAAGCTGCCACAGAGAGGAAGACCAAGCAGCTGAAAGAAGCGAAAAAGAAGAAGCCAAGAAGAAGTAGCAGTAGTAGCAGCTGATAGAAAGAAGAACAATGAGATCATGGGCACTGTAGCAAGTGGCTACTTAAGACGTCTAGTCCATGGAGTCAGACGTCTGAAGACAGAGAGAAAGGAGGACAAAAGAAGAAGGAGAGAAGAAAAGCGAAGAGACAAATGTTTACTTCCTCTCTGTAATCTTTTTGTAAAATAGTATATTATTGTAAATTGTGATTTTCTACGCTTCTAGAATCAAGCTTGATCCTTGAGTTCGACCTTGGAGAATTTTTGTATTCGAGTAATAAAATCAAAATCAGACCAATCGATTTTTCGCGACCACTTCCCTATTAATAAATGATGATAACGTCATGATTAGCCATAAATAACTTTAATTAGTTAGAATCAATAGACAAATGCTCTTATATAACCGCCGGAGAATTGTAATTCATTGCATATTCTTTCTGAGAGAAATACATTAAATAAGGGGTAAATCAGCAGTTTCAACATCATATCCTAAATGTAAAGCAACCACAGGTTTTACCAGGGGTTAATTAAAGGTCAAATGGTCATAAATTTCTAATAAGAGGGTCCATGCAGACTGAAATGGATTTTCATGCATTTCGAGAATTAATGAACATTCGAAACCCTAATTTTAGACTCACTTAATTAACAGAGGTTCTAGTCAAGATAAAATTCACCTATACCTTCTAAAAATCATATAAAAATATTCTATAAGGCTTGGTATCCTTGATTTGATCATCTGAACCCATTTTGACCTAAAAGAGAGTCTCAGACAGAAAGTTACCCTAATTTAGGTTTTTACGTAAATTACCCAGTCAAACTTAGTCAAAACCAAAATTTGACTTCATCATCAGCTTCTTTGGATCCAAATTATGTTTGTAACAAAATTTGGGTCCAATTAGAGATCATCTTGACCTAGTTTGCATTTCAGTCCATTCAGACTCTTTCTATCTCACACAAGCCCCTAGCTTTTGAAATCCTTGTGAACAGCCCCCTAGCTTTGTCATCTTCTACGCGTTTAGGTCCCTTCCAGCATTTCCATGTGAACACACCTGCAGCCGACCTTCAATCAAGGAGTTCTCCCTTATTTCTCACTCAATCTGTTCCAAAATTAGAAGGAGAACTCCTGAGAAGATCCTCTTCCATTTGAGCCGCATCTTAGACTCTGATTCTTGCCCAAAAGTTGATGCGAACCTTTTGAATTAATGGGTTTCCTTTTTTCAAAATCTCCAAGCTTGGAACGACCCCCTAAACCCTATAAAAGGACCCACATTGCATTTTCGTGCTCCTTAGCTTGGTTTGGATCGGAATACCCCCTTCTTCTCCTCTCTCTGGCCAACTCCTCCGTAAGCTCCGACGAGCTTCTCCGTCTACCTTCCTCTCTCGCCGCCACAAACAATAGTCAGCGAGAGCATCTTCCCTGTGTTCTTCCGCTTCTAGCAATACCAGCATAAGCCCTCTAACTCCATCTTCCTCGCCATTCTCCCCCATCGGACGTATTCTCTTCTCCGGCGTCGGCCATACCACAACCGACGCCTACCTTCCCTTTCGTCCGTTAGAATTAGGTTAGATAGGTTCCTTTCTCCCTCTACTTCCTTTTCATCTCCTTTATCCCTCAATCCGACCACCTACGCGCCCTCACGCCTGTCGTCTTCCCCACGCAAGGCCAAGCTCCGGTGAGGCCCCCCCGATGCTACACACCTCCGTTCGCCTCGCCATCACCTCCACAAGCATCGTCGTTCCTCTACCAACAAAAGTCCTCACTTAATTTCGTCTTCCACTCAGCTAAACGCACCCTCGACCAACCCACCTTCGCACGGTTTTCGTCGACCTCCGTAGACCACCTCACTCACTCCCACGCCACATCAACACCCTAGTCACCTTCGCCGTGCTACGGCGTAGCTCAGGAGCTGCTTAATTGGGGCCTTCGAACCGGTATTAATGTTTTCAAGTCACGCCAGCCGTCACCCATCATTGCCTTCACCTCCGATCAAGCTCGAGCTCCTACGGCGTCAAGATCACCTGTTACCACTTCCAGGTTGTGCGGAATCAAGATCAGAACCTCTTTAGGTCCTCAATCAAGTGAAAGGACTACAGCTACTACTCCAATCGAAGACACACCTTCAGCTGCATTTGTTCGAAGAGAAGAGGGGACCTATAGTCCCACAACGTGGGTTGTTGAGCCTACGACTGCAGATAAGAGGATTTTGTGCATAGGCCTTATCACCTAGTCACTTGAGGGGTCGGGTCCCTCTTACCCTTCACATCCGAATACCCGCTTACTCACTCCTCGGTCACCACACACGCTGGTGGCCCTGGACACTGTACACGACCTGTATACCTGAGTATGGATCCGACTATGCGCTGGGTTTGAGAGAGAAGGAAAAGAGGAAATTGTGGGAGAGCGGGGGAGGGTTTTGCTCTCTTGTGTGTGCGGCCAACACTTAGCCGTTGAGGAACTTGGTCTCCTGTGCTGTGAAGGAAGAAAAGGCTTAAAGAAGAAAGAGAGGGCTCAAGAAGAAGCTGAAGTGAAGAAGAAGAGAAGAAGTAGAAAGAGAGAAACTAAAGAGAAGAAATTCTTTAAGAAGCCTTGTGGCTGATGATCACTTAAGTTGTCTAATCCACATGCCAGACGTATGATTATTGTTGGGTTATTTGGTTTAATTAAGATATCTAATTTGCATGCTTAATTAAGGCTAATAATTGATGATCTAAATCACCATTGTTTTGTCTTAGATTTCTTTTTATCATTATGATCTCTTGAAACATTCTTGCTTAGTATTGAATATCAATTTGAGTAGATATTATTCATTGAATATCTATTTTGTGCTTCAATTATGGTACTCATTTATATGTAATTAAATATTAGCACGTGAATTCCATATTTACTCCCTGTTGTCGACAGGTGAGATCGATGTTTAAAAGATGTGTGTTGCAGTATAAATGAAATCACCTAAAAAATAAATAAGAATTTATTACTCGAAAACCTAGGTATCCGAGGTCAAACACAAGGAGCAAATTGTTATTTAAAAACTAGAATCACAACTTCCAACTTTATAAAATGCAATGACCAATCAAAGTTATAAAGCAAAAGTGATATCAATGTGGAGAGAAGCTCAAAAATATAAAGATGGACGTCTGATGTAAAAATCAGACGTCTTAAGTCTTTGATGCTATAGTGCACTCTTTCTGTTTTTGCTTTCTCTGTTCTTCTTCTTCTTCTGATTTCTCCTTTCTTTGCTTCTGATTCCTTTTTCCTTTTGCCTTTTATTCTCTACGGCTACTCTTTGTTTTCTTCTTTTTCTTCTCTTGTTTCCCTGCCTTTGATTCTCTGCTTGGCCGCACCTCTTCTTCCTTCTTCCTTCTGCTTTCAGCCATTGGCTTCTTTCTTTCTTTCCTTTCTTTGGCCTCCTTCTTTTCTTCTTCTGCCTCTGCTTCTGCCTTTAGGTCTTCCTTCCTTCTTCAACCTTTGCTTCTACGGCTAAGTCCTTCCTTCTCCTTCCTTCCTTAGCCACTCCTGCCTTCAGCTTCTTCCTCTTCTTTAGCAGCTGCCTCCTTCTTCTTTCCCTGCACAGCACAGAGCAAAACCTACCCCTACCCTCTCCCGCGTTGCTCTCTCTCTATTTCTCTCTTCGCTTTCCCAGAGCCAGCCAATCGGGTATACAGGTCGGGTTACGCGCACCCGGGTCCAGGCGCATCGGCGTGGGTGGTGCGCGAGGAGTGCAGGGTAAACGGGTCAACCAGGTTTGCGTAGGGGTGGTCGCAGACTAGGCAGGCGGAGTGGGTGAGGGACCTCACCCCGTGTTACTTGAGGCACTAAGAAAGAAACACAAAAACAATAAAAAGCACGCACCTGTGCCAAGCGTTTTTCAGGTGGGACTCTGCTTCTTCGTGCGCCCGCAAGAAGAGCTCTTGTCCAATTGGGGCAGCTAAGTGCCTTGCAAAGCCTCGTTCTCTGTCTGGATGTGTTTGGGCGCTCAACGCGCGTCACATGGAGCACAGCACCTGGATGGATGCGGCTTGGAGCGTTGCTTGCGAGCTCATTTACGCCTTCGCTAATGGCGGTGGAGACTCAAACCTGAAATGCATGAATATGGCCTCGCGGCCCTGTTAAATGCCTTGGGGACCCTCGCCGTGTCACGACGAAGGTGAGACGGTGGTTGGCTTGCCACGGGACGGCCTAGGTGTACGTGCCTAGGTCGCTCTGTGGCTGTGAAGGTGCGTGTGTTCAGTGCAAGTGTAGGGTGTGTGTGGCGGTTGTTGAAGGGGTGGATGGTGATCAATGAGATGAGGCGATGCTGTCGAGGTGGTTGGCGAGGCGTGTGGAGGGGTGAAGCGACGAATTCACCTTGCCGGTGGTCGGCTGGAGATGAGGGAGACAGAGGTGGACTATGGCTATCGAGGGGTGTTTTATGAAATTAAATGAGGGAAAATGAATAGTAGGGGAAAGGGAACTTATCTGTGAGTAGCTGGACGAAGGGGAGCCAGAGGGGACAAGCGGCGCGTATGTGCCATCGTCTGGGAAGAAGACCTTGAGGTGAGGATGACGGCGACGAGGAAGGGGTCGAAGAGGCGCGCGTGGGTACGGCGCGATGCGGAGGAGCGAGACGAAGATAACTCTGCCACTGGTATTGTGGCAGAGCAATGAGAGGAGGGAGGAGGGATCGCCGAAGCTTGCGGGCAGTTGGTCGGAGACGAGGGAGGAAGAAATTAGGGGTGTATCTCAAGCTAATTCAAGCTTGAGAGAAGCGGTAAGGACATGGGGTCCTTTTATAGCTACTGGCAGAGGTCCTTGTGCTTGGAAGGCAAGCTTCCAAGTGCAAGAATCACATCGGAGAAGGAAGGTGCGGAGGATACCCATGTTTCTCAATCGTTCACATGAGAGGTTTGGTGCGAATCAGATCTTATAATTATGCTCAGACGATAGGGAATTCCTCAGAGGATCCGCCTACCAAATCTGGGAGGAGATCTCTGAGGAATCAGGGAATAATCCTCCTTGGAATCCTCGCTGGAGTGGGGCTCCTCCGCTGTAATGATGGTGGGACCTAAATGCAAAGAGTGGCGAGGAAGATAGGGGGGTCTGCGTAAAGTTTTTCAAAAGTTAGGGGTCAAAATGTAATTGGGTGGATTATTTTGCAAAGTAGGTCAAGATGACCTTCCCTTAGGTTCAAATTTTGGTACAAACCTAATTTGGACCGAAAGAATCTAATGGTAAAGTTGGATTTAAGGTTTGACTACGTTTGACTGGATATTTTACACAAAAACCTAAATTAGGTCAAATAATGAGCTAGGATCCCTATCTAGGTTAAAATAGGTTCCAAAGGCTAATTTGAAGGTTCTAAATCCTAAAGGATATTTTTCCATGAATTTTAGAGGATTTATTTGATTTTTAACCTGACCAGAACCTTTTAAAATTAAGTGAATTTATTTTAGGGTTATAGAATGTCATTTATTTCTTAGATCTCACAATAACCCTTTCCTGATTGAACAATCTCATTTTTCCTCTTATTAAGTCTAATTGACTTATGTTTAGTCCTTGAGAAATTTCGTTGATGTACTGCAATGGTAAAATTACAATTTTACTTTTTGTTTCATGTTTCTTCTCAGAACAGTTGTTCCTTGAATTAGACCTTTCTGTAGGTTATGTAGGAGCTTTTATTTTCTTTTCTATGTGAATGAGCTAGTTAGGGCTCATAATGGTATTCCCATCACCTGTATTTGACCTTAGACTTCAATTTAGATTTCAAGTTATGAATTTTATCTATTGATTGAACTATTTAGGAGGTTTTGCTGTAACGAAACGATTCAAAAACTCCTCGATGGCCCATTTAACAATAAAGTAGGTTGAATCATGGACTACGCTGGACTATGTTGATGCATGATTATTATTAAGTTTGAACCTTCAATGATTTGGGCAGGTCAAGTGATGGGAGCCTTGGTCTCACTAGTCCAAAGTAGAATGCGTGAATGCTTACAAATTTGGTAGTTCAAGTGACGTATGGGCACTCATGCGTCATCTTATACTAATTTCAATTTGATTTGCTTTACACATCAATTGTACATGCTCAAGTGTGAGTCCTCTGCATCATCATTCCTAGCATATGAGATGCTTGAGTTCATATTCCTAGTGTGGTGCACATTATGTACCACACCTAAGAATGGGAAATCCATGCCTATTTTATCAACAAAATTAATTGCTTGTAATTAACATTACATCCCTTTCTATTAATATTACTGCAATTCTTTCCACGTTTAGTGCATGTATAACATGATGTATGTTGCACAAAAGACTCGTATTTGTCTGAGGGAATTTAAGGCAATATTAAGGTGGATAAAAAAAATATCCTAACTTATAAAAACTGATAAACCATACATTTTCAAAGTAAATGAGAAGTTACCGCTCTTGCATATCAACACATGCATGGTCTACTTATGTTCCCCATGAATGTTAAAAGCCATGAAAAGGCATGAAGGAGGACATGCCGAGGATGAGAAGGACGATAAGGGTGTGCCTGCATGGAAAGGGAACACCGTCTTGAATTATTGATTTTAGTAGCAGATAAGGAGTGGAAAGGGAGAAATCACAAAAGATAAGTGGAGGAAAAGGAGGAGGCATACAGGAGGAGAACGTTGGGTTCTTCAAATCACTTGTTGGTCATAGGATAAAGGTAAAAGATAGAATTGTTATATATAACATTCAAGTTCTAACAATGGCAATGTTACAGCATCAATAAATTCCAATGATGCTACAATATTATGGTGGTGTATACACACACACACCATGCACAAGTGCTTTAATGTTGATGACGTAGCATTTATGTTCACTGGATGTTATATTTTGGTGTGATCAAATTGAAGTACTGGATTATATATATATATATATATATATATATATATATATATATATGCACTTGAATAAACATTTTATTTCTCCTTCTCTTTCTTGTCTCTTTTGATTTATTTTGTACAAAGTGTTCTAGCGTGTAATTTTTTTGTTTAACAGCATGTACATAGGATGCAGGAGTTTCCAACCAACAATTTACCAATTTATTTGATACGTGTGCGTATGTGACCTGCGTATATCTTAACTAATTTTCCACGTTAAATCATTTTACCCTATATTAACTGAATACTGTAAATGTACGTACCCTTGAAGTCCGAGCCCATACAGCTAATACATGTTGGTAAGAGAAAACAAAAGAAAAGGGCGTCTGACACTCTCCACCGTCTTGAGCACATTTAATCCAGTGGATTCCTGTAGTACATGGGTCTTACTTAGAACTCGTTGGATAACCGAATTGGTTAGCTTGTTCATATACAAGAGCACTCATCTTGTGACTCTGTATTTATTACAGTTGAGATTTTTTTTTTTTGATGAAAGTCAGCGGTCAATTTATTTAATTTTTCATTAATATATTTTTTGAGATTTTAGTTTGCTGATATTTTATCGTATCAATAAATATAGGATTGTTCTTTTCCTTAAAGTTTGATTAATTCTTGATCTTAGAATATTTTTTTTGATTTTTCTTTCGCTTTTTGTTTGGTTGATTTTTCATATTTTGTTATTTTTTTATTTTTACGGTACGAAAATCTTCTCTTTTTTATAGGTGTTAAATTTTTCTTTCTCCCCTTTTTCTTTTGTGGGATACATTGTTATGTATCATGTTCTTTTTTTTTTAATGAAATGTTCATTTCCGTAAAACTTAAAAAAGAGTACCAGCAAATATATCTTTTATCATGAACATTTCATGCTCGTTTGATTTCATCTTTTGGAGAGATTAGACACACCAAGTCATTATTTTCCAAATTTGGGACCTTGAGATCGATCCAAAATGATAGATGATTACGCCTCTCTAATCCCAAGTGGCTACCTTTTGAGTTAAATTGGAAGCGCAAAGGTACGATATCGATGATTTTATTATAGGCTTTTAGGAAGGGATAGTAACTACCCATGACACGTGCGTTTCATGAAATAATTATAAGGAAAATATTTATTTTGCATTGGAATTTTCAGCTTGTAACTTGTTTGTGACAACATATGGGCTCACCAGTACCATTTCCATGCAGTGATAATTTTATGGGAATTTTTTACATAGGTACCCTGAAATTATTTGCAATAACATACATAATCTATTAGAAAACTTGTTGTGTTTACACCGATTCCCATTTGTTTAGATATTTTGTCAAATCCGATGGAATTCGACTTAAGAAGTAAGTGATATTTCCTTTAAACTCTTGTGTCACCTCAGTGTCAAACCAAGTCATCGAAAGATCGTGGGAAGGACTCTCTATATCCTTCGGCATAGCAACAACTTGTCACCTTTAAATTCAAATGTAGTCCTCAAATTTCTTAGCCAATTTCTCAACTAAAATATTATAAATACCTGGATGTAGTCAATGAGTGCATATCAGTGAAAATAAAAGTATTTTCTCCTTCACTCTAGCACTGAGGACCCCCAAATGGCAACATTTGGACCTATAAGGTGTGCTAGATTCTCTCATAAATGTTGTTGCAATGGTGGATTAAAATGGAGGAGGAAGTGAAAGAGATGGGGAAAAGAGAAAGTGAATGCATGATTTCTTGAACATAACTCAATCGTTATGCCTACAAAAGTATCTCTTCTCCTGGTAAAATGAAATTAATCTAATTAGATTGTGTCAATCCCATGTCTCAATCTCCACATTCTACATCCCATCTCAGTGGTCAAGTCGCAACCCACCCGTATGAGTGTAGGTTATGATTCAGTTTTGAAGCCTTGAATGACATGATAATTTCTGCACTTTCTACTAGCCTAATTACCGATTCATTGGTCATTTGTGAATAGATCCCTACCCTTTGTTTCCAAATCTGATATTCAATAAGAAAATTTATCCCTTCCCTTATCGTGCGGTCGACACATATCCTTGGAGAAGGGAGTCGTGCTTCCCAAAAACTTAAAACCCTACCCTAACCTAGCTTATTGAAGTAAGCTTTTTAGGGGCATCTATATAAATAGTATGAAGGATATATGCACTATTGCAAATAATTTCAAGGTCATCTATGTAAAAATTCCATGTTAATTTTCACTCATGAAAATGCCATGAATTGCTCCAGAGGCCATTCCAAACCTTTGTAAAAGCAAGCTGCAAAGAATTCACCAATACCAAGGCCACGTTTAGAAGTGGGGTTGGTGGGGGGTTATCCTCTCTAGAGGTTTTTCTCATCAAATCATAATAGCCTTCACTTACACTTTTAATATTAAATAAATACTCGCTAATGTTGACTCCCACTTTTAACATTAAATAAATATTTACTAATATTACATCAATACACTAATTATTTTATTCGTCTACTTATTCAAATACTAATTATTTCACCACCTAAACAATCACCCTTCTCCACTTATTCCACATTAATTTATCCTTACAATATTTTAACTTGTGTCCAAATGAAACCTAATGTATTGTTTGTTTTGAGGAATTGATTTTAAGAGATTGATTTTGTAAGTGGTGGGATTATGGGATAAACCTAAGATTGTGGTGCTTTTATATTTAAAGGAAATATGGGTTAAATCATGAACAGGTGTAAGCGTACTCTCACACAATCACAACATAAATTTATCTCACCCACCACTTTAAAGTTAAGTAATCCTGAAATTGGGAGCTCCAACTCAAACACAACCTAAACAATTGACAAACAATACGTAAAGGTGCATGCACACAATCACAGCTACATGAACAGAGACATCAATAGCCTGTGTCCTCCTGCAACCACCTCAGGCTCCTCCTCGACCAGTGACAAATGCAGACGTATATGGCAATAAACACGTGCACTATAGACGCAAAGATATCTTCTTTCAATCAAACCATGATGCCCGTGTACGTGGTCTTCACATCATAGAAGGCATGCAGCTACCTCAGCTTCCAACACATATGAGCGTGCTAATTACCATAACATGATAGGGACGATTGGAAAGATGGAATCTGATACACCATGCATCAATCACGACATCTCTCACGAACCCACGTGTGCAATTAATTGAGGACTTCGTGACATTCTGGGGAGGGTACCATGGAACGGGGAGCAGCCGATCCTGTGGAGGTCACATTTGGATATATAAATGGAGCAAGTAAACGTGAGTTTAATTAGGGTGGGCCAAGGTGGCTGAGATTGGTTGGTTGGGCTTTGCTCGACATGGCTCGTGCTCTCCCATTTGGTGGTTGTGTATGGGGAGTGGGATTTTTTTCTAGGGTTAATTAGGTTTTCCCTTCGGGCACCTAATTCGGGTGTGTGCCCTCTGGAAGGGTCCAGTGTAGTTCGATCGACAGCATATGGTGCTCAAATTAAAATATCTATCGAGTGTATTCAAGTGGGAAGGATATTGAGGTGGGGAGCACATGCATGCACGGAAAGGAGAAGTAGTAGTTACTAATTATAATGGAAAAATGTTTAACGCACCTTCTATCTCACCTAAAATTGAGATCTGACCCATTAATAGGTGGGATTTTGGGTGAGAGACTAATTGAAGAATTTGGATATGAGTTGTTACCTTCCTCCGTGGAAGAAGTGGCAAAAGGTTTATGAGAAATGTTCGGTACACTGAAAAGAGCAATGGTATATTCAAGTTAAATTCCATTGCTTCCCTACCTAACAAAAAAAATAAAAGGCACGAGGCCTAATACTATGCTCCCACCTCTCTTCTGATCCATGGTACTCTCCACTTGGGTGTGGCAGAGGACGCAGAAGAGAGGTTTATGTTAGGCTGCGTTTGCTCGAGGATAACTCTTATTTTAGAATAAGTTTTTAATTTGTGGGATAAGTTAAGGAGGATGTTTGGTTGGGAGAGATGAGATAAGTAATGGAATAGAAATGATTGATATAATAATATGATGTTGGTAGATAATATTTTAATATTAAGAATAAAAGTGGGATGTTATGTTAGAATAATTATATTTTAATATATTTTGATGTTGATGTGATATATTGATATAGATGAATATTGTGTTGCATAAGACAGCATCAACATGGAAGCATCCATCAAAAAGACATTATACATTATATCAGGATATGCAAGCAAGCATGCACCACAAGGAAGAAAACCCCGTCACCTCTCAGGAGAAAAATTAGGAGGGAAACATTATTAATTATAATTGAAGGAATTATATCGGTAACTTGTAGGGAGAACCCCTCGCTTTTGACCCAAACCTAAACACCCTCTGTACTACATCTTTTTCTTTTCTTATTTTGGCTCCACCCTCTAAAGCCTACAATGAGATATTAATCCTCTTTTCATAGACTCGAAAAACAAGACTCATAACCTTGCAAGAGTTCATATTCCTAATAGGATTCCAAACTCATACTCTTATTAGGACTTGGAAATCAAGTCAAATAAAAATAGGAATGCCCAAAATTCCTAAGAATCTCTCCCTTGACCGAAATTCCATTGCATGAGTCAATTCTCATCAAGTCTTACATCAGTCCATCTTCATTTGTAGGTCCTCTCTCACAAAGTTATACTTGTCTCTAGATGCTAGCAGCTACGCCCACCTTGGGTAGGTATATAGCTTAGCATCACCACATGAGCTGACGTGGTACCATCCATCTCTCGTGACCAAAGAATGTGTTGTCATCCTCATCTAAAGCGAACTTCACTTGTTTCTTCTTGCACACTTTTGCAGCAGAGATGTCGACGATCTACCACTCTTGTACTACTTGCTTGGGGAATAACTAGAACTCCATTACCTTTCATGACTCCTTGCTTGAGTCTGCGTACTTGTTTGTCATCCTTCTTTTGTGTATCAGCACTGTTGGTGTCGACCTTCCTCTATAGTTTTATTATTTCGTCGTAGTATAGTATAGAGAGAGGTGATTACCAGTTTAATACAATTTGTTACTCGGAAAATAAAAGAGTTCCCGAGGTCGAACTCAGGGAGCAAGTTGTATTCTAGGGGTACAAGTTTCTTTTACAAAAATAAAGAAAGAGAGAGAGAGAATTTGTTGGCTTTTCTTCTTTTCTCTTTGCTTCTCCTCTTCTTCCTTCTCAGATCTTCTGCTCTCTTCCTTTGTTCTTCTTCTGCAGTGGTGATGTTCTTCTTCTTCTTTCAGCTGTTTCTGCTCTTCCTTTTTCTTCTGCAGAGCGGTCCTGTTCTTCTTCTTCTTCTTTCTTTCTTCAGATCTTCTTCTTGTGCTCTTCTTCTTCTGCAGAGTCTTCACTTGGCCTCTCTGTGTTCCTCCTCTGCCTCGCCTTCCTTCACCTTCGTTGCCTTCAGGACGTCGTCTGATTTTCCAATCAGACGACTTAAACCGCCGCTGCTACAGTGCCGCTCGGTGCTCCTCCTTCCTTCATCCTTTGTCTTCTTCCACGGTTCTTCTTCACCTGTGCCTGCACACTTACACAGCTTGATCAGGGGCAAAACCTAACTCTACCCTCCCCCGCGTCTCTCTCTCACAGAAGCCACTCTTGGGAAAGCTCTCCCAGAGCTGCCGGGTTGCCGAGTACGGGTCGCGCCCGGGTCCAGGCCCACCGGCGTGCGTGGTGGGCGAGGAGTGCAGGTCAGTCTAAGTCGGGTCGGGCCAGGTCCGCGGGGTGTGAGCGCGGACGAGACCGGGTAACCAGGCGGGTGAAGGGGACCTCACCCCGTGTGCTGAGGCAATAAGCCTCCAGCACTTTTTCGGTTTATACCGCTGCGCTCCTTCAGAGCCTTCCGAGGTGGGACTAAATCTCCCAACCCATTTTCGCGCCTACGCGGCGAAAGCAGCTGGTAATCGCAGCTTTACGCGAGGCCTTCGCGTGAAGGATTCGCCTCAACTGCAGCCTAACCCTTTGCCGAAATGCCCCCGCACAGCCTGGGAGCATGACCTGGGCGCGGCGCACCTGGGGCAGCAGGTGAAGAAGCTGCTTCGCTTCAACAATGGCGGCGGCGAGCGCAGGTACCTGCCCACAGAGAAACGGCCTCTCGGCCCAATCAGAAACGTGGAGGACCTTCGCCGTGGCACGGCGAAGGTGGTCGGGGGGTGTGCAGGCGGCGGGGCGGAGCCTAAGGGCTGCCCTAGGTCGGACTGTGGGTCGGGAGATGGGTTTGTTCGGTGGAGTTGCAGAGGGTGATTTGGGGGAAGTGGAAGGGTGGAGGTTGATCAGGGTGAGGAGGCGGAGGTTCTGCGGTGGTCGGCGAGCCGTGTGGGTTGCTGGAGTGATGGGAGCGGCTCGCCGGAGGATGGCCGGAGGCGGAGAAGGTGAGGGTGATTGGTCGGAATCGAGGGCGACAGTAAATGTTTAAAGTGAGGAAGAGGAAGAGGGGAGGAAGAGGAGGAGTTCTACCTACTTAGCGGGACGAGGAGGGGCCGGAGCGGGCGACAGTCGTATCGACTGTCGCCGGAGAAGAAGATGCCCGGGGGAAGGGGTGGCGGTGAGCAGAGGGTCGGAGAGGCGCCAGCTGGGTGCGGCGTGGCGCGGGAAGAGCGAGGGAAAGAAGTCTCTGCTGCTGGTATTGCGGCAGAGCGAAGAGGAGGAGGAGGAAGAACCGCCGGAGCTGGTGGGTGTCTGTCGGAGTGAGAAGAGAGGAAAGTTGGGGGTTTTCTCCGTCAGATCCGAGCTACTCAGAACGGCGGAGCGACGGGGGTATTTATAGAGGCCGAATCAGAGAGGAAGGCGGAGGGAGACGACGTGTCTCCCTCGCAGGAGGACGCCGGAGATGGAAACCCATACCGTCCGTGCGTTCGCACGGCCGGTATGGTGGGTTGCAGCGACCAGGGGGGTGTTCCTGCGACGGCTGACGACGTAGGGCACCCCCGGTTGTCTTGCCAGACCCTTCCCCTTACCCTGCGCGGCGCCATGCTCCGCGCAAGGTCGCCGGAGCATGGTGCTGGTCAGGTTTTGGCAGGAGGGACCTGAATGCAAAGAACGAAGGAGAGTTAGGGGTATAAATGCGAGGGTTCAAAAGTTGAGGGTCAAAAAGTAAATATATGAGGACCAAAGTGTAAAGTTGGTTAAGAAGGTTTCTTCTTAGGCTCAAGTTTTTATACATGACTAACTAGGACCTAAGGAATCTGATGGTGAATTTTATTTCTAGATTAAACCTTGTTTGACTGGTCAATTTACGTAAAAACCCAAATTAAGTTATTAATTATGGTTCTCAATGTAGGTCAAAATGGGTTCTGAAGGCCAAATTGAAGGTTCTAAACCTTAGAGATTATTTTTCTATGAATTTTAGAGGGTTTATTCTATTTTTACTTTGCCTCGAACCTCGTGAATTGAAGTGGGTTTGCTTTAGGATTACAGATTATCATTTAGTTCCTTGGAATTGCTGTAGCCCTTATCAGATCATCCCACTTTCCTTCTTATTTGGTTTGTTTGACCTGTGTTTGGACCCTGAATTACCTTGTATGCAGATTATACTGGTAAAATTGCATTTTTACCCCTTATGACTTGTTTTCTCCTTAAACTCAGAATTCTCTGAGTTAAGCATTTCCTTAAGTTATGTAGGAGCTTTTATCCTTTGTATTGGGTCAAAATGAGCTAGTTATGGCTCATGATGAGGTTCTCATCATACCCCCATGCCTAGCTTTTGCTAGTCCCTTAGCAAAACTTAAGGTTTCAACCCTTGTTCTAGACCATGAAGTTCTTAATAGCTTCAGATAAGTGCTTTTTTATTTGAGCTTAGATTAGGTTAGAATGCTGACCATAGGCCTAAAAGGTACTCTAGTACCAATCAAGATCCAAATCTGTCTAGCCTTAGCCTCAGTCTTTAGCAAAGGTTTTTAAGGCCCACAAGAACTAACCTAAGATTTATTGGACTTTGTGGTTAAAGCACCCGTGCTTGAAATGATTTTAGCCTTGGCTCAGTTCGCAGTGCGTTTTATAAGAGAGAGATAGAAAGTTTTCTGTTTGGAGAGTTTTCTCTCTCTTTTTCTTTTTAGTTCTAGCCTAGGATTGACTTTTCAACACGGTCTGTATCAGATTCCTTGCTCCCATCATCAATCCTCAAGGGTTCCTGGCGATCGATGCTTCGAGATAGCACCGCCCATGGCAACCCCCGGAACCCTCGCTATTGAGATTTCGAGATAATCCCATCCATGGTGTTCTGTGGCCGAATCCAGACCTTGGCAATTGACACTTCGAGATAATGCCATCCATGGAATCTGAACCAGCAGAGTGCTTACATGCCCCCAGTAGGATATGTGAATATCCTAAGAGACAAGCACCGAGGAGATGATATTTTGTTACGCATCTTCGAGGGGATTTCCCGCCTCTCCGTGCTGGGAACTCGTCTAAATCAACTTGTGTTGATCGGCCGCTCCTATTCTAGGTGTTCTTTTCAGAATTTTGCGACGCTTCTGCGTGATTTTGATTTTTACGCTTACTGAACCAGGCTGTGTATGAGGTTAGGGTGCTTAGGTTACTGAGTCCCGTAAACCAAAAATTAGTTAATGAGGCCAAATACTTCCTAAGCCTTAGACCTAATACTTCAGCTTTTCATTTTCCTCAACCTCTTGAGGAATGTCTAGATCTTAATGGGTACTAAGAGTCTATTCAGGAATGCCTAAGGTTTGCGTTCTTACTAATCTCATTATGCACTTTTCAGTTATTTTCTTGAATGAGGTCTAGAACTTAGGTTAATTCCTTAGTTCCTTACTAATGACTATCACCTTTTCTCATAATTTTGTGCTCCTTTTTCATTTTGTTTCTTTTCTTCTTCTCCTTCAGAAAATTTCCTTCTCCTCTTTTCCTTTTATTATTTTTTTTTTCGAAAAATTTTTAATTTTTATGGTGTTTTTGGCATATGTGAATTTTTTGTTTGAAATCTTTTCTTACAAGTTTTACACCTTCATACCCCCCCCATGCCTAAGATTTGCAATGTCCTCATTGTAACCTAGGGGGTTTTTATTTAACTTAGTTCATTCCTTAAGACAGAAATTTGGATGAGTGAATGGGTCGGGTTGAATTTTTGCAGACGATTTTTAATCCCAGATGCAAGCATCTGAGGTGAGGTCGGCTGTCTACAAGGATGAACCTTAAGTGCAAAAAGGTGTCAGAAAAAGTTTTAGATTTTTAGGAAAATGACGGGTTGCCTCCCGTTAAGCGCTGAGTTTTACGCCATCAGCTGGGCGCAATAAGCTCAAGGGGAATGGAGGACATAAGATGTTTCAGCCAAATCAGTAGAAGTTACATCAATGAACGGCTTGAGTCTCTGACCGTTCACGATGAAAGGTTCAGAATCGTGGCTGAGTGGACTGATTTCGACTGCTCCATTTCCAAAAACCTGTCGGACCAAATATGGTCCGACCCACTTGGATCTCAGTTTTCCTGGGAAGAGTTTTAGTCGGGCATCAAAGAGTAGGACCTTTTGACCAGGATGAAAGATCTTTCTCGAGATGTGTTTGTCGTGGAAGGCTTTAACCCGCTCCTTGTAGATTTGCGAGTTCTCGTACGCGTCTAGGCGTAATTCATCGATCTCGCTGATTTGGAGTTTTCTGTGGGTCCCAGCCTTGGAAAGATCTAGATTACAGTTCCGTACTGTCCAATAGGCTTTATGCTCCAGTTCTACGGGAAGGTGGCATGCCTTTCCGTACACCAGTCTAAAGGGAGACATGCCCAATTGGGTCTTGTGGGCGGTCCTATAGGCCCACAATGCTTCCGGAAGTCGGGACGACCTGTCCTTCCTGTCAGGTCGAACAGTGACTTGCAGGATTTTCTTGATCTCCCGATTAGACAGCTCAGCTAGACCATTAGTTTGGGGGTGGTAAGGAGTAGAGATTCGGTGAGACACCCCGTATTTGGTCATCAGTGACCTAAACTGAGCATTTGTGAAATGGGTCCCCCCATCAGAGATTATTGCACGAGGAATCCCGAACCTTGAGAAAATGTTTTGATGAATGAATTTGAGAACGATTTTGTGATCACAGGTTTGGGTCGGTATGGCTTCGATCCATTTGGACACGTAGTCCACAGCCAACAGAATGTATTCGAAACCATCCGAAACAGGAAAGGGGCCCATAAAATCAATCCCCCAAACATCAAAGATTTCGCATACTAGAATCGGTTGCATAGGCATCATGTCGCGATGGTATATGTTGCCCAAAGTCTGGCAACGACTGCATGCCTTACAGTGACTGTATGCGTCTTTGAACAGTGTGGGCCAGTAAAAGCCGCACTGGAGGACTTTTGATGCGATTTTATGCTCGGCGAAATGGCCACCGCATGCCTGGTCATGGCAGAAAGAGAGGATATTGTTGAATTCCTCTTCCGGGACACATCTCCGGATGATCTGATCGGCACCTATGCGGAAGAGGTACGGGTCTTCCCAAATGTAATACTTGGCATCGGAGCGTAATTTGTCCTTCTTGGCCTTTGGCCAGTCGGACGGGATCTGATGAGATGCCAAGTAATTTACTACATTAGCAAACCATGGAAGGCTAGTACCAATAGTCAGCAGGTGCTCATCGGGAAAATGCTCAGTGATGGGTCCGGAAGGGTCAATTATTTCAGAAGGAAGACGGGACAAGTGATCAGCTACCACATTTTGTTTTCCCGCTTTGTCGTGAATCTCAAGGTCAAATTCTTGCAACAGCAAGATCCATCGGATTAATCGAGGTTTCGCATCCTTCTTTGCAAGGAGATGCCTCACAGCTGTGTGATCCGAGTATATGATGACACGGGAACCCAGGAGGTACGATCTGAATTTTTCTAGGGCAAATACTACAACTAGTAGCTCTTTCTCAGTAACCGTATAGTTACGCTGAGCCTCATCGAGTGTTTTGCTGGCGTAGTAAATGACCACAGGTTTCCCGTTAATTTTCTGCCCCAAAACCGCTCCTACAGCAAAGTCGGATGCATCGCACATGATCTCAAAGGGTTGAGACCAATCAGGGGACTGTAGGATCGGGGCTTGGGTGACTCGGTCACGCAGGATTTCAAATGCTTGAGTGCATTCCTTGTAAATTTCGAAAGGAACATCCTTGGAGAGAAGAGTGGTCAGGGGGCATGCGATTTTTGAAAAATCAGGGATAAATCTTCGATAAAAATCGACATGCCCTAAAAAGGAACGGATGTCCCTGATCGAGCTAGGCATAGGAAGGTGAGAAATCAGATCAATCTTAGCTCGATCCACTTGGATACCTTTCTCCGAAATTGAGTGTCCCAGGACAATTACCTCAGGCACCATGAAATGGCTCTTTTCCCAGGAAAGAACCAAATTCACATCGATGCACCGCCTGAGTATCTGGACCAAGTGTTGGAGGTAATCGTCGAATGATGCTCCGAAAACTGAAAAGTCATCCATGAAGACTTCCAGATAATCACCTACCATATCTGAGAATATGGCAAGCATGCATCGCTGAAAAGTAGCGGGTGCATTGCAAAGACCGAAAGGCATCCTTCGGAAAGCGTATGTTCCGAAGGGGCAGGTGAACGTGGTCTTTTCTTGGTCCTCAGGATAGATTGACACCTGGTTATAACCGGAGTACCCGTCAAGAAAGCAGAAGAACCTATTTCCCGCAAGTTTTTCGAGAATTTGATCAATGAAGGGTAGTGGGAAATGATCCTTCTTCGTGGAGGAATTGAGTCGGCGGTAATCTATACAGACTCTCCACGAGTTGGCTAATCGGGTAGGAATGATTTATCCGATCTCAGTCGTTATAGTGGTGAGTCCTGCCTTCTTGGGCACGACCTGAATTGGGCTCACCCAACGACTATCGGAGATCAGGTAGATGATTCCGGCATCTAACCACTTGATGATCTCCTTTTTCACGACCTCCTGCAGATTGGGGTTTAAGCGTCTCTGCATTTCACGAGAAGGTCGTGTGCCCTCTTCTGAATAGATATGATGAGTACAATAAGAGGGACTTATTCCAGTCAAACCATCGAGAGTCCACCCGATGGCTCTGCGATGTTGCTGGAGGACAACAATCAGATGGGATTCCTGTTCAGGACTGAGGTTGGAATTGATAATCACAGGAAGGGTCTGATTAGAACCCAAAAAGATGTATTTCAAGTGAGCAGGAAGGGGTTTCAGTTCGAGGATGGGGTTATCAGCAGCAGCGGGTGGTTCAGTATAGATGTGAGGTTCAAGGGTGGGAGTTACTGGGTTGTTCATATCTGGATTCGACTCCTCTGTTTGCGGGTCAAGATCCTTCTGTGGTTGATGAGGCATAATCGAGTCATTCTGGAAGTGTGATTCATCAACCACAGTCCTGATGTCACAAATTTGTTCGATGACACCGCAATTAATTCCTTGTTGGGCCTTAAATATATCAATTTTCAGTGTTTGATCTCCAAACTTAAGCTCTATTTGGCCCTCCTCACAGCTGATGTTGGCTTTAGCAGTAGCCAAGAAAGGTCTCCCTAGAATGATTGGTGTATCCCTAGGGTTCTCAGGTACGTCCATATCTAAGACTATAAAGTCCACTGGGAAATAGAAATCCCGCACTCTTACGATAACATCCTCGAGAATCCCTTTTGGCGACTTTATAGATCGATCTGCTAATTGTAATGTTATCTCGGTTGGTTTTAGCTCAGATTCTTCTAGATGGTCAAGTAAGGATGTGGGTATCAGGTTTATGGATGCACCCAAGTCTAACAATGCTCTATCAAATTGGGTACTACCTATCTTGTAGGAAATCAGGGGAGTACCAGGATCTTTTGCCTTGGGTGGGAGTCTACTGAGGATTACAGAGCTGGCTTGCTCTGACAGAACAATTGGGCTCCCTCCCTTGGTTCGCGGCTTACGCTGGGGTGTACATATATTCTTTAGAAATCGTGCGTAAGCTGGTACGTGGCGGATTTCATCCATCAAGGGAATGTTTATGTGGACCTGCTCAAAGAGCTTGACTAGGTCCTCCTCAGGGGCCACGGGTTTGGTGGTCTTCTTTCCCTTGGTCAAGGCCTCGGGAAACGGGATCTTGGTTGGTTCTTCTAGGATAGGTCCAGGTTGTGGATTCGGGACAGTGGTATCTTGGATAACTATCCTAGGGTCATGGTTATCAGGCTTGGAGTGGTTTGGATAATGCGGGTCTTGAGTTGTTTAACCACTACGTGTTGTTACAGAATTTAATCCGGCCTGATTTTGGTTTGGGCTTGGTAAGAGGGGTGGCTGCTGCTGAAATCCCGCATAAGAAGTTGAAGCTTCCATCTCGTCTGGAGATGGAGCAGTAGGGGCCTGATAAATCCATTGTGCGTGGCCTAAATTTGGATTCATAACGCGCTTCTGGGTTGGCACGTTATTCTGGTTAGGAAGAGGTTGGGAAGGGAGTGTGCCTGGCTGGCGATAATTTGCCAACTGGGCCAGTTGAGTTTTAACCTCTGTAAGTTCGTCCTTGTGCTGTTTTTGAATAGCCGCATTCGTTCTTTGAATGTCAGCCAGGGTCTGAAGGATTAGGGACATTTGATCTTGATTTGGCCCTGATGGATAAGTAGGGTTGGGCCGAGGCTGAGGCGGCTGGTAATGACGAGAGGGCTGTGTGCGGGACTGAAAAGGTGGTCTTTGGGTTTGGGAATTTCCCGCCCACTGAAAATTGGGATGGTTTCGCCATCCAGGGTTGTAAGTGTCGGAGAATGGGTCGTTCTGGATGGCGTTGAGGTCCTCGCAGGTCTGAGGAACCTCTTGAGAATCAGGGAAAGGGGGAATGGAGTTCCCCGGGCTGGTGTAGAAAGGATCGGATGATCCTCCGATCCGAGAATCAGATGGGGATGGATATGGATCCATCTTAGGGGAAGATCGGTGGAGGATGTTTTGCACAGTCTCCTGTGTGGAAGGAGGCTGTGCAAAGGAGTTACGCGCAGAGGTGGCTCGCTGCAAGTGCTGAGTCAGCTCATCCACCTTCTTCTCAATGATTGAAACCTTGTCCAATCGACTGGCCATTAATTCCAGGTCGACTGATGCGGACAGGCCCTGCGTCTCATGTGCTCCCTTAAGATTCGTCGCTGCGCGGGTATTCGTCCTGTCGAATAATCCCATGGAGTCATTGTTGATGGAGTTCTCGCACATGTTTTCGAGAATCTCCCATACGGTGTCTTCATGTTGACCCATGATGTTTCCTCCGCAAGTTGCATTGACGAAAAGGCGGATGTCCTCACGGAGTCCCTGGTAAAAAGATTGGACTTGTTCCCATTTAGGAACTCCGTGATGGGGGCACTTTCTCATGAGATCCTGAAAACGATCCCATGCCTCATGGAGAGGTTCTCCTGATTGTTGAGTGAAGTGTGTGATCTGATGGCGCAAGGCGTTGGTCCGACCAACGGGAAAAAACTTTTTCAAAAACTCGGATTGAAGTTCTTCCCAAGTGTTGATCGGCCGGGTCTGAGTTTGATACCAATGGGCGGCCTTGTCCATAAGAGAAAAGGAGAACATCTTCATGAGAAGAATATCCCGATTTTGCGCATCTGATCCAAAAGTGTGGGCCAGATGCTTTAGCTGTTTGATGTGCTGGAAGGGATCTTCAGAATTAAGCCCATGGAATTTAGGTATAGCATGAATCATGTTGGGCTTTAATTCAGAATCAGGTCCTCCAGTCGGGATTCTGACTCGAGGCTCAATGGCCACTGCAGCAGGATTGTAGTGGTCCAGCATCATAGGACGCTGTGGTGGGTGCACGAAGTTTTGGAAGAGGTCATTGAGTCGCTGGAGCTGGTGCTCCAGATTATTTTCTTCCTCAACTGGCTGAGCCATGATGGGGGAAGAAGAAGAACTTGGTTCTGAATCAGAAGAGAGAATAATGTGAGGGTGTTGTTGCACAAACACGGGCGTCGAGGCTTGGCCTTGACGGGAGCGAATTTCTAAAGGAGGTCTTAAGGGTGGTCTTAAGGACCTCCTTCCGTACATGCACTGTTGGAAGGGGTAAGTTTAGAAGGTGCTGGACCCAATCAAGACACCCAAAAATGTGTTGGGTGACTATAGAGGTGCGGGGCAGATGGACTACTTGATCAGAAAGATCGTCCACCTGAGAATTACCTGGGCAGCCAGAGAGGGAGAGTCCCGCGAAGACCCCTACACGGTAGAGCGTCCCCACGTGTTACAGGGTTTCCCCCACCCGACCTCTCTTGTCACTGCGGTTCCAAGTAGACCAGGATAGGGATCTTGACCTCTTAAGTCTACCAATTTTAGTTTAAGATCAGGGTGCTTAAAGTTACACTTGAACTCTTAGGTATTTTGAGTGAGAAAGTGACCTAATTTTAAGGTTGGTTGACCTAAGGAGTCAACTTTACCTCTTGTTCCTTTGAGAGCTTTTGGGTCCTTTCTTTTTTTTTTGGGTTCAAGTGTTTAGAGAGCCAATTGTTTTAGGGTTTCTCTGAATAAGTATGTTCAATCAATGGTTTAGGCACACTTCTTTTGGTTTTTCTCCATTCTTGATCTAAGTAGTGTGTCTCTAAAAAATCCTAATGTTGAATCTTATGTTGGCTCTACTTGGTCCAGTTAGTTCTTTGTTGGGTAATTAGGGCTCAAGCAAGAATGTGTTAGCCCTTAAATACCCTTAATAGTGTGCAGGACTAATGAGTTGAAAACATGCAACTCTTTATGGTTACTAAGTATGGAAGACAGGTTAGCCCTATATTGCTTGTTTTTTTCTTTTCTTCCTCTTTAGAGTTCAGGGGCTAATAGCGAGAGGAAAAAATTTTACCTGTCCTCGGAGTGGTTGTCGTGTGGTTGCTTGTCTTCTTGATTTCCTGTAGCTGCACAAAAGAGAGGAGATTATCAGAAACTAAAAAGAAACAAGAATGTTTACCTCTAGAATGGAGCAACGGCGCCAAAAACTGGTGTCGACCTTCCTCTATAGTTTTATTATTTCGTTGTAGTATAGTATAGAGAGAGGTGATTACCAGTTTAATACAATTTGTTACTCGGAAAATAAAAGAGTTCCCGAGGTCGAACTCAGGGAGCAAGTTGTATTCTAGGGGTACAAGTTTCTTTTACAAAAATAAAGAAAGAGAGAGAGAGAATTTGTTGGCTTTTCTTCTTTTCTCTTTGCTTCTCCTCTTCTTCCTTCTCAGATCTTCTGCTCTCTTCCTTTGTTCTTCTTCTGCAGTGGTGATGTTCTTCTTCTTCTTTCAGCTGTTTCTGCTCTTCCTTTTTCTTCTGCAGAGCGGTCCTGTTCTTCTTCTTCTTTCTTTCTTCAGATCTTCTTCTCGTGCTCTTCTTCTTCTGCAGAGTCTTCACTTGGCCTCTCTGTGTTCCTCCTCTGCCTCGCCTTCCTTCTCCTTCGTTGCCTTCAGGACGTCGTCTGATTTTCCAATCAGACGACTTAAACCGCCGCTGCTACAGTGCCGCTCGGTGCTCCTCCTTCCTTCAGCTTTCGTCTTCTTCCACGGTTCTTCTTCACCTATGCCTGCACACTTACACAGCTTGATCAGGGGCAAAATCTAACTCTACCCTCCCCCGCGTCTCTCTCTCACAGAAGCCACTCTTGGGAAAGCTCTCCCAGAGCTGCCGGGTTGCCGGGTACGGGTCGCGCCCGGGTCCAGGCCCACCGGCGTGCGTGGTGGGCGAGGAGTGCAGGTCAGTCTAAGTCGGGTCGGGCCAGGTCCGCGGGGCGTGAGCGCGGATGAGACTGGGTAACCGGGCGGGTGAAGGGGACCTCACCCCGTGTGCTGAGGCAATAAGCCTCCAGCACTTTTTCGGTTTATACCGCTGCGCTCCTTCAGAGCCTTCTGAGGTGGGACTAAATGTCCCACCCCAATTTCGCGCCTGCGCGGCGGAAGCAGCTGGTAATCGCAGCTTTACGCGAGGCCTTCGCGTGAAGGATTCGCCTCAACTGCAGCCTAACGCTTTGCCGAAATGCCCCCGCACAGCCTGGGAGCGTGACCTGGGCGCGGCGCACCTGGGGCAGCAGGTGAAGAAGCTGCTTCGCTTCAACAATGGCGGCGGCGAGCGCAGGTACCTGCCCACAGAGAAACGGCCTCTCGGCCCAATCAGAAACGTGGAGGACCTTCGCCGTGGCACGGCGAAGGTGGTCGGGGGGTGTGCAGGCGGCGGGGCGGAGCCTAAGGGTTGCCCTAGGTCGGACTGTGGGTCGGGAGATGGGTTTGTTCGGTGGAGTTGCAGAGGGTGATTTGGGGGAAGTGGAAGGGTGGAGGTTGATCAGGGTGAGGAGGCGGAGGTTCTGCGGTGGTCGGCGAGCCGTGTGGGTTGCTGGAGTGATGGGAGCGGCTCGCCGGAGGATGGCCGGAGGCGGAGAAGGTGAGGGTGATTGGTCGGAATCGAGGGCGACAGTAAATGTTTAAAGTGAGGAAGAGGAAGAGGGGAGGAAGAGGAGGAGTTCTACCTACTTAGCGGGACGAGGAGGGGCCGGAGCGGGCGACAGTCGTATCGACTGTCGCCGGAGAAGAAGATGCCCGGGGGAAGGGGCGGCGGTGAGCAGAGGGCCGGAGAGGCGCCAGCTGGGTGCGGCGTGGCGCGGGAAGAGCGAGGGAAAGAAGTCTCTGCTGCTGGTATTGCGGCAGAGCGAAGAGGAGGAGGAGGAAGAACCGCCGGAGCTGGTGGGCGTCTGTCGGAGTGAGAAGAGAGGAAAGTTGGGGGTTTTCTCCGTCAGATCCGAGCTACTCAGAACGGCGGAGCGACGGGGGTATTTATAGAGGCCGAATCAGAGAGGAAGGCGGAGGGAGACGACGTGTCTCCCTCGCCGGAGGACGCCGGAGATGGAAACCCATACCGTCCGTGCGTTCGCACGGCCGGTATGGTGGGTTGCAGCGACCAGGGGGGTGTTCCTGCGACGGCTGACGACGTAGGGCACCCCCGGTTGTCTTGCCAGACCCTCCCCCTTACCCTGCGCGGTGCCATGCTCCGCGCAAGGTCGCTGGAGCATGGTGCTGGTCAGGTTTTGGCATGAGGGACCTAAATGCAAAGAACGAAGGAGTGTTAGGGGTAGAAATGCGAGGGTTCAAAAGTTGAGGGTCAAAAAGTAAATATATGAGGACCAAAGTGTAAAGTTGGTTAAGAAGGTTTCTTCTTAGGCTCAAGTTTTTATACATGACTAACTAGGACCTAAGGAATCTGATGGTGAATTTTATTTCTAGATTAAACCTTGTTTGACTGGTCAATTTACGTAAAAACCCAAATTAAGTTATTAATTATGGTTCTCAATGTAGGTCAAAATGGGTTCTGAAGGCCAAATAGAAGGTTCTAAACCTTAGAGATTATTTTTATATGAATTTTAGAGGGTTTATTCTATTTTTACTTTGCCTCGAACCTCATGAATTGAAGTGGGTTTGCTTTAGGGTTACAGATTATCATTTAGTTCCTTGGAATTGCTGTGGCCCTTATCAGATCATCCCACTTTCCTTCTTATTTGGTTTGTTTGACCTGTGTTTGGACCCTGAATTACCCTGTATGCAGATTATACTGGTAAAATTGCATTTTTACCCCTTATGACTTGTTTTCTCCTTAAACTCAGAATTCTCTGAGTTAAGCCTTTCCTTAAGTTATGTAAGAGCTTTTATCCTTTGTATTGGGTCAAAATGAGCTAGTTATGGCTCATGATGAGGTTCTCATCAACTGTACTCCACATCTCTCTTAAGCTAGGGAGGCCTTTATCAACTAATTGCAACCTTCATTAGATATTTGCTTGTTGCTACCTACTACATCGTCTCATCTCAGGAGTGGGATGAGATTATCCTTGTTGTCATTGCACTTGAACATGCAAGATAAGCTAGATCCCCTCTCACTAGATATTGCCTTGAGAATTGTGCCACCCACACGATCAATGTGCTCTGTTATTGCTTGTTATGCTAAACACCATCATCACAGAAGCCCCCATCAAAATGAACATCGAATCATTGGCATGACCATCGAGACATCGCATATTATATCACCGTATACAACCAAACATCACATAGAAGAGCACCAAATTTAACGTGGAAAGCCCCATTATCTCTTAGGGGAAAAAACACAGGGTTACCTAGAAGATTAGTTATGGTAGAAGGAATTACATTGGCATTTTGTAGAGAGAGGCCTTCTGGACAATATCTTTTTCTTCTCTTATTTTGGTGCCTCCCCCTGAAGCCAACAGTGAGTGATTGTCGCTTTATTTGTAGACTCAAAAAATAAGATTCATGATCCCACAAGAAATCCTATTCTTATTAGGATTTCAAACTTATACTTCTATTGGGAATACCTAAAATTCCTAACACATTGAGTATATTTTGTAGAGGTTGGTGCTAATGTGATGGAGTGAGATAAGTGTTATCCCACCCATTGGAGAGAATATCTCATGGGATATCCCTCTAACTAGCATATCTATCAAGCAAATAGACCCTGAAGGTTTCTCCTCAAGGGAATACCTTTTGTCCTATACCTTTTTTTTGTAGAGGAAGAATATAGAGGTGAAATGGGATGATAATGGATTATCATTCGGAAAATAGACGAAAACTTGCACGAATACAAACCCTTCCCTTTCCTATCTATGTAAGGTACTCTACCAATACCATGGAATATGGACATTACGACATCGTTGCAACATCGATGTTATAACATCGCTATTGGTGCTGTGGCTTTGTCCATGAGGATGATAGAACTTGAATACTGTAGCACTAGCTCTATTTCATTAGTGTTAGCTCCATATCATGGAGCTATAGCAATGCAATGTTATAACATGTATGGGTGCTAAACCCTTGTAACAGGAATGCTACAACACTTGGGTGGTGTGCCATCTCTTTCATCTCCTTTATCTTTATTAATGGGAAGGGTTGCGCTAATATTATTACTGATGAAATATTATATCATAAAAAAATTATAGTATATGTGTGTATAATATGTCAAATATGTCATGTCTCTTTAGCAAATGTGTATTTGAGATTTCAAAATTCTATGTACTTGAGTTTTTAAGATGGAATGAAGATGCATTTTGGTATTTTTTGTTTTTTATTTACTTTTAAACAATGGGGAGGATTCCTACTAGTAATAATTGAGTGTGTAAGATTTAATGTGAGAATAACACCTATCTCCACCCTAAACAAAGAAGTAAGAGAGAGAGGTTCATCATATTTTATTTATTGGATAAGTGAGATTTAATTTAAGTGATGTATAGATGGGATTTAATTTGAGTAAATCAGAGAGGGGGATGGAGCAAAGGGATGGTATAATGTGTAAATGTGGTACTTATGTAAGGAAGATGTGATTTTGATTTTTTTTTTTTTTTTAAGTAAGGGAGAGGCATTCCTTCGGGTAGTTGGGTAAGTAGGATCTAACGAGAGAATAACACATATGTCCACCCAAACAAAGATTCAATTTGATTTTGAATTTTTTTAAGTAAAAAGGAGAGATTCATCATATTTTATTTGTTAGGTAAGTGGGTTCTAATTTGTGTAAGACAAAGGGATGGAGCGGGTAGAAGAGGGTAAGGGGGTGGGGATTTATTTGTTGGGTGTTGTTTTTGATTTTTTGTTTTTCGTTCAGGAGGGGGAAGGGGGTGTTATTTTGAGAGAGAGAGAGAGAGAAGAGAGAGAGAGAGAGAGAGAGAGATGGGAGTGGGACGAGTGGGAAGAAGGCAACACGTAGCATAGATAACATGCAAGTTCATTTGAAATTTTGAAGAATCCAATGCCAATCATTAGCTTATTGCTCTCACAACTCTCTCCACATTAAAGCAGTTCGCTTGTTAGAGTATACTCGTCCCCACTCTCCTCTAGCTACTCTTATTCGCCTCCATTTGCCTACGTCGGTACGAGGGAAAGGGCACGTGGGTGGGCTAATAAGTACATGAGTTTCTTGACTTTGTCATTCATATTATTATCTTGAAATGATTTCTCATTTTCATACATATATATATATATATATATATATATATATATATATATATATATATATATATATATATATATAATTTTCCTATTTTTCTATATATTTTTCCCCTTATTTCCTCCTATTAAGATTAGGTATACACATTCAATACATGTATACATACATATATTATACATATACAAAGAAAGTTATGCATAACAATACGGATTATATGATGCCGCAAGTGCTGGTTTAGATGAAAAGGAGGATCTGTATGCAAATTTCCCACAAAAATAAAAAAAGTGGATCTTAAAAATGGAGCATCCGAAGCCCCACAAACAGTATACATGCCCGCACTTCGGGAAACAAATCCTCAAAAATATACCAAATAATCCCGTCCACTGATGGAAGCACTATATCTAAACATTGCATCTCGCAACGAAATCAAAGTGTCTCCATGTATATATATCCACAGGATTCACATGAGATCCATCTTACCCTGTTCATTTATTCTCGTAATCCAAATATATATATGGGTGCAACCCGTATCGTTGGACGAAGCTTACGGGATCTTTTTCCTGACCACGACACACGCAACACACGCACCCAACAAGACGTGACATCGAATAGCTCCTCTACCCTCTCCTCTCCTCTCCTCTCCTCATACGTACGTTACAATCGTTCGGGAGCCGTTACGATTTCCACGAACCAGTGGCGGCACTCCCTCTACCACCCTACATATATATAGCCCACCAAACTCACCTCCCCTCCCTCACTCACTTCTCAAGCCCTCAACCAACCACACTTACATAATATCTACCACTCATGCCTCCAGTACAATCTCCCATTCTCCCATCCATGGCAGAGGTATGATCAATCATATACAATACATACGTCCACAAAACCACTATGCATGCACATATATATACAACCATATATATTTCTTCATGTGCAAGTTTCTCATGGTTCACATCGTGATGCATCTGCATACCCAAAAGAAAGAGGGATTTACCGACGTTTGTTTAGCTAAACGTCGGGAATTTTTGCAATTTGTTTCCACATCTGTACAAGTAAACGTCGCTAACCTTGGCTTGTTCGCGTTACATATACATATATATACGTGTACGTGCACGAAGGTGGTTGTGGAGCTGAGGAAGATGATGGAGATAGGCCTCCCGATCGGGGCGATGAACTTAGCTTCGTATCTGAAGGGCATGATATCGGTGACGTGCCTGGGGCGGCTCGGGCGGCTGGAGCTGGCGGGCGGGGCCCTCGCTGTGGGGCTCACCAACATCACCGGCTACTCGGTCCTCTCGGGGCTCGCGATGGGCATGGAGCCAGTGTGCAGCCAGGCGTTCGGCTCCGGCAACCTACTACTCGTCTCCCGCGCGCTCCGCCGCACCGTCGCGATGCTCCTCCTAGCGTCCCTCCCCGTTTCCATCCTCTGGGCCAACCTCCGCCCCGTCCTCCTCCTCCTCCGGCAGGACCCCGACGTCGCCCGCGTCGCAGCCCTCTACTGCCGCTTCGCCGTGCCGGACCTCCTCGCCGGCAGCGTCCTCTACCCCGTCCGTGTCTACCTCCGCTGCCGCGGCACCGTCCTCCCCCTCATGTGGTGCTCCTCCGTCGCCGTCCTCCTCCACCTCCCCGCCACGCTCCTTCTCTGCTTCACCTTCCGCCTAGGCGTCCCCGGCGTCGCCGTCGCCTCCTGGCTCACCAACCTGAACGTCCTCCTCCTCCTCCTTCTCTACATGGCCCGCTTCGACCACCGATCCCACGGCGACGACGACGAAGACAGCTGTTGCGGTGGTCCCCACCACGACCCGCTCCTCGCGTTCCTCTTCGACGCGAAGGAGTGGCTCTCGCTCGTGAGGCTCTCACTGCCTAGCTGCCTCGGCGTCTGCCTCGAGTGGTGGTGGTACGAGTTCATGACACTCTCCGCCGGATACCTGCCGGACCCCCACGTCGGGCTCGGCGCCGCCGCCATCGCCATCCAGACGACCTCGCTACTCTACACGTTCCCGGCGACCCTCGGGGCCTCGGTGTCGGCGCGCGTCGGGAACGAGCTCGGCGCGGGGAGGTGGCACCGGGCGCGCCTCGCCGCCGTGGCCGCGATGGCCCTCTCGGGGGTCTCCTCCCTCGGCAGCCTCCTGTTCGCCACCCTGGGGAGGAGGCGGTGGGCGAGGGTGTTCACCGGCGACCCCGGCGTGGCGCGCGCCGCAGCGGCGGCGCTGCCTGTGGTCGGGGTCTGCGAGCTCGCGAACTGCCCGCAGACGACCGGATGCGGGGTGCTGAGGGGGAGCGCGCGGCCCGCGGCGGGGGCCGCCATCAACTTCTGCGCGTTCTACCTCGTGGGGGCGCCGGTGGCGGCGGTGCTGGCGTTCGCGATGGGGCGGGGGTTCTCGGGGTTTGTGTACGGGCTACTTGCGGCGCAGGTGGCTTGCGCGACGGCGGTGGGGGCGGTGGTGTGGAGGACAGACTGGAAGAGGGAGGCGTTGAGGGCGAGGGACCTGGTGCGGGTCGTCGGCAGAGGTGGAGAGTTGGCGGTGGTAGAGAAGGAGGTGGAGGAGGAGGAGGGGGGTGTGGAAGAGGAGGAGGGAGACGGGCTCCTCAAGGAACCGGTGGTGGTGGAGGTGTGAGGTCGTCGACGTTCGACCACGTCGACGTGTGGAGGTGGTGATGTGTGGATCGATGGATCCGTATGTCCCCATCGTGGGCTGTGGATATAAGGAGATGCCGATTCGTGTTTGCCCACTATGGTGCATGTGTATATATCGCTATCTTTAGAATGCCGGTGACGCTGACTGTTAACCCCGGGGGAAATTGAACCATGGTCGATGTATGCACGAGAGGGGCTTCTGCACGTAACCTTTGGTGGGTCATCATATGTGGGCACGTGTCCTCCTTACATGCAATGGGAGCTTCTGTATAAAGATATGTTTAGTTTACAAGAAACTCACCAAAAAGAGCACTTTACCGAGGAAAGTTACCTTGGGTCCGAGTCATAAAAAAAAAAAAAAAACGAAAAAAAAATCAGGAGTGTCACTTGCCTCTGCATGACTTGTCATACATAATTATACATAATTTTTTATGTAGAGTATGGAATATGTCATATTATTTTGGTGTGACATACATGTGATATTATCATGTTGTGATTGATATGATCTATTTTTGTGAGGGAGAAGATGTGGTATGTGACATGTCACTTGATATGATATACAATATACATTTTAGTATCACTAAAACTTTTCCTTTTAATTTGTTGCCATGCATCTTTATAACCTTTCCCACCACTGTGAATTTGTCATTCCTTTATTGCAACATGGTCCTCTACGTTTTACATCTATTGTTAGGAGTTTCTCTATTTTCTTAGGTTTAGTTTATGGTAAGGGTTAATCTTTCTTTTTGGGGCATGGGGGTTAACCCAACCCTACTTTATCTCTGAAACCTAGAATAAGCTAACTTAGGATTGATGGAGGGTTAAGTTAAACCCCTTTTCTAACTCATATTTTTTCTCTCTTCACCTTAACACATCATTCCTATCCTACCCTTTTTCTTCCCATATTTGATGGGTTAATATATTTCGATCAATAAATATTTTAATATAATCAATGCATAATTAAATAATTAAATTTAATTTAACATATACTTGAATCATAATAATCTATCAACCTAACAAATAATCATATTTTTACTATTATAAAATAACTAGTGACTATTGTAGTATATACTTTTTAACTAGCATATAATCATAACATTATAATGTAATTACTATTATAACGTAATTAGCATTTACAATATAAAATAATTGCTTTACAATAATAACAAATGTTTTTTATCAAATTAATTTGTAATAATTAATATATTATTGGAAACTATAGCTACTACATAACTATAATATTAATGTATTGATAATTTTAATGTATAGTTAAATCATATTATTATCACTATAAATTAATTGATAATTAATAAAATTACTGCATGCTTCTTAATTAGCAAATAGCATAATTATTGATTATAATATAAAATAATTATCATTTAATAAATAAAATAATTAAAACTACATTTCATTAAAATAAACTATAATACCCTTTATCTAACTATTCAATATTATCGGTGAAATTTGAAATATGATTCATGATATTATATAAAACTAATTTATTAATTGATTTATATTATATTTATTTAATGTAAAAAGATAATTTGCCAACTAATATACCTAGTATTTTAAAGGTAAATATATCTTTTTTCACCTTAACGTCTATTTTAACCCTCGTAACTAAGTAAACACCCATTTTTACATCACAAATTAACTCTCATTCCTAACCCCCATTTAGTAAACACAAGTAGGAGTTAACCTCTGATCTCAAGTGTTACGACCCGATTTTCAGATCCCTACAGGATCTGAGATTGGCTCGCATCGACTAATCTCAAGACCTAGTCTCCCAACAAGAAATAACCAAAAGCAGGAAAATAAACCACATTCACACATGTAATATAACTAAGTAGAAGAAAAGTACAAAGTAGTAAGGAAAGTAGAACAACTATCTCAGTATATGCCACCACAGTAATAACAGAAAGCGGAAAGGAAATAGAAGTAGTAGGAACAGTAAACTAGGTATCCATTACTTACTACAATGGTAGAAAAAAAAGTGCTGAAAGAGCGACTACGGCTGGGCTCGGCTGGGCCCAGTATCCTTCGCAGCCGGAAACTCGGGCTGCTCAACTCCTGGTCCTGAACGGTGTTATGAAAAGATAGAGTCAGCAAATGCTAAGTAGAGTAGTGTTTACATTATTTAAGTACAAGTACAGTAAAAACAACAGATTTATTTCTCATTTCTATTTATCTCATTTATGTATTTCTGTTTCATCTATTTCTCAAAGTATCCAGGTATTTCTTGATCTTGCATATTCCTCGTGGGAACGATCTTGATTGCAGTTTTTTCCATAGAGAAGAAGGTATATGTGGTGCTCTCTTGGTTGGGAGAGTCCCCCGCGGTAGTCCTACACCTAGTCAACCACCCCGAGGTTACTGTCGAGACGTAGCGGTGACTACAGCATGCATAATAAGCTCACGGATAGCTATCCTACACTGACACGTGGTGAGTCGTTTCCACTAGCGGGTACGTCCAAAGTACAGCACGGAACAGTATAGGGCCTTGCCCCCTTAGAACAGGGGTCTCGCCCCTTAGAACCAAACAAGGGTCTCGCCCTTCCACAGTTCGCGCACCCTTGTCTGACTACCCTGGTTTGCCCAAAGGGCCTAACAAAGTCGGTGTAGGGTGGCTAGCTGAACCTCGGGCCCCGTGGGGTGGTTAGCTCCCTCCCTACACTAGTAGCTCACCTCGGTACCACGTACGCAAGGGCCAAAAGGAGTCGGTATAGAGTGGCTAATCCTAACCTCGGGTCTCAACCCAAGGAAGGCTAGCTCCGCTTTACACTAAAAGGGGATAGTTGCTCTCCTTGGTACCACATACACAAGGGCCAGCACACTTCCTGTCTACATTCCAGATTCTGTTTATCCACAGGAGTTCTACTCCTAATTCCTCGTAGGGTTCATGCTCATGTTCACCTCATTTATCCAGATCCAGATCTCATGTTTCATAATTCGTCCCTCATATACAGGCAGCTCGTGTTTCCATAATTCAATTCTCAAAAACATGCAACTGGTGTTTTCACAGATAATTTCTCAATTATATACAGGCAGCTCGTATTTTAACATGCATCTCGTAATTATATTAAAGACATTTGCTAGCAATTTATCTTAACCATGCATTCAAGTAAACGGTACAGCTCAAACAGGCTCATTCATTTTCTACCCTAGGGTTCATTCCATATACGAGAGTTAAATCCGACTATTCCAACCAAGTACATTCTTATTTAAATATTAACAATTGAGTTAAACCACTCTACCGGGTATCACGAGAGTAATGAGGGCCTCAGCCGCAGATCTCGTCGTCTCTGCGGGCCCCGAACACGCCACTGGCTGGTAACCTATACCAGCCACTAATGTACATTAGACGAGCTCAAAACGGTAGATACTCAACACGAATACGTAGAGGAACTCGAGTAAAAAATAACGGTACTTCGTTTCCGTTTGGGTCTTAAACAGGCCAAAAATGTGGTTTCTAATTAAAATCAGACGTCTGGGATTTAAAAGACGTGAAAAACTCACCTTGTGTTTCCTGCGGCTGGTTAGACGTCCAGACCTCCTTTGTGATCGTCTGGGGATAGTTCCAGACGTTAGACAAGATCTCCGGTCGTCTGGAAGCACCTATGGACATCTGGTGATGTGATCAGACATCCAAAAGTGCATGGGAAAGCGTACTGCATGCCTTCCCAAAGCTGCACCTGCGTACGAAATCATAGGCACGGTCAACTGACATCCCCTGCGCTATGATCTGCATGGCACAAGAAGATACGTACCTCGCGATATCCCGCTTTCAGACATCCGGCCTCATCTCTGGACATCCAGGTCCCTCGCTAGTCGTTTGGATGTCATGCCAGATATCTGATATTGGAAAACTTCCAGTATCAGAACCTCTTCACACCGCTTGCCATGCTCGTCCTCCGCCCGCAGCGGTAGCTTCAGCCACTGTAGGAGCTTGAGCAGCACCTCGCCGATGCCCTCCTCTCTCCTACGGCTCCTCCTTGAGCTCCACTGAGCTCTGTGGTTGCCTTCCTCTTCCCCTGCTCTCACTCCCTCGCACTCTCTCACTCTCGCTCCTCCCCGCTCTCACCTCATTGGTGGATCTCCTTCCTTGCCATGGCTACAGCAGAGGTGGAGGGGAATGTGGCTGGCAGGAGAAGGTGGAGGTGGCGGTGGTTGAGTGGTGTGAGGAGAGGAGAGGAGAAGGAAGGGGGTTTATATAGGAGAGGGTTAGGGTTTGGGGGGTGAGGGAGAGAGAGGGGGAGCGGCTTCTGCACACTGCCTGCGTGTAGAGCGCAAAGCGCAATACGAAAAATTTCACTTTCAGACGTCTGAGAACGGGTCCAAACGTCTGACTGAAACTCCAGACGTCTTAAAAGACTAAAAATGTAACGGGTCATTACATTAAGTAAATACAAACACGGGTTATTTCTTATTGCAAAGATATTAACTCATGTTAGTTAACCCCAACAGTAAACTAATCCTTAGGTGACCTTTTCCTAATCCTGCATATCCAAGTTTGATCAGGCAAATCCATTTAGCCTGATTGATTTAGAGTCGAAGCCCAACACAGCCCGTTTACGATTGGGTTGGACTCGACTCATTTGCTATTGGGCTAGGCTTTGAGTTAGAACCCTAAGCCCACTCATTTGACCCATGTGGATTCGTTGGCATTGGGAATCCTTACGAGACACGAGAATCGGACCGACTCGATTGTTCCCAAGACCCAGTCGTCAAACGAGAAAGTAACCAAAAGAGCAGTAAAATAAACCACATTCACCATGTATATAACTAGCAGTAACAAAATACAGCAGTAAAGAAAAGAACTACTACAGTATACACCACCACAACAGTAAAGAAATAAACAGGTACATAAACATGATGCTTACAATAAAAGAGTACAGTGGTAACAGAAAATATTCACTACAATAGAAGGAAAGGTATAGTGGGTACTACACAAGTAAAACTACTGGGCTCTACTAGGCCCAGCACCCTCTGCAGCCGCCGACTCTGGCTGCTCAACACCTGGTCCTCAAAAGGTGACACGTCAGCGAAACGCTGAGTGGAGTGGCAACCAAAAGTGAAGAAAAACAGTAAGGTGTACAGTAGCTGTTATATTTTTAATTTCTTTCTTTATTTTTCCATTTACTCATTATTGAATTATTCCTCATATCTTTCTCTTGATCTTGAATGTTCCTCGTGGGAACGATCTTAATTGCAGTCCTTTCTGAAAAGTAGAAGTAACACGTGGTGCTCCCCTGGCCGGGAGAGTACCCCGTGGTGGTCCTACCCTCAGTCAACCACCCCAAGGTTGCTGACAGACGTAACAATGACTGTGGCATGCGCGATAAACGCACGGGTAGCTACCCCGCACTGGCACGCGGTTAGTCGTTTTCGTTAACGAGTGCGCCCCAAAGCACAGCACGGAACCAGTATAGGGCAAAGCCCTCTCAGTAACAGGGGTCCAGCCCCTCTACAGTAACCAAACAGGGGTTTTACCTCTCCACAGTCTGCGCACCCTCGCCTGACTACCTTGGTTTGCCCAGTGGGCCTAACAAGTCGGTGTAGGAGGGCTAGCAGAACCTCGGGGCCCATGGGGTGGCTAGTGCTCTCCCTACACTAGTAGCTGTTAAGGCCCGAGGCACCAAGACCGCTTTAAGACGTCTGGGAGTTGGCCCAGTCGTTTGATCAGACGTCTGGATGCCTTCCCAGACGTCTTGAAATTAATTTTGCGTACGTACAGAAGCGAATCTATGCGCAGGCGTGCGCAGACTGACTTCCCAGCCACCCTGTTCTCTTTCTTTCTTCCCCCGCCAACTTGCAGAGCCCCCCCCTCGTGCCTACATATACCCCTCCTCTCCCTCACGCCACCCCACTCCCTTCCACCCATCTCCTTCTCCCAGCTAGCGAGAGCGGCTGCTGCGAGCTTGTGGGGAGAGAAGCTACTGTGAGAGGAAGTAGAAGCTCGACCGTGAAGGTGTGAGCTTGCCGGGGCTGCTAGAGCCGGCCGGCGGGAGGACGGCGAGCATAAGGTAGTGCGGAGGAGCTGCTGCAGCTCGGCCAGCAGGCGGATAGGGCGCGGCGCAGCCGTGCGTCGCTGGCGGAGAGCGGATCGGGCTCTGGTTCTAGAAAATTTTCCAGAATTAGACGTCTGGACTTACGTCCAGACGACGCCGAAGACGTCTGCAGGACGGTCCAGACGTCTGACAAGTAAGATATTTCTTGCCTTCTCTTTCTTTCGCGTGTACGGCCATGCAGCCGTCCACCGCGATTTCTTCTGCGTTTCGTCGTACTGAGAGCAGGAGTGTGTGCGTAGGTTCTGCTCGGGAGGGCGCGAGGGCTCGCCATCCCATGAGAATCAGACGTCTGGCCGCAGTGCCAGACGACGGAGAGAACCTCTAGACGTCCGAGGTGACAATCGGATGTCTGGAAACCAAGGCCAGACGTTCCAGCGGGCTTATGGACGTCTGAAGGATTGCGCAGAACGGAGGTACGACCTGACCCACCATTTAAGACGTCTGGAAGAGGTTCCAGATATCTGATTTTGGACAGATTCGTCGCTTTGACCCGTTTAGGGCTCGTTTGGTGTTTGTTTTCCGCGTTTCGAGTTGTGTTATTTCCAGAATTAATTCCTCTATCCGTTTACAGTAATTGTATACTATTCTGAGAAACTCCTTGTGATTGATCCTTGTGTTAGGACTTCGTTCCGTTGCAGTCTTGGGGGTTGCGGAGGTGCGCGGGATTGCCGACCACGCCCCCAGTACTCCCGGTTTCGCTGGTAGAGTGGCTTCTTAATTTATTTTAAAAAAATTTGTTACAATTATGAAACAATTAATAGAGTCTAAGGCATTGCAAGAACCCTAGGACTGAGAAATTAGATTGAATGATAGATCTTACGGTATTGCATGAATCCTAGGATTGGAAAACTAGATTGAATGATAGATCCTAGGGTACGGCATGAATCCTAGGACTGGAAAACTAGTTGAATATATAAATATTGCAGTCTTGGAATAGTAGAAAGGAAATGATAATTGCCTGCAAATTGGTTAACAGTTACCTGTTATGAATGAATACGTATGATTGAGAACATGGGTGTATGAACGTAAAGCTGGAACGGTGAGACCTAAATTGGCTGAGTTAAAAGAGCTTGAACCCTACGGGGAATTAGGAGTAGAACTCCTGGAAAGGGAATGGAATAGAATTGGGGAAGTGAGTTGGCTCTTGAGTAAGAAGTACCAAGGGAAGTTACTGTCCCCCTGTTTAGTGCAGAGCGGAGCTAGCCGCCCCAGGGACCCGGGGTTAGGTCTGGCCACTTTGTATCGACTTTTGGCCCTCGTGTGCACAGTACCGAGGAGAGCCACTAGTGTAGGGAGAGTACTAGCTACCTCACGGGTCCCGGGGTTCTGCTGGCCCTCCTACACCGACTTGTTAGGCCCACTGGGCAAACCAGGGTAGTCAGGCGAGGGTGCGCGGACTGTGGAGGGGCAAGACCCATGTTTAGTTACTGTGGAGGGGTTGGACCCCTGTTATTAAGAGGGCTCTGCCCTATGCTGGTTCCGTGCTGTGCTTTGGGCGCACCCGTTAACGGAAACGACTGACCGCGTGCCAGTGCAGGGTAGCTACCCATGCGTTTATCGCGCATGTCGTAGTCACCGTTACATCTGTCAGCGACCTTGGGGTGGTTGACTGAGGGTAGGACCACCATGGGGGACTCTCCCGGCCAGGAGAGCACCACGTGTTACTTCTACTTTTCGAAAAAGACTGCAATCAAGATCGTTCCCACGAGGAACATTCAAGATCAAGAGAAGGATCTGAGAAATAAATCAATAGTGAAATAATAGAAAGACGTAAATAAAGAAAGTAAGAATATAACAGCTACTGTACACTCTACTACTTGTTTAGCTTTTAGTTGCCACTCCACTCAGCGTTTCGCTGACGTGTCACCCTTGTTACCTTTTCAGGACCAGATGTTGAGCAGCCAGAGTCAGCGGCTGCAGAGGACGCTGGGCCTAGTAGGGTCCAGTAGGGTTACCTGTAGTACTTTCTGTACTTTTCTTCCATGGTAGCGAGTAGTTTTCTTTGTTACTCCCTATACTTCTTTACCGAAAACTTTATGTTATGTACATGTTTATTTCTCTGCTGTTGTGGTGGTATATACTGTAGTATTTCTTTCCTTTACTGCTGTATTTTGTTACTGCTAGTTATATACATTGTGAATGTAGTTTATTTTACTGCTCTTTTGGTTATTTTCTCATTGGACGACTGGGTCTTGGGATTAGTCGAGTTGGTTCGGTTCTCGTGTCTCGTAGGGATTCGGGAATCGGGTCGTCACAGTAGCTCTCCTCGGTATTGTGTACATGAGGGCCAAAAGTCGGGACAAAGTGGCTAGACCTAACCCCGGGTCCCTAGGGCGGCTAGCTCCGCTCTGCACTAAACAAGGGGACAGTCTCTCTCCTTGGTACTCCGTACTCAAGGGCCAGCTCACTTCGCCAATTCTATTCCATTCACTTCTCAGGAGCTCTACTCTTAATTCCCCGTAGGGTTCATGCTCATTTTTCTTTAACTCAGCCAATTTAAGTTTCATCATTTCAGCTTTATATTCATATAGCCCATGTTTTCAACAGTAATTATCCATTCATAACCAGGCAACTGTTAACCAATTACAGGCAGTTATCGTTTTCCTTTCTACTTTTCCAAGACTGCAATATATATATTCAATCTAGTTTTCCAGTCCTAGGATTCATGCCATATCCTAGGATCTATCATTCAATCTAGTTTTTCAGTCCTAAGATTCATGCCATACCCTAGGATATATCATTCAATTTAGTTTTTCAGTCCTAGGATTCATGCAATACCCTAGAATCTACTAATTATTTCACAAGTGCATAATTTTCGGTAAATAATTAAAGGGGCCACTCTACCTGCAAAATCGAGAGTATTGGGGGCGTGATCGGCAAGCTCGCGCGCCTCCGCAACCCCTAGAGCCGCAACGGAACGGGGTCCTAACACAAGGATAAATTGCAATGCGCTACTTAGAACAGGATACAATTGCTGTTGTAACGACCCGATTCCCGAGTCCCTACGAGACACGAGAACCGGACCGACTCGACTAATCCTAAGACCTAGTCGTCCAACGAGGAAGTAACCAAAAGAGCAGTAAAATAAACCACATTCAACATTAAATACAACTAGCAGTAACAAAATACAGTAGTAAGAAAAAGAACTACTACAGCATGTACCACCACAACAGTAGAACAACATTTAACATAACAAGAACTACGGGTAAAGAAAAGTACAGAGAGTAACAAAAACTACTCACTATAGGGAAAACAAAAGGGGTACAAAAGAACAATGGTAACTCTACTGGACCCTACTCGGCCCAACGTCCTCTGCAACCGTTGACCCTGGCTGCTCAACACCTGGTCCTGAAAAGTAACGAGTGTTACACGTCAGCGAAACGCTGAGTAGAGTGGTAGCTAAACTAAAGAAGCAGTAAGGTGTACAGTAGCTGTTTTAATTTTCTTTCTTCCGTTATTTATGTCTTTCTATGGTTTCACAATTTATCTATTTCTCAGATCCTTCACTTGATCTCGAATGTTCCTCGTGGGAACGATCTTGATTGCAGTCTTTTCCGAACAGTAGAAGTAGCACGTGGTGCTCTCCTGGCCGGGAGAGTCCCCCGTGGTGATCCTACTCTCAGTCAACCACCCCAAGGTCACGGACAGACGTAACGGTGACTACGGCACGCGCGATAAACGCACAGGTAGCTAACTCGCACTGGCACGCGGTCAGTCGTTTCCGTTAACGGGTGCGCCCAAAGCACAGCACGGAATCAGTACAGGGCAGAGCCCTCTCAGTAACAGGGGTCCAACCCCTCCACAGTAACCAAACAGGGGCCTTGCCCCTCCACAGTCCGCGCACCCTCGCCTGACTACACTGGTTTGCCCAGTGGGCCTAACAAGTCGGTGTAGGTGAGCTAGCAGAACCCCAGGGCCAGTGGGGTAGCTAGTACTCGCCCTACACTAGTAGCTCTCCTCGGTACTGCGTACACGAGGGCCAGCAAGTCGGTACAAAGTGGCCAGACCTGACCCCGGGTCCCTGGGGCGGCTGGCTCCGCTCTGCACTAAGCAGGTAACAGGTGCTTCCCCTGGTACTACGTACCCAAGAGACAACACACTGCCACGTCCTTCTTTCTCAGTTCCAATCGTTTCTCTTTCCAGGAGATCCACTCCTAATTCCCCGTAGGGTTCCAGCTCTTTTAACTCAGAACATTCAGGTTTCACCTTTCCAGTTTCACGTTCATACATCCCATATTCTCAATCATGTTCATTTATTCATAACAGGCAGCTGTTAAACCAATTTACAGGTAGCGATTATTTCCTTTCCACATTTTCCAAGACTGCAATATTCATATATTCCACTAGTTTTCCCATCCTAGGATTCATGCCATACCCTAGGATCTATCATACAATCTAGTTTTCCAGCCCTATGATTCATGCAACACCCTAGGATCTTCCATTCATTCTAGTTTCTCATTCCTAGGATTCATGAAATGTCATAGGTTCTATTTATGGTTCCATAATTTAACAGATTATATTAATAAACTTAAAAGCCACTCTACCAGTTACAACAGGAGTACTGGGGGCGTGGTCGGGAATCCCGCGTCCTCCGCAACCCCCGAGACTGCAATGGAACGGGGTCCTATCACAAGGATCAAACACAAGGAGTTTCTCAAAACAGTATCTAATCACTGTAGACTAGTAGAGGATTTAATTCCGAAAAGAACGCAACTCGAAATGCGGAAAACGGACTCCGAACGGGCCCTAAACGGGTCGAAAACGATGAAACAGTGCAAAATCAGACGTCTGGAACCTCTTCCAGACGTCTTAAAAATGGGGATCAGAAGGTACCTTGTCCTGTGTAGTCTCTCAGACGTCCAGAAACCTGCGGGGGCGTCTGGCCTAGTTCCTAGACGTCCGATGGTCACCCCGGACGTCTGGAAGTCCCTCCAGTTGTCTGGCACCGCTGCCAGATGTCTGATTCGCGTTGGATGCGAATTTCAGAACCTGCGCGTACCCATTCCTCGCTCTCAGTACGGATGGTCGCAAAAAAGGAAGAAGACGAAAAATAACTTACTTTCCAGACTGTCATCTGGTTGGAAGATCAGACGTCTGATTCTAGAAAAACTTCCAGAACCAAAGCGCTACTTGCCCTCCGCCTGCGATGCACTGTCGCGCCTCGCCTCGTCCACTTGCTGCTCGAGCTGCAGCAGATCTCCTGCGTCACTCCGTGCCTGCTGCGCCCCCGCTGGCCGGCTCTCGCTGCCCCGGCAGGCTCGAGCCCTTACGGCCGACGCCTCCTCCCTCGCGCAGCACCTCCTCCCGCACCCACCGCGGCTGTCGCTGCCGCCGCTCGCTCACGCTCGCACTCGCGTACCGGCTGGAAGGAGAAGAGGAAGGGAGAGGAGGTGATGAGAGTGAGGGAGAGGGCGTGGCTTTTTAAAGCCGCGCGGGAGAGAGAGAGAGAGAGAGCAGCGCCTGCGGAGGTGAGAGGGAAAAAGAGGTATCTGCAGGCGCGCGCAGACGAAATCCATCCTGCCGCAGAAAATCAAATCCCAGACGTCTTAAAAGACGTTTTGAAACTGCGGTCGTAACAACTATAAATAGGTAGAGGAACTAAATATGAGAAGAATGAAACTTGAAACGCGGAAAACGGACTACGTACGGACCCTAAACGGGTAAAAAATGACAAGTCTGCCCAAAATGAAATTTCTGGAACATCTTCCAGACATCTTAAATGATGGCTCAGGTCATACCTTGATCCTGCGCGGTCCTTCAGACGTCCCGAATCCCGCTGAACCGTCTAGACTTTATTTCCAGACGTCCGACTGTCACTCCGGATGTCTGGAGACCCTCTCCATCGTTTGGTGCTGTGCCCAGACGTCCGATCTGTGTGGGAGGGCGTGCCTTTGCGCCTTCCCGAACGAGACCTACACACATATTCGACCGTCCTCAACACGGAACGAAGTAGAACCCTTTGGCGGAACGGCTGCATGGCCGTACAAGCAAAAGAAGGGGAGGAAAAATATCGTACCTTTCAGACGTCTAGACCTTCCTCCAGACGTCTCCTACGTCGTCTGGACGTATGTCCAGACGTTTGATTCTGGGAAATTTTCCCAGAATCAGGACCTCCTCACCCTCCACCCGCTACGCATGGCCGTGCCGCGCTGCACTCGCCTACTTCCTGAGCTGTAGCAGCTCCTCCCCAACACCATGCTCCTGCTGCGCACCCGCCGGCCGGCCCTGGCTGCTCCGACGAGCTCGCAACCTCGCGATCTAGCTCCCTCCCTCTCACAGCAACCCCGCCTCCCCACGCACTCACGGCAGCAGCTGCTTCTGCCCTCGCCCGCTCACTCTCTCGCTAATAGGAAGAAGAAGGAGAAGGCGGTGAAGTGAGGGTGAGGGAGAGGAGAGGGGGTATTTGAAGGTTGCCGTGGGGAGGGAGAGAAAAAAAAAGATGGCTGCGCCTGCAGGGGGAAGGAAAGAGAAGAAAGGAGGGCGGCGGTTCAATCTGCGCGTGCATGTGCCAGACGTGAATCCGTGTGCTGAAAAAATTAAGTTCCAGACGTCTGACCAGATGTCTGGACCAATTCCCAGACATCTTAAACGACATTTGATGCTGAGGTCATAACAGATGATCATATATATCAAAGTTTAGTTTATATATTAGTGTATTTGGTCCCGTACTTTGGTGCGAGATTGATGAGGGGGAGAGGAAAATAGAAAGAAAGAGAGATGTGGGAATTCACGTGAAGTAGGTAGGGTATGCATGCGTAGGTATTGAATTAAAAAATAAATATGTAAACTTAACCAAACCTGATTCTATTGACATCCCTATATCCTATACCATTAATGTATAATGTACAGTACCTCGTACAAAGAAATTATTCCATAAAAAGAAGGTAGTTGACTTACCTATAAAATAAATATATAAATAAATAAATGAAGAATACTTGGCTGAGTGAGGGGGAGAGGGAGAGGGAGAGGGAGAGTGAGGTAACTAAGTTTGGGAGGGGGGGGGGGGGGGGGGGGGGGAGGGTGTGTGTGTGGAGGGTTGACACGTGTTATAAGATAAACAAAAAATAATTATTAGAATTATGTGACCTATAACACTTATTTGTTTTCTTTATCTTCAATTTGTTAAGAGGTATAAAAAAAAGAAAGTTAATATTTCTTTTTTCATACACTTATAATTTAAATGAACTGTGTTTTTTTTTTTTTTACCTATAATTTGATGAGAGGGGAAAAAAATAAGAGTCAGGGAGAGAGAGTAGGGGAGAAAATTTGATGAGAGGGGAAAGGTAAAAGAGAAATGAAAAATATAAGTAAAATTCTATGTGAAATTCTAAGCCTCACCTTTATAGAGAATCAAAGAGCGATGGAGGGTCAACACGTGATCAACCCAAATCTGCCTTTAGTATTATAGGATTGGTGTGTTTGATCCTTTGTCGATGAGGGAAAAAAAATAAATAAAAAGGCATGAGAATCCATATGAAGTATTGCTTTTGAAGATAAATATGTAAACTCAATCAAATTTGACCTTAATTACATTCTTATATCCAATGTCATTAATGTATAATGTATAATACTTTATACAAAGTAAATTATTAAAAAAATATTATCTTGCTTATAAAATCTATTCTTACATGTTAAAAGGATAAATTGAGGTTCAAGTAGAATGATAGATTATTAGTAACAACTGTATAAAAGAAAAGAAAAAAAAAAAATTGGGCATGCGACATGGAAAACTCACTTATGACATAAGGATATAGATAGAGATTCTACTCGACCAACAATTATTAGGATACGAAAAAGAAAAAAAAAAAAGATGAAGAGAGGGAGAGAGGGAGAGAGAGAGAGAGAGAGAGAGAGAGAGAGCGGGGGGATATTAAATGCAACAGAGGGAGAAAGACGAAGCAAGGGAAGGGAACGGGGAATGCTGAGCGTGGGAGGGGGAAGCACTAAAAAGTAAAACAAAAAAACTAAATCTACCTTGACTGGGTGTGACGGAGAGAGCTGAGACGTGGGAGGGGCAGGGATGGGGGAGCACGGGGGTAACTTTTGACGCGTGGCTGGGTAAAACCAAGGTTTAGTATGTAGCATAGATTTGGTCGGCTACCCACCTATGTTTTAAAATGACCTCATATGAAATAAATGGAAAAAACTCAAGAAATGGAATGCAAGACGTTTACAACTAGAATATTTAATCTAATGCAATTATGTTTGTTACGAGATGATCTAATTATTAAATAGGATAGAATCACGTCCGGATATCAAAATCTCTGCAATTTAAGCCCAAGCCTGTCTGGTAATCGATTGAGCTTGGACACTCTCTATCGTGTCGAGGTCTCAAGCTTTTGACTTAAATCGACTCCAATTGGTTAAGTTTCTCGTGAGCCCAATGGGAACCCAACATGATGTTCAACGTTACCTCTTCCTACATGTATTCTTTGCCATCCATCTCTCTCTCACCAATCAAAGGTTTAGATTTGATGCTAGCTATTTGTAATTACTTGAGCCTATATTCATGCTTTATGGAGAAAGACTAATGCCAACCACCAAAGATGCTCATGTTGGATCATAATCTAATGTATAGACTAGTAGATAGATATAATTATTCAATATAAAGATTATAGACTATCATATTAATGCCCATCATCAAAGTAATCAATTTATATCTTATTGAGGGTATGTGCATAAAATGTAAAGGGATTGTGTGATTTGATTTATGTATGTGCAGAGATCAGTTTTGTAATTATAATTCCTCGCTGTGCGGATTTATAATTTGTTAATAATAATTAGTTTTGCCTAATTACTAATATGGAGAGGTTAGGTCTCCAAGAATTTCATACACTTCATTCTCTTCACCTTCCCATCGAGTGCTAAGAGAGAAAGAGGGATAAGGGTGGTTGGACAACTGCTAGTTCAGGAGAAGGATTTATCCTGATTACTCTCGATTTGAGGAAGGTGAGAACACCCTTGGAAGAGCCTTACTCGTGGTCTCTTATTCTGTAAACAATATGAACCCAAGTATGTCTTTTATACTCAATGCATGTGAATAGTTTTTGAATAGATTAGAGATGTATGTTTATATTTTGTTTATATGAATCATGCTTGTACATGTATGTATTTATTCAACTGTCGCTTAGTTATAGAATTGTTAGATCATAGGCATGTTTAGATCTAATCTTTGGCATTCACAGAAAACCCAAATACATCTCGTAACCGCAAGTAGTACCGGTACCTTTCAATGAGTATCGGTACTTAGGCGTTACAATTTTGGACTATAAGGTATACTATAGATTGCTAGTACCGATACTCTTCATGAGTACCGGTACATGCAAGCTACATATCAGCTCTAGGTTGTCTTAAGTCTAAAACTGGGATTTACATGTACCGGTACTCATGATGAGTACCGGTACATATGAGTCCCAGTACACATGAGTCCTAGATTAGGTTCTGGACTTGAAGTCACTAGAACTTGTAGCTTACAAGTACTAGTACTTGTCATGAGTACCGGTATTGGTAGGCTACAGGTGGTGCATCCAATACTCAACTACTACTGGTACTCATGGAGTACCGGTACTCATTGAGACTGATCGTTTCCTAGAGAGATATCGTATTGTTGGTGCTAGAGCACCACGATCATTTGTTTTGATGATAACAAAAGACGTGTTATTTAACATTTGCACTTGGAGTCTTAGATTTCAGATCAATTGCAAATGTAGACGTGACCAGACGGAGTTCGAGCTCGCATCCAGGACAGATTGGAGGAGCTTGATGGAGAATAGAGAAGATTCGCGAGGAGCGATAGATTGAAGATGGAAGGACAAGAAGAATATGATAGAATTCTATTTATTCCTTTCATGTACTTTTGTCTTTATTTTCTTGCTCTTTATTTCCTTAGAACATTATGTTAAAGAGCCTCAAAATACCCTAACAGTAGTCCTAGGAACACCAGCACAACCCTAGGATACTTAGGTTTTCTGTAGAGAACTTCGAAAACCAATATAGGGTTCAAATAGCATTTCCAGACGTCTAATTCCCAAATCAGACGTTTGATAATGTGCTTTAAGACGTCTGACTGTTGATTCAGACGTCTGATAACATTTAGGCTGGACATAGTTAGTTCTGTCTGATGAAATCAGACGTCCAGACCTTAGACCAGACGTCTTAGGAGACGTCTGAGGACTTTGCCAGACGTCCAATTAGTGGACCATTGGCTCTCTTAGCATACACTCAAGAATATGACCGTTAGAGCCTTATCAGACGTCCTTAAGCCCTTCCAGACGTCTGATAATTGACCGTTTTGCCTCGGCTGACCCGAAAATCTCTTCTCAGAGATTTTCTAGCCGTTGCAAATCCATTCCCACGAAAAAGTAGGTTTCTAGATGTCCAGACATAGTGCCAGACGTCCTGTATGTCGTTTGATGGACTTGCACTAGAACCCTGTTTAGATCTGATTCAAGTTAGGAAGAGACCCGCCCAAAATCAGACGTCTGACCTTATTTTCAGACGTCTTAAAGTGGTCTTCCAGACGTCTGATGCCAGAATCAGACGTCTGATAACCCTGTCAGTGCAATGATTGTTCCTGATTTCGGGTTGATTCACTTGGGCTTTGCACCCAACGGCTATGGAGCCTTTTCTAAGCCATCCAAAGCCTTCCTAAGGCCTCTATAAATAGAGGGGAACCTCTTGCACACCAATACACACCTTGCAACATACTTTCTACCATTTTGTGTCTCTCTTGCTCTCAAAGCTCAAGTTCTACATCTTGAGAGCATCAACCTTCGCACACTCGCTCTCCCGCCGTAGTTCACGAGAGCGACGTAGCACCGTCGTGTTGTTCACGCATCCGCGTCGCCGTCGCACTCCTTTCAAAGGGAAGCATCCTAATTCCTATAGAAGCCTAGGTTTAATATTACTTTGTTGGCTATATAGGATTATTATTATTTTATCTTTGTTATTTGGTTGGGTATTCGCTTTGCGAATTTCCGTCTCCTTCGTGGGACAAAATCCTTCTCGTGGAGAGAAGGGGTTGAGGAATGGTACCCTTGCACTTGTAGCGTGGTTGTAATTGAGGTTGAATCACCCTCGTTTAAAGTGATTCGTTTAGTGGATTTTGATCAACTTGGTTGATCGGAAAATCCTAACTCGAGAGGGTTAGGTGGTGGTTTTCACCCAGTTTGGGTTTCCACCTAAAAATCTTTGTGTACTTTATGTGATTGTATTTTGTGAGATTGTTTATATTTTATTTTCGCAATTATTACGTCACCCCTCCTGCTAGGGAAGAATCTACAATCGGTACTTTATGAGTATTAGTATTTAATACGAGTACCGATACATAGTGAGTACTTGATAAGTACTCATCTGGACATAGGTTCTAAACTGTAACCCATAAGTATCAATATTTGACATCAGTACCGGTACTCATTGGGATATAAAACCCATAACTATAACTTATGGATATCGATACTGGTCTACCAGTACTGATACCCAATTAGTATGAATTTCAAATGGGTTAAATTGTGGCACAGGTCCATCTTAAATTAGAAATAGATTATTTAGAGTTAAATCCTTAAAAATTTCAGGTATTACTCCCATAGCTGAAACTCAACAACCAGTAATTCACCAATACTTGGACCTATTTTAGTTTGGATGTTTGGCAAGTTTTAAAATCTCATTTTTTGGATCTAATTACTCCTAGCCTGCAAAGTGAACAACAAGAGTTAATTCTACTCTCGCTTTTGAAAACTTAAAATTTTAACATCTCAAATAAACTAGTCTTTGTAACAAAGAAAAAGGATAGACATACGTCATGTACATATATCCCCCATTTAAAGGGGAATGAGTGTTGAAATCTGCAGTGAATTGAGAGTGCAAGGACCCCCACAATTAGACAGGTGACATTACCATAACCCTCTCCCTTAATAAATTGCTCAATTTCTTGAGTCTCTAAACCTCTTTTTTTAGGTTTTCAAGTTACAATAAAAATGGAAAGAGGATATGCATGTAAATTTGGACTCATTATGAATTGTGGCATGGCTAACCTACGTTAGAATGGTTGCTGATAGTGTTGAACCTAGCGAGCTAAGATGACCTAAGCTCGAGTCCAACAAAACTAGCCAGGCTCAAGCATGAGCTTGAACTTGGATTTGATAGACCCAACTTGGGCTCATGCTCAATTAAACTTAAGCCCTTACAAAGTTTGATAATTAATGAGAGTCAAATTCAATTCAAGCTTGACTGGATAAAGAAGTACTTTGACTTGGCTCATCAACCAATCGAGCTGAACCTAGCTATCGAGAGGAGTCCCTATCAGGTCTATCGAGTCCGAGCTTTTTTTATTGGTAGGATCATGCTGGCCATTTGGTAATATAAGTGGGTGTAAGTAAACTACACATGACATGCAACAATCTGTATAGGGAGCATATAGGGCATGTATAGGACAGGTATTTATTATGTATGTCGATAATCATGAAAACAGGGTATGCGTTGTGTGCAAGAAAGGTATCTTATTCGAAGTCCCCTAACTTTACGTCTTGGTTTACTGCACATACATTCACTGATCTTACCTTGGGGATCACGATGTTGCTTGAAGGGGTCGTGGCGTTCCCTGATGGTTAACCTGATGGATGGTTGCTTATTTCAGAAAGGGGAAGTGTAACATCGTCGGGATTAATTAGAGGCTTTGGTTAAAGCGCTATTCTTAGATAATTTCTTGTCATCCTGCAACCCAACAAGTTTATGAAATGAGGAGAAGAATAAAAAATAAGTGAAATAAATGAGAGAATAAATAAATTAATTTGTTTAATTCTTTTAATTAATAGGTTAAAATTATTCCATAATATAATAACTTTATCCTATATTAAATCACACTTAATCCGATACAAGTGAGGATGAGGTTAAGGGATATGTTAAATATTTACCCTTATGTGAATTCACTTAGCACCCAAACACCTCCTAAGTATGCGTCCGTACTCTGTGATGCGGAAACAGCTGGACAATCGTTTTCACGGCAACAATATGACCTGCTGGAATCTTTTTTTGTAACGGACGGTTCCTTAGGCAATGCAATTTGAATTAATGGACTATGGTGTACGTAGTTTGTCTTAATTAATCCAGTCAAGTTTTTTTCTTAATTAGAAACTTATCAAAATGGTTGTAACTGTGCCTAAAAGCGCATCGAATAGCTGTCGTCCAAGCTGGAGGTGTTGATCCTTGATGTTGAACTTGGCTAAATTGGTTATCATGGGTTCGATAGATTTTGTCGAGCAGGTTGGTCAATCTATAACTCGCGAGATTATGTGTCATTATGGTTTATTGCCCAACTTTCGAGATAACCACCACCCTGGAAAAAGGATGCTGAGTTTTTTTTTTACTTTGCAAGGTTTCGCACCTTCAAGAGGGGGGGAATTCAACTGCTTGAAATAGGCAGTGACGTTCGTCCAAAGGTAAAAACATTTACCAAAAAGGTGCACGACCGAACTTATCACAATTTTTTACTTAGTGGATAACGATTCACATTATCAAACAACATCGAAGATAATGTGTGAGATAAATAAGATCAGTAAGTAAGATTGAGCAAAAGTTTGATCGTGTTGCGTATAATTTCAAGCGTAACCAATACATGCTGGAACAACCAGAAAAAACAAAGAAAAAGGAAAAAAAACAACCACAAAACCGGCAAGGACGCATGTGGTCGGAATGAGGGTGCCGACGAAACGACCCGACCTGAGCATCCCCGAGTGGCTACCGTACTGCGCTGCGTCCTGAACAGCTCCGAGGGAACGAGGGGGCCGACGCCCACACCTCCACCAAGGTCGACGACCACGGGGAAGCGCAAGACAGCACTGCCACATATGTCGACGACCACGTGGAGGAGGAAGCAGCCGATCGAAGACCACTCAGATCGTCGGAACTCCTCACCACCTCAGGATCTGAGATGCAAACCGCTGCAGGAGATGAGAATGGATGGGAGAGGAGAGGGGAGCGGTGGAGCATGGGAACGGAAGGAAAGGAAAGGGGGCGCCGGCGGAGCGTAGGAACGGAAGGGCCAATGGAGGAGGAAGAGGGCACCCTCTGGATGAGAGGGCGGAAACGCTGGGGATTTCAGCGGAGGAGAAAGGGTCCGTTCTAGTGCATGAGATTTGGCAACTCGTGTACGAATAAGGGGAATAATATTATAGTATCTTATATTAGAAATTCTTGGTGGATTTTAGAGTTTTATTCCACGAGTCCGCGATTTCTATTTTGAGCGAAATAGAAGGTGCTTACCAGGCAATTAACCTGGATTGTTAAGCAGTGTGATGGTTGACGAAGATGGTGAATCAGCGATCATTAAAGTTGAAGGTCATATGAAAGGGTGTGCCATTGTAATCTAATCTATTTGTATAAAGATGTAACTACCAGCGACGGCCTAACTTTGAAAAGAAATGTTTTTGACTTGAGCCGATCGGCAACTTTCTAGCTTTCGTATCCGTATATAAGGCTAGCAGTTAGTCCACCAAAGAGAAAAATATTATCCGCCTAGGAGTGCACTTGATGGACAGCAACTCCAAGGGTTAGTTTACTTTATAAGTTGAGAAATTGATATTAAAAAATATAAAATTAGTATTAATTTTTATTTATGTTTACTTACAAGGTGATGTGAACATCAATTTTTATTTTACGTAAACTGATGTTAAACTATAGTATTAACCCTTGTATTACTTACTTGAACTGATATTAACATTGATTTCTATAGATTGAGATTTAGGTGTAAGAAAATTATGAAGTTAACCCCTATTTTACTAACTACTTTTAAAATTGATATTAACAAAATATATGTTAATCTTTTGAAATAGATATTAAAATTATAGAGATTAACTTTTCAAATAAATAAGAATTGATACCTAAAATAAAGGTTAAATCTCCAAATAAGCTAATCCCAAAAGTTCAAAGATAAAAGGTAGTTAAACAATTTTTCAAGAGAAACGCGCTGCAGTTTGGAAACCTCCTTTTTCAACCCCTTTTCGCAAAGAGTCTGATGGCACAGGTCCTCTTACACTCATGAAATTCCTCATACCAATAAACAATAAATAGACGTTGATACGATATTAAGCATGTTAGTATGGGGCACTATTTATTTACTTTTTCGCATATCATCTGACGTGGTGGTACTGTAGCCACTATCAATTTTTCTATCTATCAACGGTCCTCCTTACACTTAACTAACCTTCACTTTCTTCCCCCCCCCCCTCGTTCCTCCCCCAATATTTTTTGCATGATGATATTACTTGTGATATATGAACAGTAATATATCACTTCTCGTAATCAAATTGTACATGTATAATTTGACCTATAAAATCATTTTATACATCTACACACTTGTACATTTTCATTTTATATTAATATAAAATAATCTAAAATAAAATTTCATTCACGTAATTTAATTTTAAACGATTATGTTGATAAAAAATTATTTTACACATGTGTAATTTAATTTTATAAATTAAATTGTAATAATTTAAAATAAAAAATCATCCATAAGCTTTGATTCAAAAGAAAAAAATTATCACTGTAAAGTAAAAAATCACTCAAATATTTTAATTTATTTTTATTTCAAATATCCATGAAAAAATAAGAGTATAAAAAATTTTATCCAGCTACAAATACGTCCCAGTGCTTTATTCTTGAAAACTTCTTGAATGACATGTGATGTATCCTGATGCTGCTCACGTAACTAACATAAATAATATAGGTGCTATAATATTGGCCCTACGTGATAGCAATAGCACTACTATTGTGCGATGCAAATAGCATAGATGTTGTTTCACCGGTGCCATTCAAGTTATATATATATCATCAAAGCTACATTTAGGAACGAGACTCTACATGGCATAGGGAGGAGGTGCGCGAAGGAGGCGACTGATTGGTGTTTCGAGAAAGAAAGTTCAAGGAGAGGCCCACGGGAGGAGTGGCTAATCTCCCATTGGACAAACTTGCATAATTGTCAAAGAGTGATTGGGTGGTTGAGTAAGAGGACTCTCATCCACAAGGCCTGAATTTAAATCTTACGTATTCAAAACTTGTTAAGCGAAGGGGTTAATTATTATGTATCTTCGATTTTTAAGGATAAGATTTGGGGTTTCCCATCCATTCACCGCAACATAGTCTTTCACATCGATAAAATTAATTCAAATTTATTTTGCATGAGGAGTGATATCTGTTATGTATTAAAAAATTAATTGGACTGACCGATCGAACCAGTTGAATCGAGAATTGATCGATCTGGTTAGCAAAAGTCCAATCGTGACTATCCAGTTAAAATCGGGTTCAATTAATTAACTCTATCCACCAATTTGACTGATTTCTCTAAAAATTGACTCCAGAGATATTTATTTTATTTGTATTAATTATTTAATTAATTTTTACTTGCGTTTCGAATGTATTTATTTATTTCTTTGTCTATTAGTTATTTTATAATTGCATGTAGGGGTATATTATTTTGCTAAACCAAATTTTTGTTTAATATCTCTTTATTGGCATGAAATTATTAAAGGACCCGTGATCTACGCAATCTGTTTGTATGCTACGATTATATATTTATTTACCGCAAGGAAACACGACTCCATCACATGAATCATCCAATTAATGAAGCTTAAGTATTTATATGTCAATCGACTACGTAACATGGTACAATTTTCCTATGATCTTAAAATCTCTATATTAAGAGAATACGATGCATGTACTTTTAGAAGGATATATACATCATTTTACATCTACAAAATATATCTTAAATTTAAAATTATACCTATAAGCTTGATCAAGTGTCTTTGTTGTTTATTGATTCAATGGCCATTATGTCAATGACTTAATGTATGTATATTTGCTAAAAACATGTTAAGTGTAAAATAAATTAAAGCTATAAAATAACATTTCCTCCTATAAATTTTTATTAGACATTACTTTAGTCTAATTAAACTTGGTTAAATCGGTATAAATCAATTCAAAGATCCTACAATTTAATTTTCTTCAATTTATTTTTCAAGTGAAAATGTTATCATTGATTCGAACAGTCTGAGTTGTCGGTCGAACTATCAAAGATAAAAATCACTATTCAATAATTGATTTATTTTTAAAACAATATTGACGCAAGAGTTGCATTTTTTTCTTACATAGGAACCAGAGCATTGTTCCATCGAAATCTAGTTTAGTTTAATTTTGTTAGGTGTCACTATCTTTGTTATCTTACTTATGTCGAATTCGTGAAGATTTCACATGTACACCTTGTTTTGTGGGAATTAACTTCTACCGTGGAGTAAATCTCGCATAGACGAATTCATTTATCAGGTAAGTCAAGGGGTTGCACCAGAGAGAATAAGGAATTTGGAAGCTTCGTGCATGGAAAACTATTACACTAGCTGATGGAGCCTTCTATATTTCTTGAAGTATCGACGCGTGGGCTCCCCTGGTTATTCTACTTGATGCTTCTAGTCATAAATGTGCTCGAGGGTCTTGGGCCTTGGGATCATCGAAAGAACAGTTAGGAAAGAATATTATTGCCTTGGGTGGGAAGGATTTCTTTACTTAGGTTATGAGGTACATCGAAGAAATCCCACCAAGAGAAAGGAATTTGTAGATTTCTTTGACGGTGTATTTTTGCTTGCCAAAAGTTCCAATACAGATTTCATCATCGATGGAATCAAGATTGATATAGTTTGAGAAGGAGGTGATTGGGTTCAAGACAAAAGGCTTTGCTCATTGGAGCTTTGGAAATAATTGGTTTTAGTCCATTATTTCTAGATTCATGTTTTAATTTCAGTTGGTTAAAGTTGGCAGGTTATTTATTATATTGAGCTATCTTTTTCCTTTTCGGCCCATGTGAGAAGAAGCCCTGACAGAAGTTTGTTTTGTTTGCCTTTTTTTTTTTTTTTTTTTTTTTTCTGTGAGGGAAAGAAAGGAAAGCTACAGGCCTGACCGAAGTTGAGGTTAACAGTTGATGGCCCTCGGCCCATTAACCTCGTGAGGCTAAAGTCCAACCCAAGCAAGAGTAGTGGCAGACTGCCATTTCTACTAAGAAGATTATAATGAATAGACACCCTTTATCTGAGGTGTGTTTGCAAAAAGATGATGATGGATTACCACTCTTTGTTGGAGGCAAAAGGTTATAGTTTACTGGGGGTATCTCAGTTGTTGGTCAGCCTGCACTAACTTTCACAGTGTGGGAGCTGTGGGTTTGAGTTCGTGAATAACTCGGCCCCTTCCACCTATAGCTATAGGTAATCGGAAGAAAGTGTCTTTCGCAGTGGATTTACCCGGTGGGGTGCTTGCGGGAAGCATCTCACCCTTAGGTTGCCTTACAATGACACCCACGGTCCTGGGTCATTAGAAGGAGAAAGGGAAAAGGTTATAATTTACTGGTGCCTTTTACTTGGGTCATGTCTATCGCAAATTAAAAACTCTTGTCCTTTACCGAGTACGTGCCCATGAAAAGGTTACAGCAATGTTTGACGAGGGGAATAAATTTGTTAAATAAGTAGATAAGTATAAAAGAAGTGAAATAAAATGATAAAATAAGTACAATAATCCATTTGGGTGATTTGATGAATTAAAGTTATTTTACATGGAAGATACAATAATTTTATCCCATGTGATTTATAGCAATCCTCTCCTAGGTGGAGTCTTACCCGCATTTAGAACCATTTGTATTACCGTAAGGACCTGCTTTAAAGAGCAAATTTTATGTCCTCAGCTTAGCCGAGGAAACCGTCTCTTTGGTCGAACATACAAAGCATGCTCGAGAAGGGCATTCAATAAAAGTCGTGAGAAAGGTGCGTGCTATTAGAGTAGGACAAAATATGGATCATTCATCGTGAGCACCTAGATTTTTGACTTATCCACCCTATCCCTAAGTCAAAAAGGCAACGAAGAAATTGAAGTAAGGGTACTCAACTGGGTGCTACTCCGTTGAAAATTGAGAGTATCGTAACATCCTTTCATTTAGGCTTCATTTGCATGTGGAATTGAGGAGAAGCTAATTGGGGCATCGTTGGACGAGTTGTTGGAGGGATGGAGGGGTTGGGTGAAAAGGAATTTAAAATTAATATTTTAATTAAAGTATCTCATTTTTATCTCATTAATATTAATATATCTTGAGATATATTTATTTTAACATAATATATTTATTAAAATTTATTTAACATATTACATCAGGCTACTAACATTTGTATTTTAATGTTAAATAAATAATCACTAATATTACATTACAACGTTAATAATTTTATCTCACAATTTATACTTATATCTTAACTAAATACTCCTCTTTACTTTTCTCTATAATAATTTAATTTGATATAACCCTTATCTCACTCGGAAAAGCACTCAATGTCTAAGGGCATAAGGACTGACAGGGCCAAGGGCGAGGCACGGGAATTTTGTAAGACATAAATCCATGTTTACTTAACATTGATAACAACTGACGTTAGATAAATTAGTAGTAAATTTTTAAACTTAGGTTAAACAAAAGAGGATTAACATGTCGAAAGAGAGAGCAACTCTTCAAGTAAGCTAATATTGACTAGAGAGCCTAGAACTACGAAGCTCTCACTTCAAAGGTGGAACCTCGTAAAACTTCAAAGCCCAACACTCTAAATCGAAAGTATCCAACCCGTTAAAAGCCAACTACTGCTACAACGACCCCACCTCGGACCCCCAGGGAGAACCCCTAAACCCTAACCCTAGAAATCCCTCTCCCCATACCAACCCCACCACACCACCTTCCGCCCAGCAGCCGACCTTGCCCCAGAATGGTGAATTCTCTACCCAAACCCTGTATCTGTTCTTCGCACTCGATTCACTAACCCCACATTTTTGGATCGCAGGGTATCGATCTCGATGCCGGCGGCAGGAGCAAGAAAACGAAGCGCACCGCCCCCAAGTCCAACGATGTCTACCTCAAGCTCCTCGTCAAGGTAATGTAACCAACCCTGGATCTCCTCCTCGATCCATTGCATCGTCGATCGCTTCTCACGTCGATTGGGGCCTCGCAGCTGTACCGGTTCATGGCGCGGAGGACGGAGAGCCCCTTCAACAGGGTGGTGCTGAAGAGGCTCTTCATGAGCAAGGTCAACAAGCCCCCTGTCTCCCTCTCGAGGCTCATCACCTTCATGAAGGGAAAGGTGCGATCTTTGGGTGGTTTTCTTGCGTGTTGTGGTGGGAAAGGTCCGATCTTTAGATGATTCGTCGCGTGATGTGGGGGTTTGGCGTGGTCTTAGGCGGACAAGATCGCGGTTTTGGTGGGGACGGTGACGGATGACGCGAGGGTGTACGAGGTTCCTGCCTTGAAGGTTGCTGCTTTGAGGTTTACGGAGACGGCGAGGGCGAGGATCCTGAAGGCCGGGGGAGAGTGCCTCACCTTCGACCAGCTTGCCCTGAGGGCTCCCCTTGGGCAGAACACGGTATAAAGATTGCTTCTTTTTTATCCTAATCGTCTGAAATTTTCTTGTGGATGTTGTTAGTGTGGTAGGTAATTCAGATGATACTATCTTACCTCGTAGCTAGGTTGTTGATATCCTTGTCTTGAGGTATGTTAGTTCCTGTAGATTCAGTATATAGAGAAGAAAGTGTAGATTTATATCTAGGCAGCCGTCTTAGATCGTTACCTTTGAATTGGTTCTTCTTGTTGGGGATTAGAAGTTAGAATCTGAAAAGATGTGGTGTGGCAATGAGTGGTAGTAATGTGCTTAAAATGCAACTTCTATTTGAATTCCGGGATCACATTTATGGCTCCGTTCATTTGAAGGCATATACGTCGAGCATGAAAATCTTTGCTTCTGCTTTGTTGTTGGGATTTGTACTTTTCAGCTTTTAGTTTTTCCAAGAGAATGCAATTTCTTATTCAAAATTAATATTGGTAGGATCGAGCACTGGGCATGGAAAGAAAATGTTATGAAAAGGAAATGTTTTACTACAGATTGATCATTGGACTGTCTTTTATTTAAAGAAAACAAACACTAATTTTTTACCCTGCCTAGCTTTAGTTCTGATAAAAATGTGAACCTTTGAGTGAAAAATTCAATTGTCTTTCAGAACTTATATATTTATGGATGGACCGTCTTAATAGTGTAGTCAATCTTATCATGGCTCTAATAATAGTGAGTATTTTTAGTTGTGCCCCTGTTCCCAATGATGATTATTTTGTCCATGCTAATTCTGATATTTTCTGAAGCATCTCTGCATTTATGAGGGAACACACACAACAGTTGTTTTGTAGTTTGCTATAGGAGTTTACGATTTGAAAATTCATGGAAAGTTTTATTTCAGGAATCTGTTGATTTGGTATTGTCTAGATTTTTGTAGTTATAGGGTTCCCTTATTCTTTTGTTTTTACTATTACAATGCTTTTAAGATGCTTTAAAAATGCTTTCTTTTGTTTCGACTCTTTTGATGATTGTGCCAACGGAAGGCTGTCTAGTCCAGTTAAGTGTCGATTGATTATTGTCTCTGACAGGATGTCCTTTGGATCGTCTCTTTTTTTAGTAATAATTTTTAGCGAAAGTGGCTCAATCAGTGATGATACTGTTTTAATCCCAGCTCATTATGAGGCATTTTATAGTTTAAAATGTCTGGGAAAATGCATTTTTGATGTCTGAGATTGCCACATTTTATAATTGCTTTTCATTTTGTTTTTGATCTTATTTTCCACATTTTTTGAGTGTTTTACATTTTGTCTTTGATCTTTCACCTTTCCCATTTTTGGGGTGCCTATCTTTTTCAAGAGTGATCCATCAATGAAACTGTGGAGATAACTTCAGCTGTTTATTGTAATGTAATTAGTGATGATGTTAATCAGTGATGATGCCTTTTTAATCCCAGCTCATTATGAGACATTTTATTGTTTAAAATGTCTGGGAGAATGAATTCTAGATATCTGAGATTGCCAAATTTTATAATTGGTTTTCATTTTTTTTAATCGTATTTTTCACATTTTTTGATGGTTCTACGTTTCTTTCTTTGATCTTTGAGCTTTCTCAATTTTTTGGAGTGCCCATCTTTTCCAAGAGTGAACCATCAGTGAAACGGTGGAGATAACATTAGCTATTTATTGAAATGTAATTAGTAAGGAAAGCATTTTTCATCTACATAAAGTGTTAATCGGGGCTGTAACAGAGCGTAGTTGTTAAACAAAGGCATTATAATGACCCCGAGGCCCATGTAATTGTCCTTCCTTGCTAATTAGAAAATTTTGGTTTTATTTTTTGCTGTAAAGAGTGCTTAGTCGTCTTCTTCAACGAAGTGCAGTCTTTTGTTTTACTTCCGTCTATACGGTTGTCATTGTTCCATCATTCTCCTAGGGGAAAAATGGCTCTGGCTTTACCTCCTCTGGTAGCAAGATCCTTTGTCCTTTGTCTCAGGATCGTAGTTACTGTTGCTGTCAAGGGTTTCATAGAATTGGTTCTCGTGGAGAGAGGATCTCCTTGAGAAAGAAATGCTTTTTGTAAAATCTGATGCTAACTCTTGACATTTTTTCCATTTACTATCAGTGTCATGGGGGCGGTGGGAAGTACTGGCCATGGCCAATATGGCACGGTGGATTTGCTACTGGCTGATGTTTTTTTTGGTTCAATTTTATAAAGCACAATGGTGCGTTTTGCCCTCTATAACTTGATGTCTATCTACGATGGCGCCGCCTGGAGTGCTCCAAAAATAACTTAGATGAAGGTGAGCTTTTGGGTGATCAATGGTACAAGTGAGTGCCCTTATCCAGATTCTTACCCCGGATTTCCCAGAAATTCACAATGGTAGCAGATCTTTTAATATTGGACATGGGTTGGAAAATATAAAAGTTGACGTGTAGTTAAAATGTGATTCCAATCTGTATCTTTTCTTTGTAAAAAAAGTATAGAGATGTGATAGAAATCATCAACAAATCATTTTCGTTCGGGTGAGTGGTTGTGTAAAATTACTTTACACCTTCAAAAAAGTTTTGCACGAGTGTAAGTGTAATATTATTTTGAATTATTTTATATTAATTTAATATTTTTACCGATCATTGTAATATTTTTTTGTACGGATGTAAAGTAAGATTTACATTATTTTGAATTACTTTACACTGATATAATATTTTTTTTCATCGGTACAAAGTAAGATTTCATCTTATGTTGAACTACTTTGCACCGGTGAAGTGTTTCTTTACGTATAACAAGTAATTTTACACTTGATCGGTGATTTTTTACTTTATGGTTTAGGGTTTAGTCTAGTATTTAGGGTTAAATTCTAAATCATAGACACTAAATCGTAAGGTGAAAAATCATTTTTCAAGTAAAAAATCACTTCTCATATGTGAAATTACTTTTCATAAATTTAAATCCTAAATTAATAGGTCAAAATTATTTTGTATGGGTGTAAAATTATTTTAGACATGTAAAATTATCCTTGGAATAATTTTACATCGATGTAAAATGAGATTGCACAATTGTAAAGATATATTATAATAATTTATCACCTGTGTAAAGTAGTTTATTATTGGTGTAAAATTTTTTATTATCTATGTATTTTTTAGGTTAAAGTAGTATCGTGATTTTTTTGAATGTGGTAAAGATTATCATGTAATAAATCTTAGATTTTTTTATTTCTTTACATTAAATATCAATTATTAAATAAATTAACAAAGTATGAAAATAATATACTATGTCACTTTTTACGTCACTGACTTTAATTATCCTGCGTTTTGGCTTTAATATTTAATATTTTACCCTCTTGTCACCATCTGCTTGTGTTTAAGGGAAAAAGGCATCTAGGGTTAAATATTTCAATGGTCTTTAGCTTAATTGAAAATTTTGAATATTATTAAATGTTGGTTAACAACGTGATTTGCTTTTTTGATTTTGCGTCCTGTTTTAGTACTGTCATGATAGTTGTTACAAACAATGATGCTATTCAAGATTACATGAGTCATCTTGTATTTTTTAATGTCTTGGAAAAAATATTCTCACTCAAAATTTTACTCTTCAAATTATTTTATATCGCTGTTACATAGATCTTCGTTATGTTTCAAGACTTTTACGGGGTTCCATGTGTTTCCCTGCAAATATTTACCGACTCCCTTTGACAAAATTAGAACTAATGGTATGATGCATACTACTTTAAGAACGGAATCAATTCCGGTTCTTTTGTCCAAATTGGCATTATTATAAATTATAAAGATGAGATCAGTACCTTTTTATTATCGTGTTCGTGAATGTGAGCGTCGGGCTGCTGAAGTGCAAGCTTTTATTTGACAGCTTTGCAGGTTATGTAAATTTATGGATACTTATGAATGTTATTTTTCTGAAGAAATGCATCTGAAATTTGTTGGTGACTTTGTTTCCCTCCCTTTTACGATAAATTAGTTAATTGTATCCGTTTTAATTGTTTGATTAACTTGGTTATGTTTTTACTGTAGGTGTTGATCCGAGGGCCCAGGAACTCACGTGAGGCAGTGAAACACTTTGGTAGAGCTCCAGGTGTGCCGCACAGCCACACGAAGCCTTATGTCCGTTCAAAGGGACGCAAGTTTGAGAAGGCTCGAGGAAGAAGGAACAGCAGGGGGTTTAAAGCTTGAGCTGCACGCTCTTTTATCTCCTTTGCAATTGTAGGACAAGAAATCACCCTTTTTTCCCTGTATTATTCTGAAATTTCTTTCCAACGCCCCAACCTAGCTGTCCATTGAGGTTTTATGTGTTACAGAATCTGTTTAATTTTCAACAAGCGACCTTTTTGTCGGATCTGTCTATTGGCATCTTGTTGTTGTCGCAGTTCGGCATCGAAGGGCAGCTGCAATCCCTATTACGAGGGTTTCTTTATCACCCGATTTTGATGAGAAAATATCTGTTGGCCCCTCCATTTTTTTTTCATTTGGATATTTGCGGGCTTCCCCTTAGTCTGTCTATTATAGTGCTGAAACGGTGTTGGGGTATAAGAGCCACGGCCTGCATGCAGATCCACAGGCCTTTCGGAAAAATCCCTTTCAAAAAAATACCAGAAGTTTTCTTCTAGTTGCCCTTGCAAGGTTTCACTTGAGCTCAGGAAATTGGCCTATGAGCAGCGGAAACAAATTTTCGTTCGTTTGATCAAAGAATTTTTCATTATTTTCTGCCGTTCGTGCACTTTTCATCGCTTCCTGTGTATTCTGTTCTTTTTCCTCTCGTGTATCACTTCTGTCACAAGCTCCCTGAAACAAGAGTCTAAATTTTGAGGAAAAGTGAGATTGATTTTATTTTCTTTCAATGTGTGTACAGACATAAAAATAGTTGGTTAAATAGTCCAAAGCAGGGGTAATTTACCATGTCGATTCAATATCAGCTGGTCTTAAAATGGTCGTGGTGGCAATGAGAACGGTGAAATTTGATGGGTTGTTTTAAAAGTACGGATAGGATGTGCCATGCAATGGAGGCTTTGGACCATGGAATCTGGAGTGCCATACGTCGACGCATGGTTTCAAGAGGTGCTGTGATTTGAGATTGGCGTAGCATGATGGGAGGGGCACGGTCCTTGATCACTGACACCAGCAGTGTTTGTTACCAAGGAGGAATAATCTTTGGATAGTCTTTCATCTCAAAATTATCTAATTTTAGGAGGAAAGGTGGAATGAATTTCACTTACACTTATTCTTTCAAATATCGTAGACATATTTTCTTTAAACACAAATTTTGTAATTTCATCTCATACAAAATTAATTTTTCAAAACAAACCATCTAGGGATATCTCGTGTTTTATAAAGGGAAACAAGTTTACACATGTTTTATCCTAAATTTGGATTTCTTTAAATTCAGGTATGGGTAAAGAATGAATTATACCATATCCTAATCCCTTACGACCTTCATCTTCATATTTTATACTTGTTCTACATTTTTCCTTCCCTTCCCTCCTAGGAAAAAGGAAAAATTCACTGACCAATGTAACAACTAATCTAAGGATATAGTTATCTTTTGATAACTTATCTCTTATTTCATCTTTTATTTTTAAGTAAATATCCTAATTTTTTAATCCTTCTTTTATTCACAAGTTATCCTCTATTTACGTAAGTAACCCCATACAATTATCTTAGGTTACATGTAAATATCAAAATGGAATATCTAATATTTACATATTTTTATCTTGTGAAATGCATCCAACAAGGTAAACCAGTCCTAGAGGAGAGCCGGAATTGTGACTGCATTGATTGCTTATGCAAACCCTGAGTTTTCAAGGTAGTGTTTGAGAACCGGAATTACAAAAACGGAATTGGAAGACAAATTAATGAAAAACAAAACATTATGAAAAGAATTAGACCTTTTGTGATTGGCCCATTAATTATCACATCATGCAATAAAACATTACCTTATGGAATACTTGAGAGCGGCAGGTGCAAATGAATTCTGGAATTAGCAGCCAAATTTGGAGTGTAAGTCTCAATTCCAGTTTTTGAGGTCCTCATTTTGGAATTTTTTTTGAAGGGTAGTAGTGGGTTCCTAATCTTGATCAAACACAACGGCAGTAAAGGCATCGAGGCTGAAGAGGAACCTTTTCTGTCGCATATGTCGTTACAGATTTTCGCAGGAAACCTCGATGGGTTAGATCCATCTTGAGATAGCTGACTCGTCCTAGTGACTTCTATTATTCACATTAAAGGCTGCCTCGCCTGGAGAGAGGTCTGCTGTTCAACCAATTTCTATGTGATATATTGTTGTCACCTTCTTTTGCCTGAGGAGATTGTGCCAACTCGCCTTAGTACATGTCGTCATCTTAAAGAAAGAAGTTTTTCTTGTACAATCGCATCTCAACTATTTCCACAGAGTTTCCATTTGCAAACATGGAAGGCCTCCTTATTCCATAAGTACAAACGGGAAGCCTTTTAACTCCAAAGATACATGTGGAGATGGATGCAAGCTAGAACATTGGCATTATTACTGATCCCAACCAAAGACGTAGCTTTCTGGGTTACAGAAACATCTTCCTTCCATTACTAAATCATGACCGGCAGAACTTTGAGATGAAGTTGTAGATGTGCTCGGTAATCTCGTCAGCTCGTTCCTGCTGGATGAAGTGCCCCGCACCTTCCACAACAACAACATCCTGGAGGAACGGCACACATTTCTGCATTCCACCCTTGAGCAGGTAGTCTTTGATGCCAGGGTGGTTGTAAGTCAAGTCCAAATCACCTACTATAAATTTAGTTGGCACCTTGACTTGTGCTGTAGTCCAAGGTGCTGTTAACTCCCAATCCCTGCACACACATTGCAAGGGTAATTAACCACGTTAATCTTAGTCATTGGAAGCTCATCAAAGGGTCACATGATAGTTTATGGAAGGGTAATGCATTTCAGCATGTTTACAGGTACACCTGGCCTGCAATTTCAGAAAAACAAATTTAGCGAACGAATGATTCCCGGAAGAAAGGAGATATTTGAAAGAAACATTGGTCCATAAAAATCCCAAATGTTTGAAGGTGGCCTGGTTTTAGGAACTTGAGATTGTCTACCATATTTGTATTCTGGTCCAAAGAGTAATGTAGGGTTCAAAGTGTAAATGCACTCACAATCAAACAAACATGCTGGAAGAACATGCATGATTTTTTTCCTTTTTTTGGTGGCATGTGGGGTGAGAGTGTGTGCATCAATTACCTTAAAGTGGGATTTCTATGCTTGCTAGTCAAAATTGATTCTATGTTGGATGTTCTCTCTTGCAAAAGCCATTAAACTGTAAATGCTACGTTACAGTATTGATATTTCTTTTGCTTAAATTAAGTGGCATATATTGAACAGTCAATGCCAAAAAAAAAAGCTATAATAAGTTTTAAATTACACAGCATATATTCATGGCAGACGAATGGATTTCAAGGTATACAATCATCTGAAAACAACACTTTTCACCTTTTCAAAAGAAAAAAAAAGAATGCTTCATTCTTATAGATCTTATAATACATCCCACTGAGCTCATGGCTATGGTTCTATGAGGTGGATCTTAGAAATAGTTTTGAATAAGCACTATCAGATGCATACAAAATCTCAAAACAAAGTTGTTGCCTTAGAGTCATTATTATGCATACCAACAATCAAGGAGACAAGAGTGTTACCATAGTGTATCGAAGATATCAAACTACATCAATACTTCCAAAACATAAAAGGAAGGCCTTGGGATGTTGTTTTATAAAGAAAAGCTCTTTTCCTTTTCACAGTAATTCTACATTTACAAAAGCAAATTAAATGAGGGGTTTAGCAAGAACCAAGTGATTAGCACTTACAGATCCCAGCAGCGGTAGTAGTTGATTGGTGTAGTGAAACCAGAAGCCTCAAACTTTCTGGTGAAATAGCTAACATCCTCCGGTGTCAACCATGAAGGCAACGTGATCTCGCTGCCAAAAGGCTCCTCAATGTGCTTTTTTACATAGAGGGGGCCAGGGATGCGGTATGTCAGAATCTTCTTCATCACATATTCTGTCCCAAGCTTAGCAATCAGTGCCTCTATTTCTCCAGGTTCCTGCCATTAAATTGGCAATGCGCAAAACAATTTGAATTAAACCAAAGCAACGGGGCACATCAATGAGAATGATTGCCAAGTCAAAACCTTCGACCCATTCTCAAACTTTTTGTGCGGTAACGATGAACAAAAATGGTCTTCCCATCCCTTCAATTGCGGATTCAAAGTTGTAGTGTGAAACATGTAAATTGAGAGGAAGTGGGAAGATTTGAATTTTCATCCAAGAGCTGAATCGTATCACAACAGAGGATCCGAATCACTCCCCTCTTCGAAGGAGTCAATATCATGATATTGAGCCATGTGCCTAGTTCTTTGTCCTTTTTTCATTTATATCCAATGGTGAAGGATGGGGGATATGAGACAAGGTTTATTAAGGAGTATGTTAACTGGAAAAATAAACTGACAGTACTTTGTCTTAGTTTTCGATCATTTATGATAGCTAAAGGGACTACGCCAAGTGCGAAATGACTAATCTCCCTATATTGTACGACATGAAATAAGCGAAGAGTTTGGTGCTCCCAATACGTAGATCAGAGTAGAATTCATGTTGATTAGAGTAGAATTGCACCCTTACCTGGAACCTAACGAAGTAGTAATCGTCCCCAAAGATGGTGCGCAACATCTCGACAGGCTTAGCGGTGGGCTTTCGGGGGCTGTAAGGCACGCTTAAGTTCACCAGCGCCTTCACCTTATCGGGCCTCATAATGCACAACTGCCATGCTATCACTGCGCCCCAATCGTGGCCAACAACAAAAACCTGCCTTGCCCACAACATCATCATCAACATACCCAGATGAGATTTTTGTCAGGGAGAGCACACTTATCTGCATTAAGAGCTTGACCACCAACCACTAGTTAATAATAATTGAAGGAGGTATACAGCTCGAATGGAGAGGCAAAAGCCCACCACTGGCGTAGCAGCTCAATCCAACAAGGTAGATTGCTTTCCTGATGCACCCACTCTGTGCAAAACTTTGGAATTAAGCATATATCTGGATGGAAAGATTAGGAGGGAGGGGATGGGAAAGGGCAGGGAAGGGATGATAAAATTCTTGTCTGGTTAGGACTTAGGAGAGGATGGAAAGAAAGGAAAGTAGACATTATTATATGTTGGGATATATAAGTTGAGGGAAGGGAATGGAGGGGATTTATGTATAATTTGACTAATATAGCCGTTAGAATTCATTTAAGAATATATGGTATTTACTATAGAGAGGGAGTAAAAGGAGACATTTAAAATAAAATGACGAGGGAACTCTTCCCTTTCTCCCACGATTCCTTCTATTTGGGAGGAGAAAGAAAAAGAAAAAAAAAAAAACTCAAAAACTGCGTTTTTAATCGTTCTCATTCTGTCCTGTCAATAGGTTATAGGTAATTTTGGAGGAAGGGGTAAAATATAAAAATGTGAAGGACCAAATTGTAACACGAGATAAAGATTGCGATGAAAAAGTTCGACCTGGTCGTGGCCGAGGGCCTCGATGAGGGCGACGAGGTCCCCGACGAGGTGTAGGTACGTGTAAGACTCGACGGAGGGAGGGGCCTCCGTGTCGCCGTAGCCGCGGAGGTCAGGGGCGACGACGTGGAAGCCGCGGCAGGAGAGGGCGAGGATCTGGTGGCGCCACGAGTACCACAGCTCCGGGAAGCCGTGGACGAGGAGAACCACCGCGCCCTTCCCCTTCTCGGCCACGTGCATCCTTATGCCGTTGACCGAAAGGTGCCGGTGCGTGATGCCATCCGCTTCCATAGCCTTTCTTTCTCTCCGACGGTAAGCACCTTCGAGTCAGGCTTATTGACCGAGTCGGAAAGCTGCAACGATTGGCGGTGTGACAGAGGTCTATATATATATATATATATATATATTACCCTTTTTATCCATGTTATGAGAAATAATGTCGGATACACAAATGCAAAATAAGAGGTGCTCCTACTCGTGCATGTACAAAGTTAACAATTTACAAATTAGAATTAAACCTCCCTATTTTTCTTTTCAAAAGTCCTAACTCTACTCACCTACGACCCCTCTATTTCCCTTGAAAAAAAGCTTTAAATTGGCATGCTACTTGGGCTTAGATCGATTCTCTCCCTTTTCGGCCTCCTATTCCTATTAGATTGCGCTCGTTGACCTCGTCGTTTGGCCTACTCGCGTTGCTTGCCTCAACACTATTGTGCTCTATGCTTGTCATGCTTTGGTTGATGGTGGCGTCAGTGACGACGTTGCTTGCTGGGATGGCGACAGTGGAAGTGGCTTGCTCGTGGTTAGCTGGATTGTCGTGGCATGCAGTCGTGCTCGCTACGGTGGAGGCAGTGGTGGTGGTGCGAGTTGCTTGGTCGGTGTTTGCTTGAGCCATGATTGACGAGGTAGCCTGTGGCCTCTCTTTCCTCATTTGGGACCACGTGTGCCCTGTGTATAACACGACTAAGATTTGCTTAATTCTTGTAGGGTGCCAATGCCTATGAGTTTCTCGCTAGCGCAGATCGTGAAGATCACTAGGACTTCCTCTTGGTGGCACTGTCGTATCTACGAGCATGGAGTTGTTACTTTTTCGTGTTTCGAAGGAGCGCAACTAGATCCCTTACTTCGGACGCTATCTCTTTTCTTTTTCCTTGTATTTTTGTTCCTTATTTTCTCTTGTTAGTTTTGTGTTACGATCCGGTTACCGAATCCCTACAGGACACGAGACTGAACCAATTCGACTGATTCCAAGACCCAGTCGTCCAACGAGAAAGTAACCAAAAAGCAGTAAAATAAACCACATTCACCATGCTAGCAACTAACAGTAACAAAAGTATAGCAGTAAAGAAGTAAACTACTACAGTACACACCACCACAACAATAGAAAGTAGACAAGTACAGGAACATAATGTGCAGAACAAAAGAGTACAGAATCTAAAGGTATAAGAAGCTACTCACTACTACAATCGAGTACAAAAAGAGCTACAACTACTGGGCTCTACTAGACCCAGCACCCTCTGCAGCCGTAGACTCTGGCTACTCAACACCTGGACCTGAAAAGGGTTATGAGCACACGAAATCAGCGAACGTTGAGTAGAGTGGCAACCAACTAACTAAAGCAGTAAAGGTGGACAGGTAGCTGTTGTTTTTCAATTTCTTTCTTTCTTTAACTAATTTTTCTTTCTTTCACCACTTGCTTTATTTATCAGGTATCTTTCTTGATCTCGAATGTTCCTCGTGGGAACGATCTTGATTGCAGTCTTTTCCGAAGAGTAGAAGTTGCACGTGGTGCTCTCCTGGCTCGGAGAGTCCCCCATGGTAGTCCTACACCTAGTCAACCACCCCAAGGTCACGGATAGACGTAACGATGATTACGGCACGTACGATAAACGCATGGGTAGCTACCTCGCACTGGCATGCGGTTAGTCGTTTCCGTTAGCAGGTGCGCCAAAGTACAACACGGAACCAGTATAGGGCATAGCCCTCTCAGTAACAAGGGTTTAGCCCCTAAGAACCAAATAGGGGTCTCGCCCCTCCACAGTCCGCGCACCCTTACCTCACTACCTTGGTTTGCCCAGTGGGCCTAGCAAGTCGGTGTAGGGCGGCTAGCTGAACTTCGGGCCCCGTGGGGTGGTTAGCTCTCTCCCTACACTAGTAGCTCTCCCTGGTACAGTGTACACGAGGGCCACAGAGTCGGTGCAAATTGGCCAATCCTAACCCCGGGTCCCAACCCAAGGGCGGCTAGCTCCCCTCTACACTAAGAGATAACATGCGCTCCCCTTGGTACCACATACTCAGGGGCCAGCACACTTTCCAGCACATTCCCAGATCCATTCCATTTAATTCCAGGAGCTCATCTCCTAATTCTCTGTAGGGTTCATGCTCATATTCCTCAAACCATTCCATACCAGGTTTCATCATTTCTATTTCCCTTCTCAGGTTATACACATGCAAATTGAAATTCTATTGTTCACATTCCCATATTAAGGTTATTCACAGGTAGCTCATATTTCCAACATTCACCTTTCCATTTCCAATTCAAATACATGCAGCTCATATTATGTCATTTAACGTAAACAACAGGAATCCACATGCAACAGTTTGCTAGTACAAGTACTTTACATTTCACAGGCAGCTGTTATTCATTTACAGGCAATTGTTATCATTCTATCTACTCATTCAAGACAGCAATCCATACATTCAATATAAACATTCCAGTATTTCTAGTCCTAGGATTCATGCCACATCCTAGGATCTAATCATTCATTCCACACATGCATTCAGGTTTGTAATTAAACTAGGGGAAGCCACTCTACTAGTAAACCCAGGAGTAATGGGGGCTTGATCGGCAGGTCCACGTGCCTCAGCAAACCCCAAACCCGCAATGGAACGTGGTCTTATCACAAAGATCAATCACAGGAGACTACTCAGAACAGTATAGAAAGTATTCTAACAAGTAGGGGAAAATATACGGGAAACAACGGTATCTTAATTAAGGAAATCAGACCTCAAATGGATCCTAAATGGGTCAAAAATAGTAATTTTGACTCAAATCAGACGTCTGGAACACCTTCCAGACGTCTTAAAAGAGTCCAGAGCCTTACCTCAAATCCTGCACCACTCCTCAGACGTGCAGGAACTCCACTGGACCGTCTAGACCTAGTTTCAGACACCCGACCACCTCTCCGGACGTTTGGAAATGCTTCTCGTCGTCTGGTGCCTCGCCTAGACGTCCGAACTGCGTGGGAGGGCATGTCCCGCGCCTTCCCGAAGCAACACCTGTGCGAATCAACGAAAATCTACTCTACAAGGCATGAAACAGCACCTCGGCGGAACGACCTACATGGCTGTATTCGCAAAGAAGATGTATGTCGCGAAGCTTACCTCTCAGTCGTCTGGAACCTCCTTCAGACGTCGTCTACGTTGTCTGGACGTCGATCTAGACGTTTGATTCTAGGAAAAACCCAGAACCAGAACCTGCCTTCGCCTTCTCGTGCCGTGCGTGGCCGCGCCGCGCCCGCTCACCTGTTGCTCCGGCTGCAGTAGTGTTGGGGAGGACCTCCCTGATGCACTCCTCCACTTTGCGCACGCGCAGACCGACCGTGAGCTCGCAAGCCTTCTCTCCTCTCCTTCTCACGTTGCTCCTCCTCTCCTCTCACGACGCTCCTTCTCTTCACCGCTCTCGCTCGGTTGCAGTCGATGGAGGGTAGAGGAAGGAAGTGGCTGGAAGTGGGTGAAACGAGGAAGAGGAGGGGGGCTTATATACGGTGTGGGGTTAGGGTTTTCGTTGGTCGAGAGGAGAGAGAAGGAGAAGAAAACGAGGGATGCGTACTGTCTGCGCGCGGCACGCGTGTAGACGTGAGCTCGTACACGAAAGTTTCGATTTCCAGACATCTGGGAAGGTGTCCAGACGTCTGACCCAAGTTCTAGACGTCTTAAAGGGCTCAAACATCATGGGTCTTAACATTTTGCCTTCATCTTGATAGAGTTCCCTTGTTGCTACGGGGAGTAACTTTCCCTTCTCAGGAGGGCATTCGGATTCCTCTGCCATCCTTTTGTATCAGGTTTTTCCCTTATTAATGAAATGCTTATCTTTAAAAAAAAAAGAATTAGGCCTCACTATATCATATAAAAGCTATTTCGAAACAAAGAATCATCCTATGCGATCTTCGTACTTCTCTAAATCCTAACATCACCCTTACTTCCTCCGATAGTCTTGCGTTTGGCACGCAAACTCTCACTTCCAACTAAGATCTCCATCTAGAAGCTTCTTCGATATCAAGAAAAAGATCCGCGATAAAGGGGAGCAACAATAAGATGGCAAAACTCATGACATTAGTAAGATATGCTTTCGGAACCTCGAATTCGAAGTCGGGATATCGAGCATATCATTGGAGATATCTTGAAAAAACAAATATGCTGGAGATATCTTATGTAACTCCAGTGATTTCTTGCTAATTAAGAACAATAAACTACAGTTTAGGAAAAAACATCAATTTTATAATGCAAAATGAAAAAAAATGAGTGAAAAATGAGATAACACCGATGCAAACCAAAATATAACCGATGTAAAATAAGAAAGCAATGGGACAAATTTAAATATAACTGATGTAGAACCTGAAAATTATATTTGGAGAAACATCAATTATTTAAGAAATACTTATTGAGTGGAATGACAACGTTAACCGGTGCAAAAATGAGAATGCACCAATGCAAAAATGGGAACATCGATTTCTTATGAAAAGCTTGGTGCAAAATGACATTACATCGGTGTAAAATGAGATAACATTAGTACAAATTTGAATATCACCGCTTCATTTACTTTTGTAAGCATGATACAAGTGACCCAGTGTTACGATCCGGTTTCCGAATCCCTACAGGGCCCGAGATCGAGTCGACTCGACTAATCCCAAGACCCAGTCGTCCAACAAGAAATAACCAAAAAGCAGGAAAGTAAACCACATTTACTATGCTAAGTAACTAACAGTAAAAGAGTACAGCTATAAAGAAGGTAAAGCTGCTATAGTACATATCACCACAACAACAGTAAAATAGTAACAAGGTACAGGAACATAAAGGTACAAAAATGTAAAATTACAAGAGTTTGAACTCACTACAATAGAAAGTACTACAAAAGAAGACTACTGCTACTGGGCTCTACTAGACCCAGCACCCTCTGTAGCCGGAGACTCGGACTGCTCAACACCTGGACCTGAAAAGGATTATGAGTACACAAAGTCAGCGAATGCTGAGTAGAGTGGCAACCAACTAACTAAAGCAGTAAAACTAATAGGTACACTAGCTATTTCAATTCTTTAATTTACAAGTTATTCCTTTTCACCCATTGGTTTATATATTTCCAAATCTCTTTCTTTATCTCTAATGTTCCTCGTGGGAACGATCTTGATTGCAGTCTTTTCTGAAGAGCAGAAGGCACACGTGGTGCTCTCCTGGCCGAGAGAGTCCCCCGTGGTGATCCTACACCCAGTCCACCACCCCAAGGTCACGGACAGACGTAACGGTGACTACGGCCTGCGCGATAAGCGCACGGTTAGCTACCCCGCACTGGCACGCGGTTAGTCGTTTCCACTAACAGGTGCGCCATAGTACAGTACGGAACAGTATAGGGCCTAGCCCTCTCAGTAATAGGGGTCTAGACTCTAAGATCCAAACAGGGTCTCGCCCCTCCACAGTCCGCGCACCTTTACTTGACTACCTTGGTTTGCCCAGTGGGCCTAACAAGTCAGTGTAGGGTGGCTAGCTGAACCCCGGGCCCCATGGGGTGGTTAGCTCTCTCCCTACACTAGTAGCTCTCCCCGGTACAGTGTACATGAGGGCCAAGAAGTCGGTGCAGAGTAGCCAATCTTAACCCAGGGTCCCAACCCAAGGGCGGCTAACTCCGTTCTACACTAAACAGGGGATAGTCGCTCTCCTCGGTACTACGTACTCAAGGGTCAGCACACTTCCCCACTCAAATTTCTAGATTCATTCCATTTATTTCCAGGAGCTCTACTCCTAATTCCCCGTAGGGTTCATGCTCATATTTCTCATGCCATTCCATACCAGGTTTCATCATTCACATTTCCATTCTCAGGTTATACACATGCAGCTCGTATTTCTATCATTTAACATACACAACAGGAAATGTCACATGTAACTATTTAACTAGCACAGGTAATTCATATTTCACAGGCAGCTCTTATTAATTAACAGTCAGTTATCATTTCTATCTACTCATTCAAGATTGTAATTCAATCACGCATACAGATATTTCAAGTACTTCTCGTCCTAGGATTCTTGCCATATCATAGGTTCTAATCATTCATTCCACACATGCATTTAGGTTTATAATCAAATTAGGGGAAGCCACTCTAATAGACAACCCAGGAGTATTGGGGTCTCGAACGGTAGGCTCACGTGCCTCAGCGAGCCCCGAATCCGCAACGGAACGAAGTCCTATAACAAGGAACAATCACAATGGAACATTCAGAATAGTATAAAAAGCCTTCTAACAAGTAGAGGAACTCACAAGGAAAACACCGATATCTTGTTTGCGTAAAATAGACCTCAAACGGATCCTAAACGGGTCAAAAATAGAGTTACTGACTCAAATTAGACGTCTGGCACAATGTCCAGACGTCTTCTTAGACGTCCACGGGTCAAAAACAATGTGACCAGGAATGCACCTCAGGCTCTACGTCGACCTCAGACATCTAGAACCTCTTCTAGATTGTCTGGACCCAGCTCTAGACGCCCGACCTTCTCTCCAGACGTCTGGGAGTGCTTCCAGCTGTCTGGTAAGCTGCCCAGACATCTGAAACGTGTGGGAGGGCATGTCCTGTGCCTTCCCGAAGTAATCCCTACATGCGACAGCAAAACTCCCTTAATAAGCCATGCAAAACGTGTCTGCGGAGCAGCCTCCATGGCTGTATCCGCAAAAGGAAACGTACCTTCGTGGAGATCTATCTTTAGGAAAAACCCAGAACCAGAACCTCCTCTTGCTTACCCTCGTTGCGTGCAGCCGCGCCTCGCCTCCTTGCCTGCAGCTCCGGCTGCAGCAGTGTCGGGGATGACTCCCCCGATGCTTTCCTCTCTCATGCGCCACTCCAGCCATGCGTCCTCCGATGAGCTCCCACACGAGCTCGCGAGCTCAAGCTCCTCCTCTCCTCACGCCGCCTCTCCTCCTCGTCGCCGCTCTCGCGCTCTCTCTCGCGCTCGCTCCTCTCACTGCGGTGGAGAGGAAGGGAAGAGGGTGGCTGTGGAGTGGGGAGAATGAGAGTGAAGTGGGGTTTATAAAGAGGTGAGTTAGGGTTTGGGTGGAGGAGAGAAGAGGGAAGGAGAGAGAAGAAGCGTACTGTCTGCATGCAGCCCGTGCGCAGACGCGAAGCTCGTACCCAAAAATTTCGATTTCCAGATGTTTGGGAAGGTGTCCGGACATCTGACCGACAGTCCAGACATCTTAAAAGGCTCAGGGCAGAACGGGTCTTTACACCCAGTTCTGTCAATATACATTTAAGGAGTAGGTGATGCCCTTAAATTGTCACCATAGGCTTTTCTCTGATGTGGGTTTATAAGGTCGGGCTTTTTGAGAAATGATTGAAAATCTTTCTCGAGGAGGAAAGGAAGAGGAAATACAAAGAATGTCCAAAGGAGCAAAAACAGAAACAAAGTGATAGTCTTAGCAATTGATTATGGGATTTACTTAAGTTCTAGACTAAATCAAAATAAGGATTAAGTCCTAAACTATTAGAGACAAGGAGATTAGTAAGAGTACTGATCTTAGGCCTGTTTTAGTGCTTAAACACTCAGGTATTTATTAAGATCCGAATTAGTCCACAAGAGGTTAAGGAAAGTGTGAAGCTGATGTATTAAGTCCAAGGCTTAGGGAGTATTCAGCCCCGTTGTCTGTCCTTTGGTTTGCGGGACTTGGTAACCTAAGCACCCAAAATCCACACACCAGTTTGGTTCAGTGCGCTTAACAAAGAAATAATGCCAAAAGTATTGATTAGGAGCAGCTCAAAGACATAAATTGATTAGACGAGTTTCCGGCACGGAGAGGTGGAATGAAAAAGAACACTCCCCTTGAAAATGCATGATAACATATCATCTTTTCGATGCTTGTCTTCTAGGATATTTAAATATCCTACAGGGAGCATATAAGCATCTTGTGCTAGTTAAGGTGCCATAGGCGAGATTATCCGAAAATTTCGATTGCCAGGGCCTGAATTTAGCTACAGAACGCCATGGGAGACACTATCTGGAAGTGTCAAAAGCCATGGTTCTGTGGGTTGCTATGGACGGTGCTATCCCAAAGCATCGAAAGTTTGGGACCCTTCAAGGATTGATGGTGGGGACAAGGAATCCGATACAGATCGTGTTTAGGGACAATCTGATGTCGGATTTAGGAAAATATAAAAAGAAAAGAGAGAAAACTCTCAAAATAAAAAAAATCCTTCTCTATCTCTCTCTTAGCAAAATGCACTGGCAAACTGAATTTGGCCTTGATACGTCTACGCACAGGTGCTTTAACCACTGGGGTCAACGAATCTCTAGGCAATTTTTGTGGGCCTTAGAAACCTTTGCGGCAGACCCAAGGCTGAAGCTGGTTAGGTCTGGATCTTAGCTGGAACTTGAGTACCTCTAGGCCTATTGTTGGTATTCTGATATGATTTCTATAGAAGTGGCACAAATAGGCATCTGAACATCGAAACATGGTATAGAGATATAATTCTTTCCATAGGATTTTTTTAGGGACTAGCAAAAGTTAGGTATGAGGGTATGATGGTAATACTATTATCTATCATAACTAGTTTAAATTAGTTGAAATCAAGAGATAAATGCTTTTGAATAATCACCAGAGGATAGTAATTCCATTCAGATCTGTTTTGAGGAAAGAACATTAAAATATGGTTAATTCTACTAATTTAACATCACATAATGAATGCAAAGTGACCACGGGATCACCTAGGGGTTAAATGAAGGTCAAATGAGCTCAAAAGTCTAAAAAGTTGGGTCACACTAACAGAAACAAGGTTCCATGTGTTTCGAGAATCAAATCGGTACACAAAATCCTAATTCTCAACCCTACTTGAATTGAAGAGGTTCTGGTCAGGATAAAAATCATTTAAACCTCCTAAAATACATATAAAAATATTCTAAGAGGTTTGGTGCCCTTGGTTTGACCATCTGAATCCATTTTAACATAGAATAAAGTTTCAAACGGGATTTTACCTTGATTTAGGTTTCTATGCAAATTTTCTAGTCAAACATGGTCAAAACTCAAATCTAAGTGCACCATTAGATTTCTTGAGTCCAAATTAGGTTAACACCAAAATTTGGGCTCAATCAGAGTCTATCTTGACCTAGTTTGTACTTTAGTTTTTAAAACCCTATTTCCTACATTTAGGCCCCTAAATTTCAAAGTTCCTTGCATTTACGCTCCTAACTTCCATCCTTTTCTCAGAAAAGCCCCTACTGCCATTGTCCTCCTTGCGAGTAGAGAAGGAAACTCACAGACCTTGAAACCCAAACAGGCTTCATTTAATCCAGCGACTTGATTAATGGAATCTCAACCAAAAACTCCAAACTTGGCGAAATTGGTCCCCATATCAATCCTAATCCTATGAGACCATTCATGCGGTCAATCTCGTTCAATTTTGCCTCCTATGAACTTAAGAAAAGCAAGCTCTGAAGTGGCAATGCCACCTTCCAATTGAGAGCTCTTTGACAAATTTAGGAGAGAAACCTCTCCTCTATAAAGGATCGCATTTGCCCAAAAGGAGGTCGTCTCATTTTTGGCATGTGAACCCACTTCTCTTTCTTCCTCCTTCGCCACCATTAACGACGACCTAGAGCTTCACCAACCTCCTTCTTTAGTCGCTCCCTCGGACAAAAGGGCTTCTCCTCAGTACCTCGTCGCCATGCTTCCGGAAAAAGAAGGCGGCCCAATTACCCCTTCGTTGGCTCCATTCTCACCTCCTTCGTTCTCAGCTCCGGCGTTCCTCCGACAAGCTTCCTCAAGCCTTCGTTCTTCCAATAACGCTAAGGCTGCTCTCTCCCCCCCCCCTCCAATTAGGTTTAGACTAAATTTTATGTCCCAATTCCCTCTCCTGCTCTTTCTTTGACTCTGGCAACTACAACCACAACCACCTTCATCGCCGGAATTTCGTCACCCCGCTCTACCCAAATTAGGTTAGGAAAAAGCTTACACACACCTCCACCACACTTTTTCCCAACCTAATTTAACGCTTCATCGCCCACGTCACCTTCCCCGACTCTGTTCGCTGAAGCTTCGTCCATCTTCACACTCCGGCCAATTCGTTGCACCTCGCACCAAACCACACCCACCATTGCCTTCGCCACACCACGATGAAGATTACCAGCTATCTAATTGGGCCCTGGGCTGTACTTTCTTGCAGGTCAACTTCGCCATTGCCAGTAATCTTCTTTGACCTTGACCAATACACCCCATTCACATCCGGCCTCAAGAAAACCACCAGTAGTTGTAGTTCGTCCAGGGAACACAGTTGCAACATCAATTTAAGAGGCAAGCCCCATAGCTATTCAAATCAAGAGCGAAATCTTCAGCAGCTTCGCAAAGAGGAAAGAGTGGGACATTAGTCCCACCTCGTGAGCTTAGAATCACTGGAAGGCATATAAGAGTAAATTGCGTCATTGGCTTTTCGCTTCAGCACACATAGGGGTGAGGTCCCCATGCATGTGCTTGCTCACGCGACCTCACTCGCCATGCACACCGGCAACTCTGGGCTGGGTCTGTTTACTCAGTTACCCACCCGGTTACCTGAGTCCGACTTGGTTCTGAGAGTAGAATTTCAAAGGAGGGTGGTGGGAGGTTTTGCACCTTGGGATGCGTGCTCACACTTCATACACTTAGCATCTCCGAGGCTTTGCGAGGCCCTTGAGTCTCTACGACTTGTGTTGAGGCTTAAGTATTTAAGGCGTCTGTGCCTTGCTTGCGATGTCTAATTTGGTTGGTTCTGTGGATTTATTTGAGCTATTGGCTGATATATGGTTCAGGCTACTATTGGAAAATTTGAGTTGTAGGATATATGCTTGATTTGAGGGATTAAGCGGTGATTTAAATCACCATTCTTTTTAGGGTTCCTGATTTCTTTTTACCCCACTAACTCTTGAGATACATTTGTTATTAGTGAATACATCTTTCGAGTATATTATTCATTGAATATTTTGATTGCATATCTTAATTATGGTATTTATTATTTCTATATTCTTGAGATACATTTGTTATTAGTGAATACATCTTTCGAGTATATTATTCATTGAATATTTTGATTGCATATCTTAATTATGGTATTTATTATTTCTATATTGCGATTAGTGCGTGAATTCTACATTTGTTCCCTACGAGCGACCTCAGACTCACTTTTGTTTTCGAGTTTATAAATTTAAGTGTTGCTACAATTTTTGTTACTAATACGATGCTATACTTTAAATCGACAACTTTCTCACTGCAACAGTCTCATGGATAGTAGGTACTCCCTCCAACCCTTTTTCCCTAGCCTTAGTTTGCCCCAAATCCTAGGGATTTTGGTATTTTTGGTGAAGGGGCTGTTATTGATGTTGATTGTTGTTATTGTTGCTAGTAAGGGGTTGGGGGCAGTAGCTATCGTATGGGACTTTTCCTTCTCTTAATTGTCATTCTCTTGACTTCCTGCTGCTAGGGAGAGGATTGATAGATATGTTCTTGTTCCTTATACTCCATTGAATGTGGGAATGTGGCTGTATGTTTAGATCCATGCAAGCATGGATGTATGTGAATAAGATTTTCCCGATGCCTATGTTCAATCACTTTGTTTGGTTTCCCTTGCGAAATGTGAGTTTTTACATGGGTAGGAACATGAGGAAGTCGTCTTGGGATGTTTAAAGAGATGTAGTGGTGATTGGTTAATTTTTCTTTTTTGATTTGTTAATAATGATTTTAATGAAGCTTCTTGTGTTCAAGGTGTTCCTTACATGAGAAGGAACTTGTAAAATTGATCTTGGAACCATCATAGTTTATTGAGGGTATAAGAGATTTGAATGCATATGTTAGTGTGATACATTTGAGTATGGATGTGGCCCTTTTAGTATGAAGATGTGGACAGCTTAATAGCCTCTAAAATGCGACTTTAACTTTGACCGAAATTAGCTTGAAGGTCTCTAAATGAACCAAAAATGACCTGAATTGGCTAAGTGATAGCCTAAATATACAATGATGATGTAAACGACTCTACTAAAAGGCTAAGAAGGGGTCTTTGGACTAAGAGAGATTTTAGGTGATCCAGTAGGTGCACTAGTATAGATTAAAGAAAAGGAATAAAAATGATTAGGTCATGATAGGTGAGCTCATAAAGATGGATGCCTTAACCTCATGAATTGCAGGTTCACTGTTGTGGGTTGAAGACTCGAGGAAGTTGAAGTAGTTAGTGGTAGCTTGAAGTCAACCTTGGAACTTGGAGAGTTCCTGGTTGCAATGACGAGCAACATGCTGTCATTGGAAATGAGGCACTCAAAGGTGCCTGAATCTGACTCGAAGTGTTAGTACTCACACATAGGTGCTCGTAGGTGCAAATGACAGTTGAGGTATCGTAGGGGTTTTGGTCATGGCCTCAATCAGATGGTTGACTGAGAGGGTACAACCAGAGCATATGTTCCTAATGGGAGCATTGTTGTGGCCCATTAAACATCGGGCCAAGCCCTACCATTGATGATTTGAAATGATCTATGATTGTACCTTACTAGACCTGAATTGAACTTGCTATTCATGTCCGTGAGGCATTGGACTGGGTAGTTTTTAAGAGGCTCAACTCTCATAATTGATGTCAATAACATTCTTGGATGCCTCTCTCGAGGGGCATCGGTGCTGCAAGCCTGTCCCCTCATCAGGGAGAGACTCCAAAACTGGATCTAAGGGAAGGATACATCTCTATCTCCTCTGGTAGAAAGAAATGATTTTCAGGATTTGACCATTGGGACGAGTGAGAGAATGGATAATGTTACGACCTGATCCCAGAATCCTACAGGACCTGAGACCAGCTTGCCTCAATTGATCCCAAGACTTAGTTTTCCAACGAGAAATAACCCAAAAGCAGAAAATATTCCACAACCACACATGCAATGTAACTAGGCAGAAATAATCAAAAGATAGTAAAGGAAACATAATGAAATGTCTCACAATATTATATGCCATCACAACTACAGCAGAAGAAAATAAAGCGGAAACATAATAAAAATAGTATTACATATAACAAATAATCACTACTATAACAAAAGAACGTGCTAAAACAAAAAAGCGACAACAGCTATGGCTGGGCTCGATTGGGCCCAGCTCCCTCTGCAGCTGGTGGTGTTGGCTGCTCAACTCCCTGACCTGAATAAGGTTGTAAAATCTGTGGTCAGCTAATGCTTAGTAAAGTGGTGGTTAAGCCATTTATATGCAATTTACATAAGAACAAGCAACTAATTAATTATTCATTTCCATTTAGCTTAACTAAGTGGTTCTGATTTGTTTACTCTCTTAAGAATCCAGTCATTTCTTGATCTTGACTGTTCATTAAAGGAACGATCTTGATTGTAGTCTTCCCGTGATGTAGGATGTACACGTGGTGCTCTCCTTGCTGGGAGAGTCCCCCGTGGTAGTCCTACACCCGGTCAGCCATCCCGAGGTTACGGTCACGACGTAGTGGTGACTACGGCATGCGTGATAAGTGCACAGGTAGCTACTTTGCACTGGCACGTGGTCAGTCGTTTCCGCTAGCGGGTATGCCTAAAAGTACAGCACGGAACAGTATAGGGCCTTGCTCTCTCAGAACAAGGGTCTCGCCCCTCAGAACAGAATAGGGGTCTTGCCCCTCTACAGTCCGCGTACTCTCATCCGATTATCCCGATTTGCCCAATGGGCCTAACAAAAGTCGGTGTAAGGTGGCTAGTCCTAACCCTAGGCCCCATAAGGTGACTAGCTCCCTCCCTATACTAAGTAGCTCACCTCGGTATCACGTACGTGAAGGCCAAACAGGAGTTGACGTAGAGTGGCCAAACTCACCTCGAGTCTTGTTCACGAACGTTTCGTGCGGATTTAAAGCGTATTATGTTGTAGTATAACCGACAAAACGTTCGAACAAATACAAAGTTTTTATTACTCGAAGACCGGAGTATCCGAGGTCGAACACAGGGAGCAAATGGAACTTACCACTAAATCAAAATGTAATTGAACACTCTAATTTACTCAAAATATCAATTCAGGTATGAATGTATGCGATTAAAAGGAGTTAGGGCAAGAAAATATGAAATTGGACGTCTGATCACAAGATCAGACGTCTTAAAAGCATTTCTCCTTTTCTTCTTGATTATTCTTCTTCTTCTGCTGCAGTTTTTGCTCTTTCTTTTCTTCTTCTAATCTCTGCAAAGTCTTCACTTGGCTTCTCTGTGCCTTTGCTTCTGGCTTGCTCTTTCCTTTCTTCTCCTGCGAAGGCTTCTTTCTTGCTTCTTCTTCTCTGCTGCAGTTTTTGCTCTTCTATTCTTCTCTGCCGTTCCTTCTTCTTTCTTTCTTTTCCTTCTCGCGGCCAAGTCCTTCTCCTGCGATCAGCTTGCCTGCACAGGAGCAAAACCTAACCCTTCTCCCTCTACCCGCGCGTCTCTCTCTCTCAAGCAATTCACTCAGACCGCTCTACCAGAGCCACAGTCTTAATCGGGTCGGATCGTACCCGGGACCAGGCGCACCTGCAGGTGTGTGATGCGCGAGGAGTGCGTAGGTCTAGGTCGGGTCGGATCCGCCAGGTCCGCGTGGTCAGGCCGCGGACGAGGCGGGTGGGGTCAGTGAGGGACCTCACCCCTGTGCTTTCGAGGCAGTAAACCTATATCACAAAAACTCTTTATACCATACCTGTACCTTGAGATTCCACGATGTGGGACTAAACGTTCCGCCCTTCCTTTGCGTGCGCCCGCAGACTCTCGTGTGCAATTGCCCACGCTGAAGGCCCTGCTGGTGCTCCTTGCTGAACTCAGTCACCTCGCAACACTTGCGAGAGTCTGCTGCACCTGTCGCCTGGGAAGCCTGACGCCTGCTGCTGCTCCAAGCTTCCTGCTGCTTCGGCTGTTAATGGCGGCCGGGGCGTTCACCTGAGCTTCCACAGAATGGCCTATTGGCCCAATTAGAATAGCTGGAAACCTTCGCCGTAGCACGGCGAAGGCGGTGGGTGATGCTGCAGGTTGCCGGTCGGCCTAGGCGTGCATGCCTAGGTCAACCTGTGGCCGGAGATGGTGGGTTGTTCGGGGGGTGGTTATGGAGGTCTGGAGTGGCAGTTGTGGGGTGGAGCGAGTTCCTGGTGGTGAGGCGGAGCTCACGAGGTGGTTGGCGAGCCGTGTGGAATGGCGGAGTGGTGTGGGCGGCTCGCCGGAGTTCGGTCGGTGATGTGGAAGATGAGGGTGGTCAGCGTCGGTCGAGGGGTAATCAGATGAGATAACAGGGGGAAAAGAGAGAGGATAGGATGGAGAGGAGTTCTAACCTAATTGTAAGGACGAAAGGGGACAGAAGGCGGACAGCAGTACTTGCTGTCGCCGGAGAAGATGACGCCCAGTGGGGGAGAACGGCGGCGACGACGGGGCTGAGGCGGCGTGCGCTGGTACTGCGCGACGCGGAGGGAGGTCAGGAAGCTAACTCTGCCACTGGTTTTGTGGCAGAGCGAAGAGGGAGGGGAGGGGGGCTCGCCGGAGCTAGCTGGGGCATTTGGCCGAGCAGGAGGAGAGGAATTGAAGGGGGAAACTCGGCCAAATCAAGCTCAGCCTCTTTGGCCGGAGTTGTGGGTTCTTATATAGGCGCTGGACTTGGTGTGCAGGGCGTGAAGGGCACGTAATTGCCTGAGGTTGGTCGCCGGAGATGGAAAGGAGTTAGGATACCCAAATCTCTCATGCGTTCGCACGAGAGATTGGGTTCACACCAACGATTGTAATTGACTTTATGAGGAAGGGAATTCCTCAGAGAATCCTCCTTCCATTTCTGGGAGGGAATCTCTGAGGGATTAGAGAGCAATCCCTCTCCGAACCTCGCCGGAGCTCGGTTCTGCCCTAGCAATGGCGGCAGGACCGGTTTGCAAAGGAGGCGAAGAACCTAGGGGGTTCTCTGCAACGGTATTCAAAAGATAGGGACCAATTTGTGATTTGGGTGTACTAAATTGCAAAGTAGGTCAAGATGATCCCTCCTTAGGTCCAAATTTTGGTACAAACCTAATTTGGACCTAAGGAATCCAATGGAGAAGTTAGATTTCAGGTTTGACCTCGTTTGACTGGATATTTTGCGTAAAAACCCAAATTAGGTTAATTGAAGAGCTAGGACCCTAATCTAGGTCAAACTAGGTTCCAAAGGCCAAATTAAGTGTTCTAAACCCTAGAGTATGTTTTTCCATGATTTGTAGAGGGTTTACTTGCTTTTTGTTCTGACCGAAACCTTGTTAATTTAAGCGGGTCTGTTTTAGGGTTACCAAGTGTCTTTTAGTTCTTAGATTGCACATGAACCCATTTCTGATTGACTCAACCCACTTTTTATCTCATTTAGACCATTTGACCTATGTTTTGCCTCTAAGAAATCCTGTTTATCTACTGCAATGGTAAAATTGCAGTTTTAACCTTTATTTCATGTTTTCTTCTCAGAGCACTTGTTCCTTCAGTTAGGCCTTCTTCTAGGTTATGTAGGAGCTTTTATCTTCTTTATTGGGTCAAAATGAGCTAGTTATGGCTCATGATGAGGCTCTCATCATACCCCCATGCCTAGGTTTTGCTAATCCCTTAGCAAAATTTCAAAGTTTTAACTTCCGTTCTAGACCCTGAATGTTGTCAATAATGATAAGTGCTTCTCCTTTTCTTTTGTGATTAGGTGGAAATGCCGACAATAGGCCTAGAGGTACTCAAGTACCAACCAAAATCCGGACCTGTTCCGCTTTAGCCTCAGTCTTCTGCAAAGGTTTCTACGGCCCACAGAACCTAACCTAGGGTTTGTTGGACTCCGCGGTTAAAGCACCCGTGCTTGAGATATTTTTAGCCTAAGTTCAGTTTGCAGTGCGTTTTTTTGTAAGAGAGAGATAGAAGATTTATTTGTTTGGAGAGCTTTTCTCTCTCTTTTCTTTTTTTTATTTCTAGCTTCGGATTAGCTTCTCAACACGGTCTGTATCGGATTCCTCGTCCCCATCATCAATCCTCAAAGGTTCCTGGCTTTCGAGATTTCGAGATAATCCCGCCCATGGCAACCCCCGGAACCCTGGCTTTCGAGATTTCGAGATAATCCCACCCATGGCGTTCCGTGGCCGAATTCAGACCCTGGCGATCGACATTTCGTGATAATGCCACCCATGGTATCTGAACCAGCAGAGTGCTTACATGCCCCCAGTAGGATATTTAAATATCCTAAGAGACAAGCACCGAGGAGACGATATGTTGTTACGCATCTTCGAGGGGAATTTCCCGCCTCTCCGCGCTGGGAACTTGTCCAAATCAACTTGTGTTGATTGGCCGCTCCTAATCTAGGTGACTTTTTCAGAGTATTAAACGCTCTTGCGTGTTTTGAATATTTATGCGCACTGAACCAGACTGTGTGTGAATTTGGGTGCTTAGGTTACCGAATCCCGCAAACCGGAGGTCAGTTAACGAGGCCGAATACTTCCTAAGCCTTAGACCTAATACTTAAGCTTTGCATTTTCCTCAACCTCTTGAGGATTGTCCAGATTTTAACGGATACGTGAATTTTTAAGCAAAAAATCTAGCCCAAGAGGCCTAAGACCAGCGTTCCCGCTAATCTCTTGTTATGTTTCCTTAGTACTTTTTCTTTTCTTTTTCTTGACTCGGTCTAGAACTTCAGTTAACCCCTTAATCTTTTACTAATGACTTTTTCTTTTTCTTTTCCTTTTGTGCTCCTTTCTTCATTTTTGCTCTTTTTCTCCTCCTTATGATTATATGGCTCACAACATTTCTTCCCTCCCATTTTTTTTTGTTCTTTTTCGTAATTTTTCAATTTTTTTTTTTGTGTTTTTGACATATGCGAATTTTTTTGTGAGAATCCTTCTGATTTTTTTCTTGGTTTTGTATGTATGCACTTTATCACCCCCCCATGCCTAAGTTTTGCAATGTCCTCATTGTAAACAGAGGGTGGGAATTAGTGTTGAGGTCAGGGGCTTAGAACAGGATATATCGGGTGGGTGAATGGGTCGGGAATGAGTGATGCGAATGATTTTAAGCTCTGATACGTGTACCAGAGGTGGGATCAACTGTCTAAGGCTGAACTCAAGGTGCAATAGACGTGGAGTACAGACTGCTAATCAGACGGGTCTCTATTTTTGAGATGACGGGTTGCCTCCCGTTAAGCGCTAAATTTAATGCCTTCAGCCGAGCGAAAAATGGGGTGGAGAGGGAGTGGTCAAATCAATGGAGTTTTGGAAAACAAGCACCTTGATTAAGAGCCTGGTTGGTCCAACCAGGTACTTGTTCAGATCAGTGGGCTGATGATGCAGCCCAAACCCAATAAGTCTGGTGGGTTGATAGATGTAGATTAGCAGATGTGGGACCCACCAAATGCAGTGATGTTCTGATAGATATGGAAGTGAAAACTCGAGTTCGGGCTCAGTCGAATCAGCCTGGTGGGGGTAGGGTTCCGAAAAATAATCAATGTAAGATGTGGAATCCCTACAGGGACGGTCAAAGGATGGAGGCTCCTGATTTGTGGTCTGATCAGTGTCCGATACCCGGTATAGATACGGAGTTGAATCATCTACAATCGGCTCATTGAGAGGTGAATCAGAATAGAAATTGAGTCCGGTTGCGGGTCGAGATGGGGAACGGGTTTGGATTGGTTCTGTATATGTGGGGCAGGTGGCTTCAAAGAAGATTGACAGGTTATAATTAGGAGGCAGATTTTCTCCGATGTTATGGTCGGATTCGAGATCGTCGGAGAGTTTGCGAAAATCAAAGTTTGAATGAGATTCTAGATCATGAGTTCCACCATAGAATAAATCATATGTTGTATATTCAGCAACCTGACTGGGATCTAGCCTAAATGTTAATTCTGAGCTTACAAAGGTGTCCCTATCTGGTAGAGGCTCAGGTTCAAGGTTAGTAGGGCAGAGCCAATCGAAACCCCGCTCGTCCAAGTCCTCAGTTTCTGTATCGTAGATTGGCATGACTTCCGAAAACTCGATTAGTTCTTCTGAGGAGGTTGACGAGGGATATTCATCAAATCGAGGCCCAGAATCATATTCTTCATTAAGAGATTGATTTTCTTTATATGGGGCCTTGAAATCTTCAATATAGGTTTCAGATCTAGGTTCTAGGCTTAGGATGTGGGTGGAATTACTAGAATCTAGGTCTGAATAACCTTCGAGGGCCACCTTATCAGAATAAGGGACGGAATTTACACCCTCGAGTGGTTCAGTTCTACTCTCATACTTGCAGGAGTCTTGGGATTCTAAAATGGGTTTATCATGGTCTTTTCCTGCATTTGGAGCTTCCCAACCTTCTTCAATATCAGGTGCATTATACTCCATCTGGGTTGGGAATCCACAACCATTTTGTGCCCCAAACCCGAGATCAGATTTATCCTCGATGTTGTCCCAAGATAGTTCATCCTCTGTTGGCGGTATGTACGGGTATTTCTGATCAATCACTTGTTTTATTAATCTCATTATCTCTTCCCGTTTTTCAAGACTATCTTGGTGTTGCTTCCAAAGTCGAGGATTTGTCATACATTGAAGGTATTCACTATTATGCAATTTTTCTATCTCAATGTATGCAGTAATGAGCAAGTCACGGGTTGATCCTTTGTTGGCTTCTGCTAATAGTACTTGGGCACAAGTTATGACAAAGGTTGTGGTTGTTGGGACATCAACCTGAATGTTTCCTACTGTTGTTGAGGTTTCTTCATTTTCATAAAATCTCATGGCATCCTCAATCATTTTATCTCTCATGGATCTCCGGTATTCAGGTTTCTCGACTGGTAGTCCTAGGTGGTTCAGCTGCATATTTGGATCAGGTGGTGGAATCACGATCAGAGTTTGACTCAAGATGTGTTATGAAGCGATCAGATCTGAATAACGAGTCCCACTGAAAATGAGTGTGTGTGCTCTATAGAGAAAAGATGCAGGACTGGAGATGTTCTTGACCCAATCAAGACACCCAAAAGATGTTTGGATGACTATGGAGGTTTGGGGCGGATGAACCCCTGGATCCGAAGATCGTCCACCTGAGAATTACCTGGGCAGCCAGAGAGGGAGAGTCCCGCAAAGACCCCTACACGGTAGAGCGTCCCTACGGGTTACAGGGTTTCCCCCACCCGACCTCTCTTGTCACTGAGATTCCAGGTAAACCAGAATGGGGACCTTGACCTCTTAAGTCTATCACTTTTTATTTCAAAGGGGCTTTTAGGGTTCTCACTTGAACTTTAGATGTTTTTGGTATTGTGACCTAATTTAGAGGTTGGTTGACCCAAGGGGTCAACTTCACCTGACCTGTCCTATAGATGGCAGAATGATTCTAAGCTCGGAGCCTAGAGATCACCCTGATTTGACTCCCAGGTTATTAGGTCAAAAGAAAATTTTAAGATTCAAGTGATTTTAGAGCTCAATTTTAGGGTTTGTCTTATTTAACTTTCTTCAATCAAGGGCTTGGGTAGCACACTGATGCGGGAGGGTTTATTTCCTTTTACACAGGCATGTGTGACTAGCGCTTCAAGACCCTAATGTGGAAACCCTAATTTGGTTCTATTTCCAATCCTCTTTTTCTTTTTCAAAAGTTCTCTTTGGACTTATAAACAAGAAGTGTGTGGTCCGCCGAGATTAAGCGTTTATTTTCAATTAGGCACAAGAATTTGTGGGATGGAAAAAAATCACTCCAACTTCAAGAATATTTGCAGAAATTTTCGCAAAATCAAGAAATGTTTTGCCTTAGAGATAGTGATTACTATATAAAGAAGGCAATTGATTCCTAACTTGATTTTCTTCCTTTTGTCTTTCAAAGATTAGGGGATGATTAAGGAAGAAAAGAAATTACCTGCCCTGGAGTGGTTGACTTGCGGGAGAGATTTTCTCATGAAGTACCTGCAAGATCACATCAAAGAAAAGTAGGGCAAGTTAGTGTTCAATATGATAAAAAGAATGTAGAGACTAGTGGTAAATTGTGCAGTGCTCCCCGGCAACGGCGCCAAAATGTTCACGAACGTTTCGTGCGGATTTAAAGCGTATTATGTTGTAGTATAACCGACAAAACGTTCGAACAAATACAAAGTTTTTATTACTCGAAGACCGGAGTATCCGAGGTCGAACACAGGGAGCAAATGGAACTTACCACTAAATCAAAATGTAATTGAACACTCTAATTTACTCAAAATATCAATTCAGGTATGAATGTATGCGATTAAAAGGAGTTAGGGCAAGAAAATATGAAATTGGACGTCTGATCACAAGATCAGACGTCTTAAAAGCATTTCTCCTTTTCTTCTTGATTATTCTTCTTCTTCTGCTGCAGTTTTTGCTCTTTCTTTTCTTCTTCTAATCTCTGCAAAGTCTTCACTTGGCTTCTCTGTGCCTTTGCTTCTGGCTTGCTCTTTCCTTTCTTCTCCTGCGAAGGCTTCTTTCTTGCTTCTTCTTCTCTGCTGCAGTTTTTGCTCTTCTATTCTTCTCTGCCGTTCCTTCTTCTTTCTTTCTTTTCCTTCTCGCGGCCAAGTCCTTCTCCTGCGATCAGCTTGCCTGCACAGGAGCAAAACCTAACCCTTCTCCCTCTACCCGCGCGTCTCTCTCTCTCAAGCAATTCACTCAGACCGCTCTACCAGAGCCACAGTCTTAATCGGGTCGGATCGTACCCGGGACCAGGCGCACCTGCAGGTGTGTGATGCGCGAGGAGTGCGTAGGTCTAGGTCGGGTCGGATCCGCCAGGTCCGCGTGGTCAGGCCGCGGACGAGGCGGGTGGGGTCAGTGAGGGACCTCACCCCTGTGCTTTCGAGGCAGTAAACCTATATCACAAAAACTCTTTATACCATACCTGTACCTTGAGATTCCACGATGTGGGACTAAACGTTCCGCCCTTCCTTTGCGTGCGCCCGCAGACTCTCGTGTGCAATTGCCCACGCTGAAGGCCCTGCTGGTGCTCCTTGCTGAACTCAGTCACCTCGCAACACTTGCGAGAGTCTGCTGCACCTGCCGCCTGGGAAGCCTGACGCCTGCTGCTGCTCCAAGCTTCCTGCTGCTTCGGCTGTTAATGGCGGCCGGGGCGTTCACCTGAGCTTCCACAGAATGGCCTATTGGCCCAATTAGAATAGCTGGAAACCTTCGCCGTAGCACGGCGAAGGCGGTGGGTGATGCTGCAGGTTGCCGGTCGGCCTAGGCGTGCATGCCTAGGTCAACCTGTGGCCGGAGATGGTGGGTTGTTCGGGGGGTGGTTATGGAGGTCTGGAGTGGCAGTTGTGGGGTGGAGCGAGTTCCTGGTGGTGAGGCGGAGCTCACGAGGTGGTTGGCGAGCCGTGTGGAATGGCGGAGTGGTGTGGGCGGCTCGCCGGAGTTCGGTCGGTGATGTGGAAGATGAGGGTGGTCAGCGTCGGTCGAGGGGTAATCAGATGAGATAACAGGGGGAAAAGAGAGAGGATAGGATGGAGAGGAGTTCTAACCTAATTGTAAGGACGAAAGGGGACAGAAGGCGGACAGCAGTACTTGCTGTCGCCGGAGAAGATGACGCCCAGTGGGGGAGAACGGCGGCGACGACGGGGCTGAGGCGGCGTGCGCTGGTACTGCGCGACGCGGAGGGAGGTCAGGAAGCTAACTCTGCCACTGGTTTTGTGGCAGAGCGAAGAGGGAGGGGAGGGGGGCTCGCCGGAGCTAGCTGGGGCATTTGGCCGAGCAGGAGGAGAGGAATTGAAGGGGGAAACTCGGCCAAATCAAGCTCAGCCTCTTTGGCCGGAGTTGTGGGTTCTTATATAGGCGCTGGACTTGGTGTGCAGGGCGTGAAGGGCACGTAATTGCCTGAGGTTGGTCGCCGGAGATGGAAAGGAGTTAGGATACCCAAATCTCTCATGCGTTCGCACGAGAGATTGGGTTCACACCAACGATTGTAATTGACTTTATGAGGAAGGGAATTCCTCAGAGAATCCTCCTTCCATTTCTGGGAGGGAATCTCTGAGGGATTAGAGAGCAATCCCTCTCCGAACCTCGCCGGAGCTCGGTTCTGCCCTAGCAATGGCGGCAGGACCGGTTTGCAAAGGAGGCGAAGAACCTAGGGGGTTCTCTGCAACGGTATTCAAAAGATAGGGACCAATTTGTGATTTGGGTGTACTAAATTGCAAAGTAGGTCAAGATGATCCCTCCTTAGGTCCAAATTTTGGTACAAACCTAATTTGGACCTAAGGAATCCAATGGAGAAGTTAGATTTCAGGTTTGACCTCGTTTGACTGGATATTTTGCGTAAAAACCCAAATTAGGTTAATTGAAGAGCTAGGACCCTAATCTAGGTCAAACTAGGTTCCAAAGGCCAAATTAAGTGTTCTAAACCCTAGAGTATGTTTTTCCATGATTTGTAGAGGGTTTACTTGCTTTTTGTTCTGACCGAAACCTTGTTAATTTAAGCGGGTCTGTTTTAGGGTTACCAAGTGTCTTTTAGTTCTTAGATTGCACATGAACCCATTTCTGATTGACTCAACCCACTTTTTATCTCATTTAGACCATTTGACCTATGTTTTGCCTCTAAGAAATCCTGTTTATCTACTGCAATGGTAAAATTGCAGTTTTAACCTTTATTTCATGTTTTCTTCTCAGAGCACTTGTTCCTTCAGTTAGGCCTTCTTCTAGGTTATGTAGGAGCTTTTATCTTCTTTATTGGGTCAAAATGAGCTAGTTATGGCTCATGATGAGGCTCTCATCAAGTCTCAACCAAAGGGGCAGCAAGCTCCCCTCTACTCTAAAGGGACAGTTGCTCTCCTTGGTACTGTCTACATAGGGGCAGCTTACTTCCTGTCTACTTATAAGGTTCTTTCCGTATACAGGAGTTCTTCTCCTAATTCCCCATATGGTTAATGCTTTTATTTCTTTTATTTCATTTCTCAATATTCAGATCTCACTGTTCACATCCCGGGTTTTATTTTTATAATAGGCAGCTCGTATTTTAATAACTGAGAAAGCATCACATCGAGTAATTAATACACTTTGTTACGAGCAGGGCATCAGACGTAGTTTAAGATGTCTGGGAAGTGGCCCAGATGTCTGGCCAGACGTCTGGAACCCTTCCTAAACATCTGGTATTAAATTTTTTCGGCGTACGGGTTCGCGTCTGCGCACTTGCGCGTGCAGATTGAACCCGCCGCCTTCGTTCTTCTCTTTCTCTCCCTGCAGGCGTCATTTTTCCTCCTCTCTCCCCACGGCTGCCTTATAAAAAATGCTTCCCCTTTCCCTCACCCTCACTCCACCACCTTCTTCCTCTTCTTCTCCCTGTCTGCGAGAGAGCGCGCGGGCGAGAGCTGCTGTAGCGACTGCTGCGGGTGTGTGGGGAGGAGGAGCCGTTGCGAGGGGAGGAAGGAGCTCGACTGCGAGGGTGCGAGCTTGCCGGGGTAGCTATTGCCGGCCGGTGGGAGAGCAGCGAGCGTGGGGTGTCGCGGAGGAGCTGCTGTAGCTCGGGTAGCAGGCGTACGCGGCGCGGCACGGCCGTGCGCTGCGGGCGGAGAGCGAGAAGGGTTCTGATTCTGGGAAAATTTCCCAGAATCAGACGTCTGGACTTACGTCCAGACGATGCATGAGACGTCTGAAGGAAGGTCCAGACGTCTAACAGGTACAATATTTTCTTACCTTCTCCTTTTTACGCGTGTACGGCCATGCAGCCGTCGGCCGCGTTCTTCTACACCCCTTCGTGATGAGAGCGAGTGTGTGTGTATGCAGGAATCGTTTGGGAGGGCGGCAGGGCTTGCCATCCCACACCGATCAGACGTCTGGACACAGTACCAGATGACGGAGAGGACCTCCAGACGTCTGGGGTGACAATCGGATCTCTGGAAACAAAGTCCAGACGATCCAGCGGGCTTCTGGATGTCTGAAGGACTGCGCACGTTTGAAGGACTGCGCAGACCAAGGTATGGCATGATCGACCTTTTAAGACGTCTGGAAGAAGTTCTAGGCGTCTGATTTTGGATAGACTCGTTGTTTTTGACCCGTTTAGGGTCCGTTCGGAGTCGTTTTCCGCGTTTCAAGTTTCGTTCTTCCCAGATTTATTTCCTCTACCTGTTTACAGTAATTGTATACTGTTCTGAGTAGCTCCTTGTCTTTGATCCTTGTATTAAGACCCCGTTCCGTTGCGACTCTAGGGGTTCCGGAGGCACGCGGGATTGCCGACCATGCCTCCAGTACTTCCGATTTTGCGGGTAGAGTGGCCTTTTAATTTAATTATAAAAAATTATGCAATTATGAAACAATTAATAGAGTCTAGGGCAATGCATGAACCCTAGGGCTAAAGAATTAGATTGAATGATAGATCCTAGGGTATTGCATGAATCATAGGACTGAAAAAATAGATTGAATGATAGATCCTAGGGTATGGCATGAATCCTAGGACTGGAAAACTAGTTGAATATATACATTGCAGTCATGAAAAAGTGGAAAGGAAATGATAACTGCCTGTAAATTGGTTAACAGCTGCCTGTTATGAATGGATAATTACGGTTGAGAACATGAATTGTATGGATATAAAGTTGGAACGGTGAAACCTAAATTGGCTGAGTTAAAAGAGCATGAACCCTACGGGGAATTAGGAGTAGAACTCTTGGAAAGTGAATGGAATAGAATTGGGGAAGTGAGCTGGCCCTTGAGTACGGAGAACCAAGGAGAGCAACTGTCCCCCTGTTTAGTGCAGAGCAGAGCTAGCTGCCCCAGGGACCCAGGGTTAGATCTGGCCACTTTGCACCGACTTTTGGCCCTTGTGTACACAGTACCGAGGAGAGCTACTAGTGTAGGGAGAGCACTAGCTACCCCACGGGCCCCGGGGTTCTGCTAGCCCTCCTACACCGACTTACTAGGCCCACTGGGCAAACCAGGGTAGTCAGGCGAGGGTGCGCGGACTGTGGAGGGGTAAGACCCCTGTTTGGTTACTGTGGAGGGGCTGGACTCCTGTTACGGAGAGGGCTCTGCCCTATACTGGTTCCGTGCTGTGCTTTAGGCGCACTTGTTAACGGAAACGACTGACCGCGTGCCAGTGTGGGGTAGCTACCCGTGCATATATCGCGCCTGCCGTAGTCACCATTATGTCTGTTAATGACCTTGGGGTGGTTGACTGAGGGTAGGACCACCACGGGGGACTCTCCCGGCCAGGAGAGCACCACGTGTTACTTCTACTTTTCGGAAAAGATTGCAATCAAGATCGTTTCAACAAGGAACATTCAAGATCAAGAGAAGGATCTAGGAAATAAATCAATAGTGAATAAATGGAAAAACGTAAAGAAAGAAAGTAAAGATATAACAGCTACTGTCCACTCTACTGCTTCTTCTAGCTTTTAGCTGCCACTCTACTCAGCGTTTCGCTGACGTGTCACCCTTGTTACTTTTCAGGACCAGGTGTTGAGCAGCCAGAGTCGGCGGCTGCAGAGGGCGCTGGGCCTAGTAGAGCCCAGTAGTGTCTGGAATGCAACCGCTTGGCTGTTTATGCGTCTTTACGTTTATTATAGTACAATCGTTATAGTATAAGACAAGACAGCTATGGTTGTCATTTCAATAGATTTTTTACTCGGAAATAGTTTTCCCGAGGTCGAACTCAGGAAGCTACTGGAATTCTAGAAGTACAAAGTTTCTCTATTGGATTACAAAAATGAGAGAGAGAGAGAGAGATTTTGTCTTGGCTTCTTCTTCTTCTCTTCTTCTCTTTGTGCTTTCTCTCTAATCCTGTCTTCTTCCCTCTTCTTTCTTCTTCTGTTCTTCCTGTCTTCTTCTCTTCTTTCTTCTCTTTTATTCTTTTGTCATTCTCTCTGGCGGCCAAGTATTCTTCTTTCTTCTTCTTTTCTTCAGCTGCAGAGTCTTCTTCTTTTTCTTCTTCTTCTTCTCTGCTTTATCTCCTCTGGCCGCTACTCAACCGTTGCCTGATACAGTGGTCAGATGACTTATCTGCAGGTCTGCTACAGTGCTTGTCCTCTTTTCCTTCCTTTCTTCCTTCGCTGCTTCTTCTTCTTCTTCCCTGCCTTGAGCGGCCACGGCTTCGACCACCTTCTTCCTTCTTCTTCTGCTCCTGCACACTCACACAACTGGTCAGAGCAAAACCTACCCCTACCCTTCCTCGCATCTCTCTCTTTCTCAGATTTCTCTCATAGGATCGCTCTCCCAGAGCTGGGTATTCGGGTACGGGTATTGCGCCAGGGACCAGGCCCACCGGCGTGCGGTGGTGGGCGAGGTGTGCGTAGTGTCGGGTATTCAGATCCAGCCCAGACCCGTGGGGCGTGAGCGCGGGCGAGGGCGAGCGCGTGGGGCGCTCGTGCGTGAGGGACCTGACCCCTGTGTTCGAAGGCGAATAGCCTCGAACACTTTTTCATTTTATGTGCGGGCGCTGAGCCACACACTTCCGAGGTGGGACTAAAGTCCCACCTCCTAGACTAGCGTCCGTAGGTGAGGAGCTCGCGGCTAATTGGGGCAGCCTGTGAGACTCTCGACCTAGCTGCAGACCTGGGAGTCTTCGCGGAGACACTCTGCGCAACCTGGGACCAGCGCCTGGGCGAGATCGAAGCTGCAGCTACAGGTGAAGGAGCTTCACCTACTCAGCAATGGCGACGAAGGGGGCGTGACCTGAACGCAGGAATACGGCCCAGTCAGAAGATGCAGGGGGCTTCGCCGGAGTGCGGCGACGCCAGTGCGGGTGGTGGCGAGGCGTGAGGCGGTGTATGGTGGCAGCCCTTGGTCGAATTGTGGTCGGAAAAATGGGTCTGTTTGGGGGGTCTTTAGGTGGCGTGTGGCAGGGAATGAAAAGGGGGAAGCTGTGGAGTGGAGTGAGGGGAAGCTTCTGAGGTGATCGGCGAGAGGTGAGGAGGTCTGTGGAGGTGGAATGGGCTCGTCGGAGAGGGTGGTCGGAGACGGAGCAGGTGGTGGTGGAAGTTGTGTGTGGGGGCGCGAAAACATAAATTGACAGAGGGGAAATCTAAAGGAGGAGGAGAGGAAGCTTTTACCTACATTTTGGACGAAGGGGGGAGGGCGGAGCCACTGGCTCGTACCTGCTGGAGCTAGGGAAGAAGAGGCCCTGGATGGGGAGATCGGCGACGAGGAGGCAGGTGGAGGGTGTCGGCGGGTGCAGCACAACACAGATGAGAGGGTTAGGGGAACCCTACTGCAGGTAAGGTAGCAGAGCGACGAGGAGGAGGAGTTAGTGATGAGAACCTCATCATGAGCCATAACTAGCTCATTTTGACCCAATACAAAGGATAAAAGCTCCTACATATCTCAAGGAAAGGCTTAACTCAGAGAATTCTGAGTTTGAGAAGGAAACCAATCATAAGGGGTAAAAGTGCAATTTTACCAGTATAATCTGCATACAGGGTAATTCAGGGCCCAAACACAGGTCAAAACAGCTTAATAAGAATAAAAGTGGGATGAGATGATCTAGCAAGGGCTACAGCACTTCCAAGGAACCAAATGATAATCTGTAACCCTAAAACGACCCACTTCAATTCACAAGGTTCGGGGCAAAGTAAAAATAGAATAAACCCTCTAAAATTCATAGAAAAATAATCTCTAGGGTTTAGAACCTTCAATTTGGCCTTTAGAACCCATTTTGACCTACATTGAGAACCATGCCCAATTAATAACTTAATTTGGGTCTTTACGCAAATTGACCGGTCAAACAAGGTTTAATATGAAAATGAAATTCACCATCAGATTCCTTAGGTCCTAATTAGTCATGTATAAAAACTTGAGCCTAAGAAGAAACCTCCTTGACCGACTTTACACTTTGGTCCTCGTATATTTACTCTTTGGCCCTCAACTTTTGAACCCTCGCATTTTAGCCCCTAACTCTCCTTCGTTCTTTGCAATCAGGTCCCTCCTGCAAAACCCTGCCAGCACCATGCTCCGGCGACCTTGCGCGGAGCATGGCGCCGCGCAGGGTGAGGTAGGGGACCTGGCAAGTAAACCGGGGGTGCCCTGCGTCGTCAGCCGTCGCAGGAGCACCCCCATGGTCATTGTAGCCCCCCATACCGGCCGTGCGAACGCACGGACGGTATGGGTTCGTGTTCCGACCATTCTCCGGCGAGGGAGACACGTCGTCTCCCTCCGCCTTCCTCCCTGTTTCATCCCTATAAATACCCCCCGCTGCTCCACCGACCAGGGCAGCCTGGATCTGACGGAGAAAACCCCCAGCTTTCTTCTCTTCTTCCTCCGGCAGACGCTCACCAGCTCCGGCGGCTTCCTCCCCCTCCACCTCTTCGCTCTGCCGCAATACCAGCAGCAGAGACTTCCTCCCCTGTTCTGCCCGCGCCACGCCGCACCCAGCTGGCGCCTCTCCAGCCCTCTGCTCGCCGCCGCCCCTCTCCCTGAGCATCGTCTTCTCCGGCGACAGTCGATACGACTGTCGCCCTGTTCCTCCCCCTTCGTCCCTGCAAGTAAGTTAGACCTACTCCCCTTCCTCTCCTCTTTCTTTCCCCGCTTTCAATTTAGTCAATTAAACCCTCGACCGCTCCTGTTCACCCTCATCCTCTCCGCCTCCGACCACCCTCCGGCGAGCCGCTCCCATCACCTCAGCGACCCACACGGCTCGCCGACCACCGCAGAACCTCCGCCTCCTCACCCTGATCCTCTTCCGCCCCTCCACTTCCCACCAAACACCCTCTGCAGATCCACCGAACACACCCACTTCCTCGCTCACAGTTTGACCTAGGACGACCTGTTAGCTCCATCTCGCCCCCTGCAAACCCCCTGACCACCTTCGCCGTGCCACGGCGAAGGTCCCCCTCCTGTCTGATTTGGCCGAGAGGCCGTTCTTCTGTGACCAGGTGACTCGCCCGCCGTCGCCATTACTGCGCAGGCAGAGCTGCTTCACCTGCAGGTGCAGGCACGCCTTCGCCCAGGTTTGACTCCCAGGTTGCGCAGGGACTCTCCGCGAAACGTCTCTGGTTCACAGACGGGGCGAAGGCCGCGCGGGAAGCCACGATCGCCCACTGCTCCATCCGCGACGCGCGCTCAATTGGGGTGGGACATTTAGTCCCACCTCGGAACCTCTCGGAGGCGCGCGGACGCATAAAGGCAAAAAGTGCCTTATGCTGTCTGCCTCCTGACCACGGGGTGAGGTCCCTCTCACCCGACCCGACCCGGCCTCGTCCGTGACCACGCTCCGCGGACCTGGCCCGACCCGATTAGACTGACCTGCACTCCTCGCCCACCACGCACGCCGGTGGGCCTGGACCCGGGCCTGACCCGAACCCGATTACCCGGTAGCGCTCTGGGAGAGCTTCCGAAGAGTGATTTCAGAGAGAGAGAGAAACGCGGGGGAGGGGGGTAGAGTAGGTTTTGCCCTCTGATGCTGAACTCTTGAGCGTGCAGGCACAGGTGAAGGACTGCGGAAGAAGAAGAACTGAAGCGGCACTGTAGCATCCGCGGGACGTCCTGAAGACAGGTGAAGACAAAGAAGAAGAAGAAATGAAGAGAAGCAAGAAGCAAGAAAAGAAGAAGAAGATCTGAAGAAAAAGAAAGGAAGAAAACAAGGAAGAACAGAAGACAGAAGAAGAAGAGCACGAGGGGAAGATCTGAACAAAGCAGAAGAAGAAGGAAGGAAGACTTAGTAGCTGAAGGCAGAAGCTCTGCAGCCATAAAAAAGAGAGGTCACCACGATTGCAGAAGAAGAAGAAGAGAGGTCAAGGCAGAAAACCAAAAAAAGAAGAAGAAGAAGGAGATCTGAAGAAAGAGAAAGAAAAAAAAGAACATCACAACAAATTCTTTCCCTCTCTCTTTATTTTGTAAAAGAAACATGTATATCTCTAGAATACGACTTGCTCCCTGAGCTCGACCTCGGGAACTCTTTCATTTTTCCGAGTAAAAATTTTTATATGAAACGTTGGTAACAACCGGCTTTACTACAATGTTATAACAAATACAAAACCGACGTCTTCATTTTGGCGCCGTTGCCAGGGAGCAACGGCTATTCTAGAGGTAAACATTCCTGTTTCTTTTAAGTTCTGATAATCTCCTCTCTTTTGTGCAGCTACAGGAACTCAAGAAGACAAGCAACCACACAACCACTCCGAAGACAGGTAAAATCTTTTCTCTCACTATTAACCCCTACACTCTAAAGAGGAAGAAAAGAAAAGAACAAGCAATATAGGGCTAACCTGTCTTCCATACTTAGTAACCATAAAAAGTTGCATGTTTTCAACTCATCACTCCTGCACACTATTAAGGGTATTTAAGGGCTAACACATTCTTGCTTGAGCCCTAATTGCCCAACAAAGAGTTAAATGGACCAAGTAGAGCCAACATAAGGTCAAACATTAGGATTTCAGTAGAGACACACCCCTTAATCAAGAATTGAGGAAATCCAAAAGAGGTGTGCCCAAGCCATTGATTGAAAATAATTAACAAGAAAAATCCTAAACAAATTGGCTCTCTCTAAACACTTGAACCCTAAAAGACAGGACCCAAAAAGCTCTCAAAGAAAACAAAAGGTAAAGTTGATCCCTTTGGGTTAACCAACCTTAAATTAGGTCACTCTTTGCACTTAAAAAGACTAAAGTTCAAGTGAAACCTTAAGCACCCTGATCTTAAAATTGGTAGACTTAAGAGGTCAAGATCCCCATTCTGGTCTACCTGGAACCGCAGTGACAAGAGAGGTCGGGTGGGGGAAACCCTGTAACCCGTGGGGACGCTCTACCGTGTAGGGGTCTTCGCGGGACTCTCCCTCTCTGGCTGCCCAGGTAATTCTCAGGTGGACGATCTTTCTGATCAAGGGGTCCATCTGCCCCGCACCTCTATAGTCACCCAACACATTTTTGGGTGTCTTGATTGGGTCCAGCACCTTCTAAACTTACCTCTCCCAACTGTGCATGTACGGAAGGAGGTCTCTAAGACCACCCTTAAGACCTCCATTAGAAATTCGCTCTCGTCAAGGCCAAGCCTCGACGCCCGTATTTGTGCAGCAACACCCTCACATTATTCTCTCTTCTGATTCAGAACCAAGTTCTTCTTCTACCACCATCATGGCTCAGCCAGTTGAGGAAGAAAATAATCTGGAACACCAGCTCCAGCGACTCAATGACCTCTTCCAAAACTTCGTGCACCCACCACAGCGTCCTATGATGCGGGACCACTACAATCCTGCTGCGGTGGCCATTGAGCCTCGAGTTAGAATCCCGATTGGAGGACCTGATTCCGAACTAAAGCCCAACATGATTCACGCTATACCTAAATTCCATGGGCTTAATTCTGAAGATCCCTTCCAGCACATCAAACAGCTAAAGCATCTGGCCCACACTTTTGGATCAGATGCGCAAAATCGGGATATTCTTCTCATGAAGATGTTCTCCTTTTCTCTTATGGACAAGGCCGCCCATTGGTATCAAACTCAGACCCGGCCGATAACCACTTGGGAAGAACTTCAATCCGAGTTTTTGAAAAAGTTCTTTCCCGTTGGTCGGACCAACGCCTTGCGCCATCAGATTACACACTTCACTCAACAATCAGGAGAACCTCTCCATGAGGCATGGGATCGTTTTCAGGATCTCATGAGGAAGTGCCCCCATCACGGAGTTCCTAAATGGGAACAAGTCCAATCTTTTTACCAGGGACTCCGTGAGGACATCCGCCTTTTCGTCAATGCAACCTGCGGAGGAAACATCATGGGTCAACATGAAGACACCGTATGGGAGATTCTCGAAAACATGTGCGAGAACTCCATCAACAATGACTCCATGGGATTATTCGACAGGACGAATACCCGCGCAGCGACGAATCTTAAGGGAGCACATGAGACGCAGGGCCTGTCCGCATCAGTCGACCTGGAATTAATGGCCAGTCGATTGGACAAGGTCTCAATCATTGAAAAGAAGGTGGATGAGCTGACTCAGCACTTGCAGCGAGCCACCTCTGCGCGTAACTCCTTTGCACAACCTCCTTCCACACAGGAGACTGTGCAAAACATCCTACACCGATCCTCCCCTGGGATGGATCCATATCCATCCCCATCTGATTCTTGGACTGGAAGATCATCCGATCCTTTCTTCACCAGCCGGGGGAACTCCATTCCTCCTTTCCCTGATTCTCAGGAGGTTCCTCAGACCTGCGAGGACCTCAACGCCATCCAGAACGACCCATTCTCCAACACTTACAACCCTGGATGGCGAAACCATCCCAATTTTCAGTGGGCGGGAAATCCCCAAACCCAAAGACCACCTTTTCAGTCCCGCCCACAGCCCTCTCATCACTACCAGCCGCCTCAGCCTCGGCCCAACCCTACTTATCCATCAGGGCCAAATCAAGATCAAATGTCCTTAATCCTTCAGACTCTGGCTGACATTCAAAAATCGAATGCGGCCATTCAAAAACAGCACAAGGACGAGCTTACTGAAGTTAAAACTCAACTGGCCCAGTTGGCAAATTCTCGCCAGCCAGGCACACTCCCTTCCCAACCCCTTCCTAACCCAAATAACGTGCCAACCCAGAAGCGCGTTATGAATCCAAATTTAGGCCACGCTCAATGGATTTATCAGGCCCCTACTGCCCCATCTCCAGACGAGATGGAAGCCTCAACTTCGCGTGCGGGATTTCAGCAGCAGCCACCCCTCCTACCAAACCCAAACCAAAATCAGGCCGGATTAAATTCTGTAACAACACGTAGTGGTAAGACAACTCAGGACCAGCATTATCCAAACCACGCCCAGCCTGATAACCATGACCCTAGGATAGTTAGCCAAGGTACCGCTGCTCCAGACCCACAACCTGGACCTATCCTAGAGGGACCAACCAAGATCCCGTTTCCCGAGGCCCTGACCAAGGGAAAGAAGACCACCAAACCCGTGGCCCCTGAGGAGGACCTGGTCAAGCTCTTTGAGCAGGTCCACATAAACATCCCCTTAATGGATGCAATCCGCCACGTACCAGCTTACGCACGATTTCTAAAGAATATATGTACACCCCAGCGTAAGCCGCGAACCAAGGGAGGGAGCCCAATTGTTCTGTCAGAGCAAGCCAGCTCTGTAATCCTTAGTAGACTCCCACCCAAGGCAAAAGATCCTGGAACTCCCCTGATCTCCTGTAAGATAGGTGGTACCCAATTTGATAGAGCATTGTTAGACTTAGGAGCATCTATAAATCTGATACCCACATCCTTACTTGACCATCTGGAAGAATCTGAGCTGAAACCAACCGAGGTGACATTACAATTAGCAGATCGATCTATAAAGTCACCAAAAGGGATTCTCGAGGATGTTATCGTGAGAGTGCGGGATTTCTATTTTCCAGTGGACTTTATAGTCTTAGACATGGATGCACCTGAGAACCCTAGGGATACACCAATCATTCTAGGGAGACCTTTCTTGGCTACTGCTAGAGCCAACATCAGCTGTGAGGAGGGCCAAATAGAGCTTAAGTTTGGAGATCAAACACTGAAAATTGATATATTTAAGGCCCAGCAAGGAATTAATTGCGGCGTCATCGAGCAAATTTGTGACATCAAGACTTTGGTTGATGAATCACACCTCCAGAATGACTTGAGTATGCCTCATCAACCACAGAAGGATCTTGACCCGCAAACAGAGGAGTCCAATCCGGATGTGAACAACCCAGTAACTCCCACCCTTGAACCTCACATCTATACTGAACCACCCGCTGCTGCTGAAAACCCCATCCTCGAACTGAAACCCCTTCCTGCTCATTTGAAATACATCTTTTTGGGTTCTAATCAGACCCTTCCTGTGATCATCAATTCCAACCTCAATCCTGAACAGGAATCCCGTCTGATTGTTGTCCTCCAGCAACATCGCAGAGCCATCGGATGGACCCTCGATGATTTGACTGGAATAAGTCCCTCTTATTGTACTCATCATATCTATTCAGAAGAGGGCACACGACCTTCTCGTGAAATGCAGAGACGCTTAAACCCCAATCTGCAGGAGGTCGTGAAAAAGGAGATCATCAAGTGGTTAGATGCCGGGATCATCTACCCGATCTCCGATAGTCGTTGGGTGAGCCCAATTCAGGTCGTGCCTAAGAAGGCAGGACTCACCACTATAACGACTGAGACCGGAGAAATCATTCCTACCCGATTAGCCAACTCGTGGAGAGTCTGTATAGATTACCGTCGACTCAATTCCTCCACGAAGAAGGATCATTTCCCACTACCCTTCATTGATCAAATTCTCGAAAAACTAGCGGGAAATAGGTTCTTCTGCTTTCTTGACGGGTACTCCGGTTATAACCAGGTGGCAATCCATCCTGAGGACCAAGAAAAGACCACATTCACCTGCCCCTTCGGAACATACGCTTTCCGAAGGATGCCTTTCGGTCTTTGCAATGCACCCGCTACTTTTCAGCGATGCATGCTTGCCATATTCTCAGATATGGTAGGTGATTATCTGGAAGTCTTCATGGATGACTTTTCAGTTTTCGGAGCATCATTCGACGATTGCCTCCAACACTTGGTCCAGATACTCAGGCGGTGCATCGACGTGAATTTGGTTCTTTCTTCGGAGAAGAGCCATTTCATGGTGCCTGAGGGAATTGTCCTGGGACACTCAATTTCGGAGAAAGGTATCCAAGTGGATCGAGCTAAGGTTAATCTGATTTCTCACCTTCCTATGCCTAGCTCGATCAGGGACATCCGATCCTTTTTAGGGCATGTCGATTTTTATCGACGATTTATCCCTGATTTTTCAAAAATCGCACGCCCCCTGACCACTCTTCTCTCCAAGGATGTTCCCTTCAAAATCTCCAAGGAATGCACTCAAGCATTTGAAATCCTGCGTGACCGAGTTACCCAAGCCCCGATCCTACAGTCCCCTGATTGGTCTCAACCCTTTGAGATCATGTGTGATGCATCCGACTTCGCTGTAGGAGCGGTTTTGGGGCAGAAAAATGACAAGAAACCTGTGGTCATTTACTATGCCAGCAAAACACTCGATGAGGCTCAGCGTAACTATACAGTTACTGAGAAAGAGCTGCTAGCTGTAGTATTTGCCCTAGAGAAGTTCAGATCGTACCTTCTGGGTTCCCATGTCATCATATACTCAGATCACACGGCTGTGAAGCATCTCCTTGCAAAGAAGGACGCGAAACCTCGATTGATCCGATGGATCTTGCTGTTGCAAGAATTTGACCTCGAGATTCGCGATAAAGCGGGAAAACAAAACGTGGTAGCTGATCACTTGTCCCGTCTTCCTTCTGAAATGATAGACCCTTCCGGACCCATCACTGAGCATTTTCCCGATGAGCACCTGCTGACTATTGGTACTAGCCTTCCATGGTTTGCTAATATTGTAAATTACTTGGCATCTCATCAGACCCCGTCCGATTGGCCGAAGGCCAAGAAAGATAAATTACGCTCCGATGCCAAGTATTACATTTGGGAGGACCCGTACCTCTTCCGCATAGGTGCCGATCAGATCATCCGGAGATGTGTCCCGGAAGGGGAAGTCAACAATATCCTCTCTTTCTGCCATGACCAGGCATGCGGTGGCCATTTTGCCGGGCATAAAACCGCATCAAAAGTCCTCCAGTGCGGCTTTTACTGGCCCACACTGTTCAAAGACGCATACAGTCATTGCAAGGCATGCAGTCGTTGCCAGACTTTGGGCAACATGAGCCATCGCGACATGATGCCTATGCAACCGATTCTAGTATGCGAAATCTTTGATGTTTGGGGGATTGATTTTATGGGCCCCTTTCCTGTTTCGGATGGTTTCGAATACATTCTGTTGGCTGTGGACTACGTGTCCAAATGGATCGAAGCCATACCGACCCGAACCTGTGATCACAAAATCGTTCTCAAATTCATTCATCAACACATTTTCTCAAGGTTCGGGATTCCTCGTGCAATAATCTTTGATGGGGGGACCCATTTCACAAATGCTCAGTTTAGGTCACTGATGACCAAATACGGGGTGTCTCACCGAATCTCTACTCCTTACCACCCCCAAACTAATGGTCTAGCTGAGCTGTCGAATCGGGAGATCAAGAAAATCCTACAGGTCACTGTTCGACCTGACAGGAAGGACTGGTCGTCCCGACTTCCGGAAGCATTGTGGGCCTATAGGACCGCCCACAAGACCCAATTGGGCATGTCTCCCTTTAGATTGGTGTACGGAAAGGCATGCCACCTTCCCGTCGAACTGGAGCATAAAGCCTATTGGGCAGTACGGAACTGTAATCTGGATCTTTCTAAGGCTGGGACCCACAGAAAACTCCAAATCAGCGAGATCGATGAATTGCGCATAGACGCGTACGAGAACTCGCAAATCTACAAGGAGCGGGTTAAAGCCTTCCACGACAAACACATCTCAAGAAAGATCTTTCATCCTGGTCAAAAGGTCCTACTCTTTGATGCCCGACTCAAACTCTTCCCAGGAAAACTGAGATCTAAGTGGGTCGGACCATATTTGGTCCGACAGGTTTTTGGAAATGGAGCAATCGAAATCAGTCCACTCAGCCACGATTCTGAACCTTTCATCGTGAATGGTCAAAGACTCAAGCCGTTCATTGATATAACTTCTACTGATTTGGCTGAGGCATCTTATATCCTCCTTTCCCCTTGAGCTTATTGCGCCCAGCCGATGGCGTAAAACTCAGCGCTTAACGGGAGGCAGCCCGTCATTCTCTTTGAAAACCTGAAACTTGTTCTGACACCTTTCAGCACTCGAAGTTCACCCTTGTAGACAGCCGACCCCAACTCAGATGTTTGCATCTGGGATTTGAAATCGTCCGCAAAAATTCAACCCGACCCATTCACTCATCCAAATTTCTGTCTTAAGGAATGAACTAAGACCCCCTAGGTTACAATGAGGACATTGCAAATCTTAGGCATGGGGGGTAGGAAAGTGCAAAAACGTGTAAGAAAAGGTTTCAAACAAAAAATTCACATATGCCAAAAAAAAAAAAAAAAAAAAAAAAAAAAATCTTCGAAAAAGAATAAGAGGAGAAGAGGAGAAGGAAAATTTTGTGAAGGAGAAAAGAAACAAAATGAAAAAGGAGCACAAAATTATGAGAAAAAAGGTGATAGTCATTAGTAAGGGAACTAAGGAATTAACCTAAGTTCTAGACCTCATTCAAAAAAAAAAATATAACTGAAAAGTGCACAATAAGATTAGTAAGAATGCAAACCTTAGGCATTCTTGAATAAACTCTTAGTACTCATTAAGATCTGGACACTCCTCAAGAGGTTGAGGAAAATGAAAAGCTGAAGTATTAGGTCTAAGGCTTAGGAAGTATTCGGCCTCGTTAACTAATTTTTGGTTTACGGGACTCAGTAACCTAAGCACCCTAATCTCACACACAGCCTGGTTCAGTAAGCGTAAAAATCAGAATCACGCAAAAGCGTCGCAAAAATCTGAAAAGAACACCTAGAATAGGAATGGCCGATCAACACAAGTTGATTTGGACGAGTTCCCAGCGCGGAGAGGCGGGAAATCCCCTCGAAGATGCGTAACAAAATATCATCTCCTCGGTGCTTGTCTCTTAGGATATTTACATATCCTACGGGGGGCATGTAAGCACTCTGCTGGTTCAGATTCCATGGATGGCATTATCTCGAAGTGTCAATTGCCAGGGTCTGGATTCGGCCACGGAATACCATGGATGGGATTATCTCGAAATCTCAATAGCCAGGGTTCCGGGGGTTGCCATGGGCGGTGCTATCTCGAAGCATCGATCGCCAGGAACCCTTGAGGATTGATGATGGGAGCAAGGAATCTGATACAGACCGTGTTGAAAAGCCAATCCTAGGCTAGAACTGAAAAGAAAAAGAGAGAGAAAACTCTCCAAACAGAAAAAACTTTCTATCTCTCTCTTACAAAACGCACTGCGAACTGGGCCAGGGCTAAAATCATTTCAAGCACGGGTGCTTTAACCACGAAGTCCAATAAACCTTAGGTTAGTTCTTGCGGGCCTTAAAAACCTTTGCTAAAAGACTGAGGCTAAGGCTAGACAGATTTGGATCTTGATTGGTACTAGAGTATCTTTTAGGCCTATGGTCAGCATTCTAACCTAATCTATGCTCAAATAAAAAAGGCACTTATCTAAAACCATTAAAAACTTCATGGTCTAGAACAAGGGTTGAAACCTTAAGTTTTTGCTAAGGGACTAGCAAAAGCTAGGCATGGGGGTATGATGAGAACCTCATCATGAGCCATAACTAGCTCATTTTGACCCAATACAAAGGATAAAAGCTCCTACATATCTCAAGGAAAGGCTTAACTCAGAGAATTCTGAGTTTGAGAAGGAAACCAATCATAAGGGGTAAAAGTGCAATTTTACCAGTATAATCTGCATACAGGGTAATTCAGGGCCCAAACACAGGTCAAAACAGCTTAATAAGAATAAAAGTGGGATGAGATGATCTAGCAAGGGCTACAGCACTTCCAAGGAACCAAATGATAATCTGTAACCCTAAAACGACCCACTTCAATTCACAAGGTTCGGGGCAAAGTAAAAATAGAATAAACCCTCTAAAATTCATAGAAAAATAATCTCTAGGGTTTAGAACCTTCAATTTGGCCTTTAGAACCCATTTTGACCTACATTGAGAACCATGCCCAATTAATAACTTAATTTGGGTCTTTACGCAAATTGACCGATCAAACAAGGTTTAATATGAAAATGAAATTCACCATCAGATTCCTTAGGTCCTAATTAGTCATGTATAAAAACTTGAGCCTAAGAAGAAACCTCCTTGACCGACTTTACACTTTGGTCCTCGTATATTTACTCTTTGGCCCTCAACTTTTGAACCCTCGCATTTTAACCCCTAACTCTCCTTCGTTCTTTGCAATCAGGTCCCTCCTGCAAAACCCTGCCAGCACCATGCTCCGGCGACCTTGCGCGGAGCATGGCGCCGCGCAGGGTGAGGTAGGGGACCTGGCAAGTAAACCGGGGGTGCCCTGCGTCGTCAGCCGTCGCAGGAGCACCCCCATGGTCATTGTAGCCCCCCATACCGGCCGTGCGAACGCACGGACGGTATGGGTTCGTGTTCCGACCATTCTCCGGCGAGGGAGACACGTCGTCTCCCTCCGCCTTCCTCCCTGTTTCATCCCTATAAATACCCCCCGCTGCTCCACCGACCAGGGCAGCCTGGATCTGACGGAGAAAACCCCCAGCTTTCTTCTCTTCTTCCTCCGGCAGACGCTCACCAGCTCCGGCGGCTTCCTCCCCCTCCACCTCTTCGCTCTGCCGCAATACCAGCAGCAGAGACTTCCTCCCCTGTTCTGCCCGCGCCACGCCGCACCCAGCTGGCGCCTCTCCAGCCCTCTGCTCGCCGCCGCCCCTCTCCCTGAGCATCGTCTTCTCCGGCGACAGTCGATACGACTGTCGCCCTGTTCCTCCCCCTTCGTCCCTGCAAGTAAGTTAGACCTACTCCCCTTCCTCTCCTCTTTCTTTCCCCGCTTTCAATTTAGTCAATTAAACCCTCGACCGCTCCTGTTCACCCTCATCCTCTCCGCCTCCGACCACCCTCCGGCGAGCCGCTCCCATCACCTCAGCGACCCACACGGCTCGCCGACCACCGCAGAACCTCCGCCTCCTCACCCTGATCCTCTTCCGCCCCTCCACTTCCCACCAAACACCCTCTGCAGATCCACCGAACACACCCACTTCCTCGCTCACAGTTTGACCTAGGACGACCTGTTAGCTCCATCTCGCCCCCTGCAAACCCCCTGACCACCTTCGCCGTGCCACGGCGAAGGTCCCCCTCCTGTCTGATTTGGCCGAGAGGCCGTTCTTCTGTGACCAGGTGACTCGCCCGCCGTCGCCATTACTGCGCAGGCAGAGCTGCTTCACCTGCAGGTGCAGGCACGCCTTCGCCCAGGTTTGACTCCCAGGTTGCGCAGGGACTCTCCGCGAAACGTCTCTGGTTCACAGACGGGGCGAAGGCCGCGCGGGAAGCCACGATCGCCCACTGCTCCATCCGCGACGCGCGCTCAATTGGGGTGGGACATTTAGTCCCACCTCGGAACCTCTCGGAGGCGCGCGGACGCATAAAGGCAAAAAGTGCCTTATGCTGTCTGCCTCCTGACCACGGGGTGAGGTCCCTCTCACCCGACCCGACCCGGCCTCGTCCGTGACCACGCTCCGCGGACCTGGCCCGACCCGATTAGACTGACCTGCACTCCTCGCCCACCACGCACGCCGGTGGGCCTGGACCCGGGCCTGACCCGAACCCGATTACCCGGTAGCGCTCTGGGAGAGCTTCCGAAGAGTGATTTCAGAGAGAGAGAGAAACGCGGGGGAGGGGGGTAGAGTAGGTTTTGCCCTCTGATGCTGAACTCTTGAGCGTGCAGGCACAGGTGAAGGACTGCGGAAGAAGAAGAACTGAAGCGGCACTGTAGCATCCGCGGGACGTCCTGAAGACAGGTGAAGACAAAGAAGAAGAAGAAATGAAGAGAAGCAAGAAGCAAGAAAAGAAGAAGAAGATCTGAAGAAAAAGAAAGGAAGAAAACAAGGAAGAACAGAAGACAGAAGAAGAAGAGCACGAGGGGAAGATCTGAACAAAGCAGAAGAAGAAGGAAGGAAGACTTAGTAGCTGAAGGCAGAAGCTCTGCAGCCATAAAAAAGAGAGGTCACCACGATTGCAGAAGAAGAAGAAGAGAGGTCAAGGCAGAAAACCAAAAAAAGAAGAAGAAGAAGGAGATCTGAAGAAAGAGAAAGAAAAAAAAGAACATCACAACAAATTCTTTCCCTCTCTCTTTATTTTGTAAAAGAAACATGTATATCTCTAGAATACGACTTGCTCCCTGAGCTCGACCTCGGGAACTCTTTCATTTTTCCGAGTAAAAATTTTTATATGAAACGTTGGTAACAACCGGCTTTACTACAATGTTATAACAAATACAAAACCGACGTCTTCAGTTAGTCACCGGAAGCTGCAGGCCGTCTGTCGGAGCTGGAGAGGATGAAGTGGGGGGTTATTCTCCGTCAGAGACAGCTTGCTTCAAGCGGCTGGTCCTGGGTTTTCTTTTAAAGGCGCCAGCAGAGGGGCAGATGCACGGAGGGTGAGCAAAGCTCTCACCAGAGGTCGCCGCAGGTACAACACCCATACCTCTCGAGCATTCGCTCGAGAGGTATGGTGCGAAGCAGGGCATGGGGAGCTGCTCAGGTGGTAGGGGACTTCACAGGGAACCCCCCTTTCACATTTGAGAGCAGCTCCCTGGGGAAGCGAGGACAGATCCTCCTCGAAACTTCGCCGGAGTATGGGTCTTCTGCTGCATTGGCCGAAGGACCAGAATGCAGAAAGTGACAACAAAAGTTGGGGGGGTTTTCGCAAGAGTTTTCAAAAGTTAGGGGCCAGAGTGTAATTGGGTGGACTATTTTGCAAAGTAGGTCAAGATGACCTTCCCTTAGGTCCAAATTTTCGTACAAACCTAATTTGGACCTAAGGAATCCAATGGTGAAGTTGGATTTTAGGTTTGACTACGTTTGACTGGATATTTTACGTAAAAACATAATTTAGGTCAATTAATGAGCTAGGACCCTAATTTAGGTCAAACTAGGTTCCAGAGGCCAATTTGAATGTTCTAAACTCTAGGGGATATTTTTCCATGATTTTTAGAGGGTTTATTTGACTTTTATTCTAACCAGAACCTTGTTGAATTAAGCGGGTCTGTTTTAGGGTTACCAAATGTCATTTAATTCCTAGATTGCACGTGAACCCATTTCTGATTGATTCAATCCACTTTTTATTTTATTTAGATCATTTAACCTATGATCTGTCTTTGAGAAGTTCCGTTTATGTACTGTAATGGTAAAATTGCAGTTTTAACCTTTATTTATGTTTTCTTCTCAGAACACTTATTCCTCCAATTAAGCCATCTTCTAAGTCATGTAGGAGCTTTTATTCTCTTTATTAGGTCAAAATGAGCTAGTTATGGCTCATGATGAGGTTCTCATCAGTGTCACTTGTAGTAGCCACTGTACTTTTCTTTCTGTTGTAGTGAGTAGTTTCTGTTACCCCATGTATTCTCTTTATTGTAAGCTTCATGTTTATGTATATGTTTATTTCTCTACTATTGTGGTGGTGTATACTGTAGTATTCTTTTCTCTACTATTGTATTTTGTTACTGCTAGTTATATACATGTTGAATGTGATTTATTTTACTGCTCTTTTGGTTACTTTCTCGTTAGACGATTGGGTCTTGGGGTCAGTCGAGTCGGTCCGATTCTCGTGTCTCGTAGGGATTCGGGAATCGGGTCGTTACAAGATGATATCAGAGCAAGGTCGTCCGGAGAAGTGAATCAACTGACTGGAAAATAACCAATTCACATGTCTGTAACTAGAGTAGCCACCACAACGTTTCTTTTGACATGAGCTCTTAGACTTCTTCGTTAGATATCATTCCATATTGATGTATTTCCGTTCTGTTTCGCGTCTCCTTGCAGGAGATGCCTTGACGAGGGACTAGCGAGGCGGGCTGCGGGCGCGGTCGAGGATGAGGTCGGTGAGGTGAGTGTGTTGCGGTCGACGTCTCAGTGGACCAGCCACTGCTCCCGGGCATTTAGGCCCAGGACCTCGCCCAGCTGATACGGGACATAGTGCGAGAGGAGCTCCACCCACTGCCCCGAGCGCCTCTCCCTGGGGCTGCGGAGGGGGAGTCCTCTGTAGGACCACGCGACGGACGCGACGCTGGACGCGGGGGAGGGGATGGGTCGCCACCGTCCCCACCTTCCTCCGACACTTTTGTGCATGAGGCTTCCTTACCTGGAGGTGCACCAGCATCCCCACTGCAGCACCACTTCGAGCTTTTCGGGCAGTTCCGGAAGTGGAAGCCCCCCCTCCTTCAAGGGGGATGAGGACCCGACCGAGGCAGAGGATTGGCTCGAGCAGATCGAGAAGGTTTTCGACACCCTTCTCCCCCCGATGGAGTGCCGCGTGGCCTTTGCCACGTACCAGCTAGAGAGTGCGTCACACAGGTGGTGGAGGGTGGTCAGGGGACAAGAGAGGGACGAGCCGACCTGAGACCGGTTCGTCACCCTCTTCTGCGAGCAGTACTTTCCCCAGATGTGGCAGGACCAGAGGAGGTGGGAGTTCCACACTCTCCGCCAGGAGACGATGACCGTGAGCGCGTACCGCACGCGTTTTCTGGAGCTGTCCCGCTTCACAGCGACAGCAGTAGCCACTGAGGAGGAGCGCCTTTGGAGGTTCACCGAGGGGCTCCAACCTGCGATTCGGGGGTATGTCAAACCCCTGAAGCTGCCTACGTTCTCGAGGGTGGTGGAGGCAGCTATGACCTACGAGGAGACCAACCCGTCCGCGTGAGATACTGACAGCGGGCAGAAGAGGCCCTACCAGCCAGACTTTTCACAGGGTCGGCGAGAGAGGAGACACATGGCGTCTGCAAGAGAGCCGTCACGTTTTGCAGGGCCATCAGTGGCCTTTGGGGGCCCTTGACAGGGGCCAGTTGCTAGCACCGGACCCCCGCCTAGCCGACAGCAGGGACCCACTGAGGGCGGGAGTCGGGTTCCCCTCTGTTACCAGTGTGGCCAGCCGGGCCACATCAGGAGTGACTACCCGTCTAGGGCGGGATGTCAGCAGACGCTTCCCACGCCGAGCATTGGAGGGCGAGTAGGAGGCCGCGGTTTCCAGGCGCGAGGAGGAGGACAACAGTCACGAGGAGGGTACCGGCCAGCAGCTACCCGTCTGACGCAGAGTGTGGCTGCTTCGTCTGCACCTAGGGTTGAGGGGCGTATCAATGCCCTGACACACAGGGATGCCAGAGCTTCGGGATCAGTGGTGGCAGGTATAGTTCCAGTTTTCGACAGACTCGTTTACACACTTTTCGATTCTGGCGCTATGCACTCGTTTGTCGCAGCCAGTTTCGCAGTTAGTTTGGGCCAGGATTATATGCTATTAGAGGATCCGTTCATGGTCAGAGGTCCGAGTGGTCAGCTGTTTGTAGCTGAGGAGGTATACACGGGTTGCGAGGTCAATATTGGGGGACATAGTCTTCCCGCTGACCTGATTATGATACAGATGGAGGACTTTGGCGTAATTCTGGGGATGGACTGGCTGTCCGCTTACCACGCTTTGGTGGACTGTTTTGAGAGGAAGATCGTCTTCTCTATACCGGAGTTGCCTTCTTTCGAGTTCCACGGTCAGCCAGTGGATGGAGGCTTCAGGTGCATTTCTGCACTTTGGGCAGTGAGACTTTTAAGCCAGGGGTGTGAGGGTTTCCTAGCTTGTGTGGTGGCAGAGCCCAGCCCTGTGGCAGACTTCCAGAGTATCCCGGTGGTCAGAGAGTACCCCGACGTATTCCCAGACAAGTTGCCAGGACTTCCGCCCGTGCGTGAGATCGAGTTTGAGATCTCACTAGTACCAGGGACCAGCCCCATCTCCACCGCACCATATAGGATGGCACCACTTGAGCTGCGAGAGCTCAAGTCCCAGTTGCAGGATCTTTTGGAGAAGTTCTTTGTGAGGCCCAGTGCGTCTCCCTGGGGAGCCCCGGTACTGTTTGTAAAGAAGAAGGATGGTACCCTACGCCTTTGTGTGGACTACCGACAGCTGAATAGGGTCACTATCAAGAACAGATATCCGCTGCCGAGGATCGACGACTTGTTTGACCAGCTGCGAGGTGCCACGGTATTCTCCAAGATCGACTTGAGGTCTGGATACCACCAGTTGAGGATCAAGGAGGCAGACGTCTCCAAGACGGCTTTCTGCACCCGGTACAGACACTACGAGTTTCTGGTCATGCCGTTTAGGCTGACCAATGCCCCCGCTGCCTTCATGGACTTGATGAACCGGGTGTTTAGACCGTACTTGGTCCAGTTTGTGGTGGTATTCATTGATGATGTGCTCATCTATTCTCGAGATCAGACGCAACACGGACAACACTTGCGGATGGTTCTAGACACACTGAGACGACGTAGGCTGTACGCCAAATACAGCAAGTGCGAGTTCTGGTTGAGGGAGTGGTGAGACGCCAATCCTCTGCAGTTCTAATATTTCGTCGTAGTATAGTATAGAGAAGCGGTTACCAGTTTAATACAATTTGTTACTCGGAAATAAAAGTTTTCCCAAGGTCGAACTCAGGGAGCAAATTGTATCCTAGAAGTACAAAGTTTCTATTACAAAAATAAAAGAGAGAGAGAGAGAGATTTGTCTTGTTGGCTTTTTCTTCTTCTCTTCTTTCTCTTGTCTTTGTCTTCTTCTTTTATCTTCTCTTTGGTTCTTCGGTCTTCTTCCTTCTTCTTCTTCTTTTTCTTCAGGGCTTCTTCTCTTTCTCCTCGTGTTCTGCTTCTCTCTTCTTTGTATTCTTCCTTTTGCTCTTCTTCTTTCTTTCTTCCTTGCGGTGCCTGTTCTTCTTTTCTTCTTCTTTTTCTTTTTCTTCAGGGCGTCATCTGATTTTTCAATCAGACGACTTAAGTAGCTTCTGCTACAGTGCGTCCTGCTTCCTTCTTTCTCTTCTCCTTCTTCCTCTGCGGTCTGCCTTCTCTTCTTCTTCTTCTGTGCCTGCACGCTCACAGTTTGGTCAGGGCAAAAACCTACTCTACCCTCCCCCGCCTCTCTCTCTCAGAATTCACTCGTAGGATAGCTCTCCCAGAGCCGTCGGGTATTCAGATACGGGTCACGCCCGAGTCCAGGCCCACCGGCGTGCGGTGGTGGGCGAGGAGTGCAGGTCATGTAAACGGGTCGGGTCAGGTCCGCGTGGGGTGGTCGCGGACGAGGCCGGGTGAGCGTGTGAGAGGGACCTCATCCCGTGTGCTGAGGCGATAAGCCTATAGCACTTTTCGCATTTATACGGGTGCGCTGCTTCAGAGTCTTTCGAGGTAGGACTAAATGTCCCACCCCAATTGGGCGCCTGCAGCTGAGAAAGCTGTAGGCAATCGCTGCTGTGCACGGGGCTCTCACCCCAGCTGCAGGCCTGGGCAGGTGCGTGAGGGCGAACCGCGTGTCCTGGCGAGTTAGACCTGGGCGAAGCGGGGCTGCAGCTGCAGGTGGAAGAAGCTCCACCTACTCAGCAATGGCGGCGGAGGGCGGGTGACCTGTTCACAGCAATACGGCCTCTCGGCCTAGTCAAAAGGTGCAGGGAGCTTCGCCAGAGTGCGGCGAAGCTCGTACAGGTGGTGCCGAGGCGTGGGGCGATGTGCAATGGCTGCCCTAGGTCGGACTGTGGCTGGGGGAATGGGTTTGTTCGGGGGGTCTTTAGGCAGCGAACGGCAGGGAGTGAAGGGGTGGAAGTGGTTCAGCGTGAAGAGGCGGAGGTTTTGGGTCGGTCGGCGAGTCGTGTGGGGTGGTGGAATGATGGGAGCGAGTCGCCGGAGGTTGGCCGGAGATGGAGAAGGTGAGGGCGATCAGGCGCGGTCGAAGGGTGGTTGAACAAACTGAAGTAGGGAAAAGAAAGAGGGGAGGAAGGGAAAGAACTGTACCTACTTGGAGTGACGAGGGGGACCGGAGCAGGGCGACAGTCGTATCGACTGTCGCCAAAGAAGAAGGTGCCCAGAGAGAGAGGGCGGTGGCGAGGAGAAACTGGGAGAGCACGCACTGGGTACGGCGCGACGCGGGAAGAGCGGGTGAAGGCGGCTCTGCTGCTGGTAATGCGGCAGAGTGATGAGGAGGAGGAGGAAGAACTGCCGGAGCAGGGGGCTTCTGTCGGGGTGGGAAGAGAGGGAAGAATGGGGGTTTCTCCATCAGAACAGAGCTGCTGTGTTCGGTAGACGGGGGCGGCTTTATTAGAGGTGGAATCAGAGAGGAGGGCGGAGGGAGGCGACGTGCCTCCCTCGTCGGAGGACGCTGGAGATGGAGACCCATATCTTCTGTGCATTCGCACGGGAGGTATGGGTAGCCGCAGAGATCATGGAGGTGTCCCTGCGACAGCAGACGTCGCAGGGAACCCCCGGTTGTCTTGGCAGAGGGCCTCCTTCACCCTGCGCGGCGCCATGCTCCACGCAAAGTCGCCAGAGCATGGCACTGCTCAGAGTTTTGCAGGGAGGACCCAAATGTAAAGAACGAAGAAGAATTAGGGGCCAAAATGCGAGGGTTTCAAAAGTTGAGGGCCAAAAAGTAATAGATGAGGACCAAAATGTAAAGTTCGTCAAGAAGGTCTCTTCTTAGGTTCAAGTTTTTATACATGACTAACTAGGACCTAGGGATTCTGATGGTGAATTTTATTTCTAGATCAGACCTTGTTTGACTGGTCAATTTACGAAAAAACCTAAATTAAGCCATTAATTGGGCATGGTTTTCAATGTAGGTCAAAATGGGTTCCTAAGGCAAAATTGAAGGTTCTAAACCCTAGAGATTATTTTTCTATGAATTTTAGAGGGTTTAGTCAATTTTTTATTTGCCTCGAACCTCGTGAATTGAAGTGGGTTTGTTCTCAGGGTTACAGGATGTCATTTAATTCCTTGGAGTTGTTATAGCCCTTATTGGATCAATTCATCCCACTTTTCTTCTTATTAGGTTAGTTTGACCTATGTTTGGATCCTGAGTTACCCTGTTTTCAAATTGGGTTGGTGAAATTGCACTTTTACCCCTTAGTTTCTGTTTTCTTCACAAACTCAGAATTTCTCTGAGTCAAGCCTTTCTATAGTTATGTAGGAGCTTTTTCATGCAAATCTGGGTTAGATGGTGCTAGTTTAGGGTTTATGACGAGGTTCTCATCATACCCCCATGCCTAGCTTTTGCTAGTCCCTTAGCAAAAACCTAAGGTTTTAACCTTTGTTTTGGACCATGATATTTTTAACAACTTCAGATAAGTGCTTGAACTTAGATTAGGTTAGAATGCTGACCATAGGCCTAAAAGGTACTCTAGTACCAATCAAGATCCAGATCTGTCGAGCCTCAGCCTTAGTCTTTGGCAAAGGTTTTTAAGGCCCACAAGAACTAACCTAAGGTCTATTGGACTTTGTGGTTAAAGCACCCGTGCTTGAAATGATCGTAGCCCTGGTTCAGTTTGCAGTGCATTTTTGTAAGAGAGAGAGATAGAAAGTTTTTCTGTTTGGAGAGTTTTTCTCTCTTTTTCTTTTATTTCTATCCTAGGATTGGCTTTTCAACACGGTCTGTATCAGATTCCTTGCTCCCATCATCAATCCTTAAAGGTTCCTGGCAATCGATGCTTCGAGATAGCACCGTCCATGGCAACCCCCGGAACCCTGGCTATTGAGATTTCGAGATAATCCCATCCATGGTGTTCCGTGGCCGAATCAAGACCTTGGCAATTGACACTTCGTGATAATGCCATCCATGGAATCTGAACCGGCAGAGTGCTTACATGCCCCCAGTAGGATATGTAAATATCCTAAGAGACAAGCACCCAGGAGATGATATTTTTTTACGCATCTTCGAGGGGATTTCCTGCCTCTCCGCGCTGGGAACTCGTCCAAATCAACTTGTGTTGATCGACCTCTCCTATTCTAGGTGTATTTTTCAGAATTTTGTGACGCTTCTTCGTGATTTTGATTTTTATGCTTACTGAACCAGGCTGTGTGTGAGATTGGGGTGCTTAGGTTACTGAGCCCCGTAAACCATAAATTAGTTAATGAGGTTAAATACTCCCTAAGCTTTGGACCTAATACTTAAGCTTTTCATTTTCCTCAACCTCTTGAGGATCGTCTAGATCTTAATGGGTACTAAGAGTCTGTCCAAGAATGCCTAAAGTTTGCGTTCTTACTAATCTCACCATGCACTTTCATTTCCTTTCTTGAATAAGGTCTAGAACTTAGGTCAATTGCTTAGTTTCTTACAAAGGGCTATCACTCTTTTTCTTCAATTTATGCTCCTTTTTGTTTCTTTTTCTTCTCCCACAAAATTTCCTTTCTCCTCTTTTTTTTTTATGGTGTTTTTGTCATATGTGAAAATTTTTTTATTTTAAAACCTTTTTTACAAGTTTTGCACTTTTATACCACCCCATGCCTAAGGTTTGTAATGTCCTCATTGTGACTTAGGGATTTTTATTTACTTAGTTCATTCCTTAAGACAAATGTTTTAATGAGTGAATGGGTCGGGATGAATTTTGCGGACGATTTCTAATCTCAGATGCACGTATCTGAGGTGGAGTCGGCTGTCTATAAGGGTGAACTTTAAGTGCACAAAAGTGTGAAAAGGGTTTAGATTTTTAGAAAATGACGGGCTACCTCCCGTTAAGCGCTGAGTTTTACGCCATCGGCTGGGCGCAATAAGCTCAAAGGGAATGGAGGATATAAGAAGATTCAGCCAAATCAGTAGAAGTCACATCAATGAACGGCTTGAGTCTCTGACCGTTCACAATGAAAGGTTTGGAATCGTGGCTGAGCGGACTGATTTCGATAGCTCCATTTCCAAACACCTGTCGGACTAAATATGGTCCGACCCACTTGGATCGCAGCTTTCTCGGGAAAAGTTTGAGTCGGTCATCAAAGAGTAGGACCTTCTGACCAGGATGAAAGATCTTTCTCGAGATGTGCTTGTCATGGAAGGCTTTAACCCGCTCCTTGTAGATTCGTGAGTTCTCATACGTGTCTAGGCGTAATTCATCGATCTCGCTGATTTGGAGTTTTCTGTGGGTTCCAGCCTTTGAAAGATCTAGATTACAGTTCTGTACTGCCCAATAGGCTTTATGCTCCAGTTCTACGGGAAGGTGACACGTCTTTCCGTACACCAGTATAAAGGGAAACATACCTAATTGGGTTTTGTGGGCGGTCCTATAGGCCCACAATGCTTCCGGAAGTCGGGACGACCAGTCCTTCCTGTGAGGCTGAACAGTGACCTGCAGGATCTTCTTGATCTCCCGATTTGACAGCTCAGCTAGACCATTAGTTTGGGGGTGGTGAGTAGAGATTCGGTGAGACACCCCGTATTTGGTCACCAGTGACCTAAACTGAGCATTTGTAAAATGGGTCCCCCCATCAGAGATTATAGCATGGGGAATCCCGAACCTTGAGAAAATGTTTTGATGAATGAATTTGAGAACAATCTTGTGATCACAGGTTCGAGTCAGTATGGCTTCGATCCATTTGGACACATAGTCCACAGCAAGCAGAATGTATTCGAAACCATCCGAGACAGGAAAGGGGCCCATAAAATCAATCCCCCAAACATCAAAGATTTTGCATACGAGAATAGGCTACAAAGGCATCATATCGCAACGGTTCATGTTGCCCAAAGTCTGGCAACGACTGCATGCCTTGCAGTGACTGTATGCGTCTTTGAATAGCGTAGGCAAGTAAAAACCACACTGGAGGACTTTTGATGCGATTTTATGCCCAGAGAAATGGCCACCGCATGCCTGGTCATGGCAGAAAGAGAGGATATTGTTGAATTCCCCTTCCGGGACACATCTCCGAATGATTTGATCAGCACCTATGCGGAAAAGGTACGGGTCTTCCCAGATGTAATACTTGGCATCAGAACGCGACTTGTCTTTCTTGGTCTTCGGCCAATCAGACGGGGTCTGATGAGATGTCAAATAGTTTACTATATCAGCAAACCATGGTAGTCTAGTACCGACAGTAAGCAGGTGCTCATCAGGAAAATGTTTTGTGATGGGTCCGGAAGGGTTGATAATCTCAGAAGGAAGACGGGACAGATGGTCTGCTACCACATTCTGCCTTCCCTCCTTGTCGCGAATCTCAAGATCGAATTCTTGCAACAGCAAGATCCAACGGATTAGTCGGGGCTTCTCATCCTTCTTGGCAAGGAGATGCCTTACAGCTGTGTGATCCGAGTAAATGATGACATGGGAACCCAGAAGATACGATCGGAACTTTTCAAGGGCAAATACTACAGCTAGAAGCTCTTTCTCCGTAACTGTATAGTTACGCTGAGCCTCGTCAAGTGTCTTACTAGCGTAGTAGATGACCACTGGTTTCCCGTCAGCTTTTTGCTCCAGGACCGCTCCTACAGCGAAATCAGATGCATCGCACATGATCTCAAAGGGTTGAGACCAGTCAGGGGATTGTAGGATAGGTGCCTGGGTGACTCGGTCACGCAGGTTTTCAGAGGCTAGTGTGCAGTCCTTGGAGATTTCAAAGGGTACATCCTTGAACAGAAGAGAAGTCAAGGGGCGCGCGATTTTCGAGAAATTCGACATGAAACGACGGTAAAAACCGACGTGCCCTAGAAAAGAACGGATGTCTCTGATCGAGCTAGGCATAGGAAGGTGAGAGATCAGATCAACCTTAGCTCGATCCACTTGGATGCCTTTTTCTGAAATTAAGTGTCCCAGGACAATTCCCTTAGGCACCATGAAATGGCTCTTTTCCCAGGAAAGAACCAAATTCACCTCGATGCACCGCCTGAGTATTTGGACCAAGTGTTGGAGGCAATCGTCAAAAGATTCTCCAAAAACTGAAAAGTCATCCATGAAGACTTCCAGAAAATCACCTACCATATCTGAGAATATGGTAAGCATGCACCGCTGAAAGGTAGCGGGTGCATTGCAAAGACCGAAAGTCATCCTTCGGAAAGCGTATGTTCCGAAGGGGCAGGTGAACGTGGTCTTTTCTTGGTCCTCAAGATGGATTTCCACCTGGTTATAACCGGAGTACCCGTCAAGAAAGTAGAAGAACCTATTTCCCGCTAGTTTCTCGAGAATTTGATCAATGAAAGGTAGTGGGAAATGGTCCTTCTTCGTGGAGGAATTGAGTCGGCGATAATCTATACAGACTCTCCACGCGTTGGCTAATCGAGTAGGAATGATTTCTCCGGTCTCAGTCGTTATGGTGGTGAGTCTTGCCTTCTTAGGCATAACCTGAATTGGGCTCACCCAACGACTATCGGAGATCGGGTAGATGATTCCGGTATCTAACCACTTGATGATCTCCTTTTTCACGACCTCCTGCAGATTAGGGTTCAAATGCCTCTGCATTTCACGAGAAGGTCGTGCGCCCTCTTCTGAATAGATATGATGAGTACAATAAGAGGGACTTATTCCAGTCAAATCATCGAGAGTCCATCCGATGGCTCTGCGATGTTGCTGGAGGATAGTAATCAGATGGGATTCCTGTTCGGGATTGAGGTTGGAATTGATAATCACAGGGAGGGTCTGATTAGAACCCAAAAGGATGTATTTCAAGTGAGTAGGAAGAGGCTTCAGTTCGAGGATAAGGTTATCAGCAGCAGCGGGTGGTTCAGTATAGACGTGAGGTTCACGGGTAGGAGTTACTAGGTTGTTTATATCTGGATTCAACTCCTCTGTTTGCGGGTCAAGATCCTTCTGTGGTTGATGAGGCATAATCAGGTCATTCTGGAAGTGTGTTTCATCAACCAAAGTCCTAATGCCACAAATCTATTCGATGACACCGCAATTAAGTCCTTGTTGGGCCTTGAATATATCAATTTTCAATGTTTGATCCCCAAATTTGAGCTCTATTTGGCCCTCCTCACAGCTAATGTTGTCTCTAGCAATAGCCAAGAAAGGTCTCCCTAAAATGATTAGTGTATCCCTAGGATTCTCAGGTGCGTCCAAATCCAAGACTATGAAGTTCACAGGGAAATAGAAATCCCGCACTCTTATAATAACATCATCGAGAATCCCTTTTGGTGACTTTATAGATCGATCTGCTAATTGTAATGTCACCTCGGTTGCTCAGATTCTTCTAGATGGTCAAGTAAGGATGTGGGTATCAGATTTATGGATGCACCCAAGTCTAGCAAAGTTCTATCAAATTGGATATCACCTATCTTGCAGGAAATCAGGGGAGTACCAGGATCTTTAGCCTTGGGTGGGAGTCTACTGAGAATTACAGAGCTGGCTTGCTCTAACAGAACAATTGGGCTCCCACCCTTGGTTCGCGGCTTACGCTGGGGTGTACACACATTCTTTAAAAATCGTGCGTAAGCCAGTACGTGGCGGATTGCATCCATCAAGGGGATGTATATGTGGACCTGCTCAAAGAGCTTGACCAAGTCCTCCTCAGGTGCCACGGGCTTGGTGGTCTTCTTTCCCTTGGTCAAGGCCTTGGGAAACGAGATCTTGGTTGGTTCTTCTAGGATAGGTCCAGGTCTTGGATTTGGGATAGGGGTAGGAACGTCCTGGATTACTTTCCTATGCTTGAGATCACTACCAGGCTTAGAGTGGTTTGGATGAGGTGGGTCTTGGGTTTCCTTACCACTACGGGTTGTTACGAAATTAAGTCCTGCCTGGTTTTGGTTAGGATTGGGTAGGATAGGTTGCTGCTGGTAACCTGCAAAAGAAGTGGAGGCCTCTATCCCGTCGGGTGAAGGAATAAAGGGGGCCTGATAAATCATATGGGCATGGCCTGGGTTTGGGTTCATAATGCGCCGCTGGGTTGGCATGTTATTTGGATTGGGAAGAGGTTGGGAAGGAAGAGTGCCTGGCTGGCGAGAGTTTGCCAACTGGGCCAATTGGTTTCGGACCTCTGTAAGTTCGTCCTTGTGTTGCTTTTGAATAGCTGCATTCGTTCTTTGAATGTCAGCCAAAGTCTGAAGGATAAGGGACATTTGATCCTGATTTGGCCCTGATGGATAAGTAGGGTTGGGCCGAGGTTGAGGCGGCTGGTAAGGATGAGGGGGTTGTTGTGGGCGGGGCTGAAAGGGTGGTCTTTGGGTTTGGAAATTTCCCGTCCACTGAAAATTGGGATGGTTTCGCCATCTAGGGTTATAGGTGTTGGAGAACGGGTCATTTTGGATGGCGTTGAGGTCCTCGCAGGTCTGAGGAACCTCCAGAGAGTCAAAGAAAGAGGGAATGGAATTCCCCGGGCTGGTATAGAGAGGATCGGATGGACCTCCAGTCAAAGATTCGGTTGATGGATCCATCCTAGGAGAAGATCGATGGAGAATGTTTTGCACAGTTTCCCGTGTGGAAGGAGGCTGTGCAAAGAGGTTATGCGCAGAGGTGGCTCGCTGCAGGTGCTGAGTCAGCTCATCCACCTTCTTTTCAATAATCGAGACCTTGTCCAATCGACTGGCCATTAATTCCAGGTCGATTGATGCGGACAGGCCCTGCGTCTCATGTGCTCCCCTAAGATTCGTCGATGCGCGGGTATTCGTCCTGTCGAATAATCCCATGGAGTCATTATTGATGGAGTTCTCACACATGTTTTCGAGAATCTCCCACACGGTGTCTTCATGCTGACCCATGATATTTCCTCCGCAGGTTGCATTGACGAAAAGACGGATATCCTCACGGAGTCCCTGGTAAAAAGATTGGACCTGTTCCCATTTGGGAACTCCGTGATGGGGACACTTCTTCATGAGATCTTGAAAACGATCCCATGCCTCATGGAGAGGTTCCCCTGTTTGTTGAGTGAAGTGCGTAATTTGATGGCGCAAGGCGTTGGTCCGACCAACGGGGAAGAACTTTTTCAAAAACTCGGACTGAAGTTCTTCCCAAGTCTTGATCGGTCGGGTCTAAGTTTGATACCAATGAGCGGCCTTGTCCACAAGAAAAAAGGAGAACATCTTCATGAGAAGAATATCCCGATTTTGCGTGTCTGACCCAAAAGTTTGGGCCAGATGCTTTAACTGTTTGATGTGCTGGAAGGGATCTTTGGAATTAAGCCCATGGAATTTAGGTATAGCATGAATCATGTTGGGCTTTAATTCGGAATCAGGTCCTCCAGTCGGGATTCTGACTCGAGGCTCGATGGCCACCACAGCAAGATTATAATGGTCCCGCATCATAGGACTCTGCGGTGGGTGCACAAAGTTTTGGAAGAGGTCGTTGAGTCGCTGGAGCTGGTGCTCCAGATTGTGTTCTTCCTCAACAGGCTGAGCCATGATGAGGGAAGAAGAAGAGTTTGTTTCAGAATCAGAAGAGAGAATGATGGGGTAGGGCTGTTGTTCAAACACGGGCGTCGAGGCTTGGCCTTGACGAGAGTGAATTCCTAAAGGAGATCTTAAGGGTGGTCTTAAGGATCTCCTACCGTTCATGCACTGTTGGAGTAGAAGAGTTTAGAAGGTGCTGGACCTAATCAAGACACCCAAAAATGTGTTGGGTGACTATAGAGGTGGGGGGTAGATGGATCCCTTGATCAGAAAGATCGTCCACTTGAGAATTACCTGGGCAGCCAGAGAGGGTGAGTCCCGCGAAGACCCCTACACGGTAGAGCGTCCCCACGGGTTACAGGGTTTCCCCTACCCGACCTCTCTTGTCACTGCAGTTCCAAGTAGACCAGAATGGGGATCTTGACCTGTTACGAACGCGTGGCTTCAGACGTCTTTTCAGATGTCTGGGATGTGGCCCAGACGTCGGACCAGACGTCTGGAACCCCTTCCAGACATCTGGGATTCGGTTTCGGCGGCACGCGCGGTTGGGCCTACGCGCCTGCGTGCGTAGACCTGCGGATGCCTTTTTCCCTCTCTCCTGCGGCCGCAGGCTGCGTCCTCTGTTCCTCTCTCTCTCCTCCCCGCGCAGCTTTAAAACGCCACGCCCTCTCCCTCACTCTCATCACCTCCGCCCCCTTCCTATTCTCCTTCCATCCGGTGCGCGAGTGCGAGCGTGAGTGAGCGGCGGCAGCGACAGCTGCGGTGAGCGTGGGAGGAGGTGCTGCGCGAGGGAGGAGGCGCTCGGCCGTGAGGGCGAGCTTGTCGGGGCTGCTAGGGCTGGCCGGCGGGGGGAGCAGCAGACGCGGGGTGACACGGGAGGCCTGCTGCAGCTCGAGAAGTAGGCGGATGAGACGCGACGCGGCCGTGCGTCGCGAGCGGAGGGCGAGTCGCGCCCTGATTCTGGAAATTTTTCCAGAATCAGACGTCTGGGCTTCCAACCAGACGACGGGGAGGACGTCTGGAGGACTGTCCAGACGTCTGAAAGGTGAGTTATTTTTCGTCCTTCTTCCTTTTCTTCGGTCGTCCGTACTGAGAGAGAGAAATGGGTACGCGCAGGTTCTGGATTCGCCATCCAATGCGAATCAGACGTCTGGCTGCAGTGCCAGACGACGGGAACGACTTCCAGACGTCCGGGGTGACCATCGGACGTCTGGGAACTAGGCCAGACGCCCCTGCAGGCTTCTGGACATCTAAGAGACCACGCATGACAAGGTACCATCTGATCCCCATTTTTAAGACGTCTGGGAGAAGTTCCAGACGTCTGATTTTGCACTGTTTCGTCGTTTTCGACCCGTTTAGGGCCCGTTCGGAGACCGTTTTCCGCGTTTCGAGTTGCGTTCTTTTCGGAATTAAATTCTCTACCAGTCTATAGTGATTAGATACTATTTTGAGAAACTCCTTGTGTTTGATCCTTGTGATAGGATCCCGTTCCGTTGCAGTCTCGGGGGTTGCGGAGGTACGCGAGATTCCTAACCACTCCCCCAGTACGCCTGTTGTAACCGGTAGAGTGACTTTTAAGTTTATTAGTATAATTTGTTAAATTATGGAACCATAAATAGAACCTAGGACATTGCATGAATCTTAGGAATGAGAAATAGATTGAATGATAGATCCTAGGTGTTGCATGAATCCTAGGGCTGGAAAACTAGATTGTATGATAGATCCCAGGATATGGCATGAATCCTAGGATGGGGAAAACTAGTGGAATATATGAATACTGCAGTCTTGAAAAAATGGAAAGGAACAAAAAGCTGCCTGTAAATCGAATTAACAGCTGCCTGTTATGAATAAATAAACGTGACTGAGAACATGGATTGTAAGAACGTGAAACTGGAAAGTGAAACCTAGATGTTCTGAGTTAAAAGAGCTGGAACCATACGGGGAATTAGGAGTGGAACTCCTGGAAAGAGAAAGGAATGGAACTGAGAAAGAAAGACGTGGTAGTGTGCTGTCTCTTGGGTACGTAGTACTAAGGGAAGTACCTGTACCTGTTTAGTGCAGAGCGGAGCCAGCCGCCCCAGGGACCCGGGGTTAGGACTGGCCACTTTGTACCCACTTGCTGGCCCTCGTGTACGTAGTACCGAGGAGAGCTACTAGTGTAGGGAGGTACTAGCTACCCCACGGGCCCCAGGGTTCTGCTAGCCTCCTACACTGACTTGTTAGGCCCACTGGGGCAAACCAGGGTAGTCAGGCGAGGGTGCGCGGACTGTGGTGGGGCAAGGCCCCTGTTTGGTTACTGTGGAGGGGTTGGACCCCCCTGTTACTGAGAGGGCTCTGCCCTGTACTGGTTTCGTGTTGTGCTTTGGGCGCACCCATTAATGGAAATGACTGACTGCGTGCCAGTGCGGGTTAGCTACCTGTGCGTTTATCGCGCGTGCCGTAGTCACCGTTACGCCTGTCCGTGACCTTGGGGTGGTTGACTGAGAGTAGGATCACCACGGGGGACTCTCCCAGTCAGGAGAGCACCACGTGCTACTTCTACTTTTTGGAAAAGACTGCAATCAAGATCGTTCCCACGAGGAACATTCGAGATCAAGTAAAGGATGTAAGAAATAAATGAAATCGTGAGACAATTGAAAGACATAAATAAAGAAAGTAACAGAACATAACAGCTACTGTACACTCTACTGTTTCTTTAGTTTTAGTTGCCACTCTACTCAGCGTTTTGCTGACGTGTTACACACGTTACCTTTCAGGACCAGGTGTTGAGCAGCCAGGGTCAGCGGCTGCAAAGGACGCTGGGCCGAGTAGGGTCCAGTAGAGTTACCACTGTTCTCTTGTACCTCTTTTTGTTCCACTGTAGTAAGTATTTCTTGTTACCGCTGTACTTTTTTTTACCTGCAGTTCATATTATGTTATGAATGTTGTTCTACTGTTGTGGTGGTATATACTGTAGTGGTTTCTTTCCTTACTGCTCTATTTTCTTACTGTTAGTTATATTCATGCTGAATGTGGTTTATTTTACTGCTCTTTTGGTTACTTCCTCGTTGGACGACTAGGTCTTGGGATTAGTCGAGTCGGTCCGATTCTCGTGTCTCGTAGGGACTCGGGAATCGGGTCGTTACATGACCTCTTAAGTCTACCTTTTTTTTTTACTTTAAGATCAAGGTGTTAAGGTTTCACTTGAACTCTTAGGTGTTTTTGTGAACAAAGTGGCCTAATTTGAAAGTTGGTTGACCCTAGGGGTCAACTTCACCCAGTGGTTCCCTTGAGAATTTAGGCCCTATTTTTTTAGGGTTCAAGTGTTTAGTGAGAGCCAATTGTTTAGGATTTTCCTTATTAATTATTTTCAATCAATGGCTTGGGCACACCTCTTTTGGATTTCCTCAATTCTTGATTAAGGGGTGTGTCTCTGAAATCCTAATGTTTGACCTTATGTTGGCTCTACTTGGTCCATTTAACTCTTTGTTTGGGTAATTAGGGCTCAGGCAAGGATGTGTTAGCCCTTAATTACCTTTAAAACTGTGTGCAGGAATAATAGTTTCTGAGAATATGCAGCTATTACTATGTATAAAAGACAGGTTATGCCTATTTCTTTTCTTTGTTTTTCTTTAAAATTTTAAGGTTTAATAGGAAGTTACCTGTCCTTGGAGTGGCTGTGGTGCGGCTGCGTCTTTTTTTCTGTATCTGCACAAAAGAGAGGAGAGATTATTAGAAACTTACAAATAGAAATTTTATTACTTCTAGAATAGCCGTTGCTCCCCGGCAACGGCGCCAAAAACTGGTGAGACGCCAATCCTCTGTGGTTCTAATATTTTGTCGTAGTATAGTATAGAGAAGCGGTTACCAGTTTAATACAATTTGTTACTCGGAAATAAAAGTTTTCCCGAGGTCGAACTCAGGGAGCAAATTGTATTCTAGAAGTACAAAGTTTCTATTACAAAAATGAAAGAGAGAGAGAGAGAGATTTGTCTTGTTGGCTTTTTCTTCTTCTCTTCTTTCTCTTGTCTTTGTCTTCTTCTTTTCTCTTCTCTTTGGTTCTTCAGTCTTCTTCCTTCTTCTTTTTCTTCAGGGCTTCTTCTCTTTCTCCTCGTGTTCTGCTTCTCTCTTCTTTGTCTTCTTCCTTCTGCTCTTCTTCTTTCTTTCTTCCTTCCAGTGCCTGTTCTTCTTTTCTTCTTCTTTTTCTTTTTCTTCAGGGCGTCGTCTGATTTTTCAATCAGACGACTTAAGTAGCTTCTGCTACAGTGCGTCCTGCTTCCTTCTTTCTCTTCTCCTTCTTCCTCTCCGGTCTGCCTTCTCTTCTTCTTCTTCATCTGTGCCTGCACGCTCACAGTTTGGTCAGGGCGAAAACCTACTCTACCCTCCCCCGCGTCTCTCTCTCTTAGAATTCACTCGTAGGATAGCTCTCCCAGAGCGGCCGGGTATTCGGATACGGGTAACGCCCAGGTCTAGGCGCACCGGCGTGCGGTGGTGGGCGAGGAGTGCAGGTCAGGTAAACGGGTCGGGCCAGGTCCGTGAGGGGTGGTCGCGGACGAGGCCGGGTGAGCGGGTGAGAGGGACCTCACTCCGTGTGCTGAGGCGATAAGTCTATAACACTTTTCGCATTTATGCAGGTGCGCTGCTTCAGAGTCTTCCGAGGTGGGACTAAATGTCCCACCACAATTGGGCGCCTGTAGCTAAGAAAGCTGCAGGCAATCGCTGCTGTGCACGGGGCTCTCACCCCAGCCGCTGGCCTGGGCAGGTGCATGAGGGCGAACCGCGCGTCCTGGCGAGTTAGACCTGGGCAAAGCGGGGCTGCAGCTGCAGGCGGAAGAAGCTCCACCTGCTCAGCAATGGCGGCGGAGGGCGGGTGACCTGTTCATAGCAATACGGCCTCTCTGCCTAGTCAGAAGGTGCAGGAAGCTCGTGCAGGTGGTGGCGAGGCGTGGGGCGACGTGCAAGGGCTGCCCTAGGTCGGACTGTGGCTGGGGGAATGGGTTTGTTCGGGGGGTCTTTAGGCAGCGAACGGCAGGGAGTGAAGGGGTGGAAGTGGTTCAGCGTGAAGAGGCGGAGGTTTTGGGTCGGTCGGCGAGTCGTGTGGGGTGGTGGAATGATGGGAGCGAGTTGCCGGAGGTTGGCCGGAGATGGAGAAGGTGAGGGCGATCAGGCGCGGTCGAAGGGTGGTTGAACAAACTGAAGTAGGGAAAAGAAAGAGGGGAGGAAGGGAAAGAACTGTACCTACTTGGAGGGACGAGGGGGACCGGAGCAGGGCGACAGTCGTATCGACTGTCGCCGGAGAAGAAGGTACCCAGAGAGAGAGGGCGGTGGCGAGGAGAGAGCGGGAGAGTGCGCGCTGGGTACGGCGCGACGTGGGAAGAGCGGGCGAAGACGGCTCTGCTGCTGGTAATGCGGCAGAGCGACGAGGAGGAGGAGGAGGAAGAACCGTCGGAGCGGGGGGGCTTTTGCCGGAGTGGGAAGAGAGGGAAGAAGGGGGGGTTTCTCCATCAGAACCGAGCTGCTGAGTTTGGTAGATGGGGGCGGCTTTTATAGAGGTGGAATCGGAGAGGAGGGCGGAGGGAGGCGACGTGCCTCCCTCGCCGGAGGACGCCGGAGATGGAGACCCATACCTTCCGTGTGTTCGCACGTGTAACGACCCGATTCCCGAGTCCCTACGAGACACGAGAACCGGACCGACTCGACTAATCCCAAGACCTAGTCGTCCAACGAGGAGGTAACCAAAAGAGCGGTAAAATAAACCACATTCAGCATGAATATAACTAACAGTAAGAAAATACAGCAGTAAGGAAAGAAACCTCTACAGTATATACCACCACAACAGTAGAACAACATTCATAACATAATATGAACTCTAGGTAAAGAAAAGTACAGCGGTAACAAGAACTACTCACTACAGTGGAACAAAAAGAGGTACAAGAGAACAGTGGTAACTCTACTGGACCCTACTCGGCCCAGCGTCCTCTGCAGCCGCTGACCCTGGCTGCTCAATACCTGGTCCTGAAAGGTAACGAGTGTAACACGTCAGCAAAACGCTGAGTAGAGTGGCAACTAAAACTAAAGAAACAGTAGAGTGTACAGTAGCTGTTATGTTCTGTTACTTTCTTTATTTACATCTTTCAATTGTCTCACGATTTCATTTATTTCTTACATCCTTTACTTGATCTCGAATGTTCCTCGTGGGAACGATCTTGATTGCAGTCTTTTCCAAAAAGTAGAAGTAGCACGTGGTGCTCTCCTGGCTGGGAGAGTCCCCCGTGGTGATCCTACTCTCAGTCAACCACCCCAAGGTCACGGACAGGCGTAACGGTGACTACGGCAGGCGCGATAAACGCACAGGTAGCTAACCCGCACTGGCACGCGGTCAGTCGTTTCCGTTAACGGGTGCGCCCAAAGCACAGCACAGAACCAGTACAGGGCAGAGCCCTCTCAGTAACAGGGGGTCCAACCCTTCCACAGTAACCAAACAGGGGCCTTGCCCCTCCACAGTCCGCGCACCCTCGCCTGACTACCCTGGTTTGCCCCAGTGGGCCTAACAAGTCGGTGTAGGAGGCTAGCAGAACCCCGGGGCCCGTGGGGTAGCTAGTACCTCCCTACACTAGTAGCTCTCCTCGGTACTACGTACACGAGGGCCAGCAAGTCGGTACAAAGTGGCCAGTCCTAACCCCGGGTCCCTAGGGCGGCTGGCTCCGCTCTGCACTAAACAGGTACAGGTACTTCCCTTGGTACTACGTACCCAAGAGACAGCACACTACCACGTCTTTCTTTCTCAGTTCCATTCCTTTCTCTTTCCAGGAGTTCCACTCCTAATTCCCCGTATGGTTCCAGCTCTTTTAACTCAGAACATCTATGTTTCACTTTCCAGTTTCACGTTCTTACAATCCATGTTCTCAGTCACGTTTATTTATTCATAACAGGCAGCTGTTAATTCGATTTACAGGTAAGTATTTGTTCCTTACCATTTTTCCAAGACTGCAGTATTCATATATTCAACTAGTTTTCCCCGTCCTAGGATTCATGCCATATCCAAGGATCTATCATACAATCTAGTTTTCCAGCCCTAAGATTCATGCAACACCTAGGATCTATCATTCAATCTATTTCTCATTCTTAGGATTCATGCAATGTCCTAGGTTCTATTTATGGTTTCATAATTTAACAGATTATACTAATAAACTTAAAAGCCACTCTACCGGTTAAAACAGGAGTACTGGGGGCGTGGTCAGGAATCCCATGTGCCTCCGCAACCCTCGAGACTGCAATGGAACGGGGTCCTATCACAAGGATCAAACACAAGGAGTTTCTCAAAATAGTATCTAATCACTGTAGACAGGTAGAGGATTTAATTCCGAAAAGAACGCAACTTGAAACGCGGAAAACGGACTCCGAACGGGCCCTAAACGGGTCGAAAATGACGAAACAGTGCAAAATCAGACGTCTGGAACTTCTTCCAGACGTCTTAAAAATGGGGATCAGATGGTACCTTATCCTGCGTGGTCTCTCAGACGTCCAGAAGCCTGCGGGGGCGTCTGGCCTAGTTCCCAGACGTCCGATGGTCACCCCGGACGTCTGGAAGTCGTTCCCGTCGTCTGGCACTGCAACCAGACGTCTGATTCGCGTTGGATGGCGAATCCAGAACCTGCGCATACCCATTTCTCTCTCTCAGTACGGACGACCGAAGAAAAGGAAGAAGGACGAAAAATAACTCACCTTTCAGACGCCTGGACCGTCCTCTAGACGTCTTCCCCGTCGTCTGGTTGGAAACCCAGACGTCTGATTCTGGAAAAACTTCCAGAATCAGAGCGCGACTCGCCCTCCGCCCGCGACGCACGGCCGCACCGCGCCTCGTCTGCCTGCTGCTCTAGCTGCAGCAGGCCTCCTGCGTCACCCCGCGTCTGCTGCTCCCCCACCGGCCGGCTCTAGCAGCCCCGGCAAGCTCGCCCTCACGGCTGAGCGCCTCCTCTTCTCGCGCAGCACCTCCTCCCGCACTCGCCATGACTGCCACCGCCGCCGCTCGCTCACTCTCGCACTGGCTGGAAGGAGAAGAGGAAGGGGCAGAGGCGATGAGAGTGAGGGAGAGGGTGAGGCTTTTTAAAGCCGCGCGGGGAGAGAGAGAGAGAGCGAGACAGAGGGCAGCCTGCGCCCGCAGGAGAGAGGGAAAAAGCGACCACAGGTCTGCGTGCGCAGGTGCGCAGACGCAACCGCGCGTGCCGCCAAAAATGACTCCCAGACGTCTGGAAGGGGTTCCAGACGTCTGGTCCGACGTCTGGGCCACCTCCCAGATGTCTTAAAAGACGTCTGAAGCCGTGCGTTCGTAACAATATAACAAACTCAAAGGAAGTTTCGTCCCCGAAACTTGCGCTAACTAGGGTGCGGGAAAAACATCATAGTAAGCATAACAAATTTAAGGAGGACCGAAGTCAGTCCGAAAAGATGTACCCGCGAAGAGCTCCGGGTACCGCTCCCGCATTGCTGCCTCAGGCTCCCAGGTAGCCTCCTCGCACCGCTGGCTCCTCCACAAAACCTTTACCAGGGGTACTTGCTTTCGTCTCAAACTGCGGACGGCTCGGTCTAGAATTTGCACTGGTCGCTCGGGGTAGGTCAGGTTGTCGCCCACCTCGACGCTCTCGTGACTCAGTACGTGACTGGGATCGGCTACGTACTTCCTGAGGTTGGACACGTGGAACACGTCGTGCACACCCGAAAGCTGCTGGGGGAGGGCAAGTCTGTAAGCAACAGGTCCAACCCGCTCCAGGACCTCAAAGGGCCCCATGAACCTCAACGCGAGCTTCCCTCATACCCCAAACTGCTGTAGGCCCTTCATGGGAGAAACAAGAAGGAAGACATGGTCCCCAACCTCAAACTGCACCTCTCTACGTCTCCGATCCGCGTAGCTCTTCTGTCTGCTCCTGACAGTGCGGAGTCGCCTATGGATCTGCTCGACTACCTCCTGACTTTGCCGGATCAACCTGGGGCCAACCTCCCACTTGGTCCTCACCTCAACCCAACTCAAGGGTGTCGTACACCTCCGTCTGTACAGAGCCTCGTAGGGAGCCATGCCGATGCTCGAGTGATAATTGTTGTTGTATGCAAACTCCGCCAGGGGCAGGTGCTCCTCCCAAGAGCCCCGCCAGTCCAGTACACAGGCACGCAAAAGATCCTCAAGTGTCTGTATCGTGCGCTCGGACTGTCCGTCCGTCTGGGGGTGGTAAGCTGTACTAAACCTCAACCGCGTCCCCAGGGCCTGCTGAAACTCAGCCCAAAACTGGGACGTAAAGCGGGTATCCTGGTCGGATACGATCTCCCGTGGAACTCCGTGTAGTCGTACCACGTCGCGGATATACCTTTCTGCCAACTGTGCTGGTCCCAAAGTGACTCGGATCGGCAAGAATCGTGTCGTCTTCGTCAGTCTATCCACAATTACTCAGACTGCGTCGTGTCCTCGCTGGGTAACAGGTAAGCCCACCACCAAGTCCATGGTGATGCTCTCCCACTTCCACTCTGGCACTGGAAGCGGCTGTAGAGGCCCTGCAGGCCTCTGATGCTTGGCTTTCACCTGCTGGCACACTAAGCACTGCTGCACGAATTCACCCACATCCCGCTTCATCCCCTTCCACCAAAACTCGCGTCTCAAGTCGTGGTACATCTTCGTGTTTCCGGGATGTATGGTGAATCTGGAACCGTGTGCCTCAGTCAGGAGCTCTCTCAACAGCTCCTCGTCTCTGGGAACGCACAACCGTCCCCTCAGGCGCAGCACCTGGTCTGTAAAAGAGAAGTCCCCTGGGTCTCCTGACAGTACTCTGTCGCGCAAGGACTGCAAGTATGGATCAGCCATCTGTCCTGTGATGATGCGGTCTATCAGCTCTGGCCTAGTCTGTCGTGTCACCGTCACTGCCCCACAGTGCCCCCGTAACTCCAGGGGTCGCCAACTACCCACCTCCTCCAAAAGGCTCCAACTCTGTAATTGTAAACTGGCCAAGTGTGCGGGCGCCTTACGGCTCAAGGCGTCAGCCACCACATTGGCCTTTCCCGGGTGGTAGGAGATGCTGCAGTCGTAGTCCTTCAAGAGCTCCAACCAACGTCTCTGTCTCATGTTGAGCTCCTTCTGATCAAAAAGGTATCTGAGGCTCTTGTGATCTGTGAAAATTTCGAAGGTCTCACCGTACAAGTAGTGCCTCCAGGTCTTCAGCGCGAAGATAACAGCTGCCAACTCTAGGTCGTGGGTAGGGTAGGTATGCTCATGGGGCTTCAGTTGCCACGAAGCGTAAGCGACAACGTGACCCTTCTGCATGAGCACACCTCCTAACCCCTGCAAGGAGGCGTCCGTGTACACAACGAACCCGCCACTACTGTCAGGGATGGTGAGTGAAGTCGGTTGGTTTGATGACCGGGTTTTGGTTTTGTTATAACGTTGTAGTAAAGCCGGTTATTACCAACATTTCAAATATATAAAATTTTTTTACTCGGAAAATAAAAGAGTTCCCGAGGTCGAACTCAGGGAGCAAGTTGTATTCTAGAGATATACATGTTTCTTTTACAAAATAAAGAAAGAGAGAGGGAAAGAATTTGTTGTTCTCTTTGTTTTCTCCTCGTGATGTTCTTCTTTCTTTCTTTCTTCAGATCTCCTTCTTCTTCTTCTTCGTTCTGCAGAGGTGATGCTCCTCTTCAGATCTCCTTCTTCTTCTTCCTTGGTTTCTGTCTTGGCCTCTCTTCTTCTTTTTCTGCAGTCTCTTCTGTGAAGGTTTCTTCTTCCTTGGCTCTGCTGCACTTCTTCTCTGCAGCCTTTCCTCTTCTTCTGCCTTGCTCAGCCTCTTCTTTAGAGTTTCTTCTTGTTTTTCCTCCCTGCGGTTAAGTGTCAGCTTCTTCTTTTCTTTTTCAGCCAGGGACGTCACGCGAAGCTTTCTTCCTTAGCTGCTTCAGGCCGTCGTCTGATTTCCAAATCAGACGACTTAACTACCTGTTGCTACAGTTAGCTTCCTTCTTCTTCCGCGGGTCTTCTTCTTCGCCTGTGCCTGCACACTTCAGAGTTTTTCGTCAGAGGCAAAACCTACTCTACCCTCCCCCCCCCGCGTCTCTCTTTCTCTCTGAAACCACTCTTGGGAAAGCTCTCCCAGAGCTACCGGGTAACCGGGTTCGGGTCAGGCCCGGGTCCAGGCCCACCGGCGTGCGTGGTGGGCGAGGAGTGCAGGTCAGTCTTAAGTCGGGTCGGGTCGGTTCGGGTCAGGTCCGCGGGGTGTGAGCGCGGACGAGACCGGGTAACCGGGCGGGTGAAGGGGACCTCACCCCGTGTGCTGAGGCAGTAAGCCTTCAGCACTTTTGCATCTTATGTCGCTGCGACTCTTCAGGCGTTTCCGAGGTGGGACTAAACGGCCCACCTCAATTGCGCGCCCGCAGCGGGGAATTCAGCAGGAGATGGCGGCGTCACGCGGAGCTTTCTTCCTTAGCTGCGAACCTGGTGTTTTGCCAAAACTCCTCGCAAGGACTGGGAGTGAATCTGGGCTTGTCGCTGAGCGTGGCGCGCCTGTAGCTGCAGGTGGAAGCAGTTCCTCCTGCGCGTCAATGGCGGCGGAGGTCGGGTGGCCTATTCACAAGAAAACGGCCTCTCGGCCTAATCAGAAAGTGCCAGGAGCTTCGCCAGGGTGCGGCGAAGCTCGTGTGGGTGGTGGCGAGGCGCGGGGCGGCTTGCGAGGGCTGCCCTAGGTCGGACTGTGGGTCGGAGGATGGGTCTGTTCGGTGGGGTTGCAGAGGGTGATGTGGGGGGAGTGGCAGGGCGGAGGTTGATCAGGGTGAGGAGGCGGAGGTCCTGCGGTGGTCGGCGAGCCGTGTGGGTCGCTGAGGTGATGAGAGCGGCTCGCCGGAGGGTGGTCGGAGGCGAAGGGGGTGAAGGTGGTCAGGGTCGGTCGAGGGCTTAATTGAATAAATTGAAAGCGGGGAAAGAAAGAGGAGAAGAAGGGGAGTAGCTCTAGCTTACTTGCAGGGACGAAGGGGGAGGAACAGGGCGACAGTCGTATCGACTGTCGCCGGAGAAGACGATGCTCAGGGAAAGGGGCGGCGGCGAGTAGAGAGCCGGAGAGGCGCCAGCTGGGTGCGGCGTGGCGCGGGAAGAGCAGGGGAGGAAGTCTCTGCTGCTGGTATTGCGGCAGAGCGAAGAGGTGGAGGGGGAGGAAACCGCCGGAGCTGGTGAGCGTCTGCCGGAGGAAGAAGAGAAGAAAGTTGGGGATTTTCTCCGTCAGATCCAGGCTGGGAAGAATGGTGGAGCGACGGGGGTATTTATAGGGACCGAATCAGGGAGGAAGGCGGAGGGAGACGACGTGTCTCCCTCGCCGGAGGATGGCCGGAAACAAGAACCCATACCGTCCGTGCGTTCGCACGGCCGGTATGGTGGGCTACAACGACCAGGGGGGTGTCCCTGCGACGGCTGACGACGCAGGGCACCCCCGGTTTACTTGCCAGGTCCCCCACCTCACCCTGCGCGGCGCCATGCTCCGCGCAAGGTCGCCGGAGCATGGTGCTGGCAGGTTTTGCAGGAGGGACCTGATTGCAAAGAACGAAGGAGAGTTAGGGGCCAAAATGCGAGGGTTCAAAAGTTGAGGGCCAAAGAGTAAATATATGAGGACCAAAGTGTAAAGTCGGTCAAGGAGGTTTCTTCTTAGGCTCAAGTTTTTATACATGACTAATTAGGACCTAAGGAATCTGATGGTGAATTTCATTTTCATATTAAACCTTGTTTGACCAGTCAATTTGCGCAAAAACCCAAATTAAGTTATTAATTGGGCATGGTTCTCAATGTAGGTCAAAATGGGTTCTAAAGGCCAAATTGAAGGTTCTAAACCCTAGAGATTATTTTTCTATGAATTTTAGAGGGTTTATTCTATTTTTACTTTGCCTCGAACCTTGTGAATTGAAGTGGGTTGTTTTAGGGTTACAGATTTATCATTTAGTTTCTTGGAATTGCTGTAGCCCTTGCTAGATCATTTCATCCCACTTTTATTCTTATTAAGCTGCTTTGACCTATGTTTGGGCCCTGAATTACCCTGTATGCAGATTATACTGGTGAAATTGCATTTTTACCCCTTATGACTTGTTTTCTCCTTAAACTCAGAATTCTCTGAGTTAAGCCTTTCCTTGAGATATGTAGGAGCTTTTATCCTTTGTATTGGGTCAAAATGAGCTAGTTATGGCTCATGATGAGGTTCTCATCAGTGAGCACGGGAGCCGAGGTCAACCTCTCTTTCAGCTCCAGAAAACATGCCTCACAGGCGTCTGTCCAAGCGAAGGGCACGTCCTTCCGGGTCAACTGTGTCATAGGACGCGGGATCTGTGAAAACCCTCTGATAAATCGTCTGTAGTAGCCTGCCAGTCCCAGGAAACTGCGAATCTCAGTGACTGAACGCGGTCTCTCCCACCTGAGCACTGCCTCAACCTTGGCTGGGTCCACCGCCAAGCCATCTCCAGAGATCACATGACCTAAGAAGGTCACCTCCCTCAACCAGAACTCGCACTTGCTGTATTTGGCGTACAGCCTACGTCGTCTCAGAGTGTCCAGAACCATCCGCAAGTGCTGTCCGTGCTGCGTCTGATCTCTAGAATAGATGAGTACATCATCTATGAAAACCACCACGAACTGGTCAAAGTACGGTCTAAACACCCGGTTCATCAGATCCATGAAAGCAGCGGGGGCATTAGTCAACCCAAACAGCATGACCAGTGCGGAAAGCTGTCTTGGAGACGTCGGTCTCCCTGATCCTCAACTGGTGGTATCCCGACCTCAAGTCGATCTTGGAGAACACCGTGGCACCCCGCAATTGGTCAAACAAGTCGTCGATCCTCGGCAGCGGATATCTGTTCTTGATGGTGACCCTATTCAGCTGTTGGTAGTCCACATAAAGGCGTAGGGTACCATCCTTCCGTTTCACAAACAGTACCAGGGCTCCCCAGGGAGATGCACTGGGCCTCACGAAACCCTTCTCCAAAAGGTCCTGCAACTGAGACTTAAGCTCTCGTAGCTCAAGCGGTGCCATCCTGTATGGCGCAGTGGAGATGGGGTTGGTCCCTGGTACTAGTGAGATCTCAAACTCGATCTCATGTTTGGGCGGTAGTCCTGGTAACTCGTCTAGAAACACGTCAGGGTACTCTCTGACCACCGGGATACTCTGGAAGTCTGCCACAGGGCTGGGCTCTGCCACCACACAAGCTAAGAAGCCCTCACACCCCTGGCTCAAAAGTCTCGTCGCCCGAAGTGCCGAAATGCACCTGAAGCCTCCGTCCACTGGCTGTCTGTGAAACTCGAAAGAAGGCAACTCCGGCATGGAGAAGACAATCTTCCTCTCAAAACAGTCTACCAATTTGTGGTAACCGGACAACCAGTCCATCCCCAGAATCACTCCAAAGTCCTCCATCTGTATCATAATCAGGTCAGCTGGCAAGCTATGTCCCCCGACGCTGACCTCGCAATCAGTGTACACCTCTTCAGCTACAAACAGCTGACCACCCGGACCTCTGATTACTAACGAATTTTCTGACAGCATATAATCCTGGCCCAAACTAACTGCGAAACTAGCTGCGACAAACGAGTGCGTAGCGCCGGAATCGAAAAGTGTGTAAACGAGTCTACCGGAAACTGAAACCATACCTGCTACTACCGAGCTCGAAGCTCTGGCATCCCTGTGTGTCAGGGCGTTGATACGCCCCTTAGCTCTAGGTGCGGACGAAGCAGCCATACTCTACGTCGGACGGGCAGGTGCTAGCCGATACCCTCCTCGTGCCTGGGAACCGCGACCTCCTGCGCGCCCTCCAGTGCTCTGCGCGGGAAGTATCTGCTGACCCCCTGCCCTAGACGGGCAGTCCCTTCTGATGTGGCCTGGCTGGCCACACTGGTAACAGAGGGGAACCCGACTCCCGCCCTCAGTGGGTCCCTGCTGTCGGCTGGGTGGGGGTCCGGTGCTGGCGACTGGCCCCTGTCGAGGGCCCCCAAAGGCCACTGATGGCCCTGCAAAACGTGATGGCTCTCCTGCGGACGCCACGTGTCTCCTCTCTCGCCGGCCCTGTGAAAAGTCTGGCTGAAAGGGCGTCTTCCGCCCGCCGTCAGTGTCTCGAGCAGACGGGTTGGTCTCCTCGTAAGTCATGGCTGCCTCCACCACCCTCGAAAACGTAGGCAGCTTCAGGGGTTTGACATACCCCCGAATCGCAGGTCGGAGCCCCTCGGTGAACCTCCAAAGGCGCTCCTCCTCAGTGGCTATCGCTGTCGCTGCAAAGCGGGACATTTCCAGGAAATGCGTGCGGTACACGCTCACGGTCATCGCCCCTTGGCGGAGAGTGTGGAACTCCCGCCTCCTCTGGTCCTGCCATGTCTGGGGAAAGTACTGCTCGCAGAAGAGGGCGACGAACCGATCCCAGGTCGGCTCGTCCCTCTCCTATCCCCGGACCGCCCTCCACCACCTGTGTGCCGCGCTCTCCAGCTGGTACGTGGCAAAGGCCACGCAGCACCCCACCGGGGGGCGAAGGGTGTCGAAAATCTTCTCCAGCTACTCGAGCCAGTCCTTTGCCTCGGTCGGGTCCTCATCCCCCTTGAAGGAGGGGGGCTTCAGCTTCCGGAGTGGCGCTGCAGTGGGGATGCTGGTGCACCTCCAGGCAAAGGTGCCTCGTGCACAGAAGTATCGGAGGAAGGTGGGGGCTGCGGCGGCCCATCCCCTCCCCCGCGTCCAGCGCCGCATCCGTCGGGTAGTCCCACAGAGGACTCCCCCTCCGCAGCCCCAGGGGGAGGTGCTCGGGGCGGTGGGTGGAGCTCCTCTCGCAAAATATCCCGTATCAGCTGGGCGAGGTCCTGGGCCTGGACGCCCGGGAGTAGTGGCTGGTCAACTGAGGCGTCGGCAACGGCACGCTCACCTTGCCGACCTTGTCCTCGGCCGCTCCCGCGGCCCGCCTCACTAGTCCCACGACGAGGCATCTCCTGCAAGGAGATGCGAAACAAAACGGAACATGTCACTATGGAACGATACCTAACGGAAACGTCTAAGAGCTCATGTCAAAAGATATGTTGTGGTGGCTACTCTAGTTATAGACATGTGAATTGGTTATTTTCCAGTCAGTTGATTCACTTCTCGGGACGACCTTGCTCTGATACCATCTTTTAACGACCCGATTCCCGAGTCCCTACGAGACACGAGAACCGGACCAACTCGACTAATCCCAAGACCTAGTCGTCCAACGAGGAAGTAACCAAAAGAGCAGTAAAATAAACCACATTCAGCATGAATATAACTAATAGTAAGAAAATACAGCAGTAAGGAAAGAAACCATTACAGTATATACCACCACAACAGTAGAACAACATTCATAACATAATATGAACTGCAGGTAAAGAAAAGTACAGTGGTAACAAGAACTACTCACTACCGTGGAACAAAAAGAGGTACAAGAGAACAGTGGTAACTCTACTGGACCCTACTTGGCCCAGCGTCCTCTGCAGCCGCTGACTCTGGCTGCTCAACACCTGGTCCTGAAAGGTAGTGAGTGTAACACGTCAGCAAAACGCTGAGTAGAGTGGCAACTAAAACTAAAGAAACAGTAGAGTGTACACTAGCTGTTATGTTCTGTTACTTTCTTTATCTACGTCTTTCAATTGTCTCACGATTTCATTTATTTCTTGGATCCTTTACTTGATCTCGAATGTTCCTCGTGGGAACGATCTTGATTGCAGTCTTGACCAAAAAGTAGAAGTAGCACGTGGTGCTCTCCTGGCCAGGAGAGTCCCCCGTGGTGATCCTACTCTCAGTCAACCACCCCAAGGTCACGGACAGGCGTAACGGTGACTACGGCACGCGCGATAAACACACAGGTAGCTAACCAGCACTGGCACGCAGTCAGTCATTTCCATTAACAGGTGCGCCCAAAGCACAACACGGAACCAGTATAGGGCAGAGCCCTCTCAGTAACAGGGGGTCCGACCCCTCCACAGTCCACGCACCCTCGCCTGACTACCCTTGTTTGCCCCAGTGGGACTAACAAGTCGGTGTAGGAGGCTAGCAGAACCCCGGGGCCCGTGGGGTAGCTAGTACCTCCCTACACTAGTAGCTCTCCTCGGTACTACGTACACGAGGGCCAGCAAGTTGTACAAAGTGGCCAGTCCTAACCCCGGGTCCCTGGTGCGGCTGGCTCCGCTCTACACTAAACAGGTACAGGTACTTCCCTTGGTACTACGTACCCAAGAGACAGTACACGACCACGTCTTTCTTTCTCAGTTCCATTCCTTTCTCTTTCCAGGAGTTCCACTCCTAATTCCCCGTAGGGTTCCAGCTCTTTTAACTCAAAACATCTAGGTTTCACTTTCCAGTTTCACGTTCTTACAATCCATGTTCTCAGTCACGTTTATTTATTCATAACAGGCAGCTGTTAATTCGATTTACAGGCAGCTATTTGTTCCTTTCCTTTTTTCCATGACTGCAGTATTCATATATTCCACTAGTTCTCCCCGTCCTAGGATTCATGCCATATCCTGGGATCTATCATACAATCTAGTTTTCCAGCCCTAGGATTCATGCAACACCTAGGATCTATTATTCAATCTATTTCTCATTCCTAGGATTCATGCAATGTCCTAGGTTCTATTTATGGTTTCATAATTTAAAAGATTATACTAATAAACTTAAAAGCCACTCTACCAGTTACAACAAGAGTACTGGAGGTGTGGTAGGGAATCCCGCGTGCCTCTGCAACCCCCGAGACAGTATCTAATCACTGTAGACGGGTAGAGGATTTAATTCCGAAAAGAACGCAACTCGAAACGTGGAAAACGGACTCCGAACAGGCCCTAAACGGGTCGAAAATGACGAAACGGTGCAAAATCAAATGTCTGGAACTCCTTCCAGACGTCTTAAAAATGGGGATCAGATGGTACCTTGTCTTGCATGGTCTCTCAGACGTCCAGAAGCCTGCGGGGGCGTCTAGCCTAGTTCCCAGACGTCCGATGGTCACCCCGAACGTCTGGAAGTCATTCCCGTTGTCTGGGACTGCAGCCAGATGTCTGATTTGCGTTGGATGGCAACTCCAGAACCTGTGCGTACCCATTTCTCTCTCTCAGTATGGACGGCCGAAGAAAAGGAAGAAGGATGAAAAATAACTCACCTTTCAGAAGTTTGGACCGTCCTCCAGACGTCTTCCCCGTCGTCTGGTTGGAAACCCAGACATCTGATTCTGGAAAAACTTCCAGAATCAGAGTGTGACTCGCCCTCCCCTCGCGACGCACGGCCGCGCTGCGCCTCGTCCGCCTGCTGCTCGAGCTGCAGCAGGCCTCCCGCGTCACCCCGCGTCTGCTGCTCCCTCGCCGGCCGGCTCTAGCAGCCCCGACAAGCTCGCCCTCACGGCCGAGCGCCTCCTCTTCTCGCGCAGCACCTCCTCCCGCACTCGCCGCGACTGCCACCACCGCCGCTCGCTCACTCTCGCACTGGCTGGAAGGAGAAGAGGAAGGGGCGGAGGCGATGAGAGTGAGGGAGAGGGCGAGGCTTTTTAAAGCCGCGCGGGGAGAGAGAGAGAGAGAGACAGAGGGCAGCCTGCGCCCGCAGGAGAGAGGGAAAAAGCGACCGTAGGTCTGCGCGCGCAGGCGCGCAGATGCAACCGCACGTGCCGCCGAAACCGAATCCTAGACGTCTGAAAGTGGTTCCAGACGTCTGGTCCGACGTCTGGGCCACCTCCCAGACGTCTGAAGCTGCGCGTTCGTAACAACATGGGAGGTATGGGTAGCCGCAGAGACCATTGAGGTGTCCCTGCGACAGCAGACGTCGTAGGGAACCCCCGGTTGTCTTGGCAGAGGGCCTCCCTCACCCTACGCAGCGCCATGCTCCGCGCAAAGTCGCCGGAGCATGGCGCTGCTCAGAGTTTTGCAGGGAGGACCCAAATGCAGAGAACGAAGAAGAATTAGGGGCCAAAATGCGAGGGTTTCAAAAGTTGAGGGCCAAAAAGTAATAGATGAGGACCAAAATGTAAAGTTATTCAAGAAGGTCTCTTCTTAGGTTCAAGCTTTTATACATGAATAACTAGGACCTAAGGATTCTGATGGTGAATTTTATTTCTAGATCAGACCTTCTTTGACCGATCAATTTACGTAAAAACCCAAATTAAGTCATTAATTGGGCATGGTTCTCAATGTAGGTCAAAATGGGTTCCTAAGGCCAAATTGAAGGTTCTAAACCCTAGAGATTATTTTTATATGAATTTTAGAGGATTTTTTCGATTTTTTATCTACCTCGAACCTCGTGAATTGAAGTGGGTTTGTTCTTAGGGTTATAGGATGTCATTTAATTCCTTGGAGTTGTTGTAGCCCTTATTGGATCAATTCATCCCACTTTTCTTTTTATTAGGTTGGTTTGACCTATGTTTGGACCCTGAGTTACCCTGTTTTCAGATTGGGTTGGTGAAATTGCATTTTTACTCCTTAGTTTCTATTTTCTTCACAAACTCAGAATTTCTCTGAGTCAAGCCTTTCTATAGTTATGTAGGAGCTTTTTCATGCAAATTTGGGTTAGATGGTGCTAGTTTAGGGTTTATGACGAGGTTCTCATCAGGGAGGTGACCTTCTTAGGTCATGTGATTTCTGGAGATGGCTTGGCAGTGGACCCAGCCAAGGTCGAGGCAGTGCTCAGGTAGGAGAGACCGCGTACGGTTACTGAGATTCGCAGTTTCTTGGGACTGGCAGGCTACTGCAGGCGGTTTATCAGGGGATTTTCACAGATTGCACATCCTATGACACAGTTGACTTGGAAGGACGTGCCCTTCACTTGGACAGACGCCTGTGAGGCGTGTTTTCAGGAGCTGAAGGAGAGGCTGACTTCGGCTCCCGTGCTCACCATCCCTGACAGTAGTGGCGAGTTCGTTGTGTACACGGACACCTCCTTGCAGGGGTTAGGGGGTGTGCTCATGCAGTGGGGTCACGTTGTTACTTACGCTTCGCGACAACTGAAGCCCCATGAGCATAACTACCCTACCCACGACCTGGAGCTGGCAGCTGTTGTTTTCGCGCTGAAGACCTGGAGGCACTACTTGTACGGTGAGACCTTCGAGATTTTCACAGATCACAAGAGCCTCAAATACCTATTTGATCAGAAGGAGCTCAACATGAGACAGAGACGTTGGTTGGAGCTCTTAAAGGACTATGACTGTAGCATTTCCTACCACCTGGGAAAGGCCAACGTGGTGGCTGACGCCTTGAGCCGGAAGGCGCCCGCACACTTGGCCAGTTTACAGGTGCAGAGTTGGAGCCTTTTGGAGGAGATGGGCAATTGGCAACCCTTAGAGTTACGGGGGCACTGTGGGGTAGTGACTGTGACACGACAGACGAGGCCACAACTGATAGATCGCATCATCATAGGACAGATGGCTGACCCGTACTTACAGTTCTTACGCGACAGAGTACTGTCAGGAGACCCGAGGGACTTCTCTTTCACAGACCAGGTGCTGCGCCTGAGGGGACGACTGTGCGTTCCCAGAGACGAGGAGCTGTTGAGAGAGCTCATGACTGAGGCACACGGTTCCAGATTCACCATACATCCCGGAAACACGAAGATGTACCATGACTTGAGACGCGAGTTTTGGTGGAGGGGAATGAAGCGGGATGTGGGTGAATTCGTGCAGCAGTGTTTAGTGTGCCAGCAGGTGAAAGCCGAGCATCAGAGGCCTGCAGGGCCGCTACAGCCACTTCCAATGCCAGAGTGGAAGTGGGAGAGCATTACCATGGACTTGGTGGTGGGCTTACTTGTTACCCAGCGAGGATACGACGCAGTCTAGGTAATCGTTGATAGATTGATGAAGACGGTGCGTTTCTTGCTGATCCGAGTCACTTTGGGACCAGCACAGTTGGCAGAGAGGTATATCCACGACGTGGTACGTCTACATAGAGTTTCACGAGAGATCGTATCCGATCAGGATACCCGCTTTATGTCCCAGTTTTGGGCTGAGTTTCAGCAGGCCCTGGGGACGCGGTTGAGGTTCAGTACAGCTTACCACCCCTAGATGGACGGACAGTCTGAGCGCACGATACAGACACTTGAGGACCTTTTGTGTGCCTGTGTACTGGACTAGAGGGGCTCTTTGGAGGAGCACTTGCCCTTGGCGGAATTTGCATATAATAATAGTTATCACTCGAGCATCGGCATGGCACCCTACGACGCTCTGTACGGACGGAGATGTACGGCACCCTTGAGTTGGGTTGAGGTGGGGACCAAGTGGGAGGTTGGCCCCAGGTTGATCCGACAGAGTCAGGAGGTAGTCGAGCAGATTCACAGGCGACTCCGCACTGTCAGGAGCAGGCAAAAGAGCTACGTGGATCGGAAACGCAGAGAGGTGCAGTTCGAGGTTGGGGACCACGTCGTCCTTTGTGTTTCGCCCATGAAGGGCCTGCAGCGGTTTGGGGTGAGAGGGAAGCTCGCGCCGAGGTTCGTGGGGCCCTTTGAGGTCCTAGAGCGAGTTGGACCCATTGCTTACAGGCTTTCCCTCCCTCCTGAGCTTTCTGGTGTGCACGACGTGTTCCACGTGTCCAACCTCAGGAAGTATGTCGCCGATCCCAGTCACGTCCTGAGCCACGAGAGCGTCGAGGTGGGCGACGACCTGACCTACCCTGAGCGGCCAGTGCAGATTTTTGACAAAGTCGTCCGTAGTCTGAGACGAAAGCAAGTACCCCTGGTGAAGGTCTTGTGGAGGAGCCAGCGGTACGAGGAGGCTACCTAGGAGCCTGAGGCGACGATGCAGGAGAGGTACCCGGAGCTTTTCGCGGGTACATCTTTTCGGACCGGCTTCGGTCCTCATTGAGTTTGTTATGTATATATTGTTCTTTCTCGCACCCTAGTTAGCGCAAGTTTTGGGGATGAAACTTCCTTTAAGTTTGTTATATTGTTACGAGCAGGGCATCGGACGTAGTTTAAGATGTCTGGGAAGTGGCCCAGATGTCTGGAACCCTTCCCAGACGTCTGGTATTAAATTTTTTCGGTGCACGGGTTCGCATCTGCACGCCTGCGCGCGCAGACTAAACTCGCCGTCTTCGTTCTTCTCTTTCTCTCCCTGCAAGCGCCGTCTTTCCTCCTTCTCCCTCCCCACGGTTGCCTTATAAAAAATGCTTCCCCTCTCCCTCACCCTCACTCCACTGCCTTCTTCCTCTTCTTCTCCCTGTCTGCGAGAGAGCGTGCGAGCGAGAGTGGCCGCAGCGACTGCTGCGGGTGTGTGGGGAGGAGCCGTTGTGAGGGGAGGAAGGAGCGCGACCGCGAGGGTGCGAGCTTGCCGGGGCAGCTAGAGCCGGCCGGCGGGAGAGCAGTGAGCGTGGGGTGTCGCGGAGGAGTTGCTACAGCTTGGGCAACAGGCGGACGCGGCGCAGCACGGTCGTGCGTTGTGGGCGGAGTGAGAGAAGGGTTCTGATTCTGGGAAAATTTCCCAGAATCAGACGTCTGGACTTACGTCCAGACGACGCATGAGATGTCTGGAGGAAGGTCCAGACGTCTGACAGGTACAATATTTTCTTACCTTCTCTTTTTTACGCGTGTACAGCCATGCAGCCGTCTGCCGCGTTCTTCTGCACCCCTTCATGATGAGAGCGAGTGTGTGTGTAAGCAGGAATCGTTTAGGAGGGCGGTAGGGCTTGCCATCCCACGCCGATCAGACGTCTGGACACAGTACCAGACGACGGAGTGGACCTCCAGACGTCCGGGGTGACAAATGGACGTCTGGAAACTAAGTCTAGACGATCCAGCAGGCTTCTGGACATCTGAAGGACTACGTAGACCAAGGTATGGCATGATCTACCTTTTAAGACGTCTGGAAGAATTTCCAGACGTCTGATTTTGGACAGACTAGTCGTTTTTGACCCGTTTAGGGTCCGTTCGGAGTCTGTTTTCCGCGTTTCAAGTTTCATTCTTCCCAGATTTATTTCCTCTACCTGTTTACAGTAATTGTATACTGTTATGAGTAGCTCCTTGTCTTTGATCCTTGTATTAGGACCCCGTTCCGTTGCGGCTATGGGCGTTGCGGAGGTGCGCGGGATTGTCGACCACGCCCCCAGTACTTCTGGTTTTGCTGGTAGAGTGACCTTTTAATTTAATTATTAAAAATTATGCAATTATGAAACAATTAATAGAGTCCAGGGCATTGCATGAACCCTAAGGCTAAAGAATTAGATTGAATGATAGATCCTAAGGTATTGCGTGAATCCTAGGACTGGAAAATTAGATTGAATGATAGATCCTAGGGTATGGCATGAATCCTAGGACTGGAAAACTAGTTGAATATATACATTGCAGTCTTGGAAAAGTGGAAAGGAAACGATAACTGCCTGTAAATTGGTTAACAGCTGCCTGTTATGAATGGATAATTACCGTTGAGAACATGAATTGTATGGATATAAAGCTGGAACGGTGAAACCTAAATTAGCTGAGTTAAAAGAGCATGAACCCTACAGGGAATTAGGAGTAGGACTCCTGGAAAGTGAATGGAATAGAATTGGGGAAGTGAATTGGCCCTTGAGTACGGAATACCAAGGAGAGCAACTGTCCCCCTGTTTAGTGCAGAGCGAAGCTAGCCGCCCCAGGGACCCGGGGTTAGGTCTGGCCACTTTGTACCGACTTTTGGCCCTCGTGTACACAGTACCGAGGAGAGCTACTAGTGTATGGAGAGCACTAGCTACCCCACGGGCCCCGGGGTTCTGCTAGCCCTCGTACACTGACTTACTAGGCCCACTGGGCAAACCAGGGTAGTCAAGCGAGGATGCGCAGACTGTGGAGGGGTAAGACCCCTGTTTGGTTACTGTGGAGGGGCTGGACCCCTGTTACCGAGAGGGCTCTGCCCTATACTGGTTCCATGCTGTGCTTTGGGCGCACCCGTTAACGGAAACGACTGACCGCGTGCCAGTGCGAGGTAACTACCCGTGCATATATCGCGCGTGCCGTAGTCACCGTTACGTCTGTCAGCGACCTTGGGGTGGTTGACTGAGGGTAGGACCACCACGGGGGACTCTCCCGGCCAGGAGAGCACCACGTGTTACTTCTACTTTTTGGAAAAGACTGCAATCAAGATCGTTCCCACGAGGAACATTCAAGATCAAGAGAAGGATCTAAGAAATAAATCAATAGTGAATAAATGGAAAAATATAAAGAAAGAAAGTAAAAATATAACGCTACTGTCCACTCTACTGCTTCTTCTAGCTTTTAGCTGCCACTCTACTCAGCATTTCACTGACGTGACACCCTTGTTACTTTTCAAGACCAGGTGTTGAGCAGCCAGAGTCGGCGACTGCAGAGGGCGCTGGGCCTAATAGAGCCCAGTAGTGTCACTTGTAGTACCCACTGTACTTTTCTTTTCGTTGTAGTGAGTAGTTTCTGTTACCCCCTATACTCTCTTTATTGTAAGCTTCATGTTTATGTATATGTTTATTTCTCTACTGTTGTGGTGGTGTATACTGTAGTATTTCTTTTCTCTACTGCTGTATTTTGTTACTACTATTTATATACATGTTGAATGTGGTTTATTTTGCTGCTCTTTTGGTTACTTTCTCGTTGGACGATTGGGTCTTGGGGTCAGTCGAGTCGGTCCGATTCTCGTGTCTCGTAGGGATTCGGGAATCGGGTCGTTATGCACTTGCTAGCAATTAGGGTTAACATGCATCTCAAAGTAAATAGTGGAGCTTAAGCAATGTTCATTCACTTCCGCCCTAGCATTCATTTCACAACTTATGGTTCAATCAAGTTATTCTAAACATGCACTTCCTTTATTTAAATCTTAATATTAAAGTAAACCACTCTACTGAGAAACACGGGAGGAATGAGGGCTAGAACCGCAGGTCTTGTCGTCTCCGCAGGCCCCAAACACGCTACAGGTTGGAGACCTATACCAGTGAATAAGTCACATCAGACGCGTTTAAAACAGTATATAATTGACACTAACACGTAGAGAAACTTGAGCGAAAAACAAAGGTACTTCGTTTGCATAAATCCAACTTCGTTTGGGCCCTAAACGGGCAAAAAACGTGCATACTTTCTAAAATCAGACATCTAGGACTAGACTTAGACATCTTATAGGATCTCAGAACCTCACCTTGCTTCCCTACATTGCTGGCAGACATCCGGAATCCCTTTACAGTCATCCTGGGTCTTTTCAGACGTCTGTCAGTGCCCTCGGACGTCTGATAGGCCTATCAGATGTTTGTGGAGATATCCAGACATCCTAAAGCACCTCGAAGAGCGTGCTTGCACGCCTTTCCAAGGCCTGTACCTGCACATAGGGTTGCAGGTTCAAAACCACGACAGCGCATGCCACGTACTTTACGTATGTGCATGCATGAGCGTTTAGGATGCTTACCTTGGTACTCCACGAGTTCTCAAACGTCTGATACTGGAAAAATTTAGTACGTAGAACTCCTCGCGACGTTTGTCTTCCTCGCTGCCTCCACCCGCAGCACGGCAGCAACAGCTTCGACAGTTGCAGGGGGTCGAGAGGCTCTTCTCCACGAGTCCCTCCTCTTCGTGTGCGTGCTTGCCTCCTCCCGCACGAGCTCCTTCGAGCTCCCGCGGCTCCTCCGTCCACAATTCCTCCCCTCTCAACTCCGAGTGCTCGCTGCTGCACCCACAACAAGGCGCTCCTCGCATGAGAGCTCTCCTGCTTGAGCTCATCTGCCTCGCACGCTCGGGCTTCCCCGAGGTTCTCTCCTTCTATCCCATGCCCTCCCTCTTCCTTGCTCACACTCTCTCCTTCTCTCCTCCTCCTCTTGCAAGCTCCTCTCCTCCACGTGCAATTGCAAGCAGAGGCGGGAAGGTGGCTGGTGCTCACCGACAACAAGGTGAGGATGAAGGTGGAGGAGGTGGTGGTGTGAAGATGCAGAGGAGTGTGGGGGGGGGGTTTTAAATAGAAGGGTGTTAGGGTTTTGGGGTAGGGAGGATGGAGTGTGTGTGTGCGTGGGTCAGTGGGTGGGGAGAGAGAGAGGGAGGGGAAAATTGTGTGACACCCTCTTGCATTTCCCTCATTTCCTGCAAAGCCCACAACTAAATCGAGGGGGTTTAAAATTTTCGTTCATGCTCTTAACTTTCCGGAAAAACTCCAAATGATCCTTGAAAGGATCATTTCAGATAATGATTCACTCTACCAAAGAGTGTCCATGGCTATCAAGAAAGTGCATCAGTCTAGTGTCTGATTTAGCATCCAAGAACTTGGATACCCAATTGAGCATCTCACCAACTTGACATACACATGCCGCTAAGCCGAACTATGCAAATTGTCTTCTTAGGATTTTGGCCACAAATGAGTAGCACCGGAACTAGATTTTTTTCTTGAGTGGGCCGTATGTCACAAATCATGTTTTTTATTTTTTTATTTGAAAGGAGATATATCATTAGGGGAACCAAAGTGATATAAGGATGCAATCCTAAAGGACAAAGAAAAAGGACAACCTCAACATCCCTCGCAGAGAGGGAAAGATGCTCCCTCTCAAGAGGGGGGAACTCCAAAGCATACATTACAAAGAAATAAAAGTAAGAAACCATAAAAGAAGCACCCAAGATATCACTCCAATGTAAGTTGACCTGCACCATGCACTGGATGAGACAAAGTGCCGCTGACATCGTCGATGTACTGTGCTAACAGGTGCCTAGCGATTGAAACGATGTCGACCATCCATCCAACCGTGATGTGCCTGACTTCAAAGATGGTGTCGACATCAAAAGCAAAGCTGATCAACGTGGAGGTGAAGCGAAGATGAGGATTGACGTCTAGCATGGGCCCTCAATCAACGAGAGGAATCAACGACACACACAACGAAAATGCCCCACACCAGAGCACAATCGTGCAAGAGATCTGACGACTGCCATGACTCGGTGGTGGTCGAACACTGCCGCCGCAGCGGCCAAACAGCAACCATGATCCGACGACGCTCGGACAACAGTCGTAGCGGCCAAATGTCGACCGCGATCCGTACCGTGAATGAACGTAGCCACGAACGCCAGGCCATCGCTCCCATCAGCCCATGGGCAGAGGAAGTCGCGAGGAAGGTTGCAACACGAAATCTCACATTGGAAGGGGGAAGGAAGTGGACGATCGCAAGGGAAGAGGGGCTCTCGTCGGCACGTGGTCTGTCGAAGCCTCAACAATAGCGGTGGGTTTTACTGTAGGGAAAGAAGGCTTTTCGCAGGATTTCTAGTTAGAGGGGAAGGCATTACATATGTCACAAATCAAGGGAGAAGCACTCCCATGAGAAGAGGAGATCAAGTGGTTGTAGAACCGCGAGCAACCACACACAAATTCAAATGTTCCATAGGACATGATGGTTCCACCGGCAAAGTTGACATTTTTAGTATTGGATTTAATACAATATTTCCTTATCAATTCGAGACTTTTATAATAAGTATGTTGTAAAAATATAGGCAAATCTTCAGTTTAAAAAAATAAAAAAATAAAAGGCAAATCTCACATACAAAATGGCACGTTCCAAAAGATTTAACAAATAGAATACCAATAAATGAGTAACTAATTAAACTCGAGTATGAACGGAGAAATTGATCGTAAGGAATCAATCAAAGCGATATTTTGATTTCATATATCACAAAAATACTGCCTACAATGAACATGAAGAGCTAGCCATTTTGAAAGCATCCCTGCAGGGAGGAATCCAAATGAAGTGACCTAAGATAAAATGAATCCCAACTAAGAAGATGCATATGACGAAACTAAAGCATGATAACGGGGAAGTCACGTTTCAATTATTTCCGTGACGATTGGTGTTGTTTCGGGGTCAAAGGAGTGTTTCCTAATAATTCAGTAGGTTCAAGCCTCGTAGGATAGGTTGCCAAGATGACAAATCTAAATGCCTTTCTATTATTAAACTAATTCAGACAATAGATGACTTTTCTATCACCGTTAAGGATCTGAACATAAAAATATAAAAGATGATATATTTTATAATACATGGAGGTAGAGAAACGAAATTAAAAGTGAAGATCACATCATATATCCATCTTTAAATAAAAGTAATGCAATTATTTTCATCGAATGGAATATCCTACAAAATTTACATTAAAAATACACGAGTATAAGAAAAAAATTAGCATACAAAATTAAAATGTATGTGTGCAATGGTATTGCACCAGTGTAAAAGTAAAAAATTTACTTTTAGAATTATTTTACGTTAATGTAAAATCACTAAAATTATTTTTAAAATAATTTTATATCAGGTAAAATCATTTTAGAGGTTAAACGTGTGATGTGAAAGAAAGGTGTTTACTTGAATTTCGAGGTTAAGAAGGAGATAAGTTGGGAAAAAAAGTTTTTGCCCATAAGATGGTATAGGTAAGTTAATTAGGGTTGTTTTTTTAAGTTTATATTAATTTACATTGGAAGAGAGGTAACTTTGGAAAAGGTCACAAGAGAGGGCACAAGTTACGAGAGTTGCAAATGAATGTTACAATGCAGGTTATCTCAACCCTTTTTTTAACATAGGTTAGAATAACTTGGGATAAGAAAGCTAAAAAGAATTGGATTATCCCCAACGGTAATGGGGGGATAACCCTCAAAAAGAGAGGTTATTTCCCTCCCTAAACTACCCTTAGATGTAACCTGTGCTTAAAAGAATTCGAAGAAATTGAAAAGATGAAGAAATGGAGGAAGTTTGTGCAGTTCTCCTCTACCCATATTCTAATTTGCAAATCCCCCAGATCAACGTGCCACCCTATGTGATCCTGCGTCAGCATTTCCTTAGCAAAGAGGAAAAAAGAGAGAGTCTAGGAGGGTATCAAGCTGCGAACTAAAACCATCACTCTAATACGATGTTATTTATCTTATTGCGGAGCTCTGGTCCAAGGATCATTGATCATATAACTACAGAGATAGACAAATATATAAAGGACAAATAATTACCACAATAAGTCTAAAATGGTTTATGGCACAATCACAGCAACACTCATCCAACTGAATCATAGGATCAGAATTTCTGGAAGAAGTCTAAGATGTGGTCGGTGACTTCTGCTGCCCTCTCCTGCTGGATGAAGTGGCCTGCATCTTTGATGACGACGGGTTCCTCGAGGAGCGGCACATATTGTTTCATTCCACCCATGTTTATGTAGTCCTGAATGCCTTGGTAGTTGTATGTCAGGTCCAGGTCCCCTACTATAAATTTAGTTGGCACATTAATCTTCACACCAGTCCAAGGTGCTGTCAACTCCCAACTTCTGCATGTGCAAAAACAAGGAAGCAATATTAGCATTCGCAAGGTGGTTAGAGGAAGCATTTGGAAGTGAAGCATTGATTCTTTAGTAACATGCAAGTGTTTTCAAAATCTAGAGAATGGTATACCTTCACAAGGTGGAAATTTCGAGAAACGTAAGAAGTTTCAGAGCAACCTACAACGATCGATGACGCGTGTCTAGATCATGATAAAGGTGATTATCTTTAGCTGAGGATAATTGGATCTGATTCAAATACAGAATTCTCAAGTGTTGTATAATTTCCTACACGATAAAAACTTTTTTTTTGGCTGGATTCATGTCATCCAGATGAGCCCATTAAAACCCATTCAACTGCATAATTACCCATGCTTCTTAATCGGGAGGGAGGTTCTTAAAATATTTAATGAAGAATGTTTGGCATGGCAGGAAAAAAGTACACAAACACCAGTAGATGAAGCCAAAAGATTCAGCTTTTTTAAAGCCCCTTTGAAATCTCTCCGCATGGTTTTTATTATTGGATTAGAAGGAACACACTGAAATGGAAGCAAAATTGTTTGAAGATCAATGGCAAATATTTTATAATCTGATCTGGTTAGGCTCCCAAGAGATGATAGATCAGGGACAGGGGCTGCCCTTTGATGCAGAAAATGCATCTACATCAGGATTAAAGTCCATCTATTTGCAGGTTGTGGAGATTTTTAATAATTAGGTGCCACGTGACAGATGTGGGCTCGTGATATGTGTAGGTATGTGTTTTAGGAAAATTGGTTTAGGATTGGCTATATCCCAAATATGTTTTGTGTCAACTTGTGGCTAATTTATTGAGTCTTTAATTAGAGATTTAGTTGTTTTAGGGAATATGATTGGTGATTTATTAGGATTATAATTTAATTTGATTGAGAATGGTTCTCTATTTATAGAGATCAAATCTCTTCATTTGAAATAATATTTTCTTCTTCCTCACCGTCGACTCCTCTCTCTCTCTCTCTCTCTCCATGCATCATTAACGAAGAATGGTTCCACACCACCCTTTCAAATCTTCACACAAGTGAATATACAAAATTGATCAATTATTCAATTGAAAGGGGGCCACTTATCATAGCTCACTAACTCATGCTATGGGCATTGATATGTTTGAATGTTTCTGGAGGTGACATTTTATTTTGCAACATTAGGTTCACATAGAGAAACGCAAGATAAAGCCCATTTGAAGGTATGGAGGTTCAGTAGTTACCTACCATCCAACAGATCAGGACTCAAATGCTACCTTTCTGAGAAAGAAGGATCTCGAAAGCAAATTTATGTTGAAATTCTCAAGTTTCATCCCAGATGGTCAAAAAATCTTCATGAAGCAAGACGGCATCTTGGAAGTTATATGTGTTGACATTTTAAAATGAGGAGGAAATACTTCAATTGAATAAAGATGGCAAACCCATGCATCCAAAAACAAGTAAAACTGCCTACTTACAAGTCCAAGCAACGGTAGTAGTTGATCCCTCCTGTGAATCCAGACCTCTCAAACTTGCTAGAGAAATAGCTAAGGTCCTCTGGTGTCAACCATGAGGGTAAACTCAACTCTGAGCCAAAAGGTTCTTCAAAGTACTTGGATATATACAGAGGACCCGGTTGGCGATATGACAGAAACTTCTTCATGGTATGCTCGGTCCCAAGCCGAGCAAATAATGCTTCTATCTCTCCAGGTTCCTATCATTGCCAGCAAGTGGAAAACTTCTGAGAAGGAGATTAAAGAGGGAATATAGATCAATCTAACCATTACATATTGTCACATGTGTCCGAATTGATAGAAATAAATTAAGGATGCAGGCTACGAATTGTGTATTGCAACATGTTTCGCAATGCGCACCCCACTCACACCAAAAATCAACCCACACCGGTGTGTTCACTCCAAGAAAGCAATCGTGCAATCCACTGGTTGAAAATCTAAACACACCAGTTGAAAGTGATTTTCTATCGGTGGAAAATAGTTCTCGACCTGGAAGGTGATTTTCTATTGGTGGAAAATAAAACATACCGGTTGAAGATCAAAACACACTAGTATGTTTCGGCCTTCACCTATAGGTGGAAAGTGATTTTTCACTGGTAGAAAGTCAAAATACACTGGTGAAAAAAGACTTTGATTGTCACCTGTGGATAGAAAGTGATTTTTCACTTATGGGAAGTGATTTTGACTTTCCTATATCTGTGGAAAGTGAATTTTCACATAAACACACCGATTGAAACCATCACTGTGAGTGCATGCCTGTGTGACGCAACATGCATTTCTTTACTACAAAGCAAGTCAAGATGAAGTAAATCACATATGATGCAAGTTATAAAGGAGGATGGGTAACAGAGATTACCATGTAAAGCCACTACAAGTACAATATCAAAACATGGTTTATCCTACACAATGAATCTCAAGAAATTTCAGTCTTACCCTATGACTTTGGCATGGAAGGAAATTGCAAAGAAGTTGGAGCGAGACAATGTTTAAAAAAACTTTTTTTTTTTTTTGAAGGAAGAGGTTTCTTTGGTCCTGTTTTCCACAATTTTTTCCCTCTAATAACAGCACATTACAAAAAAGTTCTGGGATTTTAGGTGAAAATTTTTCGATGATGAAGTGAGATAAATATTCGCATAAGTCTTTTTGCATATAATTGCAAGATTTTTCAGTAACAGCAACCAGTAAAGAACTCTTATTTCCGATAAAGGCATTAACTAATTCCCGGTTACAACGGAAGAGTAGTTAAGAAACCAAGAGCTTCTCAAAAGGTACATTGTTAAAGAGAATTTTATCTCTTAAATCATCTCCACTGACCACAAATGATAATCTCTATTACAGCTTCTCTGATTCCTAATTTTAAGAGCCATTATTTGCGGATTTGGTTGAGGGAATACCATGGTTGCCTGGAAGATATTTGTAATGGGATATTCCATGAATCAACCACTTATTCCACCCTTTGGATATTGTCCCAAAGAGGAAGGAGACTTAAGTCATGTTCGGTCTGGAGAATTATTAAAAAGAATAAAAATTAGAAGTAAAAATTAAAAGTAAGTGGAATTGAAAAGTTTCGGTGTTTAGTTGAATTTGTTGTTTTGTGAAAAAAAAAATAAATAAAGAGCTTTAATTTATTTTAGATATTTATTTGATGAAATAAGTTACTGGAATAAGAAAAAGATTACTTGAAAAGAAAGGTAAGGTGAAATTAATAAGTAAAATTAGATAATTTAATAGAGTGGAGGTGGAATTGTAAAAATTTAAAATTAAGGGTTCAATTCCAACACCAAACGGAGTAACTGCACGAGGGTTGGAAACCTTTTTCTTTTCTTCTTTAAGAAGGTTTTATTCTCATATCGTTAGTGATCATCTCAGGAAATTAGTTTCGAGTCCATGTCTTGGTGCAAGAGCACAAAAGTTAATAATAACAAAAATAAAAAAAATACCTCACTACTTTGTAAACTTCAAAGCAAACGAAAGTTAAAAAAAAGTAAATGAATAATTCGGTGAACATCATGTCATTTTCTTGTAACAAATAAAACTTTTAAGAAAAGAAATAAATAAATACTTGATATATTTTACTGATGTCAATTGATGTATTTTGATTTTTCATATATTTTGATTCCTAATTGATGTCAATAGATATATTTTAATTTTTTATGTGAAAAATCAAAACATATCAATTTAAAATATTTAACTGATGTATTTTGATTTCTCATTTTCCCACGATAATCAAAATTTAAAAACTCAATTGAAAAAAAAAAAAAGAAATCAAAATATATTGTACATTGTAAAATATATTATTTGTTATATTTAAATTTTCGATTGATTAGATTATATTTACAATATTTTATTATATATATATATTGATCTCTAACGAAATAATATAAGACGAGCAGATCTCACGAAAATTGAATAGGAAGAAAAAAAAAAAAGGAAATGAGAGAAAGGAAGAGCAGGACAGACGCAGCGTTTCGTAGAAAAAAAAAAAAAAAAAAGTGTCTAATTAATATGGGACAACACCCCTCTACATACGTAAATTGATTGATTGCTGAAGCTGCTACAGTAACAACGTGACCCAAACACGCACGGCGATTAATAGAATATATTGATAAGCTCATGATTTTTTTTTTTTCTCTTTTTTGGAAAGAAGGCATACATGGCCATCCAGTAACCTTACAAAAAGCAAGGAATTGAGTATCCATCCCAAACACTTATAATATCACTCAACAAATAAAATTTAGCAAGGTTATAAGTTAAAGTAACATATGACCTTTTCATATACACAATCGAAAAGTTAGGGTGCTGGTAAAGGAGATCTTTGTAAAGGATGATGGCATGGAGAGATCGCCAAGGGGGTTGTGAGGATTCATTAATAAGACTTGCGTCACCGAGGACTCTCCCGTTAACGTAAGCTTGATTCAAAGCGAAAGTGACGCCTTGACTCTGCCTCATGACCGTTAGTAGCCGAAATGGCCACAACCTAAGTTACAAGGATAATTTTGTCATCACCCAAAATCAATGCCGTTGCCATTGAGTGATAAGGATGGATTGTTGCATCCACTATGATAGTAGGTAGGGAGGAAGTGGCAGTAATTTGACGAGAATGTCCACTATAATCAAAGGTCAATCTAACATTTATTTCAGGAGTTTCCATTTGCTGTGCCATTTCCATTCTTAAGATATTGATCTTCAGTGAGTAGTAGATAGGGTTAACAATCATTGTAGGTTCATCTGAGAGGCTGCCATGAGTGACGTTACACCTATTTATCCATATGGCATAGGACACAATAAGGAATGGCTGGGTTTAGTTCAGCCAAGGTGAACCGATGGCTGAGATCTAAATAGGCCCAAAACCAATCTGTAGTGTGTGAGTCGAAATCCCATCAGAAACCAAACGACCTTAGTGATTGGGCAAGTTAGAAAAATGTGATGGACATCCTCCCTGCTTGATTATATAAAGGGCAGTGGTCTTCAATGCTAGTGACTCTTCTTGCCAATTGAGATCTGACCGTAAGTGCTCTAGGAACAGCTTTCCATAACAGGATTTTTATCCTTGGTGGTATAGATAATGCCCATATCTTCTTGCACTGTCGAATTATTGTGGGGCTCGTGGAAGTAGTTTTCGAGAAAATCCCGAGAAGGAATTGATATGCAGATCTGACATTGAAAGTTCCTCGAGGGTGAGGAGACCATATTAACCTGTCTTCGTTACCCCAATGTATAGGAGTTCTTTGGATTGAACTTGCATTATTTGGAGGGAAGGTCTGATTAATGACTTGTACATCCCATATTTTATCATGCTCATTGATAATGTCAAAGAGGCAATTAAGAAGCTTGTGACAGTTATTTTGTGGGAAGAGACATCCCTCAAAATCTCTTATCCATCTGTCACGCCAAAGGTTGATTTTTTGTCCATCTCCAAGAAGCCAGAATGAGCCTGCAAATAGCCAATCTCGTACATAACAAAGTGCTTTGATAAAGAATGAATCAGCAGGTTTAGGAATGTAGGTCTAATAATTGTCATTTGGGAAGTATTTAGACCTTATTGGGGACTGCCATAGACCATTTTGATCATTGACTAGGGACTAGGCCATTTTCATCAAAAAAGCATAGTTAGAGAGTTCAGAGTTCTTAAACCCCAGTCCTCCCATATGCTTTGGGATGCATATGGAGTTAAATGATTTAGGGTAGAAATGCCTATCACCATTGCCAAATCCCCACGAGAAGTCCCTCAACATTCTATCAATTTGATCTGTTAGCTTCTTCAGAAATAAATGTGTGAACATTAGATTATAGGTAATAGATAGAAGTGAAGTGCTTAGCAATACCCCTTTGCCTGCCTTGGAGAGACATCTCCCTTTCCATCCCAAAAGCTTGGTTTGACATTTTCAAATAATCAAATCAGACAGACCCCTTTATGTCAATGATTGGGTTGCCAAGATAGATCTCACTATTAGGCATGCATCCAATCTGGAATTCGTTTATAATAGAATTCTTTGCTTCCTGAGTAACTCCTCTTCCAACAAATAATTTTGATTTGGAGTAGTTTACCTTTTGCCCAAAATATGCCTCATAATATAATAGTATTGATTTTAATTGGCGCACTTCTTGGAAGGTAGCTGTAGCAAATATGATAGTGTCATCTGCATACATAAGATGGGTGATAGGTTTCGAATTTGCTGAAATTATGAAGCCTAAAATAGATTTAGTGTAAAGAGCAACAGAAGGAGAGCAAGAAAGGAATTCCAAGCATAGAATAAATAGATAAAGTGAAAGCAGGCATCCTTGACGTACCTCACGTGAAGGTTTGATGGACTTAGTAGTATTGCCATTAACTATGACCCGGAAAGATGCAGATGAGACACATGACATAATTAAATTTACCAAGGGAATAGGGAAATGCAACTATATAAGACAAAATCTGATGAAATGCCATTCAAGACAATTGAAGGCTTTTTCCATGCCCAGCTTTACAACCATCGATCCCTGCTTTCTCTTTTTCTTCCTCAATGTGTGGAACACCTCCTTTTCTAATACAACATTATCTGAGATTTGCCTACTGATTAAAAAATCAGACTGATTTGGGGCAATGATCCCAGATAGGACCGGATATAATCTCCTGGCTATCAATTTTGCAACGAGTTTGTAAAGGGAATTAGTTGAGCATATCGATCTATAATCCTTAGGCTCGAGCGGATTATTTATCTTTGCAACATGCAACAAAAGAGTTTTCCCCATTTCTATTGGCATCTCAACATTATTAAAACATTTATGGACAAAGTTGATAATATCACCTACTACGAGGTTCCAACTTTTGTGATAGAATAATGTAGGGTATCCATCCAGCTGGTTAATAGTAGTGAATTCAGATTGATATAAAGAGTTAAAATAATTGAACATGCACCTCTCAATAAGGTTCTGCTCACCTGTTTCTGACCCATTCGGAAGTTTCAGCCATTCAATTCTATTCTTCCTTATTCTATTAGTAGCATATAAATGATAGAACTTTGTATTTTTATCTCTGTTGTCCACCCAATTATGACGTGAACGTTGGAACCAGTATATGTCCTCCTTAATTAGAATCTGCTCATATTATTTTCTTAATTCTGGCTCCTTTTGGAGATCAACTTCTAGAAGTGGCTCATTTTAAATTTTGGAGATGTCTTTTTCCAAGATTTTTTTTTTCTCCTTCCAATTTGTTGCAAATTTTTTCTTCCACTTGGCTATATCAAATGAAAGCTTTTTCAGCTTTGTATCAATAAATGTGTCAACAAAAGTACTATGCAAACTTTATTCCACCATATGTCTGAATGCATCTTCCATAAATCAGATAGCCTCCAGCCTAAGCTTAAGTTTCTTGCAAGTATGGAGTAGCATAAAACTGTGATCACTGTCAATCATTGGAAGAGGGAGAACTCCAGCTTTAGGATGCGCTATCCTCCAATCTAAAGATACGAATACCCTATCTATCCTTTCTCTAATTAGGAAATTAGATTGTCTTTCGTGGGTTTTATTATTTTGTGTTTCGCATCAAAATTGGGTATCGTCCCTTACATCACATCAAGAAATAAAAATAATAAAATAAACTTATGACACCTCCTAAGCACAACGAACTCATTCCAAAAATGAGATGCTCATTCTGAAAATTTCTCAATTCCTAAATAACTAAGCCAAACAAGGAATAAATTTGCTTATTCCAGTGAAAGATTAACGAGTATGCTGTAACCATCGATGGAGCAAGAGGAGAGCCGCCCCTCTTTCACTTTTTAATTTCTATTAAGAAGTACGAGTATGCTGTAACCTTCCGCTTCGGTCAACTATCTCATCCACTCTTTCAGCAAAAGAAAAAAACAAAAAAAAAACAAAAACCATCGGTCTGACTTTCGCTTTTTCGTGCTTGCATTTATTTGCACTCTCTTTGGGTCCCATCGGGTTGAACGATAATCCAAGAAATATCTCAAAATTAGGGAAATATTTAAGTATAAATACTTTTGCTCTGTCAAGTTAATATCAATATATATATCTTTTTTGAAAAAGAATATCAATCTATATTAAATATATTACTTTTAAATTATTTCCTTATATCACACTATCATTAATATATATTAAAATATATGTATTTTAATATAATATAATTTCACACTTATATCATATAATTAAAATTTAATAATTTTTATTCCTATCACTTATCCCACCAGTTCACGAAAATAACCTACGCAACTAATCTCACACATCAATACTATCGTGAAACTAAGTAATCCCCCCCAATCAAACGCAGCCGTCTTTGTAACTCCTCAAAACATCGGTGCTACAAGCAGAACACGCGCGCTTTTAATTACCTGGAACCTGACGATGTAGTGGTCGTCGCCGCAGGTCCGTCGGTACAAGTCGACTGGCTTCTGCGAGGGGTTCCGGGAGCGGAAAGCGACGCTGAGGTTAACGAGGGCCCTGACCTTGTCGGGCCTCCACAGGGAGAGATGCCACGCCACAACCGCTCCCCAGTCGTGACCCACCACGAACACCTTCTCCTCCCCGGCGACGAGGGAGTCCACGAGGGCCACCACGTCCCCGACGAGGTGCGGGTACGTGTAGGACTCCGTGGAAGGCGGCGCCTCGGTGTCGCCGAAGCCGCGGAGGTCCGGGGCGACGGCGCGGAAGCCCCGCGAGGAGAGGGCGAGGATCTGGTGGCGCCACGAGTACCACAGCTCCGGGAAGCCGTGGAGGAGGAGCACCACCGGTCCTTCCCCCTTCTCGGCTACGTGCATGCTGATGCCGTTTACCGACACCTGCCGGTGGGTGATGCCCTCCGACTCCATCCTCCGCGGGTGCAGGCGACCTGTTGGTGGGGGTGAGTGAGCCGAGTGGGAGAGATGAAGACGGACGTTCTCTCGTGGAAGCGTGGAGAAAGGGAGTTGGAGTGACGTCGTTCTCTTCGCTGGGTTACATAGTCGAGGGTAACTTGCAGGGTAGTCCTTGAATATTTTTCGTTGTTACCGATTTGGCTGGAGCTGCTTATCTGTCTTTGCCTGTTACTCATTGGTCCCGAGCTGTGAAGCAGATTACGTCAGAGGGGCAGAAAAGGAGGGATGCGAAGTGGACTCTCGTGATCTTATATTGTACCCTCTGCCTTCGACCATTTTGAGAAAAAAGGGTCACAGAATCCAATGAGTAACACTCACCCCCCCTTATTTTATCTCATTCGCTTTGATAAATGGCGGAGATCCTATGGGTAAGATTTTGGGTGAAAAAAATGAATTCCTCTGTCACTGCTTTGAGGTTATGTCCGGTGGCGGAGTTAAGAAGAGTTAGAAAGAAATAAATAGAAATGATATTTATTTTGATGTTAGAATAAGAATAAGGTTAAGTATGTGGTTAAAATGATTGGTGTATTGAAGTGATGTTAATAGATATTTGTTTAATAGAATAAGTGAAAGTGAAGAATGTTAGTAAGTGTTTATTTATTATTAAAAGTGAGAGTGGAGGGTATAATGGTTAATAGTAAAAGTAGAAGTAGAGAATGATTGATGTATTGATGTGATGTTTGTACTGAAATGATTATAAAAACATATGATAACCCTTAAGCTGGGTTGACCCCACCGAGAAACGGTGCCTAAGTGTTTGGTGTCAGTAGTAGTGCATACGGAAGTGTAGACCCACCTTTATTCAAAAGGCGACGGTCAAATTTGCTGTGTGGAGGAAGCGATTAGTCCTTCTTTACAAGAGAACGCTATACGACGGTATGGGCGCCACATGTCTCTCTTGAAGATAAGTAGATACAAGGAAAATTACTTGGGCTTTGTTGCAAAAAGTTTGGTAGACTTTTTGTAGAGAAAATATTTCATGTATACAGAGTGTACACAAAAGTGTACACGTATGACACCCACCTCTATTAAAAAGGAGGTCATCTATATGTCACATTTTCTGTGAGTATACAATTCTATGTACACCTATCATCGTCTGCATTTGGAGGAGGGTTAATATCTTACTTCAAGAGGAATTGATCATTCTCTGTAATGCAAAAGTAAGGATGAATTTTTGAATTTGGATCTTTCTGGTTAAAATCAGAAGTCTCTATCATTCAATTATATACCCTTGTGGGCGATGGGGTTAATATTTGCTCTTAGATAAAAAGTTAAGAAGGAATAAGTTGTATGGTGGAAGTGATGGGTTAGTAGGTTACAAATAAGTTAATGAGTGGAAGTGTTGTGATCTCTTTGATCACTTGCATCTTTGGTTGTTTTTGTGTTCATTTTTCTCCTTTCTTTATTTTTTTTATTTGTGTTTAGTGTGGATGGGATATGCTTGAAATTGTGCGTAACATGATCAAGCTTGTGACAAGTGTTTCTTTACTAGATTTGCTTGTCTTATGCAAATTCTTTGACGTTGCTCGACAGAGTGAATCTTCATCTATTGCATGAAAAATTGAAGTAGGTGCACATTTCTTTTAAGTGTTTGTGTGTTTTGTTTCACCTTGAGAGAGTGCTACTCCCCAATTGGGGGGTAGGGTTCTCTATTTGAGGGTGTTGTGCTATGATGTAATCTATTTCTCTCTCATCAATAAAGGTTTAACATCACAAAAAAAAAGGAGTTAATGTAATGTAAGTTATATATTGATGTGATTTAAATTTAAAGATTATAATTTTTTATTTTATATTTAATATTAGATTAATTTATTATTATTATTTTGTTTGAGTGTGACCATTTGATGTGATATGTGAATGAATATATTATAAGTAGAGAATTGAGTTAGATATTTTTCATAAATTATATTTGCACCATAAAATTATTCATTTACCCATCGTTTATCCTTACTACATACATACTCCATGTTTTTAACCCTCGATCAAAAAGGGAGTTGCTCCAAGCTCCCACCTCATGCCCACCCATCTCCCATGCTCAACTTCCTTCTACCGCCCATCCAGGCCAACGGCCTACATTTTCTCTGGCGTTCTTGGCCTTGGGGGTGGTTTCGGGTTTGCTGTTTCCTTCCAATGGGAGGCTCCTCCATGTTCATGGTGTTCCTCCTATTGGTGTTGAGATGGATCTTTGAAGCCCCCTTGCCCCGATTTTGATGCTCGGTGAGGAATTTAGACTCGATTTTTCTACTTTGTGGCTGCGAGTGCATCTCCGATGGTAGGTAGCCACTGTCGTGGTCCCATATCGTGTTGGCTGTATGTAGCTACCAACTTGCCTTACTGTGATTGTCGCTATTGTTGGTGATCACTGGCTAACCAACACCATCACCCCCACTCGTCCTCGACCATTTTTTTGTGTTTCCTTCTTTTTACCTTTTTTTTTTAAGTCATTATGTGTAACGACCCGATTCCCGAGTCCCTAGGAGACACGAGAACCGGACCGACTCGACTAATCCCATGACCTAGTCGTCCAACGAGGAAGTAACCAAAAGAGCAGTAAAATAAACCACATTCAACATGAAATATAACTAGCAGTAACAAAATACAGTAGTAAGAAAAAGAACTACTACAGCATGTACCACCACAACAGTAGAACAACATTTATAACATAACATGAACTACAAGTAAAGAAAAGTGCGGGGGTAACAAGAACTACTCACTACAGTGGAACAAAAGGGGTACAAAAGAACTATGGTAAGTCTACTGGACCCTACTCGGCCCAGCGTCCTCTGCAGCTGCTGACCCTGGCTGCTTAACACCTGGTCCTGAAAAGTAACGAGTGTAACACGTCAGCGAAACGCTGTGTAGAGTGGCAGCTAAAACTAAAGAAGCAGTAAAGTGTACAGTAGTTGTTTTATTTTCTTTCTTCCTTTATTTACGTCTTTCTATTGTTTCACAATTTATCTATTTCTCAGATCCTTCACTTGATCTCGAATGTTCCTCGTGGGAACGATCTTGATTGCAGTCTTTTCCGAACAGTAGAAGTAACACGTGGTGCTCTCCTTGCCGGGAGAGTCCCCCATGGTGATCCTATTCTCAGTCAACCACCCTAAGGTCACTGATAGACATAACGGTGACTACGGCATGCGCGGTAAACGCACGGGTAGCTACCCCACACTGGCACGCGGTCAATCGTTTCCGTTAACGGGTGCGCCTCAAAGCACAGCACGGAACCAGTATAGGGCAGAGCCCTCTCAGTAACAGGGGTCCAACCCCTCCATAGTAACCAAACAGGGGCCTTGCCCCTCCACAGTCCGCGCACCCTCGCCTGACTACCCTGGTTTGCCCAGTGGGCCTAACAAGTCGGTGTAGGTGAGCTAGTAGAACCCCGCGGCCCGTGGGGTAGCTAGTACTCGCCCTACACTAGTAGCTCTCCTCGGTACTGTGTACATGAGGGCCAACAAGTCGGTACAAAGTGGCCAGACCTAACCCCGGGTCCCTGGGGCGGCTGGCTCCGCTCTGCACTAAGCAGGTAACAGGTGCTTCCCTTAGTACTACGTACCCAAGAGACAACACACTTCCACGTCTTTCTTTCTCAGTTCCAATTCATTCTCTTTCCAGGAGTTCTACTCCTAATTCCCCGTAGGGTTCCAGCTCTTTTAACTCTGCACATTCAGGTTTCCCCCTTTCAGTTTCACGTTCATACAACCCATATTCTCAATCATGTTCATTTATTCATAACAGGCAGCTGTTAAAATCAATTTATATGCAGCTATTATTTCCTTTCCACAGTTTCCAAGACTGCAATATCTATATCCATTTCACTAGTTTTCCGGTCCTGGGATTCATGCCGTACCCTAGGATCTATCATTCAATCTAGTTTTCCAGTCCTAGGATTCATACAATACCCTAGGATCTATCATTCAATCTGGTTTCTCATTCCTAGGATTCATGCAATGCCCTAGGTTCTATTAATTGTTCCATAATTGTAACAAATTATGTTAATAATTTTTAAAGCCACTCTACCAGCTACAACGGAAGTACTGGGGGCGTGGTCGGAAATCCCGTGCGCTTCCGCAACCCCCGAGACTGCAATGGAACGGGGTCCTAACACAAGGATCAAACACAAGGAGTTTCTCAGAACAGTATATAATTACTGTAGACGGGTAGGGGATTTTATTCCGAAAAGAACTCAACTTGAAACGCGGAAAACGGACTCCGAACGGGCCCTAAACGGGTCGAAAACGACGAAATAGTCCAAAATCAGACATCTGGAACTTCTTCCAGACGTCTTAAAAGGTGGTTCAGAGGATACCTTCGCTCTGTGTAATCCCTCAGACATCTAGAAGCCTGCGGGAGCGTTTGGCTTAGTTCCCAGACGTCCGATGGTCGACCCGGACATCTGGAACTCCGCTCCGTCGTCTGGCATTGCGGCCAGACATCCGATTCACGTTGGATGGCGAATCTCAGAACCTGCATGTACCCACTCCTCGTGCTCAGTACGAACTGCCGCAGAAAAGGAAGAAGGACGAAAATAACTTACTTGCCAAACGTCTGGACAGTCCTCCAGACGTCTTCACCGTCGTTTGGTTGGAAGCCCAGACGTCTGATTCTGGAAAAATTTCCAGAATTAGAACTCGACTCGCCCTCCGCCCGTGACGCACGGCCGCGCCTCGTCCGCCTGCTGCTCGAGATGCAGCAGCCCTCCAGCGACGCTCCACGCCCGCGGCTCCCCCGCCGGCAGGCTCTAGCTGCCCCGGCGAGCTCGAGCCCTCACGGTCAGGCGTCTCCTCCCTCGCGCAACACCTCCTCCCGCAACTCTCCGCGGCTACAGCTGCCGCCGCTCGCACTCTCGCACCGGCTGGAAGGAGAAGGAAGCAGAGGAGATGAGAGTGAGGGAGAGGGCGAGGGCCTTATAAGCCCGTGCGGGGAGAGAGAGAGAGGGAGAGTGTGTTGGTGCTAGCGCACCACGATCATTTGTTTTGATGATAACAAAACACGTGTTATTTAACATTTGCACTTGGAGTCTTAGATTTCAGGTCAATTGCAAATGTAGACGTGTTTAGACGGAATTCGAGCTCGCATCCAGGATGGATTGGAGGAGCTTGACGGAAAACAGAAGAGATTCACGAGGAGCGATATATTGAAGAAGGAAGGAGATGAAGAATATGATAGATTTCCTTCTCTTGTACTCATTGTATTTTTCGTTTCTTTTATTGCTCTTTATTTTTGTTACTTAGATTTCTGTTAAAGAGCCTCAAAGTACCCTAACAGTAGTCCTAGGAACACCCGCACAACCCTAGGATACTTAGGTTTTCTGTAGAAAACTTAGAAAACCAATATAGGGTTCAAACAGAGTTTCCAGACGTCTAATTCCCAAATCAGACGTCTGATAAAGTATTTTAAGATGTCTGACTGTTGTTTCAGACGTCTGATAACTATTAGGCTGGACTTAGTGTTTTGTCTGATGAAATCAGACGTCCAGACCTTAGACCAGACGTCTTAGGAGACGTCTGATGACTTTGCCAGACGTCCAATTAGTGGACCGTTGGCTCTCTTGTTGTACAGTTGAGAATATGACCGTTACAGCCTTATCAGACGTCTGATAATTGACCGTTTTTCCTCGGCTGACCCAAAATCTCTTCTCAGAGATTTTCTAGCCGTTGCAACATTTGGAAATCCATTCCCACAGAAAAAGTAGGTTTCCAGACGTCCAGACATAGTGCCAGACGTCCTATATGTCGTCTGATTGACTTGCACAAGAACCCTGTTTAGATCTGATTCAAGTCAGGGAGAGACCCGCCCAAAATCAGACGTCTGACCTTGAAATCAGACGTCTTAAAGTGAACTTCCAGACGTCTGATTCTAGAATTAGACGTCTGATAAGCCTGTCAGAACAATGATTGTTCCTGATTTCGGGCTGATTCTCTTGGGCTTTGTTCCCAACGGCTATAGAACCTTTCCTAAGCCTTCCAAAGACTTCCTAAGGCCTCTATAAATAGAGGGGAGCCTTTACACACCTAGACATACCAAGAGAAACACAAGACACACCTAAGCAACTTTGTTCCACTCTTTTGTGTCCAAGAGAAGCCCTTGCTCTCCAAGCTCTAATTCCATTCATCTTGAGAGCATCAAGCTTTGCGCACCCGCTCTCCCGCCGTTGTTTACGAGAGCGACGTTGCGCCGTAGCGTGGCACACGCACCGCGTCATCAACTCGACGCACTCCTTGCAAAGGGGAGTTTCCTAATTCCTATAGAAGCTTAGGTTAAAAATTACTTTGTTGGCTCTATAGGACTTGTTGTTTCTTTTATCTTTGTTATTTTGGGTATTCGCTTTGCGAATTCCCGTCTCCTTCGCGAGACAAAATCCTTCTCGTGGAGAGAAGGGGTTGAGGTACGCTACCCTCGTTTAAGTAGCGTGGTTGTATTGAGGTTGAATCACCCTCGTTTAAAGTGATTCGGTTTAGTGGATTTTGATCAACTTGGTTGATCGGAAAATCCTAACTCGAGAGGGTTAGGTGGCGGTTTTCACCCGGTTTGGGTTTCCACCTAAAAATTCTTGTGTACTTGTGTGATTGCTTATTTTGTGAAGATTGTTTATTTTATTTCCGCAATTATTACGTCACCCCCTCCTGGTAGGGCCGGAAATTTCATTTGGTATCAGAGCAGGTCTTGCGAGATCGGAGTGACACCTGGCAAGAGATCAAATGGAGGGAAGCACATCAGCGATCAAAATATTCGAGGGGCAATCCACCGTCGGACCACCCTACTTTGACGGGAACAACTACAGCTACTGGAAGCTGAGGATGAGGATGTGGCTTCAAGCCACGGACTTCGCTCTATGGGGACGTTGCGAAGCCCCATACGAGATCCCGGAGCGACCTGACGCAGGATACTCGCAGCAGCAGATTCGGGAACTCTCGCTCAACGCGAAAATAATGAACGCGTTGTATTACGCGCTTAGCCTGGAGGAGTTCAACAGAATCTCGCAATGCGCCACCGCATACGAGATTTGGCACACACTTGAGGTAACTCACGAAGGTACCTCTAAGGTAAAAACTTCTAAAATTAATTTACTTTCTCAAGAATTTGAATCTTTTTCTATGAAACCTAACGAGTCTTTAAGTGAGATGAACACTAGGTTCACTCTCATTGTAAATAATTTGAAAGCATTAGGGAAGACCTTCATCAAGGGGGAGCTTCAAGGGAAGCTTCTTCGTTCCCTTGGACCGGAATGGGAACAGAAATCACCGCCATCGAGGAGGCGAACGAAGTAGAGGAGCTCAACATGGAAGATCTCCTAGGCAATCTAATGGCCTACGAGACAAAGTTGAAGCAGAAGAAGAAGGATACACCGGAGCCCAAATTGAAGAAGACTCTCGCCTTCAGAGCCGCGTCGGATAGCGAGGTAAGTTCTGACGACGAAGACTTTAGAATTTTACTTAAAAAATTTTCCAAGTTTTGTAGGGAATTAAAGAAAGAGAAAAAGGAGAAGAAGGAAAGCCCGAGACGTTGCTACCACTGCAATGAGAAAGGGCACCTACGACCAGAGTGCCCTCTTCTCAAAAAGGAGAAGAAGAAGGAAAAGGAAAAGAGATCTAAGAAGAAGGCGTTCCAAGCCACTTGGGACGATTCCAGCTCGGAGGAAGAAGAAGAAAAAGAAGAAACCGCTTGCTTTAGTTTCATGGCCAGAGGAAGCAATAACGACAGCGAAAACAGAAGCGACTTAGACAATGAGGTAAGTTAAGATTTACAAGAAGCTTTTAATGAACTATTTGAGCTTAGTAAATCTCTAAAAATAGAAAACAAAAGCATGAAAAAGAATCTTAGCTTTCTTAAATCTGAAAATGATAGGTTAGAAATAAAACTTAAGGATCTAGAAGATTGTCCTAAAAATGATAACCTATTATTAGAAAATCATAACCTCATCAATGAAAATAATAAATTGATTGAAGAAAATGATAGTTTAAAGTTAGAAATTTCTGACTTACAGACTAAGATGCATACTATAGAAAAAGAAATTGCATGTCTTAGGGAAAAATTCTAACAAATTAATCAACAAAGTTTATAATTTTTATAGCCCTAAGGTTGAGAAAGGATCTCCATCAAGGAGACCCGCTAACAGATCCGGATCCAAGCCCACTTGGATACGGAAAAAAGAATTAGAATCTTGTTTTGTAGGGTTCAGGGATAATTACAACACAAAGGACTGGACCTACAAACTCAAAGCTGGTCAACTCAAGTTGGGAGAACCAAGGAGCAGACCAAGGAGGAGAACAAGAAGATCGACGAGACGGCGAACAAACGACTGACCCGCCGCACGTCGACCACCAGATTGGAGACCGGCGCCAATGCCCGGGCCTCCAAGCTACGGATGGGATCCCCATCCGATGTGGCATCCACCACCATTCGGGCCATTTTATTGGCCATGGTAGGTGAGGTAAAAATTCTTGACCCTATCTTTGTTTATCAGTAGCATTTAGATAGGGGGAGTTAAAATTTATGAGCTAATTGTCAATTTTTAAGGGGGAGATATAAGGTAACTAAATTTCCTTTAGAAAAGAAAAAAAAAGGGGGAGGCATTACCTTTGTCAAAAGAAATTTATAGAAGAGCATGTCTTAAGGGGGAGTTATGGAAATGTAAAATCAATTAAACCTTTTTGATAATGTCAAAAAGGGGGAGGATTTTCTGCATTATTATTTATGGTTTTGTCATCATCAAAAAGGGGGAGATTGTTGGTGCTAGAGCACCACGATCATTTGTTTTGATTATAACAAAACACGTGTTATTTAACATTTGCACTTGGAGTCTTAGATTTCAGGTCAATTGCAAATGTAGACGTGTTTAGACGGAATTCGAGCTCACATCCAGGATGGATTGGAGGAGCTTGACGGAAAACAGAAGAGATTCGCGAGGAGCGATATATTGAAGAAGGAAGGAGATGAAGAATATGATAGATTTCCTTCTCTTGTACTCATTGTATTTTTCGTTTCTTTTATTGCTCTTTATTTTTGTTACTTAGATTTCTGTTAAAGAGCCTCAAAGTACCCTAACAGTAGTCCTAGGAACACCCGCACAACCCTAGGATACTTAGGTTTTCTATAGAAAACTTAGAAAACCAATATAGGGTTCAAACAGAGTTTCCAGACGTCTAATTCCCAAATCAGACGTCTGATAAAGTATTTTAAGATGTCTGACTGTTGTTTCAGACGTCTGATAACTATTAGGCTGGACTTAGTGTTTTGTCTGATGAAATCAGACGTCCAGACCTTAGACCAGACGTCTTAGGAGACGTCTGATGACTTTGCCAGACGTCCAATTAGTGGACCGTTTGCTCTCTTGTTGTACAGTTGAGAATATGACCGTTAGAGCCTTATCAGACGCCTGATAATTGACCGTTTTTCCTCGGCTGACCCAAAATCTCTTCTCAGAGATTTTCTAGCCGTTGCAACATTTGGAAATCCATTCCCACAGAAAAAGTAGGTTTCCAGACGTCCAGACATAGTGCCAGACGTCCTATATGTCGTCTGATTGACTTGCACAAGAATCCTGTTTAGATCTGATTCAAGTCAGGGAGAGACCCGCCCAAAATCAGACGTCTGACCTTGAAATCAGACGTCTTAAAGTGAACTTCCAGACGTCTGATTCTAGAATTAGACGTCTGATAAGCCTGTCAGAACAATGATTGTTCCTGATTTCGGGCTGATTCTCTTGGGCTTTGTTCCCAACGGCTATAGAACCTTTCCTAAGCCTTCCAAAGACTTCCTAAGGCCTCTATAAATAGAGGGGAGCCTTTACACACCTAGACATACCAAGAGAAACACAAGACACACCTAAGCAACTTTGTTCCACTCTTTTGTGTCCAAGAGAAGCCCTTGCTCTCCAGGCTCTAGTTTCATTCATCTTGAGAGCATCAAGCTTTGCGCACCTGCTCTCCCGCCGTTGTTTACGAGAGCGACGTTGCTCCGTCGCGTGGCACACACACCGCGTCATCAACTCGACGCACTCCTTGCAAAGGGGAGTTTCCTAATTCCTATAGAAGCTTAGGTTAAAAATTACTTTGTTGGCTCTATAGGACTTGTTGTTTCTTTTATCTTTGTTATTTTGGGTATTCTCTTTGCGAATTCCCGTCTCCTTCGCGAGACAAAATCCTTCTCGTGGAGAGAAGGGGTTGAGGTACGCTACCCTCGTTTAAGTAGCGTGGTTATATTGAGGTTGAATCACTCTCGTTTAAAGTGATTCGGTTTAGTGGATTTTGATCAACTTGGTTGATCGGAAAATCCTAACTCGAGAGGGTTAGGTGGTGGTTTTCACCCGATTTGGGTTTCCACCTAAAAATTCTTGTGTACTTGTGTGATTGCTTATTTTGTGAAGATTGTTTATTTTATTTCCGCAATTATTACGTCACCCCCTCCTGGTAGGGCCGGAAATTTCAGAGTGCAGTCTGAGCCTGCAGGAGGAGAGAGGGAAAAAGAGGCGTTCGCAAGTCTACTCGCGCAGGCGCGCAAATGCAATCCTGCGTGCTGCAGAAAAATAAATCCCAGACGTCTAGAAGGGGTTCCAGACGTCTGGTCAGACGTCTGGGCCACCTCCCAGACATCTTAAAAAGATGTCTTGAAATCGCATTCGTAACAATATAACAAACTCAAAGGAGGTTTTATCCTCGAAACTTGCGCTAACTAGGGTGCGGGAAAAACGTCATATAAAAACATAACAAACTCAAAGAGGACCGAAGCCGGTCAGAAAGACATACCAGCGAAGATCTCCGAGTACCGCTCCCGCATTGCCGCCTCAGGCCCCCAGGTAGCCTCCTTGTACTGCTGGCTCCTCCACAGAACCTTCACCAGGGGTATTTGCTTTCATCTCAAACTGCGGACGGCTCGGTCAATAATCTATACTGGCCGCTCGGGGTAGGTCAGGTCGTCGATCACCTCGACGCTCTCGTGACTCAGTACGTGACTGGGATCGGCTACGTACTTCCTGAGGTTGGACACGTGGAACACGTCGTGCACACTAGAAAGTTGAGGGGGGAGGGCAAGTCTGTAAGCAACGGGTCCAACCCGCTCCAGGACCTCAAAGGGCCCCACGAACCTCGGCGCGAGCTTCCCTCTCACCCCAAACCGCTGCAGGCCCTTCATGGGCGAAACACGAAGAAAGACGTGGTCCCCAACCTCGAACTGCACCTCTCTGCATTTTCGATCCGCGTAGCTCTTTTGTCTGCTCCTAACAGTGCGGAGTCGCCTGTGGATCTGCTCGACTACCTCCTGACTCTGCCGGATCAACCTGGGGCCAACCTCCCACTTAGTCCCCACCTCAACCCAACTCAAGGGTGCCGTACACCTCCGTCCGTACAGAGCCTCGTAGGGAGCCATGCCGATGCTCGAGTGATAGCTGTTGTTGTATGCAAACTCCGCCAGGGGCAGGTGCTCCTCCCAAGAGCCCCTCCAGTTCAGTACATAGGCACGCAAAAGGTCCTCAAGTGTCTGTATCGTGCGCTCAGACTGTCCGTCCGTCTGGTGGTGGTAAGCTGTACTAAACCTCAACCGCGTCCCTAGGGCCTGCTGAAACTCAGCCCAAAATTGGGACGTAAAGCAGGTATCCCGGTCGGATACGATCTCCCACGGAACTCCGTGTAGCCGTACCACATCGCGGATATACCTCTCTGTCAACTGTGCTGGTCCCAAAGTGACTCGGATCGGCAAGAATCGTGCCATCTTCGTCAGTCTATCCACAATTACCCAGACTGCGTCGTGTCCTCGCTGGTTAATAGGTAAGCCCACCACCAAGTCCATGGTGATGCTCTCCCACTTCCACTCTGGCACTGGAAGCGGCTGTAGCAGCCCTGTAGGCCTCTGATGCTCGACTTTCACCTGCTGACACACTAAGCACTGCTGCACGAATTCACCCACATCCCGCTTCATCCCCCTCCACCAAAACTCGCGTCTCAAGTCATGGTACATCTTCGTGTTTCCGGGATGTATGGTGAATCTGGAACCGTGTGCCTCAGTCAGGAGCTCTCTCAACAGCTCCTCGTCCCTGGGAACGCACAACCGTCCCATCAGGCGTAGCACCTGGTCTGTGAAAGAGAAGTCCCCTGGGTCTCCTGACAGTACTCTATCGCGCAAGGATTACAGGTACGGATAGGCCATCTGTCCTGTGATGATGTGGTCTATCAGCTCTGGCCTAGTCTGTCGTATCACAGTCACTGCCCCACAGTGCCCCCGTAACTCCAGGGGTCGCCAACTGCCCACCTCCTCCAAGAGGCTCCAACTCTGTAACTGTAAACTGGCCAAGTGTGCGGGCACCTTCCGGCTCAAGGCGTCAGCCACCACATTGGCCTTGCCCGGGTGATAGGAAATGCTGTAGTCGTAGTCCTTCAGGAGCTCCAACCAACGTCTCTGTCTCATGTTGAGCTCCTTCTGATCAAAAAGGTATCTGGGGCTCTTGTGATCTGTGAAAATCTCGAAGGTCTCACCGTACAAGTAGTGCATCAAGGTCTTCAGCGCGAAGACGACAGCTGCCAACTCCAAGTCGTGGGTAGGGTAGGTATGCTCATGGGGCTTCAGTTGCCGCGAAGTGTAAGCGACAACGTGACCCCTCTGCATGAGCACACCTCCTAACCCCTGCAAGGACGCGTCCATGTACACAACGAACCCGCCACTACTGTCAGGGATGGTGAGCACGGGAGCCGAGGTCAACCTCTCCTTCAGCTCCTAAAAACACATCTCACAGGCGTCTGTCCAAGTGAAGGGCACGTCCTTCCGGGTCAACTGTGTCATAGGACGTGCAATCTGTGAAAAACTGTTAACGGGGACAACTGCGACGCGTCTCTTATAGTAGAGTCATTGTAGTATAGGATAAGACGGCTCTACGGTTGCCGTTACAATTAAAAATTTATTACTCGGAAATAAAAGAGTTCCCGAGGTCGAACTCAGGGAGCGAGTCATATTCTAGAAGTACAGTGTTTCTTCTTATGACAAAAATAGAGAGAGAGAGAGAATTTGTTGGCTTCTCCTTCTTCTTTCTCGTCTGTCTTCTTTTCTCTTCTCTTTTTTTCTTCTACTTTCTTCTTCTCGCAGTCCTTCTTTCTTGGCCTTCTTCTTCTTCTTTTTCCTTCTCTTCTCTTGCGGTCTGCTTCCTCTTCTTATGCTCTTTCTTTTCTCGGCCAAGTGCGTTCGTCTTTCTCTTCGTCTTCTGCTTCTCTTCTTTGTCTTCTTCCTTCTGTTCTTCTTCTTTCTGTCTGTCTCTTTCTTTTTCTTCTTCCTTGCGGTCCTGTTTCTTCTTTTCTTCTTCTTCTTCTTTGCCTTCAGGACGTCGTCTGATTTTCCAATCAGACGACTTAAACTGCTGCTGCTACAGTGTGTCTTTTCTTCTTTCCTCTGTGGCTTTCTTCTTCTTATTTTTCCTTCTCTTCTCTTGCGGTCTGCTTACTCTTCTTCACCTGTGCCTGCACACTCAAAGTTCGATCAGAGGGCAAAACCTACTCTACCCTCCCCCACGTCTCTCTCTCTCAGAATTCACTCATGGGATAGCTCTCCCAGAGCTGCCGGATAGTCGGGTACGCGGGTCGCGCCCGGGTCCAGGCCCACCGGCTTGTGGTGGTGGGCGAGGAGTGCAGGTCGGGCTAATCGGGTCGGGCCAGGTCCGCGGGGCATGAGCGCGGACGAGGCTGGATAATCGGGCGGGTGAAGGGGACCTCACCCCGTGATCTGAGGCGAACAGCTTAAGGCACTTTTTGCCTTTAAGCGCCCGCTCGCCTCAGTGAGTTTCCGAGGTGGGACTAAATGTCCCACCCCAATTGGACGTCCGCGCGGAGGAGGCAGCGCACAATCGAGGCTCCACGCGAAGTCTTTGCCCCAACTGCAGCTTGGGCCTTCTTTGCGGAGATGCCCCGCGCAGCCTGGGAGTCTGACCTGGGCGTGGTGCGCCTGGAGGAGCAGGTCGAAGAAGCTACTTCACTTAGCAATGGCGGCGGCGAGCGAAGTACCTGCTCACAGAGAAACGGCCTCTCGGATTAATCAGATACGCGGAGGACCTTCGCCGTAGCACGGCGAAGGTGGTCGGGGGGTCTGCAGGTTGCAGGGCGGAGCCTAAGGGACTGCCCGAGTTCGGACTGTGGTCGGGGGAATGGGTTTGTTTGGGAGAGTGTTGTGGAGGTGAGGAGTGGTAGTAGAGGGGCGGAAGTTGGTCGGTGTGATGAGGCGGAGGTTTTGTGAGGGTCGGCGAGTCGTGTGGAGTGGCGGAATGATGGGAGCGGCTCGCCGGAGGTTGGCCGGAGGCGTGGAAGATGACGGTGGTCGGGTCGGTCGAGGGTGTAATTGACTGTAAAATAGGGAGGAAAAGAAAGAGGGGATAGAGAAGACTAATTCTAACCTAGCTAAAGTGACGAAGGGGACGAAGAGGCTGCCGGCTCGTACCTACCGGAGCTGGAGAAGAAATGCCCAGTGGGGGAGGACGGCGGCGACGACGGGGCTGAAGCAGCGCGCGCCGGTATTGCGCGACGTGGAGGAGAATCAGGAAGAAGTCTCTGCTGCTGGTATTGCGGCAGAGCGAAGAGGAGGAGGAACCGCCGGAGCTGGAGGGCTTCTGCCAGAGTGGGAAGAGAGGAATGTTGTGGGGGTTTTCTCCGTCAGATCCAAGATGGGAAGAACGGCGGAGCGACGGGGGTATTTATAGGGGCAAAACCAGAGAGGAGGGCGGAGGGAGACGACGTGTCTCCCTCGCCGGAGGACGCTGGAGGAAGGAGACCCATACCGTCCGTGCGTTTGTACGGTCGGTATAGGTGGTTGTAGCACTCAGGGGGGTGCTCCTGCGACGGCTGACGACGCAGGGCACCCCCATTTGACTTGGCAGGCCCCCCCTTACCCTGCGGGGCGCCATGCTCCGCGCAAGGTCGCCGGAGCATGGTGCTGCTCAGGTTTTGCAGGAGGGACCTAAACGCAAGGAATGAAGGAGAGTTAGGGGCCAAAATGTGAGGGTTCAAAAGTTGAGGGCCAGAAAGTAAATATATGAGGACCAAAGTGTAAAGTTGGTCAAGAAGGTTTCTTCTTAGGCTCAAGTTTTTATAAATGACTAATTAGGACTTAAGGATTCGGATGGTGAGTTTTATTTCTAGATTAAACCTTGTTTGGCCAGTCAAATTACGCAAAAATCCAAATTAAGTTGTTAATTGGGCATGGTTTCCAATGTAGGTCAAAATGGGTTTCTAAGGTCAAATTGAAGGTTCTAAACCCTAGAGATTATTTTTCTATGAATTTTAGAGGGTTTAGTTGATTTTCTCTCTACCTCGAATCTCGTGTATTTAAGTGAGTTTGTTTTTAGGGTTACAGGATGTCATTTAATTCTTTGGAGTTGCTGTAGCCGTTGTTGAGTCATTTCATCCCACTTTTCTTCTTATTAGGTTGTTTTGACCTATGTTTGGACCCTGAGTTACCCTGTTTTCAGATTGGATTGGTGAAATTACATTTTTACCCCTCAGTTTCTGTTTTCTTTGCAAACTCATAATCTCTCTGAGCCAAGCCTTTCTAAGGTTATGTAGGAGCTTTTTCTTGAAAATCAGGGTAAATGGTGCTAATTTTGGGTTTGTGACGAGGTTCTCATCACACCCCCATGCCTAGCTTTTGCTAGTCCCTTAGCAAAAACCTAAGGTTTTAACCTTTGGACTAGACCATGATATTCATAACCACTTCAGATAAGTGCCTTTTCATTTGAACCTAGATTAGGTTAGAATGCTGACCATAGGCTTAAAAGGTACTTCTAGTACCAACCAAGATCTAGATCTGTCTAGCCTTAGCCTCAGTCTTTGGCAGAGGTTTTTAAGACCCACAAGAACTAACCTAAGGTTTATTGGACTTTGTGGTTGAAGCACCCCGTGCTTGAAATGATTTTTGCCTTGGTTCATTTCGCAGTGCGTTTTGCAAGAGAGAGAGAAGTAGAAAGTATTTTTGTTTGGAGAGTTTTTCTCTCTCTTTTTCTTTTTAGTTTAGCCTAGGATTGGTTTTTCAACACGGTCTGTATCAGATTCATTGCTCCCATCATCAATCCTCAAGGGTTCCTGGCGATCGATGCTTCGAGATAGCACCGCCCATGGCAACCCCCAGAACCCTGGCTATTGAGATTTCGAGATAATCCCATCCATGGTGTTCCGAGGCCGAATTCAGACCCTGGCAGTTGACACTTCGTGATAATGCCATCCATGGAATCTGAACCAACAGGGTGCTTACATGCCCCCAGTAGGATATGTGAATATCCTAAGAGATAAGCACCGATGAGATGATATTTTGTTACGCATCTTTGAGGGGATTTCCCTCCTCTCTGCGCTGGGAACTCGTCCAAATCAACTTGTGTTGCTCGGCCGCTCCTATTCTAGGTGTATTTTCAGAATTTTTGCGACGCTTCTGCGTGATTTTGAATTTTTATGCTTACTGAACCAGGCTGTGTGTGGGGTTGGGGTGCTTAGGTTACTGAGTCCCGTAAACCAGAAGTTAGTTAGCGAGGTCAAATACTCCCTAAGCCTTAGACCTAATGCTTCAGCTTTTCATTTTCCTCAACCTCTTGAGGAGTGTCCAGATCTTAATGGGTACTAAGAGTCTATCCAAGAATGCCTAAGGTTTGCGTTCTTACTAATCCCTTTGTGCACTTTTTAGTTCTTTTCTTGAATGAGGTCTAGAACTTAGGTCAATTCCTTAGTTCCTTACTAATGACTATCACTTTTTTCTTTCATATTTGTGCTCCTTCTATCCTTTTGTTTCTTTTCTCCTCCCACATCCCAAAATTCCTCCTCTCATTTTATTATCTTTTTCAAAAAAAATTTTAATTTTTATGGTATTTTTGGCATATGTGAATTTTTTGTTTAAAACCTTTTCTTACAAGTTTTGCACTTTCATACCCCCCATGCCTAAGATTCGCCATGTCCTCATTGTGACCTAGGGGGTTTTTATTTACTTAGTTCATTCCTTATGACAGATGTTTGGATGAGTGAATGGGTCGGGATGAATTTGCAGACGATTTCTAATCCCAGATGCAAGCATCTGAGGTGGGGTTGGCTGTCTACAAGGGTGAACGTTAAGTGCACAAAAGTGTTAGAAAAGGTTTCAGGTTTTCAAAGAGAATGACGGGCTGCCTCCCGTTAAGCGCTAAATTTGATGCCTTCAGCCAAGCGGGAAAATGGAGTAGAGAGGGGATGGTCAAATCAGCAGAGTTTAATATAACAAGCACCTTGATTAAGAGCCTGGTTGGTCCAACCAGGTGCTTGTTCAGATCAACAGGCTGATGATGCAGCCCAAACCCAATCAATCTGGTGGGTTGATAGATGAAGATCAAAAGGTGTGGAACCCACCATATGCAATGTGACTCAAATGGATATGGAAGTGTGAATACAGGGTTTGGCTGAGTCGAATTAGCCTGGTCAGAATAGGGACCCGTAGAATAATCAATGAGTGACGCGGGAACCCTATAAAGGTGATCAGAGAATGATGGAGCATGGTATGTAGTCTGATCAGTGTTCCAAACCCGATGTGGAAATGCAATCGGCTCGGCGAGAGGTGAATCTGAATAGAAATTGAGTCCGGTTGCAGGTCGGGGTTGGGAAGAGGTTTTGATCCGTTCTGTGTGTGCGGATGAGGTGGCCATTGTGTACGAGGGCTGTTCTAGAAACGTATGATAGGTGGTTTCCTGTAGAGAGTCCTCTGGGTAACTATCAAATGCCGGAAGAGTGTCTGTAGGATGAAAGAAATCTGATTCGAGAAAAAATTTGGATTCTGGGTTGCAATCACTCTTGGCATTTTCTGTTTTTGGTTCCTGAGGATCGAAAAGGAATGATTCTGTGTTATCAGTGATCTCGAGAACCAGGACCTCAGAGTCGAAGTCAGAGAATGAGTCATGTGGACTGAGGTCGTAAATAGGCTTGGTGTGTTCAGGAAGGAGAGTCTCTCTGCAATTATAGTCAGATTTGAAATTGTCGGAGAGTTGGCGAAAATGAGATTCGTGATCATGAATTCCACCACAACAAAAATCATCAGATGTGGAATTAGCAGCCTGACTGGGGTCTAGCCTATATGTCAATTCTGGGCTTGAAAATATATTCTGTCTAGGCTCAAGCTCCAAGCTGGTAGGATAGACCCAATTAAAACCCTGCTCATCCAACTCCTCAATTTCTATATCATAAATTGGCATGTTTTCTGAAAAATCGATCAGATTTCCTGAGGATGTTGGAGAGGGACATTCATCAAATAGAGGCCCAGAATCATATTCTGCAAAAATTTGATCTTTCTCATAAGAGGCGTCATAATCTTCCCAATAAGTTTCAGATCTAGGTTCTAGGCTTAGGATGTGGGTAGAGTTACTAGAACCTAAGTCTGAATAACCTTCGAGGGCCACCTTATCAGAATAAGGGGCGGAATTTATACCCTCAAAAGGTTCAGTTCTGATCTCATTGTTGCAGGAGTTTTGGAACTCTAAGCTTGGCAATTCATGTTCTAAGTTCAGCTCATCATTGTGTTCTCCTGCAATATCCCAACCTAATTCAATGTTGTCTTCTATCTGGGTTGGGGTTCCACAACCACTTTGTGCCTCAGTCCCGAGATCTGGGAAACTGGATTGTTCCTTAATACTGTTCCAAGATGGTTCCTCCTCTGTTTCTGGTATATACGGGTATTTCTGGTTGATAATTTGTTCTAGTGATCTCATCATTTCTACCCGTTTTATAAGGTCATCTTGGTGTTGTTCCCAAAGTACAGGATTTGTCAAGCATTGAAGGTATTCAGATTGGTGTAATTTTTCTATCTCAATGTATCCTGTCATGAGCATATCTCGGGTTGATCCTTTTAAAATTTCAGTCAATAGAATTTGGGCACAGTTTATGATGAAAGCTGTGGTTGTTCGGACATCAACTTAAATGTTTTCTATTGGTGTTGAGGGTTTACATTTGATTTCATAGAATTCAAGGGCATCCTCAATCATCTTATCTTTCATGGATCTCAGATATTCAGGTTTTTTGAATGGTAGTCTTGCTAGGTAATTAGGCTGCATCTTTGAATCAGGTGGTGGAATCAAGATATAGAATCGAAGTTTGAATCAAGATGGAAGAAGGGGACTTTGTTTCAGAATCAAAGAAGAGGGGTATGTGGAGTGTTGGTTGCACAAGCAAGGGTAGCGAGGCTCGGCCTCGGGGGGGGGGGGGGGGGGGGAATTTCTAAAGGAGGTTTCAAGGACCTCCTGCAAAATACTGAAGGGCTGGATGAGATAAGCAGGTGCTGGACCCAATCAAGACACCCAAAATGTTGGGTGACTATAGAGGTTCGGGGCAGATGGACCCCTTGATCAGAAAGATCGTCCACCTGAGAATTACCTGGGCAGCCAGAGAGGGTGAGTCCCGCGAAGACCCCTACACGGTAGAGCGTCCCCACGGGTTACAAGGTTTCCCCCACCCGACCTCTCTTGTCACTGCGGTTCCAGGTAGACCAGAATGGGGATCTTGACCTCTTAAGTCTACCAATTTTAGTTTAAGATCAGGGTGCTTAAAGTTACACTTGAACTCTTAGGTATTTTGAGTGAGAAAGTGACCTAATTTTAAGGTTGGTTGACCCAAGGGGTCAACTTTACCTCTTGTTCCTTTGAGAGCTTTTGGGTCCTTTCTTTTTGGGTTCAAGTGTTTAGAGAGCCAATTGTTTAGGGTTTCTCTGAATAAGTATGTTCAATCAATGGTTTAGGCATACTTCTTTTGGATTCTCTCCATTCTTGATTTAAGTAGTGTGTCTCTAAAATCCTAATGTTGAATCTTATGTTGGCTCTACTTGGTCCATTTAACTCCTTGTTTGGGTAATTAGGGCTCAAGCAAGGATGTGTTAGCCCTTAATTACCCTTTTAAAATTGTGTGCAGGAATAGTGGTTCTGAGATCATGCAGCTATTACTATGAAAGACAAGTTACTCCTAGTTTTTCTTTGTTTTTCTCCTTGTTTTTCCTCTTTGAATTTTTAGGGTTTTAATAGGAGGTTACCTGTTCTTGGAGCGGCTGCGTCTATCTTTCTTCCTTTACCTGCACATAAGAGAGAGAAAAAGATTAGCAATTGTTAAAAAGAAATTCAAAGCTTCTAGAATAGCCGTTGCTCCCCAGCAACGGCGCCAAAATTGTTAACGGGGACAACCGCGACGCGTCTCTTATAGTAGAGTCATTGTAGTATAGGATAAGACGGCTCTACGGTTGCCGTTACAATTAAAAATTTATTACTCGGAAATAAAAGAGTTCCCGAGGTCGAACTCAGGAAGCAAGTCGTATTCTAGAAGTACAGTGTTTCTTCTTATGACAAAAATAAAGAGAGAGAGAGAATTTGTTGGCTTCTCCTTCTTCTTTCTCGTCTGTCTTCTTTTCTCTTCTCTTTTTTTCTTCTTCTTTCTTCTTCTCGCAGTCCTTTCTTGGCCTTCTTCTTCTTTTTCCTTCTCTTCTCTTGCGGTCTGCTTCCTCTTCTTATGCTCTTTCTTTTCTCGGCCAAGTGCGTTCTTCTTTCTCTTCGTCTTCTGCTTCTCTTCTTTGTCTTCTTCCTTCTGTTCTTTTTCTTTCTGTCTGTCTCTTTCTTTTTCTTCTTCCTTGCGGTCTTGTTTCTTCTTTTCTTCTTCTTCTTTGCCTTCAGGACGTCGTCTGATTTTCCAATCAGACGACTTAAACTGCTGCTGCTACAGTGTGTCTTTTCTTCTTTCCTCTGTGGCTTTCTTCTTCTTTTTCCTTCTCTTCTCTTGCGGTCTGCTTCCTCTTCTTCACCTGTGCCTGCACACTCAGAGTTCGATCAGAGGGCAAAACCTACTCTACCCTCCCCCGCGTCTCTCTCTCTCAGAATTCACTCATGGGATAGCTCTCCCAGAGCTGCCGGATAGTTGGGTATGCGGGTCGCGCCCGGGTCCAGGCCCACCGGCTTGCGGTGGTGGGCGAGGAGTGCAGGTCGGGCTAATCGGGTCGGGCCAGGTCAGCGGAGCGTGAGCACGGACGAGGCCAGATAATCGGGCGGGTGAAGGGGACCTCACCCCGTAATCTGAGGCGAACAGCTTAAGGTACTTTTTGCCTTTAAGCGCCCGCTCGCCTCAGTGAGTTTCCGAGGTGGGACTAAATGTCCCACCCCAATTGGACGCCCGCGCGGAGGAGGCAGCGCACAATCGAGGCTCCACGCGAAGGCTTTGCCCCAACTGCAGCCTGGGACTTCTTTGCGCAGATGCCCCGCGCAGCCTGGGAGTCTGACCTGGGCGTGGCGGGCCTGGAGGAGCAGGTCGAAGAAGCTGCTTCACTCAGCAATGGCGGCGGCGAGCGAAGTACCTGCTCACAGAGAAATGGCCTCTCGACCTAATCAGATACGCGGAGGACCTTCGCCGTAGCACGGCGAAGGTGGTCGGGGGGTCTGCAGGTGGCGGGGCAGAGCCTAAGGGACTGCCCGAGTTCGGACTGTGGTCGGGGGAATGGGTTTGTTCGGGAGAGTGTTGTGGAGGTGAGGAGTGGTAGTAGAGGGGCGGAAGTTGGTCGGTGTGATGAGGCGGAGGTTTTGTGAGGGTCGGCGAGTCGTGTGGAGTGGCGGAATGATGGGAGCGACTCGTCGGAGGTTGGCCGGAGGCGTGGAAGATGACGGTGGTCGGGTCGGTCGAGGGTGTAATTGACTGTAAAATATGGAGGAAAAGAAAGAGGGGATAGAGAAGACTAATTTTAACCTAGCTAAAGTGACGAAGGGGACGAAGAGGCTGCCGGCTCGTACCTACCGGAGCTGGAGAAGAAATGCCCAGTGGGGGAGGACGGCGGCAACGACGGGTATGAAGCAGCGCGCGCCGGTATTGCGCGACGCAGAGGAGAATCAGGAAGAAGTCTCTGCTGCTGGTATTGCGGCAGAGCGAAGAGGAGGAGGAGGAGGAACCGCTGGAGCTGGAGGGCTTCTGCCGGAGTGGGAAGAGAGGAAAGTTGTGGGGGTTTTCTCCGTCAGATCCAAGCTGGGAAGAACGGCGGAGCGACGGGGGTATTTATAGGGGCAGAACCAGAGAGGATGGCGGAGGGAGACGACGTGTCTCCCTCTTCGGAAGACGCCGGAGGAAGGAGACTGATGTGAACCTCATCATGAGCCATAACTAGCTCATTTTGACCAAATACAAAGGATAAAAGCTCCTACGTAACTCAAGGAAAGGCTTAACTCAAAGAATTCTGAGTTTAAGAAGAAAACAAGTCATAAGGGGTAAAAATGCAATTTTACCAGTATAATCTGCATACAGGTCCAAACATAGGTCAAACAAACCAAATAAGAAGGAAAGTGGGATGATCTGATAAGGGCTACAGCAATTCCAAGGAACTAAATGATAATCTGTAACCTTAAAATAAACCCACTTCAATTCGCGAGGTTCGAGGCAAAGTAAAAATAGAATAAACCCTCTAAAATTCATAGAAAAATAATCTCTAAGGTTTAGAACCTTCAATTTGGCCTTCTGAACCCTTTTTGACCTACATTGAGAACCATGCCCAATTAATAACTTAATTTGGGTTTTTGCATAAATTGATCAGTCAAACAAGGTTTAATCTAGAAATAAAATTTACCATCAGATTCCTTAGGTCCTAATTAGTCATGTATAAAAACTTGAGCCTAAGAAGAAACCTTCTTGACCAACTTTACACTTTGGTCCTCATATATTTACTTGTTGGCCCTCAACTTTCGAACCCTCACATTTCTGCCCCTAACTCTCCTTCGTTCTTTGCATTCAGGTCCCTCCTGCCAAAACCTGACCAGCACCATGCTCCGGCGACCTTGCGCGGAGCATGGCACCGTGCAGGGTAAGGGGGAGGGTCTGGCAAGACAACCGGGGGTGCCCTGCGTGGTCAGCCGTCGCAGGAACACCCCCCTGGTCGCTGCAACCCACCATACCGGCCGTGCAAACGCACGGACGGTATGGGTCTCCATCTCCGGCGTCCTCCGGCGAGGGAGACACGTCGTCTCCCTCCGCCCTCCTCTCTGATTCCGCCTCTATAAATACCCCCGTCGCTCCGCCGTTCTGAGTAGCTCGGTCCTAACGGAGAAAGACCCCCACTTCCTCTCTTCCCACTCCGACAGGAAGCCCTCCAGCTCCGGTGGCCTCTCCTCTTCCTCCTCCTCGCTCTTCCCGCGCCACGCCGCACCCAGCTGGCGCCTCTCCGGCCCTCTCCTCGCCGCCGCCCCTTCCCCTGGGCATCTTCTTCTCCGGCGACAGTCGATACGACTGCCGCCTTGCTCCAGCCCCTTTCGTCTCCGTAGCTAGGTCAGAACTTCTCCCCATCTCCCCCTCTTTCTTTTCCTCACTGTCTTTTATTTGATTAAACCCTCGACCGCTCCTGTCCACCGTCACCCCCTTCGTCTCCGGCCAAACTCCAGCGAGACGCCCCCGTCGCTCCACAGCCCCATACGCCTCGCCGACCCTCACAGAACCTCCGCCTCCTCACCCTGATCAACCTCCGCCCTTCCACTTCCCGCCACTCGCCCTCTGCAGACCCCCCGAACAAACCCACTTCTCCGCCCGCAGTTTGACCTAGGGCGACCCTCACGCTCCGCCCCGCCGCCTGCCAGACCCCCCACCACCTTCGCCGTGCCACGGCGAAGGTTCTCCGCGTATCTGATTAGGCCGAGAGGCCGTTCCTCTGTGGACAGGTATCTCGACCACCGTCGCCATTACTGCGTGGAAGGAGCACCTTCAACCTGCAGCTCCAGGTGCGATTCGCCCAGGTTCGACTCCCAGGCTACGTGGGGCATCTCCGCGAAGCGTCCCAGGCTTGCAGCTGGGGCAAAGGCCTCGCGTGCAACTGCGAACTCCTGCAGCGTCTTCAGCTGCGGGCGCCCAATTGGGGTGGGACATTTAGTCCCACCTCGGAACTTTTCAGAGGAGCGCGCCCGCATAAAGGCAAAAAGTGCCTTAGGTTCGTTACCTCCTGAGCACGGGGTGAGGTCCCTCTCACTTACCCGCTCGACCCGGCCTTGTCCGCGACCACGCCCCGCGGACCTGGCCCGACCCGACTAAGCCCGACCTGCACTCCTCGCCCACCTCGCACGCCGGTGGGCCTGGACCCGGGCACGACCCGTACCCGAATACCCGGCAGCTCTGGGAGAGCTTTCCTAAGAGCGGCTTCCGTGAGAGAGAAACGCGGGGGAGAGGGTAGAATTAGGTTTTGCCCCTCTGATCAAGCTGTGCAAGTGTGCAGGCAGAGAAGAAGAAGAAAGACGCCCGCTGAACAGAGAAGGAGAAGAAGACTGAAGGAAGAAGAGCAGCCAGGGCTGCCCGAAGCAGAGGACTGAGGAAGAAGAACTGAAGCAACACTGTAGCATCCGCGGGTTAAGTCGTCTGATTGGAAAATCAGACGACGTCCTGAAGACAGGTGAAGAAAGAAGAAAAGAAGAGAGAAGGAGCAGCCAAGCAGAAGAAGAAGAGAAGCAAGAAGAAAAGAAGAAGAAGAGTACGGAAGGGAGATCTGAAGCAAGAAAAGAAGAACAGGAAGAACAAAAGCTAAAGAGAAGACAAAGAGAAAGAAAGAAGAAAAGAAGAAGAAGCCAAACCTTCATCTCTCTCTCTCTCTCTTTATTTTTGTAATAGAACATGTATATCTCTGGAATACAACTTGCTCCCTGAGTTCGACCTCGGGAACTCTTTATTTTCCGAGTAAAAAATTATATATTAGCAAATGATGGCAATAACTATCTGTACTACAACGACTTAAGAAAAGCTAGTTGCTGCCACCATTTCTCCAGAGACCCATACCGTCCGTGCGTTCGTACGGCCGATATGGGTGGTTGCAGCACTCAGGGGGTGCTCCTGCGACAGCTGACGACGCAGGGCACCCCCATTTGACTTGGTAGGCCCCCCCTTACCCTGTGCGGCGCCATGCTCCGCGCAAGGTCGCCGGATCATGGTGCTGCTCAGGTTTTTGCAGGAGGGACCTAAACGCAAAGAACGAAGGAGAGTTAGGGGCCAAAATGTGAGGGTTCAAAAGTTGAGGGCCAGAAAGTAAATATATGAGGACCAAAGTGTAAAGTTGGTCAAGAAGGTTTCTTCTTAGGCTCAAGTTTTTATACATGACTAATTAGGACCTAAGGATTCAGATGGTGAATTTTATTTATAGATTAAACCTTGTTTGACCGGTCAAATTACGCAAAAACCTAAATTAAGTTGTTAATTGGGCATGGTTCTCAATGTAGGTCAAAATGGGTTTCTAAGGCCAAATTGAAGGTTCTAAACCCTAGAGATTATTTTTCTATGAATTTTAGAGGGTTTAGTTGATTTTTTATCTACCTCGAACCTCGTGTATTTAACTGGGTTTGTTTTTAGGGTTATAGGATGTCATTTAATTCTTCGGAGTTGCTGTAGCCGTTGTTGAGTCATTTCATCCCACTTTTCTTCTTATTAGGTTGTTTTGACCTATGTTTGGACCATGAGTTACCCTGTTTTCAGATTGGATTGGTGAAATTACATTTTTACCCCTCAGTTTCTATTTTCTTTGCAAACTCATAATCTCTCTGAGCCAAGCCTTTCTAAGGTTATGTAGGAGCTTTTTCTTGCAAATCAGGGTTAAATGGTGCTAGTTTAGGGTTTGTGACGAGGTTCTCATCGAAAACCTCTGATGAATCGTCTGTAGTAGCCTGCCAGTCCCAGGAAACTGCGAATCTCAGTGACTGAACGCGGTCTCTCCCTCCTGAGCACTGCCTCGACCTTGGCTGGGTCTACCGCCAAGCCGTCTCCAGAGATCACATGACCTAAGAAGGTCACCTCCCTCAACCAGAACTCGCACTTGCTGTATTTGACGTACAGCCTACGTCGTCTCAGAGTGTCCAGAACCATCCGCAAGTGCTATCCGTGTTGCGCCCGATCTCGAGAATAGATGAGTACATCATCAATGAATACCACCACAAACTGGTCCAAGTACGGTCTTGAAACGGTGGGCGACAACTATGACTAGTTTTTGCTATAGCGTTGTAGTATAGCTAGTTATTGCCATCATTTCAAATATATATATTTTTTTACTCGGGAATAACAATTCCCCCGAGGTCGAACTCAAGGAGCAAGTTGTATTCTAGAGATATACATGTTCTTTTACAAAAATAAAGAGAGAGAAAGAGAGAGAGAGAGAGAGATGAAAGTTTGGCTTCTTCTTCTTCTCTTCTTGCTTCCTCTGTCTTCTCTCCTCTTTGGCTTTTGTTCTTCCTGTTCTTCTTCTTCTTCTTTTCTTGCTTCTCTTCTTCTTCTTCTTCTTCTTCTTCTTCTTCTTCTTCTTCTGCTTTCTATTTCTTCACTTGGCTGCTCCTTCTCTCTTCTTTTTCTTCAGATCTTATTCTTCTTCTTTTTTTTTCTTTCTTGTCTTTCCTCTTCTTTGCCGCGGTCCTACTTCTTCTTTTCTTCTTCTTCCTTGCTTCTTGTTTCTCTTCTTCTTCTTCTGCTTTCTGTTTCTTCACTTGGCTGTTCCTTCTCTCTTCTTTTTCTTCAGATTCTTTGTCTTCACCTGTCTTCAGGACGTCGTCTGATTTTTCAATCAGACGACTTAACCCGCGGATGCTACAGTGTCGCTTCAGTTCTTCTTCTTCCGCAGTCCTTCTTCTTCTTCACCTGTGCCTGCACGCTCAAGAGTTCAGCATCAGAGGGCAAAAACCTACTCTACCCTCCCCCCCCGCGTCTCTCTCTCTCTGTATTCACTCTTTGGAAGGCTCTCCCAGAGCAACCGGGTAATCGGGTACGAGTCGCGCCCGGGTCCAGGCCCACCGGCGTGCGGTGGTGGGCGAGGAGTGCCAGTCAAGTCGGGTCGGGTCGGCCGGATCTGCGTGATTAGCTCGCGGATGGGCCGGGTGAAGCGGTGTGAGAGAGACCTCACCCCGTGTGCTGAGGCGATAAGCCTACAGCACTTTTTCAACTTATATCGGCGCGCCTCTTCGAAGCCTTCCGAGGTGGGACTAAATGTCCCACCCCAATGTGAGCACCTGCGCAGAGGAAGCAGCGGCAGCCGAACTTCGCGCGAGGGCCTCGGGCGAGGGCTTCGCCCGAACTGCAGCCTGACACTTCGCGAAGCTACCCCGCGAAGCCTGGGAGTCTGACCTGGGCGTGGTGTGCCTGGAGCAGCAGGTCGAAGGAGCTTTGCTGCTCAGCAATGGCGATGGCGGGCGCAACACCTGTTCACAGAAGCACGGCCTCTCGGCCTAATCAGATATGCGGAGAACCTTCGCCGTGGCACGGCGAAGGTGGTCGGAGGGTCTGCAGTGGGCGTGGTGGAGCAAAAGGGTCGCCCTAGGTCAAACTGCGGGCGGAGAAGTGGGTGTGTTTGGTGGATCTGCAGAGGGCATTTGGTGGGAAGTGGAGGGGCGGAAGAGGATTAGGGTGAGGAGGCGGAGGTTATGCACAGGTCGGCGAGTCGTGTGGGGTGCTGGGGCGATGGAGAAGGTGAGGGTGATCGGTGGGAAATCGGTGGCGACAGTAAGGGCTTTCAGTATGGAAAAGAAAGAGGGGAGGAAGAGGAGAAGTTTTACCTACTAAGCTGGACGAGGAGGGGTCCGGAGAAGAAATTGCCCAGAGGAAGGGGCGGCGGCGAGGAGAGGGCTGGAGAGGCGCCAGCTGGGTGTGGCGTGACGCGGAAAGATCGAGGGAAGGTAACCCTGCTGCTGGTAGTGCGGTAGGGCGACGAGGAGGAGGAGGAGAGGCCGCCGGAGCAAGGGGGCATCTGTCGGAGTGGGAAGGGAGGAGTTGAGGGGGTGTCTCCGTCAGATCCGAGCTGGGAAGAACGACGGAGCGACGGGGGTATTTATAGGGGCAGAATCAGAGAGGAGGGCGGAGGGAGACGACGTGTCTCCCTCGCCGGAGGACGCCAGAGGAAGGAGACCCATACCGTCTGTGCGTTCGCACGGGCGGTATGGGCGGTCGCAGCACTCAGGGGGTGTCCCTGCGGTGGCTGACGACGCAGGGTACCCCCCATTGACTTGCCAGGGCCCCTCCCTCACCCTGCGCGGCGCCATGCTCCGCGCAAGGTCACCGGAGCATGGCGCTGCTCAGGTTTTGCAGGAGGGACCTAAACGCAAAGAACGAAGGAGAGTTAGGGGCCAAAATGTGAGGGTTCAAAAGTTGACGGCCAAAAAGTAAATATATGAGGACCAAAGTGTAAAGTTGGTCAAGAAGGTTTCTTCTTAGGCCCAAGTTTTTATACATGACTAATTAGGACCTAAGGATTCTGATGGTGAATTTTATTTCTAGATTAAACCTTGTTTGATCGGTCAATTTACGCAAAAACCCAAATTAAGTTGTTAATTGGGCACGATTCTCAATGTAGGTCAAAATGGGTTCCTAAGGCCAAATTGAAAGTCCTAAACCCTAGAGATTATTTTTCTATGAATTTTATAGGATTTAGTTGATTTTTACCTTGCCTCGAACCACGTGAATTGAAGTGGGTTTGTTTTTAGGGTTACAGGATGTCATTTAATTCCTTAGAGTTGCTGTAGCCCTTATTGAGTCATCTCATCCCACTTTTCTTCTTATTAGGTTGTTTTGACCTATGTTTGGACACTGAGTTACCCTATTTTCAGATCGGATTGGTGAAATTGCATTTTTACCCCTTAGTTTCTATTTTGTTTGCAAACTCAAAATCTCTCTAAGCCAAGCCTTTCTAGAGTTATGTAGGAGCTTTTTCTTGCATATCATGGTTAAATGGTGCTAGTTTAGGGTTTGTGACGAGGTTCTCATCACACCCCCATGCCTAGCTTTTGCTAGTCCCTTAGCAAAAACTTAAGGTTTTAACCTTTGTTCTAGACCATGATATTCTTAACAACTTCAGGTAAGTGCCTTTTCTTTTGAACCTAGATTAGGTTAGAATGCTGACCATAGGCTTAAAAGGTACTCTAGTACCAATCAAGATCCAAATCTGTCTAGCCTCAGCCTCAATCCTTAGCAAAGGTTTTTAAGACCCACAAGAACTAACCTAAGGTTTATTGGACTTTGTAGTTAAAGCACCCGTGCTTGAAATGATTTTACCCCTGGTTCAGTTCGCAGTGCGTTTTATAAGAGAGAGATAGAAAGTTTTTCTGTTTGGAGAGTTTTCTTTCTCTTTTTCTTTTTAGTTCTAGCCTAGGATTGGCTTTTCAACACGGTCTGTATCAGATTCATTGCTCCCATCATCAATCCTCAAGGGTTCCTGGTGATCGATGCTTCGAGATAGCACCACCCATGGCAACCCCCAGAACCCTGGCTATTGAGATTTCGAGATAATCCCATCCATGGTGTTCTGTGGCCGCGTTCAGACTCTGGCAGTTGACACTTCGTGATAATGCCATCCATGGAATCTGAACCAGCAGGGTGCTTACATGCCCCCAGTAGGATATGTGAATATCCTAAGAGACAAGCACCGAGGAGATGATATTTTGTTACGCATCTTTGAGGGGATTTCCCGCCTCTCTGCGCTGGGAACTCGTCCAAATCAACTTGTGTTGATCGGCCGCTCCTATTCTAGGTGTACTTTTCAGAATGACGCTTCTACGTGATTTTGATTTTTTTATGCTTACTGAACCAGGCAGTGTGTGGGGTTGGGGTACTTAGGTTACTGAGTCCCGTAAACCAGAAGTTAGTTAGCGAGGTCAAATACTCCCTAAGCCTTGGACCTAGTACTTAAGCTTTTCATTTTCCTCAACCTCTTGAGGATTGTCTAGATCTTAATGGGTACTAAGAGTCTATCAAGAATGCCTAAGGTTTGCGTTCTTACTAATCTTATTGTGCACTTTTCAAATTTTTTTTTTATTTTTATGAATGAGGTCTAGAACTTAGGTCAATTCCTTAGTTCCTTACTAATAACTATCACTTTTTCTTTCATATTTGTGCTCCTTTTATCCTTTTGTTTCTTTTCTCCTCCCACATCCCAAAATTTCCTTTCTCCTCTTATTCTCTTATTTTTTCGAAAAATTTTTAATTTTTATGGTGTTTTTGGCATATGTGAATTTTTTGTTTGAAACCTTTTCTTACACGTTTTGCACTTTCATACCCCCCCATGCCTAAGGTTTGCAATGTCCTCATTGTGATTTTTAGGGGTTTTTATTTACTTAGTTCATTCCTTAAGATAGTTGTTTTTGTGAGTGAATAGGTCGGGATGAATTTTGCGGACGATTTCTAATCTCAGATGCAAGCATCTGAGGTGGAGTCGGCTGTCTTGAAGGGTGAACCTTAAGTGCACAATGGTGTCAGAAAAAGGTTTTAGCTTTTCAAGAAATGACGGGCTGCCTCCCGTTAAGCGCTGAGTTTTACGCCATCGGCCGGGCGCAGTAAGCTCAAGGGGAATGGAGGATGAGGGATGATTCAGTCGAATCAGTAGAAGTCACATCAATGAACGGTTTGAGTCTCTGACCGTTCACGATGAAAGGTTCGGAATCATGGCTGAGTGGACTGATTTCAATTGCTCCATTTCCAAAAACCTGTCGGACTAAATACGGTCCGACCCACTTGGACCTCAGTTTCCCCGGGAAAAGTTTGAGTCGGGCATCAAAGAGTAGGACCTTTTGACCAGGATGAAAGATCTTTCTCGAGATGTGCTTGTCGTGGAAGGCTTTAACCCGCTCCTTGTAGATTCGCGAGTTCTCGTACGCGTCTAGGCGTAATTCATCGATCTCGCTGATTTGGAGTTTTCTGTGGGTCCCAGCCTTGGAAAGATCTAGATTACAGTTTCGTACTGCCCAATAGGCTTTATGCTCCAGTTCTACGGGAAGGTGGCATGCCTTTCCGTACACCAGTCTAAAGGGAGACATGCCCAATTGGGTCTTGTGGGCGGTCCTATAGGCCCACAATGCTTCCGGAAGTCGGGACGACCAGTCCTTCCTGTCAGGTCGAATAGTGACTTGCAGGATTTTCTTGATCTCCCGATTAGACAGCTCAGCTAGACCATTAGTTTGGGGGTGGTAAGGAGTAGAGATTCGGTGAGACACCCCGTATTTGATCATCAGTGACCTAAACTGAGCATTTGTGAAATGGGTCCCCCCATCAGAGATTATTGCACGAGGAATCCCGAACCTTGAGAAAATGTTTTGATGAATGAATTTGAGAACGATTTTGTGATCACAGGTTCGGGTCGGTATGGCTTCGATCCATTTGGACACGTAGTCCACAGCCAACAGAATGTATTCGAAACCATCCGAAACAGGAAAGGGGCCCATAAAATCAATCCCCCAAACATCAAAGATTTCGCATACTAGAATCGGGTGCATAGGCATCATGTCGCGATGGCTCATGTTGCCCAAAGTCTGGCAACGACTGCATGCCTTGCAGTGACTGTATGCGTCCTTGAAAAGTGTAGGCCAGTAGAAGCCACACTGGAGGACTTTGGATGCGGTTTTATGCCCTGAGAAATGGCCACCGCATGTCTGGTCATGGCAGAAAGATAGGATATTGCTGATTTCCTCTTCCGAGACGCATCTCCGAATAATTTGATCAGCACCTATGCGGAAAAGGTATGGGTCTTCCCAAATGTAATACTTGGAATCAGAACGCAATTTGTCTTTCTTGGCCTTCGGCCAATCAGACGGTGTCTGATGAGATGCCAAGTAGTTTACTATATCAGCAAACCATGGAAGTTTAGTACCAACAGAAAGTAGGTGCTCAACAGGAAAATGTTCCGTGATGGGTCCGGAAGGGTCGATGATCTCAGAAGGAAGACGGGACAGATGGTTGGCTACCACATTCTGCCTTCCCGCCTTGTCGCGAATCTCAAGATCGAATTCTTGCAACAGCAAGATCCAATGGATTAGTCGGGGCTTCGCGTCCTTCTTGGCAAGGAGATGCCTTACAGCCATGTGATCTGAGTAAATGATGACATGGGAACCCAGAAGATACGATCGTAATTTTTCAAGGGCAATGAAACGTTGGCTTCGAGAGATAACCGGGTTTTATTGTTATAGCGTTGTAGTATTGCCAGTTATTGCCATCATTTCAAATATATAAATTTTTTACTCGGAAAATAAAAGAGAGTTCCCGAGGTCGAACTCAGGAAGCAAGTTGTATTCTAGGGGTACAAGTTTCTTTTACAAAAATAAAGAAAGAGAGAGAGAGAGAATTTGTTGGCTTCTTTCTTCTTCTCTTCTTTTCTCTTTGCCTATCTTCTTCTGCTTGACTCTTCTGCTTTATCTGCAGCAGTAGTGATGCTTTTCTTCTTCTTTCAGTTCTTGTTTCTGCTCGTCTCTTTCTTTTTCTTCTCCCTTGCGGTCCTGTTCTTCTTCTTCTTCTTTCTTTCTTCTTTTCCTTTCTTCAGACCTTCTTCTTCTCGTGTTCTTCTTCTTTCAGTTCTTGTCTTGGCCTCTCTGCGTTCTCCTCTGCCTCGCCTTCCTTCTCCTTCTTTGCCTTCAGGACGTCGTCTGATTTTCCAATCAGACGACTTAAACTGCAGCTGCTACAGTGCCGCTCGGTGATCCTCCTTCCTTCAGCTTTCATCTTCTTCCACGGTTCTTCTTCACCTGTGCCTGCACACTTACACAGCTTGATCAGAGAGGGGCAAAACCTATTTCTACCCTCCCCCGCATCTCTCTCTCACAGAATCCGCTCATGGGATAGCTCTCCCAGAGCTGTCGGGTAGCCGGGTACGGGTCGCGCCCGGGTCCAGGCCCACCGGCGTGCGTGGTGGGCGAGGAGTGCAGGTCAGTCTAAGTCGGGTCGGGCCAGGTCCGCGGGGCGTGAGCGCGGACGAGACCGGGTAACCGGGCGGGTGAAGGGGACCTCACCCCGTGTGCTGAGGCAATAAGCCTCCAGCACTTTTTCACTTTATACCGCTGCGCCTCTTCAGAGTTTTCCGAGGTGGGACTAAATGTCCGACCCCGAGTTGGCGCCTGCGCGGAGGAAACAGCTGGTAATCGCGGCGTTACGCGAGGCCTTCGCGCGAGGGCTTCGCTTCAGCTGCAGCCTGACGCTTTGTCGAAATGCCTCGCACGGCCTGGGAGTCAAATCTGGGCGTGGCGCGCCTGCATCTACAGGCGGAAGCAGCTCCTTCTGCACGGCAATGGCGGCGGAGGTCGGGTGACCTGTTCACAGCAAAACGGCCTCTCGGCCTAATCAGAAGGTGCCGGGAGCTTCGCCAGAGTGCGGCGAAGCTCGTGTGGGTGGTGGCGAGGCGTGGGGCAGCGTGCAAGGGCTGCCCTAGGTCGGACTGTGGGTCGGAAGATGGGTTTGTTCGGTGGAGTTGCAGAGGGTGATGTGGGGGAAGTGGAAGGGCGGGGGTTGATCAGGGTGAGGAGGCGGAGGTTCTGCGGTGGTCGGCGAGCCGTGTGGGTTGCTGGAGTGATGGGAGCGGCTCGCCGGAGGATGGCCGGAGGCGGAGAAGGTGAGGGTGAGGGGTCGGAATCGAGGGTGACAGTAGATGTTTAAAGTGAGGAAAAGGAAGAGGGGAGGAAGAGGAGGAGTTCTACCTACTTAGCAGGAGGAGGAGGGGCCGGGGTGGGCGACAGTCGTATCGACTGTCGCCGGAGAAGAAGATGCCCGGGGGAAGGGGCGGCGGCGAGCAGAGGGCCGGAGAGGCGCCAGCTGGGTGCGGCGTGGCGCGGGAAGATCAGGGGAAGAAGTCTCTGCTGCTGGTATTGTGGCAGAGCGAAGAGGAGGAGGAGGAAGAACCGCCGGAGCTGGTGGGTGTCTGCCGGAGTGAGAAGAGAGGAAAGTTGGGGGTTTTCTCCGTCAGATCCGAGCTGGGAAGAACGGTGGAGCGACGGGGGTATTTATAGGGACCGAATCAGGGAGGAAGGCGGAGGGAGACGACGTGTCTCCCTCGCCGGAGGACGCCGGAGATGGAAACCCATACCGTCCGTGCGTTCGCACGGCCGGTATGGTGGGTTACAGCGACCAGGGGGGTGTCCCTGCGACGGCTGACGACGCAGGGCACCCCCGGTTTACTTGCCAGGCTCTCCCCCTCACCCTGCGCGGCGCCATGCTCCGCGCAAGGTCGCCGGAGCATGGTGCTGGCAGGTTTTGCAGGGGGGACCTGAACGCAAAGAACGAAGGAGAGTTAGGGGCCAAAATGCGAGGGTTCAAAAGTTGAGGGCCAAAAAGAAAATATATGAGGACCAAAGTGTAAAGTTGGTCAAGAAGGTTTCTTCTTAGGCTCAAGTTTTTATACATTACTAATTAGGACCTAAGGAATCTGATGGTGAATTTTATTTCTAGATTAAACCTTGTTTGACTGGTCAATTTACGCAAAAACCCAAATTAAGTTATTAATTGGGTATGGTTCTCAATGTAGGTCAAGATGGGTTCCTAAGGTCAAATTGAAGGTTCTAAACCCTAGAGATTATTTTTCTATGAATTTTAGAGGGTTTATTCCATTTTTGCTTTGCCTTGAACCTCGTGATTTGAAGTGGGTTTGCTTTAGGGTTATAGATTATCATTTAGTTCCTTGGAATTGCTGTAGCCCTTGCTAGATCATCTCATCCCACTTTTATTCTTATTAAGTTGCTTTGACCTATGTTTGGACCCTGAATTACCCTGTATGCAGATTATACTGGTAAAATTGCATTTTTACCCCTTATGACTTGTTTTCTCCTTAAACTCAGAATTCTCTGAGTTAAGCCTTTCCTTGAGTTATGTAGGAGCTTTTATCCTTTGTATTGGGTCAAAATGAGCTAGTTATGGCTCATGATGAGGTTCTCATCATACCCCCATGCCTAGCTTTTGCTAGTCCCTTAGCAACAACTTAAGGTTTCAACCCTTGTTCTAGACCATGAAGTTTTTAATAGCTTTAGATAAGTGCTTTTTTATTTGAGCATAGATTAGGTTAGAATGCTGACCATAGGCCTAAAAGGTACTCTAGTACCAATCAAGATCCAAATCTGTCTAGCCTTAGCCTCAGTCTTTAGCAAAGGTTTTTAAGGCCCACAAGAACTAACCTAAGGTTTATTGGACTTTGTGGTTAAAGCACCCGTGCTTGAAATGATTTTAGCCCTGGCTCAGTTCGCAGTGCGTTTTGTAAGAGAGAGATAGAAAGTTATTCTGTTTGGAGAGTTTTCTCTCTCTTTTTCTTTTTAGTTCTAGCCTAGGATTGGCTTTTCAACACGGTCTGTATCAGATTCCTTGCTCCCATCATCAATCCTTAAGGGTTCCTGGCAATCGATGCTTCGAGATAGCACCGCCCATGGCAACCCCCGGAACCCTGGCTATTGAGATTTCGAGATAATCCCATCCATGGTGTTCCGTGGCCGAATCCAGACCCTGGCAATTGACACTTCGAGATAATGCCATCCATGGAATCTGAATCAGCAGAGTGCTTATATGCCCCCAGTAGGATATGTAAATATCCTAAGAGACAGGCACCGAGGAGATGATATTTTGTTACGCATCTTCGAGGGGATTTCCCGCCTCTCCGCGCTGGGAACTCGTCCAAATCAACTTGTGTCGATCGGCCACTCCTATTCTAGGTGTTCTTTTCAGAATTTTGCGATGCCTCTGCGTGATTTTGATTTTTACGCTTATTGAACCAGGCTGTGTGTGAGGTTAGGGTGCTTAGGTTACTGAGTCCCGTAAACCAAAAGTTAGTTAACGAGGCCAAATACTCCCTAAGCCTTAGACCTAATACTTCAGCTTTTCATTTTCCTCAACCCCTTGAGGAGTGTCCAGATCTTAATGGGTACTAAGAGTCTATTCAAGAATGCCTAAGGTTTGCGTTCTTACTAATCTCATTATGCACTTTTCAGTTATTTTCTTGAATGAGGTCTAGAACTTAGGTTAATTCCTTAGTTCCTTACTAATGACTATCACCTTTTCTTATAATTTTGCGCTCCTTTTTCATTTTGTTTCTCTTCTCCTTCTCCTTCACAAAATTTCCTTCTCCTTTTATTCTTTTTCGAAAAAATTTTTAATTTTTATGGTGTTTTTGGCATATGTGAATTTTTTTTTGTTTGAAACCTTTTCTTACAAGTTTTGCACTTCAATACCCCCCCCATGCCTAAGATTTGCAATGTCCTCATTGTAACCTAGGGGGTTTTTATTTAACTTAGTTCATTCCTTAAGATAGAAATTTGGATGAGTGGATGGGTCGGGTTGAATTTTTGCGGACGATTTCTAATCCCAGATGCAAGCATCTGAGGTGGGGTCGGCTATCTACAAGGGTGAACCTCAAGTGCAAAAAGGTGTCAGAACAAGTTTCAGGTTTTCAAAGAGAATGACGGGCTGCCTCCCGTTAAGCGCTGAGTTTTACGCCATCGGCTGGGCGCAATAAGCTCAAGGGGAAAGGAGGATATAAGATGCTTCAGCCAAATCAGTAGAAGTTACATCAATGAACGGCTTGAGTCTCTGACCGTTCACGATGAAAGGTTCAGAATCGTGGCTGAGTGGACTGATTTCGATTGCTCCATTTCCGAAAACCTGTCGGACCAAATATGGTCCGACTCACTTGGATCTCAGTTTTCCTGGGAAGAGTTTTAGTCGGGCATCAAAGAGTAGGACCTTTTGGCCAGGATGAAAGATCTTTCTCGAGATGTGTTTGTCGTGGAAGGCTTTAACCCGCTCCTTGTAGATTTGCGAGTTCTCGTACGCGTCTAGGAGTAATTCATCGATCTCGCTGATTTGGAGTTTTCTGTGGGTCCCAGCCTTGGAAAGATCTAGATTACAGTTTCGTACTGCCCAATAGGCTTTATGCTCCAGTTCTACGGGAAGGTGGCATGCCTTTCCGTACACCAGTCTAAAGGGAGACATGCCCAATTGGGTCTTGTGGGCGGTCCTATAGGCCCACAATGCTTCCGGAAGTCGGGACGACCAGTCCTTCCTGTCAGGTCGAATAGTGACTTGCAGGATTTTCTTGATCTCCCGATTAGACAGCTCAGCTAGACCATTAGTTTGGGGGTGGTAAGGAGTAGAGATTCGGTGAGACACCCCGTATTTGATCATCAGTGACCTAAACTGAGCATTTGTGAAATGGGTCCCCCCATCAGAGATTATTGCACGAGGAATCCCGAACCTTGAGAAAATGTTTTGATGAATGAATTTGAGAACGATTTTGTGATCACAGGTTCGGGTCGGTATGGCTTCGATCCATTTGGACACGTAGTCCACAGCCAACAGAATGTATTCGAAACCATCCGAAACAGGAAAGGGGCCCATAAAATCAATCCCCCAAACATCAAAGATTTCGCATACTAGAATCGGTTGCATAGGCATCATGTCGCGATGGCTCATGTTGCCCAAAGTCTGGCAACGACTGCATGCCTTGCAGTGATTGTATGCGTCTTTGAACAGTGTGGGCCAGTAAAAGCCGCACTGGAGGACTTTTGATGCGGTTTTATGCCCGGCGAAATGGCCACCGCATGCCTGGTCATGGCAGAAAGAGAGGATATTGTTGAATTCCCCTTCCGGGACACATCTCCGGATGATCTGATCGGCACCTATGCGGAAGAGGTACGGGTCTTCCCAAATGTAATACTTGGCATCGGAGCGTAATTTGTCCTTTTTGGCCTTCGGCCAATCGGACGGGATCTGATGAGATGCCAAGTAATTTACTACATTAGCAAACCATGGAAGGCTAGTACCAATAGTCAGCAGGTGCTCATCGGGAAAATGCTCAGTGATGGGTCCGGGAGGGTCAATTACTTCAGAAGGAAGACGGGACAAGTGATCAGCTACCACATTTTGCTTTCCCGCTTTGTCGCGAATCTCAAGGTCAAATTCTTGCAACAGCAAGATCCATCGGATTAATCGAGGTTTCGCGTCCTTCTTTGCAAGGAGATGCCTCACAGCTGTGTGATCCGAGTATATGATGACATGGGAACCTAGAAGGTACGATCTGAATTTTTCTAGGGCAAATACTACAGCTAGCAGCTCTTTCTCAGTAACCGTATAGTTACGCTGAGCCTCATCGAGTGTTTTGCTGGCGTAGTAAATGACCACAGGCTTCCCGTCAATTTTCTGCCCCAAGACCGCTCCTACAGCGAAGTCAGATGCATCGCACATGATCTCAAAGGGTTGAGACCAATCAGGGGACTGTAGGATCGGGGCTTGGGTGACTCGGTCACGCAGGATTTCAAATGCTTGAGTGCATTCCTTGGAAATTTCGAAAGGAACATCCTTGGAGAGAAGAGTGGTCAGGGGGCGCGCGATTTTTGAAAAATCAGGGATAAATCGTCGATAAAAATCGACATGCCCTAAAAAGGAACGGATGTCCCTGATCGAGCTAGGCATAGGAAGGTGAGAAATCAGATTAACCTTAGCTCGATCCACTTGGATACCTTTCTCCGAAATTGAGTGTCCCAGGACAATTCCCTCAGGCACCATGAAATGGCTCTTTTCCCAGGAAAGAACCAAATTCACATCGTTGCACCGCCTGAGTATCTGGACCAAGTGTTGGAGGCAATCGTCGAATGATGCTCCGAAAACTGAAAAGTCATCCATGAAGACTTCCAGATAATCACCTACCATATCTGAGAATATGGCAAGCATGCATCGCTGAAAAGTAGCGGGTGCATTGCAAAGACCGAAAGGCATCCTTCGGAAAGCGTATGTTCCGAAGGGGCAGGTGAACGTGGTCTTTTCTTGGTCCTCAGGATGGATTGCCACCTGGTTATAACCGGAGTACCCGTCAAGAAAGCAGAAGAACCTATTTCCCGCAAGTTTTTCGAGAATTTGATCAATGAAGGGTAGTGGGAAATGGTCCTTCTTCGTGGAGGAATTGAGTCGGCGGTAATCTATACAGACTCTCCACGAGTTGGCTAATCGGGTAGGAATGATTTCTCCGGTCTCAGTTGTTATAGTGGTGAGTCCTGCCTTCTTGGGCACGACCTGAATTGGGCTCACCCAACGACTATCGGAGATCGGGTAGATGATTCCGGCATCTAACCACTTGATGATCTCCTTTTTCACGACCTCCTGCAGATTGGGGTTTAAGCGTCTCTGCATTTCACGAGAAGGTCGTGTGCCCTCTTCCGAATAGATATGATGAGTACAATAAGAGGGACTTATTCCAGTCAAATCATCGAGAGTCCACCTGATGGCTCTGCGATGTTGCTGGAGGACAACAATCAGACGGGATTCCTGTTCAGGACTGAGGTTGGAATTGATAATCACAGGAAGGGTCTGATTAGAACCCAAAAAGATGTATTTCAAGAGAGCAGGAAGGGGTTTCAGTTCGAGGATGGGGTTATCAGCAGCAGCGGGTGGTTCAGTATAGATGTGAGGTTCGAGGGTGGGAGTTACTGGGTTATTCATATCTGGATTCGACTCCTCTGTTTGCGGGTCAAGATCCTTCTGTGGTTGATGAGGCATAATCGCGTCATTCTGGAAGTGTGATTCATCAACCAAGGTCCTGATGTCACAAATTTGTTCGATGACGCCGCAATTAATTCCTTGTTGGGCCTTAAATATATCAATTTTCAGTGTTTGATCTCCAAACTTAAGCTCTATTTGGCCCTCCTCACAGCTGATGTTGGTTCTAGCAGTAGCCAAGAAAGGTCTCCCTAGAATGATTGGTGTATCCCTAGGGTTCTCAGGTGCATCCATATCTAAGACTATAAAGTCCACTGGGAAATAGAAATCCCGCACTCTTACGATAACATCCTCGAGAATCCCTTTTGGTGACTTTATAGATCGATCTGCTAATTGTAATGTCACCTCGGTTGGTTTTAGCTCAGATTCTTCTAGATGGTCAAGTAAGGATGTGGGTATCAGGTTTATGGATGCACCCAAGTCTAACAATGCTCTATCAAATTGGGTACCACCTATCTTGCAGGAAATCAGGGGAGTACCAGGATCTTTTGCCTTGGGTGGGAGTCTATTGAGGATTACAGAGCTGGCTTGCTTTGACAGAACAATTGGGCTCCCTCCCTTGGTTCGCGGCTTACGCTGGGGCGTACATATATTCTTTAGAAATCGTGCGTAAGCTGGTACGTGGCGGATTGCATCCATCAAGGGGATGTTTATGTGGACCTGCTCAAAGAGCTTGACCAGGTCTTCCTCAGGGGCCACGGGTTTGGTGGTCTTCTTTCCCTTGGTCAAGGCCTCGGGAAACGGGATCTTGGTTGGTTCTTCTAGGATAGGTCCAGGTTGTGGATCTGGGACAATGGTATCTTGGATAACTATCCTAGGGTCATGGTTATCAGGCTTGGAGTGGTTTGGATAATGCGGGTCTTGAGTTGTTTTACCACTACGTGTTGTTACAGAATTTAATCCGGCCTGATTTTGGTTTTGGTTTGGTAAGAGGGGTGGCTGCTGCTGAAATCCCGGATAAGAAGTTGAAGCTTCCATCTCGTCTGGAGATGGAGCAGTAGGGGCCTGATAAATCCATTGTGCGTGGCCTAAATTTGGATTCATAACGCGCTTCTGGGTTGGCACGTTATTTGGGTTAGGAAGAGGTTGGGAAGGGAGTGTGCCCGGCTGGCGAGAATTTGCCAACTGGGCCAGTTGAGTTTTAACTTCTGTAAGTTCGTCCTTGTGCTGTTTTTGAATAGCCGCATTCATTTTTTGAATGTCAGCCAGAGTTTGAAGGATTAGGGACATTTGATCCTGATTTGGCCCTGATGGATAAGTAGGGTTGGGCCGAGGCTGAGGCGGCTGGTAATGACGAGAGGGCTGTGGGCGGGACTGAAAAGGTGGTCTTTGGGTTTGGGAATTTCCCGCCCACTGAAAATTGGGATGGTTTCGCCATCCAGGGTTGTAAGTGTTGGAGAATGGGTCGTTCTGGATGGCGTTGAGGTCCTCGCAGGTCTGAGGAACCTCCTGAGAATCAGGGAAAGGGGGAATGGAGTTCCCCCGGCTGGTGTAGAAAGGATCGGATGATCCTCCGATCCAAGAATCAGATGGGGTTGGATATGGATCCATCCTAGGGGAAGATCGGTGGAGGATGTTTTGCACGGTCTCCTGTGTGGAAGGAGGTTGTGCAAAGGAGTTACGCGCGGAGGTGGCTCGCTGCAAGTGCTGAGTCAGCTCATCCACCTTCTTTTCAATGATTGAGACCTTGTCCAATCGACTGGCCATTAATTCCAGGTCGACTGATGCGGACAGGCCCTGCGTCTCATGTACTCCCTTAAGATTCGTCGTTGCGCGGGTATTCATCCTGTCGAATAATCCCATGGAGTCATTGTTGATGGAGTTCTCGCACATGTTTTCGAGAATCTCCCATACGGTGTCTTCATGTTGACCCATGATGTTTCCTCCGCAAGTTGCATTAACGAAAAGGCGGATGTCCTCACGGAGTCACTAGTAAAAAGATTGGACTTGTTCCCATTTAGGAACTCCGTGATGGGGGCACTTTCTCATGAGATCCTGAAAACGATCCCATGCCTCATGGAGAGGTTCTCCTGATTGTTGAGTGAAGTGTGTAATCTGATGGCGCAAGGCGTTGGTCCGACCAACGGGGAAAATTTTTTTCAAAAACTCGGATTGAAGTTCTTCCCAAGTGTTGATCGGCCGGGTCTGAGTTTGATACCAATGGGCGGCCTTGTCCATAAGAGAAAAGGAGAACATCTTCATGAGAAGAATATCCCGATTTTGCGCATCTGATCCAAAAGTGTGGGCCAGATGCTTTAGTTGTTTGATGTGCTGGAAGGGATCTTCAGAATTAAGCCCATGGAATTTAGGTATAGCATGAATCATGTTGGGCTTTAATTCGGAATCAGGTCCTCCAGTCGGGATTCTGACTCGAGGCTCAATGGCCACCGCAGCAGGATTGTAGTGGTCCCGCATCATAGGACGCTGTGGTGGGTGCACGAAGTTTTGGAAGAGGTCATTGAGTCGCTGGAGCTGGTGTTCCAGATTATTTTCTTCCTCAACTGGCTGAGCCATGATGGGGGAAGAAGAAGAACTTGGTTCTGAATCAGAAGAGAGAATAATGTGAGGGTGTTGCTGCACAAACACGGGCGTCGAGGCTTGGCCTTGACGAGAGCGAATTTCTAAAGGAGGTCTTAAGGACCTCCTTCCGTACATGCACTGTTGGAAGAGGTAAGTTTAGAAGGTGCTGGACCCAATCAAGACACCCAAAAATGTGTTGGGTGACTATAGAGGTGCGGGGCAGATGGACCCCTTGATCAGAAAGATCGTCCACCTGAGAATTACCTGGGCAGCCAGAGAGGGAGAGTCCCGCGAAGACCCCTACACGGTAGAGCGTCCCCACGGGTTACAGGGTTTCCCCCACCCGACCTCTCTTGTCACTGCGGTTCCAGGTAGACAAGAATGGGGATCTTGACCTCTTAAGTCTACCAATTTTAAGATCAGGGTGCTTAAGGTTTCACTTGAACTTTAGTCTTTTAAGTGCAAAGAGTGACCTAATTTAAGGTTGGTTTACCCAAGGGGTCAACTTTACCTCTTGTTTTCTTTGAGAGCTTTTAGGTCTTGTCTTTTAGGGTTCAAGTGTTTAGAGAGCCAATTGTTTTAGGTTTTCTTTTGAATAGGTTTTATCAATCAATGGTTTAGGCACACTTCTTTTGGATTTTCTCCATTCTTGATTTAAGTAGTGTGTCTCTAAAACCCTAATGTTGAATCTTATGTTGGCTCTACTTGGTCCAGTTAGTTCTTTGTTGGGTAATTAGGGCTCAAGCAAGAATGTGTTAGCCCTTAAATACCCTTAATAGTTTGCAGGACTAATGAGTTGAAAAACATGCAACTCTTTATGGTTACTAAGTATGGAAGACAGGTTAGCCCTATATTGCTTATTCTTTTCTTTTCTTCCTCTTTAGAGTTTAGGGGTTAATAGCGAGAGGAAAAATTTACCTGTCCTCGGAGTGGTTGTTGTGCGGTTGCTTGTCTTCTTGATTTCCTGTAGCTGCACAAAAGAGGGGAGATTATCAGAAATTAAAAAGAAACAGGAATGTTTACCTCTAGAATAGCCGTTGCTCCCCGGCAACGGCGCCAAGTGAAACGTTGGCTTCGAGAGATAACCGGGTTTTATTGTTATAGCGTTGTAGTATAGCCAGTTATTGCCATCATTTCAAATATATAAATTTTTTACTCAGAAAATAAAAGAGAGTTCCCGAGGTCGAACTCAGGGAGCAAGTTGTATTCTAGGGGTACAAGTTTCTTTTACAAAAATAAAGAAAGAGAGAGAGAGAGAATTTGTTGGCTTCTTTCTTCTTCTCTTCTTTTCTCTTTGCCTATCTTCTTCTGCTTGACTCTTCTGCTTTATCTGCAGCAGTAGTGATGCTTTTCTTCTTCTTTCAGTTCTTGTTTCTGCTCGTCTCTTTCTTTTTCTTCTCCCTTGCGGTCCTGTTCTTCTTCTTCTTCTTCTTTCTTTCTTCTTTTCCTTTCTTCAGACCTTCTTCTTCTCGTGTTCTTCTTCTTTCAGTTCTTGTCTTGGCCTCTCTGCGTTCTCCTCTGCCTCGCCTTCCTTCTCCTTCTTTGCCTTCAGGACGTCGTCTGATTTTCCAATCAGACGACTTAAACTGCAGCTGCTACAGTGCCGCTCGGTGATCCTCCTTCCTTCAGCTTTCGTCTTCTTCCACGGTTCTTCTTCACCTGTGCCTGCACACTTACACAGCTTGATCAGAGAGGGGCAAAACCTATTTCTACCCTCCCCCGCATCTCTCTCTCACAGAATCCGCTCATGGGATAGCTCTCCCAGAGCTGCCGGGTAGCCGGGTACGGGTCGCGCCTGGGTCCAGGCCCACCGGCGTGCGTGGTGGGCGAGGAGTGCAGGTCAGTCTAAGTCGGGTCGGGCCAGGTCCGCGGGGCGTGAGCGCGGACGAGACCGGGTAACCGGGCGGGTGAAGGGGACCTCACCCCGTGTGCTGAGGCAATAAGCCTCCAGCACTTTTTCACTTTATACCGCTGCGCCTCTTCAGAGTTTTCCGAGGTGGGACTAAATGTCCGACCCCGAGTTGGCGCCTGCGCGGAGGAAACAGCTGGTAATCGCGGCGTTACGCGAGGCCTTCGCGCGAGGGCTTCGCTTCAGCTGCAGCCTGACGCTTTGTCGAAATGCCTCGCACGGCCTGGGAGTCAAATCTGGGCGTGGCGCGCCTGCATCTGCAGGCGGAAGCAGCTCCTTCTGCACGGCAATGGCGGCGGAGGTCGGGTGACCTGTTCACAGCAAAACGGCCTCTCGGCCTAATCAGAAGGTGCCGGGAGCTTCGCCAGAGTGCGGCGAAGCTCGTGTGGGTGGTGGCGAGGCGTGGGGCAGCGTGCAAGGGCTGCCCTAGGTCGGACTGTGGGTCGGAAGATGGGTTTGTTCGGTGGAGTTGCAGAGGGTGATGTGGGGGAAGTGGAAGGGCGGGGGTTGATCAGGGTGAGGAGGCGGAGGTTCTGCGGTGGTCGGCGAGCCGTGTGGGTTGCTGGAGTGATGGGAGCGGCTCGCCGGAGGATGGCCGGAGGCGGAGAAGGTGAGGGTGAGGGGTCGGAATCGAGGGTGACAGTAGATGTTTAAAGTAAGGAAAAGGAAGAGGGGAGGAAGAGGAGGAGTTCTACCTACTTAGCAGGAGGAGGAGGGGCCGGGGTGGGCGACAGTCGTATCGACTGTCGCCGGAGAAGAAGATGCCCGGGGGAAGGGGCGGCGGCGAGCAGAGGGCCGGAGAGGCACCAGCTGGGTGCGGCGTGGCGCGGGAAGATCAGGGGAAGAAGTCTCTGCTGCTGGTATTGTGGCAGAGTGAAGAGGAGGAGGAGGAAGAACCGCCGGAGCTGGTGGGCGTCTGCCGGAGTGAGAAGAGAGGAAAGTTGGGGGTTTTCTCCGTCAGATCCGAGCTGGGAAGAACGGTGGAGCGACGGGGGTATTTATAGGGACCGAATCAGGGAGGAAGGCGGAGGGAGACGACGTGTCTCCCTCGCCGGAGGACGCCGGAGATGGAAACCCATACCGTCCGTGCGTTCGCACGGCCGGTATGGTGGGTTACAGCGACCAGGGGGGTGTCCCTGCGACGGCTGACGACGCAGGGCACCCCCGGTTTACTTGCCAGGCTCTCCCCCTCACCCTGCGCGGCGCCATGCTCCGCGCAAGGTCGCCGGAGCATGGTGCTGGCAGGTTTTGCAGGGGGGACCTGAACGCAAAGAACGAAGGAGAGTTAGGGGCCAAAATGCGAGGGTTCAAAAGTTGAGGGCCAAAAAGAAAATATATGAGGACCAAAGTGTAAAGTTGGTCAAGAAGGTTTCTTCTTAGGCTCAAGTTTTTATACATGACTAATTAGGACCTAAGGAATCTGATGGTGAATTTTATTTCTAGATTAAACCTTGTTTGACTGGTCAATTTATGCAAAAACCCAAATTAAGTTATTAATTGGGTATGGTTCTCAATGTAGGTCAAGATGGGTTCCTAAGGTCAAATTGAAGGTTCTAAACCCTAGAGATTATTTTTCTATGAATTTTAGAGGGTTTATTCCATTTTTGCTTTGCCTTGAACCTCGTGAATTGAAGTGGGTTTGCTTTAGGGTTACAGATTATTATTTAGTTCCTTGGAATTGCTGTAGCCCTTGCTAGATCATCTCATCCCACTTTTATTCTTATTAAGTTGCTTTGACCTATGTTTGGACCCTGAATTACCCTGTATGCAGATTATACTGGTAAAATTGCATTTTTACCCCTTATGACTTGTTTTCTCCTTAAACTCAGAATTCTCTGAGTTAAGCCTTTCCTTGAGTTATGTAGGAGCTTTTATCCTTTGTATTGGGTCAAAATGAGCTAGTTATGGCTCATGATGAGGTTCTCATCAGGCAAATACTACGGCTAGCAGCTCTTTTTCCGTAACCGTATAGTTACGCTGAGCCTCATCAAGTGTCTTGCTAGCGTAGTAGATGACCACGGGTTTCCCGTCAGCTTTCTGCCCCAGGACTGCTCCTACAGCGAAATCAGATGCATCGCACATGATCTCAAAGGGTTGAGACCAATCAGGGGATTGTAGGATAGGTGCCTGGGTGACTTGGTCACGCAGGTTTTCAAAGGCTAGTGTGCATTCCTTGGAGATTTCAAAGGGTACATCCTTAGCGAGAAGAGAAGTCAAGGGGCGCGCGATTTTCGAGAAATCTGGAATGAAACGGCGGTAAAAACCGACGTGCCCTAAAAAAGAACGGATGTCCCGGATTGAGCTAGGTACAGGAAGGCGAGAAATCAGATCAACCTTAGCTCTATCCACTGGATGCCTTTTTCTGAAATTAGATGTCCCAGGACAATTCCCTCAAGCACCATGAAATGGCTCTTTTCCCAGGAAAGAACCAAGTTCACCTCAATGCATCGCCTGAGTATCTGGACCAAGTGTTGGAGGCAATCATCAAAAGATTCTCCAAAGACTGAAAAGTCATCCATGAAGACTTCCAGGAAATTACCTACCATAACTGAGAATATGGCAAGCATGCACCGCTGAAAGGTAGCAGGTGCATTGCAAAGACCGAAAGGCATCCTTCGGAAAGCGTACGTTCCGAAGGGGCAGGTGAACGTGGTCTTTTCTTGGTCCTCAGGATGGATTGCCACCTGGTTATAACCGGAGTACCCGTCAAGAAAGCAGAAGAACCTATTTCCCGCTAGTTTCTCGAGAATTTGATCAATGAAGGGTAGTGGGAAATGATCCTTCTTCGTGGAGGAATTGAGTCAGCGGTAATCTATGCAGACTCTCCACGCATTGGCTAATCGGGTAGGAATGATTTCTCCGATTTCAGTTGTTATGGTGGTGAGTCCTGCCTTCTTAGGCACAACCTGAATTGGGCTCACCCAACGACTATCAGAGATCAGGTAGATGATTCCGGCATCTAACCACTTGATGATCTCCTTTTTCACGACCTCCTGCAGATTAGGGTTTAAACGTCTCTGCATTTCATGAGAAGGTCGTGCGCCCTCTTCTGAATAGATATGATGAGTACAATAAGAGGGGCTTATTCCAGTCAAATCATCGAGAGTCCACCCGATGGCTCTGCGATGTTGCTGGAGGACAGCAATCAGACGGGATTCCTGTTCGGGATTGAGGTTGGAATTGATAATCATAGGGAGGGTCTGATTGGAACCCAAAAAGATGTATTTCAAGTGAGCAGGAAGAGGCTTTAACTCGAGGATAGGATTATCAGCAGCAGCTGGTGGTTCAGTGTAGATGTGAGGTTCAAGGGTAGGAGTTACTGGGTTGTTTCTATCTGGATTCAACTCCTCCGTTTGCGGGTCAAGATCCTTCTGTGGTTGATGAGGCATAATCGAGTCATTCTGGAGGTGTGATTCATCAACCAAAATCCTAACGTCACAAATCTGTTCGATGACACTGCAATTAATTCCTTGTTGGGCCTTAAATATATCAATTTTTAAGGTTTGATCCCCAAATTTAAGCTCTATTTGGCCCTCCTCACAGCTGATGTTGGCTCTAGCAGTAGCCAAGAAAGGTCTCCCTAGAATGATTGGTGTATCCCTAGGGTTTTTAGGCGCATCCATATCTAAGACTATAAAGTCCATTGGGAAATAGAAATCTCTCACTCTTACGATAACATCCTCGAGAATCCCTTTTGGTGACTTTATAGATCGATCTGCTAATTGTAATGTCACCTCGGTTGGTTTTAGCTCAGATTCTTCTTGGTGGTCAAGTAAGGATGTGGGTATCAGGTTTATGGATGCACCTAAGTCTAGCAAAGCTCTGTCAAATTGGGTGTCACCTATCTTGCAGGAAATCAGGGGATTACCAGGATCTTTTGCCTTGGGTGGGAGTTTACTGAGGATTACAGAGCTGGCTTGCTCTGACAGAACAATTGGGCTCCCACCCTTGGTTCACGACTTACGCTGGGGTGTACACACATTCTTTAAAAATTGTGCGTAAGCTGGTACGTGGCGGATTGCATCCATCAAAGGGATGTTTATGTGGACCTGCTCAAAGAGCTTGACCAGGTCCTCCTCAGGAGCCACGGGTTTGGTAGTCTTCTTTCCCTTGGTCAAGGCCTCGGGAAACGGGATCTTGGGTGGTTCTTCTAGGATAGGTCCAGGTTGTGGATCTGGGATAGGGGTGGGGACGTCCTGGATTACTGTCCTAGGCTTAGGATCACTACCGGGCTTGGAGTGGTTCGGATGAGGTGGGTCTTGGGTTTCCTTACCACTACAGGTTGTTACGGAATTAAGTCTTGCCTGGTTTTGGTTGGGATTGGGTAAGATAGCTTGTTGCTGGTAACCTGCAAAGGAAGTGGAGGCCTCTATCTCGTCGGGTGAAGGAACAGAGGGGGCCTGATAAATCATATGGGCATGGCCCGAGTTTGGGTTCATAACGCGCCGCTGGGTTGGCACGTTATTAGGATTAGGCAGAGGTTGGGAAGGAAGAGTACCTGGCTGGCGAGAGTTTGCCAACTAGGTCAATTGGTTTCGGACCTCTGTAAGTTCGTCCTTATGTTGTTTTTGGATAGCCGCATTCGTTCTTTGAATGTCAGCCAGGGTCTGAAGGATAAGGGACATTTGATCTTGATTTGGCCCAGATGGGTAAGTAGGGTTGGGCCGAGGCTGAGGCGGTTGGTAAGGACGAGGAGGTTGTGGGCAGGGTTGGAAGGATGGTCTTTGGGTTTGGGAATTTCCCGCCCACTGAAAGTTAGGATGGTTTCGCCATCCAGGATTATAGGTGTTGGAGAACGGGTCGTTCTAGATGGCGTTGAGGTCGCAGGTCTGAGGAACCTCCAGAGGGTTAGAGAAAGAGGGAATGGAATTCCCCTGGCAGGTGTAGAAGGAATCGGAAGGACCTCCGGGCAAAGATTCGGATGATGGGTCCATCCTAGGAGAAGATTGATGGAGAATGTTTTGCACAGTTTCCCTTGTGGAAGGAGGCTGTGCGAAAGGGTTATGCGCAGAGGTGGCTCGCTGCAGATGCTGAGTCAACTCATCCACCTTCTTTTCGATAATCGAGACCTTGTCCAATCGACTGGCCATTAACTCCAAGTCGACTGATGCGGACAGGCCCTGCGTCTCGTGTGCTCCCCTGAGATTCGTCGCTGCGCGGGTATACGTCCTGTCGAATAATCCCATGAAGTCATTGTTGATGGAGTTCTCGCACATGTTTTCGAGAATCTCCCACACGGTGTCTTCATGTTGACCCATGATATTTCCTCCGCAGGTTGCATTGACGAAAAGACGGATGTCTTCACGGAGTCCCTGGTAAAAAGATTGGACCTATTCCCATTTAGGAACTCCGTATGGGGGCACTTTCTCATGAGATCCTGAAAACGATCCCATGCCTCATGGAGAGGTTCCCCTGTTTGTTGGGTGAAATGTGTAATCTGATGGCGCAAGGCGTTGGTCCGTCCAACAGGGAAGAACTTTTTCAGGAACTCGGACTGAAGTTCTTCCCAATTGTTGATTGGCTGGGTCTAAGTTTGATACCAATGGGCGGCCTTGTCCATAAGAGAAAAGGAGAACATCTTCATGAGAAGAATATCCCGATTTTGCGCGTCTGACCCAAAAGTTTGGGCCAGATGCTTCAGCTGTTTGATGTGCTGGAAGGGATCTTCAGAATTAAGCCCATGGAATTTAGGTATAGCGTGAATCATATTGGGCTTTAATTCAGAGTCAGGTCCCCCAATCGGGATTCTGACTCGAGGCTCGATGGCCACCGCAGCAGGATTATAATGGTCCCGCATCATGGGACGCTGCGGTGGGTGCACAAAGTTTTGGAAGAGGTCGTTGAGTCGCTGGAGCTGTGAAACGCGGCGGCAACCGGGTTTGAGGGTTTTGGTTTTAACGTTGTAGTAAAGCCGGTTATTACCAACATTTCAAATATAAATTTTTTACTCGGAAAATGAAAGAGTTCCCGAGGTCGAACTCAGGGAGCAAGTCGTATTCTAGAGATATACATGTTTCTTTTACAAAATAAAGAGAGAGGGAAAGAATTTGTTGTGATGTTCTTCTTTCTTTCTCTTTCTTCAGATCTCCTTCTTCTTCTTCCTTGGTTTCTGCTATGGTGATAATCTTCTTCTGCAATGGTGATGCTCTTCTTCTTCTTCCTGCTGTTCCTGCGTTGGTGATGTTTTTCTTTCTTCAGAGCTCCTTGTTCTTCTTCTTCTTTGGTTTTCTGCCTTGACCTCTCTTCTTCTTCTTCTGCAATCGTGGTGACCTCTCTTTTTTTTTATGGCTGCAGAGCTTCTGCCTTCAGCTACTAAGTCTTCCTTCCTTCTTCTTCTGCTTTGGCCGTTGCTCGTCCTTCTTCTTCAGCCTGCCTTCTGTGTTGCTCTGGCTGCTGACTTTCCGTCGTCTGACCCGGTGCTTCGACGACTTAACTGAGCATTTGCTACAGTGCAGCTCCTTCTTCTTCGCCTGCACTTCTTCTTCCGCGGGTCTTCTTCTTCTTCTTTGGCCTGCACACTTCAGAGTTTTTCGTCAAGAGGCAAAACCTACTCTACCCTCCCCCCCCCCGCGTCTCTCTTTCTCTCCGACACCACTCTTGGGAAAGCTCTCCCAGAGCTACCGGGTAATCGGGTTCGGGTCAGGCCCGGGTCCAGGCCCACCGGCGTGCGGTGGTGGGCGAGGAGTGCAGGTCGGTTTAATCGGGTCGGGCCAGGTCCGCGGAGCGTGGTCACGGACGAGGCCGGGTCGGGTGAGAGGGACCTCACCCCGTGGTCAGGAGGCAGACAGCATAAGGCACTTTTTGCCTTTATGCGTCCGCGCGCCTCCGAGAAGTTCCGAGGTGGGACTAAATGTCCCACCCCAATTGAGCGCCCATCGCGGAGGGAGCAGTGGGCGATCGTGTCTTCATGCGCGGCTTTCGCCCCATCTGCGAGCCTGGGACGTTTCGCGGAGACTCCCCGCGAAACCTGGGAGTCGAACCTGGGCGAAGGCGTGCCTGCACCTGCAGGTGAAGGAGCTCTGCCTGCTCAGTAATGGCGACGGCGGGCGAGTCACCTGGTCACAGAAGAACGGCCTCTCGGCCAAATCAGACAGGCGGGGGACCTTCGCCGTGGCACGGCGAAGGTGGTCAGGGGGTCTGCAGGGGGCGTGATGGAGCCAACAGGTCGTCCTAGGTCAAACTGTGAGCGAAGAAGTGGGTGTGTTCGGTGGATCTGCAGAGGGTGTTTGGTGGGAAGTGGAGGGGCGGAAGAGGATCAGGGTGAGGAGGCGGAGGTTCTGCGGTGGTCGGCGAGCCGTGTGGGTCGCTGAGGTGATGGGAACGGCTCGCCGGAGGGTGGGCGGAGGCGAAGGGGGTGAAGGTGGTCAGGGTCGGTAGAGGGTTTAATTGAATAGATTGAAAGCGGGGAAAGAAAGAGGAGGAGAAGGGGAGTAGCTCTAGCTTACTTGCAGGGACGAAGGGGGAGGAACAGGGCGACAGTCGTATCGACTGTCGCCGGAGAAGACGATGCTCAGGGAGAGGGGCGGCGGCGAGCAGAGAGCCGGAGAGGCGCCAGCTGGGTGCGGCGTGGCGCGGGAAGAACAGGGGAGGAAGTCTCTGCTGCTGGTATTGCGGCAGAGCGAAGAGGTGGAGGGGGAGGAAGCCGCCGGAGCTGGTGAGCGTCTGCCGGAGGAAGAAGAGAAGAAAGCTGGGGGTTGTCTCCGTCAGATCCAGGCTGCCCTGGTCGGTGGAGCAGCGGGGGGTATTTATAGGGATGAAACAGGGAGGAAGGCGGAGGGAGACGACGTGTCTCCCTCGCCGGAGAATGGTCGGAATATGAACCCATACCGTCCGTGCGTTCGCACGGCCGGTATGGTGGGCTACAATGACCAGGGGGGTGCCCCTGCGACGGCTGACGACGCAGGGCACCCCCGGTATACTTGCCAGGTCCCCCACCTCACCCTGCGCGGCGCCATGCTCCGCGCAAGGTCGCCGGAGCATGGTGCTGGCAGGGTTTTGCAGGAGGGACCTGATTGCAAAGAACGAAGGAGAGTTAGGGGCTAAAATGCGAGGGTTCAAAAGTTGAGGGCCAAAGAGTAAATATATGAGGACCAAAGTGTGAAGTCGGTCAAGGAGGTTTCTTCTTAGGCTCAAGTTTTTATACATGACTAATTAGGACCTAAGGAATCTGATGGTGAATTTCATTTTCATATTAAACCTTGTTTGACCGGTCAATTTGCGCAAAAACCCAAATTAAGTTATTAATTGGGCATGGTTCTCAATGTAGGTCAAAATGGGTTCTAAAGGCCAAATTGAAGGTTCTAAACCCTAGAGATTATTTTTCTATGAATTTTAGAGGGTTTATTCCATTTTTACTTTGCCTCGAACCTTGTGAATTGAAGTGGGTTGTTTTAGGGTTACAGATTATCATTTGGTTCCTTGGAAGTGCTGTAGCCCTTACTAGATCATCTCATCCCACTTTTATTCTTATTAAGCTGTTTTGACCTGTGTTTGGGCCCTGAATTACCCTGTATGCAGATTATACTGGTAAAATTGCACTTTTACCCCTTATGACTGGTTTTCTTCTCAAACTCAGAATTCTCTGAGTTAAGCCTTTCCTTGAGATATGTAGGAGCTTTTATCCTTTGTATTGGGTCAAAATGAGCTAGTTATGGCTCATGATGAGGTTCTCATCAAGCTGGTGCTCCAGATTGTTTTCTTCCTCAACTGGCTGAGCCATGATAGAAGAAGAGTTTGATTCGGAATCGGAAGAGAGAATGATGGGGTTAGGTTGCTTCTCAAACACGGGAGTCAAGGCTGGGCCTTGACGAGAGTGAAATTTTAAAGGAGATCTTAAGGATCTCCTGCCGTTCATGCACTGTTGGAGTGGAAGAGGTTAGAAGGTGCCGGACCAAATCGAGACATCCAAAAATGTGTTGGGTGACTATAGAGGTGCGGGGCAGATGGACCCCTTGATCAGAAAGATCGTCCACCTGAGAATTACCTGGGCAGCCAGAGAGGGTGAGTCCCGTGAAGACCCCTACACGGTAGAGCGTCCCCACGGGTTACAGGGTTTCCCCCACCCGACCTCTCTTGTCACTGCGGTTCCAGGTAGACCAGAATGGGGATCTTGACTTCTTAAGTCTACCAATTTTAGTTTAAGATCAGGGTGCTTAAAGTTACACTTGAACTCTTAGGTATTTTGAGTGAGAAAGTGACCTAATTTTAAGGTTGGTTGACCCAAGGGATCAACTTTACCTCTTGTTCTTTTGAGAGCTTTTGGGTCCTTTCTTTTTGGGTTCAAGTGTTCAGAGAGCCAATTGTTTAGGGTTTCTCTGAATAAGTGTGTTCAATCAATGGTTTAGGCACACTTCTTTTGGATTTTCTCCATTCTTGATTTAAGTAGTCTGTCTCAAAAACCCTAATGTTGAATCTTATGTTGGCTCTACTTGGTCCAGTTAGTTCTTTGGTGGGTAATTAGGACTCAAGTAAGAATGTGTTAGCCCCTAAATACCCTTAATAGTGTGCAGGAATAATGGGTTGAAAACATGCAACTTCTTATGGTTTACTAAGTATAGAAGACAGGTTAGCCCTATATTGCTTGTTCTTTTCTTTTCTTCCTCTTTAGAGTTTAGGGGTTAATAGCGAGATGAAAAATTACCTGTCCTCGGAGTGGTTGTTGTGTGGTTGCTTGTCTTCTTGATTTCCTGTAGCTGCACAAAAGAGAGGAGATTATTAGAACTAAAAAGAAACAGAAATGTCTACCTCTAGAATAGCCGTTGCTCCCCGGCAACGGCGCCAAAAAATGAAACGGTGGGCGACAACTATGACTAGTTTTTGCTATAGCGTTGTAGTATAGCTAGTTATTGCCATCATTTCAAATATATATATTTTTTTACTCGGGAATAACAATTCTCCCGAGGTCGAACTCAGGGAGCAAGTCGTATTCTAGAGATATACATGTTCTATTACAAAAATAAAGAGAGAGAAAGAGAGAGAGAGAGAGAGATGAAAGTTTGGCTTCGTCTTCTTCTCTTCTTGCTTCCTCTGTCTTCTCTCCTCTTTGGCTTTTGTTCTTCCTATTCTTCTTCTTCTTCTTTTCTTGCTTCTTGCTTCTCTTCTTCTTCTGCTTTCTGTTTCTTCACTTGGCTGCTCCTCTCTTCTTTTTCTTCAGATCTTCTTCTTCTTCTTCTTTTTTCTTTCTTGTCTTTCCTCTTCTTTGCCGCGGTCCTGCTTCTTCTTTTCTTCTTCCTTGCTTCTTGTTTCTCTTCTTCTTCTACTTTCTGTTTCTTCACTTGGCTATTCCTTCTCTCTTCTTTTTCTTCAGATTCTTTGTCTTCACCTGTCTTCAGGACGTCGTCTGATTTTCCAATCAGACGACTTAACCCACGGATGCTACAGTTCTTCTTCTTCCGCAGTCCTTCTTCTTCACCTGTGTCTGCACGCTCAAGAGTTCAGCATCAGAGGGCAAAAACCTACTCTACCCTCCCCCCCCACGTCTCTCTCTCTCAGTATTCACTCTTTGGAAGGCTCTCCCAGAGCAACCGGGTAATCGGGTACGAGTCGCGCCCGGGTCCAGGCCCACCGGCGTGTGGTGGTGGGCGAGGAGTGCCAGTCAAGTCGGGTCGGGTCGGCCGAATCCCCGTGATTAGCTCGCGGACGGGCCGGGTGAAGCGGTGTGAGAGGAACCTCACCCCGTGTGCTGAGGCGATAAGCCTACAACACTTTTTCAACTTATATCGGCGCGCCTCTGCGAAGCCTTCCGAGGTGAGACTAAATGTCCCACCCCAATGTGAGCGCCTGCGCAGAGGAAGCAGCGGCAGCCGAACTTCGCGCGAGGGCTTCGCCCGAACTGCAGCCTGACACTTCGCGAAGCTACCCCACGAAGCCTGGGAGTCTGACCTGGGCGTGGTGTGCCTGTAGCAGCAGGTCGAAGGAGCTTCGCTGCTCAGCAATGGCGATGGCGGGCACAACACCTGTTCACAGAAGCACGGCCTCTCGGCTTAATCAGATATGCGGAGAACCTTCGCCGTGGCACGGCGAAGGTGGTCGGAGGGTCTGCAGTGGGCGTGGTGGAGCAAAAGGGTCGCCCTAGGTCAAACTGCGGGTGGAGAAGTGGGTGTGTTTGGTGGATCTGCAGAGGGCGTTTGGTGGGAAGTGGAGGGGCGGAAGAGGATCAGGGTGAGGAGGCGGAGGTTATGCACAGGTCGGCGAGCCGTGTGGGGTGCTGGAGCGATGGGTGCGGTTCACCGGAGTTTGGCCGGAGGTGGAGAAGGTGAGGGTGATCGGTGGGAAATCGGTGGCGACAGTAAGGGCTTTCAGTATGGAAAAGAAAGAGGGGAGGAAGAGGAGAAGTTTTACCTACTAAGCTGGACGAGGAGGGGTTGGCGCAGGTGACAATCGTATCGACTGTTGACGGAGAAGAAATTGCCCAGAGGAAGGGGCGGCGGCGTGGAGAGGGCCGGAGAGGCGCCAGCTGGGTGTGGCGTGACGCGGAAAGATCGAGGGAAGGTAACCCTGCTGCTGGTAGTGCGGCAGGGCGACGAGGAGGAGGAGAGGCCGCCGGAGCAAGGGGGCGTCTGTCGGAGTGGGAAGGGAGGAGTTGAGGGGGTGTCTCCGTCAGATCCGAGCTGGGAAGAACCTCGGAGCGACGGGGGTATTTATAGGGGCAGAATCAGAGAGGAGGGCGGAGGGAGACGACGTGTCTCCCTCGCCGGAGGACGCCGGAGGAAGGAGACCCATACTGTCCGTGCATTCGCACGGGCGGTATGGGCTGTCGCAGCACTCAGGGGGGTGTCCCTGCGGTGGCTGACGACGCAGGGTACCCCCCATTGACTTGCCAGGGCCCCTCCCTCACCCTGCGCGGCGCCATGCTCCGCGCAAGGTCGTCGGAGCATGGCGCTGCTCAGGTTTTGCAGGAGGGACCTAAACGTAAAGAATGAAGGAGAGTTAGGGGCCAAAATGTGAGGGTTCAAAAGTTGAGGGCCAAAAAGTAAATATATGAGGACCAAAGTGTAAAGTTGGTTAAGAAGGTTTCTTCTTAGGCCCAAGTTTTTATACATGACTAATTAGGACCTAAGGATTCTGATGGTGAATTTTATTTCTAGATTAAACCTTGTTTGACCGATCAACTTACGCAAAAACCCAAATTAAGTTTTTAATTGGGCATGGTTCTCAATGTAGGTCAAAATGGGTTCCTAAGGCCAAATTGAAAGTCCTAAACCCTAGAGATTATTTTTCTATGAATTTTAGAGGATTTAGTTGATTTTTACCTTGCCTCGAACCACGTGAATTGAAGTGGATTTATTTTTAGGGTTACAAGATGTCATTTAATTCCTTGGAGTTGCTGTATCCCTTATTGAGTCATCTCATCCCACTTTTCTTCTTATTAGGTTGTTTTGACCTATGTTTGGACCCTGAGTTACCCTATTTTCAGATCAGATTGGTGAAATTGCATTTTTACCTCTTAGTTTCTATTTTCTTTGCAAACTCAGAATCTCTCTGAGCCAAGCCTTTCTAGAGTTATGTAGGAGCTTTTTCTTGCATATCAGGGTTAAATGGTGCTAGTTTAGGGTTTGTGACGAGGTTCTCATCAGGTCTAAACACCCGGTTCATCAGGTCCATGAAAGCAGTGGGGGCATTGGTCAGCCCAAACGGCATGACCAAAAACTCGTAGTATCCGTACCGGGTGCGGAAAGCTGTCTTGGAGACGTCGGTCTCCCTGATCCTCAACTGGTGGTATCCAGACCTCAAGTCGATCTTGGAAAACACCGTGGCACCCCGCAACTAGTCAAACAAGTCGTCGATTCTCGGTAGCGGATATCTGTTCTTGATGGTGACCCTATTCAGCTGTTGGTAGTCCACACAAAGGCGTAGGGTACCATCCTTCTTCTTCACAAACAGTACCGGGGCTCCCTAGGGAGACGCACTGGGCCTCACGAAACCCTTCTCCAAAAGGTCCTGCAACTGAGACTTGAGCTCTCGTAGCTTAAGCAGTGCCATCCTGTATGGCACGATGGAGATGGGGCTGGTCCCTGGTACTAGTGAGATCTCAAACTCGATCTCACGCTCGGGCGGTAGTCCTGGTAACTCGTCTGGGAACACGTTAGGGCACTCTCTGACCACCGGGATGATCTGGAAGTCTGCCACAGGGCTGGGCTCTACCACCACACAAGCTAGGAAGCCCTCACACCCCTGGCTCAAAAGTCTCGTCGCTCGAAGTGCCGAAATGCACCTAAAACCTCCGTCCACTGGCTGTCCGTGAAACTCGAAAGAAGGCAACTCCAGCATGGAGAAGACAATCTTCCTCTCAAAATAGTCTACCAAGGCGTGGTAAGCGGACAGCCAGTCCATCCCCAGAATTACGCCAAAGTCCTCCATCTATATCATAATCAGGTCAGCTGGCAGGCTATGTCCCTTGACGCTGACCTCGCAATCCATGTACACCTCCTCAACTACAAACAGCTGACCACTCGGACATCTGATTACGAACGGATTCTCTAACAGTGTATAGTACTGGCCCAAACTAACTGCGAAACTAGCGGCGACAAACGAGTGCGTAGCGCCGGAATCGAAAAGTGTGTAAACGAGTCTGCCGGAAACTGAAACCATACCTGCCACCACCGAGCCCGAAGCTCTGGCATCCCTGTGTGTCAGGGCGTTGACACGCCCCTCAGCTCTAGGTGCGGACGAAGCAGCCACACTCTGCGTCGGACGGGCAGGTGCTGGCCGGTACCCTCCTCGTGACTGCTGTCCTCCTCCTGCGCGCCCTCCAGTGCTCTGCGCGGGAAGTATCTGCTGACCTCCTACCCTCGACGGGCAGTCCCTCCTGATGTGGCCCGGCTGGCCACACTGGTAACAGAGGGGAACCCGACTCCTGCCCTCAGTGGGTCCCTGCTGTCAGCTGGGCGGGGGTCCGATGCTGGCGACTAGCCTCTGTCGAGGGCCCCCAAAGGCCACTGATGGCCCTGCAAAACGTGACGGCTCTCCCGCGGACGCCACGTGCCTCCTCTCTCGCCGGCCTTGTGAAAAGTCTGGCTGAAAGGGCCTCTTCCGCCCGCCGTCAGTGTCTCGCGCGGACGGGTTGGTTTCCTTGTAAGTCATGGCTTCCTCCACCACCCTCGAAAACGTAGGCAGCTTCAGGGGTTTGACATACCCTCGAATCGCAGGCCGGAGCCCCTCGGTGAACCTCCAAAGGCGCTCCTCCTCAGTAGCTACCGCTGTCGCTGCAAAGAGGGACAACTCTAGGAAACGCGTGCGGTACGTGCTCGCGGTCATTGTCCCTTGGCGGAGAGTGTGGAACTCCCGCCTCCTCTGGTCCTACCACGTCTGGGGAAAGTACTGCTTGCAGAAGAGGGCGACGAACCGGTCCCAGGTTGGCTCGTCCCTCTCCTGTCCCCGGACCACCCTCCACCACCTGTGTGCCGCACTCTCCAGCTGGTACGTGGCAAAGGCCACGCGACACTCCACCGAGGGGCGAAGGGTGTCAAAAACCTTCTCTAGCTGCTCGAGCCAGTCCTCTGCCTCGGTCGGGTCCTCATCCCCCTTGAAGGAGGGGGGCTTCAGCTTCCGAAATTGCCCAAAGAGCTCGGAGTGGCGCTACAGTGGGGATGCTGGTGCACCCCCAGGCAAAGGTGCCTCATGCATAGAAGTGTCGGAGGAAGGTGGGGGTGGCGGCGGCCCATCCCCTCCCTCGTGTCCAGCGCCGCGTCCGTCGTGTGGTACCACAGAGGACTCCCCCTCCGCAGCCCCTGGGGGAGGCGCTCGGGGCGGTGGGTGAAGCTCCTCTCGCACAATGTCCCGTATCAGCTGGGCGAGGTCCTGGGCCTGGATGCCCGGGAGTAGCGACTGGCCCACTGAGGCGTCGGCAATGGCATGCCCACCTCGCCGACCTCGTCCTTGGCCGCGCCCGCGGCCTGCCTCACCAATCCCGCGTTGGGGCATCTCCTGTAAGGAGACGCGAAACAAAACGAAACACGTCAACATGGAACGATACCTAACGGAAACGTCTAAGAACTCATATCAAAAGATGTGTTGTGGTGGCTACTCTAGTTATAGACATGTGAATTGGTTATTTTCCAGTCAGTTGATTCACTTCTCGGGACGACCTTGCTCTGATACCATCTTGTAACGACCCAATTCCCGAGTCCCTACGAGACACAAGAACCAGACCGACTCGACTAATCCCAAGACCTAGTCGTCCAACGAGGAAGTAACCAAAAGAGCAATAAAATAAATCACATTCAACATGAAATATAACTAGTAGTAACAAAATACAGTAGTAAGAAAAAGAACTACTACAACATATACCATCACAACAGTAGAACAACATTTATAGCATAACATGAACTACAAGTAAAGAAAAGTGCAGGGGTAACAAGAACTACTCACTGCATTGGAACAAAAGGGGTAAAAAAGAACTGTGGTAAGTCTACTGGACCCTACTCGGTCCAGCGTCCTCTGCAGCCGCTGACCCTAGCTGCTCAACACCTGGTCCTGAAAAGTAACGAGTGTAACACGTCAGCGAAACGTTGAGTAGAGTGGCAGCTAAAACTAAAGAAGCAGTAAAGTGTACAGTAGCTGTTTTATTTTCTTTCTTCCTTTATTTACGTCTTTTTATTGTTTCACAATTTATCTATTTCTCAGATCCTTCACTTGATCTCGAATGTTCCTCGTGGGAACGATCTTGATTGCAGTCTTTTCCGAATAGTAGAAGTAACACGTGGTGCTCTCCTGGCCGGGAGAGTCCCCCGTGGTGATCCTACTCTCAGTCAACCACCCCAAGGTCATTGACAGACGTAACGGTGACTACGGCACGCGCGGTAAACGCACGGGTAGCTACCCTGCACTGGCACGCGGTCAGTCGTTTCCGTTAACGGGTGCGCCTCAAAGCACAGCACGGAACCAGTATACGGCAGAGCCCTCTCAGTAATAGGGATCCAACCCCTCCATGGTAACCAAACAGGGCCTTTGCCCCTCCACAGTCCGCGCACCCTCGCCTGACTACCCTGGTTTGCCCAGTGGGCCTAAGAAGTCGGTGTAGGTGAGCTAGCAGAACCCCGGGGCCCGTGGGGTAGCTAGTACTCGCCCTACACTAGTAGCTCTCCTCGGTACTGTGTACACGAGGGCCAACAAGTCGGTACAAAGTGGCCAGACCTAACCCCGGGTCCCTGGGGCGGCTGGCTCCGCTCTGCACTAAGCAGGTAACAGGTGCTTCCCTTGGTACTACGTACCCAAGAGACAACACACTTCGACGTCTTTCTTTCTCAGTTCCAATTCATTCTCTTTCCAGGAGTTCTACTCATAATTCCCCGTAGGGTTCCAGCTCTTTTAACTCAGCACATTCAGGTTTCCCCCTTTCAGTTTCACGTTCATACAACCCATATTCTCAATCATGTTCATTTATTCATAACAGGCAGCTGTTAAAATCAATTTACATGCAGCTATTATTTCATTTCCACAGTTTCCAAGACTGCAATATCTATATTCATTTCACTAGTTTTCCAGTCCTAGGATTCATGCCGTACCCTAGGATCTATCATTCAATCTAGTTTTCCAGCCCTATGATTCATACAATACCCTAGGATCTATCATTCAATCTGGTTTCTCATTCCTAGGATTCATGCAATGCCCTAGGTTCTATTAATTGTTCCATAATTGTAACAAATTATGTTAATAATTTCTAAAGCCACTCTACCAGCTACAACGGAAGTACTGGGGGCGTGGTCGGAAATCCCGCGCGCTTCCGCAACCCCCGAGACTGCAATGGAACGGGGTCCTAACACAAGGATCAAACACAAGGAGTTTCTCAGAACAGTATATAATTACTGTAGACGGGTAGGGGATTTTATTCCGAAAAGAACGCAACTCGAAACGCGGAAAACGGACTCCGAACGGGCCCTAAACGGGTCGAAAACGACGAAACAGTCCAAAATCAGACATCTGGAACCTCTTCCAGACGTCTTAAAAGGTGGTTCAGAGGATACCTTCGCTCTGTGTAATCCCTGAGACATCTAGAAGCCTGCGGGGACATCTGGCTTAGTTCCCAAACGTCCGATGGTTGACCCGGACATTTGGAACTCCTCTCCGTCGTCTGGCACTATGGCCAGACGTCCGATTCACGTTGGATGGCGAATCTCAGAACCTGCACGTACCCACTCCTCGTGCTTAGTACGAACTGTCGTAGAAAAGGAAGAAGGACGAAAATAACTTACTTGCCAAACGTCTAGACAGTCCTCTAGACGTCTTTACCGTCGTTTGGTTGGAAGCCCAGACGTCTGATTCTGGAAAAATTTCTAGAATCAGAACTCGACTCGCCCTCCGCCCGTGACGCACGGCCGCACCGCGCCTCGTCCGCTTGCTGCTCGAGTTGCAGCAGCCCTCCAGCGACGCTCCACGCCCGCGGCTACCCCGCCAGCAGGCTCTAGCTGCCCCGGCGAGCTCGAAACCTCACGGTCGGGCGTCTCCTCCCTCGCGCAACACCTCCTCCCGCAATTCGCTGCGGCTGCAGCTGCCGTCGCTCGCACTCTCGCACCGGCTGGAAGGAGAAGAAGGAAGCGGAGGAGATGAGAGTGAGGGAGAGGGCGAGGGCCTTATAGGGCCGCGCAGGGAGAGAGGTAGAGAGAGGGAGAGTGCAGTCTGCTCCTGCAGGAGGAGAGAGGGAAAAAGAGGCGTTCGCAGGTCTGCGCGCGCAGGCGCGCAGACGCAATCCTGCGTGCCGCAGAAAAATAAATCCCAGACGTCTGGAAGGGGTTCCAGATGTCTGGTCAGACGTCTGGGTCACCTCCCAGACGTCTTAAAAAGATGTCTTGAAACCGCGTTTGTAACATTATGTGATGTGGCTCTTGTGCATGGGTCACTCAAGAATCCAGACTTAATAAGATCAGACTCGTTACTAGTTTAGGTATACTAGTATTATCCTGTTTCCTGCAAATAATCGATGGTGTCTTTGATGACACATATTGTTATCCATGCGTGGAGTTAGTCTCAAAAGCAATGTTCATATTGTTGTTTAGTTTCACACCTTTCTGGACGAAGTGTTCCTCCATTTAGGAGAGGTGCATTCCCCTCTTGAAGGTTGTTGTGTGTGTAACATGCTTTTATATCCATGAATGATATTCCATCCATGTCAAAAGAAAATAAAAAAGGGTGTTGCTCTTTCTGTTGTGGGATTACTCCTGGTTTTTCTATTCGAGGGGACTATCCTCTAAAATGCTAATGACTTACGTGGGGATGATAAAGTTGGGTTTGAAGACTTACCAAACAAGTCTTTACTTTTAACTTTTTCTGGCTCCAATATGATAAATATTATAATTATAATTACTTTCACCGTACTAATTGTCACATGCAAGCTCCAATCCACCGCTAGCCCGATGACACAGTCAAGTACCTTTAGCCCATTTATCACGCCTATCAATTTATCTTAATGCCAAACATGTAACGAGGATAAGTTTAGAAGATGTAAGGATGGATAGTACGGTAACTTTAAAGATGACCTTGTATAGGGCTACGTTGGCTAAACTGGGATAGCCTTTAATCCATCTCATCTTTAAAGTAACCTAACACAACAACTTAAGCCATCATTTGAATGGGAGAATTGAGCCAACAATTCTCCATTCTTGAGATTTTTAACTTTACCATTAGCAAAACGAGTATCCACAACACTTAATACGTGACGAGTTTTCTTAAAATCGTGGCATATAGCTTGTATCCCTGCCACTTCGCTCGACGCGGAGATGTATATACACGATAATTTTGCAAGTGTAATTATTATTGTAAAGTGCTAAATTCCTCTCAGTTTCACTACAGTCCTGACGTTTGTTTCCTTAAATGTAAAAATAACTATATGATCTTATCTAAATATTTAATTAAATTGAACGTCAACTTAAATCTATCGTAACATATTCTTTTTACTCTTAAATGTGAGAAAGTAGGTCAGAGAGGGGAAAAATAAATGCACGCAACCTTAAATGCCAAATTTTTTTACCTTATAAGTCCGATTCCACCAACCTTAAGTACGGAAGAGAATCAAACAGAAATTTTAGACGTAATCATGTAAACGGTAAAAAATTAGCGATGCATATGCTATTACAGATGATTTCGTGGACACTCATATAATTATCCCAAAAGAGAAACCCAAATCAAGGTCTCATCTCTGATATGACGTCGTTGCTGACAGAAATAAGCAAACTACGGTTAATAGGGAAAATAATAAGTTTTCTGCTTGTTTTTCCATTGCGAATGGTACAATATAAGAAAAGGACCCGTTTTTTTTGGAGAGCCAAAAAGTCTTTAGTTAAGATGCTGTCCTATCCTTAGCCTTAGGATCTTATCTTCCAATGGCCCCTTGATGGCACATTTCTGACTAGAAATATGTAATGTTCCCGTTGGCCCTACCCTTCTTCCATAACTACCATCAATTTTTTTTTTTTTTTAACATTTGTGTTCTAAATATCTAAATAATTATACTGTTATCTTAACGTGAAAGGATATGTCTAATATATTTAATTTGATGTTTGGAAAAAAAAATTGAACTTACGTGATGCGGTGGAAATAGAGGAAAAATTAATTTAATTCAACTCGATTATGGCATTATTTACTGGAATAGAACGGGCTTATTCCTTAATTTAACATAAGATGCGTGGTGGGAGAGGAATTGCCAAGTTGGGAATAACCATAAAATGGAATTAAAAGATGGAACGAGAATTATTAAACAAATAGAAATGAGGGTATTCTAGAATTGGGGAATTTATTCTTGAAAAACAAATGCTTCCGCAAGGAAACAGCTTCCATTGCTCTCTCTGTGTGTTATATCTCTTCTTTAAATCTCCGTTTTCGTAGGAAATGAATAGAAGACCTTGTACAAACATTCAATAATTTTATCTAGTATTTAGTTCTATTATCATTTTTTTTTTTGGTGATTGTCAAGAAAATCAAAGCACATTTCTATTCTATCCTTTGAAACTCTTCAAATAATTCCCTTTAAAGATGGTCAGGCATTTTTCATCGACGATGTCCGTTTTTTTGTCATGTAGTGGATCGAAGGTTGAGGTCTCATTTGATGTGATTTTAAATAAAAATTTTATTTAACGTGTTAGTTATAACTGATATAATAAATAAATAATATAAAAATTTTATTTTTACCATCATATTTATCCCTATCAATTACATCTTTTCCTTACTAATCATATATATATATATATATATATATATATATATATATATATATTAATCCACTCATATCCATCACACCTATCTTATACGAATTTATTTTTAATATAAAATAAATAAAATTTAATAATAATATATCAATTTAATTATCACACCCACACGTAATAACTCTCTTTTCATTTATCTACCTATCCGTATTTAAAGCTTCTTAAATTTTGTCTTGGCTTAAACTTTAGACCGCATGATTTATAAAATGTTTAACATAAAAGCAACGACCTGCGGTGGGGGAAAACCCCTGACAAGTCTGGATCAATTCCTACGAGTACGACGGAGAAAAACATGGTTAAATATATGAGCCTTCATCTTCGACAAACTTATCACTTAAAATCTGAAAAGTTGGATAAAAATATAAAGAAGTGAAATGGTTCCTAGGTAATTGAAACACATCTATTAATCAAATAAAGATAATGTTCAAATAAATTGGCGTGCAAATAAATTAGATTTATATCCCGACGTAGCAGAATATATACCTTAAACGTGAACTATCGCAAACTTATACCCCTCAATTGCAGCTTCATACTGTCAGATATTTGACCGTCCGATTCTCTCCCCGACACACACTTCCCCCGCATATTGTTTCTCGTGTGGGCCGCAATGCATGCCGTAAGTGGGCCCACGACGCTTCTCTAAAATGATACGAAATGTTTTAAAAATTGGATTAAAGTGGTCAATTTAATCAGTTCTATCAAAATTTGAAATGTTATCAAATGGATTGGTCGATTGGGATGATAAACATTACAATTGACATAAATCGATCAAAAATTGAATTGGATGGATCAATTTGGTTAAAATAGTTATTTAATTTGACGATTCTCTTGATGGTTAAGAAATTAGAAAAAAAAGAAAAATATGTGTGACTTTAAAATTTGAAGATGAAGATTTGAAGATTTATATGTTCTTTATGATTGAATTCATAATTTTATTTATATTTTTTATTTATGTTTAATATTTACTAAGAACATGTTAATTTTAATATAATTAAAGTTACAAAATAAAATTTTCTATTATATATGTTTATTGATTTTTATTAAAATCAAGGCCGTTCGCAATTCGTTTCCTTTAAAGCAAGAAATGAATCTGAGATAGATCTAAGTGCAATAGTGTGGTAAGCGAATCCTCAGAAACACGGTATTAATTAAGCTTTACACAATAGAAGTCACTCCTAACTCTCATGACACATCTATAGAACAAGCCAATGTTACCTTATTACACCGAAACCCTCCCTGTCTATCTGCATCTTAGGTATGCATGTTTCATGATCTTCAAACGAATTGAATGATAACCCAACCATAAGCCTTTAAATGATCTCCATTGATTGGAGCAATCGTCGGTGCCTTCTCAAATACAAGAAGAAATAAACTACAATTTCAATAATCAACCAATACATACATTTAATACGGGACACCTACGCTTGAACATTTAAAAATTGCCAACCAACACCCTCGATATCGACCTTAGATCTGTAGAACCTACTACTATAATACTATTCTCTAAGCCCTCCCGCCATGTGTGTGTTGGCTGGATCTCTTGTTCATTCCTTCTCGACTTTCACGATCACTTTGATATGGAAGAAAGAGAAAGTAGAGATCTTGTTTCCTTTTAATATTATTCAATTCCTTTCTTTCACTTCGTTTCCTTCCCTTCAACCTAAACAATCTTTTTAGCATCCTTCCCACATGGCGCACCCCTCCACCCCCCCCCCCCAACATTCCTTCCCTTCCCTACCAAATCACTCCAATCAAACATCATGAGAGATCATCCATGCCCAATGGGATGGTCATGGTACTTTTACCTTGGATCTCCCTTGTTTCTCTTAAGGACAACAAATTTCTTAAAAATATTACATCAAGCATATTTGCATGCATTAATTAAATTTATCTTTTCACTCTTTTCCGAGCTTTAATTTTTCTCTTAAAATTGCAAATCACTTCACAAGGTTTATATCTGAATGATGCTTTTATGATAGCTCACTAGTCTAAGCATTGCATTTTGAATGGAAAAATATGCACAACAATTTTTCACGTACATCTACTTACCAATTGACATCATCAAGAATATTATATAAAAAGTACACTATCATAAAATATTAAGTTGAGTTTTACAACATATTAAAATTGATTGCAAATATATTACTTCTTACATTAAAAGAATAAAATAGTAAGTTACAATACTAAAATATTTTTCTATTTTATATACCCATCAACATTGTAAGAGTATAAGTTGAAGAAAAGATATTCAAATTGAAGAACTTTCTGATTTTTATCCCAAATGATTAAAAGTCATTTTAAAAAATTAGAAATATAATTGCACATATATATTTGTAAAAGAGGTAAGATAACCATTTTGAAATTACAATAAAAAAAGTAGCATCACATTTATTCTTAGAAAAAGGTTAAGGTAGTCAAGTTGGAGCATTAAAAGAGAATTCAAAGATGTTGCAAAGTCAAAACTCTTTCATGTCATATGCTAAATTCTAAACTTTTTATTTGAAGAATAACTTATTATTTGAAGAATAACTTACAAATTTCCTTAGAAAAACAAACACAAAGGTCAGTGACCACGATCCATAGCCCCTCAAATTTGAACCCTGCAGGTTTCTCCTTTTGAAAAAGTCAATGACCACCGCTTGGTTCCCCATTCGAAAAGAAAAAAGGAAGAAAGATAACAATCATTTTCTTAGAAAATTTCATAGTCAGCGAGAAGGTTTCATCCATCCAATCACCTACAATAGGCTCAAGTTACCTTGAATCACTCATTTCATAAGAGAATTTCTTCTCCCATCAATTTTGACCACATAGTTCGAGACCTCTGGAAGAACTCTCCAATTTCAAGTTGGCAACTTTATTTCTTATTTCGTAAAATATTGTAAACATGCTTAACAACTTTCCTTCAATGGAAGAATCACAAGTGATATTTCTCAATTTTGTGGGTAGGAAGTGATGTTCAACTACCAATTATTGCTTCAATTAATAATTGTGAATTTAGTTTGGTTCGAAAAGAAAAGTTGTGATTCAAATTTAGTTTTATACCCATATTCATTAAGGTTTTTAAAATTGGACCCATATCCCATACCCACTAAAAAACTGTTGGGTTTTAACCAAGTTGAAAAAAATTGACATCTCTACTCTCATCCTATTCGGCCTTCTTTGGCCATTCAATATAAGAAAGTGGAGCAACCTCTTGAGGATAAAGGGACAATCGACAAGGAGAGGAGATACATAATAGAGTGCAGTTTGAGGTATAGAAGATAACCTTTTCATGACCCCATTATACATGATATTAACTTCCAAATGATCTACCCATTGTTTATAGATTGTGTTTTTAAAGAATATTTTTCAACTCCTAAGATAGACTATGACAAGTGGAATCAGAAAAACATAATTACAAGATTCGGAACTACTCAAAAATGGAATTACAAGAGAAATTAGAGACATTTTGTATTCGAGGCATTAAATATCAAATTAAGAAATTAAAAATCACATCAGGTAGTCTATAAGAGGATTACAATAAGAAGTGTAACTGTTTATTCCAAAATTAAGAATTTAATTCCACAATAAAAATTATCACTTTCAAATATGAAATAGGAAGCCCATTTAAAGCCTACTTCACATTGGGAGTTACCTCTAAAAAGGGGCATTAACCCCTATTCCCAACCGAGTTAAATAAACTGCATGAACCTTAGGTTAAGGCTAACACGATCGGTTCCATTGTGTCTTAGCCTAACACCCCCAAGTTAGTTAACATAATTTTACAAGGGGTCACATGGCTCCTCAATGGGAAGAACTTTCTCTTTCCAAGTAAATATCAACAAGGTCAAGCCTTCTTCCTCAGAAAAACCCTTCTTCCCAATACAACCTTCTTGTACTGAAAACTCTAACCATACTACTTTGAACCTGATTACATGATGGTGGTGTTTGGCTCTGTGTCTGATGGTAAGCCCATCATTTGCCATAACTAACTTGAATTAGTTGAAATCAAGTGATGAATGCTCCTAAATGATTACCGGAGAGCCATAATTCCACTTAGATCTATTTTTAGGAAAGAACACTAAAATAGGGTTAATTTTGTAATTTTAACAATACATCATGAACACAAATTAACCACGGGGTCACTCAGGAGTTAAATAAAGGTCAAATGAGCTCAAAAGTCCAAAGATTGGGTCCACACAGACAAAAACATGATTTCACGCATTCCGAGAATCGCAACAGCACATAAAACCCTAATTTCAGATCTACTTAAATTAAAGAGGTTATGGTTAGGATAAAATTTATATAAATCTCCTAAAATTCATAGAAAAATATTCTGAGATATTTGGAACTCTTGGTTTAACCATTTGAACCCATTTCGACCTTGAATAGAGTTTCAAACGGGATTTTTCCCTAATTTGGGTTTCTGTGCAAATTATCTAGTCAAACGTGGTCAAAATTGAAATCTAACTTCACCATTAGACTCCTTGGATCCAAATTAGGTTATGGCCAAAATTTGAGCCCAATTAGAGTTCATCTTGACTTAGTTTGTAATTTAGTTCCTAAAATCTTTATTCTTCACACTTAAGCCCCTAACTTTTAGATTCCTTGCAATCAGGCCCCTAACTTCTCATCATTTTCTTCAAATAGGTCCTTGCCGCCATTGTTGGTGCGAACACTCCACAGATCGATTTTCAAGAGAGAATATCTCTCTCAAATCAGCACCAAATCTCTCTAAATTTGGAGGGATTGGTGTTCAGACTTTGGGGAATCCAATGAAATTGATTCCAAGACCTAACTCGAAGTCAAGATCCCTAGTGAGCTTGAGATTTCATGGATCCTAAATCCCCTAAAATTATGATTCAATCAGGTTTCTTTCCTGATTTTGAGTTCAGAATTGAGCTCTATAAAGGTCCCTCTTAATTCCACCATCCTCTTTAGCGAGGTTTGAGGCCAGAAATCCTTCTTCTCCTTCCTCGATCTGCTCCAACCAAGCTCCGACAAGCTTCTCGATCTTCCTTCATCACTCTTTGCCACGTACAATAGGCAGAGAAAACTTCTTCCCTAAAGTCTTCCGCGTCTAGTGCACATTAGCTAGCGCTCTCCGACCCCTTCCTCCCCACCGTCTCTCCCACCGGAGCTTTCGTCTCCTCCAGCACCGACCAATCACAGCTGACGCCAACTTCTCCCCTTTCTTTCCTCATAGGTAGTCACTCTTCTTCCTCTCCTTCTTTAGGTTATATTACCTCTTATCTCCTCAATTTGACCAACAAAACACCCTTTCCTCACCATCTTCTCTGCCTCTAGCCACGCCTTTGACGTGGTCACCAGCACACTACACACACCCAAACACCACTCCATCACTCCCAAAAGCTACGCCGTGACCCCACCATCAAAAGCCCTCTCCTTATTGGCTCTTTCACTCACTCCACACTCCTCCAAACAACCCATCCTTCGAATACCTTCCCCGACTTCGCACGGCCACCACACACCTCCTCACACTTCACAAACACTGCCATTGCCCTCCTTAACTCACAGCGACTCTCTTGATAAGTTTAATTGGGTTGATAGGCCATATTTTGTATTTCAGGTTTTTGATCGAAGCACCACTATGGTCACCATCGTCTCCAACTCTGACTGCCGCCTTCCGACCATCCCCAGCTTCAACTCTACCTCCAGGTGCTACAGACTACATCCATAAACCCAGATACAGCCCCAATTGGACAAAGACGAACTAGCAGCTGCGTTGATTTGGATGGATTGCCTGGTTGCATTGTGCGAAGAAGAAGGTGGGACATTTAGTCCCACCTTGTGAGTAGAAGACCTGCCAACAACATATAAGAGGTTTTTGGGTCATGGGCTTATCGCCTCATGACATAGGGGTGAGGTCCCTTTCACCTTAAAATCATCTCACTCCTCACCCGCTACACCTTGCCGGCGGGTCTTGTTCCCTATGCTCATGATCCGGTTACCTGTTAACCCATAAACTCGATTCTGAAAGGGAAAGAGAGAAGAAATTTTCAAAGGGGTAGGGGTAGGTTTTGCACTGTAGCCTCGAAATTCGTGCCCGTATGTGCTGAACACTTAGTGAGATTTCGAGAGGCTTAATCCTTGAGGTTGCTAAGGCCTTCTGCCTTGGCTATGCTCTGAGTAGTTTAAGTCATTTGTAGCACCTTGACGACATCTGACTTGGCCTTGACTCTGATATTGTGGACATATTTGGTATTTGAATCTGACATGGATATTGCTTAAGTGGTTCAAGGACCACTGTTGGAAATTTTGATTGGTTGATATGTGAAATGACCCATCGCTCTTGGGTTAGATAAAATTTCTGGAGTATTCATCAGATGTCTGGATAGATGGCAAGACGTCTGAAAGTAAGAAGAAGCATACGTTCTTTTACTTTTTGCACGTGTGCGACACACGCAGCCCCCCTCCTTCCTTACAAAACCCTAATCACCAACTATTTAATCCCCACACACCCACGCCACCATCTCCATCACCACCAGCCACCGCCACCTCCATCTTCTTCCCCTTGCCAGCGACCATCTTCGACGCCGCCCCTCTATCGCGGGCGAGCGAGGGCGTGAAGGAGAGAGGGAGAGAGTGTGAGCGAGGGCATGAGGAAGAGCTCGAGAGGAAGCCGCGGGAGCTCGGAGGAGCTCAAGCGAAAGGAGCCAAGGACGCGTGCTAGGAGGAGGAGCTCACGGGCTGAAGCCTCGGCCTCCTGCAGCTGCTGGAGGTGTCGCTGTAGTCTCTACGAGCGAACTAGCGAAGGAGACGACATAGCGAGGAGTTCTGCATACTAGATTGTTTCTAGTATCAGACGTCTGGAGCAGCGGAGGGATGTCCGGAGTTGAAGCCGGATGTCTGAAAACACGTTTAATGCAAAGGTACGTGTTTCTGCATAGGTTCCGGCCATGCAGGCCTTATCGTAGGATGGCTTAGTCATTTTTGGCTCTGCGCATGCATATGTTGGTATAGAGCTTTGGAAAGGCACGCAGTACGCCCTTCGAGGTACTTTTAGATGTCTGGGCGCATTGCCAAACGTTTGACTATACTCCCAGACGACCGGAAGGAGAGTTCGACGTCTAGGGCTCCCCTCAGACGATTGCGGAAGGATCCGGATGTCCGATGAAGCCATAGGAAACATAGGGTGAGTTCTGACATCTTTTAAGACGTCTAGGTCAAGTTTTAGACGTTTGATTTTAGACAGTATGCATGTTTTTGGCCCGTTTAGGGCCCAAATGGAATTGGATTTTCGCTTACGAAGTACCGCTGTTTCTCGCTTGAGTTTCTCTATAAGTTAGTGTCACTTATGTACAATTTTGGACTCGCTTGACATGTTGGTCAACTGTATAGGTCTCCAGCTAGTTGAGTACGCGGGGCCCGTGGAGGCGACAGGACCTGTGGTTTTAGCCCCCATTCCTCCCGTGTTTCTCGGTAGAGTGGTTTGCTTTAATATCAAGTTTTAATCAAACAAAGTGCATGTTTAGAATAACTTAATGGAACCCTAAGACGTGAAATAAATCGTAGGGCAGATGCGAACGAATATTGCTTGAGCTACATTATTTCCGTGAGATGCATGCTAAACCAATTTGCTAGCAAATGTATTAGTTTATTGATGTGATGCTTTCTCAGTTAGTAAAACACTAGTTGCCTATTATAAGAATGAAACCTGTAATGTGAATAGTGAGATCGGAATGTTGGAAAATGGAATGAAAGGAATACAAGCATGAATCCTACAGGGAATTAGGAGAACTCATGTATATGGAAAGAACTTAGTAAGTAGATGAGAAGTAAGCTAGCCCTTGTATACGCGGTACCAAGGACAGCAACTGTCCCTTTAGTGTAGAGGGGAGCTAGCCGCCCCTTTAGGTTGAGACCTGGGGTTAGGTCTAGTCACTCTATACCGACTTCTGTTTGGCCCTCGTGTACGTGATATCGAAGTGAGCTACTTAGTGTAGGGAGGGAGCTAGCCGCCCCACGGGGCCAGGGGTTAGGACTAGCCGCCCTACATCGACTCTTATTAGGCCTACTAAGGCAAACCGGGATAGTCGAATGAGGGTACGCGGATTGTGGAGGGGTGAGACCCCCGTTATGTTCTTAGGGGCGAGACCCTTGTTCTGAGAGGGTAAGGCCCTATACCTTTAGGTGTATCCACTAGCGGAAACGACTGACTGTGTGCCAGTGCGAGGTAGTTACCTGTGCACTTATCACATGTGCCGTAGTCACCGCTACATTGCAACTGTGACCTCGGGGTGGTTGACTGGGTGTAGGACTACCACAGGGGACTCTTCCAGTCAGAAGAGCACCACGTGTACATCCTACATCACGAGAAATATTGCAATCAAGATCATTCCCTTGAGGAATAGACTAGATCAAGAAATGACCAAATGAATAAAAGAACAAACAATTTAGAAATACTTGGTTGAGCTAAATGAGAATAAAAATAAATTAGTTGCTTGTTTTAATTGCATGTAAATAGCTTAATTACCACTCTACTTAGCGTTAGCTGACTACGAAATTTTATATCCTTGTTCAGGTTAGGGAGTTGAGCAGCCAGCACCACCAGTTGCAAAAGGAGTTGGGCCCAGTCTAGCCCAGCCTTAGTTGTGTTTCCCTTTCGTTTCCTAGCTTCTTAGTGTGGCAGTGAGTATTTTGTTATATGTAATACAAATTCTGTTATATTTCTGCTTGACGTTCCGCTATACTAGTTGTGATGGATTGTACTATTATGAGACATTCCATTTTGGTTCTTTTACTATTTCTGTATTATTTTTTTCTGCTTAGTTACATTGTACTTGTGGCTGTGGAATATTTTCTGCTTTTGGTTATTTCTCATTGGATGGCTAGGTCTTGGGGTTAGTCTAGGCGGGCCGATCTCGAGTCCTATAGGGATCTGGGATCGGGTCGTAACAAGATGATATCAAAGTAAGGTCGTCCTGAGAAATGAACCAAATGGTATGAAAAATAGCTACCCATATGCATGTAACTAGGATAGTCATCACAACTTATCACTTTGATCTTCGCTTCGAGTCTTATCTCTTGATGTAATCCTGTCTTATTGACAGTTCTTACTCTTTTCTTGCGTCTCCTTGTGGTAGAGATGCCTCGTCGGGGAGTTCTCGAAGTAGGTCACGAACGTGGCTGTGGGCGAGGTTGGAGTGGCGAATGTGTCGGACCTGAGGCACCAGCCAACCCACCTCTCCTTCCGGGCATCCAGGCCTAGGATCTCGCCTAGCTAATCTGAGATATCGTATGGGAGGAGCTCCAACAGCCTCCTCGGCCACCCCTCCTTGAGGACGTGGAGGGAGAGTCCTCCGTGGGATAGGGGAACCACTTCAGCACCAAACGAGCTGGAGGGGGAGGGGGTGATCCTCCACCACCCCCACCACCCTCAGACACTTCTAAGCATGAGCCCTCCTTGCCTAGAGGTATACCTGTTCCCCCATTGCAGTTCCACCATGAGCTTTTCGGCCAGTTCTGGAAGCTGAAGCCTCCCTCCTTCAAGGGGGATGAGAGCCCATCTGAGGCAGAGGATTGGTTAGAGCAGATAGAGAAAGTGTTCGACACCCTCAGCCCTCCTGTAGAGTGCCGCGTGGCCTTTGCCACGTACCAGCTGGAGAGCGCAACCAACAGGTGGTGGAGGGCAGTCAGAGGCCAGGAGGGGAGAGAGCCGACGTGGGCCTAGTTCATGGCTCTCTTCTGCGAGTAGTACTTTCCGCAGACCTGGCAGGACCAGAGGAGGCGAGAGTTTCACACTCTCTGTCAGGGGGCGATAACAGTTAGCGCGTATCGTATGCGTTTCCTAGAGCTGTCACGCTTTGCCCTAACAGCTGTGTCTACTGAGTGTCTGTGGAGGTCTACTGAGGGGCTCTGACCTACGAATCGGGGGCATGTGAAACCCTTGAAGTTGCCCACTTTCTCTCATGTGGTTGAGGCGGCCATGACTTATGAGGAGACCAACCTGACTGCGTGAGACACTGACAGCAGACGGAAGAGGCCCTACTAGCCAGTGTAATCCTAGGGCTGTCAAGAGAGGAGGCACACGATGGACGTAGGAGAGCCGTCTCGTTCCGCGGAGCCACCAGTGGCCTTTGGGGGCCCCAGACAGGGGCCAGCTGCCAGCACCGGATCCCTGCCCAGCCACCAGCAGAGATCGACTAAGGGAGGTGGCCGTGCCCCTCTCTGCTACCAGTGTGGCCAGCCGAGCCACATCAGGAGAAATTGCCCATCTAAGGCCAGAGCACAGCAGATGCTCCCCTCACCTAGCGCTGGAGGCCGAGCTGGCGGTCGCTGTCACCAGGCACGTGGAGGAGGACAGTAGTCACGAGGAGGGTACCGAGTGGTTGCTGCTCGCCCGACCTAGAGCATGGCTGCTTCGTCTACACCTAACACATCGAGACACCAAGGCTTTAGGTTCTGTGGTGGCAAGTATGGTTACCGTCTCTGGTAGATTAGTATTCGTTCTTTTTTATTCCGGTGCCACACATTCTTTTGTCTCCTCGAGTTTTGCCGTCAGTTTGGGGCCGGGCAGTGTACTGTTAGAGGTTTCATTCCTGATTTGAGGGCCAGTTGGACAGTTGTTTGTAGCAGAGGAGGTCTTTACAGACTACGAGGTCGCTATAAGGGGACACAGTCTTCTTGCCGACCTGATAGTAATCCCGATGGAGGATTTTGGCGTAATCCCAGGGATAGACTGGCTGTCCACCTATCACACCCTGGTAGACTATTTTGGGAGGAAGATCGTCTTCTCCATACCGGAGTTGCCTCCCTTTGAGTTTCACGACCAGCCGGTGGACGGAGGTTTTAGGTGCATCTCCGCGCTTCGGGTAGCAAAGCTTATGGGCCAGGGGTGTGAGGGTTTCTTAGCTTGTGTTGTAGCTGGCTGACTTTTAGAGTATCCCGATGGTCTGTGAGTATCCCGACGTTTTCCCAAAGGAGCTGCCAGGACTATCGCCTAAGCGTGAGATTGAGTTCGAGATCTCACTAGTACTGGAGACCAACCCCATTTCTCCTGTACCATATAGGATGGCACCACTTGAGTTGCGAGAGCTTAAGTCACAGTTACAGGACCTGTTGGAGAAAGACTTTGTAAGGCCCAGTGAGTCCTCGTGGGGTGCCCTTGTATTGTTTGTAAAGAAGAAGGATGGTACCCTGCGACTTTGTGTCGACTACCGACAGCTGAATCGGGTTACCATTAAGAACAAGTACCTACTACCTCGTATCGACGACCTCTTTGACCAGTTGAAAGACGCCACAGTGTTCGCTAAGATAGATCTGTGGTTAGGCTATGACCAGTTGAGGATCAAGGAGACCGACGTCTCCAAGACAGCTTTTCGTACTCGGTACGGGCACTACGAGTTCTTGGTCATGCCGTTTAGGTTCACCAACGCCCCTGCTGCTTCCATGGACATGATGAACTGTGTTTTCAAATTGTACTTAGACCAGTTTGTGGTGGTGTTCATCGACGACATCCTAGTCTACTCTCAGGATCAGGCACAGCATGGATAGCATTTACGTATGGTCCTGGATACCTTGAGATGACGCAGGTTGTATGCCAGGTACAACAAGTGCGAGTTTTGGCTGAGGCAGGTGACTTCCTTGGGCTACGTGATTTCGGGAGACGAGTTAGCTGTGGATCTAGCCAAGGTTGAAGCTGTGCTTAGGTAGGAGAGACCACACACAGTGACAGAGGTATGTAGCTTTTTGGAACTAGCAGTCTACTACCGGCAGTTTATCAGAGGATTCTCTCAGATCGCGCGTCCTATGGCTCAGCTGACCCAGAAGGACGTGCCCTTTTCCTGGACCGACGAGTGCGAGGCGTTCTTTTAGGAGTTGAAGGAGAGACTAACTTCAGCTCCTGTGCTTACCATCCCAGATAGCAGTGGCGGGTTCGTGGTTTACACTGATGTTTCGTTGCAGGAATTGGGTGGTGTGCTCTTGCAGCAGGGTCACATTGTCACTTACGCTTCACAACAACTGAATCCCCATGAGCATAACTACCCCACCCATGACTTAGAGCTGGCAACAGTTGTCTTCACATTGAAGACATGGAGGCACTACCTGTATGGTGAGACATTCGAGATCTTCACAGATCACAAGAGCCCCAGGTACCTATTTGACCAGAAGGAGCTTAACCTGAGACAGAGATGTTGGTTAGAGCTCCTAAAGGACTACGACTGTTACGACTCGGTTCTCGGATCCCTATAGGACCCAAGACCAGCTCGCCTCGACTAATCCTAGGACCTAGTAGTCCAACAAGAAATAACCAAAAGCAAGAAAAATAAACCACATTCACACATGCAATATAACTAAGTAGAAGAAAAGTACGAAGCAGTAAAGAAGGTAGAACAATAGTCTCAACACGTAGTACATGCCACCATAACAACAGCAGAAAACGTAAAGGAAACAGAAGTAACTGGAACAGTAAACTATGTGTCCATTACTTACTACAACACTAGAGAAAAAGAAAGTGCTAAAAGAATGACTGCGGCTGGGCTTGGCTGGGCCCAGCACCCTCTGCAGCCGGGAACTTGGGCTGCTCAACTCCTGGTCCTGAACAGTGTTATGAAAAGACAGAGTCAGCGAACACTGAGTAGTTTACATTATTTAAGTGCAAGCATAGTAAAAACAACAACAGGTTTATTTCTCATTTATGTGTCTCTGATTCATCTATTTCTCAAAGTATCCAGGTATTTCTTGATCTCGCATATTCCTCGTGAGAACGATCTTGATTGCAGTCTTTTCCGTAGAATAGAAGGTACACGTGGTGCCCTCCTGGCCGGGAGAGTCCCTCGTGGTAGTCCTACACCAAGTTAACCACCCTGAGGTCACTGTCGAGATGTAGCGGTGACTATGGCACACGTGATAAGCGTACGGGTAGCTACCTCGCACTAACACGCGGTCAGTCGTTTCCGCTAGCGGGTGTGTCCAAAGTGCAACATAGAACAGTATGGGGTCTTGCCCTCTCAAAATAGGGGTCTCGCCCCTCAGAACCAAACAGGGGTCTCACCCCTCCACAGTTCGCGCACCCTCGTCTAACTACCCCAGTTTGCCAAAAGGGCCTAACAAAGTCGGTGTAGGGTGGCTAGATGAACCCTGGGCCTCGTGGGGTGGCTAACTCCCTCCCTACACTAGTAGTACACCTCGGTATTGCGTACCCGAGGACCAATAGGATTCGATGTAGAGTGGCCAATCCTAACCCCGAGTCTCAACCCAAGGGAGGCTAGCTCCACTTTACACTAAAAAGGGACAGTTGCTCTCCTTGGTACCGCGTACACAAGGGTCAGCTCACTTTCCATCTACATTCTCGATTTCCTTTCATCCACAGGAATTCTACTCCTAATTCCCTGTAGGGTTCATGCTCATATTCATCTCATTTATCCAGGTCCAGATCTTATGTTTCATAATTCGTTCATCATCCATATACAGGCAGCTCATGTTTTCATAATTCAATTCTTAAAAACATGCAACTTGTGGTTTCACAGGCAATTTCTCAATTACATATAGGCAACTCGTATTTTATCATGCATCTCGAAATTATATTAAAGGCATTTGCTAGCAATTTATCTTAACCATGCATTCAAGTAAATAGTACAACTAAAACAAGTTCATTCATCTCTACCCTAGGGTTCATTCCATATCCTAGAGTTCAATCCGACTATTCCAGCCAAGTACATTCTTATTTAAATATTAACAAATGAGTTAAACCATTCTATCAGGTATCACGGGAGGAATGGGGGCCTGTACCGCAGATCTCATCGTTTCTGCGGGTCCCAAACACGCCACTGGCTGGTAACCTGTACTAGCGACCAATGTACTTTAGATGAGCTCAAAATAGTAGATACTCAACATGAATACGTAGAGGAACTCGAGTGAAAAATAACGGTACTTCGTTTGAGGAAATCCGATTCCATTTGGGCCTTAAACAGGCCAAAAAACACGATTACTGATCAAAATCAAACATCTGGGACTAATCCCAGACGTCTTAAAAGATGTCAAAAACTCACCTTTTGTTTTCTGTGGTTGATCAAACGTCTAGACTCCCTCTGCGACTGTCTGGGGATAGTTTCAGATGTTGGACAAGGTCTCTAGTCGTTTGGAAGCACCTCCGGACATCTGGGGATGTGATCCGACGTCCAAAAGTGCTTGGGAAAGCATACCATGCACCTTCCCAAAGCCTGCACCTGTGTACAGTCGCTCGCAGACACAACAGTCAGCCGACATCCCCTACACTGTGATATGCATGTCATAAGAAGATATGTACCTTGCGATATACATGCTTTCAGACGTCTGGCTTCAGCTCCGGACATCCAAGTGCCTCACCAGACATCTGGTCTTCACTCCAGATGTCTAATACTGGAAAACTTGTAGTATCAGAACCTCCTTGCACCTCGCTCCGCTCGCACCTTCGCCCGCAGTGGTAGCTTCAGCAGCTGCAGGAGCTTGAGCAGCTCCTCACTGGCTCATCCTCGAGCTCTCGTGGTCGTCTTCCTCCTCCTTCGCTCTCACTCCCTCGTACTCTCTCGCTCTTGCTCCTCCCAGCTCTCCCCTCACCGATGGTTCTCCTTCCTTGCCGCGGCTGCAGCAGAGGGGAAGGGAAAGGTGGCTGTCGTAGGAGAAGGTGGAGGTGGCGGTGGCTGTGGTGTAAGGAGGAGAGGAGAGGAGAAGGGAGGGGGGTATGTATAAGAGAGGGGTTAGGGTTCGAGTGAGGGGCGAAGGAGAGAGAGAGGGTCTCTGTGCGTCACCCGCGCGTAGAGCGCATCGCGCAGTACGAAAAAACTCACTTTCAGACGTCTGAGAACATGTCCAGACATCTGGACAGGCATCTAACTGAAACTCTAGACATTTTAAATGGCTAAAAATGTAACGGGTCATTACAACGTTTGCAACATCTCCTACCACCTAGGGAAGGCCAATGTGGTGGCCGACGCTTTGAGCCGGAAGGCACCCGCCCAGTTGGCCAGCTTGTAGGCATAGAGTTGGAGACTCATGGAGTAGGTGGGTAGTTGGTGACCCCGAGAGTCACGGGGGTACTGCGGGGCAGTGATAATGACGCGGCAGGCACAACCAAAGCTGATATTCCACATTATTGCAGGATAGATGGTCGATCCGTGCTTACAGACACTACGAGACAGGGTGTTGACAGGGGACCCAGGAGACTTTTTTTTCTCAGACGAGGTACTGCACATGAGAGGATGCCTATGCATTCCTAGAGACGAGGAGTTGTTGAAAGAGCTCCTATCTGAGGTGCACGGGTCCCGGTTCACCATACATCCAGGAAATTCAAAGATTTACCATGATCTGCGACATGACTTCTGGTGGAGAGGGATGAAGCGGGATGTTGGCGAGTTTGTTCAATAGTGCTTGGTATGCCAGCAGGTGAAGGTCGAGCACCAGTGGCCTGCAGGGCCGTTACAGCCACTTCCTGTGCCAGAGTGGAAGTGAGAGAGCATCACCATGGACTTGGTGGTGGGTCTACCGGTTATCCAACGGGGACACGATGCAGTTTGGGTGATAGTAGACCAGTTGACGAAGACGGCACGATTCCTGCCAATTCAAGTCACCTTTAGGCCAGCACAGCTAGCAGAGCGATACATCAGAGATGTGGTGCGTCTACGTGGAGTCCCTCCCGAGATGGCATCCGACAGGGATACTCGTTTCACTTCTCAGTTCTGGGTAGAGTTTTAGCAGGCATTGGCGACCTGTCTAAGGTTTAGTACCGCCTACCACCCCCAGACCGACGGGTAGTCAGAGCGCACCATATAGACACTCGAGGACCTCCTACGCGCTTTTGTATTAGACTGGAGAGGCTCCTGGGAGGAGCATTTGCCCCTAGTAGAGTTTTCATACAATAACAGCTATCATTCGAGCATCAGCATAGCACCTTACGAGGCTCTGTATGAGAGAAGGTGTACCGCACCCTTGACTTGGATCGACGTAGGGACCAAGTGGGAAGTTGGCCCTAGGTTGATTCGACAGAGTCAGGAGGTGATAGAGCAGATTCACAGACGGCTTCGTACTATCAGGAGAAAGAAGAAGAGCTACGCCAACAGGAAGCGCAGGGAGGTACAGTTCAAGGTTGGAGATCACGTCTTCCTCCATGTTTCTCCCATGAAGGGCTTGCAGCATTTTGGGGTGAAAGGGAAGCTTGCGCTGAGGTTTGTGGGACCCTTTGAGGTCTTGGAGCGGGTAAGACTCGTTACTTACCGGCTTGCCCTTCCTCCACAGCTTTCTGGAGTACACGACATGTTCCACGTGTCTAACCTCAGGAATTACGTCACCGACCCTAGCCACGTTCTGAGCCACGAGAGCGTCGAGGTGGGAGACGACCTGACCTATCTCGAGCGACCGGTGTAGATACTAGACAGAGTCGTTCGAAATATGACACGGAAGCAGGTATCATTGGTGAAGGTCTTATAGAGAAGCCAGCGATACGAGGAGGCAACTGGGGAGCTCGAGGCGACGATGCGAGAGTAGTACCCGGAGCTTTCTGAGTATATGTCTCTTAAGACCTACGTTGGTTCCCATTAAGTTTGTTATGCGCTTTTACATACTTTTCACACCCTACTTAGCTCAAGTTTCGGGGACGATGCTTCCTTTAAGTTTGTTATGTTGAAATGACCTGTCACTCTTGGGTTGGATAAGATATCTGGAGTATTCATCAGATGTCTGTCTAGACGTCTGGATAAATGATAAGACGTCTGTAAGTAAGAAGAACCGTACGTTCTTTGGCTTTTTGCGCACGCGCGACACGCGCACCCCCTCCTTCCTCACTAAACCCTAATCACCAACTATTTAAACCCCCACACACCCACACCACCCTCTGCATCACCACTAGCCACCGCCACCACCATCTTCTTCCCCCTGCCGGCGACCATCTTCGACGCTGCCCCTTTTTCGCGGGTGAGCGAGGGCGTGAAGGAGAGAGGGAGAGAATGTGAGTGAGGTTGTGAGAAAGAGCTCGAGAGGAAGCCGCAGGAGCTCAAAGGGGCTCAAGCGGGAGGAGTCGAGGACGCGTGAGAGGAGGACGAGCTCGTGGGCTGAAGCCTCGGCCTCCTGCAGCCGCTGGAGGCACCGCTATAGTCTCTGCGAGCGAACTTGGGAGGAGACGACATCGCGAGGAGTTCTGCGTACTGAATCGTTTCCAGTATCAGATGTCTGGAGCAGCGGAGGGATGCCCGGAGCTGAAGCTGGACGTCTGAAAGCACGTTTAGTGCAGAGGTACGTGTTTCTTCACGGGTTCCGGCCATGCAGGCCTTACCGCAGGATGGCTTAGCCGTTTTTAGCTCTGCGCATGCAACGTAGGTACAAAGCATTGGAAAGGCACGCGGTACGCCCTTCGAGGTACTTTTGGATGTCTGGGCACATCGTTAGACGTTTGATTGTAGTCCCAGACGACCGGAAGGAGAGTCTGACGTCTGGGCCTCGCCTCAGACAATTGTGGAAGGATTCGAACATTCGAGGAAGCCACAAGAAACGCAGGCTGAGTTCTAACGTCTTTTAAGACGTCTGGGTCTACTCCCAGACGTCTGATTTTAGATAGTATGCATGTTTTTAGCCCATTTAGGGCCCAAACAGAATCGGATTTCTGTAAACGAAGTACCGCTATTTTCTGCTTGAGTTTCTCTACGAGTTAGTGTCACTTATGTACAGTTTTGGACTCGCTTGACGTGGTTGGTCAACTGTATAGGTCTCTTGTGAGTTAAGTAAGCGGGACCCGTGGAGGTGACAGGACTTGTGGTTCTAGCCCCCATTCCTCTCGTGTTTCCCGGTAGAGTGGTTTGCTTTAATATCAAGTTTTAATCAAACAAAGTGCATGTTTGGAATAACTTAATTGAATCCTAGGATGTGAAATGAATCGTAGGGCAGATGCGAACAAATATTGCTTGAGCTACACTGTTTTCTTGAGATGCATGTTAAACCAACTTGCTAGCAAGTGTATTAGTTTATTAATGTGATGCTTTCTCGGTTAGTAAAACACGAGCTGCCTGTTATAAGAATGAAACTTGTAATGTGAACAGTGAGATCGGAATGTTGGAAAATGGAATGAAAGAAATACAAGTATGAACCCTATGGGGAATTAGGAGAAGAACTCTTGTACATGGAAAGAACTTAGTAAGTAGATGGGAGTGAGCTGGCCCTTGTGTACATGATTAATTGTTCGCAACGCTTTGTCGTGTTTTTTAAATTAGTCTCGTTGCAGTATAGTTGAAAAAACGTTATAAACAATTAACAATTTTATTACTCGAAATTCAAAATTTCTGAGGTCGAACTTAGGGAGAAAATTGGTATTTTAGAAGCTAAATCACAATTTCAAATTACTCAAAAGATGATATCAATGCAGTCTAATGTATATGAAAACTAGAGATAGAAAATCCAAAAATAAATTTGTCTTTCTTCTTCTTTCTCTCCTCTCTTTCTTTTGCCTTTTTCTTTCTTTTGCTTGGCTGCACCTTCTCCTTCTTTCTTTCTCTGTCTTTCCTTTCTCAGACGTCTGATTCTGTGAATCAGACGGCTTATTTGACAATTGCTACAGTGCTCACTCTTCCTTCTTCTTCTTTTCTTCTTCACTTGGCTTTCCTCCTTCCTGTCTTCTTCCTTTGTCTTCAGCTTTTCTCTGCTGCACCAACTCTTTCTTCTTCTGCAGCTCCTTTTTCCTCTTCTTTTCTTCTTCACTTCGCTTTCCTCCTTCCTGTCTTCCTCCTCTGTCTTCAGCTTTTCTCTGCTATGCCTCCTCCTTCTTCTTCTGCAACTCCTTCTTCCTCTTCCTTTCTCTGCTTTGTCTTCCTACGGCTAAGTCTCTGCCTCTCTTCTTTTCTTCTTCAAGTACCTTCTTCTTCTTTTTCTTTTCTTCTACCTAGCCGCTCCTGCTTCTTTTTCCCTGTGCACACACACAGAAGTAAAACCTAGCCCCTACCCTCCCCGCGTCTCTCTCTCTATTTCGCACTTAGGAATGCTCTCCCAGAGATTTCTCGGGTTATCGGGTCGGATATGAGCGCCAGGGACCAAGCCCACCAGCGTGGGTGGTGGGCGAGGAGTGCGCGGGTAGTCGGGTCGAGAACCAGGTCCACGGAGGTGTGGGTCGCGGATGAGGCGTATGGGATGAGTGGGACCTCACCCCATGTCAGGAGGCGCTAAGCCCTTGGCAATTTTTCCACTTATAGCACTTCGCCCGCTTCAAAACTTTCGAGGTGGGACTAAATGTCCCACCTTCTTCTCACGTGCGCCAGCAGCAGATGACGCACTCGATTGCAGTAGATGCGGGGACTTGGCTTCCAATTGCTGGGCTGGAGTTGTTTGTTGGTGCTAGAGCACCGTGATCGTTTATTTTGATGATAACAAAACACGTGTTATTTTATATTTGCACTTGAAGTCTTAAATTTCAGGTTAATTGCAAATGGAGATGTGGTTAGACGAAGTTCGAGCTCGCATCCAGGATGGATTAGAGGAGATTGATGGAGAACAAAGGAGCTTCGCGAGGAGCGATAGCTTGAAGAAGGAACGAGATGAAGAATAGGATAGATTTCCTTTCCTTGTTCTACTATGCATTTTTGTTTCTTTTGTTACTCTTTATTTTGTTACTTGGATTCATGTTAAAGAGCCTTAAAGTACCCTACGATACTTAGGTTTTATGTAGAGAACTTAGAAAATCAAAATAGGGTTCAGACAGCCTTATCAGACATCTAATCTGAAAATCAGATGTCTGATAATGACTTTTAAGACATCTAATTGGTGACTCAGACGTCCGATAATATTTAGGCTGAACTTAGTTAGCTCTGTCTGATGAAATTAGACGTCCAAACCTTAGTCCAGACGTCTTAGAAGACGTCTGATGATTTTGCCAGACGTCCAATTAGTGGACCGTTAGCTTCCTTACTAAACAATGAAGGATATGATCGTTAGCCTCGTATCAGACGTCCGTAGAGGACCCCAAACGTCTGATACATGGTCATTTTGCCTCGGTTGACCCAAAATCTCTTCTCAGAGATTTTATAGCCGTTGCACTCTCTTGGGAATCCATTCCCTCAGAAAAGTAGGTTTCCAGACGTCCATACTTAGTGCCAGATGTCCTGTATGTCGTCTGATGACAGTTCACTAGAATCCTGTTTCGATCTAATTCAAGTCAAAAAGGAAGCCCACCTATAATCAGACATCTGACTTTGTTCCCAAACGTCTTAAACTGGTTTTCCAGACGTCCGATCCAGGATCAGATGTCTGATAACCTTGTCAGAGTCATGATTGATCTTGATTCTAGCCTGATTCTCTTGGGCCTTGCACCCAACGGTTATGGAAGCCTTCCAATGCCTTCCAAAGCCTTCCTAGGGCCTCTATAAATAGAGGAGAACCCTTGCCACTCAAACATACACCTAGACACACCCAAGCAACATACTTTCCACTCTTTGGTGCCTAAAAGAAGAAGTTCAAATAGAAGAAAGCTCTTACTCTCCAAGCTTATTTCTACATCTAGAGAGCATCGATCAAATTGCGCACCCGCTCTCCCGCCATAGTTCACGAGAGCACCGTTGCGCTGTTGTGTGGTTCACGCACCCGCGTCACCAATTCGACGCACTTCTTGCAAAGGGAAGCATCCTAACTCCTATAAAAGCTTAGGTTAAAAATATCTTTGTGGCTCTATAGGATTACTCTTTGTATTTTACTTTGTTATTTGGTTGGGTATTCGCGTTGCGAATTCCCGTCTCCATCGAGGGACAAATTTTTCTTGTGAAGAGAAGGGGTTGAGGAACGCTACCCTCGCACTTATAGCATGGTTGTAATTGAGATTGAATCACCCTCGTTTAAGTGATTTGTTTAGTGGATTTGATCAATTTGGTTGATCGAAAAATCCTAACTCGACAGGGTTAGGTGGTGGTTTTCACCCGGGTTGGGTTTCCACCTAAAAATACTTGTGCCTAATTATGTGATTGCTATTTTTGTGAGATTATTTATTTTTATTTCGCATTTTTTACGTCACGCTGATCTTACCCCCTCCAAGTAAGGAAAATTACATTGATCACGAAGGAAGCTCGCGTATCTGAGACATGAAAACCTGAAGCCTGGAGCCTTGGATGAAGCTTGCAAGCTTCTTCGAGTTAGCTCCAATGGCAGCCAAGACTTGAACCTGTCCACAAGAAAAATGGCCTCACAGCCTTATCAGATCAGTTAGAAAGCTTCACCGTGACGTGACAAAGGTGGCCCGGTGGTTGGCGTGGCGCGGGGTGGCCTGAGCATGAGTGCCTATGTCACCTTGCACGTGCAAATATGGGTGTGTTCGGGGGGCATTTTGGGTGTGTGGCTGATGAGAACCTCATCATAAACCCTAAACTAGCACCATCTAACCTAGATTTGACTAGAGAATTCTGAGTTTTTGAAGAAAATAGGTCATAAGGGGTAAAAATGCAATTTCACCAACACAATCAGTAAATAGGGTAACTCAGGATCCAAACATAGGTCAAACTAACCTAATAAGAAGGAAAGTGGGATGATTTGATCCAATAAGGGCTACAGCAACTCCAAGGAATTAAATGACATCTTGTAACCCTAAAACAAATCCACTTCAATTCACGAGGTTCGAGGCAAAGTAAAAATCTACTAAACCCTCTAAAATTCATAGAAAAATAATCTCTATGGTTTAGAACCTTCAATTTGGCCTTGGAAACCCATTTTGATCTACATTGAGAACCATGGCCAATTAATGATTTAATTTAGGTTTTTACGTAAATTGACTGGTCAAACAAGGTCTGATCTAGAAATAAAATTCACCATTATAATCCTTAGGTCCTATTTAGTCATGTATAAAAACTTGAGCCTAAGAAGAGACCTTCTTAACATACTTTGCATTTTTGTCCTCATCTATTACGTTTTGACCCTCAACTTTTGAAACCCTCGCATTTTGACCCTTAAGTCTTCATCATTCTTTGCATTTAGGTCCTCCCTGCAAAACCCTGAGCAGCGCCATGCTCCGACGACTTTGCGCGGAGCATGGCGTCGCGCAGGGTGAGGGAGGCCCTCTGCCCTTTCAACGGGGTGTTCCCTGTGACGTCTGCTGTCGCAGGGACACCTCCACGATCTCTGCGGTAGCCCACACCTTCCGTGCGAACGCGCGGAAGGTATGGGTCCCTACTCCGGCCATCCTCCGGCGAGGGAGGCACGTCGCCTCCCTCCGCCCACCTCTCCTCCTTCACCTCTATAAAAATCACCTTCGCCTGCAAAAGAGGGCAGCTCGGTCCTGACCTAGAAACACACCCATCTTTCCTCTCTTCCCACTCCGGCAGAAGCCCTCCAGCTCCGGCGGTTCTTCCTCCCCTCCTCGTCGCTTTGCTGCAATACCAGCAGCAGAGCCACCCTCGCCCGCTCTTCCCGCGTCACGCCGTACCCAGCATGCGCCCTCTCGCTCTCTCCTTGCCGCCGCCCTCTCCCTCTAGGCATCTTCTTCTCCGGCGACAGTCGATATGACTGTCGCCTTACTCCGGCTCCTTTCGTCCCTATAACTAGGTCAGAACTACTCCCCACCTCCCCCTCTTTCTTTTCCTCACTGTTTTTCATTCAATTAAGCCCTCGACCACTCCTGTCCACCGTCACCCCCTTCGTCTCCGGCTACCCTCCGGCGAGACGCCTCCATCGCTGCACAGCCCCACACGCCTCGCCGACCCTCTCAGAAGCTTCCCCTCGCTCCACTCAACAGCTTCCCCCTTTCCATTCCCTGCCACACGCCACCTAACGACCCCCCGAACAAACCCATTCCTCCGACCACAGTCCGACCTAGGGCTGCCACCATACGTCGCCTCACGCCTCGCCACCACCCGCACGAGCTTCGCCGCACTTCGGCGAAGCTCCCTGCACCTTCTGACTAGGCCAAGAGGCCGTATGCTTGATTTCAGGTCACGCCCTCTTTGCCGCCATTGCTGAGCAGGTGAAGCTCTTTCACCTGCAGCTGCAGGTTCGCCCTCGCCCAGGCTTGCACTCCAGGACGCGTGGCTTGCCCCCGCGAAGCTTCCCAGGCCTGCAGCTGGGGGGAAAGCCTCGCACACGGCCGCAATTGCCTGCAGCTTCCTTAGCTGCAGGCGCCAATTTGGGTGGGACATTTAGTCCCACCTCGGTAGTTCTGGAAGCCTGCAGCCAAATAAATGAAAAAGGTGACATAGCCTCTTCGCCACCGAACACGGGGTGAGGTCCCTCTCACCCGCTTCACCCAGCCTCGTCCGCGACCACCCCCCACGGACCTGGCCCGACCCGTATACCCAACCTTCACTCCTTGCCCACCACCGCACGCTGGTGGGCCTGGTCCCGGGCGTGAAACCCGTACCCGAATACCTGGCTCTGGGAGAGCGATCCTTTGAGAGAAAGCTGAGAGAGAGAGAGACGCGGGGGAGGTAGGGGTAGGTTTTGCTCTGACCAAGCTGTGTGAGTGTGCAGGCAGAGAAGAAGAAAGAAGAAGAAGACTGCAGGAGAAAGAAGAAGGAAAAAGAGAAAGGAAGAAGAAGGACTGCAAGAAGAAGAAAGAAGAAGAAGAAGGAGCACTAAGGAAGCATTGTAGCAGATGCTACTTATGCCATCTGATTGAGAAATCAGACGACGGAAGAAGCTCTGCAGACAAAGTAAAGAAGAAGAAGAGAAGAACAGGCGCAGCAGCTGAAAGAAAAGAGAAGAAAGAAAGAGAAAGAATATAAAGAAGAAGAAGAATTGAGGAAGATCAAGCAAAGAGAAGAAAGAAGAGAAAGAAGAAGACGATCAAGCAAAGAGAAGAAAAGAGAAAGAAGAGAAGAAGAAAAAGCCAAGAGACCAATCTACCCCTCTCTCTCTCTTATTTTTGTAATAGAAACAGTGTACTTCTAGAATCATAGTTTGCTCCCTGAGTTCGACCTCGGGAAACCTTTTATTTCCGAGTAACAAATTGTATTAAACTGGTAACCGTTTCTCTATACTATACTACGACGAAATCCTAGAGCGAGATAACGAGCATGACCAGTGGCGGAGATATTGGAGTAGGGGGAAATGGTCAGTGAGGTGTTGCGGAGGTTGTAGGGTGGTTGGCGAGGCGGATGGAGGTGTGGAGCGATGGGAACACCTTGCCGGTGGTCTGGTCGGAGGTGGAGAAGGTGATGGTGGTCTGTGGTGGTCAGTGCGTGAATTGTGAAATAAAAGGAGGGAAAATAGAGAGTAGGAGAAGAGGATCTTATCTAGGGAATTTGGAGCAAAGGGGGGATGGAGGAGGCGGATGGCTCGTATGTGCCGTCGCCGGAGACAAAGACCCAGAGATGAGGATGACCGCGACGAAGGGGTCGGAGGGGCGCGCACGTGTATGGCACGGCGCGGAGGAGCATGACGGAGAAGACTTTGCCACTGGTACGGTGGCAGAGTAACGAGAAGAGGGAGGGAGAGTCACCGGAGCTTGTGGGCTACTTGGCCGGAGAGGGAAAAGGGGAATTCTAGGGAATTCTTCGGCCAAATCAAGCTTGCCCCATGCGGAGGGATCTGGATCTTCTTATATAGGCACGGGCAGAGGGAAGAGTTGCGAGGAGGCGGCCAAAAGTCTTCGCTGGAGGCATGGCCGGAGTGAAACCCATACCTCTCGAGCGTTCACACAAGAGGTATGGGGCAATTCAGGGCATGAGGAGCTGCTCATGTGGTAAGGGGTTTCGCAAAGAGCTCCCCTTTCAAATCTGGGAGCAGCTCCCTGGGGAAACGAGGAGAAAACCTCCTCGAAACCTTGCTAGAGGTATGGGTCCCTGCTGCAATGGCAGAGGGACCTGAATGAAGAAAGTGATGAAAAGTTAAGGGGATTTTTGCAAGGATTTCTAAAAGTTTAAGGGTCAGAATGTAATTTGGTGGACCATTTTGCAAAGTAGGTCAAGATGACCTTCCCCTAGGTCCAAATTTTGGTACAAGCCTAATTTGTACCTAAGGAATCCAATGGTGATGTTGAATTTTAGTTTTGACCACGTTTGAGTAGACATTTTGTATAAAAACCCAAATTAGGTCAAATATTGGGCTTTGACCCTAATCTAGGTCAAAACAGGTTCCAAAGGACAAATTGAAAGTTCTAAACCCTAGGGGATATTTTTATATGAATTTTAGAGGGTTTAGTTGATTTTTATCCTTCCTGAAACCTTATGAATTTAAGTAGGTTTGTTTTAAGGTTACAGAATGTCATTTAATTCTTAAATGTCACAATAACCCTTTTCTAAATGAACCATCCCACTTTTTCTCTTATTAAGTCCAATTGACCTATAACTAGAACCTGAGAAATCCCGTTGATAAACTACACTGGTAAAATTACAGTTTTACCCTTTGTTTTATGTATTCTTTTCAGATCAGTAATCCCCTGAATTAGGCCTTTCTCTTGGTTATGTAGGAGCTTTTGTTCACTTTATTAGGTCAAAATAAGCTAGTTAGGGCTCATGATGAGGTTCTCATCAGTGATATTGATGAGAGCCTCATCATGAACCCTAACTAGCACAATTTGATCTAAATAAGTGTGAAAAAGCTCGTACAAAACCTAAAGAAAAGCCTAACTCAGAGAATTCTGAATTGAATAATAAAATAAGTCATAAGGGGTAAAACTATAATTTTACCAATGCAGTACACAAACAGGGTATCTAAGAATCTAAACACAGGTTAAATGAGCTTAATAAGGAAGGAAGTGAGATGATCTGATCTGAAAAGGGTTATAGCAACTTTTAGGAATTAAATGACATTCTGTAACCCTAAAAATAAATCTACTTTAATTTACGAGGTTCTAAGCAGAGTAAAATTCAACTAAACCCTCTAAAATTCATGGAAAAATACTCCTTAAGGTTTAGAACCTTCAATTTGGCCTTTCCAACCTATTTTAACCTAAATTGAGAACCATGTCCAAATTTTAACCTAATTTAGGTTTTTACGTAAATTGATCGGTCAAACGTGGTCAAACCTAAAATCAAATTACACCATTGAATTCCTTAGGTTCAAATTAGGCTGGTACAAAAATTTGGGCCTAAGAGAAGACCATCTTGACCGACTTTACAAATTGGTCCTCTTGAATTACTTTTTGACCCTTATCTTTTCAAAAACTTGCATTTAACCCCCTATCTTCCCCTTCGTTCTTTGCAGAACGGTCCTCCCTGCCACCTTGCGCAGGCACCATACCTTCGGCGACCTTGCGCGGAGGATGGCACTGCGCAGGATATGGCAACCGCTCTTAAGAACAAATGGGGGGTTCCTTGCATCGTCCTCTGTCACAGGGACCCTCCGTTGTGACCAGTGACTGCCCATGCCTCTCGTGCGAACGCACGAAAGGCATGTGTCTCTATCTCCGACCATCTCCGGCGAGCACCCCACGTCGCTCCCTCGAAACCCTCTCCTTGCCAACACCTTTATAAGGAGCGGCAGGGGCTGTCGTCTCCTTCAAGCTAGCTTTGGTCGAATAAAACCCCCCTCCTTCGTCTCCTCTCACTCCGGTCAAACAACCCAATCTTCCAGCGATTTTTCCTCCTCCTCGTCGCTCTGCTGCCATACCTGCAGCAGAGCTCACTCTACCCCGTCTTCCCACGCCAGGCCGCACCAGCTGGCGTCTCCAGATCTCCTCCTCGTCTCCGTTACTCCTCTTCTAGGCACCTTTGTCCCCAGCTCCGGCAGGCACGAGCCAGGCGTCTTCCTCTCCCTCTTCGTCGACTAATTAGGTAGGAACCTTCCCCTTACTCTCCTCTCACTTTTCCCCTCTTAAATTGGCACTTTAGACCCCTCGATTGCCACTACCACCTCCATCTGCTCCACCTCCGGCCACCATCTCCGACGAGGTTGCTCCACCTCCACAGGCCATTTCACCCCTCACCAACAAGCCTAGAAGCTCCCCCTCACTCCACTCAAGCGTTTCCCCTACTCCATTCACCGCCCTTCACCTTCAGACCACCCCTCGAACACACCCACCTGCACCTCTGCAGTGTGCCCTAGACACACAGCCACAGCCACTTTCCCGCCACGACGACCCCCGCACCACCTTCACCGTCCTCTAGCATAGCTTCCTGCGTTGCCTGATGTGGCCGTGAGGCCATCTTCGTGCTTTCAGGTCTCGGCCCCCTCGAAGCCATTGATAGACAGCAGGAGCTGCTTGGCGAGCAGCTCCAGGTCCCTTCAGCACCAGGTGAAGGCCCCAGGAAACACGGAATACGTCCGCGAGTGTGCCCAAGCCTTCAATTGGGGTTGCGAGCCTTCGCTGCTGCCCAAATTGCCAGCAGCCTCTTTCCTGCGAGTGCGCGAAGTAGAGGTGGGACTTTAGTCCCACCTCGGAAGAGTGTGATTACACGCCCACACATAAATTGAAAAAGTGACATTAGCTAGTCTCCTCCGAATACACACGGGGTGAGGTCCCTCACTTATTCACCGCCCTCGTCCGTGAGCTCATCACACGGATCAGGCGCGACCCGACCTGACACCCTCCTGTGCACTCCTCGTGCACCACCCACGCCAGTGTGCCTGGACCTGGGCACGCGACCCGACCCGATAACCCAGCTCTGGGAGAGCGTACCCAAGAGAGATTTAGAGAGAGAGACGTAGGCAGAGGGTAGAGTAGGTTTTGCGTTGAGCCTGTGTGTGTGTGTGTGTGCAGAGAATAGGTGAGGAAGGAAGAAGCAAGGCGCCGCTGAAGAGAAGAAGGAAGGAAGAAAGAAAGAAGAAGAGGAAGAGTAGCGGCTAAGACTTAGCCGCAGAGAAGAAGAAAGGAGAAGGAAGGAAGGAAAGAAGCTGAAGAAAAGAGGAAGAGCAGCACTGTAGCAACAACGCAGTTAAGGCATCTGATTTCTGAATCAGACGTCAAAAAGAAAGGAAGGAGTGAAGAGCAGAGGACAGGCCAGAAAAAAAAGAAAGAGAAAAGAGAAGGAGGGAACCTATGCAGAAAAGAAGAAGACGCAGAAGAAAATCAGAGAAGAGAAGAAGAAGAAAGAAGAGGACTTAGCAGCTGAAGAAAGGAAAGAAAGAAGAGGAAGCCTTCACAGCAAAGAAAAGAAGAAGAAGAAAGAAGAAGACAAGTTGAAGAAGAGAGCTGGCTGAAGAGAAGAAGAGAGAAGAAAAAGCCAAGAAGAGAATTTTTGCCCTCTCTCTTTCTCTCTCTCCTTTGTCTTAATTTTTGTAAAACTCTATATATTGTGAATTCATATGCTTCTGGAATCATAGTTTAGTTTGACCTCGGGAAACTTTTAATTCCGAGTAGTAAATTGTAAACCGGTAGCAGCTTTTCGTGATTTACTACAACGTCTAGAATTTAAAACCCTAGCGACAAGCTCGCACCAGTTTTTGGCACCGTTGCTGGGGAGCAACGGCATTATAGAAGCTATTGATTCACAATTTTTAATTTTCTATTGACTAATCTCTTCTCTTTTGTTGTGCAGGCACAGGAAATCAAGCGGAAATATGCAGCCGCACAACAACCACACCAAGGACAGGTAATTTGCTATCCTCTCAATTAAACCCCTAAAATCTAAAGAGGAAGAAAAAAAGACAAAGAAGCAATTTAGGAATAACCTATCTTTCATATATAGTAAAATACCAAAGTTGCTTGTTTTAAAATTTCAACATACTTTATCTGTACATCCATTAAAGGTAGTTAGGGCTAAAACCTTCTTACTTGAGCCCTAATTACTCAATCTAGAGGCAACTAACTAGACCGATTAGAGCCAACATAAGGTTCAAAGCTAGGATTTTAGACACACTTTTCTAAGCAAGAATGGAAAATTCCCAAAAGAAGTGTGCTTAAGCCATTGCTTGAAAACATCTATCAAGAAAAATCCTAAGAAATTTGGCTCTTAAGTCACTTGAACCTTAACAGACATGACCTAATAAGCTCTCAAAGGAACTAATAGGTGAAGTTGATCCCTTGGATCAACCAACCTCTAACTTAGGTCACTCTTTGCACTCAAAAGGTTAAAGTTCAAGTGAAAACCCTAAGCACCTTGATCCTAACTAAAAGTGGTAGACTTAAGAGGTCAAGGTCCCCATTCTGGTCTACTTGGAATCTCAGTGACAAGAGAGGTCGGGTGGGGGAAACCCTGTAACCCGTGGGGGCTCTCTACCGTGTAAGGGTCTTCACGGGACTCACCTTCTCTGGCTGCTCAGGTAATTCTCAGGTGGACGACTTTCTAATCAAGGGGTCCATCCGCCCCGAACCTCTATAGTCACCCAACATTTTGGGTGTCTTGATTAGGTCCAGCACCTGCTGAACTCATCCTCTCCATCAGTGTATGTTTGGTAGGAGGTCCTTGAAATCTCCTTTAGAAATTCACTCTCCCCGAGGCCAAGCCTCGGCGCCCTTGCGTGTGCAACCAACCCTTCACATAGACCTTTCCTCCGATTCCAAACCAAACTCACCTTCTTCTTCCACAATGGCTCAACGAGTTGAGGAAGAGAACAATCTGGAGCACCAGCTCTAGTGACTCAATGACCTCTTCCAGAACTTCATGCACCCACCGCAGCGTCCCATGATGCGAGATCATTATAATCCCGCTGCGGTGGCTATTGAGTCTAGAGTCAGAATCCTGACTGGAGGACCTGATTCTGAACTAAAGCCCAACATGATTCATGCCATACCTAAATTCTATGGGTTTAATTCTGAAGACCCCTTCCAGTACATTAAACAGCTAAAGCATTTGGCCCAGACTTTCGGGTCAGATGCGCAAAATCAGGATATTCTCCTTATGAAGATTTTATCTTTCTCCCTTATGGACAAGGCCGCCCATTGGTATCAAACCCAGACCCGACCGATCAACAATTGGGAGGAACTTCAGTCCGAGTTCCTGAAAAAGTTCTTCCCCATTGGTCGGACCAATGCCTTGCGCCATCAGATTACCCACTTCACGCAACAGACGGGAGAACCTCTTCATGAGGCATGGGATCGTTTTCAGGATCTCATGAGAACGTGTCCCCATCACGGAGTTCCCAAATGAGAACAAGTCCAGTCTTTTTACCAGGGACTCCGTGAGGATATTAGACTGTTCATCAATGCAACTTGCGGAGGGAATATCATGGGTCAGCATGAAGACACCATGTGAGAGATTCTCGAGAATATGCGCAAGAACTCCATCAATAATGACTCCATGGGACTATTCGACAGGACGAATACCCGCGCATCGACGAACCTTAGGGGAGCACACGAGACACAGGGCCTGTCTGCATCAGTCGACCTGGAATTGATGGCCAGTCGATTGGACAAGGTCTCTATTATTGAGAAGAAGGTGGATGAGCTGACTCAGCATTTGCAGCGAGCCACCTCTGTGTAAAATTCCTTTGCACAACCTCCTTCTGCACAGGAGACTGTGCAAAACATTTTCCACCGACCTTCTCCTCGGGTGGACTCGTATCCACCCCCATCTGACTCTCGGATCAGAGGAATCTCTGACCCTTTCTATACTAGCCGGGGGAATTCCACTCCCCCATTCTCTGACTTTTCTGAGGCTCCTCAGACCTACAAGGACCTCAACGCCATCCAGAATGACCCATTTTCCAATATGTACAATCCTGGATGGCGAAACCATCCCAACTTCCAGTGGGCGAGGAATTCCCAGAATCCAAGACCATCCTTTCAGCCCCGTCCACAAGCACCTCGTCCTTACCAGCCGCCTTAGCCTCGGCCCAACCCTACTTATCCATCCGGGCCAAACCAAGACCAAATGTCCCTCATCCTTTAGACTTTGGCTGACATTCAGAGAACGAATGCGGCTATTCAAAAGCAACACAAGGACGAAATCACAGAGGTTCGAAACCAACTGGCCCAGTTGGCAAATTCTCGCCAACTAGGCACACTTCCTTCTCAGCCTCTTCCTAACCCTAATAGCGTGCCAACCCAGCGGCGCGTTATGAACCCAAACCCAGGTCAAGCACACATGATTTATCAGGCCCCCTCTATTCCTTCACCTGACGGGATGGAGGCTTCAACTTCCTATGCGGGTTTCCAGCAACAGCAACCCATCCTACCAAACCCTAACCAGAACCAGGCAGGATTGAATTCTGTAACCACCCGAAGTGGTAAGGAGACCCAAGATCCACCTTATCCAGACCACTCCAAGCCTGGTAGTAACCCAAACACTAGGACAGTAATCCACGACGTTCCTATCCTTGTCCCAGATCAAAAACCTGTTCCTATCCTAGAGGAACCAACTATGGTTCCATTTCCCGAGGCCTTGACCAAGGGAAAGAAGACAACCAAATTCGTGGCTCCTGAGGAGGACCTGGTCAAGCTCTTTAAGCAGGTCCAAATAAACATCCCCTTGATGGATGCGATTCGCTACGTATCGACTTACGCACGATTCTTGAAGAATGTGTGTACACCTCAGCGTAAGCTGCAAACCAAGAGTGGGAGTCCAATTGTACTATCAGAGCAAGCTAGCTCTATAATCCTGAGCATACTCCCACCCAAGGCAAAAGACCTAGGCACTCCCCTGATTTCATGCAAAATAGGTGAAACCCAATTCGACAAAGCATTGTTAGACTTGGGTGCTTCCATAAATTTGATACCTACATCCTTACTCAACCACCTAGACGAATCTAAGCTAAAACCGACTGAGGTAACACTACAGTTAGTAGATCGATCCATAAAGTCACCAAAAGGGATTCTTGAGGATGTTATTGTAAGGGTGCGGGATTTCTATTTCCCTGCACACTTCATAGTCTTAGACATGGACACACCTGAAAACCCAAGGGATACACCAATCATACTAAGGAAACCTTTTCTGGCCACTGCAAGGGCCAACATTAGTTGTGAGGAGGGCCAAATAGAACTGAAATTTGGGAATCAAACTCTCAAAATTGATATCCTTAAGGCCCAACAAGGGATCAATTGCGGTGTCATTGAACAAATCTGTGATATTAGAGCTTTGGTTGATGAAACACAATTTGAGAATAGCCTAATTATACCTCATCAACCACAAGAAGATCTTGAACTGCAATTAGAGGAGTCAGACTCTGATTCAGACAAACCCATAACTCCTATCCTTGAACCTCACACTCACCCTGAACCACCCGCTGCTGCTGGTAACCCCATTCTTGAACTCAAACTCCTTCCCGATCATTTGAAGTATGTCTTTTTGGGTTCTAATCAGACATTTCCTATGATCATAAATTCCAAGCTCACTCCTGATCAAGAATCCCGTCTGATTGCTGTTCTCTAGCAACATCGTAGAGCCATTGGTTGGACTCTCAATAACTTGACTGGAATAAGTCCCTCTTATTGCACACATCGTATCTATTCTGAAGAGGGCGCGCGACCTTCCTGTGAGATGCAGCGACGTTTAAATCCCAATCTGCAGGAGGTCGTGAAAAAGGAGATCATTAAGTGGTTAGATGCAGGGATCATCTACCCGATCTCCGACAGTCGTTGGGTGAGCCCAATCCAGGTTGTGCCTAAAAAGGCAGGGCTCACCACCATTACGACTAAAATCGAAGAGGTCATACCTACTCGAATAGCCAACTCGTGGAGAGTCTGCATAGATTACCGAAGTCTCAATTCCTCCACGAAGAAGGATCATTTCCCACTCCCATTCATTGATCAGATTCTCGAGAAGCTAGCGGGAAATAGATTCTTCTGCTTTCTTGACGGGTACTCCGGTTATAACCAAGTGGCAATTCATCCTGAGGACCAAGAGAAGACCATGTTCACCTGCCCCTTCGGGATGTACGCGTTCCGAAGGATGCCTTTCGATCTCTGCAATGCACCCGCGACTTTTTAGCGGTGCATGCTTGCCATATTCTTTGATATGGTAGGTGATTATCTGAAAGTCTTCATGGATGACATCTCAGTTTTTGGGGCATCATTTGATGATTGCCTCCAGCACTTGGTTCATATACTCAGGCGTTGTATCGACGTAAATCTGGTTCTTTCCTAGGAAAAGAGCCACTTTATGGTGCCTGAGGGGATCGTCCTAGGTCATCTAATTTCTGAGAAAGGCATCCAAGTAGATCGAGCCAAGGTTAATCTGATTTCTTGACTTCCTATGCCTAGCTTGATCAGGGACATTCGTTCTTTTCTGGGGCACGTCGATTTTTACCGTTGCTTCATCCTTGATTTCTCGAAAATCGCACGTCTCCTGACTACCCTTCTCTCCAAGGATGTGCCCTTTGAGATCTCCAAGGAATGCACTCAAGCTTTTGAGAACCTTCGTGACCGAGTCACCCAAGCCCCGATCCTACAGTCCCCTGATTGGTCTCAACCCTTTGAGATCATGTGCGGTGCATCTGATTTCGCTGTAGGAGCGGTTCTGGGGTAGAAAGTTGACGGGAAACTCGTGGTCATCTACTACGCTAGTAAGACGCTTGACGAGGCTTAGCGTAACTATATAGTTACGGAGAAAGAGCTGCTAGCCGTAGTATTTGCCCTCGAAAAATTCCGATCCTATCTCCTGGGTTCTCACGTCATCATCTACTCGGATCACACAGCTGTGAGGCATCTCCTTGCCAAGAAGGACGTGAAGCCTCGCTTAATCCGATGGATCCTATTGTTGCAAGAATTCAACCTCGAGTTTCGCGACAAGGTGGGAAGACAGAACGTGGTAGCTAACCATTTGTTTTGCCTTCCTTCTGAGATCATCAACCCTTCTGGACCCATCATAGAGCATTTTCCGGATGAGCACTTATTGACTATTGGTACTAGGCTTCCATGGTTTGCTGGTATAGTAAACTACCTGGCATCTCGTCAGATCCCGATTGATTGGCCGAAGGGCAAGAAAGACAAGTTGCGCTCTGATGCCAAGTACTGCATCTGGCAAGACCCGTACCTTTTCCGCATAAGTGCCGACCAAATTATCTGAAGATGTGTCCTGGAGGGCGAAATCAATGATATTTTCTCCTTCTGCCATGACTAGGCATGCGGTGGCCACTTCTCTGGGCACAAAACCACATCCAAAATCCTCCAGTGTGGCTTTTATTGGCCCACTTTATTCAAGGACGCATACAATCACTGCAAGGCATGCAGTCATTGCCAAACTTTGGGCAACATGAGCCATCCAAACATGATGCCTTTGCAGTCGATTCTCGTATGCGAAATCTTCGATATTTGGGGGATTGATTTTATGGGCCCCTTTCCTGTTTCGGATCGCTTCGAGTACATTCTGCTTGCTGTGAACTACGTGTCTAAATGGATCGAAGCCATTCCGACCCGAACCTGTGATCATAAAATCGTTATCAAATTCATTCATCAGAATATCTTCTCACGATTCGGGATTCCTCGTGCAATCATCTCTGACGGAGGGACCCATTTCACCAATGCTCAGTTCAAGTCACTAATGATCAAATACGGGGTGTCTCACCGAATCTCTACTCCTTACCACCCCCAGACTAATGGTCTAGCTGAGCTATCAAATCGGGAGATCAAGAAAATCCTGCAGGTCACTGTTCGACCTGACAGGAAGGACTGGTCGTCCTGACTTTCGGAAGCTTTGTGGGCTTATAGGACCGCCCACAAAATCCAATTAGGCATGTCTCCTTTTAGACTGGTGTACGGGAGGCATGTCACCTTCCCATCGAACTGGAGCACAAAGCCTATTGGGCAGTACGGAGCTGTAATTTAGATCTTTCTAAGGCTGGAACCCATAGAAAGCTTCAAATAAGCGAGATCGATGAATTACACCTTGATGCGTATGAGAACTCGCGAATCTACAAAGAGCGGGTTAAAGCCTTCCATGACAGGCACATATCTAGAAAGATCTTTCATCCTGGTCAGAAGGTCCTACTCTTTGATGCCCCACTCAAACTCTTCCCTAGGAAACTGCGATCCAAGTGGGTCGGACCATATCTTGTCCGACAGGTTTTTGGAAATGGAGCCGTCGAAATCATTCCGCTCAGCCACGATTCCGAACCTTTCATCGTGAACGGTCAGAGACTCAAACCGTTCATCGATGTAACCTCTACAGATTTGGCTAAGTCATCATTTATCCTCCATTCTCCCTGAGCATATTGCCCCCAGCCGATGGCGTAAAACTCAGCGCTCAACGGGAGGCAGCCCGTCATTCTTTTTGGAAAGACCTGAAACTTTTTCTGACACCTCTTCGCACTTAAGGTTCATCCGTTAGGACAGCCGACTCCACCTCAGGTGCTTGCATCTGAGATTAGAAATTATCCGTAACAGTCACCCCGACCCATTCGCTCACCAAAATATTTGTCCTAATGTATGAACTAAGTTAAATAAAAACCCTCTTAAGTTACAATGAGGACATTGCAAATCTTAGGCATGAGGGGGTATGAAAGTGCAAAACTCGTAAGAAAAGGTTTTAAACAAAAAAATTCACATATACCAAAAACACCATAAAAATTAAAAAAAAAAATTGAAAAAGAATAATGAAATGAGAGGAGGAAAGAAATTTTTGTGGACTTCACAAAGGAGGAGGAGAAAAAGAACAAAATGATAAAAAGGAGCACAAAATGAAAGAAAAGAGATAGTCATTAGTAAGAAATTAAGGAATTAACCTAAGTTCTAGACCACATTCAGGAAAAGAAAAGGAAAGTGCACAGTAAGATTAGTAAGAATGCAAATCTTAGGCATTCTTGGATAGACTCTTAGTACCCATTAAGATCTAGATATTCCTCAAGAGGTTGAGAAGAATGAAAAGCTTAAGTATTAGGTCCAAGGCTTAGGGAGTATTTGACCTCGTTAACTAACTTTTGGTTTACGGGACTCAGTAACCTAAGCACCCAAATTTCACACACAGTCCGGTTTAGTAAGCATAAAGTATCAAAATCATGCAGAAGTGTTTCAAAAATTCTGAAAATGTCACCTAGAGTAGGAGCGGCCAATCAACACAAGTTGATTTGGATGAGTTCCCAGTACAGAGGCGAGAAATCCCCTCGAAGATGCATAACAAAATATCATCTCCTCGGTGCTTGTCTCTTAGAATATTTACATATCCTACTGGGGGCATGTAAGCACTCTGCTGGTTCAGATTCCATGGATGGCATTATCACGAAGTGTCAATTGCCAGGGTCTGAATCCTACGACGGAACACCATGGACGGGATTATCTCGAAATCTTGAAAGCCAGGGTTCTGGGGATTACCATGGGCGGTGCTATCTCGAAGCATCGACTGCCAGGAACTCTTGAGGATTGATGATGGGAACAAGGAATCTGATACAGACCGTGTTGAGAAGCCAATCCTAAGCTATAATTAAAAAGAAAAAGAGAGAGAAAACTCTCCAAACATATAAATCTTCTACCTCTCTCTCTTACAAAACGCACTGCAAACTGAACCAAGGCTAAAATTATCTCAAGCATGGGTGCTTTAACCACGAAGTCTAATAAACCTTAGGTTAGTTCCTGTAGGCCTTAAAAACCTTTGCTAAGGATTGAGGCTAAAGCTAGACAAATCTGGATCTTGGTTGGTACTAGAGTACCTTTTAGGCCTATGGTTGGCATTCTGACCTAATCAAGGTTACAAGAGAAAAAGTACTTATCTAAACTCGATAAGAAATTCATAGTCTAGAACAAAGGTTAAAACCTTAAAATTTTGCTAAGGGACTAGCAAAAGCTAGGCATGGGGGTATGATGAGAGCTTCATCATGAACCCTAACTAGCACAATTTGATCTAAATAAGTGTGAAAAAGTTCCTACAAAACCTAAAGAAAAGCCTAACTCAAAGAATTCTGAATTAAAGAATAAAACAAGTCATAAGGGGTAAAACTGTAATTTTACCAATGCAGTACACAAACAGGGTATCTAAGGGTCTAAACACAGGTCAAATGAGCTTAATAAGGAAGGAAGTGGGATGATCTGATCTGAAAAGGGTTATAGCAACTTCTACGAATTAAATGACATTTTGTAACCCTAAAAATAAATCCACTTTAATTGACGAGGTTCTAGGTAGAGTAAAAATCAACTAAACCCTCTAAAATTCATGGAAAAATACTCCCTAGGGTTTAGAACCTTCAATTTGACCTTTGCAACCTATTTTGACCAAAATTGAGAACCATGCTCAAATTTTAACCTAATTTAGATTTTTGCGCAAATTGATCGATCAAACGTGATCAAACCTAAAATCAAATTATACCATTGAATTCCTTAGGTTCAAATTAGGCTGGTACAAAAATTTGGCCCTAAGAGAAGACCATCTTGACAGACTTTACAAATTGATCCACTTGAATTACTTTTTGACCCTTATCTTTTCAAAACCTTGCATTTAACCCCCTATCTTCCCCTTCGTTCTTTGCAGAACGGTCCTCGCTGCCACCCTGCGTAGGCATCATACCTTCGGTGAACTTGCACGGAGGATGGCGCCGTGCAGGGTATGGCAACCGCTCTTAGGAATGAACGGGGGGTTTCTTGCGTTGTCCTCTGTTGCAGGGACCCTCCCCTGTGACCGGCGGCTGCCCATGCCTCTCGTGCGAACGCACGAAAGGCATGGGTCTCCATCTCCGACCATCTCCGGCGAGCACCCCACGTCGCTCCCTCGAAACCCTCTCCTCGCCAACACCTTTATAAGGAGCGGCAGGGGCTGCCGTCTCCTTCAAGCTAGCTTTGGCCGAAGAAAACCCCCTCCTTCGTCTCCTCTCACTCCGGTCAGACAGCCCAAGCTTCCAGCGATTTTTCCTCCTCCTCGTCGCTCTGCTGCCAAACCTGCAGTAGAGCTCACTTTGCCCCGTCTTCCCACGCCAGGCCGCACCAGCTGGCATCTCCAGATTTCCTCCTCGTCGCCATTACTCCTCTTCTGGGCACCTTCGTCCCCAGCTCCGGCAGGCACGAGCTGGGAGCCTTCCTCTCCCTCTTCTTCGACTAAGTAGGTAGGAACCTTCCCCTTACTCTCCTCTCACTTTTCCCCTCTTAAATTGGCACTTTAGACCCCTCGACTGCCACTGCCACCTCCATCTGCTCCACCTCCGGCCAGCATCTCCGGCGAGGTCGCTCCACCTCCATAGGCCATTTCACCCCTCACCGACAAGCCCAGAAACTCCCCCTCACTCCACTCAAGCGTTTTCCCTACTCCATTCACCGCCCTTCACCTTCAGACCACCCCTCGAACACACCCACCTGCACCTCTGTAGTGTGCCCAAGGCACACGTCCACAGCCACTTTCCCGCCACGACGACCCCCGCACCACCTTCACCGTTCTCTGGCGAAGCTTCCTGCATTATTTGATGTGGCCGTGAGGCCGTCTTCGTGCTTTCAGGTCTCGGCCCCCTCGACGCCATTGACGGACAGCAAGAGTTGCTTGGCGAGCAGCTCCAGGTCCCTTCAGCACCAGGTGAAGGCCCCAGGCAACGTGGAATACGTCCGCGAGTATGCCCAGGCATTCAATTGGGGTCGCGAGCCTTCGCTGCTGCCCCAATTGCCAGCAGCCTCTCTCCTGCGGGTGCGCGGAGCAGAGGTGGGACTTTAGTCCCACCTCGGAAGTGTGTGGGCTCACGCCCACACATAAATTGAAAAAGTGACATTAGCTAGTCACCTCCGAATACACATGGGGTGAGGTCCCTCACCTATTCACCGCCCTCGTCCGTGAGCTCATCACACGGATCAGGCGCGACCCGACCCGACACCCTCCTGTGCACTCCTCGTGCACCACCCACGCCAGTGTGCCTGGACCTGGGCACGCGACCCGACCCGATAACCCAGCTCTGGGAGAGCGTACCCAAGAGAGATTCAGAGAGAGAGACGTAGGCAGAGGGTAGAGTAGGTTTTGCGTTGAGCTTGTGTGTGTGTGTGTGCAGAGAATAGGTGAGGAAGGAAGAAGCAAGGCGCCGCTGAAGAGAAGAAGGAAGGAAGAAAGAAAGAAGAAGAGGAAGAGTAGCGGTTGAGACTTAGCCGCAGAGAAGAAGAAAGGAGAAGGAAGGAAGGAAAGAAGTTGAAGAAAAGAGGAAGAGCAGCACTGTAGCAACAACGCAGTTAAGGCATCTGATTTCTGAATCAGACGTCAAAAAGAAAGGAAGGAGTGAAGAGCAGAGGACAGGCCAGAAAAAAAAGAAAGAGAAAAGAGAAGGAGGGAACCTCTGCAGAAAAGAAGAAGAAGACGCAGAAGAAAATCAGAGAAGAGAAGAAGAAAGAAGAAGAAGGACTTAGCAGCTAAAGAAAGGAAAGAAAGAAGAGGAAGCCTTCATAGCAAAGAAAAGAAGAAGAAAGAAGAAGACAAGCTGAAGAAGAGAGCTGGCTGAAGAGAAGAAGAGAGAAGAAGAAAAAGCCAAGAGAATTTTTGCCCTCTCTCTTTCTCTCTCTCCTTTGTCTTAATTTTTGTAAAACTCTATATATTGTGAATTCATATGCTTCTGGAATCATAGTTTACTCCCTGAGTTCGACCTCGGGAAACTTTTAATTCCGAGTAGTAAATTGTAAACTGGTAGCAGCTTTTCATGATTTACTACAACCTCTAGAATTTAAAACCCTGGCAACGAGCTCGCACTAGATACCAAGGAGAGAAACTGTCCCTTTAGTGTAGAGGAAAGCTAGCCGTCCTTTTGGGTTGAGACCCGGGGTTAGGTCTAGTCACTCTACACCGACTTCTGTTTAACCCTCGTGTACGTGGTACCGAGGTAAACTATTTAGTGTAGGGAGGGAGCTAGCCGCCCCACGAGGCCCAAGGTTAGGACTAGCCGCACTAAACCCACTAGGGCAAACCGAGATAGTCGAACGAGGGTACGCGAACTGTGGAGGGATAAGATCCCTGTTCTGAGAGGGCAAGGTCCTATATTGTTCCGTGCTGTACCTTTAGGCGTACTCGCTAGCGGAAATAGCTGACTGCGTGCTGGTGCAACGTAGCTACCCGTGCGCTTATCGCACTTGTTGTAGTCACCGCTACATCGCAACCGTGACCACGGGGAGGTTGACTAGGTGTAGAACCACCACAGAGGAGTCTCCTGGCCAGGAGGGCACCACGTGTACATCCTACATCACGGGAAAGACTGCAATCAAGATCGTTCCCTTGAGGAACAGACTAGATCAAGAAATGGCCAGATGAATAAAAGAACAAACAATTTAGAAATACTTGGTTGAGCTAAATGAGAATAAAAATAAATTAGTTGCATGTTTTAATTGCATGTAGATGGCTTAATTAGCACTCTACTCAACGTTAGCTAACTACGGAATTTTATAATCTTGTTCAGGTCAGGGAGTTGAGCAGCCAGCACCACCGGCTGCAAAGGGAGTTGGGCCTAATCGAGCCCAGCCGAAGTTGTGTTCCCCTTCTGTTTCCTAGCTTCTTAGTGTGGTAGTGAGTATTTTGTTATATGTAATACAAATTCTGTTATATTTCCACTTTAGTTTCCACTGTACTAGTTGTGATGGCCAATACTATTATGAGACGTTCTATTTTGGTTCTTTTACTGTCTCTGTATTATTTTTTTCTACTTAGTCACATTATACTTGTGGTTGTGGAATATTTTTTATTTTTGGTTATTTTTTGTTGAATGGCTAGGTCTTGGGGTTAGTTGAGGCGGGCCGATCTCGGGTCCTGTAGGGATAAATCCCATCTACGTTCGAAAGAAAGGATGATGGTATACACATACTTTGTGCAATATCTAAAAGCCTTCTAGAAAAGGTTTAAGTGTTACCTAAATCCATGTCAAAGTAGAATCATGCATGGAGGCGGGTTGGTCCTCTTCGTTATTGCTCTACTTAATGCTCGTGCTTAATTTGGTGGAAGAAAAAAAATTGAACTTGATGCTTTTGGAATTTTTTTAGTTGAGAGGAGGGCCCATATCTCCCATTTGTGGAGACCATACATATGTGTTCGTTCCATGCATCAAGGGGCACACATACATTTAAGAGGGGACTCCCATCATGGTATCCATCCATGAATGGGCCACTAACTCCTTCTAGAGGGCGTGATTACAACATTCACCAACAGGGGCATGACTAAGAACAATAGGGAAGTTCCATGGGAATGTTTAGCTTATTCAAGGAAATCACTGGCATGAATTATGGTAATATATATCCCCAAAAAGAACGCTCCATGTATGATCGATCGATATATAGGTCCAAGATAACCTCTTTATCTAATATCTAGCAAGGGTTAATTGGAGACCAACCTTTATGTTCGCTTATCTCTTTTATCTATATGCTTGCTTAGCCAGATAACTTGTTTCAAAATCATCATACTGAAACTTTTTTTGACACAAAAACAAATGCAGCAATTATTACGTTAATCACAAACAACAAACAAGACCCATATTTGACTCAAAAATAAATACACCGTCACTAGTCTAAGCATTACATTTTAAATGAGAAAATACGTACAACGATTTTTTTATGTACATGTACTTACCAATTGACATCATCAAGAATATTATATAAAAAATACACCGTCATAAACTATTAAGTTGAATTTTATAGGATATTAAAATTGATTGCAAATATATCACTTCTTACATTAAAAGAATAAAATAGTAAGTTACAGTACTAAAATATTTTTCTATTTTAGATACTCATCAATATTATAAGAGTATAAGTTGAAAAGATATTCAAATCGCAAAACTTTCTGGTTTTTGTCCCAAATGATTAAAAGTTATTTTAAAAAATTAGAAATATAATTGCACATATATTTTTGTAAAACTGGTAAGATATATAACCATTTTGGAATTACAAGAAAAAAAGTAGCATCACATTTATTCTTAGAGAAAGGTTAAGATTATCAAGTTGGAGCATAAAGAGAGTCTTCAAAGATGTTGCGTAGTCAAACACTTTTTCATGTCATATGCTAACATCTAAACTTTTTATTTGAAGAATAACTTACTGTTTTTGTTTATATTAGGGTTGTCCCTACGGATTTCCTTGGAGAACTAAGCACAAAAGTCAATGACCACGATCCATAGCCCCTCAAATTTGAACCCTACAGGCAGAATATTTTAGCTAGAACCTGCCACCGACTCTGCCAAAACATTAGACTACATTAACATAATAAAGTGTAAAAGTTATGAACAATGCCATCTAAACTCCATGATCTTTAACATAAGTGAATTAAAATTAGAGTTGAAATCTTCTTGATGTATTTTGCTGCCCCTCATTATGCATTCAATGCCAATACTTTTTCAAAGCTAGCTCCTAACTCATTTGCAGCTGCATAAATCAAAGTCTAATCAATTATATGGATCAAACAAGTACTTAGCCAACAACAGATAACTAATTCAAAAATTCATTCTACTCACCAAGAGGAAATAGTTTATGGCTAAATTGAAGTTGTAGAATTTACGTTCCGAGTTCCCAAGGGTCTTTCCGAGCCTTGTCAACTGTGGAGGAGTACCCAGATGGGTCAGAAATATTGAAGCCTCTAAGTTTCCCGTACACATATTTCTGAAAACTAAGTTGATCAATTCGCTTCCTACCGATCCATATAATTAGAGAGACAATGTAACATCTCTTGCTCAACCAACGAGGAGGTTTTGCTTACATTAATATTAAGATGAAGATTATAAACAAAACAAGAGAGGGGAAACACAATCTCACCAATACATAAGCCAAAACTCGCGTTAGCAATGCTTGAACCCAAAAGCCACTTTTAAACTGTAATAAGATACAGTAGTATTTCCTTCATTGGAATTATATACAAAGCACTCTCCGAAGAAAGCTGCAAAATCTTCTGATTTCACCATGAGAAATATACAGATCTTGGAAGCAAAATTATTGTTTTGTGTATGTCAAAATTCAAGGAATTAATCGTGGTTTCTTTGGAGTGGGAGAGGCAGACTTCTTGAAATTGTAATATTATTCCATCCTTGGTGACAAAAAAAAAAGTAACATAAAACATAAAAGCATTTCAGAAATTCTCTGGATCGCTCTCTCCATTATGAATCACTTATACTGAACTAAGATAGAAAAGGGCCGATGTATATATCCAAGCATAAGAAATCGGTGAGCAATTACAAGTCTAAGCAACGACGGTAGTTGATCCCTCCGGTGAATTAACCAGATTTCTCAAGCTTGTTACAGTGATAGCTAACATCTTCAGGTGTCAACGACGAGGGTAAAATAATCTCCGAGCCCAAAGGTTGTTCAGTGTGCTTAGATATATAGATTTGGCGAGGCTTGTGATACGTCAGAAACTTCTTTATGACACGGGTAGAGAAAGGGTACGTTCAAGTTAAAATTTAATCAAGTAAACACATAAGAATAAGGCACAAGAATTAGTTATCCAATTCTACCTTTACGAAGGTATATGTCCAGGGAAAGAGTGAGAATCCTCAAAATGTGGAATAAGTAGCCGTTTGCCAGCAAATATTTGGTGGGAAGGTTTGTAGATGTAGATGGCTAAGTACTTTGCTGGTTAGGTGGTTTTGAGAGATTAATTTTGCTTCTAGCTAGGTCTCTTGAGTCGAGTACGGAGTTCATCTACTTTAGTCAAGTAGGTGGATTAGTGATAGATAGTCAGGTATGTATCCACCTGACATTCTATTTTAGGTCCAGATTGTTTGGACCTCCGTGGGCCTTTGCAAGTTGAGCTTCGGAGGATATTTTTCTTCTCTCTTCGGGAGGAAATATACATCAATTCACACCGCAGCAGGTATAGAAAAATATTTCAGAGTAGAGATATGCAAAGAAGGTTCTTTCATGTCACCAATTGGTCTTCACCATATAATAAAAACAAATCAAAATGAAGTAGAACCTCTGAGCTACAAGTCGTTTAAAGCAGACTAATCTTTATTTTTAGAAGACAGATAAGAAAGATCACTGCACAAAGCAAATGCCTTTACTTCGTTAAGAACCCCAGAAAGGTCCACTTTACCGCAACTTCATAATTAAATCTCAAATATTTAGGTTTTAATTACCGTCATTTATCCAAAGGTCTAAAAGGTGGATGCATAAAAGTTGTGCAAGGCAATGTGTTGTAAAGCTAATTCTGAAGGAGAGGTGTGTGTTGGTGGGGGTGGTGGTGGTGTGTGTGTCTTTTTTTACAATATTTGGCATTTCTATATGGGGCTTTTGAAGATAAAGTGAAACAAAAATTCTCATTCAATTCCTTGACTTAAATCTTGAGATCATTGAGTGGCAAACCTTGAAACGTGTAGTCTTTATCCTTTTAATTTAAGATAAAAGAGAAACCGCTTGGTTCCCTTCTTGGGCAAAAAAAAAAAAAAAAACAGAAAAAAGATAATAATCATTTTCTTGGAAAATTTCATGGTCAACGAAAAGGCTTCATCCCTCCAATCACCTACGATGGACTCAAGTTTCCTTGAATCACTCACTTCTGAAGAGAATTTCTGCAGCCATCAATTTTGGTCATATAGTTCCAGTCCTATGGAAAAACCTTCCAATTTCAAGTTGGGAACTTTGTTTCTTGTTCCTCAAAATATTGTAAACATGCTTAACAACTTGTATTTGGTGAAGAATAACAAGTGATATTCCCCAATTTTATGGATAGGAAATCCTATTCAACTATCAATTAACTATCAATTATTACTTTAAATTAATAATTGTGAATTTAGTTTGGTTCGAAAAGAAAAGTTGTGATTCAAATTTAATTTTATATCCATATCATTTAAGTTTTTAAAGTTGGATCCATACCTATTTAGAAACTATCAAATTTGAACCAAGTTAAAGAAAATTGACATCTCTACTCTCATCTCTACTTGTAATGAGAGAAGATATATAATACAGTGGAGTTGGAGGTATAGAAGATAATTTTTTCATGACCCCATTATATGATACTAACTTGTAAATGATCTATCTATCATATATACAGTGTGTTTTCCAACTTAATAGCACTCCTAAGATAGACTATGACAAGTGGAGTCAGAAAAACATGATTACAAGGTCAAGAATTACTCAAATTGAATTACAAGAGAAATTAGAGACTTTTTGTATTTGAGGTATTAAATATCAAATCAAGGAATTAAACATCACATCAGATAGTTTATGAGAGGATTACAATAAGTGGAATTGCTTATTTCAAAATTAAGAATTTAATTCCACAACAAAAATTATCACTTTCAAACACAGAAATAGGATGTTCATTTAAAGCCTAGTTCACGTTGGGAGTTACCTCTAAAAAGGAGTATTAACCCTTGTTGCCAACCGTGTTAAATAAGCTGCATGAACCCTAAGTTAAGGCTAACATTGATCGATTCCATTGTGTCTTAGCTTAATAGCCCCAAGTTAGTTGACACACTTTTACAAGGGGTCACATGGCTCCTCAATGGAAAGAAATTGCTCCTTCCAAGTAAACGTCAACAAGGTCAAGCCTTCTTCCTTAGTGAAACCATTCTTCCAAACACAACCTTCTTGTACAGAAAACTCCGACCATGCTACTTGGAACCCAATTACATGATGGTGGTGATTGGCTCTCCGTGGCATTACTTGATCTTGGCAAAAGAGGAAAGCCTCGAAAAAGAGAAATGTTTGTAATATAGAATGTATCCCTTTCCTTACAAAAATTGACCCGCCTTTTGATATAATTTTAGCCCATCTAACGGTAAAGATAAATTTTTGTAAGACATTGGTTATGATTTTTAATATGGCTAACGGCTCAAATGCACCGCATTGCCGAGGTGCACTTATTTGCACGATGGTCATGTGGTGTTTTGAAATCCACCGGGCATCGTAAGAGTAAAGTTCTCCGTGTTTTTGAAATGTACCTGTATTAAAAATAAATCCCATCTACCATCAAAAGAAAGGATGAAAGTATACACATACTTTGTGTAATATCTAAAAGCATCCTAGAAAAAGATCAAAGTAGAATTATGCATGGAGGCAGGTTGCTCCTCTTCCTTATTGCTCTACTTGATGTTCGTGCTTAATTTGGTGGACAAAAACATGTACTTGAGGCTTTTGGATTTTTTTTAGTTGGGAGGAAGAAAATATCTCCCATTTGTGGAGACCATATATATGTAATATGTGTTTGTTCCATCCATCAAGGGGCATACATACAGTTAAGAGGGAACTCCCATCATGGTATGCATCCATGAATGGGCCTCTAACACCTTCCAGAGGGTGTGATTACAACATTCACCAACTTGGGCATGAGTAAGAACAATAGGGAAGTTCCATGGGAATGTTTAGCTTATTCAAGGAAATCACTGGCATGAATCATGGTGATATATATCCTCAAAAAGAACGCGCCATGTATGATCGATCAATATATAGGACCAAGATAACCTCTTTATCTAATAATCAGCAAGGGCTAATTGGAGACCAACCTTTATGTTTGCTAATCTCTTTTATATATATGCTTGCTTAGCAAAATAACTTGTTTCAAAATCATCATACTGAAATTTTGTTGACTCAAAAACAAATGCAGCAGTTATTACATTAATCACAAACAACATACAAGACCCATTTAACTCAAAAACAAATGCAGCAGTTATTACATTAATCACAAACAACATTCAAGACCCATATTATACATGTATTCTTCAAATACATTTGATGAGTAATCCCTTTGTCAAGGGATTCGCTTAACATGTATTTAGTTCTTATATTTCAACTGATCCTAGACGATCCCTAATCTTTTCTTTTACAACACGACACTACGTATCGATCCTTCTACAATCTTGAGAGTATGTCTATTGTTGTCAGAGAGAAGCACTACAGTCAAATTATCATGGTGTGTCTTCCATGGCTTTGATATAGAATCATCAACCTTCTGTTCATCACCATATAGAATCACCAACCTTCTGTTCTATGATGATGAAGTTCCTTACTGAAAGAGCTTGTGTGGTGGCAACCTTAGGCTCCATGGTTCTGGATGGGGGCAATGATGTGATCCACACTTCTTTGTAATACGTATAGCATCTCTAGTTGGTAGAAAGATAAATCTAGAAGTTGATTTTCTTTTTTACCCACTCCCAATTTAATTAAAATATGAGCATTTTGTCACTTTCAAGGAATCAGATTTCTTATATGCGAGTGTCCATCCGTAGTTCCATAAAGATATCATGTGATGATGACCCACATTTTGCATGTACAAATGTATATGAGATCTCATTTACCTGTTCTTTTTCAAGATTATCCGCAAGGGTTTTAGTCACATAGATCTTTCTTGCTTTGAGTATTGGCGCAGAAGTTGATGAGCATTATTTAATCTGAGTGTGCCTTGGGATCTATCCTATGAATCTCGATGCTAAGCAAGACCAGGAACAATTCCATTCATTGATCACAGGAAGGATGGAGTTTATTAGAGGGGGTAGCACCCCTCTCGGGCATTAGGCTGAGAAAAGGGCAGAGTTTTAAAAGAAACAACTCAACTCATCTGCCTTTCAGCCATTGAACAAAGCTCACAATTTTAGCATCTGTATTGTGTTGCCAGCTAACAGGCTAAAGATCGAACACACTCTCTTGCAGTCCAGTTAGCCTCGCAAACAGAGGGCTGGCAGGGAAACCTACTCATTTGTCATGACGCAACAGCTGTTAAGACACATCAAAATCATGTTAGTAGGAGGCGTGAGTTCGAGGTAGCAGGGACCTTATTTCTCCTACTTATGAAAAGGGTTATCATCTCTGAGTGAGGTGGACCTTAATTATTTCTCCCGCTTAAGAAAAGGGTTATCATCTCTGAGTGAGGTGGTGCAATTGAGTGTGGTAATGTGCCCAAGGAAGGAAAAACCTGTAATGGACCCCAAATTGGACGCCCGCATACATACAAATTTTGCACATGGCTATAAAACTAACATCGAACAAAAAAATGACGAAAATTCCAAATCGACAAAGTTGGCCATGCGTAGCTTAATCATCTATTTTACTAACACAAGATTGAAAATCTAAGGAACCCCACACACTGGCCGAAGGGAAAACCATACCATCCAATCCACTCATAGCTAGCTGTCCATCACAAACACATTCCACTTAAGAGAAAAGCCAACCTTGGAGAGTGGAGTACGCACACCCTAAATCGCAACATCGCATCCCAAGCATCAATCATGTGATTCATGATCCAAAGAAGAGCTTCAATTATATAATTACAAGCCAACCCATACGACCAAAGACGGCAGTCACCTCCCAATCAACCTCATCCTGTTACATTAAAAATAAAATTTACCAGAAATTACAGAGCATTTCATCTTTTTACCGAAATCATCACCTTCAAATTTCTTCTTTTTACCGAAGTCATCGAAAACAAATCACAGGGTCAAAGTCAGTGATAATATTCCCCCACCGACATCCCAAAACCAAATAATCTCGTCAACATTCGCCAGTCTATTTACATACCCATTACCAACCCAAAAAAACATGACAAAAAGAAAAGCCTCAGGAAACAAAGTACCAAGGAAAGTCGACCATACAGTAACACTAATATATGTCGCTAAGGGGCGGAACGTCGTCGAAGCTCCACAGGTCGAGAGTGGTGGGCACATCCCCGCCCTCCGCCGCGTCGCCGGTGGGCACCGCATGCTCCGACTCCACGTACGGCACCTCGTCGAAGAACTTCATGTACGACTCCAAAGCCAGCAGCTCCTCCGGCAGCTTGCTCTCCAATGACGACGCCGCCGCCGCCGCAGCCTCCCCGCCGGCAACCTGCCCCCAACCCATCGCAGGCGCCGTCTCCAAAGGAGACACGGAGAAACAAGGAGCCCTCCACGGCCGCCCGCCCTTGTTGGACTTCTCCTGCTTCTGCTTCGGTTGTTGTTGCTTAGGTGGTGGTGGGGAGACTTCGTCGTCATTGGGGAAGTTGACCTTGGCCTTCTTCCCGCGTATGCGGCGGGCCTCGCGGTCGTAGGCCCGCGCGGCCTCCTCCGCCGTGTTGAAGGTGCCGAGCCACACGCGTACACCCTTCATGGGGTCTCGGATCTCCGCCGCCCACTTGCCCCATGGCCTCAGACGGATGCCCCTGTAAAGATTCTTCCTTTCCCTCTTCTTCCCCGCAACTGCCACAAAGACACCAACAAACCCATGTAAGAGACCATATCTCGAAGTGGGTAACGTAGTCTTTATTATAATTGAAAGAGACGTGGGCGTACCTTTTTCCTGGGGAGGCTTGGCGGGGAAGGGATCGAAGGCGGACTCGGGCCAGAGCTCGGCGGCGGCGGCGGCGGAGCGGGACTGGCGGCTGGGGATGAAGTCGGAGATAATGGCTCCTCCGCACATGGTGGTTGAGAGGAGGATGAGGAGGAGGACGAGGAGTAGACGAGAGAGGTGAAAGAGATCTTCTTCTTGTGGTGGTGATGGAGAGGACGTGGATTGGGAAGAGAACTGTGGGTCGTGTTTTGGAGGAAATGGGGGGAACACGGGGTGGAGGGTATATAGAGGCGGCGTTGACGGGTGGGGGGTATTTTTGGGAGTACGAGTGACGTGTTGGGGTGATCCGCGGATGAGTGGATGTGGGCGTGGTGTCTTGCGGGAGGGGAAAGGGTGGGGAAAACGGCGGCGGCACATCGTAACGGGGTGGACGTGGTATCGCGGGTCATGTTAAGCAGCGCCCACGTTATCTAACGTTAGCGTGTGTTGAAGATCCAGAAGGGGCGAAAGATCTACGGTAGGATTTTTTTTTTTCGACGACCCTTTTTGCGACAGGAGGCCCATTCGAGATTTCTAAATTTTGAGGTTTTGGGATAATAATATACGGATATCATTTTAGGTATATATTTTGATATTTATTTATAAAAAATATGACAACATCAAATCACATATAATACCCTTCACCTGTATGGCCTCAATTTTAATAAAAATAATCATGTGTCTACATTTTTACGTACATAAAGCGTATTTCATTTTCTTTTATTTTTATCCCTTTTTTTAAGGACGACCCAACCCTCCTTTCCCTCATTTTTTATTTTGGAGTAGAGGGCTCTTCGGAATTGAAGGGTGGAAATCTCTTGGTGGATTTTTTTCTAAATTTTAGGTTTCTTGACGTAATTTCTACTAATCAAAATGGATTTCGTACAGGGAATTTTAGTTTGAAAGAGGTTTAGCATAATTTTTGTCACAATACATTTCTGATTTCCTACAGAATTCGAGAACAGTTCGACTCGACTAACCTTAAGATCTAATTGTTTAACAAGAAACAACCAAATGCATACTTATCTACAACTACATATGTAATGTAAATAAATAGAAAGTACGTAATAGACATTAAAGGAAACAGAACAGTATATCTCAAAGTTATTATATGTCACAAGTGAGAAAATACTGTTATAAACATAGCCATCATAATAGGAACTAGTAAAAATATGATAGAACATAACAAAACAGTCACTGCATGCTACACGTACTCACTACTAACAAAAACTCTGCAGCGGAACTGGAAGAAAGACTACGGCTGGGCTCAACTAGGCCCAGCACCCTCAGCAGCCAGTGGCGCTGGCTGCTCAAATCCCTGACCTGAGTATTGTTATATAAATTCGTGATTAGCTAACGCTGAGTAGAGTGGTGATTAAGTCATTTACATGTAACTAAACATAATTAAACAAGCAATTAACTAATCATACAATTGCCAGTTATTTATTATCATCTGTTTCCGTTCATCTCATTTATGTATTTCTGATTCCAATTTTCTAATAAGGATCCATCACATTTCTTAGTCTTCATGTTCCCTGAGGGAACGGTTTTGATTGTAGTTTTCTCGTGATGTAGGATATACACGTGGCACTCTCCTGGCCAGGAGAGTTCCCTATGGTAGTCTTACACCCGGTCTACCACTCGAGGTCATGGTTGCGACGTAGCGGTGACTACGGCATGCGCGATAAGTGTACGGGTAGCTATCGCGCACTGGCACACGGTCAATCGTTTCCACTAGCGGGTATGCCCAAACGTACAGCATAGGGCCTCACCCCTCAACAGTCCACGTACCTTCGTTCAACTATGCCGGTTTACCCAGTGGGCCTAATAAGAGTCGGTGTAGGGTGGTCAGTCCTAACCCCGGGCCCCATGGGGCAGCTAGCTCCCCCATACACTAAGGTGTTAGTAGCTCTCCTCCAAACCACGTATGCAAGGGCCACATAGGAGTCGGTGTAGAGCGGCCAATCCTAACCCCGGGTCTCAACCCAAGAGCTCACTAGCTCCCCTCTACACTAAAGGGACAGTTGCTCTCCTCGGTACAATGTACACGAGGGTCACCTCACTTCCCAAACTAAAGGGATAGTTGCTTTCCTTGGTACCGCATACACAAGGGCCAGCTCACCTCCCATAACCAGGTCCGAACAGCCTTCCGTAGGCAACATGTTCCATCATTCATTAGATTTCCCGTATCACTGTATTTTTGGTTTCTTTCTAAATTCCCCGTAGGATTTGTATATAAGACTCATTTTCTCTGTACCACACATATGATTCATTAAATGCATAACAAGAAACTCAAGATTTCACAATCACGTCAATTAGTTATTCAGTACACAAGATGTGTTTCCGTTCATGTCTTGGTTCATTAACTGTAGTACAGGCAGCTCATGATTTACCACTTTCAAGAAGTATCACAGCAATTTAATCATTTATAAAATACGCATTCATTTCTTTCAGCACCAAGGTTCATTTCACATCCAAAGGTTTAATCAAGTATTTCTAAAGTAGCATGCATTTATCTTTTTCAACCCTAGGGTTCATTTCACAACCTAGGGTTCATTTAGATATTTCTAAAGTAGCATGCATTTTAATTATTTAAATCTGGGATTAGAGAAAACCACTCTACCAGGGTACACAGGTGGAATGGGGGCTCAACGATGTCTCCACAGGTCCCGTGTATGCTATGGACTGGAGACCTATCACATTGATCGCCATGTCAAACGAGCTCAAAATAGTACAGACACAATACCACAACGTTGAGAATTTCAAATGGAAACCAACGATATTTCGTTTACTGAAAATCGACTCCGTTTGGGCCCTAAACAGGCACAAAAATACAACTCTGACCAAAATTAGACATTTAGGAATAGTTTCAGATGTCTTAAACAAATGTAGTGACTCACCTTGCTCTCTGCGTCTTTTTCGAACGTTGGAACCCTTCGCAGACGCTTGAGGGGGTCTTCAGACATCTGGCAACACTCCCAGACATCTGAAACCACCTCGATCCTCGCACCAGCGCGCCTTCCCCATCTCTGACATACGCATGCACGATTAGAACTCGGTAGGGAAAAATATTTGAAATCTGCATTGTATCAGATGTTTGGTATTACCTCCAGACATCTAATAAGACCTCTGATGGTCTCTCCAGATGTCTGATTCTGCGGAGAAATGATTTTGCAGAATCGTTTACGAGCTCCTTCTTGCTTTAGCTGCAGTAGCAGCCTCTGCCTCCACTCGTAGCGCTTCGCTCTCCGACCTCCTCATCCCAGCTCCTCCTACTCCCCGCTCTCCCTCTCCTTCTCCTCTCGGCTGCTGTGGGGTAAATGGAGGAGGAGCAGGGGGGGTTTATGGTGTGTTGAGGCATGGGGGACGAGATGGCGTGAGGTAGGGTAGAGGTGGAGGGAATGGGGGAGATGTATGGGAGAGGGGTGTGGTGTCGTGGGTAAGGGGTGTGGTAGGGGTGAGGTGCTCGTGGGGTACGGGTGTGGAGGGAAAAATTGCGGGGATGCCCTCGCGAGTTTCCTCTTTCCCTTGCAAGTCCCACAACTAAAACCCAAGGGGTTTAACATTGCACAAGTGCCCCTAAGAACTCCGGAAATGGCAAACGACCCTTGGGAAGGGTCATACCAATTTTTCTTACACCCATACCCCCCATGACTCATACCACCATACACCCCCCCCCCCCCCACTCCCCTTATTCCCATGCACCCTTAAAACCCCCCCCCCCCCCCCCCCCCTCCTCCATTTGTTCTCCACCACAATAGCCGAGTAGGGAGAAGGAGAGGGAGAGCAGGGAGCAGGAGGAGATCGGAGGAGAGGAGGGTGTGCGGGAGGCAGAGGGAGGGCAGCAAGAGGTCCTGAGCGGCCGTCGTAGGGAGCTACTGCAGCACCAGATGTTAGAGGAGGGCTCGCGAAGAGGTTCTGCAGGCATTATTTCCACAGATTCAGACGTTGCAACATTTGTTAGACATCTGGAGGGGTTGCTGGACGTCTGGTAAGCACATAGAGTGCCGAGGTGCCAAAAACATTGGGAAGGCGCGTTGGCACGACGTTCGAGGTACTTTAGGACGTTTGGAAGCATCATCAAACGTCTGACTGCTCTCCTAGATGACTGGGAGCAGTGCCAGATGTTTGGAGACACCCTTTGTAACGACCCGGTTCCTGAGCCCCTAAGAGACACGAGAACCGGACCGACTCAACTAATCCCAAGACCTAGTCGTCCAACGAGGAAGTAACCAAAAGAGCAGTAAAATAAACCACATTCAACATGAATATAACTAACAGTAAGAAAATACAGCAGCAAGGAAAGAAACTACTACAGTATATATCACCACAACAGTAGAACAACATTCATAACTAAATATGAACTGCTGGTAAAGAAAAGTACAGTGGAAACAAGAACTACTCACTATAACGGAACAAAAAGAGGTACAAGAAACAGTGGTAACTCTACTGGACCCTACTCGGCCCAGCGTCCTCTGCAGCCGCTGACCCTGGCTGCTTAACACCTGGTCCTGAAAGGTAACGAGTGTAACACGTCAGCAAAACGCTGAGTAGAGTGGCAACTAAAACTAAAGAAATAATAGAGTGTACAGTAGCTGTTAAGTTCTGTTACTTTCTTTATTTAAGTCTTTCAATTATCTCACGATTTATCTATTTCTCAGATCTTTCACTTGATCTCGAATGTTCCTCGTGGGAATGATCTTGATTGCAGTCTTTTCCGAACAGTAGAAGTAGCACGTGGTGCTCTCCTGGCCGGGAGAGTCCCCCGTGGTGATCCTACTCTCAGTCAACCACCCCAAGGTCACTGACAGACGTAATGGTGACTACGGCACGCGTGGTAAACGCACGGGTAGCTAACCCGCACTGGCACGCGGTCAGTCGTTTCCGTTAACGGGTGCGTCCAAAGCACAGCACAGAACCAGTACAGGGCAGAGCCCTCTCAGTAACAGGGCTCCAACCCCTCCACAGTAACCAAACAGGGGCCTTGCCCCTCCACAGTCCGCGCACCCTCGCCTGACTACCCTGGTTTGCCCTAGTGGGCCTAACAAGTCGGTGTGGGAGGCTAGCAGAACCCCGGGGCCTGTGGGGTAGCTTGTACCTCCCTACACTAGTAGCTCTCCTCGGTACTACGTACACGAGGGCCAGCAAGTCGGTATAGAGTGGCCAGTCCTAACCCCAGGTCCCTGGGGCGGCTAGCTCCGCTTTGCACTAAACGGGGGACAGTCGCTCTCCTTGGTACTCCGTACTCAAGGGCCAACTCACTTCCCCAATTCTATTCCATTCACTTTTCAGGAGTTCTACTCCTACTTCCCCGTAGGGTTCCAGCTCAGAACGTCTAAGTTTCACCTTCCAGTTTCACGTTATCACAATCCATGTTCTCAAACACGTTTATTTATTCAACAGGCAGCTGTTAATTCAATTACTGGCAGCTATTTGTTCCTTTCCATTTTTCCAAGACTGCAGTATTCATCTATTCCACTAGTTTTCCCGTCCTAGGATTCATGTCGTATCCTAGGATCTATCATACAATCTAGTTTTCCAGCCCTAGGATTCATGCAACACCTAGGATCTATCATTCAATCTGTTTTTCATTCCTAGGATTCATGCAATGTCCTAGGTTCTATTTATGATTCCACAATTTAACAGGTTATACTTAAAAGCCACTCTACCAGGTACGACGGGAGTAATGGGGGTGTGATCGGGAATCCTGCGTGCCTCCGCGACCCCCAAGACTGCAACGGAACGAGGTCCTATCACAAGGATCAAACACAAGCAGTGTCTCAAAATAGTGTATAGCTACTGTAGACGGGTAGAGGATTTAATTCCGGAAAGAACGCAACTCGAAACGCGGAAAACGGAACCCGAACGGGCCCTCAACGGGTCGAAAATGACGACACTATGCAAAATCAGACGTCTTAAAAAGTGGATCAGAGAATTACCTTGTTCTGCGTGGTTTCTCAGACGTCCAGAAGCCTGCGGGGACGTCTGGCCTAGTTCCCAGACGTCCGATGGTCACCCCGTACGTCTGGAGGTTGCTCCCGCCGTCTGGTACTACAGCCAGACGTCTGATTCGCGTTGGATGGCAAATCACCGAGCCTGCGCTCACCCAACTCTCTCTCTCAGTACGGTCAGTCGACAGGAAGGAAGAAGACGGAAGAACTCACCTTTCAGACGTCTGGATGGTCTTCCAGACGTCGCCCCCGCCATCTGGCTATCAGCCTAGACATCTGATTCTGGAAATGTTTCCAGAATCAGGCCGCGACTCGCCCTCCGCTCGCGACGCCGCGCCTCGTCGCACCTCGTGCGCCTGCTGCTCGGACCGCAGCAGTCCCCCCCGTGTCGCCCCGCGCCCGCTGCGCTCCCCACCGGCCGGCCCTGGCAGCCCCGGCGAGCTCGCCCTCACGGCTGAGCGTCGCTCTCTCACGCAGCACCTCCTCCGCGCTCACTGCGGCCGCTGCTGCCGCTGCAACCTCGCGCTCGCTCTCGCGCTCACTGGCTGAAGGAGAAGAGGAAGGAGGCGGTGTTGACGGAAGAGCGCGTGGCCTTTTAAGGCCGCGCGAGGAGGAGAGAGAAGGAGCGCGGCAGGGGAATCTGCAGCCACAGGAGGAAGGAATAAGCGAATATGCGGGTCTGCGCGCTCAGGCGCGCAGACGACCCGCGCGTGTCAAAGATAACAGATTTCCAAACGTCTGGCAACGATCCCAGGCGTCTGATACGACGTCTGGAAGTGATTCCATACGTCTGGTCCGACGTCTGGCCCACCTCCCAGACGTCTTAAAATACGTCTGGGGCACGCGTTCATAACACCCTTAGACGACTATGGGGGGAAGCAAATGACGGGGACAGATGCAGGAATGTAAGGTGAGATCCTACGCTTGTTTAAGATGTCTGGGACTCTTCCCAGACGTTTGATTTTGGTCAGGGTGGGTGTGTTTAGGTCAGTTCAGGGCCCAAACGAAGTCAGTTTTGTGCAAAAAAAGTACTGTTGGTTTTCTTTTGGAATTTCCTACGTATTAGGGTCGTATCCATACTGTTTTGAGCTTGTTTGACATAATGGTCAATAATGTTAATGATTGGTGTGATCAACTATTTGGAATAGGTCTCTAATCCGTAGTGCACACGGTGTTGGTGCTAGAGCACCACGATCGTTTATTTTGTTGATAACAAAATACTTGTGATTTAACATTTGCTTTTAAGTCTAAGATTTCAAGATAATTACAAATGGAGACAAGTATAAAGACAGAGTTTGAGCTCGCATCCATGGAGAATTGGAGGAGCTTGACGGAGGAGAAGGAGCTTCGCGAGGAACGAAAGCTTGAAGAAGGAAGGACAAGAATAGGATAGATTTCCATTTGTCATGTAATCTGTACTTTTGTCTTTTCATTCTTTACTCTTTTATTTCTTAGATCATATGTTAAAGAGCCTCAAAGTACCTTCATAGTAGTCCTAGGAACACTTGCTCAACCCTAGGATACTTAGGTTTCACGTAGAGAACTTAGAAAACCTAAATAGGCTTCAGACAGCTTGATCAGACATCCAATCTGGAAATCAGACGTCTGATTGTTTGATTAGACGTCCAAAACACTTAGGCTGGACTTTGTAGGTTCTGTCTGTTAGAATCAGACGTCCAAACCTTAGTCAAACGTCTTAGAAGATGTCTGATGGTTGTGCCAGATGTCCAATTAGTGGAACGTTGGCTAACAAAGTAAACGTTAAGGAAAATGACCTTTAGGCTTCTATCAAACGTTTGTAGAAGACCTCAGACGTCTGATGAGTGACCGTTTGAGCCTTGATTGAGCCAAAATCACCTTTGTGAGATCTTATAGCCGTTAACCTTCTTGGGAATCCATTCCTACAATTAATTAGGTTTCCAGACGTCCAGATGTAATGATTCTGATTACGGCCAGAATCATAAATGATTACACCAGACGTCTAATGACCCTGTCAGAATTATAAATGATTCTGATTACGGCCTGTTTTACCTTGGGTTCAACCCCAACGGCTATGGAAGCCTTCTAAGGCCTTCTAAAGCCTTCCTAGGCACTCTATAAATAGAGGAGGACCCTTGCCTTATAAAAACACACCTTGAGAACACACTTCCGCATCATTTATGTCAAATTGATCTTGAGAAGAAGATCTTGCTCTCAATTTCGCCGTTCCACATCTTGAGAGCTATCTTCTCACTGTGCACCCACTCTCCCGCTGACGTTACGAGAGCGCCGTTGTGCCAAAAGCGTGGTTCACGCACTCGCGTCGTCACACCGACGCACTTCCACCAAAGGGAAGTTTCCTCACTCCTATAGAAGCTAGGTTTTAATATTTGGCACTTTATAGGATTGTTGTACTTTTTATTATTCTTTGGTTTGGGTATTCGCTTTACGAATTCCCGTCTCCATCGAGGGACAAAATACTCCTCGTGAAGAGGAGTGGTTTTGAGGTACGCTACCCTCGGGTATAAAGTAGCGTGGTTGTTGACGAGCCAATTCTTCTCTTTTAAAAATCGTTTGTAGTTTTATGTGGTGGAAAAATCAACTAATCAACAATTAATATAACCACTCAATTAGGAGCGGGTCGTGTCCACAGGGAGGCAATGATGCAATAATATCTCAATTATTTCGTATTCGTTCAATCTCGTGAGAAATCCGTAGTCAAATCTGACATGAAATGCGACGGAAAGAAGATGCACAATATCTTGAAAACATAAGGGTAGATGTGAAATTTTTCCTCACTGAAATATTCAATAAACATGTAATGATTTTATGCAATTTTCCATTGACATGTATTAAATAAAATTTGTGCACATTTAAATCCCAAAACCAATGTCAAACAATGTTAATTACAAAAGCCACTTAATTATAAGAGAGCTTGAGTATGAAGTTGTAAATTTTACCATAATAAAATATTCATAAACCAAAATTCTTTTTCCTGGCAATGGCATGAAATGTAATAACTAATTAAGTCCAAAACAGAGCATTTTACCTCTCTCCTCCTTGCGATCGGGAGAGAGGTTCAATCGAGGAGAGGTTCGCACAGGCGGTTGGCTGAAGTGAGGCTGTCGCGGTGGTGGCAGCCGCACGTAGAGCGGTGGCCAGAGCTGGGCTGCCGGAGCTCCGGTGAGGTGGGTTGTGTAGGTGGCTGCACCTGTTGGAGGAAGCGCAAATGGGCGCGTGCGGAGGCTGCTGCAGGTGGTGCGCGCGGAGGCTGCCGTTGCGCACACTGAGCCTGCACGCACTGCTGGAGGCACTGCAGATGGTGGGAGGCGCTGCAAGCGGAAGGCGCAGGCACGCTGCAGATGGCAGGGGGCGCTGCAAGTGGAAGGCGTGGAGAAGAACGCAAGCCTGCTGCGTGCGTGAAGAGGCACTGCAGGGTGCTGGTGGGCGGGCGCTGGAAGCTGGAGGTGATGCGCATGCTTGGGCTGGCGGTTAGCGCTGGAGGTGAAGTGCGTGCGTGGGCTTGCGATCTTGTGCAGCTAGAGGGATGCGGGTGTGAAGGAGCGACTGGTCCTGCTGCTGTGTGCGCGGGTGGTGTGATGCAGGCGAGGGCTGGCGGTTGGCGCTGGAGGTGATGCGGGTAAGGGCTGGCGGTTGGCGCTGGAGTTGAAGTGCAGCAAGGGTGGTTGTTACTGCAGGCAGGAGATGATGAAGAGGCGTGCGTGGGCTAGTGGTTGGCGCTGGAGTGGATGTGCAGGAGGTGTGGAATGGAAGAGAGATGAACTCTCTGCACAGTGGTGGGTTGGGGGTGGAGGCCTGGCGAGCTCAGCTGCCTCCTCCTCTTTTTGTAGCTGCCTACATGAATTTGAATGGAGAGGCGGGAGCAGATCCACCTTCTTCGCTAGCCTTTGAATGCAGATTTTAGTGCGGCAGCCGATGGCGTTGCAGCCGTTGCTGAAAGAACAAAAATAATAATAAAATTATTATGATTATTTATATACAAACCTTCAACTTTTATGTTAACTTAAATTAATGCATGCAATGCACCTAATTGGTTAACTAATTAAATGAATGCAATTCTAAGTTAATTCTAAATGCATTTAAAATATGAATGCAATGCATGAATTATGTAATTAAATTAGAAATATGAATTAATCTATTTACATCCTAATTTACGCTAAATAAATGTTAGAATCAACTTAATGTCTAGGCACTTAAATACTTAAATAGCCCACAAATATGGGCTAATCAGTTGTACTGAGGTTGGATTACCCTCATTTTAAGTAGTTTATTTAGTGGATTGATTGACTAGGTTGATCGAAAAATCCTAACTCGAGAGAGTTAAGTGGTGATTTTTACCTGGGTTTGGGTTTCCACCTAGATATTTTTGCATATTTGTGTGATTGCTTCATTTGTGTAAGATTGCTATTATATTTCTGTATTTTATTACGTCACGCATATCTCACCCCCTCCCGTAGGGATTTTCACACGGGACCCACGGATACATCAGGATCCACCGTTCGTGCCCCTATATCTCCCGTACACTTTGGTAGAGTGGTCCCCTCTACTCCTGTAGTTTAAATTAGTAAAGTGCATGATAGATTAGAAATATTCGCTCGAAACCTAGAATATGAGGTGAACCCTAGGACTGAGAATGTGATTGATTATGTTCGATGTATGAACTTCGCTTGCTATAAACTAAGAATGCATGTTATTAAATTCCTTACTGTGAGAAATGGAATGTTAAAAATGATGATTGCTTATCCTGTTAATTCACGAGTTGCCTGTTATATGAATAAGAAACCAGAATGCGAGACAGATACATGCCATGTAATGAAATAAGACGAGCACTATGCATGAACCCCACGGGGAACTAGGGAAGGAATCATAGTACAGTAATGTGGATAATCGATATAAGATGGGACTCGTTGCCTACAGGGATGTTGGTTGGTTGTTCAGACTTGGATATGGCAAGTGAGTTGGCCCTCTTGTACGTGGTACTAAGAAGAGCTACTGTCCCTTTAGTGTAGGGAGGGGCTAGCCGCTCCTTGGGTTAAGACCCAGGGTTAGGATTGACCACCCTACACCGACTCTTGTTAGTTTCACTAGGTAAACTGAGATAGTCGGGCGAGGGTACGCAGATAGTTGAGAGGTGAGGCCCTTGTTCTGTTTTGTGTTGTACGTTTGGGCGTACTTGCTAACGGAAAGGACTGACCGCATGTCAATGTAGGGTAGCTACCCGTGCGTTTATCGCGCGTGTCGTAGTCACTGCTATGTCGCGACCATGACCCCAGGTGGTAGACTGGGTATAGGACTATCACGGGGTACTCTCCCGACCGGAGAGTGCTACGTGTGCATCCTGCATCACGGGAAAACTGCGTCAAAATCGTTCCCTTAGGGAACACATGGATTAAATGATGATGTGGAACTTTACTAGAATACATGAATAATTAAACACATAACATGCAAGAAACTATATGACAATGAGTAACTGTAAGACACATGAATGGCTTATTGCTTTCTTTTGATGCACTAAATGACTTGTGCACCACTCTACTCAGCATTAGCTGACAAAACATATATGTATATCTGTTCAGGTCAGGGAGTTAAGCAGCCAATACCACCGGCTGCAGAGGGTGCTGGGCCCAACCGAGCCCAGTAATAGTCTAATCCTTTTTTCTCAGTTGTTTCAAAGGCACTATTTACTGTAGTGAGTACTTTTATTATGTTAGAACCCGTTGGTGTTTATGTCCTTTCTACTTATGTTGTGATGGCTAGCTAGCAAACTTTATTTTCTGCTTATGGAGAATGGTTCTTTTTGAACTTTGCTCTACTTTTCGTTACTGCCCTTTTCTTTTGTGCTTAGTTACATTGTATGTGTAGTAGTGGACTCCAGTGAGTGGAATCTTGGCATATTGTAGAATTTTTTCAGTCAGTCCATTCTTAGCAAAATTCAAGAAATGCCTATTCATAAAGGAGAAGAGGACTCCCTAGTTTGGACTCCACACAAATTGGGAACATTCTCTATCAAGTCTGCATATTAGTCGACTAAACCCTAAGCCTTGCAGGATGGGAAACATCAAATTCACAACGCTTAAGTCATTGCTATTTGCAAAAAGATCTGGTCTTATAAGTGCTTAGCCCCTGCAACAAAAATATTTCTTTAGAGAGCTACAACAAATGCTTTATCTACTAAGGTAGAGTGTAGGCTACCAAACCTTCACTCCTCTTGTGATATTTGCGCTAATTAGCAGGAAGATCTCCATCACATATTCTTCACTTGTCAGGCAACATGGGAAGTTTGGTTTTCATTGGGATTCATGTGGAAGGTTTGGCTAGTACTTGGATGGACATTGCACTTGAATTGGGTGAGATGATGGCTATATGTGGGATGAATGCCTGTTACGACCCAATTCCCGAATCCCTACAGGACACGAGACCGGACCGACTCGACTGATCCCAAGACCCAGTCGTCCAATGAGGAAGTAACCAAAACGCAATAAAATAAACCACATTCATCATGCAAGCAACTAACAGTAACAAAAGTACAACAGTAAAGAAGTAACTACTACAGTACACACCACCACAACAGTAGAGAATTTAAACAGGTATAGGAATATAAAGTTACAACAAAAGAGTACAAAAGTGTAACAAAAATACTCACTACAACAAAACTGTACAACAAAAAGGTACACTACTGGGCTTTACTGGGCCCAACACCCTCTGCAGCCGTAGGCTCTGGCTGCTCAACACCTGGACCTGAAAAAGGTTATGAGTACACGAAATCAGCGAACGCTGAGTAGAGTGGCAACCAGCTAACTAAAAACAATATGGGTGGACAGGTAGCTGTTGTTTCAATTTCTTTCTTTATTTAACTAATTATTCTTTCTTTCATCACTTGGTTCATGTTGTCAACGTTTTTGTGCGGATTTGAAGGCGTATTACGTTGCAGTAGAACCGACAAAACGTTTAAACAAATATAAATAATTTTATTACTCGAACAACTAGAGTATCCGAGGTCGAACACAGGGAGCAAACTCAGTACTTTGTAAAACCCAAGAATACAACTGTTAAATGCAAATATAATTAATTCAAAGAGTTTTTAAGAAAGATGTAAAAAAAAATAGAATTAGACGTCTGATTTATGTATCAGACGTCTTAAATGTGATCTTTCTTTCTCTTTTCCTTCTTCTACTTTGCCTTTCTGATCTCTTTGCAATCTTCCCTTGTCCTTCTTCTTCTTCTCTGCGAAGACTTCTAATCTTTCTGCTTTCCTTCTTCTCCTGCGAAGACTTCGTTCTTTCTTCTTCTTCTGTCTTGCTTCTCCTTTCTTTGTTGCCTTCTTCTTCTTTGTCTTGCTTCTCCTTCTTCTGCAGCGGCCAAGTCCTTCTCCTGCGATCAGCCTGCCTGCACAGGAGCAAAACCTAACCCTTCTCCCTCTACCCGCGCGTGTCTCTCTCTCAAGCAATTCACTCTAACCGCTCTACCAGAGCCACAGTCTCAATCGGGTCGGATCGTACCCGGGACCAGGCGCACCTGCAGGTGTGTGATGCGCGAGGAGTGCGTAGGTCTAGGTCGGGTCGGATCCGCCAGGTCAGCGTGGTCAGGCCGCGGACAAGGCGGGTGGGGTCAGTGAGGGACCTCACCCCTGTGCTTACTGAGGCGATAAGAGTAAAACGCAAAAACAAGTTATATGGTACCTGACGGTTTCAATCCCACGATGTGGGACTATCTGGTCTCGCCTTCACGCGCGCCTGCAGAAGCCTTGTCATGCGATTGCCCCGCAGCTGCTGGCTCTGCTAGCGCTCCTTGGCTGGACTTGTTCACCTCGCGACACTCGCGCTAGTATGCAGCACCTGTAGCCTGGAAGACCGGGTGCCTGGAGCTTCGTGGGAGCTTCATCAGAGGTCGTCCATGGCGGCAGCGGCTCAAATCCTGTCGTACACAAAACGCGCCTCTCGGCCAAATCAGAATAGCTAGAGACCTTCGCCGTGGCACGGCGAAGGTGGTGGGCAGTGCTGCAGGCCGCAGGTCGGCCTAGGCGTGCGTGCCTAGGTCAACCTGTGGCCGGAGATGGTGGGTTGGTCGGGGGGTGATTGTGGAGGGCTGGAGTGGCAGTGGTAGGGTGGAGTGTGTTTCTGGAGGTGAGGCGGAGCTTTCGAGGTGGTTGGCGAGCCGTGTGGAGGGCTGGAGTGGTGTGGGCGGCTCGCCGGAGTGTGGTCGGAGGCGAAGATGATGGAGGTGGTTAGCGTCTGTCGAAGGTCGATCAAGGGAGATAACAGGGGGAAAAGAGAGAGGAGAGGGTGGAGAACGTATCTGGGGTTGTCTGGAGTGAAGGGAGGCGGCGGAGAGGACGGCTCGTGACTGCCGTCGTCGGGGAAGAAAGACCCTGGGGGAGGAAGCGGCGACGAAGATGAGGTCAGGGGCTTGCGCGTAGGGTACAGCGCACCGCGGGAGGAAGAGGCGGAGAGGACTCTGCTGCTGGTATGGCAGCAGAGTGACGAGAAGGAGGGAAGGCGGTCGCCGGAGCTTGTGGGTCATTTGGCCGGAGATGGGAGAGAAGAAATTTGGAGGGGATCTCCGTCAAAATCAAGCTTAAGATGAGTGGCCGGGTCCGAGGGGTGTTTTATAGGTGCTGGCCGCTCCTATCAGTGCGTGAAAAACGCGCAATTAGGTCAGCCGGCTCGCCGGAGTTGGAAGGAAGAAAGATACCCAAATCTCTCGTGCGTTCGCACGAGAGATTGGGTTCACGCTAGCGAATTTGATTGGCTTTAGAAGGAAGGGAATTCCTCAGAGAATCTCCCTTCCATTTCTGGGAGAGAATCTCTGAGGAATTAGAGAGAAATCTCTCTCGAAACTTCGTCGGAGCTCGGTTCTGCCCTAGCAATGGCGGCAGGACCGGTTTGCAAAGAAGGCGAAGAACCTAGGGGCCTCTCTGCAAGGATATTCAAAAGATAGGGACCTCTTTGTGATTTGGGTGTACTAACTTGCAAAGTAGGTCAAGATGACCTCCCCTTAGGTCCAAATTTTGGTAAAAACCTAATTTGGACCTAAAGAATCCAATGGTGAAGTTGGATTTTAGGTTTGACCTCGTTTGACTAGAAATTTTGTGTAAAAACCCAAATTAGGTTAATTGAAGAGCTAAGACCCTAATCTAGGTCAAACTAGGTTCCAAAGGCCAAATTAAGTGTTCTAAACCCTAGAGGATGTTTTTCTATGATTTTTAGAGGGTTTGATTAATTTTTATTCTGACCGAAACCTTGTTAATTTAAGCGGGTCTGTTTTAGGGTTACCAAGTGTCATTTAATTCTTAGATTGCACATAAACCCATTTCTGATTAATTCAACCCACTTTTTATCTTATTTCGACCATTTGACCTATGTTTTGCTTCTGAGAAATCCCATTTATGTACTGCAATGGTAAAATTGCAGTTTTAACCTTTATTTCATGTTTTCTTCTCAGAGCACTTGTTCCTTCAGTTAAGCCTTCTTCTAGGTTATGTAGGAGCTTTTATCTTTTTTATTGGATCAAAATGAGCTAGTTATGGCTCATGATGAGGCTCTCATCATACCCCCATGCCTAGCTTTTGCTAGTCCCTTAGCAAAATTTCAAAGTTTTAACTTCCATTCTAGACCCAAAGTGTCCTTAGTTATGATAAGTGCTTCTTTTGTGATTAGGTAGGAATGCCGACAATAGGCCTAGAGGTACTCAAGTACCAACCAAAATCTGGACCTGTTTTGCTTTAGCCTCAGTCCTTCGCAAAGGTTTCTACGGCCCACAAAAACTATCCTAGAGTTTGTTGGACTCTGCGGTTAAAGCACCCGTACTTGAGATATTTTTAGCCTAAGCTCAGTTTGCAGTGCATTTTTTTTTGTAAGAGAGAGAGATAGAGGATTTATTTGTTTGGAGAGCTTTTCTCTCTTTTTTCTTTTTATTTCTAGCTTCGGATTAGCTTCTCAACACGGTCTGTATCGGATTCCTCGTCCCCATCATCAATCCTCAAGGGTCCCTGGCTTTCGAGATTTCGAGATAATCCCGCCCATGGCAACCCCCAGAACCCTGGCTTTCGAGATTTCGAGATAATCCCGCCCATGGCGTTCCGTGGCCGAATTCAGACCCTGGCGATTGACATTTCGTGATAATGCCACCCATGGTATCTGAACCAGCAGAGTGCTTACATGCCCCCAGTAGGATATTTAAATATCCTAAGAGACAAGCACCGAGGAGACGATATGTTGTTACGCATCTTCGAGGGGAATTTCCCGCCTCTCCGCGCTGGGAACTTGTCCAAATCAACTTGTGTTGATTGGCCGCTCCTAATCTAGGTGACTTTTTCAGAACATTAAACGCTCTTGCGTGTTTTGAATATTTATGCGCACTGAACCAGACTGTGTGTGAATTTGGGTGCTTAGGTTACCGAATCCCGCAAACCGGAGGTCAGTTAACGAGGCCGAATACTTCCTAAGCCTTAGACCTAATACTTAAGCTTCGCATTTTCCTCAACCTCTTGAGGATTATCCAGATTTTAACGGATACGTGAATTTTTAAGCTAAAAATCTAGCCCAAGAGGCCTAAGACCAGCGTTCCCGCTAATCTCTTGTTATATCTCCATAGCACTTTTCTTTTCTTTTTCTTGACTCGGTCTAGAACTTCAGTTAACCCCTTAATCTTTTACTAATGACTTTTTCTTTTTCTTTTCCTTTTGTGCTCCTTTCTTCATTTTTGCTCTTTTTCTCCTCCTTAACATTTCCTCCCTCCCCATTTTTTTTTGTTCTTTTTGTCATTTTTCTTTCTTTTTCTCCTCTCATTTGTATGACCCTGAATTGTTCCTCCCCTCTATCAAGTCTTTTTTTTTTTTTTTTTACGTGAAACCCTTTCTTGATATAAATTTTCTGACATTTTGCACTTTCATACCCCCCCATGCCTAAGATTTGCAATGTCCCCATTGTAAATTAGGTGGGTTCGAATTCAGCTTAGTTCATGTATTAGGACAGGTGTGTGGTGAGTGAATGGGTCGAAGCGACTTGTTGCGAACGATTTCTAATCTCGGGTAGGTATACCTGAGGTGAAGTCGGCTGTTCTAATGGATGAACCCTAAAGTGCAATATGAGTTCCGCATAGCGATGTCAGAAACGGTTTCAGGTTTTTCAAAGAATGACGGGTTGCCTCCCGTTAAGCGCTGAGTTTTACGCCATCGGCTGGGCGCAATGAGCTCAAGAGGAAAGGAGGGTAAAGGATGACTCAGTCAAATCTATATCGGTCATGTCAATGAACGGCTTGAGTCTCTGCCCGTTCACGACAAAGGGTTCAGAATCGTGGCTGAGTGGGCTGATTTCAATAGCTCCATTTCCGAAGATTTGGCAGACTAGGTAGGGTCCGACCCACTTGGATCTTAGCTTTCCTGGGAATAGTTTGAGTCGAGCATCAAAGAGTAAAATTTTTTGACCAGGATGAAAGACCTTTCTAGAAATGTGTTTGTCGTGAAAAGCTTTAACCCGTTCTTTGTAAATTCGCGAGTTCTCATATGCGTCGTGGCGTAATTCATCGATCTTGCTCATTTGAAATCTTCTGTGGGTTCCAGCCTTAGAAAGGTCGAGATTACAGGTCCGTACTGCCCAATAGGCTTTATGCTCCAATTCGACGGGGAGGTGACATGCCTTCCCGTACACTAGTCTGAAGGGAGACATTCCTAATTGGGTCTTGTGGGCGGTCCTATAGGCCCACAATGCTTCCGGAAGCCGAGAAGACCAATCTTTTCTATCAGGTCGAACAGTAACCTGAAGGATCTTCTTGATCTCTCGGCTAGATAGCTCAGCTAGACCATTAGTTTGGGGGTGGTAAGGAGTAGAGATTCGGTGTGACACCCCATATTTGATCATCAGTGACCTGAACTGAGCGTTCGTAAAATGGGTCCCTCCGTCGGAAATTATGGCACGCGAAATCCCGAACCTTGAGAAAATGTTTTGATGAAGGAATTTTATAATGACTTTATGATTGTTGGTTCGGGTCGGAATGGCTTCTATCCACTTGGAAACATAATCAACTGCGAGTAAAATGTATTCGAAGCCATCCGAGGTAGGAAAGGGTCCCATGAAATCAATCCCCCAAATATAAAAAATTTCGCATACCAAGATCGGCTGTAGAGGCATCATGTCTCTATGGCTCATGTTGCCTAGAGTCTGGCAATGGGAACATGCCTTACAGTGATTGTATGCATCTTTGAAAATTGTGGGCCAGTAGAAACCACACTGGAGGACTTTCGATGCGGTTTTATGTCCCGAAAAATATCCACCGCATGCCTGGTCATGGCAGAATGAGAGTATGTCTTTGATTTCCACTTCCGTGACGCATCGTCGGATTATCTGATCAGCACCAATGCGAAAGAGATACGGGTCTTCCCATAGGTAATACTTGGCATCGGAACGCAATTTGTCCTTTTTGGCCTTCGACCAATCGGGCGGAATCTGATGTGATGCCAGGTAATTAACAATATCGGCGAACCATGGAAGACTTGTACTGATAGTCAGGAGGTGCTCATCAGGGAAATGTTCTGTAATAGGTCCGGAAGGATCAATAATTTCAGAAGGAAGGCGGGATAAGTGATCAGCTACCACATTGTGCTTTCCCGCCTTGTCGCGAATCTCGAGGTCAAATTCTTGCAACAGCAAGATCCAGCGGATTAATCGAGGTTTCGCGTCCTTTTTGGCCAGGAGATGCCTCACAGCTGTGTGATCCGAGTATATGATAACACGGGAACCCAGAAGGTATGATCTGAATTTTTCCAGGGCAAATACTACGGCCAGCAGCTCTTTCTCAGTAACCGTATAGTTACGCTGAGCCTCATCCAGTGTTTTGCTGGCGTAGTAAATGACCACAGGTTTCCCGTCAATTTTCTGCCCCAAAACCGCTCCTACAGCGAAGTCAGATGCATCGCACATGATCTCAAAGGGTTGAGACCAATCAGGGGACTGTAGGATTGGGGCTTGGGTGACTCGGTCACGTAGGATCTCAAATGCTTGAGTGCATTCCTTGGAAATTCCGAAAGGCACATCCTTGGAAAGCAGATTGGTCAGGGGGCGCGCGATTTTGGAGAAATCAGGGATGAATCGACGGTAGAAACCGACGTGCCCCAAAAAAGATCGGATGTCCTTAATCGAGCTAGGCATAGGGAGCTTGGAAATCAGGTTAACCTTAGCTCGATCCACTTGGATGCCTTTCTCTGAGATTAAATGTCCCAGGACAATTCCCTCAGGCACCATGAAATGGCTCTTTTCCCAGGAAAGAACCAAATTCACCTCGATGCACCGCCTGAGTATATGGACCAAGTGTTGGAGGCAATCGTCAAATGATTGTCCAAAAACTGAAAAGTCATCCATGAAGACTTCCAGATAATCACCTACCATATCTGAGAATATGGCAAGCATGCACCGCTGAAACGTTGCAGGTGCATTGCAGAGACCGAACGGCATCCTTCGAAACGCGTACGTCCCGAAGGGGCAGGTGAATGTGGTCTTTTCTTGGTCCTCTGGATGGATTGCCACCTGATTGTAACCGGAGTACCCGTCAAGAAAGCAGAAGAATCTATTTCCCGCTAGTTTCTCGAGGATCTGATCAATAAACGGTAGTGGGAAATGATCCTTCTTCGTGGAGGAATTTAGTCTTCTGTAATCAATGCAGACTCTCCACGAATTAGCTATTCGGGTAGGAATGACTTCCCCGGTTTCAGTCGTGATGATGGTAAGTCCTGCCTTCTTAGGTACCACTTGTGTTGGGCTCACCCAACGACTGTCGGAGATCGGGTAGATGATCCCTGCATCTAACCACTTAATGATCTCCTTTTTCACGACCTCCTGTAGGTTAGGGTTTAGGCGCCTTTGCATTTCTCTTGAAGGTCGTGAGCCTTCTTCTGTGTAGATTCGATGCGTGCAGTATGAAGGGCTAATACCAGTCAAATCATCTAGAGTCCATCCAATGGCTTTACGATGTTGCTGGAGAACAGAAATCAAACGGAGTTCCTGGTCAGGTGTGAGTCGAGAATTGATAATCACAGGAAACGTTTGATTTGAATCCAAAAAGACATATTTTAGATGTTCGGGAAGGGGCGTGAGTTCCATGACAGGATTGTCAGCAGCAGCGGGTGGTTCAGGATTTGTATCGGGAGCAATGGTAGGAGTCATAGGTGTGTCTAGATCGTGTTCGCACTCCTCTGTTAGCGGTTTTTGATTTTCTAGTGGTTGATCAGGAATAATCAGATTGTCCTCTATATGCAGTTCATCAACCACGGCTTTGACATCACAAATTTCCTCTATAACCCCGCAATTAATCCCTTGTTGGGCTTTGAAAATGTCAATCTTCAGATTTTGATTCCCAAATTTTAATTCTATCTAGCCCTCTTCGCAGTTTATATTGGCCCTAGTAGTGGCCAAAAAGGGTCTCCCTAATATGATTGGTGTGTCCCTTGGGTTCTTAGGTGCATCCATGTCCAGTACTATGAAGTCCACTGGGAAATAAAAATCTCGTACCCTAACAATGACATCCTCGAGTATTCCTTTGGGTGACTTGATGGATCGATCAGCTAACTGCAATGTCACCTCAGTGGGTTTAAGTTCAGATTCTTCAAGGTGGTCAAGGAGGGATGTAGGTATTAAATTTATGGAGGCACCTAGGTCTAGTAGGGCTCTATCAAGTTGGGTTTCACCAATTTTACAAGAAATCAAGGGGGTTCCTGGGTCTTTAGCCTTGGGTGGGAGTTTGCTCAGGATGACAGAGCTGGCTTGCTCTGACAGTACGATCGGATTCCCATCCTTGGTTCGTGGCTTACGTTTAGGTGTACATATGTCTTTCAAGAATCTTGCGTAAGCCGGTATGTGGCGGATTGCATCCATCAACGGGATGTTTATCTGGACCTGTTCAAAGAGCTTGACCAGATCCTCCTCAGGAGCCACAGGTTTGGTTGTCCTTTTTCCTTTGGTCAAGGCCTCAGGAAATGGGATCCTAGCTGTTTCCTCTAGGATAGGTCCAGGTTCTTGATCTGGGACAGTAGTATCTTGGATGACTACCCTAGGGTCTTGGCGATTATCAGGCTTGGAGTGGTTCAGATAATGTGGGTCTTGTGTTGTTTTACCACTACGTGTTGTTACAGAGTTTAATCCAGCCTGACTTTGGTTTGGGTTAGGTAGGAGAGGTGGCTGCTGCTGAAATTCTGCATAAGATGTAGAAGCCTCCATCCCATCTGGTGATGGAGTAGCAGGGGCCTGATAAATCAAATGTGCGTGGCCTGGATTTGGATTCATAATGCGCCTCTGGGTCGGCACATTATTTGGGTTGGGCAGAGGTTGCGAAGGAAGGGTGCCAGGTTGGCGATAATTTGCCATCTGGGCCAGTTGGTTGCGAACCTCTGTGATCTCGTCCTTGTACTGTTTTTGCATTGCCGCATTCGTCTTTTGAATGTCAGCCAGCGTTTGAAGGATAAGAGTCAGTTGATCCTGATTTTGCCCGGATTGGTAGGTGGGATTGGGCCGAGGCTGAGGCGGCTGATATGGACGAGGAGCTTGTGGGCGGGGTTGATATGGTGGTTTTTGAGAATTTCCCGCCCACTGAAAGTTAGGATGATTTCGCCATCCAGGGTTGTAGGTATTGGAGTATGGGTCATTCTGGATGGCGTTGAGGTCCTCGCAGTTCTGAGGAACCTCAGGAAAGTCAGAATATGAGGGTTCAGAGTTCCCCCAACTCGAGTAGAAGGGATCGGAGGTCACTCCGGTCTGGGAGGTAGACGGGGGTGGATAGGGGCCCATCCCCTTGGCAGGTTGGTGATAGATGTTTTGCACTGTTTCCCTTGCCAGAGGAGGTCGTGCAAAAGAGTTTTGTGCAGAGGTGGCTTGCTGCAAATGTCGAGTTAGCTCGTCCACCTTCTTTTCTATGATAGAGACCTTGTCCAACCGACTGGCCATCAATTCCAGGTCAACAGAAGTGGACAGGTCCTGCGTCTCATGTGTCCCTCTTAGATTCGTCGATGCGCGGGCATTCGTCCTGTCGAATAAGCCCAAGGAGTCATTGTTTATGGAGTTCTCGCACATGTTTTCGAGAATCTCCCACACCGTGTCCTCGTGTTGGCCCATGATGTTTCCTCCACATGTTGCATTGACGATTAGACGAATATCCTCACGGAGTCCCTGGTAAAAAGACTGGACTTGTTCCCACTTAGGAACTCCGTGATGGGGACACTTTCGCATGAGATCTAGGAATCGATCCCAAGCTTCGTGAAGAGGTTTTCCCTGTTGTTGAGTGAAATGAGTGATCTGGTGGCGCAAGGCATTCGTCCGGCCAACAGGGAAGAATTTTTTCAAAAATTCGGACTGTAATTCCTCCCAAGTGTTGATCGGGCGGGTCTGAGTCTGATACCAGTGCGTGGCCTTGTCCAAGAGGGAGAACGAAAACATTTTCATGAGTAGGATATCCTGGTTTTGTACATCTGACCCGAAAGTCTGGGCCAGATGCTTGAGTTGTTTAATGTGTTGGAATGGATCCTCAGAGTTAAGCCCATGGAACTTTGGTATGGCATGAATCATATTGGGCTTTAGATCAGAATCGGGTCCTCCAATTGGGATTCATACTCGGGGTTCAATTGCCACCGCAGCGGGATTATAGTGATCTCGCATCATAGGTCGCTGTGGTGGGTTTACAAAGTTCTGAAAGAGATCGTTCAAGCATTGAAGTTGGTGTTCAAGGTTATTCTCCTCTTCAATGGGTTGTGCCATGATGGGAGAAGAAGGAGAATCAGGGTCTGAATCAGATGAAAGATTTATGTGGTGGGGTTGCTGCACAAACAAGGGCGTCGAGGCTTGGCCTCGGCGAGAATGAATTTCTAGAGGAGGTCTTAAAGGTGGTCTTAAGGACCTCCTACCAAACATGCACCGGAAGATGTGATGAGATTAGAAGGTGCTGGACCCAATCAAGACACCCAAGAATTGTTGGGTGACTATAGAGGTTCGGGACAGATGGACCCCTGGATCAGAAGATCGTCCACCTGAGAAATACCTGGGCAACCAGAGAGGGAGAGTCCCGCAAAGACCCCTACACGGTAGAGCGTCCCCACGGGTTACAGGGTTTCCCCCACCTGACCTCTCTTGTCACTGCGGTTCCAGGTAGACCAGAATGGGGATCTTGACCTCTTAAGTCTACCTTTTTTATTTTAAGATCAAGGTGCTTAATGTTCCACTTGAACTTTTAAGTATTTTGAGTGCAAAAAGTGACCTAATATTAAGGTTGGTTGACTCGAGGGATCAACTTCACCTCTTGTTCCTTTGAGAGCTTTTAGGTCCTTCCTTTTATGATTCAAATGGATTATCAGCCTGATTTGCTTAGGGTTCCTCTTGTATAAATCTTTTCAAACACGGTTTAGGCACACTTCTTTTTGGAAAGTTTGTTTCTTTGTTTTAGAGAAGATGTGTCTCTAAAAACCCTAGCTTTGCAATCCTAACTTGGCTCTAATGGGTCCAATTTAGTTGCCTTAGAACTTAGCACCTAGGGCTCAATCAAGAAAGTTTTAGCCCTAGTTGCCTTAGTTGGATGACAGACAAAAATATGTTGAAATGAAAATCAGGCAACTTGATGAGTTACTAAATATAAGACAGGTAGCCCTAAGTTGATTTCTCCCCTTTTTTTTTTTTTTTTTAGATTGTGAGAGGGTTAAGGGAGAGGGCTTATGGAGATTACCTGTTCCAGTCTGTTGTGCAGTTGCTATTCTTTCCTTTTTGTTTTGCTTTCCCTGATGGAACACAACAACAGAGAAGTTAAGTCAGATATTAAATAGAAAAGTTGTACTCAAAAGCTTTAAAAGTGCCCGTTGCTCCCCGGCAACGGCGCCAAAATGTTGTCAACGTTTTTGTGCGGATTTGAAGGCGTATTACGTTGCAGTAGAACCGACAAAACGTTTAAACAAATATAAATAATTTTATTACTCGAACAACTAGAGTATCCGAGGTCGAACACAGGGAGCAAACTCAGTACTTTGTAAAACCCAAGAATACAACTGTTAAATGCAAATATAATTGATTCAAAGAGTTTTTAAGAAAGATGTAAAAAAAAATAGAATTAGACGTCTGATTTATGTATCAGACGTCTTAAATGTGATCTTTCTCTCTTTTCCTTCTTCTGCTTTGCCTTTCTGATCTCTTTGCAATCTTCCCTTGTCCTTCTTCTTCTTCTCTGCGAAGACTTCTAATCTTTCTGCTTTCCTTCTTCTCCTGCGAAGACTTCGTTCTTTCTTCTTCTTCTGTCTTGCTTCTCCTTTCTTCGTTGCCTTCTTCTTCTTCTTTGTCTTGCTTCTCCTTCTTCTGTAGTGGCCAAGTCCTTCTCCTGCGATCAGCCTGCCTACACAGGAGCAAAACCTAACCCTTCTCCCTCTACCTGCGCGTGTCTCTCTCTCAAGCAATTCACTCTAACCGCTCTACCAGAGCCACAGTCTCAATCGGGTCGGATCGTACCCGGGACCAGGCGCACCTGCAGGTGTGTGATGCGCGAGGAGTGCGTAGGTCTAGGTCGGGTCGGATCCGCCAGGTCCGCGTGGTCAGGCCGCGGACGAGGCGGGTGGGGTCAGTGAGGGACCTCACCCCTGTGCTTACTGAGGCGATAAGAGTAAAACGCAAAAACAACTTATATGGTACCTGACGGTTGCAATCCCACGATGTGGGACTATCTGGTCTCGCCTTCACGCGCGCCTGCAGGAGCCTTGTCGTGCGATTGCCCCGCAGCTGCTGGCTCTGCTAGCGCTCCTTGGCTGGACTCGTTCACCTCGCGACACTCGCGCTAGTATGCAGCACCTGTAGCCTGGAAGACCGGGTGCCTGGAGCTTCGTGGGAGCTTCATCAGAGGTCGTCCATGGCGGCAGCAGCTCAAATCCTGTCGTACACAAAACGCGCCTCTCGGCCAAATCAGAATAGCTAGAGACCTTCGCCGTGGCACGGCGAAGGTGGTGGGCAGTGCTGCAGGCCGCAGGTCGGCCTAGGTGTGCGTGCCTAGGTCAACCTGTGGCCGGAGATGGTGGGTTGGTCGGGGGGTGATTGTGGAGGGCTGGAGTGGCAGTGGTAGGGTGGAGTGTGTTCCTGGAGGTGAGGCGGAGCTTTCGAGGTGGTTGGCGAGCCGTGTGGAGGGCTGGAGTGGTGTGGGCGGCTCGCCGGAGTGTGGTCGGAGGCGAAGATGATGGAGGTGGTTAGCGTCTGTCGAAGGTCGATCAAGGGAGATAACAGGGGGAAAAGAGAGAGGAGAGGGTGGAGAACGTATCTGGGGTTGTCTGGAGTGAAGGGAGGCGGCGGAGAGGACGGCTCGTGACTGCCGTCGTCGGGGAAGAAAGACCCTGGGGGAGGAAGCGGCGACGAAGATGAGGTCAGGGGCTTGCGCGCAGGGTACAGCGCGCCGCGGGAGGAAGAGGCGAAGAGGACTCTGCTGCTGGTATGGCAGCAGAGTGACGAGAAGGAGGGAAGGCGGTCGCCGGAGCTTGTGGGTCGTTTGGCCGGAGATGGGAGAGAAGAAATTTGGAGGGGATCTCCGTCAAAATCAAGCTTAAGATGAGTGGCCGGGTCCGAGGGGTGTTTTATAGGTGCTGGCCGCTCCTATCAGTGCGTGAAAAATGCGCAATTAGGTCAGCCGGCTCGCCGGAGTTGGAAGGAAGAAAGATACCCAAATCTCTCGTGCGTTCGCACGAGAGATTGGGTTCACGCCAGCGAATTTGATTGGCTTTAGAAGGAAGGGAATTCCTCAGAGAATCTCCCTTCCATTTCTGGGAGAGAATCTCTGAGGAATTAGAGAGCAATCTCTCTCGAAACTTCGTCGGAGCTCGGTTCTGCCCTAGCAATGGCGGCAGGACCGGTTTGCAAAGAAGGCGAAGAACCTAGGGGCCTCTCTGCAAGGATATTCAAAAGATAGGGACCTCTTTGTGATTTGGGTGTACTAACTTGCAAAGTAGGTCAAGATGACCTCCCCTTAGGTCCAAATTTTGGTACAAACCTAATTTGGACCTAAAGAATCCAATGGTGAAGTTGGATTTTAGGTTTGACCTCGTTTGACTGGACATTTTGCGTAAAAGCCCAAATTAGGTTAATTGAAGAGCTAAGACCCTAATCTAGGTCAAACTAGGTTCCAAAGGCCAAATTAAGTGTTCTAAACCCTAGAGGATGTTTTTCTATGATTTTTAGAGGGTTTGATTGATTTTTATTCTGACCGGAACCTTGTTAATTTAAGCGGATCTGTTTTAGGGTTGCCAAGTGTCATTTAATTCTTAGATTGCACATAAACCCATTTCTGATTAATTCAACCCACTTTTTATCTTATTTGGACCATTTGACCTATGTTTTGCTTCTGAGAAATCCCGTTTATGTACTGCAATGGTAAAATTGTAGTTTTAACCTTTATTTCATGTTTTCTTCTCAGAGCACTTGTTCCTTCAGTTAAGCCTTCTTCTAGGTTATGTAGGAGCTTTTATCTTTTTTATTGGGTCAAAATGAGCTAGTTATGGCTCATGATGAGGCTCTCATCAGTTCATTTATCAGGTCTTTTTCTTGATCTTGAATGTTCCTTGTGGAAACGATCTTGATTGCAGTCATTTCCGAAGAGTAGAAGTAGCACGTGGCACTCTCCTGGTCGGGAGAGTCCCTCGTGGTGATCCTATACTCAGTCAACCACCCCAAGGTTGCTGATAGACGTAATGGTGACTACGGCATGCGCGATAAATGCATGGGTAGCTACCCCACACTAGCACGTGGTCAGTCATTTCTGTTAACGGGTATGCCCAAAGCACAGCACAGAACCAGTATAGGGCAGAGCCCTCTCAGTAACAGGGGTCCCGCCCCTAAAAACCAAACAGGGGTCTCGCCCCTCCACAGTCCGCGCACCCTCGCCTGACTACCCTGATTTGCCCAGTGGGCCTAACGAGTCGGTGTAGGATGGTTAGCTGAACCCCGGGTCTCGTGGGGTGGCTAGCTCTCTCCCTACACTAGCAACTCTCCCCGGTACGTGTACGTGAGGGCCAGAAAAGTCGGTGTAAAGTGGCCAAACTCACCCCGGTCTCGACCCGAGGGCAGCAAGCTTCCCTCTACACTAAGAGGTAATATGTGCTCCCCTTGGTACCACGTACCCAAGAGACAACACACTTCCCCATTCACATTTCCAATTCTGTTCCATTTATTTTCAGGAGCTCTACTCCTAATTCCCCGTAGGGTTCATGCTCATGTTTCTCAGGCCAAGCCATAATAGGTTTCATCATTTCAGGTTTATTCGCAGGTAACTCTTGTTTCCAACGTTCAAACTTTCATTTCTAAATCATGTACAGGCAGCTTGTATTTAATTGCAAACAACAGGAATTTACATGCAACAGTTGCGAACAACAGTATTCTACATTTCACAGGCAGCTATTATCCATTTGCAGGTAATTGTTATAGTGCTAATTACTCATCCAGACTACAATTCAATACATTCTGTATGATGATTCCAGTGTTTCTAGTGCTAGGATTCATACCATACCCTAGGATCTAACATTCATTCTAGTTATACATTCATGTTTGTAATTAAACTAAGGGAAGCCACTACCCGCAAAATCGAGAGTAATGGGGGCTTGATCGGCAGGTCCACGTGCCTCCGCAACCCCCAAATTTGCAACATAACGAGGTCCTATCACAAGGATCAACCACAAGAAACCACTCAGAACATGATAAAAGCATTCCAACAGGTAGAGGAACTTATACGAAGAAGAATGGAATCTTAAATGCCGAAATCGGACCTCAAACGAACCCTAAACAGGTCAAAAATGACAATCTTGACTCAAATCAGACGTATGGAACACCTTCCAGACGTCTTAAAGGGGTCCAGATCCATTCCTCACTCTACGCTGCTCCTTAGACATCCAGGGATCCTGCTGAACCGTCTGGACCTATTTCCAGACGTTCGACTATCTCTCCGGACATCTGGAGACACTCTCCGCCGTCTGATGCCTTGCCCAGACGTCTGAACCGCGTGGGAGGGCATGTCCCGCGCCTTCCCGAAGTGAATCCTTTACGCGCAATGCAAACCTCTTAACACGGCACGTATTAGAGCCTCAGCGGAAGGACCTGCGTGGCCGTATCCGCAAAAGAATGCATAGGGCGCAGGATGTACCTCTCAGCCATCTGGAGCCTTCTCCAGACGTCGCCCACGTCGTTTGGATGTAGGTCCAGATGTCTGATTCTGGGAAGGATCCCAGAACCAGAAGCTCCTTCGTCTTCTTCGTGCTGTGCGCGACCGCGCCGCGCCCGCTCGTCCGCTGCTCTAGCTGCAGCAGTGTCGGGGAGGACCTCCCCGACACAACACTCCGCCTCGCACACTCCTGACCGGCCGCGAGCTTCTCCGGCGAGCTCTCTCATGGCTCACGCGCTCTCCTCTCTTCCCTTCTCTCGTTGCCCCTCTCCTCTCCGCCGCTGCACTCGGCTGTAACTTGCCGCGCTCACTCTCGCTCTCGCTGGAGGAAGGAGAAGGTGGATGGGAGTGGGGTGGCGTGAGGGAGAGGAGGAGGGTATATGTAGGTGCGGGGGGCAGGGCTGTGCAAGTTGGCGAGGGGAAAGAAAGAGAAGGAATGCGGCGGAGCTCAGTCTGCACGTGCCACGCACACAGACTTGAGACCGTACGCACACAAAAATTGATTTCCAAACGTCTGGGAAGGTGTCCAGACGTCTGACCCAAGTCCCAAACGTCTTAAAGGGTTTTAATGGCACGAGTCTTAACAATGCCCTTCTTTCATTTTACATTCTCAACGTGCTTTGGCTCCAAAGATGTGAATACCTCATTGGAGGTTCACAGATGCAGTTGTCCCACTCCATCAATAGGGCAATTAATATGGAAAATTTCTATTCTCATAATCCTCACTACTCATCGAAACCACTAGACTCGTCTCAAGTTACGATAACTCCTGCAACTATCAACTATGCCAACAGAAACTCTATAGGATCCTCATCTGTAATTCCCAATTGTGACAATAGCTCTTCTACTCTGAGCATAGTAGCAGTTACCCCTCTTGAAGTTGCGGATAAACCAGTTATTCAAGTTGATGTTGCAGTAAGGGAATCTCACTCCTGTGCAATGGTTGTTTTACTTGGTGAAGCTAGTAGCATTATATTGATGTTGCAAGGACCTCTTTTCTCTCTACCACTGATCTAACTGAAGTGGAAATTCATGTAGTTCATTAAGGCATTCTCCTTACCTTGAATTTGGATGTGGATGCATGTTACGACCCGGTTCCCGAATCCCTACAGGACCCGAGACCGGCTCTACTCGACTAATCCCAAGACCCAGTCGTCCAACAAGAAATAACCAAAAAGTAGGAAAATAAACCACATTCACTATGCTATGCAACTAACAGTAAAAGAGTACAGCAGTAAAGAAAGTAAAGCTGCTACAATACATATCACCACCACAACAGTAAAACAGTATCAAGGTACAGAAGCGTAAAGGTACAGAAATGTAAAGGTACAGAATGTAGAAGTACAAGAGTCTGAACTCACTACAACAAAAAGGTACAACAACAGAGGATTACAGCTACTGGGCTCTACTGGGCCTAGCACCCTCTGCAGCCGGAGACTCGAGCTGCTCAACACCTGGACCTGAAAAGGGTTATGAGTACACAAAGTTAGCGAACGCTGAGTAGAGTGGCAACCAGCTGACTAGAGCAGTAAAAGCTAACAGGTAACTATATATTCCAATTTCTTTATTTTACAAGTTATTCCTTTTCACCCATTGGTTTATTCTTTTCAGATCTCTTTCTTGATCTCGAATGTTCCTCGTGGGAACGATCTTGATTGCACTCTTTTCCAAAGAGTAGAAGTCGTACGTAGTGCTCTCCTGGCCAGGAGAGTCCCCCGTGGTGGTCTTATACCCAGTCAACCACCCCAAGGTCACGGACAGACGTAACGGTGACTACGGCACGTGCGATAAGTGCACGGGTAGATATCCTACACTGGCACGCGGTCAGTCGTTTTCGCTAACGGGTACGCTCAAAGTATAACATGGAACAGTATAGGGTCTAACCTTCTTAGTAACAGGGGTCTAGCCCCTCAGAACCAAATAGGGGTCTCGCCCCTCCACAGTCCATGCACCCTCATCTGACTACCCTGGTTTTCCCAATGGGCCTAGCAAGTCGGTGGCGGTCGGTGATGGACAATGGTGGTCGGTGGGTTAAAATAGTAAATTAAGAAGGGAGAAATAACAGAGAGAGAGAGGAAAGTTTTTACCTACCTAATTGACGAAGAGGGACGGAGGCGGTGCTCGGCGCGTACCTGCAGGCGCTGGGGAAGAAGGTGCCCAGGAGGGGGTTATCGACAACGAGGAGATCTGTGGACGCCAGCTGGTGTAGCCTGGCGTGGGACGACGAGGCAAAGTGGGCTCTGCTGCAGGTATGGCAGCAGAGCGACGAGGAGGAGGAGGAGAGTTCGCCGGAAGCTGGGGCAGTCTGACCGGAGAGAGAGGAGACGAAGGAGGGGGATTTTCTCGGCCAGAACTAGCTTGCAGGAGACGGCTGCCCCTGCCGCTCCTTATAAAGGCGCTGGCGAGGATAGGGGCTCGAGGGAGCGACGTGGGGTGCTCGCCGGAGATGGTCGAAGATGGAAACCCATGCCTTTCGTGCGGTCGCACGAGAGGCATGGGCAGCCGCAGGTCACAGGGGAGGGTCCCTGCGACAGAGGACGACGCAGGGAACCCCCCGTTCGTTCCTGAGAATGGTTGCCATATCCTGCGCGGCGCCATCCTCCGCGCAAGGTCATCGGAGGTATGGTGCCTGCGCAGGGTGGCAGGGAGGATCGTTATGCAAAGAACGAAGGGGAAGATAGGGGGCTAATTGTAAGGGTTTCAAAAGATAAGGGTCAAAAAGTAATTTAAGAGGACCAATTTGTAAAGTCGGTCAAGATGGTCTTCTCTTAGGCCCAAATTTTTAGACCAACCTAATTTGAACCTAAGGAATTTAATGGTGTAATTTTATTTTAGGTTTGACCAAGTTTGACCGGTCAATTTGTACAAAACTCAAATTAGGTCATAAATTGGGCATGGTTCTCAATTTAAGTCAAAATAGGCTGAAAAGGCCAAATTGAAGGTTCTAAACCCTAGGGAATATTTTTCAATGAATTTTAGAGGATTTAGCTGATTTTTATCCTACCTCAAACCTCGTGAATTAAAGTAGATTTTTTTTAGGATTACAGAATGTCATTTAATTCCTAGAAGTTAGTATAACCCTTTTCAGATCAGATCATCCCACTTCCTTCCTTATTAAACTTATTTGACCTATGTTTAGACCCTTAGATACCCTGTTTGTGTACTGCATTAGTAAAATTACAGTTTTACCCCTTATGATTCGTTTTATTTTTCAATTCGGAATTCTCTGAGTAGGCTTCTCTTTAGGTTTTGTAGGAGCTTTTTCACACTTATTTAGATCAAATTGTGCTAGTTAGGGTTCATGATGAGGCTCTCATCATACCCCCATGCCTAGCTTTTGCTAGTCCCTTAGCAAAATTTTAAGGTTTTAACCTTTGTTCTAGACCATGAATTTCTTATCAAGTTTAGATAAGTGCTTTTTCTCAAGTAACCTTGATTAGGTCAGAATGCCAATTATAGGCCTAAAAGGTACTCTAGTACCAACCAAGATCCAGATTTGTCTAGCTTTAGCCTCAGTCCTTAACAAAGGTTTTTAAGGTGATGAGAACCTCATCACAAACCCTAACTAGCACAATCTAACCCAGATATGTAAGAAAAAGCTCCTACATGACCCAAAGAAAGCTTAACTCAGAGAATTCTGAGTTTAAAAAGAAAATAAATCATAAGGGGTAAAACTGCAATTTCACCAATGCAGTTGGTGAACAGGGTAATTAAGGGTCCAAACACAGGTCAAACAAGCCTAACAAGAAGGAAAGTGGGGTGATCTGATCTAAAAGGGGGTTGTAGCAACTTCAAGAAATTAAATGACATCCTTTGACCCTAAAATAAACCCACTTCAATTCACGAGGCTCGAGGCAGGATAAAAATCAATTAAACCCTCTAAAATTCATATAAAAATATTCTCTAAGGTTTAGAACCTTCAATTTGGCCTTAGAAACCTATTTTGACCTAAAAAGAGAACTATGCCCAATTAATAACTTAATTTGGATTTTTGCGTAAATTGGTCAGTCAAACATGGTCCAACCTAGAATTAAAATTCACCATTAAAATTCTTAGGTTCAAATTGATCTTTTATAAAAACTTGAGCCTAAGAAGAGTCCTCCTTGACCCACTTTACAATTTGGTCCTCTTCATTTACTTTTTGACCCTTATCATTTGAAACCCTTGCATTTAGGCCCCCAACTTTTCATCATTTTTTGCAGAACGATCCTCCTTGCAAAACTCTGAGCAGAGCCATGTTCCGGCGACCTTGCGCGGAGCATGGTGTCGCGCAGAGAAGGGTTGTCGCCCTGCAAAGCAAAAGCGGGGTTCCCTATGACGTCCTCTATCGTAGGGACCCGTCCATGCCCTCTGCCGACCACCATACCTTCCATGAGAATGCGCGGAAGGTATGGGTGCCATCTCTGGCCTCACTCCGGCGAGGCTGGCACGTCGCCATCCCGCTCCTCCCTCTGCGCCAACCCCTTTATAAGGACCGGCACACCCTGCCGGCTCCTTCAAGCTTTTCTTTGATGGAGAACCCCCACCACTTCATCCCTTCCTCCTCCTTCAGAAGGCCCGAAGCTTCCGGCGACTTCCTCCTCTTCCTCCTAGTCGCTCTACTGCCCTACCTGCAGTAGGGTTTGCCTTGCCCTCTCGTCTGTGCTGGGCTGTACCCGCTGGTGCCCTCAGCCTGCTTCCTCGTCGCCGCACTCCTCCTCTAGGGCTCCTTCTTCTCCAGCTCCAGTAGGTACGAGCCGGCTGCTTCGCTCTCCCCCTTCGTCTAATACTTAGGTAAATAGCTTCCTCTCCCCCTCCCTTACATTTTCCCTTTCTTAATTTACCTTTTTACTCCACTGCACGCGACTTCCACCTCCACCTGCTCCGTCTCCGACCACCTTCTCCGGCGAGTCCATTCCACCTCCACAGACCTCTTCACCCCTCGCCGACTACCCCAAAAGCTTCCCCTCACTCCACTCAACTGAACCCCTCTCCCCATTCACTGCCAACCACCGCCCGACCACCCCCCGAACAAACCCATCTTCTCGCACACAGTCCAACCTAGGGCTACCTCCACACGCGCCCCTGCAGCCAGCCAACCCCCACCTCACCTTCGCCGTGATACGGCGAAGGTTTTCTGATGTTCTGACAGAGCCACGAGGTAGTTTTCGTGCTTTCAGGTTCAGAGCCAGCTCCGCCATAACTGCCGAGCTTGGAGCAAGCTTGCTCGCCGCTCCAGGCCTCCGCAGCCCCAGGTGGGAGTCCCAGGCCGAGCGGAAAGAACTCACGCACGGTCCCAGGTCCCCAATCGAAGGCGCGACCTCGCGTATCACGGCAATCGTGAGGATTCCTGCTGCGAGTGTTTGTGAAATTTAGGTGGGACATTTAGTCCCACCTCGGAAGTCCTGAAAGCACCGTAGCCGAATAAATGGAAAAAGTGTATTAGGCTTATCGCCTTCGAACACAGGGGTCAGGTCCCTCACTCACGCTGCACGCCACGCGCTCGCTAGCCCTCGCCCACGCTCACGCCCCGCGGGTCTGGGCAGGATCCGATTACCCAAACCACGCACTCCTCTCCCACCACCGCACATCGGTGGGCCTGGTCCCGGGCGCAATACCAGCACCCGATTACCCGGCTCTGGGAGAGTGGTCGTAAGAGAGAAATCTGAGAAAGAGAGAGATGCAGGGAAGGGTAGGGGTAGGTTTTTCTCTAACCCTTGTGTGAGCGTGCAGGAACAGAAGGAGAAGAAGGAAGGAAGGAAAAGAAGAAGGGGAGAAGCCGAAGCCTCAGCCGCTCAGGGCAGCTGAAGAAGAAGAAGAAACAAAGGAGAGAAACAGAAGAAGAAGAGAAGGAATGCATTGTAGCAAACCTACAGTTAAGTCATTGGACCACTACATCAGACGACGGAAGGGTAGCGGCCAGAAAAGAAAGAAGGAAGCAGGGAAGAAAAAGAAGAAAGAAGATTGAAGCCGCAAGCAAGGAAATAAAGAAAGAGAAGAACAAAAGCAGAAAGAAGAAGAAGGATGAAAAGAAGAGAAGTTAGAGAAGAAGAAGATTACCACAGTGGCAGAAGAAGAAAAGAAAAGAAGAAGAAAGGAAGACTCTGCAGGAAAAAGAAGAGAAGGAGATTAGCTGAAAGAAAAGGAGCAGAGAAGAAGAAGAAGCCAAGAGAAACTCTAGCTCCCTCTCTCTCTCTCTTATTTTGTAACATAATAGAGAATTTAATTAGACTTTTAGAAGCATAGTTGCTCCTTGAGTTCGACCTCGGGAAAACCTTGTTATTTCGAGTAAAAAAAAATCTTGTATTAAACTGGTAACTGTTCTGTCATATACTACAACGAACATAAATAAAGATAGAAGTCACGCTACCATAAGGCATACAGGAACTAACCTAAGGTTTGTTGGACTTCGTGGTTAAAGCACCCGTGCTTGAGATAATTTTAGCCTTGGTTCAGTTCGCAGTGCATTTTGTAAGAGAGAGCGGTAGAAGATTTATTTGTTTGGAGAGTTTTCTCTCTTTTTTTCTTTTTAATTCTATGTTAGGATTGGCTTCACAATACGATCTGTATCGGATTCATTGTCCACATCATCAATCCTCAAGGGTTCTTTGCAGTCAATGCTTCGAGATAGCACCGCCCATGATAACCCCCAGAACCTTGGCTTTTGAGATTTTGAGATAATCCCATCCATGGTGTTCCGTGGCCGAATTCAAACCTAGCAATTGACACTTCGTGATAATGCCATTCATGGAATCTGAACCAGCAGAGTACTCACATGCCCCCAGTATGATATGTAAATATCCTAAGAGACAAGCACTGAGGAGATGATATTTTGTTACGCATCTTCGAGGGGAATTTCCCACCTCTTCGAGCTGGGAACTCGTCCAAATCAACTTGTGTTGATCGGCCGCTCCTACTCTAGGTGACATTTTTAGAATTTTTGAAACGCTTCTACGTGATTTTGATACTTATGCTTACTGAACCAGACTGTGTGTGTAATTGGGTGCTTAGGTTACTAAGTCCCACAAACCAAAAGTTAGTTAATGAGTCCAAATAGTCCTTAAGCCTTGGACCTAATACTTAAGCCTTTCATTCTCCTCAACCTCTTGAGGAATATCTAGATCTTAATGGGTACTAAGAGTCTATCCAAGAATGCCTAAGTTTTGAGTTCTTACTAATCTTACTGTGCACTTTCCTTTTCTTTTCCTGAATGTGGTCTAGAACTTAGGTTAATCCCTTAATTTCTTACTAATAACTATCTCTTTTCTTTCATTTTGTGCTCCTTTTTTACCATTTTGTTCTTTTTCTCCTCCTTTGTAAAGTCTACAAAAAATTCTTTCCTCCTCTCATTTTATTATTCTTTTTCAAAAATTTTTAAATTTTTATGGTGTTTTTGGTATATATGAATTTTTTTGTTTAAAATCTTTTCCTACAAGTTTTGCACTTTCATACCCCCCCATGCCTAAGATTTTTAATGTCCTCATTGTAACTTAGGAGGGTTTTTATTTAGCTTAGTTCATACATCAGGACAGGTATTTTGGTGAGTGGATGGGTTGGGGTGACTGTTGAAGACGATTTCTAATCTCAGATGCAAGCACGTGAGGTGGAGTCGGCTGTCCTAAAGGATGAACCTTAAGTGCGAAGAGATGTCAGAAAAGGTTTTGGGTTTTTCCAAAAAGAATGACAGGCTGCCTCCCGTTGAGCGTTGAGTTTTACGCCATCGGCTGGGCACAATATGCTCAGGGAGAATGGAGGATAAATGATGACTCAGCCAAATTTGTGGAGGTTACATCGATAAATGGTTTGAGTCTTTGACCATTCATGATGAAAGGTTTGGAATCGTGGCTTAGCGGACTGATTTCGATTGCTCCATTTCCAAAAATCTGTCGGCCAAGATATGGTCCAACCCACTTGGATCATAGTTTCCCAAGGAAGAGTTTGAGTCGGGCATCGAAGAGTAGGACCTTCTGACTAGGATGAAAGATCTTTCTAGATATATGCTTGTCATGGAAGGCTTTAACCCGATCTTTGTAGATTCGTGAGCTCTCGTACGCATCAAGGAGTAATTCATCGATCTCGTTTATCTGAAGCTTTCTTTGGGTTCCAGCCTTAGAAAGATCTAAATTACAGCTCCGTACTACCCAATAGGCTTTGTGCTCCAGTTCGATGGGAAGGTGACATGCCTTCCCGTACACCAGTCTAAAGGGAGACATGCCTAATTGGGTCTTGTGGCAGTCCTATAAGCCCACAAGGCTTCCGGAAGTCGGGATGACCAGTCCTTCCTGTTAGGTCGAATAGTGACCTGCAGGATTTTCTTGATCTCCCGATTTGATAGCTCAGCTAGACCATTAGTTTGGGGGTGGTAAGGATTAGAGATTCGGTGAGACATCCCGTATTTGGTCATCAGTGACCTGAACTGAGCATTTGTGAAATGGGTCCCTCCGTCAGAGATGATTGCACGAGGAATCCCGAACCGTGAGAAGATATTCTGATGAATGAATTTGATAACGACTTTGTGATCACAGGTTCGGGTCGGAATGGCTTCGATCCATTTGGACACGTAGTCTACAGCAAGCAGAATGTACTTGAAGCCATCCGAGATAGGGAAGGGGCCCATAAAATCAATCCCCCAAATGTCGAAGATTTTGCATACGAGAATCGGCTGCAAATGCATCATGTCGCGATGGCTCATGGTGCCCAAAGTTTGGCAACGACTGCATGCCTTGCAGTGATTGTATGCGTCCTTGAATAAAGTAGGTCAATAAAAGTCACACTGGAGGATTTTTGATGCGGTTTTGTGCCCAGAGAAATGACCACCGCATGCCTAGTCATGGCAGAAGGAGAGGATATCAATGATTCACCCTCCGAGACACATCATCGGATGATTTGGTCAGCACCTATGCGGAAGAGGTACGGGTCTTCCCAGATGTAGTACTTGGCATCAGGGCGCAATTTGTCTTTCTTGGCCTTCGGCCAATCAGACGGGATCTAATGAGATGCTAAGTAGTTTACTATATCAGCAAACCATGGTAGCCTACTACCAATAGTCAGTAGGTGCTCATCAGGAAAATGCTCCGTGATGGGTCCAGAAGGGTTGATGATCTCAAAAGGAAGGTGAGAGAAGTGGTCAGCTACCACGTTCTGTCTTCCCGCCTTGTCGCGAATCTCGAGGTCGAATTCTTGCAATAGCAAGATCCATCAGATTAGTCGAGGCTTCGCGTCCTTCTTGGCAAGGAAATGCCTTACAGCTGTGTGATCCGAGTAGATTATGACGTGGGAACCTAGGAGATAGGATCGGAATATTTCAAGGGCAAATACTACGGCTAGCAGCTCTTTCTCTATAACCATATAGTTATGCTGAGTCTCGTCAAGTGTCTTGTTAGCGTAATAGATGACCACGGGTTTCCCGTCAACTTTCTGCCCCAGAACCGCTCCTACAACGAAATCAGATGCATCGCACATGATCTCAAAGGGTTGAGACCAATTAGGGGACTGTAGGATTGGGGCTTGGGTGACTCGGTCACGAAGGTTCTCAAAAGCTTGAGTGCATTCCTTGGAAATTTCAAAGGATACATCCTTGGAGAGAAGAGTAGTCAGGGGGCGCAGGATTTTCGAGAAATCAGGGATGAAACGATGGTAAAAACCGACGTGCCCCAGAAAAGAACGGATGTCCCTAATTAAGCTAGGCATAGAAAGTCGAGAAATCAGATCAACCTTGACTCGATCCACTTGGATGCCTTTCTTAGAAATTAGATGACCTAAGACGATCCCCTCAGGCACCATAAAGTGGCTCTTTTCCCAGGAAAGAACCAGATTTACGTCGATGCAACGCCTGAGTATATGAATCAAGTGCTGGAGGCAATCATCAAATGTGCCCCGAAAACTGAGAAGTCATCCATGAAGACTTCCAGATAATCACCTACCATATCTGAGAATATGGAAAGCATGCACCGTTGAAAAGTCGCGGGTGCATTGCAGAGATCGAACGGCATCCTTCGGAATGCGTATATCCTTAAGGGGCAGGTGAACGTGGTCTTCTCTTGGTCCTCAGGATGAATAGCTACTTAGTTATAACCGAAGTACCCGTCAAGAAAGCAGAAGGACTGATTTCCCGCTAATTTCTCGAGAATCTGATCAATGAAAGGTAGTGGGAAATGATCCTTTTTCATGGAGGAGTTGAGTCTTCGGTAATCTATGCAGACTCTCCACGAGTTGGCTATTCGGGTCGATATGACCTCTCCGATTTTAGTTATAATGGTGGTGAGCCCTGCCTTTTTAGGCACAACCTGGATTGGGCTCACCCAACGACTGTCGGAGATCAGGTAGATGATCCCTGCATCTAACCGCTTAATGATCTCCTTTTTCACGACATCCTGTAGATTGGGATTCAAGAGTCTCTGCATCTCACGGGAAGGTCGTGCGCCCTCTTCAGAATAGATACGGTGGGTGCAATAAGAGGGACTTATTCCAATCAAGTCATCGAGAGTCCAACCAATGGCTCTGCGATGTTGCTGGAGAACAGCAATCAGACGGGATTCCTGATCAGGAGTGAGCTTGGAATTTATGATCACAGGAAATGTCTGATTAGAACCCGAAATGATGTATTTCAAATGGTCGGGAAGGGGTTTGAGTTCAAGAATTGGGTTATCAGCAGTAGTAGGTGGTTCAAGGTGAGTGTGAGGTTCAAGGATAGGAGTTATGGGTTTGTCTGAATCAGGGTCTGACTCCTCTAATTGTGGTTTAAGAACTTCTTGTGGTTGATGAGGTATAATCAGGTTATTCTCAAATTGTGTTTCATTAACCAAAGCTCTAATATCGCAGATTTGTTCAATGACACCGCAATTGATTCCTTGTTGGGTCTTAAAGATATCAATTTTGAGGGTTTGATTTCCAAATTTCAGTTCTATTTGGCCCTCCTCACAACTAATGTTGGCCCTAGCAGTGGCCAAAAAAGGTCTCCCTAGAATGATCGGTGTATCCCTAGGGTTTTCAGGTTGTCCATGTCTAAGACTATGAAGTCTACAGGGAAATAGAAATCCCGCACCTTTACAATAACATTCTTAAGAATCTCTTTTGGTGACTTTATAGATCGATTTGCTAACTGTAGTGTCACCTCAGTCGGTTTTAGCTCAGATTTTTCTAGATGGTTGAGTAGGGATGTGGGTATCAAGTTGATGGAGGCACCTAAGTCCAATAAAGCTCTGTCAAACTGGGTTTCACCAATCTTACATGAAATCAGGGGAGTGCCTGGATCTTTTGCCTTGGGTGGGAGTCTACTCAGGATTACAGAGCTGGCTTGCTCTGACAGTACAATTGGACTCCCACTCTTGGTTCGTGGCTTACGCTGAGGTGTACACACATTCTTTAAGAATCGTGCGTAAGCTGGTACGTGGTGAATCGCATCCATCAAGGGGATGTTTATTTGGACCTGGTCAAAGAACTTGACCAGGTCCTCCTTAGGAGCCACGGATATGGTTGTCTTCCTTCCCTTGGTCAAGGCCTCGGGAAATGGAACCTTGGTTGGTTCCTCTAGGATAGGTCCAGGTTTCTGATCTGGGATAGGGATAGGAACGTCCTGGATTACTGTCCTAGGGTTTGGGTTACTATCAGGCTTGGAGTGGTCTGGATAAGGTGGATCTTGGGTCTCCTTACCACTACGGGTGGTTACCGAATTCAGCCCTGCCTGGTTCTGGTTAGGGTTTGGTAGGATGGGTTGCTGCTGATAACTCGCATAAGAAGTTGAGGCCTCCATCCCGTCAGGTGAAGGAACAAAAGGGGCCTGATAAACCATGTGTGCTTGGCCCGGGTTTAGGTTCATAATGCACCGCTAGGTCGGCACGTTATTAGGGTTAGGAAGAGGCTGAGGGGAAGTGTGCCTGGTTGGCGAGAATTCGCCAACTGGGCTAGTTGGTTTCGAACCTCTGTGATTTCGTCCTTATGTTGCTTTTAAATAGCCGCATTCGTTCTCTGAATGTCAGCCAAAGTCTGAAGGATGAGGGACATTTGGTCTTGATTTGGCCCGGATGGATAAGTAGGGTTAGGCCGAGGCTGAGGCAACTGGTAAGGACGAGGTGCTTGTGGACGGGGCTGAAAGGGTGGTCCCTGAGTCTGGGAATTCCTCGCCCACTGGAAGTTGGGATGGTTTCGCCATCCAAGATTGTAGGTATTGGAAAATGGGTCATTTTGGATGGTGTTGAGGTCCTCGCAGGTCTGAGGAACCTCAGAAAAGTCAAAGAATGGGGGAGCGGAATTCCCCCGACAGGAATAGAAAGGATCGGAGGTTCCTCCGATCCTAGAGTCAGATGGGGATGGATACGAGTCCACCCTAGGAGAAGGTCGGTGGAAAATGTTTTGCACAGTCTCCTGTGCGAGAGGGGGCTGTGCGAAGGAGTTCTGCGCAGAGGTGGCTCGCTGCAAATGCTGAGTCAGCTCATCCACCTTCTTCTTAATGATAGAGACCTTGTCTAATCAACTGGCCATTAATTCCAGATCGACTGATGCGGACAGGTCCTGCGTCTCGTGTGCTCCCCTTATGTTCGTCGATGTGCGGGTATTCGTTCTGTCGAATAGTCCCATGGAGTCATTATTGATGGAGTTCTCACACATGTTCTTGAGAATCTCCCACACGGTGTCCTCATGTTGACCCATGATATTACCTCCGCAGGTTGCATTGACGAATAGCCTAATATCCTCACGGAGTCCTTGGTAAAAAGACTAGACTTGTTCCCATTTAGGAACTCCGTGATGGGGGCATTTTCTCATGAGATCCTGAAAGAGATCCCATGCCTCATGAAGAGGTTCTCCCGTTTGTTGCGTGAAGTGAGTAATCTGATGGCGCAAGGCATTGGTCCGACCAACGGGGAAAAACTTCTTTAGGAACTCGGACTGAAGTTCCTCCCAATTGTTGATCGGCCGGGTCTGTGTTTGATACCAATGGGAGACTTTGTCCATAAGGGAGAAAGAGAACATCTTCATAAGGAGAATATCCCGATTTTGCGCATCTGACCCAAAGGTCTGGGCCAGATGCTTTAGCTGTTTAATGTGCTGGAAGGGGTCTTCAGAATTAAGCCCATGGAATTTAGGAATGGCATGAATCATGTTGGGCTTCAGTTCAGAATCAGGTCCTCCAGTCGGGATTCTGACTCGAGGCTCAATAGCCACCGCAGTAGGATTATAGTGATCCCACATCATGGGACGCTGCGGTGGGTGCATGAAGTTCTGGAAGAGGTCATTAAGTCGCTGGAGCTGGTGCTCCAGATTATTCTCTTCCTCAATTGGCTGAGCCATTGTGGAAGAAGAAGGTGAGTTGGGTTCAGAATCGGAGGAGAGGTCTATGTGAAGTGTTGGTTGCACACGCAAGGTATTGAGGCTTGGCCTCGAGGAGAGTGAATTTCTAAAGGAGGTTTCAAGGACCTCCTACCAAACATACACTAATGGGGTGGATGAGTTTAGCAGATGCTGGACCCAATCAAGACACCCAAAATGTTGGGTGACTATAGAGGTTCGGGGCGGATGGACCCCTTGATCAGAAGGTCGTCCACCTGATAATTACCTGGGCAGCCAAAGAGGGTGAGTCCCGCGAAGACCCCTACACGGTAGAGTGCCCCACGGGTTACAGGGTTTCCCCCACCCAACCTCTCTTGTCACTGAGATTCCAGGTAGACCAGAATATGGACCTTGACCTCTTAAGTCTACCACTTTTAGTTAGGATCAAGGTGCTTAGGGTTTTCACTTGAACTTTAATCTTTTGAGTGCAAAGAGTGACCTAATTTAAAGGTTGGTTGATCCAAAGGATCAACTTCACCTATTAGTTCCTTTGAGAGCTTAGTAGGTCTTGTCCTTTTAGGGTTCAAGTGACTTAAGAGCCAAATTTCTTAGGGTTTCTCTTGATAGATGTTTTTAAGCAATGACTTGGGCACACTTCTTTTGGGAATTTTTCATTTTTGCTTAGAAAAGTGTGTCTCTAAAACCCTAGCTTTGAATCTTATGTTGGCTCTAATTGGTCCAGTTAGTTGCCTCTAGATTGGGTAATTAGGGCTCAAGCAAGAAGGTTTTAGCCCTAACTACCTTTAATGGATGTACAGATAAATTATGTTGAAATTTGAAAATAGGCAACTTTGGTGTTTTACTATGTATGAAAGATAGGTTATTCCTAAATTACTTTTTATCCTTTTTCTTCCGTTTTAGAATTTAGGGGTTTAAATGAGAGGATAGAAAATTACCTGTCCTTGGTGTGGTTGTGCGGCTGCTTGTTTCCCTTTTGATTTCTTGTGCCTGCACAACAAAAGAGAAGAGATTAGTCAAAAATCAAAATTTGCGAATCAATAGTTTCTAGAATGGTCGTTGCTCCCCGGCAACGGCACCAAAAACTGGTGTCGTTCTCTAGGGTTTCGTCGTAGTATAGTATAAAGAAACGATCACCAGTTTAATAATTTGTTACTCGGAATAAAAAGTTTCCTGAGGTCGAACTCAGGGAGCAAACTATAATTCCAGAAGCATATAAATTCATAATATAATGTTTTACAAAAGATTTAAGTCAAAGGAGAGAGAGAAATAGAGAGAGCAATTGGCTTTTCCTTCTTCTCTCTCTTCAGCCAGCTCTCTTCTTCAGCTTGTTTTCTTTTTCCTTCTTCTCTTCTTCTCTCTTCTGCGTCTTCTTCTTCTTTGCTGCAGAGGCTTTTTCCTTCTCTTTTCTTCTTTCTTCTTCTCTGCTTCTTCCTTTTTCCTTCTCTTCTTTTTCCTTCCCTTCTGCTGCTAAGTCCTTCTCCTTCCTTCTTTTCTTCTTCTCTGATTTTCTTCTTTCTTCTTCTCTGCTTCTCTCTGCTCTTCTTTCCGACGTCTGATTCAGAAATCAAACGCCTTAACTGCTCGGTTGCTACAGTGCTGGTCTTCCTCTTTTCCTTCAGCTTCTTTCCTGCTCTTCTTCTTCTTTCTTTCTTCTCTACAATAGCTAAGTCCTTCTTCTTCAGCTCTTCTTCTCTCTTCCACTCCTTCCTTTCTTCTTCTTTTCATTTTCCTTCTTCCCTGTGGCTAAGTCCTGGCCGCTGCTCCTCTTCTCCTTTCTTCTTTCCTGCGCACACACACGAATGTCAGTGCAAAACCTACCCTACCCCTTCCCCGCATCTCTCTCTCTCTCTCTGGATCTCTCTTTGGTAAGCTATCCCAGAGCTGGGTAATTGGGTCGGGTTGCGTGCCCGGGTCCAGGCGCACCGGCGTGGGTGGTGCGCGAGGAGTGCACAGGAGTGGGAAGTTGGGTTGGGTTAGATCCGCGTGGGCGTGCCGCGGACGAGACCCGATGATAGGTGAGGGACCTCACCCCAAGTGCTTTCGGAGGCGAACAGCCTAAAGCACATTTTCAATTTAAGTGTGGGCATGCGGCCGCACACTTACAAGGTGGGACTAAAGTCCCACCTTTGCTCCGCACACCTGCAGGCGAGAAGGCGTCGAGCAATTGGGGCAGCAGCGAAGGCTCGCGACCCCAATTGAGAACCTGGGTGTGTGAGCGAATTCCTTCCGCGTCGCCTGGGGCTCACGCCTAGAGCTGGAGTGGCCTGGAGCTACTTTCTAAGTAGCTCCTGCAGTTCGGCAATGGCGGCGAGGGGGGCAAGACCTGAAACATGAAAACAGCCTTGCGGCCATGTCAGAAAGGCTCAGGGAGGTTCGCCCAGGCGTGGTGAGTGCGGTGTGGGGGTCGGCGAGACGCAAGCATGCTAGTAGGTGAATGGAGAGCGGATTCGGTGTCAGTGAGATGTCGTGGAGCTTAAGAGGTAGCTGGCGAGGCGGATGGAGGCGTGGAGTGGCGAGAACGCCTCACCGGAGAGCGGCTGGAGATGGGAAAGGTGGTGATGGACAGTGGCGGTCGGTGGGTTAGAATAGTAAATTAAGAAGGGGGAAATAACAGAGAGAGAGAGGAAAGTTTTTACCTACCTAATTAACAAAGAGGGAGGGAGGCGGCACTCGGCGTGTACCTACCGATGCTGGGGACGAAGGCACCCAGGAGGGGGTTATCGGCGATGAGGAGATCTGGGGATGCCAGTTGGTGCGGCCTGGCGTGGGACAACGAGGCAGAGTGGGCTCTGCTGTAGGTATGGCAGCGGAGCGACGAGGAGGAGGAGAGTTCGCCAGAAGCTGGGGTAGTCTGACCGGAGAGAGGAGACGAAGGAGGGGGATTTTCTCGGCCAGAACTAGCTTGCAGGAGACGGCTGCCCCTGCTGCTCCTTATAAAGGCGCTGGCGAGGAGAGGGGCTTGAGGGAGCGACGTGGGGAGCTCGCCGGAGATGGAGGCCCATGCCTTTCATGCGTTCGGACGAGAGGCATGGGAAGCCGCAGGTCACAGGGGAGGGTCCCTGCGACAGAGGATGACGCAGGGAACCCCCCGTTCGTTCCTGAGAACGGTTGCCATACCCTGCGCGGTGCCATCCTCCACGCAAGGTCGTTGGAGGTATGGTGCCTGCGCAGGGTGGTAGGGAGGACCATTCTGCAAAGAACGAAGGGGAAGATAGGGGGCTAATTGTAAGGGTTTCAAAAGATAAGGGTCAAAAAGTAATTTAAGAGGACCAATTTGTAAAGTCGGTCAAGATGGTCTTCTCTTAGGCCCAAATTTTTAGACCAACCTAATTTGAACCTAAGGAATTTAATGGTGTAATTTTATTTTAGGTTTGACCACGTTTGATAGGTTAATTTGCACAAAAACCAAAATTAGGTCATAAATTGGGCATAGTTCTCAATTTAGGTCAAAATAAGTTGCAAAGGCAAAATTGATGGTTCTAAACCCTAGAGAATATTTTTTCATGAATTTTAGAGGGTTTAGTTGATTTTTATCCTATCTCAAACCTCATGAATTAAAGCGGATTTGTTTTAAGGTTACAAAATGTTATTTAATTCCTAGAAGTTGCTATAACCCTTTTCAGATCAGATCATCTCACTTCCTTCCTCATTAAGCTTATTTAACCTGTGTTTAGACCCTTAGATACCCTGTTTGTGTACTGCATTGGTAAAATTACAGCTTTACCCCTTATGATTTGTTTTATTTTTAAATTCAGAATTCTCTGAGTTAGGCTTCTCTTTAGGTTTTGTAGGAGCTTTTTCACACTTATTTAGATCAAATTGTGCTAATTAGGGTTTATGATGAGGCTCTCATCATCTTGCCACCCGAAGTGCAGAAATGCACCTGAAGCCTTCGTCCACCAGCTGTCCGTGAAACTCAAAAGAAGGCATCTCTGGTATGGAAAAGATGATCTTTCTCTCAAAATAGTCCACCAAGGCGTGGTAAGCGAACAACCAATCCATCCCTAGAATCATGCCAAAATCCTCCATTGGCATTGCGATCAGGTCAGCGAGGAGGCTGTGTCCCCCAACACTGACCTCACAGTCTGTGTAAACCTCCTCAGCTACAACAACTGACCACCCGAACCTCTAATCACAAATGGATCCACTAATAGAGTGCTATCGGACCCCAAAGTAGCGATAAACTTGTGGAGAAAGCAAGTACGTCGTACTAGAAGCGAGAAATACGTATTCCAGAAGGACCAAAAATTATAACCATACCTGTCACTGCAGAAACTGAAGCTATGACGTCTCCGTGAGTCAAGACGTCGCGACGCCTCTCAGTCCTGGGGGCAGACAAAACAGCCAAGCCTGGGGTTGAGCTAGTGACAGCTGACCGGTATCCTCCCTGTAACTGCTTTCCTCCCCCACGTGCCTGGGAACCACGAATACCTACTCGACCTCCAGTGCTTAGTACGGTGAGCATCTGCTGCGCTCTTGCCCTAAACAGGCAGTCCCTCCTGAAGTGGCCCGGCTGGCCACACTGGTAGCAGAGGGGGACCCAACTCCCTCCCGCGGTAGGTCCCTACTAACGGCTGGGCGGGGGTCTAGTGCTGACAGCCGACCCTTGTCGGGAGCCCCAAAAGGCCGCCGACAGCCCTGCAAAATGAGACGGTTCTCCTACGGGCGCTGCGTGTCTCCTTTGAGCTATTCTGACTTGCCTGATGCCACGGTGACACTACCGTCCCACGAGAGATTCCCCCTCTATACCCTCGGGAGGGAGATGACGGGGCGGCAGAGTAGGCGAAAGCTGAAATTCTTCTCGAACGACCTCTTAGATCAACTGGACAAGGTCCTGGGACTGTACGCTCTGGAGGAGAGAAGGGGTAGCACAAAATCCAAGCTCGACATGTTTGCCCCTCTGGCCTCGTCCACGGCCATGTCCATGGCCTGTCTCGGGAACTCTCTGACGAGGCATCTCCTGCAAGGAGACGCGGGAGACAAAACAAAGTCAACCCTAATGGACTTCCGCAAAAGAACTCAGAACAGATGTCAAGCGATACGTTGTGGTGGTTACTCTAGTTACATGCACGTGAATTGGTTATTTTCAAACTAGTTGGTTCATTTCTCGGGATGACCTTGCTCTGATACCATCTTGTTACGACTCAGTTCCCAAATCCCTACAGGACCCGAGACTGGCTCGACTCGACTAATCCCAAGACCCAATCATCCAACAAGAAATAACCAAAAAGTAGGAGAATAAACCACATTCACTATGCTATGCAGCTAACAGTAAAAGAGTACAGTAGTAAAGAAATTAAAGCTGCTACAGTACATATCACTACCACAACAGTAAAGCAGTATCAAGGTACAGAAGGTACAGAAATGTAAAGGTACAGAACGTAAAAGTATAAGAGTCTGAACTCACTACAACAAAAAGGTACAACAACAGAGACTATAGCTACTGGGCTCTACTGGGTCCAGCACCCTCTGCAACCGGAGACTCGGGCTGCTCAACACCTGGATCTAAAAAGGGTTATGAGTACACAAAGTCAGTGAACGTTGAGTAGAGTGGCAACCAGCTAACTAGAGTAGTAAAAGCTAACAGGTAACTATATATTCCAATTTCTTTATTTTACAAGTTATTCCTTTTCACCCATTGGTTTATTCTTTTCATATCTCTTTCTTGATCTCAAATGTTCCTCGTGGGAACGATCTTGATTGCAGTCTTTTCTAAAGAGTAGAAGTCACACGTGGTGCTCTCCTGGCCGGGAGAGTCCCCCGTGGTAGTCTTACACTCAGTTAACCACCCCAAGGTCACGGACAGACGTAACGGTGACTACGGCACACGCGATAAGCACACGAGTAGCTACCCCGCACTGGCACGTGGTCAGTCGTTTCCGCTAACGAGTACGCTCAAAGTACAGCACGGAATGGTATAGGGCCTAGCCCTCTTAGTAACAGGGGTCTAGCCCCTCAGAACCAAATAGGGGTCTCACCCCTCCATAGTCCGTGTACCCTCGTCTGACTACCCTGGTTTGCCTAATGGGCCTAGCAAGTCTGTGCAGGGTGGCTAGCTGAACCCCGGGCCCCGTGGGGTGGCTAGCTCCCTCCCTACACTAGTAGCTCTCCCCGGTACTGTGTACACAAGGGCCACCGAAGCCAGTGTAGAGTGGCCAAACCCACCTCGGGTCTCAACTCGAAGGGCGGCAAGCTCCGCTCTACACTAAGAGGGAACATGCGCTCCCCTTGGTACCACGTACTCAAGGGCCAGCACACTTCCCGTCACATTTCTAGATCCATTCATTTATTTCCAGGAGTTCTACTCCTAATTTCCTCGTAGGATTCATGCTCATATTCCTCATGCCATTCTATACCAGGTTTCATCATTCACATTTCCATGCTCAGGTTATACACATGCAACTTGTATTTCTATCATTCACATTTCCATTCTCAGGTTATACACATGCAGCTTGTATTTCTATCATTCACATTTCCATTCTCAGGTTACACACATGCAGCTCGTGTTTTTATCATTCACATTTCCATTCTCAGGTTATACACATGCAGCTCGTATTTTATCATTTAATGTATACAACAGGTAATGTCACATGTAACTGTTTAACTAGCATAAGTAATTTCATATTTCACAGGTATTTCTTGATTCATTAACAGGCAGTTGTTAACATTTCTATCTACTCATTCAAGACTGCAATTTAATCACACATACAGACATTTCAGGTACTTCTCATCCTAGGATTCATGCCATATCCTAGGTTCTAATCATTCATTCCACACAAGTATTCAGGTTTATAATTAAATTAGGGGAAGCCACTCTACCAGACAACCTAGGAGTATTGGGGGCTTGAACGGCAAGCTCACGTGCCTCACCAAACCCCGAACCCATAAAGGAACGAAGTCTTATAACAAGGAACAATCACAATGGAACATTCAGAATAGTATAGAAAGCCTTCTAACAAGTAGAGGAACTCGCAATGAAAACACTGAAATCTTGTTTGCGTAAAACGAACCTCAAACGGATCCTAAACGGGTCAAAAATAAGGTTACTGACTCAAATCAGACGTCTGGCACAATGTCCAGACATCTTAAAAGTGTCCAGAAACACATCTCAGGCTCTGCATCAACCTCAGACGTCTAGGACCTCTTCGGGACTGTCTGGACCCAGCTCCAGACGTCCGACCTCCTCTTCGGAGATCTGGGAGTGCTTCCAGCCATCTCGTAGGCTTCCCAGATGTCTGAAATGCGTGGGAGGGTGTGTCCTACAACTTCCTAAAGCAATCCCTGCACGCGACAGCAAATCTTCCTTAAATTAGCCATGCAAGGCATAGCTGCGGAGCGGCCTGCATGGCCGTATCTCAAAAGAGAATGTACCTTCACAAAGATCTGCCTTCAGACGTCTGGAGTCGCTTCCAGATGTCCACTCCATCGTCTGGACATTGCTCCAGATGTCTGGTTCTGGGAGAAACCCAGAACCAGAACCTCCTCCTGCTCGCTCTCGCCGCGTGCCGCCGCGGCTCGCCTCCTCGCCTGCAACTCCGGCTGCAGCAGTGTCAGGGACGACTTCCCCAACTCTCTCCTCCTCTCGCACGCGCTGCTTCAACCGTGTGCCCTCCGACAAGCTCCCACATGAGCTCGCGAGCTCAAACTCCTCTTCCTTGCGCCGCCACTCCTCCTCGTCGCCGTTTTCGTGCTCTATCTCTCTCGTGCTCACTCCTCTCACAGCGGTGGAGAGGAAAGGAGAAGGTGGCTGTGGAGTGGGGAGAATGAGAGAGGAGAAGTGGGGTTTATAAAGAGTGTGTTAGGGTTCGTATGAGGAGGGAAGAGAGAAGGGGAGAAAAAGAGGGTACTGTCTGCGCACAGCCTATGCGTAGAAGTGAAGCTCGTACCCAAAAATTTTGATTTCCAGACGTCTGGGAAAGTGTCCAAACGTCTGACCGACAGTCCATACATTTTAAAAGGCTCAGGACAGAACGGGTCTTAATTGTCCATGTAACAATTTTCTGATGCTTTTGTTTGTGTTGGTTTTGTGGGTTTTCCTTTTTTTTTAATGTGGGTTTGAGGTCAGTTGGTGATGGAAACATGTGAGAGATAATTAATGGGTTGGCAATGGTTTGAGCATTTGATGTGTGGGTGTGCCGAGATTTGATCTTTGTTGCCATTTTTGCTTTTGTCTTTGTTGTTTTTTGTCACGATCTGATCCCAGATCCCTATAGGATCCGAGATCGGCTCGCCTCGACTAATCTCAAGACCCAATCGTCCAATAAGAAATAACCAAATAACATTCAACAAACCACAATCACATAAGTACAATAGCTAAGTAGAAAGAAATTGATAACAATAGGGGGATAGGAACAGTGATGAGAACCTCATCATAAACCCTAACTAGCACAATCTAATCCAAATATGTGTGAAAAAGCTCCTACAAGACCTAAAGAGAGGCCTAACTCAGAGAATTCTGAGTTAAAGAATAAAACAAACCATAAGGGGTAAAACTGCAGTTTCACCAATGCAGTATGAAAATAGGGTAATTAAGGGTCCAAACACAGGTCAAACAAGCTTAACAAGGAGGGAGATGGGATGATCTGATCTAAAAAGGGTTATAGCAACTTCTAGGAATAAAATGACATTCTGTAACCCTAAAACAAACCCACTTTAATTCACAAGGTTTAAGGTAGGATAAAAATCATATAAACCCTCTAAAATTCATAGAAAAATATTCCCTAGGGTTTAGAACCTTCAATTTGGCCTTTGCAACCTATTTTGACCTAAAATGAGAACCATACCCAATTTATAACTTAATTTGGGTTTTTACGCAAATTGACTGGTAAAACATGATCCAACCTCAAATAAAATTTCATCATTAAAATCCTTAGGTTCAAATTAGTCTGGTATAAAAATTTGGACCTAAGAAAAGACCATCTTGATCGACTTTGCAAATTGGTCCTCTTAATTTACTTTTTGACCCTTATCTTTTGAAACCCTTACGTTTAGCCCCGTAACTTCTCGTCGTTCTTTGCAGAACGGTCCTCCCTGCCATCTCTGCGCAGCGCCATACCTCCGGTGACCTTGCGCGGAGGATGGTGCCGCGCAGGGCTGGGCGGCCGTCCTCTAGAACAGATGGGGGGTTCTCTGCGACGTCTTTTGTCGTAGGGACCCGCTCATGACCTCTGCCATAGACCATGCCTCTCATGAGAATGCACGAAAGGCTTGGGTATCCTTTCCGGCCACTCTCCGACGAGGCAAGCACGTCGCCTCCTCGGTTCCCTTTCCGCGCCAAGGCCTTTATAAGGAGCAGCAAGGTCTGCCGACTCCTTCAAGCTTCCTCTGGAGGAGAAATACCCCACATTTCATCTCTTCCCCCTCCGGTCAGAGCGCCCGAGCTTCCGGCGATCTTCTCCTCCTCCTCGTCACTCTGCTGCCCTACCTGCAGCAGAGTTTACTCTGCCCTGTCGTCTGCACCAAGCCAAACCAGCTGGCGTCCTCAAACCGCCTCCTCGTTGCCGATACCCTCCTCCTGGGCATCTTCGTCCCCAGCTCTGGCAGGCACGAGCCGGACGCTTCCCTCTCCCCCTTCGTCGAGTAAATAGGTAAAAAGTTTCCTCTCTCTCTCTCCCTTGTATTTTCCCCCTTCTAATTTGTCATTTCAACCCCCCGACTGCCACTGTCCAACTCCATCTTCCCCATCTCCGGTCACCTTCTCCGGCGAGGCCATCCCACTTCCACAGACTTCCTCACCCCTCGCCGATTAGCCCAGAGGCTCCCCCTCACTCTGCTCAACCATTCCCCCCTCTCCATTCACTGCCAATCACCGCCCAACCACCCCCCAAACAAACCCAACTTCACGCACAGGAAGTTTTCGCCCTACCAGGAGGGGGTGACGTAATAATTGCGGAATTGAAATATGAACAATTTCACAAGATGCAATCACACAAAGTACATAAAGTATTTTTAGGTGGAAACCCAAACCGAGTGAAAACCACCACCTAACCCTCTCGAGTTAGGATTTTCCGATCAACCAAGTTGATCAAAATCCACTAAACCGAATCACTTCAAAACGAGGGTGATTCAACCTCAATTACAACCACGCTACTTAGACGAGGGTAGCGTACCTCAACCCCTTCTCTTCACGAGAAGGATTTTGTCTCGCGAAGGAGACGGGAATTCGCAAAGCGAATACCCAACCAAATAACAAAGATAAAACAAGTAATCCTATAGAGCCAACAAAGTAATATTTAACCTAAGCTTCTATAGGAAATAGGATGCTTCCCTTTGAAAGGAGTGCGTTGACGACGCGGATGCGTGTGCCACGCGACGATGCAACGTCGCTCTCGTGAACAACGGCGGGAGAGCGGGTGCGCAACAGCTTGATGCTCTCAAGAGAATGGAGCTTGAGCTTGGAGAGCAAGAACTAGCTAGGACACAAGAGAGTGGAAAGTGTATTACAAAGTGTTTCTTGTGTATCTTGGTGTCTCTAGGTGTGTGTTTGTGTTGCAAAGGTTCCCCTCTATTTATAGAGGCCTTAGGAAGGCTTTGGAAGGCTTAGGAAAGGTTCCATAGCCGTTGGGTGCAAAGCCCAAGAGAATCAGCCCAAAATTAGAAACAATCATTGCACTGACAGGCTTATCAGACGTCTAATTCTGGCATCAGACGTCTGGAAGTTCACTTTAAGACGTCTGATTCAAAGGTCAGACGTCTGATTTTGGGCGGGTTCCTTCCTGACTTGAATCAGATCTAAACAGGGTTCTTGTGCAAGTCCATCAGACAACATATAGGACGTCTGGCACTATGTCTAGACGTCTGGAAACCTAGTTTTTCTGTGGGAATGGATTTTCAAACGTTGCAACGGCTAGAAAATCTCTTAGAAGAGATTTTGGGTTAGCCGAGGCAAAACGGTCAATTATCAGACGTCTGGAAAGTCCTATGGACGTCTGATAAGGCTCTAATGGTCACATTCTTGACTGTTCGCTAAGCCAGCCAACGGTCCACTAATTGGACGTCTGGCAAAGTCATCAGACGTCTCCTAAGACGTCTGGTCTAAGGTCTGGACGTCTGATTTCATCAGACAGAACTAACTATGTCCAGCCTAATAGTTATCAGACGTCTGAATCAACAGTCAGACGTCTTAAAATACTTTATCAGACGTCTGATTTGGGAATTAGACGTCTGGAAACTTTGTTTGAACCCTATATTGGTTTTCTAAGTGTTCTACAGAGAACCTAAGTATCATAAGGTTGTGCGGGTGTTCCTAGGACTACTGTTAGGGTAGTTTGAGGCTCTTTAACATAAATCTAAGTAACAAAAATAAAGAGCAATAGAAGAAACGAAAAAATACAAGGAGTACAAGAGAAGGAAATCTATCCTATTCTTCATCTCATTCCTTCTTCAATCTATCGCTCCTCGCAAATCTCCTCTGTTTTCCATCGAGCTCCTCCAATCCGTCCTGGATGCGAGCTCGAACTCCGTCTAATCATGTATCCATTTGCGATTGACCTGAAATCTAGGACTCAAAGTGCAAATGTTAAATGACACGTGTTTTGTTATCATCAAAACAAATGATCGTGGTGCTCTAGCACCAACAATCTCCCCCTTTTTGATGATGACAAAACCATAAATACTAATGCAAGAAATCCTCCCCCTTTTTGACATTATCAAAAAGGTTTGATCGATTTTAACTTTTCTAAAACTCCCCTTTAAAACATGCTCTTCTATGAATTTATTTTAACAAAGGTGATGTCCTCCCCCTTTTTTATAACAACAAGATAGTTATTATTTTTCTCCCCCTTTCTAAAGGAAATTTAGCTAACTTGCATCTCCCCCTTAAAAAATAGCTCATAAATTTTAACTCCCCCTATCTAAATGCTACTGATAAACAAAGATAGGGTCAAGAATTTTTACCTCACCTACCATGGCCAATAAAATGGCCCGAATGGTGGTGGTGGATGCCACATCGGATGGGGCTCCCATCCGTAGCTTGGAGGCCCGGGCATTGGCGCCGGTCTCCAATCTGATGGTCGACGTGCGGCGGGTCCATCGTTTGTTCGCCGTCTCGTCGGTCTTCTTGTTCTCCTCCTTGGTCTACTCCTTGGTTCTCCCAACTTGAGTTGACCAGCTTTGAGTTTGTAGGTCCAGTCCTTTGTAGTGTAATTATCCCTGAACCCTACAAAACAACATTCTAATTCTTTTTTTGGTATCCAAGTGGGCTTGGATCCGTATCTGTTAGCGGGTCTCCTTGATGGAGATCCTTTCTCAACCTTAGGGCTATAAACATTATCTACTTTATTGATTAATTTGTTGGAGTTTTCCCTAAGACATGCAATTTCTTTTTCTATAGTATACATCTTAGTCTGTAAGTCAGAAATTTCTAACTTTAAACTATCATTTTCTTCAATCAATTTATTATTTTCATTGATGAGGTTATGATTTTCTAATAGTAGGTTATCATTTTTAGGACAAGTTTCTAGATCCTTAAGTTTTATTTCTAACCTATCATTTTCAGATTTAAGAAAGCTAAGATTCTTTTTCATGCTTTTGTTTTCTATTTTTCGTGATTTACTAAGCTCAAATAGTTCATTAAAAGCTTCTTGTAAATCGTAACTTACCTCATTGTCAGAGTTGCTTCTACTTTCGCTGTCGCTTCCTCTGGCCATGAAACCAAAGCAAGCGGTTTCTTCTTTTTCTTCTTCTTCTTGCTCCGAGCTTGAATCGTCCCAAGTGGCTTGGAACGCCTTCTTCTTAGATTTCTTCTCCTTTTCCTTCTTCTTCTCCTTTTTGAGAAGAGGGCACTCTGGTCGTAGGTGCCCTTTCTCGTTGCAGTGGTAGCAACGTCTCAGGCTCTCCTTCTTCTCCTTCTTCTCTTTCTTTAATTCCCTACAAAACTTGGAAAATTTTTTAAGTAAAATTCTAAAGTCTTCGTCGTTGGAACTTACCTCGCTATCCGACGCGGCTCTGAAGGCGAGAGTCTTCTTCGGTTTAGGCTCCGGTGTATCCTTCTTCTGCTTCAACTTTGTCTCGTAGGCCATTAGATTGCCTAGGAGATCTTCCATGTTGAGCTCCTCCACTTCGTTCGCCTCCTCGATGGCGGTGACTTTCTGTTCCCACTCCGGTCCGAGGGAACGAAGAAGCTTCCCTTGAAGCTCCCCCTTGATGAAAGTTTTCCCTAAAGATTTCAAGTTATTTACAATGAGAGTGAACCTAGTGTTCATCTCACTTAAAGACTCGTTAGGTTTCATAGAAAAAGATTCAAATTCTTGAGAAAGTAAATTAATTTTAGAAGTTTTTACCTTAGAGGTACCTTCGTGAGTTACCTCAAGTGTGTGCCAAATCTCGTATGCGGTGCGGCATTGCGAGATTCTATTGAACTCCTCCGAGCTGAGCGCGCAATACAACGCGTTCATTGTTTTCGCGTTGAGCGAGAGTTCCCGAATCTGTTGCTGCGAGTATCCTGCGTCGGGTCGCTCCGGGATCTCGTATGGGGCTTCGCAACGTCCCCATAGAGCGAAGTCCGTGGCTTGAAGCCACATCCTCAGCTTCCAGTAGCTGTAGTTGTTCCCGTCGAAGTAGGGTGGTCGGACGGTGGACTGCCCCTCGGATATTTTGATCGCTGATGTGCTTCCCTCCATTTGATCTCTTACCGGGTGTTACTCCGATCTCGCAAGAACTTGCTCTGATACCAACTGAAGTTTTCGCCCTACCAGGAGGGGGTGACGTAATAATTGCAGAATTGAAATATAAACAATCTCACAAGATGCAATCACACAAAGTACATAAAGTATTTTTAGGTGGAAACCCAAACCGGGTGAAAACCACCTCCTAACCGTCTCGAGTTAGGATTTTCCGATCAACCAAGTTGATCAAAATCCACTAAACCGAATCACTTGAAAACGAGGGTGATTCAACCTCAATTACAACCACGCTACTTAGACGAGGGTAGCGTACCTCAACCCCTTCTCTTCACGAGAAGGATTTTGTCTCGCGAAGGAGACGGGAATTCGCAAAGCGAATACCCAACCAAATAACAAAGATAAAACAAGTAATCCTATAGAGCCAACAAAGTAATATTTAACCTAAGCTTCTATAGGAAATAGGATGCTTCCCTTTGAAAGGAGTGCGTTGACGACGCGGATGCATGTGCCACGCGACGATGCAACGTCGCTCTCGTGAACAACGGCGGGGAGAGCGGGTGCGCAACAGCTTGATGCTCTCAAGAGAATGGAGCTTGAGCTTGGAGAGCAAGAACTAGCTAGGACACAAGAGAGTGGAAAGTGTATTACAAAGTGTTTCTTGTGTATCTTGGTGTCTCTAGGTGTGTGTTTGTGTTGCAAAGGTTCCCCTCTATTTATAGAGGCCTTAGGAAGGCTTTGGAAGGCTTAGGAAAGGTTCCATAGCCGTTGGGTGCAAAGCCCAAGAGAATCAGCCCAAAATCAGAAACAATCATTGCACTGACAGGCTTATCAGACGTCTAATTCTGGCATCAAACGTCTGGAAGTTCACTTTAAGACGTCTGATTCAAAGGTCAGACGTCTGATTTTGGGCGGGTTCCTTCCTGACTTGAATCAGATCTAAACAGGGTTCTTGTGCAAGTCCATCAGACAATATATAGGACGTCTGGCACTATGTCTGGACGTCTGGAAACCTACTTTTTCTGTGGGAATGGATTTTCAAACGTTGCAACGGCTAGAAAATCTCTGAGAAGAGATTTTGGGTCAGCCGAGGCAAAACGGTCAATTATCATACGTCTGGAAAGTCCTATGGACGTCTGATAAGGCTCTAACGGTCACATTCTTGATTATTCACTAAGCCAGCCAACGGTCCACTAATTGGACGTCTGGCAAAGTCATCAGACGTCTCCTAAGACGTCTGGTCTAAGGTATGGACGTCTGATTTCATCAGACAGAACTAACTATGTCCAGCCTAATAGTTATCAGACGTCTGAATCAACAGTCAGATGTCTTAAAATACTTTATCAGACATCTGATTTGGGAATTAGACGTCTGGAAACTCTGTTTGAACCCTATATTGGTTTTCTAAGTGTTCTACAGAAAACCTAAGTATCCTAGGGTTGTGCGGGTGTTCCTAGGACTACTGTTAGGGTAGTTTGAGGCTCTTTAACATGAATCTAAGTAACAAAAATAAAGAGCAACAGAAAAAATGAAAAAATACAAGGAATACAAGAGAAGGAAATCTATCCTATTCTTCATCTCCTTCCTTCTTCAATCTATCGCTCCTCGGGAATCTCCTCTGTTTTCCATCGAGCTCCTCCAATCCGTCCTAGATGCGAGCTCGAACTCCGTCTAATCACGTATCCTTTTGTGATTGACCTGAAATCTAGGACTCAAAGTGCAAATGTTAAATGACACGTGTTTTGTTATCATCAAAACAAATGATCGTGGTGCTCTAGCACCAACACTCGCCAACCCCCGAACCGCCTTCGCTGCATTCCGGCGAAGCTTCCCACGTTTTCTGATGTGGCCAAGAGGCCGTCATTGTGTTTTCAGGTCAGAGCCCCCTCGCCGCCATTGTTAAGCTGCTACAGCTCCTTCGCTCGCGGCTCTAGGCTTTCTCCAGCCTAGACACGCATCTCAGGCAGTGAGAATTGCTTCTGCGAATATGCCCAGGCCTGCAATTGGGTCGCGAGCCTTGCAGCTTCCCTAATTGGCAGTAGCTTCTTCAGCTGCGGGTGCGAGATTTGGAGGTGGGACTTTAGTCCCACCTCGTAAGTGTGCGGCCACGCGCCCACACTTACATTGCAAAAGTGTATCGGGCTGGTTGCCTTCGATACACAGGGGTCAGGTCCCTTACACTTACACGGCGTGCCACGTGCTCGCCCGCCCTCGCCCGCGCTCACGCCCCGCGGGTCTGGGCCGGATCCGACTACCCGACCAAGCACTCCTCACCCACCACCACACGCCGGTGGGCCTAGTCTCGGGCGCGCTACCCGAACCCGATTACCCAGCTCTGGTAGAGCATTCCTAAGAGAGATTCAAAGAGAAAGAGAGACGCGGGGAAGGGGTAGGGGTAGGTTTTGCACTGATGGGTGTGTATCCGCGCAGGGAAGAAAGAAAGAAGAAGAGAGGAGGAGCGGCTAAAGCCTGACCTGCACTAAGCAGCTGAAGAAGGAAGGAGAGGAAATGAAGAAGAAGGAAGGAAAGAACTGTAGCAAGTGCACAGATAAGCCGTCTCAGCACCGCATCAGATGTTGGAAGGGCAACAGCCAAAAGAAGAAGAAAAGAGGAAGGAAGTCAGCGGCCAGAGCAGAAAGAAGAGGAAAAGGAAAGAAGTAGAGCAGCGAAAGAAAACAAGAACAAGGCAGGCTGAAAAAGAAAAGAAGAAAGAAGAAGGCAGGAAGAAAAGAAGAAGAAGATCACTGCAGCCGCAGAGAAAGAGAAGAAGAGAAACATCAGTCGAAAGAAAGAAGAGGAAGAGAGAAGAAGAAGAAGCCAAAAAAACTTTTAATCCTTTTCTCTCTCTCTCTTTTATTTTTGTAACATAATTGAGAACTTTTATACTTCTAGAATTATAGTTGCTCCCTGAGTTCGAGCTCGGGAAAACTTGTTATTCCGAGTAAAAATTTGTAGTAATCTGGTAGCTGTTTTGTCATATACTATAATGACTGTAAACCATAAATAACCATAACGACGAAACTAGCCCTCACCAGCAAACGGTAATATTACATGTCATAATACAACCATCACAACAAAAACGAGTACATCTAGCAGAAACAAGGCTACAGAAACTCACTATACCAAACAGTAGAAACTACAGCTGGGCTAGACTAGGCCCAACGTCCTCAACAGCCAGTAGCTCGGGCTGCTCAAATCCTTGACCTGTACAAAAATTATATAATAGGGGTCAGCTAATGCTAAGTAGAGTGGTGACTAAATATAAAATTACATTTATCAGGTACTTTAACATATTACTTTCCGATCCAAATTATCCTATAACGGTTTTCTTTGTGTAGAGATCTCTAATCATGGCTCATCTCATTACTTAATCTTCTTGTTCCCTAAAGGAACGATTTTGCTTGCAGCTTCCCGTGATGTAGGATGCACACGTGGCACTCACCTAGCAGGGAGAGTCCCTCCGTAGTAGTCCTACACCCGGTCTATGACCCCGAGGTCACGGTCGTGACGTAACGGTGACTACGGCACACGTGATAAGTGCACAGGTAGCTATCCCACACTGGCACGTGGTCAGTCGTTTCCGCTAGCAGGTACGCCTCAACATATAGTGCGGAACAGTATAGGGCCTTGCCCTCTCAGAACAGAACAGGGGTCTCGCCCCTCCTCAGTTCGCGTATCCTCGTCCGACTATCCCGGTTTGCCCAACAGGCTAAAAGAGTCGGTGTAGGGTGGCCATACCTAGCCCCGAGCTCCATGGGGTGGCTAGCTCCCCCCTACACTAAGTAGGTCACCTCGGTTCCACGTACACGAGAGCCAGCAAGAGTCGACGTAAAGTGGCCAAACCTACCCTGGGTCTCAACCCAAGGGAGACAAGCTCCCCTCTACACTACGAGGGATAGTTGCTCTCTTCAGTACCACGTACACGAAGGTCAGCTCACTTCCCTTAACAGTTGCCCGTGGGCGGCAATCCCAGAACCATCCGATTCTCTGTGTTACGGTATTTTTGTTTCATTCCACATTCCTCGTAGGGTTCGTATGTGACTTTCACTATGTTCGATTTCAAGTATACAGGCAGGTGCCGGTTTGTTCATGATGTGGTCCATTCCATTTAGCAACTCATGATTTTCTCAATCATCCACATACATTATTTTCTACCCCTAGTGTTCATGCCACAACCTAGGGTTCAATTGAGTAGATGTATTTTAGAGTATATGTTTTCATTTCTTCTTAGGGTTCATCTTACATCCTAAGTTTAACTAGTTGCATGCATTTTATTAAACTGAAGATTTGTAGTTAGAACCACTCTACCAGGGTAACCGGGTGGAATGGGGGCGCATATAGTAGCTCCCGACATCTCCACAATTCCCATACACCAGATGGACTGGAGACCTAGAACATGGATCGATAAGCCAAAAAGGTTCAGGATGATATAGACAAGGTATCATTACATAGAGAAACTCGTATGGAAAATAGAGGTGTTTTGTTTGCGGAAAACCGATAACATTAGGGCCTTACACGGACCCAAAACACGTGGTCAGACAGAAATCAGACGTCTGGTAAAAGTCCCAGACATCTTAAAATAGTTCTCAGGGATACCTCTCTCGGTGTTCCTCTATCAGACGTCTGAAACTCAACGCCGACATCCAAGGGTTCCGTTAAACGTCTGGAGATACTTCCGGACGTCTGAAACTACCTCTGTCTGCCTTCCAACTTCTAACACATATACGTATACTATTAGGACTCTGGCAGAGAAGAAATACAGAAAGTAGATCTCTACCAGATTTCTTACTATACCTTCGGATGCCTGGTATGACGTCTGGATGTCGCTCCGGACGTCTGATTCTGCGAAAAAATGACTTCCGTGGAACCGCTTTGGCTTCCCTCGCCACAGGCGTTGTAGTAAAATAGCGCAGCGCTTTCTGCTCGCTCCCGCTCTGGCTCCCTGCTCTCACTCGCTCTCGCCTTCGCTCTGCTCTTTGCTCTCTTGTCCTGCTACAGGGTGTGCGACGAAGTGGAGGAGAGGTTATAAAGGGAGATGAGGTGAGGGGGATGAGGTGGCGAGGGATGATGTGGAGTGGCGTCGCAGGGGAAGGTGCGGTGAGGCACGGGTGAAAGAGAAGGCATGGCGTACGTACGGTACGCACTGGAGAGAAAAAGTATTTTCAGACGTTAGTTGATCTTTCCAAACGTCTGGTGAACTTCACAGACATCTTAAATGACAAAAGGGTTGATGGGTCGTTTCAGTTTTGTAAGCTTCTTTCTTTTTCTTTTTCCTTTTTTTTACCTTACATGTTGGTTGCGGGTGGTCTATTGAGATGTTTGCTGTTCCAAGGTTGATTGGGATTGATTTCTCCCTTTTGTTTGTGTTTTTCCTCCTCTTTTGTGATGTTCCTTATGGGAGGTTTATTTCAGTATTTATTATTCTCAGGTTTGTGGGTTGATGTGTGTGGGGTTTTTAAAGTTGATGGTGGTGACATGTGAAAGGTGATTGGTGGATGATCGATCAGGTGTTTGTATTTGGTCATGTGGTGGTGTTTGTTGCTTCATCATAGAAGTTATGAGACAAGTTTTTTTTTCTAAAGGTAATGACGAAACAAGTTGAACTAGACGAATAAATGAGAGAGTTTGATTTCTGTTCATTGTTTCCTTTCTTCTATTTTTTATTCGAAGAATTTGTTGAGTTTCGTTTTCCCTTTTTATGAAGTTATGAAAAGCCTATTTTGTCAGATTTGATAGGAAATGTGATTTTCCTCGTAATTATTGACCTCCAAGTGAGGGTTTGAATTGCATTTAGAACTCCTTCATTATGCTCTTTTGTTGGAGGGACGTTGGAGGGACCGGTTTAGAGTTGTGGCTAAATGTATTGAATGTACAACTATAAATTAGATTATGATTATGCTTGAAATAAATGTAAATAAATTTTTGTATAGGACTAAAGAGAGACCTAACCCATGATAAATGGAGGCATTATGAGTTAGTTTGGTTATATACATCTGAATGTACTCAAAATCGAAGGTCTTTTTCAATTATGGAAAGCAATCTTCACTTTGTTTCTTTAGTGAATTTACTAGATGGATACTCCTATAGAGTTTTTCTTACATTTTGTTCTTCTCATGTTGAAGAAATAATGAAATTTTGGTTTCTTGATGTAGAGCTATACATGGGATCCCGCAACATGAGACGTTGTTTACTACTTGCAAGGGTCCACTCTTGGTGGGTTTCTCATCTTTGAAGGGACTCTGATCTCTACTCCTACCAGCGAGTAAGGAATTATCCTTATCTTATGTATATACATAAAAATTCCTCGCAAGCCATCTTTCTTTAATGCTCATCTTGGTTTAAGTATGACCTGTTTGATGATGATATGCTTTTTATTAATGGTTGCCTGGTGAAAAGATATGGAAATCTAAAAGTAGTAATCTAAAAATGGCTTGGGAAAGCATATTAGAGTGGAGACAAAAGGTTCGAGTAGCTTATCCAAATTAATTTCGATGTTTGTTTTGATTGCGTGGTGACAACATGTTGGTTGAGTTCTATTTCCAACAATGCCACCCATTTAAAGTGTACAAAAACCAATGAAATAGTACAGGAATAATGAAGGGTTTTATAAGGTGAAAGTTTTACCATGTTTTCAAGTATAGCAAGCAATAAATGGTAGGTGTTGATAATCTGATAGAAGAAGATAACACAGAAATGAAGCCCAACATACTAAGTTTTATCTACGGATATATGTTTGCTACCCTTTCCTTCATTGCTGCAAAGAAGATTGAGTCCAAGAGGCATTTGCCATCACTTTTATTTTATTCAGAGGCAAATGAATTCGAGTGGAAATGCTCAATACATTGAATGCAAATCAAAGGTAACATCAAATTGTTGCTAGCTATCCTCTAAAGGTTATGTTTGTTATTTTATTAGTCATAGAAATTACCATTGACATCTACTGTTTTGTCTTCCAGATTTCCGCATTGCCTAAGCATCCATGCTAAGAAGCAAATCGAAGCCTGGAAAAAAGTGGCTAACATCTATTGTTTTTGTTCCTTTTGGGTCTACAATCTGTGAGTTTTCTAACTCATGTCATACTAATGTTTGGATTGATTTAACTTAAGATGAAATGTAGTTGTGACATACTTGAGTTTTTATTGTGATTTTATCGAGAAGTGAGAATAAATCTATAGCCTTACATGTTGTAACTACTTTTGGAAGGAATCCGGGTGGATAGAATTGGAATATCATTGGACGATGTTTGTTTAGGAATGAGGCAACGTTGTGAACACTTGAGGGAAGGTTTTTGTAATAAATTTGAAAGGAAGGAGGAATATTTGAGTTTTGGATGTCAATCGTAAACCTTTCAAGATGTTTATTTGCTATACAAAATTGGATACAGGGAGGAACTTGGAGAAGGGGTTGCATGTTAGGGAATTCAAAGTTAGGAAGTTGACTTTTAGCTGAATAAGGCACGGGGATGGTATTTGTTAGTAAGTGGAGTGTGTTAGTTTTGATTGTGGAGTTCAGCTGTTATTATGATTTTTTTCTTCCTTTTTGGTTATGAAAGGGAGTTATGTCTTCTTTTGAACGGAACTTGGATGAAGTTAATAGCTGTTGTATGAATGAGACGTGAATGGTTAAGATCTTTAGGTGCAATGTTTGCTAGATATTTTTGTTGTGGGTTTGGAAGTAAGTAGAAATGTTTGACTTTTTGATGTCAATTGCCTATCTTTGGAGAATTTCATTTGGTGTTAGAAATCGGAAATAAGTTTAGGTGCTTTTATATTTTAGGCTATAGCTAGAAACATGGAGAAGTGATTGCATGTGAGCAAAGTTAGGGTTAAGATGTCTATTTTTAACTAAAAAAACTAAGTGGGAGTGTTGGTTATTACTACTTTCCAAAGAAATTTGGATGAAGTTGATAGGTACCACATGGGTGGGATTGTGATTGAGCAGTTTTTGTATATGCTTGGGTAAATTTGTGAATAGTTAAGGACCTTCTAGTGTAATGTTTTCTAGATATTTTTGTAGTGGATTTGAAATAACTAAAAATGTTTTTGTTGTGGATTTAGAAGTAAGTAGAAATGTTTGACTTTTTGATATCAATTGCCTATCTTTGGAGAATTTCATTTGGTGTTAGAAATCGAAAATAAGTTTAGGTGCTTTTATATTTTAGGCAATAGCTAGAAACATGGAGAAGTGATTGCATGCGAGCAAAGTTGGGGTTAAGATGCCTATTTTTAACTAAAAAAATTAAGTGGGAGTGTTGGTTATTGCTACTTTCCAAAGAAATTTGGATGAAGTTGATAGGTACCACATGGGTGGGATTGTGATTGAGCCGTTTTCATATATGCTTGGGTAAATTTGTGAATAGTTAAGGACCTTCTAGTGTAATGTTTGTTGGTGCTAGAGCACCACGATCATTTGTTTTGATGATAACAAAACACATGTTATTTAACATTTGCACTTGGAGTCTTAGATTTCAGGTCAATTACAAATGTAGACGTGTTTAGACGGAATTCGAGCTCGCATCCAGGACGGATTGGAGGAGCTTGATGGAGAACAGAGGGGATTCGCAAGGAGCGATAGATTGAAGATGGAAGGACAAGAAGAATAGGATAGAATTCCATTTTATTCCTTTCATGTACTTTTGTCTTTATTTTCTTGCTCTTTATTTCCTTAGAAAATTATGTTAAAGAGCCTCAAAGTACCCTAACAGTAGTCCTAGGAACATTGGCACAACCCTAGGATACTTAGGTTTTCTGTAGAGAACTTAGAAAACCAATGTAGGGTTCAAACAGAGTTTCCAGACGTCTAATTCCTAAATCAGACGTCTGATAAAGTGTTTTAAAACGTCTGACTGTTGATTCAGACGTCTGATAACATTTAGGCTGGACATAGTTAGTTCTGTCTGATAAAATCAGATGTCCAGACCTTAGACCAAACGTCTTAGGAGACGTCTGATGACTTTGACAGACGTCCAATTAGTGGACCGTTGGCTGGCTTAATAAACACTCGAGGATATGACCGTTAGAGCCTTATCAGACGTCCTTAGGCCTTTCCAGACATCTGATAAATGACTGTTTTGCCTCGGCTGACCCAAAATCTCTTCTCAGAGATTTCCTAGCCGTTGCACTTTCTTGGAAATCCATTCCCAAGAAAAAGTAGGTTTTCAGACGTCCAGACATAGTGCCAGACGTCTTGTATGTCGTCTGATGGACTTGCGCTAGAACCCTGTTTAGATCTGATCCAAGTCAGGAAGAGACCCGCTCAAAATCAGACGTCTGACCTTATTTTCAGATGTCTTAAAGTGATCTTCCAGACGTCTGATGATAGAATTAGATGTCTGATAAGCCTGTCAGTGCAATGATTGTTCCTGATTTCGGGCTGATTCTCTTGGGCTTTGTACCCAACGGCTATGGAACCTTTCCTAAGCCTTCCAAAGCCTTCCTAAGGCCTCTATAAATAGAGGGAAACCTTTGCAACAAAAACACACACCTTGCAATACACTTTCAAACCATTTTGTATCTTTCTTGCTCTCTAAGTTCTAGTTCTACATCTTGAGAGCATCAAGCTTTGCGCACCCGCTCTCCCGCCGTAGTTCACGAGAGCGACGTAGCGCCGTCGTGTTGTTCATGCATCTGCGTCGTCGACGCACTCCTTTCAAAGGGGTGTTTCCTAATTCCTATAGAGGCTAGGTTGAAAATTACTTTGTTGGCTCTATAGGATTATTGTTCTTTTATCTTTGTTATTTGGTTGGGTATTCGCTTTGCAAATTTCCGTCTCCTTCGAGGGACAAAATCCTTCTCGTGAAGAGAAGGGGTTGAGGAACGCTACCCTCGCACTTGTAGCGTGGTTGTATTTGAGGTTGAATCACCCTCGTTTAAAGTGATTCGTTTAGTGGATTTTGATCAACTTGGTTGATCGGAAAATCCTAACTCGAGAGGGTTAGGTGGTGGTTTTTTACCCGGTTTGGGTTTCTACCTAAAAATCTTTGTGTACTTTGTGTGATTGTATTTTGTGAGATTGTTTATATTTATTTCCGCAATTATTACGTCACCCCCTCCTAGCAGGGATGATACTACAGTTGGTATCAGAGCAGGTTCTTGCGAGATCGGAGTAACACCCGGCAAGAGATCAAATGGAGGGAAGTACATCAGCGATCCGAATCTCCGAGGGGCAGTCCACGTCCCGTCCGCCATTCTTCGACGGGGGCAACTACCCCTACTGGAAGCTGTGGATGAAGACTTGGCTTCAAGCCAATGACTTCACGATTTGGGCCAGGTGTGAGACGCCATTTGAGATCCTAGAAAAACCTGCGGGAGGCTACTCGCAACAACAAATTCGCGAACTCTCTTTGAACGCGAAGACCATGAACGCCCTCTACTGCGTGCTTAGCTCGGAGGAGTTCAATAGAATCTCACAATGCGCCACCGCATACGAGATCTGGCACACACTCGAGGTAACTCATGAAGGTACCTCTAAGGTAAAAACTTCTAAAATAAATTTACTTTCTCAAGAATTTGAATGCTTTTCTATGAAACCTAACGAGTCTTTAAGTGAGATGAACACTAGGTTCACTCTCATTGTAAATAACTTGAAAGCTTTAGGGAAGACTTTCATCAAGGGGGAGCTTCAAGGGAAGCTTCTTCGTTCCCTCGGACCGGAGTGGGAACAGAAAGTCACCGCCATCGAGGAGGCGAACGAAGTGGAGGAGCTCAACATGGAAGATCTCCTAGGCAATCTAATGGCCTATGAGACAAAGTTGAAGTAGAAGAAGAAGGATACACCGGAGCCTAAACCGAAGAAGACTCTCGCCTTCAGAGCCGCGTCGGATAGCGAGGTAAGTTCCGACGACGAAGACTTTAGAATTTTACTTAAAAAATTTTCCAAGTTTTGTAGGGAATTAAAGAAAGAGAAGAAGGAGAAGAAGGAGAGCCTGAGACATTGCTACCACTGCAACGAGAAAGGGCACCTACGACTAGAGTGCCCTCTTCTCAAAAAGGAGAAGAAGAAGGAAAAGGAGAAGAAATCTAAGAAGAAGGTGTTCCAAGCTACTTGGGACGATTCCAGCTCGAAGGAAGAAGAAGAAGAAGAAAAGTCCGTAGAAGAAGAAATTGCTTGCTTCGGTTTCATGGCCAAAGGAAGCGACAGCGAAAGCGAAAGCGACTCAGACAACGAGGTAAGTTACGACTTACAAGAAGCTTTTAATGAACTTTTTGAAGTTAGTAAAGCACTTAAGATAGAAAATAAAAGCATGGAAAAGAATCTTAGCTTTCTTAAATCTGAAAATGATAGGTTAGAAATAAAACTTAAGTATCCAGAAGCTTATCCTAAAAATGATAACCTATTATTAGAAAATCATAACCTCATCAATGAAAATAATAAATTGATTGAGGAAAATGTTGGTCTAAAAATAGAAATTTCTGATTTAAAGACTAAGATAGATATTATAGAAAAAGAAATCTCATGTCTTAGGGAAAACTCCAACAAATTAATCAATAAAGTAGATAATTTTTATAGCCCTAAGGTTGAGAAAGGATCTCCGTCAAGGAGACCCGCTAACAGATCCGGATGCAAGCCCACTTGGATACCGAAAAAAGAATTGGAATCTTGTTTTGTAGGTTTCAGGAATAACTGCAACACAAAGGACTGGACCTACAAGCTCAAGACTGGTCAACTCAAGCTGGGAGAACCAAGGAGTAGACCAAGGAGGAGAACAAGAAGACCAACGAGACGGCGAACAAACGATGGACCCGCCGCACGTCGACCACCAGATTGGAGGCCGACGCCAATGCCCAGGCCTCCAAGCTACGAATGGGAGCCCCATCCGATGTGGCATCCACCACCATTCGGGCCATTTTGTTGGCCATGGTAGGTGAGGTAAAAATTCTGCACCCTATCTTTTTATCATTAGCATTTAGATAGGGGGAGTTAAAAAATTTTATGAGCTAAATGTCAATTTTTAAGGGGAGATATAAGGTAGCTAAATTTCCTTTAGAAAGGAGGAGAAAAATAATAGTTATCTTGTTGTTATAAAAAAAGGGGGAGGACATTACCTTTGTTAAAAGAAATTTATAGAAGAGCATGTTTTAAGGGAGAGTTATAGGAAATCAATTAAACCTTTTTGATAATGTCAAAAAGGGGGAGGATTTTTTGCATTTTTATTTATGATTTTGTCATCATTAAAAATGGGGAGATTATTAGTGCTAGAGCACCATGATCATTTGTTTTGATGATAACAAAATACATGTTATTTAACATTTGCACTTGGAGTCTTAGATTTCAGGTCAATTGCAAATGTAGACGTGTTTAGACGGAATTCGAGCTCGCATCCAGGACGGATTGGAGGAGCTTGATGGAGAACAGAGGGGATTCGCAAGGAGCGATAGATTGAAGATGGAAGGACAAGAAGAATATGATAGAATTCCATTTTATTCCTTTCATGTACTTTTGTCTTTATTTTCTTGCTCTTTATTTCCTTAGAAAATTATGTTAAAGAGCCTCCAAGTACCCTAACAGTAGTCCTAGGAACATTGGCACAACCCTATGATACTTAGGTTTTCTGTAGAGAACTTAGAAAACCAATGTAGGGTTCAAACAGAGTTTCCAGACGTCTAATTCCTAAATCAGACGTCTGATAAAGTGTTTTAAGACGTCTGACTGTTGATTCAGGCGTCTGATAACATTTAGGCTGGACATAGTTAGTTCTGTCTGATAAAATCAGACGTCCAGACCTTAGACCAGACGTCTTAGGAGACATCTGATGACTTTGACAGACGTCCAATTAGTGGACCGTTGGCTGGCTTAATAAACACTCGAGGATATGACCGTTAGAGCCTTATCAGACGTCCTTAGGCCTTTCCAGACATCTGATAAATGACCGTTTTGCCTCGGCTGACCCAAAATCTCTTCTCAGAGATTTCCTAGCCGTTGCACTTTCTTGGAAATCCATTCCCACGAAAAAGTAGGTTTCAGACGTCCAGACATAGTGCCAGACGTCCTGTATGTCATCTGATGGACTTGCGTTAGAACCCTGTTTAGATCTGATCCAAGTCAGGAAGAGACCCGCCCAAAATCAGACGCCTGACCTTATTTTCAAACGTCTTAAAGTGATCTTCCAGACGTCTGATGATAGAATAGACGTCTGATAAGCCTGTCAGTGCAATGATTGTTCCTGATTTCGGGCTGATTCTCTTGGGCTTTGTACCCAACGGCTATGGAACCTTTCCTAAGCCTTCCAAAGCCTTCCTAAGGCCTCTATAAATAGAGGGGAACCTTTGCAACAAAAACACACACCTTGCAATACACTTTCAAACCGTTTTGTGTCTCTCTTGCTCTCTAAGCTCTAGTTCTACATCTTGAGAGCATCAAGCTTTGCGCATCCGCTCTCCCGCCGTAATTCACGAGAGCGACGTAGCGCCGTCGTGTTGTTCACGCATCTGCGTCGCCGATGCATTCCTTTCAAAGGGGTGTTTCCTAATTCCTATAGAAGCTAGGTTTAAAATTACTTTGTTGGCTTTATAGGATTATTGTTCTTTTATCTTTGTTATTTGGTTGGGTATTCGCTTTGCGAATTCCCGTCTCCTTCGAGGGACAAAATCCTTCTCGTGAAGAGAAGGGGTTGAGGAACGCTACCCTCGCACTTGTAGCGTGGTTGTATTTGAGGTTGAATCACCCTCGTTTAAAGTGATTCGTTTAGTGGATTTTGATCAACTTGGTTGATCGGAAAATCCTAACTTGAGAGAGTTAGGTGGTGGTTTTTTACTCGATTTGGGTTTCCACCTAAAAATCTTTGTGTACTTTGTGTGATTATATTTTGTGAGATTGTTTATATTTATTTCCGCAATTATTACGTCACCCCCTCCTAGTAGGGATGATTCTACAATGTTTTCTAGATATTTTTGTAGTGGATTTGAAATAAGTAGAAATGTTTTTCTAGATGTCAATTGCTATGGACAAATTCATTCAGTGTTGGAAATGATCCTGCTATAAGAACTTGAAGGAAGTGTTGGACATCATAAGGGAAGACTGTTGAAATTTCAGAAATGGCAGGCCAGTATTCCAGAGTTGCTAAAAGAAACCAACAAAATAAATTGAATGGTTTTTCTTTTATAGTTTTTCTTACTATATTGTAATAGAGGAACAAGATCATACACTGTAAATCATTCCATTTTTCAACACTTCAGAAGAAAATAGAACATGATTTTGCATTTGATAAAACAAATAAGGGAAGAAAACTAAACAGGCTTGACATTTTAAACAATGTATAGGAAAGAAAATTAACTGTTTAAATTCATATTTAGTCCATTCTCTCTATATATATTTTGGCTGGATGTAAGAAATTTACATATTGACTTGATGATGGATATGTACACCTTTGCATAGGCATGGTTGTAACTGTAAGGTCCATATTCACCTCCATTTAGAACACGTGCATATCATGGAATGATATTTGTTATCTTATATGTTCTATCTAAATTTGTTACCGTTGATGTTTCTGAATGTAAAATCATAATTTCAAATCCCTCGACATGTATACACAGTACACCCTACATGTAATTTTACATAAAGGTCAATTACTATCAAGGTTTCTCCATGTTCATTCAGATCCTCTATTACCAAGTATCATCTATTAGCTAAATCATGTAAGCAGAATCATTTTACCATCTATTCATAACTCTTGAAAGGGATAATTTATCCATATTTGTTCACATTTGCCAGTTTAAGGCAACTTTAGATCTTAACCACCTTCAACATAGGATTGAAACTTTTTAATCAGTGTGCTTTTCGAGTGATTTCCAGACCTTTTATACTATATTATAATTCCCCAAATTTTCTAACCAGCTTGCTTTTTAAAGGAGGGATCAATAACAGAACCCTCTGCAATTCCAAGAGATGACATTCATTGCTGTTGTGGCAGCTGATATGGCTCAGCTGCCATAGGCCCCAGATTTCCTTCTACTAATGCATCATCAGGTTTAATTTTTTTGGCCCTTACCAGAGTAGATTCTTCCATTCTTTCAGCCATAGGTCTCTTTCCCCCAGTAGTCTTCTGATCAGTCAACATTATAGTATCTTTTGCAGTTATGACTTCCCTGCCTGTCTTTTGAATTCTCTCTTATTTTTCTGCTCGCTTTTCCTTGGCAAATTACTTTGCAATATATAATAGCCTTTAGTCAAATTCATAGAGCCATGTGTTTACATCAGCGAACAACTATCAACAGGGTGAAGCTGAGAACATGGAGGAGTGGAATATATGGGAATATATGGGAGAGTTATATGGTGAAGCTGAGAACATGGGAGAGTTATAGATTGGCATTTGGGAAGGGGGCATTTGGGTAAAAGGAACTTAGATTTTGGAGGTGGAGTGGAATATATGGGCAATGGTGTAGGAGTACTACTTTTAAATGTATCAGGCAATAATTTATCACCTGGGGAGGGAGGTATGTCTTTTGGAGTGGTAGGAACAGAATAATAAGCATAGCTTGGGCATTGGGTGGGAGAATTTGAAGGTGGATTAGGTGATTTGGGTGAGGAGATTGAAGGATTGGGCTTTGGGTTCTTAGATAGTATGTCATTTGTAGTGTATTGGAGTGCATTTTTCAGTTTATATTGTGGGATGCAACAGTACTTAACAGGGGGGATATTCCCATGTTGGTATTTTACTTTGAACTCAAGATAATCACCTGATGGTGTTTACCTAATTAAACACGGGGATAACTTGGGGTAAGGTTACTGCGATGGGATTTGGCAAATCAGTACTGGATTCTCCTGACGTGAGGCTACTGTGATGGGAGCAAATGAAGTTTATGAAAACCCGATATTTGGTAAGGGTTTTTCAAGAAGCTGATGTGCATAAACATTGTACTAACACTAGCCAATATTGTACTAACACATAGTTAGTGGCGATGAGACATTTGAACTCTCCTTCCAAAGTTATTGCCCTACTAACTCTTTGGGATTAGCATTCCAAGTTTGTTCTACATTTATGCAATTTCATAGAAGCTAAATTTGTTGCTTTTCTAGAAGATGTATGAAACCAATTTTAGGATGTAGCTTGTAAGTTGAGAAAGTCACAGTTGATATCTTGCTTAGCTTTTCAGTGTTTGAATTTTCAGCTAGGTAACTCAGAAAAATTGATTTGCTGCTTAGTAAACACACACACACATTTAACAATTAGTCATGACTGAGGAGTTAGATTTTTAATCAAGTTTCATGTAATTTTCTATTATTTTTAGCACCTGCACATTACATACTCTTCTTTCAAAGTTCCCTAAGCTCTTTTTCATTTCTACAACAACGTGTGGTCTACTGGCTCATCATTTTATCCTATTAATTTCTTATTTTTTCCCTTGAAGATCATTTTTCCATCTTCATCCTTGACACAGGCTATAAAAGCTATGTTTGTTATATTTAGTTACAAGCTACATGAACTTTCCTTTTGAAAAAAGAGCCATAGCTGCTTTTAGAAGCAACTTTGATGAACATTATAGATATTATAAACTTGTGAATACAATTATCTAATTGTATTTTTTACTTTCACATCTTGAAGTGCATGTCACTTAGCACTCATGACAATTCCTTAATGTACATGTTTTGTGGGATTTACATTTGAAAAAACATTAAATTGGATTCATCTATCACCTTATCTTCATAAGTTGTACCGTACTAAAAGTACATGCTAAATTTATAGGATCGTTATTGCATTATATTACTTATATTTTACAAATTTCTTACATTCATATCTTTCAGGTTTTTCAAAATTATATCGATAAAACTTTGATGAAATAAAGGATATTTTATTAAATTTTTTAAAAATGATTGCTTTAATGACTTCATTACCACTTCTAGCATATGTACATTGCAACTCTTTTTTATATTTTCAACTTTCCTTTTTAATGTCACAGCAAGGCATGTGCTTACAACTAGTTAAAGATGATGTTAGAAAAGCCCTTGTCATTTTAAAACAATAAGTCTGAGTACTCACGGATGATGGAGGGTTGCTTTATTTTCTTCAAATCTTGAGTTTCCATGGAATCATTGAGGAGATTAATTGAAAGTGTGTTAAAGTTCACAGACTTCTAATGTAAATCAATTTATAAAGAAAAAGAGACTACTTGGAGGAATAGTTTGTTTAACCTCCATTTACCGGAACGTGCATATTCATTTGGATTATACAGAAAATTTAGAAGATGGGAGAATGCAAAAAATACAAATTAAAGAAGGAAATTTGTGTTAAGGATCTTAAATTAAAAGTCAATGCTTAACACAAGAGTGGCTCAAATGGAGAGCAAAACATGGAGAAGTACAATTAAGCAAGTATATCTCCCCTCGCAAAGCGCGGTCTATAAACTAGCACTTATATACAAGCGGGCAAAAGATTAAACAGAAGGCAAACAGAGACCCCACGAGACGATGACGTGTGTACTTACACCCCAATATATTGTATCTCCATCTATAGATGTACGTATATGGATGTATCACTACTTGAAGAAGACCACGCGACTCATCAAGTTGTTGTACTCATCGGAGGAGAAGGGGAAGCACGGCCTCCCTCGGAGAAAACACATACCACCGTCCTCACACATCGTGGCGGCCCTAAAGGTCAGCGAGTGCGGTTCTTCGATGGAGGATGCGGTGACGCTGGCGGCGGAGCTGCGATCGTTTATCTCCATCGTGACGACGGAAGGCGCGGAGGTCGAGACCACACCAGTGTCACCGGAGGAGGGAGTACTACAGCACCATAGGCCGGTGGTGGTGGTGGCAGCCTCCGCCGATGACATTGCATGTATATACGTGCATTTGGTCTTCCTTGCAGGGAACAGCCTGTTGTTATATATATATATATATATATATATATATATAGCGTATTGGGTGGTGAGAATATTGGTTTAGGAAGTGGTGGCGACCATGTAAGGGAAATGTATGGCATCCCACTAAGATTCCCGTCCCAATCAATGAGGGATATATATAAACAAAGGGGTGGATCAAGATGTGGCAAAGTAATGGATGGGGTTGAAGGTTTGAATAATTGTTCATGTTTAGATATGATATGCTCGATTGGAATTAATCATTAAAGATTTGGCTAATCTTGTACATTAGATAGAAGATGATATTGTCGGCATATGCCTAGGTCGGATCTATGTGGGCCAAGAAAAGTCCAGCCGTGGTTGGATCTTTGTCGACTAGGAAAGGTCCAGTCGAAACCCATTTGGTTTCAGCGCCAGTTAGCGAGTCATATAAATTAAGGTCTAACAATTTTCCGAATTTTGTCGGACCAAGTTCATAAATGTCCAAAACTGGGCCGATCTGGCCCCATCTGCGTATGCGGGTTAAGCGTATTTTTTCCTAGACTGAGTTTACTCGAGAAATGAGGATATCCTGGAAGTTGAGTGGGTGTTTATTTAGGAAAATAGAATAAGGTGAGTGAGATAAAATGTTTAGTATGTTAGTGAGATATCAGTGAATAAATTTTTAATATTATTATATAAGAGTGAGATGGGTTGGTGGGATATAATAAATATATGTTAATAATTATATTATTTTAAAATTAATATATTTTAAAATATGTTGATCTCGCTGTGATATGTGATATTGTTAATACGATAGAGGGAGAAATTTGATATCATCCACTACTTCTTTAGATGTCACGAGATATTCCTTTGATCAATGATGTCTCACAATTAATTTGGCAAACAAATGTAGCCTGAGGAATCTTCGGTTGGGCCTATTTGTATCTCCCTTTTGGGTAGGAAAACACAGGTCAACCTAACAATTGTTTTTGTGGATTAATCAAAATAAACTCCATTGTGATTCTATATTAACCTGTAATTTTGCCTGTCATCAACACGAGTTTTGGGAACTATCGTCGAAACAGTTGGGGTGATCTACCAGCTAACCTATGCTTGGATGGGCTATTTGAATAGATATCATTCGATGATATCACACTAAAATCAATCGGTGATACATTAGCTAGCTTAATTAATATTTTTAAAAGTACAATATATGATAAGAAATTGTATCATAATATCATATATTTGTTAGTGCATAAGCACTAATGTTTCCTATTTTATTAATAACAAAACATATATATATATATATATATATATATATATATATATATATATATATATATATATATATATATAATGTAATTCTTAGAGTATCAACATTTCAAGTAAAGAAGAGTTGATCCTCTTAACGAGAAGTCTTAATCAAGGAGAGGAAGAGTTAGGTTTCGAAGAAGTTTAAGTGTATTATGTTGAAAAAGTATTGTAATTTCAATTTCTTTCATTAGATTCTTTGTTAAAAGAGCCCAAGAAAGTTAATTAAAGTCACTTAGCCATTGGACACCCTTCGGAATCCCCGAAGAACCTGAACACCTACTTAAAACACAATTCCTTTACTTATTGGTCAACGTGTTCTTCCCAAATGGGGTACTGGCTTGCTATCTATCTCCTAGATCTCTTTCATGTCGAGGCCTCAAGAAGAACAAGAGATGGTAGCATCCTCCACAGAAGACATGTTCTATAGGTCAAATTTCCATCTGTCTCATACTCATTTACTCTTTGGATTGTAATGGTGCATTTCCATAGTGTGAATCCTAGTGGAACTGCTGCTGTTCTTAGATTAACCCTGTGCTAATATTGTAGGCAATTAGTAATGTTTAACATATAAAGTATAGTTTTCTCTATCAACAGCACTCTTAGGTGGTGTTTGGTAATTAGGCTAAGTGAAGTTAACCTGCATTTGTTCACCACTTAACCCACTGCCATTTGGATTGGGTTAAAGGAAGTTACTTATTCAACTACTCATTTCCTATTCCTCTACTTATTTCACAAATATATTTCCCTTATCAAATACCACCTTATTGAATTATTTTGCAATAATGTATGCAACACATTTGCCGATCCTATTCAATCAGTCACTTATAAGGCTATAGACTTTCCTCTCTACTTGTCACTGCTTTCTTCAGCATAAAACTGAAAGGTAGTGATCCACTTTTTGACACCTCAAGAAGTATGCTTTCTTATCATCAAGCAATTTCAGAGTGCTGTCTTATCTCAATCTCAAAACTGAGTATCTCCCCTCTGTTTCTAAATCCCATTCATCAGAAAAACTGATGCTATCTTTATCTCTGTCAAATAGAATCAAGAGCTAGAAAGCTAATTAAACTAAATGCTTAGACAATGTTCTCGTCAAAATCGGAACAGAAGTTGCAAATCATGGAGGAAATTATGGTTTTCTAAGGATTCGCCAACCATTTCACAACATTGTCATTTGACCAAAATGATTGGGTTGAAATTGCTACTCTGATCTTTATCTTGCTCTTGGAGACCTCTTTTCTTTATCTATCATAATTGTTTCTTTATACTGTTCATCTCAGCACCATGAGGTATTCAGCATAGTGGCTGGCAGAGGTCTTGGTCAAGTGGTTCTCGTATTTAACATGAGTGCTCTAACTTTTCCTTCTGTTCTATAACTTATTGCATGCTCAAGGTAAATGATGTTTGATCACTTTTTTGGAAAAAGCATTCCTATTACCCATAGACGATGCTAATTTCTTTCTGTTGCCGTTGAGTCACATCTACTACATGAATTCAAGATGGAATAAAAGGGAATGGTTATACCTATCTGGCCATCTCTTCCATGTCTACCTTTTCTGCTCGAGATTTTCAGCAATGTATCCTGACAATTGAGCTTGATCTACTTGACATCTATATTGGAGTGGTTAACCACCACAGCCCAAAGAAGCTAGTCGAATTTTTCACGGGAGCTATAAACATTTTATTCTCTTTTGGAAGCCATGGCCTCTGCATGTTAGTATGAAGCAACATTCTCAGATCACCCTTCAGTTTTTTTCCTTTTTTTCTCAACAAAATTGCACTTGTTAATTGTTATAGTGGTTTGCCCATTTCAACATCTGCCAATTTCCTTAAGGTTCACTATTTGTTGTAAAATCTCAGTGAACCGATGGAGGCAATGTGGAAACCACAGAGGTACAAATTTTCCTACATGGCTTTCGTCTTGTACACATATTTACTGACGATTCCAGACTCCGTCGCAGTTTACTGGTCAAACGGAGAAATCCTCTTGTGCCGTTCCAATGCTTTTGGAGTTTTGCCACCTTCGAAGATGAAGAACGTTTGCATGATTTCTATGATTCTACATCAGGTATCCTCCTTTTGTAACAAATATTTCCGTAACATATCATTACGCTACATTAAGTTCTGCTATACTTTTCCTGCCTTCTGCAGTAGGTTTCCTTACTACTCAACATAAATCCATTGTTTCTGGAATGGGAGAAGTTAGTCAGAGTTCATTATAGCAGCAGATTCCCAGTGAAGGCTCTTGTGAGGATTCTGGTTGTTCTTCGCATTGGCCATTCCATTCTTTGGACCCACTAATTCCTGATTTTGTTTTCTGTCTACATCATTCCCTGCATGACGTTCATAATAGCCTACAAGCACAAGCAGTTGCAAGCAGTAAGAGATCCATTATGATATCCCTCGTTGACAAGTGTTTGTGCCCTTTTTTGTTATGGTGAAGAATTACCAACCTCAAAAATAAGGGTGAGTTCACATCCTGACTTGGGTGTTCTGACCTTTCTGTCATTACGAACGTTCAAGAGGCATTACAATGCAAAGGAAAATTCTAGACATAAAAGGTGCCTGAGCATTTATGCAACAAACGCGGATGCATATATTGGGATAGAGGTGACCGGAGCAACGTAGGAAGATAGCTTGAGTCAAAACGAATTTACCTTGTGATTTTTTGCAGCATCTCACACTCACCGATTACATAGCAAATTTTTGAGTTAATCGAGTCCAACGATTGCACTAAATGGCATGAAGCCAACAAAAATATTTAAAATAGATTCTATGGTTCACATAAATTAGTTTTTAGCGCGCACGTTGCTAAGTGAGTGCAAAAATTAATAACTGTGGGAGTACAAAAGTCAATTTCGAGTGAGGTAAAGTTTTTAAAAGAAGTTACACAGGGACTTATTTTGGAAAGGACGTGAGTGCGGAAACAAGCGTTGTAATGTGTTTTCCAATGCACGGTCAACAATCAACCGGTTGAAAATCAAATAGATTAAAATACATCGATCGGAAATGATTTTCGAATAGTTGAAAAATAAAACACACTGGTTGAAAATAAAAATGCATCGGTTAAAAATAAAATTACACTGGTTGAAAATGAAAAATACATCGATGTATTTTACCTTTTCACCGATGGAAAATAAATTTTCACTTGGAACATGATTTTCAACTATGGAAAGTGATTTTCCACTTAGAAAGTGATTTTTCATCGGTAAAAAATGGTTTCCACTGGTGAAAAATCAAAACACACTGGTTGAACCCACCACTCTTATCTGTGCGTTTCAAAACGTGTTGCAAAGTACGTTTGTTTAATTTTTTCTCTTTTGGAAATCAGAGTCGATGCATCATGATTTTTGACCGGAGGGAAATCAAAAATACCGATTGAAATTAAAACATAATGTATGTTACAAAATGTATTGTCCGATGTATTTTTATTTTCAATCGGTGTTTTAGATTAACCTTAACCGACATAAAACCAAAAATACCGATTGAAAATCAAAACACACTGCGTGTTGTAAAATATATTGTCCTGTGTATTTTTATTTTCAATCGGTGTCTTAGATTGGCATAATTTTATGTTAACTAAATACCAAGCTAATTATGTATTATTTTATTTCCCATCGATGTCTTAAATTGACCTTAATTGGTAGAAAATTAAAAATATTAATTGAAAATTAAAATATATTGAGCATTGTAAAATTTATTATCCAGTGTATTTTTATTTTTAATCGATATCTTAGATTGATCAAATTTATATTAACTAAATATTAATCTAATTATGTAATCTTGTAAAAATATATTTAATATTTAAAATGAGAAAGTGGATAACTAAGATGAAATCTTAAACAGACGTACATATTTTAATAATACGTAAGAAAAATGAAATAAGTAAAGTGTAGAAGGAGAAGAGGCGAGAGAAAATAAAGTAAAAAATATTAAAAGAAAAAATAAATGATCAACGACTCCACGTGAAGCGTGTTATCCACGTCGAATCATAGATATTAAGGATTGTAGCTTTCCAGTACCTGAACATGCCAGTTACCCTATCTTCCCTTGATGAATGAACGAAATGGTGAAATTGAGCATGTGCAGCACCTATGAAACCAGTGCTCGAAGGGCCTTGATTTGCTAGCTGTAAGTAGGTGATTTCTCCCAAATTAACATCCTGTAGTATCTTGATTAAGACTGTTAATTACAATAAAGTCTCAAGAGTAAGGTGGCAGATGGGTTTGGTCCTTCTCTTGTTATCTTGGTAGTTAATTTGTTGACCATTGATTGCAGCTTCAAGGCGAGATCTCGATGATGCTCTTTAAGAAGTGCCATCAGTTAGATCCATTTGTACGAAGTGGAACCTTCACAGCACTACCATATCAAGTGTCAAGGAAGGTTCCATTACCCCTTTACGGTACACCTATGACGCAATCTTCATGGATCCAATTATGATTTGATTTCTCTTCATTGACGAAATCAGTCTTCCCATTGATCGGTTTGAGACAGTCTCCACTAGGATCGATTACTTGGCAAGATTTGGAGGACCTGACGACGCCATTTCAAAGACCTCCCCACCTCAGCGTCCCATGAGAAGCAAATTTCTCTTGATGCCTAAAATTTGATGTTGATCTTTGGCTTCATTTTGATGAAAGTTTGGGCATTGTTTGACGCGTTGTAATGGCATGCACCAAATTCACCAGGTTGTGTACTTAAGCCTCTGCATCTCTTCACTAATAGAAAATTGATAAATCTTCGAGAAACAATTGACAAGGACTGCTACTCAAAGCAGAAGATGAATTATGCAGTAAGGTCCACCACGATTGACAGGTAGGTGCTGCAAATCCTGCGGGGTTCCAAGTACTATCTACTTGAAATCTTGCAAATTCTTCCTCTTCCACTTCCTCTAGACCATCAGGTAAAATAAAATAAATGGCTCATGTACCGTGTAGCATTTCTTCGGGGGGGAGGAAAAGGGGATGTGGTAGGATCTCCAGACGGACTCTTACGGTGGCTACATCCCACCTAAAGGGGTCCTTCGGCATCACCCAGGTGACTCATCGTTCTAGCGTTCCATGGTGGGGGCACTTTCGCCCCTTCCTAGGCGATGGTTCCACTTTCTCTTTTTGGCAGCAGGACCGAACGGGATAGGGTACTCTTGCGGAGCAATTTGCTAGGTGCTTCTTTCTGTCGCACCAGTAGGATGTCACTGCTGCAGATTGTTGGCACCCTGACGTAGGGGCGTGGCACTTGCCTCTTCTAGATGATCCTCACATGGGAAGGCCTGCGATTGAGCAAGGGATCCTCCTGGAGGAGCTGTCGCACCATAGACCTTTCGAGACTAGATGGTTACCTTTGGAGGCATGGGCTCTACCAGATGTGCTTGGCATATTGTGAGCTCATGGGGGTGGATAGCCTTGATCTACAGGACGTGGAGTATGGTCGGATTTGGCACATCAAAGCCCCCATGAAGGTTCGAATCCTCCTTTAGCTTGCGCAAAGGGACGATCTCGTAGTTGGACGACTTCACAGGCAGTTGATGAGGACGGAGTCTCAAACATACTCACTGTGAGGATGTAAAGCATGACAAAGGTTTGATGGCACCGATCTTGTTAGGTGTGTGGCTGCAGTGTAATGGCCTTGTATTTCGGCAACTAGCAACGTACCCAACTAATGTGATTAGAGATGCTTGTGTGTGAGCATAGTTTTAATCCCAACTTTTGTAAATATTTTTTTCCTTAAGAAATAAATTCTGGATGACCGCTAAAACCGATAGTCATCCTTCTTCTTTCAAGGGGAAAAAAAAAAAAAAATCTTTCTCCGTTAAGTATGAACTCAATGGTAAAGATTGGTATTCTTTGAGAGGCCCTGCCTTATCCTTCATTTCAGTGGGAGGGGCTAGATGGATAAGGCAATAACAACGGTATAAAGTTGCTAGTAGCCCCGGACATCGAGGCAAACTTAGTCAAGACTAACGTAGCTTTAGCATGGATCCAAGTCCAACTAGGGTTAAACTCAAACTTGACTCGCTTGAGCTCATCAGCTCGTTTGAACTCAAGTTGATTCGTGAACCAAAGAAGCCCACTTTCAAATTGAATTGTCAAGGTTGGCTCATTTGAGTTTGAGATAGCTTGTTGAGACTAATGAACTCACACATCCCTTAAATAAGTGCCATACGAATGTCCCGTTTTTTTGGGGGCAAACTAATTCTATTTAACGGTGAGATTTTATGAATATACTATTTAAGTATTTCATTTTAACGCTATAAAATATAAGCATTTCTTTTATAAAAAAACCTTAATTTGAAAAGGAGTTACGAAGCAAAGCAAAATTTAACAAGGTAAATGATCTGAAATCAGGACTTGAATTCAGCTCAAAAATATAACGAACAAAGATTGAGAGTGGTCCTCGAGTTGAGCTCGAATCCACTAGATACCCAATCTTAATTGCAGGAGACACAATTGATGGAATTAGGGGGGGAGATTGACATGTTCAGAATCCATAATTATCTGATACTTAATGTTTACGGAGGTCAATCCAACAAGCCCTTACAAGGTCAAATTCATCCATCAACATTCTAGATGTTTTTTTCCACTTATTTTAGCTTTTGTAATAGTTGAACCAAGATCTTTCCTACCACCCGCTAGCATTTCAAACAAATGCTGTGTTAGTAGAAATTAAGGACATATGGAGGAAATCTGCCGTTAATGCATTCTAAAAAGATACCTAGAAATTATAATACATGAATGTCCAGTTGCCACAAAAGCAACGAACAATCACAAACGAAGAAAGACAAATCCAAAGGTTCAGAATTAAGTTACATAGCACTTACCTTTTTAGTCATGTGAAAATATCAAAATTAAGGTACATAGCACTGAACTTTTTAGTCATAATATATAAAAGCAAGTTACACAGTCTAGTGCGACAACCTCACCATGTTCGAGCAACATCAGAAAGTAAAGCAAGAGACCATAAAGAAAGATTACTGCCTACTTTCCTAGCAAATCCTGCTAACAGTAGAAAGCCGACTTCAGAGAAGAGTCCTCACTTCTTTAATTTTTTGCTTTGGCTGAAAAAAAGAGAAAAAATCAAGTTCGCATCTGAGTTTCCAGAAATTACAAAGAAAGAGGATCGCCAGTTCTCTTACTCGGGTGTTTGGGCAGCAGCAGATACCTGAGGTTCATATGCAACAGGTCCCTGCATGCAAGGAAAGAAGTACATGATAGAACGATATACCACATTTTAATTTTGACATAGGTAAAGACAACCATATGGCAGATGGAGTTGTCCTATTTATTTCAACTGAACCAGAGTTGGAAAAAGAAAATAGAAACAATACTCCTCATGAACAAGGTAAATGAACCCCGAATACTCGGCCTGGTTTGTTTTTAAAATAAAAAGGAATAATTCAGAGCTATTATCTAAGGAAGAGTTATCGAGCCAAGCAAATTATACCAAACAAATTTTCGTAATTTTCCAAAACGATCTCAACTTTCAAATATTGCCACGTCATCCATTTATTAGTTTTCCATCTACTTCATTAAGCCAAAAAATGTAAATACAATGACCATAATTATTCACACACTTGCACTACTTCCAATCTGAACCTCATCTGATTCCTCCTTGAGCAATCATGCGTATGAATTGACATAGCCATCTAACATGCTTAAGGATATTAAAGGTTTACAAATTCAGATTTATAATCTAACCTGAGCAAGACGCTCCTCACGCCTAGCCATTTTCCTCTCCCTGCTGGCCTTGCTCTTGGCCCTCTTAGCTTCAAACTGGTCAGATAAACTCTTTTCTCTGGCCTTTTCAGCCTTTGACTTGTGAATGGTTTCCATAAGAACCCTCTTGTTCTTGAAGACGTTACCCTTGACTCTCATATACATGTCATGATACATGTGTTTGTCAATCTTCTTTGCCTCCCTGTACTTCCGGAGTAAACGTCTCAGAACACGCATTCTTCGCATCCATAAAACCTTGGTTGGAAGCCTTGCCTCTCTTGTACCCTTGCGTTTACCTGAAAAATTTAAGCAGTTGGAAACAAGAAAGATAAAATAACAATTCCACTTCTCTGAGTACAAATAATACCATATCCAGTATGTCGTCCCTTCCTCTTAGCTTCCAGTGCTCTACGTGCACGTGAACGAGAATGGATCTTCTGAGGCTTCCTGATAATAAATCCATCCTTAACCAGTTTCCTAATGTTCTGCCCTGTACAACAGTATCCACAACAAGGTCAGACATCATTGTCAAGCTCATGATAATCTGACGATTCAAAAATTCCACGGTAATTATTTTTCGAAAAGGAGTATTAAATCGGCTTGAAGCTTGAAGAGATGTAACCATTGATTTAAATGCCGACAGCATGCCACCAGCATGCTGTCGGCAAGACCATTTCTGGAAGGGAGTCATGCCGACATGAAAATATTATCGATTTACAGGTGTGCTGCCGGCATGCCGATGAATTTCGTCGGCATGCCGATCGACGCTGCGAGCGGTTTGAAATGCAGGTACTGGAGATTCGGAGGGCTGAAATCTGAAATAGGGGCTTAGTCAAGGGTAGAAATTCGAAAATTGGAGGACTGTCACACACACAAATAGAGCGGTTTAAATGTAGGAGTGGGAGATTTGAAACTGGGAATGTGAGGGGCTGAAATGACACACACACACGATGATTAACTCAACTAGAGACACTCAAACTTTCCAAGTAGACACACACACTTCATTTTGAGTATTTATGTGATTTTATATTTCATTTTGAGTATTTATGTGATTTTTTGTCGACATTCCCACAGCGTGCCCTCGGTATGCCCATCGACATGACCATCGAAAAACGGACATTTTCACAACATGCCTTCGACATGCTCATGAAATGTACACTTAAAATTTCGTCGGCACGACATCGAAATCGACATTTTGAACCTTGGATGTAACCCTGACAGCCTAGAAAGCATCGTAAGCACTAAAACTAAAAGCTAAGCATTGTTTGCAATTTCACCATATCACTATTTATATTGCCATTAACCAAAAGAACCTTCAGAACAGCATCCCTCTGAGCACATCCAATCCAGGAAGTCGGGAGACAGGAATGAGGCATAGATGGCACCATCAGAATAAAAACTAAAATGGCAATGCATACACAGAGACAAGTAGAACTTTTACCTTTTAAGGAAAGATAATGGCATTAATAATTTACCGTAGGGAAAACAATTAGAAGAATAGAAGACAAAACCAAATCAGACAGCTAAAATAAATGCTTCTTTCCTACGCATTACAACATTTCACTAATTACGATAACTTGATGATAATCACATAGCCAGATTACCAAACCACGTACAAATTAAACAATCGTAACTTAAAGGGCATAATTACAAAACTTGATGGTTGTTAATCATTCAACAAACAGAAAACGGTATGAGAGTTGCAATAGTCTGTAAACTGTTTTCAATGGCAGAAAAATATACAAGTTAGCTGGATTACACAGTTTCCAAATTGTGTGCTGATGATGACCAAAAGCAACTAAGGACAAACTTAAATTAATTATTCATACTGCAAAATCAACTTTCAATAAGCTTGTCAAACACTAGAGGACAGATGGCACAGCCAAAAAGAACAGTACACCAAATCATACCCACCAGAGAAGAAAACTGCGAAAGTTTATGAATGAGAAGCAAGAAGTTTTCTCAAAAGTAATGAAGTTAAAACAAATTTTTTTCAGATAGTTCAGTAGGTCACGAAATAAAACATCAAAACTCAACAACCATACAGTGGAAATTTTACATGTAATCAGATCATACCTTACATTAAGCATATGAAATTCTAGTTAAAAAAACAAAACTATATGTAAAATGTGTACGTTTCTCTAAAACTAGTCCATAAATTATACTCATACACCTCAAAGAATACCAAGGAGTAACAGACAATGCAATGCAGAGAAAGTGAACTCCAAAACATACATCCCAAACAACAATCACACTGAACACAATTTCCTTCAATTGTCAAATCCTATTCTACCAGTCCTCGCTCCGAAAATGCTGAATGCTCCAATGCAATTTCCACTCACATTCCCCAATCTTGATGCATTTACCTACGTATATAACGCACTTAATTTCTGGTTCATGGGCAGGAATAAACCTAAATGCATCCAATTACCCCTCCCAAAAGCATCGACCTACTAAAATCCCCCTACCTGCATAAATTAACCACCATCCCAAAGCACTTATCAAAGCATACGGTCATCGCTATCTATCCTCGACTACCAAAACCAGAGGCATCAACCTACATATACAATTAACGAACAATTCCACAATTTATTCCATTATGTAGGCAGTTAGCTTCATCGACGCCTCAATTCCACAATCAAATAGCATTCAACTACATATACAACTGAACACACTCCCAGACCAGAAGCATCGACCTACGTATGCAAACCTCTCTATGCATCTTACTACATCTGATCTACACAGCCAAATCACCCCATACAAAGACATCAAGCTACATCTTACGTTCCGTGGACTAACGAAACCACATCAAACAAGCCTTTCGAATAATTCAACTACAACTTTCTCGTGCCCTAATTACGATAATCTCACCAAATCCCAGTTAGAACCACTACTAAACCTAACACCGGTATTCCAAATCACAAAGGAGATCGATTACACCAACTAACACTCTTCCAACCCACTGGGAAACAGCTATCTTGACTACGGACACACACAGATCCCAATCTCGTTGGCTCGATGACAAAACCAATTATCCAACACATAAAACAGGCTTCTATTCGTGATGTGATTTCTTATCAGGTGAAACAGGTCGGGGAACGTCTAGTGTTTGGCAGGAGGGAGAGGTGGGATCATCACATCGCAGTGGACAAGATGGGGTTAAACAGAATCATCTCACGGATCTGAAGAGGTAAAGTGGTGTGGGAGATGGGGGGGGGGGGGGGGGGGTCGTACTGGAGTTGGCCATGGAGATCTCGTTGGTTTCATTGGGGTCGAGCCACACCTTCCCCTTCCCGCAATCGAGGACGCTCGCTGCAAGCCGCTTCTGCAGCTTTAACGACACCATCGCTCCTGCTCCTGCTCCTGCTCCTCCTTCCTCTTCCCCCCTGGCGGCGCGAGGGTGTTTATGTATGTGGATGGCAACGAACGAGGGTTTCTCCTTCTAGTCTAGGGTTTCCTTCCCCACTATGGGTTGGGTTGGGCCCGAAATGGGCCGTTTTTTCGTGAGGTTCTCTGTTGGGTTGGACCTTTGAAAATAATTTGAACAGGAAGGGTGGCGTTGAATACTTGAACCCACCTCGTAATTTCTAAATCTGTCGAAAATTTTAAAAAAATAAGAAATAAATCTAACAAAGGAAAACAAAAAAAAAAAACTGTAACTATCCAAATCGAACCGTAAAATCAATTCAAATGTAACAAAAAAGGAATTCAGTTTTCAAGAGGAGAACAGTGAATAAACTAAAAGTTTACGTGGATTATGTAAATTTTAAAAGATGAATATCACCGATGATTTTTATCATGGTACATTAGTAATGTATATTTTAGAAAATAAATATTATGAAGGAAATTCATAAATTTAAAATTCATCCATGTAATTTAATTTAAAATTAAAATAATATTAATATAATGTAATTCAAAGTCAAAAATCAATTTATTTTAAGAATTTTTATGTGAATATTATAAAATTTTTTTAACTTATTTAAATATTATTCAATTCACTATATTTATATATGTGTCATCGAAAAAGTAGGACTATTTTGGCATTTACCACTCATTAGCTATAACCGTGAAATTTAATAATTTTATACTAAAATATAATAAAAAATTATTTTTTAATTTTTAAATTTAATTTTTTAAAATTTTCACCTCCTCCCTCTCCCCCTCCCCTCGCCAGTTCACCTTCCTTCTTCTTTAGTATTGAACACCTCTTCTAGTCCCATTTTCCAACCTCTAGCCACCTCCTTCGCCCCCTCTCTAACCACCACCTCCTCCTTCCAAGGTGTCATAAAAAAGGAGGTCCCTGAAGTCCAACACCATCACCACAATATCTTTTTTTTGAAGAAATCACCACAATATCTTTGGGCATTGATGAGGGGCATGAAATACCCTTGGACCCAAAATTCCATAAAGAAACTCAAAAAGAAGGATCCAACTCAGAAAAATTCGGATACAGGTGGATCCTGGGTTCTGACCCACCTACATCTGAAGGAGGATTCACAAATGGGTCTAAAAATCTAACCCTCCTACAACCCACCAAATTCAAAACTTGAATCAAAGATTCAGCACAACCAAGGCCAGAGTCACGACAAGATGAAAGTGACTACCTATAACCTGTCAGAAAATGCACTAAAAGTCACTAGGCTAGGAATCTTTTCACGCTATCAATAGTGAAGAGAGATCCCTAGGAGGGGGAGAGCCGATAACATGGTGAATACTAGTGCAGAGTTGGGGATATCACTCTCCCCCGAGATGTACACCCCTTGCGGTGGAACTAGGTCACCAACCTCCTTGTCTTCCTTGTGATTCGTTTAGTAGCAAATTCGTCTTTGTTTAAGATATGCGTTGTAGTATAGAACAAATGCCCTCAAACAAATAAATTTATAACTCAAAAATCTAATAGTGAAGTCTGAGGTCGAACACAGAGAGCAAATAGGAATTCACATGCTAATCTTAATCAAAATATAAATGAGCACAGGAAATCAAGCCAATAATGATAATCAATGAATAATGCCTACTCAAATCTGATATTCAAAGTAGAACATGAGTATATCAAGAGTTTGGCAAGGCAAAAAGATATTTAGGATAAAATAATGGTGATTTGAATCACCAATTATTAGCTTAGACACATATATATACTAATTACTCAATAGTCTAAATAAATGAATAGTAGCTTGAATCACTTATGCTTTATCAAAGCCAATCAGATGTCGGCTCCTTGGATCAGACGACTTAAACGTCCTTATCTTCTTCTACATTTCCCCTTCAGCAAGCCTTCCTTAAGGCCTCTGTCTCTGATGAGCACCTCATCATGAATCCTAACTAACACTTTTTGACCTAATAAATTGAACAAAAGCTCCTACAAAACCTAAGGGAAGGCTTAAATCTAGGAATTACAAATCTGAGAACAAAACAATTCACAAGGGGTAAAATTGTAATTTCACCATTGCAGTACATAAATGGGATTTCTAAGAGTCTAGACACAAGTAAAATGGGCTTAATAAGAGAAAAAGTGGGATGATTCGATCAGGAAAGGGTTATGACAAAATCTGGGAATTAAATGACATTCTGTAACCTTAAAACAAACCTACTTCAATTCACGAAGTTTCAGGAAATATAAAAATCAATTAAACCCTCTAAAATTCATGAAAAAATATCTCCTAGGATTTAAAACCTTCAATTTGGCCATTGGAACCTATTTTGACCTAAATTGAGAATCATACCCAATTTTTGACCTAATTTGGGTTTTTATGCAAAATATCCAGTCAAACTTGGTCAAACCTAAAATCCAACCTCACCATTGGATTCCTTAGGTCCAAATTAGGCTTATACCAAAATTTGGAACTAATAAAAGGTCGCCTTGACCCACTTTACAAAATGGTCCTCAACAATTACTTTTTAACTCTTAGCTTTTTGGACTCTTGCAGATACCCCCCTACCTTTCTCGTCTCTTTCTTCAATCGGGTCCCTTTTCCCCCGCCTGCGCAGGCCATACCTCTGGCGACTTTGTGCGGAGGATGGCGCTGCACAGACCTGGGAGCCGGCCCCAGATTTGAAAGGACTCCTCGCGTTGTCCTCTTTTGCATGGATCGACTCCCATGCCCTGCCGGCCACCATACCTTTCGTGTGAACGCTCAAGAGGTATGGGTCTTTTTCCGATTATGCCTCCGGCGAGGAACCCACGTCTCCTCCTCGCAATTCCCTCTCGGCCAACACCTATTTAAGGAACGACAGCCCCTACCGCTTTCTTCAAGCCTGTTTTGGCCAAGAAAATCCCTCAATTTTCGTCTCCTCCTCCTCCGGCCATTCGCCTGTAGGCTACGGCGACCCTCCTCCTCCTCTCTCGTTGCCTTGCCACCATACCAGTGGCAGGGTTACCTCTGTCGTCCTCCGCCGCGCCTGGCCGTACTAGCAGGCACCCTTCAGCACCTCTTCCTCGTCACCATCCCTTCTCCTGGGCTCCTCCGTCTCCGGCGACGGTGGGATAGCCGCTCACCGCCTCCTCTCCCTTCTTTCGTCTGCTAACTAGGTAACAACTATTCCCCTTTTTCCCCCCTTCATTTCCCCCTTATCTATTTCCTAAATCACTCACTGCCACACGTCGACCACCATCACCTTCTCCATCTCTGGCAGACCACCGGTGAGGCGCAGCCATCGCGTCACACCTCCACATGCCTTGCCAGACACCCCACGAGCTCCGCCACGACTCACTGATCACAACCCCCCTTTCCATCCACCGCCACACACTCCCGACACGCCCCCCAAACAAACCCACCTGCACAGCCACAGAGTGACTTAGGCACGCACGCCCAAGCCACCCTGTGCCACTCTGACCATCGGGCCATCTTTGTCGTGCTCCGGCGAACCTCCCCAAACGATTTGACGTGGCTAAAAGGTCGTGCTATTGATTTCAGGGTCAGGTCGCCCTCCGCCATTATCACTAATCTTGAAGCAAGCTTCAAGCTGCTCCAGGAGAAACCCTTAGGCGGTGCAGGTTTGAGGCACGCACGCACCCAGACTTCAAGTGGAATCGAGAGACTCCATGCCTGCTGCAATTGCAAAGCTCACCTCCTGCAGGCGCCAGCAGAAGCGAGTGGGACATTTAGTCCCACCTCGTTAGTTTGCAAGCGCCCCACCACGCTTAAGTTGAAATTGTGTATCAGGCTTATCGCCTCGAAACACACAGGGGTGAGGTCCCTCGCCCCCTGCCATGCCTCGTCCGCGATACTTCCTCCACGGACCTGGCACCCGGATCCGACTAACCCTGCCTGTGCACACCTCGCGCACCGCCCACGTCGGTGCGCCTGGTCCCGAGCGCGTCACCCGACCTGCATACCCGATTAAGGCTCTGGGAGAGCGAACCCTGTTGTGAATTTGAGAGAGAGAGACGTGGGGAGGATAGGGGTTAGGTTTTGCCTAACCGTGCACTGTGTAGGAAAGCAGAAGAAGAGAAGGAGAAACAAGGAAGAAGAAGAAGTTAGGAGAGGACTTGCACAGTAGAGAAGCAAAGGAGGAAGATGAAGATGGCACTGTAGCCGCAGAGAAGCTGAGGCGAAGAAAGAAAGAAGAAGAAGGACTTGGCACAGCAGAGAAGAAGAGAAAAGAGAGAGAAGAGGCACAGGACATAAAGAAAGGAAGAAAAAGAAGAAGGAGGAGGCGTAGCTCAACAGAGAAGAAGCCAAGAGGAAGAAGAAGAACCAGCAGCAGAAGCACTGTAGAAAGAAGCATTTAAGGCGTCTGACCCTTGGAGGCAGGCGTCTGAAAAGGGAGAGAGAAAGGAAGACGAAAGGAGAAAGAGAAGAAGAGAAGTGACAATTTTCCTTTCTTTAATCCTTTTTTGTAAAACAGTGTATATTGTAAATTGTGATTTTTTATGCTTCTGGAATCAAGTTTTGCTCCCCGAGTTTGACCTCGGAGATTTTTTATTTTTGAGTAATAAGATACATATACAAATTGGTCCACGCACCAGTCTCCTTTTCTTCTTCTCACGCATAGGCCTCTTTCTTCTTCTTTAGCCTTCTCTTTCCTTCCTTAGCTTTTCTGCTTTGGCTTCTTCTTCTTCTTTCTAGAGACTAAGTGTCGCATAGTTTTCTCTCTTCAGAGCAAAACCCACCCAACCCCCTCTCTCTTTCCTTCTCTTCTCTCTGATCCAGGTTTAATGGGTAATCGGGTATGCGTGTAACCGGGTCCAAGCTCACAAGGGGTGGTGATGAGCGAGGAGTAGTAGGCCGAGTCGGGTCAAGTGTAGGTAAGAGGGACCTCACCCCATGTGTTCGAGGCAGTAAGAGGGAAACACAAAAAAAATTTATGCGCATCCACTGCCTTCTCCCTCTACGATGTGGGACTAAACCCACATCTCTTCTTCGCGCGAACAGTAGCAGCTAGAAGTCAAGCTAATTGGCATAAATGCTGGAGGTGAAGTCCTCAATTGAGGACCTAGATGTGAACCTGGGATGCATCCACACGGCCTAGAGGTGTAACCTGGGGCGTGTGCGACCTTTAGCTCGAAGAACGTGGTGGCGGTAATGGCGGTGATGGCGGAACAACGGTGGAACCTGAAACTCACGCAAACAGCCTCACAGCCACATTAAAATAGCTCATAAGCTTCACCGTGGTGTGCTGAGTGTGGTGGCGGTGGTTTCTCGGTGAGGTGAGGCGTGTGGTGGTTGGACGGTGACGAAAAAGATGGTCGGTGATGGGTTTGTTTGGTGGGTCGTGTGAGTGGATGGAAAGGTGAATAAAGATCGGGGTTTTGATGAGCGTGATGTGGCGAAGGTTATGCAGTAGGTGGCGAGGCGGTTGGTGGCTTGTGGTGTGAGATGGGCCTCGCCAAAGTGGTGGTCGAAGATGGAGAGGATGAAGGTGAACGGGTGCGTTGAGGGGATATTTTTAGGTTTTGAGTGAGGGAAACTAAACTAAGGATCTAACTAAACCTAACTACCAAGTCTAATGGGACGAAGGGATAAGGATTGGCGCCGGCGTTGGCAGGCCGGCGCCGTGGAAGGTGAAGTTCTCCAAAGATAGGAGCAGCGAGGAAAGGAGGGAGACGGCGTCTGCAAGTACCACAAGACACGGACGATTGTGGGGAAGAAGGATCTACCCACTATTGTCTGTGAGGGTGGATGAGGAAGGTTGACGGAGGGGCTCGCGGAAGCTTGGTCGGAGATGGACCGGAGGTAGGGAAGAAGAGATTTTGGCCCCAAACCTAGCTAAGGAGGTAAGGAACATGATCAGGGTTCTTTTATAGGCCCTTGGAGAGGGGTTCCAAGCATGGGAGGAAGCTTTCAAGCTACGTCCAACTTGCACATGCGGGATACCCACATCTCCCATGCATTCGCATGGGAGATTGGGAAAGACTTAGGGTCCAAGGCAGAGTTTTATTGAAAGAGAATTCCTCAAGGAATCTCTTGTGCAATTTGGGACTGATTGATTGAGAAACGACTGAGAAAATCTCGCTCGGATCTCACCAGTGAGGTGTAGCTATTCCTAATGGCAGCGGGGACCCGGATGTGAAGAAGATGAAGAAGCTAGGGTGTCCCTGCAAGGATTTCAAAAGTTCGGGGTATGAGAGTGAGAGAAAAGAGTCAGGCAGAACTGAAATATAAATTAAGTCAAGATGATCTTTGATTAGGCCCAAATTTTGGTACAAATCTAATTTGGACCCGGGTCGCGCCCTGATTCTGAAAAATTTCCAGAATCAGACGTCTGGGTTGATAGGCAGTCGGCGAGGACGACGTCTTGTAGCTCATACCGACGTCTGAAAGGTGTGTATTCCGCTTTCTTCTTCCTTCCTGTCGACCGACCGTACTAAGGGAGGGAGTTGGCTGTGCGCAGGTTCGCTGATTCGCCATCCTTTGCGAATCAGACTTCTGGAAGTTGTACCAGACGGCGGGAGTGACCTCCAGACATCCGGGGTGACCATCGGACGTCTGGGAGCTAGGACAGACGTCCCCGCAGACTTCTGGACGTCTGGGAAACCACACTGAACAGGTAATTCTCTGATCCACTGTTTAAGACGTCTAGAAGAAGTTCCAGACGTCTGATTTTGCACAGTATCGTCTTTTTCGACCCTATTAGGGCCCATTCGGGCTCCGTTTTCCGTGATTCGAGTTGCGTTCTTTTCAGAATTAATTCCTCTACCCATCTACAGTAGCTATACACTGTTTTGAGACACTCCCTGTGTTCGATCCTTGTGATAGGACCTCGTTCAGTTGCAGTCTTGGGAGTCGCGGAGGCACGCGGGATTCCCGATCACGCCCCCATTACTCCCGTTGTACCTGGTAGAGTGGCTTAAGTTTATTATTAAAATCTGTTAAAGTATGGAACCATAACTAGAATCTAGGACATTGCATTAATCCTAGGAATGAGAAATGTATGGAATGATAGCTCCTAGGTGATGCATGAATCCTAGGGCTGGAAACTAGTTGTATGCTAGATCCTAGGATGTGACATGAACCCTAGGATGGAAAAACTAGTGGAATGTATAATATTGCAGTCTTGGAAAAATGGAAAGGAATATAAAGCTGCCTGTAAATTGAATTAACAGCTGCCTGTTATGAATAAAGGAACATGATTGAGATCATGGATTGTGAGAACGTGAAACTGGAAAGTGAAACATATAATGTTCTGAGATAAAGAGCTGGAACCCTACGGGGAATTAGGAGTGGAACTCCTGGAAAGAAAAAGGAATGGAACTGAGATGTAGTTTGTACTGTCTCTTGGGTACGCAGTACCAAGGGAAGTACCTGTACCTATTTAGTGCAGAGTGGGGCCAGCCACCCTAGGGACCCGAGGGTTAGGATTGGCCGCTCTGTACCGACTTGTTGGCCCTCGTGTACGTAGTACCGAGGAGAGCTACTAGTGTTAGGAGAGTACTAGCTACCCCATGGGCCCGGGGTTCTGCTAGCCTCCTTCACCGACTTGTTAGGCCCACTAGGGCAAACCAGGGTAGTCAGGCGAGGGTGCACGGACTGTGGAGGGGCAAGGCCCCGGTTTGGTTACTGTGGAGGGGTTGGACCCCTGTTACTGAGAGGGCTCTGCCCTAGTTCCGTGCTGTGCTTTGGGCGCACCCGTTAACGGAAACGACTGACCGCGTGCCAGTGCGGGCTAACTACCTGTGCGTTTATCGCGCGTGCCGTAGTCACCGTTACGTCTGTCAGTGACCTTGGGGTGGTTGACTGAGGGTAGGATCACCACGGGGGACTCTCCCGGCCAGGAGAGCACCACGTGCTACTTCTACTTTTGGAAAAGACTGCAATCAAGATCATTCCCACGAGGACATTCGAGATCAAGTAAAGGATCTGAGAAATAAATGAAATAGTGAGAAAATTGAAAGATGTGAATAAAGGAAGTAATAGAACATAACAGCTACTGTACACTCTACTGTTGCCTTTAGTTAGTTTGCCACTCTACTCAGCGTTTTGCTGACGTGTTACACTCGTTACCTTTTTCAGGACCAGGTGTTGAGCAGCCAGGGTCGGCAGCTGCAGAGGACGCTGGGCCGAGTAGGGTCCAGTAGAGTTACCACAGTCTTTTGTACCTCTTTTATTTCTGTTTTAGTGAGTAGTTTTTGTTTCCGCTGTACCTTCTTTACCTGCAGTTCTTGTTATATGATAAATGTTGTTCTACTGTTGTGGCGGTACCTACTGTAGTAGTTTCTTTCCTTACTGCTGTACTTTCTTACTGTTAGTTATATTCATGCTAAATGTGGTTTATTTTACTGTCTTTTGGTTACTTCCTCGTTTGATGACTAGGTCTTGGGATTAGTCGAGTCGGTCCGGTTCTCGTGTCTCGTAGGGACTCGGGAACCGAGTCGTTACAGAGGGTTTTTCGGCTCCAAACTTCACTAAGGAGCTGGGTTTCGCAAGAGGAGCTTGGCAAACTTGCAAAGTTAGGGAAAAGGATCCCTGAGATTGCGAGCGTTCGAATGGGGATTTTAAAGCAAATCAAGGTCCAAGACCTGGTCCAATTGGAAAGGATCTCTTAAGGATTCTCCCTTCCAATTTTGGAAGGATTTGACTGAGAATCAAGTAAGAAAACCTCGCTCGAATCTTGGCTGAGGAGCTCTGTTCACAATAATGGCGATAGGGATTTTTTTTGCAAAAAGTGATGATAAAGTTAGGGACTTAATTGCGAATATTTTGAAAGTTGAGGGGCTAAATGTAAGAATAGAGTTTGAAGAGCTAAATTGCAAACTAGGTCAAGATAGACTTTGATTGGGTCCAAATTTTGGTATGAACCTAATTTGGACCCAAGAAATCTAATGGTGAAGTTGGATTTTTGTTTTCACCACATATAACTATTTAATTTGCACACAGGCCCAAATTAGAGTAAAATCCCATTTGAGACTCTATCAAGGTCAAAATGATTTCAGATGGTCAAACTAAGGGTACCAAACCTTAGAATATTTTTCTATGAATTTTAAGAGATTTAAATGAATTTTATCATGACCAAAACCTCTTCAATTAAAGCATGTTTGAAATTAGGGCTTTAGGTGCTGTTATGGTTCTCCAAACGTGTGAAACCCTGTTTCTATCTGTATAAACCCACTTATTAGACTTTAATACTCATTTGACCTTCAATTTACCCCTGGCAAACCTCGTGGTTACTCTGCTTTCATGATGTGATGTTAAAACTGCAGAATTAACCCTGTTTTAATATTTTCTTCTCAGAATAGATTTGTATGGAAATATGGCTCAGACGATTATGTAAGAGCATTTGTCACTTGATTATAATTAATTAAAGCTAGTTATAGCTCATGATGGTGTTACCATCACACGTTTGTGACCCAATGTCTGTCGAGTAATCCAGGTGGACCCAAAGGGGCAGTCAACTCCACTGGGACATCGTCTACCTCATCCCTGCTCGGGTCTAGAAGAGTGGATGCAACTGACTCCCTCTCAACGAACGTCCCGCCAGGTTCCCCCCGCGGACACTTTGAGGAAACCTGCACTGCCTCCTCTTTGCTTCCCCCTCCCTCCTCTTGAACTCTTCACAAACAAGAGGGCCCCCTCTTCTTCCCCTACCCCACGGTTCTCCCCCTTACGAGACGAGTCCCATGATGGGAAGAACCGCTACGACACCCAGAGTTGTTCGGCCGAACAAACCACCCAAGGGATACAACAAAGTGCAAATCAAAATAAAAGACAAGGAAAAGGGGTCCAAGTGTACCTTGGGCCACAAAACATGGTCGCAACTCAAAATCGGAAACACCTTGATAGGCATCTCAACTACAAAGATTCTAGAACCTTCGTCTCAGCCCTGGTGCTGAACAGGGGTAGCAAACTAGATTTGCCTTCAGGCCTAGGTATAACCACTGTATGACCACTCCACCAAACAAGCACACCCAACGACGAAGACTCAGAACAAGCGGGGACAAAATTCCCTCCAAGCAATTTCGACGCAATAGAAGGTTGGAGGAGTTTGAACTCTGATCATACCTCCAACCTCTATTTATAACCCCTCCCTTAGGACGGTTACACCACCACCCCAGAGCACGGGTTCCCGAGGGACAAAATCCCCTTGGATACGACGCAGATTCCACAGCAGCATGACTAAATTGACAAAATTGTTGGTCAATATTCCGCATGTTACATCACCTTGCACATGCATACTGACGCCACAAAAGCATCGGTCGCCTCACTAACAAGCACGACATTCGAGGTCATGACCGCTCATCTCAATAAGAAGTAAACCCCCATCCTGTCAAACCACATGGCAAAGCAATTTCTGGCATGCTGTCTCTTAAGGCCGGCAGTAACTTGGGCTCCCATGCCCCACGTTCCAATTAGATAAAATATCGCCTCTTAAAGCCAACACGAACTTAGGCTCCCATGCCCTACGTTTCAATTTGATAAGATGCCGTTGTTTAATCGATGTGAGATCGATGTTTAAAATGAAGTGTTGTAATATAGTCGAAATCGCTTTGAAAGCAAATACAATTTTTATTACTCAAAAAAGTTCCGAGGTCAAACACAGAGAGCTATATGGGATTTAGAAGTCAAGATCACAATTCAAGCTAAAAGAATTTGCAATAATATCAGTATCAATGTGCAAAAAGATGGGAGTAAAATGGTGATTTAGATCACCAAATACTCTTGCAATATCAACTAAGGAACTCAATGTAAATGTATGAAATGAGAGCTAATTCTGTTGTCTTCTTCTTCTTCTTTTCTTTTTTTCTTTCTCAGATTCTTCCTTTCTTCTGCTTCTTCTCTTTCTTTGCTTTCTCTGATTCTTCCTTTCCTCTTCAGCTATTTCTTCAGACCTGCCTCTTCTTCTTTCTATGCTTTCTCAGCTACGACCTCTCCAAGCCTTCTTCTTCTTCCTCTACCTTTAGTTCTCTTCTTCTTTGGCCCTTAGCTGCTTTCTCTTCTTCTTTAGCTTCAGGCCTCCTCTTCTTCTTCTTCTTCTTCTCTGGCTTTCCTCTTCAGAATTCGGCTAACTGTCAGCCGAAGGTCCCTGCAGCAAAACCCTCCTACCCGCGTGACTCTCCTCTCTTTTTCTCTCTTAGGATTCGCTCTCCCAAAGCCATAGGGTATCTGGGTTATCGGGTCAGGCGCGTAACTGGGTTCAGGCTCACCGACGTGCGGTGGTGAGCAAGGAGTGCAGGTCAGGCGGGTAATCGGGTCGACCAAGTCCGCAGGTAGGTGTCGCAAACAAGGCCGGGTGAGTGGGTGAGAGGACCTCACCCCGTGAGCTGAGGTGAACAGCTGCTGTCACTTTTTCAATTTATGCGGGCACATAGCTTCAGAACTTCCAGATGTGGGACTATCTGCACCCCTTCTCCTTCGCACGTCTACAGAAGGGTTCTCCTTTGCAAATGCAGCAGCTACTAAGGCTCGCATCTTCAATTGAGGGCCTGGTCTTGTGTGAGAGGCACTTTCGCGCAACCTGGGACTTCAACCTGGGCTTAGCAAGACTTGGAGCGGGCTTCAAGCAAGCTCAAAGCTTGCTCGTCAATGGCAGATAGGGAGTGTACCTGAAAACAGTGGAATGGCCTCTCGGCCACGTCAGAACATTCAAGGAGTATCGCCAGAGCATGGCGAACGTGATAGGGGTGGTGGCATGGCATGTGGACGTCTGTGAGTGTGTGGCTAGGTCAAACTGTGTACGTGTAAGTGGGTGTGTTCGAGGGTGCGTATGAGTGAGTGGAGAGGTGAATGAAAAGAGGGGAAATGCTCAGTGAGGTGTGGCGAAGGTTTTACGATGGTCGGCAAGGGTTTTGGTGGTCTGTGGAGGTGGGATGGGCTCACTGGAGGGGGTGGCCGGAGATGGAGATGATGGAGTTGCGAAGGGTTGTCGGTGGTCGGATTTGGAAGATAAAGAGCAAGGAAGAAAGTAGAGGGGATAGGGGACATAGCTAGGAGTTTGATGGACGAAGGGGGGCAGAGATGGCGTCAGGTGTGGTGTGGCCGATGCCGGAGACGAAGGCGGCTCCAGTGAGATAGGAACGACGAGGACGAAGGGGAACGAGCGTCTGTTGGTACGGTGAGACGCGGAGAAGAACAAGGAGGAGGAATCCGCCGTAGGTATGGTGAATGGACGATGAAGAAAGGCAGAGGAGATCATCAGACGTTGAGGAGCCTTCGACCGTGAGAGGAAGAGAAGAATTGTGGGGATTTCACAGCCAATTTCAAGCGTGAGGAATTTAGGGAGATCTGAGGGTCCTTATAAAGGGCTCTAGGGGGCGGTTAAAGCTTGGGAAGCAAGCTTCCCAAGCTTGGAAGGTCGCCTAACTTGGGAGCTTTTTAGATACCTAAATCTCTCATGCGTTCGCATGAGAGATTGAGAAAGAATCAGAGCATCTTGACGGGTTCAAACTGGAGAGGATTGCTCAGAGAATCTTCCTTCCAATTTTGGAAGAGATTCTCTAAGTAATCAAGGAGAAATCTCCTGTCAAAGGTCTCTAGAGTAGGTTTCCTCCGTGATAATGGTGGGGGGAAGTTAGGGGGCTATATGATAGGGTTTTTGAAAGTTGGGGTATAAATGTAATCAGACAGGACCTTTTTGCAAACTAGGTCAAGACAAGTTCTCCTTAGGTCCAAATTTTGGTACAAACCTAATTTAGACCTAAGGAATTCAATGGTGAAGTTGGATTTTGATTTTGACCACGTTTGACTGAGTAATTTATGCAAAAACTTAAATTAGAGCAAATATCTGTCTGAGACTCCATTTTAAGTCAAGATGGGTTCTGATGGCTAAATTAAATGTACTAAACCCTAGAGAATATTTTTCTATGATTTTTAGAGGGTTTAGGTGAATTTTATCCTGACCAGAACCTTGGTTAATTAAGTGGGTTTATTTTTAGGATTTCAAAAGTCATTTAATTCTCAGAACACACGCAAACCCTTTTCTATCTGATCTAACCCACTTGTTATCTTATTAAGACCATTTGACCTTTGTTCAGCCCTTGAGAAAATCCGTGGTTGTGCTGCATTCATGATAAGTTGGTAAAATTACAGTTTTAATCCTAGTTTCTTATTTTTCTCTCAGAATGGTTATGCAATGAATTATGACCTTCAGTTGATTATGTAGGAGCATTTATTGACTTCATTGGGTCAAAATGAGCTAGTTAGGGCTCATGATGATGTTCCCATCAGCCGCCTCTTAATGTCGACAGGAACTCAGGCTCCTACGCCCCACGTTCCAATTTGATAAGATGTCGCCCCTTAAGGCCGGTAGGAACTTGGGCTCCTGCACCCTACAATCCCAGACAGCTACGGAACCTTAGGCACAAAGAAAGTGCTAGGCAACTCCTCCTTCATGACAAATGTCTTGCCCAATTCCCCTGAGCTAACAACACATTTGGGGGCATCAACTACAGTGGAGTTTTTAGTACTCTAACTATTCTCTCAGCAAGCATTCACTAGCCTGAGAGTAGGGGGCATATGATGAGGGGCAAGAAATACCCTCAGACCCAAAAAGAAGGATCCAACTCAGAAAAACTCAGATACAGGCGGATCCGAGGATCCCACCCGCCTACATCTGGAGGATTCACAGATAGGTCTAAAAGTCTGACCCACCTACAACCCACCGGATCCAAAACCTGAATCAGAGATTCGGCGCAGCCAAGGCCAAAGTCACAACAGGACGGAAGTGACTATCTGTAACTTGTCAGAAAATGTACTAAAAATCACTAGGCTAGGAATCTTTTCATGCTATAAATAGTGAAAAGAGATCCCCAGGAGGGGGAGAGCCTGTAAATAGTGTAGAGTTGGGAGTATCACTCTCCCCCGAGATGTACACCCCTTGCGGTGGAACTAGGTCACCAACCTCTTTATCTTCCTTGTGATTGCTAACAGGACATCGAGTTAGACCTTCCGATCACGTAGGAGGCCCAACTCCATGCCCCTCGCGATGGATTGCTTGTGGTTATGTTGCGTTCTTTACGTCTATAAATCCTTTGATGGCTAATAGAGGGCCCAACAGCGGCCTCCGGGCCCATTAGGCGTCTCTTCGAGTACAAGCCCAAGAAGGGTGTCATCGAGGACGGTGAGAAATTGAAGAAAGGTATCACCACAGGCGACGAGAAAATAACAGGGTGAGGGTAGGGTCATCACCTTGGAAGAAGGAGGTAGTGGTTAGAGAGGGGGCAGAGGAGGTGATGGAGGTTGGAGAGTGGACGTGTCGGAGGTGGTCAGAGGTGAAGAGAGAGAGAGGTAAATTGGTGAGGGGAAAGGTGGTTAAAATTAAAAAAATAAAATTTGAGAATTAAAAAAATTTAAAATTAAAAAATTTGAGAACTAAAAAATAATTTTTTAAAATTAAAATATAAGTTTTTATTACATTTTAACTCCAAAATCGTTAAGTTTAACAGTTATGATTAACAAAGTAAAAAATACGAAAATGATACTATTTTTTAATTACATATTTATAAATATAGGAAATTAAATAACATTTAAGTAATTTTAAAAAATTTTAATGACATATACATTAAAAATCTCTTTATTTTATAATTAAATATAACTAATATTATTCATAGAACTAATTATTTTATGTTTTCGGAGAAATTTAATTCGGTTATGAGCTTACGGTTCGTAAGAATAAAAAATTAGGTAAGAGAAAATCAGTTTATATTAATACGATACGATAAGATGTCTCGTGCTGATATTGGGTGGTTTGATCTCTATGATCTTTAATTTTGTTGGCTAGTTGTTTCTGCTTCAATAAACTTGGACTTCATTCCGAGTCAGATGCGTTGTTAATTCTTACTATGGCTACACCAAATTCGACTCGCCTAAGTTTAAAAGGAAAGCAACTTATTTTGCATATATAATAAAGCTACAGGTGGACATTTGCAGGAATAAGTGGTCTATATAATATAGAAAAAGAATTTTGAGAAGCTATATACGTAAATTTACGGAAACAACCTCTAACGGAAAACATCTCTATACTTTCCAAGCGGTACTTTAAAAACCAAACTAAATCAGCTGGTTGAACCGGTTAAACCAAAACATAGTGCCTAACTGATCGATTTGGATAAAAAGGATCAAAGCTATCCTACATGGATCAAAGATAGAATTAGGCGATTAAATCACTTATATCGATCAGGTAATTTAAACTACTTATTTTTATTAAAACAAAGTAACATATAATGTAGCTAAAATTATAAAATAATAATTTATGTAATATATCTTTATATATTTTAATTAAATACATATAACTTGATTAAATCAATATAAATTAAATCAAAGATCTTATAATTTAATTTTTTTTATTTTAACTGGTGATAATATTATACTGACATCATCACTAATCTGACTAACTTAAACCACCTGTCAATTAGACCACCAAAAGCTAAGATCATCACTGGTCTTTTCCACTAGCCGATCCGATCTTTAAAAACATTACTTCCGATGCCCACTCTAAGTCAAGAAAATCTCTAACAAGATCCTGCAATCGCATCATTATCATCAAATACATTTCTCTATATACTGACATTAAAAAAAAAAAAAATCTCAACATTAGAATTATTACTACCAGCTGGGAAACCAAGCGACATTGGTCAGCTCAAAATCAAAAAGACCAGAATTTTGGTCTCACCTAGAAATCTTTAGGAACTTTTTTTAAGTCTCTGTACTTGTGTATCTCTTCCAACGTGGATATAAAACAGATTTGTAATGTAAAAGCTTCACATCCCGGGGACTTACACACCATCATACATTTTCTTTGAAACAAGGAAATTCGTTTCATTGCATGACTTTCACATCTCGGATTGTTCTGGATCTTTTCAGGAATATTATTCTTAAGCCAACTTTCATCTGACATTATGGTCAGATGTTCACCAATCAAGGTGTTCTTTCCTGTAATGGGAATTTGCTACAGGAGATGTCTCACATGATGGTGGTTAGATGTCCAAAAATGACATATTAGACACCTGACCACATTGTTAGACATCCAAACTCCAAACCAAAACCTTGTTTGGGTTCTGAAATACATTATCTGGATCACCAACCAGCATATGATTCCTTCTATTGTCCCTAGATCATCCTATACCACATCTATTCAAGTTGTAACCACATAAAACATTTGGATTTCATAGATATTTTTTCATCAAGAATCGAAATCCCAAATGAGATCCCCATATGTCTATCCACAATATCAAACCCCAAATAAAGAACATAGGCACATCTATATTCACATTCGGCACATCTCATGCCCAATCACACCTCTGTTCCTGTTCTATCTCTATTCTCGCAATGTCTTTTCCTCTCCTTACCTATTGCTGCAATCAAACTAGGAGCAACAAAAATAGGAACAACTACTCCTCTTCCTCTCTTCTTGTTGCTGGCAGTGGAGAGAATATGGAAAATGCAAGGAGAGGGAGAGAGCCACAGCAATGGTGGTGGTGGGAATGAGGATGAAATTAGGGACAAATGAGATGAGATAAGTTCTCTCTTTTTTCTTAATAAACAAATGGTAAATATCAAGTCCACCCACCTCCAAGATCTACATTAACAACAAGGCCATGAACTCACGTTGTCCACATTTAGCCCCTCACACCTCAAAGTTTTAATAATCCATCCATTCCTTTCTCAAATTCTAAGATTTTGACACTCAGCCACTCCTTGATTCCAACACTTAGCCTTACTTAAGGGTTTGATTAGTCATGAGAATGTCATTAAATTTTCAAACCCTTACAGTAACTACCTCAGAAATTGACGTTGTCTACACTTGGCTGGAGGAGAAGGGTTCAAAGGCTCGAGAATTCCTAGTTGTGGGATTGTATCTCCTCCCCTTATGATTATTATGTTCGTCTGGTCCACCTAATTTTCTCTACTATTGTTCCCATTGGCACACTATGTCAAGTTCCCTTTCCATGGCCATAACTCTCTCAACTACCCTAGCCAAATTATCCATCGATGTCCCTGCCAACGTAATCTACATATTATTTCTTAATCCATTTACCAACCTCTACACCTGAACTTCATCTCCAACAAACACTTCTCCTATGAAGCGAAACAACTCATAAATTTCCCTCTCTACTTAGTGACTGTCATTTGTCCCTGTTGGAGGTCGATGACCTCATCTCTTTTCTAGGCTCTCCATTCCATAGGGTAGAATTAGTTGTTGAAGAGGTTCAAGAACTATCCCATGATATTAGGGCCTATTCAATTGCCTCAACGACCGCCTACCATTGCTCTCCTATGTATTCAAGTTGAAAGGTGGCTAATCTTACTTTATGCTCCTCCCTTGTTTGAAAAGGGCCTTAAATACCTTCTCAATTTTCCATCCCACCGCTGCTAATGGATCATCAAATCCTAAGAAGGTTGGCGACTTCACCATCTGAAATTGCTCATACTCAGCACTCCCTCTTGATGGGCTATAGGGGGACGCTAGTCGGGTCTCTCCTTATGTGAAGGCACATTCAGACCATCAGAGGGACATTCTAACCATCACCTCCTAGTGGTGGGTTATATTAACCCCCACCACTGCCACAGGCTTTAGGGTTGTTATTCCCATTATTCTTCAATCCATTGCCTACTGAGTGCATGATGTCAACCAAATTTTGTACAAACACTTGCACTTAGTTGGTAGCTACCATGGCATCACAAGCCCTAACTGCCACCTCGATTGCTGCTCATGGGGTTTCAAGTCTCCCTAACGACCACGAGTTCATGAAGACGTCATGAAATAGGCACAAACCTCCATTAATTTCGCAACACACAAGTTTGCAGTTAATAAATATATGCCATGCATGTAAAATGCTATCCTCAATTCCTATCTACAACCCAAAACCAGCGCTAGCGTACACATTTCCAGTGAAGTGAAATCTGTTGATACCAATGAAGGGTTGTCACGCCCCACTAACCTTTCAACAAGTCACTAGGTTAACAGGTGTGGAGGTGCATAGGTCTTAATTCCTAGGTTGGTTAGAGTTATACGTAATCCATTCATTTAGTTTATTAAGCCTATTAAGAGCAAGAAAATTATGGGAAACAGGCCATATGGCAGAAAAGAGAAATAAACAAAGAGCATCACTTTCACATACCACACTTTATCATATAAAATATTTACCGGAGTCATAAGTATCCACAATTTATGCATATAACAAAAGATGCTTATTACATGAATGGTAAATGGGCCCAACCGCAACGGTTAGAGAATAAAAAGGAACTATGAAACCACTAGTTGTGCCTCAAGTCTCTTTCTATAGCTTGTAAAGTAGATTGCCTGGTGAAAGGATAGGATGTAATCACAAGCTACGTCGTTGCCTCCCACCACTTGTCAGTGAGACGGTCCAGCAGCTTCACTAGGTAGACATGGCTCCTTACCAGCTCCAACATAACCAATATTCACCACAACATTTCCTGAAAATAAGTTAAAAGGTAAAGATAATCCAATCAGCTCAGTACAAAGCTACGTCTATGTACCAACAAGAAAATGAGATGTGCGTGGGTTGTTACACTACATGTCAACTAATCAACTGCCCATTTCCAACCATTACCTCGTGCACCATTATCATTATTATTATCATTCTCTCACTCACCTCGATAGATCAGATTTTCGAAAATCAATCATCTCTAGCAGAGGTGATGGAGAACAGATCCTCCTCTAGAAACACAGATAGTAACTCCTTGAATAGGAGAGAGACTATCAGGGAGAGACTAGCTGTGCTAATGGTCTTTTAGTAATACATGTCTTCATGGTATGAGAACATTGCTACCACCTCAATTGTGATTAACTCTACACTGATGTTGCGACTTACCATAATTATATGTGCTAATTAATTGTCTTCCAGAGAATTGGATTATATGGAGGGGTTTGTTGGAACATTTAGCAAAACTCTTGCAATAAGATCACTCACACTTTATAGTATTTCGAGGATGTACGGGCCTTACGAATAGCAGGTTGAAACTACATTTAATTGGCCTATGGAGGGAGCAAAGAATGTGGGTTTTCATGGCATCCAACGATTAAGTGGCCAAATTTATTGTTAATAGGCTGCAGTCAAAACTCTCGATGTATGCAATGCAAAAGTAAACACCACCATGATATTTATGTAATATCAAAAATTTTTAATGACTCTTAATGTAAACATCTATACTCCAATTGGGAGACATCGAGACATACCTTATGTAGGTCGTGTCAGATCTAACATTTGAATCAAACAAGTTATGTGTACCAGCAAAAGAAAAATGAGTGGTGTATGAATCATTACACTACAAGTTACTAAATCAATTGCCCCTTCTCATGAATTATTATTATTGTTATTATCTTTCTCTTACTCACCTTAAAGAATTAGATTTACGAAAACCAATCATCTCTAGTAGAGGTGATCGAGTCGAATCCTCCCCGTTGAATCACAACTTGATACTCCCTCCTTGAATGGGAGAGAAACTAGTAAGAAGAGACTAACAATGCTAGTGATCCTATAATAATACTTGTTCTCGTGATATGAGAACATTGCTAACACTTCAATGGCAATCAACTCTACACTTGTGTTGCAACTCACCTTAATTATATGTGCTAATCATCTTATTCTTATCTCTCTTAGATAAAATTGAATTATGTAAATGAGTACCTCATGGAGATGGAGAGGTTTGCTAATTATATGTGCTAATTATCCGTTGATCGGCTGCAATCAAAACATCCGATTTACACAATGCAAAACCAAACACTACCATAATATTTTGTAATATAAAAAAAATGTAATGGTATTTAATGTAAACTTCTTTATTCCAACGGGAAGACATCAGGACATACCTTGCGTGGATTCTTTCGAATCTTACATAGGAATCAATCCTAAACAATGCCTGGCCACATTCCAAATAACGCGAAGAACGCTCTTCATATCGAGACACTTTAGCGGTTGCTCGAGAGAGGAATCCTTAGCGATGCGATCATTAAGATGGTCAAACCGTTGCTGGAGAGGTTTATAATCTATGGGCACAACATATATGCCAATGGATGAAATGAGTCGATCAGCCATGCCATGGAAGCCCACGATCTTGCCTCCCTCCATGGGGCAACTAAACGAGTCTCCAAACTGCTTTCCATAGGGTCCATATCTCCTTCGATTACTGTAAAGTGTGAGCGATGTTATTGAGGGAGTTCCGCTTTCTGTCCCAACATATCCCTCCATCTTTACAAGGTACTCATTTGGATAATCCAATTCTATCTGAGAGAGATAGAATGAAATGATCAGCACAAATAATTACGGTGAGTTGCAACGGCAACGTAGAGTTGATCGCAATTGCACAAATAATCTCGAAATCAAATTTGTAAGAATTCAATCCAAAGGTATTGAGTAGTTAGATTGCTAGAATTGTGGCTTTAGCGTGGAATTTCCATCTTTAATATACATGTATGTATCTACGAATGTGCACTAGTGGTCTCCTAATTAAGAACTTGTTTAGTTAGCTTAATAGAGGAAATACGTACCTTGCGTTCACCACCACCTGTGCCTCAAGCGCGATTAAGTAGGATGAGTTCCCCATCCTTCATGCACTCGATATGGATAGAATCGATTGCACTACCGGAATATAGCACGATGGTCTTGATGCCATCGCATCCCGAGAGATATTGACCAAAAGAACTGCCAAGCGAGGGACCCCAAGGGCCCAACTTTATTGGAGCCATGGGAGGAGGGTGGTGCGGAGAAAAGTTCCAGAACAGAACAGCGTTAATTCTAATGCGGCCTGGAGGAGGTAAGAAGAGTTACGCACTCTTTCCTGCCCAAGTTATTGGATGGACATTGATTAATCATTAAAGATTTTTTTATCTGAGCAAGTCAAAAGGAGGTAATTCAATAATATAATACAAAAAAAAATAGCATGCCCTCGTCGTGCCTGCCAAAACAGCAATACTAAAATAAAAAAAGCTGCCTTAAGTTACCGACTCTTCCCCCTTCGAGGACATGAAGAATGGCCGAAGCATCAAGCTTGGAAGCCAGGGCACCTCTCACACCCCCGAACAGACGCAACAAACCCCACCACACCTCCCCGCCCCCACACCCACACCCCCCAACCAGGAAATGAAGGGGTGCGCCTCCCCAAAATAACAACCTCGTAACTTCAAAGGACGCGCCTATGACTACAAATTATGCTTTAGGGTACTAGTTGTATAAATTATGCATGTAGCTGTATTATTTGTTGATATTCTTAAATAAAATCCATACTCACGCCTATAGTTATTTTAACTCCTTATCTAAAATGCACATTAGGTGGTATTTCATAAAATAATTTAAACTAATTAATGTACATTGTTTTAGTTCATAGCATATTATTATATAATTATGCATATAGTTATAATATTTTGCAATCTTTTTAAATAAAAACACATTATATATTTTTGGTCTTGGCATGTTATTATATAATTAGTTAAATAATTGTATTGGTAGGCAAACTCTTGAAAAAGCACATGTTATTTAGGTTATGGCATATTGTTATATAAATGTGCAAATAATTTTAGTAAATGATAAATAATCGAAGTAAGATGCATATTATTCTATATTTTAACATATTATCAAGATTTATTTATGTTATTTTAGTATTTTGTAACTATTTAACAAGAATGAATATTATTTAAACTTATTGTTTAACGTTAATATGTATTAAGCTTTTAGCCATTTGGCATGTATTTAGCAGCAACTCGGTCAGTTCTCATCATTATGATGGTCGATTTCAAACAACACTAGATGCTATTCCCTTAAAATATACTTTGTTGGAGCACTTACAATTCTTCTCCGTAACTAACTTCCGATATGGTGGTTTAGCCATCTTATGAATGTGGTAAACTACGTACTTTCTTTTACATGGAGACCACTGTGCCTATTTTAACATCCATGATTTTTTTGAAAGGTATTTTAACATCCATGATGATGAGTTAATGTTTCTTTACCATACAATTTACATAAAAATTGTAATTATTATTTGATCACGGCATCTTAATTTATAAAGAGGCATATTGTTACAGCATTTAACAAATTATCAATGAAAATAGCATGCCCTTTAGTTTAGATCATACTTTTATATGAATATGCATATGATTGTAATATATGATCAATGATTTCAGTAAAAAGTACGTTCTTTTAGTTTATATTACACTGTTACATAATCATAACACTGGTTGTTGCATTTTACAAAAGTACATTTGTGTATAAAGTATTCGTAATTAAGAGTATTGATTTAGGATGCACAATTCTCCGAGATGCATTTAAATTTCCCTTACTTTTTAACGAAGATATGTTTTAAAATAGGATACAGGCCGAATCCAATCGGAACCAAGAGTTCTAAAGTATTGAGCTTCACGTTGTGCCCAGGATTAATTTTTCAAATTTTAGCCTAACCCAAGGCCTAATTATAGACGAAGAAGAGAAAAAAAAAAAAAACAAAAATAACAAAAAAAGGAAAAGAAAAAAGTTACAAGATAGTTGTTACGACCTGAATCTGACCTCTTATGTAATTTGGGAACGACTCGTCTTAACTAATCTCAAAGTCCATCGAAAAATAAGTCAAATATAAGAATCATACGATAATCTACATGTGCAATGTAACTAAACATTAGAATAAAAGACAACAATAGAAACATAACAATAGTTCGAAAGACAACACACCACAGACGAAAAGGAATGATTGCTAGCTAACCATCATAATAACTATAAGAAGACGTAAAGCAACGACATAAGTTCCAAAATACTAAAAGTATTAACTACAGTGAAAGTATCTCAAAAACAGAACGAAAAGGAAACAAGCTATTGCTGGCCTCGATTGGGCCTATGTAATAACCCGTTGCCCTTTTAGTCGGATAAGACATCTGGACTGTCAGTCAGACATCTGAACAAATGTCCGGACATCCGAAAGTAGAAGAATAGCGCATATTCTTTTCGCTCTGCCTGCGAGCGACGCGCAGAGACCCTCTCTCTCTCCTTCACCCCTCACCTGAGCCCTAACTCCCCTCCTATATAAACCCCTCACCTCTTCCTCCACCCCTCACACCACTTCAACCACCGCCACCTCCACCTTCTCCTGCGACAGCCACGTCCCCCTCCCATCTTTGCTACAGCCGCGGCGAGGAAGGAGAGCCACCGGCGAGGGGAAAGCGGGGAGGAGCGAGAGTGAGAGAGTGCGAGGGAGTGAGAGCGGAGGAGGAGGACGACGGCCACGGGAGCTCGGTGGAGCTTAACGAGGAGTCGTGGGAGAGAGGAGGATGCCGGTCGGGAGCTGCTAAAGCTCCTGCACCTGCTAGAGTTGCCACTGCAGGCGGAGGGCGAGCAGGGTGAGTGGCATGAAGAAGTTCTGATACTGGAAGTTTCCAGTATCAGACATTTGGAGTGAAGTCCAAACAACTGGCAAGGAATTAGGACATCCGGAGCTGAGGCCGGACGTTTGAAAGTGCACTATCGCAAGGTATGTATCTTCCTACACCATGCAGATCATAGCACAGGGGATGTCGGTTGATCGTTGTGTCTACAGGTGCAGGCTTTGGGAAGGCACGCGGTGCGCTTTCCCAAGTACTTTTGGACGTCTGATCACGTCACCAGACATCCGGAGGTACTTCCAGACGACCGGAGACCTTGTCCGACGTCTGGAGCTGCCCCCAAACGATCGTAGAGAGAGTCTGGACGTTTGAAGCAACCACAGGAAGTGTAAGGTGAGTTCTGATGTCTTTTAAGACGTCTGGGACTAATTCCAGATGTCTGATTTTGGTCAGTAACCGTGTTTTTTGCCCGTTTAAGGCACAAACGGAATTAGATTTCCATAAACGAAGTACCGTTGTTTTCCACTTGAGTTCCTCTACGTGTTCGTGTTGAGTATCTACTATTTTGAGATCGTCTAATATACATTGGTCGCTGGTAGATGTTACTAGCCATTAGCGTGTTCGGGCCCCGTGGAGACGATGAGATCTGCAGCACAGGCCCCCATTCCTCCTGTGATACTCGGTAGAGTGGTTTAATGCATTTATTAAGTCATGAATAAAGAATATGCCTGCTTGGATTAAATTGATTGAAACTCTAAGATGTGGAATGAACCCTAGGGTAAAAATGTATGAGCATGATGTTGAACTACTTTGGTTTACTTGAGATGCATGTTAAAACATGAACTGTCTGTATGTAATTGAGAAATTAAACTGTGAAACCACAAGTTGTATGTTATGATTGAGAATTTAATTGTGAAAACATGAGCTGCCTGTATATGAACGAGGAATGAGCTTTGGAAACATGAGGTCTAAATATGGATAACTGAGATGAATATGAGCATGAACCCTACGGGGACTTAGGAGTAGAACTCCTGTGGATGAAAAGAATCTAGATTGTAGACGGGAAGTGTGATAGCCCTTGTGCACGCGGTACCAAGGAGGACAACTGTCCTTTTTTAGTGTAGAGCGGAGCTAGCCTCCCTTAGGTTGAGACTCGGGGTTAGGATTGACCACTCTACACCGACTCCTGTTGGCCCTCATGTACGTGGTATTGAGGCGTGCTACAGGTGTAGGGAGGGAGCTAGCCACCCCACAAGGCTCGGGGTTCAGCTAGCCACCCTACACCGACTTTGTTAGGCCCTTTGGGCAAACCGGGGTAGTCAGACGAGGGTACGTGGACTGTGGATAGGCGAGACCCTTGTTTGGTTCTGAGGGGCGAGACTCGTGTTCTGAGAGGGTAAAGTCCTATACTGTTCCGTAATGTACTTTGGGCGTACCCGCTAGCGGAAACAACTGACCACGTGTCAGTGCGGGGTAGCTACCCATGCGCTTATCACGTGTGTCGTAGTCACCACTACGTCTCGACAGTGACCTCGGGTTGGTTGATTGGGTGTAGGACTACCACGGGGGACTCTCCCGGCCAGGAGAGCACCACATGTACCTTCTACTCTACGGAAAAGACTACAATTAAGATCATTCCCATGGGGAACATGCAAGATCAAGAAATACATGGATACTTTGAGAAATAGATGAACAAGAAACACAAAAATGAGATAAATAAAAATGAGAAATAAACCTACTTGTTGCTTTTACTTTACTTGTACATAGATAATATAAACACCACTCTACTCAGCGTTCGTTGACTCTGTCTTTTCGTAACCCTGTTCAGGACCAGGAGTTGAGCAGCCCGAGTTTCCGGCTGCAGAGGGTGCTGGGCCCAACCGAGCCCAACCGTAGTCGTTCTTTTAGCTCTTTCATTTTTCTACTGTTGTAGTGAGTAATGGACACATATTTTACTGTTCTTGTTACTTTCTGTTTCCTTTCCGTTTTCTGTTGTTGTTGTGTTACGTACTATGTTTTGCGATAGTTGTTCTACCTTCTTTACTGCTTTGTTCTTTTCTTCTGCTTAGTTATATGGCATGTGGATGTGGTTTATTTTCCTACTTTTGGTTACTTCTTGCTGGACGACTAGGTCTTGGGATTAGTTGAGGCGAGCTGGTCTCGGGTCCTGTAGGGATCCGGGAATCGGGTCGTAACAAGATGGTATCAGAGTAAGGTCATCCCGAGAAATGAACCAATTGGCTTGAGAATAACCACTCACGTGCATATAACTAGGATAGCCACCACAACGTATTACTTTGATATTCGTTTCCGAGTCTTTTTCTCGATGTAATCCGATATTGTTGACACTCTTATTCTATTTCTTGCGTCTCCTTGCAGGAGATACCTTGTTGGGGAGTTCCCAAGGCAGGATGTGGTCGTGGTCGTGGACGAGGTCGGAGGGGTGGACGTGTCGGACCTAAGGCACCAGTTGACCCACCTCTCCTCTTGGGTGTTCAGGCCCAGGATCTCACCCAGCTGATCAAAGACATCGTACGAGAGGAGCTCCACCAACCTCCACGGGTACCTCTCCCTGACGACGTGGAGGGGGAGTCCTCGGTGGGACAAAGAGATCGTTGCAGTGCCGGACTAGCAGGAGGGGGAGGGGGTGGTCCTCCACCACCCTCACCACACTCTGACACTTCCGAGCACGAGCCCTTCTTGCCTGGAGGCATGCCCGTTCCCCCATTGTAGCTACACCACGAGCTTTTCGGGCAATTCCAGAAGCTGAAGCCCCCCTCCTTCAAGGGGGATGAGGACCCGTCTTAGGTAGAGGACTGGCTGGAGCAGATGGAGAAGGTGTTCGACACCCTTTGCCCTCCTGTGGAGTGCCGCGTGGCCTTTGCCACATACAAGCTAGAGAGCACAGTACACAGGTAGTGGAGGGCAGTCAGAGGCCAGGAGGGGAGAGAGCCCACGTGGGACCAGTTCGTGGCTCTTTTCTGCGAGCAGTACTTTCCGCAGACCTGGCAGGACTAGAGGAGGCGGGAGTTTCACATTCTCCGCCAGGGGACGATAACGGTTAGCACATACCGCACGCGTTTTTTGGAGCTGTCACATTTCACCCCGACAGCTATGTCTACTGAGGAAGAGAGCCTGTGGAGGTTTACTAAGGGGCTCTGACCTGCTATTTGGGGGTATGTCAAATCCCTGAAGCTGCCCACTTTCTCTTATGTGGTTGAGGCAGCCATGACTTACGAGGAGACCAACCCGGCCGTGCGAGACACTGACAGCGGACGGAAGAGGCCCTACTAGCCAGAGTAGTCTCAGGGCCACTGGGAGAGGAGGCACACGACGACCGCAGGAGAGCCGTCTCATTCTGCGGGGCCATTAGTGGCCTTTGGGGGCCCCAGACAGGGGCCAGTTGCCAACACCGGACCCCCGCCCATCCGCAAGTAGGGACCTACGGAGGGAGGAGGACGTGTACCCCTCTGCTACCAGTGTGGCCAGCTGGGTCACATCAGGAGGGACTACCCATCTAGGGTCGGAGCACAGCAGATGCTCCCCGCACCGAGAGCTAGAGGCCGAGCTGGTGGTCGTGGTCACCAAGCGCGTGGGGGAGGACAGCAGTCACGAGGAGGGTAGCGACCAGCTGCTGCTCGCCTGACCCAAAGTGTAGCTACTTCATCTGAACCAAGAGCTGAGGGTCGTATCAACGCCCTAACACATAGAAACGCCTGGGATTCAGGTTATGTGGTGGCAAGTATGGTTACTGTTTTTAGCAGATTAGTGTATGTACTTTTTGATTCCGACACCACACACTCCTTTGTCGCTACCAGTTTTACCGTCAGTTTGGGGCAAGGCAGTGTACTATTAGATGATCCGTTTGTGATCAGAGGCCCAGGTGGCCAGTTGTTTGTAGCCGAGGAGGTCTACACGAACTACAAGGTCAGTATCAGAGGACACAACCTCCCTGCTGACCTGATTGTTATACAGATGGAGGATTTTGGCATGATCCTAGGGATGAACTGGTTGTCCCCCTATCACGCCCTGGTGGACTGTTTCAGGAGGAAGATCGTCTTCTCCATACCGGAGGTTCCTCCCTTTGAGTTTCACGGATAGCCGATGGACGGAGGTTTCAGATGCATCTCCGTGCTTCGAGCTGCCAGGCTTTTGAGCCAGGGGTGTGAGGGATTTTTGGCCTGCGTAGTGGCGGAGCCTAGCTCCGTGGCTGACTTTTAGAGTATCCCGATGGTTTGCGAGTACCCCGACGTTTTTCCAGAGGAGCTGCAAGACTACCACCTGAGCGTGAGATCGAGTTTGAGATCTCACTGGTACCGGGGACCAGCCCCATTTCTGTTGCACCGTACAAGATGGCACCACTTGAGCTGCGAGAGATCAAGTCACAGTTACAAGACCTGTTGGAGAAGGGCTTTGTGAGGCCCAGTGCGTCCCCGTGGGGAGCCCCTGTACTACTTTTGAAGAAGAAGGACGGTACCCTGCGACTTTGTGTCGACTACTGATAGCTGAATGGGGTCACTATCAAGAACAAGTATCTGTTGCCGAGGATTGATGACCTCTTCGACCAATTGCGAGACGCCACAGTGTTCTCCAAGATAGATCTGAGGTCGGGTTACCACCAGCTGAGGATCAGGGAGATTGATGTCTTCAAGACAACTTTCCGTACCCGGTACGGGCACTACGAGTTCTTAGTCATGCCGTTTGGGTTGACCAATGCCGCTACTGCTTTTATGGATTTAATGGACCGTATTTTCAGGCTGTACTTAGACTAGTTTGTGGTGGTGTTCATTAACGACGTACTCGTTTACTCGCGGGATCAGGCGTAGCATGGACAACATTTACGCATGATCCTGGATACCTTGAGGCGATGTAGGTTGTATGCCAAGTACAGCAAGTGCGAGTTTTGGTTCAGGCAAGTGACTTTCTTGGGCCACGTGGTTTCAAGGGATGGATTGGCTGTGGATCCAACCAAGGTAGAGGCCGTACTCAAGTGGGAGAGGCCACGCACAATGACAAAGATACGTAACTTTTTGGGATTAGCAGGTTACTACCGGCTGTTTATGAGAGAATTCTCTCAGATCACGTGTCTTATGACCCAACTGACCTAGAAGGATGTGCCCTTTGCATGGACAGACGAGTGCGAGGTGTGTTTTTAGGAGTTGAAGGAGAGGCTGACTTCAACTCCTGTACTTACCATCCCGGACAGTAGTGGCGGTTTCGTGGTTTACACCGACGCTTCATTACAGGGGTTGGGGGTGTGCTCATGCAGCGGGGTCACGTTGTCACTTACACTTTGCGGCAACTGAAGCCCCATGAGCATAGCTACCCTACCCATGACTTAGAGATGACAGTAGTTGTCTTCGCGTTGAAGACATGGAAGCACTACCTTTACGGTGAGACTTTCAAGATTTTCACATATCATAAGAGCCTCAGGTACTTGTTTGACCAGAAGGAGCTTAACATGAGACAGAGACGTTGGTTAAAGCTCCTGAAGGACTACAACTGCAGCATCTCCTACCACCCAGGGAAGGCCAATGTGGTGTCCGACGCCTTGAGCCGGAAGGCACCCGACCACTTGGTCAGTCTACAGGCACAAAGTTGGAGACTTATGGAGGAGTTAGGCAGTTGGCGACCTCGGGAGTCACAGGGGTATTGTGGGACAATGACAGTGACGCAGCAGACATGACCAGAGCTGATAGACTGCCACATCGCAGGGCAGATGACAGATCCGTACTTACAGACGCTGCGAGATAGGGTGTTGACAGGGGACCTAGGAGACTTTTCCTTCTCAGATGAGATACTGCGCATGAGGGGACACTTATGCATTCCTAGGGATGAGGAGTTATCGAGAGAGCTCCTGGCTGAGGCACACGGGTCCAGGTTCACCATACCATGATTTGCAACGCGAATTTTGGTGGAGAGGGATGAAGAGGGATGTTGGTGAGTTTGTGCAGCAATGTTTGGTATGCCAGCAGGTGAAGGCTGAGCATCAGAGGCCTGCAGGGCCATTGCAGCCACTTCCTGTGCTGGAGTGGAAGTGGGAGGGCATCACCATGGACTTGGTGGTGGGTCTACCAGTTACCTAGCGAGGACACGACGTAGTTTGGGTGATAGTAGACAAGTTGATGAAGACGGCACGTTTTCTGTCGATCTGAGTCACCTTTGGACTAGCACAATTAGCAGAGTGATACATCCGAGATGTGGTGCATTTGCACGGAGTTCCACATGAGATCGTATCCAATAGAGATACTTGTTTTACTTCCCAGTTCTAGGCTGAGTTTCAGCAGGCCTTGGAGACGCGTTTGAGGTTCAGTACCGCTTACCACTCCTAGACGAACGGACAGTCAGAGCACACCATACAGACACTTGAGGACCTTTTACGCGCCTGTGTACTAGACTGAAGAGGCTCCTAGGAGGAGCATTTACCCTTGGCAGAGTTTTCATACAATAACAGTTACCACTCAAGCATCGGCATGGCACCTTACGAGGCTCTGTACGGATGGAGGTATACTGCACCTTTGAGTTGGGTCGAGGTGGGGACCAAGTGGGTGGTTGGTCCCAAGATGATTCAGTAGAGTCAGGAAGTGATAGAGCAGATTTACAGACGACTCCGCACTATCAGGAGTAGACAGAAGAGCTACGCTGATTGGAAGCCCAGAAAGGTGCAGTTTGAGGTTGGGGATCACGTCTTTCTCCGTATTTCGCCCATGAAGGGCCTGCAGCATTTTAGGGTGAAATGGAAGCTTGCGCCGAGGTTTGTGGGGCCTTTTGAGGTCCTAGAACGGGTAGGACCCGTTGCTTACCGGCTTGCCCTTCCTCCCGAGCTTTCTGGTGTGCACGACGTGCTCCACGTGTCCAACCTAAGGAAGTACGTCGCCGATCCCAGTCACGTTCTAAAACACGAGAGCATCGAGGTGGGTGATGACCTGACCTACCCTGAGAGACCAGTACAGATACTCGACATAGCCATCCGGAGTCTGAGATAGAAGCAGGTACCACTGGTGAAGGTCTTATGTAGAAGCCAGCAATACGAGGAGGCGACTTGGGAGCTTGAGGTGGTGATGCGAGAGCGGTACCCAGAGCTTTTTGAGGGTACATCTTTTCGAACCTACTTCAGTCCTCTTTAAGTTTGTTATGTGCTTTTACGTCCCTTTTCCTGCACCCTAGCTGACTCAAGTTTCAGAGATGAAACTTCCTTCAAGTTTGTTATGATGTAATGACCCATTGCCTTTTTAGTCGGATAAGACATCTAGACTGTCAGTCAGACGTCTGGACATATGTCGGAATGACTGAAAGTAGAAGAATAGCGCATATTCTTTTCGCTCTACGTGCGGACGACGTGCAGAGACCTACTATCTCTCCTTCACCCCTCACCCGAACCCTAACTCCCCTCCTATATAAACCCCTCACCTCTTCCTCCTTCACCCCTCACACCACTCCAGCCACCGCCACCTCCACCTTCTCCTGCGATAGCCACGTCCCCCTCCCATCTCTACTGCAGCCGCGATGAGGAAGGAGAGCCACCAGCGAGGGGAAATCGGGGAGGAGCGAGAGTGAGAAAGTGCGAGGGAGTGAGAGCGGGGTAGGAGGACAACGGCTGCGGGAGCTCGGTGGAGCTCGAGGAGGAGTCGTGGGAGAGGAGAGGATGCTGGTGGGGAGCTACTCAAGCTCCTGCAGCTGCTGGAGCTGCCACTGCGGGCGAAGGGCGAGCGGGGCGAGCGGCCTGAAGAAGTTCTGATATTGGAAGTTTCCAGTATCAGACATTTAGAGTGAAGTCCAAACGACTAGTGAGGCATCAGGACGTCCAGAGCTGAGGCCGGACGTCTGAAGGCGCAATATCGCGAGGTACGTATCTTCTTGCACCATGCAAATCGTAGCATAAGGGATGTCGGTTGATCATTGTGTTTGTAGGTGCTCGTACGCAGGTGCAAGCTTTGGGAAGGCGCGCGGTGAGCTTTCCCAAGTACTTTTGGACGTCTGATCACGTCGCCAGACGTCCGGAGGTACTTCCAGACGACCGGAGACCTTGTCCGACGTCTGGAGCTGCCCCCAGACGGTCGCAGAGAGAGTCTGGATATCTGAAGCAGCCACAAGAAGTGTAAGGTGAGTTCTTACGTCTTTTAAGACGTCTAGGACTAGTCCCAAACGTCTGATTTTGGTCAGTGACCCCGTTTTTGCCCGTTTAAGGCCCAAATGGAATCGGATTTCCGCAAACGAAGTACTGTTGTTTTCCACTTGAGTTCCTCTACGTGTCCGTGTTGAGTATCTACTGTTTTGAGCTTATCTATTGTACATTGGTCACTGGTACAGGTTACTAACCAGTGGCGTGCTCGGGGCCCGCGGAGACGACGAGATCTGCGACACAGGTCCCCATTCCTTTCGTGATACCCTGATAAACGCCAGTTTATCATCATTCTTATGCATTAAAACAAACCTAGCTCTTAGGATTTTACTCCGCAAACGGGTTTTTGGGCTGCATTTAGGCATAAAATAGGTTTGGCATGCATTGCACTTTTTATTATCTTTTTAATGTATTTTTGTGAGTGTTAGGCATATGCAGATTGTCAGAACTCCAAAACCCTAGCACTCAGGAAGGCAACTAGTGAAGAAGAAGCTCAAACTAACTGGAACTCAGCTTGATCCAGCTCACCATAGCTGGATTCCAGCTCACTTGAACTAGGGTTAGCTCATCTTAGCTCCATTCAGCTCATCTCAGCTGAATGGCAGCTCAAGAGAGCTCATCTTAGCTCACCCTAGCTCAGGTCAGCTCAGATCCAGCTCAACTTAGCTAAGTCTAGCTCATCTCAGCTCCCATTAGTCCACAGGGAGCTCTAGCTAGCTCAGCTGAGTTGACTGGAGTTCACCCCAGCTCAGGTCCAGCTACATCCAGCTCTACTCAACTCCGGCCAGCTAAAGATGACTTCATTCCAGCTTAGGAAGCTCAAGTCCAGCTCCCGAGGACTCAGCTTAGCTCAACTCAGTTGAGCTAAGATACCTTAGCTGCCTCACCCAGCTTGATCCTCCCCGGGAGCATTAGACCCAGCTCACCTTAGCTCCTTTTAGCAGAAGCCAGCTTGCTTTAGCTTGGCTAGTAGCTAGCAAAGAACTAGCAAGCTAAGCTAGCTAAGGTAGCTCCTTCCAGCACTCTTCAGCAGCCACCAGCTCTAGTGCAGCTCAAGATAAATACCTCTAACTCTTCTCCCTGAAAATCGTAGCTCCAAATGCCTCCAACTCTACTCCCTACTAGCTAAGCTAGCTAAGCTATTTAACTTAGCTAGTCCACCTCCATGGCACCAAAACCTACTACCCTACTACCTAAGCTCCAGCAAAAAGACCACCTACTCCTACTTTATTTTGGTGCCAACTATCCCTTCCATCACCACCCTACATCCACCATCAAAACCCATCTCCACCCTCCATTTTTTTCCCTCCAAAATTGCCTTCTAGAAGGTATTTTTGGAGGAAAACCAAGGCACCTCTTCATTTCCCTCCCATTTTTCCCTCCAAAAATAACCAAGCACCCTTCATTTCCCTCCAAAAAAAACACCATAACCACGCCCCTTCCCATCCTATAAATACCCTACCCTACCACCACATAATTCCCATCCTCCATTAGTGTATTTTTCTACCTACATCCACCTATACCTACGCCCAAGGAGGAGTAGAGAAGGAGATTAAAGGGGCACATCACCAACCCTTTTGGTGCCTTCTTCTCCCCACTCTCTTCAACTTGGGCCACGCCAAGGAGGAGGACTCTTCCACTTCAAGGAGGATGGCCAGGCAAGGGAGAAGGACCTAGGGTGGACGTCCACCCTTGGAGAGAAGCTTAGGGCACGCCCCCTTAGGGCTTGCCTTGGAGGACATCACCTTGGCGGAGCACTGCAAGGAAGGAGTTGAAGGACTCTTTTCAAGATTGGGAGCCACCAACCTTGGAGCAAGAAGCCCTCTTCTTCACCATCTATCTAGAGGATTTGTGTTTTCTTTTCTTATTTGCATTTTCTAGTAGTACAAGCTTTCCTCTACTAGGCCTTTTGTAAAACACTTTATCAATTATCTAGTTGCCTTCTTTGCATTTCTATTAGCTTATTTTCAGCATTCTTCACTCCCTCTCCCTAATTATTCTAGGCCTCCACTTTCCTAGAGTGAGCTTAGGGAGAGGCTCTACTTGCCACATAGAAGTAGTATTTAAATTGAAGTGTAAATCACTTTTTCCGCCATCAGTTCGCATGTTGCCTTAGTTTAAAAACAAAAAAAAAATGATATATTGAAAAAAATACCGAAAAGAAAGTTGAGATTTATTCCGAGCAAGAGAATCAATTTTGCAACCATATTGCCTCCTTGGACGACCCTAGATACTCCCCTATCTAGGAATATAAATTTAAGAGCGAAAGCGGATTTACGCGTTACAACGACGTATTTTAACAAACTGCGTATTTTCGTTATCATACCCGGTAGAGTGGTTTAATGAATTTATTAAGTCATGAATAAAGAATATGCTTGCTTGGATTAAATTGATTGAAACTCTAGGATGTGGAATGAATCCTAGGGTAGAAATGTATGAGCATGATGTTGAACTACTCTAGTTTACTTGAGATGCATGTTAAAACACGAGCTGCATGTATGTAATTGAGAAATTAAACTGTGAAACCACAAGCTACATGTTATGATTGAGAATTTAATTGTGAAAATAGGAGCTTCCTGTATATGAACGAGGAACGAGTTTTGGAAACATGAGGTCAGAATATGGATAACTGAGATGAATATGAGCATGAACCCTATGGGGAATTAGGAGTAGAACTCCTGTGGATGAAAGGAATCTGGATTGTAGACGGGAAGTGTGCTGGCCCTTGTGTACGCGGTACCAAGGAGAGCAACTATCCCTTTTTAGTGTAGAGTGGAGCTAGCCTCCCTTGTGTTGAGACCCGAGGTTAAGATTGGCCACTCTACACCGACTCTTGTTGGCCCTCGCATACGTGGTATCGAGGCGTGCTACTAGTGTAGGGAGGGAGCTAGCCACCCCATGGGGCTCGAGGTTCAATTAGCCACCCTACACCAACTTTGTTAGGCCCTTTGGGCAAACCGAGGTAGTTAGATGAGGGTATGCGAACTGTGGAGGGGCGACACCCCTGTTTGGTTCTGAGGGGCAAGACCCGTGTTCTGAGAGGGCAAGGCCCTATACTGTTCCATGTTGTACTTTAGGCGTTCCTGCTAGCGGAAACGACTGTCCATATGTCATTGCGGGGTAGCTACCCGTGCGCTTATCACATGTGCCATAGTCACCGCTACGTCTCGACAGTGACCTCGGGATGGTTGACTGGGTGTAAGACTACCACGGGAGACTCTCCCGGCTAGGAGAGCACCACGTGTACCTTCTACTCTACGGAAAAGACTGCAATTAAGATCGTTCCCATGAGGAACATGCAAGATCAAGAAATACCTGGATACTTTGAGAAATAGATGAACAAGAAACACATAAATGAGATAAATAAAAATGAGAAATAAGCCTACTTGTTGCTTTTACTTGTACATAGATAATATAAACACCACTCTACTCAGCGTTCGTTGACTCTGTCTTTTCGTAACCCTGTTCAGGACCAAGAGTTGAGCAGCCTGAGTTTCCAGTTGCAGAGGGTGCTGGGCCCAACCGTAGTAGTTCTTTCAGCTCTTTCATTTTTCTACTATTATAGTGAGTAATGACACATATTTTACTGTTCATGTTACTTTCTGTTTCCTTTCCATTTTCTGTTGTTGTTGTGGTGTTACGTATTATGTTTTGAGACAGTTGTTCTACCTTCTTTACTGCTTTGTTCTTTTCTTCTGCTTAGTTATATGGCATGTGGATGTGGTTTATTTTCCTGCTTTTAGTTACTTCTTGCTGGACTAGGTCTTGGGATTAGTTGAGGCGAGCCGGTCTCGGGTCCTGTAGGGATTCGGGAACCAGGTCGTAACAGCCCAACACTCTCTGTAGCCGGTAGTACTGGCTGCTCAGCTCTCTGACCTGAACATATACAGCTATTGTCAGCTAAACGCTGAGTGGAGTGGCAACATAAGAACATCTAATGCAATAAATAAAAGGAAAGTAGTAAACCATTCATACATTTTTCAATTATTTAGGCAGTTATCGTCTGGTTCCATTCATAATCACTATGTGCTTAGTATTCGATTGTTCTAGTGAAGGTCCATATCATCACTTAATCCACATCTTCCCTAAGGAAATGATCTTGATGTAGTTTTCCCACGATGCAGGACGCACACGTGGCACTCTCCTGGTCGAGAGAGTACCCCGTGGTAGTCCTACACCCGGTCTACCACCCTGGGGTCATTGAAATGACCATTTTCCAAGGACCGTTCATAGTTTTCCAGAAAGTTAGGGGAGCGAACGAGATTTTTGACCCCTTGAATTTGAATGTGTGGGCCTTGCCGGAACAAGAGAGGTTAGCGGGGAAATTTTCGCAAATTTTCCCTCTCTCTCTCTTCCCACTCATACATCCACACACCCACTCACGCACACCTCTCCTTCCTCATCCCCTCCAAACCCTAACCCATCCTTCTATAAAACCCCATGCCACCCCTCTCTACCATCACACCCTCACCTCCACTTCGTCACCCACCCTTACCTTGCTCTCTCTTCTCTCCCTCACTCTCCCTCTCATCTGCACTCCGAGCTCCTCTCCACCCGTGGTTGCAAGTGGAGATGAGAAGCCCACGAGCGCTCGCGGCCTTCTCATCTCCACTTGCAACCACGGGTGGAGAGGAGCTCGGAGTGCAGATGAGAGGGAGAGTGAGGGAGAGAACGAGAGTGAGGGCGTGGGAGAGAAGAGAGAGCTCAGGGAAGCTCGAGAGTGTGCAGCCGGAGGAGCACGAGTAGGAGAGCTCACACGTGAGGAGTGCCCTTACTGCGAGTGCAGCAGCAAGCGCCTGGAGTGCGAGGGGAGGAGCTGCGATCGGAGGAGCCGTGGGAACTTGGAGGAGCTCGTGCAGGAAGAGACGAGGATGCGCACGAGGAGGAGGAGCTCGTGGAGAAGAGTTCCCGACCTCCTGCAGCAGTTGGAGCAGCTATTGCAGGCATTGTGGGCAGAGGTCCGTGAGAAGACGAGCATCGCGAGGAGTTATGCATACTGGATTTTTCTAGTATCAGACGTCTGGAACATCTGCCAGATGTCTAGAGAATCAGTAGATGTCCAGAGCTAAAGCCGGACGTCTGAAAACTCGTGGAGTGTCGAGTTAAGCGTCTTGAATGCTCATGCATGCGTGTACGTGAAGTACGTGGTGTGCGCTGTCGTGGTTTTGAATCTGTGAACGTATGCGCAGGTACAAGCCTTAGAAAGGCACGCGAGCATGCTCTTTGAGGTGCTTTAGGACGTCTAGACATCTGATAGACGTATCGGACATTCGGGTACACCGATAGACATCTGGAAAGACCCAAGATGACTGTAAAGGGGTTCTAGATGTCCGCCAGCAATGCAGGGAAGCAAGATAAGGTTCTGACATCGTTTAAGACATTTGGGTCTAGGCCCAGACGTCTGATTTTAGACAATTTGCATGTTTTTGGCCGTTTAAGGCCCAAACGAAGTCAGATTTACGCAAACGAAATACCATTGTTTTCCACTCGAGTTTCTCTACGTGTTAGTGTCAATTTTATACTATTTTGAACTCATTTGATGTGACTTAGTCACTAGTATAGGTCACTAGCTTGTAGCGTGTTTGGGGCCTGCAGAGATGATAGGACTTGCAGTTCTAGCCCCCATTCCTTCCGTGAATCCCGGTAGAGTGGTTTACTTAATATTAAGATTTAAATAGATAAAGTGCATGCTTAGAATAACTTGATTGAACCCTAGGATGTGAAATGAACCCTAGGGCAGAAGCAAATGAATATTGCTTAAGCTACACTATTTACTTTGAGATGCATGTTAAACCCTAATTGCTAGCAAATGTATTAATTATTTGATGTGATACTTCTTCAGTTGTAAAAACACGAGCTGCCTATTATATGAATGAGAATCAGAAGATGAACAACGAGATATACATGTTGAGAAATGAAATAAAACAAATACGAGCGTGAACCGTACGAGGAATTAGGTGAACTCCTGTATATGGAAAGAACCTTGTAACTAGACGAGAAGTGAGCTGGCCCTTGTGTACATAGTATCAAGGAGAGCAAATGTCACTTTAGAGTAGAGGGGAGCTTGACGCCTGATTGCATAGAAATCATGCAACCTAAATAACCTAAATTAAGCTAGATTCTAGCATAACTTAGGAATAATGCATTCATAGGCATTGTAATTTATATAATAGTTTGTTTATTAGTCATATAGATAATATCGTCATTTTATAACCTAAAAGGGAGATGATTTTAATTGCAGATGATTCAAAGCTGCGGATGTCATATCAAACTGGACAGATCTTATCAGAATGACGACAGAAGTCCAACGATTCCAAAATCGTCGTGATCAGACAACCAAAGCATCGTGTGCAATCCATAGAAGGACAAAGATCATGGAGCCAAAGGACAAAGATCTGAGCCTTAGATGAAGAATCCAATCACACGGATGGATTCGGATCGACGATCGTAGTCCAACAACGTAAAAGTCAACTCGATCGAAGGTCTACATCACCAGATACAAAGAAAAGAAGATGAACGGCCATGATGGCACCACATGCCACCATCACAGCCGCTCCCTCACCACCGCCCCATCTAGGAAGGCCACACCGCACGCTGTGGGCCATTGGATCTCCATCCAACGGTCACGAGCGCGCCACGTCGCCTACACAGACCAGATAAGCATAAATAGAAACAAACAAATATATATAACAAAAGGTTTGCGTAGCGCATTGGCTCGGGTGCATGTGCGCGATATCTGGAGACGCCCGTTCGAGCTGCAATCCACGTGAGGGCAGGTGCGAATTAAATCAGGTCGTTTAATCACAAGGAGAGGGTAGAGATCAGACCACGTGGCGCAACGAGGGTGCTGTGTGGCCGAACATGTGATCCGATAAGTTTCGTGAAACAGAAGGTAAGTGGGCTAGCACGTAAGAGATCAGACGGCTAACGTTAAGGCGGGATTAAGAGGCGAGCAGCGAGCGGGAAAAGAGATAAGAGCGCTGCAGGCATTGAAGCGGGTGCACAAAGAGAAAGTGGGGTTGTGCGATCTCAAACTGAAGGCCGAGAAGCTGCCACATGTCAAGCCCTGGTTGAACCCAAGAGTTTTAGGTGCAAATGAAGGTATTTTGAGGCCAAATCAGAGCCATTGATCTCCCGATCAACGGATATGATCAAATAAGAGTTGTTACACGAAATTAAGGCCTCAAATACCCTTTTTTCCCTCCATTAAAACTATAAAAGAAGACCCAGGGCCCCCCAGTTGAAACATCTCTCTCTCCCATCAACTCCAGATCTCTTCTACCATCTTCTTTGCAACTCTCTGTCCCTCTGCAACTCCATCCCAGTGCTCTGGATCTAAGGTGCTACCACATCTCAACAAGCATCCCACAAGCGGCGTCGTCTCTCTGCCTCCTTCTATCTATCTCCCTCTCTCTCTCTATCTATCTATCTGTCTCTATTAGGATTTTCTACCATGAAAAACTTTATCTAATTGCAATAAAATTTTGATTCTCTGGATATCTGCTTTATACATATATACATATATATATCTAGTTAGAATTAGTTTATTGAAACACTTCTGCATAAATTGAGATTGCCTCCCTGCAAATGACCCGGTACTCATCGGAGTTTTATAAATTTATTTGTCGACGTGTTTTCGCACTATACTACAACTAAACAACTTTTAAAATGCAAATTACGTGCTAAACATCACCCTTGGGTTGAGACCCGCGGTGGGTTGGGCCACTCTACGATGACTCCTGCTTGGCCTCGCGTACGTGGTACCGAGGTAAGCTACTTAGTGTAAAGAGGGAGCTAGCTGCTCCACGGGGCCCGAGGTTAGGGCTAGCCACCCTACACCGACTCTTGTTAGGCCCACTGGGCAAACCAGGATAGTCGGACGAAGGTACGCTAATTGTGGAGGGGCGAGACCCTTATTCTGTTTTGAGAAGGCAAGGCCCTGTGCTGTTCCGTACTATACTTTTAGGCATACCCGCTAATGGAAATGACTGACCGCGTGCCAATGCGGGGTAGCTACTCGTGCGCTTATCGCGCGTGCCGTAGTCACCTCTACGTTGCAACCGTGACCTTGGGGTGGTTGACTGGGTGTAGGACTACCACGGGGGACTCTCCCGACCAAGAGAGCACCACGTGTACATCCATATCACGAGAAAGACTGCAATCAAGATCGTTCCCATGAGGGACAGTCAAGATCAAGAAATGACCGGATTCTTAAGAGAATAAACAAATCAGAACTAAGTTGAGCTAAATGGAGTTGAATAATTAATTAGTTGCTTGTCTTATGTTAATTGCATATAAATGGCTTAACAACCACTCTACTCAGTGTTAGCTGACTACAGATTTTATAGCCTTGTTCAGGTCAGGGAGTTGAGTAGCCAGCACCACCGACTGTAGAGAGAGTTGGGCCTAGTCGAACCCAGCCTTAGCTGTTGTTCCCTTTCTTTTGTTTCTGAGCTTCTGTTGTTGTAGTGAGTACTCTAGCATGTATTACCATTTCTGTTAAAATTTTTCTTTACTTTCCACTGTTGTAGCTGTGATGGCATGTAATATTGTGACATTTCGTTCTATTTCCTTTACTGTCTACTTATTTATTTTCTGCTTAGTTATATTACATGTGCAGTTGTGGAATATTTTCTACTTTTTGTTATTTCTCGTTGGACGACTGGATCTTGAGATTAGTCGAGGCGAGCCGGTCTCAGGTCTGGTAGGGATCTGGGATCAGGTCGTGACAGTCATGGTCAAGATGTAGTGGTGACTACAGCATGCACGATAAGCTCACGGATAGCTACCCCCCACTGGCGCACAATCAGCCTTTTCCACTAGCAGGTACACTCTAACATACAACACAGAACAGAACAGGAGCCACACCCTTCAACAGTCTACGTACCCTTGCCCGACTATCCCAGTTTGCTCAGTGGGCTCCATAGGAGTTGGTGTAGGGAGGCCATTCCTAACCCCGAGTCCCAACCCAAGGGGAGGCTAGCTCTCTCCCTACACGAAAGTGACGATAGCTCTCCTCAGTACTACATACATGAGGGCCAGCTCACTTTCAGTACCCAAGTCCAAACAACCAACCAACATGCCTGTATAGGTGAGGCTTCCACCATACATTAAGTATCCATGTCACTGTGCTCTTATTACTTTCCTAATTCCTCATAGGGTTCGTACATAGTACTCGTTTCATTCCAATATATGGCATGTATCTCTATTCACATTCGGGTTTCTTAGTCGTAGAACAGGCAACTGCGATTCAATAGGAAAAGCATTTAATTATATCAATTTAGTTGCCAATTACTTACAATATGGAATTCATCAGCATGTATGCTTAAATTGTAACAAACGAGGCTCAAGTGCTTGAATGTAAACATGCACCATTCTCAACCCTAGGGTTCATGTCATGTCCTAAGTTTCAAGCAAAGATCTCTAATTTGGCATGCATTTAACAATTTAATTTAATAGTAGAGAGGACCACTCTACCAAAAGGTATGGGTAATATGGGGGTACAAACGGCCGATCCCAATGTCTCTGCAGGTCCCGTGCGCACTACGAACTGGGGACCTATTCCAAATAGTTGGTCAAACCAGACATTAATATCGTTGACCAATATTTAAGTACGTCAATTAGACTAAAAACAACTTGGAAACACTTCTAACATGTAGGAAATTCAGAAAGGAAACCAACGGTACTTTAATTACACAAATTTGACTTCGTTTGGACCTTGAACCAGCCCAAATACTCCTCCTGGTTCACCTGAACCAGACCAGGTAGGCTGGTCTGGTCGCCTAGTGGCCGCAGTAGTGCATCCAGACCGACATCAGATGTCTAGGGTGAGTCCCAAATGCCTTAAACGTGTGCAGAAATCTCACCTTGCATACTTGCTTCTGTTCCAGTCGTCTGTTACCCCTTACAGTCGTCTGAGGGTGTTACCAAACATCTGACACTACGCCTGGTCATCTGGGAGGACAGTCGGACATCTGACACCACCTCCAGATGTTCGGAAGCGCCTCAAATGTTGCACCAACATGCCTTCCCAACGCCTCTCGCACCTGTGTAGATATATGCAACTAAGACCATACTCACAACCACTAGGGCAGCGGAAACTTGGTTTCCTCGCCTACACACACCACGAGTAGAGATTACCTCAGTACTCTGCATGCTTCTAGACTTACTGAGCTCCCTCTGGACGTCCGACGACCCATCCAGTTGTCTATCAAACGTTGCAGACGTCTGATAACCATGGAAATCGCAGCCAAACTCTGTGAGTAGAACCTTCCTTGCAGCAGCTCCCCTTCTCCCACACTCTCTTTCTCTTTCTCCCGAGCTCCTCTTGATGCTTCCCTCCCTCTCGACCTCACCCTCTCTCGATCTCCTTCACCCTCTCCCTCTCACGCCCTCCCTCTCTTGGCTGCACACCTTGCTGCGGGCAGGGAGCTACAGTGGAGGGGGGTGTGTCGCTGTGAAGGGGGAGAGAATGGGGAGGGTGTGGAATTGAGAGGGGGGTTTAAGGGTTTTATAGAAGTGGAAAATAGGGTTTGGGAGGTGGGGTTGCATGGGGGTGTTGTGTGAGATATGGTGGGGTCGGGAAAATTATACCCAACCCCGTAGAACAATTCTGGGGTGTTGGAATTGCGCAAGACCCCTCCCAAGAGCCAAAAACTTTGCACGAGGTCTTTTTGGTGCGCAAAATTATTAAAAGGCCCCTAAGCTTTCATAAGAGCCCAAATGACCTGTGGGAAGGGTCATTTCAATAGTCCATAGACAGGGTGAGACATTGTTGAATGTAGAATTTACAAAATCAGTCTGAATTTTACTTGCACCTCTCTAAGGCAAATGTTTTTAACAAAACTGACTTTCTGATTTCTGCTTTCACCCACATCTCTATCAACCCCCACTCTTGCTTCCATTCTTTTGTGAAGGGTAAATCTATTGAGCATGGTATCGACCTTTTTTTTATTCTGAGAACAATAAATCCATTTGGCATGGCAATCAAAAATCCAATACCTCTAAAAGCCACAAAACTACTACTACACCTCAGGTCTCTCTAGTATAGCCTGTACGATATATTGCCTAATGAAGGAGACAGGACGCAATCACGAGCTCTGTTAATGCCTCCCACCACTCATTAGTGTGAGGGTCCATTGGTTATACTGGGTACAGGGGCTCCTCCCCAAGGGCCCTTACGCTCTAGATTGTTCGGTAGGAGCAGTGATTGCACAGCAAAAATACACCAGTAATTATGCCATCTTGTGTTATTCCCTAGCACTGCCATTGCATCTTATATAGGTATAATCGCATTTGTAAATAAACGACTGCATGCATTTATAGAGAGGGGAGGAGAATGTGAATAATTGGCCATCCATTCCACTACCATTAATTAACATCTTAATTAAGTGCAGCATTGCAATTTCACAATTTTTCATTTTTTATTTTACTCTGAATTCTTCTTTCTCACGCGGCTGCAGGGCATGGGGCATGCGCCTCTTCGCACCTCACCTCCTGCCAACAGCATGGCTGTGGCATGCTTCCTCCTCTATAAAACCCCTGGCTCTCTCCCTTGTGCAGGGGGAGGCCCTTACGCACACCTTCAGACACTTTCAGCTCCACCATTACCCTGGGCCAACCTCCTCCCCTCTCCCTCTCCATACACAGTATCTCTTCTAGCTGAGAAGAAAGACACTGTGGGCAAGAGAAAACCCACAGTGGTTCCACAACCACCACTGTGTATTCCACCACCGCCCAGCTCCTTCGTGAGCAGGTGGGTGTGGTGGATTCGCCTTTTGTTTTCATCGCTGATCGCCCTCACCGCCATTGCCAGAGCTTCAAGCTCAGAAGCTCCAGTAGCAGCAAGGTCGGCCTGCAGCACCTCCGGCCACTACGCATGCTCCTGCAGGACGTGCGGACCCTCTTTCAGCATGCGCAGGCGCTTCCCAGTGCACCCGCGCACGTAGAACCGGCCGCTACCGGTCACTCGGTCCACGCGGCACTGTAGCTACTGTTCACACTTCTCTGCGCGACACTGTAGCCACTGGCTTGTTTCTCACTTAGCTGGTGGCAGTGAGCTCTCTCTCCTCTCCCGCTACCCGCGCTAACTGGTCACCCACACTCGCCCGCACTCGCTCGCACCCATTCGCAACGCTGCGCGCTACGTTGCGTAGTGCACTATGCCGTGCCTCACTGCACCCGCCCGCGCACAAAGGGACCGCTACGCTTCCCCCAACCCGCCGTGCGTGCTCTCCCTCCTGAGCCCGTGCAGCTGCGCGCATCAGACGACGGGCAGCGCAGCAGACGGCTTATCTACTGCGCTCCCCCTCATCCGCCAGCGCACACACACACACACTTGTACACTCACACACACACTAGTACACACTCACACACACCCTTATACACTCACACCTACACACACACACATATATATATCCACTCACTTATATACATAAATATATATATACATATATACATATATATATACAAATACATATATATACATATATACATATACATATCTATATATATATATATGTATATATATATAGTTATAAATATATACATACATACATGCATGCATATATATATATACACAACTACATATATACATATATAGTCATAGATATATCTATATATATATATTTACATATACATCACCTACCCATATCCATATATACACTTCACCACCCATACTCTTGTGCACTAGTCACTCCACCGCACATCATATCACGGGAATATCTACACCAGTTGCTGATATTCCCTGATATCCGTACAAAGCAAGCACCTCCACACACACTCCCACACATCCGCCCCACACTCCACGCGGCATTCCGTCTTGTTGGTTGCGTCTTACTAGACGTGGATCAACTTGACACTATGCAACACTCCATTTCCACTTCACCTCCACCCCTATATATAATATATACATATATATATATATAGATACTGTATCTATGATATATTTGTACATATATTAAGCTAAGTATTCCTTTCTTTGCCAGCAACCTACCTTGTTTTTATTTGTCTTTTGTTTCTTGCTATTAAAAAGATTAAAAAAAAGAGTAAAAGAGAAAAGATAATTCTTGTCTTGCAGGTACTCGGTCTTGTAAATAATAGGACTAATTTTTGGAAACCCTAAGTTGGCTACAAGCCAAGAACCTGATTTTGAGGGTGTGCCTCAAGGACAATATTATCAACAAAAAAAAACTCTTAAATAGAAAAACCAAAAACATAATAAACACAAGGAAGAGATACGTTTTAGGAAAGGCGTAGAAACTCCTTGACCTTTAATTCCCACCTCCCTGAGATCAACCCTCGGCCTAAAAGTGACCAAGATAAAATCAAGTAGGCCAGGTTAAAAAAATTTTTTTGTGAAAGATGGTTAGACTCGATTTAGGTTAACCCACTATAATAACTTTAACGATAATTTCACCATATTAACACAACCTATTCGAGTTCTACCACTCTTTTTCTGGTGCCATTGCTGGGTAGGTGCAAATTGAGGTAAGTTTCTACTCCATTCCTATGATTTTCTCTTCTCACACCCTTCTCTTCACGGGTGTTTTGTTTGCTTGTGTGCAGGTAAACCAATTGCAAGGAGGAGACAAGAAAGGGAAATCGGAGACGTGGGCAGATCCAAGATGGGAGCGAGAGAGTAAAGTCGTCGGCGCCGCACTGGAGCTTCACCCACATTGCTGAAGAGGTAGGTGTCTCTCTCTTAGTAACTTAGGTTAACTTGTCACCTAAATAAAAAAAAACTTAAAAACATTTATTGGGAATTTCTTGGGACAAGTGGATTAAAAATCATTTGATTGATTGTTTGCTATCACCCCCACCGCCCCTTGATTTCCCGCCAAACTTCGCATAGCGAAAATCCAAGAATCTTGATTCTTGGATCTTTTGTCGTGTGAAGTGTTCTTTAAGGCAAGTTTAAATAGATTGATTGCCATTCTTTCTTGCCTCATTTATTCATAATCCGAGATCACATTTTTGGTGGGGAGACTTGGAATTGAGTTGATTCCAACCCCACCACGACCTTTCACATGCCTTAGATTTGATCCTGAATATTTCAACCCCAAAATTTTAATTTTCTTTACATTATCTTGTGGTTGAACCTCGTGTGTGGAACATCATTTTGGTGATTGGGAGCACTTGAATTGAAGTGCTTTGGCTCCCTTTCACATTGGCATAAAACAGACTCGTGCATCCACACATAGAAATTTCCATCTAGGGAAGTCCATTGCATTTTTAGCATGCATTAACTAAATCACATTGAAGAAGGGTTTGTTGGGCATAGAAGAACTTGTGTTTTCTCAAAACTTGAAGATTGGTTGAATTGGTAACTCAGCAAAATCTCAAAATCCATACTACTTAAGGCTAAAAATTCTAAAAATCATTCACCAACTAAAACTTCAATTCGGGGAGATTTTCCCGTTGCATGCTTGGTTTACACACTTTTTAAAATCAACGCACTTGGGCATTACCCGTATACAATGTCCTTCACATCCCTGATGCACTTGATCCTAAGCCTCTAAATAAAACTGGTAGCAACTTGACCCTTATTAAAGATTGGAGGTCTAACTACCTGCGTGTAGCGCCTACGTACTGGTGCGGGTTCCCGCGTGCTATCGGGTGTCTAAGACTGGAGCAAACGACCTTTCAATCTGGCCTGGTGGTTCCGCGATGCTCTCATTTGGTTCCGTAGGTTGTGATAGTAGGTAACTTAGATCTTTAGGTCTAAAGGCACATTGTAGAGGTTAGGAAATTGATTGCCTTGATTTTTCATCAAGTGTACCTTTACGGCGTCATTTCTCTCATCCTCGTTTCTCTTCTTATTTCCCCAATTCTTCTTGCGGTAGTGCTTGTTTGGGAGGAGGCCACAAAACCCTAAATTGTTTGAATTGACTGATAATTCTAGAAGGATAGAAACCGATTCGTCATCCTCCTCCACAAACATGGCTACACGCCCACCCGCAAATCTCGAGGGATGAAATCGCCCCCCTCAAATCCCACTAGGTGGTGGTGGAGCCGTAGACCCCATAACCCGCCTCCAAACCCAAATGGAAATGTATAATGAGCAGATTGAAGCCATTAGGGAAACCTTGGAGGACATGCAGAACCCTCCCGAATGGGAGGAGCCTAGGTCTCTTAGCTCTTATCAAAATCCCGCTGCTACAAAGATCATAGGACAAATTCGGGTCCCCATGGGCAGGATGGGCGGGGATGATTTTGAATTGAAACCTAATGTAATTGGCCTAATTAACTTTCACTTCCATGGTCTTGCAAGTGAAGATTCTTTTCTCCATTTGGAAGACCTAACCTGATTAGCTGAAATGGTTAAACCAAGAAACATCGGGTTATCAATTGTCCTAATGAAAATGTTCCCATTTTCGCTGCGGGATAAAGCGTCACAATGGTTACACACCCTCGGAAGAACCATCCATTCTTGGGAAGAGATGTGAACAGCATTTCTCAAGAAATTCTTCCCAATCGGGCGAACCAATGCGCTTCGCCGTGCTATAACTTCCTTCACGCAACAAAACGGTGAGCAGTTTCATGAGGCTTGGGAGAGGTATAATGACTTCCTCCGGAAGTGTTCTCACCACAGTCTGCCTAAGTGGCATATAGCCCAGATTTTCTATTATGGGCTAAATGAGACTTTGAAGCAGATTGCAGATGCTTCCTGCGGAGGGAATTTCATGAATAAAGACGAGAATGAAGCATTCGAATTATTTGAAAACATGAGCGAAAATTCAATGAACAATGCCTCCATTGTCGCCTTTAATCGTACCAGCCTGCCCCGTAATGTTTACGAAGTTGACACGGGACCCTCCCATTTATCCACAGATCTTAATCTTATCTCACAAAAATTGGATGAAGTCTCCGTCTTGCACAAGAAGCTGGACGAGCTTTTGGCCAATCCTACCCGTTCTATGGCAAACATCTCTACCTCACCACTCCATCACAACCCTAATCCTTCCAACACCAGGCTTATTCCCAAAAACCCCGTGAGATCTTCCTTACCAAACGTCGCATCGAGCGATTTGGTAAGTCATGTGGATCTGGCTTCTGCAAGCCAGTATTTTGACACAGAGGACCAAGCCTCCGTGTGCTTGGATGCATATTTACATGCGGACTCGTCTTCTAGCTTAGAAGACGCTGCACCCTGGGGAACAACCCGTTCGCTACCACTTACAACCTAGGGTGGCGAAATCATCCTAACTTCGCATGGTCCAGTAACCCGCAAGGCCAAAACCCCACGGGCGAGCCAATGCGACCGTCCGCACCTATCATCCCAAGGGCTCAGTCTAATCCTGTGGTGAATCTGCCATCAGGTCCTTGCATACCGCAAACAGAAACGCATCAAGTCCTCTTGATAAACTGATGCGAATGGTGACGGAAATGTCTAAGTGCCATGAAGAGAACATGACCTCTCTTCAGCACCAATTGGCGCAGCAAAATGCTGAGATCAGTCAACTACACATGGCGACTCGATCTCAAGGCACTCTTCCAACCCAACCTATTCCTAACCCACGAAATTTTGTACCTCGTGGTCCTCAACCACATGTACGACCTTCTCAGGGGCAGGTTCATCAGATTCTGCAAGCACCGAGCATTCCACCGGGATTTTAGGTTAATCCTGCAGCAGCACCTCACCCTTATGTCCCTATTGCAAACCCTCCTCGACCTTATGATCCTATTGGACCTGCGACGTCCAATGCAATTACTACGAGGAGCGGTAAGCAAACCGTCGATCCGCCTCGACCTGATCCTGGCCCATCTTTTTCATCGCCCCTTCATTCGGGATGCGCACCGCATTCTCGTGAGGACGATACACCCAAACTAGTGCTAGAATTAGTCCCATTCCCTGAGGCTCTACTGAGGGAGCCAAAAGGCAAGAAAAAGGATACGCAGGCCTTTGATAGCCTGCGTAATTTATTCAAGGATGTTGAAATCAAGGTATCCCTGTTGGAGGCTATCGACCATATACCCACTATACCCGATTTTTCAAAGACTACACTACACCCAGGTGACAATCAAAGAAAACAAAGAATCCGGTGGTTGTCTCGCCTCATGCGAGTTGTGCTATACTGTCAAATCTACCACCGAAGCAGAAAGATCCAGGCACACCGCTTATTTCTTGTAGCATCTAAGGCTGCAATTTTAACCGTGCTCTGCTTGATCTAGGATCTTCCATCAATCTTATACCAACCATCATGCTCGAAAAGTTTGCCTTAGGAAATCTGAAACACACCCCTGTCATGTTACAGTTGGCAGATCGTTCTGTCAAAATACCGAACGGCGTGGTGGAAGACGTGGTGGTTAGGGTCAACAATCTCTGTTTTCCTGTTGACTTTCTTGTTTTGGATATGGAAGTTCCTAGCTCACTTTCTGATTGTCTGATCATCCTTGGTCAATCTTTCTTGGCCACAGCCCGTGCCCATATCAACTGTGAGTCGAGCTGCATTGAGATTGCCATTGGCTTTGAGAAACTCAAGCTAAACATCTTCAAGGCAGCCAGGAACTTTGATTGCGATTGCATCGAGGATGACACGTCTGACGAGGACATGATCGTCAGCGCGTGTATCGGACTAACAGGGACCTATTCTGACTACTGTGGATTGCCTCTGAACATAGACCATTGCCTGACTAATACATATTGTGACGTTCCCCCATCCCTCCCTTTACTCGTACCTTCTCCTGACCAGACTTCTGACAAGGTTTTCTTCGCTTCCTATACCTCGTGGTCTGAGTCATATTCGGGCTACTCACCGCCGGTCCACACTCTTGAAGACCGGATTGCCCTTTCTTTCCCGCCAAATCAGGCGAAATTGCAACTCCACACTAGGACCTTGAACCTACATACTGCTCACTGGGGCTATCCCTTTTTGGATCCATCAATCCAAGATGCCCCTCTTCTTGGCCAATCTGAGGGCCAACTTCTTCCCCCTGCCTTGTTTTCTTCTGATCCGCTTGGGACACTCTCGTCCCAAAAAATGCCAGATCTTTTACCATCCTCTCCCGAGCTGAAAGAGCTACCTGATATGCTTAAGTATGTTTTCTTGGGAGCAAATGAAATGCTCCCCGTAATCATTAGTTCAAAATTGACCAGGGAGTAAGAGTGCAAACTAACAAAGGTCCTTATGGAACACAAGGCATCCATTGGATGGTCCTTATCGGACTTAACTAGCATTAGCCCCTCCTACTGCACTCACCGTATATATATGGAGGAGGAGGCTCAACCTTCCCGTGAGATGCAGCGACGTCTCAACCCTAACATGCGGGAGGTTGTTAAAAAGGAAATTATTAAGTGGCTGGATGCAGGTATAATCTACCCGATTAGCGATAGCCCTTGGGTGAGCCCGATTCATGTCGTGTCCAAAAAGGCGGGACTCACCATCCGTGTCAATGACAAGGGCAAATCCAACCCTACACGGACTCCTACATCTTGGAGAGTGTGCGTAGACTATAGGGAACTGAATGCTGCAACTAAGAAAGATCACTTTCCATTACGTTTTATTGACCAAATCTTGGAGCGGTTAGCGGGAAATAAATTTTTCTGTTTCCTGGATGGATTCTCTGGATATAACCAGGTGGCAATTGACTCCCGAGATCAAGAGAAAACGACCTCTACCTGCCCCTTCGGCACCTTCGCATTTAGAAGGATGCCTTTCGAACTTTGTAATGCGCCAGCAACTTTCCAGAGATGTATGCTGGCAATATTCCATGACATGGTGGGTGACTTTTTGAGGTCTTCATGGATGACTTTTCGGTCTTTGGACCCTCTTTTGATGACTGTCTTGCCAACCTGACCCGTATCCTTCGGAGATGTATTGATGTGAACCCATGCTTTCCTGGGAAAAAAGTCATTTTATGGTACACGAGAGAATTGTTCTCGGGCATATCATCTCCGATAGGGGTATTGAGGTTGACAGAGCCAAGCTTGATGTAATTGCTGATTTACCTGTGCCTAGCTCTGTCAGACAAATCCGCTCCTTCTTGGGACACGTCGGTTTCTATAGGAGATTCATCAAAGACTTTTTCAAGATTTCTAGACCTTTAACTCATCTCCTATTGACCGAGGTACCCTTTGATATGGGCCCTGACTGCATACGAGCATTCACGCAGCTGCGTGATGCTGTCACCAAGGCCCCTATTCTTCAGCCACCTGACTGGTCCCTCGACTTTGAACTCATGTGTGACGCTTCCGACCTTGCAGTCGGAGCCATCCTGGCACAAATACGCGATAGACACCCCTTCGTGGTGTACTACGCCAGTAAGACGTTGGACGAGGCCAAGCGTAATTATACAACCACTGAGAAAGAACTACTGGCAGTCATCTTTGGGCTGGAGAAATTCTGCTCTTACCTTTTGGGCTCGCATGTTATTGTATTCACTGACCACGCGGCCATTCGCCATCTCATGCACAAGAAGGATGCCAAGCCTAGACTGATTCGTTGGATCCTTCTGCTCCAAGAATTTGACATTGAGATTCGTGATAAGGCCAGAGCCCAGAATGTTGTTGCTGATCATCTCTCGAGACTAGACCCTGACCACATTGGACTTACCCTGCCGATCAATGAGGTTTCTCCCGATGAGCACCTATTGGCAATTAATGTAGCAAGTGAACCTTGGTATGCCGACATTGCCAATTACCTTGCTTCTGGTTCCCTTCCATGTGGCTGGCCTGAAAACCAACGCAAGCGTCTCATTGCAGAAGCGAAGTATTATTTCTGGGATAATCCACTACCTTTTCGAATAGGTGCTGACCAGATCATCCGTTGCTGTATTCCTGACAGTGAATTCCCCAGTGTGCTATCCTTCCGCCACGATCAGGCCTGCGGAGGCCATTTCTCTGGGAGAAAAACAGCAGCCAAGGTGTTGCAGTGAGGTTTCTTTTGGCCCTCCCTTCACCAGGATGCACACAATTATGCCAAACATTGCACTAGGTGCTAGTCGTTAGGATCAATGTCACGTCTTGACATGATGCCCTTACAACCCATCCTAGCTACCGAAATCTTTGACATTTGGGGAATCGATTTCATGGGTCCCTTTCCTCCCTCCAACGGCTTCGAGTACATCCTCATTGCTGTTGATTATGTTTCCAAATGGATCGAGGCTATTCCCACGTGCCATGCTGACCATGTCATATCTACTCGATTTGTCAAAGACCACATTTTTGCACGCTTTGGGATCCCTTGAGCCATTATCTCGGATGGAGGAAGACATTTTACCCATGTTTCTTTTCATGCACTTCTGAGGAAATATGGAGTCCACCATCGTATCGCATCTCCATATCATCCTCAGACGAACGACCAGGCTGAGGTGTTGAACCGGCAAATCAAGCAAATTCTCCAGAAAACGATTCGACCTGACCGTAAGAATTGGTCTGACAAGCTAATTGACGCACTTTGGGCGTATCGGACTGCCTTCAAGGCTCCCCTAAGAATGTCTCCTTATAGAATCATTTACGGGAAGCCTTGTCATTTGCTCGTGGAGCTGGAACACCGCGCTTATTGGGCAGTTCACCAATGTAACCTTGACCCAGACCTGTATGGTAGAGAAAGGAAACTCCAACTCCAGGAGCTGGAAGAGCTCCGTCGTGAAGCCTATGATTCTGCCTTAACTTTCAAACAATGCACTAAGGCCTTTCACGATAGCTGAATTCGGCGAAAGGAATTTGAGCCATCTCAGCAAGTTTGGCTTTACAATACCCGGCTCAAATTCTTTCCAGGGAAATTGAAGTCCAAATGGACTGGTCCATTCTTGGTCTCGAGACCATTTTCCAACGGGGCCATTGAAATTGTAGATCCCAAATCTGGGCATAAATTTACGGTCAATGGGCAGCATTTAAAACCCTATCTTACTCATGAACCTGCCCCCGTTGGTAAAACTGTTGCCCTGCTGGAGGGTAACTAATTTCGTGCCTCACTCTGAGTCCAGCTAGGGACGTTAAATTTAGTGCTTGTTGGGAGGCACCCCAGCAACACTCCACTGTCACGTACACACTTCCATGTCACTTCACTTCGCACTTCTTCACTTCACCACCCACCATCCACCCACCCGACCACCTTGCTATATACGTTGCACGTCAGCTCTCGTTCCCCGATCTCTACACATTGCTCTACCCTGCATGCATATGAGGACATAGCATCGTTTGGCATGGGGGGGTGGATAGGCATCCATAGGATCTGGGTATTATATGGTATCATGCAGCTTCCATTATATATATCCATCTATAAATATGTACATAAAAAGAAAGGTGTCTAGTAATGATCTGAAGGCTGAAACAAAAATACAATAAGTGTTTATGAATATTCAGCCGCTGTTTTGAAGACTTTCTAGGCCAAAGAAGCTTGATTCGCTCAGGCTCGGCTTAATTCACTTGAGCATTGATAAGATAGATCGGAATCTCTCCTAACTAAGGACGTATTCTTGTACCTGAGACACCAGTACAGGATTCATTGGTTTGCTTCTACTCGAGAGCCTATGTAATCTTAGTTCACACTACACATATCAAGAAAGACCATGTGAACATAAGATCCAACCCTAGTGTTCATTAGGGAAGGTGGAGTCCTTACCTGTGAGCGCAGGTACACTTTTTATCCCAGGCTTTAGTCTCGTGTCTAGGAGAAACTCCTTCCACCAAAAAGGAACCCTCCCACCAAAAATGTGTGCTCCCCCAAATAATGTTGTAAGAGATATACTGACACTTGTTTCAAAAAAATAATAAAAAATAAAAAAATAGTGCAAATAAGTCAATATATCTTTCAAATGTCTGTAAATTCTTCTTCCCAAAAAGTTTTTCAGGGCACGTCATAAAAACCCTGTTTCTACCATATATTCCTTAAGCCACAAAAGCAATAAAATGGGAGTTGAGTTTTCCATCATCCTTTTAAGGGTCAATCCGAAGACATGAGCTGAATCTGGGACCAACCTGCACTTAAAAGGTTGTGAAACCCTGGCTTGAGTCTTAATGTTCATCTGGTCAGTCTTGATCCTTCACTATGCACAAACCATAATCTCTTGAGATTTCGAGTACAGCAAAACCCTCTGAATCCTGAAAATTGTACTTAAGGTTTAAATATCAAGAGTCCAGGTTAGTCGAGAGATGGTCTATGTCACATAAGACTTAAAGTACTGGTAGTCTTCTCTGCAATTGGTTCTCGCAATATCCAACAGATAAACACACCCATGTCACCTCAGAAGAAAATCTTCAGCTTAAGATCATTTCTAAATACCATACAAAATGTTTTGCCAGGGACTAGTAAAAGATAGGCATGGGGGTATGATTGCACAGCAAAAATACACCAGTAATTATGCCATCTTGTGTTATTCCCTAGCACTGCCACTGCATCTTATATAGGTATAATCGCATTTGTAAATAAACGACTGCATGCATTAATAGAGAGGGGAGGAGAGTGTAAATAATTGGCCATTCATTCCACTACCATTAATTAACATCTTCATTAAGTGCAGCATTGCAATTTCACCATTTTTCATTTTTTATTTTACTCTGAATTCTTCTTTCTCGCGCGGCTGCAGGGAATGGGGCATGCGCCTCTTCGCACCACACCACCTGCCAACAGCATGGCAGGAGGTGCACTGCTAGCAGCATGGTTGTGGCATGCTTCCTCCTCTATAAAACCCCTGGCTCTCTCCCTTGTGCGGGGGGAGGCCCTTACACACACCTTCAGACACTTTCAGCTCCATCGTTACCCTAGGCCAACCTCCTCCCCTCTCCCTCTCCATACACAGTATCTCTTCTCGCTGAGAAGAGAGACACTGTGGGCAGGAGAAAACCCACAGTGGTTCCACAACCACCACTGTGAGTTCCACCACCACCCAGCTCCTTCGTGAGCAGGGGGAGTGGTGGATTCACCTTTTGTTTTCATCACTGATCGCCCTCACCGCCATTGCCAGAGCTTCAAGCTTAGAAGCTCCAGTAGCAGCAACGCCGGCCTGCAGCACCACCGGCCACTACGCACGCTCCTGCAGGATGTGCAGACCCTCTTTCCGAGCGCGCAAGCGCTTCCCAGCATGCCCGCGCACGCAAAATCGGCCGCTACTGGTCGCCTGCTCCGCACGGCACTGTAGTTACTGTTCACACCTCTCTGCGCGACACTGTAGCCATCGACTCGTTTCTCACTTAGCCGGTGAAAGCGTGCTCTCTCTCCTCGCCCGCTACCCACACCAGTCGGTCGCCTGCACTCGCCTGCACCCGTCTACAGCGCTGCGCGCTGCGTTGTGCAGTGCGCTGCGCCGTGCCTCACTGCACCCGCCCGTGCACAAAGGGAGCGCTGCGATTCCCCCAACACGTCATGCGTGCTCTCCCTCTTGTGCCCGCACAGCTGTGCACATCAGACGATAGGGCAACGCAGCAAACGGCTTATCTGCTACGCTCCCCCTCATCTGCTGATTGCACCTCAAAATACGCCTGCAATAATGCCTTCTTGTGCTATTTCCTAGCATTAACTATGCATATTAGGATTCCATAGTTGCATTTTGTAAAAATACTTGCATTCATGCATTCAATTGAGAGGAGAAGAGAATGAAATAAAAGGCCTCGCAAATTATGTTTTTCCTTAAGTGCATCCTTGCAAAATCCACATCTTTTTATTTCTCCACTTGATTTTTTATTTTTCCCGCTGTTGCAACTTCTCCTCGCGCCAAGCTTCCCGCGGCTGCTGCATTTTCTCCTTCCGCCATTCCCTCCCTCTCCCTACCATGCTCGTCCGTGCTACAGCCTCTCCCTGCAGCAACCATGCTGCATGACCATGCCTTCTCCTCTTATAAAATGCCATGGTTTCTTCTCTTCAAACCCCGCTGGCAGTAGCAAGGGAAAAAGCCCACCTTCAGTCTATCACCACCACCATCCTCTCCTCCACTCCCCTCCATACGCTGGCCCTCCTCCGAGGAGAAACCCGACGGGCAGGAGCTCACTGTGGTGCACACCACCACAATGAGACCACCACCGCCCAGCTCTTCAAGGAGTCGATGGGCGTGGTGGCTCTTCTTTAGTTTTTTTTCCCGTTCCCGCAACTTCCCGCCATTGCTACCGCTTCAAGGTCTGAAGCTTGAAGCAGCAGCAGCAGCTAAGCGGTGGCGGCAGCAGCAGCAGCAGCGGCCCCCGCAGCTTCCGCGAGCGTCTGCAAGCGCCCCAGCCACTCCGTGCGCACCTGCAGACCTTCTCCGCGTCCGCTCCCACGCTTTGTTGCACGTCGCTCGCGCCCGCAACCGGCCGCTGCGCGCCTCTGCAGCGGCCGGCCAAGCGTCTCCCCGCCCCCTTGTGGCACCTGCAAGCTCGATGCGCGTCTGTAGGCACCCTCGCCCTCCAGCCCCGCGTGCTCTGTCGCAAGTGCTTCGCGCACGCAACCGGCAGACGCAGGTCTCCTCCTCTGCGCAAATACGCACCCGCGACCATCAGACGACGGCCTTCACCTCCAGCCGACCTAACTCCTCGCCTCCAGCAGTGCGGCTACGTTCTTCTCTCCCACTCTCCTGCCGCTCTCTCCCGCTCTCTTTCTCTCTCTTTCTCTCTTTCGCACTCTCTCTCACTCATTCACAACACTCTTCACAGACGCACACACACACCTACACTCACACTTACACACACACACACACCTATACTATAAACATATATATACGTATACTCATATATTGATACATATATACATACATACATACATACATATATATATATATATATATATAGATAGATACATATATATATCTATATACTTATACATATATACTTATATATATATTTATATATATACATATACTTATATAAATATACATATATCTATATATATATTACCTATATAACTAAGTATAGACACATACATATATATATACATATATACACACCTACTTATATACACATACACATATACATATATATATATCTATAACTATATATATACATACATATATATACATATATATATACATATATAGCTATATACATATATACATACATATATATCTATACATATACACCTATATATATATACATATATATATATCTACATATATATATATATATACCTATGCATTTATAACTATATATATATACATATAGATATATTTACTTATATATATACATCTATATATTTTCACATTATTTACCATACGCTGTATTGCAGGAATATCTGCACCAATTGCTGATATTCCCCGATACACGCGTACAAAAAGCATGGTTATATACATCATCCACCATCCATCCTACATTCCACGCGGCACCTAGTCGTGTTAGTTGCGTCTCTCTAGACGACGACCGACTCGACACCGTGTTACACTCCATCTCTGTCTCCACCCCCACCCGTTTATATATATAATATATATATATATATACATACTATATTTACTTTATTTCTGTTTGTTTTCTTGATAGTAAAAAGATAAGAAAATATATATATAAAAGAGAAAAGATAACCTTTGACCTGTAGGTACCCTGTCTTGCGAATAGCAAGATTCGTTTTGGAACTCTGTTTTGGCTCAAAGCCAAGGACACAATTTTGAGGGTGTGCCTCAAGGACAAGGATTACCGGAAAAAAATATAAATAAGAAAAACACCAAAAACATAATAAACGAACGGAAGAGACTCGTTGTAGGAAAGGCATAGAAACTCGACTTGTACCCCACTTCCCTGAGTTCGACCCTGGGCCTAAAAGTGACAAGATAAAATCAAGTAAGCCAGGTTAAAAATTTTGTAAAGAGATGGTTAGGTCCGAATTAGGTTAACCATTATACATATTTCAACGATAAAATCATCATATTAACAACCTATCCGGGCTCGACCATACATCTTTTCTGGCGCCGTTGCCGGGGAAGTGCGCCTTCAAATAAGTTTCTATTCAATTCCTTTCAATTTTTCTTTTCTTTCTTCACGGGTATTTCTGTTTTTGGTGTGCAGGTGAACCTGGTGGAAGGAAAAGGAAGGCAGACGAAGTCGAAGACGTGAGCAGATTCAAGGCGGGAACGAGAGCGTGAAGACGCCGACACCGCATTGGAGCTTCGCACATGTTGCCGAACAAGTAGGTTTTCTTTTTTTAGCAAACTAGGGTTAACTTGACACCTTAATAAAAAAAAACTAAAAACCAAAAAAATTAGAAAAACTTCTTGGGATCTCTTGGGGCAAGTGGATTAAAATTCACTTGTTTGATTGATTGTCTTCATTCCCACCGCCCTGGGATTTCCCGCCTTACTTTGCATAACGAAAATCCAAGAATCTTGATTCTTGAATTTTTCGTCATGTGAAGTATTCTTTGAGGCAAATACAAAAAGATTGATTGCACCCCTCTTTTGCCTCATTTATCTACAATTCAGGATCACCTTTTTGGTGGGGAGACTTGGAATTGAGTTAATTCCAACCCCACAACAACTTTTCAACTTGCCTCAGATTCGATCCTGAGTATTTCAACACCAAGAACTTTAGTTTCTTTATTTGTTGGTTGAGTCTTGTGTGGACATTTTTTTGGTGATTGGGAGCACTTGAATTGAAGTACTTGGCTCCCTTTCACACTAATTTAAAATCGATTTGTGCATCCACACATAGAAATCTCCATTTAGGGTAGCCCATTGCATTTTAGCATGCATTAACTAACTGATATTGAAGAAGGGTTTGTTGGGCTTAGAAAGAAAACCTGTATTCTTGCAAAACCGGGAGATTAGTTGAATTGGTAATTCAGCAAAATCCTAAAATTCATACTACTTAAGGCTGAACTCTAAAAACTATTCACCAATTAAGAATTTCAATTCGGGGAGATTTCCCCGTTGCATGCTTGTTTTACACAATCTTAAAATCAATCACTTGGGCATTACCCGTAAACAATGCCCTTCACATTCCAAAAGCACTTGACCCTAAGCCTCTAACTAAAACTGGTAGTAACTTGACCCTTACTAAGAATTGGAGGTCTAACTACCTATGTGTAGCGGCTACGTGCTGGTGAGAGTTCCCGCGTGCTATCGGGTGTCTAAGACTGGGGCAAACGGCCTTTCAATCTGACCCGGTGGTTCCGCAGTGCTCACATTCGGTTCCGTAGTTCGTGATAGTAGGTAACTTAGATCTTTAGGTCTAAGGGCACACTGTAGAGGTTAGGAACTTGACTGTATTGATTTATAATTAAGTGTAACTTTGCGACGTCATTTCTCTTGTCTCTTTTCCCTTCTCATCTCCCCAAATCTTCCTGCGGTAGTGTATGTTTGGGAGGAGGTCACAAAACCCTGAATTAAATCTAGAAAAGAAGCCGAATCGTCCTCCTCCACAAACATGGCTGCACACCCACCCCCAAATCCCGAGGGAGGAAACCGCCCTCAGAACCCACCAGGTGGTGGAGCCTTAGATCCCATAACCCGCCTCCAAGCCCAAATGGAGATGTATAATGAGGAAATCGAAGCCATTCAGGAAACATTGGAGGAAATGCAAAACCCTCCCGAACGGGAGGAGCCTAGGTCTCTTAGCTCTTATCAGAATCCCGCTGCTACAAAGACCATAGGACAAATTTGGGTCCCCATGGGCGGGGACGACTTTGAATTAAAATCGAACATAATTGGCCTAATCAATTTTCACTTTCATGGTCTTGCAAGTGAAGACCCATTTCTCCACTTGGAAGACCTAACCCGACTTGCTGAAACTGTTAAACCAAGAAATGTTGGGTTACCTATAGTCCTCATGAAGATGTTCCCGTTTTCATTGCGGGATAAAGCATTGCAATGGTTACGCACCCTTGGGAGAACCATCCACTCTTGGGAAGAGATGCGAACAACGTTTCTCAAGAAGTTCTTCCCAATCGGGCGAACCAATGCGCTTCGCCATGCTATCACTTCATTTACGCAACAAAACGGCGAACAATTTCATGAGGCATGGGAGAGGTATAACGACCTCCTCAGGAAGTGTCCGCACCACGGTCTGCCTAAGTGGCATATAGCCCAGATTTTCTACTATGGGCTAAATGAGACTTTGAAAAAGATTGCAGACGTTTCCTGCGGAGGGAACTTTATGAATAAAGACGAGAATGGAGCATTCGAACTGTTTGAAAATATGAGTGAAAACTCGATGAACAATGCTTCCATTGTCGCCTTTAATCGTACTAGCCTGCCCCGAAATGTCCACGAAGTTGACATAGGATCCTCCCATTCATCCACTGAGCTAAGCCTTATTGCACAAAAACTGGATGAAGTCTCCGTCATGCACAAGAAGCTGGACGAGCTTGTGGCCAACCCCGCCCAATCTCTGGCAAACACCGCCTCTTCACCACTTCGTCATAATCCAAATTCTTCCAACACCAGGCTTATCCCGAGAAACCCCGTTAGACCTTCCTTACCGAGTGTCATGCCAAGTGACTCGGTAAGTCATGTGGAACTGGCTTCTGCGAGCCAGTATTTTGACACGGAGGACCAAGCCTCCGTGTGCTCGGACGCATACTTACATGTGGACATTCTTCTGGCATAGAAGACGCTTGCGCCCTGGGGAACAACCCGTTCTCTGCCACTTATAACACAGGGTGGCGTAATCATCCGAACTTTGCATGGTCCAACAACCCACAGCGCCAAAACCCTGCGGGTGGACCAATGCGACCGTCCGCACCCATCATCCCAAGGGTCCAGTTTAATCCTATGGCAAATCCGCCATCAGGCCCTTGCATACCACAAACTGAACACGCATCAAGTCCTCTTGACAAATTGATGCGAATGATGACGGAAATGTCAAAGCGCCATGAAGAGAACATGACCTCTCTTCAGCACCAATTGGCGCAGCAGAATGCCGAGATCAGTCAACTACGTAAGGCGACTCGATCTTAGGGCACTCTTCCCGCCCAACCTATTCCAAACCCGCGAAATTTCATACCCCGTGGTCCTCAACCACATGTACGACCTTCTCAAGGATAGGTTAATCAAGTTCTGCAAGCTTCGAGCATTCCACCGGAATTTCAGGCTAATCCTGCTGCAGCGTCGCACTCTTATGTCCCCATTGCGAACCCTCCTCCGCCGTATGATCCCACTGGACCTGCATCGTCCAATGCTATCACTACAAGGAGCGGTAAGCAGACCGTCGATCTGCCTCTACCTGATCCTGGCCCGTCTTCTTCTTCTCCCTCTCATTCGGGATGCGTACCGCATTCGCGAGAGGACGACACACCCAAATTCGTGCCAGAATCAGTCCCATTCCCTGAGGCTCTACTAAGGGAGCCAAAAGGCAAAAAGAAAGATACGCAGGCCTTTGATAACCTGCATAATTTGTGCAGGGATGTAGAAATCAAGGTACCCCTGCTCAAGGCTATCGACCACATACCTGCTGTCGCCCGATTTTTCAAAGACTACACAACACCCAGGCGACAGTCAAAGAAAACTAAAAAATCGGTGGTTCTTTCACCTCATGCTAGTTGTGCTATACTGTCAAACCTACCATCGAAGCAGAAAGACCCGGGCACACCGCTGATTTCCTGTAGCATCCAAGGCTGCAGTTTTAACCGTGCCCTGCTTGATCTAGGATCTTCCATCAATCTTATACCGACCATCATGCTCGAAAAATTTTCCTTAGGAAATCTGAAACCCACCCTTGTCACGTTATAGTTGGCTGATCGTTCTGTCAAAATCCCGAAGGGTGTGGTAGAAGACGTGGTGGTTAGGGTGAATAGTCTCTATTTTCCTGTTGACTTTCTTGTTTTAGATATGGAAGTTCCTAGTTCACTTTCTGATTATCTGATCATCCTCGGTCGACCTTTCTTGGCCACAGCCCGTGCCCATATCGACTGCGAGTCGGGCTATATTGAGATTGCCGTGAGATCTGAGAAGCTCAAGCTTAACATATTCAAGGCAACCGAGAATTTTGATTGCGATTGCATCGAGGATGACATGTCTGACGAGGATATGGCTGTCAGCGCGTGTATCGGACTAATTGGGACCTATTCGGACTGCTACGGATTACCTATAAACACTGATGACTGCCTGACCAACACATACTGTGACGTTCCCCAATCCCTCCCTTGTCCCGTACCTTCTCCTGGCCAGACTTCTGACGAGGTTTTCTCCGCTTCCCATAATTCGTGGTCTGAGTCATATCCGAGCTACTCACCGCCGGTCCACACTCTTGAAGACTGGATTACCCTTTCTTCCTCGCCAAATCAGGCGGATTTGCAAATCCACACTGGGACCTTGAGCCCATATACTTCTCACTGGGGCTATTCATTTTTGGATCCATCTATCCAAGAAGCCCTTATTCTTGGCCAATCTGAAGGCCAATTTCTTCCTCCTGACTTGTTCTCCAACCCACCTGGGACACTCTCGTCCCAAGAAATGCCAGATCTTTCACCATCCAGTCCTGAGTTGAAAGAGATGCCTAACACACTTAAGCATGTTTTCCTGGGACCAAATGAAATGCTCCCTGTAATCATCAGTTCAAAATTGACCAGGTAACAGGAGTGCAAACTAACTAAGGTCCTCATAGAACACAAGGCAGCTATTGATGGTCTTTATCAGACTTATCTAGCATTAGCCCCTCCTACTGCACTCACCGTATATATACGGAGGAGGAGGCTCGACCTTCCCGCAAGATGCAGCAACGTCTCAACCCTAACATGCGAGAGGTCGTTAAGAAAGAATTCATTAAGTGGCTGGATGCGGGTATAATCTACCCGATCAGCGATAGCCCCTGGGCGAGTCCGATTCACGTTGTGCCCAAAAAGGCAGGACTCATCATCCGTGTCAATGACAGGGGCGAATCCATCCCTACACGCACTCCTACATCTTGGAGAGTGTGTGTAGATTATAGGAAACTCAATGCTGCAACCAAGAAAGATTACTTCCCGCTACCATTTATTGACCAAATCCTGGAGCGGTTAGCGGGAAATAAATTTTTTTGTTTCCTGGATGGATTCTCAGGATATAACCAGGTGGCAATTGACCCCCGAGACCAAGAGAAAATCACTTTTACCTCCCCTTTCGGCACCTTCACCTTTAGAAGGATGCCGTTCGGACTTTGCAACGTGCCAGCAACTTTCCAGAGATGCATGCTGGCGATATTCCATGACATGGTGGGTGACTTTCTTGAGGTCTTCATGGATGACTTTTCAGTCTTTGGACCATCTTTCGACGAATGTCTTGCCAACCTGACTCGTATCCTTAGGAGATGTATTAATGTAAACCTCGTGCTTTCCTGGGAAAAAAGTCATTTTATGGTGCACGAGGGAATTGTTCTCGGACATATCATCTCCGATAGGGGTATCGAGGTTGACAGAGCTAAGCTCGTCATCATTGCTGATTTACCGGTGCCTGGTTCTGTCAAACAAATCCACGCCTTCTTGGGACACGTCGATTTCTATAGGAGATTCATCAAAGACTTCTCCAAAATTTCTTGACCCTTAACTCATCTCCTATCAACCGACGTACCCTTCGACATGGGCCCCGACTGTATACAAGCATTCACGCAGCTGTGTAATGCTGTCACCAAGGCCCCTGTTCTCCAGCTGCCTGATTGGTCCCTCAACTTTGAACTTATGTGTGATGCTTCCGACCTTGCAGTCGGAGCCATCCTAGGACAAAGACGCGATAGACACCCCTTCGTGGTGTACTACGCCAGTAAGACGTTGGACGAGGCCCAGCGTAATTATACTACCACTGAAAAGGAACTACTGGCGGTCGTCTTTGGGCTGGAGAAATTCCGCTCTTACCTTCTGGGCTCTCACGTTATTGTTTTCACTGATCACGCGGCCATTCGCCATCTCATGCACAAGAAGGATGCCAAGCCTAGACTGATTCGTTGGATCCTTCTGCTCCAGGAGTTTGACATTGAGATTCGCAATAAGGCCAGAGCCCAGAATGTTGTGGCTGATCACCTTTCCAAACTGGACCTTGACCATATTGAACTTACTCTGCCGATCAATGAAATTTTTCCTGATGAGCACCTATTGGCAATAAATGTGGCAAGTGGACCGTGGTATGCTGACATTGCCAATTACCTTACTTCTGGATCCCTTCCATGTGGTTGGCCTAAAAACCAGCGCGAGCGTCTCATGGCAGAAGCAAAGTATTATTTCTGAGATAATCCACTTCTTTTTCGGATAGGTGCTGATCAAATCATCCGTCGCTGTATTCCTGATAGCGAGTTCCCGAGTGTGCTATCCTTCTGCCACGATCAGGCCTGCGGAGGCCATTTCTCTAGGAGGAAAACTGCAGCCAAGGTGTTGCAGTGCGGCCCCTTTTGGCCCTTCCTTCACCAGGATGCACACAATTATGCCAAGCATTGCACTAGGTGCCAGTCATTAGGGTCAATGGCACGTTGTGACATGATGCCCTTGCAACCCATCCTAGCTACGGAAATCTTCGACATTTGGGGAATTGACTTCATGGGTCCCTTTCCTCCATCCAACGGCTTCGAATTCATCCTCGTGGCCGTTGACTATGTTTCGAAATGGATCGAGGCTATTCCCGCGCGTCGTGCTGACCATGTTATTTCCACCCAATTTGTCAAAGACCACATCTTTGCGCACTTTGGGATCCCTCGAGCCATTATCTTGGATGGAGGAAGCCACTTTACCCATGCTTCTTTTCGAGCACTTCTGAGGAAATACGGAGTCCATCATCGTATCGTATCCCCGTATCATCCTCAGACGAATGGCCAGGCGGAAGTGTTGAATCGGCAAATCAAGCAGATTCTCCAGAAAACGGTTCGGCCTGATCGTAAGGATTGATCCGACAAGCTGATTGACGCACTTTGGGCATATCGGACCGCCTTCAAGGCACCCCTTGGTATGTCTCCATATAGAATCGTTTACGGGAAGCCTTGTCATTTGCCCGTGGAGTTGGAGCACCGTGCTTATTGGGCAATTCTCCAATGTAACCTCAACCCAGACCTGTGTGGTCGAGAAAGGAAACTCCAACTCCAAGAGATGGAAGAGCTCCGTCGTGAAGCCTATGATTCTGCTCTAACCTTTAAACAACGCACTAAGGCTTTTCACGACAGCCATATTCGGCGGAAAGAATTTGAACCATCTCAGCAAGTTTGGCTCTATAATGCCTGACTCAAATTCTTTCCTGGGAAATTGAAGTCCAAATGGACTGGTCCTTTCCTGGTCTCAAGACCATTCCCCAACGGGGCCGTCGAGATCGAAGATCCCAAATCTGGACATAAATTTACGGTCAACGGGCAGCGTTTGAAACCCTTTCTGACTCATGAACCTGCCCCCGTTGGAGAAACCGTTGCCCTGCTGGAGGGTAACTAATTCTTTGCCTCATTCTGAGTCCAGCTGGGGACGTTAAATTCAACGCTCGTTGGGAGGCACCCTAATAACACTCACCATCCACCATCACTTTTCACTTCACCACCCACCATCCACCCACCCTACCGCCCTGCTGTATACCCTGCACTTCAGCTCTCGTTACCCGATCTGTCATCCTTTCTCTACCCTTCCCTGCATACATATGAGGACATAGCAGTGTTTGGCATGGGGGGGTGGATAGGCATCCTTAGGATCTGGGTATTTTAGGGTATCATGCAGTTTCTATATATATATATATATATAAACAGAGAGAGAAAATGAAAATGGTGTTTAGTAATGATCTAAAAGCTGAAACAAAAAAATACAATAAGTGTTTATGGATATTCAACCTCTGTTTTGAAGACTGTCCAGGCCAAGAAGCTTGATTCGCTCAGGCTCAGCTTAATTCACTTAAGCATTGACAAAATAGTTCAGAATCTCTCCTACCTAAGGACGTATCCTTGTACCTGAGACACCAGTACAAGATCCGTTGGTTTGCTTTTTCTTGAGAGCTTAAGTAAACTTGGTTCACACTACACATATCAGGAAAGACCAGGTGAACATAAGATCCAACCCTAGTGTTCATTAGGGAAGGTGGAGTCCTTGCCTGTGCACACAGGTAGACTTTTTATCCCAGGCTTTAGTCTTGTGTTTAGGAGCGACTCTTTCCACCAAAAAGAAACTCTCCCACCAAAAAGAAAAAAAGTGTGCTCCTTCAAAAAATGTTGTAAGAGATATACTGACACGTGTTTCAAAAAAAAAAGTTGCAAAAGAGTCAGTATATCTCATAAATGTCTGTAAAGTCTTCACCCTACAAGAAGTTCTTCAGGGCAGGTTACAAATACTTTGTTTTCCTGTGAGCCACAAAAATCAGAAAATGGGAGTTGAGTTTTTCGTCATCTTCTTAAGGGTCAATCCGAAAACACGAGCTGAAACTGGGACCAACCTTTACTTAAAAATTCGTGAAACCCTGGGATTGAGTCTTAATGTTCATCTGGTCAGTCTTGATCCTTCACTATGCATAAACCATAACCTCTTGAGCTCTCGAGTATGGCGAAAACCTCCTGGGTTCTGGAAATCGTACTTAAGGTTTAAATATCAAGAGTCCTGGTTAGTCGAGAGATGATCTTTGCCATGTGAGACTTAAAGTACTAGTAGTCTTCTCTACAATTGGTTCTCACAATATCCGACAATAAACACACCAATATCACCTCAGAAGAAAATCTTCAGCTTAAGATCATTTCTAAATACTATTTTGCTAGGGACTAGCAAAAGATAGGCATGGGGGTATGATTGCACCTCAAAATACGCCTGCAATAATGCCTTCTTGTGCTATTTCCTAGCATTAACTATGCATATTAGGATTCCATAGTTGCATTTTGTAAAAATACTTGCATTCATGCATTCAATTGAGAGGAGAAGAGAATGAAATAAAAGGCCCCGCAAATTACGTTTTTCCTTAAGTGCATCCTTGCAAAATCCACATCTTTTTATTTCTCCACTTGATTTTTTATTGTTCCCGCTGTTGCAACTTCTCCTCGCGCCAAGCTTCCCGTGGCTGCTGCATTTTCTCCTTCCGCCATTCCCTCCCACTCCCTGCCATGCTCGTCCCTGCTGCAGCCTCTCCCTGCAGCAGCCATGCTGCATGACCATGCCTTCTCCTCCTATAAAATGCCATGGTTTCTTCTCTTCAAACCCCGCTAGCAGCAGCAAGGGAAAAAGCCCACCTTCAGTCCATCACCACCACCGTCCTCTCCTCCACTCCCCTCCATACGTCGGCCCTCCTCCGAGGAGAAACCCGACGGGCAGGAGCTCACTGTGGTGCACACCACCACAATGAGACCACCACCGCCCAGCTCTTCAAGGAGACTGTGGGCGTGGTGGCTCTTATTTAGTTTTTTTTCCCGTTCCCGCAACTTCCTGCCATTGCTACTGCTTCAAGGCCTGAAGCTTGAAGCAGCAGCAGCAGCTAAGCGGCGGCGGCAGCAGCAGCAGTAGCGACCCCCGCAGCTTCTGCGAGCGTCTGCAAGCGCCCCAGCCACTCCACGCGCACCTGCAGACCTTCTCCGCGTCTGCTCCCTCACTTTGTCGCACGTCACTCGCGCCCGCAACCAGCTGCTGCGCGCCTCTGCAGCGGCCAGCCAAGCGTCTCCCCGCCCCCCTGAGGCACCTGCAAGCTCGATGCGCGTCTGTAGGCGCCCTCGCCCTCCAGCCCCCCTCTGTCGCAAGTGCTTGGCACGTGCAACCGGCAGACGCAAGTCTCCTCCTCTGCGCAAATACGAGCCCGCGACCATCAGACGACGACCTTCACCTCCAGACGACCTAACTCCTCGCCTCCAGCAGTGCGATTACGTTCTTCTCTCCCGCTCTCTCCCACTCTCCTGTCGCTCTCTCCCGCTCTCTCTCTTTCTCTCTTTCGCACTCTCTCTCACTCATTCACAACACTCTTCACCGACGCACACACACACCTACACTCACACTTACACACACACACACACCTATACTATAAACATATATATACGTATACTCATATATTGATACATATATACATATATATATATATAGATTTATATACATATATATACATACATATATAGATATATATATATACTTATATTTATACATATAGTAGTATCTATATACTTATGTATTAGTATATATATATATATATACTTATATATATATTTATATATATATACATATATACATATACTTATATAAATATACATATATCTATATATATATTACCTATATAACTAAGTATAGATACATACATATATATATACATATATACACACCTACTTATATACACATACATATATACATATATATATCTATAACAATATATATACATACACACACACACACACATATATATATATATACATATATAGCTATATACATATATACATACATATATATCTATACATATACACCTATATATATATATATATATATATATATATATATATATATATATATATATATATATATATATATATTTATAACTATATATATATATATATACATATAGATATATTTACTTATATACATACATATATATATATTTTCACATTATTTACCATACGCTGTATTGTGGGAATATCTGCACCAGTTGCTGATATTCCCCGATACACGCGTACAAAAAGCATGGTTACATACATCATCCACCATCCATCCTACATTCCACGCGGCACCTAGTCGTGTTGGTTGCGTCTCTCTAGATGACGACCGACTTGACACCGTATTACACTCCATCTCTGCCTCCACCCCCACCCTTTATATATATATTATATATACATATATATATATACTATATTTACTTTATTTCTGTTTGCTTTCCTGGTAGTAAAAAGACAAAAAAATAAAAAATAAAAGAGAAAAGATAACCTTTGAGCTGCAGGTACCCTGTCTTGCAAATAGCAAGATTCGTTTTGGAACTCTGTTTTGGCTCAAAGCCAAGGACACAATTTTGAGGGTGTGCCTCAAGGACAAGGATTACCAGAAAAAAATCTAAATAAGAAAAACACCAAAAACACAATAAACGAATGGAAGAGACTCGTTGTAGGAAAGACGTAGAAACTCGACTTGTACCCCACTTCCCTGAGTTCGACCCTGGGCCTAAAAGTGACAAGATAAAATCAAGTAGGTTAGGTTAAAAATTTTGTAAAGAGATGGTTAAGTCCGAATTAGGTTAACCACTATACATATTTCAACGATAAAATCATCATATTAACAACCTATCCGGGCTCGACCATACTGTAGTTTCCCTACCAGGAGGGGGTGACGTAATAATTGCGAAATTGAAATATAAATAATCTCACAAAATACAATCGCACAAAAGGCACAAAGAATTTTATGTGAAAACCTAAACCGGGTGAAAACCACCACCTAACCCTCTCGAGTTAGGATTTTCGATCAATTAAGTTGATCAAAATCCACTAAACCGAATCACTTTAAAATGAGGGTGATTCAACCTCAATTACAACCACGCTACTTAGACGAGGGTAGCGTACCTCAACCTCTTCTCTTCGCGAGAAGGATTTTGTCTCGCGAAGGAGACGGGAATTCGCAAAGCGAATACCCAACCAAATAATAAAGATAAAACAAGTAATCCTATAGAGCAAACAAAGTAATATTTAACCTAAGCTTCTATAGGAAATAGGATGCTTCCCTTTGAAAGGAGTGCATCGACGACGCGGATGCGTGAGCCACGCGACGGCGCAACGTCGCTCTCGTGAACAACGGCGAGAGAGCGGGTGCGCAACAGCTTGATGCTCTCAAGATGAAGAATTAGAGCTTTGAGAGCAAGAGAGACACAAAATGGTAGAAAGTATGTTCCTTAGGTGTGTGTTGGTGTGTCAAAGGCTCCCCTCTATTTATAGAGGCCTTAGGAAGGCTTAGAAAAGCTTCCATAGCCGTTGGGTGCAAAGCCTAAGTGAATCAGCCCAAAATCAGGAACAATCATTGCTCTGACAGGTTTATCAAATGTCTAATTCTGGCATCAGACGTCTGGAAGTTCACTTTAAGATGTCTGAAAATAAGGTCAGACATCTGATTTTAGGCGGGTCTCTTCCTGACTTAAATCAGATCTAAACAGGGTTCTAGCGCAAGTCTATCAGACGACATACAGGACGTCTGGCACTATGTCTGGACGTCTAGAAACCTACTTTTTCGTGGGAATGGATTTGCAACGGCTAGAAAATCTCTGAGAAGAGATTTTCGGGTCAGTCGAGGCAAAATGGTCAATTATCAGACGTCTGGAAGGGCTTAAGGACGTCTGATAAGGCTCTAACGGTCATATCTTTGAGTGTATTCTAAGAGAGCCAACGGTCCACTAATTGGATGTCTGGCAAAGACATCAGACGTCTCCTAAGACGTCTGGTCTAAGGTCTGGACGTCTGATTTCATCAGACAGAACTAACTATGTCCAGCCTAAATGTTATCAGACGTCTAAATCAACAGTCAGACGTCTTAAAACACTTTATCAGACGTCTGATTTTGGAATTAGACGTCTGGAAATGCTGTTTGAACCCTATATTGGTTTTCAAAGTTCTCTACAGAAAACCTAAGTATCCTAGGGTTGTGCCGGTGTTCCTAGGACTACTGTTAGGGTACTTTGAGGCTCTTTAACATGAATCTAAGTAACAAAAATAAAGAGCAACAGAAGAAACGAAAAATAAAAGGAGTACAAGAGAAGGAAATCTATCCTATTCTTCATCTCCTTCTTTCTTCAATCTATCGCTCCTCGCGAATCTCCTCTGTTTTCCATCAAGCTCGTCCAATCCATCCTGGACGCGAGCTCGAATTCCGTCTAATCACGTCTACATTTGCAATTGACCTGAAATCTAAGACTCCAAGAGCAAATGTTAAATAACACGCGTTTTGTTATCATCAAAACAAATGATCGTGGTGCTCTAGCACCAACACATACATCCGCCAGCGCACACACACACACCCACTTGTACACACACTTGTACACTCACACACACCCTTATACACTCACACCTACACACACACATATATATATATCCACTCACTTATATACATAAATATATATATATATATACAAATACATATATATACATATATACATATACAACTATATATATATAGTTATAAATACATACATACATACATATATATATATATACACAGCTACATATATACATATATAGTCATAGATATATCTATATATATATATTTATTTATTTACATATACATCACCTACCCATATCCATATATACACTTCACCACCCATACTCCCGTGCACTAGTCACTCCACCGCGCATCATATCACGGGAATATCTGCACCAGTTGCTGATATTCCCTGATATCCACGCAAAGCAAGCGCCTCCACACACACTCCCACACACCTGCCCCACACTCCACGCAGCATTCCATCTTGTTGGTTGCGTCTTACTAGACGTGGATCAACTTGACACTGTGCTACACTCCATTTCCACTTCCACCTCCACCCGTATATATAATATATACATATACATATAGATACTGTATCTATGATATATCTATACATATATTAAGCTAAGTATTCCTTTCTTTGCCAGCAACCTACCTTGTTTTTATTTGTCTTTTGTTTCTTGCTATTAAAAAGATAAAAAAAAAGAGTAAAAGAGAAAAGATAATTCTTGTCTTGCAGGTACTCGGTCTTGTAAATAATAGGTTCAATTTTTGGAAACCCTAAGTTGGCTACAAGCTAAGAACCATTTGGCTCAAAGCCAAGAACCTGATTTTGAGGTTGTGCCTCAAGGATAATATTATCAACAAAAAAAAAAATCTTAAATAGAAAAACCAAAAACATAATAAACGTAAGGAAGAGATACGTTTTAGGAAAGGCGTAGAAACTCCTTGACCTTTAATTCCCGCCTCCCTGAGATCGACCCTGGGCTTAAAAGTGACCAAGATAAAATCAAGTAGGCCAGGTTAAAAGGGAAATTTTGTGAAAGATGGTTAGACTCGATTTAGGTTAACCCACTATAATAACTTCAACGATAATTTCACCATATTAACACAACCTATTCGAGTTCTACCAAGCAACATCTCACCAGCTCCAAGTTGACCTGTCCTAACTTGTATATATGATTATCTACACTACGACAAGATTTCCTCAAAATAAGTCAAATAGTAGGGGGTGATCCAATCGACTCATAGGGACAAAGTCACTAAGTTAATGCTAAGGGCGATGCGGTGGATTCATGAATGCATGGAATAGATCATTGAGTCACTGCAATTGATTCTGAAGATTGGACTCTTCTTCTTGGTTCTCCATGGATGCAGATGATGGAGATCTAGGCTTAGATATGAAAGAGTCAAAAGAGATGTCAATCAGGTTGGGTGGTAGCACAAACAAGTGGGTCGAGGCTTGACCTCGACGAGAGCGGATTGCTAATGGAGACCTCAAGGGTGGTCTTAAGGACCTCTTCCCAAACATGCACTAAAAAACCAGATGAGAGATAGAACCCAATTGAGGCACCCAAAAATCTTTGGATGACTAAGGAGATTTGAGGCGGATGATACCTCTAGATCAAAAAGTCACTCACCCAAGAATTACTTAGGCAGCTAGGAAGAGAGGGTCTCATAAAGACCCCTACACGGTAGAGAGTCCCCACAAGTTATTGGATTTTCCCCACCCGACCTTCCTTGTCACTGAGAATCCAAGTAGATCGAAATGAGCAAGCTTGACTCCTAAGTCTACCAATTTTAATCCTACGTATGTGCCTTGAATTTCACTTGAACTTTAGAGTTGGTTTTGATTGTGACCTAATTTAGAGGTTGGTTAACCCACAAAGTGGATCAACTCACCTATTTAGGATGAGTTGGGTAAAGAACCCAAAATCACCCTTAGTGGTTTGTAAACAGGTTAGTAGGTCCAAGTTTCAGTGATTCAAGTGTGTAACGACCCGATTCTCGAGTCCCTACGAGACACGAGAACCGGACTGACTCGACTAATCCCAAGACCTAGTCGTCCAACGAGGAAGTAACCAAAAGAGTAGTAAAATAAATCACATTCAGCATGAGTATAACTAGCAGTAACAAAATACAGCAGTAAGAAAAGGAATTACTACAGTATATACCACCACAACAGTAGAACAACAATTATAACATAACATGAAGCTACAAGTAAAGAAGTACAGAGAGTAACAAGAACTACTCATTACAGTGGAACAAAAGGGGTACAAAAAGAACTGCGGTAACTCTACTGGACCCTACTCGGCCCAGCGTCCTCTGCAGCCGCTGACCCTGGCTGCTCAACACCTGGTCCTGAAAAGTAACGAGTGTAACACGTCAGCGAAACGCTGAGTAGAGTGGCAGCTAAAACTAAAGAAGCAGTAAAGTGTACAGTAGCTGTTTTATTTTCTTTCTTCCTTTATTTACGTCTTTCTATTGTTTCACAATTTATCTATTTCTCAGATCCTTCACTTGATCTCGAATGTTTCTCGTGGGAACGATCTTGATTGTAGTCTTTTCCGAAAAGTAGAAGTAACACGTGGTGCTCTCCTGGTCGGGAGAGTCCCCCGTGGTGATCCTACTCTTAGTCAACCATCCCAAGGTCGCTGACAGACGTAACGGTGACTACGGCACGCACGATAAACACACGGGTAGCTACCCCGCACTGGCACGCGGTTAGTCGTTTCCGTTAACAGGTGCACCCAAAGCACAGCACGGAACCAGTATAGGGTAGAACCCTCTCAGTAACAGGGGTCCAACCCCTCCACAGTAGCTCTCCTTGGTACTGTGTACACGAGGGCCAAAAGTCAGTACAAAGTGGCCAGACCTAACCTCGGGTCCCTGGGGCGGCTGGCTCCGCTCTGCACTAAACAGGTAACAGGTGCTTCCCCTGGCACTACGTACCCAAGAAACAACACACTTCCACATCTTTCTTTCTCAGTTCCATTTCATTCTCTTTCCAGGAGTTCTACTCCTAATTCCCCGTAGGGTTTCCAGCTCTTTTGACTCAGCACATTTAGGTTTCACCGTTCCAGTTTCACGTTCATACAACCCATGTTCTCAATCATGTTTATTTATTCATAATAGGCAGCTGTTAAATCAATTTACAGGAAGCTATTATTTCCTTTCCACTTTTCCAAGACTGCAATATTTATATATTCCACTAGTTTTCCAGTCCTAAGATCATGCCGTACCCTAGGATCTATCATACAATCTAGTTTTCCAGCCCTAGGATTCATGCAATACCCTAGGATTTATCATTCAATCTAGTTCTCATTCCTAGGATTCATGCAATGCCCTAGGTTCTATTAATTGTTCCATAATTGTAACAAATTATACTAATAAATTTACAAGCCACTCTACCAACTACAACGGGAGTACTGGGGGCGTGGTCGGAAATCCCGCGCGCCTCCGCAACCCCCGAGACTGCAATGGAACAGGGTCCTAACACAAGGATCAAACACAAGGAGTTTCTCAGAACAGTATATAATTACTATAAATGGGTAGAGGATTTTATTCCAAAAAGAATGCAACTCGAAACGTGGAAAACGGACTCCAAACGGGCCCTAAACGGGTCGAAAATGATGAAACAGTCCAAAATCAGACATCTGGAACCTCTTCCAGACGTCTTAAAATGTGGGTCAGATGGTACCTTCACTCTGTGTAGTCCCTCAGATGTCCAGAAGCCTGCGGGGGCATCTGGCTTAATTCCCAGATGTCCGATGGTCAACCCGGACGTCTGGAAGTCCTCTCCATCGTCTGGCATTGCGGCCAGACGTCCGATTCGCGTTGGATGGCGAGTCTCGCACCCTCCCGAGCAGAACCTGCACGTATCCATTCCTCGCTCTCAGTACGATGGGTTGCAGACGAAGGCGTGGCGGACGACTGCATGGCCGTACGCGCGAAAAAGGAAGAAGGACGAAATAACTTACTTGCCAGACGTCTGGATGGTCCTCCAGACATCTTCACCGTTGTCTAGTTGGAATCCCAGACGTCTGATTCTGGAAAAACTTCCAGAATTAGAGCTCGACTCGCTCTCCGCCCGCGACGCACGGTCGCGCCGCGCCCCGTCCGCCTGCTGCTCGAGCTGCAGCAGCCCTCCCGCAACACTCCACGCCCACTGCTCCCCCGCCGGCCGGCTCTAGCCGCCCCGGCAAGCTCGAGCCCTCACGGTCGAGCGTCTCCTCCCTCGTGCAACACCTCCTCCCGCACACTTGCCGCGGCCGCTGCTGCCGCTGCTCGCTCGCTCTCGCACCGGCTGGAAGAAGAAGAAGAAGGAAGCGGAGGAGATGAGGGTGAGGGAGAGGGCGAGGGCCTTTTAAGGCCGCGTGGGGAGAGAGAGAGAGCACTGCGCCCTGCAGGAGGAAAGAGGGAAAAAGAGGAAAGCGGGTGGCGGTTGCAGGTCTGCGCGCGCATGCGCGCAGACGCAACCCCGTACGCCGCAGAATTTAAATCCCAGACGTCTGGAAGGGGTTCCAGATGTCTGGTCAGACGTCTGGGCCACCTCCCAGACGTCTTAAAAACGTCTTGAAGCTGCGTTCGTAACAAAGTGATTATTAGAGCTTACTTTTAGGGTTCACTTGATTAGGCCAATTCAACCAAGGCTAAGGTAACACACGATGCGGGAAACTTGTTCTTGTTAAATCAGGCAAGTGTGTTTTCCTGAAACACAAATATGGAAACCCTAATTTAGCTATATTTTCCAAGTCCAATTCTTTCCAAAGTTCGCACCTAGGGCTCAATCAAGAAGGTGAATAGCCTCAGGTACCTTAAGTCCCTAATAGGTGCAAGCATCAGGATGGGAATTTCTAACCAAATCAAATCAAATCAGGCAACTCAGGTGATTAATTACTATTAAATAAAGAGAAGTGACACTAATTGACTCTTCTTTTAATCCTTTCCAGAAATGAGGGGCTTACAGAAGAAGGGAATGAAATTACCTGCCTTTGGAGTAGTTGTTGTGCGGCCGATCCTGTGATTCACCTCGGCAAATCACAACAAATAAGAGAAATCAAGTTAGTATCAAATCGGCATTATAATCAGTGAATGAAATGCACGTTGCTCCTCAGCAATGGTGACAAAATGTTACGTCGAAATTCATCATATTTAGGAAAACGCGTCGTAGTATAGTGACAAAAACTGATACGACATTTAAATTTGTAATCTTGGAAACAAAAGTGAGTCCGAGGTCGATCGTAGGGAGTAATTTGAGCAAATCAATTCACTAACCACAATATTAAGAATAACAATTTGCAAGTGAATCAGATAATTAGAAAGATATGCAATATATGTCAGCAAAATGTATCTAAGAAATGTGGATATCAAAGTGCAAAAAGATGAGGTTAAAATGGTGGTTTCAACCACCAAATTAAGCTTATAATTTAAGCTCTAAATATCTCAAATATTTCAATAGTAACCGTAATCAAATATCCATGTAAATGTATCCACAGTAACCAACACCAAGACAAGGCCTTAGACAACAAGTATAAGGCTCACACGCCTTAACTCAAAGGAACCAAAGCACCAGTAGAACAGAAGCACAAGGGAAACCTCTCAGGCACAAAGGCCTCGCAATGGCTAAGTACTGAGCAAGGGGAGGGGGCACAAATCCCGAGGTGCTACAGTGCAAAACCCTCCCCCTTTCCTCAGATTTCTTTTTCTCAGACCTAAGTCAAACCCGGTGACCAGGTAAACGGATCCAACCCAAACCTGCGGGCATGTTCGCGGGCGAGGGTGTGTGATCGAGTGCGTGTAAAGCGCGTGCATTGGGGCGTGTGTGGGGGACCTCACACCCCCTGCGTTCGAGGCTAAGAGCCTTCTGCAACTTTGTGTATTATACGCTGAGCAAGCTCTGGTGATGCCTGATGTGGGACTAAAGTCCCTCTCCTTCCTCCGCGAAGCTCTGTGTGCTGCAATCGAGCGAAGCTCGTTGATTCGAGGCAATGGCTGGGGCTTCTTTGCAAGTTTGACCCTGCAGACACCTGTAGCAGTTGAAGCCGCTTTGAGCGAGAGTTGTAGCAGGTTGAATAAGGGTCGGAGAGAGTGATGAGTTATGACTCATCATAGCTAAATCGCCTAAGTTAAGTTAGAAACTAGGTTAAACACTATTAAATTAACACATAAAAAGGGTTAAGTGTGGGAAATAGAGAAAAGGACCTAAAACATCAATTTTATGTTAAAAATGCATAATTTGGTCATTAAATGAGATATTCTTTTAAATAAGGTTAAATGGTGATCCAAGTGCAAATTGAACACACAAATGAGTTTAAAAGTTCAAATAAAAAATATAATTAACTTCCCAAATATTCGATTAAGCTTCTATAAAAACTTGGGTGCATTTGGACATCAGGGCCTTGTACTTAGAGATTTACATTTAGGTCCTTAGTACATCACATTTCATTCATAGAAAATTAGCCAAGGACCTATTTGTAGGCCACAAGGACCTTTTCGCAAGTCCAGAAGGACTGCTCTGAATTTATTCCTTACCACTTATGGGCTGCTATGTAATCTTTCTACCCCTTCGCTGAGGGGCCTTCCCTGCAAATTCACCAATACACCTTCAGCCACCTGCAGCCACACAAAACACTGTAGCGCACAAGAACTTGGGCAATCGTGACCGTTGATCCTCCCTCACATCACGATCTGTGGCTCTCGTTGATTGGAAGCTTCACGTGAATCGGTGCGTGTGATCACCACGTCACCTAGATCCAATCCAACGGCCGCTTTTTGATTTAAGCTTGCACGCTCTCTCTCCTCAAATCCCCACTGTCCACGCCCTTGGAGACTAATCACATCACCTCGGTGCTCTGATTCACTGTCACTCTACTTAAGGAGCTCCACAGCTACGCTCGCGAAGGATCACTCCCTTCTACACCTCTCAAGCCGATCATTCTTCCCCTCCAACTCTCCTCCCCATATTTCCCCTTTTCACGGCCACCGACTGTGAAATTCCACTTCTTCCCCGACTCTCCTTGCTGCTAAGGACTCCGTAGCACCTGAGGGCAACCCAGAACTCCACTAGCGAGTTTTCAGTCTGCTAGAGCATTTCCTCCATTCTTCCTCTCCATCCACCGGGTGGAGATCCAAAGGTCCCATTCCTCCATTTAGATTAGGTTTACAATTTTCTAGATTAGTTGTAGTGTTAATTAGAGTACTTTAGCAGTAGAAATTAGATGTAGAATAGTTCTGATCTGTGAGTGACTATAGTGTAGCTTAGGAGTAGAGTTATCATAGATTCCATATTTTCACCTCCTCTGATCACTTCAGATCAGAGGAGACGAATTCCCCCACTCATTGATCACTGTTTTCTCCCCATACACATTTGCATTCCGCTTTCTGAATTTCCTCATGTTTTAATCTGCAATTCACCCATCCATTTGGAGTCAAATTCCCATCCCATTGCTTTCAAGCTTTGAGATGAGGATTTGCGCTCAAATCCACCTAGGGGTCTCTTCACTTATTTCATTTTGTTCACAAAGACCCCTGATCTGATTTGAAATGGCTCAGTTTGTTTGATCAATTTTTTATTTGGATTTCAACACAAGATCGTGAGATTTTGATCAATTGGGTTTTCAAGGATTTGTGATCAAGTGAATCGATTTATTCTTGGGTGATTTAGCTCATGGCCATGAATCTGAGATGCTACTAATGATAAATTCTCCTTTGATGAGCCATGATCAAATTTATTCTTGATTGGGGATTTCATGGTCTTGAATGTATGGTAGAGCCAAGGAAAATCAACCTTGTTGGTTGGAGGCTCTACCCAGAATGTCTCTAATGTTTTTGAGATTCTGATTTTTACCTAAGGGATTCTTAATATCCCTTAAGGTTTTCAACATATTGGGATTCAGTTGAATCTAATGGGCTGATTCTAACACTTCTTCCATGCTGTCTATAGCATTAGGAAGGTGTTAGATCAGTGATTTGTCTCCGATTTGGACAGAAAATTGTTGACAAGGGATTTTGATTCAGAATGTAACATCCGAGAATGATTTCTATGTTAGTTTCAGACCTTGTTAGAGTTTTAAGAGGTTTTTGTTGTGTTTTGAATCCCAAATCCAACATAGTAAACTCCTGCATGATGCTGCTACATTTTAACTGAAATCCAGCAAATTAGTCCCTAGCTCAAACATGGTGTATCTATGATTAGACTTTTTCAAGTCTGATTTGAGATATAAATGTAATGAATCAGGAAATAAGTTGTTGAATTGGAGGTTCAGACCTACTGTAGATTTTTTCTCTAATTTCTGGACACTACAGTATGGATCTGAGCTATTTTAAGACATCTGATTTGCCTTAAGGACATATGGAAATCCCTGAGTTGATGCTCCAAATTGCTGCTACTGTGGTGTTGGATTTTAGCAGCAAAGTTGTTGCTTGAAGCTACTACTTTGGCTGTTGCTACTGCTGTTGCAGCAGTAGTAGGATAGATGAAACTCTTGGGATAGTAGGCTTAGGTTTATTATTTAAAATAGCTAACACGTTGTAAATGTTGTAATTTAGGTATACAAGCTTCCATGTACTGTTATGTGATTTCAAATTTAACTTGGAATGGCTGATTCATGTCAATTCTTTATTTGTCAACTAAATTGTGTTCCAAACTGTCCATATTTGAAATAAATGTAAAATGAAATGGAAAGCATGATATTATGATTTCATATCTTGTAGAACTTATTCAGAACACATTTGAGTGCATTCACTGCCTGTTCAACACATAAAATTCATTTCTAGGCCTTGAGTTTAAACTTTAAGATCTTTCTTAGGCCTAGATTGTATGAACTTTGTAAATAAATAAAAATAATTTAAAATTTTCAAAAAAATAAAACAAAGGTGTAGTGAGTAAGATTAATCAATTCTCTACACATGTGTAAAGTTTTGAGATCATCTGAACCTTTGGCTTGGTAGAACATACTAGCTAACGGTTTAGTATACCTCTTAACTTAATAAAAACCCCTAAATTAAAAAAATGACAAAAACAATCTATTCTTCACATCTATTTATTTCTCTCTCATCTCCTACCTCTATAAAACACACAAAACCAATAAAAATCAGAAAATTCACAAAAATACCTAAAAAAAAATGCTATGTATACTAGGTATATACTTGTAAATATAAACTATATAGTAAGCTATATATATATTGTAAAATAGGTGTATATTAGGTATAACTAACTTATATATATATATTATATATTGTGAATTACATATTTAAGATTATTTAAACTATACATAACTTAATTATATAACTATTTATTATTTATACTAACTTATAAGTACTATAACTTAAGTAAAATTATAAAACATTGTATATAACTGTATTTACTATTTATACTATGTATATATATTTATATATGTATTATGTATATTAGAAACCTTGTATCATAATTTAATTATGTCTATAGAATAAATAATTAATTTATTAAGTTACTAGCTAAGTTATTAGATTAAATTAAAATAAATTAGTAATTTAAGTTAAAACTGAACTAACTTATACTGTACATTTGTATTAATGTATTTTAAGTAAATTAAGCTAATTTAATTATATATATAATGTATTATAATATTTAAACCTAATTTATATGTAAGATAGCCTGAAATAAGCTATTTAAATGTAAATAAAATCAAAATAAATGTTGTAAAATACAATAAAAATCTTTAATAAATACTTTAATATGTATATTACTACTATAGTAGGTCAATTAGACCATTAATTAACTAATTTATACGTTAATTAAGAAATAAATCCAATAATCAATATGTATAAAGTGTAAAGTTTAGCTAATTTATTTATATAGTAAACATAACTAATTATGTAAATAAATTATATAATTGAGTAGACCTATGTAAATACTTTAATACCCCATAATTTATTTTTTAATTATAGTAATTTATGGCCCCTAATTCGAGGGCCAAAATCCACAAAATAAGACACACGCCCGCTGAATTACAGCGCAATAGTGCCCTATGGCTTAATGCCACATCGTGGGCACACAATGCTTCGCCCCCGCTTATATTGTTTTTGTTACTCTCTCCCTTCAGTTGACATGCGCTGGGCACAAAGAAAACCTTATACCCCTTACGAGCATATTCTGAGCTTTGGTTTGAGATTGGTGTGCAGTGCGGGCAAGGGGCCTGGCACTGTGCGTGAGCCTATGTAGGCCTAGTATTGAGCTTAAACTGGAAATAAAGAGGCTAATTAAACAATCAGGGTGGCTTTAGTAGAGGTCTAGTCTCACCCGAAAGGGTGCTGTATATCCCTTGAAAAGGTCGCTCGCCAACTTAAAATATGATTTTTAAACTAAGTGAAGCCTAATGAGGGGATTAAGAAGAGAGAATGAGCAAGGAAAATGGCTAAGTGTTAGAACAAGAAAGAGAATGAGAGAGTTGTAATTAAGTAGAAGAACAGAAGAGAAAAAGAAGTTTAATGGATATGTATATGTGTATATAGTGTGTGTGTGTATAAGTATATTGTAAATAATAAGCATTTGTATAATAAGTATACGTAGTATAGGTAATGTTTGAGCTATATATATATAAATAATAGTATAGCTTTACTGACAGAATTATCTATCACTGTAGATAGAATAAGAGTCACTATAGACCCTAGTTTTTACCTTAGGTTATGTACATAGTTTCTTCTAAGGTTTAGTGACGTTTATATACGTCATTGTACATATTATATATGTTACTGTATATATTAGTATATTAAGTTAAGTTAGTATAGGATATATTATTACTTATTATTGTATATATATGTAAGTATTAGTATTATAAGTTATAAATAGATAGTATATAGTATATATTTATAGTGTTTAATGCTTGTTTGTATATATATGTTTGCAAACATTTCAATACATTCTTTTGTATATAAACTAGTTTAATTCTTTCATTCATTAATTCATTCATTCATGATTGTACATAAAATTAATCTTTTTGGAATTAAAGAATAATATTGGACTTAGAGAGTCATGTATATCAATAACTGCTTCCCAGTGAATGACCTGGAATAAACCAGTAAAAATTATATAATTAAATAAAATTGACGCAATAACAGTTTGTATTTGTGACATATACTACAACAACGATGATTTTTTATACGAATCGTGGTTGATCGCTTCAGAGTGGCAATCGAAGTCGGAGAAGACGGTGGCGGCGACGACACTCCGATGAAGACTTGTAGACAAGAATACTAGCTAAATGCCCCAGTCAGTATACTCAGAAGCTTCTCCTGAGTGTGGCAAGTGTCATGGTGGTCGTGAATTTGTGTGAGGGTGTGTGTGGTGGAGTAGCGAAGTTGGTGAAGGTGCGTTGTGATGGGTGTGTTCGGTGGGACGCGTGCAAGGTCAAGAGTCCCAATAAAGTTGGGGCTTCTGATCAGTAGGTCAGGGCAGAGCTAATAGAGGTGGTGGTGTGGTGTTTGGGTTGGTGTGGAGGTTGTGCGAACTCACCGGAGTTTTGCCAACCATGGGGAAGATGAAGGTGGTGCAGTGTGTTCAACGGTCGAAAGTGAAACTTGAGTGGATAAAAGTGAAGTTGGGGAGTAGAGGAAGAGATTAGAGGGAAGAAAGAGGAGAAATAGGGATGGATAGGTGCCGGCATTGGTGGGCCGGCTCCAAAGAAGATGAAGTTGGGGGCGAGGTGGGACGGCGACAACGAGGAGGAAGAACACTCCTGTTGTGGCTTGCAAGGAGCGGAGGGCTGAGACGAAGGCAAAGAGCCTCCCAATTTGATTGTTGGGAGGTTGGACGAAGATGATGGAGGGCATCACTGGAGCTCAAGCATGGTTGGCCAGAGAGGGAGAAGGGAAAGGGTTCTCGACTCAAAACTTGGTTGCCTTGGATTGTAGGAGTTCAGGAACTATTTATAGAGCTTGAGATCAAGCTATAAATGAAGAAAGAGGCTTCATTTGGCCATGGTTTTGGGAGAAAAACATCTCCAAATTCATCGAGCTCGCCCGAGCTCTAAGAGGCAATTTAGGATCCAAGATCTAGTCCAATGGATTAGGCCATCTCTCAAGATCAATCCCTCCAAGTTTGGTGGGATTTGGTCTTGATTTGAAAAAGAAATCTCCTCGAGAAATCAACCTGAGGTGCATTCATACACTAATGGCGGAAGGAACCTGAATGAAGAAAATGATGAGAAATTTAGGGACTCAATTGCAATAAACTTGAAACCTGAGGGACTAAATGTAAGAAATAGAGTTTTAAAGAGCTAAAATGTAAGCTAGGTCAAGATGGACTCTGATTGGGCCTAAATTTTGCTCTTAACCTAATTTGGACCCAAGAAACCTAATGGTGAACTTGGATTTTAATTTTGACCACATTTGACTGGGTAATTTTCATAAAAGCCTAAATTAAGGTAAAATCCCATCTAAAACTCTGTTCTAGGTGAAAATGAATTTAGATGGTCAAACCAAAGATACCAAACCTCATAGAATATTTTTCTAGGAATTTTAGGTGATTTAGATGAATTTTATCCTGATCTGAACCTCTTCAATTTTAAAAGGTTGATAATTAGGGTTTTGGTGTTATTTTCACCCTCGAAATGCGTGAAACCCCATTTCTATCAGTGTTGATCCACTTTTTAGAATTTTGAGCTCATTTGACCTTCATTTAACCCCTGAGAGACCTCGTGGTTAACCTGTGTTTGTGATGTGCTGTTAAAATTACATAATAAAACCTAATTCACAATTCTTTTCTCAAATCAAAATGATATGGAGTTATGACCCTCAAATGATTAGGTAGAAGTTTTTATCAATCAAACCTGACTAAATGTGTCTAGTTAAGGCCCATGATGGTGTTACCATCAGGTTGGAGGAGTTTGAACTTCGATCATACCACCAACCTCTATTTATGACCCCTCCCTTAGGATGGTTACACCACCACCCCAGAGCACGGGTTCTTGAGGGACAAAATCCCCCAGGATACAGCACGAATTCCATAGTAACATGCCTAGACTGACAAAATCGTCGGTCAATATTCCACACATTACATCACCTTGCGCATGCATACCGACGTGACCAAAGCATTGATCACCTCACTAACAGGCATGACATTCGAGGTCATGACCTCTCATCTCAGCAACAAGTAAACCCCCATCTTGTTAAACCACTAATCGACGACGATCGAGTTGCAATAAAAATAGTGTTTTAAATGTCGTTACTGTAGTATATTTATCATAATGCAAACAAATGTCGTATCATTTTATTTAATTACAATTTTTACTGGTTAGTTTCCAAGTCGTTCATTAGGAAGCAGTTATTGATATATATCACTCTCTATGTTAAAAAATGTTCTTTTATTCTAAAAATGTTAATTTTATCAATGAATCAATTAATAAAAGAATTTGTTAATTATATACAGAAGAATCAATTAATTCTACCTACAATGCCTTAAACATATTTATAAATAACAAGCATTAAAAACTCTATGTAACTACACTATGTTAATTATATACAACTACTCTAAGTAATACCTAAATATAGGTACAAAAATAGCTATTAATATATACTAATATACAGTAACATATTCATAGCTATTAATATCAACTAAGTTATATTAACATACTAATATCTTTAGTAACATTCTATATATACAGTAACATATATACATGTCAGTATAAACCTTAGTAAAATATATACATAACATAAGGTAGAAGAATATATTTACCAACATATATACATATCTACAGTGACAGATATATTCGTCACTAAAGCTTTAGTGTTATTTATATACATAAAAGACTCAAACAAATATATACTATTCTACTTATACACATATATATTTATACTATACCTCCATATATATTATTTACATATAGTTTATTTATATTATTTATAAACATATACCATATACTTACCCTATATACATACTAGTATATATACATACACTACTCAAGCACACACGTACATGCAACTCTCCTCTTCTTCTCTTAGGTTCTCTCCCTCTCCTCTTCAAGACTTAGAAATTTTCTCAGGACCTTTCTCCCTTACACAGCTTCGGTTCACTATTCATTAACCCGAAATTTGGGTATTAAATGGGGGAGTCGATCCTTTTCGTGAGATACATAGCACCCCATAGGGATGGGACCAAACCACTACTAGGGACTAGCCTTAGTTCATTAAGCGTGTATTTTCATTCGATTTTATGCCCATGACAAGCCCACAATAGGCCTAGCTACAGTGTAGGCTCCTGACCCAACACTGTTCAAACATATGCTTAATATCATGCTCAAATCAGATAAGAGGAGAGGGTAATGGGTTTTTGGCACCCTGCACCGTGACAACTGCAGAGGCCACTGCACGAAATCAACTTATATCGTATGAAGCGGTTCGCGCTCCACGATGTGGTGCTTTGTTAGAGCCCTATGGCCGCTGCTTAGCACAATGCATAAATGTGGAAATCAAGGATTTGGCCCTCGATTTGAGGGCCTAAATTAGGTCTGATTTTAAAATAAATTATATTTTAAAAAAGCCATGATATAAGGCTACATGATTATACTATTTATTTACGAAATTAACTTATTTTTATATATATATTAAAATTAGTTAATGTTAGGGGTTTATACACATTAAAGTAGGGCTTAATTTGTTAATTAAAGTATAAATTGGTTAATTAATCATGAAATTGACTTTATACAAAGTTAATTTATATATTAAATTATTTATTATACATTTTTAATTTATTTTAGTGACTTTATTTTAATTTATTATACATTTATTTAAGTTAGTTATATACATAATTGAGTTATAAATACCGTAATACACTATAAATATAGTATAATTAGATAAATTACTAATTAAGTATACGTGATAAATTACTTCAATATTAACTTAAATTACTAATTTATTCTATTTTAAGTTATTAATTTACCTAATTAACTTAATAACTTAATTACCAATTGTAATTACATAACTAAATTAGATTACAGATATCATATATTATATATTACTTCGTTAAATATGCATGTACAATATTAAATATAATTATATACATATACATAGGTTTTTATAATTACTTAAGATACTATACATTTAAGTTAATATAAATTAATATATAATTATACAATAAAGTTATATATATATATAATAAGTCATTCTAAATATTTAATTTAATATATAGAATACAAGTATAAGTTAACTATGTACATTATTTACATATTTTACAATATATACATATAGCTTAGTTTTAAATTATATTTACAAGTATAAATACAATGTACAAGGTATTTTTGAGTATTTTTGGACATTTTCTTATTTTTATAGTTTTTATATATATAAGAGAGGTAGGGGATGAGAGAGAAAGAGTTCGTTTTGGTGTTTTGAACTTAGTTTCTTTTATTAAATTCCAAAGCATATTAAATTCCAAAGCATACTAAACTGTTAGCTGGTATGTTTTACCAAGTCTGGGGTTCAGAAAACCTTAAAACTTGGCTAACACATAGAAAAATACCTAATCTTACTCAATACAGGTTTATTTTATTTTTTATGACTTTTTTTATCATTTTTATTTATTTACAAGTTAACCTGAGTTTAGGCCTTGAAAGGATGTTTTAAATGAAACCTAAGGCCTTATTATGAGCTCAAAGGGCAAGATAGGGGTTTTAAGCACTCAGTAGCTCTCAAAACACTATATGAAGCATGTTTAAATCAATTAGACATAATTTTAACTAAGATTTTCATTAAATCACAATTTGGACAATTTATAAACTCTGAATTGCTAACAAATTAAAGGATTTAAAAAAAAATTATAACCATTTCTAATCAAAATAAATTCTAATTCTAGTACGTGAATGCTTGTACATTACTAATCTAACATTATGCACATGTCAGCTCCATTACAACACAGATTCCCATCTCAAAATCAGTCAACAAGGGCTGATTTGTTGCTTTCAGAAATCAACAGCTATTCCAACTATTGCTGCTGCATTGTTTTTCTGCAAAGATCAGACCAATTAGGTCTAATCTAAGGCTTCTTTAAGCCACTTCATAACTGAAAATTTAGACCCAATTGTAATTCATCACAGAACACCTCAGATCCACCAATCTCTTAATGACAGAGATAAAAACACTACATGTAGCTACTATGCAGCCTTTAATGTATTGAAATGGGAGATTCAAAACAGTCACAAGCATGAACACAATCAATAGAAAACTAATTACATTTTGAAACTCATCTTAAGAATCACATCTATGCATCAAAATCACCAATAAACATCTTGGATTCTAGATTTCATCTCAGATCTGGGATGTAAAAATGCATTCTAGAGCTAAGATAAACAATTAAATCCTCATGAATAACCATTTCAAAATCTGTTCTAAAACTTCTAAAATCCAAGAGAAGCCAGCTTCAACTCCCAACAGTCCTTGCAATCCTAATATGATCCCCATCTTACACTATGGACAGTGTAAGATGTGGGTTATCTTAGGATTGCAAAATCACTTAAACCCAATTCATTCTAAATCCTATTTTATAGGTCTAGGACTCGTTCAAAACACAATTAAAGCTCACAAATCATGAAAAACCCTAATCTAATCTTTCTCTTACGCCATGCACAGCATGAAGAAAAGGAATTAGATCGGTCACTGAAATCCATTAGAAGCGAATCCCAAACCTTCAAATCTCTCAATTTGAATTAGAACCCAAGAGCATGCACGAAATCCTTTAGATTAAAATCTAAATCTCACCCATGTGAGCATTTGAATCTTTACTAGAGCCTCAACTCAGTAGAACTGATTTTCCTTAGCTTTAACTCTCAATGAAAAGCAAAATTCAGATTAAGCATCAAATTGAAGGAAATCATTGAATCACTTCGTTCAAAACCATGGGAAGGTCAGTATGATTAGGCGGAATGAATGGAATGACCATCATATAAAGTTTGGCGCTCAAATTAGCATTAGATCTGATTTGATGCCTTGATGAATGGGTGGTTGGCGATTCGAATGCGAGGAAAATAATGAATGTGGGCAATGAGATGTGGAGGAAGATCAAGGGATCAAAGTGGAAGTGAAGAATCACCTCTCTGATTTGAATTGATCAGAGAGGGCACAATGAATCTATTCTAATCTAACTCTAACTTAAACTAATCATTCATCCAATTCATCATCTAAATTACATCTAGCTACTCTATAGTACTCTAATTGCTACTCTAAACTACTCTAGAAAATAGGAAATCCTAATCTAAAGGGAAGAACGGGACCTGAGGAAACTATAGCTAGTGGTGCAGCGAGCAAGGAGGGAGGCACTCTGGCAGAGGGAAAGCTCTCTAGTGAAGCTCAGAGTCGCCCTGGGGTGCTACGAAGTCCTTAGTGGCGAGGAAGAGTTGGAGAAGATGGAATTCCACCACTCAGGCGGAGGAATAGGGACTATGTAAGGAGAAGAGAGTGGAGGGAAGAAAGGATCGCCTTAAGAGATGCAGTAGGGAGGTGATGGCACGTGCAGGGCTCATGGGCAATGTTTAAGTAGGCTCAGGAGTGATTGTCGTCACCGAGAGGTGAGATTAGATGTAGTAGGGTAAACGGTGGGATGGACTCGAGAGGAGGGTGGGAAGGTCTAGGATGAATTCTGAGCATAGGATGGGATTTAGGAGGCGTGGTGGAGCTACGAGTGGGCGCACACGTAAATTGGAGTGGGATTAGCCATTGGATCAAGGGTGCATGGAAGGAACGGCTATGTAGGTGCATGTTCTTCGCGCTACTTCATGATGAACAATATCAGGCGTATTGGTGCTGTGGTAAGGAAACCCAAGTGGATGAAGCGGTGGAAAATTTTCACAGAGGCCCATAAGTGGCTGAAAAGGATGGCAGCGCGACCCTTAGGTCTTGCAAAAAGGTCCCTAGTGTGTTTTTAGGTGAATAGAATGTGAAGGATGAAGGACCTATTTGTAATGTCATAAATGCAAGGTCCTAATGATGTCCAAATGCAATGAGATTTTTATTAGAGCTTAATTGAACATTTAGGAAGTTAATTCAACCCTTGATTAGCACTTTTGAACTTAATCATATGTTCAATTTACAATTGGATCATCAAATTACACTTGGTAATAGAATATCTCATTTTGTAACCTAATTATTCATTTTTAACATGAATTGGATGTTTTAGGTCATTTTTCTTAATTCTCACACTTAACCCATTTCTTGTGTTAATTATGAGTGTTTAACCTAGTTTCTATCTTAACTTGGGCATTTTAGTTATGATGAGCCACACCTCATCAACCACGTGACAAAGAAATTTTTGGCACGCTGCCTCTTAAGGCCTGCAGGAATCGAGCTCCCGTGCCCCATGTTCCAATTTGATAAAATGTTGCCTCTTAAGGCCGACTCAAACTCGGGCTCTCGTGCCCCACGTTCCAATTTGGTAAGATGCCACCCCTTAAGGCCGGCATGAACTTGGGCTCCTGCGCCCCACAATCCCATACAACATAATGCCGCCTCTTAAGGACAGCTATGGAACCTGATGGCATTGCCATCATTCTCTATAACTAACCTAATTTAGCTAAGTTCTAAGGTTAAATTCACCTAATTAATACATTGAAGGGTATAACTCAATCAAGGTTAAAGAGAGAGGAATTAATAGAAAAAGGGATTAATTTTACAATTTTCACGAACAATTATAAATGTAGAATAGCTAGAGGGTAAACCTATGCTTAACTAAAGGTCAATTGAGCTTAAATATCTTAAAAGTGGGTTGGTATTGAGTAATCCAGGATTAACATTCAAATTAAATGCTTAATTCTAATCAAAAACCCTAAATTCAACCCCACTTCAATTAAAACACTTATGATGGAAGTAAATGTAATCTAAACCTTCTACAAATCAATTACAAATATTTTATAAGATTTGTCATAGTCAATTTGACGATCGGAACTCATTTTGACCTAAACAGAATCATAAACGGGTATTTGGTACATTTTGAATCTAAATGTAAATTTACCATGCAAACGACATCAAAAAATAAAATTGAAGTCACCATCAACTTCCTTATATCCAAATTAGGCTACCATAAAAATTTGGGTTCATTTGAACTTCATCTTGGTCACCTTTGCATTTTGGTCTTTAATTCCTAATTTCCTTACAAATGCCCCCTCAACTATCAATTTCTTTGCAAAAATGCCCCCGCCAGCAACAACCTCACCTTCCACCTTCGTAACCGCCGACCATGCAACTCCGGTGAGCCATTCTCGCAACCTCTGACCCTCTCCTCACGTGCTAACAAGCTGTAAACCTTCCTCACCTCACACCGTTGGAGGATGTCGAGATTCAGTCGTGTCTCCTACCCTTCTCCTTAGCAGCGACCACCTTTTCGTCTTCGACCCTGGTGGTCCCTCCGTTCCGTTCCTCCATGCACTCTCCAACCTCAAGAGTAGCGCCACCACCTTCCTCACCTTCCTCCGATCGTCGTCGATCAAAGCATGGCCTCCTCGTCCCTTTTTCTCGTCGCTGTTCACCTCGTCGTTCTCTTCTTCTTCCTCATGACCGACGGTCATGACAGCCACCTTCCCGTCCTCCTCTCCTCCTCCTAGGTACTCTCCCTTCTTCCTCTTCCTCCTTAGCATAGGTTAGGATCCTCAGACCTCACAACCACCATCACAACTCCTTCCTCTCCATCTTCTCCTCAGGCGGCGACTGCCCCAGTCAAACTCTGACAACATGCCCTAACCACTCCGTCCGCCGTCTCCACTCTCCACCTACTCCACGACCACTGCCACGCCAAGATGAGAAAAAGCCCTATCTTTATTGGGCGTTTTGACATCTCCACGCCTCCATCAGACGACCACCGCCACTGCTACCTTCGTTGTCTCCGTCTAGTCTCTACAGCCATCCTCTCAATGAATCACCACCGTCATCACCTTCAGCAACTCAAGATGAAGCTTTTCGACCCATTGGGCACAAGCTTTAAAGCAATCTTCTCCTCGCTGGAAACCCACCGTCGCCTCCTTCTTCCCTGTTGACAGCCGACCACTCCAACAACCGCAAGCCTCCAACTTTGAAGGAAGCTTCCTCACGGCACGAGGAACATTTTGCCTCCTTGACGGAGTTGTTTCATGCTCGGATGAGCTCCAACCAACTCGCCGGACATACACCGCCACTGCCCCCTTTGACGACGTCATTCGTTGCCCTTGACACCTCAGATCAACGATCAAACGACGCCACCACGTTTCTGACCTCACGCTGATCTCTCTAAGCTACTCACCAGCCCTCGAAACCTGTAGGACCTCGATGCTGACTCAGCTCCGGTGTGGGTCATCAGAAACGAAGGAGTGGCCCTGCATCCGCAGAAGAAGAAAGTAGGTAGGGACTTATTTGCAATCTTACAGGGACCTATCTGCACAACTCAAAGGACCTATTTGCAGTGATGAATATTTTGGTTTACACTTTTGCTTTAAATGAACTTTTCTTGCATAATCTTTCTCAAACATCAGTGATAGTAATTATTTAGTAACATTCACTAATATTTGATTAATTGCTTCATGTGTTGAATGATTGAAATCTATATGATTAAATCGAAGTATTTAAATTATGTTTACATTCTTGAACTAGAACGGATAGTTAGAATCCCAATCCACTTGACCTAGTTCCTGGATTTAAAATTTTAGAATAGTGTATTGCGCATTAATTGCTCCCAGAGACATCGGATTTCTTTTCTAATTTGAGTTATAAATTTAAATGTTTGATTCGCTTTGATCACTTATACTACGACGTGAGTTTTTATATACGATCGAGGCGAACTAAACAGAACCTTAGGCATGAAGAAAGCACCAGGCAACTCCTCCATGATAAATGTCCTGCCCACTTCGCCTTAGTTGGCAGCACATTTGGGGGCATCAACTACAGCAGAGTTTTTAGTCTTCTAATTACTCTCTCAGCAAGCATCCACTAGCTCGAGAGTAGGGGGCATATGATGAGGGGCAAGAAATGCTCTCGGATCCAAAACTCTGCAAGGAAACCCAAAAAGAAGGATCCGACTCAGAAAGACTCGGATACCAGTAGATCCAGGGATCCGACCCGCCTACATCTGAAGGAGGATTCATAGACGGGTCTAGAAATCTGATCTGCCTACAACCCGTCGAATCCAAAACTCGGTCGTCTTGCCTCCTTGTCATTATTCTCTGTTTACCTTGATCTTCATTTGAATCTGAAATATTACTCAATTACAAACATTACTCTACAATAATTTTATTAATACCAAAACAAGATATGGAACAAGGATCTTCATCTAAATCTAAAATATTACTCAATTGCAAACATTAATTTACAATAATTTTGTTAACACCAAAACAAGATGCGAAACAATGTTTCAACAATCTTCCCCTTTTTGGTGTTGACAAAACTATCTTTCAAATAGATAATTTAAGAAAAAATATTTTTAGCCATTTTTCATAAAAGAAATTCAAATTGTCAATTCTCCCCCTCAATATATGCTCCCCCTAAAAATATGATTATTTCCTTCTTATTTTTCTCCCCCTTTTTGTCAATCATCAAAAAATGAAGAGGTAAAAAGAATGGCGTACTATATTGAACAAATTGCCAGTAGTAAAATGGTGCTTGTGGATACCAACCTCCACTAGTCCATCTTTCTTGGTCTTCATGCAATCTGTAGAAAGGTTTGAGTGTTCTGTTGTGTGCCTTGAACATCCATTGATCTCTTTGATCCCATTGATCTACTCCTGCAAAATAATGTAAAATATCTTTTTTAGGTACCCATTTTCTTGTGGGTCCTTTTGGGTAAGTTTCTTTCAAATTCTGAGATTTATAGACTTCTTTAGTGTTAGATCTATAATTCTTGGGATATTTAGCCTTTTGATACATCCATGCATGCATAGGTGCATGTGATTTATTTGGTGTGTTCTTTTTACTCTGAAATTTGATTTTTAAAGCATCACAAAATTCTGTGTTTAACTTAGTAGTTGTTTTGAAATTATTTAAAGTTTCCTCAAAATACTCATAGACATCTTCTAACTTTATTATTTTTGCATCCAATTGATTATTAGTTTCTTTAGACATATCTAATTCCATTTCTGAATATGATTTGTCTATTTCTAATATTTTATAATTACTCTTCAAAACCTTATTTTTCTTTTTAAACATCTTAGCCTTACAATATAATTCTTCATATGCTTCAACTAACAATTCTTCAAGAGAGAAATCAAGATTTACCCCATTTTCCGTGTCTTCCGAAGTTGCAACCAAGCAAAGATGTGCAACCTCGTTGTCATCCGATTCATCGGAATCGGTGTCCATGTCAGAGTCACTATCATCCCACATTGCTTTCAAAGCTTTCTTCTTCTTCTTCTTAACTTCTTTTGTGTCTTACTTCTTCTTGTTCATAAGGCAATCCTTTCTCAAGTGTCCCTTCTTCTTGCACTCATAGTAAACAATATTAGATGAAACCTTATTAACTTGCTTACCTTGCTTTCAAAGAAATTTATGGAATTTCCTTGTTAACATCTCCATCTCTTCATTATCTTCGGATTCCGAGGAGTTTGAATATGAGTCCTCCTTAAGTGCTCTAAATGCAATATTCTTCTTCTTACTTGACATCTTCTCCTTCTTGTTCTTCTTCATGTTTTCTAGTTGGACTTCGTAGGCCATAAGGCTACCAACTAGATCATCTAGGGGGAGAGTGGAGAGGTCCTTCGCCTCTTGGATGGCCGTGGTCTTTGGAGCCCAATTACTTGTAAGAGATCTCAGGATCTTCCTTATAAGTTGTTCTTCCATAAATTTTACTCCAAGGTTCTTCATGGGGTCAACATTTTCCCTAAACCTCGTATACATATCCTTGATCGCCTCTCCTTTTTCCATCCTGAAACACTCATAATTTTATGTTAGAATAGAGATACGAGGTTTCTTTTACCCTACTTGTTCCTTCATAATTGACCTCGAGAGTGTTCCAAATTTTGTATGCGGACTCGCATGTCGAAATTCGATTGAACTCTTCCTTCGATAATGCACAATAAAGTTCATTAATGGCCTTTGCGTTGCTGATAATCTTCTTCTTTTGATATGTAGTCAGCACTACTCCTTCCTCCTTTGGATCTGAATACTTTTGTTGGATAAGTGATGAGAGGCTCATCATGATCTCTAATTACCCCTAATTAACTAGTCTTCCTAGTTAATTAGCTAAGGATATGAGAATATATGGGTCAATTATAAAATAAGGGATATATAGTAAATGACGTTAAAATAAGTTTAAAATGCTATTTTAACATCCAATTAATATTATTAATAATATGATTAATAATTGGACTCGAGATTTTAACAATCATTCCTTTAATTAATAAGTTATTTAACTTAAGCATAATGTATACATAAGTATGTAAGAACTTAAGTAACATTAGTTAATTAAATAAATTAATCTAATAAGGTCAAAAATGTAAATTCAAGGTCTAAATATAATAATTACCTTATTTACTATCTGTTGGGAGAAAAATCGCCATTCGCATTTTTGATAAAAGCGTCGTAGTATAGTCGCGAAATACGATCCAACAAAGATATTATTTTATAAAAATAACGAGACTTTCAGTCCCAGTCGTTCATCTCTAGGGGGCATTTGTTTACTTCTGAAATCGATCTTACTCTACTTTGTTTAGAATCGCATGCCAGTTTGTGATTATGACGTATTTAGGTATGACATGCTTAGTTGCAAGAATATTAAGAATCAGAAACAGGAAACTTGAATCACACAAAAAGAATGACAATTATTAAGCTCATGGTGATTTCAAACATATAGAGACAAATATATATATAAAAGCATTTTTCATTCATTCAGTGGGAGAGTCGTTTGCAACATAAAATGTAGAGGAAAGCTTGTACATAAATGCTTGAAAATTAAACCTAGCTACCAGAAAACGATTGTATACAAGAATCTACGGGGGGATTTCACATGCATCATTGAGGGAGAAATAAGACTACACTACTAAGCAGTAAATGAAAGCAGTAAATATATGAAAAGCTAAACAACTAATCTAGTAGAAGGAAGGGCATTCGAAGGTGGTCTTCGATGGCCTTTGAGTGGCTTAGAGAAGGAGGGACGGCCAATGGAGCTTAGGCCGGCTCTTGGAGAAAGGTTGGGGAGCTGATCCAACTTCCTGGCATGGAGATGGTGGCCTCCATGGTGGTGCTCAACTCGTGGAGGTGGAGTGGAGATGGAAGTGACTAGCCTAAGTGGAATCAATGCCAAGGAAGTGAATGGGTGCAAATGGCCACCCATTGGGTCTTTTTATAGACCTAAGGGAAGCTCTCTAGAGAATTATGGAATTCTCTAGAGAGGCCTATGGTGGGAGCTTGTGGGAGAGTGAGAGAGAGAGGGTGGATGGTGGTTTTTAGATCCACCAAATGTGGATCTAAAAATTGAATGGCTCTTGGTTGCTATTTTTGGCACCCAAGGAAACCACACATGGTAGAGAGTTTTAGAGAACTCTAGGCTAGATATTTTCGTGTGGATGGTGTGTGTGGGTCGAAACTTAGGTGGCTAGGTTGATTAGGTTAGGTTCTAGTGGGTTTAGATCAAGGTATGTCTCAAATTAGGGTTATAAACCCTAATTCACTAAGGTAAAGTGCAATTAAACTTAATACAAGTTTAATTGGGTGTGTGGAAACTTAATTGAGAGTAAAACAACTCAATTAAGGTCTAGGTCAATTGGACTCTTACTGAGTCCAATTGGACAGTGTGTGCTGAGATCAGGGCTCAATTGGACTCAATGAGTCCAATTGAATAGGCTGATGGAATTAACTAAGATCCAAGTCAATTAGGTTTAGTGAGGACCTAATTAGGTCCTTAGGGAGGTCTAGAGGTGATGTACTAGGGTTAGGGCACCTTAATTTAGGTTCCTATGGGGTTGGAATTGGGTTTAGGGACCTAGAGATCCAAAATCAAGGCTTAAATCTCAAAACAGGAATTGAAGAGCAGTATCAGACGTCTAATAATAGAATCAAACAGCTTATACTACAAAATCAGAAGTCCAGACTTGTTGTCTGGATGTCCAATCAGAGTCAATAAGGATTTCGGGTTCTGTTTTGGGTATTCTGCAGAAATTGGACGTCTGACAAAGTGTCTGGATGTCCAATAACACTACAGAAGTGGGTTTGAAGTGTGCGGGAGATGGCTAAGGGTCCTGGACATCTTATAACTTATCTGGATGTCCAGATAAGGGTTGGAACCTAATCTGGACGTCCTAGGGTGTTGTGACCTAATCTAAGGGTGGCTAAGGCTTGGGGAAGTCTCTAGGCTATCCTAGGGCTAGGATGGACCTAAGCTCTTCACATTTTACTGCTTTATTTCTACTTAATAGAATAGAAAACCTTTAACCCCCTTACATTATTATTCCTACATCTAAACTAGGCCTTCTGCTCCAACTCTGCTACAACTTCCGTTATTTCAGATCCAGCTTCAGATCCTACTCCAGATCCAGCTCCAGATCTGCTTATTTCCTGCAATCAACATAATGCACTTAATCAGCACATTATAACATTATTTTATGCATAGCTAAAGTAAAGCAGTAAAGATGCAGATAATGCTTATGCGTGAAAGAATTTCCCTAACTTATGCTAAGTTTTAGCCTAATCTAGGTCAGTTAAGACCTATGATTGCTGGGCAATCACTATCATATATAAAATGTTGAAAAAAAAATCTAAATTAAAATAAACCTTGAAAACCTGATTTTACATTTTGGTCCTTACAATTCATTTCAATCGGGTCCTTACTTTCCATATACGTCCTTAGGTTTCATTACATATAGGTCTCTAACTTCTTCAGTTGGTTGAACGGCTGACGACTGAGGGTGTCTCCATCACCTGATCACCGCCCATCCGACGTCGCTTCACCTTCTCCAAGCTCTTAGAGCTTGCGCTTACCATCCCATCTTCATCCATTGGTCAGGATGACACTTTCATCCTAATTTTAGGTAGGAGTTAACATCACCATCGTCGGAGACGACGCTGGTGGTTAACCTCCTCCTAGTCCCTTATACGTCCAGATTCCACCGCTCTCTTCATCGCCGTCCACTAAAATACCCCCTAACCCCCTTGATTTTCCTAAAGTTGGCTCCCTTCCCTCTTCTTCACTACAGCCGACTTCAATAGGCTATTCCCTTCGCAACTCCAACGAACTTCCACCTCATCTTCCGACTTCCTCCGTCCACTTCAATAGGCTCAAGAACTTCGTCGAGGTCAGCCACGTCTTTGGACACAGGTGTTGACCAAGGAGTACCTCTGCTTCATCTCGCATTTGCCTGCCGGAGATCTTCCCAATACCCTTTGATTTCACTCCTTCGTTATGAGCCATCAACGGAGTTTCGTTTGACCCCTTCATCCAAGTAATAGTAGATAGGAGTAGGATTAGGAGTAGGAGTAGGAGTAAGATAGTTTAGACAGGTAGTTAGGTAGGTAGTTTAGTTGTAATGTCTGATTTCTAAAGTCATCTTCTTCAACTCCGGTGAGCTCCTTGAGTTCGCTAGAGCCCTATTTTGTCTTTTGAATCCACTGTCCACCTTCCTTTATTAGTCATGATCATTTCTAAATCATTTAATCACTAATTTGATCATTGAATCGCCTAATCCAAATCCACCTCCATCAGCTACTGCTACTGTCCATGGCGGCAGTAGTTGACCTAGATTCACCTTCACTGGATCCACAATCATCAATTCATCATCAAAGGATCCTAATTATCATATTAATTTGATTAATTATCATATATAATGTAAAAGCCTAATTTTATCTAAGCTCTTGAGCCCGCCATCAATGGCGGCTCAGGAGTTGTTTAAATTATAAACTATTTATATATTTATGATCACATTACTGTTTTGACTTACCTCAACCACTCATCTGAGTGAGAGAGCAAGTCCTGTGCTTTAACCACTCAAAATCTATTCAAACTAATTTTTCTATTTAATCATTCATTTAACGAATTAAAGAAGAATTAATTGCGATACTGAGGTTCCTTATGACCTCAGGAACTTTTTCAAATTAAAAATGGTGTGGATTAACTTTCTGTACATCGTTTTTATCTTTTACTGACTCACCGGAGCTCCGACAAGTGAAACTCACTCTTCAGCCTACAGAAGATGTTTAAAAGCTCCAGATTGATTTAATTGTCATCACTGATCAATTTGAAGATGTTTATTTGAAGATTTAACATCTGGAGCATAGTTTGCAGTGTCTTCTTCTCCAACTCCGGTGGAGTTGGAGAAGTCTGTACAGAAGCCTGAAAGCCACACTTAAGGTGTCTAGAAGCTTCAGTGCAGTGCCCTGAAGCTATTCATGACTTTAGATTGGTGTAATGATAGGTCCATTTTAGTGGACTAATTTAGTGCTTAAGTACAGTATTATTGGGACGAGAATTTAATCTAAAGAATGTTTAGTATTGATAAAACGATGTGAGTTTTAGATTTATCATTTCATGTATTAATTGCATATGAGAGGATTAATTATTTACTTTAAAAGGCAAGAGCATCACATCAAAGCTTGATTTGAGATTTTTGGGATTTTGTCTTAGCAAAATATAGTAAGAGAAAAAATTTTAATGGCATCCTTACATGCCTCTCAATTATTCAAGCACATTCCCTTATTTATTTTTACTTAAATATCTCTCCCACGAATCTATCTCTCTCCCTCAATTCTCTCCTCTCTATTTGGTAACATAAAATACTCTCCTTCTCTCTTTGACTCTTTCCTTCTCTGACTCCCTTTCTAATTCTCTCTCTCATATTCTTTATATAACAGGAAAAAAAAAAGGCATAGGAATCCCATCTCCCCTCCATGGGGAAGAAGCTCTCCTTCTCCACCTCTCCTCCCTGCAAGAAACCACCTTCACCGTGTGCCTTCTCCACCACCGCAAGCCTCCACCGTCGACACCATGACTTCTCCCTTGCCATGACCGCGAGTTCCCCACGACCGCACTCCAGCAACCTCTACTGCGTGCCTAAGACTCCGCCATTGCAAGCCCTCCAACCGTAATCGTACTTCCTCTCCACGAGCGTGGTGACAACGCGCTCCTCGACGCCACGTCCTCCTCACTGCAACCGTGTGCCTTTCCCCCACCACACCGACCACTCACCGCTTTCCTCGACGCCTACCGCACTCAGCTAGTCGCGTGCGCGGGCGCAGCACCACCGACAACAGCACGGCTAGCCGCACGCGCAGCCCCTCACTCACCGGCCCTGTGGTCTTCCTCCTCAAGCGCAAGCCTTGAGAACCACTGCCACCTTATCTCCTCACGCGGCCGCTCTGCAACCTTCCTCCGTCTCTAGCAAGTGGATGGTCGCGCCCCCTCCTCTCCTTCTTCTTCTTCATTTTCAACCTCCAGACAACCACGGAGGAACCCAACACCACTGGTTATGCCCCACACGCAGCCACCTCTCCACGCTGTCACCCCCGTTGAGCTCTCCTCGACCCCACGAGCTCGGCCATGCCTCCATACATGCCAACAGCAGCCACGACCGCCAGCGAGCCGTCGACATCGTCGCCTCTCCTCCTCGTCGCCGGCGTCAACTCCAGCCGCCGTTCGGAGAGCCACCACCACCATTGGAACGCCCTCGTCACGGTCGACCTTCCTCGAGCTCCTCAGCCTCCACCATTGCTTCCTTCTCACACGAGGTCAAGGGGAAGATTTCCTCTGTTTTTGGGTTCTATTAGTATTTACCAAAAATGCCATTGTGGAACACTATTCAAATATTTTGTTGGATTAAATTATTAGGGTGAAATTGCAACATTATACTTATTTCATGTCATATTTAATTTTCTCCTGTTATGCACATCAATTCTCATTGAAATTGGAATCAGATTTGCATGCAACTAAAAATTACATACTCTTCCACTACACATGCATCATTTACATATTTTTGAGAGCTTGATTTATGATGTAAAATTTATGTAAATAGCCGTCAACTTCTCATGAAATTGAAAGTTACATTCTAAGCTGCATATTCATTGAATTGATTTTATGAATATTTCTATGAACATGATGGCTCCATAGTCATGAATCTATTGGTCTTCCTCCCTATGGATACGACCTGAAGTGTGGTATTATTTCAGTATTTTAGTAACTTTGATCGAGGTTTTTCTACCACATTACATATTGCAACGACATATTTTTCTGACATTATTTCTGCAAGCGAAAAACCTCGCGATCAAATGACGCCGTTGTCGTGGAGGCAACAGACGCAATAGATTCACCTGATTTTTATTTCTGATTATTCTGAGTTGCACATTTATCTTATCATTCTTTATCTTTCTGTGCGAGGAATCTGCGGGGCGAGGTGCGGCAAAGCGACGACATCGACCTTGAGCGACGTTCACACATGGAGAAGACGTAGGAGACCTGGATCCTGCTCTCACAGGGGATTCTCCTTCGTCGCAATTTTATTTCTGTCTTCTCACCCTTGTAGTAATTGGGGCTTATTTTCAGGGGTTTGTCCCCACATTCTTTAGAGGATAGGGCTATATTTTTTTCTGTGTGTGAAAGTTAAATTTCTGCTTGCTTGCCTCTAAAACAAACAAAAGAAAACATCGAGCTGCTTACTTAGAAGTTGCATACCCTTAGGTGCATGCATTTAGGGGTGATTGAGCAGCATACTAGATCTTTTCTCTACATTGCGTACATCATTGCACGAAGATTGCTGGAGATAGGTATACCTTACTAACTTTGCATCCAACTCCTGTCCACGCATTTGCATTTGGATTAAAATTCAAGACCACCAAATTGATTGAATTTACTAATTCAGTGGTTGCCTAACTGAAATTGGGACTGATAATCATATTAGACCTTAAAATCAAATCACACTTGATTTGATTCAAAAGGACTTGTCTGCGTTTTCAAAATAATAAAGGATTTGCAGTGTGATGCACACTTCTGGCACTGAGCACGCACATTAGGCACCGCACTATGGCTCGATCCCTTAAGGCTATAGGCATCGATCTCTTTATCGGTGCAGACCCTCCTATCTTGTTTTGTGGTGGTGGTACTATCTTTTGACCGAGTGTTTTGATACTTCACGGAGGGGGACACCCCTTAAAGAACAAAAGGGTAGTTAAGAGGCACTGCTTACACATCGCCTCAAAGGAAGGGTTCGCCCTACTTGCATCCCTTTATTCGTCCTTGGAGTAACTTCTCACTTGATCACCTGAGAGTATCATCTAAGCAAAGCATAGGTCCTAAGGCACTTGAAGGTCAACTTAAGGCACGTAATTCATTGTGAAACTTCTTTTGCCACCAAGAGAAAACGTAAAGGACCTCTGTCTTCTCTAAAGAGCCTGCCAGGAATCTCAAGTCACATCTCCCTCTTATACCACTAAAGTGGGAACGGACGGGTGCAAACTTGAATCCATTTGATAAACTTTTAGGAGTCGATTGGAGGTTGGCTTAAATCTGCTCTAAGAAAGAAAAGAGAAGTCCCAATGTCTTGTGTTTGATTGGGGTGTGTTTTTCAAGTTGTGTTTTCAAATGGATTATGATAACTACTTCACTTCCGTTCACCCCAGAATACCCAATCCTAATTCCTGTAGTTATCCATCTTCTGATGAGCATTGGGATCCTTTCTACTCCTACTATAGGAACATTGGTCTGATTAAACCCCAACCCAGTGGTGATGAGCAGAACCTAGGAGAAGGGTATCCCAACCCTAGCTCTTCCATGACCATGCCCAACCCGCCCACCCTTCATGATTTGTCTTATCAAGTTTGGACTGATACTCCTAGGCAACTTGAACCTGAGATTGACTATCCTACTCAATCTGATGGAAAGCCTCTCCTCTTTTATGATAGAAATGCAAAAACAACAGAAAGAGATGATGGATTCTATGGGAGAGATTTTGAGGAATAGTCAAAGATTAACTGAAGAGATTAACCAGCTTAGTGATCCTCTTATAGTCAATTCTGATCCCTACCCTTATATCCCTGATTACCAAGATAATTTCAAGGAAAACAATGACAACAGGGATCCTATTTTGAGGAGTAGCTATCACTTAGATGTCCCTCATGAGATATGCCCACCAGAAGGCAATCCTGGTCACTATCCACCTGATCTTAATTGGAAGGAGAAAATGGGACCATTAGATGAACTCGACCCGAAGGATAGTATCTTCATTACATTGGATGAAATGGGTCGCAGTCAATTAGTCAACCCCGCTCCCAGTCTGAATCTTGAGGTAGAATCTGTATCCCATCCTAGGGATCCTGAGCATATACTTTACACTTCTGAGGACCTTGCACCTCAATTAGAGCCCCCTGAGGATTGTGATTTAGAAGTTAACAAATTCCAGAAGTCTTGGATGCTAGAGGAAATCATACTAGAAGGAAGTGATAATAACCACACTCCTCTATCAACGGGACCAACACCTGTCATTGAATATTCTGAGGATTCACAAGTCCCCAACCCGAGTGACCATAAGAAAATTGAGGCTGAATTGGAAGAATTAGATCACTATTAGTCTCAGGGACATGAAGATTTGATTTTGGAGGAAGCACTTGATCTTGGTGTGAAACATTTTCCTGCGTCTCAGAGTCAAGAGGGAGAAAATGTAGAAAAGGATGATGATGACTTTCAAAGGACCGGACTTAGAGTATGGAGTGAATCTAGGGGAGAATATGTGTTGTTCGAGGACTTACCCCCTAATGATCTGACTGAATTAGCCAAATCCAGATTCCTACATATCATTAACTATCAAGATCATCCTCCCAAACAATTGAAAGAAATGGAAGCAATTACTACTCTGGAGGAAAGAATCTATACACCCCATGAGCAGGATCTTAACATTGAACAAGAATCTGGGGATGTCATTATTGAGGACACTCACAGTCCTATTGCTTCCAAACAACTTCTACATGATGATGAAATGAGCGACACCCTTGAGAGGTTCAATTTGGATGACGAACATTTGGGCCCATTCCAGGACACGCACACCAATGATATGCAGCATGAAAGGCAATCAATAACTAAGGTTGCTTTTGATAACATTCAAGAACTGGAATGGATAACGAGGATGAATGCTGAACTGCTCACACCCTCTTTAACCCTCTTCCCTACCCCGCACCTGAGCGACTTCAACTCCTATTGTTGAACGTTCGAATCTACGCTATCGTGTTTGGTTTTGGAAAACCTGTCGTTGTAGCTTGAAAGCGAAGAATTCGTGTTCAACAAATAAAATTTATACCGAAATTGAAATTCCGGGTCGAACACAGGGAGGCGGACGTTTGATTTAAAAGCTACACGTTTCTTTTTATTTGTCACGAAGTAATTCAATTTAAACTATCTAATTATTTACAATAAATAGAAGAGAGAGAGAGAATATTACACATAGAAATCAAAATGAGATGTAGAATAAATAAAGAATTTATCATAAAGGAAATTGTTCATTACAACTAGAAAGTATAAAACAATTGTACTAGAAAGAGATAAATTTACTCTAGAAAGCATTAAAAGAATGGAGGGAGAAATGTCCTCCTCGACGATCGCTTGGAGGATGAGCAGAACTGCACTAGAAAGTAGTAAATCTATACTAGAAAGTATTAAAAAGAATAGGGAGAGAGAAATCCTCCTCAACGGTCTCTTGGAGGACGAGCCAGACGGGACGACGCCTGGACGAAGGAGGACGAAGCAGAAGAACGAGAACGGAGCAGCATGCCGTCGTCGTCGCGGGATCCACTTCCGAAGGGGGACGAAAATTTGGACTTTATCTCGCGAGAAGCATCCCAGGTGTGGGACAATCTTCTCTTGAGCTTTGGAGAGGTAGAGAAGAGAAGGAAGGGATGGGAATTTCGTATGGAGGGGGTCTCCTTTTATAGTTGCAAGGAGTGGGGGCAAAATGGACATTACAACTTCAAAATAATAAATGAGGGGTCTTTAGTGACGAATAAATCCGTCACTAAAGCCTCCTTCGTGGGCGTCGTGGGCGGCTCGTGCGCACCTGCTCACCTGCTCACGCGCGCAACGCCTGCCCACGTCCTCTGAATCTCAGCCATCCGATAGCGAGATTGGACGGCTTAAGTCACGCCTTCACCCGCTGCGCTGCGCGCCCGCCCGCGTGCAATCGTGCGTCCATGCTGCGCGTTCAATCACGCGTGAATGCTATCGGGCGCACGCGGCCATTCGATCGCGATCCAACGCCTGCCCACGCTCAATCGCCCGCGCCTTCCAGCCCTTCGCTGTGGCTCGAACCTGCGCCCGCCGCTCACGTAAGCGCGCTCGACCGCTGTGCTACGGGGCGCAAATGGTCGAGCGGATGCTTTTAGGCGTGGCTAACCACAGCCGTTGGATCAAGAACCAACGGCGGAGAGCGAGCGGGTGCGGGGGCCTCATAGAATGTAAGCGGCCATTTAGGCGGCCGAGATGGCACCACGTGGCGCCATCTTGGTCGTCCATCTTCTGAAAGTTGTAAATGATGCCACGGATGTCGGATTGACTCGATTTTTGTGTCGTTGGGCTGCGATCGTCGATCCGAATTCATCCGTGCGGTCGGATTTGTCATATGAAGTGTGGATTTACACCATCCTGGCCCTTGATCATCTAGGGTTCCCCGGTCACTATCTGATGCTACGGATGCCTGATTAGGGCGATCTTGGAGTCGTTGAACTCCAATCGCCGCCCTGATCACATCCATACGGTTCGATCTTTGATCCGAGGCCTCGATAAAATATTTTCCCTGTCCAAGCACATAAGAGGAGATAATTAACCTCCATTTTATTCAAACTACTGTAAATGCAAGATGATGCATGTTATGCGATATTTATATCATGAAATACAATCCTATGCTTAAGAACATGCATAAATAGACATTTTAAGTAGTGTAAATGTGTTTACATCATATCCCCATGCCTATCTTTTCTAGTCCCTAGCAAAAACTATATGCTATTTATAAAAGAATTAGGTTGGATTATTTGGACCTGAGTTATTTTCAATCATTAAGAAATTGTCTACTTAAGAATTGAACTTTCAAAGACACAACAGCGCCCGGGTATCAGCCAAAATGCAGACCGCCTCAAACCCTCACCTTATTCAAAGAAAATTTTCTTTTTCTCTTTTTACTCTTTTCTAATTTTTTTGGATTTTCAAATTTTAGGGTTTAAGAGTGGCTTTCTACGGCCATTCAACTCACTCAAGATTTGATGAGAACCCTAAGTTTTAAGCATCTTATTGTGATTGTGATAGACTCGTTGACTGGCAATTAAAACGGACTTCGGATTTCTACGCCTCTAGGTAACCTCAAAAAGAATTCTGCCTAAAGGTGTATCTTTACAATCGGTAGCTTTCTCCCTACTTTTATTTTTTACGGGGTCAACACAAGGGTGAATCCAGTGTATATCTCCCCGATTTATTCTACTTCTCCGCTTCTTCCTAAGTGTTTTGGGAATTTTTAGTGCATTTTCTGAGCTGGGTTCTGGACAACCGGTCGATGAGCTGTTACCACCGACAACTTGCCAGCCATACTCGTGCGGCGAAGTGTGGCTTATTTCTTTTTGTTCTTTTCTCCTTTTATTTTTATTTTATTTTATTTTATTATTTTTTCTTTTTTAAGTAGGTGGCTTCCCTAGTCTAAGATTTACCTAAAGGCAGCAAAAAGAGAAAGATCCAGTGACTGGGCTCTGGATAACCTACCTATGGGCTGTTACCCACGATAACTTGCCAGCCATATCACCCTAGAAGGTTCATTATTTACCCAATTTCCGTTAAAATTGCCGAACAACGAGTCAGTGACAAGATAGTGTGTAGATGCTAGAAACTCAAAATTGCCGAACAACGGGTCGACCACCTATAGCAGCACGGCTAGCAACGCGCGCAGCCCCTCACGCGCCAACCCTGCGGCCTTCCTCCTCGCATGCAAGCCCTGAGCACCATCGCCACCTTATCTCCTCACACGCCCGCTCTGCAACCTTCCTCCGTCTCCAGCAAGTGGACGGTCGCGCCCCCTCCTCTCCTTCTTCTTCATTTTCAACCTCGAGACAACCACGGAGGAACCCAACACCACTAGTCATGCCCCACATGCAGCCACCTCTCCACGCCACCATTCTCCACGCTGTCACCCCCGTTGAGCTCTCCTCGACCCCACGAGCTCGGCCACGCCTCCAGACACGCCAACAGCAGCCACGATCGTCGGCGAGCCATCGACACCGCCGCCTCTCCTCCTTGTCGCTGGCGTAGACTCCGGCCGCCGTTCGGAGAGCCACCACCACCATTACAAAGCCCTCGTCATGGTCGACCTTCCTCGAGCTCCTCAGCCTCCACCGTTGCTTCCTTCTCGCACGAGGTCAAGAGGAAGATTTCCTCTGTTTTTGGGTTCTATTAATATTTACCAAAAATGCCATTGGGGAACACTATTCAAAAATTTTGTTGGATTAAATTATTAGGGTGAAATTGCAACCTTATTCTTATTTCTTATCATATTTAATTTGCTCCTGTTATGCACACAATTCTCATTGAAATTGGAATCAGATTTTCATGCAACTAGAAATTACATACTCTGCCACTACACATGCATCATTTACATATTTTTGAGAGCTTGATTTATGATGTGAAATTTACATAAATAGCCCTCAACTTCTCATGAAATTGAAGGTTACATTCTGAGCTGCATATTCATTGAATTGATTTTATGAATATTTCTATGAACATGATGGCGCCATAGTCATGAATCTATTGGTCTGTCCTCCCTGTGGATATGACTTGAAGTGTGGTATTATTTCAGTATTTTAGTAACTTTGATCGAGGTTTTTTCTACCACATTACATATTGCGACGACATATTTTTCTGACATTATTTCTGCAAGCGAAAAACCTCCCGATCATGTGACAACCTTCCAATTTCTCTGATGAACAAAGCATTTTTCTAACTCAGGCAACGAGCTTGGAACCCTAGTTTCCAAGGTCAAAACATTTGTCTAAGAGGTTGAATGAATTCCTAAGGTTGTAAGAATCCTATTCTAGGCTTTAATTTCTTGTTAGGAGGCTTAAATCAGAAAGTCAATCTTGAAGCTTCACAGTCAAACCTGAGGATATTTTGATTCTGAGCATGATTTGATGATTTGAGAAGCTTGAGTTGATTCTGAGATTCTGTTGAACAATATTAGAGTGATTTAGATGAGCTCAGACATGTATTTTGATTAGAATTTCAACCCTGCCAGTTTGGGTTGTTTTCGAACCCAAACTGATGGCAGTGGTCTTTTGCTGAGATTTGAATGCGATTTCTACCCGGATCAGTTTGTTACATCCCTTAGAATCTGTTTTAATCAATTGGATATGATCTTCTATGTCTGTTACACCTTTCTTATGTTTGAAACCTGTCTCTGAAGCTTTCAGAGAAGCTTCAAGCTTCTCTTCCAAAACCTGAAGCTTTGAGAGCCCAAAACCTTTACAATTTGTTGCGGAAATACCTGCATAACCTGTGTAAACCCTTAGCTAAGTGAGAAAGTCCAATTTATGGACTCTGTGAACATAATTCCATTTCCAGGCAATGTTTTACCCGTAGGAAACCCATAGTTTCACCCTTCAAATCGAAGAGGAAAACATCCCCTTAACCTTAAATTGATTACACAATTCTATAGAGCTACTCTAGAGCTTTCCAACAAGCCTTGAATCACTTGATTTGGAGCTCTAAGCTAGGAGTTCTCTTCACTTGAAGTCAGGTCTGGAAGGGGAAGCAATAGTCCCACATCGGAAGTTCTTGAGAGCACGCCTTAGTATAAAAGCATTTTGTTAATATGGCTTCTCAGTCGTCAAGCGCTGGGAGCGAAATCTGAACCAAGCATCTGAGCATCTACGTGTGTGTGTGTGGGCATGTGTGTGCCTGCGGGTGTGTGCCTATGTGGGCGTGTGCGATGTGTGTGGCCCTGGGAGGGCGAGGCCTGGGAGGCGATTGGGCTAGTTTGGCTCGAAATAAAAATAAATAAAACTAAACCAAAATAACTCGAATCAGGTAAGGACTTAGTAGGGTCTGGTCCCACCCTGATAGGGTGCTATGTATCCCCGAAAAGTCCTCGTCTCAAACCATGAACCAATTTTTGGTTAAAGGAAAAAAAGCCCGATTCAGCTGATGGCTTAAGCTAAGTAACAGAAGGTTAAAAGCTAAGTGCTAAAGGAAAGTAAAGGGAATAAAGGAAAGAAAGGGGAAAGATAAGGCATAAGGAGAACTTGCAAAGGATAAAGGCTGAAGGAACAGGCGTAAAGACAGGCAAAAATACTAAGGAAGAAGACTAAGGAAGAAGAAGAAGGCAGGAGCAGAAGAAGAGAGGAAAGAAAAGAGACTTCGAGAGAGTATACGAAAGAAATAAAAAAAGAGAAAAGATAAAAGAATAAAGAAAAGGAAAATAGAGAAAGAAAGAAAGGAAGAGAGAAGAAGAAAAAGAGAGAGAGAGGCTGAAGAATAAAAGAAATTAAGAAGTTGTTTTTCTTATTATATTTTTAATTTCTCTTGCTTTTAATTGTTCTAATAAGGCTTGTTGTAATTAGTAAACTTTCATTTGCCTTAAATCTTTTGAAATAAATGTTGAAAATAAGATTTCATATGGGATTTTACATATTTCTTCAATTTAAATCAATTTTTGCAAAATTCATGTTATTACAATTAATTTAATTATACCTCCTATACTTATAAGATATATAGAGTTAATTGGTGAATTCAAAATAACATATACCTCCCAACGAACGACCTGGACTCAACCAGTTAAAAAATTTTTAAAATATTAGGTTAATTCGACCATATACCACTAACTGATACAATTTTGAGTTAACCTAAGTTATTATCTTCTACTCTTAATTAAGTAAAATTAACTTAATTAATTGAGTTGAGGTGTAGAAATGACCATTTCAATGGCGCCGTTGCCGGGGAGATAATATTTTGATTCATCAAAAATTTACCTGGTTTAATTGTCTAAATATGAGGTATTTGTAATTATAATTTTATTATTTTTAATGTTTTTGTTCTAATTAGTTTTGTTTTGCTTTGTTTTTGTTTTATTTTTTGTCTTCCTTTCAGGTTTACCTTTGCGGGTAATCTCAGGAAGAAGGCGGGTTTTAGTTTCGTTGTTTTCACTATAAATACCATTGTAAGTATTTCTATTCTTAGTCTTTAGTGTAGTTTGAATTGTTGCATTTAGATAAAAAAAATAAAAAAATACATCCTATCTGACTAGCAGCAGTATGTCATAGGTATAACCTTTTAAGAGTACATTATTCCTACTAGTATATCTTGTGTGAATCTGACTCATAAATTTTTACTGTTTTTCTTGCATCATCAGGAAAACACAAAAAAAAAAATCGCGTAGATCCCTATCTTTGAGATTTTAAAAAAAAGACCACATATTTCTGTTGAAAAGATTTAAAAAGCAGCCATTGTAATTCTTTCGATATATTTTTGAAAAAAGATTAACTAAAAAAGAGGATAATAAAAATTGTGACTTAATTTGTTTGTAGAATGCATGCGAATTTTTTCTATCGCTATCATCTGTTGCATGCTATCGCGCACACAACGCGATCACTAGAGTCACACGAGTCTTAATTTCTATCTCTCCTCTTTGCACCTCTTAAGGCTTTAGTCGAAGATCAACAAGTCTGTCTCACTACTAGAGCCCCGAGGAGCCAGTAGTGAGCGGTCTCAATCCTAGACCTTAGACCTTCAAGCCTTAAGGATACGCACTTGCGTAGACACAGATTAGGATGCGTATTTTGATACTGTTACTCTATTTGTTTGCGTCAAATTACTTTTGCGTATCTTAAGAATCTCTTCTTTCCTTGAAAGAAGAGCAAAACCCGCATCTTTACGGTGTTTTGTGTGTTGTTGTGCCGCTATTTCTTTTGTGGTGTGTGTGTGTGCATTTGCACATTTTTTCTCATTTTATGGACGGGAGGATATCCTTGCATCTGCCTCTTACAACATCTTTGACAAGTACCCCAACTTTATTGGAGATATTAATCAAAAGAACTATCAACTGAGGGACCCCAAGGGCTCAACTTTATTGGAGCCATGGGGGTTGGGGTGATGTGGAGAAAGATTTATGAACTGGACAGCTTTAATTCTGATGTGGCCTAGAAGAGAGAAGCACTTATGTATGTATAGGGCTCAGAAGAAGTACCTTAAGAAAGGAGGAAAGAGATACGCACGCATGTGACTTTAATAGAAGAAATGAAACACATTGGATGGATATTGATTAATTATTAAGATTATATTTGATTGACGGGTCAAGTATTTAATTTATCACTTAATCCGTCTTCTAATTACGTTAGATTAAGTGAACTTAATTTGAAATAAAATTACTTTACTTTCTCTATAAAATAACTTTAACCTATCAAAACATTCAAATAGATCAATACCCTCACTCCACCATTTATTTTACTCACTTAACTTATTTCACAAATTCATTCTCCTTCCAAAATAAAATATAAGGATTTTAATTTTTTTAGCAACTCAAAAAGAGACGATTAAATGATCTACCTTCCTATCTAAAAGAGAATGCCGATCGTCACTTCACGTCACGTCTCCGATCCTTTCTCTCTCATTTTATTAACAAAAATAAAAAGCCTCTCCTCACATAAACCAATTAATGTGATTCCATTATTAAAAAAATAATTTTTTTTCCTATTCCGAGTAACGTAATCTCATTATAAAAAAAAATTACCTCGCTCATCCAGGTAATTAATTTTACGTTTTAGAAATATGACATTTTTATGATTATAAATTTTACCTATAACATACAAAAACATTCCCATAAAAAAAATCCTTTCTCCTAATATAAATTCCTTAAAAAATTCTTCTCTTACTTCTGAAAATAAATACTACGAAAGACTATACTGTTATATATATATATATATATATATATATATATATATATATTAATTTTTTTTAATCGATAATCATTAGATTGATTTGAAATATATATATATATATATATATATATATATATATATATATATATATATATATATATATATATTTCAAATCAATCTAATGATTATCGATTAAAAAAAATTATATATAACTTTTACTATATTTTTTTAAAATTTTGACAATACTTTCATAATTTATATTATTATTAATTATCAAATTTACTCATCCCATTATTAAAAACAACAAAACCTCTCATACATAAAAATAAAAATCTCTTCTCCCCTAATCCAACCCATCATTAGAAAAATAAAACCTCTCCACCCATGATCCAAGTAATAGTTTGACTTCTTAAGTATATGGCATTTTTATTATTTTAAATTTTATCTATAACATTAAAAAAATTTCCAAAAAATCCCTTTCTTTAAAACAAATTTCATAAAAAATATTATTTTTTCTCAAAAATAAATCCCACGAAAATTTATACCGTTGTATATTTTTAGTTCAAAATTAATCGATTGATTATCGATTTAAAAAAATTATGTGTAACTCTCATTATATTTTATTCTGAATTATCCAAAAGAGAGTGCGGACCGTCACTTCACGCCCGTGCCGATCCTTTGACCGACACTTCACGCCACGTCTCGGATCATTTTCCCTCTCGTTATATTAAAACAAATAAAAAACCACTCCTGGCGTAAACTAATTTATGTAATTTCATTATAAAAAAAACAAAAATCTCTTTTCCCTTTGTCCGGGTAACGTCATTCTATTACGAGAAAAAAATATCACGTCTCCTCCTTCGGGTAATTAATTTGACTTTTTACAAGTATAATACTTTTGTCATTATAAATTTTACCTATGATATAAAAAAAAATCTCATGAAAACATTCCTTCCCTCAAAATAAATTTCATGAAAAAATATTCACTTTTTCTCGAAAATAAATCCCACAAAACACTCCACCGTTATATATTTGTACTTCAAATTCCACCAGCTAGTTGTCACAATAATAACAACTAAGTCTTTTCCCATATTAAGTGGGGTCAGCTATATGGATTCTTTACCTCAACAAAAATCGATTTTCAATCATTTCAAGACTTAAATTAAAGTAATTGAGTTCATACTTAATATTTTCCTTCCAACACTTATTTGATCTTCCTCGCCCCCTCTTAGGGAGTTCAACCTCCAACTTCTTGCATCTCCTAACTGAAGCATCTAGTGGCCTTCTTTGTAAATGTCCAAACCACCTTAAACGTACCTCTCTCATTTTATCCTCTATCGGTGCCACCTTAACCTTTTTTTAATAATCTCATTTGAAATACTGTCATTTATTGTATGACCACACATCTATCTTAACATTTTTATTTATGCCACAGACATCTTCTTTACATATCTATAGTTTATAGCTCAGCATTCAGAACCATACAATATAGTTGGTCTTACTGCAACTCGATAGTATTTTCCTTTGACTTTTAAAGAAACCCTTTTATCACAGAGAACACCAGATGCACCTTCTATTTCAACCACCCTACATTAATTCTATGTGCAACATCTCCATCAATTTTACCATCGTGTTGGAAAATGGATCTCAAATACTTAAAAGCATTTTTCATTGGAATGCACTCTTTTCCAATTTTTACATCAATCCCTTCATTGTTCCCTCAACTACTAAACTTGCATTCCATATACTCAGTCTTCATCCTACTTATGTGTAATCCTTTATCTTCCAGGGCTTCTCTCTAAAGCTTAAATTTTCTGTTCACTCCATCTCTTATCTCATCAACCAACACAATGTCATCAGTAAAAAGCATACACCAAGGCACCTCAACTTGATATGCTTCGTCAACTTATCCATGACCAAGGCAAAAAGATAAGGGCTTCAAGTTGAACCTTAATGTAGACCAATGGTAATATCAAAGTAGTCCATCAAATCATCCTTAGTCTTTACACAAACTGTTGCTCCATAGTAAATATCCTTTATGAGGTTGATACATATAACTGACACTTGTTTCTTCTCCAAAATTCTTTACAAGATATCTCTCAGGACAGAATCATAGGCCTTCTCCAAATCAATAAAAATCATATGTAAATCATTTTTCTTGACTTTGTATATCTCCATCATACGTCTCAAGAGATGTATTGCCTCAATAGTAGACCGGCTTGGCATAAAGCCAAACTAATTTTTAGTTACCATGGAGACTTGCCACACCCTTATTTCAATTATTCTCTTCCAAAGTTTCATCATATGACTCATCAACTTAATACCTCTATAGTTGGAACAATCTTGTATGTCACCCTTATTCTTGTATAAAGGTACCACAAAATTTTTCATCAATTCCTCTTGCATCTTCTTGCCTCTCCACAAAATATTAAATAAATTTGTAAGCCAAGTTATACATCGTTCTCCCGTCATTCTCCAAACGTCTATAGGAATATCATCAGGCCCAATAACCCTCCCATTTTTTATCATCTTCAAAGCCTCCTCTACTTCTTTCTTTTGTATCATTCGATAACTTGCCCGATTCACATAATCTTCTGAGTTGGTTAACTCTTCTAAGATGATATCATTCTTTTGTTTTTCATTAAGAAGCTTATGAAAATATCTTTTCCATCTTGTCTTTATATCCTCACTAACAATAAGCACCCTTCCTTCTTCATCCTTGATGCATCTTACATGTGTAAGGTCCTTTTCTTTCCACTTTCTTACTTTAGCTAACTTGAAGGTATCTTTTTCACCTTCTTTAGAATCAAGTTTCCACCAGCTGGTTGTCAACTAAGAAAAATCATGTGTGCCTTTTGCTATATTTTTTTGAAATTTTGATAAAACCTTTGATGTATACATATCTAATTAGCCTAAAATACCTATTTATATATGTTCCTAGGTCCATATGAGTATCATGTATTATAAATATTGTATAACATACATCATCATGTATTTAGATTTGTTCATACAAATTATAGGTTAATTTGCCCTTTTTATGGTGAGGGGATAGGATGATATTTTTCTAGGCTTCGGATTAAAGATCCAATCTTACGAATCTGATCAGGGCGACGATCGGATTTCAACGCCTCTGAGATTGCCCCGATTGAACCTCCGTAGCATCAGATGCAGTTAGAGGAAGATCAGAAGCCAAAGGACAAGGTGGTATAAATTCATTTCTTAGATGACAAATCCAATCGCACGGATAGGTTCGGATCGACAATTGCATCATAACAGTATGAAAATCTATCCAATTTGACGTTTGTGGCACCACCTATGAGCATTTAGGGATGGATGGCCCAGATGGCGTCACGTGGCGCCATCTAAGCTGCCCAAAGCCACCTGTGCTCCTCCTCATCAATGAAGCCTTAATCTCAGCCATTGGATCTTAATCCAATGGCTGAGAAAGCTCCACGTCATCCCTCCCCAGCACTGCACACTCGTTGAAGGCTAAGGTCCACACAATCTTGGACGTTGGATCTCCATCCAATGACTGAGAGCGCCACGACCTTAAAATAGAAACACGTCAAAAAGGGGAGGATGGTGCATTGGTACAATGCCTTATCTTCAAGGAGCGGCACGAGTTCGAATCTGCGTGAGCGGATTAAATCCGTTGAAGGCGATAGTAGGCACAATTCGCCTGTTGGATGGCCATCGAGAGGTGGCCATGTAGCGGCACGAATGAGCAGCTTCGTCCATGCACGTGATAACGTGGGATTTGATGTGCTAAGTGCTCGATCTAAAGGCGCAGCGAGGATCTATCTGAATCGTCTGATGTAGATCGAGTGGCTAAGAACGTGCGACCCTTCGCACGTTGAGAGGCATTTGAAGGAGAAGAGGCATGTGACGTGGCATGATGTGGAGCATCGGATCAGAGATGAGTGGCTCTCCTTTGACACACTCTTTAGCAACGTTCGCCTTTAGTGACGTGAACAAACATCACTAAAGGCCCTACATTTATTTTTAAGGCCTCAAAAAGATCCTTTTTCGTCCATGACCACACCTATAAATAGCCATCTCCTTTTCACTTTTTCTTCATCCCTTCTCTTCTCCTTTCACTCTCTCCAAATCTCTAAAGAGCTAATCCCACACACGGGATGCTCCATTAGAGTCTTAAAAGTAATTTTTCCATCTTCTCACCCCCATTCGTGGAGCACTCGTAATTGTTCTCTTGTTGCCATTCAAGAAACGGATCTCGCTGTAACGGTGCTCTACTTCGTCCTCCGTCCTCTAGCCTGTTTTCCCTCGTCCAACATCTCACTACCCTCTTACGGGCGTTCCATCAACGCGACTCGTCCTCTAAATAGCTGTCGAGGAGGATTTTTTCATCCCTATCTTTTTACCTTTTTCTAGTATAGATTTTTAGCTTTATAGTTGTAGCAAGTAGATGTGATGAACATGCTTCTATGGTTATAAAATATTTTTTCATTCTCTCTCTATTTTCTCTTTCTTTGTATTATTCTATTACTCTCTTCTATTATTTATTATTTCAGTAGAATAACTTGTGTAAATTAATTTTAACCAACTACTTTACTTTGTGATACTAATTTCAAATGCAGTTTTTAATCAAATATTCGCCTCCATGAGTTCAATTCAGAACTCACTAGAATTTCGATAAATTTATTTGGTAACAGATTTTCTTACAAATTTTATAACAATTCTAATTTTCCAAAAACTCAACTTTGTGGAACAAAATCATGCTTATCAACTCCTATAATTTATATTATTATTAATTATCAAATTTGATGATCCAATTATTAAACAAAAACCTCTCATAAAAAAATAAAAATCTCTCCTCCCCTAATCGAACCTATCATTAAAAAAATAAAATCTCTCTTCCCCTCATCAAAGTGATTAATTTAACTTCTAAGTGCACGATATTTTTACTAATGTAAATTTTACCTATAACATCTAATAAAAAATCCCCAAAATATTCCTTTCCCTCGCAACAAATCCCATGAAAAAATATTTACTTTTCCCCAAAAAAGAATCCCATCTAAAACTTTAATGTTATATTTTTTTTACTTCGAAATCAATCGAACGATTGTCGATTAAATAAAACTATGTGCGATTCTCACTGCAATTTTTATTTTGAATTACCTAAGAGAGAGTACGAACGGTCACTTCACGCCACGTGTTAGATCTTTTTCCCGCTCATTATATTAAAATCTATCTTCTTATCTAAAAGAGTGTGCTGACCGTCACTTCACGCCACGTCTCCGATCATTTTCCCTCTCATTATATTAATAAAAACAAAAAAACCTCCCCTCACCGAACCCAATTAATGTAATTTCATTATAAAAAAAATAAAAATCTCTTTTCTCCTTGTACGAGTAACGTCATCCCACTACAAAAAAAAATATCACTTCCCCTAATTCGGATAATTAATTTAACTTCTTACGACAATAACTTTTTTATCATTATAAATTTTATCTATAACATACAAAAAAATCTCATAAAAGAATTCCTCCCTCAAAACAAATCTCATAAAAATATTTTCACCTTCTCTTGAAAATAAATTCTATAAAAGACTACACCATTATATATTTTTACTTCAAAATCAATTGGATAGTTGTCGATTAAAAAAATTATTTGTGATTTTCACTATAATTTTTTTTTGAAACTTTGACAATTCTTTATAATTTATATTATTATTACTCATTAAATTTATTCATCTCATTATTAAACAAAACAACAAAAACCTCTCTTGGCCAAATCCAATTATCGTAATCCCATTATATAAAAGAAATGAAAACCTCTCCTCCCTAATTAAAATAAAATCTCTCCTCCCTAATTAATTTGACTTCTTCATAGTGTGATATTTTCATTATTGTAAATTTTACCCATTACATCTAAAAAAATCCCTCAAAAAATCCCTTCACCCTCAAAATAAATTGCTTGGAAAAATATTTACTTTCTCCCAAAAATAAATCCCACGAAAAAAACTTCATCGTTATATTTTTCTACGATGAAAATAAATCATATAATTATTAATTAAGGAAAATCATAGCTCTTGCTACAATTTTTTTAACTTATTTAAAAGAGAGTGCGACGCCCCGTGTTCGATCCTTTTCCCTCTCACCATATTAAAATCCATCTTCTTATCTAGACAGAGTGCTGACCATCACTTCACGCTTCATCTCCGATCCTTTTCCCTCTCATTATATTAAAAAGAACAAAAAACCTCTCCCCGCCTAACAAAAATCTCTTTTCCCCTGATCCGAGTAACATCATCTCATTATAAGAATAAAAAAATCACCTAAACATCCTCTTATTAGAGTAATTAATTTAAATTTTTAAAAATATAATACTTTTATCATTATAAATTTTTCCTGTAACCTACAAAGAAAAATCTCATGTAAAAATTCCTTCTCCTAAAATAATTTCAATGGAACAATCTTCACTTTCTCTCGATAATAAATCTTACATAAGACTCCACCGTTATATATTTTTATTTTAAAATCAACCATATGGTTGCCAATTAAGAAAAATTATGTGTGACTTTTATTATATTTTTTTAAAATTTTAACAATATCTCCATAATTTATATTATGCTTAATCATCAAATTTCTTATCTCATTATTAAACAAAAACACAAATACCTCAATTATTGTCATCCCATTATTTTAAATAAAATAAAAAACTCTCTTCCCCTCATCCGACCTATCATAGAAAAATAAAACCTCTCCTCCGCTTATCCAAATAATTAATTTGATATCTTAAGAGTATGGCATTTTTACTATTGTAAATTTTATCCATAATGTTTAAAAAAAATCTCAACAAAAAATCCCTTCCCCCAAAAAATAAATTCAATGAAAAAATATTTACTTTCCCTCAAATGTCAATTAAGGAAAATCATGTGCAGCTCTTACTACATTTTTTTTGAATTATCTAAAAGAGAGTGCATGTTGACCAACTCGAATCGTGTCATCTATCCCAAGATTCGGTCATCCAGTAACAAATAAATCAAGATTAAAGCATTATCACACATGTATCATAGCTAAGCAAAAAATTTAAACTACAGGAAGAAGCGATTAGGTCCAAGCACTGTCATTTATTCTAAGAAAAGAACTAATGTACCATTATAGCCATCACAATAGAGATAAAAGTATAGCAACTGATAAGAAGGATTAGTAGTTCTAAGACTAAAATTCACTACCGCAAACAAAGCAACGCTGCTACAGTAGAAGGAAGGTAACCGCTAGGCTAAGATTGGGTTCTGTTGGACCCAGCTCCCTCTGTAGTCAGTGAGACTGGCTGCTCACTCCCCTAACCTAGGTACAACAATAGATGTCAGCCAAAGTTGAGTAGAGTGGCAAGACTATAGTAAACAGATAAACAAAATGGAAAAGAAAGAGAAACATTTCTGCAAGCATTTTAAATACAATATATAAGCATAAAAAAAAGAAACGATTTGTTATTTTCTTATTACATGCTTTTCCAATGCATGCTAAACTGAGGTCATAATTTCTTTTATTTCACATGTTCCCTAGTGGAATGATCTTGTCGTGGCATCCCGTGATGTAGGATGCACACGTGGCGCTCCCCTAGCTGAGGGAGTATCTCATGTTTGTTCCACACCTAGTCTACCACCTTGGGGTCATGGTCGCAGCGTAGCGGTGATTATGGCACGCATGATACACACATGAGAGCTACCCTACACTGGCACATGGTCAGTCCTTTCTGCTAACGGGCACGCACTAAATAATACAACACATATCAGAACAGGGGCTACGTCGCTTACTAGTCTGCGTACACTTGCCCGACTATCTTGGTTGGCCATGTAGGCCTAACATGAGTCGGTGTAGGAAGGCCGTGCCTCCCTTGAGTCCCTACCCGAGGAGGTCAGCTCTCTCCTTACACTTCGGGGTGGTCAGCTCTCCTTAATACACGTGTACCTAAGGGCCAACTCGTCCCCACACTAGAACCATATACAAATAGCAGAAAGGCTCTGATAAACGCCAGTTTATCATCATTCTTATGCACTAAAACTGAGCTAGCTCTTAGGATTTTAACTCCGTAAACGGATTTTCAGGCTACATTTAGGCATTTACTTAGGATAGGCATGCATTGCATTTTATTGTCTTTTTGATACATTTACTTGAGTGTCAGGGATAGATAGAAAGACAAATCCTGCATACCTTGGCACTTAGGAAGGTAGAAGATGAAGAAGCTCCTATCAGCTGGATCCCAGCTAAATCCAATTCATCCTAGCTAGATCCCATCTCATTCCAGCTGGATCAACTCATCTTTAACTCCATTCAGCTCATCTCAACTAAATGGTAGCTCAAGCTAGTTCACCTTAGCTCTATTCAACTGATCTCAGCTGGATGACAGCTTAAACTAACTCAAAACAGTTGATCCCAGCTCTATTCTAGCTCCTCCGGCTCATAACAGTTCACTAGAAGCTCAACCTGACTACGACTAGCTACTGCCATCAATTAGGTAGACCTAGTTAGCTGAAGAAGTCATCAACCAGCTCAGGCCAGCTCAAGTCTAGCTCTCGAAGGCTTAACTCAGCTCAATTTGGTTGAGTTGAGCTACTTGACCTAAGCTAGCACTCCAGCTAGCTAGGTAATCTCCGACCAGACCCAACTCACTTTAGCTCATATCAGCAGAAACCAACTCATCATAGCTTGGCTTAGTAGCTAGCAAATAACTAGCAAGTTAAGCCAGCTAAGGTAGCTCACTGTAGTCTTCTTCAGCAACCATCATCTCCAATACAGCTCAAGACAGCTCCCTCCAGCTCCTCACATCCTAAACCCTAGCTCCCTCTACTTCTCTACCCTACTCTCTACTAGCTAAGCTAGTCACCTCCTTGGCATCCCTACCTAACCCTAAAACCTACCTACCTAAGCTCTACTAAATAACCCTAAACCTAGTCCACCTAAGCTACCCTACTCCCACTCCAATTTGGCACCAAAACAAGCTTCTAGAACCACCTATTGTTGGCACCAAAACACCCCTCATCACCACCTTACACCTACCTCCTCAATCCATCTCAACCCTACACTTAACCCCCTTGCTAGAACACACATAGGTTGGCGCCAAACCACAGCATCCCCTCATGGTTGGCACCACCTTTAGCCACCATAACTACCCCCCTTAGCAACCCTTAAGTTGACGCCAAATAGCCTACACCCTAGGATCCCCATAACCACCCATAACCACCCTAAAAATCAATCCTAGCCCTACACCTATCTCCACGCCAACCACCCCCCTTCCATTCCTATTAATACTCCCTTTAACCACCACCATATTCCTATCATCTTCTCCCTTTGTATATTCCACCTACACCACCTACACCTAAGGCCAAGGAAGAAGAAGAAGAGAAGTCAAGGGGGCAACCTACTCACCCCCTTGGTGGCTTCTTCCTCTCCTTCCTCTCCCTTGTGCCACGCCAAGGAGGAGGTCATCTACATAGAGGGGACAACCATGCAGAGGAGGAACCTTAAGGTGGTTGACGCCCACCTTGAGGAGAGAGCTTGGAGGAGGACTACATCAAGAAGAAGTCAAGGAGAACCCTTTTTAAGTGTGGAGCAACCACACTTGGAGCAAGGGCTATCCAGCCTTCTACAGAGGATCTCCCATTCTTCTTTATCATGTATTTGTATTAGCTAGTAGTTTATTATTTTTCTTGTAGAAGCATTCCTCTACTTGTAATCAACTTTGCTAGTAATACAAGTTTTATTTACCTTCCAAGTTCATGTTTCAATCTTAGTGTGTTTTTCATGTTCTTCTAGTTTTAGTGCACACCACACTCTCATCTTCTAATTACCTTAGACGCACTTTCCTAGGGTGAGCTTAGAAGAGAGGGCTTCATTCTTGTCACCTAGGCATAGTTTTAGTGTAGTTAATCTTCGTATCAAAAACCCGATTGTTTCTAAAAACCCTAAAAACAACAAAAACAAAAATCACAAAAAGAAAAGTGTGGATTTGAGAGGTGAGAGAGAGAATCAATTCATGTGATTAACAATTTGGCCTCCTTGGATGACCCTAGATACTCACCCTATCTAGGTATTACAAATTTTAAAAGTTGATTGCAAAGATATGTGTCTCAATGACAAAACCCGCATTTAGAAAATTGCACATTTTTGGCATTAGGCCCATTGTGAGCTCGCATTCCCATTTTCATCTTATTAACAATGGCCAAGTTTTCATTTCACCCACAAAGAAATCTAACTTTATTGTTCCTTAAGGTTTAGACTCATCCCTACTTTGAGTTCTAGTTAGAGTGCACAACCATGACTCACAACACAAGCAATCATATTTTCTCATTTCCCTGAGGTTCAGGCAATCACCCTAATTAGTTACTAATTAAGCCTTACATTGATAATCTCGACATTTACCAATGCATGAAAAATGTCTAATGTCCTTAGGTTCATATACTCTTGATCAATAAAAACAAAGATGCCAGCAACAACTTGGCTTAAGGAGTCTAGACTTACATTTAGGCTCACATACGTATGTCCATACAGGTATGCACTTGTGCAGTTACACGTAAATACTTGGTAAATACTTATTCATTGCTTTCCGTTTAGGCAAGGGAAGTGAACACAACAATCAAGGTTTCACTTGAGAACCAACTCAAGATAGAACCCATGTTCTCATGTATTAAACAAAAGAGTGCTAAGGACAAAAACCACTCTACCTGGGTCTTCCAGGAGGAATGGGGGCGTGGTCAGCTTACTCGCTTCTCCGGTAGGTGTTGGGCTGTCCTCAAGGAATGTATATCTAAGCCAAAGCAAGGGTCAAACGAAGGGTTTGAGGTTTGACCAAATTTTTAGTACTCTAAACAAACTTAAAATAGAGTGGATACAATTTCAAAAGGTGGGAAATTGCAAGAGATTTTCAACGATACCTTGTTTGCGAGATTTATAGACTAAACGAGCCCGAACCGGCCCTGGGAAGGGTCCTGGTTCACTTGAATCGAACCAAATCGGCCCGATCTAGCTGGACTAGTCGTTAACACAGCTCTCTGGACGTCTGACGCACACCTACACTCACGCGCTTGCATGCTGCCGCTCCCAACGGCCCATGCCCTCGTGGTTGCGCAGTGCCTCGAACGCAGCGCCTCGCCAACGCACACTCCCACGTGCCTCAAGCTCACAGCGATCTGCCCCTATGCTGCTACTTTCCCATGCAACCGCCTCGAGCTATGTGCGCACAGTCAGATCTGATCAATTCAAATTAAAGGGAGGGCATCGGTGGGAATATGGGTTGAATGAAATGCCCTTGATTTGATGTTCGAGCAATTCAATAGATCTAAAAGCTAATGTGCTTCAGATGCATTGAGTGCTCTCGTGAATCGGTGTTTGGTGACTACATGATGCATCAAGTGACTGAATGTGAATTGTGAGATGAAGAGGGAGAAGAATGGGTCGCAATGGAGGTGGAAAAACACCTATCTGATCTGAATTGATCAGAGACAATGAGATCGAGTCTAGGCTAACCTACCTCTAATCCACACTAATCCATCACAGAATTTGACATCTAACTACATCTACTGATCTAAATTACTCTAATTATCACTAAAACTACTTTAGAAAGCATTTAAAATCCTAATCTAATCAGAGGAATGGGACCTGTAGATCCAAAGCAGGCAGCTAAGGAGGAAGAAATGGAGGAAGTCTCCAGCGAAAGGAAAACTCGCTAGTGGAGTTTTGGGTCATCCTCAGGTGCTACGGAGTCCTTAGCGGCGAGGAGAAATCGTAGAAAGGTGGTGTTCCCTCGCCAAGGCAGTGAAACAAGGGTCGTATGGGGAGAGGGAACTGGAGAGGACGAAGGTGCTCGACTTAAGGAAGGAGGGAGTCAATGCACGCGTGAGGAGCTCAAGTGGTCACTTAAGTAGGCGTGCTTGAGATCTGGGCACTGCCAAGGTTGATTTAGACAAGTTTAGGGCAAACAGTGGTGATTGACTAAGAGGAGGGTGGGAAAGTTCAATCCAAAAATGCACCGTTGGATGGGATCTGGAATGGTAGGTAATTCTACGAGCGAAGGCACGCGAAGCTTCAATGTGAGATTAGCCAATGGATCGAGCGCTGAAGGGATGGACGATTTTGATTATTGTGTTCATTGTGTTATAGTGGACCCGCCGCATCAGGTTTAAAGGGAAAATTGTGGGGAGGCCCTTAAGGTGAAATGGTATGACATTTTCACTGAAGCCCGTAAATGGTGAAGAATTGATGCAAAGCAATCCCCGTGGTTTACAAAGAAACCCTTGCAGCTTGCAAACTAGTCCCTGGAAGGTTTGGTATTAAAGAAATTGTATATGAATGATGGCCTATATGTAATGTCAATAATGCATGATCCTAATTAATGATTTCCAAATGTAATCAAATTTTTATTGAAATACAATTGAACATTTAGGAAGTTGATTTCACTTTCAATTTGAACTTTTGAACCCAAATATGTGTTCAATTTGTAATTGGATCATCAAATTACATTTTTGAATAGAATATCTTATTTTATGACCTAATTGTGCATTTTTAACACTGATTTGTTGTTTTAGATCAATTCTATTAATTCTCACATTTAACCCATTTTTTGTGTTAATTATATAATGTTTAACCTAGTTTCTAGTTTAACTTAAGTATTTTAGTTATGATGAGTTACACCTCATCACTCATACGTATAGCTATTTTAGGAAAACTTCTTATCTAAAATGCACACATTAATTTAATTCAGAGCTTTGTCATAGTTGTAGCATTTCATAGAATAATTTAAATAAACTGCACATTATTTAAGTTCATGGCACATTATTATATAATTATACATATAGTTGTAATATTTTTTGATCTTTTTAATAAAAACACATTATTTTAGGTCCTAGCATGTTATTATATAAGTAGTTACATAATTGTATTAGTTGGCAAACTCTTAATAAAGCCCATATTATTTAGCTTATAGCATATTATTATATAAATGTGCATATAATTTTAGCAAATTGTAAATAATCAAAGTAAAATACACATTATTCTACATTTTAACATATTATTTATGTTTATATATGTTATTTTAGTGTTTTGCAACTATTTAACAAGAATGCATATTATTTAAACTTATCGCATAATGTTAATGTATTAAGCTTTTAGCCATATGGCATGGATCCAGTAGCAACTCAGTGAGTTTTCATCATTATTCAATGAATTTATACAAGTCCTTATGAGGTTGATATAGATGCTATTCCCCTGTACTTTGCTTTAGCAACTGCCATTAATTCTTTTGCTTAATTGACTTCCGATAAGGTGGTTTGGCCATCTTATGAATGTGGTAATCTGCTTTCTTTTATATAGAGACCGTCGTGCCTATTCTAACGTGCATAATGATGAGTTAATGTTTCTTTACTATGTAATTTATGTAAAAATTCTAATTATTATTTGATTATGGCATCTTAATGTATAAATTGGCATATTGTTATAGCATTTAACGAATTGTCAGGGAAAATTGCATACTCTTTAGTTTATATCTGTAAAGACCCGTTCTGTATTAAGCCTTTTAAGATGTCTGAACTTTCGGTCAGACGTCTGGTCAGACGTCTGGACCCCTTCCCTGACATTTGGAAACTGAAAAATCTGTACGCAGGGTCGGTTCTGCGCACTGGCTGCACGCAGATGCTTTCCTTCTCTCTCTTCCCCTTCTCTCCTCCCTCACAGAACCCTAGCTGCACCTCTATATAACCCCTCTCCCCCTTCCTCTCTTCTCCACTCCTCCACCACCACCTTCCTTCCTTCCTCTCCACTGCAGCGAGAGGGATGAGTGCGAGAGAGGGTGCGAGAGCGAGGAGGAGAGGTGGCGTGAAGAGAGGAGGAACTTGAGCTCGCGAGCTTGTGGGAGCTCGCCGGAGGATGCACGGCCGGAGCGGCGCGTGCGGGAGGAGAAGAGTGCCGGGGGGGAGACATCCTTGACACTCTGTTGCAGCTGGAGCTGCAGACGAGGAGGAGAGGCCGCGGCTGCACGTGGTGAGAGGAGCAAGAGGTCGGTCTGTTATGGGATTTTCCCAGAATCAGACGTTTGGCGTGCCGTTCAGACAACGGGTTGGACGTCTGGTGACGACATCGGACGTCTGAAAGCAGAGTTTCACCAAGGTACGTTTCTTTTGCAGTTACGGCCATGCAGGTCGCACCGCAAAGCCAATCTGTATGGCTAAAAGTGGGTGATTCATTCTGTCGTGCGCAGGGATAGCTTCGGGAAGGTGTGAGGCACGCCCTCCTAAGTGTTTCAAACATCTGGACAGCTTACCAGATGACCGGAAGCACTCCCAAACGACTGGAGAAGAGGTTGGATGTCTGGAGCTGGGTCCAGGCGATCAAGTAGGGGTTCTAGACGTTTGTAGTTGACGCAGGAACTTGAGGTGAGACCCTAGTGACTTTTAAGACGTCTGGACCTTATGCCAGATGTCTGATTTAGGTCTGCAATCCTATTTTTGACCCGTTTAGGATCCGTTTTACGCAAACGAGATATCTGTGATTTTCTTGTGAGTTTCTCTACATGTTAGAAATCCTTTTATACTATTTTGAACGTTCCATTGTGGTATGTTCCTTGGTATAGGACCTTGATCTGTTGCGTGTTCGGGGCCTACAGAGGCACGTGAGACTGCTGTTCGAGCCCCCAGTACCCCCGAATTTTCTGGTTGAGTGGTTTCCCCTGTTTTAATTATGAAACATGAATGCATATGTGAAATTTGGATAACTAGAAACCTAGGATGTGGCATGAATCCTAGAATGAAAAGTACTTGCACTGTTTGTATGCGTGTTTGAGATTGCAGTCATAAATGAATAAATAGAATTGTAAACAACTGCCTGTAATAAATACGAGTTGCCTGTGAATTATGAAATGGCTGTGCTAGTTAAACAGTTACCTGTAACATTACTTGTTGTATATATTAAATTGTGAAAATTCGAGCTGCATGTGTATAATATGAGAATGGAAATGTGAATGATGAAACCTGGTATGGAACAACATGGTGAATACAAGTATGAACCCTACGGGGAATTAGGAGTAGAGCGCCTATGGATAAATGGAATGGATCTGGAAATGTGAGTGGGAAGTGTGCTGGCCCTTGAGTACGTGATACCAAAGAGAGCGACTGTCCCCTGTTTAGTGTAGAGCGGAGCTAGCCGCCCTTGGGTTGGGACTCGGGGTTAGGATTGGCCACTCTACACCGACTTCTGTTGGCCCTCGCGTACATTATACCGGGGAGAGCTACTAGTGTAGGGAGAGAGCTAGCCACCCCACGGGGCCCGGGGTTCAGCTAGACACTCTACACTGACTTGTTAGGCCCACTGGGCAAACTAGGGTAGTCAGATGAGGGTGTGCGGACTGTGGAGGGGCGAGACCCCTGTTTGGTTCTGAGGGGCTAGACCCTTGTTACCGAGAGGGCTAGGCCCTATACTGTTCTGTGCTGTACTTTGGGCGTACCCGCTAGTGGAAACGACTGACCGCGTGCTAGTGCGGGGTAGCTACTTATGTGCTTATCGTGCATGCCGTAGTCACCGCTACATTTGTCCGTGACCTCAGGGTGGTTGACTGGGTGTAGGATCACCACAGGGGATTCTCCTGGCTAGGAGAGCACCACGTGTGCCTTCTACTCTTCGGAAAAGACTGCAATCAAGATCGTTCCCACGAGGAACATTCGAGATCAAGAAAGAGATCTGAAAGTAAACCAATGGGTGAAAGGAAATGACTTGTAAAATAAAATAATTGGGAAAGATAAATTTACCTATTAGCCTTTACTGCTTTAGTTAGTTGGTTACCACTCTACTTAGCGTTCACTGACTCCATTTACTCATAACCCTTTTCAGGTCCAGGTGTTGAGCAGCTCGAGTCACCGGTTGCAGAGGGTGCTGGGTCTAGTCGAGCCCAACAGTAGTTCCTATTGTTGTTGTACTTCCTTTTTGCTAGTGAGTTAGATGATGAGAACCTCATCATAAGCCATAACTAGCTCATTTTGACCTAATACAGAGAATAAAAGCTCCTACATAACCTTAGAAAGGCTTGGCTCAGAGAGATTCTGAGTTTGCAAAGAAAACATAAACTGAGGGGTAAAAATGCAATTTCACCAATCCAATCTGAAAACAGGGTAACTCAGGATCCAAACATAGGTCAAAATAACCTAATGAGAAGAAAAGTGGGATGAAATAACTCAACAAGGGCTACAGCAACTCCGAAGAATTAAATGACATCCTGTAACCCTAAAAACAAACCCACTTAAATACACGAGGTTCGAGGTAGAGAAAAAATCAAAAAAACCCTCTAAAATTCATAGAAAAATAATCTCTAGGGTTTAGAACCTTCAATTTGGCCTTAGGAACCCATTTTGACCTACATCGAGAACCATGCTCAATTAACAACTTAATTTGGGTTTTTACGTAAATTGACCGGTCAAACAAGGTTTAACCTAGAAATAAAATTCACCATCAGAATCCTTAGGTCCTAATTAGTCATGTATAAAAACTTGAGCCTAAGAAGAAACCTTCTTGACCAACTTTACACTTTGGTCCTCATATATTTACTTTTTGGCCCTCAACTTATGAACCCTCACATTTTGGCCCCTAACTCTATTTCGTTCTTTGCGTTTAGGTCCCTCCTGCAAAACCTGAGCAGCACCATGCTCCGGCGACCTTGCGCGGAGCATGGCGGTGCATAGGGTAAGGGAGGGAGCCTGCCAAGTCAAATGGGGGTGCCCTGCGTCGTCAGCCGTCGCAGGAACACCCCCTGATGGCTGCAACCACCTATACCGGCCGTGCGAACGCACGGACGGTATGGGTATTCTTCCTCCGGCGTCCTTCGGCGAGGGAGACACGTCGTCTCCCTCCGCCCTCCTCTCTGGTTCTGCCCCTATAAATACCCCCGTCGCTCCGCCGTTCTTCCCAGCTCGGATCTGACGGAGATACCCCCTCACTTTCCTCTCTTCCCACTCCGGTAGAAGCCCTCCAGCTCCGGCGGTTTCTCCTCCTCCTCCTCTTCGCTCTGCCGCAATACCAGCAGTAGAGACTTCTTCCTGATTCTCCTCCGTGTCGCGCAATACCGGCGCGCGCTGCCTCTGCCCCGTCATCGCCGCCGTCCTCCCCCACTGGGCATTTCTTCTCCAGCTCCGGTAGGTACGAGCCGGCAGCCTCTTCGTCCCCTTCGTCACTTTAGCTAGGTTAGAATTAGTCTTCTCTATTCCCTCTTTCTTTTCCTCCCTATTTTACAGTCAATTACACCCTCGACCGACCCGACCACCGTCACCTTCTCCACCTCCGGCCAACCTCCGGTGAGTCGCTTTCATCATTCCGCCACTCCACACGATTCGCCGACCCCCGCAGAACCTTCGCCTCCTCACCCTGATCATCCTCCGCCCTTCCACTTCCCCCGAATCGCCCTCTGTAACTCCACCGAACAAACCCATCTCGCCACCTGCAGTTTGACCTAGGGCGACCCTTAGGCTCCGCCCCGCCACCTGCAGACCCCCCGATCACCTTTGCCGTGCTACGGCGAAGGTCCTCCGCGTATCTGATTAGGCCGAGAGGCCGTTTCCCTGTGAGCAGGTACTCCGCCTGCCATCGACATTGCTGAGCAGCGAAGCTCCTTCGACCTGCTGCTCCAGGCGCGCCACGCCCAGAGCAGGCTCCCAGGCTGCGCAGGGTATCTTCGCGAAGAGTCCCAGGCTGCAGCTGGGGCGAAGCCCTCGCGTGAAGCCTCGACTGCCCGCTGCCTCCTCTGCGCGGGCGCCCAAATTGGGGTGGGATATTTAGTCCCACCTCGGAAACTCGCAGAGGCGCGCGGGCACTTAAAAGCAAAAAGTGCCTTAAGCTGTTTGCCTCAGTTCACGGGGTGAGGTCCCCTTCACCCGCCCGATTACCCGGCCTCGTCCGTGCTCACGCCTCGCGGACCTGGCCCCGACCCAATTAGCCCGACCTGCACTCCTCGCCCACTACCGCACGCCGGTGGGCCTGGACCCAGGTGCGACCTGCGTACCCGATTACCCGATTGTTCTGGGAGAGCTTTCCTAAGAGCGAATTCTGAGAGAGAGAGAGACGCGGGGGGGGAGGGTAGAGTAGGTTTTTCCCTCTGACGAAAACCTTGAAGTGTGCAGGCACAGGTGAAGAAGAAGAAGAAGGACTGCGGAAGAAAAAGAAGAAGAAGATCTGAAGAAAAAGAAAGAAGAAGAGAAAACAAGGAAAAACAGAAGACAGAAGAAGAAGAGCACGAGAGGAAGATCTGAAGAACAGAAGAAGAAGAGAAAACAAGGAAGAACAGAAGGCAGAAGAGAAGAAAGAAGAAGAAACCAAGAGCCAAAGAGGAGAAGACAGAGGAAGAAAGAAGAGAAGAAGAAGAAGCCAAATTTTTCATCTCTCTCTCTCTCTCTCTATTTTTGTAATAAAGAATTTGTACTTCTAGAATACGACTTGCTCCCTGAGTTCGACCTCAGGAACTCTTTTATTTTTCGAGTAAAAAAATATATGTAATGATGGCAATAACTAGCTGTACTACAACGCTATTTCTATAACAAAACCTAGTTAACGCCACGTCCATCACTTTGGCGCCGTTGCCGGGGAGCAACGGCTATTCTAGAAGCTTTGAATTTCTTTTTAACAATTGCTAATCTTTTTCTCTCTCTGATGTGCAGGTAAAGGAAGAAAGATAGACGCAGTCGCTCCAAGGACAGGTGTTACGGACGCGTGCCCCAGACGTCTTTTAAGACGTCTGGGATGTGTCCCAGACGTCGGACCAGACGTCTGGGATAGTTTCCAGACGTCTGGAAATTCGTTATTTTCGACACACGCGAGTCGTCTGCGCGCCTGCGCGCGCAGACCGCATATTCGCCTTTCCTCCCTCCTGCGGCTGCAGATACCCCTGCTGCGAATCCTTCTCTCTCCTCTCTGCGCGGCCTTAAAAAGGGCACGCCTCCCTCCTGTCGTCTCCACTGTCCCCTTCCTCTTCTCCTTCCTGTGCGCGAGAGTGAGTGAGCGCGAGGGCTGCAGCGGCGGCCGCAGTGAGCGCGGAGGAGGTGCGGCGTGCGAGGGCGGAGCTCTACCGGGAGGGCGAGCTCGCCGGAGTGGCTTGGCCGGCCGGCGGAGGGCGCAGGGGGCGCGGAACAACGCGGAGAGGGACCTGCTGCAGTCTGAGCAGCAGGAGCGCGAGGTACGACGCGGGCGGCGTCGCGAGCGGAAGCCGGGTGGAGCCCTGTTCTGGAAAGATTTCCAGAATCGGACGTCTGGGTTGATAGGCAGACGGCGAGGACGACGTCTGGTAGATCATACAGACGTCTGAAAGGTTAGTATTCCGCTTTCTTCTTCCTTCCTGTCGACTGACCGTACTGAGGGAGGGAGTTGGCTGTGCGCAGGCTCGCTGATTAGCCATCCTTTGCGAATCAGACGTCTGGAAGTTGTATCAGACGGCTTGAGTGACCTCCAGACGTCCGGGGTGACCATCGGACGTCTGGAAGCTAGGCCAGACGTTCCCGCAGACTTCTGGACGTCTGGGAAACCACGCTGAACAGGTAATTCTCTGATCCACTTTTTAAGACGTCTGGAAGAAGTTCCAGACGTCTGATTTTGCACAGTATCGTCTTTTTCGACCCGTTTAGGGCTCGTTCGGGCTCCGTTTTCCGCGATTCGAGTTGCGTTATTTTCAGAATTAATTCCTCTACCCGTCTACAGTAGCTATACACTATTTTGAGACACTCCTTGTGTTTGATCCTTGTGATAGGACCTCGTTCAGTTGCAGTCTTGGGAGTCGCGGAGGCACGCGGGATTCCCGATCATGCCCCCATTACTCCCGTTGTACCTGGTAGAGTGGCTTAAGTTTATTATTAAAATCTGTTAAAGTATGGAACCATAACTAGAATCTAGGACATTGCATGAATCCTAGGAATGAGAAATGCATGGAATGATAGCTCCTAGGTGATGCATGAATCCTAGGGCTGGAAAACTAGTTGTATGCTAGATCCTAGGATGTGGCATGAATCCTAGAATGGAAAAACTAGTGGAATGTATAATACTGCAGTCTTGGAAAAATGGAAAGGAACATAAAGCTGCCTGTAAATTGAATTAACAGCTGCCTGTTGTGAATAGATAACGTGGTTGAGAACATGGATTGTAAGAATGTGAAACTGGAAAGTGAAACCTGGATGTTTGAGTAAAAAGGATGGAACCCTACGGGGAAGTAGGAGTAGAACTCCTGGAAGGTGAATGGAATAGTTTTGAGGAAGTGAGCTGGCCCTTGAGTACGGAGTACCAAGGAGAGCGACTGTCCCCCTGTTTAGTGCAGAGCGGAGCTAGCCGCCCCAGGGACCCGGGGTTAGGACTGGCCACTCTGTACCGACTTGTTGGCCCTCGTGTACGTAGTACCGAGGAGAGCTAGTAGTGTTAGGAGAGTACTATCTATCCCACGGGCCCCGGGGTTCTGCTAGCCTCCTTCACCGACTTGTTAGGCCCACTAGGGCAAACCAGGGTAGTCAGGCGAGGGTGCGCGGACTGTGGAGGGGCAAGGCCCCGGTTTGGTTACTGTGGAGGGGTTGGACCCCTGTTACTGAGAGGGCTCTGCCCTGGTTCCGTGCTGTGCTTTGGGCGCACCCGTTAACGGAAACGACTGATCGCGTGCCACTGCGGGCTAGCTACCTGTGCGTTTATCGCGCGTGCCGTAGTCACCGTTACGTCTGTCAGTGACCTTGGGGTGGTTGACTGAGGGTAGGATCACCACGGGGGACTCTCCCGGCCAGGAGAGCACCACGTGCTACTTCTACTTTTGGAAAAGACTGCAATCAAGATCGTTCCCACGAGGACATTCGAGATCAAGTAAAGGATCTGAGAAATAAATGAAATAGTGAGAAAATTGAAAGATGTGAATAAAGGAAGTAATAGAACATAACAGCTACTGTACACTCTGTTGGTGCTAGAGCACCACGATCATTTGTTTTGATGATAACAAAACACATGTTATTTAACATTTGCAATTTGAGTCCTAGATTTCAGGTCAATTGCAAATGAGGACGTGTTTAGATGGAATTTGAGCTCGCATCCAGGACGGATTGGAGGAGCTTGACGGAAAACAAAGGAGGTTCGCGTGGAGCGAAAGATTGGAGATAGAAGACAAGAAGAATAGGATAGATTCTTTTTTATCCTTTCATGTATCTCTTGTATTTATTTTCTTGCTCTTTTTGATTCCTTAGAACATTATGTTAAAGAGCCTCAAAGTACCCTAACAGTAGTCCTAGGAACACCGGCACAACCCTAGGATACTTAGGTTTTCTGTAGAATACTTAGAAAACCAATATAGGGCTCAAAAAGCATTTCCAGACGTCTAATCCCAAAATCAGACGTCTAATAAAGTATTTTAAGACGTCTGACTGTTGTTTCAGACGTCTGATAACTGTTAGGCTGGACATAGTTAGTTCTGTCTGATGAATTCAGACGTCCAGACCTTAGACCAGACGTCTTAGGAGACGTCTGATGACTTTGCCAGACGTCCAATTAGTGGACCGTTGGCTGGCTTAGAAAACACTCAAGATTATGACCGTTAGAGCCTTATCAGACGTCCATAGGACTTTCCAGACGTCTGATAAATGACCGTTTTACCTCGGCTGACCCAAAATCTCTTTTCAGAGATTTTCTAGCCGTTGCAACGTTTGGAAATCAATTCCCACAGTAAAAGTAGGTTTCCAGACGTCCAGACATAGTGCCAGACGTCCTGTATGTCGTCTGATGGACTTGCACAAAAACCCTGTTTAGATCTGATTCAAGTCAGGGAGAAACCCGCATAGAATCAGACGTCTGACCTTGGAATCAGACGTCTTAAAGTGGCCTTCCAGACGTCTGATACCAGAGTTAGACGTCTGATAACCCTGTCAAATGCAATCATTGTCCTGATTTCGGCCTGATTCTCTTGGGCTTTGCACCCAACTGCTATGGAAGCTTTTCCAAGCCTTCCAAAGCCTTCCTAAGGCCTCTATAAATAGAGGGGAACCTTTGTAACACATATACACAAGAAGAGAAACATAAGAGAGACATATACACAACAAGAGAAACACAAGAAACACTTTGCAATACACTAAGATCAAGTATTTCCACTCTCTTGTGTCCAAGAAGCAATTGCTCTCTAAGCTCAAGCTCCATTTTCTTGAGAGCATTCAACCGTTGCGCACCCGCTCTCCCGCCGTAGATAACGAGAGCGACGTAGCGCCATCGCGTGGCACACGCACCGCGTCATCGTCGACGCACTCCTTGCAAAGGGGAGTTTCCTATTTCCTATAGAAGCTAGGTTTAATTTTGTTGGCTCTATAGGACTGTTGTTTTATTTTATCTTTGCATTTTGGTTGGGTATTCGCTTTGCGAATTCCCGTCTCCTTCGTGGGACAAAATCCTTCTCGTGGAGAGAAGGGGTTGAGGAACGCTACCCTCGTACTTGTAGCGTGGTTGTATTGAGGTTGAATCACCCTCGTTCAAAGTGATTCGGTTAGTGGATTTGATCAACTAGGTTGATCGGAAAATCCTAACTCGAGAGGGTTAGGTGGTGGTTTTCACCCGGTTTGGGTTTCCACCTAAAAATCTTTGTGTACATTGTGCGATTGCTTATTTTTGTGAGATTGCTTTATATTTTTATTTCCGCAAGTTTATTACGTCACCCCTCCTGGTAGGGAAGAACCTTCACACTCTACTGTTGTCTTTAGTTAGTTTGCCACTCTACTCAGCGTTTTGCTGACGTGTTACACTCGTTACCTTTTTCAGGACCAGGTGTTGAGCAGCCAGGGTCAGCGGCTGCAGAGGACGCTGGGCCGAGTAGGGTCCAGTAGAGTTTACCACAGTCTTTTGTACCTCTTTTGTTTCTGTTATAGTGAGTAGTTCTTGTTTCCGCTGTACTTTCTTTACCTGCAGTTCTTGTTATATGATAAATGTTGTTCTACTGTTGTGGTGGTATCTACTGTAGTAGTTTCTTTCCTTACTGCTGTACTTCCTTACTGTTAGTTATATTCATGTTGAATGTGGTTTATTTTACTGCTCTTTTGGTTACTTTCTCGTTGGACGACTAGGTCTTGGGATTAGTCGAGTCGATTCGGTTCTCGTGTCTCGTAGGGACTCGGGAACCGGGTCGTTACAACAGGTAACCTCCTATTAAAACCCTAAAAATTCAAAGAGGAAAAACTAGGAGAAAAACAAAGAAAAACTAGGAGTAACCTGTCTTTCATAGTAATAGCTGTATGTTCTCAGAACCACTATTCCTACACACAATTTTAAAAGGGTAATTAAGGGCTAACACATCCTTGCTTGAGCCCTAATTACCCAAACAAGGAGTTAAATGGACCAAGTAGAGCCAACATAAGATTCAACATTAGGGTTTTAGAGATACACTACTTAAATCAAGAATGGAGAAAATCCAAAAGAAGTGTGCCTAAACCATTGATTGAACATACTTATTTAGAGAAACCCTAAACAATTGGCTCTCTAAACACTTGAACCCAAAAAGAAAGGACCCAAAAGCTCTCAAAGGAACAAGAGGTAAAGTTGACCCCTTGGGTCAACCAACCTTAAAATTAGGTCACTTTCTCACTCAAAAATACCTAAAAGTTCAAGTGAAACCTTAAGCACCCCGATCTTAAACTAAAATTGGTAGACTTAAGAGGTCAAGATCCCCATTCTGGTCTACCTAGAACCGCAGTGACAAGAGAGGTCGGGTGGGGAAACCCTGTAACCCGTGGGGACGCTCTACCGTGTAGGGGTCTTCGCGGGACTCTCCCTCTCTGGCTGCCCAGGTAATTCTCAGGTGGACGATCTTTCTGATCAAGGGGTCCATCTGCCCCGCACCTCTATAGTCACCCAACAATTTGTGGGTGTCTTGATTGGGTCCAGCACCTGCTTATCTCATCCAGTCCTTCAGTGTTTGGCAGGAGGTCCTTGAAACCTCCTATAGAAATTCACTCTCCCCCGAGGCTAAGCCTCGGCTCCCTTGTTTTTGCAGAAATCATTCACATAGCCCCTCTTTCCTCTGATTCTGAACAAAATCCCCTTCTTCCATCTTGATTCAAACTTCGATTCTATATCTTGATTCCACCACCTGATTCAAAGATGCAGCCTAATTACCTAGCAAGACTACCATTCAAAAAACCTGAATATCTGAGATCCATGAAAGATAAGATGATTGAGGATGCCCTTGAATTCTATGAAATCAAATATAAACCCTCAACACCAATAGAAAACATTCAGGTTGATGTCCCAACAACCACAGCTTTCATCATAAACTGTGCCCAAATTCTATTGACAGAAGTTACAAAAGGATCAACCCGAGATATGCTCATGACAGGATACATTGAGATAGAAAAATTACACCAATCTGAATACCTTCAATGCTTGATAAATCCTGTACTTTGGGAACAATACCAAGATGCCCTTATAAAACGGGTAGAAATGATGAAATCAGTAGAACAAATTATCAACCAGAAATACCCGTATATACCAGAAAAAGAAGAAGAACCATCTTGGAACAGTAGTAAGGAACAATCCAGTTTCCCAGATCTCGGGACTGAGGCACAAAGTGGTTGTGGAATCCCAACCCAGATAGAAGACAATGTTGAATTAGGTTGGGATATTGCAGGAGAACACAATGATGAGCCAAACTTAGACCATGAATTGCCAAGCCTAGAATTTCAAAACTCCTGCAATAATGAGATCAGAACTGAACCTTTTGAGGGTATAAATTTCGCCCCTTATTTTGATAAGGTGGCCCTCGAAGGTTATTCAAACTTAGGTTCTAGTAACTCTACCCACATCCTAAGCCTAGAACCTAGATCTGAAACTTATTGGGAAGATTATGAGGCCCCTTATCAGAAAGATCAAATTTTTATAGAATATGATTTCGGGCCTCTATTTGATGAATGTCCCTCTCCAACATCCTCAGGAAATCTGATCGATTTTTCAGAAAACATGCCAATTTATGATACAGAAACTGAGGAGTTGGATGAGCAAGGTTTTAATTGGGTCTATCCTACCAGCTTCGAGCTTGAGCCTAGACAGAATACCTTTTCGAGCCCAGAATTGACATATAGGCTAGACCCCAGTCAGGCTGCTGATTCCACATCTGATGATTTATGCTGCGGTAGAATTCATAATCATGAATCTCATTTTCGCAAACTCTCCGACAATTTCAGATCTGACTATAATTGGGGAGAGACTTTCCTTCCTGAACACGCCAGGCCGATCTACGACCTCAGTTCACATGACTCTGACTCCGACTCTGAGGTCCTGATTCCCGAGATCACTGATAACATAGAATCATTCCTTTTCGATCCTCAGGAACCAAAAATAGAAAATGCCAAGAGTGATTGCAACCCAGAATTCAAATCTTTTCTCAATTCAGATTTCTTTCATCCTACAGACACTCTTCAGGCATTTGATAGTTACCCAGAGGACTCTTTACAGAAAATCACCTGTCATTCCTTTCTAGAAGAGCCCTCATACACAGTTGCCACCTCGTCTGCACACACAGAACTAATCAAAACCTCTTCCCAACCCCGACCCGCAACCGGACTCAATTTCTATTCAGATTCACCTCTCACCGAGCCGATTGCATTTCCACATCGGGTTTGGAACACTGATCAGACTACATATCATGCTCCATCATTCTCTGATCACCCCTGTAGGGTTTCCGTGTCATTCATTGATTATTCTACGGGTCCCTACTCTGACCAGGCTGATTCGACTCAGCCAAACCCTACGTTTTCACTTCCACATCCATCTGAGGTTCATAGTATATGGTGGGTTCCACACCTTTTTATCCACATCTATCAACCCACCAGATTGATTGGGTTTGGGCTGCATCATCAGCCTGTTGATCTGAACAAGCACCTGGTTGGACCAACCAGGCTCTTAATCAAGGTGCTTATATTACAAAACTCTGCTGATTTCACCATCCCCTCTCCATCGCATTTCCCGCTTGGCTGAAGGCATCAAATTTAGCGCTCAACGGGAGGTAGCCCGTCATTCTCTTTAAAAACCTGAAACCTTTTCTAAAACCTTTGTGCACTTGAAATTCACACTTTAGGACAGCCGACTCCACCTCAGGTGCTTGTATCTGAGATTAAAAATCGTCCGCAACAGTCACCCCGACCCATTCACTCATCAAAACATCTGTCCTAATGTATGAACTGAGTTGAATAAAAACCCCCTAAGTTACAATGAGGACATTGCAAATCTTAGGCATGGGGGGGTATGAAAGTGCAAAACGTGTAAGAAAAGGTTTCAAACAAAAAATTCACATATGCCAAAAACATCATAAAAATTAAAAATTTTTCGAAAAAGAATAAGAGAATAAGAGGAGAAAGGAAATTTTGTGAAGGAGAAGGAGAAAAGAAACAAAAGGAAAAAAAGAGCACAAAATATGAGAAACAAGTGATAGTCATTAGTAAGGAACTAAGGAATTAACCTAAGTTCTAGACCTCATTCAAGAAAATAACTGAAAAGTGCATAATGAGATTAGTAAGAACGCAAACCTTAGGCATTCTTGAATAGACTCTTAGTACCCATTAAGATCTGGACACTCCTCAAGAGGTTGAGGAAAATAAAAAGCTGAAGTATTAGGTCTAAGGATTAGGGAGTATTTGGCCTCATTAACTAATTTTTGGTTTACGGGACTCAGTAACCTAAGCACCCTAACCTCACACACAACCTGGTTCAGTAAGCGTAAAAATCAAAATCACGCAGAAGCGTCGCAAAATTCTGAAAAGTACACCTAGAGTAGGAGCGACCGATCAACACAAGTTGATTTGGACGAGTTCCCAGCGCGGAGAGGCGGGAAATCCCCTCGAAGATGCGTAACAAAATATCATCTCTTCGGTGCTTGTCTCTTAGGATATTCACATATCCTACTGGGGGCATGTAAGCACCCTGCTGGTTCAGATTCCATGGATGACATTATCACGAAGTGTCAATTGCCAGGGTCTGAATTCAGCCATGGAACACCATGGATGGGATTATCTCGAAATCTCAATAGCCAGGGTTCCGGGGGTTGCCATGGGTGGTGCTATCTCGAAGCATCGATCACCAGGAACCCTTGAGGATTGATGATGAGAGCAATGAATCTGATACAGACCGGGTTGAAAAGCCAATCCTAGGCTAGAACTAAAAAGAAAAAGAGAGAGAAAACTCTCCAAACAGAAAACTTTCTATCTCTCTCTTATAAAACGCACTGCGAACTGAACCAAGGCTAAAATCATTTCAAGCACGGGTGCTTTAACCACAAAGTCCAATAGACCTTAGGTTAGTTCTTGTGGGCCTTAAAAACCTTTGCTAAGGACTGAGGCTGAGGCTAGACAGATTTGGATCTTGATTGGAACTAGAGTACCTTTTAAGCCTATGGTCAGCATTCTAACCTAATCTAATTTTAAATGAAAAAGCACTTATCTGAAGCTATTAAGAACTTCATGGTCTAGAACAAGGGTTGAAACCTTAAGTTTTTACTAAGGGACTAGCAAAAGCTAGGCATGGGGGTATGATGAGAACCTCATCATAAGCCATAACTAGCTCATTTTGACCTAATATAGAGAATAAAAGCTCCTACATAACCTTAGAAAGGCTTGGCTCAGAGAGATTCTGAGTTTGCAAAGAAAACATAAACTGAGGGGTAAAAATGCAATTTCACCAATCCAATCTGAAAACAGGGTAACTCAAGGTCCAAACATAGGTCAAAACAACCTAATAAGAAGAAAAGTGGGATGAAATAACTCAACAAGGGCTACAGCAACTCCGAAGAATTAAATGACATCCTGTAACCCTAAAAACAAACCCACTTAAATACACGAGGTTCGAGGTAGAGAAAAAATCAACAAAACCCTCTAAAATTCATAGAAAAATAATCTCTAGGGTTTAGAACCTTCAATTTGGCCTTAGGAACCCATTTTGACCTACATCGAGAACCATGCCCAATTAACAACTTAATTTAGGTTTTTGCGTAAATTGACCGGTTAAACAAGGTTTAACCTAGAAATAAAATTCACCATCAGAATCCTTAGGTCCTAATTAGTCATGTATAAGAACTTGAGCCTAAGAAGAAACCTTCTTGACCAACTTTACACTTTGGTCCTCATATATTTACTTTTTGGCCCTCAACTTATGAACCCTCACATTTTGGCCCCTAACTCTCCTTTGTTCTTTGCGTTTAGGTCCCTCCTGCAAAGCCTGAGCAGCACCATGCTCCGGCGACCTTGCGCGGAGCATGGCGGCGCATAGGGTAAGGGAGGGAGCCTGCCAAGTCAAATGGGGGTGCCTTGCGTCGTCAGCCGTCGCAGGAACACTCCCCTGATGGCTGCAACCACCCATACCGGCCGTGCGAACGCACGGACGGTATGGGTAACCTTCCTCCGGCGTCCTCCGGCGAGGGAGACACGTCGTCTCCCTCCGCCCTCCTCTCTGGTTCTGCCCCTATAAATACCCCCGTCGCTCCGCCGTTCTTCCCAGCTTGGATCTGACGGAGATACCCCCTCACTTTCCTCTCTTCCCACTCCGGCAGAAGCCCTCCAGCTCCGGCGGTTTCTCCTCCTCCTCCTCTTCGCTCTGCCGCAATACCAGCAGTAGAGACTTCTTCCTGATTCTCCTCCGTGTCGCGCAATACCGGCGCGCGCTGCCTCTGCCCCGTCATCGCCGCCGTCCTCCCCCACTGGGCATTTCTTCTCCAGCTCCGGTAGGTACGAGCCGGCAGCCTCTTCGTCCCCTTCGTCACTTTAGCTAGGTTAGAATTAGTCTTCTCTATTCCCTCTTTCTTTTCCTCCCTATTTTACAGTCAATTACACCCTCGACCGACCCGACCACCGTCACCTTCTCCACCTCCGGCCAACCTCCGGTGAGTCGCTTTCATCATTCCGCCACTCCACACGATTCGCCGACCCCCGCAGAACCTTCGCCTCCTCACCCTGATCATCCTCCGCCCTTCCACTTCCCCCGAATCGCCCTCTGTAACTCCACCGAACAAACCCATCTCGCCACCTGCAGTTTGACCTAGGGCGGCCCTTAGGCTCCGCCCTGCCACCTGCAGACCCCCCGATCACCTTCGCCGTGCTACGGCGAAGGTCCTCCGCGTATCTGATTAGGTCGAGAGGCCGTTTCCCTGTGAGCAGGTACTCCGCCTGCCATCGACATTGCTGAGCAGCGAAGCTCCTTCGACCTGCTGCTCCAGGCGTGCCACGCCCAGATCAGGCTCCCAGGCTGCGCAGGGTATCTTCGCGAAGAGTCCTAGGCTGCAGCTGGGGCGAAGCCCTCGCGTGAAGCCTCGACTGCCCGCTGCCTCCTCCGCGCGGGCGCCCAAATTGGGGTGGGACATTTAGTCCCACCTCGGAAACTCGCAGAGGCGCGCGGGCCCTTAAAGGCAAAAAGTGTCTTAAGCTGTTTGCCTCAGTTCACGGGGTGAGGTCCCCTTCACCCGCCCGATTACCTGGCCTCGTCCGCGCTCACGCCTCGCGGACCTGGCCCCGACCCGATTAGCCCGACCTGCACTCCTCGCCCACTACCGCACGCCGGTGGGCCTGTACTCGGGTGCGACCCGCGTACCCGATTACCCGGTTGCTCTGGGAGAGCTTTCCTAAGAGCGAATTCTGAGAGAGAGAGACGCGGGGGGGGAGGGTAGAGTAGGTTTTTCCCTCTGACGAAAACCTTGAAGTGTGCAGGCACAGGTGAAGAAGAAGAAGAAGGACTGCGGAAGAAAAAGAAGAAGAAGAAGATCTGAAGAAAAAGAAAGAAGAAGAGAAAACAAGGAAGAACAGAAGACAGAAGAAGAAGAGCACGAGAGGAAGATCTGAAGAACAGAAGAAGAAGAAGAGAAAACAAGGAAGAACAGAAGGCAGAAGAGAAGAAAGAAGAAGAAACCAAGAGCCAAAGAGGAGAAGACAGAGGAAGAAAGAAGAGAAGAAGAAGAAGCCAAAATTTTCATCTCTCTCTCTCTTTATTTTTGTAATAAAGAATTTGTACTTCTAAAATACGACTTGCTCCCTGAGTTCGACCTCGGGAACTCTTTTATTTTCCGAGTAAAAAAAAATATGTAATGATGGCAATAACTAGCTGTACTACAACGCTATTTCTATAACAAAACCTAGTGAACGCCACGATCATCATTAGACTATTGTTATCATTTTGTTTTTACACTTTGTTCTACTTTACTGTTGTGGTGGTGATATGTACTGTTAGCAGCTTTTATTTCCTTTACTGCTTGTACACTTTTACCGTTAGTCACTCAGCATAGTGAATGTTGTTTACTTTCCTGCTTTTTGGTTATTTCTTGTTGGACGACAGGGTCTTTGGATTAGTTGAGTCGAGCCGGTCTCGGGTCCTGTAGGGATTCGGGAACCGAGTTGTAATAATATCGTACTTTTATATAAATATACATATGATATGATTAGGAGTGTACAAGGGTCAGGTTTAACTCGATAAAAAATAGGTGAGGTTAGGTTTGAGGTTTAACTAATTCAACCCAACTTGCAACTTGATAAAAAATGGATTGGGTTGAATTTGAGGTTTAAGTTTGAGCCAAACTTAAATCTTTCCCAATTACAGGGGGTCGTTGGTTGGGTCCCTCCTCATGTGGAGGCACATTTAAACCGTCAGAGGGACATTTAGACCATCACTTCCTTTTGGTGGGTTATATTAACCCTCACTGCTACCACTGGCTTCATGGTTGTTATTCCCATTATTCTTCAATCCATTGCCTACTCGAGCATGATGTCAACCAAATTTTGTAGGGACACTTGCACTTGGTTGATAGCTACCACGGCATCACAAGCCCTAATTGCCACCTCGATTGCTGCTCATGGGGCTTCAAGTCTCCCAAATGACCATGAGTTCTTGAAGATGTCATGAAATAGGCACAAACCTCCATTAATTTTGCAACATAGGGGTTTACAATTAATAAAATATGCCATGCATGTAAAATGCTATCCTCAATTCCTGTCTACAACCCAAAACCAACCCCAGTGGACACATTTCCAATGAAGTGAAATCTGTTGATACCAACAAAGGGTTGTCATGCCCCACTAACTCTTCAACTAGTCACTAGGTTAACAGATGTGGAGGTGCATAGGTCTCAATTCATAGGTTGGTTAGGGTTGTATATAATCCGTTCGTTTAGTTTATTAAGCTTATTTCCGCATGGCATATATTGAAGAGCAACAAAACTATGCAAAACAAGGCATATGGAAGAAAAATGAAATAACAAAGTGCATCACTTTCACATACCACAATTTATCATATAAAATATTTACAGAAGCCATAAGTATCTATAGTTCATACATATAACAAATGATGTTTATTACAAGTATGGTAAAAGTGGGGCTCAACTGCAACATTTACTGAGTAAAAAGGACCTGCAAGTAGCAACAACAAAAGAGTACTAACTAACTATGAAATTACTAATTGTGCCTTAGGTCGCTTTATATAGCTTGTACAACAAATTGCCTGGTGTAAGAGAAACAATGCAATCATGATCTCCATCAGTGCCTCCCACCACTTATCAGTGAGAAGGTCCAGCAGCTTCATTGGGTAAAAACGGTGCATTAACAACTCCAAGTAGATCTGGTTTGTGCTGTACACTTTTAATATTCACAACATTTCCTGAAAATAAGTCAAAAGGCAAAGATAATCTAATCGGCTCATACAAAGCTACGTACCAGCAAGAAAATGAGATGTGTACAGGTCGTTACACTACATGTCAACTGACCAACTACCCATTTCTAACCATTATCCCATGCATCATCATTATTATTATTATCATTTATTCACTCACCTCGTGAGATCAAATTTTCGAAAATCAACCATCTCTACCAGAGGTGATGAAGAACGGATCCTCCTCTTGAAACACAGATGGTAACTCTTTGAACCAAGGAGCAACTAGATACCCTAGTGATCTTTTAGTAATACATGTCTTCATTATATGAGAACATTGCTACCACCTCAATTGTGATTAACTCTACACAGGCCTTGCAACTCACCGTAATTATATGTTCTAATTAATCATCTTTCTATCTCTCTCAGATAGAATTGGGTTATCAAAATGAGCACCTCGTGAAAATGGAGGGGTTTGTTGGGACATTTAGCAAAATTGCCGCAATAAGATCACTCACACTTTACAGTAATTGGAGGATGTTTAGGCCCTTTGGATAGCAGGTTGGAACCTCGTTTAATTGGCCTGTGGAGGGAGCAAAGAATGTGTGCTTTCATGGCATCCAACGATTAAGGATTAGTTTACTTAGTAGGTTAGGAAAGTGGTGTTAAAAAATGTGAAACTAGTATTAACTTGCAATAGTGTTTACTTGCAGATTTGTGTTAGCACCAATTTATGTTTATTTGAATTGGTGTTAAGTTATGATGTAAACCCTTGTGGCATTTATTTGTTAGTGGTGTTAATAATATAAAACATGAGGGGTGTTAGAGGTGTGAGTGGCATACGACTTTAACACGGGTTTGGCTAACACCAGTTGAAACTGATGTTAGGAAAGCCCGTTTTAAAGAGGCTAAACCCAGGTTACTAGAAGAGGGTTAAGTAATCAAGTAAACATAGGTTAAACCCCCTTTTGAGGGGCTAACCTTCTAAGTAAACTAGGCCTAAGTGGCCAAATTTACTGTTAATAGGCATGAAGTCAAAACTCTTGGTGTATACAATGCAAAAACAAACACCACTATGGTATTTATGTAATATCAAAAAATTGTAAGGATACTAAATGTAAGCTTCCCTATTCCAACCGGGAGACATTGGGACAAAGCTTATGTGGACCGTGTCAGGTCTAACACATGAACCAAACAAGCTACGTATACTAGCAAGAGAAAAATGAGTGGTGTATGGATCGTTGCACTACAAGCCGCCAAACCAATTGTCCCTTCCCAGCGGTTATCCTATGCATCATCATTATTGCTATTATCTTTCTCTCGCTCACCTTAATGTATCAGATTTATGAAAATCAACCATCTCTTGTAGATGTAATGGAGACAAATCCTCCTGTTGAATCACAACCTAATAGTCCCTCCTTGAATAGGACAGAACTAGTAAGGGAGAGACTAACAACGCTAGTGGACCTCTAGTAACACCTATCATCGTGATATGAGAACATTGTTAACACCTCAATGGCGATCAATTCTACATTTCTATTACAACTCAGGTCTCTCTGGTATAGCCTGTATGGCAAATTGCTTAGTGAAGGAGACAGGACGTAGTCGCAAGCTTTATTAATGCCTCCCACCACTCATTAGTCGAAGGGTTCAGTAGCTATACTAGGTTCTAGGGGCTCTTCCCCTACGGCCCTTACACCCTGTATTGTTATGTAGAAGCAGCGTCTCACAAGCTTCAAGTAAACCTACCCCACCTTGTATATTATTAAAGTTTTGCACCACGATAGGATTTCCTGAAGATAAATTAAAAAAAGGGGGTGATCCAATTGGCTCAGTAGAGACAAAGTTCCGTGTATTAGCAAGAGAAAAATGAGTGGTGTATAGGTCGTTACACGACAAGCCAGCTAACCAACTGCCCCTTCCCTACGATTATCTCATGCATCATCATTATTGTTATTATTATTCTCTTACTCAGCACAATGGATCAGATTTTCAAAAGTCAACCATCTCAAGTAGAGGTGATGGAGATGAATCCTCCTCTTGAATTACAACTTGAAAGTCCCTCCTTGAATAGGGGAAAAACTAGCAGGGAGAGACTAGTAGCACTAGAGGTCCTCGAGTAACACCTATCCTCACAATCTGTGAACATTGCTAACACCTCAATTGTGATAAACTCTACACTGCTGTTGCAGCTCACCATAATTATATGTGCTAACCATCTTCTTCCCGTCTCTCTTAGATAGAATTGGATTATCCAAATGAATACCTCGTGAAGATGGAGGGGTTTGCTGGGACATTTAGCGAAACTCCTGCAATAAGTTTGCTCACACCTTGCAGTAAGATGTACGGGCCCTACAGACAGTAGGTTGAAACCTCATTTAATTACCTTATGGAGGGAGCGAAGATAGTGGGCTTCCATGGCATCTAATGATTAAGTGGCCAAATTTTACCGTTGATTAGCTGCAATCAAAACTTCAAGTTTGCACAATGCAAAATCAAACACCACCATAGTATTTATGTAAAATAAAAAAATTTAATGATATTTAATGTAAGCTTTTTTATTCCAGGAGGGAGAGATCGGGACATACCTTGCATGGATTCTCTTGAATCTAACATAGGAGCCAATCCAAAACAACGCATGACCGCATTCCAAACATCACGAAGAGCACTCTTAATATCAGGACGCTTCAGCGATTGCTCGGGAGGGGAATCCTTAGCAATGCGATCACTAAGATGGTCAAATCGTTGCTCGAGAGAGGAACTCATGTCACAAAGAAGTCCCTCCAAACGCTTATAAGGAGAGTTATGATCACTAAGATGGCCAAATTGTTGCTCCAGAGAGGAACGCATGTCACAAAGAAGTCCCTCCAAATGCTTATAAGGAGAGTTATGATCACTAAGATGGTCAAATCGTTGCTCCAGAGAGGAACGCATGTCACAAAGAAGTCCCTCCAAATGCTTATTAGGAGAGTTGTGATCACTAAGATGGTCAAGCCGTTGCGCGAAAGAGGAACACATGTCACGAAGAAGTCTCTCCAAACGTTCATTAAGAGAGTTATGAATTTGCTTGAGAGAGGAACGCATGTCACGAAGAAGTCCCTCCAAACGTTGATCAGGAGGGTTAGGATGTGCGGGCACAACGTATATGCCGATGGACGAAATGTATTGACTAGCCTTGCCATGGAAGCCCACTATCTTCGCTCCCTCCACAAGGCAATGAAACGAACTTCCTTTCTGATGTCCGTAGGGCCCGTACGTCGTCAAATTACTGTATAGTGTAAGCGATGTTATTGCCGGATGTCCGCATTGGTCCCCAAACCACCCCTCCATCATCACGAGGTACTCATTTGGATAATCCAGTTCTATCTAAGAGAGACAAGAAGAAGACGATCGATTAGCATATATAATTACAGTGAGTTGCAACGGCAATGCAAAGTTGATCGCAATTGCACAAATAATATCGAAATCAAATTTGTAAGAATTCGTTCCGAAGATGTTGAGTAACTAGCTTGCTAGAATTGTAGCTTTAATGGGGAGTTTCTATCTTTAATATGTGTGTATCTACGTTAAGTGCATTAATGATCTCCTAATTAACAACTTGTTTACTTAGTTTAATCGAAGAAGTACCTTGCGTTGACCACCACCGCCGCCTCCAGCGCGATTGGGCATGGAGTATCTCCCATCGCTGACGTACTGAATCTGGATAGAATCGATTGCATGACCGGAATATAGCATGATGGTCTTGATGCCATCGCATCCCGAGTGATATTGAACAAAAGACTCACCAAGTTTACGGTCACCCCAAGGGCCCCACTTTATTGGAGTCATGGGGGTTGGAGGCGATGTGGAGAAAAATTTATGAACAGGACAACTTTAATTCCGATGCAACCTGGAGGAGGGAAGCGCGTGAGTATGTATGTGGCTCGGAAGAAAGTTCTATCTTGAGGAAGGAGGAAAGAGATAAGCACACATGTGGCTTTAATAGAAGGAAAGAACCACATTGGACGGACATTGGTTAATAATTAAAGTTTTTGTTTTCTTGAGCAAGTTACAAAGAGGTATTTTCAATAATTTAATACGAAAATAAACATGCCCTCTCGCCTATCAAAACAACAATACCAAAAAGAAAGCTGGCACCCCCAATGAAAAGTTTATGTTAAAAAAATTAAAAAAAAAAAAAAAAAAGAGAAAAGAAAGAAAGCTGCCAACTCTTTCCCCTCCGAGGTCGTGGATAACGGGCGGAAGGAACGTCCCATGCTTTGAACTTTGACGCAAGGGCGCCTCTCACGCTCCTGAACGGTCGCAACCCCCAACAATGGAACAAAGGGACGCGCCACCCCAAAATAACGAGCTCCGCCACTTCATAGGGCGCGCATATAGTTATAAATTATGCTTTAGGCTACTAGTTGTATAACTTATGTATATAGTTGTATTATTAGATGATATTCTTAAATAAAATTCATACTCATGCATATAGTTATTTTAGGCAAACTTATTTGTCTAAAATGCACACATTAATTTAGTTCAGAGCTTATTGTTGTACAATTGTGCATATATATATATATATATATATATATATATAGCTGTAATATTTCATAAAATAATTTAAACAAAATACAAATTATTTAATTTCATGGCATATTACTATATAATAATGTATATAATTGTAATATTTTCCTATCCTTTTGAATAAAAACACATTATTTTAGGTCTGCGCGTGTTATCATACAACTAGTTACATAATTGTATTAGTTGACAAATTCTTGACGAAGTCCGTATTATTTTGCTTAAAGCATATTATTATATAAATGTGCATATAATTTTAATAAATTGTAAATAATTAAAATAAAATGCACTTTATTTTATATTTTGATGTATTATTTTTATTTATATTTATTATTTTAATATTTTACAACTATTTAACAAGAATGCATATTATTTAGACTTATTGCATAATGTTAATGTATTAAGATTTTAGTCATACGGCATGGATCCAGTAGCAACTCAGTGAGTTATCATCATTATTCGGTGAATTTATACAACTCCTTGTGATGATTGATTTCAAATATCACTAATTACCATTCCCTTATGCGTTACTTTGCTTCAGCACTTACAATTCTTCCGATGAGGTGGTAAAATTGCATACTCTTTACTTTAGATCCTACTGTTACATAAATATACATATGATTGTAGCATTTGAATATTGATTTAAATAAAAAGTGCATTCTTTTAGTTTATATTACATTATTTTATAATCATAGCACTAATTGTTGCATTTTACAAACCGTTTAGCTACAACATATTATTTAACATAATGGAAAGAATTGCAGCACTATTAATAAAATATTCCGTAAGCTGTACCAAAGAAACAAAAATGCCTACTATCATGCAAAATACAAAACAAATTAATGAGTCAAATACGCAAAAGGATCAAGATATATTTTCGTATATATTAATCAGCCATAGTGTTTGTATAGGTTCGATGGTTATGTCCAATTGAATTGCATGTGCTACATTTTAGATTTTAATTTAAATGTATTCTTAAGAAGGAATTCTTTTTTTTTGTGGTCAAGCACCCATTTTCTTTGTTTGTGGTGGGAGAATGACAACATCTTCAGCACAACTCTTGGGGATGTCAATTGTAGAGATCAGGAACTTTTTCTTTTGAGCAAAAAGGGTACCATTTACTTAAGGTTAAATTGGCAAAAAACGGTATAAAGACCAATAACCTCTTAAAAGGAAGAGCTATAAGGCAACAGAGTACACATCTCTTAGTTCTCTGATACATCTCAAAATGTCGGAGACAATTACAAGTGGGGGAAGAGGGATTATCCCCAAACAATCTTCCATTGCACTCCCTCCAAATACACCAAATGGTTGTAGAAAGAGCTCAAGAGAAAAGCTGTGTGTTCAAACCCTTTCTCCTATGCTCTTCGCAAGCAAGAAGAGGGGAAGCAAACCATTGCAGATGAGACATGAGCGAAGACCAAATCTTTTGCCAAATAATCCAAGAGTTGGAGTAGGACAAAAATGGGTTGGGTATTGATCTTGGTCCACCACCACAGAGCAAGCAAGAAGGTTCCATTAGGATAAAACTTTCAACAGCAAGTCGCTAAGTCACTGTAAGTGCCGACGAGAATACCCAAACAAAATTAGCATCACCATAGAAGAAAATAGCATCTAAAGCAAAAGTTTCATTAATCTCCACATCCATATGAATTCTATAACCGTAACCAGAGCTAAGAGCCATAGCATCAAACTCGAATTAAGTTACTACCTTCTCTCATTTTTATTTTCAGAATTAATCTTACCGTAGAAGCTGACAAGAGCTACAATATGCTTTGGTAATTCTATTGGTAATGGGTTTAATACCTCAAGCAGTGCTATACATACAGAATCCCATATAGAATAAAGAGAACAAGTGCATTGATAACAGTTTAATCTATTACCCTAATTGGCTTATTCTAGGGCTAATTCCTTAGTAGAATTATGCATTAGATTTATAAATATTGCATTTAGAACATGCTTGCATATTTGAGCTTTGCATTTATCTTATAAATAATCATCTCCTAATTCTAGTCTCTTGTGAATAATATAGGTGATAGGTTTCGAAGTGATTTGAAGACCTAAGAAATAAAGCTGGATAGGAGTAGAAGTTATATCTGAGTTAGGAGTTGATTGAGGAATAAAGATGAAATAAAGAAAGATTGAAGATACAAGAACAAAGGAGGAAAGAGAGGAATTAGGATAACCCTACCCTATCCTAGGAACCTTAGGATGACCTTATCCCAGTACTTATCCCTGAACTAGCTCAACCTTAAATATTTGAACTCAAAAGCCAAAAACATGGACAACATTATCCATGAACCTATCCACCCTATCCATAGTCCTATCCTACTATTCCTAACCCTAATCGACTTATCCAATACCCTATCCCTAGCCCAGAAACCTATTTAGGTTCATACCATACCTAATTGACTCAGTTTAAGTCAATTAGATTAACCATGTGTCAATTGGGTCCATGGGACCTGCTTGGACTAATCCTAACTAATTAGGCTCAATTGAGTCTAATTAGACCTACCAAAACCTATAGACCTAGCCACATCCAATCAAGTGTAGTACAACCTGATTGGATGCACCCAACTCTGATTAGGTTCAATTGGAACCTAATTGGGTCAAGTCCAACCATGCCTTACCTAATTAGACTTAGTAGTCTAATTGAACCTTACCCACAACCTAATTAGGTTAACCTAGAACATAATTAGGATTCCCCTAACCTATTTAGCATCTTTCCCAACCCAATTACACACTCACACACATTTAGACTTGGTCCAACACTCAAATTGGACGTCCAGACACCTCTCTGGATGTCTAATTTGGACAGACCCAACATCAAGACCCTTCCCAGACACACCCTTAACACTCTGGACGTCCAGAACACTCTTTGGACATTTGATTTTGCATTTTAAGACATCCAGGCACCTTTTTGGATGTCTAGAACCCTTCTCCAACAAGCAAAAATCACCGAACTCAGCCTTATCCTCTTGAAACAACCCAAAACACTATCTGAACTTTATCCTAAAGCCTAAAACCTATCCTTTCCTTTAACCTTGACCTAAAAACATATCTCTTAAGCTTTAATCCCAACCTATTTGAACCTATCCTCTCACCTAGCTAGCCTCCTATTTTTAGAAAACCATCATCCTATCCTAGCCTTACAACGTAGATCCTAAGGACCCTATTTAACTAATCCTAGGCATCACTTTTGATTGAATCTAAGCCATCCAAATTAGTAACCTTAGGAACCTTAGAGTGACCAATAGAAAGCCACCTAGATGCCTATAAAAAGACCTAGCTTCCAACCCTTAGGGGGAACTTAATCTCTTAGTTAATGAGCCTACCTAACCCTCCTCTACCTTAGTGCACTTTCATTAATAGTATTCCTCTCTGGACTCCATCTTCTTTCTTCCGACACCCTAGATCTGAAGCTCTATCAGAAGCTTCCTCAAGTATCCCTCAAGCAGCTCTGATCTTCTCTCCCTCTCTCTATTCTTTTATAGTTTTATTCTGATTGTAATCATTGATTAGATTTATATTTGTGAGACATTCCTGATATTAGAAATAAATTGCAGTATTCATTTATCTGTGTCTCTAATACAATTATCTGTGCATCTCTTTGATATCTATATATATATTCTACTCTACTATATAATAATTACGAAAGGTATTGAATAATGACTACCTCCGTATGTTCAACTTGAACTCCTTGTAATTTAGTATTATAAATATTAATTGATCACTTTATTTATGCGCTACAATAATTTGCTATGTTTAATCGCGTAGATTTTGGCGAGTGTTAAGACCCATGTTGGTTGAGCCCTTTAAGATGTCTGGAACTTGGGTCAGATGTCTGGACACCTTCTAAGACGTTTGGAAATCGAAAATTTTGTGTACGTCCTCGCGTCTGCGCACGTGCTGCGCGCGGACAGTACGCGACCTCACTTTCTTCTCCTTCTCTCTCCTCTCGCCGACGCAAACACTAACCCAGCACCTTATTTAAACCCCCATCCTCTCCCTCGTTCACCCCACCTCCAGCCACCCTTCTCATTCCTCCAGCGAGAGTAGTGAGCGGCAAGTAGTGATCAGCGGGCGTGAGCGGCGTGGGAGGAGAGGAGGAGCAGCGAGGGGAAGAGAGGAGAGCAAGCGCGTGAGCTCGTGTGGGAGCTCGCCAGAGAGCTCACGGTCGGTCGGCGTGTGCACGAGGCGGAGAGGTGCGTCGGGGAGGTCCTCCCCGACACTACTGTAGCCGGAGCAGCAGGCGAGCAAGCGCGGCGCAGCCATGCGCGGCGCGAGAAGGCGAAGGCAGGTTCTGATTCTGATTTTTTCCCAGAATCAAACTTCTGGATCGATGTCCAGACGATGTAGACAACGTTTGGAGGAGGTTCCAGGCGACTGGAAGGTAAGCTTCATGACGTATACCTTCTTTGAGGATACAGCCATGCAGGCCGTTCCGCCGAGGCACTGTTTTGTGCCATGTTGAGAAGATTTTCGTTGACGCATGCAGGATTCGCTTCGGGAAGGTACAGGACACGTCCTCCCACGCAGATCAGACGTCTGGACGAGGCACCAGACGACGAGAAGCATTTCCAGACATCCAGAGAGGTGGTTGGACGTCTGGAACTGGGTTCAGACGGTCCAACGGAGTTCCTGGACGTCTGAGGAGTGGAACAGGAGTTGAGGTATGGTTATGGACTCTTTTAAGACGTCTGGAAGGTGTTCCAGACGTCTGATGTGAATCAGAATTACTATTTTTGACCTGTTTAGGGTCCGTTTGAGGTCCGATTTCCATAATTAAGATACCGTTGCCTTCCGTAAGAATTCCTCTACTTGTTAGAATACTTTCTATACTGTTCTGAGAGTGCTCTTGTGATTGATCCTTGTGATAGGACCTCGTTTCATTACGGGTTTGGGGTTTGCTGAGACACGTGGACCTGCTGATCAAGCCCCCATTACTCCTGGATTTACTGGTAGAGTGGCTTCCCCTTTAATTTAATTAAAACCTAAATGCATGTGTGGAATGAATGATTAGAACCTAGGATATGGCATGAATCCTAGGACTAGAAATACTGGAAATGTATGTATTGAATGGATGGCTGTCTTGAATGAGTAGATAGAATAATGATAATTTCCTGTAAATGATTAGCAGTTGCCTGCGAAATAAGTAGTACTTGTGATAGCTAACTGTTGAATGTACTTTCCTATTGTACACGTGAAATGACATAATATGAACTGCATGTATATAATTGAAAAATGGAAAGGGTGAATGTTGGAAATACGAGCTATCTGTGAATAAACGGAATATGGAATAGAATCACAAATTGCATGTGTATAATCTGAGAATGGAAATAGAAATGATTAAACCTGGTATGGCTTGGCCTGAGAAATATAAGCATGAACCTTACAGGGAATTAGGAGTAGAGATCCTAGAAACAAATGGAATGGAACTGGGAATGTGTGTGGGGAAGTGAGTTGGCCCTTGAGTACGGAGTACCAAGGAGAGCGACTGTCCCCCTATTTAGTGCAGAGCGGAGCTAGCCGCCCTTGGGTTGAGACCTAAGGTTAGGATTGGCCACTCTGTACCGACTTCTTGGCCCTCGATACGTAGTACCGGGGAGAGCTACTAGTGTAGGGAGAGAGCTAGCCACCCTACGGGGCCTGGGGTTCAGCTAGTCGCCGCCCTACACCGACTTGTTAGGCCCACTAGGCAAACCAGGGTAGTCAGGCGAGGGTGCACGGACTGTGGAGGGGCGAGGCCCCTGTTTGGTTCTTAGGGGCTAGACCTCTGTTACTGAGAGAGCTATGCCCTATACTGGTTCCGTGCTGTGCTTTGGGCGCACCTGTTAACGGAAACAACTGACAGTGTGCTAGTGCGGGGTAGTTACCCGTGCGTTTATCACGCGTGCCGTAGTCACTGTTATGTCTATCCGTGACCTTGGGGTGGTTGACTGGGTGTAGGACCACCACGGGAGACTCTCTCGGCCAGGAGAGCACCACGTGCTACTTCTACTCTTCGAAAAATACTGCAATCAAGATCGTTCCCACGAGGAACATTCGAGATCAAGAAAGAGACCTGATAAATAAACCAAGTGGTGGAAAGAAAGAATAATTAGTTAAGAAAGAATTGAAAAACAATAGCTACCTGTCCACCTTTACTGCTTTATTTAGTTGGTTGCCACTTTACTCAGCGTTTGCTGATTTCGTGTACTCATAACTCTTTTTAGGTCCAGGTGTTGAGCAGCCAGAGCTTACGGCTGCAGAGGGTGCTGGGCCCAGTAGAGCCCAGCAGTTGTATTTCTAGTACTCGTTTGTAGTAGTGAGTAGCTTCTTGTACCTTACATTTTGTACTCTTTCGTTCTTTACCTTATATTCCTGTACCTGTTTAATTTTCTACTGTTGTGGTGGTGTATACTGTAGTAGTTTACTTCTTTACTGCTGTACTTTTGTTACTGTTAGTTGCTTGCATGATGAATGTGGTTTATTTTACTACTTTTTGGTTACTTTCTCGTTGGGCGACTGGGTCTTGGGATCAGTCGAGTTGGTCCGGTCTCGTGTCCTGTAGGGATTCAAAAACCAGGTCGTAACAGCGAGCATCATGCACAAATGAATAATCTCAACAGGTAGACCACCATTAAAAATTTGATCCAAGAATAAACTGAAGTCATGATCCGTTCTCCATCCTTGAAAGGGCTAAATTGCTCTGGCCAGTAGATAACAATAAAAAAGAAACATGTTCAATAGATTCCTACTGCTTATTACAGAAAATATATGAACAATTACCTGAAAGATTTATCCTTTAAAGAACAATGCCAACTGGGAGGGAATTTTTAATGAGCTTCCCTAAGAAGAGTTTAAACCTGAGAAGGATGCTATGATGCAAGATTTTCTTCACCAAAAACCCGTTATGTGTAACAACCCGATTCCCGAGTCCCTACGAGACACGAGAACCGGACCGACTCGACTAAGCCCAAGACCTAGTCGTCCAACGAGGAAGTAACCAAAAGAGTAGTAAAATAAACCACATTCAGCATGAATATAATTAACAGTAAGAAAATACAGCACTAAGGAAAGAAACCACTACAATATATACCACCACAACAGTAGAACAACATTCATAACATAATATGAACTGCAGGTAAAGAAAAGTACAGCGGTAACAAGAACTGCTCACTACAGTGGAACAAAAAGAGGTACAAGAGAACAGTGGTAACTCTACTGGACCCTACTCAGCCCAGCGTCCTCTACAGCCGCTGACCCTAGCTGCTCAACACCTGGTCCTGAAAGGTAACGAATGTAACACGTCAGCAAAACGCTGAGTAGAGTGGCAACTAAAACTAAAGAAACAGTAGAGTGTACAGTAGCTGTTATGTTCTGTTACTTTCTTTATTTACGTCTTTCAATTGTCTCACGATTTCATTTATTTCTTAGATCCTTTACTTGATCTCGAATGTTCCTCATGGGAACGATCTTGATTGCAGTCTTTTCAAAAAAGTAGAAGTAGCACATGGTGCTCTCCTGACCGGGAGAGTCCCCCGTGGTGATCCTACTCTCAGTCAACCACCCCAAGGTCACGGACAGGCGTAACGGTGACTACGGCACGCACGATAAACGCACAGGTAGCTAACCCGCACTAGCACACGGTCAGTCATTTCCGTTAATGGGTGCGCCCAAAGCACAGCACGGAACCAGTACAGGGCAGAGGCCTCTCAGAAGCAGGGGGTCCAACCCCTCCACAGTAACCAAACAGGGGCCTTGCCCCTCCACAATCCGCGCACCCTCGCCTGACTACCCTGATTTGATCCAGTGGGCCTAATAAGTCGGTGTAGGAGGCTAGCAGAACCCCGGGGCCCGTGGGGTAGCTAGTACCTCTCTACACTAGTAGCTCTCCTCGGTACTATGTACACGAGGGCTAGCAAGTCGGTACAAAGTGGCCAGTCCTAACCCCGGGTCCCTGGGGCGGCTGGCTCCGCTCTACACTAAACAGGTACTTCCCTTGGTACTACGTACCCAAGAGACAACACACTACCACGTCTTTCTTTCTCAGTTCCATTCCTTTCTCTTTCCAGGAGTTCCACTCCTAATTTCCCATAGGGTTCTAGCTCTTTTAACTCAGAACATCTAGGTTTCACTTTCCAGTTTCACGTTCTTACAATCCATGTTCTCAGTCACGTTTATTTATTCATAACAGGCAGCTGTTAATTCGATTTACAGGCAGCTATTTGTTCCTTTCCATTTTTCCAAGACTGCAGTATTCATATATTCCACTAGTTTTCCCCGTCTTAGGATTCATGCCATATCCTGGGATCTATCATACAATCTAGTTTTCCAGCCCTAGCATTCATGCAACACCTAGGATCTATCATTCAATCTATTTCTCATTCCTAGGATTCATGCAATGTCCTAGGTTCTATTTATGGTTCCATAATTTAACAGATTATACTAATAAACTTAAAAGCCACTCTATCGGTTACAACAGCCGTACTGGGGGCGTGGTCGGGAATCCCACGTACCTCCGCAACCCCTGAGACTGCAACGGAACGGGGTTCTATCACAAGGATCAAACACAAGGAGTTTCTTAAAACAGTATACAACTACTGTAGACGGGTAGAGGATTTAATTCCGAAAAGCACGCAACTTGAAACGCGGAAAACGGACTCCGAACGGGCCCTAAATGGGTCGAAAACGACGAAACAGTGCAAAATCAGACGTTTGGAACTTCTTCCAGACGTCTTAAAAATGGGGATCAGATTGTACCTTGTCCTGCGTGGTCTCTCAAATGTCCAGAAGCCTGCGGGGGCGTCTGGCCTAGTTCCCAGACGTCCAATGGTCACCCCGGACGTCTGGAAGTCGTTCCCGTCATCTGGCACTGCAGCCAGACGTCTGATTCGCGTTGGATGGCGAATCCAGAACCTGCGCGTACCCATTTCTCTCTCTCAGTACGGACGGCCGAAGAAAAGGAAGAAGGACGAAAAATAACTCACCTTTCAGACGTCTGGACAGTCCTCCAGACGTCCTCCCCGTCGTCTGGTTGGAAGCCCTGACGTCTGATTCTGGAAAAATTTCCAGAATCAGGGTGCGACTCGCCCTCCGCTCGCGACGCACAGCCGCGCCGTGTCTCGTCCGCCTACTACTCGAGCTGTAGCAGGCCTCCCGCGTTACCCCATGCCTGCTGCTCCCCCCGCCGGTCGGCCCTAACAGCCCTGGCAAGCTCGCCCTCACGGCCGAGCGCCTCCTCCCTCACGTAGCACCTCCTCCCACGCTCACCACGGCTGTCGCTGCCGCCACTCACTCGCGCTCGCACTCGCGCACTGGCTGGAAGGAGAAGAGGAAGGGGGCAGAGGTGATGAGAGTGAGGGAGAGGGCGTGGCATTTTAAAGCTGCGCAGGGAGGACAGAGAGAGAAGAACAGAGGGCGCAGCCTGCGGCCATAGGAGAGAGGGAAAAAGGCACCCGCAGGTCTGCGCACGCAGGCGCGCAGACGCAACCGCGCGTGCCGCTGAAATCGAATCCCAGACGTCTGGAAGGGGTTCCAGACATCTGGTCCGACGTCTGGGCCACATCCCAGACGTCTTAAAAGACATCTGAAGCTGCGCATTTGTAACAATATAACAAACTCAAAGGAAGTTTCGTCCCCGAAACTTGCACTAACTAGGGTGCGGGAAAAACGTCATAGTAACCATAACAAACTCAAAAAGGACCTAAGCCAGTCCGAAAAGACGTACCAGTGAAGAGCTCCGGGTACCGCTCCCGCATTGCCGCCTCAGGCTCCCAGGTAGCCTCCTCGTACCGCTGGCTCCTCCACAAAACCTTTACCAGGGGTACTTGCTTTTGTCTCAAACTACGGACGGCTCGGTCTAGAATCTGCACTGGCCGCTTGGGGTAGGTCAGGTCGTCGCCCACCTCGACGCTCTCATGACTCAGTACGTGACTGGGATCAACTACGTACTTCCTGAGGTTGGACACGTGGAACACGTCGTGCACACCAGAAAGCTGCAGGGGGAGGGCAAGTCTGTAAGCAACGGGTCCAACCCGCTCCAGGACCTCAAAGGGCCCCACGAACCTCGGCGCGAACTTCCCTCTCACCCCAAACCGCTGTAGGCCCTTCATGGGCGAAACACGAAGGAAGACGTGGTCCCCAACCTCAAATTGCACCTCTCTGCGTCTCCGATCCGGGTAGCTCTTCCGTCTGCTCCTGACAGTGCGGAGTCGCCTGTGGATCTACTCGACTACCTCCTGACTCTGCCGGATCAACCTGGGGCCAACCTCCCACTTGGTCCCCACCTCAACCCAACTCAAGGGTGCCGTACACCTCCGTCCGTACAGAGCCTCGTAGGGAGCCATGCCGATGCTCGAGTGATAATTGTTGTTGTATGCAAACTCCGCTAGGGGCAAGTGCTCCTCCCAAGAGCCCCTCCAGTCCAGTACACAGGCACGCAAAAGGTCCTCAAGTGTCTGTATCATGCGCTCAAACTGTCCGTCCGTCTGGGGGTGGTAAGCTGTACTAAACCTCAACCGCGTCCCCAGGGCCTGCTGAAACTCAGCCCAAAACTAGGACGTAAAGCGGGTATCCCGGTCGGATACGATCTCCCGCGGAACTCCGTGTAGTCGTACTACGTCGCGGATATACCTCTCTGCCAACAATGCTGGTCCCAAAGTGACTCGGATCGGCAAGAATCGTGCCGTCTTCGTCAGTCTATCCACAATTACCCAGACGGCGTCGTGTCCTCGCTGGGTAACAGGTAAGCCCACCACCAAGTCCATGGTGATGCTCTCCCACTTCCACTGTGGCACTGGAAGCGGCTGTAGCGGCCCTGCAGGCCTCTGATGCTCGGCTCTCACCTGCTGGCACACTAAGCACTGCTGCACGAATTCACCCACATCCCGCTTCATCCCCCTCCACCAAAACTCGCGTCTCAAGTCGTGGTACATCTTCGTGTTTCCGGGATGTATGGTGAATCTGGAACCGTGTGCCTCAGTCAGGAGCTCTCTTAACAGCTCCTCATCTCTGGGAACGCACAACCGTCCCCTCAGGCGCAGCACTTGGTTTGTGAAAGAGAAGTCCCCTGGGTCTCCTGACAGTACTCTGTCACGCAAGGACTGCAAGTACGGATCGGTCATCTGTCCTGTGATGATGCGGTCTATCAGCTCTGGCCTAGTCTGTCGTATCATCGTCACTGCCCCATAGTGCCCCCGTAACTGTAGGGGTCGCCAACTGCCCACCTCCTCCAAAAGGCTCCAACTCTGTAACTGTAAACTGGCCAAGTGTGCGGGCGCCTTACGGCTTAAGGCGTCAGCCACCACATTGGCCTTTCCCGGGTGGTAGGAGATGCTGCAGTAGTAGTCCTTCAGGAGCTCCAACTAACGTCTCTGTCTCATGTTGAGCTCCTTCTGATCAAAAAGGTATCTGAGGCTCTTGTGATATGTGAAAATCTTGAAGGTCTCACCGTACAAGTAGTGCCTCCAGGTCTTCAGCGCGAAGACGACAGCTGCCAACTCCAGGTCGTGGGTAGGGTAGGTATGCTCATGGGGCTTCAGTTGCCGCGAAGTGTAAGCGACAACGTGACCCCTCTGCATGAGCACACCTCCTAACCCCTCCAAGGAGGCGTCCGTGTACACAACGAACTCGCCACTACTGTCAGGGATGGTGAGCACGGGAGCCGAGGTCAACCTCTCCTTTAGCTCCTGAAAACACGCCTCACAGGCGTCTGTCCAAGTGAAGGGCACGTCCTTCTGGGTCAACTGTGTCATAGGACGTGCGATCTGTGAAAAGCCTCTGATGAAACGTCTGTAGTAGCCTGCCAGTCCCAGGAAACTGCGAATCTCAGTGACTGAATGTGGTCTCTCCCACCTGAGCACTGCCTCAACCTTGGCTGGGTCCACCGCCAAGCCGTCTCCAGAGATCACATGACCTAAGAAGGTCACCTCCCTCAACCAGAACTCGCACTTGCTGTATTTGGCGTACAGCCTACGCCGTCTCAGCGTGTCCAGAACCATCCGCAAGTGCTGTCCGTGCCGCGTCTGATCTCAAGAATAGATGAGTACATCATCAATGAATACCACCACGAACTGGCCCAAGTACGGTCTAAACACCCGGTTCATCAGGTCCATGAAAGTAGCGGGGGTATTGGTCAGCCCAAACGGCATGACCAAAAACTCGTAGTGTCCGTATCGGATGCAGAAAGCTGTCTTGGAGACGTCTGCCTCCCTGATCCTCAACTGGTGGTATCCAGACCTCAAGTCGATCTTGGAGAACACCGTGGCACCTTGCAACTGGTCAAACAAGTCATCGATCCTCGGCAGCGGATATCTGTTCTTGATGGTGACCCTATTCAGCTGTCGATAGTCCACACAAAGGTATAGGGTACCATCCTTCTTCTTCACAAATAGTACCAGGGCTCCCCAGGGAGACGCACTGGGCCTCACGAAACCCTTCTCCAAAAGGTCCTGCAACTGAGACTTGAGCTCTCGTAGCTCAAGCGGTGCCATCCTGTATGGCGCGGTGGAGATGGGGCTAGTCCCTGGTACTAGCGAGATCTCAAACTCGATCTCGCGCTCGGGCGGTAGTCCTGGTAACTCGTCTGGAAACACATCAGGGTACTCTCTGACCACCGGGATGCTCTGGAAGTCTGCCACAGGACTGGGCTCTGCCACCACACAAGCTAGGAAGCCCTCACACCCCTGGCTCAAAAGTCTCGCCGCCCGAAGTGCAGAAATGCACCTGAAGCCTCCATCCACTGGCTTTCCGTGAAACTCGAAAGAAGGCAACTCTGGCAAGGAGAAGACAATCTTCCTCTCAAAACAGTCTACCAAGGCGTGATAAGCGGACAGCCAGTCCATCCCCAGAATTACGCCAAAGTCCTCCATCTGTATCATAATCAGGTCAGCTGGCAGAATATGTCCCCCGACGCTGACCTCGCAATCCGTGTACACCTCCTCAGCTACAAACAGCTGACCACTCGGGCCTCTGATTACTAACGGATTTTCTAACAGCATATAATCCTGGCCCAAACTAACTGCGAAACTGGCTGCGACAAATGAGTGCGTAGCGCTGGAATTGAAAAGTGTGTAAACGAGTCTGCCGGAAACTGAAACCATACCTGCCACTACCGAGCCTGAAGCTCTGGCATCCCTGTGTGTCAGGGCGTTGATACGGCCCTCAGCTCTAGGTGTGGACGAAACAGCCACACTCTGCGTCAGACGGGTAGGTGCTGGCCGATACCCTCCTCGTGGCTGCTGTCCTCCTCCTCGGGCTTGGGAACCGCGGCCTCCTGCACGCCCTCCAATGCTCTGCGCGGGAAGTATCTGCTGACCTCCTGCCCTAGACGGGCAGTCCCTCCTGATGTGGCCCGGCTGGCCATACTGGTAACAGAGGGGAACTCGACTCCCGCCCTCAGTGGGTCCCTGCTGTCGGCTGGGCGGGGGTCCGGTGCTGGTGACTGGCCCCTGTCGAGGGCCCCCAAAGGCCACTGATGGCCCCGTAAAACATGACGGCTCTCCTGCGGACGCCACGTGCCTCCTCTCTCGCCGGCCCTGTGAAAAGTCTGGCTGAAAGGGCCTCTTCCACCCACCGTCAGTGTCTCGCGCAGACGGGTTGGTCTCCTCGTAAGTCATGGCTGCCTCCACCACCCTCGAAAGCGTAGGCAGCTTCAGGGGTTTGACATACCCCCGAATCGCAGGCCAGAGCCCCTCGGTGAACCTCCAAAGGCGCTCCTCCTCAGTAGCTACCGCTGTCGCTGCAAAGCGGGATAGCTCCAGGAAACGCGTGTGGTACGTGCTCACGGTCATCGTCCCTTGGCGGAGAGTGTGGAACTCCCGCCTCCTCTGGTCCTACCACGTCTGGGGAAAGTACTGCTCGCAGAAGAGGGCGACGAACCGATCCTAGGTCGGCTCTTCCCTCTCCTGTCCCCAGACCGCCCTCCACCACCTGTGTGCTGCACTCTCCAGCTGGTACGTGGCAAAGGCCACACGGTACTCCACCAGGGGGCGAAGGGTGTCGAAAATCTTCTCTAGCTGCTCGAGCCAGTCCTCTGCCTCGATCGGGTCCTCATCCCCCTTGAAGGAGGGGGGCTTCAGCTTCCGGAACTGCCCGAAGAGCTCGGAGTGGCGCTGCAGTGGGGATACTGGTGCACCTCCAGGCAAAGGTGCCTCATGCACAGAAGTGTCGGAGGAAGGTGGGGGCTGCGGCGGCCCATCCCCTCCCCCGTGTCCAGCGCCGCGTCCATCGGGTGGTCCCACAGAGGACTCCCCCTCCGCAGCCCCAGGGGGAGGCGCTCGGGGCGGTGGGTGGAGCTCCTCTCGCACAATATCCCGTATCAGCTGGGCGAGGTCCTGGGCCTGGAGGGCCCGGGAGTAGTGGCTGGTCCACTGAGGCGTCGGCAACGGCACGCCCACCTCGCCGACCTCGTCCTCAGCCGCGCGCGCAGCCCGCCTCACCAATCCCACGACGAGGCATTTCCTGTAAGGAGACGCGAAATAAAACGGAATACGTCACTACGGAACGATACCTAACGGAAACGTCTAAGAGCTCATGTCAAAAGATATGTTGTGGTGGCTACTCTAGTTATAGACATGTGAATTGGTTATTTTCCAGTCAGTTGATTCATTTCTCGGGACGACCTTGCTCTGATACCATCTTGTAACGACCCGATTCCCGAGTCCCTACGAGACACGAGAACCGGACCGACTCGACTAATCCCAAGACCTGGTCATCCAACGAGGAAGTAACCAAAAGAGCAGTAAAATAAACCACATTCGGCATGAATATAACTAACAGTAAGAAAATACAACACTAAGGAAAGAAACCACTACAATATATACCACCACAACAGTAGAACAACATTCATAACATAATATGAACTGCAGGTAAAGAAAAGTACAGCGGTAACAAGAACTACTCACTACAGTGGAACAAAAAGAGGTACAAGAGAACAGTGGTAACTCTACTGGACCCTACTCAGCCCAGCATCCTCTGCAGCCGCTGACCCTGGCTACTCAACACCTGGTCCTGAAAGGTAACGAGTGTAACACATCAGCAAAACGCTGAGTAAAGTGGCAACTAAAACTAAAGAAATAGTAGAGTGTACAATAGCTATTATGTTCTGTTACTTTCTTTATTTACGTCTTTCAATTGTCTCACGATTTCATTTATTTCTTAGATCCTTTACTTGATCTCGAATGTTCCTCGTGGGAACGATCTTGATTGCAGTCTTTTCCAAAAAGTAGAAGTAGCACGTGGTGCTCTCCTGGCCAGGAGAGTCCCCCGTGGTGATCCTACTCTCAGTCAACCACCCCGAGGTCACGGACAGGCGTAACGGTGACTACGGCACGCGCGATAAACGCACAGGTAGCTAACCCGCACTAGCACGCGGTCAGTCGTTTCCGTTAACGGGTGTGCCCAAAGCACAGCACGGAACCAGTACAGGGTAGAGCCCTCTCAGTAATAGGGGGTCCAACCCTTCCACAGTAACCAAACAGGGGCCTTGCCCCTCCACAGTCTGCGCACCCTCACCTGACTACCCTGGTTTGCCCCAGTGGGCCTAACAAGTCGGTGTAGGAGGCTAGTAGAACCCCGGGGCCCGTGGGGTAGCTAGTACCTCCCTACACTAGTAGCTCTCCTCGGTACTACGTACACGAGGGCCAGCAAGTTGGTACAAAGTGGCCAGTCCTAACCCCGGGTCCCTGAGGCTGCTGGCTTCGCTCGGCACTAAACAGGTACAGGTACTTCCCTTGGTACTACGTACCCAAGAGACAGCACACTACCACGTCTTTCTTTCTCAGTTCCATTCCTTTCTCTTTCCAGGAGTTCCACTCCTAATTCCCCGTAGGGTTCCAGCTCTTTTAACTCAGAACATCTAGGTTTCACTTTCCAGTTTCACGTTCTTACAATCCATGTTCTCAGTCACGTTTATTTATTCATAACAGGCAGCTGTTAATTCGATTTACAGGCAGCTATTTGTTCCTTTCCATTTTTTCAAGACTGCAGTATTCATATATTCCACTAGTTTTCCCCGTCCTAGGATTCATGCAATATCCTGGGATCTATCATACAATCTAGTTTTCCAGCCTTAGGATTCATGCAACACCTAGGATCTATCATTCAATCTATTTCTCATTCTTAGGATTCATGCAATGTCCTAGGTTCTATTTATGGTTCCATAATTTAACAGATTATACTAATAAACTTAAAAGCCACTCTACCGGTTACAACAGGTGTACTGGGGGCGGGGTCGAGAATCCCACGTACCTCTGCAACCCCCGAGACTGCAACGGAATGGGGTCCTATCACAAGGATCAAACACAAGGAGTTTCTCAAAACAGTATACAACTACTGTAGATGGGTAGAGGATTTAATTCCGAAAAGCACGCAACTCGAAACACGGAAAATGGACTCCGAACGGGCCCTCAACGGGTCGAAAATGACGAAACAGTGCAAAATCAGACGTCTGGAACTTCTTCCAGACGTCTTAAAAATGGGGATCAGATGGTACCTTGTCCTGCGTGGTCTCTCAGACGTCCAGAAGCCTGCGGGGGCGTCTGGCCTAGTTCCCAGACGTCCGATGGTCACCCCGGACCTCTGGAAGTCGTTCCCATCGTCTGGCACTGCAGCCAGATGTCTAATTCGCGTTGGATGGCGAATCCAGAACCTGCGTGTACCCATTTCTCTCTCTCAGTACGGACGACCGAAGAAAAGGAAGAAGGATGAAAAATAACTCACCTTTCAGACGTTTGGACAGTCCTCCAAACGTCCTCCCCGTCGTCTGGTTGGAAGCCCAGACGTCTGATTTTGGAAAAATTTCTAGAATCAGGGTGTGACTCGCCCTCCGCTCGCGACGCACGGCCGTGCCGCGTCTCGTCCGCCTGCTGCTCGAGCTTTAGCAGGCCTCCCGCGTCACCCCGCGTCTGCTGCTCCCCCTGCCGGCCGGCCCTAGCAGCCCCAGCAAGATCGCTCTCACGGCCGAGCGCCTCCTCCCTCGCGCAACACCTCCTCCCACGCTCACCACGACTGTCGCTGCCGCCGCTCACTCGCGCTCGCACTCGCGCACCGGCTGGAAGGAGAAGAGGAAGGGGGCGGAGGTGATGAGAGTGAGGGAGAGTGCATGGCGTTTTAAAGCCACGCGGGGAGGAGAGAGAGAGCGGAACAGAGGGCGCAGCCTGTAGCCACAGGAGAGAGGGAAAAAGGCACCCGCAAGTCTGCGCGCGCAGGTGCGCAGACGCAACCGCACGTGCCGTCGAAATCGAATCCCAGACGTCTGGTCCGACGTCTGGAAGGGGTTTCTGACGTCTGGTCCGATGTCTGGAAGGGGTTCCAGATGTCTGGTCCGACGTTTGGGCCACATCCCAGACGTCTTAAAAGACGTCTGAAGCCGCGCTTTCGTAACATTATGGCTAGAAGAATCAGATAACTTATGTTCATCTATGAGAAAATAAATGCAGATTTAACTGAAAAGATGACTTTCTTGTAGGGTTTCTAGATGATTTTGTCATGAGCCCAAGGTCTATTCTCAAGATTAATCAATTCACTAACCTTAATATATAGTAAACTATTTGAGTTTCATGTATGGAGATTACTAACCAAATTAAGGATGTAATATCCAACTGATCAAAGCCTAGATAACCCTCTTGTGTTCAAGTGGAGGATGGGCTGAACAATGAAATCAAACAAGCATGATTGCATGGAACAACACTGAAAGGTTGGGCACCTAATTCCATCGTGATGGTGTATGTTTGGGGTGGGGATATAACCTTCAATACTTGTCATGTGTGGTTGCAAGTAGGTAGAATATATAATGTCCATCACCCCCTTTCATGCAATAGAGTAGTCCTACTTCCGTTAAGATTCTTATCATCCTTAATTAGGAAACCTATTGTAATTGATGGAGGATTCCATGTCAGACTTTCTTGCGAATCACACTTCTTTACGATATCCATCTTGATCCACCACCACCTAGACATTCCGTATGGGATTTGTTGGGGAAATCTCCACAAATCTTGTTAAAGAGATTGCTCTATGTTACAATTAGCTAGCTTGACTTCTCATGGTTCCATTGCTCGAGCCATATCCTTAAGCGAATTTGACTTCAGGGTATCTTTAACAAGCCTTGTTGGACAAATGGACTGGTGTGGCCTCTTGGGCCTGTTTCTTGAGAGTAAATTTCCTCCCTCATCAACAATCTTCCATGAGGTATCCCTAAACAATAAACTTCTAATATGACAAAGATCCTTCTAAAAAACACAAGGATCATCTTGGCACTTAGCATCCTAGGAGGAGCTATTAGGGAAGTAACTAGCTTTGATTGTTTGTGAGAGAAGACATCCAACATTTTGGGTAATTTCCAATTCCAATACCATCATCAATGCAATATTATTAAGCATAGCCTTTCTTAAACCCATTGCACCAATATGTTTGGATTTTGCAAAATTATCCCAGGAAATGGTATTAAACTTTTCATTTTAATTTTAAGGTGTCACCCAACCAATAATCTCTCATAATTTTATCCATTTTATCACTAAACGTCAAAGGAAGCAGACATGTGGACATCAGGTATATGGGCATTGAGAAGAGAATGGAGTTAATTAATAAGAACTGTCCTTACTACTCAAGATAAGAAACTGACTTTCCAACCATGTAAAATCTTGTTTAGCTTGGCTAATATATAGCTTATTCACAACAGAATCCTTGAAGATTTTCCCCCGATTGGAACTCCCATATGGAGATCACGATTAAAACTTCCTTTGACACTAAGGCCATTCGTACATAATGTTTGTTTGTGAAGAGTATGCATCAGTCAAGCCAATAAGGTTTTAATGGATCAATCTTGAGATTCCATAGCAAGTGAAACCGTACAAAGGTGTTGTACAAGTTGGCATTCAAGAAATACTATTTCCAACAAACTATTAGATTTCTAAAATATTATTTAACTTTTTACTACATTTTAATGAATATTTAGTTTTCACCTTTTAAATGGTTTGCTATTCCTGTGACATTAATTTGGTTTCATATAATTTAAATATAATATTTGAGAGAAAAGTTATTTTGAAAAAAGACATTCTTGTATTTTACACAAATTTGAGAGTTTTAAAACTCTCTCAGACAAAATACAGATGATCTGACAAACTAAAGGAAAATCATCAAACATGCATTGAGGAACTTAATAACACATTTCAGCTCCCTCATCCACACCACACCAATGAAGCCCAAAACATAAACCCGTTCAATAAACCCACTCGGAGCAAGCACAAGAAATTATTCAACCAGGCTCAGCCATCAACCGAATCTGGTGTGTACTCCAATTGCATCAATGTAATTTCCTGAAAACTTTCCAAGAAACCCCAAGATCTCTCCCTTGTCGGTGGATGAAGAGAAGAATTCGCCAATCTCTTCACCTATGGGACCATACTTAGCCTTGTTAGTAGGAAATATAGTAACGGCCTTTGAGTTGCCAGGCAAGGGAGCAGCAAAGCCAGGGACCCGCTCCAAGCGCTCCTCCTGTCGCTCGAATATGATCTGTAAATATCTCGTTGAGATAACAAAGAAAGGGTAAAAATCATATCAATAGAATCGATAGTGATTGATGAATAATAAAAAATGGATTACATTGATTATAATAAAAAAGATCCTGAATAGATCTCTTTACATCTATTTCTATTTTAATCAGGAAGAGGGCAGATTTGCTACTCAAAGAAGATCCTGGAAAAATCCTTAAGAGGGATAAATCAAGGGTTCGAAGATACTAAGACATGTCTAATATCCTTTAGGGGATAATCCATTAGCCATGTTGTCGTTGCCAGGTACAAATTGGAACATAATCTCATGCTTTTCAAGTGTAAAAGGTAAATAAAGTGGATATCTAAATATCAGGAGGCCATGCAGACATCCATAGCACACCAAGATGATTCCTATGGCTTTCTGATCTAGAAGATGAATAGTTTTGAGGTGCTGCAAGGTTGATGACCTAGTCTTTAGGAATATAAGCAAATCATCAATTTGAATACGTGAGATTAAATCAGTTAGAACAAATTGTTTATGTTTTCAAGGTCTACATCATGCATAGCGATCCAAAAGGAACATTTATTTAATGCTAGTAACCAATGTGTGATTGAGGTCTTGATCTGGGGACTCCACTCAAAGAACAAATAACATGATCCCACATAGAATCAATGGCATAGAGGATTGGTAACCTAGTTCCATCCAAAGGGTCCGGGGAGAGTGATGCTCCTAATATTCTACTATTTTTTGGTGGTTGTATAATTGCTCTTAGCTTCTTTCTCTCTGAGTGCATAAAAACCCAAAGCTCTCTCTATTTCATATTTATAGTACAAGAACAACTCTTGTAACGAATTCTTATTCCACAATGGACTTCGCGGTCCCTGCTGCTTCTTTTACTTGGCTATTAATAGCATTTATGTGGACCGTTAGTGTCGACATGGGTATAACCGCTGCCTCTTCAACTTCGGTCAACTGAGTCCTTAGGAAGGTTACAAAACCCCGGGATCGGGTCGAATTCACCAAGATCTGTCAGGGTGCTGCGATCCTAAGATTGGGTCGGATCTGGTGAATTCCTAACCAGCTAGATCCACCTGGATGCTGGATAATCGGATGGTCGGATTTACCAAGATATCGTAAAACCAGACCCCTTGGGTATTATGCGATGTTTTATTTCTGAGAGTACTTTTTTGTCGCTCATATATTTCCAATGATGAAACGCCCCTTGACTTGGCCACCTGGATGCTGGCTAACATAGCCTCATATTCTGCCACATTGTTGGAGGCAAGAAAAATAAGCTTGATGGCATATTTGTGAGTGGTATTGTCTGGGGCAGTTAAGGCTACAGTTAAGGCTATACCTGCCCCAGACATGGCTACCATGGAAGATCCATCTGCTTACAACTTCCAAGGCAGAAAGAAGGAAGTGTCTGGGTCTGTGAATTTTGCCATGAAATCCGCTAGAACTTGGCCTTTGATTGACTTCCTTGGTTGGTATTGGATATCAAATTTAATCAGCTCCATGGCCCATTTTATTTGTCATGCAAACCTTGTGGGTTTATGCAATATTCGGCACAAAGAGTAGTCGGATAAGACTACTATTGAATAGGCTTGGAAATATGGACGTAGTTTTCTGACAATAGTTACCAGTGCTAGCCCGAGTTTTTCGATCACCGTATATTTAGCTTCTGCTTCTTGGTAGGTCTTGCTAATAAAATATATTGGTCATTGCTTCCCTTTGCGTTCGCTAAATAAAATGACAATAACAGCAGAGATGGATGCCACCAAGTAGTGGAATAAGCATTCCCCGACCTTACGAGCTGTCAAAATTGGAGGATTTTGAAGAACTACTTTTACCTCCTATAAAGTCTTCTGACAGTGGGGGGTCCAATGGGTGGCTATGTAACCTTTGCCCTTTTTTGATACACTTAAAGAATGGAAGACATTTGTCAGAAGATTTGGACAAAAATTGAAAGAAAGAGGCGATCTTTCCGACTAGTGACTGTATTCCTTTCAGAGTGTTTGGCGGCGTCAAAGCCACGATCTCCTAGATTTTGTCAGAATTGACTTATATTCCATGGTTAGAGACCAAAAATCCTAAAAACTTCCTCGCAAATACACCAAAAACACATTTGTCGGGATTCAAGAGGAGTTGAGTGTCCCTTAAGACGCAGAACACCTCAACAAGATTCTCCAAATGTTAACGGAAATTTAATCACTTCACAAACATAGCATTGATATACACTTCAATTGATTTTCTGATTAAATGGGAAAAAATCATGTTTACAAGGAGTTGGTAAGTTGCTCTAGTGATTTTTAAACTAAAAGGCATGACTCTATAGTGAAATAGACCCCTATCTGTTATGAATGAAGTATGAGGTCTAACTGTTGGAGCAAGACTTATCTGGTAGTATCCACTGTAGGCATTTAGGAAAGACACGTGAGACTGGCCACTACACAAATCCACCAGTGCGTCAACCCTAAGCAAGGGAAATTCATGCTTAGGGCATGCTTTGTCCAGGTTTGTAAAGTCAACGCATATGCTCTACTTATCATCCGCTTTCTTTACCATGACTACATTGGATACTTATTGTTACGACTTGGTTCCTAGATTCCTATAGGACCCGAGATCGACTTGCCTTGACTAATCCCAAGACCAAAAGCAGGAAATAAACCACTGTTGAACATACGGGTTGCTACGCTAACGTGTTTGGAATTGAAAAATCTGTCGTCGTAGTATGAAAGCGAAAAACTTGTATTCAACAAATAAAATTTATATCGAAATGAAAATCCCGAGTCAAACACAAGGAGGCGGACGTTTGATTTAAAAAATTCACGTTTGTTTTATTTGTCACGAAGTAAATTACTTGATTAGAACTATCTAACTATTTACAATAAATAGAAGAGAGAGAGAATATTACAAACAAAAATCAAAAAGCGATGTAGAATGAACATGGAATTTCATCATCAGAAAGATTGTTCACTACATTAAACATTACGACTAGAAAGCGGGAAAATGATTACACTAGAAAGCAGTAAATCTACTCTAGAAAGCAGTAAATCTATTCTAGAAAGAAGTAAAAAGAATGGGGAGAGAGATATCTTCCACGATGGTCGCTTGGAGAACGAGCCGGACAGGACAATGCCTGGATGAAGGAGGATGGAGTAGGATGAAGGAGGACGAAGCAGAAGAACAGGAACGGGACAGCACGTCGTCGTCGTCGCAGAATCCACTTTCGAAAGGGGATGAAAAATTGACTTTATCTCGCGAGAAGCATCCCGGGTGTGGGACAAGCTTCTCTTGAGCTTTAGAAAGGGAGAGAAGAGAAGGAAGGGGATGAGAATTTCGTATGGAGGGGGTTTCCTTTTATAGTTGCAAGGAGTGGTGGCAATTTAGTCATTACAACTCTAAAAACATTAATTTAGGACCTTTAGTGACGGATAAAACTGTCGCTAAAGGTCCAAACATGGCCTTCGTGGGCGACGTGCACGCCCGCTCACCTCCTTGCATGTAACGCATGCGCACGTCCAGCCGATCTCAACTGTTCGATCTCACAATCGGACGGCTTAAGTCGCGCCTTTGTCCGCTCCTCAGCACGCGCCCGCCCGCGTGCAATCCCGCGTCACGCGCGGGCGTGCAATAGCTCGTGCGCTCGATCGAGCGATTTGGGTCATCCATAACCGATCAAGCAGTCAAATTTAATTTAGTCAAACTCGCGTCCTGTGATTGCGCAACAACTCGCGACCGCTGCGCTGCGCGGTGGATTGTGTCGCGCGGATGAAATTAGGCGCGCGCATCCACAGCCATTGGATCAAGATCCAACAGCCCAGATCATGCGTTGGATTTTCTTTGGAGAGGCAGCAGCGGTCTTGAGGGCCGGTTGGATGGCTGAGATGGCGCCATGTGGCGCCATCTTGGCCGTCCATCTTTTGGATGATGTAGATGGTGAAATGGGTGTCGGATTGAGTCAATTTTCGCACCGTTAGGCTGCGATCATCTATCCGAATCCATTCGTGCGGTCGAATTTTGTAACGACCCGATTCCCGAGTCCCTACGAGACACGAGAACCGGACCGGCTCGACTAATCCCAAGACCTAGTCGTCCAATGAGGAAGTACCAAAAGAACAGTAAAATAAACCACATTCAGCATGAATATAACTAACAGTAAGAAAATGCAGCAGTAAGGAAAGAAACCACTACAGTATATACCACCACAATAGTAGAACAACATTCATAACATAATATGAACTGCAGGTAAAGAAAAGTACAGCGGTAACAAGAACTACTCATTACAGTGGAATAAAAAGAGGTACAAGAGAACAGTGGTAACTCTACTGGACCCTACTCGGCCCAGCGTCCTTTGCAGCCGCTGACCCTGGCTGCTCAACACCAGGTCCTGAAAAGTAACGAGTGTAACACGTCAGCGAAACGCTGAGTAGAGTGGCAGCTAAACTAAAGAAACAGTAAAGTGTATAGTAGCTGTTTTATTTTCTTTCTTCCTTTATTTACGTCTTTCTATTGTTTCACAATTTATCTATTTCTCAGATCCTTCACTTGATCTCGAATGTTCCTCGTGGGAATGATATTGATTGCAGTCTTTTCCGAACAGTAGAAGTAGCACGTGGTGCTCTCCTGGCCGGGAGAGTCCCCCGTGGTGATCCTACTCTCAGTCAACCACCCCAAGGTCATGGACAGACGTAACGGTGACTACGGCACACGCGATAAACGCACAGGTAGCTAACCCGCACTGGTACGCGGTCAGTCGTTTCCGTTAACGGGTGCGCCCAAAGCACAGCACGGAACCAGTACAGGGCAGAGCCCTCTCAGTAACAGGGGTCAAACCCCTCCACAGTAACCAAACAGGGGCCTTGCCCCTCCACAGTCCGCGCACCCTCGCCTGACTACCCTGGTTTGCCCAGTGGGCCTAACAAGTCGGTGTAGGTGAGCTAGCAGAACCCCGGGGCCCGTGGGGTAGCTAGTACTCGCCCTACACTAGTAGCTCTCCTCGGTACTACCTACACAAGGGCCAGCAAGTCGGTACAAAATGGCCAGACCAAACCCTGGGTCCCTGGGGCGGCTGGCACCGCTCTGCACTAAACAGGGGGACAGTCGCTCTCCTTGGTACTCCGTACTCAAGGGCCAGCTCACTTCCCCAATTCTATTCCATTCACTTTCCAGGAGTTCTACTCCTAATTCCCCATAGGGTTCTAGTTCTTTTAACTCAGCACATTCAGATTTCACCTTTCCAGTTTCACGTTCATACATCCCATATTCTCAATCATGCTCATTTATTCATAACAGGCAGCTGTTAAACCAATTTACAGGTAGCTATTACTTCCATTCCACATTTTCCAAGACTACAGTATTCATATATTCCACTAGTTTTTCCCATCCTAGGATTCATGCCATACCCCAAGATCTATCATACAATCTAGTTTTCCAGCCCTAGGATTCATGCAACACCCTAGGATCAACCATTCATTCTAGTTTCTCATTCTTAGGATTCATGCAATGTCCTAGGTTCTATTTATGGTTCCATAATTTAACAGATTATACTAATAAACTTAAAAGCCACTCTACCAGTTACAACGGAAGTACTGGGGGCGTGGTCGGGAATCTCGCGTGCCTCCGCAACCCCCGAGACTGCAACGGAATGAGGTCCTATCACAAGGATCAAACACAAGGAGTTTCTCAAAATAGTATACAATTACTGTAGACAGGTAGAGGATTTAATTCTGAAAAGCACGCAACACGAAACGCGGAAAACGGACTCCGAACGGGCCCTAAACGGGTAAAAAATGACAAAACAGTGCAAAATCAGACGTCTGGAACTTCTTCCGGACATCTTAAAAATGGGGATCAGATGGTACCTTGTCCTGCGTGGTCTCTCAGATGTCTAGAAGCCTACGGGGGCGTCTGGCCTAGTTCCTAGACGCCCAATGGTCACCCCGGACGTCTGGAAGTCATTCCCGTCGTCTGGCACTGCAGCCAGACGTCTGATTCGCGTTGGATGGCGAATCCAGAACCTGCGCGTACCCATTTCTCTCTCTCAGTATGGACGGCCGAAGAAAAGGAAGAAGGAGGAAAAATAACTCACCTTCCAGACGTCTGGACAATCCTCCAGACGTCCTCCCCGTCTTCTGGTTGGAAGCCCAGACGTCTGATTCTGGAAAAATTCCAGAATCAGGGCGCGACTCACCCTCCGCTCGCGACGCACGGCCGAACCGCATCTCGTCCACCTGCTACTCGAGCTGTAGCAGGCCTCCCGCGTCACCCCGCGCCTGCTGATCCCCCCGTGTAACGACCCAATTCCCGAGTCCCTACGAGACACGAGAACCGGACCGACTCGACTAAACCCAAGACCTTGTCGTCCAACGAGGAAGTAACCAAAAGAGCAGTAGGGTTACATACTCAAGGGCCAGCTCACTTCCCCAATTCTATTCCATTCACTTTCCAGGAGTTCTACTCCTAATTCCCCGTAGGGTTCCAGCTCTTTTAACTCAGAACATCCAGGTTTCACTTTCCAGTTTCACGTTCTTACAATCCATATTCTCAATCACGTTTATTTATTCATAACAGGCAGCTGTTAATTCAATTCACAGGCAGCTATTATTTCCTTTCCACATTTTCCAAGACTGCAGTATTCATACATTCCACTAGTTTTCCCGTCCTAGGATTCATGCCATATCCTAGGATCTATCATACAATCTAGTTTTCCAGCCCTAGGATTCATGCAACACCCTAGGATCTACCATTCAATCTATTTCTAATTCCTAGGATTCATGCAATGTCCTAGGTTCTATTTATGGTTTCATAATTTAACATATTATACTTAAAGCCACTCTACCGGTTACAACAGGCGAACTGGGGGCGTGGTCGGGAATTCCGCGTGCCTCCGCAACCCCCGAGACTGCAACGGAACGGGGTCCTATCACAAGGATCAAACACAAGGAATTTCTCAAAACAGTATACAGCTACTGTAGACGGGTAGAGGATGTAATTCCAAAAAGAACGCAACTCGAAACACGGAAAACGGAACCCGAAAGGGTCGAAAACGACGAAACAATGCAAAATCAGATGTCTGGAACATATTCCAGACGTCTTAAAAAGTGGATCAGGGGTTACCTTGCTCTGCGTGGTCTCTCAAACGTCCAGAAGCCTGCGGGGGCGTCTGGCCTAGCTCCCAGACGTCCGATGGTCACTCCGTACGTCTGTAAGTCTCTCCAGTCGTCTGGCACTGCAGCCAGACGTCTGATTCGCATTGGATGCGAGTCTCAGAACCTGCGCGTACCCATCTCTCTCTCTTAGTACGGTCAGTCGAAGAAAAGGAAGGAGACGGAAATAACTCACCTTTCAGACGTCGGGACAGTCTTCCAAACGTCGTGCCCGTCGTCTGGTTATCAGCCCACACATCTGATTCTGGAAAAGTTTCCACAACCAGGGCGCAACTCGCCCTCCGCTCGCGACGCCCGGCCGCGCCACGTCTCGTCCGCCTGCTACTCGAGCTACAGCAGTCCTCCCGCGTCGCTCCGCGCCAGCTGCGCCCCCGCCGGCCGGCTCCCGCTGCCCCGGCAGGCTCGAGCCCTCACGGCCGACGCCTCCTCCCCCGAGCAGCACCTCCTCCCGCACCCCCCGCGGCTGTCGCTGCCGCCGCTCACTCGCGCTCGCTCTCGCGCACCAACTGGAAGGAGAAGAGGGAGGGGCGGAGGTGACAGGAGTGAGGGGGAGGGCGTGGCCTTTTAAGGTCGCTCGAGGAGGAGAGAGAGAGCACGACAGAGGGTGCAGGAGGGAGAGGGAAAAAGAGAGAGAGGGAATTTTCGCAGGTCTGCGCGCTCAGGCGCGCAGACGAATCGCGCATGACAACAATAACCGATTCCCAAACGTCTGGAAGTGGTTCCAGATGTCTGGTCAGATGTCTGGGCCACTTCCCAGACGTCTTAAAAGATGTCTGAAGCGCGCGTTCGTTACAATATAACAAACTCAAAGGAAGTTTCTTCCCCGAAACTTGCGCTAACTAGGGTGCAGGAAAACGTCATAAATACCATAACAAACTCAAAGAGGACCGAAGTCGGTCCAAAAAGACGTACCCGCGAAGAGTTCCGGGTACCGCTCCCGCATTGCTACCTCAGGCTCCCAGGTAGCCTCCTCGTACCGCTGGCTCCTCCACAAAACCTTTACCAGGGGTACTTGCTTTCGTCTCAAACTGCGGACGGCACGGCCTAGAATCTGCACTGGCCGCTCAGGGTAGGTCAGGTCGTCGCCCACCTCGACGCTCTCGTGACTCAGTACGTGACTAGGATCGGCTACGTACTTCCTGAGGTTGGACACGTGGAACACGTCGTGCACACTAGAAAGCTGGGGAGGGAGGGCAAGCCTGTAAGCAATGGGTCCAACCCACTCCAGGACCTCAAAGGGCCCCACAAACCTCGGCGCGAGCTTCCCTCTCACCCCAAACCGCTGTAGGCCCTTCATGGGCGAAACACGAAGAAAGACGTGGTCCCCAACCTCAAATTGCACCTCTCTGCGTCTCCGATCCGCGTAGCTCTTCTGTCTGCTCCTGACAGTGCGGAGTCGCTTGCGGATCTACTCGACCACCTCCTAACTTTGCCGGATCAACCTGGGGCCAACCTCCCACTTGGTCCCCACCTCAACCCAACTCAAGGGTGCCGTACACCTCCGTCAGTACAGAGCCTCGTAGGGAGCCATGCCGATACTCGAGTAATAACTGTTGTTGTATGCAAACTCCGCCAGGGGCAGGTACTCCTCCCAAGAGCCCCTCCAGTCCAGTACACAGGTACGCAAAAGGTCCTCAAGTATCTGTATCATGCGCTCAGACTGTCCGTCCGTCTGGGGGTGGTAAGCCCTACTAAACCTCAACTGCGTCCCCAAGGCCTGCTGAAACTCAACCCAAAACTGGGACGTAAAGCGGGTATCCCTGTCGGATACGATCTCCCGCGAAACTCCGTGTAGTCGTACCACATCACGGATATACCTCTCTGCTGTGCTGGTCCCAAAGTGACTCGGATCGGCAGGAATCGTGCTGTCTTCGTCAGTCTATCCACAATTACCCAGACAGCGTCGTGACCTCGCTGGGTAACAGGTAAGCCCACCACCAAGTCCTTGGTGATGCTCTCCCACTTCCACTGCGGCACTGGAAGCGGCTGTAGCGGCCCTGCAGGCCTCTGATGCTCGGCTTTCACCTGCTGGCACACTAAGCACTGCTGCACGAATTCACCCACATCCCGCTTCATCCCCCTCCACCAAAACTCGCATCTCAAGTCGTGGTACATCTTCGTGTTTCCGGGATGCATGGTGAATCTGGAACCGTGTGCCTCAATCAGGAGCTCTCTCAACAGCTCCTCGTCTCTGGGAACGCACAACGTCCCCTTAGGTGCAGCACCTGGTCTGTGAAAGAGAAGTCCCCCAGCTCTCCCGACAGTACTCTGTCGCGCAAGGACTATAAGTACGGATCGGCCATCTGTCCAGTGATGATGCGGTCTATTAGCTCTGGCCTGGTCTGTCGTGTCACCGTCACTGCCACACAGTGCCCCCGTAACTCCAGGGGTCGCCAACTGCCCACCTCCTCCAAAAGGCTCCAACTCTGTAACTGTAACCTGGCCAAGTGTGCGGGCGCCTTACGGCTCATGGCGTCAGCCACCACATTGGCCTTTCCCGGGTGGTAGGAGATGCTGCAGTCGTAGTCCTCCAGGAGCTCCAACCAACGTCTCTGTCTCATGTTGAGCTCCTTCTGATCAAAAAGGTATCTGAGGCTCTTGTGATCTGTGAAAATCTCGAAGGTCTCACCGTACAAGTAGTGCCTCCAGGTCTTCAGCGCGAAGACAACAGCTGCCAACTCTAGGTTGTGGGTAGGGTAGGTATGTTCATGGGGCTTCAGTTGCCGCGAAGCGTAAGCGACAACGTGACCCCTCTGCATGAGCACACCTCCTAACCCCTGCAAGGAGGCGTCTGTGTACACAATGAACCTGCCATTACTGTCAGGGATGGTGAGCACGGGAGCCGAGGTCAACCTCTCCTTCAGCTCCAGAAAACACGCCTCACAGGCGTCTGTCCAAGCGAAGGGCACGTCCTTCCGGGTCAACTGCGTCATAGGACGCGCGATCTGTGAAAAACCTTTGATGAAACGTCTGTAGTAGCCTGCCAGTCCCAGGAAACTACGAATCTCAGTGACTGAACGCGGTCTCTCCCACCTGAGTACTGCCTCAGCCTTGGCTGGGTACACCGCCAAGCCGTCTCCAGAGATCACATGACCTAGGAAGGTCACCTCCCTCAACCAGAACTTGCACTTGCTGTGTTTGGCGTACAGCCTGCGTCGTCTCAGAGTGTCTAGAACCATCCGTAAGTGCTGTCCGTGCTGCGTCCGATCTCTAGAATAGACGAGTACATCATCTATGAAAACCACCACGAACTGTTCCAAGTAAGGTCTAAACACCCGGTTCATCAGTTCCATGAAAGCAGCGGGGGCATTGGTCAGCCCAAACGGCATGACCAAAAACTCGTAGTGTCCGTACCGGGTGCGGAAAGCTGTCTTGGATACGTCGGTCTCCCTGATCCTCAACTGGTGGTATCCAGACCTCAAGTTGATCTTGGAAAACACCGTGGCACCCCGCAACTGGTCAAATAAGTCGTCGATCCTCGGCAGCGGATATCTGTTCTTGATGGTGACCCTATTCAGCTGTCGGTAGTCCACACAAAGGCGTAAGGTCCCATCCTTCTTCTTCACAAACAGTACCGGGGCCCCCTAGGGAGACGCACTGGATCTCACGAAACCTTTCTCCAAAAGGTCCTGCAACTGGGACTTGAGCTCTCGCAGCTCAAGCGGTGCCATCCTGTATGGCGCGGTGGAGATGGGGCTGGTCCCTGGTACTAGTGAGATCTCAAACTCGATCTCATGCTCAGGCGGTAGTCCTGGTAACTCATCTGGAAACACGTCAGGGTACTCTTTGACCACCAGGATGCTCTAGAAGTCAGCCACAGGGCTGGGCTCTGCCACCACACAAGCTAGGAAGCCCTCACACCCCTGGCTCAAAAGCCTCGCCGCCTGAAGTGCCGAAATGCACCTGAAACCTCCGTCCACTGGCTGTCCGTGAAACTCGAAAGAAGGCAACTCCGGCATGGAGAAGACAATCTTCCTCTCAAAACAGTCCACCAAGGCGTGGTAAGCGGACAGCCAGTCCATCTCCAGAATCACTCCGAAGTCCTCCATCTGTATCATAATCAGGTCAGCTGGCAGGCTATGTCCCCCGACGCTGACCTCGCAATCCATGTACACCTCCTCAGCTACAAACAGCTGACCACTCGGTCCTCTGATTACGAATGGATTTTCTAATGTTGTATAATCCTGGTCCCAACTAACTGCGAAACTGGCTGCGACAAACGAGTGCGTAGCGTCGGAATCGAAAAGCGTGTAAACGAGTCTGCCGGAAACTGAAACCATACCTGCTACCACCGATCCCGAAGCTCTGGTGTCCCTGTGTGTCAGGGCGTTGATACGCCCTTCAGCTCTAGGTGCGGACGAAGCAGCCACACTCTGCGTTGTATGGGTAGGTGCTGGCCGGTACCCTCCTCGTGACTGCTATCCTCCTCCTCGCGCCTGGTAACCGCAGCCTCCTGCGCGTCCTCCAGTGCTCTGCGCGGGAAGTATCTGCTGACCTCCTGCCCTAGACGGGCAGTCCCTCCTGATGTGGCCCGGCTGACCACACTGGTAACAGAGGGGAACCCGACTCCCACCCTCAGTGGGTCCCTGTTGTCGGCTGGGCGGGGGTCCGGTGCTGGCGACTGGCCCCTGTCGAGGGCCCCCAAAGGCCACTGATGGCCCTGTAAAATGTGACGGCTCTCCTGCGGACGCCATGTGTCTCCTCTCTCGCCGGCCCTGTGAAAAGTCTAGCTGGAAGGGCCTCTTCCGCCCGCCGTCAGTGTCTCGCGCGGACGGGTTGGTCTCCTCGTAAGTCATAGCTGCCTCTACCACCCTCGAAAATGTAGGCAGCTTCAGGGGTTTGACATACCCCCGAATCGCAGGCCGGAGCCCCTCGGTGAACCTCCAAAGGCGCTCCTCCTCAGTAGCTAACGCTATCGCTGTAAAGCGGGACAGCTCCAGGAAACGCGTGTGGTACGCGCTCACGGTCATCGTCCCTTGGCGGAGAGTGTGGAACTACTGCCTCCTCTGGTCCAGACACGTCTAGGGAAAGTACTGCTCACAGAAGAGGGTGACGAACCGATCCCAGGTCGGCTCGTCCCTCTCCTGTCCCTGGACCGCCCTCCACCACCTGTGTGCCGCACTCTCCAGCTGGTACGTGGCAAAGGCCACGTGGCACTCCACCGGGAGACGAAGGGTGTCGAAAATCTTCTCCAGTTGCTTGAGCCAGTCCTCTGCCTCGGTTGGGTCCTCATCCCCCTTGAAAGAGGGGGGCTTCAGCTTCCGGAACTGCCCGAAGAGCTCGGAGTGGCGCTGCAATGGGGATGCTGGTCCACCCCTAGGCAACGGTGCCTCGTGCACAGAAGTATCGGAGGAATGTGGGGGTTGCGGCGGCCCATCCCCTCCCCCGTGTCCAGCGCCGCGTCCGTTAAGTGGTCCCACAGAGGACTCCCCCTCCACAGCCCCAGGGTGAGGTGCTCGGGGCAGTGGGTGGAGCTCCTCTCGTACAATGTCTCGTATCAGCCGGGCGAGGTCCTGGGCCTGGACGGCCAGGAGTAGTGGCTGGTCCACTGGGGTGTCGGCAACGGCACGCCCACCTCGCCGACCTCGTTCTCGGCCGCGCCCGCGGCCCGCCTCACTGGTCCCACGACGAGGCATCTCCTGCAAGGAGACGCGAAACAAAACGGAACACGTCACTACGGAACGATACCGAACGGAAACGTCTAAGAAATCATGTCAAAAGATATGTTGTGGTGGCTACTCTAGTTATAGACATGTGAATTGGTTATTTTCCAGGCAGTTGATTCACTTCTCGGGACGACCTTGCTCTGATACCATCTTGTAACGACCCGATTCCCGAGTCCCTACGAGACACGAGAACCGGACCGACTCGACTAAACCCATGACCTGGTCATCCAACGAGGAAGTAACCAAAAGAGCAGTAAAATAAACCACATTCAGCATGAATATAATTAACAGTAAGAAAATACAGCAGTAAGGAAAGAAACTACTACAGTATGTACCACCACAACAGCAAAACAACATTCATAACATAATATGAACTGCAGGTAAAGAAAAGTACAGCCGAAACAAGAACTACTCACTACAGTGGAACCAAAAAGAGGTACAAGAGAACAGTGGTAACTCTACTGGACCCTACTCAGCCCAGCGTCCTCTGCAGCCGCTGACCCTGGCTGCTCAACACCTGGTCCTGAAAGGTAACAAGTGTAACATGTCAGCAAAACGCTGAGTAGAGTGGCAGCTAAACTAAAGCAACAGTAAAGTGTACAGTAGCTGTTTTAATTTTCTTTCTTCCTTTATTTACGTCTTTCTATTGTTTCACAATTTATCGATTTCTCAGATCCTTCACTTGATCTCGAATGTTCCTCGTGGGAACGATCTTGATTGCAGTCTTTTTCCGAACAGTAGAAGTAGCACGTGGTGCTCTCCTGGCCGGGAGAGTCCCCCCGTGGTGATCCTACTCTCAGTCAACCACCCCAAGGTCACTGACAAACGTAACGGTGACTACGGCACGCGCGGTAAACGCACGAGTAGCTAACTCGCACTGGCACGCGGTCAGTCGTTTCCGTTAACGGGTGCGCACAAAGCACAGCACGGAACCAGTATAGGGCAGAGCCCTCTCAGTAACAGGGGTCCAAACCTCCACAGTAACCAAACAGGGGCCTTGCCCCTCCACAGTCCGCGCACCCTCGCCTGACTACCCTGGCTTGCCTCAGTTTGCGTAACAAGTCGGTGTAGGAGGCTAGCAGAACCATGGGGCCCGTGGGGTAGCTAGTACCTCCCTACACTAGTAGCTCACCTCGGTACTACGTACACGAGGGCCAGCAAGTCGGTACAGAGTGGCCAGTCCTAACCCCAGGTCCCTGGGGCGGCTGGATCCGCTCTGCACTAAATAGGGGGACAGTCGCTCTCCTTGGTACTCCGTACTCAAGGGCCAGCTCACTTCCCCAATTCTATTCCATTCACTTTCCAGGAGTTCTACTCCTAATTCCCCGTAGGGTTCCAGCTCTTTTAACTCAGAACATCCAGGTTTCACTTTCCAGTTTCACGTTCTTACAATCCATATTCTCAATCACGTTTATTTATTCATAACAGGCAGCTGTTAATTCAATTCACAGGCATCTATTATTTCCTTCCACATTTTCCAAGACTGCAGTATTCATACATTCCACTAGTTTTCCCGTCCTCGGATTCATGCCATATCCTAGGATCTATCATACAATCTAGTTTTCCAGCCCTAGGATTCATGCAACACCCTAGGATCTACCATTCAATCTATTTCTAATTCCTAGGATTCATGCAATGTCCTAGGTTCTATTTATGGTTTCATAATTTAACATATTATACTTAAAGCCACTCTACCGGTTACAACAGGCGAACTGGGGGCGTGGTCGGGAATCCCGCGTGCCTCCGCAACCCCCGAGACTGCAACGGAACGGGGTCCTATCACAAGGATCAAACACAAGGAATTTCTCAAAACAGTATACAGCTACTGTAGACGGGTAGAGGATGTAATTCCGAAAAGAACGCAACTCGAAACGTGGAAAACGGAACCCGAACGGGTCGAAAACGACGAAACAGTGCAAAATCAGACGTCTGGAACTTATTCCAAACATCTTGAAAAGTGGATCAGGGGTTACCTTGCTCTACGTGGTCTCTCAGACGTCCATAAGCCTGCGGGGGCGTCTGGCCTAGTTCCCAGACGTCCGATGGTAACTCCGGACGTCTGTAAGTCTCTCCAGTCGTCTGGCACTGCAGCCAGACGTCTGATTCGCGTTGGATGCGAGTCTCAGAACCTGCGCGTACCCATCTCTCTCTCTTAGTACGGTCAGTCGAAGAAAAGGAAGGAGACGGAAATAACTCACCTTTCAGACGTCGGGACAGTCTTCCAGACTCGTGCCAGTCGTCTGGTTATCAGCCCAGACGTCTGATTCTGGAAAAGTTTCCACAACCAGGGCGCAACTCGCCCTCCGCTCGCAACGCCCCCCGGCCGCGCCGCGTCTCGTTCGCCTGCTGCTCGAGCTGCAGCAGTCCTCCCGCGTCGCTTCGCGCCCACTGCGCCCCCGCCGGCCAGCTCCCGCTGCCCCGGCAGGCTTGAGCCCTCACGGCCGATGCCTCCTCCCCCGCGCAGCACCTCCTCCCGCACCCGCGCGGCTGTCGCTGCCGCCGCTCACTTGCGCTATCTCTCGCGCACCGACTGGAAGGAGAAGAGGAAGGGGGCGGAGGTGACGGGAGTGAGGGGGAGGGCGTGGCCTTTTAAGGCTGCGCGAGGAGGAGAGAGAGAGCGCGATAGAGGGCGCAGGAGGGAGAGGGAATCGCACTGGCCGCTCGGTGTAGGTCAGGTCGTCGCCCACCTCGACGCTCTCGTGACTCAGTACGTGACTGTGATCGGCTACGTACTTCCTGAGGTTGGACACGTGGAACACGTCGTGCACACCAGAAAGCTGCGGGGGGAGGGAAAGTCTGTAAGCAACGGGTCCAACCCGCTCCAGGACCTCAAAGGGCCCCATGAACCTCAGCGCGAGCTTCCCTCTCACCCCAAACCGCTGTAGGCCCTTCATTGGCGAAACACGAAGGAAGACGTGGTCCCCAACCTCAAACTGCACCTCTCTGCGTCTCCGATCCGCGTAGCTCTTCTGTTTGCTCCTGATAGTGCGGAGTCGCCTGTGGATCTGCTCGACGACCTCCTGACTCTGCCGGATCAACCTGGGGCCAACCTCCCACTTGGTCCCCACCTCAACCCAACTCAAGGGTGCCGTACACCTCCGTCCGTACAGAGCCTCGTAGGGAGCCATGCCGATGCTCGAGTGATAACTGTTGTTGTATGCAAACTCCACTAGGGGCAGGTGCTCCTCCCAAGAGCCCTCCAGTCCAGTACACAGGCACGCAAAAGGTCCTCAAGTGTCTGTATCGTGCGCTCAGACTGTCCGTCTGTCTGGGGGTGGTAAGCTATATTAAACCTCAACCGCGTCCCCAGGGCTTGCTGAAACTCAGCCCAAAACTGGGACGTAAAGCGGGTATCCCGGTCGGATACAATTTCCCGCGGAACTCCGTGTAGTCGTACTACGTCGCGGATATACCTCTCTGCCAACTGTGCTGGTCCCAAAGTGACTCGGATCAGCAAGAATCGTGCCGTCTTCGTCAGTCTATCCATAATTACCCAGACAGCATCGTGTCCTCATTGGGTAACAGGTAAGCCCACCACCAAGTCCACGGTGATGCTCTCCCACTTCCACTGTGGCACTGGAAGCGGCTGTAGCGGCCCTGCAGGCCTCTGATGCTCGGCTTTCACCCGCTGGCACACTAAGCACTGCTGCACGAATTCACCTACATCCCACTTCATCCCCCTCCACCAAAACTCGCATCTCAAGTCGTGGTACATCTTCGTGTTTCCGGGATGTATGGTGAATCTGGAACCGTGTGCCTCAATCAGGAGCTCTCTCAACAGCTCCTCGTCTCTGGGAACGCACAACCGTCCCTCAGGTGCAGCAGCTGGTCTGTGAAAGAGAAGTCCCCTGGGTCTCCTGACAGTACTCTGTCGCGCAAGGATTGCAAGTACGGATCGGCCATCTGTCCTGTGATGATGCGGTCTATCAGCTCTGGCCTAGTCTGTCGTGTCACCGTCACTGCCCCACAGTGCCCCCGTAACTGTAGGGGTCGCCAACTGCCCACCTCCTCCAAAAGGCTCCAACTCTGTAACTGTAAACTGGCCAAGTGTGTGGGCACCTTACGTTTCAAGGCGTCAGCCACGACATTGGCCTTTCCCGGGTGGTAGGAGATGCTGTAGTCCTAGTCCTTCAGGAGCTCCAACCAACGTCTCTGTCTCATGTTGAGCTCCTTCTGATCAAAAAGGTAACTGAAGCTCTTGTGATCTGTGAAAATCTCGAAGCTCTCACCGTACAAGTAGTGCTTCTAGGTCTTCAGCGCGAAGATGACAGCTGCCAACTCCAGGTTGTGGGTAGGGTAGGTATGTTCATGGGGCTTCAGTTGCCGCAAAGCGTAAGCGACAACGTGACCCCTCTGCATGAGCACACCTCCTAACCCCTGCAAGGAGGCGTCCGTGTACACAACAAACCCGCCACTACTGTCAGGGATGGTGAGCACGGGAACCGAGGTCAACCTCTCCTTCAGCTCCAGAAAACATGCCTCGCAGGCGTCTGTCTAAGCGAAGGGCACGTCCTTCCGGGTCAACTGTGTCATAGGATGCGCAATTTGTGAAAAACCTCTGATGCATCGTCTATAGTAGCCTGCCAGTCTCAGGAAACTGCGAATCTCAGTGACTGAACGCGGTCTCTCCCACCTGATCACTGCCTCGACCTTGGCTAGGTCCACCGCCAAGCCGTCACCAGAGATCACATGACCTAAGAAGGTCACCTCCCTCAACCAGAACTCGCACTTGCTGTATTTGGCGTACAGCCTACGTCGTCTCAGAGTGTCTAGAACCATCCGCAAGTGCTGTCCGTGCTGCGTCTGATCTCTAGAATAGATGAGTACCTCATTAATGAAAACTACCACGAACTGGTCCAAGTACAGTATAAACACCTGGTTCATCAGGTCCATGAAAGCAGCGGGGGCATTGGTCAACCCAAACGACATGACCAAAAACTCGTAGTGTTCGTACCGGGTGCGAAAAGCTGTCTTGGAGACGTCTGCCTCCCTGATCCTCAACTGGTAGTATCCAGACCTCAAGTCGATCTTGGAGAACACCGTGGCACCCCGCAACTAGTCAAACAAGTCGTCGATCCTCGGCAGCGGATATCTGTTCTTGATGGTGACCCTATTCAGCTGTCGGTAGTCCACACAAAGGCGTAGGGTACCATCCTTCTTCTTCACAAACAGTACCGGGGCTCCCCAGGGAGACGCACTGGGCCTCACGAAACCCTTCTCCAAAAGGTCCTACAACTGAGACTTGAGCTCTCGTAGCTCAAGCGGTGCCATGCTATATGGTGCGGTGGAGATGGGGCTGGTCCCTGGTACTAGCGAGATCTCAAACTCGATCTCGCGCTCGGGCGGTAGTCCTGGTAACTCGTCCAAAAACACGTCAGGGTACTCTCTGACCACCGGGATGCTCTGGAAGTCTGCCACAGGGCTGGGCTCTGCCACCACACAAGCTAGGAAGCCCTTACACCCCTGGCTCAAAAGTCTCGCCGCCCGAAGTGTCGAAATGCACCTGAAGCCTCCGTCCACTGGCTGTCCGTGAAACTCGAAAGAAGGCAACTCCGACATGGAGAAGACAATCTTCCTCTCAAAACAGTCAACTAAGGCGTGGTAAGCGGACAGCCAGTCCATCCCCAGAATTACGCCAAAGTCCTCCATCTGTATCATAATCAGGTCAGCTGGCAGGCTATGTCCCCCGACGCTGACCTCGCAATCCGTATACACCTCCTCAGCTACAAACAGCTGACCACTCAGACCTCTGATTACGAATGGATTCTCCAACAGCGTATAGTCCTGGCCCAAACTAACTGCGAAACTGGCTGTGACAAACGAGTGCGTAGCGCCGGAATCAAAAAGTGTGTAGACGAATCTGCCGGAAACTGAAACCATACCTGCCACTACTGAGCCTGAAGCTCTGGCATCCCTGTGTGTTAGGGCGTTGATACGCCCCTCAGCTCTAGGTGCGGACAAAGCAGCCACACTCTACGTCGGACAGGCAAGTGCTGGCCGGTACCCTCCTCGTGGCTGCTGTCCTCCTCCTCGTGCCTGGGAACCGCGGCCTCCTGTGCACCCTCCAGTGCTCTGCGCGGGAAGTATCTCCTGACCTCCTGCCCTAGACGGGCAGTCCCTCCTGATGTGGCCCGGCTGGCCACACTGGTAATAGAGGGGAATCCGACTCCCGCCCTCAGTGGGTCCCTACTGTCGGCTGGGCGGGGGTCCGGTGCTGGCGACTGGCCCCTGTCGAGGGCCCCCAAAGGCCACTGATAGCCCTGCAAAACGTGACGGCTTTCCTGCGAACGCCACTTGTCTCCTCTCTCGCCAGCCCTATGAAAAGTCTGGCTGAAAGGGCCTCTTCCGCCCGCCGTCAGTGTCTCGCGCGGACGGGTTGGTCTCCTCGTAAGTCATGGCTGCCTCCACCACCCTCGAAAACGTAGGCAGCTTCAGGGGTTTGACATACCCCCGAATCGTAGGCCGGAGCCCCTCGGTGAACCTCCAAAGGTGCTCCTCCTCAGTAGCTACCGCTGTCGCTGCAAAGTGGGACAGCTCCAGGAAACGCGTGCGGTACGCGCTCACGGTCATCGTCCCTTGGCGGAGAGTGTGGAACTCCCGCCTCCTCTGGTCCAGCCACATCTGGGGAAAGTACTGCTCGCAGAAGAGGGCGACGAACCGATCCCAGGTCGGCTCGTCCCTCTCCTGTCCCCGGACCGCCCTCCACCACCTGTGTGCCGCACTCTCCAGTTGGTATGTGGCAAAGGCCACACGGCACTCCACCAGGGGGAGAAGGGTGTCGAAAATCTTCTCCAGCTGCTCGAGCCAGTCCTCTGCCTCGGTCGGGTCCTCATCCCCTTGAAGGAGGGGGGCTTCAGCTTCCGGAACTGCCCAAAGAGCTCGGAGTGGCGCTGCAGTGGTGATGCTGGTGCACCTCCAGGCAAAGGTGCCTCGTGCACAGAAGTGTCGGAGGAGGTGGGGGCTGCGGTGGCCCATCCCCTCCCTCGTGTCCAGTGCCACGTCCGTCGGGTGGTCCCACAGAGGACTCCTCCTCCACAGCCCCAGGGGGAGGCGCTCGGGGCGGTGGGTGGAGCTCCTCTCGCACAATATCCCGTATCAGCTGGGCGAGGTCCTGGGCCTGGACGCCCGGGAGTAGTGGCTGGTCCACTGAGGCGTCAGCAATGGCACGCCCACCTCGCCGACCTCGTCCTCGGCCGCGTCCGCGGCCGGCCTCACCAGTCCCGCGACGAGGCATCTCCTGCAAGGAGATGCGAAACAAAACGGAACACGTCACTACGGAACGATACCTAACGGAAATGTCTAAGAGCTCATGCTAAAAGATATGTTGTGGTGGCTACTTTAGTTATAGACATGTGAATTGGTTATTTTCCAGTCAGTTGATTCACTTCTTGGGACGACTTTGCTCTGATATCATCTTGTAACGACCCGATTCCCGAGTCCCTACAAGACACGAGAACTGGACCGACTTGACTAATCCCAAGACCTAGTCGTCCAACGAGGAAGTAACCAAAAGAGCAGTAAAATAAACCACATTCAGCATGAATATAACTAACAGTAAGAAAATGCAGCAGTAAGGAAAGAAACCACTATAGTATATACCACCACAACAGTAGAACAACATTCATAACATAATATGAACTGCAGGTAAAGAAAAGTATAGCGGTAACAAGAACTACTCACTACAGTGGAACAAAAAGAGGTACAAGAGAACAGTGGTAACTCTACTGGACCCTACTCGGCCCAGCATCCTCTGCAGCCGCTGGCCCTGGCTGCTCAACACCTGGTCCTGAAAAGTAACGAGTGTAACACGTCAGCGAAACACTGAGTAGAGTGGCAGCTAAACTAAAGAAACAGTAAAGTGTACAGTAGCTGTTTTATTTTCTTTCTTCCTTTATTTACGTCTTTCTATTATTTCATAATTTATCTATTTCTCAGATCCTTTACTTGATCTCGAATGTTCCACGTGGGAACGATCTTGATTGCAGTCTTTTCCGAATAGTAAAAGTGGCACGTGGTGCTCTCCTGGCCGGGAGAGTTCCCCGTGGTGATCCTACTCTCAGTCAACCACCCCAAGGTCACGGACTGACGTAACGGTGACTACGGCACGCGCGATAAACGCACAGGTAGCTAACCCGCACTGGTACGCGATCAGTCGTTTCCGTTAAAAGGTGCGCCCAAAGCACAGAACGGAACCAGTACAGGGCAGAGCCCTCTCAGTAACAGGGGTCCAACCCCTCCACAGTAACCAAACAGGGGCCTTGCCCCTCCACAGTCCGCGCACCCTCGCCTGACTACCCTGGTTTGCCCAGTGGGCCTAACAAGTCGGTGTAGGTGAGCTAGCAGAACCCCGGGGCCCGTGGGGTAGCTAGTACTCGCCCTACACTAGTAGCTCTCCTCGGTACTACCTACACGAGGGCCAGCAAGTCGGTACAAAGTGGCCAGACCTAACCCCGGGTCCCTGGGACGGCTGGCTCCGCTCTGCACTAAACAGGGGGACAGTCGCTCTCCTTGGTACTCCGTACTCAAGGGCCAGCTCACTTCCCCAATTCTATTCCATTCACTTTCCAGGAGTTCTACTCCTAATTCCCCGTAGGGTTCCAGTTCTTTTAACTCAGCACATTCAGGTTTCACCTTTCCAGTTTCACGTTCATACATCCCATATTCTCAATCATGCTCATTTATTCATAACAGGCAGCTGTTAAACCAATTTACAGGTAGCTATTACTTCCTTTCCACATTTTCTAAGACTGCAGTATTCATATATTCCACTAGTTTTTCCCATCCTAGGATTCATGCCATACCCTAGGATCTATCATACAATCTAGTTTTCCAGCCCTACGATTCATGCAACACCCTAGGATCTACCATTCATTCTAGTTTCTCATTCCTAGGATTCATGCAATGTCCTAGGTTCTATTTATGGTTCCATAATTTAACATATTATACTAATAAACTTAAAAGCCACTCTACCAGTTACAACGGAAGTACTGGGGGCGTGGTCGGGAATCCCGCATGCCTCCGCAACCCCCGAGACTGCAACGGAATGGGGTCCTATCACAAGGATCAAACACAAGGAGTTTCTCAAAACAGTATACAACTACTGTAGACGGGTAGAGGATTTAATTCCGAAAAGCACGCAACTCGAAACGCGGAAAACAGACTCCAAACGGGCCCTAAACGGGTCGAAAACGACGAAACAGTGCAAAATCAGACGTTTGGAACTTCTTCCAGACGTCTTAAAAATGGGGATCAGATGGTACCTTGTCCTGCGTGGTCTCTCAGACGTCCAGAAGCCTGTGGGGGCGTCTGGTCTAGTTCCCAGACGTCCGATGGTCACCCTGGACGTCTGGAAGTCGTTCCCGTCGTCTGGCACTGCAGCCAGACGTCTGATTCGTGTTGGATGGCGAATCAGAACCTGCGCGTACCCATTTATCTCTCTCAGTACGGACGGCCGAAGAAAAGGAAGAAGGACGAAAAATAACTCACCTTTCAGACGTCTGGACAGTCCGACAGACGTCCTCCCCGTCGTCTGGTTGGAAGCCCAGAAGTCTGATTCTGGAAAAATTTCCAGAATCAGGGTGCGACTCGCCCTCCTCTCGTGACGCACGGCCGCACCACGTCTCGTCCGTCTACTGCTCGAGCTGCAGCAGACCTCCCGCGTCAACCCGCGTCTGCTGCTCCCCCCGCCGGTCGGCCCTAGCAGCCCCGGCAAGCTTGCCCTCACGGCCGAGTGCCTCCTCCCTCGCGCAGCACCTCCTCCCGCGCTCACCGCGGCTGTCGCTGCCACCGCTCACTCGTGCTCGCACTCACGCACCGGCTGGAAGGAGAAGAGGAAGGGGGCGAAGGTGATGAGAGTGAGGGAGAGGGCGTGGCGTTTTAAAGTCGCGCAGGAGGAGAGAGAGAGCGGAACAGAGGGCGCAGCCTGCGGCCGTAGGATAGAGGGGAAAAGGCACCCGCAGGTCTACGTGCGTAGGCGCGCAGACGCAACAGCGCGTGCCGCCGAAACCGAATCCCAGACGTCTGGAAGGGGTTCCAGGTGTCTGGTCCGACGTCTGGGCCACATCCCAGACGTCTTAAAAGACGTCTAAAGCCACGCGTTCGTAACAGATTTATCGTTTGAAATGTGGATTCACACCATCTTGGCCCTTGATCTTTTAGGGTTCTTCGGTCACTATCTGATGCTACAGATGTCTGATTAGGGCGATCTTGGAGTCGTTGAACTCCAATCGTCACCCTGATCATATCTGTATGGTTGGATCTTTGATCCGAGGCCCCGATAAAAAGTTTGCCCTATCCCTGAACATAAAAGGGGGCAATTAACCTCCATTTTATTCAAACTACTCTAAATGCAAGATGATGCATGTTATGCAATATTTATAGCATGCAATGCAATCCTATGCTTAAGAACATGCATACATAGACATCTTAAGTAGTGTAAACATATTTACATCATACCCCTATGCCTATCTTTTGCTAGTCCCTAGCAAAAACTATATGCTATTTATAAAAGAATTAGGTTGGATTATTTGGGCTTGAGTTATTTTCAATCACTAAGAAAATGTCTACTTAGGATCTGAACTTTCAAAGACACAACAGTGCTCGAATATCTGCCAAAATGCAGACCGCCTCAAGCCCTCGCCTTATTCAAAGAAAATTTTCTTTTTCTCTTTTTTCCTCTTTTCTAATTTTTTTGGATTTTCAAGTTTTAGGGTTTAAGAGTGGCTTTCTACGGCCATTCAACTCACCCAAGATTTGATGAGAACCCTAAGTTTTAAGCATCTTATTGTGAATGTGATAGACTAGTTGACCGGTAGTTAAAACGGACTTCGGATTTCTATGCCTCTAGGTGACCTAAAAAAGAGAATTCAACATAAAGGTGTATTTTTACAACCGATAGCTTTCTCCCTACTTTTATTTTTGATGGGGTCAACACAAGGGTGAATCTAGTGTATATCTCCTCTGTTTATTCTACTTCTCCGCTTCTTCCTAAATGTTTTGGGAATTTTCAGTGCATTTATTGAGCTGGGTTTTGGACAACCAGTCGATGAGCTGTTACCACTGACAACTTGCCAGCCATACTCGTGCGATGAAGTGTGGTTATTTCTTTCTTTTCTCCCTTTTTTTTTCTTTTCTTTTTGACTCTCCTTTTTTTAAGTATGTGGCTTCCTTGGTCTAAGATTTACCTAAAGGCAGCAAAAAGAGAAAAATCCAGTGACTGAGCTCTGGACAACCTACCTATGGGTTGTTACCTACGATAACTTGCCAGCCATATCACCCTAGAAGGTTCATTAGCTATCCAATTTCCGTTAAAATCGTCGAACAACGAGTCAGTGCAAAGAAAGTGTGTAGATGCTAAAAACTCAAAGTTCCCTCAAATCAGAGGGCGGGTTGATAAGTCATGTACTTATCACCCAAACTTATTTACTCCAAATAAAATAGAATTCAGGTTGGTGAGGACTCGAAAAATAAATCCACATTTTAATGGATACACGAGCTGATTAAGTCTGAAGACCTGAAAGGTCTTTGTGTTCAAATCATAATGTAGTATTTCCTAAGATTGAAAATTTTCTTAAACCCAAGTTCTCTTTCCTAATTCCATTTTTTTTTAATAAAAGAAAATAAAACAAATCTACGGAGCTAACGAATAAATTTAGAGATGAATATCCACCCCTCCATGCCTATCCAATGCAATATCCTCATTGTAATAAAAAGACATAAAATAGAGTGGAATAGCGTAGAAAGCACCTGAATTGCATGAATGTCAGGTCCGCTCCGATGAAAACTAAAAAGAACTGTATACGTGCTGAATTTAGTGCCTTCAGCTAGGCACACTATACAAAGAAGAGAAATAAAGAATTCACAGGTACAGATCAGAATCAGAATAAACAGAAGAAACCTCTGACCTGTCAGCAGATGTCCACAAATGTGGACCAGATTGTGGTGCAGACCCATTCCCCATAATCGAGAATATCTCAGGTTTTGGATAAAAATTACCCAAAACCTAAAATTAGTATGCAAGCGGGGTCGAGCCTGCGATTTATGAGGATACAACCCAAGACCAAAAAGTCAGGTTACAGAGAATTCAAGCAGATAATCAATGAATGTGTGCTTGGGTTGAACATCCTCAGAACAAATGTCATAAGGGTTTTGGTTTGATGGTTTCAGATGAAATGGAACCCTTAGACACAGTCTTCTACTTCCTCTGGGGTTAGCTTCCCAAATCAGAACTTCCCAGCTTCAATCCTCCTCATTCAAAATGTTAAATTCCGGGACCTCTTGCACCCCATCTGAAATTTCCAAGTCTAAAAGATGTGGCTGAATCAAAATTAACTTAGGTCTAATTATCTCAGAAACAGAATCATCGATAAGATCAATGGGGTGTAACTGACAATCAGGGCATTTGATTGAATCCTCCAGAAAATGCGATTCTGGATCCATAATGTGAGCCCTAATAAAATCAGTTTCCTCAGTTATTGGGCTATCTAATGATCTTTCAGATTTCTCAGGCCTAATCGTCTCACAAAAATCGTGTTCTGTAAACTCGCGTGAGACTTCGCAACTTGAATCTTCACCATCAGAATCAAAGAAATCAAGATCCGTATTAATGTATGTCTCAAAATCATCTGTCACTTTCTGATCCATGGAGACATATGTTTCCTCGTACCTCAGCTCAAGGATCTCAGGTGAAGAAATCAGATCATCCTTAATTGATTGCTTTAATTCAATCTAGTTAGCCTCGTAACACGTGTTCTCCCTAACAGGTGCCTGAGCAGGTTCTGAAATTGGCTCTCTTGAAGAGGGCTCATTCTAGGAATCATCCCACGATTGAATCAAAACAACCACAAATCTCATCCTCAATTTCGCTAACTTCCCAAGTAGAAACTCACCCGGGTTCTTATCCTTAACATCCTGGAGCCAATCCAACAAATACTTGTTCAAATCATCAATCATTTAATTAGAGGCTCCAATCTCTCAATGCAAGGTATTGGCTGAACTTCTAAAGATTGTATGATATTCCTTAAGTTAGCCAGACCTTATCTTAAACTTGGTTACCCTGAACCAAATGAGTTGGTTCAGGGTTGGGCGGGTTTGGGGTCAATACAGGGGAATTAACGAATTGAGATTCGTTATACCCTTCCTAATAATAGGTCATTTCAGATTGTTCAAAAGGTGGTGATGACCTAAAGGCAGTGTAATCAGAGGATGGGTAAGAATCAGTGCATCCTTCTTGATTGTAGATCGTATTAGGTTGTTCATGAAAGGATGACAATCTATAATCGATGTGGCTCTGAGAAGGATAGAATTCACAATCATAATGTTCAGGGTTAAACCCTAAACACGGAGGTCCGGAATTGTATCCCCAATCCGAGTTATCCCAACAAACTGATGGTTGATTACAGTACGAGTTGGGACAATCGTCATGTTGAGGATAATTCAAAACAGGAGGGAAAGAGCAGGAATGCGTATAATATGTGGAAGGATTCATGAGAGACGGGAGGAAGAAAGTGTTGGTGCTAGAGCACTACGATCATTTGTTTTGATGATAACAAAACACGTGTCATTTAACATTTGCACTTGGAGTCTTAGATTTCAGGCAAATTGCAAATGGAGACGTGACCAGACGGAGTTCAAGCTCGCATCCAGGATGGATTGGAGGAGCTTGATGGAGAACAAAGGAAATTCACGAGGAGCGATGGATTGAAGAAGGAAGGAGATGAAGAATAGGATAGATTTCCTTCTCTTGTACTTTTTGTATTTTTCGTTTCTTTGTTGCTCTTTATTTTTGTTACTTAGATTCATGTTAGAAAGCCTCAAAGTACCCTAACAGTAGTCCTAGGAACACCAGCACAACCCTAGGATACTTAGGTTTTCTGTAGAGAACTTAGAAAACCAATATAGGATTCAAACAGCATTTCCAGACGTCTAATTCCAATATCAGATGTCTGATAATGTGTTTTAAGATGTCTGACTGTTGATTCAGACGTCTGATAAACATTTAGGCTGGACTTGGTGGTTCTGTTTGATGAAATCAGACGTCCAGACCTTAGTCCAGATGTCTTAGAAGACGTCTGATGGACTTGCCAGACGTCCAATTAGTGGACCGTTGGCTGGCTTAGCAAACACTAAATGATATGACCGTTAGAGCCTTATCAGACGTCCTTAAGCCTTTCCAGACGTCTGATAAATGACCGTTTCGCCTTGGCTGACCCAAAATCTCTTTTCAGAGATTTCCTAGCCGTTACACTCTCTTGGAAATCCATTCCCACGAAAAAGTAGGTTTCCAGACATCCAAACATAGTGGCAGACGTCCTGTATGTCGTCTGATGGACATGTGCTAGAACCCTATTTAGATCTGATTCAAGTCAGGAAGAGACCCACCTAAAATTAGACGTCTGACCTTATTTTCAGACGTCTTAAAGTGATCTTCCAAACGTCTGATGCCAGAATCAGATGTCTGATAAGCTTGTCAGTGCAATCATTGTTCCTGATTTTGGCTTGATTCTCTTGGGTTTTGCTCCCAACGGCTATAGAACCTTTCCTAATCCTTCCTAAGGCCTTTATAAATAGAGAGGAACCTCTTGCACACAAACACACACCTAGACACACCAAGAGCAAACATTTCCATTCTTTTGTGTCCAAAAAGAAGCTCTTGCTCTCCAAGCTCAAGCTCTACATCTTGAGAGCATCAAGCCTTCGCTCACCTGCTCTCCCGCCGTAGTTCACGAGAGCGACGTTGCGCCGTCGTGTGGCTCACGCACCCGCATCATTGATCCGACGCACTCCTTGCAAAGGGGAGTTTCCTAACTCCTATAGAAGCTAGGTTTAAATTACTTTGTTGGCTCTATAGGATTGTTGTCATTTATCTTTGTTATTTGGTTGGGTATTCACTTTGTGAATTCCCGTCTCTTTCGTGAGACAAAATCCTTCTCGTGAAGAGAAGGGGTTTGAGGTACGCTACCCTCGTATAAAGTAGCGTGGTTGTAATTGAGTTTGAATCACCCTTGTTTAAGTGATTTGTTTAGTGGATTCGATCAACTTGGTTGATCGGAAAATCCTAACTCGAGAGGGTTAGGTGGTTGTTTTCACGTGGTTTGGGTTTCCACCTAAAAATAATTGTGCACATTGTGTGATTGAATTTTTTGAGATTGTTTATATTCTATTCCTCATTTTATTACATCACCCCTCCTGGTATGGAAGAATTTACAGAAAGGCGTCCTGCAATACAAGCAATCAAACCTGTCCTTAAGTGGGTTAGCCTAAAGACCTACAGACTCCCAAAACTCGTCTTGAGATAAAGGAACGATTTGATCTACTTCTTTCTGTTTAATCCAACCAGTTAGAAGGAGGGACTGGGGAGAAGGTTCTTCCTTCGGCTTGTGCCTCCGGTTCCTAGTGTACCCCCCAACCGCGATCGTTTGACTCTGCTCCCCTAGCTAGATATCAGATTGAACAGTAGAAACAGACTAATCGAAAATAATCTCATTCTGGGCTCTGAAGAGAGAGTCGAATCCTTAAGGCCAACGTCTATTCTGTTTTATTTAGGGCTAGGTTTGAATGTGCTTTGGAATGTGATGGGCCCTTTATATGAGTTGTGCCCTTAATGATTGATTGATTTGTGTGTGCGTGCACAACTTGTGGTTTTCAAGCAAAATTATTTTTGATGTGGTGAATTTTAGAGCTCAAATCTTGCTTAGTATCTTTTAGGATTCAACTTTAAGTATTTTCAAACAAGTTTTGTTGGCACACCAGGTTTTGAAAGCACAGGTGAAGATGTTTTCCTTTAAAACTTAAAAGAATGTGGAGTGTCTGGTAAATCCCTAATAGTTGAACCTAAGTGACAGTTACTTGATGAGTTGATTTTAATTAAAGTGGTGCAGCCCAATCAACTCAAACAATTGGCCTGTTGCATCACTTAATTAGGCACACAAATGATTACCTAATCTGATTTCTATTCAATTATGTGTTTGGATGTGTGTACCGGATCCAAATGTTGGTTTACCGGTTGAGTTTGAAAATCAGATGAGGTTGTGTACCTCTGTGAGATTTTGTTTTTTTATTTTTCTTTTTTAATGTGGGGGTTGGGGTGGGTGTAGGTGCTAAACAACAAACAATCTAACCTTAGAGTTTATAAGAATACCTAGGTTGATTGATGTTTGTGTTATTATGTTGTGGAATGAAAACTAATGGGTGGGAAGTGAGGGATAACTTTCAAAACCTTCCACAGCACTTTACTCCAATCTACCGCTTTTGCTCGTCTCAAAAGAGTACCTGCAATCACAATAAGAAAGGAGAGAAGTGAGGTAAATGATTCGTAAGTTGGAAAACACGAAAAAAAATCAAATAGCATCGCCTCCCCGGCAACGGCGCCAAAATGTTGAATCCCCGGCAACGACGCCAAAATGTTGAATGTACGGGTTGCTATGCTAACGTATTTGGTTTTGAAAAACCTGTCGTCGTAGTATGAAAGCGAAGAACTCGTGTTCAATAAATAAAATTTATATCGGAATGAAAATCCCGAGTCGAACACAGGAAGGCGGATGTTTGATTTAAAAAATTCGCATTTGTTTTATTTGTCACGAAGTAAATTAATTGATTAGAACTATCTAACTATTTACAATAAATAGAAGAGAGAGAGAATATTACAAACAAAAATCAAAAAGCGATGTAGAATGAACATGGAATTTCATTATCAGAAAGATTGTTCATTACACTAAATATTATGACTAGAAAGCGGGAAAATAATTACACTAGAAAGCAGTAAATCTACTCTAGAAAGCAGTAAATCTATTCTAGAAAGCAGTAAAAAGAATGGGGAGAGAGATATCCTCCTCTACGGTCGCTTGGAGGATGAGCTGGATGGGACGACGCCTGGACGAAGGAGGATAGAGTAGGACGAAGGTAGATGAAGTGGAAGAATGGGAACGGGGCAGCACGTTGTCGTCGTCACAGGATCCACTTCCAAAAGGGGACGAAAAATTGACTTTATCTCGCGAGAAGCATCCCGTGTGTGGGACAAGCTTCTCTTGAGCTTTGGAGAGGGAGAGAAGAGAAGGAAGGAGATGAGAATTTCGTATGGAGGGGGTCTCCTTTTATAGTTGCAAGGAGTGGGTACAATTTGGTCATTACAACTCTAAAAACATTAATTCAGGACCTTTAGTGATGGATAAAATCGTCGTTAAAGGTCCGAACGTAGCATTCGTGGGCGGCGCGCACGCGCCCGCTCACCTCCTTGCGCATAACGCACGTGCACGTCTAGCCGATCTCAGCCATCCGATCGTGAGATCGGACGGCTTAAGTCGCGCCTTCGTCCGCTCCTCAGCGCGCGCCCGCCCGCATGCGATCCCACGTCACGCGCGGGCGTGCAATAGCGTGTGCGCCCGATCGGGCGATCTGGGCTGTCCACAGCCGATCAAGCAGTTGAATTTAATCACGCGTGCGTCGCAGATCGTGAGTCGAACTCGCATCCTGTGATCGTGCAAACGACTCGCGACCGCTACGCTACGTGGTGGATTGTGTCGCACGGATGAAATCAGGCGCGTGCATCCACAGCCATTGGATCAAGATCTAACGGTCCAGATCGCGCGTTGGATTTTCTTTGGAGAGGCAGAAACGGTCTTAAGGGCCAATTGGATGGCTGAGATGGCGCCACGTGGCGCCATCTTTGCCGTCCATCTTTTGGATGATGTAGATGGTGCCACGGGTGTCGGATTGAGTCGATTTTCGCATTGTTAAGCTGCAATCGTCTGTCTGAATCCATCCGTGCAGTCAGATTTGTCGTTTGAAGTGTGGATTCACACCATCTTGGCCCTTGATCTTCTAGGGTTTCCCGATCACTATCTGATGCTACAGATGTCTGATTAGGGCGATCTTGGAGTCGTCGAACTCCAATCGTCGCCTTGATCACATCTATATGGTTGGATCTTCGATACAATGCCTCGATAAAAAGTTTGCCCTGTCCATGAACATAAAAGGAGGTAATTAACCTCTATTTTATTCAAACTACTCTAAATGCAAGATGATGCATGTTATGCAATATTTATAACATGCATAAATCGACATCTTAAATAGTGTAAACATGTTTACATCAACCACATTCACACATGCAATATAACTAAGCATAAAGAAAAATGAGACATAAAGGAACAACAGAGCTAAAAGTCTCAATAAGATACTATATGCTATCACCACAACAACAGTGGAAAACAAAATAGAAAGTAACAGGAACAGTAAAATAGATGTCTAGTACTTACTACAACAGCAGAAAACTAAAGAGCTGGAAAGAAACGACCTCGACTGGGCTCAGCATCCTCTGCAGTCGGAAACTCGGGCTGCCCAACTCCTAGTCCTGAATAGGGTTACGAAAAGATAGAGTCAGTGAATGCTGAGTAGAGTGGTGTTTACATTATTTATGTGCAAGTAAAGTAAAATAAGTAACTAGGTTTTATTCTCATTTCTATTTATCCCATCTATGTACTTCTGGTTCATTTATTTCACAAAGGATACAAATATTTCTTGATCTTGCTTGTTCCTTGTGGGAACGATCTTGATTGCAGTTTTTCTTGTGGAGTAGAAGGTACATGTGGTGCTCTCCTGGCCGGGAGAGTCTCCCACGATAGTCCTACACTCAGTCAACCACCCCGATATTACTGTCGCGACGTAGTGGTGACTACGACACGCGTGATAAGTGCACGGATAGCTACCCCGCATTAGCACGCGGTCAGTCATTTCCGTTAGCAGATACGGCTAATGTACAGCACGGAACAGTACAGGGCCTTGCCCTCTCATAAGGGGGGTCTCGCCCTTCCACAGTCCGCGTACCCTCGTCCGACTATCCTGGTTTGCCCAGTGGGCCTAACAAGAGTCGGTGTAGGGTGGTTAGTCCTAACCCCAGGCCCCGTGGGGTGGCTAGCTCCCTCCCTACACTAAGTAGCTCACCTCAGTACAACATATGCGAGGCCAAGCTAAAGTTGGAGTAGAGTGGCCAAACCCACCCCGGGTCTCAACCTAAAGGGCGGCAAGCTCCCCTCTACTCTAAATAGCTTGCCTTGGTACCACGTACGCGAGGCCAAGCAGGGGTTGACGTAGAGTGGCCAAACCCACCTCGGGTCTCAACCCGAAAGGGCGGCAAGCTCCCCTCTACTCTAAAAGGAACAGTTGCTCTCCTTGGTACCATCTACACAAAGGTTAGCTAACTTCCCATCTACGTACTAGATTCCTTTCATATACAGAAGTTCTACTCCTAATTCCCTGTAGGGTTCATGCCCATATTCATCCCATTTATCAATATCCGGATCATATTATTCAACTCTCCATTTTCCATTACATAGCAAGCAGCTCGTGTTTTCATATCTGACAAGGAACTCATAAATCAACAAGTACAAATTGCTGGCAATTTAGTTAAACATGCATTTCAAGTGAACAATATAGCTCAACATCAGGCTCATACATTTCTACCTTAGGGTTCATTCAACATCCTAGAGTTTCAATCAATTTAATCTAAGCAAGCATATTCTTTATTTACATCTTAACAAATGAATTAAACCACTCTACCGGGTATCACGGGAGGAATAGGAGCCTGCACCGCAGATCTCGTCGTCTACACTAGCCCTGAACACACCACCGACTGGTAACCTGTACCAGCGACTAATTCGCATCAGATGGATCAAAACAGTGGATACTCTACACTAGCATGTATAGAAACTCAAGCGGAAAACAACGGTACTTCATTTGCAGAAATCCGATTCCATTTGGGCCCTAAACGGGCCAAAAAACATGGTTACTGTCCAAAATCAAATGTCTGCGACTAGTCCCAGATGTCTTAAAAGACGTCAGATCTTACCTCTCACTTCCTGCAGCTACCTCAGATGTCCAGACTCCTTTGCAACTGTCTGAGGAGAGTCCCAGACGTCGGACCTTCCTTCCAGTCGTCTGGAAGTGTCGTCGGACGTCTGGCGATGTGGTAGATGTCCAAAAGTGCCTGGAAATGCGCACCACGTGCCTTTCCAACGCCTTGCACTTGTGTACGAAGATGCAGATCCATTTTCAGCCAAAAATATTGCGTTACGGTCAGCATGGGCGAACCTGTGCAGACAACACGTACCTCCGCGTGAACAAAGTGCTTTCAGATGTCCGGCTTCAGCTCCGGACGTCTTGATACCTCTCAAGACACCTAGTAGATGTCCCAGACGTTTGATACTAGAAAGTTAGTATCCAGAACTTCCTCTCGCGATCCTTCTCCTCCGCGCGAACTCCTCCGCGCCACCTGTAGCTGCTATGCCAGCCGCCTCAGAAGGTCGTGAAGCTCCCTTCGCAAGCTCTCCCCCTCCTCGCATGGCTCCGAACTCCTCCAGCTCGAGCTCGCAAGCTCCGCGAACCTCTCTAGAGCTCTCCCCCTCTAGTTCACGCCGCCGCATCTGCAGCACGACACTCCCCGCGCGAGAGCTCTTTCGGTCGCACCTCCTCTCCCACACGCTCCTCTCACTCCCTTGCCCTCTCTCTCCCCAGCTCTCCCCCGCTCTACCTCGTTCTCCCTCCTTGCTGAGAAGGTGGAGGTTGTTGGTGCAAGGGAAAGGTGAAGGTGGCGGTGGTTGGAGGGGTGGGGGTGGAGTGGAGATGGAAGGGGTTTAAATAGAGGAGGAGGTTAGGGTTTGAGTGAGGAGAACAGAGGGGGAAAAAAGAAAAAAGGTACATGCGTGACGCCTGCGCGCGACAAGCAGGTGAACGTACAGTTTTTCCTACTTTCAGACATCTGGCCCTCTATCTAGACGTCTGGATAGACATTTGACCAATTTCCTAGATGCCTTAAATATCCCAAGAGCGGTGGGTCATTTCAGCCATGCTGGATACAGAGATTTCTTAATGAATTCGGCCTCCAAAAGTTTTTTTACTTCTGCCTAAACTCCTTGCCACTGCTTCACTGATTTATGCCTATGAAATTGATTCATTACTCTAGCATCCATTTGAATATTGAGACGATGTTGAATTAGAGATGAATCAACCCTCGGTAGGTCATTGGCAGACCAAGCAAATATATCCGTGTTAGCCCTTAATAAAAGCAGTAGCTCTTGGACTTTAGAGGGATTAAGGTCTGCTCCGACTCTGACGAGCTTGGCTACGTCGTGAGGATATAACTGTATAGCCATGGTTGAAGAGCTTGGCTGATGTTCTGACACTGCTGGAGGATCAGCCCATTTGGCTCTTCTTTCTTCCCCATTTTTGCGGCTTTGGGGGCCTTGGCTCCATGGACAACTCCAACTCAATCGGCAAGAGTTTGTGCCCGGTAGACTGATTCCCATGCGCTATTCCCATCCTCGAGAAGTTTGGAATAACATAAATTGGAAATATGAGGAGAGAATCACCTGGAAAGCATGGATCGTCGAACGGCCAATGATACTGTCAAATGCCGTCGCCAACCCAGCCTCGATGAATGTGGTCGTATAATTCAGATGTTTGTCCCCATCACAAATAGATAGGGGTAAGCTTATTTCTCCTTTTAGCATCACCTTATGATTCCCAAATCCCACCACCAGAATTGCACAGAGAATCGATTTGTAACATCACCTTTTAGCATCACCTTGAGGTCCTGATCAGTAGGAGACTCGACTTAAAAAACAAATAACACGATCTCGTAGAGAATCGATGGCACAGAGGATTGGTGACCCAGTTCCACCTAAAAGGGGTTAACGTCTGGAGAGAGCGATGCTTTTAATATTCTACTATTTTTTGGTAGTGGTGCAATCGCTCTTAGCTTCTCTCTCTCTGAGTGCGTAAAAGACCCAAAACTCTCTCTCTTTCGTATTTATAGTACAAGAACAACTCATAACAAATTCTTGTTTCACAACGGACTTCGTAGTCCCCGCTGCTTCTTTCGAGCCTGAGCTGGAGCTGGGGTGGGGCAGGGTGCACGCGCATGCATGTGTGATCCCTAGTCCTACTTCCCACTCTTTGTTACGTAAGCCATTGGAGTCAGACGTATTTTACATCCATCAAAAGGTTTATCCACTTTCAGTATTTAATCAAAAATCTCTCTCAAATCTCACTAATTTCAACATGAATTATCTTGTCATCATATAACAATTACATCCTAATTGATGTAATTAGACTTTCAAATTCAATAAGATACTCATTTGTATAATTGAGGTCTATCTGAGAGAGATAGAAAGAAGATAACTGGCACATATAACTACGATGAGTTACAACGGCAACATAGAGTTGATCGCAATAGCACAAATAATCTCGAAATCAATTTTATAAGAATTCAATCCAGAGGTATTGAGTAACTAGAATGCTAGAATTGTGGCTTTAAATGGGAGTTCTATCTTTTTAATATGAATGTATCTACATACATCCATTAATGGTCTCCTAATTAACAACTTGTTTTATTAGTTTAATCAAAGAAGTACCTTGCGTTCAATCACCACCTCTACCTCCAACGGGTTTCAACGAGATGAGTTGCCTTTCCTTCACGTACTCAACCCGGATGGAATCGATGGAACTATCGAAATACAGCACGATGGTCTTGATGCCATCGCATCCCGAGTGACATTGATCAAAAGACTCGCCAAGCGAGGGACCCCAAGGGCCCAACTTTATTGGAGCCATGTGGGATGGGGTGATGTCGAGAGAGATTTCTGAATAGGACGACGACTTTAATTCCGATGCGGCCTGGAAGAGGGAAGCGTACATATGTATCTAAGCTTAGAAGAAAGTTTGTCTCGAGGAAGAAGGAAAGAGACAAGCACGCATGTGACTTTAGCAAAAAGAACAAAGCACAATGGATGGACATTGATTAATCAATAAATTTTTTTTTTTTTTTTTTCAGCAAGTCAAAAACAGGTAATTAAATAATCTAGTGTGAAAATAAACATGCCCTCTTGCCTGCCAAAACAATAATACTTAAGAGAAACCTGCCACCCCAAGTTTGCTGGAGGGATTCTAGGTCAGTAAAAGAAAAAGAAAGAAGGAAAGTTTCCAATTCTTTCATCCAAGGGAGGTGGAGAATGGCCAGAACATCATGCTTGGACGCAAGGGTGCCACTGAAGCTCCTGAACAGACCCAACCCCCACCGCAGGAAATATTGCTATTTGGTGAAAAACAATTAAACCATCACATTTTGTCACACCAAAAGCGTATGTTGCTATGCTATTTTATTGACGAATTTAGTATGTCTATCAAATCTTTAAACAACGGTTATCAACTTAACCGTCGTATAAATTAATACACATTGGGTATAGAATCCGTCATCTTTAATGTTAAGTCTCAAAGTCTAAAGCTTGTTTCAATAAATACGACGATTTTATAGCTGTCGTATTTATCATTGAAGCAACAATTTTAAATAGAATTGTCCCCTCTAATGATTTATTTTTAAATGTTACCTATATAAGAATTGTAGATATGTTATCTGTAATATGTATGTATATTAATAAAAACTATTTCACACATTAGAACAATGGACAACATGAAATAAAATTTCCTTGGTAATAAAAGTTCCCATAGCATTAAAAGATCAATACAGTAAAGTAAAGAAACTAAACATAAACAAAATATCAAGTATCACAAGTAATGATAAAACGAATAAAACTAAGCTTCTACTCCTATACAATGACCAGCTCCATTGCCACCAAAATCGCCGTCGTCTCTATGAGGTTGGAAAATAATAGGTAGTGTGATATAGCCCCTTGCCTTGTACAAATGCCATCAGCTCCTGCATCTCAACTCTCTACTGCTCCATCGACAACCTTTGTTGCTCCATGAACTATTTCGCATCTTACCAGGCTTGAGTTTATTGCTACAACTGTGAGGTGACATTTTGGAGCAGCTACTGTGTTTGTTGATTTTCATGTAGCAGCTGTAACGAACGCGTGCCCCAGACGTCAGACCAGACGTCTGGGATCACATCCAGACGTCTGAGAAGACGTCTGGGATCGTTTCCAGACGTCTGGAGAATAGTTATTTTCGCACGGGAGATTCGTCTGCGCGCCTGTGCGTGCAGACCCGCGATTCCCCCCCCTCTCTCTCTTTTTCCCTCTCTCTCTGCGGCTGCAGACCTGCCGCGCTCTCTCTCTCCCTCCTCCTCGCGCGGCCTTAAAAGGGCCACGCCTCCCCTCCCGTCTCCACCGTCTCCTCCTTCTTCTCCTTCAGCCAGTGAGCGTGAGCGCGAGTGCGAGGGCGGCAGCTGCGGCCGCAGTGAGCGCGGAGGAGGTGCGGCGTGCGAGAGCGGAGCTCACCGTGAGGGCGAGCTCGCCGGAGCGGCTTTGCCGGCTGGCGGAGGGTGCAGGGGGCACGGAGCGACGAGGAGAGGGACCTACTGCAGTCTGAGCAGCAGGCGCGCAAGGTGCGACGCGGGCGGCGTCGCGAGCGGAAGCCGGGTGGCGCCCTGTTCTGGAAAAATTTCCAGAATCAGACGTCTGGATTGATAGGCAGACGGCGAGTAAGACGTCTGGTAGCTCCTACAGACGTCTGAAAGGTGAGTATTTCGCTTTCTTCTTCCTTCCTGTCGACTGACCGTACTAAGGGACGGAGTTGGCTGTGCGCAGGCTCGCTGATTCGCCATCCTTTGCGAATCAGACGTCTGGAAGTTGTACCAGACGGCGGGAGTGATCTCCAGACGTCCTGGGTGACCATCGGACGTCTGGGAGATAGGAGAGACGTCCCCGCAGACTTCTGGACGTCTGGGAAACCACGCTGAACAGGTAATTCTCTAATCCACTTTTTAAGACGTCTGGAAGAAGTTCCAAACGTCTGATCTTGCACAGTATCGTCTTTTTCGACCCGTTTAGGGCCCGTTCGGGCTCCGTTTTTCTCGATTCGAGTTGCGTTCTTTTAAGAATTAATTCCTCTACCCGTCTACAGTAGCTATACACTGTTTTGAGACACTCCTTGTGTTTGATCCTTGTGATAGGACGTCGTTCAGTTGCAGTCTTGGGAGTCGCGGAGGCACGCGGGATTCCCGATTACGCCCCCATTACTCCCGTTGTACCTGGTAGAGTAGCTTAAGTTTATTCTTAAAATCTGTTAAAGTATGGAACCATAACTAGAATCTAGGACATTGCATGAATCCTAGGAATGAGAAATGTATGGAATGATAGCTCCTAGGTGATGCATGAATCCTAGGGCTGGAAAACTAGTTGTATGCTAGATCCTAGGATGTGGCATGAATCTTAGGATGGAAAAACTAGTGGAATGTATAATACTGCAGTCTTGGAAAAATGGAAAGGAATATAAAGCTGCCTGTAAATTGAATTAACAGCTGCCTGTTATGAATAAAGAAACATGATTGAGATCATGGATTGTGAGAACGTGAAACTGGAAAGTGAAACATATGATGTTCTGAGATAAAGAGCTGGAACCCTACGGGGAATTAGGAGTGGAACTCCTGGAAAGAAAAAGGAATGGAACTGAGATGTAGTTTGTACTGTCTCTTGGGTACGTAGTACCAAGGGAAGTACCTGTACCTGTTTAGTGCAGAGTGGGGCCAGCCGCCCCAAGGACCCGGGGTTAGGATTGGCCGCTCTGTATCGACTTGTTGGCCCTCGTGTACGTAGTACCGAGGAGAGCTACTAGTGTTAGGAGAGTACTAGCTACCCCACGGGCCCCGGGGTTCTGCTAGCCTCCTTCACCGACTTGTTAAGCCCACTAGGGCAAACCAGGGTAGTCAGGCGAGGGTGCGCGGACTGTGGAGGGGCAAGGCCCCGGTTTGGTTACTGTGGAGGGGTTGGACCCCTGTTACTGAGAGGGCTCTGCCCTGGTTCCGTGCTGTGCTTTGGGCGCACCCGTTAACGGAAATGACTGACCGCGTGCCAGTGCGGGCTAGCTACCTGTGTGTTTATCGCGCGTGCCGTAGTCACCGTTACGTCTGTCAGTGACCTTGGGGTGGTTGACTGAGGGTAGGATCACCACGGGGGACTCTCCCGGCCAGGAGAGCACCACGTGCTACTTCTACTTTTGGAAAAGACTGCAATCAAGATCGTTCCCACGAGGACATTTGAGATCAAGTAAAGGATCTGAGAAATAAATGAAATAGTGAGAAAAATTGAAAGATGTGAATAAAGGAAGTAACAGAACATAACAGCTAATGTACACTCTACTGTTGTCTTTAGTTAGTTTGCCACTCTACTCAGCGTTTTGCTGATGTGTTACACTCGTTACCTTTTTCAGGACCAGGTGTTGAGCAGCAAGGGTCAGCGGCTGCAGAGGACGCTGGGTCGAGTAGGGTCCAGTAGAGTTTACCACTGTCTTTTGTACCTCTTTTGTTTCTGTTATAGTGAGTGGTTCTTGTTTCCGCTGTACTTTCTTTACCTGCAGTTCTTGTTATATGATAAATGTTGTTCTACTGTTGTGGTGGTATCTACTGTAGTAGTTTCTTTCCTTACTGTTGTACTTCCTTACTGTTAGTTATATTCATGCTGAATGTGGTTTATTTTACTGCTCTTTTGGTTACTTTCTCATTGGACGACTAGGTCTTGGGATTAGTCGAGTCGGTCCGGTTCTTGTGTCTCGTAGGGACTCGGGAACCGGGTCGTTACAGCAGCGCTTGAACATGTGTCTGCAGCTACTCGACTATGGTCGACGACAACAACCACTTCTGTTCATACAAGTTGTAGATGGTCTGGCTTCTTCCCCTACTACGAACAAAGGCTTCATGCTTTAGTAGCACGACAATCCTAAAAGCCTCGTCAGGTGTCATAGGAGATTGTTGTTGATTTCTGGAGCTTGCGTCTAGAGTGGGATTTATTAAGTTCATCATTTCTCCCTGTAAATTACATTTTATATATGTTACGTTGAATAATAATAAAATATAGAAATAAGTAGAAAAATTGAATTAAATAAATTAAAAATGGCTTACATATTTTGTCTAGTATGCCTAGTGTAACCATGTTCTCCCACCATCGGTGGTAACTTTGCTATGAGTTATCTCATAGACACCAACTCGATCAAGTTGTGCATTGTCATGCGCATGTGCTTGTAAATGTATTTAAAATTGTAACTTATAATAATTATAACTTATATAAACTTTCAATGAAAACAATATAAATAATATATATTTCGCTATATATCTTGCCTTCATTATATCCATACTCATTCGACCCAAATAGTAGGTTAATAGTAGAGCTTTGGCCCTATTAATCTTGTTCTTCCACGCCTAATCCAATTCGTTTACAACTTTGTTTCATTAATATAGACTGTAATATAATTTGTCAAGTGATATTTGATTCTGAACTAAAATATCATCAATGATATTAAAGATATTACCCTTTATATTATATAAAAGATAATTCATCAATGGATTTATTGTATGATCTGTAAATGACAAGCACACTAGAAGGGGGATAAATAGTATGGGAAATAAAAATTGCAAAACAAATCAAATCACAAAAGACACAAGATGTATAGTGGTTCCCCTCACTTGGGTACTCCACTACCTATCCCGACTTAGGATTTTTAACTCGATTCCCTCAACTCAGAGGGAATCAATTTACTAATATCAGAGGTAATTAACGGGTTACCTCAACTCAATTACAAGATATGAAGAAAAGATAAAGATACAGGTGTAAGCAAAATGTAAATAGAAGCTTACAGCTATTTCTTAAGTCTCCAACAAGAATATATCTTATAACAAGTATAATCAAATCTAACGAGAAAAACTAAGGCGTAAAACAAACAATTGATTACAGAAAAATACGATCGCCTTTGAAGATTTGTTGCAAATGATGAGATGCCTTGAAATGTATGCAACAAAACAAACTCTCTTTTAGCTTGAAAATGGAGAATTGAAGGTGTTGGCAAGAGTATATTTCTTTGCTTAGGGGTGTGTCTAAAACAACACTCAAAGAGTACTTATATAGACCACTAATCACTTCTCCCACGAATTCTAACCGTTAGGGGTATTTTAGGAACATTAGAATTAAGATTAATTGCAAATTAGCCGTTCAGACTGGTCACAACGGTTAGTTGGTACCAGTACTGAACTCTTGGTACTGGTACTGACTACATACAGTCAGTACAGCCAAATCACTAGGTATTGGTACTCATTGTGAGTGCCAGTACTTGTGACGCACAGTCTTAGGTCCTGTGACCTACATGTACCAGTACTCATGATGAATACCGGTACTTGTAACGCATAGTCATGGCTCCTGTGACCTTCATGTACCAGTACTCATGATGAGTATTGGTACTTGTAAGGTCCAGGCAAAAACCCAGTTCATAAACTGTGACCACTTGATACCGGTACTCATGATGAGTACCGGTACTTGATGTTCACAGTTTGGAACTTAGGTCCAAACTTGTGCCAAGGAAGTACCAAAGATCATTAGTGTTAATCAGTTGAGAAATCCAATCTACTCTAGGTGACTTAGCTTTGAAAGAGTCGACTTTGAGTTAAAAACTGAGTAATTGAACGATATTTTGAATCCTAGTTATTTTTACTTTGATTTTAATACATAGATTATATTTTACTTATTTGGAGACAAACAAAAATTCTAAGATACAATAAAAACTAAAAATCTTCAAAAAACTTCTTCCTTCATGTGCAATCTTTTTGCTTGCATCCATAGATTCTTTTGACCTGTAATCACTTCATAAACATATTAGAATTTAAAAAAAATTTTGTTAACATCAAAACACAGAAGAGAGATGGAACTAGGGTCCAACATTTATATTATATTTATTACATATAAAAAAATACCTCACCAACCAATATACCTATCATCCAAGGTTAAACATATATTTTGTCACCTCAATCTCCGTTTTAACTCCTATAACCAAGTAAACACCCATTTTTCACTTCACAAGTTAACCCAAATTCCTAACTCCTGTTTAGTAAACATAAACAGGGGTTAACTCTCTAATATTTTCATATTTATTTATGTTAATTAATGCCTAACTATTGTTAGTTTAAGGGTAATTTGGGTTAGATTGCATTCAGTTAGGTTAGATTAATCATTTTAGGGTATTTTGTAAATAATGCATACTTTTGAGTTATTTATGCAATTTTTCCTGTAATTATATCTGCTACCTTGATGTGTTTGTTCTTATATGTGCAAGTAGAAAATTGCAAGTTGATTGGAGAAAAGCTCAAAGGACTTTTTGATCTGACCTCACTTGGAAGAGGGCTAGACCTAGTTTGGTGGACCTATTTCCTAATCCAATTGCCCTTAGATCTAGCCTAATTCCTCACACCTAACTGTCATCCTACCTAGCCTAATTTCCCTATAAAATGGCCAATCACCACACCTCAATCTCTAACCTTATTGGCTAGCTATTATTGACTAAATCAACCCTAATTTTTTACTCAACTTAGTCCTAAATCCTAACTCAACAAACCTAATTTGACCTTCCCTTTTATAATTTAATAAACACTATTTTGGATGATCAAACTACACTATAATTTATTCACCACTAGATCTAAATCCTAGGGTCCTAAATTGACAACCTAAATCCCTATCTTAAAATCCTAAACCAAATCATATTCCTAATCCTAAACTTAATCTCGAAATTCTAACAACATGACATATCTTTAGTATTTTGACCATAACTTTTTCATTTCAAGTCTAAATTGAGTGATTCAAGTTGCGTTAAAAAGTTGATTTCAAGGGTTACAACTCTACTTTTATGTGCAACTTGAAATTCGAAATAGAGAAAGGTAAAAAATTCGAGAGAAACATAATCCTCCATCATCATCTCAAAGTCATCCTAGCCCTCCATCAATTCCAACGGCACCTAACCTATTCTATCCACCAATTCCTTCATCCTACCCCTTAATTTCTAAACTCCTAATCATAGCCTTTTATTTTGGTGATCCAAGGCAACTTGGATAACCAATCACAAACCTTCTTAACCTCTATATAAACACCATGGTCACCTTCCCTTTGGATCAACTTTTCCTGTCTAGTTTTCCTAACTTCAAAATAGCACCACCAACTAGAACTAGTCCTTCCATTTCCTCTTCTTCCTCCCCTTGGAATTCTTAGGTGCACCTTCACATCTGCTGCTACATCATCACTCAAGAATTTGCATTCGAAGCCTTTATTTTCTAGCATTGTTACTCTAGTTCTAGTTGTATTCAATTTTAATTTTAAGCATTCTTGTACTTGTGCCAAACTCTTATTCTTGCAATAAAAATTCTAACAGTTTTTCTTCAAATCGTCTTTAAGTTATTTTCTACTTTTTTTGCTAAATTTAGTAATTTCTTGTTATTAGTTCCAGGGGATTTTACCATAGTCCTAGTTCTAGTAGCACTCTTTCTACTTGCTGTTCTATTTGCTTAGTTCGTAAGTATTAGGAAAGCAAATTAATCCAGTAACCTTCCTACGAATGACTTGGATATCATATTTTGAACTTCGATTTCTTTACTCACAAGTTGATCTAAGTATAAATTTAAGAGTTTATACGTGCAAACACTACAATGAATGTATATTTTCACATATATCTGCACTTAGAACACTCCCGAATCTCAAGGAAATACAAACAGGGGTTATGTCCTATTACAAAGAAGCTAATCCATGTTAGCTAATCCTTATCGTAAACTAACCCTCAAGGCACACAATGACAATTCAAGGATCAATGTAGACGAGGAGTTAATACACCACTAGCTCACAATATACCTATCAAAGGTAAATGAATAAGAAGCATCAGAGAAACAAACAAATTGAGAATAAATGGGATTAGAGAATGAAGGCAATAGAGCAACACATATACTTTATTTGATCATGCGTGCCGTGAAATGTAGCATTCGAGATTGCCCATGCTACCCCTTTTCTTGATATCCAATTCCACGGTTTGAAGCAAATGCACCAGAGGACCGATTATTTGAGCATTGATCACGGCCTGTTATCGGAAACATGCCAAACAATAATATTATTGGTAAGAATAAACATTTAAGACCGGCTAAAAACAAGTCATCTTCAACATGGTTCTTTCACTAATATCCTTCACCATTTTAAAATTCTGGCTAATGATGCAATTCAGAATCCAAAAAATATTAACTAGATTTGATAGTTATTAACAGCTGTGATGTTTGAAATGGTCCAGCAAGCTTCCTTCTTGATGCTTTTTCTTGTGATTGTGGTTCAAAATGCTCAGAAGACAAGGTAATGCTTGGTGGTTGATGACATAATCTGGAAAAAAAAAAAAAGACCAAACATCAAGAACGCAGGTGCCGATAGATAAATACCAATTACTTAAATAGATCATGATGCTGACGAAAAGAGGTAGTTGAATTTTCAACGCTAAACATATAGACGTCAATCTCCATTGCCAAGCATAGACCAAAGAAAATAAGCTACGTTCAAAATAACGAGAAAATTACGAAATAGGAGAATGGGCCTTCTGCACCCAATTACAAGAAAAGAGCAGCGTCTCCACTATGTCGACTCTTTTGACACGACGGCAAAAAACAATCAAATAATTTAGGAGCACCTACAAAGATCAAACAATTTTTCTACACCCAGTTACAAGAAGAGAGCAGCATCGTCATTGTGTCGTAGCTTCTGATGCAAAAGTCTGAAGCAATCCAATAATTCAGAAGGGACACCCACAAAATCCACTGAATTTTACTCTGACTCAGTGACGGTCATCTGTCCCCACTGGAGGTTGATGAACTTATCTTTCTTCTGAGCACTCCATTCCATAAGATAGAAGTGGTTGTTAAAGAGCTTCAAAAATATTCCCATGATATTAGGGTCTGTTCAACTACCTTAATGATCGCCTACCATTGCTCCTCTATAACATCAAGTTGAAAGTTGGTCAATCTTACTTTATACCCCACCCTTGTCTAAAACGGCTTAAATATCTTCTCGATTTTCAATATCTATCCCTCCACCACTGATGGATCACCGGATCCTAAGATGGTCGGCAACTTCGTCCTTTGAATTACATAAACTCAATGCTCTCGATGGACTATAAGGTTGGGTTCCTCGTCGCGTAGAGACTCATTCAGACCATCACCTCCTTGCTGTGGGTAATTTTGACCTTTGCCGCTACCACTGACTCCATGGTTGTTATTCTTATTATTCCTCGATCCATTGCCTACCCGTCTTATGATGTCAACCAAATATTGTAGGGTCACTCTCACTTGGTTGATAGCTACCATGGCATCGGGCGAGCCCTAATTGCTACTTCGATTGCTACTCAGGGGGTTTTGAGTCTCCCCACTACCACGTTGCCACCCCTTTGACTTCAGGTTCTTGGAAGCATCCTGAAATAGACACAATCCTCCACTAGTTTCACAACATAGGGGGTTTCTAGCAAATCAAATTGCCATGCATGTAGACGATTGACTCAATTCCTGACTACAACCCAAAACCAACCCTAGTTGACACACTTCCAATGAGGTGCAAAGTTCTGATACCATTGATGAGTTGTGATGCCATACTAACCTTCTGACGAGTCACTAGCTTAATGGGTGTGGAGGCGTAGAGGTCTTAGTTCCTAGGTTGCTTAGAGTTGTATGTAATCCATTCATTTAGTTTATTATGCCTATTTACACATGGCATGTATTCAGAAGATTGAGTAGCAAGAAAATAATGCAAAACAAGGCATCTCGCAGAAAAGTGAAAAAAACAAAGTGCACTACATCCACATACTACAGTTTATCATATAAAATATTTAGAAGACTCACAAAAGTTCATAGTCCATACATATAACAAAAGCTATTTATTACAAGCATAGTAAAAATAAGGCCCAGCTGAAACATTTACAGAACAAAAAGGGCCTACAAGTAGCAAGAACAAAAGAGTACTAACTAGCCACAATACTATTAATTGTGCCTTAAGTCTCTCTAGTATAGCATGTAAGACATATTGCCTAGTGAAGGAGAAATGATGCAATCAGAAGCTCCGTTGGTACCTCCCACCACTCGTTAATGGGAGCTCCTGGTAGTTTTACTAGGTACAAAGGCTCCTTCCCAAGGGCCCTTACTCCCTAGATTGTTCAGTAGAAGCAGCGTCTCACCACCTCTTAGTTGGCCTACTCCGCCTTGTATATTATTAAAGTTTTGCACCATGATAGGATTTCCTGAAAATAGATCAAAAAGCAGGGTGTGAGGCAATCAACTCAGTAGGGACAAAGTTACGTATACCAACAAGAGAAGAATGATTGGCGTATGGATCGTTACACTAAAAGTCACGTAACCAGCTACACATTCCCAAAGTTTATCCCATGCATCATCATTCTTGTTATTATCTTCCTCTCGCTCACCTCAATGGATCAGATTTTCGAAGACCAACCATCTCTAGTAGAGGTGATTGACACAGATCCTCCTGTTGAATCACAACCTGATAGTCCCTCCTTAACTAGAGGAGAAACTAGCAGAGGAGAGACCAGCAACGCTAGTGAACCTCTAATAATACCCGTAATCATGATATGAGAACAATGCTAACACCTCAATGGCAATCAATTCTACACTATGGTTGCAACTCACCGTAATTATATGTGCTAATCATCTTCTTCGTATCTCTCTTATATAGAATTGGATTATCCAAATGAGTACCTTGTGAAGATGGAGGGGTTTGCTGGGACATTTAGTGAAACTCCCGCGATAAGTTTGCTCACACTTTACAGTAATTGGAGGATGTACGGGCCCTACAGAAAGCAAGTTGAAACCCCATTTAATTGCCCTGTGGAGGGAGCGAAGATGGTGGGCTTCCATGGCATCTGGTGAGTAAGTGTCCAAATTAACCGTTGATTGGCCACAGTCAAAACTTCCTGCTTACACAATGGCAAAACAAACACCACCATAGTATTTGTGTAAAATAAAAAAATTTTAATGGTACTTAACGTAGGCTTCTCTATTCCAATAGGAGGCATCGGAACATACCTTGCGTGGATTTTGTCGAATCTAACATAGAAACCAATCCCAAACAGCGCATGACCACATTCCAAATAGCACGAAGAACGCTCTTCATATCGAGACACTTCAGTAATTGCTCGGGAGAGGAATCCTTAACAATGCCATCACTAAGATGGTCAAACCGTTGCTCGAGAGAGGAACGCATGTCACAAAGAAGCCCCTCTAAACGTTCATCAGGAGGGTTATGATCTACGGGCACGACGTATAAGCCAGTGGACGAAAGAAATTGACCCGTCATACCTTGGAAGTCCACTATCTTCACTCCCTCCACAGGGCAATTAAATGAGGTTCCATTCTGCCGTCCGTTGGACCCATACATACTCCAACTACTGCAAAGTGTGAGCGATGTTATTGCATGACGACCACTTTCTATCCCAGTAAACTCCATCTTCACGAGATACTCATTTGGACAATCCAGTTCTATCTGCGAGAGACAGGAAGGAGATGATTAGCACATACAGTAGTGTAGAGTTGATCGCAGTTGACAAATGATCTCAAAATCACAATTGTAAGAATGCGATCCAAAGGTATCCAGTAGGTAGCATTCCAGAATTGTGGCTTCAAGTGGGGCTTCTATCTTTAATTAGTATGTCTGTATCCATCTACATGCATTAACGGTCTCCTAATTAACAACTTGTCTAAATAGGACGGATCCCCCTTCATTGATGTACTCAATCTGGGTAGAATCGATTGCAGGATGATCTTGATGCCATCCCATCCCGAGAGATATTGATCAAAAGAACTGCCTAAGTGAGGGACCCCAAGGGCCCAACTTTTTTGGAGCCATCGGGGGCAGGATGATGTGGAGAAAGATTTCCGAATAGGTTGACTTTAATTCCGATTTATCCTGGAAGAGGGAAGCACATATGTACGTATGTGGTTTGGAAGAAAGTTTAAGACTGAAGGAAGGAGGAAAGAGACAAGTACGCATGTGACCTTAACAAAAAGGAGCGAAGCACATTGGATGGACATTGATTAATCATTTGTAGATTTTTTTTCTTGAGAAAGTCAAAAGGAGGTAATTCAATAATCTAATGCAAAAATAAGCATGCCCTCTTTGCCTGCCAAAACAAATACTAAAAAGAAGGCTGCCACCCAAAGTTAGACAAAGGGAATCTGGGACAACAAAAGGGGGCAAAAAAGGGGAAGACGGTTACTAACTCTTTCCCCTTCGAGGACGTGAAGAACGACCGAAACATCAAAGCTTGGACGCATGGCCACCTCTCACACTCCCGAACTGACGCAATGCCCCACCGGGGAACGAAGGGACGCACCTCCCCAGAATAACAGCCTCGCAAACTTCAAAGGATGCGCTTACAGTAGTTATAAACTAATGTGTTTGCCCTACGTTTCAGTGTGGGATAGATGAAAAAAATAAAGAAAAAAAAGATGTCACATATATTGAGAAAAGTAATTAAATTTATCTTTGAGATATATTAAAATTATTTGTTAATTATTAAGATTTGGCAGTGCATGCCATTAAAGTTTTTTAACACCTTTACTTTGACGAGAGAAAAAACAGAAAAAGAAAATGATGTGTAGGGGAGGGGGGTGAGGGCGTGGAGACTGGCGGTAGGGGCGTGGGAGGGGGGATAGATTTCAATGAGAGAGAGAAATCGGAGGGGAATGGGAGAGGGGGAGGTGGGGCTGCCAAGTTTGAGGGGGTAAACCCTTTTAGTATATGGGTATAGATTATGATTTAGTATGCTAGTCACTACTAAGAAAATTAAATTTATCATTGGTTAAACAAGTAAACCTAAAATAATATTTGCTGTTACTTTTTTTTTGTTATAAAATGACGATAGAAGGGTAGTATAAATTTGCTAATATTATTGCTATCGAAAAAAGTGATGGGTAGCTGTGAGGATAATTTTTATATGTATATTTGTTGTTATTTAATTAAAAAAGTGATAGTAAATATATCTTATTAAAAAGGTGAGATATTTGAACGTACGGTGAAAGTATTTGAAGTAATATTTATTATTATTTGTTGATTAAATCAATGACGAATGTATTTTATTATAAAATATAGTCATTTTAAGTGCACAATGAAAAATTTTAAAATAATATTTAACTCCCATCGCTATTCATCTTTCCCAAAATCAAACCCAAAAACCCCCTCCACGTCGATCCTCCTCCTCCTCCTCCTCCTCGATCGAGGAGAGCCCCCTCCTCATCACCGGCTCTCCATGGCGCCGCCCCTCCTCGCTGCCCTCCTCCACCTCAGGTAACGCCCTCTTCCTTCGATCCTCCTCCCTGCCGCTCTCCTCCTCCTCCTCCTCCTCGTCTTCCTACTCCTCCTTGCTCCTCTCCTCTTCCTCGCCGCCCCCCTCCACCTGCCCTACTCCTCTCATGCTGCCCCACCCCCTCATCCTCTCGCCCCCTCCTCATCCTCCTACTGCTGCGCGTGGCCCCCTCCTCGTCCTCCTTGCCCCTCTCCGCCTCTCCTCCTCCTACTGCTGCCGCCCTGTCCCCCTCCTCCTCCTCCCGGCCCTACTGCTGCGCCCCCTCCTCTTCCCCGGCCCCAACTCCTCTTCCTGCCAACCCTCCTCCCCCACTTCCTCCTTCCTATAATCTTCTCTATGATAAGTTTTGGGGTTAGGGATATGTTGCTGGCTATTTAATTTTTAGTGAATAATCTGTGTTTGAACAACATTGGATTTTTGTTCCTGCTTGGATGTCTTGCATATCAGTATCGGCTAGTATGCTTGCATGTAAAGATTGTCCATCATTGCCTTGACAATGTACCTGTCTTGATTAGAAATATATTGGATCTCTGTATCAATATGACCTTGCAGTTATTATTTGCTTTCAAACGGCCAAAATTTGGTATATTGTTTGTCTGGCAAGATGTAGAACTAGTTTTTTTAATAATCTTCTTACTTTATTGTTATTTTAGTTGGAACAATTGATTTTTTTTACGGTTATCTTTATTTAATTATAGTTTGACATGTTGCTGAATTTCTCATGGTTCTAGTCTCTTAAACTACTTTGCTTTGCCAGTTGAAAGAAATGATTGATGCCGGTTTCCTTTTGCAGGTACCACTTGTGCTACCATCCTCATGAGAGCAATATTTACATAGGGCCGTAAGTCCGTTGCTGATGGGATGAATGCCATGGATTTGAGGCATGGAATCTCGATGGCAGTAGATGCAGTTGTGACAGATTTGAAGAGCAGAGCACGCATGATTAGCACATTTGAAGAGATAGCACAAGTTTGAAACTGTGCATCTTTAATCTTATTTACAATATCTTTTTGCATTGGAGGATTATATTTCTGGATGACGATCTTTTCTTGATGGATCAATCCTATCATGTTCTTATCTTCCAAATGAAACATTGCACTGCATATTCTCCCCCCTTGAGTAATCGATTGGTCTTACATTAGTAGAATGGCATCATAATTCTTGTTTTGCATCTTATAGGATGGTAAAACTCTTGATAACGAACTTGAAGTTGTTGAGGGTATGAAGCTGGATAGAGGGTATATTTCTCTGTACTTTATTACTAACTAGAAGAACCAGAAATGTGTAAGCTTTATATTTCATTGTGGGTTGTTTGCTTTTTTTGGTTAGGGTTTTACTTAGTGTTCTCTTTCTCAATGGTAGGAACTTGAAGATCCTCTCATCGTAATCCATGAAAAAAAGATTTCAAGCATTCATGCTGTGGTCAAGGTGTTGGAAATGGCTCTAAAGGTACTTTCAAGCATTTACGTTATAGTTCTCACATGCTAGTTGAATTGTTCACCATTTCTCGTTTAACTGTTTTTCAACAGAAACAAAAGCCTCTCTTGATTGTTGCTGAAGATGTTGATAGTGATGCATTGGCAACTCTCATTCTCAATAAGCTCTATGCAGGCATCAAGGTAGGTTGGTAATTCCTTATTCCTCTACTTTTTTCTCAATAGAAATATCTTCCAAGTTAAAAGGAATATCATTTTTTGGAACATTCTCCCTCAGAAGAAGGGCACTAACTATCATCTTTTTGATAGTTCAAAGGCCCTTGCATGATGCACATGATACAATTCATTACCTTGGAAATTGCTCATTTCATACAGACTTTGACTAGAGTGCAAACAAAAAATTCTTCCTACAAATTATATCCAATATCAACCTTGAGTTTAAAATGGCACGAAGCATGTCTAAAGTCAAATCTAATATCAAATTGATGCCAATATCTTGCATTGTTTTTTATCAATTCCATGCTTTATCCTAACATGTAAGGTTCCAATATTTTTGACCTCATTTACTTCAAAATTTTAAATAGACCCAATTTCATCCTGGGAAAGAAAGGAGAGATATTTTAGGAGCCTATTTTGCATGATTTGAGTAATTATCAGTTCATTATATTTTATCCTTTAGTCATCTAGAGTGTTCTAGCTGCATTTTGTTGATGTGGTCATAACTATTTGACAATATCCGGGTGAGGAATGGTAAGGGTCGACAGATGTAGGGTGCTTGGTTGTCAGAATTCATAGATTCTAGTCAGTGAACTTTATCTGGATATGCCACTTATGACAAACACTAATATGAATTGCTTTTACAAAACATATATTTGATGGATCATGTAGGATCCATCATTTCGTTGGAGTGCTGGAGTTCCTTTTACACTTTGTAGGAAGTAATCTTATTGTATTTTGGTTTGTTGTGTAGATGAATTGAGAGAGGCTTATGAAGATGGCTAGTGCGGTTCACACTGGTGGAAAGGGCAGCATGCGCAGGTTATTGGACTCTCTTTTGTGGCGTGAACTTATATGTACTGTTTTCTATACAATTTTGACTCCAATTTCTATTGATGTAGAAGCGCATTTATCTATGTTGCACATAAAGATGTTATTGCACTCAACTTTGACTACCAGCATTTTGTAAGTTTGCTTTTGGAGGGCTGCGATATGAATTTTTTATTATCATTTATATTCCTTTTCAGGAAGAAGAAGGCTGTCCACAAAACAATCACCACAGATGACAAGAGACTTCAGAGCACTTTGAAAAGGATAGGGTTTAATGCTATCCCTGCTATTGAGGAAGTAAACATATTTAAGGATGACGTTGTCATCCAGTTTCTTGAAAGTCGAAATTCTTGGCGTTTTGGTTGAATTTTCAAACCATTACTGCTTGCACGATGTGAATCATGGTTATCTCTATGTCTGAGAATTTGCAACTGATCATGTTTATTTTGGGTCAGTTTGTTGTCCTTTTGCGTTCTTCAGATGTGCCTCATTTGCTAAGAAGCTTTTGAATCTGTATTTTCTAGTAGTTGATTTTGATCTGACTTTATAGGATTCCATACAAAATTATATGAACTGAGTCATCCTGAATGTTAAAATGAAACCATGTATTTCACACCTTCCTGAGAATGGACTTGGAGCAAATATCACGCCTTCCTAGGGGAGGTAACCATCCGCTTCATTGAAGTTTTAAGCTAAAAAATCTTACTTACAGAAGTTGGAACCAAGAAGTATAAAAATACAACGCCTCCCTTTCTAAAAGGACCAGGTGTGTGCATGATGGACTCGTGTGTATTATAGTCTCGTTTGCAGTAAAATAAACCCATATGCCTGCAAAGTGCTAAGTATTTCATTGTCTCATAGATGCTATGCAGAGTGTTCATAATCAATGCTAGGCCTAGTTTTAAACTCCTCTGGAGCAACCTGAAATCTTTTCAAAATTCATGTGATTGTATATTTCAAATACTTACCTGATTTTCCTCTTTTCAACTCTCACGAGGTACTGAAGGCATACGGATGAGTCTATATGTTGTGTTTGGCATGCTTCCACTGTTTCCGATATCGAATATCTGTAATTTTTTTTTTCTGGTCAAACAGATTGGTAGTGTTGCGAGTAATGATTGATGGAAATGTCCTTTAATTTTAACAATCATCTTTCTATTATGCTTTGTCTGCCTTTCTGGTGTAGGTAACTTTTATTTTGTCATCCACCATATCGAGGGTCTACTTATTTTCTAGTAATTGTTATTCACCTCCAGCCATATATCCAACAGGAATTTTGAAACACAAGAACCAGAGTCCCTTACTAAATCTTATTTACTTGTGAAGGAAGAAAGTCCTGAAATTCCATCTAGAGAGGACAGCACTACTACCGCTGGTCCATCTTCCAGTTAGGAGGTTGTTGAATGTTGGCAAATATTTTCCTTTCTTTGATGTTTGGGCTCTCCGGATCTTCTGTTATGAATGAAGCTTGAAGCTATTTAGGTGGATCCTGCTAAAATCTTCTCTAATTGTTTAGATGTGTCTTTACACTTTGTAGGTCCCAATTACTAATGGTGAATTGTCTCTGGAGATGACCTAGAGATGATAAAATAGTTCTTGATCTCATATACGTGATTCACCTGTTGAGAAGAGATGAGGAATCACCTCGTCAAAAGTTGAGAATGGTGATTCTTAAATTCAGTTTAATCTTAACCTTTCAATTTTTCTTAAAATTATGTTATGGGAGATATATATGGAACTTGGAGGTGAGGAGTAACAAGGAGGTGACAAGGGAGATCGAGGAATTGCTGGGGAAGTCAATCATTTATGATTTTTTAAATAGGTATGCATGCTCAATAAATATGATGGGGGTATGGTGCTTCTATTTTTTCAAAAGGGTGCAAGGGTCTTTTATGTTCTGAAGATGGTGTATTTCATGATTGGATTCTCGTTAAAGGAGCAAGATTATTTTATGGCTAGCTAGGAGTTGGTTCGGGGTTACTCAGATTTTCTTGCAGTATTTTTTTCTTCTTATTGTGCAGTATGTTTACAATGTTATTTTCAGAATTTATTGTACAGTATGTTTGGTTCTGGGTTTTCTATTATGTAGTATATGGATTTTAATTTTTAGAACTAAAAGAAAGAATACCCCTACCTTTGTCATTGGTCATTGAAAAAATTGATAATATTAAAAGATTTTTTTTAACAAGGTAACTAAAACAGAAGCTGATGGCAAAAGTATTTATATTGTCACTTTTTAAAGTGATGATGTTTACATTTAAACAACAGTAAAGATTCAAAAGTGATGCGTTAAAATGAAAAAAATATGATAAATAATCCTTATCACTTATTTTTAAAATAACGAGAAATACAAATGTCATTGATTATAAGATGACACTAAAACTTCATTATAACTGTTCGACGGAGAATTGTTTTTATAACCAACAAGAAAATAAAATAATGTCATTATTTATGTCATTATTTTTTTTAGGTCGACTTAAAATATAGAGTATGTCGTAGTGTGTTGCAGAAATTATGTATGTAGTATTATTTGATAATAATCTTAAACAAAATCCATACTCATGCATATGGTTATTTTAGGCGAACTCATTGTCTAAATGCACATTAATTTAGTTCACAGCATATTGTTGTATAACTATACTTATAGTGGTAGTATTTCATAAAATAATGTAAACTAAATGCATATTATTTTCGTTTATAGCATATTATTATATAATTATGTATATAGTTGTAATATTATGGGCTTGTCCACGTAATGGCCATACATACACGACGTGATACAATCTCTGAGAGAGAGATGAACTGACAACTTATGAAGTCTAATCAACCATCCACAATTTCTTTACTTTGTGTCTCTAAGAAGATTTCTCTTTTTCTATACATTTCATATCACAGCACTCAGAGTTTTTCAATATAGAAGATGAAATTATAAGTTGAGGGTGTCATTTTAATCAAGTGCTATAACAGGTGGCGGGGAGATAGAATTTGACCAAACAAATTTTCATATATATGGATTGTTTCTCCCCCATTGTCGTGGATTGAATTCCATGTATCGCGTGGACATAACTGCCCACTTATGGATAGGGGTTATTCTCAATCACCATCATTGTGGAAGAGATTCATCATCCAATTTTTGGCAAATGTGAGTACGGATCAAAATTTTGAGTGGCTACTTGATTTCAAAGATGCATGAAGGTCTTTGTATTTTTGTTACATCTAATTCACCCATATTTGGTTAGAAGTGAAAAGCTTATGCATCATTTTCACATAAGTAAGTTATTGAAGTTCCTTGAAATCACAAAGGTCAAGCCCTTCATCTTGGGTTTACAAATATCCTTCCATGCAAGTAGGTGAGACTTACCATCCTAAATAAACTCCACAACCTGGGCTTAGATTTTTTGTAGGGTAGGCTTCTTGACATATGCATTGGACAAGCAGAAATGTAGGATACCTTTAATAGATCATTTTACCTAATATACACGCCCCATTCTTGCAAGAGTAGTTTTCCTCCAACCCTGAAGTGGCGAGAGAATTTTATCTTCTAAAGTAGGATAATCTAATTTTATTTGAGAGAGAGATGAGAATTAAAAATTTTTAAGTTAAAATGTAGGGAAATATATGATGTGATGTAAGATGGTGTGAATGTGATCTCTACTTAATATTTAATATAAAGAAATAAAAGAATTAAAGGTTTATTACATGATGTATTTCACCACATTGAAAAAAATCAACACACCACTTTGAACTAAAATGTACATGTGATAAATAACTTTTCACAAGTGATAAATTATTTTAGATGCTTTTGTACCGATGATAAATTATTCTAAGGTAATTTTGTACCGGTGTAATCTAATTTTGCACGAGTGTAAAATTATTCCAAAGGTGATTTGATGATTTTGTACCAATGTAAAATAGTTTTTCACTCATGCAAACTGATTTTGACCTAAGGTTTAGCATTTAGGATTTAGGTTTATGGAAAGTGATTTCACCTATAAAAAGTAATTTTTCACTTTAGGATTTATGGTTTAGCCTTTAGTGTTTAGGATTTAGGAAAAGTTAATTTAAAAAAAAAATCATTTGTTATAGGTGAAGAAAATTTTAAAATTTAATTTTATACCGATGTAAAATTATTTCAAAGGATTGCACTGATGTAAAATTATTTCAAAGATGATATGATGATTTTATATTGGTAAAAAGTAATTTTAAAGATGATTTAATTGATTTATATCTATACAAAAATGACTTATTGATTTTCAACTATGATGAACCTCGTAACATGTAAGTATGTTTTTGAATAAAAATAAATATATCAGATAAATATCACATTCATAGCCCTCTATCACTTTTTGTACCAACTTTTACGTTCCGACCCACATCCACGATTAATTAGTATGCAACGAGTGTGTACGTACCGCATCTTTGTATTTACCACCTGGACCTCCGACGCATTTCTGCAAGATGTCTTTCCCTCCCTTTGGCGTAGTGGACCTCGATGGAATCGACTCCACCACCGTGAGCTATCACGATGGTACGTCTTGATGCCATCGAAACCAGAGTTATCGAAGGACTTGCCCTTGCAGGAAATGTAGACACCCTACGGGCCCAACAATATTGGCGCTATAAAGGAAGACTTTTTTGGTTGGAAAGGGGATGACTAAACTAAGGGATTTGTTGGATGGATTTGAGCAATAGGTTCCAGGCTATTGGATGTAAGATCAAACGTTGGATTAAATCAAGGTAGCCGACCAACTAAGGGTTGGAATTAAATGTAGTATTGACCTGACATCTTAATGTGGTTAGGGGTAGGGTGTGGTGGAATTTTAGGTTGGGTAATTGTGTGTAGACCTCGGCTAGGTATGAGGTCAATTGGGTTAAGTAAAGGAAATTAAGATTAGCGTAATTAGGAATAAGTGAGCTCGAGTAGATTTCTTTTTGAAGTAGAGATCCACTTGAGACTACACTAGGTACCTGCAAAGTCATAAATACACACATCAAGGTAGATATAGCTCAGTAGAAATATTACAATAAAACCCCTAAAAATGCACCATTTACTAAATGATGCATAAATGACTAAGATGACTTAGTCTAATGCGGTTAGATGTAAAATACCCTTAAACTAATATAAGTTAGGCAAGACTAATATAATTAACTATGAACTCATTCATCAGATTCTAAAATGTTCAGCAACTTCATCCTTTAGAATTGCACATACTTAGTTCAATGGGCTAAAGGGGATCGCTAGCTGGTTATACTCCTCTCGTAAAGGCTCATTCGGACCGTCACCTCCAGGTGATGGGTTATTCTGACCTTCGCCACTGCCATTGGTTCCATGGTTGTTATTCCCATTGTTGCTTGATTCATTGGCTACCAGGCTCATGATGTAAACCAAATTCTGCAGGGTTACTTCAACTTAGTTGATATCTACCATGGCATTAGGCAAGCCCTCATTGCCACCTCAAATGCTGCTCATGAGGTTTCGAGCCTCCCCACTAGCTCGCTACCACCCCTCCGAGTTTGGGTTCTTGGAGGAATCCTAAAATAGGCACAAACCTCCATTAGCTTTGTTGGCGAAAATGCACCTTGATCATTAATTTTGATGATAACAAAATACTTGTTTAACCATTGCGTTTGAGTTATGGGATTTCAGGTTAAATACAATTAAGTTAAAGATGTTGAAGGAGCTCAAGCTCAAATCTATGCTGGAGATGGGGGAGCTTGATGATTAGGACAAAAGAATCAAGAAACACGAAGTTGGTGCAATGGAGCTAAAGCTAGGAGCTAAAGGCTTGGAGTTAATGAAGAAACAAGAATAAGGCAGTTTATTGTTGTTGTTATTCATGTATTACTAAAATACTTGTAAAAGAGCCCAAAATAGAGTTAAATTCCTTGGGCCTGTTTGGTTGGAGGAATAATTAGGAGGGATAAAAAAGATATGTAAAAGAGTAGGAGGAATTAAGGGTTTTTATTCCGCCTAAGTATTTAGTTGTGTTTATTGTCACATCAAAGAATTATAAATATTTATTCCACCTAAAGTGTTTGGTAGGAGGAATAAATGAATTTTATGTAGTGAAGTTGAGAGAGGGAGATGAGAGAGGCGGAATAAACGAATTTCACCTCTTTGGCAGAATTCGTTTATTTTGGAATCCACCCCTCAATTTTGGAATCCGTCGACACCAGAATAAAAAATGCCAAACACGGAATTCGACCCTAATTCCCCCTCTATTCTGCCAACCAAACAACCCCTTAGGGTAACATTAGAACACCTACAAAACCCAAGCTGAGCCTTAAAAAACTCAAAACAGCACACAACAACTCATAGACACCGCCCAATTTCATTATTGGTCGATCAACTCTTCAATAGCTAGTCGACTGACTACCTTGCCAGTTGACCTACCCGTTGTGGGGCATCGACCGTTTGCCTACCCATAGTCGAACGTTGGCTATTCAAATGTTCAAAAGGTCTGTGAACTTATGCCATTAAATGCCATATGAATTAGACTTCGATTTTCCAAGAGAACATTTATAGTCAGACGATCACCAACCAACCAATACTTCTAGAGGGTGTCGGTTGATACTGTAATAAGCATCAACTGACTCCCAAAAATCGAAGTCTAGGAATTTCAAACTTAGGAACCTTCTATAGTGATCTGACCATTAATTGATCGGCCAGCACACATACAATCAACCATCAGTTGACCTGCTTGTAAAGACCACTTAGGCCATTGTCACCCACTGTAGAGCATCAACTTATTTTGAATAATGGGCAATTAGCCCTATTGTAGCCGGGCAACCAGGCGACAACCAACTACTACTATTTGACAATCTACTTCATTTTCTAGAAATCTGGTGTAGCCTTTATTCAACAGCTAGTTATAAAGTTCCATAGGCCTCTCTAGAGTGTTCCAAACACCCTTATAGATAACAAGGATACTCCTAAGCCTAAGCATAAGGCACATACACATATAGAAGAGAGAATTCAAGTGTGCAACACCCTTGTGAGTCAATTCTTCCATCCACTTATATCTTAGAGTGAAAATAAGATTGAGTAATTGAAAAGCTACAGAAGAGGGACTCATCATGGCTCATAATTCACACAATTAGCTAATTTACCTTGTTAAATTACTAGTAAATTACAAATAAACAAGGTTAATTGTATAATAAAGTAATAATACGCAAGGACCTTAATTACAAGTTAAAATGCTTAATTATGATATAATAAGAATTTAATTAATAATAGGACTTAAATGCAAGTATTTAGCTATATACAATTAATTATAACTAAGTTTATATTATTTATAACACCTAAGTTGTTAAAAATTACTTAATAATGTTAAGTACCTAAATAAATATAGTTAAAAGGGGTAAAAAATGCAATCTCATGTCAAAAATGTATTATTTACAATATTTATAATTATATACAAAAATTTGAAAAATAAATAATTTAATTTAAACCTTGAAACTAACTGTTTGCATTTTAATCTTTAGGTTTCATGTTAATTAAATATTTTTTATTATAGTCAGGTCCTTTATTTATGCTTAGGTCCTCTTTACAACTCTCTTCTTCCTTTTGGATGGCCAACGATGGCTGGTGAAGACACCTTTAGATCACCGCTCATTTGAAACCTAAACACATCCACCATGGTCGTTAAACCTTGTTTCACCACCTACTCCTCATCTAATAGCTTGGATGAGCACTAAATCCTACTTCTGACAGGAGAATAAGCTTACCGTCGTCGGAGATGATGACGGTGATTCCTATGCATTTAGATGCTATCTGGGCCATATTCATCCCCCCTAAACCTCCACCTTCACCTATAAATAGCTACGGTACCCTTTGATGATCAAGGTCGGTCCCCTATCCCTCTTCCCAAACCATAACCGATGATAGGCTATTCTTCCTGATCTTCGACGACCTCTCACCTCTCCTTCGAAGCTTTTCCAATGGAGAAGAATGCCTCCCTCACCTCCTCTTCCTCTCCAACACTGTGATTGAGCAAAGAAGTGCTCAATTTTCTTCCTCTCTACTTTCCTTTCTCACTGGAAGTTTGCTATTCTCCCCCATTGATTTCTTCTCGTATCTGCCCTGTGTTGACATGGGGCGAAATCAATGTTATAAAAGATGTGTCATAGTATAGATCGAAATCGCTTGTCAACAAATAAAATTTATAACTTGAATATCTAAAAGAAGTGAAGTTCGAGGTCGAACACAGGGAGCAAATATGAAATTCACACGGTAATCTCAATTAAAATATAAATGAGCACAGGAAATAAGCTAAGAATAATGATATTCAATGAATAATTACTACTCAAATTTGATAATCAATGTATAACATGAGTATTTCAAGAGTTAACTATGATAAAAAGATACCTAGGACAAAATAATGGTGATTTAGATCACCAATTATTAGTCTAAGCACATATATATCAACTACTCAACCATGTTAAATAAATAAACAGTGATTAGACGTCCAAATATCAAGTTAGATGACTTAAATGTCAGTCGTTACAGTGCTTTGCCTTTAATCTTTAGATTTTCTTCTTCTTCTTAGGCATGGCTCTTCTTAACTTCTTCTTCCTCTTGCCTCTTATTAGCCTTTCCTCTTCTTCTTCAGCTCTTCTCCCCTTATCTTCTTTCCTTTCCAGGGACTAAGTGTCGCACATCTGCACAAAGAAGCAAAACCCACCCATTCCCTGCTCTCTCTTCCTTTTCTTCCTCCTCTCCTCTCTCTCAAATAGCCAGGTTAATCGAGTATTTGGGTCACGTAACCGGGTCCAGGACTGCATGTGTGGGGTCGCAACCGAGGAGTGAAGCTAATAGGCAGGCTGGGTATGTGTAAGGGTGAAGGGGACCTCACCCCTAAAGTGTCTGAGGCGAATCGCTTAAGACACAAATTCAATATATTCACCTCTTGTGGTCTTCCCACTTCCGATGTGGGACTAAACCAGTCCTCTTCTCACGTGCGTGCAACTGATGGCTTCTTCGTCGAATTGGCGTGGGGGAAGCAGTCAACGCCCCCAATTGACCACCTAGGTAGTTGCCTGGGATGAGTTCGCTTCTCCTAAGGCAAATGCCTGGAGCGGGTGTCTGAAGAACAAGCTTCGAGCTCGCTCAAGGTAGCTGCGGTAATGGTGTGTCCGGTGAGACCTGAAAGGAATGAACATGGGCTAAATGCCTGATTGCGCAGCAATCATAGGTCTTAATTGGCCTAGATTAAGCTAAGACTTAGCATAAGTTAGGGTTATTCATGCATGCATACGCATTATCTGCATCTTTACTGCTTTCCTTTAGCTATGCATAAAATAATGTTATAATGTGCTAATTAAGTACATTTTGTCGATTGCAGGGAATAAGCTGATCAGGAGTTGGATCTGAAGCTGGATCATGAATAACGGAAGTTGTAGCAGAGCTAGAGCAGAAGGCCTAGTTTAGATGTAGGAATAATAATGTAAGGGGGTTAAAAGTTTGCTATTCTATTATGTAGGAATAAAGCAGTAAAATGTGAAGAGCTTAGGTCCATCCTAACCCTAGGATAGCCTAGAGACTTCCCGAAGCCTTAGCCACCCTTAGATTAGGTCACAACACCCTAGGAAGCCCTAAAACCCTAGTTCCAACCCTTCTCTGGACGTCCAGATAAGTTTTAAGACGTCCAGGACCCTTAGCCAACTCCCGCACACTTCAAACCCACTTCTGCAGTGTTATTGGACGTTCAGACACTTTGTCAGACGTCCAATTTCTGCAAAATACCCAAAACAGAACCCGAAATCCTTCCTGACTCTGATTGGACGTCCAGACAACAAGTCTGGACTTCTGATTTTTGAGTATAAGACGTCTGATTCTATTATTAGATGTCTGATACTGCTCTCCAATTCCTGTTTTGAGATTTAAGCCTTGATCTTGGATCTCTAGGTCCCTAAACCCAATTTCAACCCCATAGGAACCTAAATTAAGGTGCCCTAACCCTAGTACACCACCTCTAGACCTCCCTAAGGACCTAATTAGGTCCTCACTAAACCTAATTGACTTGGATCTTAGTCAATTCCATCAGCCTATTCAATTGGACTCATTGAGTCTAATTGAGCCCTGATCTCAGCACACACTGTCCAATTGGACTCAGTGAGAGTCCAATTGACCTAGACCTGACTTAATTGAGTTGTTTTACTCTCAATTAAGTTTTCACACACCCAATTAAACTTGTATTAAGTTTAATTGCACTTTACCTTAGTGAATTAGGGTTTATAACCCTAATTTGGGACATACCTTGACCTATACCCACTAGAACCTAACCTAATCAACCTAGCCACCTAAGTTTTGACCCACACACACCCACACACACCCACACACACCATCCACACGAAAATACCTAGCCTAGAGTTCTCTAGAACTCTCTACCATGTGTGGTTGCCTTGGTTGCCAAAAATAGCAACCAAGAGTCATTCAATTTTTAGATCCACATTTGGTGGATCTAAAAACCACCATCCACCCTCTCTCTCTCACTCTCCCATGAGTTCCCACCATAGGCCTCTCTAGAGAATTCCATAATTCTCTAGAGAGCTTCCATTGGGTCTATAAAAAGACCCCATGGGTGGCCATTTGCACCCATTCACTCCCTTGGCAATTGCTCTCCATTGGTGCCATTCACGCCACCTCCACTTAGCCACTCACTCCACCTCCACGAGCTCACTACCACCACCATGGAGGACACCATGCCAGGATGCTGGATCAACCCTACCTCTCTCCAAGGGCTGGCCTAAGTTCCATTGGTCGCCCCTCATTCTCCTCTCGACCACTCCAAGGCCATCGGGGACCACCCCTGAATGCCCTCTATTCTTCTAGCTCTAGATCATGCTCTTCATAATTTTTATTGCTTTCATTTACTACTTAGTAGAGTAGTCTTACTTCTCCCCCAATGATGCATTCGAAATCCTCCCGTTGATTCTTGTATGCAATCGTTTTCTAGTAGTTAGATTTAATTTTAAGCATTCATGTATAAGCTTTCCTCTAGATTTCCTTGTGCAACAACTCTCCCATGATGAATGAAATTTCATTTTATATATATATATCTCTTATGTGTTTGAAATCACCTTGAGCTGAATGTTATCATATTTGCCTGATTTAAGTGACTGTTCTTTAACCGCCTATATATTACGCAACAGCATGTCGTTTAAATAAAGTAGAGTGGCTTTAAGATCGATTTCAAAAAGAAAAAGCAACGCCTCCCAGAGACGAACGACCGGGACTCAAGTCTCGTTATCTTTAGAAATCAATTTTTGACGAACGTTTTTGCGCGACTATACTACGATTTTCGACGACTTTCAAATGCGCGAAAATGGCTTTCTGTCAATGCCCTAGTCAGAGTGCTCAGTAGATTCGCCAGAGATTGGCAAATGCAGTAGTGGTGGTGAGAGGGTGTGCGAAGGTCAGAGGGTGGCTGTCGGCAATGGAGAGGGAGGTGCGAAGGTGTGGTGCTTGGTGGGTCGCGTGAGTAGTGAAGAGAGTGAAATAGGAGAGGGGTTTTGTGTGGAGATGAGCGGCGGAGGTTGTGGACTTGTCGGCGAGGCGTTTGGAGGTGTAAGGTGATGGAAAGCCTCGCTGGAGATGTGACTAGAGCGGAGGAAGATGGACTTGAATGGTGGCGTTGGGGGCTAAATCTAGGGATAAAGGGTTTTAACCTAACCTACGGAGCTAAAGGAACTAAACTACTCCTAAGCTAATGGACGAAAGGGAAGGATGGCGCCGATTATGGTATGGCCGGTGGTAGAGAAGGGAATACCTCCGATGAGGGAGAACAGTGAGGAAGAGAGGGGAAGATGACGGCCGTTGGTATTGCGACGCACGGAGGAGTTAAGAGGAAAAAGGATCCACCGGCTAGGAAGGTGGTTGAAGGAGCTCGCTGGAGCTTGCGAAGGAATTGGCTGGAGAGAGGAGAAGAAAGGTAGAGAACTGGTCCAAACCAAGCTAAGGAGGTAAGGAAATGCATGAGGGATCTTTTTATAGGCCTTAAGGGGTGTTTCAAGCTTGGAAAGAAGCTTTCAAGCTTAAGAGCTTTGCACACAAAATGATAGCCGAATCTTTCATGCATTCGCATGAGAGATTGGGAAAGACTTAGGGTCCAAAGCCAGGTCTAATTGAAAGAGAATTCCTCAAGGAATTTTTGGTTCAAATTTAGGATTGATTGATCGAGAAATGAGTGAGAAAAGCTCAATCGAATCTCATCGGTGAAATGCAGTTATTCCTGATGGTGGAAGGGACTTAGATGTGAAGGATATGATAAAGTTAGGGGGGTCTCAATGAATAGATTTCAAAAGCTAGGAGTTTAAGTGAGAGAGAAAGTGTTTAACTGGACCAAAATGCAAACTAGACGATCTCTGCTTGGGTCCAAATTTTGGTAGAAACCTAATTTAGACCCAAGGAATTTGATGGTGAAGTTGAATTTAGGTTTTGACCATGTTTGACTGGGTAATTTGTGTAGAAATCTAAATTAGGGCAACTATATGTCTGAGACTCTGTTTTAGGTCAAAATGTGTTCCAATGGTCAAATCAAAGGTACCAAGTCTTATAGAATAATTTTATATGATTTTTAGAAGGTTTAAGTGAATTTTATCCCGACCATAATCTTAGTTAATTAAGCGGGTCTATTTTTAGGGTGTCAGAAGTCCATTAATTCTTGAAATGCGTGAAAGCCCGTTTCTATCTATACAGACCCTCTTGTTATACATTTATGATCATTTGACCTTTAATAAACCCCTGGGAAAACCCGCGGTTGCTTTGTATTCATGATGTGATGGTAAAATTGCAGATTTAACTCTGGTTTTATATTAATCTCTCAGAAAGGATATGTAGTGAATTACGGCTCTTCAGAGATTATGTAGGAGCATTTATCTGTTGATTATGACTAATTAAAGCTAGATATGGCTGATGATGACGTTATCATCACCCTGCCAACAACGGATTCTCTCATCTCCTTCGTCTAGGTAACCGTAGAATAGCTAGGTGTAGTTCTTAGGATAGTTTTTAGGCGAGTAACTAGTAGTTTAGATGTAATTAGTCTTCTTCTCCATCTTCGGTGAGCCATTTTCGGCCTTGCTAGACCTCAATTCATTCTCAATCACCTTCTCTATCACATCATGATCATCATCTACTTCTCCTTCACCTAATTAAACACATATCTACCTAATTCACAATCACCTCTACCTGAGACCTCTGTTGTCAATGGCGAAGCCTCAGAGTGTTCCTCACACTCAAATAGGCTCTTTGTCACCCTCGCAACACTCTAAGGGCCATTTTGATCCCCTTGATTTCACCTATTAGCCTACTTACTTAAAATGCCTAATTCACCTTCAACATTGAGACCTCCACTGTCTATGGTGGAGCTTCAATGAGTCTTTCCATCTAATTAGTTCACCTATCACCATTGCAATTCTCTGTAGATTGAAATGCCTCACTCAATTGAGTGAGATCATTTCATCAGAGAACTATTGAGCTTAGGTTGAAGTTCTTGAGGAATTTTAGTTTTAATCTTGAATTCTTTAATCAATCTATGTAATTGATGAGTGTTTATTGATCCTGAGATCATTGAGATTCTTTCAAGCTAATTCTTGAAGATTTATATGGAGATTTGATCTCTGATGGCTATTTCCAGCAATTATTGGAGCTCTAGTGGGCTTCGACGATATCAACCTTGAGATATAGTGTTTGAAACACCTCCAAAAGATCTAGATCCCGTAGATAGAGTTTATTGATCTCAATGCACTCTTTGATATTTTGTTTTATTGAATTAATCATCCATATCAGACTCTTCTTCCTCAGCTCCGACAGAGCTGAGGACGTTAATTCACTTGATGCCAGACCTTAGGAGTAGGTCCATTAACATCCTTAGGATGTTCTGAGTCTAGAATAACCTTCAAAGGGGTTGTTAGATGCTTAGGATAATCTGACGAACAACCTCATTTTCATGCTTAGGCGGAAGGTTTGAGATTCACATCTCATGGGTCCATTCAGAGTCTTGATGAGTTTAACAAGTTCTTGAGAGTACTTCAAGTAGATTTAGGCAGTTGATTTGATCTGAAAACCTTTATAAATGGAAGTCAAATTTTAAGTTTTAAAAGTAAACCTTAGGTCTTTCATGGAGTTCTAGACTCCTGAACTCAATTCTAAATGATGATCTAAGTTCCTTAGGTTGTTAGGAGTCAATTAGGTTCAATTCCAAGAAATGAAGTTTGGTTAAAGATTTGTTGATATGAGATTTTGGGGTTCATTTAGTTCACAGTAGAGCTTCACTAAGTTTTGAATGAGATTCTAACTCTCTTTGTGGTAAAATAAATACATTTCAATCTCCTATAAATATGTAAATTAGGTTTTGAAGCTCTGATTGGTAAGTTGAGTCAAACTTGAGTTTCAGTTCTTAACTTGTTGATCGAGTTTTGGAAGTGAAGCTTTTAGATACTCTTTAAGCTTGAGAAGCATTCCTCTATGCTTCTTAATGCACGGAAATGGGTTTAGGCACTGACGTATCCTTTAGGAATGAAAGTGAGAGAGAGTAATCTTAGGTCAATTCAAAGATTAGACCTGAATTGCTGTTGCTGTGCTCATGGTGAAGAGTTCAATTTGAAGTCTGACGGAGAAGAGCTATGATGATCCAATTAGTGAGGTGAAGGCAACAATCGAAAGAGAAATCATAGGACTTTCAAACACATGCATTTTGAGTTTTGTACTATGAGAAATCAAAAGATCAAGTTAGGTCTGGAGCACAGCTGTGTCCAGAAGAAAGGGAACATGTTTAGTCCCACCTCGGGTACATAGGAGCTCTTGAAGGCATATAAAAAGAATTGTTGCACATGTCGTTCAATCGTCATAAGTGAAGGGCGCGAGCAAGCATGTGTGTTTGTGTGCCTATGCATGTGGCTCTGGGAGAGGGTCTTTGGGCGCCAGGTGGAAGGATGTAATGGTGACATGTGGCCCAGTAGTGGTACCGATCCATCTCTTTGAGCTGTTGATCCTGCGAGAGGCCACATTGATCCAAATCTCCTTTTGGTATGTGAAGTGCCTGTGCATGCTTTGTGAAGAAAAAAAGACTAAGTGTTGGCAACACTTAGAGAGATCTATGAAGGCTATGAATGTGAATTGAAGGTTGCTTTGTTAGCCTAAGTTGTTAGTGTGAAGAAAAGCCTAAGTGTTAAATAACAACTATGGATTTCATATGTTGTTCTAAAACAACACTTTTTTGTATAAATTTCTCTATAGAATTCAATGGAAAATCTTTCTTTTTTATTATGGAATGATTGACATGTTTTTAATGTTCATTTTGATGTAATTATTCATGTGAATAACATATTATAGTAATTAATCAGTTAATTAAGTAGTTAGTTAAGTATGTAATTAATTATTATAGTTAACTTATACTCTAGCTATATTAATAAGTATTAAGCAGTAGTATAATTAAAGTAAGTGGTTAGTAATTATATAACCTAAGTATATTGATGAGAGACTCATCATGGCTCCTAATTTACCCTGATTAGTTAGTTTCCTTAGTTAATTACAAGGTTACTTATGCAATAAAGGAAAAAATATCAAGCACCTTGAAAATAAGTTAAAATCGCTAAATTAAGGTCTAATTAATGTTTACTTAAGTTTAATTAATAAATAGGACTCAAATAAAACCAAATAACTATATATCAAGCTTTATATTTATAACTTAAGAATATAGTTTTAAATTAACTTAATAATGTAAGTACTTAAATAAATATAGGTAAAATGGGAAAAAATGTAATTTCATGACACAAACATGTTATTTACATTTTTTTATAAAAATATATAAAATTTTGAAAAATAAATAAATTAAAATAGGCCATTAAACCCATTGTTTGCATTTATGCCCCTATCTTTCATATCAATTGAGTCTTTTCCTTTCAATCAGGTCCTTTTCCTAATTGCATTTCGATCCTTCCCCTTTTTCCTCAGCATTGGATAGTCCATGACTATCGATATCTTCACGCCTTTAATCACCGTCGTATTGATGTCACACGGTCACCGTCACTGCCACCATTATTCCGCTCACTTTCCCCTCCATATCCAACGGATCGGATGGTCCTAATCTCAACAAACTCTAGTGTGGTGAGTCCACCATTGTCGGAGACGAAGACCCCCTTTCCGATGTATCTGGATGTGATTGTGTCTAGATTCCTAGCTCTTGACCTCCATTGTACCCTATATTATAAATACCCCTTAGGACCCCGATTACAAAGGTCAACCCCCTAGCCCTCTTCTTCAACCTAAGGTTGATAATAAGCTATTCTTCTTCTCCGACGACTCTGCTTCCTCTTCTCAGAGCTTCTTCGGCGGAGAACTCTTCTCTCTCACCACCTCTTCCACTCCAGTGGTCGTGACAGGACCAAGGAGAGTGCCATCTCTTCTTCTATGCTTCAATCGCTGTCAGAGCCTTCTTCGATTAACATCAGAGTTCTTCCTGTTCTTACCCTGCCACAGGTGAGTTCCCTCATCTCCTTCATCAAGCAAGTAGCTCTAGAACTTTAATTTAGCCTTTAGATTAGATTTAGATCTTTAATGCTTAGGAATAGGTCGTAATTAGCCCACACTTCACACCTCCTTCTCTAACTCTAGCGAGTCAATTCTGACTCATTGGACTTCCATTCACTTACCTAATCACCTGATCAACTTATTTACCTCACCGCGAGTTCATTCCACTTCTTTTCTCACTTAATTAGTCACCTATCCACCTAGGTCACATCACCTTCACCTGGGCAGCTTCGCTGTCTATGGTGGAGCCTCAGACCATTTCACACTTCCAAATTAGGGTCCTCCATCACCTTCACACACTAATAGTACCCTGTTTCCACCTCTAATTGTACCTATTATCACTCATATACATGTAAGTGCATAAATAATTAGGCACCACATTAGCCTTTAATGATGGTTTTGATCATAACAAGCATATAAAGTGGTCAAGATTAAAATTGGATCTTATGCATAGATATTGCAAGATTAATTTTCAGGTTGAAGCTCTCTTGATGAAATACGAAGCCAAGAAGGAGAAGATCAAAGTTAGGTGATATCGATTTCACGCGGTTTGTTAAATACGTCATTGTAACGCGCAAAATCGATCAACTCTTAAATTTATATTCCTAGATAGGGGAGTATCTAGGGTCGTCCAAGGAGGCCAAATGTTTGCAATAGTGATTATCTTGCTTGGAATACAATCTCAACTTTCTTTTCGGTATTTTTTCAATATATCTCTTTTTTTTTTGTTTTTAAGCTAAGGCAACATGCGCACTGCTGGCGGAAAAGGTGATTTACACTTCAATTTAAATACTACTTCTATGTGGCAAGTAGAGCCTCTCCCTAAGCTCACTCTAGGCAAGTGGAGGCCTAGAATAATTAGGGAGAGGGAGTGAAAAATGCTAAAAAAAATAAAGCAAGTAGAAATGCAAAACAGAAAATTGCAAAGAAGGTAACTTGATTGATGAAAAGTGTTTTACAAAAGGAAGCCTAGTAGAGGAATGCTTCTACTACTAGAAAAATTAAAATAAGAAAAGAAAACACAAATCCTCTAGATAGATGGTGAAGAAGAGGGCTTCTTGCTCCAAGGTTGGTGGCTCCCAATCTTGAAAAGAGTCCTTCAACTCCTTCCTTGCAGTGCTCCGCCAAGGTTATGTCCTCCAAGGCAAGCCCTAAGGGGGCGTGCCCTAAGCTTCTCTCCAAGGGTGGACGTCCACCCTAGGTCCTTCTCCCTTGCCTGGCCGTCCTCCTTGAAGTGGAAGAGTCCTCCTCCTTGGCGTGGCCCAAGTTGAAGAGAGTGGGGAGAAGAAGGCACCAAAAGGGTTGGTGATGTGCCCCTTTAATCTCCTTCTCTACTCCTTCTTCTTGGCCGTAGGTATAGGTGGTATAGGTAGCAAAATACACTAATGGAGGATGCCCCAAAATGGTGGTAGGTGGTGGCTTTTTATAGAATAGGATGGGGGGTTAAGGTGCCCCTTGAAATGGAGGGCTAGGATGGAAGGATGAGGGTGGTTGGTGATCCTATGGCTAGGGTGAGTTGGCGCCAACCCAAGGGGTGTTAAAGGGGGTGGTTATGGTGGTGTTGGTGTCTTTTGGTGGTGGAGAGACACCCCCATGTTGGCGCCAACATGGGGTCTTCTAGAAGGGGAGTTAGGTGGATGGTGGAGATGGATTCAAGGGGGATTGTGTGGTGGAGATGAGGGGGGATTTTGGAGGGAAAAGTGGCGCCATTAAGGGGTGGTTATGGGTATTTTTTGGCGCCACTTTTAGGTGTCTTTTGGGGGTGGTGGGTAGGTTAGGTTGGTGCCAAGTGGGTTAGCTTATGTGGAGCTTAGGTGGAGCTAGTTGGGTGGAGTTGGTAGGTTGGTTTTTGGGGTGGTACAAGCCAAGGAAGTTGGAGCATAGTTAAGATAAGCTAAGCTAAGCTAAGCTAGCTTAGCTAATGGAGGAGTAGAGGAGAAGATGTTGGAGCTAGGGTTTGGAGGAAGGAGCTGAGGAGAAGAAGTCTGGAGTTGGAGCTGGAGCTGGCTGCTGCTGAAGAGGCTGGCATGGGGCTACTCTAGCTGGCTTAGCTTGCTAGTTCTTTGCTAGTTGCTAAGCCAAGCTAAAGTGAGCTAGCTTCTACCAAAATGAGCTGAGGTGAGCTAGGTCTGGTGCTCCCGGGGAGAATCAAGCTGGTTGAGGCAGCTAAGGTAGCTTAGCTCAACTGAGTTGAGCTAAGCTGAGTCCCCGGGAGCTGGACTTGAGCTTCCTGAGCTGAGATGAATTCTTCTTCAGCTGGCTGGAGTTGAGTGGAGCTGAATGTAGCTGGATCTGAGCTGGGGTGAACTCCTGTCAACTCAGCTGAGCTAGCTAGAGCTCCCTGTGAACTAGTGGGAGCTGAGATGAGCTAGACTCAGCTAAGTTGAGCTGGATCTGAGCTGACTTGAGCTAGGGTGAGTTGAGATGAACTCTCTTGAGCTGCCATCCAGCTGAGATTAGCTGAATGGAGCTGGGATGAGCTAACCCTAGTTCAAGTAAGCTAGGTTCCAGCTGCGGTGAGCTGGATCAAGCTGAGGTGAGCTGGATTAGGCTGAGTTCCAGCTAGTCTGGGCTTCTCCTTCACCATTTGCCTTCTTGAGTGTTAGGGTTTTAGGGATCTGTGCATCTGTACATCCCTAACACTCACAAAAACACATTAAAACGACAATAAAAAATGCAATGCATGCCTATCATAATTTATTCCTAAATGCAGCCCAAAAACCCGTTTGCGGAGTAAAATCCTAAGAGCTAGGTTTGTTTTAGTGCATAAGAATGATGATAAACTGGCGTTTATCACACCCCCATGCTTATCTTTTGCTAGTCTCTTAGCAAAACTTAAAACGGAATTTTTGGGAAATCTAATTTTTTTTTACTTTGGAGGAGAAAAAGAGATCAATGGACCTTGGTAGATTAAAAACACTGGAGGTACGGGATTTGTTAAAGATAAACATCGAGATTTATTTTTGGATTCAACCATTAGATAGAACGGGATCAATATATCTTCCAAAAAATTCTCAAATTAACCCCTTGTTAATTCAGATGACTTGAAATGTTTGTTTTTAGGAATTTTTTTGACTCATGAATCTGATTCTCAACTTGCAAAATCCTTTAAAACCTTGTGGCTGTGCTTGTGAAAAGCCAACATTTATAAGTGCGTGTTAATTTATATATATATATATATATATATTTTTTTTTTTCTCCCCCATGCTTATTTTTAGCTTAGTCTTACAACAGATGTGTTGGGATCATAATTCCCGTTACCATTCCTCGAGGGGGCTCTGGCGCCGGTACTTTGAGATAGCACTGTCCATGACACCACCCAGGAGCTCACAACCCCAGAACACGATGCGGTGAAAAGGGGCGCTCCAAACAAACTCAAGCTCTTGCTCCGACACTATAGGTAGAGCACCGTCCAAGACACTTGAGCTGCTAAAATGCGCTTTAATGCTCCGTCTAAAGATATGAAATATAGATATGGAGCAACGCCGAGGCGGTAACATGTTGACATCGCGTCCTTAAAGGAGGCATTTTCCTCCTTCTCGGCGGTGGGAACTCAAACCAATGATCTGCTTCAGACTTTCACTAAGTCCAAACAAGGGAGTTTTTCAAATTTTTAGTTATTTTTAAGTGTTGGCTTGTGTGTGAAGAGTGACACAAGAAGTTTCTCAAAACATGCAAGTTTTTGAATCAGAAGCTAAGTCAAATAATTTCCATATTGCAAAATAGGATCAAGTCACCTGAACTATTATGAGTTCAGGTGGAATTTTATAGAAAGATATCTGATCTTGTCTAAAATAGACCCTGGAATTCTAATGATCAGATCCATATCCTCATCCTTAGTTTGTTAAAGATTAAATCCATTGTACCAAAAGTGAATTTTTCGACCTTAGTCCCGATTTCAAAATTTTTCCTCAAAAAGTTTTGAACATTTTTTTTTTATTTTTTTGGGTATGCAAGCAGGAAATAAATTAAACAAAAATGCATGTTTTTAGGTTTTGAAAATCCTAAATCGATCGTAAAATTTAAAAACACCCCCCCATGCTTAAGATATGCCATGTCCTCATGCATTAGGAGGGAAAAGGGATCACCTTAGTGAAGAACGGTCGGGTTTAGGTGGAACAAAACCTGGAAAAAGAAGAAAAAAAAGGGAAAGCAAGAAAAAATGATGGGTTACCTCGCATCCAGTGCTATCTTTTACGCCATTCAGCTGGGCGTGAAGGTATGCACGGAAGACGTAAGATCATGTAAATAATTGGACACTTGGATCCCCGCAAAAAAGGTGTCGTCTTCTAGATCCCTAGAAAATTGATTAGAAATAATATTGGGATCAAAGTTGGATGGAAAATGATAAGTGTAGCCCGAGTCTGGCCATGGGTTTAAATTAGGTTGGGTGCCAAACTCAGGCGGGGTTGGTGGCAGGTCCGTAAGAAAGGGGTCGGGGAAGGAATGGTGAGGATTGGGTGAAGTTAGTGTGGAAAAGTTAGGTGCGTGAATAGTGGGTGGGTTAGGGGGGGTATCAGGAATAAATTTAGGGTCAAGACAAGTTTCCGGATCACAGATTTCGCCGACCACTGATTCTGAATCAGAGTCCTCAAAAAAATTGTGGTCGGTAAGGGTATCTATTAACATTGTCTCCTCCACCATATTGGAAATTTCAGTATCTGAGTCCTCAAAGAAGTTATCATCATGGAATCTCCTGGAGGATTTAAAAATATCTAAAGTGATAGTTTGGCCTGCACAGTTGATATCCATTTTGCCTGTGTGGCAATTGATATTTGCCTTTGCAGTGGCCAAACAGGGGCGTCCAAGGATTATTGGGGAGTCCAGTAATGATTCAGGTGCCTCAATGTCAAGAACCAGAAAGTCTGCAGGGAAGACACAATTCTGGACCTTGACTAAAACATCCTCGATAATCCCACGAGGTTTGATTGTAGATCGGTCGGCTAATTGCAGGGTAACCTCGACGGGTTTTAATTCACCGATCTGAAATTCTTCGAATAAACTCGTGGGAATAATATTCACTGAGGCACCAAGATCAAGGAGGGCGCGATTAAATGTAGTGTCATCAATAATTACAGAAATTAAAGGCGCCCCCGGATCTTTCATCTTAGGAGGCAGCTTACTCTGTATGACAGAGCTTACTGTCTCTGAAAGATGCACCTGTCCTAGATTTTTAGCCTGCCTTTTAGGAGTACAAATATCCTTCAAAAATTTAGCATAGGCAGGTATATATTTAATGGCATCTAGGAGAGGAATATTGATATGAACTTGCCCAAATAGCTCCATGAGTTCTTCTGTAGTGGGCTCAGATTTCTTTTTTTTGTTGGTGGTGGGGTAGAGAGCTTGTGGGAAAGGGACAGGAATCATATCTTGAGATTTTTGTTTTCTTTTTCTTCCTGATGGGGAGGTGGGGAGTCAATTTGCACAGGTATCTTACCAGGTTCGTGTGAAGGCCCGGGGTCAGTGGTGGTTTTCCCACTCCTCAAAGTAACTGCATGTGCAGTCGGATTATTATTTAGAGGAGGTGGGGGGCCTGTGATTGCAGAAACCTGGGCGGCTGCTGAGGTGGTGGATTAGGAGGAGGCTGATGTGGATAATGTGGATTTCTACCCATATAATGGTTTCCTTGGTGATTAGGGTTGGGTATGGGTTGGGACGGAAGATGTCCTACAGGTCTTTGCGTGGGAGTAACCCCAATCTGATTGTTTAGATTAGTGATGTTGCGGGTTACTTCCGTCATTTTTGTTTGCATATCCTGCAGGGTTCGCAGCATCTGGGCATTGATATCTTGTTGGGAAGGCCCAGGATGGAAGTTTGGATTCGACCCATACCCATTAAAATGATATGGTTGGGAGGAAACTTGATTATTCCAGGAGTAGTTCGGGTAATTTTTCCAATTGGAAGAATTTTTAAAGGGCTCCTGGATGGCAGAAATATTTTGAGTGGGGTTAAGATCTGGATAGTTGTAGTTCCCCAGTGAATCATGGGCAACCTCAAAATAATCAGCAGGGGTAGTGTTGAGATTGTGCAAATTTTCTCTTTGTGGAAAGTTAGGTTGGGTTAGATGTGGGTGTGGAGCTTGAGTTGATGTGGCTAGTCTTTTCTCAATTTTCTTTTGATTAATATGCATCTGGTCGAGTTTTTGAGCAATCAATTTAAGATCATCTTGGGTGACAGGGATAGATTGAGTGCCTATTTCATGAACACCGAACTGCGGGTTTTGGGTTCTGCAAAATGTGTTCATTGACAGGCGGATACAACCGGGTTTATTGTTGTTATAGCGTTGTAGTATAGCCGGTTATTGCCATCATTTCAAATATATAATTTTTTACTCGGAAAATAAAAGAGTTCCCGAGGTCGAACTCAAGGAGCAAGTTGTATTCTAGGGGTACAATTTTCTTTTACAAAAATAAAGAAAGAGAGAGAAAGAAATTGTTGTCTTTTCTTCTTTTCTCTTTGCTTCTCCATGTCTCAGATCTTCTGTTATCTTCTTCTTCTTTATCTGCAGTAGTGATGTTCTTCTTCTTCTTTCAGCTGTTCCTGCTCTTCCTTTTGCTTCTGCAGAGCGGTTCTGTTCTTCTTCTTTTCCTTTCTTCAGATCTTCTTCTCGTGCTTCTCTTCTTTCAGTTCTTCCCTTGTTCTTTTGTGTTCTCCTCTGCCTCGCCTTCTTCTGTTGTTCTTCGGATCTCCTTCTTTCTTCTTTTCTTTTTCAGGACGTCGTCTGATTTTCCAATCAGACGACTTAAACCGCTTGTTGCTATAGTGTCTCCCTCAGCTTCCTTCTTCTTCCGCGGTCCTTCTTCTTCCTGTGCCTGCACACTTCAGAGTTTACGTCAGAGGACAAAACCTACTCTACCCCCCCGCCCCTCCGTCTCTCTCTCACAGAAACCACTCATAGGATAGCTCTCCCAGAGCTGTCGGGTAGCTGGGTATGGGTAGCGCCCGGGTCCAGGCCCACCGGCGTGCGTGGTGGGCGAGGAGTGCAGGTCAGTCTAAGTCGGGTCGGGTCAGGTCCGCGGGGCGTGGGCGCGGACGAGACCGGGTAACCGGGCGGGTGAAGGGGACCTCACCCCGTGTGCTGAGGCAGTAAGCCTCCAGCACTTTTGCGCCTTATACCGCTGCGCCTCTTAAGACTTTTCCAAGGTGGGACTAAATGTCCCACCCTGATTGAGCGCCCGCAGCGGAGAAAGAAGCGGGCGATCGCGGCTTCACGCGAGGCCTTCGCCTCAGCTGCGAGCCTGATGCTTCGTCTAAATGCCTCGCAAGACCTGGGAGTCGAATCTGGGCGTGGCGCGCCTGCAGCTGTAGGCGGAAGCAGCTCCTTCTGCGCGGCAATGGCGGCGGAGGTCGGGTGGCCTGTTCACAGCAAAATGGCCTCTCGGCCTAATCAGAAGGTGCCGGGAGCTTCGCCAGAGTGCGGCGAAGCTCGTGTGGGTGGTGGCGAGGCGTGGGGCGGCGTGCAGGGGCTGCCCTAGGTCGGACAGTGGGTCGGAAGATGGGTTTGTTTGGTATGGTTGCAGAAGGTGATGTGGGGGAAGTGGAAGGGCGGGGGTTGATCAGGATGAAGAGGCGGAGGTTCTGTGGTGGTCGGCGAGGCGTGTGGGCTGCTGGGGTGATGGGGGGGTCTCGCCGGAGTTTGGCCGGAGACGAAGGGGGTGACGGTGGACAGGAGCGGTCGAGGGTTTAATAAAATAAAAGACAGTGAGGAAAAGAAAGAGGGGGAGATGGGGAGGAGTTCTGACCTAGCTACGGAGACGAAAGGGGAAGCAGCAGGGCGACAGTCGTATCGACTGTCGCCGGAGAAGAAGATGCCCAGGGGAAGGGGCGGCGGCGAGCAGAGAGTCGGAGAGGCGCCAGCTGGGTGCGGCGTGGCGCGGGAAGAGCAGGGGAAGAGGTCTCTGTTGCTGGTATTGCGGCAGAGCGAAGAGGAGGAGGAGGAGGAACCGCCGGAGCTGGTGGGCGTCTGCCGGAGTGAGAGGAGAGGAAAGTTGGGGGTTTTCTCCATCAGATCCGCGCTCGGAAGAACGGTGGGGCGACGGGGGTATTTATAGGGACCAAATCAGGGAGGAAGGCGGAGGGAGACGACGTGTCTCCCTCGTCGGAGGACGCCGGAGATGGAAACCCATACCGTCCGTGCGTTTGCACGGCCGGTATGGTGGGTTACAGCGACCAGGGGGGTGTCCCTGCGACGGCTGACGACGCAGGGCACCCCCGGTTTACTTGCCAGGCTCTCCCCCTCACCCTGCGCGGCGCCATGCTCCGCGCAAGGTCGCCGGAGCATGGTGCTGGCAGGTTTTGCAGGGGGGACCTGAACGCAAAGAACGAAGGAGAGTTAGGGGCCAAAATGCCAGGGTTCAAAAGTTGAGGGCCAAAAAGTAAATATATGAGGACCAAAGTGTAAAGTTGGTCAAGGAGGTTTCTTCTTAGGCTCAAGTTTTTATACATGACTAATTAGGACCTAAGGAATCTGATGGTGAATTTCATTTCTATATTAAACCTTGTTTGACCGATCAATTTATGCGAAAACCCAAATTAAGTTATTAATTGGGCATGGTTCTCAATGTAGGTCAAAATGGGTTCTGAAGGCCAAATTGAAGGTTCTAAACCCTAGAGATTATCTTTCTATGAATTTTAGAGGGTTTATTCTATTTTTACTTTGCCTCGAACCTCGTGAATTGAAGTGGGTTGTTTTAGGGTTACAGATTATCATTTAGTTTCTTGGAATTGCTGTAGCCCTTGCTAGATCATTTCATCCCACTTTTATTCTTATTAAGTTGCTTTGACCTATGTTTGGGCCCTGAATTACCCTGTATGCAGATTATACTGGTAAAATTGCATTTTTACCCCTTATGACTTGTTTTCTCCTTAAACTCAGAATTCTCTGAGTTAAGCCTTTCCTTGAGTTATGTAGGAGCTTTTATCCTTTGTATTAGGTCAAAATGAGCTAGTTATGGCTCATGATGAGGTTCTCATCATACCCCATGCCTAGCTTTTGCTAGTCCCTTAGCAAAAACTTAAGGTTTCAACCCTTGTTCTAGACCATGAAGTTTTTAATAGTTTTAGATAAGTGCCTTTTTTATTTGAGCATAGATTAGGTTAGAATGCTGACCATAGGCCTAAAAGGTACTCTAGTACCAATCAAGATCCAAATCTGTCTAGCCTTAGCCTCAGTCTTTAGCAAAGGTTTTTAAGGTCCACAAGAACTAACCTAAGGTTTATTGGACTTTGTGGTTAAAGCACCCGTGCTTGAAATGATTTTAGCCCTGGCTCAGTTCGCAGTGCGTTTTGTAAGAGAGAGATAGAAAGTTTTTCTGTTTGGAGAGTTTTCTCTCTCTTTTTCTTTTTAGTTCTAGCCTAAGATTGGCTTTTCAACACGGTCTGTATCAGATTCCTTGCTCCCATCATCAATCCTCAAGGGTTCCTGGCGATCGATGCTTCGAGATAGCACCGCCCATGGCAACCCCCGGAACCCTGGCTATTGAGATTTTGAGATAATCCCATCCATGGTGTTCCGTGGCCGAATCCAGACCCTGGCAATTGACACTTCGAGATAATGCCATCCATGGAATCTGAACCTGCAGAGTGCTTACATGCCCCCAGTAGGATATGTAAATATCCTAAGAGACAAGCACCGAGGAGATGATATTTTGTTACGCATCTTCGAGGGGATTTCCCGCCTCTCCGTGCTGGGAACTCGTCCAAATCAACTTGTGTTGATCGGCCGCTCCTATTCTAGGTGTTCTTTTCAGAATTTTGCGACGCTTCTGCGTGATTCTAAATTTTACGCTTACTGAACCAGGCTGTGTGTGAGGTTAGGGTGCTTAGGTTACTGAGTCCCGTAAACCAAAAATTAGTTAACGAGGCCAAATACTCCCTAAGCCTTAGACCTAATACTTCAGCTTTTCATTTTCCTCAACCTCTTGAGGAGTGTCCAGATCTTAATGGGTACTAAGAGTCTATTCAAGAATGCCTAAGGTTTGCATTCTTTACTAATCTCATTGTGCACTTTTCAGTTATTTTCTTGAATGAGGTCTAGAACTTAGGTTAATTCCTTAGTTCCTTACTAATGACTATCACTTTTTCTCATAATTTTGTGCTCCTTTTTCATTTTGTTTCTTTTCTCCTTCTCCATCACAAAATTTCCTTCTCCTCTTTTCCTCTTATTCTTTTTCGAAAATTTTTTTAATTTTTATGGTATTTTTGGCATATGTGAATTTTTTGTTTGAAAACCTTTTCTTACAAGTTTTTGCACTTTCATACCCCCCCATGCCTAAGATTTGCAATGTCCTCATTGTAACCTAGGGGTTTTTATTCAACTAAGTTCATACATTAGGATAGCTGTTTTGATGAGTGAATGGGTCGGGGTGACTGTTGCGGACGATTTCTAATCTCAGATGCAAGCACCTGAGGTGGAGTCGGCTGTCCTAAAGTGTGAACTTCAAGTGCAAAAAGCTGTCAGAACAAGTTTCAGGTTTTCAAAGAGAATGACGGGCTGCCTCCCGTTGAGCGCTAAATTTGATGCCTTCAGCCAAGCGGGAAATGCAATGGAGAGGGGATGGTCAAATCAGCGGAGTTTTGTAAGACAAGCACCTTGATTAAGAGCTTGGTTGGTCCAACCAGGTGCTTGTTCAGATCAACAGGCTGATGATGTAGCCCAAACCCAATCAATCTGGTGGGTTGATAGATGTGGATAAAAAGGTGTGGAACCCACCATATACTATGAAGCTCAGATAGATGTGGAAGTGTAAACGCAGGGTTTGGCTGAGTCGAATCAGCCTGGTCAAAGTAGGGACTCGTAGAATAATCAGTGGTTGATGCAGGAACCCTACAGGGGTGATCAGAGAATGATAGAGCTTGGTATGCAGTCTGATCAATGTTCGGAACCCGATGTGGAAATGCAATCGGCTCGGTGAGAGGTGAATCTGAATAGAAATTGAGTCCGGTTGCGGGTCGGGGTTTGGGAGAGGTTTTGATCTGTTTTGTGTGTGCGGACGAGGTGGCCATTGTGTACGAGGGCTCTTCTAGAAACAGATGATAGGTGGTTTTCTGTAGAGAGTCCTCTGGGTAACTATCAAATGCTGGAAGAGTGTCTGTAGGATGAAAGGAATCGGATTCGAGAAAAAATTTGGATTCTGGGTTACAATCACTCTTGGCATTTTCTGTTTTTGGTTCCTGAGGATCGAAAAGGAATGATTCTATGTTATCAGTGATCTCGGGAATCAGGACCTCAGAGTCGGAGTCAGAGTCATGAGAACTGAGGTCGTGGATAGGCCTGGCGTGTTCAGGAAGGGGAATCTCTCCGCAATTATAGTCAGATTTGAAATTGTCGGAGAGTTGGCGAAAATGAGATTCATGATCATGAATTCCACCACAGCAAAAATCATCAGATGTGGAATCAGCAGCCTGATTGGGGTCTAGCCTATATGTCAATTCTGGGCTCGAAAAGGTATTCTGTCTAGGCTCAAGCTCCAAGCTGGTAGGATAGACCCAATTAAAATCCAACTCGTCCAACTCCTCAGTTTCTGTATCATAAATTGGCATGTTTTCTGGAAAATCGATCAGATTTTCTGAAGATGTTGGAGAGGGATATTCATCAAATAGAGGCCCGGAATCATATTCTGCAAAAATTTGATCTTTCTCAAAAGGGGCCTCATAATCTTCCCAATAAGTTTTGGATCTAGGTTCTAGGCTTAGGATGTGGGTAGAATTATTAGAACCTAAGTCCGAATAACCTTCGAGGGCTACCTTATCAAAATAAGGGGCGGAATTTATACCCTCGAAAGGTTCAGTAGTGATCTCATTATTGCAGGAATTTTGGAATTCTAGGCTTGGCAATTCATGGTCTAAGTTTGGCTTATCATTGTGTTCTCCTGCAATATCCCAACCTAATTCAACATTGTCTTCTATCTGGGTTGGGATTTTACAACCACTTTGTGCCTCAATCCCGAGATCTGGGAAACTGGATTGTTTCTTAATACTGTTCCAAGATGGTTCATCCTCTATTTCTGGTATATACGGGTATTTCTGGTTGATAATTTGTTCTACTGATTTCATCATTTCTACCCGTTTTATAAGGGCATCTTGGTGTTGTTCCCAAAGTACAGGATTTGTCAAGCATTGAAGGTATTCAGATTGGTGTAATTTTTCTATCTCAATGTATCCTGTCATGAGCATATCTCGGGTTGATCCTTTTGAAATTTCAGTCAATAGAATTTGGGCACAGTTTATGATGAAAGTTGTGGTTGTTGGAACATCAACCTGAATGTTTCCTATTGGTGTTGAGGGTTTATATTTGATTTCATAGATTTCAAGGGCATCCTCAATCATTTTATCTTTCATGGATCTCAGATATTCAGGTTTTTTACATGGTAGTCTTGCTAGGTAATTAGGCTGCATTTTCGAATCAGGTGGTGGAATCAAGATATAGAATCAGAAGTTTGAATCGAGATGGAAGAAGGGGATTTTGTTCAGAATCAGAGGAAAGAGGGGCTATGTGAATGATTTCTGCAAAAACAAGGGAGCCGAGGCTTAGCCTCGGGGAGAGTGAATTTCTATAGGAGGTTTCAAGGACCTCCTGCAAAATACTGAAGGACTGGATGAGATAAGCAGGTGCTGGACCCAATCAAGACACCCAAAAATTGTTGGGTGACTATAGAGGTTCGGGGCAGATGGACCCCTTGATCAGAAAGATCGTCCACCTGAGAATTACCTGGGCAGCCAGAGAGGGAGAGTCCCGCGAAGACCCCTACACGGTAGAGCGTCCCCACGGGTTACGGGGTTTCCCCCACCCGACCTCTCTTGTCACTGCGGTTCCAGGTAGACCAGAATGGGGATCTTGACCTCTTAAGTCTACCAATTTTAAGATCAGGGTGCTTAAGGTTTCACTTGAACTTTAGTCTTTTAAGTGCAAAGAGTGACCTAATTTAAGGTTGGTTGACCCAAGGGGTCAACTTTACCTCTTGTTTTCTTTGAGAGCTTTTAGGTCCTGTCTTTTAGGGTTCAAGTGTTTAGAGAGCCAATTTTTTTAGGTTTTCTTTGAATAGGTATTTTCAGACAAGGGCTTGGGCACACTTCATTTGGTTTTCTCAATTCTTGCTTAAGGAGTGTGTCTCTAAATCCCTAGTGTTGGATCCTAGGTTGGCTCTACTTGGTCCAGTTAGTTCTTTGTTGGGTAATTAGGGCTCAAGCAAGAATGTGTTAGCCCTTAAATACCCTTAATAGTGTGCAGGACTAATGAGTTGAAAACATGCAACTCTTTATGGTTACTAAGTATGGAAGACAGGTTAGCCCTATATTGTTTGTTTTTTTCTTTTCTTCCTCTTTAGAGTTTAGGGGTTAATAGCGAGAGGAAAAATTTACCTGTCCTCGGAGTGGTTGTCGTGCGGTTGCTTGTCTTCTTGCTTTCCTGTAGTTTTCTGCACAAAAGAGAGGAGATTATCAGAAATTAAAAAGAAACAGGAATGTTTACCTCTAGAATAGCCGTTGCTCCCCGGCAACGGCGCCAACAAACGACAGGCGGATACAACCGGGTTTATTGTTGTTATAGCGTTGTAGTATAGCCGGTTATTGCCATCATTTCAAATATATAATTTTTTACTCAGAAAATAAAAGAGTTCCCGAGGTCGAACTCAGGGAGCAAGTTGTATTCTAGGGGTACAATTTTCTTTTACAAAAATAAAGAAAGAGAGAGAAAGAAATTGTTGTCTTTTCTTCTTTTCTCTTTGCTTCTCCTTGTCTCAGATCTTTTGTTATCTTCTTCTTCTTTATCTGCAGTAGTGATGTTCTTCTTCTTCTTTCAGCTGTTCCTGCTCTTCCTTTTGCTTCTGCAGAGCGGTTCTGTCCTTCTTCTTTTCCTTTCTTCAGATCTTCTTCTCGTGCTTCTCTTCTTTCAGTTCTTCCCTTGTTCTTTTGTGTTCTCCTCTGCCTCGCCTTCTTCTGTTGTTCTTCGGATCTCCTTCTTTCTTCTTTTCTTTTTCAGGACGTCGTCTGATTTTCCAATCAGACGACTTAAACCGCTTGTTACTACAGTGTCTCCCTCAGCTTCCTTCTTCTTCCGCGGTCCTTCTTCTTCCTGTGCCTGCACACTTCAGAGTTTACGTCAGAGGACAAAACCAACTCTACCCCCCCGCCCCTCCGTCTCTCTCTCACAGAAATCGCTCATAGGATAGCTCTCCCAGAGCTGCCGGGTAGCCGGGTACGGGTAGCGCCCGGGTCCAGGCGCACCGGCGTGCGTGGTGGGCGAGGAGTGCAGGTCAGTCTAAGTCGGGTCGGGTCAGGTCCGCGAGGCGTGGGCGCGGACGAGACCGGGTAACCGGGCGGGTGAAGGGGACCTCACCCCGTGTGCTGAGGCAGTAAGCCTCCAGCACTTTTGCGCCTTATACCGCTGCGCCTCTTAAGACTTTTCCGAGGTGGGACTAAATGTCCCACCCTGATTGAGCGCCCGCAGCGGAGAAAGCAGCGGGCGATCGCGGCTTCACGCGAGGCCTTCGCCTCAGCTGCGAGCCTGATGCTTCGTCGAAATGCCTCGCAAGACCTGGGAGTCGAATCTGGGCGTGGCGCGCCTGCAGCTGCAGGTGGAAGCAGCTCCTTCTGCGCGGCAATGGCGGCGGAGGTCGGGTGGCCTGTTCACAGCAAAACGGCCTCTCGGCCTAATCAGAAGGTGCCGTGAGCTTCGCCAGAGTGCGGCGAAGCTCGTGTGGGTGGTGGCGAGGCGTGGGGCGGCGTGCAGGGGCTGCCCTAGGTCGGACAGTGGGTCGGAAGATGGGTTTGTTTGGTGGGGTTGCAGAAGGTGATGTGGGGGAAGTGGAAGGGCGGGGGTTGATCAGGATGAAGAGGCGGAGGTTCTGCGGTGGTCGGCGAGGCGTGTGGGCTGCTGGGGTGATGGGGGGGTCTTGCCGGAGTTTGGCCGGAGACGAAGGGGGTGACGGTGGACAGGAGCGGTCGAGGGTTTAATAAAATAAAAGACAGTGAGGAAAAGAAAGAGGGGGAGATGGGGAGGAGTTCTGACCTAGCTACGGAGACGAAAGGGGAAGCAGCAGGGCGACAGTCGTATCGACTGTCGCCGGAGAAGAAGATGCCCAGGGGAAGGGGCGGCGGCGAGCAGAGAGTCGGAGAGGCGCCAGCTGGGTGCGGCGTGGCGCGGGAAGAGCAGGGGAAGAGGTCTCTGCTGCTGGTATTGCGGCAGAGCGAAGAGGAGGAGGAGGAGGAACCGCCGGAGCTGGTGGGCGTCTGCCGGAGTGAGAGGAGAGGAAAGTTGGGGGTTTTCTCCGTCAGATCCGCGCTCGGAAGAACGGTGGGGCGACGGGGGTATTTATAGGGACCAAATCAGGGAGGAAGGCGGAGGGAGACGACGTGTCTCCCTCGTCGGAGGACGCCGGAGATGGAAACCCATACCGTCCGTGCGTTCGCACGGCCGGTATGGTGGGTTACAGCGACCAGGGGGGTGTCCCTGCGACGGCTGACGACGCAGGGCACCCCCGGTTTACTTGCCAGGCTCTCCCCCTCACCCTGCGCGGCGCCATGCTCCGCGCAAGGTTGCCGGAGCATGGTGCTGGCAGGTTTTGCAGGGGGGACCTGAACGCAAAGAACGAAGGAGAGTTAGGGGCCAAAATGCCAGGGTTCAAAAGTTGAGGGCCAAAAAGTAAATATATGAGGACCAAAGTGTAAAGTTGGTCAAGGAGGTTTCTTCTTAGGCTCAAGTTTTTATACATGACTAATTAGGACCTAAGGAATCTGATGGTGAATTTCATTTCTATATTAAACCTTGTTTGACCGGTCAATTTATGCGAAAACCCAAATTAAGTTATTAATTGGGCATGGTTCTCAATGTAGGTCAAAATGGGTTCTGAAGGCCAAATTGAAGGTTCTAAACCCTAGAGATTATCTTTCTATGAATTTTAGAGGGTTTATTCTATTTTTACTTTGCCTCGAACCTCGTGAATTGAAGTGGGTTGTTTTAGGGTTACAGATTATCATTTAGTTTCTTGGAATTGCTGTAGCCCTTGCTAGATCATTTCATCCCACTTTTATTCTTATTAAGTTGCTTTGACCTATGTTTGGGCCCTGAATTACCCTGTATGCAGATTATACTGGTAAAATTGCATTTTTACCCCTTATGACTTATTTTCTCCTTAAACTCAGAATTCTCTGAGTTAAGCCTTTCCTTGAGTTATGTAGGAGCTTTTATCCTTTGTATTAGGTCAAAATGAGCTAGTTATGGCTCATGATGAGGTTCTCATCATTCATGGAAGCTTGATTAAATGAGTTTTCACTCATTTCTTCGAACAGGTCATAGGCACTTTCAGCATCTTTATTTAAAAAGTTGCCGCCACATGAGGCATCGACAAAATGTCGGATTTGATCTTCTAATCCATGATAGAAGATTTGCACGAGCTGCCATAAAGGAATCTCGTGGTGCGGGAAACTTCTTAAAAGGTCTTGAAATCTTTCCCAAGAATCATGGAAAGTTTCACCAGATTTTTGGTGAAAGGTCGTAATAGATCTTCTTAAGGAATTGGTACGACCTATGGGAAAGAATTTCTTGAGGAAGGCACTCTTGAGTTGAGGCCATGTTGTGATGGGTCGGCCAATGGTCCTGAACCAATAAGCGGCCTTATCTTTAAGAGATAATGGAAAAAGCCGCATCAGCCATATGTCTTCTTGCACATTTCGGGAATGGGTTGTCTGTGCAAGAAGAGTTAGCTCTTCAAGGTGGCTGAAAGGGTCTTCCCTAGGAAGGCTATGAAAGTGTTTAATTAGGTTCAGGACCGCAGGCTTGATCTCAATGTCCCCCTCCGGTATGACCACCCCTGGTCGTTCCTCATAATAAGACGGATCATAGAAATCTTTTAGAGGAACAACAGGCTGCTGACGGGGTGGTGGGTTTGGCCTTGGATTGGCTAGGTTTTGGATGTTCCTAGTCAATGTTTGTTGATTGGAATTTAATTTATTAATCTGATCGGCCATCAATTTTAAAAGATCAGGTAGGGGGTCTTGATGTTGTGTGTGGGGCAACTCAAGATTAGGGAGCTCCAAGTGTGGGAAGTTACTGGTGGTTGGGTTTTGGGTGGAAGGGTTAGAATTAGGGTTAGTGGTGGGGTTAGAGGTGGACGTGGAAGGGTCAGTGGACCTGTTTTGTTGTGTTTCCATTTTTTCAGGAGAAGAAGACAGAAAAAGTGGTCTTTTTGCGTGGGGGGCGAAATCAAATGGTCCCTCGAGGTGTGGCTTTTGGGACCGTCGCCCGTGCATGCACTACTTGGAAGACTTGGAGGGGAGGAGAAGAGATAGAGATGAGAGAAAGTGTGCAAATCAAACAAACAAACTAGACCTAACTTAAATGTGACTCCCTAATAATAACCTAAGACTTGGTCTATATAGGAAATAAGTAGTCAATAGTGAATACCCGTTCTATCAACAAATCTAGCCAAGTTGCTTAAGGGGAGGTTTGGGCCCAAACGTTTCCCAGGGAAAACCCCAGGTGCTTGTACAAACTCGTACCTGGTCGTTTGACACGGCCCCTCAGCCTGAACACCAGATACAGATGATAGAATTGGTATCAACTAAAGAAAACTTAAGACCTAAATAGCAAGCCTGAGTTGATAAAGCCTTAGGGGTCAAGTTGCTACAAATTTTAATTAGGTCTAGGATGCTATAGTGCACACGGAATGTGGAGGGCGTTTATTAGGTTGTTGCCCTGTTATTTGATTTTTTTGTGTGTGTGCAGGAATTGGAGAGTGGCTCCAATGAAAATCAAGTTGTCACACAATTTTTTTGTATTTTTGTCTTTTAGGATTTGATTTAATTGAATGTATTTTAGGGTTTCTTTAGTTAAATTTTCAAACAAGTTTGAAAATCCACAATCAAAGGAAAACAAGTTGTATGGGTGATTGTATATTTCCTTTGAATTAAGCCTCAAAAGAGAAAGAAAGAAACCCTAAGCCAATTATCCCTAAGACAGAAATTTAACTACCAATGAGTTATTTTTTAGGCTTTCATAATTAAGTAGTGGTCCAAACAAGTCAAACAACACCACTACTTTGAATAAAATCAAACAAGGATTCCATAAAATAATTTTGTAGGATTTTAGGAATTCGTTTGATAATTGTTTTGAATTTTTAATTGTACTGGTGTCAAAGTCCAGAAATAATACCTGTGGGTATTATGAACTTTTTAGTATTACCACCGACCTCAAAAAATTTTTATGATTTTATATGATATATAAAATTTCACAAGGATTCCAACAAGCTAAATTTCACAAAAATTGGATGAGTATAAAAATTTTGAAAATTCGCGGACAGTAGCAAAATAGGAAGATTAGAGGGTATGACCCCTCTGCAATCCACAAATTTTTAAAAATTAAATACAAATCCAATTGATTTGAAATTTGGAACAGATGTTTCTAACTTAATTGGGAATCACTCTATGAAATTTTATGATTTTAGGAGGTCTGGGGTGTTAGGAATCGATTTTTTTCAAGTCCGGATAGAAATCTAGACCCGAAAAATAGAACACCAATACTTGCAATGGAATGGTGCTAAAGAAGCATACAAGCAAACAATGGATTTTAAAATGCACCACTCCACTTAATTTAAGTGTTTAGGGTCCTGAAAGTCAAGTTTAATATATTTTTGGTAGTTTTAATTATTTATGTGACCAGAAAGAGGAACCAACCTGAATTTTCGCGGGAAGAAAAGGACCTTTGAGCTCTCTCTTCCAGATTCTTGCCTTCCCGCTGTAGTTCTTGCACACACAAAAGAAAGAAAGAGAAGGGGATGAGATCCACTTCAAGCAAGAGAAAATGAGTTAATGCAAAGCCGTGCCTCCCCGACAACGGCGCCAAAAAGTGATATCGATTTCATGCGGTTTGTTAAATACGTCGTTGTAACGCGCAAAATCGATCAACTCTTAAATTATATTCCTAGATAGGGGAGTATCTAGGGTCGTCCAAGGAGGCCAAATGTTTGCAATAGTGATTCTCTTGCTTGGAATACAATCTCAACTTTCTTTTCGGTATTTTTTCAATATATCTCTTTTTTTTTTGTTTTTAAGCTAAGGCAACATGCGCACTGCTGGCGGAAAAGGTGATTTACACTTCAATTTAAATACTACTTCTATGTGGCAAGTGGAGCCTCTCCCTAAGCTCACTCTAGGCAAGTGGAGGCCTAGAATAATTAGGGAGAGGGAGTGAAAAATGCTAAAAAAAATAAAGCAAGTAGAAATGCAAAACAGAAAATTGCAAAGAAGGTAACTTGATTGATGAAAAGTGTTTTACAAAAGGAAGCCTAGTAGAGGAATGCTTCTACTACTAGAAAAATTAAAATAAGAAAAGAAAACACAAATCCTCTAGATAGATGGTGAAGAAGAGGGCTTCTTGCTCCAAGGTTGGTGGCTCCCAATCTTGAAAAGAGTCCTTCAACTCCTTCCTTGCAGTGCTCCGCCAAGGTTATGTCCTCCAAGGCAAGCCCTAAGGGGGCGTGCCCTAAGCTTCTCTCCAAGGGTGGACGTCCACCCTAGGTCCTTCTCCCTTGCCTGGCCGTCCTCCTTGAAGTGGAAGAGTCCTCCTCCTTGGCGTGGCCCAAGTTGAAGAGAGTGGGGAGAAGAAGGCACCAAAAGGGTTGGTGATGTGCCCCTTTAATCTCCTTCTCTACTCCTTCTTCTTGGCCGTAGGTATAGGTGGTATAGGTAGCAAAATACACTAATGGAGGATGCCCCAAAATGGTGGTAGGTGGTGGCTTTTTATAGAATAGGATGGGGGGTTAAGGTGCCCCTTGAAATGGAGGGCTAGGATGGAAGGATGAGGGTGGTTGGTGATCCTATGGCTAGGGTGAGTTGGCGCCAACCCAAGGGGTGTTAAAGGGGGTGGTTATGGTGGTGTTGGTGTCTTTTGGTGGTGGAGAGACACCCCCATGTTGGCGCCAACATGGGGTCTTCTAGAAGGGGAGTTAGGTGGATGGTGGAGATGGATTCAAGGGGGATTGTGTGGTGGAGATGAGGGGGGATTTTGGAGGGAAAAGTGGCGCCATTAAGGGGTGGTTATGGGTATTTTTTGGCGCCACTTTTAGGTGTCTTTTGGGGGTGGTGGGTAGGTTAGGTTGGTGCCAAGTGGGTTAGCTTATGTGGAGCTTAGGTGGAGCTAGTTGGGTGGAGTTGGTAGGTTGGTTTTTGGGGTGGTACAAGCCAAGGAAGTTGGAGCATAGTTAAGATAAGCTAAGCTAAGCTAAGCTAGCTTAGCTAATGGAGGAGTAGAGGAGAAGATGTTGGAGCTAGGGTTTGGAGGAAGGAGCTGAGGAGAAGAAGTCTGGAGTTGGAGCTGGAGCTGGCTGCTGCTGAAGAGGCTGGCATGGGGCTACTCTAGCTGGCTTAGCTTGCTAGTTCTTTGCTAGTTGCTAAGCCAAGATAAAGTGAGCTAGCTTCTACCAAAATGAGCTGAGGTGAGCTAGGTCTGGTGCTCCCGGGGAGAATCAAGCTGGTTGAGGCAGCTAAGGTAGCTTAGCTCAACTGAGTTGAGCTAAGCTGAGTCCCCGGGAGCTGGACTTGAGCTTCCTGAGCTGAGATGAATTCTTCTTCAGCTGGCTGGAGTTGAGTGGAGCTGAATGTAGCTGGATCTGAGCTGGGGTGAACTCCTGTCAACTCAGCTGAGCTAGCTAGAGCTCCCTGTGAACTAGTGGGAGCTAAGATGAGCTAGACTCAGCTAAGTTGAGCTGGATCTGAGCTGACTTGAGCTAGGGTGAGCTGAGATGAACTCTCTTGAGCTGCCATCCAGCTGAGATTAGCTGAATGGAGCTGGGATGAGCTAACCCTAGTTCAAGTAAGGTAGGTTCCAGCTGCGGTGAGCTGGATCAAGCTGAGGTGAGCTGGATCAAGCTGACGTGAGCTGGATTAGGCTGAGTTCCAGCTAGTCTGGGCTTCTCCTTCACCATTTGCCTTCTTGAGTGTTAGGGTTTTAGGGATCTGTGCATCTGTACATCCCTAACACTCACAAAAACACATTAAAACGACAATAAAAAATGCAATGCATGCCTATCATAATTTATGCCTAAATGCAGCCCAAAAACCCATTTGCGGAGTAAAATCCTAAGAGCTAGGTTTGTTTTAATGCATAAGAATGATGATAAACTGACGTTTATCATTAGGTCTCTTTGTAATTTTACGAATTGAGTTGTAATTTTATATTCTTTAGAATGTAAGGAAAGCCCCAATTAGATTAGCATCAATTTACATTATGAGGGCACCACTTGCATAAGTCTAATCTGGTCAAAAATATGCTAAAACATATCCTTAGGTGTTAAAAGATCATCCTATAACTCCATAGGATCAACAAGAGTCATTTGGACAGTTGAAGGACTTTTTACAGTCTATCTAACGTTAGGTAATAGATACCTAACGTTAGGTAGTAAGGTTGAGGTCACCTTGAGACATTCAGGGAATAACGAACTTTGCATTGAACTGACCATCTAACGTTAGACAAAGTTTACCTAACGTTAAGTAGGCTATTTTAAGCCAAATTGAACAGCTCCAGGAGATAGCGAACTTTACACCTAACTGGGTACCTAACGTTAGACAGCTCACCTAACATTATATAACTTTTAACTAACATTAGGTAAAGTACTTTTTGACTAACTCAATTAGCCGTTGGAAAATCAAATTGGGAAATAATTGAGCCATTGAATATAGGTCTCTTGCACATCTAAAATAGTACAAACACCCCTCTATATATAAGAGATGATTTCCCACTCTTAGAAAGTTAAAGAACACTCAAGCCTCACTCAAATCTCATTCAAGTCTACATTCAGCTAAAGCTTACACTTGGTGTTCATTGGAGGTGATTTGAGATCTTGTTCTTGAAGATCACTGATGTAAACACATTTACACTACTTAAAATGTCTATTTATGCATGTTCTTAAGCATAGGATTGCATTTCATGATATAAATATTGCATAACATGCATCATCTTGCATTTAGAGTAGTTTGAATAAAATGGAGGTTAATTGTCTCCTTTTATGTGCTTGGATAGGGCAAACATTTTATCGGGGCCTCGGATCAAAGATCCAACTGTATGGATGTGATCAACGACTCCAAGATCACCCTAATCAGGCATCCGTAGCATCAGATAGTGACTGGGGAACCCTAGAAGATCAAGGGTCAGGATGGTGAAAATCCACACTTCAGATGACAAATCCGACCGCACGGATGAATTCGGATCGACGATCGTAGCTCAACGACACAAAAACCGAGTCAATCCGACATCCGTGGCACCATCTACAACTTCCAGAAGATGGACGACCAAGATGGCGCCACGTGGCGCCATCTCGACCGCCCAAATGGCTGCCTACATTCCATGAAGACCGCGCACCCGCCCCCTCTCCGACGTTGGATCTCGATCCAACGGCTGTGGACGCGACGCTTTAAAATCATCCTCGCGACCTTCTCGATGGCGTAGCGCAGCGGAGATGAAGCGACAGGTGAAGTAGAGGTCGCGGGATCGAGTCCCGCGAGCCTCAAATCAGGCGCAAGCGAGCGGCGCGTGGAGCGTCAGATTGCGATCCAACGGCTGCGCACGCCCAATAGCGCCGACGCGCGATTGGACGCGTAGCGTGGACGCGCGATCACACGTGGGCGGGCGCGCAGTGTAGCGGGTGAAGATGCATTTTAAGCTGTCTGATCTCGTGATGGGACGGCTGAGACTCAGCATGCGTGCGATGGCATTGGGCGCATGGGCAGCTGAAGTGGCGTGCGTGGGCGCGGAAGCTACGCCCACGTCGGGGCTTTAGTGACGGATTTATCCGTCACTAATGACCCCTCATTTATTATTTTGAACTTGTAATGTCTATTTTGCCCCCACTCCTTGCAACTATAAAAGGAGACGCACTCCATACGAAATTTTCATCCCTTCTTTCTCCTCTCTACCCCTCCAAAGCTCAAGAGAAGCTTGTCCCACACCCGGGATGCTTCTCGCGAGATAAAGTCCAATTTTCGTTCCCCTTCGGAAGTGGATCCCGCGACGACGATGGCGTGCAGCTCCGTTCTCGTTCTTCTGCTTTGTCCTCCTTCGTCCTGCTTCGTTCTCCTTCGTCCAGGCGTCGTCCCGTTCGGCTTGTCCTCCAAGCAATCGTCGAGGAGGATAAATTCTCTCTCCCATTCTTATTTACAGCTTTTCTAGTGTAGAATTTTCCTGCTTTATAGTGTAATTGATTTTCCGCTTTCTAGTGTAACTTTTATTTAGTTTGATTATATAAACAATTGAAATATTGAATGCATGTTCTCTTTCTCTCTCTCTCTCTTTCTTTTAGTCTGATAGCTCCATTGTAATTATATCGTCTTGCTTATCAAAAATCCTAAAAAAATATAATTGCGAATATAGATCAATGTAGCCTCCCTGTGTTCGACCCGGAATTCTTTTCGGTATAAATTTTATTTGTTGAACACGAATTCTTCACTTTCGAACTACAACGACAGGTTTTCCAAAACCAAACACATTAGTGTAGCGATTCGTAAACGTTCAACATTTTGGCGCCATTGTCAAAGAGGCAACGATTTTCGATCTTTTCTTCGCATTTCTTGCACTTTATTTGTTTTTCTAACTAGCTTTCTCTTGTGTCTATTGTTTTGCAGAGACCTCCATCAAGGAATCAACATGCGGTAGACTGGAGTAAAGTGCAGTTGAAGACAACTGTAAGTGCTCCCCCATTCTTTCCCCCTCCATAGATTTCATTCGCCACATTAAATCCAAATCCCAATTAACCTAGGTGTTTGCATAAATCCTAGGATTAGTCTGGTTGTTTGGATTTTCACTCACATTAATTCCACCCTCATTCATAAAAAAATAACAAAAAGATAATCTTGTGGGGTAATTTTCAACAAACACACACCCACATTCAAGGCACTTGATCAACTTGATTTGTTTTCTACTCAATCGGGTTTTGATCTGTGGAACCGGTACACACAAAGCAACACATAACAGAGTAGAAATCATTCTAGGTTAACCATCTTTGAGTGCCTAACTTAGTGGTGCAATTGTGGCCAATTGTTTGAGTTGTTTGGGCCGCACCACTTTATTTAAAACCAACTCATCAAGTAGCTCCTCCTTAGGGTTTTCAATCTAGGTATATTCCAGGCACTCCACTTTCTTTCTGATTTTAAAGAAAAATAATCTTCACCCATGTTTTACAACTTGGTTTTCCTAGAAACTTGATTGCAATTCACCTAATTTGAAATCCTACAAGCTACTTAAGCAAGATTTGAACACTAAAATTCACGCATTATCAATAATCTTGCTTGAAAACCCTGGTTGTGCATGCACTTACGCAAATCTCAATCAATCATTAAGGGCACAACCCATTGTAAGGGCCTATCACATTCCATAAGCACCACAATCCCAGGCTTTAACAAAATTGAGTAGACGTTGGCCTTAAGGTTTGATTCGCTCTTCAGGGCCTAGTCTGAGATTGTTTTTGATTAACCTACTTGTATTGATTAATCTGATGTCTAGCTAGGGGAGTAGCGTCAAACGACCGCGGCTGGGGGGTACACTAGGAACCGGAGGCGAAAGCCAAAGGAACAACCTTCTCCCCAGTCCCTCCTTCTAACTGGTTGGATTAAACAGACGCAAGTAGAGTAAATCACTTATAGTCTTAAGGCTGGTTTTGGGAGTCAGTAGATCCTTAGGCTACCCCACTTAAGGACAACCTTGTTTTGTTGTGCTGCAGGGTCCCTATCCCCAGTCCTTCCGACCTTCTCCTAGTTTATGCTGGGAAGACGGTCATTGAATCCCCGATTGGAAGGATCGTTAGAACATTCTAGGAGGAGCAAGTTAGATTTTGGTCAATTTGATCCCATGGTCGAACAACAGCCTCCTCTGCTTGAAAATCCACAGGAAGAATTTCGAAGGCAACTGGAACAAATGCAGAGAATGCAGGAATGGTTCCAGAGAATGCAGGGTACTCAGCCCTTGAAGGATTTTTATGATCCTTCAAATTACGGGGAACGTCCCGGCGTCCAGATTCCAGCCGGTGACGTAGAAATCAAGCCCCAGGTGTTAAGCTTGATTAAACATTATCATGGGCTTGGCTCAGAAGATCCGTTTCAGCACTTGGAAGATTTGACCACTTTGGTTCAGACCACCAAGGCTTGAAACGTTAATGAGGAGCAAATGATCATGAGGCTCTTCCCCCACTCTCTTAGGGATAAAGCCACGCATTGGTATAGGACAATAGGAAGACCAATTACAACTTGGAATGAGTTGAAATCGGCCTTTCTGAAGAAATTCTTCCTAGTCGGTCGTACCAATGCTTTGAGACGGGCAATCACTACCTTTACCCAGCGGCCGGGGGAGCAGTTTCATGTGGCCTGGGAGCAATTCTAGGACTTATTGCGGAGGTGTCCACACCACGATGTGTCGAAATGGTAACTCGTGCAGATCTTCTATCATGGGTTGAATGAGCAACTCAGAAACCATGTGGATGCTTCTTGCGGAGGCAATTTCCTCAATAAAGATGCAGATAGTGCACATGATTTATTTGAGGAAATGAGTGAGAATTCAATTAATCATGCCTCCATGGATACTTTTAACCGGTCCCAGCAACCCAGATCAAATGTCAATGAAGTCCATGACTCTCATTCATTTGATATGGAATTGATTTGTAATAAACTTGATAAGGTGGACTTGGTTGCTAAAAGAATGGAAGAGTGGATGATTGGCAATTCTATGAACAACTCTCAATCCACTCAATCCCAAAATTCAGGATTCCATTCCTCATGAGCTCCTTCTGGACGGGAGTTCGTGAATCAACTCGATGCGACTCAACCAATGAGTCAGCATTTTTCGGAACCCCATGGGTTCCCAACTGGGGCCTTTGATCCCAATTTTTCTGATCCTTCCCTTTCTTTCTCTCCATCCTCACCCTATGAGGATGTCTGTGCTGTACAAGAGAATGTTAGATCCAACCTCTACTCGAATGCCTATAATCCAGGTTGGAGAAACCACCCTAACTTCTCTTAGAAAAATCCAGGGCAACAGACCCAATTCCGACCCGGCAACTATGCTCTGCAACGACCAATGGGTCAGGGTCAAGTATATACTCAGTTGACTCCGAATCAGGTCAATCAGCCAGCTTGGAATGCCAGTCAACCCCCAGGGCAGGCTAATTTGAACCGTCAAATGGTAGAGATGCAAGGATCTATGCTCCAGCTCATGCAGCAAATGAAAAACTCGCTGGACAACTTGCAATCTGGGCTCATTGCTAACTCTCGTCAACCCGGATCTCTACCATCCCAACCCGTACCCAACCCGCGAAACATTATAAATTCGGGCAATCAAGCCCAAGGGTACGGAAATCAGAGGGACCCGTACGCACATGCTCAGGTAGTTGAGCAGGGTTCCTCGTCTTCTTCTTTTGCAAATCAACAATTCATGGTCAATCAAGCCCCTCCAATCTTTCCTAATCCTCCCCAAGACCTAAATTCTTACGCTTCTGCAAATTCTGTAACTTTAAGGAGTGGTAAGAAGACTCAGGATCCACAACCACACTATTCTGATCTTTTGAATCCTGACGAATCTGAGGAGAGAGAGGAGAATTCTAGAGGAGAAATCAAGGCTCAGGAACCTGATTCCAAAGATCTGACTCATGTTCCTTTTCCTGAAGCCTTAACCAAAGCAAAGAAGAAGTCTGTTGATAGTAATGAGGAGCTTCTGAATTTATTTAAGAATGTTGAGATCAATATCCTGCTCCTTGATGCTATCAAGCACATACCGGCTTACGCAAGATTATTAAAGGAATTATGTACACAAAAGCGTAAGTCGAGAGAATCTGTTCCGAGGAAGGTGGTACTCTCCGAGCAGGCTAGTTCTGTTATCCTGCACTACCTCCCTCAGAAAAAGAGAGATCCTGGTGCTCCTTTGATTTCTTGCATTATCGGAGATTACACATTTGATAGAGCACTTTTGGATCTCGGTGCATCCATCAACCTAATTCTGACTTCTCTTTATGAGAAGTTTGGGTTAGGTGAACTTCGGCCAACTTCAGTAACGCTACAGTTAGCAGACCGTTCGGTCACAAACCCGCGAGGCGTTATTGAAGATGTTATAGTTAAGGTCAAGGATTTCTATTTTCCTGTAGATTTTCTTGTCCTTGACATGGATGTACCAGATAATCTGAGGAACACGCCCATCATTCTGGGGCGTCCGTTCCTGGCTACCGCAAATGCCAACATTAATTGTGAAAGAGGTAGCATGGAAATTGCCTTTGGGGACCAACGAATGAAATTTGATATTTTTAAGGCGATCAATAAATTTGAGGATTGTGGATTTATTGAGGAACTTGATGGGGATAATGTTAATATTGAAACTTGTTTGACAGTTTCTTCAATTGAAAGTTCCTCTTTGGTTGATGAATTTGACCTGCAACCCTCTGACTTGACATCTTCGGAAGAGGTTACTGATTTTGTTCACTCAAAACCTCTTCCTCTTGTTGAATCTTCGGCATCTACCCTACCATCAATCATCACCCCACCCCAGCTTGAATTGAAACCATTGCCCGAGAATATAAAATATCAATTTTTAGGACCGCAGAATACGCTCCCTGTGATTATTAGTGCTAAATTGACAAAGGAGCAAGAGATTAAATTGATTAAGGTCCTAAAGGAACATAAGGAGGCAATTGGTTGGACCATTCATGACCTCAGGGGGATCGAGCCATCTTACTGTAATCATAGAATATTTTTGGAAGATGGATCCCACCCTTCTCGCCAGATGCAGAGGAGATTGAATCCAAATATGCGAGAAGTGGTCAAAATGGAAATCATCAAGTGGCTCGATGCAGGAATTATTTATCCAATCTCTGACAGTCCCTGGGTAAGTCCCGTTCAGATTGTTCCAAAGAAAGCCGGGATTACTGTTGTGACTAATGAGAGAGGAGAATCTGTCACAACTCGTTCAGCTTCCTCTTGGAGAGTTTGTATTGATTATAGGAAGTTGAACACAGCCACTAAAAAGGATCATTTTCCCCTACCCTTCATTGATCAAATCTTGGAAAAATTAGCTGGGCAGAAGTACTTCTGTTTTCTTGATGGCTACTCGGGATACAACCAAGTTCTTATCCATCCCGAGGATCAGGAAAAAACTACTTTCACCTGTCCCTACGGAACCTTTGCTTTTCGTAGGATGCCTTTCGGGTTATGCAATGCACCTGCGACTTTTCAAAGGTGTATGCTAGCCATATTTTCTGACATGGTGGGAGAGTTTATGGAAGTCTTCATGGATGATTTCTCTGATTTCGGAGAATCATTTGACTCTTGTTTGACTAATTTGGAAATGATTCTTAAGCGATGTATCAAGACACGACTGGTCCTTAGTTGGGAAAAGAGTCATTTCATGACCCAAGAGGGCATCGTTTTGGGTCATGTAATCTTTGAACGGGGAATTGAAGTAGACAAAGCTAAGGTTGATGCTATCGCTAAACTTCCTCCTCCCACATCTGTTAAACAAATCAGATCATTTCTTGGCCATGTGGGATTTTATCGAAGATTCATCAAGGATTTCTCGAAGGTTGCTCGTCCTCCGAGCAATCTTCTTGCCAAAGAAACGTCGTTTATTTTTGACGAATCATGCCGAAAGGCATTTGATTTCCTAAAAACGGCAGTCACCTGTGCTCCAATTTTGCAACCACCAATTTGGACAGCCCCATTTGAGATCATGACCGACGCTTCTGATTACGCGGTCGGGGCTGTCCTGGTTCAGAAAATTAACCGAAAGCCCTCTGTCATTTACTACGCTAGTAAAACTCTGGATGAAGCCCAGAGGAATTATACTGTTACTGAAAAAGAATTACTAGCTGTAGTATTTGTGTTGGAAAAATTCAGGGCTTATCTCTTGGGGTCTCATGTTATTGTTTATATCGACCACTCGGCCTTGAGACATCTCTTGGCTAAAAAGGATGCTAAACCTCGGCTTATTCGTTGGATTCTTCTTCTTCAAGAATTTGATCTTGAAATCAAGGATAAAGCCGGGGTACAAAATGTGGTAGCGGATCATTTGTCAAGACTCCTAGGTGATTCCTCTTGTCCGGACATTCCGATTGCTGACACTTTTTCGGATGAAACCATTCTTACAGTTTTAGGTGTCCACACCCCATGGTTTGCTGACATTGTTAACTATTTGGCCGTTGGTCAAATCCCCCAGGATTGGACCAAGCATCAACGGGATAGACTCAAATCTGAGGCCAAATACTACTTTTGGGAGGACCCTGAACTGTATCGCATCGGCTCTGATCAGATTATTCGCCGATGCATACCGGAGAATGAATTCAATAGTATACTCGAGTTCTGCCATGCATCTGGGTGTGGTGGACATTTCTCCGGGGAAAGACGGCTGCAAAAATCTTGCAATCTGGCTTCTATTGGCCGTCTTTATTCAAGGATGGCCAGGACTTCTCAAGGTCATGTTCTCGATGTCAGTCACTCGGGAACATAACTAAGAGAGACACGATGCCCCTAAACCCTATTCTTCCTGTAGAAATTTTTGATGTTTGGGGCATCAATTTCATAGGACCCTTTATCCCTTCATTTGGACATCAGTACATTCTTGTTGCTGTTGATTATGTGTCCAAATGGATTGAGGCAATTCCCACCCGAACCAATGACCACAAGGTGGTCATCAATTTTGTCAAGAAAAATATCTTCAGTAGGTTCAGGATTCCGAGGGCTATCATTAGTGATGGTGGCACTCATTTTATTAATGCCCAATTCTGAAATTTATTGGATAAATACGGGGTTAATCATCGAATTTCCACACCTTACCATCCCCAAACGAATGGACAAGCCGAGATCTCCAATCGAGAGATCAAGAACATTCTGCAAAAAATGGTTAGGCCTGATCGCAAGGATTGGACTCAAAAGCTTGAGGACGCTCTTTGGGCCTACCTTACGGCGTATAAAACGCCATCGGCATGTCTCCATTCCGTTTGGTGTATGGAAAGGCGTGCCATCTACCCGTAGAGATTGAACACAGGGCATTCTGGGCAATCAAACAATGTAATTTAGATCTGAATCTAGCTGGAAAGACCAGGAAACTCCAACTATCTGAGTTGGAGGAGCTTAGAAATGATGCTTATGAGAATGCCAAGATCTACAAGGCTCGGACCAAAGCTCTACATGATCAATTGATTTCCCGCAAGAGCTTTGAGCCAAACCAGAAGGTTTGGTTATTTGATTCTAAACTTAAGCTCTTTCCTGGTAAACTTAGATCTAAATGGAATGGCCCATTCATAATTGATCAGATTTTTCCTAATGGTGCCTTTCAGATTTCTGACCCAAAGACGGGTAACACCTTTAAAGTCAACGGTCAACGTTTGAAACCTGTTGTTGACTGTAATCTTCCAGAACCCGTCTCAGACTCTGTTGCTCTAGCCATTCTGTGACTTCTTTGGCTGGACTTCGCCTAGCTGACGGCATTAAACTCAGCAGTTGTACATATGACACAAGGCTGATACGAGCTTCATATCCAGGTGACATCTTTCATATTCTACCCTTTCTTTCATGTCTCTTTTTCAATGAGGACATTGCATTAGCTAGGCATGGGGGGTGGATTCATTATTGAATTATTTGGTTAGCTTTGTGAAATCCATATAAATTGTCTCTCTTCTTATTTAAAAAAAAAAAAAAATTAGGAAGGATTAGTTGGACATTAGGACTTTTCAATCCTAAGAAATTTTACATTAGGATCTGAACACAAAGACCCCTCAGGTCTTTGGACTTAATTAGCCTGTGTATCTACTAAAATGTGGATTTATTTTTGAGTCCTCACCATCTTAATTCTATTATAATTGGAATAAATAAGTTTGGGTGATAAGTACACGACTTATCAACCTGCCCTCTGATTTGAGGGAATTTTGAGTTTTAAGCATCTACACACTTTCTTTGCACTGACTCGTTGTTCGACGATTCTAACGGAAATTGGGTAGCTAATGAACCTTCTAGGGTGATATGGCTGGCAAGTTATTGTGGGTAACAACCCATAGGTAGGTTGTCCAGAGCCCAGTCACTGGACCTTTCTCTGTTTGCTGCCTTTAGGTAAATCTTAGACCAGGGAAGCCACCTACTTAAAAAAAAAAAAATCAAAAAGAAAAGGAGAAAAGAACAAAAAGAAATAAGCCACACTTCACCGCACGAGTATGGTTGGCAAGTTGTCGGTGGTAACAGCTCATTGACTGGTTGTCCAGAACCCAGCTCAGAAAATGCACTAAAAATTCCCAAAACACTTAGGAAGAAGCGGAGAAGTAGAATAAATCGGGAAGATATACACTGGATTCACCCTTGTGTTGACCTCGTAAAAAAAATAAAAGTAGGGAGAAAGCTACCGGTTGTAAAGATACACTTTTAGGCAGAATTCTTGTTAGGTCGCCTAGAGGCGTAGAAATCCGAAATCCGTTTTAATTGCCGGTCAACGAGTCTATCACAATTACAATAAGATGCTTAAAGCTTAGGGTTCTCATCAAATCTTGGGTGAGTTGAATGGCTGTAGAAAGCCACTCTTAAACCCTAAAATTTGAAAATCCAAAAAAAATTAGAAAAGAGAAAAAGAGAAAAAGAAAATTTTCTTTTAATAAGGCGAGGGCTTGAGGCGGTCTGCATTTTGGCTGATACTCGGGCACTGTTGTGTCTTTGATAGTTCAGTTCCTAAGTAGACAATTTCTTAATGATTGAAAATAACTCAAGTCCAAATAATCCAACCTAATTCTTTTATAAATAGCATATAGTTTTTGCTAGGGACTAGCAAAAGATAGGCATGGGGGTATGATGTAAATACATTTACACTACTTAAAATGTCTATTTATGCATGTTCTTAAGCATAGGATTGCATTTCATGATATAAATGTTGCATAACATGCATCATCTTGCATTTAGAGTAGTTTGAATAAAATGGAGGTTAACTGTCTCCTTTTATGTGCTTGGACAGGGAAAACATTTTATCGGGGCCTCGGATCAAAGATCCAACCGTATGGATGTGATCAGGGTGGTGATTGGAGTTCAACGGCTCTAAGATCGCCCTAATCAGGCATCCGTAGCATCAGATAGTGACTGGGGAACCCTAGAAGATCAAGGGCCAGGATGGTGAAAATCCGCACTTCAGATGACAAATCCGACCGCACGGATGAATTCGGATCGACGATCGCAGCTCAACGACACAAAAATCGAGTCAATCCGACATCCGTGGCACCGTTTACAACTTCCAAAAGATGGACGGCCAAGATGGCGCCACGTGGCGCCATCTCGGCCACCCAAACGGCTGCCTACATTCCATGAAGACCGCGCACCCGCCCCCTCTCCGCAGGTGGATCTCGATCCAACGGCTGTGGACGCGGCGCTTTAAAATCATCCTCGCGACCTTCTCGACGGCGTAGTGCAGCGGAGATGAAGCAGCGGGCGAAGCAGAGGTCGCGGGATCGAGTCCCGCGAGCCTCAAATCAGGCGTAAGCGAGCGGCGCGTGGAGTGTCAGATTGCGATCCAACGGCTGCGCACGCCCAATAGCGTTGATGCACGATTGGACGCGCAGCGTGGACGCGCGATCACACGCGGGCAGGCGCGCAGCGTAGCGGGCGAAGATGCGTTTTAAGCCATCCTATCTCGCGATCGGACGACTGAGACTCAGCGTGCGTGCGATGGCATTGGGCGCGCGGGCAGCTGAAGCGGCGCGTGTGGGCGTGGAAGCTACGCCCACGTCGGGGCTTTAGTGACGAATTTATCCGTCACTAAAGACCCCTCATTTATTACTTTGAACTTGTAATGTCCATTTTGCCCCCACTCCTTATAACTATAAAAGGAGACCCCCTCCATATGAAATTTTCATCCCTTCTTTCTCCTCTCTACCCCTCCAAAGCTCAAGAGAAGCTTGTCCCACACCCGGGATGCTTCTCGCGAGATAAAGTCCAATTTTCGTTCCCCTTCGAAAGTGGATCCCGCGACGACGACGGCGTGCTGCTCCGTTCCCGTTCTTCTGCTTCATCCTCCTTCGTCCTGCTTCGTTCTCCTTCGTCCTGGTGTCATCACGTCCGGCTCGTCCTCCAAGCAATCGTCGAGGAGGATAACTTCTCTCTCTCATTCTTATTTACAGCTTTTCTAGTGTAGAATTTTCCTGCTTTATAGTGTAATTGATTTTCCGCTTTCTAGTGTAACTTTTATTTAGTTTGATTATATAAACAATTGAAATATTGAATGCATGTTCTCTCTCTCTCTTTCTCTCTCTCTCTCTCTCTTTCTTTTAGTCTGATAGCTCCATTGTAATTATATCGCCTTGCTTATCAAAAATCCTAAAAAAATATAATTGCGAATATAGATCAACGTAGCCTCCCGGTGTTCGACCCGGAATTCTTTTCGGTATAAATTTTATTTATTGAACACGAATTCTTCGCTTTCGTACTACAAAGACAGGTTTTCCAAATCCAAACACGTTAGCGTAGCGATTTGTAAACGTTCAACAATCACCTTCCTTGGAGCTCAACCACCTCAACTCCCTACTATGCCACCTTCATATATTTACCAAGGGAGTTCACTCTAGTCTTCTAGATAATTATTTAATACAATTGATTGCATATCTTTTTGGGACTATCCATAGGAGCTAAATTCTGTTTAGTTCAGTTTTATTCCTTCATCTACTTGTAATATGAGGGCCCAGGTTGTAAGTTCCTCTCCTCTTGAGTAAGAGGGGTTTGCTCTTGATTGAAATATCAAGAGGGTTTGTAAAAGGGTTTAGTATCCCATAAGTATCGGTTAGTTTTTCAAGTTTGACTCGAGGTAAAATCCTAGATTGGGAGATCTAGGTAGTGATTTTTACCTAGATTTAGGTTTCCACCATACATGCTTATGTTGTGATTGATGTTATATTGGTGGATTGCTTGAGTATACATTAAATCTAGATTAATTTTAATTAGCAATTTATTTATTGCCTTTAGCACTAATCACTCCCCCTTTTAGTGCTTTCATTTGGTATTAGAATGTAGGTTAGTGTACTTTGGAGTAACTTCCTTACACCGATGATAATGGCAGAATTAAGCAACATGAGGATAGAGGGGTTGTTGACCCACCAACCTCCCTACTTTGATGGAAATGGCTACACACATTGGAAGAGGAAGATGGAAATCTACCTCAAATCAACCACTGGAGATCTATCACAATGGAAAATGGTAGAAAAGGAATTCAAGATGCCGGAGTTGACGCCACCACCGGAGACTATAAGCTGAAAGATGAGAAGAAGATATCAATCAATTGTAAGGCTATGAGCATACTATATTGTGCCTTCATTAAAGATGAGTTTAATAGAATTTTGCAGCTAGAGATGGCACATGAGATTTGAAAATGCCTTGAAGTGACCCATGAAGGAACTTCAAGGGTGAAGAAGACAAAAATTGGTCTCTTAACCCAAGAGTATGAGATGTTCAAGATGAAGCTGGGTGAAAGTGTAAAGTAATTGAGCACAAGGTTCACCAACATTATCAACCTTCTCAAGGGGCTTAGGAAGACATATCCCACAAATGAGATAGTGTCCAAATTCTTGAGGGCTCTAACTAAGGAATGGGAGTTAAAGGTCATTGCAATTGAGGAAGCAAAAAAATTGAAGAACATTAGCATGGATGAGATACTTGGAAGTCTAATGGCTCATGGAGTAAAGCTTGATCTATCCAAGAAGGAGGAAAATGAAGCTTCTAGCTCCAAGAAGAAGAATTTGGTATTCAAAGCCAAAATTGAGAGTGATTCTGATCCCAATGACAGATAAAAATGAAGAGGATGAAGAGATGGCTATGTTCTCTAGAAGATTTGAAAAATATGTGAGAATGAGGAAATAACTCAAAAGGAGAAAAGATCACAAGACCCCCACTTGCTATGGATGTAAGAAGAAAGGTCATATAAGGAAGGATTGTTGATAAGGAAAATACGCAATTTTTTAAAAGTGGATTTTTGTCTTTAAGATGCGAAAAATAGATCAACTCTTAAATTTATAACCTAGATAGGGTGAATATCTAGGGTCTTCTAAGGAGGCCAATTTGTTAATCACAAAAATGGTTCACTCTCTCACTTCTCAAATCAACATATGTTTTTTTGTATTTTTCATTTTGTTGTTTTTATAATTTTTAAAATAATCAGGAAACGGAATACGAAATGATGATTATATTACACAGATCAACTAACCCTAAGTGATAATAATGAAGCCTTCTCCTATAAGCTCACCCTAGGCAAGTGTGCCTAGGGTAATTAGAAGAGAAGGGTGTGTGGTGCAGTAAGCTACATAAAAGCAAGAAAAACACACTAAAATTGAAACATGAACTTGGAAGGCAAATATAAACTTGTACTACTAGAAAGTGAAGTACATGTAGAGGAATGCTTCTTGCAAAATAAAAAATTACTAGCTAATACAAAAGATAAAATAGAAGATAGAAGAAGAGAGGTATCCTCTAGTAGAAGCTTCAAGAAACCCTTATTCCAACTACGACTGCTCCCGTGGTTGAAAAGAACTTCTCTTTGGCTTCTTCCTTCAAATGGTCCTCCTCCAAGCCTCCTTCAAGGTTGGACATCCGCCACCCTTGTTCCTCTTCTTGCCTGGTCATCCCCCTAGTTGAAGGCTTCCTCCTTAGCGTGGTACAAGGAGAAGAAGAATGAGGAAGAAGGCACCAAGGGGTCAGGTAGGTTTCCCCCTTGATCTTCTTCTCCTCTTCTTCTTCCTTGGCGTTAGGTGTAGGTGGTGTAATGGTGGAATATACAAAGGGAGAAAATCTTTTTATGATGGTGGTTAAAGGGGTATATATAGGAAGGCATGGGGGGTATGGTTGGAGTGGGTATGTGTAGGGCTAGGATTGATTATGGGTGGTTATGGGGATCCTAGGGTGTAGGCTTTTTGGTGCCGCCTAAAGGGTTGCTATGGGAGTGGTTATGGGTAGCTAAGGGACACCTAAAGGTGGCGCCAACCATGAAATGGTGCCATGGTTTGGCACCAACTTTGTTGGATTCTAGAAGGTGGGTAGGTGTAGGGTTGAGATGGGTTGAGGGGGTAGGTGTAAGGTGGTGATGAGGAGTGTTTTGGCGCCAATAAAGGTGGTTCTAGAAGCTTGTTTTGGCACCAAAAATAGGTGGCTTTTGGTGGTAGTTGAGGGACCAAGGGGTGCCCAGTTTTGGTGCCAAATTAGAGTGGGAGTAGGGTAGCTTAGGTGGACTAGGTTTAGGGTTATTTAGTGGAGCTTAGATAGGTAGGTTTTAGGGTTATGTAGGGGTGCCAAGGAGGTGATTAGCTAAGCTAAGCTAGATTAGCTAGTAGGGAGTAGGGTAGGAGGTAGACGAAGCTAGGGTTTTAAGGGAGAAGAGCTAGAGGTAGTTGGAAGGAGCTGCACTGGGGTTGGTGGTTGCTGAAGAGAACTGTAGGGAGCTACCTTAGCTGGCTTAGCTTGCTAGTTCTTTGCTAGCTGCTAAGCCAAGCTAAGATGAGCTGGCTTTTGCTGAAATGAGCTGAGGTGAGTTGGGTCTGGTCTTCTTAGAGATTACATAGTTAGCTTAGGTCAAGTAGCTCAACTTAACTACGTTGAGTTGAGTTGAGCCTTCGAGAGCTGGACTTGAGTTAGCCTGAGCTGGTTGAGGTCATCTTCAGCTGACCAGGTCTAGCTAGTAGCTAGTCCTAGTCAAGTTGAGCTTCTAGTGAACTGTTTTGGACTGAAGGAGCTGGAATGGAGTTAGGATCAACTGTCTTGAGCTAGTTTGAGCTGCCATCTAGCTAAGGTGAGTTGCATGGAGCTGAGGTGAACTAGCTAGAGCTACCATTCAATTGAGATGAGCTGAATGGTGCTAAGGATAAGTTGATCCAGCTAGAATGAGTTGGGATCCAGTTGGGATGAGCTAGAACTAACTGGGATTTAGTTGAAATGAGCTTCTTCATCTTCTGCCTTCTTGAGTGCCAAAGTATTCGGGATACGACTTTCTATCTATCCCTAACACTCAATTAAACACATCAAAAATAAAACTAAAATACAATGTACGCCTATCCTAGGTAAACGCCTAAATGTAGCCCAAAAACCCATTTATAGAGTTAAAACCCTAAGTGCTAGATCTATTTTAGGGCATAAGAATGATGATAAACTGGCGTTTATCAATGACCATCGGCCATATAGAATATGACAGATACATATTCTTGAATGGGTTGAATTCATTGCTCGTAAGTCCTAATCTCACGTTTTGTGCCTCCTCTGCGAATGATGTGTGATTCTCATTATATTTATTCCACTCATCAGAATCTGTTGGATGAAGCATCCATCCATCTCATGATTTATTTTCCTGATGCCATGCCATCAATTTTATGATTTTACTTGATATGAATAAGCTTGTAGCCTAGGGATTAGTGGAAAATAATGAAGAACCTTCTCCGGTTGTTTCTTATCGCATGTGTTTGATGATTTACCCACCTTATACATTTCCTTACCACATTTGGGACAATTATTTAACCTTAAGTACTCATTTCTGTACAGGACACATCCATTTCGACATACATTAATCTTCTCGCATTTCAGTCCAAGCACACATATCTACTTCTTTGCATCTTACCATGACCCAGGGTACCCAGCAGGATTATCCAGCAGTTCCCCAATGAATTGAAGGATCTCAGACATTAATTTCGCTGTCGCTCTATTCATCACTTTCATGTGAAATAATCTCAGAAGAAATGAAAACATCGACATTGACGTTATTCCAAGAGTAATAGGATCCTTCGCTGCCTTAATTGCATTGTAAAACTCATTACAATTTCATAATATCTCATCATCAACTACATCCTCAGGATCTGCTGCTTTCATATCATTTAACATTTCATCTAATTTATCTCCCTGACTATCATTATTTTGCTCAGCATGATCTATCCAATTAACATAATGCTACTACCAATCGTTACATGTCGCATACTCGAAAATAGTGTCTCAGTCAAGGAACCCCATCCAAACAGTGTCTACATGGACATAAAATCAGCTCAAAAAATTCTCCTCATTTAAACAGCTACTAATCATCATTGAATGCTCACACCAAAAATGAAATCACTCCATTATTGTATTTGTTGTAATTTAAATTTCTCAAACTAATTCAGGACTTATCCATGATAACCTAAAATTCATGGTCAATCACTTCGAAGTTAGATTCAAATAAGGACAATATGTGCATTTTAAGATGATTTTCACTTGATAACCCATCCTTGAAGATTTGATCACAACATTACCTCTTACATGCAACTAGTGTTTGGAAAAATTTCGGTAGCATTTCTCTGCACTTCTTTAGTATACCCCCTAAGACTAACCTTAACTCGATTCTTTTTAGCTCTCATGTATGGATATTTTAGAAACCTAGCTAAGATCAGTTAGTATACCAGAAAAAAGTAGGCAAATATCTTTGAAATTTCACCAAACACTAGTTACATGTAATACGTAACACCTAAGTTGTAATCAAATCTTCAAGGGCCCCTCTGATAAACGTCAGTTTATCATCATTCTTATGCATTAAAACAAACCTAGCTCTTAGGATTTTACTCCACAAATGGATTTTTGTGCTGCATTTAGGCATTAACTAGGTTAGGCATGCATTGCATTTTCTTTTGTTGTTTTAATGTGTTTTTGTGAGTGTTAGGGATGAACAGATATATAGATCCCTAAAACCCTAGCACTCAAGAAGGCAAATGGTGAAGGAGGAGATCAGACTAACTGGAACTCAGCTTGATCCACCTCACCATAGCTGGGACCTAGCTCACTTGGACTAGGGTTAGCTCATCCCAGTTCCATTCAGCTAATCTCAGCTGAATGACAGCTCAAGAGAGCTCATCTTAGCTCACCCTAGCTTAGGTCAGCTCAGACCCAATTCAACTTAGTTGAGTCTAGCTCATCTCAGCTCCCAATAGTCCACAAGGACCTCTAGCTAGCTCAACTGAGTTGATTGGAGTTCACCCCAGCTCAGGTCCAGCTACATCCAGCTCCACTCAACTCCAGCCAGCTGAAGATAACTTCATTCTAGCTCAGGAAGCTCAAGTCCAGCTCCCAGGGACTCAGCTTAGCTCAACTCAGTTGAGCTAAGCTACCTTAGCTGCCTCAACCAGCTTGATCCTCCCTGGGAGCACCAGACCCAGCTCACCTCAGCTCATTATGGTAGAAGCCAGCTCACTTTAGCTTGGCTTAGCAGCTAGCAAAGAACTAGCAAGCTAAGCCAGCTATAGTAGCTCCATGCCAGCCTCTTCAGCAGCTGCCAGCTCCAGTTCTAGCTCCAGACTTTTCCTCCTCAGCTCCTCTCTTCAAACCCTAGCTCCAATACCTCCTCCTCTACTCCATAGCTAGCTAAACTAGCTTAGCTTAGCTTAGATAGCAACCAGCTCCTTGGCCATCCACCTCCTTCAACTCAACCCTAGCTAGCTCCACCAACTTAAGCCCTACCTAAGGTAGCTATCATACTCCAAGTTGGCGCCACCACCTAGCCACCTCTTCACCCCATCATCACCACCAAAAGGCACCAATTTTGGCACCAAAACCTAACCATAACTACCCCCCTTTTTGGCGCCAACATCCACCCCCATATCCACCATACACTTAACCCTACAACCCATCCTAGCCACCCACTTACCCCTCCTTCTAGAACCCTACTTGGCACCACCTAAGCCCCCCTTCTAGAAGCCATTTTGGCGCCAACTTCAAGGGGTGCCACCACCCATAACCACCCCCTAGGTGTCCCTTGGGTTGGCGCTAATTGCCCTTAGCCATAGGATCCCCAACCACCTCCATCTTCCCATCTTAGCCCTCAATTTCAAGAGTCACCTTAGCCCCCTTCCTACTCTATATAAACCCACCACCTACCACCATTTTAGAGCATCCTCCATTAGTGTGCACTTCCACCTACATCCACCTATACCTACGGCCAAGAAGAAGGAGTAGAGAAGAAGATTAAGGGGGCACATCACCTGCCCCCTTGGTGCCTTCTTCTCCCCATTTCTTCTCCCTTGTGCCACGCTATGGAGGAGGAGCACTCCACCACTAGGAGGACGGCTAGGCAAGGAGGAGCAAGGGTGGTGCATGCCCACCCTTGAAGGAGAGCATTGAAGGTGGTAGCTTCCACCTTGGAGGAGCATCTTAAGGAAGGAGAAGGAGGAGCCCTTTTCAAGTCTATGAGCCCCTAAGCTTGGAGCAAGGAGCTTCCCCTCTTCACCAACAATTCAGGAGGACTTGTGTTTTATTTTATTTATTGCAATTCTCTAATAGTAGAAGCACTCATCTACTTGGTTTTTCTGTAAACACTTTCTCATTAATCTAGTTGCCTTCTTTGAAATTCCTTTTAGTTGCATTTTGATTGCTGTGATTCTAGCACTCTTCACTCCCTCTCCCTAATTACTCTAAGCCTCCATGTGCCTAGAGTGTGAGCTTAGGAAGAGGAATTACTTGTCACTTAGGTGTTAGCGTAGTGATCGTAGTTGTTAATTACTTTCTCGCCAACAACTCATGTTTTCCCTCATTATTTCAAAACCCTAAAAAAAAAAAAGATATAATTGAAAAGACCAAAAAGAAAGGTGATTTCTATTTCTAAGCAAGAGACCTAAATTTGGCAAACATATTGCCTCCTTGGACGACCCTAGATACCCACTATCTAGGTCTTATAAATTTAAAAGTGAAAGCAGATTTACATGTTGCAACAACACTAAATTGCCTAATTAACAAACCGCGTATTTTTCGCATCACCCTCTTAGTTTAGAACTTCTCTGAGCTAAGAAAGATCAAGACTTATGCCATCTCATAAAGTCAACATGTCATGAATGTATGTGGGGTATCCATACATTAACGAATTATTGGTATGACATGATCATAATTCTCGAACAGGCAAGTATTTTGATACAATTATATCTCTCTCACAACCTATACCTTAAGGGTTAGAACTCATATTGTTAGTTATCAAGTGCATCTAAATTTGTGCAAGTGTGTACATCTAAATTTAAATTGATTCCAAAATTAATTTATAAATTTCTCCACAGCTCATCATCTTAATTTAAATTTATGAAAACCTTAAACCCTAAATAACCTAAACCCTAAATACCTTAAAACCTAAATCCTAAAAACCTTAAATCAGAAACCTAAACCCTAAACCTAAAAACCCTACAACCGAACTCCTAAAAACCCAAAACCCAAAACCCTAAACCTAAAAACCTTAAAACTTAATTCTAGAAACCCTAAACCCTAAACCTAAAAACCTAAGCCCTAATTCCTAAAAACCCTAATCCTAAAAACTCTAAAACCTAATTCCTAAAAACCCTAAACCCTAAAAACATTAAATCCTAAATCCTAAACCCTAAACCCTAAATCCATAACTCAAAAATTGAATTCAAAACCCTAAATAATGCAATGCATTCATGTTTTGGTTTAAAATTATAAACATTTTTTAACCAAACATTAAACATTGAACATATGCATTCATGTTAACATATAAACATTTCACATTGAAGCAAACATGTTAATTGAAATCATAATTAAACATCTAACCTAAGTAATACATTGAAAATTTTATATTATATTTAACCTAAGGAGGAAAATGGGAGGGGGGAGAGGAAGGGGATAGGCCAAGTGGTGGTGGTGGTGGGAGGAGGAGATGGTGGTGGTGGTGGTAGTCGGCTGGTGGTGGTGGGAGGAGGAGGTGGTGGTAGTGGTGGCGACAGGAGGGGGTGGTGTGAGGAGGAGGATTGCTTCTATAATAACTGTCGACATTTACTTATGTTGTCAGTTACCTAACTGACGAGGATAGTCCCAACTACCCACTATCCGGATCGACAGGGGGAATTAATGAGAGGGGTATTGTCGATCGATGATAATTTATTGTTGACAATTATCTAAACTGTCGACACTAAACCGTCAACAACAGTGCAATTTCTTGTAGTGGGTTGTGTCCAGTTGAATTGCATCTGCTACATTTTGGATTTCAACATGGATGTCTCCTTGAAAGAGAATTTTTTTTTTTTTTATGGTCAACCACCTTGTTTCTTTGCTTCTAATGGGAGAATGACAAGATCTTCAACAATGGCTTCTAGTATGCCAATTGTGAACATCAAGAATATGTTGTTTGAATAAATGGTTTGAAACTTTTCACTTGTATAAAATTCATAGTGGTAGTTGTACTTTGAAATCTCAATAGCATCGAAAGTAGCACATGCAGGCACACATTGTATTTTAGTAACTTGTCATTCGAGACCAATGCATGCCCATATATCAAGCCTAACAATGTGAGGAGTTCCTCTTATCTCAAAATTAGTGGGATTTGAAGCAATTATCTGTATACCTATAGCATCATCTATCCAATTTCTAACTTTTTTTCTATTGTTGGAATAGATTGTCTACCATAGGTCTACAACTACTCTCCTCCTATTTCAAAGTTTCATTATTTGAATTCTAATTTTGCTAATCATCCTTGTAATAGGTAAGTTCCTTGCTTCAAGAACCCAGGCATTAAAAGATTCAATTGCATTAAATGTCATATTTTCACATCTTTCACCAACAAAATAACCATTGACCCAATACCTAGGATTAATTTCTTGTACCCACTTCTTAGCTGATTTATTTGTTTCTCCCATATTCTCTAAAGCCTTTTCATGTTCATCACTTGTGTAAGATATTAGGGCCTATTCAATCACCTTAGTGGTTGCCAACCATTGCTCTCCTATGTACTTTATGCTCCTCCCTTGTTTAAAGGGCCTTAAATATCTTCTCAATTTTCAATATCCATCCCTCCGTTACTGACGGATCATGATAAATGCCAGTTTATCTTTATTCTTATACCCTAAAACAGATCTAACTCTTAGATTTTTAACTTCGTAAATGGCTTTTTGGACTGCATTTAGGCATTTACCTAGGTTAGGCATGCATTGCTTTTTAGTTGTATTTTTGATGTGTTTACTTGAGTGTCAGGGATAGATAGAAAGTTAGATCCCCCATACTTTGGCACTCAGGAAGGTAGAAAGTAAGGAAGATCATATTAGCTAAACCCTAGCTGGATCCAGCTCATCTCAGCTGGTTATCAGCTCACATAGGTTAGGTTTGTTTCCTTCAAGCTCCATTCAGCTCATCTTAGCTGGATGGTAGCTTAAGGTGGCTCAACTTAGCTCAACTCAACTCAGCTCAGATCCAGCTCAACTCAGTTGATTCTAGCTCATCCTAGCTCCAATCAGTTCACTGGGAGCTCTAGCTAGCTCAACTTAGTTGATAGGAGTTCACCTTAGCTCAGGTTCAGCTCTGTCCAGGTCTACTCAGCTTACGGCAGTTGAACTCCCTCTAGCTTAGCTCCTACTTGTCTACTTAGTAGCCAAGCTAACACGGGTGTTCTCATCAGAGGAAGTTCCAGCTCAACCTAGCTTCATTTAGGTCGAAACCAGCTCAACTCAGTTTCACTACTCAAGCCTAGTTGCTAGCAGATGAACTACCTAGCTACGCTAAGTAGTTGAGCTCCTAAGATGACCTCTTCAACCATCATTAGCCCTGGGAGAATTATTTCAACTCCAGATCTACTTCAAGCAACTCCTAGCTACCCCCTTTCAGCTAAACCTTAGCTCCTCCACTACTACTCTACTAGCTAAGCTAGCTTAGCTAGCTTAGCTAAGCTCAATACCCACTCCTCTACTCCATGGCCACCCATCATCACCTAAGATCCTACCAGATGGGAACACCATCATGAGCCATAACTAGCTAAATTTAGTTACTATCAAGGAATAAATGGTCCTACATAACTGTCAGAGAGCCCGTATTCATGGCATAATCATTTTGAGAGAAAGATAAGAAACTAGGGTTAAAATTATAATTTTACCATCATATCTTGAATGTAGAATAACCGTGGGTTTTCCCAGGGGGTAATTAAGGGTCAAATGGTCTTAAATATCCAACAAGTGGGTTAGAACAAACAGAAAAGGGTTTTCACGTGCTTTGAGAATTAAATGACTTCTAAAATCCTAAAAACAGACCCACTTAAGTAACTGAGGTTCTGGTTAGGATAAATTCACCTAAACCCTCTAAAATTCATATAAAAGTATTCTTTAGGGTTTGTTACCTTCAATTTGACCATCAGAACCCGTTTTGACCTAAAACAGAGTCTCAGACGGAAAGTTGCCCTAATTTGGAAACTTGTGCAATTTACCCAATAAAAATTAGTCAAAACATAAATCCAACTTCACCATCATATTCCTTGTGTCAAAATTAGTCTTGTACCAAAATTTGGGCCTGATCTGAGATCATCTTGACCAAGTTTGCATTTTGGTCCAGTCAAACTCTTTCTATCTCATTCAGACCCTTAGCTTTTTGAATTCCTTGAAACTAGCCCCCCAGCTTTGTCCTCTTTCTCACAAACAGGTCCTCACGCCATTTTTGGAAGGTTAAACCTTCACCGTCGAGTTTCGAGCGAGGATTTCTCGCTTGATTCTTAATCAATCTCTCCCAAAATTAATACGGGGATTCCTTGGGAAGTTACCTTCCATTTGAGTTATTCCTTGGGCTCTAAGTCTTTCTCAAAAGGCTGTGCGAACCTTTCAAAGGTTCGGGTATCCAACATGTGTGTGACCTTTCAAGCTTGGAAGGGCTTGCTATGGCTTATGGAGGAACCCCTATTGCATTCCGCTTTTTTTCAGTAAGTCTTGGCACGTCAAAAGGCCCTAGAAACCTACCTTCGATCACCGTAGATCCCTGCTCCAGTGACCTCTTTGACCCTCCTCCTCCGATCGTCCAGCCATCAAATTGGATGGTCGACTAGTTTCCTCTCTTCCTCGCAACCCTCCCTAGCCAAAGGGAGGGCATTTCTTTGTTTGACTCATTGTCACCGCTTCGCCGCCTCTACCTCCTTCTCTGGCTCTGGTCGACCAACAACGGAGCTCTCCGCCTCCCTACCTTGTCCCTAAGTCCCCTTATCTCTCCCTTTTTCCTCTCTACATTATTCTCCCACTCTTGCAACACACGCACGACCACCAATTCTCCCTCAATGCCGTCACCTTCCTCCGCTCCAGCGAAGCTCCAGCGAGCCCTACATGCTGCCACACTGCTCGAAACTCACTGCTATCACACCCATTAGCATCGCCACCTTCCAAAGAGCAAAAGCCCTCTGGTTCACTCGATTGGCCTCTCTATAGGTCTCCCGAACAACCCATCACCACACCTCTGGTACCAACCCCGTCCGACCACCACAGCCACTCCCACTCCACACTGAACCCCTCAGCACATTCGTCGATCCCTGGCGATCCTACCGAACACTTCTGATAGGGTCAAAAGCCCGTTCTGCTTGTTTCAAGTATCGAGCTCCAAATGCTATTAGCAGGTGAGCTTTAAGCTTGCTTGAATCCTTCTTCAGCACTTGAAGCTCTAGGTAGCCATCCCAGGCATCGTAAAACACCTCCAGGAAGGATCCTAGGGCACCAGTTGAAGTTTTCATCCTCAGCTGTTGCTCCAATTGGAGAGCTTATCATTGTAGGTACAAGCGAAGAAAGAGGCAGGGACTTTAGTCCCACCTCGTATGCTGATGAGCACGTGAAAGCGCATATATTGATTTTTTGCTATCACCTTATTGCCTCAGTAGCATGGGGTGAGGTCTCCTCGCACGTGCCCACGCACGCCCTCGCCCGCACTCACGCCCTGCGGGTATGGGCTTGGTCTGATTACCCGGATACCCGAGTCTATTCTGGTTTGTTGGTTCTGAGGAAGGAAGAAGAGAAAAAGGAGAGGAGAGAGGGGGGGTTTTGCTCTGCCTCCCTTCTCTTGACTCTTGTGAGATCTGAGAGAGGCCTCTACCTCTATTGGTGTGCTGAGTACTGTGCTACACCTTCTCTGAAGCTAAGGGAAGAAGAGAAGGAAGAGGAAGAGAGAAAGAGAAGAGGAAAAGAAGAAGAAAGAAGCCTCTGCCTGAGGCTTGAAGAGAAAAGAGGCCTTTGCCTCTGTTAAGGTGTTTGAGCACCTATTTTGTTGTTTGATATCTGTTGATACCTTGGTTCTGTTGATTAAATTGAGATGTGCTTGGCTTATATGATCTGTTACTTTGAGTAGCTTGCAAAGCTTAACATTGTAGGGTAACGGTGATTCAAGTCACCATTTTACCCTCTCATCTTTTTGCATTATTGACATCATCTTTGAGAAGTATTTTGCCACTTGCACCCTGTGTTCGACCTCGGATTTCATTCTAGTAATAAATATTATATATTTTCGCATTGATTCGATCTATACTACAACGCGACGATTTTAAAACTCGTTTAAGAGCAAATAACTTTTTGGCGCCGTTGCTGGGGAGCAACGCGCAATTTGATCTCTAGATTGCAAAATCTGATTTGGTATTAACTCACTTTATCTCTTGTGCTGTGATTTGTTTCAGGAGATTCAGTGGAGGAAGATCGTCTACACATCAGCCACCCCAGGGGCAGGTAAACTCCATCCATCCTCTTCTAAGCCCCTGATTCTGAAAAAGCTCAAAAAGGAAAAAATCAATTAGGACTACTTGCATTTTATTCTTAGATTAATCATCAAGTTGCTTGAGTTCATACATTCCATTTAGACAACATCCAAATCCTGATTCGTGCAGCAACTTAGATTTTTAAGGTATCTAGGGCTATCACTTTCTTGCTTGAGCCCTAGGTATCACATTTGGACAAATTAAATTGAACCAATCAGAGCCAATTAGGGTTTCCAGTGTAGGATTTTAGAGACACACTTGCTTAATCAAGAATTAACCTTCCAAAACAGTGTGTGCCTAAGCCTTGATTGAATTGATCTATTCAAGCAAACCCTAAAATCAGGCTTGTAATCTCATGTGAACACTAAAAGAGAGACCTAAATTTCTCAAAGGACAAAACAGGTGAAATTGACCCACCTTGTTGGGTCAACCAATCTTCAAATTAGGTCACTTTGCACTAAATACATATTAAAGTTCAAGTGAAATCTTAAGCACCCGTGCTCTTAATTGAAAAATGGGTAGACTTAAGAGGTCAAGTTCCCATTCTGGTCTAGCTGGATCCTCAGTGACAAGAAAGGTCAGGCAAGGGAAACCCTGTAACCCGTGGGGGCGATTTACCGTGTAGGGGTCTTCGCGGGGCTCTCCCTTTCTGGCTACCTAGGTAATTCTCAGGTGGACGACTTTCTGACTCAGGGGTATCATCCACCTCGAACCTCTATAGTCATCCAAAATTTTTGGGTGTCTTGATTGGGTCCATCACATTTTACCCTCATCTATTCCATCGATGCATGTTCGGGAGGAGATCCTTAAGACCACCCTTGAGGCCTCCATTAGCTATTCACTCCCGTCGAGGCCAGGCCTCATCTTCCATGTTTATGCAGCAACCCAACCACATAGACATCTCCTTTGATTCATCTGAGCCTAGCTCTCCTTCTTCCATCATCATGGAACAACCAACAGAAGATAACAACCTCGAGAATCAGCTTCAGCGCCTCAATGATCTATTCCAAGCCTATATGAATCCACTGCGGCGTTCTATGATGCCAGATCATTACAATCCCACTACGGTGGCAATCGAACCTCGAGTCCAAATCTTGGCTGGAGGTCCTGGCACTGAACTCAAGCCCAACATGATTGATGTAAACACATTTATATCACATAAACTGTCTATTTATGCGTGTTCTTAGGCATAGAATTGCATCATATATTATAAATATTGCATAACATGCATCATCTTGCATTTAGGTTAGTCTATATAAAATTTAGGTTAATTGTCTCCTTTTATGGCCAGGGACAGAGCAATTTTTTAATCAGGGCTTCAGACCGAGGATCCAACTGTACTGATCTGATCAGGGTAACAACAGGAGTTCAACGATTCCAAGATCGCCCTAATCAGACATCCGTAGCACTAGATATAGTCCAAGGAAGCTCAAAAATCAAGGGCCAAGATGGTGCCAATCCACACTTCAGACGACAGATCCGACCGCATGGATAGATTCGGATCTACGATCGCAACCTAACGGCATGAAAATCGGTCCAATCCGACACTCGTGGCACCATCTATAAGACATAGAAGATGGACGGCCAATATGGTGCCACGTGGCACCATCCTAGCCACCCAATCAGCCAAGGAACTACCGCAGCCCTTTCTCTCCTCAACAAATTGATCAATCTTAGCTGTTGGATCTTGATCCAACGGCTGTGAGTGTGCACGCTTTGGTGAGAAACATGAGAAACTGCACGCATAGCGCAGCGGGTGCACGTCTCTCTGCGAAGCATGAGGCGCGCATTTAATCACGTTTTTGCGCGGTTTGTTAAATTGGGGTTTTAAGTCATTGCAATGTACAAAAATGGATTCGCTTTTAAAATTTATAAGACCTAGATAGTGGGGTATCTACGGTCATCCAAGGAGGCAATTTGGTTGCAAAAATCGGTCTCTTGCTCGGAAATGGAAATTAACTTTCTTGTTGGTCTTTTTGAATATATAGTTTTTATGATTTTTGAAATAAAGGCAACATACAAGTTTTTGTTGAAAGCTAGAAAACAACTAATACCTAATTCAAAAAACCTACCCTAAGGTGACAGGTAGAGCCTCTCCCTAAGCTCACCCTAGGCACGTGGAGACCTAGAATAATTAGAGAGAGGGAATGAAACAATTGCTAGGCAAAATTTGTAACAAGCTATGCAAGAGAAATTGAAAGAAGGTAATTTGAATTAAAGCAAAATTGTGCACACAAAACCTATAGAGGAATGCTTCTACTCTACTTGAAAATACAATAAAAATAAAATACAAATCCTCTAGATAGATGGTGAAGAAGAGGGCTTCTTGCTGCAAGCCAAGTTGCTCCTTGACTTGAAAAGACAACTCCTCCTTGGCGTGAGATGCTCCTCCAAATGATGTCCTCCAAGGTGGTAGCTACCACCTTTAATTCTCCTCCTCCAAGGGTGGACGTCCACCCTAGGTTCTTCTCCTTTGTCTGGCCATCCTCCTTGAAGTAGAATGCTCCTCCTCCTTGGCGTGGCACAAGTTGAAGAAAGTGGGGAGAAGAAGGCATCAAAGGGGCTGGTGATGTGCCCCCTTAATCTTCTTCTCTACTCCTTCTTGGCCATAGGTGTAGGTGGGTATAGGTAGAATAATACACTAATGGAGGATGCTCTAAAATGGTGGTAGGTGGTGGGTTTATATAGAGTATGAAGGGGGCTAAGTCAAGAGGGGCACGAAAATAAATGGTGTCAGTTATGACAACTGAGATGAGTGATGTGCCTGGATATTTTTTGGTGAAAGGTAGCTTGCTCTGAAAAACTGAGCTAGCTATCTTTGAAAGGACCAACCTTCCTAGATTCTGATCATGCCCTTTTGAAGTAAAATTTTCAGAGGCAGGGGAAGAATCTAGGAGGGGAATATTCCTTTTGACTTGCCCAAATAAGTCCAAAGGATTGTGGTCAGAGGGCTCTGATTTTGGATTGTTGGATTGTAGTTTTTGAGAGTGGGAAATAGGGTTTGAATCAGGTGTTTTTGGGATTTCTTTTCCTTCTTCCTTATTGAGGTTAGGGGAGTCAATCTGCATTGGTTGAGAATCAGTTTTCTCATTTGAATGTGAAGTTCTTAAATCCATGGTGGCTTTCTCACTTCTCAAAGTCTCTACATACATAGTTTGGTGATCACTGGGAGGAGGTGGGGGGGCCTGATGTTGATAGAAACTGGGTTGGTGCTGTGATATTGGGTTAACAAGAGGCTGAACCGTGTGGTTCTGATGTTGGTATCCACCTGGGTGCTGGTTCCTGTGATTGATAAAGTTCAGTGTGGGTTAGGATGGGGAGTGTCTTGCAGGTCTTTGAGTCTGAATATCCCCAATTTGATCATTGAGATTGTTAATAAGATGGGTTGTTTCCTTTGTTTTTCTTTGTAACTCTTGCAGGGTTTTCATCATCTGGGCATTAATGTCTTCTTGAGATTACCCAGATTGATAAGCCTGATTTGAAACATAAACTCCACATGGGTTCTGTTGTTGGTGTGGAACCGGATTGGTCCAGGAGTGAGCTGGATAATTCCCCCCATTAGAGGAATTTTTCAATTTCTCCTGGAATGTAAGGACATTTTTGGTGGGGTGATGATTGGGATTAACATAATTCCCCGTTGAACCATAGAAAGCCTCAGAATAATAATTATACTCAGCACGGGATTTATGCAGATTTTCTCTCTTACGGGTGTTAGTTGGGGTGAAACATGGGATTTGCGGAGCTTGGTTAAGTGTAGCAGGTTGCCCCTGGTTGGCTAGGTCAGTTAATTCCTTATGCAACTGTTGTTGCTGAATTTCTAGCTGAGCCATGATAGAGTGGAAATTAGGTGGAGGGGCCTGATTAAGAAGCTCCTGGGTGGAAAGATTGGGGAAAGAATAATTAGCATGCAGGTTAGAGGACCAATTTTTATTTTCCATTTTTAAAGAAGAGGAAGAATGTAGGAAAAGTCTTTTTGGGGTGGCAAAATCAAGTGGTCCCTCCAAGTGTAGAGTTTTGGACCGCCGCCAGTGCAAAATGGAAGAAATGGTAGGGGAGGAGAAGAGATGGGGATGAGAGAAGTGTGCACACAAGCAATCAAATTCTAGACCTATCTTAATTGTGACTCCCTAGAATTTAACCTAAGACTTGGTCTACCTAGGAAATAAGTAATCAACAGTGAATACCCATTCTGTTAACCAATCTAGCCAAGTTGCTTAAGGGGAGGTTTGGGCCCAAGCATTTCTTAGGAAAATCTCCAGGTACTTGTACAAACCCACGCTTGGTCGTTTGACACTGCCCCTCATCCTGAACACCAGATATAGATGACAGAATTGGTATTAACTAGAGAAAACTTAAGTCCTATATAGCAAGCCTAAATTGATGAAACCTTAAGAATCAAATTGCTACAAATTTTAGTTAAGGCTAGGATACTAGTGTGCACACGGAATGTGGAGGGAGTTGTTTGAGTTGTTGCCCTGTCATTTCAATTGTTTTGTGTGTGTGCAAGAATTGGAAAGTGGTTCCAATAAAAAAGTAAGTTATCACACAATTTCTTGTATTTTTGTCTTTCAGGATTTGATTTAATTCAATGTGTTTTAGGATTTCTCTTTTTAAATTTTCAAATAAGTTTTGAAACTCCACAATCAAAGGAAAAACAAGTTATATTGGTGATGGTTAATTTCCTTTAATGTGAGTCTCTAAAAAAGAAAGAAAGAAACCCTAAGCCAATTGTCCCTATGACAAAAAATTACTTCCAATGAATTGTTTCTAGGCTTTCTGTATTAACTAGTGGTCCAAACAAGTCAAACAACACCATTATCTTGAATAAAATCAAACAAGGATCCCAGAAAATATTTTTTCAAGATTTTAGGAATTTGTTTGATAATTGTTTTGAATTTTTATTTGTACTGGTGTTAAAGTCCGGAAATGATACCCATGGGTATTTTGGACTTTTTAGTATTACCACCGACCTCATAAAATTTTATTAATTTTATATGATGTGTAAAATTTCACAAGGATTCTAGAAAGCTAAATTTCACAAAAATTGGATGAGTATAAAAATTCTAAAAATTCACTGACAGTAGCAAAATAGATAGATTAGAGGGTGTGACTCTTCTATAGTCCACGAATTTTTAAAAATTAAATACAAATCTAATTAATTTGAAATTTGGAACAGATGTTTCCAACTTGATTTGGAATCTTTGTGTAAAATTCCAAGATTTTAGGAGGTCTGTGGTGATCGGAATTGATTTTTCAAATCTAGACAGAAGTCTGGATTCGAGAAAGCAGAACACCAATACTAGAAATGGAGTGGTGTTAATGGTGCAAACAAGCAATCACTGGGTTTTAAAATACACCACTCCACTTAATTAAGTTGTTTAGGGTCCTGAAAGCTAAGTTTAGTGTATTTTGGTAGTCTTTTAGTTTAGGTGTGACAAGAGAGAAGAAACCAACCTGAAAATCCATGGGAAGAAAAGGAACTTTGAGCTTTCTCTTCCAACTTCCTGCTTTTCCCCTGTAGTTCCTGCACACACTAGAGAAAAGAAAGAGAAGGGGACGAGATACACTTCAAGCAAGAGAAAGAATGATTAAGCAAAGCCGTGCCTCCCCGGCAATGGCGCAAAAAAGTGATAGCATTTTTGTGCGGTTTGTTAAATGGGGTTTTAAGTCATTGCAACGCACAAAACGGATTCGCTTTTATAATTTATAAGACCTAGATAGTAGGGTATCTAGGGTCGTCCAAGGAGGAAATTTGGTTGCAAAAATCGGTCTCTTGCTCGGAAATGGAAATCAACTTTCTTTTTGGTCTTTTCGAATATATAATTTTTATGATTTTTGAAATAAAGTCAACATGCAAGTTTTTGTTGAAAGCTAGAAAATAACTAATACCTAATTCAAGAAACCTACCATAAGGTGACAGGTAGAGCCTCTCCCTAAGCTCACCCTAGGCACATGGAGGCCTAGAATAATTAGAGAGAGGGGGTGAAACAATTGCTAGGCAAAATTTGTAATAAGCTATGCAACAGAAATTAAAAGAAGGCAATTTGAATTAAAGCAAAATTATGCACACAAAACCTATAGAGGAATGCTTTTGCTCTACTTGAAAATACAAGAAAAATAAAACACAAATCCTCTAGATAGATGGTGAAGAAGAGGGCTTCTTGCTCCAAGTCAAGTTGCTCCTTGACTTGAAAAGACAACTCCTCCTTGGCGTGAGATGCTCCTCCAAATGATGTCCTCCAAGGTGGTAGCTACCACCTTAATTCTCCTCCTCCAAGGGTGGACGTCCACCCTAGGTTCTCCTTTGCCTGACCGTCCTCCTTGAAGTAGAATGCTCGTCCTCCTTGGCGTGGCACAAGTAGAAGAAAGTGGGGAGAAGAAGGCACCAAAGGGGTTGGTGATGTGCCCCCTTAATCTTCTTCTCTACTCCTTCTTCTTGGTCGTAGGTGTAGGTGGGTATAGGTAGAATAATACACTAATGGAGGATGCTCTAAAATGGTGGTAGGTGATGGGTTTATATAGAGTAGGAAGGGGGCTAAGGTGACTCTTGAAATGGAGGGCTAAGATGGGAAGATGGAGGTGGTTGGGGATCCTATGGCTAAGGGTAATTGGTACCAACCCAAGGGGCACTGATGAGTGGCTACTCATCATGGCTAAAAGGTCGAAATTAAGCTAGACACTAAGCAAAACAATATCAAATTAACATATAAAAAGGGTTAAGTGTGGGAATTAAAGAAATGACCTAAAACTTTTAATGTGTGTTAAAACCTCCTAATTAGGTCACAAAAATGAGATATTTTGAAAACTAAAGAACAAATGATGATCCATGCATGAATTGAACACATAAACAAGTTTTAAAAGACAAATCAGAAGTAAAATCAATGTCTTAAATGTTCAATTAAGCACATGTAAAAATTTGAAAGCAATTGGACATCATTTAGGCTTAGAAATAAATAGATTACAATTAGGTCCTTCATGCATTACATTTCTACCCTTCAAAACTCCTTCTTGGACCTTTTTGCAAGCCGCAGGGACCCTTTTGTATGACTGCAAGGCCCTTCCAGTTATAGTTCTTTTCACTTTTGGACCTGCACTCTATTCTTCTACCCTTCGTTCAAGGGTCTTCCTGCAAGTTTTCCCTCATTTCAGAGAGAAGCCGGTGTTCTTCACGCGCACGGTAGCACGCGAAGAACACAGCCATTCTCGACCGTCCATCGCACTTTTGATCTCGATCTGCGGCTGGAATCAAATGGAACCTTTGCGCGATTCGGTGCGTGCGTTCACCTCTCTTCCCAGATCTCATCTGACGGTCAGATCTCTCTCTTGACTCGCCGTGCGCTCTACCCATCTCATCCTCACCGCCGGCTTAATTTTGATTAACCTCACCCTTGCGGTGATTCCAATCACTGAGTTGCTACTTAAGCACCTCAGTGGTGTCGTGCGCAAAGGATCGCTCCCTCCTACATCTCTTAGCGATCAGTTCGTCCACTCCAGTCTCTCCTCCTCATCTAGACCCTGATTGCACAGCCACCGGCTGTGGAATCATCGCCTGCTCTCGACCCTCCTCGTCGCTAAGGACCTCGTAGCACCTGAGGATGACCCTGGAGTCTCACTAGCAGACTCTTCCCTATGCTGGAGTCACCCTCCTCCTTTCTTCCTCCTTAGCCGCCGGCTAAGGACCCATAGGTCCCATTCTTCCTTTTAGTTTAGGTTTTTAATTCTGTACAAGTTGTGTTAGATTTAGTTTGCAGTAGTTTAGAATAGATTTAGTTTTAATTGTTAGTGTTTAATGTTAGCTGTAGTTAGATTAGTCTTAGGAGTAGAATTAGTATTAGATCCCCTCCCTCACCTCCTCTGATCAGTCCAGATCAGAGGGGAAGAATCATCTGTTCATTGTTCAATTTATCTCCCTCTTCATGTTTTGTTTTTCCATCATCCAAATTCTGATTCTTGTTTTTCCTTTTAACGACGAATTTTTCATCAATCACCCACACATCCTGACCCAATTTCAGATCTGATGGTGCACTGCCTCAGATCTGAAAGTGGCGTCACAAGCACCATTTGGGGCTTCTCACTCACTCCATTTGTTTCACAAAAGCCCCTCTATTTTAAATGGATTGCCTCAGTTTGTCAGAGCACTTTTGATTTGGATTTTAAAGGATTTTTACTCTCTGAAATGTTTTGACAGATCTGACAAATTGAAGGGATTTTTGGTTTTCATTGTGGGCAAGGACTCTGAGAAGTTCTCTGGTGACAGAGAACCAATCAGAAGAGCCTTTCATGATTCTGTTTATACTTTGTTTTGAATGCATTCGCCAGCTTCCATTAAATTTCCTTAATGCATTCTTAGTCTCTTTTTGCTATTTCAGAACTGCCATACACTATTTGTGTTGATGATCATTTCTGTATGGTGATTCTCTAACCTAAGGAGTTTTCCATACTCCTTAAGGTTGCAAGAAACTGGGATTGTATGTTGTTGGTTTTAATTGATTGAGCTAAGTCTTCCTTCATGCTATCTATGGCATTAGGAAGACTAACTCAATGCCATTTGAGTTTTGATCTGAAAGGATGCTTCTGATAAGGTTTTTCCTAATGAGTATTTGAGCTGAATTTACATGAGATTTTCATGAGATTTAAACCCTTATCAGATTTGGATTTCAACTCTCAAAATTTTTAGTTTGGTTTGAATTTTCTCTTATTCCCAGTTACACAGCAACATGCTGCATCTAGCAGCTACATTTCCCTCCATCTCTAAATTCTCCTCTTCTCTAAATTTTCCTCTCATCTGTTGAATACATCCCCCTCTTCAAATGGACTAACTGCAGCAGCAGTTAGCCCATTTGACAGTGGCTTAAGCCACTGCTGATGCTAAACAAAACACCCTGAACAGCACACCTTCTCATCCCTCTCCATCTTCTCTGACAGTAGCTTAGCTGCTGTTTAAATTGAAATCAAAACTTAATTAGCCCTTCTTCCCTCATTTCCTAACTTCCTACTAAAACCTAATTATACATACTTATTTTAAAACTATAAATATACCTATCTATATCATTCTAACTATAATATACAGACTAATTATGTAAGTATAAATACATAGATATACTGTAATTACTGTACAAACTTATATATATATATATCTATGTACATATGTAATCTACGTAAATATATGTATATATACTAAACTATTATGTATGTATCTACTTAATTATGTGTATATATAGATACAGATTCCTATTTACATATTTAGTAGCTATATTATAGATTAGCTTAGCTAAATTAATAATTTAGAGCTATAATTAAATTAAATACATCTATAAACTTAGGATAATATATATAGTAAGTAATTTAAGCTAATTAAAGTGTATTTATACCTAGTACAGGTTACTGTAACTTAGTTTTAATTTATAAACACACAGAACTGCTATTTTAGCCTAAATAAAACATGAATAAATTCGTAAAAATATAATAAAAATATGTATTAAATACTTAAGTATGTAAATTGAAACTGTTTAAGGTCAATTAGACCATTTATTAATTATTTCATAAGTAATTAACTATTTAATCACTTAAATAAACTTGTATAATCAGCCTAGTTTAACTAATTTATTTGTACAGTAAACATATTTAAAATTCAAAATTAATAAATCAATTATGTAGTATTATGTAAATATTTTATTTACCATATTTTATTTTATTTTTTTTAATAATTTATGGCCCCCAAATCGAGGGCCAAAAGCACGCACAGAAGCAACTGCGGCTGACTTCCAGTGCACGATGTGGCGCTGGAATAGCGCCACATCGTGTGCTGCAAGTCAAGCGTAGCGCTTTATATGTTAATTGTGCATCAGCAAGGCAGTCGTCACGGCGCAAGACGCCTGAAATGGCATCCTATTCCATTCGACCCAATGTTCTCTGTCTGATTTGTGATGTGTGTGTGGGGCTGGGGGCCCAAGCGTGCGAGCATGTGGCGTTTGGCTGAGGCCTGATGATGAGAACCTCATCATGAGCCATAACTAGCTCATTTTGACCCAATACAAAGGATAAAAGCTCCTATATATCTCAAGGAAAGGCTTAACTCAGAGAATTCTGAGTTTGAGAAGAAAACCAGTCACAAGGGGTAAAAGTGCAATTTTACCAGTATAATCTGCATACGGGGTAATTCTGGGCCCAAACACAGGTCAAAACAGCTTAATAAGAATAAAAGTGGGATGAGATGATCTAGCAAGGGCTACAGCACTTCCAAGGAACCAAATGATAATCTGTAACCCTAAAACAACCCACTTCAATTCACAAGGTTCGAGGCAAAGTAAAAATAGAATAAACCCTCTAAAATTCATAGAAAAATAATCTCTAGGGTTTAGAACCTTCAATTTGGCCTTTAGAACCCATTTTGACCTACATTGAGAACCATGCCCAATTAATAACTTAATTTGGGTTTTTGCGCAAATTAACCGGTCAAACAAGGTTTAATATGAAAATAAAATTCACCATCAGATTCCTTAGGTCCTAATTAGTCATGTATAAAAACTTGAGCCTAAGAAGAAACCTCCTTGACCGAATTTACACTTTGGTCCTCATATATTTACTCTTTGGCCCTCAACTTTTGAACCCTCGCATTTAGGCCCCTAACTCTCCTTCGTTCTTTGCAAACAGGTCCCTCCTGCAAAACCCTGCCAGCACCATGCTCCGGCGACCTTGCGCGGAGCATGGCGCCGCGCAGGGTGAGGTGGAGGACCTGGCAAGTGTACCGGGGGTGCCCTGCGTCGTCAGCCGTCGCAGGAGCACCCCCATGGTCACTGTAGCCCCCCATACCGGCCGTGCGAACGCACGGACGGTATGGGTTCGAATTCCGACCATGCTCCGGCGAGGGAGACACGTCGTCTCCCTCCGCCTTCCTCCCTGCTTCAACCCTATAAATACCCCCCGCCGCTCCACCGACCAAGGCAGCCTGGATCTGACGGAGAAAACCCCCAATTTTCCTCTCTTCTTCCTCCGGCAGACGCTCACCAGCTCCGGCGACTTCCTCCCCCTCCACCTCGTCGCTCTGCCGCACTACCAGCAGCAGAGACCTTCCCCCCTGCTCTTCCCGCGCCACGCCGCACCCAGCTGGCGCCTCTCCAGCCCTCTGCTCGCCGCCGCCCCTCTCTCTGAGCATCATCTTCTCCGGCGACAGTCGATACGACTGTCGCCCTGTTCCTCCCCCTTCGTCCCTGCAGTTAAGTTAGACTTACTCCCCTTCTCCTCCTCTTTCTTTCCCCGCTTTCGATTTAGTCAATTAAGCCCTCTACCGACCCTGTTCACCCTCGTCCTCTCCGCCTCCAACCACCCTCCGGCGAGCCGCTCCCATCACCTCAGCGACCCACACGGCTCGCCGACCACCGCAGAACCTCCGCCTCCTCACCCTGATCCTCTTCCGCCCCTCCACTTCCCACCAAACACCCTCTGCAGACCCACCGAACACACCCACTCCCTCGCTCACAGTCTGACCTAGGACGACCTAACAGCTCCATCTCGCCCCCTGCAGACCCCCTGACCACCTTCGCCGTGCCACGGCGAAGGTCCCCCGCCTGTCTGATTTGGCCGAGAGGCCGTGCCATTGGTTTCAGGTTCCAGGCCTTGACCGCCATTGGCGAGGAAGCTCGAAGCCTGCTCGAGGTTGCTCCAAGCCGAGATATCCCAGATTGAATAGCCACGGCCAGCGCGGAAGAGTCTCACGCACACACCCTGGCCCTCGATTGGAGCTGTACGCCTCAACAGCCGATGCAATTGGGAGCACCATCCCTGCTGCAGGCGTGAGAGAAACGGGTGCGCGGATAGTCCCACCTCGGAACCTTCTGAAGCCACGCACCCACATAAATTGAAAAACTGCCACCATCTGTTTGCCTCAGTTACCACGGGGTGAGGTCCCTCTCACCCGACCCGACCCGACTCGGCCTCGTCCGTGACCACGCTCCGCGGACCTGGCCCGACCCGATTAGACTGACCTGCACTCCTCGCCCACCACGCACGCCGGTGGGCCTGGACCCGGGCCTGACCCGAACCCGATTACCCGATAGCGCTCTGGGAGAGCTTCCGAAGAGTGATTTCAGAGAGAGAGATACGCGGGGGAGGGGGGTAGCATAGGTTTTTGCCTCTTGACGAATGAGCTCTGAAGTGTGCAGGCCAAAGAAGAAGAAGCAGACCCGCTGAAGAAGAAGGAGCTGCTGCACTGTAGCGAAGGCATTGTTAAGTCGTCTCAGCACCGGGGCAGACGACGGAAGGTCAGCAGCCAAAGAAGAAGAAGACCCGCTGAAGAAGAAGGAAGAGCAACGGCCATCGCCAAAGAAGAAAAAGAGAGGTCAAGGCAGGTGAAGACAAAGAAGAAGAAGGAATGAAGAGAAGCAAGAAGCAAGAAAAGAAGAAGACGATCTGACGAAAAAGAAAGAAAGGAAACAAGGAAGAACAGAAGAAGAAGAGCACGAGGGGAAAATCTGAAGAAAGCAGAAGAAAAAGAAGAAGAAGAAGAAGAACAGGAAGAACCAAAAACAAAGAGGAAGAAAGAAGAAAAGAAGCAGAAGCCAATTTTTCATCTCTCTCTCTCTCTCTTTATTTTTGTAATAGAACTTGTATATCTCTAGAATACAACTTGCTCCCTGAGTTCGACCTCGGGAACTCTTTTATTTTTCCGAGTAAAAAAATTTTTATATGAAACGTTGGTAACAACCGGCTTTACTACAACGAATTAACAACGGAAACCGACGCTCCATCATTTTGGCGCCGCTGCCGGGGAGCAACGGCTATTCTAGAGGTAAACATTCCTGTATCTTTTAATTTCTGATAATCTCCTCTCTTTTATGCAGCTACAGGAACTCAAGAAGACAAGCAACCACACGACAACCACTCCGAAGACAGGTAAATCTTTTCTCTCACTATTAACCCCTACACTCTAAAGAAAAAGAAAAGAAAAGAACAAGCAATATAGGGCTAACCTGTCTTCCATATTTAGTAACCATAAGAGTTGCATGTCTTCAACTCATTATTTCTGCACACTATCAAGGGTATTTAAGGGCTAACACATTCTTGCTTGAGCCCTAATTACCCAACAAAGAATTAACTGGACCAAGTAGAGCCAACCTAGGATCCAACACTAGGGATTTAGAGACACACTACTTAACTCAAGAATTGAGAAAACCAAATGAAGTGTGCCCAAGCCCTTGTCTGAAAATACCTATACAAGAAAAATCCTAAACAATTGGCTCTCTCTAAACACTTGAACCCTAAAAGACAGGACCTAAAAGCTCTTGAAGAAAACAATAGGTAAAGTTGACCCCTTGGGTTAACCAACCTTAAATTAGGTCACTCTTTGCACTTAAAAAGACTAAAGTTCAAGTGAAACCTTAAGCACCCTGATCTTAAAATTGGTAGACTTAAGAGGTCAAGATCCCCATTCTGGTCTACCTGGAACCGCAGTGACAAGAGAGGTCGGGTGGGGGAAACCCTGTAACCCGTGGGGACGCTCTACCGTGTAGGGGTCTTCGCGGGACTCTCCCTCTCTGGCTGCCCAGGTAATTCTCAGGTGGACGATCTTTCTGATCAAGGGGTCCATCTGCCCCGCACCTCTATAGTCACCCAACACATTTTTGGGTGTCTTGATTGGGTCCATCACCTTCTAAACTTACCTCTCCCAACTGTGCATGTACGGAAGGAGGTCTCTAAGACCACCCTTAAGACCTCCTTTAGAAATTCACTCTCGTCAAGGCCAAGCCTCGACACCCGTGTTTGTGCAGCAACACCCTCACATTATTCTCTCTTCTGATTCAGAACCAAGTTCTTCTTCTTCCCCCATCATGGCTCAGCCAGTTGAGGAAGAAAATAATCTGGAACACCAGCTCCAGCGACTCAATGACCTCTTCCAAAACTTCGTACACCCACCACAGCGTCCTATGATGCGGGACCACTACAATCCTGCTGCGGTGGCAATTGAGCCTCGAGTTAGAATCCCGATTGGAGGACCTGATTCCGAACTAAAGCCCAACATGATTCACGCTATACCTAAATTCCATGGGCTTAATTCTGAAGATCCCTTCCAGCACATCAAACAGCTTAAGCATCTGGCCCACACTTTTGGATCAGATGCGCAAAATCGGGATATTCTTCTCATGAAGATGTTCTCCTTTTCTCTTATGGACAAGGCCGCCCATTGGTATCAAACTCAGACCCGGCCGATCAACACTTGGGAAGAACTTCAATCCGAGTTTTTGAAAAAGTTCTTTCCCGTTGGTCGGACCAACGCCTTGCGCCATCAGATTACACACTTCACTCAACAATCAGGAGAACCTCTCCATGAGGCATGGGATCGTTTTCAGGATCTCATGAGGAAGTGCCCCCATCACGGAGTTCCTAAATGGGAACAAGTCCAATCTTTTTACCAGGGACTCCGTGAGGACATCCGCCTTTTCGTCAATGCAACCTGCGGAGGAAACATCATGGGTCAACATGAAGACACCGTATGGGAGATTCTCGAAAACATGTGCGAGAACTCCATCAACAATGACTCCATGGGATTATTCGACAGGACGAATACCCGCGCAGCGACGAATCTTAAGGGAGCACATGAGACGCAGGGCCTGTCCGCATCAGTCGACCTGGAATTAATGGCCAGTCGATTGGACAAGGTCTCAATTATTGAAAAGAAGGTGGATGAGCTGACTCAGCACTTGCAGCGAGCCACCTCTGCGCGTAACTCCTTTGCACAACCTCCTTCCACACAGGAGACTGTGCAAAACATCCTACACCGATCCTCCCCTGGGATGGATCCATGTCCATCCCCATCTGATTCTTGGACTGGAAGATCATCTGATCCTTTCTTCACCAGCCGGGGGAACTCCATTCCCCCTTTCCCTGATTCTCAGGAGGTTCCTCAGACCTGCGAGGACCTCAACGCCATCCAGAACGACCCATTCTCCAACACTTACAACCCTGGATGGCGAAACCATCCAAATTTTCAGTGGGCGGGAAATTCTCAAACCCAAAGACCACCTTTTCAGTCCCGCCCACAGCCCTCTCATCACTACCAGCCGCCTCAGCCTCGGCCCAACCCTACTTATCCATCAGGGCCAAATCAAGATCAAATGTCCTTAATCCTTCAGACTCTGGCTGACATTCAAAAATCGAATGCGGCCATTCAAAAACAGCACAAGGACGAGCTTACTGAAGTCAAAACTCAGCTGGCCCAGTTGGCAAATTCTCGCCAGCCAGGCACACTCCCTTCCCAACCCCTTCCTAACCCAAATAACGTGCCAACCCAGAAGCGCGTTATGAATCCAAATTTAGGCCACGCTCAATGGATTTATCAGGCCCCTACTGCCCCATCTCCAGACGAGATGGAAGCCTCTACTTCTCGTACGGGATTTCAGCAGCAGCCACCCCTCCTACCAAATCCAAACCAAAATCAGGCCGGATTAAATTCTGTAACAACACGTAGTGGTAAGACAACTCAGGACCAGTATTATCCAAACCACGCCCAGCCTGATAATCATGACCCTAGGATAGTTATCCAAGGTACCGCTGTTCCAGACCCACAACCAGGACCTATCCTAGAGGAACCAACCAAGATCCCGTTTCCCGAGGCCCTGACCAAGGGAAAGAAGACCACCAAACCCGTGGCCCCTGAGGAGGACCTGGTCAAGCTCTTTGAGCAGGTCCACATAAACATCCCCTTGATGGATGCAATCCACCACGTACCAGCTTACGCACGATTTCTAAAGAATATATGTACACCCCAGCGTAAGCCGCGAACCAAGGGAGGGAGCCCAATTGTTCTGTCAGAGCAAGCCAGCTCTGTAATCCTTAGTAGACTCCCACCCAAGGCAAAAGATCCTGGAACTCCCCTGATCTCCTGTAAGATAGGTGGTACCCAATTTGACAGAGCATTGTTAGACTTAGGTGCATCTATAAATCTGATACCCACATCCTTACTTGACCATCTGGAAGAATCTGAGCTGAAACCAACCGAGGTGACATTACAATTAGCAGATCGATCTATAAAGTCACCAAAAGGGATTCTCGAGGATGTTATCGTGAGAGTGCGGGATTTCTATTTTCCAGTGGACTTTATAGTCTTAGACATGGATGCACCTGAGAACCCTAGGGATACACCAATCATTCTAGGGAGACCTTTCTTGGCTACTGCTAGAGCCAACATCAGCTGTGAGGAGGGCCAAATAGAGCTTAAATTTGGAGATCAAACACTGAAAATTGATATATTTAAGGCCCAACAAGGAATTAATTGCGGCGTCATCGAACAAATTTGTGACATCAAGACTTTGGTTGATGAATCACACCTCCAGAATGACTTGAGTATGCCTCATCAACCACAGAAGGATCTTGACCCGCAAACAGAGGAGTCCAATCCGGATGTGAACAACCCAGTAACTCCCACCCTTGAACCTCACATCTATACTGAACCACCCGCTGCTGCTGAAAACCCCATCCTCGAACTGAAACCCCTTCCTGCTCATTTAAAATACATCTTTTTGGGTTCTAATCAGACCCTTCCTGTGATCATCAATTCCAACCTCAATCCTGAACAGGAATACCGTCTGATTGTTGTCCTCCAGCAACATCGCAGAGCCATCGGATGGACCCTCGATGATTTGACTGGAATAAGTCCCTCTTATTGTACTCATCATATCTATTCAGAAGAGGGCACACGACCTTCTCGTGAAATGCAGAGACGCTTAAACCCCAATCTGCAGGAGGTCGTGAAAAAGGAGATCATCAAGTGGTTAGATGCCGGGATCATCTACCCGATCTCCGATAGTCGTTGGGTGAGCCCGATTCAGGTCGTGCCTAAAAAGGCAGGACTCACCACTATAACGACTGAGACCGGAGAAATCATTCCTACCCGATTAGCCAACTCGTGGAGAGTCTGTATAGATTACCGTCGACTCAATTCCTCCACGAAGAAGGATCATTTCCCACTACCCTTCATTGATCAAATTCTCGAAAAACTAGCGGGAAATAGGTTCTTCTGCTTTCTTGACGGGTACTCCGGTTATAACCAGGTGGCAATCCATCCTGAGGACCAAGAAAAGACCACATTCACCTGCCCCTTCGGAACATACGCTTTCCGAAGGATGCCTTTCGGTCTTTGCAATGCACCCGCTACTTTTCAGCGATGCATGCTTGCCATATTCTCAGATATGGTAGGTGATTATCTGGAAGTCTTCATGGATGACTTTTCAGTTTTCGGAGCATCATTCGACGATTGCCTCCAGCACTTGGTCCAGATACTCAGGCGGTGCATCGACGTGAATTTGGTTCTTTCCTGGGAAAAGAGCCATTTCATGGTGCCTGAGGGAATTGTCCTGGGACACTCAATTTCGGAGAAAGGTATCCAAGTGGATCGAGCTAAGGTTAATCTGATTTCTCGCCTTCCTATGCCTAGCTCGATCAGGGACATCCGATCCTTTTTAGGGCATGTCGGTTTTTATCGACGATTTATCCCTGATTTTTCAAAAATCGCACGCCCCCTGACCACTCTTCTCTCCAAGGATGTTCCCTTCGAAATCTCCAGGGAATGCACTCAAGCATTTGAAATCCTGCGTGACCGAGTCACCCAAGCCCCGATCCTACAGTCCCCTGATTGGTCTCAACCCTTTGAGATCATGTGTGATGCATCCGACTTCGCTGTAGGAGCGGTTTTGGGGCAGAAAAATGACAAGAAACCTGTGGTCATTTACTACGCCAGCAAAACACTCGATGAGGCTCAGCGTAACTATACAGTTACTGAGAAGGAGCTGCTAGCTGTAGTATTTGCCCTAGAGAAATTCAGATCATACCTTCTGGGTTCCCATGTCATCATATACTCGGATCACACGGCTGTGAGGCATCTCCTTGCAAAGAAGGACGCGAAACCTCGATTGATCCGATGGATCTTGCTGTTGCAAGAATTTGACCTCGAGATTCGCGATAAAGCGGGAAAACAAAACGTGGTAGCTGATCACTTGTCCCGTCTTCCTTCTGAAATGATAGACCCTTCCGGACCCATCACTGAGCATTTTCCCGATGAGCACCTGCTGACTATTGGTACTAGCCTTCCATGGTTTGCTAATATTGTAAATTACTTGGCATCTCATCAGACCCCGTCCGATTGGCCGAAGGCCAAGAAAGACAAATTACGCTCCGATGCCAAGTATTACATTTGGGAAGACCCGTACCTCTTCCGCATAGGTGCCGATCAGATCATCCGGAGATGTATCCCGGAAGGGGAAGTCAACAATATCCTCTCTTTCTGCCATGACCAGGCATGCGGTGGCCATTTTGCCGGGCATAAAACCGCATCAAAAGTCCTCCAGTGCGGCTTTTACTGGCCCACACTGTTCAAAGACGCATACAGTCATTGCAAGGCATGCAGTCGTTGCCAGACTTTGGGCAACATGAGCCATCGCGACATGATGCCTATGCAACCGATGCTAGTATGCGAAATCTTTGATGTTTGGGGGATTGATTTTATGGGCCCCTTTCCTGTTTCGGATGGTTTCGAATACATTCTGTTGGCTGTGGACTACGTGTCCAAATGGATCGAAGCCATACCGACCCGAACCTGTGATCACAAAATCGTTCTCAAATTCATTCATCAACACATTTTCTCAAGGTTCGGGATTCCTCGTGCAATAATCTCTGATGGGGGGACCCATTTCACAAATGCTCAGTTTAGGTCACTGATGACCAAATACGGGGTGTCTCACCGAATCTCTACTCCTTACCACCCCCAAACTAATGGTCTAGCTGAGCTGTCGAATCGGGAGATCAAGAAAATCCTACAGGTCACTGTTCGACCTGACAGGAAGGACTGGTCGTCCCGACTTCCGGAAGCATTGTGGGCCTATAGGACCGCCCACAAGACCCAATTGGGCATGTCTCCCTTTAGATTGGTGTACGGAAAGGCATGCCACCTTCCCGTCGAACTGGAGCATAAAGCCTATTGGGCAGTACGGAACTGTAATCTAGATCTTTCTAAGGCTGGGACCCACAGAAAACTCCAAATCAGCGAGATCGATGAATTACGCACAGACGCGTACGAGAACTCGCAAATCTACAAGGAGCGGGTTAAAGCCTTCCACGACAAACACATCTCGAGAAAGATCTTTCATCCTGGTCAAAAGGTCCTACTCTTTGATGCCCGACTCAAACTCTTCCCAGGAAAACTGAGATCTAAGTGGGTCGGACCATATTTGGTCCGACAGGTTTTTGGAAATGGAGCAATCGAAATCAGTCCACTCAGCCACGATTCTGAACCTTTCATCGTGAATGGTCAAAGACTCAAGCCGTTCATTGATGTAACTTCTACTGATTTGGCTGAGGCATCTCATATCCTCCTTTCCCCTTGAGCTTATTGCGCCCAGCCGATGGCGTAAAACTCAGCGCTTAACGGGAGGCAGCCCGTCATTCTCTTTGAAAACCTGAAACTTGTTCTGACACCTTTCAGCACTCGAAGTTCACCCTGAACTGAGACCCCCTAGGTTACAATGAGGACATTGCAAATCTTAGGCATGGGGGGGTAGGAAAGTGCAAAAACTTGTAAGAAAAGGTTTCAAGCAAAAAAATTCACATATGCCAAAAATACCATAAAAATTAAAAAAATTTTTCAAAAAAGAATAAGAGGAAAAGAGGAGAAGGAAAATTTTGTGAAGGAGAAAAGAAACAAAATGAAAAAGGAGCACAAAATTATAAGAAAAGTTGATAGTCATTAGTAAGGAACTAAGGAATTAACCTAAGTTCTAGACCTCATTCAAGAAAATAACTGAAAAGTGCACAATGAGATTAGTAAGAATGCAAACCTTAGGCATTCTTGAATAGACTCTTAGTACTCATTAAGATCTGGACACTCCTCAAGAGGTTGAGGATAATGAAAAGCTGAAGTATTAGGTCTAAGGCTTAGGGAGTATTCGGCCTCGTTAACTAATTTTTGGTTTACGGGACTCAGTAACCTAAGCACCCTAATCTCACACACAGCCTGGTTCAGTAAGCATAAAAATCAGAATCACGCAGAAGCGTCGCAAAAATCTGAAAAGAACACCTAGAATAGGAATGGCCGATCAACACAAGTTGATTTGGACGAGTTCCCAGCGCGGAGAGGCGGGAAATCTCCTCGAAGATGCGTAACAAAATATCATCTCCTCGGTGCTTGTCTCTTAGGATATTTACATATCCTACGGGGGGCATGTAAGCACTCTGCTGGTTCAGATTCCATGGATGGCATTATCTCGAAATGTCAATTGCCAGGGTCTGGATTCGGCCACGGAATACCATGGATGGGATTATCTCGAAATCTCAATAGCCAGGGTTCCGGGGGTTGCCATGGGCGGTGCTATCTCGAAGCATCGATCGCCAGGAACCCTTGAGGATTGATGATGGGAGCAAGGAATCTGATACAGACCGTGTTGAAAAGCCAATCCTAGACTAGAACTAAAAAGAAAAAGAGAGAGAAAACTCTCCAAACAGAAAAAAACTTTCTATCTCTCTCTCTTACAAAACGCACTGCGAACTGAGCCAGGGCTAAAATCATTTCAAGCACGGGTGCTTTAACCACGAAGTCCAATAAACCTTAGGTTAGTTCTTGTGGGCCTTAAAAACCTTTGCTAAAAGACTGAGGCTAAGGCTAGACAGATTTGGATCTTGATTGGTACTAGAGTATCTTTTAGGCCTATGGTCAGCATTCTAACCTAATCTATGCTCAAATAAAAAAGCACTTATCTAAAACCATTGAAAACTTCATGGTCTAGAACAAGGGTTGAAACCTTAAGTTTTTTTTTGCTAAGGGACTAGCAAAAGCTAGGCATGGGGGTATGATGAGAACCTCATCATGAGCCATAACTAGCTCATTTTGACCCAATACAAAGGATAAAAGCTCCTATATATCTCAAGGAAAGGCTTAACTCAGAGAATTCTGAGTTTGAGAAGAAAACCAGTCACAAGGGGTAAAAGTGCAATTTTACCAGTATAATCTGCATACGGGGTAATTCTGGGCCCAAACACAGGTCAAAACAGCTTAATAAGAATAAAAGTGGGATGAGATGATCTAGCAAGGGCTACAGCACTTCCAAGGAACCAAATGATAATCTGTAACCCTAAAACAACCCACTTCAATTCACAAGGTTCGAGGCAAAGTAAAAATAGAATAAACCCTCTAAAATTCATAGAAAAATAATCTCTAGGGTTTAGAACCTTCAATTTGGCCTTTAGAACCCATTTTGACCTACATTGAGAACCATGCCCAATTAATAACTTAATTTGGGTTTTTGCGCAAATTAACCGGTCAAACAAGGTTTAATATGAAAATAAAATTCACCATCAGATTCCTTAGGTCCTAATTAGTCATGTATAAAAACTTGAGCCTAAGAAGAAACCTCCTTGACCGAATTTACACTTTGGTCCTCATATATTTACTCTTTGGCCCTCAACTTTTGAACACTCGCATTTAGGCCCCTAACTCTCCTTCGTTCTTTGCAAACAGGTCCCTCCTGCAAAACCCTGCCAGCACCATGCTCCGGCGACCTTGCGCGGAGCATGGCGCCGCGCAGGGTGAGGTGGAGGACCTGGCAAGTGTACCGGGGGTGCCCTGCGTCGTCAGCCGTCGCAGGAGCACCCCCATGGTCACTGTAGCCCCCCATACCGGCCGTGCGAACGCACGGACGGTATGGGTTCGAATTCCGACCATGCTCCGGCGAGGGAGACACGTCGTCTCCCTCCGCCTTCCTCCCTGCTTCAACCCTATAAATACCCCCCGCCGCTCCACCGACCAAGGCAGCCTGGATCTGACGGAGAAAACCCCCAATTTTCCTCTCTTCTTCCTCCGGCAGACGCTCACCAGCTCCGGCGACTTCCTCCCCCTCCACCTCGTCGCTCTGCCGCACTACCAGCAGCAGAGACCTTCCCCCCTGCTCTTCCCGCGCCACGCCGCACCCAGCTGGCGCCTCTCCAGCCCTCTGCTCGCCGCCGCCCCTCTCTCTGAGCATCATCTTCTCCGGCGACAGTCGATACGACTGTCACCCTGTTCCTCCCCCTTCGTCCCTGCAGTTAAGTTAGACTTACTCCCCTTCTCCTCCTCTTTCTTTCCCCGCTTTCGATTTAGTCAATTAAGCCCTCTACCGACCCTGTTCACCCTCGTCCTCTCCGCCTCCAACCACCCTCCGGCGAGCCGCTCCCATCACCTCAGCGACCCACACGGCTCGCCGACCACCGCAGAACCTCCGCCTCCTCACCCTGATCCTCTTCCGCCCCTCCACTTCCCACCAAACACCCTCTGCAGACCCACCGAACACACCCACTCCCTCGCTCACAGTCTGACCTAGGACGACCTAACAGCTCCATCTCGCCCCCTGCAGACCCCCTGACCACCTTCGCCGTGCCACGGCGAAGGTCCCCCGCCTGTCTGATTTGGCCGAGAGGCCGTGCCATTGGTTTCAGGTTCCAGGCCTTGACCGCCATTGGCGAGGAAGCTCGAAGCCTGCTCGAGGTTGCTCCAAGCCGAGATATCCCAGATTGAATAGCCACGGCCAGCGCGGAAGAGTCTCACGCACACACCCTGGCCCTCGATTGGAGCTGTACGCCTCAACAGCCGATGCAATTGGGAGCACCATCCCTGCTGCAGGCGTGAGAGAAACGGGTGCGCGGATAGTCCCACCTCGGAACCTTCTGAAGCCACGCACCCACATAAATTGAAAAACTGCCACCATCTGTTTGCCTCAGTTACCACGGGGTGAGGTCCCTCTCACCCGACCCGACCCGACTCGGCCTCGTCCGTGACCACGCTCCGCGGACCTGGCCCGACCCGATTAGACTGACCTGCACTCCTCGCCCACCACGCACGCCGGTGGGCCTGGACCCGGGCCTGACCCGAACCCGATTACCCGATAGCGCTCTGGGAGAGCTTCCGAAGAGTGATTTCAGAGAGAGAGATACGCGGGGGAGGGGGGTAGCATAGGTTTTTGCCTCTTGACGAATGAGCTCTGAAGTGTGCAGGCCAAAGAAGAAGAAGCAGACCCGCTGAAGAAGAAGGAGCTGCTGCACTGTAGCGAAGGCATTGTTAAGTCGTCTCAGCACCGGGGCAGACGACGGAAGGTCAGCAGCCAAAGAAGAAGAAGACCCGCTGAAGAAGAAGGAAGAGCAACGGCCATCGCCAAAGAAGAAAAAGAGAGGTCAAGGCAGGTGAAGACAAAGAAGAAGAAGGAATGAAGAGAAGCAAGAAGCAAGAAAAGAAGAAGACGATCTGACGAAAAAGAAAGAAAGGAAACAAGGAAGAACAGAAGAAGAAGAGCACGAGGGGAAAATCTGAAGAAAGCAGAAGAAAAAGAAGAAGAAGAAGAAGAACAGGAAGAACCAAAAACAAAGAGGAAGAAAGAAGAAAAGAAGCAGAAGCCAATTTTTCATCTCTCTCTCTCTCTCTTTATTTTTGTAATAGAACTTGTATATCTCTAGAATACAACTTGCTCCCTGAGTTCGACCTCGGGAACTCTTTTATTTTTCCGAGTAAAAAAATTTTTATATGAAACGTTGGTAACAACCGGCTTTACTACAACGAATTAACAACGGAAACCGACGCTCCATCACCTGACGCTGAGCTAAAAACGTAACTAAGCCACCTAATCTGAGATTAGGGCGCGCTTAGTAGAGGTCTGGTCCCGCCCTCTGGGTGCAGTGTATCCCTCGGAAAGCGCGCCCGCAAACTAAGCACGTTTTAAACTAATGACATTAGCCTAACCCCCTCCCCACCGCAGCCTCTGAAGTATCTTAAGACAGAAGAAAAGAACAGACGAGTTAATAACACAAAGAGAAGAAAAAGAGAGAACACAAGAGATAACAATAATAGAAAGACAGTAGAATAAGTAATGTACATACGTATAAGTAAACCCACATAATTACTAACAGAATAAAATGACACTATAAACGTCGCTAAAGACCTCAGTTTGCTTCTTTAGGTTGTATATAGTGTTTTCTGAGATTTAGCGACGCTTATATCTGTCACTGAAACTACTGTATATGTTACTATAAATAACAAACTGATAAGTTAAGCCTCTACACCATTGCATCCTAAAGTATTGTATACTATTATGTTAGTATTAATAGTATAACTTGCAAATACATAGTTTAAAGTATAATAATAGATTGTTTGATGCTTGTTCATAATTAGTATTTTTGCAAGCATTTCTTAGTAATTAGGTAAATAAAACACACATTCATTCATTCTTTAATAAGATGTAAAGTTTCTTTTTGGAATTAGAGGATAATTTTGAGATCAAAGAGTGACCGAATTAAATTCAATAAATTGCCTCCCAGAGAACGACCTGGAACAAAACCAGTAAAAATTAGATAAATAAGCAAATGATAATAATGGTTGTAATGACTGGTACTCACCCATACTCACCACTATACTACATTCTTAATGTTATATTATACACCCTATACTACAACGACATGATCATAACAATAATCATTCATCATCATACAACCATTGTGTTATATACACATTGTAGATCATCGGTGTCATTGTTATCATTGTCATTCACACATTACACACATTACACCATTACACACATACATCATCAGGCACCTAGGTGGTGGTTGTGGGTGGTGGCACCCCTTGAAGTTGGCGCCAAAATGGCTTCTAGAAGAGGGGCTTAGGTGGCGCCAAGTAGGGTTCTAGAAGGAGGGGTAGGTGGATGGCTAGGATGGGTTGTAGGGTTATGTGTAGGGCCATGATGTGCGGGTGTTTTGGAGGGAAAAAGTGGTGCCAATAAGGAGGTAGTTAGGGTGGTTTTGGCACCACTTTATGGTGTCTTTTGGAGGTAGTGGGTAGGCTAGGTTGGCGCCAAGGTGAGGAGGAAGTAGGGGTAGCTTATGTGGAGCTTAGGTGGAGCTAGTTGGTGGAGTTGTTAAGTAGGGTTTTTAGGTGGTAAAAGCCAAGGGAGCTGGAGCATAGCTAAGCTAAGCTAGCTTAGCTAATAGTGGAGTAGAGGAGGAGGTGTTGGAGCTAGGGTTTGGAGGGAGGAGTTGAGGAGGAGAAGCCTAGAGCTGAATTGGAGCTAGCAGTTGCTGAAGAGGGTGGCATTGAGCTACACTAGCTGGCTTAGCTTGCTAGTTCTTTGCTAGCTGCTAAGCCAAGCTAAAGTAAGCTGGCTTCTACCATAATGAGCTGAGGTGAGCTGGGTCTGGTGCTCCTGGGGAGGATCAAGCTGGTTGAAGCAGCTAAGGTAGCTTAACTCAACTAAGTTGAGCTAAGCTGAGTCTCCGGGAGCTGGACTTGAGCTTCCTGAGTTGGGATGAATTCTTCTTCAGCTGCCTGGAGTTGAGTGGAGCTGGATGTAGCTGGATCGGAGCTGGGGTGAACTCCAGTCAACTCAGCTGAGCTAGCTAGAGCTCCTTGTGGACTAGTGGGAGCTAAGATGAGCTAGACTCAACTAAATTGAGCTGGATCTGAGCTGACCTGAGCTAGGGTGAGCTAATATGAGCTCTCTTGAGCTACCATTCAACTGAGATTAGCTGAATGGAGCTGGGATGAGCTAACCCTAGTCCAAGTGAGCTAGGTTCCAACTGTGGTGAGTTGGATCAAGCTGAGTTCCAACTAGTCTGAGCTCCTCCTTCACCATTTGCCTTCTTGAGTGCTAGGGTTTTAGGGATCTGGTAACCTGTATATCCCTAACACTCACAAAAACACATCAAAAAGATAATAAAAAATGCAATGCATTCCTAATCTAATTAATGCCTAAATGCATCCCAAAAACTGTTTGCGGAGTAAAATCCTAAGAGCTAGGTTTGTTTTAATGCATAAGAATGATGATAAACTGGCATTTATCAGCATTCGAAAAGTAGCGTGCCTAAAATCAGGCGTGGGTGAGGGAGTGGGTTCAATTCAGCTGTTAGATGGCGATCGTGCAGGCAAGGAGCGGAGACGTGGCGCGAGGAGGTGCTTTGGATCGTGTACGTGCGCGATGACATGCTTCTGCATGCCCCTTCGCATGCACGAGCATGCAGTTAGGCGAAGCTGAAGCATTGTGAGGAGTAATCTGAGCCGTCCGATCTTACGATTTGACGACTGGAATTCAATCCAACACGGGTAGGAGAAGAGGCGCGGGAGGAGAGCAAGCGTGTGCAGTGTGCACACACGTAGTCCACGATCGGCCTTTAGCGACATTTAAGTCTGTCGCTAAAGGTCCCTTATTTAATGTTTTGATGATGTAATGACTAAATTGCCCCCAATCCTTGCAACTATAAAAGGAGTCCCCTACCCTACGAAATTCTCATCCCTTCTTCTCTTCTCTCACCCCCTCCAAAGCTCTAAGAGCTTGTCCCAAACCTGGGATGCTCCTCTAGAGTAAAAATCAGAATTTTTCCACCTTCGTCCCCCTTCGTAGAGCATCCTACGGTTGTCCTCTCTCTGCATTTGGGAAGTGGATCTCGCGATGACGATGACGTGCTGCTTTGTCCTCCTTCCTCCCACTCCGTTCCCCATCTTCTAGGCATCGTCCTATCCGACTCGTCCTCTAGGCAATCGTTGAGGAGGATACTTCTCCCTCCTTTCTCTTTTATCGCTTTCTAGAGTAGATTTACTGCTTTCCAGCATAGATTTCCCACTTTCTAGTCGTAATGAGTAGTGTAATGAACAACTTTTGGTAATGAAATCCATGTTGATTCTACCTCTCTAAGAGCTTGTCCCAAACCCGGGATGCTCCTCTAGAGTAAAAATCAGAATTTTTCCACCTTTGTCCCTCGTTGTGGAGAATCCTGCTATTGTCCTCTCTCTTCATTTGGGAAGCGGATCCCGTAATGACGATGACATACTGCTTTATCTTCCTTCCTCCCGCTCCGCTCTCCTTCTTCCCACTCTGTTCCCCGTCTTTCAGGCGTCGTCCCGTCCAGCTCATCCTCTAAGCAATCGTCGAGGAGGATACTTCTCTCTCCATTCTCTTTTATCGCTTTCTAGAGTAGATTTACTGCTTTCTAGCATAGATTTCCCACTTTCTAGTCGTAATGAGTAGTGTAATGAATAACTTTTGATAATGAAATCCATGTTGATTCTACCTCTCTTTTGATTTTATTTGTAATATTCTCTTTCTTCTATTTGTTATTTGTTAAATAGATAGCTAGTTTTCGACCGGCTAATGTGTTTCGTGACAAATAAAATAAACACATATTTTTAATCAAACATAGCCTCCCTGTGTTCGACCCTAGACTCTTAAGAGTTTTGGTATAAATTTACCTGACGGATTTCTTCGCAAATCAAACTACGACGACGGGTTTTCGAATCCAGTTCCAAACGCGTAGATTTCCCGACTTAACATTTTGGCGTCGTTGCTGGGGAGGCGACGCTCTTTGATTCTTCATGTTTTTCGACTTACGAATTGTTTACCTTACTTCTCTCCTTTTTTATTGTCATTGCAGGTACTCTCTTGAGATGAGCAAAAGCAGTAGATTGGAGTAAAGTGCTGTTGAAGGGTCTATAAGTCTACCCCCACCTCCACCCACTAGTTTTCATTCCATCACGTAATAACACAAACAAAAATCAACCTAGATGTTCTTATAAACTCTAAGGTTAGTTTCGATTGTTTGTTTGACACCTACACCCACCTCACCCTCCGTATATAAAGAAAAAAATTTTAAAAAATCTCACAGAGGTACACAACCTTTTCTGATTTTCAAACTCAACTGGTAAACCGATCTTTGGAACTGGTACACGAACCCAAACACATAATTGAGTAGAAATCAGATTAAGTAATCATTTCTGTGTCTAATTAAGTGGTATAACATGCCAATTGTTGAGTTGATTGGGCCAACTCGTCAAGTAGCTGCCACATAGGTTCAACTTTTAGGTATTTACTAGGTACTCCACATTCTTTTAAGTTTTAAAGGAAAACATCTTCACCTGTGCTTTCAAAACTTGGTGTGCCAACTAAACTTGATTAAATATACCTAAAGTGGAATCTTAAAAGCTACTAAGCAAGATTTGAACCCTAAAATTCACTACACTCAAAATAATCTTGATTGAAAACCACTGGTTGTGCATGCACGCACATATCAATCAATCATTAAGGGCACAACCCAGATAAAGGGCTCATCACATTCCAAAGCACATTCAAACCTAACCCTAATTAAAATAGAGTAGACGTTGGCCTTAAGGATTGGACTCACTCTTCAGTGCCGAAAATGAGATTATTTTCAATTAGTTTGTTTCCACCGTTCAATCTGATGTCTAGCTAGGGGAGAAGAATCAAATGATCGTGGCTAGGGGGTACACTAGGAACCAGAGGTGCAAGTCGAAGGAAGAACCTTCTCCCCAGTCCCTCCCTCTAATTGGTTGGATTGAACGGAAAGAAGTAGATCAAATTGTTTCTTTATCTCAAGACGGGTTCTGGGAGTCTGTAGGTCTTTAGGTTAGCCCACTTAAGGACAGGTTTGATTATTTGTACTGTAGGGTACCTTTCTTCCTCCCATTTATCATGAATCCTCCCAAATTCTACACACATTCCCGCTCTTACCCTCCTATTATGTCTTATCCCCAACATGATGATTATTATCCCGACTCGTACTATAATCAACCACCTGTTAGTTGAGATAACTCGGATTGGGGATATAGTTCCGGACCTTTATGTTTGGAATCTAACCCTAAAAACCATGATTGTGATTTTCATCCTTCTCCGAGCCACATCAATTATAGATCGCCACCCTTTCATGGATAATCTAATACGATCTACAATCAAGAAGGATACACTGATCCTTACCCATCCCCTGAATACACTACCTTTAGGTCATCACTACCTTATGAACAACCCGAAATGACCTATTATCAAGAAGGGTATCATGAATCTCAATTCGTTAACTCCACTGCACTGATCCCAAACCCGCCCAACCTTGAACCAAACCATTTGGTTCAGGTTAACCAGGTCCAAGATAAGGTTTTGGCTAACTTGAGGAATACTATACAATCTTTAGAAGCTCAGCCAATACCTTGCATTGAAGAATTGGAGCCCCTGATTGAAATGATTGATGATTTGAACAAGTATTTGTTGGATTGGCTCCAAGATGTTAAGAATAAGGACCCGAGTGAGTTTTTACTTGGGAAGTTATCGAAATTGAGAATGAGATTTGTGGTTGCTTTAGTTAAATCTTGAGATGATTCCTAGGATGAACCCCCTTCAAGAGAGCCAATGTCAGAACTCGCTCAGGCACCTGTTGGGGGGGCACGTGTTACAAGACCAGGATTGACCAGATTGATCTAGAGAAACCAATTAAGGATGATTTGATTTCGTTACCTAAAATCCCTAAGCCAGGGAACGAGGAAACGTATGTCTCCATGGATTAGAAAGTGATTGATGATTTTGGGACGTACATTAATGCGGATTTAGATTTCTTTCATTTTGAAGGTGAAAAATCATTATGCGAAGTCTCACGTAAGTTTACAGAATACGATTGCTGTGAGACAACTGGGCCTGAGGAATCCAATAAATCATATGATGGTCTAATAACTGAGGAAACTGATCTTATTGGGGCTTCCATGGCTGATCCAAATCCTTGTATTAAGGATTCAATTCAAAGCCCTGATCCTCAGTCACACCCCATTGAGCTTACTGAATATTCTATCTTTGAGATCACTTGACCTAAGTCAATTCTGATTAAGTCACATCTTTAGACTTGGAAATTTCAGATGGGGTGATTAATATGCCGGAGGTCCCGAAATTTGCAAGTTTGAATGAGGAGGATAAGAGTTGGGAAATTTTGATTTGGGAAGTCAATTTCGGAGGAAGCAAAAGATCGAGTCTAAGGGTTCCAATTTTTCTAAAACCACCAACCTTCTACCAGGACCCTTGAAACATTTGTTCTGAGGATGTCCAACCCAAGCACACATTCATTAATTATCCTTTTGAGCTTAATTTCTCTGTAACCTGACTTTTTGGCTTTGGGTTGCTAACGGGAACCGTTCTCGCGCATTTGAAAGTTGTCGAAAATCGTAGTATAGTCGCGCAAAAACGTTCGTCAAAAATTAAGTTTGTAAAAATTACGAGACTTAAGTCCCGGTCGTTCATCTCTGGGAGGCGTTTGTTTTACTTTTGAAATTGATCTTTTTGCCGCTCTACTTTGTTTAGAAATCGCATGGCGGTTTATGATTGTTACATATTTAGATACGACATGCTTAGTTGCAATAGATGATAATGAAAAGCAAGCAACTTTAATCACACAACAAGAATGACAATTATTAAGCTCATGGTGATTTCAAACATATATATATATATAAATGCATTTTCATTCATTCCATTGGAGAGTTGTTTGCAACAAGAAATTTAGAGGAAAGCTTGTACATAAATGCTTGAAACGGAAATCTAGCTACCAAAAAATGACTGCATACAAGAATCAATGGGGGGATTTCGCATGCATCATTGGGGGAGAAGTTAAGACTACACTACTAAGCAGTAATAAAAGCAGTAAAAATTATGGAGAGCATAAACTAAATCTAGCAGAATAGAGGGCATTCAGGGGTGGTCCCCAATGGCCTTGGAGTGGTCGGGAGGAGAATGAGGGGCGGCCAATGTAGCTTAGGCCGACCCTTGGAGAGAGGGAGGATTGATCCAGCATCCCGGCATGATGTCCTCCATGATGGTGGTGAGCTCGTGGAGGTGGAGTAGCTGACCTAAGTGAAGGTGAGCGTGTATGGAGCTAATGAGGTGAGTGGTGCCAATGGAAGCCAAGGGATGTGAATTTGCCACTTGGCCGCCCATGGGGTCTTTTTATAGACCTAATGGCTTCTCTTTAGAGAGGTGTGGAACTCTCTAGAGAGATTCCAAGAGTGGCTGGCCAAGAGGTTATGAGATCCAAAAATTATGGATCTCATTTTGAATGACTCTTAGTTGCTAATTTTGGCAACCAAGAGGTGGCGCCACTTCAAAGAGAGTTCTAGAGAACTCTAGAGAAGTGTGTGTGCATGAATGGGTGTGTGTGTGTGTGTGGTCATGCTCTATGTGGCTAGATGGCTTAGGTTAGGTCCTAAGGGGTTTGGGTAGGTGTAGGTCTTGAATTAGGGTTACAAACCCTAATTGCTAAGGGGAAAATGCAATTAAACTTAACCTAAGTTTAATTGAATGAGTGTGAACCTAATTGAGAGTGAAATAACTCAATTAGGTTGGGTTTAGGTCAATTGGACTCTCACTAAATCTAATTGAACTTGCGTGGGTTGAGCTCTAAGCTCAATTGGACTCAATGAGTCCAATTGACTTAGGTGAAGGTAATTGACTTTGATCTAAGTCAATTGGATTTGGTGAGGACCTAATTAGGTCCTTAGGTAGGTCTAGAGGTGATGTACTAGGGTTAGGACACCTTAATTTATGTTCCTATGGGGTTGGGGTTAGGTCTAGGGAGCTAGAGATCCAAAATCAAGACTTAAATCTCAAAACAGGGGTTGGAGACCAGTATCAGACGTCCAATAATATGATCAGACGACTTATACTCAAAAATCAGAAGTCCAGACTTCAGTTCTGGGCATCCAATCTGAGTCAGGGGGAGATTAAGGTTCTGTTTTGGGTATTCTGCAGAAATTGGACGTCTAACAAAGTGTCTGGACGTCCAATAACACTGTAGAAGTGGGTTTGAGGTGTGCGGGAGATGGCTAAGGGTCCTGGACGTCCTATAACTTATCTAGACGTCCAGATAAGGGCTGGAACTAGGGTTTTAGGGCTTCCTATGGTGTTGTGACCTAATCTAAGGGTGGCTAAGGCTTGGGGAAGTCTCTAGGCTATCCTAGGGCTAGGATGGACCTAAGCTCTTTACATTTTATTACTTTATTCCTACTTAATAGAATAGAAAAGCTTTAACTCCCTTACATTATTATTCCTACATCTAAACTAAGCCTTCTGCTCCAACTATGCTGCAACTCTTGTTATTCCTGATCCAGCTCCTGATCAGCTTATTTCCTGCAATCGACATAATGCACTTAATCAGCACATTATAACATTATTTTATGCATAGCTAAAGGAAAGCAGTAAAGATGAAGATAATGCATATGCGTGCATGAATAACCCTAACTTATGCTAAGTCCTAGCCTAATCTAGGTCAATTAAGACCTATGATTGCTGCGCAATCAGTTACAACCTTACAAATCGTAGGCCCGACCCAACTTGCATACTGATCTCAGGTTCTGGATAATTTTTATCCAGAACCTTAGATATAATCAACCATAGGGTATGGGTTTGCACCACAATCTGGTCCACATTAGTGGACATCTGTTGGCAGGTCTTAAGTTCACTCTTTTTATTCTGATTCTGACCTACACCTGTGAATTTTTTATTTTTTCTTCTGTGTATAGTGTGCCTAGTTGAAGGCACTAAATTCAGCACATATACAGTTTCTGTTCATCTCGGAGTAGACTCGTTATTCACGCAATTCAAGTGCTTTCGTCTCTACTCCACTCTGTTTCATGTCTTTTTAATACAATGAGGACATTGCATTAGATAGGCATGGGGGTGGATATTCATCTCTGAATTATTTCATTAGCTCTATAGATTCTTGTTTTCTTTTTATTTATAAAAAAAATTATGGAATTAGGAAAGAGAACTTATGCTTTATAAAATTTTCAATCTTAGGAAATAAAACTGTATGATTCGAACACGAAGTCCATTCAAGTCTTTGAGCTTAATCAACTTGGGTATCCACTAAAATGTGGATTTGTCTATCGAGTCCTCGCCATCCTGAATTTGATTTCAATTTGATTAAATAAGTTGGGATGATAAGTACACGACTTATCAACCCGCCTTCTGATTTGAGGGAACTTTAAGTCTAAGCATCTACACACTATTCGAACTGACTCATTATTCGGCGGTTTTAACAGAAATTAGGTAGCTAATGAACCTTCTAGGGTGGTATGGTTAGCAAGTTATCGTGGGTAACAATCCATTGGTAGGTTGTCCAGAACCCAGCCACAGGACTATTCTTTTCCTGCTGCCTTTAGGTAAATCTTAGACTAGGGAAGCCACCTACTTAAAAAGAAAAAGAAAGTCCAAAAGGAAAAGATAAGGAGAAAAGAAAGAAAAAGAAACAAAAGAAATAAGCCACACTTTACTGCACAACTATGGCTGGCAAGTTATCGTGGGTAACAGCCCATTGGTAGGTTGTCCAGAACCCAGCTCAAGAAATGCACGAAAAATTCCAAAACACTTACGAAGTAGCGGAGAGGTAGAATAAACTGAGATATCACTGGGTTTGCCCTTGTGTTGACCCCATAAAAATAAAAATAGGGAGAAAGCTACAGGTCGTATAGATACACCTTTAGGCAGAATTCTTTTTAAGGTCACTTAGGGGCGTAAAAACCCAAAGTTTGTTCTGATTGCTGATCAACGAGTCTATCACATTCACAAAAAAATACTTAGAACTTAGGGTTCTCATCAAGTTTTGGGTGGGTTGAGTAGGCCATAGAAAGCTGCTTTGAAACCCTAAACTCAAAAATCCAAAAAAAATAGAAAAGAAGAAAAAGAGAAAAATAGATCCTTCTTTGAATAAGGAGAGGGCTTGAGGCGGTCCACATTTTGGCTGATACCCAGGCACTATTGTGTCTCTGTAGTTCAAGTCTTAGTTGAAAATTTCTAAGTATTGAAAAATAATTACTGCCTAAGAAATCTGACTTAATTCTCTTATAAATAGCATATAGTTTTGCTAGGGACTAGTAAAAGATAGGCATGGGGGTGTGATGTAAACACATTTATATCACATAAACTATCTATTAATGCATGTTCTTGGGCATAGAATTACATCATATATTATAAATATTGCATAACATGCATCATCTTGCATTTAGATTAGTCTGTATAAAATTTAGGTTAATTGTCTCTTTTTATGGCCAGGGATAGGGCAACTTTTTAATCAGGGCTTCGGACCAAGGGTCCAACTGTACGGATCTGATTAGGGCAACAACGGGAGTTCAACGACTCCAAGATCGCCCTGATTGGACATCTATAGCACCAGATATAGTCCAAGGAAGCTCAGAAATCAAGGGCCAAGATGGTGTCAATCTGCACTTCAGACGATAGATGGATTTGGGTCGACGATCGCAACCTAAGGGCACGAAAATCGATCCAATCTAACATTTGTGGCACCATCTACAGGACATAGAAGATGGATGGCCAAGATGGCACCACGTGGCGCCATCCCAGCCACCTAATCAGCCAAGGAACCACCGCTGCCCTTTCTCTCCTCAACGAATCGATCAATCTCAACGGTTGGATCTTGATCCAACGGCTGAGATCAACGCCCGTTGCTCAACCATCGCGTGCCCTCTCTTTCTCTCCATCGCATGCACGATCGAATCTGGGCTGTTGGATCTTGATCCAGCTGTTGTGGGTGTGCGTGCTTTGGTGAGAAATGCGACAAACTGCATGCACAGTGCAGCAGGTGCACGTCTCTTCGCGAAGCTTGAGGCGCACGTTTGAAACGGAGCATGCCTAAAATCAGGCACGGGCACGGGAGTGGGTTCAATTCAGCCATCAGATGGCGATCGTGTCGGCGAGGAGCGGAGACGTGGCACGAGGAGGTGCTTTGGATCATGTACGTGCCAATGACGCGCTTCTGCATGCCCCCTCACACGCACGGGCGCGCGGTTAGGCGAAGTTGAAGCGCTGTGAGGAGTAATCTAAGCCGTTCGATCTTACGATCGGACGGCTGGAATTCGATCAGACACGGGTAGGAGAAGAGGTGCGGGAGGAGAGCAAGTGCGCGTAGCGTGCGTACACATCATCCATGACTGGCCTTTTGCGATGTTTAAGTCTGTCGCTAAAGGACCCTTATTTAATGTTTTGATGATGTAATGACTAAATTTCCCCCAATCCTTGCAACTATAAAAGGAGACCCCTACCCTACAAAATTCTCATCCCTTCTCTTCTCTCACCCCCTCCAAAGCTCTAAGAGCTTGTCCCAAACCTGGGTGCTCCTCTAGAGTAAAAATCAAAATTTTTCCACCTTCGTCCCCCTTCGTGAAGCATCTTGCGGTTGTCCTCTCTCTGATTCAGGAAGCGGATCCCGCAATGACGACGACGTGCTGCTTCATCCTCCTTCCTCCCGTTCCGCTCTCCTGCCCGCTCTGTTCCTCGTCTTCCAGGCGTCGTCTTATCTATCTCGTCCTCCAAGCAATCATTGAGGAGGATACTTCTCTCTCCATTCTCTTTTATCTCTTTCTAGAGTAGATTTACTGTTTTCTAGCATGGATTTCCCACTTTCTAGTCGTAATGAGTAGTGTAATGAACTTTTGATAATGAAATCCATGTTGATTCTACATCTCTTTTGCTTTTATTTGTAATATTATCTCTCTTTCTTCTATTTATTATTTGTTAAATAGATAGCTGATTTTCAACCAGCTAATCTGTTTCGTGACAAATAAAACAAACGCGTATTTTTAATCAAACGTAGCCTCCCTGTATTCAACTCGGGATTCTTAAGAGTTTCGGTATAAATTTACTTGATGGATTTCTTCGTGAATCGAACTATTATGACGGGTTTTCAAATCCAATTCCGAACACGTAGATTTCCCCACTCAACAATGATTCATGCTATTCCTAAATTTCATGGGCTTAATTCCAAGGATCGTTTCCAGCACATCAAACAACTCAAGCATCTGGCTTAGACCTTCAGGTTAGATGTTCAAAATTGGGATATTTTGCTCATGAAGATGTTCTCCTTCTCTCTCATGGACAAAGCTGCTCACTGGTACCAGACCCAAACACGTCCAATCAACACATGGGTTGAACTACAATCTGAGTTTCTGAAAAAGTTCTTCCCAGTTGGTCGGACAAATGCTTTACGGGACCAGATCACACATTTCATGCAACAGGCTGGAGAACCACTTCATGAAGCATGGGATCATTTTCTGGATCTCATGCAAAAGTACCCCTATTACGGAGTTCCTAAATGGGAACAAGTCCAGTCTTTTTACCAGGGACTTCGTGAAGACATTCGATTATTCGTCAATATAATTTGCAGAGGAAATATCATGGGTCAACATGAAGACACTGCGTGGGAGATTCTCAAGAATATGTGTGAGAACTCCATTAATAATGAATCCATGGGCATGTTTGACCGGACGAATGCCCGGACATTGACGACTCCAAGGGGAGCACATGAGGCGCAGGGCTTGTCCTCTTCTGTAGACTTGGAATTAATAGCTAGTCGATTGGACAAGGTTTTTATTATTGAGAAGAAGGTGGATGAGCTAACTCGACATCTGCAGCGAGCCACCTCTGTGCAAAATCCGTTCGCACAATCGCCCTCTGGGACGGAAGCTGTGCATAACATCTACCACTGATCTTCTCAAGAGATGGACCCGTATCCACCCCCGTCTGACTCTGGGTTCAGAGGAAACTCCGGACTTGCCAATTCTAGTTGGGGGAGCTCTGAACCCACGCATCCTGATTTTTCTAAGGTTCCTCAAACCTGTGAGGATCTCAACGCCATCCAGAACGATCTGTTCTCTAAAGCCTATAACCCTGGATGGTGAAATCATCCTAATTTCACGTGGGCAGGGAACAATCAAAATCAGAGGGCACCATATCAACCCCATCCACAAGCTTCTCATCCATATCAGTCGCCTCAGCCTCGGCCCAACCCCACTTATCAAACTGGGCTAACTCATGGAGATCAGACGACTCTTATCCTTCGAACTCTGGCTGGCATTCAGAAAATGAATGCGGCTATGCAAAAACAACATAAAGATGAGATCACAGAGGTTCGAGATGGCAAATCCCCGCCAACCTGGTGCACTCCCTTCGCAACCTCTGCCCAATCCGAATAATGTGCCTAACTAGAGGCTCATTATGAACCCAACTTAGGGCCAAGCTCACTATGTTTATCAGGCCCCTTCTGCCTCATCACCTGACGAGATGGATGCTTCAACTTCATACTCTGGATTTCAGCAGCAACCACCTATTTTGCCTACACCAACCCAGAACTAGGCAGGTCTGAATTCGGTTACTACCTGAAGTGGCAAAGCAACACAGGACCTACCTTACCCAAGCCACTTTTAGCCTGGTAATATAAACTCAAACCCTAGGATAACCATCTAGGACACCCCTGTCCCAGATTAAGAACCTGGATCTATCCCAGAGGAACCTACAGAGGTTCCATTTCTTGAGGCCTTGACCAAGGGAAAGAGGAAAACCAAACCTGTGGCACTTGAGGAGAACCTAGTCAAGCTCTTTGAGCAGGTCCAAATAAACATCCCATTGATGGATGCCATTCACCATGTACCGGCTTATGCACGATTTATGAAGGACGTGTGTACAACCAAGCATAAGCCACTAACCAAAGGTGGAAGCCCGATCGTATTATCGGAGCAAGACAGCTCCATCCTTCTAAGTAAGTTTTCACCTAAGGCAAGAGGCCTAGGTACTCCCCTGATTTCTTGTACCATCGGTGATATCCAATTTGATAGAGAATTATTGGATCCAGGAGCCTCCATAAACCTTATACCTACATCCCTACTTGACCATCTTAAAGAACCTGAGCTTAAACCGACAGAGGTGACATTGTAATTAGCAGATTGATCTATTAAGTCACCTAAAGGAGTTCTTGAAGATGTCATTGTTAGGTGATGAGAGCCCCATCATGAGCCCTAACTAGCTCATTTTGACCTAAGAAAGAGAATAAGAGCTCCTACATTACCTGGAGAAGGACTTAATTCAAGGAATAAGTGTGCTGAGAAGAAAACATGAAATAAAGGTTAAAACTGTAATTTTACCATTGCAGTACATAAATGGGATTTCTCAGAGGCAAAACATAGGTCAAATATTCTGAATAAGATAAAGAGTGGGTTGGTTCAATCAGAAATGGGTTAATGTGCAGTCTAAAAATTAAATGACATTCTGTAACCCTAAAGTAGACCCGCTTAATTCAATAAGGTTCTGGTCAGTTTAAAAATCAACTAAACCCTCTAAAATTCATGAAAAAATATCCTCTAGGGTTTATAACCTTCAATTTGACCTTTGGAAGACTATTTTAACTTAGATTAGGGTCCTAGCTCATTAATTAACCTAATTTGGGTTTTTATGTAAAATATCCAGTCAAACATGATTAAACCTAAAATCCAACTTCACCATTGGATTCCTTAGGCCCAAATTATGTTTTTACCAAAATTTGGACCTAAGGGGAGGTCATCTTGACCCACTTTGCAAATTAGTACACCTAATTACATTTTGGCCCCTATCTTTTGAAAATCATTACAAAAATCCCCTTAACTTCCTCGCCACTCTTACAAACAGGTCCCTGCACCATTAATGGGGAGAAATCCTTCTCTGGCGAGGACTGGAGGGGGAGTACTCCTTGATTCCTCAGAGATCTCCCAGATTTGGAAGGGAGATTCTTTGAGGAATTTCCTTCCATCTGAGCTCAATTACAATCTTTGATTTGCATTCAATCTTTCGTGTGAACTGAAGTTGGTTGTTCTCAACCGGGTTTTAGTTTGTTATAACGTTGTAGTAAAGCCGGTTATTACCAATACTTCAAATATAAAATTTTTTTACTCGGAAAAAGAGTTCCCGAGGTCGAACTCAGGGAGCAAGTTGTATTCTAGAGATATACATGTTTCTTTTACAAAAAGGAAGAGAGAGGGAAAGAATTTGTTGTTTTCTCTTTGTTCTGCAGAGGGGATGCTCTTCTTTTGCAATGGTGATGCTCTTCTTCTTCTTCCTGCTGTTCCTGCTTTGGTGGTTTTCTTCTTTCTTCAGAGATCCTTGTTCTTCTTCTTCGTTCTGCAGAGGTGATGCTCCTCTTCAGATCTCTTTCTACTTCTTCCTTGGTTTCTGCCTTGACCTCTCTTCTTCTTCTTCTGCTTTGGCCGTTGCTCTTCCTTCTTCTTCAGCCTGCCTTCTTTCCTGCTCTGGCTGCTGACCTTCCGTCGTCTGACCCGGTGCTTAGACGACTTAACTATGCATTTGCTACAGTGCAGCTCCTTCTTCTTCCGCGGGTCTTCTTCTTCGCCTGTGCCTGCACACTTCAGGGTTTTTCGTCAAGAGGCAAAACCTACTCTACCCTCCCCCCCCCCGCGTCTCTCTTTCTCTCTGAAACCACTCTTGGGAAAGCTCTCCCAGAGCTATCGGGTAATCGGGTTCGGGTCACACCCGGGTCCAGGCCCACCGGCGTGCGTGGTGGGCGAGGAGTGCAGGTCAGTCTAAGTCGGGTCGGGTCAGGTCCGCGAGGCGTGAGCGCGGACGAGACCGGGTAACCGGGCGGGTGTAAGGGGACCTCACCCCGTGTACTGAGGCAATAGGGCTGGTGCACGAAATCAATTTAAACAGTGGAACGGGTGTGAGGCTTACCGATGTGGGACTAAACGCAGACCGTTCCTCGCGTGCGCCTGCTGGGAGACCGCGGCCTGGCTTCTGCAGCTGCGGCTTCTATTGGCATAGGTTGCTGGCTGGCTGCCTTCGCAAGACTCCCCGTACTCCGCAGCAGCTGGAGACCTGGAGTCTTCAAGCCTGGAGCGCGGGAGAAGCTGCTTCAATGTGCGCTAATGGCGGTCGAACCTCAAAACCTGTCGGACACGAATATGGCCTCGCGGCCTAATCAAACCACTGGGGAACCTTCGCCGTGGCACGGCGAAGGTGAGGAGCTGCGCGGCAGGCTGCAAGGAGGTGTCTGGCGGCAGCCCTGGGTCGGACTGCAACCGGAGGAATGGGTTTGTTCGGGGGAGTGTTACGGAGGTGTGGAGTGGCAGTGGAGGGGTGGGGGGTGCTCAGTGAGATGAGGCAGAGGTTCGGTGAGGGTCTGCGAGCCGTGTGGGTTGCTGAGGTGATGGGAGCGGCTCGCCGGAGGGTGGTCGGAGGCGAAGGGGGTGAAGGTGGTCAGGGTCGGTAGAGGGCTTAATTGAATAAATTGAAAGCGGGGAAAGAAAGAGGAGGAGAAGGGGAGTAGCTCTAGCTTACTTGCAGGGACGAAGGGGGAGGAACAGGGCGACAGTCGTATCGACTGTCGCCGGAGAAGACGATGCTCAGGGAAAGGGGCGGCGGCGAGCAGAGAGCCGGAGAGGCGCCAGCTGGGTGCGGCGTGGCGCGGGAAGAGCAGGGGAGGAAGTCTCTGCTGCTGGTATTGCGGCAAAGCGAAGAGGTGGAGGGGGAGGAAACCGCCGGAGCTGGTGAGCGTCTGCCGGAGGAAGAAGAGAAGAAAGTTGGGGATTTTCTCCGTCAGATCCAGGCTGCCCTGGTCGGTGGAGCAGCGGGGGGTATTTATAGGGAGCAAACAGGGAGGAAGGCGGAGGGAGACGACGTGTCTCCCTCGCCGGAGGATGGTCGGAAACAAGAACCCATACCGTCCGTGCGTTCGCACGGCCGGTATGGTGGGCTACAACCACCAGGGGGTGTCCCTGCGACGGTCGACGACGCAGGGCACCCCCGGTTTACTTGCCAGGTCCCCCACCTCACCCTGCGCGGCGCCATGCTCCGCGCAAGGTCGTCGGAGCATGGTGCTGGCAGGTTTTGCAGGAGGGACCTGATTGCAAAGAACGAAGGAGAGTTAGGGGCCAAAATGCGAGGGTTCAAAAGTTGAGGGCCAAAGAGTAAATATATGAGGACCAAAGTGTAAAGTCGGTCAAGGAGGTTTCTTCTTAGGCTCAAGTTTTTATACATGACTAATTAGGACCCAAGGAATCTGATGGTGAATTTCATTTTCATATTAAACCTTGTTTGACCGGTCAATTTGCGCAAAAACCCAAATTAAGTCATTAATTGGGCATGGTTCTCAATGTAGGTCAAAATGGGTTCTAAAGGCCAAATTGAAGGTTCTAAACCCTAGAGATTATTTTTCTATGAATTTTAGAGGGTTTATTCTATTTTTACTTTGCCTCGAACCTTGTGAATTGAAGTGGGTTGTTTTAGGGTTACAGATTTATCATTTAGTTTCTTGGAATTGCTGTAGCCCTTGCTAGATCATTTCATCCCACTTTTATTCTTATTAAGCTGCTTTGACCTATGTTTGGGCCCTGAATTACCCTGTATGCAGATTATACTGGTGAAATTACATTTTTACCCCTTATGACTTGTTTTCTCCTTAAACTCAGAATTCTCTGAGTTAAGCCTTTCCTTGAGTTATGTAGGAGCTTTTATCCTTTGTATTGGGTCAAAATGAGCTAGTTATGGCTCATGATGTGGTTCTCATCATGAACGCACGAGAGATTTGGATCTCCAACTACCTTCCTTCTTCGGCGAGAAGTCGGTGGTAGAAGGCTTGCTCTCCATGCACCAGAAGCTCGGCTAGCAACTATAAAAGGATCCCCGTCCTTTGTGAATCTCTCAAGCTTGATTTGGCCGTAGACTCCCTCAGAATTCATCTCCCCTCTCTCCAGTCAAGTAGCCTGCAAGCTCCGACGATTTTTCCTCCTCCCTCTCGTCGCTCTGCTGCTATGCCATCGGTAGGGTTCACTTTGTCTCGTTCTTCTGCGTTGCTCCGCACTAGCGCACGTCTTCCTGTCCTCCTCGTCGCTGTTATCTCCCCCTCAAGGCTGTCTTCTCCGACGAAGGCACAAATGCGCCATCCGTCTCCTCTGCCTCCCCTTCGCTCCAAGTACCCCAGATAAGCTCCTCATCTCCTACTCTCTATTTTCCCTCAATCTATTTCACAGATTACCCCTTGACTGCCACTGTCTGCCTGCATCATCCCCATCTCCGGCCAACCTCCGGCGAGACGCATCCATCGATCCACGCCTCCACACGTCTCACCACCAACCTCAACACCTCCGCCATCAACCACTGAACATTTTCCACCCACTCATAGACCACCACACGTACTCCACGCTTCCACCGAACACACCCACTCACACGGTCACAGTCTGACCGAGGCACGCACTCCTAGAATGGTCTGAGCCACGCCACCACCCACCTCACCTTCGCCGTGACACGGCGAAGGTTCTTCTGTGGTCTGATAGAGCCGCAAGGCTCCTTTTGTGTCGTGCAGGGTAGAGCTCCCATCCGCCATTAACCAGCACCTGAGCTCGCTTGTTCTCCAGCTCCAGGCCACAAGCGTTAGGTTCCAGGCTTCCAGACTGCATGGGCTGAGTGCAAGAGTGAGTCCAGTCTAAGAGCAAGTGCCGCGAGACCTGAAGCTGCATCAATTGTGCGAAGACACTCTTCTGCAGGCCAGCAGCAGCGGGTGGGACTTTTAGCCCCACCTCGGTAAGTCTTGAGCTCCCTGAGTAGTTTAAGTTGATTTTTTCTTTTACGTTGTTTGCCTCCAAATCACTGGGGTGAGGTCCCTCGCCTCACCTATCACGCCTCGTTCGTGACATTTAACCTACGGACCTGGCACCCGGATCCGATTAACCCCTCCGTGCACTCCTCGCGCACCATACCCACGCCGGTGCGCCTGGACTCGAACACGCGACCGACCCGATAACCCAGCTCTGGGAGAGCGTACCAAAGAGAGATTCACAAAGAGAGAGAGAGACGCACGGGGAGGGTAGGGGAGTAGGTTTTGCTATGTGGTGATTGTGTAGGAAGAGGAAGCTAAGGGAGGAAGAAGCACAGCAAGAGAAGGAAAGGAAGTAGGACTTAGCCGCCGCAAGAGGTGAAGAAGAAGAGAAACACACTGTAGCAGAGGAGCGGCAGACCAAGAGAAAGAAGAAGAAGAGAGAGATCAAGGGGTAGACGAAGAGGAGAAGCAAGAAAGAGCAGCTAAGCAAAGGAAGAGGAGGAAGAAAAAGAAGAAGGAAACTAAAGAAGAGACAAGGCCAGGACTTAGCTGCAGGAAGAGAATCGAGAAGAGAGAAAGCAAAGGAAGGAAAAAGAAGAGGAGCAAGAGTGGCTAAGGAAGAAAAAGAAAAGGAGACAAGAAACCATAGTTGCAGTAGAGCAAAGCAAACAAAAGAAGAGAAGAGACTGAAGGCCAATTTTAAGACGTCTGATACAATATCAGACGTCCAATTCTCTTTTAGCATATTCTCTATAACATTATCCTGTCATTTTGTTGAACTAGTTATTGCTTCTTATTAAAAGTTGTGTTCTCAAGTTTTGGAATACCCAAATTACTCCCTGTGTTCGACCTCGGATACTTTGATTTTCGAGTTATAAATTTTTATTTGTTTTCGCGGAGAGTTCATCTATATTACAACGAGATATCTGTTAAAACATGATCTAGCCACGTAAACATTAGGGTATGAGATTTCTATTTCCCGGTGGATTTTATAGTCTTAGATATGGATGCTGCAGAGAACCTAAAAAACACACCGATCATTCTAGGGAGACCTTTCTTGGCCACAACTAGGGCCAATATCAATTGCGAAGAGGGCCAAATTGAGTTGAAATTTGGGAATGAGACATTAAAGATTGACATCTTTAAAACCCAAGGAAGAATCAATTGTGGGGTTATAGAACAAATCTGCGACATCAAGACAGTGGTTGAAGTCACGTGTATCGAGGAAAACCGCTTATCTTTGAGAATCAACCACAAAATGATCAAAAAACCTTCAGAGGAGCTCGAACTAGATCTAGATGTATCTTTAGCTCTTACCTTACTCCTGACCCTCACCCTAAACCACCTGCTGCTGCTGAAAATCCTGTTATGGAATTGAAGCCCCTCCCTTATCATCTCAAATACGTCTTTTTGGGTTCCAATCAGACGTTTCCTGTGATTATCAACTCTCGACTCACACCTGATCAGGAATCCTGTCTGATTTCTGTTCTCTAGCAGCATCAAAGAGCCATTGGATGGACTCTCAATGATCTGACTCATATCAGCCCCTCGTATTGTACACATCACATTTATATTGAAGAGGGCACACAAACTTCACGTTAAATGCAGAGACATTTGAATCCTAATCTGCAAGAGGTCGTGAAAAAGGAGATCATCAAGTGGTTAGATGCAGGGATCATCTACTCGATCTCCAATAGTCGGTGGGTGAGTCCAATCCAAGTTGTGCCTAAGAAGGCAGGACTCACCATGATTACGACTGAAATCGAAGAAATCATACCGACCCATGTAGCGAACTTGTGGAGAGTCTACATTGATTACAGAAGAATGAATTCCTCCACGAAGAAGGATCATTTCCCACTACCATTTATTGATCAGATCCTCAAGAAACTAGCTAGAAATAAATTCTTCTACTTCTTGGACAGATATTCCAATTACAACCAGGTGGCAATCCATCCTGAAGACCAAGAGAAGACCACTTTCACCTGCCCCTTCGGGGCATACGCGTTCTGAAGGATGCCTTTCGGTCTCTACAATGCACCTGCTACTTTTCAGTGGTGCATGCTTGCCATATTCTTAGATATGGTAGGTGAATACTTGAAAGTCTTCATGGATGACTTCTCAGTATTTGGAGAATCATTTGATGATTACCTCCTACACTTGGTCCAAATCCTCAGGCGATGCATTAACGTGAATCTAGTTCTTTTTTGGGAAAAGTGCCACTCATGGTTATTGAGGGAATTGTCTTGGGACATCTCATCTCTGAAAAAGGCATCTAGGTTGATCGAGCCAAGGAAAATTTGATTTCCAAACTCCCCATGCCTAGCTCAGTTAAAGACAACCAATCCTTTCTGGGGCACATCAATTTTTACTGTCGATTCATTCCCAATTTCTCGAAAATTGCACTCCCTCTGACTACTCTTCTCTCCAAGGATGCCCCCTTCGAAATCACTGAGTAGTGCACTCAGGCATTTGAGATCCAACGTGATTGAGTTACCTAAGCACCTATCCTACAGTCCCCTGATTGGTCTTAACCCTTTGAGATCATGTGTGATGCATCTGATTACGCTGTGGGTGCGGTACTTCGGCAGAAAATAGACAAGAAACCTATGGTCATCTACTACGCTAGCAAAACACTTGACGACGCTCAGCATAACTACACAGTTATTGAGAAAGAGCTGCTAGCCGTCGTATTTGGCCTCGAAAAATTCAGATCTTATCTTTTGGGTTCCCGTATTATCATATACTCGGATCACATCGCAGTGAGGCACCTCCTCGCGAAGAAGGATGTGAAACCTCTACTAATCCACTGGATCTTGTTATTGTAAGAATTCGATCTCGAGATTCCCGATAAAGCGGAAAAACAGAATGTGGTAGCTGGCCATTTGTCCCGTCTTCTTTCTTCCGTCATCAACCCATCATGTCCAATCACCGAGCATTTTCCGGACGAGCACCTGCTAGCCATTCACAATCGCCCATGGTTTGCTGATATTGTAAATTACTTGGTTACGGGGAAAGTTCCTCTAAATTGGGTGACTTCCAGGCGGGACAAATTGATTGCCAATGCCAAGTACTATATTTGGGAGGAACCATACCTTTTCCACATTGGCAATGATCAGGTGATCTGGAGATGCATTCCTAATGACGAGGTCAATGATGTGATTTGCGATGGCCATTTCTCTAGGCATAAAATCGTAGTGAAAATTCTCCAATGTGGGTTCTTTTGGCCCACTTTGTTCAAAGATGAATAGGCATGTTGTAGGGCATGTGCTCGTTGTCAGACCCTTGGCAACATGGGCCCACAGGATATGATGCCCTTGAACTCGATTATTGTGTGTGAAATCTTTGACATATGGGGAATTGATTTTATGGGACCCTTTCCCAGATCTAACGGCTTCGAGTACATTCTACTTGTTGTTGATTATGTCTTTAAATGGGTCGAAGCCGTCCCCACGAGAACTAGTAATCATAGAGTTGTCCTCCAATTTATCCAGGAGAACATCTTTACCAGATTTGGGGTTCCTAAGGCCATCATCAATGATGGCGGGTTTCATTTTAACAATGTACACTTCCAATCCCTGATGAAAAAGTATTGGGTGTCGCATCGTATCCCGATTCCTTACCACCCCCAGACTAATGGATTGGTAGAACTGTCGAATCGAGAGATCAAGAAGATCCTTCAGGTCACTATACGGCCTGATAGGAAGGATTGGTCTACTCACCTTCCGAAAGCATTGTGGGCCTATAGGACCTCCTACAAGACCTAATTAGGCATGTCTCCCTTCAGGTTAGTGTATGGAAAGGCATGTCACCTTCACAACGAGATCGAGCACAAGGCTTATTGGGTAGTATGAAAGTGTAATCTGGATCTAATGAAGGTTGGAATACACCGTCGGTTGCAATTGAGCGAGATACGCAATGGTGCGTATGAGAACTCGCTTATCTATAAAGAGTGGGTTAAGGCCTTCCATGATAGGCACATCATACGAAAATCTTTCCACCCTGTTCAAAAAGTTCTACTCTTTGATGCCAAACTCAAACTATTCCCAGGAAAACTCAGATCAAAATGGATTGGATCATATCTTATCAGGTGGATTTTTGGAAATGGAGCCATTGAAATCAGTCAACCCAGCCTTGATTCTAAACCTTTTATTGTGAATGACCAGCAACTTAAGCTGTTCATTTAACTCACCGATATGAACTTGGCTGATGTATCTTTTGATCTCCATTCTCCCTGAGCTCATTGCACCCGGCGGATGGCGTTAAACTCAACGCTTAACGGGAGGCAACTCATCATCCTTTTGAAAAACTTGAAACCCTTCTTGCCACATCTTATGCTGAACTCATATTGCACTTTAGAGTTCATCAATTAGAACATCCAACTTCACCTCTGGTACCCGCACCCGAGCTTGAAATTGTCCACAACAGTCATCCCGACCCGTTCACCCACTCAAAACATGTTGTAATGTACGTTCTAAGCTGAATTTGAACCCACCTAATTTACAATGAGGACATTGCAAATCGTAGACATGAGGGGGTATTAAAGTACAAAATGCTGTGAGAATCGCTTCACAAGAAAGGGTTTCATAAAAAAAATTACTTATTGCAAAAACCAAAAAAATGAAAAAACTGAAAAAAAATGGAGAAGGGAGGAAATTTTGAAAGATCAATTTGAATATCATTCTTGAAGAGGAAAAGGGGAGGTAACATAAACGTCAAAAAGGAGCACAATTTGAAAAGAACAAAAAGAGATAGTCATTAGTAAAAGATTAAGGAATTGACTTAGTTCTAGACCAAATCAAAAGAAAGAAATAAAAAGACAAAAGTGCTTAGGGACAAAAGAGATTAGTATGAACGCTAATCTTAGGCCTCTTGGGCTGTGATTTTAGACTTAAACATTCAAGTATCCGTTAAGATCTGGATAGTCCTCAAGAGGTTAGGGAAAATGCGAAGCTTAAGTATTAGGTGTAAGGCTTAGGGATTATTTGGCCTCGTTAACTGGCCTCTGGTTTGCGGGACTTGATAACCTAAGCTCCCCAATCCACACATAGTCTAGTTCAGTATGCTTAATTATCAAAATCACACAAATGCGTTAAATCTGTTCTGAAAAAGCTACCTAGATTAGGAGCAGTTGATCAACATAAGTTGATTTGGAAGAGTTCCCGATGCGAAAAGGCAGAAAATTCCTCTCGAAGATGCGCAATAACATACCGTCTCCTCGGTGCTTGTCTCCTAAGATATCTAAATATCCTACTGGGGGCATGTAAGCACCTTGTGCTAGTTCAGATGCCATGGGCGACATTATCACGAAATGTCGATTGCCAAGGTTTGGATTTACCTACAGAATGACATGGGTGAGATTATCCTGAAATCTCGAAAGCCAGGGTTCTGGGGGTTGCCATGGGTGGTGTTATCTTGAAGCATCGATTGCTAGGGACCCTGCGAGGATTGATGGTGGGAGTTAGGAATTCGATATAGACCGTGTTGTAAAGCCAATCTGAAGCTAGAAATAAAAAGAACAGAGAGAGAAAAATCTCCAAAAATAAAAGAAATCTTATATCTCTCTCTTACAAAAATGTACTGCAAACTGAACCGGGACTAAACATGTTTTAAGCACGGGTGCTTTAACCGTGGAGTTCAACGAATCTTAAGTTAGTTCCTGTGGGCCTTAGAAACCTTTACGGTGGATTGAGGCTAGAGCTGGTCGGGTCCGGATCTTGGTTGGTACTTGAGTACTTCTAGGCCTATTATCAGCATTATGATCTAATCTATAAAAGAAAGCACATAGCATAAATTTGAGCATAAAAAGGCATATGGTCTAGAATTTATGTTAATTCCATGAGATTTTGCTAAGGGACTAGCAAAAGCTAGGCATGGGGGTATGATGAGAACACCATCATGAGCCATAAGTAGCTAAATTTAGTTACTATCAAGGAATAAATGCACCTACATAACTACCAGAGAGCCCTTATTCATTGCATAATCATTCTGAGAGAAAGATAAGAAACCAGGGTTAAAACTGCAATTTTACCATCATATCTTGAATGCAGAATAACTGCTGATTTTCATAGGGGTAATTAAGGGTCAAATGGTCTTAAATATCCAACAAGTGGGTTACAACAGATAGAAAAGGGTTTTCGCGTGTTTTGAGAATTAAATGACTTCTGAAACCCTAAAAATAGACCTGCTTAAGTAACTGAGGTTTTGGTCAGAATAAAATTCATTTAAACCCTCTAAAATTTATATCAAAATATTCTCTTAGATTTAGTACCTTCAATTTGACCATCAGAATCCGTTTTAACCTAAAACAGAGTCTCAGATGGAAAGTTGCCCTAATTTAGGCAACTACGCAATTTACCCAATTAAACTTGGTCAAAGCCTAAATTTTACTTCATCATCATATTCCTTGGGTTAAAATTAGGTTTTTACCAAAATTTGGGTCCAATCTGAGATCATCTTGACCAAGTTTGCATTTTGGTTCAGTTAGATTCTTTCTATCTCATTCAGACTGTTAGCTTTTTGAATTCCTTGCAACTAGCCCCCAATGATGATGGGTTTTGCGTGTTTGAAATCGGGGTTATGAGCAACCTGTCGTCGTAGTTGCAAAACTCGTGATCAAATAAAATTTATACCGAAACTCCAAGGGAGTCCCGGGTCGAGCACAGGGAGGCAACGTTTACTTTAATTGAAAACCACTCTTTGTTTTGTTTCTTTTTGGTATTTTAGGGTTTTGTTATTTTTTTTATTTTTTTGAAAGAAGAAGCCAAGCAGAATGAATTACAAGATAGAGATGGAAGAAATATTATATATACATCACTCTAATGTCAATTACAATAAACTATGAAAGCTTAAAAAGAGAGGGAGGTGAGAAGAAATCTCCCGAATCAACGATGCCTGGCGAAAGCTCGGACGAAGGAGGTGAGGAGCGGGACGACAGAGGTGAGATGTAGGAGGACATCAGGTAGAGGAAAGCTTCAGCGTGACTCTAGAATGGAGGTGAGAAGACGGAGATGATCTGCTACCGGAATGGAGGTGGGAGGACGGTTCCAAGGCGACCTATGAATGGGGATGGGAAGAGGGATGAATATTTGGTGAGGTAGAGGTTCGCTACACTAATAGGAGCCTTGGGAGCTTGAGAGTAAGCTTTAACAGAGCATTAATAGGCTTGCTAAAGCTTGGGAGTAGGTTAGAGTAGAGTAGGTAGAGATGAAGAGGAATGGGGGGTGTAGGGGTGTTTATATAGTGGAGGGAATGAGAGCAACCCACGCCCAACCCTTCAGCGACAGCTACAAGCATCACTAAAGGCCGCTCAAGCTGTCGCCAAAGGATCCGCGTCTCTTCAATGCTTTGGCTGGCGCACACACTGCGCAGGCCATTTAGTGACAGCTGTAAGTGTCACTAAAGGCTTGCCTTCTATCATTATAAAGCCTACGCCCAACGCTCACGGCCGCAGCTATCATAGACGCGACAATCGTCGGCCGTTGGATCAGATGTGGACGGCTGTGATTGCGAGATGAGAGTGCACGCCTGCCAGTCGTTTGAAATTCGCTCCACCGGCAGCCATTGGATGATTCATCGCACGGTCGAGATGAGCCTGCAGATCGCGCACGCTCTTATTCGAATCGTGCGCCTCACGCGATTGTGAAGATTGGACGGTGGGCGCTGCTCGCGATCGACTTGAATGCACGCCCTAGATGACATGCGTGTGATCTGGCGTGCACCTTCGCGTGGGCAGGCGACGTCGGGTCACGCGTGGCGAATCTTGAGCACTCGATTGCGATCGGGCGGTCCTATTGCAGCTGGTACTATAGCAGGGCACGGGGAATCACGGCTCGATCTCACGCTTGCACTTTGAGAGCGCTCGACCTCACAGCTGCGCCACATCTGCGGGAGTGTTGCAGAGAAGAACTTGCTCGCGAGGTGGAGGCGACCTCTCAGCCATTGGATTTTCATCTGACGGCTGAGATCACACGATAGGAGACCTTTGGAGATGTGGCGGGTGGCTTTGGGCACTCCAGATGGTGCCACGTGGCAACATCTGGATCGTCCATCCTTCAGTGCTTGTAGAGGATGCCACGGTGCTTGGATCGAGGTGATTTCTACATTGTCAGACTGCGATCGTCGCTCTGGATCCATTCGTACGGTTGGATTTTTCATCCGAAGTCCATGAGAATGTCACATTGCCTCCTGACCGTAAAAAATGAAGGAATTAATATACAAAACATACAACTATTCTAAATGTCATGCAATGGATGTTATGCAGTATTTATAACATAGTATGCAGTGCTAAGCCTAGGAATTAACATAAGTAAGCATTCTATCACAAATTTAAGCGAGTTTATCATACCCCCTTGCTTACTTTTTGCTAGTCCCTAGCAAAATTAACCTAGATGCTATGTATAACAGTAGAATTAGAATTCGATTATTTAGGAAAAATTCATTGATTGCTTTAGATAATCTTAGCATCAAGACTTAAGCACAATGACTCAACAGTGCCCGGGTGTCTGTTAGAATGCAGACCATCCAAGCCCTTGCCTTATTTGAACACAAAAATTTTGTTTGTTTTTCTTCATTTCAAATTTTTTTTTGTATTTTGGGAGTTTGGGAGTTTCGGGATAACTTTTTACAGCTACCCGACCCGCTTAAGACTCTAAAAGGACTCCAAGGACTAAGTATCTTGTGAAAATGGTGAAAGACTCACTAGACGGCAGTTGAAACGAACTTCGGGTTTCTACGACCCTAGGTGACCTTGCCTAAAGGTTTATCTTTTCAAATGGTAGCTTTCTCCCTATTCTTTTATTTATGGGGTCAACACAAGGGCGAGCCCAGTGTATATCTCCCCGGCTTATTCTACTTCCCCGCTTCTTCCCTAAGTGTTTTGAAAATTTTTGTGCATTTTTCTGAGTTGGGCTCTGGACAACCGGCCAATGGGCTGTTACCCATGACCACTTGCCAGCTATGCTCGTGTGGTGAAGTGTGGTTTTATTTGTTTATTTTTATTTATTTTCTCCTTTTTCCTTTTTTTTCTTTTTTCTAAGTAAGTGGCTTCCTTGATCTAAGATTTACCTAAAAGCAGTACAACGAAAATGGTCTTGTGGCTGGGCTCTGGACAACCGGTCAATGGGCTATTACCTACAGCCATACCACCCAAGTCGGTCCATTAGCTACCCAATTTATGTAAAAACCGTCGGAAAGTGAGTCAGTGCAAAAGGTGTGTAGATGCTTAGCCTTAAATAATCCCTCCAAATTAGAGGACGGGTTGATAAGTTGCATACTTATCATCCCAATTTATTTATCAAATTAAAATGAATTTGGATTGGCGAGGACTCGAGACTAAATCCACATTCGAGTGCACACCCGGGCTAATTAAGCTCAAGGACCTGAAGAATCTAAGTATTCAAGTTTCAAAGTATTAAATTCTAAAGTTTGCAACTCTTAATGCCTAAGTTTTCATCTCTTAATTCTCTTTATTTATTTATTTATTTTTTAAATGAAAAATAGGAAATTAATGTTACGACTGACAAACAGATTCATAAGAAATATCCACCCCCCATGCTTAGCTAATGTAATGTCGTTGTTAAAAATGAAAGCATGCAGGAGAGTAGAAGTGGAAGAATAGCACTTGGATTCCGTGAGATTTAGGTCAGCTCGGAACAGTCTTTACACGTGCTGAGTTTAGTGCCTTCAACTGGGCGATGATCAGCCTGTGGTGGTTATGACAAGGTAAGAGCAACCTTGTTCGAGACGGGTTCAGGGAGCAAATGGTCAACAAAGGGCTTGAGACACTGCCCATTGACCTTGAAGAGACTACCCATCTTTGGGTCAGAGATTTCGATGGCCCCATTAGGGAAAATCTGCTCAATCACAAACAGGCCGTCCCACTTAGACCAAGTTTGCCGGGGAAAAGCTTTAGTCAAGAATTGGAAAGCCATACCTTCTGGTTCGGCTCAAAGCTCTTACGTGAAATCATCTGGTCATGGAGAGCTTTGGTCCTTGCCTTATAGATTCTGGTGTTTTCATAAGCATCATTTCTAAGCTCCTCCAACTCAGATAGTTGGAGTTTCTTGGTTTTCCCAGCTAGTTCTAGGTTGCAATTAAATTTCTTGATGGCCCAAAATACCCAGTGTTCAAGTTCTACGAG